>OX352737.1:15020000-20671981 GCA_947095525.1 Trisateles emortualis
CGACGGCGGCGGCGACCTTTAATGTACTCGATTTTGTCAAAATTTGTTCTGTAATTGAACCGTAAAAATTCTGAAATTTTACGAAAAAATACTCCTTGCAAATTTTGTAAGAAATGAATCATTTTGAATGTTAGCTTACAATTTTATACATCTTAGTTGACAAATCAATACTACTACTACTCAACCCATAAGCGTCCCACTGCTGGGTACGGGTCTCCTTCATACATTTGGAAGGATATTAGCCTACTATACCATGCTGGCCAGACGGGTTGGTATTAGTTCAAGATTTCCTTCTCTTGCTTTGGATATTGTCTACTTGACTTACAAATCAATATATTTTTACAAATTTAATTCAAATTGAAAACAAACGCAAAGTACGGCTTTAAACCTTAATTTCTAAAATCCAATCCAAATTGTATAATAATATCTGCTATTGTGTATACAAATTCAATCTGTTTATAATTTTATTATGTATGGAAGCAGTGATAGTAGGTACTAAGTTACAAACACTAGCTGGATTTAATGTTCTTGTAAATTGCAGGAAACAAAGCGTTCGAGTGCACGGTGTGTGGAAAAGGATTAGCTCGCAAAGATAAACTGACGATACACATGAGGATACACACAGGTTTGTTGTTTACACATATTCATACTTTACTTATCAACATTATAAAAAAACAATAACTATATATGTAGTATTTATTTACTGGCCTGTTGGTCTAGTGGTTAGTGGCTCTGACTGCTTATCCAAAAGGTCGAGGGTTAGATTTCCACTCAGGACAAATATTTGTGTGATGAGCACGATTGTTTGTTCTGAGTTGTAAAATATATTGATAAAACGGCGCCTATAGAACTCTCAAATGTATATTTCTAATAAAGTATAAGAAACAGAATCAGATCAGAAGTTTCAGAGGTTTCCCCCAACATTCAGACTGGCAAACTTTACCCTTTTTATAATTTTACTTACTTAAGCTTATATAAAGATGAATCCTTATTTCCCTTTGTCACGCCGACTTGAAAAAGTTGAGAACGACTTTACCAATTTCATTTTTTTTTTTTAAGTTTTTTATTCTTTATAGAAGTTTGTTACAGAAAAAAATTAAGAACATGAAGCAAATTAATTTGAGAATTACAAAAAACGTTTAACTCTGTGAATTCGGGCTGCTAGGTGGGGGCCGGGTGGGCCGTGCCCACCCCAGAATGGTCTGGTGCCCACCCCAGAATATTGGGTGAACTCTAGGCTGCGCAGATGGCGGACTGACCGATTATTTTTTCATAATCATAGAATATATTTTTACGCGTCAACGCAGGTGGCGGCTTATGTTAGCGTGTACAAAATCACGGACAAATTGTCCGCTCCAGCAGTATAGAAATATTTTAAAAAGCTGAATTGCATGACAAATTGCCACAGCAACAAACAGCCAAAACAAGAACATAGAACAACATAGAAGTCTGACATTTTGTACAGGCGTTTTTTTGGGTAATATAGTTGCGCTCGATAAGATAAGATTTCTAGAAATTTCTTTGAGATCTAAGAAAAGTCTATGCAGAAAATCTTACAAAAAAACAGTATCTAAAATAAGGATTTTTGATGGTACGTACGTACCATCAAAAATCCTTATTTTATTACTGCATACTACTTTCTATTAATTGCAAACAGCCCTTAGAGGGTAAATTGTATACTAGGTACTAGTGAGAATCGCATAAAAGTATTAGGTCTGGCCGTACGTGCGCGTCTCGAATCTACGCTAACTGCGTACCATCAGGCAGATAGGCTGGTTTTCCATCTAGGATCTGATCAATGCCTTACAGTATTTCACTAAAATGTGTTAATATTAACTTAGCATTTTCGTAATAAAATAATAAAAACGGTGAAGGAAAAAACCGTGAGGAAACTGATTCACCAACCCGCATTAGGCCAGCGTGTGTGAAAACCCTCTCTCTCTCTCTTGATAGAGGAGAGGAGACCCGTGCCCAGCAGCAATATACAATAAAAATATGAGGTTACTCTAGGATATACTTTGGACTATAATTATGTCAACTATTATACTTTTTTTTTCGTAACGTACGAGTATTTACCTATTACGTAGTTACTTAATTACTTTGTTATCTTTTATCACGAATTCATAATTTTATATGTAATGATATATCAATGATAAAAATACAACGCCAAATGATAAAAAAACAACTTGCAATACTTACATACTCGTAAGTTTGATACCAATCTGAAATCTACTTTATGGAATGCATATAAGATATGCCTTTTACGAGTAGTCAATTGAGGTAACATCATATGTTAAAGATAAAGGAAAACATAACATATATAAAGGAAAGCCCACACGTCAAATTCACAAGTCATCGTCAAAATTACAAGGATGTGCCTAATCCACCAACCCAAAGTTTCTGCTCTAGTCACCTATGACTGGAGCAGAAACTTAGAGACTATAAGACCTATATTATCTTGAGACAACTTACACATACTCATTTGACTATACGGTTGGTTTAGTGGCTTAAGACGTTACCTCGCCATTTACCACTGCATGGCCTGTTGTGGTTACGATCCCACATAAGATAAAAAAGTTAATGGTCCAAAAAATGTTTGTCCCGAGTCTGGGTGTACTTTGTATCAGTTAATTGTATGTTTGTGAATCCCCTGTTACACAGGGCTTGTTGCCATACTGCTTGCACCTAGTACGGGAGTTGTCTTTAAAGAAAAAAAAACACTTTCATATTAGACAATCATAATTATAATCACTAACTCTGTCACCAGGTTGACCACTAACCAAACGATAAGAAGAAGAATGATAATCAATTATTATTCATATATACACATACAATACAATATATAAGTATATTTATAAACTAAACAACTGTACCAAATTTTTTAAAATTTTACTACGTATTTTACTCGGATCGTGCTCATCACACACACGATTTGTAAATCGCGTAATATTTTAAAAGTTTTCATACCTTTTTGTTCAGTCAACCCGTGACCACGGTCGGTGCAATTCGACCGAAACAAAACCTTTAAAATATTACGCGATTTAGACGCGTTGTCCATTATACTTAATTATAACTTTATTTATGTTTGCATGTCTTAATCATGATACATTTTTGTTCACAGGAGAAAAGCCGTACGTTTGCGAAGTATGTAACAAAGCGTTCGCGCGTAGAGACAAACTAGTGCTACACATGAACAAACTGAAACATATAACGCCTTCGAACATAGCACCTCTAGGTAAAAGAACCATCACAATCCCACGTGAGTATGCTTCGTAATGGTAATGATAGATGCTCACTTTGATAAAATATCTTATCACTACCGTTGTGGGGTACGTGACGGTAGAACTAAACGATAAGTTATTGATGCCTTTTTTAATATTTCTACTATAGTTACTGATAAAAATCTGATACGTATTAATGATAACATCCTATATAACTTTCAGTTTAATAATAGATCTTAGTTGATGCTTATATCCCCCTATTATTTGGATTATATAAGTAGAAGGCCTGAAGAGCAGTCAAATTGATAGTACCTTCGTATAAAAGCCGAAAACACACTTCTCCGCGAAACTCGCACGAGCGTGGAGCGTATTGCAAACGTAGCGATGCATGCAAGTCTTTTTAGTTCAATTTGTATATGGCTGGTTTACACGGGCTTAGTAGCTAAATGCTTAGTACTTGTCACAACACTAAGCCCTACTATGACAAATGAGAAGTAACCGTTTACACGTTGGAGCTAGTAGAAGGTATTAGTGATAAGACATTCGAAACTTGTCGAGCTGTTTACACAAGGTCAGGAAACGACAACACGCTCAAGAGAGGTAGGGCACCATACTAGCGAGCAAGCCCGACTGGGGAAGGACCTCCACCTTACAGAAGACCACAGCCAAATGACTACACACAGCGGTGTAGTTGTGTTCCTGTGTGTGAGTACAGGTCTCCAGCGCTCATTTTGGAATGCGTTTTGAAAGAAACGTATTCCTATCCCAGGGTTACTTCCATCTTAAAGCCCTGGTGTAAAAAAATGGGTTGGCAACACGCAAGTGATACCTCTGGTAATGCAAGCGTCTATAGGCTACGGATACTGCTTAACATCAGGCGGGCCGTATGCTTGTTTGCCACCCAAGTAGTATAAAAAAAAAAAAAAAAAAAAAAAAAAAACACGCGGTCAGGTATCGACTTGTCGCTTAGTAAATACGATCGATTTCCTTCTTTTTACTTGCACTATTTATAAACACTAATACTAAGCACTAATCTCACATACACATTGAAACTTAGTATTAGTGACAAGTACTAAGCACTTAGCTACTAAACCCGTGTAAACCAGCTATGTTTTATGGCTGGTTTACATGGGTATCATTTGTAGGTGGTCAAAAGATGCGTGCCACAGCGCGTTTTAATTTTGGCATAGGTACACGTTCTGCCACGTTGTGGCGCAGTGTGTTTTCCACTTTAGCCATAACATTCATGTTTTAATATGTAATAAATAGCAAAGACATTGCCCATTCCATTCTGCAATTCCAAAAAAAAATGGTATTATTTGATAGCAATATCGAATCGCATTAAATTGGAACCAATCAATATTAATCAAACATGCTATCATATATATGGACCTACTAGGCTACTTATTTCTCTTGTAAAGTATCAATCCTAAATTTACTTTAATTTCAACAGCATTAAAACTAGATGATGTGAAGCCACAACTGACTAAGCAAGAAGATACAAAGCCAAGTCAGGCGGAGATTGCTGCAGCGGCAGTAGCTCAGCAGCAGCAACAGCAACAGCAGCAACAACAACAGCAACAGCAGCAACACTCACACCAGCAGCCGATCCAGGTCTGCCAGGTACCTGGACACAACTTTACGGTAAATTTTACTGAAATTTCAACGCATGGTTCGTATTTGGTAGCATTCTGTAAAAAGTATACTAGAGCTAACTTGTGTCTCGGTGTTCACTTTTTTTTGTTAACTTCATTTGATTTTTTATAAGTAGATTTTACTTTTCGTAAGTAATTTTAAATAAACTTTTTTTATCATATTTTTATTCGTATTTAGACACTTCATATTGTTACTTTTCGTAACATTAATATAAACTTTTTTATCATCTTTCATATTAATTGTACTTAGACACATAGATTTTCTAATATTTAAAAACCAGCGTTGTAACATCTGGCAAATATTATTGTTGTATTTGTCTATCAATGTCTATAACAATGTTTGCATATTACTTACTTTGTATTATAATAATAAGTTCATTGTTACCTTAACAAATTCATACGAAACCATGAAAGTTGAAATTGGCTTACAATAGGATATTTGACTACTATTTTTGCTAGTTTATAACAAAATAGAGGCAAACAGTAATGTTGAAAAATTAAAATACGTATTTGGAGTACCTAAGCATTTTAATATTAATGATAAGTTGGAGACATAAGTGCTGTTTTATGACGTCATGCTTATTGACGTCATCGCGTCATACTAGTCTTCGTTTTGTGGAAAAGTTTGCTAATGGAATATTGTTATATCTTATTAACAAACTTTAAAAGCTTATAAGATCTTTAGAAATCAACTATTTTGTTTACCATTTTTGTTATATTAATTCTTATTTCATATTAGTTCAAGAACATGCGTAACAAGTAAGTTACTTTGTTGTCAAATATCCTATTGCTGTGCAATAGACGTTGGATTCAGGCAACATCATCACCTTGAGCTAGCGTCTAATTGCAATCAAAGCATAAAACTATAGACTTTATTGTAGCTATAGGTATAAAGGCTACACGCTCGTACTGACCCACAGAACACAAACCTGGTACATACAAGTGCAGCTTCGGCAGCAGTAGCAGCAGCAACTGCCGGTATGGTAGTGTCCTGGTCCTGTGAGCTATGTGGCAGACTATTTGCTACCAGAGACGAATGGAGCGCACACGCCAAGTCACATCTACCTGACACTAAGCTTTTGCAAGATAAGATGCAAGCCACGCAGCATCAGGTAATTTCACTCAATTGTCACGTTTATTGTTGCTGCCATGATGATGACATGTGAAAATGAAAATAAAACACTAAACATATGACTAGGCATATTCGTATCTACTTCAGGAAAACATGGTCTGGGCAGGTATAATAACGTCCAACAGTAGATTACGACATATATAAATAAATTCTTTATAAAATACTCAGACTGTAATATTATTTTTCTTTTAATTTACAGCAACAAGAAAAGGTGCACTTGACCAACCAAGAAAAGCTACAACTGCTGCACCACCACAATCAGAACCAGCAGATTCTGAACGGACACGGCATTGCGACAGCATCCGTGTCCACTGCGACAGTGATCAACGAAACTGGAGCCGGAGGAGGAGGCGCTTACTTCACACATGGACATACGCACTACGCGCCCGAGAGACAACACACACACGCACACCATCTCTGTCTCATGTGTAGACAAGAATTCGCTGGCAAAGCAGAGTTCATGTTCCACGTAAGAGGTCATTTTGAAGGCAAAGTGAGTGATATTGCAGCAGCTGATGTGTTAGCCCGTTCGTTAGTAGATAATTCTGGACTGTGCACCTGAGCCCCGCCAACGCCCATCAGTGCATTTCATGCAGATGTCTGTCACAAGGGCGTCTTTCAAGACGATACTATCATGTTAAAGTTCTGACTCACTAATTATATAAATAAAATTGCTTTTGAAGTGAAGTGCATTATAACAATTAAGGTCAATATTGATAAGCTACGTAAATTAATTGTTTTGTTAGTTTTATACATCAAGAGTATGGAATGTGGTTTAGTTATTAGGGCTACAGCACACATGTTACTTTTAGCATCGGTGATCTGCTATTTAGCCGCTGTTTAGAAGATAAATGCAGCGACCAAACATTCCACACCAAACACTTAAAAACGGCGATCAAGTCGCTTTTCGGGAGCGTACGCTACACTTCGCACACAGTCGGATGCCGGTCGCATCGATTACGCATTTACAGAACAAGTCTCCGTGTTGCACTAGATTATGATGAAGCTACACCCTTACCATGAATTCTAATGAAGCTGCACTGCTGCTTGCTTTATTAAGAATGCGAAAATATCAATCGCACCCAAGGCGGTATTAGTTACATCCAATAACCAGTTAATGTCTTACCTTTGGAGTGGATCATTCATTATTTTATATATACGAAGAGAAGAGTACTTAGTAGAGATGAGAGTAGTTTGCGAGCACCAAATGATTTGACTAACAGAAATAATTTTGAAAAATACACTATTGCAAATTGGCAAACTATCAATAGTGGACGTTGTAGTCCACTATTGCAGTCACAAAAAAGCGCGATTCCGATACTGCGTCCGAACTTATAAAGTCGCGAAATAGCGATGCAACATTGATAGAACTTCTACAACGCGCGATTTTGATACTGAGTCTGAAAGCAAAACCAAAACGCGACGCAGCATAGTTACAGTTGCAAAATCGCAGATCGCCGATGCTAAAAGTAGCATGTCTGCTGTAGCCCTTAACGGTTCCCAGTTCCTTCACAAAAATTAAAGACACTTTTACTAAAATATTTTAGTTTGTAAATCAGGTAATTTATTTATTTATACATAGGTGATATACCTATACATTTCCAATACAAAGTGAGTATTGTATCACTTTCAATACTCACTTTGTATTGAAAGTCTGAAGTAATACAAATATTTAAAAATTAATATATTTTAATTTCTACCACAGTTATTTTACTGGAAACATACTGATAACAGGGAAGTGTATGTAGTTACATTTATTATTTAATAATTTTATATCTATCTCATAAGATTCATATAAAATTATATTTTAGTAATAAGCCTCGAGTACCTTGTATGAATTTGCGGATTTGTATGAATATGTCCATAAAATAATAATTATAAGTAAATGTTACAATTTCAGTAACACATCTTTTTGTTACATTTATACTACTTAACACCCACAGAACACATGTTTCATGTGTTATGTACGCCTGTAAGTAAATTGACGTCAAAGATTCAATAGAAATAAATAATCAGTTAGAAATAGTAGTCAGTAGTAAAAATTAAAAGTCTATTTGTTAAATATAATTGCAGTCTAAAACTAATGTAACATAAACATCGAATACCGACCTTTAACAATGTTCTCCTAACATTTTTACGTAGATTTTAGACCTTCAGGCTGGCTGTTCGCGTGTCTTCTTTACGGTGTTTGCTAATGCGTGACCCGTTGGTCTAGGTAAACGACGGAAAGCGACAAGTTGCGACGTTTTTCTATCGTAGGGATAGTGTATAACAAACACAGCGGCATTGGCTTAAGACATTGCCAAAGTCCAGTCAGTCATCCAGTGTTCCAATAGATTCCTCTGAAGGGATCTATTGGTACACTGAGTCGATTAACATATTTGGCAATAAACCAAGTCTGTTGCATAAGCCAGAAGTAAAGGAATCTCTCTTTTTTTTGGACACGTCTGCAGAATAGCGTCGTATTTGTCGCTTACGCAGGGCAATGTAACAAAACTAAATTCATATTGTAACATTATTTTACCGGTTTTGTATAAATTGTATAATATAAATCTACTAATTAGCTTTTATATATTAGCTGAGATAGTCAAAACATTCAGTTTGAATTGAATGTACAAAAGAAATAGCGTAAGGAATAATGTTACATAGAATCCGAATAACTTCGCTTTATTTGAGTTTACTTTAGATAATAAGATATAAACTTACGGAAGATGAGTGAATCTAGTCATTTCTTATCTAGTATATGGAGTGGATCCTAGTCTGTATAAAATTTTAGAACTAAGTTTTTGTAATATAGTATTTTTATATTTACTCATTAAGATCGCATGCCGTATGGGCTGAAAGTACCCTTAGTACGGAATTATTAGCTATTTATGAACCTGCCTGTTTTCAAGTTTCAATGTTATCTATACATTTCGAGCACAGAAATAAATAACTAATTGTTGTTAGCTAAATAAAAAAAATACGTTTTACAAAATAATTTGACCTCAAAACTCGAAACAGATTTTTAACTACCTAATTTCTAATGATCATTATTTGCAATCACTATTAAAAATCACTATCTGCTTTCATTGCATTGCCGTTATCGCGTAACTATCAACAAAAGGCAGCATAATGTTACGTTTTATTGAGTTCTTTCTTTAGAATTAGGTCAAGATTTTAAAGCTTTTGAAAATTGCATCATAATGTTTCACATTAAAAAATAATCACAAACTTTTAACCGGTCATAATTATGTTACCACATCTTTTGCAAAAAGGGTACTTAGATTGTCACATAGGAAGGTTATGTGACGGAAAAATCTTAATCCCACATTTAGGTTTTATGAATAATATTTAATGTATGTAGATTTGTAAGCTGTGTGTTTTATAATATTTATATGTAGGTAGTTTCTCTTTTATTTTAAACTATAGTACGGTCATCTCATAATAATGACCAAAAAAGTAGCAGATGACGTAGATCAATAAGAAATTATCAAAATACCGCGCAAGAAAAAAATCTTTGGTGATTATTAAGTATCTAATTAAAGAGGAGTCATGCACGTACCTATATATATGTTATACAGAAAGTAACTAAAAATATGTTGTTTCATTAAATACGGTTATCAGAGTTACGCCTACGCCATGCTAAGACTCTAACTCAAAATGCAATAAAATTACAACATACCTCTACGAATGAATCGAAAATTTAGAAAAAATAACGATTATTTTGCCTGCGACCAATTCGCTGACAAGCGCAATGCCTTGAAAATAATATTAATGCCACATGACGTTGTGTATTTAGGTACTCTTGAGTCATAGTATGCTGTCAACCGTTTAAAAAGTGCCTTTTTAAAGGTTAACTTTTACATACTAAAATGTTTATTGCATCGATGCAAAAACGCGTTTTTTTTAAACGCTCTAATGGCATAACTTCGCTTGTTTTTTAAAGAGTTTGCATCATTTCAAACACGCGTTTGCTTTGTGACTGTACTGCGTTTCTATCGACGTACAAAGTCAGTGTGCTCTTAATTTTTTAATGAGTCTTTTAATATAAGTTTGATGTCGTATCTGATAACCCTGTAAAATGGAACAACAGTGTATCTTCGTAACAATATAGTGTGTAGTTTTAATCTCCCTTTATAATTTGGATGGTTGGTTAGTTTTTGGTATGGTATGCGGGTTGATAGTGAGCTCTCAATGTTATCGCGATGTAACTTCTCTATCTAACGTTTTTTAGCATTGTAGTCGTCGTAGTCTACCTCACAAAGTCGTTTTAGACTGCATTGGATTTTCGATAAAGTCCCACTCACCGATAAACTCGTAAAGTTGTATATATCTAGAAGTTTTTAATGACGTGTAACACGTCAAGTGTATAAATAAATAAAATGGGATAAATTTACTACAAACTAAAAAAAGGTAATATGTACTTGACATTTTGTGATTTGAAAGTTAAGACAATGTACAAGATCTGTTTAATGAAACAAACAAAAGATTAAGTGTATATTAAGTAAGAGGACTACATTTACTTACCTTTTGAAGTACGAATGTACAACTACGAAAAAAAATCTTACCATAAGGGCCCTACCTCATAATAGCATAGCAGCCGGCGCGGCGCGGCGTCCCCATGGCGCCTCTGTAAGGTAGGGCCCTTAACCTAAATACTGTTGTATAAAAGTTAAGATAATATTTGATAGAAATATGTCATAGTGTCATTGCATCTCATTCACGACAATGCTTCTGACGTTATATTTGATTTGTCACATCGAATGAACATTTTGATGTTTAGTTGTAAGGTCTAGTACGGGATCCACGTTTATTTAAAAACTGCAATGAAGAGAGCGTTGACTAAAGTTAAATAAATAGATAGCAAAAAATAGAATGTCTAAGGGCCATTATTTATCATAAATAAAAAGTACTTACTTTAATCATGACTACTTATAATCATAAAAATATATATATACCTAATGTTACAAGATTAATTTCCTAAAAGTAATTGCGACGGCCGATGGCCGTTGGGGCAGAAAAGTTCTGGAGTCACGACCATGAACTAAAAGACAGGCCTCTAACAAGGTAGACTAAGACGGTCTGGTTAAAGTTACAGACTGTCGATAGATCAGAGCCTCTAGACAAGTGGCATAAGCGATAGTCGAATTGATAAGTCAAAAAATAAAATTTATGGGATTTGACGTGCGTCTACTATTTAATGTCGTAAACTTACGTCAAATCCCATACATTTTATTTTTTGACTTTTCGATTCGACTATCGCTTATGCCACTTGTCTAGAGGCTCAGGGCAGCTCAGGACCGAATGCTGTGCAAATTTTTGGGGGAAGCTTATGTCGAGGAGTGAACGTTATTCGTCTGTTCGTAATACGAGTAGATAGATAGTGACTGCGTCACCTTAGTAAATATCACAAGTGTGTGTAGTATGCCGATAGTTGCACATCACCTGCCTTGCTCGTAAAACAGTACAAATATTGTAAGTTGTTTATAAATGTGGATCCCGGACAGAATGAATTTACCCCAAAAGGGGGTAATTCAGAGCACGATGGAAGTTACAAATTTGATAGGCTAGGCTCGTTTGTAAAAAAGTCACGTTGTGACATAGGTGGGACGTTATTGCAATATTAATAGTTTTACATGATTTTTAGTTTAAAGTTTCACGATAAATGTAAATATTGTAAGTACATCAAGCGTGTATTTGCCCCAAGGGCTATGCAGAAGTAAATATAGTAAATTAATTAATGTAGAAATATATAAAAAAGTAAATATTATTCTAATTAACTGAAGAGTCGATTCGAGCATAATAATTGAGATCAGATTAGGATTACCTGCTCTATTTATTAAAGTCACATTTCATAATCCGATTGTTAGACAGATCTAATTTGCACAAATGAAGTTCGGAACAGACCGAATAGTCGTAAGTCAAAGACGAAGCTAGGACGAGGAAGCGGCACACGAGTATGACACACCCAGTACCCATCTTTTTTGTTTCGTGATTCTTTTAAATATTGTAATACCTACAATTAAGAATCTTTAAAAAATAAAAAAATAGCACTAAGGCCTATAGAACTCACTAAAACACGTCACGAGGGTTGTGGTGCAAGGCAGACGCCTTAATGTTTGATGGTTGACAATACAAGTACCCACTGCACCTCAATTGCATGAAAATATGCGTGTCGCCCAGTCCTCTTTCTCGCCTCGTCCTGGCCGTAAGTCTATTCTATCCTATCTAAAACGCGCACCACCATTAAATTTGACGCTTTTATTACACAACGGAACATTTTTTTTGCATTATCAGTAGATTAATAATTGTAAATATTTTTTATGAAACAAATTGGCTTTCCTATTGATCTCAGAAATCTAGTCAGTAGCTTAAATTAAGAGTATTAAATATAAGTTAAGTATTTAAAAATAATTTCTAATGCTAAATACGCTTATAAGTTAAGTGTTTGCTTTAGAATAACGAGTAGGTACTGTGTGCATTCGTTTGTTTAAATGTCACCTCTAGATAACCTTGTGCCCACTATAACGTTACAAAACGCTAATATTTTGTAAATATTGTAACAAATGAAAGCAACCATGCCATTATATGATAACTAAAACTGTATCTACTCATGATGAGTAAAATTGTACTTTATTTTATTTTTATCATTATAGCAATGATCCATTTTAGGCTGCAGTTGACAAATTGTCCAATACGACAGTTGGTTGTATACCTACTTAGATATTGCACATGATGAGTAAAATTGTACTTTTTTTTTCTTTTTATCTTATAGCAATGATCCATTTTAGGTCGCAGGTGACAAATTGTCCAATACGACAGTTGGTTGTATACCTACTTAGATATTGCACTTGATGAGTAAAATTGTACTTTTTTTTTCTTTTTATCTTATAGCAATGATCCATTTTAGGTCGCAGGTGACAAATTGTCCAATACGACAGTTGGTTGTATACCTACTTAGATATTGCACATGATGAGTAAAATTGTACTTATTTTTTTACTTTTTATCTTATAGCAATGATCCATTTTAGGCTGCAGATGACAAATTGTCCAATACGACAGTTGGTTGTATACCTACTTGGATATTGCACAGTACGTCTGTAAAAAACTTTTGTCAATGTATATTTTTTCATGTACCTTTTTGCAGACTAATCATGTCTTTTGTATGTAGAGATAGTGTTCAATGGTAACTCGTTTATTGTGTTTTTCGAGCGGTAACAAGAGTCCTTTCGTAAAAAAAATCATGACAACATTTTTTAAAGTTTTAAATTATTTCCTTTTATTCTTATTACAGATAAAAAATCACTTACGTTATTACAGTTCGAGAAACACGCCGTATTTTAATTATTTATAGACCATTTAAATGTAGATAGATTCATAATTTAAACTAAGTAGTACTTAGTTCTTAAGCGACCCACGTCCGAGACTGTGGCGAAAATTATTTAATTTAAGTAACTCAATTTTAAATAAATATTGTGTCTAATAATAGATTTATTAAAAAAATGTAAGTTACAATTGCTGACGAATTGGTATACTTAAGTAAAAGGAATTATTGTACAAAAATCGGTAAAGAAATGTTTAACAATATGTTAAAAATGTCTATGTTGGTATATTTTTGATGAATAACAAAACTGTGATCGTATTTTTTTTCCTGTTAAGCAGACGGCATTTTATACATTTTACATAATATTATCTATATTTTAGTTTGTAGAATCATTTTTCAAAATTATTCGAGTGCTTAGTGATAATTCAGGAATTTAGCCATAATAAATATTAGGAGCAATAACTTACCGTCGCATATCGTAAATTTAAATTTGTATAAATTATATTTAATAAATTGATGGTGATGTTCTTACCTAAGTATTGCAAGGTAGCGAGAGTTTTGGAAATTAAAAAGAGAATAACTCATTTGGTGTTTTAGTTTTGAAACGACGATTACAGGAGGACGATTTAGGTATGCGTTTTGAAAGAAGCGTATTCCTATCCCAGGGATACTCCCATTCTAAAGCATTGGTGAAAAAAATTGGGTTGGCAACACGCAAGTGATACCTCTGGTATTGCGGGCGACCATAGGCTACGGTAACTGCTTAAGATCAGACGGGCCGTATGCTTGTTTGCCAGCAAAGTAGACTTAAAAAAAAAGAGGCCTACGTTTAACGTGGGCATGGCCAGGCATAGAAAAAGAAGAAGATGCTTCTAATAAGTTATACCTTCTCTTTTCATATTACATCCTTCTAAGTCAAAGTCAAACTCAACATAAATCATATGCATTCATTCAGCCATCTCAACCAAAAGACATCCAATGCTGTACATACGCCTCTCCCAAGGATTTATCATTATGCATGATAGCTGCTTAAGACAGTCATAGAAAACAATAGGTACATGAAAGTATATTTTCCTATAGCCATTTTTATATACATTAGTAATCGCTGACAAGGGTAGGGCAACGAAAAGAATTGGCAAGAAACTTTGGCCACTCTTTTTAATCGCCACACCTTAATTTACGATTTGGTATGAGTTACAATTTGTGGTAACAGACGGACAAGATTTAACAAATTATTTCCTACTAGCTATTGCCCACGGCTCCGCCCGTTACGATGTCGGTTATAGCGATAAAAAGCCCATACGCTATTCTAGACTATAATCTATCTCTATGCCAAATTTCATTTAGATCCGTTCAGTATTTTTTACGTGAAAGAGTAACAAACATCATTTTATTTACACAGTTAAGTATGCTACTAATTTTGTAATATTGATGAATTGACCTACATTCTTACTACGCGAAGAAGCAGTTCTAAGTAATTTTTACCGTTTACTATTACTATGTTTATTTTGCTATTTTAAATATAATAAAGTTCTAAAAGTCAAAATACATATATGTATATAATAAGTATAAATAGCAAAGACCCATAAGTATCACTTAAAAGGATCAAGCTACCCATGATTAGGGCTCCAAAGACGGACACCTCCTCACGATTCCGAGTTCAGGAGAACCTTCAGTATCAGGCCCACCATCTATCGCAAGTCTTCTCAGGTAAACTATAGGCGTAAAGGGACCGCCTACCGCGACTTTCGGCAAAAAATAACACCGTGTGCGCTGATTCGATTTTGTATTCAGAATCACATTGCAATAATATAAAACCTATACTAAAATTTAACCTTTTTACGATAATTAAGATTAAACCCATATGTCCATCTACTGTCAACATGAAGAAAAAATTAAACAAAACAACAATAAGTCAAAAAATCTTCCACTGTCAGTTTCATTTAGGAAAAGCAACAAATTTAATCGTGTAGTCTCTATTTATTAGATAAATTTTAGTTTGTCAGTATATTATTGTGGAATTAACAAAATGATTTTCATATCAATAAAATTTTAAAATTGGTAAGTATGTCATTATAACACATTGTTCATTTTAATCATTATTAAACCAATCGCACCGCCCGCGTCCCCCCGCCTGTTGAAAGGCTGACAATCCTAACAAACGCAGCAGTAGAGCGTTTAAGAAAAAACTACGCGCGCATATATTGGCACATCGTAAAGCGTCATATATGTATAGTCAATGCATTTTTTTGCGATTGTCAATGTCAGCAAGAGCTTGCCTTTCAAAACTCTTTCAAAACTTATATCGTGTATATATGAGGCTTTATGACACAATGACATGATTATTGATACTAAGGTATATAGTAGCAAACCCCCACAATATAATGTCAAAATATTGAAGCCTACTATTCCCGCTATTCCATTATGCCAACGTAGCCAATTATATTATAAAGTAAGATACGCTACCTTATACTAAGCGGCGTTCACTTTTGTTTCCATGTTTATTTGCGTACCTACTTGCTTATAGATATTAAGTATGAATACTTAAGTAATACAAAACGTAATGATACAGAAAGAAATAGTTGACGGCAACAGATTTCGCGCGCTAGTGCATCTTTCTTATTATAATATAATTGGACGTAGCTTTGAAACCATCAAACATTTCGAAGTAAACATGTTATATCTATCTCTTCTACCTTAGTTTCATAAAATATGCAAAATCAAAATAAAAAGGACTGTTGTTTAAGCGTCGAAATATTCCTCAACGTCGCAGTCTAACGTGCCCAGAGGCCGCATTGCCATGTTGAATGGCAATGCTTATTCTCTGTGCGAGAAACAAGCCAGCTCTCTGATCACGCGATCAATCGTCGATCAGTCGTTTTGCTAGGTCTCTCTAAATGAAACAAGCACTTGGACCTCATGAACCTACAGTCTCTACACCAAACGGCTCAAAAATTTCGTTTCCAACTAAATTACTTTACTTACGCCGTTTAAGGGGCTCTGCAGCTGCAGCAGCGCCAGCACAACCTGCTGTACTTGGAAGAGGTGCAAGGGTGTTAACACACGTTGCATCCCACATCAAAGGCCTGCCATCTTCCTAGACAATACCGACATGCCATCACGTCTTTTCCCATTGTGATGTACCAAACCTTGGTGGTGACAAGAGCTCGACGGATAATGTTACGTTCCTGCTGCAGGATAGCTCATTGTGTCTGAGATTGTCGACGGCTTCTCTACAAAGACATTGATATGGAGAAACACACGAAATATAGTGTCATCTAACATAGTGCCTATGTTGGGCGATGGTAGTGCCTGTGTGCCTGACCTGATTCCTTTTCACCCACAGCAAGCAGACGGGCGTGTTCCACAGCACTGGAAGCTGTAGAAGTAAGATAGTTTCTTCTCCTCATGCTGCACAAAGGACCATCCCACTGCTTGCGGAAGAATAGGTTAGTTGGCACGACAGTATTTGGACATGCCATTTTCTAAACATTTATCTATTTCTGTGGTATAAACAGTTCCGCATTAACTAGTGTGGTTTCTACATTTTTCTTGGTTAATTCTTCCGTGCTGTGACCGAGGACAGGAATGCTGATAAGCTCACATTGGAAAATTTGCGAACGCCGAGGCCACCAAAGCGGATTCAATATAATTTGGATAATTTGGTCATTTTTTTAAAGTGATTAGATATATATATTTCCAAAATTATGAAGACTTTAGTGCATGGGTAAATTTTAAAACGAAAACACAATGTTGATAATTGAGAAAGCCGAATGAATATTCATTTTGAGAAGACCATCCAAAATTTATTTTCAGATCATCAGAGTCATATGCATCTTCTAAGACTGGGGAACTTATATACAATTTTTTTGAGTAATTTTAATGTCAGGTGTCAAATAAAATTTTCAAATTACCACAAAATTACCTTAATATAAATTTCGCATTTAGTGCGATTAAAATCGAAACCAATTGACTGAAATTTTGTTTTACGGTTACGGTACCATTGCCAAAGGAATTTATAAATTTTGGATGCTTCATTTAATGTTGCTTGTAGTGACCCGAATTATGAAATTTTAAGTATTTTTCAAGTCCACCTTTTATTAAATTTTAATTATTTTTCAAGTTCACCTTTAAAAGCACCGCACCTTCACCACAACTAAGGTATGTGGATATGTACGGCAGACCGACAACCCCCTTTAGATCCGAAGCCTAAGTTGTGCTACTCTAGTTTGCACGATGATATAAATTTGATAAGACAGAGACAGTGATATCCTTTAGGTTAATTACTTGCCATTGACAAGCTCGGCATTCCATATTTTAAAAAAAGACGCTCGGGTATATGCCCTGAATATGATATTATTGTGGTAGCACGGTTTCACGGTCAGATCTAGTGGATCAATAATTATTGATCGATAGGCAACGCATTCTGTGCGTTGTTTGTCGGTCAATAAGCTAAAAAAGCCTGTAGTTTGTGGTGCGTCTAAATGGTGAGAGCGAAATCGTACATGGGTTTGCATTTATTATATTCAGAAAAGGTATGAGCCGACTTATATTGCTCATAACTTGCAGAATCGTGTCAATTATTTTCATTTAGATAGTGTTGTATATAGGTACATCGTGTATATTATTATAGACTTGCTATGCATTTTATAAAACCAACAGTCTGGTTCCTTTTAAAATATAAGGTAAAACCACCTGAAGTAATACTTCTCACGTGTTACGTGCATAAAAATACCAAACAGACATTTATTTATTTTTCTTTTACATTTTTTTTGTATTATTTTCAGATTTATTTTTGATTTTGTTCCAAAATGGAGACTGCATGTTTAAGAATAAAATTTTCGCCGCTCTTACAAGACGCCCGTAAGAGTCAATCTAAATGTTGCCTTGAAATTGTACCTCAGGTGTCATATGTGAAAAATCTAGATAAATTAACATGGAAACAAGAAAGCAATCTTATAGAATACATTATACCTATGACATACAAAATAATTCTGAGGAAATTACAAGAGAACTGTAGTAATGATGAGATCTTAAAAACCTATCATTCATGTGTCGATTTGTTAATGTCGTCTTCAACATCCAATTTCGACGTTGACTTTTCTGGAGATGCATCAAGAATAATAAGTGACACATTAATAATAAATAAGCTACAATCTACAATACAGAAGGAAGATTTTATAAATTTGTCTCCAGGTGAACTTAAAAGTTCTGAGATAACTAAAAGCGGTTTGGAGACTGGTGACACTGTATTGGAAGAATTCGACTTAAGTATCAATGAAATACAAGAAAAAGTCATTACTGATGGTAATATTTCTTGATCTAATGAATTGAAATTTAATGGTCCTTAGTGTATTACGTTTTTTTTTTTTTCAGATGACTCGGCGTTGAAACGAGGGCTGGATAACCTAAACAGTATTAAAAATACATTTAGTGATAAATTTACAGACACAGACAGTCAGTTGTTAACATTAACCAATGACGTACTGCCCGATTGGTCAGTGAAGTTTACAAACAAATTTGAATCGAAACGCATGCTGACTGTGTCGCCCATTTGTTCTATTAACACCCAAGAAAACACATTTTCGTTCCCAAGACAGAGTATAACTAAACAGAATTATATATCAAATGCCATAACAAGTGAGAATAGTTCTAATGCAAAATTTAGACAAAATATATCAAATGCGATAACTCACAAAACAGATTATTTTTCAAAAGATTTAGTGCCATTGACATGTATGAGCGAAAGCACAAATTGCGGCCGAATATCTAACATTATATCTCCAGACGAATCTGGACAAAATTCTATTAAAAGTGTACGTTTTACATCTAGCGATAGATCGCCGCCAGAAATAAGAATTGCTCAATACATGCGCTACATGGAAAAGGAGCTGACTCCTTTAAAATTATCACTTAACGATCTTATAAGCAAGTGTGTGGTACTTGGGTTGTACCAAGATTCAACGAAATGTGTGAATCCCTCCAACAAAAAACTGTTATTGTATAAATCTGTGTGTATGTATAATAATCATATTACTACAGAAACATGTGAAAAGGTTGTATCGAATCGTGCCGTTTATACTATTGTATTTGATGGATAGGAATTTTCTAAGTTATATTAATAAATATTATCCTTACAGCCATTCTTTGGTTTTATTAATAGGAGCCATTAATTTATTTATTAATTTAAGACATCAAATAAATTATAATTATTTAAGACAATTTGGTTACCAGAAAGGAGTCGGAACTTCTGATGCAAATTTAAATGCACTAATAAGTGATTTAGTTTGTAAATTAAATGACAAAATGAAGGTTGCGGGACTATTCATTGACCTAAGTTCTGCTTTTGACACTATAGACCATAAGTAATTACTTTCAAAACTCGAACACTATGGCTTAAGAGGCAGTGCACTACAACTTATACATTCATACCTTAAAAATAGGTGCGTGTACGTCGAAATAAAAGCTATAAATGAATATTTGTCCTCATGAATAACTTTGCCGAGCACATAAACCATACGAATCCCATGAGGAACGTGAGATTAGAGAGGGCACGCGAAGAAAGTAAAATGTATGCAAAATAAAATGGCACCCAAACTTAATATACTTAGCTAAACACTGCCCCGCGTACCAGGCTGTAGAAATATTTAACAAGTTACCTAGCGACTTAAAAACATCAGTGTATAAGAAAGCCTTACTACTAGATAAATGTTTATACTCCGTAATTGAATTGACATCATAAATTAATTAATTTATAAAGCGTGACATTTATTTACTTTGTTGACATTTAAGTATCTGCCTTTATGACTTTTGCTTTTATGTCATTCATTTAGAAAATAAAATTAAAATATAAAGTGGTATTTACAATTTTAGGTGTAATGTTATATTATCGTGTAGGTACTCTAAAATTATTTGAATGTTCATTTTTTAATTTAATTTGCAAAATTTGATTGTACATAAATTATTCTTATTATACACATACATATACATATTCAACACAATATAAATTGTTCTGAAATAAATAAAATAAATTAGCATGTTTGTAGCTTCAAGCCTATTGCAGCCCACTGCTGGAAACAGTTCTTTCCAAGTGTACGCCGCCTAGCACGTTAGCCTCGTCAAATACTTTGTTATATTTGACAAAAGATGGGACCAAAAATGATGAATTTGATATGTATTTGATCTTTAAATTTTAATGATCAAACCCTTGGCCTTTATTAGTTACTAGGGGTCCCCCGCGATTTCGTCCGCGTGGTAGTTTGGAATATTTTCCCCGATTTTGCAACATATCTCACTACTGCTCCGCTCCTATTGATTATAGCGTGATGTTATATAGCCTATAGCCTTCTTTGATAAATGCACTATTCGACAAAAAAAATATTTTTTCTAATCGAACCAGTACTTTCTGAGATTAGTGCGTTCAACCAAACAAACTCTTCAACTTTATAATATTAATATAGACTAGGGGTCGCCCGCGACTTCGCCCGCGTGGTAATTTGGAATATTTTCCTCGATTTTGCAACATATCTCACTAATGCTCCAATCCTATTGATCATACCGTGATATTATATAGCCTATATATAGCCATCCTGGATAAATGCACTATTCAACAAAAAAATATTTTTTCAAATCGAACCAGTATGTACTTTCTGAGATTAGCGCGTTCAACCAAACAAACTCTTCAGCTTTATAATTTTAGTAAAGATTAGTCAATTCCGCTTTAATACAGTCGAGAAGAAATTTCGCTATAATTCTAAGGAAGAAATAGAGTACATAGTACCAACTTAGTAGACTATTTTATATTTGGTAATAACAAAAATCCCTTTTTCAAAGACAAATAACGAACGAGAAATTTAACATAGAAATATGACTGGCAACTTGATTCAATACAAGTTTTTGACAATTTGTTTTTACTTTTGTATAATCGGAGACATTTCGATCGGTATTTTATACGATGACAGTAAGTACCTGTGAAACCATTTAAATTGGCAAGAAAATATATTTTACTTCAAGAAGTGCAATTGTACACTTTCACATTTTTTTATTACCTGTCCCATTTTTTTTGTGCAGTTGGCTATGGCTCCATACGTTTTGTCTACCGATGATTCTGCCAAAGTCAAGGTGGAGAGAAAGCTAAAAGATTGGCTGGCCAGTGTCTGTTCAGCTACGTCAATATTTTTGTAATAAATGGCTTGTCTGTTTTTTTGGCACACGACTGTAGATAATTAATTTTAAAAAAACAATAGCCTACACTATGTTTATTGTCGAGCAAACACAATTATCTTCTCGTGTCCACTGGTCGTTATTCTGAGGTAATTATAACAATAATAAACTTTTCTCTGAGTATATCTTCGTATTATTTTTAAAAAACTGAGTAGCGTTAAGTCCCAAAGACATCAGTAAGTTTTAAGTCCCGAACACATCAGTTTACTGCGTTTTTGCTTATCTAATACTTGCTAATAAATTGTTTTTAGAAATTAAAACCATGGATAACAGAGCCGTGGTGGAACGTATAATGAAAAATTTAGCTTTCGACTTAGAAACTGTTCCCAAAACTAGGACTGGTGATGACTGTACCACAACTTCATCAAAAACTGACCCACTTAATTTGAAAATCCGAGTACGAAAAAAAGAGATTATTAATGAACCGCACAATCAAGGATTTATATCAAATAATCAATCTGAACCTGAGATGGTTTTGCAAAAGATAAGACTTGTTAACAGTGATGAAACAATAATGTCTTTCGATATGTTTATGGAAGCAGAGTTAGAGAAGAAAAGTACACGAAAGCCTCGTAAACACATTTTTGATAAGCTAAGACCAGGTGACCAGTAATATCTAGTGCTTTCTTACTAAATAATACTTAATACTATTATAGGAAATCATAATATACTAGCGCAAGGGAAGCCTATAATTACTACGCCAGTAGTCATCAATTTATGTTCTATTAGTTTTCGCTCATAACTAACTATTATTACTTCCTTTTTATGCCAAGATTTATCTTTTTGTTTGCATTTTTTAATGTACAATTTTGCTGATTAATTATATTATTGTGGTTTGTCCGTGTGGTTACAATTTAAGAATACCAATCTCACCACCCCTTTCCATTCTGAGGGTGTCGTAAGAGTCGACTAAAGGAGTAAGTCAGGCAGACGATAGAGACGGAAATCTCGAAACAAAACCCTATACCAACCCGTCTGGCCAGCGTGGTATAGTAGGCTAATATCCCTCCCAAGTGTATGGAGGAGACCCGTGCCCAGCAGTGTAAAGTTTATAGGTTGAGATGATGATGATTATTGTGGTTGCAATACAGCAACAAGTTTTTCATGATCAATCAATCAAATCATGTGCTCAAGTGTGCCGTGTTTCAGGATTATGTTTAGGAGCTACGGATGACGATGACGATCAGCCTTACATGCCTAATAGTGGTCACAGCGATAATGGAAATGAAAGAAGCACACCTAGCAAGTCAGATGGAATATTAAGACAACCATTTACGCTCACTAAAAATACTTATGAAACTTTTGGTGATCCTAAAATTAACAGAAGAGAGAAACACTTTTTAGGAAGAAAATGTAAACCAGGTCTGCGTGTAATGAATATTAACGACACCATTTTTTTTAAGTTTGAAATATAATAATAATATACAAAATAAGATCGATAGTAACTGTATTTGTAATGCAGTTACACTTATGAAAGTTTAAAACTTCACATTTTAAGCTGGGTTACGCGCTACGAGATGGCAACGTCGATTTTTTTATTTAGTTTTATCTAGTTTGTTTCGTGACATTGTTTAAAAAGACAAGTTTGTTATGTTATGTTGTTGTTAGACAAGACAAATTTCAATATATATAAAGTCACTTTATACGCAATTTTTTTTTATCCGGGTATCCGGTCCACCAGAGAGATATTACATCTCTCTGGTGGACCGGATACCCAACATAGAAATTCGACGTAGGACGAAAGTCGAAGATGTGGGTAAACGGTTGACTAGCATGAAGTGGAGATGGGCGGGACATCTAGCTAGGCGGGAAGACGGAAGGTGGACCAAAGCAGTCACAGAATGGTGGCCGCGAAACGGAAGGCGATTGACCACCCGACCGATGGTCAGACGATATAAGAAGGACGGTGGGAATCCATTGGATGAGCTTGGCACAGGACCGGAACAGATGGCGCACGCGTGGGTCGATAAGGGTTGACAAAGAAAGTAATATCCGTAATGTTGCAAAAACCTTAATTATTTATTGCAGAAAAATATTCATCTCGTCATTCATTTCTGCGTCTAAAATGACTTTGCACATAATGAAATTAGTAATATACATAAAGTTGTCTGATTTTTTTTTATTTTTAGATAATATAATTTTATCAAAAATACGGCGTTGCCAGCTCAAAGCGCGTAAATCCTCTTAATGTATTTATAACGATGAATGTTTGAACTTTGTCAAAGATCTGTTTCATAATGATGTCCCCTCTTAGGTGGCTGTTTGGACCCTCCATTCGATGAAGACAAGTATGCTTATAAGCCCTGTGTAAAAGAACCCGCCGTTCGTGAATCAAAAACCATAGAGCCTACTAAAGTAGTAAATCAAATAGCCATGAGTATGAAACCAGATACTAAACCTCCAGAAAAGAGGAAAAGTAAATCAAAAGAATTATCTATAAAACCCCTGGGAAACAAAGTAAAAGAATCTTCTTCACTTTTAAGTTTATTTAAAGCAGAATCTTCTAGAAATTCAGTTATAACGTACCCATCTGAAAATGACAATAAAAAATCTAAAACCAGAGCAGCTAGTGAAGGTGATGAAAGCAAGGTATATAGAAATAGACCTTCAAGTGAAAATAAATCCCGACAATCAGTCAATGAATCCATGAACAGTTTCTTTAGTCTCCCAAAAGGAATTATAAGAGATTCTACTGCCTCTGCTCTCCGAGATCCACCGAAACGGCATTCTTATAGTCCCACAGCTTTAAGATCTAAGCCTGTGGAGTATGTCAAAACTCCAGTTCCCATTTCAGTGTCATTAGACTCCGTTCCTTTAGAAAATGATATAGAAAATATTGATGATATCAAATTAGCAGATGAAAATTTTGTTGCGCCCTTGGAACCAATGTTGATTTTTGAAGATGTACCACAGAAACCAATGGCACCTTTTATATTACCACTCCCAGTGTCAATTTCTTTCCCATATAAATTAAATGCAGCAGATGCAAGAGTGACTCCAAGTAATATTGAAAATACAGACTCATCAGTTACGGCTGCTAAAAAAATATCGATAGAATCAATAAATCCAACTTACTCTTCCTTTCATAGAATTCCTAAACTAGACCTTATCAATAGTAAAGGATTAAAACAATCGGAGCAGTCATTGCATGAAATTACAATTGAAAAAGATGTTGAAACTAAGGTATTAGAAGAATCACCAGTATCATCAAATAATAAAATGATAAATGAAATTGTCAGTGCAATGCCTAAGAAAGATATATCCAAATTAGATACCAGAAGTGAACAAAATGATAATTATTTACCAGAAATTATAAAACCAAGTGCATTGCCTAAGATAGATATATCCAAATTAGATTCCAGAAGTGAACAAAATGATAATTATTTACCAGAAATTATAAAACTAAGTGCATTGCCCAAGATAGATATATCCAAATTGGATAACAGAAATAAACAAAATGATACAAATCAAACCCAAGAAGAACAAATTAGAAAGCCAATTGAAGGAAAAGAACATGACATTGACGAGTTGCCAGACATACAAGAAAAAACAACAGAGTCAATTGATGCTATTGAAAAGCCATTAAAGATACCTATTACAATTGAACATCTAATGGCGCAACCTTTAAAGTACAGTTTATCAAATGTAATCAACGAAAACCATGAAAATAAAACTGCAGGCAAAATACCAACAACAACAAATGAAAACGAAGATCGCATTAACAGTGCAAACGCTATCTCTAAAATTATTAATTTAAATGACCACAATGTAGAAACCGCTTCAGCACCTGAATTTAACATAGACATTATTCCAGTTAGGACTGATAAAATCATAAAAAGTCTAGAAAATATAGACAATCTTGAAAGCAAACATTCAACAAATATAGAGACGAATATATTATCAATTACAAAACCTCAAGATAAAGATGCAAATTTAAATAATTTGAATGAAAATACTTACATCCGAGACTCACAAAGCGGCAACGACGAAGCTAAGCAACCTTTCAAAGAAAAAGATAAGATAGACCATGAAATTGATAATATAAGACAAAAAGCAGAAAATCTTTTTAAAGATAATGATCCAGAACATAAAAAAAATTTTGAAATCAGTGCTATTGATAAGGTGTTTAATGAAATAGCTAGGAAACCCGAAGGACACAGTGACAGTATCTCAAAAGCCACAATAGAAAAACACAAAAATGGTTCTGTAAGTTTAGAAAAACATGACTTTCTTCCTTTTTCATTAACATCGGATGAAAAATCTATAAAAAACAAACAAAGAATTTCACCTGACAGAAGTTCTACGTTAGACAAGAAGATTTCACCCGATAGAAGCTCTATAAAAGATAAAAGAAAGAGCTCACCTGATAGCGGCTCTTCAAAAGATAAAAGAAGGAACTCACCTGATAGAGGCTCTATAAAAGATAAAAGAAGGAGCTCACCTGATAGCGGCTCTTTAAAAGATAAAAGAAGGAGCTCACCTGATAGAGGCTCTTCGATAGATAAAAGAAGAATTTCACCAGATAGAGGCTCTACAAAAGATTATAAAAGAGTTTCGCCAGAAAAAATCTCTTCGAAAGTCAACGGAAGAATTTCACCAGATAGGGGCCGAGCTTTCCTCAGTGTTAGTCAAAAGCCAGTAAGAAAAAGTGAGACAGATAACACCACAAAAGAAAACTTGTTACCATCACCAGACACACTCTCTACGAGTGACCTAAGAAGTGTTTTTCTAGATTTAGCATTCCACAGTTACGTGAATAGTCGCAATGAAAGAATTCTCAGTACCGTTGATGTTAAAAATAACGTAAAACGATACCCAAATGATTCTATAATTCTCATAAAATCCCAAATAAAACTCAACTCGAAAGAAAATAATAATGAATTTAATATTCCAATAGATCCTAGGCTAGATATGGCCTTGGAAATAAAGAAAACAGACGAAAATAGCAAAGCGTTTTATAATAAATCAGTAATGAAACCAATCCCAAAATTAGTTGAGACAAATGGTAAGCATTATTTATTATTCTCTTCTAAAAAGTAAATAGTCTTTTTCCGCTTTATATACGTTACATAACAAGTGAATAGTTACGCAATGCTTGGCTCTTTTTTTTCGAATGTCAAATTTCTGATGACAGAAAGAGAGAAAACTATTCACTCTACTACTATTAATAAGGCAGTATATGTTTTATTAAGGAAATAGTACAAAAGTACTACTTCTAATCTATTTGTACATACTAAAAGTTAAGTGTACCAATAGTGAACTGTGGGTGCGTACTGTCTAACCCAATTAATGATGTACAATGGCCTCAGGTTTAAAGAAAACCAAAACTCGACGATATTTTTTTCTATTTACCCCCAGATCTCTATCAACAACAATCACATTTTACTTCAATAGGTGGTCTCAATTGTTTCAATTAAGTTCCAGCCAGAAGCCAAAGCAGTACAGGCAGAACAAGAGGTTCGATCCAGAATGCACAACTTAAAACAAAAGAAAATGATAAAGTTTGCAGCACATTAACTGATATATACGAACAAGAGTTGATTCCATTACAAACTATTATAAGAGATTTGAAACAAGAAATCGATACATTAACGGCACAGCAAATAGGCTTCAAAAAAAAAGTGTTATGTCAAAAGAGGGCTAAACCGCGACTTAGTCATTCCAATAAAAGATGTGGTTAATGTAAATTGAATAATACAATAAAGATTATTTTTTGGAATACTTTACATACTTGTATGTATACCTTGTCCACCGGCTGCCAGCAACCTTTATATTCTATAGGTCGTCGGTCCACGCTGCGTTTTCCAGTTTGTGGTAGCCCTATATACGCCCTACCCATTTTGAAGGATTTCAAGGAGTAACAAAAAACAACGTCCAGTTGACAGCAGTTGAGTATTTACACTGAGATGATGATGATGATCGATATTTCTATAGACTTCGCTTTATTAGTATAATATAATAATAAAATAGTATTTATTCGGACAATTTACAAATCCATTCTTCTTAGTAACAATATTCTTCTTAGTGAGAAATAGCAAAAATAATACAAATAATAACCTCAGACTAATAGATTATTCTATTAGTCTAGAAATAAGACGAATGGATTTGTAAATTGTCCGAATAAATACTATTTTATTATTATATTATTTTACTATAGCGAAGTATATAGAAATATCGATCATCATCATCATCTCAGCCGAAATACTCAACTCCTGTCAACTGGACTTTGTTTTTTATTGCTTCTTGAAATCCTTCAAAAATGGGTAGGGCGTATATAGGGCTACCACAAACTTGAAAACGACTAATAGCATAATCTATTAGTCTGAGATAATAACATTTACATTTACAACACGATAGAATTCACAACACAATAACATTTAGTAACATATAACAGTTACATTGCACAAAATGACATAAAATATACTGTTTAGGTAAAAATCCATCACGTCGTATATGTAGGTATACCTGTCCAGTGGTTCCTAATGAGACAAATAAAAGAATAATGTCCTCCTAACCCAATTTCGATCGAAGACTAACCATCTGCGCGGGAGATTATAGTGCACAAGTGTGTGCGCAAACACAAGTGCACTTTTTATTCCCTCACTCTATGTATAGTCCAATGGGACGGTAGTCCGACACGACTGGAGAGAGAGAGAGATCAAGCGTTGGACCAACGTCTTTAGTGCTTTTCAAGGCACGAGGGTGTAAAATGGTAAGTACTACATTTAACCCCGTTTTATCAATAGAAAACAATAAATCATTAAGTAGATATAAAAAATCTTATTGAAAAAAGTTAATAAAGGAATTATATGAAATGATTATTAATAAAGTCTACATTTCACAGAAATTCTAGCGCTGCGCTGATTGTACACGCGACTTTTTTGTTTGACATTGATTACTTCTTTAGCTCTAGATCAATATCCGGTCACGGGATAACTAATAGGTAATTATATTTTAAGAATTCTAGGATATACCTATATAGAGAAGCAAACCCATACAATATGTGTCAAAATATTGTAGCCTGCTTTTCCCGCTCTTCCATTATGCCGAAACCACCAAACATTTAGAAGTTAACATAAGTATATCTATCTTGTTTACTCTAGTTTGTTAGCACGATGACATAAATACGATATGACAGACAGTTATATAACTTGCATCGACAAGCTGGGTGTTGCAAAAAAAAAAAGACGCTCGGGCCAAGTTTCAGATGTTTCAGACCAGGGATACCTACATTGTATTGTTATCGTGGTTATTGCCTATCTATTGAAACACATGTAATATATGTATATTAATGATCCTAAGTATCAACCAAAAATATGCTTTCTATAAGTAGAGTCAGTTGCGTAAACTAATATTCCCCAATAATCCATACTGTTTTTAATCGACTTCAAAAACGAGGAGGTTATCAATTCGTGTCTTTTTTTAAATGTTTGTTACCGCAGAACTTCGTCATTTATGAACCGATTTGAAAAAATATGTTTTTATCGGAGAGGACATACTTCCCATTTTTATCAAATCAAACTTCTGATAATCCCATCATCAGAACTTTGATTGGAGGAATTGAGGGAACTCCTCAAAAAATATAGGCATACATATAACAAATTCAATATTTTTAATAACAAATCAAACATTTGCATTCAGAAAATGTAATTTGGTGAAGTGAGTTTGATGAAGAAGACCACAGATGACCATTTGAACTTCTCAATGACAAGTATTTCAAGGATGACGTTTAGATAAGCTTCGATTAAGGTTGTTAAGCAACTATTACTAAGCAAATGTAATTTAGCAAATTAAAATGGTACAATTGAAATTAACTGATGATGAAGCCGGACGATAGGCAACGGAACTCCATAATTAATGCATTTAAGAAAGGAAATCTGAGATTAGAGTTTGTATGAAAATTCATCCTGTTGTTTTGAAAATTCTTTAACTTGCCGCATTGAAGTCGGTTTTTTTTGTTAAAATTATTATAAATAAAAGTCACTTTAGTGTTCTACGCTTTGACGGCTAAACCATTACACTGTTTGCAGTAGCTTAGACGTTGGGAACACACAGTAACATGCTACTTCTGAAATCCCCGGTGAAACTACAGAACGCATAAAAGTTCTTGTGTTCTGTCGGTGAAACAACTACATGTTTAGTTCATTATTGAAGTGAAACTTCTTTATCGACGTATGGGAGAAATTTTGTAGCAGTGTAAAAAAAATCGTCACGTTTTTCGGTTACGCGCCATGTTGCTTTTTTTAACCGACTTCAAAAAGAGGAGGTTATCAATTCGTGTGTATTTTTTTTTTTTAATGTTTGTTACCGCATATCTCCGTCATTTATGGACCGATTTGAAAAATTCTTTTTTTGTCTGACTGGACATACTTCCAGTTTGGTCCCATTATCATCAAAAGAAAGTTCTGATGATGGGATCCATGAGGAATTGAGGGAACTCCTCAAAAGTTATAGGCACACATATAGCAATTTCAATATTTTAACAACTAATCAATCATTTGCATTCAGAAAGTGTAATTTGGTGAAATAAAACTGATGAAGAAGACCACAGATGGCCATCTGAACTTTTCAATAATAAGTATTTTACTGATGGCGATTAGATAAGTTTCGGTTATTGTTGCTAAGCAACTATTAATAAGAAATAATGACGGAAATGAATTGAGCGCGGATTGCACAGATTAAATATTGCTTTTAGTACCTACTTGACCTGTGTTCAGCCCGACGCTCAGTCGATTTTATTCGATTGTAACAAACAAATATTTGAAAATTTTACAACTTGCCGTACTGAAGTCGGTTTTTTTTTGTTAAAATTATTATCAAAGTTTAGTATAGTGACGTAAAGAATATAATGTAATATACCTATTATAAGCGCCATGTTGCTTTTTTATCAAAGTTTAGTATAGTGACGTAAAGAATATAATGTAATATATTATAATAATAACAACAATATATTAGTTTTGAAGTTTGGTTTGAAATAAGAATAACAATATATTAATTTGAAAGTGATAAAATAAAAAGACTTATTCAAATTTAAGTGAATTTACAAGAAAAGTGAGAGTGATTATATATTTCATTTTATAAATTCAACACGTATGAGCATGATTTTAATATTTGAGGTTAACCTCACTTTTTGATTGTAAGTATCAGTGAATGTATATAAATCTGTTAAAATTAGCAAGTTTTAATAAATATGACTGTAAATCTAGTGAACATTATTAATTCTTAAAACAATAAAAAATATAAATTAAATAAAAATAGTAGAAAAATGATATGTCGTAAAGAAGTTTCACTTCTTACCTATGTACTCTGGTACACACACAAATTTATTTATTGATTGGGATTTAATAAAATTCTAAACAAATTGTAATAACAATTTAATGAGCAATAAAGGAACGATAAAGACGCCGCGGCGCCGTATAATATAAATGTCGTAAAAATGATTGATCAAAAGTTAATTTTAGCTGGCTCAAATATCAGAAAGGTAAGAGCTTACAGAGATCTGAGTTAACAATATACTCGTTTTCGTTTCTTCTACCTACATTTATAAACCCCGTGCCCATTGTTACCTTAGTTTCGATTCGGTCAGAATTTAAAAATGTCAGGCTTTCAGCAATATTTGCTTAAGGTCTAGCTAAGAGTTAGGTACTTACTATTGCTATAAAATGGAAAGAATACCAAGTAATCTAAAAAATCTGCCATTATGGAAACATTTGGGACATTTAACAATTCATTGATGATGAAACAAATCAATTCATCACAAAAGTAATTAAGTACCTACTTACATTAAACTCCTTTACCTCAGACATTTGTTTATTTTATTTTATACTACCTGGGTGGCAAACAAACATACGGCCCGCCTGATGTTAAGCAGTCACCGTATCCTATGGACGCGTGCAATACCAAATGTATCACTTGCGTGTTGCCCTACGTTGCGTGATCCCTTTTTTTCCCCCTGTGCACCTACACCCACCTTCACAGGTGGACCACCGGAACCTGATATGACATCAGTGGTCCACCCAGCAGCTGCCCGCGGTACGCCAGCTCTATCACTAGTGACAGCGTCCGGGTGCACCGCAGACGCTGTCCCTTCACGGAAGGATGCGGATGAGGCTCAATTGCCACAGCCTCCCCGCAGCCTCACTATGGCGGCATCAGGCGCTCATGTGCGCGCTGACGCCGCCCATTCGCCGACGACGGATCGGATTAGCCAGGAGACTTTCCTACCTAATACGCTCCGCTGCCTCCTTCTGCGAAATGACATCCTCGCAGAAGGATGCGACCGCCATCCACTCCCTGTTGCTGGCGACCATGCAGGCAGTGACAGGTCTACACCGATGACTGCGACGAGGTCCCGGCGGGGCACCGCCCAAGCCGGACATGACTCGAGCGTATGCTGCGCCGAGTCGTCGCCGCAGTCGCAGTGGTGACAGACGGGACTTGGTTTCCTCCTAGCGACCTTGTGCAGGTAATAGACCCGAAGCAGCCATGCCCGGACAAAACCTGCATCAGTCGGAAGGAAAGGGTCCCGTACTGCCGCCCTGCCCACTGCGACAAGATTGGCTGGAGCGCCTCCACGGTTCTGAAACCAACCCACGGAGCCTCCAGCTCACTTGACCGCCGGGCCATGATAGCCCTGAGGGCGGCCTCGCGCCACTCGCGGATGCGAACTGCAGCCACCCGCCGATACACCTCGGGGAGTACCCCCACCTCCAAGTCCGACGGGAGCGTTCCTTCAAATGCGCACGCCGCGTCTGTGGACACAGGCGGTAGTCGCTTATGGCTCTGACCACCATTATACGCTGCGGCGTCGCCAGCAGCCGTCTGCTCTCGGCGGTCAGAGACCCCGCACGCACCGGTGCGCCGTAAAGCGCCATTGACCGAACTACTCCGCGTACAGCCGAGGACAGGTGAGGCTGGGCTCACCCAGGTTCGGCAGAAGCCGTCCCGCGTTGCGTGATCCCTGGGATAGGTAGACGTTTCATTCAAAACGCATCCCTAAATGAGCGCTGGAGACCTGTACTCACACACAGAAACACAACTACACCACTGTGTGAAGTTATTTGGCTGTGGCCTTCTGTAAGGGTGAGGTCCTTCCCCAGGCAGACTTGCTCACTAGTATGGTACCTACTTACATAAAACTCCTAAGCCTATCATAAATTATATTTCATCTTTGCTTACCTAGGCTTTACAATCAAACAATAACAAGTATAATAAGCAAACATAACTAACTTAACATCGTGCGAATATTTTATGACAGTGAATTAATGTTACGGCTTTATAAACCCGTATCTTTTATTTACTATTTGTACAACTGCATACTTACTTGCATAATATGTACCTATTGTGTATTACCTAGATAATAATGATACCTAAGAACGTCGGTTTTCTGAACCGACGAACGTACATAAAGATTGCGAATAAAGCAAAAGAAGTATGTCAAAAGATATTGAGTGGAAATCCGTCGACAGGCGCGGTCCGAAGGGGGGCTGGGGGCTAGATTTTTTTATTTGATGTGTACACAGCGTTCACGTCAATTTGAAAAATTTTCTAAAAATTTACAAAATAACAAAAAAATACATTTTATGCCCCTAGCCGCGATGCATTATATGGTTTGCAGGTGATATAATGTTAGGACAACATTTAAAACGTTCTTCAAATGAAATTACTCGTATTAGTGACCCGCCTCCAAAATTTCAGGCTGCGACCGCGCCTGTCCGTAGACTCCTGCCTCTAGGAAACGAGCGTCAGTAAACAGAGATGATACCCACGATTTGTCAGTTATATTAGTTCTCATGTATAAGTAGGTAAATATGATTAAATTAGAAGAACCCCTTGATTTCGGCTACAGCCGCCCTACAAAACACAGATGCACTCTTTTTATCCTTACTCTCATAATATTATGATAGGCCAGTAATCCGACATGAACGGCGCTCTAGTACGTAAGAAAATAGAGAGTAGATACGCTCCTACTAAAAAGATTTTAGGAAGCGAAAAAAAAAGTTATTCTGAAAATTACTTAAAATTAGTGCAGTGTCGAATTAAGACTACAAGTAAATAGAAACCAGTATATCATAATCATCATCATCAGCCTATCGCAGTCCACTGCTGGACATAGGCTTGTGCAAGTGCACGTTGCCTAGAACGAGCCTCGTCTTCCCGCATCCAGCTACTAAAAATACCCTTCAAATTGGCAAGCCAGAACGAAACAGTATATAGTGACCCCCAATATATTTTCTCAAGTTATTCACTAAACCTAAAGTTTATATTATCATCATCATCATCATCTCAACCCATAAACGTCCCACTGCTGAGCACGGGTCTTCTCCATACATTGGAGGAATATTAGCCTACTATACGCTGGCCAGACGGGTTGGTATAGGGTTTTGTTTGGAGTCTTCCCTCTCTTGCAGTGGATATTGTATGCCTGACTTCCTCCTTTAGTCGACTCTTACAATACCTTCGGGATGGAACGGGGTGGTGACATATGTATTCTTAATCCGTCACCACACGAACAAAAAATCTATATTAAATAGCAACTTGTTTTAGTATATGTAATGTACGCCAAAAGCTACCATCTGTCTACCAATAAGTCCAACCAAAGGTTGTCTGGAAGAGATCTTTTAGCGATCATTATGCCTACTTGTTAGTAATTATGTTTTCTCTTGTATTAGTTATAGTACATAAGTGGTGTACCATATATATAATAATAAATATTCTATCTATCTATAAACTTAGGTAGTCTTTTTAGACGATAATTTTGATTACGGTGTTGGTGTAATAAACATTTTCTTTTATTATCATAATTTATTGCATGTATGAACTAGGCCAAAAGAAATCAACCTTATTCATTTGTATTACAAGGTTAATTTTGTTTTAGCTGTATAATGCATTTTTGGTAAACAAAGATAAGCACTTACATTTAGTTTACATTATTTAATTGTAAAACATTTTTATGCCTCAGTACAAACACGTCAAGTGAGTTTTTAATTGATTCATTAAAAAGTACCTACATATACAAAACATAAGTATTCAAGGGCATCGCTTCCAAGACTTGGTTGCCTACCGTACTTTTCACCATATTATGTCGATATTTTAGCCGGTTTTTTGTCTCACTCTATACTCTATCTTGATAATTCAATCAAGAAAAGACACAAATATAAACCATTCAATTTATGTAGCAATTAGGTATAATTACATATTTAAGTGTAAGAAAATATTATTTTTAATTCGTAATTTTATTTGTTTGTATTTTTTAATAATTAAGAAAATAATATTATTTAAAGACGCAAATAAATTACGAATTAAATAAATACTTTATTGCGTTATTTTTACATTAGTACATAAATTGAGTGATATTTTTAAAGGTTTTAAATGTGTAACAATAAGAAAATTGAACTCATTCAATTAATAGCTCAGTAAAGTGGTACACAAGGCGCTGTTATTCGCTTCTCGGTCCCCGAACGTGTGTGTGTACTTACAATACGTCGCCTTTAACAATTCAAAAAATATTTGTGGCTATACAAATTATCTCTCTCCCTGATAAAGACGCCATTATTTATATAGAGCATGTCGTGTTAATTACTTGTTTGAAACGTATCAGCTTATTAAATCGGTCGCGTTTTCTTTCTAATCTCTGTCCTCGCAGTCATTAATGAAATTGCAGTGTTGTTCATTATTCAGTAGTTGTTTATCGGCTGTCTACTGTAAAGGTATAAACTTTGTAGATATGAGCTGCAATGCACGTTTCAATTATTACGTAGTGAAGTGTCTAAAATAATATACAAAATGAATGATAGAATTAATACTGTTGCTGAAAATGTGGACAGCAAAGATAAATATTCGGCTGATTTGGATCAAGCGTTGGCTGTTGCAGGTATGGTTAATAATAATAAAATATTAATTTATTTAAAATTCTGCACTTACTGTACAAAGGTAGACATAATGCCTTAGGCATTTTCTACATCCATACAGTGAAAAGCTAAATTCATTTTTTCCCTTCATTGTTTCCTTATTAATTTTTTTTTTTTTTTTTACTTAAATTTAATTTTGTATGGAATATTGGGTTCCGTCCCTTTTTGTTAACACTAATATTGTAACTCATACCAAATTGTAAATGTTATACTCTGGCAATTAAAAAGAGTGGCCCGAGTTTCTTGCCAATTCTTCTCGAGGCCCAACCCTAGTCAGCGAATTGGCCGTAGGAAAAAAAGTATGCTGGCATTTGTTTTTATGACGTTCATAAGTATCATGTATTTGATCTAAATGAATAAAGGAGTTTGACTTTGACTTTGACTTTGACTTACCAGTCTACCTTAGGACTAGTAAAGTCTACCAAGGCAGATGTAAAAATTAGTCTAGTAAAATAATAAGCTTAGATATATTATGTAACAACAGCATTAACATTAAAAAAATATACATAAATAAGAAGATTATAAACGATATTATATATAAAACAAATCAAATCAATTAAAGACAGCATAAGGACGTACATTTCGATACCTAAACTACTGACATTATATGTACCTATAATATGGAGAAGCAGGTGTGCATCAAACAAATTTTCATAACGTCTATTGTCACGCATATAATATACCTACCCGTTCTATTAATTATAAACTTATTATACTAATTAAACTTGAATTGTAATTAGTTTTATATAATAAGTTTTTATAGTTTTTAAATATTTTAATCCAAATAAAAAAGTATTTTAAATTCGTGCAGTAGTTTTTAAGTTTATTTTCATAACGCAATATTATGGCGTACTTTAAATCAATTCAGTTGTCTGAATTTAAGTAATCTATACATACTTACATAATAAAATATATAAAGAAATATATACATATATATATATATATATTATAATACTCTTTCATCTATATATGTGCTCCTTTACCATCGATTTAAAGATGGCTAGTGATTTTGCCTTCCGTATTGCCTCAGGTAAGGCATTCCACAAACGAATGGCGGTCACAGTAAAAGACTTATCATAAAAAACTGTGGTATGCGGCGGCATTTTCAATTTCAGGTTTGACCTCAAATTTCTATTATGCGTATCATGAAGGAACTTAAACGTCCTTTAAGATAGGAAGGTGTGGAAGGATTAAACAATACATTATATAGTAAAGACAAATAATGAGCATTCCGGTGAAGGCGTATTGGTAACCACTTGAATTCTGAATTGTGAAACATGATCATACTTACGTAAACCAATTATGAATCGTATACAAAGACTTTGGAGACGCTCAAGTTTCTATGATTGGTTTTCGGCGAGATAGCTGGCATCTGCATAATTAGGAATTGGAAGAAGAAGAGAATTTGCAAGCGCAATTTTGGTAGCAGTTAGAAGAAAGTTTCTCAACCTTCTAATCGATCCAGCAGAAGCGAATATTTTTCGACTTACTTACCTCCTGAAGTTGTGGATCCCACGTTAGGTTTTACAGTTGTAAAACTGTAAAACCTAACGTGGAACACAACAATAATTGGAATCGTAGCGCCATCAAATGGAACCTTAGGAACCTGCATCCACTCAATTCTGGATATGTATGTAGTAGATTTAATTCAAAACAGGTTATCAATACAAGTTATCTTTTTTTACTTTATGTTTAGACTAGCTGTTGCCCGCGGCTCCGCCCACGTGGATGTCGGTTATAGCTGTAGCCTATGTGTTATTCCAGATCATAATCTATCTCTGTGCCAAATTTCATCCAGATCCGTTCAGTAGGTTTTACGTGAAAGAGTAACAAACATCCATCCATCCATCCATATTTACAAACTTTCACGTTTAAAATATTAGTAGGATATCTGGATGCCCAGATTTTAAGATAAGACACTCCCCGCCTTATTTATAGACGTGGAATAGAATAGGTGTAATTTTATTATGTAATATATCATCTCTCATTTTGTCATCAGTAATTTGACATTCGAAAGAAGAGGACAAAACATGGCGCATCTATTCACTCGCTACACCACGTTTATTAATAAAGCGAATGTAGAACATCTTTATTATAGCATTGCTTAGATTTGGAAAATCCCTGTGAATCACAACGTTTGAAAATAATGGTATCACTTAACTCATTAGTAACACCATATTACGGTCATTATGATGCTAATTAATATATACTTAATTTATACAAATACCTACTACTTAGTTTAGAACATACAGTTCCACAGGAATAGTGATTTTCCGGGATGAAAAGTAACCTATGTGCTATTCCAGATTACAATCCAGACTATGTGACGTGTCTCGGCTTCGCACAGGTTTACATTTTTGTCTTTTTGGTAGAGATAGTTTATTCTTTTCTGTGCCTCATTTCATTTCCCATGTCTTTTGCGGTTAGTCCTCCGAATTCAACGCGTCACCTTGGGAGTGATAGTGTTATACCCGGGATTAGTCTCATTACCTTCATATTTCGTATTAATAGAGTACTTATATATATTACAGTAAGGATGTATTTAAAAAAATATATAGATGATATAATATGAACTTAATGATAATATAGATACATTTCGATATTTAAATTTGCCACTTCCCTATTCTCCTTACAGCGTGTATCATATAATAGGGGTCGCCCGCGACTTCCTCCGCGTGGTAATTTGGAATATTTAACCCGATTTCGCAACATATCTCAATACTGCTCCGCTCCTTTCGATCATAGCGTGATGTTATATATTATCTGGATAAATGCACTATTCAACAAAAAAGACGTTTTCTAATCGAACCAGTACTTTCTAAGATTAGCACGTTCAACCAAACAAACAAACTCTTCAGCTTTATAATATTAGTATAGATAATATTGAAACTAATATTTCAAAATATCTAAGTATACTTATATTGTAAATGCAAAAGTTTGAATAGATATATTAATGTTTGTTACTTAATCACGTCATAGTCATAGATAATAGACTAGAATAGCACATAGACAATTTTGTGAGATTGCACAATTGTACGAGCAGACAAAGCCACATGTCTACAGAAAACTAGCGGTTTCATAACCACAATAATAGGTTTACAAACATTATGTATGTATATTGTCATAAATTTTTATGCCAAACACAAATAAACAAAAGATAACATTTCACAACAAAACATTAGATAGATAACCTAATTTTAGTGTATGAATAATAATATTATCTATTGTAAAAGATTCGTATCTGAATACCATAGAATAGAACAGTTACGAATGTCCGAAGAAGGAGAAGAACAATTTAAATATACATATATATGTTATAACCTCCTGAAAAGTGCAGTTCTAGTGCGTACAAATGCCGTGCCAATTCAATTCCCGCAGGGGTAAGAGCAAAAACCGAGCAAAATCTAGCTGTCAGATTGAAAATCGGTATTCCGTAAGAGCCCCCAGTCTTTGACGTTTAGTCAATAGATTGTGCCGTCACCGAGCAATCACAACTGTCAGTTTGCGATCACAACTGTCAGTTTGCCATCGCTGTTTCTTAGAAAATCAGCCGGCCGTTCCGAGCGAAGTATTTTTTATACTAGGTACTTAGGTGGCAAACTATGACAATATACTATGCTGTAATTGAAATAGCGTATAGCACCTGATGGTAAACATTTACCGTAGTCTATGTACACTTGCAATACCAGTAGTATAACTCGCGCGGTGACCCTATATATCGGTATCTCTTTGATTATTAACATGTAATCAACGTTTTTTGGCGTTTAGACGCTAGATCTCTCTATCTAGACATGTTTATAATCAAAGCCCTACATAATTATTTATATACTAATATTATTTTACTAGCTGTTGCCCGCGGCTCCGCCCGCGTGGATGTCGGTTATCGCTGCAAAAAATAGCCTATGTGTTATTCCAGACCATAATCTATCTCTGTGCCAAATTTCGTCTAGATCCATTAAGTACATAGTTTTCACGTGAAAGAGTAACAAACATTCATCCATTCATCCATCCATCCATCCATCCATCCATCCATTCTTACAAACTTTCACATTTATAATATTAGTAAGGATATAAGTTGACTGCCTTGGTGGTCCAGTGGCCGGGTTCGATTCCCACACAGGACAAAACTTTGTGTGACCCGCAAAGAGTGGTTCTGAGTCTGAGTGTAATTTGTGTCCGTTAATTGTATGTTTGTAAAGACTTTCGCGATACAGAGCTTGTTCTCTAGTGCGGGAGTTAAAAAGCAAACAAAAAAAATGCGAAATTTTGGATTGTTAGATGGATGTATGAAGGTTTATTACTCAATCGTGCTAAAACGGCTGATCGGATCTGAATTAAATTTGGCACAGAGATAGAATATAGTCTGGAATACTATATAGGCCATATTGTCTTGTGTTAGCACTAGAGACGTGACTTATCTGACTGCGACTTTAATCTTAAGGGAAGGACCTCCACCTTACCGAAGACCACAGGTGAATGACTACCCACAGCGCGGTGTAGTTGTGTACTCGTAGGTATTATAGCGCCCTCGCCGTCGTCAGCAACTTCTCCTCCAATCAGGTTCCACGGGCGTAGTCCCCAGATGGTCGAAGCTAGGATTTATTATACGGCGACTACTTGTTTACTTTGAGTAAATGAATAACACTTTATTAAGTAAAAACGACTTATTTATTTCATATTCCTGTTTTAACTCTATCACACGACTTGCCTTTGACAACCTTCAAGACCTTTTTTCCAAACTCTCTGAATTCAAATATATATTTAACATTTACTTTTATAACGCGCTAGAGGTTTTACTATTGGTATGCGGCCAGCTAGTGACCACCAATAAACCTCTAAAGTACCTACTTACAGACAGGAAGGGTCTCAGTATGTAAAATTCAAGCGCTGTAGGTAAACTTTCACAGCGCTAATTTATGGAAGCGATTTATCGAAATGACTTAGTGACGTCTAACGTTAGTTAGTTCTTGTGATACCTGAGGTATTTAAAAAAAAACAAAGACCACTAAATGCTATTCTGTCTCGTTTCAGGTATTGGATGGTATAACATAAAGTACTGCCTGACGCTAGCATTGTTCCTGATCGCAGCCATCGTAGAGCCAGTGGGGTATGCCTTTGTGTTGCCAGCCGCGATATGTGACCTGAACATGACGGACAGTCAAAGAGGCTTCATCTCTTCAATACCATATATAGGTAAGAGTTTAGAAGATATATTATGTTTTTGTCGATAAGGGTAAAAGTACAAACAAAAAGCGCCTTGTCTTAATTTTGAGGTATTCCTCGAAGCGCTACCATTTTCAGGCGCACTTAATGAGGCGCTCCTTTTTTATTCCTCGGAGCGCACCTTTTAGGAGCGCTCCCGATAGCAATTAAAAATATTAAAATTTTATTCCTCCTAAAAGGTGCGCTCCGAGGAATAAAAAAGGAGCGCCTCATTAGGTGCGCTTCAAAATGGTAGCGCTTCGAGGAATACCTCTTAATTTTCCCTCTTTATTAATAACAAACGATGCACACACGGCAACGGAGATAGCTGCACAGGGCCGCTAAATGAAGGTTAGTTTTTAAAGAAAACCATTGTAGGTATATAATATATTTCTGTGGAATTTGGTAACAGTGTACAATTAGCCTAAACCTTCAAATAAAAGTAACATATTTCACACAAACTTACACTTACTTTGGTTTTCCTAAAATAAAATATATTTTTTTTATTCTTAATTTAATCTTAATTTAAATTTATTTTCTATTTTATAGTTCGGTTTTCTATAAAAAGCGTGTTTTTTAGTTTTTTTTAACTATTATTTATTTTTTACTTTTTAGTAATATTATTTAAAATTTTATCAAATTAGTGTATTGTCATCGGTCCTCGATAAATCTACAAAGTTTGAACGAAACCTGCCCGTTTAAAGTGGGTCAAAATCGCGCCCAAAGAAGTCGGTTACAAACATACAGGTGCAGCTAATAAAAAGCGTGTAAAAAATAATCTTCATGTAGCGACTCTGTAAGTACAGCTATCTCCGTTGCCAACGTACCTATGTATGTTTTTTGTCCTCTATACATTTCTAAAACATTTATCCAATAGAAACATTGTCTCTGGCTCAAAAAATACATTGGTAACACGGAGAATCGCACGCCGCGCCGCGCCGCGCCGCACTGTATGAATATAGCTTATCTTTCTATATAGTATCATTGGGATGAAATATGGACGTATAAATTTATATAATCATCAAATTAAATATTTGTGATGGCGCATAGTTTAACGTAGGTATCTCGAGATATGGAGGAAACAATGCTTCAATGTCGAATCAGCAAACCTTGTACTTATCTAATTGATATACCTACAGTCATTGTCGTCAATAGTGGCCTATTTCTTAACGATCTTTTAGTTCGTTGAAATTAACCAGTGACCAATTCATGAAAACAATGATCAATTTGTGATCATGAATGAACACGAACCGAAGTATTTCATTGTTTGCCAATGGATGCTTACAATACCTGACGCATTATACCTTCTCGCGTGTTGCTTACAAAATTAGATAGTATTGACGCCAATTTGAAAATGAGAATAGTTTCTTAGAAGCGAAAAGAGTAATAAATCCTATTTTTTTTTAATTTAGCTTATACATTAAGCTAAATTAAAATGGATCTCTTAATCTAGAATGGAAAGAAAAATATAACTCGCACTGAGTTTTGTACTTACACGCATGCAATTAATCACGAACCTACCCAAATTAAGAACTTTGTATGTTCCAGGTATTGTCATAACTTCCTTCCCGTGGGGCTATTTGGTAGACACCCAAGGTCGGAAGAAAGTCCTCATATACAGTTCTGTAGTTGCTGGACTTTTAAGCATATTGTCAGCATTTATGCCAAATCTCATCACCTTTGCTATTTGCAAATTTCTAACATCACTTTGGTAAGTTTTTTATTTATCTTTTATTATTTAACTCTCAACAGGAAACACACACATGCCTTCATAGGTATTGTTACCGACAAAGTCAAAGTCTAACTCATTTATCTACAATATGTACAATACAGGTAGTTATTTTATACAATACCTAGGCTAGGTATAGTAGAGAATGCATTTGGCATTAAGTCCGCCATTGTACAATTATTTTGTCTAAGAAGTAAATAAAATAATAATGTATGAAACTGGGCACTAAATAAATACAAAAATATTTACATAATTATATACTTATAATATATTGTAATTTCATTAACTTCTTGCATAATTATTTTATGTAACTGAACCTAATGCTTAATTATCTAACAGTCGACCTAAGTAATTTGATTTTTAACTTAAGTTTGTTTTGGCCAGCATAGCATGTCCCGCGGCAGTCCCATACACGTACATTGGTGAAATTCTGCCAGGCAAGTACAGAGATATCGTGCTCTCAATCACAAACGCCCTACAGATATCTGGGTCAGCCCTTGTGCCCTGTAAGTATTTATCATAATTTACTTCTCTACTGTTTTCTATTATGTTATGACGACTATCCGATGTGATTATCTGTTTTTTTTTCTATTGTTATGGTACAAAATCAATACTTACTCAAGTGAGAAATTAGATGCGGCTTGCGACTTTTACTATGGATTTTTTTTATGAGAATGCACGCGATAACTTTGTAAATTACTCTATTGTAAGATCTTATTTCTGATCAAGACTATGGTAACTTATAAAAATGATGTATACAAATAAATTTAGTATCAGTATTAGTGTCACGCATGCAGATTTCAACCATACGCATGCTGCCAATCAAATTGGTAAAAACACGTAAAGTTACGAGCTGACCACGACTTTTGGCGGTAGCGTCAAACGGCGTGGGTCCTACACCTGATTTTTCTCCAATCGTATTGGATTGCCGTCCCATCAATCGAAGAGAGAGTGTATCTGTGGACCTGTGTTTGGGCACACATTTATGTAATACTTAATATCTTCAGCACAGATGGCTTATACCTGCCGAGATCGTCCTCTGTGACTGAAACTCGGTTAGGAGGCCATAATTTTAATTTCCTTTGGTAGATACAAGTTTATCAGTATATTTTGAATAATTTAATTAATCTCCATATATTATAAAGGTACGTTCAATTACATTTTTCTAAAAAAAAAACAACGTGTTTCACTCCGGGTGTGCCGGCCACAGAGTAACTAATCACTACGTTTTAGTGCCGGCAGAAGCGAAAACTTTAACATTAACGTTATGCATTTTTGAATATTTTGGAATCGTTAGGGAATAATTTCCCAGGAATTGCTTTATTCATCAGTATAAAAGTACCTACTATAATTTATGTGGTAAAATACAATATTCATTTACCTATTGCGCTATCGTACACAAATATAACAGTTTATATTACATAAAAAATGTAACTTATATTATATTTATAATATGTTTATGTATATTTATAATATGTATTATTAGGTATTTTATATAAGTAATTATATATTTATTAGTGTATTACTTGTATATTTGTGTATGCTGTATTAATTCCTATAATAAATTTTAGAATTGCACCTACTTTATCTTATCTCTGCACCCCCAAAAGTTGACTGGTAGATAATGCCTCAGGTTTTAAGTCCGCTGTTGTACAATCATTTTATGTGCAAAAAGTTTAAATAAATAAATAAATAACACTTTAGAACTACCTACTACAATTATTAAATAGGTTTATGGTAGCTGAAGTAAGAAATAATCAATTTTGATTCGATTTTATCGCACACTCGCAAGCGCTCTGCGCCGTCTAGAAACATTATTTACCCATCAAAAAGTGCACAATGCCACTAAAAAAGTTTTCACTTCAAAAATACTTTTATGGTATCCCTGTCAAATGGAACAAGAGGGTTTTTGTTACTAAATAGATAGAGGACGTACAGAGCGAAAAACAGAATCCTGGCAATTAGGTTGAATAACAAATAATATAATTTAAATTTTGTTTTTTTGATTGCAACAATAATATTAGATATTGAGTACACTCAGATAAAGTAGGTACCCTTCAAACTATATAGTTTGAGGGGGACTTTATCTTAGTACCTATAACACAACAGCATGATTGAATGAAACTGATTATTTCTGGATAGTCAGTAGATATTATACCTAATTTGATTATTTTGACCGTGTGTATATTTTTATCATCAGTGTGGGTAGTGTATTTTCCTACTCTGTTATGTATAACATATAATACCTATGTATCTACCAAATCTACGCAGTCCTTCGTGAAGGTATCTTGTTAATCACGCCATCTTTTTTTATAATTTTAAAACAATAATTTCATTGGAACCATAGTTATGTATTTCTTTTAACGATAGATAGGTATCTAGGTAGGTACTTAATTTTCTCTTTTTGCATTTTTTGAGCAATAAATCAGATCATGTGAATTTCCTTATAAATAAATTGAGACCGAGACTAATGAATAATAGATTTATACAAACCTTATCAAAACAGAACAGATAAGTCTGTTTTCGTTAATGCGGCAGTTTAAAATAATGTACCTACCTACTTATTATCAAAGAATTAGTCTTTGTCTCGTAATTTATGTCAGTAACTACGTTAATTTGATGGACAAATAATTATAATGTTCAGTGTGAGTACTTCAGTGTGTCTTAGTACATGGTAACATGGCGTGTTACATGTGAATCGAGCGAGGAAGAGGGATGGAGCTTTGCACCTCATGTAGCTCCAGCTCTCTTTCTACCTCGAATGGCTATCGTTTTAACACGTCATGATAAGCTCCCAGGACGGTCTTAAGTGCCCATCAGCCCCGGCCAGCAAATTCTCTAAGAAACATCGATGGCAAACTGACAGTTGTGATCGCAAACTGACAGTTGTGATTGCTCGGTGACAGCACAATCTATTGACTATACGTCAAAAAGGCTCTTACGAAATACCGATTTTCAATCTGACAGCCAGATTTTGCTCGGTTTTTGCGGTGGCTCGGTTTTTGCTCTTACGGAATACCCCTGCGGATCTTTAATTTTTTTAGGTGGGGCAAAAACTGAAAAATAGTAGTAGCTATTGTAAGCCGAACGATATTACAAAATATTACAAACATATTTAGTGACTTATGAAAGTCCTGTGAGAATACCAGGGTTGTGGTCCAAGGCCACAAAAAGGTCCCTGCGTCAGCTCTAATGTCATTATTATCGCTCTAAGGACCTTATTTGCTTTCTTGTTATAAAATTTAAACTTTTACGATTTGTAGGTACACATATTAAATTATAACTATAATGAACAACTGGTCTAAATCGCGTAATATTTTAAAGGTTTTTATTTTCATACCTTTTTGTTTCCCGACGTTTCGGTCGAATTGCACCGACCGTGGTCACGCTCAACCCGTCAACCCGTGACCACGGTCGGGAAATAAATCGCGTAATATTTAAAAATCTATGAAAACCTTTAAAATATTACGCGATTTAGACCCGTTGTCCATTATAGTTATAATTCTTGTTATAGGTTTTAGTTAATGTACTTAATATTTTAAGTTTTAATGTAAGAGCAATAAAATACAATCTTTCTTTCTTTCTAGTGATATAAAATATCACTTGTTAATTCTTCATGTTATTTCTTCTTTCACACTTAATGTTATTCCTTCTTTCTTACAGTATTGGCATGGGCAATACTTCCATTGGACTTCAGAATAGATTTCGGTGCATATATATTCCGACCGTGGCGACTTCTGACTATAGTATATGCAGTTGTGTTTCTTATAAGTGCTATTTTATTGTCTAGAGGCCCGGAAAGTCCTAAATACTTAGTGTCTCAAGGCAAATTAGACGAAGCACTTAAAATATTACAAGTTATCTATGCACAGAACAAGAAAAAATCACCTGAAGATTTTCCTGTAAGTTACTAAGAGTAGGTATATTAAGAAAGACTGATAGTAGATATTTCATATTATATTTAAGAACCGCAATCCTTATATATTTTAAGTGAGGTAGGGCACCATACTAACGAGCAAACCCGACTGGGGAAGGACCTCCACCTTAAAGAAGACCACAGCCAAATAACTACACACAGTTGACTGCCTTGGTGGTCCAGTGGTCGCAGTATGCGCCTGCTGTGCTCGAGTTGTGGGTTCGATTCCCACACAGGACAAAACTTTGTGTGACCCACAAAGAGTTGTTCTGAGTCTGGGTGTAATATGTGTCCGTTTATTGTATGTTTGTAAAGTTCCCCGCGACACAGAGCTTGTTTTCTAGTGCGGGAGTTGTCTTTAAAAAAAATGTGTATTTGTGTTCCTGTGTGTGAGCACAGGTCTCCAGCGCTCATTTAGGTATGCATTTTGAAAGAAACGCATTCCTTTCCCAGGGATACTTCCATCTTAAATGCTCGATTCAATAAAAACATTCCTGACTACAGTAAAAAAGAAACATTAAAATTCTTCAAAAAGTTTCTATGTATTTTAAATTTCAGATAAAGAAGTTACAAGTACCACCCGACAATAGAACGAAAGTGAACTTTTTCAAATCTTTGAAAGTACAAAGTTGGCCGTTACTGAAACCGCCATATTTAAAGTGGATGGCTTTAAATGGATTCTTATTGTTTGGAATATTTTCTGTGTAAGTATGTGTGGCTGAACGCCCTCGCTTTGCTTCGGTTTTCTCTGGATAGAGAGGTAGGGCACCATGCAAGTGAACAAGCCCGACTTGGGAAGGACCTCCACTTTACAGATGACCACACCCAAATAACTACATACAGTCACAGTATTATATGTATATGTACTGTGCTGCGGCACAGTCGCCACTGTCATCATGCTAGGCGCCTGCTGCGATCGAGGCGCGTAGGTATAGCTTGCGCTTCGTCCGTTTGTATGAAGTCGGGCTACTGTATGTATATGTACTGTGATACAGTGGTGTAGCTGTGTTTCTGTGTATGAGTACAGGTCTCCATTGCGCTTTTTCATATTATATAATATAATAATAGCTTTTACAAACCAATCACACTAAACTTGACCAGCGGCCATCCCATGACGTCCTTATAGCGATTTATTTTTGATCTCAGTGTAAAAATTGTATAGTACAGACTCTACCTAGTTTGAAATTAGTAATCCCAAATAGGACAATTCGTATCAATTGCCCCACAATAAATAAAAAAGAAGATTTTAGCTGTCGCGTAAGGTCAGGATATCGCTACTGACCTGTTTTCTTTCCTATCATACCAGTCTTTCATCGATTAAGATACGAGTTTTTGGATGCGCCGCCACACTCACAAATTATATAACAGTAACTAATTATTGGCGATTGAAAAGAGTGGCCTGAGTTTATTGCGAATTCTTTCCTTAGGCTCTACCCCTGTCTGTTCAGTCAGCGATTCCGGCAGTAAGCACATTATCTAACATCTCATTTAGCCTTTTTATGGATCTGCATAAATGTCATCGTATGAGTTTTATGAGTGAATCATTTTGATTGATTGAGTAGATTCATTTAACTGCAGTTGTCTGTAAGTAGTAAGAAACAAACGCATCTGTTACAATAATTATACTGCCCGTACTTGGGCAGTATAATTATTATTATTATATTTGTTATTAGTAGACACGTGCTTTTCAGATTAAATGGCCTCTATATGTGGGTGCCAGATGTATTGAACAGAGTTCTGACCGGAGAAGGGGGAGGGAGGACTGCATGCCAAGTTATCTTCGACAGACTTAATCAGGTATGATTAAGTTTATTAATACTAGGTACCTAGGTATGCTTCAAAACATTTTTTAAAAAGAAAATCCTGGTATTGCGGAACAAGCCCTGTGCCGCGAGGGACTTTACAAACAATACATTTTACGGACACAAATTACAGCCAGATTCGGAACAAACATTAATGACACACCTTTCCAAAATGAGTTATCGTAAGCAAATTGTACACACATTTGTTAGTTGACTATCAGTTTATATCCGTGCTACAGACATCAACTAAACCAATATTGTTTCCGTAATTACCTACCTACTTTTATATACTGCATTTTTTGTCCCGTTTACCGTAGCGTACATGCTGTGTTATGGTTAATCAACGACCGCAGTCACCTTTTTCCTTTAACCTACTGTCTAAAGTGATAAAAAAATACTGATTATTTTTTTCATTTTCAGTCAGCAACAGAAGACGTCGAATGCAGCGACAATATAGATCAAATAACATTTATAATTAGCTCAGTGGCAAATATAAGCTGTGCAGTTATAGCTGTAGCAGTCAGTAGTACAGTCCAGCTTATTGGCAAAAAGAGACTGATGTTTATAATGTATCTACTCATAGGAACATTCTGTATACTCATTAATTTTATCACTCAAGATATGTTGTTTGCTGTGCTTCTGTCGTCGTTTCCTTTAATGGGCTTAGCGATTGGACCTGTGAATGCTTACTCTGTGGAGATATTTCCGACGCATTTAAGGTATTTTTTTTATACTATTATGATAACAAACAAGCTTACTGATGATCACGTGTGTCCTCTCCTGTATCAAGATAGCTACCACATACAGTTTTCTTCCGCCTCTTAAGACCGACCTTCGCGGTACATAGGTATTCAGGTCACCAAAGCAAGTGCGCCAAAGCTTTTGAAATTGCGGGTGTTTCTAGATGTAAGCTGCGCTCCAATTTAAATTTAAGTATTTAAAATAATTATAGTTTTTTTAGCATTTATTCAATATTATTATTATTATTTATACAATATAACTATATTTACACTTATTAAAAACTAAAAAATGCTAGAAAATAAGTTATGTAAAGTTAGTTAAGTAGTCCCTCCCTTTTTTCATGTTATACCTACTTACTATCATTTTTTCTTTTTTAATAAGTGTAAATATAGGTAGTCTCTTCATTGTATAAGTATTATATATTTGTATAAATAATGATAATAAAATGTAGTAAACGCATTATAGTTTAATTAAAATATTCATTTTAAACAAACAACCAACTATTTATTACTGATACATATATTATTTACAAAATATTACTCGGTAGGTACACATACCTACTTACTTCCATATAATTATAGATAAGGAAATTATGAAAGGACACTATGTACGTAATAATAAAGAATAAGTATAGGTACTACGTACCTATCTACATTATCATTTGCTGTGTCATTAGCTTACAATATATTTTATCTAAATTGTAATATATATATTATATAGCAAGAAATATTCTCCTCGATGCCTTCCTTCACACTCATGGTGCCACTTCCTACCTATAATAAACTTAGGTATGCTTAGTGTTGGTAGGTACTTTATAATCGTCCGACTCAACCATACTGACACTGATTGCACAAACTCAGATCTGAGCCTCTAGACAAGTGGCATAAACAGTAACCGAATCGAAAAGTCAAAAAAACAAATGTAGGTATGGTATTTGACATAAGTCTACGATATAAGCGATCAAAGTTCGAACGCCACCGGTGCGTGAGCGGTAGGTACCTATTTATTTCGTTGTATCATATGAGAAATCTACTATCGTTAAAATGAGACTTCAATTTTTTTTTTCGGTGAAATGGCCCATCGATGAAATAACTCGTAGATAACGTAGTAGAAATTGGTTTCGTTAAAATGTCTTTCGATAATGAGTACGAATCCCTAATACGACAGTGTCCTCACTATTTAGAGAGAGAATGTTCCTTATTGTAAGGGCCCATGGGTAGGTAGATACCTACACATAATTGAAATTAATAATAATTTAAGTATCTGGCCCTATATATATATATATAGGGCCAGATTAGCATTAATCATAATATAGTATGCGACTAAACATCGCATACTATATCGGTATCTAAGCATATAGTATTACTAAGTAGGGTCGTTTTAAGCATGTTTGGGAGATTTAACACTGATTGCACAAACTCAGGGCCAGATTAGCATTAATCATAATTACTTAAATTATTATTAATTTCAATTCTGTTCGATGTTTAGTCGCATACTATATCGGTATCTAAGCATATATGTATGTATGTACTACTATAACAAAACATTACAGTATCATATCAATACCTACGTAACGTTACTGTAACTAGGTAATTACGCGATAATCTTCTTAAAAAAACATTGATTAGTAGTAAAGTAGATAGGAAGGTATGTACTTAAAATCATCAATCAACCAAATGATTTTGAAACGTCTACACAAACCTATTCGTCATAACAACTTTCCAAACCTAGATTTCCTAAAATTCTATTCCATATCGATTCTCTCTTCTGTACCTACCCTATCTTAAATCCACACCTATATCTACTTAAACAAGCCTTTATTGTATTTTACATAGCATGGGTACTGTGACGTTTAACATTTTACGGTGAAGATGAAAGAAAATGATTGAATCAATCTCTAACCAATTGGCTAATTGAATGATCAAGAGGCTAGGGTATTCAATCGATATGCTTTAATTTTGATTTTGATCGTCTATCATTTTCATTGATATTTATGTCAAATGTCAGACTTCACAGTACCACAGATTACTAAATAGTTACTACGTACCCATGCTATGTGAAACATACTATAGTATGACTCAATACTCATAGTTATTTTTGTACCACCTTTTTTTGGACGAACAAACTTTATCTTATCTTACGTAATATTTCTTCAATTTCCAGGGGCATGGCAGTAAGTTTATCCATGATGATTGGTCGGTCAGGCTCGATCGTCGGCACTAACGTCGCCGGCATTCTTCTAAATATAGCTTGTGAAGTTACTTTTTATTCGTTTGGAGGCTTGCTTCTAAGTAAGTATGACAGAGACAGAATATGTCTACTTATTTTTGATTATCATAATAACAATTTCTTCTAATGATGCATCAGGCCTAAAGCCAATTGGCTGACCTGTGTTGGACCTGGACTTTTACTGGCAGACGAGCATATTTACATGTACCGGTCTCAATTTCAGACGACAGCCTATTATTAAGTACTTACCTATCTATACTTATTGAACTAATACCACCCGGGGATCAAACCCGGGACCTCGGAACGTCATGCTATACATACCTACAACAACTGCACTACCGAGACATTCATCTAACTACTTTTTTATTACCTTATCAATATGACTGCCTGTTGGTTCAGTGGCATAAGTAGTTACCTCGCCATTTTACCACTGCGCGGCGTGTTGTGGGTTCGATCCCCGCACTGGACAAAAATTTGTGTAACCCATACCCACCCCGTTCTGTGTCGCAGGGGACTTTAAAAACATACAATTAACGGACACAAATTACATTCAGATTCAGAACAACTCTATGCGGGTCACATAAAGTTTTGTCCTTTGTGGGAATCGAACCCACAATCTCGTGCACAGCAGGCGCATACTGCGGCCGCTAGACCACCAAGGCAGTGGAGTGTTCCATTGTGTAGAAGTTATAAAAAATATTTATTAATAATAGATTTCCTTTTTTTCAGTATGCGGTGTGCTCACACTTTTATTACCGAATTCTAAAGGATCTCCTAAGAAGAAATCAGAAGACTTAGATATAACTAGACTGTAAATAGGTACCTACCTACTTAATTTATATAGACTAATTAATGTAAATAAAAATTATTACACTTAAGTACAATTTATTATTTTTGATTTATTTGTCCTTGAATATAAATTTTATAAGGTCAGCTCAGGACCGAAACACCTCAGGAATACTGTAAAAATCCATGAGGGAGACTAGACTAGTCTAGCAGTCGGGGTGGGCGATCGGTTGACATCCATTTGTAAGAAATTCATCCATCCAGAAGGAGGCGGCTAAGCGGTTCAGGGAGAAAAATCCACTGACTGCTCCACTTCTCCCAAAAATAAAGAAAAGCCACTATTATTGACGTACATACCTACACAATGAAACTTTTTCTAAATGAAATGTATAAACCGCTACTCTTATTCTACCCATAGTAAATAATAAGTCTACACAAGCCTTCAACTTAAGTTAGTTTTAAGTTTTTTTTTGTATTGTTTTTATTAAATTGTTGTCCACATAGGACGATGTAATCGCTCAGCGACAAAGTCCATATAATAAATTAAAAAAAAAAAAAAAAAAAAACACCCGCAGTTTTTTTTTTTGTATTATTAGCCAATATTTTTGACTCTATACAATCTTTTTATTGACCTCTATTAAATAAGTTCCGTATAAAAACTGCATTTAAACGGAGTTAATTTTTTAAAATCACGCAATTGATTTATTTGAACTTCATGCTTTATCAAATATACAAGTTCCATTCCATCGGTTATTTAAATTGTAAGATAAATTTATTTTATAGTTTACACACGAGGTCAATCCTGTTAGTCGATTATATTTTCAATGGACGTATTCTTCAGTTTAGCGGTCAGCTGTCATTTTTGACATGATAGGATAGGCCTATATAAATGCTGTCATTTTATAATGTTTATATTGTTTATTAATTACAAAAACCGGAGAACGTAAGGTAGACTTAATTGAAATTATACATTTTTATTACAATTTATTAAGGATGCATAATTTAGACTCGGATAGTGAAGATGAGCTGCCACCAGGTTGGGAAGAAAAGTCAACAGAAGATGGAAACGTGTATTTCGTAAAGTAAGCTTTTTTATATATTTGTAATTAAAAGATTTTTTGTATTTAATGTACGTATCTAACCGTTTCTTTCTGCTTTAGTACTTCTTCCAATAAAACTCAATGGACACATCCGCGCACAGGCCATAAAAAAGTAATACCAAAAGAATTGCCATTCGGCTGGTCAAAAACACTGGATGAGGAAGGCAAAACACTGTACATTCATAAGGAAACGGGTAATAAAACTTACATAGACCCTAGACTAGCATTTGCTAAAGAAGAGAAGAAACATGTGCATGATTTTCGCCAAAGATTTGATGGGTCATCAACAGCATATCAGGTTAGCATAGACAAACACAAATAATTCTTGACAGAATTTTTAAATGATCTAATCTTTGTTCCACTGACTTGCAGTGGTATTATAATATGTAAAACTAAAGTTAATCTAACTAATATGTTTATATAAAAAGAGTTATAAATATTATATTATGGTAAAGTCCTTGTGGCAATCCTTAGGGGAGGCCTTTGGCTGAGATGATGATGATGATGACAAAACAAATATATTAGTATCATAACACTAATTATAGTCATTATTTTGTACAATTAATAAATTGAGTAGGAAAACCAACATGTTTACCTTGATGATTGGTTTTTCCAAATGCATCACTATAACAATAGGCAGTGAGAAAATAGTGAATCAACTATTATTTGATAATAATATGATTGATTGATTGTCTTAAAAGGTTATACTATACTTTTAAGACAATGAGTCTTTGAAGTAAGCCCCATTTTTTATATAAAACTAGTGCCTTCCTTTGCATGTGTGCTATTCATATTATCATATATATATATATATATATAGAATCTCAATTTTTTTTACAAATAATTTAAAAAAATCGGACAACTCACACAGCACCATCTGATCCCAAACTAGGCAGAGCCTGCACTATGGTCACCATACACAAATTAACTATATTTTAAGCACATACAACCTCTGGCATAGAAGTCCTATCATGAACAACTGGAACAACAGGCATGTCACATACCAACTTATAATAATATTACTCACTGATAAGAGCTTTCTATAGGAGAAAGAATTTAATTTTTAAATCATCTGTCTAGTACCTACTTAGAAAAAATCGAAAAGGTTTTTTTTATTATATTATATTATATTTAACTAGCTGTTGCCGCCCGTGTGGATTTTGGTTATAGCTGTAAAAAGTATGCCTATGTGTTATTTCAGACCATAATCTATCTCTGTGCCAAATTTCATCCTAATCCGTGCAGTAGTTTTTACGTGAAAGAGTAACAAACATCCATCCATCCAAACTCACAAACATTCATCATCATCATCACAACCCATAAACGTCCCACTGCTGGGCACGGGTCTCCTCCATATACTTGGAGGGATATTAGCCTACTATACCACGCTGGCCAGACGGGTTGGCATAGGGTTTTATTTCGAGTTTTCCCTCTCTTGCAGTGGATATTGTCTGCCGGACTTACTGCCTTAGTCGACTCTTACGACTCCCATGGGATGGAATGGGGTGGTGACATTTGTATTCTCAATCCATCACCACACAAACATTCACATTTATAATATTAGTAGGATGTCTATATTTACTAAAAATACAACTTTGTTCGTATCTTACATCATGAAAAACAAAACAAATTATCTTATATTATACTTATGTGTGTAATTACATCTAGGTATTGCATTACAGGTATTACATGGGGTAGACTTGTCAGGAAAATATGCTGTTGTAACTGGCTCCAATGTCGGTATCGGTTATGAAACTGCAAAATCGTTGGCAAGACACGGTTGCAATGTTTTATTTGCAAACCGTAACATGGAGTCCACTCAAAAGGCAATGGAAGACATTATCAAAGAGACAAATGTATCTGAGGATAATTTAAAATCTATCCAATTGGATCTATCCTCCTTGCAAAGTGCAAAGAAATGTGCAGCCGCAGTAAAAACATTGTTTTCTGAGTATGTATAAATTTTTACCTTGTATTTATGTTATAGGGCAAACCTATTTATTTACGTTGAAATCTTTTTTCCTGTTATTATTAGCGTTTCAAGGCCAAATCACTATGACTTCATATTGTACAATATAATTAATAAGCCATAATAATTGTTAGTAGGTTTATATTTTACTAGCCGTTGCCCGCGGCTCCGCCCACGTGGATGTCGGTTATCGCTGTAAAAAGTATCCTATGTGTTATTCCTGACCATAATCTATCTCTGTGCCAAATTTCATCCAGATCCATTCAGTAGTTTTTACGTGAAAGAGTAACAAATATCCATTAATACTCACAAACTTTCACATTTATAATATTAATAAGGATCATAAATTGTTCCCCACAATAAAGTCTATAACCTTCCTTAAGACTGGGACTGTCAAATGCTAAAAAAATTTCAAAATCAGGTAGTTCTATGATTAAGCGCATTAAAACAATCGAATTTTTCAGCATTATTGTAATATTAGTATAGATAAATACGGCAACAAAAGAGGTAAAATGTTTACCTTTACTTTAAATGCTGTAGTATGATTGTATTGAACGGTTCTGTTAATATTGTTTTGGCCATTAGCAAACAGTATAAAAGCATAAAAAGCCTATTTTTTTCAACAATATAAGTAAGTACCACTTATATTGTTGAAAAAATTATATAAAAACCTCAATAAGTATAACTTGTAGGAAATATGTAAGATTTTAATGCATAACCAAATTTTTGATATAATAATAATTTTGGAAGTCGAAAATTATGATAAGCTGTCACAGTCAACAGCCACTAGATTAACAATGCAATCAGTAGAAGTAAAACTGGTTTGATGTAAATAGTGCTTTATTGCTAAAAGCACTTTTCCTTCTTCGTCGTTCCCTCACTGCTGAGGATGGCGATCACATACGACACGTCTGCAAGCTATGCGGTCTTCTGAAGTGTGGACCGCACGGTACATGCGTCTCATCTTGCCGGCGCTCTGCCATGAGCGCGTTTACCTTCCACTCGGCCCAGAATCTAAAGCTTTTTCAGACGATTCTTAGGTGAACGCATTATATGTCCGCTAAATGCACGCTCTTTGCAAATCGTAGATAATCTCTTTTGGATGTTGAGTTCTTGCAGTATCGATTCATTCGTTCTCATGGCAGTCCATGGGATTCTTAGCAGCTTCCGCCAACACCACATTTCGAAGGCGTCTATTTTATTATTATCACCATTTTGGATGTACCATGTTTCCGCGCCGTATAAAAATATAGAGAACACCAGTGCTCTGACCAATCGTATTTTGGTTTTCCACTTTTACGAACAACAATATTCGTTCCAGCTATTTTGTATGTAATCTCATTTAGGGCTTGTATTTCCAAAAATCATTTCTTAGCAAAGCTTAAGTTATAAAATAAACCAATGTTCTGCTGTGCATTGAGTGAGTCAGGGCAATCAATTTTATAGATATGACTAGTAGCCGCCCGCGGCTTCGCCCGCTCGTACAATTTGATTTTTCCGTTATAAAAAGAAACCTATGTGTTATTCCAGACTATAATCTATCTCTGTGCCAAATTTCATCCAGATTCATTCGGCCGTTTTGGCGTTTTGGATTGATAAACAAACATTCATTCATCCATCCAAACTATCGCATTTATAATATTAGTAGACTAACACATGTATTTATCTTTTCCAGTCACCTTGACATTGTCATACTGAACGCAGGAGTATTTGGTATACCGTATACTGAAACGAAAGACAACATTGAAGCAACATTCCAAGTAAACCACCTCAGTCATATGTACTTTGTGTTACTATTGGAGCCACTCCTCAAGAAGGGATCGAGGGTTGTATTTGTATCTTCGGAATCACATAGGTAATTATATATACTTTTTTTTTTGTGTTGCCTTTCTGCTATCTGCAATCGGCTCTTCAGTCATAATCAGATGAGTTCCACGCCCGTACTGCTCTAGCACTTCAGTGAGTGACACTCAGAAGAATTTATATTCTCTCATCTAAGTTCAGTATCTGCCATCTTTTTAGTCGATTTATACTTTCATTGGCAGATGGGTAGAGCAGGTCTCTTGCTAGTTCATTTGAGTGGTACTTTAATTGTTCTAACTTGTACTACTGTACGACTGACTATACATAGAGAAAGTCTGTGCTTGATGCCTTTGTAGGTTCAATTGCTGTATGAAGCAAAAAAATGACTAATCTGCAGACAGGTATCCGCTTAGTATAGCTTATGTCTGTCATTGGAATTTTTCTTTATACCCTCTGCAGAGCGGAAGTAAATAAATATGTATAGTTAGTAGTTAAAAGTTAGAATTTGTATGATCTATCTATTGAGCCGAAGTCTACGTCTTTCCCTAGCATTCGGTCCTGACTTGCTCTTATCATAGTTCGTCCATCCACCTTGTTGGAGACCCGCTCATGGTGCGTCTATCAGTTCGCGGTCGCCACTCCAGAGATTATATTATTTGTAAGATAATATATCATGTTTTTAAATTCTATTTTCAGATTTGCCAGTCTCAAAAACATGTTTGCGCAAGAAAATATTACGCTTACAAGGGATTCCTACAGTTCTATAATGGCCTACAACAATTCTAAATTATTCAACGTTATAACAGCCAAGGTGAGAAGTCAGAATTAAAACAATTTTTTATAGTTATTTTTTTCTTACATTAAAAGCTTCAACATCTAATAATAAATTCGTGGAAATATTAAAGTATCTGATTTGTTTGTTGATATATTCGTATTTTAATATTTAAATATAAAAACTTCTGTGGATGAGGCTTCAGTTTTTTGTATGCTTTGCAATGTGAGCATGACACACAGTTGTACAATGTATGCACAGCATAATGAAAATAAAAAAAAGTTGCGCTTATTGCCAGTTGTACCCTTGTTGTTAAGCTACCAAAGACACGGTTACTCTCCATAGAGTAACCACGCAAGGACGCAGTTACTCTATGGGTCACCCCATGGTGACCCATAGAGTAACTGCGTCCTTAGTGGTAGCTTAGTTGTTCTTATCTAAGGACCCTGGCTCACCGAGGCGCTATGGCAACGTCGCTGACTACGTAGTCGGGGTACCTCTGACTACCTTCGGTTGCCAGATATAGTAGCCAGTGAATACTATCTGTCAGTTAGTTCTCAGTTTTCGTATCGAGAATGGCAACCGGTTGGCCACTGAGTGAGTGAAACGCAACTTGCTCGTGTACATTTTATTGGCGACGTCGCAAACGTGCTAGATATCCAGACTCCACAAAGTGACCCGTTGGTCATGGCTACGTTTCTAAAATTGCGACGTATTCGTACTTCAGAGGGCACCTTAAAAGTCTGTCCCGACGACTGTAGTTAGTTATTAGTTATATACTTTAATATTAAAGCAATGTGGAAAAAGACGAGCCCGGAACAGGACTTGAACCTGCGCCTCTCGGGTTCCGACCTAGCGCACTACCAACTGTGCATCCGAGCTCCTACTCCATAGTTCAAATTTGTCCACCGATTGTTTACTTCTTGGAGTGAAGTCAACAAGCGGTGAGCTGATTGCATAGCAAAAGTGCTAAAAATATTTAATAGTAGTTAGATAACCGCAGAGACCTATATTATAGGCGAAAACCAGTTGCTCTAGTGTTTAGCGACCCTGACTGCTAAGCAGAAGGTCGCTAAGGTGTTCGACGAAGACCTATGATTATGTTTTTTTTTTATTGCAGATTTTGAGTGAAGAGTGGCGAAACAAAGGCATTTATGTAAACTCTCTACATCCAGGGAATATGGTTTTCACAAACCTTAGCAAGTCTTGGTGGTTGTTCAGATTCGCCTTCTATATACTGAGGCCTTTTACTAAATCTTTGGTAAGTAAATATAAATCTAATCGTATTGTATACTACTTAGGTGGCAAACAAGCATACGGCCCGACTGATGGTAAGCAGGTGCCGTAGCCTATAGACGTTTGTATTACCAGAGGTATCACTTGTGTGTTGCCAACACAAAAATATGTTATAGTTTTATAATGGAATTTCCCGTGGATAGGAAAACGTGTTTGTTACTCCTACATGAAACAACTATGTATTTATGAGTCTTACAATGTTATTACTAATACATCAAAAAAATTATTTATTTATTTACACACACAAATACAGAGCCATCATTACAGGTAAGAGTAACCTAATATACCATATTTTTTGTTATATACCCATTGGGGTATATAACAAAAAATATGCTTATAGTCTATGCTTAAAATAACACAGGCTATATTTTATTAAAAAAACAACATCCACACTGGCAAATCTGGCGACCATAAAGTAGTACATACATTAACTCCTTGTACTTATAACACCAAAACCTCCCACTTTATTATATTTAACTTTCCTTTCTGCCCATCCAAAGGTTCCCTGGCAGAAATTGGCTCTTAGCAATAAAGCCCATTGTGTAAAATAATAACAGTATCATAAATGTAATTTACAATAAAGTGTTTTCTATCTATCTATTTACTTATACCATGGGGTCTCATCAGGAACAAATCAAAATTAGTACGAATAAATACCAATAGATGGAGTTACATATATCGATTTGTTATTTACGTTTATGTAAAATTCAAACCTGGAAGAAATATAGCCTGAAACATATACGTACATATTTTAAGAAATCCTACTAGCATAGGAAAATGAAATAAAGGGCTCATAAAACAAAATTACAATAATATATTTACAAATTTCAATAATGTCGCCGTAGTCCTGGCGGCAGTATTTTGTACTACTAAGAAGTTGAAACTTGCGAGTGACTTGTGAGTAATGGCGCTAGCGCTGTATGCATTTTCAGATTTTTATAAATTAAAATACCTACATGGTTTTGAAGTTTAATGTTGGGTCATACTACTTACTCGTAGGTATAAAAATATATAAAGCTATGTGAAACAGTGACTTATGTTAAAAATAAATAATACGGGTATATGTTTTTTTCTCTCAACAAAAAACTTTAAAAATGTTTTACGTTATCAAAGTTATCAACAAAAATATTGCATCCAAGATATATAAAATATTTATAATAAAACTAAACAAAAACTAAATACAAAAAGTGTATCCGAGGTTGGGATTCGAACCCGGTTCGGCCGGTTCCACGGCCGGTACGGTGCAGCGGTGCTACGGTATCGTACTGTGGGAAAATTACCTATTTGTGAATTCAGACTGATACTAAATAATTACTGTTTTACTATATTTTTACAAATAATTCAAAAAAAATATTATCTGATATAAAAACCATCTACAAAAAACAAATTTCAAAAAGTGGACATGAATCTGGGATTCGAACCCAGTACCATCGGACTGTTGGACTAATACCAAAGAATGCTATAATTTACTCCATCCATTAATGACATCGACTGGCCTGTTGTACTAGTGGCACAGATTACTAAAGAGTTACTACGTAACTAGTGGTTAGTGAATCTAATCCATGAGGGTTCGATTCCCATTCAGGACCAATCTTAGTGTGATATGCTCTGTCTGTCGTCTGATTACCATACAGGCTGTGCCAAGTTTGGATTTAGATGGTGTGTGAGTTGTCACAAAATATTATAATTAACCTAATTTGACTAAGACAGAAACAGTTCAAACATACCCTTATCACTTCAAACAGATTATTTGTTTATTTGCACTGATAAATTAATTGCTTATTATAGTTTCACGAATATTCTTTTTAATAAATCAATTTATATTATAGGTATACCTAATGTAAGCCATCAACAAAAAAATAAACTTAGGTTAATAGGTATATTAACATTTTAATATACCTAAACGGGAAAAAATTGTTTAGCCCGGGCGAAACCGGGGCGGAGCGTTAGTTAAATACGGAAGCAAACAATCAAAATAAGTATATTTCGTAAAGCGCGTGACCTTGAGCGAGCAAACGTGGCCCGAGACAATGAGTGATACCTACCCTTTATGGTCGGTAGATCTATGTGAGTGATGAAGTAGGTGCCTACTATATCTTATGAAAAATATAATTTTAAATAAAGTGTCGCCATCTGTTGATTTTATGTGTATGCACGTAATCTGTTGGATACAGACATCTACAGATAGATAGATAATCAAAATTTAGCCCGAAGGTTAGCCCGAGTTAGCGGGGAACCATTTCTTTGTATGGGATGGGGTATCTGTACTAGTATTATATTATCTGTGCTTATACATATTTTCTTTATATTACAGCAACAAGCAGCCGCAACAAGTATATACGCGGCTACTGCGGCAGAGTTAGAAGGTGTCACCGGCCTTTACTTCAACAATTGTTTCTACTGTGAAGAGTCTGCCTTAGCACGAGACAAAGATATAGCTCACGAAGTGTTTGCCATGTCACTCAAAATGATAGCTGAGAAAATGGGTACTGAAGGCATACAGAAGTATATAGACACGTATTCTATTAAGAAAATTGAGTCTTGAGATTAGACATTCCATTAGCTCATTATGACACAGAAGCAAGAACTTAATAAATGACCAGGAAAATAAAATGCAATTATTGGGAGTTGGATTCTGATAGACGGTATTGTAGTTCCCAAAATACCGCCATTAAATTTATTAAAAACCGTAAAGCCAGAATTATACTGCTAGTGCCATGACACCTTGTGTCGTGATATGTCAGAACTGTATCAAATTCAGTGGTTTAGTAACATGAGATTCACAGTATTTCATTTTATTCAGTTTGGGGATAACTTAAATGATACCATTCTGATGAATCACGATGTAAATAACACATCAGAGTAATGTGAATCTGGTGCAAAGGTTCTATAGTTATATTGTTTTTTTTTTATTCTACTTAGCTGGCAAACAAGCATACGACTCACCTGATTAAAAATATATTTGAGTATGACCGAAATATATTTTTAATGACTTATTAACTGTAAATAATTTACAAAGTTAAATAAGGATTTTATTAAACGTATTTTTTATGACGTGCAGTTTTTATTTACATAAAATTTTCTCGTGATGGCAAATCATTCAGTTATGACCGTTGCGCATTATGTATAAAATATTAAGTGCGAAGTAGCTTTGGCTGACATCAGTCTGACTCCGATATATAAAATATATAGCGGAACCACCTACTTTACCTTTTCGAGATTACTTCCAGCCGCGATACATTTATTTTAAAATCTTATATTAGAGGTCAGTGTTATCATAGGCACTTATTTAGTCGATTGTTGTTGGTAAGACTACCGCGAATATACGTATTTATATTTTTTAACATCAAGAGGCACTACATAAATAATCTGTGGAAGGAAACATGGCGACTTTGACATTTTATGTGTCAAGGTAAATTGTCAAGTTAAATAAAATATATTGTACGTGTAAAACTAGGTGAATTTATAAAATAAGTAATTGCATTTAATTTTAATAGCATTCCATTTAGCCTATTGTAAGCATTTAACCCTTTATCTAGTTATTGTCTATATGGTAATAATAGAATTTATAAACAATGCTTGTTCGGACGCTCATAACGGTCATTGGATTTCCTCTAAATAATCGTAAATGTTTTGAATATAATATTATTAAGAAATGTTGATGTTCGCGATGATTGTGTGTGCATTTGAAACTTTAAAAAGTTAGTGATTTTCGTCATAATGGGGGATAAAATGAATAGAGAATACTTCGAGCCTGGAGCTACAGCCTTCAACTACAATAATGTGGTGAGTAATTATTATTGCTACACTTTTACCTTTACGTATTATGCATACTAATCAAATTTCTACTAATTTCTTCACGCATAACGACCTGTAGCCTAATATATTGTGTTTGAAATGTATTTGAAACGAAAACTTTACATTCTAAACTTCAATTTAAAACTTATTGCACCAAACAATTTAGATTTTAATCAACCTTGGAATAAATCTATCTTACTTGTAACAAAGGTGTTTGTGATGGTTAGTACTAGATTCTAGTCTTCAGCTGTACTAAAATTATTCAGATGTTTCTGTTACCCCAGAGAGTTCACTCTGAAACTGTTGCACTTATTTTCTTTTTGCACTTATCCTTTTACATACATCTGCTATCCTTGTCGAATAAATCTTTTACATATTCATTTGCTAAACTCAATATTATTGTATTTTGTTATAGTACCTACAAGGTAAATTATTAGTTATAACAACATTATCATTACTAGTTGTTAACTGAAGAATTACAACATATTTAAACATTGATATCAAGTAGGAAACCATTAAATTTACAAGGAAATTCTACTGTTCCTGAAAGGTAAATTCTATTGTAAGTTTGCTTGAAAAAAGTATATTGTTTATATAGTATGATATCGTATTGTGGGCTGTTTTCTGCAACTCCTAGATTAGAAGAGCGCCTTTGATATGTAAGTGGGTAATAAAGAGGTCTTCCTTTTTCAAATTTATAGACATTAAATCCACTCCTCTCTCTCTCTCTTCCTGACTATTTAACTCACATGGTGGTGGAGTCAGCCCTTTTCGTGTTCTTCTTGGACTTCGCCCTATCTGTGATATTGTTTTCCAAAACATTGCATGCCCTCATATCTCTGTCTACTACATCGGTCCATGTAGTCTGAGGCCTTCCCCTCTGTCTCGTTAAATCTTCGATTCATAGAAAAGAAAGTAAAGGTGCTTGGTGTAACAAAATATCTCCTGTAGAGTCCCTGATTCACTGAAGTATTTAATCCCTGTATGTGGCAATCTCAGGGTAGAGTAGTAGCATGTGGGTAGCCATATCTTCTTCCTTAATATTTGATGAAATTTCATATTATTTTTAAATTTGTCCCTGACATGTGTTACTGCATTCTTACTAATGATATTTTGACATAAATAACACACTTTGGCCGCTGTTAGGAAATATTTATCTGGGATTCATTGCTGATGCAAGCAGCTGCAATAAAAGTTGCAGAGAAACAGCCTCTCCAACTGCCAGTACAGCGCATCCTAAGGGTCCTCAAAGAGGTTGAATAACTATTATTGACATTAAAAAAAATATAGACACAGCTGACCCTAATTTGGTAGGCAGTACCTTGATTTCATAAAAATATAGCTATTTAATCTGAAAATCCAGAGAAAGATCAGGTAGAGGAGTAGTTTCTTCACATACTTTTCAAGGCATACAGGGGTCTCCATGTGTGTTTAATCATTACAACTTGAAGACATGTCTTTTCAACAAAACCATATCAAGTAGGGCAATGTGAGACTCACCTACCTTGACCTAACCAAATACAGATGGTATTACCCCAGAGAGAGAGACCTCTGCTCTTTAGAATCTAAAAAGATCCATTAAGGGTGCGTTTCCATTGACACAGAGTGGTGCGGAGTAGAGCTGATCTAAGCAGACCAAATCTGGATTTAGGCATATTGCAATTAGTCTAGCTGGGGGCCGCATGTTTACATATTTTATTTATTAAGTCTGCTCAGCTCCGGTACACTTACAATTCTCCACTCCAACCAGCTCCACGTCAATGGAAATGCTCCCTAACAGTTGAGTAGGGTCTTTATAATCTTGAATAAATATTATAAACCCGAAAGTTTGTAAGTATGGATGGATGGATGCATGTATGTTTGTTACTCTTTCACGTAAAAATGACTGAACGCATATGGTTGAAATTTGGCACAGATATAGATTATGCTCTGGAATAACATATATATAGGCTTTTTACAGCGATAACTGACACACACGCGGGCGGAGCCACTGGCAACAGCTAGTCTTTAATAAATTGAACTTAGCAAATGCAATATTTGATTAATCTCGGATTACAGTCTCAGTTTGCATAACGTTAACTTGAGACTAAGTGCATACTAGCTTGTTGTCCTTTCTAAGTATTTAATTACTTACCTTGCAGTATGTATGTATCCTTATCTAAGCACTTGTAATATAATTATGTTTGTGTTAGAGGCAGAATCTGTTCTTAGAATTGTATTTATCTTTACAAAACAAAATCATCAGTTGTATATTGACAGTCTCAATATCCAATTGAAAATTCAAAGTTTATTAATTTAATAATTAACTTACATCAGATATCTGCCTGGCTCCACCTTTTTGTTATTGCGATTAACCATAACATTAATATTAACATTAACCACTAGCTCAACAGGCCAGTCAAATTGACTTGTTGAAGTCAACTGGGAATCTTAGCAAATTCATTTTATAGTTATCTATGACTAAATAACTATAAAATGAATTTGCTAAGATAGGTGAGTGGTAAGATAGCTAACTGACATCAGTCAGTCAGCTTCACCTGCCTGATAGGAACACATGAAAAACTAATTCATTTGCTCGTAACTTTTCTCGCGTTTTTACATTATAATATTAGTGTATATTAATATGAAGAATAATGAATGATGGATTTTTTAATAAGGAAATTGAAGGCAATTTTGACTCTAGCACATTCTACAGTAAATAATACTATGCCAAGCTTATGGTAACCAATTTAGTTACATAATTATTAATTTAATAACTAAGGATAATGTTATATGAAAATATGAAGGTCCTTTATTTATAGTACAGGTAATCAATACCATAAGAGTTTATACAATTGCAGCTGTCAGACGACCTTGTTGCCTGTTGGTTTCGCGGCATAAATATCGGTTACAAATTTATGCCCGAATCTCATGAGGTTCAATACCCAGTTCAGGCACAGTATTATTGGAAACAACTCTCAGTTGGTAATAGTAGGGTTCTTCAAGTGGTTCTTCTAAACGGTTTTACAAGGTCGGCAAACTAAGGTTTTGCAAGCGTCCATAGGCTACTGTAACTCCTTACCATCAGCATACGGTCGTATGCTTGTTTGCCTCCTTGGTAGTATAAAAAAAGTAGTCAGCCAAGAAGTTTTAAAGTGATACCCATCCCATACTTTAGAAATACGCCCTTGTTCATCACCGGACTATAAAGTAAGTGTACTTAAATTTGTGCCCGTACTTGTGCATTATAAAGGCGGGTATCGACATCATGAGGCTGCCTCGAGGAATGCCGCGCGAGACAGCTTTGTAATGTGGAGACGCGTTTGCCTCGCGAGCCAATTTGAACGTTGCCTCACTGACTGCCAGCTCAATGCAAGCACCAGATCAACAGCTTTGGCATGTCGATACCTGGCTTAATACGTCGTAGTTGGCTTGTCTGTCGATCTCTGGAGCTCTTTTAGTATTATTGATTCCTTTTAACTAACCTTGGGATGAACAGAAATAGGAGCTCACCCGTAGAACTACCTGTGGTTCAACTGGAAGTATATACTAGTAAATCGATGATGCATTATCAGAATTGAAAAAAAACGTATCTATACTTAAAAAGAATCTATCTTTTATAATAATAAGTCATAAATCAACTGTTTTGATTAAGTGACCCATTTTTTTATCATAATAATTGTGTTTCTATTTAGTCAAAATCACAACCAATCAACATGTGTTGTATGACCTAAATAAATGGCGAAACTAGACTGTGGGAACTTTAATGCTTTATTATTACCATCGATTTTTTTATATGGCAACCAGGCATATGGCCTGTCTGATAATAAGAACCTATAAACGCTACATTAAAGGCAGCATCACTAACGCGTTTGCCACAATAAAAAAAAATAAAGAAAACGCTTTGTTTGCAATTTAAAAAACTAAAGCAGAAAGATGCGCTTACCCAAAAAGCTTATGGCTTTAAAACTTTAATGAGATTACTGTATTTGACCATATTCTAGAGTTAAAAAACGTTGCGATTTCTTCATTCAGCGTAAACGTTCACAGCTGCTGGATCTAGCTTTCCTTCAAATATCTCGATAGTCGTTGATCAGTTCTTCGCTACTGCTATGCAGTACCGAAGTATTCGCAAACGTTTTATGCTGCCAGTAGGTACCAAATCCTTTTCGAGACCGTTTTTCACCCTCTCCTTGAAAACTTATAATTATAGATAAAATACTCCAGAGAGTTGCGATTACAAATATTTTTTTATTGTATTAGTGGGGGTTAAGCGAAAGTGTAGGGCTTTACTTCCAGTCACAGTTTAGACTGAATTGTCTATCATAATCTTATTTCAATGATTTAAAGGATAATTGTAATAAATGCGTTGTAGTCGAAGCAAAACTTTACTTACTTTAGCTTAGTAGCATCTCGAACAGATAGCAGCGGACTTTGGTTTGTTATTTATTACTATAAATAACTTTTATTATTTGTAAATATTATGTAGATGTCTCTAGTGTTTGTAAATATTATGTTTTAAGTCGGCCTTGTTTCATATAATTAATTTGAATGTGTTATTTATAGATGGTGACAAAATTCGTTTAAGTTTTGTCACATTCTGTTTCAGTTATTTTGAAATTAACAGAAGATTAAAGAAAAGACCTGAGCCATAAAATGTTCATATTTTTGTTATTTTTGCAACGTTCCGTTTAGCTGAGACGTCCACTGCTGGATATCCTCATCCATCGACTGTCTGTAACCTTCACCAGGTAATCGGGCCAGCTTATTAGAGAACTGTCCACGCTGCAAAAAGGAAAGGTTCTGCAGCGGTGCCAATCCAGAAGCTTTCTGGCTTAACAGCTATCGGTTCTACGAGATATCTAATTAGCACTTAATCCAAAGTTACTTAGATTTCCCATCGCATGCTTGGAAAGAATAAGAAACGAGCGACGTAGGTATGTTACTATACTATATAATATATTACATAATAATATCAACAGAAATATTATTAAACAATAATGATAATGACTACAATTCTTATCCAATTATTTTAAAACAAGATCGTAATAACGTATTTAATTAAATAATTGCTAGCTACTGCGAATAATGCTACCTACGCAAAAACATGATAATCTACATTCTGATTTTTAAAACAAAAACTTAAGCACTAATCCCGTTCACGTGTTCATGGCAGTCGCCAGACAAGAAACCTAAAAAAATCTGACAACCGATCCATCCTAAGATGTCAGTGTTAACCTAGCTTGCGTAGGTCAGCTAGAGGTCATATTATAAACGTAACATAACAACTAACAACCCACATATTATAAGACACAATCCTGCTAGAAAATTATTGTCTCTTTTCAGAAAATAATGTAAGTATATTTTATTATCATCATTAATGAACGCAACCACGATGATGAAATATAAAAGAGTGAATGAACACGTGGAACATTACCAAAACTTGCAATTGCACTTTCTGTATGAAAAGAAAAAGTCGCATACTTATATAAAATATTTGATGTATTTTATGCGCTACCTTCAAAACGAGTAAGAGGCAGACTCGCTACATTAAACACATCAAAGTAATGAATGTTGCAACTACGGACTCATATGCTTACCAAATATGCAACTTGAATATTTGAATAAAATACCTACATAAAACTTGTTTCCAACGATACGAGCTATTTAAGTATACACGTCTCTATCTTACTGCTAGATTCCGTAAGATTTCGCCATGATATACGTTTAGAACCTATGAATTTATGTAGAATTATTGTTGATATACAATGACTACGTAGAGAAATTGTGAAGTTATCTGTGAAATCAAATGTTAGGTCTCAGGTCCTAGTGCACCGATGATTATCCGTTATGTATACACGGATCACGGATGCCATGCCATGAAAACGGGAAAGAAACTTCTAATTTACAATTATTTACTAGATAACGTATTGTAAACATTTTAATTACAATTTATTATTGTTTATTCTGAAGTCGTTTGCGTCGCGTCGTGAAAGTGTAAGCCAGATTAAAATTGCAGATCATACTTAGTCGCATGCTCTTACGTACGTAAAACGTTATTCTTCGTTTGGTTCCGAGTGCGGGAAGTAAAAAAATAACACGCCATTGTTCACAATTTTCTATTTTACCAACAGTTTGCCGATGAACAATAATAGTAACTTGATCCCACGGCGAGACAATGCGATGTGGGCCAAGCAGCTGACACAATTTAATTTGCGCGAAATAAGCCCCCAGTGTATTTATTAAATGCAGTAATATCAACTTTTTAGTCCCACGCTTCCACCTGTGCGATGCGATCGTGTATATTCATGTACATACTTGGTAGGGTGTTCTGTAAATAACTCATTTACATAAGGATGTATGAGGCTGTATAAAGAACTTGGAGCATCTGCTGCGCGCAGCTGTCGCTGTGTTGCAAGGAGCCACTTATTTTGGAGCCTACCTGCATTTATTGAGAAACTTGTTAACTATCGACAAGATGATTTATCATACAAATTTTTAAGTGATGGAATAATGGCTTATTAATTGCACTTTTTCTGTCATTCGACAATGTTTGAACATGGTGTTGTGTAACAATATTTTGATCTACCTATCTATTATATTAATTCAACCTTCAATGTAATTTCGCACCGCCTATTTCATCAAGATTCAATTGATACTTACTCATATCAGTTCGAGATAAACATCTAGTTTTATTTTCTATTATTGAATTCGTTTTGTTCAGTCGATAAAAGGCAGAAAGAAACGCGGTTGAAGTTGGTAAAGTATAATAAAGATATAACGGTTTTTTTTCATAACATCTAAGGTCGCATGTTTGGTGCGCTGTTTTCGGTGCCAGGTGCCAGGGTACCTCGGCTGGCGCTCGCGTGAACCTCCCCCTCACTACTTTAGTTGGTTGTATGGGTCTCTATACCACAGCGTCACGGCTGCAGTCTTATGACACGGTTTTCGCTATAATATGTTAACATGTATGTAGAAATATATTTAACGACAGCAAGTTTAAATAATTGCGTAGTCCATTTATATGTGAAAAAATAACGTGTATGAAAAATATCGTCTAAAAAAATATTTTCGGATTTTTAGTGCAAAATGTATGCACCAAATTCAAATGCGTATAACGGGTATCTAAGACAATGTTTCGTGTACACTCGATATTAACATTGTATAAGGTACGTAACTACCGATCGCGTGTTAGAAGCAAAACCTATCTACCTAGTTGGCAATATTCAGTGTTCGGTTCTGTCAGCCAGTTCGTTTCTGACTTGCGAAATATTTGCTGCGTCGCGACCTCCACGCTTGCCATTGTTCCTTTTAAGTACATTTAATCTACAAAATGTTTATCAATAGTGTACCATGAAAGGAGAATATGATGAAAAAAATTTTGTTTCAAAAAAAGAAAGTGAAGAAAACGGTGCGTGTTATACTATCATGTTATAGATAAGGTGTAGTGGTGCACTTAGTGAGAACATATTGCACGGGTAAGCTAATCAGATACATTACCTCATTTAACTTTGTACTTGCCTTAGGTACACAAAGTATTTTATTATCGCATTTTTATAAGAAAACTGTCGCCTCGTTTGTAACTACGACATAAACAGTTTTTATTGGCTATTTCGTAGTTAATAGCTGCAAAAAGTTAATCTCAATAAAGGGTATTTAATTAAGATTGGAAAAAAACCTAGAAGCAGGAAACAGTTTAGATAAATATGCGATTTTCTACCAATTTTGTCACGAATCCTTGACGTGCGACAAATGTACTGGTGTCTGTGACATACCATCATCCATTTGGCTTGCGTCATCCGCTCGTTCTAGTCCAATCGCTTTTTTACCTTATTTCGATTACATCAACTCATTTTGCGTTACATCGATACCAGAAGCTCTGTGAAGATGGAAGAATTTCCATTAAAACGTAATGTACAATTTGCGTAACGTTCTAATAGTCTATTGAAGATTTAAGACACCTCTTCCATCTAATCAGATGTCAATCGTTGTCTGATATCGCAATTGATAGTTTTTATCAAGAACAAAGCATGATATCTATCGCTCTTTGCTTGTGATGTAAACTCATCAAATGCCTTTCAATATGACAAAGAAGAACATATCTACATTTCAAAATGTAATAGGAATGTTTCTTAACATTGGTATATAAATTTAAAAATGTCGGTAACATACATTTATCTATACTTAAATCTATGCTTTTTTTATCGCGTTCTTTAATTTAGCTCTACCAATCACGTCATTATGAAGCGAAACGAGTTGCAGTCGAGTTGAGGCCGATTACAGATCTTAAACACTTAATCACTGTCATTACAAATGCAACAATAGAAAAAAGTATAATATTCCTTCCTGTATGTACCTATATGGCATCTAATTCATCTGACTATAGATTTCTAAACCACTAAATGGTGGCTTGTTGCGTTTAACACCAATTGAAAACATCGATTCTAGTTTGTATCGATTGGTGTGTAATCGATTCCTCATTTCTGGTGCAGTACACACTCATTAATGTCGGTATCCAACACAAAGATGAAAGCTTTGCCAATCATATTTTGCTTACGTGTCCGCTTCACTACCTTATTCGCTTTACAGCGGTAATTAGTTACTTTCTCTAGTAACATTTCCGAACTGCTAATAGATTGTATTGACAGTAAAGTAAGACTGTTCAATAATGTTTTGACCCTTGTTAGGTTCAAAATATTTAGTAAATAAAGATTAATGGTTTTCGATGGCGCTGTTTAGAAACTATTACTCTACGTGATTACAGGATTGACAGGGTAAGTGAAGTACACTAAAGACGTCGTACTAACTTTTAAACTTTCGCTATATAAAAATATATACTTCGGGTATTAACGCGATCATGTATTATTTATTAATACCGCAATTTGATTAATTGTTCATACATGTTTTATTTTCATTTTGTTCTACATTATTGTTCATCTTCTCTCTGTACAGTTAGATAGATATATGTCTTATTCTCATCTAACTAACCATATTATATATGAGAAAGTTGTAGTTTCTGTATACCATTAATAGCTATAGTAAGCATCATAAAGTACTTTTTTATATGCATGCAGAGTTTACCTGTAAGTGATTGTTACACTTTTGCTACATATTATATTTGATGTAACCATTGTTATAGAACCCCCGTGTAAACAAGTGTTGGTGAACCAATAAAATAATAAATAAAAATGTCTTTCTCTTGATAGAGGAGTGGAGACCCGTGCCCAGCAGAAGGACATAATATGGGTTGCTATTATTATTATTATTTATTATTTACCTAAGCTGACCACGGCTTCGTCAGCTTGTGACCACAGCCGGTCTAACAAAACGTCAAGCAAATATTGCATAATTGCGTTACTATCCGAAGTTAATTTTATATTGCAATTACTTATTTTTTAAATAAAAGCAGAAATCTTTGTTTAAAGATTACAACTATGACGTAAAGAAACGGATACAGTCTTAATCTATTTTAATATTTTTTTATACGTGGAAACTTTAAATATTAACGTGAAATCGGAATATTGAATCTAGAAATTTGGTAACAAAAGTCCAAGGAGTTAATTATTTCCTCTATATTAACATATCATTATGAAACGTGAACTAGAATTTATAAAATCAACATTTTACGTAAGTTCATTGATTTTACTTAGCATCTAGTTTGTATAACTCTTCACTTGTCAGGCTTGTCTATATACACTGAAACCTTACATTTATATGTCGCCAAGGGCAGTTTGCTTTGAAACTAATTGGTAATACTAAAGTTATCGATACTTAACAGAAAACTACATTAAACATAATATCAATTAACATTTTATAGCTATGAAAGTTTTATATGGTTAGTAAAACTGAAATCAAAACTAAAAGGGTGTTTAAGTTTCTAAAGGTAAGTGCACGGTTTAGTAATAGAAAGGTATATTAATTAACTTCATCGGTGTCTAATTGAGTAGTAAAGTTAAACTTTTACTAATACTTGGTTTGGGGCTGTCCTTGCGGCTGCTCATCATGCACCGAAATCCTTAAATATCTCTTGCATGAGACACTCAAGGATAATGTAACTCCTTATCAGTAAAAAGAATTTTCAGAATCGAATCAACTTTTATCCAAACATATAATATTACCTCTTTAATTATAAAGAGAGTTGGATTGTCCAGCTATACTAGATATTAATCTAGTATAGGTAGATAATTCAACTTACTGTAGAAACTCAAAACTTATTTACATTTTCGGACCTTAAGATACTTGTAAACGTCACAAGAAAAGCAGCCAATTTGCCTACCGTCAGTATGCTGACAAGGGTAAATCTATGAAAAAATTTGGGCAAAATAAAGGGAGGCCAGGATCTTGCCAAGTAGGTAATCACACTAAAAGATCTATGTCCAGCAGTAGACTGTATTAGGATGAGGATAACTTGAAAACAACAAATACCAAATCACAGCAAAACCTTATCAAAATATTTCTACTAACGATAAAACATGTGCACATATGTGTATGCGAAAAACGAAACTGCTTTCTAAACGTAAGCCCGTATTTCCGTGTCGTTACGCTGGCTGCCCTTGTTGTCACCACTGGTAACAGTGGTAAACAGTAACCACCAGAACAGAGCCCAGCAATGTGATGTGCATAATTAAATTGTTACGAACATATAATATACTGTGAATCGTAATTTGTGAGAAAGAGAACACAACATTATAAATGTGTTATTAGAGAAAACTTTATGTTTTTCTAATTGAGCTCATTGCAATCATATTGTCATGACTCGGTGGATAATCGGTGCTATATTACGAGTAATTATTAGCCCTGTTTTGTCTACTGTGCTACTAGCTACCGGTTTCCTAAGAGAGTGAAAGGGGTTAAGTCTGGTTTACCAAAGCCACGTACAGATTGCCTTAATATTATATTTTTATACTGATAGAGAGGCAAACAAGCATACCTGGTCCAGGTCCTGATTAAAAGCAGTTACCGTAACCTATAGCCGCTTGCAAAAAAAGGGGTATACTCGCGCATTATCGATATATATGTATATACTCGCGATCCTTTAAAAACCTTTCTTTAAAAAGTTTTGTTGCGTAATTAGATATCAAAGTATAAAAATAATAATATATTATTTATTTTATTATTGCAAATCGCAGTAGTTCTTTGGATTCTGTCTCAGATCTAGTGTGCATTTGAAATTTTTAAGCTTCAGATATTTAAAAAAATTATCGATTGTATTTGAATAAGTTTATGCACTTGTATACCATCTTTGATTTATTTATAAAGAAACATTAGAGTATGCTTTATTTTACAGTCAGTTGATATACTATTCGGCATGTCTAAGACTAATTTATATGAAGTTTATTTCGGCCCACGTTTTATTTTGTTATTTGGCATTATTTGGCATTCGGATTTTATGACGAAAGTTATAACCTGTGTAGGTACCTATGCCATTTGTATTTTATTTTTCGACCTCGAAACATAAAAGCCTAGCTTATTTAGTTTTAGTAATTTTATCCTACCCACGCACTTTAAATAAACCATTTTTATCGTAAAGGCCACGGACTCCAGGGGCTTTACCATGACCTCCACCGATTTATTTTTGTTATAACTTGAAATTCGTAAGCTATCAACTTTATGACGTAGCTTTAAGGTGTCATTGTACGAAAATTAAATTAAGATCGGCAATAAATCGCGATAATAACGTCATTTTATGTCCACAGTTTGTATTAAATGAAACGAAATTTTCACATTACATGTTCGTCAAACTATTGAAAACATATATTGATATTAATATAATAGAAAATATCATTGTTTCATCGATAACAATAATTCAATAGGAAGTATTAATACCCTCTATTATAGTTATTTCTAGATGGAGTCATTAGTTGCCTGTCATTTAGTAATGATAGATCATAACTAAACCTGTTGTAGTCTTCATTAGTGCATGATTTTTTTATTTTACCACGATATGGACGTACGGACGGCCTGATGGTAAGCAGTAACCGCAGTATAGGCTACGATGACTGCTTATCATCCTAGCGTCCATAGGGACACTTGGATTACCAAGTGTAGTCGAAACACTTACCATCAGGCGGGCCGTATGCTTGTTTGCCTACTTGGTAGTATAAAAAAAAAAACAACAACACCACTTAGTATTATTATTCGGCTGTGGTCTTCTGTAAGGTGTGGCTTGATCTTTTCTAAGCGTATAAATGCGGGTATCGTCATCGCGAGGCTTCCTTGCGAGGAATGCCGTGCCAGGCAGCCTCGTGATGTGGAGACGCGTTTGCCTCGCGAGCCTATTTCAACGTTGTCTGACTCACTGCCTGCTCAATGCACGCACTAGTTGAGCAGCCTCGCGAGGCACACTCGCAATGTCGATACCCGGATTTAGAGAGCAACAGTTCCCGACTCGGAACCAAAATGTAAGAAACCAGAACTAAATAACAGATATTTCGATAACAATATTGATAGTTTGTAACTGTTTATTAAAAATTGTTTGTGGTGACAATTACAAAGAGAAAGCATTGTACCTTTTACATACTATTCCAAATATAAAACGTGTTTGAAAGTTATTGGTGACAATTATTTGGTATATTGTTTGAAAGTATTTCTATGAAATATGCTTTGAAATTCGTGCTCAAGCTAATAACGTAGAAATATGGATACATTGACAAAACATCTTATGATAACGGCTTTGGGAGCTTTATTAAAGGCTAGCCTAAACACGCCATATAATATTGCTCTGGTGAAAATGAACCCGATTGCAACGCCACCTACCGGGTCTAAACCATTCAGATGGATTTTTTTTTAAATCAATATCGGTCCAGTCAGTCGGTCGGTCAGTTCAGTAACATTCACGCGTACAGCGAATCTTAATTTCTGATAAGTATATTTAAAGATTCCCTGAAGGTGAATGAAGTTGACTGCATGTGTATATTTAGGACGGGGACCTGGTAATCTGTGTGACAGGGAAACCTAGTTCAGATACCAGTCTCCCACAAAGGATTGTTTGTAAAAATGTGCCTATTAACATGTGTTAATTTTAAGATACCTTTGTGGAAGAAAAATAAATACCCATTATTATTATTATATATAACATAAAATTTTAATTAAACTGAATATTCTAATGGTGAAGGTGGCCATCTCGCCACCGAATAAGATTTAAGTTGCTTAATATTGAAATACCTGCAGTTCTGTGATGTGAAATGTAATGTAAGACGTATATTATTCTGCGCATTTATTTTTCTAAAAAAAACGCTACAGTTTTATTGGTTATTGTTTTTTTCTTTGCCATTTTAATGTATTCAACTATAAATATGCATATTGTGGTATTTCTTTTTTGATTAAAACTCATTTTATTGCCTTTTATTCCTCTCTGTTTATTTACGCTTGCATGCCATAGATATTGGTATGATAAGACAGTACCAACCTACGATAACTGACAAAGAGATAACTTGGAGATATTCAATAACACTTATAATGGCATTTTGTTATAATATAATGAATAGCTAAACCGGTATTTAACAATAGATTGAATAATGACCATTGCGTAATCCACTTACAGCTGGATTTATCTTTCATCAAGTGACCGATGATATAAACTTTTAAATGGTCACCTAATGCTACTAGCGGTATCAGATACTAATCATTAATATAGATTATATCGCTTTTAGCATTCCAATAAGACACCGGTCATAATGATTGACTATTAACAGTCGTAATCTAATTTAATGATTTCTTGTATTTTTGTTTGATATGATCTTTTAGTAAGATGAATTGCATTTATATACTTGTGATAGCAAGTTGTGTTTGACAACTTTGTCCGGATATAATGTCCTCTTATTCAAATTTCGGTCACGAGTCGCGAAAGCTTATTTCGATCGAGATTAGCCCTATTAGTGCACAAATGATAAGGTTTATAAAGGGTCCGCAACGCACGAGTGATACCCCTGGCGTTTTTGCAAGCGTCTTAGACTATGGTAGGTGCTCACCATCAGGCGGGCCGTAGACTTTTTTGCCTTCTTAGTAGTATAAAAAAGTGTGTGTGCAAACACAGGTCACACACACACACTTTTTATTTCCTCATAATCCGTCACGATCGGAGTTAGATCAGGCATAGCACCAAGGGCTTTACCTTCTTTCCAAGGCACAGGGGCGTAAATAACGTCAATTTCCAAACTTTGGCCATCTATTATGAATTTATTGTCTGAAAATCCCATTATCTATTTTTGGCCGAAAGGTACAACACATTTTATGGAGCACACGAAGTTTTTTCCCGTTTGAGAATCGTCATCGGCGAAATAGCCACCTTTACCATAGACTACACATGCAGTCAACTCCATTCACCGTCACATACTTATAATACATACAATCACAATGTGTTACTACTACAATGACCGATTACCATAGTTATTATAACTTCATTTGTCAGACTCATTTGTTATTGCAATAAGTTTACTTTCATTCAATATAATCGATGGCTTCACCCAATCATCCAACTTGTTCTCTATTATGAGTCATAGCTTGGCGCACCCACAGGATATGACCAGTTGCTCAGCCAGGTACTAATTTAAAACTAGATTGTAGTAGCCTATATATACATAAATGAGATTTTTCCTACCAACATCTTAGTTAACGACGTTGCCTTACCAGTTCCAATAGAAAACTAAGCAAATCAAGATCGCTCTATTTTTATTCAAGTTGATCTTGGTTCGAACAAATTAGCTGCCATGCTAGGTGATTGTGAACTTAACTGGTGTGTCCAATATGCATCGAGGTGTGTACCTACCTACCCACAACGGTTTTCTAATGCGGTATCGGCGATCGCGTCCGGTCGCCCGGTGTCGGGGTTTCATTTCGCCGCATCGACTTCATTGCTACTGTTGTGACCAGTTTTTAAATAGGACACCGCTGTCACTATTGTTATTACAACGATAAATAGCACGATATCTACAAGTGGTTTAGCCACAGTCTTATCATTATCCTATCAATGTTACTTGAGATGAAATTGCCAAACAATCTATTCTAATACTGATTGATTAAGGACAGATTAGGCTGTGGTTTTAGATGTTGACAACAATTGGAAATGCTGCTTATTAAGGTTATAGAACTTTCAAATAGGTATCATGTTGACATTCCTGTTTGTGTTTCTTGGATTATAGCGATATTAGCGCTCTAACGATCTAATCGGAGAAATCTCTGAGTACCACCAGCAATCTAGTTTACCATACCTCTCTGTCAAATAAACTCGCGAACTGCCGCAATAAATTTACTGCTGTTAACATTTTGTTCTCCAGACGAAATATTTCGGTCTATTCGAATAATTCAATGTTACCTGGTTACACTACTCCACTCAATGTTAATGTAACACAGTGCTATTAATATTAATCAGAGTGAATGCGAGTAATATTATGTTGTGACTTGACTTATATCCTGTCATTCTGAACTCTATATTAAGTTCTTCAAATGGTAGACATTGCTTCTACCTTGATACTTTATATGCTGCAAACCGTGTGGTTGTAAATAGAGTTCGAAAGGTAAATAAAAGTGAAACTGAAAGTTCTTTGTTATTTGCCCCGTTGCCTATACCTTAATTCCTTTTCAAGGTGTAACTATTATTTGGCTTTAGTGTAGGAAGATTTTAGAGAGATAGGGCAAGCTCACAAAAAACCACAGCTACTTAGTACTTCGTATAGCGATGTAGCCGTGTTCCTATGCCTGAGTTTTTAAATAACTTTACTGTTATTTCAAAGTTACCTTGTGTTGAGAAAATAAACATTATTATTATTATTAATACCAAAAGTGTAAATATTTAGACAAATAGACACCGACAACACCGTCTATAAACATAAACTTCTCAAGAATTTAGCACAATGGTCAATGAGGCTCGTAAAACAGCGTCAATTTTTGTAGTTCGTGTCAAAGGTGATTACATTTCTTTTTATGGAATAAGCGACATGACACGTCATTAACCTATATACTGGCACTTAAGTAGGTCGCGGTTTGCATAGCCCCACCTAGCGCATCCCTGAAAAGACCAACCCTTTTGTCACACGCGAAGGAGGGGCGAGCGTTTGAAAACGAAATAAAACGGTAAACTATACTTTTTATAGGACTTACACCTGATGGTTAGCAGGTACCGTAACCTATGGACGCATTCAATACCGTGTCAACATTGAAACCGTACCATGACGTCTTTATAGCGATTCATTTTCGGCCCTAATTAGATTTTTGAAAAATGACAACCATTATGGTATATAACGGTGATAAAGTTGACATTTGATGAATTTTAAAATAAGATCGAAAATTAATCGTTATTATCACGTAATGGTACGGCCTCTGGAGCATTAAGCCGGTTTTGATAAGATAGTTCTATCTTTTTCTAGAGCTATCTTTTTCTTGTTTAGATATACATTCCTAAATAAGCAGTGGAGACCTATCATTTTTTGACTTCTGACTTGGTCGCAACTTTGATATTCTACCTCATTTTTTACTCGTCAAAACCTTTTTGCAGTCTATTCATACCGTAGAAATTTCTTTTTGTTATCTGTGTGAAATTGAAAAGTTGAACACGTTTGAAATCAATTTGGTGTATATGTCACAGTGTTTTCCGCCAACTGTGTGATGTAGAAAGTATCATTGTTATTATTAAAGAAAGTACGAAGTTTAGAGACTGGAAGAGGAAACAAAGATATATGTGATAGTCTTGTGCGGCGAATGAAGATTTATGACAGGGTGTGAGCACAACTAATAGCCATCGCTGCTAAAGAGCTACTAGATGTTACTGAGGAGAAGGATTTCCTTGTTAACGTCAGGTGTTTGTGTTTATAAAGGTTGCATTACCTCTGATAATTTTCGTGGTAGTAAAAAGGAAAGTTAATATCAAAATATAGTTTTTCTATGCGGGTTCCGTTGTAGTCATTTGCTTCAAATAAAAATTTAATGTTGTAGAATTTGCTATCATGCGAATTTTAGATGAATTTAATTATTGTTTTATAGTTTTGTATGTAGTTCTAATATTAAAAGCGTGTAACCGGCGTAAATACTTTCCATTTAATAAGTAGTTGATGGAAAGTGTTTTCTATGCAGAAAGTTACGCTAAACTAAGAAAAAGTTTTAAAGTAAAGCAACAAAACTGCACATCGGTTGATTGACAGTCGCTGCAATAGACATCTTTTTTTGTATTCAACGCGACGCGCTCTAGTTATCCAAAAGACGTAGTACGCTAATTTTAAGACAAATTCGTGACAATTATCCGGAACGATGGTAGCAATGTAAAAAAATCTTTGTAATATTATTATTTATGGTTAATTTATTTTATAGACGTATCAGCAAATCTTGATAAGAGTAAATAATAATGATTAAATTATGAAAAGTTTAAATAAGTACAAATCTCCCAAAAACTTTCGCTGCATTATATAAGTTTCCCTATAACAAACGTAACTTAATTATGTGCACACGAGCGTATATCAACGTACACGATTTGATCGCTAATAACAATTCGGACGATAATATCAGTCTACGGTGCATTTTATGTATGTATTGCCCAATATCATTGTTTCAAAGTTCCGTAATTGATTATTATGAATTTATCGCTTTCGATAAATTGACATTACGATTTCTCGAATCGCTGTCAGATATTAATTTACATACATCATCATATCATACATCACTATTCCAGTTTAATATTTTATTTGTCTGTCTGTAGAGAAGGCACTTTGTGTTGGAAAGTCACAAGATTGTATCCGTTGAATATATTGATATTCATAATAGCGACCGCCCGCGGGTTTATTTGCCAATCTTTTGTTACAACCTAAAACTAAAAACATCGTAAGATTATCTTATTTTTAAATATATAAAATTGGTTTTCTAAAGTTTATAATTTAACGCAAAAAATAATTTGTTTTTTTTTCTCTAAAAAGGTTTTTCTTTAGTACCTAGCTTGCTGATACGATAATGTTTTTATATTTTTCCAGTTACAGAAATAGATAAGCTACTTAAATTCACATTCGTTTTAAATTTAGGGTGGGTATTCTAAGTAATCTATTAAATTATATCGTATTACGTCTCTACATTAGGATATTCATATATCTTGCATTCAGACAGTCATAGATTCATATTACATCGAAATATCCAATAATCATCATAATATAGTTACGGCATGGTACGTAAAAATACCAGTGCGGTGTGCTTGCACCGCAGAGTCGGAAGCTTATTATATTCAGTAGAGTGCAGTAGCAATAATTTTTATTTTATAGCCAATATATGGACAGCGAAATAAGACATCAGCTTTCAAAATTGCTTTAAACCACATCGTAGTTAAGTAAGTATCGATTTCTTTTCAATGTTCCGGTTCAATTTCACTCTGGCGCCAATTGAAGCCAATATCTTTTGTTAATGTGTTCATATATTGCCTCCAGCTGATATTTGCTTGTAATTTTTTGATTTATTGTTTGATATTTTTATAATCGATACTGACGTGACACAATCTCGCCAAGAGTGAGATAGAGTGTCTTATTAAGAATCGGAGGTCCGACCCAAAATACATTTAAAATAAGACGCACTTATTTTCGCATATTTTTCTATGCTATTGTTAATCGGTCACAATATTCATTACCTTTTGGTAGTCTTTTGGTGCTACGATAACAAGCAAGGCTACGGCCCGCCTGATAGTAAGCAGTTATTGCACATAGGCTGGTGCAATACGAGGAGTATAATATATCTTGCACGTAGGCTACCGAGTGACTTGTGATACCTGAGTGTTTATAATGAGCACTAGAAACCTCACGCTCAGGAACACTACTACATTGACTGTAGTTATATGGGAGATATATAGGTTATCCCAGTCCGGCTTGTACGTATGTGTGTGCCTACTTCTCTTAATTATTTCAATAATGTATTTCAACTGCGATACATACGTAATAGTACATATATTTTGTAGGAATGTTGCAGTATTATCAGCTTGACGTGATGAAATTGACAGAAAGGTCCTATAATGTTGAAAAATGTGTTTTATTGTATTTTTTTATAAGTAATCTTAATTGACTCAATTTCAAATGACTCAAGCCATTAAGGATCAAACAATTATTGATTGAATGATATTTTTATTTCATATGTCATTTGTATTTGAATGATGTTATCTAATATGTAGATATTTTTTTATAGCCGGAAATTGTATTTTTAATGTTGGTTTTATCTTTTTGAATTGATTTTAAATAGTAGCCTATTAATAACCAATTTATTTTTTAATATCTAGATGCATTTTTTATTCATTTTTAATATGACTGTCTAATATTTTCCACAAGTCTCAATTTGACAGGTGATAATATGAAACTTACATAAAATGCGTGAAATTGTTTACGTTAATAGCTCTCTTTTTGTAAAATATCTGGCATCGAATTCAATTGATTGACAATGGGAAAATAATTGTCAATAAACGGTACACACGCATCGTCTCACCTTCAAATGAAGGTAGGTCGTGATGGATGTTTTAGTCGCCATTATTGTATCAAATAAATAATTTGTACAAATCGTGACGTACTTTCGTAATATGTACGCGTTAAACGTCTGTCACGTACAAAATCTCGGACGGCGTTGGATTTTAATCGGCGAAAGTAGTTGTATTGCGTGTTGTGCGCGTGCGCCGAAGTTTGATCGCTGCTGTTGAGTTGCCGTCCACACTGCTATTATACCACTTGTACGTCTAAAAGCGTCATTTTCTACTAACAGACGCAATAAATGTCAGCAATTTACATCTAGTGTTAAACTACTGTTTCCCCTTGCTTTTTAATAGAGCTTTAATGTAAAGTAGGAACTCATTTGTTAGATTGATTCTAAGTATTGCGGAATTGACTAGCAATTTTAAACGCCTGCATTACTGATAGGTAATATAGAGAATTATTGTTCGTAAAAACCGCTTTAACTATTGTGTAAATAACCTCATTTCCTTTGTATTAGGAGTAAACAATTTGCTGAGATTTAATTTGAAATAACGAAATGTTTCAATTATACTTATTATTTCGGTGGTAAATACAGAATTGTCCTAATTGATTGTGTGCTGTAATTCATTACGCGATCAGACAGCGTCTATCTGTTCTGAGCTGCGGGCCGAAATGGGTAACGCTTTCATTACCACATTTTACACAATTGAACATTGTCAGATTTATATTGTGAAACTAGATCGACGTTAAATTGCTTTTCGTCATATGATTTAGTAAATAACCGTCAGATCTGACAGGTATGTTATGCGTTATGCAGACGTAATAATATAAATTTAGGTTCCATATTACGTCTACTCCCATTGACAGTAATTGTGTTATTAACTTCAATATTATAGTACCAATTTGTCTGTGCGTTTTTTGCTATGACCGCTGCCACTGGCGTGACTGGTCGACGTTAAATAAATTAATGAAATAGCAATTTTTACTAGCTCACCTAATTATATCAAACGTTTTAATTTACGGTATGGTGATCAAAATTTATGTATTTTAATATAATTTCCCTTGCGGTACATTTACACGGCATTCGGTATTAATAGAGTCACTATTTCCGGGAACCAATAGTCAACCCCAAAAGACAAAATAAATTGCTTTTAAGGTACTCGCACTGGTCTGGTCACCGATCAATTTTCGATGAAGATATCAAATCTTACCTGACCCAGTAATTGAACCTAGATTAGGTATATAGAATTCTACACACTACAACTGTTCTACCAAACCATAATAATTTAAACCAAAGTTAGAAAATTAATTAAGCAAGTTCCTGTTTAGAGGTTTAAGGTCGCCACGCCCGCTGTGAGACCTTAGCTAATTACTCTCGCTTCTGTCGACTTGGACACAAGCAGGTTACTGTGTCACTTTCTTCATCATCCGCCTCTGATATTATCCATACATTGTACGTTACATATGCAAAACGTATTTAAATTACTATACGAGATGTTAACGATATTGTAAGTCCTTTATCAGAGGATATAAAAGACAAAATGTCAGTCGTAAACCAAGACGACGTACGTTAAATTGGAGCGGATGACGTTTTCTTTAGTCACTTAAAAAGGATTTATGTTTTATTTTCATGTTGCCTCTTGAGATGATTTATAGTGTCCGGTTATGAAATATTCCGTGTTTGACACTGACTTACCAAAAACCGTTGGTTTTCTAAAAGGTTTTATTTAATACAAAAAAAAATCTTGGCTATAGGTATACAAAAACATGAATAATCCATTAAAATGTATCTGCTTGTTAGTTAATGAGCGAAGCAAATACATTTCGTTTGTTTTAATCACGTTCTGATGACTTATAAACTTTCTTTATAAGTGCATTGTCAAATTTCTCTTTATGAACACGTACCTACTCTCTTAATCAAACTTAACAATTAATAAGTGTGCTTCCATTTACTATTGTTAACGCCTAACTAGAAAACTTCGTTAATTATTACTACATATTTGAAGGCAGCGTAAAATTGCATATCTACGTGTCTAGTTTTCGTAAACTAAAAAATAAGTACAAATACAGATGGGAAAAAATATTCTCCATTTTATTAAAAAAGTACACCAGTATTTATTTTAGTGTTAGTAGTAGAACAACAACATTCATGAGAGGTAGGGTACACCGTAATAAGCGACCAATTAAAGGACCGGAAGGACTTCCGCCTCACAGAAAACCACAACCAAATAACTACACACGAAGATGTGGTTGGTGTTTCTGTGGCCTTTTAGGGATGCATTTTTGTAAAGAACCGTTTACTTATCCCAGGGTTTCCCGTATCACAAAATACTGTTACGTTTTTGGGTCGGCAACACGCGTGTCATGTCCTAGGCAAGCGTCCATAGGCTGGTAATTGTTTACCTGGTAAGTGTTATTCGTCGCCAAGCTCATACCCAAGAAAATCTGAAAGGGATGTGTAGTTTAACATTAATACGATGTTTACTTCCTTTATTGCACATACAACATATTTAATTTAATTATATTTTGTACAAAATGAAGATTTCATTATGTAATTTATTTAAAAGTAAAAATAATATATTTGATACTATTAGTCATTAGAAACTGGTTACTTAATGAACAGCTTGCTCCCACACATTGTGTTAAAAATTAAGTTGCATTAAGTATAATGTGTATGTCCTTTAGCGCATAGTTCTGTTGACCTTGCCACTATAAGGCGTGCACACAGCACACTTGACCTAGCTAAACTGTAGTTAGCTGGCAAATGATTGGCGTTAGATAGACGTTTAATGTTTTTTTAATAAGACTTGCCCATAAAGTCGTCAATCACTGGGGAATTACACTGACAACTGTAAGCATAACCACGACTTCACGCGGCAGCGATGAGCGGCGGCGGCAACAAATGTACTAAAACCGCTCCCAGCCGCCGCTCGTTTAATGGTCGGGCTGTAATGCCGGATAACTTGTGAAGAATGTGCCTAATATTTATACAAAATTACATGTTAGATTTATTACGAGTAGGTTTGTCACTAAAGCTAATCCGAATCAAGCTTTATGCAGAAAAGGGTGTTACTATCGGATATAGGTGTAACTGCATCAAAGTACAGAAATAAAATATTTGTCTAATATGCAAAAATCTATCCCCCAAAAACAGATGTATGTCGACAGTGACACAGGCTGATTAAATTCAAAGGCTGATAATTTGAATATTCATATATATTATGCAGTTTATGTATTTATCTTGTTATAAGTACCCTGTAAAACAGTCATCAAATTCAAGAGTAAAGAAGAAGCAGTCCCACCGATAAGTTTGACATTTAGCGGTAGGCTTTCTTTCAGTCACATTTTGGTCTACTAACTAGGTGATATATAACTAAATACTACTTCTCTTGATCAAATACTAGAAATATATTTATTTTATTTTATATAACCTTTAATTTATCTTTAATTTTATTAAAGTCAAACTTTCAGATAATATTTGAATGTACCTTCCGACAAATCTTAAGCTGTCGCAATATCCACATGCTCATTATAATTATGATTCCGAGTCGAAATGTTGAGAATGTCACTGCAATTGCAAAGTATAATGTGTGTCAATGCTAATAACAACACCCACTCGTACACTTAAGGTCGAAGTTTAGGTGTATGTATTTGAAAGCACTGACAGTGATTTACGCATCTCTACATAAATACAATATACCTAACTAAGACGTGGGTAGTCCTTACTTAAACAGCACTTAAAATTTAAATGTGACTTTTTAAACGGTCGTTGACGTACACTACTTGTAGGCTTTACATAAAAGACGTTTCATTCCCATTTTAGCACAGATGAAGATTTCAATACATTTGTTTGTACGCTCTATATATTTCTTACCATTTTTGGAATGAAAGACAATCTTGTCCATTTACAGTGGACGATTTCAATTTAGAAATAGGCTTCTGTTACAATAGTCGAATACGTTGACATGCACGTACCCTTAGGCGGTACGCCGTTTTGGATCATTTTCTGAAATCTTTGTTTTATGAAAAAGCAATATGTTTCACTATAACTTTCACATTATTGTAATATCACAGAAGCCCATAAGATTCCCATAAAAACAGGGAAAGTATGCAATCGACGTGCCGCTGAAGGCGGCCGGGCTCGTCACGCCCATCCTACGCTGTCTGGTCGAAAGAAAGTGAAATCATGTTTTGGCGGACATCTCTCAGCCTTGCATAATGCTTTCGTTTGAGGATACTTGGAATAAGTGGTTTTCTGTTTGATATAGTCACCGCTCTACGAAATCTGTTACATCATGGAAGGGCATTGATTGCTCCTTCACGGTCGAGCGGCAGTGCCCTCGCGTTCGAGGCCTCTAGAACGATTCGCACGTGTACCATTAGAAAAAGTCAACAAAAACCTATCACGATACCCTGCTGATATTACTAGGAAGTAATTACCAGGCCATTGGCAAGTTGTTTGAACCCAAGTTTGAAAATGCGCTGTTATTGACAACGATTGTAGTCCCAAGGTAACACACGTATTTATGGCTAATTTTGTGTAAACTTCCTAAGTATGTGATTATGTAAGTTGTTGTCTATTTATTAACATAAGACTAAGCATTGTTACTAAATAGAGTAGCTAAACATTACTTTAAAAAATCTATAAATTCTCAACGCTTGTTACTAAGTCACGTAGTCTTGAAAAGCACTATGATTCATATTGCAGACTTCGTAAAGACATTTCCAATCGTAAATAGATCTATTATTTGCATAAATTTGCCGTGACCCTGATTCCTAAACTACGATAACCATAAAATGGATTATAATACATAACTATAGCTATATACTTTCGATGATATATATGCAGTACTATCTCTGAACATTCTACAAAGGTTTACACGAAAATATCGTAATATTAGTAGGCGGTGACGTTGGTGGCTGGTACCGATGCGCCATAATTCACAATGCCATCAGATAACCTCACGACGATAACTGTTTTCGTCAAATATTGATTGTCTCGTGAATACCTAGCCTTACCAAACGGAACAATAAACACGACCAACACAGACTGAGTGCCTATTGAACATTGACAGTTGAAGCAGTGTGGGATTGAGGAAGACACACATAGTCAATCTTAGAGCTAATGTGCTGATTACCATTCCATATTGTATTTTCAAATCTATTGTCAATCGCCATTATTCAACTGAGGAGATTGCTGTGTAATTTTTCTTAACGCACGAACGCTTTGTTAAATGTTCTTTACAAAATTGACTAATTTTGACGAAGTGTTGTAGTTGTCACATTTCTATAAAACTGAGAAATTACTACTACCTATGTCCTGGTTCACTAAATACATTCTGTATAAGTTTAGTGAAAACGACGGGATGGATGAGACAGCCACGTAACTTGTTATGAACAAAGTAGCTCGTCCTAATTGTGTAGGTAACTAAGTCACGCGATGTCACGAGATCATTTCCGTCAATTTTTTTTAATCACGTGGTAAAAATGATGAAAATAGAGTTATTAGTTTCTATAATAAATGGACAGTCGCCATTAGAGACGGATGGAAACTATATAAAAACTGAGATGTTATTTATGTTTCTATTATTTTTAGTCTGTAACTTGTAGATGGGGTTTTCTTAACTCTATTTAATTGAATGATGTTTGTTTGTTCATTTCTCAAATTCGTGAATTGGCATTTGGTTATGATTCACAAATATACAAAATAATAACATTAAATTGGAGAACATTCCAAAAGGCAATAAGATTTTCTCAACAGCGTTATAATGCATTTATGCTAAACTAGTTGTAGCGTGCAAAGTAATTTTACACGTGTTACAAATAGTAACAATTCGTTAATACAAATACGGTGCTTACAATTACTAGTGTAAAGGAAAATTCTAACTTAGTCACCGAATTCTTTACAGAACCTTTGTCTTCCATTTCTTCATATCTGGCATTTTATTAAACTCATGTAACCACTGCCAACTGCCAATATAAGACAAGCCACGGACTCTAATGTGCATATACGCAATTTTATTTTCTACGCATATTTATAATACGAGTTGAGTAATAGCGGTCGATGGTTGGCTTCTTGCTTAGTTTCGCATAACAAGTGCAAATGCAATTATCCGAAACTGGAGCATAACTGCCTTACAAATGCCCGTTGATGGATTGAATACCGTTGGTTTAGTGCTTTCAGTAATGACAGGTAATGCAGTAGTTGACGCATACATTATGATTTGAGCACACAAAGCATTTAGAGCGTCTTAGCCATAGCCGTTGTAGCCGCTTACGGTGCGTGAGATCTAGAAAGCAAAATAATAGTGCACCTTCGAAATCAAATCAGAATTAATCACATCAAAATCAAATAGTTAAGTATAACCATTGATAAATCTTATCCTTTTGGGGCTGTACTTGTGGCCCACTTTGACCCTTTAAGACCTTTAGTGCCTTCGTTCCCCTTCCTTTCCGCGTACGTACGTACCTTCCAGTACATTTCTGATAGGGATACGTTTGAATTTTTTTCATTTGGGATGCGTCTGACCCAAAAGGCCATTTTTTTTTAAATTATAAAGAGAGCTTACGGATAATTTTACAAATAATACTTATGTACAATATGCTAGCACATGCCATTTACAAGCTTTCACTGATGCATTTGTAACTTTTGATATGTACGCCAAAAAATCTTGAACGACTGTTCTAAAATCTAAATAGCTGTAGGCATGTAATGAACGTCGAATAAAACTGCCACATTAATTTGGATATTGTAACTGTTCAGATATTTTAATCACTTTACTGTGCACCGTTGCGTTACGATACGTTGTATATTTTGGTGGATTATATGATAAAAGCGCAGACCTATGTAAGTTATCTTCTATCCTTAGTAAAGCGTCAGTCGTATGAAGCATTCGGTTACCTTTGAACGGCGCGCTCTGCCTATGTCTTGTGCCAAGATGAAATCAACAAATGCATGATGAACTTTAGATGTAGCTGTCGCTTGGCAGGAATGTTTTAGGTATGCCCCAAAACATTCTTGCCGAGATTTTGATGAGGATAGGGATATACATACCTACTGGTTTTATTTTAAGACCTAGTCAAAAATTTAAATAAACTAAATATTGCTCTGGACAATTTGTTACATGTACATGCATTCACGCTAACAACACGAGAAAAATTGCGAAATCTCTTTAATTTATCTAGTGATTAGGCGTTGTGAGTGTAACAATCTTAACGAATATTGTAGCTCGTCAAGTACGATTTTCCAGCGAATTCGTTTCGTCCAAGGTACTCGAAACACGAGCATATTTCATTGGGCGCGCATTATTTAACATCGCCACGCCATATTAAAACATCATCAAGATGCTCCATCTACCCTGTAGACAAATTGCACATCAATTTTTGGTCTATTTTATGACTTTTTAAACAAAGATTGTTTCATGTTTTGCAAGTTTCATTTTCGATTGTGCTGTACATTTGATACAATATTGACACAACAAAAAGTGTGGCATGAAAGATTTGGCTTTAGGATTTTATTTTATTAGTCAATAATCGTTCCTTGTTCATATTATTTTGCAGCTGCAAAAACATGCGTAGCACGCGAACAAAGATAATAAGATAATATATTACGTAAAGTGAGAAATGTAACACAATGATTCTATCTGTTCCAACAAAGACGAGCTACACAAGTTTGGCGGGAGTACTCATATACTTGAAATTACACAACCTAATTGTCGATGACGTAACTGTGCTTGACGGAATAATTGTATGTTCTACAATATCATGAAATAAAATGGAAACAATGTTAATAACCGCCCCGCCCACATCATCGATTCCATTATTCCTTACGTCCGCAACCAGTCAAACTATATAAATAATGCAGCTATTATGTCGACACCAAGTCACTCATCAAAAATGATGAAATGGATATGGATCTCAATTCTGCCTTGTCATTCGGCGGTCTAAAGAATGTGTTACACTATCGTGTAATTACTTCCTACAATGGTATAGCCCAGATATTAATGAACTGACAATTGTAATATTGCTAAAGTAACTAATATTATGGTGTGCTAATACTTACTAGCTCAGATTTAATATCTTATCAAGTGAATGTATTAGATATTATAATTAACGTCGGACGACGATTTTATCTGGTACCTTGCTTCCTATGCGCATTCAAAGTGTGTTTGTTGCTCATTAATAAACAATGTCGTGCATCAAACGTGCGTTTCTGAGGATCGTTACATTTTAACCGGTCGGTGCACGTGTTAGCTGTAATGAAACATGTAGTATTTTGAGAATGAGAACTGACAGGAACTTCTCTATTGTGGTGAGGCAAAAAATGTAAGCGTTGAGTCATCGTGACCTTATCGTATTTTTTTTGCTTCCTAGACCAATTCTAATAAAAAGTACCAAATTATATCTTGCGAGTTATAGTATGTCGTCATTGATAAAATATGTTTTGCAATAAAGTTTTTGATAATGGAATCGTCGTCTGCAAGCATCTTATCGTCGTGACGAAAGGATGTTTGCAGTTTTGCATTACAAATATAACATTGTCGTGCGCGGTGTACATCGTTAAGCGACGGGTCACTGGCTGCTTGTCAATTGTGTTCGACATTGTCAATTCTACTCATTGCGTCTGACGCTGAGGCAACAGTGCCTGTACGCACTTTAAACGTCCGTAACAAACGTCTGTCTCGTGATAAGTTGCGGTTTGATTGGATTTCAATTGAGTCGAGGCCGCTCTAGTCGATTCTTGTGTCGATTTGTTGGCTTTAATGATTTTATGGAATTAGCTTTGCAAACGTGCTAGCAGTCATGCGATATACGTCTATGTGTCTACGATGGATGTGATTATACGATATATGGGCAATCAGCTCCGTTTTACAATAACCGTCTTGCATGATTCACACAAGTTGTTTTCCTAAGACTTGTTACTATGGTAATGTATCGATAAAGAAATAAATGCTACGAGTAGTGATATCTGAATTTCAAATGTTACCCTCCTTTGCCAACTTAAATCCATTTACTCATGTTAATTATTCGTCTGTACTTCTCTAAAGCGGATCATTATTATGTTAATAAGGAATTAAGTAGCTTCAATTTATAATATTAGCTTTGTCTTGTCATGTAGTAAGTATACGTCACGTTTGCTCGTTATGATGCAGTATTTTTTTTAATTATAATTACATGCGTTTATTTCTCGGTAAGATCCTAGTTAATGTTCGTTCGTAAATACCTCACGCAATTACTTAAAGGTTACAGAAGTATTAGTAGCATAAGTATCGCTAAATTTAATTCGCAGCTTTCAAAATAACACCAGAGGCAGTTATCGATTAAAAAATACATCGCAACCGGTCGGACGGCATTCAATGACATTTACATTAATGTTAACAAACTGGACGAGTCACCTCTGCCTCGGGATGTAAAAAGAAAGTAGTAGCACTCCTCTAAACCTATATTAAAACTTTTAAAATATTTAACATGTCCTTTTTAATATATTTCACTTAATGAATTACTTGCTGGTTTAAATCGTGACGTCCCGTCGCTTTAGTTGATATAGATTTTCGGAATTTCAATGGCTTTTCTCAAATGATGCTTATATTTGTTAATTAGATATAGGTCCTGGTTATGGTCTGTGTTTTAGTTAAATAGATAAATCCATTTGAAAATTATCTTTGGATTACCTTGTATACTTGGGCTTGAGTTTTTCAATAAATATTATAATAATTATATAAGAACTCAAGCATACTAGGTAATCCAAAGATAATTTAACTTCTGTATTGCTCATGCAATGAAAAAGAAGAAAATAATTCTTAAGAAGTTCGAGCCACGCCTAACGATCGGTGGAACAAAAATATTAAAGCTTTTTAATCTTTTAAACGTTATTTCCTTAAAGATTATTATTACAAGTGGGAGGGAAATTGGTCGAGTCAGACGTTTATTACTCCGCTAAGGTTTGATTACGCGAATACCAATTTCAGTTAATTAGTCATCAATAAAGAAAAGAAATCAATTTTTTAAATAATCTTGAGCCATTTTATGCCGGCCGGATAAGGTATTACGACTTCTATCCGCTTTAGGAATAGATGGGAGAGACGCAGGTCAAAGAACTTATTTAAATATTAGTTAATTAAAGTATTTCCTTAAAAATCATTTAGATAGTAGCTATGTGCTCTTAAGGAGAAGAACTCGAGACCTGTTGATTGTCCAGACTATCAGTTTTTGATTCTATAAGGAATAGATAATTACTAGCAATATTATTAGTCAGCTTAATTGGGCTGTTCACCTACCCTCCTACATTGTAATTTGCCTAATATTTAGCCGTGGCCAAGCTTTTTGATATTAGACTCTTTGATGAGATAACAGCTCCGAAAAAAGAACAAGTCTTAACATAAACTTGTATCTGTTCTCTAGTCTCTCTTTCATCAAAATCCGCTCAAACTCATTGTCATATTATTGGCATGAAGAATGGATAAAATAAGAAACACTTTTATAGCAATGATTCCACAAAAAACAAGCAAAACAAAACGTCGTCAAATAAAATATCATTTTATACTCGCATGCAAGTTGTGACGTCATTTTGAGAAACTAAAAGAGCCGGTCGAGCCAGTAATGCGTTGGTGTCATATCAACCTGGCATTTTTTTTATTTGCCATGATGTACTCAATGATAAAATCTTTTAAATCCGGTAGCATTTAAAATTAAATTAAGTGTTGTTTTATTTTTATGTTTGATGAAACTTGAATCTGTCACTGTTATCGGTTATCTATTATCTTGTTTGCGATTGGGAACAAGGTGAACATTAATAGTCACTACGTCTATCGAAAACATACCTTACGTCAATATTTGTTCCATGCGAATATTACGTCGCGGAATATTTATTTTAGTGCTTGTTTTGTTTTCCTCTATAGTCTTAAAAAAGCTTAGCCGTCTGGAAACTAGGGGTAGTTTACAACCAATAATATGCTAAAAACGTTTATCCTCATTTTATGTACCAATAGAATACCATAGTTTGGTTTTGGTCCAAAACCACCAACTATGTGTTTCTTTGATTTCATGGGCATCGACATTCATTTTACAATTTGTGTAGTACCAAGTATTTAGAAGAGTTATATTGTGTTATCAACTCGTTATCCTATGAAGTCTCAATATTTATGTTGCGTCTATCGTCAGTAATTGCCATTTTCCTCGTTAAAACTATGACAATCTCTAGTAATCTGTTTCTGTTAATTTATTTGCACTTGAGTTGTTATTTTTTCTCTTTAGCATTTATTGCTCATTAATAAGAAACAAGCTAAATGTAACATTTATACAAAACTTACTTATTGTATTGTAAATTTTTCGCATATCTATCTTACCACGCTTCAGTGGCAGTAGCGGACGTATGCGGAGAAAACTTTGATGTTTTATGTGTTTTCGTATTTCCGCGTCTATTCCCATCTGTACCTACTGCATATTTAATGTATCAAAATTAATATTAATATGTAAACTCGGGCAGGTTATATAAATATTTAGCGATAACCATTGTTCTCCTATAACATTTCTGAAAATAAAGTAGAATTAGATTAAGGCAAGTAGTAAGGCTTTTTTAACGAAAGTGTCCTCTAGAAGTCTAGATGAGCACTTCAAAACCCTTAATTTCACTAGTTTTAAAACACTTGAAACTGTTTCGGTTTTAAGGGTTTTCAAGTGAAATTCCTGCGCGCTCTAGTATTACGAGCTTGCTTTGTTTACTTTAGTCGGTATAAAAACGTAATTTAGCGAACAGCCTTGGTTCCTGTTAGGTTAGCTATTTTTCGCAATTATTTTGCAATCGTTTTAAGAAAATGAGAATGCTGATTAGAATTTGCTTTGTGAGATGAATGTTGTTTACAAAGTAATTATGAATGATCAGTTTTACTTTGTAAAGTAATCATTCTAATATATCCGATCTAAAGTCACGGAATGATTTTATCCCGCTCATTTGTGCGGCGTACAGTCGAAAATGAAAATGTACATGTAAAGCATACCCAGGTGGGCAATGCGCTGTGTATGCTTTACATACATTTTCATGATCTGCACATGTCTAACCGCAGGCAGACGCAATCACTCCTAAAATTCGTCAAAATTTCTCTCAATCGCATGCTATTCTCACTATAGCAATACCTTTTCATTATTTCTGTTTAGCAAGCTGCATGTATAATTTCTCTAAAATATTCTGGAACATGTTTACAAAACACGTAGTTGATTAGCGTGGTTGGTTTATAGTTTGGAATGTACAATCAATAGGACAATAATATCAGTTTATGATAATGACTGTTGTTGCTTCTATTGAGATGGAGTGAATAATAGGCTGTTATAGTTTTATAATCTCTGATAAACACGTGACCCAATAGCAACCGCGTCGATCGATTGGTGAGTTGATAAACATTGCCGCATTCAAACCCACAGTTGTATTATTTATGATGTATGGATATTTGCAAACACGTCTCTATCTCCCTGCCTTATTGAGGTCATAAAGCTGTTATTAGTCTGGTTTTATCTTATTTTGAAAACTGACTTTTAGTAAGTATTTAATCATTTCTGTCTCTTTTAATAACTCAAAATATCTGGCTCGATTAGATGAAGAAATCGCCCAATGCTCCTAGGAAGAATAAATCTATACATATAGGTATAATTGCTTCTCCCAACGATTCATCAACGCAGAGCCTCAACCGCTGGGACTTCGGACTTACGACGTACGAACTTTTTTTTTTAAACTACCAAGGTGGCAAACAAGCATACGGCCCGCCTGATGGTAAGCAGTTACCATAGCCTATGAACGCTTGCAACACTAGAGGTGTAATTCGCGCGTCGCCGACCCTTTAAAAACCTTATAACTCCTTACTTATTTAGCACTAAGAAGGGACTCCTTACTTATTTTACGTAAGTGCATGCAGAAGCACTAAGAAGGGATTTTTGGAAATGTTACCCCTAAGGTCCGTCATTTTCAAAATTAGAAGCATGAAATTTTATATACCTTCATTAGGTTAAATATAAATGTATACTTACTTGTAACGGGGTTATTCGAAATTTCACTCCTAAGGAGATAAAATAAGGAAAGAACGGTTGTGTGCAAGTCAGTCTTTTTCAAAGTAAAAAGCACGAAATTTCATATTACAATAATGATTTAGGATCGGAAAAAGGAATTGAAAAGGTCAGAGGAGAAAGAAGGCGACAGCTAGGAAACCCGCTAAATATTCAGTAAATGACAATAATAATAACCTGTACGGGTGAAATATGTATGTATCAATCAGCCTATCGCAGTCCACTGCTGGACATAGGCCTCTCCTAACACGCGCCACAGCACACGGTCCTCCGCCTTCCGCATCCATGTATGTATATCTGAATTATTATTTATCACTCGTTTAGTATCATTTAACTTCTTTTTCTATGCGTGCTAGAAGAATATTGCAAACGATAAAACTGTCGTAGAAATAAAATATAAATTGATTCGGCTTTATAGTGCAAGCGCTACAATTGTTTTTTATTTTTATTATTTCTAGAAAATTTAATTTGTCATGTAATCTCATCCACTCCTCATTCCATAGTCTAGACATTAGGTATATATATTTTAATTTGTTTCTTTGGAAAATAACAATCATTCAGTATGTAATAACTAATGTTTGTTTGCGGTTCAAGTGACGTCAATTTGTTTCTACGATACGTGAACGTCGTCAGCTGTTTAGACATATATTAATAACGAATACGATAAACAAACCCCTTTACACCACAACAAAATTAATCAGTTTATGTTTATATTCGTATTATCTGTCAATGGTATGTCCCGTTATCGTTAACACGAAGCAACAATGGAATTGAGTGCTAATGAGCGATAATCACCACCTATTGTTGGACTTCTCGTAACCAAAATTAAGCAGATAAGATTTATTATAATATAATGTATTAAGTATTGTTTGGAGTTTCATATGTATAACTACTCTAAGGTGCAATAAACTACAATCGTGCATATACCTATATTGTATACAAGGAGGCACGTCTAGTCTCGCGAAACGTGACGTGAAGCGGCCTTGGCGGTCGGTTTCCATTCGGCAAACTTCGCTACCATTCGATTACATGTCTTTATCTCTTTTGCACCCAATGCCTGCGCTGCCCGATCCGTCTCGAATTTCCACACGAAACATTCGAGGAAACTGACACAGCTGTGTTTAACGCAAATAACGAATTGCACTTTATAGCAAGAGTATTAAGGTGCACATCCGCAGAAACAAACCAGCCGGTTACGGGCTTGTGATTCCGATACTTCATAATAGTTCTTTCTCTTTTTCCCGAGCTCACACAACTGCCTTACGGCCAGTACGGTAAAAGCTTTGAAGAGATACGGACTGTCATGTTGACGTTAAGCTGAAGCCGTAGCCGAAGCCGAGCATATCGAATAATTTACGACGTGATCTGTTACGATTGAAATTACAATTAACCATTCCAGTAATAATAATTTTAGTGCCTTAGTGATATAAATATTGTCGATTTATCAAACTGGTAACTTGACATTACAAGTCAAACGAAACCACAGCATATTGTTTTGAAAACATATGATTTGCCGTCATGTCACCTGAAGTGTAGTGACTGAATCGTAAGGAGTTGTAACAATTAAATCGGTAGTGAGTGCGTGTGTTGGATACGGCCCAGTGATCCGCTGGGCCCCTCGTGTGTCTAGTGTTGAGTTACGACTCGCGGTATTAATGCTATCGGAGTAAGTGACTGATGGAGAATTGTGCATATCGTAATACTAAGGTGGCTGTGAAGAGCGGGCGATATGCTGGCCCGCGTGCTTGTGACTAGTGTCCACAAAGTCCAGCAAAACGGCGGCAACAGAGACAGCTACGGCGGTACTTGCACCACAGGTTTGCTTTCTTTAGACAACATTTACTTAATACTTGTTTACTGACAAACGCCGATTTTCTAACATTGAATAATTGCTTGTCAAACACTGCGTTGTTTGGTCGTGCATATTCAAACAATTTATAGACAAGTTTCCAAGGTAAATTGTGAAGGGTTTAACCACTAAGATACAGGATTGATAATGCGCACGGGTGCAAAACTCGTGTACTTAACTTGACAAGTATAGTGACTACACAGTGAAAAAATGTACCTATTATCTCGCCCTGTTCACGTTCAGTAAACTGGGTATATTTAGATCAAATGTTATCGTGGTAGGCGATAAGCCAAGCCCAAGTGTTCCACTGTCATAGCATATGTGTCCTGTTTTACAGTAAGAAAAAAAAACAAAATCTAAACCTAAGTTTTTATTTGCATACATAAACTGGAAGTTGTAACAGATCGTAATTTAGTCTTTGGCATAGTTAGCATGACTCACAGTAGAAAGTAGTTTCCATAATTATTGTCTGCTATGCGTACACGGTTAAAGCAGTTTTTAAACTGCAACCACTAGGTATAATGTTAGACAAAATGTGTGAAAATGATAGCTTTCAATGTTCAAGAAACAACAGAACTCATCTAGGTATTGTTGTAACAGAAAGTTGATGCAGACAGTTTCGCAAATAAAAATTATAATGAGCTGTGAAATTAACACTTGCGATTTACTAAATAGGTGTTATCAAATATTATCTTACAAAGCATAACTAATTCTCTGGTCGTGCATGATTTTTTTCCAAATATTTTATCCTTGACATGTCGACATACATAAATAACTATTTTGAAAGGTTAACCACCTGCATTCCGAATATTTTTTCATACATGACAGATCTTTTTTACTTGGCTTGCCTTTTACAGTCATTACCTTACTTATTGTAGATGCTTTATTGTATGTGGTATTGCATAAGAGTTATTATAGTGAAAATGTAGGTTACGATTATGAGACAGGCGTTTTCCTAAAATATGTTAAAGCCTACGAAATAACGAACATTAGTGGTTTGATGGATTAAACTTAATATCACGGCATTACGCGTCAAGGTGAGCAATGGAATTAAACTAAATTATAGCGCATTTGTTTCTGTTTTAAATGCTTATTCTCAATGTCACAGACACGTGAATGTTATTAGGCTTTATACCATAAACAGAACTTGCCTTAGACACGTCTTTATCTGAAGTTCTATGTAACAGCATTCTCATTTTTCTATCTGGACATGATATAATCCAATAATTCGGCTGACTCGGTCATCATCAATTATGTTAGCCAAAAGACGTCTACTGCTAGACATAGGCATAGGCGTCCCCTAAGGATTTCCAAACTCAATATTATATCTATTGTCACACCAATTCTCTTGTATTATCTGATTCTTCGTAAGGTTTGAACAACATGTCTGGAAACTGCAGTTAGTTTCCGTTAAGTTAAAGATAATATAATCATTACAACCTACCAGTTTGTAAACATGTATTTCTTCTTCGATTTCATAACTTAATATATAATTATATAGCATTAATCTCATTGTCCTGTCTCACTGTATTTTATTTGAGAGTAACGTAATGTGTAGCATATGTATTGTGCGCTTATAATCGTCATTTCCATTACCATACAATTTATTCGTCATACCTTACAATTTATCCATCTTTTCTTTAGTGTTTCTTTTCTATCTTATAGCAAAAATAGTTCTCAATTCATCCCTCCACTTATCTTCATGTTCAGTAGAAACTATAGTAGTACTTAATTTAAGTAAATTAACAAATACCTGCCAAGATTTCTCTTTGCATCACCCAAATATTGGTAGAGAATGCCATTGGCATTAAATCCGCCTTGTACACATTATTTAGTATTTCTTCTTCTTCTTTTTCTTCTTCTTAGCGTGTCGATGGCAATCTAAATTTAGTGCTAAAGTTTTTAAATAAATAACCAAATTTTATTTTATAGGAAGACCTAAAAGATAAAAAAAGAAGAAGGAGAAAGAGATTGGGAAAATGTTAGAAAAATGATAATTGTAGGTATAAGAATCTATATGTTTTAGGTAGTAACATACATACATATCATCTTCTATCTTGGTATAATGACTTGGGGTTCCTAATGGTTAAATCACAGCTAAAAATACCAGTAGCTAGGTACAGTTTTAGACACCTATTAATTCTCTAACGCGTATCAGTCTGTATATTGATGTCTTTCCTATTGCTTGCAATACATCCGACTAAATTATTCCCTTGTATAAATGCACGTTTTAGAATATTGGGAAATAATCAATGCATATTAAGAAATAATTATAACTACTGCTGGGTCCTCTTAGCTCCACAGTCCTCTGCAAATGTGCGTCATTTCGCACGCACACGATTATTGGCTTCTAGTATTCAGCTACTCCATTTGCAAGTTTTTGAGTTTTCCAGAGAATTTACTTACTGTTTGAGTTTAGATGTAGTATTTTTTAAGTAACCACCACTGCAGTTACTATCTGTTTCTGGTGTTGTTTAAAAAACAATAACATATTATCACGCCCTTCTCCCAGTGGGGTAGGCAGAGACTATGGTACGCCAATTGCTTCGATCCAAACATACTTCCTTCGCCTCCTCTACGCTCATGAACCTCTTCATGCATGAACGTCGATTCTGGGTTCTTTTAATTTGGCCCTATTTTAGCAAATCCCTCTCCTAGGGCGGCCCCTACCGACATCTCCATTCATTCTTGCACGATATACCTCTTTTGTTAACAATAATACTCCGATCTAAAATAGGAACTTTGAAAGGTTATCTGAGAGTTTCAACATCTTTAAGTAAAATTTGACAGTATATCAATATATATGGGTGTGGGCATAACTACTGCGGAGTCTTATCATGTCAAATAAAGACATATTTATTTGACTTCTTTCACCAACTCTAACTTTATCTGTAGGGGTGACGAATCCGCCTGAGATAAGATAACGTTGCAAACTTATGTTTTCATAACAAAGATAGCTTGAATTTTGCTTTAAATATTACGTATGTTTTTACTTTTATGAAACATTATTAATTTATTACCATTTTCGAAAGTGTTTTAAATAAAATATTATTTAAATATGACATTAGAAAATCATTTCGCTAACGTCTCGTAGCCTTCATATGCTGTAGCACTTATTTTTTTTTTCAAAACTTTAAAACCTATTTAGTTCATGACACAAGTTATAATTGTTACGAACTCTTTTAAACTGTTTTTTTCCTACTGGTTTACCAGTCTATATATACAGAAATCAATCTAAGCGAGGTAGGGCACCATACTAGCGAGCAAATCCGACTGGGGGCAGGACCTCCACCTTATAAAAGACCACAGCCAAATAAATACACACAGCGGTGTAGTTGCGAGGACAGACTGGTCTCCACCGTTCATTTAGGGATGCGTTTTGAAAGAATCGTATTATACTATCCCAGGGATTCTCCATCTTAAAGCCATAGGCTACGGTAAGATCAGATGGGCTGTATGCTTGTTTTCCACCCAAGTAGAATAAAGTAATAACTGTACAATACACTTTAATATTTATTACCATAAACCCAAATAGTTTGATAGATATTATATCAGAGTTTGTTTCAAACCTATATGTTATTTCAAAGCGAGAACGTGGCATATTGCCATTGCAATAAGTTTCGAATCCAGGCCAATATCCGAATAAGCTTATATGTACTGATAACATAATTTTGTAAGTGTTATGACCATTTAAGTGAGTAAGTTCGTTGTAAGTATTCAACAATTCAATCAATCAGTCTGTTTCCAATCGACTGGTAGACGTAGATGTACTTAATCATTTAACGATTAATGGTTCTGCGTGTAGTATAAAATACGTGTTCTTATCAAAACTAAAATTAAAACTTGTCAACAAATGTTTTAAATTACCAGTTAACGTATTCCCCGGGGCATCATTTGCGTGTACGGTAATTTGCGGTTCTGGTGCTATGCGTCTAAATGTTCTCTAGTCGATTACTTGAAATCTAAAAAGTCCATATAATTACTTTAAAAAAGAATACCCTTATTTCTAAAATGATCTATTAATAATGATATTGTTCAAATAATCAGTTTTTTTTATACTTCTTAAGGTCTTCTCTGGGATAGGATAACGCTTCGAAAAAAACGTTTTCTTAAATGAGCTCTGGAAATCTGTTTTTTTTATGACAAACACATCAAACAAGCACATAATGGCAGCCGCTCAAATTTGTCAAATTATTTGATTGTTTACATTATAAATTATTATTCATTCGTTACACATAACTCATTAGTCATTACGCATAACTTTAAAAAATGTACTTACTGCAATAAAAGCCTCTTCGGTTTTACACATCACTTACATCTTTTCTTTTGCCACACTGGATTTTCTAATAGAAAAGTATATATAGATCTCGTAGCTATAATTATATGTAGATACGTTTTTTTGGAACTGTAAACAAGAAAAAGGTTTTAAAATAAATTTAACTATAAGATACTACGGTTGCAGTTCCTAAGATTGTTTCTGAAGTTCTGTATGATTTAAATATAAATCTTAATATATCATCCGCCCGAGCTCTACCAATGGCTTCTTTCATCGTCCCTTTCGTGTGACAGGTGGGCGCCATGACAAAATAAATAATTTCCGGTGAACGGGTTTTAAATACTCTGGTAGTCCGAACTGCATCTGGAGGTTGTGTGCGAGAAATAAAATAACAAAAATGAAGCTAAGAACTAGTCTTACATGATGAATAACGTATGAGTAAACCTAGTAAGTATCGTAATTAAAGGAAGGCTAGAATTTAAAATAGGTCATACAAACTACCTCAGTGTAAATAGAATACAAATACGCTCAGTCATAGTTCACTATTATGTTCAACAAATAAAACTAGTCATCGTGAGATACTCTAGTTTTCGAACTTTTACTTATTTCAACTCATATTGCCGTTCAGTATCGCTATAGCAAGGCAACTTTTATTGTACGGCATTGACAACAATGTCCTTGGGTACCCAGACGTTTTTTGTGTGATCGATTAACCTAAGTTTCGTGAACGCCGAGTTTCCGTCGTCACGTTAAAATTGAGAGCAAACCACGTACCTACACCAAGTTTCACTTGCACAGGTTTTTTACCTACCCAAATTTAATTTGGAATTGTTAATAGCTTCGAGAGTGCTTATTCATTGTTACGAACTATTAAAATATAATATTTAATCAATGGATATTGCCATTAATGGCGAAGAAAGTATCACGGAAGGGTTAACTAACCTACCAAGTTTTAACCGAGAGAAAGTGTTACTAAACCGATTAGAAGCATTTCATAAATTATTATTATGCACTTAACGACTTGTAACACGTTTATGCAATACTAGTGGAACTTACTGGCACGTGGAAGCAACAGTATGTCGTAGGAATTGCGATAAGACATAGCACTACGTGATTGATTAATTATTTACAGTTACCATTTAAAATAATGTTAAGCCAATTCACATTTATAGAAAGGTTGATGTTCGTTCAACTCAGCTAAAACATTCTGCATTTAAAACATGTTCATAGGAACCCAGCTGCATAAAAAGCCTGTCCCTTATAAAGAGCAACGCATCGATACCCACCCCACTAAGGTGCGGTTATAGTCGACGATGGCAAAGTATTAACGGTTTGCTGTTCATCCAGTTCTACCATATCAAATTAAACTATAGAAGATATAATTAACGTTAGGGATAAGTTAATTGGTAGCAATTACATATTCTGATGCATTTATAGACTTTTTCTACAAACATCAACGTAAAATGTTCCGCTTAAATGTCAGTACTAATGGATCAATAGATATTCCTGTGTATAGTTTCGAACCAAATAAGTACAGATGAATAGGTTTTGAATGATCAGATCGCAGATTCACTGGCTTTGTTTAACCTGAACGGTTTGCAGAGGCGTTTATCGTGAGAGGCGACCTTGTGCCGTCTGACATTGGGCGCGTCGATTTCGAATCGAGTTTTGTTCCTCACCGACACCTCTGCGCCCGCGCACTAGTCATTTTATAGCGTGAGCAACATTACTATCTTTTAGGCAATCTTGTCTGACTAATACTTCTCAATGTCGTCGTCAAACCATAATTTAATTGCAGCGAAGTATCTTCATTTTTATGTGTACGCTCATAACTGAGTAGTATTTCCATGTTCAGTGTCCTGTCCATGTTATGGTATTATTCTTATAAAGTTGCACAAGCAGTAGATTAACGGTTCGCACCTTATTTGTGCGGTGGTGAGTTCCGTTTTGAATTTGTTCAGCGCGCGTAACGCGGTTGGTGTTGTTTCAACGGCTTTCTATCTGTTATCTCGAGATCACCACCAATTTACTCTCGGTAGCCGATGTCGGCCCGATTAGGAACTTGTTGATTAAATGCTGTAAAGCATTATAATCCGATTAAATGGCTTATTGATCACTCAGTCTGTCCCTTTCTGGGTCAATAGAACTGTGGTCGACGTTATCTCAGCTAGATTTATCTGCTCTTGAGACTTGTATGATTTCTGATATATTAGAAAGTGTAGGCTCAATTTTACCACTTGGCATTTTATGTCTCTATCAATAAAGTCACGTTATGTGGCATTCATTTTCATGTTCCAGGCTAATGCCAGCAACCGCATGCGAAGTGCTGCGGTTGTTTGCCATCTACGGTGCATTCGTCTCGAACGAACGTCGACCTAACATTTTCTAAGATTTATAAAATCCAATGTACCTACTAGACGTTGTTGTAGTCCATCTAAACCGGTTTAATAACTGTCCAAAAAGTGTTATGTAGAAAAGAATACCTGAACTATTACAACAGCTAACTCGTCCTATAGCGACCACAGTATTAAATAATATCCTTGCGCCGCTTTAAATAATTTATTCACCAGTAGAAAATGTCGGTCCCTTTGGATATAGAATTATGTCACCTAGTATGGCTGTAGTCACGCGAGTGGATGGTTCGACATAAATAGAAAGTGTCAAATGCTTCGCATACGTCCGTTGTACTGAATACCTGACGACCCTGGTGTTGTGTACCCTCCTAATTATGTCTTGTTAGCTACAATTTCAAAGCCAGTTTATACTTGCAATTATTACTGCTTTTGTGGTAGGTATAGTCGTTGCAGAAAGCGTATTATCCTTATACTCGTAAATACCTAGAGAGATTTTAATACTTTCAAGGAAATCAACATTTTTGGACATCGTTGCAGCGGTTTTGGAATTTGGAGTAAGGTCGGTAAGGCTGTGAATTCGCCGCAAATATTTGTAAAATGCGAATGCCGGTTTATAATTCAATTATTGATTCAAAAGTCTATAAAGACGTTATGTTGGCAGAATATTAAGATAAACAACGGCGCGACAAGTTTTTATTCTATCCGGTCTCACATTAAGCAATTGAATATTGTAGGTGGAGCTAAATAAAATGGTTTCCGTCGTTAAGGGAGATTCGATTGGACATTTGTGGACGGGTCACGTTTGATTGCACGAGACGAGGATATCACTCATGCAGAACGACTGTGACCACATTGGATATAAGCTTCATAGAGACTTTATTCGTCAACAATATTTTATCTAGCATCTACTAATAGCTCTGATTTAATGACACAAAACCTACTAACTACTGATGTAAGCTTTGGTTCTTTCCGTCATACGATGCCACAAAACTAGGCAGAGCCTGTAGGTATTATGACAGCTAGATAACTAATAAATATTACCTACATATTAAAGATAAAATACACCTAGACTAAATTTACCCCAGGATAAAGAATCAAGCGCATCACACAAATTTATCCTGGTTGAGAATTGAAGACTCGGCCTTCGGCTTAGCAGTCAGGTACATGCTGTGTGTGACTGGTGACCCTGACTGCTTACTAGCCTTCTTTATGGGAATCAAAGTACACAAATTAAGGTAGATATTAAATATTAGCTTGTTTTATATAACGTTGAAGTCACATTTCCTAAGTAAATAGACAATTTTGTATTGACGCCTAATAACCTCGGTAATTTATGACTATGGGGTTCAGCCACTTTCGAACCGACCATAAAATAAATGAAATGGAAAGACAAGCAAACTGTTTAAAATTGTAGCTAACATTGGCGTAACACTACAAAACTATAAGATGTTAACTTATTAAATAATAGCACGCTGTATTATAAACACGAGGCAAACTTTTTAATATACGAGCATGCCCTTCTCGTCTAGACAAACCGATCCAAATTTGCCTCGTTTTCGATAAATATTAAAAATTGCGTTGACAGCAGTTTCTCTTCAAATTTCTTTTCTATATAGCTACCGTACAATCCATTTTCTTTTATTCTAGACGATCGTGGAAACAATCGTAGCCATTTAGAGCGAGTTCTGCACGGCCCGGTTCACTTACTAACACCAGTGCAGTCGATTGTTATACGAACCTACAGTTATTGTTTGGTTTGAGTGCATATCGTCCGATGTTTACATGAACGCAGCTAACAATACGGTTCACCGAACAAATTGACATTGTGCTTTCTGCGAACCACTATCATGTCAAAAGCAACGTGCCATGTCTTCAATAACGTCGTGTAATCTTTATTAGTTTGCTGCATTGCCTTCCCTTGTTATTTAATCAGGATAAGGTTCTTAGTCGTTAGTACTATATAATTATCTAAGTAGCACAATTGACGGCTAAGCAGTACCCGTGCAAATAATTACCCATTTAACAATTGCATTGTTCCGTTTTGCCAATAGTAGGCACATAATTATTGACATAATACACCATTTAGTTATGACGATAGGGGTAATTAATTGACTGTAGTTATCGATATTCGTGGGTGTATACAAATCCTGATTTGTATACACCTACAAATTGGTACAGAAAATGTTTCATACAAGGGCCTGCGCTTGTATGAGACATGTTCTGTACCAAGCACTAACTAAATTGTTGTTAGCATAATAATAGGAACGCTATGACGTATGCTCTTTGTTCCCCCTTGCTGTCATGAACACATGTCATAACAGTCGTTTCGCAAAGTTTTAAGTCCTTAGGGGCAGTTTGTAAACCTCTGCCACTATTTAGGTTAGCTTCAAAGCGCCATTTCTTCTCTGTGTAAAGAAAAATAATCAAGTAAAGAAATACTTTTTAGATTGAAAATATTGATACAGTATCCTAGTTCATTGTAGTCTGATTTTCACATCAGCCGATACACTCATTTCATTCTGATAGTAAAAAATGATTGATAGTTTATATTTCTGTTATATACCTGTATGATGGAAGTCAACCCCAGTTTGATACGATTAAGCGATTGTTCAATATTGGCTATTAGTTGTGCTGTGTTGTATAATAACACAGCAATAATGTTAAAATGTTGAAATTTCAACAGAAACACTGCCTTGCCGTAATGGACATATCGTAAAGTCGACAATAAGTCACATTTATTTATTGCTTTATGATCCGTTGCATCATAACATAACAATAATTTTATATTTTGATGGTATTATTAAAATAATAACAGTAAATGTAACATTGTACCTACTGTTATATAAATCTATTATAATAGAATCACGGTGATGTAAGCATTTCCCATATTTTGCAACCTTTAATGAAACTATGCCATAAGTATAATTGCTGGTCATGAGCGCTTTATCTCTTAGGTATTTAGTTTTAAATACACTCTGTGAAGTAATATTAATTAAATTTTATAGATATATACGTCAATTTATACCAGCCAAGTGATTTTAGATTTAGATAGCATTAAGCAATGTCTCCTTACGGGTTTATTTATCTTACATCTTGTAAAAACTTACGTATACTATAGGTACGGAAGAAACTACTTATATGCAAATATTATTTTATATAATCTCTTTATAGAGTTGCTTTTACCTGCTTATAAATTTTAATTATAAATAAATATAGATAGGTACGCATAGATGATAGAAGACGCCGTACTAACCACTCCTTCAAATGTCATTCAATCGATCAATCAAAACAGGTCGTCACTGTCCATTTCTTAACACGGACTCTCCCATAAGTGGCTTCGATATAATCTATCACTAAAGAATATTATTATCATAAGACTTTCAATAAGTGGTTTCTGGTTAGATGTTAGAAAGTACAAAGGTATTTATCACCCTCCTCCTTTTCTTATTTCTAAAGAAGCTTGCCATGATACGGTAAATTGTTTATAAAAGTTTTTCATACTTGGCCAGTGTAGTAATGGAGCGCAAACATTAGCCAATCAAATCGTAAAACAATAAAAACAATCGTTTTCTTTTTTAAACTTTGAAAAATGTAAGTCCACAGACTTGAAAGGTGACCAAAATATAAAACATAGCTACTAGAGGTCTTCTTTGGTTAGCCATCGTATCTCAAAAGGCAAAAACTATCCACTAAATGGAAGCGGATTGCTCTTTGTAACCCAATTACCAAAGCGAAGATAAAATTAACATCCTGGCAGAATCCAAAACATGTGTGGTGCTTAAAAATAACTAGCTTTAAAAAACAACAACACAATGCATTATATGTCATTGCACTTATATGATAAAGAGGAAACGTTTGTTGTTATAAATGCGGTTCGTTTCAATTGGTTATTGTGTTGACGTTAACGCTTATCCGGACATGACGAGTCAGCTATTGGTTTGTTTGTTGGATTTATACCAACCAATAGCGGACTTGTTACGCAGACAAACTAAATAACCAAAAATGATTTTGAATTTCCAAACTTCGTGAAAGGAGCTGTTTGAAATGTTCGACACGTGACATTTGTGTCACTTATTTCTCGAGTTCACTGAGTCTTAACCTTTCAAATATATACCATTTCTTTTTTACACATCAATTCGAAAAGGTCAATATATAAATAACTACTCGCCATTTGGTTCTCTGCGAAACCGTTAATAACCCAGTTATAAATCAGGACAGCACTAATCGTCCCTGTGAACACCATTAAATTAAGGATTTTTGTTTACTCATCCAAATCCATTAATTTAGTCTATATAGGTAAAACCTTGAAAGTAAATAATAAATGAACTCATTTTCAATATGACTGTTGAGCCCACGGCAACTGTAAGTTGTCTTATATGGCGGCACGGATGCCGGCTACCTTTCAATGTGTTGTGTCAATAGATCAGAAGCTTAAATCCTTTATCGCTTCCTGATTGTTCCGATTCTTTTCCCATGGGTAGTGATTAACTTGGTACCAGAGGTAACAGGGACGAAAAGGTGATTACAACATCAGATAAAATATACACACAAGTTAAAAGTAGAAAAATCATTTTCACCCAATCAAAGATCTCTTTAATCAATTGAAAATAGAATTATAAGTTTTTGATGTTGTATAAAAAATTCAAAAAGACAAACTAATAGGCGATTATGCCGTCAATATTTAGATTTTCTGTTAAATCATAAAGAAACTTTCTAGACCAAAACCATTTCAACAGTCAGTATTATTTAAAATTTAAATAGTGATTTAGGTTGTACGAACTACCAATTTACCTTACTTACACGGTCCATGAGATTTATATCGCTTGCTTTTGGCTTACCGTAGTTGTAGTTAGAATGAACTACCTTGAATTAAAATCATCAGATCATAGATATGTTTCTTTATTCACAACGCAAACTATAATATCAGCAGGAGTTTTGAAATTAGTTCACTAGTTTCTTTGTTTAAAATATCAAGATGTGTTGTAAATAAAGTAAGTACACAGTTAGAAGTGGGAACTGGGCAACAGATATAAATCATATAGATGACACTGGCTAACCTCAGGCAAAATTATAAGGTAGACTGTTGTAGTCCACATCGTCTATGGTTAAACTATTAAAGCGGTGATTAGCCCAAATGCAATTAGATAATTTTGAGGTAAGGTGGTGATTAGTTCTAGCCTATATACTTACTGTGTTGGCATTTGTGTGGTAATAAACTAAATAATATTATTACTGTTTTTTTTTTAGTTTTCAAAGATTAGATATCTTAAAAAGACGAAACTGCCTCACTAGGGAACAAACCCCATTTCATGGGGAACTGTACAATTTACGGACACAAAGTACGTATAATTTAAGAATATTTAGACGTCTTTTCTATGTATACTGGATAATTATTGTCGACTCAACTTTTTTCATTCATATAGGTACAGCATAAGTCGCTAATAATTTGTACAGACTTCTTTCACTCCTTCTCGAGCGTAATTTTTTAAATGTTATTAACTTTGATGCTTGCTTTAATGGAGTTGTTCGTCTTTATTATGTTTAAACATGACGATGATGTATAATTTGTGGTTGACAGACCATTAACAGTGGCCCTCAGCTCTCACGAGAAGAATGATAAAATGATTTTTTATCCACACTAACTTTATAACAGAAATTCATTGGTATTATGAAGTGGAAAGTTTAATATTGAACCTTTATCGATTGTTTACAATGCTGAGATGTAAAAGGGTATAATTTATTTTCACGCAAATTTAAACGGAAAGTTACGATATGTATCAGAAGGTGTAGTGTGTAGGTGTTTTGATACAATAAGTATGTGTTAGGCGGTTGAATCACGAGAATAAATACCGAATGCACATCCGTTTAAGAAGTACGTACTTATCACTAAAATGAGACCGGATTTTATCATCTCAGTCGAAATAAGTTTAGGCATAAGTTTTATACCAACATTTTCCACATTGTTCGTTCCAAATCTGGCCTTGACCATCGGCTGCCTTTAACTTTTACCAGGTCGTTGGTCCACCATCCATTCGAGATCGAATCAGAAACAAGGAAATCGATATAGTTCAAAGAATTATGTTTATTAAGTGGAAATGAGGCAGAAAAGTAACAACAGAAGGTAAAAGGGCAGAAAAGGACGAACTGGAAGTCGCAGCGTGGGCAGCTCTCCAATATTTAAAAAAAATGCATTTAATTAAAAACAAAACTAATCAGAGTTTCACATAAAAAAAATATTTTTAATGTGAAAATCTGATTAGTTTTGTTTCAAGTTCATCCTTCTTATTTTATAAACGCGAAAGTTTGTAAGAATGAATGGATGTTTGTTACTCTTTCACGCAAAAACTACCAAACGGATCTGGATTAAATTTAGCATAGAGATAGATCGGTCTGGAATAACACATAGGCTACTTTTTATCCCGGAAAAACTCTGTTCCCGAGGGAATGTACGCGCGGGCGAAGCCGCGGGTGGAAGCTAGTATTTTTATATAATTATGATGACAAATCCCTCCCATAAAAACATTATCGTGTCGCATAAAAGACATAAAAACTTCCCACTCCAACTTTCTACGTAGGTATACTTACGTAAAATAAAAAATATATATTTTTATAATTTTACTAATACGTGTGAAATTTATAATTAGACTATAATATATTAAGTAGGATTTAGAAATTATAAATTCTGTTGTGTATGAGTTAAGAGTCGTAAGTACCTTGATTGTTAAAATATTTGGTAGACTAATTAAATCGACTGTTTACTCCTGGTTTCTGAATGATACGCGAAAAGGTAGGTAATTAGTCAGTCAAATCTCTTGATAGGTGTTTTGAGTTGCTATTTACAAAGCTAAAGTACTTTGTTTTGATAATTTAGTCATTGGTAGACAGACCTGGTAAATTTACGTCAGCATCTGACACTTTAAAAAGTTATTTTATTTTTAGAGTTTTGTTTTAGTGACTGAAACTAATTTGACAAAGTTGCTGAAAAGTTTTATTCAGTTAATAAAGCAATATGTATTAATAGAGACATCTTTTTGATTTTAACGCTATAAATAAAGCTTTCGCAACTTATACTAAATATGTACCTACTACATAAGTCGCGAAAGTTCAAAAACAGACTTATTATTTATTTATTTATTCTCTAGATACCTTAATAACCACCTTACTGTGCGAATATGGAAAAGATCCTTATCTAACAATGCAAAATGCTTTTATAATTAATGTATGATACCTATCTAACCAATTTATTTCGTCTTTTGCAGGTAAGCAACCGCTACGAGACGTCCACTGTTATGTGATTAGTAAGTAAGTAATAAACATAATCTCTGGCATTTCCACGTTATCGCGTAAACAAAATGATTAACCTCTGTACCCTACAATTAGTCACTAAAGTTTATTTTCCTTTGAAATGTTTACTACACTTACAACTAAGAATAGTTTTAATCTCTGTTAACTATTGTACAACATTTAACCCTATGACTACTCTCTTACAAAATTTTATTAGACTTTCACTGACAGGGTGTCATAAAAAACTAACAATACAAGAATAAACTTAATCGAGATCAACTGGTTACAGTGAAGTCGTAAAGAAATAAAACCAAAACTCGTTTATCACAGTGGTGCCCTCTGGTGCTCACTATAAAATACTATGGAGGTATTGGAAAAGTGGGTAGGGCTGCTAGACGTCCGGTATTCCCCAAGCAGAACAAGTTATGTTAAGTACCCAGAATTTGTTAATTTTTCAAATTTTCTATCAGTATAGTGCTTCTTCAAGGAGCTCTGGTAACGTGCTCATAAGTAGAAACACAATATTTTTTAGCTATGTTTATAGGAAGGAAACACTGTCCCAACTGGACAGCTTTAATTTAAGCAGTCAATGTTCTTAGCCAATATTGACAATACATGTAAATATCTAAATCTGTCGACATTTAAAATACACCAATAAGCGTACGACTAGTTCCCGTTTATACTTTTATAAAATGCCACAATCCTAAATCGGTAGACGTTTGATATGGCTTTAATCATTGATTCAGGCTTCGACCATTCAGATCTCTTGAATACACTGATGCCAACCCTAGTGCAGTGGCGTCAAAGAAGAGTAATTCAATTACGGCCAACGCTCATAAATGGGTTAGTGGCCCGGCTTCCCCGCTACCCGCCAATAACAAACGTCATATCATTATCACATTACCGGTTATGTTGTATTTCTACGACCTTCGACGTTAGAACATTGAAACCTAAAACTATCTGATTGAGCAATGATATTGAATTTGATTATGACATTCCAACGTAAATAAAATATCTTTAAAAAAAGCCCGAATGATGAATCTCTTTTTTTATACCTTTTTAATAGAAATTGTCTGAGACTAATTCAAAACATAATCTTTTTCAAAGTTGGGCTATATTTTGATAAGTAATCTTGGGTCTTTTATTATTTATTTACTGGCCCACGCTAAAGTTACGGTTTACTTTATTATTTACACAATTTAGTGTGTACACAAAACATTCACGATTCGCTAATCTTGTTCGAGGTGGCACCTTGAAAAATGTTACTATTTTTAAATTCGGAAAAAAACTGTACACATTTTTTTACAATAGCTATATTGCTATTGTAAAAAAAAATACAACACGTAAAAGGAAGGTCAATAAAACATTATTATTTCTTCTTAATTTTCAGTAGTTACATATAATGTAAATTATTTAATTTTAAAAGGACTAAGGATTAGAAACCTAATTTAAAAAATCTCTTGTGGTTTATTACCCTAAGTTGGAAATTCTTTAAGCATGCTTAACTTAATGATCGATTGCTCTAAAAGTGATAGTTTAATTTAAAAGACCAAGACCTTATTTTAAAACTACTAATAGTGGGCATTCCTACGTTTGTTAACAATAACGAATAATCTAATGAGAAGTGTAAGGTTTTGCTGGTTTCCTGGCTACCACCATTATTCTCTAAACACAAATAGACTTCATAAGACGCTGGCTGCCGCTTTCTTCGTGGTTCTTTTGTTAGTACTCATAAATATTAGGTAGTAACAAAAATGTGCATAACCTTAGTCACCAAATTAAGCATTTCAATTTTATAATTTTAGACATGTGTGAAATTAGGTCATTCCTCAATTAGGTTAATGGTCCATAAGGCCTTTTGACTTTAAATTTATCAAACCCATATCTTAACAATTAGGTCAAGTAACCATTAGAGATTACAAAATTAGATCTTAAATATATACTTGTTAAATTAGACCAATGAATTTTAGATCAAATGATCTCAAATTTATTCCCCATTATAATTCATAGTATTTCCGGCCCAATCCGTACGTTCCATCAATTTCAACATAGCTTTACGACGAATTCATTCATAATTCCTTTACAAAGAGTTTCGTAGTATCGGCAGTTGGTGACATAAATAAATTCATTTTGTAATCTTTAAAGATTGCCGGATTTACTACACATATATGTTATGAGCTGATGGAATGCACTGTAGGATCCTTAGGACTTTATGTTACATTGTATAAATATTTTAAATACATATTTCAACTACAAAGTAAGCTAAATGTAAAAGCTAAAGCGTAAACATTGGAAGCTCCCAGTAAACTGTTATTGCAGAAGTTTATAGGCCTAATATTTCCTAAAATAAATCTTTCCTCCAGTCAGTATTGGATATTGCTCAACTTCAAACATAACAAATACTCAACGGAAGGGAGTAATGTCAACCAATTTATTCTTCCATTCATCATTTTAAGTGATATTTATCGTTCACTTAAGGGTGCTGATCAACAAAGGGGCTTCTATTTTCCCCTCACAGTATTCACTCGTCTCTAAAATGTATCTAACCAACAAACAAAAAATTATTATATTACACTACTCTAGTTAAAAACTTTGATATACATATTTAGCATACGTGTGTACTCAGCATACATGGAAAAGTAACGATAAATCAATTTTATATTGATATTTATTGCTAATGATACAAGTTTGTAAATGAAAGTTGGTGTTGCACAACATCATCTAATTCTATTTTTAATGTGTAGATTCTATTACGTGTCGGTGTATCGATGGCATTTGATTATCGGTAATTCGGTATGCTGTATGAAATCATACGTCTTGCGTGGTGCGACACAATTCGTTTGAACGGAGATATGGAACGCACAGATTTGAATTTGATAGTCAATAACGTGCATCGAATGGCGTTTAACAACGAATGAATAACTTTCTACTTTTTTTACTAGAAATCGCGAGAAAGCATCTTATTTCTGCATAATTAGGTAGCTCTTTAAAATATTCTGCTTCCATTTTGTAGCTGAGTCTGTTGTTTAACCATATTTAAATGTGCAGTACAATAATGTCTATGTTGAACATTTTTTGTTGTAGTAGTGTGCATAAGGTCAATTTATGCAGGTTATCCTATTAATTCTGATCACGCGATCTCTATCTATGCGGGCAAGAGTTATCGCTTTAGGTAAATACTTTGTAAGGAAAACCGTCTATAAAACTTGCAGACATACTACTATGTACATATATTGTACCCTTACAATGATTATTTATAGAAACGGCTTTCTGATACTAGTATTTAAATGTAAGGACTGCCTGAATTGCGATCGTCATGGTTACCATCATCACCATCATTTTAAAAGCAGAAAAGTATTTAAAAAACGTACTCAATAACAATTGACACTTTATTTAATTAGGTGTTACGTCCAGGTTTCTGCTTCATCAGTCATTTGCCCAGAAGGTTCGACGTAACATTTTTTGTTGTTATTTTCGTTCCTTTTTTTATAATCACAAAACAACGGATGACATCGGCGGACGTTACGGGACGTAATTCCGAATGCAAAAAACTTTAATGTCATTTAAAGTTGTTTGTTGCATCATAATAACTCCTACATAATCCGGATAAAGTAGGTAAGTATTATTATTATCTTTGACGCGTCTCAAATATCTTATCAACAAAATGCAATGTTTAAATAGTAGATACCCACTTCAAAGTTAGTTTTTTTATCGGACTAGTATCAAATCTGTAATCACCTTGAAATGTCACATGATAATTCTGATATTTAATAGAAGAGAACTAAATGTATCAAGTATTGAGTTTCAGCTGCAACCGTGTTGTTGCTTTATATTAAAATAAATAATAATGGTAACCAAATAAACCTGCTTGAAGTCTATTGTAACTCCCAGCTGGGTCCCCGGAGTGACGTCACGTAGTCATAGAGTGCGCGCGAGTCGCGGACCGTGACGCCGCTTCCGCCGCTATTTCCGCCTTCCACCACAGAATTATGTGAACTGTTCAATTGGGTTTTAATTTCGTAATAAACTTAAAACTACTGTCTCCAACAGTTACAAACACCGTTTTATTCAATCCTAGTTCCACATTATGAAGGTCAACAATACTCAGCTTTGTTTGCTTTGATCTTATTACTGTCTCAAAAAAAAACTTTTTATTATGTATTCAGCACAAGCTGAACGTGATCTGTGTCAAATTTATTTTTTATTAAATCTTTGCTTATATTTCCATCGCCCTGATCGATGATGTCTAGTCTTTATGTGATTAAATTGGCCGATTAGTTTGATTAAAACATGAATCATGTCTGAGGGGAAGTCAACAGAAAGTAGATACTGGTATTAGCTTATAAAACAAGACGTTATTGAACCACAAGAAACCAGAGCTGGTCGGGTCGGGCGGGCGCGCCTCGCCTGATGTCGTTTCAAGTGACATATTGCCACATGATACCGCATTATCGGATTTCGTTGTGCACTTTAATTAGCGCGTAGAGAAATGCTTGTTGTAAATCATGATCTCACTAAGATCTAGTATTGATCTATCTATTGATAGACGCCAACAGACTTTGCGGGAAATGCAGAATCTTAAATCATAAATGAATCAATAACGGCAAAAATAAATTTGGTACAAATGTGTAAAATGGCTTTTAAATATTACTTCTAGAAAGAAGAAAAGAAAGAAAAGTTGTATGTTGATGAGTAACAAAGACGGAAACTTACAATTACTAATTTATTTAGACATATTCATGTCATAATTATTCACAGGAGAAGACAAAAAATATTTACGGTGTCTTTTTAATTTTACCTACAATGAAAAGAAAACATGAAACATTTTGACTAGTGTAAATCATGCTCACGATTTTACGGCCTCATTTAGACTTAAATGGAGTGTTCACATGCCGGCAGCATTGTTCGCATTTGCAGTTTTCGTATCACTGGCTAAATTTGTTTTTATTTATATCTCGAGGGTCAACTGTATTAATCCCAGTTGTCCCCCTTATTTCAGCGAAATCCCAAGCGCCTTAATTTCTCTATTTTACGACTAAAAATGTTAATCGTGCCTGAAAGTATTAAACCGCCTCTATATTTAACTTCTATACCCTTATAAACTTCTAAACATAGTACCCGACCCGAGATTAGAACGGATCCGCTAAAAACGCCATTCATCAAATCCCTTTATTCAAATCTCTCGCTGAGTTGAAAATTTCGCTTATTCTGAGGATGAAAATCTTACCAGAAAATATGATCCATAAATTATTTTATCAAGTATTATGTCTCTGTTAAATTTGGTAGCGTTTCCTAAATATTATTATTATATCAAGGTTCCTTGTTCGTCTTACTTATTTATATTATCTCTTGTACAAAATAGGACATTAATAGACCGCTTCAATATGGACAGATTTATTGTAACACAAAACAATAATTACAAAACGGAAAGTTGTTTCACGTAGGAGTTGTGATTTCCTCATTATATAATGTTTTATTTTAAAGTTCACGGTTAATTATACGATGTTACGTAATGCGACTTATCTCTGCTTATCAACACCGATAAATTGACATTCTATGAATCATGGTTAAACCATCACAACTAGAAAGTGTTGACTAACGATGTGATCGTTTCTTTTAGTAACCTTTTACCAAACGTGTCGTGCATACGAATAAATTTGTTGCACAGCTCGATTTTAATCCGCTCTGCCGATAACGAAATGAATTACATAGAATTTTGAATTAAGAGGCGTGAGCCAGGGCTCTGGTGAAAGTGTCCCACTCTCAGAACAATCGATTGTCGTTCTTTGAAGTGTCACTAAGATATATGATAGATATCTCAGACTTCCTAGAAGCTTATGTTGCAATATGTACATTGTGCACTTTCAACACATCGACGTACCTGATCTACATCGACTTATATATACGAATGCAAGTAATTTGCATTAGCTGAAGAAATATAATATGTAATTAAACAAAGTTTTACTGTGTAAGTAAATAAACGCATCGCAGTTGTAGAAGGTGAAAGAATTATGGTGAAAAGTTTAAAGTCGACCCAGTTTGCCGACCATGGCGCCCGTCGCGGACGTTTCCTTGTTTATACGATAATGCCTTTCCACAACCAGTCTTTATGTTTATGGTCAGACAAATAAAAACGGTGTCATTAATTAGAAAACGACCGCCCCGAAGAATTCCTAAATAATCATGAACAATCAGAGTCCTAATAAAGCTCTGTTTTTACATTACCAGCCCGTGGACAATATTTAAAAACATTTCTTCAGAATAAGATACTTTACTGATGTAGAAGAAGTAACTGCACTAACTCATTATCTCTTATCGTTGCGTCGGAATTGTTAGATCGCAAGATCATTATAGTTACAGTCACTCAGGAAGATACTTTTAAGTTACAACCAGCGTTTTGTATACAAATTTTCACCTGAAACATTTCGTGTTGAAATAGTGTAAGCGGTTCAACGTCTATTTTTGTTTCGGGAGCAGCGACCCATTGTCGGATACACTTCATTCACAGCTGGGATGATTCACTGTATTGTTCGCGCCCACACTTAGCTCTCTAGACTGCGGGCCATGTGTTACCGACGTTCTTAGTTAGCTTGAACATTGCCGTCCCACTTGAATGTGCCGAAACTGATATCGTTTATCTTTTGTATTGCGCGAGTAACCTCTTATCCACACTGTTTTTTTACTTAAAGTGTTTTGATACTTAGTTGTTTTTTTTGTAAGCCTGCTGTTTGCCTCCTCGGGAGCGTGTCAAGTACAGGATCAGAATGACACAAATAGCTGACGGAAAAGGCAGTGGCCTGTGCGCTGTAAGTGCTGTCTGAGGGGCCGGTCTCATTAGTTCCGTTAAGGAGACGTAAGCGTGTCACCGCAACTGTATAACTAACGCTAACGTTCTAAATGTAGCAATTAAACATTAGATGCGTTTAAATTGACTCATTTGCACTGTGACGTACAGTTACAACTTGACACATGTCTCTTCAAGCTCTACATAATATGGGATAAGTCTACTTAAGGTTAATATAACTTCATAAATGGAAATAGTTCCAATAAATATGGTTATCAATCAAGTTAAATGGCTTTATCTTCATTTGAATAGGTGCTAAGATTGTCGGTCGAGGCCAGACAGTTGAGCTGAGCCATTAAAGGCATCTTTAAGTAGTACGTTTAAATGATTCATGCATGTACAGTTGGGCGCCGTCATATTGCCGGCACTTGTACTCGTTTACCGACTTCTAACATCAATTGGTGTTATCTTGGCCAAGTGCATTTGTAAGCACATTTCGTTCATGCATTAAAGCAAAGCTAACACAAGGAACTATTTACGCTATTCTGTGAACGATTACTATCAACATATTAAGTAATAGCGTTACGTAGATTCCTTTGCACTTTCCTTTGTTAAAACCATATAGTTTATTGGAGGGAAATTGCGGTCGAGCGGTGTGACCGTTGGCCACGGTTAGGTCAATATCCGTTATGTTTACCTGTTGGCCTTGTGTTTGTTCGAATTTGTTGTAAACCCGGCTGGTTAGCGATGTGTAATTTCAGGTATGTGTAGGTACAGATCAGGATTTGTTTGTATACTCATTTATTATTACAACACTTTTTTATTTATTTGGTACAACAAACAATTAACAACGTATATTAAGTATTTTGGTTGGGTTATATTCTGCCTCCTTCCATTAAGATCCACATGTAGATCTTTTAATTAATTGTCCTAAACACTACGTTTTGTATAAACACTTGTTTTTTTAAATCTTGGGCCAAGCCAGATTATCTTTCTGCTTTTGGTTATGAAATTCAATTATTTCAGATTCGAATGCTTAAAATGACCGAGTTATTTTCCAAGTCATTTTTTTTGCACTCGAATACTACCCGCTTAATCATTCCTGGTTCAAAGATGCTGTTAGTGATTATGTAAATATCTCAATAACAATGTAAATTTCATATTCAAAACGTTCTTACGGTTCACTGCAGTTCAATTTGACCGTACCCCACAGTTATTTTGCTTTAATCGACAAGGAAATATCTGACGACGATCGAATGAAAGTGACAATGTTTCCTCAATGTTCTATAAGTATATACTCTTTCCGTAATTTACTTGTTCCATTATGTTTTTCATGTGATCTATTATTATTTGTAGACAAACGGAAATTGTAAAACCAGCTTTGTGTGAGGAAGCAAATAATGTAATGAGTTACCTAATGACCATTGACCAGTATTAGTAGGACTAACTGGAGTTCAAAACGGTACCTAGGTAACATACATAACTGTGTGAAATAATGTTTGTGTCTAAAATGTAATTTGTGTACAATAAATTTATTTATCAACTCTAAAATCCTGTCGCGTATATAGAGTATTATATACTTCTGAGTAAAAGTTGAGTAGCTAGCTCGTAGCTAAGTATATTAGCGGCACGGATCGATAGATCCGCAAGGTTAAGCAAGCTTGCTACGGTCGGTCCGTAGATGGATGACCATTTTCTAATATCACACCAAGACCCCTCCCTGCTTCGGAAAGCATGTAAAACCGTTAGTTCTGCGCCTGATCTCGGATTGCCTTCCCATCGAAAAGTGTGGAAAGTGAAGAAAGGTGAGTGCAGCTGCATTTATTTTGCGGTTTTCGAATAACTCGATCATGTATCATTTACGGTTCGACCAGGTTACACCGGCTATGGTTACACAATATAAGGTAAATAGTGGACAATCGCGTTAATACCTGAAGTACTATTGTGATACCTAGATATATAAATACAGCTAAAATCAAGAAAAAAAATGAATTCGAGATATTTTTCTGTTATGTATAATTATAGGGATTATAATTCTATTTGACTCTTATGCAATTAAATTGTTACGCAGTTGACGCTCAACCGACGCGACGCGTCTAAATCGGGATCAATTAAATAAACAAAAATACTGAAATACTCTACAATTATAGATTTCGTATCGTTCAGTTTGTTCTGTAGAAAATTAAAAGTATTATTGACTTTTCCAGGTTCGTTCAAATACCGTAACACCGATATTAATTAATTATACAAATCACGTACTATTGTTGATTTTATATTATGTCTTGCATTCCTTTCTATTATATGAATTCCTATTTGCCTCTTATGTCGTATGTAGGTTTTGCCTCAACGAAACTGATAGTGGTTTCATTAATTCGAATAAAAAAATATCAGAAAAGCATCGTAGCTCCCAAATTGACTCATTTCCATGTGTTTATATTTATTTTGTTTGAATCTTGTTTAATAAGCCTGGTTCTTAAAGGGTTCGTTTTAACCAGTACATTATTATTGGGCAATCTTTTATTAAAAAAAAAAACACGTTACGTGGAATTTCAGAATTAAGTCACGTAACATTATTTTTTGTCAAGGTAATATTGAATTACGATTACGATTTGTTATAAATTTGTTTTACAGCTCAGACGTAAGTAATCCAACATCGTAATAAAATTATTTTTTCATATCAAAATGTCATATGAATGACAAATATAACGACTGAAGTGACGTATACTGTAGGTATTATACTGACCAGGTGTTTTGTAACTTACGTAAACCAGCATACCTAAGTATTAATTGTCATTAATGAAGAGTCTTGTAAATTTTGTATAGTTACTGAAGCTACGTGTTGTGTCTTTGTATTTATTACATTGATATACTATGATATGACGGGCATGGGGTACACCTGATTGATAGTGCAAGCACCATAGCTGTCTGCCATGAAGTAGGGATGAAATGTGGGTTATGATGACACTCGAAAAAGGATATTTAGTGCGTCGCCATGCCTTTACCAGCAATTAACAGTACAGTCCATGTTTACCGGCATCCTTAAGGGGTAGGAATGAAGGACGGGCTGTTTTTACCCTGCCTGCTGTCTTAACACTTTTTTATACTATGTATTAATAGCATACGGCCCGCCTGATAGTAAGCAGTTACCGTAGCATATGGACGCTCCAACACGAGGGGTATTACTCGCGCGTTGCCGACCCTTTAAAAACTTTATAACTCATATTTTTTACGACTAAAATAGGCAGAATTGTGGTACACTACCTGTCTAAGTCACTGAAGTAAATATACTCGTACTAAAATTAAATAAAATTACATGTAATTACGCTTATATTGAAATAAATGATTCATTATAAATACATTCAATGGTGTATCATGTTCCGTTAAGTTAGCATGCAGTATGAATGCAATTATGGTTATGATATGAATACAATTATTATTTAAACAGTATACTGTACTTTTAAACAAATGACTGCCTCGTTGGTCAGGTAGTCGTTGAGTTATATTAATACTATAAAGATAAAATATTTGGATGTATATTTGCTTGTAAAACTGTTTTAAAAATTCTGTTAACTAAAGAAAGCTAGCCTATGTTACTAGTTGATAATTCAACGAGTAACATAGGCTATATACGAGCAATATATATCTATACCTATATTTTATCAAATTAGGGATTTCTACGAAAACTAAATAAATTTCCATTCGTGTAAAGCCGGGACGCGCCGCCCGCTAGTACATACGGCAACAGCGGTAGCTTTACAGGGCCGCTATATGAAGATTAGTTTTTTAAGAAAACCATTGTACCTACTAACCTATATATTTCTGTGAAAATTGGTAACAGTGTAAAATTAGACTTAACCTACAGATAAAAATGTATTTCACACAAATTTATACATTGGTTTTATTAAAAAACTAACCTTCATTCAAATAGCGGTCCTGTTCAGCTACCTCCGTTGCCCACCGTACATATAAAAAATATTTAATAAATAGCGAATATCACTTTTTGGAGCTAAAAAAAAGCATTGTGTATTGATCCTACGCCTGATCTTTCATTATTTATAAACAAATGACAACCATTTCAATGCAAGGTTGATAGGTTATTTTAATTACTCACATGGAATGCTGCTGTAACAATACATCAAAGAGGTGATGCATTGGAAATGTGCCCGTGTCTTGTATTGTTTGAGTAATGCGTCAAGACCTATTTACTATACATTAACCATTCATAAATACCTGCATAGCATCATACCTTGTCCCTAGATAAACAGAAAACCAGTGCTGTTTTATACTGTTTTCTTTTTTTTATAAACAGAGCAAAGTTCGATTCAAAAAGGTTCTCCATTATGTTAATTCTGCGGGACAAATCGAACACCAAAAATTGGGGAACCTAAATATCCCTTTCTTGTACCAAGTAGGCTAGTAGCTACCGTGGCCTATAGAGTTAAAGACACTTATAAAGTCAAGAAGATCTCTGGCGCGTAGCCACCCGTTGAAAAACGGAAAATGCAGTAGGTACTTGCAGTCTGACAGGCCAGTACCTACATCCCGTTCGTAAGAAGCTCTGAAAACGTACTCATTAGCAAAACTACCTTGTTGTATAATGTTTAGCTGCGGCTTTCTGTAGGACAAAGGCATTTTTTCAAATTGTCCTGCCCTTCTAAACAAGTGCCATAAACAGTCGAAACGAATAGAAGATAAATAAAATATTGCAAGAAAATTAATGTATGGGATTTGATATAAGTTTACTGCATAATGTCGTACACTTACGTCAAATCTCAAACATTAATTACTACTGCTATTACGGATTTGTGACAAATTGAGTTCGATTTTGGGGTAGGCCTAAGTGGGTATTTCTGTTTCTAAATTCTCAGTAGCAGCACGAAGTTTGAAATAGTTCCTGGTTATGGCAACGGCACCGCCCCCTATTTATGGAACCTGATGCTTTGTAATGTTATATAATAAAAAGTGGCCAGCAAGTTAGCTATGCTACCAGTTAAGTTCCCAAACATGTTTGATAACAGTTATTGAATAACTAGCGGACAGTAACCCTTTCATTTAATTTGCATACCTAGTTGCACTTGCACGGTATACTAGTATTAGGGTTGACACAAGTAAGGAGAAGTATTTTTTAATCTATGGTCATTTTCTATATTGTATATGGTGGCAGACGAGAGTTGGCAATGCCAAAGGCATAGCTAGCCGCTGTCCACCGTCAATGGGGTTGTGTGAGAGATGGATCCATGGTGACACTTAAAAAAAGTGTTGTGTCGCTATGCATCGCATCTAAATTGTTTTAGTGTTTAAGTTATCATGATAGAACTTATCATGACAATTTAGATAGTAAGTAATATTCCGGCTACACAGTATCTACTATGAAATCTGTAATAAAATGAAAATTGGTTATTCTTAATAACCCAATGAATCAGCCTGAACTCGACCAGGTTTAGAAAAAAATCCAAAAAAAAAAAACAAAAAAACAAGATATAGGAAAATCAAGTCAAATCAAAACCAAGTTTAGCACAAAGCCCAATTTCCTGATTCATATAGATGGCAACCCTAGCCGTAGGTATGTAATCAATTGTGAACATCGTAATAAGCAACCTGAAATAAACCACCTATATTTTGTGTAATTTGACTAATTGATACGTTTCGGACCATTGTGAAAGATAATAATCAACATGATGAAACATTCCAACAATTATTCACTGTGTTTAATACTGTTTAATGGAATCCAGTTGTTACCAAATAACAATCTCTTGTTTTGATGCGTATTGTCATGTGTTATAATAATTGGCAGTTTTGTTATTATAAAAATGCTGTTGTACAAAAATATGCAATGTTTTGTAGCTACAGTTGGATTGCACTACTTTTCTAACCTTCATAGTTATAACATTTTTATCTGTGCATCTCGCCCATATTATAATTAATGATAACGTTCTTTAAATAATTTATGTTGTTTTTTTTTACATTTTAAGAACACTTTACCGTTAGGTAACTTTCAAATAAAACAGTAAACTTTTTGTTTTTTATGGCACGTTATAGAAGGGCCAGAAAATGACACGGTGAATGACTGAAAGTTTCTTTGATATATAACACAATTTGTGATGAATTGTTATACCCAACTAATTTGTTTCTAAACTTATTTACGTGTGGATATTAATTAAGTTTTCGTAGGAACTCTTTTTATTAAATAAAATATATCCCATGATACCCGCTGATAATTTAGCTTTCTAATAGTCAAAGAATTTTTAAAATCAGTCCAGTAGTTTTTGAGTTAATTCGTAACAAACAAACAAAAACCGAATCTTCTCTTTTTTCATTATATTTGTTTATATATAAGTATAAGTAGTAGTAGTATATAAGCTCCATTAACTTGGTTGTAAGTGGATGAACAGAATAGTACATATTATTAGGTATACGTACATAGGTACCTTACGTCCTATATGGCATTTTATGTTGCATGGCCTTATTCTCTAACATTGTAACTTGTAAGCTATTGAACACTGTTTCTCAAACTAAAGTGCTCGTGTTCCCCTCGTTTGCAATGATTCTCTATGTCCCATGCCAACAGGAATTTTTATACTTACGTATATGATTTTAGCAAAAGCATCCTGACCCTCGTGCAATAAATCAATCAATAATTTATTCACGATACGTCGAGTACCTACATTAATTGAAGATTTTAGTTGATATCCAATGACAAACACTTGATTGAGACATAAGAAGCATTATTATTATAAGCCTGTTAATTGTCCCACTGCAGGATAAAGGTCTCTCTTTCCTGTATTTTGCCATTTGAAGCCAATTCCTTATAATGGCGTCAACCTTTGCAACATTTTCGTTTTGGCTCTACCATGTGAGATTTACCGTGTAGTTACTATGGCCTTCAGTTCCTTCATCATGCGATTAACGCATTATAAAAATAATAGTTAAAATATGTCTAGTTTTTTTTTCTTTTTATACTACTTGGATGGCAAACAAGCATACAACCCACCTGATGTTAAGCAGTTACCGTAGCCTATGGACGCTTGCAATACCAAAGGTATCACTTGCGTGTTGCCAACCCAATGTTTTACACCAGGGCTTTAAAATGAGAGTATCCCTGGGATAGGAATACGTTTCTTTCAAAACGTATCGCTAAATGAGCGCTAGAGACCTGAACTCACACACAGAAACAGAACTACACCGCTTTGTGTAGTTATTTAGCTGTGGTCTTTTGTAAGGTGGAGGTCCTTCCCCAGTCGAGCTTGCTCACTAATATGGAGTCCTACCTCTCTTTGAATATTCTGTTTTTTTTTAAATTTCGATGAATAAATAATTCAGAATATAGTTAATGGATCCAACAGAAGGCGGCTGATGCAATAGAAAAAGATTGGGAACCACTACCATAAAGTAGGATTAATTTGTTGGTACGTTGCAATTCATCAGGCATACAGAATTAGATGGGTGGGTGCAACAATCGTTCGCCCACGCTCGCCGCTTGAAACAATGAGCCGTGAATGAGTCTAAACGTTCCCCATGTATGGCACAACATCCTACGAGTCAATTCAGCTAATTTATTGGTCGTATACAAACTATGTTCTTTTGTTTTACAATGTGAAATGGAAAGTTTTAGCTGCGTTACTAATCCGCTTATTTTGTTCAGTACTCAACGAAAACATTGAAACTTTAAGTACTAACAAAAATATAAATAATTTTGTTTTCAACGCTGGGAAATATTAGAATGCTTTGTTTATAGCAAAAATCTTAGTTTCGTTAAAAATACTACACTAATAAGCTCATGAAAAGCAGCTGCGACTTCTTGCGTCGACTTTTATAGTAAGAAACCAGCTTGACAAGTCTAGAATGAAGATTATCGGCATTATTCCTAATTAGATTGCACATTATCTGTAAAGGCCACATGTGAGCGTGCACGTGCTCGTATATTTCGTGTACGTGACGGGTCGTGCGTTCAATGAAAAAGATTAGCTTTTGAAATAGCTTATTAGTAATACTTTAGTACTTTCCTATGCTAAACTAGGCTTCTGTTACAATTATATAGGATTGAAATATCTACTAGGTAATTATTCAGTGTTCGAATGCTACCATTGCATACGCTTGTGGCTTGCGTTATTGTGTGAGATCTGACTCCTCAAATTCAGATACACAAAGTCATTGTATGTGCCAATTGCATTGTTCAATACTACTGTGATTGGCATAACTCGTAAAAAGCATGTCTTGTCTTGTCAATATTTGTCGTTTTCCCACTAACTTATAGCCTTTGAATGTCACCATTGTGTGCTGTGATTACAAGTGTGATTGCGTTCGACAAAAACTTATGAAGAACAATTTTAGTTATCGTGATATTTGAACAAATTGATTGGTCTGGGAAATCAGAAGTTCTATTGTATAAAATACGAGTGAGTACAATGCCGTTATTACTATTACGTTGTATGTTATATTCGATTAGATCCGTCGAGGAAGTATGTTTAAAAATTGGTCCCTTAACATGCAATCGCAATTTTACATGGTCGCGGTGCACGGGTCTGGTTTCACGCACGGTGGTTGTTTGGGCGGTGCACCACGCTTGGCTGTCCACCGGCATGCGGGCTTTTTCCGTATGCGTGTGCTACCCAGTTTCCATCCAAATACATGTATAATTGCATACTATGAATAAATTTGTTCGGGTGTTATGCTTTAGAGTTTGTTTAGAGCACCTGATTACTAATAACGTTTGTTTGTTGCTATATGTAAAAAATATAAGATAATCACTATCAATCTACTGTCAATTTTGTGGGAGTCTTATATCTACATATATTACGGTCAATTTCTTTAAAAATCTCCCTGATATTGAACTATTCAATAAATAATCTGGTATTGAATGCCGCTTATTCATATATCATTTTAAAATAATAAATACATAGTATCTGCCTATGACCTGGAGTTGACCTATATATATTAGCAGGCTTTATACAGTTGGAGTTATTATTCGTGTTTCGAATTGTTGAACTAAAATTGGATTCTGATATTGTTCTTTCAAAGAAAGACGCTAAGCGCCGTTATAATAAATTGGTGTTGTTCTTTGGAAGACAAAGATATTTCGTTATAAAGGTCAAATTTATCAAGGATCTGAGTGTTACAAAGTTAAAGAATTTTTTACTGAAATATAAGTTCTGCTGACTTATAATATTACAATACTTTTTGCGTCGAATTCTATGTCGATGGTTGCAGATGTTTTTTAATCTTTGTAATGAACTTTAAATGCCTTTATATTTATCCATCGATAATTTATCATTTGTTATTTATTCAATTAAAAACAATTACTTATTACTATCTGCAATTAAAACATCTACCAAAATAATTATTTATTTTATGTCCAAATGTGTAACTAATGTAGCTTATATGCGAAATACCAAGTTGCTAATTTTTAATAATGCACTAAAGACAAGTCTTTCTCAATATGTTTTTAGCATTGCACTTGCATTCTTAAGTTTAATAAGGATTATATGAACTAGCCTGCCACATGTCACTCGATTGATAAAATTAATTACCATTACTTGTGTAAAAATTCCAACGATTTCATCAGTCAGTCAATTTTCGAACACTTATAAATTATTTCTTAAGAGCATGTGGCAATAAATTGTTCCATATTTAATAGATTCGACAATTCAATATTGGAAATTCAATAAGCAAGAGAATTCAATATTTTAAAGTGCTTAATGTACGTATAATTTTATTTAATTATGTAGAGCTGAGTTCGTATTAATGGATAATTAGATATCATCATTCGGTTTCACAGCATTCGGTCTTTTGTCTAAACACATGAACAAAAGTACGAAACTCATTTCAAGTGTTTTCTCGTGACCCAACTTTTCTGTCACAAGCTCGTACTTGTAATTAACATGATTTCTACGAGCTAATTTTAGCGGAAAGTGGTCCCATACGGTTTGTCACTTGTCAGGTTCCAGTATCAGAGATACTGATATTATCAGTGGTAGAGGGTGGTAAAAATAGACCTGTAGTTCTACAAAGTGTAAATAACTTTAGTCACTTTAAAATGTAACTGCTGTTGTTTAACCGCATAGACCAAATTGAACTAGGAGCTAAATAACAATTTAGATGAGTTTATCAAATATGAAACTCTTCATCACTTTTTATCGGCTCATTATTTCAAGCACCCATTTTTACTCGGTTATTATCTGAAGCCAAAAATTCATGAACATTATATTGCTATTGATAGTGAAATTATTTTAAGGCTTGATATCAAAAAATTAACCCTAAAATGGAACAAGCAAGAGAGTGAAAGTAGTGCAACGGTTGAATGGATAAAGTTGCTCCTCGCCTCTTTTATTTATTGCCAAGTGTCAACTGTTTGCCAACAATTTAGTTACGGTTACTCTCGTCAATTTTTCTTGGTTGTCAGTCCCGGACGGTAACAAGAGGGATTTTAAAACACTATTGTTAAAGTTCAAGAGTAAACACGAGAAATAGCTTGTAAATAATTTTGGAATGTTTGCTATTGTCAGCTGTTTGAACATTTTTATTGCATTGAGTTGTTGAAAGTTTATTTTTATAGTTATTTTTGATTGTCTGCGGATAAAAACAAGTTTTGATTTTACTGTCGCTGAATTTTCAGGGAACTATCCTATCTTTTTAAATGGACATTATATATATTCTGAGCCTGGTATGACTCTACCCTTTTGGATTTGCCAATGATCCTTTTATGAATATATTTGTAATTCTTTGATTCATGAATACAATACTTATTATATTTTGATGCTATAGGTTTACACAAAAACTTCGGCAAATTGTAGCTCGGTACTGCTAGCATGAAAATAATAGATGTAAACCGAACAGCCTCCCATAAAAACGTACGTTGGCAATAGAAGTACATACAATAACACAAAGCTAAATAAACAGACTAGCAAATTGCTTTGTAAGTATAATAACCTTGACTATTCGCGACTGTTTATTTTCATTTCATTACCATGTCTATGAAATACTTATTAGGTATGTACACTATTTACTTACTTATAATAAAACAGTAAAGGCCAAAACCAATTTGAACAACACGAACTCTTCAGTCTCTTCGCCTGCACATCTTCTCACTCTCTCTCGTGTGAAATTAAACTATTGCTAATAACACTAAATTTAAATTTGTTGTCTCTGTGGATAACATTCACATGTAGACTTACCTATGATATAAATTCATGGGTTGAATGTTAAGGTAATTTTAAGGCGGATTTCTACATAGGACACCTGCGGAACTTGTAGCTAAGTTATGGATGCGCCGATCTACAGACAAGTTAGGCTGATTTAGAGTTTCTTATCTGGTAAGGTAGCGTAGATGGACCGTTTTCTGATAAATCGAGACCCATTTCTGTGGCTCGGGACGTACAGCCATTGTTCATCGGATTGCCGTACCATCGAACTATGGGGGTGTAGAAATATAGAGCGCGCTCGTGTTTGCGCACATTCTTGTACAAACAAAATATGTCCCGCGCAGTTGGCGATGAGATTGGCCGTTCTGACCAAATTCGGCTTGGGGGACATTTTACTATTCTATTATACTATATACAGGTTACCCACCTATGAAACCTATTAATCAATTTTCAAGTAGATGTTGAGCGGCGTCCAGTTTTGTTGCTATATTTTAGTGCGTACTTGCTTTATAGATTTCAAGTATAAAAGCAATAAAAAATACGGAACGTAATGATACAGAAAGAAATAATGATAGATGAAATTAAGCGACTTAGCTTCTGTTGACACAACAATTCTCGCGTGCTTGTGCGATATCTACGTCTTTCTTACTACTATATTCTGCATCATAATGTAGTAGCCATAACTTATCTTCTGCTAGTACTGGTAATATAATTTCGTTATGTATGAAAAACATACCTACGCGGCATTTTATTATTCTAAGCGATTAGGTACTTCTGGCTTATTGTTGTATACCATTACAAATATTTCTAAAGTCTTTGCCCTCTAAATAGAACAATATTAAGCAGTTTCAAAAGACCTTTTTTTGCCGCTTGCCGCCCATTCTTTTTTATAACTCTGTTTTTACAGTCAGTTATCATTCGTCCAGATATTTTTTGTTCTTGCCATTTTTATGAGTTATGTTATTGGCTTATTATTAATCGCGTGCTGTAACATAATAATGTATACACACAACACGCAAAACGTGTTTTTTGTTATGTAGGTAGGTACCTGTTCCTTGCAATTATTGTATTTTTTATATAATGAGTCATAGCTACTAAGTACTTTGATCTTTCTCGTCAAATATTTTGTACCACTTAAAATCCAATTTATTACAGCCAGAGAAAAACCGAGCTCGTTTATTATACTCAGCTTATTCACTTCTTTGTGTGGAATGAAGTTTTTTTTTTCCTTCAGGCGCAATATTCTTATATCAACCGATGTTAAAACTAATATGATATTATTATTAGAGTATTAGATTAATTGGATTAATGTACTTCATCGTCATCTCAGGCAAAATACGTCCACTGCTGTACATAGGTCTCCGTCAAGGAGTTCCACTACTCTTGATCCTGAGCCGACCTTGTCCATCGGTGGCCCGCAACCTTTACCTTTTAATATACTTAATTTGAGAGTCTTAAAAAGCTAAATAAAGCGAAGCTTTAATCGGCTTAGTATAATTTGGTAAGAAACTTTCCCCAAGTTTAAAATTGGAGACAGATTGTGTTGTAGGTATAAAGATATAAGGGAAGTAGGACACCATACAAGCAAGCAAGTCTGGTGCACGACTACTTACACCGTTGTTTGTAATTACATTTATTTATTTACATACAAATACAGTGCCATCATTACAGGTAAGCACGCATACGGCCCGCCTGATAGTAAGCGTTACAGTACCCTGTGAACGCTTGCAACACCAGCCCCTCTAGACATGTTGCATAAACGGTAGTCGAATCGAAAAGACAAAAATACAAATGTATGGAATTTGATGTAAGTTATCGACATTATATCGTTAACTTACGTCAAATCCCATACATTTGCTTTTTTGAATTTTCGATACGACTACTGTTTATGCCACTTGTCTAAAGGGTCAGGGGTGTCACTCGCGCGTTGCCGACCCTTTAAAAATCTTATAACTCCTTTTCTTGAAGAACCCCATGCTAAAGCTCTCTTTGCCTGTAAGAAGACCACAGCATAACGACATACCTAGCAAAATGTATTTGGTGTAAATATGCTTTACATCAAGTTGACCACTACTAAACAATACATACGTGAGTCACACCGTTATTTATATTTTGAAGTAAAAATAGTTTTATGCACTTTTATTATACTGGACATTGACCTGGTATACCTACATAGTCCGAGCTATGAACATGCATAGCATACAGCATTAGCGTAACAATTACCATATGTAAACCACTTCAGTGTACGAGTGAGTACAACTTCGTCAATAGTGTTTTAACATGCTTAACATGCCTTTGCACTTCCACAGTGTGAGATGTACCAGCCACATTCCACCGCACAAAGGAAAACTTCCTGCACCAGATCAGACCTTCACTCAGGCTGAAAGCGGCCAGTAGAAAGAGACGGACTATACATTTACAATTTTATTTTTAACAGCGGATTTTAAATAAAGCTTATTTCTTTTTCGTGTCGATTTTACGATTAATAATTAAATTGTACAAGCCCAGAATTTTGCCACCTCTACGGCGTTACTAGTTGCTGCGCAGAGGTCACTCAGGGTGCAGGACAGGAGATGAGACATTGTACTGCATTCACACCGTGTAATTGTTACAGCGGTACAGCACAACCTAAAACTTAAACCAGATTGTATCTGCATCTTGGGTCCGGAGTTGGTTGAGTGACTGCCATATAGACCATGGAAGGTTACCCCGCGGGCAGATGCTCTTGCCTGAGTGATTATATTGTTCGCGATTTGTTTAGCATGACTCTAGAACTGAAAATGCCATTTAGTGTAGAATATTTTCGTTTTTTTATACAACTATTAATATATTAACACACAATTGATACCCCAGGTCATCTATGGCCTAGATGACCACCTAAAAGTTTTAATACCAAGATTCTGTTCGTATCCTTGGGACAAAAATATATTTTTTATAAACATATCTCTCAAATGTGACTTGTATGCACAGCATCACAACTTCACCACAGTGTGTGTTATTTGGCTGTGTGTTTTTTGTAAGGTGAAGATCCTTCCCCAGTTGGGCTTGCTAGTTAGCCTTGACCGTTTGCCTTTTATACCACCTACAATCAATACCAGTATTGCTGCTAGCATTTAAGGTGACTATAGGCTACGGTAGCTGCTTAACCTCGGTCCGCTAGACACGATTACTCAGCTCGGTCGGAGGATCTCCCCTTCTCATTGGATATGAGCGGTAACCTCCACACACACACACATCACATCTCAACCCATAAACGTCCCACTGCTGGGCACGGGTCTCCTCCATTAATTTGGAGGGATATTAGCCTACTATACCACGCTGGCCAGACGGATTGGTATAGGGTTTTGTTTCAAGTTTTCCCTCTCTTGCAGTGGATATTGTCTGCCTGACTTACTCCCTTAGTCGACTCTTACGACACCCACGGGATGGAATGGGGCGGTGACATTTGTATTCTTAATCCGTCACCACACGGACAGTAACCTCCACACCACTCTAATGGCATAAAAAAGTGACGGTAACGTGTCCGATATTTCTCGTACTAATTAAAACGATGCATTTTTGGTTTAAAATTGGGAAACAAACTCATTATAATCGATTCTTATTCAACATTACCGACAGATAGTGTCGAAAGCAGTCAATATAGGACGTGTAATCATTTTGTTAACATTATGTCACTTACATATGCCATGTAGGTAAGTATTTGTGGTGTCAATTGCAAATATGATTGCCAATATACTATTATAAATGCGAAAGTAATTCTGTTTCTTTATTACATTTTCTTTGTGGAAATCCTTGGAGGAGGCTTATGTCCAGCAGTAGACGTCTTTTGGCTGAGATAATGATGATGATTAACTTTTCACGAATTGACAGCGAAGCTAAGCTTTTAAGACCACAGCCAAATAACTTTGCTCAGCGATGTAGTTGAGTTCCTGTGTGTGAGTACAGGTCTCCAGCGCTCAAATCAAATAAACGTTTTCCTATCCCAGGGATAATGCATCTCAATGCCCAGATGTCAAAAATGGGTCGGCAACACGTAAGTGATACCTCTGGTGTTGCAAGCGTCCATAGGCTACGGTAACTGCTTAACATCAGCCGGGACGTATTGTTGTTTGCCACCTAAGTAGCATAAAGCTAAACGATTCTTGATGAAATTTGACAAGGAGATACGTGGTATCATGGGAAAAGACATAGAGTACTTTTTACTGCGATAACCGACATACATAGGGGTGGAGCCGCGGGTACTAGCTAGTCAGCTAGTTAATTATAAATACAACTGTAGCGTTTCGCAAATAACATCGTTGTTAGGTCGACATTCGATGCAATGTTTTCCCAGCTGCAAAAATACTTGTCACTGCGCCTTAGGCAAACTTTTTCATACGCTGTATTACTTGGTATTGCATTGTCATGCAAATAATAGCCTCCTTTATGTGGCTTTTACTTTCTATATTACAATTGCATACGTGCAAGGATATACATTCGCAATAATTACCAAAAGTTTTAATATTAATACACTCCTAAAATTGTATTGCGTTTTTTCTAATGAACTCTTTTCTCTTATTGTAAAACATCGTAAGAAAACCCACATCTTAGAAAAAATTCTATCTTTATCGTCATCTCAACCAAAAAACGTTCACTTCTGTTCACGGTTGTAAGGTGACCTTGTTCATCAGCAATAAATAACATTTGATCCTTCAAACAGCATTAACTACTTTGCCCTAAACTAAAATCTGGATAAACATGCGCGATATTCCCTATTTGAAAAAAATCTTGATATTGTTTTCATCTTTTATTCTTCAACATCAATTCTTAAAGTATGTACGTATAATAATATGTATCCATCAACACGCGATTCTAACTGTAAACATCTGCCAATAATAATAATATAATAGTGCTATCTCTTTTTAACTTGCAAGAAATTGTCAATGAACAATTAAATATTTATTATTTAAAACAATAATATTGTCAATTCATACAATGTGCGTCATATTTTGTTTTGAATTCCCCATTGCAGACAATATTGAATAGGACACTAGAAACTGATATAATTTCCTTTTACACAAGACATAGTGCGTCATTAATGATTGAAGGCGCACTACCTACACAATACTCTGATATGGCAGTTTAGCAGCATTACATTTAATTTAAATGCTGTATCTTAGAGCATCCACTATATAAAAGCAACCATTCCATTTCTACCTACGTTGTCTGTGCCAGTCATTAGTGCACATGCACATACAGTAAAAGTGTGTAGGTTAAAAAACTACTGAAGTTTGTGGGTGCAATCTAACTCTTTTTGCAGAACAGTGGGCCATAAGATTTAATTTAGAAATGTTTCATCTTTTTATGTAGGTACAATAAAGAGTTATCAATCTATCCCTTAACTATTTCGTTGCACATTTGTTTAATTTATAGCTAAACACGTCTGGCACGTTGCGAGTTAGATTTTGCGTGTACGTTAATTTGTTTTTCTGGTGCTATGCGTCTAAATGTAAATGTATGCAAAAACATCAAATTTGTAGGCTAGGTATCTACAATAAAATATGATAAATAAATAAGCGATTCTAGCACAAACATAAAACAAGTACAAATGACAATATGTAACAATAACTTACTAGTTTATTTTATTGCTATATTCATTAGCTTAACTGTTTTGACTCTAATGTTAGCTGTTTGTCGTAAGTTGTCTTCTAAATACGTAACTCTTCGCGGTTATGTATTTGACAATTACGTGAGGAAGTCTGGAGATTGTGTAAAATGAGTAAAAACGTGAGACCGCTCTTAATATATCGTTTGTTTATCAGATGTTCCAGTTGTTTGGTGCAAAATTATAGGGAACGCATAAGTAATGGCTTCAATATCGTGAACATTTGTAATCGACTTGATTGACACCTACGGCTTGTGGTTGTAATTTCGTGACTATAGACATGTTGAAAGGGGCTCGTGACTACAGATACAGGACGCAAGCCAAACCATTAATAAGTATGTGGTGAAGAAATGCTATTGTGATATGTAATCTTAAAGGTGGTGTTGACTCAACAATATACAAACAACTTTCACAACTTTACTTACACAACCTTTAAATTGAGGGAGGAAGGAAACCTACTTGTATTATTTTGTGACCTATGAAGCCACTATTATAGGGATACATTATTCAGTAATGTATTTCCGTAAAGGTGGCTTCGTGCATAATTGATATTGTGTAGCTAAAAGTTTGAAATATTTTGACAATATTCCGATGCAAGCAGCGCATACTCTAATCTTGTTGGCAAACTCAAAACAATGGTATGCACAATATGCACATGACTGAAAATTTTGAACGTAGAGGCAAGGTTGTTATAGCAATGCCGCAGCACAGAGCTGCCCTTTTCTGACATCACACAGGATATTTTTTTGTGTTATTATGGTCTATATTTTGTCTACTGTCTCTTATCTGTGTTGAATTGTTGAATGTTTGAATAAATCTTTCTGTAGGATACTCAGAAGGAAATAATAAAAGCCGTGAAAAGCCTGCTTGAAAAGTATAACTGCTTTGCATTTTAATGAAATAAACGCAGCATTGCCTTCCAAATTCCTGACATGCGTTAATAAAATTAGAGCATAGAATTTCACAAGCGGAGAGTACCCAAAAGCCCAAATGTACCGTTGTTGTTAATCTTTCTAATTAAGCGCCTCAACATTTCTTTCGCCTAAGGCAAAGTAAACGTACCGTGAATCATACACTCACAGTGTAATGTCTCTTTCATACACAATTACACAGCAATAACTTTGTTAGTACTCGCTTATAATATACCAAATGCACTTTCTATCTGAAGAGATTTTAGCCTAGCTAAACTTATATAAATCTAGTTGGTTCTCACACGTTTTCTCACGAATGAAAGTTCTCTCATATTCTTTAAAAAGGAACGCAAAGATTGTTTACTTTTTATACCTACTTCTAGGTTTAAATATTATAGTATTTTGCGTGTGACATGTATACTCGGGAAATTCTTAAATAACACATTAGACGGTTACCTAATAAACGAATGACCGGACATTTATCTTATATGTTCCGCTTCATTGTTTAAACTTCAGAACGATTCGTGTCCTTATTCTCATGAAACTATCGTGGATAATCATATAATAATAACGTTTATTTTAATCGATTCTGATTATACATTAGGTACTGGCAAGTACTCACGGAAATAATGAGTGTAATAAAAAATATATAATAAAAATAAAGTACCCGTGAATCTCGCTAACGGTAAGATAATACCAGTTGTTATTCATCGTGGAGTATGTAGAGCGATCGAAATTAATTCAAGTTGAGAACGCGGAGAATCGTATTTCAGTGTTTCGGGCATTGAGTTAATTGTTATGGAAATAGAACACTTGATAGGTCCAATTTTTTCAAATTAACTCCTAGGAAATAGCGAGCAAAGTAATAAATATTTTTTTTATTCTTGGCGAAATCTATTACGGCAAGCTAGTTTCTTTTTCTCCAAAACAATTACGAAATATACAATTCGATTATTTAACTTGTTGCCTTATTTGTAAAAGTCAAATGTGGTTTTATAGAAAATAGAAGAAAGTGTAATTGTTTCAAACAATATTCACAGTAGAAGACAGCTTAGTGGCAGCAATTTCTGTTAAATAATATAATTTTGAAGATTATTATTATCTGCCTAAATACGACATATATTTCCAAATGATGCAAAGTCAATAAAGAGTATTAGAATACCACTTTAGATACAATCCAATAAAGCATTTCGTTCACTTAAAATTTGCTTTACTGTATTTTGCAATCGCGTCAAACGTAGTCATTGTTAGATTTTGTATCATCTCTCATTACGAAACTGTCCACTACAGTACGAGATTGCATGTCATTTGGACTCTTCTAGCCTACGTGACGTATCACATCATCGTAATAATTGCCAACTAGATGACACAACATTTTACTTTCGTGTATTCCATTTGTTTAATATGCCGCATACATGTTACCGGTGTATCGGAGAAATCTTTCGCTGCGTTGATCAGCAGTTTCATCGTGCAAACATACAATCTAAATACTAAACATTACAAACATTTATGAAAGCATCATTATGCTATGTAGACGTGTGCACGCGTCTATAATTTGCATATTGTTACGTCTCGCCGGGTGAAAATAAACAATCGACAGATCCGGCAGTAACATCTAATCACGCCGAGTGGCTCACTTCTTAATGTCATGTCGCATTAGAGAATTGCCATTATACCACACAGCTGGTGCTTGAGGTGTACGCGGCCTTGCGCTGACGCAATCCTAAAGAAAGTGAAACTAAGAAACCACCAAAACTTAGTGTTATTGAATGAAAAGTCCGTCGATTGTTGCGGTCGTTTGTCAACACTATAGGCCGGCAATTACCGCCACAACACGCTTTCTCAACTCGTACCGCCGGCATTGTAGATAAGATGTAACTAGTTTTACTTAATTGACCAGGAATTATTCAAAACCGTAAACTAATACGTCTAGCGGAATCGATTTCGTCCAGTATGTACAAGCTTTCCTTTTTAAGGCGGGTATTGACATTGAGAGGCTGCCTTGCGAGTAATGCCGTGCGCGGCAGCTTCATGATGTGGAGACGCGTTTGCCTCGCAAGCCAATTTTTCTATTTACCTAGCGACCATAATCTATATCTGTGCCAAATAGCATCCAGATCGGTTCAGTAGTTTTTATGTGAAATAGTAACAAACATCCATCCAACCATACTTACAAACTTTCGCGGATATTAGTAGGATAGAGACAGCGTGGCCTATTATATTCAACTGTTACCAATTTTGAGCTATGAAAGAGAAAAAAGTTTATTTTGCTGACAAAAGACACATAAATTAATATAACAAGGACAAAAAATAGAATATAAAAATATAAAAACGCAAAGTAATTAAATTAATAAAACAGAATATAAGAAAACTGTATTTAAAAAAAATTACAACATATCAAACCAAAAGAGGGAGAGAGAGAGAAACGACAAATAAAAATTTGTCCACACACAAAATAGGTACCTATTCAGCATTGTGTCAGGTTAAGGTGAATGACGCTAATATTCTGCTGGACCCCTGTGCCATGAGGGATGATGATGTAATTATTTTAAAATTGGATCGTTCATATATTGACATTATCGACTGAGCTGACTCAAACAATGATAACGCTTATACCTGAATCACCAGTCTTGCGAACTAGACCGCCTGTTTTTAGAAGACGAAGTGCGTCATACTGTTATCTGCAAAGAAACACAAGAACAAATCATATAAAATAAATGTAATTTCCGTGTCTTATTCATTTTTCATGTACGAAATATGCAATGCACTATTGTTTGCACGCTTTTCAAAACATAATGGCATTTGGTATTCAAATACATTACCTACATGAGCCCGCATCTTTTATTATAGAAAATAATTACAATATGCACTTTAATATTGAAAATATTTGTACATATACATATTTACCATTGTGTAAATCATTTTGACTAATGATCAAAAGGTCGGAAGTTCAAATCCTTTGAACTGTTAGTTGCGCAAGACTATTTAACTTTGTTGAATAAATAAATGATCTTTTAAAGATAAGTAAAGGTAGGCTTTTCAAGGTATCTGTTTAAAGGAACGTGATATTATATTTGTCGTGAACCTATACCTATCCATATAAAAATGCAACTAATAGCATTAAGTATTCTGTGCTAATAGGTAGGGCAGCTACGCGTGAGTGACACCCCTGGTGTTGCAAACGTCCATAGGCTACGGTAACTGCTTACCATCAGGCGGGCCGTATGCTTGTTTGTCACCTAGGTAGTATAAAAAAAAGGTACCTATATTTAAACATTCTGGTGGTATTCGAATTTTAGTCTGAAAAATAATTTTCCTAATTAAGTTCTAGGTAGGTAGGCACTTAGGGACAGAAAATATTGTTATCATTAGATGCACGTTGTTTTGAGTTCTAACCAAAAATTACAAAGAAAAGCAACTGGAATTTTTAATAGTTACATTTCATTATCCCGTATTATACTTTGTGAGCTAATTCATTATGTTTAAAGTCCAAGTCCGTGGAGTTTAAAGTCACATGGCGCTGGTCTTTTCTCGCAGTAGTTATTATTTCATGAAATTTCACTTAGAGATATTCTTAAAAAAAAGTGCCCCTAAACCGGTATTGAATAACCGGTTAAACCGGTCTTTATATTTCATTCACAGAACGTGCATTATATAAAACCTTAACAATAATGAAAACTGGTTTATGTAGTGAACCACACAATCGGCCATTAATCACTTTTCAATAACTTCCAAAAAAATATTGAGAGTTAAGATATATACACAGACACTGCACACAAAGACTGCGTCAAAGTACAGAATGACTTTCGAATAAAAACATGCATATTTGTCCAATATGCAAATATTTCCAGCAGTGAAAAACTGTCTCTCCACACCCCTCTGGAAGACAGGCTTGTGTATGTGCCTAATTATTTCATGCAGTTGTGTCGATAAATTCCAAAATTTATTAAATTAAAATCCATAATTCATAAAATACTTGATATTAAAATTAAAGCTAATCTAACTTCATAAGAAATTGTTTGAACTATTGCCCGTAAACCTGGCATTGGTCAAATATTTTTATATATAGGTACATTAATTTATTTAAAAGCAACCGTAATAACACCTCCTTTATTTACGTGTACGGAATATATATAGTCATACGGAAACTGATCAATAACATCTCACGCAAAGTCAAAGCAGTTGTTCTGCTTCATTAGAATTGAAACATTGTTATGAATATACACATTTTCACCTACCTTTAACCTGTCATAATTAGAACATAATAATTGGTGTCAGCTTAACGGTAGCTCGTAACAATATTCAACCAGGTACGTCTTTAACAGCTTCATTACGAAAGGACGTATGCAACAGCAGCGTCAGTAGCACGGTATTTTCAATAATAAATGTGACCATTTTAATATGGAAATTCGACGCATTATTCGTTTATCAGCACTTTGGAAGTGACATCTACATTATACTTTTGGTATGTTATCAATGTGATAAAGATTTAATAAAGTCGTCAACACCGTTTGAGTCAGTATTTGGTGAGGCATTATGCAGATAATAAGAAGTATTGATTTTATTTCGTTAAATACTTATGTTTTTTTATTTTATTGTTTCTTAAACTGAATCTTTAAAAATGTGCCGACTGATGAACTTACAGGTATTTTAATTTAGTTGCTTTTAATCATATCTGTGCCTGTTTTCGTAGACACTAATTGTGGTGAGGTCATTAGTCCATTATTATCTACAAATATTCTAAAATTGTTAAGAAACTTTTTCTGTTGTATCTCGATTTATTTTTATTTGTATTAGGTAAAGTATAAATATTCCATTGCAATTATATTATTGTCTAGTTAGGTATCTAATTTCACTGTGAACGCTTAAATTGTCAGCATTATTACTTCAATCTAATCAGTTTATAACCCAATCGTGCCATTAATGATTGAAAAGTTTCCAATTTGAAATTGAAACGCCAATTGCAGGCAATGATCCTTGGTACCAGCTGTACCATCGCGTCTTCGAATAATACTTTTTTACTTAGTTTGCGAAACTAATCGTTTTAAGCTGTCTTCAATAAGGTATAATAATGATGAAGTTTACCTACATTTTGCTCCTCAATTTTCTTTGTCGAAATCGTACAGACTTGTCGACTTAAGTTTCCAATCCGAATGATGGTTCTTTGTCTATACTTATTTGTTTAAATGTATGATCTATTCAAAGAGTGGTTTAGTAATCGTTTTTATAATGCAACACCAAGCACAATGGTCGCAGAGGAAGACAGACGTTGATTGTGGACGTTGTGTCCGGGGGCGCACTCGCCCGTAACGCAATTTTACGCTGGGGCGCACGGCGACATTATTTTGTGTTCCTTTAAAAAACCCTGCCGACTAATGACCGTGTGATTTACTAAATTGATACAAAGTATTTACCTGTTGTGTAGGATATTTATCGAGTTCTGAACTAGAATTACTTTGAACCGACTACATTCTGTGATAGGTACCTACATGATAATTGTACCAAATTTATTACTACCCTTATATACGGACTCTCTCTCAAAACAAGGGAGATTAGAGTGATTCACCACGCTGGCCAAACGCCAGTTGGCAGAATCGAGCAGGTCCAAGCCGAAATTTCTTCCTGAATGGTTAACCAGCTGTAATAAAACTGTTTACTGGTGCTTACATTAATCACTAACATGAATTTATTTTTGGTTTTCAGACGGGCGGTGCAGACAGCGCCAGCGGCGGCTCTGGTGGTTCGGGCATGGAGTGTCTCCAACTGCGCTCACCGCCCGGACCCTTCCATTACCTCATCTCGGAGCAGGCTAAGTCGCTCGTCGCTCTTCAGGTCAGTGCCTATTTCGAAATTGTGAATAACGAACAAGACAAAAGTAAAACCCTAAAACGTCCAAGATCAATCACAGGATGCATATAAGATCCTGGATACATGATATGCAGAAAATGCCTTAATATTAATAAAGCGAATCTATAAGTGGGATTGTGCTTAATTATAAGTTTGATACAAGAAGTAATGTTATTTCTTTTTATAATCAACAGTATCGTTATTTTCTACATTTTTATTGGTTGTTCGTATTGAACAGGAACTCCAGAATGAAGTCGGAGCTTTACTCGAGTTTCGCGACCTCGTCATCGAGACATTCCCGAACCTACGGTCGAAGATGGCGCCGTCGACACCCGCGAGTGGCACGCGTCGTGACTGGGAGCCAGGAGTGCGCGTGCGCCGCAAGCTGGCGGCCGGCGCGGGAGACGCTACCCGCGCCAAACCCCAGCCCTCTGTGCAGGACTCTGGGTTCAGCACCGAGACCTCCTGCGGCAAGGTAAATATCACGTTTATGATTCAAGCGACGTTTTGTTTTAATTGATTATCATTTTTATGTACCCCTACGGATGGAAAGATTTTATCACATATTAACTAAATTCAATTTAAATTCAAGGACGCGCATTCATCTTCCGCCTCCGCGTCCGCGTCGGCAACCCGATCTCGCCCACTCGAAGACGAGCTGTGGGCATTACTTGATGTTATCCAGCGCAAAGGTATCCGACTACGCGATGAAGCCGAACAGTTGCGCGGAGAACTTGATGACAGACAACCCGTGGATACCGTCGAGGAGTCATTTGCAAGAGCGCTGTCGACCGGAACCTGCACTGAATGTGCTGATACATCACGGCTCCGGGCGGAACGCGATGCACTGCTCGTTCGTGCGGCAGCGCTGGAGGCGTCAGCGGCGGCGGCGGGCGCGGCCACGAGCCCGGCCCGCGCCGCGCCGCGCACGCCGCTGGGCCGCCTCGACACGGCGCTCGACACCCCCTCGCGGCCCCCGCGCGTCGCTACGCCCGACTCCAAGAAGTTCGCGGCGATTCTCCTCGAGAGCAATCCCGTCGAACTTCAGAGGCAACTGCTCACCTCCACCGTACAGAATCAGGTATGATTTATCTCGTTATACAAGCTAGATGACTTATTTCTGCAGAAACTTACTACTGGAAGAGTATGAATTAGTAAACAAATTACCTAACTGCTTTCTTGCCTATTAGAATTCACATAGGCCGCTATTATTGCGGAGCTAACTATAGTGACATGAATCGTTAAACACGACATCAAATGTAAAATCAGAGCTCTAGTATAAGTTTCGGCAAGGAGTTGCGTGTCAAACTTAGGAATTTTCCATTTTAGGTTGTTTGAAACCTTTCATCTGTTGCATTAACAAAAAATACATAAAAAAGCTGTTGGAGCCGTTAATTGCAGAACGAGTGAGGTAACGAAGTACGTGCTAGTCGTTCTTCAGAACTGTCATTGCACTAACGAGTGCCCGGTGTGACGTAATCGCACAGATTTCGGCAGAATTACACAGAACTGTGCGGCTAATGGAGTGTGGCGCGACTCACGACCACAACCATTAAACTCTACAATACCTACTTAATTGTGGTACCTGTATATAGTACCAGCTGTATGTAGTAATGGTATTGCAACACATTATATTGGCATCACTTTTTGCATAATTACATGTTGCATCGCTTGTACCTACCTAATCTATTTCAGATGGAAAAGGAAATCCAAACAGAGGCCGTAACATAATACCCTTAAAGCGATATACTGTATCATAACATCCTTCTAGAGATTTACTTTCTATCTAAATTTGAAATTCGTAAGATTTCAACTGTATTAGCTTGAGGACTCAGACATGTCCTCAAGGCCCTCCATTTTATTAACAAGTAGCTGACCCGTACCTACTTCGTTGGGCATTTTTCGGGTTAATATAAAGCCACACTCACAAATAACATGGCTTTCTATTGATAAAAGAATTTTCAAAATCGGTCCAGAGATTACCCCCTTTCAACCTCACAAACTTTACCTCATTATAATATTAGTTTATAAAGTGTTCTTTTAATTCGAATTGTCTGGAATAGAATAGATGCAAAGTCTACTGCAAAATGTATCAAAACAATATCATTAACCATTACGTTACGGTATGCGTCATGATCCTTGGCCCATTCTAAATGATTGATCGCAATTGAGCCGGTGACTGGCCGTGCGTTTCCTTTTTATTATTTGCCATTGCTATGACGTGCCTTGTAATTTTAATATCACCTCGACCAAGCGGAAGCTTATTTACCCAATCTTATGTTCATAATATATTGCTTTAATAATATATAAAGCAATGCTTTATATTCTACCTCAAAAATAATATAACTTATGTTAATATGGTACTTGATGTTAATGTGCACCTTTTTAATGCATATTACACATTACTCTGGGCACATTTATATTATTTATTTTTGATATATGGAGCAAAATAAGTGTTTTTTTTTTATATCTGCGCTTATAGTGCTTATAAGTTTGATAGTCTACTATATATAGCTTTGTTTTTGTTGCTACTTACATTATTAGTAGTAGGTACAAAATTTAGTAGCTTACTTAGCTATTTTATTTACTTTTGTAGTATGACGAAGCCAAAATCTCTTTTGAGGTAGAATTTCATTTATAGTGCTTGCTTAGGTATCTGACCTTAAGTCGTCTAAAATTTAGGCCTATTTATTTATTATACATATATGTGTGTACGTTTTTATATTTTTAAACAATCTAACATAATTTAGTTGCTAAAGATAATATTTTCGATAACATGAGCGGATTATTATTAAAATGTATAAATTATCCAGCAATACATAGGTACTTACTAAATTGTAATTTTCATTAATTTGCTCTTGTCCGCTATTTATGACATGCACAATTGCATAATTGCAACATAGAAGTTAATTATTTGATAAATAAGTAATCATTTTACATTTGGTTTAATAACTAGGTGTATGCATGATGTGATCTCGATGTTCTTCTTTTTATATTTTAGGAAATTTATTAGCTTATCGCACAGAGGCTGGGCCAAACAAAACCCACAATCATATTTTACAAGTTTTGTTAAATTAAGTTCTTTTCTCGTTGTTTAGTCTTCAATAACAATAATGTTGTATCGCGGTTGTTTGTTTTCTTTTCTTATTCTGCTAACGAATAACAAATCTTCACGCTAATTCAAAAGAAAAATCTAATTTTACTGTTAAAATTTTGTTAAAATTTTCTACTCCGAAGTTCATATTTAAATTATGTAAGTATTTTATGTGGGAATGAAAAAACGAAAAATAAGCCATACCCATACAACATATTAGTTGGACAAAATGGATCCGTAAAGGGGTATTTTCCTTTCTTGGACGTGGACTCTGTGTGATAGGCGTTGTGAATAGATTTACTTTTTTTACTATACTTAATATATAGCATTGATTTTTTAATGACGCGTCTGAAATATATGTAACATAATTATCTGGCATCATACTGACTATTTTATAACGTCTTTTAAAATTATTGAATCGATGCAGACACATTTCAGACACGTTATTATAATTTGACCTATTGTATAATACGATATTTAATATTTTTGTTTAATATTTCAGGTGTTGAGTGAGCGATTCAGACGCGCAGCCGCGCAACGTTCATTGATGTTGGAGAAGTTAGAACGCGCGCGAGAATTCAACGAGGACCTCAAATTCAGAGTACGTATCTGAACCGTGTCGGTAGAACGACACCTACGTTTCATATCTAGATGCTTTCCTTTTTTCGTTATAAAACAAAGAATAAATCACTAAATACCTATTATTATTGAATTTTTACAGCTGGAGGAGAAGAGCATCGAACTGGAGGGAGCTCGTGCGCTCGTGCGACAACTGGAGGCGAGCCGGCGCAGCCCGGCGCGGGAGCGGGAGCGTGAGCGGGAGCGGGAGCGGGAGCGGGACAGTCGCGAGGTGCACTCGAGCATGCGGGACATGGAGCCGCTGCACATGCCGGACGGGCCGGAGGGGCCGGACGGCGCGGACTCGGCCAGCCACGAGTCGCGGCTGGGCGACACCCCGCGGCGCCGGCCCTCGCGCATCCCGCTGCACACGGGCCGGCCCGCGTCGGCCCACTCGGCGCACTCGGTCCGCTCGGGCCGCTCGCGCACGTCCCCCGGCCCGCCGGCCCGCCCGCCGAAGGACAAGTCGTCGGTGCCGGTCCGCCGCTCGACGCCGGCGCCCGATGCCAAGGTGCGAGCCCGCTCCTTCTGGAACACGTGGTTCTTTAAAGATTCCGGCTCGTGAGAGTGCCCCGCGCTCGCGTCGGACCCGTTCTCGTAGTAGTTGTCGCGACCAGCTCACATGCCATTATGTCGATCGTAAGTTTTGGTTCCCCGTCGTTTCGTTTCGCTTCGGTTCCTTTGCCGACCCGATTTTAGTTCGATTTAGTTACGTAGAGCGAGTCCGTAGTGTAGGCGAGCATGTGCTAACGATTGTGTGTCCTCGTCACTAACTATAGCGATGTCGGCCACGCGAAAGTCGAACGCGGTGATTCTGATAATATAACAATTTTACATAATTATTTTCAGTATTTAAGATGATGAATTACTGAATCGACTTTCGTGTCGCCCACTATCATACTCATGTTAATATCAAATTGACACTTTCTGTTTGTAAAAGTTGCCGTACTTCGAATCTGTGAGACGCTTCATCAAACCGCTTTTTATTTTATTTTGACTTATGAACTCACAATTAAGTTGTACGACATCTTTAAGTGGCTTGGGTTTCACTATAATTACATACCAACAAATTAATTTTTAATTACATATTTCATAATTAAAATCATATTTTCAATTGTTTTATGTATTCAGTGCACATTTTAACATAACTTTTTTGTGATTACTCGTGGACATAAATGAAGACTGTGGTATGGTAAGTCCGAGATGAAATACATTATTATGAATTGTATCATTAGTTTTGCCACTACACACTATACGACACATCGAATGTTAGTTTTATGTGTTAATTTTATTATGGTTTTTGTATTTTAATTTCAACGTTTTACTGACATAGTGGCATAATGGCAAAATAATTGACTAATCACAAAGCAACTACCGATACTCTCACACGGCCTTACACCGTTGGTAATTTGGTTTGGTAATAGATTAACGATAAGCACAATGTTTAACATACGAATTATTATATAGAGATCACGGTAAACGACACGTTTGAAACGTAGCAAGCAGTAGATCGAGTCACTCGAAACTTTTGTAGCGGCTATATTTCACTCGCAACCGAGAGTCGCCCCTGGTCATCCTCGCCGAGTAGCGATAGAACGTGCCAGTTCAGAGAGTAACGTTCGTGCTCCATCAACATTGTAAGCACCCGATGAAGGCGTCCTGACGTCACATAGCATAGGATGGCCAGCGCCGGCTCGCGGGAGCCGCGGAGCGCGAACGTAACCAGCTGTGGACTTTCGACAGAGGACGGAACAGTCGGCGGCGGACCTGGCGGCCGAGTACGTGCAGCGCGCGACCCGCCTGGCGCCGCTGCTGCCGCAGTACCCGCGCGCCCGCCCGCTGCCGCACGAGCTGCTGGCGCGCGCCGACAGCCTGGCGCAGGAGCTGGAGCGCTCCATACTGTACGAGAACGCGGACTCGGTGGATATCAAAACGCTCCGCTCGCTGTCGTCCCACGACGACTCGCTGTGGAACGGTAAGCCGCAGCAGTACTTTGAGAGCATGCAGTACGGCGCGCGGCCGCCCTCCGACGACGACGAGTACGACAGCGACTCGCTGGCACCCTGAACCCTCCCTCCTCCTCCTCCTCCCCCTCTCGTCTCGTATCGGGCCTCGACGTTTCTCTAGTGTACCGAGGGTTTAACTTGTCTTAAGTATCATTCCATTTTGCACCGGGCTCTATTAAATGTCTCGAGTGATCTGTGATATGTCACCGTTTATAAATGTTAACTGCTATTTTTGGGAGCGATCGAAGTCGGGTGAGGGTGAATGGTTTTATTTTACTGGAAGCCGATTTGAATCTTATTACGTGTTATGCATGATTATGAAATTAGAATTATTTTCTCGATGTACTATTAATAATATATTGTTGGCCTTCGGCTATGTTATTATGCCGGACCGGTGATTGTTTTAATTCATAAAATGATATAATTTGTATTTACACCCTATACTTTGGTTTGATTCATTATTCGTTCCATATTGTCTATAAAAGTATTACGTGAAATAAACTTACAAGTAATGGTAGCTACGTTTAACCTAAGTATTGTCATTCCTAAACCTATAAGGACAGACTGTAATTATTTAATATGAATTGAGTGAGAGCTTGGAACGACTGTTAGCAAGGCTGTGAAACACTGAAGTGTGCTTGATGTTGTTTCTGATGTAATCGATAAATCAGGAGTAATAAATGTATAGTGCTTAGTTAACGTGTGTTGCGGTTCTACACATACTATTGTTGTTAAACATATATAATCCAAACGTCCAGTGCTGAACGTCCTAATGCGACAACGCGTGACTGCCCTTGTGTTGTAAGATTACGATGTTAGTTGATTTTATTAGTATACATTTCATACGGCGGACTTAACAAATAGTAGGAGACTGATTTTGTATAAATAAAAATTAGAAATGCTTTACCAAGGTAGGGAACCTCCATATGAATGACCATAATTATTTAGTATTTCGTTTTTTGTTTTAAGATATCTGTAAAATGTACTACCAATTAAGCTTTGAAAGTTTAAACTAATATATTAAGTATACCAATTCGATAATGTAAATGGCTGTATTTTATGTAATTAAGTATAAATGTTTAGATTAGTTAATTACGCCGACTGTTTATTGTACAGCATTCGATTATACTATTAGAGTTTGTAAATTATTAAGCCATTACCTACCTATTATTAAGATACTCATAAATCTATCTAGTTAGCTTGAATCTAGTTGATGACTTATTATGTAAAGTGTACAGAAATCATATCATTATATACAGATCGTAAATAAAAATGTTCATATCAATACTATGTTTCATTTAAAACAACCTTTTTTACTGCGAAGTCAATATATTTAATGAACAAAACATCAAAATTAACATAAAATAAACAACATAAAACAGTAACATTTCATCGAAAATTAAAATTGTTGCTGAAAACTTCTTAGTTTTGTTCCTAAATTAATATTATTTATTTCAAGTGTATCTGGATCTTTGGTGACTTCAATAAATCCGTGCTGCTTTAGTTCTGGAAATAAATATGTCGATATTTATTGACTTATTTAGGACAAAGATGACTCGTACTTAAATGATGTACAGTTAACAAGGGAGAAAAGTATCCATGAACTTGATTACATAATTATATGGTTGAAGCTGAGGCGCTTATCTTTGAGCTTCCAAGAGCCGCGACCGCAGTGCTATTTTTAGTTAGCATGCAGGCATATCCTAGCCTGGTGATAAGCAGTTAACGTAGCCTATAGACAGTCGCAATACTAGAGGAATCGCTTGCGTGTTACCTTAAGATATAACTAGTATCCCTACGACATACGGATACAAAAATGTTTCTTTCAAAACGCTTCCCTAAATGAGCGCTGTAGACCTGTAAACATTAAATATGTAATGCCGTTGAAAGTCTCGCTTAGTAAATTATGAAAGATGCATTTTAAATACAAAGATTATATATAAATAAAGATTTTGCCCATTCATTAAATTAATTGAAAAAATGTAGTTTTTATGGTAAGGTGACTTTGGATACTTCTCTTGCTGACTGTACCAAGGAATTTGTAAAACTAATCAAATGTCCTTACTAAGTATTGATGTAAAGCAACGAGCGGCAATAACACGTTTGTGTCCAGCTAAGACAGGACCTTTAGAAACAAGGCTTCTCACAGTCACTGGCTGACGACCAAAATTGACCAGTTTTAGAATTTTCAGCATAGTTCCCTCGGTGCCCCATTGATCACTGTAACAACCATTTAAATGTATAGAAGCCAAAATATTCTCCAGAGCCTTACAATAATATTCTTCAGATCAACCTGTCGATCACGACAGCTAATCTCGACAGAGACTACCCATCTGCTTGGGAGATAGTGTACGTACACTTTTTATTGCCTATGTCAGAATCCGACACAGCCGGAGAAAGATCAAGGACCGGCACAAATACTGGCGTTTGTTTTTATGACGTTTATAAGTATCATGCATTTCTAAATAAATAAATTACTTTGACTTTGGACATCGAAAGCACGGAGTTGTAAACACCGCCAATTTCCTAACTTCGGTAGCTGAATTTCTTAACAGAAAAAACGCAATTTCTATTCTTAGCCAGACTTTTTATCAGAATTTCTATCAATATATTTTTTTATTATTCTGCCTTAGCTTATTTGTACATATTGTATTTTTTTGTCGTTCCGGAACTGATCGTGTGCTATGGAATTCAGCCGTTAAATCGTAAACAAAAGGGGATAAAAACGTAAATATCTGTACCAAAATTTGTGAAAACGTCGGTTTGGTTTAATACTAAAATGATAACATACCGTATAAACCTCTTTGAATCGGTAGTTTGTTCTGAATCGCCAAGAGACACTTTAGTTCTGTCGAGACTTCCTAACTGGGTCTCGGAACTGTCGCTATGGTTCTCACGACCAGACTTGCCACGTGATCCAACACGCTGCGAAGTGTGGACTTCAGCTTCCACTATTATAGGTGGATTCTCTATATCAGCCAATCCAACCATTTGTAACATTGAAGAGATTATCTTTTCTTGGCTTTGGCCTGGAACAGCTTCTACAATATTGCCTACCATTTGCTCTGGTGCAGGCTCTTGAATCACCGGATACCGTGGTTGCTGCAAGTTTTCAGGTATATTTTCTTTGTCAATTTCCAAATCTATAAAAAAATGTCTTTATGAGCAAATCTACAAACGTATTTAAACTGAAACAAGTGATTCAATAAAGTAAACTACTAACCCTCATCTTGCCTTAACATCTGTTTTGATTTTTGGCTCTCTCTAAACGATATAGAACCAGATTGACGTGGTCGCTTCGGCTGTAAAACAAATAAGTTTAATGTCTTCTAAATCGAGTTCAGTCAGAGCAGCCAATTTCCATTGGAGATTAGCTATATGAGCGAGAAATATTTATGTGCGAAGATCTATCGATTCGCGCGGCAGTTTATTCCTTTAAAAATAGATTAGTAAAAGACATACACACACATACAGGGAGTTCATCCTCACATCCTTGCACCTCAAACATGCCGTACCGTAAGATTCCAGAGGAATTTCTTACCACGTCCGATTAGGCTGTGGAATGAGCTCTCCCTGCCGAGGTTTTCCCAAGAGACTATAGCATGGGGTTCTTCAAGAAAGGAGTTATAATGTTTTTAAAGGGTGGGCAACGCGTGAGTGACACCCCTGGTGTTGCAAACGTCCATAGGCTACAGTAACTGCTTACCATCAGCCGGGCCGTGTACTTTTTTGCCACCTTGGTAGTATAAAAAAAGGCTAAAATCATAACCCTTCTTTTGGCTTCGCCCTAGTCGGGTAATTAACAATGGACTCCTTTATGAAGCAATATATTTCAATACATACAACTAATAGTTTAATTCTCGATATAAACTGCTGCTATTCTCCTATGGATCGATACCCTTAAACTTTTGATTTTAAATTACGATTTTCTTGAGACATAGTTGGTATACTTACGGTTAAAGCTCTCTCTTGGTCCATAGTTCTCTTACGAGCTTGCGAGAGTGTTTCAATCTTCTGCGTCGGCATGTCTGCAAGGTCCAGCTCCATTTGTTCGACCACACTGACGCGCGGTACCTCAGATACGTTCAAAACACCAGTTACGTACACTTCTTCAGTTATCTGCTCTAGAACTTGAGGCCCTACAGGTACAGGCAGTATTTCTTGCTCCTCCTCTATCCTTTCAAGTAACGGTCTTGAGGCAGTACGATTGGTTCTCAGCCTTGCTTCCTACAAACGAAAAATAGAAATATAATAAAACTTGATGATGCCCGAGGTTCCGCCCGCGTAGATGTCGATTGTTTTTTTTTTTATACTACCAAGGTGGCAAACAAGCATACGGCCTGCCTGATGGTAAGCAGTTACCGTAGCCTATGGACGTTTGCAACACCAGGGGTGTCACTCACGCGTTGCCGACCCTTTAAAAACCTTATAACTCCTTTCTTGAAGAACCCCATGCTATAGTCTCTTGGGAAAACCTCGGCAGGGAGCTCATTCCACAGCCTAATCGTACGTGGTAAGAAATTCCTCTGGAATCTTACGGTACGGCATGTTTGAGGTGCAAGGATGTGAGGATGAACTCCCTGTCGGTAGCGAGAGGTGCGTTGATGAAATGAGGCCGTGGGCATCATCTCGAACAATTCCTCAGAACACAGCCCATTGTACAGGCGGTAAAACACACACAAGGAGGCGAAGTCTCTCCTTGTCCAGTGGATCAATACCGCCTGTGAGCTTGGGATCGTCAACAATTCTCACAGCGCGTCTTTGGATTGAATCAAAGGGTCCAAGCTGGTATCCAGGTGCTCCCGCCCAAAGGTGGCAGCAGTACTCCATGTGGGGCCGGACTTGCGCTTTGTAGAGCAGTAGTCTTTGGCCCGCGGTGAAGTACCACTTTGCCCTGTTGAGCACACCTAGCTTTCTAGATGCCAGCTTAGCCTTGTCTTCTAAGTGATGTCGGAACTGAACGTCGCTGGAGATGTCGACGCCGAGGATCCCAATGCTCTTGGATATTGTAAGGGCTATGTCTTGGAATCGTGGAGCCATAGCAAATGGGGTTTTCTTAGCGGTGAACGCGCAAACTTGTGTCTTACTGTGGTTAAATTGGACTAAATTTAGTTTGACAGAAAGTACCCTTTTTTCTGCTCCAGGACATTATCTATCTCCTTGCCGAATTTCATTAGATCCGTTTAGCCGTGAAAGGCAACGGACAGACAGAATTGCTTTTGTATTTATAATAATAGTAAGGATATCAGAGATATAATAGGTTGGGGAAAAAGTTTCTTCGCATTTTTTAAGAAAATTCAAAACATTTTTTAATATTGTTTATTTACATTTAACTAAAGTATGTAGGTACCATTTTGTTCGATAACTTTTTGCCATCTTGTAGGTAGGGACATGATCCCATTGCTATAGAAATTGTGGGACTTTTGATCAAAATACCGCGACAAGTGGTTTTGGCAGTCCTCTCGTGATGTTATCCTGACACTGCCTAAAGAGTTCTGAAGAGACCGAAACAGGTGGAAATCTGATGGTGCAAGGTCAGGACTATACGGCGGATGCATTAACACCTCCCAGCCAAACTCTTTTAATTTTTGCTGAGTGGTTAAAGATGTGTGAGGTCTAGGGTAATCATGATGAAAAACCACATCCCTTCTGTTGATTAATTCCGCCGATTAAGCTTTCTCTCAACTTCTAGCTTTAATCTCATTAGTTGTTCGCAGTAGAGTTTAGAATTGATGGTCCTGCCTGGTGGTAACAGCCTATAATGAGTAATGCCCTTCCAATCCCACCACACACACACTGCATCACCTTGTTGCGAGTTAACCCGGGTTTCGTCACAGTCTGTGAAACCTGACCGGCCTTTGACCACGACCTTTTTCGCACGTTCTTGTCGTACGTGATCCAGTTTTCATCACCTGTTATCAGCTTCTTCAAAAATGGTTCGGATTTATTACGTCGTAATAAAGAATCACAAATGAGTACACGGTTCGTTAGGTTTCTTTCAGTAAGCTCGTGAGGTACCCAAATATCGAGCTTTTTTGTGTACCCAGTTTTTTTCAAATACGCCAAAACTCTTTTGTGGTCAATTCCCAGTTCTTCAGCTACGTCGTAACTACTGATATGCTGATCTTGCTCCACTTTTTCAAAAATGGCATCCATTTTATCCGTAATAGGGCGACCAGAGCGACATGCATCTTTACCATGAAAATTTCCGGATTGAAAACGTTAAAACCAAATTTGTGCTACTCTCACAGACACTGCACTAGGTGCATAAACATCCCAATTTTTTTCGCGGCTTGCGTTGCATTTTTACCGTATTTGTAGTAAAATTTTAGAATGTATCGGATTTCTTCATTAGATTTACTCATCTTGACAGTACGAAAAACAAATGAAAATCACACATTTTCCTAATTTGAATTTGGAAATATGTTCTTTAAAATTTTGACTTTCAATGATACCAAAACCAGCCAGATACAAATAGTATAGCCAAAGAGATTTTATTACAAGTTCATACATACTATAATGCGAAAATACTTTCCCCAACCTAATACTGGTACTAGCTTAGTAAAATAATAACTGATAAAAATACGAACCTCCAATTCTCGTTCGGCACGCGGCTGTATACGCATGACTCCAAGATTCCGTGAAAAAAGGTTAGATATCACAAATCCAATATTATTTGTAACTCTCATACCACCGTGACATGGTCGGAGGAAATACACTTCTGGAGGTACTCGGATAGATATTATGTCGTCAGAACTATCCTGTAAGCGGTAAATATACGACATTATGAACAACAAGCGCCTACACGTGTGTACTGTTTATTGACAGACTAAATTTAAAGATACGAAAATGTGGGTAGTTTTATAAATTGAGTACAACCTATTAACAATGTTGTAAGAGCAAAAATAACGATATTCATAATTAAATTATAAAAAAAAGATAATATAACTAAATAAAAATTGCTATATTATTTTAAAAGCATAATACCTCACACCGAAGTTCAACTAAAGGATTATCGATTCTCGCTCTAAACTGTTGTGTACTTATTTTGATCCTTTTGTCAATTATCAATCTATTACGAAGCTTGCGTCTTCTTGACTGTGGTACAGCTTCCAGTTCCTGTTTTTATAATAATAATATTTTTTTCAAAGTAAAAAAGTTACGAAGTGGACTGACATCAAAATTACGGGGTAGCTAACCCGTAATTTCGACGTCAGTTTAGTAAATTTTTGTATTAATCTTTTTGAACTGACCACCAAAATATGAAAGCTAGCAATTTGTCTAATTTAGTAAAATGATTGATGTTCATATACCCACCTCTAGTTCAATTTCCTCAATTTCTGGCTCTCTAGGCGGTTCAACAGGAACAAATCTGGGCTCTTCGGGAACTGGTTTTTCTTGAGGTCTGCTCCAAACGATACACAAGGTAGGTATAAGAACCATAGGTAGACATTTTTTAAATGGACTATGGCAATTTTGTTATAATATGTAGGTTTGGTACAAATTTTTGAACTGCACACGTGCCCAGTAGTGGGACGTTTATGGTTTGAGATGATGATGATGTACCCTAATGGCGTTATTAATTGGTAAGTAATATCCAGTAAAAGCCTGTTGTAATTTTACGTACTTAGAAGAAAGTGGGGCTTCGGGAATACTTAAACCTCGCAACTGCTAAGGCAGTCTGTTGTATTTTAAGGTACCTATGGTCGGAAACCAGCATTTGAGAAGATGCGTGCGGCGTGATGGTTAGGGTACACACTACTGTGTCGTGTTGTGACACGCTCTGGCGCTATGTCTAAACAGGGCCCCAATTCTGCTAACTTACGGATGGCTCAATTGAATCTGAATTGATCCTCAATTGAATCTTACTGGCATTTTTGGTATTCTGCTAATAAATTTAAGAGAAATACTTGGAAAACCATTGATTTTAAATTATTTAGCAGAATACCAATAATGTAGTTCCAAAAAAGGTAATAATTTAAGACCAATGGTTTTCCAACTATTGGTCTTAAATTTATCAGCAGAATACCAAAAATGCTACTGAGATTCAATCCCGATTCAATTGATCCATCCGTAAATTAGCAGAATTGGGGCCCAGTACGCGTCCGCTGGTAGTTCGCGTCGTTTTATTATGCACCACAAACCACGCGGTATAAGAAGACATTTGCGTGTCGTATCGCACCCGCACCAGAAGGACATCGGTTTTACACATTTAGTATGGTTGGCGCGACACGACACGCTGCGGCACGTATGTCTCTGCCTTAAGACGATTGAAGGTATCGACAGTGGCGTTATTATTACTGCTCATGGGCGAATATTTACAACATAAACTATTGTGAATATTCACAACACACATGAGCAGTAATAAACGCTATTTTAGCTTAGCCAACTTAGATTACCTCTTTGCTGAAGCCAACACTTTCTCCAAGAAATTCTGAAAACCCTACTTACCAGCAGAATTCTCTTCTTTTAAATGGCTGCCGTCTCTTCTTCATGTAAATATAGGTACTCATAACACAATAAATTTGATAAACTTCGCTGTGCTACCTCTCTTAGCAAAACCTATGTAAATTGATGTAGAGGTAATAGGATACCTCTATAGGATACCTAGGTACTAATATATTTTTATACATAAATTTAAACAAACAGTCAAGTAAAAGCAGATACTAACATCTCCGGCAGAGGAACGGGCAATTCAGGAGGCGGGATTTCAGGTATTTCAGGAATGTCTGCGAGAATATAGAGTAGGTAGAATGAAGGAATAAAAACATAGGAAGTATAAGGCACGGATTAAAATAAATGGGCATGATTTAAAAAGGAAGGGTTTAAAGTTAGTCTACTAACAAATATTTACTCATTCTTGTGTTGTCCTTTTACATCCCTCAAAAGAGACCGTAGCCACAGATTACTAAATAGTTACTACCGTAACGTAACAGATACTTCACTCAGTAGAAAATGACTAATACCTACTGCTATAATAGCCTACTCTGTCGCGTCAGTAACCGCTGGATGCTAAAATGTGTCTAAATGCTCAAGCGTACAGTTGTGATTGTTTCGCACCGCGCGATCCCACAGTACTGAATTAGGCCTGCCGTAGCTACAGACACCGGCCAACCAATCTTTATTAGCTTTCTCTCCAACCTTGATGTTGGCAAAATCATCGGTATAACAAAATGAATGGAGCCATAACTACACAAAAAAACAGACCTACGGACTGCCTAGTGGTAAATAGTTACCGTAACCTATGGACACTTGTAATAACAGGAGCATTACTCGCGCTTTGTCGACTCTACATCTTGTAACACTAGCTTTGTTATTACATTTTTAAGAGAGGTAGGGCACCATACTAGCGAGCAAGCCCGACTAGGGAAGGACCTCCACCTTACAGAAGACCACAGCCAAATAACTACACACAGCGGTGTAGTTGTGTTCCTGTGAGTACAGGTCTCCAGCGCCCATTTAGGAATGCGTTTTGAAAGAAACGTATATACGTAACCTATACCAAGTTTACTTCCATCTTAAAGCCCTGGTGTAAAAAAATGGGTTGGCAACACAAAAGTAATACCTCTGGTAATGCAAGCGTCTATAGGCTACGGATACCTACTGCTTAACATCAGACGGGCCGTATGCTTGTTTGCCACCCAAGTAGTATAGAAAAAAAAAAAAAAAAAACTTTCCCAAATGAGCACTGGAACACAATTACACCACTATGTGTAGTTATTTATAGCTGTGTTATTCAGTAAGATGGAGGTCTTTCCCCTATCAGTAGGTATTGCTCACCTATATAGTAAGCACCATACAAATTCTTATACATTACTGAAATAAGATAAAGCAATCAAAATCAATTATAGTTATCTAATATCAACCTGGTTCTCAAACCATGCAAGAGAATAAGGGCTTCTTATCTACACAAATAACTTAGGTCCTAATTAAATTATTATGTCCACTTATTACCTTTTTCAAATTGAGGCATCAATTCATCAGCAGTTGCTATAACAAAAAAACAGGCATTAAAGTAAAACTGCAGGTTAACTAATATATGTATAATTAAGTAAATAAATATATAGTATAGCGTGGTATAGTAGGCTAATATTCCTCCAAATATATGGAGGAGACCCGTGCCCAGTAGTGGGACGTTTATGGGTTGACATGATGATAATAATGAAATAAATATATAAGTAGGTGCTTAGGCAAGTAGGACCTGATGGCCACAAACTGCGGCAAAATAGAGGTGGACCTTTAAATATTTTTTTAAACTACTTGGGTGGCAAACAAGCATACGGCCCGCCTGATGGTAAGCATTTACCGTAGCCTATGGGAAGCTTGCAACACCAAGGGTGTTATTCACGCGTTGCCACCCTTTAAAACCTTATAACTCCTTTTATGAAGAACTCCATGTAGGTATAGTCTCTTATGAAAACCTCGGCAGGGAGCTCATTCCACAACCTAATCGTAAGTGTTTAGAAATTCTTCTGAAACCGTACTGTACGGCATGCCTTTGTCAATAAAGCTTGAGTCATTCATACCTGCATCTAGATACTCACGCCTGTTTCCCAGAAGGGTAGGCAGAGAGAGACCAATTTTCCTGAACTTTGATGCAGTTTGTGTCCGTTTTTTTATAGATAAATATGGTTTATAATAGGTCAAAGCGTAACAAAACCGCTAACGTAAATTTTTATTATTTCTCTTCAAATAATCAGAGCCATTACTTTGCTGTCAAAGACACAGCTCAGATTAAACCATTTACCTACTGCTAGACTATTCCCATTGATTATATAACATTCCTAATCCGATACAATTATTGACGTAGGTAAAATAATCGACTTCTCCCTCTAATAATAATACACAGTTCTTATCCAATTCAAATTAACAAAGGTAGAGTTAATATTTTTAGCATTTTTGCTATGCAATTAGCTCAAATATATTTTATTTACGTAAAAAAGCGGTAGTGTGCTGGGCCAGAACCTGAGAGGCGCAGTTTCGAATCCTGCTCCGGGCTAGACTTTTTTTTCATTGCTTTAAATATATTAAAGGTAGAGTAGATATAGGTAAGGTAATCAAATTATAATAAAACCAATACATTTTCTGAACATGGTAAGATCATGTTCGGATATTCTCTCCATCTGAGCCTCTCTCGGGTTAAGTCGCGACTTGTCGTGTGACTTGTCGGTGGTGTCGAGCGCTAGTTCCAGTCCGGAGTGCGCGTGCGCAGCCGATACGTCCGTGTTCACTAACATCATCTCAATGGTACGGTCTTGAAGAACTTGCAAAGGCTGATCTAGATTCTCTTCGCCAAAACCATCCTGTCAAATTTCATTTGCGATCATCAGATTGCGATAAATTGTATAGCTATCCAATCGTATTCTCAGGGTCCGTACCATAAATTGTTAAAACAAATTATAAAACAGTTAGTTGCTCGAGCGAGAAAGAGAATTTATAGAGCCGTCTCTCTTGCTCGCTCAAAAGACTAGTTTATACACGAGTTTTACGGCCCCAGGCGTGGTTATAAAACCTTTCCACAATAAATCTATCGTTTAGTAAGTATATAGTCATATTTATGCCATATCTAAGGTTTAGGAAATTACTATTTGAGACAAGGTTTGACAGAAGCCTAGGGATCACATTGATCAACGAAACCGAAAAAAAACAAAAGTAAAAATGGCCAAAAGAAATTCTACAGGAACCATATAAAAAAACAAATAATTTGTGCTTACATTAGGTTTCAATAGCATATTGTCAGATACTTCATGAGTAGGCTCTCTTAGAGTAATATCCTGAATATTTGCGACAGCATTACCACTTGCCTACAAATAAAAAAGGAAAAATAAAATAAATAATAAGTAATCAACTCTATTAACTATTTCAAAGACCAAAAACAAATTAAACTGCATCATTATGTTTATAAACATAAAATCCTACTTCCTGTATTTCCCAAAATTCCCAAGGGAAATTGCCCAATGCAATTACCCAACAGGCACACAGTATGTATATAATATAAAAAAATAAATCACAGCTATGACTTTTTTCAAACCTGGATCAATTCTTCAATTCTCTGCACAGTTTCTTCTGGCTCTTGGACTATTTCTTGAACATCCAGCTGCTGTAATGGGCGCTTCACATGCCTGACTGCTTTAACTTCCTGAATATTCCATCTAAGAAAATAATGTAGGTACATCTTTTACACACAATGTAAAAAGAATAAATTTTTATTTATTTATTTTTTATAATAACTTTGGCCAACTCACACACAGCCTTCTGATCCCAATCAAAACCAAACCTGGTAAACATACTTAGATATTTCTAAAATACATAATTATTATATACATATTTAAATATACATTTAACAAGAACACCCAGACACAGCACAAATCATGTTCATCATACAAGAATTTGTCTTGGACAGAAATGGAACCTACAACCTCCAGCCACAGTGGTCAGTCAATCAATATGAAAGTTCAGTTTTCTGGAAAAAGAAATATGTACTAGATTTTTTATTCTGCTGCTTATTTTAATGATTTTTGATACTGCTTAACATCAGGGGGGCCGTATGCCTGTTTGCCACCCAAGTAGTGTAAAAAAAATTCAGTATAAAAAAATCTCATACCACTGAACTTTTTTTATCTATACTACACTAAACGAATAAAGAGTTTTTCAGTGCGTAATGAATAAAAAATAACAGAAAAATTGATTTTTAAAAACTCTTCACCAGTAGGTTGAATGTTATATAAGTAATCACTGAGTAACACTGGCTATATTTTTATAACAAGAGATCTCTACAAAAAATATATATATATATATATAGTTCATAATAAAATTAATATAAAAATTATTTTATGATAATAAGTACAATTAGTTACTTACTTTTTATTTGAATTCTTTATGACATAAGAGTTAATCATGCACAAATCACCTGAAAGACAAGCATTAGTTAATAAATAAGCTTAGCAGATCTTGCATAGGTAATATGTACACACAGCAATAGAAATATACAGGGCCATTATATGAAGATTCGTTTTTAAGAAAACCTTTACTATATTTCTGTGGAATTTAGTAACAGTGATTAGACATTAGACTAAACCTACAGATAAATATTACATTTCACACAAATTCATACATTGGTTTTCCTTAAAAACTAATCTTCATATACCTAGCGGCCCTGTATACATATCTCCCCCAAGGAGAAAAATCTTATCTTGGGGGAGGCCTATGTCCAGCAGTGGACGTCTTTTAGCTGAGATGATGATGATGATACATATCTCCGTTGCCATGTGTACAACCAATTACCAAGAATAAGTAAGTAATTTTATACCATGAAATGTTTATGCTAAATTGTTGAAAATCATGCTATATACAATATGTTCAAACAATGGCAAATTGGTGATCTTACCATCTCACCTCACCACCTCTCATCTTACTCATAAGACCAAACCAGAAAGATTATTTAATTTATAGATCTAGATTTTTTTAAATATCATAGGTAGGTACATAGGTACTTCTTTCTGATCTCATTTAGAATACATAACTTATTTGGATTTTTCAGATAGGTATATCAAAATTCCAAATAAGTTATGACCAGGTGAAGGGCTATGAACTGGATGGTGCAGGGTGGGCAGGCCTAATACAAGGTTTATGATGACAGGTTTGTAGGCAGGTGATGGATGAGGAAAGCTCAGAACCTACAGGTGCAGTAGAAATCTTAGTAGTAGGCCTAAATCCAGTAAAGAAAGTGCTTTGGCTGAATAGATAGATACGTAGGTATTTGTTTTGGAAACAGTATCTCATCTTGTCATCTACCTATTCTAATCCGGAATCAGTCCAACCAAGATTGGTACGTAGGATTTGGTTGCTATGTGCCACGAACCACTTGAATGAATTGCTCAACACTAGGTACCAATAATTAAGAGAAATAAATACATACTTACCTAACAAAACATTTACTTTTCTTTGATAAAGTCTAACTAAACCCCGCAGAAGTTGAGAGCTAAGGCGGAGTGAGAACCTTTTGGTAGGACGCCCAGACTCGTTATTTATGACTTCTAATAAGTCGTCACTGTAACAAGCAAAACAAACCATATTAGTCAGGCTTTCCAATCTATATAAATGTGTACAAGTAAATAATTTAGTAACAAATTTACCATATCTTCCGAATATCTTGAGACCAAAGCTGCCTATGCGTTATAGTTGCAAAGCGCAAAGGCCAGGAATCGGCTACCCAACACAAATAGAAACGTCCTCCTCTTTTTAAAGAATCCTCAGGATAAAACATTGTAACATACAAAACAAGTGGTCCTTTACAAAGAAACAAAATTAATTTTGCACTAAAATCACGATCGAAAAAGACGCTAATATTCCCGCCAAAACCGCCAATTTTTTTGAGTGATGTTGATTTGTGACGTAATTTCCGAAGCTTTCGTTCGTTTAGAAATTGATCTGTGTTTTGAATAAAAATGTATCATACATATTATTTTGACTTTGTCCCATTTTTATATATTTAAGCCATCGTATTCATAACAATTCATTTAGTTTAAAATAGTTTAAATTAATTTCATAAACTAAAATCAATGGGACACGGGTGTGATAGTATGAATGTAAATTAAATACTCGATTCATTGTGAAAATGGATTATGGAGTATCAATACGTTAGTTTTTGTTAAAAGACAACTCCCGCACTAGAGAGCAATTCCAGTGTCGCGGGGACTTTACAAACATACAATTACCGGACACAAATTACACCCAGACTCGGAAAAAACATTTAATTTCGTTCCGTATATGAAATAATCGAACCCACGACCTCCGGCGTACCAGTCAGTGTCACTAACCACTAGACCCACGCAAAAGTTTATGTCGAAGATTTAAAGTTTTTTTTAAATGCGAAACCTCGCGCGATTTTAAACCTCTGAAACAATACCACCAGTGGAATTTGAAAAATTCTATTTGCGTTTGATTGCCCAAGTTTTGAGACTTAGATATAGTCTAATTTATTTAACATCCACGCATAAGGGAATTTCGGTAGTAAGAATATGTAACGGGATTTAAAATCCAAATTGGAATTTTATAATGATATTTAAAGAAAACACCAAAGGAGCAACATACCACCGATGCACTCTCGCTGCAATTCGTGGCACATTATGACATCCATAATAAGAGTAAAATATTTTTTGAGCGTTGTTAGAAGAAAAACGTAATGCAAGGCCACCATGCAATGTAGTATCTGTACATAATTATGCACTTCCGATTTTATTATTAGTAGATACGTCAGTCAAGAGCCCCATCCTAAAGATTATAATATTATAGTGTATAGAATATTATAGTGCAAATCCTTTTTTTTTAATCTTTAAAGTAAAAGCTGTGCTGTAAAGCTCCACGTGCTCTCGACTGTACCCGTATTTCATACTTTCCCCATCCTCGTCTTGCCCTCCTCTCGGCCATTGGCTGGCGACGCCCTTGACGTCAGGTATTGCTGGTTTCAGTACATTTAATAATATAGGTAAATTTGTCATATTTGAACTTTAGAGGCACATAATAGGTACTTACGTCAGCACAGGCGAAGGCCAACTAGGTACAAGTTTATAGGAAATGCCTTGTGCGTATTTTTTTATACACAACTCCCGCTCTAGGGACATGTCCTGTGTCGCGAGGGACTATATATTCACGGGCACAAAGTACACCCAGACTCGGAACAGACATTTATGAATCACAGTTTTGTCCTGTGCGGGAATCAAACCTGCAAAACGCCGCGAAGTGGTAAATAGCATGATAACCACATAGCATGCCAACCGACCGCGCAGTCTATGCTGCCTTATAACATAGTGTAAGGAAGAATCTCATCACTATTAACAAATGCTGGCAATCCTTTGGTTGTCGTTGTCATAGTATAAATAAACAAAGAAATGATTAACTAATAATTTATTAACAACTAAAATTAACTACTACAGACGCAACTCAATACTCAGTATACATTACATACATAATTTTCGGTATATATTCGTTAATATCTATTTAATTTAATAGTCATCACTTTAACTTTTGCCTTTTTCAAGTAGTTTATCAAGTTATTTATATGGAAACCAATACAATTACTACAAAAAAGAAATGCATATAGCATACTCATGGCATCTATTTGTGAAAATAATAACAAAATTGTATTTTGTAAAAATAATAAAGTAACAACTGACAGGACTTAAAATTAGTTACATTTACAAACTCAACTCGTGGCCTGACTTTTCGATTGCAGACTTCAGTCTTACTATCGTGCTTTTGTTGAAGTCTTCTGTTTTGAGTCCTAATTTCAATGCAGCTTGTAAGTGTTCTTCAGCTTCTTGCACCTTATTTTCCGACAAATAATAATTTATAAGGCGCGAGTAAGCATTACCTAGCGAACCAGATGAAGTAGGCGAGTGTTCCTTTAAGTAAGATATAAGTTTTTCTATCAATTGTGGTTCTTTTTTAACATGGCTTTCTTGTAACAGTCTCCTAAATACAACCGTTGGTGCTGTTTTTAGCCATTTTGACCAAAGCGATTTGGCTTCTTGGTCTTTACCACTTAAAATAAGTTCCATCCACAAAAGATTGGCTGGCAGGAGCAGTCCTTTTGATGCGGAAATGTCAGCTATTTTGATACCTAAAAAATAATATAAATAGGGTAAATAACGGAGATGAAAGATGGTACCTACTATATAGGTTTCAGCTCTAAATACATACTGAGGTAAAAGGATTATTAAATCAAAAATAAGAATAGCATTGTTAGAGATCCATAATTATCAAACCTATATATTCATTTAGTAATACGAAAATCATTTGGGTCGTAGACTAATATCTAAACTAATATTATAAATAGCAAACATTTTGATTTTTTGTTTATTTCTTAGGATTTAACTCAAAAACTACTCTCGACCGATTTAAAAAAGTCTTTAACGAAATTTACATTATCAGCGGGTAACATAGGCTATATTTTATTGAAAAAAATTACGGGATACTTAAGAAAACTAAATAAATGTCTACCCTTGCAAAGCTAGTTAATTATAAATACTCACATTTCGCCATAAGGTCACTATCCTGTAAAACAGAAGCGAGTGCGTTACTCCGTGGGAACTGTTTTAGTGCGGTTTCCAATGCCTCGGGAGTGTTGGCCGCCTCAACTAACTTGAGCAAATTATCCACATGTTGAGCGCCAGCGCCTCTATGGAATATAGCCGAAGTTAACTTATCGTTATAGGTCACACGTCGTTTCAATGGCTCGTTTATTTGGTTCCCTAGTTGCTGTATTTTCTCCACATTACCCGCTTCGGCTAAGGACTTCAGTAGAAATTTTAGAACATTTGTTTTTGGTACAAGTCCATGTTGTATAGACTGGATAGTGATGTCCATCGCTTCTGATAACTGGCCATTCTTTACCAAGTTCTCAATGTTGTTGGATACGTCCATTTTAGTAGGTTTTGCTATTTCTTTTTTGGCTATGATTTTCTCAACAATATTCTCTTGCTTAGTGATTTGTACTGCTTTATCTTGAGGTATGGCGAAGGGTACTTGTCTATTCTTGGATTTAAGGTGTTGTCCAAGGTGTTGAAGGAATTGTTCGCTAGGGACCTCTCCTTCTTCCTGAAGTAAGGTCCATAGTCCGAGTGCTTTGTCAGTGTCGTCAGCTTTGCAGTAAGTTACGAGTAGATGGTAGAAAATGTTAGAACGATCGATGTGCGATAATTCTTTTGTAGCTTCGAGTAATCCTTCCAGGTATTCTGATTTTCCTTCCTGCAAACAAATTATAGGTTTTTATGTCATCATCGTAGTGGCTTAGGCAATATAATTATGTAAATAATATTATGTATCATACCTCAACATATCTCAGACAAGCTTCTTCTAACCGACGTTGTCGTGTTTGTAGACCTGGCGTTTCGAGAATACGACGAGCTTGTCTTAGACGACCGCACTCAACGAATGCGATGACCAAGTCATGGAGGATGTTTACTTCTCCATGAACCTGGAAATCGAAAATTAGTAAAATAATAATACATTGAAAAAGTGTAAGACACCTTTATTTTGCTAGCTATGTTAGTTCTCAAGCGGATTCATGATTTTTTCCACAACAACCTAATAATCCGACCCAGGACCTCACTATCGTCCGCAAACATAACGGCGAGGCCACGATTTAACGTGGCAGCGGCGAGCGGCGGCGGCAACAAATGTGCTAAAACCGCGCGTCATAGAATGTTCTAGTACATTTGCTCTCAGAGCTCGCCGTGTTCGTGGCCGGCTGTAAGTGCAGTCAGTAAGTTTGTTTCAATTACAAACTATACATATAACATACCTGGGTGCTAAGATCTGCCAACCATTGTAGCCGGGCAGCATCCTCCTGCATTATCAGTGCCTTCATCAATTCTCCCTTCCAAGGGGTACTCCTGTACAGCTTACAGTAATGTTCAAATATTTTGAGAGCACTGGGAATGTCTTCTTTTAATAAATGCACTTTGATTGATGGTCCCAGTATAACATTTGACGGCTCAATGAAATTATTACCTAAAAGCACTTTGGTCATTTCAATTACCTGAAACAAGATGTTTTAATAGTCACTGTAGTAATTTTTATTTGTCTTAAAGTCTACTACCACGTTTTGACAATTCAGGTCTCCAGAGCTCATTTAGGGATGTGTTTGAAAGAAAGGTCCCTATCCCAGGGATACTCCACTCTTAAAGCCCTGGTGAAAAAAAATGTGTTGGCAACACGCAAGTAATATCTCTGGTATTGCAAGCGTCCATAGGCTATGGTAACTGCTTAACATCAGGCGGGCCGTAAGCTTATTTGCGACCCATTACATAACACAAAAACCTAGTGTTGCAAGATGTAGAGTCGACAACGCGCGAGTAATGCTCCTGGCATTGCCTGCATTCATCAGTTTTACATAAACTTTTTATTTTAATATAAATACATGTTTGGAATCTTAATATTAGAGTAGAGAAAGTTCGAGAATGATGAGATTCACAACAGGTGGGAACAACTACACATAAAGTAGGTAGACTTACTTCAACATCATTCTTCTGCTCAGCTAAGGTGTTCAACATTTGCCAACATTTTGAATTTAACATAAAGCTTGTTTTTTCTGAATTATCAATCTGTTTGTTTTCTTTCAAAAACTGTTTCGCTTCGTCTATTCTATTCAATCTAACTAAAGCATATGCCATCTGCACTATTTTGTATTTGTTCAGTATAAATTCAGGATTCTTGGCCTTGATCTTTTGTCTACACTCTTCGGCTTTTTCAATTACATCGTTTTCACAGTAAAATTCAAATAACTGCGCTAATGTCGCCGTCGATAGTTCAAAGTTTGATGCTTCTAATTCTTTTAAGTGATTATTTAATTTTTCAACATTGTTATCTTTAATATATGCTAGAAGTAGCTGTTTTTGCAGGCGAGTCAAGTTTACATTACCCTTCTTTTTCAATGATATAAATTGTGATTCAAGTTGAGCAGTAGTCTGTTCGCCAGAAGGTCTTCGCAGCTCTGCTAGAGGAACAACATCTAATTCAGACGACGTAAGTAAAGAAAGCAATTGTGATAGCTGTGTTGTCATACTTTCACCAAGATACTGTACAATAGCTTCTGCAGTAGAAGTGTTAATCCTTAAACCTTTATCATAAACACCTTGCAGTAGATTTGTACATAAATCAGGTTTTGCTAAATTTTTTACAGATGCTTTAATAATGCGGCTGACTTCTAAGACAACAGGGTTGTCTTCACTTTGGGTGTCATCATGGGCAGTATCTTCCTCTTGTAATGCACCTGGTCCTTTACTGCTTATAACATGTAATATAGTTATGAAAGACTTTATATCTTTTGTCTGACTTAAAGCATTTATAAGTGACCGTGCAACAAGGGTGTAATTACCCCTTGGACGGTACTGTAATGCAATTTCTGCTGCCTTCTTTATGTCTCCACCGTCTAATAATTCGACCATCAAGTTTCTAGCAGCATGCACAACAGGTATGTTGGCGATTTGTAGTTTAATTATTACATTTTGTGGTGTGTCATTCTTGATCAGATAAGGAATAACATAGTCTCTTAGAGTTTCACCAGATATTGGTAAGCCATTATTGGCCATATCTCTAAGCAATTGTAAAAGACCCTCTTGATCATTTTCTTTCCCTTTTTGGGCTAAAAGAGGCCAATAATAATGTTGTCTAATTTCAATGCCATCCTTTTTCAATTCTGTAAACAACTTTTGAGCTAGTTCTGTTTGACCACTTGCAAGAGCCCCTTCAGTAGCAATATACAAAGCATTTGGTATTAATCCTTCACTTTGGACTTCTCTGCAAGTGCTAATAACAGCATCAGCAGATTTGTTGAGCCTTAATAGTTGTTTGACAAAGAATGCTCCTTTGAATATTGTATCCTCTATATTAGATGATTTGGGCATTGTCTTCATGATTTTCTTTGCTGTTTCTTCCTGTCCTTTGTTCAGTAGTCTTAGGATAAGATTGCACACATCCTGGTTGTAGCCAATACCTTTTTGTAGTTGAGGCAATAACTCTTCCACTTTATCCCCATGGCCACTAACAGCAAGATGTTCAATTATCTCCAAGATATCCTAAAATAATATATGAACAAAGTTAATTTAACCAAAGATAATTTTCCTGACATAAGAATACTAAGTTTCATGTATCACAACAGGAGCTGGCTTGCACAATTGTGTAAATTGCTGCACTTACAACAGATTTATAGCATAGCAGTTTCTGTTGTTAATTTAGCCAGGCATATCATGATGCTAACAATACAGTGTATGTATGTGGAATATTTTGCTGTAAGTGAATATTATTATAGTTCTTAGTATTACATATGGACTTTGTTTATATTAATTACTGTAATTTCATTTTTGTGTGGTTTCATCACTTTTTGTTCATTTCACTCATACCAAATTGTAACTGGCCATTACAAAGAGTGACCAGAGTTTTTCCGCCAATTTCTCGCGAGGCTCTACCCTTGCCAGCGAATTGGCTGTAGGAAAAAAATATGCTGACTTTGTTTATTATAAGTATCATGCATTTGATCTAAATGAATAAATGACTATCGAGTTTACCTTATCAGTCAAAAGATCATCCTTATCTTTAGCAGTCTGGATGGTTCTTAGGACTCCTTGAATATCACCTTGTCTGGCGTATCCACAGGCAAGTAATGTATAAGTTCTATTTGTGGGTTGCAAACCAGCACCTGCCATAGTTTCCAACACAGCTTTGGCACTGTCAGTATCTCCATGGAATGCATGACCCATAACAAGTGCATTGAGGACTGGTTCAGAAACAGGCATGTTGAGTTCACGCATCTTTTCTAGGACTTTTGTAGCACCTTCCACATCACCTTCTTGGCAGTACCGCCACATTAATCTTTGATATGTTACTCTGGAAAATATATTTAGATAATTTGAGATAGTGTTGTTTCTGTATGTGAGTGCAGCTAGAGACCTGCACTCACATTTTTCAGTTCCAATGTTTCCTTTTATTATTCTTTATTTGTATTATAAAATAATTATGTAAAATCAAAGATACCAACACAGCTTTGTCTTCTGATATATTTTGACTAAGAGTGGCAACAAATCTGGGTCATGGCCGAGCAAAAGAGAAAAGCATTGGGGACTTGCAAATATATATTTCCCAGACACAAAGTACACCCAGATTTAGAACCATCTATTGTGGATTCCACAAAATTTTTGTCCCACATGGGATTTAACACAAAGCACAGTTTTAAATGGCGGGGTAAAATTGAACCATTCACAGACAACAAAATATTAAATTACCTGTTCGGCTGTAACCCCTTCCTTTCTAACTCCTCAAGAAACTGTGCTGGGGAGAATGGATGCTCATTCTCAATGTACACCCTCAGTAAGGCATTGTAGTGTGAGATATCCATAGGTATACCACGCTCTGTGAGCACACCCCATATCTTTTGTACCAGGAGAGTCCTTTGTTCTGGTAGTTCTTCCGGTACAAGTTCACCTATACATTATATAAAAATAATTTTTTAGACTAATACTCTTAAATATTAAAGCAATGTGGAAAAAGTCGAGCCCCGAGCAGGATTTGAACCCGCGCCTCTCGGATTTAGGCACAGTTTCATATTTGTCCACCGCTTTCCTAATGACGGCACTCCAAGAGGTATGGATCTTTATGAAGGCGATAGATCATATCCTGGGGATGGACATAGGGTACTTTTTACTGCGATAACCTACAAACAGCTAGTATTATTACAAATGCAAATCACACCAAAACAGCTAAACAGATGTAGATGTCATTTGGCACAGACACACATTATAGTCTGGAATAGCAGATAGCTTTCTGGTATTATTATCTTTTGCATCTTGCAGGCTTGATTTGAACTGCATCATTAGCAGCAATTTACAATGCCTTGTGATAGCTGTACCCAAGAGGGAAAGCAACTAACATGTAACATCTCCTAATTTGAATATATCTATAATGACTGACTATAAGTGTATATGTTCCTAGTTCCTTCTGGTTAACTTCTTGTGCTTGGCTTGGCCGTTTCGTTACTCAAGGTCCTATTGGCACAAAATTAACACCTAGTGAATTATTTTATATCCTAGTGTGTTCATAATCCCATAGGAGTCACTATGTCACTTTAACGAAACTGCCAGGCCACACAATTTGACTGAGTTGTAGGGTATGTAGAGAACTTCAGACTAGGATTTAAGAAGAACGCTGGCTATGATGTGAGTTAGAGAGTTTAGGGTATGTACAGTCAGGAGCTTGGCTCTCCATGAGATCTGATTATTTTACAGTGCAAGCGATATCTCTGGATTTCTTCTTGTATATTTTTCATCATTGGTATTAATAAAGTAAAAGTAATAAATGTCGACATGACCAAATTTTAGATACAGCTAACCTCAATGGGGCTAGCCATGGGATCCTGGGATCCTGGCACCTTGAAATCAGAAGTTGCACTTTACAATCACTAGACCAATGAGGCAATGAGTACAAAATAGTAAAAATAATAATTACCACAACATCTGATGACAAGAAGAGACTGAGAACTTGTAATATCATTTTTTGATTTAATTTCATCAAACACTTCATCAATGTCCTTTTTAGTGATTCTTCCATACCTACGCACTTCTGAGTCTAATTTTTGCAGCAAAGGCTCTAAGCTTTCTGGTTTCTTTGATGTTGCATAGTCTCTCAAGAGGACACTGCAAAAAATAAATAACAAAACAATTACATATGTTTGGTTATAAAATAATTTTCATAAATATAATAATAATATAAGTATTACCACGATTCCTAGATAAAATAACATGAGGGATAAAGACTAGATATTATGTGAAAAATATGTAGTTGCTAAAGTAATATCAGTACTGGACTGGACGCAACTTGCATGTTATCTCAGGGTAACATTAATTGTTTTTTCTTCCTTGACACAGTGTTATAAAAACGTATAGTTTTTATATTGCGAATAAATAACTTTGATTTAACTTACTTATTGGCAGCACTTAATGCTTTTGGGTTAATTAACAAATTTGATTCTGCGGTCTTAGCCGAGTTGAGTATAAGAGTTCTTGCCGCACCAGTAAAGTACCGCACAAACTTTGTGGAGCGTAGAAGCGACGACATTGTTGTGCTTTAAGACTTTACAACATTAAGGACTTAGTCCCGCTCCTTAATTGGAAGAATCTTAAAAATCAGAGAACTTTATTTAAAAGCCTATAAGCAGCAATAAAAAATAATTTTGAGGTTATGTGTGCAGTTATGTCACTCGCGCATATCGCAATAATGTTGCCAATTTATATGGACAGTAACAAAATAGCTTATACTTTAAATTTAATATTATACGCTGCCTTTGATCCAAAAGATACAAAAAATTTTTTATCAAAACCACAACAACTGGCACACTCACACTGGAAATATTTAAAATGACATGAAAGTATTAAGGATTTTTACAAAATTTATTTATTTAGTGAATAAAATGTTTACAATACATTAAAACATCAGTTGGTTAAAAAACCTAGAGTATTATATACTCATCAGCTACTTTTTTTGAGACCGTTGTACTGCGTTATTTTTACGGAATCTGATAATAGAAGAAAATAATTTATATTATGAATATTTTAACGTCACAAAATATTATCACCCTATCTTAAATACAGACCATACTACATATTATGATCCAAGGACAACATTCATTGCTATGCAGACGACAGCAAAGGGGACACCTATTACGCAGGCCGCGCAAATATCCTTCCTTCCACTGTTGACGAAAGTCGGGTAAAACTTGTGTCTGAAAGCAGTAGAACTCTTTCCAGGTTTCTCTGTCTACGCTTTCCAGAGTCTCTGATTGGGGACGACTAAAATTTAGTCAGTTTAACCATACTACAGAATACTTAATACTATACTAAGAAACAAGGTTGTGCGTTCACCGCTAAAAAAGTCCTATATGCTATGGCTCCACCAGCCTTTACAATACACAGTCGACATCTCCAGCGACATCCAATTCCGACATCACTCAGAAGAAAAGCTAAGCTGGCATCCAGAAAGGCCAGTGTGTTCAACAGGGCAAAGCGATATTTCACCGCGGGCCAAAGACTGCTGCTCTACAAAGTGCAAGTCTGGCCCCACATGGAGTACTGCTGCCACCTTTGGGCATGAACACCTGAATACCAGCTTGGACCCGTTGACTCCCTCCAAAGACGACCAGTGAGAATTGTTGACGATCCCAAGCTGACAGATGGTATTGATCCACTAAGTCTAAGAAGAGACTTGTGTGTATTGTACCGCCTGTACAATGTTTGGATGATATGATGGGCTTTGTTCTGAGAAATTGTGCAATATGATGTTTACGGTCATGTTTTATCAACGCACCTCTCATCACCGACAGGGAGTTCATTCCTCACATCCTAGCACCTCAAACATGCCGTACCGTACGGTTTCAGAACTTTTTTTAACCACGTACGATTAGGTTGTGGAATGAGTTCACTGTCGACTATAGCATGGGGTTTTTAAAAGGTCGGCAACGCGCGAGTGACACAACTGGTGTTGCAAGCGTTTATAGGCTCTGGTAACTGCTTACCATCAGGCGGACCGTATGCCACCTTGGTAGCATACAAAAAATTTTTTAAAAATAAATTAAAACAAGCATAATGTGCATTAAAGTTGGTTCAATATTTTACAAATTAAAATTAATTTTAAATGGACACACTCAAAGAAATCATAAGTGTCAATGAGTGATCGTGTAATGTTATTTATTCTGAAATCCGTCAATCTGGATCGTTATCTGATAACGATCCAGATTGATTGGCTTCAATTTATAAGTAATCACGGCGGCACATGCTGTATCAGTCAATAAGCAGTCGCGCGCGACGACGTGTGAATCAACAAACATAACAATGCCTTGTTGCAGTGTGTTTTGTGGTAAAAAAAAGATCACGGATGACAAATTGACAAATGGACGACGTATTCTTTCACCTGTAAGTAGGTATTTGTTTTGACAGTTAGTGAAGTGTTGCCAACTTAATGTAATAATATGATTCAAGATCATGATTTAGAAATATCAATTTTAGAAATATCTCCCAACGTGTGGCAATCATGTTACCGAAGTTTTCGATTTTAAGTTCTAAGCATATGCTTTTTAAATAGTTGTGTATTTATTTTGTCACATAGTTAAAATTTAATATCATCGTAACATTCATATCGATATAGCCCTCCCACTAGTTGTCAAATATTTATACTGTGTAAAATACACATAGGAAATAGTAATGTGTGTTAGTATATTGTTTATTAATTTGTGAACTCATTCCAATGGCTTATTCTGTTGATTAATACACAAAAAAAAAATAGAATTTAATGAAATTGATTCAAAAAACAATATTTTTTGATAAGAATAGCCTTAGCCAATAGACATCCCTAAGCCGGCTGTCAACTGTCAGCTGACCTGTCAGTCAATTTCGGGCAGGCGGGCTCACGAAACACGAGTTCACACGACGCAAATTCTGCACTTATCAAAGCGCCAAAGCGGTAATAGGCACAGTGGAATTCGTTCATAAGGTTCAGCCTGAACGGAAATCTAATATTTGTTTAAAATAAGCTGTACTAAATAAAACACAAACATGGTAAGACATTCTAATTTATGGTGAAACATTCTAATAGTTTCCATTGACTTTGATTTGACCTTTGATTTGTTTTCAATTAACCGGTAATTTGTTCGCATAAGAACTAATGTATATCTTTATGTTTCTCAACTATCGTCTTGTAGAATGAATAAATATTCTTTTTGCTTCTGGGATAATGCATATGTGGCATGATTTTGAGTGTACTTTTAAGATTACACTTAAAAATAATGTTAGTATAAAAAAAATAGGCAAGCTGTATTACTATAAATATGTACCTACAATTTAATTCTTATAAGCAGCTAAGAGGCAATGTTTAAAATAAACTAAAAAAAGAGATTTTATTCAACTTTTGTATCCATGGAAACATTTTGGCAATGATCTTGATCTTGTTGAACTTGTTTTGCACCTGCTATTACATAATAAAAATATTGGCAACATATTTTGAAAGTTGTTATTCAACTGTTGAACTAAACTGAAACTGTCTGAAAGTTGTTGTTGTTGATTGCATTACAGAAATAAACCTGATAACTTCTGGTTGTGACCTTGGTTTTAACTTTATAAAATTATTAACTTTAAAAATGTATGCTTGTTTCCAGGCTGAACCTGTCAAAGTTGTGGTCACCGGAGCCGCAGGGCAGATTGCATACTCACTGATCTACCAGATAGCCTCTGGTGCTGTATTCGGTCCCACCCAGCCGGTATACCTTCACCTACTTGATATAGCCCCAATGATGGGAGTCCTCGAAGGTGTTGTTATGGAACTGGCTGACTGTGCCCTCCCCCTACTGTCTGGTGTGCTACCCACTGCCAAGCCTGAAGAAGCATTTAAAGATGTTGTTGCTGCATTCTTAGTTGGTGCTATGCCCAGGAAAGAAGGCATGGAAAGGAAGGATCTCCTGGCTGCTAATGTTCGTATTTTCAAGGAGCAAGGACAGGCTATGGACAAAGTTGCCCGTAAGGATGTCAAGGTCCTTGTTGTTGGTAACCCAGCTAATACTAATGCTCTCATTTGCTCTAAGTATGCTCCATCCATTCCAAAAGAAAATTTCACAGCCATGACACGTCTGGACCAGAACCGTGCCCAGTCTCAGTTGGCTGCTAAAGTTGGAGTACCAGTACAGAATGTTAAAAATGTTATCATATGGGGCAATCACTCCTCTACTCAGTTCCCTGACGCTTCCAATGCTGTTGTGACTATTGGTGGTGCAGAAAAGCCCGTGCCAGTAGCCATCAATGATGATGAATACTTGAAATCAAACTTTATCACTACTGTACAAAAGCGAGGTGCTGCAGTTATTGCTGCTAGGAAGATGTCATCAGCTCTGTCTGCAGCTAAGGCTGCTTCTGACCACATGAGAGACTGGTTCCTTGGAAGCGGTGACCGTTGGGTGAGCATGGGTGTTGTATCTGATGGATCATATGGCACACCTCGTGATGTAGTCTTCTCATTCCCTGTCACAACAGCTAATGGTCAATGGAAGATTGTTCAAGGTCTAACCATCAATGACTTTGCACGTCAAATGCTTGATGCTACTGGTAAGGAGCTCGCTGAGGAGAAACAGGAAGCCCTGGATGTCTGCAAGGATTGACTGAGTAAATGAATGTAATTTAAAAGCAATATAGTGTTAAAAATTACAATCAGTAGTTGCAACACATTAATTATATCTTAACATAAACCAGTGCACAGTGGTACGTTATTCTGATAAGTTATGTAATCCTAAGCACAGCATAGTATCTATATATTTTTTTTTATGTTACATAAGTAACTGTCAAAGAGTTACTATGCATTAACTTCTGAAATTATTATATTGTTTTTAAATGCTTTGTTTTTTTTTTAATTTTTGTATTTATGTATAAAATATATTGTTTTAGAAGTTTCCAATTGAGTTTAATTATCTGTAGTTATAATGACGTAATTATTGACCATGCTGTTATCTCAGAAACTGATAATGTTCATTACTTAAACAAGGTTATAGTGCTAATGATAACCATTGTTTTATCTTACATAATATTTAATCACCTAGATATCTAGTATTGCTTTTGATAAACAAGCAAGCCCATAGATTGATCATGAAAAAATGTAGGTATTTTAGATACACTAGTTTTAGTGACGTCGTTCGCGGATATTTTAAAGTCCATACCATGACATCCTCATAGCGATTATATAAGCAATGATTAATGTTAACTTTGTTACCTAACTTTGACTTTGAAACTTAGATCAAAAACAAATCGCAATAAGGCCTATAGTACTATGACGATTAGTTTGGCTCTAGGACTGTATCGAAAACCTATTGGCAATGACATATGCTACAAGGAAACCTTTGTTCTATTCGAATTTCATTATGATATTTATTATTTAATTTCCCTTGTCAGTCAAGCACAAACATCCGTAAATAGACCATTGTTAAATCTATTAAAATATTCATTCATTACTTTGAATTAGTTTATTTAATATATTTCTCAGTTACGTCACACCTATCTATTAAATAAATAATTACCTAACGTAGGTATGTTTAAAAGTAATTGTTTTAGTTGTGTAATCAGTAATACTTATAGCATGTAGGTAGGTAAGTTGAATGTAGGTATTTCTTATTTTAAATAGATAAGAATAGAAGTAGGTATATTTTCAAAAATGTTTCAAACGACTGGCTTGTTTGTCTAGTGTTTAGTCCTGACTACAAGTCGGAAGTTGTGGGTTCGATTCTAACCGAGGATAAATGTCTGTGTAATGAGTATGATTTTTTTTGTGTCCGGGTGTAATTCATCTATAATAATATTACTTATTTATGCATTTTGACACACCCATAAATAAGTATGTTTACCAGCCGTCTGGTGAAATCAAAGAGAATAAGAAACCTCTTATTCTATATATCTATATATATCGTATAGTCATTGAGTGACATACAGACTCAGCCTAATTTGGGAGTTTTTTTTACTTTTACTTTAAAAAGCCGACTCCCGCACTAGAGAACAAGCTCTGTGTCGCGGGGGACTTGACAAACATACAATTAACGGACACAAATGACATCCAGACTCAGAACAACTCTTTGTGGGCCACACCAAGTTTTGTCCTGTGTGGGAATCGAACCCACAACCTCGTCCACAGCAGGCGCATTCTGCGACCACTGGACCACCAAGGCAGTCTTTAAGATAAGTTGTGAGTTATGTTAAGATAATATTATGTATTATTAGCTCGATTATTAGTTAAATATTGTTTTTTTTAACTTATCGGCCAGTAACCGAATTAAACAAAATCAATATATTTTACTATGCAACCTACTTATAAAAGATTTCTTTGATTGAAGCAATCGTAATGATCAAAGTTCATCAAAGTTTATCACAAATAAATAGGTTGGTATCCCTATCTATAGTTATTGCAAAGTAATTTATCATTACCTTATCATTCAGTAACATCATTTTAAATACTCAGACAGATTAGCGATCTGTATTTTCACAAGTAAATACTTACCAAAGTAGGTATGTTGCAACTGTTGCAAGCAACTGACTCTTGAATCTCCCGGTATACCAATGTTAGCGCTTGTTTGCGAATGCGCCTCGCCGAGATCCCGGGTTTGATTTTGTCTAGCTAAAGCGCTATTGAGATTTTATGCAGAGAATTCTCAGTAGTCTAGTGACAGGTAGATAAGTCTCTGTTAACCTTTTAACCGCCGGAGTTTATTTTAGTTCACGTGCCCCCAACGCCCGTCAATTAAATACTTACTTACTACGAAAAAGGTTGTGTAATATGATATATCGATACTTATACTTACCAATTTTTATTTGGCTGGCTTCATTAGTATTAAATTGTGGTACCGTATGTATCTTATGTGTTTTGAGAACGATAGAGCGAACCCAGAGCACCCAGATAGTCAACAATCATAAAAAAACACGACTGTACACTGTGTTTTAGTGTTAAGGTGGTTACCTCGCCACTAACACCACGTTACATAAGTGTTCAATTTCCACATGGTGGCATTTACGGTAGTCGAATCGAATAGCAAATGTATGAGATTTGACGTACCTAAGTTTATAATGTCGTAAATTTACGACAAATCCCATACATTTGTTTTCTATTCTATTCGATTCGACTACCGTTTATACCACTTGTCTAGTGGGACTGAATTGTATGTTTGTTAACTTTCCCGCTACACAGATGTTCCCAAGAGACTTCTTTCCATTAAGACCAACATGTCATATCACTACATAACGGAATAACAATTTTATCTCACCATAACTTGCCAAGGTGACCCTACAACAGATATCTAAAGTATTTTGTTCTACCAATCTAAATTTAACTACTGACTTTCTACTAATGCCGACTTTAAAGATAACATGGTCTTATCAAGTTTGTTTAACTGTAACTGTAATTAAATAAAGTACAGGGGTTCATTCATTAACAAAATATTATTATACAGAGATTGGGAGATGGAGAGGTCAAGACCTGGCCTATATATTTTTATACAAGCTTACAAGAAAAGCATTTTTGTAAGTATTTATTGAAATAACCGATTTCTTCCCAACACGGTGACTAGCAATCTGCACGCAAGATAAGTATTATAGTGCACAAATATGTGCGTAAATACAGATGAAATTTTATTTAAGTGATGGGCACACTGCCCCGCTCTACGTGTCAACGGAACAACAACACTGAGCGGGAATGCTTTTTCTGTGTGTTGTACTACGCGTGTTTTTAATGCCAAGAGAGATACAGTTACTATCAAACAACATGCACTCCTTCGCTACGCTGCGTAATGTGGTACAGAGTACCAATCTCCTTACTCTCATAGTCCAATGGGACGGCAATTCGACATGACCGGAGAAAGAACAGGCGTAGGACCACAGAAATAAAATAATATTTTAATCTGTCTCTGTAAGTATTGCGGCAATTTTTTGGCAGGCGTTTTTGAGTCTAGTATCTAATAATTATTAGACTTTTGACAACCTACCGTACGACTTTCCTGATGCCATTCAGTTACCGTAGGCAACAAGCTATGTACCTATGCTTGCTATACCAGGAGATTTACTATTGTTTTTAACCAGAGCTTTTTATTCAGGCAACCCTAGAATAAGGAAATCGTTATTTTAAAAACACTTGCTCTTAAATGAGCACTGAAGACTTGCACCTACCTACTGACTCATAAGAACAGAACTACACCAATATATTAGGTTGGGGAATAAGTCTTTTCGCATTATAGTATGTATGAACTTGTAATAAAATCTCTTTGGCTATTATACCTACCTACTAGTTGTATCTGGCTGGTTTTGGTATCATTGAAAGTTTAAATTTTAAAAAACATTTTCCAAATTCAAATTAGGAAAATGTGTGATTTTCATTTGTTTTTCGTACTGTCAAGATGAGTGAATCTAATGAAGAAATTCGTTACATTTTACAATTTTACTACAAAATTTAAGGTAAAAATGCAACGCAAGGCGCGAAAAAAAATTGCGATGTTTATGGACCTAGTGCAATGTCTGAGAGAGTAGCACAAATTCGGCTTAAGCGTTTTCAATCCGGAACTGGGAATTGACCACAAAACAGTTTTGGCGCATTTGAAAAAACTGGGTACACAAAAGGGCTTCACAGACTGTGGAAACCCGGGTTAACTCGCAACAAGGTGATGCTGTGTGTGTGTTGGGATTGGAAGGGCATAATTCATTATGAGCTGTTACCACCAGGCAACTGATGAGATTAAAGCAAGAAGTTGAGAGAAAGCGGCCGGAATTAATCAACACAAGGGATGTGGTTTTTCATCATGATAACGCTAGACCTCACACATCTTTAGCCACTCACCAAAAAATAAGAGAGTTTGGCTGGGAGGTGTTAATGCATCGGCCGTATAGTCCTGACCTTGCACCATCAGATTTCCACCTGTTTCGGTCTCTTCAGAATTCTTTAGGCAGTGTCAGGTTAACATCACGAGAGGACTGCCAAAACCACTCAAATCGACTGCGCGCGAAAACGAAAACGTATGACATTGCTATTTAGTATGACTTTTGGCGGCTTCACGCGCGAGTTCTACACGCTCCGTCTATCTTATTCTATTAGTCTGAGATCCATACCTACAAGATGGCAAAAAGTTATCGAACAAAATGGTACCTACATACTTTAGTTAAATATAAATAAACTATATTAAAAAATGTTTTGAATTTTCTTAAAAAATGCGAAGAAACTTTTTCCCCAACCTATTATGTAGTTATTTATTTGGCTGTGGTCTTCTGTGTGGTAGAAGACCTATCCAAAAACATACGTAATTTATATATTATCTAATGTAAAATTATTAACACTAACTAATACCTACTACCTACCTTTAGTCCTTATTCTGAGGCGAGCGTCGATAAATTGACCGCCTGACAAAAATTAATTAGGTCTAATTTTTTTATCAGAAATCTATACTTATATTATAAAGCTGAAGAGTTTGTTTGTTTGTTTGGTTGAACGCACTAATTTCAGAAAGTAGGTACTGGTTCGATTAGAAAAAATCTTTTTTTGTTGAATAGTGCATTTATCCTATAGGCTATATAACATCACGCTATGGTCAATAGGAGCGGTTGCAAAATCGGGGAAAATATTCCAAATTACCACGCGGACTAAGTCGCGGGCGACCTCTATTCCTACTAATATAATAAACGCGAAAGTTTGTAAGTATGGATGGATGGATGTTTGTTACTCTTTCACGTAAAAACTACTAAACGGATCTGGATGCAATTTGGCACACAGATTATGGTCTGGAATAACACATAGGCTACTTTTTACAGCGATAACCGACATCCACGCGGGAGGAGCCGCGGGCAACAGCTAGTAATTAAGCAGGCGCTTTAGAATTAACTATGATAATAATATGACGTAAGTAGGTAATTAAGCGAAAGTTTGTAAGTATGGATGGATGGATGCATGGATGTTTGTTACTCTTTCACGTAAAAACTACTAAACGGATCTGGATAAAATTACACATAGGCTACTTTTTACAGCGATAACCGACATCCACGCGGGCGGAGCCGCGGGCAACAGCTAGTAATTAATAATAATGGCTAGTAGCATTGCGGCATTTCTTTAGCAGGCGCTTTAGAATTAACAATGATAACAGTATGACGAAAGTAAGTATTTAATTATGGCACTGATTTAAAGAAGCAGTTATAAATAGCAGTTTTGGTAAGTTTAAAATTATAAATGGCACGTATAATAACTAGTTCAGCAGTTAAAACTAAGCAGTAAAGTAAACACAAGTTAGTAATGAAAAATAATGAAATGGATCAGTGAATAATAATTGAGCAGGAAAATAAATAAATGGACGGTAAAAATTATTGAACGAGCGGTTACGTGTGGGCTGTAATAAATCGGAATTTGTCGGTAAGAAATCTCATTCTAAGCAATTGTATAAACAATGAGGTGGTAAAATAAAATAAAAAGCAGTACTTTAATAGTAATGAAAAATTAAATTACTTTTTCCTTGACTGAAGGAATGAAATAAAACAAATTGTATAATAATAATAGGAACTTTAATTTAAGTAATAATTTTGTACTAATACTAATTCCATAGATACTTAGTCAATTAAAAAACAAATACGCACTGCCTTAACTAAGCGAAATAAGTAGTTTTTTTTACACCTAACCTACCCATGAAATAAAATTATTACCAAGTACCTAATGCATTTTGTCAAATGTTATTTAGGTCATACATTTTTTTGTTTTATCGAACCATGCTCATTCCATCATTTTTACCGTTCTTTCAGTTATTGGACAGCTCAATTATTTTTAGAATTGACTTTGTATGATAAAATAAACGACTAATTGTTTTTTTATTAGTGTCCATGTTTTACTGTCGGAATAGTTAATCAACCGCCATTAAATTAAATAACTGCTCAATATGTTTTCCAGCTGATAATAACATCTCGAATATTTAAATAACAGCTCAAAAACTTAGTTCCCTTTAATTATAAAATAAATCTAAATAAAATACAAGACTTCGCTCAACCTTACAGCTGTGAATTACTTCTTACAAATAATAAACACGCACAATGTAGGGTTCCGAAATTGCCATTCCCAATAATGTGGACTAAGAATACGGTATCTGTGGTTTCAGCATTTATGACTTTTGAGAACATAGGAAAATGGTAACAATTTTGGTAAAGTCTTAAAATAAGTCGCATTAAAAGGGTCCTAATATGTTTTTGTACTTTTTCGTATGAACGCTACAACAAGCAACGAAGTTCATCATAGAAAACACAGATGTCACTATACCGAGAAACACGCAACCGCAGAACAAATGTTCGAGATGCTGAATCGCGCTATCGAAGTTTACACAGACACTCAGTATATATACAACGCCCAACGACTAACCGTTGGGCTGCGGCCCGCCAGGCACGATCACCTAGCCTGGTCGGAGGATCCTCCCTTTTCGTTGGAGGTGTGTGACAGCCTCCACAACCTAAATATTACATCCCTTCCGTCCAAGCATCAACACAGTGAATACGTGTTATTAGTTTATTCTCAATAATAAATTATAAATATTAAATTAATTAAGTCCAAGTTAACTTGACCTTTACGAGCAAAAACCATAATAATCTCAGCAAGTTAACTAAATCCTATCAAGTGAAGTTCGACCTTATCGTAGTAGCCAGAGGAGCCCGTCGCATCGCCCGTCGCTGAGCGCGCAGGTCTCACAGGGGCGCCCCACCCACCCGGAGCATTAAAGAGACAGGTGACATTTTTTATCTCTGTCCTTTGCTTGGCTGCAGAGCGCCGAGGCATCGATCGCCGGGCGGGATCCACGTTATCGCATAACTACTACGAGACTTGTTATAGCTGTCTAGCTATGTTTACGCACTATTCGTTGCTCACTAACTACGAATAACGTCGTTGCGTGTTGCCGCGTAGCGATCTCCCGGGCTGCTAGATATAATATAATATATATCCCATTGTTATTTGCTTACATATTGGTATTGGTATGGCGTCACGACGTTCACCCGCGTCCACTCCTACCACTTCTGTGGAACATACACAATCAGAATCTGATTTAAATACGCTCCAATTAGGCGAAGTACCATTTGTAAATGTAAACAGAAAGAAGCGGTTTCGTACTAACGAATCAAGCCCTCCAGCATCAGATCAAAACCTCAACCATGACATTATGGTACTGTTAACCTCCTGGAAAGAGGAATTCCAGACGAAAATAGATGAGATGTTCTGTTGCCAAAACAAACTTATTACAAAACTATCTGCCGATATTACGGAACTAAAAGCTCAAAATGGAATTATTCAAAAATCTAACGACGACATAATACAGTCCATGTCTTTCATCAATAAACAGTATGAGGACATTAAAGGAGGCCTTGATAACTTGCAAAAGGAACGGCAAGAGCAAAAAAGGTGCATTGAAAACCTCGAAAGAAAGATACAGGACCTTCAACTCAAAAGCAGATCTTCCAATATTGAAATTAGAAATATACCTCAGTCTGAAAAATAATCCACCGTCGATTTAAAAAATACAGTTTACAAGATTTCGCAGGCTATTGGGACTCCGATCTCCTCCTCTGAATTACGGGACATATATCGATTGCCGGGGAAACTTGGTACAGTGCGCCCAATCGTAGCCGAATTTCAGACTGTACAAATGAAGCTGGACACGATTTCTGCCGTACGAACTTTCAACAAAGGTAAAAAATTGAAGATAAACTCAATACAGAGATACTTCAGGTCCCGGGTAAACGACTTGCCGTTTACGTATCTGATTATCTTCCAGCAAGCTCCAAAAAGCTGTTCCATCAGGCACGAGAGTTTGCAAATCGTAACAGCTTTAAATACTGCTGGACCATCAACGGTAACATTTTTCTTCGGAAGACAGATGGAGAGAAACAAATACTAATTTCTTCAGAGAAATGCCTATTAGATCTACAAAATAATATATGACTAATACATTTGTTAATTATTCCCGTTAGTCATCACGTGCAACCGTATATTAGTCTATGTCTTAAATTACTATTATTAGCCTGCGAATATTTTTACTTGCTATATGTCTGTAAATTCACTCGTTTACCTGTAAAAAAAAACCTATATTATTTAAACATATTTTGTAAGAAACATCACACACCTTACTACAAATATAAACACACACATACCATATCTATCATATCACTACTTACACAATTAATACACACAGAATTCAAATCATCCATACTCTCACACACACTTATTGTTAACCTAGATTACACTTTAAAACCTAAAAAGTTTAAACTCTTTGCTCTTTACAATATGAGCCGTATACAAAGTATTTTAATTTTTAAAAATGGCTAATATAAACGATTTAAATACTGAATTAGATTCAAACCCAACTTCACGTTCTATTGTCTGTCATCCAGAGGACTGCCTAACTCATGTACATAATCACAAACAAGGACTTAAAATAATTCATGTTAACATATGTAGCATAAATAAAAACTTCGATCAATTTTGTATAATGCTTTCGGTGACTAAAATTATTTTTGATATTATTGTCTTTACTGAGTGCTGGCTTAGTAAAACTAATACTTTACCTTCTCTGGATGGCTATATAGCACATGCCTCAAAATCATTAATGAACCAAAATGATGGTATAGTTATTTACACCAATAACAAACTTACATGTAAAATAAGCGAACCATATTTTAAAGGTGCAAGCTGCTTGGTATGCCAAGTAAATAAAAATATAGGAATCGTGGCAGCTTATCGCTCACCATCTCTAAAATCTTCAGACGATCATTATAATTTCATTGATAGTTTGAACAATGTGTATAACACCTTAACGACACAACACTTGATACTTATTGGTGACATGAATATCAACATACGTCCTGATAGTACAAATCTCTTATGTGAGGAATATTTAACTCTCAATGCATCCCATGGGCTCTTTCCCACTCACACCTTTCCTACAAGAATCAGCCAAAAATGCGTAGACCATATCTTTATCAAATCTTGTTTTACATCTAAAACACTAGTATTAGATTCCCACATAACGGACCACTCCCCCATAGCCCTATTCTTAGATCAAACAAAATCTTCCCGTAAACACTATCATACAAAATCTTGCACTAATTACCCTAATATTAAAACACAAATAGATAACACCGATTTCTCACAAATACTTTAAATGGATGACGCAAATACTGCTGCAAACAGCTTTATTCATACTGTCTCAACTATAATAACCACTTATACAATAATCACCAAAGTTTCTAATAGAAACAGAAATCTAAAACCGTGGGTTACACCTGGTCTGGTTCGATGCATTAGGAACCGCGACAGATTGCACATTAAGTCTAGAAAATCACCAGATAATATGACGATTAAGTTAACTTATACCCGCTACCGCAACTTCTGTAACTGTCTTCTTCGTAAGTTAAAATATGACTACAACAAACGCCTCATAGATAAAGCTGGTTCTAATCCAAAAGCCCTTTGGAAAGCCATAAAAAACATTACTAACACTCAAAAGAGTAATGACAGTCCAACACATCTATTGAGCTCTAGCAGTGATCCTAAACAGTCCATTAACTATGTATGCGACTTTTTCTCTTCCATTGGTAAAAACTTAGCCGAAAAAATCATCCTATCTGGTTCTGCAAATAGCACCTCAGTCCTGCCTCAACTCGCCCCAGTTTCCTCGGGTAATTCGATGGTTATTCTTGAGGTGACTGAGGCTGAAGTAGAGACCATCATCTTACAGCAGCGCCTTGACTGTGCTCTGGGGTGGGATGGTATATCATCTTATGTATTAAGACTCTCTCGAGAAACACTAGTACCCCCCATAACACATATCTGTAATCTTGCCATAAATACTGGAGTTTTTCCAGATGCCTTTAAAAAGGCATTAATACACCCAATCTACAAGGGTGGGGACAGAGACTGTGTCAATAACTATCGCCCTATTGCAATACTATCTGCACTCTCAAAAATATTGGAGAAGATCCTGAACAATGTCCTTAAAAAGTTTATTAACAAATTCAACATTCTATCTAAAAACCAATATGGTTTCCGGTCTGGCATTTCCACCGAAGACGCTGTTCTTGATTTATCTAAAACTGTTGTCAAGAATTTAGACAGTAATAGTAGATGTTTGTGCATATTCTTAGATCTCTCCAAAGCATTTGACACGGTCTCTGTCCCAATCCTACTAGATAAAATGGAGAAACTGGGCATTCGAGGTGTCGCTTATAATCTCTTTAGAGATTATCTCACAAATAGGGGACAAAGAGTAAAGATTGCAGGTCAGATGAGTAAGGAGGCTTTTAACTCTTATGGCGTTCCCCAAGGGAGTATACTGGGCCATACGCTCTTCCTGTTATACGCAAATGACCTCTGTTCAATGAATCTTCCACATACAGACATATTTACTTACGCAGATGACACTGCTCTTGTAGTGGAGGGTCCAGACTGGCCAGCGGTGAAAGAGAGAGCTGAACACTCACTAAAACAAGTTATGATGTGGCTTACTAACAACCTGCTAACATTAAATCTAGATAAAACGGTATATGTCCCGTTTTCATTGTCCAAAATTAACAATCCACCAAAATTTTTTTCTATAAAAGCTCACAATTGCCTTTCATGCGACACCTGCAACTGCCAGGAACTTACTCAAACCACTAACGCGAAATACCTTGGTGTTCAAATAGACAGTGGGCTGACGTGGGGTAAGCAGGTCGAAGTTGTCATAATGAGAACCAGACGGCTTATACATATTTTTAAGACTCTCCGGGAAACGACCAGCCAAGAAAAGATAAAAATGGTCTATCTTGCCCTATGTCAGTCCATTGTCCAGTACTGCATCCCGGTCTGGGGTGGGTGTGCAAAGATGCAACTTCTTAAGCTGGAAAGAGCACAAAGAGCAGTGTTGAAAGTCATGAATAAGAAGCCATTAAGATACCCCACTACACAACTCTACGCTGAAAATAACGTCTTAACAGTTAGACAACTCTTTGTCCTAAGAACAATACTAAAAATACACCAAAGCGTACCTCTACCAAACCCTAAAAAACGCAGTAGGCAACCAGTTTGCCCTAGTGTCAGATGCAGAACCACTTTTGCAAGACGGCAATTTAAGAGTATAAGCCGTAAACTCTACAACACGCTAAACAAAAAGGAAAACTTTGTTGGTCTTAACAACCACGAGGCTAAAAAGAAAATTAACAGTTCGCTACTCCAACTGGACTACGAAGGCACTGAAGCGCTCCTAAAATTCCTAGAGTAAATCTCCCATACTAGTACTGATACACACACACACACACACACACATACACACACACACACACACACACACACACACACACACATACACACACACACACACACACACACACACATACACGCAAACACACATTGTATTTTTATTTGTAACTTACCTTTTTTTTTAACGCGCATTCACTATTGTGTTTACTGCGTCTTTCTTTTTTGTATGAGCACTGTCGCCCAAAATACAGGCTTTAGCCTAGTTTGGGAATCAGTACCAGTACTTTCTGAGTAATTACACAGTATGTATTAATTGTAACAACTTTATGTAACTGTAAAAATTTAGTGAAAATAAACATTATTATTATTATATTATTATTATTATGTTTCTTTCTATTTTTTCTCGACTAAGTCGGTAAATCTGATGGCACGGGCCTAAGCCAAGTGTACATCAGTACATCACTATGTGATTGTTTGTATAGAAATAGTGGGTGTATCGGTTGTGTCCTGTGTGCATTGTAAAAATTTTCTGACCAGTCTACATGTGTTCAGTATCACTGCTTTTTGTAAGAGGTGGTAAGTTTTAGGTGGTATGTTAAGCGTTTTAAGGGATTGGTGTAACTGATTCGGTATTACGCCTGTTGTGGAGAGAACTATGGGAACTATAACTACTTTTTCTAGATGCCAAAGTCGGCTTATTTCGTCTCTTAGTTCAATGTATTTGGTTAATTTTTCTGCTATTGTTGTTTGTAGGTTATGCGTGTTTGGTACAGCAATATCTATGAGGTATCCTGTCTTATTTATTTTATTTATTAATGTTATGTCTGGTCTATTGTAATGAATTGTTCGATCTGTAAGAATAGCTCGGTCAAAGTAAAGTTTGGTTGTTGCGTTCTCAAGAATAGTTTCGGGGCTATATTTATAATATGGTGTAGATGTGTCAATGAGCTTGTATTGATGTGCAAGTTTTTGATGTATGACTTTAGCAACTTGGTCATGTCTATGTTTGTAATCAGTTTGGGCTATTGATTTGCATGCGCCTGTTATGTGTTGAATTGTTTCTGGTGAGCTATTGCATTTTCTACAGGTATCTGTAGTCAAATTTTTTATAATATATTTTCTGTAGTTTTTGGTTTCGATCGCTTGGTCTTGTATTGCGATCATGAAGCCTTCAGTCTCTGGGAAAAGCTCACCTCGGTTTAGCCACGCGTTCGACGCCTCTTTGTCGACATTCAGTTGGCATAAATCTTGAGTCCATTCGGTAATCTTAGTTTTTTTATCTACGAGAGTTTCGTTCTTTTGTTGTGTGGTGTCTTTGAGGTTAAGTGGGGTGAGTTTATCATCGTGCTGTACTATTGATTTGTGAAGTGTAGATGACTCGGCTTTTGCATAGAAATATTGTCTAAGTGTTGAGATTTGTTTATTGTGTAGGTTTGCAATATCAATGAGTCCTCTACCTCCTTCTATTCTAGGTAGTGTCAATCTTTGCAGACATGATCTGGGGTGATTTTTGCGGAATTTTGTCATTGTTGTATTAATTTTCCTTTGTAGATTTTTGAGTTCTGTCTTAGTCCAATTAATTACTCCAAAAGAATAAGTGAGAAGTGGAATGACAAAAGTGTTGATTGCTTTTATAGTGTTTCGTGAATTGAGTTGTGTTTTTAAAATTGTGTTTAGTCGGTGTTGAAATTGTTGTGTCAGCTGCAGTTTAGTTTCTTTGTAGTGTATTTGTAGGGACTGGTTGTATCCTAAGTATTTGTAAGCATCTTGTTCATCTAGTGATTTAATGTGTGCTCCTGTATCTAGTGTATATTCATTTTTGTAGTTCTGCCCGGCTTTAACTGAGTTAATTTTACATTTATCTATACCAAATTCCATTTTTATATCATTTGTAAATTGTTCCGTTAAATTAGCTAGATTATGCAGTTCATTCTCGGTTTTAGCGTATAGTTTAATGTCATCCATATAAAGTAAATGATTTAGCAGATTATTCTCAGCATTGATTTCTGTATTTTTTAAAGGATGTCCTAATGAAGTTGAGTTAAGGATATTAGAAAGAGGATTTAAAGCAAGACAAAACCACAAAGGGCTAAGGGTGTCTCCTTGGAAGATACCTCTTTTTATTTTGATTTCACTTGTTTCTATTGTTAGCGTTGGAGTAGTGAGTGTGAGTATAGTAGACCATTTAGTCATAATAGTTTTCAGAAAATAAATTATTGACGGATGAATTTTGTAAATTTCGAGTACTTTAATTAACCAAGAATGTGGGACTGAGTCGTAAGCTTTTTTGTAATCAATATACATACTGAATAGGTCTGATCGATCTCGCTGAACTTGTCTAAGAACAACAGAGTCTATAATTAATTGTTCTTTACATCCTTGGCTGAATTTTCTGCACCCTTTTTGTTGTTCTGCTAAGATATTATTGGTGTTAATATGTCCATAAATCAAAGATGAAATACAAGCTGTAATGATTTTGTAGAGAGTCTGTAAGCAAGAGTCTGTCGTTGTGTTTAACAGGGTCTGTCCATATCTCTGACCAGAAATTTTGTAATGTATCAGCGGTGGGGGCATCGTAAGCATCATTACCTACGATCGTAGTACTTCTAGGTGTGTTAGTGGTTGCTTGTTTGATATTGCGGTAAAATAGTTTTTCGTTACGAATGAATTGAAAGTTTTGTTGTTTTCTCAATGAACATGCCTTATATCTTTGTAATCTAGCTGTTGTCATTGCAAGTTTTTGTTTGAGAGTGTCTAGTGTGTGTGAAGTTTGTGTGTTTGGTTCTTCGTGTATAGTATGACTTTTATATTGTTCCATAATCTTGTTCGCATGCCTAACTACATTCCTACTTCTGTTACCATTACTGAATTGTGTGAGTCTGCCTATTTTTGTTCTAAGGTCTTCCAATTTTTTCTCTAATCGCCGTTGCCAATTTGGTTTGTAATCGTTTGTTGATCGTTGTTGAGTTTCTCTATTTTGGAGTGTCAGCTTTGCTCCATTCACTTTAGCAGCTGTCCAAGCCGCACAGTAAATAACTGTTTGTAATGTATTAAAATCAGTATTTGTATTAGTATTTTCAGGGAGAATTATTGTGTTTAGGTAGTTAATAATGTTTGCAAGTTTTTTTGATGGTTTTTGTCTAGGAATGTAAGCTCTATTTGTGGGTTCGGAATTATTATAAAATTGTAATGACTGTTGGAATATTTCATCTATCTGTGCTTGCCTTACCGGATTTGTATTAGGAATTAGAACTGATTCTTGACTCACGTCATTAATATCTAGGAAGAAGGACTCCAAGTTTTCATTATTAAATTCATGGCTATTTAGATCAGTGGTATCATCAGTGATGGTGGGATTGGTTAAAATGTTATTATTTATTCCTAGTTCTTCGGTAACTTCTTGTATGATTGCATTTAATCTGTCTTTACTAATGTATTTATTATTAATTATTGCTCTTCTCTGATCTGCTATTCGTTGTTGACTTAAATGACTTAAGGCAGGGAATCTGCTTATAAAATCTGCATGTAATATTGGTCGATATGCTGTTTCATTAGTGCCTAAGTTTGTTATGCGGTAGTATGACCGTATTATGGTTTCATTGTGTTCAGTCGTCCATCTCATTCGGGTTTGTGTTGTGTTTTGTGTGTTATTCTGAATGCGCTGTGAGGAGGAGTTTAATTGTAATTGAATTAGTTCTGCTTTAATTTCGTTATGTATCTGGTCTATTGCGTCCTGTGGTAGCAGTTTATTGCGTATGGTTGCTCTACGTTGATCTCCTATTCTTTGTCTACTTACTTGCATATGGGGGAATTTTTCTATGAATTTAAGGTGCAGAGGTTCGAGGTAGTTTTACGTGTCTGTATTGAGTGCTGTTAATTGAAGGTAAGTACGCGTTATGAACTTGTTCATTTCAGGTGTCCATCGCCTGCGTATTGAAGAAGAATTGCTGTCCGAAGTGGGTGCAAACTGTGAGTCTAGATTGACATCTTGCACAACACTGTTGGACGTACTAGCAGTGGACAAGGTAGGTGTTCTTCTTGTCATAAAGGAAGAGCGCGTAGAAGGGATCGATGAAAACAACGAACTACTATCGTCGCCTAAGTTATCAGCTGTAACAGATTTATCGATCGGAGCCCGCCGCCTATTCAGCTCCGTATCGCCAATGGTTCGCATGCTGAGACACCCAGCATTGGCTCCAGGTGTGCCCCGGCGACCCCCGGGCAGCGGCCGTAAATTATATACTTTTTTACTCATCTCCATAAAGGGTTTACCTTTGCCTTGTTAGCCACGTAAGTTTCATTAGTACGCATGTCCGCCCCCCACGTAAGTCAGATGTTCGGCTTGGACGTAAGGTAGGAATTTGGGGGGCTTATTATTATTATTATTACATTCTGAGGAGGTCGCAGTTCTAACCTAACCTAACCTACTCATTATTTTAATATGATCATGTATTTCTGTTAGTCCGTTTGGTCAAGGATTAAGAATACAAATGTCACCACCCCTTTCATCCCGAGGGTGTCGTAAGAGTCAACTAAGGGAGTAAGTGTTATGCACCGCAAGAGAGGGATAACTTGAAACAAAACCAACCCGTCTGGCCAGCGTGGTATACCTACTAGGCTAATATCCCTGTAAATGTTTAGAGGAGACTTGGATGTATGTATTTCTGCTCCTACATATATTACAGACCACCAAAAATTAAAAAAAAACAGACTCCTACAATTCGTGATTTTTCTTATTTACGAAAAAAATTTAGGAGACTTGATTCAAGACGCAATCTAATTTTTTTTTATACTACTTAGGTGGCAAACAAGCATACGGGCCACCTGATGTTAAGCAGTTACCGTAGCCTATGGTCGCTTGTAATACCAAAATATATCCCTGGGATAGGAATACGTTTCTTTTAAAACGCATCCCTAAATGAGCGCTGAAGACCTGTACTCACACACAGGAACACAACTACACCACTGTGTAGTTATTTGGCTGTGGTCTTAAAAGCTTAGCTCCATTCTAGCGATTCCATAGATTTCCATAGATTCCATGGTTCTCTTACATCATCACACATTATCTTAATTTTAACTTTTCTAATAATATTTTGTAAGATAATCGGCTATTACTCGTAAACTTGTGAAGTCTACATAGCTGTGATAGTTTTCCTTTTAATTTCGTTATATATACTACTAACAGGCCGCGCAAATATCCCTCGTTCCATTGTTGATGAAAGTCGCGAAAAACTTGTGTCTGAAATTAGTAGCACTCTTTCCAGAGTCTCTGATTGGGGACGACTAAATTTAGTCCAATTTAACCACAAGACACAAGTTTGCGCGTTCACCGTTGAGAAAACCCCATTTGTTATGGCTCCACGATTCCAAGACATAGCCCTTACAATATCCAAGAGCATTGGGGTCCTCGGCGTCGACATCTCCAGCGACGTTCAGTTCCGACATCACTTGGAAGACAAGGCTAAGCTGGCATCTAGAAAGCTAGGTGTGCTCAACAGGGCAAAGTGGTATTGCACCGCGGGACAAAGACTGCTGCTCTACAAAGCGCAAGTCCGGACCCACATAGAGTACTGCTGCACCTTTGGGCGGGAGCACCTGGATACCAGCTTGGACCCTTTGATTCAATCCAAAGACGCGCTGTGAGGATTGTTGACGATCCCAAGCTCACAGGCGGTATTGATCCACTAAGTCTAAGGAGAGACTTCGCTTCCTTGTGTGTGTTCTACCGCCTGTACAATGGGCTGTGTTCTGAGGAATTGTTCGAGATGATGCCCACGGCCTCATTTTATCAACGCACCTCTCGCCACCGACAGGGAGTTCATCCTCACATCCTTGCACCTCAAACATGCCGTACCGTAAGATTCCAGAGGAATTTCTTACCACGTACGATTAGGCTGTGGAATGAGCTCTCCCTGCCGAGGTTTTCCCAAGAGACTATAGCATGGGGTTCTTCAAGAAAGGAGTTATAAGGTTTTTGAAGGGTCGGCAACGCGTGAGTAACACCCCAGGTGTTGCAAACGTCCATAGGCTACGGTAACTGCTTACCATCAGGCGGGCCGTATGCTTGTTTGCCACCTAAGTAGTATAAAAAAAAAAACGTGAATTTTTTCACATTTCCAAATACCACCATTTGGCTGGCAGAGGGGGGGGGGGGGAGACTTGACTGTAACAAAAATTAGCATTTAAAAGCTGAATATTTCACAAACGAATCCCTCAATCAAAAACCTACAATATTTTTAAAAGAGCTATTCAACAATACCCAACACAATGGGGTAGTTAAGAAAAAAAAAAAAACATCCCCACTCAACATGTACAGGAGATTCTCGATCTATTTCTGTGGGAGATACCCTAGAAAAAAATATTTTTCAAGATTTTATTTTTAGTAATATTAATATTCGTGCCAAATTAACTAAAGGTCTCTAGGCAAAGCTGCGGACAGACGGACGGACGGACATAGCGAAACTATAAGGGTTCCTTGTTTACTTCGGAACCCAAAAAATAAGCTTTTCTATCAAGGCGGATACAGATATTGCGAGGCATGTAAAGCGCACGGTGCCTATCACATGCTTTTTGATACGTGGACTTTCATAGTCGTGGCGAGGCATGTGCTACGCACGTGTGGGGTGAGCCAGCGCTGGCTACGTCAGTGTGGACGTAGCCAGAAACTCACTATGTGACGCATGCCTCTGCTGACAAAATGAACTTCAACTGTACGGGCACATACCTCGCCGCAATGAAAGGTGCGTAGCGAGGCAAGTGCTACGCACGCGGTTCGATCGTCCCGAGCATGCATCAGTCGACCTGAGCATGCTATTTTATTTTTATTCGACGACACGTGCGTTGCGAGGCGTGACCGCGTGTGCGGCGCATGTCTGTATCCGCCATTACACATTGAATAAGATTATTTTTACTAAAGGCATGTCTGATTTAAAACTACCTATTAGACCAGCAGCGTGTGTGGATTAAAGCCTAAACTTTCTCAGCTTTTTAGATAGAGAAAAGGAGATCAGTGTGTCCAACATAATATGATTACTACTGAGAATATGTAGTATGCACATAATCTGTATTTGCAAAAGCTGAATGTTGAGTAAGATTCGAACCTGCACCTCTCAGGTTCTAACCCAGGGCACTACCAATTGTGCCACCCGAGTTCCTGAGATCATATTTTTCCACCGCTTTTTAACGACTTGAAGTAATGTTTTTTTTTTATACTACCATGGTGGCAAACAAGCATACGGCCCGCCTGATGGTAAGCTGTTACCGTAGCCTATGGACGTTTGCAACACCAGGGGTGTCACTCACGCGTTGCCGACCCTTTAAAAACCTCATAACTCCTTGACTTAACTTGATGTTAGAAAATACAAAGGCAGCCACTAATATTTAAGCTGAAGTGCCAATATTGTAAATGCGGATATCTTTTCAACGTAGTTAGTGCACATCAGAATAAGGAAAATAAAATATATGTACTTAACAATCTTAGCTTATTTCACTTATTTCATCTTTGAGAAATATAAAGTTAAGAATGAATTGATTGCACCCATTGCCCTTCGCCCCTTTGGATCCGCGCCTATTCGGAACTGACATAGGCCAGTGGATAAATAGAGAGTGCACCTTTGATTGCACACATTAATAAAATTGTGCAATAGTTGCTTAGCGCATTTTGCTATTTTCGCGCTTTTGACCGAAAATGATTTTGAGGACTATTAGTAAAGTAAATATAATACCTACTGAATGGTTATATTATCATAAACAAAATGTTATCACATTATTAATATGATACATTCGACCGATACTGTAATAGGAACATGCAATATTAGACAAGCAAAGTTTGTTAGTCAAGATTTAAATGACTAATTAAACGATTAGATAATGGAAATGTTAATCTTAATTTTATAAATACTCGCTTAACATAATTCTGCTTTAATTGTTACACCGATTACGGATAAATAACAATGTTAATATAATCTTTGGCTCATATTAGTTGTGGTTTATATTATGAAATTAAAAACGATTTTAAAATGATGTTTAAAATGTTTCTAGTATATTATGTGTTAGCGATGTTAGCGTTTGTAAATTGTCAAAGATCGAATGAAGCTATTGATTCTGCTTATTTAGAATCTGTATTAGATGCAGAAGAATGTGACCGTCAAATGAAAGTTATTAGAAATAATTTATTGCTTGGCGCACAATGTAAGTACAGTATTTATTTATTATATCGGCAAATCTTGGTTTCATACGGGTGTACATTTATTTACTTTTCGTAGTAGTCCCTTATTTTTTCTAAATATAGCTTATGCTCGCTGATAATATAGCTTGCTATAGGTGAAAGATTTTTTCAAATAGGTCCAGTAGTTTTTGAATTTATTCATGACATAGGTACATACAAAACATCAAAAATACTAATCTTTTCTCTTTTCAATAATGACTGTAGATTATTAAATTTTAGCTCTAAACCGCAGACTAGGTATACATTTACATGTTGCTGACCTTAAATCTTGTAAAATAAGCCTAAGCATATTTTGGGAAACCCTAGGATAACAAAAACGTTATTATAAAATAATAAAATATATTATTCTTTTAATCTGAGTAGAAAATATGTTTTCCACAAATGAGTACTGCACCATCGTTTGTTGTTATTTGGTTGTGCTCTTCTGTATGGTAGAAGTCCTTTTCCAGTGGGGTTTGGTTCGCTGGCGCTTTTAAGTCCTACCTCTCTTTTTTTTATTTGCCGTATTTTTTTATACATTCTACTGTCTTGTTTGGCGAACGTAAATAAGTCATTAGCTTGAACATATTTTTTAGTTGCTGATGCTGGTATACGGATTCCAAAAGGTATATTAGTTGGAGGCTCTGTCGATCTCGGAAATTATCACCAATGTCTAGCAATCGAACATTCGACAAATGGTGTGGATATTCAAGGAAAATACTGTTCAATACAAGTACCAGTAAATCAGACTATCGAATTTCCTAGTTTTGATAATTCAGCCAATCATTGGATATTTAATCCAAGCTCTTCGCATTTAGACGAAGAATCTTTAGGCAACATTGAGAAATTAAATAAAATGCGTGCAGAAATTCTAGCTCTGGGTGGAGATGTGGATACTTTAGAAGAACACTATGCTAGGTGAGGTTACATTTTAATTTATATTATTATAGATAATAAAAATAATCCTCAAATAAAGAAAGCTTTCGATACAATGCCAGAAAAACACAAACAAACAGACAAAGACTTTACTTACAAGTTAAAAAAGAGCTAACTTATGCCTGTTCGGTAATATTATTCACAATTTATTGTTTTTGCAGGACAAGTACAGATAATCCTCTCTCTCGAGCGGTATTTACTTTTGGAGTATGCGTGCCCAAGCCATGTTCCACGAAACAAGCGTTCGCTTCGTTGGTTTATAATTTGACTACAGGTTTTGAATATAAGGAAAACTATTGCCGCCTACCAGGTGATAAACCCTGGTCAGGTGCCGATATTACTGCAGTGTGAGTAACTCCATATTTAATTAATTTTAAAATAAGAAATATTTTCTACATAAAGGAGGTAAACACGTTTTGGTCGACCTGATAAGCGATATTTATAAAATACCGCCTCTTTGTTCTCTGGGTTTGATTTCCTGGAAGGACTAGTGTTTTTGGGGATTTCTGTTACAAAATTCCTAGTAACACTACGAAGTCTGGAATTCTGCCTGATGCGCTGCCTACGTGAGCTCGACAAATGGAAGTGCGATTAACGCTTATGCGACAAAACTGTACTGTACTGCAGCTCTCCATAGTTCGAATGCACGGTTATGCGACACACTGAAACTCGACATTACGCTGAGATCCTACCATTTTCCTTAGAGCAAAAAGTCCTGATAATTTGAATTAATTGATATAAGTCATTTCCATGATTTAGGAATAAAGTATTTTAACTTTGTTTGCAGGGTAATTTTCTCACTAATTGGTTTTGTTGCATTACTGAGTACAATCTACGATCTCTATCATAAATTTGTATTAAATACCGGTGAGTATTATCTATAAATTATTATGACTATTATATACATATAAATGATTCTCTTAATATGCCCAAAATTGAATCCAAAATGTTTCCTCTATATTATTGTTTGATTTTCAGATAACAAAGCAGTGAATCCAATTTACCAATCATTTTCTATATACACAAATAGTAAACGTCTAACAACTTTTACTTCTATACCTGGCACTTTACAATGTATTGATGGAATAAGAACTATAGCAATGATGTGGGTCATCGTTGGACATACTTTTGCTTCTGAACCGTTCCTAGCGAATCCTTTGGACGCTTATTTGGTAATTGATCACTATTTTTTGACGCAACACGAAATAAGACTAATTTTGTGAGCTCCTACCTCTCTAGAGATTTAAAATAATTCTTCGTCCACTTCAACATGGCTGGGGCCCACCTGATTTGCTTGACCAATAATTCCTACTGGTACAGTAACGAGCTCGAGAAACTATGCACAATTACACATCATAGTTAGTTCTCTTCTTATTACAATTACCTCATAGGTGAGACTCGCACTACTAGTGTGAAACTTATGTGCTCTTGACTGACTCGCAATTCATATTTTTTTATATCATCTTGCCTCCCCTAAATTACCGGCTGGCGACGCCCTTTCCGACTTGAGTATTCACCGTTATTAAACTTATATTTAAAAAATATAGCGTTTAGAAAATTGTATGCTTGAATATTCACATATTGGATCTAGCTTTTCATTTATGTAAATGTTTCAGTGGATGACATCAGCTAATGCTTTATGGATCACTGCAGGTCCTATGACAGTAGATACTTTCTTTGCTTTAAGTGGTATACTCTTGGTTTATACAACTGCGGGGAAAATGAGTGGAAGTAAGTTTGTAGTAATTAACTAATTTTATCTTCTACATTCTATACTCAAACATTTAGATGGCATATACGCAGTGTATTCTAAGTCATTACACACACGGGACCAATATTGTGTGATCCACAAATGCTTGTTCTAAATTAAAATGTTTTTCAAATTCCCATCATTACAGAGTAAATCTGGAGTAAAACAAAATAAATCTATATTTTGGAATTGCGTCCTGAAATTGTGTGTCATTATGGCATTAAGCTGGCGAGCTTAATGCCATAATGACACACAATTTCACAATTTATAGCTTCTACAATATACCTCCATATTAGGTACAGGGGACTTAACATAGCTGGCTTAAAGTGGATATACTACAATAATGTCTAGAATAGACATCCTTCGAGTTTTCCATGTAGGCTTAATGCTATGTTAATTATGTGCAATATAAATTAATTTCAGAAAAACTCCTCAAAAATCTCCACTGGTTCTATTTGAGTCGTATGGAACGCATAATGCCACTTCTTGCTGCGACTGTGCTTTTGCATGCTTCGTTCTTTAATCATATGGCAGATGGACCATACTGGCAATCCGTGGCACTTACTACGGAAAGATGTAGAAACTATTGGTGGTATACTTTGTTAAACGTACAGAACATTTTTGGCAAAGGAAAAATGGTAAGCCATTTTGTGTATCTGTCTAATATTAATTGGCAACGATGTACACACGGAGATGGCTGTACAGGGCCGTTATTTGAAGATTAGTTTCTTAAGAAAACCATTGTATTATATGTTTTTGTGGAATATGGTAACAGTGTACAATCAGTGTAGAATCATCAACCTACAGATAACAATATATTTCACACAAATTCATATATTGGTTTTCCTAAAATACTAATCTTCATATCGCGGCCTTGTACCTACAGCGATCTCCGTTGCCGTGTGTACACCAATTGACGCATTTTTAATTACAGGCTGAGTAAGCTCATTTCTTGACGTACCACGAGAGTGAAGCTGCTGGTAGATACTAGTTGAAATAACCTTTATACTTAAATCTCAATCAACAATATTTCAGACGAAAACTATCTCAAAAGATTTTGTTTTTTTTTAATTATCATATAGTTTTATTTATATTTTATTATTTTATTTTATTTATTATTGCCGTTCTATAATATTTGTTTAAAATTTTAGTGCGCCGGTCACACCTGGTACATCGCTATAGATGTTCAATTGTATATCATATCACCTTTGGTACTCTTTTGGGTGTTTACTGGAAAAAAACGTAACGCATGGTTAGCTTTGTTGGGAAGTTTGGGTGCAGTACTGATAGCATCTACAATATACAATTTTATCATAAATCAGAAATCTGGAGTAGTTGTGCCTTCGTAAGTAATTTAAAGGTTATATTTAGAATTAATATCTAGTAATATCATAATATAATTTCTTTCTTTTTTTGTCGCTTTGATTTGATATTTAACATTTGTACTATTTAGCGATTTCTAGGTAGGTACAATTTTAATTAGTAGGTAACATTTTATTTCTTTCATTGATTGAATTCCTATTTCCCTTGGTCACGCCATAACTTGGCAATAATTTTACCGATTTAATGTTTTTTACGGTTCTGACGAAATAAAAAAGAAATTAGCGCAGAAAGTAGTATAACCTAGGTCAAGTCGCGGCGGGCAGCTGGTTTATTATACCTATTTATTATCTCCTAAATATTTTAGGTACTTTATTTATATCATGCTCATATTTTATATATTTTATATTTTTCCTATATGTCTCCAATATAGGAAAAATTTACCTGCAAATGTAACCTGACGTCATTTGTGAATATCAGATATCCTGTGCCAATTTCAGTACGTTAACCTCTGCTTGTTGGAACAACGATAAGAATTTTATTATTACGATTAATCACATTAATTAGTAGATTTTTTGCGCACTTGTTCAATGAAACAGGTGCAAGCGTGATAAAAAATCTATTCTCTAGTTTGTACTTTTAAGAATTGTACTGCTTAATATATTCCCGACATTATCCATTGTTTAGTTGAGGGTACAGAATATGATTTACTACTACTGTACTTAGCTAAAGTAGGCGTCTCTGTGGATTTTTTAATATTTCATCTCTAGACAGAAAACTCTACACCTATTATGTCTTTGATACAAACATCGATTTATATAGTTGATCGTAACATCGTTTGACAGAATACTACAATGGTTGTCCAAAATATAATACATAGGTAATAATTTGAAGAATAAAAAATTGAATTGATTGATTTTAATTCTAACTTGTGATTTGCAGCCGAGAGCAGGAGAGTGTGGATTATATGACAAAGTATTATATCAATACCTTAACTAGAGCTTCTCCGTTCTTTGTTGGCCTTATATTTGGATATGTTCTTCACCTTTGCCGCGGGAAGAAAGTTCAAATGCGAGGGGTAAGTTAAAGTCTTAAGGAGAAACGAATAGTTTAGAAACCTTAGCAATGGCTTCTTAAGTATTGGCATATATTATATTCATAGCTCATGTGGGCTGTTTCGGCTAAATGTGTCTGATGATGTCTTTATTCGTTTTAGATTTTAGCAATTTTATTATGGATGTGGTCATTCGGTATCTTGGGAGCAATATTCTACTTCACGTACATAATTAAGCAAATGGACTGGGACAATCAGTTTATGGATAATTTTATGAACTCTTTCATGAGACCAGCTTGGGCGTGTGTAATTGGCTGGATCATATTTGCTTGTACTCATGGCTATGGAGGTAAGCTATAATAATATTTAAAAACTAAGTCAATCAATAATGCAAAAAACTCATACTCATAAAATCATTAAAGTTACAAATTAACAATTATGAAAGTCAAGAAATACTTTTTGAAAAGAAAAATGTCACGATGACTGCCAACTAGCATACAGGTCCTATAAATTGGTTGGCTGATAAGAATAATGAGAGCATTCTTATTTATTTACCTACTTTAATCTTGCAATGAGTGCAAAAATTACTCATATTGATTATTGAAAATGTAATCTGACGCAATTATAGATTAAAGTATTAATTTCGATATTAAACGCCAGACAGTGAATGATTATGTTTTTACTAATCTGCCGGTAGCATACATCCGCGTTGGCTCCGCGGCGGTAGGTATAAATGGTTTATCAATTGTGTCTGGTCTACCGGTAGCTGGTCGATAAAGAAAAAAAAACAATATTATTTAAGGGAAAGTTACATGGTGGGACATAGAATAGTTCCTTGAGAGACACCAATTAAGATTATCAACAATATCTGCTATTACATGTTATTTAAGTTTTCAGATATTCTTTATATTTTACCTGTGAATAGTTATCTATTTAATAAGCTATGTGTCAAATATGGATCACTTTCTTTGGTTACATACAGAATTGAATGTCTACTCCAAGTTATTCAAGTTCTTTCTGAAACCTAAAATTTTACTTGTTTTGGCACAGGTCCTATAAATTGGTTTCTGACTCTTGACGTATGGCGGTTACCAGCTCGTCTTTCCTATGGAATGTATCTTCTTCATTATCCGTTCATGTTCTCGATCAATGCTACTATGGTGACACCTATATACTTTGCCGTTGGTGGATTCGTAAGTATATTTATTTTGAAATTATGTTAAGCAGTAAGAACCAATATTTAGTATTAAGTAACAAATTTACTTGAAGTATGCATAATAATTTATTTATTTATTTAACACTTTACATTGACATATATAATGTTACGTCCCAACTCTGAGACCAGTTGTTACGAACTACCGCTGACACTAATTGTTATGTTCAATGACGACAACAATAGTTACTTGTCAGGATAGGGTTCGATTAAAATGCCAGGTTACGCGATAACGAGTATATTAGCACTTCAACACAAAACACACGATGTCACTTACAATACACCGTAAACACAATTACACACTATAACAGTTCACTCACTAAACTCTTCACTATAACACAAAACACTTCACTAAAGTCTTCCAATATCGTCCCGATATATCGCCTGTATCGCTGTCTTCTTCTCAGTGAAGACTCGTTGACTTCTCAACGAAGACTCAACTAAGACTCTTCAACCAAGTCTGACTGTCCGCCGCACGTCGGCCCCTTATATATCACTCGCCACGGAATCGAGAATATACGCGAGGATCGTAGTAAGTTATAGTAACGTCTTTACGAAGAAACCCGTTACTCGAACGTTCATTCATGATGTAAACAAGTCACCGTGCTAAGTGCCATAAACCTTGTGCCTAAACACTAAGGTTCATATTCGCACGTTCCGTTCGACCGCTATTCATCCTTTGTTCTCTTTATGATGTTTTTCTGTATTGTTCGAGACACTTTATGAATAGCTATTGTTTTCAGATAGCGGTAGTTTTTAGGGCCAACCTGTGCGTCGTAACACTGCCCCCCTCTTAAACTTGCTCGTCCCGAGCAACATCTCCATATAGGTATGGTCTGTCACTCGGCATGTCTGCACGGCACCCGCACGATTCCTGTCGCGGGTCTGCAGAGTAATCCTGCAACTTCATACGCACACGGGGCTTCACTTCTTCTTCAACCCATAGCCATCTTCTCTTAGGCGGTGGGTCACGATCCTGTTCACCAAAAGTTCTATACATAAATTCACAGTTATGTTCTCTTCGTGCTAATCCAGCACGTTCAATAATGCGGAACCCGTCGCGTCGGCCGTAGCCACCAATATCCTCACGTCCGCTATATTTCTTCAGTGCCTTCACAAAATCTTCTTTCTTCCAGGATTTATTCAACTCTCGAATGTTTAAAATCTTCACATTACTCTCTTCCACCTGAGTCGTAAGTTGTTCTTCTTCCTTCTGCATGTCCACCGGTTCGGGGCCCGGTTCTAATACCGCTGCCTCGCTACAACCCACCTTTCTCGTAGAAAATTTGACTTCGTCCTCCGTAGCATACCGCTGGCAATCCTTGACGTCCTCCATAACGTGCCTCTGAAGATCCCTGACGTCCTCCACAACTTCACGTTGGCAATCCTTAACGTCCTCCATAGCCTCTCCATAGCTATCCTTAACGTCCCTTATAACTTCACTATAGCTATCCTTGACGTCCTCTATAGCTTCACCATAGCTATCCTTGACGTCCCCCATAGCTTCACCACAGCTATCCTGGACGTCCTCCATAGCTTTACCATAGCTAACCTTGACGTCCCCCATAGCTTCACCACAGCTATCCTGGACGTCCCCCATAGCTTTACTATAGCTAACCTTGACGTCCTCCATAGCTTCACCGTAGTTATCCTTGACGTTCTCCATAGCTTGTCCTTGGCTATCCATTACGTTCTCCATATCTTGCCTCTGAAGATGAACATCCTTGACGTCCTCCGTACCTTCACGTTGGCTGTTCTTGATGTCTTCCATAGCTTGATGTGTGCTAGGCTGAAGCTTTATGGAGTCGCAGATCCGCATTAGCTCTTGCACATTTCGGCGCTGAGCCTGTCTATGAACTTGTACACTCTGCATAAGTCTTTCCTGAGCTTGGCGTTGTCGGCTTAGGCTCTCTTCATATCGACGTTGGAAGTCTTGCATAGTGGCCAAGAGGATCGACAAGTCAACCACATTAGAAGGACTTGTCGCTGTCGGGCCCGCTGAGGTATCCGCAGAAGTCGATGGTGTGTTAATATTTTCCTCGGCCCCAGTGGTGACCAGATGAGTTGGCGGCGGGCTGCTGTCTTCCTCAGCTGCAGTTGCAGGTTCACAAGACTCCAAAACAGCCTGTTGACGAGTGCATGCCCCCTTGTCACCGTCGCTCGGTCTGACAGGCATTTGCACTTCTGTCGTCAACTGTTGCATGTAAACTCCCTCGTCTCCGTCGCGTAGTGTGACTGACATTCCGCTTCTGACACCAATGTTACGTCCCAACTCTGAGACCAGTTGTTACGAACTACCGCTGACACTAATTGTTATGTTCAATGACGACAACAATAGTTACTTGTCAGGATAGGGTTCGATTAAAATGCCAGGTTACGCGATAACGAGTATATTAGCACTTCAACACAAAACACACGATGTCACTTACAATACACCGTAAACACAATTACACACTATAACAGTTCACTCACTAAACTCTTCACTATAACACAAAACACTTCACTAAAGTCTTCCAATATCGTCCCGATATATCGCCTGTATCGCTGTTTTCTTCTCAGTGAAGACTCGTTGACTTCTCAACGAAGACTCAACTAAGACTCTTCAACCAAGTCTGACTGTCCGCCGCACGTCGGCCCCTTATATATCACTCGTCACGGAATCGAGAATATACGCGAGGATCGTAGTAAGTTATAGTAACGTCTTTACGAAGAAACCCGTTACTCGAACGTTCATTCATGATGTAAACAAGTCACCGTGCTAAGTGCCATAAACCTTGTGCCTAAACACTAAGGTTCATATTCGCACGTTCCGTTCGACCGCTATTCATTCTTTGTTCTCTTTATGATGTTTTTCTGTATTGTTCGAGACACTTTATGAATAGCTATTGTTTTCAGATAGCGGTAGTTTTTAGGGCCAACCTGTGCGTCGTAACAATAATAATAGAAAATATTATAAAGACCTTAGTTTGGTAAGGTAACGTATATAATGGGTAATCTCTGAAATGTTTTAAAATACATCAATAACAATAAATCAAAACAGAATTTACATATCTTATTAAAGCAAGACGTATTGTAACGATAAAATAGCGCGATAATGAAAACGCGACATATGATAAATTTATTATAGTGACTAGTCATATATAACTTTGTACTAATTACGTAAAAATATTGACCATAAGCAGAAACAGAGTCAGAATTGCTTATTCAATAAAAAAATAAATTTGCGTTGAAATAATTTATTTAAATAGTTCTCGTCTTAAATAATATAGTTTACTGTGTAAGATATGCGAACTATATCGCACATTGTCTTGACATTTCATATAAAATAGACATACACTCTCAGTTTGTGTCGATTTACCGTTCTATTGGAATATGAGACTATTAGAATAGGGAAGAATACCTATGTTGTGCACTATATTCTGCGCAGTTGGCTAATCTCCGTTTAGATTGGCCGCTGCGACTGAAATCGACGAAATTGTCTCCGTGTGGTGACAAATCACCACCCATTCTATCCTAGATTATTCTATATCTAGACAGTATCCACTGCAAGAGAGGAAAAACTTATAACAAAACCCTATACCAACCCGTCTGGCCAGCGTGGTATAGTAGACTAATATCTCTCTAAATTTATGGAGGGGACCCGTGCCCAACAGTGGGACGTTTATGGTTTGAGATGATGATATAATTTAGGTTTTCACTAATTAAGTATATTGTTTTTCTTTGTAGACGTTTAAGTTCCTGGCCTACTTGGCATTGTCTATGATAGTGTCATATATATTCACCATCTTGGTGGATTCACCGGTTTCAGCGCTGTATAAGCAATTAATGATTACAGGTAAATAACTATTAAGTCATTCTAATACATTTATAGTCAAATTTGTTAATATAGTACTGGTAATAATTGTAGTTATTAAGGCCCATTTTACTTAAAATATACTTTATTAATATTTCATCTTCTTGTACTATTTTGATATATTTATTTTGATATTTGATATTGTATATCAGCTTTTTAATTGCCCAAAGAATGTATAAATCTAACCAATTGGTGTCAATAAACATTATTATTACTATACTTTTGACCGGCAAGAAAGGGCTTGCAATTGTGGGATAATTATACGTTGATAATTATTTGAAAAAAAAAAATGGTGGGACATAGTATACCTCCTTAAGAAACACCAATTAAGGTTATCTATAATAACTTACACTTTATGTTGAAACAGAATGTATTATGCTTTCAGATCATATTAATTATGACTGGTAAACTAAACACTAAATTAATAATAATATTACAGTTCAACCGAAGAAAACATTAAAGGAAGAAACCAAACTAGATCAAATAGGCAGTGGTTATAAGGGACAACACTTGAATGGTGAATCTAAAACTGGTGACGAAGCTGATGAAATTCGACATAGAAATGTACCAGCTATAACCATTAAATGAAAACTTCAAATATGTACCTTTGAAAAACTAGAAGGACTACGTATTTGACATGACATCGGTAACTAACTAATGGCAAAATTACCTCGGTCGATTTTCTTTATAAATAAAAATCAATGTACGAGTATGTATGTTTGTGTGGTTGGTAAAATATATTATTGTGTGTTGAATGAAACAATGTGAATAAAATAGCCTTTGAATTACTTTATTGACATTGTATCATTAAAAATATTATTCGGCTTCTTCTTATTATCATTTGGTTAGTGGTCAACCTGGTGACAGAATTATTTAGATCGCCCATATTTAGGCTTTTGTCATTATCTAACGATTGTTAACAGTCGGGACTGAGAAACGTGCCCTCTGAAGCACGTAAACGCTCAGATGAAATACCAATATGCGGTCACTCATCTACAGTGTCACCACACTCTTGGTTGCTTAACCCATTGATCGTTTACTGAACATCAAGTGCACCTTATGGCTGATTGCCATATTATGAAAAAGGAAGAAGAAAATAACTCGTACTGAATCTGAAATCATTTATGTATCTTATAATTTTATACGTAGGTAACTATTATATAGATTATCCAATATGTAATAACTTGAAACGACTAATTTTTTGTTTAAATATATTTCGTGGAAACGGCTCAATTTTTATTTAGGTAAGATTTTAGTTTTTAAGTTTACATAATGTAAGTGCCTTTCCTGAAATGACGTTATTTAAAAAAATATCTATGCGGTCGCCAAGGTACCTACTTAGTATTATTTGTAATTTGTAAACTATAATTAAAGGTATTTATTTAATTAAAATTATTGTCTAGTATCTACACGTGTGTTATTTGATATCATCTAACCCAAAAAAACAATTCAGAGAATTGTTTAATTTATCAGTTCTAAAGTGTTAGTAAACAAATTTCAAACATAAATGAGTCATTAATTTGTAAGTAGGTAAAGAATATGCTTAGGTATATTACAATCCTTTCTTGTTTTCTAAAAAATGCTTTACCGATGGACACATAAATTGCATAAAGCCGTCTTCGCCTGATCTCTCTTCGGCCGTGTCGGATTGCAGTCCCATCAGACTATAAGAGTGTAGAAATAGAGTGTGCACCTGTGTTTACGCATACATTTTTGCGACATGTCCTGCGCAGTTGGTTAATCGTGTCGTTACGGATGGCCGCCGTGACTATGATCTGAACATAGAACCTCCTCTTTGTTGAAAGTCGATTAAAATATGAAATCTAATTTCTTTTTGAATTCTCTCAAACTTTATGGTAAATAGACGGTAAGATGTGCTTTTGTGAGGCTTTCAAAGCTTTGTCCGTAACTAGATCCCTTGTATTCGGAGATAATAAAACATGTTTTTCCGCGATTTGGTATATCGATGAATCTGCCTACATCAAGGTGGAGAGAGAAAGCTAATAAAGACTTTTTCATAATAAGTAGTATCTGATTTGCTACCATTAAAACGGTGTCATAGCAGATCCGATGTGGAAACTTTTATTTATTTAATCTAATTACTTATTTTATTAGAATAATAACCGATAACTTTTATCACATAGATTACGTATTTATCTATGACGAATTATGAGTTTCATTTATTATGAAATATGAATGAGAGGATAATTTGTTAAAAAAATATCCTATCTGTAAAGCTGATACCTGCTTTACAGATACGATATTTTTTTAACAAATTATCCTCTCATTCATATTTCATAATAAATTTCACAATCAGAATAAAAATTTGATTACAATAGGCATACATTATAGTATATACTATATTAGGATGACGTCAGTGGTCCACCCAGCGATCTATCGCTGGGTAGACCACTGACGTCATATCAGGATACGGTGGTCCATCCGTGAAGGCGGGTGTTGGGGGGTTTTAGTCGGTATGCCTACTATTTTTGAGCCGGAGAGTCCAACATAACCGCCTCGCTTCTCCGGGCAGGGCGGTATAAGTAAAGCATTTCACCTCTAAAAAAAAGTATACTATATAAGGTATGCTATTTCATTATTGAAGTGTAGTTCGATAAGATTATAATTATACTCTCAAGCGGCGCAAATACAGTACTATGGATATACATCGGAGATTATGTATTTGAGCCGTTTGGGGTCGAAACGTTTGGGCCGTGGGGTGCTAGTGCTCGCGGTCTTTTTAAAGATTTGTCCAAGCAATTAGTCGACGCTTCACATGAACAGAAGGCTGGCTTATATTTGGCTCAAAGAATAAGCCATTCAGCGTGGCAATGCTCCCAGTCTCCTGGGCACGTTTTCAGTAGACATCGATGCGGATTAAGCGTTTCTCCCACCCCCCTTTGTGTTGTTTTTTATTTTTAGAAATTATTTTTGATTTAATTTGTGTAAATATAGTTTTAGATGTAATATTGTATTTAATTATTTAAAATGAAGTGTATAGAAATGTACAATATCTATCTAATTAAATTATTATACTACCAACTTAATATTACAACAAAGCGTCGAATCTAATAGTCCGGTCAAGAAATGGTTCAAAAGAGGGTATAGAGTGCGTGAGCGGGAATTCGAAATCTCTTAGGTTCCCGCTCACGCACTCTACAACTACTTTATTGATTGGACTATAATGCGCACACCTGACACCTGATCTAATAGATTAATCAATTCAAGGATATGCAAATAGTATTAAAAATGTGGTGTTAAAATATTTCAAGTAATTAAATTAAACTATGTAATATTATAAATGTGGAAGTTTGTGAGTATGGATGTTTGTTATTCTTTCACGTAAAAACTACGTAACGGATCAGTATAAAATTTGTCTAGAATAGCACATAAGCAACTTTTTATCGTGATAACCAATATCGTGATAACCAATCCACCCATTCAATATAATAACTAGCAGACCCGGCAAACGTTGTTTTGCAATATAAATTATTATTTATAGACCCTTATCACCTGGGGGAAAAAAATGTCTAAGACCTATTCTTAGACCTACCAAATATACACACAAAAAATCATAAAAATCGGTCTAGCCGCCGGAGGAGTCAACTCACACATATTGAATATATATTGATAATATTTCTGTAATGTCAGTTTATATAAATATTAGTTTAGTTAATATATAATTATTTACACCTGCAAACCATATAATGCATCGTGGCTAGGGTCAAATTTTTTTAAAATTTTATAAGATTTTTAGAAGATTTTTTAATTTGACGTGTACGATTTTGGTCATGTCCCCTACATGCCCAATCACGGCTAAATTACATTGTTTAATTATGGAGTTCTGTTGCCTACCTTCCGGATTCATCATCAGTTCAGCTTTATTGTACCATTTTCAAATGTTACATTACATTTGCTTAGTAATTGTTACTTAACAACCTTATTCAAGACTTATCTAATCGCCATCCGTGAAATACTTATCATTGAGATTTATCAGGTGGCCATTTGTGGTCTTCTTCATCAGTTTCAATTCACCAAATTACACTTTCTGAGTTTAAATGTTTGATTTGTTGTAAAAAATATTGAAATTGCTATATGCCGATAATTTTTGAGGAACTCCGTCAATTCCTTATGGATCCCATCATCAAATCTTTTTTTTGATTAAAATGGGACCAAACTGAAAGTATATCCTCTCAGACAAAAAAATAAATCGTTTCAAAAAGACGGAGTTTTGCGGTAACAAACATTAAAAAATTAAAAAAAAAATTGCACCCCGTGAGTGCCGATAGAAGTGAAAACACTAGGCAAAACAGTTGTTATAAATTTTACAGCAATAAATGTTTTTATTTATTTATCTAGACGCGTTCGCGGTCTGCTATATGTATATGCATTTATCGCCTCTTTGCTTTAATAACGTAACTGTCGTAAAAGATTTTTCGGATATGACATATCCGAAAAATCTTTTACGACAGTTGAAAGAAGTTGAAAGAAGATTTTTCGGATATGACATATCCGAAAAATCTTTTACGGCAGTTGCGTCTCGAAACGGTGTCGCGAATCCAGAGATTTTATCTCATCTAAAAATATGCGTAGGTACCGTGCTAAAAGAAGTTTTCACTTAAAAATAAATGAAACACGAATTGATAACCTCCTCTTGTTTGAAGTCGGTCAAAAATAAATTTATGCTTTACTGTGTCAGTTTTAATTCTATTCTAAGATGATATTAATTGTTAATTTAATATCATGATGAATACTCAGAGAATTATTATAAACATTTTCTTGTAGGCGACCGCACTTTAGGATTTGATTGTACGTACATGTATAAGTAGATACCCACTGGATGTGCAAATTGAGTGAATTTCATGCCTCAATGTCCTGGTCAAAGCGCTTTTGTTAATCTTTTATTCTCTTTTTTAAGGGGCTTTGAGCCATAAATGACCATGTCAGCCCTGTAAAGTTCTTATAAAGTGCATAATCAACTTTAAGAAATAAGAATTACTACGTAAGTAAATAAAGTTAGCAAGTTAATTGCTCGTTTGTGCTCAATTAATAAATCTATGTCTTCAAGGTAGCTTTCGATAAAGCCAGATTTGATACATAGGGTCTGGATGAGATTTATTTAAATTACACAGACACAGAGTTCAATAAGATGTCATGTATTAGTTTGATGGTAATTATATAATCACCAGCAATACATTTTTACATTTTCATATAAACGTATAAAATGACATCTTATTGACCTTTTTTGTACTACAATACTATTATACTTGTGTAAGTTTTAGGTAAGAAACCCTTTAAATGTAAATAGTTCTGATATGCGCTAAAAGATGGCACTCTAATAAATTCTGTGCTGTAAAAAGAAATCAATTTACTCTGTGTCTGTGTAATTTCAATAAATCTCATCCAGACCCTATGTATCAAATCTGGCCTTAAAAACCTAGATATGGTAATGGTTGAACAGATTATTGAGGCTGTATACGAAAAGTTCTTTGAGAATCCGATAGAGGACGTAAATCAAAAGTAGGTTACGTTTGATGAGAGAACGGATTCTTCCTTACACAATAGTTTGACTATCATAGCCAAATATATTTTTCAAGTAATATGTAGGGATATAATGCAGCAATGTTTTGCGGATATTATTTATTTATTTACTTCTTGCACAAAATAAGTGTACAATGGCGGACTTAATGCCAAAGACATTCTCTACCAGTCAACCTTTGGGTGATGCAGAGAAAATTAGGTAGGTGCATTTAGTAATAATTTTGATAACATTCATACATAGACAATTAATGAATACATAACCTACTTAATACATATCAATAAATAAATATATATATATGTATATATAAAATATAATAAAATACATAAATACCATAAAATTAATAAGAAAGTTAAGATGATTCTGCCAAAAAATTATTGTAAAGCTGACGTACTAGCCTTGAAAATTTCACGGTTTGTGGACGTCCTGATTTCGAGAGGGAGCGCATTCCAAAGGAGAATGGATTGAATGGCGAAGGAAGCATGAACCAGACTTGACGTATGTGAAGGACAAAGTAGACGAAGATTATTAGTAGAGCGAAGATTTCTATTATGACTTGATGAAAGATATTGAAAGTGTGGCGTTAAATAAGAGGGAGCATTAGAAGAATTAAGGATGTAGTAAAGAGTTGTCAACGCACGCAGACTACGACGCTGACGTATAGGTAGCCAATTCAATTGGGTACGATAACTGGATATGTGATCATACTTACGAAGATTAAAGACGAATCGAATGCAATTATTGAGAAGTCGGTCAAGTTTATTGAGTAGATCTGCATTCAAGTCGAGATAACATACATCACCATAGTCGATTATAGGAAAAATTAGAGTTTGCACTATCATTGTCTTGGTCTTAGATGGAAGGAAATGTTTTAACCGGTAGAGAGACCGCAGAGCTCCAGTGACCTTCTGGCTCACATTAGTAACCTGTGCTTGCCAATTCAGAGTAGCGTCAATCTGCAGCCCTAGATTCTTAACGTCCTTACTTATTGGAATCACGGTTCCGTTAAACTTAACCGGTGGTAGTATAGTGACGTCAAGCCTACTCATTGCTCGATATCCACCTGTTATTATGGCTTGGCACTTCATAGGGTTTACATCCAAACCGAAGCTACTAGACCAAGTCTTCAAAGATTCCAAGTCCCTGTTTATGTCATCAACGGCTGCAGAAAGACACTCAACCCTTGCCTGGGCATAGATCTGCAGGTCATCGGCATACAGATGATAAGCACTATGAAGGTTATGAGTAACAAAATTGATAAATAATGAGAAAAGAAGAGGAGAAAGTATACCGCCTTGAGGAACACCAGCGTCAAGTTTGCACCAATTCGATACATTGTCATTAACTCTCACTGACTGCTGACGCCCTCGAAGATATGAAGAAAACCATTCCAGTGCCTCATATATAATAATAAAACTACCTAAATCTCTCCCTATCAGGTCAGAAAGTATAGTTACATTTTTGTGATAGAAGTCTTGACTGTATTACTTACTTGAATTGGCTAGTGATAAGATTTGAGACAACAATCAGAATTATTCTGATTAACGATCAGATGCTCCGGTGAACTGTTGAGTGACTCTGTTTGACATACAAGTGACGCATCGGTGAATGTTGTCGTTTGTGTACATGTTGAGCAATGCTTTTTAGTGAGAGAAATCACCTGTTCCAGGTTCTCACTACCAACCCTTGCAATCTCATTATATTTAAGTATATACTCATGTGTTTGTGTCTCATGTTCAAGAATACTCCTTGTCAGATGTGATTGTAAGTGTGAAATTTGTGTCTCAAGTTGTTGTGTATGTTGTTCATATAGTAACTTATTATTAACTAATTGTTCATTATAATTTTCTATCTCAGAGAGTAAAGTTAACCGTTCATTGATCAAATCACCGTTAATTTGAGATAACTGTTTAATGTTAGCTGACCTCCTGAGGTCGGATTCAAGTTTCTTAACTAATTTCCTTAATTTAAAATATTTTCTAGATTTCTTTATACTATTTGTAAGAAATGTTGATTTAACATTATATTTACATTTTAAAGAGTTTAAAATTTCTTTTTATTTCTAGAAGCTCAGAATATAGGTTCTGAGTCGCTTTACCGTTAAGAGTCTGTACGGACTCCAATTCTTCCTGAAGAATATTACGTTGGTCCGATATGTCCATAAACTGAATGTGAAGTGTAGATAGTTCTCCTTTCAGCTCTGATACCCTGTTATTTAGAGATTTCATCTCTTCTTCGCAGTCACTGCTCTCCTTCAACAGCAGACTGTTTTCTCCTTGTATTTATATAGGTAATATTGTTCTAATTGCTAATTTATCTGATTACACTTTATGTAAACCTAACCAAATTAGTGTTATGATAAATTTTATAACATTTGATGAGGTAATCATGTTATGTTATGTATGTTATATATAATACAGACCTCCATCTAATTTAAATAATATTCTAATATTAGATTTGATTAAACCGTACAAAATGACACATTGTATGGAAATGGTACGAGATACGGAAACGGGAGAAAAGTCATGGAGATATTTTTAGAAAATACGTGACTGGTAAGGATAGACAAAATGAACAATGAGCTATTTTTAAAGATCAATCCAATATCCTTGAAAATGAATATGCGAAAGATAATGACAAATATAAAAAGGATCCTGTACCTTACGGTTAAAACCCTACCCACGCATAAAACTCTTTCAGACATAAAAATTAATATATAATAACATACAATCGTGTAAAAAAGAGAGAAAACAATATAAATAAAGGTGTTTTCATAAAATAAAAATCGGCTTAATATACTTGAAGAAGACCGCTACGTGTAGAAAAGTTAATATAAGATTTTATTTTTACTTTTATGTTTTCTGTTTATGATAATCGTGAACACTGGTATAACAATAGGTTTATTAGTTTAAATTTATATATTTCGAGACTGTTTATTTGGCACTAGGGGTCGCCCGCGGCTTCGTCCGCGTGGTAATTTGGAATATTACCTCCGATTTTGCAACATATCTCACTACTGCTCCGCTCCTATTGATCATAGCGTGATGTTATATAGCCTATAGCCTTCCTGGATAAATGCAATATTCAACAAAAAAATATTTTTTCAAATCGAACCACGTACGTCGTACTTTCTGAGATTAGCGCGTTCTAGCAAACAAACAAACTCTTCAGCTTTATAATATATTAGTATAGATTTTAACTAAAAACAATCAACATTTTGTTTTATAACCTTAACAATGTCACAAATAACACTAATGCCGGGGCCACTGGGTTGAACTATCGACTTGAAATTATCTATTGTACTTTTTTTTATATTTTTATACTATTTAGGTGTCAGGCCAGCAACAAGCATAGGGCCTGTCTGATGGTATGCAGCAACCTTAGCTCATGGACGCTTGCAAGAATAGAGGTAACTTGCATGTTGCCGACCTAAAAAATTAACACCAGGGTGTAATGGTGGAGTATCCATGATAGGAAAACGGAAGCGCTTATCTAAGGATGCATTTTGTTAAAAATACATCCTTAAATGAGCGCTGGAAACTGCACCGCTGTGTGAAGTAATTTAGCGAACATCATCATCATCATCTCAACCCATAAACGTTCCACTGCTGGGCACTGGTCTCCTCCATACATTTGGAGAGATATTTAGCGATGGTCTTCTGTAATGTAGAGAACATTCACCAGTCAGGGCTTGCTCAATTTTATGGTGCCCTACCTCTTTTGACTGTACTGTACTGTACTAAATTTTAGTAGTTTTAGACTATATTTTAGTGAAATGCTAATGGAATAATTAGAAGTATTGTTTTATCAGCATGTCAGCAATGCGGTAATTTAAAAAAAACTGCTGCTTCACAAACATTACGATTTGATTGTGGAATGAGCTCCCTGGCACAGTTTCCCAAAAGACTATAGAATGGGGTCCTTCAAGAAGGCGCACGCGAGTGACACCCATGGTGCACCCGTCCATATTCTACGGTAACTGCTTACCATCAGGTGGGCCGTATACTTATTTGGTAGTATACCTTGGTAGTATAAAATATTAAAAGTATATTATAGGCACAATATACAAAAAATATACAATAATCATAGAGTTAACCTATTTACATTTTCATATAAAAAACTTCTGCTCCCGTATTGTGCATGAACCGAATACATTTAAAATATACCTTTGGCTGAGATACGTAGCGATCGCATGCATTACGGCCCCTATTCTGTCGCACCCCATTCTTATACAAGAGGGAATGCATTACTCTTTGTAGGTTGACATCTGAAAGCATAAACGTTCTCTTGTTTGCATTCTCTTTTATACTCTGTGAAAAAGTTTTCCGCCCATTATGTTGGGTTTTTGACCATTTACTTTGTTTAGTTTTATGTCTGTTTTATGTTAATGCTAGTTTTAGTATCCTTTTTTGGGTTACTCGAAACATTGCTAATTTAAGTCCTCATAATTAAATATGATAGAGAAATCATAGAAACTGAAGTTTTCGCAATAATTAAGCGTAATAATAAAATCATATTTTCATGTAAATATCTTCTATACATATAATAAAATCGTAACCAAGCCCCGTCTGTACATTGAATTTTTTTTCAAAAACACAATTTATAAACGTTGTATTCATGTTACTGAAGCCAAAAATTTAGTTTTTAGAATTTTTGTCTGTTTGTCTGTTTGTGGCCGCGTTTGTGCGCGATAAACTCAGCAACCACGCAACCGATTTGAATGCAGTTTTCACTTATATATTGAGGCAACCTTCCCATAACATATAGGCTATGTTTTATTCCAATCGGTTCACAAATAAAAAAGTTATGGTAACTTTAGTAACACACATGCAATTCAAGAAACGCGCTTCGATTTATTTAGATGAAACTTTTGTTAACCGTAGTTTGTAAAACCACAACTGAAGTTTATATGAAAAGAAATTTTTAAAATAATGCGATTTTCCGGAGATATAGATATGACCAATTTAAGTTAAACTCTCATCAATATGGGCGACCATATTAAATAGAGATCAGCTGACTGGTACATCATATGTTAGTATGGTACTAGGTTAAAAGTGACCAATTCACAATGAAATGTGATAGAAGTAGAAATTTTAACAGGATGCGGTGCTGGTGATAATCTTTTATGCCTCGGGTTCTCTTGATTCCAAACAATTTTCCGTTTAGCAACTCCAGGAAACTTTATGTTATAATTCCTGAAGTCCACGCGAACGAAGTCACAAGCACATACCAGCTCTACATCTATACACACATAAATAAAATTGAAGTGTCTGTTCGTAATATCAAAATAACAGCTTTCTATTAAATTCATTCAGCTGTTTACATATCACTTACAACAGAAATACAATTTTAACAGTTTTGTCTGTTTGTTGCCACTAAAATCGTTTAAGAAAATACTAAAACTACATAAATATACTATAAGTACAAATAAACTGCGTTAACCATGCCAAGACCTAAGTAATCACTGAATAAATTAGTAACGCCTAATAAAACTTAAACACAATCAACAATAATATTACTTTTTTTTTGTAGGCGCTAACATTTAACAATACCTTAATTTAGGTAATCATGAAAGCAGCACAGAAAAGAAAACACTCCACCGAATCTGTCTGGTCACGATAAACTCAATAACTTCCAAACAAAATTTCATATGATTTTCACCAGTTGACGGCGTCACAGATAATATAAACGGCGTGATTCTTCCATTATAGTTTTGTGAGTATGAATTGGCTTAAATATTACGATGATAGTTGAACGAGTCGGAAAAATCCTGCCGTTGGAGGCAATGTTATTTCTAAATAGATCTAAAAAAGTCCGCGATACTATGTGTCTATCTTCGACCACAAAAATTACTCACAGCAAAGTGCGTGATCGGCCTCTGTCTCATCGGAATACTTAACTGATATATATTTTAAACTGAATTTTAAAAGATGAGGTATATAGGTATTCTGATATAATTGCATTGTTTTTTTAATTTTTTTATCCCTAAAAATCGTCATTTAAGAGCCGATTTGTAATATTCTTTTTTTATGTGACCGACATAGCACGAAAATTGTCTCAATTAAGTGGCAATGGGCAGTGCATATAGCTCGCAGAATCGATGGCCGTTGGGGCAGAAAGGTTCTAGGGCGGCGACCACGAACTGGAAGACGCAGCGTGGTCAGGCCTCCAACAAGGTGGACCGACCACCTGGTAAAGGTTGCGGGCAACCGATGGACAAGGTCAGCTCAGGATCGACTGATGTGGAAAACCTTGCAGGAGGCCTATGTCGAGCAGTGGACGTCTTATGGCTGAGATGGAACTACTTTTTTGGCAAACAAGCATACGGCCCACGGCCCACCTGATGTTAAGCAGTTACCATAGCCTATGTACGCTTGCAATACTAATGGTATCACTTGCGTTTTAGCAACCCATTTTTTACACCAGGGCTTTAAGATGGGAGTATCCCTGGGATAGGAATACGTTTCTTTCAAAACGGATCCCTAAGTAAGCGTTGGAGACCTATACTCACACACAGGAATACAACTACACCGCTGTGTGTAGTTATTTGGCTGTGGTCTTCTGTAAGGTGGAGTTCCTCCCTTACCTTAAAAAAATCTCTTAATTTTTTTTTTGTAATTGAATGGATAGTCTTTCATATTGTTCTCATTTTTTAAGAAATCCCGTTCTGGTAATGGGATCAGAATAGCGTTCAGCTTACTGGTTTTTTATTCAGTTTTGTTCCGGGAGCTTATGTAGAGTACTATATCTCTATTAATAGAATGATGGATCAAAAGGAAGCTAATAACTATGCAGTTCAATTTCTGAAATCCTTGAGCACTACGGCGGACCATTATGCCCTTTAGGAAATTAATAAATTTTTAGCCCACCCAAACTGTGTAACAGTACCTATCAGGTTAGAAGTGACCAATTTAAATCGAAATGTAATAGATGCAGAGATTTCTACAGGGTATGGCACAGATAATACATAACAATAGCTAAATACAAACTATAAGCGATAGGCCATCAGATTGTTCACGTTTGCGCTAAGACAAAATTAAATTGAAGAGCAGAACAATCATACAAACAAAGAATATTTCTTCATGAAGTTTATTAATTGCAGAATCTAAATGTTTTAAAGAAAAACGTGACTGACTAATCAACAAACGCACAGTTTATATCACTAGACACTCAGATAGCAATTATGATATAGGCAACCCCAAGACAGGTTTTTTAAAATGTTACCGCTAAAGATGAGAATCAGCCAATGAAATATGAGGAAGGATAACTGTAGTTATCAGATTTACAGTAAAAGACTGAACATGCGAACGAAGTCGCCGGTACAGCTAGTATGGATTAAAAATAAAAAACCTTTACAAGAAAAGTAAAGGTATTGCTTATAATTTTGTCTATTTATAAGATTTCTCGGGCATTTTAGGCCTAAAGGTAGCTTGTCTCGCCTCTACGTGCAACTACCTCACCTTTAATATTGTTATTTTGTGTTTTAAGTTAAGTAATATCCCGTCAAAAGACAGTTCAAATACGTATAAATTACATCTATTTATTTCCTTTCAAATATATATATCCGTAAAACCATTGAGGCATTGAATTTAATGAATTTAATGATGTACTTTCTGTCAACAAAACGCTCGCAAAATTAACTGGTGAAAGTTGTAGCCATTAATTGTTTGAGGGGAAGAGTTTCAGGCGATTAGCACATCGATTCAAAGTGGCTTGATATTGGAAACCGATTTATTTAGTTTGTTCCATTTTCAGTGGAAATTAGTTTTTGTTGGCAACGGTGACACATATGTATAATCAAACTAGGTCTACTAAACAACAGAAATTAATGTGAAACCAAAACATGATTTTGCTGAAATCGGAACCGTACCTATAAATTTACTACGACTGTAGCCGCAACTGAAACCTATTAAATAAGGTCAAGGTTAGTACCATACGTTTACACGAACGTTAAAAAATACTATAATTTTAACTAATTAAAAACATGACATTAGAAAAGTGTGAAATGGGCACATCTGGGTCAATCAACCAGTCGATGACGTCACGACGCTTGGTTGGTCGTCCCAGATATCGCTCTCAGTCACAGTCACAGTCTACTGTGACCTGTGACTGATCTGCCCCTCTAGACAAATGGTATAAATGGTACTCGAATCAAATAGAATAGAAAGAAAATGTATGGGAGCTGTTATATTATTAAGTTTGCGATATAATGTCGCAAAGTCATGTCAAATCCCATATATTTGCTATCTATTCTATTCGATTCGAGTACCGTTTATGCCACTTGTCTAGAGGTCATAAACGTTAGCAAATGGGATAGGATTTGACGTAAGTTAACGATATAATGTCGATGTTCTATATTACAATGTCAAACCTTTTTAATCTACTTAAGTTAGAACGCTATGTTCGGTTACACGCATAGACGACTTAATCATACAATATGGGCAAAGGTAAATTTAAGGTAGACTTACGTATAAAAAGTACTTTTACATAAATTGTCTTTGCAAATGACAGTTATGAAGACATTTACAGAAGAATGTTTTACGCATGGACTATACTAAATGTAAGCGAGAAAACTTCCTCTCGTTGTACACGTCTTCCCTCAGGCTAATGAAAATAAAATGTCTACGATATTTTAAGGTTTTATTCATTTTAGGAAAGTTTAAGAAGCTTGGACACAATGCAAGCGAGCAAGTCTGACTGGGGAAGGACCTTACAGAAGATCACAGCCAAATAACTACACAGCGGTGTAATTGTGTATGAGTACAGGTCTCTGGTATTGCAAGCGTCTATAGGCTACGGTAACTGCTTAGCTACTTTTTATACTGCTTAGGTGGCATACAAGCAGTTTAAACAAAAATATTCCTACACTAACCACACTGGTAGCGGTCAATAAGTTTAAATAACATCAGAAAATTTAAATTATTGTACTGACCACACTGAGGGTGACAGTTGCGGTAACTCGCTGCGGAGCGGGCTGTGGGCATTTTATGATAGAAGTTGGCCCCGAGCGGTTGTCAGTCGGCTAATATTTTATCTGGAAAATATTTCTGTTGAATTTGTTAGATAAGTGGTAAAAATAAATACGGTTTTAAAGGCATTATTACCGAGATATTTTATAATATGAATATGGTCTATATTGAATATCCAACAGAAGCTTTCAGTTAGAATATAAGTCATAAGCAAACAAAGAAAGAGGGGAACGATTACAGAAGTTTGGTAAACTATGGCAACAAAGTTGTTGGCTCAGCGAGTGTCAACAAACCAGAATTTAATAACGCGTTGTTGATTGATTATCGAAATATATTTTCACTCTATTGAGACTTATTAGACGAGGCGTTAAAAGTTGGAACATTTTGTTTTTTGTTACCCAAACAATAATAAATATAATACTTGATAACGGGACATTTATTTTATAACATATTTACATGAATAGTTATTAAAATAAAAGTAACTTAACCTAAACTACTTACAAACCTCAGACTAATAGAATAAGATAGACGGAGCGTGTAGAACTCGCGCGTGAAGCCGCCAAAAGCAATACTAAATAGCAATGTCATACGTTTTCGCTCGCAGTCGATTTGAGCCGCTAGTGAGTACGCACGTCTAAACACGTTCTGACAAAATATTATTATAATGCCGTATTGTGTAGTAAAACGTTGTAAAAATACTTCAGCAAATCTCAAAAAGAGTTCTGGAGTATCGTTCCATAGGTAAATAATTTTAACATTATAGATTTCTTATTGTTTTCGTAAATATTTTAGTTACACAAACTAGGAACACAAAACCTCTACCATGTTCTACAGTGTTGCCATTCTTAGCATATCTTTTTCCCTAAAATATTTTGCAACGTGTTAGTGGGAATATAAAACAATATTAATCAGTCTATCGATATACTATTTAAAATAAATCTGAATGATAGTTGGGGATCCACGCGAAAAAAAAAAGAAATTGTTGTTTGCATTTAGCGAGTAATTCCGTATTTTTGTAGTGATTTTAAGAGGTACCTAGGTAGGTACTTAGATAATGTTTTTCTATGTTATTCAGATGATGATCAATTAATATTAATATAATAATAATAATTGATCATTTAAATTCATAAAATAAGTAGATATGTTAGGTTTATGATTTATTAAAAAAAAAGTATTTACATCCTAACCACGGCTGTGAGCGGCGGCGGCGAGCGGTATGAACAAAATTTGTTCTTACCGCTTGCCGCTAAATATTTAATTTCTTTTTATACTACTTGGATAGTAAACAAGCATACACCATATATATACATTTTTTTAGATACAATTTTTGCCAGTTTTGTTTTACGAGTAATATGTTTTGTATTTTATGTTTGTTTTTTTAATATAATATTGTATTTTGTCTTGATATGTTTGTTAACAGAAACCTTTTTTTAATGTAACATAATGCTAAGATGTATGATGTTATATTTAAAAAGATTTATTTTATTCGTCAGAAATTAAAGCATGTAGTTAGTGTTTATTGTTACCTATTTATTTTGAAATATTAATGTAAAATAATTATAAATAATAACATTATTTAAACAAACAATTTGAAGTATAATTTTTAATATTGATATTGCATATTATTATCACGAGTTAACAGTTTTGTTTCAACTTTTGTTGGGAGTATTTCATTTGCTGGCAACATCGTTTTCCACGTCACACGACATTGACAGCGCTTTGTGGCTTCACTGATTTGTTCTACACGCTCCGTCTATCTTATTCTATTAGTCTGAGTTACAAACATTCAGGTATTGTATTTAAAGGTACTCGTAATTAACCTATTAATAAAATATCTGATTGAGAAAGGTGTCCAAAAGACTGATCACATTACCACGTCGGATCGCAAGGCTATTACGTTAACCAAGTAAACTCAAATTTTATTCTTAAGTATTGTTTTTATTTGTTTGTATGTATGTATGTAGTAACATTTGTGTTATTTTGGCCTACTTTTACGTTTATACCAATATTGCATTAACACTTTATTTGACAGATATATGTTTACGAAAGATTTGCAGATTTCGCTCCGGATGTGTGCTAGCCTCTGCAGCGTTGCTGGCGGTTTATCAATACAAAATTATATAAATCCTTTAGGCAGAATCTTGCTTAACCTTTTCATAGACACGAAGGCGGCGCATAAATCAAATAACTTTTCAAGGCACGTCCTCGTGAGTTCTGACCAAAGAGATACGAAAAAATGTCATGGAAATTTATACAAGGTATATTAATGTAACGTTCTCAAGTTAAAACTTAGAGCTTTCAGTTACTGGCATGAGATTCCAAAAATTACTAGATAACGTAATTATCTTCATCATAATCTCAGCCAGAAGATGACCACCACTGGTGGATTTGATTCGACGATTTTGACAATTCCAACTGCACAGTTATAAACATTGGGTTATACAAACACACTCCACTTCGATTCACGGAAAAAGTACACCCAGTCTTAGATATCAATTCGTAGATCACACAGTTTATTTGGCTCTTGTAAACAGTCAGGACAGTGTTGGTGGCAAGGTGACCACATTCACTACTAGACACATTAAGTGCAGTTATCTTGTAACATTATTAAAAACTAGCGTCCTTTATTAATTAACTAGTTTTCGCCCGCGGCTTCGCCCACGCCTACAACCCCACGGAAACAGGTTTATGTTCGGAATAAAAAGTTGCCTATGTGCTATTCCAGTCTATATCTTTCTCTGTTCCAAATTACATTCAGATCCGTTTAACAGTTTTGGCGTGTTTTAATAACAAACATCCATCCATTTAATATTTTGCATTTATAATAATAAACAATATCCAAACTGTATTTGTAGTTCCGTGTAATCAGCAGACAGAACTTTGAACTGTGTTGAACAACCAAGTAGCTGAATGTGTAATCATATCAAGTAACCCTTATGTGCTACTGAAGGAGACCCTACTCCACAAATTGCAATCTATTTGGGTACGGAACGCAGAGACTTTTTGCCTGCCTAAGTTCCCATTCATCTTTTGAATAATAAAATATTAAAATCCTTCCTGTACATATTTGTGAGAAATATGTCAAAAATCTTACCTATTTGTCGTAATAATTATCTGAACGAATTCTATGAAAGATAAAATAGGCTAACCACGAAATGCTTTTGCTGTTTCTACGCTAAAGTTTCCTCTCAGATGTTCTCCACGGTTGGACGGTCGGCGCCGCAACAAAGCCAAAATTAGCCTGTGTAGCAAACCACGCCGCGTTCTTTGAACATTTTCTATAACAGCGGTCCCGCTGACCTATTTTTTGTAATAATCGTTGGGTGTTTTAATCAATCTTCAATGAATGAAAGGAGTTTTAACGAAACGGGTGGAATGGAACCATCAGGCCTTTTACGAGATTGTTTCAATTCATGTAATCCGCAATTCATCTCAACGCTGCGTTGCGTTGGAATACTTTGAGTTTTAAATCGCAAATTTACTTTAAGAAAGTAAACTTTTTATCGAACGGGCATTAGGCTGTAAGCACGAGTTTTGTTCTCAGATTGTAAGCAAATGATGTCGTCATCATGATGAATGTTGATTGTCAGTTTAAATCATGTTTGAAATTTGTATTTAATTCTACAAACTTTTCTTTTACGTCACGTCGCCAATATCGTAAAGTCAAAAAGCCCTCGATCGCGCTCTTTACCAACAAAGACCTGAAATGTAAAGATTAATTTTTGACTGGCCCGTTGGTCTAATGGTTCGATTCCTACACGGGACAAAACTTAGTGTAATCCATAAATGTTTGTTCCGAGTCTGGGTGTAATTTATGTCTGTGAATTGTATGTTTGCAAAGCTCCCTGCGACACGGGCCTTGATCCCAGGTGCGGAAAGTGACTTTGAAAAATTTACCAGTCCTTAAGTTCAAAGTCGCGGAGCGGTCTCGATTGTGTATGTCTTTTGCCACTTATTATTATGATATCCTATGTTATAATTTTCTTATAAGTTAATTTTAAATAAACATCCAGTTAGCAACCGTAACTCCAAACATTATACAAAGTCTCTAAAAAACCACACTGACATAAAAATAGAAAAGAAATTCCCATGTAATTTGGATTCAAAACGAAAGAAATTCGTTTCGAATGCAATATTCAAAATGTATACGAAAAGAGAATAAAATATCTACACATGTAAAGCTCTACTCCGTCAGTCTCTATTACAGTGGTCCTCTATTAACCTCAGAAAATATTGGCTTGGACTAAAGCTGTGCATAATTTTATATGTGAACTGGTGACATGGCTAGGGTCCGCGGAAAGAAGAAGAAGATTTTAAAGTTTTGCAGTTTTTTAAGCAATGCGCGAGTGATACGAACGCTTGTAACACCAAGGGTAAGCCTTGGTGTTACAAGCGTCCATAGGCTACGGTAACTGCCTATCATCTCAGGCGGGCCGTATGCTTTATTTGCCTCCATCCTCTTTAATGTGTTCTGTTGCCTCCATAGTAGTATAAAAATAAACATGTTTTCAGGTTTAGTTGTTGCAAAAGTGATTTCAGGTGTTAAATATTCGACGTGGTTCAATTTTAATACGTCTACAGATAGCCAACTCGTTTCCAGTTGAGAAATTGGGTTATAACTCAGAGGCCCGAGGGAACGGCCGCTTGCTACCTGCCCATAACATTTCAATCTTGTTCATTATTCACAGAATAGTTGCTCAGTTATTTTTGGCGGATCAACGCCTAAGATTAAGTTCTATTTGAAATGGCTTTATTCTGGAGTTGGAATAAGCTAATTAAGATTTGATAAAGACTAGAGACAGATATTTTATTTAATAAAGCGCTTTAGATTTGCTGCCTATTTATTTTAGTGTACTCTCATTTAAGTCCTAATTTAAATAGCAGTAGATCTATTTTTAGTAAGATATTTTTTTCGTTTTATACTGCTTGAGTGGCAAACAAGCATACGGCCTGCCTGATGTTGAGCAGCTACCGCAGCCCATGGACAGTCATTATCATCATCAGTCTATCATATTATGATAGCCTGATTGTTTCTCTTAATAAAGGCCTAAATCGCAGAGGAGTTTACAAACATTCACGGACACAATGTAGGTACAGCCAGACTCGGAACAATCATTTTATGGATCACACAAAGTTTTGTCCCGTGTCGGAATCAAACCCACAATATTCGGTGCGGTATTGGAGGGGAAATGACCACCTTCACACCACTAGACCACACGTGCAGTTACCTCCGAGATTTTTAAGTCAGATACATTAATTGAAGTCGACAAACTAGAAGTTCGGTTGCTGTTTGAAAAAGACAACAGGGAAGAAGCCCTGTGTCGTGGGGGACTTTACAAACAGACAGGACAATTTTGTCTCGTTTGGGGATCGAACCTACAACACGCCGCGCAGTAGTTCGCGAGTAGCGCGAGTCCAGGTCAACCGACTTCCACTTTTTGTGATTTATTTGGATTTGGGTTAATTTTTCAATTATTAATAGCAAAACACCAACAATGGATAACATCAATAATGTAACCATACGAAACAAATTGAAAAGGTCTTGTTCTGAATTTGATATATCTTCTCTACTGATCAGTAATAATCATGACACTATGAATTCAAATACATTCGAAGATTCTATAAACTTGTTGGATTTAAAGCAAGAAGTAAAACTATTAAATGAAAAATTATTAAGTGCCGATACGGAAATAGACTGCCTTAGTTTAGAAAATACAAACCTAAAACAAACACTACACGACCAACAGAGGCAAATCGAACTTTTGAAAAAAATATCCAGCAATACTCCGCAAAAAAAGTGCGGCACGACTCCTATCTCTCGAAGAATACTCGATATTACTCTAAAAACTCCCCGATTTTCTCCAATAAAACTAGCTACTAGCCTTCACAAAAAAAATCAAGACTTGTCAATATCAACCGACATCCATACAGATACTCTAGACATCGTTCGTGAACAAATTACGAGTACAACGAAAACGAATAAACTAACACACGATAACAAGAAAAAAGTTGTAATTTTGGGCGACGGCCAAGGACATGGACTACAGAGATTACTTCAAAACCTACTTGGCACGGAATACTCAGTTACAAGCTACTTAAAACCAGGTGCATACATTCAAAATATATTATCCTGCCCGAAGAGTGTCACAGATAACCTAACTAAGAATGACTATATCATTATCATTGGTGGATGCCATGACAGCAATCCATACATTCTACAATCTGTCCTACAAGAAAGACTTTTAACATTCTCGATGGCAAATATTATTATAAGTGAGGTACCATCGAATAAATACCTAAATGAAAAACAACTGAATTATCTACTAAAATTTATATGTAAAAATGGTAAAAATACACTATTCATGGATATGAACTACTCGAGAGTTATACCTTATAAAGGCATATTTGCACTCAATTTAGCAAGATCTTTATTAAAAGAGATTCTTAGTATTAATTATAAAAGAAGATATAATGAATATTATCAAAACAAAGGACACCTAACAACTAATAATAAAACTTATATCGACAAGAGTGTACAGACCGATCCTGACAGAGACAGTACAAATAGAACAGAAATTAGCGATTCAAACAGGAACTTGAACACGGCAGACATAGCAATTCCTATAATTTCACCTAGTCAATGTATTACAAATTCAACTGAGCCCATTAATAGTCATTTATTTCGTTTATAACTATGTAACAATATTGCACCAAAATATTAATGGTCTCATTAATAAGTCAGAAATGTTAACTGTATGCTTAAATGAGTTAGCTAGTGAGGGTGTGAGTATTGATATACTGTGTATTACTGAACATAACATGATTATAGGTGACGAAACATATTTAAAAATTCCAAACTATAGGATTGTGGCACATTGTATGAGAAACAGTAGACATGGTGGTTCTTGTATCTTAATCAATCATAAATTTCAATACAGGGTACTAGACGATGTTAGCAAATTATCTGTATTAAATTGTATAGAGTGTTCTGGAGTTGAGCTCATTGAACATCAAATGTATATTTTATGTATTTATCGGCCACCTAACAAACCTAATAGCTTTGTTACTACCTTTCTCTCAACCCTCAACAAAATTATTTGTAATCTCTGTAATAAAAATCATAAAATTGTAATATGTGGGGACTTCAACATAGATATTTCTAAAAATACGACGCTTTCTAGGGATTTTACTGAATTAATGCATAGCTATAACTTAAAGGTACAATTTAAACAAATTACGCGAACATGTAGCAACACTTGCATAGATAACATTATCCATAACGTACGAGGATGCAAAGGTAGTATTGTGGAAATGGCACTTTCAGACCATACAACTCAAATTCTAAAATGCCCAGTAAAAAAGACATGTTCCCTAAAATATTGGTATATTAAAAAACGTGATTTATCGATAGAAAATAGGGCTATTTTTTATAAATACCTAAAGCAACTAACTTTCAACGACGTGTATATATCTGATGATGCAAATGAAGCGTTTAACGAGTTTTCCAGCATGTTTAACCTGTTATACATGCTTTGTTTTCCTATAATATTAATAAAAAAATTTGCTAAACCAAGACAAAAATGGATGTCACGAGGTATTAGAATATGTAGTAAGCGCAAACGCTCTCTGTTATGGAATTATAGGAAATATCCGACTAACAAAAATAAAATCTCTTATAAAACTTATGCTAAAAGGTTCAAATCTATTATAAATTTAACCAAAAAGTCTCAGAATGATTATAGTATTAAATCTGCCCCCAATAAATCTAAGGCAACATGGGCTGTTATCAATGATATAAAAAGTAACTACCCAAGAGAAGGCATTACCAAAATAAAAATTCATGATAAGATTATTACTGAACCCAAAATGATTGCAAAGGCTATTAATGACTACTATGTAGATATGATTATAGATGAACGGACGACCAAAACAGATTTACTAAAAAAATTACCTAACAACTTGACATCAAGCCCTAATTCAGTATTTATGACTCCAATAATAGATGACGATATATATAAAACAATAATGACATTAAAGAATTCATATAGCTCAGGCCATGATGGTGTTACCACAACCGTAGTCAAGGATGTTGCCACTATTATTGCCCATCCTCTTGCTTATGTATTTAATTTATGTACAGAACAAGGTATCTTTCCAAACAAATTAAAAATTTCAATCATTAAACCAATCTTCAAAAAAGGTGATAATTTAGACATAAACAACTATAGGCCCATATCTCTCCTATCTGTATTCTCTAAAATATATGAAAGAATAATATGTCAATGTTTGAGTACTTTCCTTGAGATAAATAATTTATTTACACCTTCTCAATACGGATTTAGGAAAAATAAATCCATTAATTTGGCAGTTTATCACTTCTTAAATAAAATCATGACTAATATGGACACTGGTAACATGGCTGTGGGATTATTTTTAGACATGTCAAAAGCTTTTGACCGCGTAAGTCATGAGATTCTTCTCCAAAAGATCTATGCGTGTGGAGTAAGAGGAAACATTTACAATCTCATAAAATCATACCTTACAAATAGATATCAGATCACGGAAGTAAGTAAAGTGAATCCAGTAACTGGCGTAGAAGAAACTTTCATCTCGGATGCTCGTATTTCCAAGATCGGTGTACCACAAGGTAGCGTGTTAGGTCCATTATTTTTCTTAATGTACATAAATGACTTACCTAAAACAACTGAGTATGAAATGACTTTATTTGCGGATGACTGTACGATAGTATACACAGGTGACAACATACACGACATAGAAACTGACATAAATAAATCTTTAGCTGACATTATTCAATGGCTACATAACCATAACTTATTAATTAACTTTGACAAAACCAAACTAATACATTTTAAGCAGAGACGAATAGCAACACCACTTCAAATTAGCTACTTAGATACAAAAATATTAGAAAACGATAACACGAAATTCCTTGGTCTAACTTTAGACAGCAAACTGAATTGGAAAGCACATATAGAAGAGATTTGTAAAAGTCTAAATCAATTTTCATTTGCCTTATACAGACTAAAGAAGGTAGCTAGTCTTCCGACTTTGATTACTGCATATCATGGATATGTGGCTTCTAAACTGAGATTTGGCATAATATTTTGGGGCAACTCTACAGATAAAGTGCGTGTCTTTAAGGCACAAAAACGGTGCATAAGATCCATGTGCACCTTAAAGCAAATAGATTCGTGTAAGCAGCATTTCAACAAATTAAAAATTTTAACACTTACTGGCTTATATATCTACGAGACGGTAATATTTATTAAGACACATCCTCAGTTTTTTGAATTTCGGACTCGGGCGCGTCACATGCATAAATTGTACATTGTTCCTAGTGCAACTAAGCTACTTCACGAAAGTATCTTCTGTGTGGCCTCACGTATTTACAACAAATTGCCAATGGATTTGACCAATAATAATAATATTAACACATTAAAAAAGAACCTTCATGATCTGTTGATAGAGAAATGCTATTACTCGTTAAATGATTTTTTTAATGACAACTTATAATCTATTCATTTAACCTATTTATGATTTCTAATATGACATGTCGAAGTGCCTACATTATAATATTAATTCTTAAGCTTTTTATGACATAATGATAATCTGTTAGAAATGTAAGGAATGACTTTGTATAAAACTGGACACTGTGGTAATTTAGGTTTGTAATTTATAAGTATGACTTAAATGAGTAAATAATACCAATGATTTATTAACATAGAAACAACAATTGTATGCCTTTTTAGGCTGAACATAGCTGATCAATACCCTATAATCTTGTAACATCCTTATACCTATGATTCACAATAAAAATATTTGATTTGATTTGATTTGATTTTAGTTAATGGCGAGGTAACCACTTAAGCCACAGAACCAACCGTGCAATCAAAGTTGCAATAGCTATCTCATTATTTCGAGATTACAAATCTCACTCATTGAACTAATGACTTGAATCCAATTATAACACAAGCATTTAGCTTAATCAGAGACAATAGTACTAGTTACTTACAATGATAGTAATCTTTTCTGTATGTGTGCGTTAACTGACATGTAAATAGGTTCACCTACACGCGTACCGTACAATTACTTTCGCCGACAGACGATAAATTGGGGCATTTATAGCTTAGTCAAATTGGCTTCAGTATGCGTATGAAAACACGAGTTCTGTTAGTGTAGAACCATGTATATGTTACCTATACATTATTATAGTCATAGGTACTTATATATGTAAGTACGGTGGGCAACGAAGATACCTATACAGGGCCGATATATAAAATTAGTTTATCTAACATATCAATTTGTGTGGAATATATTTTTATCCGTAGGTTTAGACTAATTTTACAGTATTAAATATTTTTTGCGTTTTTGCTATGCAATCAGCTCAAATATATTTTAATATTAAAGCAATGTGGAAAAAGACGAGCTCGGAGCAGGATTCGAACCTGCGCCTCTCGGGTTTCGGCCCAGCGCACTACCAACTGTGCCATCCGAGTTCGAATTTGTCCACCGCTTGTTTACGTCTTGGAGTGACGTCAGCGTCATTCAAACATTAGCCGTTACAGGTCTATACGCACAACATCTTCCAATTGTGAAGAAAGAATGTTATTATAGAATGAAACCACTTAATATTAATAAATATTTTTAGCATTGCTAAATCGAATCCTGCTATTTTATTTTTTATATATTTTTATACTTTGCCTTAGCATAAACTTAACTACGAGTATAATGACTGGTCTACTTCACTTCCTTACCTGAAAATCAACGCTGCAGCCTGTAATCAATGCCTGAGATATTGTTATTCCATTCTGACATCACACATGTGTTTTTATAATTTTTACTGCCTATTTATTGTCTTTTTCTTATAATCCCATGTATGTTTGAATTGCTGACGTAGGCTACTCAGCGGCCAAGTTGAAGTGAAACTGGGCGGGTCACGTTAGTTGCATGCCGGAGGAGCTATGAGCTTAAACATCTACACAGTGGGTCCAAAATAACAGGCAGCGGCCACGTGGTAGACCCAAAACGAGATGCGAGATGAACTTGACGCCTATAAAAGGGATTGGCTCGAACTGGCAAAAGATGGCAAAAGACATGGGGTTCATGGGGGTAGCATGGGGTTCTTCAAGAAAGGAGTTACAAGGTTTCTAAAGGGTCGGCAACGCGCGAGTGATATACCTGGTGTTGCTAGCGTCCATAGTCTACGGTAACTGCTTACCATCAGGCGGACCGTATGCTTGTTTGCCTCCTTGGTAGTATAAAAAAAAGGATAGGCCTCCCTTTCTTTTATCTATGATACCCATAGATAAAAGAAAGGGAGGCCTTAGCCCTGCAGTGGGACAATTATTAGGCTAATATTAATAATAATCCTACTAATATTATAAACGCGAAAGTTTATAAGAATGTGTGAATGTATGTTTGTTACTCCCTCACGCAAAAACTACTGAACGGATCTAGATGGATTTTGGCACAGAGATAGATTATAGTTCCAGATTATATCTATCTCTGTATAGCATATAGGCTACTTTTCATCGCGATAATTGACGTTTATGTGGGCGGAGCCGTGGGCCACGACTAGTGTTTCAATAAACATGTTTCTTTCTTTCTTAGAAAAGCTTCTAATAGATTGATATTATATGATATAAAGTATGATGAAATGTAACATAATAAAATAATATACGATATTTTATCCTGCAAAAGTTGGAGAGGCTAACTGAGGGGAACAAATCATTATAGCACTTGTATAACTATAACTACCGAAGTATGCACATTTATGAACTTTGTCCCGCTGTTAACGTTAAACGTGACTGCCATTATGACGTAATGAAATTTGTCTGTTATTATTTTTGATTTGTTTAAGGAACATTAGGTTTAATCATATCAATGTCTTCCTATCTATCTTGTGAACTTTGGTAGCCGAGTGGGAAAGTAACCGACTTGCACGCAAGAGGTGTGAGTTCGATCCCGGGTGGCTGACGGTACCAGTATTTACTTTGTGGAATTGATATGTACTAATCTAATGATTTACCATCTGCTAACGGTGAAGGAAAACATCGTCAACCCAAATGTCAAATATTCTAAGGATATGTCTGATTGATTAACCTGCATTAGGCTAGCGTGTGTGAAAAAAAACCCCCAAACCCTCTGGCTGTTGATAGGGGAGACCTATGCCCAGTAGTGGGACATATGAGAAGCGTTAAACTCAAAGTTTGTTGAAATTTAAATGCTGTGCGCTGACGTGCGAATAAATACTAGTCAATTATTTTGTTCCAATTCACAATTTTTTTAACGTTTGTCCGAACTAGGCCTAACGGTGGCCGCACTAGGGCCACAAGCGACAGCCATAAAACGCCGCCAACCATCCTGTTTTCATACATTTTATTCGAGCGAGTGGCGACCGCCGCTGCACCGCCGTTAACCGTGTGTGGCGAGTTCATATAAAATGTATGAACACTACAAGAAATAGGTCGGTGGTGGCGTTTTGTGGGTGTCGCATGTGGCCTGTATGCGGCCACACCAAATGGATAAGTGTCAGTTGAATGACACAACAAAGTCTTTGAAGTTACGGGTAAAAATATTTTGTTAAAAAATCGTGTATTGTACAAAGAATAAATTGCTACAAATTTACTAAAATATATTACTTATATCAACTACAGTATTACATAATTATGAAGTAATAGTTACGTTGTTTGTATTTCTTAAGTCAATATTGTAACTGTGTGGTATATACATTTGTATAGGTAGTCCCATAGGAATGGTTAATTGTGCCATTCCATAGTAAGGTATGAGAAACATTCCGTTGAATCGTATTATAATTAAACAATTACTAACGAACGGTAGGTACCTAATGTTCAAACAAATGCAGTTAGTGTAAAAGTTTAAAATCTATGTAATAGTAAAATTAAAAAATAAACCGACTTTAAAAATGAGCGAAAAATACAATAGAAATAATAACCACGACGTGTTAATGTTAACCATGATGTGTGTCGTTCGAGCGAGAAAGAGGGACGGAGCTACATACGCTATCTAGCTCCATCCTTCTTTAACACTCGAACGACTTACGATTTAACATATCGATACCCTTTTATGACTCGAAAAGCATATAAAGCCGTTGGTCCTCCGTCTTTTTTTTTTTTTTTTTTTTATACTACCAAGGTGACAAACAAGCATACGGCCCGCCTGATGGTAAGCAGTTACCGTAGCCTATGGACGTTTGCAACACCAGGGGTGTCACTCACGCGTCGCCGACCCTTTAAAAACCTTATAACTCCTTTCTTGAAGAACCCCATGCTATAGTCTTTTGGGAAAACCTCGGCAGGGAGCTCATTCCACAGCCTAATCGTACGTGGTAAGAAATTCCTCTGGAATCTTACGGTACGGCAAGTTTGAGGTGCAAGGATGTGAGGATGAACTCCCTGTCGGTGGCGAGAGGTGCGTTGATAAAATGTGGCCGTGGGCATCATCTCGAACAATTCCTCAGAACACAGCCCATTGTACAGGCGGTAGAACACACACAAGGAGGCGAAGTCTCTCCTTAGACTTAGTGGATCAATACCGCCTGTGAGCTTGGGATCGTCAACAATCCTCACAGCGCGTCTTTGGATAGAATCAAAGGGTCCAAGCTGGTATCCAGGTGCTCCCGCCCAAAGGTGGCAGCAGTACTCCATGTGGGGCCGGACTTGCGCTTTGTAGAGCAGCAGTCTTTGGCCCGCGGTGAAGTACCACTTTGCCCTGTTGAGCACACCTAGCTTTCTAGATGCCAGCTTAGCCTTGTCTTCCAAGTGATGTCGGAACTGGACGTCACTGGAGATGTCGACGCCGAGGATACCAATGCTCTTGGATATTGTAAGGGCTGTGTCTTGGAATTGTGGAGCCATAGCAAATGGGGCTTTCTTAGCGGTGAACGCGCAAACTTGTGTCTTACTGGGGTTAAATTGGACTAAATTTAGTCGTCCCCAATCAGAGACTCTGGAAAGAGTGCTACTGATTTCAGACACAAGTTTTTCGCGACTTTCATCAACAATGGAACGAGGGATATTTGCGCGGTCTGTGTAAAAAGTGTCCCCGGTGCTGTCATCCGCATAACAATGAATGTTGTCGGTAGACAACATATCATTTATATGCAGAAGAAACAACGTCGGAGACAGCACAGAGCCTTGCGGTACGCCAGCATTGATGTCCAGGCGATCCGAGCAACAACCGTCAACGACAGTTTGTATGCTTCTGCTGGACAAAAAGCTGGCAATCCATTCGCATAATCCCTCGGGGAGTCCGTATGATGGCAGCTTCGACAGAAGACTCCGGTGCCAGACCGGCCGGCTAATTCTCTAAGAAACAGCGATGACAACTGACAGTTGTGATTGCAAAATTGACAGTTGTGATTGCTCGGTGACGGCACAATCTATTGACTAAACGTCAAAAAGGGCTCTTACGGAATACCGATTTTCAATCTGACAGATGGATTTTGCTCGGTTTTTGCGGTGGCTCGGTTTTTGCTCTTACGGAATACCATTGCCGATCGAACGCCTTAGCTATATCTAGGCTAACCGCCAACGCCTCACCTTGACTCTCGATGGCTAGAGCCCAGCGGTGCGTGAGATACACCAGAAGATCACCCGTCGAGCGACTGTGGCGAAAGCCGTATTGTCGGTCGCTGATTAACTCGTGATCCTCTAGGTATCCCAAGAGCCGCCGGTTTATAATTCGCTCCATCACCTTCGAGAGTAGGGAGGTTATAGCTATAGGCCTGTAATTCGTTGGGTCTGATCTATCGCCCTTTTTGGGCACCGGATGCACATTGGCGGTCTTCCACGAAGACGGAACTCGCCTTCTGTTGTACGAGAGTCCGAAAAGACGCGTTAATACAGGACATAACTCAGGGGCACACTGCTTTAGCACCACTGCCGGTATGCCGTCTGGCCCACTCGACTTATGAACGTCAAGAGATAGCAACTCCCGCCGGACCTCACGCTGTGTTATGCTGATTTCCGGCATGGCGATACCACACCACGGATTCGTGGGCGGTACGGCTTCTCTGTCGTTCAAAGTCGAGTTAGAGGCAAAGAGAGCACCCAAAAGATCGGCTTTCTCCTTTGCACTATAGGCCAAATTATTGTCCGGCTTCCGTAGTGGGGGCAAGGACGACCGACAAAAGTTTCCCTCGGCAGCCTTCGCAAGCGACCAGAAAGCACGACTCCCAGAGGGATGGCTTGCTAGCCGCTTACCAATTCTGCCGACGAATTCGAATTTGGCCCTGGCAATTACTCTTTTACTGGCCCTCGAGGCAGCATTTAGTTTGCGTTTCACATCAGAGATGTTGGGGTCCTTTTGAACTCGAGCCGCAGTCCAAGCCTTGTAGGCAGCTTGCTTAAGAAGACTAGCTTCTCTACAAGGCCGATTAAACCACGGTCGTTTCTTAACCCCTGTAACTGGCACGACCAGGTTTGGAATGTAGCATTCCATACCCATAAGTATCGTGTCAGTTACAGCAGTTGTGCAGGACTCAACATCTTCTGATGCGAAGCAAAGCTGTCTCCACGGGTACGACGCGTAAAACTCACGCAGTCCATCCCAATCTGCTGACTTATAACGCCATACGCGGCGCCATTCCGTTGCCCGGGGCGGGTCAGGCAGCGCACAGGCCACAGAGGTCCGGATAAGGCAGTGGTCCGATGTGCCCAAGGGCGCATCCACTTTGATGGTATATCCATCCGGACGTGTAGTCAGCAGAAGGTCCAGTAAAGAGCTTGTATGGTCCTCAACGTCGGGTATCCTTGTCGGACAATCGACGAGTTGAGAGAATCCATAAGCCAGGGCAAATTCGTAAGCAGACCTCCCCGCAGAGTCAGTGGACCGGGAATTGAGCCACTCAACGTGGTGAGCGTTAAAGTCTAATCCCTCTCCAGTCGTGTCAGATTGTCGTTCCAACAAACTATGAGAGACAGAATTGAGAGTGCACCTGTGTTTATGCTCACACTTGTTCATTATATGTCCTGCGCATTTGGTTAATCTCCTTTAGGATTAGTAGACCCGACCGAAATCATAACTAATAGTTACTTACTTAGCTGGGATCTATAGGTAAACCTATTTTACCTTCATGTTCTGGCTTTCAAATATTCTGACAGTGGAATGTTAATGTAATGTTGTTGGTGGTCCAGTGGTCGCAGTATGCGCCTGCTGTGCACGAGGTTGTGGGTTCGATTCCCACACAGGACAAAACTTTGTGTGACCCACAAAGAGTTGTTTTGGGTCTGGGTGTAATTTGTGTCCGTTCATTGTATGTTTGTAAAGTTCCCCGCGACACAGAGCTTGTTCTCTAGTGCGGGAGTTGTCTTTTTAAAAAGAAAGAAAAAGAAAAAAAAGAATATACAATGATTTAACAGTCCCAGTATTGGTAGTGTCCACTATTTTGCACTAATTAGGTGGTAAACAATCATACGGTCCGCCTGATAGTAGGCAGTTGCCGTAGCCTATGGACGCTTGTAATCTTAAAGGTATCAGTTGCAGGTTGCCAACTCAAATATTTTTACAACAGGGTTTTATGTTGTATCCCTGGGATAGGAAGATGTTCGTTAAAAACACAACCTGTACCCACGAACACAAGTGCACTGCTGTATATTTATTTGGCTGTAGTCTTCTGTAAGATGGAGGCCCTTTCCCAGTCGGGGAAGAACCATCTTGCTCGCTATTATGGTGCCCTACCTCTCGTAAATTATTACCCGATCCAAAGTATAAACACATAACATTGAATTTAATTCCTCCCACTGCGGCACACTGGTGCTACTAGATAAATCGGTAGAGAAATTTCTATAAACAAAACAATACGTTGTTTATTCTATAACAAATGTTTAAAACAATAGTTATAGTCATCAAATTGAGTCTTGCAGTCGTTATTGGACTTCCAAAGACTGCAAGATAAACTGATTCGGAACTTTGTACTCTGCGAAGTTAGTTCGGTTTCGTTGTGGCTCAACATACGGTATGAGTTATCAGATTCAGCGATTTATTTGTGGCTAGTATATATCTTACTAACTTCTGTCCGCTGCTTTGCTTAAGTGTATTTTTTTAAAAGAAAAAGTAGCCTTTGTACACTTCTGATGTATAGTTTCATCAAAATCTGTCCTGTAGCTTCTGCGAAAAGGAGTAACAAATATCGATTAAACTTTCTATAAGTAAGATTTTAATGTTTAAAATTACACCCATATTTTACTTGATATCAAAATTATTATAATCTTTTATGTCATTGTATATCTGACAAAAATACAGTACACTAAAACACGAAATAAAATTAATATCAAATCTTTTGCATCAGTCAGAGGAGAGAGAGAGAGGGGGAGATGGGTACAGAGAGAGAGAGAGAGAGAGAGAGAAGGAGGAAATGAGAGTATAAGTAAAGTTTAATTGTTCTCCAGATGAGTGTGTGCACAATCACAGACACACTTTTAATTCCTTCAGTTTCAAAGACCGATGGGATTGCAATCCGACATGATTGGAGAGAGTCTAGGCGCAGGACTAACGGCATTACGTGCTTTCCGAGGCCTGAAACTTTGTCGCGCTGTGATTTTAGCATACACTCACTTATCTACAGACTGACCACGGCAAGCTTTCAAAGTACGGTAGCACAAAAAGCTTTAAAAAATCGCTTTTTGCTTCCAACTTATAACAAATACACAGTTTATAGTTTCGCTCTGCGGCCGGAATTAGTTCCGCGTCTGTGTTTAAACTATAAGGTTTCGGCAGTCAATTCAAGATGTCAACTTACTTATAATGAAAGCTGATCTTTTGGGCTTGTAACTTATTCATAAGCTAGTTTAATTTGTATGGCTTTGAAAGGTAATAGAATAGAATAAAGTTTATTGTTTCCAGTATTACAGCTTAAGTAAGTATATTACAGAAAACTATAGTACTGGAAGCAAAAGGTTCGAGTGTGAGCATCCATGTGTGTGACTACTGATCATGAGGTCCCAGGTTTGCATCTGCTTGCGGTTTAGCATCGGGTCGCATTGCAACGCGTCGCAATCCTGTCGCGTTACTCCTTACGTAGGACACCGCCTACGAACAATGTTATGTTATAAAATTTAACTACATAATCAAGGAGTATTTATTTGTGCAACGATCGAAAATACTATATAAAAACAAAAATCTGTTTTATCTTTGATTCGAACATTTCGCTACGGATCCATAAAAAGTGATAGGTTTGAAAAACAAAGGCTTTAAAAGTCGATTTGGATCGGAAACTGATATTTGTTGGATACAAGCTATCTCTTAGTATTATCTCGTAACTGGCCATTCATGGAACGGTAAATAAATATTGTCAATGTTCAAAATATTTGTACTGCAACGGCTTCAATGTTTGTATGTGAAATTTTCATTTTGAATACAAATTTATCGAAAGCAAATACTGAATGGTGTTTTGATACTGAATCAGCTTTGGATCGACTCTGAAGTCTATTGATCAAAGCAGTAGTAATAAATATATATTATCGGAAAATTACTGTCTATTGAAATTAATAAAACATGCCGGTATGGTGCCCTGCCTCTCTAAAAACTTATTCAATCTTAACTTATTCTACAGAGTATCATAGAAAAATGCATTTAGAACTGTAATGTGTTATCTGAAATCGAATGTTTCAACAAATAGCTAACGTAGAACATGGAATCCTGAACATTGTGCTTCTACTTTTCTATTTACGGGGACCTTTGTATCTCTCAAATACCTTTGTAATGCAATAAAGTGCTTTACGCTTTGTGCTCGAACGTTTCTTTACATGTAGGTACCCATACATGTATATTAATTTTGTACATATAGGTATATTGTTAAGTATTGGTTATTTGTATACCTACCTATTCGTTTAATTTAAAGTTTTTATTTTCATTAAAAAGTATTTCACGTACGATTATCATATTTCTATAATTGAGTCAAGTACGAGTAATAGTTGGGTGCATCGATTGAAGCTTGGAAAGCTGGAAAGTTCAGCAAGCTTGTCGCTGTCAATCCGTAAATCAGTGATCATTTTCTACGTGCTTCGGAAAGCACAAGTTCCTCCTACGTGCCTCAGAAAGCACAAAAAGCCGTTAGTTGCGCGGCTGATTTCTATCTGTTCGTGTCGAATTACTGTCATACCGGAGTATGAGTGTGAGAGATTATAGAGTGCAGCCTACTTTTTGAACTAAATTATGACCCGCGCATTTGGCTAATCCCAGCCAAAAGACGTCCACTGCTGGACATAGGCCTCCCCCAAGGTTTTCCACAACTCTCGATCCTGAGCCGACCTTGTCCATCGGTTGCCCGCAACCTTTACCAGGTCGTCGGTCCACCTTGTTGGAGGCCTGCCCACGCTTCGTCTTCCAGTTCGTGGTCGCCAATCACGTTATCTTTATTGAGATTGACCACCATAAACGAAATCTGTCTGACCAACATTATTATTACTTTAGTAACAAGATGTTACAAATGTCAGCAATACGGACACGCAGCGAAATCATGCCGCGAAGTCACGCCTACTTGTGTGCATTGTGGTGAAGACACTCTATAGCCGAATGCACAAAAAAAGCTGACTTACCGAAGTGCGCAACATGCTTAAGATTTAAAAAGCCTACCAACCACAAGACCGGAGACGCTGAATGCCCAGCTAAGAAACATGCAGAATACAAATACATTAATTCTGTGGATTATGAGGGCTCTTTTAGTGTAGATAACTTATAACTTAGCAAAATTTATTCTTACTTAATTATTTTATAAACATTTGCAATTCAATGTGCTGCCCTACATGTTGACAATTATTTTTTTGCGAACATAAGCATAAATATTTGCCAACAAATAAAATAAACAATAACCTCGGACGTGAGTTCTGTAACATTGATACTGCTGACACTAACAATCTACTCTCACACTTATAAATTGTTACGTAAATTAGGTTTAATATAGTACGTAAGCTAAGTCAAATATATTATCGTAATTATTCCTTTTAATAATCTTAAGTTAAATATTGTATGTTTTTTTTCCCTTTAATTATAAATTATTATAATTTCAGCTCTTATCGCCTTGTGATACAGGTTTATCCTAGTACAGGCACCTTAAAATTGTAGTACACATTTATTTATTTATAAGCCTAATGTTATAATCTGTACCAACTTACATTATGATTAAATGATTTGATTTGATTTGATTATTTTGTGTCTAAGTTACGTAAATTATATTATTATTGTAAAGCTTAAAAGTTCTTTGATTAGGTAAATCAACCGACAACTTGAAAACTAATGGTTTGATTGACATACCGTTTGAGTTGCTAAATTTGATAAATTATACACTCTACCCTTAGTGTAGTTTCGGATGCCATAAACTGTATTTAAGTGTATGTTATGTAACTTATTTAAGCAGAAAGTTTAAATATTATTCTTTCTTTTTTCTCTTTATTATGTAGATTGTCGCACTGTCGTGCTTCTTTCTTTCTTTCTGCTATCGTGAGTGGTTTTACAAATATTGACATAAGGCGTATAAAAAAAACTATCAGACGGTGTCCTACGGGAGCGACGAATTCGACGGGATACAACGCGTTGCAATCCAATACGAAGCTAAACCACGTCTTCCCGCAGACGACCACATAGGACGCAAGCAGGACAGCCGTTGTTTTGATTACGATCGTCGTGTTTGCATCGTCGCGTCGCGTTGCGTTTGTCACTCACGTAGGATGTCAGACATGAAACAATTTATAGATCTCACATTAAAACAATTTTAATCCTGTGTTAAAAGATAAAAATCGAGCAGAGTTATTGCATAGAATTAGGCCTTCTTCTTCTTATCGTTTGGTTAGTGGCCAACCTGGTGACAGAGTTATTGAGATCGCCCATAATTAGGCCTCTATCGTAATCTAACGACTGATAATAGTCCGGACCGACTTTTTCGTGCCCTCCGAAGCACAGAGACATTCAGATGAAATACCACTTTGCGGTCACCCATCTATTGGGTCACCGCGCCCTTGGTATCGTTTACCGAACAGCGAGTGCACCTAGCTATGAGCGAATTGGGTGTTGTGCTAATTATGCAAAACTAGCTGTTGCCCGCAGCTACATCCGCGTAGATGTTGGTTATCGCGGTTTAATGTAATCCTATGTCTTTTCTCAGAATACTATCTATCACTATGCTAAATTTAATTAAAATCCGTTTAGCCGTTTAGGCGGGAAAAGGTAGCTAACAAACAAACAAACTAATAAACAGAGTTACTGTCGCATTTATAATATTAGTATGGATAGGAGTTTTGATTGCTAAAAAAAAGATCTTGCTAATAAAATAGCGTACAACTAATCGCGCTAATACATAATATATAATCTAATAAACCAATCGCAAAAATAGTGTTTTTGGAAATCAGGAAATTGAGCGCGTATCTATATAAAAATTAAAATATATTTGTCAGGAAACTATCTCTGAAAATTATAGTAATATAATAGGACACTGTTTATAAAAGAGTACGTAAGTAAATACGCACCATTTTTTTCATTTAAGTTAACGCTATTTAAGAGTGTCTATAATTTTAAAAATAAATAAGTAACATATTTATTTTTAAATTTATATAACTTGTTAAAAACTCGTAGCCACGAAGGCAGCTCTTTAATCTTAAAAGTTTTAAGGAAGGTGAGTAGAATGTACGTGTTATAATCCACTGTTAATTTCTCTAAAACCACTTCGTTTTAAGTGCTAAAGAAAACAAGTATTTTTTTTAATTCTAGGAATGGTTTTTAAAATTTTGAACAGTTCACTACAAAAGTTACTGTTGCTTCTTTTTTATGCAAAATTTTTTGTGTTGTGGTATGAGCTCCCTGTCAAGGTTTTTCCTAAGACTATAGCATGGGGCTCTTCAAGAAAGAAGTTATAAGCTTTTTACAGGGTTGGCTATGCGCTGCTTATGTTTCTGCCAACTACTAATTACAAATATCAACCACGAGAGGCCTTTTTTATTTTTTTTATACTTCTTGGGTGGCATACAAGCATACGGCCCGCCTGATGTTAAGCAGTTACTGTAACCCGCAATACCAAAAGTATCACTTGCGGGTTGCCAACCCATTTTTTTTACACCAGGACTTTAAGATGGGAGTATCCCTGGGATAGGAATACGTTTCTTTCATAACGCATACCTAAATGAGCGCTGGACCTGTAGTCACACACAGGAACACAACTACACCGCTGTGTGTAGTTATGTGGCTGTGGTCTTCTGTAAGGTGGAGGTCCTTCCCCAGTCGGGCTTGCTCGCTAGTATGGTAGCTCTCTTGATTGAAAATTTTCAATAACTATTTGGGCTTTAACCCAAAGAGCTATTGAAATGTAAAATTCACAAGAACAGAATATTTACATGAGTATAGTGTGACACTAAAGTCTTCATATAACACAATATATTTCCTTTATAATCTATTATAATATATCAAAGACAAGAATTTATTAAAAGGCAAACCTTCACAAAATACTGCAGCAAGATTATCAGATATCCCGTCAACGCAAATATGTATAAGTAAACAACCGACTATATAACCATCACCTCCCAAAACTCGCAGGCCCTATCTACCGTGATTCAAGCACCATTACGGACTTATCGTGAACACTAATCTCGCCTTGTAACATCACAACTTTGTCAACCCTATTATTTTGCAAAGACAGTTGGATTATGCTTCGTTATAACAGTAATGGTTCAACCCTAGAGTAATAAGACTGGTAATTAAGTAGTAATAGAGAGGGTGGCTTTAAGTGCTTAGTAACTAGTGTTATTGGGCCTAGGCAACTCAATAGTACTTGGATTACTAATTAGGGTTGGTGAGAAAATGTATATTTGTAATAAAGACCAGGATAATTCATATTATAGAAAATTATGTCGAGCAAAAACGTTCTAACTAAATAGTTCATGTTGTTTTACCTAAAGCACAGATAATATAATACTAGTACAGATACCCCATCCCATACAAAGAAATGGTTCCCCGCTAACTCGGGCTAACCTTCGGGCTAAATTTTAATTATCTATCTATCTGTAGATGTCTGTATTCAACAGATTACGTGCATACACATAAAATCAACAGATGGCGACACTTTATTTAAAATTATATTTTTCACAAGATATAGTAGGCACCTACTTCATCACTCACATAGATCTACCGACCATAAAGGGTAGGTATCACTCATTGTCTCGGGCTCGGGCCACGTTTGCTCGCTCAAGGTCACGCGCTTTACGAAATATACTTATTTTGATTGTTTGCTTCCGTATTTAACTAGCGCTCCGCCCCGGTTTCGCCTGGGCTAAACAATTTTTTCCCGTTTAGGTATATTAAAATGTTAATATACCTATTAACCTAAGTTTATTTTTTTGTTGATGGCTTATATTAGGTATACCTATAATATAAATTGATTTATTAAAAAGAATATTCGTGAAACTATAATAAGCAATTAATTTATCAGTGCAAATAAACAAATAATCTGTTTGAAGTGATAAGGGTCTGTTTGAATTGTTTCTGTCTTAGTCAAATTAGGTTAATTATAATATTTTGTGACAACTCACACACCATCTAAATCCAAACTTGGCACAGCCTCAGACGACAGACAGAGCATATCACACTAAGATTGGTCCTGAATGGGAATCGAACCCTCATGGATTAGATTCACTAACCACTAGTTACGTAGTAACTCTTTAGTAATCTGTGCCACTAGTACAACAGGCCAGTCGATGTCAATAATGGATGGAGTAAATTATAGCATTCTTTGGTATTAGTCCAACAGTCCGATGGTACTGGGTTCGAATCCCAGATTCATGTCCACTTTTTGAAATTTGTTTTTTGTAGATGGTTTTTATATCAGATAATATTTTTTTGAATTATTTGTAAAAATATAGTAAAACAGTAATTATTTAGTATCAGTCTGAATTCACAAATAGGTAATTTTCCCACAGTACGATACCGTAGCACCGCTGCACCGTACCGGCCGTAGAACCGGCCAAACCGGGTTCGAATCCCAACCTCGGATATTGTTGTGTCATTGTATTTAGTTTTTAAAATATTTTATATATCTTGGATGCAATATTTTTGTTGATAACTTTGATAACATAAAACATTTTTAAAGTTTTTTGTTGAGAGAAAAAAAACATATGCCCGTATTATTTATTTTTAACATAAGTCACTGTTTCACATAGCTTTATATATTTTTATACCTTCGAGTAAGTAGTATGACCCAACATTAAACTTCAAAACGAGGTAGGTATTTTAATTTATAAAAATCTGAAAATGCATACAGCGCCAGCGGCATTACTCACAAGTCACTCGCAAGTTTCAACTTCTTAGTAGTACAAAATACTGCCGCCAGGACTACGGCGACATTATTGAAATTTGTAAATATATAATTGTAATTTTGTTTTGAGCCCTTTATTTCATTTTCCTATGCTAGTAGGATTTCTTAAAATATGTACGTATATGTTTCAAGCTATATTTCTTCCAGATTTGAATTTTACATAAACGTAAATAACAAATCGATATATGTAACTCCATCTATTGGTATTTATTCGTACTAATTTTGATTTGTTCCTGATGAGACCCCATGCCTAAAGGTACTTCGCCTTTTTACTGCAAAATCAAAATGATGGACCTTGTAAAATGTATTACTAGATTAATGAAGAGACCTACGTTCCGTTATTTATTATTGTACATATCTTTTTTGCCTACGTTTACTAATATGAAAGAAATTAACATCTATATTTAGCCCTATTTTGAAAAGAATATTTGAATTTGGAAGTCAACTAGTCAAGCGCAGTTCATAGTTTGGTGATGATGGGGTAAGACCATAGATTAACATTTCTTTTTCTCAATAGCATACGGGAAACTCATCAATGATTGATATATTATACGTAGGTATAAGTATTTATACCTACAAGCATACATTTTTGAACTTATGTAGTAGCGCATTTTAGACATCATCAACTCTATAATCATTAACTTTGTGGCTCAAATCTACTAAGTCCTTATTGAAATACTAAAATTACTTACTAAGTAGAAGGTAGGTACCAATATAATAAAGAAAACTGCACTTTACAAAGAATTTAGTACACTAACTTTCCGTTTTCATTCGCGACAGTTTTAAGAAAAGGAACTGTGTAGGTACAGTTATTGTAAGGAAGGATAAAATTATAAAAAATGCATAGTTCATACTTTAGATTGTATTACTTTAAAATGCTTCTGGGTTCAACGTTCAAGTATTTTTTAATGCATAATTTTAATGAAGCGCTATGCAATTAATTTATGATTGCTTATTCATACTACTTAGGTGGTTACGTTAGCTTACGGTTTACCGAATGGCAAACAGTTACTATTGAGGCATTACTCGCGTCTTGCCAGCTGACATTATTGACACCAGAGTTTTGTAGTAAGGATATCTCTGAGAAAGAATAATATTTCTTCAAAAACGCATACCTAAATCGCGTCGCGTTTGTCGCTCACGTAGGACACCGGGTCAGACTTAAAACAACTTATAGATCTCACATTAAAATAATTTTAGTGTGGGAATCGAGCAGAGGTATTGTACCATACAAGCAATCAAGCCCTACTGGGTAAGAACGTCCACCTAACAGAAGATGACAGCCGAATAACTATAGTCTGTCGGGAAAACCTTGACTGGTTCATTCCAAAACACAATATTTTTGACTTAAAAAAGAAACAATAGTAATTTTTGTAGTAATCTTTTCAAAATTTAAAAAAAAACATTTCAGGAATAAAAAAAAATGTTTTCCTTAACGCTACACTTACTTAAAACGAAGAAGTTTTAGAGAAATTAACAGTGGATTATAACACGTATATTCTACTCACCTTCCTTGAAACTTTTAAGATTTAAGAGCTGCCTTCGTGGCTACGAGTTTCTAACAAGTGAAATAAATTTAAAAATAAATATGTTACTTTTAAAATGAAAATATGCAGTGTGCGCTAGACTGTTAGTTGGAAGTTGAGACACTCTTAAATAGCGTCAACTTAAATGAGAAAATGTTAGCTATTTACTTACATACCCTTTTATAAACAGTGTCCTATAATATTGCTATCATTTTCAGAGATAGTTTCCTGACAAGTATATTTTTTACCGTCGTAAATATTTTATATATAGATACGCGCTCAATTTCCTGATTTTCGAAAACACTGCTTTTTCAATTAGTTTATTAGACTATATTAGCACGATTAGTTGTTCGTTATGTTTTAGCAAGTAATCGAACCTCCTATCCATACTAATATTATAAATGAGATAGTAACTCCGTTTATAAGTAATACACGGAGTTTACCTTTTCACCTTTTACTTTTACCTAAACGGCTAAACGGATCTTAATGAAATTTGACATGGAGATAGATGGTATTCTAGGAAAGGACATAGGGTGTACCCTATGTCCTTAAATCTTAAACGTTTTAAAGGTGTAGCTGCGGTCTACAGCTGGTTTTGTATAATTAGCACAAGACTCAATTCTGTGGACTAGGCCTATGTTCAGGCGTGGGCATCTTTCGACTGAGATGATGATGATAATGATGATTTTCAAATTCGTTAAGCGTCCAAACCTGTTATTAGTAGTTTTTTTTTACAAAATTACACACTATTTTACAATAATAACAGCTAAATACCACTAAGGCTAACGTTAACGTTAGGCTCTAACTTGACACAGTCAACTTAGAGCCTTACCTTACGTTGTTTAGGTGTGTCGTATAACAACACTTACACAAATTACACTCAAACTCTCTGTCGTTAGAAGTAGGACACAATATACTACTTATACTTTCGATTTGGTATGCAGAGAATATGAATGAAAATATTATTTTACCTCCAAAGGAGAAAGATTTTACATATTTTCCTGTATTTGAATTTGTTTGTACTTTTTTAAATCGTCGCGATCTAAAGATATCATCAAATTGCATAGAAAATAGCATGCCCGGGAGATAGGTACACAATTTTGTATAAAAATCTTAACCAAATACGCAAAAAAATAAGCCATTTTTAAGAATACGACCAATAAAAGTAATGACATAGAGTAGAGAATTTGGCTAAGGTACTCGTAATGTTTTGTTTTTATAGATCTAACAGCCGTATCATCTAACAGACATTTCCTGACATAATAAATACGATAAAGGAGTTGTATGTAAGATTATAAAAGAAAATTGGCGTTTGACGAATAATCGTTTTACGTACAATGAACAATGGATTTGCTAAAATAAATGTTTTCAAACAAGCAGCAGGAATTCTGTGTATCCTTGAAGGATACCCAAAAGAAACTATTTCGCTAATGTAATTTTCTTTTGTATTCGATGTTCTAAGATGAAGTTATAAAGTACAATCCAAACATTTATTTCGTTAAAAGATAAGTTTAAATTAGGGCGACAAAGTTCCTTGGTCGGAAACTCAACGAGCGCGAGCGTCCGGAACGGCGCGGCGGCGTTCGCATTTGTTAGAAGTCTCCACTGACCAAACCCACTGGGCTGTGATGCCGAATACTCTATGTATTCTCTCCTACTGAGAATTCAAACCATTTCGAGATTTTGAGAAGTAAGGACTACAATGTTAGTACTTGCCTATTTATTAGCTCTTGGAATTTACTTGCGTTTAACGGTGACGATAAATTTAGGTCTGATTCTATTTTTAAAGGTTATTTGTTTAAGAATATAAATAAAGATATAAGAAAAGTATTGTATACATATGTGTTCTTTAATATAATAGAACAGAATATAAACTAACGCATGCCTTCCATTGCATACAATATTATTGCTACATTTCATTATTCCGCGGGGACAGATTTTTTTTTGGGTATAAATATTAGCATAAGTGCTATTTCAGACTTGAATCTATATCTGTGCCAATTTCCACTTGGAACATTCTATCTATCCATATTATATCCATCCAAACATTCACATTCATAATCTTCGTATAGATTTCAAACATGGCTTTTAATACTTTAAAAGTCGGAACCGATATTTTGAAAGATATTTATGTAGAATTTATATATCGACCCCTCCAAGCAAAAACTCGGTAATGTGCTATTATGGGGTTTATGCTGTTATGTCATATTCGGAATCTGGGGACTGGGTTACACCTTAGCAATTTTTTTCAGATTTTTTCTATTGATATTTACAAAGATATCATGTCACACCTTTTTATTGCTGGGAATTTAGAAACAAAAATATTTCGGCATAAAACCTGTTATAGGTCTATACAAAAACATTATTTATTTTTTATTTTGGTAAGTTTCATTTACCGGGTTATTGGCGTAAATAATTTTTATAAAGTTTTTGGTAAACGTCAGCACGGGTTTTTTTTACAAATAATTTAAATATAAACATTCCGTAATATACACTAACAATGTTATTTAAGTTTAGTGTTGGCTCATTAATTTACGCAACATTTCAATACGGTCAATTTATTCCAAATTTCAATTCACCTAGCATGTTTGCAAGCGCATTTATTCCTTTCTTCTAAAAGCTGCTAGGCAGTAATATATATATATATATATATATGTCACGCCACCCGCACGTGCTCTTGCCCATCGTGTCGTGCCGGTGCGTAAAGTTTAATGGATAACACTCTCTCAACTTTGCAAGAAATAGACAAAATAGAAATAGCAAAATCTCTGGAATCTTCTGTAGAAAACTTCTCCAAAATCACTAACATAAACAATACCGACTTAAAAATCATTTCGCAGAACATCAGAAGTGTATAGCAACATTTCCGATCTACAAATTACGCTGACAAGCCTTTACTCTGAAATCGATCTAATGGTTCTAACTGAATGTAGACTAAACTGTGATAAGCCTATTCCCCAAATCTATAACTACATGTCTTACAACAAATCATATTAATCAATGCGATGGAGTTGTCTTCTATATAAATAAATCCTATAAAGTTAATATACAAGAAATAAAACTAAGTCATGCATCATCGTCTACAAGTCTCATTGTACAACCTAATTATCTTCGGTATATACAATCTCTTGCTTCTCCATCAAAAAATTATGCTACAAGCCTTATAAATTCCCTGAACTCTCACTTAGAATCCATCAAATCATGCTCCAACATAAATATAAATATTACACCTAAAATGAAAGAAAATTCTAGTGAACGCACAAATAGACATATCTGTCTAAATATGTTATCGTTGCACGGTTTACTTCCCAGTCATACATTGCCAACACGAGAACAAAACTGCCTGGATCACTTTATGCTAAAAATAAAAGAAAACAATATAAGTGCCTCATAACAGTTATACAGACCACTGTTACGGATCATTACATGATTTTTCTGAAATTATCTAAAGTAAAGAACATTTCTACAATCAATTCAATTCAATTTATTTTTTATTCATTCGCAAGGACTAAAACTAAAATTGACTTTAGCAAAGCCCTAAATAGTATTAATAAGTACAAATTAACTGAATAACTATCATGCAGTGATCATCAGAAATTTATTAGTATTATCAGAAAAAAATATTTAACATTTGAGCGACTGTTTGCTGCAAAATACCATTACATCACTAGTTCCATGGAGCCAACGCGCAATTTAGGCTTGGATAACGTTAGGCATTCTACGCTGTGTAAAAAATAGAAATGATATGCAAAAGAAATTGAAGACCGAACCAGACAATCAAATATTAAAAATATCATATAAGAGATACCGTAACTTCTGCAACAGCCTTATTAAAAAACATAAACGCAAATATGATAGAGAACAATTAAATAATGCTTGTAAAAACCCTAAAAAAATATAGACTACGATAAATATAACACACAAAAACATAACGCAACGAAAAACAAATAAATAGCAATGTATAGAATTAATAAATATTGAAAACTCTTGGCAATTATTTGCTAATATGGGAAAAACTTTGACTAAAGCGATGGTTTTAAATAGCTCGACACAACAAACCTATACTACAACACAAAAAAAGCAATTGTCATCTTTCCCGCTAATGGATGCTGATAATATAATCGAGAAGTTTTCTCTGTACTAAATCAGCTAAAGACAGATAGTGCCCCAGGATATGTCAACATCCAAACTAAATTTCTGAAGCTTGCTTCTGAACCAGTTATCCCTGCAATAACTCATTTGGCTAACCTATGCTTCAAGCAAAGTAAATTCCCTTCATCTCTCAAGCACGCAATTGTCACGCCTGTGTACAAGGGTGGTGGCAGAGATAAATCCTGTAACTAAAGACCTATCTACCTGCAATATCTAAAATCCTAGAGAAACTTATAAATAATCGATTACTAAATTATCTAGACAAATTTGGCATACTCTCTGACTCGCAATTTGGTTTTATACGTAAAAGGTCTACAGTAGATGCTGTTAGTGCACTCACGTCTCTTATTGTCAAAGAAGTACACTCAAACAAAAAGTGTCTAACAGTGTCCTTTAAAACTCTCAGACATGTTACTTCAAAAACCTTGTTTAACAAAATATACATCTCGTTGGCACAGTCGATACTAACTTATTGCATTCCTGTATAGGATGGAGCAACAAAATTAAATCGTTGGAATTGGAGCGAGCGCAAAGATCCCTTATTAAATTCATGTACTTTAAACCGTACAGATTGCCCACCTTTGAACTGTACTCCATTAGTGAACTGCTTTCTGTTAGAAAACTATACATCCTGTAAACTGTCTTGAAACTACACAAATCCATCCCATGAGTTCCTCATCCGTTCGTTCCTATCAGCCGTCAACTCTTCGCTCACTCCTTTCACATACATATTATCATGCTTTACACTATCCATCCACTTTATTTGTCTTCCTCTGTTCAGTAGATTTCTGTGATTTAATAAATATAACTTTAATAATCGAATAATTGTACTATTTCTTTCATTTATACTTACCTTCTAAAATTACATTTGTTTTTTAAATTATTTAAAACTAACGATATTGAATGGTAACAATAAAACTGTTATTTAAAATTTCCTTGTAATAATAATGTTACATAACAATACAGTTTCTAAAATTATTTGATATTACCACAATAACTTCGTAATATAACGTCACGTATCATCCCGACGATAGAAAATAACGCTGTAAAAGTTCATAACATTATGTTACAAAATATATTGTTAAATAAATTTACTACAATAACCCCGTAAGTACTATTTCTGTAATATTTTATGTATAGAATTTTAGGTATTATTTATTTCCCCAAATTTCTAGGTTTTGATTAAAAAGAATTTAATATTAATTACACAGTCATATTTCACAAAAAAATAGTTTTCATATGATACATCAATGACTGCAATAGACTCACTCATTAAAAAGATATTCCATAAAATCAGTAAATAATTTCTCCTGTAAAATTTAGATTTTTCGGTTACCGAGTTATTGTTTGGAGGGGTCGATATATATATTCGATTATTATTTTGGGTTATAAAGTTACAAGAGTTACAGCCGAATCTGAAGATATGTATTTGTTGTCATACTTTGGATTTACCGCATTTTTTTACTACTTCACACATCGGCTAACTTTATAGCATACATGATAGGCACAAAGTTATAGTCACTTATTTTATAGAGAAAATATACTTGTATCCAATGTTCATTTAGGGACGTGTCTTTAACAAAAAGTTTTCCTGGAACACGGTTTTATAAGTTTTAAGGTTACCAACAGGCGAGTTATGCCCCAGGTACCTATCGCAAATGTCAATAGCATAACACCTATTGTTCAATTTTTCCTCACCTCGACATGAGTGAAAACAATTTCAAGTTATTTTATAATAAACATTTTAATTACCTCATAATCGGCTAGGAAATTAGAATAAATAAATAATAAAGTTATGGCATAAACAAGGAAGCAATATTAATTAAATATTTTCTCTTTCCCATACTTTGTTTAAGACAAAATGCTGTGATGGTTCCTCTACACGTTGGCCAATATACGCCAATACTGGCCACAGTACACCCATAATGAAACACGCAATTTAAAAAAAAACAGTAGTTCAATGTTTGAGTTTGAAATTTTATTATACTGTGGTCTACATTGGCTAATGTTGGCCCAACCTGTAGAATCATCTTGAGAGTTGGTCGTTAAAATTTAATCTGCCTTTATCTTATGAACGACTTCAATCTCTCAAACACGCGGGAAGTTATTAACGTAGCAATATTCTCGAGATAAAGTACGAGCACAATGCAATAAAGTAGTTATAACTGTTTGTGAAGAAGTCTTTAGATGAATGTTTTAAATCAAATTTTATGACAAAGGCTAAACGTAGCTTATGGATGCTTGCAATACTAGAGGTATCACTTGCGCGTTGCCGACCCATTTTTAAAAACATTAATTTATATTTAAGATTTTTGCTGCTTCTTTGTCGGTAAATAATAATACGCCACTTGATGGTAAGCTGTTACCGTAGCATATGGATACTTGTAATATTTGGGGCTTCACCCAGTGCCGGCTTTAGGGTAGGAGTTCCTTTATCACTGGCACCTCTTTAACTTTGGTCGAGACCAAGAACAAAAAACGATCAAGAAACGGAGGACCGAGGAGAAGGGATCATAGATCTTTGCCCAAGGGAACCGATAGTGATAAAGCTGGCACTACCGGCTTCACCCGGGTGCTGCTGCCCCAAAACTTGACTGCCTTGGTGGTCCAGTGTTCGCAGTATGCGCCTGCTGTGCACGAGGTTATGGGTTCGATTCCCACGCAGGACAAAACTTTGTGTGGCCTACAAAGAGTTGTTCTGAGTCTGGGTGTAATTTGTGTCCGTTAATTGTATGTTTGTTGAGTCCCACGCGACACAGAGCTTGTTCTCTAGTGCGGGAGTTGTCTTAAAAAAAAAAAGAATACTAGAGAGCAGAGTCGGGCTTGCTAGCTTGTATACCTGTCATAAACGTTTTAAGAACTCGGTGTATCTTCCCCTCTGCCTAGTTCTATATTTCACAGTCCTATCCGAAGCACATTGAACATTCCACCCACACTACGGACACATATTTCGAGTGTCAATTTTAGAAGAATCGACCTTTACATACGAAAGTTTCTCAGGAAAACTGGATCAGAACCGGGCTAGTAAGTTATGGCTACATCATATTGGCCCGAAATGTTCGGAATTGTCCTCGGGGATCGCGTTATCAAACTTAGGTTTAACTTGTTATTTGTTTTTATTATAGAGTTACGTTCATTTTATTTCTAGTTTTGTTTATTACGGGTATAATTTGTTTTCATATCGCGTAAAATTCTTTGGTAAGTGTGACTTAAAATAAATATTTTGAGGTCGGCAATGTGTGCATGATATTATTGATTGACATATTCGGATCGCAAATTTTGTGTCAGCAGTTGGTAAAATTAAGCAAAAATAAATCTGGGAATCGAACATTACCTAATGCCGAGAGAAAAATAGCCAAGCACAAAGCCGTTTTCAAGTGATGTCCTTAACAAATAGCATTACATTTGTAATTAGATAAATAATTTGTTGTTTCTACTAATCACATCTATTAATAACTTACCAAAGAAAGAAATCAAGAAATCAAAGTTAACAACGTAGGATTTTTAACTTAGAGACTAACTCTAACAAATCTCAAGTGCAGACAATTAATTCTAGAACTGTTAAGGAATTCAAGAGAAGTGTCCAACGCCATCTCAAAGTTAAAAAGCTGAAAAAAATAAAGCTACTCGTAATTCTACCGCTGCAAAATGAGAGTCTTGCGAAAACAATGCGCTCGACTCGCGTCTTTCAAACATTCCCCTCTTTGAAATTTTGCATCAAAGCCTCCACTGGAAACCGGGTTTTTGAAATATTGTTCACAACTACTAATGGCACATGAATTTTTAACCTACTTCGATAAAAGCGACCCTCTTCGACATCATGTGGAGTAAACAAACTCGTAGGTCATGACTGCATCTAAAAATAATATTCTAGAGTAAGGTTTTTCAACTCTACTGTTGGAAAAAGGTTGAATAATATTTTTAAATAATTAGTATCGTAAATTCTAATCGAAGCAATGTTTTGTTAAAAATTAAAAGTATTTTCCTATTATTACACAACATATACATCACTACCTCAAAAAAGTAAAGAGATAGGATTCTTGGCGTTGACGTATTCTGCGAGGTCCAGTTTCGTCACCACTTGGAGGACAAGGCCAAGCTGGCATCTAGGAAGCTCGGGCTGTGTTCCGAGGCATTGTTTGATATCACCTCCCGCCACCGACAGGGAGAGTTCATCTACACATTTTAGAACCTTTCTCGTGCCGCACTGTGCGGTTTCGGAGGAATTTCCTCCCACGTACGATTAGGTTGTGGAATGAGCTTCCTGCCGAGGTTTTCCCGAAAGACTATAGCATGGGTTCTTCAAGAAAGAAGTTATAAGGTTTCTAAAGGGTCGGCAACGCGCGAGTGATAACCCTGGTGTTGCAAGCGTCCATAGGCTACGGTAACTGCTTACCATCAGGCGGGCCGTATGCTTGTTAGCCTCCTTGGTAGTATAAAAAAAAAGATGTTTTTGTTAGGTGTTAGTTCATGATTTTCTTGTTTCTTTTTTAAAAGACAACTCCCGCACTAGAGAACAAGCTCTGTGTCGCGGGGGACCTTACAAACATACAATTAACGGACACAAATTACACCCAGACTCAGAACAACTCTTTGTGGGTCACACAAAGTTTTGTCCCTGTGTGGGAATCGAACCCACAACCTTGTGCACAGCAGGCGCATACTGCGGCCACTGGACCACCAAGGCAGTCAAGTTAGTGTTAGTTAGGTACTGCAGCCTGTACATTGACAATCAGACAACTCGTAAACAAACTTAAATTTACATAAATTTTTAAATTTCTTTATTTCTAGACAACTCCCGACAGCTAGAAAACTGTTCTGTGTCGCGGGAGACTTTACAAACATACAATTATCGGACATAAATTACACTCAGACTCAGAACTCTTTGTGGGTTTTTTTCTACGTGAGAATCGAACACACAACCTCGTGCACAACAGTAGCATACTGCGGCCACTGGACCACCAAGGAAGTAAAAAAAAATATATACAATTTATTTTATTATGATAAATACCAAGATACAGAATAACAAAATCATGTTTATCACACTAACATTAGTCCTGGGCAGGAATTGAACCCACGACCTCTTGCATAGCAGAAGTCAGTCATGTCAATTATTTCTCAGCTAAACACACAGAAACAGAGTTAGCTAGTTATTTTTTAAATACAGAAACGATGCATAAGGAGTATGTTTGGACTTCAGGTAACTGACAGCTGTTAACCATATTTAAAAAATATATCAAATTTTAACATTGCCTTCGTTAAATTCTTGAGGTAGTGCTATTTGTAAAATTGTATCCTCACTTATTTCCACAGCTTTCAGATATACTGACACGAAATAGACGTAACAACAAATTATGCGTGCACAAAGCTAAGACTACTCTGATGTGGAAAAGTATATTCTATTTAGCTCCTAAATATACAACAAGATTCCAAATGAGTACAAGGATCTAAACGTAAGCATGTTCAAAAAGAAATGGAAAAAAATATTATGCAATAAATGTTATTATGATATCGATGATTTTTTAAATGATAGTTTAGTTTCGTTTTTTAGATGATGTTTTTAACTTATTAAATTCTACATATTTTTTTTTCCTTTTGACTCCTTATACAATGAAATCTATAATGCTTCTATCCTATTTAATTGATTAATAAGTATTATGTAATAATGAACGTTTTGTAATTCTTATAATCATGTATTTAATAGCTTTAAATAGCAAAATTTGCACGCCACAACCTGGCAGAATATGAAAGAACCTTGTTAATCATTTTAAGATCACTTGTGTACCATATTCTAACAAATAAATGATTGATTGAGCTGTACATGGCCGCTAAACAAAGATTAGTTTTTTAAGAAAACCGTTATATACCTACTCGTATATTTCTGTGGAATTTGGTAACAGTGTACAATTAGACTAAACCTACAGATAAAAATATATTGTAACAAATTTATACATTGAAATTTACACAACTTTATATATACACATAATTTGTACAGCTAACTCCATTGCCGACAGTACAATTGCAATTTGTATTAACAAATACGTACATTCCACCTCACATTTTCCACACAAATTACTTGAAAACATTCATGCACTGTCAACAGTAACATTTCAGCTTCCTCATAATTAGTTTCAAAACTAATAACGTCCAAACATTGTGTCAACTTGTTACGGCGACCTGTCATGAGTTATGATACCTTCACCACCTTCTGCTCTGCTTACAAGGAACCACGCAAGTGCAAGACAAGTATCGAAGCAAAACATGTCTTAAATCTGATAAGTTACATGCGTTTTTACCGTAACCTTAATCATGCAGTTACGTCGTTCTTTCTTAGTAGGGCAGTATTAGGACACCTTATTGTTTACTTTCTGAGATTATTATTATAACTATTATCATTATATTATCTATATATACTACTAATAATATAATAATAACAGGTCAATGTCTGTACATTATATTGAAGAAAATCTAATGGTGTCTTTATCAGAGCAATAGAAGCCAAAAGTACATTTTTTGTTTGTATTCACATCGCGCAAAAACTGCTGCTGCATACGAGTAGAATTGAATGCGGTTTTTAACGATGTATTGCTAAAGATAACTTAAAATAACTTAGCTTAAAATAGTTTTTTATCGCGATAAACGACATGCACGCGGGCGCGCATAGCGTAATTTATTTTATTCAGTTTTATTAAAAACTGTACTTTGCCTTTATGAAAATTTTCTCTTTTGAGAAGTCGATTTTATAAGAATTTGCCTTTATGCAAAAAAACGATAAAATCACTCTCGACTTTGTCCGAATGGATCGAATGTAACAGAGTCGAATGACAGCCACGTTTCGATATAATGTGCCATAGTTAACATTCATAAGTAAATAAATTCGAACTACAGTAAAAACTTCTCAGTTAAAACACTACAAAAATGTTATAAAATAATATAGCTTACTTGTAAGTAGTTTATTCCTTTAATTTAACATTCACTATTCCTTACGTGTGCCAAATTATAAATTAAAGTCATAATATTTTTCGATATCGGGAGTGCCTTCGCCGAGACGAGGCAATGGAAGCGCAGGGTCTTTTCTAGCGTTTCGTCATATATTTGTACTCGTACCTTTATATATTTGTTTTAAAAGACAGCTCCCGCACTAGGTATTAAAACTTGTGACCGGAGGTCTTTACAAGTTTTACACCCAGAATCGGAACAAACGTTTATGAATCACACAATTTCTTACAGGGTTTTAACCCCTAAACATCATTACACGCTTTTTATTAGCTTCACCTGTATGTTTGTAACCGACTTCTTTGGGCGCGATTTTGACCCACTTTAAACGGCCAGATTTCGTTCAAACTTTGTAGATTTATCGAGGACCGATGACAATACACTAATTTGATAAAATTATAAATAATATTACTAAAAAGTAAAAATGAAAAATAGGTTAAAAAACTAAAAAACACGCTTTTTATAGAAAACCGAACTAAAAAACAGAAAATAAATTTTAATAAATTTAAATTAAGATTAAATTAAAAAAATATTTTACTTTAAAAAAAGCGTGGGGTGCTTTTAAGATATTATCAACATGATAATCACTGTACTCATATCTGTCAATGAAATATTTATGACTTTTGACACCATGCACCTCACGCTTTTTTTAAAATAAAATATATTTTTTAAATTCTTAAAATTTTTTAGTTCGGTTTTCTATAAAAAGCGGATTTTTTAGTTTTTAAACCATTATTTATTTTTTAATTATGTTGGACAAGAAAACCCTAAGATTTCCTTGACTTTATCTACATTCGGACAACGGGCGGTTAAACAGTAACATTTCACACAATAGCCAGCCTAAAAAAATATAACCCAACTTCTAGGAAGTCGGGTACAATATTTTTATATTATTACCCTATGTTGTGTTAAATAATTGCTCCAGTCTCTGAAAAAACATAACTAGATTCATAGGAAAAAAAGTTAATTGGACGGGTTAAAAGTAACGAATGGAATCCTTTTTTTTATATATCCTACTGTTGAGAACAAGTCTTTTCTTTTATCAAGAAATTCTGAGAATTCCTTCTAAGACATGTGGTATTTCTTTGGAAGGCACCTTAAAACTCAGTCTCAACTGTTAAAAAATAGTTATATTACGGCAAGGGGTCATTTGAACTGACTCTGCCATCGGGATGGGCACTAACTACTCAATAAAAAAAGAAATGAACCTATTTAGCAGAAGTATTAGCACGTTCCAGCTCCGCGCGGGTGGACATAAGTTTTCGTAAAATATAGACAATGTAACTCGCTAAAAATTAAGTTATCTAATGATAAATTTTTAGAATCGGTCGTGTAAATTTTGAGTTAAAATTAAAAAAACCAACAAAAAAAATAATCTTTCCTCTTTATAATATTTTTTATTTTGTAATAATAAGTATAATATTTATCACATATATACATTTTACTACCTATATACATAAAACTAATTTAATCTTTAGTCTTATGTATATAGATAGTATACTTTATAATATTGGTTTACACCAAGTTATCTTAATACAGAATACATATACAGGTATATATAATGCAAAACCTCTCTTTATATAATATTTCTCAGCTGTACCTTATACACTCAAAGTATTAACATCGTTGGACTTCTATTTGCCCATTACAGAGTAATTTGTAGGCAAATTCCGTTTCAGATCGCATATGCTATGAATAGAACTAAATATTTCAACCATAGAGGAAGTTTCCAGCGCTAAATTCTATTGGTGTAACTTTACTTAGGTTAACTTTGGGAAAGCCTATTGTATGGAGCTTTGTTACCTAATATGTATGTAAATGTAAACGTTAAGTCTTTATGCCTAGCCTCATAAAAGCTGGTACTCGTATCTCTTTGGTATCATTGTGACCGCACTGAAGTGTTATGTGTAAGATATATTCGGATTGAATGACAAACTGTAGGTTGAAGTTCAATTACCTATATATTCTCGTAGGTGTTAAAAACCGTTAAAAGCTCATTTTTGTCCAAAGCTACGGTAACTGCTCAGCAGGACTGTTGTGTTATACCACTAAGGTATAAAGTCCGTAGTATCAACAATTTGTAGGAAATATAAATTGCATGTCTTCTAAAAAAACATTTATTCATCTAAAAATAAAAGTCTGTTAGTGAAAATAAAAATACTTTGTAAGCTGTTTATCTTGAAAAGTTTGCAGTAAACGAAATATGTAAATATACCGGTCGTATTTTTGTTTAAATATATTCCTGTTACACTCGAGTATCGTCGACGATCAGCGCAGCGGTATTCAAAAATTCAAATTTGCCACCGATGTAAATCCTTAGTTGGTCGGTATACATTACGTATTCGGTGCGCATGACTTATTCATAGTTTATGTGCCCCTCGGTGCGTGGCGAGCTATGGTCAGCGTTCAAGTATTGTGGTCGCGTTCTACTGTGAGATCGGCGAATATTAAACAATAGCTTCGGCCTGTATGAATACGGAATTTTCAGTAACCTAACGGTTGAACACAAATAATATAATCGTTTTATTTAAACCTGCCAGTGACTTTTTAATTACAGATACGTTAACTCATGTGTACAGAAATACAGCAACACAACTGTGTAGTAAATAAGATGTCGTTTTTTTATATGTTGGAGGTAAAGAAGGTGGAGGTGTTAGAGGTGGAGGTGGATGGAGCAGACGTGATGGCAGAGAGCAAAACCTGATTGAGAAAGGATCTCGTACGTGTGTATTGGTCTCCAGTGCTCACTTAGGAAAGCCTTTTTAAAGGAACGCTTTCCAATCTCAGGAAAGGCCTATCACAAAACACCCTGGTATTAAAATTTTGGGTGAGCAACACGCAAGTGAAGATATCCCAGCAAGCAAGCATCCGTAGGCTAAGGCAATCGCTTAGCATCAGGTGGTCTATATATTTCTTTGTTACTTAAGTGGTATAAAAATATGTGCTTCTCCATATGCGCTTCTCGCTATGGTGTGTGACCTCGCAAAATAAATGAAGCGTCATCGCGTTTCAGCAACAACAAAAGATTAGCGTATCATGAAATATAATATAGCTTTTATCGCATAGCTTTTAATACGCCTACATAAAAAAAAAACAGTGGCACACGCACCCGCGTATGATTTAGTCACGGCAAAGTGTCTTACCGGGTGAAATGTTGCCGAAGTTGACGACACACCGAGAATACTAAAGACCATGTAAATGTTGTTCTTGATATTTATATCGGCAACTTTGCGAGTTGGGTTCGGCAGTTCCCAAACGATCGTGTTGGGAATTAGTGCCGTAAATCATGATCCGAATTTTTTTTCGTTCGGATAAATTACTGGAGTAAGTGATTAGGTATCGATGTGGAAGTGTAAGAAGATTTATGTCGGCGAATACTTCTTTAGGGTAGAGCTTAAATGAGATATGAATAATAGGATCATAATTTTGTTATTGTTCTTCTTTTATCGCGGTCTAAAGGTTGTTCAGATGACCCTAAAAAGAAGAAAGGAAACAATTTTAATAACAGCTGTTAGAATATATTCATAAGGAAATAAGTTCTTCGGACGACCAAAGTTATCAGTGAATAGATTTGATAAACATTGAAAATTACCTACATGAATATTTTAAACGCAAGTTTAGTATTCTGTGTGGTGTAAATCTGTAGCGACATTCAATGTAAAAGGCCAACTAATAACCAAAGAAGCGCTTTCATGACGTCGTTATGATTTGAAATGCGAAATTCAATGCTCCTTTTACGTATTTGTTATTTTGTTGTCATCATTGTCGATTGTTATTACAAAGCTAAAGTTATATTATAAGTTTGATATCCAATTTTGCAGTTACACGTCTACGCTTGCAAAATATCAATTATCATGAAAAAAAAACCGTAAGAACCAAACTTTCACAATTACAAATTGCAATTTTCTAAGGAATCTATATAGCGCATACTAAAAATAAATATAAATTCCAAACTTTGTGGAATAAGTTGACTTGAGAACTCATTTTTATATGACTTGTTGGTATTAGAACTTTTTTTCTGTAATACTTTTATTTAAAGTCACATTTCACCGGTTGCTTACATCGTTAGTCCTTTATCCTTGACACAAAAATTTGTACAAAGACACGCAAGGCGTGACTGCATACCTATGACATGATTAAAATTCTAAATGTACCATTAGTCTGCAACTGCACTTGAGGTCCATGAAAAATGGTAGAGTTGTAAATAACATAAGAATGTGCCATAGTGAAAAATATACGGTAGATAGATCTATTTTAATAATATAATCGTCTTCCAGAACGATTTCGGTCAGGGTGGTCAATCTCAATGCAGTTAGTAGTTAGTTAGAAGCTATATATGCGGCACATATTATAGTGCATAAGTGTATGCGCATAAACTTTATGTATGTTATTTTTAATTAAATGTATTTCGGAGACAACTATAGTTCGTAAATATTGTGAAAAACGACATATTATATAACTTTCATTGTGATAAATAAAACAGATTTTGCTAAAAAATCTTTTAAGTTAGGCTATTTAGCTGTTATCAGCGCCCTAAAACCATTTTTACGTAATAATTAGCGCTAACGAGATACATAAGTAAGTAGGCATTACAGTATTATAAGGATGAATAATAATATGTTTGTGGAATTAACGGCTGTATTTTTTAATCACACCACCGACTTTAAGTCGCGGCTGGTAATTAAAGTATATTCATAATCGTACTCATTACCGTGTGGTGACGGATTAAGAATACAAATAAATGTCACCATCCCTTCCATCCCGAGGGTGTAATAAGAGTCTGTATAAGAGTCGACTAAGGGAGTAAGTGTTATTCACCGCTAGAGAGGGAAAATTCAAAACAAAACCCTATACCAACCCGTCTGGCCAGCGTGGTATAGTAGGCTAATATCCCTCTGTTTGGAGGAGACCCATGGCCAGCAGTGGGACGTTTATGGGTTGAGACGTATACTGATACGTACACGTGCTTAGACGTCGTTCTCAATGTTAATACAAAAACTTTTAAGGTTTTCATGAAACATAAATAAATTCTAATCAATTACGAGTTTGTTTGAAACGACTAAACAATTTGTTACTAAGGTAGGCTTAACTTCTTAATAGAAGATTCGATCGTACACTCAATGGGAAAACTTTATATACATTTAAAATATTTATTGTTCCTACTAACAAATATAATTCCACATGATCAGTAAATCGTGCAGACTCTCACAATTACTTAATGTATTGTAAAACTTGACTTTCGTATCGTAAATTCTATATCGCAGATACGTGCTTTGTGTGGATAAGAAGTACATAAAATATTGCTAAAGATTTTCTGATTTTCCGAGTTGTAAGACCTTAAATTATCTTTATATCGTTCCGGTAGCAGCTGGGTGAATGCATTGTGGGGTTTGCGGACCGATTTTAGTACTCGGTTAGCAATAAATGGATTGCAATTGCACTGTTCTACTTCAAATGTCCGTATGAACACGATATTAGGCAATAAAGAGATACTAGTGATGTTCTCAAGGGGTCTCTACATCTAGTAAATTTGATTTCGAATTTATATTAAGATTAAGTTGCAATGGGTTTCCATTTCTTTTCTTTTGTAGCAAACCTAATAACTAAAATAAATAAATTAAATACTTTTGATTTCTTCCTTTCATTTAGCAAAATTTCATTTGGTATGGTATATTGGTTTTCGTCCTTGTTTGTTACTACCAATATTGAAACTCATATTGAATTGTAAATGCTATATATATTCTGGCGATTAGAAATAGTGGTCCGAGTTACTTGCCGATTCTTCTCATGGCCCTATCCTAGTCAGATAAATGGCTGTAGGAAAAAAAAATGCTGCCATTTGGTTTTTTGGACGTTCATAAGTATCTTGCAATGATTTAAATGAATAAATGAGTTTGACTTTGACTAGCTGATGGCTTATATAAGGCAAATTAAGTTTTAAAACTGTCATCATTATTATTAATTAAACGTTATTTAATCGCGTGTAATCTATCAGACGATGTTTCATGACAAATTAAATTATTACAATGGATTTAGAGAACTTTTTAATTAAACAGACAATGAAATAATGTTTTTTTTATAACGATTATAAGAGTTTTTTAATTTGGAGGATTAAAAGTTTCTCTAAACCCTACTTATATTAAAAATGCGAAACTCTGTCCGTCTTAGGCTAGAAGATAGATGGTATCCTATTGATTGAATCTACCATTAGGATAATTTTAATGCGATAACCGATACACAAGCGCAGAGCCGCAGTTATATATGATATACCTAGATATATTTCCAATAAAATATGGTTGAAGGACCATCCTTAAGCCTAAAACCTATTTGAATTTTCATAACACTCGTGGGAGAATGTAGATTATCTATTACACTAAATAATATTGAAAACTAGGACTTATTTCTTAGCATTACGCATACTTTCTCGTAGAGTTAGTAAGATGTATGAATTTAAAGCCTTGTAGCTGACAAAACGTCAGTAGCGAAACAAAAGTGGGAGTCGCATGTAGTAGGGGACGAGTTGATTGTCATATATTGGGCATTCCACAACCCGCCTGATATTGAGCATTTTTGTCGGGGAAATCCAATATCGTCCTGTGAGGAGATCGAACGCGATACCTTTGCAATGCATTCTGAACTACCACTTACTATCTCCTAAGAAGTACTTAATTATAATTATGTCGCAGAACCGATAACCGTTGCAGTAGACCGAAGGGGAAGCTGGATGCGAGAGACTGAAGACCGTGTCTAGTGGCTTACTCTTGGGAAGACCTATGTCTAATAGTGGACTGCGATAGGCTGATGATGATGATGATACTAATATTATAAATACGAAAGAAGTATGTCTGGATCGAAGCAATAAGCGTACCATAGTCTCCTACCCCTAAGGGCGACGGGCGAGATGATACGTATGTGTGTATTATAAATGCGAAAGTTTGTATAGATAAATCGATGTATGGACGGATCTGGATTTTATTTATTTATTTAAACACTTTATGCACAATCGCACACAGGCGGACTTAATGCCATAGGCATTCTCTACCTTGGGTGATACAGAGATGAACATAGTAGGTGCACTAAAATAAACAAATAGGTATTTGGCGATACAAAACATAACAAATATAATAATTAAGACACATACATACAAAACTAAAAATTATATACTTACATAAATATATACGTACATATATAAAATAAGGATATAAATAATACATACATAGATAATAATACAAAATAATACTAGGAAAGTGTGAGGCGTAGTAATGCCGACGATTCATCAGCGAGGAGAGCTCGAACTTTCACCTTAAATACATAGCCATCCTGATATCAAGAGGGAGCACATTCCAGAGACGGATGGATTGAACAACGAAGGAAGAGTCTACAAGGCCAGAGGAATGTGAGGGACACGAAAGGAGGAGATTCTTAGAAGAACGAAGATTTTTGTCATGAATAGAACACAGGAACTTGAAAGAAGATCTTAAATAGGAAGGGGGAGAAGTGGATTGAATTAGGCACAGAGATAGATTATAGTCTGGTATAGCAAAAAGGCTATTTATTATCTCTAAAAAAAAAAAAAAAAATAATAAAAAAAAATTATATAAAAAAATATTCGCTTATATTAGGGACATATTTGTGATAATCAGATTAATATTTATTTGTTTCTCTATAATATATTTTCGCAATCGGATTCTAAAAGAGCCCAGGGTGTTAAGGTTTCTGATGGGCGGAGGAATATTGTTCCAGCATTTCGATGCTGCGTATCTGAAACTGCCCCTGAAACTAGCAGTTCTGTATTGTTCTGTAGTCAACTGTTGAGAACATGTTCTACTTTCACATTGTCTCCTACACGCGATCCAACTCAACTTACTATACAGATATTCTGGTTTTTTCATTTTAATTACCCCGAACAGAAGACACGCTAAATGTAATTTTCGTCGCGATTTCATTTTGATGATCCAGTGTGATTTAAAAAAGGTGTGACATGGCTTCTGGGGGGGATCGAGAAGCAGAACCGAGCGCATGCGTTTTGAACCCTCTGAATTAGCCGTTCAGTTCTAGCTAGAAGACGAGGACCATAAACTGTGTCTGCATAATTTAGCTTTGAGAGTACTAATGATTCTACCAGCTGTATTCTTAGCTCTTCCGTCAAGTAAGGTCTCATTTTGTAGAGGACTTTTAGCCGATAAAAAAGTAGGCTAATATCCCTCCAAATGTATGGAGGAGACCCGTGCCCAGCAGTCGGACGTTTATGGTTTGAAATGTAGTAATTACAACCCATCTTTACACGGCTCTTTAGTAAACTGCTCCCGCTCTAAACTGATCCCGCGGGATGAGTTGATTAAATTAATAATTTTATTACTTTTCTTTTGTCATCTGGTCCCGCTTTTAAATCAGGCAAAACTCTATTGTATATTTTGAAATATGTGTACAGGCGTGCAGAAAACGTTTAACGTATTTAGTGCCCAGTAGAAAAATATATTTGCTGTCGTGCCCACGGCCCGCCTCTTGAGTCGTAAGATCGTAACTATAATTAGTTCTGCCGGATGAAAATACAAAATTAAGCTATACCCATCTAACTTGAGAGTAATACAAGAGAACTGAAATATTATTTGGGCGATATTAAATAGTCTAACACTTTTCTCGGTGTCTATACAAATTATAAAATTTATGGAACGGGATCAGTTGACCAATTCAAAATATACATTAGGTCAACTGATCCCGCGGGATCAGTTCGAGCGAGATGAGTTTACTAAAGAGCCCTTTACACGAGGGAATTCTTTTTCGTAACGTTTCTGTGATCAGTCATTAAACAGAGATTAGGTAACAAGGACACTATCACAAAATTATTGCCTGCGCTGAAGTTCGCCCTCGGTCACATTTCAAACAAAGTAGCTATTTGTTATAAACTCACATTTTCCTTCGTAGTCAACATTCGGCCGAGCATACGACCCACCTGATGGTAAGCAGTTATCGTACCCTATGGACGCTTGCAACACCAGACCACCACTGTGTGTAGTTATTTAGCTGTGGTCTTCTGTAAGGAGGTCCTTCCCCAGACGGACTTGCTCGCTAGTATTGTACTCATAAATTTTACGCGTAATATTTATTTTCATCAATTCTCATCTTAACCGCATCCCTAGTGCACTAATAATGGGATCAGTAGTAGTCCTAACTAAGCTTTGCACGCTATTAGACATTGCCTCTGTGTCCACCAGTCATTAAACAGAGATTAGGTAACAAGGACACTATCACAAAATTATTGCCTGTGCCGAAGTTTGCCCTCGGTCGCATTTCAAACAAAGTAGCTACTTGTTACAAACTCACATTTTCCTTCGTAGTCAACATTCGGCCGTATTTATGTGCGGTAATTAAGAAACTTATGGAATATATACTGTGTCAGTTTGGCAAAGATCTGCTTAACAAAGTGTGAACATTATGTTATGCGTGAAGAACAAGGATAGCAAACGATTTACATAATGTGTTATCATAGTAAAACTATTGTTGTCTCACCTCTTTAATTTGATTAAAAAAAGGTGACATTTTGGCGCTATTTGGTTTCAAAGGTCTGACTAAAAAAGTTATTCAAATTCTTGATAAGACTGAGGCGTTCGTGACATTTTGTTTATGCGACAAAATCGTATTTAGAGCTTGAAATTTCAGACCAGGAAAAACATTCGTTAGGTCAAAAACAGGGTTTATGACATCCCCAGGATGAGGTATTTTGTATGCATTAATAAAAATAAACGAAACAGACAAAAGTACATATATATGGAAATCTAAAAGCTCAGTGTACCCACGTGACTTTGCGCAATTATCATGACATTCCACATGCTAATTTAAAAAGAAAAATATGACACTGGCATAAAATATCATTGTATGTTTTACCGCAGAAATAAATAAGACTGAATCCGTTTTTTTTACAGCAACTATAACAAATACCTACTATATGTATAGTGATACATATTATGTAAAAAAAAACGATCTGGGCAAATTTTTTGTATTGTACTTGTAACTCTGACTCAGACCGTAAGATGACATAAGTAGAGCTGGGTGATTTCTATTGTGGGGATCCAGTGTCCGTGTTAGCCTTATTATTATTTAAATTTTTAATAACTTTCAATAGAAAATAGTTTAGTGCCTGTATAAAGAAACCCACTTTTCATCTTTTAGATTCCTCGTGTAGGTTGTATACTGTGTTATACATATATTAAAGTTTCTCATAGGCTGGTCTATATAGCTAAAACTAGATTAAATACTGAAAATAATTAAAATGTATAAAACTTAATGAAGATGTCATTATAGACAAAATAAATTAAATGAAACAGCTGCCATATATTTCTACATTCGCAAATTTAAATTACGTTTCTCGGTTACAAAATCCCAGGACACACGAGACAGGCCTACTTAAAATCCATTTAAACGTTAACCTATTTTAAAAAGGGATTTTAAAGCGTTTTAATGGTACTTTGATGAGTTCAAAGTAACTCGATTGTGGCAGTAAAAGGTCGGCACTTGTGCGTTGATCGTATTACACTCTGGGTAATGTGACAACTCATTATAGAAGGGTATTGTTTGAATAAATTGAAAAATTTCACCGTCCACATGTTTTATTGAATGTTCGAATTTCTTCTTGTCTTATTAATTAATTTCACGATGACGTTTCGATCAACGATACCTACTCGAATTATCGTCAAACAAAAAAATAAAAATACATCCATACGCCGTACTTTGTTCCACTCGGAGAACTTTGCTCGTTTTGCTTGCTCGTTCAATTAAAAGAGTTGGAAATATATTTATGCCACAATATATTAAAAAAAAATAAACTAGCAGTAAATGTTAATATTACTTTTAGACTTAGACCACACATAGATTGTTAGAATTTCGTATTTTGGCAAGCTTACAAAGGCTGAAAATGGAGACTTTTCGAAGAACTATTCAAGTTGGCAACGTAAGACATTCAAGAATGCTTGCTTGCACGGATAAACTTTAGAAACCAACCATCGTAATTCCAGGCTCTCTACAATTTAAAGTGCAATTGATAATAAAGATGATCAAATTACTTAGAAGAAATACAAAACATCTTCCATGGACTGGCAATAGAGTGGGTTCGGCCACTTCTGCAGAGTGTCTCAAGCGCCGGACATATGAAAGTCTCGGACTTACATTTTTACGCCGTTTGGGGTCGAAACACTAGGACCATGGGGACCAATAAACGAGAGGTGCACTCTTTACACTCTCACTCTCCGATGGAACGGCAATCTGACACGACCGGAGAGAGATAAAGTGAAGGATCAACGCAACATATAATTTTACTAAAAACTAGACATTCAAGAAATAACTTCTGTACATATTCAAGACATAGGCATCTACGTAGAGTAAAGTAGTTTCCAGTTTGTAGCTTAAATAGTCTCAAACATGTAACTGAAGTTTAAAGTTTGGTAATGAATAGTTTGACGGGCTGTCTAAATATTATTTACATATCTACGACTCATAACTAACTGAATTGTATAATGTTGGCACTTTAATTTACATATTTGATCAAATACGTCGTTTTATTTTCAGTTAATATCACAAACATTTGATCAAATACACCAACTTAAATGTCCATACTATGCTTTCAGGGTAAAGGTATTTACGACACGGTATTTGGGTATTATAGGGACACAATATTTGAGATTGTGTGGGTGTTGCGCGGGTTTTCAAAACAAAACTTTGGTACAAATACTAAATATAACGAATACAGGGACAAGCTTAAAAGCTGCTTATGTAAGTAAGAGATGTCTACAGTTGTTACTTACTAAGTTGTACAGCAACTTTATACAACTAAGCATTCATACTTGGCACAGGTATTGCAAAGTTTGTTTTGTCTTTGTTTTACTTGCAGTGAAAAACAAAGATGGTAGATTATATGCTTTGCTTTATGTAAATGGCACTTAAAATAATTTTAACAAAAAAAAACCGACTTCAGTACGGCAAGTTGTAAAATTATCAAATATTTGTTTGTTACAATCGAATAAAATCGACTGAGCGTCGGGCTGAACACAGGTCAAGTAGGTATTAAAAGCAATATTTAATCTGTGCAATCCGCGCTCAATTCATTCACGTCATTATTTCTTATTAATAGTTGCTTAGCAACAATAACGGAAACTTATCTAATCGCCATCAGTAAAATACTTATTATTGAAAAGTTCAGATGGCCATCTGTGGTCTTCTCCATCAGTTTTACTTCACCAAATTACACTTTCTGAATGCAAATGATTGATTAGTTGTTAAAAATATTGAAATTGCTATATGTGTGCCTATAACTTTTGAGGAGTTCCCTCAATTCCTCATGGATCCCATCATCAGAACTTTCTTTTGATGATAATGGGACCAAACTGGAAGTATGTCCAGCCAGACAAAAAAATAATTTTTCAAATCGGTCCATAAATGACGGAGTTATGCGGTAACAAGCATAAAAAAAAAAAAAAAAAAAAAATACACACGAATTGATAACCTCCTCTTTTTGAAGTCGGTTAATAAGTATTACATGATTATTATTTTTCTAGTTTATAATAAAATTGCTTTCGTTCGCAGCTTTGCCTACATGTTATTCTCACGGCACCTCTGTATTTCAATCGCAAAACAACTTACCAAAGTTTTATCATAATCGGGTGAGTGGTTTAGGGTATATAAACATCCATTTTTATTTATATACTTAGATATGTTTTTTTTATAATGGCACCTCGATCTTAACTTATTGATAGAACCTGTAGTTGCTGCGCATCTGGCTGTGCGACTGCCAGAAAAGGTGGCTGTTAGTGCCGCTACATATTATCAAATAGACTAAGCAATAATTTATTTCTTGTTTTTTTTTCAAATACCATTCCAAATTCAAATACAAGAAACAAGCCATGTAATGCAGGGGACTTTAGAAACAACGATCATTTCTTTCTTTCTTGTTTTTTTCAAATACAATTCCAAATTCAAATATAAGAAACAAGCCATGTATAGCAAGGAACTTTAGAAACATACAATTCACGGACACAATTTTCAAACAGACTCAGAACAAACATTTATGATTCACACAAAGTTTTGTCCCTTGTGGGAATCGAACCCACGACCTCCGCCTTAGCGGTCAGGGTCATTAACCACAAGACCAACAGGTATGTAAGTTCGCAAACCTGTACCTACATAAATTATTGGAAATTTTGAGATATATTATTCAGCTTTGACTACTTAAGCTAAAGAGTTTGTTTGTTTGTTTGGTTGAACGCGCTAATCTCAGAAAGTACTGGTTCGATTAGAAAAAATCTTTTTTTGTTGAATAGTGCATTTATCTAGGAAGGCTATAGACTATATAACATCACGCTATGATCAATAGGAGCGGAGCAATAGTGAGATATGTTGCAAAATCGGGAAAAATATTCCAAATTACCACGCGGACGAAGTCGCGGGCGACCCCTAGTATACTATAATGCTATAACCTATTTTGATAAAATATACATAAAACAATAGAACACCTAAAACAGCAGGTATGTGGTCAGTTTTACCGATAAAAGACTACTACGATATATAATTTTAGTTTCATATAAAGGTTAAAACCTTTTTTCTCAGTAATTCAACAAAGTTTTATAACTATTTGTTATAATACAACCTCAGACTAATAGAATAAGATAGACGGAGCGTGTAGAACTCGCGCGTGAAGCCGCCAAAAGTCATACTAAATAGCAATGTCATACGTTTTCGTTTTCGCGCGCAGTCGATTTGAGCCGCTCTGACCCTCTAGACAAATGGCATAAACTGTAGTCGAATCGAAAAGTCAAAAATCAAATGTATGGGATTTGACGTAAGTTAACGACATTATATAGTAGACTTACGTCAAATCCCATACATTTGTTTTTTTGACTCTTCGATTCGACTGTCGCTTATGCCACTTGTCTAGAGGCTCTGAAGTATTTTTACAACGTTTTACTACACAATACAGCATTATAATAATATTTTGTCAAAACGTGTTTAGACGTGACGTTTAAGAGAGGTAGGGCACCATACTAGCGAGCAAGCCCGACTGGGGAAGGACCTCCACCTTAAGCCCTGGTGTAAAAAAATGGGTTGGCAACACGCAAGTGATACCTCTGGTAATGCAAGCGTCTATAGGCTACGGATACTGCTTAACATCAGGTGGGCCGTATGCTTGTTTGCTACCCAAGTAGTATAAAAAAAAAAAAAAAAAAAAAGTGCGTACTCACTAGCGGCTCAAATCGACTGCGCGCGAAAACGAAAACGTATGACATTGCTATTTAGTATGACTTTTGGCGGCTTCACGCGCGAGTTCTACACGCTCCGTCTATCTTATTCTACTCGTATTAGTCTGAGAATACAACATAATACAATATTTTGCGTTCAGGACCTGAGAACTTCAGGAACACACACAAAATTATACATTTAATTAAAAAACCACGTAGGTATAGTTACTTACGTGCCGTCTCTCGAAAATTTAGAATCGAAATCATTTATTCATTTTTGGACGTTATCATAGCACTTATGAATGTAAAATAAATTATGGCCGTCGTGCAATATCATTGGGAGTAACAGACGAGGAACGGCACCGAGATATTAAAACCGAGAGATGGAGATAATGTCTGGATGTTTTAGATAGATAGATAGAATATTCTTTATTGTACTCCAAGCAAAAATACAACAGTATAAAAAAGTAGTACAGTTTCATGTAATAGTTAGCTGTACAATGGGCGGTCTTATCACTAAAAGCGATCTCTTCTAGACAACCTTTGGATGGATTTTAAAGAGTAAGGTAAGGTAGTATATTATATTATAGGGTTTTTTTTTATACTACCAAGGTGGCAAACAAGCATACGGCCCGCCTGATGGTAAGCAGTTACCGTAGCCTATGGACGTTTGCAACACCAGGGGTGTCACTCACACGTTTTAAAAACCTTATAACTCCTTTCTTGAAGAACCCCGGCAGCGGCAATGCATTCCACAGGCAATTAGCAACAACTGTGTCCTTTTTCGTACGATATTTAAAAACTGCACTGTGATAGATTATTGTATAATATATCTTTATTTTGCACCAATACATAATATATATCTTGCATGTACTTGTAATATGAAATAATATTACATGTTTACGATTGATATGGAAGACGGGCGTGATGATACATACCTATATACGCCCGTCTTCCCGGTGGGGTAGGCAGAGAGGGTACTCCAATTACTTCGATCCAAATATCTTCCAAATACTTCCTTCGCCTCTACATTCATCAACCTTTGCATGCATGAACGTCGATTCTGGGTACTTTTAATTTGGCCTTTTTTTAGCAAATTCACTTCTTACTTTTACTTATGATTTTTGATTGAATACAAAATTAGGTCGCAACCGGACCGCAATCTTAGATAGGCTACAGGTTAGTCTGTGTTAAAAATATCAGTCCCTTATGTTACATAAGTCAGCTATACGTGAACAAATGAAAATAATTCGATAGCTATTTTCCTTGATTGTAGCATTATGTGACAAATATTAAAATGCAATATTCGATTTGAATACATACACCATATCAACATCAATTTTATAGCCAAGCTACTTAACTTAATAAAAATACATACGTTTATTACTGTTAGTTTTACAAAATTATCGATATATTTTAAGTTGGTATAATGCCAATTAATTCGTTTTATTCTTCCTAAATATATCCATGTTATGCTATCCTTTCTTCGTGCATATTTTTGTTGGCATTTCTAATAAAATATTGAGTGAGCTTTTTAAATCTCTACTAAGGAGCGTCTTAAGTAGCCGTTAGATGACTCTGAGTGTAGCCGTAAGTCTATTAGTTCCGCCTTATGGCATTAAGTCCGCCTGTGTGCGACTGTGCATAAAATTTTAAATAAAAAAAAAAAAAATATCTTGTTACCTGTTATTATATTGAACGTGTTATATTCAATGTTTTATTTTCTATTGCTAAACTTTCGATTAATTAAATTAAAACGTGTAATCAACATAATTAAGAGCAATGCATATTAAAACGAAATGAAATCATTATAAGCTGAAAATTAATGTTCTCTTAGTTAAAACCTCTCTTTATATACCTCTTGACGGCTCAGACAAAGTCATTAAGCTATAATTAATTACGGACTTGCTTTGTACAATAATATAAATGATGAAAACTGTCCAATATTACCAATTAGTTTATTAATATTTTGAAATGTATTGTATGTATTCATTTGTTGAACCGTCTCAATGGCTCAGTGGTCGACGTATGTCACTGCTGATCACGAGGTTCCGGGTTCGATTCCAGGGTCGATAAGTTTTTCTATCAAGAAATTCACAATAGATGCCCGAACTTTGGAAAATGCCGATTTGGTAATTCCCCGTGCCTCGGAAAGCATGTAAAGCCGTTGGTCTCCCTTATCTTCGTCCGGTCGTGTCGGGTTGCCGTCCCATCGGACTATGAGAGTGAGGAAACAAAGAGTACACCTGTGCTTGCGCACACACATGTGCACTATAATATGTCCTGCGCAGTTGGCTAATCTCCGTTGGGATTGGCCGCCGTGACCGAAAACGGGCTGAACGACTATATTGTATGTTGTATGTATTTTATGTTTTATGCATACTTGCATACCCTCATTGCCATACAGTGGAAAGCTAAATTCATTTTGTTTCCCTTCATTGTTTCCCTATTAAAAATATTTTTACTTAAATTTAATTTTGTATGGTATATTGGGTTCCGTTCCTTTTTGTTAACACTTATATTGTTACTCATACCAAATTGTAAATTTTATACTCTGGCAATTAAAAAGAGTGGCCCGAGTTTCTTGCCAATTCTTCTCGAGGCTCAACCCTAGTCAGCGAATTGGCCGTAGGAAAAAAAGTATGCTGGCATTTGTTTTTATGACGTTCATAAGTATCATCTGATCTTAATGAATAAATGAGTTTGACTTTGACTACTAACTGTAGCTCAAAGGGCTCATAGCTAAGATACTACCAGCGCCCTTGGGCGAAAATCTATGGTTCTCTCTATATTTTATAAATTACGACCATTAACAGACCTTTAGTTTTAATACTGACTGCACCGTTGGTTCAGTTGCTTACTTGGTTACCTCTCCATTGTGACATAGGGCTCGTTCCCTAGTGCGGCAGTTATCTTTTGAAAAAAAAAAACAATCAAATCAATAATTTTAGGACACCAGTAATTATTACTTTTTTTCCATTATAATATACTATACATGCCTTTTGCTAGTACAGTTGCTGAATCAATATGCGACAGTTTCCTGAACAGTCTTCATTCAATTCGTACGATATTCTAGACAATGGAAGGCCTGGTTCTATTTGACGGAAGCCGAAGCCGGATACTTCGAGCACATGACCAAGAACAAACATACAGACCTATACATTTGACTTCGTAACAGAACGATTATTGAATAAACTACTTATTGGTTATAACCATTGAATACGACGGATAAGTATACAATATGATTGTTGTTTTGGCTATGTATGATGTAAATTTGGTGAATCGTTAATAAAGAGATCGATCCCGGGTGGCAGTACCAATGTGAATTTTACTTTGTGGAGTTTAACGGTGAGGAAACCTACGTATCTTAGTGGAAATTCTAAAGACATGTCTGATTCACCAACCGGCATTAGGCTAGCGTGTGGGAATTAAGCTAAAAGCCTCTCTCTCTTGATAGAGGAGAGAAGACCCGTATCCAGCAGTGGAACATAAATGGGTTATGGTATTATTATTAGTGGACCACAAAATAAAGTGAAATGGCAACAATTTATAACACATAATATTTCATGACGCCAGCGCTAGGGTTAGTAGCCGGGCACAAGTAAACTCAAGCCTAGAAACCAATAAAGCAATGCGTGTTATAATTCAACATGATTATTTGTAAAAAAAAATATATTTGTTATTACCCGAACGAGAAAGAAAGGGTTATGTTATCGCGCATATTTTTTTTTTATTTTTAAATTTTATACTGCTTGGGTGGCAAACAAGCATACGGCCCGTCTGATATTAAGAGGTTACCGTAGCCCATGGACGCTTGCAATACCCATTTTTAGGGAGGAAAAATCTAAAGGGAGGGATACTCCCTGGGATAGGAAAACGTTTCTTTCAAAACACATCTCTAAATGAGCGCTTGAGCTATCTTGTATACATGTGTGTAATATTCTTTTTTTACAAATACATATTACCTTTTGTAGATACACGTCACAAAGCCGGCCTATACTTGTATATTTCCTCACAATACACGACAAGGTATTAGTACTGATTACCCACATAACCGATTGCTCGTACGCCGGCATTGATTCGTTCGCAAAAAGGTCACGAGCGAACAATAATCGGATTTATTTATCAGCTAAACGAAAAACAAGTCAGACGTAGATCTATCAATGTAAAGGAATTTTGCTAGTTAGTGTAATAAGTGGAATTATTTCATTTGTGTCATTGATATTGTGATATAATTAACAAACTTAATAACTTTTCTTTCTTTTCTTTTTCTTTTTAAAAACACAACTCCCGCACTAGAGAACAAGCTCTGTGTCGCGGGGGACTTCACAAACATACAATTAACGGACACAAATTACACCCAGACTTAGAATAACTCCTTGTGGGCCACACCAAGTTTTGTCCTGTGCGGGAATCGAACCACTGGACCACCAAGGGAGTCACTTACAACTATCATAACAGTTTTGAAAAACCTAATGTTATAGTATTGTCAAATTAGTTAAAACATAAATTAATAATAATAATAATTATGTAATCTAATATAAAAATAGCTAAGTAATATTATACTCAGCGGTGGTGGGCGAATAGGAAAGTAACCGACTTGCACGCAAGATAGATAGATAGATAACTCTTTATTGTACACCATAAAACATATTTTTTTACAAACATATTAAAAAGGTAATGTACAATGGGCGGCTTTATCGCTAAAAGCAATCTCTTACAGGCAACCTTTGGATGGACAGTAAAGATGGGATAATTAAAACGCCAATAGTGGGCAAGAGGTGCGAGTTCGATCCCGGACGGCAGTACCAATGTAAATTTCACTCTGTGGAGTTTATATATACTAATCAAATAATTCATCATCTGCTAATGGTGAAGGAAAACATGGTGAGGAAACCCACATGTCTTAGAAGAAATTCTAAAGACATGTCTGATTTACCAACTCGCATTAGGCCAGCGTGTGTGAAATAACGCCTAAAAACCCTCTTTCTCTCGTGACAGAATGGGACATATATGGGTTGCTATTACTATATAATATAACTACTAATATTTACAAAACAATAATATCTATACTTAAAACACAAACTCTTCAGATTTATAAGCTGAAGAGTTTGTTTGTTTGTTTGGTTGAACGCGCTAATCTCAGAAAGTACTGGTTCGATTAGAAATATTCTTTTTTGTTGAATAGTGCATTTATCCAGGAAGGCTATAGGCTATATAACATCACGCTATGATCAATAGGAACGGAGCACTAGTGAGATATATTGCATAATCGGGGAAATGTACGTTTCAAATTACCACGCAGGCGACCCCTAGTTTCAATATAAGTAAGTTGTATTAAATAATATAGATTCTAGTTAAACATGGCTTCACCTTATAACAGACTATACAATGAAGGTTACTGTATAATTGGACTACTGATGTAGTGAGCTAAAACTACAAAAATGTTACGTAAACGTTGAACTCAAAATTTTGCATATTGCATGGGTCTTAATTATAGTAGTTATGTAAAACGCTAGTATGTAAAAACAGTTGCACTCGCTATTCCCTTACTCGCTCAGTCCAATACAATTTTGAACTTATCTGACAAAGCAAGGAGTGATCAAGGGCTTTATTATGTTTTTAGAAAATGTGTCTACCTATGGACTACATAGTACATTCTTGTTTAATCTCTCTTTTCTATTGATGCAATTACTTAGTTACTAGCCCCTATTATCATCGTCATCATCACATTGCCGTGCTAACGTCATCATCATTATCATTAGCCTATACCGTCCCACTGCAGGGCAAAGGCCCCCCCTTCCTTTTTCCATGATAGTCTATCTTTTGCCAATTGAACGTACTTAACATTATTTCTATAAATATAATTATAAGTTACACTTTAATCTTTTATTATAATTAACACTTTAACAGACAGTAACGTAGACACAATAGATGTTTTATTGTCATGACGTCTATTAGTCGTTCACTGTCCTTCAAAGTGTTGTTAATTAAGATATTGCAGCTCAATACAATACAATGTATATAAAATCGTAAAATATCAAAAATACAAAACAATGAACATGAAAATAACGTTTATCCACTACAATAAATTCATGAATATTGAAATATCATTGCCAATTTCACGAACATTGGCCAAAAAAACAAAAATGGTGCTTGAAAAAGTTTGTGTCTAAACCTTCTGTTGAAATGGCGTTTTTCTTTATTCCGACTTTAATTTGATTTAGTGGCTGTACAGTATGAATAAGTGGTACATTAAGCGCAAATGTTACTTCTTTGCCTCGTTTGTTGGATATTTTTGCGTTTGTATCTCACTTAATTTTGATTAAATTAGCGCTTAGCTGGTCTTTCGTCTTGAATTTTAGGTGAAATAAAATTGTTGTTTATGAAATGGTATTTAACTTTAAAATTTTGAATGTTTTAATGAAAAAAATGCCAAAAAGTTTGTTTCTAAAGTAGCCTTGTTAATGTAATATTTTTCTTTTTAAAGTAGCTTTCTAATGGTGAAAGAATTTTTATAATCGGTTAAGTAGTTTTTGAGTGAAATCGTATCAAACGAACAAAAAACTAAACCATTCCTTTTTATAATATTAGTTTAGATTCACGGCGTCGGGAAGTGACGACCCCACCGCCCACTGGTGCAGGTATACGTAGTTATTTAACTGCCGGTGCCTGCACTTGTGCAAGCAGTCAACCGAATAATGGCGGTCAAACCATTCTATTATGGCGGAAGCAAATAGTAGACATAGGACGGGCAGCAGCGTCCCTATGTAAAGACTTCCGCCACTGCGATCGCCAACCCGCCTGCCAAGCGTGGCGATTATGGTAAATCCCCCCGAAATGATCCGCACCAATAAAAATCGGCCCCTAGTCCCCGGCAGTCCCGCTATTCCTGGCTCAGGTAGCGGCCATGGTAACGGTGGGACAAGGGGTGCTAAGAATCTCCGGCAGAGACCAGGCTACCAAAAACGACGACAGCTGGCCCTGGCAACATATAACACGCGCACACTGCGGACCGACGAGAAGATTGCCGAACTGGAGGAAGAATTGAGCAAGCTGCGATGGGATGTTATAGGGCTATCTGAAGTCTGTAGAGAGGGAGAGGACTCGATAACGCTCAAATCCGGCAACTTGCTCTACTTCCGGGAGGGCGACCAACAGTCCCAGGGTGGTGTCGGGTTTATCGTCCACAAGTCCCTCGTGAACAACGTGGTCAAGATCGAGAGTGTGTCGACAAGGGTAGTGTACCTTATACTCAGAATCACCAAACGGTATTCGTTGAAGGTCATACAGGTATACGCTCCAACATCGGCGCACCCCGATGATGAGGTCGAAGCTATGTATGAGGATATTTCCAGAGCCATACATAGCAACAAGACCCACTTTACCGTTGTCATGGGGGACTTCAACGCAAAACTGGGCAAACGGAGCGGTGATGAGCTGAAAGTGGGGCAATTTGGGTATGGGCATCGGAATCCCCGGGGCCAGATGCTGTTCGATTTCATGGAGAAGGAGGGACTCTTTATGATGAACTCCTTCTTCAAGAAACACGAACAACGCAAATGGACCTGGGTGAGTCCTGACGGTGCAACCAAAAACGAGATTGACTTCATCATGTCGACGAAGCGGCAGATATTTAATGATGTCTCTGTGATCAATGCGGTGAAAACCGGGAGCGATCACCGACTGGTAAGGGGCACATTAAATATCAATGCCAAGCTGGAAAGATCTCGACTGATGAAGTCAACGCTCCGACCTGCACCTATCCAAACCCAAAACCCCGACAGCTTTCAGCTCGAACTGCTGAACCGCTTCGAGAGCCTAGGTGATTGCGTCGATGTGGACGATTACAACAACAGGTTCGTGGAAACTGTCCGTTCGGCTGGGTCTAACAGTTTTAAAACCCGCCGAACAAAGGAAACGAAAAAGATCTCCGACTCAACCATCAAGCTCATGGAGGAAAGGCGAGAGATGGTTTTGCAGTCCTCAGATGATGCTGGCCGATACCGGCTGCTCAATAGGCAGATCTCTAAGTCTTTGACTCGCGACCTTCGCCAATACAATACAGATTGTATTAAACAGGCTATAGAGCAGAACAAGGGCTCCAAAGTGTTCGCTAGAGATCTGTCTATCGGGCAGAGCCGATTGACCAAGCTGAAGACTGGGGACGGCAGAATCATATCGTCCAGGCCCGAGCTGGTGGAAGAGATCGAAACGTTTTACAGGCAGCTGTACACGACAACTCGGTCACCTGTTAGCTCTTCGACAGACGACCCAAGAGCTAAGTTGTCCCGACATTATACCGATGATATCCCGGTCGTCAGCGTAGACGAGATCAGTATGGCTCTCAAACAGCTAAAGAACAACAAGGCGCCGGGTGAGGACGGAATCACAAGCGAATTGCTAAAGGCTGGTGGAAGGCCGGTGCTAAAGGCACTGCAAAAGCTTTTTGATTCCGTCATACTCGCGGGCAAGACGCCACAGGCATGGCACAGGAGTGTGGTGGTGCTGTTCTTCAAAAAGGGTGATAAAACTCTGCTGAAGAATTACAGACCCATCTCACTCCTGAACCACGTCTACAAGCTGTTTTCGAGAGTCATTACGAATCGTCTCGCGTTCAGGTTTGACGACTTCCAGCCTCCCGAACAAGCCGGTTTCCGAAAAGGGTTTAGTACCATAGACCACATACATACGCTGCGGCAGGTTATACAGAAGACCGAGGAGTATAACCAGCCTCTATGTCTAGCGTTTGTGGACTATGAGAAAGCCTTTGATTCGATCGAGACCTGGGCTGTGCTACAGTCTCTCCAGCGGTGCCAAATTGACACTCGGTACGTCGAAGTGTTGAAGTGCTTGTATGAAAACGCCACCATGTCGGTCCGTTTCCATGATCAGAGCACGAAGCCTATCCAGTTGCAGCGAGGTGTAAGACAGGGAGATGTCATATCCCCGAAACTCTTCACCGCTGCACTGGAAGATGCTTTCAAGCTTCTGGATTGGAATGGACTCGGCATCAACATCAACGGCGAGTACATCACTCACCTTCGATTTGCCGACGATATCGTGGTCATGGCTGAGACCATGGAAGACCTTGGCGCAATGCTCGATGGCCTCAGTAGAGTCTCACTACAAGTGGGTCTTAAAATGAACATGGACAAGACTAAGATTATGGCAAATGTCCATGTCGCACCCACCTCTGTCACAATTGGAGGCTCTACACTCGAAGTTGTTGACGAGTATGTCTACCTGGGACATACAGTCCAGTTAGGTAGGTCCAACTTCGAGAAAGAGGTCACTCGTCGAATCCGACTCGGCTGGGCAGCGTTTGGGAAGCTACGTCATATCTTCTCGTCCCAAATACCGCAGTGTCTCAAGACGAAAGTCTTTGACCAGTGTGTGTTGCCAGTGATGACATACGGATCTGAGACGTGGTCGTTCACTATGGGCCTCGTGCGAAAGCTCAAAGTCACCCAACGAGCAATGGAGAGAGCTATGCTTGGAGTTTCCCTGCGAGATCGAATCAGAAATGAGGAGATCCGTAGGAGAACCAAAGTAACCGACATAGCTCGAAGAATTGCCTCCATTAAGTGGCAATGGGCCGGGCACATAGCTCGCAGAACTGATGGCCGTTGGGGCAGAAAGGTTCTAGAGTGGCGACCACGAACTGGAAGACGAAGCGTGGGCAGGCCTCCAACAAGGTGGACCGACGACCTGGTAAAGGTTGCGGGCAACCGATGGGCGAGGTCGGCTCAGGATCGAGAGTTGTGGAAAACCTTGGGGGAGGCCTATGTCCAGCAGTGGACGTCTTTTGGCTGAGATGATGATGATGATGATGAGTTTAGATTCAGGGCCGAATGCCCTAGAGATCCGTCGTGGAGACCTATGTGCAGCAGTCGACGTCTCTCGGCTGAATGGATAACACATTCGGGAATCAAATAATTGACATTCTCCAGATCGTCAATTATTTGCACTTCTTGCAAGAAGTGCAACTTAAAGCATCATGAAAATTATTATGAGGCATCTTATGCCTGTAATCAACGTATATCATTATATACGAGTCCGTTATTATTTTACAAACTCCTTTTAACTCTCGGTTTGTTAAAATCCTTGTATGGTCGATATTTTCATCTGAAATTTGTTTGCGTATTATTATCTTCATGGAATCTCTTACGGGGAAGTAAACATACCAGGAGACTATTCATTGTACTTATTTTGTCAGCTCCATGGGAGTTTGCATGCAAATGTTCCATTTTGAAAATTTATGACTCCATTGTAGACGTGACCTGGTTTTGACCTCTCTCGTTTCACTTTGGTTTGTTTGTCTATATCATATGTATATATACCGTTTAAAGTATTTACTGTATTTTTTAATAAAAATGAATAACAAAAATTATATTTAACCGTAACTTTATTCATAAAACATTTTTTATCTTTTTTAAGATAAGAAACACACACAAAAAATATATAATAGGAAACAAAAACAAGACTTATAAAGTGTTAAAAATGTATATATAGTAACTTTTGTAAATAAAATGATTTAAAACACCATTACTTTAATTTTATTGAATAAAATGTAATTCAGTTCTAAGTCTACATAAATTGTAAAATGAACTAGGCCATTATGGAAGCTTCTAATGAAAGTTAAAAAGTAGTATATTTTACTGATGTTTGCACTTCAGTATAGATGTCAGTGATGAATGTCTACAACTTCGTAGCGAGTTACACCGTAGACACTGGCGTAGCTATGGCGTAGGTCGACCGAATGTTTATTATTATTTACTTTAGTAGCCACCAAGATTTCACTACATTTATTATTATAAAATAAAAAAGAATATTTATACATATAATATTATTTTAAGAGTACACTTAACCCTTGGTATGGTAGAAAGTAGATATCAGTAGTAGGTACAATGATTTTTATATTGCATAAGGTTTGCTTGGTAGAGTTAAGTCCAAACCTGTCTGTTACACCAAATACGTACAAAAACAAGTAAATATAATTAATAAACTAGATCCCCTTTACCTACTATGAATCCGTTTGTTGATTTCGACCGAGCAAAACTTTTGACTACTAATACCATTATAATCGCAAAAAGGTACACACAACACAGTCTTACCCAGTGAAAAAAAGAAAGAAACATTTATTCATAACGTAATATTTAATAAATAATATAATAATTATAATAACCTTTATTCATCATTATAATTGTAGTACAATAAACAAACACAGTTATTTAATTTTAAGTAGGTAGGTAGTCTACAATACCTTGTTGGATGTGGTGCTGTATTCCTAGCTAGGTTAAAAATAACCTGTATTAAGGAGTACAGTGCCGATTCCCATTTGGATAAATTTATTTAATCGCATATAGTATGCACTAGATGTTTACTACAATGTATACATAATGAGTAGGTAGGTACTACAAAAAAATGGTTTTATTCATTTGTTTTAAAGTGCAACGATATTTTACTTGTCAATTAATAGGAACACACATAACTTCAAAATATAAGGCAGTAATAATAACACGATACTAGGATAGCAGAACACGAGAGGTGTTTAAAGATGTCCTATTAAAATGCGCATCTAAGGGGTGTGTGTATCTGAGTCACGTCGGCACTTCGCCTTCGTCGCGGAAGGAAACAATCTAGTGTGACACTCCTTGTTGTCTTCTTTGTCGTGTCCCGCTTGTTAGGCGTTTGCACAAATCGTGACTCTGAACGTTATTAGTGGTTACATTGGTACTCTCTTGTGTCGGACGTTTTTGAGTTTTGCAGTGTGTGTTTGAAAATTTCGATGGTTTTCTTTCAGTTTAAAGATTCAAAGTGAATATAATTGCTTACTATAATTTATTATATTTGTTTATCTACGTATTACTTACTATTTGTTAAAAGAAAAGGCATGTCTTATTCACCAACCCATATTGGGCCATTGTGTTGACTTATGCCTGAAGCCTCGAGCCCGACGAGAATATCCGTGCCTAGCAGTGGGAAAGCTAGTAAAAAGTAGTTATTATTATTATACTAATTACCTATTTATACTAATACTAGGGGTCACCGGCGACTTCGTCCGCGTGGTAATTTGGAATATTTCCCCCGATTTTGTAACATATCTAACTCCTGCTCCGCTCCTATTGATCATAGCGTGATGTTATATAACCTATAGCCTTCCTGGATAAATGCACTATTCAACAAAAAAAGATTTTTTCTAATCGAACCAGTACTTTCTGAGATTAGCGCGTTCAACCAAACAAACAAACTTTTCAGCTTTATAACATTAGTATAGATTATAAAGAAAAAAGATTTAATTTTTTTTATATTTCTTGTAATGAATAAACACAAAAACGATTGGAAGATCAAAAAGATTTAAAAAAAAAATCACTTAAAGAAACCAACATTATCAGCGGATAACATAGGCTATTTATTTTATTGAAAAACAAAATACGGGATCCCTAAAAAACTAATGAATTGTCCACCCGTGCAAAGCCCGGACGTACCTCTAGTATATCTGAGTAGTTGTAGTAGTAATTCAATCGTATGGTGTATTTGTATTTACCATTTACCTTGATATTGACCCAAGGGTATACACGTAAACTTAGCTGTTCGAAATTTCATATTACGTCTTAAGAAAATTGCTTTTGATACCGGAATCCTTCTAATAGCCGCTATTATGCTATTAAATTAAATCGTACTCTGATTAAACATTGTAAATCCTACATCAAAAGCGTAATCCTGTACCTAGGTAGTTTGATTAGATTATAATATTATGTTGATCAATAAGGCTTTCTGTGATTTAACCAATAAGTAACTTAGAATGGTAAGGCACTATACTAGCGAGCAAGCCCAACTATGGAAGGACACTCAACAGAAATATCAAGGATAAATTAATTTAAGATAATTGTATTTTGGATGACATGTAATATATTTAATACCTAAAAAGAGCGAAATAAATATTCGTATAATCTCATCATAATCATCGTCTATATAATATATCATTGTTCGTTATGTATGACTATGACTGCCTCGGTGGTCCAGTGGCTGCAGTATGCGGCTGCTGTGCACGAGGTTGTGGGTTCGATTCCCACGCAGGATAAAACTTTGTGTGACCCACATTGTTACGAGTCTGGGTGTAATTTGTGTCCGTTAATTGTATGTTTGTAAAGTCCCCCGCGACACAGAGCTTGTTCTCCAGTGCGGGAGATGTCTTTTAAAAAAAAAAAAGAAAAAAGATCCACTGCTGGGCATAGGCCTCTGCCAGTAGCAGAATTCTCGGCTTTTTATCTCATTATATCGAACTCTTTCGGTATGCTATGTAATAATGATGTTGTATTTAGGACATAGGCGCTAGTAATTTCACAATTCACACGAGATATTTGCTTTGTTTGTTGATTTCATTCCGAATGTAGGACAAATATTTAAGTGGTTTTCGTATTTGTTTGGAATAGCTGTTTGTTTACCTAAATGCTATTGTGATGTTAATATTCGGCGTTATAACGTACGCGTCAGAAAGTTAATAATAGGACATAATATGTATATATTAAGCTGGCCCATTAGGTTAGTGGTTTAGTTATCCTTTTTTTAAAGTTTTAAGATGTTGATAGGCAATATCATTTGTGTGCTGGTGATGCAAAAATGCGTTTCAATATCAGGGTTTTGTGTTATAGGTGACCCTAAAATAGGAAAACGTTTCTTTAATTAAAACTCATCCCTAAATGTGTTCTGAAGATCTGTATTCGTTTAGGACCAGACTGCTAAGGTGGACTCAACTTTCACTCAGGATTCAGGACTCAGGACTCAAATCCTTGTGTAATGAGCTCGAATTTTCGTGGTGTTATTCATCATAATATATGTATAGGCAGGTTTAGAAAACTAGTGTGACAACCTATATCTATTTAAGAAATAATTGGTGGAATAAGGCAATGACAGATGAGTTTAGAAGTTTATGGGGAGTCCTTTGTTTAGCAGTGAAACGATACATAGCTTATATCCAGGCGATGAAACGATAAGAACTGAATTTAAAAAAATCTTCTTCTTAGCGATTCGGCCAATTGCCTAGTTTAGAATCAGATGGCGCTGAATTAATTTCATAAGGTATTTACAAGAATAATTATTAAATTAAAAGTAACTTAATCTACTTACAATCAGATATTGTATTTAAAGGTACCTATTAAATATCTGATTGAGGTTGTAGTTGCTTTCCTCGAAACTGTCCTGTCCAAAAGACAGAAGAAATTGTTATTATAATTATTCACACTGACACTTTTGTTTTACTACTTGACAAACATCCATATGCCTGATGTTAAGCAGCTAACCTTAGCCTACGGATTTCAGCAATAAAAGAATAATAAAGTAATAAATTGCATTTTATTAAAAGAAATATGTATTTTAAATGTTATAAGTACGCAGTTGACTTTTTAAACGTTATTTGATAACTTTTAAACAAATTCTAAGCATCTTACCCGTGTTAATTAACTTTGTTGTTTATTTAAATGAACACCATGTTAATATTAAATTATTTTAAAGTTGTAATTTGACATTGTTAATTTGAGTTTTAAAAGGCGCATTAGAACTGATACACTGAATGCAAGCAGCTCAGGTTCAGCCATTGTAGAACCATGAGGGAGAAGCCTACGTTCAACAATAAATGGCATCAGGCTGAGATGATCTTCTTCTTATCGATTGGTTAGTGGCCAACCTGGTGACAGAGTTATTTAGATCGCCCATATTTAGGCCTCTGTCGTGATCTAACGACTGTTAACAGTCGGGACCAACTTTGAATGAGATAATGAGCAGCACTAACTCAACAAATAGACTCAAATCGGTTTCTCAGAATAAAACTACGAAGTTTCATCTCCTTTAACCTTTCCAAACATCTTTCGCTTATAATAATAGCAACCCATAATATGCCTGTGTCCCATACGGGTCTCTTCTCCTCTATCAAGAGGGAGAGGGTTTAGGTCGCAATTCTCATATTTTTTTAATTACACGCTGGCCTATTCCAGCGTGTTTGAATTACGGCCTAAACCCGGGTTAGTGAATCAGACATATCTTTAGAATTTCTTCTAAGACATTGTGGGTTTCCTCACTATGTTTTTCTTTGCCGAAGGCAGATGGTGAATCATTTTATTAGTACATATAAACTCCACAAAGTGAAATTCGCATTGGTACTGCCACTCGGGATCGAAAGGGGTCGGTTATCGCTGTAAAAAGTAGCCTATGTGTTATTCCAGACCATAATGTATCGCTGTGCCAAATTTCATCCAGATCCGTTCAGTAGTTTTACGTGAAAGAGTAACAAACATCCATCCATCCATCCATCCATTCTTACAAACTTTCACATTTATAATATTACTAAGGATAATAAGGATCTATAATATAAAAATGAATCGCTGAATGTGTTCCTAAGCGCAAATCTCGAGAACAGCTGCACCGATTTCGCTTATTCTTTTTTGTATTTTAGTTTTTGTCTAGAGAAGGTTCTTATTTAAAAAAAAAAGAAAGTTGAGCTGAAAAATAGTTTAACCCGGCCGAAGTCGGAGCGGGCCACTAGTGTATTATTAAATCTCTTTCTGATTGGACACCTACACTTGACAAAGAACACACCTTCCAAATTTCATTTCTCTAGGACCAGCAGTTTAGGCTGTGGGTTGATTTTCAGTTAGTTAATCAGTCGGGATTTTAAATATGTAATGTCAAGTATAAATATCTACCTGAAACATACTATACCTTTCAAATATTATTCGTGTTAAAAATTGAAATGTTCATTGAAAAACAAAAACTCCTTTCAAATATAATAATATAATAAACACGTAATTAGCAAAGTCATCAAAATATAAATTACCACATTTACTTTTAAAACCACGTTTACATACGGAAGTAATCCTAATTAAAAACTGAATTAATCTTTGATACACATACTTAACTCTCTCGCATCCTCTCTAACAGATTACAAGTGAGAGTATACTCAACACTTTGTACTTTATAATCTGGTCTCCACTCTGTTCATAATTATGCGAAGCGTAGTAACTGAATTAGTAAAGGAAGCGACATCGTCTTTGATTTACATTTGTCGAGAATTTTCCGAGAACTAACTTTGTGACAGATTGTAGTTGCAAGCGTTTACAATGATATAACAGAATTAACTTCTGGAGTGTGGCTAGATGTGGCTTATATTTAACTGGCTGTTGCCCACAGCTGCATCCACCTGGATATCAAGGACATAGATTTATTTCTCTCCTTGGGTAATTTTATTACGATCCGTTCAGTCCTTTTTTTAGAAAAGTAACAAACAAACAGATTCACTATTGCATTTATAATATTATATGGATATATAATAAATTGACTACTACTATATTATTATGCTAGTGTGAATGGTATAGGGGTCCAGCAACTTCACCAGCTACAGGTGAAGTTGCGAAGATCCGTTTGAATTTGTATCAGCCAGACCGAATGCTTACCTATCTTCTTGTGTTACAAAATAAAAAGCAACAGAAACGACAATATTACAGTTTAACGATGAGATGGTCGGCTTACATAACAACTATGAAAAAATTATAAACGTTTACTATTTCGTGATTAATTAAAGCTAGCAATTTTAGTTTCCATGCGTTTTGCTTCAAAATAAATATAAAAATAGGCGGCCCTTTCACAAACAACCTCGATAAAGCCATGAAACTAACACTCAATTTGTAACAATTGGTTAACTTTGTGAAATATCATTGGGTATCCAATCACACGTTTAATGGTCTAACTTTATATTTGGTACAAAGTTTCTCTTTGTTATATTCTGAAGATTATTTAGACAACGAAATGTGACGCAATCAAAAGTTTGTCTTAAACAATAGGCGAGATTTACTGGAGGCTTTATTTCAAGTATCTATTTATTGGAGTTCTGACCGGGTGCAAGGATTGTTTGATGTTGTATTTCTGTTACCAAATAACACTTGAAAATCTCTATTATTATTTTGTTGACAAGTTGTATAATCAAGCGTATCTATGAAAGCTTCTGACTTCTGAAACAAGCCATTGCTAGGCTTTTATGTGTTCTCTTCCCTTTAATTAATGAAATTCAAGACTGCATCACCCAATAAATATATTATATATTATGTTCCACATAAATTATTTTAAGAATTTGTAGTCTCCATTCTATAGAATACTGAAGCTTAACATACTACTGGGTAGTGTTGTTCTTTTTGCTATAAAGCTGAAGCGTATCAAAGGTTGCCTTAGAAAGTATAGCGCTGGCAGTACAGGAGATATTATTACAGCTTTTTTTTTTCTAGATTGGCAACTACTGGCATTATATGTGTTAACACTGTGACTGCTCATTATTCATGCAGGTCGCATGCTTGTGTGTAGGAAATTTGTAATTGTATATGACGTGGTATTCACACTCGCTTTTCTAAAAAAAGTAGGAACAATCCATGAACAATTGTAGTAAAATTTTGAGGAAAATTTTCCTACAAAGCTGTTCTATAACTTATGCCTATCCAGCCAATATTCACTAAATCCCAGTAAGCTATGGGGCTTACAGTTACTAAATTGTGTAAAACTGAGTTGTTCGAGTACAAACGTACACGCAGCAACGGAGTTAGCTGTACAGGGCCACTATATGAAGATTAGTTTTTTAAGAAATTATTGTATATATTTCTGTGGAATTTGGTAATAGTGTACAATTAGACTAAACCTACAGATAACAATATATATATCACACAAATTCATACATTGGTTTTCCTAAAAAACTAATCTTCATATAGCGGCCCTGTACAGCTAACTCCGTTGCCGTACCGTACATAGCCTATAACTAGTCTAGCTGAACCTTTTGTAATAAAATCCTATATGTATTACGTCATATTTGATCTAAGTTTTAATCCAGATGTTAAGTTTGTTTTCACATTCAGATTGTTCCTGGTTTTACTGAGTCGAAATTTTATTACATTTTAATTAAGAACATTGTTTGATGTTTAATCTACATGTTTTATCAATGCCGGTATTTGTTGAAGTTATGATATTTACATTGATGTATGTATGAACTACCTACTAAAACTAAAAAACGTTGGCAACCCAGAAAATATTTTTTATGATGATGACTTTTCACGAAAATATAAATAGTTTTAAGCAAGCTAAAGAAGAAAATGAAATTAAGTGGCCTGTCTTGATATAAAAACCAGTTAAAAATACGCACATAAAGTTTAATAAAAACAGATGTTAAACATTTTTTTTAATGCGACGGAATTATAATTATTGTCCTATCTTATAACTAAAAATAACATCTCATTTTCTAAAAATTTGTCGGTCTACCTTGAACGACTTAAAAAACATGTAACGTTGTTAAAAATATGAAACAAAAATCTTGCAGGGCCATGTCTCTAGATGACGCTTTTAGAGTTTCTATAACGCACCCACAATGTCACCACCCGTTAATGTAGTTACGCTAACTTGGATAACTTGCTAGTACAGTCAAGTTAATAATTAAAAGCACGTAACGGACTCGAAGATGGATAAGTTAACTTTATTAATTTTCTGCACTTCGCTGCACACGTCACTTTGTTAACAATCGAGAATGTGATGTAAATGAAAATCGTATACTTACTCCGTTCGACTTATTTTAGTTGGATAGCTCAGACACATTTTCTGATTTACAAAGATGAAGTCAGGTATAAAACCAAAAGTGTGTTACTTTTGGTTTTTTACCTGACTTTATCTGTGTAAATCATTTTGCCTTTACCCCACAAAGGAGTAGGCAGAGGTAGGGCACCATACTAGCGATCAAGCTCGACTAGGAAGGACCTTACAAAAGATCACAGCCAAATAACTACACAGAGTGGTGTAGTTGTGTGTGAGTACAGGTCTCCAGAGCTCATTTAGGAATGCGTTTTGAAAGAAACGTATCCTATCCCAAGAATACTGTATCTTAAAGTGATACCTCTGGCGGGCTGTATACTGGTTTTCCACCCAAGTAGTATAAAAAAAATACATGTGATGCCCCAGTAATTGCAAGTGTCCATGCCCATGGACACTTATTTTACTAATATTATAGACGCGAAAGATTGTAAGAATGTATGGATGTTTGTTACTCTTTCACGCAAAAACTACCAAACGGATCTAGATGAAATTTGGCACAGAGATAGATTGTAGTCTGGAATAGCACTTTTTATCGCGATAACCGACATCCACGCGGGCGGAGCCGCGGGCAACAACTAGTGGTAATATGTATATACGGTGCTTATCATCAACCATCCGGCGGGCCATATGCTTGTGTCCCACCTAAGCATATAAAAACAAAGAAGGACGAGTATACTATATCCATCAACCAGTCAGTCTGTTTCAGTCCACTGCTGTGAACTATATATATATATAGAAAATAATTTTCTAACTTATATCGCGAGGGATATAAGAAAGTCAAACAAAACAAAAGATAATCAAAACTTAATTTCTAGCTATCAGTACATTTTAATGGGCTCTTACAGTGCTTTGGGAAATAAATTATTTAACAAGCTTATCAATTTAATAATAAGCTTATTACATTTATTATTTATTTATCAGTTTACTTATAAAAAGGCCTTATTATTCAAAGGTTTTATAAATTTATCTAAATCTGTTGCCACATGCACTGGCGTGCGTGACTGTACCCACTGCAGTTTGAACTAGTTCATAGTCCGCTGACTATTAAAGATAAAATATTTTCTTGACCACCATTTTATTTAAGATAAGTTGCTTCGTAGTTTTATGTAGGTACTCAGTACTTGACAGAATAAAGAATAATAATGTATTTTAGTATTAGTTACTTGGTAAACAAACATACGGTCTTTTTAATGGTAAGCAGCTACCCTAAGTCATGGCCGTTTGTAATGTGGCATCACTTGTGTTTCCAACCCAAAAAAAAAATACTTCAGGGATGCAACTCCAGGGATGCACATAGATTACATATAGGAAGTCAACTACATCACAGTGATATATGGCTGTGATCTTGTATAAGGTAAAGGTATTTCACCAGTCGGATTCGCTTGCTTGTATAGTACCCTACCTCTCTTTTTATTCATTGAATCTAAACTAACCATTACTATCCCTAACTTAAAAAATGAGAAAAAGTTAAGGTATCTAATTCCTAATTAAGTTGCGCATCACTGACATATTAATTTTAAATAAGTTTTGCTTTTCCAATTCCTATTTTGATACGAACGTTAGATAAGCTCTTGATATAAAAAAAATAAACAGGCTTGGAATATTTCGCAAGAAAATTCCAACGGTAAATACGTCGGTAATACTCGAGACCACGTGAACCAGTAACAAGTAATCTGTTGAACGTGACTGCAACTGCTACCGTAACGAGTCTTATAAATCTTTTCGAGAAAACCGCCGGGGTAAACATACTCGTACAAATTTAACACACTTTTTGTTTCTTTGTACGTTACACGGCCACAGCTGCTGATTTAAGCTTGGCCGTAAAATGCGGACCCCGAAAATTTGTAAGTTTTACTACAACATTTTTCTTTTAAACCAATTCTGGAAAGAGAAAATGAAATTAGAAATACGAAATAGAACGATCATTGAACAATTCCGCAATGAGGAAATGTAAGCGTCAAAAATGTAATCCGTACTCATTTTGAACTGTTTGGACACGAACTCATTAAAAACTTTGCTTAAAAGAGGGAACTCTAAATTGGCAACTGCCCAAATTAAATGTTGATAAAAAAAATTAAGGCCCTATTTGCGTTGCCCCATGCAATTATACAGACGATAAGATTAAAACCATTTTAGACAACGCCAAGTCTCATTTGCATGAATTAATTTCAGTCGACATGACGAAAAAGTAGCAAAGGCACACGACCGACGTGACAGGCAAACGAATAGCAAATCACAGTACCTTCGGCGTAAATTAAAAACGCTTTATGATTTTAAATAAAGTCGTGAAAGGGAATCTTTGTAATTATACGATTGAGGAAGGAAGTTTCCTGCTTCTTCCGAAGTTTATAAGCCGCTACATTTGGGGAGGATGGACGATTTTAGCGCATTATTCGTCTGCCGGAATCTTATTAAAACGAATTTCTGTTTAAGACTTCTTAAAAACAAATTCTTTGGTTGCGTTTTTTAGGAATATTTGGAGAAAAAATGATTCATTCATTCAATGTAATCCATTTGAGATATTCCATTATAAATACCTTCCATTGACTTTCAACAAATTTACGTTCAACATCAAAGTTAAAGTACACATTTGGACTAAAAAGTACTGTCAAAAATCGCCGGTGAATTACTAGAAAAGGTTGACCGTTCTGTAATGGCCTTGTTGGTTTGTGACCCTGACTGCTAAGCCGAAGGTCGTGGGTTCGATTTCCACCCATGAAAAATTGTTATGTGATGACTTTTAGTTCTGTGACTGGGAGAAATGTATGTTTATAGACCAGGATCTACCTGATTTGGGATCAGATGGCCGTGTGTAATTTACACACATATAGATTTCTATCCCACATTGTATCAATATTATACATATTTAAAGTTGCTATGAGAAAAATCAGAAACAGGCTACTTCAGGTAAAGCAGTTTTTTTTTTTTTTTTTTATACTACTTGGGTGGCAAACAAGCATACGGCCCACCTGATGTTAAGCAGTATCCGTAGCCTATAGACGCTTGCATTACCAGAGGTATCACTTGCGTGTTGCCAACCCATTTTTTTTACACCAGGGCTTTAAGATTGAAGTAACCCTGGGATAGGAATACGTTTCTTTCAAAATGCATTCCTAAATGAGCGCTGGAGACCTGTACTCACACACAGGAACACAACTACACCGCTGTGTGTAGTCATTTGGCTGTGGTCTTCTGTAAGGTGGAGGTCCTTCCCCAGTCGGGCTTGCTCGCTAGTATGGTGCCCTACCTCTCTTTGCAGTTGTCGTAACCAATGTAAACCACATTATTGGTGTCTGTAGAAGATAACTTAGTATTTAATATTGTAACTATTTTTTATTATTGACATACAGTAATGGTGCGGCAATACATTAATACATAGAACGATCTTGGATGGGCAGGTCTTATCCACAAGTTTATATATTCTCGATACGCATACGTATGACAACGATAGGCTAAAGGCACTTTATTTTAGTATTAATAATACTACTAACTAATAGTATTAATAATACTAAAATAAAGTGCCTTTAGCCTACTCATTTTAGTAGGTATTAAATAAAATATACAGCCACTGAGACTACTAATACCCAAGGAAAATTATTAGTCACACTCCTGACTGTTTTATTTGTTAAAGTGATAAATGTTGGTACATTAATCAACCAGAACGCGTCCATAATATTTAGTTTCCTTAGTGTGATATAATATTGTAAAAGGATAAAACATGCTAGGGGAGTGAACCTGGTTGTTGGTTCGATTTCTTTCCGATGAACACGATTATTTATTTGAATGTAATTTATTTATCTCGAATAAGTATAGTGTTAGAAACAATTCAAATTCATTTATTCATATAAATCACACTGAGACGTCAGCTAATTTGCCTACTGCCGGATTCGCTGACTGAACAGACAGAGGTAGAGCCTAAGGAAAGAACCGGCAGGAAACTTGGGCTACTCTTTTTAATCGCTAAATATGTGATTACAATTTTATTTGTGTTAGGTACACTTAGCGCAGAAAGTGATGCAACCAAAAACACCATACAAATACAATTGGGGGAAAAAATGGTAGAAAGAAAAGATGAATTCTTGTCTGTCTGTAGCGAGGCGCTTTGCTTAACATACTCTAGCATTCTTTAAGTCAAAATTAAATTAAATGATATTCTATATAGTACCTATGGTAATGTGGTAGCTTAGCTTTAATATAATAGCACAGTATATGGAACTTTTCATACAGTAGTTCGACGGACACGTCTTGACAGAGCAATCTTGCGGGGTAAGCGGGGTAAGTGGAGGTCCTTCCCCAGTCGGGCTTGCTCGCTAGTATGGTGCCCTACCTCTCTTAATATTTATTTGTAGGACATTTATACCCCATAAAAAGCCTAAGTAGAGAAGCATCTAAATTATTTTTTCATTGACTTCTGTTAAGTGATGTGTTAACCTAACCTTGGCATCAAATAAGGATTTAATATATCTATGTATCCAGTCTATTGATTTTGGGTTAAACAATTTCTGACGTCTAAAATCTCAGGTTACGAAAAGTGCTCCCCAGTTCTATCAAGCTGAAAAACACTTAGTGACAAGTAGGACTTGGATCCAAGCTCGTTAAATAGCTATAAGACTAAAGGTTTTTAGGTTAAGTGAGCTTTTTATATAAAAGACATCTGAGACGTTCACGGTGTTGTCGTAATAGGACTATTCGATTCATTGTCATTATATGCACTAGTCAAGTAGTGTAATTGTGTTCCTGTACGTGAGGATAATAAGTCTCCAGTGCTTATTTCATTATCATCATCATCAGCCTATCTCAGTCCACTGCTAGATATACGTCTAATTTAGAGAAAAGTCCTACTAATATTATAAACGTGAAAGTTTGTTAGTATGGATGGATGGATGGATGGATGTTTGTTACTCTTTCTCGTAAAAACTATTAAACGGATCTGGATGAAATTTGGCACAGAGATAGATTAAGGTCTGGAATAACACATAGGCTACTTTTTTACAGCGAAAACCGACATACACTCGGGCGGAGCCGCGGGCAACCGCTAGTGTTAAATAAATATTTTTCTATCCCAGGGAACCCGGTTTTGGGTTGTTTAAATAAATAAATAGAATGAAATGAAAACAGTACATTTTGCGAATTCCTATCAAAATAACTTGTAATAAAGTGGAATATTTATAAATTTATTCCTTTGTTTGCGCCTCGTAGTATTTCGTGAGCAAAAATAAATGAGAATCAACAATTTCAAATTTGTCTTTTGTTAGTATTAGGTAAGTACTGGGTTTTAAGATAGCTGTTAAATTTTCCTTTTGAATATCTTATACGACGAAGAAATTCTATAAATTGATTTTGTTTTTAGTTTATTTCAAAACGTTATTATTTATTAAAATATAAAGTGATTTTATCAGTTTATCATCTTATAATGATGTCTAAATAAACATAAAACTCTTTATTCTACATTTCACTATCTATACTCGTACATGTATTGATAGATATCTTGGCTCAGAACCAGACTATATATTTTTTTATCCTCTATGTGAATCGAAATCACAATACTCAGGTACGTCGTTAGTGTCGAAGCCACCTCCAATAGTGTTGATCTAATTATCCACAGTCATATCATATTCAATGTTTCTTTCATCTTTATTATTGCCAAACTTATTGAGCTCGGCATATAATCCAATAATATAGACTTGATGTCTGTTTCACTCTTACTGACCGCAATAAAGGAAAAATATATAGTATGATTAGATTATCTGTTGATGTTGATTGCCGTTGACATTTTTTTAGAACACAGTTATGTTTGGGTCCTTGTTCTTCTTAGCGTGTGGACGGCAAACATTATTAGAATTTATATAAATTCTTTTAGACTTTCACGATTTGTACACATATTATAACTATACTGGACAACGGGTCTAAATCGCGTAATATTTTAAAGGTTTTCATACCTTTTTGTTTCCCGACGTTTTGGTCGAATGTGTAGACGTCATTATTGTTGTGTGTCGACGTACTAACAATTCCGAACATTATAAAAACTACGACCAAGTGAGGGTAGTTACTAAACCTCTCGCTTCGCAACGAAGTCGGCGGCACCGCTCACCCGCACCAGTCAACCCGTGACCACGGTCGGTGCAATTCGACCGAAACGTCGGGAAACAAAAAGGTATGAAAACCTTTAAAATATTACGCGATTTAGACCCGTTGTCCATTATAGTTATAAGAATTTATAAAGTTGCAGCCGAAAACGCTACCACATTGACTGAATGCACTGACAGACTATTGTTGAGTTTTGAATTCTTAAATACTACTATTGCTGCTGAAATTCAGCTCTCCGAATGCCAAAATGTAGCACATGCTAAGCTGTGGTAATGTATTTTTACTGTAGTTTATTTTTGAATTTTTGCATTTCCTGTTACATTATTTGACCCTCAACATGTGCTGATAAATTTATTCTACTCTATAATTACCTAAGTCTGAGTAAGAGAGCGTTAAATTAACTGAAAAGACCTTTTATATTGACGTAAATACGCGATTCTCTGCTATTCCCTTTTTCAATTTATCGTCTAAAGCGGCCGGCGCGTCGTCCTTATGCAAAGCCTCTGTGACTACATTTGTTATGCATAACTTATAAGGAGATGAACTCCACAAGCCTATTACTGATTCTTATACTGGTTTTATCTCGTGCTCTTATGCGAAGAGCTTTTGTAAGAACAGAGCATCTTGAATGGCCGAGATTTTTATTCTATTTACGCTGTTGAATTTTTATTTATTCTGTGAAATAGCGTTGTGAATTTTACTGTGATTTTATTTGAAATATATTTTAATCTTTTTCTGGAGGGGTAGGCAGTTAGATTCCATGTAATTAGGGGTATAATAGTTTTTAGAGTAAATTGATAGTGATGATTTAGTCTGTCACCATCGGCATTGAAAAAAATGGATAAATACTACAATTCTTAATATTTACTTCTAAGTATATTTTATTAGGTACGATTTATTCCGTAAGACGTTGTCCTGTCCATAATTAAATTAAAAAAAAAATACTTTTCGTTGTATCTGTTCAACGGTTTACCGATGATGCGCTGACAAAACAACAGAATTTAAGTTTTATTTATATAGATTTAATAACATTTCTTCATTAAAACATAATTTATAAGTACATCTTAATATTTTTTTTACAAATTATGTCTTAAACAAAAAACACATAACATAAAGAATATTCGATTAATTTCTCGATTCCCCTTTCGTCGCACCATTTAACTATAAAGAATTAAGCTTATTTATTTTCATTAGGAATGTTCATTAAATACATAGCGCTATTTTAACTCCACTTGTTTATATTTACCTAGTTAATTAATTCAGGTTTAATTAGTCTGTCTCGCAAAATTATTTCCTCTTAAATTATCTCGTGCAAGACAAACGAGGTTTTAGGGCCTTATGCGAGTAATTTGCGAACCGTTGGCAGGTTAGAAATAAAATATGCGTGTGCTTAATGAAAATTGTCTACATTATTAACCTAGGTAGGGTTTCTTAACAACCCATCTGGCCAAAATGCTCCCTTAGTTAAGTGTAGGGGTTTTGAATCGTAACATACGTCTCTGAACACACTTTAGGAATATACTGTAAAGTTTATATGACCATTAATGTTGTGATAAGGTCTAATGTAGTCGTAACGTTTTAGGGACACATTTGCGTAAAAAGAATCTCTATCTTTGTCACGTGACCTACATAGTAAATGTTCCAGCAAAAGGTTCAAAAGCAATTATATTTTATTTCATTCGATTCGCCAGTCATATGTAAAATAAAACAAATTAATTAATACTTAAATCAGAAACATAAAACTCATTAACTTGTTAGTAAAACAAAGTTTATGTAATTGAAATATGTAGCCAATGTTACCATTTTCTGGTGGTAAATGGTTACAAAACATGCACTGAACACAGTTGGGTCAAGTGGCCCTTTTACTGTTAATAACACTTAAAAAACTGTTGTCATCGTCAGGCACACGATGCAGTGGTGATGCAGATCTTTTTGGCATGACAGTAAAAAACCGTCAGTATGCACTGCTTCAATATATACATATCTCTGATGTGCTACATATACGAGGCGACATCAGTATCATAAAAGCATTATTATAATTATTTGCTATTATTATGTTTTTGTTTATCACGGGTATTTTTCTATCATTTAAGAAGACGACCCGGGTCTTTCGAAGGCTTACTCGAGAGCATTAATTTAGAATGGATTGAGAACGCTTACCATAGTCATGCCACAGCAATACATACTTAACAGTACAGCCATGATCCTACACTTGCCCATGGCAAGTGTAGAGCTATTGTAACATGTCAAATCAAACATTTTGGGTTATGGAGTTGGGTGTTCGGACTGGTTTCTGCTATCTTCTTCTTATCGTTTGGTTAGTGGCCAACCTGGTGACAGAGTTATTGAGATCGCCCATATTTAGGCCTCTGTTTCTGCTATTATTGTTATTAATTGTCTATATGGTTGGTTCAGTGGTTTCTTTTGCCAGGTCTACTAATAACTGTTCCTAGTCTGTGTCCATCCCGCGACCCACGTGACAATAAATATTGAAGTAAAATAAGTATTCTCAGTTGATACCATTTCCCTTAGATTGCTTTGCGTAAATGTGAAAATTTTAAAGTTAAAAGTAAATAAAATAGCGTGTGGAAGTTGCGTGTTGGTAGAACAGTTTCAATACGGTTACTACTTGTCGCTTATTTGAGTAAATAGTTGGTCCAACTGCAGACCGAGTTTGTAAATAAACATTTTAGCTGTTTGTTTGTGCAAAACAATATACGTTGCTCCATTTTTCTCCACTTAATCTCATCGTTTTAAGTTTGTTTTGTATATTTGCGACGTTTTTTGAGATTTCTATTAAAGTATTCAATATTAGCTAGTAATTTATTTTTTCCTTTGTTGATTAAAATGTGTAGTAAGTATTGTAATAAATAAAATAGCAGCGGAGTAGTAACCTAGGGAAGTAAAATAAAAAGGGAAGACCTTGTCGAAGGTGGAAAGATGATAAAAACTGACGCAGTGATGACAGAATGGAGTAGATCAAAGTAAGACCACGTACAATAGAAGAACTTGGAAAAAGCCTATGCGAAAACAAATCAATCTGTGCCGATAGTGAGTCTCATAGTGAGTGATAAAATCAAATAAGGACAAGTTCGAATGCGTGGAAATCTTTAGCTGAGACGCTGGAACCAAATATGTATCTAAATGACACTAATACTCGTATTATAAAAATGAAAATTAGTGAGTATGGATTGATTATGTATGGATGTTTGTTACTCTTTCACGTAAAAACTACTGAACAGATCTTGATAAACTTTGGAATAGAAACAAATTATAGTCTGAAATAGCGAATAGAGTACTTTTATCGCCATAACCGACATTCACGCGGGCGAAGCCGCGGGTAATAGCTAGTTGTTAAAGGCTATATAGGCTTTTTTTACTAGTTAATTGTTATGGTAGGTTAATATGATAGTTGCCGGTCCCTGTAATGGGAGTGTTTATCAAGCTCTTGAGGGATTTTCATTTTCTCCAAACTATCTACTATGAGTAACATCGTAGCGCTCTCACAGTATTGTTTGCAAAGCTATTAGACTAAAATGTGGGTATACTGGATAATTAATCAACTTCTGGTTGCACTTACAATTATCTTGGGACAGCTCACATACGGCTATCTGATTGCTAGGCGGATTAAAATCTTATAGCTCTGATTAGATTGCGATCATATAGCAATCAGACAACTGGTAAAAATACTTATATAGATACCTATTTCTACATAAAATCTTAGATAAATTACACCCAGAGATATAACAAAGAATCAAGCTCATAACACACGTCGGTGGGAATCGAACCCACGATCTCCGGCTTAGAAGAAAGAATGACCACTAATCACCCAGTGTCCCGGGAGACCTTTACAAACATAAAATTTACGAACAGATCGGACTTGGTGCAGACATTTATGGATCATATAAAATTTGTCCCGTATGGGAATAGAATCTACAACATCTGGCCTGTCGGTGACTAGGTGACCTTACACACACGTGTTTAAGGTCACCTAATCACCGACAGGCCATTGACATTCAAATTATAAATTACTTTTACCAAAACATACTCGCTAAATGTTATGTTTACTTTATATTGCTTTTTGTAAACAAAACTATTCCACATTTTCTTGTTAGCCACAACGAGAGCGGAATCGTAATCAAACCTTAATAAATTATTTTGTTTTTGTTTTCCAAAGGGGGTTTTCTAGTACGATTTAATTTTGAACTCTGGCATGCGGCCGTAAATCACTAGCCTTAAACTTTTTGGTTTTTGGAAAACGAAACCCAAGTGTAGTATTGTTTTGGATTTAAATAAAATAATGAATTGTGTGACCTTCACTCTTTACGGCCTAGAGTAGGTATGTAGAACTGGGCGAGTTGAAAGTGAAAGATAAATTGTCGGAGTCTGAGGAATGCGAGTGATATAAGACTGGGATAGCAATAATTGCGTCGGCCGAGATCTAAAATTATGATAGTGTCTGTTACGCCTCTACTTGTAAAAATATATATGGTCTCTACCCTATCTTTTAACCGACTAAAAAATTGAGGTTCTCTTTTTAAACCATATGTAGTATGTTCGTGATTTTCTCAAATACGACTCTTCTAATTTGAATGGAGTTTTGGCTATACGATTGCACATTTTTCTATAGAAATAAAATTATTAAAACGTGGTCCTAGATTTTAACTATTGTAGTAGTCATATAAGATAATTATTAAGTTATCATTATAAATAAAATGCATTTTGATCTTTCTTAAACACTTCGATTATTAAAAGTTTTTAAATTTCCTGCATCTATTTTAGTAAACTTTTAGTAAAGTTTACTGTTAATGCATATACAGCCTGAGATAAAAGTTATCACTTAGTTCAGGCACCAGAATTTGTAGAGCACATTTATTATTTCTAAGACTTATATATAATAATGTGTATTTTAAGACCTACATATACACTCATGGACAAATTTAGAGGAACGCAGTAAAAGTGTGGTTAGAATAAAATCTTATGGATATTTGTTCAGTTTGGTAACAGCTCAGTTCATAAATTAGTTTTTACTTATTATTCGATCATTTAGCATCGCAAACCTCGAAAACCAAATGATCAAAATGACAAAAAATAACTAGGAAGAAACATTTTTAATGCTTAACTTTTATTACATTTTTTTCATAGTGCATAAAAAAGGCTATGGCGTGGATTCCATTCAGTAGGTATTTAGTGTTGCCCCCTCGAGCTCTTCGCACTGCTTCCAGTCGCATTGGCATACCTCTAATTAGATTATCAATAAAATCTTGAGGGATTGCGGTCCATTCTTCCAGTAAAGCATTTTTAACGTCTCTCAGGTTAGCTGGGACAGGATTTCTTTTTTTAATTTGTCAACCAAGCTTATCCCATACATGCTCTATAGAGTTCAAGTCGGGCGAGCGCGCTGGCCACCCCATAACATTGATTTCCACGGCTCGAAGGTATTCGAAAACTATGGCCGCAGTATGAGGACGTGCATTATCATGCATAAAAACAAATCCATCCCCTATAATTTTTTTTTCAAGATCTCAGTTACATAGCGTATCGCTGTTAGAGACCCATTCTCAATGACGTAGAGTTCCGTACGAGCCCCCATACAAATACCTCCCCATACCATAACTGACCCTCCACCATAAGCCTCTTTTCCAATAATGTTGCACTGAGCGTACCTCTCTCCTGGGCGTCTCCACACTTTAATCCTTCCATCATCAGGCTTCAGGCAAAATCTGGACTCGTCTGTGAACAACACTTGACTCCAAGCTTCGTCATTCCAGTATTCGTGATTGCGAGCAAAATTTACTCGAGCTACTCGATGGTGTGGGGCGAGAAGGGGGCCTCTAGCAGGCAAGTGGGAATTTATGCCTGATGATTTCAGTCTTCTTCTTACAGCTTTTGTGCTTATCGTAATTCCTCGAACCTCTTGGAGCTTTGTTCTCACCTCAGAAGAAGTTAAGGTCCGGTTTCTAAGCACATTGGTAACGATGAACCGGTCATCTCTGGCCACAGTTTTCCTTTTTCGTCCTTGTCCTGCGAGTCTCGTATATGTACTGTCCGGTCTGCTGATACCTCTTGACAACTCGGTGAACCACGGATTTTGATACTTCTAATGTTTGGGCCACATGTTGATAGGTGTGCCCAGTTTCAATTAAAGTAAGAGCCCTAGCAACTTGAGTGGCGTTTAGATCTGGCATTCTCAGTTTATTTGCAGTAACAACTCACCCTCAATACGATAAACAAGATAGTCAAGGCAAACAAGCAAACATTTTCGTAGTAGGAAAGAACGCTTATTAAGCAATAATTACAGAAAATAACAAATGAAATACGAAAATAATAAATTCCAAAACATTATTTTTTAAATAGGATTTAACAATATTTGTGGCCAGTATGTAGGATAATTACAACGTGAAATATTAAACCTTTTTTTTGCGTTCCACTAAATTTGTCCACGAGTGTATATAACGAAGGAGGTAACTCCGTAGTGTTTTTATAAAGTGTGACGTCAGCGTTGATGACGTCACTATTTGTTATCTTCATGAGGATGACTCATTTTTTGAAAGAAAACTTCATGAGTTCTTAAAAAGCTTCGTTTATTCAACCGGCAGCGTTATGACATCTTAGAAAGGTCCGTACTGTACGACGGCTCGAGTGTGAATGTTCGAACGCCGACAGTGCGACCGTATTTATAGTTGTCAAGTTTTTAGGTTAAGTATTGAAATTGGAATAATGACATGCTGTTTAACGTTAATTTTACATCGTAATAATCACAAAGTGACCAACTGATGGTTTATGAACTAATTTTAGAACAATCAAATGATTAAACTTAATTATTCTAGTTTTTTGTAGACGAACTGTTGTAGTCGCGCCGATATATATAATAAGTGTAAATTTTCAACTGTATATTTAAATGAATAAATGAGTATAAATACAATGCAATTTCCATTAATCGGTGATGTGCTTTAAAATTGTTGGTGAAATCAGTTTACTTTTTAAAAAACAATAAAGTAAAATATTAAAAAAGAAAGTGCGGGTGTTATTTAATAAAGATATAATCCCGGTCAGTGTGAGGGAACGTCAAAGTGTGACAAATTGCCATGATGGATGGTCGTACAACATAAGGCAAATAATTTACTCACTACACACATCAGATATTAAATTAATATTAAAAGTATGAAATGTATCTATCATCCAATTAAATTAGAACACTGCAGTCATTTTAAACCACAATCAATATCAATTACTAAAAATTAAATTCTATTTTTTTCTGTCATTCAAATAACTAAGTATATTTCACGTTCTTTTGTTTATTTCAAAATTAACTAAGCGTTAATGATGTATTTATAAAAACCTGCAATAACTGTAAAATGGTTTGTTTTTACTTACAGTTGAAATATTTTTGAAAGCCCGTGAATATCAATCCAACAATATCACTGACATTTCTGTGTTTGCGTATTGATACAAAAATATGAAAAAATAAATGTGAATTTTGTTCCTATTTTTTTTTAAATTAAAAAATAGTAAATACTTTTTAAAGTATCTTTACTTATATATAAAACTAAAGAGGTTGTTTTTTAGTTTGAACGCGAACTACCTCTGGAACTACCAGTACTTTAAAAAAATAGCATTTGATAGCCTAATTCTTAGAAAAGGTTTTACGCTATTTAACATCAGGCTACTACCCAAGAATAGCATGGCAGAAACAATAATCATGAAATAGAACAACATATAAAGTAAGACGAGGAACATCTAATAATAAAATTGGGTCGGCATTTACTTAGATACATAAATTAATGTCTAGTTAGGCCGAAAATGCGGTCCTGTCCCTGTGGAATATGTTGATTGAAGATAATCAGGCCTTTCCTACTTGTGGAAGGGTCATGTACGTACTACATGATAACGTAAAAAGGTTGAATTGTTAGGGTAGCAAATATTCCCTTGACAGTATTTTTAAACTGCCACATTGCTCTGGGTTTTCTGACCCTGCTTACAACTGTCCATATTAGGAATCGGGATTTACGGCTTAGAGTTCAGGTCACATGCGGGTTCAGTTCAGAAATTAATGTAATTCACAGCTAAATTATTTGACCATTCCAATTGTTTGGTGTATATAGCTGAGAGAGGCTTACTGCTAAGCCAGAGATTGTTTAATTCCCATCCAGGACAAATCATTGATAAGCATGATCCTTGGTAATTGAATCTATCTCTGGGCCTATCTAGGATGATTATACCGCGAGACCAATATTTTCGTGAGGGAATAATTTGTGCCCGTAACTTTTATATGTTTGTAAAGTTCCCCGCGACACATAGCTTGTTCTCTATTTCGGGAGTTGTCTTTAAGAAAAAGCGGCAAATTTATTGTAGACAAAGATAAAGGGATAGAAAAATCTTTATTTACCACCAATGACATTTTTGATATAAAAATTATTGCAAGAAAATTATAAGAAATTATTGTAAGCGTTTATAGGTAACCGCTTCCGATCAGGAGTTCCATTCCATTTGCTTGTTTGACATCTTAATATTTACTATAATGATTGCAGTTTATTCCCTGATTGGTTAAAATACCAGCTGAGTATTATAAATACCACGGTAATCCTATTATAACAAGGAATGAGGAATGAGGTAATAATTTGTCTAGAACTATCTCGTTACAGAGAGGTTTTGTTTGACTTGAGCTAGATTTATCGTTGGACATGAATACCGGTTGTTGAAACAATATTTCAACGGTTTTTTACATTAAAACCTTTATATATATTTTTTAAATTAATAACGAAGTAAAATGGTTCTATATAGCGGGTTTTTACATATCGAGGCTGCTTCGTGAGGAATGCCACTCGAGGCAGGCTCTAGATGTGGAGATTGCCTCGCGAGCTAATTTGAAGGTTTTTGGCCTATGGACTCATGCATATATCAGAGGTATCACTTGCGGGTTGCTGACTCATTTTTACACCAGATTGGAGATGGGATATCCCTGGGATAGGAAAACTATTTTTCAAAACGCATCCCTAAATGAGCGCTGAAGACCTATACTCACACAGGCACACAATTAGTTGGTAGTTATTTAATTTTAGCTGTGGTCTTTTGTAAGGTGGAGGAGGTTCTTCCTTAGACGGGCTTGCTCGCATTTTAAATTTACGTACTCATATTATGTCACAAGGCATTATAGCAGTGTGAGCTTGTATATTTTCTAATGATATTATGGCCTCATTTTACTTTAAATTATTTAAATAAGCCAAATGTAGGGCTTTGAAGTTGCCATAAATCTTAACATGAAACTGCGAATGCCGCTAGACAATAAAAAGGTGCTTTGAATTCGTATCCCTCAATATCAACCTTCTTTATGAACCTTTTTATATTATATTCATAGAGAGAATAAAGTCATTTTAAATGATAAAGTACTGTTACAAAAACGACCTTAATGTAACCTTGTAGAAATATAGAATAACTAGGTGTTGCCCGCGGCTCCTACCACGTGGATGTCGGTTATAACGAGAAAAAGTATCCTTTGTCCTTCTCCAGGTTATCTTCTTGCTAAATTTCCTAAGGATCTGTTCAGCCGTTTAGTCATTAAAAAGGGGACAAACAAACTATCTAACAATCAGAGTTACTTTTGCATTTGTAATAACTAGCAGCTCGCTTCGCCTTCGCCGGGTAAATAGTTTTTACCTGTTTAGGGACTGGATATTCCGAAAATCTCTTCTTAGTGCCTGCTCTGTTATGTCATTTATAATTTTTTGTGCAAACTTTCTAAAAATATTTTTCTATCAAACGGACCGTATGCCTGTTTTTCATTGTGGTAGTATAAAAAATAAATTTATTTGTTTATTTTACCATAGTCCGAATGTTACTCGGTTTGGAAACAGTTGTGCATGATCAAACAATGTGAAACGCATATGGAAGAGTGATGTCAACCCTTCAACTGACGGAAAACCACACACAATATAAAAAGTATTGCCTTTTAAAAATTCTGACAGTTGTTGATGAATGGTTTTAAAATTTTGACGGCCACCTCTAGTAAGCTCAATGGTTCGTGTTCGGTTTGAATATTTTTTAACTTTTTAAGGCCCTATGTGAGATAAATGATTTACCAACTGTAAACTTAAAGCTAAAGCTTTAGCTTTCGACCGCGGCATAGCCCGCGCGTGCAATTCCTCGAGAACAGAGTTTTTTTTCGGGATAAAAAGTAGCCTATTAGTTATCAGCCTATAGTCTATCTCTATGCTAAATTTAGTCCAGATCTGTTCAGTAGTATTTGCGTGAAAGAGTATCAAACATACCGATGGTCTAGAAGACAAATGTGCTAATTACAAAATTTTGATAATTTAATATTTTGTAATTAGCACAAAGTGCATACATGCATACATTCTTACAAACTTTCGCGTTTATAATATTAGTAGAATAGTAAAACATCGTAGCCACCCAGATGTCACACGCCTGAGCACGAGTCTCCTCTTCTGTAATATAACTTAAAAAAAAAACAATTGCCATGCATCCAAATCAAAAATGGTGTATCAGTATTGAGTTGTTTCAAATAAAATTTAAGTTATATAAGTAAAGCTTTCATACCTTTTCGTGAGCCCAATATAACAACCAATTTTATGGGTATCAAAGTATGTATACCTTCAAAGTTTATATCCTCATATGAGACCCCTTATAGTCTCAATGGTGTACCAATAACCTGAGACAAGTTTATATTGTATACATATATAAATATGTACTTCTATAGTACAAGGTTGCCCTAATAACACCCTAGAGACCAATCGTTAGATTATTTTACAACTTAATAGCTACGCACATGTAGTTGTGTTCCTGTGCGTGAGTACACGTCTCCAGTAGACATTTAGAGATGCATTTTTTTATATAAACATTTTTCACACGGTATTGAAAGCGCTTTATCATCCATACCAAAATGTTTTTGTTTTGGTCGTCGATTAGGTACTTTAATTTTCTTGTTAAAGTATCAGCTTGTATTACTAAAAGTCAAGAGCTCGAAGAACGCATACTGCGAAGTAAAATTGTCTTACTAATTATCTTAGAGAAGCCAGTTGCAAATGTATGGCTACAAAGATTTCATAACAAACTATTAAAACTCGGACCTACCCTACGGGCGGTTCGTAAGCTTGTTTGCCATCTACGTAGTATAACATTTTTAATTGCCTCGTTGGTCTCACTAGAACAACAGTCGGCAGCTGATCTCGAGGTTTGATTCACAGGTTAGGCCTAAAATATTGATATTGAGTTTTTTCTGTCAAGAAATTCACAATATATGCCGGGAGTTTGGCAGTTGGCGGTGTTTACACCGAAGAAAAGTTTCAGAAAGCACGTGAAGCCGTTGGTTCTGCGCCTGATTTTTTCTGGTCGTGTCATATTACCATCCCATCGGACTATGAGAGTGAAGAAGTAAAGTGTGCACTATTATAATTGTGCACTATAATATCTCCCGCGCAGATGGCTAGTCTCCGTCAAGATTAGCCGCCGCGCCGTGACCGAAATTCGGTTCGGAGGACATAATTATATAAATAAAATAAAAAAACAGTTTTGAGCTTACTTCAGTAACAACAGCTAAAGCGTAATACCCGGGTAATTTTCCCGCCAATTGTAAATAACAATGCAAATTATCGCCCATAACACCTTACAAAGAATTTACGAGCTCTTACTGCGATGTAATGGGCAATAAACAATGTCGCAAAGTAATCATAAAAAATATATTTGTTTATTTTTTGGAAAATTAACGTGAGGTTCTTCAAGGGTTCAGGTACTTGACCGTGTCTATTACGAGCTTTATTTAGTTTAAAAGTCGTAAGCGATTGTAGTAAAGAATTAAGACATTGACATAAGGTACTATACTAGGACGAGATCGCTTTTAGCGATAAGACCGCCCATTGTGCCTACATATTTGTAAATACATATTTCTTGTAGTAGTTATAGTACTTAAGTGGTGTACAATAAAGAATATTCTATCTATCTATCTATCTACTATCTAATTCTTAATTATAACTGCCTCCTTGGCCTAATGGCTTAATGTATATTCTACACCACTGCTTTTTTTTTAGAGGTGAAATATTACTCATACCACCCCGCCCGGGGAAGCGAGGCGGTTATGTCAGACTCTCCGGCATAAATAAAGTAGGCGGCCGGCATACCGACTAAAACCCCTCTGTGCACCAACACCCGCCTTCACGGATGGGTCACCGAAACCTGATATTACATCAGTGATCCACCTAGCGGCTGCCCGCTTTACGCGGGCTCCAACCCCAGTGACAGCGTGCGGGCGCACCGCGTTTACTCACGAACATAGTAGGATTAATTTCTGTTGAACATGAAAATCAACTAAATTATATTAATACGTATATAAAGAGGTGGCAATTAAGGCTATATCAACGGCCCTTAATTGGAATAGAAAGCACAGTAATGATACAATATTTTCTATCGAGTATTAACAAAATTAAATCCTTATTTATGACGAAAATGTACGCTACGATTGCTAATTGCCTCAAAATATCTATTTACTGTGAAATGAAGCCTCTTTACCTGCTAATTATGTTATTATTATAAATACGTTGTCAATATTTGTATAAGTAGGTATATTAACAGTAATTAGATCGCTTTGCCCTACCTACCTGTTTCTGCCTTAGGAAAATCGTATGATGTTTATTCCAAGAAATCAACAGACTAATATAAATATATAAGAAAACCATCTGAGGGTTTTCTGAAAAATCTTATTACCTACCCTTGTTGTTTTCCCTTTCTTATGTAACGGAGTTCGATATAACAAGGGATATAACTGCTTCAAGCTGTGTCATTATTTTGTCGTGATGTATTACTTGATGAATCTCGAGAAAGTCCCTAAATTAGTCAAAAAAGAGACTCGGTTTTGTTTTTATGTAAGCGGTTCATCGCGGTAAGTGTCTATATGGCGGTAATCACTTACCGCCGCTTATCTGGATATCTAAGGTCACAATCCCTGCCGCGAAGTAGGGGGTAGAGATTACCGAACGATGGCTTGTCGTTGACTTTTTCAGGCGTTTTTAACGAAATGCGTATTTGGTAAATGATAATATTATTATATAGGCAAATGATATATTTGGTATTGCAAGGTACGCTACGGTGTTACGGTGTACGGTGTTTGCCACCTTAGTACAATAAAATAAAGCTAGCACGGCTAGAAAATACCTCCATCTTACAAAAGACCAAAGCGAAATAATGACATAATACCTACTGTAATTGTGAGTATAGGTCTCCATCGATAGATATGCACGGTTAAATAAATTTGTCGTGGGCAGTCCATATATGGGTGACATTTTAATATATCAACGTATTATACAGAAACCTAGCGAAACAACTGATCGACGCTTCTCGCACCTCTGTGCGTTGAATGGCAATGCTTATTCTCTAATAAGCATTGCCATTCAACGTGGCAATGCTTATTCTCTGTAGACAAGGAATATTTGACGCTTAAACAACAGTTTTTGTTTGTATTCTGTTTTTCCTTTTTTTGTATTTAGGATTAAATTAGTTTTATGTATATAGGTAGTTTTTCAATGTATATATATACGTAATTGATAAAATAAATACCTATCAGATCCAACGTATTAATAAAACAAATTCTGGTAAAAAAATATGTATATAAAAATATTTTGTATAAAATCTGTCGCTTGTTATGCTAAGCTGCGGCTGCAACGATGCAGAACGCGAACGCAATGTATCAATGTCACACCTAGCTATCCCGCTGGCTTACTAAACGTTACCATGCACATTTTATTTAAATATATAAAAGACCATCAGTTTGTTTAAAACGGGATTGTTATAATCCTATTTTAGGCTAATATTTTTTTAAAATAAAAATATTATTTGACAACTTTGTTAATAGAGGCCGAAGAGTGGCAGTTTTAGTCTAGGACACAAAATGCTGTAACTTGTTAAAAATGAACAGGTTCGAGATTGTTTTGAAGGAGGATAATAAAAAAGAACATAGTACCTGACTTATATTGATGACTGCATGGTTAGTTCCATTTACCATTTTGTGGCGTGTTGTGGGTTCAAACCCCACTATTCCACACACGAGAAAAAAAAGTGTGATCCATAAATGGTTGTCCCGAGTCTGAGTATACTTTGTGTCCGTTAATTGTAAGTATGTTTCTTTACAAACATACTTACAATCAACAATACATCCCCCGCTACACAGGGCTTGCGATGTCTTTCAAAGAAAAAGTTCTAAGATACCAAAGTAATGTATCCTTACTAATATTATAAATGAAAAAGTTTGTAAGAATGGATGGATGGATGTTTGTTACTCTTTCACGTAAAAACTACTGAACGGATCTGGATGAAATTTAGCACAGACATAGATTATGGTCTGGAATAACACATAGGATAATAACACATAACACATACTTTTTGCAGCGATAACTGACATCCACGCGGGCGGAGCCGCGAGCAACAGCTAGTTAACAGTATAGATCATGACCTGAGATACAAAGTTCTTGATAAAAAACATAGAATCAGAAGGTACTGACGGATAATAAATTCTTTCCTAAACACATTTCCGTACGAGTATTTTTATAAGCTTTACTCTTATCCGTTTTGAATCTAGAGATAACGTTGAAAGATAAACGATTCCACCTACGTTGTAACTGAGATAATAATTCTTGGAAACATTATCTTGTTACAAACATTTTTAGTAATATGGTACACTAGCTGTTGCCTGCGGCTCCGCCCGCGTGGATGTCGGTTATAGCTGCAAAAAGTAGCCTATGTGTAATTCCAGACTATAATCTATGTCTGTGACAAATTTCATCCAGATCCGTTCAGTAGTTTTTACGTGAAAGAGTAACAAACATCCATCCATCCATTCTTGCAAACTTTCACATTTATAATATTAGTAAGGAAGTAAGGATTACTAGTACCTTAGGTATTTTTTTGTTATATACCCTTCGACCTTCAATAATGTAGTATCTCTTGTAGTTAGAGTATTTAGTCTGAATGGCCCAAACAACTTAAATTGTATTTTAGTATACTTATAAATAACAGCACGGAAAAGAAATAATTAGACCTGTTTGATTGTTGATTTAATTGGACATTTGCAATTACATTATATGTATATTTGCAAGTGTCTACACCCTAAGTGAGCATTTGGCTATGGTTTTCTGAAAGCGTAGAGCCCTAATGTGTTAATTTAAAAATATGATAAGATCTGTTTTTTTTATACTACTTGGTTATCAAACAAGCGTACGGCCCGCCTGATGTTAAGCAGTTACCGTAGCATATGGACGCTTGCAATACCAGAGGTATCACTTGCGTTTTGCCAACCCATATTTTTGCATCAGGGCTTTAAGATGGAAGTAACCCTGGGATAGGAATACGTTTCTTTCAAAACGCATCCCTAAATAAGCGCTGGAGACCTGTACTCACGCACAGGAACACAACTACACCGCTATGTGTAGTTATTTGGCTGTGGTCTTCTGTATGGTGGAGGTTCTTCCTCAATCGGGCTTGCTCGCAAGTATGGTGCCCTACCTCTCTGAAAATTAATTGATTAATTGGTTGTTGATTTTAATTTTGGGACATTAAATAAAAATAAATAGAGATAATATCAACCTACATAATTGTCCAACTGCTGGGCACGGGTTTCGTCTCCTCTATCAACAGAGCTGAGAGGGTTTCGCTGACCTAATGTGGGTTGGTGGATCAAACATTTTATTTATTGCATACTTAAATACTATCATTACTGGTTTGAAAACCTAATACAATAGGTTTGTAAAATTAGTTTAAATATAAATTTTCTATTCTAATTATACCTATATCTAACCTAATATAAAAAATAGCTAAGTAATATATTGTATATTTACTAGTATTTACAGAACAATAATGTTATAATATAACTTATATCAAATAATATGGTATGTAGTTGCACATGGTTTCACAATATAACAGACTATATACAGTATAATTTTGTTGAATTTATTTATGAGGACTTGTAAATATATCAATTAAATTTTGTACATTATTTATCGTATGGATTGCGCGGGTAATTAGAGTTTTGGCCAGCAAGTTGGTCCTGGCTGTTGGCACGGCAAACAGTGGCGGGCGCCGCCCGCCGCCTTCTCACGTAACGATCTGATACTTACACAAACGTTCATTTTTTTTAATTACTACCAAGGTGGCAAACAAGCATACGGCCCGCCTGATGGTAAGCAGTTACCGTAGCCTATGGACGTTTGCAACACCAGTGGTGTCACTCACGCGTTGCCGACTCTTTAAAAACCTTATAACTCCTTTCTTGAAGAACCCCATGCTATAGTCTCTTGGGAAAACCTCGGCATGGAGCTCATCAGGAGCCTAATCGTACGTGGTAATAAATTCTTCTGGAATCTTACGGTACGGCATGTTTGAGGTGCAAGGATTTGAGGATGAACTCCCTGTCGGTGGCGAGAGGTGCGTTGACAAGTTTGGCCGTGGGCATCATCTCGAACAATTCTTCAGAACACAGCCCATTGTACAGGCGGTAGAACACACACAAGGAGGTGTGAAGTCTCTCCTTAGACTTAGTGGATCAATACCGTCTGTGAGCTTGGAATTTTACTTTAGGTGGTAAATGGTAAGGTGATTAGGAGTAGTTTTGGATAGCAAAAGGTATCCATCTACATCCACTATTTATCAGCGAGAGCCTATCACATCATCCAGTTCCTAATTGACGTATCAAAAAAACTTAATTACATTAATATTTAACCAGTCACCAAAAACTCCTTTGACATTCTTTGATTTCTACAAAAATTAATTCTTAGCTCGCAAAACGTTAATTCATTTTGATTAAGCACTCACAGTGATCAACTTTCTGAACTGCCTAACGATAAGTTTTTTTTTTAAGATCCGGTCTCACTGAGCAAGTTGTTTGTAGCTTTTTATGAGCTGTAATTTTTCAGCTAAAGTTGGTCGTGCAACATATTGTCAACTAAGTAACTTATACATTTGCCAGAATGATTTTGGATAAATATTTTGAACATTGAAATTATTGATATACCTAATATATGCCCTCTATGCGACCACTGTGCTGCTACTGATATCGTCATAGAGGTAGCAATATAAAATACTCGACATATAATAATGTCCTCCTAACCGAATTTCGATCACGGCGGCTAATCTCAACGGAGACTTGCCATCTGCGCGGGAGATATTATAGTGCGCAAATGTGAGCGCAAACACAAGTGCACTCTTTATTTCCTCACTCTCATAGTCCGATAGGGCGGCAATTCCGACACGACCGGAGAGAGATCAGGCGTAGGACCAACGGCTTTACGTGCTTTCCGAGGCACGGGGGTGTAAACACCGCCAATTTCCAAACTCCGATGCCCGGAGTTTGGAAATTGGATTTGGAAATTGGATTATTGTGAATTTCTTAACAGAAAAACCCAATATCGATTTTTGGCCCGACCCGGGAATCGAACCCGGGACCTCGTGATAAGCAGTCTCACAGATCGACCACTGAGCCACGGAGGCAGCACTCGACATATAGTAACCTAACCGGTAAACATCTCGAACAAAAGTCGGCGTAGTTTGACAGTATACGAATCCTTCTATCCTGTGATTGGTTCATAGCCGCGCCCTCCCGTGGGGCCTGCACGTACCACCAAAGACACCTGAAGAACGCTTTCTACGCATTTTTTAAGATGTTTGACGGCTACTATACCATCGACACAAACAAGAAGAAGTTACCTTATAACAGTTCTCAGTATTTGCTAAATTAATTAATGGATTAATAATATAATAATAATTAGTTTTATTTCAGAACCAGTCCATATACATAGTTAATTATAGAAATACATTGAGCAAGTTAGGTTACAAAATGTCAATAATAATACAAAAAAGATGCAATAAGAGAGAAATTAAGCTATATATATACAAATAGAATCAATATCATTAAATCAATTTATGTCAATCTTTAAGGTAACAAAATAAAAATAAAATAAAAGAAATCAAATTAAATTAAAATAAACATAATTATGATCAGTCTTGCCCAATGATAATTTTTATCCATTTAAACTGGATCGGACAGTCAAGGCGCGAGGCAATCATCTCTAGGATGCCGTTGCTGCTGTCTCTTACACGTCTAAGTAATGAAGCTACCTTTTTGCGTATTATCGCCGCATAGCCATCCATGTGTGCTTTAGCAAACATTAGTGAGGCACTGCAGTAGGGAGGCAGCCGCATCAGCATCCTAAAGATGTTGTTATATTGCACGCGTAAGACACTGGCGGCCCGACGGGTATGACTTACCCATAGGCTGCCCGTGTAAAACGATTGGCAATATGCCTTGAACAACGTGATTTTGACTTCGATAGAGCAGCGAGCAAACCTACGGGCAATCATATACCCTCGGACCGCCAATGCAATGCGTTTTCGCTCTATGTCCGCGTCATCAGACAGATCGTCAGTCACAATATGTCCCAGGTACCTAAAACTGGTTACCATTTGCAGCCTTTCACCATATAACATAATAGGCAGAACCTGGTTAGGTTCACTCAATTTACCTTTGAAAAGAAGGACTTTACTCTTCGAGGTGTTATAAGTCAGCCCATGCTCTGCCGCGTATGTCTCGCAAACAGCCAGTAATGCAAGCCCCCACCGATGGTCCCAGCAGCACCATATCATCCGCGTAACAAATATTATTGACGCACACATTACAGTCAATGTAACAACCAGTATGAGTGCTGCTGAGCTCACCGATAAGGTCATTAACATATAAGTTAAATAGAAGAGGGGAGGTCAGTCCACCCTGTCTAACCCCACATTTCAAGTCATACGGGTCAGACAAGACTCCCGCCCATCTCACCTGGTTCCGCTGGCAGCGATACCACTCCTTTAAGAGGAATATGACTTCAACCGGCAAACCTGCATCTCCCAACTTGCCCCAAAGCTTGTCATATAGGACTGTATCAAACGCTTTCGACAAGTCCAGGAAACACGCGTATACCGGCGTTTTCCTATCAGTATAGTATCTGACAGCCTGCTTAAGACATAATATCGCACTTTCAGTGGACAGCCCACTCCTGAAACCGAACTGGGCATCATGCAGTTTTATATGTTGAACAAGAATGTTAATGAGCAAGCTGTCAAGTACCTTGGCTATTATTGTCGCTAATGAGATGGGTCGATAGTTATTCTTGTCTGAGATGTCCCTAGTTCTATCCTTGATTATGGGAACAACAATTGTTTTAGTGAGTTCCTCAGGCATGTAACCATGACCAGGACACAGGTTGAAAAACATGGAGAGAATACGTGGCAGGTGAACGCCTGCATGTCTAAGATGCTCTATACTGAGACCATCAAACCCGGGTGACTTGCCTCTGCTCATACTATGAATAACAACTTTGACGCTTTTCACTGTAAATGTAATTTTTCTTTCCTGTTTGATAGTCTCAGTATCGCAATGCTTAAAATTACCTACGTCATGCCGCGGCAACACCTTGAAGTGCTCACCAAATATATTGGCAATCAAGCGGCGATCACTAACGCCTTCTACACTCACTGGAGACCTGGCTTTTGACTAATATTGCCAGTTTCTTTCCAAAACTGTGGGAAATTGTTAGCAGAATGATGAGCTGCAAGTGTATCCATTTTAATTTGTTCCTGCTTATCCTGACAGGCTTTTAACTTCTGCTTAAACAATTTCCTAGTTTCCTTCATTTCCCTATATGTTTCACCTTGACTAGGTTTACCGTCCTCCACCCAGGCTAGAAACTTCATCCTAGCATCCCTATGGTATCCTGCAACATATTTAGACCAACCCGCGACATAACCACCCCTCCTCCGCACCTGCTGTCTCTTGCACGTAACAGTGGCGGCCTGTGACAATATAGTAACCAGTTCCAGATACATATTTATTAAAATAGTGCATAAAGTATTAAGAGTTATTACTGAGGAAGGAATAATGTAATGTTTAGATGGTAAAGGCTTATCAAAACCTTCTTCAAGCAGACATATAAAACAAATAAATTCGATAAATTTATTCACATATTTGATGAGCAACAAATGGTATGCCTAATAGAAAACTGCTTAAAGCTGTAAAATTTGTCCTTGAACGAACCGCCTTGAAAGTGTCGCCTTTGATCTAGGTCTAGAATGATTAATGGACTTTTTTCGGTTCCTCCTTTTCCTTTTTTAGGTTTTTTAAGAAACAAATCTACTCTTAATACTTGTGATTATTATATAGGCCGAGATTATAGTACGCAAATTGCTTCGATCCAGATATACCTCTTTCGCTTCATCAACCACTTCATGCATGAACATCGGTTCTGGGTTCTTTAAATTAGCCCAAGAACGGGAGATCTAAGTAGGCCCCTATTAATCCATACATACCTGTTTTATTTCTTCCATTCATTCTTTCCAAATGTCCAAGCCATCTCAACATATAACCGTATACTATTAAAAATATGTGATTGTAATTATAAAAATAAATTACTACGGGTACGATGAAACAAACCATATTATAACGTTATGAAACCCTCGGGCATAGCTTAAAATAACATGTTATGCTACTCCTAATATACTCTCAAAAATCCACTCCATATTAAAAATACACCAAACATACGTTATCTTAAACATTTCTTATACAATTTATGTTTCAAATTCAACGAATAGGCCTTTTCCCCAACGTTTATGAGTATACCATCTGCTAATTCAATGTTTTGTCTGTCGTAGGGAGAGCTTTGTCCACAATATGTTAAAGCAATAAAATAGCCTACATTTACGATCTATTTGGGAATGCTAACAGATTGACTGGCTATCTAAACACGAAGGGTAATATGTTATACACGAAATAGAAAAGGGTATCAAAATAGTCGTTGTGTCTTGTGATATCGATAAGAGCTGGTTTTCTCAATTTATGTTTTTTTATACTTCTTAGGTGGCTATCAAGCATACGACCCACCTGACAGTAAGCAGTTACAGTGTTCTATGGATGCTTGAATTACCAGAAGTATCACTTGCGTGTTGCTGACCCAAAAATTAATACCATGGTTTTATGATGGAATTTTTCTGGCGTAGGAAAACGTTTCGTTAAAAATGCATTTCTAAATGAGCTCTGGAACCTTGTACTCACATACAGGAAAACAACTATACAGCTCTGTGTAGTCAATCGGGTTTGCTCATTAGTATGGTGCCCTACCTCTCTTAAATATCTTATAACTAGAAGAAGTTTATACTGTTTGTATCTCTTGTCTCCTGCCATGCTCAGCTCTGCGTCACCCAAAGGTTGACTGGCAGAAAATGCCACTGCCTTAGGCATTAAATCTACTTTGTGCGATTTGTTTGTCGGAAGTTTTAAATCTATAACTATTTTAATATTGTAAATGCGAAAGTTTGGATGGATGGATGTATTATGTTACTCAATCACGCCGAAATTAAGGAGCAAATACAGTACACACAGCAACGCAGTTCGCTGAACAGACAATAGATTAAAATGTATAGATACTCGTATAATGCATAAAGAAACCTGTGTGCGTAGTCTCAATGAGCATATTTTGCATATGTACTGTCTAAACCAACACACGTTAACAAATACCAGTTTTTATGTGCAAAATCATTTTACATTATTGTCTATTTTACTATTTTCGTCATAGAGTCTGAGATGACTGTGATGAAGTGGCTACAGTATCCGTCTTCTTTTACGATATTATAGATGTAGGAGGATGTGGTTAGAATCTCTGCGGTAATCTTGTAATATCTTGAGACAAATCACACACGACCCAGCCTGCGCTATGGCAATCAGACAAGTGCAAAACATACTTATAAATTATAAACGAATTACATTAGAATAAATACATAAAAGGAATAGGTACAAATTCACGAACAATATAAGTAAAATCTGTCACGCATTCTGACAAAATAAAGTTAAATAAAAACCAATAAATGCCGATAAAACCAATTCGTGGAAAGTTTTTATTCAATAAACGTTTGAATATTTAATACTTTGTTGTAACGAAAATTGCATGGACTATAAAACTCTCTAGCTTTTGTTATATCTGACGTCATAATATTTTTGTACATCCATCATAATATTGTTATGCCGTTGGAAACTCAACACTCAATCATTATGCTAATAATTGTTTGTAATTCATTTGCCCCTCCATAATCAGTTTTTATGTGTTTGGCTTTTGAAAACAACGCATAACGAGTCCATAGGCGTACGGTACGCTTGCTTGTTTGCCATAATTATAAAATTTAAGACACTGACTTATACGAAAGTATTAATAATGTCTTGGGACAACTCACATAACATATAGCGACCAAATACTTACTTATAATAGGTACTCATAAATGTATACATACATACATAATATTTTACACACAAACACGGAGCAAAAGATCGTGCCCAAAGATTTGACCTAGGTGAAAATCGAACCTAAGATTTTCAGCTTAGCAGTCAGAGTAACTAACCACAAAACTAACTGTCCCTGTGAACAAGTGGCATAAACGGTAGTCGAATCGAAAAGTCAAAAATGCTAATGTATAGGATTTGACGTAAGTTTACGACATTATATCGTCTCCCATACATTTGTTTTTCGACTTTTCGATTCGACTACCGTTTATGCCACTTGTCTGTACAGGCCAGTAATCTCTTTCTTCTTTTCATTTCTTTCAACCTTCTTATAATGACTAAGCAAGATCATACAATACTTATACGTTACAAATTAATTGTATCTTTTCCTAAGTTTCCTCATCCCGGTCCCTTTCTTCTACCGTTATTATAATATTTTTTATGAACACATGCTCGCAAGTGATTTACAATATTTTCCCTCTCGTGTTAGTAGAAGATATACGACCCTAAACAAACAAAATCATTAAATGTAGAGAGATTGCATGCATATTTATTAGAAGCAATGTTTGAGTACCTAAGTAGTTGATTTTATTATCGTTTACAATATTATTGTCACGACAAAATACACAAAAAATGCCACGTAATTTTGAAGAACTTCAAAGTTTATTTTGTCAATAACTAAAAAAGTACTTTGTGTATAATATATTTTATTTCCCATATGATTTCATTAGATATAGTCCGAATTAAATCATATGAGACATTGTTGATGGGTTTCTATTTAATAATAAAACCTTTTTAGCTGGCAGTGAAGTAAAGGAATAATATTATTTTAGTTTGATATGATTTAAAGTAAATAAATTTAAGGTAAGAGTTTATAGGAGTATTTAGCGGCATAACAACAAACCTTTAAGTTTCAAAGGCGCTTCATTTTTGTTGAGTTGCTATTGAAACCTTTTTGACGTTATAGATTTGTTTACGTACCTATTACTATTGGTATTGATATATCGGGCTGGTTTCCGCAACTCCGCGTTCAGTTCGCGTATTTTGCGTCCGGCTGGCAGAGCTTTATTACATTCACCCCAGCTCGTCGAGTACCTATTACTATCACTACTGAAATTAATGAAGGGCGAGTAGCGCGGGTGTGCGTAAACACGTAACGTGTGTACTTTTTGTTCTTGTACTCTAATATCCTATGGGACAACAATACGACACAAGCCTTTGCTTGTGTCGTATTGTTGTCCCATCGGATATTCTAAAAACATCATGATCTCTCTCTAGAGATCTGGTGCAGTTTAAACATTCATTATTTTCTAAGAACAGTGGAGTCACCTGATGTTTTTAGAAAATTATTCATTTCATTTCATTTAAAAAAGACAACTCCCGCACTAGAGAACAAGCTCTGTGTTGCGGGGGACTTTACAAACATACAATTAACGGACACAAATTACACCTAGACTCAGAACAACTCTTTGTTTTGTAACACAAAGTTTTGTCTCTGTGTGGGAATCGAACCGACAACCTCGTGGACAGCAGGCACATACTGTACCCACTGGACCACCAAAGGCAGTCGATCAATCAACTATGGGCTACACTTTGTCGTTCTCAATAAATTCGTTGCGGGGTCCAAGACAGTAGGTTTAGTTGTCCACGGGACGCACAAGTGTCAAAACTCGGTGTATCAGTTGGTTACTCCGCTGTTAATCCTGGCTCACAGGAGTCACAGCGGTGGGCATGTGGGTGGGATTGTCCCGATACCGATAGGGTTTAGCTACAAATGAACGAGTACAGATATATATAAAAAGCAACTTCCTAAAATGTTACCGAACTTATAAAAAAAATCTCACAGCACTCGGCTGCTAGAAACAAAAGAAAACAAAGAGTTTATTATAAATTAGTACAGTTGGCGTAGTTCACGCATTCAGTTTTAAAAGTAATTTAAAATAATAAATAAATTCAGTGATGCAGTCAAAGTGCAAGGTGCATAGTTCATCAGTATTAACCAATAAAGCGAATCCTTCAATTCTGTGGTTGGTTCATTGCCACCAATTTATATCACCAAAGAGACCGTAAATAAGGTTTAAAATCAAATGGAAGTCAAATTCGCCCAAAAGCACCATCTATAGTCAATGCATATAACGTACGTAGTTTAAGTTAACTTTAGTTAGAGATAACGTCGTTGATTAGAGTTTGCAGCAATTGAATGCGAGCCTTTGTACATGTTTGTAATTTACAAACAAACGTTTCGATGTATGCAGATGTCCGTGAACCAGGCTTAACTGTAATTACTTTGAGTATCAGATATAAATTGATTGTTCATACCGGTGAATAAATATTAAGTAGTTCGAGAATCAGACATGGTTCGAAGACATGTGGGTTTTCTCTGGATGTGAAATGTTACATAATAATATTTTTGGGACAACTTGCAGATCGTCATCTGATACCAATCTAGGCAGAGCCTGTACTATGGTAACATGTACATGTACACAATAAGACTTTTATGAAACTGGCAGAATGACGGCGTATTTAATGTTAAGATTATAATAGAGGTAGGTATAGAAGAGTGTTAGGGCACCATAGTTGCGAGCAAGCCCGACTGGGAAAGGACCTCCACCTTACAGAAGACCACAGCCAAATAACTACACACAACGGTGTAGTTGTGTTCCTGTGTGTGAGTATAGGTCTCCAGCGCTCATTTAGCGATGCGAATTGAAAGAAATGTATAGAAACTTACGTGACTATAACTAATTATTGCTAACTTATCAATATTGTTAACAAAAGCATTTAGATGAGATGGAGATGTCGTGATGCAGCAAATATTAGCTGGCTCAGCGCACGGCCCATGTGAACAAGTCGGTTACTTTCCCACTTGGCTACCAGCGTTATAAAACAAAAATATACAAAACTAGCTGTTGCCCGCGGCTCCACCCGCGTGGATGTCGGTTATCGCTGTAAAAAAGTAGCCTATGTGTTCTTCCAGATCATAATCTATCTCTGTGCCAAATTTCATCCAGATCCGTTCAGTAGTTTTTATGTGAAAGAGTAACAAACGTCCATCCATCCATCCATACTTACAAACTTTCGCCTTTATTTATATTAAGTAGGAATTAGGATACTTGCAATTTATTGACTGACTGACTAGCACATTCCTGACCCTATTTTACTTAATGACAATATTTTGCTTGTTTGCCGCCAAGATCAAATGAAAGTAGTTAAATTTGCCTAAAAATACGCGTATATACGTGTATTTCTTCGCCAAGTAGCGTTCGTTATTTTCCTTATTTCCGGGGGTCAGTGACCCTAATAAGGCGAGTTCAATGTAATCCGCTGAAGAAGAAAAATACCAAATTCTGATAAACGCCTTAACGGTCATTACCGATCTCGCACCGGAAAATCTATATATTTCGGTCAATATTGCGTTCGACCGTGGTTAATATAATGACACCTTCGCACCTATATGGCAACTTAGATCGTAATTACTATTAACCGCTTCATCGGAATAGTTATACAATTTAATAGCAATTGATTCGGCCAGGTTATGATTGAACCGAGTAAAGTGGAAAATTGGTTAGGTGAAGCGTTGGATAGAATTTCCGTGGCTTGTGGAATGTTTTCTTTTACTTCTTGGGTGGCAAACAAGCATACGGCCCGCCTGATAGGAAGCAGTGATCGTAGCCTATGAACGCATGCAATACCAGAGGCATATAAGCACCATGGTTTTATGACGAGATTTCCCTGGAATAGGAAAAACGCATCACTGAATGAGCTCTGGAAACCTGTACTAACATAACAACACTGCTGTGTGTATTCATTTGGCTGTGGTCTTCTGTAAGGTGGAGGTCCTTTTCCTGTCGAGCTTGCTCACTAATATGGTGCCCTACTTCTCCTAAAACCTAATCTTTACGGGAAACGGCGATCGGGAACAGCTCAATAAAACCTTTCTAATCCATTTTCATCCATTGGTAGAAGCCTGCTTATACATATACATCCAATGTACATAATACTGTAAATACATTTTGGAAAGGTGAGAAAGCCTTTTAGTGGATAAAGTTTTTATCGTTGGGCAAATTCACCGATTTTCAACGCTAAGAGCGAAAAAAGGGTGAACCTTTCATCCACTGTAAAACAATAATAAATTATTCACGATGATCAAATAATTCTAACTTTAAATATAATGTACATGATGTGCAGCTGTTTTAAGCATATTTAAAGTAGGTATAAAGATGCTTTTAAAAAAATTACTGCACTGGTAGACCAGTGGATTCAAGAGGAAACAAAAGTATCCCCTTGAATCACTTTCACATTCTAGTGGAAGAAAGAAAGAAAGAAAGAAAAAATATTTATTTTGTCTTTTCATCTTACTACAGAAATCTAAAAAATATACATAATGGTTACAAGACAAAACAGGACCCTAGCTCAGCGATTAATTGCAACATCGCAGACGCTGCAGCGCTGATACTGAAGGAGGTAGTTCAGTAATTTAAATGGTTAACTCGCCATTCATGCGTACTGCAGCATCCTCAAATGGTCGTTTCGAGTGTGGGTGTATTTGTGACCTTCACGGTCACAAATACACCGTAGCGTTATGTGTTTAGTAACGTTACAGTTCGTTACCTAGTGCGGAATTTGTTTAAATAAAACCTAAATGAATCCATTGCGGTTAACCATATTTTGCTTCTTTTAAAAATAAGAATCAAAACAAAGACACTATCAGATTTATAATAATTCTAGTTAGAAAGTCAATTAGTGTTTTCATAACTCTGTCATTAAATTAGCTGTAAGGGAAAAAAATATTGGCTTTTTAACATTCAAAGTATCATGCTCATGATCTAAATGGACTTGACTTAAATATAAAAATATATATAACACTCGAGCACCACAAAAGACCACAGAATGAGCTTACTGTATATACATAAGCTTTCTAAAATTTAACATCTAAAAGGTCCGTCACTGAAAAGAGCTTCCTATCCTTTTACGAAGCAGTACTATTTCAGATAAGTCCGCGCGTACCGCGACCGCAACAGAGGAAAAGGCGAAGCTCGTTTTAAGCTTGGCTTAAATGCTAAACTGAAACCTCACATCAGCTTCGTTTAGCTATCTAAAATGCATTCCCGTACGAGTTTTAATGGCGACAGTCTGGCAGTGAGTAATTAAGTACAGGTAGATAAGTATTTATGTAGTGCCCAGTATTCTAGAGTGATATTTTAAGTTTCGGCGTGCGCTTAGATTTCTTACATGGTTTGATTTTGCTTGATTAATAAGTATAGTTATATAAAAATATATTTTTTTGTGTAAATTGTAACATGAGACTCTCTTTTATGATTTTTTCAATTTATCTAAACTAATATTTTATTATAAACGGGAATGGAAGTCAATGAGACAATACAGGCTAAGAAAAACAAAGAAAAAATATAAAAAGAGGAATGAATAGATTTTTTGTTTGTTTGTTACGATTAAAGACAAAAACTACTCAACCAATCTGAAAATATCTTTCACCATTAGAAACCTACATTATCAGCGGGTAACATAGGCAAATTTTATTGAAAAAAAAATGGGATCCGTACGAAAACTTAATAAATTACCACCCATGCGAAGCAGGGATGTGCCGCTTATTAGTATAAGCGATGGTAGCCAAGTAGGAAAAAAACTAAATATAATAAATGCAAATGTTTGGATGGATGTATGCTACGTCGAAGGAGCCGAGTATATAGCATATACTATAAAATAGCATATATGCTACTTTATTTCGCGTAAAAACACTGTTCTAGTCGGAAACTAGTAATGCATAAATGCATTAATACGCTTCGTGTATATATAACTTATATTTTCTTTCATATTTAACTAAGTTGCTATAAACAAATAGCAGGCAAGTACACGGTGTAGTAATCTCAACACAATGCTATTTTTTCACAAGAACGTCGGTGTTTTTGAGAAATGTTTGCCTTATTTTTCTCAGGGCATATGTCATGTTGTAGGAAAAACGAAAAAATAAAACACATTGTGCTTGTTTGTTTCAAGGAAGAAGAAATATTTAATGAGTTGTCAGTCTGTTTGCGGAGTGCTTGGCACATGTTGTTTCCAAGTATTTACGTCAGGAATACGACAAACAAGCAGTAATGAAACACCTGTAAATAATTTGACAGTTCTGGTGGTCAAGTATTCAGTGACTATATCTATACTTAATATTATAAAGCTGAAGAGTTTGTTTGTTTATTTGGTTGAACGCGCTAATCTGAGAAAGTACTGGTTCGATTAGAAACATTATTTTTTTATTGAATAGTGCATTTATCTATGAAGGCTATAGGCGATATACATCACGCTATGATCAATAGGAGCGGAGGAGTAGTGAGATATGTTGCAAAATCGGGGAAAATATTCCAAATTACCATGCGGACGAAGTCGCGGGCGACCCCTAGTTTATATATAATTAACAAATGTTTAAACAACGAAAGCATTTACCTTAAGATCCGTTGACGTTTCGACCAAGTTACATCTGCCGTGGTAATAAACCGACTGACTGACTTTGGAGCCAGAAGTCGTTCGTTGGGTTCGAATCTCACCAAGGACAAATATTTGTATGATATATAGATATATTATGTAATTTTCACGACTGAGAAATTCCAACGGCGCCCAATACACAAGCATTAGCTTAGTTTAAAAACTCAGTTGTGGCATGTATTTTATTAAAATTATTTAGACTTTTTGTTTGATGATGCATACAGTGGCCTATTATCGATTAACAATTAAAACCAATTTTCTTAGGAGATACAGTCTCATATAAATATATACGACTGCCTCTCACAAGAAAATTACTACTCGTAAGTTAATTAAATATTGAGGCAACAGAAATCGGTTGATTTTTTATTTCAACCAGTATAAGCTATCTATATTTTAAATCACTAAAACTAAAATTAACTCTATGTTTGAAGTAAGTAATATTAATTCTACCCGTAACACACACTCGATATTTATTCAATTAAGAGTTTCAAACAAACTCACCGCGTGTAAACTTAACGGCACTTTGACAGAAAGCAGGTAAACACATTAACTGGGAGTTGTTCATTTTCATGTTTTGTATCTTTACACACATAAAACATAATGACATGAAGAATAAAGGAGTTTACAAGTAAACACGTTTGAATGCGTCATGTAATGAGATTTCAAATAAACGTTTATTTAAGAATGATTTTTTTGTTTCAGGTGAGGTAATGTTCAAGCAAAATTACAGTGACAAATGAATTAAGGAGTATACTCGTTCATATTAAGGTAGTAAATGAATTGGCTTTCGTAATTTTGATGCAAGATGCTCACCTCGCTACCAACACCGCGCCGGGAAATGTACTTGTAAGTTCAATTCTCACAAGGGATATAACTTTGTGTGATCTATGTATAAATGTTTGTTCCGAGTCTGAGTGTATTTAGTGGTCGTAGATTGTATGTTAGAGGACATTCAATCGAAGGCTAGTTTCATAATGCAGGAAAAGTCTTTATTGAAATAGTTAAAAAAGTTGACACTTAAATTTTTTTATCATACTATTCAGAATACTTATGTAGCAGTCGTTCATGACTGTACAACATTAACTTATGTAACCGACTGTAGACATAAGCAGTAGCCGGCTTGGGCAAGCTCCCAATAATTGTAACTTTATAGTTCAATAAACATATTATAGTAACTACACGTAATCGATTTGTCATTTAGCAGAGATGTACAAAATGGTTTTAAAAAAGTATTTAAATACAAAATGCAAAATACTTTTTAGATTTACTATTTCAAATGCAAAATACTAAATAGTTTTGCGTTTTGTATTTCAAATGCTAAATGCAAAATAGGTATTTTCAAAATACTTTTTAAAAATAAAATACCTTTTTTATTTATTTTAGGTATTTATCATGAAAAATAGAGACACAATGCCGAGCCGAAAAAAAACGTCCAATAACATGGCACCTTATGCATGACATTTTGGTCATATTTAACAGAATTTATTGATATGCGTAGGTACCTAACCTACGCATATCAATAAATTCTGTTATGTTATTAATAATAATAACTTAAAATAATGTAAAAAACTAGACTAACGAAAACAGAGCCATGGCTCCATTTTTAATCGACTTCAAAAAGAGGAGGTTATCAATTCGTGTGTATTTTTTTTTTTTTTTTTTTTTTTATGTTTGTTACCGCATAACTCCGTCATTTATGGACCGATTTAAAAAAATATTTTTTTGTCTGACTGGACATACTTTCAGTTTGGTCCCATTATCATCAAAAGAAAGTTCTGATGATGGGATCCATGAGGAATTGAGGGAACTCCTCAAAAGTTATAGGCACACATATAGCAATTTCAATATTTTTAACAACTAATCAATCATTTGCATTCAGAAAGTGTTATTTGGTGAAGTAAAACTGATGAAGAAGACCACAGATGGCCATCTGAACTTTTCAATAATAAGTATTTTACTGATGGCTATTAGATAAGTTTCGGTTATTGTTGCTAAGCAACTATTAATAAGAAATAATGACGTGAATGAATTGAGCGCGGATTGCACAGATTAAATATTGCTTTTAATACCTACTTGACCTGTGTTCCGCCCGACGCTCAGTCGATTTTATTCGATTGTAACAAACAAATATTTGAAAATTTTACAACTTGCCGTACTGAAGTCGTTTTTTTTTTGTTAAATTTATGTGAATTGTGTGGACATTTATTTTGGTTGATTGAGCATCTAGTTCTTATTTTATTATTATTATACTTTTCTTTTATTAATAACAACTGGACTGGTATTGTTAAAAAGTGAAAAAAGGGTGCGCATGACTAGCAGGCGCCTCTATCGGCCAAATTCAGCAATACAAGCGTCAATCGTTGACTGCCTCGGTGGTCCAGTAGCCGCAGTATGCGTCTGCTGTGCACGAGGTTGTGGGTTCGATTCCCACACAGGACAAAACTTTGTGTGACCCACAAAGAATTGTACCAAGTCTGGGTGTATTTTGTGTCCGTTAATTGTATGTTTGTAAAGTCCCCCGCGACACAGGGCTTGTTCCCTAGTGCGGGAGATGTCTTTTCTAAACAATAGACAAAAAAACAATTCGTTCAGTTCATTTTGTTTGACTGGTAATGTTGGCTAAACTTAATCACAAAGTATTTTGCATTTTGAAATGAATATTAAAAATGCAAAATACATCTCAAAAGGTATTTCAAATAAAATACAAAATGTTTTTTACTAAAAGGCATTTAAATGCAAAATACAAAATAGGTATTTTGCATTTTGTATTTGCATTTTAAATATAAGTATTTCAAATAAATCGCATCTCTGTCATTTAGTTACCCCGTGTAACAGCTGTTAGAGTTACTTAATGAAAACTTGAACGTAATTTTATTGGACATTTTTAAAATATTGAACATATTGAATAATTAATTATTAAGCTTTTTAAACCTTCTTTTACAAATAACTTACCTCTGTTCTATACAAAATCATATTTCAAGACTATCAGAATCTTTAAATTATAGGTACGGGTTTTAAAGCAAACTTTATATATTAAAATAAGTTTCTTTCGCAACCAACGTTTCCTTATTATGAATTGTATTCATTGATTGCAATATTGCACAATGAAAAAGCAGCTTGTTATCTCATTGCCCGCAGCGCTATGGTAATTCTCGTCGCTTTGTTAACTGCCGCGACCTGTTCCAAAAGAAATGCTTCTACTGAATTTTATATACTTATTTCTTTGGTAGTAAAATTGTAGTGTATTTTTTCTTTAGTGTAATTAAATAAAATTAAATAAATCTTATTACAGAACAACTTTATTGGTGGATCAGACATGCCTTTAAAATGTTGTTCAAAACATGTGAGTATTCTTTGTTATTTATTGTTTGCCTCGCCAATAGCAACTGTCATTTGTTCTTTCATGTAAAATCTACTGAACGAATTTAGATGAAATTTCGACATCCACGCGGGCGGAGCTGCGAGCAACAGCTAGAATTTTATTAAGTTGGTAACTAGGTGTTTTTATACAATTTGGGTAGCAAACAAGCATACGGCTCGCCTGACGTTTAGCAGTTACCGTAGCCTATGAACGCTTGCAATATCAGAGATATCTCTTGTGGTCGACCCATTTTTTTATACCAGGGCTTTAAGTAAAGTATTTCAAAGAAAGGAAAACGTTTTTTTCAAAACGTATCCCTAAATGTGCACTGGAGACCTGTCCTTACACACGGGAACACAGCTACACCGCTGTGTGTAGTTATTTGGCTGTGGTCTACTGTAAGGTGGAGGTTCTTACCCAGTCAGGCATGCTCGCTAGTATAATGCTCTACCTCTCTATATCTGTATCTGGTTCTACTTAAGCTACTTCATATACTCTTCGCTGTCACATAAAAATTTAAACATTAAATGAATACGCGATCAGAAAATCTTATTGTTAGATGGATATTTAGTTAGTAGAAACTTATAGCCAGTAGCGTGATATAACACAGATTGATTCTGTTCGTGACAACATGGAAAGTTCTCGTAAGATTATCCCCAGATCCACTCAACCGTTTCGGATTATTCTTACACTGCTTTTGAGTTTGTTCTGAAGTATTGGATTTGGATTACGTAGATCGAGTTGAAGTGATATTATTTCATTAATTGTTTTAGCAGTAAGTACTCGTATATTAGAAGTGTTTCCTTGCATATATATCATTCACACCCGCCTCCCATTGGGGTACGCTGTTGGCCTTGATCCAGACATAATTCTTTCACTTACTTTACATTCATCAACCTCTTTACGCATGAACGTCGATTCTGGGTTCTTTTAATTTGGTTCTTTTTTAGCAAATCAACTACCGAAATCAAGGACATCTGCAGGTGGCCTCTGAATCATCGCAACCCCATTCTTCTCAGGTATCCTCATTGCCACCCGTAGTTTCATCAAATTCTGTAACTTTACCACCTGTTCCTTTTTGGCAACTACTTTCTAAATTAAAACACAGTAAGCCTATTGTAAAGAGAGTTCCCAGAGGTGCTCGTATTTGTGTAGCTCAAAGGTTGACGACAGATATTATTTCTGTGGTCAATCTTAATTCTAAAGAGGTATGGGAACATCTTCTCACGTTCCCTTACCAAATTTTGCATATAAATCCTTCTATTTCCTCTCGCTCCAATTCTCTAACTTCTTGTATTAAAGAAAACTGTGTTTTAAATGAAATACATTTAGGTCATAATAAAACCTCTCGCCAATCAAAAAAGTCTGAATTTTATCACATTGAGAGTAAAGTGAGTGATGGAGATATAAAAGGTGCAGCTCGTCTCCTTTTTTCTAACGATGCGTTAGCTCCTAACACCCCAGAGACTCTCTCAGCCCTTTATGAGAAACATCCCTGCCCAGCTGCCAACCTTTCCTTTCCTGATTCACCTAGTAATTCTCAGACAAACCTGCAGGTGTCTTCCACTGAGGTCTTGAACGCAGTCAATGGCTTCAGAAGTGGTACTGCTGCAGGCCTTGATGGTCTCACAGCTCAGCATCTCAAAGACCTTTTGAATGTTGGTGGTGAGGTCAGCGTGGCCTTGCTTGAGGCATTGACATCTCTTATTAATTTAATGCTGTCTGGTCGAATAAATGGGGACATTTTGGATTTACTTTACGGCGCAAACCTTTGTGCCCTAAAAAAAAAGGACGGTGGGATTCGTCCTATTGCTGTGGGTACCACTTACCGCCGTCTTGCAGCCAAAGTTTGCTGCCGGGCGGTTTCTGGTACCCTCAGCGAACACTTTCAGCCTACCCAACTTGGTTTTGGAGTTAGTGGTGGCTGTGAAGCAGCTATCCACGCCGTCCGTTCTTACATCTCTTTTCGGCCAGATGATGTTATACTTAAGGTTGATGTCAAAAACGCATTTAACTCGGTCGACAGAGGCGTTCTGTTGTCAGAGGTTGAAAGGGTGGTGCCTTCTCTGTATAGTTTTTTGTGGCAGTGTTATAGCGCTCCCACAAAATTAATTTATAGGGAGCACCTACTCTCTTCTGCTGTTGGTTGTCAACAGGGCGACCCTCTCGGCCCAGCAATTTTCAGCCTTGCCATTCACCCCATCATCACCAAATTGAAATCTCAATTTAACGTTTGGTATCTTGATGACGGTACCCTTGGTGGTGACACTGCAACAGTTTTAAACGATTTTTCATCCCTAGTGCGGTACTTCAAACTTTGTGGTTTAGATCTAAATTTTTCCAAGTGTGAACTGTTTGTACCACCGAATTGCATTCGGCGTGGTGACATAATAAACAGTTTTAAGCAATTAGCTCCTGATATCAAAATTGTTGACCAAACTTCACTCCGTCTTCTCGGTTCCCCTGTTTTAGATGAATCATTTTCACCCTACATTGATGAACAAATTACCAAATTTAACTCAATTTCTGATCGGATAAGTAAAATTAATAGTCACATTGCATACACCATCATTAGGTTCTGTCTCTTTGTACCCAAATTCACATACACTTTACGTTCTTCACAATTTTGGAAACACCCTAATTTGACCACTAAATTAGACAATATCGTTCAGCACACTCTTTCATCAACTTTGAACATTAGGTTGGAAGGCCGTACTTGGACGCAAGCTTCTTTGCCCATCAGGCATGGAGGCTTAGGCATTAGGAAAATATCTAGTGTCAGCCTTCCAGCCTATTTATCTTCATCTCACAGTACTTTTGGCTTAACCTGTAAAATTCTAAATAAATCTCATGTTTTTAATTCGGTACACATACCATTTTTAGCTGAGGCCATTGATGCGTGGAGGACCCTTACTTTGGATGAGCTTCCCAGCAATCTTTCAGCTCAGCGGCTGTGGGACGAGCCGCTCTGCAGAGTAGTGCGTAACGATCTACTTAATACGACTACTAACTCTGCCGATCGCGCTCGTCTTTTAGCCGTTGCTGAATGGGAATCTGGCCTCTGGTTAAATGCTCTTCCATCTCCAGTCCTAGGAACCATGGTTGACAACATTTCATTTCGAGTTGCTGTTAGCCTCCGTCTAGGAGCTTTTAATTCAGTACCTCATCGCTGTTATTGTGGTAAGGTTGTTGATCAGCTTGCTCATCATGGTCTCTCTTGTTGCAGGAGTGCTGGTAGAATCCCGCGGCATGCCAGTCTAAACGACGTCATCCGTCGAGCTCTTGTAAGCGCGCGTATTCCTGCCGTTCTGGAACCGAACGGCTTATTTCGTAGTGATGGCAAGCGTCCTGACGGTATGACTCTCGTTCCTTGGAGGATGGGAAGGCCCTTAGTGTGGGATGCTACTTGTGTAGATACCTTGGCGCCTTCCCATCTTTCATTGACTGGCAGTAAAGTGGGTTCGGCCGCCACTTCTGCAGAGTGTCTCAAGCGGCGCAAATATGAAAGTCTCGGTGAGACTTACATTTTTGAGCCATTTGGGGTCGAAACTCTAGGACCATGGGGCCCAAGTGCCCACAAATTGTATCGTGAGATATCAAGGCGTTTGGTCGAGTCGTCTCACGATCCTAACGCTGGCCTTTACTTGGGTCAACGTATTAGCCTTGCAATCCAGCGTGGAAATGTGGCCAGTCTTTTGGGCACCTTTCCTCAGAACTGCGATCTCAATCAGATATTTTATTTATAGGTTAAATACCTTTAAATACAATATCTGATTGTTTGTAAGTAGGTTAGGTTACTTTAATTTTTATAACTATTCATGTAAATATCTTACTACTTGGTCGCTGTATATTCGTCTAAAAAAAACAAAAAAAAGGCCCATAGTGACATCTCCGTTTATTCTCGCACGATATACTTACCTCTTTTGTTATTCTTCTTTGATCCATCCTTGCTAAATGTCCAAACCATCTTAATATCCTCCTTTCAACTTTGTCACTACATCTTCCTTTTGTATTATGAACAAATTATTCTTTAACTAAATAGTCAGTTACGCTTTTTATGAGGTATTGACAAAAGTCAGTCAAAGTTAGGGTAAAAGCTAGTTTGAGTGAGCGTATTTAATATTAATTCAAATTTAAAAATCCATATTGTCAAAACACCTATCCATATTAAAACCAAAAACATATTCATTTATTTTATTTATATTTTCGGAAAGTTGAAACGCCATGCAGTAGCACAAGACAGGCATATAAGAAAAAATATATTTCATTAACAGATTTTGTACAAAAGCTTTAAATTAAAACATGCATAAACCTAGCATCATGCATTACCGAACGACTCAATATAAAATGAAAGAAAAAGGCATTCGTAAAATATATAAGTGAGCCACTTCACATGAGTGTCTAGTGTCGATAGAAACGACAAAATTTAACATATCAAAATAGTAGCGTAAAAGATAGAAAAGCGTAAACATTTTATTTTAGTACCGTAGTCTGTGCAACTTGTTTGCACTCAAACAGCCACAAACTATTTCCGATTCCGCGTATACCTCGGTTCTTTCTTTTTACTTTTCTGATATCTTTTGTAAGTTGTAGCATGAACATCGACAGAAAACGTTATAAACTGTTTTTAAGGGACCACTGTATATACGGATACGCTTCCTCTCACGGGCGAGTTATCTTATTCTCCTAATTTTCCGCCGTAATAATTCAAAATTATTCCGGCTGCTGCTTTTCAAGGAAACAGCATAATATTATTATAACCACATCGGGTAACCCTGTTTAGTTTAAAGTAATTTTGGTTGATGGATTTACTGGAAGAAGTTTGTTACTAAAGCTTTTACACTTCTTTGGTGGTAAACAAGAATGCGGCCAGCCTTATGGTAGGCAGTTACCGTAGCCTATGGGGGCTTGCAATACTAGTGTGCCCCACACTTGTTGCTGATTCAAAAAATTGTTCACAAAAAATTGCGTTTTGTGAATCCTGAGATAGGACAAATTCCTTATTCTATCTCAGAATGAAAGAGCACTAAAAAGCTGTACTCGCGTACAGGAACACGAATAACTAATCTGCGTTCTTCTTTGACGGTAAAGTTGAGGAAATTCCCAGAGGATTTTGTTTGCTGGTCTCTTACCTCCCTAAAAAAGTTTAATTTATTCAAAAAGTCATCATCATCTCAGCCAAAAGATGTCCACTGCTGCACATAGGCCTCCCCCTAAAGATTTTTACAGCATTCAGTCCTGACCTTATCCTTTACCAGAAGTATAATTAACTTCCATTCTATTAGACAGCTGCTTTGTATAAGGGTTTCTTTTTATTCTGAGTTACTAATCCTGTTAAATTATTATAAAAATAATAATAGCAACCAATATGTGCCACTGTTAGTACATATAAACTCCGCAAAGTGAAATTCACATTGATACTGCTACCCGGGATCGAACTCGCACCTCTTGCGTGCAAGTCTGTTACTTTCCCACTCGGCCACCACCGCTTTTAATTATTACGAGTATATGCAACCGTTTATTTATAATGCTTTTTAACTCGACTTTTGACTCTGCATATTAATAACATTTTCTAGTTACTAACTCAAATGACTGTTCATAAGAGTTTACATTTGATTTAAATATTCACATTTTGCTTAACTTCATTTTATAAACCTGACACTGTCAGAAAGTAGCGGACACTATGTGGAAATATGGTTAATTAGAAAAGCTTAAACTAATGGAAATTACTACTAAAAGTCTGTTTGTAATGTTCCTTTTGTAATAAGACTTGGGGTAAATGTAGACTGTTTGTTCTGTATGTAGTGGGTAGATATACGAACGAATGCCGTTGCAGTGTCACTGTCGGACTTAGAAATTGGTCCGAGCTTAACGTACTGTTTGGTGGTTGAAGGACCAGTCTTTGTTCTACGAGTTGGTTAAACACATGCGAGATTGTCTGACTACGGTACAATTTGAGCGTATATTTGTATTTAGTTTATGCAGTGATTGCACGACGTATTGTGGGTTTTGTATGTTAAAATCACTTATTTATTAATTTTCTTAAAAAGATAAAAAATGACTAAAAGATTGAAGACAAGAATGAAATTTTTTGCTGTAACTGTATGCCTTAATACACTCTTTTCTTTCACTTTCATAGTCCGATAAGAGCAATCTAGCAATAGACCACGCGCAGGGCCTGTGGTTTTACGTGCTTACCGACCTACGGAGAGAGATAGCTGTGTGTTTAGAAAACGGTGACCCATCTATGCACTGTTTATCAATCTGCGCGCTGCATGGCTAGAATTAGACCCAATCTACTATACGCCCGTAGGTACTGACAAAAATACATTTTGTTTTATACGAATCATTTGTCACTTTATTATTCCGCTACTGCACTGCGTAACAAAGCAATGAATGTTTATATGCCATCAGGACAAACAAAGTAAAAGCAATTTCTGGTTAATATACCATGTGAGAGGTATGTTATCACGAACGAAATTGTTATGTCCGAGTTGAGAGTGCATTCAGACACTGCATTCTGATTTTAATACGTTAATTGAATTAGAATTCGGATTAGAATTTGAATTAGAATTCGAATTAGAATTCTCGGCGAGCCAAAATCGTTTCGCGTCGAAATTGTTCACTCTATTTGATTATTAAGTTAATATATTTTATTATATTTGAACAGGGTTTGCATTCAAATTAGTCGTGTTAATTATAAACTGTGAGAAACGGAATAGGATAGGTAGTGTTTCTAAACTAAGTTTCTTGATTGGTATAGAATATTAATTTGTAGTGAACGATGGTGTCAATTAAACTAAAGTAAATAACATTTACAACAAGTAAACAACAATTAGAAAAATAATTTACTAGAAGTAGTTATTTGTACCTACTTTAAAAGAATAAACCAAGATAAAAAGAATTATAAGCTTTATGACTGCTATTAAAATTAAAAAAAAAAAAAAAAAAAAAAAAAAAAATTGATTAAGCTCTGGCACTACAATAATTGAAAGCTTGTACTTTTTGGGTGGACAATGCGCAAGTAAGTAGTACAAAAATATGAGAGAAGATTAATATTTATTATTTCAGTTTTATATTTCCACCAATCATAGTCTTGCGTCCACCACATAACAATGTTTCAGTGCATAAAATTGATAAAACTAATTAAAAATTGACTGTCGAAAATTTCACAAATACATATGTTTGCGTTTCCCACTAGAACTAAATGCACATTTTAAATCAACAGGCGATGTTATTTACAAGGAAAACAAATTAGATGTATGGGTACAGTTAGGTACAAAAGTCTTAAATTTCTGCATTATAAAAGTTTCACCAACAATAATTACGCACGTAAAGCAATAACACCCGATCGATGTAAAATTGAGTTAGTATAGGGTTTTCAAATAAAGAAATATGTTTCTGCTACTCCATTTTTTTTTCTTAGAATGAAAACAACAACAAATCCAATCACAAATTGAAAAACTTTGATCCGTCTGACGGAAAAACCTTATGGGAAAGGGGTCTAATTCATATTACGCGATAAAATTGATAAACTTTCGCAAAATCGAAAATGAAATATCCAAAATCGGGGCAGATTTATGGCGAGAGTTAACATTGGAGTTAGTCAATGAGGTGTGTAGATAGCATAACCGTTGTGCCCCCGTTACGGGAAATCTTAAGGATTTGGATCCCAGTTGACCATTGTGGGAAATCAATATTGTGAGCCGAAAATATTGTTTTACGGTTGGACTAGTTTATCTCTTTGGCCCATAATTTATTTAAAAAAAAAACTATGTCAGGCGTGGTTTATTTATTTTAAAGATATAATGATCCTGTTGTTTCTGTGTTTTTAGCCTACCCACTTAATGTGGTCAAGAGATGTCTGGTGACGTTGTATACATATATTATTATTATTATATCAACTGCCGAGACAATACCGATGCCGACAAAAGACTAGACAATACAAAAAGTAGTTTTTTTTTAAGTTTCGCACATAAATGCATCCTAACTACGAGTAGGTACATACAAAATACTTGGCTTAATATAAATGCATTTTTAAATTAAATAATAATAATAGTAAAGGAACTTAATATGATTCACGATCTATGACTTCAGTTTGCGAGTGTACTTGCGTGTTTTTAGTTTCCTTTTCGTTAATTGGAAATAGAGCAGCAGCACTCTTGAAAATTAATGTAAGGGACATTTTTCACTGTAATACATGAACCTAAAAACGTGGCAGCAATTTTCAGGGAATAGATAAAGCAAAAAATTTAACAAAAGCAAACAAACATGGGCACTCTGAGATTGATTTTAGGATCCAATATATTTTCCTTTGCGATTTTTTTGTGTTTATACTTTTAGGTAACAATAACAATCGCTGGTGTTAGCACATTGCTCTTTTTGCTTACGTTTAACAATTTGGCTGGCAAACCTTTAGCAATAAAAAATTACGTGAAGATAAAATTTTCTGGCACAAAAATGCGATTAATATAGTTACGTTGAATTTCGAACAATGACAACCTTAAAAACTAGGTAATGAATTTAACTCTTAACTAAATAGCCTATAATGAAGTCATAGTACAGATACGGATCTCAAAAAGGAAATAAGAATCATTAAATGGTCGCAACATAAATAAAATTAATAACGAAATGTATTTAGAAATGAATCCAGATTTACATTCGGTTTAAATAGGTGTTAATTTCATTTAAGTACTTGGATAAGTCTCGTTAAATATTCAGTAATAATTAAATGATAATAATATTGTAATGAAATGAATAAATAATTTATTTCAGATACTGAATTCAATTAATGTTTGTTGAGTGTTTAAATTAATTACTGTATCATTGAAAATTAATAAGATCGCCTTGGTGGCGGTGGGGCGGCATGCGGCAGTAGAAATTTATTTATTTATTTACACCTAGAACGCTTTACGCTATAATGTGAGAGAGTGGTAGGTTAGGAGCTTGGCTCTTCATAGGATCTGATAACTATTTGCAAAGCAAGAAATATGTACTACTAATACTACTCGTCTAGGGTTATTTAACATGATTTTTATTAAGTTATTCTAACACTACGTACGAAAGAAATTTCAAAACAACAACATCTGTTCAAAATACGGAAGCAGTTCCAAGTCAATTTTATATTCGGCAACTTTCAATGTCAGTTGTTCGAGGAAAAAAATGTTCCGCATTTGTAAACTGAATGATTTACCGACGTCTAACGGGTTCCACATATGTACCTACTAGCTGTGAGTTGTCGTATGATTTATATCGTCACTTCACATAGTGCAGATAGCCATGTACTGTTGGAAAAACAATTCTGTTATGCAACTTCACGATCGGTTCAGGGACATGAGTCACTTTGCCATTTACCATTGTATGGCGTGTTGTAGGCTTTATTTTCAAAGCAACTCCCGCTCTAGGGAACAAGCCCTGTCGCAGGGAACTTCACAAACATACAAATAACGGAGGCAAAGTACACTCAGACTCTGGACAACCATTTTTGGATTACCCATTATTTGTCTCGTGTGGGGATCGAACCCACAACATGCCAGTGGTAAATGGCAAGCAGTCCCGATCCCCACAGGGACCAACAGATAAAATATTCGGCTATTTGTTGCTCAATCGCGCAAAAAATATTTAACGGGGTCTTTATGAAAATTGTTAGTGTTACAGCTGATACAAAAGAACAGGATATACGCTATATTTTGATTTAAAACGTACATATTAATGAATATATTGAAACAGATGTTTTCCAATTAATAATTAATAATAATATAATATTTTTGGGACAACTCACACACCGCCATCTTAAACTAGACAGAGCCTGTACTATGGCAACCAGACAACTGATAAACATACTATATTTCTAAATACATACATATTATAGATAAATATCACCCAGACACAGAACAAACATTTATGCTCATCACACAAAGATTGGTCCTGGGTGGGAATCGAACCTACGACCTCCGGCGTAGCAGTCAGAGTCATTAACCACTAGACCAACAGGCCTGTCAATTTTATGACCTGTATATAATTTACACGGTGTTAAAGACTGTAAGGTAACTTGCGCTGTAGATATAGTTACTTATACTACCCTTTTTAACACAACTATTACGTTTAAGTTTATATAGGCTATTCTTAGTAATCTCTTCTTGAAAAGAATTAGCTATAAAATTGTTGTGTACGAGCGCCTTTATAAAACTTTATACTTTCACGGAATAGTACATCAAGGGTTACTTGATACGGTGTTGCCTCTATTACCGTTAAATCTCATTTTTAAGTTAAAGAAGCTTAAAATGAGATTTGACCCTTAAGTTGGGTTTCTTTTGAATACATAAAGAGCTTGGGACTTATTTCTGTCTAAAATTACTTTATTGAGTTCATTATTTAGTTTTATTAATGTTTTGAACTTTAAAGAATAAATAGGTCATCTGTCTTTTTTAATAAAATTATCGTAGGTACTAGAGAACGAGCCCTGTGTCGCGGGGGACTTTACAAACATACAATTCACTAACACCGTCCAATGTCTATTGTGTGACTTCAATGTAATTTGATAGCATAAGGCATCTTTAAATATTTTCACTTGTCCTGTCAGACTGATTCATCAACGAGGAGCTATACATTTAAAATTTTGCACAAAGTATCCTTAAAATATTATTTATGGTAATTCAGTCCCTAATCGGGTAAAACAATAATTTGAAAAGCCAAAGTCAAGCGAGCCGCCAGCTTGAAATAAATCTGAAAATGGATTCTATAGACTGTCAAGTTTAAAAACAGAATGTATAAAATAAATACAAGTTCGTCATTCAACATCGTATTCAAATTTTAAATGAATTTCTGAAAGCTTTCTGTTTCATTATACGGAGTTCTAAAACGAAACTGGGAACTCTACTCATATCAGGGTTCCCACAAGCACGTCTCGCGTCCTGTAGGGCTGTACAGTGTACAAGTAATTACGGCCCCGCTGACTGATGATGATGGCACTCGGAACATTCTCGCTCCAGATAAACAACAGTATGTAGCTGTAGTCCTTTTGGAAAAAATATGTTCAGCTTAATTTAGTTAGCGGAGAATCGGAGTATTACAGAGAAGCTTTTTGGGAGTTATGGTAATTGGAAGTGTTGAGTGCAAACCCTATTGAGTTAGAGGGTGTTTGGTAGAATAGTGATATATGTAAGTATATGTGAGGCTGTAGTTGGTTTGTCGCTTTATTTTTGAATAGTTCTAGCAAATGGTAAATTTGACTGTAGATACCTTAATTTCTTAATTCTCTTTATTTTTAATGTTCTGTCTTTATATTTATTATAAGCCTGTATTGTCCCACTGCAGGGCAAAAGCCTCTCCACTCTACTTCCACTTCTCTGCGTTAAAAGCCGTTGAGGACCAGTCTTTTGACCAAATTTTTGGGTCGGTAACACGCTAGTAACGCAAACGTCCGTTGGCTGCGCTAACTGCTTACCATCAAGCAGGTCCTATGCTTGCTTTCCATCTAAGTAGTAAATAAAAAAAACAAGAAAGGCTTTTGTTTCTGTTTCCATTTTTCTGAGCGCAATAGAAATCTGCAACAGACACAGCATGTTTATTAATGATAAATTTACAGTGGGACTGGCAATAACGATGCGTTTATTTTTTATACCTTTACTCATCAACTTGAACACTCAGTGCAATCATGACACACTTACTGTGCAATCAAGAATTAAGCTGTTCAGTTTAACGTCCGACTGAGAATTAAAGGTTTAAATCATTAACTGGCGAATGAGAAAGCACTAATACTGAAAGAAGAAAAACGGTCACGACTCATGGTTAATGGTTTGTTCTCAGATTGTATACTATTAATTAATTGAATTGTGTTGCGGCAAAAGTTGGTTTACGTGAACGGAGTTTTTATTGCTTGTTTTCATTATTGTAGGGAAATTATGCACTGCTGAAGAGGTGTTGTTGTAAATTATGCATTAATTGAATACAGTTACTGGTTTCCGATAGCGGTAACTTTTAATTAGAAAAATGATTTTTTTGTATTCTAGTCATTTTACATAACATCCTTTTTGCTTTGCTCCATCCACTTCATCCATCGCAGCTCATTGACGAAGCCCAATAGACACTTGGTCTTAGTACCAAAGAGTAACGAAGGATACTCCCAACTGACGCGTACAAGTCGGTTATCTTTGGCTACCACCGCATAATTACCAACAGAAATTACGCAATAAAAAAATATATTAAAGAAATGAGGCTTCCTTGTGACAAACAACAAATACTTGTGATGGGTCTGCTTCGCAGTGCACTCGAACACTGTCTGACGTACTTGTATTTGTTAAGTCTAACGCGTCATATCGCTTGTTCTCTAAAGCAGGTGGTTTTTATAAAAACATAGGTTAAGTACCTATGTTTTTATAAAAAAAACCACCTTACTTTTTCTCTATCACACTGTCCTTACAGTGTTGTGTTGTTTGCTGGTAGATAATTCATTATGAGTTAAGCTCGCCTTTTTAATGATATTTTTAAGTTTCATCATAATCATCATCATCATGAGATACTTATATCCTTTGCCCAATGTTCAGCAGTGGATGTCGTTTGGCTGCCTAAAAGACGTCCACTGCTGGACATAGACCTGCCCCAAAGAGAGATTTTATTGTAATATATTTTCTGTGCACAATAAAGAATTAAAAATATATATATATGTCTACAGCACATGTAAAAGAATCTTGAGGTTAAATAATGCCAATAAAATAAATTGCACCCAGTACATTAGTCACTTCATGATCGTCCCCACAGTTCGGAGTCGTCACGGCACATCACAAAAACCGTGACGTTTACGTCGACGTGACTGATTGGCGTTTGACTGATGAGTGGGAATCTAATACGGAGGGGTATGCATCCGATTTACCTACATATTAGCTAGTTTATTTGTCTAAGGTAAATAATTTAGAAAAAAAAAGTTTTATGTTAACAAAACTGCCACGTTGTTCTATTGCGACTGCTGATCATAGATTCGATTCCAGGTCAGGTCGAAAATACATATTGAGATTTGCTATAAAGAAATTTACAGTAGATTCTTTTAAACTTTCACGATTTGTCCACGTATTATCACTATAATAGACAACGGTACTGAATCGCGTAATATATTGAAGGTTTTCATATCTCTTGTTACCAGACGTTTCAGTCGAATTGCACCGACCGTGGTCACGGGTTGACATAGTAATAGGAAATTTACAATAGATCCTCGAAGTTTTGAAATTGGTGGTGTTTACACCTCCGTGCCTCGCAAAGCAAGTGAAACGTCTAATAGTATAAAAAGAGTAAAAATTATACTGACTTACTCTAGATACCTTATTAGTATCTTAACTCTTAAATTCTTTATTGTACACAAAAACATAGAAAACAAATACACATAAATATAACATGTACAAAGGCGAGCTTAACTCAAGATTGAGTTTTCTACCAGCAAACCAGTGTGGCAGAGGAAAAAGATATAAAAGTGAGAGTAAGCGAAGTGTACAACTGAAGAGGAAAAGTGAAAGTGTAGAATATGAACATTCTTACTGACTAATGTATACCTTAATGTATACTTACTTACATATACATACATATTATGTGTATGTATATATCATATAATATAATACATAAAAATATATATAATACATAAACATACATACAATACATAAATTACTGATATACGACAGACAGAAAATGTTCTCTCGTTCTTCTTCTAAAGACATCCACAGAAGGACTGTCACGTACATTGTGCGGTAGTGAATTCCAGAGCCTAACTGCTTCAATAGTGAAGGACCCATCGTAACGACTAGAACTGTGAAGAGGAGTTCTAAGTAAGAGTGAGGAAGAAGAGCGACAGGGTTTACCCCTAGGAACAAGATACTCAAAGCGTTCACGTAAATAAGAAGGAGAGTTAGGATTAGTATTAAATAATACCATACTTTTAATAATTTTTCAAACCCGGAGACGATAGCTGCCAACTATCGAAATATTTACGAAATTACCGTAATACCTACATAATATTTTCACTACATTCTTGAAAGCACGAAACAGGACTAGTAAACGTGACCTATCGCAATCAGAAGGCTCTTTTTGCAAACTTAAGCGTAATATCTGTCATTTTTCAATACATCATGCTACCTTTCATGTTCCAAAGGGAAGTATAGCTAAGACTCATTTCAAGAGTCATTAAGCCCTATTCAGTTGGTTTACTGGACAGGCGGAATGCTCTTTCGTATTATCACAGATTATAAAACACTGTATTAAAGTCTTTTAATTTTCAATACTTCAGGATTTAAGGTTTTCACAGTCGAAGTCAAACTTATTTATTAATTTAGATCAAACACATGATACTTTTGAACGTCATAAAAATAAATGCCACTATATTTTTTTCTACAGTCTAATTGCTGACTAGAGTAGGGCCTCAGGAAGAATCGGCAAGAAACTGGAACCTCTATTTTTAATCGCCAAAGTTACAATATTTATGGTAACAAAAGGGTCGGAAACCAATATAATATATAAAATTTAATTTAAGTAAGTAAATAAAAGTATTTACTAAATGAGGTAACAAACAATAATCTATACTAATATTATAAGGCTGAAGAGTTTGTTTGTTTGTTTGGTTGAACGTGCTAATCTCAGAAAGTACTGGCTCAATTAGAATTTTTTTTTTGTTGAATAGTGCATTTATCCAGGAAGGCTATAGGCTATATAAAATCACGCTATGATCAATAGGAACGGAGCAGTAGTGAGATATGTTGCAAAATCGGGAAAAAAACCAAATTACCACGCGGACGAAATCGCGGGCGACCCCTACATATGTATGTAAAAATAAAAATATGTATGTAAAAAAAATTGCTTTCCACTGTATGGTAATGAGGGGTCGTTTACCTTTGGATACATTTTCGGGGAAAAAGTCTTGTTATTTTTATTAACTTATTGTATAGGAAATTACTTACTTGTTAAGTTTTCTGATAACAAAATCAATATAAATGTATGGAACTATAGGTAAATTGAATGTTGTACTGATTCTGCATGGAGCGTGTGTGTGTCGCCTTCTTTTTTTGTGGCCAATGGCTACGTGTCACGCAATGCGGCGCGGCGTGTTACTCTTTTTAAACACAAACTAAAGTTATTTTTTTGTAGCAATTTTCTTTGGTAGGTGTATTTAAATGCAAGAATTACAAAGTATCTTTTATAATTTTTGCACTTTTATTTATTTTTGATCGAAGTTTATATTAATTATTTTGTATATATATTTTAATAATTGTGCATATGTAAAATAAGACGCTGAAGTGCTTATTTAGGTGCGCGGGGCTTTCTACTTTAATGTTAAGGAACTGCTGTCTGATAAAACCAGAAATTACAGCAGCTAAAAGTCTATAATTTTGCACTGAAGTTTAAATGGAAACGTAAGTAGGCAACAGAGAAAATTCCTAATCAGCTATTCCCCTACATTTTACGTTACATCGTTGCTGCTATTTAGTTAAACAAACGTCCTAAAGTCTAATTTCCTTGGAGAGTGTTCGTTTTTGGTCCCAAAAGACAAAAAATTGAGAACAACTTTTATTCGTGCATAATCATAATAAATCACTAGACAATTTACGAGACATTTTCTTTAAAATTTAATTCGCGTAAAGAATTAAATATTGTCTTGAATAATATGTATGTATTATTTAGGACAAAGTGTGTAATCGTGAACGAATGCTTAGGTATACAGTAAAAAGGTAAGTCACCAGACAAGCGAGCAAACCCAAGAGAGGGGGGGGGGGGACTTTTACTTTCCAATAGATCACAGACACCGCCCACGCTTCATGTTTCTTTCTTGAAACAAGGTGGACCGAAGACTTGATAATGGTTGGGGGCAACAGATGGACAAGCTCGGCATAGGATCCAATGTTGTGCAAATGCAGTTGTGTGTTGTGCAGTGGACGTCTTTTGGCTGAGAGGATGATATGGTGTTCATGAGCGTTATCATAATGAGTTTTTGTAACTCTGTCCCTAATAAAGGGGTCAGAATATTATCGATAATTGAGAATCTTAGCTACGATTAATAGCTAGGTAAGTGATGCACCAGATTTTTCTCGTCGTCGTGTTAACTGATGCATCAGATTCTTCTGGTCGTATCATTTTGGATAATGAGCGGTAAGGAATAGAAACTAAATTTGCTTACACAATTTCTTAAGCTAATCTCGGATGAATTTGAATCGGAAAACATTTTTATCTTAACAAAGTCACGATTTTCTGTCGCGATGCAGCAACATAGCTAAATCGATGCAATTGTCCAAAAAACAATAGTGACACAGCAAATTCACGATTGTATTGGGTGAAATCGGGAAACGAAAGCGGCATTCAATAGTTTAAAGTAAGGTTGGGGTAACGTGTAACTATATAAATTTTATTCTAATGTGTTAAGCAACCATTAACCTTTGATATAGACCTATGTGTATATAAATAGAGCAACAACTTTAAAAAACGTCGTAAAATAAAGCCCAAATAGATGTTTTTCACTCCGTTTTTTAACTACTAAGAAGGCACACAAGCATACGGCTCATCTGATGGTAAACAGTTACCGAAGCCTATGGACACTTGCAACACCAGGGGTATTACTCACGCCTTGCCCACCCTTTAAAAACCTTATAACTCCTACGAGCTATGTGCTCTGCCTATTGTAAGTTAATTGCCAATCCATCAAGCTATGTCCTCAATTTGTCGTACAGATCTCGAAGGAATATTCCCAGTGTAGTATTAAAGCCTATAATAATATATAACGAGCATCAATTAACGTGGATAACACATTAAATCAACACTAAAACTCAATCAACATAACACACTTAAATTCTATGTTACTTAACCGTACCCATTAAGTATTTACCACATCATTAACAAAGGCAACCAACTAATTTCCTCAGAGTGTGCCTTGTTTATCGATCTCCTGGGGCGAGATAAAGAAAGGACTGTGATAAACGTTTGATACGTTCACTCGTAAAACTTTATACGTATCAACGAGATCAGTGTTATGCTGTAAATAGCCATCTATGTGTTAGATAGTGTTGTGTATCCGTGTCGGTATTGTGATAGCTGATTTTCTTGTTCAAATAAATATATTGTATAGAGATGTTGTGTACGGAAAAGTTTTGGCAGCGAGCTTCGTTTGATGGAATAATATGATTAAGTCGATATAATAAAGATTGTGTGTAATAAAATGATTTAAATAAGACATCTTAGTTATACGAGTTTTTTTAGGTTTTTTTACGAGTGATATATTATATTGTTTACCACTAAGGTGATAAACAGGACAGAGAACAAAATGGCCTGCCTGATGGTCAGTAGACCTAGGCCTACGGGTGCATAACGAGGGCATCACACGGACTTTTAATTTCAATGCTTCAAATTTCATATACAATAAGTTAAAATATTGAGTATATTAGTATGCTTATTTTGTCAATAAAATGCCCATAAATTGAAAAAAATATTTTTTACTTCAAAATAGAACACGAAAAATCCTCAAATATCAAATGTATAGACAGCGCTGATATTGAGAGACTAACCTAGATATTCTTATATTATCATATTATGATTGATGTCCTCTTCAAATGTGGCACATAATACACCAAAAATACTACACCCACTATTACTCCCTCGCAAAAACTAGCAATAAGCAACCTCCAAATCATAACACCCTTGACCGAACGTTGATGCTCATTTTTTTTCATCGCTCAAAGAAAATGTTATTCAACAAGCATATACCCAGTCGACATGATAAATTATGTAATTTGCAACCGACTGTTGCCTGAGGCAGCCGCAAAAACGCGGTCCTAAATGGAGTGCCAACCGAATACCGCGCCGGAAAAATATCGGCAAATATACGTGTATCGTTTTCGACTTTATCTTTTTTATGTTTTGAAGCAAGGTAAAGGTATGTTTTAGGATATATGTACTGCTATAGATAGATAAATTTTTAAACATTTTTTTATCAAAAGTAACTAAAGCAAAGCGGCAATAGCTGTAAAAGTAACGGACTTCTTGTAAGGAAACCCATAAGTCTTAAAAGAAATTCTAGATAGATGAGCCTTAATAACTACCAATCCACATTGGGTCAGCCTGCGTGGACCAAGGCTTGAAACCGTTTTAGATATCTTGATATAGGAGGAAAGACATGTGCCTAGCAGTACATTTGTTTTGCCATTATTATAACAACAACTAAAGCATTTATAAACAATCAAAAACTTAGTATCAATAGGATTTCTCAACAAATTTCTGAAGAAGGCCAAGTTTTTTGTGTGTCATCTCTATCCAAGTCCAGTGCGAATTGTAAAATGACTCAGCTATACGCTTGGATATTGCACATATCCACATTTAATAAAATAAATGATTGTGTTGATCTGTATATAATCAGGTAAAGACAAATTTTCTACATAACTTTTTAAGAACATACATATATAAAAAATTAATAGAATACCCAAGTTAAGGCACTTAATCTTATGTAACTTTAGTCACTATTCTTACTATACTCCTTTTTCTTACGATTTTACGCCTGAAGCTATGAAGTTAAAATAAGTTTATAGACACTGAACTAGATATTAATTGTACTTTTAGTATTTTTTATATTATTTGTCCAATTTTAGATATGATACGAGATTATGATGTTGTCTCTATTGCTCTCAATTTGGTAAGGTTTGATGGACTGCTGTAGTACCTAATTATGAATCCGATAAATACCTATCTTTAGAATTTCTATAACTTTTTTTCAACCGGTTCCATATGAGCGTGACAAGCGATGAAAATAGGTCCATGGACGCTATTAGTAATACCAGAGGTAACACTTGCGTGTTTTCGACCCAAAAATGTTGTAACTAGGGTTTTGATGTGGAGAATCCCTGGGATAAAAGTTTCGTTACAAAACGCATCCCTAAATGAACGCCAAAAACCTGTATTATATATTCTTCTAAAACGATCACGCTACTGACTACACCAAACAAACAGTTTTAGAAAAATACTTTCAGACTGTTTGTCTCCTCCTATCATGTTTACAATCTCGTTTATCTGTATAGGATTTTGTTTGTTACATTCACACAGTTTTTCTATCACACAGTGGCAGTAATTCAAACATCAACATTTGTTCTAATGCCGCCAACCGCACAGAAGTGCGTGCAACCATAATGTGTTTTGCTTCAATATCAGATTTTGTTTACCAATTTTTCTAACGAAAAGGCGTCTGTGATATGTAAATTCTACCCTCTTTGCACACCTTTCATAATGTGTACGTGATCGTTAGAATATATCTTGAATGCGAAAAGAGACATTTTGATAGCGTAAAGCGTGCTCGTTTAAAACTTGAATGTTGCGATGCTGAATAAGTTTATTTTGTACAATATTGTCTTGGTAAACTAGTTGGAACTAAACTTAATTTAAAACTAGGGTTAACTAGTACCTTTAGGTAACTAGTCAAACAATTATTTTTGGTTATATCTGCTTTGCATACTATACGTAGATCCAGAGATAAACGAAGTAGGAAGTACTTACCAGTAACGATATTTTACTCTATGTACTAGCTCCCGTTTGTTGGTGGGGCAATCTAACACAATTCCAACGTAGTTCAGGCAACACAGTCGCGCTAACGAACCAAGCTAACAATAATCGCTGCTACCCACCATATATATTCCACTTTTAATGTAAGCAAATACACGAACATTTCGTTCAGTTTAAAAAAGCTTTTGATTTAATTGTCTGGAAAAGCAAAAAAGGCAATTCAAAAGGGGGATTCGAGAAAAGCGGGCGTTTCAAACAAACTCCAACGTTAGGCTTTGAGAAATTTATTGCGATCACAAATAATCTTACGCTCAGTTTTCCTCTTACAAAACATTCTTTTAAAATTCTTATACAAGACAAGTTCGTACGCAATAACGACAAAGAACACTCTGATATTTTTACTGAACGCATAAATTACAATTATTTAGCTACTAACCAAAATTATTTTATATATTATTATATTAATTATATATTATACGTAAGTGTATGTACGCTAAAAATAAATTAATTCATTACAATTATATTATAGGGCCTGAAATTTAGGCCCTACTATGTACGTGTTTGGCGTAACAATTCCTTATATGCGGTCAAATCTTACGATCATTGTCAGGACAGTATTAGTGCTGACCTGGTGGACTGTTAAGTATTTTGTTTACACCTTAAATTATTATGATGAATCTACTTTTCTCCAACATTTTTTATACTATTGTTTATTTTTCCGAATAAAATCTCTAATCAGTCATATGTAATTGACAAAATATCATCGACATTTAACTTAGTAGTACGCACTATCGACTCTGATTTATTTTACCTCCATCCATCTTTGTAGTGTCACGAAACAACCATCCGTCATATAAAAATTGTAATCCAACCGTTTATTTTGGTTAGTAGCTAAATAATTGTAATTTATGCGTTCAGTAAAAATATCAGAGTGTTCTTTGTCGTTATTGCGTACGAACTTGTCTTGTATAAGAATTTTAAAAGAATGTTTTGTAAGAGGAAAACTGAGCGTAAGATTATTTGTGATCGCAATAAATTTCTCAAAGCCTAACGTTGGAGTTTGTTTGAAACGCCCGCTTTTCTCGAATCCCCCTTTTGAATTGCCTTTTTTGCTTTTCCAGACAATTAAATCAAAAGCTTTTTTAAACTGAACGAAATGTTCGTGTATTTGCTTACATTAAAAGTGGAATATATATGGTGGGTAGCAGCGATTATTGTTAGCTTGGTTCGTTAGCGCGACTGTGTTGCCTGAACTACGTTGGAATTGTGTTAGATTGCCCCACCAACAAACGGGAGCTAGTACATAGAGTAAAATATCGTTACTGGTAAGTACTTCCTACTTCGTTTATCTCTGGATCTACGTATAGTATGCAAAGCAGATAAGGTACCAGGGTCGCTCTATAAGGATTGATTTTTGTATTGAATATAATATTATGAGGTTTTATAAGGTTACACAATTACACTCATTTAATAACCAAAGCAAATCTCCTTAAACTAGATTCAGTTTTCAAAAAAAGAACAATCCTTATAAAGCGATCCTAGTACCTAATCTGCTTTGCGTGCTGTACTTGATCGGTTTATAATGCACTTTTATACTTGTCCGCATGAGAAATTATGACCAATACATAGTTCTATCTTCGTCAAATGAGAGTCAGTCCTATTGAATAATTCGATTTCGATATCGAAACTTATATCTCTAAAGGTTAGACAATAGATAGAGTCAAAGGATTTAGAGGACACCTTTACCCGCACTGGGTCGGCATAGGTTAAGTCCAATAGCACCCAGTACATTGAGTGAGGAGTATTCCTATTGTAAATTTATGTGACAATTGCCCGTATGGATTTACAAGTCAAGATTTCTGGTAAAATAAGCTCATAAGGCCCTTATGCCTAACTTTTGTGTCACCGAAGTAGTTTGTATGTCTAATAGAAAAATATTGCCAGACGATTGGGCAAACTGCCATCAACAAAAGCTCGTGTCGAGGGAAATATTTGTCGTTATCATAATAATTATTGGAATTACGTGCAAGTAGAACGGTTCTTATGTATTCTTGCAAATTAGGCCCTTTTGGTAATTGGATGGTTGATATTATCTTATTGATCGTTCTATGTTTACTTAAAAAGTATCTATACTTTAAAGAAATAATGTTCCGATTTCTTAGTTTCGATGCGAACTAATTTTATTGAATTAAATAAGAAGCTAATATATCTATGTAATGCACAGATGCTGTGACCGAAATTCGGTTTGGATGAAATATATATAAATGAATCCCTATTTTCCTTGGTTATGCCATTACTTGAGAATTACTGTACAGATTTCATTCCTCTTCTTTTTAGATTTGTAGAAGGTTTTTACAGAAAAAATATTAAGAAAATTCGGGGAGCTAGTTATAAATAATTGAATGAAATTGTTCCTACCTAGAATGTTTCATGGTATTGTTTTCCAATGTATCATTACATCAATTTCGTTGTACAATCATTACCGTAAAGAAAAACATCGTGAGGAAACCCACATACCCTAGAAGAAATTCTAAAGGGTTGTCTGATCTACCAACCCGCATTAGGCCAGTGTGCGTGAATCAAGGCCTAAACCTTCTCAGTGCTCTTGATGGAGGTGAGGAGAGGAGACTCGTGCCCAGTGAGACACATGTATATATTGGGGTATACATATATATATGAGGGTTGCTATATCCAAATATGAGACTAAATAAGATGGAGCCTAGCCATATGCGCGAGAGTTATTGTCGTGCAAAACTATTTGCTTAAACACAGGAGCACTCTCTATTCCCTCACTCTAACTTTTGGCCCCACCAGGGAATCAGATCTGACGATAGTTCTTGACATATATTTTGTAGTAAGTATTGTCAATCAATGACCTGACACTATAATCCTACTAATACTATAAATGTGAAAGTTTGTGAGGATTAATGAATGTATGTATGAATGTTTGTTACTCTTTCACGTAAAAACTACTAAACGGGTCTGGATAAAATTTGGCATAGAGATAGATTATAGTTCGAAATAGGCTTTTTATCGCGATATCCGAGATCCACGCGGGCGTAGCCGTGGCCATCAGCTAGTAAAAAATAATATCAAACCATAATAATCTGCTTCAATGCTAAAGGGATGCTGGACTTGGGTTTCCTCTTCTTTATTAAAAGGAGAGGAGACCCATAAGTTGCTGACGTTATATGTATATTAACTTATTAAATTTTCGGTAAGTCGCATTTTAATATATAATATTCCTTGTATTTGGAACATGTATTACACGATTCAATGAATGTATTATTGTGTAGTGAAGGGATGCTCTTGCGTACATATAAATGCGTTTGGGTCTTAATCTAATATCAATCTGCACACCCTACGGATGTTGTGAGCAGATATCGACGGCACCCCTCATTACGTTCATTGAATGTGTGTAGTAAAACAACGGAACAACACACTGCAATCAAATTGTTTACCCAGCGTGACTTAGAAGATTTCCTTAGAAGATATTTCTGGTTTTGTTTATGTTTGTTTTATATTTTACTTATGTCATTTCAACTAAATTGACACATTTTTATTAAATACTAGCTTTTGTAAACGGCTCCAACCTCGTGGATGTCAGTTATCGCAATAAAAAGTAGCCTATGTGCTATTCCAGGCTGTAATCTATATCTGTGCTAAATTTTATCCAGATCCGTTCAGTAGTTTTTTCGTAAAGTAGTAACAAACATCCAAACTCACGAACTTTCCATTTTTAATATTAGTAGGAATTTCAATGAAAATGGACAAAGAAGAATTTTTGAACAACAAATAAAAGATAGAGTCAGAGTCGAGTCTTATCAAGAGAACAGTAAAAAGAGAGAGAATAACAAACATAAGCAACTTCAACAATAGCTATGAAATAAGACAGAAAGATAAATTAACCGTAGTGTGTTTAAATAATTTGTAAGTTATGTATGTAGTATATATAGTTATATATGTATATAGTATAGTATGACTATTGTAACCTGCAAACTAATGTAGACAAAAGAAGAGTTAAAAACCCTTTTTTCGAGCCTGAAACTTACAAGTTTGAAATAACGTTTTATAAAATTACACCTGCAAGTTTACAAAAACAATCATTATTATAGACTGCAGCGACAATAAAGTAAAACCACTTTGACAAGTATTTTAATTTTCAATACAATTCATTTTCTATTCCAAACTTTAAGTGGGTCAAAACAGAATAAGTTACGATTTCAATTCGAAGCGTATGTTTTACGGATAATATTATTCAGAAAGGAAGCAGTGGATCGGACATTTATTTATGTGTCGTTTCTTGGGTCTAAGTTTAAAAGAATATGCGTGTCATATAATGCCTATCTATAATATACCATCGCCAACGGTTCGATATTGAGTTTCTTTGAAACTATTCTTGATGTTCGGCAACTTTTCTTTTGTGAAAAGTTTGCTAGTACCTTACGAAGAATCTGTGTTAAATAAAATTACTTATATTCTGTTGAAATATTTTTCTTATAGAGTGAAAAAGAAACATAAAGTCAATAGTAGGCGTATTATATAGTGTCGGTTATACACTAAGGTACCTTTTACAGTCGTAATAAATAACTATTTGAAACAACGTTTAACTTTGAAGGGGGGTAGGGCACCATACTAGCGAGCAAGCCCGACTAGGGAAGGACCTTCTTAACAGAAAACCTGAGCCAAATAACTACACAGTGGTGTAGTTGTATTCCTAAGTGCGAGTACAGGTCTCCAGTGCTTATTTAGGGATGCATTTTGAAAGAAATGTATTCCTATCCCAGGGATACTTTAAAAAAATGGGTTGGCAACACGCAAGTAATACTTCTGGCATGGCTACGGTATCTGCTTAACATCAGCGGACCGTATGCTTGTTTGCCGTAGGTTGTATAAAAAAAACTTACCTATTGTTAGATCGAAATCCTATGTTAGTTCGCAAAGCAATTGATTTTCCAATGTAAACTTTTTACTTAGGACGACCAACATTAGTTTAGCTTAGATAGAAATTTTAATGGCGGGACTCACTTGTATGTACTGTTTTGTGAACGGGCTTGTGTATACTTCTTTACGTAACAGGTATGCCAGGAAGCAAATTGCCATCGAGTTAACTTGCAAATGTATCCACAGTGTGCCAGCTACTTCCACATGCCGTTAACTAGTACGCACGCTACTATTCCGTTTTACTGATATGTGTATTCCTTTAAGTTTTCAAATTAAATCTGACCAAGCAAATATTTTTAAAAGCGCACTATCATAGATTTCAAATCGGAGTTGGATTAGATTCCAAGCGAATAGCCACAACTTCCATTCCGACGAAAAATGTATTTCCAAGTAAATAGGATGCCTCCGGTCATTGTAACTCACGTGGAAATAGTCGTTTTCGTATTCAATACCGAAAATCGCATTTCTGTACTGTCATAGGGGACGCAAGGGTAGTATGGACCAACTATTAGTCGGAACGATAAATCCGGTGTTGGGCGTTGGACGGTAGCGAATTGTGATTCAGTTGCCTCTAACTAACTGCCGAAACCGTTGTTGTGGTCATAGATGGACAGAAGTTTAATGAGCAGAGGTGAATTCGGGTAAGGTACTTGTACCTCTACCAGTTACGGTTTGTGGAAACCGTATAAATAATATGGGTTGGTGAAGGATTGGCTTTCTCAATTTGTTTAAACTACATACTTAAAACTAATTTATATTACTTGGATAGTTTTTTTTTTATGCAATTTTCTGAAACTAAAACAATTAATTACAATTTAAGATTGTAATTGACTGCCTTGGTGGTCCAGTGGGCGCAGTATGCACCCGCTGCGCACGAGGTTGTTTCCCACACAGGGACATAACTTTGTTGACTTTGTGACCCACAAAGAGTTGTTCTGAGTCTGGGTGTAATTTGTGTCCGTTATTTGTATGTTTGTAAAGTCCCCCGCAACACAGAGCTTGTTCTCTAGTGCGGGAGTTGTCTTTTTAAAAGAAAAAAAGAAAAGAAAAAAAAACAAGAATTAATATTGAATCTTATCTTTGTGACAATAATCGCGGTATAACAAAATTGTTTGAACAAAAGTATTTTTCTTAACCAAATTATTTCATGAATAATTATTCGTACTGTCAATTCATTTTCTTTAATTACAGACTTCTAAATATTTAAGACTCCAATAAAATTAATAGGTTCGTTAAAAAGTCTTTTGAAAAATATATTTTAGTTTCGCCTCAGCAACCACAGTTTTAATCATTTAGCGTATTTCAACAGGCTACCTTCGTAACGACCCTTTTCGAGCAATTCAAGTATAAAATAAATCACCTTTGCTGTTAGACCGACTAGTTTATTCCCCACAACCGTTGTCCCCAAAACGGGAGAGCTCAATTTATCTGACTCGCCAGTACAAATTACCAACGGGTACACTATATAGAGCTGGGTAGCAGCACTGAGAAATGTTGTCATAGAAACATTTTACGAAGCCTCCATTTGACAACTCGCTTATTCTTACTCGTATGGCGACAAATATAGGGTTTTCTTTGTCTTTGAAACACTTGGATGTTGGAATTTGCTTTTATTGAGCGGAATGGCGACGATTATTTGAATTCATTGTTGTGATTCAGCGAGCAGATTTTTATCGTTGGAACTCATGTATTTATTTAAAATTGCTTATTGTAGCAAGAATGTAAAGTGCACGTTTAAAATAAAATTATTGAACTGAGAATGTTCTTATAAAATTTTGATGACGCGTTAAAAATTCGCAAGCATAATGTACATTATATTATAATAAATAGAAAGGATTGGTATAGTTGCTTGTAAAGAATACATTTAAAAAACTAAAGGACTGATTTAAAAATTCTGTCATCAAATCAATTCTGTCATTTAAAAAACTAAAGGACTGATTTAAAAAATTCTGTCAAAATGCTATAATTATATTACTGAGTTACAAATTTTATTTTATTTTAAGTATTAGGATCCTTAGAATATTATACATATAATACTAATGGTCCACTTGCGCGAATCTGCTAGAAAGTCTTAGAATTTGTATTTTCTTTTATAGAAAATCAAAATAAATGCTTTTTAATTTATTTTAATTTCATTCGATTTTTTGTATAAATTTGGATGGGTTACTATTTAATATATAGTTTTTTTAATTTATGATAATTTGATTTTACCTGCTTGGCGTTTGAAAAGACCGACAGAGTCATACTTATAAGAACCTTCAAGAAACAGGTAAAAGAGAAGCTCAAGATCAGAACAAGGAAGTATAAAATATTTTTAATACACAAGATATCTTTAATGCTACGGACAGGTCGGTTCTTAAACGAAATAAAATGAATGACAAACTCCAAACTATATCTCAACCTAACCATCTGGTGACCTCTAACGACCTTTGCTCCGTCTGCTAGTGATGTCCTTTAAGGCCAATGGGCTAAACTAGCCGCGACTTATTTATAGCAAGCCGTTCATTGCGGTTGTTGAGGATTAAACTTATATTTAAACCCTCAATTACTCTGATTGTCGGTCAAGTGCTTTCTTGGGTCCATTTCAGATAAACGACGGTATAACTGTTTCTAAACTAATGAACAGTTACAGTTAACAGTAGTTGAGAAGAATTGATGAAGGATGAGCTTATATTTTATTATGACTTGCTTATTTTGTTTGTTTTTGTTATTAAAGGAGCAGACAAGATCATATTGTATTTTCCTTTTCATTGTTAAATTTGCGTGGTCTAATTCTACTAATATCTAAATGGGTGGATGTATGTATTGATGTTTGTTACTTTTTCGTGTAAAAGCTACTGATACTACAGATGTAATTTGGCATAGAGATAGATTATAGTCTGGAATAGCGATTAGGCTAGTTTTTATCTCAATAACCGACATCCACGCGAGTGGAGCCGTGGGCAACAGCTAGTTAAAAATACCAGCTCGCTCTCATTCATTTAGTTGAAAGACAACATATTGACTGCCTTGGTGGTCCAGTGGCCTCAGTATGCGCCTGCCGTGCACGAGGTTGTGGTTCCCACACAGGACAAAACTTTGTGTGACCCACAATGAGTTGTTCTGAGTCTGGGTGTAATTTGTATCCGTTAATTGTATGTTTGTAAAGTCCCCCATGACACAGAGCTTGTTCTCTAGTGCAGGAGTACGTCACCCATACGGGACTAGAAGATAAAAAAAAAAACATCGACAGCATTTGGATCTAAGTTGACCTTGCGCTCATGTTTCTTTCTAATTTAAGAAAATCGTAATTTTAAAATAAGATAGTTTCTCCGCATAATCCTCGATTATTTTACAAACATAGTTTGTTAGCCATAGTACAGAGGTATAGTGTAATAAATAGTCACAAGGGTCTTATTAACTGAGATACTTTACTACCACATTCGCAATTTTAATTAACCACCCTTGCCTTTTACGTACGGAAGACACTAAGAAACCGATATCCTTCAACGTGTACTTGTATTTTTAGTTACTCTTATTTATACTACGCAGGTGCCTAACAAGCATACGGTCCGTCTTATGGTAAGCAGTTATCGTAGTCTACAGACGCCTGCAATATTAGCAGTAGTTTTTACGTGTTTTGAGATGTAGCATCCCTGGCATAGGAAAAAGTTTCTTTAAAAACGCGTCCCTAAGTGTGCACTGGAGAGTACTCACGCACAGGAATATAACTGCACAGCTGTGTGTAGTTATTTGGTTGTGGTCTTTTGTAAGGACAAGGTCTACATGTGCTGCTGCACTGTCCAGAAGTCGCCACATACAGGGAGAGGTACCTGGGCTACTCAGACACCCTACGGGCAGTCGATGGGATGGGAAGAGTATGCTGGCCTTTCTCGACGAGCTGGGATAGATGGAGTGAATCTCTGCCAGCCGGGCGCCAAAATACGCGAATTAGAAGCGGAGTTGCGGCAACCAGCCCAACATACCAATACCAAGGTGGAGGTCCATCTACACTCAGGTTCGCTTGCTTGCGTGGTGACCTACCTCTACAAATAAATAAATACGGCAGACACTAAGAAACTGATATCTGTGCAGTTGTATTTACAGTTACTTACTTTAGTCGTATTGTATTCCTTATAGCTGTTCAAACAAAAAGGTCTATTGTTACACATTGTCCTTTCAAGATTACATCTCAGTTGTTCTTCCTGACCTAAATACCGTTAGAACAAAGAACAGATCAATATAAGCAAGTGCTTGAAAAGTTGCTAATAGCTATTATCGTCTAAAACAGATTTAAACTTCACTTAGGGTGCAAAGTAGGTACGTTCGCAATACTTTATTAAACGTGCTTCTACTGAAATTGGTTACAAAGTTTAAACCGGCTGTATCAAAATATATTCACTGTAGTTTCTACTCATTACTGTATTCGGAATTCGGACTAATTGACCTGACAGCATTCGAATAAAGTTTAAATGTATTCTACTGGCTTATTTTGTATTAAAGCTGCTAGCTATAATTATGCATCTCGGCCTCTCGTATAGTAGGTATTCGATTAATAAATTGTAAACTACGGACCAATAGTTAAATCGATTGCCAAATTAGTAATTATTAATTTATTGGCTAACCAACTAAATACGTACATGCCATTTATATGAAACATAATAATAAACAAAAAAGTGTGTCTCGCATGCATCTAAATTAAAGGAAAGCACAGCAGTGTCTTAAACTATAAAAAGTTAAATATAAGTAACTAGATTAGTGTGATATTATTCCAGTATAGATACAATGTTGTGCAAATAGAGTTATTTCATGTTAGTAGTATGTCATTGTAGAATCAATTGTTATACATAATGTGCACGGCTGTATCAAATAAAAAAAGAAAACCTTAGCTACGAGCCCCTCCTATTTTTCCTCTCAACAAAGTATGTAAAAAATAGTACAATACAAATTTTATGGATCGATGTACTATATTTTACATACTTACATATTGTCGATAAGTGCATGGACGTTATAATATATATATTTTAACGAATATAAATTTATAACGCATTTTAAAAGAACTAAACTTTATTTTGATAATATTAGACTGTAGCAGTTTCGAATAAAGCTTTTAATAAACTTTATTACAGTTCAGTATTTATGTTTTTAAAAAGAAAACTTTGAAGTAAGATTTCATGATGAGCCTTAACCATTCATTTTGCAATATTTTATTAAAAATATTCTTAAACTATTTGCATAAATAAGCCTTCTAAGCTAGGAATTTACTAAGGTTCGATAAAACAAAAGTACCTAAGGGTAAACGATTTTTGATAACACATCTAGGTAATATTAATACGTGAAGAAAAAACTTTTTACACCTTTTTATTAGTTTCGCTCTCGCTGCCATACGCGCAAAGCATTTTGCTCGTACGTATGGCGGAGAGAGAGAGAGAGAGATTTAAAGGAGGACTGTGCAAAGCTAAAATAATAAAAACAATATTTGAGTCATAGGCAGATTATGTAATATTCTTCAAAGAATCCATATTTATAGTTGAAGTTTGTTTAAAAAGAAATAGATTGGTACTACCACTAGGCTCGAATTCACACCCCATATGCATTAGCCGATTACTCTCCCACTACCATCTCTCTCTCCAAGGACTCTCATCAAGAAAAATCAGCTTTCACTCTAATACTACAAAAAATTGTTATAATTTATAAATTAAAGCGTAGATATAAAACATTCGTACATCATAATATATTTTTATTAAACATTCAGCATAAATATTACTCTCCCTCCCTAATGTGAGAATCGGGCACGATTAGCACATTTATACGTCATTTAGGTCATTTATCATAGATAATACTCACAGGTCTGCTCACTGCAAGCAAAAAGATAACACTAGGGGCACAGTGGCATAATTGGACATCATAAATCCGTATTTGCACAGCGATAGTTAGTCGATAGACGCGCTCGAATGACTTTCAGGGTCTGTCGCGTTGAGGGCGCGACGATTAGGTCAGGCTGGCCGCTTGCCGAGGACGAATCCGACCGTCACCTCACGGTCGAATTCGTCCTCGCTCCCTTACTATAACTCTTGCGTTAGCTAAATAATTTGTGATATGAGTTTTGCTTGTATTTTTATAGTAGATAAGTATATATCGGATTGATATGTTGTTGTAAATTGTTTTATTTAAATTCTTATTAAATAGACCTAATTAAAAACTTTTAACTTTGGATTTCGGTTGAAAGAATTGATTTTAATTTAATTATAATGGTATAATAATTACACAAATTATTTGGGTGGCGATGTAGCCTATTACATATATGTACGGTATTACTTGGGTTGTTTACCTAAAAACTTGTACCACCAGGGTTAATTTATATTAAATATATACCCACAATTTGGTAGCCTTTTAAAATATTAGGTATATTAAATTTTAGTTCTACAAACCCAAAGTAGAAAATTGGATAATGAACACTCTATCTATCTAATGGACTGATATCAGATTTTTATTGTTTAGTCGTTAGGCACTACAATTCGTTGTTAAGTTTTAAGACTAATTTAGAAAATCATAAAGTCAAATATAGCTGGGTGTAAAATCTATCTGTAAATGAGCACTTAGCCTGTAAAAACAGTTTTAATCAAAATAAAATTACAAAAACGTATAATTATATAATTACAAAAGTAAACCAATATCCCATTTAACGTGAAATAAATTTCAATAGCCGTCAAGTTAATGGCCTAAATTTTGTTGTAGACGTTAAATTAATAAATTGATTGCTCTTTTGGCATAATGGTTAAGGTATCTCGCCACCGATACTAAGTGCAAACTGGTTAAGTATCTCGTCTACATTGTTCATCAGTTTTATGTTTTAAACATCTATTTTCACACGGGGGAAGACTTTGTGCGAGTTTGGGTTGTTCCGAATTTGGGTGCACTTTGCCCCGATAAATTGTAAGTTTGTGAAGTCTTTCATGATACAGAGTGGTTTTTTTTTCAAATGTAAAGAATTCTCAAACATTTAAAGTAAATTAGAGACTCTAAAATCCAGTATTGGACAGTCAAAGTAGTTAGGGATTTACTGTGTAAGAATAGCTAAACTGTACGGTATTTAATTTCACATAGTATACATAAATATTGCTTTATGTGTTACCTGAATATTACTAGATGCATTACTTATTAACGAATTAGTATAGTACGATGAATATCTCTTTTATTCATCACTGTCTTAACTAAGTAAGTTTCAGACGTTATCAAGAAGATCTTGCAATTAAAACCACGTTCACAAATACGCGATAGTTAGCCAATACAACCGCTCGACTGGTTTACGGGCTCCATCGCGTAATCCGCGCGAGGGCGTAAGATTAGATCGGCTCTCACTTTGCCCGATCCTCCTCATTGTACTAAGTTTATTTTATAATAGATGTTGGTAAATACACTGTTAAACTTATGTAGCTGTGTACCTTTATGTATGTAGATATATTGAACGTAAATATAATTTAATTAATAACAGTAGGTGTAGTTTAACAGTTTGTTGTGATCTTTGTATATCATACACATGATTCACATATCATACATAGTCAGGACACATCATGAAGTTGCCAAAAGATAGCAAGGCGTTTAATAAACCAGTGGCATTTCAAAAATTGATCGGTCAATTTTAATCAATCACCACGATTTGTCAATAATCAGGCATATCATGAATTAATATAACTATACTTTATAATATTTTATGACTGTTTTACGTCGGAATAAAGAAGGATAAATATACCACCAAATGTAATGATTTACAGTTTAAATTTTGACATCTAAAACCGTACTTACAAAACTTTTTATCTTTGATATAGCAACCAAGAAAGGCAAAGTTTTGATTGTAATATGTTTGGAAAAACTTTCAGAGTGGTTGGAAGTTAACCAACTAGGAATAAGGTCCTTAAGTGCTCCCTAAATAGTAAATCTATTGTTTGGCTTCCTTTTGTTCTACTGAAGTAGCTGAAAGGATAAAGTTTTACCAAGTCTTAATGGATGTCGTTTGAATTCGATTATGTATGTTTTAAATATTTTTTGTTGAAAGAAACACCTACTGATTCTTTCTGTAAATCAGAATATTAGGGACAATTTTATTATTGTCTTAAATATTCCAAGAGATAATATTCCATTTCAAAAAAAGACGTCACTGCGGCGCGTGTCAAAATTGATACTCACTTTATTATTTGACGACACATTGCCCTCGTTTAGTAATGATGCGTGAAGCGTTATGCTGCATTCAGTATTTAAGCTTAGCGTATTTTGAGGAGTTTTACATGGATATCAATGTATGAAATAGTGATCGATAAGAATCTGCGTCGCGAATCATTTTTACGTATATTAAAATGCGGTTAGGCTAGATAACAATCAATCAGATATTAACGAGTGATAATAAAATCTTCACATTTCAATTTAGTTGGCAAACATTCCACTTGAGCGGCAGAAATTATTAGGAAAACAAACATTTACTCGACCTTTTGTTCACCTATCCCCATTCAAGGTCATATTTCCAAGGAATTTATACAAAACTTTCCTTCATCTTAAGAAGGTTGTTGTTTAGTTTTGAAATCGGCTTTTATTTCACTAATTACGGAACTCTGAAACGAAAACACCCTTTTCTGTTGAAAATTTGATTTAACGTGACTGCAGACGTTGATAAGGTTTTAATTAAAGGGAAATAATTTAATGACGGATATTTTACATCTTGCCATTTATTTAATTAAGAACATGTATAATTATGTAAAGAGCTATTATTAGGAAATAATAAAGAAGTGACAATTCTTAATGTAATAATGATGTACTTATTAAAATTCATTAAATTTCTATTTGACAAGTGACCTAGCAAATGTACATTTTACCAAGCAAATAAATGATAAAGCAATCTGATAGCTAATAGAGAAATCAATCCTACTATTGGCATGTTATCGCGTGCATGTTAAATAGAATCGTTCTCATCGAATGCGCTACAGCCAATATTTTGCTAGTACAGTCGAAGGATTGGTTAACTTTCTAAGTTAAGTTTTAACGAGATTTTTGAGGCTGACGTGCGGGCGCGTCGGAAGACGTGAAATTTGGCTCGTAAATTGACTTAGCAAAATTTACCTCAACCTGTCTTGTTCCAGGTTAATCTGCTTGAAGGCTACAATTTACTCCTGGAGTGACATTTCATGAAAAGTGGCCAAAGAGAATACTAGCTAGATTACTTTTATAGGCCCATTTTATATTGGCTTTAGAAAATTCCACCTATAGTTACTTTTCTCTTAAGGAAATTCGGTTACCTCATTTTTATGATATTAAACAAGTCATTTTGTCTAAATTCTACTGATAAAATAAGCAATTTCATTCCGTATTTACTTGTCATCTTATCGTTTGTAGAAGTTTCTGAGTTCATTTAGTATTCCATCAAAAAATACTTTTCCTAATTTATTCGTGAACGTGCCAAACTTTTATAGCGCAAATAAAAAAACTTATACCTTTTACGAAATCGGAATTAAGTTTGTCTGGGTTTCGATTACGAGAATTAATTTCTGCTGACCAAGAAAAAACTTGTTACGGATTCCGAGCCGACGTGACCATGGACTTAAATGAAGCTTCTCGCAGAAATGGAAAAAAAATAATTATTCGTTCTCTCCTCCTTTCGTTATTGCGAATATCTTGCGCAATGTAGTGCTATTTATTTGAACAAGTTAATTTTCACTGTAATTCCTTCTGGGGTCATTTATTTTCTTTTGCATACACATTTTATAATTATTCGTTTAAACTGTTTATTTATTCTGAATAGAATATGGTTAATGAGTAACATTACTTTAAGATTCTTGGTTATTTTTTTTGTGTCATGGTGTCTCTCTTTTCAGCACTCAATTTGAACTGAATTCAATTAAGTCGTACCAATTACCCGGTACAATCTATAATATTGCCCTGCCGAATCACAGAAATGGAAGTTTGAAAGTTCCCCTGAACTCGAAGATTCAAATATTCAAGAGTATAATTAAATTGTAAAGGTTCCAGGACAAATTGCTGCAGCCGGAATAGAATTGCTGATAGTATTAATTTCAGTCAGGTTTTTAGTACAATTAATGTAAGGTTTTGAAGTTCCGAAAGGGGTTTATTACCGTTTACAATGAATTGGCTATTGGCACTGCTGTTACTTTTCATTGCTTTTGTTTCATTCAATTTATTTCGTGTCTTATGATTTTATTTTATTAGTATTGGGTGTTTATTGGCCATCATCTTGTCTTCATTTTGGAAGAAAATTTAAGCAGTTAGAATTAACGAGGGTGCTTTATGGTGGTATCAGATTAAAAGTGATACATGGGTCAATTAAAGAAGATGAATGTAGAACTGTGAAAATGTATAGTGAGAAATTTTATTTAAAAAAAAACCAGTTTGATTATTTTCCTTTAAACAAAATTTGGAGTCACCTTCAGTTGAATTAAATTATACAGTAGTTAATGACGATTCTTGATGTTCTAATACAAGCTTCTGGGATTCACAATTTATTTTCTTGTTTAAACCGTAAAAATGGAGCACATTTATCGTGGCGTTTTTCAATTCCTTTATTTTTATTTCATACCAAACCCAAGGGAATGTTTTATGTCCTTATAAATCAAGACCTTTTATAGATAAATACATTTTCAAACGCTTAAATTACGAGTCTTAAGCTTCCACAATTAAGAGCCGTATAATTAAATAAAATATTCAGTTTCTTATGTCAACATTTTTATAATAATATACTGGTTAATTTTTTTGAAGTAATAATAATTGTTTCTGTGTTTATTTTTAAATTATGTAAATACTTTGACTACTTAGATTAAAAGGCCAACCAAGGTGGTTTCGACTCGTCGACTAATTAACTGAATAAATCAAACTTTGTTAATCCAACTTCGTATTCGTAGCAAGTCCAAAACAACTCGTTTTTTAATCTAACTTCTGGACTTCTTGGTCTTTTCTTCTGAGTTTCATAGGGTTCCATTTTATATAAGAGAGGTAGGGCACCATACTAGCGAGCAAGCCCGACTGGGGAAGGACCTCCACCTTACAGAAGACCACAGCCAAATGACTACACACAGCGGTGTAGTTGTGTTCCTGTGTGTGAGTACAGGTCTCCAGCGCTCATTTAGGAATGCGTTTTGAAAGAAACGTATTCCTATCCCAGGGTTACTTCCATCTTAAAGCCCTGGTGTAAAAGAAAGGGTTGGCAACACGCAAGTGATACCTCTGGTAATGCAAGCGTCTATAGGCTACGGATACTGCTTAACATCAGGCGGGCCGTATGCTTGTTTGCCACCCAAGTAGTATAAAAAAAAAAAAAAAAAAATATGGTTCTCTAAAATTATTACCTAGAAATGTAAAGAAAATATATAAAAATAAATATAATGTTTAACTTGAACAAAATAAGTACTGTTACTCTTTATTACTAAAATGGTACAACAGAGGTGTACTTGTTTTAATGAACGGCTCAACCAATTTTTTTTGAGACTATGACAGACAAATAGATAATCGTTCATTAAAACAAGTTCTACACCTCTGTTGTACCATTTTAGTAATAAAGAGTAACAGTATCTACTTATTTTGTTCAAGTTAAACATTATATTTGATAGACATGGTAACATGAGTTGGGGCAATAATAGATCCTTGTGGCACCCGATACCCGACCCGGCATAGATGGATGAAAATAGACGACACTTACGTATTTATTGTCCTATAATCCAATAACCTTTTACAAAGTAAATACCATTAGATCAGTCACTGCCACCGTAGTGATTTTTATGTTTTTGAATTGGATATTGGAACTTCGAAGCTTCAAAGGCTTAATGAATGTCCAAAACCAGACATATTGCTGTATTCATAATATTATACTAACTTTAATGTAAATTTCTATAAATTATGTACGCACTACTAAGATGATGTGACGTTTATGTCTACTCATTATTAAGACGATGTGTAATATAAACAAATTACTCTCAGAAATAAATTATACAGGGACCTCATTAACGAAACGTTCACTGCCAAAACTGCTCGTAATTAATTATGTTAAATATTTAAATGAGGTGTAATAGTTTGACATGGCAATATAGCTCGAAATTGCTAAGGACGTTGTTAAATATCGTATCATGTTTTGTTTAAGTTTAAGAGAGGTAAGGCACCACATTAGTAAGCAAGCCCGACTGGTGAAGGACCTTCACCTTACAGAAGACCGAGTAACTACACATAGCAGTGTAGTTGTTTTCCTATGTGTGAGTACAGGTCTCCAGCGATCGTGATGCGATTTAAAAAAAACGTTTTCCTATCCCAGGGATACTGCAACTTAAAGCCCTAGTGTAAGAAAAGAGTCAGCAACTCTGGGATTGTAAGCGTCCATAGGCTAGACATCGGGTGGGCCGTATGCTTGTTGGCCACCCAAGTAGTATAAAAAAACCTACTCTACTAATGTACCTATATGTAGCTGAAATTGTCTTGTTCATATAGTCCGCATTTGCTTAAAATTTAAATATTTTACTAGAGAGAAAAGAAATTAGTGATCTTATATCACCGCGTTCTCTTTTCACGACACTTTTTAGTTTATTTCTATACTTACGGTAGACCATATAGTATTCAAGTTTTAATTCCTAAAAGTTCTCATTTTCCATAAAAAGCGGCGACTACGTAACGACTTCGCTCACTTTTTCCTTTTAACGTGTGAGGCTAAAATATTTGAAGTCGTGGTCTTTTGAATCTACTCGACTACTAATAAGTGCTCTTTGAAATTTTCTATTAAAGTTTAACCGGTGTAGGACAGCTTTATGAGCTTGCAGTTGATAACTTTACCTGGAAAAGTTCTATTTCGTATTCAAGTCATGTCTATATTTAAACTAGCAAAATATACAGGACTTGACAAGGCTTGGACTGCGGCTCGAGTTCGAAAAGACCCCAGCATCTCTGATGTGAAACGCAAACTTAATGCTGCCTCGAGGTCCAGTAAAAGAGTAATTGCCAGGGCCAAATTTGAATTCGTCGGCAGAATTGGTGAGCGACTAGCGAACCATCCCTCTGGGAGTCGTGCTTTCTGGTCGCTGGCGAAGGCTGCTGAGGGAAACTTTTGTCGGTCGTCCTTGCCCCCACTACGGAAGCCGGACAATAATTTGGTCTATAGCGCAAAGGAGAAAGCCGAGCTTTTGGGTTCTCTTTTTGCTTCTAACTCGACTCTGGACGACAGAGAAGCCGTACCGCCCACGATTCCGTGGTGTGGTATCGCCATGCCGGATATCAGCATATCACAGCGTGAGGTCCGGCGGGAGTTGCTATCTCTTGACGTTCATAAGTCGAGTGGGCCAGACGGCATACCGGCAGCGGTGCTAAAGCAGTGTGCCCCTGAGCTGTGTCCTGTATTAACGCGTCTTTTCGGACTTTCGTACAACAGTAGGCGAGTTCCGTCTTCGTGGAAGACCGCCAATGTGCACCCGGTGCCCAAAAAGGGCGATAGATCAGACCCGTCGAATTACAGGCCTATAGCTATAACCTCCCTTCTCTCGAAGGTGATGGAGCGAATTGTAAACCGGCGGCTCTTGGGATACCTAGAGGATCACGAGTTAATTAGCGACCGACAATACGGCTTTCGCCACAGTCGCTCAACGGGTGATCTTCTAGTGTATCTCACGCACCGCTGGGCTCTAGCCATCGAGAGTCAAGGTGAGGCGTTGGCGGTCAGCCTAGATATAGCTAAGGCGTTCGATCGGGTCTGGCACCGGAGTCTTCTGTCGAAGCTGCCATCATACGGACTCCCCGAGGGATTATGCGAATGGATTGCCAGCTTTTTGTCCAGCAGAAGCATACAAACTGTCGTTGACGGTTGTTGCTCGGATCGCCTGGACATCAATGCTGGCGTACCGCAAGGCTCTGTGCTGTCCCCGACGCTGTTTTTGCTGCACATAAATGATATGTTGTCTATCGACGACATTCATTGTTATGCAGACGACAGCACCGGGGATACTTTTTACACAGGCCGCGCAAATATCCCTCGTTCCACTGTGGATGAAAGTCGCGAAAAACTTGTGTCTGAAATCAGTAGCACTCTTACCAGAGTCTCTGATTGGGGACGACTAAATTTAGTCCAATTTAACCCCACTAAGACACAAGTTTGCGCGTTCACCGCTAAGAAAGCCCCATTTGCTATGGCTCCACGATTCCAAGACACAGCCCTTACAATATCCAAGAGCATTGGGATCCTCGGCGTCGACATCTCCAGCGACGTTCAGTTCCGTCATCACTTGGAAGACAAGGCTAAGCTGGCATCTAGAAAGCTAGGTGTGCTCAACAGGGCAAAGTGGTACTTCACCGCGGGCCAAAGACTGCTGCTCTACAAAGCGCAAGTCCGGCCCCACATGGAGTACTGCTGCCACCTTTGGGCGGGAGCACCTGGATACCAGCTTGGACCCTTTGAATCTATCCAAAGACGCGCTGTTAGGATTGTTGACGATCCCAAGCTCACAGGGGGTATTGAACCACTAAGTCTCAGGAGAGACTTCGCCTCCTTGTGTGTGTTCTACCGCCTGTACAATGGGCTGTGTTCTGAGGAATTGTTCGAGATGATGCCCACGGCCACATTTTATCAACGCACCTCTCGCCACCGACAGGGAGTTCATCCTCACATCCTTGCACCTCAAACATGCCGTACCGTAAGATTCCAGAGGAATTTCTTACCACGTACGATAAGGTTGTGGAATGAGCTCCCTGCCCAGGTTTTCCCAAGAGACTATAGCATGGGGTTCTTCAAGAAAGGAGTTATAAGGTTTTTAAAGGGTCGGCAACGCGTGAGTGACACCTCTGGTGTTGCAAACGTCCATAGGCTACGGTAACTGCTTACCATCAGGCGGGCCGTATGCTTGTTTGCCACCTTGGTAGTATAAAAAAAAAAAAAAAAAAAAATACGGTTAATTTTAGTTATATAATGAAGTTACGATAAAATACAATTTATTGCGAACCGAGGTCAATTTAATAGAAACTTTAAACACTGTTCTGATAGTAGTATTTAGTATAAAAAAAGTATTATCTAGAATGATTATTTTTATACATATTCTAGGTATTTTCTCGCAAATAGCTTTAAAGCTAACAAGGCGACTGACTATTGATGAATTTAGAATTGCCAGGGTTTATTTTTGACTCGGCAACACGCAAGTGATACTCTGGTATTGCAAGCGTCCATTGACTACGGTAACTGCTTACCATCAGGCGGGCCGTGTGTTTGTTTGCCACCTAAGTACTTAGTATAGAAAAAAGAAGTTCTTTTCTGACATTGAATTGAAATCTTAATTTTTATCAGTCATCGAACTTCACAAAACTCAACTTAGCACGAAAAACAACTCCTTTCTATCCCAACGTGATATGAATAACAATAGAATATATGAATCTGATATAACGATAATTTTACAAAATGATGGAACGCTATGGGCTATAACAGTGCTCATCACCAATGATTTATAACCTCTTATAGATGGTAAACAGGAAAATAACGATGGTATATTGTAGTTGTAGATTATTCATGAAAAATTGTAAGAATGGAGTTGAAGAAGCGCTTTGGCACTTTACGTACTTCAACTCGTAAGTGCATTTTGACTGCAGATCAATTTGACTTTTGACTGCACGGTTGATTGGTGGCTTAAGTTATTACTTCACAATTTACAACTGCGTGGCGTGTTATGGGTTCGATCCCACAGGGGACAAAAAATTGTGTGACCCATAAATGGTTGCTCCAAGTCGGGGTATACTTTGTGTCTGTTAATTCTATGTTTGTAAAGTCCCCCGCGACACAGGGCTCGTTCCTTAGTCTAGTATTTGTTTTTATAATAATAATAACCACTGTGCGGCGTGCCATAGGATAAACGTCTATGTGATTCACAAATGGTTGTTCTGAGTCTTATTGTACTTGGTGTCCGTAAATTGTGTTTGTAAAGTCCTCCTAAATATAGTTTACGTTATAAGATAAAATAATACCATGTTAAAATACTACTAGTCAGTATTTATTCCCGTGGAAAATAGTCACATACGTCTTACAAATCTAAGAAGAATTTTATTTAGCGATTGAAGCTTCTTCACTGATATTCAAATCTTCTCGAGGAGCCTTAAACCCGACAGTCTAGTCAGTATTTATGTTTAAACCACCAGCGTTTTCCTTATTTTTTAGTTCCAAGTCCTAGTTGAACGTTCGCAATACGACGTGCCTCTAGAGAATTCATACGGAAAAGTAGATTTTTCTAACTCGGTCAAGTTGTTTCCAATGTACATACTCGGTAAGTTCAATTATTACGAGAGTAGTTTCTTGAAGGAGTAAAGTACATACAATAAGATTATAATATATTTATAAAGTAAAAGAAATAAGTAGTAAAGGTGATTCCTTGTGGTCATAGTTTTTAACTTCACTTTACACACTTTATTCTTCGAAACGATGTCATAACTACATTTAAAACTTGCTGCACTTGTGCTAAATGGACTTTTCATGAGATCTTAGAACATTTATGTTAGTATACTTAAATAAAATCAGCTCTTGAGCCACAAGAGTAATGGTCCCATGACTCATAGTTAAAATATATTGTACAAATGTGATATAATAGTTATGTTGTTGTAAAAACATAACAAAAGTTTTATTATGGCGTCCTCTATTACTTTGTTTCTACAATTATCTCATTAGAAGTTACTATAATATACTCGTAGTTAAAAACTTTACGTATCCTTCCTTTTATCACTATTTACTCTTTTTTTGTTAATGTCATCAAAGTTTGAAAGATTTAATATTATGGCGATCTAGAAATACTTATAAATGTTCATATGTAGCTGGACGATTACCATTTGTTTATCTATCTATGTCTCTTTTACCGTTTCGATCATCAGTTCTATCGATCGTTGGTTAAAATTTGTTTACAATTTTAGATACCGCAGGGACTCGTATCTTTCGCAAACTTAATACTAAAAGTATTAAGTATTTTTCAATTTTATACAAACCCGACTGAATCTAATCTGCACATCAATAGATTTGAATCTTAATTTAGAGAGTGGTTTGACATAAGCCAGTAGCAGTGAAGAGGAGAATTTTAGCGGTAACTTTGTAAGTTTACTTATTTCAAAGATTTTTTATCGTGACGTTGGCATTTAAGACATTACCTCATCTGGTGGAAGAGATATAGACCTTTGCCATAATCTAACGAGCCTTAACAGTCAGGACCAACTATTAATATACCCTCAAAACCAAAATGCAATCTACGTACACAATCGGGTTTGAATTGCGTTTTACAATTAGTGTTGGAGAAATACCAGTTTCTGTTCTTATACTTGAACACGTGTTTGACGTCGTGATTGAGTTGTGTATGTTTTGGTGCTTAGTTTTGTTAGCAATATATTTTTTTACCTTCGTTGTTCCACTGCTGCTGTCTTCTTACGATATTTTGATATTGTCTCAAATCCCACCAAATAAAAGTTTCCCCACTCCGCTCAGTTCACTCTGCGCTTAAATTGAACCTCGCCTTTAGTTCTGGGCAATCTTCGTCGATTATCCTCAAGAAATCTATTTACTAAGTTTGCTTTCTATTTTTATTCATCGCTGGATGGGTTCACTGAAGTTCGTAAATATAATTTAAATTTGATTCGAAGATGTTTTAGAAACAGTCACATTATTTTTTCTTTCTTTATATATTGAAGTTATAAATAATTTAAACTTTAATCAATAATATGGATAAGTACTTGACATTTTGATCTTATATTTGTAGCAAATATTATTAATTATGCGTTGTGTCTAGATATACTTTCAAATTCATTACGTTGTCATATCTTGACTTTATAAAATAAATGGCATTAAATTTGCAGATACTAAAACAATATTTCTATTTTATTCATAATTAATAGAAGATACATATATATCATAATTAATAGAAGATACATAGATACGTCAACTTTTTTATTGCCCCAAATTAAATCTTTCGCGTGCTGCTCTTTTTCCTGTTTCACCTTCAAATAACTTAAGGACACAATTATATGGGAATTTTATATCCTCACTATGAACTCAACGAGAATATTATTTCGATTTTTCAAATAAAGCATTAGTATCACAGAAGGAATTAAGGATAGATAGAATTAAGAACACAAAAGGAAAGCTCCTCTGACCATGTCCAAATAATCGTGTATAATACAGACGGCTATTATCATGATTTAGTATTTAGCATATTTAGCTCTCTGTCCTGTGTTGGTTTTGCTAGAAAATACAAAATACTTATTCAACGATTTCAAGTCAAAATTAATTTTCATCATACGATCTTGGCGTAGTTAAACAAAACGTCGTTAGTCAATCAAAAAGCATTATTTCATTGTATGGATATAATTGAGGTCTTACTGCAGTAATTATGAAATTAGAGTACTATGTAAGTTCCTCGTGTATTGTGTTCTCACTGATCCTATTAAAATTACTGTCTATTTTAGCGTAGAAAACTATCAGAAGCTAATCTTTTGGTTCAAGAAGAGAATATGAATAAAGTAAATACCAGACAATAAAACAAAACTGTAATTTATAACAAATTTTATTTCGTTGACGTTCATTATTTACATAATTTCACACTATAATTTAAAATTGGACATTAATTGGGTTTAATTATTTACAGTAAATTTACACGATTCGCTCCTCGTCTAATTAAGTGTCAAAATAATTGGGGTAACTGACAAGAATAAGGAACTTACATAAATAGAGGCCTGTCACAAAATTTGTACTAAAATTAATACTTCATTGAGATTCTGCACGCTTACCACTGTTGTGCCCCCTTTGTTAATGTTTGTTTTGGCAATTGTACATTTGAAGACAACATTTTCATAACATATTTAATCATTACACCTTTTTCCCTGTAAAAGTAGGCAGATGTGTATGATACCAACGTTTTGCCAGCTATACTTCGTAGATCACATATAAGAGAATGAAAATTATTATTATTATTACATTTGTAAAATTTTCAAATAAATCAAAACAAAAATTATCCTAAAACATGTATTTCTCAGTTTTATTGAATAAGTATTGACAAAAATGTAGGTTAAACGTCAAAAACCTAACCGATGTCTACCAAAACCAGAAATCGTTGTAAGCGTCCACGATCTCTATTAAGGCTCCGAATTACTATAGTGACTACTTACTATTAAGCAACCCATATGTTTGTTTATAAATGTCTTATATTTATATTTGTCTTAAGGCCACAAACAATATGACTGTATAATAGTAAGTAATTGTTTTATATTTCATATCATTAAAAAATCTAAAGCTACTGTTACAAATCGACGAGCTTAGCTTTCTATCCGTGATTATGAATTTCACATAAATCGTGTTGGGATTAAAAAAAATGCCTATCATGATACGTTAAAGACTGATTAGACATACATAGAATGATTTCATTTTTTAAAGACTAGATTGGTACTCGTATAATACAGAACAAATATTTACAAAATAAAATTGTCCAAATGAACAAATTCCGATATCTTATATCGTCCACTTTCACTAAAATTATTCACCACGATGTTATTATCGCAAACTGTTCTTAGATAAGGACTCCCGTGTTTAACAACCCAAACAAAGTCACTTACACAGAGTTACTTGATAAAAGAAAATAACGAGATATTAAAGACTGAAAGAATCCTTGCAACGTTGGCTTCTCAACTTGCTTGTATTATCTCAACAAAGTTTTTTAGCCACCAAAAGTATCTTCTTATCTTCTCTTCCAATCAAATCATGGTTCTTTTAAAATTACTATACACTGAGTTGATCAATATTCAGTTTACTCTGATTATATTCAAGTTCCGAATTGTACGTTGCTAAATGAAGGCTTTCTTAGCACGTAGATAGTTAATACACAGCATATTAACGATGTTGTTTTATCTAGTGTTGATTTTGCGCATCCCTGTTGCATCGCCGCTGGGTGTTCTCCTAGAAATAGAGAGCATCATATATGTGTGTTGGTACTAACTTTAATGTTTCTGATTTTGTTATAGAACAGATAGACTAGTTGGTGTTGGCTTTATTCAATAAATTAATAAACACATTAGTATTAATGTTGAATGTAACAAAACTAATTGTGAATAAAATAAGATAAATTGTTCGCAAGTTTCTTAATTAAAATTGGGAAGTGTAAATTTTGATTTAACCAAAGCGTTTGACATGAAATCTTATCCAATAACTTCAGTAGGTATATGAAAAAATATACATTACTAGCTATCTACTATTTTTATTGCATATTATTTGACAACAATAAGTATAAATTACGTAAGAGTATAAATAAAACTATAATGAATCATTACCCGATAACACGTGAACCCTTGTAGCTGCAGACGGGGCGTTATTGGGCCCACAAGTGTAAACACCTGCATCAGGCCCCATAGCTCGTTGGACTAGGAGTCGGCTGGTACTCTTCAAGCCTTTTTCCGTGACCAAAGATATACCGCCACGTGCGGAGTCGAAGTTTATCACCTAAAATATATATTATGTAGTGTATCTTATCAAATAATTTGTTAGTGTGAAGAAAAGTGGTATTATATTTTTGCCACCTATTTATTTCTGCAACAGCTCAAAGGTAAATTTATAAGGTAAGTCTAAAAACGCGTATATTTACCAATTTCTTGGATTGTTGTAGAAAAAAATCTTCTCTTAGCAAGAAATTTAAAGAGATGAAGAATTTAAAGCATGAATGATACGTTAATATTACCAATATTAACGTATTAATATTAACGGTTTGATATTATAAACCTTAAACATGCCTAACAGAACTTATATTTGCTTTTGAAACTAAATTACTCCACATCATTAAACAATTAAAGTTTGAAAAGGCAAACCAACTTCGGGACCGACATAATTACAAATGAAATTTGTTCAACAGGCAATTCATTACGCTATCACTTTGAAACCGTGAAATCGATTGAGTCAAAATCCAGTTCCAAATTACGTACATCGACAATTTAATGCTCTTAATCCTAACTGACGGGGATTTCCAGGATTTGTCGCCAAATTTTGTTATTAACTGAAATTACACTTAAAGGTAGACCGATTGATTATATATTTTTTTATTATAACTGCCCCATTGGTCTTGTGATCGTTAAGTCCAACTCACAAATCAGTGAAGTCACAAAGTGCCACATCATTTATTTCTTAACAATGTACATTGTTAGGAAATATAATTTTAACAAAAAAAAACCGACTTCAGTACGGCAAGTTGTAAAATTTTCGGATATTTGTTTGTTACAATCGAATAAAATCGACTGACGGTCGGGCTGAACACAGGTCAAGTAGGTATTAAAAGCAATATTTAATCTGTGCAATCCACGCTCAATTCATTCACGTCATTATTTCTTATTAATAGTTACTTAGCAACAATAACCGAAACTTATCTAATCGCCATCAGTAAAATACTTATTATTGAAAAGTTCAGATGGCCATCTGTGGTCTTCTTCATCAGTTTTACTTCACCAAATTACAGTTTCTGAATGCAAATGATTGATTAGTTGTTAAAAATTATTGAAATTGCTATATGTGTGCCTATAACTTTTGAGGAGTTCCCTCAATTCCTCATGGATCCCATCATTGGAACTTTCTTTTGATGATAATGGGACCAAACTGGAAGTATGTCCAGTCAGACAAAAAAAGATTTTTTCAAATCGGTCCATAAATGACGGAGTTATGCGGTAACAAACATAAAAAAAAAAAAAAATAATAAAAAAAAAATACACACGAATTGATAACCTCCTCTTTTTGAAGTCGGTTAAAAATACTACATATGACATTCGATTCTCAGATCGGGACAAAAATAAAAATAAAACAGTATATATCACAAAGAATAGTGCTCAGCACTTGGAATCGAACCACGAACGATAAGTTTAGCAGTTAGGATCACTAATCACTAAACTAAAATGCCATTTAATAATAACATTTACCTGTTCTCCATGCGTCCACGTTATAGAGCTGGGTGGTTCAGGCGTGTGTCGCACTGTGCATGTCAAGTTGATTGTAGAGCCAGCTTGAATGAACAGTTCTGGACCACTGGATATTATTGTTTCTGGTTCTAAGGAAAAGAATAAAAATACGTATATTATATTTATAAACATAAACAGGTAGGGGCCACCCTAAATGAACATACATCGACCAAGTAGGTGATAAAAAAGGGTCAAATTAAAAGTATCTGGAATCGACGTTTATGAAGAGGTTGATGAATGTAGAGGAAGCGATAAAAGGATGTCTGTATCGAAGCAATTGGCCTAACATAGTCTCTGCCTACCCCAATCTGCCTGCCCAATCCAAGAACTATTGGTTAAGTAGCCTGCAGAATATAAGGGCCAAAACTGGTTGAGTTTTGATATTTCTCTACGTGTTATATTACAAGAATCTACATATTTTTTAAGGTATTACGATAGCTTAAGGATCCTGGAACACGTCAAAATTAAACGATTTTGATGTGTCATTAAAATTGCAAATTCCTTAATATTAGAAGAATGTGGTATTTTACAGGGTCCACTAAAATATTTTTGATACAATCTTTGTATCTAAAATATTTTAGTATACTTGTGAATTTTAATGACACATCAAAATCATTTAATTTTGAAGTATTTTAGGATTCTTACGCCATCGTTACTCTATTTATATACCTAAATATAGATACAAATAACTATTTCAGGGTTGTAAACAGAATATATGTATATCTACTATTCTGATAACTATAATACTTTAGGTTTCATATTAGTTTAGGTGAACAAAGGAGAACAGGTAAAATTGTCTGTAGAATCAATAAATACGGCTGCCTATCTCTGTCCCCGATTGTTTAGGTTCTTATGTAAATACACGGTTTATATCTAGCGACGGTAAGTATAATTTCTTTTTTTTTCTCTTTTTGAAACAACTCCCGTACTAAGTAAAAGCCCTGTGTTGCGGGTGACTTTAAAAACAATCAATTAACGACAACAAAGTACACCCAGACTAAGGAGAATCATTTATGGATCACACAAATTTTTAACCCGTGTGAAGATTGAACCCACAATACGCCACGCAGTAGTAAATGACAATGTAATCACTTAAGCCACTGAACCAACCGTGCAGTATTATGTAAATGTATTTTGGTAATGAATGTGTGCAATTACACCTTGTTTGTTTTAGAAATTAATAACAATAACGAAGTATAACATTACGGTCAAAGGTAAACAAAAATGCGGTAAAACAACGGTTATTAAGGAAGCCTCGTATAAAAAGTTTTGAACAAATATTTATCGGTTGATAGATCAGACTCTCGTAATATATACATAATTGGATGAGGCTTTATGAACAAGTTTGAAAAAAGTGAGGTACGGCACCATCATACTAACGAGCAAGCCCGACTGGGGAAGGACCTCCACCTTACAGAACTACAACCAAATAACTATACACAGCGGTATAGTTGTGTTCTTGTGTGTGAGTACAGATCTCCAGCGCTCATTTAGGGATGCGTTTTGTAAGAAACATATGTATTCCTATCCCAGGGATACACCCATTTTAAAGCCCTGGTGTAAAAAGATGGGTTGGCAAACTCAAACTCAAAACTCAAACTCAAAATTCATTTATTCATTTAGGTTACAAGGTAACACTCATGAAGGTCATAAATTATGAATAAACCAGAAAGATGATGTCAGCAAAATTTTCCTACGGCTAGTTCGCTGACGTGGAGCCTAGGTTGGCAACACGCAACTGATACCTCTGGTATTGCAAGCGTCCATAGACGGAAACTGCTAAACATTAGGCGGGCTGTATGCTTGTTTGCCACCCAAGTAGTATAAAAAAAGCGAGCAAACTCGATTGGGTGAGGACCTATACCTTTACAGAACACTACAGCCAAATAACTACACCGAACACATCGTAGTGTAGTTGCGTGAGTTTAGGTCTACTGCATTCATTTTAAAGGAAACGTTTATTAAAACAACGTTTTCTAAGCCCAAAGTTTTATCTAAAAGTTGACTACAGTGTTGGTTCAATGGCTTAAGTGGTTTCCTCGCCATTTTCCACTGCCCGGTGTGTTGTGAGTTCTATCCCCACACGGGTTAAAAGTTTATGTGATCCATAAATAGTTTTCCCGTGTCTGGGTGTACGATGTGTCCATTAATTGTATGTTTGTAAAGTCCCTGCGACACAGGGCTTGTAAAGTAGTGCAGAAGTAGTCTCTAAAAAAATAAAAAAACGTTATCCATAAAACAAACTTCGATGTTAAAAGTTTTTGGATCGGCAACACCAGTTATTGCAAGCGTCCATAGGCTACGGTAAATGCTTTTTATCAGGCACTGGATATATAAAGAAACTCATGAAAATACGGCAAAAATAATTGTTAGGTGCTTCAAGTCAACATTCCGTACCGTAATATAAGTATTTTCACAATTTTCGCGTTCGAACATTAAAATTATCTCCATTATTATCTATTGCTAGAATCTACACCGATGAGTACACATTATAATGCTAATATTGTCTACATAGTAATATACATATATTACGGGAATAGGGTAAAATAACATTAATTAATATAGAATAAATTACCAGACAAAGAGAGCTCGAGGATTATTAATATTAGCAACCCATATGTGTGCTGGGCACGGGTCTCCTCTCCTCTATCACGAGAGAGAGAGAGAGAGAGGGTTTAGGCCTTAATTCACACATGCTAGCCTAATGCGGGTTGGTGAATCAGACATGTCTTTAGAATTTCTTCTAAGACATGTGGGTTTCCTCACGATGTTTTCCTTTTCCTTAAGCAGATGGTGAATAATTTGATTAGTACATATAAACCTCACAAAGTGAAATTCTCATTGATACTGCCCAGGATCGAACTCGCACCTCTTGCGTGCAAGTCGGTTACTTTCCCACTCGGCAACCACCGCTAGGACTATTGTTAAACGATAATACTTTGTACTAACCTACAATATTTAGGAAGACAGCGTGTCCGATAGGCGGTGTGGTAGATATCTGGCACTCGTATTGTCCTGAGTCGCGGCGTTGTGGACTGCGTATACGCAGTGCCCACTCCTCGGAGCGTGGCTTGTGTTGCGCCTCGAAGCGCTGGTCGGACGTGTACGTGTAGCGGCCGACCGTCAGCAAGTGGATGTCACGATGACGCACCCATGATACCTGGACAAAGATTGTCATTAGTAAGCATTAATATACAAATAACCCAAGATACACAATCAGCGTCTCAAAATCGTCTTTCTCAAATAGTATCACGTCGATCGAATCACTACATTACAAATTCATCTTTATGTCATGCGCGTAAGGTTAAATTTAAAAAATATTTTTTTTTAGTATTGCTAGAACTACTGGCGACAGTTGAGTGATTCAATTGATTGAGAATTTGTAAGTTATACATTCTCGTTTTGATATATCAATGTTAGTAAGTCATTTATTAGTTTATCTCGACTCTTCATAAGCACGCCGAGCAAGTTTATATTCCTAAGTTTCATTGCTCTACGTCTTTTCTCTCCGGACGGGTAGGCAGTATTAGTACAGTGATACCCTCGTATCGGCAGCTCTGTTAGGTTCTATGTCCTTGTGCCTTACTTCAGATTCTATCCTGCTTTGTCCACCTAAGAATAAGTGCAAACTTATCCCAGGGATCAATGAATCAGTCAAAAAATATTTTGCACACCCATACACACTCACGCATGCATACACACACTTACACACATATCATCAAATCACAATATTGTAAACTGTTTCTTAATAAATATTTTTTAATTAAAATAAAAGTGCAATGATTGAAATTCAAAACTATTTATAATAAATTCGACATCATTGTTGTTCCATTTCTGTTAAAGATAATACTATAAGACAACGTCTACGGTTGTACCTTATATTGCGGTGTATATTTCACTTTCTTTTGTTGAGTTATTTTTATTTAAGTACTTAAACTCACAATGTTTTTGAGCTATGTTTTTAAGTATTTTAACTTAAAAATATATTTAGTATTTTATTTGATTACAAAATGTTGCCGACGGCTCAAAATAATACATGCGGGACAGTCTTTGGGAACTGCCGATAGAAGTGAAACTAAGTAACTTATGAATTGTATCGTCGAGCTATTAGATTATTTTTATTTGAATATAAAAAGCGTTCGGTGACAATGACGCGGGTTCCATGATTTTTGCCCACTCTCGATTTGTGCTCAACCCGTCTAAAGAAGTTTTCACTTCAAAAATAAAACCTTTCTCTTTCCCAAAAGTACTATCTATAGGCTTGCAAAATTTCATTAAGATTCCGTCTTGAACAGAACAGATATAGTTATTTTCGGTTTTATTATATTTATAATGTACATGTAGGTTTTCCCAACAGAAAAGCATGGGGTTCTTCAAGAACGAAGTTATAAGGTTTCTAAAGGGTCGGCAGCGCGCAAGTGATACCCCTGGTGTTGCAAGCGTCCATTGGCTACGGTAACTGCTTAACACCAGGCGGGCCGTATGCTCGTTTGCCTCCTTGGTAGTATAAAAAAAAACGTATTTTTTTAATTAAACTGACAGTTGATTAGACTTTCCAGAATATTCCACATTCATAGCTTTTGATAAAAAATGTATATAAAAGAGAATTTTATTGATGTCTGAAAGAAAAGTATCTAGGGCGGCTGCTGTAAATGGATATCGTAAAGATTGATTGATCTACGTGGCTAAGCAAAGTTGTTCGAGTTAACGTTCCGTGCCTTTGAGAGCACTTGGGAAAGGTCCGGTTGACGTGCGGACATCCATTACAATCGTCCTGGGGCGCCTATATAATATGTACGTAGTACTTGAGTAACAGTAATAAGCAAATGTACTCATACCTACTGAGAGTTTTGTGTAAGAATATTATTAGACCGATGAATGGAGTAGTAAAACAGTAGGTATGTAAAATGTGATAAAATAGAAAGAACGATGCACTTCGCTTTTTAGTCTTATTTTTATTAAGGCCCATAGCACACGGCGTATTTTTTACGCGCAGACGACGCGCAGATGACGCGCGTATACGCGCTTCATACGAGATTTGAACGCAACCTACTCGTAGTAACTTAAGTACACGGATATACAAGTATACGCGCTTCATGCGCGCGCTTGTATCATCAATGCAAACGCAATAATCAGCGTCTACGGCGCCGAAGACGCGCGTTCCTTATATGCGCGTCGTCTGCGCGTATAAAATACGCCGAGTGCTATGGGCCTAAGACCCGTTTGATGGTAAGCAGTCATTGTAGCTTATGGGTGCTTGCAATAACACAGGTGTTTGTGTGTTTAAGTGACTTAAAATCCGTGTGATACCGACCTTGCAAAAATGAAGACCCTATACTTTTCCACGCTAATTTCACTACTTGATCGTGGGTGGATTTTTTTTTTAAACTTTACAGAACTTAAACTTTACAGTACGAGACGATCTATTCTAAATACCTTAACTAAACTTTTAATAAATTATTATTATTTTAATAATACACCTTTACTTAAAACTCGACATGGGCTACTTTTTATTTACGTTAATGGTATACTGAGCGAGCAAAGCTGTAAAGTTAATACTCATTTATTAATAATTATGTATGAAATAATTATGGCTAACGAAATATTTGTTGGCCAGTTTAGTTAATAATAAATATTCAAGTATTAATTAGGCATAATTTTTAGATTACTCGCTCTAATTTTTTTTTCATTTTTTTTTATACTACCAAGGTGACAAACTAGCATACGGCCCGCCTGATGGTAAGCAGTTACCGTAGCCTATGGACGTTTGCAACACCAGGGGTGTCACTCACGCGTTGCCGACCCTTTAAAACCCTTATAACTCCTTTCTTGAAGAACCCCATGCTGCAATTGCATCTTTAGCGGCCACTGACCATGTAATTAATATCATTATTGCAATAAATACTAGCAACACGCCCTCGTTTCGCTTCAGTTTCTTGTGGATTTCTTTATTATTATGCATTTACACATATACTTTCCTTTTGACTCACTCTATCGATTGCTAAAAACTGCATTAAAATCCTTTGCGTAGTTAAAAAGTTCTAAGTTTATAAACAGTAGGAGACATTAACTTAAGTCGCCAGTTTAACTTTGAAAACATTGGTAACAACAAGATTTACCCTAAGATTAGATGGGAAACGTTAACAAATGTGTATATGTCTATTACTAAAGAATCAAAGGAACGTGGCATCACGTACGTATATGCTTCTTTTGTTCCGTCCTATATTGTACGGTTTTTATGCTGACGGAAAAGCTAGATGACACATATAGATACGATTCAAAAGGTACTCGTGAATCGAACATTAAAGTTTAAAAATGAAACCAAACGTTTAGTATCTTCAGCGGTGGGAAAATGTGTCTAGATAACACATAAAAAGAAGTGAAATTACTTTATATTAATAATAAATATGCTTTATTGTACACCAAATGTTAAAAATACAGGCAAGTAATCAATAAGATACATCGAACAGTATGTACAATGGGCGGTCTTATCGCTATAAGCGATTTCTTCCAGACAACCTTTAACACTATAATGCAATAATACTTACTAAGTATTATTGCCAGGAAAACTGAAGGCCATTTAATTGAAAATGAACCCAATTCTGTGCACTGCATAAATAATAATTTAAAAAAATACATTTATTAACTATCACAGGTTTAAGTCTTTACTAACAATATATCCTGATGTAATTATAAATATATAAATAAAAGCTATAACATTTAATTTTCTTTGTTTTTCCTAAAACAAGTTATTCAGATGAAGAAAAAGAACACCATATAAGAGACAAAACTGGACTGGGCAAAAATGACCACAGAAGATTACAGCCAAATTACGACGTAAAAGTAGTGTAATGTAGTAAAACTCTGGTGTTTAAAGTTTTTGGGTCGACAACACGAGTGTGATGCCTCAGGTATTGCAAGCGTTCTAGGCTACCGTAACTACTTACCACAATTAGATGGGTTGTTTGTTTGCCGCCTAGGTAGTATAAAAATACATTTATTGGTATATTGGAAACCATTCCTACACACAATCAAATAAAATATATATAAAAAATATCTAATATAGCTTCTCGCATCCAGATATATTGGCATGCACTTGTGAAGTGGCGTTTACCCAGCAGTGGACTGCAATAGGCTGATGATGATGACATATAAATCAATGTAAATCTTTAGTCTTCAGTCGTCGTACAAGCTTCGTAAACATAATTGAATAGTTTGAAGTACACGCATTAAACATTATTAAATCCTTATTCAGTGCATCGTTTTTTAAAACATCCATCTTCAAACTGCTGAGAATGACTTCTCGTAACACTTCTACTCCTTCCTTCGCTAATTAGCATAGCAAGCCTGCATTTTTATTATTGAAACTTAAGAAAACGCTCGCGTTTTTCTATGTTTTATTAAAAACTTCGTTCATTAACTATGGAAACGACCGTTACCCGTTGGACATGCAAATAGCTATTTCATACTGATCTATATTAATCTCGCAATAAAAGAGTAATTGCTGGAACCCGAACAAGGAACTGTTGAAATAAAAATAAACCAACTTAACATTTCAAAGGAGGCCGCCGGCGACGTCTTTATAGATCTGTTTTCTGTCTTCAAAGGGAAAACTATTAATGACGGTATTGATTTCTGAGCTCAAACGACAAATTGATACCTGTTTGTTAATGGATGGAACTATCTGTGCTATGAAAGGGAAGCTATGAGTAATGATGACACTTAAGACAGTCAAAGATGCCGAGAAATATTTTGAGAATTATAAATCATTATGGGTTTTTGTATGTATGTTGTTTGAAATTTGTTGTTTGGGATATTTGTATGTTGACAACTTTTTCCATCTATCGAAAATTAAGAGAGGTAGGGTGCCATACAAGCAAACAATCCCAAATGGGGAAGGAGATCCACAGGTTATAGAAGACCACAGCCAAATAACTACACAAAACGGTATAACAAGCATCTATACCTCGTTCTGCTTACCATCAGGCAAGCCGAACGCTTGTTTGCATCGTAGTAGAAAAAACTGCCATTTTTTTGTATTTTGTAAATCCTCCATTTTTTTAATTTTGGAGGCAATGTGTGCAAGTGATGTTATTATAGAATTGTAAATGCCTGAAGGCTAAGATAGTTTACCAACAAGCAGGCCACATACAAATAAAACACAATATATAATATCATATATAAACAAAATAAATATTTTCTTAAACAAAACTTAAAAAATATTAAGATAAGTCTTTAAAAACAGCTCAATATTATGAAACCCATTCTACTCAGAGTTAAACGAGAGCTTCTATTAAAAACTTCCAAGTGTTACTTCAACCTGTCGTATTTTATAAGTTACTATAAAAATATTTTAATGTTGTTTACAAACAGCAATTTCGCGAGAGTGTGACGTCGGGCCACTTAACGGCCGTAGAAAGCCAAGATGGGCTCTCGAGCACTAAAGAAAAAAAACGAGTTCAATTTACCCTTAGGTTGCTTTTTGAATTCGTTGTAATGGATCGCCTTAAAGCGTTTTACTGGATAGGAGTTATCAATGACGGTAAAGTGCGTACTTCCGAGGTAGAACGGTCGATACCTGAAGGTAATCATAAATATAAAACGGCTTACACTTAAGAATTTTATGACTTAGTACACAGGGGGGATCGACGTTGTTGCTCCAATGGTGTTAATCTTATAGAACGTGTTTGCTCAGGTAATGGAAACATTTACGGTGTTGCTAAAATTGTATGTAGGTGTATGTATGGTATATAAAAGAAGATTTTCGTGCAAAACTGAACTTTGTGGCTTAGGTAACAAATACAAGTAGAGTGAATTATTGCTATACGGGTTTGCCTTAGCCTTCAGGCGCTTGCAATGTTAAAACTTGTGCACTGCCTCTCAAAAGAGAAAACAAAAAAGTAGTGGCTGATTTTTTTTCTGGTGGCAAACTAGCGTTCGAACCGCTTCATGGTAAGTAGTGAACGTAGCTGGACGCTTGCAATAGCAGAAACATTAATTGTGAGTTATCGACCCTTTATTTTTAACATCGGGTTGTTGTGATGCTGCCTATCACAACATGGAAAATGTTATTTTAAAACAGGTACGTACAGGTACAGGAACTAAAGCGCTCATTTACTAAACATTTTTCCATCCCACTTCGACTTGATGTAAACAAAAATGGGTCGGCAACGCGTAAGTGATGCCTCTGGTATTACTAGCGTCTTTAGACTACGGTAACTGCTTACAATCAGGCGGGCCGTATGCTCGTTTGCCACCTAAATTGTCGTTTGAAGTATATATATATGTATATACCTGCTCGGAGTAAACGTGTCTTAGGCTGAATAGATATAATTTATTTGAGGTACATAATTACGTCTAATTTAATAAGGGTCACTGACTTCACCCACAGGCCAACATTAATCTTCGTGTGATGAGCACTATTCTTTATACCGAATAATTTATCTATAATTATGTATTTAGATTAGAAATATGTTCGCATTTTACAATACTGTTTGTTTATTCTAAATATTTTAGCTATGTATTAATTATATAGTAGTAAAATAACTTTTCTTATAAATAATTTAGTAAAATACAGAATACTACTTAGTTTTTACCCAAAGGTATTTGATTTTAACTCCCTCACTAGGGAAAAACTTTGTGTCACAGGGGACTTTACAAACATACAATTCACGGACACAAATTATACCGGTTGACTGGTACAGCATGCGTTTGGCATTAAGTCTGCCATCGAATTTTTTTGTGCAAGACGTAAATAAATAAAATAACATAATTATTAATAAAATTACCTCGTATGAACTTTCGAAAATATTACGTTCGGTAAAAATAAATAACCGACCAAATCAACCACAGTTTTGACTTTATTTTCCTTCAATAATAAAATATTTACGGGCATTTTAAATCGCTGCAGTTCAGTAAGCTTAAACCTAAAAATTGGCTTAACATTTCGTTATAAAGAATTAATATTATAAAATTTATTATATTTATATTGGACTTGTTGCTGATCATTTAGTTATACCTACTAATTTTACTGTAGTGGTGTTGAATTGAAAGCGGTGGTAACAGAATGGACTCGCCTGTTTAGTGGTTAGTGATCCTGACTGCGGAGCCGGAGGTCGTGGATTCCACTCCTACACGGGACGAAATTGTGTGATTCATAAATATTTATTCCAAATCTGGGTGTAATTTGTGGACGTGAATTATATGTTCCGTAGTGTGGGAGTTTTCTTAAAAAAATGGAAGAGTAGCGACTGACATGTAACACATGAGATATGACTTGAGTTCGATCCCGAGTTGTAGCTCTAGTGTGAATTCCATTCTTTGGATTTTTTACGTTATGATTTATTATGTGCCACAGTTTACCATTTATTATTCTACTACTGCTTATGTATGTTTGCAAGTTATTTAATTTAACTTATATTTAAATTTCATGTTCTCATGTCAAGTAAATTTCTTGTTATTCTTTTTGAGAATAAATGTCCATAACCGTATATGCTAGCGGCGAAGGTAAACTTCGAGAAGAAACCTACATGTTTTAAAATAGGTTCTAAAGGCATTTCTGATGCAACAACCCGCATTGCACCAGCGTGTATGTCTTCTACTTTCTTAATAGAGGAAACCCGTGCCCATCAGTGGGACATTATGGGTTACATTTGTTATTAATACTGAACTGTTATAACAAAAAGTTAGTACCTATCTTTGTGATTATGTAAATTTTTATGGCTTACTTGTGACGTTCCAGTTTATTTGTAAAGATATAAACAGTTTACGACAAGCTTCGACATAAAACGGTAATTATTCACAATAAAATATAAGGACTTTACTCGACGGTGGCGGAGTGCAACGTAGTGCGTTTGATGATGATGCAGAGGTTCCTTGTTCGTTCCCCGGGTTAGGTGGTATAAAATTGCACAGTATTAACCTGGAGCATGGAATTGTGCCCTATAATATATCAATAGACAAGACTTCTATTACATGAAATTAAACGGAGCTAGTGAAACGAGGGTGTCATACGCCTCTGCCTACCTATATGTGCAAAATGGCGTAATACGATGTAGTGTTATATTTTGCAAAACTCAAGGAATTCTCTTCTATGAAACTGGCGTGATATGCTCATCTTCCCAACTATCTTAATAGAGAATTACTGACGTTTTTTCTGAATATAATATGTTAATCGGATGCTTGTATAAGAATAATTTAATATATTTACTTACTGTTCTATTCTGCAAGTTTTTAACTCTACATAGCAACCGAACTGGGTGTCCAACCAATCCAGTTATGTTTCTCGGTGTACTAGGATCGAAGTAAGGAGCATCAGGAGACCCCTGCCACTCCTGGAGAAACTCAGCTCTGAAGTGTCGTGAAGAAATGTCCATGGTTGTGGGGTCCTGAGGCGATTCGGTGCCGGAGTCAGCTGGAGGCAAAAGAAGTATGGTATACAGCTAAGTTTTTTTATTAGATTATGCCAGTTTAGATGGGTGATTCTTCGAGTAAGGCATTCTTTGGTGATTTTCGTGGCAATTTTCAAATTCATTTCTTTTTTTAAAAGGCAACATTTTCATTTTTTTATAATTAAGGCAACTTCTTTTATGAGTTGCATTTTTTATAAAAAATATTACTTAAAGATTAAGATTCTGATACGAGTTTTAAAAAACTTAAAAAAAAACACCGAAGAATGCTTTACTCGAAGAATCACCCAGATAATAATAGTCGAAATAGTAGGAGGAATAACGTTTAAGTTCCAAATTAAAAAAATCTCCTGTTGGGCTCGCCTATTTCTTATTGGTCAGGTGTTTACCTGATCCACATGTTGAGAACCAATCTTCGGAAAATAAGTCCAGCTTATTCCGTCAGTTTGATTTCATAAACCAATAACTACTTTTGCTGCAAAATCTTAATTATTTTTACCGTGTAATAAAAAAACATTATAGGTTTACTATAAAAAAAAAGAACGACGATGACGCTGGTGTTCTTAAAAACAAAAAAATATGCTCAAAGTAAAAACTGTTTTATTTTTACTAAGCTTTTATCAAGTGATCGGAATTTCAGTAAGCCTTGTTTTGGCGTAAATGGCTTAGCACTGTTTGCAGATTGTTTTCGGCTAAAAGCAGCGAGTTTAGCCTACAGCGTAGTTACAAATTTAACAAGTTTCGCTTTAAATGCTTCGTAATTAAAAACAGAAACAAGGTTTATGTTACGAGTGTGTCAACATCAACATTTAGTTTAAAATGTACACACAGAATTATTTTGAACTAAGTATTTGAATTACGAATACGATAATGTATTAAGTATTAAAAAAAACAAAAGCGGTATATTTTTATTACAAATCTTTATTTAGCTTGCAATGTATGTTAGTTAGATAGATAGTAATTTGTATGTTAGTTTGTTTAGGTCAAATTTTGTAAGCAAGATTTAAAGCACTGATTGAGCTGAAACTTGGTATACCGAAGTAACTTCGGTGAGGTCAAGCTTTGTGTCGCGGGGGACTTTACAAACATACAATTAACGGACACAAATTACACCCAGACTCAGAACAACTCTTTTTGAGCCACACAAAGTTTTCTCCTGTGTGGGAATCGAACCCACAACCTCGTGCACAACAGGCGCATACTGTAGCTACTAGACCACCGAGGCAGTCAAAAATATGATACCATGGAGCTGGTCTGATGATGAAATCGGCAGGTAGCCATGGGAACACTTCAACAAAACAAGACAGTCGTGTCGTGTTCTGGTTTGTGGGATTTATCAAGACGAGTACTATACTCTTAAATGAATGTTCAGGGACGTGATGATGAAGTGGGCAGGTGCATATAGTAACTCTTTAACAAAACAAGCCTAGATGAACTGTCTATCTGTCAACACAATACTTGCTTAGCTTGTTTATTATTACCGTACCTCAGTATTTTTAAAAGCATACGTACTATTGACTAACTCGGTGGTCCAGTGGCCGCAGTATGCGCCTGCTGTGCACGAGGTTGTGGGTTCGATTCCCACACAGGATAAAACTTTGTGTGACCCACAAAGAATTGTTCTGAGTCTGGGTGTAATTTGTGTCCGTTAATTGTATGTTTGTAAAGTCCCTCGCGACACAGAGCTTGTTCTCTAGTGCGGGAGGTGTCTTTTAAAAAAAAAAAAAAAACTCTTTCTCCAGCAGTAGGGCCGTTTGCTTACACAGCATTATTTAAATTAAAAAGTATAAAATATTAATTTTTATACGCTTAAACTGGCAAAAATACTTCACTACTTATATCCTCATAAAGTCCAGGTTATTATAATAAGTAATATTTACAGATTCATTAAACTCTACGTACGAAGTAAATTCCACATTTTCATAAATGACACAAGTAAGCAGTTATTATGTAATTAATGTTTAATTTATTATTATTGGCTTTATAAATTTTGATAGCGATAATTAATTTATGAACCTCATTTCAACGTGAATTTTGCTACCGCATGGATCCAGATAAACCCTTATTTTATGTTCATGTAATTCGATAACGGTAGTTCTTAATTTAATCTATACTAGTACTAGCGGTCCCGACTTCGTCCCGGGTTAAACTATTTTCAGCGCAACTTTCTTTTTTTTACTTAAGAACCTTCTACTGACAATAACAAATACAACGAAAAAAGAACTACTGAAATCGGTCCAGCCGTTCACGCGTGATTACGTGACCAAGGGAAATAGGGATTCATTTTGATATATAAGAAGATTATAAAGAGGTAATGTTTGCGGGGTTGTATAGGGTAATCTCTGAATCTGCTGAACTGATTTTGAAAATTCTGTTACCAATAGAAAGTCACGTTATTTGTGAGTATCATAGGCTATATATCAAACCGAAAAATGCCCAATGAAGTGGACACGGGTCAGTTAGTATGAAATATGAACAAGGCGGTACTGCATAAAACAATATAGGAAAAAATCTACAGTTTTTAACATCAATATCAATACAAAAAGTACTGTAAAAGCTATTTATTGAAAGAAAACTGAGAACTGTAAATAATACTATAATGCAGCTTAGTTACAAGACGCTCTTGTAAAGTACACAATAGAAAGTGAATAAGAAGCCTTTGTTTTAATATTAATTAGCAGATCCAATGGCAATACTTATCACACTTTTCCCTCGTATTGTTTACATTTAACAAGTAAAGGCGGGTGTCGACATCACAATGCTGCTTCGTGATGTGGAGACAATTTGCATCGCGAGCCAATTTGAACGTAGCCTTACTGACGGCCTGCTCAATGTGAGCACCAGATGAGCAGACTCGCGAGGCAGCCTCGCAATGTCGATACTCGGCTTAAAATGATACATTCATTTATACTACTTAGTGAAAATGTATTGCTCATGTGATGATAAGCAGTAATTTGAAAGTAATTATTAACATAAAATACAGTGCACCAAGAACTGCCTTTCTACATTCATTCTGTCCATCCAGGTTGTCTGGAAGAAATCGCCACTAGCGATAAGACCTCCCATTGTACTAGCCTTAACTTAGTAATTTAAGTTGGAAAATGTACTTTTATGGTGTACAATAAAGTATATTGTATTGTATTGTAATTACTGAAGCCTATGAACGCTGGTAATACCAGGAGCATGTTGTCACTCTAAATCTTGTAATTATTTTTTTGTGTAATGGGTAATCCACGAATAAGGAAAACGTTATTTAATCTTGCACGGTAATACAACTATTGTAAGAAGTTATTTAGATATGATTGTCTCTGAAGTAGTGGCCCTTTCCCAGTCGGGTTTGTATGGTGTATAAACGTATAATGTACTTACCTCATTTATAAGTTTGCTATATTCTTCATAATTATTTCTAATCTTTATATTTGGGACAGCAGTACCATTTCAGCCTCCTTTTTTATCCTTCGACAATTACTTTACTTTCTTAAAGAAGCAGAAGAAGAAGAAAGTTATCCTTATTTCTAACTTTATTTCTACTATACTCGTACTAACTTGGTTTTTATCTTTACGTTAAGAGAGATAGGGCACCATACTAGCGAGCAAGCCCGTCTGAGGAAGGACTTCCACCTTACAGCTGAAGATCTTAGCTAAATAACTACACACGGCGGTATAGTTGTGTTCCTGTGTATGAGTACAGTTCTCCAGCGCTCGTTTAGGGATGCATTTTGTAAGTTTTTCTAAAGCCCTGGTGTATAAACAAACTAGTAAAAACGACTGGTAAAACATTATTAACCATGAACATAGTCTTTTGCGTCATATTATCTAATTATAAGTTGACTCATATTTTACATGTTTGCATTTTGACAAAAGGTGTAGGTATATGAATATAATAGGTGTATCAATATTATGTATTGTATATCACAAATATGTTCGTTAGTTTACAATTTTGTTTTCGTGAAGTAGGACTAATTGGCTTAAACAAACTTTTTATTAGATTTTGTGACAATTTCTTTTTCTTGTTGCTCATTAGGTAGGTTTTAAACTTTATGTTGTTGAGTATTAGATCTAACTAAGTATTTTTATAATATTATTGGACGGAACTTATAAGTTATGCCCCTTTGTAGAAAATAGGTAAGTACTGACAAAAGTAAAATTAATATTCTTTTCTGAGTATAGGTTCTTATATACTAGAGCTGATTAGTTGGATTGAGATCCAGAATTCCAATCTGTCTTCAAATAATTGCTTTTATTTGCGGAGATCAATTGCTGCTATCAATTTGCTCATGATAGCTTTAGTATACGGTAAGTAATAGTTTTAGAGTACTTCTTCATCTAGATCGTAGAAGCTGACGTAAAAAATATCAAATATAGGTTAAGTAGAGCTTTTCAAACATTAAACTAAAATCAGGACTGTACAATTAAGGTTTAGTGACTTGCAAGTTATGATAAATGAAGAGTCACTTAGCTAATCTGTTAAGAAGTAGGTTGAAGTAATTTTATATAACATTACACACTCCCGTTCAACATTTAGTCAGCTGGTGGTATACACAGAAAACTTTATATAATTATTTCTTCGAAGTCAAGTATTACTTAAGAAATAATTATAAAAGTTCTAGACAGAGTACGTTGCAAGGTTCAGTGACCTTGCAAAAGACAACTCTTACAGTAACTCACGCTGATCAAAAATACAATTCACGGATAAACTATGTTTCGATTCTGTTAAACTCTCTGTCCCTCTAGACAAGTGGCATAAACGGTAGTCGAATCGAAAAGTCAAAAATGCAAATGTATGGGATTTGACGTAAGTTAACGACATTAAATCGTAGACTCACATCAAATTCCATACATTTTATTTTTTGACTTTTCGATTCGACTACCGTTTATGCCACTTGTCTAGAGGCTCTGAGGTTTTACAAATATTTATCTGATGTGGTACCTACATCGCTCAATATATTGGTAGTGCTAAAGTAACGAAGGAAGCTAGTTGATTAAAGTGTGTTTTTTTAGATAAATAAATTATTCTTTAGTGGGAAAACTATGCATGAGCTTGGCATAAGACCCAAACAGTTGGCGTGCAAAAGAAAATACCTGTACAAAACTCTGAGTGGATAAGGGTTGATGAAGAACAACAATCTAAAAAGAATATTCTTTATTACAGCAAGTAAATAATAAGTATAAAATATTTGTTACAATTCGAAACTGCAGAATGGAAAGTCTTATTAAAAGCGATCTCTGTTATTTAAAATTCAAGACGCGGAAAAGAACCTGTTTCTATTTTTCTATCTAAGTTTCAGATTCATTTAAGATCTCAGTCCTGTTGTATTATATTATTATACTAGCTGCTTTTTTTGTTGTGGTAAAATGGATATGAACTAATTCATAATGATATGACTTTCCTTATAATTCGTATTATCTGTATCAACATATTATGAGAGTCGTGGAGAAACTTTAGATTAGTTTCATGGGAGCGTTTCAACGCCCCTGTTGTCACCCTAATCCCTGTTATCATTAAGCGTTATAGTTTGTATTCATAGTTGAAGTCAAATTGTAAAGTTGAATTCAAAAGTTACCGTCGAATTTAAATTAGATTGTTTTGTGTGACAGCTTCAATTTATATGAAGCAATTAAGTTTAAAAAAGTTGCAATAAAGTTCTAAAACAAAATTTTATAAGGTAACATTTTCAAATATTAAAGAATAACAAAAATATACAAAATGGACCTCTTAAATCTATTAGAGGCAGTCCGCGGACAGAAATGCATGTACTTACATTTTTCTTCAACATTCAGCTTCTATTCAGAGCCAGCCAACCGAAAGGGAATAAATACACAAGGAGACACACAAAAGAGCCTCATTCTATGATTTACGACTAAATATCATTCAGAGGAGAATTGTATCCGCGTATTTGGCAAGGCCTATCCCGGTTCTTTATTGCTCCAGTTAATAGTTAATAATCCCTGTTTTTTTTATTGTCGGCATCTGTTATACAGATATACGGACGACCCAGATTATGTGATAGTTATTTTGTTGCGACTCGTAAAATGTTTGGCTGTGCTTGTTTAATAGAAAATGTATGGGTGTGTATTGTTAACGAATGAGTATGGTCGGTATGTGTTGTCTTTCTGTTTTATGATATTATTGGCGACGATTCTTATTTCTTATATATTACTACTTTTTGGATATGTTCTTTAAATTTTGTTGCTGATCTTGAATTAAATTGAAGCGTACTGTGGTTACTTTGAACTCTCTAGATATATTATTATGATACGATGATATGCTCGGTGGTCAGAATTTGACTGTAAATTATAAAATCTGATGAAATTAACTGTTAATATATTTTTATCGATACCTCCTCAAGGTCGACAAAATCTTTTGTAACTATTGTCGAGCTTCGATAGCAAGAGGGAATAACAATCAAAGAGTTAAAAAATCAACGTATAGTGTATCATTAGATATTGATATACCTAAATATTGATACCTCTAAAGTTCGACAATATCTTTTGTAACTATTGTCGAGCTTCGATAGCAAGAGGAAATAACAATCAAAGAGTTAAAAAAACAGCCACCGAACTTTTGAAAAGAACTAAAATACGGTTCAAACTTGCCGTCAATTTACTTTGTGTTACTTGCCTTTCGTTGCATTGAAGCCTAGCAACTACAGGGGTTCAAAAGGGTAGTACTAGAAGCTTAATCGGATCAGATAGTTCCGGATACAAGCTTTTAACAAGTTATCTGCATTTGACATTTAAATGCAGCTAACTTGTTTTACCTTGTTCACTATTATATCAAAAATTATATTAACTGCCTCGTAACTGGTCTATGAGCGTGACTGCTGATCACGAGGTCCCGGGTCCGATTCCCGGGTCAGGCCATAAATTGATATTGGGTTTTTCTGTTAAGAAATTTACAATAGAGTTTGGAAATTGGTGGTGTTTACACCTCAGTGTATCGTTTGTTATAAATTAACGTAACATAATAGTTATGTAATATCTTATGACTGGTATGTTGGTGTAGTGGTCAGTGATTCTAAGTGCTAAGCCGAAAGTCATGAGTTCATTTCCTTAACCGTTAATAAAATTATTCATTAATTTCGACCATAGTATAAATGCCACACAGTGAAATTCTAATTGATGGGTACTGCTAACCAAAATAAAATTTACACCTCATGTGTATCTAGAATTTGATTTAGGTCGGCAGTAGGAATATAAAATTATAGCATTACTCCTATATTATAAATATAACTTAATTTTAAATATTAAAACTATCAACATAACCCTCGAGCACAGTATATAGTATAAAACAAACAAGCAATGTTTTTTATTTGAACCTTAATGAAAACTTTGATATAGGACAACTTGGTGGAAAGGGGACTGGTACCAGGTGCTCAGTGGCAAACGTACTATAACCCTAATGATTAACATAACCGGTAGGATAAGGCCAGATTATGAGGATGTCATAACACCTTTAGAAAATCCAATTTTAGAGAGCCTACCCAAGCTCATGCTTAGTTTGTAGTATGAACATATTAATCTGGCCTTATAAATCTGAAAGCTTATAAGCCCAGTTTATAAGTAAAGCCTTGGAATTTAACATGGAAACCTAGTTTAGAGTGTATCATTAGATATTTATATACCCTGAAATATAATTAGAAAGATGCAGCGTATAGAGGCCTCCAACAAGGTGGGCTGACTGAACTGGGTAAGGTTGCGAGCAGCCGATGGAAAAGGTTAGTTCAGGACCAAATGCTGCGAAAATCCTGGGTGGAGCCAATGTACAGCAGTGGACGCCTTTTGGCAGAGATTATGATGAATGGCTATTGATAGTTCTATCTGTCTAGAAAAACACGAGCGACGTGGAAAAGTATTGGGTTCTTCAACGAAGAAGTTGTAACATTTTTAAAGGGTCGGCAACCTGCGAGTTATACTCAAGTTCCTCTTGACGACTGGCATAAACAGTAGTCAAATCAAATAGAATAGAAAGAAAATATATGTGATTTAACATAAGTTTACGATATAATGTCGTAAACTTACGTCAAATCCATTCATTTGCTTTCTATTCTGTACGCCACTTGTCTGACTGTTTCAAGGGTACATAGGCTTCGGTAACTGCGTATCAGGGGAGCGGTTTGCTTGTTTGCCTTTTAAGTAGTATGAAAAATAAAACATGTGCATTTAAACGAATCAGTTCAAGAAAGTAATTATCTCTAAAAGTTAGTAAAGTCAAATTCAATTTCAATGTTAACTCCAGTATTTCTTCAATAAACTTTACACTTTCAAAAGAGAAGAGCTTGACATTAAAAATAAATGCTTCGCTTTTGAACTGTTTAAACTAAGTTTTGAATATGCTATCTTGGATAATCTTTATGCAAGTTAAACCTGTATTTTCTGTTCTCTCTTATAAGACAGCTTTTGGCCCAGAGGATTAATTGGAAGATTACAAGATTAATAACGCTTTAATGCATGTTCAAAAAGCAAATTTGAAAATATTTTGTCTGTCTAAGTCCGTACCACTACGCTTATAAAGAGATCGTTTCGTTCTTATTTTGATATTTGTAGGATGTCAAGTTTATCATTGTTCGAAATACGAATAAAAATTTAAACTATAGCTGTGTTGATGTCCATGACCGAAGAAATATTAATAAAAAAAATTAAAAGCACTGTTTCGAAATGCTTATAAGTTATTAGCTATGGTTCTAATTAGTTATTTTGCCAAAAGCCTTAAAAAACTGGGTATTATAGAAAAAAATATCATGTTTAATATATATAAGAACTATTTCATTACAAGTAATACGAAAATTTATAAAATAGATAGTATTAACGATCATATTATTACCACAACACGATCAAGCTTAAACATGAAAAATTCAATTTCGATCAACATTCACTTTATACCCAACATGGCAAGACGTAGTAATTTCTTAGACAATGTTATGGCACGTATAACACGGTACACAACACAGGGGTACTTACCGATGAGGAAAAGGAAGCCATGTAGAAGAGATAGCCATAAAGCGGATTTCACTCCGCTCGCTGCGAGGCCCATTACGATCACCTCGTGGAAACAGGTTCACTGGAATATAAGTATACGTTTAGTAATAATATAGACGTTTCAGTAATAAAATGAAGATATTGCGGGAATAGGAAGCATTTATTTTTATATTTTTCGGTTTTACTGATGTTAGAATAGCAGTTGTGAGGGTAGTTGCTAATTTTATTTTCGTTTTATTGTACTTGGAATATTTTACAGACTTGGTGAGCTCTGTTTCAACAATTTTATATTGACCACTTGAATCGTGATCGAAATAATATGACTACTTTTATAGAATATACCTATGGTTAGTAGTATTGCTAGTGTATAAAAATAGTATCTAACAATAAAAAATGAAAATATATCAAGGCATGATCTGCGTCATCCTAACGTTGATAAATGCATGATGCTTAATGCATTAAGTCCGGCTTTGTTCAGCTTTATGCAAGTAGCGTAAGAAAAATAAAATGTCTGTCGACCCTTGGTCTAGCAATGTTATTAAAATTTTTATGTTCTTTACACTCAATACCTACTACATAAGATTTGCAAGGTCATCGTCATGCCGTCTCTTTTTTTTCGGTGAGTTTGACAGTAAAGTTGCTAGCATGATATATGTATGTTGATAGCTTACATTTTTAAGAGAGGTAGGGCATCATATTAGTGAGCAAGCCCGACTGGGGAATGACACTCCACCTTACACACAGCGGTATAGTCGTGTTCCTGTGAGTGAGTACAGGTCTCCAGAGCTCATTTAGATATGCGTTTTGAAGGAAAGGTTTTCTATCCCAGGGATACTCGATCTTAAGGCCCGGGTGTAAAAGAAAATGTTTTGGCAACACTTAAGTAATACCTCTGGCATTGCAAGTGCCCATAGGCTACGGTAACTGCGTAACATCAAGCGGGCCGTAAGCTTGTTTGCCAAAAAACCCACTTAAAGTTATTTTTTTAGCCGCTTTGGTGCTAGAAGTTGTATGTCTTGTCGCGAAACAAGTGTATACAAAATCATAAAACCATCGTACCAAAAATATATAAAGAATAAGGTCACCTTAATTTTAAAATAAAAGCGTCGAGTAAAATGACTTATAAAACCAAGACAACGTATTAATAAAGATTTCATCATAATATTAGAACAGTAACAAAAGACAGCTTCAAGTAAAATTTTAATTTATCAAATTATGAGTTAATTCAATTGCTTTCTGAATGTGGTGACACGACAGTTGGGAACAGACAGAAATGTGTGTGGCTTTGTTTATCCACCTATTTTATTTTAAAGATGCATGTGTGGCTTATGAGACGCTTATTAAATCAACTGTTTTAAGGTCCAATTAGTAGGACACTTTTTTATTGTTATGTGCGATGTCTTGGGTTTAGTTGAGATTGTGATGTTTTTACGTGATAATGTGAATGTAAAGTACATCGAGCCCGCAACGTAACAAACCCAACGCACGCACCACGACGCGCCGCCGGCACCACACTCGGCCAATCAGAAGCGCTACACATCGACCAATCACAGCGCGGCTGTAAATTACGTCGAGCCCGCGACACATCGAACACGACGCGCGCACCGCGACGCACCGCCGGCACCGCGCCCGGCCAATCAGAGGCGCTATGTTTCGACCAATTACAGATCAGTAGTTTTTAGTATAAATATAGGGACCATTTTTGTAAATATTCATTCGGAAACAAGAAGAGGAACAATAAACAACTAATAAGAAAAACGAAGTATTAATTAAGAAAAGAACCCCTACAGTCCACTACAAGTAATCCCCAACAGTTGGTCCTTCGAGCCGGATCAAGATGGTCATCACTAGAAGCCAGGCCGACGCAGAAGAATCATCAGAACGCCGCCAGAACGAGGAAGCGGAACTCCTGAGGCGGCAGAGGATCGAAGATGAGCGCCGACGCCGCCAGGCCTTAGGACCACCGGCTTCACCCAGCACGCACCGAGACACGGAGACTGGGAAGGGGGCTACGAACGACGCCCCCCCCAGCACCTCCAGACCCCTGACTCCTGGAAACCTACCACGAACTGGTTCACCAGGGCGTTCAGTGCGGTCCCAGCGCTCGACGGCTAGCGTTGCAGCTAGGGTGAGGTTGGCCGAACTGGAAGCCGCCGAGAAGCTGGCTGCCCTAAAGAAGAAGGAGCTGGAAATCGAAGCCGACCTGATAAAGAAGCGGTTGGCCGCAGACGTCTCAGCCCTCCACGACGAACAAGGAAGCATTCACGAAGACGCCGCCGACGACCCCCACCATCGGAAGGTGGACGAATGGCTGCGAGCAAACCCCATCAGCGCCAGCCCCAGGAACAAGGAAGACCCAGGGAAGACCAGGGAAGAACGGCACCTGCGCTTCGACCTTAGGGGCAGGTCACCCACTCCTACCAGAGCCAGGAGTATTGACCACCTCACAGAGGCCATGGATAGGATGTCCAGGCCCAGGGTCAAGTGCGCCGAGCTACCCACGTTCTCCGGGACCCACACCGAATGGCTGACTTTCAAGGCCGCTTTTAGGGATTCCACTAGAATATATAGAATGACAGGAATTGAAAACTTACAGAGGCTGCGGAAATGCTTAGCAGGGGAAGCCCGTGACGTCGTAGCTGCGCTCCTGGCCACCGCCTCCGATCCTGACATCATCATCAGCACCCTCGAGCAGACCTTCGGCAGACCAGAAGTCATCATCGACAAGGCCTTCGAGGACCTGAGGAAGCTCCCGAAGCCAGGGTCATCAGCGGTGGACCTGAACAACTTCGCTGTACGGGTACAGAACGTGGTCTACGTGCTAAAGAGCATCGACCAGCATGGGTACCTGTATAACCCCGCGCTAACACGAGAGACCCTGAGTAAGCTCAGCCCCCACATCCAGGCACGGTGGTGTGACTACGCGACGGATCATGAGGAATCGAGGGAACCAGAGATCGTCATGCTCTCACAATTCCTGATGAGGGAGGCAGACCGAGCACTCAAACACTCTTATGTACCTTCCACAGCTCTCACAACATCCACCAGGAAGGAAACTAGACCTGCTGCTGCAACCCCTGGAACGAAGAGGAAGCCGAGTGCCGTGTTCAACGTCACCGAGCCCGACAGGGAGCAGCTGGACCAGTGCCCCAAATGCGAGCAGAACCACGAGCTACCCCAGTGCCCCAAGTACAAGGCACTGACAGTGGACCAACGCTGGGAGTTGGTAAAGAACAAGAAGCTGTGTTTCAGGTGCATCACAAAGAAACACCGCCGCAACTTCTGCAGAGCGAAGCCGTGTGGTGTGGAGCAGTGCCACCGCCCCCACCATGCGACGCTGCACCAGGATCAACAGCGAGCAGTGGAAGAACCAGTCACAGCATCCACCAGCTCCACGGAAGCAGTCCTGTCAGTTGCCGCCCGCATGACCTCAGAACCGAAGACAGTGCTACTCAAGATGTGTCCAGTCACCGTCGTGGGACCACGGGGGGAGGTCAGCACTTACGCCCTCCTGGATGAAGGTGCCACCATCTCGCTCATCGACGCCGAACTAGCGCAGCAGATTGGAGTGAAGGGACCAGCACAGCAACTCCGGATGCAGGGTGTCAACATGTCACAGACCGAAGTTGGAAGCCAGGTGGTGACCGTACAGCTGAAGGGATCTCAAGGTATGTCTCATGAACTAAGAGCTCGCACCATCAAGAACATGAAATTGCACCAACAGGCAGCACCGATCGCCCTGCTGGCGCACGAACACCTGCGAGACTTGCCCAAAGAACAAGTATGCTACGACCTAGCACGCCCTGGGATTCTCGTGGGAACCGATCACTGGGAATACATCGTGTCCCGGGAACTACGCATCGGCAAGAAGAATCAGCCGATAGCATCACGAACAACACTGGGATGGGTGATACACGGCACACTGCCACGCAGCATCATACGACGGAACGAAGACTGTGTGCTACACGTCCACACACCAAGACATGGTGAGAACACAGCGGACAACCACGATCAACAACTCCACAACCTCGTGGAACACCACTTCAGGATCGACGCGCTTGGTGTCGCTAATAAACCAAAAGTAAGCGACGCGAACCTCCGAGCGATGAATATGGTCAAGAACACCCTGAAGAAGTCAGCGAACGGCTACGAGGTGGGACTACCCTGGAAGGAGGACGACATCAAGCTACCGCCTAGCTACGACTCAGCGTTACGCCGGCTGCACAAGATCGAGCAGAAGATGGACAGCAAGCCAGAGTTCGCAGCGGAATACACCAGGCAGATAGAAAACCTGCTACAGAAAGGATACGCGACACCCTGCGACGGCACCGAAAGAACTAGTGCCGTATGCTGGTACCTGCCGCATTTCGCAGTGCAGAATCCTAACAAGCCCGGGAAGCAACGACTCGTGTTCGACGCAGCAGCAAGGAGCCGTGGAGTCAGCCTAAACGACCACCTGCTGGAAGGACCCGATCTATTGATGTCCCTGCAGGGCATTATGTTCCGTTTTCGAGAAAAACAGGTAGCCATCACCGCAGACATTCAGGAAATGTTCCTTCAAGTGAAGATACGACCCGAAGATCAACCAGCTCAGCAGTTCCTATGGCGAGGGACCGAACGAGAGGCAGCACCACAACACTTTAAAATGACGAGTATGATATTCGGCGCAGTAAGTTCCCCATTCATGGCACACTACGTTCGAGATTATAACGCGAAGATGCACGCGAGTACTCACCCGCGCGCCCTTGAAGCTATCACTCGAAGCCACTATATGGACGACCTGGCAGCCAGCTACGACAGCGAACAGGAAGCTCGGCAAGTCGTCACGGAGCTAATGGAAGTACATGCAGCCGCCGGGTTTAAGCTACGAGGGTGGAACACCAACAAGGCCAGCGTACTACTCAACGTGCCCGAGGAATTGAAAGCCACGTCGCCCACCCCACTGGGGGGAGATGGACCGGAGAATAAGATACTCGGCCTCATCTGGAGCGCGGAAAAGGACGAACTGGGTTTCAACACCTCTATGAACAGGGTCCCAATCGAGGTACGTAACAGGAACCGCTCACCGACCAAACGGGAAGCACTCAGCGCGGTCATGTCGATCTATGACCCCCTAGGATTGTTGAGTCACTTCACCATACGAGCCAAGATCGTATTACAAAGCCTGTGGCGTCTGCAAATATCATGGGATGAACCCATACCAGAGGAAGAAAACGAGCTCTTCGCCGCCTGGTTGGAACGTCTTCCTGACCTCGACCGTCTCCGACTAGAACGATGCTACATGCTGCAGGGATGCCTGAACCTGGAACTGCACATACTATGTGACGCTAGCGAACAAGCATACGCCGCCGTAGCGTACTGGCGCATCACCCGACAAGACAGCAGCATCCAGATAAGCCTTGTAGCCGCCAAGTCCAAAGTAGCACCACGACGCTCTCAGACCATTCCCCGCCTAGAACTACAGGCCGCAGTCATCGGAGCACGGTTGGCAGCCACCATCAAAAAGGAACATCGAGTAGAAGTACACAGAACGGTATACTGGACCGACTCAACCACCGTGATCCACTGGGTACGTCACGACGCACGACGATACACACCGTTCGTGGCCCACCGCCTCGGAGAGATCTCCGAGCTTACGCATAGCAAGGAGTGGCGATGGGTACCGACCGAGCAGAATGTTGCGGACGACGCAACCAGGCTCACCCACACGTCGATCACTACGGAGGATAGATGGTTTCGAGGTCCAGCATTCTTATACCAACCTGAAGACCAATGGCCAGTCGAGAGAACCTCCGAAGAGGAGGAGGTAGAGGTACTCCATATCGTAGACGCGAAAGACAGTTGGATACCTGAACCCTCACGCTTCTCTAAATACGAAACTCTGGTGCGAGCCACCGCTCGGGTATTAACTTTTGTCAACAGGTGCCGACGCCGATCAAGTCGTATGGAGAACGAACATATAGAACAGGCAGAACGAGCAGTCATTCAACACGCACAAAGAGAAAGCTTCGAGGAGGAAATAACAAGACTGGAATCCTCACGCCCCATCACAAAGTCAAGCCGGCTGTACAAACTGGACCCAGTGCTGGTGGACGGAGTCTTACGGCTGAGGGGCCGCATAGGAGCAGCTACCGTACCTTTGGATACCAAGCAGCCCATCATCCTGGACGGACGTCACCACATCACCCGACTCATAGTGATGCGGGAACACTGCGCCGCCGGACATGGTGCGAGAGAGAGGGTAACCAACGACCTGAGACAGCGGTACTGGATTATCCACCTGCGACCCACCGTGCGCACCATCGAACGGGAATGCGCCTGGTGTCGAACCCGTCGAACGAAACCGGAAGTACCGGCAACTGGAGACCTACCCCGCGCCCGTCTTGAACCGTTTCAACGGCCTTTCACTCACTGCGGGCTAGACTATTTTGGACCCATCATTGTGAAGATAGGACGTCGCCGAGAGAAACGATGGGGAGCGTTGTTCACCTGCCTCACCTCCCGTGCTGTGCACCTGGAACTCGTCGCATCATTGTCAACGAACTCGGCCATCATGGCACTTCGACGGATGGCAGCAAGAAGGGGATGGCCGCGAACCATGTACTCTGACAACGCGACCAACTTCCATGGTGCAGACACAGAACTACGGGTAGCCTACGAAGAATGGAAACCAGCTTTACGAGAAATAGGGCAACTACATCGCATGAATTGGCGCTACATACCACCTGGAGCTCCAAACCAGGGGGGAGCGTGGGAGCGACTCGTACGCTCAGTAAAAGTGGCCCTAGCTGCGACCCTAAAAGAAAAGGAACCGACTGAAGAAGTGCTGGGAACTCTCCTGACCGAAGCCGAGTTCAGCATTAACGCCCGGCCATTGACACATGTAAGTGTAAACCCAGACGATCCCGAGGCTTTAACCCCAAATCACTTTTTATTAGGATCATCAGCTGGACTGCCAACCACGGGACCATGCGAGGACACCGACCGCCGAGCCTGGAGAGCCAGCCAAGCACTCGCCGACCACTTCTGGCGACGCTGGGTGCGGGAGTACCTGCCTTCGCTGACACCACGCGGCGGGTCAGCCAGTCAGCACCGACCACTGCAAGTTGGCGACATAGTGGTCGTGACCGACCACACCCTACCAAGAAACGTATGGCCACTGGGTGAAGTCACTCGTGTCTATCCGGGACCAGACGGCGGCATCCGGGTGGCAGACATCAGAACGAAAACCGGAATCTTCAAACGACCAGTCAGCAAGCTCGTCGTACTGAAAGGAGTCGCTACGCAGGCTGCGCTGGGGGGAGAACTGTAAAGTACATCGAGCCCGCAACGTAACAAACCCAACGCACGCACCACGACGCGCCGCCGGCACCACACTCGGCCAATCAGAAGCGCTACACATCGACCAATCACAGCGCGGCTGTAAATTACGTCGAGCCCGCGACACATCGAACACGACGCGCGCACCGCGACGCACCGCCGGCACCGCGCCCGGCCAATCAGAGGCGCTATGTTTCGACCAATTACAGATCAGTAGTTTTTAGTATAAATATAGGGACCATTTTTGTAAATATTCATTCGGAAACAAGAAGAGGAACAATAAACAACTAATAAGAAAAACGAAGTATTAATTAAGAAAAGAACCCCTACAGTCCACTACAAGTAATCCCCAACAGTGAAAATATTCAAAATACAAGTGAGTTTCTGTGCATAACTACGGGTATCCAGTGCACATTTGGGGATGCCTTTTTAAGGACATTTTCCTATCCCAGGAATACTGTATCATAAGAACCTGTTGCAAAAAGAATCGGCAACACGCAAGTGATGGTAACTGCTTAACATCAGGTGGGCTGTGCACTTGTTTACCACCCAAGTAGTATCAAAAAGCCAACTTGTGCAGAACATATTATACATAGTCCATCATTGTTGAGATTGGCCACTGTGCCCGAAATCGATCTGGATGAGTATTTATTACACTTATTTACCACCATAACACCTAGGTAGTATAAAAATGTTAATATATAATTTAGTAAGTACGAGTATGCTAATAAGCACCGCAGAACATTTGCACTATTCTGTAGCAAAAACAATCTAAGCCACCACGTATCATACGTTAATTAATTGTATTACCCTTCATGTCATTGTACTTAGTGTACACACTGATACATCTATTTAGTATCAGTGAGCGTAATGTCTGTCGGGGAGTTCACTTGAATATAGCTTCGGCTAATTTAATTATCTTAGTCGTAGCGTTAAAGCTGGTAAGAATAAATAGTAATATTGTAGCTCGTATTAATAAAGAGTAACTAAAAATAAGGATAATGTAATCATGTTTGCGTTCTATGTTTTCAATTTGGTGTTTATTTATTGTTCCTCGACTAAATAACAAATAGAAAGCAACAAAGATTAGAAATATAACTATGGTAGGAGATTACGGACTGGTACGCCAGGAATGGGAAGGGACGTAGAGGAAAGTAAGTTAAAAAATGGGTCCTCCCATTTTTCTCCGTCCCTTTGGCAGATCGTGTTAGATAGTGTTCTCCATCCCTATGGCAGATCGTCCTCGATCTGCCAAGTGGAAACCGGGACAAGTGGAGATAAGAGAGGTGGGGCACCATACTGGCGCGCAAGCTCGACTTGAGAAGACTACAGCCAAATAACTTCACACAGCGGTCTAGTTGTGTTCCTGTGTGTGAGTACATATCTCCAACGCTTAGTTAGATATGTGTTTTGAAAGAAACGCTCAGCCAAAAGACGTCCACTGCTGGACATAGGCCTCCCCCAAGGATTTCCACAACTCTCGATCCTGACCCGACCTTGTCCATCGGTTGCCCGCAACCTTTACCAGGTCGTCGGTCCACCTTATTATTATTGTTCAGGCTCCGAGAGCGTTTTCCTTCCACGCAGTATAATATTTTTATTTTATTTATCTATTGTTCCTTATTAATGTCCTGTGTTTGTTCGAATAAATGTGTTTCTTTGTATTATGTGTAACTACTATGTTAATTGTCTTAGACGTAATATTAATACAATATAAGTACCTATTGTATGGTTGTATTAGTAAGTAAATACGAGATGCGCTATCTGTCAATACCAGTTACTTACCCAAGTCTAGCTATCCAACCGCATGTCAATACGTATAATGGACTTTGGTATTCTAAGAACTAGGTATGTATTGCCAAAATTAGCCTTCAATTATAGGAAGATGCTCCTAGCCAGGCTGCTGTTCAGTTAACGATCAGCGGGTTAATCTACCAAGGGCGTGGAAACCATATAGAGGGTGACAGCATAGTGGTATTTCATCTGAGCATCTCTTTGCTTCGGAGGGCACGTTAAAAGTAAATTCCGATTGTTAACAGTCTTTAAATCACGATGGAGGCCTAAATATAGGCGATGTTATAAAGTTGGCTACTAACCAAACGACAAGAAAAAAGATCGGAAAATTATGAAAGATATTGTCATATCAGAGTTTATAAACTCCGCCATGACACTGACGAGTTTAATAAGATGCTGTATCCCTCATTTTCCGTGTCACTGGACTGTAACCGGGCTTTTGCTAAGTTTATAAAATATTTCTTATACTACTAAGCCAAATGAGTATACGTCCAGCCTTATGGTAATCAGTTACCGTAGCTTATGGACTACTACTACGAATGGATGTTACAAGATGCAAGGTTGATAACACGTGAGTAATACTCTTGGTATAGCAAGCGTCCATAGATTCCGGTAACCGCTTGCCATCAGGCGGTAGTTTGCTTGTTTGTCACAATTTATATATAGATATGTATAAAATTCGCGTGTCCTAGTGTTTGTTACGAAACTCCCCGAAACGGCTTGACCAATTTTTTTGTGTATAGATATTTGGTAGGTCTGAGAATAGGTCGTCAACTATTTTTATTCCCCTAATTAATGTGTGATAAAGTGACTCAAAATCAAATATTTTTCCATTGAAAAATACCTTAAATTTTCACTCTTCTACCACCAGCCCCTATTTTAATAACGATATAACTATTTTTACTCTTTATGTCAAAACATAAATGCAGAGTCAGCTAGTGGTAAGTACTATAAAAAAATCTAAATATATCACTACGTGTATCCGAAACTAACGTCACAAATTCTACAAATCTTAAAATTAGAATATACTTTATTGCTGCAATATAAATTTTATAGCGCTATCATGATTGTCAATTTATTTGAAATATCGTCGGAAACGTTTTACTAACTTTCGTACGTACGTCATATGTGTGGGTGTATGAAGGTATTGTTATTATTGCGTATGTATGAGCTGGTGATAAAAACACGTACTTTTATGGCGGCTGTAAACAAAACAGCCATGTAATGTCCCAGTGTCATGATTTTGGGAGCGCGTCTTTCTACGAATAAAATAAAATATTAGGACGAGCCATTACTAAAGTTTTTGTTATTTAGGCAACACTTATGATAAGTTTATTTTGATTTTTATATAAAATGCAGCAATGCGATAAGTTACATGCAAGTTATGAAGTAAGCAGAAAACTAATATATTTTAATCTGCCAGAAAATTTGAACTTATGTAATGCAATATTAATAATAGCAGCAACCTGTAGGTATATAACATAAATAAATAATAGTAACCCATATATGTCTCACTGTTAAGCACATGTCTCCTTGCGCACAGGTCTCCTCTCCTCTATCAAAAGAGAGAGAGGTTTAGGTCTTAATTATAGGCACGCGCTGGCCTAATATGGGTGGGTGTATCAGACTTGTCTTTAGATTTTTTTCTAAGACACGTGAGTTTCCTTCACAGTTAGCAGATGTTACTCAAACTCACACCACTTATGCATAGGATAATAATAGAGATAGATTTATAAAGAACACTAAATCATATTAAATTTATGTCATCTTAATGTAATCTTATCTATACTACATTAGAAAGAGGTCAAGTTTGTGACGTTGTTAATGAAAATAGAAAGCCCCGTTATTTGTGAGTGCCATAGGTTATATTTTATTGACAAAAACATTTCGGAACTCCGGGAAATACCACCCGTGAGAAGCCGGGGCTTGTCGTAAATAAACTTCTTACATTTCAAAGTCAAAGTCAAACTCATTTATTCATTTAGATCAAATCCATGATACTTATGAACGTCATTAAAACAAATGCCAGCATACTTTTTTCCTAAGGCCAATTCGCTGAATAGGGTTGGGCCTCGAGAAGAATTGGCAAGAAACTCGGGCCACTCTTTTTAATTGCCAGAATATAACATTTACAATTTGGTATGAGTTACAATAGTGGTAACAAAAAGGAACGGAAACCAATATACCATATGAGAAATTTAGATAAGTATTTAATTAATGAGTAAGCAATATTTAAAAAAAAATGAATTTAGCTTTCCACTGTATGGTAATGAGGGATCGTTTCTTTTTGTAAACTACTAAGCATTTGAGTAATTATAAATTAATTGATATATGTATGATAGTGATGATTGGATTCTATAGCAATAATTTGTTTGGATAGAGCCTGTTGAAACCACACCATGAAGCGTAACCACTGATGTGGTTACTTTGTCGTCTGTGTTTGTCGTTGTGTACATGTCAAATGTTAACTTAGATTTATAATAATTAATATTAACAACAGGTGTTATCATCCGGTGGCATCCTACACAATTATATCATACTAGCTGTTGCCCGCGGCTCCGCCCGCGGTTATCGCTGCAAAAAGTAGCCTATGTGTTACTCCAGACCATAATCTATCTGTGTGCCAAATTTCCTCCAGATCCGTTGCGTAGTTTTTACGTGAAAGAGTAACAAACATCCATCCATCCATCCATTCTTACAAACTTTCACATTTATAATATTAGTAAGGAAGTAAGGATAGCATCCTTAATAGAAAACTGGCTTAACTTGAGAAATGTAACTGGTCAATTTTAAACTTTAGCTGTTAAGAATAAGATGTAAATTGCAAAACAAAAACACTTCAACTTAAGTCATTTCTCTACTGTGGTTACGATATATAATTTTTTTGAAAACCGTATACTACTGTACTCATGTTTCATGTAAATTCCCTAGAATAAGACTAGACATTCCTTTAACAAAATAAAGTATACACATAGTAAGTGTAAGTTTCATGTTTTTGTAAGGGACTACATACATAAATTTTACTTAAGTACATTATCTACATATGGAAATCTATGTATACAAGTTTCTAAGTTGTATCTAAGTTAAAGGCAATGTATGTTCAGGTTCACTTAAATATTTGTACTAGTAATAGTATTCGGGAATGTAGAGACACAGATACGGTGCGATCGCCTAGGTCTCTTGGGCTTGCGGTCTGTTTGATATTCAACCCGATCGTTATGCGTACGTGCTAAAATTTTGTAAGTGCAGAGCTCATTCGTTGATTAGTCTTGTGTTCGTTTCGTTGATTGCATAATGTGGTAGAATAAGTTATGAGATATTGATAGTTCTCTAGACCGATTTTGGTCACGGCCGCCAATTAATGGAAATTAGCTATATGATATAGAAAAGGCTTTTGTTCTGAATACAATCATCCTCAACATCCGGACTCACATTGGTGTAGACACGAACTATGCTATAATCTAGATTGTAGCATAGTTTTATTAATTTTCGAATTTCGAATTATAACCCAGAACCGAGGATCTGGGTTTTAATTCGGCCCTTTTTTAGCTGATAGCCTACTTAGTCCATATGTGTTCATTTAATGCAACACTAGGCTAAAAAGTGCAATTGATGATACGAGACTAATCGTATGACAATGATAATTATTATAGCATTAGCGACTTATACATATCCTACTTATATTATAAACGCGAAGGTTTGTAAGTATGGATGGATGTATGGAAGGATGGATGGATGTTTGTTACTGTTTCATGTATAAACTACTAAACGGATCTGAATGAAATTTGGCATAAAGATAGATTATGGTCTGCAATAACACGTAGGCTCCTTTTTACGGCGATAACCAACATCCACGCGGGCGGAGCCGCGGGCAACAGCTTGTTATACATAGATATTTACAGAGATGTAACAAGGCACGCAAAGTTTCTTTTATTATCCAGTAGTGCTGTTACGAGTAGAAATTGGATAATGTAATTTTCAATGTCTTCTTTTATTTATCTGAACAAACATATTTTACCCTATAGAGCTTGAATAAAAATATTGATGATGTTAGGAAAAAGGTAGTATGCAAACTAAATCAATGGAATCACTTTATCAACAATTGGCAATACTTCTACTTGAGTGCCGGTGGATGGAGTTCACGTAATACTTGATTCAGACCTGAGCAAGATAAGAAATCTTATAAGGCGTTTACTTATAAGATTTCTTGTTTCCTTAATATATTTGGTTGGTTTTCGGTATAATAAGGGATACGTTTTGAAAGAATCGTACTCCTATTCCAGGGATATCTTAAAGCACTGGTGTAAAAATTGGCAACACGCAAGTGATACCTCTGGTATTGAAAGTATCCATAGGTAACGGTAACTGCTTAACATCAGGCGTGCCGTATGCTTGTTTGCCACCTAAGAACAATAACAAATAGATACAGAAATATATTTTAAGTTCATTTTATATTTGACTGTCTAATTCTTATCGAATGGTTAGTTGGTTGAAAACCAACGTTTGGTTGTGTGCTGGTAATCTGTTTTTGTGCCACATCAAAAATAAAAAGAAAGTATGTGCTGAAGTTCAAGCAATTGCAGTTTGTTTTAGAAAAAAAAAAACTTTGAATTAAATTTCTTAGGAAATTTAAAATAAGTATTTCTTACTTATCATTTGGATCAGTCGCCAACCTGGTGATAGTTATTTAGATCGACTGTTAACAGTCAGCACCGCCTTTTAACGTGCCTTCCGAAGCACGAAGACACTCAGATGCAATACCACTACGCGGTCACCTTGGTAGCTTAACCCCGCTGATCGAAAGAATGAATTATTTTTAGATTGTAGCGCTATCAGAAAAGATAAGAACGTTAACTTGTATTTCATGTGTTTCGTTGTCAAAGCTGAAACTCTTTGTTGCAATACCTAACTTTTATGTTTAGACATTAAGTCGAATGATAGCCTAATTTTATTCCAGTTATTGCTTCATATCCTTGACCTGTGTACTACCTAACTACAATCAAACTGTTATTTGTATTCTTATTGGTGAAGTTTTATATATAACAAGCTGTTGCCTGCGGCTCCGCCCACATAGCAACATTGGGTACTTATTCATGTATAATTACCAACATTAAATCATCACATATATATTAAGTCTTATTATCGACTTATTCTTTTTCAAACTTCATTTCGTTTAGCTTATATCTGGTAACAGGGAGTTGAGACCGGCCGGCTAATTCTCTAAGAAACAGCGATGACAACTGACAGGTGTGATCGCAAAATTGACAGTTCTGATTGCTCGGGGACGGCACAATCTATTGACTAAACGTCAAAAAGGACTCTTACGGAATACCGATTTTCAATCTGACAGATGGATTTTGCTCGGTTTTTGCGGTGGCTCGGTTTTTGCTCTTACGGAATACCACTGCGGTTCCCTGTCGGCACCGGTTACGCGTCGTAGCTACGGACTTCTCCGATTTATTACATATATGTCGGTTATCGCTATAAAAAGCTTATGTGCTATTCCAGATCATAATCTAACCCTGTGCCAAATTTCATCCAGATCCGTTCAGTGGTTTCATGTGAAAGAGTAACAAACGCATACATCCATACTCACATACATATGTACTTTTACGTTTGTCATATTAGTAGGAAGTAGGATATAATAATAGCTACGACGACGACCTGGTGAAAGTTGCGGGTAGCCGATAGACAAGGTCATATTATTAATTATTACAGGATTATTATATTTTTATGATTATGATTATTTTCACAGCATTTGGTCTTGACCAAATGCTGTGAAAATCCTTGGGGGAGGTCTTTCAGCTGTGAAGATGATAATAATAATAGCAACGCAGATGGTAAATCATTATTAGTGTACATTAATTCCAAAAAGTGAAATTAAAATTAGTAATACAGATCGGGATCGAACTAACACCTCTCATGTTACAAGTCGGTTACTTTCCCGCTCAGCTACCATCCCTTTTGATACAGCTGATGAAATAGAAACCGTAATAAACTGGCTACAAGCTTCGTAATCACGTGTCAATATCAATATTGATGCGTAATTATAGCCTCGTCTGTTAATTAGTACTCACCACTCGTCAATAGGCTATAATAACATGAAGCTTGATAGCAATATCTGTATCAAGTGAAATGGGCAATTAGTATCCTAGAATATATCGGCAAATGATATTAGTCGCTGAAAAGAAAAAAATGTATTTAGACGTATATTATCAAAAGAAAAATCGTCTGAAATATGTATGTTTGAGCATTAGTAGAAAATCATATTGGAACTTAATTTATTTATATTTATACTGGTTGTAACCAGTATAAATATAATAAATGAATTAAGTTCCAACGTTTTCAAGATTCTTCGCTTTTATAAAAGCGAAGAATCCTGAAAACAAAAAACTGGCGATGAAATCAAAATTTGTGGCCGTGGCCGTGACCCCAGTTGTCAGGTGGTGGTATTTATTTTGATTTATTATAAGCACTGTAATGCAAAATTCAATTTAATATAACCCCAATTTAAAGGTTTACAATTCGTAATTAAGATTTTATTCTACTATTTCGATAAGTATGTATTTTAAACGACAAAACTCCACACAAAAAATATTCCCTACGTTGAGTCGGGTTTAATAAACATAGAATACACTGAAACAAAAAATCTAAAAAAATTCGGAATCACACATTTCTTTCTACGTGGAAATCGTCCTATATTATATCCACACGTCGCGTAGTGGCAAAAAGTATTTTTTTGGTAAACTTAAACCACCAAGCCACACGTGCGTGTGTCTGATATTATTAGAACTTGTATAAGTTTTCGTTTATCTTCTCCACAGTATAAACAATCAACGGATAAGCTTTAACAACAATATTACCACGGTACAAGTTTGCTTCTTCTCCTAAATCCTAGGCAAATACTTTGTAACTTCAAACATTGACGAGTAGTCTAGATTTATTGTTATAGAAACACTTCAAGTAAAAGGTTTATCGTTTTTCGTTTACTGTTTTCTATAGATACCTACTGTAGCTCATTTTCGTAATGATTAGTAGGGTATACATTAATATACTGTGGCTTACCTGAACTAACGGAGGCCGAGTAATCTTTATTTCAAGACACCTTTGCACAAATAAAATATAGAAGTTCCTTTTTTTTGCTAAAAACCTCTATGTGAACGCGTGAGGAAATATAAGTCACAAGCAAAGTTTTATTCTCAACAAGATTTGGTCGTGGTTGTTTCTAGAACTTACATTTTCACGCCGTCCTTAGGGAATTCAATTGTAAGTCCCGTCCTCATCCTAATACATTCTTTACTCCATGCGCGAGTGAGAGATCCGACAAAAATTCAGAGTTTAGAAAGAAACAACAGATAGCCAATAATTCTATCGTATAACTCTATTGGAAAGCCCGTTCACTTTGTTTCAAATAAACTTCTTCCAGGATAGTGACATTATTAAGTTGGCGGTTCGACAGCTTGAGGATATAACGTAAAATTTTACTGCATCAAACCTTCGAAGAATACACTTGGGAACTGTTAATCTCCCGAATTGGCCTTTATAGAGTAAGATGTTAGGATCCAAGAAATCTAAGGGTACATTTTGTCAGGAAAATCTGTTAATATGTTTATGTGTTTTTGCATACCTTGTGAACAACCAGCCTATGTTCACGATGGTGTATACTAATATAATACGTCACTCTTCATCTAATAACTAACTGATCAAATGTTTTAACTGCTGTTTATTGAAATAATTTTAAAGAAAATTGACTGGGATCTATTTTCTGGGTTTTTTAAAGTTTATAAGAATTTTCTATATAATATGTTAAAATATTTTGAGTTTTTTAGTTTTTAGTAGCAGCTCACATTCAGAAAGTTGACAGTGTTACTCACGTACCTCAAAAAGCACGCAAGCTGGTAGGTACTGATCCTGATCTCTCCAGATCGTTTCTGATTACCTTACCTTACATCAGACCGGGAGAATATGAGTATTTAGAGTGCACATACAAATGTTCACGAACATGTTATTCCTGTTAATATTTCAAGATTCTCATCATCTATTGTAACATAATAATATAACAATTCATACCAGCTATTTTTGTATAAAAGTAAGGAGCTCAACTTCAGAGACAAAATGAAAGAGGAAACTGTCTAGATTTGGCGAGATAAAGCCTTCATGATTTATGATATTCCTTATTGTCCAATGTTTGACGCGAAGAATAAAAGATGGCCGGCGTTTATGATTGAATAGCAGTAAATGTAACAGATTGTCTTTTATTTATATTCGAACCTAAGTTCATGAAGCACTTTTTGCAAATTAGTCCTATCATTTAGAGTCACGTTGATCTTAAGGCTGAAACATAAGAGTACGGGGCAAAGTGTTACTTGAAGGGCTAAGCATCACAAAGAGTAATACACCAACGACATTTGTAGCATGTTATACATACATTATGCATGTCTATATTATCATCATCCAGACACATAAGTCCTAATAATACCAAGAAAGTGGGATGGTTGTTAAGCCTACCTAATAAAAGAGACTTCTACGAAATAGAATATTTTCTTTCTTTTAATCAGGGTCAATTTTAGGATAATCTAGGAATATAAAAGGTCACAAGGGATATATATTTTTGTTAAAAAGATGTTTAGATTTGTTAACACATTTTTGTTAACAACACATAGGTGACACAATTATTCTACATAATATTGTTTTTACTGATAAATGTCTAGTGCTAACTTTTGCCCGTAGCTCCGCCCACGTTGATGTCCGTTATTTCAATAAAACTTAGTCTATTTGCTATTCCAGAATATAATCTATCTTTGTGCCAAATTTCATCCAGATCCGTTCAGTAGTTTTTACGTGAAAGAGTAACAAAATTCATACATTCTCACGAACTTTCTCATTTATAATATGAGTAGGATTACAAAAACAGAAAGACTATAGATTTTTTCTTATAAAGCATTTCACAAATGATTAGTCTTATTACAAACCTTTGCCTTAATCTGGATAAAAATAAACGTTATTGTTTTGTATGCAAATAATATGACAATATGCCTGATATTAGCCTGTTGGTCTAGTGGTTAGTGACCCTGATTTCTAAGCCTGTGGTTTCAATTCCTCACATGAGAAAAAACTTTGGGTAATTCATAAAATGTTTGTTCCGGGCCTGTTTGTAATTTGTATCCGTGAATTATATGTTTGTACACCTACGCGATACAAGGCTTGTACCCTGGAACAAAAAAAAACGTACCGTCCGGTCCATCTAATTGTAAGCAGTTATCATAGCCGTGATAGACTACTTGCAATATCAATATATGAAAGTTTTGAGTGCACATATGTTCATGAACATATTAACTCGTGCGTTGCATTGAATTTGTGCGTTGCTGACTGATAAGAAACACGTTATTATAAAAAAACTTTCGCTAAAAACAATAACGATTTATTAATAGTAAAACAAAAACTTTACAAAAAAGTAGGAATAATATCATTGCCGCTATATCAACTGAAGTAAACATGTTTTTATTATCTTACACCTTAGACTAAAATCATGGGACCGTGCATTCTGTTGATTCAATAAAGTTTTTCTTTCGGATAAAATATATGTATGTATAAACAATGTTGGAATCCGACTGTTGTAATATAAATTCTGTACGCCTGATTAAACTTCTATTAAATTTTTATGACAGTGTATTCGCACTTTATCATAACTGGTAATTTACCAATACTGTTTACTGTTTAAAAAAATCCCAAAATATTAAACTAAAATAAACTGTCATCAGCAAGTTTAAGCCTCGCCGAAGTGACAAAGAAGATGCGTATGTAGACGTCATTACTGTTGTGTGTTGACGTACTATTAGTTCAGAACATTATAAAAACTATGACCAAGTTAGGTTAGTTACTAAAACCCTTGCTTTGCAACAGAGTCGGCACCGCTCACCCGCAACAATCAACCACGGTCGGTGCAATTCGACCGAAACGTCGGGTAACAAAAGGTATGAAAACCATGAAAATATAACGCGATTTAGACTCGTTTTCCATTATAGTAATAATAATGTGTACAAATAGTGATATTTTAAAAGAATTTATAATAAAGTGCCTCGTTGGACTTGTGGTTGTTAGTACGTTCATTACGAGTTTTTTTACAGCCCTGTGCCTCAGAAAGCACGTAGAGATGTTGGTCCTACGCCTGATCTCTGTCCGGTAAACTCGAGTTGCCGTTCCATCTAATTATGAGAGCAGAATAAAACGTGCACCTGTAACCAGAGTAAAGAAACATAATACGAAATTCTTATTCGCTTTCAAACTTAGCTAACTATAAGCCCATAATTTACTCTAGCCTATTGTACATCGAAGATTCGACGTATAATCCTGTAGTTATTCAAGTGTTATTCTGTTATATTATCAGTTCCATTCAAACTTTGTAAACAGTCATATATCAAATATTTGTGTCTAATAAACATATCTAATATTACGCATGAGAGCAATCCATTTCTGCCGTAATTTTCAACTTTAGGCATGTCATCCAGATTAGAGGTTACAGTTACGTCATATTGAAATATTCGATTGATATAAGTAACTAGACAAGCCCACGGCCTGTCTGATGACGGCTATAGACGGCTATTACAATGCCATAGGAATATAACACGCGTATTGCGACTTAAAAAAAAGGTCGCTGTGCTGGTAGCTTAATCAGTTCTTTCAGTTGCCGCTACAGTGATTTCATATGAAACTCTAGAGATCAGGTTGCCTGTAAGAAATTACTTTTAGTGATAAGACCGCCCATTGTATATTACTATTTAAGCAAAACTATGTAAGAAAAATGTATTTTGGTGTACATTTACTGTACACCAAAATACATATTTCTTAGAGTTATCTATCAGTAAAAACACAATAAGTTTACCAAGGTCCTATTTAGAATGGCGGAACCCACAGTTGAGCTGCTCAATTTGCGTAAATAATCTCACTGTACCTAACCTCTTAACTCATTAAACTTCCCAGACTCCTGACTTTCTCTTACAAAAAAAAAACCAAGATGTTCCACGGGTATAATCAATTCTGCTAAGGAACTTACACAATACCCTGTAGGTACGAGTCGGAGCTCATTTTTATTCAAACCAATTCTCATGCAGCGTTTATGGTATCAACTTTGTCAGTCCCTGCGTATACGCCGGCTGGTAATAATTGCTTGTGTTGTAACTTTTTTGTTTAGTGGTTCATATCTCTGGAAACATTTTGGGTTCCCAGTGTACCCTCAAATTGGAATGTTATACTTCCGTAATATCAAGTTAGGTAAAAATATACGTTTATATATTTTTGGAGAGTTTATGGTGTTCATTCTTTTTTTATTTTAATACCGAAATTACAATGTCAAGATTAAAATTTATTGCGTCACAAGTTTTACATATATATGTATTCATATAATCTGTTCAAACAGATTTTTCTTTTTTTAACAACTCCCGCATTAGGAAACAAACCCGATGACGCAGGGGAGTTGACAAACACAAAGTGTACCTAAGGTTGGCGAAAGTTATAGATCACACAAAGTTTTATCCCGTGTGGGAATCAACCACTAGACCGCATGTGCAGTCAATATTAGGCTAAAGAAATAGTTTATAAATAAAATCTAAATAGGCAGTATATCAGACAATTTATATTGCGAAAATACATTCCACTTAACTAAAATAACCTTATTTACTCTATCGCCAAGTAGAGCCAAAAGAGAAAATTCACTTCAGAAGTGTTATTTTAAGACGATCTCAAAAGTTCTTCAAAGAGGTTGAACTCACTCTTGGAATAATTTCCAGCCATGCCAAACACCTCCATTGAAGTTTGGCCTCTTCAATCTGCAAACACCTTACTTCAAAACAGGAAAACACCGAGAAGGTTTTATAAAACCATTATTAAGCGAGAAGCTTTGTTTGGTGCCAACTGCGTTTAATGTATTTACGTCGTAACCACCCACTTAGGAGATTGTCACACCTTTTACATTTTTAAATCTAGGCCTCTAAACCTCTGCTTAATACGTGTATACACAGATGTTGTAAATTATTCAAACGTAACAGGCTTCGTCCTTTTGTAAGTTCATTGCGGACTATTAGGCCTCCAAACATAAAAGAAAAATTAGTCTTGACATTTCTCCTTGAAATATTATTAGACTTTTGAAGATTTTTATGAGGAAAAAAGTCTAGTACGATTTATAACAGGCATTAATCTCGGGATCAAATTAGGTTAAGACCTTGTACAAAAGGTTGTCGATCTTTTAATGTACCTACAGGATAAATTCAAAACGTGTTCTACCCTACTCGAGCGGTTAACTAGGTTAATTAGATCCACCTTACCTCTTTCCCACTGAATTATGAAGTATATTAAAAGTAAAATATGATGTTTTTCTTTGATGCCTATTTATTCAAAGGTTGGTCTTTGTTTTTAGTGGTGTATAATGAATAGGGGTTTTTACAGCTTCTTTTTTATTTTTTAGCTTATTGAGAGGGTTTTGTCGCTCAGCGACGATCTCACCCTGTAAAGACAAACAGACAAACTAACTACAACTTTTATCTTAATACTCGTTCGCATAATAATTTACCTTTTTAGATAATGGCATAGCGAGGATGGAGTTACACGTAGCTCCTATTTAATAGGTATGTCCGCAGTATACTGAACGTAATATTATAACCTTAGGCTATTCGATGATATTCTGCTTATGGAACATAATTAATAGGGTGTGCGCAGATGTACAATAGGTATTATTCGTAATGAATACTAAAATGCGTTAGGTACTCGGTAAACTCAAGCATACAATAAATTCCAAATAGGTTAATATCATAGGTTATTTATAGTCAGCAGAACACAATTTAGGGGGGGTGACCGGTGCCTTAATGGCCTTCAAAGAAGCTTCTCCACAAGATGGGCCTTTCAAATAGCTCGTCATGCAGGACCTGTGAGAAAGAAAAGGAGTCAATGCGGCACTGGCTATGCATGTGCGAGAAGTTGGCCCCAAGAAGAATGAGCCTTCTAGAATAGGCATACCTTGAACCAGAGAACTGCAGGCGCATTACCATTAAGGATGTAGTGGTGCTCATGCAAGAAATATTCAAATACCAGGATGTAGGATAAGCAGAACGAAATGGGTATGCACAAAAGACCCGAAGGGTCAGAACAAGATAAGATATGATTCCAGTGCTCTTTAAATGTAAACATTTTTTAAATAATGTTTTTCTCATCATGGACGAAGAAAATATTATAAAAAGCGGTTAGCCATAACACACAACTCTAGACAGATATAGCAAATAACTGGCTGATATTCCTAGCTTAATTATAGCAATCCATAATACCACTGCTCGGCACGGGTCTCTTCTCCTTTATCAAGAGATTCCAAGCTTAATATAAACTAAATCATCATCAGCTTATCTCAATAATTCGATTATTCGAACAAAAGTTCTAAGTAGGTTAAATAAAACTCTTCAAGAAATAAATTCTTATTAATCTCTCTATTTACGCTTTCTAGGAGCTGCTTCATTAGAATTTTAAGTAGATGTTTACCCCGTCTTGTGTTGAATTTCGTGAAATATAAATGGACAGAAAGCGTCTTTGATTCATATAAAAAGCTTTTAAGTCGTCCTTAAAAACAAAACTGAAATTAAAATAGACTTACGGAAGCTGTTAATTGTTATCCTACTAATTTAAAATAATTCAGTCTTTCTTGGTAATTTTTTTATTTCAGTAAATGACTATATACAATAACAATAATAAAAAAATATTTAAACTAATTAAACATAAATATGGAAAACTTATTAATTAAAAAAAAGTTGTTTAGGCGTCATAATATTTCTCCGTATCACTGTCAACCGGAAAAGTGCCCCAAAGACTGGCGGCATTGCCACGTTGAATGGCAATGCTAATTCTCTGTGCGAGAAACAAGCCGGCCTTTTGGTCACGTGGAGCGTCGCTCAGACGACTTTCTTTGAGTTATGCATGTTTTGTTACGGAACGCAATTTTATCTCCTAACTCGTATATGACCGACCTGGCGCAAGATATCGTTCTAACTTAATATTGTAAATGCGAAAGTTTGGTTAAATGTACGTTTGTTACATAATAACGCCAGAACCGCTGAATGGATTTAGATGTAATTTGGCACAGCAACGAACTATAGTCTAGGATAGCCTATGTGGCTAACAACTTCTCATTCTGAAGAAAAAACGCTGTTTTTCCGTGGAACACAGGCGATGTTGCGGGCGAATGCTGCGAAATATTATATTCTATAGGTAAACTTGTATTTTGTATGTAATCAAGTGGAAATTCGTAGCCTCTATCTACATCTATAGGAAACAGGCGTGGGTCTATGCTATGTAATCAAATTTAGGTCAATCTTACACAACATAGTCACAATTCTAGGAAACACCCAAAGTGAAGCAAATATAACTATTAATCTCAATATTTACAGGCAATAGTTGCATACATACAAATCATCATCGCTGATAGTAAGCAGTTACCGTATACTATACTTTTCAGAGAGGTAGGGCATAGGTACCATACTAGTAAGCAAGCTCGACTGGGGATGAACCTCCACACACAGCGGAATACAACAGAAAACTCCAACCACACAAGCAGTGTTGTGTTCCTTGTATGTGAGTACAGGTTTTCAGAGCCGGCAAGATGAAAGTGATACTTCTGGTATTGCAAGTGTCCATAGGCTACGGTAACTGCTTACCATCAGACGGACTGTATGCTTGTTTGGCATCTCAGTAGCATTAAAAAAGCTTGCAATGCGTGTGCCGATTTGATAGTTGATTATTACGGGGACTTCTCAAATCAGACTGGATCTGGAAATCAACACTGGAGAATTATGCTCACGCGCAGGATTACGTCTACGCTACAGTGCGTAATTATTTATTCGTCTTTTGTAAGGTAAAGGTCCTTCCCAAGTCGGGCTTACTCACTTGTATGGTGCTCTGTTCTCTTAAAATCCAAATATTTAATCCATAATAACGTATTTTAATAATATTACACAACATTAATAAATAATTATAAAAAGAGTATTTCCGTAGTTGGAACATTTTGTGTGTACATATTGCTCCACTAAAAGTACAATATCGGTAAATCGAGTTCAGGTATTGAAAGCACCTGTATTAATAATGTATGGAGTAATTTACATTTAATGTAATGATTTAAAATGTACTGCAAGTTGTGTGTGGTGTTTCACTGAATAAATTTTAACAATTTGAACAATTTGGTTGAAGTAGACTAGTCCCTACGACACAGGGAAACCTAGTGTGGAGGGACTAGGGAACCTTACTATTATATTGTAGCTTTTTTAAAGACAAAAAATAAATAATTATTATTTATAATAGAGCACGTACAACAAGGGATATATAATTTGTTATGTATTATAAGAGAGGTAGGGCACCATACTAGCGAGCAAGTCCGACTAGGGAAGGACCTCCCTCCACCTTACAGAAGACCACAACCAAATAACTACACACAGCGGTTTTGATGTGTTTCTGTGTGACTACAGCTCTCCAGCGCTCATTTAGGAATGCGTTTTGGAAGAAACGTTTTCCTATCCCAGTAATATTCCATCTTAAAACCCTGTAATAAAAAATGAACACGCAAGTGATATCTCCGGTATTGCAAGCGTCCATAGGCTGCGGTAACTGCTTAACGTCATGTGGGTCATATGCTTATTTGCCACCCAAGTAGTATATAAAAAAAATAAGTAAGATGAAGTTTGAGGTAACGATAGTGTGACGTCATAAAACAACAGTATTGTCGATTTTAATATACACATATCAAAACTTCTTCTTATCGTTTTGTTAGCGGCTAACCTGGTGACAGAGTTATTTAATAGGCCTCTATCATGATCTAACAACCGTTAACAGTCAGGATCTTCATTGAACGTGCCCTCCGCAGCACGGAGATGCTCAGAGTAAATGCCATTATGGTCACCCATCTATATAGTGTTACGGCGCTTTTTTTAACACGCTGAACGTTTATCTCAATACACAATTTTATGAATATTAGAACTATGTTACGGATAAAAAAATGTTTGGATTCAAGGATGGCAAAACGTAGAGAACAGCTCGTGGAACTTTTGGCCAATGGGACAGAACAAATCGGCAGTGGCAACCACGAACTGAAAGCTTCAAACAAGATAGACTGAAGACCTGGTAAAGATTGAACAAGGCTTAGTGAAGGCAGCTCAGGACCCAATACTGTGATTATCTTTGGGGAAAACCTATGTCTAGTAGCTGCTTCGATTGGCTTAGTGGCTTAAGTTGCTACTTCGCCATTTACTACTGCGAGTTCGATCCCCACACGGGACAAAAAATGTGTGATACATAAATGACTGTTGCGAGTCTGGGTGTACTTTGTGTCCTTTAATTATATGTTAGTCAAGTCCCAATGGTTTGTTCCCTAGCTCGGGAGTTGTTTTTTTTTAGAAAATAAAAAAGAAAATCAAATACTCTTACACTTAAACACACACACCATGTTATAAATAGGCACACCATTTGTAATAATTAGTAAAAGTTCATCGTTGCAAATAAAACATTTCAGAAATACAAGTCTGTAACTGACACGAAACGAACAATGACCAAGTTTCTTTTTGCTTTCTTAAACCGCTGTAGTACTCGAGGCACAAAAATTGTACAACGTTTTAAACTTTTGTTATAGCCGCGAGCATTTCTTTTATTAAATGTATTGTCACGGTACTCTCATTCTTTTTAGAAATATAAACTTACTTCTTATTTTACGAGCACCTAATATTAAAAGCTGGTATTTTAAAATAGAGTTATTAAGAGTATTTTAAGTTGTTGCGAAAACGATTTTATTTTAAGTTATACAATAAACATAAGTGATAAAAACAAATGAGCATAATAGCGGGCCCAATTACCTTAGCCTATGTCTGGAGCATCACTCGCAAAATATCGAGAAAAGTTTTCGTAGAAATTGTTACTAAGAAATAGATCACATTTGTTTTTCCAATTACAACTACTCATTATAATTTACTTGAGCTCTTTTATTGGTGAAAATATATAAATAGACGTATAATTTATCGTCATATTCGATAATATTATAGCAAACTATAGAGGCGCTCATAGCTGGGTGCACTCACTGTTCGGTAAACGATCAGCGGGTTAAGCTACCAAGGGCGCGGTAACCCTTTAGATGGGTGACCGCATAGAGGTATTTGAGCGTCTCCGTGCTTCGGAGGGCACGTTAAAAGTCGGTCCCGATTGTTAACAGTCGTTAGATCACGACAGAGGCCTAAATATGGGCGATCTAAATAACTCTGTCACCAGGTTGGCCACTAACCAAACGATAATGATAATAATGATGATAGCGAACTAATATTTCCTATTATGCAGTAGGAAATAATAGTTCGCTATTAGCTAGGCTAGGAGTTCCTCTCCTCTTATGAAAACTGAAAGGGTTTAGACTTTAATTTACACACATCAATTTGGATCAGAAACTCCTATAGAATTTCTTTTAGGGATCAAATTAATTATGCAATTTAATGCAAAACCTTAGACAATTAATTTAATCGAGGTAGGGCACCATACTAGTGAGCAAGCCCGTCTGTTAAGGACCTCCACCTTTATACAGGCGACTTTACAAACATACAATTCACGGACACAAATTATAACCAGACTTGGAACAAACATTTATGGATGACATAAAGTTTTGTCCCGTGTAGGAATCGAACCCACAACCTGCGGCGTAGCAGTCAGTATCACTAACCACTAGACTAACAGGCCAATCAAAGAAAATAGCAAATAACACAAAAAATACCTTTAGTAAGTTCTGAACGGAACGGTAAATAAATAAACCAACTTAACCTATACTAAACACATTAAAATAGCTCAAACAAAATAATTGGCCTGCGGCAATATACGTACTGCGTAAAAGCCTAATTATGTACGTCTAAATTAGGTTTAAGAATTACTTGAAAGTCGAAAACTAATAAAAATAAATATTGCACCCACTTACGAAAACATACTTAAGTTGAAGCGTGTTTACTTTGCAATTTATTTCTTATTTTTAACAGCTAAAGTTCAAAATTGCCCAATGACATTTCTCAAGTTACGCCAGTTTTCTACTAAGGATGCGATAATATATGTATTGTTGAATCTAATAAGAGTATGCTCTAAATTATGAGATGGACTGTCATCAATCTAATATAGTATTGAATTATCTGTTACACTGAAGTGGTGGTAGCCGAGTGGGAAAGTAACCGATTTTTAACACGTGAGGTGTAAGTACGATGCCATGTGGTAGTAATCAATGTAAAATTACAGCCGAATAATCTATACAATACTTTTCATAGTAACTATAGGCGAAACCTGGAAGGAGTTTGTCATTAATAAATTTGAGTACAATTTTTTTTAACCATGTTATATTTTGTTCCAATAATGTATAAAAAGCGATGGTGGCCGAGTGGGAAAGTCTTGCACACAAGAGATGCGAGTTCGATCCCGGGTGGCAGTACCAATGTGTGTACCTTTGTAGAGTTTATAATATATGTACTAATCAAATGATTGCAGAAATGAAAAGGAAGAAAAGAAAAGAAGTTCTACCAACCCGCATTTGGCCAGCGTGTGTGAATTGCGGCCTAAGCCCACACTCTCTCTCTTGAAACAGGAGAGGATACTCGTGCCCAGAATTGCTATATAATATATGGGTTGTTATTATTATTTTAACTACTACACATTAGTTGTAGCCGTCACTTTCAAGGAATCAATCAGTCACGTGACACGTCAGATAAACAGCTTATAAATAAACTTGTACAAGATGTTGGATGTGGCGTCGTATCCACTCATCAATTAAGTTTTGGCAAACGAATTTACGGTCTAGCCGATGCAAAGCACCGTAGTTTAGGGACGTATGTAATACTAGAGCATTATTTGCGGGTAAGTTATTTTTAATATTTACACGTTATACTTTAAAAATTAAATCTATAATCCTTATCCTATAAATGTGAAAGTTTGTGAGGATGGATGGATGTCTTGTTATTCTTTTATGTAAAAACTACTGAACGAATTTGCATGATATTTGTCATAAAGATACATAGATTCTGTAATATACATAGAGTCTGGAATAGCGAATAGGGTGTCGTAAGAGTCGACTAAGGGAGTAAGTCTTGTAGACAATATCCACGAGAGGGAAAACTCGAAACAAAACCCTATATCAACCCGTCTGGCCAGCGTGGTATAGTAGGCTAATATCCCTCCAAATTATTGGAGGAGACCCGTGCCCAGCTGTGGGACGTTTATGGGTTGATATGAACTGTCGTCCACGAGGGTGGAGACATTGACAACAGCTAGTCTTTATATAGTATAAAACAATAGTATAGTTTTTATATTGTCCTGTGTGGAAATCGAACCCACAACCTCGTGCACAGCAGGCGCATACTGCGGCCACTGGACCTCCGAGGCAGTAAAACATAAAAATATGAAAAAAAAGTTAAGAAAGGATTTTAGGAAACTCCATCTCTACCAGTAAAAAATTGGTTAACCCGAGCAAAGCCGGGGCGGGTCGCTTGTAGAATATAATTACAATTTATAAAAGGAAATAGTAACTGTATTTAACGTCCACACAGCAACTACACTATTGAATATTTTAAACGCATTTGTTGATAAAGTCTACTATTAACCCCACGACACGATAAGGGGAAGTAGGCAACTTTACCTAGCAATATCGGTAAGCCCATCTGTCGCCTTCACACAGCCGTAATATTTCAACTTAGACAGAGAAAATTTCCATTACGTCGAACAAAGAAAAAATACCCACCCAAAATGGTGACGTGACTTTTTCCAGCACAATTTTTAGCCTTATCTACGAGTATTACCTGAGTAAGTGGGTACATTCACAAAAAGTACGAAATTGACCTTACGACTTGTAATTCACCTGTGATCCGACTCAAATCACCTCATTCAGCACAATCGAGTCTATTGTCAGTCATTTGCGGGACCATTTCGGGTTAACAACGAATGTCCGTGTCTGCCTTTTATTCAATTTACTATACAGAACATAATGATACTAGAGGGGCTTGAGTTCCTTTGTCATGAGATAAGGAAAGTTATGTGATATGTGTTGGTTCCGTACATTGTTGACATTATTGTGTTATGTTGGCGGCTTCCCTCGATATTCTGCAACATTTTGTGAACTAGGTACTCTACATATGCCTATTTTGGTAAGTATTACGTAACGAATAAGGCTGGCGACAGACATGTTAATAAGGCAACCTACATAAAAGGGAATATTTTTTTGGACGTGTATATTAAACGGTAAGAAAGAGAATGGTTTGATATAAGTTTCGTATGTTATTTCTGTACCTGCACGATTTATTTTAAAGTTTATAGCGATAAGTATATCTTTTATTTAATATTTCCGTTAGGCACTGGTTTTCTTTCCTCTATCGAGAGAGCATACTGGGACTGGCATACCCCAAACCAGAAAACTATAGGAGCGTCCCCATCATGGATGAATTCAGGCATGAGACGTTCAGGGACCAGGATGTAGGAAGAATGGTAAGAAAGGGGCATGAACAAACGACCGCAAGGATGGTCTGGCCGAAAAGACAGCCCCACTACAAGATAGGAATGATAAGCCCAAGAGAGATGAGAGGGTTTAGGTCTCAATAAAGCTCAACAGATATCTAGCGCAAATGTCGCGTATTGCTGGCCGCAAAACGTCAGAAAAGCACATAGGAAATGAACACAACATGCGTAACGCCAGAAACAGCAGACCGTTAACCAGTTACAGCATCAAGCGTACTGATTGACGGATCGGTCGTCAAATGTGGTACTAACCTTACACGTCATATTGTTTCTACAAAAAGGTATATTAATGCTGAATATGAAATAAGCACAAATTGTGTACGTACACGTACGATTATGTTTGCCCATTGTCTAGACTTAAATTAGGTGTGTTCAAGAGTTTTGCACATCAGAATATTATTACGTTGATAAATTATGCTACGAGGTTATTCCACGGCTCAATATTTTCAAGGTCATAATAAGTAGAAATTGTTTGTAGAGACTGGCGGAATTTAAACCATACAAAATGAAAGAACTCTTCGTTCGGAAAGGACACATACAAAGTGGTGATTTTGTATATGATGTGTTCCTGTTGTTCCGGATTACCGGACCCATAGGATTATGAAAATGAGGGTATAAAGTTGAGTTGATATTGGTAACATAACCTATTTTTATACTACTTGAATGGCAAAAAAGCATAGGGCTCACCTGATGTTAAGTAGTTACCGTAGCCTGTGGATTCTTGCAATTTCTATTTTTTGTCGATCTATTTTTTGACACCAGGGCAGTAAGATAAAATATCTGTAGGATAATAATAATAATACTTTATTGTAAAGAAAAGTACAATTTGCTAGTATTTGGGATCCTCCTTTAAGCAAATCAATGCCTGTGTTAGAGGAAACCGCTCTTCCATAGTTTACGATACGATAAGAAAACGTTTCTTTCAAAACGCATCCCTAAATGAGCGCTGGAGACCAATATTCACACATGAGACCACAACTGCACCGTAGTGTGTAGTTACTTGGCTGCGTGTCTACTGTAAGGTGGAGATCCTTCCCCAGTCGGGCTTGTACTCTAGTATGCTATCCTATCCCTCTCGGCCTAGCTGTGACTCGGTCTGGAAGACATTATTAATCCACTAAAGCAGTGATATTCGCTGTAATTATAAACACAGTTGTCTTGATAATGGAGGGTTAGTACCCACTCTGCTAATTCATATAGCTGTGCATGAAAAACAAAATCAACCACCTCCTTTAAGTAGGGTGTAATGTTCTGTAAGAAAAGATGGTTAGACACGTGGAAGTAATGGATGAAGAAAGATTGATCAAACAAGTATAAAGGTAAGGCAAGCGTGAATGGGACAAATGGAAGGAGGAGTCTACATCGAACTTGCGTGGAACAAATAACTGACGTGCAAGCGTAAGGAGAGGTGAAAAGTACTGTCAAGTATCCATGTAGAATGGAATGAATGAATTAACAGAAGTATTAAAAAAAATCGTGTATTGTCCTTTAGATACAATAGTAGTATTTAACTCCTAAAACCCACACTAGGTTTCCTTGTGTTGTGGGGACTAGTCTCCGTAATCCTAGTATATAAATATCTAGTGGATATCCGTAGTCTTTACTTACTTATTTGTAAATCGTTTGCTGTAAGAGTAGTTGGGCACAATGCAAGCGAGCAAGCCCGACTGAGCAAAGATCTCCACCATACAGAAGACCACAGCCCAATGACTACATACAGCATTGTGGTTGTGTTCCTGTGTGTGAGTCCAAGTCTCCAGAGCTCATTAAGGGATGCGTTTTGAAAAAATCGTTTTTCTATTCTAGGGATATTACATCTTTAAGCGTTAGCAGATGGCAAATTATTGGATAAGTACATATAAACTCCACAAAGTGAAGTTTACATTGGTACTGCCCGGGATAGAACTCGCACCTCTTGCGTGCAAGTCGGTTTCTGTCCCACTCGGCCACCACCGCTTTACATCGTTACTTCTTAAAGGCCTGGTATAATAGAATGGGTCGGCAACACGCAAGTGATACCTCTGGTATTACAACCGCCTATAGGCTACGGTAACTGCTTAACATCAGGAAGACCATATGCTTGTTTGCCACCTAAGTAGTATAAAAAGAAACAGTCGTGAACTTATGTATGTATGTATTGTTTTGTAAAATAGTCATCTATTTATTAAACTCAGCAATGTAGCTTAACATTAAAGATCAATTGATCCGAGCTGTCGCCAATCCGTCACGATTTCTCCGGTTACTTATAAAATATGTACGTGAATTTGTATTGGATGGCATTGACCTATTGTCGCACCCTATTGTGCTATTACTCAACGTCAAATATGACAAGTCAAGGTCTTTACGTAAACGGTTTCGATTTAAAGATATTTCTGAAAGAAATGAAGGTAGATTATATCTGTCTAACTTTGGTATACTTATTGATCATAAATCATGTTATATAAAGCCGTTTAGAAGTTAACGGAGAGGAATTAAACAAACGGGTGCACGTATTATATGTATAATAATATTGTAAATTTAAACAGGAAGGCAAACGATGCTGTCATCTTTAAATGCTGTTATGTGATAGCCATAGATACCTCCTACGTTTATTCGGAGGTTTTAAAATACTAATTCTACACGTTTTGTAGAATTAAGTTGTATAGGAAAACTAACCGATTTTACGGGTTAAGAATTATATTTTACTATCAATATTATTTACATTAACTGCAATCTTGTGTAATGTTTATACAATAAAGGGTAGATTTTTCAGCGTCTATGGTCATAGAGACAATGTAGTGATACAATCTATTATTTAAATTTATCTAAAGTTCTATTATCTCCATTACATAACAAAATAATTAAACAAGAATAAAAAAACACACATTTACAACGAGCACAAATTATGTAGTAAAGACTGGAGCCTGGACTAGGAATAATTCTAGTATACAGTAAACTGTACCCCATAAAATATATTTAAAAAATATATATATCAAAATACTCAATGTAGATTGTCCATAATAATTTAATAAGCAATCTATAATTTTATTTTCAAATCAAAATGAAGAACCGTAAAACTGAAGCCGGGTATTGACATTGCGAGGCTGCCACGTGAGGCTGTCCATCTGGTGCTCGCATTGAGCTGGCAAACAGTCAGTCAGTCAGGCAACGTTCAAATTGGCTCACAAGGCAAAAGCGTCTTCTCATCATGAGGCTGCCTCGCACAGCATTCTGGCATATGATCACACCTTTATAACTCTCGTGTTGTTATTAGTCGTTGACAGATTTATACACACACCTACAATTATAATGACAATGTGATCGACCCCATCTATCACTCATAACTGAAGGTTCAAGCTTATAACATCGATCTTCTCGTAGATTGTTACAATAAACGATCAGGCAGGTTATTATGATAATCACAAGCCGTTTGCCAGAAACATACACGTCACTGGTACGTTAATGTTACCGATTACGTAAACGAATATTTTTATGCCATTTTGTACGTGAAGGTACGTTGGTATTTTATTTGTGGCGACAATCCCGGTTTATAGGATATATTTTTGTTTAGTAAGTCAAGTTTCGTTCTTACTTTGGCAAGAAAAACTTATACAGTTTTAAGTAGTGGAAGTGGAGGTCTTTTCCTAGTCGGGTTGCTTTCTTATATAATGCTCCAACTCTTTTAATAAGTTTGAGCGGTGGTAGCCGAGTGAGGAAGTAACCAACTGTGAGTTCGATCCCTGGCAGTATCAATATGAATTTCACTTTGTGTACAATATACGCACTAATCATACGATATCCTACTTGGTAATGGTGAAGGAAAATAGCGACTCAACCCACAATCATGTCTTAGAAGAGACTCTTTGCAAAATCAATGCAATTACCTTTCTTATTTAGGTTTGGCTATTAAATCCACGTCTATAAATATACATTTTTACTCCATTCATAACTATACCTACTCAATACAAACATATAAGTTAATACGTGCATGTCTAGAGTCCATAATATAAAGCGGCAGATAAACAAAGGAAAGATAAATCTATACATTTTACGTGATAGCCAAAGATATCATTACTATGTGATTTCCTACGATGTTTCACGCTGTTGTGTGTCAGTAAAGCTCCAAGTTTATCCACTAAGGGGAATATATATCCTTGCGAAAATACACTGTTAATATTTTATCATCAAGGGTAGGTAAACTTTCAGTTTATCAAACCAGCCTTTTAAGGATACCGGATTTCCGATGTGCCGTCTCTGCTTTGAAATTGTTTGTCCATGTATATTTACTAAAAGATTTGTTTGTATAAGGTAATATAATACCCATTGTCGAATAAATGAAGCCGCCAGCGTGCTTACCACGCATTGCCCGAGAGTTGGAAGCTTGCGGATCGCGCGCCGATCGCCAGTAACACACATAGTATGGCATTTGCGATTGAGCACACCTAGGACTTGCACTCCGCGTCCTGCAGTCGGCGGGTTGTCAAGCGCGCTTGTCGTTGCCTAACGCGCCGAGGGCTTTTTATATTGACGTTATGAAATATATTTTACGACATTCAATTTCATGTTCAAATTTAAATGACAAGGTAATCATTGGGTTAGAACAGTGCCGTTACTGTGCCGGTATAGAGTGTCATGACTTTAAGTCTAGAAAACTGAAATTTGAACTCAAAGTTAATTTTATAACGTAGTTTTATAACGTAACGCAAGAAAGGATTTTTGGTAATTTAATCCCGATTGATCCAGACAAAGTCGGGGTGAGCCGCTAGTATATATATAAAGATGTTGATCTACAGACTAAAACAGACCAATATCTTGTGTGTCTTTCAGAATAGACTTTGTTTGTTGTCGGAACATTTACAGAAAGTCGACTCTAAATATAAACTTCTATCTTTAACTTAGACAAAATCGAAGTTTTTTGCATTGGCTAAACAAACACAACTTCGCTAATGACGTAGTTTCTTAACCTCTTTTGTAAATATTGATTAAATCGCGGCCTTAGGGACAAACAGAAATCAGAGACGAATCAGATTTAACAGAGGGTTGTGTGGGTAAAGAAAAAAAACGAAATCGTACCCTTTTTTCCCATTTAATCCAAAATCATGGTCTCGCGAGACCTCTTTGTATCGCGGTTTATTGACCGTTGATGTTATACTAAAATTAGTATATGTGCTTGTTTTCCTTGAATACGTTTACGAATTCTCAATTTGTTTATTTCACTGGAATTGGACATGATCTATTTAGCATAGTGTCAACCCTTTTTTTCTATAGAAGTAGGTAGATGTATAACACACCTACATCAAGCAGGCTATTTTAGATTTTATAGGAACTTTCTAGGTCGAATTTAAGCTTTAAAACTTTTACGGACAGTAACATAGCCACAATATATGTTTTATTGTCATGACGTCTATAGGCGTTCACTGTCCTTCAAAGTGTTAACGGCTAGTGTCAACGCAGACTAGTCAAATACGCAGGAATAACAAAACCTTGCGCACTATCTATTCCCTTACTGCCATAGTCCGATGGGATGGCAATCTGACATGACCGGGAAAGGCACGTTAAGCGCCGACGGCTAAATGTGCTCTCTGATGCACAGGAGTGTGACGCCAGCAATTTCCTGCTCCGTGCTCTTACTGCGAATTTTTTAACAAAAATGCCAAAAGCACTTTGCCCGATCCGGAAATCAAACTTGGGACTTCACAATCAACGGCAACCAAAGGTATGAAAAAGTAGAATAACCTAGATTTAATACTTTATTGCCAGCCTTTAGAGACATCGTCAAACTTTTTGACCAAGATATTTGTAAACAATATATAACAAGATGACGATAAAAATATCAGAAGTGTCTTTAAACTCATGATATTTAAAACGAAAAAGTTGTAGGTCACAGTATAAAATAAACCATGAACTATATAGTCATACTCCAATTCACTGTAGAAAACGTCGGACGTACATACTCGTACATACGTAGTCGGCACGCATATAACTACCCACATTTTCATTCATAATGCGGCCAGCTTGTGAAAGGGATCTCCTTCAGATGTTACTTCAAACTCTCAAGTGTAAGGGTATGTACTTGAGAATAAATTTTGCGGCGATTTTCCCTGTGAATGAGACTTGAAGTGCATTTGGGTTTGGCAAAAATAAACTTACGGCCTTTTTTCTCACCAAAGTGATTACCCACAGCAGCGGTAACATAAATTAGATCCTTGTTGTACGTATGCATGTATATACGCCCCTAATTCCTTAATGGCTTACATTGGAAAAATACTTTGCAATATTTGAAGAATACGATGGAAGCCGAGTGGAAAAAAATACCGACTTTGTGACATGTGACTTCGATCACGGCGAATATGAAATTTAATGTTTACATAATTATATGTTTTATTTTCAACGAAAGTCAAGAAAGTAATTTGACCTCAATCAGATCTCATTTCTACTCAAGTTGTGGCAATATCATTAGGAGGTATTGATGCCAAATTTCGATGTTGTGTAAAATCCGAAACACAATTTGCCGAGACCAAAATAACTTTAATCAGCGGATTGTAGGCATGATTCACTACTATGTGATAGTGACGAATTTAGGTTAATGAAAGAATTAATGCCAACGCGGCAACGCGTCAATGATTGTTCAGCTGTGATGTCGCATATTTTTAGATTAGAAGATAATGATGCATTATATTGGTAGCAATAGCAAAACCGGAAGGTTCAGGTGTGTGCCTTTGAACGGTTTCGTCTCGTAGTAAACTTAAATAGCACACAGAGTTGACCGTAAAACTTTTCTTGTTAGAAAAGCACTATAAAACTAATAAGGTAGGTAACTAAAACTAGTAGTATTTTATTGACTTATTTTTGTTTTAGTTGTGATAAAATACTGCGTGGTGATATCAATGTAAGTATGTAGTAATCACTGAGGTATAGAGTAGCAAACCTATACAATATTACTTATGTCAAAATATTTAAGCTTGCTATTCCCTCTATTCCATTATACCGATGTAGCTTTGAAACCACCAAATGCATGCATTGAAATGCCAGAGACGGTGATATTACTAGCATCGTCAGCACAACACCAACATTCCATATAAAAACAAAAGACGCTCGGGCATATCACCGTGGTCTTACATTGTTTTGGTATCACGTTTTCGCAGTTAATGCTCATCTAGTCTTCTTCTTATCGTTTGGTTAGTGGCCAACCTGGTGACAGAGTTATTTAGATCGCCCATATTTATGCCTCTGTCGTGATCTAACGACTGATAACAGTCGGGACCGACTTTTAACGTGCCCTTCGAAGCACGGAGACGCTCAGATGAAATACCACTATGCGGTCACCCATCTATAGGGCTCCCGCGCCCTTGGTTGCTTAACCCGCTGATCGTTTATCTAGTGAAACACATATATGTATATGAATGGCAGCAATAGTCAAAACTGTCATGTCTCTGAAAATACACAGCTGTTTTTATTTGACAAGAACGAATAGCTGCCAAAAATACGTATGATACATACAGGTGTGATTTCATCCATTTTCGTCAACTGTTCTACCTTTAAGAATATTTGATCGTGACGAAAGCGTAAAACGCAAACAGATTTAATATTAACATGTCTGACGATGTCTTTGTGATGTTTCTTTCATTTCGACGACGGTGATAAATGTAATGTACGTCGAGAAAATAGAATTAATATAAGCAGGTAAAAATAAAGTTAAGTCTATTTTTATATATGCTTATTCGAAAATGAGATTGTGTAATAATTGTAAGAACATGTTATGAAAGTTAAGTTGATAAGTTCACTGTCTGACGGCTTTGAATAAATAAATTTATGAACCCACGCTAGATTAAAGGTTACCTTTATTTGTCGTCAAGACAACCTACATCGATATAATTATGTATTTCATCTTTGAACATATCATTATTTTTTATTTGAATACTTCAACACTAAGAAACTAGACCAAGTCACGTGGGACTTTATTACTGTACAATTAACACACACCAAGTACACCTATAATAATGGCATTACTATCTATTTTGTGGGGATCTAAACCTTCTGCGAGTAATTAAGACGAGTTGGTAATTGAAAATTTATTCAAGAAATCCCCATCTAAAGTATCGTATCTCACGTCTTGGACTAGATATAATAATAATAATAGCTACACACATATGTGCCTAGTGCTAAGTATGAGTCTAAGAGAGGGTTTAGGTTTTTGCTGGTCTAATGTGGGTTGGTAAATTAGACATGTCTTTAGAATTTCTTTCAAGAATAGGTAAATCATTTGATAAGCAGGTACATGTAAATTCCGCAAAATAAAATTCACATTGCAATTGGTACTGCGACCCGGAATCGAACTCGCACCTCTTGATTTCAAGTCTTCCCTCCTCTTTTTTTGTTACTATCCCCCTCGGCCAGCATTGCTCTACTGTGACTAAATATGAAACCAAAACCTAAGAAAAACACCCAAAATTAAAAACTAGCCTCTCTTGTTTCTTCATATTTTTAACAACAACAATATAATATGTAGTAATTCAAAGATTGAACTGTATATTTTTTAATAATATGATTTATATTCTTTACAATATTAAATGAAAAATAAACTTCAACGCCTACGTTTACAGACTGAATTGTATTACGCCAAGTTCAACATTACTAACAGGGAGGTAACAGCGGGGTGACCTTACCTCCCTGATAATAATGTCACCTTACTTCGGGTCTAGCACTTATCGACATCGAAAAGTAAAGTCTACACGTGTAGTGTAAACTTACCTATACTACTACTAATTTTGACTGCTTACTACCTACTATTGACTGCACGGTTAGTTCAGTGGCTTAAATGGTTACCTCACCATTTACGCGGCGTGTTTGTGTCGCGGGGGACTTTACAAACATACAATTAACGGACACAAATTACACCCAGACTCAGAACAACACTTTGTGGGTCACACAAAGTTTTGTCCTGTGTGGGAATCGAACCCATAACCCCGTGCACAGCAGGCGCATACTGCGGCCACTGGACCACCGAGGCAGTCGAGTATATATTTTTATACTACTAAGGTGACAAACAACCATACGGTGTAACGTTGTGTTAATGCGGTTTTCGACCACTTAGGCTAGTTGACCCGCGTAGCCGGTTCAGAAAGACAAGAAAACAAATACAGAAACACTCCGGTTGAAAGATTATATCGGTCAAACAACGTGCGACTGCATGAGGTATTGCTAGCGTCCTTACTTTATCTTAGGCAGATCGTATGCTTGTTTGCTACCTAGGTAAGTTACTAGAATAAAAAACAAATATTCCTTAAAAGAAGGTATATAATCGCAAAACACCTTGACTTACTTATTTCAACGTAATGTAGGCTTACGGTTGTTAAAATATATTTCAGGTTAATCAGTGTAAAAGCTTTCAATTAAGTCTGTTAGGCATTCCAAAAATCAGGTAGGTTTATATGCGAAAATTATTCTCACCACGCATACTTAGTACTATTGTTATTTGGTTCAATCCCTCAATAAATAATAGATATTTTCTTTAAGCAACGAGAAAATTCTTTATAATTAAATAAAGTTATCCCACAGCATAGTAAGGCGTGAGAATTTAGAGATAATAATAAAAATAATAATGTAACTTTTTTTCAGCAAATTGTTACATAATCTCATAGATAAATACCTAGGTAAGTTACTAGAATAAAAAACAAATATTCCTTAAACGAAGGTATATCATCGCAAAACACCTTGACTTACTCATTCCAACGTAATGTAGGCTTACGGTTGTTAAAATACATTTCAGGTTAATCAGTGTAAAAGCTTAAAAAAAAAAGTCTGTTAGGCATTTCAAAAATCACAGGTTTGTATGCGAAAATTATTCTCACCACGCATACTTAGTATTATTGTTATTTGGTTCAATCCCTCAATAAGTAATAGATATTTTCTTTAAGCAACGAGAAAATTCTTTATAATTAAATAAAGTTATCCCACAGCATAGTAAGGCGTGAGAATTTAGAGATAATAATAAAAATAATAATGTAACTTTTTTTCAGCAAATTGTTACATAATCTCATAGATAAATACCTAGGTAAGTTACTAGAATAAAAAACAAATATTCCTTAAACGAAGGTATATCATCGCAAAACACCTTGACTTACTTATTCCAACGTAATGTAGGCTTACGGTTGTTAAAATACATTTCAGGTTAATCAGTGTAAAAGCTTAAAAAAAAAAGTCTGTTAGGCATTTCAAAAATCACATAGGTTTGTATGCGAAAATTATTCTCGCCACGCATACTTAGTATCATTGTTATTTGGTTCAATCCCGCAATAAGTAATAGATTTTTTCTTTAAGCAACGAGAAAATTATTTTTATAGTTATCCCACAGCATAGTAAGGCGTGAGGATTTAGTGATAATAATAAAAATAATAATAGTTATTTATTTTCAGGAAATTGTTACATAGGGCAATCCCATAGATAAATACCTTATAAACACACACACACACACATATATATATATATATATATATATATATATATATATATATATATATATATATATATACTAGCTGTTGCCCGCGACTCCGCCCGTGTGGATTTCGGTTATCGCGATAAAATACCTAGGTATATGCCATTCTAGACTATAATCTATCTCTGCCAAATTTCATCCAGATCCATTCAGCAGTTTTTGCGTGAAAGATTAACAAACATGCATCTTGATCATGATTATAAAACTAATGACTAAACACAAACGGTTAGAACAAATATTGGATTCTAAGATTAGAAATTTCGACTAACCTATCAAGTTATATTTCATTGGGACTGTAGTTCTGTAATGCCTCGGTCCGTTTCTGTTAGACGCCGGCAATTTTTCGGCCAACATCGAATCTTTGACCCTTTTATCGTAGGCGAGAGCGGTCTTCGGATTTTCTTATTTTTCGTCAGAGATCGTTTGGCAAAAGTTATGTATTTGGTTTTTTGGGGTGAATTTGTTGTAACTTCGGCTGTGTTTTATATATTTGAAAATATTGTGACGCCTTTCATTCTATTCTCGATTTTCACAGAAGCACTTTACCTTTTTACGAAACTGATATCGCTCTATCCAATTTGTATCTACATCGTTCTTATATTTATTTTACCAAACGTATTTTCATTAATATCATGAGTCACAAAATTGATATACTATTAACTTGAAAATTTATTTAAACAAAGATTTTTTTCATTTTCTTAGAAAACTCCCGCACTAGGGAACCACCTTTGTGTCGCGGCGGACTTTACAAACATACAATTCCTGGACAAGAATTACACCCAGACTCGAAAAAAAAATTATAAATCACAAAAAGATCTCTGTCTACCCCTTAGGGCAACAGCCAAAAATCTATATATAAGTATATATATTGCTTTCAAGAGTAACTTCCAACTTCAGCCCACTAATTCAAATAGCGGTGTGTACTAAAACTAACCTATAAATTCCTCCAAAAGGTATGCCTACACCTCTATGTAACTGAATCCAAATTCATACTAATCGGTCTTTCTAGTAATAATATTATACAATATACCTTGTTGAAATTCCCAACAGTGCCAGTTCTACGTTTAGAACGTATGGATGGGACGTGCAAAGAATTTATTAATATTGTTGGTAGCTATTTTTTATTTTAATATATTTTTTTTCATATAGAACTTTTTCGTTTATCCTCTGAGAGTGACGGAGGTAGAATACTAATATTATATCTCATGGGAAGTGGATCAGTAGTGATGTGACGTAATTTAGTGCTTGGCCTTATTTTATTGTTTACTTTTAGGATTTCGATCAATGGGACGTGAGAACCGAACTAATGTATAATAGGCTTTCTTAGAAAGTAATAATTATTCTTTGTTTACTGTCAGTTATAAGTCTATCCAGCCCCATCAGACTATTGGGATACTCGGTAGTCGAATCGAATAGAATAGAAAGTAAATGTATGGGATTTAACATACGTCAACAATATAATGGTTAATGGTATAATGGTTTTATTCTATTCGAATCGACTATGGTTTATGCCACTTTATGCCACTTGTGTAAAAGGGCTGTGCAGACAACAAAAAGACAATGAAAATATAAGTAATTGCACCATCAACAATACTCTATTACGCTGATCAAACTCCATTCGTCTGACCCAAGTCCTATAACAGACCTTATAAACATTGAAAGGGTTAAGTAATATTTCAGCTTCAACGGTTATTTGAAAAGCATGCACAACTAAGCATTACGGATTGTGAAGGCCCAAGGCCATCTGCATCCAACACTCAATAACCCTTGTCAGATCGCTGCCCGATGGAAGCTGTCAAATGTAAATTTACGGCGTATTGTTACCACTTCGCTACCTTTCTTCACGATGTTGCGTCAATCAAAATTTACATGTCTTTGAGGACATAAGTATTTATTATGCTTACATATATGGTGATTTTAATATTATAAGTAATAATAACAACAACGAAAATGTATCCTTCTCCTGAACACGGATCTGCTTTGCTCTATCAATACAGCTAAGAGGATTTAGGCCTTTATACATATATAATTGTATCTCTTTATACATATACATATAGCCTAATGCCTAAATACATATCTTATGGACAAATTACAGATACGGAACCAAAAATCGCGCTCGTCACAAATATTTGTTCTCGGTGGAAATCGAATTTGGCTTAGCATTTAAAGTCACTAAGCACTAAACCAACAGGGCAACCAAACTAAGCAATCTTGATCTTTGATGCCTATATCTAATAAATTACTCGATTGAAAAGCTCTTTAGATCATCAAAGTGTAATTACCATGTTGAAATACCCAATAATTGTTAGGCGTGACTTTTCATTAACTAATTATCGGGTTTAGGAAATTGACGTGATAATTTGCACTTATTCACGACAGCGAGGGTGTTTTGAACGATTCATGTTTGCATTCTCGTTTAACTAAAGTCGATCATTCGTGTATTGGAGCATCGATATTAGAGCACAAATTTTAATACATAGTATCGGGATTATGTATCGAGTACATGTACTTGCGATTTGAAACGCGTGGGGTGTGAGTCCAATCCTGGTCTGCTAATGATAAGAATAAAATAAAAATATATTTATTTTACTGCGGTAAAGAATTATGATGAAAAAAAAACTTTGTGAAGAAATTAAATACAAACGCAAACTCCAAGAATATGAAATTCTAGAACATATTCATACTAAAGAATAGATCAACTTTACAGTCAAACAATTCCTGGACACTAAGTGCACCCACCCACTTGGAACAACTATCAATGAGTAACACAAAATTTATTTGTATCGTGTGAAAATCAAACTCACAATACTCGAAGCGGTATTAAAACCAAGGGAATTACTACGCGGTAGATTAAGTCTTAGAATAATTATTTTTTCATCTTTTAAACCTTCATTGGACTTCAGCAAATAATTCAAAACCAAATTAGCCAAATAAGTTCAGCCGTTCTCGAGTTTTTGTGAGACTGACAAACGTTAATTCATTTTTTATATACATAAAAGAAGATTATTTTATATTTATAAGTTTCGAAGATAATATTATGGTATGCATGTATTCAACATTGACAAGATGATTTGTTATACAAAGTAGTATACCCTCTCGTCTACTCTCAACAGATACAACACTAAAATGATACACAAACATCACAATATATCATAAAACAGGCAATGGGATAATTACACATAACACATCATAACTTATAGTAATAAAATCTTTACGATCAGACTCGTCTATGTAATTAAAACGACAATCAGTTAACTACGCACATACTTAGTTACATTCATTAAAGTTACTTCCTTACTGGTCCGGAAAATCCGACAAAACCGAGTGGAATTTACATATACTTATGGTGAGATTGTGAGATAATTTATTGCCTCACCTTGCCCAAGGGTTAAGTTGATTTATTAATACCCTTTTCTAATTCTGGAGCATACGGAATTCGGACCTTTGGATTGAGGAATTAAAGTATATTTAGAATTTTTAGAGATTGTTGAGTATCAGGATACTTGAGATTCTTTGACGCTGAGAAAGGTAGATTTTGTGAAAGGAAATTTTTTGTATTTACTATTGTGAGAAACTTCTAGTAGGCCACTTAGAAATAAGAGCAGTTTACGATTTAATATGAGTTCAGGTACGTCTTTATAAAAAAAATGGTGTGAGTGATTCATGATAATTATTATTTTAAAACTCAAGATTACCGATAATAGCTTCAGCTAATAGGGCCAGCTTTTGTTACAATCGCACTAGGACGCAGTATTCAAGAGTAAGATTCGGAAATTAGTCTGAAGTTTTATTATATACTTTCTTTCTTTCACTAGGAAAAATAATAATCTAAGTATACCTATATCTGAAAAACAATAAAATCCTTGTGTTTCCAGTTTTTATTTCTAGACAAAGAGAAATAATAACGACGGACACAAATTGTAGTCAGACTCATAACACAGATTTATGACATGGTAGTAAATGACGAGGTGACCACTTAAACTACTGCGTTGTCCGTGTGGTCAAAATTATTATTCAGTCAGCAAATGTCATTATGTTAACTCCACACAGAAGTTACGTTGAAAATAAGCGTATTTGAACCAAATCCTACTAATATTATAAACGCGAAAGTTTGTATGGATGGAGGGATGGATGTTTGTTACTCTTTCACGTAAAAACTGAAAGGATCTGGATGACTTGACAATGATGAATTGAGATTATGGTCTGGAATAAAACATAGGCTACTTTTTACAGCGATAACCGACATCCACGCGGGCGGAGCCGCGGGCAACAGCTAGTATTTCCATAAAGCTGGGTCTCCATTTAAGGCAAGTTGTCAACTTTTGTGTCACCAATACCACAGATAATATAATACCAATCGCAAATCATTTTTTCTTGTTGCTTTAGTGTGACGCTACATACATACGAGTACATATATACGTTAGTTACTTTAATTGTCGTACTGTACTGCTTAGCGCCTAATAAAACATTGAGTCAGACGCCGACCCAAACTGTCATAAACATCTAATAAATTAATCATTGATATAGGGTAACACTAGGTACGAGTCTAAGGGTCCGTTCATTAATCTGAATAAGTGACCTTTACATGACTTGCAAATATAAACCCCTAGGTCAGGTTAGTAACATTTTATTTGTAACAAAGTAAACTAAACTAATCAAAGTTTATATCCTTCAAAAGACACGCATAGATAATTCATGTAGGATGTGTGTTGAAAATAGATAATCTTTCAATAGACTGTAACAAAACCCTATTTGCTAAACCAATTTAATTATGATACAATCAGATGGATATAGAATTAACAACTACGTTAATTGATGCATACAAATATTCCAAAGAGATACACTTTTTTATAATGTTCAATCTGCAGCTGATTGTTGTCAACACAATAGTTGTCAACTTTTCTTTGTTGGGTAGTCGTGTACCTTTAGAGCAGTGCTATGCAATAGTAAGATAGCTTTGCTATAATATATAGTTTAGTCATAGTCAATTTGAAGTTACATTATAATTCTTTTATGTTAAAAATAGTCATAAGACTAAGTAAGCTCCACTGTACCCAAAAGACGAACCTAATGGCCCTGCATTTGTTTCTCAATATTAACCTTGAAACGTGTTCTGAATATATTATGTAATATTTATTTAATCAACACAATGGATACTTGATTGATGTATTGACTTGTATAGTTCTACACCGTTTAATGTTACTAGAGTTGAATCGATTATCACAAAAGACTGAGCGATTAGGCTCACAGGCTTTTATTTTTGCCGCATTTGATGTACGCTCAAGTGGAAACAAGTTTGGAGAATAAAGTGAAATTGTTATTTTTTAGTGATGATAAAAACGTTGTTGTATCGAAATAGCTGATGTAGACAATGATTTTAATGTTACAAAAAATATAAAGTAATGTTATTTTTAGATTGGGAGATCATATTTATTATAAGATTATAAGAGATAAGAGCAGGGTTTATTTTTTTTAAAGCCCTGGTGTAAAAAAATGGGTCAGCAACATTCAAGTGACACCTCTGGCATTGCAAGCGTCCATAGGCTACTGTAACTGCTTAACATCAGGCGGGCCGTATGCTTGTTTGCCACCCAAATAGTATAAAAGATAAAATATCGAATAAATAATTAAATTTTTGGTGGCATGCGGCCAAGTGGTCTATGTAATTATGAGCTTAAAGACATAGAGAGTGTCATGGGCAAAACTTTGCTGCTGCCGACTGTAAAGTAGGAAGTAAACTGATACAAACTGAGCTACAGTGACAGTCTAAGGCAGTTGTTAGCATTACCAAGATTTCATAGCAAAATAACGAAGAAAGTGAAAATTCTACCCTTCAGTCAAAACACTAATCTGTTTTCACGACTAAAATAGATCATTATGAATTGAGACCTCTAAACGGTAGTAACTGAGACGTCCCAATCAATTACACGCTATTACTAGAGTAGACACGGCTGGGGGTGAAGAGGTAAGGGGGGAGGGGGTGACACTTACCTACCGCAGATATATTTAATACTAGATGCTACTCATTGGTCTTCCCGCATGAACACAATAGGCGCGGTAAGAATACTATAAAAGCAAAGCAACAGTCAGGCAGTCAGGCAGAGTTATCTTCTTATCTTATCTTATCTTGTGACGGGGCTGTCCTTGCGGCCAGCGCACTTCGACCCTTGGGGTCTTTTGTGGATGCCCCTACCTTACCGCTCACCCTACGTGTTGGTCCCTGAATATCCCCTGCATGAGTCAGTTTCAGTACATCCTTGACGGGGGGTGCGCCTGTAATCCTCTGGTTCGGGGTATGCCAGTCCCAGTAGGCTCATTATTCTTGAGGCCAACGCATGGCACGTGCATAGCAAGTGCCACATTGACTCATCTTCTTCACCACAGGTCCTGCATGTCGGGCTGCTTGACAGGCCCATTTTGTGGAGAGAGGGGCAGAGTTACTTTCCTATTTATAATATAAGAAGGGATTGGTGGCTCGAGAAGCCGAGTTCACGTCACGTACCCGATTCGTCCATAAAGTATCCGGACAGGTTACGATCAGGACGATCGCGTGACCTGAGATGACCTCGAGAAAAAAGGAAGTAATGAAAGGAATAATGATATAGCAAGCTGCGCTTAAATTGGCCTCAATACAAAGAGGAGTACATAAAGAGTTATAAGGTTTATAAAGGATCGGTAACGCGCGAGTGATACCCCTGGTGTTTCAGGCGTCCATGGGCTGCGGTAACTGCTTACTATCATGCGGGCCGTATGCTTGTTTGCCTTCTTAGTGGTATAAAAAATATAATACAACCAAATAATAAAATATATTTACTTGAAATAAGCTATTCTACTAATCAAACATCGGAATCGATCTATCTAATTCAAACATCAGAATGTTTACCCAGGCATAAGTACAACATTTAATTATTCCCACACCTACACGACTAATATTTATTACGTTTAATTTGGATAATGGAGGGTTTAAAAATTTACCTAATTTTCACCCAATTAAGGTGGCACACTTTCACCGTATTCTGACCGCATGAAAAAATTGTTTATGAGGAAAATGGGCATTCTGAAACTCAAATCTGATATTATTTCATTCATCGCTTTGGACATTGACGGACTGTGCTAGTAATTGGTTATGAGAAAAAGAAGAAATTATGATTTCGTAGCTCGATACTAAACAAAATTAGAAGTTTGATTTTTTCACAGCTTTAAGTGACAGTAGACCTATAAATATGTATTTGATATAAATTTCAGCTTGATACTTCCACGCGTTCCTGAGAAAAAGGGTCGTGACAGACAGATAGACGGACGGACGGACGACAAAGTGATGCTATAAGGGTACCGTTTTTTCCTTAAAAATGACACAAGTTGTTCTTTGTGGAATCACAGATCATTATCCGTTACCCTACCCGAGTTGACGGCATAGTGGTATATCATCTGAACGTCTCTGTGCATCGGAAGGCATGTTAATTTTCGGCCCAACTATGAACAGCCTTTAAATCACGGCAGACGCCTATTTACGATCTGAACAACTACAGTTTTTTTACAGTACTCGATTGGCAAACAAATGCTTGTTTGTCAATCGAGTACAGTAATTTATTTTATAATGTAATTTATTTTATAGTCCATAGGCTGCTTTACATCATGCGAGTCGTAGGCCTAGGCACCTACGACTCGCATGATGTAAAGCAGCCTATGGACTCTTGCAATACCGGAGGTATCAGTCAGGTATCTTGTTGTGTTACGTTGACCCATTTTCTTACACCAAGACTTTAAGATGGAGTTGGTATCCCTAGGATAGGATATTTCTGTTAAAACGTATCCTTAAATGAGCGCTGGAGACCTGACTCACAATTTGCGGCTCTAGAAAGAGAGAGGTAGAAGGATAAAAGAAAGACTTTTATCTACTATAACTACACACAGCGGTGTAGTTGTGCACAGTAACACAACTACAAGTTATAGTTGATAAAAGTCTTTCTTTTATCCTTCTACTTCTCTCTTTCTAGAGCCGCAAATTTATAATTAATATAAAATAAATTCCTACAGAAATACAACAACTGTTTATGCTGAGCTACCTTGATGTGGTATTTACATCAAGGTCGCTTGGTATGAACCACCAAAAACTTCTCATGTTTGGCTTGTGAACACTTCAGTGTTCATTCATGCATAGTTTTGGTTAGCCACCGACAACGATGTCTTTGAGACTACGCTTTGAACTGTCTGTTACAGATAATACGACATTGTATACGTCATGTATAAGTACCTAAGAATTGTTTTGCTACTTTTGCAAAAAAAAGGTTGAGTACCTACTGAAATTTTAAGTAGGTACCTAATCTTATCTATTTTTATACTATTTTTGTATCAAACAAACTGCATTGTGGTAAGACTGAAGCCTCTGGACGCTTGCTATCACACCAATGGTCTATGATGGGTTTCTTTTAATAGGAAAACGTTGCCAGAAAATTGTTTTCTGAAAATATTTCTATATGAGCACACACCACTGTGTGTTGTTATTTGACTGCAGTATGCTGTAAGGTGGAGGTCCTTCTCCATTCGGGGTAACAGGCTTGTTGTTTTAACTATTAATTCTACACATCATAAAAACAGTCTCATGACTGCATAGTTGGTTCAGTGGTTACCTAGCCATTTACCACTACACAGCGTATTGTCTGTTCGATCCCCACACGGAAGAAAAAAATGTGTTATCCATAAATAGTTTTCTCGAGTCTAGGCGTTCTGTGCGTTCATTAAATGTATGTTTGTAAAGTCCCTCGCGACACAGGGCTTGTTCTTTAATGCGGGAGTTGTGTAAAAAATAAATGGAAGTCAAGAATTCGAGAAAATACTTCCGTCAATTGTTCAATGTCTTGGTGATTGGCCAAAATTTGATTAATCTACACGGGTATATAACATTTCTCCGTATTTCTGAAACATCAAGACAAATAATCAACAACATTACAAATAATAAGCTTCACATTATAATGATTAATAATATTAAGTATACAATAAATAAGGCCCAAGTTCCATAATGAATTCCATAAACCTCAAACCACAAATAAATAATAATTATTATTATATTAATACGTGAAGCAAAAACTTCAAATTCCTTTTTAAAAATATTGCGCGCTAGGAGGCATGTCAGATTTGGCATAGTTAAAGTTTAAACGGAGAAGGAGTACCAAAAGCTAGTATGTATATACGAGTATTATGTATTTTGTTTTGTTTTTATACTACTTGAGAGGCACATAAGTATACGACCCGCCTGATGTACCGTAGCCTATGGACGCTTGCAATACCAGAGGTATCACTTGTCAATAATAATATAAAATAATATAATGTATGTGTTTGGTAACCTCAAGATCGAAGAAGATTGATTTTTGACTCTGTAAAAATCCCTTAAAGAAAAAGAGAAAGACATCAGAGAAAGGGGATATCTTTCGGGTGAGATAATATATGATTACAAATATGTCAAATTATCTATACATATAATAAAATAAATCATTCATTGTTAACATTCATACTGCCACTGTTAAACAAACGACGGTGATGAAAGAATACATGAATTCATGTGTTGTGTGACGGCGACGTATTTGAACACATAAATAGCATATAATTCAAATTAAAAAAAAAAAAAAAAAACTCTTTAACAAAAGAACCTACACAATATTCTTACTTCAAAATGTTATAAATTGCGCTTGAATCTCGATCACCGGACACTTTGTAGTAATATTAATTGAATTCAATCCCGAATTATCATTTTTGGAGGTCATTGATATTAAATTGATATACCTAATGGCCATGTCCAATAAAATAGTTCAAGGTCTCCCTCTAGCCAACTATGTAGTTAATAATACAGTCCCCTTCGCGTTTAAATTATGACTAACAGACCAACGGACACACTAACCAAAAGTCTAACAATAAAATAATAAACTTCTATAAATATATACTGATAGGACTAGTATCCATCCAATATTTAACCGTACCAATATTGCTTGCTCACTGATTAACCAATATCGATTGATATATACTCAAGGGTCAATACCCTTGAGTATATCAATCAATCAACTAGCCTGTTTCAGTCCACTGCTGGACATAGGCCTCTCCTAATTCACGCCACAACACCCAGTCGTCCACCTTCCGCATTCAATCTACCCCAGAAACTGTAAGCAGAGTATATATCTCGCAGACAAAATAAAACAAAAATAATAATTATTGTGTTGTAGGTAAGTTGTATTTACCTACTCTTTGTATTTACTTATTTTAGGGAAAAAGAAAAAAAAACAGTTCCTTTATTGGCATTTGCCATGTTGCGAAAGGGAGGAAAGAGGAAGCGTCTTAATGAACCACTTGATTGCTTAATAATTACTAATGAAAAAGTTAGTAGGAATTGAGTGCTTAAGGAAATGTTTATACTGTGTTATTTTATTAAAGGTTATTTTAGTGTGCCTTTACGACACAAAATGCTTTTAATTTACTTTTTATTTATCATAACGATCAAGTTATTTTCATACCTAATAAAAAATTAAGTCTCAAATAATGCCTAAGTTTAGCAGAATTGATCAAGTCTGTAAAATATTCGAAAATGTCCGTAAACGTAAAATTAAATCGTTCCGTCAAACCGTGACATTAGTTATTTTAAATTAAAATTTGCATCGTTACGCAGTTATTATGCGAAGCTGCTATATTTTATGAAGACGAAAAGCTGATTACTCTGATTAGTTATTCATTTATTCGTACAAATTGTGTCGGTAACGGAAAATAAATCATGAAGTCATTTAAAATTCAAACTTTATTTATATTGTATCTGTATTGAGCGAAGGAATAAATTTGTTTATAGTGACTCAACAACTAAAAAAACATTATAATTACCATTATTCATCAACTCTCATTTGCTTTGACATATGCAGGTCCTCCGCAATCGCAGTTATTATTATAAAACATAAAAAAAATAAAGTTTTATGACATACCTAAATACACTTGAAAGTCATAATATAGTGGATAATAGTTTTAAAAAAGTTCACGGCACTTAGTTGTGGGTCACATAAAGTTGTTGTAAGTTTTTGTTAATGTTTGGGGTATAAATCAATTAGTTAGTTTGACGTGCGGGCGGGGGTGCGCGGGAGCGGCACGTGTGACGCGGTGAGGCGCGGTGCGGAGCGTACCGGCGCAGACTAATCGTCTCGCGCCGCGTGGCTGACTGCGGGGCTGCCGCGGCCTGCTCGCCGCGCCGTGCTGAGCCACGCGCACGCGCCCCGCTTGCCGAGCACCCATCACCGCAAATTTTTCTCAGCGCCCGTTCCAACTAAATTGCAAAACCGCCGACCGCCCGTTGAAGGTACGAAAAACGCGCCAAGGGGATTCGCCCGCAATGTAATCACCCGTAGAACAACAAGGCGGGATAACGAGCCGGCCTTTTTCTTATAAGGAACGACAGTAATTCACACTCAACTTAATCTTATAATCGGCCAAATAATTAGCATAAAGGATAAATTGTGTTATTTAATTTCGAACCAGTAATAATAATATTAAACTCGTACAATATTTCTGCAACGTTCAAGAAAAACAAACTTTGCTATTTGTCTGTCGCCCGCCGGTCGTTAGAAATAAGGAAGAAGTTCTAATTATCGCTCGATCGCTGCCTTGTTTTTTGTATTTTTCGTTTGATAAAATCATCAATATTTTGTGCCGAGAACTTTGTTTTGGTTTCTGAAAGAGCTCGCGTAAGATACATTTTCAAAATGAACACCGGATCTACCGTTTGTTAACTATAACGCAACACTTGGTAAAAATTTCGTTGTGCCTTTTATCCAGATTAAAAATTCTACGGCTGCAAGCACGGAGGTTCTAACCTTTTGGTACAAAGTTTGCCTACACCATTTTAATATTAATCAGAATTTATAAAAAGTGTTCCGCTTTTTTGCGGTTACGTGGTTTTTATGCTGGTATTGAAATGAAAGAAAAACTAAAAAAGATTATAATTTTTACAGCGGTCTGATAAAAGCCTCTCAACACTGCCTCGTTGATCTAATAATGACGCAGCTGTTGCAATTACCGCTAATCGGAATGCGAAAGACCGGCCGGCTAATTCTCTAAGAAACAGCGATGACAACTGACAGTTGTGATCGCAAAATTGACAGTTGTGATTGCTCGGGGACGGCACAATCTATTGACTAAACGTCAAAAAGGGCTCTTACGGAATACCGATTTTCAATCTGACAGATGGATTTTGCTCGGTTTTTGCGGTGGCTCGGTTTTTGCTCTTACGGAATACCACTGCCGGTGTTGTGGTAAGAAATGAGAAAAATCTATACCGAGCAGTGCATTAAAACAGGCCGATTGATTGGTTGCGTGGTATTACAATATTAGGACTGCCTTAGTGGTCCAGTGGCCGCATTATGCGCCTGCTGTGCACGAAGTTGTGGGTTCGATTCCCACACAGGACAAAACTTTGTGTGACCCACAAAGTGTTGTTCTGGATCTGAGAGTAATTTGTGTCCGTTAATTGTATGTTTGTAAAGTCCCCTGCGACACAGAGCTTGTTCTCTAGTGCGGGAGTTGTCTTTTAAAACAAAAACAAAAAAAAGAATCAGAACGATTTGCCAAAGAGGTAAGCATAGTTCTACTTATCCGTTGGGTGAAAAAAGCATGTATCGAGACCATCGAGGCTGTTTATAATTCTTATTGTAAATTGCCGGAAAAGTATATTAAATAATAATTTTACTTCACTGGTAAACAATACTTTTCATAGTCTATACTCTCACTATAACTTTCAATCCTCCTACTTCAATCCTTTTATCTTCTTCTCAGCATTCAAGTGATAGGGTGATTTATTCTCAGTAGACAAGGCATTGTTGATTCCGTCGCGCCAGTTATAAAACTTTTGCAGCGCGAAGCCGGTAGACAATAACCTTGTAATTATACTAATATTGTTAAGTGGAAAGTTTTGCTTGTTTGTGGTTTTGTAGAGACGTAAACGTTGCAAAGCTAGAAGGAGAGTATGGTTTTTACAGCGCCGTGAATGGTTATGTTTGATAATAACAACCTATCATATGTCCCACCGCTGGGCAAGGGTCTCTTCGCCTTTATCAACAGACAGAGAGGCTTTAAAGAGGCTTTATCGTATCTGTTTATGTTAAAATTTATATTATTTATTAGCTAAATAACTGAAAGGAAAAGTAACCATCTTAAAGGCTTAGTGTAAAAACGTGGGTCTACAACACGCAAGTGAAACTTTTGGTATTGCATGCGTCCATAGGCTACGGCAACTGCTTAACATCAAACAGACCGTATGCTTGGTCTAAGGAGTATTAAGAAACCGACTTTTACTTGCGAAGTGAATTTGATTCCAGCTAGCAGAACCAATGTAAATTTCACTATTGTAGATATTATTTATACGAACGAATCAAATGGTTTACTATGTGCTAACGGTGAATAAAACCCAATATTTATACATTGTGAAGTACTCGTATTAGTTTCATCAACTTATTTCTACAAAATCTTGAATGTGAGACAAAAAACAGGCGAAATAAGCTATTCTATTGGCTGCTTGAGATTACAGAATGATATCATTTATGTAACACGTGAATAATATAAAAGTAATTTTAAACATGATCACGTATCCTAAACGTATCACAGTATAATTTTGCCACCACAAACCAAATACAGAAGTTCAATTTACATTTAGTACCATAATATGCTATGTTGAAAGCGTTATCGTACAGCTGAATTCCGGCTCGCAGACCAAACTTTCACAAGTTAGAATATACACAATTTCCTCAAATCGATTGTTGGATATACTGTGCTAGATTTTCGTCTATCTACTTTAGGACAGTCATCGTATACCTGTGTCGATAAAATATGTACTTTTTCCTATTGGTTATACAGATTTAAAAGTTACAAATTTTTAGCATCGCTCCTTCAAAATGAAATGACTGGTTGATCTAGTGATTCGATTTCCATCCAGACTAAATGTATAAAACAAAGAACTCCTACTCATCAAACAAGATGAGTAGGAGTTCTTTGTTTTATTATTTTTGAAATAGTGGTATGACACTATATAAGCGTGCAAGCCCGACTGGGGAAGGATCTCCACCATACAGAAGGCCAAACACATAGGCGGTAGCATTCTTAAATATTATATATATTTTAAAGGCGTAATGCAATAAAAATGGTACAGTAGACGTTAACTAATGATTGTTAAATCCTTAAAAAAATTAAGTAATAAAACATTTAAGAAATTAATCGATAAAGTTTTGAATTCAAATTTTCCCTGTAGACGTTTTAAATTATAATTAACTAGATACCTCCCGTGCGGCGTTGATTGCGTAGAAATTTCCATTATATGCCGAAGGGCTGTCATAAAAGGCGGTAAGGGAGCATGGAGAGCTTTGGTTACTGCGCCAGTAGACGGTTGTCATACATGAATGATGGTTTATGTTATCCTACATAACTCTCTCCTTTTTAGAAAAGTCCCGTGCCTTGTTTGAGGGATATTCTATTGGAGTATATTTTTTATACATATTTCAATCATATACTGATATAAATCATACTCAAATCCTCTCAGCTGATAGAGGAGAGGACACCCTTGCTTAGCAGTGGGACTTTATAAGGGGCATTATTACTATAATGTTCAAAGGTTTAAAGTAAAATTAATATTACATATATACTTACATATATATGACAATGTATGTGCATTACAGTAAAGTATATTATATGTATGGATTGACGTGATATTTGTGGTAGAGATATCTAATCGGATGGATAATAATATGAAGTTCATAAAATAAAAGTTGATTCGTTTTACTCCCCTAGCAAATGCTTGCGGAGCGGACTCTCCATAAAACTAACATCATGACACCAAAGCTTATTCCTTATGTCACGCAAAACTATATCGTAAAACCAAAACAAAATCACCATAACACTAAAACAAAAGACAACCCTACAAACGTCTACGTCACAGATTCACGTCCACGCCTCATAAGTAGGAAGAGACACAGTATCATAAAAAATAAAGTGTGATAAAAAGAGAGGGCGAATAGCGAACATTTTAATACTCGCGGCGATGAATAGTACAAATATTTTAGGAGTGAAAGCTCGTCACGTAGCCCTCCCCGGAGGTTCGGGAAATGCCGACGCGTTCCAGACTCCGATATGAAATGCTCGGTCCACGGAGCTACAGTTTCTAGAAAAGTTAAACTTGAAAAATGATAATCACACTGCTAATTTTATAAACGTATAACTTTGAGTGGATGTGAAGATATTTGTTACTCCGACACACAAAACCTGAAGAACCACAAAAAATCAAATCAATCAATCAATCAAATCAAATTTAATTTTCCCTTGGGATAAATGGCCACTGCGCTTAAGCTGTTAGGCTGAACGAAACTATTGGACCCCATTTTGACCATTTTCGCAAATGACCCATTTCCTTTAATACTGGAGTTCTGAATTGACTGCTTCAGTCCCGAGATATGTTTCGATAGGTCACAATTTTCCTTGAGCTCTGATATCGAATTTGACGCTACAACAGCTTTTTGTTTAGATAACGACTATAGCGATTGATAGAGGACAGCCATTTAAAAAGAGCCATGTCTTCTTCATTTTTTGGTCAGAGTTAAGTTTGCCGTCAGTTGCAATGGTGCATACCTCATTTAAGAACATATCAATAGCTGAAAACCATTTCTAGATCTCAGCTGTAGACATGTCCTCAATGCTAACATCGAGGATATGTCTACAGTCTTGACTCTAGAGTCAGGAACTGTAGTTTGCGACATTGTCTTCGACGGCGACGTGAAGGGACTTTTTTCCATGTTGATATTGTAATACATTAAATTACACTACTATACAAATATAAAAATGCAACACACTTTAATTTTTCTGAACGAGGTCACTATTGTATATTCGTATTTATTAAATACTGGTTATTATTATGAACACGTCTGTTTGCGCTGAGTGCACGATTGGTGTGCGTTTTGTTTCAAATTGTTTTTATATTCTGTTATTTTTACTTGGTACAGCATAAAAAATATTTTTGCTATCTCTTGGATAAGTGGTCATCCTACCAATGCCAACGCCATGGTGCATGGGCTGGCCGTGTTTAATGTGGCATTTCACACATTGGCTGAGTGGTACACAGTGGCAGCTACAGCAATTATTTATGGAGATGAATTTTTCATTCCCAAAGGTGGTGGACTAGCCAGAGACCTGTAACTTATCGCATCTCTAGACAATGTCATAAAAGGCAGCAGAATAGAAAGCAAATGTATGGGATTTGACATAAGTTTACGGTATAATACTGTTTATGCCACTTATCGTAACATTTTTTGGGCCATAAAACGCAAGTGATATCCCTGGTATTGTCCATAGGCTACCGTAACTGCTTATAGTCAGGCGCCCTGTAGGCTTGAAAACTATCTTAGTATATAAAAAAATCGTTTAAAGTCGTCTAACAACTACGCTTCAATTAGTTTTCTTGTTAGCGTGTCGATAGCGATATAAATTGTGTCGGAACAGAACTTAGCTACGAGTTTTGCATTTTCGGTAGCGTCCATAAGCTCCTCAAAGGTGCAGGTATCAGGGCACCCTCTAGTAATATTCTAATTCAATAGATATTCAGGTACGTATTACCTCTCACTGTCACGAAATACATCCAGGCGTGCGATTTTAACGGCGTCGCCCGATCTCTCTGAAGGCAATAGTCCGTTATCTACGATCGAAATAACCATTATTATTTTAGGATGCTTTTAAAAATATACCTTTTGTTGAAGTGGGACTCAATGTACCTAGTCTATGAGTGAATTATGCGTAATGGTAAGATAAAAACACAGAACATGATAAATATAATAATAATGTAAACATGTATTATAAGGTTTTAGTTTTGAGTTTGGGATATATAATTTGGTAGCGGTAACATGATAAAAGTGACTGCACTCTTGGTCTAGCGGTTGATGACCCTGACTACTAAACCGGAGAATCAGAATCAGCATCAGAATTTCATTTATTTCTCTAGTTTTAATATTTAAAAATCACTTAGATAAATATATTTTACATAAAAAAGTTGCCCGTTTCATTTTATCCGCAGAGTGGGAGCTTTTGAAACCTATCCTAATAGTTTCCTCATAATAATACTTTTTTTTTTTTTGGTTGGTGGGTAGTTTAAACAGTCAGTTGTAATTTAATTAGCTCTACAAATAATTTTTAATTAAAATAGTAAATGTTAAGTTTTACAACTTTAAATGATAAAAGTATATAGCTAACACTGAATACCTGCTGGCTTTGTGTTATTTCCATAATCCAAGTTAACATAAACACCACACAACACAACACAAGTTATGGACACAATGGAGGTTTCTATTTTGGATATGCAAGCATATTTTGGAGAGCGAATGTCAAAGTTCAAGGCGGATCTCCAGAAGAAGGCATCATCAGAGACAGGGAGCCTAACAGAAGAGTTCGCTTCATTTAAGATGTTTGTACTAAAAACACTGCAAACATTCTCTAAGCAGCTTCAAACAGTGGCCCGTGAGGTGGACAGCATGGAGATGCGCAGCCGCCGTAAGATGTTGCTGATTCATGGCGTGGAAGAGAAGAAAGATGAAGACATAAATCTTGTGGTCACTGGGGTGGTAAAGCAACGTCTCAAAATTGACAGCTTTGTGCCTGGCGACGTCCGACGCTGCCATCGTATGGGGCGGCAGAGCTCCAAAAAAAAGCCTCGACCTATTCTGGTTAAGTTCCAGAGTACTGTAGTGCGGAACAGCGTGTGGTTCGCCAAAACATCTTTGAAGGGGTCAGGTGTCACTGTCTCGGAGTTCCTGACCCGGTCGCGCCACAAAGCTTTTATGGCTGCCAGGGAGAAGTTTGGGGTAACCAAGTGCTGGACAAGAGAGGGCTTTATCCACGTCCTAGACGCCGATGGGATTCGGCATCGCATATCTACCCTTGGCGACTTGAGTACCATCAAGTGCATGGAGGCTGAGAAACCGACAGTAAAGGCGCCTGCAGCGAAAGCCAGGCGGGCTGCAGCTACAGCATCACGGAAATAGGTTTCTTTCCATATTTGTTATGGCATTGCCGGGTACTTTATTCCTTTATATTTTTCTTGTACCTTCCTTTATTCTTAACTACTAGTTATATGTTTCTACCTTAAACTTTAAACTTTATCATAGACTTCTATTCTACCTTCCTCTCTTCTTAATTTCTAGTTTTATGTTTCTACCTTATTTATATTATATTGTATCATGCCACTTTATTACAAACAAATTTATAAACTTCTAATGTCACTTCATATCTGTCACTGTCATTATATATAACGTTCCATTATTAACTTTTTGGACATTAGCATTTTTATCAAAATTTCACACTGACCTTTAATATTAACCGTTTAGCAAGAATAATAAATTTATACAACTGTTATATAAAATACCCGGTATATGTATTGCAAAGTTTAAATTTTTATATTTTCTTTACTTTCGTTCTTAATTTGTGTTTGTAACTTGTTTTTTGTTGTTTTGGTTATTAATGTATTCTTTAAATATTTATTATGACAAATAGCGACGATGATAGCTTTTTCTCGGCTAACAGCGATAGCAGTTTCAACAGCTTTCCATCGTTATCTGAGACGTTGGAAGCGCAGTTTTCTGATGTATCTGGGAATTTCAATGTTGTTCACATAAATGCCCAAAGTATTCCGGCACATTTCTCGGATATGCTGGCGAGTCTTGACTGTAAGAACATACATGCAGTTCTTATCTCTGAGTTTTGGCTAAAACCATGTCTCCCTTCCACTTTGTATTCCCTTCCAGGGTTCCACCTCATAAGAAATGATCGTGCGGCTGGTGGTGGCGGCGGTGTTGCCATATACATTCGTACACATCTCCCTTTTAATATAGTTAATGTGTCAACACAGCCGCCGCCGTCAAATGCTGGCGAACATCTTTTTATTGAGGTGGAACTACATCATAATAAAATCCTACTCGGTGTATATTACTGTCCTTCTTTACGCATAAACTTTTTTTCCTCTTTCGAACACTTGTTAGAAAACCTAATTCCCTCATATAACCACACAATTATTATGGGTGATTTTAACACTTGTCTCGTGAAAAACGATTCCCGTTCCTCATCCTTTTCTGCAATAGCAGAGTCCTGTAATCTACACATCCTTCCTCTTAGTGCTACTCACCATTTTCCTAACTCTTTACCTTCACTTCTTGACCTTATATTGGTTTCATCTAGAGAGCGCGTTGCTAAGCATGGACAATGCTCGGCTGACGCGTTCTCTTATCACGACTTAATCTTTCTCTCCTATAAAATTCGCCCACCGAAGGCTAAATCTAAAATCCTCATGCAACGTAATTTTGGTGGCATGAACATTGATGGCCTTTGTGAGGATGCCGGCAATATTGACTGGGCAGCACTGATTACTGCAAATTCTGTAGACGAAAAGGTTCATATTTTAACCGAAAAACTTATAAAGCTGTACGATAAACATGCGCCTGTACGACCAGTTAAATTAAAGCATGCACCTGCACCTTGGCTGACATCTGAAATTAAATCGCTGATGGCTAAGAAGGCGTCAGCTAAATACAAGTACAAAATCAGGCCAAATGAAGCAAATCAACAGAAATACACTACAGTACGAAATCACTGCAATAAGGTGTGTAGAGACGCACAACGCCAGCATATTCACAACTCGGTTCAAAACGGGGACCCCGCCAAGGTTTGGAAATTTCTTAGAACATTAGGAGTTGGAAAGTCACGCCATAACAACATTCCTAAAACTCTAGACATAAACTTACTCAACCAACATTTCTCAGCTTCGTCCAATTTTGACAGGACAACCAAGTTAAATACAATAAATTTTCTTTCATCTCTTCCAACTCCTACCTATCAGCCGTTTGTTTTTGATCGACTTACTGATTGTGATGTTAAGAAGAGTATCATGGCAATCACATCTAACGCTGTTGGAAGTGATTGTGTCAGCCGTAATATGATCCTTCCTATCCTCAATCAAATCCTTCCTATTATCTGTCATATCCTAAACTATTCCTTGTCCAGTGGCATCTTTCCAACGTTATGGAAAGATGCCCAAATTACTCCCATACCCAAAAAGACAAATCCCACATCATATACTGATTATCGCCCAATATCCATCCTGCCTTTCCTCTCCAAAGTTATTGAACGCCTCGTCCACAGTCAGCTCCATACATTCCTTACTAGAAATAACATCCTTAATCCTTTCCAGTCTGGTTTCCGTCCTGGTCATAGTACCGTCACATCCTTGGTGAATATTACGGATGACATAAGATTCGGCATGGAAAGTGGAAATCTTACTGTTCTAGCTCTCCTAGATTTTTCCAATGCCTTTAACACGGTAGATTTCGACATTCTAATAAATATACTTCGCTCTCTTAACATATCTCCAATGGTAATCGATTGGTTTCGCAGTTACCTGTGTGGTCGCCGGCAACGTATACGCGTTGAGGATTCTCTCTCCGCGTGGTGTAATACATACGTTGGTGTGCCCCAGGGTGGCGTTCTATCTCCGCTTCTCTTCACAATATTTATAAATTCTATCTCCAATAAACTTATTTCGTCCTACCACCTTTACGCAGATGATTTACAAATATACTTCCAAACACCTTTCGAAAAATTAACTGACGCAATTAGTAATGTGAATAAAGACTTAACATCTATAAGTGAATGGAGTAAATCACACGGACTTACAGTAAATCCGTTAAAGACCCAGGTCATTGTTATTGGCAGCTCAAGGAAGGTCTCAAGAATACAGTGGTCTCAACTACCTCATATTATCTTTGATGGCACTATTATACCCTTTAGTAATAAAGTCAGGGACTTAGGGATTTTCATAGATCGAGATTTATCTTGGGGACCACAATTGCAGGAGGTCAGCCGCAAAATCTTCGCTTCTGCAGGCTCCTTGAGAAGGTTGCAAAACTTTCTGCCCATTGCCACCAAAACTGCGCTTGCGAACTCCCTCCTACTTCCTATTCTTGATTATGCGGATGCCAGCTATCCAGATCTCACCGAAAACCAATTAGACAAACTTGAGCGACTTCAAAATGTTTGTATAAGATTCATATTTGGTCTGCGCAAGTATGATCATGTTTCAGATTTTCGTAAAAAGCTCAAGTGGTTACCAATCAGACTTCGCCGGAATGCTCACATCCTTTCTCTGCTATATAACATATTGTTTAACCCATCTACACCTTCCTATCTTAAAGGACGTTTTGAGTTCCTTCACGACACACATACGAAGTTCCTACGATCATCAGAAAATCTAAAGTTAAAAATGCCGTTGCATTCCACAATTTTTTACGACAACTCCTTCACAGTTATCTCTGTACGTCTGTGGAATGCACTACCCTTGCAAATTAGACGCGCTCAGACTTTAAGTACATTTAAATCCTTAGTTAAAGATTATTATTTGTCATTATAGGAAATATATAAATATTGATTTATGTATATATATTATATTTATTAAGTATATTAGTATTATATATAAACACATATATTTATATGTATTATCACTTATCTATTATATTTTAAGTATTTCGGTATGTTATACCTACACCATCAACAACGCTCTTTCTTTCGACAAAGTCCATCCTAAGGTTGTCTGGAAGAGATCGCTCTTGGCGATAAGACCGCCCAATGTACATACTGCTAGTTAAAAAATATTTTTTTTTTTAGAATTTTGTATAAATTATGTATGGTGTACAATAAAGAATATTATTATTATTACTAATGTTTATATAATTCTAGGCTGAGGAAAACGATATAGCATTGGAGAGTAGCCCCAGCGGCTAGCCGCTTATTACTTATTTGTAGAGTGACTCTACAGCCAGAGCCTGCGCTGTCGGAAGGGGGCCAATCGTTTAAAGAGCGGCTTGTCCCTATCCTTTTTGTTAAAATATTTAATTTCGCCTATTCTATTAGAGAAAACTAAACTGGAGGTCGGGAGTCAAATTGAGATTTGATTATTGTATAAGTGCGTTTACTAGTTGTATGGTTGCAATAGAACAGGATCTGCCTAGTTTGGAATAGATAGCCAGATAGTCAAGTATAAGTTGCCCCAAAATATAAAATACCTCTCCTTGCGATACAGGAATTTCACTTATGATCAGCATAAGTTATGAATGTTGTAGAAAATTCAGAAAGACGATGTTGGCAAATTACTTACGACAGTTTGCTGACAAGGGTAGAGGCACGAAACTCTGGCCACTCTTTTTAACCGCTAGATAAGTACAATCTTTTGTAAGTTTTGTGAAATAAATTACTATATTTTCTATGTGAAACATCGATTTTAGGTATGGGGATTTCTAGGAAAAAATATTTCTATATTTTTGGGTCAGCAACACGCAAGTGAAACCACTAGTATTTCAAGCGTCCATGTGCAAAGGCAACTATTTACCATTAGGCGAACCGTATGCTTAATTGCCATCTAAAATATATAATATAAAATAACAAATCTATGTTTGTCTTGAAAATAAAGTTATTTTGGAAAGGGTTGAATGATTCTTTCCCCTCGTATTTCACAGAATATATCACCCTACTGCCCTTGCAAACGTCCTCAAAACGAGTACAAAATTATAAGATAATGAATATTACATCGGTACTCTGGCCAGTACAAACGAGGGTCTTATTTATGAAGGTCTACGTCCAATAAAGTACCCACAATCTGTAAATACTTTGCGACGCTAAATTTTAACAAACGTTTATAAGGTGCGATAGGAGGTATTAGTATGTTTGTTTTAGAAGGATTTTTTATAACATATTGTAGTTTGTGTTAAAATATGTTAAATGTAATTACTAATGATTCTGAAGTGGGTATCACAAACTTATTTTTCTTTTTTAAAAGACAACTCCCGCACTAGGGAAGCCCTGGATCGCGGGAGACTTTACAAACATACCATTAACGGACACAAAGTACTTCCAGACTCGGGACAAACATTAATGGATGTCACAAATTTTTGGTCCGCGTGGGAATCGAACCCAAACCAACCAACCAACAACCAAAATGGTGAGGTAACTACTTCAGCCACTGAACCAACCGTGCAGTCATCTGAAGCCAAAACCGAACTGAAAGACGCAGACATATTTTTTAGCACAGAGAAAGCATTGCCATTTAAAATGAAATGCTGCTAGTCTTCTGGGCACAATTTCAGTAGTACAACGATTAATTAAATTAAAAGTTTTTGTTAATTCCAATATTTGATATAGTTTTAATAATAATAATAATAATAATAATAATAATGTTTTTATTTCTCCACAAAGGTAGTTACAATTTTACTTACAGCTAAGTGATAGGATGTTTACATAGATCCTTTGTGAGAGCTGGTGTCTGAAGTAGGTTTTGTACAAAACCTGTATTACAGATCACCAGGCTCTCTGCCACCTCGGAATAGACTAGCGTATGATGGTTAGATAACTACATCGAAGAGAAGACAATTTAATAAAGATTAAGATATATTAAATAATGCGGTATAATATCTAATACCGTATTATTTGTGTGGATGTGTTTGTATGTGCGTGTGTGTGTGTGCGTGTGTGTGTGTGTATGTATGTTTGTGTGGTTGAGTGTGCGTTTGTGTATGTGTGTGGGTGAGTGGATGAGTGTGCATGTGTGTGCGCGTGCGCGTTGTGTGCAATGTGAATTTAATCCTTATGGGGTTAGTAAATTTTCCGTGTTTTTGTAATCTTGTTCAAGCAGCCAGTTGGTAACTATAGTTTTACATACCGTCCTAGATTTTGGGTATATATTTAGTATTTTATTTAGTTTGTTATAAACGAGTCCACCAAGATAGCAAAAGCTCCCGCGCGCTGTGAGAGTGGTAAAGGAGCCAGTGGAACAGACATTGTGTTTTCTTCGTTTGTCAGCTAGTTTAAGTGGGTCATATGGAGTAAGTGAATGGATTTTTAGTGTTATACTTAAAATAAACTGCTGTCGGACTGTCATTATTCTGCAGGTAGAGTAAAGATCGGTAGTCGGATATAGGAATGGGAGATGCCATCCAAATTTCAAAATTGAGCGTTGCGCCCGTTCTAATTTCAAAAGTGAGGTTTTAGTAGCACCACCCCAGGAGATGATACAGTAGGATGTTATTGATTGACATAGAGCTTGGTATACTAGTTTTATGACTGATTTGTCTGCAATGTGACGCAGATTTTTAAAAATGTATATTAGTTTGCGTAGTCTGGATGATAGTAAATCGATATGATGGTGGAACTTTAATCTGTAGTCAATTTGAACGCCAAGGTATTTAATGCAGTCTGTGTTGGTGAGATTAGGACAAAGGCATGGTGGGCCCTTAAGTTTGCAGCTGTGGGCTCTGATATTAAAAGAACCAGATGGGGGCTGGCCTGGGCTGGTTGGAGAAAAAGTAATATATTTTGTTTTTTCTATATTTAATGTTAGCGAATTTTTAGCTAGCCATGTAGAGATTAGATCAAAGCCCGACTGTGCATGACCGAAAGTGTCAAACCAGGTTTTTCCATAGAAAATGAGGGCAGTATCATCGGCGTAGGTGAATATGTCTCCATTTTGAAGACAGTAATTGCAGAGGTCATTTATAAATATCAGAAAGAGAGTAGGGCCGATGATACTACCCTGCGGGACTCCGTAAGAAATACAGAGCTCATCGCTGACCCAGTCATTGATCTTAACACACTGCCGCCGACCCGTTAAGTAACTATGGAAGAGGGCTAATTGAGTGCCCCTGATGCCTATGTATTCGAGTTTTTTGAGAAGAGTGGGGACAGAAACCGTATCAAACGCCTTAGCTAGGTCCAAGAAAATGCCAATTACTTTATTTTTATCGTCTAATTTAGTCACAACCTTATTTGTTAGATCCAAGACTGCGTCATTAGTAGAAATGCCTGACCGAAACCCGTATTGATTAGAAGATAAAATATGATGTGAATTAAGATAGTTAACGAGTCTTTTATTCAATATTTTCTCCAAAATTTTTGATAAAGTTGGAAGAATCGAGATAGGTCTGTAGTTGTCCACACGGCTCCTGTCTCCACTCTTGTAGATAGGGTGAACAATGGCTACTTTATACGCATCAGGGAATACTCCAGTATCAATGGCTAGGTTTGAAAGGAATGTAATAGGGGGAACCAGTATATTCTTAAATCTTTTCAGGAATGAACCAGAAATACCGTCAGAACCCGTGGAGCAGTCAGATCGCAAGCCCATTACTAATAATTCAATTTCAGCTTCATCAGTGGGACTAAGGAAAAAAGTATTTGTATAGGGTGAATCGTGTTTTGAAGGGGTTTGTTCTTTGTTCTTGTTACCAGTCTCTATTACCTCTGCTAGTGTTCTACCAATGTTCACAAAGAATTTGTTAGCATCATTGACTGATGATAAAGGGTCTATAGGGGATAATATATCGGTTGCGGATGTTTTTTGTTTTTTTGTATAAGTAATAGTTTTCACAGCATCCCAAAGCTTTTTAGTGTCTTTTTCCGCGGATTTTAAGAGAGATTTTTCATAATTATTCTTGGCTTTTCTAAGTATGTTCACACAATGATTTCTGTACCTTTTATATGTAGTTTTTATTATTTCATTAGTGGGCGACTTTTTATGTTTAATATGTAATTGGTCTCGGTTTCTCATACATTTTAGTAGTCCAGCGGTCATCCAAGGTTTTGTAAGCCGTTTTCTATTTGACACTGGTTTTAATATGTAATTAGCGACAAGACAACGGTTAAGGGATTCAACAAAGTAATTGGTAGCTTCGTTTACACATTCAAGGTTGTACATTGTAGTAAAATCGAGATTCTTTAGGTCTATTTCAATTTTTTCGTAGTCCAATTTTCTTATAGTTTTATTTGGGTACGTTTTAGGCAAATTATGGGGAGATCCCAGAAAAAGTATAACAGCGTCATGGTCCGTTACTGAGGCATGTGCAACATAACAATGAGTTATGTTTTTTGTTCTTAGAAGAATGTGATCGAGGCAATTTCGGTTACGAGTGGGTAGTGTGTGTGCGGGTAGCATACCGTAAAACGCGGCTATTGTCAGGTATTCTGAGGATCGAGAGTCTGTGTTATTGATTTTAATATCAATGTTTATATCACCCGTAACGATTAAATTTTTATATGACGAGTAATTTTTAAGAATCTGAGATAAAGAGTGCAAGAAGTTAGTCACGCTGTAGATTGCGGGTGGCCGGTAAATTGCAATGATAGCTGTGTCTGGTTTTAAAATGACAATAAGACAGTTCGCGTCATTTAAATTAGGTTCGACAATAGTGATATTCTTGTTTTCACGGTAATAGATGACTACCCCTTCATTTTGTGTGAGGTGTCGTGTGGTAGACGTGGAGCTATATCCTTCGAGAGTAGGAATAGGAGGGGAGTTTAACAGCCAGCACTCCGTTAGGACAATGAAATCCCATGTGGTGTTTGCACGATGTAGAAGGGTGAGAAGGTTCGGAAAATTGCGGGTTATACTTCTGATATTTTGGTTTAGGATGGAGAGGGCCTGGCAATGCGATTTGGATAATGTCGCACATTCTTCTATTAAGCAACTATTAGCTTTTGATACTGATATCTGGTCAAGATCGGTATTGATGTTCTCGATATTATCGAATTTTGGTACGAGGCATAGTAATGATCCAGGCTAAATGGTATTTCATTGATGTTGCATACATTTTGTTGGCTCTTTGAGTAGTATTGGAACGTATAAGTTGTAGTTGATTAACGTTTATTTTGTATTGTGACTGCGAGTGTTTTTGTGCATTTGTGTATGTGAGTGTGTGTGAGATTCTTTGTGAGTGTATAGTAAAATTTTTACTTATGAAATAATTAGGACTAGAAATAATAACAGGGGTATACTGTGATGCTAAAAACTGTATATGTATATAATAGCTAATTGAAACTTTAGAATGCGATTCAAAATGGTACAAGAAAGAAAAATAATAAGAGTAGTAAGTGTAAATGTAACGCAATACGACTAGTCAGTAGTTCGCTCCTGCAAGCGATATAAGCTCTTTTCCATCAGTAATGCGGATTTTTGGCGTTCCTTCGTCTTTTCGAAGAAATATTTGTCCATGATATACCCAGCAAAACTTATACTTGTATTCGGCTTTAAATTTCCTCGCGAGGTAGAAGAGTTTATTGGAGTACGACGTTAGGCTTTCCGATATGTAAATGGGCACTTCCGGTCCTTTTATGTTTAGAGAAGTTGTTCTAAGTTTATTATGGCCTTTATTGTAAATTTTATAGCCCTCTATAACTTTATCCTTAGCCATAACGGTGGTTAGTTCCGCAATAATGACTTTACCAGACTTTTTGGTGTTAATTCTAAAGATATCTTTTATTTCGGTTTCCTGGATGGGCACCTTCAAGGTCTGACTCAAATTTATTAAAGTATTTGCCAGGTCCAGTTTTGTTTCGCCTTCCTGAAGTGGAATATTTCGAATCTCTAGGCTAGTGGAGCGCACGCGTCTTTCTAGCTGTTCAATTTTTCCCTCTAATTCTTCAATGTGTTTTTTATCATCTTTACTTTGCTCCTTCAAAGTTACTATCTCTGTCATCAAAGTATCGTATTTTGTTGACAGAAAGTTTATGCTTTCCTTTATATCCGATGCCTGTTCCTCCATACTCAATTTTATTTCTTCAAAGCGTTTTTCTTGTTGCAGTGCAAGACTTTTAATTAAAGTACGCATCTCAGTCATAAACGTATCCATGTTCTGATTTGGTTTGTCTTCAGCGGGAGAACCGACAGCTCTACGCTTGTGGGTTCTGTTCGTCACGTTACGCGCGTTTCCAATTGAGTGACCTTGGTCAGGTTCAGATTCAGAGGTTTGGTGATCACTGTTTGCCGGTGTCCGTTCTTTTGTTAGAGTTAAATGATCCTGGCTTGGTGTAACATTCGAAGGGGTTTTTATTTTTAAAGGCATTCTTACGTAAAGTATATGTATATACTAAGTATACTATACGTAAATATGTGTATTATTATCCTCTAGTGTATAGTAGTAGTATGTTATTATTTTTATTAGTTTATAAGTTGATCTCTTTACTAGGGTAGTAGATGTTAACAGGAGTAGTTCTATGCAGCGGCGACGATGTTAGAATCGACGGCGAAGCGGGGCCTTGGAGATTAGGAACAGCTAGCGGACGCTCTTGTGTGATTTTTATATAATAGTATTATAATTTCAAAGTTTATAATAGTTATATTATATCTTCAAATTATAACAATCTGTACTAGGCTCGCATAAGCATTGAGAGGTCTTTTTGCCAGTTTCCGGGGTCGTTCGATACGTTCTTCTAGCTCGAAACAAAGTGCTGCTACGCAGAGAAGTTACCAGTGAGGTGTAAAATAGCAGGCTGTGTCAGCAACTAACGGGTTGTATTTTCAAATGATGGCTGTTTGTACTAGGCTCGCATAAAGTACGGGGAGGTCCTTTAGCTGGTCTCAGGGATTCGTTCGATGCGTTTTTAACTCTTAGCGAAGTGTGTTAATACGCAGATAAGTACCAGGACGGCATAAAACAGCAGGCGATGTCGGCAGCTCCGGCACACAGATGAATGTGTGCGTTTAGTCCTACTAGGCTACGTTAATAGGTGGACAGCGCGCTTTGGTGTGAGGAGGTTATGATGAGAGTATGTAGTCAGTCACTTACACAAACGGCTGTTCGTAGTGCAGAGCCAAATAAGTTTGGGTATCTCTTCAGATTATGACTAATTGTACTAGGCATGCATAATAAACGGGGAGGTCCTTTTGCCAGTAACTTCCTTTGCCAGTAACTAACTCTTTCCAAAAGTATATTGCTACGCTGAGAAGTACCAGGGCGGCATAAAATGTTAGGAGGTGTCAGTTACTCCGGCGCGGCGCGCAGATCAATGTGTGCGTTCGGTGGTAGGTTGCGTATAGGTGGGCAGCGCACTTATGTTGTGCGTAAGAATAGGTCACTCACACAAACAGCCGCCGGGTTGCGCAGGGTCCGGTACGTGATGGCTCCTCGCAGTTTATGCACTCCTATTTTTTATCGTAAATTAAAATTTTACTTTTGATTTTAAATTAATTAGAAAATAAAGTAATAATGTTCTAGGCACGTCTGCTCGCAATCGAGGTCCGAGGGGAGAGGATTTAGGAGAGTTTTACTTGTGTTCTTAGTTTTATTATCGTGTAAGTATGTGAAATGTTTCTTATTTTAAATTATATATTAGTTAGAGGGACGTCCCGGCTTCGCACGGGTGGACATTTATTTAGTTTTCGTACGGATCGCGTTTTTTTTTCAATAAAATGTAGCCTACATAGCCCGCTAAAGAAATAACTTTTAAAATTGGTCCAATAGTTTTTGAGTTAAATTGCAACAAACAGACGTTTCTTTATAATATTAGTTCACAAAAAATACTTTTCTTGAATATTAAATAGACTAAGGTCTAAATAAAAAGGTCTAAGTAGAAACGCTTGTAATCTTTCTTCTACTTAATCTCCTTAGTAAATAACTTCAAATATATTATTTATTATTGATGAGAACGAATATTTTTAGAATTCATATAATCTGCTACTATAAATAAACAATGAAAATAGTCCTTCAATGCTCGTTTATCTATTTCTGAATCACAATCATTAAAATATAATTGCAAACAGAAAATGTTTCGATACAAAAATAGTAAAAAAACTCGCGTGTCGCTGACCCAAAAAAATTTTTAGGGAAAGGCAAATGTGTCAATAAAAACGCATACTTAGGCATGGGTTTTTATTGAATACTGAAAACTACAGAAAGACGTAGTCCAATAACTATACAATGCAGTTGTGTTCCTGTGCGTGAGTAAATTTTTCAGTGCTTGTTCCTTTGTGGTGAACTTGGTGCCCTACCTTTCATGAGCTGATATACCAAATTGTTATTAATTACTAGCTGTTGCCCGCGGCTCCGCCCGCGTGGATGTCGGTTATCGCTGTAAAAAGTATAAAAAAGCCTATGTGTTATTCCAGACCATAATCTATCTCTGTGCCGAATTTCATTCAGATCCGTTCAGTAGTTTTTACGTGAAAGAGTAACAAACATCCATCCATCCATACTCACAAACTTTCACATTTATAATATTAGTAAGGATTATCTAGCGAATAAAAAAGTGATCTGAGATTTTTATCCAGCTCTTATCCTTTGTTAGAAAACTGGCTGCAGGCAAATTTGTTTGATCTAAATAAATAAATGACTTTGACTTTTTTTTGTTTTAAGCAATCGTCAAAATATTATCATAAAAAGATCTTGTTTTCGTTCACAAAGAATAAATGAAATTATTTTGTATTCAATTTCCAAGAACCTCTGTTGAGTTTGCTAATTACATTTCATATTGAATTATAATTTATTGGCTAAGACAACATTTTAATTATTTCATTATACATATATGATAGCAGTGGTAGCTTAGAAGGCAAGTAACCGGCTTGTACAAATGTGGTGTGAGTTCGATCCCAGGTGAATTTTACTGTGTTATCAACTAGAATTTCACTTTGTAGAAATTTTAGTAGAGAGGAATTTTTTGAAGATAATAAAGAGAGGACTATGCCTAACAGTGGATTGGTGTCAGGTTACTAGTGGATATAGTCCTCTGATTCAATTAATCAAACACCCTGTTTAGGTTGATTAATTGTTTGAATAAAATATTAACATTCGCAAACCCATAATGTTTTAGAAAGAATTTTAAAGGTATGGCTGATCCTCCATCTCTCCAACCCATATTAGACCAGCCTGTATGGATTAGGTCACAAACACTTTCAACTCTTTTGAAAAGGGGGTCCTGTGCCCAGAACTGCAAAATATGTATAAAATAAAGACTATAGCATGGGGTTCTTCAAGAAAGGATTTATAAGGTTTCTAAAGGGTTGGCAACGCGTGAGTGATACCCCAGGTGTTGCAAGCGTCCATAGGCTACGGTAACTGCTTAACATCAGGCTGGCCGTATGCTTGTTTGCTTCCTTGGTAGTATAAAAAAAAAAGTTGTTACATCGTGTAAATGGCTTTTCTTGCTAAAAAAAAGTTTTTGAAAACATTGAATACCTAAATATTATTATTAATGAAACCTTTGATGTTTGTGAACACGCTCTGGCTCTTGTTGTGGCCATTGTATACTAAACGTTCGTACATATAAACAATGTTTTCTAAATGTTCAAAGTTTTGTGTGAATATTATTCATGCTAAATAATATAATATGTAATAATTCAGGCATTATAATGCTATTGTTTTAACAAACTCATATAAATTTAAACGCCATTAATTCTATTTTAATAATTCATTTCATATTAACAATCTGTTTTGTTTTATAATGGATAAATCATAGAATTGATTAATTATGATTACATTGATATTTAATTGATATAATGTAAAAATAAGAAAATGGAGTTAAATTAACGAGTATTCAACTTCTAGTAGACCTACAAAAGGCTATAAGTTTATCATACACCTAGTATATAGTTCGAGACCTAAAAATGTAGTTGTGTTAGTCTAATTGATTACTTACATGGAAAAATGAAAAGAAGAACAAAACATTTCCTTTTTTTATTTTTTTTATAAAAGAAAACCCGCACTAGAGAACAAGCTCTGTGTCGCGGGGGACTTTACAAACATACAATGAACGGACACAAATTACACCCAGACTCAGAACAATTCTTTGTGGGTCACACAAAGTTTTGTCCTGTGCCGGAATCGAACCCACAACCTCGTGCACAGCAGGAGCATACTGCGGCCACTGGACCACCAAGGCAGTCAATCTTAAATTGATACTGAAGACCTATAGACTAACACATAGGAATACAACTATATCAGTATGTAACTAATCTTCATATAGCGGCCCTGTATACATATCTCCGTCGCCGAGTGTACTTTAACTTTACAGTTCATAACAATCCCTAAACATTATCTATACCCCATAGAATTTCCACTCAATTCCACTGATACTCTGAAATCCTCTCTATATCCCAACACCATAGAATTAGTTACGTTACAATGCATAGTTTTAGAGGCACCCCGGCCGTTATTATATCATGCATAAACCTTAAGGTTTATAGAGCCACCATGACTCACAATATGGTAATAGATGTCTATGGAGTCTGAAATTCAAATTTGGTTTGATGATAGAGTATTGTTTGAGTAATAATAACGTGACAACACGCGCTTTTCCCGAAGGGACAGGGCAGAAGGTTTTGCATCTTACTTTAATACTAAGTCTAATAGTGACTTCAGGCTGATATTCACCAGGTTTAACTCATGGTAAGCAGTTACATACCTAATAAAGTAAGCATACTAGGAGCACCAGTCATGGTTTTGTATTTTTCAAAAAAATTATTGTATTTTTTTTTATTTATACTAATATTATAAGTATGTAAGAATGCATACTCTTTCACGCAAAAACTACTAAATGGATCTGGATTAAATTATAGTCTGGAATAACACATAGGCTACTTTTTATCCCGGAAAACAACTCTGTTCCCGAGAGAAAGTATGCGCGGGCAAAGCCGCGGGCGGAAGCTAGTGAGTAATATATAAGATATGCGTGTATTATAAAAATGTTGAGCAACCGAAACTGACACTTATGTATAGAAATGTAACTATGCGCCTATATAGTTATTTGGCTGTGGTCTTTTGCAAGATGAAGGACTATTCCCAGGTGAGCTGATTGCTCGAATGGTAAACCATCTCTCTTAATCAATCCACGTCCCCGTTACAACTCGGAGCCTCAGCATGACGTTTCAAAATCTTCCTTCATGTGCTGCGTGTGCCTACCCTTCTGAAATAAATACGTGATACTATGCTATGACTAATTATTCTATACTAAAAAGCACAAGCTACTACATAGCTGCGTAAATTAGAAAGTTAAAGCGCTTAACTTAGTCTCAATTTGTCATGTGTCAATACGAAATGTCGACTGCAGCTGGCTCCTTTAGTACAAACTTTGCCTAATAAACAAACGTTTGCAATGTCCCTTTGGCTTTCTACAAAGCTTCGGTACGAATGTCTGTAGGCAAAGTGTGGCTCGTTCTGCGGTAGGAATAAAGTACTTGCGTTTAGTCGCAGCGTAGTCGCAGCTGTGCTTGTGTACACATGTTCAAATGCTTTAATACCAATCTTAGAGGCAGCACCTAATTATAAACTGACAAGAGTGAGAAGTTAGGGGGTATCGTATTGATAACGTAGTTTTTTTTATATTTTTTATACTACTTGGGTGGCAAACAAGTATACGGCCCGTATGATGTTAAGCAGTTAAGCCTATAGATGCTTGCAATACCAGAGGTGGCATTTGCGTGTTGCAAACCCATTTTTCACTAGGGCTTTAAGATAGAGTATCCCTGAGATAGGAAAGCGTTTCTTACAAAACGCATTCCTAAATAGGATGGCGCTGGGATAATGGGGAAACTTTGTAAAATTAAATGCATGGTAATAGAAATTACTTTTAAAGCTAAAGCTTGTGCCCAGTAGAAAGTAATGTTAAAGAATATTTTGAGACTTACAAGTCTTTGATTTTATTTTGTCTTTCTTTTTTTTAGTATTTAGGTAAAAAATATTATCTGTGTGACTACAAATATATAAACTGAGTGGGAGTCAAACTCCTACACTCGGCGCGGTTCCAGTGGCGACGTAACCATCAAAGGAACCATAACGTCCTACATACAGTCTGGTAAATACAACATGCTAGCAATTTTATAATTCAAATAGAATTATCTCTACATTTATATTATTATATATGCGTGTCTAGCTAACGTATCATTTAAAGCGATACTTTATGGAGAAAATATTGTTTCAAAAGCAATGCATTTTGCTGTCAAATTAGGTACGAAACCGTTGACATAAATAGCAGAGAAAGCGTTGCGATGAATATTAAAGATGTTTCACTTAAATTAAGGCCAAGAAACTAGCGTATAAACATCTTCAATTTTTTTTAAATATAATTGAATAACGAATTATATGTTTACTATTCAGGTGGTAAAAACGGCTCGCCTGGCAATAAGCAGTTACACACAATGAAAATAAATAAAACACAATAAAACACTTTAATTTATACTTCATGATTGTTACTTTCAAACTAAAACGAATTTTGAGTTTGGAATTGAGACTTAGATCTCAATTCCAAACTCAAAATTCGTTTTGGTACTCATAATTTATCTGACCGCCGGCTGCGCAGCACGTGGTGGTTTATAGGCAAGCCAAATACTTTAACTTTACATACGTAGACACTACAACTTATTCACAAAAAGATTGCTGTTTTTGTAGCCTCAACCTACAAATATTATGCCTACAGACGCTAAATGAAATAGAAAACTTTTATACCAAAGTTACTTGGAATTTTTCTTCGATATTCATAATTAAAACAATAACTCTTGGGGGAAATACTGTTTCTATCGCCTACTGACTGCTACGACTGCTACGAGGTCTACGACCTACGTCGTAGAAATTTATGTTCCCGCCTAGTTTTATAAGTTAAAATAAATTATTGTAAGTATGTAATGCATGGAACCAACCCGTCTGGTCAGCGTGGTATAGTAGGCTAATATCCCTCCAAATGTATGGAGGAGACCTGTGCCCAGCAGTGGGCCGTTTATGGGTTGAGATGATGATGATGATGTAATGCATGTACTGATTTGACATAAAGTGCAAGTACAGTGTTTTATAAGTGATATTGTGTTAAAGCGTAGATTGTGTTAGGCTAAAGAAGAGAGGTGAAAATGCGAATTTTGTTTGGTATTTTTAATATAACTCTATCCTGAAAAGTAACAATTGTTTTTATCAAGAGTATATAATTTCTACTTACTCAGAGCCCAAATATAGTTACTTATACATTGCTTAATACATATACATATATTTAAGGAAAATTAGGACCCAGACCAGTATGGAAAAGACATTGACCGTGGAATAAGTAACATTTGGAAGCATTACTGGTCTAAAAAAGAGATATTTAAGAATAAATCCATATCCACGACAGTAAAAAGCAAACTGTTTAACACATGCATACTTACATATGGGTGTTAAACGTGGCCTGCTACAAGCAAAAATTACCAAAATGCAAAAGCATGATAAATATATGACTAAATGATAGGTGGTGTTCAAAAATAAGGAAGAGAATGAAAGTCAATGACGTTCTACAAAGAATAAAACGTCTCAAATGGAACTAGATAGGACACATTATGAGAACAAAAACAGAAAAATGGACGAAATACAAATAGAATGGTATCCTAGAAATAGGATAAAACACAGGACGACAAATAAAAAGATGGGAAAATGACCTACCAAAAGGATGGCAAAGACTTGCTCGAGACAGAAACGAGTGGATAAAACTGGGGAAGGCCTATGTCGACAACCTGAGGAACTGTTTGTTAAAAATAAATAATTGTGAAATGTACTTAACATATTAATGTATACTTAGTTAGGTTTAAGTTTTTTTTATTATCTCTATGAATTTAAATTGGTCAGTGAATAGAGGCTTTTTGAAATTGAAATTAAAATGTAAGACCCAGACATAAAACAAATAATCATGGCCATCACAAAACAAAATCTGGGTGGAAAAAAAAAACAGTGTTAATATAAATACTATACTTTTAAAATAGATTTGCCCTAGATTGCATTTCCAAGATACAAATTCGATCATAAAATATTTACGCTACGTCGCGTCGCATCTTTGATTCTTGTACGGAGATAGAGTCAATACAGTTCAAAGCATCGCTAATATTTTATGAAGCTATCCGAAAGTAACCGATGGTCGAAATGTTCTTTGGTGGTTTGCTTTGCTATGAATTTATAAAAACTTATTTAGGCATAAATACTTCATAATTTCGTAAATATTTGTGCACTTACAGAATCAATAGTCGTGAGTCTGGGTGTACTTTCTGAGAGTAAATTGTATTTATGTAAAATCCTCCACAAGTCTTGTTTTCTAGTGCGGAAATTGGCTTTAAAAAGAAAGAAAAAAATTTTTATTCAAATTTTTATATTTTCACAACATAAAATCCTGCTTTTAAATTTTAGTGTTAGCAATGCACCAGTGATTCCCCTGATATATGTACCTTCATTCTTTCCTTGTAAATGTCTATACGCTACGACAACTGCTTACCACTGCTTATGACTGCCTTGGTGGTCCAGTGGCCGCAGTATGCGCCTGCTGTGCACGAAGTTTGGGTTCGATTCCCACACAGGACAAAAATTTTGTGTGACCCATAAAGAGTTGTTCTGAGTCTGGGTGTAATTTGTGTCCGTTAATTGTATGTTTGTAAAGTCCCCCGCGACACAGAGCTTGTTCTCTAGTGCGGGAGCTGTCTTAAAAAAAAACACCAAGCAAGACGCTGCTTGTTTAACCTTAGCTATATAAAACATAATAATATTATAATATTGAGTCCGTAAATCCAAAACACTTTATAAAAATAATGATTACCATGATCAGTTCGGCAAACGTGCCTTCATCGTATTTTCACCGAGTTTAATATCAATGTAAGCCACTTCATTAACAAGCTGTCACAGGCTGCCATTGATATAGGTCTCTAACAAAGGGATCCACTGGTATAACAATCCCGTACAGATTTCCCATTGTGGGGATTCCGACACATTTTAAAATGAATACAGGTAAGCTTTTCACTCATCTTTAATGACAGTTGATTTTGATAAGAATTTAAACGTTATGTGAAAAGGAAACAAACAAACGATGCATTCGTGATGTGATAGATTTCGGATTGAGAATAAGCAGTTACCGTAGCCTGTGGACTCTTGTGATACGAAGGCTATCACTCCCGCATTGCCAGCACTTACATTTTTTTTAAATCCTTTCTCCATTGAGCGTTACTTTTGTCTTCTGCTCATCGCATGGTTAGCGGCTAACTTGTTAACAGAGTTGTTCAGATTGCTGAAATATGCGTCTGTCATGATCTAACGACTAGTAACCATCCAATTGACTGACTGTTGACCAAGTTTTGACGTGCCTTTCCAGCATAGAATACCACTACGAGGTCATCCATAAGGTAATAGTAGCCTTGGCCTTGGCAGCTTAACCCCCTAATCGTTTGCGATCAGAAAGTCTTCAGGCCTCATATTTTGCTTACCAGAAAATAATACAATTCTTATTTAAATAAAAGATAAGCTCGTTTCTTTTCGCTGGATCCTATTCAACAGACATAAACATGCAATTTTCAGTCATAATGGATATCTTAATACCGGGACACAATGGCTTTTCAAAATTTAGCGAGGAAACATTTCATTTTCCAAATGCAACATTTGACTCGAGGCCAAGGAAAACAGGCGTTGGACGACAGTGCCTGCCCTGCCTCATTGTCTATCTGACCTTAATCCGACATTTTTTGCTGCTCGCTTGCAGTGATGGAGACATACGGGGTGTGTGTTGTGCTAGCACGATTAAACATATTTTTATTAATAAAAGAGTATGGTTTTCTTAACTGCTGCAGTTTTGGTGCTAGCATAATTGTAATTTACACAAGAGAGATAGGGTACTATACTAGCAAGCAAGCCCGACTAGGGAAGGACCTCCTCCTTACAGAAGACCACAGCCAAATAACTACACACAGTGGTGTAGTTGTGTTCATGTGTGTGAGTACAGGTCTACAGTGCTCATTTAGAGATGCGTTTTGAAAGAAACGTATCCTTATCCCAGGGAGACTCCCATCATAAAGCCCTTATATAAAAAAATGGGTTGGCAACACGCAAGTGATACTTCTGGTATTGCAAGCGTTTATAGGTTACGGCAACTGCTTACCATCAGGCGGGCTGTATGCTTGTTTGCCACTTAAGTAGTATAAAAATAAAAGTATATTGTAATTATGGTGAGTATAGTTGTTTTACGCTGAGCACGGATTTCTTTTTCAGTATAATGCGTAAATAATTAAAATTAAAATTTTTTGAGAAAGTTTACACACGGCTATCTAGATCTAAACTAAGCTGAGCTTGTATTACGGCAACTTGTTGTCTAACAGGCAAACATACTTTATATGAAACATAAAATAAAATATAGACTTTACAAACCATATCATACTCCGCATCACCGTGGTAGAGAATGCCTCTGGCATTAAGTTCACCTATGTACATTTTGTATAAAGTTTTAAATAAATCCTACTAATATTATAAACACGAAAGTATGTAAGTATGGATGGATGGATGGATTTTAGTTACTCTTTCACGTAAAAACTACTGAACGGATCTGGATGGATTTTAGTTACTCTTTCACGTAAAAACTACTGAACGGATCTGGATGAATTTTGGCACAGAGATAGATTATGGTCTGAAATAACACATAGGCTATTTTTTACAGCGACATCCACGCGGGCAGAGCCGCGGGCAACAGCTAGTAAAATATAAAAGAAGATGATACTTATTTTTGTTATTGATGGTGGTAGACAAGCAAACGGCTGGTCTAATAGTAAGTGGTAACCACCATGCACAAAAAACTCACTCAGTAGCACAACCAGGGACTTGTGAGAAGGTTTGTGAATATAATTAATAACTTCTCAACGTGTAAGCTGCGTGTTAAGAGGGCTTTGTTTAAATCAAAGACATTTAAATAATTTATTTAATTACCGCATTAAATTTATATCAACTGCTAATTCATTATTAATAATGCAATATGTAATTTCAATTTAGTTATTATGAATTACGAATTAATTCTACATTTGATTGAACAGTGTATTAATGCAGTAATAGGCGAATATTAATGTATTTTTATTTATGGAATTAGGGTGCGTATATACAATTGGTATTGGCATGCGCTGTGCAACAAGATACCATCAGTTTCGATCGATCAGTTAATCGATCGATCGTTTGGTTTGCTCAATGAGCTAATATGTTTTATTTTTTCTTATAAAAAATTGGGGGTTGTTTTCTTAACATGAAATATTAACTCCATTGTATCCTCTAAATTCTTATAGTAATAACAACAATAACACTCTTAAATTAATTAATTAACAATGAATACCTATGTTGTACACAAGTGAACGCCGCTGACCATCACATTCCTACCCACAACGTAGACGAAGAGGGGTATGGCACCATTCTAAAAGAGATAGGGCACCATACTTGCGAGCAAGCCCGACTGGGGAAAGACCTAAGCCTAACAGAAGACCACAGCCTAATAACTACTAAGCACAAATAACTACACTGAGCGGTGTAGTTGTGTTCCTGTGTGTGAGTACAGGTCTCCAGTACTCATTTAGGGATGTATTTTTAAAGAAACGTAATACACCCTCTTAAAGCCTTTTTATATGACGTTTCAAAACAATTGAGTACGCGTGTGGTTCAGTTAGGGTGGCCACCTCGCCACTAACACCACGTCAAGTGTCGTAGGTTTGATTCCCACACGAGACAAATATTCTTGTGAACTACAGACTATCGGTCTAGTGGTTAGAGACTCTGACCGCTAAGCCGGAGGTCGTGGGTTCGATTCCCCCAAGAGACAAAACTTTGTATGACTCATAAATGTTAAAGTTCTTCACCGCACTGGGCTTGTCCCGTAGTGCGGGAGATGTCTAAAAAAAAAAGATAGTTGATCTGAGTATGTTTGTGTCCATGAATTAAGTATTTTTAAAATCCTCCGCAACCATAACTTGTTCCCGAGTGCGGAAGATGTTAAAAAAAAACATAAATAATAATCTGATGTTATCATTGTTCTACAAATCGTATCATTAAGTGAAAATATATTTATTAAAAAGAAAGACGAAAAAATAGCTGCTAAGCTGATTGGACGTTCTAAGAATCCGTATGTTTATAGTCCCGTACGTGACAATAGCGCGTCGCGGCTCCGCTTGACACCTGACGAGTGTCGCGTGACGACGGAGATTATTGGTCCTGTAAATCAACCAGATTGGACACGTTCTCTAACCAATATATCACTTTCAAACGAAATTTCACTAGATAGCCCATTCTATACGCAATTGATGCTGTAGCAAAACAATTTTTTGTTCAATGCCCCTTTACAAGAAATATTGTGTTTAGAGAATATATTAAGAGTATTTTTCTTTAGCGATATCAGCTTTCTGAAACATTTAACTTTCACCCGAGTTGAGGATTTTGTTTCAATTTAATATTTATAAAATATTAAAAATGTATTTTTAATATAGTCTCTTGAGTCAACGTCAGTATTTCAGTATAAAATAGTTTTTTATGATTTGATAGATTGTCATCTGCAGAATTTGTTAATATGTTTAAGTACTTATTCCCCAAATGTGTTTTTCTGAGAAAAAATGCTTTAATCAACATATGAGTTTGTTTATTGTTGAATTTTTCGCTGAAAAATATGCAGAAATAGTACGTAATCTAAATTGGTATCCGGCTTGGCGCCTATTACTAATGATATTCTTTCGTGAAAAAAGGTGTGCTGCTATTTTATTTTATTCTACACTCATTTTAATAGGTGATGAATATGTTAGTAAATAACTAAAGACAAAATGACTGTCCGGTTGGTCTGATGGTTAGTGACACTGATTACTAAACCGGAGGTCGTGAGTTCGATTACCATTGTCCGTGAATTGTATGTTTGTAAAGTCCCACAGGGCTTTTTACCTAGTGTGGGAGTTACCGTTTTAAAAACAAAATTAACAAGAGTAAGTATTACCTATATTTAAACTTTAAAATGTGATACAAACTTCGGCGAACACCAAAGTGGTTTTTGATGCAAGTTGTTAGGAGCAGAATCTTTAAAATTTTTGGTTGATCTTTGTATCATACAAAATAAAAAGTTTAGTTATTTTGTACTTTGTCCTTATAGTAGTGTGGGTGAGTATTGATCAAGATCCATATAAGCTTGGATTTTGTTTCAAGCCGTCTAATCCTCGTGATTTAGATTGTTTATGCATTGAAACGAGAATTACCTCTCAGCATAGTTGCATACATGACTTACGAATAGTGCATACTCATTTCTCATCACTTGATCCTTTGGTTTTATTTGGATTAGATTCTCAGACTGGATAAAATATTATTATTTATTCTTATAGGTACGGCTTCACAAGATCTCAGAAATCCCTGGAGACGACGGAAAATACGTTTTTGCCTAATATCTTTAGGACAATGGAGTTCTTTCTTAACAAAATTAACGAAAGTTTCGAACGATGACCTTTTTTCATTAAATTGATTTTTACAGGAAATAGTGACCTTTTTCCTTTATTTTTGTATTTCAAAAATAAAGGTTAACAGCCTCTCATAACTTTTTAACGAACTGCATTATTGGTTCAGTGGCTTTACTCGCAATTTAACTACCAGTTTAATAATTGTAATTAGCGTATTATTAACTCTGCCTAACCCAATGAGAGGCGTGATGATATGTATGTATGTTTAATAATAATAATAATTTTCTGTTGTGGTATAAAATTAACAAAATCAAATAAAAATAACAAAATCTATAATAATATTATAAATGCGAAAATAACTCTGTTAGTTAAATTTTCATGACGAACGGCTGAAATGATCTAAACAAAATTTGGTAAAGAGATAGATACCATCTATCTCTTTCCTGTGGAACATACATTTTATTGCGATAACAGACGTCCACGCGGATGGAGCCAGACATCAACTAGAAGTTTATTTAGATTTAGGCTTGCAAAGCAGGCTCAAGTGATTCCGATTTAGACATTAGCATAAACACTAGGCCTTCATCCACACACGCTGGCCTAATGTGAGTCGGTGAACCAGACATGTGGATCAAGGCCTCTCTATGATAGAGGAAAGGAGACCCGTGCCCAGCAATCGGACATATAGATTGCTATTATTATATCTCTCTTTATCACGGGTATTTTTCCATCATTCAAGGTGAATACCCGGGCCTTTAGAAGGCTTACGCGGGGACATAGGTCTAACACGCAGAGGCCCTTAGAGAAATTTAATTTAAAATGAGATGAGTACGCTTACCATAGTCATCAATAAAAGTTGGGATATACTCTAAATGAAAAAAGGCAGACAGTGACTTGCCTATACACTTGATGGGCTCCTTGAAACTACCGAAATGGGCAACAGCTCACAGAAAACAGGGCAACACCGTAGTACGCGGCTAGCGGTGTCGAGCGGTGCAGCGCCGAAATTATTATTATAAACACTAGTAAACTACCTTCAATAGAATAAAAATATAAATCTCGTCTACTTTATAGCTTTCACCTTTTGGTTACCGAAGTATTCCCCCAATTGCTTTCAGAATGAACTTACCTTCCTGTGATTTAAGAGATAACTCAATCACTCCCTTTTATTCATTCGAGATTGGTTGAGATCTGCCGAATAAAATGTTTTATAGTCAAAGTAAATGTAAAAGAAAAGGAGCAATGTTCCTACATTGCTCCTTTTCTTTTTTGTATCATTTGACACTCCTGTGTCAAATGATATTTTTGATACTTGCCTATGGTTTGCCTGCGTGGATATTAGAATTAGAAACCTGTTGTCTGCGACTCCGCCCGTGTGGAAGTCGGTTATCACAATAAAAAGCTAGCCTATGTGCTATTCGACTATAATCTATCTCTGTGCCAAATTTCATCCAGATCTGTTTAGTAGTTTTTACGTGAAAGAGTAACAAACATACATCCATACATTCTAACAAAATTTCGCGTTTATAATATTAGTAAGATAAGCCGTAACATTGTAAAGTTTTATCAAAATCCGTCTAGTAGTATATGCATGAAGGAGTACCAAACATACAATCATCCTTACAAACTTTCGCGTTTTAAATGTTTGGTAGGAAGTAGGATATTTAATAATATATGAGTACCAATATTGTAAATGCAAAATAACTGTTTATTTGTTACGTTTTTGCGACTAAACTATACAAACTACGAGTATATGGCTACACGGATTAAAAACAAATTTAACATGAAGATATATAAGAACATAGAGTACTTTTTACAATAACTAACATCTACAAGGACGAAGCCGCGGGCAACAGCTAGTACTTAATAAAACACGATAACACGTGTTCAAGTGTTTTTACTTCTACCACATTTTCGGTTAAATTCTCACTTTACGCTTTTTTTACACTTCTCTCAGGTGTCGCATAAAATGTCTGTATAAAGGTGACTTCTAATTACCTGTGGCGAAGGATCTTAGCTTTAAAATTCTGTAGACACTAAGGATTTTTTACAGTTTTGTCATGTTTTGCAGTCAGGCAGAGACTCTTAATACTAGACACTGGAAATTGGCATGCAAATACATATTGATCTCGCTAAAATCGTGTCGCCATTGGTGCTGCCAGTCGGGATCGAACTCACATCAAAGCGCTTACTGATGCACGATTTTCTTTACAAACTAATCGGAGAAGTAAAAGGCAAAAGAGGCAGAGGCTGACCACCAAGTACCTGATTGCCTTGATTAAATCTACCTAACGTCAGACATCATGACGCAAAACCGCCAAGAGTGCCATAAAAGTAGAGGCCTGACACCAAATAAGGAAAAAGCCAGAGGATTGATAATCGTGAACATGTACCTACTAAGTAATAAACATAAAAACGCAATACGAAATGATATTCATAACAATAATATTATACAAAATTATACATGTCGTTACTTTTTGTCATTACCCACTAATATATTGCGTGATATATCATTTTTTGTCTTACATTGCGTATGGTAATATGACCATATGGTAATCTAAATTCTGTATTAAATAATGATACTTTGGCAAATGATGCGTCTCTATATAACTTAGCGCGTCGTTACCCATGACAACGACTGCAAACCAGCCCCTTTAGACAAGTTTAATGTCAACTTATGTCAAAATCCATTACATTTGCTTACTATTCTATTCGATTCGGTTCGACTACCGTTTATGCCACATGGCTAAAGGGGCAGAGGACATAAACACTAATATATCACTGAGTGTAATTTGGCTGTGTTTTTCTGTACGGTTTGTCAACAATTCAGATATGCTTAAATATATGAAGTCCGATCGTTTTTAACAAAATCACAACCTCAGTACTACTCCTCAACCAGTTACACTTCCAATATTAATTGATTTCATGCTTTTTATTTCATCGAGAATTGACCTAAAAGCATGACTACCATATCAAGCGATTACAAATAATATTTATTTATGAATACAATACTTTTTATATTAATTTTAAAAGAGAAACTATTTTATTCTACCTATAATTCAATTCATCATTCCTGACTTACACCGAAACTCATTACTGAGCTGCTACTGAGAACTGGTATATTTCTACTATAGTGTTTAAATGCACAGACAGACTGCCATGATATAGGGTGTTAGGTTGGCTCCAAGTGACAGCTAGCAGTTTCTCATTAAACGCAGGAAACGGGCACGGCTTTCCCGCCCTGTCTGAAGTACTGGGCGAAATGTACAACCCGCCTACACGAGTAAATTAATTTATTTAATTTACAGGTACTGTACAGGGTCGCTATATTAAGATTAGTTTTTTTAGGAAAACCAATGTATAAATTTGTGTGAAATATATTTTTATTTGTAGGTTTAGTCTAATTACACTAAGTTTATTGTTGCCAAATTCCACAGAAATATATTCACTGGTTTCATTAAAAAACTAATCTTTATATAGCGGCCGGCCCTGTACAGTCATCTCCGTTGCCGGTGTACCGGTTTTAGAAGCGTTTTCATTGTCGTCGAATTTCAGTTTTTGATTAGTTCACGATATGGAGTGTTAGATCGTTGTTTTGCCTTGGTGGCATAGCAGTAGTGCGTGCGACTGCTGAGTAGAAGTGCCGAGTTCAATCTCCGGATCGTATAGTAAAGATAAAAATGCTTACCCTAAGTCTGAAATACGCGGGAATAATTCGTCAAACGCTGGTTTTATTGAATTAGAGTGTGACTCACAACATGCAGTGTAAATAGGCGAGTTGTACTTAATCAACACGTGCAGTGAGGTCACTTTGAATAAAATTATAACGTTAGTTATAGTTTTACGAAATATATCCTTTTTTTATATTAACTTCTTAGGTGGCAAAAAAGCATACGGCCCACCTGGTGTTAAGCAGGATCCCTTAATGAGCAAAGGAAACCTGTACCCCTCACAGGAACACAACTGCACTGTTGTGTATAGTTATTTGGTTGTGGTCTTCGGTAAATTAGAGGTCCTTCCGCAGTCGGGCTTGCTCGCTAGTATGTTGCCCCATCTCTCTTAAAAGTCTAAAAAACCATGTATTTGTAAACGGTACATAAAATTGTTAAATTGCATTGTTACTTTTACAAAAAGCTGCAGCAAAAACCAGGTACAAATGTCGACCAACTAATAACAACAAAGATAAATATGTTGCGTTACGAAATCACTGCAGCAAGGTGTGTAGGAAAGCACAACGCCAGCACATTCACAACTCCGTTGAAAACGGAGATCCAGCAAAAGTCTGGAAATTTCTAAGAACACTAGGAGTTGGTAAATCACGACAAGATACTATTCCCAAAAAAATAAATTTAGATTTATTAAATCAACATTTCTCTTCTTCGTCCCAATATGATGGGACTACCAAAGCCAATACATTAAAACATCTTTATTCTCTTCCAACTCCTAGCTTCTCACCGTTTTTCTTTAATCAGTTCTCTGTGTGTGATGTTAAGAAGAGCATAAAGTCTATAACTTCGAACGCAGTCGGGAACGATTGTATCAGCCGTAACATGATCTTACCCATCCTCGATGAAATCCTTCCTGTAATTTCCCATGTCCTTAACTTTTCCATATCCAGTGGTGTCTTTCCATCTGTTTGGAAAGAGGCCCAAATTATCCCTTTACCCAAGAAATCCAACCCGTCTAATATGTCCGAGTACCGACCAATATCAATCCTGCCTTTCCTTTCAAAAGTCCTTGAGCGCCTCGTCCATTCCCAAGTAGAAAGATTCCTTAATAAGAATCTTCTGCTAAATCCTTACCAATCCGGTTTCCGTCCTGCTCACAGTACCGTTACAGCCCTGGTCAATGTTACGGATGATATTAGACTTGGTATGGAAAATGGAAATCTAACAGTTCTTTCCTTACTTGATTTCAGCAACGCCTTTAACACTGTAGATTTCCATATCTTACTCGGCATACTTCGCTCTCTTAACATATCTCCACCAGTGATTGATTGGTTTCACAGTTACCTGTTTGGTCGCCGACAACGTATACGTATAGAAGAGTCGTTCTCTTCTTGGCGTAATACTTCTGTTGGGGTACCACAGGGTGGCGTGCTATCTCCTTTACTTTTTGCAGTTTTCATTAACTCAATTTCTAAGCAACTAACTTCTTCCTACCACCTTTATGCAGATGATCTCCAGATCTACACGCAAGCGCCAGTTAGTAAGTTTACTGAAAGTATATCTATAATTAATATGGACCTAAAGAGAGTAAGTGATTGGAGTAATGAATTTGGCCTTCAAGTCAATCCGGCTAAGACCCAGGTCATTGTTGTTGGTAGTTCCAAGATGTTATCAAAAGTTGATTGGTTGCTTTTGCCCCAAATAACGTTCAATGGCACGGTCTTATCGATTAGTAAAACCGTAAAGGATTTGGGCATATTGATTGATTGTAACTTATCTTGGAGCCCCCAGTTGCAAGAAGTAAGCCGAAAACTGTATGCTTCTGCTGGGTCCCTGCGAAGATTACAGAACTTCCTTCCTACTGCCACTAAGGTTGCGTTAGCTCAATCCCTTCTTCTTCCGATTCTCGACTATGCCGATGTCAGCTATCTTGATCTCACCGAGGAGCAACTTGACAAGCTTGAGCGTCTTCAAAACTTTTGCATAAGATTTATATTTGGTTTGCGCAAATATGATCATGTCTCAGAATACCGAAATATGCTCAAGTGGCTTCCTATTCGCCTTCGACGGAATACTCATATTCTTGCTCTTCTTTACAACACTTTGTTTAATCCTTGTACTCCCTCTTATTTAAAAGATCGTTTTCGGTTCTTAAATGACACACATGTGAGGTCCCTGAGATCAGCGGAAAATTTAAGACTAGAGATACCAATGCATTCCACAAAATTCTTTGATAAATCTTTTACAGTACAGGCTGCTCGATTGTGGAATGCATTGCCCATTTCTATAAGGAGAGCACAGTCCTTAGCCTCTTTCAAAAAAATGGTCTGCGAACACTATCTTGCTCTTTAATTTTGACCACCTCTTTTTATTTTGTTCTTTTGTTTTCTTTCATATGTATTACATAATTTATATGTATGATATAGTTACATTTTATATTATATGTTTATGTAGGTTTATAATAAAGGTTATTTGTGTATGTTTATTTATTTTAGTCAAATATAGGTATGCATTATACCTAATAGGTACTATATCTACTTATTTTAGTTGTCTTAATTATTTTTCTACTATTATTTTGTAAGCACCAAACTCCCCACTGTTAACATCTTATTTTTTCCCATCTATTCTGTCCATCCTAAGGTTGCCTGTAAGAGATTGCTTTTTAGCGATAAGGCCGCCCATTGTACATAGTTATAAAATTATCTTTAAGACAAAATTGTAACTTGGTGTACAATAAAGAGTTATCTATCTATCTATCTATCTTTTGGCGACCGTACCATTCGTATGTTGCGGTAGAGTAGGGATTACAGCTTGATGAATGAATTCAAGCCGTTTCGACCTTAGGCACAGATATTAATCTCCATCTAATGAACCGTGTCATTTCTTACGCTTGATATATTACCGCACCAGTAAGTTACCTGATTGAGAGTAAATAATTTAGCAGCTTTAAAGGTGTCGAGTTATGGAGGGTTAATACTCTGGTTACATTTAATAATTCTATGGAATTTGATATAAACCTAGATTTAGGATTAGGATATTAAGACTTATCAGTTAATAAGTAAGTTTTACGCCTTTTAGGCCAATTGATCCGAGTTAGGTTATTCTAGAGTGGCGACCACGAACTGGAAGACGAAGCGTGGACAAACCTTGCTGGAGCAAGGTGGACCGACGACCTGGTTAAGGTTGCGGTCAACCGATGGACTAGATCAGCTCAGGATCGAGAGTTGTGAAAATCCTTGGAGGAGGCCTATTTCCAGCAGTGGACATCTTTTGGCTGAGATGACGAGTAATTTGTTTAAATGTTAATGGATAATAGATAAATTAACATACAGCGACCAAGTAGGTGCTAGAAAAAGTTTGCTAAAGAAGGCCCAATTAAAAATATCCAGAATCGACGTTCATGCATGAAGATCTGTATCTTGGTGGTGGATAAATGTAGAGGAAATGACAGAAGTATATGTCTGGCTCGAAGCATTTGGCGTACCATAGTCTCTGCCTGTCCTATATATAGTATATATATAATATGTATGGATTATGGGTAAGTATCAATTAAATATTGGTACGGTAACTGTTTACCATGTGGCGTATGAAAGTTTGCCACCTAAAAAATATTTAAAAATAATTAAAGGCTAATATCTTGAACAAAAGAGGGTGTAGTTCGCGCATGCAGTCGTGCTGCAAGGTGCATAGTTTGACAGTATCATCCAATGACGTGAATCCTTCAATCTTGTGATTGGTTTATTGCCACGCTCCGCCCGTCGCGCCTCGCACGTACCACCAAAGAGACCTAAAAACGGTTTCTGCGCATTTGTCAAGATATTTGCCCGCTCTTATACATAAACCGAGAGTTGTATTTTTAAAAAGTTTATTTTGAGATAGTAATATGTATATATTTTCTTGTAAATACAGTGGAAATATTCAATGAATGGGCCGTCAAGGGTAATTTGAACATTAAACTTGGCAACATCTAACAACTTTTACGGTATAACATTCACTAGAGGCAATCACATACAAGTGTTTTTTGATGGTAGTTTTATATTATCCTATCAAAATATTAGACATTAAACCATATAATATTATGTCTTTGATATTCGTTGCTAAGTTCTTTAATTCTTTAATGTACACAAAATAAAATACAAGATAGATAACAAACATATAACATTATTATGTACAAAGGCGAGCTTAACTCAAAGATGAGTTCTCTTACAGCAAACCTTTGAGTGATGGAAAGTGCAGAGGAAAGTAAGGGTAATCGAAGTGTACATTTAGTAAATATAATAATAAAGCACAGTAATAATAGTACGATATAAGATAATACATACATAAATACAGAAAACATACATATAGAATACATACATAAATACATACGTAAATACAGAATATATACAATTATACATATAATTACTTACATAGTCTTTTACACATTTACTTTGTAAGGAAATGCTCCTTGACGTTTCTCCTAAATACGTCCAGAGAAGGACTAGAACGTATGGAATGCGGAAGAGAATTCCATAGATTTACGGCATGGACAGTGAAGGAATTATGATAGCAAGTAGAATAGTGAAGTGGAGTTCGTAGAAGAAGCGAAGAAACTTGTCGACAGGGGATACCCCTAGGAATAAGGTAGCTAAAGCGTTCACGAAGATACGTAGGAGAATTGGGATTATGGAGTATAGAATAAAGAAGGGAAAGGATATGAGAGTCCCGGCGCCTCCGAATAGGGAGCCACTTCAATCTGGCACGAAATTCCGACACGTGGTCGTACTTTCGGAGACCAAAAATGAAGCGAATACCCAGGTTCTGGAGACGCTCAAGTTTATTTAAAAGTTCCTCCTTTGCATCAAGAAAAGAGACATCAGCATAGTCTAAAAGTGGAAGTAGAAGAGACTGCGCAAGAGTAACTTTAGTTTCGAAAGGTAGAAATTTCTGAAGACGTTTAAGAGACTGAAACGAGCAGTACATTCTTCTGCTTACTTCCGCAATGTGTGCCTCCCAGGATAGATTGCAGTCTATTATAAGTCCTAGATTTTTTGCTGTTTTGCTGTAAGCGACTGGTGTCAAATTATACAAGACAGGAGGAAGAGACTGATGATCCAGGCGACCGAGCATCTGCCTACCACCAATAATGAGAGCTTGCGATTTTGTAGGGTTAACTAGTAGTCCGAAAGATTTAGCCCAGCTGTGGATATGTTCAAGATCATTATTGATGGCAGCTATAGCTTCCTTGACTTCTTCTATTTTGAAATGACTATAAAGCTGCAAGTCGTCTGCATAGAGATGATAGTGAGAAGATATGACTTTAGTGATAGCGTTTATAAAAACGGAGAAGAGAAGAGGAGATAAGACGCCACCCTGAGGTACACCCGCAGTCAATTTACACCAGTCAGAGGTTTGCTCATCCCAGCGCACAGACTGCGAGCGACCTTGAAGATAAGATTTAAACCATCCAATTGCAGATGTGGAAATATTGAGAGAGGATAAGATTCCTAAGAGGATGTCAAAATCAACTGAATTAAATGCACTACTAAAGTCCAGCAGTACCAGTACTGTTAGAAGTTTATTCTGCTTGGCCAGTCGTATATCGTCTGTTATTTTGACTAGTGCAGTGGTAGTGCTGTGGCCAGAACGGAAACCAGACTGAAGTGGACTTAGCAGGCTATTAGAGGAGAGGTAAAGTGACAGTTGATTCTGTACAACACTCTCAAGAACCTTGGACAGAATTGGAAGGATAGATATAAGTTCATGTTAAAGGAAAATAAATGTGATGTGCTGTTGTGTATTTATCAGACGTTAGCTTCAAGACTGAGTTAACTTCCAAGACATGTTAAATGTCAGTCAGATTTTTCATTGGATGCCCGGCATTATAATGAACAATTCTCTAGTGAAATCATATTACGTATATAAGTTTATAAAAAATAAATCCACTGTATCGTTTTTTTAAGATATTTCACGCTCTAGGGAAAATACGCTGCATCGCGGGGGGCCTTTACAAAGATGCGATTAACAGCGATTAACAACATTATTCTGCCGATTAAAAAGAGTGACCCGAGTTTCTTGCCAAATCTTCTCGAGGAATTCTTCTAGATCCTACCATAGTCAGCGAATTGGCCGTAGAAAAAAAATATGCTGGCATTTGTTTTTATGACGTTCATAAGTATCATGTATTTGATCTAAATTAATAAATGAGTTTGATTTGACTTGACAAACACAAAGTTCACCCAGACTCAAAACAACCATTTATGGATCACACAATTTTTTGTCCTATGTTTATATCGAACCCACAACACTCCGCGCAGTAGTAATTCATTAGGTAACTACTTAAACCTTAAGCATCATTAGAAATAAACTTAGGTCAAATAAAACTCCCGATTCAGTCCACACAGTCTCCTTCGCATTATTTAACACTATACAAACGTTTTACTGCACTGTGTTTGCAGTAGTATTTGTCCAAAAGTCGTTGGTAAAAGCTCTTACTCGTATCACCCGAACTTTACTTTAGTAGTCTCTTTATAGTGTCTTTCAACTGTACGTGTGCTACCATGAGTTAAATTGTACTCGAATAATATTGATACATGACATGTACTGTATAGTGAAGATCATAAAATTAGGTATAATTATATAGGTACGTTGACCAACTCAAGCTAGTGTAAACCCATAGTCTAGAAAACAGTCGTGATTTTAATCCTATTAATAATTATAAATATGAAAGTTTGAGAGTATGGATGTTTGTTACTCTTTCATGTGAAATCTACTGAACGGATCTGGATTAAATTTTACATTTTTAATTTTTATCGCGATAATTGACATCTATGCGGACGGAGCCGCTAGCAACCGCTTGTGTAATATAATCCAGAAGAGCAAAATTTAAAGAGAGGCCGGGGACAAACAAATAACGACACACAGCGGTTTCGTTTTGTTCCCGAATGTGAGTACAGGTCTCCAGTCTTAGGGATGTGTTTTGAAAGAAACGTTTTCCTAGCTCAGGGATACTCCATCTAACCCTGGTGTATAAAAATATGGCGGCAACGCGCAAGTGATACCTCTGATATTGCAAGCGTCCATAGGCTACGGTAACTGCTTAACATCAGGCGAGTTGTAGGCTTGTTTGCCAGCTCAGAAGTATAAAAAAAGATAAAGCACCATATGAATAAGCAATTCACCTGAACTCTCTCTAATTTAACACAGCCAAAACAATTATCATAGCTGTGTTCTTGTGCTTTGGTATAGGTCTCCAGTACTTATTGACAGTAAAAATCAAGTAAGCGTTATTTCTATTCCAGGGTTCAACAGCCTATCGCAGTCCACTGCTGGACATCGGCCTCTCCAAGTAAACGCCAGCGCTCATAGCCAGGTGCACTCGCTGTCCGGTAAACGATCAGCGGGTTAAGCATCCACAGGCAAGGTAACCCTATAGATGGGTGACCGCATAGTGGTACTTCATCTGAGCGTCTCCGTGCCTCGGAGGGCACGTTAAAAGTCGATCCCAACTGTTAACAGTCGTTAGATCACGACAGAGGCCTAAATATGGGCGATCTAAATAACTCTGTCACCAGGTTGACCACTAACCAAACGATAAGAAGAAGAAGAAGAGTAAACGCCACCTAGCACGATCCTCGGCTTCTCGCATTCAGCATTGCAGGGTTGCTAGTATATTTTAACACCACTATTAAAAATCTACAACTGAAGGTCTTCGTCTCTAAAATATTAACAAAAAAATGTATGTAATTTAATTTATTGCACTAGTATAAAATCTTTCAAGAGTTCTGACTGTCTTGTCTGACAGTAATTTTACTAAGAGAAACAGCAGACGTGGAAGTTTTCGAAGTTTCGACCACTGGATTGTAAGTGTAACCATTCCAATTAAACTTCCAGCTCCAGAGACTTCAACTATGCTGAGGTATGGCATTATCTTCTAAATCATTAAAATCATAGGTAGGTAATCGTATATCATGTCATACAAAAATAACTTTAGTAAAATAAAAAAAATAGAGTGATAGAAAAGTCACTCTTTTAGGAATGCGTTTTAAATGAAACGTTTTCCTATCCTAGGGATACTCCATCTTGAAGCCTTGGTGTAAAAATTTGGGTCAGGCACACGCAAGTGATGCACTACTATCCATTAGACCAACAGGTTCTACAATACAATACAATACAATATACTTTATTGTACACCATAAAATTACATTTTCCAACTTAAATTACTAAGTAAAGAATAGTACAATCGGCCGTCTTATCGAAAGCGGTGATTTCTTCCAGACAACATGGATGGACAGAATGAATGGAGAAACGCAGTTGTTGGTGCACTGTAGTTGATGTTAATATTTCTTACTTAGTATAGATTTAAGTAGTAGTAGGCTAATATCCCTGCAAATGTTTGGAGGAGACCCGTGCCCAGCAGTGGGACGTTTATGGGTTGAGATGATGATGATGATAGATTTAAGCATTCTGTCGTATATGACTGGCTTGTTGGTCTAGTGGTTAGTGACTCTGACTGCTACGTGTGACGAACATAAATGTGTTTGTTCTGCGTCTGGGTGTTATTAAACTTAAATTTGTATGTATTTAGAAATATATAAGTATGTTTATCAGTTGTCTTGCCATAGTACAGGCTCTGCCTTGTTTGGGATCAGATGGCGGTGTGTGTGTCCCAAAAATATTATATTATATAAATCAGCACAGTCAGTTCAAATGTATCTCACAATCAAGTTAACTGATCCAATTCTCTTTGTGTTTAAGTATAACACAGTATAATAATTACAAGAACAAGTGGGTTAAGAGACTATAGTAATATAATTTCGTATAACACAGTAGAACGACAACAAATAGCACTATCAGAGTACACCAAGCGTGTTAATGTGACGTACTGTATAGAACACGAAGTTGTGTACTCACTCAGGTTGTTAAGTGCGAAGACACTCGTACGAGAAACTAGTTCTTGCCTACAAGTAGTCTTCATTTGAATCTTTAATTTTATTTTCAGACAACCTTTTTAATGTGTAATAAATTATATAATATAACTAGGTATATATAATTAATACATCGACTAAGTATGTGATGCGCTGAAAAAGCGCCAAATTAAAGTATCCAGAACTCACGTTCATGCATGAGAGGTTGATGAAGCGAAATAAGCATATCTGGATTAAAGCAATAGGCGTACCATGGGAAACAGGTGTGATGATATGTATGTTTTTTTTATACTATCAAGGTGGCAAACAAGCATACGGCCCGCCTGATGGTAAGCCGTTACCGTAGCCTATGGACGTTTGCAACACCAGGGGTGTCACTCACGCGTTGCCGACCTTTTAAAAAACTTATAACTCCTTTCGTGTAATTATCTCTTTTTAGTATTTTATATAACCAAAGCGAATTAAGGAAACAATTAAAATAACAAAATGCAATTCAAAACCGAATGATGTAAAAAAGTTGTATGGGACATAATAGACTGACTTGGTGGCGTGACTTATAAAATCTAAATCAGGCTGATTGATTGACGAAACAAACTTGTCGACTAACACATCTCGCTTTGTCTTTCTTTTCTGTAAATCCTTTGATTGTAGGCGTTTTCCTACTACTAACACATAAGCGAACTGCTACAGCTTTAATATATGCCGTAGCAATAATCGTAGCTTTTCTTGATAACGACGTAGGTAAGAAACTCTAGGAAAGCTACGGCGTAGACATTCTTGAGTTTCATTCGAGTGCGTGGTGTGATTTAATTCAGAAATATTTGTTAAAGGTTATTTGGCTTAATAAATATAATTATTATTATATTTGTAAAATTGCAAATATGCTATCAATGTTGAATGATTACTTAGGATCAATATAATACAAATTTAAAGGGGTCTGGTTTCGCGTAGCTGTCAATTTGTTGACTAATTACATGCCTGTTTAAATTTATCATATTATTATATTTGTATTAATTTTAAAATGTTTTGCAAGCTGTGATAAAATATTGACTCGTTGATTTTGTAACATAAACCTGCCCCCATGTATGTAACCGATCGTGAGGGTTCGATTTCCAAAACTGGCAAAGTGTTATTTTGATACAAAATATTAGTAGCAGCACAGAATTTAAGGTTGTTCCCGGTATATGGAAATGGACTCACCGTAGCACATGGAACTTAACATTGTGAAATCAGGGTGTCATACACCTCTGCTTACCTCTTCCTAAAAAGCATGATACTATGTGATTAGATATACGTGAGAATTGGAAATTACATCTATTCATAAAAAAATAAACATTTTTATATGGTCAAAATTTTTCATAAGGCCGACAATCCCAATGAAATTCAAAGCAATAAACCTCGAGACTTAGACGTCGGAACATGCTACATCGCGTGTCATCAGCCTACAGAACGATAGTGTCGTTGGGTAATAATATATCGTAATCCTCAAATCACGTCGCCACCGCTATTCGCTGCAGCCTACCATTTGTTACTGGCGACATTATCATTGTCCGCCACTGGCCTCATATTCGGACGTCATTTGTCAGCCCGTATAGCCGCCCGTTGACTATTTCACCCTGTACTTATGAATGGACATACGGGTGGTGCGATTAGACAGCTTGTGTTTGAATTGTAACGTCTGACATTTGTGACAGGAGATACTAAAGTTATGTAGAACGAGATCGATATATTTATATTTATGAATATGAATATCTACTTGGTCACGCCATAACTTGAGGATTTTAATGATTTCATTTATCTTTTTTTTTGAGTTTTTTTAATCCTTTTTTAGAAGGTTCTTACGGAAGAAAAAGAAAATTACGCTGAAAATAGTTCAACCCGAGTAAAATGAGAATTGGCCGCTAGTTTTAAATAATTATGTTGTGTTTCTAATTAAATAAAGTTACTAAATTAAAAGGCAAAAGTTTGTAGGAGTTTCATTTAAGTAAACTAAACAGTCTTTTAAAATTGGGCTTTTCTATTGGCTCCACTAATTTCTCCACTAAAAATCAAAATAAACTTTTTATTTATGGTGATCCTGGCAAAAGCCCCCAAAAGGGCCTTAGAGTGCTCGGCCCTTTCTATTTTTGCCTCGATTTATGCCATGCAGCCGCTATGAAGCCGAATATCGAGCAATTATGCTTCGAAAGAAGCTTATGTCCAAGTGAAAAAGTACAGCAGTTTGAATCGACAATATATACCTACCTACATTCTTTTATTATATATCAGTATGCTCGCAACGATAATGTTGAAATCTTCTCTAACATTTTCGTGACATAATTAGAAAGACACCTGGAATATTTAAATCAATTTTAAGCTGAAGCGAGTTTGTAGACTTAATAGTAAACTTGATACCTTTTGAAAGTTGTTTTACTTAGTCTAATTTAACAGATATTTAGAATATTTTACCTAACTGCCTACGCAGTTTACAATCAAGACAGGAATAGTAGTTTCTAGAAAGACCGACGCAAACAAATTTAATACTGAATAAGCTTGAGAAGATTTATAATGAAACAGAATTTACAAGACACAATAATTAATGTGGACATACAATTATAACAAAACAATGTTCTTAACGAAATAAACGTAAAAGATAAACTGGAGAATTTTTATTTGAAATTGCCTTAATTTTATGTCTACAATGCTTTGGCCCTCTGATAAAAATAAACACGTAAATTGGCGATCAAATCAAGTCATAAAAATAACAGCATTTAAGGTATAAAAGTAAAAAGGTTGGCCAACCTGAGCCTCTAGACAAATTACAAAAACGGTAGTCGAATCGAATAGTCAAAAAAACAAATGTATGGGATTTGACGTAAGTCTACGATATAATGTCGTAAACTTACGTCAAATCCCATACATTTGCTTTATTGACTTTTCGATTCGACTATCGCTGATGCCACTTGTCTAGAGGGGCTGGAGGCAGAATTGTTTAGATCGCCCATATAAACCTTCACCGTGTTTTAATGATTGTTACTAGTTAGGACAGATTTTAACGTGCCATTCAGCTATAAGAACACTATGAGGTAGTAACTTTATAGTGTTATTATGTTAGTAGTAGTAACTAATGAAGTTAGATCATCCATGGGGTAACTGGGTATCCGTACTCTCAGAAGCTTAACCCGCTGACCGATTACCTATCATCGAGCGCACCTAGCTATAAGCGCCTTTATCTAACCCACATATGGCAGAGTCTAGACGTACTTTGTGTCCGCGAGTTGTATGTTTTAAAAGTCTTTGCCGACACAGAGTTTGTAGGGAATAAGTACTGCACCGCGGCGAGTTGCCTTAAGGAAAATTTATATTGTGGATTTAGATTTCGTTACCATGTATAGTACCGCCATTTAATCCAAAACTAGGCAGAGTCTGTACTATGGTAACCAGACAACTGATAAAAATCCTACTAATATTAACAATGCGAAAGTTTGTAAGTATGGATGGATAGATGGATGTTTTTTACTCTTTCACGTAAAAACTACTGAACGGATCTGGATGAAATTTAGTCTGGAATAACACAAAGGCTACTTTTTTATACTACCATGGTAGCAAACAAGCATACGGCCCACCTGATTTGCAACGATAACCGACATCCATGCCCGCGGGCAACAGCTAGTACCTACTTATATATTTCATAATACATACCAATTATAAATAAATGACACCCAGAAACAGAACAAACAATCATGCTCCTGTGTTTTTCCTATACGGAAATCAAACCCACGACCTCAGACTTAGCAGTCAGAGTCACTAACCAACAGGCCAGTAAGTATGAAATGAGTTTTAAATACAATTAAGGTTTCTAACTGTCAAAGCTGTGTGTAGACCATGGTGTTTGATACGTCAGAACAATACATACACACATTTATCACACACCGAAACACAGTCACGGATGTGGAAACGCCAGCCAATACAATTATTGGCTGGTTGTTATCCGAATGTCAATGGGTAGTCGATGTGATCGATAAATTAACATATTGATGCATTTATTTCATTGAGATTTGTTAGGGATGATAAAAGTATATTAGATTGTTTATTTTCGTTGATTATATTTGACGAGAGAGTTAACGCAATCGATATACCTAATATATATATATATATATATATATATATATATATATATATATATATATATATATATATATATATATATATATATATATATATATTTGAATATCGATTACTAATATAATATTTTATGTTTTGTTTTTGTATAATACTAATATTTTATTCTAATTAGCTGTTGTTGCCTGTAACTGAGTGAGCGCCTGACACGCCTTGTTTTTCGGTTTAAATTAATTAAACTATTAATTCATTTTACTAATTTAGGTGAAATTAAAATTACTTATTAGACTGTTGTAGACTAGATTGTAATTAAAATGATTTACCACTTAGGTATGTTTATAATAAAAAAATAAAAAGATATGTGACAAATTAGGATATAGTCCCCTTTTGCAAATAATTACAACCCATGATGGTCACTCAGCATACGCGCCAGTAGTGGCAGGTAAAGGAAATGCAGTGAGGTGATCTAATTAGGTATACCGCTACCGTCATTGGTAGAAATCGCTTTCCGAACTCAAGTTCAACTCATCACTTATTATTATTATATATATTATTATAGTTAAGCCAACTGCACAATGCAAATACAAATACAATCTGCCGAAAGTAGATCACATTGTATAAATTTAAAAAGTTCATCAATATTTAATCACAATAGCAAACATATAAATAAAATACAAACCGATTAAAAGCGGAAAATCTCAGTCTACTTTATAAATAATGAATTGAATCCGAGCAGAGTAGGTAATCGGTTGATTTAACGATCTTTTAACCTCAACTTGATTCGAGGGGAATTAAATCGTCTTGTTGTAAGCTACAAGCGACTTGCTGGTGGATTAGAAATTAAAATAATCATTGGAACCTGTATCTTGGTAAGAAATTGTAATACTTGCTATAATATATCTTGAGACTGCCTTCATGGTCTAGTGGCCGCAGAATGCGCCTGCTGTGCACGAGGTTGTGGATTCGATGCCCACACAGGACAAAACTTTGCGTGACCCACAAAGTTGTCCTGAGTTAGGGTGTAATTTGTGTTCGTTATTTGTATGTTTGTAACTAGAGAACAAGCTCTGTGTCGCGGGGGACTCCCCGTAACACAGAGCTTGTTCTCTAGTGCGGAAAGTTGTCTTTAAAAAGTTAAAAGTTATCTACTTAATATACTAACTAATGCAAATTTTGTATCTATACATTGAATTTTCAGATGAGACCTTTATTAATATGCCACCCACCTGCTTTCTCGTTTTATAAACAAAAAACTTTAATAAAAATATTTTGCACTCAGCTATTTTAAACAAAAAATTTTCACCTTCTAAATTAATTTTAATCTATTCTGTTCTGCATAAATATGGGCTTTATTAAAAATTCCTTGACCTATGAAAATAACATGATATTGAGTCGACATTAGATGCCATTATTTTATTATAATACTAGTTAGTCTATACGTATATTGATAGATGATAGATAGATATTTTGTCACTTCAATACTGCGAAACACTTTTCGTTTCGTTTTATAAGCTTGTTCTAATAGCTGGACACGGGTTGTTAACTCAGAACAAAACGAAATATAAACTATTCAATAGAAGCTCTATAAAATAATACATGGCTATCGAGATTGTTTGGTATAACTTTGTTGTTTTTTTTTTTTAATACTACCAAGGTGGCAAACAAGCATACGGCCCGCCTGATGGTAAGCAGTTACCGTAGCCTATGGACGTTTGCAACACCAGGGGTGTCACTCACGCGTTGCCGACCCTTTAAAAACCTTATAACTCCTTTCATAAACAACCCCATGCTATAGTCTCTTGGGAAAACCTCGGCAGGGAGCTCATTCCACAACCTTATCGTACGTGGTAAGAAATTCCTCTGGAATCTTATTTTTCTTAACATATCTACGCTGTAAGTACTTTTCTTTAAATACCTGAAAAATCGCAATTATTACCTAAAGTGACAATTTAAATATAATATTATTATTTTTAAAGTAAATATGCCATTGGATAGAATAGAATAGAAATTTATTTAAAAAACAAAGTAACTATTCTTATTATATTATTATTGGAGTCTATCTACATATAGCTTTAGAAATTCTAATATGTATGGGTTTAGACCCATACACATTAGAATTTCACGTCATTTTTAAATATTTTTTTTTTATCGATAAATCATTTTACACAATTTTTAAATAACAAAAGAAGGATTTGTTAAACATAGAATACATTGACATTAATTATTTGTTTTTCATACTTTATTCAACCACTCTTCTTTAATATAGCAATTATAAATTAAACCGCAGACAGTTGATGACAAATAGAAACACGCCAGTAATAATTGATTGAACACATGACGCGACATCCTCTTGTCCAGTCGTTAAAAGATTAATTGATTGCTGTTCACACACTGCGTCATTCAATCACAGCGAACAATCGAATAATACTCGAACTTATTTTAAAATAAACGAACAAAAACATCGATACTATCGTATTTTTGTACTGAATTATTTTCGCTGCTTTCTGCTTAACGTTTTCCTTTTTCATAACAACCCTGGTGTGAATTTATTTTGATAGGTAACATGCAAATAATGGCCCTGGTATTACATGCATCCATAAGCTATGAAGACTGAGCTAAACTTTCCATCAGTCATCACTTATTTGGTCTAAAAAACCTTCAGTTTCAAGGACGTTGAATGAAAGGTCACTTAACAAAACACTACTTATTATTCCATAGAGGTAGGGTCAAAAATTCGTCATTGTTGCGCCCACGTAGCTAGTCTGATGTCGTTTGTCAGGCTTACTCGTACCTATCATCATTCGTCTCCTAGAGTATCAAGTCATCTTTCTCAACAGCAGGGTCTATGATATCGCGTCGTTAGTGTGTTGGACGTAAGTCGATGAAATATTGCATTGGAACTTTGCTTTAATGCTCGCGTTGGTCTCTAAAAGAGTTTATGTAGAACTGGCAGGTTTATGTAGAACTAGTAGATTGAAATTTAATTTTAGCCACCTGGTCATGATAGAATCATGCTGACATTCAATTTCCTCAAAAATGTTTTTTATTAGGGCAGGTAGGTATTCTATTCTTGTTTAGAAGTAATTATTTTACAGATGGTAAAAAGTAAAAAAAATATTAACCATATTTACAACATTCTGAAGTCAATAGTTAAAAAAAATTAATAATAAACAAAACACTTACTTATTAAATTGTAGTACTTACTTGTTTAATTGCAGTTGTATTCTAGTTATTAATTTAATGTACGAGATTAGAGAAAATTTCACTCATGTTGCAAAAGTTACTTTTTAATAGTAAAAGATTTAATATGCTCGCTACTTTCATCATCTTATAACATTTATCTTCTAGCAATTATAACTTATTTTAGTGGTGGTTAAGACCTCATCAAGAAAACTTCATTAGTTAAAGGCACACTTTAGTTCAAGCTATCGAAGTTACTTATCCCCAAACTTATTTAATGTCATCGTAAGAATCTCTAACGTCGTCCCTTTCTGCGGCATGTTAACGTGCACTTAGAAAGGAAAATTAGAAATTGAGTTGATAAAGCCACAAAGTAAACTTAACATTGTTTATTTTATACAAAAATAAAGACCATTACCAAAATCCTTAAGCGTCATCTTTGGTGGAAAAACGGGATTTATTCTAAATCCCATTGGATTTTTAAGCAATGGGCATTACGTAAAAATATTGTTGTTTTTTCCATCAGTAGGCATAGAAAGTCAGGATTTTGTCAATGATCTTAAAACAAAGCTTTAGACTAGACAACCTTCTTTTTAATCTTTTTTTTTATACTACCAAGGTGGCAAACAAGCATACGGCCCGCCTCATGGTAAGCAGTTACCGTAGCCTATGGACGTTTGCATATTTTTAAGAGGAAAGATTAGATTTTTTGTTTGTTACGAATTAACTTAGAAACTAACAGGCCGATTTTAAAAATTCTTTCACCGTTTGAAAGCTACATTATCAGCAAGTAACATAAGCTATATTTAATTGAAAAATAAGCAAGGGATACCTACAAAAATTAAATAAATGTCAACCCGTGCGAATCCGGAACGTGCCGCTAGCAATTATATATCTTTATAACAAGATTTCCTACTACTACGTCGCTGATCCGCCCACCAGTACGTTTCGCTCTTTCCTTATTTCTCGTTATTTGCTACCCGCATTCGGATTGCCGAAGGCCTTAAACAAACATCAAAAGATTCTGTATACTCATAGCTGTCAAGTAAGCAAGACAATGTCTCTATAGTACTTAAGATAAAGTGTCTTGGAATATATTGATGATAGGATAAGACAACAATAGTGAATATAGTTTTATAAGTGAATATTCCATTATATGATTGTTTGTAAATAGTTTCATCATCTCAGCCAAAAGACGTCCACTGCTGGACATAAATAGTTTAAATTGTTTTTATATTAGTTATAATATTAATCTTTAGAGAGGTAAAGCACCTTACTAGCGAGCAAGCCCGACTGGGAAAGGACCTCCACCTTACAGAAGACCACAGTCAAATAAATACACACAACGGTGTAGTTGTGTTCCTGTGTGTGAGAACAGGTCTCCAGCGCTCTTTTAGGGATGCGTTTTGAAAGAAACGTATTCCTATCATAGAAATACTCCCATCTTAAAGCACTGGTGTAAAAAAATAGCTCTGATATTGCAAGCGTCCATAGGCTACGGTAACTGCTTTATATCGAGCGGACCGTGTGCTTGTATGCCAGCTAAGCAGTAGGTACTTATATCAAAAAAAAAATCGAAGATGTTTTCAATCTTTAACGTAGTCAAGCTGTGTGTGTGAAGATTCTGTTTAATAACTAAATACTGGAAGCAGATTGGTATTTAAGCTATTTGGCTTTGCCAATGGTATCTTTATCTTATCGTATGTTAAAGACGTTGGCACTAGGATTCACGTCCTGCGTCAAAAATGATTTAACAAACCTACAACACAGGAACACGAAGTCATAACGACTATCTGTAGGTCATCATAAATATTTGGTCAGAGCGGGGTAACTACCGTGCAGTCAATCGATAAAATAGAAAATAACGATGTCTTTTTTATCACCCCGGCCACGGAACTTCCATCGGAGATTTAATTTAATGGGCCACCATACGTTCGAACTTGATATCGCCACTGAATCTCACATTTTTCAAACTGCTATTCATTCTATCTGACGTATCCAAGATCTAAAGGCTTAGCGTCAGTATCTCTTGATTAAATATTTTATTTTTGTGTTTTCATGTAGTTTTTTAAGACAACTCCCGTTCTTGTGACCAAGCCCTGTGTCGCGAGGGACTTTACTAACGTACAAATTCATGGAAATAAATTACACCCAGACTCAAAACCAATACTAATGGATCACATAAAGTTTTGTGCCGTGTTGAAATCGAACCCACGAACTCCAGTTTAGCTGCAGAAGTTACAAAGCCAAAAAGGCCAGTGAAGTTATATTAAATCAGACATTTAACCTTTTCCCAAGGTTCAAGGCTATTTCAGAATATGTAAGTACTAGCAGACAAATATTGCTTTGGAATGTAGCAATTGTTGCTGAGGTAAGTTTTGACTTATTGTATTCAAAATTTGAATAATGTTTGAGGTAAGTTAGACCGCCATTTCCTTCTCACTATATTCTAAGCAAGGGAACATGGAAAAGCAAATGGGAGTGAATTTGACGCAGTTTAATGTTTACTTTGAAAGCGGAGTTCAAGACATATATTCATATCCATAGAACATGTAGGTAGGAGCTCATTACAGTTACAATATTTCATGAGACACGTTCTAAATATGTATGAAGACGCTTTGAAATTGTGGAAATATCAAAATCGCATTTTCCTGTTTCGGTCGTAAAAGTACGTGAGAATTTATATTGTCGAAAAATTATCGTTTTTGTTGTTCATTTTTTTAAAATTATGTTTTTTTCCTATCGTTATATACGGTCATCTAATTTCAAACTTATCATAGCCTAGACTATGACAACCAGACAACTGATAAACATATAAAGATAAATTACGGCCAGACACAGAAAAAAGAATTATGTTTTTGACCCTTGGAATCAATCCTATATCCACGAGGCATAGACGAATAGGCCAGACAAATAGTACGTATACAAATGCGGTTTAATATAATATTGATTGTTCTCTAGATAATATTCTATTCAATTATCTTGTGAGAATAGACTAGTACTTGGTTTTGTGTGAGTCAATGAGAATCCGTATGTGGGATGATTATGCTCTGGGATGACAATAGCGAATGGATATAGAGGCGAATTTATTGATAGGTAATACGGGCAATGATTACTATATTGTTATTTTTATCTTTTCATGTTTATTGGAGTAAAGATAAATTGAAATGTGCAAAATAATTGCCTTGATTTCAAATTCTAAATTCATACATATAAAATGTATATTGTGCAAAGATAGAACTAGCTTCTAATACCAAAAAAAATCGCATTTAGATCAGTCCACACTGCACTCGCCTGAAAGTTACGAAGCCACACAAATAGAGGCGCTTTTTTGATAAACCTGCTCATAATTAATAATAATAATATCTTGGGACAACTCACATATCTAATCCCAAACAAGGTAGAGCATACACTGTGACAACCAGACAACTGGTAAGCATACCATACATAAATGACCTACTCGTAAATGATTCTATACATGTACGAATCGAGCGAATCGCTAGATAAATCGACCAGTCACAAGTCACACAGTCACAGTACAATACAAACTTCATAACAACCAAAACTCTAATATAAAGAGATTAAACATCTTATAAAGATCCTCGTTACTCCATAATAACGTTACCAAATACCAGGATCTACAAAGACAAACGTAGGTCATAAGGCAGGGATTTCCAACATTATTAATACGGTCTCATTTTCCACATTCAAATGCAAAGTGCAGCCTTGTTCACACATGTCACACGGTTGCAGCGCTAATGCGCTAAATAAATTCATGCTAGACACGTCACAAGTTCGCAGGTGTGCACCCAGCTTTAGATATTATGCAGATGAGGAGAGTAAATTTGTAATATTATAACGCTATAAAATCTTTTTGGCAACGGCGTCAAGATAGAGTGTGAAGAATTAGTAATTGTCTTGAAAAACGGTATTTGTAGAAAGATTTTTTTTTTTAAATTTAGAAATAAAAAGAGTTGTACACATGTAGAAGATTTGTTAGGTTAGATTTTGAATTCCACTTTAATTAAACAAGATGGCTCTTTGTGTGATGTGCATGATTCTTTGTTTCGTGCCTCTATTTTATACTTATGTAAAAGATTATATAATCATTATTATCTACTTATAATTACAGATAATTGATATTACCAGATACATACTTATAAACATATATCTAGTTGATATAGTACAGGCTTTACTTGAGTTTTTACTTTAGTTTTTAAAAAAATCGAATCGTTTCTTTTTAAATAATAGAAATTTTGAGCTAAAGTCCAATAAGCTCCTATTATTTCGAGGTTGCCTCGGATTTTATATTATTTAGGAGTGACTGGTCTTAAAATGGAGAAGACAGACACAGGGCAGTGGACGGACAGTAGTAGTGTTGGAACATGTTTTGTTTTTAAAAATGAATGTATCATTTGTAAAACACAAAAAATGTTCCAACAAAAGACTATTCTTATTAAAATAAAATTTGAGTTGCAGAAAATCAAAATACATTTTCACGTTCCTTTTCGTGTGGAACTTTAAGCTTTATCAACGTTTGACGCCGCTATTTTAATACTAAAGCAAAACAAAAATGATTCGACAGCTATCTTCTATCTAAAGTGTGGTTTATATTTTATTAAATATAATAATGTCAGTCTAAATTTATTTTAATGTTGTTAGACTATTCAGTGACTTTGTATTATTTCAACGATATACCGGTAAACAGTCCAATTTTCTAAAACCACAACACAAACAGCTTACAAACAGTTGACGTTAAATAAACCTTTAGTGTCCTAAAAGTAAACTCAGATACAAAAGGAACAAAGTTGCGCTTGTAGTGTTCTATCTAGCACAGAGAAAGTTCATCTTTGAAATCTTTTGGGAAAACTGTGTGCACACTCGATCTTCTATAGAACTAGCTTCAAAGAACTGCCAGGTTTTGTTTAAAGTAAAAGCTTAAAGTATACTGAATAGTTTGTGCAAGGTAACAGTTTATATACTGATGCGTATGCAAGATTGTTAACTAAACTTTTGCACTTACTGCAGCGCAACTAACTACTGTTACCTCGTTTGTTAGAAGTTATCTTGATATCTTGTTTCTTGCGCTTATAAGCTTTTGTTCTTATGCACGTTTGGTTCAGTGGCTTAAGTGGTTACCTCGCCATTTACTAATCGCGGCGTGTTGTAGGTTCGATCTCACATATGACAAAAATTGTGTGATCAGTAAATGGTTGTAACGAGTCTAGGGTGTAGTAAGTCCGTTAATTGTATGTTTGTAAAGTCCCTCGCGATAAACAGTGTGTTCCTTAATTCAGGTGTTATCTTTAAAAAAAAAGGCCGACTACTTATAAAAAGGTTTGTGTTTTAGGGGTTAGAGTATCTATGTGTAATGAGTAGCGGTGTAGTTGTGTTCTTTTGTGCATATTTAGGGATCACATCACATGATGTTAAATGTCTTCAGCGCTCAATTAGTGACGCGTTTTGAAAGAAACAATTTCCTATCCCAGGGATACTTCATCTTAAGCCTTAGAGTTAAAAAATGGGTCGGCAACACGCAAGTAATTCCTCTGGTATTGCAGACGTTCATAGTATGCCATCAAAAGACAAAATTTATTGAGTTTATTTTACATAATATAAGTGTCACTTTATAACCTAAATAAATAAACCGTATTTTGTGTCATATGTGATATTATATTAAGAAATAGGTAGATGTCGCACTAGCGCGTGGAAATTATTGTCGTCAACAGTAGTTAAGTAGCTTTATTTCATTTATCGCTTCACTATCTTTTTTTGCATCCCTACGTTCCGTATTATCTATTGCATTCATACTTAAAATCTATAAGCAAGTACCTACGCACAAAAACATGGGACCAAAACAGATCGCCGCTCAGTATGAATGTGGCCTATCTTTCTTTATAATATATCTGGGTTTTTAAGCTATTGCATAGCTTCTTTCGCGGGCCTTGGGCGTGGAGACCGAATCCAGAAATTTCGTAACGAAAATAATAAACCTAACACCCCCCACTCCGACCGGCACAGCGGTGATACTTTTTTTAATGACGAATTCTCTAAACGGCCAATAATAAGAAGTCAAATTTGTGTAAGGAGGTTTTGATCTAAGAGAATATTAATGTGAAAAAGATTATAGTATAAGGAGACTTAAGGAATTATTACAAGTATTCATTTTTATTATTATAATATATATTTTTATAAATCATTGAGAATAAAATAAACGATTTAGATAATTCTGTAAAGTATTTTTTTATTTGTTTCGATAAAAAAAAATACTAAAAAATATGCAATAGCTTCACCGTGGCAGTCCCCAAATGCCACATGTCTTTTTTTTATAAATTTTAACAAATAAATCAGTAATAGAATAATAAACATCAAATAATATTATAACATGCGATTTAACTTTTTCCTTAACAACGAAAGAAAATGCTATGCAGAAAATAAAACAAAGACGCCCAACACTTAAATACATAAAGGCTTGATGATCAAACGCCAGAACAGTAATACATAACAAAGGAAACAGTCAATTTGGAGTATATATAATGCGTATTGTAGAGCAAAAAGCGAACGCACATGATGGCTTACGTCATTAATCATAAATGCTTGCCTATATTTAGATTTATGTTGTTGATGTTTCCCTGCGAGATCGAATTAGAAATGAGCAAATCTGTAGAAGAACCAAGTAACCGACATAGCTCGAAGCATTGCCTCTATTAAGTGGCAATGGGCCGGGCACATAGCTCGCAGAACTGATGCCCGTGATAGCAGAAAGGTTTTAAAGTGGCGACTACGATCTGGAAGACGAAGCGTGGCAGGCCTCCAACAAGGTGGACCGACGACCTGGTAAAGGTTGCGGGCAACCGATGGACAAGGTCGGCTCGTAAATCGAGAGTTGCAGAATTCATTGGGGGAAGCCTATGTCCAGCAGTGGACGTCTTTTGGCTGAGATGATAATGATTCAGATTTATATTTGACAAGCTGTTTCCCGTGGTTCTATTTGCGTTTGAGACGGTTAATGGACCAACAGGCCAATATTAGAATAAGTGCTTTATGACGCACAGTGACATTGCAGTGCAAGTGAAGCGTTACTAACATAGTTTTTAAGTAATACATACTCATACTAACAAAAGTTATTATTATGTTTGTTAGTCTCTAAGGTGGTCTATAGAATTTTGAATCTGAAAATAAAATGGTTATTAATATTAGTGTATCTGATTTCTGATACATATCATTAAATAACACACTGAATTCAAGTTAAATACATTTGAATACATCCAGATCACGTTTAACAATATGGCGTCCATTTTTTGTGCAATAAAATTGAAATAATGGCGGCAATATGACTCGGTTATTATTTTCAATGGGAGAAATAATCCTTTATGGTCAATGTAGGTTTGAAAAAAATGATATTATAAATGCATTGTTGACTTGATATAGCGAGATGCGTCTTTTATTTTATTTTGATGCGATTTGAGTCTTTTATATACCTAGATTGGCAACTTGATATAAAGATGTGTACGTACTTTAAATACATTTATATATACATTGTAGAATACTCGTACAGAATACCTTTTTGATTTGTCAATAATTTCAAGAACTACATCTAGAAAAAATATTATCTTTAAGAACTGAATCTTTGGGTACATTTCTGTATCTGTTCTATACATGAAATGTATCAAATTTTTTATTGAAATTTTTCCCATAACGCGTGGGTGTTCTTATATTTTTAATCACCTACATTTGGTAAATAATCAAAATCCAACTCTCATTGCTACTGTCAGCCAAAATAGATCTCTCATCTCGCGCTTTATTCGTAGACAACTCTCGTTCTAGAGAATGAGCCCTACATTGCGAGGAACTTTATAAACATACAATTCAAATATGCAAAGTTTACTGAGACTGGAAAAAAGCATTTATGAATCACATAAAGTTTGTCCAACGTGGGTATCGAATTTTACAAAACTGAGGTGGTGGCGTGGTGACCATTGTAACCACTAGATCATAATTACGTGTTGTTATAGTGTTACTAGTTGATTACTTGGCTACGGCATACGGCCTGCCTAATGTTAAGCAGTTACCGTAGCCTATGGAAGCTTGCAATACCATTTGCACCTGTGTTTTAATATGGTATCCCTGGAATAGGAATACGTTTTTTTCAAAACGCATAAATAAATGAGCGCTGGAGACCTGTACTTAAACACATGAACACAACTACACCACTGTGTGTAGTTATTTGGCTGTGGTCTTCTGTAAGGTGCAGGCCCTTCCCCAGTTGGGCCTGCTCCCTAGTATGATGCCCTACCTCTCTTATACTAAATAAATGCTAAATAGGATTCTTAGATAAATATTCTTATTATTATTACCTACCAACATTTTGCCAATTATATAGTAATAAGTTTTCCTAGAAGTATCACAGAAAACGTTCATATATATTAATCTATGTTATGTATAATGTACCATGACTTATCATCACGTGATTTTCCTCGAAGGACAAGTGGCATCTCACAAGGGACTATTTGCCAATTAGGCACGTTAGGTTCTATGTAATTGGTGGTGAGCTTGTTACCATAATGTTATTATCACCAAGCACATACCGCAGATCATAAGCTACTGTAATCTGTTTAGTGACAAATCTCACTGTTCTTTTTTTATACTATTTGGGTGGCAACCAAGTATATAGTAGGCGCCTGATAGTAAGCAGTTACCGTAGCCTATGGACGCTTGCAATACCAGAGACATCACTTGCATGCCGACCCATTATTTATACCAGGGTATACATATAAAAAGCCCCAAATGACCTGTACTCAGACACAGGAACACAATACCACCGCTGTGTGTAGTTATTTAGGTGGAGGTCCTTTCCCAGTCAGGTCTATAGTTTGCACTAACCGCTTACTATTAAGTGGGCCGAAAGCCATTATCTTATTAGTATAAAAAATACGAAAATATACATAAACATAAAAATCAAGATGTCTCGGAATCGGTAACACATGTTTTATACCTACCTAAGATTATCGTAATAACTCGTAAGAGAACTCAACTGACAAAAATATATTGAAAATGACAACAGAAAAATAAAGTGAGTATATTTCAAAATTGCCAACGTTACAAAACAGTGACAAATCAAATTATGTGAAGCTCAACCCTATCTTTTACACGAATAATGTGGTGCCATCTAGGGGATCTCACAGGGAATCCGATCACGTTCAAACCATCCGTTATATTTGTAAGAGTGTGTTGTAGTGGTGGGATTGGACGATTATGTGAAAATAGGGGAGATGATTGGAAATATGAATAATAGGTAGGTATGTCATTGGTATTTCTGTTATCGCATGTTGGCAGGACTGTAGCCTATTTGGACAAGCTATTTAACTTAATTTATGAATACAGGCTTAACTTTAAGAGAAGTAGGGAGTAGTGCACAGCATGATTAAGCACCCGAATGAAGAACAACTCAATTTTGAGTTAAGCTCGCCTTTGTACATGATATTAATACCTATGTAACACTATCTGTATTTCTTTTGTGTACATTAAAGAATTAAAGAAGAAGTAGTTCTATCTTTTAGAATATTAATTATAATACTAGTAACAATTAAATAATTTGTGGTGTATACTGTAGTCAAATTTCCCTAAGAAATTGCTATGACATTGCGCCTATAAGCTTAACCACTAGTAAAGTCGCTTGTTTGTATGCCTTAGCAATAAAAATTGCTAATGAACATTGGCAACACCAAGGCGCATAACCAAGCTGTTACCTACCGTAGAGTTGAAATAAGGTAAAATTTAGAAGGTAGGAATATGATGACACTGAAAAACTGTATTTCATTGTCATGGATACTTCATAAGCGTAGAATTCTGGAAATTCTGGTGACTCAACCAAGAGCCCACAGCTCATCCAAGGATAAAGTTCTTATAACAAAGTACTTGCCCAGGTACTTTTAGAAGTTTTTTTGAAAATTGACAACCAGCAATATTAATAATGACCTAACCAAATTTCGCTCATAGCGGCTAATTTCAACGGAGACTAGCTAGCCATTTGCACTGGTGATAATAGTGCGTTAACATAACTGCACTTTTTGCCTTACTCCCGGACCCGAACCCGGGAAGTCCTGATCAGCAGTCAGACACAACACCGAGCCAGTTTCAGCAAAATGCTTTTGGGTTAATTTCTTCGTAGCTTAGTAGCTATGAAGAAATTAACCCAAAAGCATACATCGTTTAATGCCATAAGTAAAAACGTAACTAAGTATGTCAATTAAAACTAAATCCATCACGGCGTATAAACACGTGATGTTTATCAATGGAATGAATAAATAACCTCGTATTTTCTTACCAAATTGCTTGCACGGGGACATTTTAACCAAACAAGAAAATGTATACGGAACGTAATAAGTTTCTTACATACGAGTTATTAAGAGGAAGGGATTTTGTTCCCGAGACTTAAGTAGGAAAGAGCTGGTTATGTGTGCGTAAGGCACTCTGTTTGTGGGAAATTTTGAGTACCTATAGAATGTGGAATTAAAAATGAGTTTAAAATCGCGTGACACTATGCTCTCATAATTTAGAATTGCTATTTAATAAGTAATTCTTTGAAAAAGTGACTACAAATAAAATAAAGTTTAAAAACTAAAACCCGACTACTTAAAAATCGTCCTCTGAAAAGTACGAAATAAATAAATTTTATATAGGTACAGAGGGTAGCCGTGGTCGTATGCCACCTTGCCTTAAGGATATATTTATTTATTTAAACACATTATGCACAATCGCACACAGGTGGACTTGCGGATATCTTGTTTCGATGAAGAGTTCCTATAGTTCCTATATTGTTATGTAAAAGGTGGCATACGACCACGGCTACCCTCTGTACCTATATAAAATTTATTTATTTCGTACTTTTCAGAGGACGATTTTTAAGTAGTCGGGTTTTAGTTTTTAAACTTTATTTTATTTGAATTGTTTTGGGGTTTTATTTTTAAGGCAATATTATACAATGCAGCTTTAGGATATATTCAATTTGCATTACATATTACATAATAATAACATAATATAATATGGCAAATGAAAACATATATTATTTAAAAACTATATAACTATATATTTATTCTTTTTTGTAGGTTATCAGACTTTTATAGTCTAAACTATTGGCACATGAGTATTATGCCTAATCATTTTTATTATTTATTTTTGTAATTTACAGATTTTTTATATTCCTATCTTCCAACTTCAACACCACATCCTAAGCACCACCTAGAAATATAGTTCTCGTCAAGATAAATCCAACAAACATGACGCGGCTATCTTGTTTCGTTAGAGTTCCTATGGCCAGTTTTCGACTTCATTATCACACCCTAAACACCACTTAGAAGTATTAATATGCTTCTTGGTCACAACTTAGAAGCATATTACCCGTTTTGGTTTGATGGGTAATCCCGTCAAGTTAAATCTAATGAGCCCAAATACGATGCTTCTACGAGTATCTTGTTTAATTAAAAAGTACCTATGGCAACCTTCCGACTTTCATCATCACAACCTGAACACCTAACTAGGAGTATAGTACTAGTCAAGATAAATTCATCGTACCAAAACGCAACGCGGCTACCTTGTTTCGTTGAAGAGTTTTCATGGGCACCTTCCGACTTCATCATTATATCCTGAGCACCCATCTAGGAATATAGTACTTGTCAAGATAAATCCATTGCACCTAAACACGACGCGGTTATCTTGTTTCGATGAAGAGTTCCTATAGCCACTTCCCAACTTCATCACCACGTCTTGAACATCCACCTAGGTATAAAGTACTCGTAAAGATATATGTAACAAACCCAAACACGACGCGGCTATCTTGCTTCGTTGAACAGTTCCTATAGCCACTTCCCAATTTCATCACCACGTCCTGAACACCCACCTAGGTATAAAGTACTCCTAAAGATATATGTAACGAACCCAAACACGACGTGGCTATCTTGTTTCGTTGAAGAATTCCTATGGCAATCTTCCGTCTTCATCATTATTTCCTGAGCACCCACCTAGGAATATAGTACTTGTCAAGATAAATCTATTGCACCTAAACACGACGCGGCTATCTTGTTTCGTTGAAGAGTTCCTATGGCCATCTTCCGTCTTCATCATTATATCCTATATATGTAACGAACCCAAACACGACGTGGCTATCTTGTTTCGTTGAAGAGTTCCTATGGCCATCTTCCGTCTTCATCATTATATCCTGAGCACCCACCTAGGAATATAGTACTTGTCAAGATAAATCTATTGCACCTAACTTAAACACGACGCGGATATCTTGTTTCGTTGAAGAGTTCCTATAGCCACTTCCCAACTTCATCACCACGTCTTGAACTCCCACCTAGGTATAAAGTACTCGTAAAGATATATGTAACGAACCCAAACACGACGTGGCTATCTTGTTTCGTTAAAGAGTTCCTCTAGCCACTTTCCAACTTCATCACCTCGTCCTGAACACCCACCTAGGATTATAGTACTCGTAAAGATATAGGTAACGAACCCAAACACGACGCGGCTATCTTGCTTCGTTGAAGAGTTCCTATAGCCACTTCCCAATTTCATCACCACGTCCTGAACACCTACCTAGGTATAAAGTACTCGTAAATATATATGTAACGAACCCAAACACGACGCGGTTATCTCGTTTCATTGCTGAATTCCTATGGCCATCTTCCGACTTCATCATTATATCCTGAACACCCACCTAAGAATATAGTACTTGTCAAGATAAATCCATTGCACCTAAACACGACGCGGATATCTTGTTTATTTGACGAGGTCATTTACCCACCTTCTGACTGCATCATCAGACCAGCTCCATGGTATTACATTATTACATTGTCACCAAAGTGCCGCCGGTGTACCAAATTTCAGCTCAATCAAACATTGAAAAGTGGTTCAAATCTCGCAAGCAAGATTTGACCTAAACCAACTAACAAACAAACAATGCAGGCACACCAGCGGGCGAAAGCTAGTAATATTTACATATTCGAAACCTGCAAATTAAATCCTATCATTTGATACCCATCACGGCACTTTTTAAAGAAATTTAGTTTTTATTTTTAGGTTACAGGTCCCACAGAGGACGCCATACTGATTTTATTGTGACGTCACATAGCCTATAACCAGCAGACAATCAAGACGTTTCTAACGATACCTCATTTGTCAAGTTATGATAAATAGTTTAGAAGTTATGCGGGAACAGATGAACATACATACATACATACATACATACATACATACATACAAACATACATACAGGTCAAAATCATAACCCTCCTTTTTGCTTCGCCGTAGTCGGGTAATAACAAGGGTAGAGCCCGCTTGATGGTAAGCAGTTACCGTAGCTTACAGACGTTTTCAATACCTGAAACGTTACTTGCGCGTTGTCGACCCCTACATCTATTCTAGTAGCATCAGAGTTTCTTGATATAGATCACGCTGGGATAAGTTACGTTATTTTTCAACCAGTTTTCCTTATATAAACACTAGAGTCCTATACAAATACTCAGAAACAAAACTGCACTTCAAATTGTTTTTTTTATACTACCAAGAAGGCAAACAAGCATACGGTCCGTCTGATGGTAAGCAGTTACCGTAGCCTATGGACGCTTGCAACACCAGGGGTATCAATTGCGCGTTGCCGACCCTTTAGAAACCTTATAACTCCTTTCTTGTAGTCTTTCGGGAAAACCTCGGCAGGGTGCACTTAAAAAAAAAGTTTTGGTGCGACAAAGAAACAAATTTAAGAAAATAAGCATATATAATTATTATTATTAGCCATTACTGTCCCACTGCAGGGCAAAGGCCTCCCTTTCATTCTTCCATTGGTCACGGTCGAGACCTCTCACTTGCCAGTCAGCATGGTAGTAGACAAGCTCATCCCGCCTGATCCCCGCTATCTTTTCCTTGGCCTGCCACGCCGTCTATTAATGTTCTGTGGCTGCCATCTGGTTGTGGTCTTTGCCCACAGATCGTCGGACATAATATATATAATATCTATCAAGTGCCAAACCTCCATTAAATTTACAAAGTGTTAAAAACAGTAATACTTACTAAGAGTTAAAATAATACCAGTGGCAATTTACATTATAAAATCATTTGTTTAATGCATAATAATTACATATTAAGCTTTCTTACAACATGCAGTTGTTCACTTACGAAAGCAATTTGGTGGGCGGTTTTAATTAATACTTAAGACCAAGTTAGTTACTTATGAAATTTCAGCACACCTTCAGCTAGATGAAATCTAATGGCAATAAACACGCAAAGATTTTGTAGAGAGTGTGCAGACTATTATTTGGACTGGCCTTAGACTTTTGACTGGCCTGTCGGTTTGTTAGTTAGTGAGCCTGACTGCTAAGCAGTAAGGTATTCCACTAAGGTTTGATATTCACCTATAAGAGGTTCTGCCTTGTGTGGGATCATACTATGGTGTAAAGTCGTTGGTCCTGCGCCTGATCCTTTCTGCGGTCGTTTCAGATTGCCGTGCTATCCAACTATTCGAATGAAAGAGATAGTGCATCCATGATTGCTTACACCTCCGTTGAGATTGGCCTTCGTGGCCAAACTATGTCTAGCTAACTAAGTAGTATGTCAAAATATATTGTGAAATGTTAATTATAATGCATGTAATTTGTGTCTGTGATTTTTTTGTTTGGAAAGTCCTCTGCGACAAAGGGCTTGTGCTCTAGTACGGGACTTGTAAAAATAAATGTGAAAGCACCTTTACTAATATAAAAAGTTAAAGGGTTTTAATAAACACTGAGATTATATGGCATTAAAAATAAATTGCCATTTTGAAAATGAATACTTAACAAGTTTATGATGTATACTGTTGCGGAATTTTTAAATAGCAGTTGTACCCTTTTTTGCACTCTCATTTTATTTCACATGCAATGGACTCACGAAGCTGTAATAACTTATTTATATATATGGAAAATATTAAATATTGCGATCAAGCGTGGCAATGCCGCCAATCTTATATCTTACATACTTAGCTGTGTGAACTAATATTTGTATCATAAATGTAATTGGTACAATAAAGAGTTTTCTATCTATTTATCTATAAATACTACTTACCACGTACGATAAGGTTGTGGAATGAACTCCCTACCGAGGTTTACCCAAGAGACTATAGCATGGGGTTCTTTAAGAAAGGAGCTATAAGGTTTTTAAAGGGTCGGCAAGGCGTGAGTGACACCCCTGGTGTTGCAAACGCCCATAGGCTACGGTAACTGCTTACCATCAGGCGGGCCGTATGCCTGTTTGCCACCTTGGTAGTATAAAAAATATAAAAACCTAAATTATTATTCAGACATTCTAAAAACAAACCTTTAAATAACAAATTTTAAACAAACACAAAAGAGCACTCTTAACGCCATCTATTGAGCAACACAACACCTACTTATCAGTTTAACGTACAAAGCACATGTATATCTATGTCTGTGGTACAAAGCCTGTACTTGATGTATCTTTGTATCTCACTTGCTGAGGTAATTGACACTTTATTGCGTTTGTTGCTCTGCTTATATCGCTAGGTAGATCCCGATGGTACTTCGCGTTTGAGCTAAGATATTCTTGAAATATAAGAGAGGATTGTGAACTTCGTTTGTATTTGCTATTGTAGTCTTTGATATAACGATTTCTATTCGATAAGGGTTTATTTTGCTTGTGGAATAATAATATATTCTTACTACTTATATTTATATACGTTCTGTATTATAGATGACGTTGCAATGATTATTATAGTATTACATATGTTTGTAATGAATATAATCAAATACGGGACCGATTTTAAAAATTCTTTTACCTTTAGAAAGCTATATTATTAGCGAGTAACATAGAATAGAAGAATAGAATAGAATAGATAAATCACTATACTCGTATATATGAATTATAATACACTAGCTGTTGTCCGCGGCTCCACCCGCGTGTATGTCGGTTATCGCCTATGTGTTATTCCAGACCATAATCTATCTGTGTGCTAAATTTCATCCAGATCCGTTCAGTAGTTTTTACGTGAAAGAGTAACAGACATACATCCATCCATTCTCACAAACTTTCACATTTCATCCATGCGAAGCTGGGACGTGCCGTTAGTACTTATTATAAATAGAAAAAACTTATGTTTGTATTTTCGTTGATAATAAATCAACACAATAACTACTGGGCCGATGATGAAAATTCTTACATCCGATATAAATGCCACGGACTAATATACCCTATATTTTATATAATATTATAAAGCTGAAGAGTTTATTTGTTTATTTGGTTGAACGCGCTAATCTCAGAAAGTACTGGTTCGATTAGAATTTTTTTTTCTTGAATAGTGCATTTATCCAGGAAGGCTATATAACATCACGCTATGATCAATAGGAGCGGAGCAGTAGAGATATATGTTGTGAAAACGGGGAAAATATTCCAAATTACCACGCGGACGAAGTTGCGGGCGACCCCAAGTGTTTTATATTTGGAAAATAGGATCCTTACGAAAACTATTACAAATAATTTCCTCCCGTGCGAAGCCGGGACAGTCCGCTAGTGACTTATAAAAAAGTCCTCCTAAAAGAATGTCGAAAATCTTGATGAAGACTATCCACCTGCGCAGGTGATATTATAGTGCACAAAACACAGGTATGAAGGTAAATTTTTTTATTCCCTCGTAAAGCATGAAGCGTGTTTTTAAGATTATTTATGTATCTATAAAAATATTTTTTTTAAAAATGTTTTTGATGAAGTCTAGAATTATTTAAGGTCATTTGGAATTTTTAGGGGTTCAGTTTATTTAAGTCTTTAGTTACTTTCTAATCTTTTAAATTAACCACTCAGTTTAAAAAGCAAATGGACCTCAAGGATTTTTGAAAATTACTGAGTCTTAAAAATAAAATAATATTGATTTATTGGCAAGCTGTTTTTGCTTTGAGCATTAAGCATAGCATTCTGTTAGAACGAAGTTGTGCCGTAGTAAATGTAGCGAAACACATGTAAGGTGTAAAAAAATGGGTTGGCAACACGCAAGTGAAACCTCTGGTAATGCAAGCGTCTATAGGCTACGGATACTACTTAACATCAGGCGGGCCGTATGCTTGTTTGCCACCGAAGTAGTATAAAAAAAAAGAAAAAAAAAAAAAGGTGGTTAAGTGTAACTTATTTAGAAACATTCTCATCATCTTTATCATCTCAGCCAAAAGATATCCACTGCTGGAAATAGGCCTACCTCAGAGATTTCTGGAGTAGGCCTATGTCCAGCAGTGGATATCTTTTGCCTGAGATGATAAAGATGATGAGAATGTTTAAAAGGTAAGGTAATCACCTTACCTTTCTGAAAGATTCATTCGACTTTATATAAATATAATTGGTCATAGACATAAAGTTAATATAAAAAATATACTACATCTTCTAATAAAATATCAAGTACAGAAGCAAATAAAAACTACAGTAACTTTTATACTAAATGTTAACTTAGCTACACAACAACTACTATAAATAATACCATTAAACGATTCAAATTTACTTGATTTTTAGATAATAACAAACAATAACAATCCTTATACGGTTTGTATCTACGTTCTTTATCCTCCAGCACCGGCTGCGAAATAAAAAAAAAAACAAAAATGAAATCACAAAATCATGGTACTTACCTTAATGAAAGTCCACGTTGGCGATATCTTATCTTTTCATATTTTAAAGAATACGATTTTAAAAGTCCTTCCGACTAATTAACCCTACGTAAATATCAAATTAGTACACAATTAATGGAACATTTCTTTTAACATTCTTTTGTTTCCCTTTAAAAGAATGCTTTTGCGTAATTTAATTACATTTTGAGAGACTATTTGAATTTTTCTTTTACCTTGCTATAAAAATATTCTTGGTTTGAGTTTTAGGTAAGGTTTGGAACGTTACGAGTATTGGATTTTTCTTATATTTTTATGATCATTGTGTATTCTCTGTCTGATTTCAATACTTTGGTCTCCGAAAAATCACAACACATTTTTCATAAAAGCATATGGCTCTGCTGATGGTAGGCCGTTTGGGCGCTTGAAAATCCTAGGGCATCGTTTACATGTTTCCGACCCAAAAGTTTGTAATATCAGGCTTTTGTGATGGATTCTTGGAAACACATTCTGTTTAAAAACACATCACTAAAATATGACATCTGCAGGAGACCTGAACTTACGGACAGCAACACGACTTATCTATACTAATCTTATAAAGCTGAAAAGTTTGTTTATTTGTTTTGTTGAACGCGCTAATCTCAGAAAGTACTGGTTCAATTAGAAAAATCTGTTTTTGTTGAATAATTGTGCATTTATCCAGGAAGGCTATAGGCTGTATAACATCACGCTATGATCAATAGGAGTGAAGCAGTAGTGAGATATGTTGCAAAATCGGGGAAAATATTCCAAATTACCACGCGGACGAAGTCGCGAGCGATCCCTAGTAATACATAAAACGGCATCAACAGCTAAATACTCTTCTACCTAATATCCATTCAAAAGTTATCTGGACTTTTAGCGATAAGACAATTGTCACAATTTGTTCTTAAATATTATGTTGTTTCTCTTTATGTACCTTTTGTTATATGTGGTGTGCAATAAAGAATATTCTATCTATCTATGTTGCAGTCTGACTGTAGCGTAGCAATTACCTCTCTTTATATTTGTTTGTTTTTTGGTATAATTTGAAATGTATTTTTAATATTATTTCTGGCAAAATTTTCAATAATATTAATTTTAGTAAACGCACATACTGTTCGCGATTCATTAATAGAACACTGTTAAGTATTGATTCCTACTGAGTATTGATGATTTATTTCAACATAATAGTCATCGGAACGGAATTGAAATTCGTAATACACATTCGGTTTGAGTATTCAGTTTAGTTTTCCATGCTTGTATTTAAGTTTCCTGTTTAAAGGGTAATATTTCATGATGAATTATCTATTATACGAGATATTTCTACGTTATATAGGGTGAACCAATTACCTATAATAAAATTTGCTTACTTATTTGTAAATCAAAATTGATAAGTTCACATATTATATACTATATTTGTGATTTTGTCAATTATATATAAGAGAGGTAGGGCACCATACTAGCGAGCAAGCCCGACTGGGGAAGGACCTCCACCTTACAGAAGACCACAGCCAAATAACTACACACAGCGGTGTAGTTGTGTTCCTGTGTGTGAGTACAGGTCTCCAGCGCTCATTTAAGGATGCTTTTTGGAAGAAACGTATTCCTATCCCAGGGACACTCCCATCTTTAAGCCCTGGTGTAAAAAAAAGGGTTGGCAACACGCAAGTTATCCCTCTGATATTGCAAGCGCCCATAGGCTACGGTAACTGCTTAACATCAGGCGGGCCGTATGCTTCTTTGCCACCCAAGTAGTATAAAAAAAAAACATACATATTATCATCCCATGGGGGTAGGCAGAGACTGTGGTACGCCAATTGTTTCGATCCAGACATACTTATTTAGCTTCCTCTTCATTCATCAACCTCTTCATGCATGGACGTCGGTTCTGGGTAATTTTGATATGGCAGTTTTAAACAAGTCGATGTTATTTAAATTTTCGGTAAAAAACTTAATTTTTGGAACACCTTGTATAGATACGTACGGATTAAATAGTTTAATAATATATTTATGTACCAAGCAATAAATTACAACCGATAATGACACAACCGTATGTTTACATCAAACTTAATTATTCATTCCAGTAGTAATTTAGGTTTTGTTCTTTTTTTATACTACTTGGGTGGCAAACAAGCATACGACCCTCCTAATAAGCAGTTACCGTAGCTTATATACGCTTGCAATACCAGAGGTATTACTTGCGTGTTGCCAACCCATTTTTTTACACCAAGACTTTGGGATATGAATACATTCATTTTAAAACGCATCCCTAAATGAGCGCTGGAGACCTGTACTCACACACAGGAACACAACTACACCCCTGTATGCAGTTATTTGGCTGTGGTCTTCTGTAAGGTGGAGGTCCTTCCCCAGTCGGGCTTGCTCACTAGTATGGCGCCCTACCTCTCTTAAATTTCTATTTTTTCTACAATTATAAACAATAAGATATTACATAGCAATCTATGTAGTATTTTGATGCTTTGATATTTCTTTCTTTCTTTTTTCTTTAAAAAGACAACTCCCGCATAGAGAACAAGCTCTGTGTTGCGGGGGACTTTACAAACATACAATTAACGGACACAAATTACACCCAGACTCAGAACAATTCTTTATGGGTCACACAAAGTTTTGTCCTGTGTGGGAATCGAACCTACAACCTCGTGCACAGCAGGCGCATACTGCGACCACTGGACCACCGAAGCAGTCTCCTTTTAGACTTGTATCCAAATATTAGGCTGATTATACTTCTCAAAATAACAAAAGTAGTTATTACAGTAGTAGAGGTAGTAAAGAGTATCGTTTTCTTGGGCTAGACAGCTGAACAACCTAATGTAATTTGGCAAAGATATAGATAGTATTCTTATTTAATAAAGGACATAGACATTTTACCACGATAGGAGACATTCATGCGGGCGAAGCTGCGGGCAATAGAAAGTAATATTATAAATGCAAAAATATGGATAGATGATTAAATTTTTGTTTCTTAATCATGACAAAATGTATGCACAAAGATAAAATATAGCCTAGAATAGCACATAGGTTACTTTTTATTCCGAAAAATAACATTCCCGTTGGATGGATTGTCCACGCGGGTGAAGCCGCGAGTGGAAAATAAAAAACTTTTTTTTAAAGCATACATGTCGTTTTGAAACTTGATAATCTGTTTAAAAGTCTAAAATTTTAAGCAAGCGGTTGCACGGTGACAAATTACTACACAGCATAAGACGACAATCTCTTACATGTAACTTATAGCCTTTCATAAGTCCCAGCAAAAAGCTGCAGCTAAAATTGACCTACATGTTCTTTTTTTTTGGAATACTGAAGTTTTTAAATCAGTCAAAGCCCGTCGAAACTGTTACTGGCTGGCTTTTGGGGATTTACTAGTTTTTCGAGAGATGAAAATCTGCATTTTTTAAACGCAGAGTGATATTGCAATATTTGGGCGTTTGCATTTCAATACTAGGTAAATGTCGAATAAGCTGACAATCTTTGCATGATATTTATGTGATGCAGAGGATGCTCGTAGCTATGAGTTATCGTCAGATTTGTAACGTTAAGCAAGCTTACCGCGGCGTTTCTATAGATGGGTGACTATTTTCTAAAAACACAGCAAGACGCCTTCGTGCCTCCGAAAGCAAATAAAGCCGTTGGTCCTGCACCTGATCTCTCTCCAGTCATGTCGGATTGCTGTCTTATCAGATAATGGGAGCGAATAAAAAGAGAAAGAACCTGTGTTTACGCAAACATTTGTGCACTTTACGACGGGATGACTATTAATATTATTATTATATTAGTGCAAAACAAAACAGAAAAAATCTTCAATGAAAAGAGTTAAAAGTTTCGGCAATGCGCTAGTGATACACCTGGTATAGCATGCGTTTATAGGCTACGATAGCTGCTTACAATCAAGCGGACTGTATGCTTGTTTGCCATCTTAGTAGTATAAAAAATGCTGTCGAAAAATTACGAGAAATCTGCTCACCATTCTCTTGACATCGTTCATTGTTATTGACGCGTATGAATTTGCACAAAAGTGTATATACGGTGCCAAACACTTTGACAGAATTTCGAGGAAACATACAGCGTGTATGGAGGTAAGGCATGCATACACACGTTGTTATTGTATATCAGCTTGTATACCAACGTAAGAAGTGATTAAAAATACAATAAAATGTTCACAGAATTGAGGTGAGGGCGCGATTCGCTGACATATTTTTAAAAGCATTATGTCTCAGAAATATGAGCGCTGACATGTTTAAATAAGTTTTATGAACATTTTGAGTTAATGTGCCAGAGATAGGTATAAAGGAAGGGAAGTTTTATGGACTGGTTCCGTAGGAATACAGATAAGAATACTTACAGACATGGAAATAAACAGCTATGTAGGTACTTTTTCTTGTTAGCGTTCTGACAGCAAACATTGACAGAATTTATACTGTTGTGGTCCAAAATACAGTCACATAGTCTGCATTGTTGGAGGCAGATATAAAGTCGTCCTATGTGTAGGTAGTAAGGCATGCCGGGTAGTACATCTACTACTTATTATAACTAAATCTATACTATATTATAAAGAGGTAAAGTTTGTGACGTTAACGGGGGTAATCTCTGGATCTATTGCACCGATTTTAAAAATTCAATTTTTACCAATAGAAAGCCACGTTATTTTTGAGTGTCACGGGTTATCTCTATATATATATTTCTTTAGTGCGCGTGTATGTCACTGAACTCCTCCTAGACGGCTGGACGATTTTGATGAAATTTTGAGTGTGGTGTGGTGTAAATGTGTTTGGGTAGGGCCCTGGATTCAGAGTTTACATTCACAATTGGACCCGGTAGGTGGCACCGCTGTCGGTATTCCAGCTTTTTCAGGCAGGACGACGTCTGCCAGGTCCACTAGTATAATATATAACACCAAAACTGCCCAACGAAGTGGGCACGGGTCAGCAAGTACTTTATAAAGCCTTTGATACAGATCCGCTTTTTACACTCGCACTGACATTTGACGTAATCGTTTTGTTGTTGAGACTATCTTTTAACACTGAAAGTTCCTTTTGTACTTAGTATCGGTTAAAACGAGCAACACGTGAAACTGCAGTGAATTTTGTCGCACCGTTGGAAATTCGAACGGCTCTCAAATACCAATTCGAATTTCGTTGCGATACTCTTCGTATTTTGAATGGTAGTGAATTCATTGTTATAGACGATAAGTCTTTGGAGTTTTAGCCATATAATACACATGTTATCGTATTTTTTTTGGCAGTTGGTGTGGTCTACTATACGGACAAAACCTTGTTCCATAAAGGTTTGCTCCTCGTCTAGGTGTACTTCATATCCGTTTAAAGTATGTATGTTACGACATAAGGCTTAGACCTTATGTTTAAAAGGACAATATAAATGATAATTGAATACAAATATGTTTAAAAAAAACAAGATTACAATTACTTTATCAATCAAATAGACAGGAAAACAAATGTGTAGTTCCGGACAGAGCCAATTAAGTCACAGATCTAATCAAGGGAGTAGAATTACTCAAGTGGGAGTGGGCTGATCAATGGTAACGTCACGCTTGGAATTATGTTAATCGTACAAGAGACTAGTTGAAGAAGATGATCTGAAGAGAATTTCATCATAAAATCCAGGTGTTTATTTTAGGATAGACAACACAATACCCTTGGTATTGCAAACGTCCATAGGTTACGGTAACTGCTTACCATCAGGCGGGTCGTATGTTTGTTTGCCACCTAAGTAGTCTAAAAAAATATGGTTTTCAGATTGAAAATCGGTATTCCGTAAAAGCAAAAACCGAGCCTTTTTGACGTTTAGTCAATAGATTGTGCCATCACCGAGCAATCACAGCTGACATTTTTGCGATCACAACTGTCAGTTTGCCATCGCTGTTTCTTAGAGAAGCAGCCGGCCGGTACTAAAATGAAAAATAAAAATAATTTCACAGAAAATAAATTAGTGATAAAACTAACTTGATAAATGTATATAATATGTGATTCGATGAACTAACTATAACATATATTTATATATGATACTACTACTATAACATATATTTATATATATGATAACTATAACTAACTAACAGCTAACATATAACTATTCTTGTAAATATATTATTTAAATATATTAGATTTAATTACATGTACTTCGTCAACACGGGCCCAAATCACCTAACCAGTACCACAAAAATTAAAGGGAAATTTTTGAATTATTTGTGGGACCGCTAGGTCCAACAAAACATACATAAATACATAGTGATACATGTCTAAATAGTAATAATATGTCTAAAGTATAAATCGTATAACTATTGTATCAAAAACCGTAAATATTTTCCTTATTGTATAAGAAAATGGCCATTAAACCACTGAATAATAAACTCACGTCTGTCGAAATAAGATTAAAGGCCACAGTTTCAATAAAAAAATAACGAGATACAGTGTGTAAAATGAAAGATTTATCTCGTTGGCCCAAGGCGGGTCTGCAACACATAAATATATTCATACACTCCATTGAAAGTCGAGTCCCCAAACCGGCTTTGAGTGTTTTTATAAGAAACCTCTTTGATATTCCCAATGTAAGGCATGTCAAATGCTTCAAATGAAAGTACTCAAAGTTTATACAAATAGATATTTAGAAGCCAAGCTCGGAAGATAAGCTGATTCTAAATTATATTTTTCCTGGAAGCGTACCGTAAGCGTACGTAGCGTAGTAGCCCTTTCTTTTCATGGTTACAGGTACAGTGATTTTTTTAGTGACATATGGCACTTACTACGAGCAAAGGACCTTAGAAAAGACCTCAAATAACAGCCAAATAACTACACACCACGGTGAAGCGGTTTTTTTTTGTGAGTACGTTACGAGCGTTTTTAACGATCGTTTTCCTATACCAGGGAAATTTCATCATAAAACCCAGGTGTTTATTTTTGGGTCAGTGAAACGCAAGGAATACTATTAGTATTGCAAGCGTCCATAAGCTACGGTATCTGCTTATCACCAGGTTGCCTGTATGCATATTTACCAACTACGTAGTATAAAAAAAATCAAATACTTCACAAAGGAGTTTAAAATAACTTATATCCCACGGATTCCTACGTGACTACTTTCAATTGTTTTATCGGTGTGAGAAAAATGTGCCTTGATGAACGAATAGTCAACTCATATTATACAATATGCACAAAAACAAAACATTTAATATGACGTCGACAAATTAACTATATTTATTCTTTTAGTTCTAGGTTGGATTGTTGCCCATTTGCGCTTAGCACAATCCCTTTCATAGCTCCGAGAGCACGTTGAGCTTAAAGAGTTGATTGTGCTGTTTTTATATTATTAGTTGATTATATATGAAATAATAAGCCTTGCACTAAAGAGAATTTTCTAACATTAAAAATTAGTTTTAGTATTAATTTATTTTAGATTTTTATGTCTCCCTTAAGATTTTGTGTCACCAGGATACAACTATGTGCTGCCATTGCCGTTATAGTAATGTCTTTTTATGAAGACTTTCGTTTATCAATTTAGGAGATAGATTGGAACTTAAGGTATGTCAAAATATTAATTTTATTTCAAACTTTATCCGAAATAACATCTTATAAAAACATTTATGTTAAAAGTTTGAGGTCAACTGTGTTTGCTTTATGTTTCTAAACTTCTAGTTTTAGAAAAGATTTCAGAACTTTAACCATCGTTTCTATCTAGGAATAAAGAAAATAAAAACGATTTTTTATTAAAATTACGCATCAAACTTAATGCTAAGAATAACTTATGTCTTCTTTATTGGTTCAACAAACAACAAAATTTTCGCGCTTCAAAATTTTTATTATTTTTCTTTTATTCAAAAAACTCAAAATTCATTTATTCATTTAGGTTACAAGGTAACACTTATGAAGGTCATAAATTATGAATAAACCAGAAAGATGATGTCAGCTAAATTTTCCTATGGCTAGTTCGCTGACGTGGAGCCTTGAGAAAAACTAGCAAGAAACTCAGGCCACTCTTTTTAATCGCCAGATAGTTACAATCTTTTGTAAAATACAAGTATGATAGCATGCAAGCTGATGCAGACAAAACACGATACTAACTATATTGATAAAATAAGGTAATCGTACTTAGTACTGGTCGTGCGAGAAAAAAAAAAAAGTATGGTGTTAAAGTCTGCTTCAATTTACATATTGCTATTAAAGAATAAGGCAATATGTGAATAGTGACAATTTATATTGTAAAATTTAACGTATTGCTACTAAAGAAATAAACAAAGAAAAAAAAAGAAAAAGTACAGAATTATCACTAGAATTCACAATGTGCCTCTCGTCACAAATAAGAACTTATGCACTAAGCTGATTTATTGTAAATTAAACAAACAACTATATAATGCAACTAATTCCAAGACTTTCTATCGTTCAAATAATCATTTATTGTATAATAGCCCTTCCCTATGAGATGATTTTTAATAGTAGGTTTAAATTTGAGTTAGGGCAAATTCATTATCTCTTTCGGTAATTTGTTAAAAAAACGTATACCGTATCGTATACACTTTGTGTAAACGATGGTTATATTTGTGAAAATGGAACAGTGTCCAAAAGACTGGCCACTTGGACAGTTTTTTAACTGTTGTAAAATAATACAATTATTATTAGTTAAAATCGACTTCAATCATTAAATATTTTTATTAATAGAAGTCAATTTCAATCTTTTTGCTGCCGTGTTAAAACATTCACATAACTAAATCTTGAATAAAGACAAAAAAATTGTAGTTGACTACACTTTTCTCTACCGTATAAATACAAAAGCTAATAGTTATCGCCAAAAGTCCCTTAATCTTATACGTCGGCGTCGGCCGGTATTACGCTGTCACAGTTGAGTATCTAGTGACAAACGGATCTGTGACGTGGGACCCGTAGATAATGTCTGCTAAACGAATGGGCTGCATCCTGAGTACAGCGTTGCGATAAACGTAAGGGATTTATATACGGAGAATGTTAATCTTAAATATGATTGTCGTTTTAATTCATTTGGTTCCTTGTTTCGTTTTGGTAGATCTTAGGAAAAAGAATTAGAGTACCAATTAAGAGAGGTAGGGCACTATGGAAACGAGCAAGCCCGACTAGGAAAGGACCTCCACTTTACAGAAGACCACAGCCAAATAACTACACACAGCAGTGTAGTTTCTTTTCTTTGCGTGTGCACAGGTCTCAGAAATGTCAGAAATGTTTCAAAATTGTTACAGTGATACCTCTGGTATTGCAAGCGTCGATAGGCTACGATAACTGCTTAACATCAGGCGGGCCATATGTTTGTTTGCCTCCTAAGTAGTATAAAAAAGCATCAATGCTCATTTATGTTTGTTATATTGTGGTGAGAAAATAAACATTATTATTATTATATATTATTACAGCGATACTAATAGTTATTTCTTTGTTATTTTTTTTTAAATTACTTGAGATAGAGAAAGAGAAACACAAACTACCATAACACGTATCTACATAAACATGTCCTGAAACACAGGCCTTAAGCCTACCTTAGGCACCAGTAGCCCATAATTATATTGATGATGATTGTATACCATTATATTATGACGTTCATAAGTATCATGTATTTGATCTAAATGAATAAAATGAGTTTGAGTTTAGGGATGCGTTTTTTAAGCAACATTTTCTTATCCCAGAGCAGCCCATTATGCTTAACCATGGTGTTAAAAGTTTATGGGTCGGCAACACGCGAATGACGACAGTTATTGCTAGGTTCAATAGACTTAATTCAAAATTCCGTATTCCTAACAATTTTATAACAACTGACTAAACAATCGAACTTATCGATTGGCGGCTAAAATAAGCAAATTCTTGTTTAAAATCATAAAAAAGCTCTTTGAATGTATTGGGTATAACATTCAAAGAGCTTAATTATAATACTTGAAACAGTCCTTAATTACAGTCAAACGACTTTTGAGAAATAATTAGTACCATCACCAATGCTAGGAAAATATAAACGTTTTCAGAGTCCCGAGCTATTCATACAGGAATATTTGATGGAAAAATGTAATGAAAAATGTTCGATGGAGCCAAAAAAATGCAAAGATTATTAAAATTTGAAGACTGAAGGGCTTTGATCTTTTGGGACCTTATTAAATTTTTCAATATTATTGAATACAGTAGGATTATTACAATATCTGATTGTCAGTATGTAGATTAGGTTAAGTTGCTTATATTTTAACTAGGGGTCGCCCGCGACTTAGTCCGCGTGGTAATTTGGAATATTTTACCCGATTTTGCAACATATCTCACTACTGCTCCGCTCCTATTGATCATAGCGTGATATTATATTATTATAGCCTTCCTGGATAAATGCACTATTCAACAAAAAAATATGTTTCCTAATCGAACCAGTACTTTCTGAGATTAGCGCGTCCAACTAAACAAACAAACAAACAAACTCTTCAGCTTTATAATTAATAAGTATAGATTATAAGTCTGTTTTTGGGAAGAACTTTACTAATGTGATGATATAATTTTTATGTGCATCGGCAGCCATGTTTAGTAAATGTGAAATAAAAAGGTAACTTTGTTTTTAACCTCAATGAAGTTAAAGTAATCAATATTATGAAAAACATATTTCTGTTCTATATTAGTGAAATTTATTTAAACAAAGTTTTTTTTTCTCTGAACAATTAAGTAAATCAAGTGGAACTCCTTAGTGAAACTTCTTACTTGAGATATTCTTTATTTAAAAAAACTGTACTGTATTCCTAGCATATATTTCATAGGACACATATAAAAGTATCAAGAAGGTTTAATTCCAACAAGTTTGCCGCTGACATGGTACGTAAAAGGAAATCTAAAAGCTCTTTATAGCTGTGATGCGATGTGTCGAACTAAAGGAATTTGCAGCAGCTTTCAAACGAGGTGCCGATGGGACGGGATCCTCTCTCAAGCATACCGAGTTGCCTTGGTATACGTGAGGTATTTATCGTTCATGTGTGTAATTTACATTGTATTATATTATTTTAAAAATAGATTTCCTGCATATTATAATTTTAATATTTACATTACCCAGTTTTATTTCCTATTCTTTTTCTGTTAACTGTACTAACATTTAAATTTAACAATTCACTAACCAAACGATAAGAAGAAATTAACAATAAATTTCTTGTTTATATTGTGTGTGGTTCCAGTCGCCAAAAGAAAAATAATACGAAAACTAATCAGGCATCTGGGACTGGGATCCTAGTTTCACTGTGGCCCCAGTCGCATGACAAACTCTGATGATTTTAAAATTATTTAAAATAATAACATATATTATGTATAACAGCTTTGCGAATGACAAAGTAAAATGATCGATAGCTCGTTGCGCACTTCTTTATTAAATATTCAGACATGGGTGGTAATATTAAGCATCATTCCTTTTTCGCCAAAGAAATGTGTCTGGCACCTAAATTTTACCAGCTAGGTTAGAGATTTTAATAGATGGTCTTCATGGGCTAATGGTAAGCCACTAGCCCATGAAGACCATCTATTTTTTTTAAAATAAAACAATTAAATAAATATTAGACACTAGTTGTTGCCCGCGGCTCCGCTCGCATAGATGTCGTTAGATTATAGTATTCCAGACTATAATCTATCTCTGTGCCAAATTTCATCCAGATCCGTTTAGTAGTTTTTGCGTGAAAGAGTAACAAACATGCATACATCCATACTCACAAACTTTCACATTTATGATATTAGTAAGGATACAGAATAAAAGTAAACGTTAATTTAGTAAGCCAGTTTCATACATTATAGAATAATAATAAAATATATCGAAATGCTAACAGGATAATCAATCCTGTCAACAAGTGAACAAAAGGTACGTGCACTCAATCACGTTCCAAACAATTAACGAGAAACCTTTAATCCAAGGTAAAATATAATAAAATCGCCAAACAAACACTTTTAGGGATCAAGTGAAGATTTACGATCGAGAAGATAAGACAGCACCTTTTGAGCCTTGGAAATGGAGTGTCGGAAGTACTTTAGCTGAACGATCACCTTACAATAAAGAACGTACAAGTATGAGCAAAACTTAGCTCTAAGAGTTCCGTACTGTTACATAAATATAATATTATTAGTCGTTTAGACTCATTTCGGTTACGGCTGCTAATCTCAACGAAGATAAGCCAACTGCACAGGACATATTATAGTGCATAACTGACACGATCGGACAGAGATCTTTTCGTGCTTTCCGAGGCACGGAGAGGTTATGCTGAATTTAAAAAAAACTAACCTATCTGCGGACCGACCGCGGCGAGCTTGCTTAACCTTGCAGTTCTATCGATCCGCGCCGCTGACACTTAGCTACGAGTCCCTCCCTTTTATTACACAATTATAAAGTAGATAAAAAGGTATTGTTTAAATTTAGGACTATATAAATACCAAACATATTTATGCCTTACCTTACACTTGGTAAATCAATCAAGTTACAAGTCACCATCATCATCTCAACCCATAAACGGCTATAGGAATATTAGCCTACCGTACCACGCTGGCCAAACGGGTTAGTATTAAGTTTTTTTAGAGTTTTCCTTCTCTTGCAGTGGATAGTCTGCCTGACTTACTCCCTTAGTGGACTCTTACGACACCCTCGGAATGGAATGGGGTGGTGACATTTGTATTATTAATCTGTAACCACATGAACAAATACTACAGTTTAATATTAGCACAGAAACCACCTGCGAAGCATAACGTGATTAGTTTCATGTTTTATAATTTTTTAAAGCTTTTATAAGTTTCTCGTCTGGCACAAAGTTTTTTTCTATTACCTTACCAGCCAGTACCAAGATCTTATTCATTTATTGTTTGTAGGTTTATATTATGGTCTATGGGTGTATTAGTTAAAAAATATTGTTTTGAATAATAATAGTCGTAAATAGAAACCGGTAAGGCTCTCCAAAAACATTTTCTTTGTGCTTTTACCTAGGGCTGAAGTGAGATGTCGTTGGGTGATTGATTTAGTGTTCCGTCCTTTTATCTAATAAGAGTTTTTGTGTTCGAGAATATTCGATCGATTGAGTTCTGAGGTTAAACAACTTTGCTCGCTCTCAATCATTTGGTAAATGGCTGTTTGTGTCGGTGATATCGGTTTGTATTTTGAGGAGTACCTACCGTAACCTACAAGAATTGAATTGCGAAAACATTTGATGTTGCTTCTGAGAATGATCAAAACCGAGTTTATAGGAACTAGTTCCTATAAACTCTAGTACTACTAGTAAAAAAACCCTGTACAGTGAGTAGTTAGTTGCTTTTGTTTTATAGCCGAAGGTAGCAGACGGGCTGGTGGCCTATCTCATGGCAATACTAACCACGACTCGACAATGCTAGGCAGTAGCAAAGTCGCTGCTCTTCTTTGGTGTCGTTGTTTTTCTGTCTTTAAAGAAGAACACGTCGGAAACACTGCAGTAAGTTATTCCCTGTTGGTAAGTCATCTTTACGAATATTACAACTACTATGATATAAAGTTGTAAGTTTAAATCGAATTCTAACCATCGAATGGTCGGAGTCTAACCTGGCGACAGAGTTGTTTAGTAACTCAATCTCTAAGTACTAAACCAGCAGACAACAGGTCAGTTAACAACGAATAAAAAAATAATAATATTTTTTTTTATTTATTCTCTCAAAAAGGTTAGTACATAGGTATGTTCTAAATAAAGGGATTACTTAAAGTAAACCTTAGTGAGAGCTGGAGTTTGAGCTAGGTTCGAAACCTGTGTGACATATCTCCGGGCTCTCTCCTCTAATGAAACAAAGGTATGTAAAAAGTTGTGAGCTTTAACGGAAACTATGAACTTGAACATTATTAATAAATCTAAGCTAAAAGTAAGCAAAGTGATAATTATACAAGCCAAAAGAAAAGGAAAGTGTGTGTATGTGTGTGTATGTGTGTGTGTGTATGTGTGTGTGTGTATGTGTGTGTATGTGTGAAGTGAAATAGTAGATTCTACCAGAGTCTTTTCAAAGTAAACATTACAATTGTATCCATCGATAAATAAAACAATAACACATCCAATTCCACATCTAACTATCACGTAATAACTGCTGTTTTTGTAACACCCCGGGACTTAAGGAGCAAAAAAAGAGGGTGCCTTGTTTACTTAATTCTCGACCCCGCGAATAGAGATGAATAATGTATCTAGTCGCGGGCTGCAGTTCATTAGCGAGGTGATTTGAGCTCTTCTTGTATAAGTGAGTTATTGTAGCTAAGGAAAAGATTATGAGAAAACGTTTACTGACTTTGTAAGATTTTTGTATGTATTTAACAGAGGCAGGGCACCATAATAGCGAGCAAGCCCGACTGGGGAAGGACATAAACCTTACAGTAGACCACAGCCAAATAACAACACATAGCGGTGTAGTTGTGTTTCTGTGTGTGAAGGCATCCCTAAATGAGGGCGCTGGACTCTCCAGCGCTCATTTAGAGATGCGTTTTGAAAGAACGTTTTCCTATCCCAGGGATCATCATAATCATCATCATCATCATCATCTCAGCTAAAAAACGTCCACTACTGGACATAGGTAAATCCCAGGGATACTCCATCTTAAAGCCCTAGTGTAAAAATATGGGCCAGCAATATGTAAGTGATTTAGTGAGTTGAACATCAGGCGAGCCGTATGCTTGTCTGCCACCCAAGTAGTATAAAAATAGATAGTATAAAATCATTAGACTCCTGTCTTAAAGTATGTTTACCAGATGCCTAACCAGATTTTCAGACACGGGTTTTCAATATAAATCACAGACCATAAAATTTTAACCACAGACCATACGGTTTTTTTGACAACTCCTACACCAGAGACCAAGGCCATGTGTCACAAGACACAAATTACACCCAGACTCGGGACAAACATTTTGTCACAGCAAATTTTTGTCCCCTCCGGCTTAGCAGTCAGGGTCACTATCCACTAGACCAACAGGCTAGTGGATAGTGACCCACCCCATTAGTGATACCTCCACTGATTAATCAAAACCCGTGATACATTTAATATGACGTGCTCCCAATTAACATGATCCAATAACCACATGATCACCTAATAAGAGCAACAATATCCTTGTACGGCATCACAATTACGGAGGTGTCACGTCACAGGCGGCTACTTCCTCTAATAGGCTAACGCTTCAATGTGACGTAGGCATGAAATTGTGTGATACACAGTGTGTTTCAATTAAATATGTATTAATTTTTTATTTACTGGCCACTTAGTCTTGGTATGTTTGTTGATTCCCACCTTGGATATGATTGTGTGTGATGAGCACGATGTTTTGTTTGAATATGTCTATAATATGTTTTGTTAGAGGTTTTTGAAGTCTACAAAAATATCATAAACGGTAGTCGAATCGAATATGTATGGGATTAGACATAAGTAAACGATATAATGTCGTTAGCTTTCGATTTTATTCGATTCAACTACCGTTTATGCCACTTCTTTAAAGGGGCTGGTGTTTTTGTAGGCCTTAAAAAAACTGTAAAAATAAAACTGCTACATACGTTTCGTTTTAGGATAGTAATGATCTATTAAACGATTGCACTATTTAAACCGAAGTGTGGTTCTCTTATTTAATACTACCTTGTCGCTACACAAATTTAATACAACCAAGAAAGTTTTAAAATAACTAACCGATACTTTTAAATATAAGTTTACAAAGCAGGTTTATGGTTCCAATTACCTACTGCAATTTAAACTTTTAAAGTATAACAACGATAAATATCTAGCATAGTATAGACTTTAGAAACTCATAATGGCAAAATTCAAGAAACACCTAAATTAGGCCACGGCAAAGCTCTTTCAGTAGTTTTAAAGGTAGAGTAACTCTAGTAAAATACCGTTAGCAACATAGTGCAGCATTATTAATGTACATATATGTTATCTTATACATAACACAAAAGGCTTATAGCTAAGGAAAAAATAAATATTCGGATCAATAGATCTGTTCTGTAGTGTGTGTATGTAAATAATAAAAATAAAACATATTTACCTTTACTGCCTATAAACTAGCTTTGCCGACTAATTTATGTAAAACTAGCCGCCTGCTTCGGCTTCGCTCAGGTGGTATTTCCCGGGGTCTTGTATTTTTTTTGTGTATAAAATATAGCCTATGACACTGACAAATAACGATGCTTTCTATTGGTAAAAGTATTTTCAAAATCGGTTCAGTGGATCCAGAGATTACCCCCTCCGATAACATCACAAACTCACAAACTTTACGTCTTTATAATATAAAAGTAGTATAGATATATATAATTATAATTTTCAGCGGTGGCATTTCGTTTGTTTTTATATTTTGTGTATTTTCTGTAAAAATTCCATAGCGTAGCATGTAGTTGCACTTGTCTTGTACAAGCTGCAGTAATGCTAGTCTATAAAACTTTCTAATTAATAACTTTCTTAATAAAGACACCCTGTATAAGCGCTGTAACGCCTGTCCGAGTCGAAGACATGAGTTCGTTAGCGATACTCTATGAACTTACTTATATCTATGTAGTTGAACATATAAATGCATAGTGCTAGGTTTACTGCTTTACGCATATTAACTTTATGATCAGACATTTCAAGGTTTTATTTACTAGATACTGCTAACTTAAAGTTTACAAATTTAATTAAAAAAGTGAACAAAATTAACAAAATAAATATTAAAATCGTGGACGTGTTCAATCACGAAATGGAATTCGATGTCACGAATATCAGAATACGGTCTCAAGACGAGCTATCTGAACATACCTTGACAGTTCTTTGGTTTTAAATAAATTGTAGCATAAATTAGTGATGCAACAATTACCTCTTTTCTGACATTCTATCCATGCAGCCGCTCTACACAAGTGGCATAAGTGGTAGTCAAATTGAATAGAATAGAGGCACACTTAATAAAATATACACATAATAATCCTAATTCTATCCTTACAAACAAACCACTTAAACTACTAATATCAGTGTGTCACAGTTTATATTTATGTAGAAAGAAATAATATGTCGTTGTTTAGTCTTTAAACCCTTTTATATTAAAACACTTTTATTGTCGAAACAAAAATATTAACGTTAATGTTTCACAAAAAATAAAAATGAAAGGGAGTAAAATGTCGCCATCTGAGTTATATTTTTTCAAACCACTTTATTTTTCACCGTACGACTTTGCAAATTACCTTGGCAGCTGAAAACAGCCGAATTTTACTCATTCACTTGTCGGTAATAATTCATAATCGCGTTAGACGTCGACAACAAAATGTTCGGGTGTGGACTGAGTGGTTCACATTACTATCTTGTTTTGTTTAGGGGCTTGAGTGTTTTTATTTTTTTGACTTGGTGCTGACTATTATAATGGCAGATGACCTTATGAAAAATGTTCATTTAAAATAACGTAACTGACTCGTATGCATGAGGTATAAGTTCCGCGTGGCGGTATCAATGTAAATTTTACTTTGTGAAATTTATATGTACTAATCAAACGATTTACCATCTAGTCATCTTTTAATGGTAAAGGAACACATTATCATTGTATTGTTGAGATAGCATGTGGGGATTTCAATCCACGCATGCTTTCTTTTGATAGAGGAGAGGATACAGTCATGTGCCCGTCAGTGGATGATAATATATGGGTAGCTATTATTATCGCTAAACTCTCCGCTCGTACCAGTAATGAGTCCAAAAACTTGCACCACGTGAAGTATTGATCAGCATTTGAGAGGTTTCCCGCTGAATGCGGTTCGTTAGGTGTGTTAGTGTTCAGTGAGAGGCGTGCGTGCCTCTTGTTTCTTCCACAACGTACACCCTTTGCCACTGAGGTAATATTGAATCAAATAATATTTGATTAGGTACCCAGGTGCTATTGCCAGCTAGTGTTTTGTTTAACCTAAGGATTTCAAGTGTTGTATCTTCGTTGTTAAGTCGATTATTAATGGTTTGCTTTTAGTATTGCTACAGGAGTATTATTAATTCACATTCATATAAGCATTTAGCTATACGTTTTCATGTCATGGTATTTTGTAAAATAATATTGAAACCGATGCCCTTGACATATTAATAATTATAGTTACGTTGAATAGGTATAGCTAACCAAGTAACTAGGTGAACTAAAGAATTCGTATAATTATAACAGGCTTTTTTTTTAAAGTAGGAAGCATTTTATATAAAGGGAAGACTTTTTTGTGTGTGTCAAAATATGTGGATTTTTAATCTATAAAAACTACTACTGTCGATATTCTTATTTAATTACTGGTGATCCATAAAATAGGAGACTCGTATGTTCAGCATTAGGCGTCTTTCGGATTAAAAGAAGAAGAAGAGCCATAATATGCACTATAAATAAAATAAAAAAATTAACACGGATTTTAGCATGAAAATGTTCAAGACTCAGTAGTAGATATTAATTAACAAATGATGACAAAAGTATTACAATTTAAGCAGCGGGAATCAAAAAGTGCAAATCTGTGCTTGCCAAAAGACATTAATTTCTCACGTATAATGCGAACGCTTTGTTCAACATTATTTGAATAAAATTTTCTTTCTTTCTAAAATACGGTGCCAAAATGTATTCTGTTAATATTTTTGCATACAATTCAATATTTAAATTCTAAAAATTTAAGTAATTTAAGAACAGAGAATTAATGCAAAAGTAATCTAGTTACAAAATCAGTTTTATTCATAGAATCATTCAAAAATATCTCTCAATAGAATTTTGCCTTCGCGTATGCAAAAAATCAGTCAAATCTGTTCGCCTATTCAAAAGTTACGCCTGGATAAACGTTTTGAATCGTTTTTTAACGAAACTTTTGAAATATTCAGTGTACGCACTATGGACAGCTTTGTGGCAGCGACAAATTGCTGTTAAAATAGTTTTTGTTCGTTTAAATTTGCCCCTACTGTGTGTAGGTACAATTTAGAACGTTTTTACTAAAATGTTGCGGATGAAGGAAGTTACCAAATTGGTATACAATGGAGTAATTGCTTCATTTTAAGCAATAATTGCTTTACTTGATTGATGATAACATTGTTTCATGTTATTATATTTTGTGAAGAAACCTATATTATCATGAATTTAATAGTAAATATTTGTTTTTAGATTATGAAGAAAAATAAACCGAATAACGGCGCTGCTAAGAAAAGAACTGTAAAAGTTGAAGAAAAAGAAGCAAATAATTCTGAACAAGCACCGGTGAAAGTAGATTCATTAGATGATGAAGAACAGGGTTTTGGAGGATGGTTGAGGTAAGCCTACTGCCACAAAGGTATTGTACGAGTAATTTTATTTTGACAACAAACATCTTACATACAAGATTTATTGACTAATAGTGCTGAAATTTCAAACAGTTATGAATACAATAACCTTTTTTTTATACTACTTGAGTGGCAAACAAGCATTCGGCCCACCTGATGTTAAGCAGTTACCGTAGCCTATGGACGCTTGTTATACCAGAGGTATCACTTCCGTGTTGCCAACCCATTGTTTTACACCAGGGCTTTATGATGAGAATATCAGTGGGATAGAAATACGTTTTTTTCAAAACGCATCCATAAATGAGCGCTGGACACCTGTCCTGTACTCAGACACTGGAATACAACTAACCGCTGTGTGTAGTTATTTGGCTGTGGTCTTCTGTAAGGTGAAGGAGGTCCTTCCTCAGTCGGGCTTTTACAATTTAAATATCAATAAAGCGATTTTTGTAGTTTTAAACTGCCATTGGTACCTACTTTAGAATTACCTCGAACGCTCTTTAAATAAGTGGAATACAAAAATATTTTTATAATATGTTTTTAAATTATAAAATCTTCGATCAGATATATACAAACGATCCTTTAATGTTTCGACACTTCGAGTAACTTGGAAGCATTCACGCGAATACTAATGCTTTTGAACAAACGCGTTCATCTGCGACCATTTAATATTGGTTATAGCATACAAGTTATTTCTCGTTAAGACTTCAAATTTAAACAAAAATGTAGATGTAAATACAGAACACGATACTCAGTTAACTAATGGAGGTGAAGTTTACGTGTGGTATTATCAAGAAAAATAATGTGTATTATAGTAACAGTTAGTAAGAACGAAATGGGGTATCATAAATCTAGCAGATATCGAGAAATCAGTGATAACTAGTTAAGTATTAGACAGTTCGTCATCGTTCGGCATCATGCAATATATAAACAAAATAAGAGAATTTAATAAAAACATAAATCATAAATTATGGAAAAATAAAGTTATGTTTCTGACATCTATTTATTACAATCAATTGCTACAAAGTCTGTGCGGATTTTTTTTTTTTTATACTACTTGGGTGACAAACAAGCATACGGCCCGTCTGATGTTAAGCAGTTATTGTAGCCTATGGACGCTTGCAATACCAGAGGTATTACTTGCATGTTGCCAACCCATTTTTTTACACCAGGGCTTTAAGATGGGAGTGTCCCTGGGATAGGAATACGTTTCTTTTAAAAGACACTGTATTTGGCTGTAGGAGGAGGTCCTTCCGCAATCGGGCTTGCTAGCTAGTATGGTGCCCTACCTCTATTATTATATACCTATTATATTTTGGTATTCCTAAAATTAGTATTTATACCTACTTAAAAATAAACTGGAATACAAAATTTATTGGTAATTTGCGTTGAAACAATCGTGTTTTAACTTTCTTTAAGTATTTTACTTCAAATATTTGAGATAATCCTTGGTGTAGAAATGAAAACAATCAGAGGGAATTGTTTGAATATATTTTCGACTTAGGAATATTTTGAACGATTAAAAATATCTCAAGCGTTAATGTTTATCTTAGAGATACAACTGAAGAGTCAAATTTATATTAACTGATAAAATTTTGCTTATTTTTCTTCCTTCGTTGCTGTAATTTACCTAATTTGATTTTGAGTATTTTTTCACAAACCTGCACCATTGTTGTCAGTTGACAGACTTTCAAAGTTTTCAATCTCTGCTCTCTGTACTTAAAGGCATTCAATCTTAAGTTCTAGACTCATTCTCAAGGTATCTCAAAATGCAATATTTTTAATTAGTTCATCCAAGACGACATTTAATTATTCAGCTGGTTTCAGTCAGCTCACTATCTATGAAACCTAATGAAAATTATTCTCTACCTAATAAATACAACAACTAACCTTACTTGGAAGTTGTCATAAAACGTTGAAATCGTTGGGATAAGCTAAATGATAACTCAATAAAGATAGAAAGAAAATAAGGAAGAAGTTAATGACAAGAACATAACCTGCTATATAAAGGGAAGTAAAGAAAAAGTAATACCAGGATTTATAAAATGGAAGTTAAAGTTTAGTCGTAACTTATCTAAAGTTGCTGTAATCCAGTTGGCAAGTTATTAAAACCTTAGTTAAAACTTATTAAAATTGTGTACTTAAAATATTACAACAGCTACTGAACTACTTTCTTATTTGCAAGCACGGTGGTTAAAAATGAAATATACATTTTAAATTACAACCATAAAAACTATTTCTCAAACATTTTCTTGTTATATATGTAGTTCTGAAGTAGCAAGTTTATAATAATTGTATTTGAAAATCACTAGTTGAACAGACTTCGTTGCTTTCGCGGCATTAATGTCCGATTATGTCGATATTTGATTCCCAGGTTAAGCAGTGTTATTGAGTTTTTCTATCCAAATATTTTTAATAGCAGCAAGAAATCTGGATTAGTGCCCAGCAATAGGCAAGCCTATTACTGGGCACTAATCCAGATTTCTTCGCTATTACATGAGATTTAATATAAAAAAAAACTTGAAGAGATATCTCTTCAAGTTTTGTCGACGCCTATCGACCACTACAAGGAAAACGCAAAATGTATGGTATGTTTTACTCGAAAAAAATTTACAATTGCCTACTTCTTTTCAGATCATCAGACGGCCTGGAGACTATGAAACTGTTTGTAATAGCAAACAGTATTGTAATGCTTACTACGCTCGTGTATCCACACGTTCAAGTCATCTTTGAGATCATTTCCGATATGATTTATGGTACAGACATTCCGTACGACGACTGAATTGATTACGCAAACAAGGCGAACGTGTTTGTAACTCAGTGCTAGCAGAGATTCGATGAATATGTAGTTTTGGTTATCTAAAGAGCTCTATGAAGAGGTCTGTAATATAAATGTTATTTCATGAACATTATTCTTCAAGTGTTACATATAAAAATAATCTGTGTTTGATTTGTGCTTCTATATTCAATTATGTATTACATTTTAATCTTAGTTTTATTACCTAGATTTTATCTGTTGCCTGTCTTATAAGTATGAATGTTGTTCAAATGATAAGTGTTGCAATACTTTTTATTTTTTGACCTGATTAAATTAAATATTCAAACTACCTTTGAACATTGTAAAACTTTTGTATAATAGCTTGAATTGGTTCGTTCGTGCTTTCTTTTTCTGCGTATTTTAACTACCTAAAGATTTTAGTTTAAACTCTTAAGTAGATTGTAATTATATTTAACTACACGTGGGTAGCAGCATTTAATAAATATCATCTATGTATAAAAATGTTGAACTAATTACTTAGTCCTTATATTAATCATTTCCACGTGTTTTCTAATAATTAAGAAATAATATTTATACTTGTTTGTCAATTTCTTTATTAATATTTTCTTACAATGTTGGGTTTATTTTTCAGGCTAATATTTTCATTAAGTGTAGTAGTATGGTATTCTGTTAATGTCTGGAATATGATAACAGATTACTTTAACAAAGAATTTCATAAATTTATATCAAATGAAACGATTTTGTTCGATGATTACGAAAATCATGATGAACTGTAATTTGTAAACTATTTTATGTGATTGTGCGATAGGTACTCGTACAATGACATATTTTATATACGAAAGGCGAAAACTTAAAGTAGTTTGGTCAGTATCAGTAATAGATATGAGAATAATAATTTAAAAACCATGTTATATTATATGTTTTAATTTAGTTTTAAATAAGTTTAAATATCAAATTTAGAGCCCTTAGATCAAACATATTTGGCCTTGAAATTTAAAAAAAAAATGTTTCGTATTATAACCCGCCGGCTGATTCTCTAAGAAATAGCGATGGCAAACTGACAGTTGTGATTGCTCGGTGACGGCACAATCTATTGACTAAACGTTTTTAACGATTTTTGCTCTTACGAAATACCGATTTTCAATCTGACAGCCAGATTTTGCTCGGTTTTTGCGGCGGCTCGATCTTACGGAATACCCCTGCCGTTAACAAAGATGGTACGTCAATATAAACCTTGCTAAGATCAACATATCTCTCGATATTTTTGATCATAACTTTAGCAGATTCACTTCAATAGTCAAAGACATTCCCCATTTTTCGACGGGCTTGGTTGACTCAGTTTCAGGTGTGACAATTTGAGTCATTTAGGTTTTACCACATGATACGTTATGTTTAAATGTTGTATATTGGAAGTCAGTAACTAGTAATAATAAAAAAGCCAGTGAAACAATGGCAGGCGCCGTTTTATTCTATAGATTTTTAAAAGCAGTCCATGAAACACTCAACCCCATAGCCCAGCAATGTTAGATATCAAAATAGTGTTACAATAGCTCTACACCTACTCTAGTCGTATCATGGTTGTACTGCTATAGTGCAGCTGTGGTATGGCAACAGTAAGTGTCTCATCCCATTTTAGATTAAAATTCTTTAAGGGCCTCTGCGTGTTGGACCTATGTATGTCCCCGCGTAAGCCTTCTAAAGGCCGGGGTATTCTTCTTGATAATGAAAAAATACCCGTGACAAAGAGAGACATAATAATAATAGTAGGTACTAGGTATTTTATTTTTTATTGCTTGTTTGTTTTTCTGTGTATACACATTATTACGTTGTAGTCCAGTTAGAAACTATGTATCTTCTATTTTTAATATATGTTTGATTGTAATGTGTTTTGTGTACCTAAATAAATATGTGCCGCAATATACAATAATGTATAAAAATTGTTTAAAATTAGACATAGCGGCACTTTCCAATAGGTAACCATATATGTGCAGGAAAAACTACACAATGAAATCAGTCTATAACATCGTAAGTTATTTGTTTATATTCTTACTCTTCTAATAAAATACAATTTGAGGTATTTGGTATTTTACTATACCTACCAAGAATAGCTTCATTTTACATGTATAATTAGAGCGGTCACACAGAAACAGTATGCTGTGGCAAGTAGGTAAGTGAGCATTGTCTACGAGCAATAAGCGTGTGTATCGACTGCCTCGGTGGTCCAGTGGCCGCAGTATGCGCCTGCTGTGCACAAGGTAGTGGGTTTGATACCCGCACAGAACAAAACTTTGTGTGACCCACAAAAAATTGTTTTGAGTCTGGGTGTAACTTGTGTCCGTTAATTGTATGTTTGTAAAGTCCCCCGCGACACAGAGCTTGTTCTCTAGTGCGGGAGTTTTCTTTTCAAAAAAAATAAAAAAGTATATAAACATACCACGGTTTAATTTCAATATTATAAAAGTTAACACACTAATGGTGCGTTCACATTAGTGTGGTCACCGAATGCGGCGGCCGCATTCATTTCAACCGAATCGGTTTCGGTCACGGAATACAGGCTGCTACCGCATACGGCTAACCGAAAGCCTGTTTACACTAGTCGGTGAACGAATACGGGAAGCAACCGAATACAGGCTAAACGACTAATGTAAACGCGCCATAAGAAAAACATAAACTGCATCAAAGTACTTAATAATTTCCAGATAATAGTATTTACCCAATATGCAAACATTTCCAGTACTGAAAAACTGTCTGTGATTTGCCTGTACGTATGGATGGACTTTTTTTTTAATACTACTTAGTGGCAAACAAGCATCAGTCCAACTAATGGTAAGCAGTTCCCGCAGCCTATGGACGCTTGCAATACCTCCGATATTACACTTGGGTGTTGCCGGCCCAAATTTTTCAGACCAGGGTTTTATGATGTAGTATCTATCCTATGATGGAGTATCCTAGGAAAAGGAAAAAATCGTTAATAAATGAGCGCTTGAAACGCTGTACTTACACACAGGAACACAAGTCAAGCACACCGCAATTATTTGGCTGTGGTCTTATGTAAGGCAAAGGTCCTTCCCCGTCGGGCTTGCTCTTTTGTATGAAGCCTAACCTCTTTAACATGATGCAAAAACTGATAGTTTGAAAGTCTATCTTAATTTTGATGCAGTTTATATTTAGTCAGTCAGTATATTATTATTAGATCTTCGTCTTACTATTATAGTTCATTTATTTATTTGTGTGTACGTAAGTTAGAATGAAATAATAAACTTCAAATATTAATTTATTTTCATTTATAACCTTATCAACCTGCAATATTATATCTATACGGTCAAATGTCATGCGTTATAAATTTTCGTTGCGTGATAAATCATACTTGACTGTTTACAAACATTGTTTCTAAAAACAAAATGTAAATAAAACATAAATTACAATTATCAGCAAAACTCCTATATCTAAACTGATTTATTACTTTTAGTCAGGCAAAATTACTATTTTAGGCACGATTTAACGGCTTTGTAACATTTATACAGTTTGCCTGTTGATCTAGTGGTTAGTGACACTGTAATAGCAACCTATATATTATGTCCCACTGCTGGGCACAGGTCTCCTCTCCTCTATCACGAGAGAGAGAGGGTTTAGGCCTTAATTCACACACGCTGGCCTAATGCGGGTTGGTGAATCAGACATGTCTTGAGATGTTTTTTTTTAAGACATGTGGGTTTCCTCACAATGTTTTCCTTCACCGTTAGCAGATGGCATCAGTTGATTAGTACATATAAACTCCACAAAGTGAAATTCACATTGGTATTGCTCTTGCGTGCAAGTCGATTACTTTCCCACTCGGCCACCATCGCATAGTGACACTAACTGCTTAGCAAAAGGACAACTCGGATCAATCAATCAAATTATGATTCATTTCTTTTCACATTTTTGTTTTTTTATATAGTACTTGGGTGGCAAACAAGCATACGGCCCGCCTGATGTTAAGCAGCTTAACCGTAGCCTATGGACGCTTGCGTGGTTACCGACCATTTTTTTTTAAACTGGGCATTACGATGAAGTATCCCTGGGATAGGAAAACGTTCATTTAAAACGTCATCATTACGAAGACCTGTACTATACACAGGAACACAATCATTTCCTCATCAAGGTTGAGGTAATTTCCCAGTCGGGCTTTTTTGCTTGTGTAAAGTCCTATCTCTCTTCCGTTCTTGTTCAATATCAATATTATTTTATACAACTGCATATAATATGTAAAATAGATATCGACTCTCAAAACTAAGTACTAAATGAGTCAATAAAGATCTAACTTTAAAGCAATTTAGCACATAATGATTGCCTTCCGATATCCCATCAATGGCAATTTGAACGATGAAAGACTTAATTTAATTATAAAAAGTCTTAACGACTCCAAGTTATGCAGTCTTAGTATTCGTAATAAAGTTTTGTTCCAATAAGTTCTGGTGGCTGTAATCTATCTTTTTCTTTCTTAATATTTTTAAAAGACAAGTCAGTACTGTATTGAGTTTTATTAGAATAATTTATATGGAATAACTATCTATGTACCTATTATAATTAAAGTAACCTAACCTAACCTACTAAAAAAAACCTCTCTCTCGCTTGATAGAGGAGAGTAGACCCGTGCCCAGCAGTGGGACATATATGGGTTGCTGTTGTTATATTATTATTATAACCTAACCTACTTACAAACAATCAGATATTGTATTTAAAGGTATTAACCTATAAATAAAATATCTGATTGAGATCGCAGTTCTAAGGAAAGGTGCCCAAAAGACTGGCTACATTTCCACGCTGGATTGCAAGGCTAATACGTTGACCCAAGTAAAGGCCAGCGTTAGGATCGTGATATGACTCGACCAAACGCCTTGATAAATTTATTACCTATTATTAATTTAATTTTATGTATTTTCGCATTTTTATATTTAACTAGTGGCCTGCCCCGACTTCGCCCGGGTTAAACTATTTGCGAGCTGCAAATAGTTTAACCCGGGCGAAGTCCATTTCTTATTTATTTTTACATAAGAACCTTTGTCTGAAAATAACAAACACAACAAAAAAATAATTACTGAAATCGGTCGAGCCGTTCACGCGTAATGCCATGACAAAGGGAAATAGGGATTCATTTTTATATATAAAATTTCAATATGTTAATGTATGCCTATGGGACTTATCCCTGGAAATAAACATTGATTATTATTATTATTACCGCGATAAGTATTGGACCTCATACGAAGGACATAGGGTACTTTTTACCGCCATAATGGCAACTGTATTTTATATAAATAAAGTTGTAAGCAACGCACCCTAAAATAGTATGACGCACCATACGCAGCGTATTGTAAACGACATTAAAGTCAGAACAGTAAATAACACAAATTGTTTATGCTTGCCAAATGTTTAGCCTTTAGGTGAATGTGCTTCTCGCTAGCAAATCGATACGTACAGGTTTTCTTGCTAGCTCTGGCCGAAAGCCAAATTCAGTTGCATTTCGTACCAACTCTGCCTCGGCTCTCTGTGACAATTTATTAAGGCAGCTAACTGTTAACTAATTATTTCACTAAAGGCAGCTATTACACCGTGTTAACTTCTTCTGTTTGTAAAGGAGTAGGAGTCAAGTACTGTTTTGGATAAGTAAAGGAATTTAATTTTGTATAAAGCTGCCAGCTGTTGCCATGTGCGTCTAAATTGAGATTGGATATATTGAATTCGTTGTTTCGATTTTGACGTATAATATTTATGACTGAAATATGCACAAGTCTAATTTAATGGTTTTAAGTGCCGGAGGCAGCTATGTAAGTAAGCCCAACTGGGAAAGAACCTTTATTTACACAAGCCCATAGTTTGACTGTAGGTTCAGTGGCTTAAGTGGTTACGTCGCCATTTACTACTGCGCGGCGTGTTATGGGTTCGATCTCCATACGGGATAAATTTGTCTTATCTATAAATGTCTGTTCCGAGTCTGGGTGTACTTTGCGTCTGTTGATTGTCCGCGACACAGGGCTTATTTCATAGTGAAGGAGTTGTCATTAAAAAAAATATATATATATATATATATAGTAAAATAACGATACACAGTACTATAGTTGTTTTTGTGGGTAAGTATAGGTTGCTGTGAAGAGAGTTGAGAAAATTCAAGTCTTAACCCAACCCCTCTGGCCTTATGCAAGTCGGTATCATAGATCCCAATACCAGACTTCGTGCTGCTACAAAACAGATTTAACATTTTCTAACAGATAGCAACAACCCAGTAACACTTTGCTCAAGCTTTTCGTAAACACCTACCTATTTTTTACAAAAGTCCACCATATGTAATCCTTGGCTCTGTGGGGCAAGGGCCTGGTGATCTGTGAAACAGGGTTACGCCTACTACAGACACGTCCAGCTCCTTGCATACTGGACATTTCTGTTTGTACTAGTCTAAGTAACTAACTATAAGCTACAAAAATGTATGTAAGGAGAAAACAAATAAATCTATTATTATTATATTAATATTATTAAGCCGGTAATCAAACCCAGGACTTAAGATTGGTCGCAAACATAAGCGTAAGTTTACATCGCAAAACCATCGAGGCAGTTGATATGTGTGATGTTGCATATGATTTCATTTTAAATATTCATTGCGCCTGACGCCTACGTGCGGGTACAAGCTCAATTTACATAATCAAAGGGAGTTTTATTAAATTTCACTCTTTACCTATGTATGTGTTTCCTTAAACGCCAGTAAAGTTATGTTAAACTTAAACAACCCCACCAAAATAAATATTGAAGTATCGATAAGATGTCAACGCACATTAGCAAACACTCAGAATATAATTAGCACAGGCATATTTTTTTATTCTATCAAAACAACAAACAAGTTTACAGACCGTATGATAGGTAAGCAGTTACCGAAGCCTATGGATGCCTACTATGTCCTATAAATTGCGATAAATAGACCATGGTTTTGTGTTATGGTAACCCTGGGATAGACAATCGTTTCTTTACGCATTCCTAAATGACCACTGAAGACCAGTACTCAAACATAGAGATGTCTGGCTTGTGATCTTTAACCGTTTTATTAAATACTAGCTGTTGCCCGCGGCTCCGCCCGCGTGGATGTCGGCTATCGCTGTAAAAAGTAGCCTATGTGTTATTCCAGGCCATAATCTATCTCTGTGCCAAATTTCATCCAGATCCGTTCAGTAGTTTTTACGTGAAAGAGTAACAAACATCCATCCATCCATCCATACATCCATCCATACTCACAAACTTTCACATTTATAATATTAGTAAGGATTTACCCAATGCTTTGTCCTCTGTGTTTGTCCTCTTCTTTCGAATGAATGTCAAATAGTCAGATTAGTTGTACTGTTGACAGAAAAAGAAAAATCTAAATATAACTATTCTCTCACTAAGCAACGTTTATTTATAAAGTGTGTAAAGTACATACCCTTACTCACTTGTATGGTGAATTTCTTTGTGTATTTATGTTTGAACACCATGTACCTAAGTAGACACAAAAAAAACAAAAAGTAAATACACGATCTAAAAAGAATAATAAAGCATGTGCGTTTCCTTTAATTTAGTTAACGATAATACGAGTATAATATTATAATCATTTTTGATGTGTTTTCATGTGATGACATATCCATCGACGACGTTATTAGCCGCACCAATTAATCTGGCTTCACATCGTACTTACTAAGCATCACAACACCAAACCGAATCAATAGGTACTAAACTTGCATGTGTTGGCTATACGCCAAAACCATCTGTTTTCCATCAACAAACACCGAGAAATTCGTGTACTATATTGCATTAGTGTCCCCGAGGATGATATTCTGTGTTCGTGCACAGTGCGTCATTGTGTGTTCCATCGAAACTTATGATGTACGGTGGTTCGGTTCTGTCACCACAGCTGCCTTACTAATATGCAAAACAGGGCAGTCGGATGTGTGAGATAATTGTCACCACACACTGGCCAATTGCTTTGACACTTTGTTATATGGTAATTTTCAAAGCCGATGCGATGATTTACATGCAAATAAACACAATGATAATAATCTTTGGGGAAACCTATGTAGACGTCTATTGACTGAGATGATGTAAACACAACATGGCCAAAATTATAATTCGTGCCGTCATTTAAAAAAGCGTATTATGACAACATGAATGGCTCAATGATTTAAGTGGCTACCATGCCATTTATCACTACATGGTGATTTACAGTACAAGGGACAAAAAGAGTGTAGTCCACAAATGTTTGTGCCAAGTCTGTTTTTAAGCTATAGCATAGCTTTTATCGCGGGCCTTAGGCGTGAAGACCGAATCCAGAAATTCCGTAACGCTGTGCCGGTCGGTGTGAAGGGCCGTTAGGTTTAAATAATAAACCAAGATGATACTTTTTTAAATGACGAATTCTCTAAACGGCCAATGTATGTCAAATTTGTGTAAGGAGGTTTTGATCTAAGAGAATATTAAATAATAATATGTGAAAAAGATTATAGTATAAAGGAGTTTTAAGGAATTATTACAAGAATTTATTTTTATTATTATATGTTTTTATGAATCATTGAGAATAAAATAAAATGATGTAGATAATTCTGTAAAGTAATTTTTTATTTGTTTTGATAGAAAATCATACTAAAAAATATGCAATAGCTTTACCGCGGCAGTTCCCGAGTGCCACACGTCTTTTTTTTCACTTTTTGTCATTCAATCAGACAAATAAGTTGAAGTTTTGAGTATATTTACACAATCTAGTTCGTTTATATTTAATCAAATCCATATCGCATGCATTGAAGATTTGGCATAATACAGAAAATTAAAGTTCATGTAATAATTGAACCAGCAAGCGAAGCGAGCGAAGTTCTACGAGTTTACTGGAATCCAGTGTTTGTACGTATAAATGTTTGTTTGACGATAACTCAAGCGTTGTTTATCAGCCCCTCTAGACAAGTGGCATAAGCGGTAGTCGAATCGAAAAGTCAAAAAATAAAATGTATGGAATTTGACGTGAGTCTACGATTTAATCTCGTAAACTTACGTCAAATCCCATACATTTTCTTTTTTGACTTTTCGATTCGACTATCGCTTATGCCACTTGTCTAGAGGCTCAGACCGCGTGAAATTTGGTAGGCAAATTATAGAGAAAAAAAACCATTTAGTTCGAACATGAGCTGAATCGTTCAAGGAGTTCCCCCCCCGCCCGAACGTTGAATCAAGCGGACGTGTATCATATCAGTCTCCCTCGTTTTTATTCAAAAAGTAATTATAAACCAGTGATTTGTGACAATAAACTACGTAACTATGTGCAAAGTGAAATAACAATCAAATTGGTGTATAAATCTTAACTGTAAATAAATGATAAAGTGAAATAAAACTATAAACAGTTTAAAAAACTTCTGTTAAATTCATAACATTCATAACTCACGAGTTATAAAGTGTCGTCAACGCTCTCAAGGTCAACGACCTCTCACTTTACACGCTGAACAGCAAAAGTAAAAAGACATTAATAATTTCGCAAGAAAATATTAACAAACACGGGTCTGGAGGTTTAAGGCGCTGGGCTTGCTCCGATTCAACCATTGCGAGTTCGGACCTCAGTAAAGTCTTTTTGTGCATCTTTGAAAAATTTATATATTTAATTGGATGACAACTTGCAAACAATATTGGCAAAAAGTTAATAACCTACATCAGTATAAATTTAGTATTAACGGTGTATGGTTGAGCCGAGCGGTAGTGTATTTGTTGTTGTAACAGATACCTACCTAACTACCTCCTGTGTGTAGTATATTAGTAATAAAATATCACTATGCCTCTAAATAACACTCCTATAACTACACCTGCCACAACAGAAGCGGGTGCTTCGTCTAATCAAGGCTCTGACATGTTACGAAATGAACCCAAATGTATTATCACTGAACGTAAAAAAAGGAAAGTTGCTGAGAAGGATATTAATATGCCGTCAATGATACAGGAAATGTTTTCAAATTTTTCTCGCGAACAGGAGAAGCGTTTTGAGGACCTACAATGCACAATTAACAAACTATCGGAACAAAACAATGACCTAAAAAATAGTGTAATAATGATGTCGGCTAAATATGATGATTTCCTAGAAAAAATAAGTAACCTTGAAACTCAACGCCTGGATGATAAAAAGATTATCAGACAACTAGAAGACAAGCTCGAAGCAATGGAACGCAAGTCACGCTTATCTGGAATCGAAATACGAAATATTCCCAAAAATAATCATGAATCCAAAGATGATCTGTGTGGTATTGTGGCAAGTTTGGGGAAAACTTTGGATGTGAACGTTGATCCTTCAGGTATTAGAGATATCTACAGAATCAATGCGAAGGCTAGCACTGGGCCGTTTTTGGTTGATTTTAACTCGGTTCTGTTAAAAGAGAAGTTTGTTAAGAGTGTAAAGAGATTTAATCAGTCTAAACCAACCACAGAAAAACTCAATACTACTCATGTAAATACCCAATATCAACTCAAGCCAATATTTGTTTCTGAGACTCTTACTCTCTCTCTTACTCTCTCTCTTACTCTCTGAGAACTCTGAGGTTCTATCTTGCAAGAACTCTGCAGAAAAGTCATGGGTACATGTTTTGTTGGACTGCTAACGGGATCGTTTATCTTAAGAAAAATTTGGATTCTACTCAAATACGCATTGCATCTGAACTAGACATAGAGAAACTAAGGAATACCATATGACTAATTGTGTTTTTTGTTTGCTTCGCCTTATTTATTTTTATTTTTAATTTGTATGTAAACAAGTATTTTTCTCTGAATAGTTATACTGTCGTCACTTACACTCTACGCATTATTAATTATTTTTGTAAAAATGTAATTGTACATATTAACACAACATCAATACACAACCATCTCTTATACAACACGTCTACCTCAGTAACATTTTTTAGTTATTTAAAACATTTTATACTTATAACACTTCCCTACACGTTAACTTACCACAAAAATCTAGTATCAACTGCACTTTTTAAACACTCCCAAAACTTCATATTTACCACATTACAAATCAGTACATATACACACCTTTATATTTTTATTCAGCACTTTTATAGCCCATTCATTTGTAATAAGACTAGTCATTTACTATGTAGTATGAACCTAAACTGTAGACAATATTTACTTCAGAGACATTTATTAGTAAAACATATATCTAACTATTCCATTCGATCGTAATACCCATACATTATTGGACAATGAAATAGATGAATTAACTGTGGCCAACTCTAGTACTTGTGATATAGATTCGTGCTCTAAATTGATATACAATAATGATGACTCCTTAAATATTATTACACAAAATATAAGAAGTATACATCGGAATATTACCGGATTAAATGCTCTGATCGCACGCTCTAAAGTGGACTGGGATATCATTATCCTAACTGAGTGTTGGATTCTTAATAATCAATTTATTCCATTTATGAGTGGCTACCATTCTGCTTACACTAAAAATGTCCTGACACAAAACGAGGGTGTTGTTGCTTACTATAAAGATTCCCATAAGTATACCATATATGAACCCGCATTAACAGATTCAAACTGTCTAATAATCAAAATCAATACCGAAACAGTTATACTATGCATATATCGTAGCCCCGCTGTAAAAAATGTCTCAATATTTATTGAATCTTTAAATAATATTTTAATAACCCTTTCGTCCTACAAAAACATACTTCTAGTAGGTGATGTAAATATTGACATATCATCTTCTACATCAGATGCAAGAGCTGAAATATATCTTAATCTCTTAGCTTCTCATGGAATGTGGCCCGCATACGATATTCCCACTCACTCACTAACTTGTCTTGACCATGCAATAATTAAGTCTAAGCTCTTGGTAACAAGTTTAGTAGCACAAACAACACTAACTGACCACTACAGCGTCATAGTAAGTCTCTCTCACACTCCCTCCTCACGCCACCATTCAAGAACTATTAAACGCATAAATTATTCTTTACTTGATGAGAAACTCAAAACATTAAATTTCGACAACATTTATTCACTTAATTGTGCCAATGATGCTGTATCTTTTTTCCTTAACACTCTTACCACCACAATATTTAGCTGTACTCAACTTATTACAATACCAAGACGCAAGCGTATAATTAAGCCGTGGATTACGTCGGGGTTACTGCGATGCATGCGGAACCGAGACAATTTACATCTCAAATACAAAAATCACCCAAATTTCAATAATAAATTAATTTACACCCGGTACCGTAATTTTTGTAATGATATTTTAAAAAAGATTAAACAAGATTATGATAGAGCCGAATTCGCGAAATGTGAAGGTAACACTAAAAAGATGTGGAAAAGAATTAAAAGCCTCACATCCACCAACAAACAAAATAATCCATCAACAGAATTGGTTGATACAAATAATCCATTAAACTCTGTAAATGAGATTAATCAGTTTTTTGTAAACATTGGTGCATCGTTGGTTAATTCAACCATAGGAGCGGTGCCTACCTCCTATCAGTTACCTTCACTAGAACCATGCCACTCTTCATTTGTCCTACTACCAACGGATATACACGAGATAACAGCGGTCATATCTGCACTCAAATCCAACTGTGCATCTGGCATTGATGATATCCCCAGTGACATTCTCAAGAGATATTTAAGTGTTTTAGTGGAGCCTATCACCCATATTTGTAACACTTGTCTTTCTACGGGAGTATTTCCCTTGGATCTCAAAAGGTCACTAGTCCACCCAATCTATAAGAGTGGTAGTAGAGACTGTGTAAACAACTATCGCCCAATATCGATTTTGCCAACTGTGTCTAAAATCATTGAGAAAGTTATGAACAAACAACTAATTACATTTTTAGAAACAAAAAAACTATTATCTTGCAACCAGTTCGGCTTTCGCAATGGTATATCAACCAACGACGCAGTACATCAACTTACTGATACTATAGTGACTAAACTTGACGATAAGAAGAAAGTCCTTACAATATTCCTCGATTTGGCAAAGGCGTTTGACACGGTCTCTACGCCATTGTTGTTAAAGAAGTTGGAGCTACTTGGCATCCGTGGTACTCAGCTGAAATTATTTCAGAGCTACTTATCTGGCAGAGTTCAAGCGGTCAAAGTTGGGGAGTGGTTAAGTGACGAACGTGAGGTCAATACAGGCATTCCTCAGGGAAGTATTTTAGGGCCCACCCTCTTCTTGATATTCATCAATGATCTCTGCCGGTTAAAGCTTACTAATGGGAGCATTATCACATTTGCTGACGATACAGCTCTACTCTTTTATGGTGACACATGGGAGGAAGTCTATCATTCTGCTCAAGTTGGTTTCTCACATGTTGCAAGATGGTTGAATGATAACTTGCTCGTACTCAATACAGATAAAACCAATTACATAACCTTCTCACTATCCAACACTCTCACATTGGACCCATCTCTAAACATTTTAGCCCACACTTGCAACAGTTACTCTTCCAGCACTTGCTCATGCCCTAAACTACAAAATGTGGACTCAATCAAGTACCTCGGTGTTGTTATTGATAAAAATTTGAACTTTAACAAACATATAGATCTGTTGAATAAACGTGTAAGGAAACTCATTTACATATTTAAAAATTTACGAGCTGTTGCTGATACAAAAATTATTAAAACTGTGTACCTGGCACTATGTCAGTCATTATTAACATATTGTATTACAACATGGGGTGGATCTTCAAAAACTCATATGCTTAAGCTTTTACGAGCGCAGAGAGCAGTTCTTAAGGTGGCTCATTCCCTTTCTTTCTTCCATCCAACTTCTGATCTATATGATATGTGCAAAGTTCTTACAGTCCGCCAACTTTTTGTAGTCCAAACCATTTTACGCAAACATTCACACCTCTACTATGACCCATCCTTGCACTCAAACAAACGCAATAAAACTAAAGTTTGCTCAACGAAATTATATAAAACTAGTCTTGCGCATCGTAGCTTTTGTTTTCTTAGCAGCTATTTATACAATAAAATTAATTCCATCCTTAACATTTACCCCTTGACCAGGACAAAATGTAAACAAGTGGTCTATACTTACCTCTTAAAACATGACTACGATGCAACTGAAAACCTTTTAATAGTCCCCCATTAAGACACACACACACACACACACACCCACTCACACACACACACACGCACACACACACATACCCACTCTTACAAACGCACGCATGCTAACTAATGTATAAACAAAATAAATTATTTTAGATTTATCAGCTTGTCAAAGGATTTTTGTGAAATCTAGCAATACTTACAATGTTCTGGGGGGGGCTGGTAATCTGTGTGACAGGGTTTCCTAGTGCAGATACCAGTCTCCCACAAGGCTATGTTAATAACTATAGAAGTATGTAATTCTAGTTTTAAGTTGCCTTTGTGGAAGATAAATAAATAAATATTATTATTATTATTATATTATTAGTTGCTGAGTTATTAAAAGGTAGTTTTAAAACGAGTACATCGCAAGTTTAGGGTGAATTACCAGTATAATGCATATAGCTAGTCCAGTGAACGCACTTGTATGGCATCCGCTGATTCGCACCAAGCGGACCGCACTGCAGATACAATGGATGTTCCACGATCTATTATTACTCTGTGCGATCTTGGTGCGATCCATCCATGTAAACATAAAAGACTATATACTAAAGACAATAAAAATTGAGCTATTTTATGAAATTCCAAGTTAATGAACTTGATATATCAACTCATATATTTTAAAATAAATATCTTATCTTATCTTAAATAATAATTGTGCTAACTCTACTTGTAATGCTCATTTTGTATGAGTAACCCTAAGATGATAATAATAATAATAATAGAGTTTTTAATTCTTCTCATCCATTGTTTTCATCATACATGAATTGAGGCAGCCTCAGTAAGTTACAGAAGTACTTGTGTAGGCGCTGTCTCGCCTTTCCCTTTGACTATTTCTTACTATGATGAATACTAATAATAATGAACTACCAATAATAATTGTAAAAAAATAACAATATGAGATAAGAAAAAGGTTATTTTACAAAATGACTACAAAGTGTATACGCCCATATCAATCCACAGCAGCACAATTTCATTGTGGTCTTCTATAAGGTGAAGATTGTTTCTCGGCAAGCTAGCTTTCTTTTAAGGTTTTCCACCGCTATAAATAACGTGTGCCTGCATCCATCGAGATTGGTTTCATTGAAATTAATATTACATTCGGAAGAAGAAATATTCATTATAATGTACCTACATGCTATTTTTGTATGTCTTTCACAGCGCAAATATTTGTTGATAATGGATATCAATTCAATGAACTGAAAATGTTTAATCGAATAAGTAGTATTGACATGATATATTAATATAATAATTATGCTCAATGGAGTGAGTAGTAACTACTCTCATATTATTATTCTGTCAGTTATGTCTGTCATAGCATCAATGACTACCTTGGTGGTCCAGTGGCTGCAGTATGCGCCTTCTGTGCACGAGGTTGTGGGTTCGATTCCTACACAGGACAAAACTTTGTGTGACCCACGAAGAGTTGTTCTGAGTCTGGGTGTAATTTGTGTCTGTTAATTGTATGTTTGTAAAGTCTTTTAAAAAGAAAAAAAAAGCATCGCGTCGTTTCTTTATCCATACAAATAAATAAAATAAAATTGTCTGTTTTTAATCTCAAAATAATAGCTTTTTACTAAATGCATTAAAATATTTACAGCATCTAAAGAAAAAAAAAACATTAATTTGTTTAGAGTTAGAAAATATTTCACACGTTTTTCTGTCATCAACTATTCTCGTCTCTATTCCTTAGGAAATCGTTACATTCCTGTAACATTTCTTTATACACGGAACAGGAAAATGTAATAAAAAACACTTAAGTTACTCCAATATAATGTTATCACATGGAGGGTTCTTGAAAGATTCCCTAAGGCTATCTAGTCATAGGTGTTTTTTTTGTAAAAGCTTATTAGATTTATACTTTAGCGATATTATTATACTGCATTGTAGCAGTGAGCAAATTATGCACTATTCTGGTTAAAAAGGTACTGTAGCTGTAAAAATATATCGATATTTAAGACTAAACAATAGACATCTCAGGGTTAGCAACAAGTGAGCCTCATGGGGAAACCCTATGTTTAGTACCTAGTGGACGTCTTTTGGCTCAGATGATGGGCAATTTCACTGGTACTGAAAGATTTTATAAATAACAGTTAAATAACGTTAGCTATCATGTAGGCCATATGTTTTATACCACTTACATTATGCAATACGTTGTTCGCTTCTTTGGCACAAAATTCTTTTTATCGATTAGTTGTCATTAAAAGCATCATTTTTATAGTATATGCCCCACAACCAAGCAACGTACTTCACACTTAATTTAAGAGATACATCAAGACCATCATAAATAATAGATATATCTTTTAAAAACAAACTGTGCTTAATAACCGTTTTAATCTCAGCTTTAAAGCCACTTACAAAGGCAGATTGGAAAAGTTTTTTCTTGTGAGAGTCCAATTAAAGTTGTTAAAAGCAATTTCCTGAGCTTCTATGTGCATGCTAGTGAACGTGTGTAAACGTAATCCGTCTTAATTGTTATTTTTTGTTACTTTCAGTATTTACTCTTTGATTTTACGTATTTCTGGGAACCTTTAATCCTACGTATAACATTTTTGTAGACTAGTTAAATTATCTATGTTACTTTATAAACATATATTATCAAATACCCCGCGACACAGGTAGGCACAGACGCAATTCTTTCATAGTTCGGGCGTAGTCTATAAAAAATAATGTTTTTATCACAATGTAAAAATTGGATCCTTTACTTACTTTACGTGATAATGCAAAGTTAAATATCGTGTAGTGCAAACATGATCAGATACGTGAGCAGAAATCAATGTAAAAACACGTTTTTATGTGTTAGCATTTGCATTTATTCATAAACCTTTATTTATTGTGTTTTGTTTTGTTATTGTTGTGCATATTTGCTTATTACTACAAAGCTAGAACTATTCCTTTGCTCTGCGGCAAAAGGTTCTGATGCAGTGTCAGGTAAACGCAGTACCCCAAAGAAAGTGGGCCACCGAGTTGGTAAAGGTTGTGGAGCAGCTCAGCATCGAAATGTAGAAACAATAAACGTTTTTTAGCTGAGATGATAAAAATAGATGTATTTAAGAAACGCTTTTTCTCCTAAATTCTACACTTTAATACCGCAAGGAAATAACGACAATCACACGTCATGAAAGAAGGGTCAGTATTCAAAGCTGCATTCAATTTGCGGTAAAAGTTTGTCAGTTTGCTAATTGTGTACGAGGGCTTACTTACGTGATGCGATAACCACTTTTATGTAGTAGCAGTTAGAGTTTTTGCAGTTTAATATTTATGCACAATTTATCTATTTAGCGTTTCATTAACATATCGTTAAACGCCGTCAATTTTAATGTATTTATTGCAAATCAATTGGATCAATATGCTCGTGCTCACAACATAAGATTTGTCTAGGATGGTTAGTGATTCTAACTGTAATGCCGCTGGGATTGCAGTCTAAAAATCGAAAATAAGCCTCAAAAGTCTCAAAACAAAAATACTTGAATTGTCTAACATAAATAAAGAGTTTTGTTTCCTTTATTTAGCAACTAATACATCGCTACCGTAGAACCTCACTTTCACGCGAAAAAAGGTAAATAAACACAAATTACAAAAACGAGAAAGTACAATGGACTAACAAAATTCTGTTAACAATCTAGTTGGTGAACGAGCAGTGAACAGGAAGCGTAGTCGCGTGTTCCGACCATACTTCTATTTTCACCTCGTTTACCCAAAACATAATAGTTAATTTAGACGTACCTCGGTTCGCACCGTTAGTTACTTCAGGCTTCTACCCAATGCAAGCAGAGCGAATGCTATATAGCGATGAAGATGTATCTCATGACAGGTTCGTAAGATGTGGGTTTTGGAAACATCTATGAGCTTCGACAATTAATTACCATCAACCTTTCATTAAAGAAATTAAACAATATTTTAGTATTATGGTATGTATTCTTTATCCATCACAATATGAAGTATAAAACATACAAATTAGATGGAACGGGGTGATGCCCCGCTTCATACCGAGTATGTCGTAAGAGTCGACTAAGGATGTAAGTCAGACCGACAAAATCCACTGCAAGAGAGGGAAAATTCGAAACCAAAACCCATCTAGCCAGCATAGTATAGTAGGCTAATATCTCTCCAAATATATGGAGGACACTCGTACCCAGCAGTGAGACGTTTATGGGTTGAGATGATGATGATGTCGATGAAAGAATAAAATAAATAAGTCAACTTTCCTATCTCAGAACATATAAAAGAGCAAAGAGCTCAATTCAAACATCATTCTTTCTCAGATAACACTTATCTAAAGCCAGACCGTAGAGCACAAGAACAAAGCTCTTTATCGCTCGCACTAGAAGTCCCAGTTTTAAAAGCAAGTTCGTTATTTTAGTAGCTCGTTATGTCAAACATTGGGCACGCAAAACCCCGATTCATAAAACTGAGTGACTACGTCGGCTGCTTGAGATATGAAGATGAATTCCATTTTGGTAATTGAGTAATACGCTTATTGTCGACCCTCTTTAGCGCTGCCTCCTGAATTTTTAATACAGTCTTTTTATCGAAGAGCTCGTTATGGAATTTGTAATGTTTAAATAGAGGTTTCGGTATTATAGGATCAGACAGTTCAGTTTTTAACTGCCTTTTATATGATGAAAGTTAAATGCGGTTTTGGAAATACCAAATAAGTCAACATATCTTAGTCAACTTCTTGAGAACTACATAATAATGTCACAGTGTGACAATGGTAGCTTATTTGTGGAATATATCTGAAACATCATTAAAAACGTATTCGATGAAGTTCTAAAAGCATGTCTGAAGCACCAAATTGCATTGGGCTGTCTTGTGTAGATAAGACCTAAATACTCAAGGAGACTCGGGCTCAGCAATGAGACTTTTAAGAGATATAATATGTATATGTATGAATAATTTAGTAGCTAGTGGCATACCTGGTAACAAAAACTTTTCAAATCGCCTAAACAGGCTCGTGCCGTGATCTAACGACTGTAAATGAGCTCTCTCAAGCACTGAGACTCTAAGATGTAATACAAGTTTGCCCTTGGTTGCTTAATTAGCTGATCGCTTTACAATTAGAAAATACTATTTTCTATAAGCGTAACTGACGGAAAATGTTGCCTCGTAACAGACCTTAGACATATAATATACATTGAAGATTTATATGAACAACGAAGTGAAGGATGGTTTCACAATGAAAATAGAAGTGTCAAGCAATTGTAAGATTTTATTTAAAAAAATGCATATCTTTATGAATGTTCTGAGAAATTGTTTTAAGTGGAAAATGCTATGTTTTTGTTCAGAATATATTACTTTACTTAAATAGAAGCAATTTTACTCGTAGTTATGATAGAGATTTCTTTACGCTAGAGAGTATACAGTAATTCACACTATTACTTTTATTATATTCTTCAAGCAAAAATAAAGAAAAGCCCTCATGTCGCCTGAAAGTTAATAGGGAACGAGTATTTCAACATTGTTCTCATCGGCTCGTTAGCTCAGCGGTGAGAGCGTCCGCTTTGGAAACAAAAGAGGAGGTCGGGGGTTCAAATCCTTCACGAGCTGTAACTTTTTGTCCTCACAATTAAACATTTTTGAATGTTTTATTTCTAAATTCATAGTTATTATGCTGAAAGTAAGCATTCTTTAAAAGCTTAATAATTTATTAATTTGAAAGTCTGGGTAACATTGCTTGTTCTTGGATTAAGGATTAAACCTTCAAGGAGACCCGGGCCCAGCAATGGGATACATTATATAAGATATCATACATAATCTTTTCAAGTGTTCAGTGGCCAACCCGATGACAGTTTTTTAGATCGCCCAAATACATGTGTAACATGATCCAAAGCACTGAGACATAGCGGTAAGATTTATATAAAACTAATACAGTGTCTTAGTAGACTTTCATTACAAAAATGTTAAGGTAGCGCTATAAAGCTTTATTAAAAAAATGCATATTTTTATGATTATTCAGAAAAATATTGTAAGTGGATGATGCTATATGCTATGTTTTCGTTCAGAATAAATTACAATATGGTTGTAAGCGTAGAAATTCTTAGAACTTAAAAAAGAGAGCCTATTGATAATTTATGAAGTTCTTCAAGATAGTAGCGTAAATCTAGAAAAAAAAAAATATTCGGTTTCACTTGAGAATCTCCTCCATTATTTTATCGGTAAATAAAGAAAAACCTTAATGACGCCTGAAAGTTAATAAAAACTAGTATTTTACCATAGCTTACGAGAGCTCAGTAGCAAGAGCATCTGCGTCTAAATACTGGGTTGGAGATCAAACCTCTCATGTGTTAAACTTTTGTTTTTAACTATATACCTATATTTGTTATGTTGAACTAAAACATTCAGAAATACTTCAGTAATATTAAAAGTTTATGATGCCATAAACTTTATTGAATTAAAATATTTTTTAGAGCTTATGTGTTAATGCGCTGAAATTTATATAATAAACAAATAATTTTTTAGACTTAAATAAAAGCAATTCTACTGGTAACTATGATAGAGGTAACCCTAATGTTATCTATCATCTATATCTATATATATAATACGTATCATTTAATAGCAATTTACAATTAAGTACAAGAATTTGGAATTCCGCGCGTCACTCATGTAGTTATAAAGGTCCTGCGAGAATACCAGCGTTGTGGTCCAGGCCACAACATAAGAGCTGATGCAGGAACCTTATTTGCTTTCTTATATTAAGTGTTATTAAATGTAGTAATTGTAAGTTTTATTGAATGTAAGAGCAAATATATTTTTTCTTTCTTTCTTTCTATCTCTAATAGAATTATATGATTTTGTACTCGATGTAATCATTAAATACAAAATAAAACTATGTTATCGTAAAATATTTACCTGCACAATAGAATCAGTACTATGGACCCAAATGGCCGTGGAAGAGTTGTCCCATGACAATAATTATCACAGTCTAAGGAACTCTTTCATAGAGTTCAGAGTTATTTACACTGTAACTCAATAATTACATATTATATTCTTCAAGCGAAATAAAGAAAAGCTTTCATCCCACCTGAAAGTTAATGGAGAACGAGTGTTTCAACGTAGTTCTCATCGGCTCGTTAGCTCAGCGGTGAGAGCGTCCGCTTTGGAAACAAAAGAGGAGGTCGGGGGTTCAAATCCTTCACGAGCTGCAACTTTTTATCATCACAATTAAAATTTTTTGAATGTTTTATTTATAAATTTATAACCATTATGCTGAAAATAAGCATTTTTAAAAGCTTAATGGTAGGTTATATACAAATACATCTGTAACGTGATCAAACGACCATTAACGACTCCTCTAAAGCACGCAGTAAGATTTATAAGTAGATTTTCACTGTTAAAGCATTAAGGTAGCGATATACTAAATGTTTTTATTTAAAAAAATGTACATTTCTATGACTAAACAACTGTCTATTAACATAAATAATAAGTATATGACTACCTTTCACAACTAGAATTTTTTATTTATACTTATTTATTGAAAAAGAGAGCCTATTGATAATTTATGAAGTTTTTCAAGATAGTAACGTATATCAACAATAAAAAAAACTATATTCGGGTTCACTTGAGAATCTCCTCCATTATTTTATCTATAAATAAAGAAAATCCTTCATGACGCCTGAAAGGCAATAAAAATTAGTATTTTACCGTAGCTTACGAGAGCTCATTATCTTAGTGGTTAGAGCATACGCGTCAAAATACTGTGTTGTACCTCTCACGGGTTAAACCTTTTTTTTAAACTTCATATTTGGTGTTGAACTAAATTATTCACAAATATGTACGTAAATAATATTGAAAGTTTATGGCATATTTTATTAAATTGTTTTTTTTTAGAGCTTATGTGTTAATGCGCTGAAATTGATATTCATTCATATCAGCCATAAGACGTCCACTGCTGGACATAGGCCTACCCCAAGGTTTTCCACATCATTCGGTCCTGAGCTGACAAAAAATATAATTATAAACTAATAATATTTTAGACTTAAATAAAAGCAGTTCTATGATAGAGGTAACTAATGCTATATGTAATAGAATTCTTTGATTTTGTACTCAATGTAATCATTAAATACAAAATAAAACTATGTTATCGTAAAATATTTACCTGCAAAATAGAATCAGTACTATGAAATCAGATGGCCGTGTGAGAGTTGTCCCCTAATAATATTATCACAGGCTGAGGAACTCTTTCATAGAGTTAGGAGTTTTTTACACTGCTACTACAATTAGGTATAATATTCTTCAAGCAAAAATAAAGAAAAGCCTTCATGTCGCCTGAAAGTTAGTCGAGAACGAGTATTTCAATGAAGCTTTCATCGGCTCGTTAGCTCAGCGGTGAGAGCGTCCGCTTTGGAAACAAAAGAGGAGGTCGGGGGTTCAAATCCTTCACGAGCTGCAACTTTTTGTCATCACAATTAAACATTTTTGAATGTTTTATTTATAAATTTATAATTATTATGCTGAAAAAAAGCATTCTTAAAAAGCTTAATAATTTATTAATTTGAAATTAAGTTATTAGTTTATGTTTAATTGTACTGAAATTTAAGAGAGTTAGGGCATCATACTAGCGAGCAAACCCGACTCAGGGAGGAGTTTCCTTTGTATTAACAGTTTTTGGTTGGCAAGTGATGACTATGGTATTGCAAGCGTCCTTAGGCTACGGTTACTGCTTACCATCAGGTGGGCTGTATGCTTATCTGCCACTATCTATATACGAGTATATATATATATATATATATTATATATATGTACGAGGCGTAAGAATGAATGAACATACTAGTATATTTAAAAAAATTGTTGCATTGAGAATCTCTCCTTTTTAAAGATCAGTTAAAATTAGGAAAAGCCTTCATAACGCCTCAAATCCTTCACGAGCTTTATTAATTAAAAAATAAATTGAATAAGGTTATTTTATTATCACGCTACTCTACATACTGCTCTTTAAATCCACGCTACGACCCAAGGGGAGCATGGCAGTAACAATTAACATAGGATAAATGAAAATATAATAATACGGATAAAATCTAAATTTAATGCGGCTGAAACCGCCGGTTACAGCTTGTTTTCCTCCTTGATAGTATAAAAAAATGTATATTTAGTTTGTATGGTATGTAATGTATAAGTAAATTAAATAAGCTTTGCTATGACCAAATATCAAATATCTATCAAAAGGCTATTGAAAAGCGTCTATAGCGACGGAATATTGGTACAGAATGAGTATTTCAACACTACTAGCAATGGCTCGTTAGCTCAGTGGTAAGAGCGTCCGCTTTATGCCCAATAGGAGGAGGTCGGAGGTTCAAATCCTTCACGAGCTGATCCTTTTTATATTTTTATAATTACAATTGTAATAAATGTTGATTTTTTAAACATTTTGAACTGATATATTCATAAAATTTCGTCAATATTTAAGTTTTATTGGTATTTATTACTTTGCCATGTCAAACCCAAGAACATAGCTTTGTAGCGTTTTTGGTTTAATGTGCTAAAATGGACAGTTTAATGTGGACGTGTAACGTAGATAAAATTGGTTACGGCGTAGACAATGATGTCTCGGGCGTAGTTAGAGATAGATGGCTAGGCGTAGATAGAGGTGGCTACGGCGTAGATGGAATTAACTACGGCGTAGACCCTACGTAGACATGGATTGAATCAGTGAGAGTAAAAAGCCTAGTGTAGTTTTGTTATTATAAACAAAGTTATAATAGTTTTTTTCATAAATAAATGAATTTTTAATATTTTTTATATACAGTTTACTTCTTTATATTTTATGACGTTGTAAGCTGACAGATACAATGGAATATCAATAAGTTATTTGAACTGGTGACTGCTGATGTCATATTTTGAGTCTTAATTGAATCATATGTTTTAGATATCGGTTATAAAATACACAAATCGATTTTAAATTTTCTATTAAGTAGTAACCAAAACATGTACACCTACTTAATAAAAACATTAAAATAGAAAATATCAGATTGCCTTTCTATCGGAATATAGTGCTAGCTAATCCAGCGATACTGTAGCGATATCAGACGTACGACTAACTTGCCTAACGTGCTCTCCAAGGTATAGTAATTATTTATTTATGCGTAACTTCCAAAACCATAATACCACTGTAGAGTATGAAAGATGAGTATTGAATCTGGGTATTTGTATGAGCTACCACAGCGACATCATGGCAATCAGTGGTTTTATAACTATAATTATCGCAAAAAAAATTAAAAAACATTGTTCATTATATTATAGTATTTTTCAAACATGAGACCCTGAAAAAGCATTTGTTAGACAGAGATAGACTTACCTACACGACTTTGTATTCAATGTAGTGTTGTCTTTATTTTCGGAAACAATGACATTATCTAGCATTTGTACCATATGTTCCTAAGCGCCTGTGAAATTGCTTTTATTTTTATTGTGTAGGTACTTGCTTAGACTTGGAAAATAGTTAAATTTTATTGTTTTTTTTTCTTCTATTAAATATGACAATTATATTTGCTTACAAACAAGGTTGAATGATGGTCTAGTAGTGAATCACCCTGATTGTTAGGCTGACAAAAGATTTACCATCTGCAAACAGTAAAAGAAAACATCGTGAGGAAACCTATATCTTTTAGGAGAATTCCTAATGGCATGCCTAATCTTTTTACCGACATTACGCCAACGTGTGTGTGTGTGTGCTTCATAATTTTCATCAAATTATCTCAGGGTTCGCCATAACATAAATCAAAATAAAAAGTTGGAGATGGGGTTGGCAATCTATGAGTAAGCTCTTGATATTACAGGCTCATTATATATTCTGCGATGCTTAATAGACTGACCGTATACTTTGTTATAATCTTAGTGTTATAAATAAAAACATACATTCCAATTGAGAACCTCCTCGTTGTTAAAGTAGGTTAAAAATCATTAATATATTGATATTTTAGTATAATACTATTAAAAAAAAAGTTAATTTCTTTTGGAGATGGACGATGATAGCTACGCCACAGGGTTGCACTTTTGTCGCTAGTTTGTTTATCGTAGGTATGTTCTTATAAATTGAAATCATACAAGTAAAAACAAAAATGAACAAATAAAATATCAATTAAAAATATAATACTAATATAAGTATAATGATTATAATGTAAAATAATGATCTCAATATTTCATTGCAATAAATTCGTCAAAATGAATAGAAAGCTGCGCTATATTGTAAAACTTTTTTCTATGTTCTATATCCAGTAGTCCCCCGAACGGTAAAACAATGTTTGCACTTTAGTGCAGCCAGAAATTATTACGTTTTAATACTATAGAGAATTGAACAGTTTGCACTGTGTCATGGCATCGTATTTCTGACGGATCGGAAATAAATAGCCGATTCGCGTGTTACGTTCTGCGTTGGGTTATTATTGTTTAGATAACTGATTATATCAGGGCATGTTTGTCGTGACAAATTGCGTTGAATAAGTACATTTTGTTCTTTGTCTAATTACGTGATTGTGGTTGAGAACTTTCTTTCTGTTTTATTAACAAACTTCATAAAAGAAGAAAGTGTATGACCGTCCATATCTGTGCCAGTTGTAAAATGGTTTTTCTTTTTTTTTTTTGAGTTGATGGTTGACAGATTTTTCTAATTAAGTTATTTAGATTTTTTTTGAGATTGGTTTAATATTTTTAATAGAATTAACTTATATATTTCTATTTGCATGACTACAAACATTGCAATCTAGCGCTGCAGCGTGGATATACGTTTAGTTGTTTGGGCGCCTTTTTTTTTTCAAAACTGCAAAGACCTTCTAAAGTTTCTTTATGGGAAAGTTTGAAAGAACCTGCAGATAGAATTTTATATAGGTATTATTTGGTAGATATTCTACTGTTCAAAATTAAGTAAAAATAGGAACACCCCTTCAATTTCGAAGGGTTATGCAAAGCTGCATGGAATCAATATTTTGGCCAGCTATGTTAAGCCTTATGTAATAAATTTAAATGCCATTCTGGGTGTAGTAGGTACTGGTCAGTTCTCGACGAGAAACCTAAAACCATCTGACCCGTTGATCGAACCATACCCCTCTGCACGACAGTCGTAAACACTACCATTGTGCCACCAAAGCAGTCTCATAACAAATAAGTAGGTATCATTATTATAAGCTCCACGAACATTCAGTGAAGAATAAACAGATTTTAATTACATCCATAAATAAACAAGGACAATTATTTACATTACTGTTATTATTCGGTTTCAGTGGTTTAACTTTGATTGATTTTAATTTGCGTGGAACTAGCCAACTGAGCTGTTTATCTATTCATGCGTGATTAAATCTCTATATACACAAACAGGCATTACGTAATGTAATAATGTCCATTAAACATTATGAATTGTACAAATCGATAATTTTAATTTGTTACCGAATACAAGAAGGCAGTAAGGATGAGATAGCTTGGAGATCAGGTGTACAGGTTATGAACCTAGTATAACACAGGCATCTCCTATGTCCTTCTCTCTTATGATTAGAATAAAGGGTAAAGAAGCAAGCCGTAGGAAGTTAGAAAGGCACTATATTTTCTAACTTCATATGGTTGTAAAACATTCCATACACATATTCATATACACCAATTAGAAAAAACCTATGTTTAGTAGTGGACCGAAACAGGTTAATTTTATCTACTAAATTAGACAACAATATCTAGTTTCTGCGCACAGTTGCGACAAACGTAATCCGTGGCTTGTGTAAACTAGTAAAAATCAGGCTATAACAACACAAAAATTTGCCAGTAGAAAATTTCAGTGATTGCGGAGCATTGATCCGCATAGAAACACATAAAAACAAAACACGTGGATATTGGAACGTGATCTATTAGCTTACACACAAAACCAACTGGGACTTGCACGAGTTCAATTTTGTAAAGCCATTAGAGTGGGCAACTAATTTGTAAAAAACTAACAGTAACAATAAAAAAATATAACGCCTCGTTGGGTTTGCGGCACTCTAAATTTTACTTATTTAAAATTACGTCCATAGGTTAATTTTCCTATCATCATACAGTCTGTATGCTAGTTTGCCACCAAAGTAGTACAAAATAAAAGTCTGTTCAAGTTAAGAGAGATAGGTAACATACAAGCGGGCAAGCCCAACTGGGAAAGAACCTTACAGAAGACCACAGCCAAAGAGTCATAAAGTCTTGGATTAATTATCAGTATCATATATTAGCGCAAAATGGACAAGACAAATTTAATGTCGATTAGAACTGCCCGAGGCAGAAATATACATCGACCAGATAGATGATATTATGCTAAAAAGGTACTAAATTAAAAGAGTATTTGAACATAAACGAAATATGTATGTAAGTATGTAAGTCTTAATCACGGCACTCCGTTTACAAGTCAAGGTCTTAACTAGATTGGTATCTGAATGTTCGAAAAAAATCGTTTTACATTATAACTTTTAAACCTTTTTGGAATGTTGAGGATATTCACCTAACATTGTTTTTTTGCGCCAGTTTATTCTAATAACATTTTTTTTATTATTTTAAAGAATTAACTAGAAAAATATTAAAAAAAATGAGAATTTTAAGATATTGTTAAATTTAGAAGCTACTTATGACGCTAACCATACCATATTCTTTTACTACCCCAATGGAAGACAAGTGTGAATAATAGGTGTAATATAATAAAAATTATGTATGTGTACTTAGTAGAAATAGACAAATAGAAAAAATCAAATCGAATCATATTCTTCTATTACGTATTCATTTCCACAATCCAAACTTTATTATGAAACCATAACTTCCCCTTGTGTTTGGAAACCCGGTAGTTTATTCGATCAAAACGCCATCTGATCTGATTTTTATATTCCACTCTCAATTTTCCTTATTCTTTCCTAACAAATATTTTCACTAAAGCAGTTTCAAGTGCGCTCTCGAGACCAAATCCCGTAAAGAGAATACGGCGAGTGGACTCCACAAACTATGCTATTGATAAGTTTGTATCAACAAGAAAGTTGTTGAGAATAAATGTTTTAGAACGAATGAATCTTTAATTTATTAGCCTATTCTTATTTTTATCGTTAATAGGAATATAGTTTATAATTTAAAAAAGCCAACTTCCGCACTAGGGAATAAGCCCTGTGTTGCAGCAGACTTTACAAACGTACAATTCACGGCCACAAATTACACCCAGACTGGGAACAAACATTTATGGATCACACAAAGTTTTGTCCCGAATGGAAATTGAAACCACGACCTCCGACGTAGCGGTCAGGGTCACTAACCACTAGACCCACAGGCCACTCCAAATATATACATCAACCAAGTAGGTGATGTGATAAGCATTAGAGAGAGAAGAAGTATGTCTATACTAAAGGAATTGGCGTACATTTTTTTTGTCTGTTCTCTTTAATAATATATTATAATATAATAAAAACTAACTGAACTAAACTGAAAGGGATTATACAAGCAAGCAAGTAAAATAAGGCCTTTTTGGCTAAAACTAGGGGCTTACAAACAAAAGAAAAGAAGGATGGATCTATACACCCAATATAGCTCCATCCCTCTTTCTCGCTCGAACGACTCACGATTTAACACGTCATGGTAAGTTCTTAGCTTAAGCTAACAAGCCCTTATTTAACTTGCTTGCTTGCATAGTGCCTTTCAGTTCAGTTAAGTTATTTTTTATGTATTTGTCGATGTGTCCTTATATAGTTTTCACATTCAATTCCATTAAGACTATCGCATAACTATATTGCCTACATAAAGCATTAAACTAAGTCCAATAATTAATGTTTGTTGTGATAACAGCTGAAACTTGATCCCAATTACCATTCTGAAGATAATTACATTAAATCTAATATTCGTAACACGTGTGATCTGCCTCTGCCGATTGTCATGTTCAATTTATAGTAATCTAGACAACGAAACATAGGCATTACATATTATTAGACTGTATAATGTTCATAACAAACCGATTGCTCACAAGAAACCTTAGAAATTTAATCTCTAACACGTTTACAATAAAGTCGAAATTATCTTGCCGATAATATATTTGAATAAGTACATAATCAGAGGTACACAAGAGCTCTCATGTGTTACGATAATGCCTGCCAGTCGCTTGTCTGCTCATATCGGCTCCATCTTTGTCAAAATTCAACCAAGAACCATATTACCTTTATAATAATTATATCGGTAGTCATAAGATAACAGAAAGGATCGTCTCATTTAATCTAGTTAGTAAAGGATTGCATATGTTTGGAGACTTAATATTCCGAAAACATATGAAATGACTATATTTGAATCATATCTATCCATCCATTTCAGCTAAAATATTATATCCATTGATTAACAAGGATCACCCCTAAAGTATTTTGAATAATATCTATACGTAATGAAAATTTATTTTTAAGTTTACAGCAATTTGTAAAAAATAGATTGCTTTCTTCAAAAGAGATAAGAAAAAAAAAGAACACACCTCGTGAAAGTTACTTAATTTCACTAGCTTAAATATTTATTACAAACAGCTTGTCTAGTTGCATTTGGTTTTAAAATGATAAAAAAAAACTTTTTTTCTTATATGTACATACCTATCTATACAATAAAAAATTGGACCACTTCTTTAGTTTTTTTTCTGAGTCTGGTCGACACTTTCCCAAATTCGCTTTTTAATTTATGTCGTGTTAAATCTTTTAAAGACATATTACAGTTATACTTAAAACATTTATAACAGTCATTTAATTAACATAAAAACTTTGGTTAAATAAAACTGATAGCTAAACTAATATCGCAATATATTCTTCAAGCCACAATATTGAAACAGAACGACTATTTCAACGTGTTTTTCATCGGGTCGTTAGCTCCGGGGAGAGAGCGTCCAGTTTTCTCCCGTTTGAGAAGGTCCGTGGTTCAATTCCTTCACGAGCTGCCACTTTTTATCCTTATACAATTTTTTGTTATATTTTTTTTTTCATAAAATTGGAATCATTCAAGTAACTTATCCATTAATTAGGTAGCTAAGGATCGAACAATGTGGAAATCTTTGGAGGTGGTCTATGTCCTGCAGTCAAAATGATAATGATGAAGTAACTTATTATTTATAATATTTAATAGGTACATCCTAAAATTTACACATAATAAAAAATACAAAAAAAAAAAATCTGCACAAAAACACAACACCATCTGAGTTAGTTGGTCTTTTGTAATGTCAATCTTCAGTGAAGGTTGCTCGTGTGTATGTTGCACTGCATCTCTTATTGTCAACAAGGTAACGTATAAAATGGCTACGACCTAGACTAAATTAGCTATGGCGTAAAGTTAATTGGCTACGGCGCGGCGTAGACAGAATGAGTTACGTCGTAGATAACTTTGACTACGGCGTAGACCCCACGTAGCCACGCATTTTATCAGTGAAAGTAAAAATAATGATGGTGTATTTTCTTGTGTTAAACAAAGTAACATTTATCACACTACATCAATTGATTTATTAATGAATAAATGGCTATTCATTTAGTCGTAATGAGACTTGAACACTAATATCTTTGGTTTCTTTATCTATATTAATTAATTTTTGATTTAGTCAATATATTTACCACATTTTTAAACGTCGCCGCGTCGGTTGAACACACGCTTATTTGTTTAGGAAAAGAAAAGCCTTGATGACGCCTGAAAGTTAATAGACAACAAGTATTTTGTCAGAGCTTTCATCGGCTCGTTAGCTCAGCGGTGAGAGCGTCCACTTTGGAAACAAAAGAGGAGGTCGGGGGTTCAAATCCTTCACGAGCTGCAATTTTTGACATTATTTTTGTTTCTTTTTGAAATTTTTGTTTATAAGCTTCGTAATTATTATGTTGAATAAAACATTCACCATAAGCTCAATAATATTTTTATATGGCGTATATATTACCGTGACAGTTTACTTGAATGTATAACACACTAGCAATACCCCACACGTTTTACCCGCGTTAAATTTGGATTTTGCCCCACTACAGGTACGGCTACTTTTTATCATGGCAACTTACATCCACGCGGGCGGAGCATGTTTTTCTTCCTCAATCCGCGAAACAATGCGGTACCAAGCTGAATAAGGTAGTTGGTAGGTAAGTAGGAACAGAACAAGTATTTCGACCTAGCTTTCAGCGGCTCGTTAGCTCAACTATGAGAGCGTCCGCTTTGGAAACAAAAGAGTCGGGGATTCAAATCCTTCACGATCTGTAATCTTTTGTAATTCCCTTTTTTAAAAAGAACATTTTCTTTATTAAAATTAACTAAAACATTTTTATAATAGAATGTTTTTTTTCTAGCGTTTTTACTTTTAATATGCTTAATTTAAGCTTTGGCTAATGTACAATATTTTTGGATGAGGTGCTATGCTAGGTAAATAGGAAACTTCATTAAGAAGACGATTCTGTGTTAATTCCAATCTGGATATTTTGAAATAAATTAGGGTAAGTACTTACGATTTTAAATATGATAATCGGGACAAAAATATACAATGCCAGATTAAAGTACATCTGTGCCAAATTTAATCCTGATTCGTTTAGCCAAACACACCCATCCAAACTTTCTCAAAGTTATGTTACAGCCTAAAATATGCATTTGGCTGACGTTATCTATCGGCAACTAACTATAACGTTGTCAAAAAAATATTGACAGAACAATAATGTGTAAAAATGGTTAGGAAATTGTTATTTTAAATAAGCTTCTCCTAACAATAACAAACACAAAAAAAAAGTAGTAAAAAGTAGAATTACTGAAATCGGTCCAGCCGTTCTCGCGTGATGCCGTGACCAAGGGAAATGGGGATTCATTTTTATATATAAAGATATGATGTAAAGAAGTCTGCGCTACTCCCATAGTCTATGTATATTTGTATGCACAGCCCGACTATCTCAGGATGTACATATATTATGCTATATCTGCAACAAACAAAATATTTTATAACTGAATATTCATTCGAATAAAAAATGGAAAGCCTTTATGACGTCACGAATATTGGTAGAGAATGAGTATTTCAACAAAACTTGTAAGGGCTCGTTAGCTCAGTGGTGAGAGCGTCCGCTTGAGCTTTAATTGGTGGAGGTCGGGGGTTCAAATCCTTCACGAGCTGTTTTTTTTATTTTTCCGTAATAACAATTACAATTAAACGTTTTTTTTATTTTTATCAATTTTAACAGAAAGATTAATAAAAGCTTAATACTTTTGACATCCAACGCTTATTTGACGAAATCGTAAAAGCCTACACACACGTTAAACAAACATAGGCCAATGTAGGCCACAGTACACTCATTTTATTGATAGACTGAAACATTAAACTTCTGCAATTTTTCGCATTCTATTTCACATTAGCTAATAACAATACGATTGTATTGTTAAAAGTTAATAAGAGTGTGATACTGGGTCTTATTTAAGAATAAGATTGTCGCCCTTCTTAAAGTGTTGATTGTTAAAGGGTATTTTTGTAGTTTATATTTTAATAAAATACGTATGAATTTTATAAAGTAATTAAAAGCTTATAATATAATTTATGAAGCAAATGTAATTAATAAAACACCCAACAAGGTGCAATAATTGTATTTAATGAGTAAACTCACGTTTTGCCCGTGCCTCTCCTGTGGGTCCAACAAATTTTAAATACTTAATTATTTATCCTTCTTTACTCGGACATGAAAGTGGGCTTTATGTTTCCATTTCATAGGTATGGAAATTAAAGAAAACTCAATTAAAATTAAACTGTTTATTTACTTAAAGGTTTTCGGATGGTCACTACGTTTTATTGTATTGTTGTAATGGGGCGCTCATAGCCAGGTGCAGAGTTTTTATAAGGGTGAGGTTCACCGCAATGAGCTGCGTGAATGAACCGCGAGAATAAATCGCGATAGATACACCCATCGCGATTTGCTTAAACTAGTATATTATGAACCTATAGAAACTCTAATTAGTGCAAATACATCACTATTCACAATTTTTTTAAATTGTGTTTATTATTTTGAGCTTATTGGGCATTGTCCCACTACTGGGTCCGGGTCTCCTCAGCTGAGAGGGTTAAGGCTTTAATTCACGTAGGCTGTCATTTGCAAGTTCAGATATTTACTTAGAATTTATTTTAACACAAATGACATATGAATTCCTCAGTAAGTTTTCCTCCACCGTTAGCAGATACTAAATCATTGGATTAGTACATATAAATTCCACTAAGTGAAACCTGGGATCGAACTTACACCTCATTAGTCGGTTACTTTCCCACTTAGTTACCACCTTCTTTGTTTAAAATCATGATTTGCAGTACATTGTTGCTTGCGTCGTACATTGTGTCGTGTTTGGTGGCCTTGTTTTAAGGCCACCAAACACGACTGTAACGCCATCTATTTGATTCCCAGGGAAGCAACTCTAAGAGGCTTTAATATTCCAGTATTTTATACGTCCGTACTTGAAGCTATACTATTGTATTAAGTGAAAATTATTTATAGTGTACATTTTATGAAAATTGTATTTTGTAGTATTGTACATTGTTTTAAAAGAGTTTTAAAAGCTGTATCATACTAGCCGCTCTTGACCAGGATTCACCCGCGCGTACAATCCTACTGGAACAGTGATTTTTACTGGGAAAAAAATTGTCTAGGTATGTGTTTCAGACTATAATCTATCTCTGTGCCAAATTTAATCCGGATCCATTCAGTAATTTTTGCGTTAAGGAGTTACGAAAATCCGCTCATATCAGCACAATCTTTCACATTTATAATATTTTTTATAACTTTTTCTCTTAAATAAAATACTAGGATTTTCTGTGACTTTGTCTGCGTAAACTTCGTTTGTTGGTTGCCTGTATTTCTTGTGATATTTCTTCTTTAACTTGGAAATTATTCCTGTCAGTGCAGCTGTTCGAAGTTTCTCTTGGGTATTGCTCTGCGCAAAATTATCTTTTAAAATTAATATTCAAAATTAAAATATACGATGCAAGCTGACTGGAATAGTAACCGACTTCATACACCTTAGGTGTTAGTTTGAAGCCACCTTGTATTACAAAAGTGAATTTTACTTTGTTGAATTTATATGTATTATATAAATTAATAATAATAATATATGTTTAAGCTGAGATGTTGATGACGAATTAAATTATTTACATATTTTGTGAGGATACCCGCATATCTTAGAATAATTGTAGCAAATGTAATGATATCTGATATCTTTACTCTATGGAAAGGTGACCCGTGCCCGGCAATGGGGCATAATAAAGGTTGCTATTATTATTTATAATACTTTTGTTAAAATCTTAATAAAATTTATACAATTGCAAGAAAGAATTTGAGTTACAATCTTTACGAATATCAAGGAACACTTCTTAAAAGAAATAGTACTATACTTACCGTACCAAAACTTTTTTGAATAATCTTGCACTGTATCGTAACAAGACATAGTAGACACAATAGCATTCCATAAGGATATTCAGCAGAACAATGGAAAACTTATTTCACTTTTTTTCTGGCATTCGACCAATTCAACAAAAGGTTTATTTTATGCCAACGAAAGAAGTATTTAGTAAAGTTTCAACAGTTGGCACGGTGATTGGCAAATAAACTGAAACTAGAATACCTTCTCACTGTGAGTGTTCGTTGGTGTAACTTTTTTTTTATACTACTTAGAAGGTAAACAAGCATATGGACCGCTTGACGATATGCAGTGACTGTGGCTGGATGTTTGAAATACCAAGACCATCACTCGCGTATTGCTAACCTAAAAAAATTAACACGGATGACTAATAGCCAAGGTAATGCAGTAAGATCCTTTTCCTGTGTTTTTTATTCTACTTATGGCACACAAGCATACGGCTCACCTGATATTAAGCAGTTATAGCAATACCAGAGGCATAACATGCGTGTTGCCAACCTATTTTTTTAGACCACGCCTTTAAGATAAAGTATCCCTAGGATAGGAAAACGTTTATTTCAAAACGTATCCCTAAATGAGCGCTGGAGATCAGATTTCCGCCAAATAGGCAAAATCTTATTGTAGTTTTTCAGGTCTTCGGTGCTCATTTAGGGACGCGATTTTAACTAAATATTTTATTATCTTAGAAATACACCATTGAACTTTATGATAGAGTTTCCTTGGGATAGAAAAACATTTTACAGTACAATTTTGTCATGTTTGGTGGAAATCAAAAAAGGATCCTACTTCATTAACTTGGTTTGTCATCATTAATGATAGCCTAGTTTTACTTTAGGCTAGCCGCCGTGCGGCTAGCGTCTGTTAATTACATATATTTTAAATCAATAACAATCAAAGTAAGCTCCAAAATATTATCAATTTATTAATAGATAAAAAAACTGATCAAGTGCTTTTTTCATCTTGCTAATTTAATTGCGATATTCTTTTTTTTTGACGAGAATATATAATAATAATTAAAAATTATCTGACATTAAAAGAAACTAAAAATAACAGGTTGAAGTCGGTGCTTCGCCAAAATATAGTAAGTAGATAGGCTAGGTCTACTTCCGTAATCTACTATTTAGCTTGGCAATTCCTTTTTATTGAAGTCGGTGTAAAAACTATATTCATTATAAATAAGTTATATTGTTGGAAATTGGCCCACTGGGCCTACAAGCTGCCCAGTGGTCGAATTACAACCTATTTTATAAAATTGTACTTTTGTCCTTACATTGTAAGAACCTATAAACTTTGTGAAGATATTAAAGGCTGTTCAAGAGTTTCAGTGATCCAATTAAGGTTGTTATCTGAAGTCTAACAAGCTGACTTGACAACTCTTATTTTGTTACTGTATTGAGAAACAGTGTCTTAGTCTTCGACTGATTCAACTGACTGACATTCAACAAAATTTTAATCTTTACATAGTTCTATCTTTTTAATCTTTCTTTTTAATCTTTTAAAAAGACAACTCCTGCACTAGAAAACAAGTTCTGTGTCGCGGGGGACTTTACAAACATACAATTAACGGACACAAATTACACCCAGACTCAGAACAATTCTTTGTGGGTCACACAAAGTTTTGTTCTGTGTGGGAATCGAACCCACAACCTCGTGCACAGCAGTCGCATACTGCGGCCACTGGATCACCAAGGCAGTCAATTAAGATTAAGATTTAATATTTATGTATCTTATATTTCTTGTTGACCCGTTTCGTGACATAAATTTGCGCATTTGCGTTTGTGCTAGCGATTGTAAAGCTTTCTTTCTCGAAACAAAAGTGTTGTTAGGTTTCTTTTATAGAAAATTTTCGGAAATTATTTTTAACGGAGTCGTAAATTGTGCGTGGTTGAAATATTGAAATGATTGTTAATGATAAGTAAAAATATAAAAAAAATATTACACAATAAATATATCTAGTTTTTATCTCTGTATCATCCGAAGGTTGACTGGTAGAGAATGCCTTTAGCATTAAGGTCGCCTTTGTACAAAATTTAAATACAACTTTGTACAACATTTATTTTGTGCAAAAAGATGTTTCTGTACATTGACTGTTAATATTTAAAATGCATTATTAACTCAATGTATTATTTATTCGTGACCCTAAAATTATCCATCATAATATATACATAATATGTATATCATCACGCCCGTCTCCCATTGGCGTAGACAGAGACTATGGTACGCCATTGCTTCGATCCAGACATACTTAATAAAATATGTAAATAGAGTTTATATACACATTGTAATGATTGTAATGCGTAGCTCAAGTAATATCATAAAATTTGAAGATTCTTCCAAGTGATTCTTCCAAGTTTATTGAAACAAGAAAATTATTGTTATCTTGAAAGTTCAAAATATAAAATAACTCAAATAATATTGACTAAAACGATAATAATGTTAAAGGCTATACCTAAGATAAATACATGAAAATTTATATTTGTTTCGCATAAAATAATATTTTTTGTCTCTCGAAATGCAAAAGTTGAGTTACAAGTTTATTCACGAGCAGGATTCTCCTTATATAAACTTTTATTGACTGCTACCGGTTCCCCAAGGAATGAGTGGTTAAAGCAAACAGAGAATTTCTCGGACAACTTTTATAAGAACATGGTGTGTTTTGGTTTGCACGAGCAACATTGCGATGAATTCTTTTCACAATGATAATATAATCTTTATGTAAAATATATTAAGAAAATAGAAAGAAAAAAGATTTAAGAAAATAATGATTATGTGTTTTTCAAACAGTGGTAGAAGCTGAGTGGGAAACATAAGTTCGCGAATCGCGAGGTATAAGTTTGATCCCGTCAATGTCAATGTAAATTTCATATTGGCACTGGGCGGGAAAAACAAATTAAATTTTCTTTTACTTGCTAAACTATATTATATGGTCTATATCTTAAACATATCTAGTAACATTCTATAAGTATCATAACCTAATTATACGTTATTATTACTTATAGTAGCGGCCCACCACGACATCGCTCACGTTTAGCTATTTTCTGCGCAAACGTAAGAACTTTCACAAAGTATTTGAACACTTATAAAAAAAGATAAATGAAATTCATGCTTAAGTTATGGCGTGACCAAGAAATATAGGGATTAATTTTTGCATATAATGATGATTAAATAGCACCCAAGGGATGCCGGGACAAGTTCATAGTATCGTATAATTGCGATATGACAAGAGGACTTGAAACCGTTTTCGTTTCGATATGTATATTCTGTTAGTTTTTTCTTTGTATTTCCTAAAAAAACATTAATTTATAAGTACATTAACAAAAAAGTATAGAGCGCATAATATCAAAGTCACTGAAATCAAACGCTAATAACGAAATCCAAAAAAATACAAAGAAAAAAGATAAAAAGAAAACATTAAAATGAAATTGATTGTTCAAGACTCTGAATGTTTTACTTCCTTAAACAAAAAGTTATCTTTTCTGAGTGAGGCGAAGTTAATATTGTGTTATGAGAAATCCTTGATCTTTTTATGGATCTGCAGTTTCAAACGGGTTCTTTGGAAATATGTTATTTGGTACAGGCAAAATAGGACTAGGCACGATAGTGACTGTATTACTAATTATTTTTCGTAGGATGTGTCTTATTATTCTATCTGCCTTATGCGTCATATAGCAACTTATTAGTTTTTTGTTTAAACTCCCGCTTAAGGGTATAAGCCCAGTTTCGCAGGTGACTTTACAAAAATACAATTCACAGACACAAAATACACCCTGACTCGAAACAAAATTTACGGTTCACAATTTTTTTTTCCGTGTGGGAACTGAATCCGCAACCAGTGTGATCTAGTGATTAAAAAGTACTTACTTGCAACAAACATTGAAGCTGAACTCAGTAAATAAAAAACAAATAAACTTATTTTGTGTGTCAAGCGAACGCATGGTCTTAAATAACATCTACGTACCGTTCGTATAAAAGGGTCTAATCTTCGGACCACAGACATCTAAGTGTCTATAAACCCCAACGATGAGACTCGGGCTCTTTATAATAGGAAGGCAAAAAGATTTCGATATAATGAGAAGGAACAAACGATGCGTAAAAGCTGCAACTATTCGACCATACGCTCAGGGTTCCGTACTAATAATATTTCGTCATCGATCAGTTACGGTATACTGGTTATGGTATTAAAGATTATTTGACATTTTCCTTATATTTTTTTACCTTATAATAAATAAAAAATACTGTTGACCAGGGTTACGGTCAGAACTTAGTTGTTAAATTTTAACAGTAAAGCTCTTTCTAATAATTTTCACATTTATTTAAAAAAAGATAAGGCCGGCTCACGCATTTTCGAACAATCTCTCTCTGTATAGTGAGGGATTTTGACACATAGTACACCCAGACCTACTGCCTCGGTGGTCCAGTGGTCGCAGTTTGCGCCTCCTGTGCACGAGGTTGTTAAACGCTTAGGAAATAAGCCCTGTTTTGTTATAGAAGATGACAAGCTGTAATAAAAGGAGGATTAACTATATTTTTCTTACGTACAATCAATGTTATAATACTGGTAATTAATAAATAGTTATATTACTAGATGTGATATTAGTGTACCTACGTATCTGATAAACTTTTTGTAGCAAGTGATTAGTTACGCAATGCTTTGTCCTCGTCTTTTGAATGACAAATTACTGGTGACAGAATGAGAGATCACACTTATTTTATTCCATGGTTATTAATAAGGCTGCTAGTGTTTCGATTACAATAACTAAATATTAAGTAAAATTGAACGCAGCGTGGGACGACCTCCCACTAGGTGGACAGGTGATATCATCGGAGCTGCAGGAAAGCAAAAAAATCATGTATGAAAGCACTGGATGCAGGCAGCTCAAGATCGGCCAGATCTTGAGCTGCCTGCATCCAAGGAGGTCGTCCCACGCTGCGTTCAATTTTACTTGATATTTGTGGAGACATATAAGGGAGGCCTACATTCAGCAGTGGATATTATCAGGCTGAGATGATGATGATGATCAAATAAAATTTAAAGAAATTGTTAATTTTAATCATAGCAACCTATAATATGACCCACTGCTAGGCACGAGCCCTCTTTCCTCTATAAAGTCACTTTTTGGCATAGGTCTTTCTTCGATTGTGTCAGTCTTTATGCTATTGCGTCAGTCTCATACATGTTCAAGCTGCGATGCCAACAGAAATCGACTCTATCTGAGGTCAAACCGAACCATACTCAAACAAATATTATTATCGTAGCGATAAATTATTTTTATGATGAAATAATTACTAAGAGCTCGTTGGCTAGGATAACAGACGATATTATTTCTTAATGGTCACTGTAATGGGCTCTGAAGCGTGGTGAAGTTATGACCTTCTTGACTTAATGATTGTCTATTTTGATGCGAGAAGCAAAATAGTTCTAGCATTTTTATGTAAGTAAATGTTTTGTCAAAAAAACATACAAAATACGCTTTTATTTTTAGTAATGCGATCACATCTTTATTTGACTCAACGTGCCGTTATTCATATTATATATAGGAGTACATAAATATCATCACGCTCGACTCCCATTCAGGTATGAAGACTATGGTCCGTCAATTGCTTCGATCTTGACATACATTATTTTTACCTTACCTTTTTATGAATGAACCTCGGTTCCGCATACTTTTAATTTGATCCTTTTTAGCATATTACTTAGTTATTCATACTTGTATTCAATGTGTTGAAACAAAATAGCCCATTCAAACTTTATTTCAAACGCCGAGTTATTTCTTAATCTTAATCTGTCTTCAACTTTTCAATTAGAATACAAGAGCTTACGAAATTGCAATACTTCATCATCATTCCAATATTGCGCGAACAGTTAGAACTTGCTACCGGCGGCGAAGCACTAGTAGATGTAATTGAGTACAGTGCCGGGATTAATTGAAGCAGAAATGTATCAGGAGTGCAGAGCCGGTGGGCGCAAAGTTACGCAGGCGCGGTACGCACCCTACATCGCAGTGGCAGCCCTACTGACGCCACGAACACTCGTTCACACAACTTTCGCGGTACCACGATACGAACACGCTAAAAAGTGCACGCTCCGAAATTTTCGGGTACAACCCTAAAAGTTTATGTGGAAAAAAGTGTTTTGAGTTCCTTTTTTAAATTTTGAAACAGTGTTCTGTTATGGAAAGTGAGTTGTGTGTTGTTTTAAATTGTATGTGACTTTTTAAAACTTTTTGTGCCAGTTATTTATTATTCAAGGACTTTATGTTTTTAAGTGACGAGTTTATTGAGACTACGTGGTAAGGTGAGTTTTGTATACTCAAGTCTAGCTCAATTTAAGTTGTTTTACGTCATTTGTCACAAAAGCTTAAGTGTTATCAATATAATCGTATCGCAATCGAAAGAGACGTGTTGTTACTTTTATTCCAGTTCGAATGTTCCTCTTGAAGGTTTATTGCTTTTCCAATAAATGACATCAATTCGTAAAGTAGTTTTAAGCTAATGTGAACCTTATTGATCGGTTTTTAATATCGTTTCTGTGTAACTTGCAGGTTATTATAAGAGTAAAGTAAAAGTTTTTACCGAAATTATTTAGACATATGTATTTAATTTATGTATATGATTCTAATTTTTATAACTAAAATACTACGAATTAAACGTTGTAGTCACGTAAGTAGTAAAAAATATTATGCATTTAGGTTTTTTAATCAAATACTGGCAAATAATATCAGAATTAAAAGATCTATGAAAATAATACGTAGGTTATGCGTACAATTATTTAGACATATGTATTTAATTTATGTATATGATTCTAATTTTTATAACTAAAATACTACGAATTAAACGTTGTAGTCACGTAAGTAGTAAAAAATATTATGCATTTAGGTTTTTTAATCAAATACTGGCAAATAATATCAGAATTAAAAGATCTATGAAAATAATACGTAGGTTATGCGTACATATATATTGCAATTGCAGTGACGAACCACACATTGTTTAAATAATTGTTTGTTAATTATGGTTTATCGTCCACGATGACTTCACAACCTAAAACGAGAACATTTATGTAAGCTGATTTAACAGAACATTGATGTAATTTATATTTATTTCTAGTACATTGGTAATAAAAAAAGTTTCTTTAATAAATACGTTGAATAGATAAAACATAGTTATGTAGATAGGCCATTTTGTAAACCAATTATATTAATTATCTTTTAACTGACGAAGACTGTTTATAATATATAACTACATAAACATAAACTCACGCCTGCCTTCCAGACAGGTACAGTTTCACACTACTGAAAACATTTGGATATTAGATAAATATTTTTGTTTGGAAGTCATTCTGTACTTTGATGCAATTTATGTGACAGTCAGTGTACTTTTAATTATAATAATGCTTGTTTTTTTTGTGTTAAACGACGTACCTTTATAAAATTACTTTTTTTTTTGTTTTCTATAATCTTATTAGTGTACATATTTTAGTGTTCCTAAATCACAGAACATATTTAATATATATGAAAGAAGATCCCAAATATATAAAACGAATTTTTTTTTTTTAAAGCATTGGTATAGGCTTTTATCATCAGGCTTACATATAATGTGTGACAGTATATTTCCGTCTCTCGATCTTCAACTAAACCCCTATGATTTATGTTATTGCGTACATCAATATAGGAACAAATCGTGACAAATTTCCTTTTGACGCAAACATAGTATGTGTTTTTTTTTTACACACGAAATTTGTGTCAGTGAACAATATATAGTCTGTAATTTTGTACACGACCGAACGTATAGGGTTTAATTAAAAATTTACTGGCAGGAAAAAAATTGCAGCTATTTTTAGTTTTTATTTTAAACATCGCAAAAAAGTTTTTGAAAATTAAGTAACCTTTTGTGTATATGGCATAGCGTTTCTTCAAAGCTGCGTCAAAATTGAACCGCTTTTTTATGTTATATGTAAAATATACAAAAAAATGAATAGTTTTATATACTATACCTAAACAAAGGTGCATGGTTTGCATGAAGAGATACAATGGTTTTATAACTAAAACTAGCTGATCCGAGCCCATTTCGTTGGGCGGTATACATTTTTACTTGTAATTAAATTATGATTGTGCTTCCTTAGTACGGAGTACTATGATTCAGATAGATAGAAAACTCTTTATTGTTCACCAATTTTATTTATGACAAAGATATTATTTTATTTTATTCGGGGAGCTTACGGCTAATTTTACAAATTGTACTTATTTTGTAAGCTAGCATATACCATTTACAAGCTTCCACATGTGGAAAAATTATTAAAATTTAATATTATTTCACGCATTTATGTACAATGATTTATTTCCTGACTGCCAAAAGGAGGGTAATATTTTTCATTTTTGTGAGTTAATATATAGCTTGACACTCACAAATAATGTTGCTTTCTATTGGTAAATAATTTTCAAAATCGGTTAAGTAGATTCAGAGACGACCCCCTACAACCTCACAAACTTTACTTCTTCATAATCTTAATATATATATTTCTTGTGTGCGTGTGTGTGTGACTGAACTCCTCCTAGACGGGTGGACCGATTTTGATGAAATTTTGTGTGTGTGTTCGGGTAGGGCCCTGGATGGTTTAGATTCACAATTGGACCCGGTAGGTGGCGCTGCTGTCGGTATTTCAGCTTTTTCCGGCAGGACGACGTCTGCCAGGTCCACTAGTATTAGTATAGAAAGATAAAAAAAACTTACATAGCCATCCTAAACAATACAGTTTGTACAAAGACAAACTGGTAAATATACCTATATATTTCTAAATAAATCACACTCAGACACAACAAAAAATCATGCTCATCCCACAAATATTTATTCTGGGTTTGAATTGAACCTACAGTCTTTGGCTTGGTAGTTAGGACCACTAACCACTAGGACGAGACCAACACAGCCTTGCTTACAAAGAACAACGTAGCTGCGTGACACAAGTTTCGGAAAATTACGAAAAAGTTTAGTCACCTTAGATGCTATTTTCTCGTATTTTTTTTCATGTAGTTACGCCGTTCTTGCTTAGACGAACCAGCATTGGATAAAAAATGTTAGATACGTTATCACAGTAGTATAGTTCGTTAACGATGGATTCAATCGGTCGTGTTTTGTTGTCGAAATGTTTTGTTAAAAAGACAAAGTATATCAAACAAACAAACAATAGACTCTCGAATGGTTGAAACATTTACGGGGTTTGTTCCAATTCTATCTATTCCTAACTTCAATATGGTACTTGGCTATTAAAATAAATTAAGGTTTAAAATAAATAAAAAAAGCTCATATCGTTTTATATACTACTTAGGTGGCAAAAAGGCATACGGCCCGCCTGATGTTAAACAGTTACCGTAGCCTATGGACGCTTGCCCACCCATTTTTTATACCAGGACTTTAACATTGAGTAGTCTCAGGGATATGTTGATAATTTTGAAGTACAAATATTTTAAAGCTTATAACCTCTTTATGTTTACTTATTTTTCCATATTAATTCCTCTTTCATTTCCTCCTGATTGACGATCTACGCAGGACCATGGCTAAAAAGTCTAGAAAACTGAAATTTGGTACAGTGGTTTATTTTAAAAATCAGCTGAAAAGATTTCTTAAAATGCATTGAAAAAAAAACCAGTACAAAACCGAAGTGTGCCACTAGCGTCTTAGTATGAAAACATGCGTAAGTAAATAGTATCGTTGTTGTGAATGGATGGACGGATGGAATGACATTCAATATTTAATATAACTAATTTAGTTTGTCTAATAGTTAAGTAAATCAGGCCAACAATATCCATTGCAAGAGAGAAAAAACACCAATCAAAACCCTATATCAAGCCGACTGTGGTATAGTAGGCTAATATCCCTCCAAATGTATGGGGGAGAACCAGGCCCAGCAGGAGGGACGTTTATGTGTTGAGGCGATGATGATGAAGTCACCATATAAGAGGGCAAGCCCTATAAGGAAGGATCTCCAGCTTACACAAGACCACAGCCAAATAATAGTTAGAATAGTTTATTAGAAAAACTATATTTAACATAATATACTTAGTATTTCATTTCATGTAAAGGTACATTACAAAATAATAATATAATTATAATCTTTCACTTAATCTTGTTCATATACGTCGTGCAATTTCTCGGTAACTGTTTGCAACAAGTAATATATAACCATAGACTGAAAGAATAAAAGAAATCATAAGTAAATCATAAAATATACCTTTGTGAAATTTTCACAGTACTTACATACTATGGAAATTTGCTTACAGGCACATTTTCATTGAAAAGAAATTCACTCGTATTTTAGTCGGTAAAGTATGTTAAGTCAAATATTTAACTTATATATTTATTTTATTTCAATATGTTTTACCAGACTTTTTTATATAGGGCAGAAAGTAATTAATATAAAAATATTAGCTATTGCGCGTAGCTTGTGGCCCGTGATTTTTACGACGGCATCTTTTATTTTAAAAAGTATAATAGCACATGCGCTATGCTGGTAAATAAACTATAACACTATAAAGATTCATCAAAATTCGTCTAGTAGTTTTTACGTGAAGTAGTAACAAATATCCATGCATATTCACAAGCTTTCGCGTTTATAATATTAGTAGAATTACTGCGTAGGTAAAAAATAAAAAATAGGTACTTATTATAGAAATTTACTAGTTATAATCATCGCATTGCATCGTAGTTTTCTCGTGTTATACATATTTTCTTTCCTTTATAAAAGACAACTGCAGTAGGTAACAAACACTTTGTCGCGGCGACGACAACTTGCTAAACACACAGTTTACGGACAAATATTTTCAACTTATTTGCAACAAATATTTTCGGATCACAAATGTGGAAATCGAACCCTCAAATTTCAGCGCAGTGAATACCTTTACCACTAGACGTAAAATCTATGCACCTTATTAATAAACATGGAATAGAATAGGTGAATTTTTTTTTTAAAGACACCTCCCGCACTAGAGAACAAGCTCTGTGTCGCAGGGGACTTTACAAACATACAATTAACGGACACAAATTACACCCAGACTCAGAACAATTCTTTGTGAGTCACGCAAAGTTTTATCCTGTGTGGGAATCGAACCCACAACCTCGTGCACAGCAGGCGCATATTGCGGCCACTGGACCACCGAGGCAGTCTAATTATTGGGTACCTATATGATCTCTTATTCTGTCATTATTAATTTGACTTTCGAAAAAGAGGTTAAAGCATGGCGTAGCTATTAACTTGCTACACCACATTTATTAATAAAACGCTAGAATTTATTTCCAAAATGGACGTACTTAAGCTACCTGCATCATTGACTCATAAAATTCGATTATTATTAGCATTAACGTGCGAAATAAGTCCGTAGTTGTTTTCTCAATATGAGGTTTTATTATTTTCTTAAATCGTGTGAATAATAATACTCTTTTAGTCTAAGTAATATAATAAATTGTTTATATAATAATAAATCTATTTAAATATTAAGTTACTTAATTGCTTGAATGTACAAACTCTTTCATTTTTACTCATTTCACGTGAATAGTCACTTTACTTACGAAAAACAAACAAGGACGTCCGTTAATCTTAAAAGTTGATTATCAAGAACCTCTGTCTAAACCATGTTGAATAATTATATTTGCTAACGCTTGAATATGGACGCAACCTTGTTTACATTTGCCCAGTTTAATTGCTAGGCTACTCCAGTTAAAATTGAATTGACTGCACGGTTGGTTCAGTGGGTAAGTGGTTACCTAGCTGTTTACCACTGTTCAATGTGTTATGGATTCGATTTCCCCACACGTGACAAAAAATGTGTGATTCACAAATGGCTGTGATTTTGTCTGATGTCTGATGTAGGAGTCTGGGTGTACTTTGTGTCCATAAATTGTATGTTTTAAAGGCCTCTGCCACACAAGGCTTGTTTTCTAGTGCGGGGGTGCCGAAATATTAAATCGAATAAGAAACTGCTGCTGCATTTGGCATCGAATAAAGAGGTGTGGAAGACCATAGAGGATTTTGCCCAGCAGTGGAACATCATGAGTTATTAAAAAATATAAATAAAGCTTACATATGATTCCTACAGCCAACTCAATGGCTATAAGCAAGATGCTTGGGCACTTTCCTTCTTTAAGTTCAGGTGTAGGAGTTTTAAGATTCGCCATCAGAACTATATTCATGATTACAAATGTTGTTGTCCATAGTACCATCGCAAACACGAACAAAGTTACTGGTCTCAGTCTCATCTGTGAAAAAACAAGTTTTGGTAAAGTTATACCATTAAAAAAAAAACCAGCGGTGAACTGCGATAGGTCGATGATGATACCAATATAGGTTTTTATATAATAGTCATAGAAGGCAGATATTGTCCTATCACAGACCACACTAAAAAAGAAAAGAGAGGTGCACAACTGGCAGGTTGGATACTATATGCATGTGCTAGTTCTTTTTATTGTTCTACCTGTCATCAAAACAGCCGTAGGTGAATAGGCTGACATTATATGGTTTCTGTTACTTTCATAATTTCTCTATATAAATAAGAGAGGTAAGGCCCCATACTAGCGAGCAAGCCCGACTACGGAAGAACCTTCACCTTACAGAAGACCACAGCCAAATAACTGCACACAGCGGTGTAGTACAGGTCTCCAGCGCTCATTTAGGGATGCATTTTAAAAGAAACGTTTTCCTATTCCAAGGATACTCCATCTCAAAGCCCTGGTTTGAAAAACAGGGTTGGCAACACGTTAGTGATACCTTCAGTATTGCAAACGACCATAGGCTACGGTAGCTGCTTAACATCAGGCGGGCCGTATGCTTGTTTGCCACCTTAGTAGTATAAAAAAAATACTAACCGTATACAGTCCATATATAAAATTGACAATGTCTAAAGTCATGCTCACTGCAAATACAAACATGACGAGTTTGTGCGTTTGTCCAACATAATCGTTGTTATAACATGAGTTTTTTTTATTATATTCAAATATATAAAGGATATATCTAATCTGGAAAGAATTCATCAATGAGAGATAGAGATAGAGAAATATATTTGAGCTAATTGCATAGCAAAACCGCTAAATATATTTAATATCAATGAAAGGTATGGCACTATACGAGCGAGCAAGCAAGACTGTGGCAGAACCTTAACATTATAGAACACAAGCCAAATAACTATGTCGTATAATTTTGTTCTTGTGCGTGAATGTGGGGTATCCAGTGCTCATTTAACACTTTGAAGGACAGTAAACGACTATAGACGTAATGACAATAAAACATCTATTGTGTCTACGTTACTGTCCGCGAAAGTGTTAAGGATATATTTCAAGGATATATCATTAATTCTACTCATTAAACAAAATTCTGGTTTTAAAAGATTTTGGGTCTGCAATATGCGTGTGATACCTAAAATGTTGCAAGCGTCCATAGGCTAGGGTAACTGCTTCTAACTGCCTCCTAGGTTTACTACCTAGGAGGCAGTTAGAAGCAGTTAAAACAATAAGAATAAGTACAATATTTTAACTTCATACAATTTTATTATATGATAGTCTCGATGAGACTTACATTTTTGAGCCATTTGGGGTCGAAACTCTAGGACCATGGGGTCCAAGTGCCTACAAACTGTATTGTAAGATATATAGAGAGTCATCCTACGATCCTAAGACTGGCCTTTACTTGGGTCAACGTATTAGCCTTGTGATCCAGCGTGGCAATGTGGCCGGTTTTTTGGACACCTTTCCTCAGAACTGTGACCTCAATCAGATATTTCATTTCTAGGTAAAAACCTTTAAATACTATACAATAAATTTGTTAAGTAGTTAAGGTTAAGTATCTTATGAAATAAATTTTGTTACAGTTAATCAAAAATTAATCACGTAATGTCAATTTTAGTATAGTTTTGACTCACCATTGAAATTAAAAGTATGATAGCTAATATGTAACATCCTTTTTTTAATCTTATACAATAACAACATCTTTTTATGGTCAAATGGTGCATTATTTATTAATTTACAGTTTGTTGATTATTCTATGACATAACAAGATGTCATTTATTGTTTGTGCACTGACAGATGTCATTAAAATGTAAACTATTATTCTTCTCGTTTTTTATGGCCATCCAAAAAAATATGTACTCTCTGGCAATGCCAAGTGTTAAATATTTTTTTATTAAAAATTTATTTAAATGATTTTCTGACAAACAAAGAGACGCTGCGTGGGCTAGCCTCCAGAAGTCAAAGCCCGACCCGCCTGCTTATTATCAGGTGGGCCGTATACTTGTTTACCATTCAAGTAGAATAAAAAAAAAAACAAAACAAAAGGATGATCTGGTAAAGATTGCGGGCAGCCGATTGACAAGGCTCAAGACCGAATGGTGTGGCAATCTTTGGGGAAACGTCTATGTTCAGTAGTGGACTGGACGTCTTTTAGATGATTTCATAAACTAAAAGATGACCTTCCTATCATTTCTTAAATTGACTACTACTATTAGGCCAAGAATGATTGGTGAGGGATTCCATATCCATATTTCGAAACAATATTCCAGCTTCAAATACAACAAGCATCTGGGTGACGTCCTAGAGTCAAGATAAAGTTATACGATTTTCCAAAGGTCCTACGAATTTACTTAAGGTATTTTATCAGTCTCAAAAAGTTTTGGAATTGATATAAAATTAGCCTTTATAAGCAAATGGAGCTTATATTTCAATGAAAGCTGCCACAAAGAAATTGTACAAAGTAAAAAAGAACTTTGTGCCGTAGGGAAATGAGCAGAATACACACTCCAACATGAAAATGTACGCTAAGTTAATATTTTTTTCTGTTAACTACATTCTTTGACGAACGAGTACACCTTCTGTAGTCGCATATAAAATTGAAATTTTGTAAGAAATTCCTACGTCAGGAACAAGTATTTTGTCGTTTATTACTACAGAGCGGCATATGTGTTATTTCTTAATAATTACTTCAAGAGTGAATACTGAGAAAATTATGTATATATTTGCCAATTATGTCGATTCGATCTTGACATAAAACAAATGGCCCGCCCCGGCTTCGCCTGGGTAAATGTGCATTTGAACAGACCAAGAAAACACATAGTTCCATACAAATTTCTTTCATGTTTTTCACAATGCCTTAAACCCCCTTAGGAGTTGAATTTTCAAAAATCTTTTCTTGCACACCTATGGCGACGTCAATCAAGGTATATTTGTGCAAAATTTCATGTTTCTAGATTCAGCGGTTTCAGCTGTGAGTCGATTAGTCAGTCAGTTTCTGCTTTTATATAAAGTAAAGGTTCGTCATGTCATAGCTATCTATCGAGATTTATTATAAAATAACGATCTTTAAAATTTTACGGTGACATAAGATTTTTTTATTTTATTATAGGTACATTGTATCAGTGATTATGCAGTATGTAGAGATTTCTTATAAAAACAACAATGTCAAAAGTTCACGTTGCTATTCGTATATACTTATTTTTATTTAACTAATATACATATATTTTTTTATGTCTTTTAAAAACGATAAAGATTTAGTTTATTTATGTGTTACTGTCGCTTAATAAGGTATTTAGTTGGTCTATTTACGCTTATCCAAAAGTCCTAAGATTTACGTGAAAGCTTTGTTTAAATTCTTGGCATCTCTAAATAGGTTTTATTTCTTTAGGCAGTTGCTGCGGGAATCAGTCCAAGTTTCTTTTAATTATGTAAGAACGCAGTTTTAGATTGGAGATTTCTTTGATAGCGCTTCAGATGTCTTCTACATATAGATGAGACTTGTTAATTGAAATGTATTTAATTAAAATCTGAACAAATTTAAAACGAACTGATCTAGACAAAGCAATTTAAATATTTTAAATTAAAATTACGCAGGCGATTCAATTATGAGTTAAAATATAGAAACAGTTGTTTTATTCTATTGTACATAATTGCTAAATATAAATACTGTAATTTATTACACTTTATATTAGGTACGAGATTAATTAATCTATTTATACATAATATATTTTGCTTCTCCCGACTGACTGATTAATTGATACATCAACGCAGAGTCTAGACTACCAGGGCCAGAAACTTGAAATTTTGCAAGAAGGTTCCTTAAATAAGGTAAGTGAGTACTAAGATGGGATTTCATATGGAAATTTCTACTAATTTCTACTTGCTTCTAGTAAGAAATAAATGTACAATTATGTAGGCGTTTTCCAATATTCCACACGTAAAGGAATAAAATAGGGGATAAACGATTGTATGTAATTCTATGCTATGTATGCTATAAATGTGTTATTTTGCGAAGTATTGTTATTATATTTATCTGTATATGCAAGCCGTACATGTATTGTATTTTTTTTTTTGCATTTGGCATTCTTAATGTTTGCCATGATTTATGTGTAATATCAATTGAGCTAATAATGAAGTGAAATGTGGCCTAGTCCCTCTTACGCTTAAATCTAAATAGTCTGTGCCCAGCGATGGGACTGGTGTTATATCTCGAGAATTAAACCTCTATCCTCGATATCGTAGTTGGCTTCCGTAGCACTAAGTCATTCAGTAGACATTAAGCTTATTTTTGTAGAGTGTCATTGTCATTTGTGTGGCCAGTGTGGTCTCATGGTTAACGCCCAGTGTTGTAGGTTCGATTAGGTACTAAAAAACCTAGCTTGACCGCATGCACATAGTGGCCACCTAAGTGTTGTTGAATCAATTACTCTATACAAGTACCATATGTCATGTAGACCGTCTATTAAAAACGATAAAGATTTACTTAATTTTCATGTAGTTTGTTAAATACTTATTTATTATAATGATTTGCTACGAAACTTTTTAGTCAATTTGTTACGGAAAAAAAAGTTTACGGACTAATAAACGGCTATCAAAAGTTTAAGTGAGTCTGAAATCTTATTCTAACCTATTTAAACAATTTTAGCTTTGAAAGTTAGCGACAAAGGATTAATATTTGAGAAAGAAAAATAGCAGCTAAAACATTTTGTTCAAAATTAATTAAATTTGTCTCCAGAGGGCTTTGAATATTGCAGAAATTTACAAAATTATACTGTCGATTGTGTTTTCAACTAAAATTTGACTAGGCTTTTTATCAAAATAAAAAATTATTAACCAAAAAGTTTTGGGACATAAATCTAGACTAATTATAAACAGGAAATATTTGAGTTTTTAATTTGTTAATTTATTACGATTTAACTCAAATACTACACGACCGATTTTAAAAATTCTTTTACCATTAGAAAACTACATCGTTCCCGAGTATCATAGACTACATATATATATATATATATATATATATATATATATATATATATATATATATATATATATATATATATATATATATATTAAAGAGATCCCTATCTAAACTAAAACGATATTATTATTATTAATGTAACCAAATGTAGTCTATGTGTTAGGTCCCACTGCTAGACAAAGGTATCTCTCATAGTTTTCTACACCTTTCTTCTTGGTTCTAAATCTACCTTATTTATTCTTTACAAACATACGATTACCCGTCACAATTTACACCTAAACTCGGAACAAATATTAATAAGTCACACAAAGTATTTCCCGTGTGCAGACAGGGTTAGACCAACAGGCCAGTCAATTTGTTAATAAGATGTAACAAACTAAAATACCAGCACGTCACCATCTCTCAACTAACACTCCAACCACACTCACGTTATTACACCTCTAATATAATATTCAATTTTCCTACAATACATAAACAATGTCACTACTTAAGAGTCTAATCCCGCAAAAGGTCCACACAATATGCGACCCTGTCGTATAGTGAGAAGTTGTGATGCGTCATCTGCAACCCTCCACGGTACAACAACGGGTACAATATACCCATTGCCTGTTAATTTTCTATTATCCATTTATTCTTATACTTAAGAGATGACGGTCCATTTTTCCTTGCTGTTATTATATTATTATTAATAAAACGAGAGTGAAGCAGTCACGCGATGAATTTGTTATTAAGCTATCTACTAAAAGAGCAAATGAGAAAAGGGAAAATTATTTATTTTATTATGATGCATGTGTTTTTTATGATGAATGTAATAGTAAGAAGTTTAGAAATAGCTGAGGTAAGGTAGCATGCAAGCCCAACTGGAGAAGGACCTCTACTTTAGAGGTGTATTTGTGTCCAGAGCTCGTATCTTTGAAAGCTTTTTGACTGAGAAACAAGATATCAGCTGTTCTGACATATTTATTATGAGGGTTTCCTATCTGTCTTTAATAAAACAAATCTCTTAAATATAAATTATGTTAAGAAATACATTGCTAAATCAGCACCTGCCGCTAAGTCTACGACATTATATCGTAAATTTATGTCAAATTCCATCCATTTGCTTTCCATTCTATTCGATTCGACTACCATTTATGCCACTTGTCTAGAAGGGCTGTACTCACGCACGGTAACACAACTACAATATAGTGTGTAGTTGTTTAGCTGTGTTTTGCAGAGTCTTGCTCGTTTGTTAGTTTTATACCTCTCAAAATCTAAGTATTAAAAAAGTAACAAATACCCAGAAGTATGTATTTTGTATTTGTATTTTAGCAACAACAGTTGCAAACTTTTCAAACCACATACGAAACACGTTTACCAAACACCACATGTTACATTTCAAGCCGTTATATAAACAAATATTTAGATTAAGAACATTACAAACAATATTTGAAGTGAGAAATTTAGAAACACACGCAAATTTGTACCTTATGTTACCAAACTTATAATTATAATAGACGATTTCATAGCACGTTCTAAATGAAGTTGAACGCAGAAATTATAATATTCTTTAGGAGATCAAACGCAAGAGTGTTAGGGCACGTTTATATGATACGAATCGTCTAACTGCAGCCTTACGGTAATTGATGGTTACTTTACAAGCTGCGGTCTAACTTTGTAATTGATTATAATTAACAACATTATGTCACACACAACGCAGCAGTTTCATCATGCGTGTATAATATTAATTGCTTAATTAATTATACGTCTTTGAGCTTAAGTATTTTGCTTGATTTTTGATACAAATTACTTCACCATCGAGTTTTTAGCCAAATAGACGCAATAGATATTTTGATGTAAAGTAGTTTATTGGCTAATCAAGATGATTTTTTTATTGTTATAGAAACATATAGACCTTTCGTGATAGTGGTAATTGGCGTCTTAATATACCTATTTAAATCTTTTTTTTTATTAGAAACTAGCTGTTGCCCGCGGCTCCGCCGAGTGGATTAGTGGAGTGGTTATCGCTGTAAATATAGTAGCCTATGTGTTATTCCAGACCATAATCTATCTCTGTACTAAATTTCATCGAGATCCGTTCAGTAATTTTTACGTGAAAGAGTAACAAACATTCATCCATCCATCCATCCATACTTACAAACTTTTGCGTTTATAATATTAGTAGGATAGTATAATATAATTATAAAAATCCTTTTTACTTACTTATTATCACTCAATTCATTGAGTGTGTAAGTATTTGTCAAAAAGTATTTTACGAAAGAAAGGAGATCTTAGGTTTCTTCCGGAGACGAAATCACTGATGTTATTAGATTTTTTATACTAACAAAGTAAGCGAAACGCCCGCTTGATGGTAAGAGCCTGCATTATCAGAGGTATCATTTATGTTGCCAACCTTGAGACAGAGGATTTTTACTGGATACTTTCTAGCTAACCATCAAATTAGTACTACGGTTGGCTCAGAGGCTTAAGTAGTTACCTCGTCATTTATCACTGCGCGGCTCGTTGTGGGTTCGATCACCACACAATATGACAAAAGTTTGTGATGGATAAATAATGGTTCCGTGTCTGTTATATATTGTTTGTAAAGCTACATACATTCCTATACTAAACTATTGAACAGTTCACAGACTGCTGCGCTTATTCATATTTAATTAATATAATGTAATATTAACTATAATATAAAGAGATAAAGTATTTAGAGTAAAGAGTTTTGAGATCAAGATTTTGAAAATTCTTTTACCAATAGAAAGCCACGTTATTTGTGAATATCATAGGCTATGTTTGAATAGTGTAAATCCGGGGCCTGTGGCTATCTCTAGCGGCTACCTTTAACTTTATAAAATAGTATAAATGAATAATTTCTTATGGATTTAAAACAAATGTAAGTCAAAATAGTGAAAACCAAAATTAACTGATAGATATGGCTAAAGATGTATCCTACAGAACACATGCTGTGATGTGTGACACGAACAAATAGATATACCTACATAATAATATATTTCGTATAACAAAATCTAAACAAAGCTTCATAATAAATTCGTTTTATTTCGTGGGACATATTGTCTTAGTTTTGACAGAATGTAATAAAAACTTGATTATCTCAACAAAATATAAAAAGTCGTGAAGTAATAACTCAAACACTTGTTTATATTCTTTCTATGAACAGCTTGTCAAAGTTTTTTGTTGAGATGTATGTATATTATATAATTATAAATGTATGGTTTTGTGTACGTTAAAATGTTTGTATGAAGGGCTCGTAGCTAAGTGATAGCAATGTGGAAAGCTTGCCGCGGTTGGTTCGTAGATGGATGACTATTTCCTAAAACACAGCAAGATTCCTCTGTGCCTCTACGAAAACCATGTAAAGCCGTTAGACCGGCACATGATCTTTCTCCGCTCGTGTCGGATTGCCGTCCCATTGGACTTTTAGAGTGAAGGAATAGAGAGTGCACTTGTGTTTGCGTACACACTTGTGCACTATAATATGGGATATATTATAGTGCACACAAACGCAGTTGGTTAGTTAGTATGTTTAAAGGTCGAGATAATTGAAGTATTATACAGAATTTGTTCGTCAAAGAAAAAAATGAACAAAGAGTTTGGATAGAAAACAATACATGTTTGAGAGTTCCATACGAAATTATTTGCAGAAACTATCAATAAGTCACGATACTAACAATCATTACTACAAAAAGTACTTAGTCAAGTTGTCAGTTATTACTTTTAAGACAACTAAGAAAAATCTCGAGATCTATCGACTTACTTGACAAGAAAAAGTAATAACTTTTACTTAACTAACAAACTTATTTTTCGAATCAAAGTTGGGGACTTGAAAGTTAAAAAACATATTATTTTACAAACACAGCTGTTTCGCCAACTTCTAACCTAAGAGAAATTACTAAGGATTAACCAAACATAAATTACTGAAATTAATTCATCGCGTTTCAAGAAAAAGAAAATTTGAGAAACAAAATATTCGGTACAATTTGCTCTCGGCTCACAAGGGACTTGTTCAGTCATAAATTAATATTATCGTAGAAGCATAAAGTCGTAAGTACACATACGCTTGAATCGTTCCACCTTAATAAAAGCAAAGAATCGGTTTAAAATTCAACGTATGGCTCTGTATTTTGTAAAAGGGCAGTCTCGTAATGTGTAACTTGAGTTATAAAAGTACTTATTCAAATACCCAACTCCAGTTTTCAATAGAAATGATTATGAATAGTAAACCAGTTAATTCATGAGAGGTGGGGCACCACACAAATGACAAAGCCTGACTGAGGCAGTATTACCTTACAGAAGACAAATACAAAGTAGTGTAGTTTTTTTTTTTTTGCAATATTTTTTATTTACTCATCGATTACATATATATACATTTTACTACTTATATGCATAAAACTAATTTAATCATAAATACAAAATAAAAGAAAAACAAAATACAAACGAAGACTGTTGTTTAAGCGTCAAAATATTTCTCAACCGGGAACGTGCCCAGAAGGCTGGCAGCATTGCCACGTTAAATGGCAATGCTTATTCTCTGTGCGAGAAACATGCCAGCCGACGCGTCGATCAGTCGTTATGTTATGTTAGTAGTTATGTTTCTGTGTGTGGATACAGGTGCTCATTTAGCGTTATTTTTAATGAAACTTTTTTCTATCTCAGTGTTACCAATAACGTAAAACCATGGTGTTAAAATTTTCTGGGTCAGTACCTCGCGAGTTATGACCTAGGTATTGCAACCGTCTATAGGCTTCATTAGGCGGTTCGTATGCTTGCTTGTCACCGAGCTAGTATAAAAACTGTTCACGAGGGTACAATAACATAATGTAGAAAGAAATACCGGCCACTAAATATAAGGCGGTAATTCTGAAATATTATGTGCCGTGTATTGTTTATTTTTACTTGAAGCTTTCCTTATGAGGTGAGGTTAAGTGTTAATTATGACTATTCTATGCCCTTTGTTAATAAATATGCCATCGTATTCCATATTTATAAACAAAGGGAATAGAATAGTCATAATTAACACTTAACCTAGCCTCAGATATATGTATATATTAACTATGACGTGTATGTTATGTAAGCATAAAAAATTGCAAATGTTATTTTATGATTATGCAACTTTCTTTATGTGAAAGGAATTTTTAAAATCGGCTCTGTAGTTTTTAAGTTTATATATTACAAACAAAATATAAATCATTTCTCTTTATAATATTCATGCAGATTAATGAAATTAGTTACAAACTCATCAATTTATAAAACTTATTTTCGTTATGAATTGCAAAACTTTTATTCATCAATATTTATTCTAAAAACTAAAAATTAAAAGTTTTAATTAATGGGTAAATGGATTCGATGTGAAATTATTTAAAAATCAGTTTAAAACATAAAATACAATGATTTGGATGGAGGGCTGCTATAATTGAAAAGTTAAAGAGTATTTATTTGCGGCTTTACTCAGTCTCAATTGAAATTATAATATATTAATGTTTTACAGACTGGTAAAACTGGCAAATATATTGTTTGAGGGAGAAGGTTGTTTTTTTTTAAATGCTCATCCTTACTAATATTATAAATGTGAAATTTTGTAGGAATGGATGGATGGATGTTTGTTACTCATTCACGTAAAAACTACTGAACGGATCTAGATGAAATTTGGCACAGAGATAGATTATGGTCTGGAATAACACAATTAGGGTATATTTTACAGCGAGGCAGGGCGAGCAGGCAACATCCATCCATCCATACTTACAAACTTTCGCGTTTATATGAATAGTAGGATTGGCAATTACCCTAATTAAGTATAAATTGGGATGCTTTTTGCCATTTATAATAGCTGATAATAAGCAATAATTGCAATTAGAGGTATGAAAAGCGGATCACACACTGATCTATGCAACGCGGCTGAAACACGTGAGCGCGTAGCTTAGCTTTGTATCCAAGTACGAGTAGTTCACTTTGAATGATAAAACACGCGTGATATCACAAACTATGACGCGTTTTTGAACACAAGAAGAAAGATAGGATGTAATAAATTTACCTATCTATCTGTTCGTGACATTGTAGCGGCCAAACACAATGATTATTTTAAAAAGTCTTTTTAATCGGAATGGATCTTAGTTATGTTTGTAAGTATACATTTATTTCATAACATATTTACATGAATAGTTATTAAAATTTAAGTAACCTAAACTAACTACTTACAAACAATCAGATATTGTATTTAAAGGTATTAATCTATAAATAAAATATCTTATTGAGGTCGCAGTTCTGAGGAAAGGTGCCCAAAAGACTGGCCACATTTCTACGCTGGATTGCCAATTACATGATTATAGGTATTATAATCATGTAGATTTGTTTAGTCATTTTTAAGTAATGGGCTATCTCATTGATCAGAAAAAGTATTTTTAAGCTTGCATGTGTTGGTGTTTTTAATACATTTTTTATTCAATAAATATTTACTTGAATATTGCGGTTTGCTGCATTGCACGAAGCTGTATTTTTATCGCCTAAGTGTTTCAAGTGGCTATAGGGGAAAATGGAACTAAAAGGACAACAAGCAACACATTATATCGCTACAGTTGCCATCACTCTTGTTTACACAAGTGGCGAACGACAAATTTGTTTCATTTCCCTTCCGCCGCTCGTAATGGGGCTATTGTTTAATCGACGGAGACATGTATGGCCTGTTTTATGGCTCTACTTTTTTGCGTTATTGTTTCGAAGCCATCTGGTAATAATGAGTAAGTTTGGTTATAATGTTACCTTTTTATATGGAAAACAAGAATACGACCTGCCTTATGGCAAGCTGTTACCGTAAATACTGGAGCATCACTCGCATACTTTTAATTAGAATACTTTTAATACCCGGGTTTTCTGTTATGGGTAACCTTGCCATAATAAAAATAAATCTTGAAAATCCCATTTCTAAACAAAGTCTTTTTTATTTCTACAGAGTACATTTATTTCATAAGATATTTACAAGAATAATTATTAGAATTAAAGTAACCTAACCTAACCTACTTACAAACAATCAGATATTGTATTTAAAGGTATTAACCTATAAATAAAATATCTGATTGAGATCACAGTTCTGAGGAAAAGTGCCCAAAAGACTGGCCAAATTTCCACGCTGGATTGCAAGGCTAATACGTTGACCCAAGTAAAGGCCAGCGTTAGGATCGTGAGATGACTCGACCAAACGCCTTGAAATCTCAAGCTACAATTTGTAGGCACTTGGGCCCCATGGTCCTAGAGTTTCGACCCCAAATGGCTCAAAAATGTAAGTCTCACCGAGACTTTCATATTTGCGCCGCTTGAGACACTCTGCAGAAGTGGCGGCCGAACCCACTTTAATGCCATTCAATGAAAGATGGGAAGGCGCCAAGGTAACACAAGTAGCATCCCACACTAAGGGCCTTTCCATCCTCCAAGGAACGAGAGTCATACCGTCAGGACGCTTGCCATCACTACGAAATAAGCCGTTCGGTTCCAGAACGGCAGGAATACGTGCGCTTACAAGAGCTCGACGGATGACGTCGTTTAGACTGGCATGCCGCGGGATTCTACCAGCACTCCTGCAACAAGAGAGACCATGATGAGCAAGCTGATCAACAACCTTACCACAATAACAGCGATGAGGTACTGAATTAAAAGCTCCTAGACGGAGGCTAACAGCAACTCGAAACGAAATGTTGTCAACCATGGTTCCTAGGACAAGAGATGGAAGAGCATTTAACCAGAGGCCAGATTCCCATTCAGCAACGGCTAAAAGACGAGCGCCATCGGCAGAGTTAGTAGTCGTATTACGTAGATCGTTACGCACTACTCTGCAGAGCGGCTCGTCCGACAGCCGCTGAGCTGAAAGATTGTTAGGAAGCTCATCCAAAGTAAGGGTCCTCCACGCATCAATGGCCTCAGCTAAAAAAGGTATGTGTACCGAATTAAAAACATGAGATTTATTTAGAATTTTACAGGTTAAGCCAAAAGTACTGTGAGATGAAGATAAATAGGCTGGAAGGCTGACACTAGATATTTTCCTAATGCCTAAGCCTCCATGCCTGATGGGCAAAGAAGCTTGTGTCCAAGTACGGCTTTCCAAAGTCTTGTACTTACAATACAAATATATTTTATTAAATTGCTGTAGTCTTCCATAAGTAGAAGGTCGTTCTTTTATCGGGCCTGCTTGTGTGGTGCCCTATTTCTCTTCAAATACAAATGATTGAAAAGTAACATAAAAAGCATGTCATTTTTTAAATCATAAAACGTAAAAGTATAAGTCTACATAATACTATAAACAATATTGAAACGATGACATACGTCTCGCTACCTGATATTTCGGTTGAAGTGAAATAAAAGAAAGAAAGATAAATATTAGTATTGAAAAATAATCTATTGTTCAATAGTAACAATAAGTCTCTATAAATAAATATACATTGAACTACAGAATAATATTTTGTATTATAAAAGCACCTGTGTAGATAGATCCTAGATATATAGATAAGATAGATTTTAAAGATTAAAACACGTAAAGTAATTATAACACTGAGACTCAAAACAATTTTGTTTATATAGGTACCATAAATATCAATGAGTTTTCTCTTTATACATAACATAACTACGTCGTTTCCTTTTTTTACGCTACTTGGCTGGCAAACAACCTTACAGCCTGCCTGATGTTAAGCGGTTACCGTAGCCTATGGACGCTTGCAATACCAGAGGTATCACTTGCGTGATGCCCATTTTTGGACAACAATGTTTTTAAGATGGAATACGTGTGGGATGGAAAACGCTCCTTTAAAAATGCATCCCAAAATAAGCGCTGAAGACCTGTACTCACACATAGGAAAACAACTACACCGCTGTGTGTAGTTATTTGGTTATGGTCTTCTGTAAGGTGTAGGTCCTTTAATCCGATCCGGTTCGAGTATTAAAGTGACCAGTATGATACCCTGCCTTTTTTAAGCTACTGCTAAATATAAAGCATATTTAGCAGTAGCTTAAAAAAGATAGGGTAGGGTACCTCGGATCTTCGGCAAAGACAGGCGAAATACAATAAATAATTCATTTTCTTCAATTTCCTAACTGTATTATTCAACTGTATTTAATCTCCTATCGCCCCAATGTACTCTCTAAACACAATTTAACAGCCATTTAATTATAGTTAATTACGAAACTGGAATTCAATCAATAAAGCGTTCAGGCTTCCGTAAATTCTCAACAAACTTTTCAATGTCGCCATATTGTTCCAATTTCGAATTTCAGACAATAAGCTTAGTAGATATTCCTGGTTCGTTGCTTTCTGATGAAAGCTACTGTATTTGATGAGCATTAAGGCTTCCAGATTTTATCGACAAAGGTTTATTGTATGAAAGGATGTTGAAGATTTCCTATTTCCTTTGTTTTTGTTACATCAAGCTGAATTGACACTTAAGTTATATTTATCAACAAGCACCAATACAGCAATATATAATAATATTTTTATTTATTTATGAAACTTCATGCACAAAAGTACATAGGCAGACTTAATGCTGATGGCATTCTCTACCAGTCAACCTTGGTGATGCAGAGATAAACAAAGTAGGTGCCGTAAATGAAGTTAATTCTAGATTTAATCAATTGTTCTTGACTACCAAATACATGAATACAATACACAATAATAATACTTATATGTATATTGAAACCAAGTAAACATATAAATATCCTACTAATATTATAAACGCGAAAGTTTGTAAGTATGGATGGATGGATGGATGGATGTTAGTTACTCTTTCACGTAAAAACGTGAAATTTGGCACAGAGATAGATTATGGTCTGGAATAACACATAGGCTTTTTAAATAACTGTGGTCTGGAATAACTTTTTACAGCGATAACCGACATCCACGCGGGCGGAGCCGCGGGCAACAGCTATTCACAATATATACTTATTATTTTTTAATGTTTTAATCTTTATGAAGTTACAAAATAATAATTAGGTTACCTACTCCCCACACTAGGATTCCCTGTGTCGTGGGGACTAGTCTCCCTAAATCCCTCACAATTAGACAATAACAATAAACTTAAACTTAAACAGAAAAATACAGAAATGAAGTAAAATATATTATAATATCCAATGCAATAAATAAATCCACAATTTTTCAAAGGTAAATGGGTACTTGATTTATGAAAATAGTATACGTTTTTCACAAGAGTATTTTGGGTAAGACGATCTCAATTTGTGTTAAAAGCAAATAGGTAAGGAAGGGTACGTAATACCTTGACGAAAATAAATACGTGGCGGCTACGCGGCATCTAAATATATTGTTGGTGTAATATTACCTTCTTGTTGTTAAACAAGGCACTTTATTAAGGCTAACAATTTATGTATTAATATTAGGTTTCACTATAATGTTACTGTTTAGTGAATAATATTATACTAAATAATTTATAGTATTTTTTGAATAGTATGAATGTACTGTTGTGTCTTTAGCTATACTAGTTTGCTACCTGCGGCTTTACCTGCGCGTACGGAAATAGTTTTTTTTAAAGATAAGCCCATGTGCTATTTCAGACTATATTCTACCTATATCTATGCCAAATTTCATCTAGATTCGTTTAGCCGTTCTGAACAAATTACAAACATCCATACATCCAATTTTTTGCGTTTATAATATAAGTGGGATAATAGTGAATATTCTTCTCTATTTTGTGTTCTACGTCGATCTATAATATTCTATACTTCTTCTTACTAAGTCATCTGTGGTAGTCTAACCTAGTGACAAAGTTATTCAAAGCCGTATTGGTTTTTACTGTGACCTAACGACTGTTGTCAGTCAAGACCGATATTTAACGAGCCCAAGTACCACCCGGAGATTGAATCCGGACATGGTATACCATGACGGGTCTAAACCGTGGGTCGGATTTATTGGGGTTTTACCACGGCAAAACCTTAGTAACAGCCTGCAGTCTGGAATTTTGCTCGGTATCCGCCATCTCCCATAGGATTATCATAGTATCATAGCTAGCGAAACGTGGCTCTCATTGTATAGTCATTGCCCTCATCCATCTTTGCTTTCCCGTCCGAGCAAAGGGAAAATAATAATATTAATGTTACGTTGTCTGGACGAAACTTATTTGACTTTAAATTTTAATAAAAGTCTTCTATTTCATTTTATTATCTATCTTAAGATTGCTTTACGTTTCGACTAGGTTACATCGACTGTGGTCACAAGCTGGTGTAAACGTCTAACAATATAGAGGTAAATAACACTTAAAATATATAAATTGAAATTCATTTGATATCTTCCAAAATTCATCGGGTAGAAGCAAAACATACGCCTGTTACCCTTCAAAACTTTTTGTGACGACGGTGTATAGCTTCAGAGTATTTTGTTTGTGAAAAGGTTGGGATTACGTATCAGCTGTAGGTGATGCGTTAAATACTGTGGTTGTAATCTGACACCTGCTGGTGTAGTTGTGTTCTTGTGTGCAAGAAGGTACAGGGCTTCATTGCTCATTTAAAGAGCAAGAGCTCATTTAAAAATGCCTTCTTTAAAAGAATTCTTTTTCTACCTTAGGGAAACTCATAACAGAATCAAGAGAGGTAGGGCACCATACTAGTGAGCAAGCCCGACTTGGGAAGGACCACCTTACAGAAGACTACAGCCAAATAACTATACACAGCGGTGTATTTGTGTTCCTGTGCGTGAGTACAGGTCTCCAGCGGAAATAAACGTATGCCTATCCCAGGGACACACCCATTTTAAAGCCTTGGTGTAAAAAAATGGGTTCGTAACACGCAAGTAGTACCTCTGGTATAGCAAGCATCCGTAGGCTACGGCAACTGCCTAACATCAGGCAGGCCATATGCTTGCTTGCCAGCCAAGTAGTTTTGGGACAACAATACTTATACCTGGAAGTTGACTACATAACTTTTAGTTTACCGGGTTACAAACCAATAGGAACTGAAAATAATCCAATGATATTACAATAATATAAAGCAAGATAGGCTACATTCATACTGAGCGGAGCGTTCAGTAATGTTTCTATGTTTTCGGGCGTACATGGTATGAACGGGAGAGATAATTCGGAACGTAATGATACAACAAGAGATAGCGATAGATGCAGTAACTTAGCTCACATAGGTCCCGTAGTTTAAGGTCCTCCGTGGTGCTTCTTTTGCATAGGTTACAAACCTAACTAACTTTTCTTTCTAACTCCTCCTATTTACTTCTGATAAAATTCGTTTGCGGTCCAAGATAGTAGGTTTAGTTTTCCACGGCACGCACGAGTGTCAAAGCTCATGTATCAGTTGGTTACTCCGCTGTAAATCCTAGCTCACAGGAGTCACAGCGGTGGGCCTGTGGGTGGGATTGTCCCGATAAAGATGCAGTAAGGCTACTTAGCTGCCGTTGACGCCAACAATTTACTTGCGTTTCTTATCATTCAAATAATTACATATATAGATAAAGCATGCACATCAATACGACTACTATACAAAAATATCTTGCTGAATCTCGGTTCATAGCTAATTTATCCTTCTTCAAGGAGTTCATTATTCATTTGCCATGAGACAAGTCCATCCGAGATTTATCCTTTTGACAAATGTTTAAGGGTAATCTTAGAGCAGCTATCAGTTTTAATTAAACTATTCACGTTTAACAAAGTACACAAAATACGCTTCTAGTACAGTTACTAGTTAATAGTTACAGTTAACTAGGTTCAATTTATAGGTCTGCCAACACATCGTTAATGGTTTCAGATAATTTTATCTGGGTATGTTGGTAGATAATTAAGTTAATTGATACAGGTCTAATTGGTATAATGCCCGTCAGTTCCCTTGAATTATATCGCTGTTGCCGTTTTTCTTGACCGTTACATGTACTTCTTAAACGAGTTATATAATTGACTCGACTTCACGGTGGGTCCTTGCCATTTACCATTGCGCGGCGTGTTGTGGGCTCGATCCCAGCACAATTTATGTGATTCATAAATGGTTGTCCCGAGTCTGGGTGTATTTTGTGTCTGTTAATTGTATGTTTGTAAAGTTTTCCGCGACACAGGGCTTGTTCTCTGGTACAGGAAGTCTGGTCTTTTAAAACCAAAAACATATATATTATATAAATTTGGAACTACAGAAAAGAAGAAAAAGGAGGTCTATGTACACGGCATCGAAGATTAATAAAATGTTATTTTAAGTTTTCTGAAAATAACAATATCCCTAGAAAAATATATCAGCCAAAGAGAAATTAATAAATAATATAATTGCTCTAGCATTAAAATAAAAAAAAGTAGTTGTGAACCATTTATCTTACTAGACAACACTGCAGACTGCCAAATACTTTTTGTATTTGTGAAACAAACGCAGTTCAAAGAAATAGCTTCATCATACTTAAAGAACGGCTTGACCGAACACTATTAAGTTGCCTGGATAGCAGAGCGTACTATCCAGACAACGTTATTACTATGCCCAGTACTCCATATTTTATTTTCATTGCTAACTTTAGTACCGTCCTTACATCAGCCATTAAGTTCATATTGACCGCAAATATTATATTACTTAATGACCTCTTTGGACAGCTTGATGGTACAAGTATATCGGCGTATTCGTATATGTTTTTATTCTTTTGTCCTTCAGTATTGAACAATTATGTTGTATTAGGTATAAAGTGGGTAGCAGAAAAAGAAATAGTTTTTTAAAATACTATATAAGTGGCGATCAAGTATACGGCACGCGGCACGCCTGATGTTAAGCAGTTATCGTAGCCTTTGGACTGCAATACTTGAGGTATCATTTGCGTATTGGTGACCCATTTTTTTATACTGCAAGTAGTATTAAAAAAACTTTTGAATTGATAGATATTCCAACTATTTCATTGAACAATTAATTGATGACGTGTGTCTCTTTAGGGAAATAAACCAAATACTACATCAATTAATTTTACAGTTACATCAATCTAATACATTCAGAATGACTTAGGCCCAGCTTAGTCAACTCTTTCATCGATAACACAGTACAGTATAATCTATCTAGTATTATTTTTTTCTTTTATATTATACCTACCTTTTTCGTGAAACTCACTGTTTTTATCTAGGAGAAAATTTTATATTTATTATTTATTTTATATACAGTTGGAAAATGCACCTAAATTTAAAAGAAGCCGGCATTCTAGGCACGTAAGAATGTACAACAAAATTCTGCACCTTCTTAAGTACATTGTCGTAATTGTTACCTCTTTAAAATGAGCACCTATTGTGTTCTATTTCAAAATTTGCTCTTGTGCTAGGTTAAAATTCATTGCAAGTGAAAAAGTTTAGATCGTCTTGGTTAAATTTAAACCTTTGAGCAATATAGTCATAGATTATCGTCATTCAAATAACTTTAGTTAATGTTTTATTAAGTATAGGTACACTCTAAAAAATATAATATAATTATGTATGTACCTATTGATAAATCAAATTTATTATTCTTATTCCACAACAAGAGCTCAATTGAAATATGAAATCCCCGTTTTCCACCTGTGGTTTTGCCTGCGCATAATATCTACCATCGTACAATCACGGGAATAGCATTTTTTTCGAGATAAAATATAATATTCTATAATACTCCAGGCTATAACCTACCTCTGTGTCAAATTTCATCCAAATCCGTGTAACCATTTTGGTGAGATCGAGTAACACCAATGCACCTATTTAACCAAACTTTCAAATTAATAATATTGGTATAGATACTCCTAGATTGACAAAATTTAAACTAAATAAAAATATCAATTCAAAGCACACAATCTTTCATGATTTTTTAAATCAAGCAATGTATGTATTTTCACTTTTTATACTTAGGTGGCGAACAAGCATACGGTTTGCTTTATAATAAGCAGTAACTGTAGCCTGTGGACATTTCTTTTACTCCCATGTTGCCGACCGAAAAATTGTTACAGTAGGATTTTGTGAAAGGATAGCAAAATGTTTCTTATATAAGCTTTAGAAGCACTGAAAACTGGTCAACATTAGTTTTGATTGACCCATTTACCTTCTTGGAATGAGTTTGTGACTATTTTACTCCTCATATCTTTCCTCTTTTAAATAGACCCTTAGGGTGCCAGTTTCAGACATTATTAGCGTACTCTTTGTTCCAGGAGCAATGACCCTACGCCCCGGGGAGCGGTGAGAGATGGCGCGTGCCACCACCGTCTGCCTATTCACAGCTCATTTCCTCTCTTGCATTATTGGTAAGTTATTATAAGGCAATGGTTGAAGTAAGATTCAGTTCTTTTATGTTTTTAAGCCATCTCTAACAAAGATGGAGCTGTATATGTAGTGGCTTCATTTACCTAGCTTCGCTCCGCTAAGGATAAATGAAGCGATTGTATTGGTTCTAAAAACACATATCACGCTACACATATCTGATGGACACGCAGCCTTATTGTAAAATATTGTCTTGCTTCTTTATAAAACTAAAATATGTAGTTGTAAATGGTGTGAGTATCTTAGCATGATTTAGTTTTAACATAAGTAATTACTAAGATTGCAATGTGATCACGACACGAGTCTATCTTATACTTACAAAAAGAGACAATCTATATAGCAAGCATAAGAAACAATAACGTAATGAGGACATTACGTTATTGTTTCTTGGGTTTGCTATCTAGTGCGGGAGTTGTCTTAAAAAAAAACATCATAATGTCTCTCTACGTTAAAATAAGCAGCCCCAAACAAAACTTATTTTGTTTGGAGCTGCTTATTTGGTTTTGAAATAAAATATAAATAATAGCAACCCATATATGTCCCACTGCTGGGCACGGGTCTCCTCTCCTCTATCAAGAGAGAGAGAGTTTTTAGCCTTAATTCACACACGCTGGCCCAATGCGGGTTGGTGAATCAGACATGTTTTTAGAATTTCTTCTAAGACATAGGGTTTCCTCACGATGTTTTCCTTCACTGTTAGCAGATGGTGAATATGATTAGTACATATAAACTCCAAAAAGTGAAATTCACATTGGTACTGCCACCCGGGATCAAACTCGCACCTTTTGCGTGCAAGTCGGTTACTTTCCCACTCGGCCGCCACTGCTATATTTAGATTTGAGATACATTATTGAATATAATTATCAGCAAGCTCACTATTGATTAAAGTGGAATCCACCGAAATAAATCTTGATGAGCTCTTGAATCTTACGCAACTATAAACATAACATATACCTTATATACTACAACAGGCTCTGCAAAGTAATTATGAAGCACAATATCTTTAAAACAAGTTAAAATTAACAGTGTATAAGTTTCTACTTCATACCTTAATGAGTCCTTAGTAAGCACCGGGCTTACAATGCCTCTGAGTTTACGTCACTCAGAATTTAACGGGTGAAACAACCCAAAATAAATTACTAAGCAACAGTACAATTTTAAATAGACACGGCTGTTCTCATTTCCTACTGGCGGCCAGCTGACGTGGTAATTATATGGTCAATTGAAACTCTGAAGCCAACAATTTGCGTCCATCAAGATTTTATCATTTAATTTTGAAACAAGTAAACAAAAACACGCAATGCAGGTGCGATCTATCTTTGCACGACAGACGTTCAGTATAAATTTTTCATGTCCGTAATAAAATAGGTAAGAGATCGTGCGAGACCGTGCTCGTTACGCAACCACCGAGGCTCTATTGTAATAAACTGAGCAGTAAATTCGTCCATCGACACGACAAAGCCGTGGGATCATAATTTAAAATTTAACACTTAATCAAGCTTCAGCTGACAATCGCGATTTACGTCTCCTCAGTGGACGTTTCATTTTCCACTCGATTACTTTCCTCAGGTCGTTAATGCGATTAATTTTTAATCTTATCAGAAGGTTCCATTAATCTGATGGGGATCGTGGCAGTCCGTGGGTGAATTAATGAAGTTATCGTTTGTTTATTGTACTTGGGCGTGAATATTCACAATTACATTTGATTTACGATTGCGTTTGGCTACCACAGCGGATTTCGGTTGGTAATTTAGTTCAGAATCCTTCTTTGATTCAACGAGTTTTGGTTTTTGCTGACGAGTTGGAAATTTTGAAATTAATGAAGTTTTCAAATTAGAATAGAATATAATGGTAAACTCTTTATTGTATACCAATTACATTTTGATAAAGGAACCCATTATGAATAGGGTTTCATATTCAAAGTTATTAAATACAATAAAGAAATGACTTACGTAATATAACGATTTTGTAAACTTGCTTTTATATTTATTAAATAAATTTTATATTTAATCATACAGAAAAGGGATATCAAATTAATAATAATATACTACTTACTCAAATGAAATGATATGGGCCAAAGAAAATTATCTTGAGACCTGAATTAATCAAAGAGAATTTACAAGAACGTGGGTTTATACACCATCTAGACGTGTCTTGACCAAAAATTATAACAAATGTAGAGGCTTACAAGTCCCTGAGGATTTTAATAATAGCTTTTCTCTTGTTCTTTAGATTGGATTGTTTTATACGAGAATGTAAGTCGTGTGTGCTCTACTTTTAACACATCATTTCTTAACGAATGATAACATCATTTTTATTATAACCCAGCTATTTATAAATGAAGACAACTGAATAAATACAGGATCACATTATTTTGTTACTGTTTTTATTTATTTTTTAAGATTGAATTCTTTCATACTATGAAAATTTCTTTATAAAAATTTTGCTCATAAAGGAAAATTGTATCCTTTATTACAATCCTCACGGTAACTAAATCAAATTGATTTTATTTAAGGCAACTAGGTAATAAGTTATTAATTTTAATTCTCTTTCTACAGTATGCCGGCAAGATAACAGTAACAGTCGACCGCGGGACCAAAGTACAGTGTCGGAATCTTCAAGAAGATTTCGGACGGAGTTCCTGGAAGATTGGCCGCATACACCAGGTGCTCCATACTTTGATCCCAGTACGCCTGATAACGTGACCGGTTTAGTTGGCCACCCAGTTACACTGCTTTGCAAAGTGAAGAATCTACAGAATAGAACAGTTGAGTATTGACCAGTTATAATGATGAACATACAAAATCCATCTCAGCCATAAGACGTCCACTGCTAGACATAGGCCTCCCCCAAGGTTTTCCAAATCGTTCGGTCCTGAGCTGACCTTGTCCATCGGTTGCTCGCGACCTTTACTAGGTCGTCGGACCATACAAAATATACAGGACTAAATGAAAACAGTGGACTTGGAATAATAAAGTCTGAAAAATAACGAGAGAAGATTCTTGTGAGAGTAATTTAAAAAATATTACCTAAAAATATAAAATATTTAAATAACCCGATATTAAACGATTTTCTAATTAATCAAGCTACTTTTCAAACAAAAACAGCACAAGCCTAAACTAAAAAATGATTTAAAAAATAAAAACAAAAACATTATTGAACATACACCAGTAGTTGGCAGAATTATTATTATAGATGCATCAGAAATATTATCTACAATTACACTTACTGACTTCGCTAAGTTCATTGATGCATCGCAAATAGTTAATGGCTATTTAATGGACTATTAGCAATGTTACCTACATTTTCAGATATAATTTCAAACAGTTGGAGTTTCGTCCCAATTGCCAGCACCAATTTGAAAATAGGTTTCGTCATTTAATGAATAGAATTTATCGCTTTAGTCTGTTCTAAACTTGTCAATATTGCTGTTATTGGTTATTTCAAAGCATATTATATTTTATAACATTAATCTTATATAGGGTTTGGAATATTTTTAATGTTATTGATGAATAAAGTTTTGATGGGAACAATAATTTAAGTAGGTACCTCTTATATGACATAAAAACTGAAGTTTGTTTGTAGTGTCAACATTGCAATTCAAGAAGTTTGGAGTAGTACCCGTAATATTTTGTTTAATTAAAACTGTACTAATTCTAAAACTTAATCCATTTAACGAATCTAAAATTGCATTTTCCAAATTTCAGAACATAACTGCAACAGCAACACAGGTTAACATAATTTGTTTAAGCGTGTAGAGTTTTGACTAAGTTTTGTTCTGAAACAGGTGTCGTGAAATTTTCAGTTGTATTGAAACTGTGATATTAAGCTTGGATAGGTTTCAGTTCAACTGAACAAAATCTTCTGGCTCACTTTTGTTCGACTTTCAATAGGCAATTTCCGATATGTGTAGATTTCATTTCTGCAACTGAGCTCAAAGCTACTTTGGAACTGACATCGTAAAAGCGCTTTGGAGTTGTCAGGCACTAAACAGTAGCCACTACAAAATTGTAACCGTGAAATTGTATTACCAAATAATATTTCATGAATAAGAATACTTTTTTGTTTGTATGATTAAGATTTTACTAGATGTGTTTTGAGAATATGGCAGGTGCGACGACGCGATGGGGTAAAGACCTCTAACTAATTATAGCGATACATCTTCAAAACTGTATTCTAGCAGTCAGAGTTTTCTGATATTCATGTTCTGCTTAATATAAACTCCAACTTTTCCTTTGTCATGGGGATAACTTAAGTTATCCTCAAAGTGGGAGCGAATGACTATTTTCTTGCTATCATTGTTCAACCCTGCTCAAATAAGTTAGACAAGCCAATCTACTAGATTAGTTATCGCCGATGCCATTTTGATTACGAAAACGAATATTTACTCAGTTTATTTGATAAGTTTTATGCACTTCAATTTCTAATGCATATTTCAATTTGAAAGTATGATTTGGCAATGGCATCTTTACACAAGAACAAGTAGGGAACTGACAATAGATATCTAATAGTGAAGTTTCTGAATGAGTAAATAGTGTTTGAGAAGTGCATTGATATTTCGATATTTTAAGCTTTTTGCTTTAACGTAGAAGGTATATAACTATTTATAACAACAACAACTTATATGGGCCTTTGATTTTTATGTTTAGTTATGATTTTCTTATTTTTAGATTATTTACGTGACTCTTGAAGTAAAATAAAAACTGTTTGTTAATATTTTATAATTAAAATAGTATTTTAAACAATATTATTGCCTTCTGTTATTATTTTATTGAACATAATTAAAAACAAGTGTGGTTTTGTCCAGGTATCATGGGTGCGTCATCGCGACATCCACTTGCTGACGGTCGGCCGCTACACGTACACGTCAGATCAGCGCTTCGAGGCGCAACACAAGCCACGCTCCGAGGAGTGGGCACTGCGTATACGCAGTCCACAACGCCGCGACTCAGGACAATACGAGTGCCAGATATCAACCACACCGCCTATCGGACATCCAGTTCATCTCAATATTGTAGGTTAGTAATGAATAGTCAGCATAATTATTTTAGTTCGATATTTCATCAACTTACTTCGTTTGGAGTTTATTGTTTAAGCAATATTTAGGTAATTTAAGTGAGTAAAAAGACCCAAAGTAGAAACGACTTGTTTACAATTATGTTTTGAAATAAGGGAAAAAGGGGTTTAAAAGAAACAGTTATAAAATATAAACTGGATCAATATTTGCCTGGAGAAGCTTATATGGCTATTAGCTGCCTGGCTGTCTAGCTAAGAAGTTGATATTATAAACTACCGTTCATACTTAGCTGATGTTTTTAATTTGCAGTTGAGAATTATAATTGATAGAAAGTATCACTCCAAAACACATTGAGAAAAAAATTAAGGATAACTATGACCTATTTAAACACTGCAATGTCATGAGTGTATATAACAAGGTACAATTTCTTACTCTCGCTGAGGTCAATAGGCCTGAGCTGATAGTTGACAAAATAAGAACTGATTTTTTTAGATCCGTCTCGTACAAAAATAAATACATATTACGAAGTTTCAATAATGTGTACGGAATGAGGGTTGCACAGTATTTAGTACCTACCATACTTTCTAAACAAAATTCCGGAAGAGTTATAATTACTATACAGAGAAGGTTCAAATAGTTTCCATCGCAAATTAAAACATTTTTATATTCAAAATACAGTTTACTCGTAAGTTAATAAGGTTATGTAAGTTGCTAAATTGTTCAAACGACTCGCCTACAAACGGATAAACCGTAGGAGGTTTATGTTCGTGGCAAAGTTAATGTAATATAGTTGTAAGTATTCTGGATAATGATAAATAATAATAATTATAATAGCATAATAAATAATTTAATATTTACATAATTTGTTAGGTTACGTTAGAGTACATTAAAATGATGTTAGTTTGAGTTAGGTGCATGAAATAAGATTCTATTTCATTTATAAACCATTCCCTATTCTAAAGGCTATGTAACAGAAATAATTGTTACACAAATTCCGCACCCAAGTACTTCTAAAATACTCGCTTGCATTCTATTTGGACGTGTTCCAATTACTTTGAATGAACTCCATTCAGAACTAGGAATCGACCGCCAAATCTTAAGGCCAACCAAGATAGCTCCAAGACACACAACTACGTAATGGTTTCATATTTTTCTCAAGTATTGAAAACATTTCCGTGGCCAATATAGACGTTGGTGATTTGTACAAATTCTTGGCACTGGATTCCGATTCTACACAGATAGCTAATGTCACGTTAGATCAAAGAACAGAGGGTTTACGAAATTGAAAGGAAGCAACTTCAGATAGAGAGTTGGAGCCAAAGTTAAATAGGACACTTCACAACTATTGTTTGTATGGTTTGTGTTTCACACTGTCGTCTGGGAACGTAATACGTATGTTTGCTCTGTTAGTTTGTTGTTCTATTATTATTTCATTACATTATGTTGTAAGTGACTGACTGCCTTGGTGGTCCAGTGGGTGTAGTATGCGCCTGCTGTGCACGAGGTTGTGGGTTCGATTCCCGCACAGGGACAAAACTTTGTGTGTCCCACAAAGAGTTGTTCTGAGTCTGGGTGTAATTTGTGTCCGTTAAGACAGAGCTTGTTCTTTAGTGCGGGAAATGTTTTTTTTTTTTTAAAGAAAAGAAAATGTCTAGACGCATACATTGTATTTTTTTGTTCTCGTTTCAAAATTCAAGTTACATTCTAAGTAAATTAATGGCTTAGATTTCTCAAGTAATATATGTAATATAAAGTTATCAAATACAATAAAAAAAACTCTTGGCAAATGCATATAAAATAACATCACAATATATTATATGAATATCGGTTACGCGTTCATGATTTTTTCAAAGGGTAAATTTATGGAGAATAAAATAAAGGTAGAAAATAAATGTTCCCTTTTAAGGCATTGGCGCTTGATCTGTAATGGAACCTTTATGTTAAGCAACAGCTGTCTTTCACTTTAGCAGAATGTCAAAACTTTCCTTCACGACTGTAATGAAGCAAATTTCATTGAACTATTTTTTGTCAAGGGTTACTTATTCCTGGCGTTATTGCGTTTTTGTTCGTTCGACACGATATAGACTTGTCACATGTGTTACAATATATTGATGTTCTTGTTTTTCACGTTTTTATAAATCAGTCTATTCTTTTCGTAACTCTTGTATACTTTTTAGGATTCCATAGAGAGACTCTTAGTACTAGAATGCTGTACTTTTTTATTTTACCAAAAATTGATTGAAGTACTTTTTGTATTTTGCATTTTTTATTGATACCTTTTTTTAAATATGTTATTAGCTATGTTGTTATTGTATTCTTTTATTTTTTTAATGGTTAAAAGAATAGTGCTGAAATCATTTTATCGTGTTTTTTTTTTAGAAAAACAAATTTTTCGTAATCCCTAAATTTAATATTAAACACATTTTAATAACATTAAGTTTAACATTTCTTTGAAACAAAACTTTTAGTTTTTTGTTACAAATCTTATCTACGGAAAATAATGGTTCCTACCTATATCTTGTAGTTAATATTTTAAATCTACATCACGCAACCCGCTATTTATTGCCTTTCAGAATTAAGCCAAAATTTTCACAGAAATATTCTACAGTTTTTTTATATATATCATTTGATAACAATACATCTCACAATAGCTTGAAAGTACAAAACAATGTTTTAGAGCGGTTCGGTGAAGTAGGAAAAAGGGTCAACACATTACCATCCCCTCGCTTCCTTTCCATGTTCAACCTGCTACGCGTCTAACTTTACTTTGTTGTTTGAAGTTGAAACAGAACATATAGGAGTATACATAGTCTTCTGTTATACTAATAAAAATAAAGATAAATTATTTTGTTATTATTTATTTATCTCACAAAAAAATAAAAATCAGTTATATAAACTTATCTTCCATCCTTAATAAATCAAGTGGCCAAATTTTGACAGTTTCAGCTACTCAGCAAATATTACGAACGTATTATCATTAACATACTGAATAAAAGTTATAAGACGTACGTGGCTCTCTAATTATTATTTTTTTAATATCCTTTTATTTTTTACTATCATTATGTTATTTAATGATCTTTTTTCGCAAGGGTTTTAAACAACAATATCGATGTCAACGTTTTTGTTTATTATAGTATAATTTTTTATGTTAGCATTTGATATTGTTATAATATCGATCTAAAAGCAGATACATTAATATCTGGTTTTTGATGGTCCCACAGTACGTTAACCATGTGTGGTCTTAACCTAGTTTCAGCTAGTTGATTTTTTGTTGGACAGGTTTATTGAAAAGTTTATTCTTCACAGCTTGCTAAATAGCTCGCTGTCTAACTCTAGCCCTGCCATAAGCACAGGTTTGAATTTTATTTTACGGCACTGTGGTAAAGGCGAGGATGAATTATTTAGTGAACTATTTGTTACATAGTAGGTATATTACCTAGTAAACTTTGTCTTATACCAACTAAACGAACAAAACGTATTCTGGAAATTTTTGTTGGTATAAATGCCGTATGGCAAGCATCATTTAGTTACAGCTCATTTTTTTAATTTGTATCGGCTAAGATTAAGATTTTAGGGCCTAGTAAAAAAAAGAGTGTAATATAAGTATTGAATAATTTAAATTAGTATAGTATTTATTGTCTTTCAACAATTTTCCTCAACTTTTGTCTAAATAGTATACTTTTGCATCAAGTTAATCGTTTCATTGTGTAATTGTCTCTTTAAATGTTCTAAAATGCATCCTTGTCAACAGAACCTGAGACAGAAATCATGGGTGGTCCAGATTTGTTCATATATGCGGGTTCCACGATAAACTTGACGTGTATCGTGCGGCATACGCCTGAGCCACCCAACACTATAAACTGGACGCATAGAGGGAAGGTAAGCGAAGCTTTTCATTATGTTAATACTTTTAAGAGATATTTCAGCTCATATTAGTATACAGCTTTTATAGCTTGGAGAGCATAAATTTAATATAGATGAAGAAGTATAAATAGGAGACTTAAAAATTTACTGCATGGTTAGTCTAATGGTCGATGAGTGCAACTGTTGATTACGAAGTCTCTAGTTCGATTCCCGGGTCGGGCCATAAATATATATTGGACTTTTCTGTCAAGACATTCACGCCCATGGTCCTATGCCTGATCTTCTCCGGTCGTATCGAATTGCCATCCCATTAGTTTGCGAACACATTTGTGCACTAAATTTCTCGCGCAGATGGCTAGTCTTTCAAATTAGTTGCCGTGGCCAACCATCGATTCTTAACAATAGCAACTGATAATTTAGTTGCCTGTTTACTTGTTTGTGTTGTGTCTAAAAAGACGTATGTATATAAAAATGAATAAAATTGGGTTGGTTCTACATCGCATAAAATAAAAACAAATAGGGATAAATAAATAAATATTTATTATACCCTTGGGATTCCAAATTGACGATTATACAGTATAAATAATATGTTCTATATCTTGTATACAAAATAAATTATGATAAGCATGTATTTTCCGCTGAGTGAACCTCCTGAGGGACTCACAACAAATTGGAAGTGCTGAATAAATATTTGTGTAGGATATAATATATATAATAATAATACCATTATGATACATTTATTTCAAAACACAATTTCACGCCGGAAAATTCAAGATAATATGAATTAAAATAACATGCTTAATCTTATTCGAAGTCTTTACTGACCAGGAAATAATAATAATAACAACATACGCGTAGAGTTTTAGATGTCGTTTATTTTTTACTGACTTTAAAAAAGGAAGAGGTTCTATGTTCGACGATATGTATTTTTTTATGTATGTTTATCGATATCTATATTGTTTTTATATATTTTAAACGATTAAAAACTACTCGACCGATTTTAAAAATAATTAACCTATAGAAAGCTTCTTAATTAGCGAGTAACATTAGCTATATTTACTTATTTTTTAAATACGGGAAACCTCTACGAAAAATTGATAAATGTCCACCCGTGCGAATCCGGGACGTAACGTAACCGTGCAGTCAATTTGTATCGCAATTGATGTCGAAGTCTAGATTCGATAATCTAGACTTCGACATTATCGAAAAGCATGAATATAACAGGTATTTCGATAAATACGTGTATATATTCACGCTTTTCGATACAATATCAACAATTTCCCGCTCATATAACTTCCAAACCAGATGTGGTACTAACTAAACAAGAGAATATACCGTCCACGAATCCAAGACTTCATTTCATCCAGTGCTTACTGTCTATAATGTGCTATAGAAATAGCGATTCCATTGCCGAAATCGTAATTAAACGGCAGCTCGAAGCATCCACGTGAATACCGCTACGTATTAGATAGAATAAGGATGGTTTTATATTGTCCTGGTTGTGATGTGATCTGCAAAATATGTACCTATAAATAAAAAACAAATGTTTTTTAACTGTTTTCAAAAAAGGAATAGGTAGATAGGATAGGTTAGTTTTAGATAATTGATCGGTTTTTAAAGCTGGTTTAATATTTTAAAATAAAATTTATTTTCATAATTTGCGTCCACGCGTCAGCTGGACACCTACTTACTCCTGTACCTACTCAGGCATTTGTCACACAATAACACCATTGTGTGATGTTATTTAGGTTTTGGTCATCTTTAAGTGCCTTCTCCAGTTGTGCTTAATCGATTGTATGGTGTCTCTCTTATAACCTAAAATTTAATTAACATTTGCTGTAGACGGTTAATTAAATCAGACAGAACAATCTAGAATGATCCTGTTACTAAACTACCCCCAGACTTATCTCGTAAATCCACATACAACGGAATAACTCGCCATTTTAATTTATAAGTCAGGGAGTAAATCGCAACAAATTGGGGATTTGTCGGTGGTAGTCCAATCTTGTTCATGGCACGGAAATACGGATTATTTCTATTTCTTTCGCATAAATAAAATATAGTATAGCATCTTCAGCCTATACTGCTATTAAAAGTAATAATAGTAGTTCTTCATAAGACCGATTTTGTTCACGGTACAGCGCCGAAAAATGTATTGTTTTATACTGTAACGTTAACATTTTCACTAATGATAATTAAAAACAAAACATCGACAACAACGCCAAGCTATATTAGAAATTTCAAGAAAATGAAATCATTAGCCGCAATGTACTTTCTTGAAATCAAATCCTAATTTACTTAACAAAGTCAATAGAATCGATCAAGAAAATATAACAGCAATTTTACAGTTCTTGTGGCTTCTTAAAATTCTAACGCTATACATTACCAGATAGACGAATTATTATAATGGCCGACTGGAAAACTATAAAAAGCACCAATTTTACTAAACTTATTTAGAAAAATGATTTTATGATATAAATACTCTGCTTTTGATTAATATTATGTATAGGGGCTAATCGATGAACAAATATAGTGTCAAGCATTGATATACACAAAACCCAAGATACCCATTCTCAAATAAAAGTAACTATCAAAACTGTCCCCAGTAGTTATAGTAATAATCAAAACATATTTTTCAAATTCAACCTAACGCGCATGATATAAAGTTAAATTTGTAGTGAAGTGTAGTGACTCGACTGACACGATACTATTGAAAATAGACGCAATAATAATGTTTGTATTTACTGCGGACGGTTTTGAGACGTTGATTGTGTACCTTGGGTTCTTTGTATATCAATGGCGTCAACTAATATATATTTCATATTAGACACCCACACACGTCTACTTTTATCTCCATGTAAAGCTGGTGAAATAATTGCTGCAATAATAAAGCTTCTATTTTTGGATCACAGTCATTTTTGCTGTAAGTAGGTGTAAAAATCTGTACTAATATTAGAAAATATGAAAATAACTCGGTCTATTTATCTGTTACGCTATAATACTGAAACAATTATGATGAAATTTGGTACTACTTTGGTAACTTAAAGGTTACTTTTCACTGAATTACCACGCAAGCAAAGCCACGGGCGGCAGTAAATACAATAGATTCACACATTAGAAGGAATTGTGACACTGACACAATAATAATAGCAACCCATAATGTCCCAATGCTGGGCACGGGTCTTTTCCCCCTTTCAAGGGAGTTAAGACCTCAATCGACATAAGCTGGCCTAATGTGGGTTAATGGATCAGACAAGCCTTTAGAATTTCTTTTTAGACATGTGGTTTCCTCACGGTGTTTTTCATTTCTATTTGATTCATCATCCCAACCTACCACTGCTGGGCTCAGGTCTCCTCCATACATTTGGACGGATATTAGCCTACTATACCACGCTGGCCAGACGGGTTGGTATAGAGTTTTCCCTCTCTTGCAGTGGATATTGTCTGCCTGATTTTCTCCATTTAATTACTACGTAAACAATTACAAATAGTGAAATTTAATTTAGATCGCCCAGCATCGAACTCATGTTTTGCGTACAAGTCAGTTACTCTTTCATACGGCTACCACTATTGTACACTGACACAATAAATTTATATCTACAGTTTATTTTTATTGTCAATCACGAGTACCCCAGGTTCGATTTTTGGATTGGGGCAAATTCATAATATTGGGTTTTTCTGTCACGATATGCCCGATGCTCGGAGTTTGGAAATTGATGATGTTTACACCCCGTGCCTCGGGAAGCACGTAAAACCGTTGTTTTCTCTCTCTGGTCGCGTCGGATTGCCGTCCATTGGACTATGAGAGTGAGGTAATTAAGAGTGCACTTCTGCTTGCACAAACACTTGTGCACTAAGTATAATATTTCCCACATAGATGATCGATAATATAAATTTATTAAACAAATCCATAATACTCAGGCGCAATTAAAATTTTAGATCCGTTTTACTTACATAAAGTTGTTCTTATTGCTCCAATTCTAAAATTCTCAGTAATTTGAGGTGTTTGAGAGTTAGCTAAGTTTGACTAACGAACTTAATTGTGTATTATTTACATACATTGAAATTTTGAACCACACAATAACGACGCAGTAAATTATTTTCAAGTAATAATGTTTTAGAAGAGCAGCTTAGAACCGAATGTCTAGCAGTGGAATAGACATATTTCGGCTTAGAGAGAGAGAGGGACAAAATTATATTTTTGTTTCAAATCGAAATTAAAATACGAATATCGCTGGTCATGTTGGAAGGACTCTTGTAAACTTTTCTTAATATGTATTCCATGTACGTTCCAACCATCCTGTCATATTTTACTCCTCTACGTTGGATTGGCGTATCTTGGAACACAGGCGAGTCGTTGAAACAATTACCGGAGTCACGGAACTCTTGGACGTTATTTTATACGAGAATTTCTACGAAATAGGTACTAGTTTGGCGTTAAGCTACTGTTACTGCGGGACTTTAGTTAGTTCAAATATTAAATTTCATATGTCGGTTTACGTCCTGGTGCTCAAAATTGAGGATTTAGCTTAATTAATTTCGATTTTGTCGTCTAAGTGCGCTCTAGTTCAGGATTGAATTTAGCCATGGTTTACTTGGATGATTTATCCATAATGTTTTGTTTATTAACATAGTCACCTGATATGCTTGTTTCTGCATCACTCAAAAGTTGACTGCCAGAAAATGCTTGAGGCGTTAAGTCCGCCTTGTGTAATTTGTTTGCAGGAAGTTTAATAAATAAATTAATAAGTATTTATGTACCTAATACAATCATTATATTTATTTCTTAACGGCTTGACGTCCTTACCGAGGCACGGGGGTATACCTAAATGGCGCCAATTTCCAAACTCCGGGTTTTATCGTGAATTTCTTGACATAAAAACCGAATATAATTTTTTGGCCCGATCCAGGAATCGAACCCGAGACTTCTTGATCAGCAGTTACACACATCAATCAACCACTAAGCCACGTTGTTATGTTATGTAGTGCATAAATTATTTCTATTAACATAATTTAAATAGTGCTCCAATGATTTTTTAATAAATATAAGTTTCTGAAGACAAACTACCCTCAAAGTTTATGTAACGGTTCTTCTTCCGAGCACTGTTTTTATAAGTATACATGAAAATGCGATCCAGCTTTGAGTGGCAACAGTATGCGCCTGCTGTGCACGAAGTTGTGGGTTCGATCCCCACACAGGACAAAACTTTGTCCACAAAGAGTTGTTCTGAGTCTGGGTGTAATTTGTGTCCGTTAATTGTATGTAATGTCCTCCGCGACCCAGAGCTTGTTCTCTAGTGCGGGAGTTGTCTTTTTAAAACAGAAACAGAGCTGTAGCGTCGTGACCTGAAAGTTTAATTGCATAGTTATCCATTATCAAAATTTAATAAGTCAAAATATTTTTATTACTTATTGCATTGCATGCATGTCTGATAGTAAGTAGTTACCGTAGCCCAGGTGCAATTGCCGAGAGAGGTGCATGTTTGCATGGTGCCCTAACTAATGGGAAAGGACCTCCACCTTACAGAAACCCAAAGCGAAATTACAACACACAGTGGTGTATTTGTGTTCCTGTATGTGAGTACAGGTCTCCAGCACTCATTTAGGGATGTATTCTATATCTAAAAATATGCGTACCGTGCTAAAACATGTTCAAAAAAACTACCGATCCATAATCATGTAATAACAGGATTTTGAATTATGGGTAACCCAGGAACAGGTTACTTTAAAAATACACTGCTGTTGTCTCAACTCTGAAATTCAGTTTATAAATAAATAATAATTAAAGCAACCCATACAAGTATGTCCCACTGCTGGGCAGGGGTCTCCTCTCTACTTAATAGATGTTATAATATACATAGAGAGAGAGGTTTCAGGCCTTAATTCATGCACGCTGGCCTAGTGCGGGTTGGTGAATCAGACATATCTTTTCTTTTTTCTCTTGCGTGCATGTCGGTTACTTTCCCACCGTGGCACCGCTCCAAATTATGTTTCATGATAACAACCCATAAACGTTCTACTGCTGGGCACGGGTCTCCTCCATGTACTTAAAGGGATATTAGCCTACTATACCTCGCTGGCCAGGCGGGTTGGTATAGGGTTTTATTGCGAGTTTTCCCACTCTTGCAGTGGATATTGTCTCCATAACTTACTTGCCATGGTTTAATCCAATTATGTCTAATCCAAGAATATTTATTCCACGTAACCTTTCCGTTTTAAAGTCTTAAAAAGAGCTCTCAGTTCTAAGCATTTTATAGTTTCAACAGACACGGATTAATCGTGTTTATATGTGTCAATTTTACTCAGTACTTCTGTTTCGGTTGTTATTTACATTTCAAAACATTCTTCAAGCATCAACTTTTATTTATTCTATACTTATTTTAAAATAGTTGATTTGTTTTTGTCTGTTGTTTAAGAAAATTCTTGGTACTTTCAACAAAGTGGTCTTCGAAGACTTACAAGTTGCAAACTTTGTTAAGAGCTGAACGATTTTGTAGAGGAATTCTAAAGTTTGCTATCTTCTAGAATGTAGGTATTTACTTTACAATACGCTGGAGGTTTAAACTAAAATAGTAACTACATAGGTATAAGATATTTTTACGCTTATTTTGAAAAAAAAAATGATATGGGCTACATTAGTTGAGTATAGAGAACTAAACTTGATTTTAAGTGTCTTCCTAAAAGGTGTACATATAACCAATATTGTTCCCGGAAAGGGTTTTATAGCGTGGTATAGGTAAGCTAATATCCCTCCAAATGTATAGAGGAGACCCGTGCCCAGCAGTGGGAGGTTTATGGGTTGACATAATGAAAGGATTTTAGTCGGTATGCCGGCTACCACCTACCTTCTAGGTTGGAGAGCCCGATATAGCCGCCCCACTTCCCCGGGCGGTTGGTACGCATAATAAGCATTTCCCAACAAAAATATAGCACTGAATGCTGTGGAAATTCTGGTAGAAAGCCAATGTCTAGCAGTGGATGTACTTTGGCTAAGATGATGATGACAAATATAAAAACTATAATAATATTCTCGGGACACTGGATTCAGACTTAACCAGCATTAAAAAAAGTACTGCAATAAAAGCGACTTTTATTGAAATCCAAACCAATAATCTGAATAAATCCGACTAAGATAACTTATACCCTAGTCGCACAAATATCCACTTTACGATGGAAAGCGTGCAAGTAATCCACTCTCTCTCTAATAAAATGACTCGAGTGTACTAGACTAAGACAAACACATAAAGGATGCATAAACTGCACAAACTGCAAACACAGCCATGTAATGACAATTTAATCAAACTGATGCAGGCGTTAAATGGGTTAAGGACGATTTGCATGTTGCATATTTCATGTTGCCTCTAAATTTCCATGTAATAATCATTTGAATTTCTATATCCATATAATATTCTATCGAATAATCTATTTGAAAGGTGGGTAGGTACAGAAATCACAGAATCCATAAATGGTGCTTTTTAATAAACTGGTGAAGTGTTATTTATATACAAAATTGAAATTTTACTCGTAATATTGGGCCATACTTACTAAAATTACTGTGTCGGTCTTAGCAGATGCTAATATTTTGTGATAAGGTACTTTCTATTTGCCTGATCCTTGCGTTATCTTCAACACGTTGGATTTTACATACCTTTTCGAGACTTATGTGAATGTGTTGACTGAATATGAATGAATGTGAATGTTATTCTACATATATGATATCGACATTTTTTTTTGGCAAACATTCTTGTAGCTGAAGTGTACTACGTGAGGTTGACAAATGGAAGTGCGATTAACTCTTGGGTGACTAAACTGAACGGGAAATGTCATCCACGCAGACGTCTTCGTCGGATGGAAGAAACCTCAACCGGAAGATCCGGAAGCTGGTGCGACGTGACCTCCGATGTTCAAACGCCCGCGCCATCGCGGATGCGATTGAACAGAACAGAGGCACCAAAGTATTCGCTCGCCAGCTAGGTAGATCCCATCTGACGAAACTAAATACTGCGGATGGCAGAACCGTGACCTCAAGATTCGGGATTCTCGAGGAAATTGAGAGTTTCTACAAAGACCTGTACGCATCACGGATGACTAAACCCACGAGACCCAGCGCTGATGACCACAGAGCCCCACTCACGCGCCATTACACGGAAGACATCCCTGATGTCAACCAGGGCGAGGTCAGAGTGGCTCTCGAGCAGCTTAAGAACAACAAGTCGCCTGGTGATGACGGAATAACCACAGAGCTCCTTAAAGCAGGCGGGACTCCAATTCTGAAAGAGCTAGCGAGTCTCTTCAATTCCGTTATACACCAGGGCCTAACACCTCAAGCGTGGAGCGGGAGTGCGGTGGTTCTGTTCTTCAAAAAAGGTGATAAAGCCTTGCTGAAGAACTACAGACCCATCTCACTCCTGAGCCACGTTTACAAGTTGTTCTCGAGAGTACTCACAAACCGCCTCGCCAGAAAACTCGACGAGTTTCAGCCTCCGGAACAAGCCGGGTTTCGAAAAGGCTACAGCACCGTGGATCACATCCATACTGTTCGGCAGATTGTACAGAAGACCGAAGAGTACAATGAGCCGCTGTGTATGGCGTTCGTGGACTACGAGAAAGCCTTCGACTCCATCGAAACCTGGGCAGTTTTGGGAGCTCTGCAGCGATGTCGCATTGATTGGCGCTACATCGAGGTGCTGAGATGTCTATATGACACTGCCACTATGACCGTCCAGCTCCAGGACCAAAAGACCAACCCGATCGAGTTGCGTCGAGGGGTGAGACAGGGGGATGTAATATCCCCCAAGCTTTTCACCAACGCGCTCGAGGACGTCTTCAAGACGCTGGACTGGACTGGACGGGGCATTAACATCAATGGCGAGTACATCTCACACCTTCGGTTTGCCGATGATATCGTCATCGTTGCAGAGTCGCTGGAACAGCTGAGCGGAATGCTGCACAGCCTGAATGGAGCCTCACGACGTGTCGGTCTCGGTATGAACTTGGACAAAACCAAGATTATGTTCAACGAACATGTCACGCCGGGACCGATTTACGTTGACGGTTCGATGCTCGAAGTTGTTCGGGAATATATCTACCTTGGGCAATGTGTCCAACTTGGTAGAAACAACTTCGAGAAAGAAATCAACCGCAGGATCCAGTTGGGTTGGGCAGCATTTGGCAAACTACGTCGAGTTTTCTCTTCGCCTTTACCGCAATGCCTGAAGACGAAAGTGTTCGATCAATGCGTCCTACCCGTTATGACGTACGGTGCCGAGACGTGGACGCTCACAGTTGGACTAGTCCACAAATTGAAAGTCACACAGCGGGCTATGGAGCGAGCTATGCTCGGCGTCTCTTTGAAGGATAAAATTCGCAACGAGGTAATCCGACAAAGAACCAAAGTTACCGACATAGCTCGCAGAATTAGTAAGCTGAAGTGGCAATGGGCTGGTCACATCTGTAGAAGGACCGACGGTCGATGGAGCAGACGTGTCCTGGAGTGGAGACCACGACTCGGTAAGCGTAAGGTAGGGCGGCCCCCAGCTAGGTGGACCGACGACCTAAAAAAGGTCGCTGGGGCGCACTGGATGCGGAAGGCGGAGGACCGTGTGCTATGGCGCGTGTTGGGAGAGGCCTATGTCCAGCAGTGGACTGCGATAGGCTGATTGATTGATTGATTGATTGATTGACTAAACTGTACTGCGACTCACCATAGTTCGAATGCACGTGTATACGACAACCGATTGTGTGACGCAGAAGCGTAAATCGCACTTCCATTTGTCGACCTCACATAGTACACTGTTGCAGCTGTCAATGCATAACTCTGCTCATTTGAAATGGCACTACTATACTGTGCAGCGTTTTTTCTCTATAAAGCATATAAATAAATATAATTTCAATTCCACAACATGAAATATTTGACTTTGCATTTTATCGGGGTTCATGAACACAAAGTACATTTAGACTTGATACAATAATTTAATCATACAATTTTTGATCTCAATGCTCAATTATCTGTGTTAGTTTCCCCGAACAATTGTGGGTAAACGAATTGCCTATTACAGTTTTAGTAAACTGCACGTCTTTATGAATTGGAATTTAGTCGAATAATATTCTAAATTGTAGGTTACGAAATGGGCTATAAATATAAGCGTGACTAGACAGAATTATGGCATTGAAATAAATTAGGAGTTATTAGTAGTTAATACACTTTTGTTTTTCGATAATCGATTACTATCTATTATATTATATATAATAATAAGGAGTTATAGTGATCTTGTTGTTTCACAAATAAGTAAATCGTCACTTTGCCTATGTAGTTCCTATCCTTAGAGAATAAGTCTAGCCCATCCTGCCATCTCTTTTTGGGCTTGCCGCATTGCCGTTTTTTGTCACAAATCACCTGGTGAATTTTTGCAAATTATCACTGATAATACAAATAAGTTACTATGATACATAATTATCATAATTAACTTTGTGACGTAACAAATAATAAATAAGAATGATTTTGCCATCTAACAGCTCACCTTATTACATAGAAATAAATTTTCTACGTACTTGTACGTGCAGAATATACTATTTGGCACTGCGGTATTCCCAAGCTCTACGCCATATCATTCTCCAAACAAGGTTTAACGAAAGCGCTCACTTTAGATAGAGGTTTGGCTGTCTCTATGGCATTACTGAAATCCAGGAGCAGCATTTACCAGTTCCAATTATGAAGACTGCAAATCTTTTTTATATTTTTTTTATACTTCTTTGGTGGCAAAAAAGCATACGGCCCACGTTGCGGCCACTTGTTACGGCAGTTACCGTAGCTTATGAAGCTCAATACTAGGGGTATCACTTGCGTGTTTCGACCCGTATCTTACACCAGGGCTATTAAGTTGGAGTATCACTGTGATGAAAACACCTTTTATTCAAACTCACACCAGAAACACATTAAAAAGACATTGCTGTGTGTAGTCATTTAGCTGTGGTCTTCTGCTACTATTTAAGTAAGTAACTGCTTACTTGGTAAGAGTTACCGCAGCCTATGGACGCTTGCAATACCAAAGTTAAACTTGCTAAGCCCAAAGTTTTAATACTATGAGTCCCTGGGATAAGAAAATGTTTCTTTAACACTTTCATGGACAGTAACGTAGACACAATAGATGTTTTATTGTCATGACGTCTAAAGGCGTTCACTGTCCTTCAAAGTGTTAAAAAGTATCTTATCGAAGTTGCAAATCTGTTCTCACTCACAAAAACATAACACCAATAAGTTATTTGATTATTATAATATAATAACAGACGTTATTAATTTGTCGTTTTTCTTCAACAGACTATAAATTTCGACTCAACGCGTGGCGGCATATCCCTAGTTACGGAGAAGGGTATACACAGTAGCAGTAGGTTGTTGGTGCAGTCAGCGAGGACTTCAGACGCGGGGTCATATCAATGTGCGCCAGATAATGCGCAGTCAGCTACTGCGCGAGTACATGTCTTGACTGGTAAGTTGATATTCCAATGTCTATCTTTGTTTTTATTTGTTTTTTTAAGAATACAACTCCCACACCAGGGAACAAGCCCTGTCTCCCCGGGCACTTTACATCCAGATTAGCGAGTGAGTCACATAAAGGTATTCCTGGTGTAGGACGCCCGGCTTTCAGGAACCAGCATTCAGGATAAAAAATACTCTACCGTAACTCGGCTTGTTGGTACAGGCCAGGTAATGGTAAATGATTTTTCTTGTAAGCAATTAATCACACTCATGCACGCAAAATCAAAATAACAAAAGTAACAATTTAGTTAACTACACAAACAAAATGTTATTGCAATGTTCACTGTAAGTATAAGATTTGTACATTCAGCTCATAAAGTATTTTAATACAAATTTCAAAACTTAAAAAGGTATTATTAGGCATTTGCAACAGAATTATTAATCATCATCATCATCATCATCTCAACCCATATACGTCCCACTGCTGGGCACGGGTCTCCTCTAAACATTTGGAGGGATATTAGCCTACTATACCAATTAATATATCAATTAATTAATAATTACAAACGCTACATAACCCTCAAAATCTTCATTTAATTAGCGAAACCTATTCCGCACCTGAACATATTATTAACTAAACCAGATCGTGATCAAAAGCAAAAAGGCATACAAAAACACTCCTTAACTTACGGTTCTCCCAGAGGAAAGATAGACAATAAATCAGTCCTGTCCTTGATGTAATTAACTGGAGCACGGTCGGAACGTCTAGAAGTTCTAATTAGTTGACCGGAGTGTTCGTCAACCGACAATCGTCAGACGTCTCAGCATGGAACTGGCGGAGTTAATTTGACTGTAAAGAGTCGCAAGTAATTTCAAGTATTGTATTAGCTTTCTTGTGTAGATTGAAGGTATTTTAAGAATATTATAGAAAAATATTTTTTATAGTAAAATTAATAATAAAATATAATTAAAAAAAATATTATGTATATTTTTACTGCATGGTTGGTGGTGACCTCGCTATTCACCACTGCGCAGCGTGTTGTGGGTTCGATGCCCACACGAGATAAAAAAATGTGTGATCAATAAATGGTTTTCCTGAGTCTTGGTGTACTTTGTGTCCTTTAATTGTATGTTCTTATGATCTTGTTCTCTAGTGCGGGAGTTGTCTTTAAAAAAAAGAGAAAAAAAACGGTATATATATATATATATATATGTATATTTGTTACAAGCTTTTGGCCGCTGCAAATTTTCTAACGAATACCTGTATCCCGAAAAGCTATAAGATTGTAATGTTTCATCGTAATCCGTCGAGTAGTTTTTGCATGAACTTTAAAAACTTTCGCATTCATAATATTAAGTAGGATTGAAATATTTTTTAATAATATGATTATATTAAAAAGACGATTATTTAGCCCAGGAACTTTGTAATAGCTTGGAAGAAAAAAAATATGTCTGGTGGTTTAACTGGTAAATAATGAAGCCCAATATTTGATTTCAGTAGTGAATAAGTTCTTCTTTTGAATGCTATTGGACGTATATTATGTTCACTATATACTCGTTACTAAATACGTTTGATTTTCTTATTCGTATTGTGGTCACAAAGACATATGCTGGTAAAGGCCGATATTGTTCGCCTTACGACATCTCGCCTAGACTGAGTGCACCAAACTGACTAAATTGTCAGTTTGGTGCACTCAATTAAAGGGCTGTCTATTGTCGATCTAATTTGATCTGTCCTCTGCAACGACGCTCTCTCTCGTAGTATAATTTTTCCTTCATTTCATGGAATTCCCGTCATAGCGAAAGTCCCTGATAACATTATATTTTTGGTATTATTATTTATATCAATAACAAACTTAAATAAATGTGAATTTTCAATCCATATAAAATTGTTATAATCTCATTATATCCATATAAAATTGCCAGTTTCATTATACTTACGTTAACCTTATTTACTTACTTACTTTACTTACCTTTCTTTTGTAAAGCTTTATTCTTAAACCTTAAATTTCAGCATTATTTAAAATTAAATATCTGCTTCTTCTTAAAAGAGATTAACATTCTTGTACAAGACTGATACGTGTTCTAAACATATCGTCTATAGAACCTTGCTTAGACTTATGTAGTTTAGCAAACACCTTAGCACTAGCTAATCTAAAACCTCTAATGTAACAGTATACAACCCAACACAACTCTGACGTTGGACTAATGTATTCATTACTTGCTGGCGGCACGATGTTGCAAATTACAGCATTAGTTCTGTCTCCCTTGTATCTCCTGCATGTTTGTTCTATACATCACTACAAATCAAATTGATTTTAGTTTTGTAATTTTCAGTAAATTTATGGTAATCCTGATATTAAATTCTGTCACGGGGTCATCTTGATTTCACGGTGTGACTAACAACGTCGGAAGTTTTGTTCTAAAGTAGGTTAATGACGAACAAGTTCGCAAGCATCACTCAAAGTTATGTAGAGAATATGAAGCAAACAATTGGACTGGATTAATTAACTAAGAAATGTTATAATTTTCTAAATTACATTTATAAATAAAATTCCTTTTCTAAGATCCTAGAGAAGTAACAGGTAAATAAACTATTATTTAATAAAAAGAAATACTAGATACAAAATAAAAGTATGATGCCGTAATAAAATAGTTCATTAATTTTACGACAAGATTTTTTTTTGTTTGGAATGTTCCTTCCAAAACTAAAAAGTCCAATTAAGTGCTTAAAGAAAAGCTTTAGTCAGCCAAATAAGGAGACAAATATTTTAAAGAAAATCCACTAGAACTACATATTACGTTTCCAGTAATTACTTGCTTAATGGCCAAAACAACGGGTAATGTAGATTACAACATTAGTCCTGCTAACTATCGCCTCTATATGCTAGTTATTGCGTTTGCTGCTAAGGATAATGCATACTAAAGTAGTTCTTCCTTAGTTTTCTTATTACTAGTTCCAGCAAAGCTAGCAATTGCAAGATCCAATATTGCAGATGTTTGAATACGGAATTATGATTTTAATTTTTTCTGTGGGTATTTTTCGTATTCTTTTGTTATGTGAGCAATGTTAGATTAAAGTTGAAACATGGTTTGATTAAATCGATAAAGAAGCAACTACTTTTTTATAGCTTGTTCTGAAGATGGTAAGCAGTTAACGTGGTCAATGGACATTTGCAACCTACCAACTAGTTAAAAATAATTAGTTTGGAGATAATAGATCAAGATTAGTAAAATTTACCGGCTCAAAAGAAATCCGTTCAACATTAGTAATTTCACTGTATTGATTTATCAAGTTTTAAACAATAGGAGCTGATACAACAATATGACATACGTTGAATGGTATTATACAAAATCGTCTTCGTATTGTTTAAAAAAAAGTGAAATTTAGGGTAGCAATTGATGCGATGTTCCATGCCGACATTGACCTTGCGTGCGGTTCAACGATTTCACGATATTTGGGTAATTCACCCGCAGACATCATTGCTACTATAAGTACCACTATGACATGCTATTTTGTTTGTGTCTTTTGGATCTGTGTATCGCTTGGACCAACAGAGAGTTCATCCTCACATCCTAGCACCTTAAACATGCTTTACCGTACGGTTTCAGAAAAAACTCCTACCATTTATGATTAGGTTGTGGGATGAGCTTCCCTGCAGAGGTTTTCTCTAGTGACTATAACATGAGGTTCTTCAAAAAAGGAGTTATAAGGTTTTCAATAGGTTGGCAACTTGCGATTGACTCCCCTGGTGTCAATCGCAAGGTGCCAACTGTCTCATCTGGAGAGAATTTCCGAGCATTTAAACGTTTCTGCCATACATATTATAGCAATCAAACTTAGCTCACAAAGGTCCCGTAGTTTAAGGTCCTTCGTGGTGCTCCTTTTCATAGGTTACAAACCTATACAAATTTATTTTGTCTCCCGCTTTGCTATGGAGAGAAGTGGAAACTTTTCTTTCTAACTCCTCCTATTTACTTCTGATTAAATTCGTTGCGGGGTCCAAGACAGTAGGTTTAGTTATCCACGGGACGCATGAGTGTCAAAACTCGGTGTATCAGTTGGTTACCCCGCTGTTAATCCTGGCTCACAGGAGTCACAGCGGTGGGCATGTGGGTAGGATTGTCCCTTGGTGCTGCAAACGTTTATGGGTTACGGTAACTGCTTACCATCAAGCGGGCCATATGCTAGTTAGTATAAAAAACCCTTATTTATCATTATAGTTTTCAGCGATTCATTTACCGGTACTTTATAGTCTGGCTTTCATTACTTCTATTAGTTACTTGGGTCTTGTTTATTATATTGCCACTATTTCCTTCTCTAATATAACTTTTTTCCCCGAAAGACCTTTGTTATATTCTAAGGCGGTTAGAATTTGGACATTCCTGAATAACAAATGAGAGCTGATATTTCATTCATAATAAAGTATTATATTTATGATATTTGTCATTAAGAAAAATGTAGTATATTCAAGAGGAACACAATTTGTACTAAAGCTAAACTGTCGTTTTCAGAATATATAGTTGAAGGTTATGTGACGCAATAGAATAAGAATACAATCATCATCATCATCATCATCAACCTATCACAGTATACTGCTGGATATAGGTCTGTCCAACTATCCACTTGGAACGATCCTTGACTTCTTGCATCCAGCTGCCCTCAGACACTTTGCAAATATTACAATGAGCTGGAAGACGCAGCATGGGTTACGGGTAACCGATAAAAAGTCAACTCAAGACTGAAGACTATGGAAAAATCCTTAGGGAAAACATGCATCCAGTTGTACACTTCTTTCAGCTGATGAACATGATTTTACCAGTTTCATGTGTAATTCCTAGCAAAATTAATCCACATAGAATTTTCACTTTAATTGAATCAACTTAATCTACAAATTTGTACATGGGCATAATATTTTTATTCAATAAAGGCTGTTATGTCATTCATTTCCCAGTTCGACCATTAACGTTTGACATTGTTTATGTTTTGTGAATATTTTGTCGTGTAGAATATTTGGGGTGAAATACGATATTTATATATATATATACTGATGTATTATATTGATCTTTTACATAAAAGTTATGATCTGTGTCTTACGTTTTTTAAATTATAATCTGGGTTTAATCTTTGCTTTGCCTTGATTATTATGAATATTTTATCTATGATAAAGTATTTTTGTTATTTTCAGTGTTTTCATAAGATATTTACAAGAATAGTTATTTAAGTAAATTAACCTAAACAATAAAGGCATAATAGTGTAAATATTGTATTTTACACTTATTTAAAAAGAAAAAAAATAATGATAGAAAATATTTAAAAAAGGCAGAGGGACTGCTTAATAGAGCTCATAATTTTTTTCCGCATCGACGCCAAATGGAAACATGTCCAGAAGACCGCCACCTTGAATGGCAATAATAAAAATACATGACATGTCATCTCATCACTAAACAACAATAAAGAGCATAGTTTAGAATGTTCTAGAGGTTTCTTTGTTCGTTTTATTTCAATTTACTCGTATTTCCATTGTCCATGTATGAAATTTTAATTCAAGATTTAAAATTGTTATTGTACACTTCATTACATTATCATTTCATTTTACGGCATGCATAAAGTATTTTCTTTCGTATGAATTCTCCAGTACCTTATAGAAGAGAAATACAAAGTGTTAAATTCTACTCTACAAAGTAAAATAATTATTTGAACTAAAACGTTTAAACCGCTCCATCAGTAGTTACGTACCCAGTATAGCGTTAAAACGTCTATTGTGACCCACTGAACGAATTTACCGCTATTTAGCAACAGAGCAGTGCAATGAGAATTTAAAGCCAGCGTCACACTAGAATTAATGTCGCTTGTTACCAACAAAACAATGTTTTTCATTTATAGTAATAGGTATTTATTTTTAAATAGGTACCATACATTACATATATGTAAAAAATGAAAACCTCCCACTATTTTACTTCATTATATTTGCCTACTTATCTTTTCTGTCTTTCCAAAGGAGAAAAAATTGCTTTAAGCGATAAGGCCACCCATTATTGGTACATAAATGTGTGAAATAATGTTTGTATTCATGTACAATAAACTTTTCTGTCTATCTCAATAATTATTAAGATTCCTAAATTGTTTGTACGGCTGACTGAAAATGCTATTTCACTACTTTGTTACATAGTACGAATAAAACAAAGTCGTTGCCGTTGTCTGAACGTTTAGATTTTTTAAACTACGCACCGAATTTTTAGCAATAAAGTGATTCAAGAGGAAGGTTTTCTAATGTATAATAAATATTATATTTACATAAAATTTAAAAACATCAATGTGGAGCGAGGGCGCGTGGCTAGATAGTCATAAAACAAATGAAAATTATTTTAAACAACCTCAAAAATTAGAAATGCTGAGGCAACTTTAAACAACTTATTGAATGAAATAACGCAGAATATTAGCTTCCATCATCATCATCATACTTACATCCAATTGGCGGAAAACGCACATGCATTCTTCAAGTAGCGTTTTGTAAAATGTTGTTAGAAAAAAAGTACCTACCTAGGTGTTAATCATAATAGCCTGTCTACACCCAGTTATTCATTTTATTATAAAAAGTAGGACGAATACGGATTTTTTTACGTGGGGCAAAACTTCGTGAGGCGAATGCGGAACAAATCCACTCATTTGACGCAAACATTGATAGATTTTTTATTTCTATACTTACCTATGTTCTATCCAGAAATATGCATCTAATTCACACCAAAGTACCATTCAAATCAACATAAATTCAAAAGTTTGTAATGCACGAAAAATTGCACACGTTGATGATGAAATTCCACACAGATGTAAAGTTTTAAATGAAAACATTAAATGTTCCCAAGTGAATAATCGGCTTTTTGCACACAGTGGAAACTAGCTAGCTTTCCAGTGACGTCACGTTTGAATCACAGCCCCCGTTAGTTTTGTGTACTGAATTGCTAATTAGTTCATGTAGGTTTTGTGTCCGTAAATGGAAGTGAATTTGGGAAATACATGTTTGGGTGACGTAATGTAAAATTTATGATATCGTAAATATTATATTCGTCAATAAACTTAGTTTTCGCTTTATTTTTGTTTTTAGTTTTAATATTGTTATAGTTATTTTTGCCCGTCAGAATTTTTACGATGCAAAGACAATAAGTAAGTAGTAGAAAGGGAATGTCATTAAAATAATTTCGTATTTTTCAACAAATTGATTTTGTTTTAATAAAAAATACAATATAATCCTTACTAATATTATAAATGTGAAAGTTTGTGAAAATGGATGGATGGATGTTTGTTACTCTTTCACGTAAAAACTACAGAACGGATCTGGATGAAATTTGGCACAGAGATAGATTATGGTCTGGAATAACACATAGGCTTCTTTTTGCAGCGATAACCGACATCCACGCGAGCGAAGCCGCGGGCAAACGCTTGTATTGTATATAATAGTTAAAGTAAAAACATTGAAAACTTTAACCATAATAACAACAAGACATTTATTAAATATTAAAATCATTTGTTGAAAAATACTCTAGGCTATATTCAAAAGCAATTTATGACGCTTGTAGTAAAATTAATTAATCATTTTTATAGGGCTTTGCATCACCAACGTTGAAACTATAAATGTATGAGCGAGTCGTGACACTGGCTCGTAAAATAAAATAAATACAGGTGTTATTTGTAATTACGTACATATGGTTTATTAATCATTTTTCTACTTTACCTATTAACACAGTGAGTAAGGTATATTTATTTTTGAAATTAGGTGCTGATATGTAATTATTTTTATGCTGGTTTTTATTTATAGCGGTATCGCGTTTGTACTTTTTGTTGGAAACTTTTTTAGAATATAAATTTTAAATGAATTTATTGAGGTTAAAAAAAGAATTGCGATGTTTATATATAGTTTTGATACAGTGGTTGAGAAAAACGGTGTGTTAATTATAAAATATATATATATAGAACTATACGTCACTTATTCAATTTGATAATTGAAATGGTTTTTTTAAGTTAGGTAAGAGTTTATTGAAGAAAATGACTATACCATATTATTATTATTTTTAGCCTCATAAATGTACCACTACAGGGCTAAGGCCTTCCCTTCCTTTATCCATAATACTTTTATAGGCGTCAAGTTCACCTCGCCTACTTCTTTTGGATCAGACAGGGCCAAGTGACCAATTGTTTTTTAATTTTTTCTTTAAAAGACAATTTCTGCACTAAGGAACAAACCTTGTGTCACGGGGCATGCAATCCACGAACAAAAATAATGGGCCAAGAGCCAGCAACGTATTTACTTTTGTAATTTCATAAGTCATGAAAATTCACAAACTAACTCTTATAACCCTGCAGAATAATATGGCTCTTCTGGCAATCCTCTGCAGCCGGGGTGTTTAACCCTAAAATAACAAAGAGGGTAACAAATAAAACTAAATTTGGTTATAGTATTAGTCCTAAAATCTGTAATAAATGATATTGGCAGTATTTTCTATTTTAAATTAATTACTTTAGTTTAGGTTTTATTTCTCACCCCTTTATGTTATTTTACGGTTAAACACCACGGCCGCGGAGGGTTGCCTTCTGGTAACCCTTCACAGCCAGGGTATTTAACTGTATAATATATTTCTGTACTGTATGTATCTTCTGAGCCTTAAATTATTATTAGAGTTAGTTTGTGAATTTTCATGACTTATGAAAGGACAAAAGTAAATACGTTGCTGGCTCTCCCTCTATTATATAATTATTAAATAAAATGTATTCAATTGGATTTGTTCTTAATATGGATTGCCTCTTGTTATACGAAAGAGCTGGTAAAATGTTGGTGATACCTACATTTTGCCAGCTATTTTAGTTATCTTATTACAAGAGGCAAGCCATATTTAGAAAAAATCCAATTATCATCTCTATGCTGTGTGTTTTCTTGGCGAATTTCCACCATTTTCCACAAAAGCCCTTTGTTGGAGATGGCGAAAATTCTTTACTTGACGTCACGTTTTCATCAAGATAGTTAAGTATATTATTGCTGCAAATAAAATGCATATATTTTTTGAAAACTTCTCCGAAGTCTTTAAAAATGTCGTTAATATACAGGTTTGTTATTTCCACGGTAATAACACACTGCATAATTTTATAAAGCCAAAGAACGTATATTAAAGTTATAATTTCCACTATATAAACATCCATTCTTGTTTTAATCACGTAATAACTGCAGTGGAATTCAATTACGCGTTTATTTCATTTAGTAGAGCTCTCGAGATTTAGCTCTCTGCGGTTTATTTAGGTCCATAAAAGCTGATAACAGCTTTAAACGTAACTTTAGAGATTGTTTATAAAGATATATTGCGATATAACGCACCCTCAATGGAAAAAAGACGATTGCATACAATTATATTATAATAAGAAAGACGTAAATATCGTTCTAGCGCTCTAAACTGTTGCCGTCAACAGTAGCTGAGGGACTAAATTTTATCTATCACTATCATTTTATGTATAATAACGTTGCGAATTATCTATCGCATTCATACTTGGACTCTAGCAAGCACGCACTAAAATATGGAAACAAAACTGGGCCCCAATTCTGCTTATTTACGAATGGCTTAATTGAATCTGATTTGATTCTCAATTGAATCACAGTAGCATTTTTGGTATTCTGCTAATAAATTTAAGACCAATAGTTTTAAAACCATTGGTCTAAAATTGTTTAGCAGAATACCAATAATGTAATACCAAAAATGCTTATAATTGAAGACCAATAGTTTTCCAACGATTGATCTTAAATTTATTAGCAGAATACCAAAAATGCTACTGAGATTCAATTGAGAATCATTTCAGATTCAATTGAGCCATCCGTAAATTAGCAGAATTAGGGCCCTGGACGCCGCCGCTCAATTTGAAGGATCTTTTTTATAATATCATTGATTGGATAATAATATGTGTAATTTTCATCTTATGAAAATTAGAATAAGGTTAAAATTACTAAGTGGCTTCATCTTATCTTAGATCATTTTTCTACTGATAATACAATCTTTGAGTTATAGATAACCTTAGGGTAGAAAACGTTTCTTTAAAAATGCTGAAAATTTCTTTAAAATGTTTTTTATAAATGAACACTTGACACCTTTACTTACGCACGTGTCTAGTCTATTTGACTGTGGACTTATATAAGGCAGAGGTCGTTCCCTAATCGGGTTTAGCTACTTATTGGATGCCGTACCTTCGTTTTTTATCCTACTTGGGTATCAAACAATCCCACCTTATGTTCACCAGCTACCGCAGCCTATAGGCGCTTGTAATACCAGAGGTATCACTTACGTATTGCCGACCCATTTTTTTACAGTAGGGCTTTATGATGGGCTATATATCCCTGGGATAGGAAAACGTTCCTTTTAAAATGCATCCCTAAATGAACACTGGGGACCTCACACCCAGAAACACAACTACACCGCTGTGCGTAATTATTTATCTTTGGTCTTCTGTAAGGTTGAGGTCCTTCCCCAGTCGGGCTTGCTTGCAAGTGGGGTGCCTTACTTCTCTTATAACGCACCTCTTTTAATGTTACAAAAATAGACCATACTATTTGATAAAAATAATACTCAATGACGACGAGAAGATTCGTAAATAAATAATGGAGTTTTCCTTATCATGTTTGTTTTGTCGCAGGTGAGACACCAGCCGCGATGCAGGGAAGCGCACAGTGGGCAAGTCGCTTCGACATACGCACACTACTATACTTCGCCAGTGTTATATACCTTTATTCAAATGTATAAACACAAGAACATTCAAAGGACTGTGTAAAAGTATCGATTTTGTAAACAAGTGAAGAATGTAAGTTTGAATACACTTGAGAGTTTTGTTAAGTGAATTCTAAATTCGAAGTTCGAGTCAATCGAGTTGGCTAACTTCGATTAATCGACTCAAGTCGTATCGGAAATGCAAAATACGTTGGTTGGTTTTAAATTTTAAGAAAGTTGTATTTGTAAAATATTGATATAAATTATAATAGTGTTGTACAGTGACATCGAAATATCGAAGCCCGCGGATACTGATTGTCAGTTGTCAACTAAACGTCAATCTTTTATAATTAAAGGATTGAGATTGTACTGACGAGTATACTAATTTGCATTTGTTTTTTGTATTTGATAATTGTTTGAACGCATTATTTTGTTTTAAATTGATTGTATGACAGTACCTTGATTTAAACACAGAAAATTTCTTAGACATTATTGATGTACTTATATGTTTTGTTCTGTCATGATCAATGATCAGGTACTAATCAGACCTGAAGGGAAACATCTGTGCCAATGTTGCATAGAATAATATCCTAAGTATCAGGGTAATGTTAAAAAATAAACTAGAATAAAATTTCGACAAATTCACGTTTCTAATAAATTATCTTCATAACTTTAATATAAAACCGGATGATTATCAATCGCGATTGAGACTGATTGAAAATGTGATTGATAGCAATAGACAATCATGATTGATAATCTTGATTAAACGATGTAAAAATTGTAGCTAATATAAATAATAGAAATAGATATTATTGTTTTTAAGATTAAAAGTTGATTGGATTAAAAGACCATTTTTTGTATTTGTGCAGTTTTATTTTGTTAATTCTTTATTGCACACAAATTATAGTTACAATACAAAACACTTAACAAAAGACATGTACAAAGGCGAGCTTAACTCAATATTGAATTTTCTTACAGCAAACCAATAGTGGTAGAGGAAATATTGTATAAGGGTATAAGAGCATTAAAGTGTACAACAGAAGGAGAAAATCGAAGAAAAAAGTAAAAACACAAAATCTAACTAATAATATTGTATACATAGCGTATACTTTCATAAACATACATACTATGACTACATATATACTTAATATAATATATACATATGTATAATTAAAAATACTAATACTTACATACAATATAATACATCTACTACGAATATTCTTTAGAGAGAAAATGTTCTCTTGTTCTTCTTCTAAAGACATCCAAAGAAGAGCTGTACCTGTTTTGTGCCTCAGTATCTATAATAAATTTTTACTAGAAGAAAATACTTTGTACCCTTCTTAAGGACGTTGCGCACACGGAGGAGGATGAAATTTGGGTACAGTTAAAGTTCATATAGAGAAAGATTTCAGAAGGCAATGACGGCCCAATTTTGACCACCGGGTGACCTATAAATTCACCTTAATAGTTCTCAAAAATCAACCACATTGCCATAATACAGACTGCCTAGTTTCAATGAAATTACCGTGTGGAAGTTGTCTCAGGATATTATAAAAATGCAAACCTCTCGTAGTTAGATCCATCGAACGAATACCTACAAATAAAAAATATGTTATATGGTTTTATGTTATGAATAACCTTGAGATATTAATAATGAGCTTTATCCAAGGGACTATAGCATGGGGTTAATCAGGGTCTGTAACGTGTGAATCCCTATTCTACGTTAAGTGCTTACCATCAGATGGGCCGAATGCTAGTTTGCCTATTAGTAATAGGTACAAATGAAATGAGCAAATTTTATTTCTAAAGGCATCTCTGATCCACCAACATTTTTAGTGTGTGGACAAACTGATCAAAATGTTGGTGGATCAGAATGAGAGAGTAAAAGGGAGTTTTGGCCTTAGTCCATACTAGGGCCAAAAATTCCCTCTTACTCTCTCTCTCTTGATGCCACACCCAGCAATGACATGGGTTGTTATTATTACTAAAATGATCACAACAGTCCTATAGTCACGCACAGGTGGCTTATACACAAGTTGTATGTTTACTTATTGAAGATACAAACCTAACAAAACGTATTTATACAAACATAGCACGATTGCTATGTGGGTGGATCAAGAACGTTATTAATGGTGTGAGTCTTTGATAACAATGCTAACTAGTTATTGCCTACTTGTCTTTCTATGCTTTATAAAGTGACATGAATCACAACTTCATACACTGTCCATAAATCACACGAACTAGGCGGCTTTACGTGCTTTCCGAGGCACAGTTAGGTCTCGTTGTGCTGACTTGTCCACTCATCTACCGGTCTGCCGGTAGGTTTTTACAGCGTCAGCAATGCGCGATCGATACCCGAATGATTTCCCTGGATTTGCGAGCGTCCATATGCAATGCTAAGTGCTTACCTGCCCCTTTAGTAGTAAAAAAACTCATAAAAGTATAAATAGCCACAAAATTAATCATTACATCGTATTTCCTAATAAAATGTTGGTGACAAATTACATCGCATTCATCTATACGTCTTCATTCCAATTCGAAACTTCAATCCGTACCAACCTCTACCAGCACTATTCAAACAAAAAGTATAGCATATACAACGTGCAAACACGATATTTCTCAACCCGTCCCTACCTTTCACCCGGGGCCCTTAGAAAACACGTTCACGTCAACCATTCACAGCAACTCATTCGGGTTTTATTTAAGGCCTTTCATTTAGACGAATGTAGTTGACGGTTTAACAAAAGTCTTAGAGTGCCCGAGGCGCAAACGCTTCAACGAAGCTAATCGAAACCAAGTCTAATGGAAAAGTGTTCTAGTTAGGGCTACCTGTTTGTCGCTGTATTGTTTAGATAAAAGTAATGGACTTGGAAAGTAAGTGAAACAAAAATAGATGAAAGTGTATTGGAAAAAGGAAGCGCAGTTGAGACTATTGTGAAAGGCGATATGGAAGGCGTTTAATTAACAGTTAAAGCGCTTGCTATAATGGAGATTGCAAAATAAAATTTAGTGATGGGTTTTCTTATACTTCTACGGTAACATACAAGTATGGTCCGCGTGATGGTAAGCAGTAACCGCAGGTAGCCTATGGATGCTTGCAATACCAGCCTATTGGTTTGGTGGTTAGTGAAGACTGCTAAGTCGAGTAGTCGCGGCTTCGATTACCACACAAAACAAATCTTTATATAATATAATGACCCCAATTTTAGTTCCATATTAGAGTGTTATTTATCATATATCCTACTATCTTACTTATATTATAAACGTGAAAGTTTGTAAGTATGAATGGATGGATGGATGTTTGTTACTCTTTCACGTAAAAACTACTGAACAGCTCTGGATGAAAATTGGCACAGAGATAGATTATGGTCTGCAATAACAAAGAGGCTACTTTTTACAGCGATAACCGACATTCATGCGGGCGGAGCCGCGGGCAACAGCTATTTTATATATATTGAAAAATATTTAGGTATGTTTACCAGTTGTCAGGAAATCATAGCACAAGCTCTGCTTACTTAGTCTGGAATTAGATCGTGTGGGAGTTGTCTAAATATACCAATAAAGGATATCTATATTTAGAACTTAGTAATGAGAGGCCGACTACAAAAAGCAGTTATATATAGTTACAGTTATATTCATAAGGTTATATATACGTATTAAACTACCTGGAAATCTTAACTTGCTTATAAATAAGACCTTATTTAAGTGAGTTTAGGTGCTGTGGCTGTGTTGGCTTCCCAGTGACAATACAAAAAATATCATCAACATTATGTATCCCTTTCACAATTAAATGATCTTCGGTTCAACATTTAATGCCTTCCCTTCATAATGTTTCATCCAGAGATTAGTAAGTACAGGGGCTACTGGTCTCCCCATTGTGAAGCCATAAAAAAAAAGCTGCAGGTCGTATTCGTTTGATCTTGGAATTGGAAATACATAGTTGCCCTCTAGACAGTGTTTCAGTAATTCATTATAATTAAACATGAGGTTCACCTATGAAATGGAAACGAGCAAGTCGTCGTTGTCAAAACCTTATTTAGTTTAGGTTTTCACAGCTTTCTATCGTACAAAAATAGATATTGTGTTTTCACGATGGATGCTTGAAGTTTGAAGATTGGCGGCGTTTACATCTCCGTTCCTCAGAAAGTACGTGAAGCCATTGTTCTTCATACAAACATATATCAATTGGTTGTGTCAAATTGCCGTCCCATTTGAGTATGGGCGAGAGAAAATTAGGAGTGTACCTGTGTTTACGCACACATTAACTGTGCACTGTAATATCTGCCATGCTTGTCTTCGTTGAGGTTCGCCACCATGATGTTTAGGAGGATTGAGGATTAGTATTAATTAGAGTTGCCCACGGCTCCACCCGCGTGGATGTGGGTTATCGCAATAAAAAGTAGCATATTTGCTGTTCTAGACTATAATCTATCTCTGTGCTGAATTTCATCTAGATCCATTCAGTAGTTTTTACGTAAAAGAATAACAAACATCCATTCTCACAAACTTTCACATTTATAATATTAGTAGGATATTAAAGTAAAGTAGTAAGGCAAAGTATTGTCTCAGCCTACCCTAATGGGAGACGGGTGTGATGATATAAACAATAGATGTTTGATCAAACGATAACAATGTATTAACATTTACTCTGTATATAATGAAGTAAATTTTCGGATTCATAGAAATTGATTTAACATAGAAATGTTTCAATATTATACAACGATAAATTGAACAATGTATATCGTTTTACAATAATTTATTGTAGAATTTAGAGCAGATAGCAGAAATTATCATTATAATCATTTATTTCAGCATTAAAAATAAAACCATTGATAATACATAAATTACGGCACAGAAATATTACACAAATTAAGATTAAGACATTAAATTAAGATTTAATTATGGTATTATGGTTAGGCACCATGGGTCCTTCGCTGTTTGACACCACGACTTATTGACACCACGGTGTCAATCGCAGAAAAACGTTTTTTGACTTACCTGTTTGGCACCATTTTCATATTAATTATCGACCGTGGTGTCAAACGACGAATATCTTATTTGTTTTCGTCGATGGACACCAAGGTCAAGTGTGATTTGTGTACTGACGAAAAGAAAACGTTTATTACAACAAACAATTACAATCAAATGTTTAATGGAATCTTGGTTGTTATGGAATACATATTTATTAGTACAAATCATATTTTAATAAACCGTAAATAAAGGGAATAACAAACAATAGGTTAAAATTAAGAACTGAACGAATGCAGTTTGACATTTCAACAGACCAAAATAAAAGTCAAAAGTGTTCGTTTTGAGTTTCGTGAAATAGTCTTACAGTTTGTTTGGTTCGTCAATTATATTATAATTTTATGATATTAGCATCAACAATGTTTTCGGACAAAAAACACATAAAAATGTATTGTACAAGACCTAGCCCAGGTTCTATACATTTCTGAAACATCGCCTTTATATTTATTAAAATTTGCATTTGCACTTTATAATATATGAAATACAAATGAATGCATTAGAAATACAAAATATTGCATTGTGTCAAAAATGCATGAACATTATCTTCGAAATAGGAATAAGTAAACTTTTACCTGATTCACCTTTTAAATTAACTGATTTCACTATTATTGCCTGGGCCTATTATATCCAAGACCTTATGATTAAAACTAATAATTTGAATGTGAAAACAAATCCATACTTACCATCCACTTTGAAGTGAGCAATTTTCGATGGCCCCACCGAATAAACGTGCAAGAGTTCTTATACGATTTTTTTTCATTTTGCCTATCTTACACCTACCTAATATTTTTTATGAATTTTAGACTCAAAACATGCCTATTATAATAGTGAATTTCTTTATTATAGGAAATTAAGGAATTAAAAAATACAGGAATAATAGTTTATGCTTTTATTACATGCTTTTTGAGTTACCAAGTATACAAGAATAAACATGTTAAAACCTACAGACGATTTGAGAATTTCTGACTGTTTTCAAATTTAGGTAATGTTTTCTAATCTTCTTACACGTTTATTCGTGAAAAATGTATGCAAATTTTATTAGTAATGTTTTATCCCACAAAATGGAAGTTTGAATAAAAATAGGTTATTAAAATTAAAGTATTTCTATTTTTTTTCTAACGAATAATAGTGTAACATTACCGTGCGTTATATTCGTTATTAATATATATCGTTACACAAGTAAACGTGTAATGATATATTACTGTGCTAGTCATGCAAATTTCACAAAAAAAAAATAGTTGTACCTATATTCATTAATTTCTTTAAAGTCGTTGATGTTTAAAAAAAATTAAATATACATGTCTATAGTTTATTTTTTTACCTATAATTCGATGATACATTATTTATAGCTACTTACAATGAATTGAGCGTTATTGAAGTTTAAACGTTTTAACACGCTTTTTATTAGCTTCACCTGTATGTTTGTATGTTTGTAACCGACTTCTTTGGGCGCGATTTTGACCCACTTTAAACCAAAACAAAATACAAAAAAAAAATTGTATCCGATGTTGGGATTCGAACCCTGTTCGGTCGGTACTACCTTCGTACGGTACTGTGAGAAAATTACCTATTTGTGAATTTGAACTTATAATAAATATTATCTGATATCTAAACCATCTACAAAAATCAAATTCCTAAAAGTGGACTTGAATATGGGATTCGAACCCAGTATCATCGCATCGTTCGCGTTGGACTAATACCACAGAATGCTAATACTCCATCCATTATTGACAGTCCAATGAAGTTTTCACTTCTGCCGTGTGGTCAACACACACTCGTTTTTTGACTTAAGATTTTTGTTTGTTCTAACTCAGGTATTTCTACCCTTTCTTAAACGTTCTTGCCAATATATTTAAGGGCATGTAATAATAATAATTTGTATTTAATTATTTTTACCTGCTGATGTCTTGAATATTAAAATTAAATTTTAAGAGATGTAGTAGTAAAACGTAGTAGTTGTTGCTATCGCAAAACTGTTGTGGGTATCTAAACAGTTTTGCCTTGCCAAGCACTCTCAGAAAAAATGTATAATTTAAATAAAAATCATGTAAACACTTTTGTGCATGATTGTTATGTTATAATAAAATACCAATGCGGCCGTCCTTTGCTGTTTTACGTCATGGTGTCAATCAACGAAGACAAATAAGATATTCGTCGATTGACACCGTGGTCCCAAACAGGTAAGTCAAAAAACGTCCTTCTGCGATTGACACCATGGTGCCAATAATCCGTGGTGTCAAACAGCGAAGGACCCCCATACGAGCAAGCTTGACGGGAGAAGGAATTCTATAACTGCCCGGTGTAGTATACCTGTGCGTGAGTACAGGAGTCCAGTGCCTATTTATGCCTAGAATACATCACCCATATTAGACGCATGATGTTTCAGGTTTTGTAAGCACCAAGCATTCGTAGCACTTAAAAATATTCAGCTATATTTCAGCAAAGAGCTTCTAATATGTGCTGATGATATTATCTATAGATGTCTATCACAAAAGCATTATAAGGTATAAAAATTATACTTTGTGAGTTTCGATTAGCATGTCAATACGTAAATATTTGATTTGCGAGATATTTTGGAAAGCTCTATTAGTGTATACACTACGGCTTTTATTTCTTGTTTTTTTAATCTCTATTGCATCCACGAGTGATTTTAAGTTTGAATCGCGTTTTTATAGGAACATTACGTATTACAGTGTGTTACTAGCAGCAGTATGGCGATTGAAAGCAAATATCCGAAGCGCATAAAAGGCGTAATATGCGCAAAGGCGGCAACAAATTGTTTAAAATATCCATCAGCAATCGTTGAATCGTCAAATAACGACACTTTTTTAGTAGAAAGCTTTACATCAAATCCATTTTCCATTTAAAAATATATCTACTTTATCATCATCATCAACTCAACCCATAATCGTCATTGCTAGGCACAGGTCTCCATACATTTGGAGGGATATTAGCCAACTATACCACGCTGGCCAGACGGGTATAGTAGGTGGTATGTACTTACATACCAAAAAGAACAGGATATTTAAATTTTAAAACATTAATGTAAATAGCACTCTGTGACAAGCTAATTACTTATCAGTACACGTTTCACCAACCCTATAACATTGATCTCTGATTCTCGTTCCACGGATATTAATGGCGGAGGACAAAAACCGAATCGTTTAAAAATGAGATAACGGTTAAGTACGATTCAACGGATTCCATTAAACAACCCCTGTTTTTATTCAACCCTCATTTCGAGGGACGTTTTATTAATTATTGAAAATCTGTTATAAAATATCAAAAGATGAAGAGTTAATGGACTTGGTGGAATTTCAGTACCAATGTATTGAAACTATTTGATTTTTGTTGAAAGAGATTTTGAATGAATGAAGAAATTAATACATAAGGATATATGTAGTTTGTTCAAAAAATATAGATAAACTTAATATTATAGCTGAAATTATAGAAATTGTACTATTAGAGACAAAAGTGATTTATCTTCAGTATAATGCCAAGGTAGTCTGATAGTTGTAATGGAAATTAATATAGATATTTTTGAAATTTTATCAAACGTTATTTCGAAATTGTATGAGAATAACAACAATAATATCCTTTTGACCAATCAAAGTCTCAGCGGTCAATTTTAACGAAGAATGATACAAACTATAATACTACTAATTCGATTATGAAAACACTTTTAATAATAGCATGGCTACTTTTTAATGACATACCATGTGAGTAAAGCCGCAAGTGGAAGCTAGAGTAGGTATAATATGTAACATTATTCCAGGCGCCGGATTTCTTGAAGCTCTTTTGTGTAATGCAAGTTCTCCCAGTACTAACGAAGCAAAACAGCTCAAAGTAAGCGTAGCTTAAGTCTTTGCTGTTCAAAATTCATTTAAATCTGTTACATTCATCCAGGGATTATGTCAAAGCGAAATCTTTATCTGATTTCCAAATTTTTTAAATCTTGTACCTATTTAAGTACCTAGCTATATTTTTACGTCTATGCTAGTATCATGGGAGATGTTATTTGATCGAAGCTTTTACTTAAATAACAGTTTTTTTTAAATTCTATAATCACGCATTCTATTGTTTTGAATACTCGTTTCATTTACAATGAGTGGGCAATATAATAAATATATAGATTTAATACTATAGAGCGGTGTAGTGGCTGAGTGATCGGTGGTGACTGAGAATAAAGTTCTTGGAAGACTTGAGTTCGATCCCGGATGGTAGTACCAATGCAAATTTCACTTTGTGGAAAATTTATACTTACTAATTAAGTAATTATTATCTGTTCAAGGCAAAGGAAAACATCGTGAGGAAACCCACATGTCTTAGAAGAAAATACATGTCTGATTCAATAACCCACTTTATTCCAGCGTGTGTGAATTAAGGCCTAAACCCTTTCTCTCTTGATAGAGGAGAGGAAACCTACTGTGCCTAGTCGGTCATATATCAGTTGATATTAAAGTATAAAGCTTTGAATATTAAATTACGGACAAGAATGCATTCAGCATTTTTTTTACGTAGATTTAGATTTAGAGATTGTATACTAAATATTGTATATTCATTTTCATAGTACCTACAAGTTAGCAAATCAATGCAGTCTTAATTGAAACATTCACGCAAAGAAGCTATTTATTTATGTAAGGAGTTTTTTTAACTATGATGAAAGTAAACAAATACTTCCTCACAAAAGTTGGTTAATGCTTTCTTTAAAATGTTTGATGGCGAAGGTATTATAAATTGTACGCTCAATTACTAGTCTCGATTTTAATCGAAGATTTATGAGTTGGAAACGACATTTAGCACCCCATCCGCACCCCTTCCCTTCAGTGGAATTCAGTATTTCACTAGTCCAATAAAGTCGATTCGATCTCGCCGACAGCAAAGCTCGAATATAAAATTTTCATGAAATTTATTTTCAGCTTGAGTGTACTTTTGAAATATATATAAAAAGTTTGGGTGCCTCTTCGTTTCAATTACATTTCACATTTTTATCTGATGTATGTAAATAATTTAGTATACATTGTGTGTATGAAAATAATGGTTTTAAGTAAAATATTAGGGACATATGTATCTCAATGAAAAAAGTTCATCTAAATAAAAATCTGCTATGCTTATAAATTTTACTAAAATAATCAGATACTTTGTGACTAAATATGCAAATAAAATTATTAGTCAACCAATAAAATAAATTTAATTTACATTACTGACATTGCTCACCAGTTACTACATTAACGGACCACTTTCATTCGCTCATCGCGTATCACCCAAGTATTAAATTACTTAAGGCCTAAAAGCCGAAATTGAGGATCACATCATTAAATTTAATCTATATTCTAAACCATTTAGAGTTGGCAGGGTCCGTTTGTTCGTGGATTATCCCAGATTATATCTAAGTGGTGGTAATTTTGTTAGTACCAACTCTTTCGGTCTGACGTTGACGACTTCAAGTACCTTCAATAATTGCAAAGAGAATTGTATGCCGGACCCTTTTCTATTTTATATAGGATAAACTTTTAAGTTAGATTAATAAAGATTTAAGTATGAATTCAAAAAAAAAATGTTTATTTGATTTTTTAAAAGACAACTCCCACGCTAGGGAACAACCCTTGTGTCGCCAGGGTCTTTACAAACATACAATTAATGGACACAAGACCCAGACTCGGGACAACCAGCTATGTGTCACACAAAATCGATATCAAACCTGTAACAGTGTGTGCGCAGTAGTAAATGGCGAGTAACTACATCAACCGTACAATCAAACAAAGTACATAGACTTCAAGGATATCCGCAGCATTTGATCGTGAAATGACTTTGTGCATCGGCTACCCGCATCCTTTACTCGATTTCTACCATATTTGGCCTGTCCACGCTGCGTCTCCACTTTAAAATCTTTCTGTCTCAGTGGCCATGGATACTACGCTATAAGGTAATCATTCTGTCAAAAATATTGGTATCTTTTCTGACATCGTATTTTGTTAAATCCAATTTGTTCTGAACATTACTTAAAACGAAAACTTAAATTATTTAAGCTACAAAAAAAATATATCACATATTCTTTCAGTCATATAAATGAAAAACTTGCATTAATTCAAAAGGCAAATTTATGCAAAAGATTAGATTTTATTCGATAGCACTACTATCGAATAAAATCTAATCTTTTGCTAAAAATTTTATTGTTGGTGTGAAGACTCACTCTGATATGTAAATTGCCGACTCATATTTAAAAATAGTCTTATAGAAAAGCTTTTCAAATATAAGATTCTTTTTAACATTTTTATGGCAAATATATCGTTAAAATTTATATTGTTGCGGCCCAGAACGCAGAAATATTGACTACATTGTCGGAGGCAGCCGTCAAAGCACACAGGGACGATGACCTTACATCAGACATCGTTTGAGTTACACGCTCAGATTGATACTGTCTGTGAATTCCCACCAGAGCATACTTCCTTTGCTCCAGCTAAGCCGATTTAAAGACTTTCATGGCATGGACAAAGAACACGGGAAAGGCATACAATGTAGTATACAGCTCATCATCAGGTTTTCTCTAGGTTTCTACAGGATTTACCATTATTTCTACAGATTTGACTGTTTTTTTCATTGGCGACCTGCAACCTTTACCAAGTCTTTCGGTTCGCATTGTGGGTAGCCTGCCCACACTCCATCTTCCAGTTCATTATAAAGATACTTAGATTTTAAATCAAGTCTAAACAGAAAGCGGTTTGTCACGCTATCGAACACAAACACTGCCATAAATGAGTCGTGTGTATTGCCTATTGTCGATGTCCATTGTTCGTGCCACACATTTGTAAACAAAGCTGTTGCGAATAATACAACCCCAACAAAGAACTCACGTGTCTCAGGTCGATTACTTTCCCACTCGGTTTCCACTCTGTTTATTAATGTTTGATGTGCGTACTCTGACATTTCAAAAATGTCACACAGAATATTTTATTAATTTAAATAATAGAGTTCACAAAATATACTGGATGTAAAATAAATGAATTAATCAAACATAATGTAAGTAGGCTAATATCCCTCCAGTTGTATGGAGGAGACCGTTGCCCAGCAGTGGGACGTTTATGGGTTGTGATGATGATGATGAATGTAAGAATAAATTTACCGATTACAAACAAAATTTAAACAAAGTTTTATATACTTAATATAAAACTTAAATTTTGTCTTCATGTAGTAGTAAGGCGTAGTGAATTGTAGCAAAGTGTTGTGGGTTTGATCCAAAATAACCCCGTGGCGCCTGGCCCCGATTGTTGTTTTGTGTTCCACAATCAATCAATCAATTTATTTATTCATTACATTTTGGGTATTACATCATGTTATGTTTACAAAATGTTGCTTAATAGTATCACCAAAATCTGCAAGGTAAGGCATATGAATATTTTAATAATAATAATTTGAAGTTATGTAGTTAGAGAACAAATATTATGGATAATTAAAATGTCAAGCAAGATTATATTACCTTTATTGATGAAAATAATGTCAATTAAATTACAATACAATTCACAGATACAAAATAAAACTAAACACACAGCGCAGTGGTAATATAATTTTATTGCTAAAGGTAACTACTTAACCACTGGGACATTCGTTCTACGGCTAGTAACTTATAACAAAAAGAAACGACATTTTAGTAAAACTTTTGTTAAAAGATGTTTTCATCACATCCTTTAAACTCTTTCCGCAAATTGACTTTTCATTAACAGACTAATAAATAACCACAATATAAACCCATTCCACGTAACTTCTTGTCAACAAAATATATCAGTTCCCGAGACCGACATTTCTAAGTTTCCGATTACGTATGCAATAGTATCCTTCTGGGGCGTTCTTGGTAACAACCTGACAATCGGACCTTCTTGTTTCGGATCCAATCAATTGGCGATCCCTTTAGGGACACGATTAAATATTCATTGTTGAATAAGGATTTGGTTAGGAATATGTTTTAGTTAATTTTAAGGCATGTCTTGTGTGTGTAGTTAGTTGGTCGATTAAGTAAGTGGTAAGACAACCTTAGACTCTTCAAAATCACCATATCGTTACGTACTATGGTTTCACCATATTGTAACATTCAAATTCATTAATATATTGATGTGTTCCACTAGATGAGCAATAACTGTGCAAATGCGCTCCCAAAACAATGTATGCAAGAGAGTCTTTTGTTTTTCTTGTGGAATGCAACACCGCCACACATATTGTTTGGGTTTGTCACTCCATATATTTATCCCAGTGTTCAAAAGATATGAATTGAATATTTGTCAGGATAGAGTCGATTGTTGCGCAATGACGATGAAATTCACATTTTAACACAATACAACACAATATCACTTATTAAACTCATTAAATACTATATTTGTACTATTACGGACAATATTTTACTATACAAATTAATAAAAGGCAATCAATATTGCTTCGATCTTTCGCGTCCTTCGCTATATTAACAACTGACTGTCCTACAAGGGCGTAATTACCTTAAAGATAGGTGTAACTATATTAATCATATTTGAATAGATGAACTTTCGTACCAACGGCAACCCACCATATATTTTTTTGTCTGATCATTTATAACTAGAGTGCATTGCCAGCTTCATTGGATCAGTTCAATAGTACCATTTTCATTTGCTAATTACATTTTTTAGTTAAAGTTGCTTGACTACCTTGATCGAGATGTTATTATATCTAATCTCCATCTTTGAATTAGTATTTCTTTGAAAATTATACTTTGTAAATGTACTAGTTGCACTACTAGACCAATTTAATTTTTACCCGTAAGCTTTATTGAAATAAAAAATAAAGATCCCAATAAAAACTGAATAAACGTTCACTCGTGCAAAGCCGGGACAGGCCGCTAACTTATTCTAATACTGGGCAAACTTTCAGATAAAAATTCTAAGCACGTCCATGATATTTGCAAAGCAAAGAGTTGTCTCTCTAAGTTTGTGATGTAAATGTATAAGTTCGTAGATTATACTTTATTTTTGTGCCGTACGATGAATTTTATATGACGGTAAGGTTGTACAATAATAATATCCCGTGCCTCGGAAAGCAAGTGAAGCCGTTGGTCCTACGCCTAATCTCTCTCCGGTCGTGTCGGACTATGAGAATGAGGGAATAAAGAGTGCACTTGTGCACTATAATATCTCCCGCGCAGATTGCTAGTCTCCGTTGAGATTTGTGACCATGCATATTTGTTACTAAGAAAAACTGCTTGAATAACCGATTTTAATAAACAATGCTAAAGCTCAGAGCACAATTGCTTTTTTAAAATTACTTTTGCCTGCGGCTCCACGTGAATTTCCTAACGGATCCCTCTACCGTTCCAAAATGATTGAGATGATATGAATTTTCTAACGGTAGGGCCGTTAGAAAATTCACGCGGAGCCGTAGGCAAAAGCTTGTACATATAACATACATATAATAGATTTACAAAACATATTACATCTCAACCCACAAACGTCCCACTACTGGGCACGGGTCTCCTCTATAAATTTGGAGGGATGTTAGCCTACAAATACTACGCTGGCCAGACGGGTTGGTTTCGAGTTTTCCCTCCCTTGCAGAGGATATTGTCTGTCTGACTTACTCCCTTACTCGACTCTTACGACACCCACAGGATGGAATGGGTTGGTGACATTTGTATTCTTAATCCGTCACCACACGGACCACAAAAAAAAATATAGGTAGTTATATTAAAGTAAACTGCTAAATTTTAACGGCGCAAAAGATACAAGCATTAACTTATATTGGGACCAAAGAAAAGCTCAATGTTATGAGGTATAATTAAAATTACTTTTTATTTAAATAAAAACTTATTATATTAGTAGTTTTTAGGTTGACTTTAACAGCCATTTTACTGAAATAACTGACGGATATTTCCATTTCTAAGATTCATTTTAATGTACGAGTAGGTAGTATAATTTAAGTATTTGAGTTAAAAAATATTGTTTTGCTAACACAAAATTGTAGCTTAGACAAATTTAGGCAAAAAAACAATATAATTTATCATACACATATCATGTTAAAATGCTAACGTTATTTAATTTTTCACAAACTCGGCGTAAAATTTTGTGAATGTTTAATTTTTTGAGAAAAGAACAAAAAATAGTCTCTAAAGGCCTGATCAGAAAATCAGCGCTACAGTTCAAAATGCCGCAGCACAGAGCTGAGATTAGGACCCTTTCTGACAACACAGAGGATAATTATTATGTGTTGTTATTATATGTCTATTTTTTGTTTAGCATCTGTTATCCTGTGTAGGTTCGAATAAATGGTTGTCTTTCTTTCTTAAAAATATTTCTCTAATTTCTCCTTAACGATGATGTGGACGAAAAACATCAACCAATACATGCAATGCCGTGATTGCTATACGTTTTTTTGATTTTTGCTCTTGATGCTATGTTCAAACATTTATCAAATATTTATTATGCTCGAAAACTACTTATCCATCAACTCAAGGCAAACTAGACACAGACGCGGTAGCCTCTTTAAATTCTGATAAAAAATAAAAGCTTATCGATACTACGAGTAGTATAAACCTAAAATTCTCGCTTAAAAGAAGGTAGCGTAAGAATTATTAACTTTATCTACCACAGGCAGAGTTTTACGAGTTGACGAAAGAATGTTTGAAAACTATTAAATTGTTACTACGATGATTACAGTTAATAAGGGTAGACCGTAAACTGAGTGTAAAAGTGGCACGACTTTGATGGAATTGACTAAACTGTGATGATAGATGTATAGGAATATAAAAAAAAAAACAGAAGTTTAGGTTAAAAACGTTTTCTTAAAGCTTTACAGTGGTATCTATAGTAATAAAATTCTTGAAGCAATTTTAGTCTCATACAGTATAGATATTAATTTAACAAATATATTACCATTATAGCAGAGTATGTAGTAGGTAATTTGCAAATATGTATACAAACTAGACGGCACAGCTATCTTTAATTCTAAATTTATTCTTGACCATTTGCTACTGCTACGCGATTTTTGTACGAATAGCTAAATATACACTTGAGAAGATGTAAACTTTGTTCCTACTACTACTATAGTTTCGCTACTATGATCTGAAACAATATTATTCACTTAATATAATGCTAATATAATTCCCATATCACGGGAACATAGAGCCTGCTCCAAATGATTTTTTTGCCTTCCTAGTTAAGTGGTATAATAAAGTATATACTCAAGATTTTCGTTTAAATGAAACCTTGCGCAGCTGAAGCCAAATATGTAACATAAGAAAATAATATCTGTGCCGTTGAAACTGTATACTAGATTTATTCTACAATAACGTTTACATAAAATTTTATGTTTCGAAATTGAACTCACATTGAAGTTCAAGTCGCGAAAACGATATCAACTGAGGTAATAACGAGAATGTTAGTGACAAAGTTTATGTTTCTATTAAAATTATTAAATATTTATAGTAAGTTAATGCATATTATTTAGTGGAAGATATATAAAAGATTCAAAATTGAACTGCTTTTGTGATGACTACATTCAAGTTAATGAACATTTTAGCCCTTTTACTGGCTTCATTTTAGAACTGGTATGAATATAAATGGTTTCATAAGAAGACTAAAAATAAAAGTTAATTTGTATGTAATGTCTTCAGAGTTGCCGTTAAATAGAACTTTTAATTTTAATTCTAAAGAAATTCAGGTCACAGATGTAGTTACATAAAGTGGTAAAGATAAGCCAGTTTGAGAAGCAGACGTTTGGAATAAGCGGTTATATTAGCATAAGTGGGGAATGCTCAGTTTATGCTGAAAAGGTGTCACAGCCACGTTTTTGTCTTGTCTCAACTACAGCCAATTTCATGTATACTGAATTTAGAATGTGTAGAACTTGCTCAAAATACAAATGACGCGTACAAAATGTTCGTGGTTAAGTATGTTTGTGGGTCAGACGGATGTTTTTGTCGATGCATAACTCTGAGGTTGAAAATCTGACAATTCAATATGTTGTTTGGTATTACGATTTATGCTACTACTAAAATAATATTCTAGAACCATTTTGTCTAACTGGGTTTTGTATTTAGCGGGCTAGTCCAAAATTTCCTTGAAATTATTACTTGGAGATATTATAAAGATTAAAAGTTGTAATGAAGTTATTCAATATAACAAAGTTATTGAAATAGCGTGCAAATCAAGTAACAAGTAGAGTGACAATGGGCAGATAATAATTATTGAAGGACCAATGGTCACCAGAGCAAACAAGTTTTAGAGTAGAGATTTCTACTTGATATGAAAGGCCTATAAGATTGTAAAGACAAAATAAATATTTTTTCTTTCTTTATTTCTTTCTTTATAATATGGTGTTCCTAGACACAATGCACCGACCTAAACAAAGTAGCTGAGACAGTCTAAATGTAAAATGGTGTTCTGATGAAAATGAGAAGAGCTACAAGTCTAACAACCCGAAGAACATAAAACAATTTGTAAGTAAGATTACTGCCCTTGCCTTGAATAGTGTCAAAATTTATAGACATCATAAACAGTTACCTAAACAGTAAACTCATTGCCATACAGAGCCACATGAGCGTGTTTATAAGGTTTTTATGGACCAAGGAAGTTTCTAGGTTAAGTTTTAGTTCAGAGATTAATGTTTATGCGCTTGCTTTTTCAAACAGCTTAGTCGGATGTTTTCGTGCCATGAAAATTCTTAAGTAGTGTTGTAAAACACTGCGTTTTAAAAAATGATTTATGAGTTTCATGGTAACAGTTTTTGATTTATTTACATTATTTTGTTTACCTGTCATAATCATGGCAATGTTTTTTTTATTTTTAAATTGTATCTACTACCAATATAATAATATTTGATAATTATTTATTTTACATGTATTTAAAATTTATGAAATTTCGTAAATTAACCAGCTGAAAGACACTACAGCTGGCTTCTCTCAAATAGTTCTAAAATAGGAAGCATTTAAAAATAAATCTTCTCTAGGTGTATTGTATTGACGTATAGTCCGTTATTACTTATAATGATTATATTAAAGCTGAGCTGAGCCTCTAGATAAGTGGCATAAACGATAGTCGAATCGAAAAGTCAAAAAAACAAATGTATGGGATTTGACGTACTCGTAAGTCTACGATATAATGTCGTAAACTTACGTCAAATCCCATACATTTGGTTTTTTGACTTTTCGATTAGACTATCGCTTATACCACTTGTCTAGAGGGGCTGAGCTGACACATTCAGTTCAGGTTTTGTTTGTTGATCGTATTATAAAAATGTAAGGCACATGATTCTTGGCAATAAACTGCTTATACAATGAGGTTCACCAAAAAACAGCATGTAGAATGTCTCTAAAATCACGTTGGTCGACACACCGCATTCCCAAATATACCTTACCGACCTAAAATTAACCAGTTTACTTTGCACTATATATTTATCCCAAGTTTCTAGTCAAAGCAATACACCTAATCCTAGGGGTGACCTGATCAAATACTTTCAAATTAACCTTTCTACGTATTCATGTGTGTACAGCCCAGTCAGGTGTATGAAAAGATTCTATAGAATAGAATCTTTGTAAGGATTTCTTTTTGCTAAAAGAATGTGTAACATTTTCTGGATATTTCTCTTTAGGTAACGAGGTCGAGGTAACTAAGCTGCTAGACATTATGTTAGCACATGACGCGGTGGATTATCTAGATAAAAATTTGGTGAAAATGTAAATACAATCTATATTAGCAGCAGCTTTAGAAAATACAAATTGTGTACCTACTTTATATTGATTCTTAGGTACGAGCTGATGAACAAATACAAACTCTCAAGTATCAAAAAAAAAGGAAAGTTATTTACCTACGGGTCAATCAACGTTTATCATCGTGCACCCATTTTTTGGAGTGGTACGATTGACAGCCACAATATAAACATAATATATTATTAAATAAAAAGACTTCAGATACATCTCGATCAACAAATATGTATTCAATAGCGAAAACATCGTGGTTTATGTCCAAATATTAGTCATATCTTTGTCTGCTTGACTTTGTCATTTTAGCAGATTGTCCTCCATTATTGTCAAGAGATGAATTTGCGAGTAGCTATGTAATCGAAGAATTGCTGTACGTGATATCAAATGATGCCTTAGATCGTTTCAATACAGATATACTTGTATAATCAAAGTATCCCAGACACCCTTTAAAAGCATTTTCTTGTATGATACATCACGGTTTACGTGATTTCCAAAAGATTCGTAGTAAACGGTGCTTACGTGACACTTTGAAAACAGATTTTTTTAAGTTTAACATTAAAATGTTGTAAAGCGCACATTACAATGCCATTATTTGTTATGTATTTATCAAATATTTTTGGCAATATATATCATTGTAGTTTTTTATATTGATATTTCGGCAATATAAATTAGTATATACAGTATTTTTTATTTACTAATCTAAAATATGAAACAGAAAATAATAATGATTTTATACTATGTATGTATAATGTCTTTCGATTCTTAAATTTCATGGTATACTATAAAAACTATTGTCATGTTTGCCAGGTGGGTCTAGTAGTCATTCATAGTCTGCCTAGTTTGGGTTTAGATGGCCGCGTATAATTTTGTCCTTAGTTAAATTTAATTTTGACATATTTAATTATTTTCCAACTTAAAATAGGACATTAACATTCACATTTTATTAATATCAGAGGTAAAAACGTCTAATTTTTATTCAAATAAGAAAATGTTGTGAGGAAATCTCTCGAGGGTGTCATAATGCCATCTCGAAATTAGCATTTTGCCGAAGCAGTGCCAAAGGAAGTTATCAATGTCGAACATGGTAGCCAGGTGCTCGGGTTTTAGTAGGACAAATTCTTTGACATTTCATAAATTAATCTTTTGCAAGAAAGTTGCTTCTTGGTATAAAAAAAAGCTATATTAATTATAAAATATAAAAGTTTTAACGAGTATTAGCAACGTAAGAGCAACTACAATTAATTAATATTAGCAATGTTAGCTAATTAGGACAGACTACCAAATTCTATTTGGAATGTATATCTAGCTCTTTTCGTTTTGGTATGATGAATAACTAATTCACAATTAAGTTATCCTCTTGTAAATATAGTATCTAGATGTATGATATTATTCTATGGACATTAGGTTCTAATACCCCAGTCATTGTTTTATCACTAATTTCCTTATTAACTGTGATGCCGCATGCCGTCAAAATTACATAAGAATTATACACTAAACAAAAATGATTTTTAACAAAATAAATATTTCAATACGATATTAGTTTTTGATTTTAGAATTTATTTAAGTCATGTCTGTAATATATTTCCCACTTCATGGTGTTCCTAAATTGATACCAAACGTTGACGCCTTCAGAGATATTAGGTTTTCAGAAGTTCCGAATTTATTGATCGACTACATAGGCGATGTCATCAGCATTTTTGTTGAATTCATATTGAAAAACGACCTAACTGTCAAAAAGTTTTGTCTTTTAAACTTTAGGAAGATCGAAGATATATTTTACCCATCAAATATTTTTTATAAGAGTCACATTTTGATATACATATGTACATTACATTGTGTTCGACTCACCTGCGCTTTCAGACACAAAATACCCTTATATTTATTTATTTAATGCATCTGCTCCCTACACTTACAGTTTCTCAACACGTGCCATTGAGAATTCTAAATTGTAAAAAAATATTGGATAAATATTTTATAATACATATTTTGAGAAACATGGCCAATTTAGTATAAAATACATATATCAATATCTGGATACTGAGCAATCAGGGAGTTGACCAGTGCAATTGCCCAACTGTAGTTGGTGCGTCATATTTTGAATTATATCATATCACGTTAGTAGAATATTTCATAGTAATTTTAGTTTATTACTTTTAAACTTTCTAGTAACGTAATCTTTTAGTAATTATATAAGGGTTATTTTCTACAGGTGCATTACTAGCTACTACTTAATATAGTACTATGTTAGTTTAAAACTCACATTTATTTACTTAAGGGAAGTTTATTACAATAACATAAAGCTAAAATTACATGCGCAATGTTACTACATTGCGCAAGCGCCCAATCAAGCTCTAAGTGGGTGCGCTCATTTGAATTGCCTGACAATTTCCAGTTTAATGGCAGCTTGTCTTGCCCGACAATTTCCAATGTACTGGCAGCTTGTCAACTACCTTCCAATTTAATGGACTACAATTTCAGAACTGCCTGATAACTCTTCGATTTACAGTTACCTCAAGACAAGTCAAACCTTGAGAAAAAGCCGTTATTGGTCGACTAAAGTCATGTGACTTGTCGACACCGCTGAATTACTATTTTCGACAAATTACAAACATTTTGTCATGCTGAAGGTGTCGGTGTATTAAATTAGGTCCCATTAGCTTACGTCACATGGCGTGACATGAGCCGTTGGCTACGCAGTTTCTAGCTTAAACCACATCATAAATTATCGCAAATTCCAGGAGCAATGTCGCTAACCGCTGCTAAACATTTCCAAGGCCTGATTAATAACCCTGTTGCATTCGTAGTACCAACATAAGCTTTATTGCTTCAAGACACGCTTACTGTTTCTGTGTTATCTCATGCAATAAGCAAATTAGTGATTCCGCCATTATACAGGTAAATAGAGCGAAATAAAACAAAAAAATATATTTAAAATTATTTCATTCTATAAAACTTATGTTTGTAACATTGTGTTAAGAGTAGAATGTATTCCTCTGTTTCCCCCTGGATAGTGCCACTAGAGATATCAAAAATAAATGTATATGTTTTCCTTTAGTGTGTTGCTATATTTTGTTTTTATATCAAATTATTATTATAATACAGGATTGGATATTGCTGGCTACGTCATATCCTAAATTTAGTTGGGTACGATAAGTATGCCGTAGAAAATATGCAAAGCACCTGCGCTCTAACAACGTGTAAGCTTACCAGGGCACTGTATGGCGCTTTCTTATACAAAAATGTTCTTTTATCTACTTATAAAGAAAATGATAAAGGAAATTTTGTAAATTACTTTATGAATCATTTTTATGCTGCAACGAATTTATTCTTTTATAATAAGGTTTTCTATCTAAAGAATAAGTATATTTTAAGTTTTAGTCAGTGTGGCTGTTTTTGTTTCTAACATTATTTTATTATGGAACATACCTATCATACTTATTTGTGAGATTATTGAATTGTGAAACATTTCTTGCAATAATAATTAGAGGATTGCTAAAACTCAAATTTTAACAAAGAATTTCATTTTATTTAAGTTATTAACGTGGTGGACTGATGACCTGGTAAAGGTTTCCAGCAACTAATGGACAAAGACATCTCAGGACCAAATGCTGTGGATACCATCAGAGGAGGATTTACGTCCAGCAGTAGACGTCTTTCAGCTAAATAGATAGATTTCATAAATGCAATAAGGAATTCAGAAAAAGTAATGACAGCCAATTTGCGTTATCTTGAATTTTAAACAAAAATGTAAGACATGATAATCTACAACATTACGCGGCGAAATACGAACAAAGTATTATATTCTAGAGTCTAGAACAAATATTTGGTTAAAATAATTACAACGACCTTGGCCTCACTGGTTTTACTGCGTTTTTTGCCACATTACCAAGTCCCAAGAGTCTGTTACTCCCTATATATAGATTGCCACCACCGGCGACTGTATTCTCCCTCGGTCTAGCAAATTTACTAGATTATTATCCTACTAAATAATGCGTACTAGGGGACTAATTTTGGTAACTGCTTTGTTTGATATCAAGCTTTGGAAAGATTGTAGGCTGAAATTAAAATTGTAGGTTTTAAATAAGTTATAACAAAACTTGTTTTATTGTTGATCAAGATCAAAATGTATGTAAAATGATTGTTTAGTATTGTTCGATTACTAATTAACAAACGAAAATTTTGTTATTGATTTTAGCTATAACGGGGTAGACCCAAACGAAGATGGCGGGATAAGTTGAACTTATTTTATGAACACAGGTCCTTAACCGCTCTAGATTGAGATAGGAAAGAAAGTTCTAGGAAAACTGCAGTAGGACCAAACGGACTTGTAATAACAATTTTATAAAGCTTTGACAGTAATTACAACAAGAAAAAACGTTTATTCAGTAACCAAACCAAAAGTGGTTGCACTGTCATTGTTTGCGTATTCCACACAACAGCTAATAAGTTTAGCATTTCAGCGTTGTTGTAAACTTTTTGAGGTTGCAACCTTCCACATATTTGTTTTTTCCAGATTTCCCGGGTTCTAATATCATACATATTATCCCAGTTATGGTCGAACAAAATATTTACATAACATTGGAGCTTTGCGGGCGATATGCAAGAATTTTCCTCTTAACTTTGAGGTAACAATAATTCCTGAGTAATTTGAGGTTTTGCTTAGAAGGGTTTTAGTCGTGTAGAGTGATATCACGCAACACGTTTGGTGTGAATTATGTAGAATGTTCTTGTTTGATGTGGTCCTATGGGACGTTGGATTTGACACTAGTAGATGATTGTGTTGGGACTAGAGATGTTTGAAGAAAGAAAGGCAGAAAAAGTTTTTTAAATTTTATTTAATTTCTATTTATAAACTGCTTGGTGAAGCGATGTGTAAGTGTAGTTTAATAGCTGAATATGTTTTATAGATTTTTTATTGTACCGGCTGATCGTTTACCGAACAGCGAGTGTACCTGGCTATAAACGACTTGATAATAAATAAATTAAAAGTACAGTTTAACTGTATACTAAATAAAATACACCAACTACCATAAATAAAGCATAGATACTAAACTTAGAACCTTTACCATTTAAATACTAAGCACCCTATCACTCAGCGCAGAAGTACATACACTAAAAAACTACGAATACTACACACATATTCAGTATAAATCCTTTATTATTTCACTAGAATGTTATTATAGCGCGATTTAGAATTTCATTTCCCGGGCTCTGGCGGCGTCATGTGCAGTTCACTGCGTCTTCGCTTGGGTCGCTTGCCATTTTTTTAAATAAAAAGTGCACGTATTTTCGCAAACGACTCCGCGTCTTTAAATGCTGTATTCTTTTGAGATAGTAGGTAAGCGGATTTTGATTATATCTATCGATATAGATTTTATTACAGTAATATAATATAATAGACTAAGATTCTTGCTAGTTCTTCTCACAGGTCCTCGTCAGCGAACTAGCCGTAGGTAATTTTGTTGACATCATTTTTTCATTTTTGTTGCAAAGCAAACTTATGATTAGATTAGATGGTTTTCAAGTTTAGATTTTTTACCTAAATATGTACACAAATATAATTTCTATGAGTACATCAATTTCTTCGATCTCAAAATTTTAGATTTTATTGGAACGAAGTTCCTTATCGCGCGTTGTGAAAGGGGGCTAGACGGAAAAAAATCTTACGAAAAGTTGTCACGACACTTTTTGCTATAGTAAGCTATTGTAAGCTGTGCGGCGTGCGCATGTTTCTCTGTCTCTCTCTCTCTCTCTCTCTTATAGAAAGCAAGCCAGATAACATTATAATAATATATTTGTATTAAAATATTAATATTATTAATTATATAATTTATTTATTTATTTATTTATTTATTCTATGGAAGACTTACAGCTAAAATAACAGGTCTTCGCTTCTATACACTTGACTAAAAATATGGAATGTGATAGAATATGACATCCGTACACTAGCGCCAGCGATACAAATAATAATAATATGTATGTTTACTAATTAATAACTAAAATCTATTATTATTAACTATTGAATATAAAAATATGTGTAAATCACTCAAAGAAGTTAAGGCTCAGGCGTCTTCTTGCTACAGGTATTCTTATTAAAAACGGATCAAGGTCATGCTGTTTACACAGTTTATTGAAATTTCTACTCGCTCGCACAGTGTAAGTGTTCTGTCTATAGTTAGTAGAAGCATGAGGTACACATATGGGGGGGTTAAAACGAGACGATTTGCATGGGACGTTAAGGCCAATATTGGATAATAATAATAATAATATAATAATAATAAATGTTTATTTCAATAAGAAAAGTACAATATAACAACAGGGCCATGAAGTCACCTTTTAAGCAAATAATATGCCTGTGCTAGGTGAGCTTCGCTCCTCGTCAAAACCGTCACAAAAGTACTTACAACTACATTTATATAAACATGTGTGCAAAGTAATATGAAATAAAGTAAGAAAAACAAAATAAGGAATATATTTTAAAGTGTGTGTGTGTGTGTGTGGTTGGTGTGTGTGTGTGTGTGTGTGTGTGTGTGTTTGTCATTTTACGCTTATTTGTCTTTATACTAATATATAGATAATAGTTCAGGACAGTTTATTTCATTGTTTAATATTTTTAATAACAGTAAATAGTCAGCAATTTCTCTACGAATCTGTAGCGGCAACAGGTGAAATTTCTTACAGAGGTCTATGTAGTTATTAGAGTCATACGGAATTCTCTGGCGAAAGCATAAGTATTTAATAAAACGTCTCTGTATGCTCTCTATTCGGTCTATATATTTTTGATATTTGTGAAGCATATTCCAAATTGCTTCGGACAAAGGTACAATACAAAATTTTAAGAGTTTTTACCTCCTTAAAGCATTTAGAGATACGCATAACAAAGCCTAACATTTTTGAAGCTTTGGTAACAATAGCATCTATATGAGCATTAAATAACAGTTTAGAGTCGTGATGGACACCTAGATCTCGTACGGTGCTGCACCTAGGTAAATTTTGACCACACAATATATATTTAGTGACTAACGTAGAACGTTTCCTTGAAAATGTAGTTACTGAGCATTTTAATGGATTCAGGTCTAATTTATTGTTTTGACAATATTCTTGCAGTCTCCATAAGTCTTGCTGGAGAGCATCCGCGTCATGAGACGAGTGTATATTTGAGTAGATCTTCATGTCATCAGCGAAGCATAAGAGTTTGGAGGATTGCAGACACCGGTCGATGTCGTTTACGTAGACTATAAATAATAAAGGACCGATTAATGATCCTTGGGGGACTCCGCTGGGGACTTGAACCCAACTTGATATGTAATTATTCAATACTACCGCTTGCGATCGGTTGTCTATATAAGATGAGAACCATCTTAGCAAGTCTCCCCGTATGCCTATGTTATTCAGCTTAGATAAAAGGATATCATGATCTATACGATCAAAACATTTGCTATAGTCTGTGTAAACGACATCGACTTGGCCACCACTATCCATGGCCTCTGTTATGAAGTCATTCAACAGTATAAGGTTAGTGACGGTAGAACGACCATTTAAAAATCCATGTTGAGCAGAACTAAAAGAGTGAGCAAGAGCGGAGTATACCTGTTTGTAAATAATCCTTTCAAACACTTTTTTAATTTCATTATAATTTAATTATTTATTTAACATAATAAAAAATAAAATAAAAATATGTGTGTTATGTGGAACTTCGTTCCATCCGAGTGTCCCTTGACACCGCTCAAGTTTTTTTTTATTAATTTATTTCAGTTTTGTAGCGATATTTTAAGTTTTCATGATTAGAGGGAGGAAAAACGAAAGTTTACGTTTTCTCTCGCACTCATTTTGAAAATTTCGAATAACAAACTCGTAATAAGGTCACCAAATCAAAACTTTTCCGTAAATAGTTTAATTTAGTTTCAGTATTCCCTAGCTACCAGTAACATTATCTTCATCAATATACCAATTTCTGCTTAATTAATCGATGTTGGGATGACTACTAAAATATTATATACCATTTTATTATTTCACCGAGGGACTTGCTGTGAAGTAGATATATCTGTTGCCTGGTCGGTAAAATCATCCTTAGGGACATTATTCGTAATATAGAGGAATGATCTAGATGTCATTCTTGTATATTTTCCGCCTGAGATAAAGTAAGGTTACTTACGTAGAGTAAAAGAATTTTGTTCTTTGAATTAGAAGGAGATGAAATCACAGGCAGTTGTTTATAGATATCCAGAGCAATTTATTTTGTTTTATTACAATTAATTTTTTCCTTTTTTGGGACAAGAAAGACGTTTCCTATTATAAACTTTTTCAAAACCCAAGTTTACCTATTGATATAACCAAATGCCTTAGCCCTCTAGACAAGTGGCATAAATTACAGTAGAATAGAATAAAACTTGTCACTGCCACTTGTCTTGAGGAGCTGGTACGATAGGCATGAGGTGCAATGAACCGGGGTATTTGAGCGTACATAGTTAGTTGCCTTTTGCTTGAATACCAGGGCACTTCACACGCACTAAAAAAGAATGCTGCCCTGATAAGCAATAGCTTATGAATTTGCTGTATCTTCTTTTTCATCTTTCTGGTTTAAAAAACATAATTCTGTCATAATATTTAGTACTAAACTTGCCCATGCGCTGACGCATTAAGAATACAAATGTAACCACCCTGTTCCATCCGGGGGTGTCGTAAGACTCAACTAAGGGAGTAGGTCAGGCAGACAATATCCACTGCAAGGGAGGGAAAACTCGAAACAAAACCCTACACCAAATAGTCTGGTCAGTGTGGCTATAGTAGGCTAATATCCCTTCAAGTGTATAGAGAAGACCCGTACCCAACAGTGGGACGTTTATGGGTTGAGATGAAAATTTACCCTAAACGTATCATAACTGTCAGTAATATATCTCTGACTATTATCACTATTCTACATTAATATCCCGGGACATACTCGTACCTTTATGTACTATTTTAGATCGTAGTAGATAAACTTTATTGCATTGCCTTGCGGGAAACGTAAATTCTAAAAACTACACGAGGCGTCACAATAAATTCAACCAGTGCGCTGAGTCAGTCTTTAAGGAGCACTACCTCTTTCTTTGAATAGAATATTTATTTACTTTGCTCATTTTGTAAGAGAAAAGACAAAGTGTTTTATGAAGAATATGAATAAATGAAGATAATATTACTTTTTTAATCGAAATTCGAGAAAGGACTAGGTTCAAAATACTCATAGTTCTCATTTCGTATGCAAATAGACATCATATTTTATGTACATATTATTCGGACATAACCACTAGGCTCCTGTGTGTGAGTATAGGTCATTAAGGGGTGCGTTTTGAAAGAAACGTTTTCCATCCCAGGGAAACTCCATTTTTAAGCCCTGGTGTAAAAAAATGAATCGGAAACACGCAAATGATGCCTCTGGTATTGCAAGCGTCTATAGGCTACGGTAACTGCGTAAAATCAGTTGCCGTATGCTTGTTTGCCACCCAAGTAGTATAAAAAAGGAATCAAGCCCTGTGTCGCGGGGGACTTTACAAACATAGAATTCATGGCCACAAATAAACTACTAACTGATTACTAATCATAATAATAAAGTTTGCATTGGGTTTGGTTTTACTTTATTACTATTAGACTCCGAAAATACTTCAAAGAACTGTTCAAAAGCATATAGGAAACATACAACCTGCACATGGTAAAATTATATATGTGAAAGTCCTTACTAAAATTATATATGTGAAAGTTTGTGAGAATGGATGGATGTTTGTTACTCTTTCACGTAAAATCTGCTGAACGGATCTGGATGAAATTTGGCAAAGACATAGATTATGGTCTAGAATAACACATAGGCTTCTTTTTGTAGCGATAACCGACATCCACGCGGGCGGAGCCGCGGGCAACAGCTAGTATGAAATAAATTAAAAGTTTTACCTATTTTTAAGAACAAAACTTCGAAATTGATTTAAAAAAAACGCTTTAACATAGGTACATACACCTACTTTATAGCTCCTAACCAAAACTATGACTTGTCTGCAGGAGTGGTAAGGTGATGTCAAGGATAGACTCAACAATTCTCTGCAGCTGAGAGAACTTGTGTACCAGTTTGCAGTAAGTTTTAATTGGACTACTGAGTCCTCAGACTGGGCGTGCCTTTCATATGAGGACCAGTTGTCAGTCGTTGTCAAGGAATCAATAGATTTCTTTGTATAATACAGTAATTTGCTGTGAAAAGTTGGATATCGCTATTGAGATTTAAGACGTGACTTGGTGACCGTAAAGGTAGACCGAAAAAATACAAGGTTGATGGTCAGGATGGGCTGGATGTGGAAGGTGAAAAACCAAGTGTTATGGAGTGTATTAAGAAAAAAAAACCTATGTCCAATAGTAGACTGAATATTCAAATTGTGTCATTTTCTGCTAATGTTGGCTATGGTGCCAGTTTTCTGTTTTCATTTTTATTAAAATGATTTCCACATTTACAAATAATTCCTGTATCGCAGGAAATTTTACAAAGATAAAATTACAGACACAAAGAATACCTCGAATTATTGTTCCAAGAATAATTTGTGGATCGCAATTGATTGGCCTGTGTGCAGATTTGATTAAATATACGATTCGCCATATGGTAGAAGGTATGATCATCACTCAAACCTATTGCAAGCTACGACCTTTAATAGGTGATAGTTTATTTCATTGCCAGATTACTTACAATGAATAAATAATTATAACAATGTGCGCATATAATCGTTTTATGAACCTAACTCAATACCCGCAGGCGATAGTCGATAGTCTGCGGCCTGTGGGTTCTTAGTAAACTAAGCAACATGTGCAGTATTTTATATTTGTAAGGTGGCCGAGTGGGAAAGTAACTGACTTGCACGTAAGAGGTGCGAGTTCGGTCCCGGGTGGCAGTACCAATGTTAATTTCACTTTGTGGAATTTATATGTACTAATCAAATGATCCGCCATCTGCTAACGGTGAAGGAACCGCATTAGGCCAGCGTGTGTGAATTAAGGCCTAAACCCTCTGTCTCTCTCTCTCTCTCTCTTATACAGGAGAGGAAACACATGCCCTTCAGTGGGACGTATATGGGTTTCTATTTTTATTAGTTGTAATATTGCCACTCAGAGTTACTTCTACTAATATATATTATTCATACTCTGAGTTAATACAAATATCAATTATATTCTTTACACACAAAATAAACTTCGTTCATTCAATGACCACAAAACTGAATTACTTCAATAAATTATTTCATCAGCGTGTTCAACCACTATAGATTGTGACGTGGATTTAATTAAAATGTTTAATAGCTTAATAAAAGAAACGTTAATGAAGTTTCAGTCCAAAACGGACTTAAATTGGACTTTCAGATATTCATTGATATTATAATAAAGGAATGTAACAAGGTTTTTAATAACCTTTTTATTGATTTTTATAAGCGTGTTATATAATTTTGTTTACCATCAACTGTCGATTTAGGAATAAGTATTTACTTACTTAAAGACTTTTAAAAAAGGAACTGTCACGCATTTAAAAGAAGAAGTTGCAGATGGTGATATACAACGATAGTTTTTATTGCTGCAATACAAAAACATTTTAAGTTCCTTCACAAAAATTAAAAAGTTTCTATGTAGTCGCAGAAAAATCTCTATAGCTAATACTTTTTTATGTTCACTACAAAGTTGAAAAGCAAAATTGTTCTCGCTACACTAATTTAGGGTTACTTAGTACGCCTGTACATTGTATCGTGTTGAGAATAGACTGGCTCATCCCGTGGGTGTCGTGCAAGACAACTAATTGACAATAAAAACTGAACAGCGCACAGCCATTACCAGAGCCTGTAATAACAATTTCGGAATATGATACAGAACAAGGTCTTCTTATTATATAACGCCTGACTGACTGATTCATCACGTCCTAAAAGAGCCTAAACCCAAAGAGCTTGAACTTGCACAAGACGCAATCAAGCACTGAGAAGGTATTTCTTGAAATTCATAAAACGTAAACGTATATACATAGATGTGGATAGACTTCCATAAAAATGTTTCTTGACGCGGTCGTATGGAAGCAGTCGGAAGCGCAAGAAATTTCACATACCTGCCCCTCTAGACAAGTGGCATAAGCGATGGTCGAATCGAAAAGTCAAAAAAGCAAATGTATGGGATTTGACGTAAGTTTACGACATTATATCGTAGACTTAGTCTGAGTCTAGAGGCTCTGCTCCTAGTTAGAAATAAATGTACGCATATTTCAAAAATTTACTACCAAGTGGGTGGAAAAGGATTTTTTTAAACACGCATATATTATAGTCCTAATATTATATGTTTTTAAGATTTAATTGTTTAGATTTAGTTTATATATGAAAACCTAATTAAAGCTCCGTTTAAAATTACCTATGTATAGAAATACACTATCATAATGGAAGCATATGTCACAACCCGAAAAGCAATCCGCGGCGAGTAAGAATTTTATACAGAAGCGCACTTTTTTACTGAGTTTCCAAGTTTAGCTATGCATAGCAACCATCCAATCAGGATTCTGTTTTATTTATGAGACAAAAACCATGCATACAATGGTTCTGTTGGACAATGAATGGGCATAATCATCGCCAAACAAACGAAGATCACGTTCGGCCTCGCGGCTATAAAAACTCATACAAAAATGTGGAACGCTCATATACTAGCTTTTTATATTTGTTGAGTTTTGTTATGAAACAATGTTTTCAATTGTGAGATAAAGCTGTTTATTATTTAATTATACCTAATCTTATATATACATATTTGTATATTTTTACTTGACATGATAGACTGACTTCTTTATCTGCGCAAGGTGCTACAAACTTGAAATTTTGCACAAAGGTTTCCTTCATTTATTTATTATTAACAATTTTTACATAGTATTTGACCGTATTATGTGTATTTTACACTGATTAAATTAAAATGTTTAAATTACGAAATAACTGGATGATTAAACCCCATCTGTGGGATCCCTACAAATTTAGAAAAACACTACATTTTTACGAAGCTTCAGAAAGCACCACATCAATTTCATAAGATAGCTATTTATTAAATTTGCATGTGAAATCGTGCGCACTATAAAAATAATAGATCCGTTTATGCCGTGTCTCACGCAACTGCCAGTCACGTGATCTAGCTCCATTTAGATTGGTCCCTTTGATGTAATTATGTTTATATTTACTTACAGTGGATATTCGGATAAACAAAAATGAGATTAAATACGATCATTTGCGTGAATAATTAAAGATATTTGGGTATTTATTTACTAGTAGAGATCAAATGAAACGAAAGAAGCCTGTATGTTAAGATCGTAGCAGCTGGAAATCAGCAGTGCCTTCTTATCTTTAAAAAAAGGAATGAGTCTAAGACGACACTTAGAATTACAGATATAAAGTTATTGTAAATAAATTTAGTACGGTGGTAGACTAAATAACAATTAATTCAATAAAATAGTCTGAAGAACGATTACTAATGCACATAGACAAATTAGTTCTAGCGATGGGTTCTTAGCTAAATTGGATAGGTTTAAAATCCGTTGTTATTCTTAATATTGTTATTGAGCGTTATTACAAGTTGTTCTCAATGAGGTGATGATTTAACACGACTTCATTTTGAATGAATGAATTCTATTATAAACTGAAGTTTGTTGTTTTACAAACTCCACTTAAGAATTCGCCTATTTTAGCAAATTGTGATAGATTTCATTCAAATTTTAAAGTAAATCGAACAACAATTCATTATTCCATTCAATTTGCTTACTTTCACAAGTCGTTGCCATGAATATAATTGTAATCAGTATAAACAGCTTACGCGATAAGACTACATAAATTTACATTAAAATCAGCTGAACTAACTTTTCTGTTCTCGCCCTTTGTTGTCAAGCACAATCCTATTTCAATGTTCACTAACTTTCTGTTTATATTAGTTTATTCTATGTCATGTATTTTCTCTTAATTGGTTCTCGATAAATCATTCAGTTTTCATTTAAAATGGTCAATGGTAAATTTAAAAGGGTCCAATGTTTACAACATACACGATGTTCTATCTAAAGTACTCTAATATAATTAAAGATACCAAATTCACTAAAATATGTTTTTACACATTTGCGCTTTGCGTCGACAGTTTTTATATTTACATAATCATCAGCCACTTTTCTTAGATCGTTGCTCTATCTATCCCGAGAGCGTCCTACATTACATTTGCCGAACCGCTGTCTTCGAATACGTCTACTATAACGGTTAGTAGTTCTGCAGCATTTTTGACCCGCCAATTACCACTTTTTATATATTTTAAATAATATTCACGTAACACAGATTCCTTTTTCATAAACCATTATACGTAATAAACATAAATGACAAGAACTTGAAAAGTGTACCGTATTTAATATCCAGTTTTTGATATTCCGCCACATACATGCGAACGGAATTTTTAATTATGGTGGAAATGAAAAAGCGCTGCATCATAAATGTAAAACGCATTTTTGATGAATGAAAATGAATCAAATGTCGACAGCTATTGTATTCGGTCTGCAACTATTCTTAATAACAGCGAATATAAGTTTTTTTCTTTAACAGTTGAACTAAGTTATATTAAATATTATCTTAGTAGTTCAGACCACAGAATGGTATTTTGGAATCAATTTTAGCCTCATAAGATATTCACCGAAAACTGTTTCAGCTGAAGCTACTAAAATATTATTGTTGTTAGAAAATCTAGCTTTATGAACAATAAGTATTACTTAAATTGCTTATTTATCTTTTTGTATTTGATTTTAGAACAGTCTTTAAGTTTGAATTGACTCAAAACTAGCCCTGACTTGTGACTCTTAGAAACTGTTAGTGTGGACTAAATTAGTAGTACTAGTACGTATGTTACACAAATCTTAAGAATCTCAAACTTGTGTGCGGAAATTAATAGTGTTTGGACTTCGGACATGTTAGTTACTGTTTGTTGAACTATGTTCGTGAAGTGAATAGAATTTGGGGCTCCAGCTTGGTTGATGCAACTTTATGCAATATTAAGCTTAGATATTTTGTTACAATATAAATACCTCATAATTACAATGCAGGTAAAGATTTGGATTAATATAGATCAAGATTCATTTAAATCTTAATCTAGATAACAAAACCATAATTAAATAGCCATGAATAGGATAAACAAAATTATTTGAGTAAATCAAAGAAACGGCAAGCGATAATAAAAAAATATACTCCTTAGGTGGCAAATAATCATATAGCTCGTCTGATTGACGACATTATTTTGTGTTTTAACGTCGATTGTGATTGACACAAAAGATTGATAACACCAAATTAAAGTATTATTTAATATATTTTTAATAACCAAATGCAAAACCAAACAGATAGTTATTGTAGATACATAAGTAGAACAAATAACTAAAAAAAGATTCAAAGTTTATTACTGGCATAAGACATTCTATTAAAATTTTGTATAAACTCAATTTTGGCGCAAGCACACTTTTTAGCGAACGTGCCTTCGTTTCAATGTTGGTAATAGCTAATCTAGTTTTTGGCAGATATTCAAACGGCTTTCAGTGTTGTTTGGCTTATATTTAACACGGATCACTGGTACAATTTGCTGTGATTTTGTTCGTGGCACCATGAAATTTTATTTTATGTAGTTTTAGTTCGTATAACTTGAACTTTAATTCAACAGGCAATAGGTTTACTAAAATCTGATATAATGCAAATCTTTAAATAGAGCTAGATGCACCTCACTGTTTGGTCCACGATCAGCAGGTTAAGCTACCAAGGCCGCGGTTACCCAAGGTATTAGTGACGGAACAGTGGTATTTCATCAGTGCGTCTCGACTCTGTGCTTTGGAGGACACACAAAAGTCGACCGTTGATTCGATTGTTAACAGTCGTTTAATCACGACAGAAGACACGTCTGCCTATGTCTGCTCGATAAAAAAAAACATTTTTAACATTATTCGAATTTGGTTCAAATATTATCTATATTTATAGATTTATTTTGACTCAGTGTTGATTTTTAAATTAAATAAGTCGAAAGAAAAGCGTCAAATGTTGGTATCTGGACTTCAATCAAACTTCTTACTCAAAAGATAATATTTAGTAGGTAAGTACCGGGATTCTAAAGATTAATCTTTGGATAACATTTGACTTATCTAAAAAGAGATGGAGAGTTTTTGGATTATAATACAAATTCGTGAAAAGTTATAAAGTTGTTTTTGTTAAGTCTCGACATGGTACTCAGGTACTTAGCAGTAAGTATAGCACTGGCTTGTTGGCACCAGCTGATAAACTTTATAAGTACTTTAAAATGAAATATGCGAAGCTTTTTATATAAATTTTAATTATGACCACACGATTGGATCAGTGGCACAGTGATTATGAAGTTGTGGGTTCAATTCATACGGGAAAAAATGCGTGTGATCCAAAAATGGTAGTTCTGTGTGGTGTGATTGTTCTTTGTGGTCCGTTAATTATATGTTTAAGAAGCATCCTGCGACACAGGGTTTGTTTTCTATGGTATGAGTATTAAGTTCATTTACGATGATCTAGGCTTATGTAATGCAATTATTTTATTGGTGTGACCAGTTATCGATTGAAACACGCATAGTCTATAGGCTACAGTAATTGCTTATCATCATGCGTACCTACTATAAGCTTGTTTGCCACCAAATAGTAAGACGAGCTCACAGCCAGGTGTACTTGCTGATAGGTAAACATTCAGTAGGTTAAACTACCGAGGGCGCGGTAATCCTATAGATGGGTGACCGCATATTGGTTTTTCATCTGAGCATCGCCGAGCTTCGGAGGGCACGTTAAAAGTCGGTCCCGACAGTTAACAGTCGTTAGATCACGACAGAAGTCTAAATATGGGCGATCTAAATAACTCTGTCACCAAGTTGACCACTAACCAAACAATAAAAAGAAGACCAACTAGTATAAAAAAGAAATGTTAAAAGACTAAAATTAAATTCACGCACGTTGTTTCATTACATTTTATATTCTTCATTATCTTTATACTGTTCAACCTCTCTACTGTGTTTTAAAGCATACTTAACATTTTCTCATTTGAAGAACATAAAATAAAAGTATCTTAAATTTCCAGCTTATGAAATTGTACAGAGATATTATTTTCATGACAAAAGGTTGCAGTGTAAACTTTTTGTAAAAAACTACTGCTATATCTACACGTCCGACAATGTGTGTCTTAACAATTTTCTTGCTGCACGAACAAAATGTGTGACGTAGTATTTACACAGATGAAGCATTCTGGAAATGCAATTAATTTTAATTAAATTAACCCCGTGTTGAGAACATTTATGAAATTAATTGTGAGGTCACTTGCTTGTGTGAATCCATTTGATTAATTTTGTACTCACACACAACTATACCGTTGTGTGTAGATATTTAGCTGTGGTCTTCTGTAAGGTGGAATTCCTATGGTACCTCTCTAACTAGTAACGACGGAAATAATAAGAACAACCAGTGTTTTTATTTCCTATATTGTCTTTTCAAAATCAGTATCCCAACCGAAACATGTCTGTCTACTCCTGAATATGGCCTCTTTAATAGATTTTCACAGCATTTGGTCTTGAGCTGACCTTTTCCATAGGGTATTCGTAAACTTCACTCGGTTGTTGTAGATTTGCGCACGCTGCCTCTTCCAGGTCGTAGTTACCAATCACCTTTCTGCGTTTCTTTTTATAATAGTGCAAAATACTTAGAGAAAATGGTAGTAATTAAATTGATGTATGATTTATTTATTAATTTAAAAAGATGTAGGATTATAGAAGACATTACTGCCTAACATCAGGCGTGCCTTATGTTGTTGGCCACCTAAGTAGTATAAAGAAAAAATTAAGAATAAGTATGTATTTTTATAGTTATAGTAAGTTTTGTTTTCTTGCAAGCTCAAACGTCGAATAAAATATCTACGTTCAAGCATAACCATTGTTATCTAAAACTAGTTTCCTTTACGATAGTTTTGCTTCATTTCTTGAACTTTCTTCAGCAACAATTAAATCGATTTTCAATCCGACAAATCCTTTCTTTGTTAATCGGTTCTAGTTTACTTTAGGTCTCTGTTCACCCTTCTGCGGGATTCAAGTCACGTAATTCTACCTATTTGAACTACAAAATAGGTAGGTACGTATAGTTTACAATGTTCGCGAGATGTTTTTACTGCCACTCTAACCAACAAGCGCATGGTCTACCTGATTGTAAGCAGTTACAGTAGCATATGGACGCTTGCAATACCAGAAAAAAAAATCGCGAGTTGTCAATCCTACATAATTTTAACCGACTTAAAAAAAGGAGGAGGTTTTCTATTCGACAAAATCTTTTTTTATATACGGTCACCGATAACTCGAAGACGCCTCAACGTATTTGACCGATATCGATAAAACTAGGGTTTTAATAAAAAAATAAATTTGTACAAAGGTACATCGATGATATTTTATTCAAGTCGGTTTCATTATAACACCAGAGTTTTGTGGTAAAACTCGGATAAGAAAAATATTATTTTAAAAACAGTTTCCTTTAAGTGAACCCTGGAGACTCAAAACGAAGTCTGAAAAAGCTAATATCAAAAGAGGTTCCTACATTTGTTTGCAATTTTAAATCGTCAGTTTAATATCCAATATCGAATTTTGACACGTATAGAAGATCTATCGACTAGGTGAAATGGATGCCAGGAAGTCCATGTTTCATCGATTTACATCGCAATGGATTGGGCGTTTTTGGTATCGAAATACCATGAATATTCTTCTAGTTATTGGTAGATGGAATTTCATGAAATTTCTCTGAAATATTGCTCTGGGATTGTTTTCGAGGGTGTTGAAATGCTTGCTAAATTTAATTTTAAGTGGGATAATAAATTTTAGCACGATATAAATTATTATGGACTACTGTTAAAACACCATTTAGGAAATAATTCGAGTGTAAGCATGCAGCAGTGTACGTGAAACTATGTTTGTTCTATAGATGTTGTATCAAGCGGAAAATAATTCTATCCATTTTATAATATCCGGATTAGTTACCTGATTATTTATATCCCATAATGAATAAAAACATGTTACCGGAGCTAAGTCTGATAATAGAGACCATTGTATTTGACTTAATTGTAGCTAATTTAAAATAATTAAATTAAAAGAGAGTCACCATACTAGTTAGCAAGTCCGACTAGGAAAGGACCTCTAAATTAACATAAACTCTACACACAATGGTTAAATATAGTTGTGTTCCAGTGTGTGAGTACACGACGCGATGTCTCCAGTGCTCATTTAGGGAAGCGCTTTAAATGAAACGTTTTCCTATCCTATAACAAAACCTTGATGTTTAAATTCTGGGTCAATGCTCATACATAACATCCCAGTCATTGCAAGCGTCTATAGGCTACAGTAATTTCTAACCTTGTTTGGAACCTAAGTAGTATAATAAGATAAATTAAATATAGAATATGATTCTTAACACTTAACTATATACACTCTGAAAATATTTTATTTTAGGCTCAAACAATTATTAAAAAAAAAAACAAAAGAATAAAACTCTAAAGATACAAATATAGTATAAAATAATGAACTTTGAATCGAGTCCAATGTACTCTGGTGATCGTTATTGAACTTTTGATAGTAAAACATTTCTCGACTAGTAAAGTAAAGAACTTAGTATTTCGCGGATCATCAATCTTAAATTTATGACAAACGTGCTCTCTAGTACTTGAAGAACTGAGAGGTAATAGAATTAATTTAAGTGGGTGTCTGACATGAGAATAAAATTAATGGATTCATTTCACCGTTTTGGATTCAATTGGTTTTGAACTAAATCATTACGAGCTTATCCTGTCGATGCTGAACGTAATAAATTTTGAGTGATTTTTGCGTCACGCCTATAATAAAGTGCGTTATTTTATTATAATCTAACTACTACAAAGGCCAATAAAACACTAAAATATGTCAAATAATAATGACTTTTTAATCATGATCATCATCATCATCAGTTTACTAGACTTCGATACTGCCCATTACTCGACATAGGTCTGCGTCTTTCTAACTGTATGGTATTTAGAATGAACCTCGGTGGATTTAAAATATGATACTTGATGCAAATTTTTCAACAGCGTAATACTTAATCGCTGGACACTGTACCTACTTGTACTAAAAAATACTTATAGTTTTTGAAATAGATGTCACAATCTTCAAAAGATTACTAAGACAGACGAATAAAGTAGAATATTGCCTAAAAGACACCCTCTTCTGGACATTAGCCCCTAAGGATTTAATTTGAGCGTCCTGAGCCCTTCCTCTTTGGCTGCCTGCAAACATCACCAAGTCATCGATCCACATTGTCGGTGGCCTGCTTCCAAAACACAATAATAAATAGGCAAAATTTACTTACAAACCTGGGAATCGGATGGTCTTTCATTATTATCAGAATAGGTTAAATTAAAAACAATCAACAGCAAAAGCAAGAAAAAGAATTTACATTTATTTTAGCACTATGAAATTTTAAATTTATTTAATTTTTAAAAATGTATTCGTTTCTTCTAATATTTTAAACACTAATTCAACAATTCACAAAGACTAAATTGATATACGTAAATACATATATTTTATTTTTTAATGTTCATTAAGACATTCAGTTCAGTAATAAGTCGTTACAGTCTATATACATATATGTTTGTGAATTACTGTTTTATATTAATGATCGGTTTCTAATTAATACCAAACAATTGTTTTATTTCTGACAATAAAATTAAAAGCGTGGCAAATTTTTCATTAACAAGAGCCTGAGCCAAGAGATCATTGAAAATTTTGAATACATTTAACGACTTCAACACTCAGTTGCTGCCTCACGCTTAAACAGCTCTTTCATAAAAACCAAAAGTTTTTAGATTTCTGTTTTAATGTAAGTTTTGTCACTTGTTTCATTCGGTCTCCACAAGCAATGTTTTTTTTACAAATATCAAAGAGCATTACAAGATCCCGATGGGTACATTGTCCACACCTGTCTCGTACATTACTCCTGCACTTTCTTACACAACTATGAGTTATATATCTTAAGACTGTATTTAATAAAGCGAAATTTTCTTCATTGTACAAGTAATCGTTCGAGTTATAATAATAATTGTTTCTTTCAACGGCAGTTTCAGTATTAAGTTCAGCATTTTGTGGATTTTCCCAATTTATCTGTCCATCTGACCTGAAAAAATGTGGTCGTGTTGCCTTACTGCGCTGCAAATTAATTTTATTAATTATTTTATGCTAACATTATGTACGAAAATAATCCTATTTACTTAGACATTTTGTTATAAATGAAAAATTCATTGTCTTATCACAAACTTTCTCGTTTATATTTAATTTGTACAACGCTACATTAAAAATTTGTGCCTTGATATCAATCGCCCTTGGGCTCTGCGCAAACGGGCCATTGACCATAGCCACCAGTGTCTTTAGGTACCGCGCAAACGGAGGTGGTCGGTGGCCACTACAATTTATTTCACTCTCTTGCTAAATAAGCGAGTGTTCGCTTGGTGGCGTGTCGCGGCCACTCAGCCGCATGTGGTTTACATTAAGTCGCAAGTCGTCACCATTCGCTACGCGTGTGTGGTAAGTCCATGCAAATTGTATGAGAAATCTTGCAAACTGTTTGTCGCCGGCCACCACTGGAGACTCCTTTGCGTGAAGCCGAAGTCCAACCAGTTTTGTTGCAATATAGTTGGTATCCGACCGTCAGTCAGTATTCATATACAAAACAATATTTTGTTATTATGACGAAACTGTAGCAATGTTAATTCGATGCAATAGAATCCACAATAGGTACAGCCAAAATCACAGTAGAGACAAAAACTATCAGACAAATTTATAGTTCTTATACCACTTTAGCACAAAAAGGAGAGAAAGACTTACTATACTTCTGATTTATAATAATGATTCTAGATATGAGTTGTAAATAAAATTGAATAGTACTTTGTTATTTTCTGAAACTGGCTGCAGGTATAAATTTTTTGAATCCCGGTTGGCATTGACGTCAATCGTTAGTATTGAAATCACTGTAATTCTGGCCTGTAAGTAGGAAAACTTGCTATAATTCTCATTTTTTATTTTATATAACTCGTTACTTTGTTACGTACAATATACGTCATGGATACAACTGCAGTAATAAATTCATATGACTTCATGATTTTTTGAATAAACCAACCATTTTACAGATATTTTAAAACATAGTCTTTTAGCTAACTGATTTTTCATTACATGCTCGATTCGCCAGTTTTCGATTATATTCGAAGTTAATAATTAGGTAATTAATTTCATGGTACGGAAATGAAAACAAAAAATAATTTTAAGATAGTTGGAAATTATATTCATTAGTTAAGTGCGTGTTGTGTTATGCAACCTGAATCGTTCCGTAGCATTAACACAATGTTATTAACTACAATTTAGTTATTCATATAATATATTCATACATGCCTAATGTTTATAAGTTCACATAATTATATACTTATTGAGTTACACTTGGTTTTAGTTACTAATTTTTATTGATACTACCTTGCACTTTTCTGCAGTCAACGTAGGTATGCTGTATAATATGACAAAATCTTAGCTTAGTGATTGTTTAATGTTATACGTTAAACAAACACTTTACCATAAGAAACTTCAATTCATAAACTTACATAATATAATGTACCTGGTGTTCCAAAATGGTACTAGGTATTGTTATAATTCATTATTTTAGAGTAAGAAGAACGTCAAAAATGTGGATAAAGGTCCCTTTACCTAGCTAGGAAGGAAAACGAAAGGTGGACCAATGAAATCACAGAATGGTTTTCAAAAAATAATTGCCAGACCACAGGCCCAGTGGTTGAACGAAATACAGAAAACAGCAGCTTAGAAATATAATTATGGCACGCAAAAGAAAATACCTATACCTAACAGTGTGTGGATATGGAATGCCGATGATAACAATTTTCTTTCTTTCAATTCAAAAATAAATATTAAAGCAAAAAAAATATTTGTATGGTTTTCAAAAAGATATGTTATGCAACGGAACCATAATACACGTGTTGAGGTGTAGTCTCGACTGTAACTGATTATTGTTTGCACTTACAAGAACAACAAACCATGTCGCTTATCGTTGCTTTTCAGCATGTTTTACTCATTATTAATTAGCTGCGCCTATTTTAAATATTTGAGTGAAGATGTAGCATCAAATTAGCACATTATAAGTCTTCAATATTTTTTTCATTGACTTTTAATCAAGTAATACAGATATGTATTTATTTAGTAATATTATATTTGCATTTTACAGAGTACATAGGTTAGGAGTTGGATGCGAAAAGCCGTGGATCTCGGAGAGGCGTGTGGTGGTGGACTGCCATAGTCTGATTATAATGATGATTTATATTGATGATGGCTTTTCGACTTTTTTTAAACTGTAGTAATACTTCACTAAAACCACCAATCCTTATTTATTTTTTCTCTGAGCTGCATGTATAGCATCTCTCTTTTTGCAAAAAAATTGCAAGTGTTTCTAATACTGAAACTTATGATCTATTTACAAAACACATTTTCACAACTAAATAGTAGGATATAGGTAAGTATAGCTATATGAGCCATTACCAGCATTGCATTGTAGCAGAATGTCATAGGGACTTTGACCGCTCTATCAACACTGACATGGAAAAATCCAATGGTAAAATGCATATCATCCATCGGACCATGTGCTTTAAAACTTAAGTGCATAAGAATGCTTTGTAAAATAACTAGTAAACATTCAGGTAAATTGACTGCATGATGTATGCGTCGATTTATCGATCCACATTTAGCTAAAGAGATTACAATGTAGAGTAATGGACGGTTACATACTCGTAGTGAGGTGCGACCGATGCGGTTTGGCGACCACAATGCACTGTACCAGTAATTGAACAACTAAATAAATTGTAGATGTTTTTCGCAACAGTCAAATTAAAGACAGGGTTTGTTATATCAACAAAGTAGACAAATAAGCATCGGTAAATAATGACTGTAGCTTGCCTGATTGCTAGTTTTTTTTTTTTTGCAAACAAGCATACGGCCCGCCTGATGTTAAGCAGTTACCGTAGCCTATTCAATTCAAATTATTTATTTATTTGCTGTAAGTGGGGTAGGTACATAATGTGGTGTTACATAGTTACAATACAATATTAAGTGCAAGCCCATTTAGCCATTAAAGATAGCATGCAAATTTAAATAGGTAAGTGTCAGTTGTGCATTGATTATTTTTCTGTTATTCAGTAAAGTTCAAAAATTCTTTAACTGAATAAAAAGCATGTTGAATGAGCCATGTTTTTACACTTGGTATAAATTTACTGAGCGGTAGTTCTTTAAAGCGGTCAGGTATTTTATTATATATTTTAACGCACATCGAATAACATTTTTTTTGAAACCGACTAGTCCTAGGTATCAAGTCCAAAACAAGTCTATTTGGATTTCTAATGTTGTTTCTCTTGGTAACGTCTTTTGCTTGTTTGAATGATTTTGGGTGTTGTTTAATGAATATACTAATCTCGAGAATATACAGGCATGGTAATGTAAGAATTTGTAACGTTTTAAAATATGGATAACAAGATACATCGGGAGCAATGTCACATATAGATCTTACGCATCTCTTCTGTGATATAAAAACCTTTTGAATATCTGTACCATTTCCCCAGACCAATAAACCATACCGGAGCACAGATTCGACATACGCAAAGTAGGCTGTGCAGGCAGTGTCTTTATTAGCTATTTTTGCCAGCTTATATAGAGCAAAGGAAAACCCATTAATTTTCTTTGCAACTTTCTCTATATGTTCACTCCAATTAAATTGATTATTAATTACTATGCCAAGAAATGTCGTATGATTACTCGTCGTAAGAGTTTGTCCTTTGTAAATTACGTGTATGTCATTGTTGTTAAAATTATTAAAATTAATAATATGAGTCTTAGATAGATTATTATCATTCATCCAATTTATAATAAATGTCAAAGTATCATTAATGTCATTTTCATGTTGTTTAATAGTCATGTTTTTGTTTGTAGTCACTACTACAGATATATCGTCTGCAAACAGTATCGTTTTGTGGTGCGTAGCTTTAGGTAAATCGTTAATATAAACTAAGAATAGGAGCGGGCCCAACACACTTCCTTGGGGTACTCCAAATTGATTCTTTCTATATTTGGACCTTTTTACTTCAATGCAATCATTTGAATTTAATTGTGACACAGCCACGCATTGATATCTATTTTCTAAATATGTTTTCAACCAATTTAAAGCTAATCCCCTTACACCATAATGCTCAAGTTTAGCCAATAACTGTTTATGTGAGACGAAGTCGAATGCTTTGGACATATCAAGAAACACTCCCGTTGTATACAATTTCTCATTGACACTTTGAAGAATATCGTTTACTAATAAGAAAGCTGCATCTCTAGTTGATTTTTTTCTTTGAATACCATATTGGTTTTTTACAATGATGTCGTTTTTGTTGAAAAATGATGTTAGTTTCTCGTGCATGACTTTTTCAAATATTTTGGAGAATATCGGTATTATTGTAACAGGCCTATAGTTACTGATGTCCTTTTTATCCCCTTTCTTATATAGTGGTTTTATCACTGAGTATTTGAGTTTCTCAGGAAATGTCCCTGTTTCCAATGAAAGGTTAACGAGAAATGTGATGATTATGGACGCTTTCAATACGAGAGGTATCAGAGGTATTGCTAGTATTTACGGTGCGTCACATGCGTCTTTGATATAACCACTCTTGAGTTTTACATTCATAGGACTTTTACTATGATATTTTATAGACAAAGGTATCCTTCAAACGGGCACAATGACATAGTGATGCATAATTTCCCCACTACTAGTAACTTAACGGCTGGGTCAACACAGAGACTAATTTAGGTGGCCCTTGTCTCAAGAAATCTGTTCTATTAACGCTTTACTAAGCTTACATCGTCGATTACTATAATGATCTTATCAAACTGATAACTTGTACTCATTATCTTTATAACAAAAGTAAGTGCTTCTACTACCAAAATAACTTAAAATATCGTTTTGTAATCAAACTTATACTGCAAAGTTGATACGGTCTAAGTTTCCGCTACAGGCGCTAGCAGCAAATATTAAATGCCAAGAAACGAATCGTTATTTCGTTTTGGAAAAATCTACCAAAACTAATACAAGAGATACCTACTGATATCAACCTGAAAACCAAATAAAACCTTCGTTTAAAAATAAAATAAGTTTATTACTAATCACTTAAAATAAATTAAATTACATTAACTTCCAACATTTTGTTCATTAATTTTCATCTGAAAAAAATGAAATAGTAAAAGACATTTTGATTTACAATAAGTCGATAAAGTACGTTTTAGATTTCCTTTACAATGGTGATTTTGGCAAGCATGTTTGACAGCTGATATACATGCTTTTGAACAAAAACGAGACGCATTTTTCGATTCATGTGAATTTGTTTTCGTTTTACTTCGTAGGTAATCTGAAAGTGAGTCAAGGCTATCTAAGTCTTCATTATCTGTATCACTATTGTAATATAAATCATCGACTATCGTAATACTGCTTGGAGTAGCATGCTCTGCGGAATAGTAAGCATCATCATTTACTGCCCACGGACATAGACTTGGTGCAATACATTGATGTGAATAGTCAAAGTCAACACTATCAAACCAGTCTTTCGTAGTATTTTGTCTCAAGAAAAATCCTTTCACTGTCTTGAATCCGAAATATCTTGGTTGAGCTGTTGTATGAACATTCTTTTTTGGCTGCAAATTAAAATATTGTTATATAACCTATATCAATATAATCCTTACTAATATTATAAATGTGAAAGTTTGTAAGAATGAATGGATGGATGGACGGATGGATGGATGGATGGATGGATGTTTGTTACTCTTTCACTTAAAAACTACTGAACGTATCTGGATGAAATTTGGCACAGAGATAAATTATGGTCTGGAATAACACATAGGCTACTTTTTACAGCGATAATCGACATCCACTTGGGTGGAGCCGCGGGCAACAGCTAGTATTACATAAAAATATATTTATAGGACCAGTTAGGTTTTGCCGAAAAAACTGCTGAAAAAACCAGCTTCTTTTTTCTAAAACTGCAAACATGGTAAGCAAACAGCCATTTTCATTGAGGTAACTTTTAAATTACGTTGTTTATATAAAAAGAGTTTACGTTTCTTATTAACTCATGCCATTACTGTTTCTCCGTTTATTTGCACTTTATTTTATTTATATTTTTAATATACAGTTTTTACCCACAATATTACTTACATGGTATGTGGTTAGAAAATAACCAATACAGTGCCTACATATATATCTTTCCGTTTGACGTAAAGAAGAGACAAACAAATATTATCTTATATATCCTACTAATACATACTATAAATTTGAAAGTTTTTGAGGATGAATGTTTGTTACTCTTGCACTTAAAAACTACTGAACGGATCTGTATGAAATTTGGCACAAAGATAGATTATAATCTGGAATAGCGAATAGGTTACTTTTTATTGCGATAGCCAACATCCACGTGGGTGGAGACGCGGGCAACTGCTAGTAATACAATCATCATCATCATTTCAACCCATACGCGTCTCACTGTTGGGCACGGGTCTCCTCCATACATTTGGAGGGATATTAGCCTACTATAAATTATTCGTAAATATAATAATTCGTATTATTATGATCGTTAGTAATATAATATTAATAACATATTACCAAGAGTTTTGAATTGCGTAGTTTATGACGTTTTCGTAAAACATCTGAATCACTATTAAACTCGTTTATCTTTTTAAACATTCGTAGAATCGAATTCGTTTCAACACTGCTCTGTAACATCATAACAAATATTATTATTTTTTGCCTATCCCGGATAAAATATGTTCTTTTATTATCATTATTAACTTAAAAATATTATAACCTACTATGTACAATAGTGCCAAAATAGCAGCAAAAACGTTCATTTTTAATTCTAAAATGAATTAAAATCTGTTTGAAGAAAGAACAGCGGATTTTAATTACTTACGTTATTTTTTTAATTAGTTTACTGTTTCATATATCAAATAATTTCATGGTTTCGATGTTGATTCTTCGCCTCAAAATTAATTGGTAATAGCCATAATTTACCTGAAAGATATTGGGCAATATTAGATTTATTATATTTGTGAATCTTTTTTGGAGTTGATATATTATAATTGAAATTATAAATTGACCAGAATCTATACAGTTAGGTAAGGCTGTAATAGTGTTGGTTTTATTTTAAATAATTTTAATGTTCAAAATAAATATATAGGAAAAAAAACACTGTTACTGCTGTTATTTCGATCGTTTCTCTTTTGTTCGATACGCCGAAAACTTTGAAAAAATAAATCAAATTTAATTTCTGACTTGGTATTATAATACCGACAATACTTAAGGGTATTTTACACTATGCTATCGCTATTATAACTTACTAGCTGTTGCCCGCGGCTCCGCCCGCGTGGATGTCAGTTATCGCTGTAAAAAGTAGCCTATGAGTTATTCCAGACCATATTCTATCTTTGTGCCAAAATTCATTCAGATCCGTTCAGCAGTTTTTACGTGAAAGAGTAACAAACATCCATCCATCCATCCATACTCACAAACTTTCACATTTATAATAATATTAATAAGGATTGTTGGTCTTAACATTTAAATAAATTCTTTAGCCAAGCGTTACTTGGTTAGTTTAAAATTATGGATAAACCAATGGGACCAAGTTTGGAGCCCTATATTTGATGAAACAATACTTGTCAACTATTTATTGAAATCATTATTCGGCATCGGGGAATATTTATTGTATAACTAAGCCCCTTATTTATATTATTTAGTTACTGTTAGAATATTCTATGTCCTTAGAAACTAATTTACCCTAGTCTTCTTTCATTAGTACCCTCTACATCATACGAATATCATAATAGTAACTAATCATAGTAGGGTCTAACTGATCGTACCTATCAGACGTTGGGTATCTAATTTTAAGATCAACAAGGTCATAAGTATACATCACAATTTTAAATTGCTAATGGTAGTAGGTTATCCAGCGAGATAAAAATAGTATAGTAAACGCTGCTTGTGGACGTCAGTAATACCAGGGACATAGCCGCTGCCTACTATTATACTAATTCTCTTTAAACCTTTTTTTATCTTACTTGGGTGGCAAACAAGCATTCGGCCCGCCTGGTGTTAAGCATTTACCGTAGCTGAGGTATTACTTGCGTTGCCGACCTGTTTTTTTTTGGCTTTAAGTTCTGAAAATGCAAAAATCGTAGCTGGGCCGACACAATTTAGATTGCCATCGACACACTAAAAAGAAGAAGATGGAGTATCCCTGGTATAGGAAAACGTTTCTTTCAAAATGCATTCCTAAATTAGCGCTGGAGACATATACTCACACACAGAAACACAACTATACCGCTGTGTATAGTCATTTCTCTGTTGTGTTATGTAAGGTGGATGTCTTTACCCAGTCGGACTTGCTTGCTAGTATGTTGCCCTACCTTGTTTGAAGATGGATATGTCGTAGCACAAGGGAAACGTGCTACAATATGTCCTTATAGTCAAACACGGGAAGGATAAACGCTGCAGCGCTGAAAGTAAATGGAAAAGCCGAAATTATACACTAATTTTGCCTTTTCGTTGGAAGTATATTTGACTATGTATGTACACACGGCAACAGAGATATGTATATAGGGCCGCTATATAAAAAATAGTTTTTTAAGAAAACCCTTGTATATATTTCTGTGGAATTTGGTTACAGTGTACAATTAAACTAACCTACAGATAAAAAAATATTTCACACAAATTCATACATTGGTTTGCCAAAAAAACTAATCTTCATATAGCGGCCCTGAATACACATCTTCGTTGCCGTGTGTACCCTGCACGTACATTACGTGACATTTTTATATAAGGTTGCACTCACATTATCTCGCGTTTGGGAATACTAAGCTTTGGAATGCTGCCATATACCAGAAGATAGGTAGTTGGAAAACGTCGTGGTAGTTGTAAAAATAATGGACCGTAAACAAATTTTTTAAATTAAGCCTTGTACTAGAGCATGCATTTTTATTATTAAAGTGATACTTTGCATAGATGAAAGGGAATTTTTAAGTGCAATGCTTTTATTTTCATAAATTGTGTCGACACAATTTATCTCTTTACAATTTTGTGTTATATTTTTTTGATATTTTAATAATACAGTACAACAAAGTGCTCAGGATATTGTTAGGGCTACTGTGGTGAAGCAGTGCATCGAGTATGTTTGCTGAGAGACAAATTGATGGTTTTTCGGTGATCATGCGTAAAGGTGCGCCTCCCTACTTGCACGCGTACGAGTCAGTAGCTACGGTATCCTGAGTGTGTTTTTTAACAAATGGGAGTCTCCAATGAGGCGACATTGGAAGGAACTCCACACATAATTTAAACTATAACCCCACAAAATTTCATTAAAATCCATCAAGTAGTTGAAGCAAACATCCATCCATCTTTTCAATTTTTCACGTTAATAATATTAGTAGGATTTACATAAACTCTTTAGATATTGCCAGCACGTATTTAAAGAATAAATCAAGTATTTGGCTACCTATTCGTGTATCTAAATTACAAGTTGCATTTTGTAGATCATCGTACGTGCCCGATTGGAATCAGTCAAGCATCCACCGAGCGTACGACTATAGAACCAAACTCAATCGAGCAAGAATCGTATACCCGAAATACATTTACACCATTTAAGCCAAATGCAGAATAAAATATTATAAAGCTACTGTAAATAATATTTAGGATTTATTATCAATAATAACAACAAGCTACTATGAAAACACCAATGTTTCCATCATTATCATCTCAGCGAAAAGACATCCACATAGGCCTCTCCCAAAGAGTTTCAAAATTTTCAATACTAATATTCATTATTAATGCGAAAGTAACTCTGTTTGTATGTATTTTTGTGTGTTTGTATGTTTGTTTGTTACCCTTTCACGAATAAATGGCTGAACGGATCTTAATGAACCTGTTAATAGAGATAACCAAGGGCAGCTAGTTTGTGATTTTGTCGATGTTTCATAGTAGATTTTGTTTTAAAGACAACTGCCTCACTATAGAAACCTAGTATTGCGGTGGACTATACAAACAATACATTAATCCAAGTTTCATCTATAACACCGTGTTTTTTAAGGGTCTGTATCAGGCAAATGAATAAGCCCCTTTGTATTAAAAAGTTAAAAACTAACACAAAAAGCACTTATTGCATAGACCCTGATAAACATTATTCCATTTATGTAATAACCGAAAACAAATGGAATCTACTCGATATCGTAGACCTTTATATTTTGTAATATCTATAATCTACAGGTGTAATCTGAAAACAAATAAATTCATTATTATTCTCCCAACACGTATAAATTATAAACAAAACATTGAATTTGTATCTATTTCGTCCCCTGAATATTAATTGTAAGCTATATCCAAAATCGATTTACAACCTTACGTTTCTAACAATAGAGATCATAATAAAAAGCTTCTTTTCTTTGCACATCATTGTAAGTAAAATTTAATGTTCTCGTAATATTTCGATGACGTGACGAAATTCCTTTGTATAGTGTACATCTCGTTTGGGACGTGACACTCAGTTTTTGCTGTTGTGGCTTTATAAAATATTGCTAAAACCACTATCGTTGTTATGGTATAATTTAGTAGGACGGACTTTATAACTTTGGTGTTAAATGCGTTTTTTTGACACATAGCTGTAAATGTGGTACATAATTATTATCATTGTTAATATACCTATTGTACTGCAAGATAACGACGTATTCAAATAATTTGTATATATTTTTCACCCACGACGCCGACGCCGGATGGAACGGGAGGGAGGCGGTATATGCGTTTGGGGATAAAGGTTGTGTGTGGTTGGAAGAAATAGTAAAAAGGTATAAAAAGTCGACATTATGGCAATGTATTACTACTACTTACTACAGTCGCCATAACCACAGCAGCTACCATCTACCATAACTACACTATTAAACTAATTTTGTTGCTGCAGTCGCCTCGACTAAGAATTTAGACAGCTTTCCCTCTTAAGCTGGCCTTGTCAATCAGCTACCTGCAATATTGTGCCTTATTTTTATCATATTTTTATTGATTTTCCAAAAGCAAAACATGATATAAATTTACTATAAGGAGGATACGTACTTGTCACTGAAAAAGTTACGTAAAACCAACTGTCAGAAACAAAAATGTTAACTGTGGTAAAAGTGACGGGTCCTTTAAATCTGAGAAACCTCGGGAATATAACAAGCAATTCTTGTCATTTTGGTATTGACAAGTGGAAGTTAGACACGTATAAAATCTTTAGTTTCGAAAGTAAAAATTTTCAGCACATTTTAAATCTTAGAAAATAATTTCTCTAAGATGTGTTTTTTTAATTATGGTAGGTGAGTGGGAAATTAACTAACTAAGGTGGTACCGAAGAAAACTTTGCTTTATATACATATGTAGGAAATCATTTTTAAGAAACCTACAATATCTTTAAAGAAATGCCGAAAGCATTTATGATCCATCAACTCACATTAGGACATCGTCGCAGGATTATTTATGTATAATATATGTTATCAAAGGGTACTTTAACTCCGTGGCAATGCTGCTAGTCTTCTGGGCATATTTCCAGTAGACGTAGATGCGGAGGAATTTTATGAGGCCCTTTTAAACAGTCTCTCTCTTTTTTGTTTTATATTTTTTAATAAGTGTAAATATAAGTATATTGTATATGTGTATAGTTTTATTGTATATGTATAAAATAATAGTAGAAATTAACATAAAATTTTAAAAGGATAAAATAAAAAAGGTAATTTTATAAATTGTGGAAATTTATTCAAGTCATTTTGCCAATTGGCGTTTTTTATCTTCATAAAGATAAAAAACGCCAATTGATAGCTATAATGAACTACATATATGTACTTACCTAATTAATATATATAGAGATCTACCCTCAATTCAAAATATATTACGAAAACTGTAATATAAGTCAGGTAATTATTTTCTCATTAACGTAAATTAGGTTCAAGGCTCAATTTGTTATCAAAATTTCCACTCACATCACAACAGTTAGACCTGCCTAATTTAAATAATATTTTGGTTTCGCGCAACATAATTTAAGAAGGCAAGTTCAATAATTCAGAGCAGAATATCCCAAAGTTCCACTTGAACTCGGACTAAATTTGTAATTTATACTAATAGTGAACAACTATAAAAAAAAGGTCTGTGTATACGTACCTACTGTCTGTGTATACGTAACTGACATAGCTCGAAAAATTGCCTCGATTAAGTGGCAATGGGCCGGGTACGTAGCTCGCAGAACTGATGGCCATTAGGGCAGATATATTCTGGAGTGGCAACCACGAACTGGAAGACGTATCGTGGGTAGGCCTCCAACAAGGTGGACCTTAAGACCTGGTTAAGGTTGCGGGCAACTGACGGACAAGATCGGCTCAAGATCAGGAGTTATGGAAATCCTTGCAGGAGGGTTGCCTACGAGTATGTCCAGCAGTGGACCTCTTTTGGCTGAGATGACGATGATGATGATACGTATCTAAGTTTATTTATTGCTGATACAAAAAAGCATCTGCCTAACTATTTTCTAACTCATTTATTATGCTGGAAATTTAGTTCATATCATTTACATTGCGATAAAATTAATTTAAAAAATCCCTTCTATTCATAAAATCCTTCTGTAATGTTTTAGCCATACAAGTGCGCAAACCCGTCTAGGGAAAGACCTCTGTCTTGCAGCTATGCTTGTTTGCCATCTTAGTAATAATAAAAACAGGTTTGATCTGTTAAAGATTCTTCAGTCCTACAAAATAATTATATAAATACCTATCTGTCATGTCATGAATACTTTATTAGGTAATTCATTAGAAGTCTCAGAACAGAGGTTGCTAAAGTCAGAGGTGAAACTTCTATATACAAAGGTTATAACATTTGTAGAATATTAATTACTATATAAGTAAGACTTAAAACGTCTGGTTTTCAGTCTCATTCTTCGTAGGTACTGTAGAGGATTATAGGTGGTTGCCGCTTGAACATAGGTAAACCTCTTCAATTCTTATATGTATATTAAATGGTGATTGACAAATAATGTCAGTCAGTCTTTATAAGTTATGTGCGAATTCTGTTATTGGCAATGATAGTAATTTATATGGCCCACCCTCGATTTGTTTCGGTATCTTTATTTTTGTACAGATTATTGCTAATTTCATCAGCGGCTTAGTAATAGTAGTTACAATATCCTAATCTAATGAATTACAAACTAAATTGTCCCACCAGCATCGCCAAAGCACCTCCTAATTTTATATTTATTTTCGACATAATTTGCGTTGTTGTGGCTTATTTATAACAGATAGGTATGTGGTACCACGAACTTTTTTAGACCTATTATAGACCAACATTTTTGTAGTACATAGTATTTATGTACAACATTCGGTCAGCACACGCGGATATAGCGGCTCTTCAGTGCTATTTCTTTCGGATTGCTTCACAAATACTATAATTTCAGACTGAATTATTTTTATTACTGAAATATAATATAGCCTATGTTACTTCAGAATAATGTAGCTTTCTAATAGTGAAAGATTTTTTAAGATCGAATTAGTAGTCTCGGACTTTATTCATAACAAACAAAATAACATTAGTGTAGACTAGCTGTCGTCCGTGGCTCTGCCTGCGTGGATATCGGCTATCGCGATAAAAAGTATAATTAATCTCTATGCCAAATTTCATCCAGACCGGCATGAAATTCGGGACAGAGAGTTTAGTAGATTTTACGTGAAAGAGTCAAACATCCATACTCACAAACTTTCACATTTAAAATATTAGTAGGATAATGTAAAGTATAAATAAGTAGCTTCATGTGAAGTGAACAATATAACGATAAACTACACTGTATGTTTTCCCAATAAATAAAATAAAATAAATAAAAATAAAATAACTCTATATAATTATCCGAAAGTGTTTTATTTAAACAAAGAAGACAGAGACCAGCTTACACCAATACTAGCCCTTCGTTTGCCAAGCAAGACTCCATACACACACACACACACATACATTTTTAGATACGAGTAGGAGCTGGGGCTCTACAGTATCTACTCAATATTTGTCTGCGTCTATCAAAGCACAGCTCTTATCAGTGAAGCAATCACTACGGTTACCAATCCTTTGTTCTCTTTTTGAAACTCAACTCGGTCTTTATCATTTACTTGTTACATTGGCTTACTCATTGTCTCACAGAAAAACAGAGATGGCATGATAACTGTCTTGGTAATAGCACTTTACTGACGATTTATGGTGTAGCGTCTGAGAACATCGTTTTGGTATCTTAACTGATTGCCTCACCAAAAGCTTGTAACTAAGCAAGCTTTTTAATGTTTGGGACGGGTTTATTCCTGTCCACTTAATTTTTTAGTTTATATTTTTCCAGCTTCGTCACAAGTTTAAGTAAGAGAGATAGGGTACCATACTAGCGAGCAAGCCTGACTGGGGAATGGCCTCCCCACACAGGAAAACAACTACACACAGCGGTGTAGCTGTGTTCCTGTGTGTAGCTACAGGTCTTCAGAGCTCATGTAGGGATGCGTTTTGAAAGAAACGTTTTCCATTTCCGGGGATACTCCTATCTTAAAGCCCTGGTTTAAAAAAAATGGGTAGGCACGCAAGTAATACCTCTGAATAAACAGTTTATACAATTATCCCATTTTTTTAAATAAACAGACATGGCCAGATGAAATTACTAGTCAAGTTATAATTAGTAAACATGTGCTGGCATTTTCACATTAATCCACCCTTAATTGCAAAATTGTATAACATCCTTCGTAAAAGATTAAATAATATTTTCAACGTAAATGAAGCGAAATTTAAAGTAAATGGGTATACTTAAAGCAAAATGAAATCACATTGTTGGTAAATTTTGTTAGTTAGTTGAGGCGCTCGATAGATAGATCTGCTAGCTGACCGATATATTATCAACGGGTAAAGCCAGTAAGGAGAATAGCTTATAGATTGCAGACCGAATTGTGGTAGGTATTTCATCTGAGTGTCGCCGTGTTTTAGAAGCCACGTTTAAAGGTTGTTTCGGCTATTAACAGTAGGTAAATTATAGCCTAAGCCTACATTAATTGTTGTAGTTGGTGGTCAGAAACCACTCAATTAAATAAAATATAGTGCAAAAAATCATCTCAAATCAATGATTTTAAGAGAGGTAGGGCACCATGTTATTGTAGTATATCTGACCTTGGGAGCGCACAATGAGACAACAGCTGTTTGATAGTAAGGATTTATTCCGACTGACGACGGTTACAAAGTTGTGTATACCCCCGACATACAATTCTCGACATTATATTATTAATAAATATTGAGTATAAAATACCCACATACTACACTCCTCCCCACTTAATTTAAGTCACAGCAACCCCGAAAATGACAAATACGAAATAACATACTTAGGTACTTATTTTACTAACAAATTATGTATTAAATATATACAGACACATTATAATTGTTATGACCAATTACATTTGTTATGACAAGGTGAACATATCACATATTAATCTACGTACGTTTAATTTAACGTTTAACTAATCTACATTTACGAACTGGACGTGGTTGGGGCGGTACAGGGGAAGCAGGTGGCGTAGAAAATGTCTCAGCTACTGGTTCCGGCTGCTGTATGATGAACGCTGGATCGGGTGCGAGACCCTCCCGCGGTTCCAGCACCGCTGACTGCTCCGACTGGACCCGCAAAGCACTCTGTGCATCGCAGTTCGTAGATTGTCTATCATTTGTGGGGATTACCAGTGAACTCCTAGTACGACGCTTTAGTTGATCGACATGTCTGTGTATCTCGTTACCCCTACAATCTAAGATTTTAAAATCGTTCGAACCCATCGACTTTGATACGTGCCCTGGTTGCCAATTTTCCGCTTTTAAGTACTGCCGATACCAAACCTCATCGCCCACTTTAACCGTCCTATCACCTCCACCTTTGGTTCTAAGCTGTCTCTGTTGCGCCTCTCGCACTTTGTTTTCCCGATCCGGTTTTAGCGTACCTAACTTTGTTCTTAAATGCCTACCCATTAACAACATAGCAGGGCTCTCACCCGTCGAACAGTGTTCTGTGTTTCGATAGTGTAATAGAAAATTATTTATCGATATTTCTATATTCCTACCTTCCGTTAGCGCCTTTTTTATAACCTTTTTCAAAGTTTTGACCGCATTTTCAGCCGCCCCGTTAGATGCCGGATGATAGGGAGCCGTAAATATGTGCTCGACGCCATCTTCTTTTAAAAACGCTGCGAATTCCGCACTAGTAAATGGTGGCCCGTTATCCGTAACTATTTGCCTAGGCACCCCGAACCTACTCCATAACTCTCTCAGCTTAGAAACCGTACTACGTGCTGCGGTGCTCGGTACAAGAAATATTTCTAGCCATTTCGACATGGCGTCCACTACCACTAGGTACATTTTTCCATCTATTGGACCCATAAAATCGGCGTGCAACCTCGCCCACGGGCGCGCGGGCCACGGCCAGAGCCGCGGCGTGGCGCGGGCGGGCGCGTCTGCGTGCGCGGCGCAGGTGGCGCACCCGCGACACTCGCGCTCCACCGCCTCGTCAATGCCGGCCCACCACACGTAACTACGAGCTATGGCCTTCGACTTAGTAATGCCCATGTGTGGCTCATGTATCAACTTTAAAACTTTATCACGACAATTTGCCGGAATGACGACCCTATGACCCCACATTATGCAGCCTAGTTCCTCGTACAACTCGGACTTCCTATTAAAGTATGGTTGCATACCAGTTACTTCGCACTCCTGAGGCCAACCATCCCGTATATTTGAAGTACACGGCTTAAAATTGTATCTTTTAGCGTGTGTTCCCTAATTTGTTTATGGTCTAATAAAAATGCGTCCTGAGCGAAATGTAAATACGTTTGTTCCGGAATTGAATCCCCCGTACGTTCCGAAGTATTAATCGGCAACCGAGATAACCCATCGGCGCAGTTCTCATTTGTTCTAATATACTCTATTTCATAGTCGTAAGCCGACAAGATTACTGCCCAGCGTTGCATCCTACTCGCAGTCATAATCGGAATCCCCGCATTTGGGCCAAAAATCGACACTAAAGGCTTATGATCGGTTCGCAATATAAACTTACGCCCGTATAAGTATTGGTGAAATTTTCTTACACAGAATATGATCGCCAATGCTTCGCGGTGAATTTGTGAATAATTCCGTTCCGCGGCCGTGAGCGTCCGTGACGCGTAAGCTACCGGGCACAAAGTTGTGTATACCCCCGACATACAATTCTCGACATTATATTATTAATAAATATTGAGTATAAAATACCCACATACTACAGTTATCGAGCGAGCCCATCTGAGGAAGGACTTCTTTACAGAAGACCACAGCAATATAATTACACCCAGCGCTGTAGTTGTGTTCCTATTTGAGAGTACAGGTCTTGCGTTTTGAAAAATACGTTTTTCAATCTCAGGTTGTAAAAAAAGGGTTGGCAACGCGCAAGTGATACCTCTCGTATTGCAAGCGTCCATAGGCTACGTAAACTGCTTACCATCAGGCGAACCGTATGCTTGTTTGCCACCCAAGCCATTTATTTTTTCCGTGACTCCCGATAAATAGAAGCAGAAATAAACACCGCGTTCCTAACCCGTCCCATAGATATCTATGTATTTCCAAAATGCCTATAGTTCAGTGCTCAAGAAAATCGTTTTTAAAATTACCTTATTCCAGTGTCTACAAGCTACGGTAACTACTTATTATCAGAAGGAACGTACGCTTGATAGTGACCGTGGTAGAATTAAAAAGAAAAATAAATGCAAGTTACAAAAACTACAACTAAGCATCGAGCCCAATTTCCTGAACGACAGAAAAATTTACTCAAAAGAAGAAAACTTGAAGTAAAGGAATTTTGTGAAGTTACGAGTTCATTAAACATTTCCTCGATACAGTTCGGCTTTGAAAACTTTTAATGTTACCAACCCACGCAATAGAAGTCGTATTGATATAATAAAAACTATTAAAAGTAAGCAAGAGTTTTTATAGTATAGGCATTAGATGTTCTGTTGTTTTTCCTTTAACTTGTGTTTTAAAGTTAGAAAAGATGATGTGATGGAAAAGCAGTAAACAAAGGTGTTGTATTTTTGAAGTCAAATTTTCTTTGGCACTGGAATGGCTAAATAGCACTTTTTTTTAATTTATTTTTTAAACAACTCCCGCACTAGGGAACAAGCCCTGTGTCACGGGAGAGTTCACAAACATACAATTAACGGACACAAAGTACACCCAGACTCGTGACAACCATTTATTGATCACATAATTTCTTGTCCCGTGTAGGAATCAAACACAAAACACGCCGCGCAGTGGTAAAAGGCGAGGTGACCACTTAAGCCACTGAACCAACCGTGCACTGAAGTCGCGTGACCATCACGCTCAGATACATAATTATATATTTATACAAATGTGTATGTTTATAAGTCTATGAAGCTAAGAAGATTTTGCTTCTGACTGCAGACTCACAATTTTTTTTTATCATCACGCCATACGTTTCTTACATTGAGGTGCTCCACTAACTACATAATATAACACGGTAGATAATATTTGGATTGCACGTGTGATCTAGTGTTTTTTTTTTAAGATAACTTTCGGAGTAGTAAACAAACTCTGGGTCGCGGAAATCTTTACAAACATAAAATTCACCGACTCAAATTACACTCAGACTCGAAACAAATATTAATGAATCACACATAGTTTTGTCCCGTGTGGTAATTGAAACCACGACCGAAAGCTTAGAAGTAAGGGTCACTATCCACTAGATCAACAGCCCAGTCAAAATTTTACACGTTGTAAACATTTTTGTGGCCATATTCGTGTGCTCACAGAGAGTTTTTCCGAGTCTGGTTGTACTTTGTAACTGTTCATTCCATGTGTATTAAGTCCCCTGCGATACGGCAGGAGTTTTTTGAAAACAAAGGGATTATAATAATATATTTCATAAATTAAAAAGTAGGTTATGAGAACATACATAGGCCCTCGTGTTATGCTGATCTTATACAAGCTCGTGTCTACACATTAGAGCAACGTGAGGTGGCGACTAAGCATGTGCAGAACGTTTTTTGGCTCGCAACCAAAATGCATCTGCCGTGTAATTAAATGGACCGCCCGTTCACCAACTCTCGTACAATATTTTAAAAATTGTTCAGATTTATTTTGTTCGGTGCAGTCACTGGGGGTGATATAGGGTATTTGCACGCAAGCCTACTAGTAAATTGTTATTTTAATACAAGGCTTGGACTAACGGCTCTTGTATTTTCAAAATAATTGTATCGATTGATTTTTACGCCTATACCTATGTAAACAGATTTCATGTCTACTAGTCAGGCGATCACATAATTTTTTGTCTGAAATGAGATTAGATGTTAGTAACTTCATCTACTTTTATAACCAATCCAATATGGTTTTTTTTACTTATTTGTATCGCAATGGAACTTTAAAGACACACAAGTCATGGATACAACTTACACCCAGACTTAGAACAACCATTTGTGAACCACCTTTTTATTCGAATCGAACGCACGTCTTTACTCAACGCTAACACTTTTCAGCCGTCAGACACCACGTCACAGTTTATGAGCATCGGCAACAAAACCCATCATCAGACATTCAAAAACATTTTTTTTTATACTACCAAGGTGGCAAACAAGCATACGGCCCGCCTGATGGTAAGCAGTTACCGTAGCCTATGGACGTTTGCAACACCAGGGGTGTCACTCACGCGTTGCCGACCCTTTAAAAACCTTATAACACCCCATGCTATAGTCTCTTGGAAAAACCTCGGAATTTTGTACATATTTCTATCTGAGCGATCTCATTTGATTGATTCTTACAGAATACCTCCCTGTTTAATTCGTCTCCGCCTTAAACAAGACTGTAATAAATAGGATCTTGCAGTATCAGACTGAGATAGATTGCACTCTGTTTTTTTAAGTGAGGATCCACATGAAAGCTATATTAAGGCTCATTGAGAACGCTTCGAGTAAAGCATTAGTTACTTTACAGACTTTACGTACTATAATAGCTAGTTGAGTGATGCCATAAACTTATTATACACTAGCAGCACGTCCCGGCTCCGCACGGGTGGACATTTATTTAGATTTCGTAGGGATTCTTTATTTTTCTTCAAATAAAAAGGAGCCTATGCTACTCACTGACAATGTAGGTATCTGAAGGTGAAAGAATTTTTGAAACGAATGAAACTGGAGTTCTTCATCTTTTGAGTTTAGGTATTCATAACAAATAAAAATAAAAATCTTTTCTTTTTATATTAGTATAGATGTGGCGAGTACTTAGCAAAGTACTAGCAATGTGGCTCGATATATCTGTAAGGTTAAGCAAGCTTGCCGCGGTCATTCTGTAGATGGGTGTCAATTTTCTGAAAACACAAAAGACTCTCTTGGAATATACGAGCCCTTGGTTTTGCACCTAATCTTTCACCAGTCTTGTCGAATTGCAGTCTCATCGGACTATGAGAATGAGGGAATAGATAGTAAACTATGATATTAAAATGCCCTGCCGAGTTGACCAATCTATGTTTAAATAGGATAGGAAACAATAAATCAATGAAAAATATTCAAGAGTTGAAATCATGACTTACTTTATTAGATTTTTTTATTGCATATTGCACATATTTTATTTTTATTTATTTATTCCTCATGTTAAATTACATGAATATACATTAGACAAACTTTAATAAGGTATATCTTTACTTTATGTTTAAAAACACAATCATAAAAGATATACATTCAGACTAACTACATTTTTTTAAAGTTTTGCGCCGTGTGGGTTCCCTTAACACTTGAGTTGTGTTGGTGGTGACGTAACCTTGTCCACTAGTCTCCACGTGTAGTCACACAACTGGTCCATCACTTTAATAGTGACTTTTATAACGCGTTTTCATCCAGTTTATTAATACATGCATATATATTAAGTATAATACTAAACAAACAAATAAAATCTTATCATCAGCTAAATAAGATATTATTAACTGAGTAGTCATATTTGTTACAATCTTGCTGTAAGCGCATTGCATAGAAAAATGTTTCAAAAAATGTATAATGCGTGTATCCCGTAAATAAATTGTAGTCAATTTATTTATGGAGATGCAATCACCAAAATGAAGGCTACTTCTGCTATTTCAATATAGCAGGCGCTTAGAGCAAGCAACAATGATTGTATAGCTTACATAGCTATCACCAGCAAAACATGATATTCTTCTAGTCCAGGAGAATCGGGTTGGCCATAAGGACCTAATTTTATAAGGCGTAATGCATCTTAATTCTTCTGTTAACTCTCAACGGTTATAATTTCTTTGTCAAATTTCTCATTGCTCTTCATCTTCATTGAACTCGTCATTCCTCTGAAGTTTTTTATTATATAAAAAAAACTTAGTATTTTCTTTTTTATAAAACCAACCACGTGCTTGTTTTAATGGTTGACTTACTTAAGATATATTTCATGACGGCAAAACTGCAACTAATATAATAAAATCATATTTATATTTTATCACAAGTATTTCTTAACCAAACTAATCAACTTGTCATTCAATTTTTGGTTTGATTTGACATTAGCACGACATTACTTAAGTATTATGGTACTTATACACTATTGGCTATGATAGGCGACGAGCGGCGAGCATGGCATGATCGTTTGCAGTCGGCAATCGGTGAGCTGTCAGTTCATCGGGCGCACATGAAAGTTAACTCATGATTGGATGCGTACTTTTGCCCGTAAACATTACGATCATTCATTTAGTGGAGGATAGCAAAGTTGATCATATATGACATTTTGTTGATTGCAATAAACTTGATGTAATTTAAAAATTATATTTTGCCTGTTTTGTTAAATTATCTGTTATTGGCATTTACAAGTGCATTTCTATTAAACACTAGCACCCGCGGCTTTGCCGGCGCGTAAAATCACAATGGAACATTTTGGAATAAAAACTAGCTTACGCGCTTTTCCAGACTCCACCATAATCTATCGCTGTGCCAAATTTCATCCAGATACATCCAGCTGTTTTGGCGTGAATGAGTAATAAATCGTAAGAGTAACAATGAATCCCACTTCCATTCTGAATACTTGATACTCGACAAATGATTATATATGGACAAACATAGGATGTTCATACAATGACATCATCATCATGTGAGCAATCAGAACAATAGTCAGAATTCAACAACAAAAATCATGTAGACCACACTTTAAAGATTTAAACATACTGACAGTCCCAAGTTTATATATTCTTGTATTATTCACTCACTTGTATAAATACGCTCATGACTATGAAAGTGAAGAAGAAAGGCAAAAAAGAGAGAGCACCAGGAGAAAAGATCTACAGAAGTACAGACGTATCCCACCTGGATGTTGTAAAGCATAGCACCTATTATAGGTCAATAATTAAATATTTAATAAATTGTCTACAGAAATTAAAGCATCTTTTAAATTAAAACAAATTTTGTAAAATACCTGAAACTGTTCTTGTTACAAGAGTGCTACTATAGTATTGATGACATGTAAAATATAAAATATTATTTCTGATGACATTTTTATATATTGAAATTTTTACGTTATATTCATGACATCAATTTTTGTCATTTTTACTTTATATTCATGACATAATTTTTTGTCATTTTTGCGTTATTAACTTATAAGTACTCTTGACATTAATTATAAATAGTTTTATTTATGATGTTAGAATTTATAATACTGATTAATTTAATTGTTGAATTTTATTGTAATTATCTTGCTTGTGTTACGTGTGCAATAATTGTGTTACCTTTTATTTAAGTGATTCACACACACCATGTAAATTGCTTTTCTATGAATAAATGAAATGAAATGAACATTCACATGATTGTCTGTAATTATAGACGATAATGCGATTGGCGATCACGTCTATCGTGTGGATGAGTCATTAAGTATCCTGATCATAGAGTTAGAATAGATATATTTTCTATGGTTCTGAGAGAAATATTTGTATAAAAACCTCCTTGTAACAACAATTATTAAATTTGTATTAATTTGTAAATATCGCTGAAATATGTTACTTTAAAATTGTTTTGCAGTCTATCAAGAATATCATCTTATAATGAACTGACTGACCATAATAACATACCTACTAAAGAATTAAACCAAAATTTAAGCTAAACAAAAATAAAGGAAGTGTACAATTCACGAAAGAAAGCTTGCTAGCTTGATTTGTATGAAAAAGTAAAAAAATAAGCATTAAAAAAAATCACCAACACTAATACAAAGTTCTATAATTCTTAAATTAATTACAAAAGCTTCTCTGTAACATAAAAAGAGCCTTTTTCGTGTCTCAAAGGGCACATAACTTGGGGCAATACAATATTGTTGCCAGAGGTATTATGTCTTAGACAATGAATAATGTAGCGGCAAAATAATGAGACGAGCGACGGCCCCAGTAGACATCTGTCGTATCTACTTATGGTCATATAAAAGTGGGTTAATGGTGGACCAAGGGACTACGTGATCATTTAAGATTGTTGACATAATATTAGATTGTAATACCTTCAAGGCACTGAATAATATTATTGACCTGCGATTTACCTAAAGCGATATGAAGAAAACCATCGAATGCCGTGGAAATCTTTTAGGGAAGCCTATCTCTCAATAATTGAATTTGAAAGTGTGAATTTTAGTTGATACCAGATATGAGATGCCTTTTACTATAAGTATATAGGTATATTTAGACTAATAAAAAATAGGAACCCATATTATGTCCCACTGCTGGGTAGTGCTGGGCACGGGTCTCCTCTCCTCTATCAATGGAGAGAGATTAGGCCTCAATCTACACACGCTGCCTGGCTTAATGCGGCCAAAATAAAATAATTGTAGTCGGGCGGGCATTGTAGTATTTTATCTGTCATGTCAATGTTTTAATTATTTACTTTGTGACATCTCTTTTCCATGACTAAGTACGAAAAGATTTCTATATATAGCTAGTGGACCTGGCAGACGTCGTCCTGCCTGAAAAAAAGCTGAAATACCGACAGCAGCGCCACCTACCGGGTCCAATTGTGAATCTAAACCATCCACGGCCCTACCCGAACACACACACACAAAATTTCATCAAAATCGGTCCAGTCGTCTAGGAGGAGTTCAGTGACGAAATATATTTATAAAGATTTTACTTTTTATTATATTAATATAGTTGTTTAAAAATAAAAATGATTATTATTCATGTAAAAGTATATTTAATGCATGGTCCACTATCAAGAACATAACCGAAGCAGTTACAAAACATACCAATCTTTTTTCACTGTTATCACTAAGGAGCATATCACAGGCGACCCAAATCTTTTCATAATTCCATTTCTATAACCTTCATATAATATCATTGGCATATAAAAATTGAATGAAATAATCATAAAACGTAGATATCAATTTCCGATGAGCTTCGAATGTATGACATTAGACTTTGATTACGAAGCCAAACCGGTATGTGAAGAGAATCACTCAATAATCCTAGGTAGGATTTATTTAAGGCTTTTGTGACACGTAAAATATAATTCATATTAATATTATACATGCAAAAGTAACTCTCTATCTCTGTTGACTTTCACGACAAAAAAAAAAAAAATAGTATTCTTTTATTACGTGACTACCGATTTCATAAAAGTAAATTCTAAGTTTTATGCTTCATAAAATCCATGTTGTTAATTAATATATTTTTTATTACTTGTAACATTCAAAACATGTTTATGGCGACATGTTGGCAGAGCTATTTTTAATATTATTATTATGTTGAGTAATTAATATGATGTTGGTTTTGACGCGTTGACATGGCAAAGAGAAATAAGGAAATGACGATGTAATTAATGTGGTAAATAATGTTTATTTTCTGTACTAAGCTAATAAATTATCGTTGGATTACATTTTGGCTTTGTAACACGTAATTACGGTTATAATCTAAAATAATTAAGTAACCTCTGAATAAAAGCACAATATTAATATTATGATTTAATAATGTTTGTGTTGTCTGCTGAGAATATCCCATCTGGGTCTTATATCACAATGTCCTCCTTAAATAAGGTCGAATAATTTATTTATATGACACAAATGAATAAATCGACTTTAATGCAGTTTCAATACCTTAAAGTATATTAATTCAGATCAATTTGTAGCTACATACTCGTGATTACGTGGCATAAATATTCGGTATTTTTAACCGACTTCAAAAAGAGTAGGTTATCAATTCGTGTGCTAAGGTAGCTAGGCAACGGAACTTCATAATTAAACAATGTAATCTAGCCGTTTTTAAGGTATTTGAAATTCTGCAACTTGCCGTACTGAAGTCGTTTTTTTTTGTTAAAATTATATTCAGTAATATGTAGATCTGTTATTATCCTAATACTATTTAGTTATTTGGTTTACCAACAACTGTTTACACCAACTGTACAAAAAAAACTTTTGAATAATATAGTAAAGTTAGCAGTGTAATAGTTATTTATAGGTAAACAAAACTAAATTAAGCTACTTAATCAAATTTTTCAGTAGGTACACGAACTTATCGTCTGTTAAAAGTGTCAATCAATCAATCAGCCTATCGCAGTCCACTGCTGGACATAGGCCTCTCCAAACACGCGCCACAGCGCACGGTCCTCCGCCTTCCGCATCCAGTCCGTCCTAGCGACCCTTTAGGTCGTCGGTCCAGCTGGGGGCCGCCCTACCTTACGCTTCCGAGTCGCGGTCTCCACTCTAAAAGTGTACAAAGGAAAAATTACTAGGTATTGTATATTGTTTGCTGTAGAAAGTTTTCCATAACTTAAATAAATAAATAGACGGCACGGTTGATGTGTTTACCAACTGATAACCAATGCGCGACATGTCGTAGGTTCGATCCCCATTCGGGACAAAAAATGTGTGATCCATAAATTTTAATAGGTGTACCGACTCTAAGTCGTGTAGGTACTTTGTTCAGTTAATTGTATGTTTGTACTGTCCACTGCGACACAAGGCTCGTTTCTTTTGTGGAAATTGTCTTTAAAATACAGAGAAACAAGAAATACTAATTTTGAGAACTTGCAAAATCTATAAACTGCTGTGTTTTTAGAACTGAAACAAATTTGTTATCCAACAATACCTTATATTTACTCTAACAGTTTGTCTTCAACTAGACTTTATCTAAAACAAATTGTTTTGGGAAAACAACATAATTTTACAAAACGTTATTACGTAGAAGTACCTACTCAAGATAAAATGTTCTTGTAAACTTGACATTTCGCCAAACTTCGAATACTAAACAACTTAGCCTGAAGGTATAAAGATTATTATATTATCTGTAGAGGTACTTTCTAGTTAATTTGTTCTCAAATCGTAGAAGAAATGTATTTGAAAGAGGTTGGGCATCGTACTAGCGAGCAAGCCCGACTGGGGAAAGACCTCCACCTTATATATAGAAGACTATAACCAAATAACTACACACAACTGTGTAGCTGTCTGTGTATGAGTACAAGTCATCAGTGCTTATTTACGGATGCGTTTTATAAGAAACTTTTATTAAGCTCCATCGTCTTACATCAGCTATCTGATATAACGGCCGTTTTGGCATACGCATTTACACACGCGCTATATTTCGCGCTTCATAAAACCTTCTCGCGTACACAGGCTTATTTCGGCGTGTTCGATCGAACTGATAACTCGAGTCAGTATCAGCATTGATTCAAACGCGCTTAATTGAACTAGCAAGCGCGTCAACGCTCGTACGAGTTGCGCGTTTGGCAAAAGGCGTGAGTTAAGTGTCCTGACTCAGCCAATATCAGCTTCGTCAACACAACTCTCCTCACCAAATGCTCTAGATAAGGTTTATGATATTAGCAATAATTAGTTATATAATATTGATGTAAACCTAAAATAAGTTGTTTTTTTTTTTTTTTTTTATACTACCAATGTGACAAACAAGCATACGGCCCGCCTGATGGTAAGCAGTTACCGTAGTCTATGGACGTTTGCAACACATTATTATCGTTACATTAAATACGCCGTAATTCTGCCAGTTAGTAATAGTTTTTTTTTTTAAACTTTGGAGTGACCAACTATTTAATTCGTGCCTATACGCGCGTATAATACCCTAGTCTAAAACCGCTCTAATACTAAACTTGAATACGGAGCAAGTTAAGTCCTTACTTGATGTTACAACAGCGAAACTAATAGCTCCAAAATGTAGTTGGATAGCGCTATTTCTTGCTGGACACAGACACTTTAATCTCAGAATACAATACTCAGTACAAATTACTACTGCACCTTAGCGAATCTTTGAGAACAGTTTTATTCATAATAGTTTTAAAATTAGTTTGAAGATAACATGTTATTGGACAAACAAGTTTCTAATGAATAACATCACACAAGACAAATATTTGTGTGATAAAAATTTGTTCTGTGTGTGGATGTAATCTATACTAATATTATAAAGCTAAAGAGTATTAGTTCGATTAGAAAAAACTTTTTTAGTTGAATAGTGCATTCAGAAAGTACTAGTTCGATTAGAAAAAACATTTTTAGTTGAATAGTGCATTTATTCAGGAAGGCTAACATCACACTATGATCAATAGGAGCGGAGCAGTAGTGAGATATGTTGCAAAATCGGGGAAAATATTCCAAATTACCACGCGGACAAAGTCGCGGGCGACTCCTAGTTTATTATTTATGTTTTTTTATACTACTTGGGTGGAAAACAAGCATACGGCCCGCCCCGCCTGATGTTAAGCAATTATCGTAGCCCGTGGACGCATGCAATACTAGAGGTATTACTTGCGTGTTGCCGATCCATTTTTATGCACCAGGGATTTAAGATAGAATAATCCTGGCATAGGAAAATGTTTCTTTTAAAACGTAGCCCTTAATGAGCGCTGAGGAGAAGGAGGAGGAGACCTATACTTACACACAAGATCACAACTACACAGCTGTGTCTAGTTGGTATGGCGGGCTTTTGTCAGCAACTCCACGCTGATGCGTGTATTTTGCGTGCGGAAAGCTGTGTCTAGTTATTTGGCTGCGGTCTTCTGTAAGGTGGAAGCCGTTCCCAAGTTCTGTTATTTAGAAATATATAAAAAAGAATATTATTTTTCCTTGAGTCATACGTTTTTATTTTTGTCTTTAATAAATAGGTACGAAGGTAATACCCGATGTATTTTTGGCCCGAAAAGCAATATGTATTCTGAATTTTAATTTTGTTGTGTATCTACTCAAGTTTGAAGATATTATATTTGTGCTGGATCACGTTTCTAATAAAAATATAAATAACGATTGTATCCTCACTAATTCTTAGTACAATCGGCATCCAGCAACACGTTTTATTACTTCATAACAAAGCCGTAACTTAGCAATATTTTCTAAATAATAGAAAGCGTATTAATATCTTGTTCAGCATTTTCTCGTAACGAACTGTCTACGTCATGACGTCTTTCCCACGGGAACGCGTTACCACCTTGCTGAAGGTTTTCTTCGCAAAATCTCTCGTCACCCAGATGTCTTAGATTTTAAATATTATCGTGTATTTTTCTTTTCTTATTCTTAAGGAAACAAAACAAAATGTAATTGTACTAAGGTAAATCGTTGTGAGATAAAAAAGGAAGGGTTGTTTTGGCACTCACAGTTATGAGTGTTCGAAGGGTTGGAGTTTTGGAAGAGGGTGTTTTTGCGTCATTGGTTTCATTATCGCTTCTTGAAAGCCATTATAATGCACGTATAGGTCGGTAGGTATAAGGAAAAGATAAAATATAAAAAAGAAGGCAAATTTATCACCAGGTGATATTATTTTAAAAAGAAACTGATATTTTTTTAAGTATCAAATATAATCTCTACCGTGTACAAGACTACAGCCGTATTACTGTTCACGTTGGTGTATTTATTGTTCTGATCTATATTTTATATTTGAATATAGACTACACGTCTAAATTCCTGATGTACGGGTGAATTGGCTGTGTGAATTACAATGAGCTAGATTGTGGTTATGGGATCGCTATTTACATATTATTATCGATACCTTTAAATTCCAGTACCTACAAGTATTACCACTGTCAAAAATATTATCCATCCTTCCATCCATTACAGCCATAAAACGACCACTACTGGATTTGGCCTCCTTCAAGGTTTTCCACATAACTCGGTCCTGAGCTGACCTCATTGCTTCAATTAGGTCTTAGTGGCAATCGGTAGGGCACATAGCTCGCAGAACCAATGGCCGTTGGGGCAGAAAGATTCCAGAGTGGCAACCACGAACTAGAAAAATAATTTTAAAAAGAAAATTTCAATAGTCTAAGGCTTATTCTCATTGATTTGTAACGATAAATTATATAAAAGTCTTCTAGGAATTGTTATCTTTGCATTATTGATCTCATCATTGTAAGATATAGTCTAAGGGAAGGGCGAGACAGCTCCCACACAAGTACTTATATAACTTACTGGAGCTGCCTCAATTCATGTATGAAAACAATGTATGAGTGGAAATAAAAACTTTATTATTATTCTTATTACTATACTATACTAATCAATTTTATTCCAACCTATATAATCAAACGAAACCGAGAGTAAAATCTAGTACGTACAATTTCCTTGAAAAACTGAACTGTGCTACTTCAAATAATTTTAATTAAGTTCCTGCAGCATCCTTTTAATACCGTATAAGTAACTAATGTAATAGAAAAGTCGTGTTAACGTCCATATATTTTTAAAACTCTTTGCAGTAAATGGCCACAAGCTGAGCAGAGGGGATCTAAGAGCACTCCAGGGTGCCACAATTCTGTTGACTTCTGCTAAAATCAAATGGTGGTAAAACCTTTCAGTTTACAAGTCATCTCTGTAAAGCAAATTGCCTTTGTCGATTTTATAATAAAACAGTGACGTTTGTTGAAACTCGGGCCCCACTATTAACAGTCGTTAGATCACTAGAGGTCTAAATATGGGTGATCTAAATATATTTTGTGACCAGGCTGGCCACTTACCAAACGATAAGAAGAAGAAGATTGTTGGAATGGTTTCTAAGGCATTTATGTATTTTTTTTATTAATGAACAGTTATTTAATTTTCGCACTAAGCGGGTGACATAAGACCCAAAATTAAATAACCTATTTATATATGGATAACTAGTTGTTGTCCGCGGTTTCGACCGCGTGGATGTCGGTTATCGCTGTAAAAAGCCTATGTGTTATTCCAGACCATAATCTATCTCTGTGCCAAATTTCATCCAAATTCGTTTAGTAGATTTTACGTGAAAGAGTAACAAACATCCATCCATCCATTCTTACAAACTTTCGCATTTATTATATTAGTAGGATTTATAATATTAGTAGGATAATCCTGCCAGTTTGTTGATTTTTGTTCTAACACCGCAATATATAAGAGCAAAAGTTTACTTACTAACACAATGTTAGTCAGTTCATTTTCGCCCTACGGCATACGGGGGCGATATATTTATATCTTACATTAGTTATTCCTGTGACGTTCTTCTCCGAGAGTCTAGTACTATCGACTAGACTACTTGCTAAAAGTATTATGTAACTTTTAAAATATCACGCTCCATAATATACAATATTAAGGGACGACGTGAGATTTCAACCAGTCCTTCTAGACTAGTGGCATAAATGGTAGTCGAATCGAATAGAATAGAAAGAAAATTTATAGAATTTGACATAAGTAAACGTCATTCTTTTAAAACCTAAACGTCGTGCTTTCTTTTCTATTTGATTCAACTACTATTTATGTCAATTGTCTAGAGGGGCAGGTAAGCTGACTAAAGCAATCTAAAGGTAAATAATGCATGATCGTATTTATTTATACCCGAAATACATCATATCATAAAAGATTACCCTTTGTGTAATATTTGTGAATTAATAAATATATGATAACATAATCCTGAGAGTACCTAATCTTTTTTTATATTTGTTCAAAAAATCCATTTAAAATTAAATTAAATCTAGTAATTTTAACTTAGGTACTTGTTCTTTTTCTGTCAAAAGGACAAATTGTTACAGTGTGTGCCTGAGGGTAGACGTCTTCAGTGCCAAAGTACTTGGAGCGTGCTGGCATTCTCTAACTACTTTGTCGCTACACAGTTTATAATATATTATGTCATCGTAAAATCCTGAGTACCGTTAGTTTATAATAAATCTAGACAGAGTGTGAACTGGCAAAAAATGTAACGTAAGTAGCAAATAAAATTAAAATTTGATCCTGTATAACATATACAATCAATATAAAGATCGTCTCTGAAGTTAGTTCTACAAAATGCTTATTTGATGATGTAAATGTACTTATATCGTGAAAGACAGTCACAGCTCAGCGATGGAAATATTTTTGTCAAACTGAAAGGTCTGTTTTCCAGCAATGGGACAACATGATATCACGTCATGTGGTCATAAAACTCTGATGCTAAATTTATATAAAATTCTATTCCTACCCATAACTAATAATAAATAATAATAATAAATCGTTTATTTCTATCCAAAACCGAAATACAATGTACAACTAAGAGCTAAGGTATAGGTACAAAATTCCTGTTCTGGATTGCTGGTGCCTGAAGTAGGTACAAATTACCTGTGTTACAGGTCACCATGGCAGGTCGCCACTCGAAACCACGTGGTTCGATAACTGCTTATTATTATCACGATCAAATCTACAAACCATCTATTTTACATGAATCTATTCATGTATTACAACGCCATTAATCTTTTAGCGTAGTTTTAAATGTGAGTTTCATCCGATCCTGTGCCACTCTTTGCCGAATTCCTATTTACATTTCTCCTCATTGAAAATGTATTATTCGTCTTCTGATCTGTATCTACTTCTTGAATCCTGGAAATAACACTATAATGTATATTCTTCGTTTCGTTTTTTTTTCTCGAATCGGTTCAACTGACTGAAATAGATTACTTTCTAGAACATTTTCGCTACCGGTTCAAAATTGCTAAAGAATTTTACTGAATAAAACCGTGTATTTTTTGTGAGTGTGGAAAAATAGAAAATGTAAAAAATTGTGTGCGTATCGTGTGTGTCTTCTATCAATAGACAGATGTTATATCCGTGTATGTTTCGTAAAAACGCTAACAATTCACAAGCAAATTTGTTCAGCGCACGAGAAATAAAATCCATGGAATGCAACCAATTCCAAAATCCTTATTTTTCATGAAAGTTTGCAAGTTTTTTTATTCTATTTACCAACAAAATTATTGTAAAATAAAATGGGCATTTGGCATTTTTTGGAGACCGCGGCAAACGTCATACAGGACGTTAAGAGTGGCTGTATGCGAGAAGCCAAGGATCGTTCTAGGTGGCGTGCACTTAGAGACGCTTATGTCCAGCACTAGACTGCAATAAGCTGATGAATATGATGATGAAAATGGGCCTTTTATAATCTTCAACGTCATATTATTATTTTGTAATTGAGAAGTATTTTTATTTGTTGTTTTAGGTAGTAAATAATAATAGTAGGTAGGTATAGTCAATTTTTAAAAAAAACTTTATAGTTTAAAATAAAAAAGATACAAATAAATATAATAGAGCTTCAACACGTGTGTGTAGGTGGTTACCTCGCTACAAAAGCCAGTTGTTTAATTTCGACTGTGAAAAATATCTTGTAACAGTTTTTCCGAGTCCGTGAATTATATGTTTGTCAAGAACCCTCGCGACACGTGGCTTTTATTTTATAAAAGTAAATAAGAATTAGAAAGCAATGTATTACAAACTGTACGTCGATACTACGAATTTTTAACAAGCAAATCCCACACCTTAATGCTTTTACCAGTTTAACAGAAAACGTTTCATTGCTCCCCGACTCTATTTATAACTTTTCGTTTTCATTTTTGATGTTTTAATACTCTGGACTTGGAAGTCTTTGATTATGATGGAATTAAGAGAGGGTTAGGGTACTACTGTTTACAGTTTATATTTAGACGATACTTTTTTACCTTCTTTTGGCTACTTAGCAAAGAGTTTCGTGGTTCAAAAACAACAACTTCCGCACTAGAGAAAATATGGCCGCCTTATGTCGCGAGAGACTTTACGAACATACAATTGACGGACACAAATTAACCTACCTAGACATGGCAAACCATTTGTAAATCACACTTTTTTGTCCCGCGTGGGGATGGAACCCACAACTCGCGCACAAATGGCGACTTAACCAGTCAAAACTCGAACTCGAGCTAGTTGTGCGATTTTAAATTAATGGAGGTGCCGTAAGTGTTCACGTCTTAGCACAATAGCTACTCGTATAATAAGTAAACGTTACAGGCTAAATCGTTCCATTGGCATCCTATTTGGGTTCAGTACAACAGTTCACACACATTCCCATTAATGTACATAATAACAATGAAATAGCAGTATTGTTTTCATTGGAACACACTACGTACTGTTTCTCGGTTATGAGTAAATGTTGATATTATTGCAGTGCGTTGTCAGTAGCTGTAACAGTGATATGGTTATATAATAATAGCAACCCATATATGTCCCACTGCTGGGCACAAGTCTTTTATCCTCTATCAAGAGAGAGAAGGCGTTTAAGACGGTGAATTACGTCTTAAACGCCTTCTCTCTCTCACGCTGGCCTAATGCGGATTGGTGAATCAGACATGTTTTCAGATATTTTTTTAAGAAATCGTGAGGGTTTACTCACGATGTTTTCCTTCACAAAGTGAAATTCACATTGGTAATGCCACTCGGGATCGAACTCGCACCTCTTGCGTGCAAGTCGGTTACATTCCCAATCGGCCACCATTGCTCCAGAATAAGAAGCAATTACTACAATTTGAAGTATGTTACAATATTTATATTAAAGAAATGCAATAAAACTACACTATTAATTTGTTACTACCTATTGTTGTGTCACCAAAATTAAAACATAACAATATTCTTACCAACCTTTAGCCATTGTTTAAAAAATAAGTCAGTATTTTGAAATACGTCAGGACAAAAGCAGTATTTATTTTTTCATCAACGCCAGGAATAATGTCTACATACATTGTAATTACGGAGTTATTTAAGCTCGTAAAATGAAAAGCAAATTATCCTTTCATTTTACATTAAAACAGTTTCCTCTTTCAGAAGCTCAAATATAGCAGTATGCGGGCTGTACAAGAGCACAATTTGCGTTTGCAAAAATATAAAAAGGAAATTTAAGAATACCACAGACTGTTCTAGTACCTACGTTTAGTAATATGATATATTATGATTATATGACAAATAACTGCATCCACAGACAAACACATGCCGTGTTGGAAAAAAACCTAGGCAGGACACATCTGTCACAGTCATGTCTGATGATAACATCAAACATTATGGTAAGGGCTGACAGGACTGGTCTCGAGGATGACTCATGGTAGAATAAGAGGCAAGTCTTTGCCCTGCTATAGGACAATAATTGCTGCTGATATCTTAATAATATTATATAAATCAAACCTCGGGTTTGTTCGAACACTCATAACTCGAAAACAGTTGGACCGCTTTTCATGGTTTTAATTTTTGTTGGATTTGTCTGCATCTTAAATAGCAGAATAACTATTAAAAAACTATAAACATGAAATTAAAAAATAAACCGAAGGGAAGCGAGGGTGGGTCGTAAGTTTATAATAAAAGAAAATTACACTATTGCAACACTAAATGCAATTCAATAATTTTGTCGTAACATCACAATAATCCCTGCCGAGGTTTTCCCAAAAGACTATAGCATGGGGTTCTTCAAGAAAGGAGTTATAAGGTTTTTAAAGGGTCGGCAACGCGTGAGTAACACCCCTGGTGTTTCAAACGTCCATAGGCTACGGTAACTGCTTACCATCAGGCGGGCCGTATGCTTGTTTGCCACCTTGGTAGTATAAAAAAAATAAATAAAAAAAAACATCTGGTCTAATAAGAATTATTTTTAAAATAACCCGTGTAATAAAAAATAAAAAAACCCAATTATTATCATCTATATCATACCTATCACAGTGCACTTCACTTGTATAAAGTATGCCATTTATGTGCAATAGTAATGTAATAACATAAATTATTTATGCAACATAAAAATATTTTTGAAACAACACTTTTACATAAATATTAATAATGTGGATAAATATCAGAGTATTATTTATGAACCTAATGCAGATATAGCTACAATGTTTTAGTATTTAAATATAGTTGAAATTGACGTACTTACTGTATAGAGTTGTTACTGGCTAATTTAATGACAAAGTTGTTAAGATCGACTATAATATTATACGATTAGGTTTCTGCGATGATCCAACAACATTGAGAGACAGATCTGACTTTTAATCGTACTTTCCGGAACATGAAAACATGGGTTACCCTTCTATATGGTAACCGACACCAAATTAATTTATCACAATTTGAAAAGACGAATAATTCTTAATAAAACCAAAGTGATATTATTTCCTTTACTCTGCCTCTCCTTTGAAAAAAAAAAACATACGGGGCAGTCTTTGCGGATTGCCGATAGAAGTGAAAACTAAATAACTTGTGAATTGTATCGTCGAGCTATTAGATTATTATTTTTGAATATGGAAAGCGTTCGGTGACGATCGCGAGTTCCATGATTTTTGTTCACCCAAAAAGTGCTCAACGCGCTTAAAGAAGTCTTCAAATCTGTAATGTCTAGAATATTCTGTAGGAGCTAAGAGAAACAACGTCCGTTAGTTCATGCATTTAATTCGCACTGATCACACAATAGAAAGAGAAACAGATACACATTATAGAAAGAGAGAACAGATACACATTGTAGACCTACCCACATTATATCACTATATATCTTACGACTAGTTATAACTAAGAGTAACTACCTACATTACAAAATCAAAAACATATACCTATATGTGAGTACCTATAATACATATTTTATCAGCACATAGTAGAAACGAAAGCGTGTACGCAACTACTAGTATTATTTTCAACACACGTCTACATTGTTATCCATGTTACGTGGAAGCTTGTCATTGACAATTATTTCCCTGGACTGTTGGTCTAGTGGCTGACTGCTAAGCCGGAGGTCGTAGGTTCGATTCCCGTGGGTTTGTTCTGAGTCTTGGTGTAATTTGTGTCCATGAATTGTATGTTTTTAAAGCCCTTTGCGACACAGGTCTTGTTCCCTATTGCATGAGTTGTCTAATATAAAAAACAAAAAATAATAATAATATAAGTTATCCTCGACGTAATTCGTCATAAGCTTTCCTAAAACAAATAAATAATGTATGCTATTTAAAATGTTTACACTTGTTAGCCAGCCTATTACTTATCAAATTGTTTGCCTGAAAATATCTTTAAGAGAGGACTTTACTAGCAAGCAAGCCCGACTGGGGAAGGACCTCTACCTTACAGAAGAGTCGAAGACCACTGCCAAATAACTACACACAATGGTGTAGTTATTTTCCTGTGTGTGAGTACAAGTCTCCAGCGCTCATTTAAGGATGCATTTTGAAAGAAACGTAATCTCCTAGTCCCAGCATACAGCCCTGGTGTAAAAAATGGGTTGGCAACACGCAAGTGATACTTCTGGTATTGCAATGCGTCCATAGGTCATATGCTTGATTGCCACCTAAGTAGTATTAAAATAAATCTAGCTAACATACTCATATAAAATGACGTCTGCCTACATAATTTACTAAGTAATTCCCTTGGACTTCCGTTCTCGTAACTGTAAAGTGCCCTATAAAACTTTTACTATGATAGTAAAGGTTTTTACATCATGTCAGTAAGTTTTCACGGACCTTGAATTTACTTTTATTGCTTGCCTTATCATTATCGAGTCATCGTTTCCTAGACTTAGTTTGATAATATAAAGTAGGTTCCTATCAGCTGATGTGCTTGCCCGAAAAACGGCTGATCGTACTAAATGACCGCCTTGGTGGTCCAGTGGCCGCAGTACACGAGGTTGTGGGTTCGATTCCCACACAGGACAAAACTTTGTGTGACCCAAAAACAGTTGTTCTGAGTCTGGGTGTAATTTGTGTCCGTTAATTGTATGTTTGTAAAGTCCCCCGCGTCACAGAGCTTGTTCTCTAGTGCAGGAGTTGTCCTTTTAAATAAAAACAAAAATAAAAAAATGTGATTTGTGATGGAATGTCATCTAGATGTGCAAATTGTGCACCATCACGTATTCATCATTACAAACCATAAACGTCCAAAGTCAAAGTCAAAGTCAAAGTCAAACTCATTTATTCATTTAGATCAAATCCATGATACTTATGAACGTCATTAAAACAAATGCCAGCATACTTTTTTCCTAAGGCCAATTCGCTGACTAGGGTTGGGCCTCGAGAAGAATTGGCAAGAAACTCGGGCCACTCTTTTTAATCGCCAGAGTATAACATTTACAATTTGGTATGAGTTACAATAGTGGTAACAAAAAGGAACGGAAACCAATATACCATATGAGAAATTTAGATAAGTATTTAATTAATGGGTAAACAATATAGAAAAAAAAAAATTAATTTAGCTTTCCACTGTATGGTAATGAGGGATCGTTTCTTTTTGTAAGTATAAGATAGAAACGTGTCGAGATCACATTGCAATCTTAGTAAATATCTAGAAACTATATCTTTAATATTTAAAAATAAATCATGCCAAGATTGACCAGCCACCCCAAGTAGCACCCGTTCACGAGCATGACGCACAGACCAGCCATCATTTCCTTCGCCATATTAGAGGGAAGGAACTGACCCGGCCCACTGCTAGGTACGGGTCTCCTTCATATACTTAGAGGGATATTAGTCTACTATACCACGCTGGCCAGACGGGTTGGTATAGGGTTCTTTTTCGAGTTTTTCCTCTCTTGAAGTGGAAATTTTCTGCTGAACTTACTCCTTTAGTCGACTCTTACGACACCCTTGGGATGGAATGGGGTGGTCACATTTGTATTCTTAATCTGTCTCCACACGGACAAATATTATTGTCATGTATTAGTTTTAATGTAACTTCATATAATCACTAGTCTCCACCTGTGGCTTTGAGAACAGTGGCGTACAATCCCATGAGAACAGTGTGTTTTTCCGAGACAAAAAGCCTATGTGCTATTCCAGTCTATATAACCGTTTAGGCGTGATTGAGTAAGAAACATCCATACATCCTTACTAATATTATAAATGTGAAAGTTTTTAAAAATGGATGGATGGATGGATGTTTGTTACTCTTTCACGTAAAAACTACTGAACGGATCTGGATGAAATTTGGCACAGAGATAGATTATGGTCTGGAATAACACATAGGCGGAGCCGCGGGCAACAACTAGTCCATCCATATATGTAAACATTCTCGGTATAGATTAAGCATAAAATTTCGACAATGATAATAGGTAATGGTTCGCCTATTCCATGAATAAATTTTATAGATTTTACCAACAGCAAATTAATTTATCTATCAGCTAATATATGTATCTACCCGTCTGTTTCCTAATTTACGACCACATCCGCATTATGCTATCATTATTGAGATATATGACAGTTAATATACACAAATGTTTATTAGCGACATCTGGTGGCGCTTATCGTTACAACGTCTAATATCAGTTCGTATTGTGATTTTGCTTCGGTGAAATTATATGATATCATTTTCCGTTGAAACGCACACTATCTGTTACTGAGGGTGCCTACACTGATTAATGGTACTTCGTATATTTGGGATGAGACAGCAGCCTTTAGTAGTATAGTTTGTGTTGTGTTATTATCTTATGAGTTGATATCATTTGACTGTAATAATATTGCAATCCTATGTGAAATTTGGGTAGGAGAAATATTATAACTAACGATTCGCGTGAACTAAACTGCGTTCAAAAGCTGCTACAAAAAAAAATGTCTACCGAATGTTGGATCATCGGTGGTGGACGAGTAGGAAATTAACAAACTTGAAGCAAGAGTTCGATCCCTAAATTTCATTTTATGGAATTAAAATGTACTAATCACCTGCTAACAATGAAGGAAAACATCGTCCGGTAGGTAACCCACGTGGCTTAGAAGAAATTCTAGAGATATGTCTGATTCACTAACTTGCATTAGGCCAGCGTGTGTGAATTAAAGCCTAAACCCTCTTTCTCTCTCTTGATAGAAAAGAGGAGACCCTTGTCCAGCACTTAGTGCTATTATTATTATAAATGATGCATAATAAATCTAGCTGTTGCCCGTGGCTCCGCCCGCGTGGATCTCGGTTATAATGTTATTAAGTATGACAAAACATTACGACACAATATATTATTAACGCGCAAGTTTGGATAGATTGATGTTTGTTACTTCATTATGCCAAAATGGCTGAACGAATTTGGATATAATTTGGCACAAAAACATATTATAGTCTACTAGCTGTTGCCCGCGGCTCCGCCCGCGTGGATCTCGGTTATCGTTGAAAAAGTATCCTATGTGTTATTCCAGGCCATAATCTATCTCTGTGCCAAATTACATCCAGATCCGTTCAGTAGTTTTTACGTGAAAGAGTAACAAACATCCATCGATACTTACAAACTTTCGCATTTATAATATTAGTAGGATAATAACACATTAAAAAAAAACATCTACGCGGGTGAACTTGCATAACTAAGCTTATAATAACCGTAACAAGTTAATAATTATATTAATAAAATAGCGTTATAAATTCCTCAGGTACAAAATTGTCTCAAGCCTTCGAGAATAATTTCCATTACTTTTCTCTGGTGCTGACAAGCTGTCTGCCTGACTTAACCCGTCATCCCTGTTTATCCTTCATTTTACAAGGCTTTTTTTACTACCACTATTTATGTAAAGTTGTCTGAGGTTGTGACGGCTAAAGAGTTAAGGCGACATATTTTTATAGTAATCATTGTTGTAAGTATTTTAATCTCCTAACATGTTTTTTGGCTTAGGTTTGCTATATATTTTGTGAAAAATAGAAAGGCAGTAGGACACTAATGGCTGCTTTTAACGTTATATTTTTGAGCAAACAAACGGAAATACTTCCACATTTATAATGTTATTAGCTGTTGCCCGTGGCTCCGCCCGCGTGGATGTCGGTTAACGCGATAAAAAGGATGACTATAATCTTTTTCTATGCCATGAATGCCATATGAATTTCGTCCAAATCCGTGCAGTAGTTTTTACGTGAAAGAGTAACAAACATAAATACATCCATCCATCCTCACAAATTTTCACACGTTTTTTACGTATAAAATTTAGTTAGTGCAAAATAATTTTCTAGAAACAAATTATTTGAAGTAGAAAGGTTATACGTATTAAAGAATTAAACTTCGTTTATGCATTCTACTATCTGGCATCTTAGCACTAGAGTCACGGATAAGGTGAAAAACGAGTAAAAGCAACCTATATTAAATTTGCTTAAATCTTTTCTCAAGAGAAACTCGCTAGATCTACACAGTCATGAAGGATAAACATAAATATTCTCACAAGTTCTTCGGATTTGCACGGGTGGACATTTATCCCGACAATTTTTTTCAATAAAATATAGCCTATTATCCACTGATACTGTAGCTTTCTAATGGTGAAAGAATTTTTAAAATCGGTCGATTAGTTTTTGATTTTATTCCTTACATACAAAAATACAAATCTCTCCTCTTTGCAATATTAGTATAGGTATATTATTCTAGCTGTTGCCCACGGCTCTACCCACGTAAATATCGGCTATTGCGATAAAAAGTATTCTATGTCCTTACCGTCTATCTATTTGCCAAATTTCATTCAGCCGTTTAGTTGTAAAAAGGTAGCAAACAAACAAAAATACGTACAAATAGAGTTACTTTCGCATTTATAATATTAGTAGCGACACTATATGCCATTAAAAAAACCTTACGTTATGTAAGTTATATTACAAATAAAATAGGATCTTATTATATTTGGATTGCGACAACAGCCACAACTTTTAGTGTGCCATGAGAGCACGTGTATATTTTCATTTAACACACAAGTAACGATCAACAAAAAAGTAAAAGTGTTTTTTGCATTTTCTAAATATAAAAAGGTCTTTCATTTCGTGTCGATGATACGTATATTTTATTACAAACATTTACCCAGTATTTATCCCACGCAATTTCACCCACGCAAGTTTAGTTTTAGAAAACAGTGAACAAACACACAGCCTTTCCATATTGATGTTTGCAAGAATGTAACACAACATAATAAGCATATTAATAATACTTCGACTGCCTTGGTAGTCCAGTGGCCCTAAAATGCCCCTGCTGTGCACTTATGTATGGATGTTTGTTACTCTTTCACGCAAAAACTACTGAACGGATCTGAATGAAATTTGGCATAGAGATAGATGGAATAGCGAAAAGGTAAGGTAAATATAATAACATTGATGCTTTATAATAAAAAAATAAACAGACCTGAGAATCGAAACCGGCCTGATTCTCTAAGAAACAGCGATGGCAAATTGACAGTTGTGATTGCTCGGTGACGGCACAATCTATTGACCGTCACCGAGCAATCACAACTGTATACCAATTTTCAATCTGACAGCCAGATTTTGCTCGGTTTTCGCGGTGGCTCGGTTTTTGCTCTTACGGAATACCATAGCGGATCCTTAATCTGCTGCAAATATAAGTTTAATTGTATGCAAAATCAACGAGGCAGTGAATCTGTGAAATATGGCGATATTATAATTATTTATGAAAAGAAAAAACACACATGCTTTCAAAAGTATTTGACTTAATATCATTAAAATTAATGAAAAAGTAGACTGTATTCCCTTTGAGTCGCGACGGCTTGACTAATGATGAACTGACACCATATAAAAAGCAATACAGTATGAAAACTTGAGGGTTGCTTTCAAATTTAATTACATGACTCCACAGTTGTTGGGAACTACATAATAGTACAATGAGGATGGAGTCGTATGTGTGGAAAAAATCAAGTTTGTTGACGTAAAGAATTTATTATGTCGTGGTACTCTGCTCATTATAATGTTTTAGTATCTGAATATTATACAAAAGAGACGTGTTGTTTATTGACTTCGTTATAATGAATCTCTTTAGAAAAAATATGGTATCAGATCTTCAGAGCCCCATTATGTCTCTAAGGACCACATCCCATATTTATGTATATAAAATGCCGAAGGCGCGGTATGACCTATCATTTCAGCGCCTTAGTAGAAAATTGTACTGATAAAAGGACTTGGTTTTTAAAAATGTCAATATGATTTGAAAGTGAAAGTTGGATTAATTCTCTGTAAAATGGGTGTGTTAATTGGCAGATGTATTACATATTTTATAACAATTTTCAATTTCTATCCGTCTCAGCCATAAGACGTCCACTGCTGGACATAGGCCTCCCCCAAGGTCCTCCACATCGTTCGGTCCTGAGCTGACCTTGTCCATGGGTTGCCCACGACCTTCACCAGGTCGTCGGTCCACCTTGTTGGAGGCCTGCCCACGCTGCGTTTTCCAGTTTGTGGTAGCCACTATTCAATTTACTATTAATCTAATTAGTTTATAAGTTCATAAACGATTTACGATCAAGTACCTTTATGTTTTTATTTTTTTTATTTTATTTTATTGGCCAACCAACAGTAAGTAGTTTACACTAACATAATAGTGTAACTACCTCTTACAGGTAAGCACTGCATGCATTTTTTTAGCAGTTAATACAATTTGAAGTTATAACATGCAAATTATTAACTACCTAATTACACTACAAATAGAAATTTTGATAATGATAATAATATTTAATTGTATATAGCAAATCTGTTTGTATAAAAAAATAATCTAATTGACAAATAATAATAATAATAAATAGGTAATAATAATAATTACCTTACCTTAGTCAATAAATCAACCAGTTGAGAATATGACGAATTATAATCTCACATCTAATCTAATCTAACAAAGACGAATGTCAAATACGAAACATTTCCTAAGTCGTTACAGCTCACACTAGAGTTTCACCATTCATGAATAAAACAAAAGAAATCTCTCGTATTTTGAAAAGGAACTGAGACAGTTTAATGTATGTGTTATGTTGAAAATATAATATTTATGGTTAGTAAAATAGTGAGAAAATATATGTTTTTTTTAATATAATGAGGTTAATTTCATGCCGTGCCGTACGATTCCAGAGGAATTTCTTACCATGTACGATTAGGTTGTATGTTGTGTTGTAGAATGAGCTCCCTGCCGAAGTTTTCCCAAGAGACTATAGTATGGGGTCTTCTAGAAAGGAGTTGTAAGGTTTTTAAAGGGTCGGCAACGCGCGAGTGACACCCTTGGTGTTGCAAGCGTTCGTAGGCTACGGTCTACGGTCAACTGCTTATCATCAGGCGGGCCGTATGCTTGTTTGCCACCTTGGTAGTATAAAAAGAAACCAGAGCTACCAATGTGGCAAACTTGGAACAGACATTTATTGATTACACAAAGTTTTGTCCTGTGTGGGAATCGAACCGCAGCACGCTTTGCTGTGGTAAATGGCGAAGTACCCACTTAGGCCACTGACTGTGCAGGTTTTTGAGCTGATCAAACAAACCTCATCTTTTGAAAACTCACCAACAGTGCCTGACGAAACAAAATTAATTTATCCAACACAATCTTTCCTGAAAGTAATTAAGTCGGACGCTCACTAATGTACTGCCTGTACTGGGAACTATTCGAAGGGATGTTACTTGGCGCATTAGGTGCCCCAGAAGCGCTCCAGAAACTGTCACTACGAAGTTTGGCAACAGCTGGTAATCAATAACGATAAGTGCCATAATGGGTTCAAAGACTTGCAGAATGCAAGAGTAAAGAATTAAGCTGAAGTGGCAAACTTGCACACAATTTAGAGCTTTATGTGTGTGTGCTCAATTTGCTGATAACGTTGCACTTTTACTTGCGTCTTCGAGAACTGAGACATTTTTAAAGCTTTCAAACTTCAGGTAGCTAATCAAATAAAACCTATTAGTTAAGTAACTTGGCGAAGACAACTGTGAAGCAATTTGTAGGTAAACGTATTTTTATTGCAAGTAGTGGCAGACGAGCTGTCGGCCCACCTTATGGTAAGTTGGCACCACCGCTCACAGACTTTAGCAATGCCAGAATCATAGCTAAACCGCAGTCTAAGAGTTAAGTTTAAGAGAGGTAGGGCACCATACTAGTGAGCAAGCCCGACTGGGAAAGGACCTCTACCTTACAGAAGACCACAGCCAAATAACTACACACAGCGGTGTAGTTGTGTTCCTGTGTGTGAGTACAAGTCTCCAGCGCTTATTAAGTATGCGTTTTCTTATCCCAGGGATACTTCCATCTTAAAGCCTTGGTGTAAAAAAATGGGTTGGCAGCACGCAAGTGATACCTCTGGTATTGCAAGCGTCTATAGGCTACGGTAACTGCTTAACATCAGGCGGACCGTATGCTAGTTTGGCACCTAAGTAGTATAAAAAAAAAGTCTACCCTGAAGTTACTGCTCTTTTCAACCTCAGAAACCCAATTATATACTTTGTCCAAAACTCAAATTTTAGTTTCAAATATTTGAATATGATTAATTCTTCGAACATTAGAAATTTATAAATGAAACATTACAGTTTTGGTACCCTTTTACTCTATTACTTCTTGGGCAAATAATATTACGGTTTTGGGTAAGAAAACGGTCTGCAAATTTCATAAATCTACATTTTCATGGGTTAATTTCGGTCTTAACACTTTCTGCTTCACTGCACGGTCAATACTAAGGTCGGGCTACTAAAACAGCGTAATATAAAGGTTTAATAGACTTTTCAGTTTTATACACCTAAGATTTCGATTTTCAAAACTAGTAATGATATATTATTACCTTATATTGCTTTGCATTTTGATTTTGAATTACGACAATATTAAAATTGTAAAACATTATTTTTCTCTCGATTGTAAAAAAAAACGAAAGATACGAAAGATAAGAAGAGAAAGAAAGAACGATATGAAAGTCTTTATCATACTACCTAAGTGGCAAACAAGTAACCACCACCACCACCACCGTTAATTAGTAACCGTAGTTCTTGCAATAATTTAAAATATCAACGTTTTGTGTTATTAGACCTCAGGGATGGAAAGACTTTTTTTACGCATCCCTAAATGAATACTGGAGATCCGATTTTTACGCACAGAAATATAACATCACCACTGTCTTTTTTGACTGCCTTGGTGGTCCAGTAGCCGCAGTATGCGCCTGCTGTGCACGAGGTTGTGGGTTCGATTCCCATATACGATAAAACTTTGTGTGACCCACAAAGAATTGTTCTGAGTCTGGGTGTAAAGTCCCCCGCGACACAGAGCTTGTTCTTCAGTGCGGGAGTTGTCTTTTTTAAACTAAACAAAACAAACAAACTGAGTGTAGATATTTAGCTTTGGTTTTTTACCTTAGCAGTTGGGTTTGCGTGCCTGTATGGTGCCCTACGTTTCTTGTCATTTACATAGTATAAACTAAAGTGCTTTCACAAATTAATGCGACGACCATAGTAATTAGTAGGTATATTAATTAATCTGGGAACGGCGGCGGTGGTTTGATAGTTAATTACGATTAATGTAATGTGATTTTACGTATGACAAATATGTATATCTATAATAATATTATGTATGGAATTTTAATAGCATTATGAGAAAGTCGTTGAAGTTGCAATATTATTATAACTGTGAGCAAGAGGACTAATAGCTTATAAGATAGATAAGTATTTTTACATCAATTATAGCATGGGTATTATAAATATTAAAAAATAATAGTCTACAACATTTTGCTGAACACACATTTGTTATTGAATTAATAATTGCGAAAAATATTGTTTAATTATTTTAACGTGTTTATGTATACAAATTCTTCAAGAGAAAAATAATATATTAATCAAAAATTATAATTCCGCTTTTTTAAAGGCCGCGACCTAAGTGGTGGATTCGCGAAAGCGTCGAGTGGTTTTCTAAGTGAAAACAAATGCTTGCCACCCGCCCCGCGAAGCGAGCAATTTATTCAAATAAAACAAAATAAGCACCCTCTCTCTACCGCAGGACTTTTAGAATGAAATATTCTGGAATTTTAACTTTCTAAACATATTTTTATATTGCACGTCCGAGAGAAACTTCGATGGATATCGAGAAAGTTCTAAAACATGAAGAGTACATAATATATGAAGTGACGTCCCCAATTTCTATGTATGTTCTACATTCAACGGGCTACGTTACAGGAATGCAATCTCGATAGATGTAGCTGATGGAATGGAAACATGTTATAATAATAATAATATATTTATTTATCAGATTTACATCCATTATTTGTTAGTACACACAACTATATTAGTAAACATATGTTAAATAAAACAAAGCATAAATAAAATAAATTATATACATACAAAACATTATCTTATATTAAATATTGCGACCCTGGTTCTCATGTGTACTGAGTTCCAGTGACACACCACTGGACATTCAGCTCTATACAGCATGGTGTTTAGGAAGCCGTTGGCGCTATCCCGCACGCGTTGCATCAGGGAGGCTACACGTTGTCTTACTATGGCCTGAAAACCAGCTGTGCTGGCTTCCGCGAACATACCTGATGCGCTGCAATAACAGGGCAGCCCCAACAGCATCCTAAAACCATTGTTGTATTGTACGTGTAGGGTATCAAGCGATTTGCGGGTATACTTAACCCATAGGCTGCAGGTGTAAAAAGTTTGGCAATAAGTCTTATACAAAGTTACTTTAACCTCCCCTGTACACCGTGCAAACTTACGAGCCAGCATGTTGCATCTCACTGCTAATGCCCTACGCTCCCTTTCTATATCCAGGTCATCGGAGAGATCCTCGGTGACCCAATGCCCAAGGTATTTAAATTTGTGGACTCTATTTAGAAATACCCCTTGAAACCGTACCTGAGGAATTGACTTTGGCACTTTGTTCCCTGACTTAAAAATAAGTAGTTCACTTTTTTTCGTATTGTACCTCAGGCCATGTGTCACCGCATACCTCTCACAAATACCCAGTAACCTCTCTAGGGCAGTGATCGATGGGCTCAACAAAACCATGTCATCAGCTGCAGTTATGACCAGTTATGTATATTTGATGAAAAAATAATAAGAACAAATAAATTAAATTAAAAATAAAGTTAAGTTTCAGCACAGAATACTTAATAGGTTTCAGTGAATGTATAAAATGAAATACTTGCACAAGATAATAAAATATAATTTTTCTCACGAATTAACTCGCTCCATATGCGCTTAAATCGTTACTCAATATTCATATATTTTTTCCTTCTTTTCATACCTACTATCCGTACCGTTGGTTGTTAGAATAATTTTACTATATCTGTATCTATATCTTCAGTATCCATTGAGGATTTGTTTTTTAAAAACCTTTTTCTATCCCAGGTATCACAAAAAATGTAAATAAATTAGGTTCGCTAACACGCAAGTTATGCCTCGGGTATTGCAAACGACCATCTACGATAACTTCTGATTATATAGCTAGCAGGCACACACTTATTTTGTCACTTAGGTAGTATAAAAAAGCGGCAAAAGCAATGATGGGGTTCATCAATCAATTCAAATCTTTACTTTATTCTCTAAGCACACAATCATAAAAATAACCATGACATTTGCCTTTTGCTATGTCCTCGGAAATCCTCCAAACCTCCAATATTTGTTCACTTTTGCTATCCCGATAACAAATATTAGCTTGCTTTACTACTTTGTCAATGTTTAATCCATATTTTTGTTTGATCGCATTAGTATAGAATATTCTAGGAATATGCGTAGGCAGATGTAAAAAGGCTGTCTATAATGTCTTTATAGGATATGTGTTATGTAATCCTTTTATGTTTTTTTTTATTCCTTATTATGGCATATGGCCAGTATTTTTTTCTTCATTAATAAAGACAATTCCAGCACTATAAAAACAAGCTCTGTGTCGCGGGAGACTTTACAAACATAAAATTATCGGGCACACAGTACACCCAGATTTGGAACAACTATTTATGGATCACACAATTTTTGTCCTTTGTGGATCGAACCTATAACACGCCGCGTTGTGGTTAAATGGCGAGGTAACCATTTAAGCCACTGCACTAACCGTACAGTAAGTTGGAGGGTAAACAGTTAGCAGGTCAATTTTACTTGCGATTCCAGAAGCATTAGATCCATGTTCCATGTTGTCTCTGTAAAAAATTAATCGTTATCCTATTAGAATCGCGCTTCACCTAGGAGTTCCGCAGATACTTGTCATAACAAGGTTGTATGCAATAGGATTTGTCCAATGGGCCTTTTCAATCAGAGAAACATATTCTCAGTGAATATAATTTTCAAGAGAATAAATGTAAAAATATCATATTTTTATTTAAATTACTCAGCAATGGGACAGATGTGTCATCCGTACCTTAAGATTCCAGGGGAATTTCTTACCACGTACAATAAGGTTGTGGAATGAGCTCGCTGCCGAAGTTTTCCCAAAAGACTACAGCATGGGGTTCTTCAAGAAAAGAGTTTAAGGTTTTTAAGGGCAACGCGTGAGTAACAGCCCTGGTGTTGCAAACATCCATAGGCTACGGTAACTGCTTACTATCGGCGGGCCGTATGCTTTTTTGCCACCTTGGTAGTATAAAAACAACAAAAATAAATTAACACATATGAATTGCTAACAATATTAGCAATTCATATGTGTGCATACATCCAAAAGCATAGCTGTCCTCCCCTCCATTAAGAGAGCTGCGAAAGTTTAGGTCTTTCGTCCACACACGCTGGCCCAATACGGATTTGTAGATCAGATATGACTTTAGATTTTTTATAAAGTTTTTTTTCTAATTCTAATGGTCAATAGGTTAATACACTACAATATAGAAAATAAAATTCATATTAGAGCAGTAAGTGCCAACCGCAATCAAACTCATATCACATGTTTTACAAGTCGGTTACTCTTCCACTTGGCCACCGCTTCATTATTCATCATATCAATTCATTTTAACTATAAATGCAGCCAGGAAATACGTGCTACTCATATTTCATGATCTGTGAATGTTGAAATATGAATTTTGCTATCAACATTCACGGCTCGTCAAGCAAGGTACTGTGGGCAAGGGTTTTCCCTTGGGTTTGCAAAATTGCTCTACTTTGTTTGAGAGAAAATATGACCTCATAAATTTTATTCAGATACAAAAAATGATAAATTGTAATAATCATGAAGGCGCTCATAGCTAGGTGCACTCGCTGTTCGATAAACGATCAGCGGGTTAAGCTACCAAGGGCGCAGTAACCCTATAGATGGGTGACCGCATAGTGGTATTTTATCTGAGCGTCTCCGTGCTTCGGAGGGCACGTTAAAAGTTGGTCCTGACTGTTATCAGTCGTTAGATCACGACAGAGGCCTAAACATGGGCGATCTAAATAACTCTGTCACCAGGTTGGCCACTAACTAAACGATAAGAAGAAGGAGATCATGTAGATCAAAATTACTATATGATTAAATAGACACCGAGTCTAGGTTGAGAAATAGGATTCTTTCAAAATGCATTCCCAAAGCTAAATAACTACAGTACAGATTATTTATAGATGCCTTAAAGTCCTGGTGTAAAAAAAATGGGTTGGCAACACGCAAGTGATACCTCTGGCATTGCAAGCGTCCATAGGCTACGATAAGAACTTAAAATCGGGCAAACCGTTATAATATTGCTACCCAAGTATAATAAAAAGATCATGTACTTATCAAAAGTACTATTTTTTTACATTGCTATGCCTAAAACTAATACTAACTACTTTCTAATTAAATTCATAGATAACTTATTAATACTAGGTACTAAGTTTTTTTTTTTAAGACAACTCCCGCACTAGAGAACAAGCTCTGTGTCGCGGGGGACTTTACAAACATACAAATTAATGGACACAAATTACACCCAGACTCAGAACAACTCTTTGTGGGTCACACAAAGTTTTGTCCTGTGTGGGAATCGAACCCACAACCTCGTGCACAGCAGGCGCATACTGCGGCCACTGGACCACCAAGGCAGTCATAGTTAGCAAACAAACATACTTTACTTTTATTAAATGAAGTAGTAGACATAAAGTAAATACCATCTGATGAAAAATCTAAAAAGCATTTTGAAAGAAAGAACTATATTTTATTTCCACTGCAACCTCGCGAGCAAAACGTTCCTAGAAGCTCTTACTTCTATGCAGCATAATGTATCAAAGTGAATAGGTGCCTTTAGAGGCACGTTTTTAACCGCGTGAATGAGCTTTTCTCCAACACAGACACAATAATAAAAAGTCTAGAATGAAAATACGTCACTTTTTCATATCAAAACAGACCTATGAACTGTTGTGACTGACAAGACAGACACAACTCACTTTTTATCGTTATAAACACATCTTTCAAACGCCAGAACCAGTATCAATAAAACATAGAAAGTCTTTAAACAAAATAAAACCTTAGAATTTGGCTGCTACAATTCCACTGATAGGCATTAGAATTACATTACACCACTTGTTTTTTGACTTTGAAATAAATGTTCAGTTTAGAAATCTCATGGCAGCGAGAATTATCGTCTGTGTACAACTTACTACAAGCAATGCATCAAATTGCAAAACAAAGACTAAAAGAGACGCTATACTTCCCAAGCATATAGTATTCAAATTCAGAACACGTCTGTGAACGTAAAAATGTTTGATGATAAAAAAGATTTTGTTCGTTGTTACGTTAGTATAGTTCGTTAACGGTGGATTCAATCGGCCGCGTGCTGAGTCGTGTGTTTTGTAAAAACGCCGAAGTACATCACTAACTGTCGACGTTTTATACACTCAATATTTTTTAAAAAGTGAAAATTGAGTGAGTGTTTTACAGTTGAGTTGTTGTTGGTTATTTTATTCCTTTTTTGCTTCTGAAACGTGATATCATGATTTCAGAATTGCCAATATTATTATTCATTATAGCGGTGGTGGCTGAGGGGAAAAGTAACCGACTTGCACGCTAGAGGTGCGAGTTCGATCCTGGGTGAATTTCAATTTGTGGAGTTTATTTGTACTAATCAAATAATTCGCCATCTGTTAACGGTGAAGGAAAACATTGTGAGGAAACCCACATGTCTTAGAAGAAATTTTGATTCACCAACCCGCTTTAGTCTAGCGTGTGTGAATTAGGGCCTAAAACCCTCTCTCTCTCTCTTTTGATAGAGGAGAGGAGACCCGTGCCCAGCAGTGGGACATATATGGGTTTATATAACATTATTATTATACATGATAGTAAATATAATAATATCAGACCGTTACAGTATATAACAAGGCAATATATGTATATAATATTACAACGAAAGCATAAGTCTGCGCGGTCGCGGTCTGCGGTCTTAGAGTCGATTTCCGGCTCGAGTAAAAGTGATTTTGGAGTTATCTGTTAGAAAACTTCAATATGACTTTTCAGTCGGTCTTTATGTTGATTTGGACTGATCCCTGGCAGTGTTAGTTCCATTAGATAGCCTAATAGAATGGTAAGTAATCCAACACTACCAGGGTTCAGTGAAGGTAAGGGCAAAGAGAAAACATTACAATATGTGTATGATTTAGTTGAAGAATGCGCTGCGTGCCGAGATTTTCCCGAGAGACTATAATATCGTGTTCTTCAAGAAAGGAGTTATAAGGTTTTTTAAGTTTCATGCTGCATTCCGACAATCTCTTATTTAGTCGCTTTTAGATGCTAAATGCTGCGACCAAACATTTCACATCGCACACATCAAATCGCCAAACACGGCAATTGAGTCTCTTTTCGAAAGCTCGACACAGTGACAAACGCAACAATCCGTACACCGTTCATTGTTTCATACATTACAAAGAGATCCGCGTCCGAACGTAGAGAATCGCCAAATCGGAATACAGTATCGACAGTCTGCGCATGATTCGGATAATAACCAAACGCAGAGTGTCGCCAAAACGCGATGCAGCATTAAACTGATGCTGCGTTTTGGCGACACTCGTCACTGATCACTGATGCTAAAAATAGCATGTCTGCTTGAAGGCTAAAAAGAAAACCTCTTATCTGTCTGTCTTGTGATGGCTAGACTCTGTTGAGACTGTCATGGCTTTAGCCTGTATATAGCCTATATTTGACCAGTACTCCCGCCCTAATATACGCTAAAACCGCTTGTCTACGTACTAATATTCCACAGATACCTGAATTCTGCGCTCCTGTAAAGCCCGCCAGTCGAGCCCCGCTCGTTCGATCCGTAACTGCATGCACGACTGCGATCGCATGCAACATTATGTAATTCAGTGCACCTAAAACGTTGTCAACCCATATTCTTTTACACTTTTATATTATTGAGCTCGTATAGACTTTTGGCTAACGGTGGAAGAAAACATCATGAGGAAGGAGCCACATGTCTGTCACCAACCCGCATTAGGTCAGCGAATGTGGAATAAGGCCTAAACCATTTCAGCTCTTTTGGAGACCCGTGCCCAGCAGTGAGACATATATAATATGGGTTGCTATTATTATTATTCATTCAATCCATAAAGATTAGTAGCTGTACACGGTTTTTTTTTCAATAAATTAATCGCTTGTCGTTGACCTAAATTCTTTTTATGTACTTAAATACTGTCTTTATACAAAAACCATTTATTCTGAGTTAAGTATGTTTAACGAAACGTAAAAGAAGAAAATTTCGTCGTCTCCTAATAAAGTATTTTTTTGTCTTGTATTTGTTTTTATACATACGAGTAGGTTTCTTTGTTAAGTTTTTCCCATTCCCATTGGCTTAAAAAAAGTAAATTTGTTATTCACAATATTGTCAATGATGCTTAATGATAATAAACTAGTTTACTTCAATGGATAATAATAGTGATTGACTCTACTACCATTACTTTAAAGACTTTGCATGGAAACCTTTGATAAATAAAAAATATATAAATATCAATTTATTTTAGTGATTTTTTACTACTGGATTTATTAATGATGTTGTTAACTTGTGAAAAATTAATTTCATACTGTTTGTACAACAACTTTGTTAATGCAAGTTGGTATGTAATTAGGACATGAGTGTGTACGCTTTGAGCATATCCTCTTTGTTTAAATTACCTTCTGTATTGAAGTTTCAAACAGTGTATATAGATACTAGTATGTATTATGTATAGCCTGGGAACGAAACAACTGCAAGTATCTAAAAGAGTGGTTTAACTTATTTATTATTTACGTACTTTTGTTGTGTAATTTTAATATAAATCCTTACTAATATTATAAATGTGAAAGTTTGTGAGAATGGATGGATGGATGTTTGTTACTCTTTCACGTAAAAACTACTAAACGGATCTGGATTAAATTTGGCACACAGATAGATTATGGTCTGGAATAACACATAGGCTTTTTGCAGCGATAACCGACATCCACGCGGGCGAAGCCGCGGGCAACAGCTAGTTTTAAATAAAATAAAAACATATTATCATGTCTTCTTCCTGGAAATGGTAGGCTGTGTATTGTGTGTGACACCCACTTTTACCAAGTATGGTATTACAAGGTATGTAATAAAACGTAAACCTATCTAAGAATGCCAAACTCCAGGATGAGACTTAGTATTTTTTGTCTAATAAACCCCGAAACCACCTGATTCGACATTCGAAACCCAGAAACAGGCCTTTACGGTCGTACGCACAATTATTGAGCGAGTAACAAAAACACGTGCAAGAAACAAAAGGTATGAAAACCTTCAAAATATTACACGATTTAGACCCGCTGTCTTAAGTAAAAATATGTGAACAAATCCTGAAAGTATAAAATATTTTGCGAAAGAAAAGAGAAAAATCTAAAGCAAATGTATATCCAAGCTCGACTGGGGCCGACCGACCTCCACTTTACAGAAGACTACAGTCTAATAACGACACATCGGCGTGGTTGTGTTCCTGTGTGTGAGTACAGGTTTCATTTACTTTTATATTTTATTCATTTAGGGATGCGTTTTGAAATAAACGTTTTCCTATCCCAGTTATATTCATCTTAAAGCTCTGGTGTAAAAAATTGGGTTGGCAATACGCAAGTGCTACCTCTAGAATACCAGAGGTAGCACTTGCGTATTGCCAACCGTATTTTTTGGGTGCTTGCAATAGCAAGCACCCATGAGATACGGTAACTCTTAACATCGGGCCGTACTCTTCTGTGCCACCTTCTTAGTATGAAAAAAAATCCAATGTGAAAAAATTGCATGGTATAAAACTTTAGATTTGTCTTTTCAATCGCAACAATTCTTTAACACTGACACAGCCATTACACTGTCGATACAGATTTTGATATACAAGACATTTTAGACAACGTGCCTCACATAACACCGTCGATACCCTAGTCTATATATATCCAGGTCACAACACAACGATGCTAGATTGTCAGCAGTTTACAACCGCCCAGACAAAATGTGTGACGTTCAACGGAAACATGTCATAAAATGCCAACTTGTTGTGATAACTTTTACGACAAAGCCTTGCCGCGTAAAAAATATCACAATCTTTTGGAGTAGCGAAAGATGAGTGACCGTATTGTTTTATATATTTAGGTGGTTTATTTTGGATTAAAAATATAATAATTTATTATTTTATATACAGCTTTAAGATAATAATAATGAAGCTGTCTGTTTGTTTTTTTAGTTAGAACGCGCTAATTCTTGGAACTTCTAATCAGATTTAAAATCAATTGATATAATTTTTGCAACCCATAGGTAGGACCTCAAACAACATTATCAAAATGACGTATTTATGTAAAGCTTAGGTACGTCGCCATTCTTGAAATTTGACCTTAGTGCATAATACAATGACATGTTCTTTAACTCAGTTAATGTAATGTTTATATTAGGTAACGTTTATTATAATATGAAATAGGTATATAATGTCTCAAATGATTAAAAATAAATAAATAATATATAAATCCTGTGAATATGCAGCGTTATACAATAAATAAATACTTAACAAAAATAAACCTTATCTATATGGCATTAGCTCGAACATTCTCATACTGCTTTTGATGTTGTAGTAAGAAAGTCCTAAGTTTTATTTTAAAGGTTGGCTATATACACGCACACAGGCGAAATTTAAATTTAACGTAGTTAAAACCGCAGGAAACAGTTAGTCTTTTATACTTCAAACAATTTGGGGTGTAAAGCTTTTATCTGGTCAATTAGAGAACTCATTAGTGCTAAATCTGCCGTAATGGTGATGGTGCTCAAATGTTGATGGCCTCTAAATTTGGCATAGAAACTCGTAGTTTGAACTCTAGAGACCTAATTTATCTCTTTGACTTTCTATTTGCAATATTGATCAGCTACCTTTGCGAGTCCATTTTCGATTACCGTTTCCCGGGATACTGGCAATTCAAATACGAGTAGATCATACATAGACACAGACCTACTTTTATAGGGGGTTATTTTTTTTAAAGACAACTCTCGCGCTAGAGAACTAGCTTTGTGTCACAGGGGACTTTACAAACATACAATTAACGGACACAAAGTACACCCAGACTCAGGACAACTTTTTGTGGATCACACCAAGTTATATCCTGCGTGGGAATCGAACCCACAACCTCGTGCATAGCAGGCGCATACTGCGGCCACTGGACCACCAAGCAGTCAAGAGTAGATCATACATAGACTCAGACCTATTTTTAGAGGGGGTAGATAGAGTATATGGTTTAGATATAGCAAATTGTAGGTAGTGTAAAACCGTATTCTGTAAAATCATGTTTAAGTAAATGAAATACTTAGTTGATTTTAAATCGTATTTTTAGCCCTGTTTCGTCAGAGACTTAAACTTACAAAGGGACTACAAATAAATAATACACTCGTAATCCACATTGTTGTGGATTACGCATATTTTTGGTCCGTATAAGTGGAAATCGAACTTATAACACTTTAAATAGTGGAAAATGGCTACGTAAAAATCAATGATGTTTAAAAAGATAAACTACGTTCATACTGAGCGACGCGGCGCGATGGCGTTCATTGTTGCGTTATTAAAACACTTACCTGCTTACGTACATAAAGGTGTAAAAACAATTTTAAGTATGTATACGATAGACACTACAGAATGTATGATAATGAAAGAGATAATAGCTATTATAGAGTTGAATAAATAATAATAATATAATAATATTTTCGGGACAACTCACACATCGCTATCTGATCCCAAACTAGGCAGAGCCTGTACTATGGTAACCAGACAACTGATAAACATACTTATATATTTCTAAATAAATACATATTATAGATAAATTACACCCAGACACAGAACAAACATTAGTGCTCATCACACAAAGATTTGTCCTGAGTGGGAATCGAACCCACGACTTTCGGCGTTGCAGTCAGAGTCACTAACCACTAGACCAACAGGCTAGTCAAAATTCTTTCAATAGCAGTTTTTAGCTCCTAGAAACCATACTAGGATTCCCTGTATTGTAGGGACGAGTCTCCTTTGTCTAGACAACTAATTAAAAACATAAGTTTTATAATGAAGCCTTCTCAGATTATCCAAGTAATCTTTAGTCTTCATAATATCTTTTGTTTAGATTATGTTGATGGTTATTTAATAAGCTTTATTACGAATATTTAATATACTCTGGTAATAATACTGCTATAAAGTTAGTAAAAATAAATTTTGCTTTTTAACTTAACAAACAGATATTAAAAAAATGTTTGCGGGTATCTGTAATAATAATAATGTACTTCTTGACTTTGAACTAATCCGCCAGCTGATTCTCTTAGAAACAACGATTGCAAACTGACAGTAATTGTGATTGCTCGGCGACGCGACGGCACACACGATTGCTAAACGTCAAAAAGGCTCGGTTTTCGCTTTACGGAATACCGATTTTCAATCTGACAGCCAGATTTTGCTTCGTTGTCGCGGTCGCTCGGTTTTCGCTCTTACGGAATACCATTGCCGGTCTTGATCTCAACGAAGAATAGCCGACTGTGCGGGAGATTATATATTATGATGCATAAATTTATGCACCTGTTATATCTTCGGTGTTGTCGTGAATAGATATAGTATTACGTGCTTTCCAAGTAGTAGTCGGAAAACGAAAGGATATGTGTTTTAAAAAAACGGTAACCCATCCACAGAGTGAGTGCCACAAGTGTAAATTAACCTCATAAAACTATCTAAAAGCTAACACCTAAAATCTTTAAATACCAGTCTAACATTCTTGTTACAGGTACTGAGGCGCTCATAGCTTGATGCACTCGCTGTTCGGTAAACGATCAGCAGGTTAAGCTACTAAGGGCGCGGTAACCCTATAGATGGGTGACCGCATAGTGGTATTTCATCTGAGCGTCACCGTGCTTCGGAGGGCACGTTAAAAGTCGGTTCCGACTGTTAACAGTCGTTAGATCACGACAGAGGACTAAAGATGGGCGATCTAAATAACTCTGTCACCAGGTTGTACACTAACCAAATGATAAGATAAGAAGATAATAATTTTGGTGAAGTGGCAAATAGTGCCATAAACAAAAAAAATGCTATAAAACTTCCAGAGATGATGGAATCGTTACGACTAATCAAATTTACCCTATCAATTAAATATTTATCAGCACATAACAATACAGGCGATAGTGTTGCGGATATTTACTTACAGTTAATACAGATGATATATCACTATAAATGGATAGCGTCAAGTCAATTGCGATTTATATAAGATAAATAGGGGCCAGATATGGTAATGTGAACATCAATCATTATTACGCCCCACGCTACCTTTGAAAGCCAATATTTGCGATAGTTTAAAATGTAAGCGATAGCGGGTAAAAAGCAATTAAATAATTGCACCTATGACGTTGGTTTTTGAAGAATCATAACGATAAAAAATAATTTCCCGCTGAGGTCGTAGTCGTTGAGAGCGATTGCTGATCAGAAATCGAGGCATAAATGGATATTGAGTTTTCTTTACCAAAAAATACACAATAGATGCCCGACGTTTATAAATGGCGATGTTTACATCCTCGTAAAACACTTAAAGACGAAAGTCCTGCGTCTAATCTCTTTTGAGTCATGTCGGATTCACGTCCCATCAAGCTATAAGAATGAAAGATAGTGCACCTGATTTTGCTCACACACTTGTGCACTATAATATCGCCCGCGCAGATAACTAGTCTCCGTCAAATTTAGCTACCGTGTGAGAAATTCGGTTAGGAGGACATTATTAGGAATATAGCCATCTTTAGGGAAGGTCTATATCCAGCATTAGACGCCTTTCAGCTGAAAGAGGAGGAGAAGATTTTACGAGGTACATCGATGTTACTTAATGTCAATCATTTTAATTACTTCCGCTATCACCTGTGCCTTGTATCACTTCTAAAACACATAAAATATTGCTCATAGGCAATCGTAAATAGTTGATAATGTATGTTTGCACCAAACTAAGTCGGAGCTTAAGTGAATATATGCAGTATATTCAACATTCATCTCTATAAATTGTTGACATGAACTGCACTTATGTTAAGTTCTATGCAATAATTTTACTCAATAATGTATACAAAAGGCAAACAGACTTATATTTTTTTTTCTTCGAACAAGTCCACCATACTTAATTTATTGCCAGAACAATCTTAACTTTTTAAATCATAGTTACGTAATGTTTTTATTACATAACGCATGTTAAATTCTTCAGATATTATAATCAATTTGTTGGAATGTATTTTCTATTCGTTTTATGTACTGTTTAATAAAATAATTGTTAGGTATCATAAAATGACTACTGGATGGCGTCTACCTGATTCTACCTAGTTTTGCTTCTATATCGTACTAAGGTTGACTGGTAAAGAATACCTCATACACATTATTTCATGCAAGACATTATAAATATAAAAAAACTCCTTTCATTAACAGCGCCGTGAGCTATTGCTTGTTGCCTTTCATTATTCGCGGGTCTTTTAGAATGAATTTTCAAATTATATTTAATAATATTATCGTCATCCTTGTCTATGTTTTAATATCAGCATTTACCTGTTTTGAATCAGGTTATAGTCAAAGTCAAGTAAAAGTCAAACTCATTTATTTCTTTTAGATCAAATACATGATACTTATGAATGTCATAAAAACAAATGCCAGCATATTTTTTTCCTACGGCCAATTCGATGACTAGGGAAGCCTCGAGAAGAATTGGCAATAAATATAACTAGCATGCAGAGCTTAATTAATAGAACGACATCTCATTTCCAAGAATCACTGGGTTATGTTAGCTCCCACGATAAATAACGTTCAATATTATTGTAAAATGATTGTTTCAATTACTTGCAACATCATTTACTGATTAACTTTGTCATAAAGGGATCAATTTGTGCAGAACTATATTCCACATCTACCTAATTAGCCTCACAACAAAAGCCTCAAAGAATAAACGGTAAAACAAACGACGCTTTGTCTCTCAAAGTTCTAGTGTCTACGTACCCTAGATTTGTTATGTTCTAGCGTTCTGTTGTGAATAAAAAGCCCTCAAGCGGTGTTGAAAATGTACAATGTTGTATAGAAACAAAAAAAATAAAAGAATATTCTATGTCTTTTGTAAATAAATTAAGTGCTTTATCTTGTAGCAAATTTATTAATTTCATTTTTGTGTTCATGTGCCACTGGAAACCAAAATTATTTCGCGGTATTTTTAGCTGAACTACTAAGTGAATTAACTTTGTCACTATGACGTATACTCTGCAGAGTTTTAATATAATGCAGATAGAATCTTATTCTCACTTTTGCCACTGGTGTATACAGGCACGATATCTACGAATTAGGACTTGTATGATTCGTTGTATTCAGGTAAATTATTAATTTTATGACTCACAATGCACAGCATAAAAAGAAAGGCATTTTCAGGCGTAATTTTTCTCAAAGTCAACAATAAGAAAGAATTTTAAAAACTTACCGTATGCCGTGATTCCGATGGAACCGCTATCGGACACCTGGCTAGTCATAAGAAATACCTATAGTGCAGATCGTTGCATTAATATAACATATTTCATTATCGTAATAATACGTATTAATGTATAAAACCTAATTGACAAAAATTAAAAAAAAAAATTTAAAAATACTCACCCACAATACCAATAACTGATGTGTGTGACTGCTGATCACGAGATCCCGGGTTTGATTCCCAGGTCAGGCCAAAAATTTATATTGGGTTATTTGTTAAAATTCACAGCCCGGAGTTTGAACTGGCGCGGCGGTGTTTACACTACCGTGCCTCGGAAAGAACGCAAAAGCCGTTGGTCCTACGCCTGATCTCTCTCCTGTCGTGTCGGATTGCCGGCCCATCGGACCATGAAAAAGAGGGCATAAATAGTGCACTTTTGTTTGCGCACATTACTTGTGCACTATAATATCTCCCTCGCAGATGGCTAGTCTCCGTTCAGATTAGCTACCGTGGCCGAAATTCGTTTAGAAGGTCATTATTATTAACTACATAACTAAACAATGTTAATCAAAGTTGTTATAATGTTCGATAACTACAATATTTCCCTTACAAAACTCTAGCCAAGCCAATAAAGTTGTTGTGAAAGCTTTGTTCACATAAAAACATGTTTTTTTTCTTATCAAAGCCAGTATTTCTCGGGTATTGAGCACCAAATCAAATACACGTCGCAGGTGTGGAATAGTGCAAACAAAATAAGTTCCACTAGTGTTTTGTTACAGTTTTGTGTCGTTACAATAAAACGACTGCAACTAAAAAGGATGTGAAACTGTTGACTAGCTCGTTTTACTGCATGTAAAAGTTTCAGAAAAAATATGTATTGTGTATGTCTTTATTCAAATGTCATATGAAGCGTTTTGTGATCATTATTGACTTTCTATTTAGTTTTTATTTTATTTTTATGTCCTTGATTGTCATGCTCACTGAAATTTCATTGCTTGTGGTGTCGTATTGGCCGGGTCATTTCCTTCCCTCTAATATGGCGAAGGAAATGATGGCTGGTCCGTGCGTCATGCTCGCGAACGGGTGCTACTTGGGGTGGCTGGTCAATCTTGGCATGATTTATTTTTAAATAATAGTTTTTAGATTTTACTAAGATTGCAATGTGATCTCGACACGTTTCTATCTTATTTTTACAAAAAGAAACGATCCCTCATTACCATACTAATTCTTCTTTTATTTTTAACTCATATTGTTTTTTAATTAATTAAATTAAATACTTATCTTAATTTCATTCTGTATGGTATATTGGTTTCCGTTCCTTTTCGTTACCACTAATATTGTAACCTATACCAAATTGCAAATGTTATATTCTGGCGATTAAAAAGAGTGACCCGAGTTTCTTGCCAATTCTTCTCGAGGCCCTACCATAGTCAGCGAATTGGCCGTAGGAAAAAATTATGCTGGCATTTGTTTTATGACGTTCATAAGTATCATGTATTTGATCTAAATGAATAAATGAGTTTGACTTTGACTTTACAAATTATTGACGTAGGTAATTATTTTAATGTAACGACCGCGAACTGGCAGACGCAGCGTGGGCAGGCCTCCAATAAGGTGGACCGACGACCTGGTAAAGGTCGCGGGCAACCGATGGACAAGGTCAGCTCAGGACCGAACGATGTGGAAAACTTTGGGGGAGGCCTATGTCCAGCAGTGGACGTCTTATGGCTGAGATGGATGGAACATTATATATGTGAGCATTCTGCCTTGCAGAAGACCTTAGCCTATTTACGACACAATAGTGGAGTATTTGGAGTGCGCCTACGCCGGCCCGTTGTTGTTGTTGTTCCCGTGCGTGATAGATGTAAAGTATATACGAGTATATAATTATATACAATATTTTTTATACTACTTGGGTGGCAAATAAGCATACGGCCCGCCTGGTGTTAAGCAGTTACCGTAGCCTATAGACGCTTGCAATACCACAGGTATCACTTGCGTGTTGCCAACCCATATTGCAAGGACTTTAAGATGGGAGTGTCCCTGGGATAAGAATACGTTTCTTTCAAAATGCATCCCTAAATGAGCGCTGGAGACCTGTACTCACACACAGGAACACAACTACACCGCTGTGTGTAGTTATTTGGCTGTGGTCTTCTGTAAGGTGGAGGTCCTTCCCCAGTCAGGCTTGCTCGGTAATGTGGTGCCCTACCTCTCTTAAAATAATATGTATGCGTCCATGGCCTACGTAACTAATTGTATTACCAGGCCGAATGTCTATTTGTCATGATTGTAATATAATATATAAAAATCTTCTTTCACGTCTGTCTCTTCTATGCCTAGTGACCTATCAGTTATGTCTAAATCAGTTCCTTTGATGTTGAAGGAGGTCGTTTCTAAATATCAGTCTTTGACGTTGACGTGAATAACCCGTAACTAAGCAGCATCGTGTCTGATGCGGAAGTGTAGGTACGTCAAACCGGAATCGACACATGTCATGACGATAACGGTACATCAAAGATTTTATGAAGTTTCTCATCATATTATCTTACAATCTTCTTCATATTGGCAGAGCCAATCAACGACGAAATACCTATTTAAAATGGTTTTTTTAATATTTTTATAGTATATATCTCTAAAATAGATGCGTAATTCCAGAGTGTGGCCAGTTGCCTTCAAAATTGTATTATGCAAAGTACACATTTTTTTGGTTTTGGTATTTTTTTTGCATGCACAAAAATTTGTTAATTAAATAGTTAAGAGTGAATATTACTGAATGCAGCTTTTATTGATGGGAAAACAAAATGTTTTGATTCAAACCAAAATTGGAAGAAGGGATTTCTGCTATCCATCACATTCTGCATAGCATTTTTGCGTTTAGCAGGCCTACATTGTTACAAGAAAAAGAATTTAAGCAGTCACGACAAACTTCCATATTCAAATTGTGAAATAAACAAAATACATTACAAATATTTTAGCTTGTTCAAATATTATTCAAAACCCAATTTTATCTGATAATTAAAAACTAGGCCAATATTTACCACAGGGATTCCTGAAACTAGTACACCGAACGCTTGTCAATAAAAACAGTAAACGATGGCGCTTGATAACTCCCTCAGGACCTTCTCTAGCCCACAATGAATTAATTAGAAGAAAAAGTAGGACACAGTCACATTGCCTTTTTTATAAAAGTAGAATAAATGAAGCCTGTGGCTGTGAAAATTGTATTGCGTAGAAAAACGCAGGAAAATTTATTGTGAAAAAATTTTGGCCCTGAGATATAAAAGTTGTTAGAAATCTAGATAATACTCGTACGAAGCTGTTTAATTTATTTTTTCAGACTTTTTAGTCAGAATAAATCTAGAAGATATTTTAGCTTTATAGGAATTAGTTATAATAGTATCGGTAAAAGCATACAAATGACAAACTGAGTGTTTCTGTTAGGAAACTATGTAAGAGTGGTGGAATAAAGAGTGCTCCTGTGTTTCCGCACACACTTGCGCACTATAATATCTCCTATGCAGATGGCTAGTCCGTGTGGTGACGGATTAAGAATACAAATGTCACCACATCATTCCATACCATGGGTGTCGTAAGAGTCGACTAAGGGAGTAAGTCAGACATACAATATTCACTGCAAGAGAGGGAAAACTCGAAACAGAACTCTATACCAACCCGTCTGACCAGCGTGGTATAGTAGGCTAATATCCCTTTCAAATGTATAGAGAAGACCCGTGCCCAGCAGTGGGACGTTTATGGGTTGAGATGAGATGGCTAATCCCCGTCGACATTAGCCGCCGTTATCGAAATTCGGAAAATATATAATATAATACAAAAAAACACTCAACTAGCTTCAATACTACTCTAAAATTATTTCGTTTCCATTATGCAAGAAGTGAGCTATTTCTGACTGTCAGATGATATGTAAAGTCAAGCCTCAAGACTTAGAATAACAATGAAACTTGCTATATATGGTATTAATAAATGTTTTAACCTCTGACAACATTAACATATTGTAGATGTATTATGCCTTCATCGTCTTTATAACATTAATGGAGGCGAAACTTAACATGAATTGTATCATATTTCATACATGTTAGTGTCCCAAGACTATGTTGTAATAAGGGTCCTTAATTGTATAGACTTTGAACGTTGGGCCGAATATAATACGTTGTAAATATCATTTGCTGTTCGTAAATAATAAAATAAACTTATTCCAATAAGTTATAGGAGACCCATGCCCAGCAGTGGGATGCTATTATATTCAAATAAAGAAAATCACACAGATCAGCCAAAGACTGTCATTGCTGCATGTTTTCCTCAATAAGAAATCATATTATAAATTAATTATAATAATCCTAGTATAACATTATTTTATGGATGCTGTCAGAATAAAATGCTTTTTTATATTATTTTTTAATGAATGTATATGAACTAAAAAATAATCAACATCATCACGCTCAACATATGCAATATTTAACACCCAGAATCGACACAATCACTTGTGGATCACAATTTTGTTTTGTCTCGTCTGGGTATTGAACCCATAACACGCCATGTAGTTCTAAATGGCGATGTAAGCACTTAAACCACTAAGCTACACGTACAATTGTCGTTCTAAGTGAAGGTTCTCAAAGTCTCATATTTAAGAGAATCATAAAAAAAATCTGTTATCTCTGGAGACGCGTTTGCTTCCCGAGCCATTTTGAATGTTGCCTGACTTAGTTACTAACTGACTGTCTCCTCAATGTAAGCACCAGATGAGCAGCCTCGCAATGTCGATACCCAGCCTTAAGCTCTTTCCCAATACGTCAAGTAGATAAATAAAATATAACAAAAAACCGTATCACATCGCAAAACATGTACATTGGGTGATCAAACTCGTGGCTCAAACGAATTGATCTCACTAGGGATTGAGTAAATACGCCATGTTTGCCAAAAGCTTCGCGAAATAGGATTATTCAGACAGCCTGCCTTGAGGTGTTAGACGGTGTCAATACTGAAAAATTGAAAGCAGTTCAACTTGTATCTTTCTTTTATTTATTTTTGGCGTTAAAGAAACTAAACAATCCAGTTCTTTTGTTAGATGTTGTAAGTTTAAAGCTGTCAGTGGCATTGAAGCGGCTAAACTAAAAGTCAGATTTAGATGCATATTTTTATTTTCCTCTTTTTTTAAGACACCTCCAGCATTAGGGAACAAGGCCTGTAACACGGGGGACTTTACAACTTACAAACAAAAATTACACTCAGTGTTGTCCCGTATGGGAATCGATCCCACGACGGCTTAGCAGTCAGGGCCACTATTGACTAGGCTAGTTAAAATTTAGGCCAGTTGAACCGTTTTAAAATTATGAATGTATATCCTACTAATATTATAAATGCGAAAGTTTATAAGAATGGATGGATGGACGGATCTGGATGAAATTTGGCACAGAGATAGACTATGATCTGGAATAACACATAGGCTTCTTTTTACAGCGATAACCGACATCCACGCGGGCGGAGCCGCGGGCAACAGCTAGTTTATATTATATATATAACTATTGTGTCCTTAAAACATTGGCGAAAGCCATTTTTACCTAACATAATAGTGGTATATTCCCAATGAAAAATGATGCAATGTATTTTTATCGCAACTGTTTCAACCGTTAAGATGTTATGTAACTCTAGAATTGCTCGGCTCGAGTAAATATATCAACTGTAGTCTCGTAGCTCGAGCCATTATTTTAGATGATATTTCTAGATATGTCATTTTTCAGTATACACACGTGTAGTAAATTTGAGTTTTTTGTGGCATGTGTCTTTATAAAAGTCTGCCACGAAAAAAAGAGGTAGGTATAGTTTTGTCTGATATTTCGTAATGCTTTCCTTTTTTTTCGTGTGTGTGTAGTTGTTAGCCTCAGATGGCTTTCACAACTTAACGCGGTTCTGTCGGCAGCGGAAGGCTCTCAGCCGTAGCTATATTCCTCTTTGTTAGGCCGCATATGAGGTAGCAATAACACCTAGACGCTAGCTGATCTGAGCCTCTAGACAAGTGGCATAAACGGCAAGTGGCGCTGGCGCGGCGGGTGGCGACAGCGCAGCAGGCTTTCTGATCCTGGAGCGCTTAATACGACTACACTCAGTAAAATGAACAGCCTCTTAAGATCATAGCCTCACACAGTTATTAATAAGTTATTATATAAAAGTACCTAGAACCGACGTTCATGTGTGAAAAGGCTGATGAACGTCAAGGCCGCGAAAGGAGCAAGTTTGGTTAGAAGCAATAACAATTTTTTAAATATATTCGAAGCCATAGTCTCTGCCTACCGCAATGGGAGACGAGTGTGATGATATGCATATAATTATTAGTATTCAATATTCCTAATACTAGTGTAATTTTGTAACAAAACTATATTTTCTAAAATTAAATATTTGTATGTATATAATATATTGTTTTTGAAAACTTGCATGTTAGCGTGTATAAAAAAACAATAAAATTATTACGTAAGTAACGATTTTTCCTTATGAAAAAATTATTTAATTATTTTTCTTTTTTTATTAAATGACATTTTAAAACATTTAAATATACGCCATGTATTTCTAATTATTACGATTCATCAGACGAATTTCAACAAAACATCTATCGTTTTTCATTAAGTTCAAAGACATTCCATCTAACGGCATCTGATTTTATTAAATTCTCCCATAGCAGGTTTCCTATTATCAAGCACCGTCCCAATTTCACCATCTACATATACATTGCCTCTGGGTGAAAATCTCCACTGAAAGCGTACTCGGAATGAAATAGTGAAATATTAACGAACGGATGAGTATAACAGAATAATACTTGCAGTAACCAGAATTGAGAACTACCGCTTGCGAGTATTTCATTATAATAATACTAGCTGTTGTATTATTCCAGACCATAATCTATCTCTGTGCAAAATTTCATCCATATCTGTTCAATAGTTTTTACATGAAAGAGTAATAAACATCCATCCATCCATCCATACTTACAAACATTGACATTTATAATATTAGTAAGGATAAGGATAATATTTCAGTCACTTCAAATTCTATTTTTTAAATTCTAATAATAAGTTTAAGTACAATGTACAATAAGGATATAATACATTATTGACTGCCTTGGTGGTCTAGTGTCCGCAGTATGCGCCTGCTGCGCACGAGGTTATGGGTTCGATTCCCACACAGGACAAAACTTTGTGTGGCCCACGAAGAGTTGTCCTGAGTCTGGGTGTAATTTGTGTCCGTTAATTGTATGTTTGTAAAGTCCCTCGCGACACAGAGCTTGTTCTCTAGTGCGGGAGTTGTTTTTAAAAAAGGAGAAAGGAAAATTATTATACAAAATAAAAAAAATTGTATTGTTATCTCTCGATTAAATGATTTTTCGATTGTGTTGGATTTGTTAAAAATATTTTTTAAGGAAAGTTTAGCCTTTAGAACGGTTCATATGCCTAAATTTTGAAATACGTCAATCAAACTGTTCCACTAAAGTAAACTTTGTTTTATAAGACTAACATGACTTAAAGTATGCTGAAAATTATTCAATTTTATTACACACTAGCTGTTGCCCGCGGCTCCGCCCGCGTTGATGTTGGTTATCGCTACTTAAAGTAGCCTATGTGTTATTCCAGACCATAATCTATCTCTGTGCCAAATTTCATCCAGATCCGTTCAGTAGTTTTAACGTGAAAGAGTAACAAACATCCATCCATCTATCCATCCATCCATCCATCCGTCCATCCATCCATCCATCCATCCATCCATTCACTCTTACAAACTTTCACATTTATAATATTAGTAAGGATTCATTCTAAGCTTAGCTTTCTAGTAGGTATTCTATGAAAAGGCAGCACAAACATATACTATGTGCAACGAAATGTTTTTACATAAAAGGAAGGAATATACATTTGTCAACAAAATAGTTTCTCTTAGATTCAAAGACGTTGTCGTTTGCTACTTTGTGATACCTCTCATGAGGGAATTCCTAGTATTTTATATATTTACGAGTGAAAAAATCTAATACGTGAACACACGGGAATTTACTGAGATGTAGAGAAAGGCGTTTAAGTTTTCTTAGGATTCCCATTTTTTAACTTAAATATTTCCTATGTTATATATTGATAATAATGTACTTAGTTCTTTTTAAGTATTTTTTTCTGTCTAAATCAGTTAAGTAGTTTTTAAATTAAACAAACATACAAAAATAAAACATTTTTTCTTTATAATGTTAGTTTATACAAATTTTATTATTTCATAAATAATTAATGTAATTAATAATTAACCGATGGACAAGGTTTGCTCAGGATCGAGAGTTGTAGAAATCTTTGGGGGAGGCCTATGTCCAGCAGTGGACGTCTTTTGGCTGAGATGATGATGATGATGAATTAATGTCCTCCTAATCGAATTTCGGTCACGGTGGCTATAATAATCTCAACGGAGACTAGCCATCTGCACGGGTGATATTATATTGCACAAGTGTGTGCGCAAACACAAGTGCACTCTTTTATTCCCTCACTTCACGGGTACGGGGGTGTAAACATCGCCAGTTTCCAAACTCCGGGCATCTGTTGTGAATTTCTTAACAGAAAAACCCAGTATCGATTTTTGAATCGAACCCGAGATGTCGTGATTAGCAGTCTCACACATCAACCACTGCTACGCCATGCCATCAACCAAAGCCACGGAGGCAGCATTACACCCAGACTCGGAACAATTCTTTGTGGGTCACCCAAAGTTTTGTCCTGTATGGGAATCGAACCCACAACCTCGTGCACAGCAGGCGCATACTGCGGCCACTGGACCACCGAGGCAGTCAAGTCAAGTTTTTGAATTCATAATATTCATATATCCACATAGCAAAGACCAAAAGTAAAGAAAACTCGCCGGTCTCCTTCATCGTACGCCAACCTATCGAGTCTCGGTCTGTGGTTCCAAACTAACAAATCAAGTGTAACTGTATATCATATTTGTAGCATTGCTGTTTGACAGTATTGTGTTTGTGTGTTGTAAAGTCGTAAATATGAATGATATTGCAGAATTATTAGTAAGTTTGTTTCAAATGTTATTGAAATATTAAATACTAGCTGTTGCCCGCGGCTCCGCCTGCGTGGATGTCGGTTATCGCTGCAAAAAGCCTATGTGTTATTCCAGACCATAATCTATCTCTGTGCCAAATTTTATTCAGATCCGTTCAGTAGTTTTTACGTGAAAGAGTAACAAACATCCCTCCATCCATCCTTACAAACTTTCACATTTATAATATTAGTAAGGATCTATATTAAATATTATATCTATATAAACTGTCGTTGGTCTCATGTAATAGAGGGTAAGCCTATTGCCATAAACCGAGGACTATTCACACAACAAATTGATACTAAAGAAGCATCTAACTTTGTGTGGCAGTAATTATTTTAGCTATCTATATATATAAAAAAAAATATTATATAAAGAAAAATAAAAGAAAAAAAGATCTATTTTTTATGAAGTTTACCGGGTCAGCTAGTTTTAAATTTTTATCTGTGAATTGTGATTCATAAAAAAGAGCTTTTTTTATTTAAATTATTTTTATACAAACCTTGTCCTGACAATAACAAACATTTTTATTTATATAGTTAGCTAAAATAATGACTGCCACACAAAAGTTAGATCCCCGATTCTTTATTTTTTATTTTAACATACCTATTTAAAATACCTTCTACATAGGTTTAGCTTAAAGTATAGTGTAGTGTAGTGTAGTTGTGTTCCTGTGTGTGAGTACAGGTTTCCAGCTGTCATTTAGGGATGCATTTTGAAAGAAAAGTATTCCTATCCCAGGGATACTCTCATCATAAAGCCCTGGGATGGCAACACGCAAGTAATACCTCTGGTATTGCAAGCGTCCGTATGCTACAGTAACTACTTAACACCAGGTGGTCTGTATGCTTGTTTGCCACCCAAGTATTATAAACAAAAAAAAAATACACACGAATTGATAAGCTCCTCTTTTTGAAGTCGGTTAATAAATAAATAACCACGGAATATATCATTAAAATTGACCTTTACACATACAATATATTTATAAATAGGTTTCAATGTTGATCGAGGGAGTCAAGGAGACACGGTATTTGAACACCTACCATTCCCTTAGATGCTCGAAACCTTTGAGATTGCGCTCTACTGGAGACGACATGTTGTGTGAATTGAACTAACGGGTTGCTTATAAAAGGGCCAGAAATTGCTGTAACCGATAGAATGTTTTTCCTTTAATATTTTTATACGTTTTAGGACAGAAAAGTATAAAATATATATTTTTTATAAAAACCTAGCTTCCGCCCGCGGCTTCGCCCGCGTGATTAGTCCCACAGATACATGTTTTTTTCCAGAATAACAGTAGCTTCTGTGCCAAATTTCGTCTTGATCCATCCAGCCTTACTTCAATAAATCCAATCTTTCGAACTACATTAAAACCCCCATTTCAATTTCTTAGGGGTGGAATTTCAAAAAACTCTTTTTTAGTGGATAACTACACTTCACAAAGAACACATCCTCCAAAATTCACGTCGCTATGACCAGCAGGTTGTGGGTTGATTATAAATCAGTCAGTCAATCAATCAGGACTTTGAATTTTATATAATTACTAGCTGTACCCGCGACTTCGTTCGCGTGTTCAGTCTTTTACTGGAAATCTCAAAGCTACAGCTGTTGTCCCTATACAAACTTTTTCTGATTTTCATCTTTAGTGGTTAAATTTAAAAAAACCTTTCTTTGCGGATGCCTATATCATAATAGCTATATGAGTGTCTAATGATTTAAACTGTGCGTTTGTTGATTAGTCAGTCACGTTTTTCTTTTAAACATTTAGATTCTGCAATTAATAAACTTCATGAAGAAATATTCCTTGTTTGTATGATTGTTCTGCTCTTCAAATTGTCTTAGCGCAAACGTGAATAACATTAATTGGCCCATCGCCCAGCTAATAGTTTGTATTTATGTATTGTTATGTATTATGTGTGCCATACCCTGTAGAAATCTCTACATCTATTACATTTCGTTTTAGATTGGTCACTTCTAACCGGATAGGTACTGTTACACAATTTATGTGGGCTAAAAAATTATTATATTCTTAAAGGGCATAATGGTCCATCGTAGTGCTCAAGGATTTCAGAAATTGAACTTTCCTTTTAATCCATTGTTCCTATAATACAGTTATACTACTTTACATAAGCTTTCGGAACAAAACTGAATGAAAAACCAGTAAGTTGAACCCTATTTAATATTGTCGACCATATTAGTGAGAGTTCAACGTAAATTCGGTATATAGGTATCTGTTAATTATTATCTTTATCTCTAAAACTATGCATTTATTACTTTGTACATTGTTTAATTACGAAGTTTCGGTGCCTATAACCGGCTGTATCATAATATTAGTTCAATTGTAACATTTTAATTTGCTCATTGAATGTGATTAGTTACTGTCATTTAATTACCATAATTGAGATACATTATGTCTGATCTCCATCGGAAAAATATTTATCATTGAGAAGTTGGCCATCTGCAGTATTCTTTATTAGTTTCACTAACGAATTGATGCTTCCTGAATGCATTTGTTTGATTCATTGCAGTATGCCTATAGTATTTGAGGAGGTTACTCACTTCCCTACGGAACCCATCATCAGAACTGGATTTTTTTTAAACTGAGAACAATATGAAAGATTATTCATCCAATTACAAAAAGATTTTTAAGGGAATTTTTAAAAGGAGGGAAGGACCTCCACTTTACAGAAGACCACAGCCAAATAACTACACACAGCGGTGTAGTTGTGTTCCTGTGTGTAAGTATGGGTCTCTAACGCTCACTTAGGGATTCGTTTTGAAAGAAACGTATTTCTATCCCAGGGATGCTCCCATCTAAGCCCTGGTGTAAAAAATGGGTTGGTTACACGCAAGTCATACCTTTGGTATTGCAAGCGTCTATAGGCTACGGTAACTGCTTAACATCAGGTGGGCCATATGCTTGTTTGCCACAAAAGTAGTTCCATCTTAGCCATAAGACGTCCACTGCTCGACATAGACCTCCCGCAAGGCTTTCCACGTCATTCGGTCCTGAGCTGACCTTGTCCATCGGTTGCCCGCGTTTACCAGGTCGTCGGTCCATCTTGTTGGAGGCCTGCCCACGCTGCGTCTTCCAGTTCGTGGTTGCCACTCTAGAACCTTTCTGCCCCAACGGCCATCGGTTCTGTGAGCTATTTGCCCTGCCCATTGTCACTTAATTAAGGCAATTTTTCGAGCTATGTCGGTCACTTAAAAAGAAAATATCGGCTCTTAAATGACGATGTTCAGGGATAAAAAAAACAATGCAATGGAACCTCATCTCTAAAAATTCAGTTAAAAATATATATCAGTTAAGTATGCCGATGAGACAGAGGCCGATTATGCGTTTCGCTGTGAGTGATTTTTTTTGGTCGAAGATAGACACATAGTATCGTGGAGTTTTTTAGATCTATTTGCAAATAACATTGCCTCCAACGGCAGGATTTTTCCGACTCGCTTAACTAACATCGTAATATTTCAGCCAATTCACGCTCGCAAAACTATAAATTAAGGTATTGTTAAATGTTAGCGCCTACACAAAATGAAATAGCATTCATTTTATAGTAATATTTTATAGTTTGTGTTTAAGTTTTATTAGGCGTTTAATTTAGTCAGTGATTGTCTTAGGTCTTGGCATGATTAACGCATTTTATTCGTACTTATAGTATATTTATATAGTTTTAGTTTTATCAAAGACGATTTTAGCTGCAACAAACAGATAGACAGAGAGATAAAACTGTTAAAATTGTATTTCTGTTGTAAGTGCTATGTAAACAGCCACATGAATTTAATAGAAAGCTGTTATTTTGATATTACAAACAGACACTTCAATTTTATTAATGTGTGTATATATGTATAGCTGATATGTGTTTATGACTTCGTTTGCGTGGACTTCAGGAATTAAAACATAGAGTTTCCTGGAGTTGCTAAACGGAAAATTGTTTAAATTCAAAAGAACCCGGGGTATAAAAGATTATCACCTGCACCGCATCCTGTTAAAATGTCTGCTTCTATTAGATTTCGTTGTAAAATGGTCACTTTTAACCTAGTACCGTTAACACGTAATGTACCAGTCAGCTGATCTCTATTTATTATGGTCGCCGATATTGATGAGAGTTCAACTTAAATTGGTGATGGCTATATCTCCGAAGCCTCGCATTATTTTTTAAATTTATTTTCATATAAACTTTAAACGTGGTTTTAGAAACTACATTTTAAAAAGTTTCAGCTAAATAAATCGAAGCGTGTTTCTTGTATAGCACGTGTGTTATTAAAGTGACCATAACTTTTTTATTTGTGAACCGATTGGAATAAAATAAAGCCTATATGTTATGGGAAGGTTGCCACAATATATAAGTGAAAACCGCATTCAAATCGGTTGCGTGGTTGCTGAGTTTATCGCGTACAAACGCGGCCACAAACAGACAAACAGACACACAGACAAACAGACAAACAGACAAACAGACACACAGACAAACAGACAAAAATTCTAAAAACCACATTTTTGGCCTCAGTAACATAAATACAACGTATATAAATTGTTTTTTCGAAAAAAAAATCAATGTACAGACGCGACTTGGTTACGATTTTATTATATGTATAGATAATAGGTGATACTGTAGACTGGTGGGCACAATAGTTTTTTCTTCTTTTAATTTACTACTCTAGAGAAACAAATCTTGTTTTGCAAGGACTTTTTACCAAAATTATAAAATAATTTTATCCCTCAACACATTTTTTTTTACCGACAAACGACAATCTCAAGGACCGAAGCCTAATAACCTGATAATAAAAATCCCCTTTCACACCCTATTGGTATAATTCCAAGCAAAAATAAACTATTTGGCTGCCAACACTCTAGTTCACAATCTCTGTAATGTATTGCAATAAAAGCCTCGTGATCTGTGTTTGTTCGCCCATTTAACTCTTATCTCCACTGTTAGGGGATGTCACGCTAAAATAATAGTCTATTTCCCTTTGAAAGTGTAAAGTTATCTAGAACGAGGACTTCGGAAAAATATGTGCAGAATTTTAGTACTGTTAGAATTGTAATTTTTGAAATGTTTCTAGCAAAAAATGGAATAAATTCTTGTAGTAGATTGTTCTATTGTTAAGAGTATTACTTACCTACTCCTTTATTATACATATCTGACAAATTTAACAGGTTCCCTGTCCCATGATTGATATATTATGTGATACATAACAATAGATTTTCTTTTGTGTCTAACTTAGGACAGCGAATGGGTTAAAAGCACCATACAAGTGAGCAAGCCTGTCTGGGGAAGGACCTCCATACTCCAAAAGACCATAACCAAATAACTACAAACGTAAATGTTATTCTTTACGTGTTTGTGTAAATTTAATCTCCAGTGCTTAAGCAGTTATAAACCTACAGCCCACATTCTTCTTCTTCATAAGAAGAAGAAGCCCACATTTAAGGGAAAATATTTTTAAAATAAAGCTTTCCCTAAATCAGGATCTTTATTTTCTTAAACACAAAACTCACATCATGAAAGGCCGACTCCAAGCGAGTGATACTCGTGCAAACACATACAGACCTCCAGCGCTCATTTAGGGTTGCGTTTTCGAAAGAAACGTATTCCTATCCCAGGGATAGTCCCATCATAAAACTCTGGTGTAAAAAAATGGGTTGGCAACACGCAAGTGATACCTCTGGTATTGCAAGCATCCATAGGTAACTGCTTAACATCAGATGGGCTGTATAGCATACAGCCCATCTTAGTAGAAAAAAAAAAAAAAAAAACAGGTTACGGTAGCTGTTTGCCATCATGCGGGCGGTACGCTTGCTGTTACCATGGTAGTATAAAATAACCTTAACTTGAATAGTATTGTCTCTGCCGTACATCAAAGATGGTCTTAATACAACACTTTAAATAAAACCGTTGAGTTTCGATGTCAAGTAAGTAATTATAACTTTCTTTAAATAAAAAGATAATGTACTTTTCTACTTATTTAAAAATATTTCAAGTTTCATAATATTTTACTTAGCTCCTTAATCTCCAAAATTAATTGTAACATAAAAACGGGTTAACAAGACTCTGCTTTTGTTTGTTGATTTACAAACTGCCATTTTGAAAAGCTGTTCTATTATGAAAGTCAAGTTCAAAATGTATTACAAAAGGGTTCGTGCAAAGATATATTAAGAATAAACAGAGCTAAGTCTATTTTATTTAGACATTATGTCTATGAATGTTTATGGATCTCTTACGCCTTAATTCGTACTTGATTGACTTTAGATTTATTTTTATTATTTATACCTCTAGCTATGAAACGAAGTATTCTAGGTATTAAACTTACAGACCGAATAAGGAATACCAATATTCGTACCAGCACAAAAATCAATGACGTCACGGGGAAAACTGCCACGCTAAAATAGAACTGGGCTGGTCATATCTACCGCATGTCAGATGAGTAATCGTCTAAATTCACTACCCAGTGGGTGCCTCTGGATGGCAAGTGACATCACGGTAGACCCAGCTGGAGATGGTGGGATGAGGTGGACTCATTTAACGAAGACTGGTCCATAGCGGCTCTAGACAAAGAGAAATTAAAGGAGAGTGGGATAATCTAAGCTTATGACAATATAACTAGGCAGATATTAACAGCTGTATGTAGCTGATCTAATGGATGCTAAGTATAAAGCATAACTTGTGGCTAAGTTCTGGTCCGATAAAATTATCAGCACACTAAGGCTCGTATTTATAAACGCTTCTCAGGTATTGAGTACGCGCACTTGACGCCCCTGTCTCTTTCTAACTAGCCGCCCGAGACCGTAGTTAGAAAGAGACGGTATTAAATAAGTACGCGTACTCAATACCTGAGCTTCGTTTATAAATACGACCCTAAGAAGAATACCACAGTGAGTACAAACTTCCGTACAGTAATCTGGGGCTTGACTACCGTGTCAGTTCTGGATTCATGAGTTAAAATGCTCAGTAGCAAATTGAATTATGCCCGGTTTATAGCAGACGGCTTCTTCTCCTATTTCATGGGACCTAACATAGCTGGTGGTGTATGTCATTTATTTGACTAGCCTGTTAATTTAATGGTTAGTGAAGCTGACTGCTTAGCAGGGGGCCGAGGGTTCGTACATGTGTTTCATACATGTTTGTTCCGAGTCTAGGTGTAATTTTTGTCTGTGAATTGTACATATGTTTGTAAAGATCCCCGTGACACAGAACGTGTTACCTTGTGCGATGGTTGTCTAAGAATAACCTGTACCTCTCCCTTCGATATTTCATCAGAAAACTTCTATGAAGCTTCTGACTCGCAAGTGTAAATAAAAGCAGTGACATTTCAAGTGAAATTTAACACGACATCTTGACAAAATAGAGCAATATGAAGTATCCGACGTTAGTTCTAGGAAAAGTTTTATTACCGGTAGAAACCATCCGTAAGTTTTATTGCACTTGTATTTGAAGTGAAGGTGTGAATTTTTCAAATTCAAACAACTTATGTTTTTTTTTTTTTTTTTTTTTTTTTTTAGGATGTAAGATCATTTATTTACAAGTAATTTACAACTACAACTATAAATCACATAATATAAATAACACAAAAAAAAAAAAAAAAGAAGGGGAGGGCTGCTTAGTAGGCGTCGTAAAATTCCTCCGCATCGATGTCTACTGAAAACGTGCCCAGGAGACTGGCAGCATTGCCACGCTGAATGGCAATGCTTATTCTTTGAGCCAAATATAAGCCAGCCTTCTGGTCACGTGAAGCGTCGACTAAACGCTTGGACAAATCTTTAAAAAGACAGCGGGCACTTGTACCCCACGGCCCAAGCGTTTCGACTCCAAACGGCTCAAATACATAATCTCCGATGAGATTACTGTATTTGCGCCGCTTGAGAGTCTCCGCGGATGCAGCAGCAGCACCAGCACAACCTGCTGTGCTTGGAAGATGAGATGGCGCGAGGGTGTCGACACATGTTGCGTCCCACACCAAAGGCCTACCCATCTTCCATGGCAGTAAAGACATACCATCAGGTCTCTTACCATCGTTGCGTACCAAACCGTTGGGTTCCCGTACAGCTGGAACGCCAGCGGTGACAAGGGCACGTCGGAGTATGTCATTTAGGTTAGCGTGCCGGGATATGCGACCTGCACTCCTGCTGCATGACAGGCCGTGGTGTCCAAGGCTGTCGACGGCTTCACCACAGCAACATCTATGCGGAGAAACAGAAGGAGCACCTAGGCGAAGGCAAGTAGCCATGCGGAAGGTAGTATCGTCCAACATGGTACCTATGTTGGGCGATGGGAGTGCCTGAAGCCAGAGTCCCGACTCCCATTCCCCCACAGCCAGCAAACGAGCGCGCTCAGCAGGACTGGTAGACGAGTTTATGAGGTTATTCCTAACCATCCTGCAAAACGGCTCATCCCACTGTCTCTGAGAAGAAAGGTTAGTGGGTAACTCAGTGTTGGGCACAGTAATTTTCCAAGCATTAATGGCATCGGTCTTACATGGCACATCTGAACCAACCAGTGTGGACTCTAAAATTTTCCTGGTTAGTTCTTCCGTGCTATGAACCGAGGACAAAAATGCTGGTAAACTGACATCAGAAATTTTGCGAACGCCGAGCCCGCCCAAACGAACTGGCAAGGACGCTTGAAGCCATGCTCGGTCGTTCAGGGCCACATTAAGAATTTTACTAATGGTGTTGTGGATAATTTGGTCCAATTTGCCTAAAAGTGTTAAATGTTGCCAAAACGGGGTAGATCTTAAGGCGTGCGTGAATTTAGGGACAAAAAGGCAGTGTCGAATGATTGTAAAAGCCGAATGCATATTAATTTTCAGTAGTCGGTCCGAAACTTCACAGAAATTTTGTACTTTTTCTTGTATATAAGAATTGAAAGCTTCTTCAAAAATTGGGGACCCGAGGAGGTGAAACGTATTTTTCTCAATAATTTTGATGTTAGGTGCCAAAGTATTAAATTTTGATAAAACTGAAAGTTTGTCATTAATTTTGTCGCTTATGTAAATTTCACATTTGCTCGTGTTGAGCTCTAAACCAATAGAATTAAAATCATTTTTTAAAAAAGCCAAATCTTGAAATACTGTTTCTACATCGCCTCCTAGGGTCCCATCATCCAGGTACCAGATGTTAAATTTTGATTTAATTTTTTCAATGATGGGGTGGATGGCTAAACTGAAAATAACTGGCCCAAGAGGATCACCTTGTTGACAACCAACTGCTGATTCTAAAAGTTGTTCCTTGTACAATAATTTGGATGGATGCCTATAACATTGCCAAAGAAATTTAAAAATTTTGGGGGTTTCCAATTTTGCCTGCGTCAACAAGGTGTCCCTATTCACCGAATTAAAGGCATTTTTCAGGTCAACCTTTAAGATGACTTCACCATCACCACAACCAAGGTATGTTGATAAGGCATGTATGGCCGCCTCACAACCCCCTCTTGACCCAAAGCCCAGTTGTAGGGGTTGGAATTTGTTTGCCAAAGCTATGCTGTAATATTTACAGCATAGCTTTGCAGCCATACGCCTGTACGTACACCCTACGGCAATGGGACGAATGCCACCATCTTTCTTCCGCAGGGCACATAAGTTAGCCCCATACAGAAGATCGATGATGCCATCGTCCACACCGCCGGCGAGCATAAGGTTCATTAAAGCCGTTAGCTCCTTCAAGAGTGCATCCCCAGCTTCCCCGGCGCCTGAACACAATAGATCTTTAAGGTGTTGAGGCGTTAAACCGTCGAGGCCGCCGGCAGACCCGTTCCGAAAAGAGCTAACGGCTAGAAACACATCCTTGGCTGTGACACTGAGACTATCTGAATCAAAATCAGATAGTTCAGGGAAGGTAAGGTCATCAGCAGGCGCCGGATGCTTGCTCTGCAAACCGGCAAGAGTGTCTGGAGAGCACGGCGCCACCACATCATTACTAAATAACAACCTTGATGCTCCCCTTATATCACCTTCCTTCAATTTTGTTTCTACATAATGATAAAGAGTGTTTTTTTGGCTAAATGAAAATGTTGTGTCTAAAAGTGGTGTTGTATTGTAACAATTGTTTTTGATTTGTGTCGTTAGAGATATTTGATTGGCCTGGTCTTTTTGAACGTGAAGAATCCTGTATGGGAAGGTGATTAGTTGTTCCCAAGCTGTATTAGAGTTCTCCCGGACGACAAGACCGATACAGCGGGCCAAATTTTGGGCTACTGTAGGTCTCGCACCTCGGGGAACTCTCTTAAGGACCGGAATAGAATTTTTTAATTTTGCTAGATATTTCCAGAAGGGAATTTTGTCAGCGGCGTCCGTTGAGGCCGCTGTGTGTGTTGTGGGGCTAGGCAATTCATTTTGGGATTTGTGAACTTTCCCAAAATGAATTTTCAGGCCCCTCACACCTTTAAAGAAACGAGATTGGGAACAATGTGGGCAACGCACTAGGTTGTTAAATGTGGTAGGTTGACTGGCACTTACCTCCACATCGCTACTGCCATTCCATTCTTGAGACATATATATAAATTACACTTAAAAACACTATATTATTATAATACTTATAAAAATAAAAATATATAAATTGTCTTTTTGACACTTTTCATGCTGATTTTTGTGACAGCGCGTCGCCTTGGTGCCCGCGGCTTCGCGTCCTGCCAAAAATGGATGCTTGATGTTTTTATATTATACTATTTCTGTTGATCGGGTATATAAAAGTATAATATCTTCGTTTATAAATCTTCAGTATGTAGTTATTACACGGAGTAGATAACTGGGTAGGTGGTGGCCGGTTTTGGAATTGATATTATATTGTATTGGTATTGGTATTGATATAAGAGCACTTATTTCAGTAAAAGCGGTGAACTCTATAAAAAACTTTTAATGGAATTCCATTAGGTATATAATTTAGTATTTTATATTTATTTAAAACGATCACACGCATCAATGTCAGCTGTCAATCCATGTAAGATTATTCATTATTATTTATTACTTATGTTTTGAATTCTAAAAACTATTCAGATAGATCTATGTTAAATTGACTACCCATGTGGCTGTATTCTTTCAAAGAAACATTGTCCTATTTCATGGTTACCCATAGCACGAAATCCTGGTGTTACAATATTTTAGATCGACAACACTCGGGATTAAAGTGGTGTCCCAAGTATAGCTAGAATCCTAGAAGCAAATAGGTACTGGTAACTGCTTACCATCAGGCGGTATGTATTTGCCATCTATGTAGGATGAAGGAATATAAATGAAAATGCGCCAGCCGCCAAACCAAAGCGGTGGTGGCCGAGTGGGAAAGTAACCGACTTGCACTCAAGTGGTGCGAGTTCGATCCCGGGTGGCAGTACCAATGTGAATTCCACTTTGTGGCGTTTATATTATTATGTATTTGTAGGTGTACAGGTCAATTTAAATGGTATATTGCGTGGATACGGTGACAGGGTGAACAGAATCGATACTAAAAAATATTGCTATGGTCGTTATGCTTGAAGCTAAACCTATGTAGGCATTTTAAATATGTTAAGCTATACACAAAATGTGAATTTCACTTTGTGGAATTTATATGTAGATATCAAATGCTTTATCATCTGCTAACAGTGAAGTAAAATATCGTAAGGAAACCAACATGTCTTTGAAGAAATTCTAAAGACATGTCTGATTCACCAACCCGCATTAGGCCTGCGTGTGTGAATTAAGGCCTCAACCCTCTCTCTCTCGTGATGGAGGAGAGAAGACCCGTGCCCAGCAGTGGGACAACTATAGGTTGCTATTATTTATATTTTAAATGAAAATGAGTTAGAAGATTGGATATTAAATTATAATAATAAGTTTAATAATAATAAAGTTTATTGTCTCACAAATAGGTGTTACATAAAGTTAGTACTTAGAACCACCTTTTAAGCAAATAGATGCCTGTATTAGGTGGCTCTGCTCTTCGATATCGTATTAACATTATTATCCTAAGAAACAATATACCTAGCAAAAGTAATACAAAATAATAGAGAAAAAAGCTATTCGTGCAGATATCTAATTAAAAATTAAAATAATGGTAAAAGTGTGTGTGTGTGTGTGTGTGTGTGTGTGTGTGCGTATGTGTGTATGCGTGTTTAATGAGTATGTATGTGTACTTGGGTGCCGTGTTTGTAGCAGTTCCTAGATATTAATTTGTCATAAGAGTGTCTCTGTTTCTTCGAAGGTTAGTGGTTTTATCCATTCTATTAAATTCATTTTGCATTTATAGTATTGCATAAAATAGAAACACTTGTAATAACAAGTGTACAAACAAGTGCATTATAATTTAATACAAAGATTTTTATAGTGTAGAATAGTATATGGTATTATATAAATACGCTTTACAAGAGACCTAGGGCACCATACTAGCGGGCAAGCAAGCCCGACTTGGTAAGGACCTCCACCTTATAGAAGACCATATCCAAATAACTACATAAAATACTGTAATTATGTTCCTGTGTGTGCGTTTGCGAATGCGTTTTAAAATAAACTTTTTCCTATCCCAGGGATACTCCATCTTAAAGTTCTGGTGTTTGGGACGCAAAAATATCATCCATAGGCTACGGTAACTGCTTACTATCAGGCTGGCCGTATGCTTGTTTGCCACCCAAATAGTATAAAAAAATAAGTTGGCGTTTACTTTACCTACAAGAGAATAAATCTTTAAGAAAAGAAAGAGGCTCAATTTAGAAATCCCATGATAGACAGTGAGTGAGTGAGTTATTTAAACTTACAAGCAAATCTTTTTTATAAAAAAAGGAAGTTAGTCAAAGGAGCTTCTGACTGACGGTTTAAGTTAAACTGGTAAAAATGCTCACGGCGTTAAATCCACTTTCGTACAAATTTGCACAGGAAGAGCTTTAATAATATTTTTATTTTATTTTTGACTGATCTTATCAAGTCAAATTTAAAAAATGTAAAGAGGTAAGTTTGTGTAGTCTAATCCAATAACCTATTTTTGACTTATTTATTTGTTTTCATTATATACGTGTTTTCATGTAGGTAGTTATATATAAAACGTGTATTATTTCTTCATGAAAATAAAAGCTTAAGTTCAAGTAATAATTAAATTTTCACTTTGACTCATCTCACAGGTGCTTACACAAGATATTTAATTAACAAAACATCCTCAAGAAAGCCTAAAAAAAGTATTGTATTTTTGTACAAAACTTTAAAAAACAAGTTTTGTCCAACGACTTTTTTATGAAAAAAGTTCAAACAAGGCATTAGGGGGCGCATTAACAGTAAAGAAAAGGTGAAAATTATTTTATAAGCACATCACCTTACAATGTTCTATCTTTTATAAAGTTTGGCAGAGTTTGTTTTATATTTTACGTGAAATTAAAAAGTTGTCTTTTTGTTTGCGTATATTTCATTTTACTGATTGTATAAGCGTATGCGCAGTCATAGTCATCTTTTCCTTCACTCTTATAGTCTGATGGTATGTAAATGTGACACGACCATAGAGAGATGAGGCATTAGTCGGTAGGATTCTTGTTGTGGTTTTAGGAAACGGTCACCCATCTACGGGCTGACTTCGACAATTTTGCTTAACGCCGATCGACAGATCCGTATATCTATGGATCCTTTCGATTCTTACTTACTTACCAAAAGATAATAGCAAGACATAAAAAGTGGTGGACCAATTCGAACTCTGGAGTAGGAGCTCTGAAGGCACTTTTTTTTAACAGATAACTTCCGTACTAGGGAACAAGCTCTGTGTCGCGGGGGACTTTACAAACATACAATTGACGGACACAAATTACACCCAGACTCAGAACAACTCTTTGTGGGTCACACAAAGTTTTGTCCTGTGTGGGCATTTAACTCACAACCTCGTGTACAGCGGGCGCATACTGCGGCCACTGGACCACCGAGGCAGTATACTAATTGGTAGTGCGCATGGCCGGAACCGGAGAGGCGCAAGTTCGAATCCTGCTCCAGGTTCGTATTGTTCCACATTGCTTTAAAAATCTAAATTTAACTTTTCAATTATCAAAGTTGCATAAATAACAATGAAATCTGCAGTCCAATCTTACAGAAGCGTATAATTTTGAAGATATGTCTATCCCTTCACCACAAGACGGGCTTATTATACGGTTTGACCTACTTACTCTATCATTGAGGAAACGTTGCGGTCGCGTGAACTGACTTGAGTTATACACTCAACTTACAAATAGTCTTACGTCACATATAACTTAGGTACTGCGTTTGCATTATACTGCGTTTGACATAATGTATGGTCTTATATGCAAATTTTATAAGAAAGCTAGTCGTATTGCCTGGGGTGATCACTTTATCACTTACTTCGCGTCGGATGTAGTAGATTCGTTGTAGTACTAGTAATTCACTAGCCACTAGACCAACATACCAGCCTAGCAGACAAGGTCACTACCCTGTTTACTAAGCCGGAGGTCATAGGTTCGATTCTTACACGGGCTCAAACGTTGTGATTTTTAGAAATGTTTGTTTCATGTCTGAGTGTAATTTGTGTCCGTGAATTGTATGTTTGTAAAGTTTCCGCGACACAGAGCTTGTTACCAAGCACGGGCGTTGTCTTAAAAAAAGCGTGTTACACAGAGAGTTGTTCCGAGTCTGTGTGTCTTGTTTTGTGATTTTTTTCCCGCGACATAAGGCTTGTTTATAGTGCGGGCGTTGCATTTAAAAAATCATAAAGACACAAAATTACAGTTCACGTTTTTTTTATTTCATAAATAAAGTTAATATTTGATTTGTTAAATATTAATTTTATTTATTAAAATAAAATAAAATTGCAACATTAGTTTCTTATAACATTCCATAGTAGGTACATAAACGGAAAGTAATTAACTCTCACCCAAACGGGCACAATTAGATTCTCAGTAAGAAGTTGTAACATAAAACTACTCTAACACTGTGCCTCATACTACATTCTTATTCTTTATAACAAACGATCCGTCCTTTCGACTATATGAAGGCGCTTACTATGTCACGCGTCTGGGAAAAATAAGAAAGTCTCTGTCACGGAATAAAGTGATTGAATAACTGAATGAAATGAAGCTCTCAACTGCGTACACAAATATGAATTAACTGTTTTATTTCAAGTTTGTTAAGCTCGTCAGTATAAAATGAAATATAAATATTATAGTTAGGAAGCTTTTTTATTTGTGTAAAGGCTTAGAATTTATACTACTCTTTTTCTCTTAAGACTTTTATGCAAGAAAATATTTACTATATCACGGGTTAACAAGTAAACATTGAATGTCTGCGGCACAGCGCACGCGCACATAAAGCTGGCGCTGTGCGCACGTTGCATGCTCCTAAATTCGAATTGTTCTTCGTTAAGAATTAATTCATGTAATTTTCTTCTATTATACCAGTATACAGTCCACTGAATTTCTCATTCTGTACGGCAACCTACATTTCACACATTGGTGCGGGATGGAGGTTGCCGTACAGAATGAGATAGAATAGAGATAGATAATAGATATGGGCTTCAAACAAAAATGTTGTTTCTGTTGTAGGAATTAAAATAATTATTTGTGTGGCTAGTCTGGGTGCACTGTGTGTATGTTTGTAAAATCAAAATGAAAATATTGTGCGGAGTTGTCATTAATAATCATAAAACCATTCATAACAATCGTCATGACATTCATGTTTTACTCGCATTTTGTCTCGTATCACGTTTAATGTTACAGCTGTGTTCCCATTGGGCGTAGCGTGATGATCATAAATTATATACTGAGTATAAACTCAATCAATTGTATAAATAGTGCAAAAAGCCTTTTTTAATCCGACGATGTAGTTCCAGATATAAGCGAGTTCAAATAAAAAAAGCTTTTATTCCATTATCCTAAAATATTCTATTGACTTCCAGAATATTCTACCTTTTCCAATTTAATATTGGCTCAAAAGCTTAACAATTCGGAATTTAGACAGAACAGTTTATAACAGTATTCGGACGCTAACACACCGTTAGTGTGGGCCCAATTTGTTTGCGGTTAGACCAGGTGCAGTTGCCAACGCCTAATTGTACTAACTATATTAACTTCCATACCCACTGTACTAATGAACCCACCGATAGTACATTTCCAGTCGGTACACTGTTTCTTTTTATTGCAATCGAATACCAATTAGTAGGAAAGTTGTTTTCTTCTTTTTAACTGTTAAGCTAGTTATATTTATTGACTAATCGAGTTACGTTTTTGATTGGATCTCGAGTGCATTTGAATTAAAATAAAGTACGACATTTTAAATAAAAGTTATAAAGTAAAATTGGTTATACTTCTACTCTAATATTATTAAGAGGTAAAGTTTGTTAGTAAAGATGTAAGGAGTAATCTCAGAAACTATTGATACAATTTTATTTTATAACACGCACAAGCTACATTATATTTATAATGTAATTTGACTGCATGGGGACCACCAATGCAGTGGTCGCAGTATGCGCCTGCTGCGCACGAGGTTGTGGGTTCGATTCCCACACAGGACAAACCTTTGTGTGACCCACAATAAGTTGTTCTGAGTCTGGGTGTAATGTCCGTTAATTGTATGTTTGTAAAATCCCTCGCAACACAGAGCTTGGTCTCTAGTGCGGGAGATGTCTTTAAAAAAAAAGAAAAAAAGGCCACATTATGTTAGGTATGAATTATACAAGTTCATAACAGACATAATATAACCTAGCCTTTTCCCGGAAGGGGTAGGCAGTTCTTTTATTTATTGAAAGTCAACTGCCGCCCAATATTACAAGCTTTGTGTCGCTATAATATTGGATCTATTGATCTTTTGCCAGGTACAATTATAAATTCTATACTGACAATATAAGGACCCAAAAATCGAAACCAGGGACAATCAGCTCCAAGAACAATCTTATACAGTGAGACTAACGAGGCAGTCAATAGAAACAAGTTTGTATTCCGTGCCGATATGAATGTACCAATTCCGTAGTCTCAAAACCCCAAGCACGTGGTCGTAAATAACACAAATATATCTAAATTTACTGTTACGACACGTAATAAGCTATAAACACGTTTGCGATAAGCATAAAACATGAATAAAACACTAAAATGAAACTTATCACAGTGAGATACGTATCTTGTTTTGCGAAACTGAGTTTTAAAACTAAGTTGAATTTTCCAAGTCAAGTAGTGGATGTGAATTTGAGATGTTTTCTTTTAGAACAGTTGAAAAATATTTCTTAAACAGTAGAGATGTTTCAAACGAATTTATTTGCTGAAACAATCACTGTCATTAATTATGTTGTTCTTCACATAATTATTGATAAAATCTATGTAGTACAATTGAAGTAAAAAGTGGAATGTGTATAATCATCATCATCATCTTATTATTTTAATCTATAAATGTCCCACTGCTCGGCACGGGTCACCTTCATACACTTGGAGCCTACTATACCAAGCTGGCCAGACAGGTTGGTATATGGTTTTGTTTCCAGTTTTCCCATATAATTGATGGGTAGTGTAATGTTCAACGAGCAATGGTCCCATCACGATTTTTTCCTCCACCGTTAGCAGATGGTAAATCATGTGATTAAATAATAAATAATAAAGCCCATTTATTTTCAATCCAAAATATTTGATACATGCATTTTAAACATTGATTGATTTTTTTACTTATTTCATTAATTAAATAAATTAAATTAAATTAAAAATATACATATATTGCAATTCATTAGTTATTTATATAAATTTATTTGTTTTCAGCGTTTTTATCGCTGTCTTAATTACCGTTGATCGGAACCCCTTCTCGGGTAAAGGCCTCCTCCAGCTTTTGCCAGACTTCTCTATCATTAGTTCCGTTTCCGGTTCTCGTATCGTAAACACCACAGTGTCAACGCCCAGTAAAAATATTACAAATAAATAGTGCAAAGCCACAGTTTTTACAATTACACTATACCCAATCGAAGAACTAATGGTGACTAAGTGGATCTGATAACAAACATCGCATTATTTCTTGGATCCTCACACAAATTCGGAGAAATAACACCGGCAAAAATTTGAGGTTAGAATATTCTATTTATACTTTGGCTTGTCAGCCAGTTGTCATCGGAGCTGACAGATCGCCACGCATGACAACTCCATCTTAGTGTTGCCAATAAAAAGAGTTTATTGAACGATTGAAGATTGAACGAATCGATTACATTCCATTTTACGTAAAATATGGAGGAACAATTTCAACTCTTATTTGATAAGATGAAAATCGAAATGCAAAACCAAACAATTGAACTAACTAACACTATACTTGATAAAATGGAAGAAAAATTAAAACCTGTCCTAGAAGAAAACAAAATATTGAAACTTAAAGTGGAAAATCTGGAAAAGAAGGTGGAACTATTAGAAAGAGATAAAAAAAGCAATAATATATTAATTCATGGTTTATCAGAAAAGGAACAGTCGACAATGGATTTAATTAAGCATATTAAGAGATGTTTTCTGGAAGAATTAAATATAACTATAGAAAATAATGAAATAAATAAAATACATCGTATTGGCAAAAAAAATAATAATGACAAACCAAGGCCTACGCTCCTTTCATTAGTTACTGGGTGGAAAAAAACCGAAATTATGAGAAATAAAAAGAAATTAAAGGAATTGTATATAACGGAGGATTTCTCAAAGGAAACCTTAGAAATAAGGAAGTCACTACAACCCAAACTAATAGAAGAAAGAAAAAAAGGAAACTTTGCGTACATAAAATTTGACAAACTTATAGTAAAGGAAAATTCTAAGGCTACAGATAAAAGAAAGAGAGAGGTATCCACCTCACCGCAAGCTGAATTACAGCCAAAAAAACAACAAACGCAAAATTCATCTAAGATTAACAGAATTAATGCTTTCGATAAGATGAGAAGTCGATCTCACTCTTCTTCCACCACACCAACACCAACGAAGCAATAACAATTAGATACCGGCGATCGGAAACTACAAAATTATAACGAAACAATAGAAAAGAAACACTCTCCCCCAAGCCGGCTGGTCACCGTGGGGGATAAAGACCAAAACCCTCCAGCAAGCACTGAAAAAACAACTAGAAGAAAAAAGGAACCTCAACAGACTCTCAAGATAGGAACACTTAATGTAAGATCCCTAGCAACGACAACAAAATTAATAGAACTGACATACCTATTACAAAAAATTAAAATTGACATACTCGGGCTGGCAGAAGTCAGAAGAATGGGCTGCGCAATCGAAGAGCATGAAAACTACATTTTCTGTTACAAAGGAGAAACAGTTGGCCGATATGGAGTTGGCTTTTTAATAAAAAAAGAACATAAAAACAAAATTGTAAGCTTCACAGCGCTTTCAGATCGGGTTGCTATATTAAAAATGAATCACGACAACCAAACACTTACAATAATACAAGTATACGCACCAACTGAAAAGGCTACAGATGATGAAATCAACTTATTCTATGAAACTCTACAGGAAGCTCAAGACCAGGCAGGGGAAAACGTCCTCGTTATTGGCGATTTTAATGCAAAAATTGGCCAGCCAAAAACAGAAGATAACGAAAACTTTGTTTTGGGAAAATTTGGATACGGAAACAGAAACGAAAGAGGAGAGAAACTCATTCAATACGCTTTGGAACACAAAATGTCAATAATGAACTCCTTTTTTAAGGCTCGAAATAATCGCAAATGGACTTGGCTCTCCCCTTGTGGTAACGTTAAAAACGAAATCGATTTCATTTTATCGAAACACCCTTCGAAGATAAGAAACGTAGAAGTACTGCATGGCTTCGGATTCAGATCTGACCATCGCTTGGTCAGAGCTACTTACATTCTAGCTCAGGGCAAAAAGAATAGAACGTCATTTAAAGCTCAACTTACGCCACTAAGAACGGATGAGGATATATCGGTATATTTAAAAAACCTCGAAATCAACATAAATCAACTGGAAACACAGGACATAAAAGAAGAAAATACTCAAACTTTGTATAACAAACTCGCTAACATTATCAATACTAGCTTTCCACATAGATCAAATAAAAAACCAAGAACTATCGATAAAATACTTAAAGAACCCACTCGAACTCTTCTAACAAGACGAACAGAACTATTGAAGACAAAACAAAAAACAAAAGAAATGAGAGAAGAATTGAGCAGACTATTCAAAGCTACGAGTAAGGCAATCTGCAAAGACTACAAAGACTACAGAAATAAAATAATTGAGACCAACCTAAAAGACTACAGAAGCTCGAAAAAAGCCTACAAGGAATTGACTACACACAAGAACTGGATTCAAAACTTAAAATTAAAATCAAAGGAAGCCGAAACAAGACAAGACATTATGAACTGCGCCACAGATTTCTACAAACAATTATATGAAAAAACATCAGATCTAATTTCTTGTACCACTTTAACCGGAGATATAATTGAAAATTCTCGAGATACAAGTGAACTACCTCTTATAGTTGATGGGGAAGTTACGAAACACATCCAAAAACTCAGAACAGCTAAAAGCCCTGGTTCCGACGGCATACAAAACGAAATGCTGAAAGCTGGCGCTGTCATTTTAGCCCGTCCATTAGCGTACCTATTCAACAAGGTTCTAGACACAGGTCAGGTACCAGAACAATGGAAAAGATCCGACATAATCCTTCTCTACAAAAAAGGAGACCCTCAAGACATAGCTAACTATCGCCCTATAAGTCTCCTCTCAAGTGTGTACAAACTTTTCACATCAATTTTACAAAGCCGATTGAACCCGAAGATCGATGAGTTTCAACCGGTAGAACAAGCAGGGTTTCGTTCCGGATTCGCAACAACGGACCACATACAAGTAATGCAACAAATTATAGAAAAATACAAAGAGATGAATAGGCCTCTATACATTGCTTTCATTGATTACACCAAAGCTTTCAACACGATATCTCATGATGCAATCTGGGAAGCTTTAAACAAGTGCCACATACACGAAAACTACACAAGAGTGCTGAAAAATATCTACGAGGATAGCGTAAGTCAAGTCAAACTAGAAGTACGAGGCCCTGATATACCGATCTGCAGAGGAGTAAGACAAGGAGACCCCCTCTCACCCAAGCTGTTCATACTAGTATTACAGCAAATTTTTGATAATATTCACTGGCAGTCGGAAGGAATAAGAATCTACGGAGATCGACTTACGCACCTCAGATTCGCGGACGATATTGTTTTATTCGCCGAAACAAGCAAGGGGCTAGAAAACATGATAAACACCTTAAATAAAAAAAGCAAAACTGTAGGCCTCGAAATGAACAAGAGCAAAACGAAAGTAATGACAAACAGCCACACAAACGTTATAAACCTAAACGAGGAGCCGCTTGAATATGTGAGCAACTACATATATTTAGGAAAACAAATATCATTCGCGGATAAAAATGACGAACAAGAGGTCGAGCGGCGTGTCAATATGAGCTGGAAAAAGTTTTGGTCCCTGAAGGAAATCTTGAAAGGGGATTTTCCTCTTCACCTGAAGAAAACTGTCCTAGACACATGCATTCTACCTACTCTCACATACGGGTGCCAAACGTGGACGTACAACACTAAAATCAAAACTAAATTAATAACATGCCAGAAGGCAATGGAAAGGAGTGTACTAAAAATAAGAAAAATACAAAAAGTGAAAAGTGTACATATAACAAGAAAAACAAAAGTTATTGACGCCTTACAGTATGCCCTAAAGCAGAAGTGGAGGTGGGCAGGGCACATAGCTAGATGTACAGACAAAAGATGGACATTAAAGACAACTACATGGGACGGACCAACAGGAAAACGGAGAAGAGGGCGACCCAGAAAAAGATGGATAGAGGATATAAAAGCAATAGCAGGAAACAATTGGATAGGGAAAGCTAATGAATCATGTGATTAGTACATATGAATTCCACAAAGTGAAATTCAAATTGGTCCTCTGCCACCCCAAATCGAACTCACACCTCTTGCATGCGAATTGGTTACTTTGCCACTCGGCTACCACCGCTCTTTGTCTGGTATAATATATGTCCTGTATACTTTTTAAACTATGTTGGTAATTGTGGTTTATTTTTGGATTATCTCATAATGTATTTATCACGCTAAAATACACCGAATATACATAGATCTCTATATAGCCCGGTTGAATGACTGAGCAAATAAATACATTTTATTAAAATATTACCCCTCAATTAAACTTGTCACGTGGAGTTTACATATTCATTCTACTTAAAATACCTAAATATTAAGATTACCATTTAGTTTAGATCATGAATAAAGATTGAAGAGGTTTTAATTAATAATATACTTAGTATAAATCGATCAACAAAGCTACCAAAAATCGTATCTCAATGATGCGATAGCAATCGATTCGACAAACACATTGATCGTTTCGCGACATGTACGATACATTGATGGATTGGTACTGTATCCGACATTTTGCCGCCATTGCGACAAGCTCTCATGCGACAAATAAAATTTAGCTACACAACATATAAATACCTGCATTGGAATAATACTATTCTATTTTGTAAATCGAAGTATAAATGCGCAGTTTGCATTCACTGCAGTATAATTTCATTTTGTGTTCTTGTTTATCCTATTATTAAAATAACAACAATATAAATTTGGTGCCACTTTGACACTTTATTTGCCACGACACAGTCAATAATAACTGCAAGTGCTAATACAACAAATAGAACCGTTTCAATATAGGTTCTTTTAATCTGTCAAAAATATAAATAATAATCATCATTTTCATTTCTTTTCACATCTGAAATTGCCAGAATTCTCGACATTGGTCTTAGTTGCCATATCAAAAAATAGAATAGAATAATTAGTACAAAGGGGGCCACCTCACCATTACATCAGCACCCTGCCAAGTGATGTGAGTTCGATTCCTACGAAGGACAAAGTTTAAAAAATGTTTGTCCCTAGTCTGAGTATTCTTTGTATCCGTTAGTTTTACCTACATATTTTTGTTAAGTCTTTTGCAAAATTGTTCCTTAGTGAGGTAGTTGTCTTTTTATACAAATAATATATTAAAATAATAACTGAAACCTCTTACTGGGAACTATTAATGTTATTTTAAATTGCGTATACAAAGCCGCCATAGAGGCGACTTACACTGAAGAAAAATGATAAGTAATACAATAAAATAAATAAAATATCCAACAATTTCATGAAATATAATACGTAATAATAACAAATAATAAATAAATATTTTAAATATGAGTCCTAAAATAATAAATTGTATTATCTTTGAACTAATATGTAAAGTAGTATACACAATATTACTTTAAACTAAGTATTTTTACCTATAATGTATATGATAATGTAGTTGGTTACAGTTTGTTGAATTGTAAGTTTATCTTGTACATATTGGTCTCCTAAGTAACATTGAGTTAAACTATGGCTCACTAAAGAGCCTACTTTATCGTTGCAGTGTGTCTGTTCATTGTGGTTTACATTTTGGGTCCAATATATATCCGAATAAAAAATTGTCGGTCGTTTTTTTACCTATGGCGCTTTATTGGCCAACATGCACGGGCAAGGGTTTTCCTCACGTTTCTCTATCGGCCTATCTGTCGAGTCCTCACGTATTAAATAACTTTATTATTTTTACTGCCTGTCGCAGTGAAGTAGTGGTAGTAATTACGACAGCCAGTGATGGTCTGGTGGTATTGGATTTTCGGATAAAAAGTAAATTGACTGTTGAAAAAAAAGCACGGACATCTATTAGTTTTTGAGGTTCATATGTATCATGCATTTGTTTTCAATTAATGAGTTTGTTTTGGACTTTTAAAATGCTCTGTATCAACCCGGAGACTGGAGTTGTGTCCAATAAATTTGTATGGTAATGAGCTCTAATAGAGGGCTCCATTACACAGTAGTTAATGAAGTTGGCGAAACATGGACCTTATATGTCTCATAAACCCTGTTAGGCGAGATGCTGTTTTATGTAGTTTTTAATTATTACCACTTTACGCCGATTAAAAATCAATAAAAACCAAGTTCATTATTATTTTAGAAACATAAATAATATCTAGACAATTTAGTATCTCGAGTTATCGGGATTGAGAAGTGACAAACAAAAGGAAGTTAGCAGTGCTTGCGAACTAAAAATTATTTCAGGGTACAGTGATGAAGTATCCCTGGATAAGAAAACGTTTAATTAAAAAGCGCATCCCTAAATAAGCATAGAAGACCCAAATGCATAGGAAAAAAACCTTGTGTTTATATTTTTTAATCCCACACTAGCCCTGTGTCGAGGACTTTACATACATACAATTGAAACATTTATGAATCACACAAAATTTTGTGTAGGAATCGAACCCATTCAGAATCTCTAACCACTATACCAACAGGCAAATCAACAGACAGGTCTTCTATAAGGTCCAATCCCAGTCGGGCTTATATGGTGCCCTAATATTATACTATTTCCACTTTATAATACCAATATAATAACCTCATTACTTGTGAAAGACGTTTATTGTCTTATACCTAATGGTTTGTGGTAAATTAATACGTCTTGTTAAACATTAATAATGAAATAGGTCGCCTGGTTAGTCAAAGGATGCTTGGCGAAGGTACTACAATATTATTGTGATTTAAATGGTAATTTAATTTCATTATAATGTTACAGTATGGTGAATAAAGGTAAAGTTTAATTTGGTTCTTTATTGTACGGTCGGCAACAGAGTTAGCTTAACTGGGCCGCTATATCTTTTATCTTTTTAAAAAAGACAACTCCCGCACTAGAGAACAGGCTCTGTGTCACGGGGGACTTTACAAATATACAATTAACGGACACAAATTACTCCCAGACTCAGATCAACTCTTTGTGGGTCACACAAAGTTTTATGCTGTGTGGGAATCGAACCCACAACCTCGTGCACAGCATGCGCATACTGCGGCCACTGGACCACCAAGGCAGTCAAAAATATTAAGATTAGTTTTTTTGAAAAACCAATGTATGAATTTGTGTGAAATATATTTTTATCTGTAGGTTTAGTCTAATTGCACACTATAACCAAATTCCACAGAAATATATACAATGGTTTTCTTAAAAAACGAACCTTTATATAGCGGCCGTGTACAGCTAACTCCGTTGCTGTGTGTACTCAATAGAAAAACAGTTACTGAGGTACATATAAAGCATAACGTACAAAGGTGAGCTTAAATTAAAAACCAATACAGTAATATGTACAAATTGTAAATGTTTAAAAGAATTTATGTCTTGCTTAGTTGACCTCCTATAAAACGTCGCCGATTAAGCTGGAATTTGTACAGCAACATTAGCTTACTATTTCGACTAAATAACTTTAAACTGTTAACGTATTTGCGAGATACCAAGTCTGTATGTTCAGTAGTGCAGTGTAGGTATTCATTCAAACTGTCGACACAGCAACCTCCTTCGCTGCCGTAGCGAATTTGCAGCCCAAATTATATACGTGTTGTTAATTATAACACAGCAAATTTTCACATTTACTTCTATCTAATACTAATATTTTTCAGACAGCTTTTTGACCATGTAGGTATATTAATTACGGTTGGTATTAGCAGAATATCAGTGCTGCTTTGCCATTCGGCTTAGCAGCTACAAAGCTGAGCTAAAACATTTATTGTTAGACAAGATTTTTAAGCTTAACATTATTTAGGTTACTTATATTAATTATTGGGTCGAAGCAATTGGCGTACCATAGTCTCTGCCTACCCCAATGGTGTGTATCCAGTGGCCGCAGTACGCGCCTGCTGTGAACGAGATTGTGGGTTCGATTCCCACACAGGACAAAACTTTGTGTGACCCACAAAGAGTTGCTCTGAGTCTGGATGTAATTTGGTCCGTTAATTGTATGTTTGTAAAGTCCCTCGCGGTACAGAGGTTGTTCTCTAGTGCGGGAGTTGTCTTTAAAAAAAATCAAGAACAAGGTTACATGTATTGTAATAATAAAAAAATGAAAAGAAAAATTCATACATTTGGTAACTATTTTGTATAAAAATATCAATGCCCGAAGTGGGTCGTTAATACTCGTAAAAAAAAAAAAACTAAACCAGTAAACAATAACCTAGGACAATATTCAGCCAAATAAATTCATTATCAGTTTCGTTCAATATTCTCTTTAAATTTATATTTCACTGACTCCTTGATAAATTTATATTTATTCCTGGAACGTCAAACTGTTAACTGATAATATTTTAATATTCGAGGAAAATGTGGAGATTCATAAAACAATATCTCCGTTACAATGTGTCAATATAAAACTTTGTTGCAAAATTGCGTTTAAATAACTTTTGTATGCATTTTCAGGACGCAACCAATTTTCATGTTGTCAAGTCTTATTTATTTGACTTGTATGAACATTCAATAAAGTATATTACAAACATGATTTCATAACGACACTAATTTAATATGACTGGGTCTGTCTGAATGCACAAATTACGGCAGTCTGTGCAAGCCCTACATTCAACATTGGGTTATGAAACGCTGTAAAGAAGAAGATAAAGATATAAATAATATTTATTTTTTTATACCACCAAGGCGGCAAACTGGCATACGGCCCGCCTGGTGGTAAGCTGCAGTTACCGTAGCCTATGGACGCTTACAATACCAGAGGTATCACTTGCGTGTTGCCCTGCATCCCTGGGATTCCTAACCTAGGGATAAAGAAACGTTCTCCTGAACGTTTCTTTCAAACGCTTCCCTAAATGAGCGCTGGAGGCCTATACTCACACACAGCACAACTAACACCGCTGTGTGTAGTTATTTGACTGTGGTCTTATGTAAGGTGGAGGTTCTTTCCCAGTCTAAAAGTATTTGTTTATAAAGTCCCCAGCGAAATAGGGATTTTTTCCTAGTGCGGGAAAAAAAGTGTTGCAAAATTTCTCTTTTCATAAAATATTTTTTTCTCCACAATTTTACTATCGTAGCATTTAAACGCTTTGAAAATACTTGTGTGAGAATACGGAAGCGGCCCTGCGCTGCCGTTGCTTTGTTACAAACTACCTTTTGGCACTCCCGTACCTCCAGATTACATTATTTTCTGATAATTCAATCTCGCCTTATGGCACAAGCGTTTAGGCTTTGGCAACGTCATAGAAGCATCACTTGCGTGTTGAAATTCCAAGAACAATTAAATCACTGTGTTGGCTAACTAAAAGGCCAACTCCCACCTTCTACAAACTCTGAACAAACATTTGGTAGACTACGCAGTTTTCTGTGAATTGAGGCTACTTTTTCAGTTAACCTTTTCAATTTAATTAAGAAATAAACCTGTCAGAAAATTAAAAAGATGAAATGTATTTTTTTTTTAAATTCAATTTTTGTTCTTACTACTATTTTCTTTTTTATATCTCTGAACTGTAATAAAATTCAATTTCATGTCATTTCTTACAACAACGTTCCCAAACTTTTCGAAACACCATTTTCAGTTTATAAACACGGATCTCAAAATAACATTAAAATTAGCAAAGCACTTTGCCGAGGAGCTCGAGTGCGTTGTTTTTCTTAACAAACTTTCTTCGTTATCGCCGACGTCGTCTAAAACTGAAGTTCGTACTGCAGTTACATTAAAACAATATTATAAGTAAAATTATACTCAGGAATAAGGCCAAGATAAAAACATTGAATCAATTGATAAGTACAGAAAAAATAACTGGCTTGTGGTGACCCTGACTGTTTAGCAGATCGTAGGTTTGGGTACGATTATTTGTTCTGTGTGGAAATTATCTATAACTAGATGTTGCCCGCGTTTATGTCAGTTGTCGCGGTAAAAGTATACTAAGTATGTATATTTTTTCCAAGATACTATGTTCCCGGTAGACAGTGATGTTGAGGAATATATTGACGCCTAAACGACAGTTTTTTTGTTTCCTATTTTGTTTATTTTTATTTTGAGTATTTTTATTAGTAGACAATAATTCATTCTTACTTGATACATGTAAAACTAAATTTTAAACTAACAAGTAGTTTAAAATTTAGTTTTACATGTATCAAGTGTAAAAAAAAGTTATTTTTCTTGCGTTCTATAATTTCATTAAAATCTGTTCAGCCGTTTTATCGCGAAAAGGGACCAAAAAACTCACTAATAAACAAACAGTTAGAATTATATGTATATAGAATATGACGTCACTCGAAGACGTAAAAAAAGCGGTGGACAAAATCGAACTCCGGAGTAGGAATGAGCTCGGATGGCACAGTTAGTAGTGTGCTGGGCCGGAACCCGAGAGGCACAGGTTCAAATCCTGCTCCAGGCTCGTCTTTTTCCACATTGCTTTAATATTTAATGTATAAGTATGTTTTCCAGTTTTCTGGCACATTATACATAAACTACCATTAGTATACCGTCTACTGTTAGGTGCATCGAAATTGTTTTTTGTATGTGTTTAATAATTGGGCTTGGTTTTCTTAACAGTTTGTAGGACAGTTAACGCCTGTAGACGTTATGACAATAAAACATCTATTGTGTCTACGTCACTGTCCGCAAAAGTGTTAAGATGTGTTGCTTTCGCAAGGTCTACTTTTAGTAGGCTTTACATGTTGTATCTTTCCATGCGTAATGAAACCTAACCAATTTGTTCCTGCTAAAAAGTACAAATAACACAATCCACAAACGCAGTAGTAAATGGCAAGGTAAACTATTCAGCCACTGAACCAACCATACAATAACCATGCAGTAACAATAGAACAATAAATTAAATAAGATATTATTCCTTTATTCTCGAACCGCTGATGTTCGACTGTTTTATATCCATATAAATTCGGGCACGTAAGAAAAATTGTGACTACTATCTTTTTCTCCTTTGGCCTAAAAAACGTTACTTCTAAGCACATTATATATGACTTGAATAACCCAACCATTGAGGTGAACACTCACGTCATACCTGTAGTAGACAATGGATTACCTAAAAGGTGCGTACAATAAAGATTCGCTGTACGTATAAAGGTTTTATTTGAATATTTTTTATAATACCCTTTAGGCATTACGCCCTCAGGACGTGTGAAGAGTAAAAACCAAAATCGTAATGTATTTTGAAAGATATTTTATAATTATTACGCTTGAGTATATGTCGTTGCATTTTGTCAGTATCATTGACTATATTGGTCACAACATCATGTTTTCCTTCACCGTTAGCAGATGGCAAATCATTCAATTAGTACATATAAATTCCACAAAGTGAAATTCACATTTATACTACCACCCGGGATCGAACTCACACCTCTAGCGTGCAAGCCGGACTCTTCCACTCGGCTACCACTGCTTTTTTTGTGTGTAGAAAATAATTCTACAAGAATTTTGCACTTTTATCACTTTTATTTCCATAGAAGACACGTTTCTCAATAAAATAATGTTTATAAATAGAACTGATATTATACATACAAATATTTCTTCTATGGTGTTTCAAAACTATCTTTTATAAGGAAAATACCAGCGTTTTGTGAGGCTTACGTGGCGACGCAGGCTCAATGCGCGGAAAATCCTAAGGGACTTTATCTATATAGGAAAGGGACACTTATCGCAGGCCCCCCAAGCTGCAGTGTAAAAAAGCAAAAGTAGGTTACTCAAAAAAAAGTTATTTATTTCTGGGTTTGAGGTTTTGGTGTTCAGTGTCCCAATGAATATTAATATTCTGTGGAAAATGTAAGAAACTTTAACAACAACAATAAAATAAAATCTTTTTTTCCATAGACCTACGTATGACAGTTTAACCAAATTTTATCAAGCATCTCAGGCAAAATGGTTAATAAAATTGCTGCGGCAGAAATAAGCGAAATTTTATTTTTAATCTCACCATGTTTCGACATTATAACAGAAAATATGGTCTCATACACGCTTTTTGAAAGCTTCCGAACTGTCAGGAGCAGTGTAGTGAAACTCCTGGGGGGTTTACGAAGCATTTATGGTTATGGCAGTTGATGGCACCAGGTATCCATTACCAACGTCGTTTCCATATATCGCCCTTATTCTGTTATGTTTTTCATATGAGTATTTAAGACCAAAGGGAGCAGTTCCCGCAATTGGGTATGGCTTTGATGTGGTGTTTTTGTTTTGATATAGAAATGGGTTATGTTTATGTCTTATTGACTAAATTTGTAATAACATCGTGAAACCAATTTATAATGTAATACCTTCACGTGTGGAATTCATTACGCTATTGCTGCATTTTAAAAGGTTTCCAGTGCTCATTTAGGAATGCGTTTTAAATGCAAAGTTTTCCTATCCCAGGGATACTGCATCACAAGATCATGGTATAAAAATTACTCAAATATTGCGATAAATATGGGCGATCTAAATAACTCTCTCACCAGGTTGGTCACTAACTAAACGATAAGAAAAAGAAGCGCCCATAGGCTACAATAACTGTTTACCATCAGGCGGGCCATATACTTGTTTGCCACCAGAATAAAAAAAATACACCAACTAACCGATGACCACCCAAATATTTGTTTTAAGTTGAAAATACATCTGCTACAACTTACGCCTTATTTGTTTAACACCACTTGTGAAGTCTCATATTTACTCCCTAGCTCGAATATATTATAGATAATGACAGCGTCAACTTCATAAATCTTACTTTTAAACTTTCCAGTGTGTTTATAAAAAATGTTAACCACCATAATATCCTTAAGACAGTAATATTTTGGTAGCGGTCCAGTCATAAAATTTAAACTTTTAAGTGGCCTGTCATGGTTCGTTCTGCCGTATGCCGCCTTTGGCAACTGCACGAGGTAACCAATAGATATTATTCAAAATAATTGCATTGGAACAGAATAACGATCTTGGATATAAAGAATTGTTATTGAACAAATCTTCTTAGGTTTGCTATTCCCGGGAATATCAAAGCTAAGAATATTGAGTGAGCTTTAGTTTAACTAGAAAATAACTTTTGTTTTAAACAGAAATTTGATTCATGACTCGGAAAAAACAAATAAATTCAGAAGCAAAAGAGGTTTCAATTTAAATTGGCATTTTGTATATATACTTGTGCTTTCTGCATGTTTTTACTACAAGATGATATTGTATCCATAAACAATATTCTATCCATTGGATGCACGATTCATAGCGGCATTCAAATTTAACATTTGGACTTGATGACGTCATTTACTTGAGGTTTTACTTCGTTACACTGTGGTACACCCAATGCCTGCTGTACTGAGAATATCGAGTTGACATGCAATTCAGAAAATATTTAACCAATCTCCTGATATCAGTAACTAAATGTGTACGCAAGCGCGGGTTTATTTATTTATGGTGACCCCTTTAATCCGTCAACTACGTAGTCTGATGAGATTGCAATCTGACATCACTGGAGAGAGATCGGACGTGAAATCAACTGCCTTATGTCTGGCATATAAGTTCCTCACCAGAAAAACCCAATATATATATTTGGCCCAACCCGGAAATCAAAGTCGGGACCTCGTCCTAGACCAACTAGTCAAATACAAGATTTTAATATAATTTACATATATGCAGGACGTGGTTTTATCAGAATATTTAAATGTATCTTACAAATAAACAATCTTATAAACCACCTTTACTAACTTTAAATTCCAGGTAAAATAAAAGTAAATAAATTTATTACTTAGAAGAGCAAATTTAAACCTGAAATACATCTCAGTCGTGTGAAATTTAGTATGAAATGTAGGAGATATAAATTTAAAATCTAGGCTTTGAGTCGGAGAGAGTTATCACTTCGCTCTTTGTTGCTAATGTGTTCCATCTATCATGTGAACTGACATTATTGGATTTATTCGTTTTAGTATCCAGTGCTATAATGTTCTGTAGTTGAGGTGTTTCACTGGTTTTATTTTACATCATACATTGCGGCCACTTCAATTTATAACTGTCGTTACAACTAATACCATAGAGGGAAAAGATTTAGTTGTTCGTGTGTTATGGATAAACTCCAAATTTTACTGAGAAAAATATTTCATTATCACATGGATCAGTTTAAAAAATAGAGATTTCTACTAAAACTAAATAAATAAATTTACATGCGTGCGAAGCCGGGAAGATCCATTTAAATCAAACACAATTGATCAAGAAAGAAAAGAAGAAAAGGAAAATAAAATCGATATATGTGGTTCTTTTTAAATTGTTTTATAAATTGACCTGATTTTATATAAATCAAGTCAAAAGAATTTCAAATCAAATCAATTTATTTAATTAAAAATACATAAAATACATGATTCAAAACTGAGTTTTTCTTTGGCCCTAAATACTTTGCCGTGGAATACGACTTTCCATACAAATGCTTTTACCTATTTTAATCCTATCAAATGGAAAAATAAACTCTCTTAGCAGTTATAATATAGTAGCAAAATCCAGGTTGACATTTTAAACATGTTAACGACTAACTAACGAAAGAGAACGATACTGCAAATGCAAATGTACAAATGGCTGCTTCTGCATACCGAATGGCAGCTGCCAACGATTCTGACATAGAATCAATGTCTATATGGACTAGAGCCAAAAACAATCTGAAATATTCTTCCTACCTAGAACCAATTTAGCTACTACATGCCATCTAACTCTGTACAAGCAAAAAATATAGATGCACTACTTCACGTAAAAATTCTACCAGATATTACTTTAACACTATTTTTATTGAGGAGTAGGTATCCTCAATAAAATAGTGGATAAAGTTGAAGAAGCCAGACTGAGATTGTACCAGCATATACTTCGAAGAAAAGAAACCATAAGTCAAATGGCTGACATAGAGTACAAAAGAAATTGAGGGAGATGTGGCTTACAGGAGATGACACATAAGAGCAAAATAAATTATGCCGTCTTATCGTTTGGTTAGTGGCCAACCTGGTGACAGAGTTATTTAGATCGCCCATATTTAGGCCTCTGTCGTGATCTAACGACCGATAACAGCCGGGACCGACTTTTAACGTGCCCTCCGAAGCACGGAGACGCTCAGATGAAATACCACTATGCGGTCACCCATCCATAGGGTTACTGCGCCCTTGGTAGTTTAACCCGCTGATCGTTTACCGAACAGCGAGTGCACCTTGCTATGAGCGCCTCTCATTATGCCGTATGATTGGGAAAACCAACGCAACCCCGCGTAACAGGAAAAAGCAAGGTCAAAGAAAAGATTTGCACTAATTTCTAGAAAATCAATGTTCTCTTCAAACTATCAATCACCCACAAAACAGACCCAAAAAGTGTGTAATCAACTTGCGATACTTTACTTGCTAGGCGAAAATTATCCCGTGTCTAGACAAGCGCCGACAGCTTAATTACAACTGATAGTATTCACGCTCCAAGTGGCCTAGAGTACATCGCAGGGCTATTTGTATGCTAATGTGCACCCCCTTCATGTCCGTTGTAATACGTAACCCTGGATTGTTCAGTGGAAAATTGTTTAGAAAACAATACTATCTTAATTCTCATCGATTGTAATTAGTAGACCTGTTAGTTTTCTAAGACAATTTTGCAATTTAGTGCTAATGGTTCTTTGGTTATTTGTTTTTGGATTACAAAAATAATATATGTATTTATTTATTGACTTAACCTGAGCCTCTAGACAAGTGGCATAAGCGATAGTCAAACCGAAAAGTCAAAAAATTAAATGTATGGAATTTGACGTGAGTCTACGATTTAATGTCGTAAACTTACGTCAAATCCCATACATTTTCTTTTTTGACTTTTCAATTCGACTATCGCTTATGCCACTTGTCTAGAGGCTCTGGTGGAATATAGAATCAATGCGTCATGTTGATAAACTCATGGCTAAGTTATCCATTAGTAACAAATGACATCACATTTCTCACGGCTTGTTATCCTTGACTGTATTGTCCAAGATAATCTAAAAAGAAACAAATTTATTGAGGAAAATTTAACATTATTGAAAAGAATAATAATCTCGTTGCTATTATAAGAATAAGGTTTTATTACTACAATAAATTACATTGCAGAATTGCTAAAGAGTTTTTTTTTTCAATAGGATTATCCCACGATTTTCGATCTTCTTCGTATCATTTGGTTAGTGGCCAACCTGGTGACAGAGTTATTTATCGCCCATATTTAACGATTTTCAATGTTTGATTGTTTAGATTCCACAGTATGTTAAAAAACTTAGCAATAAAAAAATGACTAAATTCCAAAATATAACAAAAATTTAGTCCTTTAACTCGACTCATTTTGTATTTCCGACTATTTTTTATTACATAAAAAAATTTTACTTTCGCAATATCTACTTACTGCTGACAAAAATTTAAGCACCGTTTAATAATTTTGGAATAATAACGGTACTACTTACTTAAAGAATTCAGATGAGACGTAGACTAAGAATGACATCTAAAATATCTTGGAATGTAATTTCAAGAATCTTCTCAATAAGGTCTTGAAAAACCCAATAAATATTAATGCTTTTGTAAGAGTTGTTTGAAAGTGACGTCACAAAACTGTACCAATATTAGTTCAGTGCTAACAAAATTCATGCATATTCGATCAAGCAAGCAGTTTCAGGGGAAATTTACGAAATAACCAATTGAGCATGAAATTAATGAAAGGCACTTTTGTATTAAAAAGTTTTTTTTTATGACACGACGAGACGGAGAGACGGTGTAACTGACTAAAATATTAACGTTTCCAATAGTTTTATTCTTCGCCTTGATAATAATTATCTTATTTCGCTAATTTGCGTGGTCGAAGAAATAATCCACAGATTGACTGCACGTGTGGTCTCACGCTGTGTGTATTCGATTCCCATGTGGGACAAAACTTCGTGTGATCCATATGTTTGTTTTGAACCTGGGTGTACTTTGTTTCCTTGGATTGTATGTTTGTGAAGTCCCCCGAGACACAGGATTGTGCCTTGAATAGGGTGGAAGATGTCTTTAAAAAAAGATACAAAGATTTTGAACATAAAAATAATAATAAATGGTACTAACATAGCTCACAAATTTAGCATGCTGAAGTGGCTGATTATTTGTTCCAGTATCATTGTTTGGTCCCGTAGTGGATTACCACTGTTAACTCTACCGTTAGTTATCAAAAGGAAAACTTACCTCGGGCCAAGTGGACCAGCACTGGATCCGAGGTAAGTATTGTGAAACGCGAGTCAAGAGAAATATATGTCCAACAGTGGACTGAAAAAGTAACGCCAAATAAAAACTTTGCTACTGGTACCTCCTACGTGTTGTGACGCGTTACTAGGTCAAAAGAAAATCATTTCTATAAAGTTTTTTTATTTGACGGATTTGTGGTACAATTTTTCTCCTTATGTATATGAAGATATTTCTAACATTACTTTCCAAGCGTTTGTAGGTTATATCAGTATAAAATAACAACGTTATTACTTAAATCACTTTTTAATACTACACTACACGAAGCGTGAGAAAGTTTCTAGGCGTCCGAACTAGACGACTGCTACAAGTGAAGTGAAGTGACTTATTATGACTATAGCACAGCCGTTGACTCTGTCGAGTGCCGCCAGAGGGCACTGTGCTTTCATTTAGTCAGTTGAGTATCTTATTCCAACATATTAAAACGCAAAAATAAAATGATTAAAACGATTAAAGCTATGTTGACATTATGGTTAAGTAACTGAAAGTCTTGCTACCAAAGACTAAGTATTTTGTAAACTCCTGCATTCTTTGTCATAATATTTGGTACACAATACAGAAAATTCACCTTATCTTAAATCTTATAAAGTTATGGTGTCGTAAACTGCCTATAGATTTATGTTACCATTACAGTTAAACCTATTAAACAGTGACTATACTGAAACTTTAGAATTTTACGAGCTTATACGTTACAAAGATAAAATACAGGGTGGTTTTACGCTCTAGTAGAATTTTTTTATCGGTAGATCAATATAAAGCGTATTTTAAAAAGTTTGAAGTTCTTTGAGGATCGTATATTAAAAATCACTGACCACAATTATATCCACTTCGATTTAAGATGAATTTTAAGTTCTTTAGATAGGTACATTAAATGTTCTTAGGTATACAATATTTAAGCACGTAAAGCTTTAAGCCCTTTATCTGATCATTCTGCAATCGTGTCGGATTGCTGTCCCATAGGTCAATGAGAGTGAGAGGCAAGGAGTACTACCTAAGCTGTGTTTGCGTAACCACAATATGTGCACTAAGCTAATATTTTCCGCTCAAGTTGTTAGTCTCCGTTGATATTAGCCGTGATATTAAATTCGGTTAGAAGGACATTATTTATACCGAGTTTCAAATGGATTGGAATTATGTTTTCACAAGCTATTGAAGAGTATAAAATGTGCAAGTATTAATTTTACATTTTACCCTCATTAATTCTTTAATAATTTCGGCTGTGACTTAAGTGACAGATCATTTCGTGATTTGATTTTATAGTTTTAATCGTTATACGTCAGCGTTTTATTATAAGTACTTTTTAAGAATCATATTAATATTAATACACCAACACTAATTTTTAATAGTTTCTATAAGAAGAAATATTAAAATATTTTCAGTTATGACTTGTTTGACTTGACTATGATTAGTTAATATTCAGTTCGAATTATTGAACTTGATACATAAATTTATTTAACAAGTAGCCTATGTCTTTCTAGAATTTACCAGTTTTCGTTCAGAAAATTAATTCAAATAGCATCGGTAATTTTTACATATTAATTTATTCCGGAGATAGTATAAAGCAAAGATGACTAGTTTTTTTTATTCTTATAAAATGTAGGGGTTGTTTTCTTAATATGAAATGTTAACCCCATTGTTTTCCTCTAAATTCTAATAGTAATAACAACAAAAACACTCTTAGATAAATTGAATAACACTCTTAGCATGTTGATGACAGACACTATGGGAACACCGAAGCCATATAAAGATGTCTAGTTACCTATTAGACTTTTCAAACTTGATACCAACCTGTATGTATATAACCTCCTTATTACTCACTTAAAAATGTAACAGCAACGTAACGAACACTTTCTTTAAGAATTTTCTACACACTCGCCGTGCAAACAAAATGAAAAATTCATCAAAAATTTCATCTTTGCAGCATACATTGTTCTGTGTTAGTCTAAAATTCACATAAATGTATGAGGAGAGACGTAGTGGAAAGTGCTTCTACAGTTAATATTGACATTAATGAATGTGTCAAGCAAATACAGTTGGTATTTGCTCGTAAGTCAAAGGGAATCTTGAGAAACTAGTTAAGAGTTAAGTACTGATAACTTAGAGGAAACTGAATTACATGTTATATTTAAAGGTAACACTTTTAGCTACTCTAGATAAAATTCATTTGCAAAAGTCTTCATAAAAATCAGAATCACGGTCATACATGCTTATAAATTTTATGAAGAAATGTTGGAAGCCGTCCTATTGGACTATAAGTGTAAGGAAATAAAGAATGCTTCTGTGTTTGTACTCACACTTATGAGTTTGAATATTTTCTTCGCAGGTGGCTAGTATCCGTTAAGATTAGATCAAGCCCGTGGCTAATCTCGAGAGATGAGCACTGTAGGTGCAAGCATATCAGGTGCAAGACCAACGGCTTTAAATGCTTACTAACTCACAGAGGTGTCACGATCTCTTTTTTTTAATATTACTTGAGTAGCAATCAAGTATACGGCCCGCCTGATGTTAAGCAGTTACCGTAGACTATGGACGCTTGCAATACCAGAGGTATCACTTGCGTTTTTTTTTACACCAGGGCTTAAAGATGGGAGTGTCTCTGGGATAGGAATACGTTTCTTTTAAGACGCGTCCCTAAATGAGCGCTGGAGACCTGTACTCACACACAGGAACACAACTACACTGTGTGTAGTTATTTGGCTGTGGTCTTCTGTAAGGTAGAGCTCCTTCCCCAGTTGGGCTTGCTCGCTAGTATGGGTACCCTACCTCTCTTAAAGATTCTGATTGATTTATGGTTTTAAAAACGGACGAAAATGTCTAATCGTTTGCACAGATCTGTCGATCGACACGGCTATTACTTAGCCAGCATACAGCAATATAATACCGCAGTAATAAAACAGGTAATGTAACGAGTAACATATTATCTAGAAAGCTTTTTTATCAGCAGTACAGTACCTAAGATTAAACATATAAGTTTCCGCTCTTTTATAAATATTGGAGCTCATATAGATGTAGCTGAATTGTTATGAGGCTCTCGGGATAACTAACATTACTCTCTTGAAAGTCATCAATACGTGTAGATGTAGTACAGATTAAACACGTCCGAATGAATACGCATTGCGGCCGATTTATTGATTTCTCTCAAGTTTTGTAATAAAAACCCAACAAGACGAACGATATAAATCAGATCGCTAATATTTTTAAGATTGCGGCGCCGATATTAAACTACAACACTTAAGTTTGCCGTTGGAATCATGTTTTATTAAAAAAAGTTGGGGAACATTGACTCCAATCTTTTTTGTTTGTAAGTTTGGACGTAGAGGGAATCTGTGTAAAACTACAAATCCGATTTAGAAATTCTTACACTCATAGGCAGTTGCATTATACCTAAGCGTTGCCGCGTGAGGAAGCTAGTTATTTTTCGCATGTTATTTAGGGACGCACGTTGCTATCTTGTTCTGGCTCTCTCTCTTCGTTGAAGAGTACATATAGTCACACTCTAATTTCATCATCATACCCAGGGCACCACCTAAATATATAATACTCGTCAAGATTATTTTAACGAGCCCAGGCCCGGCGGGACTATCTTGTTTCTTATACATTGTTAGAAAGGTAAATAGGTAAATCATTTCAGCACAATTGAACATCGGGTTGTGATTCACATATTGCAAGGTCTTGAAATCTTGCAAGATTTGATCTAAACAAATTCACAAACATAAAACGGATTCGTAGCAGTTTGTCAGAAACGCAACTGACCCTCTAGACAAGTGGCATAAAGGAGGGGCTGGCCAGAAACGCATTTCGCTAGAAAACGCATGTCGACAGTTACGTATCTCGACAGAAAAGCAACCCGACAGATACGCAACTCGACAGAAATGCAACCCGACAGATACACAACTCGACGTAATTAAATCATCAACAACATAAATAATAATAAAAGCATGTAAAAGATTTTATGTTAGATAATGATAGCCTTAATTCTGCGCCTCAGGTTTCTACAAGGCCAATATACAATTCGTTGACAATATTTTAACAGTAATGGACCTGACCTTTTTGCACGTATAATGGGGAGATGTAAGTGATTTGTCACTAACTGAAGGATAATGGATATATCGGTATACGAAAGATACCTAGAGACCACAATATATATTATTCGCCATCTTGATAGCTTCTGTCCAGTCTCCCTACTGGACAAAAGCTATCAAGGTGGCGAATATGGTAAACCATTTGTAGATAACTTTTTTTTAACATACGTGGTGAATGGTGAAGTAATCACTTAAGCCACTTAACTAAACAAGTAGCGCTTGCAATACTAGAGGTATCGCTTGCGTGTTACCGAGTCAAAAATTTCAACACCAGAATTTGATGATGGATTATCCCTGGAATAGGAAAACGTTTCGTTAAAAACTCATTCCTAAATGAGCGCTGGAAACCTATACTCACACACAGGAACACAATAACACCCCTGTATATGTAGTCTTTTTTATACTACTTGGGTGGCAAACAAACATACGGCCCACATGATGTTAAGCAGTAACCGTAGCCTATGGACGCTTGCAATACCAGAGGTATCACCTGCGTGTTGCCAGCCCATTTTTTGACATCAGGGTTTTAAGATAAAAGTAACCCTAGGATAGGAATACGTTTCTTTCAAAACGCATCCCTAAATGAGCGCTAGAGACCTTTCTCACACACAGGAACACAACTACACCACTGTGTGTAGTTATTTGGCGACTGGGGAAGGACTTCCACCTTACAGAAGTAAGGTAACCAACTTATTCTTTTAAATTAGGGTTTTAAGATGGAAGTAAGCCTAGGATAGGAATACGTTTCTTTCAAAGCGCATTCCTAAATGAGCGCTGGAGACCTGTACTCACACACAGGAACACAACTACACTGTTGTGTGTAGTTATTTGGCTGTGGTCTTCTGTAACATAGAGGTCTTTCCCCAGACGGGATTGCTCGCTAGTAAAAATTAAGAAAATTTAAGAGAGGTAGGGCATCCCTACCTCTCTAAATTTTTTTATTTTTTCTTCATTTGGCTGGCTTTGGTCTTTTCTAAGGTAAAAGTTCTTCCCTATTCGGTCTTGCTCACTCGTATGGTGCCTTACCTCTCTCTCAAATAAAAAAAAATACCATGCTATTTCACTGCAAATACCAGGAGTGCAGAAGACAACAGTGATTATAAAATTAAGCATGCCTCCGGTCGGGTACATGCGCCAATGGCTGGCACATTGCGTGTTCGCCGCGCGTGACTTTTCCCTTATTCAAGTCACGATTCCCTCATCAGTTTCGGCCGCACAGAGCTTGTCCTGCACATTTAAATAATAAACTTTAAGTAAGAAAGTAGCTTCGACACATTCGTGTTAGCTGGAAAGTTTTGAAGCAGGTTTAAAAAAATGACTTACTTAGGTAAATACTGCAGAGTAAAATAAAAATTATAAAAGTTTTTTTTTATTCAATAATTTTGTATAAGTAGCGTACAAAATAGTCACAATCATCTTATTAACGGTCATAGATTTTCAGCAGAAAGTAATTTAAGGAAAAGCGGTATCTTTTGCATATAATATAGGACATGCTATTGAGTCCAACCATTTCTGATTCTTCCTGATATTCAATACTTACATTTAAATCATGAAACTATGCATAACCATCCTTAAAACAAATAGAGAAAATAATTTATTCTAGGCACACAGTACAAAATTAATAGAAACGCATGAACAACCAATTAAATAAATTAATTATAAACCATTTCTGGTTAATATTGCATTTTACCTGATCGCCATCATGATTAGTCTTGTTATTTATAACAGTAAACATACAGTAATAGTGACCTAAAATTGAATAAGATTTTTTTCTTTAAAAAGACAAATTCCGATTACAAATATACAATTAATGGAAACAAAGTACATTCAGTATCCGAACAAATATTTATCACACAAAGTTTTGTCTCGTATGGGAATCGAACCCATTAAACTTAGGGGACTTATTGGGAGGTGACTTTACCATTAGACCATTTGTGTCTTGCACATAATAAAGTTTAGATAATTTTATATTAAATTTGCTTTTAAGTTACATAAGTGATGCAATGACTGCCTTGGTGATCCAGTGGGTGCAGTAAGCGCCTGCTGTGCACGAGGTTGTGGGTTCGATTCCCACACAGGGACAAAACTTTGTGTGACCCACAAAGAGTTGTTCTGAATCTGGGTGTAATTTGTGTCCGTTAATTGTATGTTTGTAAAGTACCCCGCACAACAGAGCTTGTTCTCTAGTGCGGGAGTTGTCTTTTAAAAAAAAGAAAAATAAGCGGTAAATAAAATCACATACAAATGACTTATCTTCACATAGATTTTGAATCAGGATACCGTAAATTCTCACAGAACGCCTTTGCCGTATAATATTGGCGAAGTATTCAGTAAAATCGAATTATACCAATATAATTTAGCTCACCTTAGGATCTGGGGGAAATTACGTCACATGCTCATTTCCTGCCACTCAATGTTACGACTTTATCCTGTTATCAAAGCTCGGCAGGCTGGTAATACTAATTTTTTTTATTCAATTTTTACATTTGCAAGCTAAGTTGCAGAGTTATAATTTAAGAAAAGAGCAGCGTAATAAGTATATTTTGGATAAAAAATCTACTTATCAGAAAATTGAAAAGATGATAATTTGAATACGTTTCCCGCTGGTTTTCTAAATTAGATGATAAATGAAATGTATGAGGCTAAGAATTTATACTAAGCATTTTTTTTGTGGATTAAGAGAAAGAGAGAGACAGGGTTTACCCTGTCTCTCTTCAAACTCAAAATTAATTTATTCATTTAGGTTACAAAGTAACATTTATGAGGGTCATCAATTATGAATAAGAAGATAAATGATATCAGCAAAAATTTTCTTCGGCTAGTTCGCTGACGTAGAGCCTTAAGAAGAACTAGCAAGAAACTCAGGCCACTCCTTTTAATTGCCAGATAGTTACAATATTTTGTAAAATACAAGCCGATGCAGTCAAAACACGATACTTACTTTATTGATAAAAAAGCTTATCATACTTAGTACTGGTCGTACGAGATCTCTATCTCGCACGACCAGTACTAAGTACGATTAGCTTTTTTACCGTAGAGGAGAGGAGACCCGTGCCTAGCGTTGAAACATAATGTTAAATGGGTTGTTGTTATTATCATTATTCTCTTGCCTTGCCTTTATTTAGTACTTAAACTATAAAACTTCCACCAAAATTTTAGAGAACTGGGTTAAGCTTGAATTAGCATCACAACTTTAGAACAACTGTTATGATTTTTTTGTCTAAGTAACACTACTAAAATATTATAATATTGATATAAATGCCTTGGACCTTGTGCAGAGCCCCCACTAAGACGAGACAACGGAAGTGCTGGGCACTACCTACGTCTACTCGAAGCGCTTCGTATAAATTTAGAAAGTTTTAATGTTCACGATATATTCCTGATATGGTATAAATAGTAATCTTTACTTTAATAATTCAATGAAAATACTTATTCAGCGTAGACTACATCACTTTTCAACGTTTGACGAGTTTGTGGACAAACGCCAAACCCATCATCCCCTCCCTGATGATAAAAAAAACAATTTGCAATGCCCACTGAACTCATAACCTTTAATTTCTTTAATGATAGTATAATTTTCTAAAATTTCATAAAAATGATTATTCAGACAAACCTTGCAAAATGTAAATTTTTGAACGAACGCCGGATATTTGCCAAATTGTCCATTTGATACTTCCGTTTCTTGTTAACCTCGAATGCTCTGTATGAGGATACTGAATTTTTGAACGATTAATCAACTGGCTAGTAGTCATCAATAATAAGCGGAACATTTTTTCAAAATTTGTCTACAAGATATATCATAATTATACAAAACAAAGTATCAAGACTTTAACTCTATATATGAAAAATAAAACGACCTATAAAATCATTCCGCCTGCTGGGCACGACTCTGGTTTCCACTATCAACTGAGCTAAGAGAGCCCAATGCGGGTTTGTGACAGCTCCCACAATAGAGAACAAGCACTGTGTCACAGGGGACATTACAAACATACAATTCACGGATACAAATTACACCTAGACTCGGAACAAACATGTATTTTATAAATTATACAAAGTTTTGTCCCGTGTGGAAATAGAACATATGATCTCTGAGTTCGCAGTCAGGGACACTAACCACTAGACTAACAGGCCAGTCTACTATGCGAGTTACCTTACGACGTTGTCTTATATCGTTGGCAGTTGGTAAATCAATTGATTTACTAATCGCCTAACAGAATGAAATTTAATATTGCAATTATTTTAATATTGCTCATATACTGATGGTACAGGCTTTATCTACATGAGTTTTGTATAATGTCCTTCTAATCGAATTTCGGTCACGGCGGCAAATTTCAACTAAATTAAATCATAATGCACAAGTGTGTGCGCAAACACAAGTCAACCCTTAGTACACAAAAGTAATCCGACACGAATGAAGAGAGATCAAGCTTCACATGCTTTCCGAGGTTTAAACACCGTCAATTTCCAAACTCCGGTCATCTATTGTGAATTTCTTAACAGAAAAACCCAACATCTAATTTTGACCCGATCCGGGAATCGAACCCGGGACCTCGTGATCAGCAATCACACACATCCACCACTGAGCCGCTGAGGCAGTTTTATTAAAGAATTAACTAAATACAGAAGTAAAGCTAAGTTTGTCAGTTTCTTGCACGAACTTCGTCTCAGGTACCTACATTTATTTTACAACAACAAAGCTATTATTTACGATCGCTAATCGTTTACAGTTTAACCATACCCTAATTTTGTATATGAATGAGGTGACAATCAAAACCACGTTAGCCACAAATTGCGTGTGATTTCATATCTATAATAAAATCTAAATGACTAATTGTATGCTGAAGGTTTGCTAGAAGGAGTTGTCAATTCTGCGGTTATATGAGGACAGCGATTTATTAACTTCGACTCAAGATGATACATAGATAGATTTACATAGTATAATCTATACTAATGTTATAGCTGCGAAAGTAACTGTCTGTCTGTAACACTTTCACGCCTAAACTACTGAACCGATTTAAATGAAATTTGGTACAGAGAAAGTTTAGACCCTGACAAAGGACAGGATTTTTACTGAGATGACCGACGTCCACGCGGGCAGAACCGCGGGCAACAGCTAGTTTATTACAAAGAAAAGTAAATCTACAACCAAGCATAATCTATAACCAACACTATTGTTTACATCTAAATAAATATTTATTATTTTCCTCTAAATATTGGAAAATATTTAAAATCTATATTACCGTAATCGAGCCCATACAAAAACAGCCTTAATAAAAAGGAAACAAATAAAAATAAACCTACTTTAAAACTGAGAATACATATTTACCCAGTATTAAAAAATAAGCTGGTATCTAAAACGAATAATTTTAAGGTTAAAATATTAAGTAGGTACAAAATTTGGGTCCTAGAATTCTATTCTTCTAGCTTGTCTTGAAGATATCGCTGCTATAAGACCGCCGATTGTACAAACAATAATTTAAAGTTTCTGTTAATTAACCTTTAGTTTCGTAAAACGTATATTTGACTGGCCTTTTGGTCTAGTTAGTGACCCTGACTGCTACGCCGAAAGCCGTCGGTTCGATTCCCACACGGGATAAACTTTATGATATCCATAAATATTTGTTCCAAGTCTGGGTGTAATTTGTGTTTATAAATTTTATATTTTTAAAGTTCCCCGCAAAACAGAGCTTGTTCCCTAATGCGAAGAGGTCTTTAAAAAAAATTACAAAAATATTGCATTCTGTTTTGTAATACCAGTGGGTTTCAATACATTACATTCCTTTAATTCTACTATGAAATATTATTAAACATGATACAAATGAAAATTAAAATTCATTTATACAATTTTATTTTTGCTAAATTATCTTTTGTGTTGGTTACAATATTTTATTTTACAAAATTGTTAGGCATTGTAAAGAAATCAAATGTGTTATGTTTTCAATTACTGTCTGTTTACGACTGTACTACAATAGACTGTGTATTACAATGTGTTAAAATGATGATTATAGTAATGTGCAATAATTTTCTGGTGCTTACGTCGGGAAAATCACCGGGCTAGAATAGTTTTGATATAAATATGAACACGCGAGGTTTTTCAACAATCAACGTTTTGGAACAAGTCGCCATGTATCGTGTTGTGGTACTTATTGTGTTCGTAGTTACGGTTTCGGTAAGTTTTTAAATGGATTTTTATTACTAATTAAATGTTGATTTAATTCTAATAAGTTAAGAATGGAACCACAGCGAAAAAGGAGTTACTTGATGTTTAAAACAAATAATGGAAGTAAAAATTAAGAGAAATAAAAGGTAGGGTTTGAAAAATATAATACAATGGTTTAAAGTTACAAAGTTATTTTTTTATAGTTGGTACCAAGAAAAAAAAACAAGCCTCGTAGTTACTAAAATGATATTCAATTTTTATTTCAGGCCCAGAAAGAAAAAAAATGCGTTAGACTTCTACATCCAGTAAGTACCTACGAGTATATTAATTGGTATTATTATAAAACAGGTATATATTTTTCTGTTCACTATCAACATGTCAGATAAAAAGAATCAAAAAGTTCAATATTATATTTTTTAAGTTCTTTTGTTATTGTTGATTTAAAACCCCTCAAGTGCCAGCACAAATTAGCAGAATAGGAATTCTAATGCCCATTTTCTGACAGGTCTAATTTCATAATTATTTATTTGATCAAACAAAATCATATTTCAACAGCTATACTTTACGAGCATTTTACTTATTAACTTTGTATGTGTTCATTTTGACTAAGAACTTGTTATTTAAATAAATATTTTTTTACTTCAGAGTAGCATGCGCTGTTGTTCCAAAATCCCTATGGACACTTCAATGGACCAAGAGGCCGTAAAAGAATGTATGGATTTACCATTTAAACCTCACTCCGTAAGTATAGAATTAGATTATAATAAACTAACATTCGTCTTCCAGTTCATGGTCGCCACTCTAGAACCTTTCTGCCCCAACGGCTATCAGTTCTGCGAGCTATGTGCCCGGCCCATTGCCACTAAGGCCTCCAACATGGTGGACCGACGACCTGGTAAAGGTTGCGGGCACCCGATGGACCAAGGTCGGCTCAGGATCGAGAGTTGTGGAAATCCTATGTTCCGCAGTGGACGTCTTTTGGCTAATATGATGATGATGAAACTAAAATTTACTGATCTCATAATGGCTCACTGCGGGGCATGGATCTCCTCGCCTCTATAAGAGGCCTTTATCCACATGCGCTAGCATAGACGAGTTTGTGTTTTATACATTTTTTTAACATTTAGGACGATTACTTTCCTACTCAGCCGATCATTCGTCAGACAAGGTTTTAATCTTGATGACATGATTTCCTTTATTGTCTTTGTGTCTTGCTCACGACTATTTAGACAATGAACTGTCTCGGTGGAACATCTCGATTTTGGGTTTTACATAAATATTCTATTAGCCGAGCCGAGTTCGACGATTTCTTTCTTACCTAACTGGACTATATTATGTCCCAGGGAGACATAATTGTCGGCAACTTAAAGTGTACGACATGGATATTTGCTATAATCTTGGTCTTGTCAATGTTCATTTTACCCATTTGTTGTGAGATTCTACTAAGGCCATAAAAAAATTACAATATGCCTCTTGCGAAATAAACCGGCTTTGCACGGGAGGACATTTATTTAGTTTTTGGAAGGGTTCTTATTTTTATTTAATAAAATATGGCCTATATTACTCACTGATAATGTAGCTTTCTAATGGTGAAAGAATTTTTAAAATCGGTTCAGTAGTTTTTGAGTTAAATCGTAACAAACAAAAGATAAAATCTTTCCTCTTTATAATATTATTATATAGTTTAGATAATCACTGACATTTCTTCTTCTTCTCAACCTAATAACTCCCTGCTGAATGTAGGCCTACGCTATTTGTTTCCACAAAAGCCAGTCTTGAGCGGTCTGCATGCAGCTCTGACCAGGTCATCTGTCCATCTAGTGGTGATATGCGACGAGATGAGATGAGATAGAGATTGGCAAATCCACTCTAAATTAAACAGGGCTCCTAATGCTCATTTAGGGATGCGTTTTGAATTAAACGTTTTCCGATCCCAGTGATAATCTATCTTTAAGCCCTGGTGTAAAAAGAGTCGGCAACACGTAAGTGATTATTATTATTATTAAAAATGATACCTCTGGTATTGCAAGCCTCCGTAGGCTGCGGTAACAGCTTAACATTAGTTGGTCTGTCTGCTTGTTAGCAATCCAAGAAGAATAAAAAAAGAACACTACTGTAAAAAAAGTAACTGAAAATATAAAGCCGTTCATTTTAAATCATGTAACATTTAAAGCACTTATCCAAGTCATATATTTAAAGTATCATCTTATTGTAGAAGACGCTACTAAAACTTCAAAATGCATTACAGTAAACCGCATTCGAACATAAATCTTTATCTGTGTACTAAAGCCTGTATGTATTCGTTCTTTATCCGATGTTTATGCATGTTACTCGAGATAACAATAGCTTCTAAGGCAATAAATCATCGTTATCGACATATAGTGTTATAGGTACATATATAATATGACATAGTGGAACCCATAAGTCGAACCTGAAGCTGAATTCTCATTATAAGATGCAGTGGCAGTAGCGATATGCACTGGGTAAAAGTGCCTACTGCTACTGCCACAGCTGATTGCAAAATTGGCAGGCAAATGTATGAGATTTGACGTAAGTTTCGTAAACTTATGTCAAATCCCATACATTTGTTTTCTATTCTATTCGATTCGATCACCGTTTATACCACTTGTAGAGGAGATTGTATTTGGAGTAAAAATAATATATTATAAGTTTTTTTTTTCTAGTGCGAACGAGAAGAGTGCATTGCCAAGAAGAAGGGTTATTATGTATCTGGTGGAGGTATGAATTTTGAGGCAATAACAGCTATGCTTGAAAAAGAATTAGAAAAAAGTCCACAGTTTTTAGCAAAGCTCAAAGAAACATGCTTTAAAGACGTATCCAAGTATGGACCTCCCGATATGTGTGATTTGATGAAAATGAGGCATTGCATACAATCCCAGATGTTGATGGTAAGTCACAAAGAATGTAAGCACCAATTTCAATGAACAATCAGAACATAATGTTTATTAAATTTATTTGAGCTTATATAAGCTCAAATAAATTTAATAAACATTATGTTCCTAGCTATGAGTTATGCATTTCCAGTAGTGTATATACACTACTGGAAATGCATAACTCATAGCTAGGTTAATTTACATTGCCATCGACACACTAAGAAGAAGAAGAATTTATTTGACCCTGGTTAACATAAAACATAACCTGACATAACACACGCTTACCTAAATGAGCGCTGAAGACGTATACTAACACACAGGAATACAATTACACCGCTATGTGTTGTTATTTAGCTGTGGTCTGCTTTAAGGTAAAGGTCGTTCCCTAATCAGGCTAGCTCACTAGTTTGATGCTCTACCTCTCCTAAAATTTTCCGTGCAGACAGCTGAACTCCGTTGAGATTGGCTGCCGTAATGAAATTCTGTTAAGAGGACAATCATAATTATTAAAAAGAATCTTTCTTTCAAATATTAATGAATTTTGTTTTTTCTTTAACAGAACTGTGATGAATGGAGCAACGAAGGTGAATGCAATGGAATTAAGGAGTTAGTCGAAGAGTGTACAAAGGACCTTTAATGATATTTTTATATGTCATTGAAACAAGCCATGAAAGCACAGACACGTAGATAATAATTTACCTGATTAAAATTATATGTGGGACTTAAGCATTTTTTTTAGTTTTATCAGTACCTACCCTGGCGTTGAAGCCAAATTAAAGTGGCATAATCTTGTTGATACTACCATGTTATTTTTTTTTCATACTTCTTGGTTGGCTAACAAGCATACGGCCCACCTGATGTAAATCAGTTCCCGTAGTCTTTGGACGCTTGCATTACCAGAGGTATCACTTGCGTGTTGCCGACCCATTTTTTACACCAGGACTTTAAGATGAAATATTCCTGGGGTAGGAAAACGTTTTTTTCAAATCGCATCCCTCAATGATTGCTGGGGAGCTATACTCACACACAGGACCATAACTACACCACTTAGTAGTTATTTGCCTGTGGTATTTTGAAAGGTGGAGGTCCTTCCGCAGTCGGACATGCTCGCCAGTATGGTGCCCTACCTCTCTTAACAGTAGAGTGTAAAATTACCAATGCCTTTTATGGTGACATTTCGCAGTTTCGAGCATACTAAGGTAGAATACCGCACTTATGTTATAGAGGGAGAGCCAGCAACTTATTTACTTTTGTCATTTTATAAGTCACTATCTGACCCGGCAAACTTTGTACCGCCTTAAAATTTTCTAATTTTCTGCGCAACTTTTTTTTTCACTATTCACAAACTATATAACTCTTTCATACCTGCAGTATAATAAAAAGTTCTTCTGGCAACCTTCCGCAGCCGGGGTGTTTAACCCTAAAATAACAAAGACTTTTATTATTCTGCAGGGTTATAAGAGTTAGTTTGTGAATTTTCATGACTTATGAAATGACAAAATTAAATACGTTGCTGGCTCTTAGTCCAGTAGGAATTCGTTTTCCCTATCCTTTACCAATGACATAGAACTCGGTTGTTACGAGCACAAATAATGCTCCTAGTATTCCAAGCATCCTAAGATCAGGGAAACTGCTTACAATCAGGCGAACTGTTTGCTTCTTTGTTACCGCAGTAATTAGTATAAAAAAATACGATACACTTATTCATATTGACAGCCTTGGTGGTCCTGTGGCCGCAGTATGCGCTTGCTGTGCACGAGGTTGTGGGTTCGATTCCCCCACAGGACAAAACTTTGTGTGACCCGCAAAGAGTTGTTCTGAGTCTGGGTGTAATTTGTGTCCGTTAAATTTATGCTTGTTAAGTCTCCTGCGATACATAACTTGTTCTCTAGTGCGGGAGTTGTCTTTAAAAAAATATATAATTATAATAGCCGTAGGCCATTTACGACATAACTAACATACAAACTTCTTACATGCTTCAATCTGAGGGATCAGAAATAGAAATATACTTTCCTTTCGTTTCTTGTACATAAGAAAAGATCCTTCGGGATACATCCCATATGATGTTTTCGAATGGTACATGTTGCTGATGAGATAAGTACTACACTACTCAAAGGCAGGGAAAACACTATTCAAAGTCAAATTTAAACTCAAAGTCGTTTATTCATTTAGATCAAATGCATGGTACTAATTACCGTTAAAATAAACAAAAGTGAGCATATTTTTTCTAGGGCTTTGAGAAGAATTGGCAAGAAACTCTGGTCACTCTTTTATTCAGATGTCTTTATACTCTGAGGTACTATGTTAAATAGAATACTTCCACAATCAAGATACTAGATTTGAGCACGAAAATGTTATATTCGTATGATTAGTATTTAATTAAATACCAGAATTATTTATTACACATTTAAAATGTTGCTTTTTATTGTTCGTTAATTTAGTTCTATATTTATTCGATAGTCTAGTTGAATGACTAGTCTGTTGGTCTAGTGGTTAGTAACCCTGACTGGTTCACCCGAGGTCACGGGTTCGATTTCCATACAGGACAAAACTTTGTGTGATCCATAAATGTTTGCTCCGAGCAGTGGGAACAATGTGTATCTGCAAATTGTGTGTTTGTAAAGACCCCCGGTACATAGGACCGGTTCTCTAGTGCGAAAGAAGTCTTTACATTGTTATATTTCTTACCTCTTTGTTATTTTAGGGTTAAATGTTGGCAGAAAATCCTTTTATTATTCTGCAAGTACCTATATAAGAGTTAGTTTGTAAATTTTCATGACTTATGAAATGATAAAAGTATATACTCTCTATTAACCCTGGAATAAGAAAAATATGATTACAAAAGCTTTGTAAATATTCTCTGGAAATAACAATAATAATCATTTATTTCGTGTCGTATAAAAACTGAGATAAATACCTTATAGTTAGCATACATATAAACATATAATTTGGGTTAGTATACGAGTTAAATAACTATGTTAGTAATGCACTTCACTACACTTGAAGCGACGGAACACCACGCCCTGCGGCCAAAAATCCTTTTCCATGACGAGGTGCAGGTAGCAAGTCGCTACTCGTACTACGAATGCTTTAAAAAATAAGCCCTTGAGATCTAGTAACAGATCTAGTAACACATGTCATGCAGAAGAACACAACTAGATGCACCAGGAGTATAGTTATTTGGTTGTGGATCTCTGAACAATTGATTTTAAGAAAGCTTAGGTAAGACACCACCTTTCAGGAGACCACAGCCAAATAACTACACACAGCGGCAAAGTTGTGTTCCTATATGTGACTTTAACGCTCATTTAGGGATGCGTTTGAAAAGAAATTCATCTTCATCTTAAAGCGCTGGTGTAAAAAAAAATCGTTCAGGAACACGCAAGGTATAGTTACCTCTAGTATTGTAAGCGTTCAAATGATGCGGCAACTGCTTAACATCAGATGCGCCGTATGCTTGTTTACCACACAAGAAGTATGAAAAAATTAAGGCAGTTCCCCAGGTGGTTTGCTCGCTCGTTCACTTCCTCTCTCTGAGTGCATTGGATCATATTTTATACGAACATTTATTATTCGTCAGAAATAGGTATAATTTACAATCGCTAATCGTTTCCGATCTATCTACCAAAATTGCACGCAATAATCTAAACCACGTTAGCTGCAAATTGCATATATGATTTCAAATGAGTGGTAGTACATTCGTCACAAAGTAAATTAGCCACAGTAAAAAGTATGTGTAAATTCTGTAAATTTGTTACAGTTCTACACAGCTTTACACAAACTTTCACACTTTTCTGTGGCAAATTTACTTTGTGACGAATGTACAACTATTTATTTTAAACTTTCACTATTTGTACACATATTATAAGTATAATGGACAACGGGTCTAAATTGTGTCAACCCATGACCACGGTCGGTGCAATGCGAAACGTCGGGAAACAAAAAGGTATGAAAACCTTTAAAATATTACGCGATTTAGATCCGTTGTCCATTATAGTTATAAAATGAATGTACAACTCTCCTTTCAAATATAAATGATAATATTAAAATATAAATGACTAGTAGTATGCTGAGAGTTGGTAGAAAGATCAGCTAATTATTTGGTTATATGAATACAGGCTCTTTTTGGTTTATTTAAGATAGTAAACATAGTTCGTGTGGAAACGAATAAAAAAACCCAAATGTCATCACCCCATTACATCCCGAGGGTGTCGTAAGAGTTGACTATGGGAGTAAGTCAGGAAGATAATATCCATTGCAAGAGAAGGAAAATTCATAACAAAATCCTATACCAACCCGTCTGGCCAGCGTGGTATAGTAGGCTAATATTCCTCTAAGTGTATGGAGGACATCCATACCTAGCAGTGGGACGTTTATATTACATTGTTATAACAGGTTACAAACTCAATTCAGTAATACAGATAATTAAGAAAAAAACATTTTTTTAGGGCAAATCATCTTACGACTTCAAATGTTCAAATGTTCGGTAAGTGGACAATATGGTGACCGAGTTAATTTAATCTCCTCTTACTTAGACCACTGTCATGATCTACCAACTTTTAACAGTCGGGACGAACATTTAACGTGCCCTCCGAAGCACGGAGACGCTGAATTGAAATAAAAAATTCGAGCACCCATCTATAGTCTTACCGCACCTTTGGTAGCTTAATCTGCTGGTCGTTTACCAAACAACAATTTAAGACTATAACTTATTTATAATATGAAATATCAAAATTAACTTATTATACCTATCGAAATAAGTATTTTTTATCTGTTTATGACTGTACAATACACTTTTAAGTATAATAATATTTATGTTGAACTAATAATCAAAGTAATGTGCAATAATTTTCTGGTGCTTACGTCGGAAAAATCACCGGACTAGAATATTTTTGATATAAATATGAACACGCGATGTTTTTACTATGTATAATAATCTGATTTTCATACGAGTCGTCATGTTTCGTGCTGTGGTGTTTATTGTGTTTGTAGTTTCGGTTTCGGTAAGTTTAAGTTTATTTATAACTAACAGATCTGACAGAAGTTTTCTCTGTATTTTTCTCGAATTTTCCGTTATTTTTTTTTACATAAAAACCTAGTATATTAAAATATAAATGACTAGTAGTATGCTGAGAGTTGGTAAAAAAATCAGCTAATTATTTGGTTATATGAATACAGGCTCTATTTGGTTACTTTAAGATAGTAAACGTAGTTCGTGTGGAAACGAATAAAAAAACCCAAATGTCACCACCCCGTTACATCCCGAGTGTGTCGTGAGAGTCGACTTAGGGAGTAAGTCAGGAAGACAATATCCATTGCAAGAGAAGGAAAACTCATAACAAAATCCTATACCAACCCGTCTGGCCAGTGTGGTACAGTAGGCTAATATTCCTCCAAGTGTATGGAGGACACCCATGCCCGGCAGTCGGACGTATATATTATATTGTTATAACAGATTACAGACCCAATTCAGTAATACAGATAATTAATAAAAAAACATATTTTTTAGACCAAAACATCTTACGACTTCAAATGAATACGACAATACAATACCACCCTCTTAAATTCTGCCAAAGAACATTACCTTTTTATTAAGAACAATCATCAATTTTATTAAGTTTGTTTATAAAATAACTTATTCTTCTTATCGTTTGGTAAGTGATAGAGTTAATTCGATCGCCTCATACTTAGGCCTCTGTCATGATCTAAAAACTGTTAACAGTTGAGACCTCCGAAGCACGGAGACGTTGAATTGAAATACCAAAATTCAGGCACCCATCTATAGGCTTACCGCGCCGCTGGTCGCTTATCAAAATACAATTTAAGACTATAACTTATTTATAATATGAAGTATATCTACACACTACACCAAAACCCTCCCACTTTTCTTTATTATATTTAACTTTCTTTTCTGTCGATCCAAAGGTTGCCTGTAAGAAATTGCTTTTTAGCGATAAGGCCGCCCATTGTACATAACTAAGTATAAATAATGTTTGTTATCAAAATGTAATTGGTGTACAATAAAGAGTTTTCTATTCTATTCTATTCTATTCTATCTTTTACTAATATATCAAAATTAACTTATTATACCTACCTATCGAAATAAGTTATTTTTATCTGTTTATGACTGTACAATACACTTAAGTATAATAATATTTATGTTGAACTAATAATCAAAGTAATGTGCAATAATTTTCTGGTGCTTACGTCGGAAAAATCACCGGACTAGAATATTTCTGATATAAATATGAACACGCGATGTTTTTACTATGTATAATAATCTGATTTTCATACGAGTCGTCATGTTTCGTGCTGTGGTGTTTGTTGTGTTTGTAGTTTCGGTTTCGGTAAGTTTAAGTTTATTTATAACTAACAGATCTGACAGAAGTTTTCTCTGTATTTTTCTCGAATTTTCCGTTATTTTTTTTTACATAAAATCTTTTTTCGGATTATTAAGAATATTTAAAATTAGTACCAAATCGTACCAGCCGCATTTAAGTATGCACCAAAGAACAGCATAAAATTTTTATTTTTTGAAAAAAAAAAAGAGAAAAAATATTATTATTAATATTTTTTATCATTTTATACGGGTTATTACTAAAAAATACGTGCTTTTTACCAGTTCAAATTTTACGCGAGATAATCATACGATTATTTAAATTAACAAAATATAAGGTACGCATTACCTATAAATTAATAGCATATAGCACAATTTTACAGATCACATACCTACCTATATTGAGTAGGCAAGCATTGATTTAATTAGCTCATATCAGACTACGGAATCCAATGGAAAAGTATATCGCAGTATGATGCTGTTAAAAGCACGTAATTAATTAGAAATACTCTAATAAAAATTTATGTTTAAAATATTTCTGCTCTAGGTATATAACTCAACTAAAAATATTAAAATCACGTACACATTGTATTGATTCGAAACAGTATTTGTGTTGGCCTGTGCCAAAATTCAATCTGTGCAGTAATAAATGAAGTGACAACTGAAACCACAGTCCCATTTAAAACGTTTTTCCCACAGTTGCAGCAATACAAGTTTTATTTTTTAATTTTATGAAACGAAATACTATTATTTCAGGCCGAAGACGATATGAGGAAATGTGGCAGGCTTTTACATCCAGTAAGTAAAATTACAATAACTAGTGAACAGCATCAACAATTTTTTGCAGTCCACTGTTGGCTATAGCCTATTCCAGTGTACGCCACTTAAGAAGGTCTCCTCCTCCTCGGCTTCTCATCAGCTGCCTCTAGCCACTTTGCATTATGTACTGACTGAGGATGAAATTAACAGACTTGCACTCAAGAGGTGCGAGTTTGATCCCGGGTGGTAGTACCAATGTGAATTTCACTTTGTTGAGTTTATACGTAATATTCAAATTATTGATTCACCATCACCATATTTGATTCACCATCTACTAACGGTAAAGGAAAACATTGTGGGGAAACTCACATGTCTTAGAAGAAATTCTAAAGACATGTCTGATTCACCAACCCGCATTAGGCCCGCGTGTGTGAATGAAGTTCTCTCTCTCTCTTGATAGAGGAGTGAAGTCCATGCCCACTAGTGGAACATATAATATATATAAGTTGCTATTATTGTAATGTACTAATATCAACCAACTTTTTTTAGGATAGCTTACGCTGTTGTAATAAAATCCCTGTGTCTCCTCCATCTGACATTGACAATATGAAAGAGTGTTTGGATTTACCATTTAAGCCGCGTTCGGTAAGTAAATAGACAATAATAAGTCACTATTTACACTGTGATACATAATTTCTAGATATCAGCGTGGCACGTTCTTTAGGATACTAACGAGCAGAGTAACTTTAAAGTTGGATTCACTAAACAAAACTTGTCAACTTTTGTTTTTTTTAAACAACTATATAAGTCGCCCCAGTTTTGCTAAGTAGATATATCAATATCATCAACCTTCCGGATGGAATAGTACGCTAAAACGATAGATTCTTTAACAAAATAGTAGGTAAGTGTTCATTGTTCTTTACAATTATTTTAGATTCTTGATTTAAGAATTCTGTACATCTAAAAAGGTACAAGTAGCGGTGTTGTTGTTTTCCTGTTTGTGAGTACAGGTCTCCAGCGCTCATTTAGGGATGCGTTTTGAAAGAAACGTATTGAAAATACGCCCAGGAATACTCTTATCATAAAGCCCTGGTGTAAAAGGTGGGTCGGCAACACGCAAGTGATACCTCTGGTATTGCAAGCGCCCATAGGCTACGGGAACTGCTTAACATCAGTCTGGTCATATGCTTGTTTGCTACCTAAGTACCTTAAAAAAATCTAACGCACTCCAATTAAATAATTTATTATTAGCTTTTGTTCCACCGCAGTGAATAAAATTTGTGAATAAAAATATTAAATTTGTTTTCTTTTTTTAGTGCGAACGAGAAGAATGCTTTGCTAAGAAAAAGGGTTATTACGTATCCGGTGGAGGTATAGACATGGAAGCTTTTGTGGCTATCTTCGAAAAGGACTTTGAAAAAAGCCCAGAATTTTTGTCTACGATGAAAGATACTTGCTTCAAAGATGTGTCTAAATATGGGCCTCCTGATATGTGTGATTTAGTAAAAATGAGGCATTGTATTCACACACAGATGTTAAAAGTAAGTAAAATTGAAATATTGTATTGCACCGATTTTTAGATACCAAGACCCGCCGGCTAATTCTCTAAGAAACAGCGATGGCAAACTGACAGTTGTGATCGCAAAATTGACAGTTGTGATTGCTCGGGGACGGCACAATCTATTGACTAAACGTCAAAAAGGGCTCTTACGGAATACCGATTTTCTATCTGACAGATGGTTTTTGCTCGGTTTTTGCGGTGGCTCGGTTTTTGCTCTTACGCCTGCCCATACCCCTGCGGTCGTTCATGTATAAAGAGGTTGTTGAATGTAGAGGAAGAGAGGTAGGCCACCATACTAGTGAGCAAGCCCGACTAGGGAAGGGGCTCCATCTTACAGATGACCACAGCTAAATGACTACACACAGCGGTATAGTTGTATCGCTGTGTGTGAGTACAGGTTTCCAGAGCTCACAGAGATTCGTTTTTAACGGTTTCCCATCATAAAACTCTGGTGTTTATTTTTGGGTAGATAATACGCAAGTGATACCTTGGTATTGGAAGCGTCCATAGGCTAAGGTAACTGCTTACCGTCAGGTGGACCGTATGCTTGTTTGCTATCTAAGTAGTATAAAAAAGCGAAAAATGTATAGACTCTGCCTACCCCAATGAGAGGCGGGCGTGAAACAAAATTTTAAATAACTAGGGGTCGCCCGCGACTTCGTCCGCGTGGTAATTTGGATTATTTTTTGAAACATTTTGAAACATATCTCATTACTGCTCCGCTTTTATTGATCATAGCGTGATGGTATATAGCCTTTAGCCTTCCTGGATAAATGCACTATTCAACAAAAAAAAATATTTTCTAATCAAAGCAGTACTTTCTGAGATTAGCGCGTTCAATCAAACAAACAAACTCTTTAGCTTTATAATATTAAATAGTATAGATGTGCTGCCGATAACTTTCATAATTATCCTGAATATTTTACTATTTAGTGCAGAAACGCTCTTATCTTGATGAACTCACTGTTTTGCGATGAAACAAGCTTTCAGTAGCGTGGTTACCCAATGGATGGACAAAACAATGGTGGTATTGCTTTTGAGCAACTCCGTCACTCGGCGGGCACATTAAGTCCCCACTGTTAACAGTCGTTAGATCACGACAGAGGCAAAGTAAGCTATCCAAACTCTGTCACCTAACATGTGAATAGTATTTTTTAAGTGGTGCAACAGTATTGCAATAGTGACAAAATCTTTGTCATCACTTGTTTAATCGTCACGCCTCTTGGACAAACTAATGGTCCCTGATGTCATTTGTATATTTCCGTGTACAATCATTTATTCAACAAAGAAGTTCACACATTTCTATAATATTCCTGGTCATGCAAGGTCCTATATAATTACATTTGTGAGCCTGATTCATCATGAGGCGAAGGTCGTAGGTTCGATTCCCACCCAGAATAAATCTGGGTAATGACAATATTCTGTATCTTGATGCAATTTACTATGTAAGTATGTATTTATAAATATAAAACGCTATTTATTGATTTATTTATTTATTTATTGCGGTATAAGAAATATACAGTACTATTATTACAATAGGAAATAAACAATAATGTCACCAAACAAGTTTCTAACAATTGGATTGCACTCAATTGCAAGTTGCAGTTAAATCAGTTAAAAGAATTTAAAATAAAAACAAACTAAAATGTAACGAAAACAAAAATATTCTAATAATAAGCTAACAATTTAGTAGTAAGAAGCTACATTAAAATTGTAACTTTTTTTAAAGAGAATTAAAAACATGAATACTTAAATTGTACTTAGTTGGTACTTAAATTAACTTTGAACAAAATGGTAAAAACTATGCGTAGTTAATCCGTGTTTTACAGACAAGAGATCTGAATTGACAGAGTTTCTCATGAAATATGTCAACACTGTTGAATATTGTATTATAGCAGTTACAAGCTCGTATTAAAATAATGAAATGAAATACCTTATATTTGTATTACAAGGTAAGAACAAAAATAAGAAAAAATAATAAAATTAAAACTCACAACAAACAAGATATTATAAGCTGATTTTATTGTGTAGTTTTTCCTGCAAAATTGTAGAAACCTAATGGAACTGTTTACGCCACGTGGCAGATTTTGGAAAACTTGTTTTTAATATTAACTTACTATTGCTAATACTATAACTATTTTTTTAACAGAACTGTGGTGAATGGAACGATGAAGGCAAATGCAGTGGAATTAAAGATTTAGTTGAAGAATGTACAAATAAGTTTGCATAATATTCTTTAATTATTTTTCATTAAAGACCAGGCGAAGACAAAGATGTAGGTAACAAAACTAAATAAAATGAATTTAAAATGGTTTATGCGGTTTTTTATACTTATAAAGCCCTTATTTCTGAAAGTAATTAACTGAATTTATTGAACACTTGTGAGATACCCTACTTTTCTTCAGTTTATTATAAATGTATAAGATAATAACCTCATTCTTGTATAGGCTGTGACATTATTTAACATCGAGTGAGCGAGAGAGCTTAATTTTAAGCACTGAGCTACTGTTCTTTTTTAGTCAATATATGGTTGACTAGCTGTTGCCCGCGGCTCCGCCCGCGTGGATTTCGGTTATCGCTGTTAAAAGTTGCCTATGTGTTATTCCAGATCATAATCTATCTCTGTGCCAAATTTATTCCAGATCCGTTTAGTAGTTTTTACGTGAAAGAGTAACAAACATCCATCCATCCATTCTCACAAACTTTCACATTTATAATATTAGTAAGGATTAAAGCTAAATACTTAATTACTGTTAGGTTTTACAAAATAATAATAATTTATTTCTACTAATATTATAAAGAGAAAGGATTTGTATTTATTTTGTTTGTAATGAATAAAGTCCCCATATAATAATACTAGTGAGCAAGCCCACCTGGGGAAAGACCTTCACCTTACAGAAATACAAAACCACAGCCAAATAACTACACAGAGCGGTGTAGTTGTGTTTCTGTGTGTGAGATAAACGTATTCCTATCCCAGGGATACTCCCATCTTAAAGCCTTGGTGTAAAAAAATGGGTTGGCAACACCCAAGTGATACCTCTGGTATTGCAAGCGTCCATAGGCTACGGTAACTGCTTAATATCAGGCGTCAGTGCTTGTTTGCCACCCAAGCAGTATAAGAAAAAAATAGAAAAAAACTCAAAATCTACTATGCCTATTTAAATAAATCTTTTACCTACATAAAACTACATTATCAGACTCTTACAAAACCCAAATAAATGTGCAGTAAAACAGAGAAATAGAAAGTATTTCAGTGCATATACCTAGGTATGTCAGTAAGATTTTTTTATATATCCTTACTAATATTATAAATGTGAAAGTTTGTAAAAATGGATGGATTGACGGATGGATGTTTGTTACTCTTTCACGTAAAAACTACTGAACGGATCTGGATGAAATTTGGCACAGAGATAGATTATGGTCTGGAATAACACATAGACTTGCAGCGATAATCGACATCCACGCGGAGCCGCGGGAAACAGCTAGTATTATACATATATATTTCGTTACGAAAGCGGAAAAGGTTGTATTAACAATTCTTACTGGAGTTAACTAGTTGAATCCCTGAAGAACAATAATTGGGGAGCTCTAATATAACAGTAACAAGCAAAAACCGGAGCCAAAGTAGTAACAGTAAACATGGCCGCAGAACTGTTAATTTGAAGCGAACAATTCAGAAGTACACGTCATGTGGAAACTTGGTGCTTGTGACCGGATCGCCTCAAACGAGCCAAGTTCGCGGTAACGCTACATTTAATGACTACTTGTGCAGTTTTTGGGTGGAGTACCGTTGATAGCATTGTATTTGTAATAAAATCATCCTATCTTAGAACCTCGGTTGTCCCGTACTGTAAGGATTTAAAGGAATATCCACCCACGTATGTATGATTAAGTTGTGGAATGAGCTGCTTGACGAAGAAGAGAGGTAGGACAGCTACTACAGTACTAACGAGGAAACCTGACTGGGGAAGGACCTACGCCTTACAGAAGACCACAGCCAAATACATAGACACAGCGATATAGCTGTGTTCCTGTGTATGTGTAGAGGTCTCTAGCGCTCATTTAGGAATGAGTTTTGAAAAAAACGTTTTCCCATCCCAGGGATATTCTATCCCCTCACCTAGCCCTGGTGTAAAAGGCAGGATACCAGAAGTTTCACTTACAGTAGGCTATACGCTAGTGATACTCCTGGTAGGTATTGCAAGCGTTCATAGGCTATGGTAATTGATTAGCATTTATAGAAATAAATAAATTGTCGGCTTTCTTATTTTTTACTACTACCCGTACTAGGAAATAAGCCATGTGTCGCGGGGGACAAACATACAATTCACGGACACAAATCATACGCTTTTCTTCAACGAACATTGGTTTACGTAAAATGTACGTACGTATCTACATAAATTATTCATGAAAAGATTGACTATTTAATTCGCATCTCAGTTTCCACTCTGGTTTTGGTAATAATAATTTTTAGAACAAACCAATTAGGTTACGACAAACAAATATTGTTATTATATTTATTACCTATATAATTTTTGTGCCTTTTTGCGGTATTTAATTAGTATGGCTGTGCCTTTTCATTCAATATTAGAACATGCTAGCCATGGTGACTTCTCTATCTTATGTGTTTTTTGTTAGATTTGATATGGTGTAAATAACTATTTAGTCAAATAACCCTTTAGCTAGCTTTAAGTAGTAAGTATATCAGCTGGCATTAGTCGCAGTATTAACATAAAAGTTAAAACATATAAATAAAAAATAGGACGCGATTATATTCTGATGGGACGGCATCTGACATGATTGGAGAGAGGACTAACTGCTTTACGTGCGAGGCTTGATTCTGGATATGATTCGTTAATAATATAGTAACCAATCTTCAGACAGATCATAACAAGCTTTGCTCCCTCACTACACCTGGAGCATTTGCTACCTGCACTATTAGATTCGAAAGCCTGTCAGGAAGTTTACGTCTTGTCTTCGGACTAAGACACTTCAAGACTTTTACAAAGGTACAATTAAATATATTATTATATTTTTTATAAAGACAACTCCCGCACTAGAGAACAAGCTCTGTGTCGCGGGGGACTTTACAAACATACAATTAACGGACACAAATTACACCCAGACTCAGAACAACTCTTTGTGGGTCACACAAAGTTTTGTCCTGTGGGGGAATCGAACCTACAACCTCGTGCACCGCTGGTGCATACTGCGACCACTGGACCACCAAGGCAGTCGAAATGTATATGTAGAATAGAAAACTCTGTAGTACACCAATAACATTTCAGTTGATAGCTATCACACTACGAGCCACGCAAATAGTAATTTTGTTAATTAGAGAGGTAGGGTACCATACTATCGATCAAGCCCGACTGGGGAAGGACCTTTATCTTACAGGAGACCACAGCCAAATAATTACACACAGCGGTGTAGTTGTGTTTTTGTGTCTGAGTACAGGTCTCCAGCGCTAATTTTGGAAAGCGTTTTAGAAGAAAGGTTTTCTTATCCCAGGGATATTTTATTTTAAAGTCCTGGTGTAAAAAATGGGTCGGTAACATGCAAGTGAGGTATCTCTTGCATTCTACATATGGTTAACGCTTGCAATACCTATCAGAGGTATCTATTGTAACTGCTTACCATCAGGCGAGCCGTATGCTTGTTTGCCACCCAAGCAGTATAAAAAAAACAATAGTAAAAGACGATGTTTTGCGTTGGCTCGTAAACTAGATGAGGCGTTATACGCACTTCGCTATCAGTAGCGCTCAACCCTTTTCGTATATTAAGAGTAGGTGAGCTTGCTTCATTATTGCATTAAGGGTTTTCTCTTGACACAACGTTTTAACTTAGATGATTATGTTCGGAACCCTTTTCCTAGTATTTAATAGGAATTTCTTGGCGTCACAGGTATGAAAACCAGATTTGATTACTTTACAAAAGAAATTCATATCAAAATATAAATGTAAAGCAATATTTAAATAAATTCAATAATGCAAGCGTCTATAGGCTACGGATACTGCTTAACATCAGGTGGGCCGTATGCTTGTTTGCCACCCAAGTAGTATAAAAAAAAAAAAAAAAAAAAAAAACTCAAGCCCACACTGCAAAGCCTGTACTATGAATACCAAACAACTGTTAAACATACTTATATATTTCTTAATTTATATATAGTAGGTACATATTCTACACACATAGCTCGCAGAACTGATGGCCGTTGGGGCAGAAAGGTTCTAGAGTGGTGACCACAAACTGGAAGACGAAGCGTGGGCAGGCCTCCAACAAGATGGACCGACGACCTGGTAAAGGTTGCGGGCAACCGATGGACAAGGTCGGCTCAGGATCGAGAGTTGTGGAAAAGCTTGGGGGAGGCCTATGTCCAGCAGTGGACGTCTTTCGGCTGAGATAATGATGATGATGACATATTCTGCATAATTTTTAAACAAAATGCTTATCACAAAAAGATTTTAATATAATTGAATAATGTTCTTCAACTTTAAAATAAATCAAGAGGTTACTTTGTTTCTGTCTTGTTGTCTGTGTTTCTGAAATGAGCAAAGTTTGTGTAGTATATAAGTTTGTAGTGTGTGTGTAGTATAAACAAATAAACCCGTCTGTGGATTCATTAATTTGGAGTCTATCTCTCTCACTCACTCTTATGAAAAATTTAAGTTTGTCCTTTACGACTATTGTTATATGTTTCTACGACGCGTCTTGCCTAGCAATCGGTTGCTGTAAAATTTTACAATTCACTGCTTGTAGACCACGTAATTGTGCCTTGAGCTCTAAGAGCTCTTCCACACGAGCGGCATGATGCCAATGGCAGAGGTGACTGCAGTCGTTGATGCGTCGTCGGCGGCAGCCGTCGACCTATAGCAACAGTTACATTAGTAGCGCGTTGCGTCCGTCATTTTGCCGAAGTAAAAACAATAACAGTGTTTCTTATTCAGAAGCCGAAGAAGAGAGCTGACGACAGCTGCCGCTGATCTTCGAAGTTGGAATGTCGACGGCTGTAGTTACCTCTGCTGTTGGCAACATGCCACTCGTGTATAATAGCTCTAAACAGTATAACTAGTCGACGTCAAAAACTGGGCAACAAAATTCAATTATAATGCAAATTCTGGTAAATATATTGTGTGGGGACTACACTGAGCTATTGTTCGTTGATGGCCTTAGGCTATTTCCTAGTGAAAAACTTTAGCTTTGTTCCCTTAATCACCCTATTAACACAACAGAGGGCGCTGTTCTCAACTTATTGTTCTACGCTTCGACGGTTAATTTAAACTGATTATCTAGTTAATGTCGCATTTGAGTTTGAATTTATATTCACGCTGATGCTATAATTAGAGGAGGAAAGGGTGTTAATTAACAGGTTTTAGTAAGAAGCGTATTAAAATATAGAATCTTGTGAAAGTACTTGTACCTACAGACGATCTTAAGCAGCATACTCAATCTTTTTAAAGGGCCTCAGAGACGATTTGAATTTAAGGTTACGGAACACAATATTAAATTACTTAGATATTATTAAAAACATTAACAAAAGAGGATTGGTATTGATTACCTGCTACTTTTTTTAAATAGGAAGCAAAATTTAATAACGTGCTTTGTAGTGGACAATTGTCTATTTTATTAAATTTATTAACAGAATGACAATGGTCGGTCTTACCGCTAAAACCAATCTCTTCCAAACATACTATATCTACTAACTCTATACAAGGTTGTAATTGTGGCTGCACGTGTGGTCTAGTAGTTAAGGCGGTTACCTTTCCAGTAAAACTGAGTAGTATTTTGTGGATTTAACTTACACTCGAGACAAAACTTTGACATATTTTTTTTCGATTCTGGGTGTACATAATGTTGTAATGAGTCCTCCGTAACACAAGACTTGCTTCTAAGTGTAGGAACTGCCTTTATAGATATGTAGATATTTTTTTTTTAAATTAAAAAAAAACTATCTATCTCAAAAAATCCTTTCAAAGCAACCACCGTTTAAGCAGTCTATAAAATCTCAAACGATAACAATAAAATTTTACAAGTAGGTACTCAACGTAACATTCATAGATTCCTTTCAATAGAATTTCAAGTGGCAATTGTAGTACCTCAATTACTATCATCCATCTTCATTTAAGTACCTGTACATTACGCACCAATGGTTTTCATCTTAAAAATATAAAGGTTATACTACACTTACGTTGGTTGGTTCGTACCAGCGGCGCGGGGCGTTGCGTTGAGAGTTCTGTGCTGCACACTACTGTATTTATCTCGACGATATATTCAAAAACATTAATAGACATTATCTTACAGCCTTTTTGTTTTATTTTAAATTAGTTTGATAATAATTTGTGTAGATAAGTGAGGTACTGAGGAAAAGAAGTATGCGCTACCGTGATACGGCGACGAAAGTCACACGCAAAAGTAACAACCGCAGATACCAAAACCGCAACCGTAGTTGCTTACAGATAATTCTTCACGACGGCATTCTACGTGACGAGATTCATCAAATTTTAGCTAAAAGTCTGCTAGACTATGACTTTGATGAGGAGACAGTGATAAATTACATAACAGGCAAAGCATTTAAAAGTGTCAAAGAAAACATACAAGCAGTTTCCCGTAGCGCGGGAACCGCTAGTGTATGACAGCTTTAAGACTAATCTGCTGTAATAGAAATGGATGAAGCATTTCGGAATTTTTCTCATACCAAATGTACGGATCGATGCTTTGTATGACCCTAGTAGGTACACTTCGGAGGTTCTATTATGCCAGTCTATTGTCGGCATACTCCCAATTTGAATGCTTATTTCTAAATGTATTGACATATTTGTGTACTAAGAATGTTTTATTACGTTAGTTCGGAATATTATTATATACTTACTTAGTTATTGAATTATTACTTTTATGTGTATTACAGCGTAACCCAAAATCATACTTTAAATCAGATATTAATGTTTTCTTCAGATGCACAACTATTATAAAAAAAATCTCTCTATTCGCTTTCTTTAAAAATACAACTCTCTGCACTGTGTGCCGGGGGATTTTACATACATGCCAATAATTGACACTAAGTAGACTCGGAATAAATCTTTGGACTCACACACATGATTGTCACGTGTGGGAATCGAACCCCCAATACTCGTTGCGGTGCTCGTGGTGAGGTGAGCATCTTCTCTGCTTAATCTTATATGTCATCATTATTTCTATCTAGTATAAAAGGCTAAGAAAAATATATACAAATATAGTAACATTGTTCTATATTTGAATATATTTTGTCTAAAAGAGATTGCTTTTAATTATAAGACCACCTTCTGTACAAATTTTAGCTACTTGTGTTTCAATTAAAGTATTAATAGCTGTTGTCCGCGGCTCTGCCTGCGTGATTGTCGTAAATTAATAAAAATAATTAAAATTTCAAAAAGAAAAGTAGCCTAAGTTACTCCTTATAACATCAGCTATCTGCCAGTGAATGTCCCGTCATACAACAGACAGACAGACAAAAATTGAAAAAAATGTTTGATACATAAAATATTAGTTACCTCTAGTAACTAATATTTTATATATCTACACCTATGTTTAATATATCGTGAAACGGTAATGTCCGGTTATATTTAATGATTTGAACGCTGTTGTGGTCATTGTTGACCACAAATAATACATTCCCTACTGTGACTGCAGTACGATGCGTTCAGGTAAATTAAGTTTGGGTTTGGCGTTAAATATTTAGAATTCATTGCTTGAAAAAACAACTCCTGTACTAAGGATATTTAGAGATCAATATGTAGGATGAAAAGGACAGAAGGGGTATGCACAAAACAAAAACCGTAGGGTCGTAACGCTGTAGGCTGCGAGAGTACCCCAACATGATAAGAAAAGAACGAGCCCTGTTTCGCAGGGGACAATACAAATTTAAAATTGAATGGAATAAAGTACATCCACATTCAAAACAAACATTGGTGAATCATACAAACTTTTGCCCCGTTTGGTAAAGATTGAATTTGGCACGAAGCCATCCGTCAGAGAACCAAAGTTATCTTTTTTGGTTCTCTGGCTGAATTAGTAATGGGCGGGACACATTTGCCGAAGAACTGATAATTGTTGCAGCAGACGTGTTCTTGAATGTAGACTGCAATTCGGCAAACGTAACGTAGGTTGCCCTTAGACAAGGTGGCGCGACGACCTTCGCAAGGAGGCTTGGTGTAGGTAGATGCGAGACGAGGATCGTCCTAGATGGCGTGCACTTGAAGAGGCCTAATGTCCAATAGTGGACTGAGGGAGGTTGATGATGATGATACCTCATAATTAATATCATCATGCGAGCATGTATATAATCATATGTTATTTATATTATAGGTATATATTTATTTATGTTGTTAGGTAGGTATTTGTAATTATGTTTTGTATTGCATAAATCTTCAGTTTCTTTTTCATTATTCTTTATTAATATTGTCACCTGCCATGCTTTAAATACTATACTCGTATCTGCATCACTCAAAAGAAAATGCCTTAGACATTAAGTCCACCATGAGCAATTTGTTTGCAGAAAGTTTAAACAGATAAAAAAGATGTGAGCCACTGAACCGACCGTGCAATTAAACAAAAATACTTCTATTTTCTATATATAACCCTTTACCACTTAAGATTTCAATCTTATAAAGCTATTTGAAACACATTTTGCTTCTGATTCAATAAACTATTAGGGTAACCTTTACTCAGGCGTTTAATTTACCCATGATAGAGTCTAACGAAATTCAAATATCTCTAAACGTTAAATACAGAGGTTAATTGAATATACAATATAGTTAATATTAATAAATTGTCACCTTTATCTCTTAGTTAAGTACAAGTAAATTCTAAATTAGTAAGTTACTCAAATCCCTTAGCGATTAAAATTAATTAAAGTCTTAAGTTGTGAAGCTTGAGAGTTAGGCGTTGAATAGTAAAAGTTAAAAATTGTTTCGCCTATTTATTTCTTAGAAATTTCTTCTAATGGAATTATTTTGAATACTAAGTATTTTGGTGAAAAACAAGGATACGGCCTGCTTGATAGAAAGACGCTTGCAATACCTGTCCCTCTAGACAAGTGGCATAAACAGTAATGGAAGGAAAGGAAAACTTTACGACATAATGTCGTACACTCGTGTCAAATCCCATATATTTGCTTTCTATTCTATTCGATTCTGGGATTTCGGTTAGGTATACCTACCAAAAGATTTGTTACACCATGGTTTTGTGAAGAGACATTCCTATTATGACGTTTACTTAAAGATATGTACATCCTTAAATGTGGAGCACTGGGGAGCTGTACTCAAACACAAACAATTATATTGTGTATAATATTCATTTTAAGTAGGAAAATTGTAACTGGTACAATAAATTAAAATAGGCTACGTTGAGCTAACCATTATCACAAAAGAAAAGCTAATTAAATTACGAATCCCGCAAAACATGAACTTCATTATTTAATTTTCAGCGCTGAATTATTCTTGAAAAAGGCATGGAGCTACTATCTAAAACAATATTATTACTTTTATATTAAGGTGTGTATCCACTACGTTAGTTTTTCACAAATACAAAGGTATATTTTTGGTTTGTAAATTGATTTTGCTGAGCTGATTGAGCTACCAATGAGCTAGTGCATCTGGCTAAAAGCGTTTCTTAGCCATGCCAATACACAAGAGGCTAATAGATAATGTCACTATGTTTTAAAAAACAAATTTATAGACTGACCGTGACAACCTTAATCAAACTCGAAAATATGTCAATCTATTACTTACCCAGTGTCCTCCTAAGGGGATATGAGTGACGAACGCTACGCTGCAAACGCGATGAACGCGATCAAAACTACGGCTACCTCCTGCGTCCTTTGTGGTCGTCTGCGGCGAGATGCGGTTTAGCTTCGCGTCGCATCGCGTTCGTCACTCACGTAGAACACCGCCTCAGCTACTAGCCACTGAAGCTGTACCGAATTACTACTACTACTACTACTTCCTCGACCGATTTCGGCCATGGCGACCTCTTCAACTCCGTTCTGATTCATGGCGTTGATGTGCTCGAATATGACTAATGTAGCCTATCTTATTACTAAACGTACGCGCACATTGCGGGCAGGTGAGCACACCATTACAGAAATTATAAGTGATTGCACATGGTGGACGTGCTTTGAGTTCATCGCGTCGAGCATCTAGTTCAGAGCAGCGATTGGCCTCAAAGTCATTGACTTTAGTTTTCACCAGAGACCTCCACTCAGGTCGTCGAGTAGCTAATTGCTCCCATTGTAAGGGCTCAATAGCGCACTTTTTCATGTGACGCTTTAGTACATCTTTATACCTGAGGAATTGTCCGCCATGCTTACGCTTGCCCTTCTCAAGTTCAGAGAAAAAGATGCACTTAGTCGTACGTTGATCCGACATTCGCGAAACATGTCCACACCAACGGAGTTGCCGCCGCATCAGGTAAGCCTCTATCCCCATGATATTGGCTCTTCGCAGCACTTCCGTATTCCGGACGCGATCAAACCAACGGATGTTTAGTATTTTGCGAAGGCATTTGAGGTGGAAACGGTCCAACGTGCGTATATGGCGGCGATAAGCTGTCCATGACTCCGAAGAGTACAGTATGCTTGGTAACACCACCGCCTTATAAATATCTATTTTGGTAGCCAGCTTCAGGTCATGTGAACTAAAAACCTTGCGATCCAGTTTACCGAATACTGCAGCTGCAGCACCTAACCTACTGTTGATTTCAGCATCAAGGTCGCAATTTGATGTTATCATACTCCCGAGGTACCGGAATGCATTAACCTGCTTAACAAAATCATCACCGAGCTTGATGGCCAGTGTCTCTTGACCATGGACATCAAGGGACATCACTTCCGTCTTTTTGACACTAATCTTCAGACCAAAACTACGGCAAGACTCGTGAAGGGTTGTCATAAGCTGCTGCAAACCGTCTGGGGAGTCAGTCACAAAGCAAAGATCATCTGCATAGACAATTTCCGTGATCAGTGCGTAGGACACTTTAGTTCGGGACTTGAATCTGGCTAAGTTGAAAACATTTCCATCAGTACGAAAACGGATGCGGATACCTTCAGAAGTTGTCTGCAAGACTTCCCGGACTACGACTGCAAAGTATAATGCGAAGAGTGTGGGTGCAAGAACACACCCTTGTTTCACCCCACAGGTAACAGGGAAGAACTCTGACTGATCAGCATTTACAGCGACGCAGCTCTGCATGTCGTCATGCAAGAGTCTCAGAAGTCTAACAAACTTCTCCGTGCATCCAACTTTCTGTAACACTATCCAAAGGGCTTCACGTGGCACACTATCAAACGCTTTTTCAAGGTCAACAAAACAGAGATACATATTTCGACCCTGTTCTCTGCTTTTTTCTCGCAATTGACACACTGAGAAAATTGCCTCACACGTACCACGATCAGGTCGGAAACCAAACTGGGATTCTGGCAAAATCTTTTCAGATAATTCTCTGAGGCGGTTTAACAGAACTCTGGCGAAGACTTTTCCAGGCACTGACAATAATGAAATACCACGGTAGGAATTGCAATCAGCGCGGTCACCTTTGCCTTTATAAAGGGCCCGAATAAGGGACACTTTAAAAGTGTTAGGGACTCGTTCCTGTTTCCACATATCGACAAAGAGTTCCCACATCGCTGAAAACAAATCCTCACCGCCGTATTTCAATATTTCTCCCGGTATAGAGTCAACACCAACCGCACGTTTATTTTGCTGTTGTTTAATAGCACGAGCAACCTCATCAAATGAGACTGGCTCGTCAAGCTCGAGGGCATAAGTTTGTTGAGGTAGGGAGCGAACGTGGTCTAGGTCAACAGAATGATCCACGTTGAGCAAGCTGTCGAAATGCTCAGCCCAGCGCTCGAGTATTTCCTTCCTACTTTTAAGAAGCCCTTCGCCACTAGTCGGCCTAAGTGGAACTTTTGCCATTGAGGATGTACCGAGTAAATTTCGTACTTCAGTATAAAACTCACCTAGCCGGTTGGTATCAGCGAGCCACTGTATATAATGAGCCTTCTCCTGCCACCATTTTTCCTTTGCGCTTCGTGCGAGTTTACGCAGCTCCAGGCCACTATGACGTATCTCCGTAACACTTCCAACACGACGTCGTCCGCTGTGCCGCCTTAGGAGCCGCCGGTGTTTATTAATAGCGTCCGTTAATACCTCATCATTCACATCAAACCAGTCCTCATGTTTTCGGACGCTCAGACCCAAAGTAGTTCTAGCAGTGTCAAGAATATGAGTACAAAGGGATTCCCAGACAGTACTAAATCCACTAGATTTTAGATCGAGAGGCAGCAAAGCAGTGCTCAATGTTTCGGCATATTTTGCCCTCGTGTTTACATTTTGGAGTCGTTCAATGTTTAGACGCTCCAGTTTTGGTCTTATCGATCTACAAGGACGTCGAAGACGAATACATAACTTAGTAACTACAAGCCGGTGATCAGTCCAACAGTGTGCACCACGCATGACACGAGTGACTTGAACTTGCCGAACATCTCTCTGACGCACGATTGCATAGTCAATAAGGTGCCAGTGTGTTGACCTTGGGTGCATCCACGTTGTCTTGTATTTGGCAGGCAATCTGAACATAGTGTTCGTAATTGCAAGGTCGAGTTGTGCACAAAGATTAAGCAACAGTAGTCCGTTGCTGTTCATATTACCAACACCATGTCTACCCAGAACTTTAGGCCAGGCTTCGAAATCACGTCCTACTCTGGCATTAAAATCACCCAAGAGTAGGATCTGTTCCCTCGGGCGGATACGATCTATGCACTGCGTCAGCTCTTCGTAAAATTTATCCTTAATTTCATCAGACTTGTCTAGCGTAGGAGCATAGACACTGATAACATTTAGGAAGTTGTCATGTTCCATATGAAGGCGTAGTGTGGTAATGCGGTCAGAAATGTGCACAGGACACTCCTGTAGCTGTCCAATGAGCTTATATTTGACAGCAAAGCCTACACCTGACCTTCGCGGCTCTGAGGAAGTGTGTCCTTTCCAAAAGAAAGTATACCCACCACCGTGTTCTACCAGCTCTCCTTCATCGGGTAGATGTGTTTCGCTGAGTGCAGCCACATCTACTTTATAGCGATGAAGTTCTCGAGATACAATGGCAGTCTTTCGCTCAGGGCAGGCATTTGCCTCGCGGTCAAGAAGTGTTCTAACATTCCACGCGCCAAACGTCATTGGTAGTGATGATTTATCTTTTATTTTCTTGTGGCGTCGACCGCGAATATTGGATGCAGAGGCAGCCGCGGTTGCTACCCTCCTTATGGGTTGGAGTGAGCATTTGTTTAGAGCACCTTTTCTAGCCCCCTCCCCAGCTGAGTGAGGAAAGCAGCGCCTCCCTAAATAGGGCTGCTTTGTCACCCTGGGTGCTGCCGAGCCCGCTCCGTCACCCCGATGCAGAGCAGGAACGACCACGATGTAAATACTACACCCCCAAGGCCGCCTACGTGCAGGAGTCAGACAAAACCCAACGAGCATCACGTCAAGCCTCTCTACCTCCTCCCATCGCCGTAGGACTATGTTGACATCGGAGTCCTTTATATGGAAGCGGTCAGTTGCGCAGGATATTTTAGTGTGCACAAATGCGCGCGCAAAACACAAGTGCACATACTCATCCTTGCCTTTCTGAGCCCAGTGGAACGGGGACCGTTACGACCGGAAAAAGACTTGGACTGTTGGAACAGTATATTGTGAAAAAGTTACAAGCGGTCAGTACTTTTGCACACTCCCTTAATCGCCTCCTACGATACCCACGGGAAGATATGGGGTGGTGTTATTCTATTCCGCCGACACCATACGGCCATTGTACCGAATTATAAACGTAGTGGATATGCAACTTTACGTAATTAAAAAGACTTGTAAGTAATAAACGCGCGGTAAGTACCTACAGCCGTGCCGTACGGGCTTAATTACATAAAAAAGCAATAGCGATCGGGCGACTGTTTAATTAAATTAGTTTGAATTTTTCTTGCAGAAGCTTTTAATGTAAATGCGAATAAAATTATTTCCGTGTAAAGCTGGTTAATCTGTAATTAGGCAGATTTGGGCGTTAGTTAAAAGTATTGTTATTTAAGGGACCGATAGAGAATAAAGCATGGTCATTAAAGAAACTGTAAAATAATTATTATAAGACACAAGTCTTTTAAAAATGCAACCCAATGCTATTTTTATCTACCGTCTGTTTTATATAAATAGAGATCCTGTCTGGTCGAAATTCGACAGTAATTTGTTATTCTTTGTTCTGATGTGCGAGTATCGTGTGTGAGCATCTATGATATACCTACCTATTTACGTATTTAGAAAAATATTAGTATATTTAGAAAAAAAAAAACTTTATTGCAAACAAAACTTGAATACATTGGAATAAAATTTAATTTATTTAAGTTTTGTTTGCAATGACAACACACAAGCACAACCCACAGCACTGCTTAACGCTGGGTTTTCAATCCGTCCCTCTAGTTCGCCTCGAAATTATAATGTAAGCGATGTAATTTACCATTTATTTGGTTGCCATAGTACTCACGTTAATTTGGGATGTTCTACCGTATATGAGTTATAAAAAGAATATCCTATAAATAACTGACAACTGTTCAAGAATTTCACAACATTGTGATAGATGAAAATAATTTTGTCAAAATAAAGATACATGACATAATCCGTACAAGGGCTGTACCATGACGTGGTAAACATAAGTCTTTCTAGCGAAGAGAGAGACGGATCTAGACACGCTATATAGCCCCATCTACCATTTTTTTTATTCACAGAGAAGGTACTATAGATTGATACAATAAAATCTTCGTTAAAACGTTTGGTATTTCGTAAATCGGCAGTGGCTCCGCGGTCCTGACGTCAAAATGGTGGACCATTTAAAAATAAGAAAAAGTACAACTATACAACAGGTACCAATATTTTAAAGAAAGGTACTAAGAAGTAGTGATTAACTACATACTCGATCCAACATACTATTTTTTGAAAAGGCTCCACGGTTCTGACACTCACCTCTTTCTCGCTCGAACAATTCACATTTTAACACCTCATGGTACGGCCCTAGGTAGTGTAAATGAACAGAGTACAATCGCATAAATTAGGCAAATGATGACATGTAACGACTCTAATTTTCCTACTAGACCACTTTTTCACTTTAGTCTAATTGTTAAGGCCAGTTGTACACCAACGTTTAATTAACTCACGTTTCGCCATGTGGTTTATATTGGTGTAATCTTGTTCCGGTCTACATAAATTTCTTCTACAACAATTTGGCTTTGTTTGTGCTGTATTTGGCTTGTGTGCCAAGGGTGCTAGCTCCCGGATAAGTCATGAACGTTTTCTGTAAACGTCGTAATTAAATTTGGACAGCGTCGTTTGCAGAACCTAATTAGGTTAGTTTTAAATGGGTGTAATTTATTTTGTTTCAAGATTAATAGAACTTGTGTGAAATTTTATTACCTTTGCGTTTTATTTAAAATAAATTTTGTTTTTCTTAAAATAAAATATAGCTACCAATTACTGTTGTAATTGAAAAAGAGTGGCCTATTTTATAACGACGTTTCAAATATACTCGTATTATTTGAAATGTACATAATATACATATATAACACGTATAGTACGATGTTACATTCCAAATCTATACATAAATTACACTAATATTATAAAACGAAATGTTTTTTATTGTTTGTAATGAATAAACGAGGTAGAATAAGGTGGACCGACGACCTGGTAAAGGTTGCGGGCAACCGATGGACAAGGTCAGCTCAGGACCGAACGATGTGGAAAACCTTGGGGGAGGCCTATGTCCAGCAGTGGACGTCTTATGGCTGAGATGATGAATGAATAAACTCCAAAACTACCTGACTGACCTAAAAAATATTTCATCTGTAGAAAGGTACATTATTAGCAAGTAACATAGTCTATAACTTTAAATAAATAAAAATAGGAATTCTTAAGAAAACAAATTAAATTTCTATCTGTAATAAGCCGGGATGGGCTAGTTAATTAATGGTTTGCAGCCTTTTGTAGTTTAAAACGCCATTCATGGTTTAAATGATTCCAGTTTGAAAGGTAAGTCATATGTCATCGTCTTTTTTAACACTTCTTGTGTGGGCAAGAAGCATAATTATGGCTCGCCTGATATGGACGCTTGATATATCTCCTGGTATACTACTCGTATTATGTTTCACGCAAGTGATACCTCTGTATGTCTTGCGTGTTGCCAATTTAATTATTTTTACACCTGAGATTAAATAGGATAGGAAAACTTTCTTTCAAAATGCATGAGCGTTTGAGACCTGTACTTACAAACTACACAGGTGTGTGTAGTTGTGTTCCTGTATGTGGCATATTTGGCTGTAGTCTCCTGTAAGGCGGAGGTCCTACCCCAGTCGCTCGCTCGCTTATATGGTGCCCTACCACTCTTTTTATCTAAGCGTTTAGACGAGTCATCTCACGACTGGCCAACGCATTAGCCTTGCGATCCAGCTGACAATGTGGCCAGACTTTTGGGTACCTTTCCTCAGAGTTGCGACCTTAATCAAGTACTTTTAGAAGAACTCCTTTAATATAACATGATTGTTTGTAAGTAGTTTAGGTATTTTTTTTATTTGAGTAACAATATCTCAGCTATATTTACTTCTACAGAAAGAATTTTAAAGTCGATACATTATTGAAAGGCAGATTCAAGTCTATTTCATTTTATGTGAAGCCGGCTCGCTGTAACGCTATAGTGAATAAGTTACAAGAATGTTACTGACGTTGTTTAAGTCACTTTCTCACATCGGCTTTACTTTATCCGAATACTAATGAGCAGCTTTATTATTAAAATAAGCATTTGGAAGTAAACTTCGATATAAAAACAAAATTGTTTTTTTTATCATAATGCAAAAAGCCTCAAGACTCATCTCATTCTGAGAATTGGACGAATCTTAATATGTAAATAGCCTTTACTTATCTGAGACTTATCCAAAACAAAGTTGGTTGACCCCAATTTGGTTTTGCTATGAATACAATCCAACACGACCCCTCTCAAAATATTATTTAAATTGTATGAAGTTCGGTTTATATTAAAGTTATATGGTCTCATTTTGTGTAGTTTATTCATTCATTCAAATGCTAAATGGTATTTAATTAGTGCAATCTGTGGTTAAAGTTGAATAGAAACGTTTTGCTTTAGTACAAAACGTTGGTAAATAATTTTAAAACTTAAAAGTAATGGGTGTAAGTAATGTGTCTGTCTTGCCGAAATATTGCGTCGCTAGAAAATGCGATTTTATAAACTGCAACATTTGTTACGGTCATTAATATTGCAATGTGTCAAAGCCGAGGGAAAAACAAAAAACGATGAACCGAAGACTTTTGATTTTTACTACTAGTACTTTTTATGTTCGCAAAAATGTTGTTTTTTTATACTACGTAGGTGTCAAATAAGTGATCGGCCCGCCTGATGGTAAGCAGATACTGTAGCCTATGAACGCTTGTAATACCAAAGGTATAACTTGCGTGTTGCACAAGTAAACACCAGGGTTTTATGATGAAATTTCGCTGCGATAGGTAAACGTTTCTTTCAAAACGCATCCCTAATTAAGCGCTGGAGACATGTGCTCATACACAGTTATGCCGCTGTGTGTGTAGTCATTTGGCTATGGTCTTTTGTAAGGAAGTCTTTTGCCAGTCGGGCTTATTGCTCACTAGTATGCATCTAGTATCCCCACCTATCCGTTATAAAATAAAAAATTAAAATAATTTCTTTCAAGTAGTATATAGAGTCCTATACTTGTACATTGTTACTAAATTTACTTTATTATATTTACGTCTATTTAATTTTGGAATTGTATATAATGTGGCATCAATTATTTTGACTTAGCAGTTATAATTAAATGCGGCAAACCCATCAACGTACATATGAGGAAGGGTGACATGTTTTCAAAACCAACATTAATAACATTGTATCTAACTGATTTATGAGGCTTAATGAAGCGTCTTAGCTCGGTCGTTAGCTCATTTAATTTAGTACAGAGGTGTTCACAGGAAATTAAGGTAAATGAAAAATTGTATTTACTCTCGTTTGAGCACAATTTTATCCTTGAGTTGAACGGTTCGTAGTCTAAACTAATATTATAAAGAGGAAAAATTCGGTTTTTTCTTTGTTACGACTTAACTTAAAAACTATGCAACCGATTTTAAAATTTCTTTCACCTTTAGCTGCATCCCGGATGTTTGCCGAGTCGGGAGTCAAGTGCTTTTACACCACTATGCGCAAACGATGTGCATCCCTGGTGCGCAGGGTGCGGGATAGTTCCAACAGCGTTCTGGCCATGATTACTGAGAGGCTGGATTGTAGGTACATTGGTCATTGCTGTGCCATTTCTCACGGAGTAGTGAGGCAGTGATGACAGTGTGCCTGACCACACTGAATTCTAAATAATATATTGTATGTCACTTAGATTAAGATATATGTATGTATTACTAACAACAATGATTACTGGACACTTGAAAATAAAAATATTATTGTATTATTATTATTTAGAAAGCGGGTAACATAAGTTGTATTTTTATTGAAAACTAAATAAATGTCACCTGTGCGAAGCCGGGACGGGCCCCTAAATAATAATCGAGTGGGTTGTATGACAACAACATTACCGAAATCAGTCAATAAATGGGTAGCCAACTTATTTCTAAGCACAGAAAGAACTCCGTTGGACCTGCGCCTAATCCCACTTTAAATTAGTCGGATCGCGTTGCCGATTTTATGGACTATGAGCGTGAAAGCATAGAGAATGCGCATAAGCATTGCACACACACTCGAGCGCGCATTACCAACAGTTCAATGTTACTCTCAATCTGTAGGGGAATTATTTTTCTGTACAGACACAGTAAATTAGTCTCATAAAATTTTACAATTAAGAGGCAATACTATCTCTCACCCTTATATTTAAAAATCTATGTAAGTTTTGTTGAGTGATAAAACACAGTTGTCATATTATATGTGACATACGAAAATAAAGTTAGGCACGTTATAAGAATACGCCGATAAAAAAAAATAGTAAAACAAATATATTTCAAGACTAGTCTGATGAATTTAAAATTTATTAACACTGTAAACTTTTCGTATAAATTGTCAAACTTAAAGTATTATTCAAATAAAGGTGAGTATTTATCGAATAAACTGCTTATTCGGATTGGTTACTGAATAGTTTTCGAACTATTGATAGATTTATTGCGAAACTGTAAGTTAACTTTTTTATTTCTAAAACGTGTTCACCATTTTAGAAACGCTGAAAAGTTTTTATTTATTTCAAACGGTACAAGTTAGTCGTTTAAAATCTTTTGAATAAACATGTTTGTTTTTGATCATCAAAGGGTTAAAGGTATTTTCCTTTTCAAACAATGTTTTCCGTAATTATATCTAACAAATTTTTGAATTTTGCAAAGTTTTATAAAGCAAAGGTAGAGGATTAATTTTGAGGTTCGGAATTACCCAATTAAACTCGTTTTTTTTATAATCAAGCAAACAAACTTATGTTGCCCACGTTTATTTGTATTTACTTATATAAGAGTATGTTTGAACGCTCTGGTATTTGAAACTACCACCCCGATTTGAAACGTTCTTTTTACATTTGATACCCCAATTATTGAGGAAGGTTAGTCCATTTGTCAGTGTGGTGACGGATACAAATGTCACCACCCCGTTCTATCCCGAGGGTGTCATAAGAGTCGACTATGGGAAGTAAGTCAGGCAGATAATATCCACTGCTACAGAGGGAAAACTCGAAACAAAACCCTATATCAACCCGTCTGGCCAGCGTGGTATAGTAGGCTAATTTAATATCCCTCCAAATATAATGAGGAGACCCGTGCCCAGCAGTGGGACGTTTATGGGTTGAGATGATGATGATGATAGACCATTTAACATCATATATAAAATAATACGAAACAAAATCCAAATCGGAACCTAAAAATAATGGCTTACATACGTGGTCAATTTCACAGTTTTAATAGATTAAATCTATTTCAATCAACCCTTCCTTACAAAGCGGACTTTTATTTCATTCCGTCGACACATAGAACAACATAATACTCAACAAAAAAATTACAAGGGACTACAATTACCCGTAAGAATATAACGAAAGTAATTAAAACGGTGCTATCCGTCGATCCGGAAAGCAATTACGTGGACGCGCGGACAATACAAATTTGTACAAGTGACAATGGAACCGAATGCCTTTTTCCGACATAGGTCAGTTTCTTTTGATCGCATGTTTATTGACAGGCCCTTATTTATACGAAACACGGTCTTGATGAAATACTCTTTATGTTTATGCATGTATTTGGTGTAAATGTGAGCATGTATTAAATTTAGAAGAGTAATAAATTGTGAGCTTTTTTATTTATATCAATTGAATGAAAAGGGAACCGGTACGACAGCACGTTTTTTTTGTAGTTATGACTCCATCTGTTTTGTTTTCCCGACGATTCTGTCAATGTCAAGGTGGAGAGAGAAAGTTTATAAAGATTGGTTGGCTAGTGTCGGTAGTTACGCTATCTTTTGTGGGGTGTAAAAGGAGACAGCATATTTGTATCTTGTAAACACAATATGTCCAAATGCTAAGATACTATTGGCTGTCAAACTTTTTTTTTCTTATGTGGTTATCATGCTCAGATCCGCCTTATAGTAAGCAGTTACTACAGACAGTATCTTCTTGAGATCCATAGTTATAATTACGACCTTTAAAATAATATTTTAGACATTAACAATGAGAACAGCCTTCTACGCATTATCCATGTTTTCAAAAAAACAAATACATGAATTAAATTACATTATTTAATTTAACGCATAAAAACAGTTACATAAATTACTGGCTACAAACAAACAAATAATAAATAACTTCAATTCCTTTTAATATTATTAGTGTAGATAAAAGAAGTCATGTTTTAACATTATTTATTACAAAGTTATCTAGAGACCTGTATAACACAGAGTAGCCTTAGAATATAAAGTTGCTCATTAACAGAAACTCATTACTAATGAATCTTTCTAGCGGCGAATATGTTATGAACTGGCTTTGAATAAAACCACCGCATGCAGGTAAATTATTAATGGCCACCGCTGTTGCCATAGTTACTGTATGTATTTATGCATTGATAGGTTTTTTTTATATTTTGAAAACAACGCTTCTTTTTAGCGATATGTTCTGACGTTTAATACTTAGCAGCGAGTCGCATTAGCTCAGCTGGTGCGCGGCAACACTTGGCTTTCAACAATTACTTGATTCTACCAGTTAATCAATCTATGATGTACGTGTAAAACTGTCTTGTTAGTCTTGAGGTCGTTGAGTGCGAATGCTTATCGAGAGGTTCTGGGTTCTGTCAAGAAATTTACGGTTTATACTTGGGTGGCTAACAAGTTACGGTCTCCCTAATGCTAAGCAGTTAGCGTAACCTATGGACGCTTGCATTACTAAATGTATCACTTGCGTGTTGCCGACCCATTTTTTTACACCAGGTCTTTTAAGATGAAGTATCCCTGGGATAAGAAAACGTTTCTTTCAAAACGCTGCCCTTAATGAGCGCTGGAGACCTGTACTCACACACAGGAATACAACTACACCACTGTGTGTAGTTTTCTGGCTGTAGTCTTGTGTAAGGTGGAGGTGCTTCACTAGTCGGGCTTGTTTGCTTGTATGGTGCCCTACTTCTATTAGTATTTTAAACTGCTTGCTGTCATTGTTATAACATATTATTATAATATTCTTGTACTCAACTTTATTTATTTATTTATTTATGATATGATACTTCACAGCTTACAATTCAAATTATTGTCATAATTAGTACAATACGCCAATAATGAAGTATACAGATAGGTAGTAGATAGATAGTTATAGTGCGACAGTATTAAACAGAATAGATAAAGATAATAGTAAAACAACGTTAATAATTAATAGGCATTAAATTACAATTAAACAAAAAAACAAAAGTTTTGTGTGAGCTTATGCATGTGTAGATGAGTGTGTGTGCGTGTGTGCATGTGTGTAGTCTATTGTGTACGTATGTGCGATGGATGTATGTAGTTTCTTGTAGATATATATGTAATATGTATGCATATATGTAAGGTTACAAACTTTGAGATAGATTTTTTAGTATCTCCCTTTTAAAGGTGTTGCGTGTACAGTTGAAAGGGTCTAATGATGCAAACTTGTTGTTGTATAAGTCTGGAAGACGATTAAAAGGCGAATTTTTTTGATAATTTGTTGAGGCTGAAGGCGAATTTAACAAAGGGGTATGCCGAGTGCGTTTGGGGGGTACGCTAAATTGTATTTTGTCAATTAGTTGCTCGCAGTCAAATCTATGGTTCAAAATATCATACAACGTTAACATGTCCGCCATTGAGCGCCTATTGTGGAGACTGTCCATCTTGTGATGCTTACACGATTCATTGTAATCTAGATTTCTTATTTTGCATTTGTAGTTTAAGTGTTTTATAAATTTACGTTGAATAGCTTCGATGTTATCAATATATTTTTTATAAAAAGGACACCACACGACACTCGAGAATTCCAAAATACTCCTCACATAACAGAAATATAGTACTTTAAGACATTGTGGATCTCTGAATGACTTGCTGTTCCTAATTACAAAACCAAGCGATTTATAAGCTTTGCTAGTTATGTAGTCTATATGTGCCTCTGACGTACATTTGCTATCTAAAAACGCCCCCAAGTCTTTAATTTGTGATGATCTAGGTATTAATTCCCCGGAAATAAAATAGTCATGGTGAATTATTTTGTGCTTACGTGTGAATGTAACTACTTGACACTTTTGTGTGTTTACACTAATTCTGTTATGCGAATAGTAACGACTTAGTCTGTCTAAATCCGATTGTAGCAACAGACAGTCTGCCACGTTTTCTATTCTGAAATAAATCTTTTTATCATCAGCATACATTAGGTGCCTCGAATGGCGGAAAGTATTCGATATGTCGTATAAATAAATATTGTAAAAGAGCGGTGATAATAATGAGCCCTGTGGTACCCCCGAAGTGACATCTACGAAGTCTGATCGGTAACCCCCTATTTTGACAGCTTGTCGCCTGTTCTTTAGGTATGATTCGACCCATCTCAGTAGGCTACCTTTAATTCCCACTTCTTGCAGCTTATCAATGAGGATCCCGAAATCTACTCTGTCGAAAGCTTTTTCGAAGTCTGTATATATAACGTCTACTTGGGCACCTGTATGCATATTTGTGCTTATGTAGTCTGTTAGTACAAGCAGATTCGTCTTAACTGACCGCGATTTCATAAAACCGTGCTGAGTGTGAGGTATACAGTGTTTAGTCGTAGTATAAACATGACTATAAACTAGCTTTTCTAACATTTTACTGAAGTTATTCAATATAGACACCCCTCTATAATTTGTTATGGCTGATTTCATGCCCTTTTTGTGAATCGGTACTATTTGCGAGTCTTTCCACTGTTTTGGAAAGACACCTTCATCCAATGATCTTTGGAATATAATTATAAGTGGTTTAGTAAGACCTGCTTCGCATTTTTTTACAAAAATGGCAGGTATCCCGTCAGTCCCAGCACCTTTCCTGTGATCTAATTCCTTAAATATGTTTTTTAGAGATTTAGTTGTTACTTCAATGGAATGCAAAATATTTGAATATGGAGATTCATCATGGTGTAAGTTTGGTATATTTGAATCTGTTGATGCTGGCGCAAAAACACTGTGAAAAAAGCTGTTAAAGATATATTATAATATATATATTATAATTAATACATTATTGATTAAATACATTCTAAACTTTACCTAGTACACAAACAAACTTAGTCGTCACTTAGTGGTGAAGACGTGTTAACAACTAATGTAGTTGCCAAGTCTACAGCTAGCCTAAGTAAAGCCAGGTAATTAAGTGACCGTCGAACCCATACGGTAAAATAATGAATATTCATAAACCAACCATCCTAAAGTCTTTTATACAAACTTATTCGTACTTATAATTTAATGAATAATTATAGTAATCGTGTGCCCGTGTTAGATAATAATGTTTAACACATGTGGCGTACCACTGCATTTGCTCACGTAGGACGCTGCTCCTACGTGAGCGAATGCGGTGCGGTGTGGCGCGAACCTAAGCGAACGCGATCAGTTGGCTTGATATTTTCGCGCGAACGGGATGCGGTACTCTCATTTATGTCTTATGCTTGTTGGGCCAATATACACCAATACTGGCCACAGTAAACCCATATTATAGCAAGCAATTTACGAAAACTGACGGTAGTACAATGTTCTAGATTTAGCTTTAAGTATGCTATGGTCTACAATGGTTTATGTTGGCCCAACGTGTAAACTGAGCTGAGATAAATAGACTTACTTACTTTTGACTGTTGATGAGAACTTTACAAAATACAAAGATTATTTCATTTAATCTTCTATTTTACCAATTGAATAAAAATAAATAGCTTTCGTAGACAATCATCATCATAATAATACTAAAATTGCATTCAACGAAAGCGGTAAGCTAGGTACGTGCTATGCACTCCAGTTCTCGGTTTCGATTAACATAAGGTTACTAAATCCCTCAGTTTGGCCTGCACATTTTATTTGCATAACTGGCGGGAAGGCACGGTGCCTGAAACTGTTTGCATTAACATTAAAATCGTTTTAAATTATTTCATTCTAGGTGCTAGGATTTAAAACAGATTTTGGTGAATTTATTTTGCATCTATGTATGTTTTAGAGTTATTTTTTTATATGCTCGCATGGTAGCATGCGGGCCTATTGCCAGTTAGAGCATATACAAAGCATTTTATGATTGAAAACTCGAGATCGCTTGGTCTAGGATTCCTAGTCAAGTGGTATTGACCTCTTTGCACGGCAGTCATACGTGCTACCTCTGCGCCACGCACCGCCACAAAAAAGCTTTTAAAAATTTTAAAATTCTATTGTTACTTTGTGTTTTAAAGTTAGAACTGTATATCTTTACTTTAATAGTAGGTTTAAGAATAAATTTATAAAATAGAAGCTTAAATTGTTTAATTAAAACTTGAATTTACGAGTTTAATTATTCACTTTAAGTGTCTACAACAAACAATATTTTTTATTGTACTCGTAATAAATTTTATCGTAAAATTACGATGGTACACCTTTTAACCTGTTTCATTACGCACTTTATGTCAGTTAAAAATGTGGCGTAATTTATTAATTTACTTTATCTTCCCATCAATAGAAAAGCATATAATTATATAATATTTCAATAAATACCCAATGGCTGGACAGGGATATATTGACGGCAGAAATTAGGTTGAAATTCCCATGGCACGAAAATGATAAGTGATCGCATCGCTCACGTACTATTTTCGCGCGGTCATAATTGCGAAATATCAAATTCCAAATTCCATGCAGTTACCGGGAATTCTCTTTACAGAAAAATCCTTTGCCCGACATAGAGGCGCAAGCTTATGAATACAATGCATAATCGATAATAACAAACATCATAATTATTTTTCAAAAAATCTCACGCACAACATCCAGATTCGGGACAAACTTTTATGGATCACACAAATTTTTGACGCGAGTTGGAATCGAATGCTAACACACTGCTAAAAATACACGTAGTGTCATAGAACTCTTATACAAGGTCTTTTTCTCAGCTAGAGCTAATTTCATATTACTTCACTCCTTTCATAATACTAGTACTATAAAGTGAAATAATTTACAAGAATGCAAGCTGAATGAGACCGTCAGTCTCGAGTAAAATGCATTCTCACAAGATTGTCTCTTCAGTTTAATTTAAGATAGTCAGGGAACCAAATAAGCAAACCAACCTTAATTAATCAAAAACTTAGGGAGGATTCCACCTTTCAATTATATAATAATACTAGCCGTTGCCCGCGGCTCTGCCCACGTTGATGTCGGTTATCGCTGTAAAAAGTAGCCTATGTGTTCTTCCAGACCATAATCTATATCTGTACCAAATTATATCCAGATACGTTCAGTAGTTTTTACGTGAAAGAGTAACAAACATCCATCCATCCATCCATTCTCACAAACTTTCACATTTATAATATTAGTAAGGATACGGTTCATTTAGGAATGCGATTTAAAAAAAAACGTTTTCACTATTCATCACTCGCGTGTTGCCAAAACCAAAAAGAAAAATAATAAGGCATGGTTTTGTGATGAAGTATCCCTGCATCTTGATCAAGCTCTGGAGACCTTTACACACTACACAACTACACTACTGAGTGTAGTTATTTGTCTGTGGTCTTCTGTAGGGTGAAGGTCCTTTCCCAGTCTTTAAATCAAGTTTTATCTCCAATTAAGAATCAAATTGAATCATAATATAAATCTGCCAAGCTACTTTATTAATATAATTTAAATCGCTAGACATAATTAAGTCCATAAACAAAACTAATTAAAAAATATTTAAAGGCTGTTCTTCAGAATAATATCTTTATTAAATACGACGACAAAGCAATAGCTATAAAAAAGTTTTCTTATACAGTATTAGCAATATGAAAATGAAACATTAAACCTTTTTTTTTTCTAAGAAATAATGGAATACTGTCCATTTATAAGCCTCTAAGGATTCTTAGCTTTGCATTCCATTCTCATCGCTTTTATATTTACGCAGTTCCACAACGTTTAGTTTTAATAAAAATGTCGGGCAAAATATAATAGGATATCCCCTAAAAGCTTCTTTTTGTTCACAATATTCTTCTGAAAGCTTTCCCATATAACTACGCTTTTAGATATTAATGGGGCTTTTATGTATTACAATTTTAAGGTACAGTAGGTACTGAAGTGTTCAAAGATCTTATCAAATTATGTAAAGTATTTTTTTTACTTCTTACTTTAGAGTGACTTTTCGTAGCATATTACGTAGCACACTGTAGCTTCCGTAGCTAATACCGTAGCACATCCAGAGACCGTAGAGTTTCTACGCCTGATTTCTCTCCAGTCGTGTCGGATTGCGATTGTCTGTGAGTGTAAGGATATAAAAAGTGCATCTTTGTTGCAGATGGCTAGTCTCCGTCGAGATTAGCGGCCCAAATTTGTTTACGAGAACATTACCACTACTAAGGCCGGAAAGAAAAAAGCAACACTTATAATCACTTGTCTAAATCAAAACCACCTCCGCAACCGATTTATGTAAACGAGCAAAGTTCGTATTAAGTACATACAATTACAAGTGACATGTAGATACTTAGAACAGCAATATGTACTAACAAAAAGATGTATAGACACTTACCTTGATTTACAGTTTCGTAGGAATTTCGAGTAAGCACTAAATAAAATTACCTGTGTGAAATGTGAGAAAGTATTTTGCTTGAATAGAAGGTTAGAAAATAGACTCCTATTTTCGTTTACTGTGGAAAATTTCTAAGGAAAAAATACAGACCATTGCAAAAAACTGTGTACATTTTTCAGACAGGGCATCATACTAGCCTGTACTCCTTGCTGGGAAAGAACCTTACAATAGACCTCAGACAAATAAAAGTGTGTAGTTATGTTCGGTGTACAAGATTTCAGAGCTCGTTAAGTGACATGTACGTTTAAAAGAAATTGAAAAAAATACTATGTACATAATACAGTAATTTTTGGATTGGCAGTTGTACTCTGTTTGTAGAAAATAATCACCCGTCTACTGACAGTGGAAATCTTGCTTATCCTCTGAAACCTGTCGAGCCAGTCAACTATCTACGAGCCTCCTACTAACGATCAAAATACAATACATTACATATACAAAAATATGTAAGCGATGTTAAATTTTAATGGTTCTGTGTTGCTTTAGTCATATTTTGTTATAATGTATTTGTAACCGATGGTTTTTTAAATAAATATAAATAAATAAAATATTATAAGTAACCGACGTTTAAGTATAAAGAGGTAGAAAGAATTATGTCTAGATCGAAGCAATTGACAGACCATAGTCTCTGCCTACCCCATCGGGAGTAAGGCTTAATAATATATGTATGTTATATAAACATTGCCAGCTAGTGTGTTGGTACTCCTAATTATGTAAATAATCATTGCGTTGGCGTTGCCGTTGGTTTAAACGTATGCTAATGTAACCAAATCTACGCCCATCGTATAACAGTTATATGTTGCCTATTCTATTGCCGGTATATATGAGACCACGTAATAGCGAAAACCGTAGTTAAAGTGATAGCGCGGTGCTAGGGTTAAAGGCTGTTTATGCATATCACAAGGTTAATATGGGTCTTAGTTGTAGGTAGGATATTAAGAAGTCCAAACAAGTGCCGTTGGGGGTTATGTTTTATGGGTGGAGTTGAACTGATTATAAGGCGACGCTTGTACTTATGTTTAAAAGAGGGAGGGGATTATACGAGAAAACAGCCCCTGTAGAGTAGGCCTTTACCTTCCACAAAACTACAGGCAAATTAATAATATACTGTAAACGGTGTAGCTGTGTGTTTGTAGGTCCACAGTAATCATTTTGGTAATAGAGATCAGTTTAAGAGAGGTAGGACACCATACTAGCGAGCAAGTCTGACTGGAGAAGAACCTCCATCTTACAGAAAACCACAGCCAAATAACTACACACAGTGGTGTAGTTTTGCTACAGGGATACTCCATCTTAAAGAACTGGTATAAAAAATAGGTCGGCAATACGTGTAACCGGCCGGCTGATTCTCTAAGAAACAGCGATCGCAAACTGACAGTTGTGATTGCTCGGTGACGGCTCATACGATTGCTAAACATCAAAAAGTTTTCGCTTTTACGGAATACCCCTGTGGGCCGTATGCTTGTTTACCATAAGTATTATAAAAAAAGTATAGGCAAATGAGTGATTATACTATGCCGCTAGTACACCAAGCTATGAAGCTTAGTGTACTCGCTGATCGCTAAACGATCACCAGCTTAAGTTACAAGGGCTGTTACTCTGTGGATAGGCCACCGCATAGTGTTTTTTTAATTAAGCGTTTTCGTGTTCCGAAGGGTACCTACGTTAAAAATCAGTCCCCACTGTTAACAGTCACGACTGGCTGGGATGGTTACTCGATAAGAAGAAAGCCAACCAATAACCAGAACTAACATTTTAAAATTTGCTCAATTCTGGTATTCATAAGCTCTTTAAAACCTTATTCTTTATTTAAAAACCTTTCTTTTTTATTCGAACACACCTTTAAACGTTCGAGTAACCAATAAATAACAAGACCCATTTGTAGTCTGTACCTTCTTAACAGTTTAGCTACTTTGTATCCTCATTGGCGGAACAAGCCTGAACCAATTTATTTCTTCACTAAGGTACAACAATAGTGTGAGTGGCAGCTGTAACTCTACTTACTTAAAGTAAAAAAAGCAAACGAAACATTTTATTACGCTGCTCTTCGAAATTGTTAAGGAATTGGAACAAAGCAACACTCGGAGAAAGCGACAGTTTCTTTGTTTTTTCTTCACCGAGAATGTTCGAGTGATTTTCTGTGTTAAATTTAAATAAAAATAATTGTGATAGCTTAGGTACTGCTTTTAAGTTTTTTATGTAAAATTTGAATTGCGAGTATGGTTATGGTGAATAATTTCGTATTTTATAATTCTAGTGTTACTGGATTATTAATAATTTTAACAAAAAAAAACCGACTTCAGTACGGCAAGTTGTAAAATTTTCAAATATTTGTTAGTTACAATCGAATAAAATCGACTGAGCGTCGGGCTGAACACAGGTCAAGTAGGTATTAAAAGCAATATTTAATCTGTGCAATCCGCGCTCAATTCATTCATGTCATTATTTCTTATTAATAGTTGCTTAGCAACAATAACCGAAACTTATCTAATCGCCATCAGTAAAACTACTTATTATTGAAAAGTTCAGATGGCCATCTGTGGTCTTCTTCATCAGTTTTACTTCACCAAATTACACTTTCTGAATGCAAATGATTGATTAGTTGTTAAAAATACTGAAATTGCTATATGCGTGCCTATAACTTTTGAGGAGTTCCCTCCATTCCTCATGGATCCCATCATCAGAACTTTCTTTTGATGATAATGGGACCAAACTGGAAGTATGTCCAGTCAGACAAAAAAAGAATTTTTCAAATCGGTCTATAAATGACGGAGCTATGCGGTAACAAACATAAAAAAAAAAAAAAAAAATACACACGAATTGATAACCTCCTCTTTTTGAAGTCGGTTAAAAAAGCATTTCGTTTATTATTTAAATTTTAATGATATTGGCCGGATTTATGTTTATTTTAGATGTTTTATCATTCGAATATTTTATTTATTTTATTTTATTTATTTATTTACATACCTACACTAACATTACAGGTAACCTAATGCGTTAGAGTAGTCAACAATACAAATAATAGTACATATTAAATTAATTATATCTACCTAACATAATAAACTAGAATTTTCTTAATCTATACTTAACAACTAACTAATACTATAACTTAACAACCTAAGGCTTTACAGGTCGCTTGATTAAAGTCGCTCAGTTTACAAGTAAACAAATCCAATGTACCAGCCACTATGTTGAGCGTGCGCAGCGCACCTATAATATTTTATAATTACACAATAGTGGAAATTGTAGTCAATGCAGAAATGTACAATACGTTTACAGTGCTTGTAAAGGTTTAAAATGTGTGCAGAGGCTGTACTATGACGATCTGAAAGCAATTTTTTTAAAGATTACTTCCGCACTAGGGAACAAACCCGGTGTCGCGGGGAACTTTACAAGCGTATGTTTGTAAAGTTCCCCGCGACACCGGGTTTAACAGATACAAAGTACACCCAGACTCAGGACAACCAGTTATAGATCACACTAATGTTTGTCCCGTATGGGGATTGAACCCACAACACGTCGCGCAGACGTAAATGGCGAGGTAACCTCTCAAGCCTCTCACCAACAGTGCAGTCAAAAAATATATTGCTATAAGGTTAACGTTACCTCTGGTCAGTCACGCGAATAGCTCTTGTTACTAATTCGGCACATTTTTTAAACCATTTTCACACTGAACCTGTTTCAGTGGAGGTTATTTTTATTTTTAGTTAGGGTAATTGTAAATACACAAACCTTAAATAAAATAACCTTCTCTAAATTACCAAAAAATCAAACTCACAAACCACCACACGCCACATTAAAAAATGACGACGTGACCACTAAAAATAATACACGTTGGCTTCATTTATTAGACTCTGGACTTACCCATTTTCTGACAGGGCTGTTGTTTTTGTGCCCGCGTAGGTGCTTTAACGTGCACATGTTACTCGCACCACACGTGATTTACTGAAAGCTACAAAAACAGGATGTTCTTTAAGTGTTAAAGACAATTTCATAAATAATAAACTTTTAGAAAATAAGTGAAATATAAAATCATTAATCAATTATGTAAACTATAATAACTGCTGAAAATATTTACTTTTTATAATGTAGATAGAAAGACACAGAAACATAAACATAATGTTTAAAAATGTTCCTTAATCGCACCGCAATATTTTGGTTATTGCTAAAAAAAGTTTTCTAAATAAAAGGAAAGAATCCATCGCACCAACGATTAACAAAACCACAAAGAGGTACGATTGAGTTTAATCATCCTGATTTTCCTTGAAAATTTATCGGGGGAATTATTCAAACCCTTTCCTTTCAATTTGGCTAATAGCTGCAGAAAAATAAAGACTGATATTTCTTTAAGAACCTCTTTGCTTCGATTTTCATTCCAAGTATTTCCACGTGGGTTGAGGCAGAAGAATGAAACAATCTACAGCCAAGAGGTCGGTTGAATAATATTTTATATTCAAGTAAAATCTATGTAAAGGTTTCTAGCAAAAAAGTTTCTGCAAGAAAAACACTTAAGTTCAATTTGAAATGACTGTAGGTAGCGCTTAATACAACGTTGCATCTCCTTCGCTAAGAATATTTAAAAAATACTCTTTTTTTAAACGATTCCTGCACTATGAAATAATCTCTCAATTTAAGGGGATTTTATGCATTATAATTGAGACACAAAAGAATCTAGACAGTATCATCATCATCATCATTTCAGCCAAAAGACGTCCACTGCTGGACATAGGCCTCCCCCAAGGTTTTCCACAACTCTCGATCCTGAGCCGACCTTGTCCATCGGTTGCCCGCAACCTTAACCAGGTCGTCGGTCCACCTTGTTGGAGACCTGCCCACGCTTCGTCTTCCAGTTAGTGGTCGCCACTCTAGAACCTTTCTGCCCCAACGGCCATCAGTTCTGCGAGCTATGTGCCCGGCCCATTGCCACTTAATGGAGGCAATTCTTCGAGCTATGTCGGTTACTTTGGTTCTCCTACGGATCTCCTCATTTCTGATTCGATCTCGCAGGGAAACTCCAAGCATAGCTCTCTCCATTGCTCGTTGGGTGACTTTGAGCCTTCGCACGAGGCCCATAGTGAACGACCACGTCTCAGATCCGTATGTCATCACTGGCAACACACACTGGTCAAAGACTTTCGTCTTGAGACACTGCGAATTTGGGACGAGAAGATATGACGTAGCTTCCCAAACGCTGCCCAGCCGAGTCGGATTCGACGAGTGACCTCGTTCTCGAAGTTGGACCTACCTAACTGGACTGTATGTCCCAGGTAAACATACTCGTCAACAACTTCGAGTGTAGAGCCTCCAATTGTGACAGAGGTGGGTGCGACATGGACATTTGCCGTAATCTTAGTCTTGTCCATGTTCATTTTAAGACCCACATGTAGTGAGACTCTACTGAGGCCATCAAGCATTGCGCCAAGGTCTTCCATGGTCTCAGCCATGACCACGATATCGTCGACAAATGGAAGGTGAGTGATGTACTCGCCGTTGATGTTGATGCCGAGTCCATTCCAATCCAGAAGCTTGAAAGCATCTTCCAGTGCAGCGGTGAAGAGTTTCAGGGATATGACATCTCCCTGTCTTACACCTCGCTGCAACTTGATAGGCTTCGTACTCTGATCATGGAAACGGACCGACATGGTGGCGTTTTCATACAAGCACTTCAGCACTTCGACGTACCGAGTGTCAATTTGGCACCGCTAGAGAGACTGTAGCACAGCCCAGGTCTCCATCGAATCAAAGGCTTTCTCATAATCCACAAACGCTAGACAAAGAGGCTGGTTATACTCCTCAGTCTTCTGTATAACCTGCCGCAGCGTATGTATGTGGTCTATAGTACTAAACCCTTTTCGAAAACCGGCTTGTTCGGGAGGCTGGAAGTCGTCAAACCTGCACGCGAGACGATTCGTAATGACTCTCGAAAACAGCTTGTAGACGTGGTTCAGGAGTGAGATGGGTCTGTATTTCTTCAGCAGGGTTTTATCACCCTTTTTGAAGAACAGCACCACCACACTCCTGTGCCATGCCTGCGGCGTCTTGCCCGCGAGTATGACGGAATCAAAAAGCTTTTACAGTGCCTTTAGCACCGGTCTTCCACCAGCCTTTAGCAATTCGCTTGTGATTCCGTCCTCACCCGGCGCCTTGTTGGTTTTTAGCTGTTTGAGAGCCATACTAATCTCGTCTAGGCTGACGACCGGGATATCATCGGTATAATGTCGGGACAACTTAGCTCTTGGGTCGTCTGTCGAAGAGCTAACAGTTGACCGAGTTGTCGTGTACAGCTGCCTGTAAAACGTTTCGATCTCTTCCACCAGCTCGGGCCTGGACGATATGATCTTGCCGTCCCCAGTTTTCAGCTTGGTCAGTCGGCTCTGCCCGATAGACAGATCTCTAGCGAACACTTTGGAGCCCTTGTTCTGATCTATAGCCTGTTTAATACAGTCTGTATTATATTGGCGAAGGTCGCGAGTCAAAGACTTAGAGATCTGCCTACTGAGCAGCCGGTATCGGCCAGCATCATCTGAGGACTGCAAAACCATCTCTCGCCTTTCCTCCATGAGCTTGATGGTTGAGTCGGAGATCTTTTTCGTTTCTTTTGTTCGGGTTTTAAAACTGTTAGACCCAGCCGAACGGACGGTTTCCACGAACCTGTTGTTGTAATCGTCCACATCGACGCAATCACCTAGGGTCTCGAAGTGGTTCAGCAGTTCGAGCTGAAAGCTGTCGGGGTTTTGGGTTTGGATAGGTGCAGGTCGAAGCATTGACTTGATCAGTCGAGATCTTTCCAGCTTGGCTGAAGTGTGTACGGTTCTTAAGTTAGTTATTAAGTATACTCCTTAACAATATTCTCATATTTTGGTTAGTTAGTAGTTTACTGTAATGCGCATTATTGTACTGTTTAATTTCATTATTCAATAAATACTATTACTACAGATTGGTTGTCTTTTTAAGCATCCCCAACATTACATGGCGACCCTGCCAAAGGGCTCGGCCAAGGGGTCCAAGTTCATTTCACTAAAACTTGACAGTATATAAAGTTTGCATCATTAAATAAAATGTGCCGGTCAACCGTCGAGAAAGAAGAAGTATTTATCAATCAGAACGCCGCAGGAGACAACAGCGCGACGATAAGAAACATTGGTGGACACTTGGAGCGACTTAACCTCATTACGATAATCATCCTTGGGGTAATTATTATATTATTGATATATTTTGGAGCGAGAGTATATAAGAGGTGCCATCAGAGATGGATCCAAGAGGAAATTGGTATGCGAGCAATTGAGAGGATACGAGCATCCATACGCGGACGAGGCCGAGCAGTGGACGAAAATGCTGGATAACTAATTTGGTGTTTTTATTTTATATTTTTTACTAGTTATTCATTTTGTGTGTAATCATTTTTTATTATACTTTTAAAATAGGTACATTCATTTGCAGCGCAACATATGATTTACAAATTTTAAATTGTCTTTTTTTTATTCATGTTTAATTAAAATTCATAAATATTTTAGATTCTAGTTACACTTATGATGTAAGTATTGCAGGAATTGTGTGCAGGTGCACGGCGAACTTGAAACCGCACGGCTAAAAGTGCTAGCATGACAGTTTTGTGTCGTCATGTCACAAGTTTGTTCAATTATAATGTGTTTTATGATAAAGAGTAATGAAATAAGAAACCAGTTCAACTTTTTATGATATTATATGTAGTATGCTTGAAAGTTTTATAGAAAGTTATGATAGTTTAGTAGTAATTAAGAAGTATTTAGTGAAAAAAGGTAAAAGTAGGTATTTAGGCAAAACTATTGAGACAAAGTTGTACGAAGCGAATAATATTTTTGACAAGTGTAATGAGATATTTTCACTATTAAAAAAGAGTGGAAATACGAGTTTGTTGGATTCAGCCATAGATTTGTACCAAAAAATTAAAAATATATATGAGGAAATAAATAATTTGTGTATATTTACCTAACACAAATTTTACCAAAATGGAGTTTGACCTTAAGGTCGCATGTAGTTTGATTCCAGTTATGGACGGTGTTGAGAACACCACCAAACGGCTTATAGACTCAGTGGAGATATACGCGGATATGCTCGACGAAAAAGGTGAGATTTTATTAATTACATTTGTTCTAAAAAATAGACTTTCTGAAAGTGCTAAGCTACGTATTCCTGGTCCGTATAAAACTGTTAAGCAATTAATTACCGATTTACGACAGCATCTACTACCTAAAAAATCCTTTGTTGCCGTACATTCGCAGTTACAAAATGTACACCAAGGTTCAAGGTCAATAGAAGTATATGGCTCTGAGTTAGAAAGATTATTTGCCGAATTGACTATTTGCCAAGCCGATGGTAATCCCGATACATACAGAGTTTTAAAACCTTTAAATGAAAAAATGGCAATAAAACGGTTTTCAGATGGTCTACGTAGCTCCAAATTAGGAACAATCATCTCTGCCAGAAACTACAGCAGCCTGACGGATGCCATCCAAGCCGCGAAAGACGAGGAGACCACATCATTCCAGTCTACATCAACAGGTAACATTATGCATTTATCTAAGAATGGACGAGGTTCGAATAACATGAGGCGACCGCAAGGTTACCAAAATCAAAGAGGATATTTGCGTGGTCAATATTATAACAGTGGTCAACGGTATGGTAACAATTATTACAATCAAAGACGAGATATGTTCGTACGTGGTGCTAATAGAGGTCGTTATATAGCGTCTTCTATTAATCAAAGAGGTCATAGAGGTTCGAGATATTTTAGGAACCGTAGTCAAGGTCAAAATGTATTTTTAATTATTAGCAAACTGAAAATACACAACAAGCTAATAGTACACCTAAGCCTGATTTAGACATTTCGAGGCAGTTTTTTCGATCCTAGACATTTTATTTTATCATGTAACGGAGATGTAAAGTACGTAACGTTCTACATTAATAACATTAAATATTTTTGGCTTATTGATACAGGTGCTACACTGTCAATAATAAAAAGCGAATCTGTGCCAAAAAACCTTATAATTAATAAAAATGACACTTTAATAAATGGGATAGGTGGTCAGCAGAGGTCTCAAGGATCTGTGAATGTGATTCTGAAACATAGTAATGAAAGTTTTCAACATAATTTTCTTATTTTTGGTAGTTTACCATTGAGAGCTGATGGAATCATAGGTTTAGACTTTTTAAATAAGTTTAAAGCTAACATTAATTTAAATTCTAATATTTTAACTTTGATTAAATATGAGAAACCATATTATATTAATTTTGTTGATGAAAATGATAGGATAAAAAAATCTTTAACTATTCCAGCACGTTCAGAATCAATACATTTTATTTATATTGATCAAGTTATGTATGATGAAGTGATTGTGTGTGGGAGAGAGCTAGCAAAGGATGTATTTTTAGCAAATGCAATAGTGAAAGTAACAAATAACAGAATACCTATTAAAGTTCTTAACGTTAGTGAGACAGACATAAGTTTACCATCATTTGTACCTGACTTACAATATTTAAGAGAGTATGATGTTTGTGAATTTAGTCATAATAATAAAGAAGTTTCACGGGTTCAAACCTTATTATCAGAATTGAATTTACGTTATTTAGATGGAGAAGAGAAGGAATCTATAGAGGCAATATGTGCAAAGTATTCAGACATATTTTATTTAAAAGGAGATAAATTAACAACAACAAACACTTATGAACAGTCTATAGTGCTTAAGCCAAATTTCACACCCGTTTATACAAAGCCTTATAGGTTACCACACGCATTAAAACCAGAAATATCGAAGCAGATTAATGAAATGTTAAAAAATGATATTATAGAAGAATCAAATAGTGAATGGTCAAGTCCAATTTTGCTAGTACCCAAGAAAAGTAGCGAAGGAAGTGAAAAGAAATGGCGACTAGTAGTAGATTATAGGAAAGTAAACGAAATAATTTGTGATGATAAATTTCCTTTGCCTAATATCAATGAAATTTTGGATTCCCTTTCCGGTGCCATTTATTTCAGTCACCTTGACCTTCACCAAGGTTACTATCAAGTTAATTTGGAAGCGGATAGCCGTAAATTGACAGCATTTACTACAAACTCAGGCCAATATCAAATGAAACGTCTTCCTATGGGACTTAAAATAAGCCCTAGTGCATTTAGTCGTATGATGTCAGTGGCAATGTCTGGATTAACTTATGAGAAGTGTTTAGTATATCAAGACGATCTTATTGTATTTGGTAGAAATTTGCATAATCATAATCAAAATTTAGTTAATATTATGGAAAGATTAAGAAAAAATAATCTAAAATTAAACCCTCAAAAGTGTGAATTTTTAAAGAAGGAAATTCTTTACCTGGGTCACGTTGTTTCTGCAAAGGGAGTTTTACCCGATCCAAAAAAGACCGAAGTATTAGTTAATTACCCTGTACCTAAAAACTCTGACGAAGTTAAGCGTTTTGTAGCTTTTTGTAATTATTATCGCAAGTTTATAAAATCTTTTTCAGAAATAGCCATGCCACTAAATAAATTATGTAGGAAGAATGAACCTTTTATTTGGTCAGATGAGACAAACAATGCTTTTGAATTTTTGAAGAATGCCTTAATTTCTTCACCAATTTTACAATATCCAGATTTTTCAGATAGCAATGAATTTGTAATACAAACCGATGCATCAGGTATTGCTATTGGTGCAGTGTTATGTAATAAAGATCTAAGACCAGTTGCTTATGCAAGTAGGCCTTTAAATAAAGCGGAGAAAAATTATCCTACCATTCAAAAAGAGCTTTTAGCAATAGTTTGGTCAGTCAAATATTTTAGACCATATTTATATGGTAGAAAATTTAAAATAATGACGGATCATAAGCCTTTAGTTTATCTTTTTAATTTAAAAGATCCTTCAAGTAGACTTCTTAAATTTCGTTTGACCATGGAAGAATATAACTATGAGATTATTTATGTAAAAGGAAAAGATAATGTTGTAGCGGATGCTTTGTCTAGAGTGTGTATTACGTCGGATGAACTAAAAAGTATGCATGAACAGATTGTGGCTGTAATGACTAGAGCTCAAAAGAAAATTGAAGATGCATGTAAAGATAAAGATGCTAGTGTGACAATGGATCTTAATAAATCTACTGACAAAAGGTCTGATCAACCAAGAGTTGTGGATATATTAAGAAAACCATTAGATTCTGTTGAAATGTGTTTAATTAAAGGAAATGAATTAAAAGAGTTTAGAAATAATGATATGATAATAAAGGAATGTGATTGTTTTGCATTGAAATCGAATAGGAAAACATTATTTATAAATCTTGATTTTAAGGCGCATTTCTCGCGAGCCGAATTTGTGCAAAAATTGAGTAAATTTTGTAAAAAGATTTCTATAGATGAAATTTGTATGATTAAAGATAAAACTAATATTGATTTTATTAAGAATATGTGCGCTGAGATATCGTCACTCGCGCATTGGTCCGGACCACGAATATGCATATTAAAAGGAGTAAAGAAAATAAATGATGATAAGGAAAAAACTATTATTATGAACGACTTTCATTTGCTGCCATCCAGTGGTCATGCTGGAGTGCGCAGGATGGTGAATACTATTAAAAAACGATACTTTTGGCCAAGTATCGACAAAGACGTCCAAGATTTTGTAAGAAAGTGTGCAAAATGTCAGAAATCGAAATATTTTCGATATACCAAAGCGCCGATGGAAATAACTACAACGGCTTCCTCGGCTTTTGAGAAAATTTATCTAGATGTAGTAGGACCTTTGGATAGAGATGTTGATGGAAACTGTTACACATTGACTATGCAATGTGAATTAACTAAATTTGTTCAAGCTGTTCCTCTAAAAAATAAAGAAACAGCATCCATTGCAAATGCGTTTGTAAAGTATTTGATTTTAATTTTTGGCATTCCTGAAACCATAGCAACTGATCGCGGAGCGGAGTTCATCTCTACAACAATGGAACAGGTTTGTAAACTTCTCTCTATTAAGAAATTATCGTCAACTGCTTACCATCACCAGTCCATTGGAGCTCTTGAAAATGCTCACAAAACCCTGGGTGCATTTTTAAGAATCCAATGTGATAATCACACTGATACTTGGAGTCATTGGTTACCCTTCTGGTGTTTTAGTTACAATAACACAGTCCATAGTGAAACAAACTACACTCCATATGAACTAGTTTTTGGTAAACTTTGTACAACTCCTGCTAATATAACAAATAATTTGGAACCTTTATACAATAGTGACAGCTATCCATTACAGTTAAAATATAGGTTACAGTTAGCTCATTCTGATGTACGAAAAAACTTATTAAATAGTAAGTTAAAAAGAAAACATGTATATGACAAATCTGTCAATTCATTTAAGTACGAGATAGACGATTTAGTTCTATTAAAGAATGAGACAGGTCGTAAATTAGATGCCATATTTAAAGGCCCATATAAAGTTATAGAGGATTTAGGTTGTAATGTTAGAATAAGTAAAAATAATAAGGAAGAATTAGTACATAAAAATAGGACTAGGCCTTACTATATTTAAGTGTAAAACTATTTTTTTAAATAATTTAGCTTAAGTAATTGTGTTTATAAATGAACCATAAAAAATTGTTTTATTTCAATTTAGGAGATATTTTGATAATTTTAAGTAATTAAGTAAATTTTATTTTAGATGTTAAAAAAAAATTGTCTTCAAATTTTTTTTTCCCTTTCCCCCGGAGGTGAAGTGTGTACGGTTCTTAAGTTAGTTATTAAGTATACTCCTTAACAATATTCTCATATTTTGGTTAGTTAGTAGTTTACTGTAATGCGCATTATTGTACTGTTTAATTTCATTATTCAATAAATACTATTACTACAGATTGGTTGTCTTTTTAAGCATCCCCAACATTACATGGCATTGATATTCAATGTGCCCCTTACTAGTCGGTGATCGCTCCCGGTTTTCACCGCATTGATCACAGAGATGAAGTCAATCTCGTTTTTGGTTGCACCGTCAGGACTCACCCAGGTCCATTTGCGATAGACAGTATAGATAATCCAATTTTGAGATAGATACTATAAGCAGAAATCGTACAAGCACAAAGAGCTCACCGCCACAATATTAAAGAATAAATTCACTGTATAAGTGGTAGCCCCGAATACACAACCTAACAAAACTTTCGTTTTGAAAATACAAATATTGGCTTCGACTTCAAAATTTCAAAGTTTCTATGTTAATATTTTGTTTAGGGGTTTATAAGTAACATCAGCGTTAATGGTGGTCATTTTATTTGTTATACAGGGTCATAATAAAATGTTATTTTTAATTTATTTTCTATTGAGAAACATTTATGGGTTGTATTTTATATTGAAGAAGACGTCTGAACAACCCAAACAATTCAAATCGATGGGTCCAAAAAATGCTTACTTGTAATAGTCAAATCCAGTCGAGTGGATTCGACTACCTACGCCTACAGACACACATAAGAAAATTAAAACTGCACCATCCACTTAAACGATTTCAGTTCTGAAAAGGATCTGATTTTTTATGGTTTTGAAATGATTTTCTACAGACTATAAATCCACGATGTTACAAAATGCAAGCACCAAATACCAAAGCAAGCTGAAACATTGCAAATATATTTGCCGAAATATAAAAGAGCATCTATTCTGTCGACGGAAATCTTGGCAGTCGGATAACTAGAGGAATTCTTCAGTGTGAATACGAAAACTTTACTTGCAGAACCTTCCGTTTGTATGCTAACATTCTACCTTATCTCCTCATAGCTTGAAAGATATCTTTTAATGTTCTGCAACCCCTTTTATTTGAATATGGTTTCATTAAAGAGTATCTTCTTTGCTATTGTGTAATTTTTGGACTGATACTGTTCATGTATTCAAAGTTTTGTTGTGAAGTTTTGAAATTACAGTAGAAAGCTATGTTGCTGTCTTTTGTTATTGCAACTATTTTCAAGACAATGGTTTGTGCGCTAACAATTCTTAAGCATACAGCGATATTTTTGTAATTATTTACAACAATTGGTACTGTTTCAGTGAAACCCATATCCATTGTGCATACTTTTTTCATTATATTGTGAACAAACTCTAAGGTACCTTCTGAACTTTTATCTATTCTTAATTATCTTTATAACTGAAGAAGTCAGATCACCCCAAACAATTCAAATCGATTGATCCAAAAAATGCTTATTTGTAATGGCCAAATCCAGTCAAGTGGATTCGACCTCCTACGCCTACAGACACAGATGAAAAAATTAACATTGCACCATCCACTCAATCCATTCCAGTTCTGAAAAGGATCTGCTTATTTTTTATGGTTTTGAAATGATTTTCTACTGATAAATAATAAATCCACGATGTTACAAAATGCAAAAGTGTTACCAAATACCAAAGCAAGCTGAAATATAACAAATATATTAGTTCTTTTCTTAGAGAAAATTTTCAGTGCATGCCAAAATAATGTTCGTGGTCATCAAATATCTAATCATCATCAGGTCTCATAGACATTCAATTCGAATATCATCCTATGTCACATTTTGTTATATTGATTACAACTTACTACCAACTTTTACCTATGACTGTCGAGCAGAGAATTTAGCCCATTCTCTTTGATGTTTGGTTAATCGGCGACTCGATATTATAGTAGTTGCCTGTGCATTGATATGACAATTAGTATCTCAATAATTTCGGACATTAAGTTAAATAAGGTTGTAAGATACTGACTTCAAATCTTGAGGTAGTCCACCTAGAGCACCCATCCAAATGGCATCTAGCCCAGGCCACGATAGGCTAATATACTATCAATATTTATGGCAGGTGCTCTGATATAATATACCTACTTCCTAAAAAGAACAAAAAAAGGTATTATTAAGTACAATATTTAAATGTAATTAATTATAACTGCTCCGCTAGGTGTCGAATACCTTCCCTAAGGGGTCCTAGAAGAATATCAGTGCTGCAGCGTCTGCGATGTTGCAATTAATCGCTGACCTAGGTCCTGTTTTGTCTTCAACCATTATATATTTTTATTATTATATTTTTTAGATAAGAATAGTAAGATGTAAAGACAAAATAAATATTTTTACTTTCATTCTTTCTATATGAACAAATTAGCAATCAAAACTTATAGATGCTTAGATGTGACACATACAACAAACGCTTTTAGATAACGATCTGACACTTTATACGAATATCTCTCAGCTATTTCCATATGAACGGTTCCATTTAAGCCCGTATTACGTCTCATAACCCTCGAATCGATTGATAAAGCAATTAATATGGCCCGGCCAGATTACCGGACCGGCAGCAATTAGTTAGGAGACCGCTATTTAGTTTTCCAAACGGCGATTAAGCTTCAAATAGAATTGTACTCATTAACTTGCCGCTATCAGTTTTCGAGAAACTGTTTTATGTTGCGTGAAAAGGGTTTTGGTGGTGTGAAAAATTAGTGATGGTAGAATAGAACTGAAAATAGAAATAGATTGGGATCGTGTTGGGATAGCTGATGTTAATAGTGTCCTAAATAATCAACAACAATTTACGTATTGAAGAAAAAAAACTCAATGACAAGCTACAGAAAAGTCACAAAACTAGAAAAACAATAAGGTTGTAAGAAATGTATTATTATTAACATTTTACTATTTTAAATTGTCTCAACTATGGATTCGTCATATCCATGCAGGCTTAAAACTTACACTATACACTTTCTAGTAAATTTAGTATGATACTCGTGGCTGAAAGTCAGATAAGTTTAGAAAAAAAAGCAAATGACGCACCGCTTATAGGTATCTTCTTTTTTAAATAAACGAAATCCTAATGAATAAAATTCAAAATGTATTCAAAATATTTACCTAGAATAATAAATCCAAAAAGTAATGCAGGAAAGCTTTCGAAGCACTTCACCAGTAAAACTCAAGTTTAAGTTAGTTTTATACAAAGTATATAAGAAGTATAAGTGCACTACTTAAATGCTTTAAACCGTTTCACTTACATAATATTTTCGCGAGGTAGCAAATTTAAATTTCATGAGAGCTGCGGAAGTGATAACTTGATGTCTGAATCATAACAACTTCGTAGTAACAAGTTTTGGATATCGCTAAGTTAAAACTTTTAAATGCATATGCATACGAGGCAAAATTACTTTATTCATAGGTACAAACTAGGTAGCAGTTCGAAAGCATAAATTTTACTTTACCTTCACGACAATCTTCAGTCAAAAGTCGGTTGTACATTCTCATAACGCATATCATTTGTTATTCGCTTTCATTTGTTTTCCAGCTACATAGTAACCGAATAGGAAAGTAACATATTTGCAATCAGAAGATGTTTTTGAAACTCCTATAAATTAATAAAGTTATTCACAAGAACAATAATTTATTAACAAATCAAAAAACAAATTTATCAGCCCAACTCAAGATTGTCCTAAAAACGTCCCAAATCAACCTAAAATTATATCAAGAGGTATTAATAAAACTTATTAGATATAAAAATACTTATTAGAGAACCTATATGTTCCATAAAAGCACTTAACACCTGTCTCTCAACTACAGAACTCGTTCTGGAAAATTGAAAGCAATTAGTTCCTTTGATTAAAAGATTGGGCTGGAAAGGCTATACCAATGTCAAGTAATATCGTCAAGGCAACGTTCAGAGAACCAAAATTTTCATTTGACTTCAGCCAGATGAAAATCAAATCTGCCGGTACCCGAGTAAAACAATCCCCCTTCACTTTGGCGGGTGGAATCAGATTTTTGATTTGAAAATTGTATTAAGTTTTTGATGGTTGGCTGAAAGAAATTGTAGAGTGAAATATTTGAACTCAAATGAACGAGGCCGCTTTTAGCAAAACGTAGATATATTAACGCATGGATGTGTTAGTTTTGTAGTTTGAGATAAACTCAAGATTTAAACGAAAAACTTATTTATTTATTTAGGTTACGAAGTAACACTTAAGCAGATCACAAATGATTAAAGTAGCAAGGAAACTAGAACCTACGATATTTGACATAAAGAAACCTAATAGCGTTCATAATATTTTTTTATAAATACAGGCCAAAGATTATTTTTAAAGTGTCTATACTCCCCTAGTACCTACGAGTTTTGATAATTAAGAAACTATTCTTTTTAGTGAAAATATGCAAATATCGCCTCCAATGGAAAGAGTTCTTCGATCTTATAATTTTTAATCGGTATATAACAAGTATTTTTTGGCATTTTAATAGAACAATTCAGTAGTCAATAAAGTTTTTCGAATAACAAGCCTTAGCTAGGACAGGTAATCGTATTAGTCAATCTAAATCTCCAGTTTATTATGAATAAAATTGATGGTAATATTTCCATCACACAGTGTCACGAGTAAGAAGCGCTGATTCAAAATGTAACTGTCAACTTTTTGCTGACATGCCATTATTTTGTTGAAGTAAACAGATGTATTTATGATAAATACAGTCTATTGTGAAAGATTTGATAAGGCCACGGTCGTGAAATGAAATGTCATGAACTCGTTTCTTTTTAATAAAGTTTGCCTTTTATAAACTACCTCTTGAAAACTTTGTCACAGTAACCAGTAACATCGAGTTACTTTTTGTGGCAACAAAACGCAACATCTCTGGAGATCCCGTATGTCACAGGAGTAATAATAAATATATGAGCCATATGTCCGTAAATCATGAAAAGGCGCGTTTTTTTTGCATCATAATAACTCATTATACTATTGACAATCCAAAGCTTACTCCACCTAGTTATGCAGTCTGTCAAATCATATTGTTACCCTGATAACATGCCACTTCTAGCTAATAAATATCATCTTAAAACTCCGTGTATGCCACGCTCCAATGGTTCAGACATTATGAACAATGTGTTGCAGGCAAAATGATAATAGAAATGCAAGAACACAACATTTGAGAATCCTCAAAGACAGTATTGTTATGTAATATTTTATAGTTGTTAATGCAAAATATGACCTTGCAGGTAGATATTATACGCATTATTTATACTACTATATATATATATTTACTATATTTATACTACTATATATACTATAAAGACAACTCCCGCACTTTAATTCTTACATATAGTGTAAAACAAAGGCGGTTTCCGCTATCGCCTATATCTTCTTAACCACGCAGCGGATTTTGATAGGTTTTCACTATTATTTAGAGACTCGTTATTTTTCCGAAAGGTTTATATGTATAATACGTGCATATTTATAATAGGGCAATAAAAAAAAACGAAGCTTACCGAGGTCGGGTCGCTAGCAAGTTATATTTAACACATCACCAGTTCGCTATAATACCCACATATTATGTTATATAATACGAACATCTTATGCAAATATGGCGGCCTAGCGTGCGGTTATTAAAAACATGAATTTTACAAGCTTAATATTACGTGACACGTACGGTCACCGCGGTAATCCCCGAAGTACCGCCGCCTCTTCGGATGTCGGATTTAAATATGATTACTTTATATTACTGGGAAATTCTGAGTGAAAATGTTGACAATCTGGCATTTTCATAATAAAGGGGTTTATGAGAAAATGGATATTGTTGTGAAGAATAATGTAGAAGTAATACGTAGTAGTAGTTACGTGGCGATACATTTTGCCATTATATTATAGGTAGGATCACACTGGTGAAGAAGGTAGACAGAGATGTATGAAAGAAAGATTGACCTGTTGGTCTAACGGTTAGTGACTTTGGCTGCTAAGCCAGAGGTCATGCTAATTGCCACACGGGACAATACTTTAAATGGTCACGGAGGACGTCACAAACATTTAATTTGTGTCCGTAAATTAAATGTTTGTGAAGTCCTACGTGACACAGCGCTTCTTCTCTAGTGCGGGAGATACCAATAAAAAAAACAAAGAAACGTTGAAAAATTGCTACAATCTAAATATTCTAGTCGGCGTCGGTAATACAGAGTTAAAATGTTTTGTTTCTTATAATGTTAACGAATTGCGGACTTTCTTATAATGTTAACGAAACCCAGGATGCATGGTTAAGACAACCATGCATCCTGGGTTTCATCCGCAATTCGTATTGCGATTTTGAATTATTAATAGAAATGTATATTCTACCTCTTTTAAGTAATTCTAAAATTAATTAAGAACATATTCCTATAACTACAAAGCCGCTATTGTCATTAGCAAGCTGAAAAAAGAACAAATAGCCACGAGCCATTATATTTTTTTACAAAAGAATCAAGGTTTGAAAGTGTAATAAAATATTTTTGAAGCATGTGTTGTAATACTAAGAGCGACCCTATTTTAACGATGTAGGTCAATATCCTAATGGCATTTAAGCCTAAGCTTTATGTACCAAATGTAAATTTAAGGTTATCAAAACTTTTCGCTTAACTACCTTAACCCTCTCTGAGTCATGGATTAGATAATAGTTTACCTGGGTTATTTTTTTTAAATTAGCCGTCTATGTATACTCTAACTTTGAAATCCTCACTGAACCCTACTTACATTATAAATTCGTAAATAATCTAATCTGTCTGTCTTTTACCTTTTTACGACTAAATTATCGGATTTGAGTGAAAGTTAGAAACCAAAGTACTTGGAGTGGCCAGCATTCTCTAACTACTTTGCCGAAACATATGACCCGTCAAAACAAATGAAAGTGTCGAGTAGACGAATTGTAAAATTTCAACGTAATAAAATAACAAAACTCAGCTTAGAATTTAAAATAGCTAATTTAGTTAGACATTTGGGGTTTTGATTGATCTAATTACGACGGGTCTTGTGGTTAGTGACCCTGACTTTTGAGTTAATCTGAAGGTCAAGAATTCGTTGTGTGATGGACACGATTGTTTTTCTATCTTGATGAAATTCATCTAATATACGTGAGTTGTCGAAAAATATAAATAAAATATATTTGTAATTTATCATCGCCATAATAAAATTTCTTGATCAACGTTTTCCTTACATTCAAAATTTTGATTCACAATCTTTTTTATTTACGTTACAAATCAAATTATTATCCAAATATAAATATCAACACGTCGTATACTCATAAGCAACAAATTACATTCGTACAACGTATTTTACTGTTATCGATAATTCCGAACATACTCAGACTTTCAATAACATGCATCAAACCAAGACCAATAATCAAAGATTCATAGGCTCTCAATCACGGATACCGAATCTACGGCCGACTATGACACATCACGTTCTGATGATCGATGGAGATGTCTGGACATAACGATTAGTCATCCAGACGTGCCGATACGCATGTAATTCATAGCTGTGTAACTTGCAAGACTTGTACAGGACTATTCTGAGAAAGTGTAATGAGAGTGAGGTGAATTTGGAATTGTGATGTTTTTTTGTCAGTTTATCAAAAATCTAAATCAAAATCTAGGTCACAACACTTATAGTGGTACGTAGCAGGTCAATGAAAAAAGAGACAAATGAGACGACAGCTAATTTGCCTACTGCCGGAATCGCTGACTGAACAGATAGTCAGTGGTAGAGCCTAAGGAAAGAACCAGCAAGAAACTCAGGCCACTTTTTTTTAACCGCCAGATACTTAGTTACAATTTAATTTGTAAAAATGATGGGTGGTGTTAGTTAGATGCTTATGTCTATTTGTAGCGACCAAACAGATTAAATTTTGATGAGATTTTAAATTGATTTATTAACATTTATTAGGTTTAATCGATTTAAAATGTAACCGATCTTTCGAACGCCAAACAGCTTTTGCGATGTGCACGAGGCCTAGATCAATTAGTAGGCTGTGATTTACAATCGACTGATGAAAAAACATAAGTCAATTGGCTGGAATGCACATTTAAAAAACCAATAATAATTAGTCTTTTAAAGGTGCATTTGACAAATCAAATAATTTATATTTTTTATTTTATAAAGAATGACAAATTAACTCTACATTGATCTTTTCATACATAATTATTATAATAAATACATAAATATTATATATAATAAAGACTTCAATAGACTGCCTTGGTGGTCCAGTGGCCGCAGTATGCGACTGCTGTGCACGAGGTTGTGGGTTCGATTCCCACACAGGACAAAACTTTGTGTGACCCACAAAGAATTTTTCTGAGTTTGGGCGTAATTTGTGTCCGTTAATTGTATGTTTGTAAAGTCCCCCGCGACACAGAGCTTGTTCTCTAGTGCGGGAGTTGTCTTTTTAAAGGAAAAGAAATAAAAAAGAATATCATTCCTCAAATCAAAAATCAAACCAAGCATCTACGAATGGAATTCCCAGAATACAGACGTCGGGTTCGGCAAAATAGGTTATGAATAATTCGAAATTTGGAATTGTAATTTATGTTACTGTAACCTTCGACTGCCGATGTTGTGTGGTGATTTTGCGATAAAGTCGACCTAGGTTAGCATTACGCATGAGTGATATACCTCGCGTGTAAGGATTACGTAAGGCAGTGAGCTTGTGTACTAGCCGTGCGTATTTAGTTTAGTTATTAGTTTTTTTTTACAACTCCTGCACTAGAGAACAAGCTCTGTGTCGTAGGGGACTTTACAAACATACAATTAACAAAAACAAAGTACACCCAGACTCAGGACATCCATTTATTGATCGAACCCACAACACGCCGCGCAGTGCTAAATGGTGAATTAACCACTTAAGCCACTGGACGAACCATGCAGTCAGTATTGAAAGCAAGCTTGCCGCGGTCTGTCCATAATGATTTACTAGAAAAAGTGAAAACCGTGCATGTCTCAAAAAGCACGCAAATCCGTTGGTTCTGAGTATGATCCCTCCCTGGTCATTGGACAATGAGAGTGAAGAAATAAATATATTTGTGCACTAATATTAATTTATTTATAATACTAGTATTAAATATAATTATTATAATACTAGTATTTTTATTACTTCTTTTTTTATACTTATTGCAAACAAGCATACGGCTCGTATGGACGTTTGCAATACCAGAAGTATCACTTGCGTGTTGCCAATACATTTTTTACACCATGGCTTTAAGATGGAGTATCCTTGGGATAGGAATACGTTTCTTTCAAAACGCAACCCTAAATGAGCGCTGTCTTATAACTGTTACAATAAACAGAGTAAAAGTTAAGTTTTATTTTAGTGTTAACAGTAAACTAGTTTTTTTAGTGGAGACGATAACTTAACAGTTACCGTCTCCACTGAAAGTCTTGTTTGCTTCATCAGTCATTGGTCCTTCGGTAAGTATAGCCATCTCTGTCAAACTGCAAGCTACTCGTACATATGCCTGCCACTTTTTTTTTTTGTCGTATAACAATCTATAAATTGATTGCATACAAATTTGACAGGTCATCATCATCATCATCTCAGCTTATAAACGTCTCACTGCTGGGCATGGATCTTCTCAATACACTTGGAGGGATATTATTATTATTTGAAATTTAAATTGACCTAATGGAAGATTATGAGTTCGTTGCAGGTTTATACTAACCCTAAATACAAAAAGGAAAAAATAAACAAATCTGAGCAAAATTCGTTGGTTTCCTCAACAGTATTATTGTTTGTAAGTAACAATTTCAAAGAGCATCGCAATAAAATGTTTTGCCTCCCGTTTTCACGTTCAGATTCTTGAATAATAAGTGACAATGTTTGCACTTTCTTTTTGATGCTGTTATAGCTTATCTTATTTTATTATAGATGTATGGAAATATAAGCGATGAGACGAGATTTAAAGAATAATTCTATATAGTATTATTAGTTTTCACCTGCGGCTTGGCCTGAGTTTACAATTCCACCTGTTTCTTTCAAACAGTGTTTCTTCCGAGTTTAAAAGTAGCCTATGTGCTATTCCAAACTATATTCTATCTCTATGCCAAATCATCATGGATGTTTATCCAGATCTGTCCAGCCGTTTTGGCATGATGAGTGACAAACATCCATACATCCACCCAGACAGAGAGAGGTCAAATGTGACGTGATTTGAACATTTTTAGGAATCTAATGCAGAAACTTTATAGTAGCTTTAGCATCAGGCGGGCCGTATTGTCGTTTGTTTGTTACCTTGGTAGTATAAAAAAAAGATATTTCAAATATAAAATTTGTAAATATACGTGATGTATATTTACAGTTTTTTTTTTGTTCTAACTTCACAGAGTGCTGTAGTTGTATTCTTTCGTTAGTTCTCATGTATGCGTAGTTAAAGCCAGCGTTTTGTTTATTTGATTGATTGATGGTAATTCGTAAGTGAGACAATACCTTAGTAAGTCACATCAAAATAATATTCCAACATATTATATACTCGTATATAGAAAATATATTACTGAATCTCATACCACATCTTCCCATTTATTAACCACATGTTAAATTATGTACGTCATAAACTTAAAAGATTAAGGGCATCAGTCCCTTATCCAACGTAATATATTGTGTTATCAAGGCCGTCCGCTGTTCCGTTTGTTGTATCCTTGTTAATGTTTAACTGTGCGAATAAATTATGGCCTATTTAATATGATATTGTAATGAAAATGGAAACTGTTTGCATAATTTGATGTCTCTTTGTCAATTAATTTATCTATACTAATATGTAGTTAAAAAATTCGTTAACTAGTTAATCTCTGGATGTACTGCAAATTCAGATTCGATTTGACTATCGTTTATGCCCCTCTGGACAAGTGGCATAAACGATAGTCAAATCGAATCGAATAGAAAAGCAAGTTTACAATTTAATGTTGGAAACTTACGTCAAATCCCATACATTTGCTTTATATCCTATTCGATTATACTATCGTTTATGTCACTTGTCTAGAGGGACTGATCTCTCTCTGATTGTATCAGATTGGTGTCCCATCAGACCAAGAGAGTGTGGGAATAAAAAGTACTCCTATGTTTGCGTATACACTTGTGCACTAAAATAGGTTTCCTATAGTACTTTCCCGTGTGGTGACGGATTAAGAATACAAATATCATCACCCCATTCTATACCGTGGGTGTCGTAAGAGTCGACTAAAGGAGTAAGTCTGGCAGACAATAGCCACTGCAAAAGAGGGAAAACTCGAAACAAAACCCTTTTCTAACCCGTCTGGCCAGCGTGGTATAGTAGGCTAATATCCCTCCAAATTAATGAAGGAGACCCGTGCCCAGCAGTGGGACGTTTGTGGGTTGAGATGTATAGTACTTTCCCAATAGTACTCCGTCGAAGTTAGCCATTGAAACAATAATTCGGTTAGGAGCACATTATTTATAGTATAGCTACGTAGGTCTAGGTTAATCCGAAGCCATAAAGGTCAGTTTCTAACTACTTGTAACGAAAACTTTTGCCAAGGTTGTCTGCGGCTAAAGGTGTAGCTACTGGTATACGAGAAACCAATAACAATTGAAACAATATACAATAAATTTTATTACTTTGATAACCTTGAGGATACAATTGTTATAAAATAAATTGTTTTCTTATAACTAATATAAGGGACAGTGAATGTTTATGCATAACTAGCTTTTGCCCGCAGCTCCACCTGCGTGAATGTCGGTTATCGTTACAAATGATATATGTGATATTTTAGGCTATAATCTATTTCTATGCCAAATTTCATCTGGATCCGTTCAGTAGTTTTTACATGGAAGAGTAATAAACATACATATATCCATCCATACATCCCTACATCTTCACAAATTTTCACATTTATAATATTAGTAGGATTATACGCCAATATTTCTTTACTTGTGGGTTACTCTGTTTTAATAAACTAAGTATAAGACGCTACTATGTGCTTCTTAAGAACACTATAGGAAAATACTACACTATAGGGGCATCCGTGGCTACGACGCGTAACCGGTGCCGACAGGGAGCCGGTCTCAACTCCTTGTCACGTGATATATGCTAAATGAAATGAAGGTTGAACAAGACTATGTCTATAATAAGACTTAAGTTATACATATGTGATGATTTTTAATGTTGCTAATTATAAGAGAGGAAGGTAAATACAAGGAAGCAAGCCAAACTGCGAAATGACCTAAACCTTGGTCAGGTGTAGGTCATTCACAGCTAAATTACTACTCTCAGGCTACTGTCAAATTGCACTTCAACTATGTGAAGTTGTCCACCCCTCAGCGTCTATTTCCACTTGCTTGCTCGGAGCCTGATAAAATAGATCGGGCGCCACGGAGTCCATTCGCTCAGCTGACTCAGGTAGGTCACTCTCTAGACCCATAATTATGTAGGTAGTCGCAACGCCCCATGCCGAGGTTCGTACCCTTTTAGTAGGTACCCTTGGGCAAACGTTGCTTGGTTTTCAGTTTTAGTTTTAAGTTTACTTTACGTAGGAAGGTATTTAGTCTTTATCATAGTCACACAAAAAAAATGGTCCATTCTTCCGACCTGCGAGTTAGAGTTAAGTATACCACTACCTACCACTTAGCGGGCCCTCCCTAAACTTGTGCCTACAAATTCACAGTCTGTAATCTATTGTTTATAATGTTAGCCAATTATAAGGATATTTTACTACCACTGGCGTTTAATTTACGTTATAGCTGTATCCAAGAATCCACATTGAAATTCAAATTTGACGGTTTGGTACTTTATGGTGTTAGGTAACAATGTAAAACCTAAAATCACTAACTTATTCAACAGTCCAATATTTTGATATTTTTTGTCTGTAATACTTACACAACTAAGAAGATAAACTAGCATACGGCCCGCCTGATGGTAAGCAACTACAACACCAGAGACATAACGCGCGCGCTGGCAGTCGCCAGTACAGAGTCCTGTAAAAAAGCTTTTTAAGAATCCTATGCTATATTTTTGCTCAGAAAAACTTCGGCTCTCGTTTGAAACGTTCTGAAGCTCAATCATACTTGAAAGAAAATTCCTCTTAAACAGTACATTCCGACACATATTATTATTATCAACTATTAAAAGTAAACTTCAAACTTAATGCCTCAATTCAATACCTACAACCGACACCCCATATCGACAACCATAAAAATGAAATTGCATTACACTCAATAACAATAAAGTCAACAACAGTGTGTCATGTACGAATTATCTATTGCCCAATAAATCCTTCAATGGCCTTCAATATGGCGTACGATATTGCCGGCAGACAGGCGTCTATTTTACGCCCATCTTAAAAGGAACATGAACTAGTGAATAGTTAAATAATCGATTACGAAATTCAAATAGACCAAAAGCTAGTTTGATTCCTGGTAAAAATACATTTGAAGCGAAGAAGAATCTTTCCTTCAATTATGTTGCTTGATATTTTGATGAGAAGTAGGGAACAATGCATATGAGCAAGTCTGGATGGGGCAACTTCTTCCTTTACAAAAGACCACAGCATTGCACATATGTATGCATTGTTCCCTACTTAAATTACAAAAAAACTTAACAAACTACATCGACAACCAAATGAAAACCCACACCCATACATTATACATACATACATACCTAAATATTATGCTCATAATGAGTTTACATTATGAGCATAATACTTAGGTATGTATGTTTATTATAACACAAAACAGAACTCTTTGAAAACACTAAACGGAAATTGCTATGTTCGTACTGAGTTGTTCTAAATTCCTAATACGAAACCTTACCATATTTCAAAATTCATATAATATACTGCATATAAGTTTATATTGATGATACATTGGATATATCGTCAAAAGTGAGTTTCCTTGTTCTAAACCACGTTCCCATTATAAGATATTTTTTCCGCTTCTCTGTTTTATTATGCGCTCTTATTTTATGTACATAATGTTATTGTATTAAAATGGTTAGTTTATTCAGGAAATTGAATTCTATTTTCTTCATAATTAGCTTTTCAATTTATCTTTATCTTGTTTCATTCGATAGCATGCAAAGGTGACCTGAGCTTCTTGCCAATTCTTTCCTTTGCCTCTACCTCTGTCTGTTTAGTCAGCGGTGTTTTTCATCGACATGCGAAAGTGTTAGGCGTGCCTTATGTGAATTAATTCAAAAGAGCATGTCACTCCACAAAGCCAGCAATACCTGCTTAGAGCGGTTTTAGCTAGCCTTTTTTTTTCTGCGCGTATACGGTCAATTTTGCATACGCGCTTATACGCGCGCTACATCTTGCGCTTTGTAAAACCTGACTCGCGTACAAAGGCTTATTTCGGGGTGTTCTCTCGAACCGGTAGTGTTGATTTAGTATCAACATGGATTTTGACGCGCTCAGACAAGCATATATAGCCGGAGGTCGTGTTTGTGTGATGAGCACGAATGTTTGTTCTGTGTCTGGGTGTAATTTATCTATAATATGTATGTATTTAGAAATATATAAGTATGTTTATCAGTTGTCTGGTTACCATAGTACCAGACAACTGATAAACATACTTATATATATTTACTGCCTAGTTTGGGATCAGATAGCGTTGTGTGAGTTGTCCCAAAAATATTATTATTATTATTATATAAGCGAGGCAACGCTCGTATGAGTTGCGCATTTAACAAAAGGCACTCGCACGCAAAATTGTTTACTTATTAGATACACCTGACACCTGTAATACAGTGAATTTCACTAGCACAGGTGTTAACGTTACAAACTTTTATGAGCTTCTGTGGACCATTGTTATCTATATTATTGTATATGTTATCTCAAAGTTTATGAAATAAAAGTTATTATTATTATTATTATTATTATTATTATTACCTACCTACCTAATTGGTAACAATGCAATACCATGGTTCCATGGTGCTGGTCTGATGTTGCAGTCGGATGGAGACGACTACGAAACAAGATAAAAGGATATCTTGTTTCGTAGTCGTCTCTATACATACTATACATAGTACTCATTCAAAAATAAATCAAGCTACAAGGGTTTAAGCTTTATTTATTTTTTGAATGAGTACTATGTATATCTTTAGATGGTATCCAGTGCATGATGGTAAGCGAAAACGGTTTCACAAATCAACATCTCACCAATCGTTTACATATCAATTAATAACAAATTATTTTTTAATGACGGACACAATGCAAAGCCGGAAATTACTCGATGAATATTAAATGATTTAATAACTGCAATTGTGTCACTCGTCGCGGTGCATTCCTGCATAAATTTTCAACGTAGACAAATTCTGATTGTTTTACTGAATCATTAATAAATTTAATTACCACGGCGAGTTTTAATCAGATTACCGCAGAAACAATTCAATGAGATTTTTCATCAGAAATTACAAGAACTGTTTGAGCAATAAGTTTTTATGATTAAAACCCTTGAAGTTGAGAAGGAACCGTTTGCAGGTGGACAAGATTCGTCGACAGACTACGAGATTTTGCATTTAATTTCCAAAATTTTGGCGAAAACTTTATTGCCAGAGCAGACTGTTCTTGTAAAACTTGTTCATTTTGTGATATCTGCGGCAAAATAAAGTTGGAGAGGAAATATTGTATTCCTAAGTTGGAACGAAGCTAGTCCGGCAACTTTGGATCAGCTTGAGACTAGTATTTTTATTCATCGGGGATGTCTTTCGCTATGACTTTGAAACTTTGCAAGTTAGGCTACTGGTACACTGGTTACTTAATTTTTCCCGCGTGAATATCATTTTGCATGCGATGGAGAGGATAAGTGTTGAAACTTGTAATATTCCCCTTTCTAGCTCTTGGTATTGCATTCCTTATGTCGAATTTTGGACATATTCATAGTCATTAATGGTAATTATTATAAAATTTTGTTAAATTACATTACAATTACACATTAATTGCAAAAATAGGTACATTTTTGAAATTAATGTGTTTTATTTACTTTAATTTTGTTTTAAAAATTCGAATGCAAATATATATAAGTATATAAAAACCTGTGTACAAATTATGTAGGACAAGATATAGGAATAGGATCCATTAAGTGACCGATCAGTCACGTTAACGTTGAGTAATGTAATTATGGTAATACGCTGGGAGGCGTACTGGCCGTGACAAGCGGAGTTAACAGCCTATAACTATAAAAACTGTTTTTGACGTAACCGTATGGTGGTTATGCCTTGAGTAGACTTTACCCTACACTGTTTCAGGAGAATTTAAATGGAAAACGGTCTTCTTCTTATCGTTTGGTTAGTGGTCAACCTGGTGACAGAGTTATTTAGATCGCTCATATTTAGGTCTCTGTCGTGATCTAACGACTGTTAACAGCCGGGACCGACTTTTAACGTGCCCTTTGAAGCATGGAGGCGCTCAGATGAAATACCACTATGCGGTCACCCATCTATAGGGTTACCGCGCCCTTGGTTGTGTTTAACCCGCTGATCGTTTACCGAACAGTTCACCTGGCTATGAGCGCCTCATGGAAAACGGTTATTTATTAACACATACTGTTTTTATACAAACTTTTTTCTATTCTCAGGATACGCATCGTAAAACTCTGCTGCTGTAATTTTTGGGTCAGCTATACGCAAGTAATACTCTTGGTATTACAAAAATCTATAGGCTGCGGCATCTGCTAACTATTTAGGTGGGTAGCATGCTTGTTTGTCCCCTAAGTAGCATAAAAAAGTGGTCAGAGTGTAAAAAAGACTTAAGAATACTCTTCGCATAAAAATAATCTGTCGAGATCAGCAGGTAAAAAACTATAAATTTAAATTTATAGCTTTTTAAATATACGTAAGTTTTGTACGGATAACGCTTTTTTCTCAAAGCCTTTGATTTATTTATCAATTAACTAGCCGCCAGCCTCGGCTCCGCACAGCTTTTTTGACTATAAAATATAGCCTATGACACTCACAAATGATGTGGCTTTATATGGGTAAAAGAATTTTCGAAGTCTGAGTGAATGGCACCTAAGGTATTCCACATTAGGCACCTACCGATATTTTTCGCAGGTGTTGTTCCACTAATGGCACCTGCGAAAAATATCGGTAGGTGCCCAATGTGGAGTGTGCCTTAGGTGTCATTCACTCAGGTGCCATTAAAACAGGTGCCCAATATGGAATACTTCGAATTTTCGAAATCGGTTCAGATGATCCTGAGAATACCCCTTAGAAAACTTCTTTAGGCGCCTTGAGCACTTTTTAATAATAGCAATTTTTTAATTATGTTCCACTGCTGGGCACGGGTCTCCTCTCCTCTATCAAGAGAGAAAGAGGGTTTAGGCCTTAATTCACACACGCTAGCCTAATGCGGGTTGGTGAATCAGACATGTCTTTAGAATTCATCAGTCTTTAGTAAGAAGAATCATTTGATTAGTACATATTATTATAAACTCCACAAAGTATTGGTACTGCCACCCGAGATCGAACTCGTACCTCTTGCGTGCAAGTCGGTTACTTTCCCACTCGACCACCACCGCTTACACAGATCAAGAATCATGGAACTCGCGTCATCATCACCGAACGCTTTCCTTATTCAAAAGATAGAGATATAGATACTATATCTATGTTTATATCTCGAAGTAAATTAATTACACCTAAAACCTATTGCATTGAAATCTTGAATTTCATTTGATTCCAAGATTCCAGATTGATTCCAAGTGAATGAACGTAGTTAAGACTTAGCGGATAATTAGACGTAGATAATGCAATTCTATGGAAGGTTTTGCTGTAGGTATTCCTCCACCTATGGCGCTGCGTCTTATTGCCGAGTTATAGGTCGTTTCGCCCGCCATTTGTTCGCCCGAACGGGCCAAACGACCAAATTACAAAAAAATATAATATTTGATTAGACATTTCGCCCGATAGAGGTTATATTTCTGTTCATGTACAGACAGCATCAAAATCTGTCTGTACATGAAAAGTAATATAATCACCATCGGACGAAACGCCCAATCAAATTTTATATATTTTTTTTGTAATTTGGTCGTTTGGCCCGTTCGGGCAAACAAATGGCGGGCGAAACGACCTATAACTCTTATTAATCTAATTTTTGGAGCTTAATATTTAACAATACTATGTCGCTCACACTACTAAGGTGTACTTCCCAAGTCGGGCTTGAATGCTTGTATGTCTTACCTCTCTTATTTTTTATTTATACTACCAAGGTGGCAAACAAGCATACGGCTCGTCTAATGTCAAGCTCCCGCACTAGAGAACAGGCTCTGTGTTGCGGAGGACTTTACAAACATACAATTAATGGACACAAATAACACCCAGACTCAGAACAATTCTTCGTGGGGACACACAAAGTTTTGTCCGGTGTGTGAATCGAACCCACAACCTCGTGCACAGCAGGCGCATACTGCGGCTACTGGACCACCGAGGCACCCTTTAAAAACCTTGTAATGAATTATTTATAAGGTGTTAAAATATTTAAATATCGAATTATAAGATACCTGACAACTATACAATACCAGTCCAAAACACGATATACTTTAGGAAAATGTAACTGAATATTATATGGAATCTTATGTGCTTATTCTGAAGGTCTTGCATAAGGCTTTAACGCAGGCATTCAGGCACAGTCAACTCATTTATGAAAGATATTCAGGTAATATGCGACGTCGGTACGAGCACTGCTAGGGTTACCGCATAGTAATATTAAGGAAGATATATCCCCAAAGACAGTCTGCACTAAATAACCAAAAACTCAAATATAAACTGTGTCTCATATTTATTTTTTTGTTGCAAAAGGTGGAGAGCGAGGTGAGGCGAGGTAGCGGCTCATGTAATGGTTAGTGGTAACCACAAATTACACAAAGTTCTGATCAATGAGACTTAAATCATCGTCAAGCAGACATTTTTAGATTCATATATGCATTACATATATCCATGCATACATACATACAAACGCTGTAGTTTTAGTAGACTCAAAACATTGCTCGCTCGTTCAATAAGTATCTAAATCCAAAAATGTCGTAAATCAAGTATTGGTACGTTTTTATAAACCCTACTAACATTATAAATGTGAAATTATGTTACTCTTTCACGTTAAAACTACTAAAACGGATCTGGATGAAATTTAGCATAGAGATAGATTTTAGTTTGGAACAGCGAATAGGCTGCTTTTTATAGCGATAACTGACATTCACGCGAGCGGCGCCGCGGGCAATAGTCCTAGTCCTTTATAAGCATACATTTATGAGAACTCAATATTCTTCCAAAGATTGATCAAGTATATTTGTCAGTTTCAATATTCCGGGAGTTTTTATTAAAAAGATTTTGTGCATCATCAGATGTAACACCGAATGCCAATAAAAGTTGTAGATTAACTTTTGCTTACATCACTTCTTGGCTACGCTACTAAAGTTGGTTTTACTAACATCAAAAAGGCATATGCGACAAGCAATATTACTACATAATCTCATACAAAGTTACACAAACTTTGAAGCCTTTATCTTCTCAAATCGTTGACATCGTTCCAACTCGTTTCAGAACAATGGGATTTCAAGGAGTTTTCAAGTCGTGAGCTTGTTTATTTGCTTTTGTGATAGGAAGCACAGCATTGTCGATGGCAATGTGTTTAGATAGAACGGGAATATATATTTAGATCTTTGGTCGCTTTATATTTGAATTGTATCAGCATTAATATAATCTTAAATATATATATTTATACAAGCGGCTCGCCCCGAAAATCCAGGGGCCAATTGAAGACCCTTATCGAGATAAAAAATATCCTATCTATTTATTTGGATAAAATTGCACACAGTGTGCAAAATTTTATTTGAAATCAGTTCAGTAGTTTAAGAGTCCATAGTAGAAAAAAAATGTGACACGTAATTTATATACATACATATATTGGGATAGCAGTAACTGTATTGCGTGTTAATCAAAATACTCACATAGATCGTCAAATGTTGAAATGGTTACCTTGCCATTTACCACTGCGTGAAGTTTTGTGGATTCAATCCCCACGATGGATAAAATGAGATTCATTGTTATTCCGTCTCGGTGTATTGTGTCCTTTAACTGCTTCTAAGATCCCCACGACCCCCGGCTATTTTCCTAGTGCGGAAAATGTCTTAGAAAATTTCATACGAATAATAATCCAAACCACTCAAAATTAAAACTAAAATGTATTCTCAAAAGGCACTAACATAAGCTTAACTACAGAACTTTCTATATCAATTTAAGTACAATAATCTTCGAAATGGAAACATAATAAGTTGATAAAACAGTTCTTAAAGTCGTCTTCATATGTGGTCTTAAAAGTTTTTGAATAGCTTTTGAAAACCTATCGTAACAAGCAGTACTTTGATGTTCATTTGAATCTTTGAATCTGAATTTCTTTGAACATCATTATAAACCAGCTTTTGCAGTGTTCGCTTAACTTTTTATGAATTTAAATTCATGTAAACTTAGTTTTACATTGTAACATTAAGCTTAAGAAATGAATAAAATGCTTATTATAAATCAAAATCAAAAATGTAATGAGTATAATATTTCTTTAATTTTAAATTAAATTCTCTCAATGTTATTGATAAGATTTACAAGAAAAGTTATTAAAACAAAAGCAACTGAAACCTACTACTAACAACCAATCAGATTTTGTATTTATAGGTACACCTATAAATAATATATTATAATATATCAGATTAAGGTCTAATTGAATAAAATAAATAAAATAATACATATCTTATACAGGAATAAATAAATTATTAGACTAAAATTTGCGTACTAAATATTTGTGCTAATGATAAGCCTTTAGCGTTGTTCTTGTAGGCCAGAGTATTTCAAGCCTTTCGGATCTTTTGTGCAGTTTAAGCCTAGTACTACAAATACCTACTTCTTTGTCGCGGGAAACTTTACACACTTGTAAGACCATCGCGAGACAGATGTTCTCTTCCGAATTCGTTTTCTTTAAATAATGAAACCATGATTAGTTAGCTACATAATTATAAAAGTTGAAGGTCGTCAAACTGCACTTTAAAATATTAAAAAACTTTAAATATTTTGCATTTGAAAGTGAATAATATGGTAAGTTTTTGCATACATAAAGTTAAATCACGTCTCATTTGTTTTAAACAAATGAAATGTCCAATTTCTATTATTATTTTATTCCCAAGTTGATAAAATAAGCTCAACATTTTAATACAAAATAGCTTCGATATTTCACTTGAGACAAATAAGCGCTCAACTTTACGTTATGCTGGTACATTGCGGAGTGAGATAAAATCTTTTATTTATGCTCTTGCCCGCACACTGAGCACCTATCTGCCGTTCTGCCCGGATTCTGCCCGTTTAGATACTCAATGCTCTTTGATATTTTTCTCTGGCTTAAAAATGCAATGTACCTACTTAGTTCAGTAACTTGGTCTTGTGAGAAATTGGTCGGTATAAGTTTTAAATTTTACTGCAACTTTGAGATTAGTTTGAAAAAATAGTATAAATTTGTTTGAATAATGACCATACATTTTAATTAAATAACATTTTCTCAATAATATGCTTAACTTTTTTAAAAGACAACACCTTCTTTTGACTTGACTAACATACAATTCATTGACACCCAGATTTGGAACAAAAAATTATGGATTACATAAAATTTGCGGTGGTAAATGGCGATGCACTTAGGCAACTAAACCCACCGTGCAGCCAAATAAGTCACTCTGACTTTGACTATAAATATTGATTATTTCTTGTTTTTATTTAGGCACAAATAATATATGTAGATCAATTTATCAATTTTTTTTTTTTTTTTATACTTTTTATATATTTTTATTCTTAATGTTAACAGCTTTTGAATATAAATTGCTTGGTTGAAACTCTTTGATAATAATACCTTTGAAATTATATTATTAAAATTATAAATTCCAACTATAATATCGTCTGGAAATGATGTAAAACCATATTTCAGTGACGAATAAGCATTATTAGCATTCTATAATTAATATTTTAATAACAAATGCGGATTCATGGATTTACTGTATGTGCAGCTGTTGGAGCAAATGTGTTCGTTGAATAAATTAATGGACTTTGATATTTTAACAGAGATTCATTATAGTTATTGTAGTTATGAGCTCTAAATTAACTATTAATTAATTATTAATTTGAATTAGCAAGCTTCCATTATAATTATAATAATAGCAACCCAAATATGTCCCACTGCTAGGCATGGACTCTCCTCTATCAAAAGAGAGAGGGTGTAGGCCTTTATTCACAAACGCTGGCCTAATGCGTGGTTGGTAAATCTGACATGGCTTTAGAATTTCTTCTAAGACATGTAGGTTTTCTTCCGATGTTTTCCTTCACCATTAGCAAATGGAAAATTATTTGATTAGTGCATATATAAACTCCACAAAGTGAAATTTACATTGGTACTGCCACACGGGATCGAACTCGCAACTTGCGTGCAAGTCGGTTACTTTCCCACTCGGCCACCATCGCTTAGCGTCCATTGGCTACGGTTCAATGCTATGAGGCGAATGGTTAATGCCTTATTAGTGTGGAGGTTTACTGCGCAAGTAACTCAGCTTCATTGCCTAATTCATGATTATACATATATTATATTTAAGACAAGAAATACACACGAAATAGTAATTTGACTTAATAATATTATTTTGCTGTAGATCACTTTTTCCCTCCTTGCTAAACTTTAACTCTAAAGTATTTTAAATATTTAATCCGCCAATAACAATTTCCCAAAAGCTTTTACATTCAATTCTTACAAGAACCGTCCCTTCAATTTAAGAAAATGAATTCAAAACTTCTGAGGTAGCTGAAAATTTTAAGTTCACTGCACGGACCACCGCACCGTTTGATATTATACTTTCACTAAATAAAACGATTTTACTAACAACAGAATTTGTACGTGATTGCTTGAACACAGGAGCACGAAGGCCCCGAACGTTGAAACTTTTGTTTTGCACGCAGACGCAGGCAAGGCCAGCTTTGCTGATTGCTAAATTAAAAAAATGTGGTTTTCTTTTTAAGAGTTCACAATGTAGGTATGGCCGATCTATTTTTATTTAAGCTACGTTTCTACACAAAATGCATCCTTAGAGCGACAGTAAAAAGAGTATTTACACTCATATTATATAGTGTGAAGTTGTAACGGTGAAGGGGTCAATAGCCCTTAGGTTCCTATTATTTTAAACACACACACACACACACAGAATCTAGTCTTCTGTGTGTGTATGTCACTAAATTCCTCCTAAACGGCTGGACTGATTTTAATGATATTTTGTGTGTCTTCAGGTAGATCCGATAATGGATTAGATTTACAATTGAACCCGATAGTTGGTGATGCAGGCTAACATCTGTTGGGTTCGATAGTATTATTACAATATAATACTAAACTTTTAGTGATAAATTAAGAGGATCTATTTCAATGACTGGCCTGTTGGTCTAGTGTTAAGTAAGCCTGACTGCTAAGCTGAAGGTCGTGGGTTCGATCCCCACACGGGATAAAACTTTGTGTGACTCATAAAATGTTTGTTCCGAGTTTGGGTGTTATTTGTATCTGTGAATTGTATAATTGCAAAGTACCCCGCGACACAGGCCTTGTTTTCTAGTGCAGCTGTCTTTTGTAAAAAGGAAAAAAGCATTATGCTATTAAATAAACTGTGCAAAAAATATGAATCATCACCTTTTATCAAGTGATAATATAGTTTTACTATAGCTTGACATTGTGCTTTCCTCACAGATTGGCATAACTTAGATTCTAGACGACAGAGCTTAGCAAAGCTTTTGTTCTACACCTGAGTTGCGTGACAAGAGAGGTGTGACGCGCTGATCCCAAATGCAATTTCCATGCCTTAAGAGGGATTGCTACTCGCGTGTGTTGTGGAAATTTATTCATAACACACACATAAGTACATAGTTTATTGTATTAACATCAATTCATTCCCTATCCCTTTCCAAAAGGGTCAATCGCAGGCCACACTGATTTCTGCCAAAAGAAACGTAAAAAAACGAGGTTTCGTATTCCAGATTTTTCTCCTTCAAAATATTACCAATTCAAAAAAAAACACTAATCATTCAGCAAAAAATCAGAGTATAACGCTATGTTTTTTATTTTTTTATTTTATGCCACCTTATTTATATAATAGACGTTTATTTATTTAGGCTTTTTTATACTTGTTTGGTCTTAACTTCTATAAAAACCTGTTTATTCAAAAAAAAACAAGTCATTGTCAAGCCTGATATCTATATAAAGTTAAATTTCATTGCTTTAGGCTTGAAATCCAGGCAGGTAATCAGGAATACGTTTGTAGGCAAAAAATGGGCAGTGGCAATCGCTCTTAAAGGATAGAATACGATGTCTTTAAATATAAATTTAACTGATATTATCCATATAAGAGTAATTTTTTCCACTTTAAAAGCAACTACCAAGAATTTAGAAGCTAGCCAAAACAGAAAATAAACTTTAATTTCAAACTAAAACGTCAAAATTGTAAGAATTTATTTTACTTTCATCAAAATGCATTAATCACTTGAAGCAAAGCGTCGGAAAATTCATCACGCGGATATATTGTGCTACATCTTATGAAAAATTCTTTGTTTCTGTGAGAAAATGCAACGACTTGGAAGTTTTGATTACTTTGCGCTGTTTGTAAACAGTTCCTTCGTACTGTTGTGTTCGTAAGAATTCATCATAAACACTATGAGTTTATGTACCTAGTAATGAGTTCATATTATTTAAGACCGTGTGCTATGGCGCGTGTTGGGAGAGGCCTATGTCCAGCAGTGGACTGCGATAGGCTGATTGATTGATTGATATATGCTACTAGCTGTTGCCCGCGGCTCCGCCCGCGTGGATGTCGGTTATTGCTGCAAAAAGTAGCCTATGTGTTATTCCAGACCATAATTTATCTCTGTGTCAAATTTCACCCAGATCCGTTCAGTTATGTCAGAGGTCGAAACATTGTGTCACACACAAATCAATTAGGTTTAAGTGGCAGAATTGTAAAAATAAAAACTTTGTTATTTTATGTTTGGTAAATAAATAAAAATAAAAATAGTAGTTTTTACGTGAAAGAGTAACAAACATCCATCCATCTATCCATCCATTCTAACAAACTTTCACATTTATAATATTAGTAAGGATAGTAGTTATACATGAACGAGGCTCAGTAAACTTGTCGTGGCCAGTTAACAGTTGAGTACCTAAATGTTTTCTTAAAACAAATCAACAAACCATGTCCATATTTCTTAAAGCACGCAAATTCTTCAGTCCTGCGCCTGATCTCTGCGCTCGTGTCAAACGGCTGTGTGTGGTTAATTAGAAAAAGTAGAAAGTGCACTATTATTATGTCCTGCACAATTAGTTAACCCGACATTGACCGTCATCACCAAAATTATTGGTCTGAAGGAAATAGTTATACTTTTAATATTAGGGTTATAAATAAAGAAATATTGTTGAAAAAGAACAAAAGATCCAAATTTTGTGTTGGTTGAGATGAAATACTTATACATCATAAGGTTTTAAAATAAATTTCTGATTTCACAAACCGAAATTAGCTTATAACTACTAAAATTCCGGTTTTCTGTTAAACTTGAGCTGAGATTTAATTAAATTAAATCTAATAAAGTTCTGAAATTTCGAAATTAATTCTAATTTGAAGCTTTATTCAAAAACCATGAAAGTAACTGATAACGATTTACAACCCTTAGGGCGCCTCCGCCGCAAAGTGTCGCGCAGAGGCACCGTTGCAGTCACGCGTTTTTTTATTTATACGAGTATGAATTTAGGAAACAGCGCTGCCGCAGAGCGACTTTATATCGTAATTATAATACAAAAAAAGCTATTGTTTTACCAGTTGTAAATGAATTTCCAATAATCCTTTTTTAGTTTTCACTTACATCATTTAAGGAGCCTCTGTGCAAAATTTCAAGTTTTAAGCTCGAGTGGTGAAGGCTCTTATTTGATGAATAAGTCAGTCAGTCGGGTCAAGCAATCTATAGGTCTTAATCTTGTGAGCTAGTTCTAATATATACATATAAGAATAGATTGTTTGTTGGTTTCACAATACAGCTTTATTGCTAGAACGTATTTATTACAAAATCTTGGGCAGTAATCTGAACGCGAGCGTGTCATATATTCAAATTTATGCAAAAAGCACGGCTCCATAGGAAATGTACCGTTTACGAGCCCAGCCAGCTTGCATAAGGAAAGGATTTGTCATTTTTAGGCAACTCCCATTTGAACTATGCTGTGGTGTTGTCAAAAAGAAGACTTAAAGCAATATTATTTTGTATTTCTGTCCTAAAAGAGAATTTTTACTATACTTATTGGCGTGCTGCTTGATAACAAATTGCATCTTGATCAGCACATTCACAATATAATTAACAGCGCCTACCGTATGTATGGTTTTGTGATGAGGGCCACAACTGACTTTAAACGGTCCAGCAGTTTCATCCACCTTTATAAGACCTTAATACGTTCGCAATTAGAGTACGCTGTAGTTATATGGAACCCTCTATACAATAAATATGTGGAGAGCTTAGAAAGGGTCCAACAAAAGTTCTTAAGATCAGTGAATTATCGATGCCACCGGAACTCCCTATCATATGACGATTCACTTAGAAAGTATAATGTAATGAGCCTTAGATCCAGAAGATTATACCTTGAGACAATGTTTTTGTATGATGTATGTAATCACAGATACAACTGCTCAGAAATAACAAATAGAGTACACTACTTTGTTCCCAGAACTGTCATTAGACGAGAGGTGCGCGCACGACCAGTCTTTGCAGTTTCCGCTTGTCGGACTAACGCTGGAGTCCGCGCACCCCTGCGTCGTATTAGTAATAACTTCAATAACATAAGTGCAGAATTGGACATCTTTGCTATGTCCTCTAATATTTTTCGTTACAGTCTTATAAGTACCATCAAGAGTTTATGAACATGTTTAATCTGCTAAATGTATATCTTTTTTTTTTCTATTTGTTTTAATTGTTTCGCTCTAAGCAACCAAGTTTAAAACAACTGAATATTCTTTTTATATGCCGTGGATAACGATGTGGGTTACACATTGGTATAATGTATTTATTAGTAATTTAGTTTATAAGATATAGTGTGTAACTGTTTGTTAAACCCAAATAAATAAATAAAAAAATAAATAAAATTATAATGTCCTACTAATAGAATTTCGGTCACATTGGCTAATCTTGACGTAGCTATCTCGGCCCGGCAGATATTATAGTGAACAAGGGTGTGCACATACAGGTGCACTCTTGATTCTCTCACTCAAATAGTCCAATATTATTATTAGAAAGAAAGAAATATCTGTAGTCTTCTGTAAGGTGAAAGTTTTTCCACAGTCGGGTTTGCTTGCTTGTATGAAGTCCTATTCCACTTACTTAGGTTCAATTTTCCGACTTCCTATACCCTTAAAATAAAAAAAAACATAAGTTGTTACCTGTCCATAAGTTTTACAATTTCTGATCAATTAGCAGTTTCCTCCTGCTCCGCTCGTGTGAACGTTCGTGACGGTTATCGCGGTAAAAAGTTTATATATCCTTCCTCAAAATATTGTCTATCTCCTTTTAAACTTTCACGATTTGTACACATATTATAACTATAATGGACAACGGGTCTAAATCGCGTAATATTTTAAAGGTTTTCATACCTTTTTGTTTCCCGACAATTCAACCGACCGGTGCAATTCGACCGAAACGTCGGGAAACAAAAAGGTATGAAAACCTTTAAAATATTACGCGATTTAGACCCGTTATCCATTATAGTTATATTGTCTATCTCCTTGTTAAATTCATTAAGAATTCCTTTCAGTCATTTAGTCGTGAAAGGGTAACAAACAAAGTGACTTGTGAATTTAGTATGGATTTAGTGCCTATAACCTTAATATTTTCTTATCTACTAAAATATCATTAGTCTACTACATAATTATACTCAAATTAATAATTCATTAGCTTCAAGAGTACAGTGAAAACATAAACCCGCTTCCAGGTTAGTGTGTAAACTGTTTACACACGGTGCTTACGCAGTTTACAGTGCTATGTAAACGGTACGTTACCGTTCTTGTTCATAAACTTTACTAGTCGTAGATTGTTTCTGGTTAATAATTAATACATATATGTATATGTCGCAGGATAATCGGATATAGTGGATTTTTGCGAAAAGCCTAAAAAGATTGCAAAACATCGGATAATAATAAAAAATCCGCTATCATCCGAAATATTTTTAGGATCTTTTGATGCATAGTAGACGTAAAGTTTTTACATAGAGAGAGAGAGTAAAGTAAAGTTTTTATATAGAGTAGAGGCTTGTTATTTGCGATTATATTAATCAATCAGTCAGCTTATACCAGTCCACTGCTGGACATAACACCCACTGGCTGATTCCCTAAGAAACAGCGATCGCAAACTGACAGTTGTAATTGCTCGGTGACGGCACACACGATTGCTAAACGTCAAAAAGGCTCGGTTTTCGCTCTTACGGAATACCGATTTTTCAATCTGACAGCCAGATTTTGCTCCGATTTTCAATTTAACAGCCAGATTTTGTTCCGTTTTCACGGTTGCTCGGTTTTCGCTCTCACGGAATACCCCTGCGTATACCCCTGGTATATATTTAATGATAATTTATAATTTATTGCTATCGATCTTTAAACTTTCTTGAAATTAAGAAAAATACATACGAGTATTAATAAAATTAAGTTAAATTAAAGGTAAAAGTTGCAGGCAACCGATGAATAAAGTCAGCTCAAGACCGTGTGCTGTGGAAAACCTCGGAGAGGTCAATCAATCAATCAATCAATCAATTTATTTATTCATTACATTTTGGGTATTACATTATGTTGTGCTTACAAAGTAACTTAAACTTAGTACCACCAAAATCTGCCATGGAAGGCATATGAATATTTTAATAATAATACAAGAACAAATAAAATTATGTTATTAATATAGATAATTAAAATGTCAAGCAAGATTATATTACATTATAATTAGATGAAATGTCAAATAAATTAATTAACCGTATTTATGAAATAAAATAAAATAATAATAAAAATGAATAAAATAAAAAAAAAATCATAATATTAAATCTTAGGTAATGTTAAGTCAAATATTAATTAATCGTCAAATTGATACTATGTAAAATTATTATCATATAAAAAATCACTGATACTATAATAAGATTTTTTTATCAAGAGGTCTTTCAATTTATTTTTGAACATTTCAGTACGGTAAAGCTTCATGTCACATGGAATCTTATTATAAATTTTCGGTGCCATGCATAACAAGCTCTTGTTCATCAGGGTTGTTTTCGCGCTATGTATACATAATCTGTCATTATTGCGTCTGTTACGTTTTACAACATCCGATATACGTGGGAAAAGTTCAGGATTTTTGTGTACAAATAAAGCTATCTCTAGTATGTATAACGACGGAAGTGTTAGAATCTTGTGCTTGATGAATTGAGGTTTACAACTATCTGTTGACAGCATACCAAACATGGATCGCAAACAACGCTTTTGGGCTTTAAAAACCATTATGCTATTTGTTGAGTTACCCCAAAAGATGATGCCATATCGTAGTACTGATGCCGCAAGACCATGATAGGCAGTTAGTAATGCATCTACGCTGACAGTGGAAGATAATTTATAGAGAGCATAAGCAGAGCTACTTACTTTTTTACATAAACCATCTATGTGAGCTTTCCAATTCAACTGTCTATCAATGACTAAACCTAAAAATTTGGCTGAGACTACTTCGTGTATAGGATTATTGTTGTAGCTAACAATGATTTGATTACTTTGAGGTCTTTGGCTGAAGTGCATAATTTGAGTTTTTGTTAGGTTTATTTTTAAGTTGTTGTTATTTAGCCAAGAAATAATTGATGACAGGCATTCGTTAATATCGTCTTCATATTGCTCTTTTATTTTACATTGGACTGACACAGTACTGTCATCGGCAAATAAAGACATTGGATGATTAGTATATTTAGGCATGTCATTTATATATAGCAAAAACAGAAGCGGACCCAAGACACTTCCCTGGGGTACACCGTAGGTAACTGATCGCATTTCAGACAGATATGTTTCTTCATATTTACTTTGCATGTTTACTTTAGATATACTAGTCATCTGTGATCTGTCTGTCAAATATGATTTTATTAGATTTAAAATGTTACCTCGTATTCCATAGGACTCAAGTTTGCTCAATAAGATACTATGGTCGACATAGTCAAAGGCCTGAGTCATGTCACAGAATAAAGCACAAATTGGAGTTCTTTTGTCAACACTGTCAATTACTGTTTTATAGAAATCATATATAGCTAAATTTATGTCTTTATTCTTCCTGAATCCTTTTTGTTCTATGCATAATAATTTATTGGCTTCTAAGTATGTATATAGTTTACAATGAATATATTTTTCAAATATTTTAGAGATAACGGGGACTAATGCAATCGGTCTATAGAATTCCATCAGTTCCTTGTTTTCCTTTTTAAAGACTGGTTTAATAATTGTTGTTTTTAGGCTATCCGGAAATACACCGTTGCTGATACAAAGATTCAAAATATGACTTAAGTGGTTACTAATAACTTCATTGACAGATTTAATTATTTTTGTCGATATGTCATCAAAGCCGACACTATTTGTGTTTTTTAGGCCATATATAATTTTTTGGATGTCATTTGGTATACTAGCGGTCATGAATAGAGAATTAGTCATAGATATAATTTGGGAGGTTACATTGTTACCACAACCTGGTATGGGTTTTATCTTTTCGACAAAATAATTATTAAATGCATTGGCAATTTCATTCGGATCAGTAATTATGTTACTGTTAAGTTTTATCCTGGTAACGCCAGAGGTCTAAGTCCAGCAGTGGACGTTTTTTGGCTGAGATAGAAGTTCGTTCTTTTCTTTTTTAAAAGACAACTCCCGCACTAGGGAACAAGCCCTGTGTCGCGGGGACTTTCTAAACATACAATTCACGGGCACAAGTTACACCCAGAATCGGAACAAACATTTATGAATCACACAGTTTTGTCCCATGTGAGAATCGAACCCACTACCACCGGTTTAGCAATCAGGGTCACTAACCACTAGACCAAAAGACCAGCTCAATCAAGTTCAGAAAATTTTAACAACGTTTATATTGTACGAATAATATTTAAATAAGTCTTTAAATAAGTTATTTGGCATTAAGTCCGCCTCTGTACACAATTTATGTGCAAAAAGTTTCAAATCCCTATAAATATTTAGTAAAACCGGTATATTTATTGGTCTAGTTTTTTTCTACTATAAAAGCTGTAACAAGCGACAACACGTCTTCGCAGCTATTCCCAGATGTCCACATTTTGAGAACTAACAGCTTACAAAGTTGTTCCAAAGCACTGACTAAGTTTAAATACGTGACCGTGGTGACAGATCAGCTAGCAAGATAACCAATAATATATGAAAATATAGTAAAGTGAAGGCAAGAAAACGAAGGCAAGTTAGGTTTTAATCAGAGGTGCATTAGAAAAAATGTATGCTATTTTTTTCAAGTATCTATCTCATAATAGGCATGTTACTTTATATAACTTGTCTGGTAGCATCTAGCGGTGGACTGCGATAGGCTGATGCCATCGCAGTTATTAGATTACTATAATTTTGATCAGGGGCCTTAACTTGACATATTAAACGTGAGTCGTTCGAGCGAGAGAGAGAGACAGAGCTATACACGCTGTATAGCTCCGTCCCTCTTTCCGTTTGAATAGCTCACGCTTTTACAAAAGATCCCAGAATCTAACGGTCTTTACAATTTAACAGTTAGAAATTTGTGTAGACTTATCATGGATTAACGGCCCTTAATATTTTACGGTTACAAGACAGATTTTGGGTCGAAATCGTAACAAGTCGGTAGTCTCTTGTTACGATTTCGACCCAAAATCTGCTCACTGACAACCATTGGGGTTGTCAGTGAGCAGATTTGACGCTGAGATGCTGTATCAACCAACGGCAAAAGTCCGGCCGAGTTAGAGTTAGTATATTTTTATTAGTTGTTGTTATTAATAATAAACTCACAATATATTTAATATACAAAATCTATGTCAGTTACGTAAAGTATTTCAACGTCTAGAAAGAGTAAACTCGAAACGTTCCGGCAATAACTTTTATTAAAACAAGTGCCTACACATAAAAAGTATAAGCACACAATAATCTTTGAAGAGAGCTTCTTTAATAAAAACAAAACATACATTTTATTAAATCTGTCGTCGACGCCATTACTGTCATAATAAGCTTGACTGAGAAACGAATTCCATATAACGTGTTATCGTAATTTATTACGACTACATAATGTAATTTTTTTCATTTGGCCGGAACATATCGTGCAGGATTAATAGCCAAACCGTAGAGCCTATTATTAAAAGCATATTTTAGTACCTAAACACTTTTTATGACCTCTGGAAAATGGTCCAGATTTTTCTTTATGTGCTTCTTTTAACAGGTAAATGTGTTAAGTGTCAGTAATTTATGACAGCGATAAATATATAATAGGATTTGTGATATGAAAAAAAGTATATTAATATTTTTTTAATTTTGAGCAGTTGTGATAAATAGTTATTAGTTGTTTTATTTTTAATGGAAGTTTGAATCTAATATACAATGGATACTCTAATCCATGTAAGATGAATAGATTATTAAACTTTTAATTCAGGAAAAATATTCGTAGATTTTCTATTCACGGTTGTAAAGTGATCAAAGTACTTCGTGAGCGCCTCCGCCTGCGAAAGGACCTCAATCTAACAAAAGACCACGCCCAAATACCATTTGCCCCTTAGAACTTACCTTACTTTACTTTTTGGAAAACATACCGCTCGTTCTATTTTGAAAGTCACATTCGCATCTGACGACGGCTACGGGACTCCGCAGTAAGATCTTGAAGTAGTGTTTAAACAACACGTTTGCACGCAGCCAATTTTATACTTCTTAAAGATAATCATTTTATACGATTGAAAACAGAACTTAGAATAAAATCCAGCCTTTGACCTACGCAGTCCATAAAATATGTATCGAAAACCCTCGACACCACGTGACTATCCCCTTCAACTTGATAGTTATTCCGGCGGATATTTATTTGAGGAATAAAGTGTTCTTTCATATAATACTTTGGTTCAAGGCTTGGGGAGGATTTTATTGATATTGGCTCGACGCCTTTGCCGATGATTTGCAGTTTACACTTGTTTGTGTGTCTTTATTTTACTTTATCAAAGCTGTATACAACTGTAAAGATGCGATGAAACTTTGGATGCGATCAAGTAAAAGTACTTTCAACTCGTATTCCTTCATCATGGCTCATGCAAACAAACAAATATAGCTTTAACCGCTACACTGCTGCATTTATATCATAAAACTTTACAAACACTCAAATTCACGGGCCAAAAACACATGTCAACCAAGAACTCATAGTTGTAAATGGATTTCTATGTACAAATATATCTAGTTTCTGTAGCCAGGTGACCATCTTAACAACATCTACGCGGGCAGTCCTTACTTTTTGTATACCTATATAATTCAGCTGTAGGCTGATTCAACAGCTCTGAGAGGTTAAAGCTTTAATCCACATACTATGGCCTAATGCAGGTTGGTGTATTGACATGATTTTAGAATTACTTCTAAGACATTTGAGTTTCCTCACAATATGTTTCTTTACCGTTTGCTACTGGAAAATCATTTGATTATAACATACTAGGAGTCGCCCGCGACTTCGTCCGCGTGGTAATTTGGAATATTTGCCCCAATTTTGCAACATATCTCACTACTGCTCCGCTCCTATTGATCATAGCGTGATGTTATATAGCCATAGCAAAAAAACATTTTTTTCTAATCGAACCAGTAATTTCTGAGATTAACGCGTTCAACCAAACAAACAAACTCTTCAGCTTTATTATATTAATATAGATAAACTCCACAAGTTAAATTCACATTATTGTCATGTTATCCGGGATCGAACTCTAACCTCATACAATTACGTTACTTTTCCACTTGACTTCCACTGTTTTGTAAGATACTATTGTACAAAAGCATACATAATAATATCACCCATTAAGATACTCCATGACGTCATTAATGTCGTCACACACACATCAATAACTCATACAGACACTTCACTTTTCACGCGTATAGATAAGACATACGGGTTACTAAGGACAATGGTAAAACACACCATGGGTAATGGCCCTTACACAATGAAAAGGATAATCTCATACGGTTAATAAAGGACGCTTCCGTTAAAGCAAACTTTATGCTTTTAAACGGGCTATTAAGGACGGTTGCACACTTTCAAGTTTTGATACAAATCAAATCAAATGGGGCTGTGTTATGTCATAATGAACCTCTTTCATTATGATGGAACACCGGCGATGTGTAGAACAAAATTGCTAATTGCGGGTTATTAGTAACGTGTCAGATACTAAACAGGTAGGTTGAGTGTAGGTGATATATCAAAAAGATTATGATGGAAGACTAAGAAATAGTAGAGATTTTATTACGATGTTATTTCCTTTGCCGTTCAAACGAATTCTGTGTAATTTCCAAATGACATATTTCTAGTAGTTTATAATAATCACTTATTATTAAAAAACATATATAAATATATATGTTTTTTAATAATAAGTGATTATATAGTATTTTAGGCCAACACGCAGCCATCTGATTTCAAATTAGAGCCTGTATTATGGCAACCAGACAAAATAAATTTAACACTGATACAGAAAGAAGTTTTGTGATCACCACACAAATCTGCATGGGAATCGAACCCATAACCTCCGGCTAAGCAGTCAATGATCCCTAACTACTAGACCAACAGTCCCGTCATTACTAGTGAAGATTATTGATGCATAACATTTTAGATTTGAACATCATCCATTACAGAGCTAGTTTGAATTTTTAAGCTATTGCATAGCTTCCATCGCAGGCCTTGGGCGTGGAGACCGAATCCAGAAATTCCGTAACGAAAATAATAAACGTAACACCCCCTACTCCGACCGGCACTGCGGTGATACTTTTTTTAATGACGAATTCTCTAAACGGCCAATAATAATATGTCCAATTTGTGTAAGGAGGTTTTGATCTAAGAGAATATTAATGTGAAAAAGATTATAGTATATGGAGTCTTAAGGTATTATTACAAGTATTCATTTTTGTTATTATATATTTTTATGAATCATTGAGAATAAAATAAAATTATTTAGATAATTCTGTAAAGTAATATTTTATTTATTTCGATAAAAAAACATACTAAAAAATATGCAATAGCTTTACCGCGGCAGTCCCCGAGTGCCACACGTCTTTTTGACAACACAAACGCTCATAATAGTATCAATAATTTAATACTAACCTCACCGTCGATGATTAATTTACCACGCTGTCTGATTACAGTCTATCACTAAAATATGTGGAAAATGTTGTTAGCTTCACATTTTGTAAAACTATTTTACCATATGAAAAAAATACTTCCTAACTATCAACTAATATTAATAGGGCGAATTAAATCCTAAAAACTAAACAGAAATAATAAACGATGATGGGGTATAGATATATGTGGAGAATGTATATAAGCATAAAAATGTTAAGTCGATGTGATACATCGTAAAAAGTAACCTATTCGCTATTATAGACTATAATCTATCTCTATACTATATTTCATTCAGATCCGTTCAGAAGATTTTACGTAAAAGGGTAACAAACATCTATACATACATCCATCCATCCTCACAAAATTTCACATTTATAATATTATTAGGATAATTGTCACGACCTAAGCATTATTGTTAGTGTCAACTCCATATTAATAAATTCAATGATAATTGTTATTAAATCCAATAATCGCACATTTGACTAGCAATAGTTCGTGACCGTTGCCAGATGTCGCTACGCGTAAACAAAGCTCTTTACTGCCGATGAACTTCAGTTCCGAGCGAAACTAATAGGAATAATCGTTATGCAGTATCATTAAAATAAATGTTATTAAAATTTGAATTAATTGGGTATCAGCAATAAAGATTAATAATAATTGGTAGTGATTTAAGTATTATTGTGTATTTGTGAATGGAGGAAACTAATAATATTTAATGCTAATATTCTACTGTAGGTTGGATTATCTAAATTCAATATATGTACATACGCAACCCATGTTGTGTTTTTACAATTTTTAACATCGGGCGAGCCGTAAACTTTCCTCCTCTCTTATAGTCCGATGGAATAATTCGAGACACAACCGGAGAGATATGATGAAAAGGACTAACGATTTTGCGTGCTTTTTTATGCATGAAGGACTGGCTGTAAGTTTAGGTAATTTGGTCACCCGTCAACGGGCTCACTCCGGGAAGTTTGTTTACCTTGCTGATCTTTCGATTTGCGCGGTTACTAATTAAAAAAATGATTAATACAGTTAGTCTCAATATATAAGTGGAAATATTTTCATCGCCCGAGCCATATACCACTTGCCTATTGTCAACACTTTCTTCGCTTATTACCTACTAGGGGTCGCCCGCAACTTCGTCCGCGTGGTAATTTGGAATATTTTCTCCGATTTTGCAACATATCTCACTCTACTGCTCCGCTCCTATTGATCATAGCGTGATGTTATATAGCCTATAACCTTGGATAAATGCACTATTCAACAAAAAATACTTTTTCCAATCGAACAAGTACTTTCTGAGATTAGCGCGTTCAACCAAACAAACAACCAAACTTCAGCTTTATAATATTAGTATAGATTTACTTCCATATATATAATTTAGATAGAAATGAACTCTAAACAAGCGACATAATTATACCAAAACAGTAATTAATTTATACATCAAGGTCACTGATATAACCGAAGTCAACACATACTCGCAAATAGTTTGTACTATCGCGTATTCGCGACTAGCGTAGCAGACAGTGGGAACGACTTGCGCCATCTGGCGGCGTCGTAAATAAAACGGTTTTATCGTGTGCGGCTCCCAACTCCTAACTATAGATAGTACCGGGAGTTTAGATAGCGTAATTCTGTAGATAGCGTTGCTAAAAAAACAAAAATAAGATTTGCTTAGAAAATTTAATACATTTTTAGCATTTAGGTAGGGGTAGAAAAGTTCTGGTGTGGCGACCAGAAACTGGGAGAAGCAGCGTTGGTCCACCTGGTTAAAGGTCACGGGTAGCCGATGGATGAAGTCACCTCAGGACCGAATGCTGAGGAAATCTTTTGGCTGAGGTGATGATTATTTAAGTAGGTAAATAACGTATGAGTACACGATATATACTTATACATAGGCTAGTAATGCACCTACTTTTAAATTTTTAAACTATGTCCTATCAGTGTAGCTCACCACTCTGAGAGGACCTTAAATTTTTTATGTTTAAATTCATCTATGTTTCACAAATAAATGACTTAATTTGATTTGAATACAACTGAGTTTTTAATAGCTGTATTATATTATTTATTTATTTAATATAATTTATGCACAGTAATGTACAAAGGAAGGCTTAATGCCAAAGGCATTCTCTGCCAGCCAACCATTGGGTGATGCAGAGATGAACGTAGTAGGTGCAAGATATACATAATATATATAGATATACATATGACATAAATATTTTATATGTAATAATGTTAGTAAATTTAGAAGGAAAATCACTTTTTTCACAAATTTCTCGCTAGCAATCTCAGTTTAGTAGTAGAATAATGTAATTATACTTCTTCACACCAATATACCAGCGTTACTGAATCGTGGGCGGCAGTAAATTCATTATAACTTTGACTTGCTCACAATTCTGTAGTAACAAAGTTTTTTTTAATTCATCTGCAACTTATTTCTTTTAGGTCCCAACATTTTTCTGTATTCCATCCGATCCCAAAGGACGCTATGGCATCAAACAAATGATACTGAATTCTGACGATTTTTTGTATGTATAATTATGGTTATTGGACAATATTCCCTTATGTGGTCCTAAATAAATATTTTTACTGATACTTACTTTTTTCGTTTTTTTTTCACATTGAGTTATTCAGTGTTTAGATAACGTACCATGTGTATATTTCCATAAGTATGAGATAGGCTTTGTTTATTCTAAATTTGTAGCATCCAAGCATACAGTCCGCTGATGGTACTGATGGTAAGCAGTTGCCGTAGTATCTATATTTTAGAATATTTTGCAATAATGTAGAGATTTAAAGATAATATCTGTTATCAGAAGCAAAGAGACTCATATTAGCCTGTTAGTCTAATGGTTAGTGACCCTGACTTCTAAATCGGAGGTCGTGAGTTCAATTTTCACACAGGACAAAACGTTGTTTGTAAATATTTGTTTCGAGTGTGGTTGTAATATGAGTCAGTGAATTGTATGATTGTAAAGTCTCCCGTGACATAGGGCTTGTTCCTTAGTCCGGAAGTTGTGTTTAAATAAAAAACAACTCATTAATGTTACGTTATTGGGTGCTCAACGACATCCTGGTTGTCAATCCTGAATGTGATATGTTTGCCGATGGATGGACAGAACTTATACAGGTGTGTTTGAGGATCTGTGAGCAAAAGTATGTGAGGGTGTCTACTGTTTTATATTAGTTTTTAAGTAGAATTTAAGCTCTCTATGTTAATTTTTAAGTAGAATTTAAGCTCCATGTTAATTATTGTTATTGGTTCAAATGAACCGTTTTAATTAACTATAAATAAATAAATAAATAAATAAGGGTGTCCACTCATCTATTCAGGGAGCTGAGATTCTTTAGGCCATCTTCTTTTTAATAGGCCATAATCCATACACAAGATGATATAATATGATATAATGCAAGTTAGTTACTCAGACATACGTTTTTAATCCTAAGGCCTATTCCTATTTTTAAAATAGTTTCCTAACTATATTTTAGAGATTATTCTCGTTTCTTATTTTCATTATTGCTGAGGATTTTACCTCCCTTTAATTGTGTCAATCATCTGTGGCGATCCGTTATGTTCAAACACCTGGTGAAGTGCGGCACTAACAGATTATTCTGAAGTCCAGAGTTATACTCTGATCATTATGTAGAACCTAGTTACAATTATGCCTATTGATGACTCTATTTTTTTTTGGATATAAAAATATACGGAATAGTAAGAAAATAAAATTGAACAAGTATCGTCGTATCTGTATGTAAGCACTTTCATCCAGGGATACCTTCATTTTGTATATAAAACATCGATGGTACAAGATATAAAGGTTTTTACAGATTTCCCTCGAGATATAGCGGCCTACACATTTACATAAGTTTGTGTGGAAAAATGCGATTGCATGAGTATTCACTTGGAATTTGAAATGACAGCTTTTGAAGCGTTGATGTCATTTCAAAGTAGTCAGATTTTCAGTGTTTATTTTTAATCATGTTTCGCTTTACCAGAATAATCTCTTTCATACATTTTAAAAAAAGATCCTTCGATGCGATTTCTTCAAAATTATTCTGTCTGCCAGGGTTCTACTTCTTTCTAGGGTTTTGATGACAAATATTATTATGATTGATATTGCTGCAGCCCAAAACACAGCCATTTTGACTGCATTGTCAGAGGCAGCCATTGAATCCTAATACCTGGGGTTTAGAGTTATTGATGTCCAGCGAGTACAGGGAGTATATTCATTTTCCAACTAATGCAACATGGTGTTTTTACTTTCAAGCCTTTTGTGTTAGGCCTTTCTATCGCCAACTACATTTTGCAAAAGGATAATTGAATAGGCTAATGTAAAACAGAGATTTACAAGAATATATGCCTACTCGTTGCTAGAAAAACAAGGAAAAGGACTCTCAAATTATAGAGGGATTTAGTATATAATCTTAGTAGCTTCAGAATCCAGAATTGTGTTTACCCTTATTCAAATACCAGACAGATACCACCATATAAAACGGTATTTATTCGGACACAAATCTGTCATTTTATCAATAACATAAGCCCAACTGTTCCGGCTCTGTCTCTTTTTCTCTTGATAAAAAAATAAAAATCAGAACTGATACGCTAACTAAAATAATATTACACCAATAACATTTTAGATATAATAAAAACGATTTTTATTTACAAAACCTTATAATATAGGCCTTTCAGGCCCACTCATCAATCCATCAGTGACATAGTTGATAAATTGTGATAAATATACGCTATACTCACCTATCAACGAAGAAATTATTTACACGGAAAATATAAATATGTATTTCACTATTGAGAATTGAGTTCTCGTTATATTGAATGTACGTCTTATAATATCGATCGGTGTAGGCTGAACCTGTGTACACATGGGTTTAGAGATTTTGATCGTACCAACGATGTATTTAGTGTCGAATATCAGCCGATGTCGTACTTTTTGTTTGCCATTTCTGACAAAGGACATTCTCAGTGTGGTGCAAGAGGCAATTTTTTATTGATATTTAATTTTGGGAAATTGTCATGAAAGAAGATGTGCACGATGTGTGATGTGTGTAGGGTAAGTTGAGGAGTTTATATATTAACGCACACTTTATATTTTTACTTCTTTTTTTCACCTTTTTTTACACTTTACTCACTTACGATTTATGCATTTTGTTTGCTTATTTTCCCGCACTTTAGCCGTTAAATGGATATACATATATTAAGCACCAGGTTTAATCTTTCAGTTCCCGACCGCGTCGTCGAAATAAAATATGGAATCTCGAAGATTATTACGATTACTTTCCTGCTGCATCTAACTGCGATGATACCATTGGTAAGTCCGGTACAGGACCATGAGGAGATCAATGCCAATAACCAGGGCAATGATCAATAAAATGATGTTGGACGTGCTCAGATGAAATCTTATTTCTTCTTTTGATGCCTGATTGGATCTTTTAGCTGCGTTTTTGCGCTATCACAATTTCTTCGCGTGATAAGGTTTTTCCCATCTTGTAGATTTTATAACGAACACAAAACATACGATTACAAAAGACTTATTAACTTTGTCCAAAGTCTAATATTGTTTCACATATTTCGGTCCATATAAGGCACGGCGGTATCTATTACTCGGTTCAGATAGCGGCAGACTCCCGGCGCAGGGTCGCCATGTAGGGTAAGTTGAGGAGACAAGTAAAACGAGCTAATGTTGAGAATACACTGCTTATTCATGTAATCCTCAATTATATATAAACTAATTACATTATAATAAAGAAAGAAAAGCATTTATTCAAACAATAAATGCTTTTCTTTCTTTATTATAATGTAATTAGTTTATATATAATTGAGGATTACATGAATAAACTATGAATATAACGTAGAGAGGACACCACAGCACTAAAAAGAGGTTTGCTGTATGTATCAAATTGACATATTACTGAAAGAGTTTTTTACCAAAATTTGTAGAAGGTGATACTACTAAAATTATGAGTAAAAGCATTTTTTACTTACTAAGCGACTGTAACGCGAAAAACATGGTTTTCAATGACTGCGATTTATAATTTGCAAGAAATTATATAAGGGTTAATATAATATTAAATAAAATATACATCAGATTTTTATTTGCAGTTAGGTATTTAAACTTGCAATAAAACTGCCAAGACGACAAAATTCCAACCGACTTAAGTCGCTCACTGCTGTACCACCGTTATACCTACAATAAATTGCAACTTACTTTATAAGCGGACTGGGCGAAGCTTTTGCTACATTTCTTGCTAAAGATTTCATTTCTAAAACGGTTTTTCTACCCACTTATTTGTGAACTCAAGTGTTTAAAGCAATTCAAGTGTTTCCAATATTAGAATTGTAGTGTATGTGCTAAAGCACGCAAACACTGTCTCGTGTGTACCTGTATTGGCTGTATTGGTTAACTAAACGTCACTGTGACAGTTGACAAAAGCGCGGCAAAAGGGTAAGCCATGGGCGGGTATGTGAGCTGGGTGAGTGAGCTTTAAAACCGATTACCAAGTACAGGGCATTGTCGAGCCATTGTGATTACGTAAGTAAACAATCAACCCTACAAGTATCCAGTTTTCCTTAATTTGAAAAAACCTTTCACCAGCAATATCTCAACGCCACCAAAAAGGTAATCTATCTGAACATAATTTTAAAGCTACAAAACTGTTTAAACTGAAACCATTTTTATTCTGATCAAGATTCCGTAGGTAATTAAAAGACTTCGTAGGACATTATCTTATCTGCACCCACAATGTTCCTTGAGCTGTAATGGCTTACCCTGATCTATGTTTGAAAAATTTATATCAAGAGGAAAGACGAATTAAATTAGATGTAAGTTTTCTTTGTTAAAGTTTTTTCTCTTTAACATTCCCGTTTTTTTGTTCCTCCAGAACAATTTTGTTCAGGCACGGCGCGGCGCCGGCGGCAGCTAATAATGCGGCACAAGTGCTTGAGCCAGCGTGCAGCGCCAATACCGGTGCACTTTCTGTTCTGTACCTTTAGACAAGTGGCATTTTCGGTAGTCGAATCGAAAAGTCAAAAAGGCAAATGTATGGGATTTGACGTAAGTTAACGATATAATATCGTAAACTTACGTCAAATCCCATATATTTGCTTTTTTGATGTTTCGATTCGACTGCCGCCTTTGCTATTTGTCTAGAGGGGCTGTTATAATTAATTCCTTTTGTCTATAGGATTGATAGGGAATGTAGAAAATATCTTGTTGCCAGAATCCCAAGCGAGAGTAAGTCCTGATTTCCAAACAGAGACAGATATACCTAGTAGCAAATTGAGATAGATGATTGACTGCCTTGGTGGTCCAGTATGCGCCTGCTGTGCACCAAGTTGTGGGTTCGATTCCTACATAGGACAAAACTTTGTGTGACCCACAGAGAAGAGAAGAGTTGTTCTGAGTCGGGGTGTAATTTGTGTCCGTTAATTGTATGTTTGTAAAGTCCCCCGCAACACAGAGCTTCTACAGCTTCTACAACTAAAAAATCTAAGGGATTCAGAGATAAGTTACAAGCTTTAACCATAAGGTAACCTAAAGTTAATACATTATAAAACTCTGTCTTCGTCATTGACATGAATTCACCATTAAAACACAAATGCTATTTGGTCCAACATTTTAGCCTTTAGAATATCTTTCAGAATTCCTTATAAACCATTGTTAAGTAATAAAAAACGAAGGTTCTCATATTTTAAAATTAATTCATCGAGATTAATTCATAAAATGAATTACCTACTAATTTTGAACGATAAGAAATATTAAATTTTGTTAGATGACCGAATTTGTTCAGTCTGTGGTTCAGTCTCTCTACAATGTTTTAATTAAGGTTAGATAATGTAATTTTCGTTTATAATATCAATTCTTTGTCTTACTAAAATATTGTCTTTAGAATAGTTTTAAGACTTGATGTATTTATCTTAATATATATATTTCTTGTGTGCGTGTGTATGTGACTGAACTCCTCCTAGACGGGTGGACCGATTTTGATGAAATTTTGTGTGTGTGTTCGGGTAGGGCCCTGGATGGTTTAGATTCACAATTGGACCCGGTAGGTGGCGCTGCTGTCGGTATTTCAGCTTTTTCCGGCAGGACGACGTCTGCCAGGTCCACTAGTATATATAGGAATATGTGGAGTCAGAATGCTAGACAGAGTAAAAATTTGTGACATAAGAAATCGATGTGAATTGAAAGACGATGTAGTGACAAAAGTTGAAAAGGGGATGTTAAGATGGATTGGACATTTAGAAAGGATGAATGAAAAAAGAATAACAAAAGAGGTATATCATGCAAAAATGAATGGAGATGTCGGTAGGGGCCGCCCTAGGAGAACATACAGGAATCAAGTAGTGGATTTGCTAAAAAAGGCCCAAATCAAAAGTACCCAGAATCGACGTTCATGCATGAAGAGGTTGATGAATGTAGAGGAGGCGCAGGAAGTATGTTTGGATCGAAGCATGTGGCGTACCATAGTCTCTGCCTACCCCACTGGGACACAAGCGTGATGATAAGTATGTATGTATGTATTTATCTTCAAGATATATATAACTGCGTCGTAAATAACGCTTTCTATATAATTAAATAAATTATTCACTAGTTTGACATACCTACGTTTTAGACATGTAAACTAAATACAATTTATTTACGCTACTAATGAGCCAATTGATACTGAAATTAAATCAATCCGCTTTCTATCTCTGCTAGCAATAAAACTTTTAATCTTACTTTTGACTTTAAGGGATTATTGTCAATTAAAGTTTAGAATCTTTTATTTTACTTTAGGCTACTCTTTATTTACTAAAGTTCTTGAAGAGCTTTTTAAACACTTACCGTTTTATCATTAAACGTTTTGTAGCCAGTGAATAGTTAGGCCATGTTATTTTTTTTTCTTTTTTTAAATTACTGATGACAGAATGAAAGATTATGTAATAAAATTACATCCAATTCTATTCCACGTTTATTAATAAGGCTGTTACACTTTATAAAGATCTGTGATTTTAAATTACAATTTTCATATATATATTTGTAAAATAAATAGTAAATCAATCATACTTAGGTACTTCAAACATGCTATTCACGGACATAATCTACATTCAGATTAACCATTTGTAGATTACACAAATATATGACCCGTGTTAGGATCGAACACACAACACGCCGCACAGTGGCAAAGTAACCATTCAAGCCATTAAACCAACCGTGCACTCAAATAGATAGAAATATACCGACTGACTGTCAATACAGGTAAAGCTAAAACTTACATCTACAAAAAGACTTCCTAAATACTCACGGGAAACAGAAAGAATTCCCTTGTGGAACAAGTCGCGAGGTAAAGCTGGTATTTGTATGTATATTACCCCTTAGTTTAGGTACTACACTAGTATTAGATATATTATCTGTGTAACTAGAAGTACCACAGATAATATATCTAATAAGAGACATTTATTATTTATTATTACTTATTAATAATAAGAGACAGTTGCAAGCATAGAGGGTATGTAGTACCGTAATACATACCTTCTGTGCTTGCAACTGTCTCGGTGACTTAGTCGTCGATATGTGTGACTGCTGATCACTAGGTCCCGAGTTCGATTCCTGGGTCGAGCCAAAAAAATATTTTGGATTTTCCTGTCAAGAAATTCACATAGATGCCCGGAGTTTGGAAATTGGCGGTGTTTATTCTATTGTGTTTACATCTCCATGCCTCACGTAAAGCCGTCGGTCCTACACCTAATCTCTCTCCGGTCGTGACAGATTGGCGTCCTATCCGCGTATGGGAGTAAGGGAATAAAAAGTGCACTTGTGTTAGCGCACACAGTTATGTTCTATAATATCTCCCGCGTAGATAGCTAGTCTTCATTTATTTCGGAAAGATTTCTATAGTGTTTTTAACAATAGTAAGCTTACTGCTAGTGTTAGTGGCTAGACAAAATACAATTTACAATATCATAAGTAAATACAAAAATTAAATTCAGCTGTAACTGTAATTGATAATTACGTATTTGAGCCGTTTGGGGTCGAGACAATTGGTACGTGGGGTCCGAGCGCTCGCTTTCTTTTTAGAGAAATAGCGAAACAACTGATCGACGCTTCGCGTGACCAAAAGGCAGGCCTGTTTCTTGCACAGAGAATCAGCATTGCCATTCAACGTAGCAATGCCGCCAGCCTTTTGGGGACTTTTCCGGTTGACAGTGATTCGGATTTATTTAATTAATTAGTTTTTCATATTTAGGTTTAGTTAGTTTAAATAAGTTTTTAATATTACTCTTGTATATTTATAGCATTAATTTAAAATAAATAAATATAACATCTATAATTTAAAATAGAATAGAATAATAAATTTCAATTATATTAATATATAAAATTTACTGAGACGCCGTGACCGAAAGTCGGTTAGGACAACATTATTACCCTCTGTTCCTGTTTTTTTTTATACTACCAAGGTGACAAACAAGCATACAGCCCGTCTATGATAGTAGTAATCAGTTACCGTAGCCTATGGACGCTTGCAACACCAGGGGTACCATTCACACATTGTTGACCCTTTAAAAGCCTTATAACTCTATCTATCACTAAAAGTGCCACACGGTTAAGACGTATTATTTTTGTTCTCACTTCTAATCGATAAATAAATCAAGTTACTGCTTTATTTGTGAATTCAAAGTGCACGATCAATAATTGAACATTCTGACTATACGTGACAGTGTTTGTGGACTTGTAAGTGACTTTCTTAATCAAATAACGGAACAATTAAGTAAAACAATTTTGCTAATCATTCTTCATAATTTTTCTTGTGAGGGTGAGTCAATAACAACTTTAGTTCGGTTCAAGCAAAAACGTCAAATTATCACACCTGGGCCCCAATTCCGCTAATAATATTAACGCTGAGACTCAATTACGAATCTACAACGATTGAAACGAATTTGGTATTCTGCAAAAACTTGTATGGAAGCTCAATGGGGTCGTATTGGAATTGAAACTCTCTCGTCACTTGAATGGTTACATGTGTTGCCTTTTATATTCTACTAACTCATTAGTGCTGCCATTCAAAATCTACCAAAAGACTGAATGATTAAACGAACTATAGTTTTGTTTAAAATAAACGATTTATTTATTTTCTTTTATTTAATTATGAATTATATCGTCCGCAATGAAGCGCTATGTCACTTAAACACGACTTTTGTAAATACGGTGGCCGCATCATGGCTGTGTTATGCAATTGTCTATGACAAAGACAATAATTAAAAAAGTAACTGTCATGTCAATGTCAGATCAAAAAGAAAAAAAACAAGGTGGAGTGAGCCGTGTTGTTTACTTGTTTGTTTACTTATGTACTTATTAAAAATGTTAGGGTGGTTGAGTGCCTCAGCAACTTGCCGTATGGCCCGAGAGACAGTAATCTGAGAGACATTGTGAAGATACTCTGGCCAACCAGAGTCTGGTATGATCCTGTGGCATAGAATCAATAGAATAAGAGCCAATAAGTATGTGCACGACGCTTACCACAAACATTTAACACTATCGTAACGTATTCGTATCAAGACTATTACACGAATACTTATTTATTACTATTTTAATGAGAAGATGAATATAATGTAGAAAAAATGGAGTATTATATAATACCCCCTGGGAAGATGGAGGTAAGCAACATTGATTAGTAAGTTGATATATTATATTACCTACTCACTGCATAATATAGTCCTGAGACCTTATTGTACATGCACAAGAAATCTACAAACTACAAAAACTATGCACAATATTATCACCACTACTAAGTGATATAATAATATTATAATGTTACTAAGACGGTACCCATTAATGTGTGTGTTGTTATTGTTATACCTACCTTGACAACTCTTGCATATTTTTAAGTAATTATAAGAAAAGTTTATTATAATGCGCCTACCTACCTATAGAATATAATTTTTTTCTTGTTTCTACAGGTGATGAAGACTGGAATACTCCGGGTAACAGCAAGGATAAAGGACCTCTGTTGCAAATGATGTGTTTTATCATATCACCAAAGCCCAAATCAGTACTACAACTACAGTACAATCACAAAGTCACTGCTATAACTTGTCATGGTCCCTTCAATAAACACATCAGAGCGACCATCTAGAAGTTACAGACATTCCTTTCTGCAAAGCTTGTACGAGTGAAAAAAACATGGAAGTCTACATTACTACTCTTGAGTGTGAATAACAGAATGCTATACCATGTCATTATTGTTGATTGAAATGTTAATTATTATTAATTAGTACCTACCTAGTAAAATGTAAATGTATACTTTATAAATAAATATTTTTTTCAATTTTCATGTGGTTGCAACTTATTACCTTACAATAATTAAAATATGTAGATAGGTAAGTAGAAAACTATGAGATTATTATTTTTGTTACAATATTTATGAAGTAGGTGCCTATATTAAGTTATAATATCTGCAGTGGGCGGCCTTAGGGCTAAAATAAAAATATTAATAACTAGTGGCCTGTTCTGGCATCACATGAGTAATTTATTTAATTAGATAGATAGTTCATTTAATGACTTAAAACATTCAAGTAAAATATACATAATATATAAAAGTAAAATATAGTACCACTTCATAGCACTGATATTCATGAAACTATGACATAATATCTGCAGGGGTGGTCAGTTCGTTCCCCATCCAATCCCATGTTAGGGATGAACCTATGTTATGGGTTGGTCGGGGTACCTATAGACCCTACAACTCTCTGCAGCTGTAAAAGACTTAGGTGCTAGATTACATTAGTAGGTTTTAAACGTAACTAGGTACTGAGTCGTCAAACTAGGCGCGCCTATCATATGTGGACTAGTTTGTTTATTATAAGTAAATTAATCAAAGCACTAGATAAGTGTGTTATGCCACATCTTGTGAATATGTATGAAAGTGAGGTTAATGTCAAGTGTAGATGATTGTATGGATTGTGGGCTTTATTCGGATGAAATAAAATAAATTAATGTGGAGCGGGCAATCAAAATTAAATAGGTGTAGGTATCAATAAATTATGATATCAATAAATTTATATATAGATAAAAAGTAGCTACCTACATGATAATTGATGATTTCTGAGTAACTATACTTAGTTTTGTTCTTGAAGCCATGTTTTTAGTTTTATTTTGCACTTGCACTGCTGGTTGTTTAAGTGGTAAATAATATAATGTAGATTTCATATAGGAGACAACTCAAAAATTGTTTAAGTATAGTGTAGTTTAGTGGGTAAATAGGTACATTACAAACCTATCTGCATAACTGTTTCTTACATATATTATAGGTACTCTTGTCAAATGTTAGATTTGAATGCTTTGTAAGATGTAAAGTTGTCAGGACTGGTAGGTACCTATGTCTGTGTAAAGTTAGTTCATACATTTAGTAGAACTCTTTGTGCTCTCTCCAAAGGCAGGAAGAGAGTATTCCCTTCACTACCCCAAGAGGTTATGCCGTTGTAGTTGTCAGGGATTCCTGTTTTTTTTCTAATACAATTTCTCAATGAATAACAAATAACAATGGAACATTATATTACTTAGTAAAAAACAATTGAAAAAGTAGTTTTTGAGTTAAGTACCTAACTCATTAGGTACATACAAACCTAAAAGTACTTAAATTCTTTCCAAAAATTATTTAAGTAAGAAAGATAAGCATTTAATCGATCAAATGTTTGAAAAATGATGTCTTTAAGTCAATGTCCCTTTGTAAAATCGTAACAATACGTATTGTTGCACGATCGTACTTCAATTGTAAAATTGAAATGTCAAACAAACGTCAAATAAGAGCAGAATACCGATATTGCACACAACTGCGACACGATTGAAGAGTAGAATAGCAAATATTCCGGTGGCAGTTTAATGAAGCGTCAATAGAAAACCATTGGTCCTAAATTATTAGCAGAATACCAAAACATGTTTAAAACTGCTATTGAGATTCAATTTATATTCAATTAAATTAGCAGAATTGGGGCCCTGCCATTGTGAAATTCCTACAACACACTATTATCTACATACTGTACCAAATATTAGCGATTTGCACTTAACGATTCGTGGCGCAGCTGGGAAGTCACCGGTAGAAGTGGACTTTTTCGTACACTGCAAGAGTCCTCGAGTTCGAGCCCCGGTGGTGACATCTCGTCTTTTTGTGCATCTTTTCAAATTTAATTTATATTAAATTGAGTAAGGATGGCACCTAATAATAATGTATGTGGTAAATGTAGCAAAAACATTTCCAATAAACAATTTATCGTTTGTGCGCATTGTGAGGTAAAATATGATATACTTTGCGCGAATATATCAGAGCAGCGCTTTCAAAGCATGGATAGAGAAACTATATGGAAATGTTCTAATTGTCGGAGCAAGACATTAAAGATAAACAATACACCCACTACTACTCAGCAATGTGGGATAAATAATTCTCTTTATCCGTCCAAAACGCCTGATATTAGTAACATAGCAATCCGTAAGAAGAACACACAACAAAAATCTAATATTATCGATCATGAGAATCTAACAGAGGATATGTTAAGAAATATCATTAAACAGGAATTAACCACTACGCTTAATATTACAATGAAAGAACTAGTAGCCGATCATTTGAAGAATATTAACAGCCAAATTTCCAGCATGCATGATTCATTAACCTTCTTTAACACGCAGTTCGAGGACTTAAAGAAACGCCTAGACGAAAAGGATGCAATCATCAACACTCTACAGGTGGAAAATACAAAATTGCAAACAAGCGTTAATGACCTAAATACTCGTTTAAGGATCGTAGAACAACACATGAGGCAGGGCAATGTAGAGATTAACGGCGTACCAGAGTACAAAAATGAAAATCTTGCGAACATGTTGGTTCAACTTGCTCAAACTACTGGTTGCCCCATAAATGATAGTGATATCTTACACGTAACTCGAGTAGCCAAACTACAAAAAGATAGTGACCGACCACGATCTGTAATCGCGAAACTACGATCCGCTCGAATGCGTGACTCTCTATTGGCTGCGGTTGTCGAATTTAATAAAAAACACCGAGATAGCAAATTAAATTCTCACCATCTTGGCATCGCAGGCAACCAGGCGCCTGTGTTCGTAGGTGAACATTTAACTCCATCCAACAAACAACTTCATGCAGCAACCAGGAAATTAGCAAAAGAAACTTCTCATAAATTTGTATGGATCCGTAATGGGAGGATATTAGTACGTAAGGATGAATATTCTGAATCGTTTTGCATTCGTAGTTTGGATAACCTTAAGCGTATGAGAAAGGAATGAAATCAAATGATTGCATTCCCTTCTCAATATCACTAATGATTTGTACTGTTTAATAACTAAAATGGTTGATATATATTATCAGAACATCAGAGGAATGAGAACTAAAACAAACGATATTTACACTAATATCCTTCAAAATAATTACGACATAATTGCGTTAACTGAAACCTGGTTGAATTCAAGTGTAACAAACGCGGAATTTATAGATTCGAGATATGTAACTTTTCGTAAAGATCGGTATTGTGATGGGTCTTCTAAAAAGGATGGCGGTGGAGTGTTGCTTGCAATTTCAACAGGTTTAAAATCAATGCGAGTCCAGAACTGGGAAGTCGAGGGTGAACATTTATGGGTCACAGTAGAAGTAAAGTCGGGTGCCATAACTAAAAGGATTGCTATTTGTGTAGTATATCTTCCGCCTCCTATCCGATTGGTGGACCTATCACTATTCTTGAATAATGCCAACAATGTATTTGATAAAGTTGATGATGTAATAATACTCGGGGACTTCAATTTAGGCTTTATAAATTGGGTTCAGTTGAACCTGTCAGACTACCATGTTACACCAAGGGATTACTGCTGTCCGTTGGGGAATGCCTTAATCGATTTCATGTCACTTAATGGAGTTTTTCAGTACAATTGTTTCTTTAATATGAATAACAGAACATTAGATTTGATATTAAGTAATATGAAAGAGCTAAAAGTAATATGCCCATCAGACCCCTTAAGCAAATTAGACCCATTGCATCCTAGTTTACTTATTACGGTTCCTTTTAGGGATATAAAGTTACTTAAACAGAAGCCCCGAACGGATAAAAATTTTTTCAATGCCGACTATGACCAAATTCTACCTAAGCTTGAGTCTATCGAATGGAAAGAGGCTTTTTCTCAGTGTAAAGATGTCAACGAAATGGTATCTGAATTTTACATTGTTCTGAGTTCTTTAATAGATGAGTTTGTTCCTATTCGAACGCAAAGGAAATCAAGATATCCGTCGTGGTTTACCCCTCAATTAACTAAGCTCTTAAATGAAAAAGAAAGGGTCAGGAAGAAATTTAGAAAATATCAAAACCCACGTGACCGCATAAGTTTTGAAATACTCCGCAGTCGATGCCATAAACTTATAAATAAATGCTACATTGATTATAAAATTGGTATTAGCAAAGATATTACTAAGAACCCTAAAGCATTCTGGCGTTACGTTAAGGATAAACGCAAAGGTGTATCTGGGCTACCATCTACTATGACTATGGATGGCTTATCCGCCAACACTGGTCAAGAAATCGCTGATCTTTTTGCCCGTCATTTTTCATCCATATATTCGCATGATCCAGGAGGTACAGCCACGGAAGATCTCTGTGAGAGCGATGCTCTAGGTAGGATACAATTTACAGTTAATGACATTTTAAATAAATTAAAAAAGTTAGATGTAACGAAAGGATCCGGCCCAGATAATTTACCGCCCTTATTTTTAAAACGCTGCAATAAAGTTCTCGCTCTTCCACTTACATTAATTTTCAATCGCTCGCTAAGTGATGGACTCTTCCCAGATGCATGGAAAATTGCAAGAATAGTCCCAATTTTTAAAAAAGGGGACCCCAAAGAAGTGAAGAACTATCGGCCCATCTCTATATTATCTTGTATTGGCAAAATATTGGAATCACTCATTACTCCCATAATTACTAGTCACATCGACTCCCATATCTCACTAAGTCAGCATGGATTTAAAAGAGGTCGCGCAGTGGAAACCAATTTGGTTGAGTTCGTGTCTGATATATCCCTGGCACTTGATAAAAGATTGGAGGTGGACGCGGTGTACACAGATTTTAGCAGCGCATTTGATAGGGTTAATCATTCTGTACTCCTGTCGAAGCTTTCTATGATGGGTGTGCATGGGCCACTCCTAAACTGGTTTAAGTCATATCTCGGACATAGATCACAAATAATTGCTACAAACGGGTACGAATCGCAGCCATATTATGCTACTTCTGGCGTCCCCCAGGGATCGCACATTGCACCGGTCTTGTTCTCTGTATTTATAAATGACATCTCATCGCAGATAAAATACAGCAAACATCTAATGTTTGCAGATGACTTAAAGGTTTTCAAAATCATAACTTCACCCAATGACAGTCTTCAATTACAAGATGACTTAAACAGAATCCAAGACTGGTGTACTAAAAACTTTATGTCGTTGAATGTTAGTAAATGCTGTCAAATAAAATTTTCCAGAAAAAAACAACCGCAACCACCACATATACATAGTATTAACAACACTCAACTAGCTAAGGTGAATGAAGTTCGCGACCTTGGTGTGACGCTAGACAGTCAATTAAATTTCAGGGCTCACATAGATAGCACCACCACAAAATCCGCACAAATGTTAGGATTTCTAAAACGTACCTCTAAAGGTTTTCTATCTGTGCAGGCTAAAATGATTCTATACAACTCACTTGTGCGCAGCCGGCTGGAATATGCATGCATAGTATGGAATCCGTATTACGCTGTTCACTCTCAACGCATAGAAAGTATACAGCGATCCTTCACCAGACATTTGGCGATTTCAGCGCGTAATATTTCACCTCGATGTCCTTACAACGACAGGCTAAGGACATTTGGAATATCGTCATTACGGGACCGACGGATTATGTTTGGTCTAATTTTTATGTACAAAGTCATGAACGGCTTGATGGACTGTAGTTTGCTTACACGCGTGTCTCTGAATGTTCCGCGTCGCAATCCTCGCTATCCAATAACTCGAATGATCGAATTACCTTCCACCACTACTAACATAGGACGTAACTCACCAATAATAAGAATGTGCACCGAACTCAACTCTTTCATTAATAGAGAACGTGAAACTGACATATTTTTCGACAGTAAAAATAAATTTAAATATAGTATTTTGAAGTCCCTAAGTACCTCTAGTATATAGTATAGTTATTATTGTTTTGTTTATTTCTTTAGTTGTAACAATTAGTCTAACTTAAGTGTATTTTTTGTTTTCTTTCTTTATAAGTACCTAGATAGTTAATAATAAGTCTGTATAAGAATGTTGTGTTAGCTCGTAATTGGCATATACATGAGAACAGTGCCACTCATAATGATTTGCTTATAACTTAAATGTATATGCTGTGAGCAAACCTCTTAATAATAATAATAAATAAATAACTCCTTTCTTGAAGAATCCCATGCTATAGTCTGTTAGGAAAACTTCGGCAAAGAGCTCATTCTACTACCTGTTCCAAGTGTCAACAAATGCAGCAAATCCCTCAGAAATTAAAGCTACCCAACACTTACCCGAGTTAATAGCTTCAACTAGTTTGTCCCCATACTATATTAATAGATATTTACTAGTTTAAATTTAATTTACGAAACGACACATCAGAGTAGCTCAGTAGATTAGGAACCGGGTTTAGCCCAATTAAGTTTACCCTAGATATAAGTTGATCGGGATAGCCCTCTTTAGGTAATGGAATAATAAATTTTCAAAAGGTTTTAGTAGTAATAGAATGGAAATGCTGTTATGGGGGACCGGATTGTGGATTTTGTTGGATCCTATGGATAGTATTAAACGGGCTTAGGCGTAATATATTCTTGTATTTGTGTTTCTTCTTTAGTTCTTCAGTGTACAGAATATGTTACATATAAAGGCCTCATTTACAATAATAAATAATAGCAAATCATATATCCCACTACTGGGCACGGGTTTCATTTCCAACCAAGAGAGCTGAAACCTTAATCCACATACGCTGACTCTTGCATAATGTGGGGATTGCTGGTTGGTGGATAAGAAATGTCTTAAGAATTTCTTTTAAGTCATGAGGGTTTCCTCGCGATGTTTTCCTTCACCATAAGTGGACATGGGTACTGCCACTCGGGATTAAACTCACACCATTTGTGTTCAAGTCGGTTACTTTGTCACTTGGCTACCATCGCTTTTATGATTTGTCATGTACAAACGTGTTAATTTAAAATTGAGTTCGCTTTCCGTCTAGAGAACAAGCAGTGGTGGTCGAGTGGGAAAGTAGCCAACTTGCACGCAAGAGGTGCGAGTTCAATCCCGGGTAGCAGTACCAATGTGAAATTTCCTTTGTGGAGTTTATTTATGTTTGTGGAGTTTATATATAGCTAACGGTGAAGGAAAATATCGTAAGGAAATCCAAATGTTTTAGAAGAAATTCCAAAGACATGTCAGATTCACCAACCCGTAATAGGCCAGCGTGTGTGAATTAGGGCCTAAAAGGACATATACCTATGGGTTGCTTTTACTATTATTCATAATAATAAACTGGCTGTGTCTCCGCCCGCGTGAATGTCGGTCATAGAAATTAAAAATATATTTTGTCGTAAATACTATCTATCTACTGACCAATTTTTATTTAGTCCGTGAAAAGCCTAATAACACTTTTCTTAGCCCGCTCTCGATATTTTACCATCAACCGCAAAATTATACCATAGAATCAACAAATCAACTACCAAAATCAGTCACTAATTGAATAACATCAAATCAATCTGCACCTAAATTCAATAAAATAACTGTTCAATAATAAACGGTCACTCATTATAAATGCAACAGCTGTTGGACTAAATAGGTTAATTTCATTTAGTAGCTTTACACCGCAAACTATTATGTAGACTAATGTGTTGTGGTCAGGGGATGGCGATGATGCGGCTAACGCGGTCTATGCGCATCGAATATTTAGCAGATAATTATTTACTTATATTTATTTTGTACTGTGCTAAAGCGCGTGTTACGAGAGGCATATGTCTAGCAGTGGACTGCAATAGGTTGATTGATGATGATATTTAAGCGGTGTTATCCGTGTGGGAAATTAACTGACTTGCACGCAAGAGGTGTAAGTTTAATCCTGGATGGCAGTACGAATGTGAATTTCACTTTGTGGAGTTTATATCTACTAATCAAATGATTAACATCTGCTCACAATGAAGGGAAACATTGACAGGAAACCCTTGTGAAACGTGCCTTAGAAGAAATTTTAAAGACATACCTGATTAACCAACCTGCATTAGGCCAGCGTGTGTGAATTAAGGCCTAACCCCCCACGGTCTATCTAGAGGAGAGAGTAGACCCGTGGCCCGCAGTGAGACATATATGGGTTGCTATTATTAGTGAATAAAACTTTCGTGTATCAAGTAAGCGTATTGCAGCCTATCAAAGTACGAACTATAAATTGCATGACAAAACTTTTGCTATAGTTTTAGCAGTAGGCGGCAAAATATTTTTTTATCAGGCGCTTTTATGGCTGTCTTGCAGTTTAAGTTTTGAGTAAACAATAAGCTCGGATCGAGAAAAACTAAATATTTGATTATGATACAAAATTACACGCACGCAATAAGTAGGTTCTAGAGTGGCGACCACGAACTGGAAGACGCAGCGTGGGCAGGCCTCCAACAAGGTGGACCGACGACCTGGTAAAGGTCGCGGGCAACCGATGGACAAGGTCAGCTCAGGACCGAATGATGTGGAAGACCTTGGGGGAGGCCTATGTCCAGCAGTGGACGTCTTGTGGCTGAGATGGAATAAGTAGGTATGACCTAACAGTTATAAGGATATTTTTATATTTTAGCAAAAAACATAAAATACCAGCTTCTTGAATAGCAGTAAAAAATAATAGCAGTAGATATAAAATACAGTACTTATAATATTTTTTTACGATAATAATGATGCGTTTTTAATTCATCAATGTCAATGACCTTCCATTAAAAATAAAAGTGTTATATGACTGCCTTGTTCGACGCGATCGCGATTCTCGGGTTAGGCAAAATGGTATAGGGTTTTCTATCGAAAAGTTCTCAATAGCAGCTATGTATCTAATAGGTGCTAGCCTATCACTATGGAGCGCAATACCAGACTCAGCATGGCGTTCGGTTTATGCCCTATAAAAAAATATTCCATACGTTTTTCGTGCTTTCTGCATCCAATCTAATCCAAACTTTTAACATAGTAGGTGAAACGAGGGTGTCATACAATACTGCTTACCTTTTTGTCGATAAACAATTCACGTATGCGTTTTTAACGAAACGTTTTCTATTCCAGGGATAATAACTTCATATTAAAACCTGCTGTTGAAATTTCATTTTATAGTATATTATTACTTACTATGTGTATTTTTTTGTCGGGAAAATACGAATCATAACTCTAGTATAATTATTGCAAGCGTCCATAGGTTACGGTAACTGCTTACCATTAGGCAGGCCATGACGTAGTCCATCTATACTTATTTGCCACTTAAGCAGTATTAAAAAAGAATGAAGTATTCCTCTTTCAGCAACAATTTTTTGAGCACCAATGGTTTCGGCACCTAAGCTATTCTACTTACAGCACTAATAGGTATATGGGCTTGGTGCTGAATCCAAGCCCATATACCTATTGGTATTAGTGCTTAGGTGTCAAAACCATTGGTGCTCAAGAAATTGGTGCCGAAACAGGAATACTTCAAAAGAATATTGCATAGCTACTTTAAGACCCAGGCAAGATGGCGATTAAGGAGCTACGCAACGAACCAAGTCTTTATTGTATTTTTCTTTGATGTAACTGAATCACGAGTAGATACTTACGTCTTTAATGTATCTTTATGTTTTCTTAAACGTATACTCTGACATCAATCCGTTGGTGTGCACAGGGGCATAATGATAAGCCAGGCATGACATGCTTGAACAGGTTGTTTCTTCAGTTGGTCTAAATACAGTTACACTGTACCTCCTCATAATTTGACATACATGCGTTGCATATTTAATTACTAGCTTCTATCCGTAGCTTCGACCGCGTATACAGTCGCTCGCACTCTTGTTTGACTTTGGGATGACTTTGGAATAATTGTGATACACGTGTCGAATATTTATAATAGTTGTAAGTGATGATGATAAATCTTATATACATATATATTTCTTGTGTGCGTGTGTATGTCACTGAACTCCTCCTAGACGGCTGGACCGATTTTGATGAATTTTAGTGTGTGTGTCGAGTAGGGCTCCGGATGGTTTAGATTCACAATTGGACCCGGTAGCTTATATATATATCAGCTTTTTCAGGCAGGACGACGTCTGCCAGGTCCACTAGTAAATAAATAAATTTTAGTTGAAAACTATGTGTATCAATTTTCGAGTCAATCGACCCACAGAATGTGTCTTATGTTTAATAGAACATACAACGCCCCATTTTTAGGGGACTTTCGATAAATCATTTCTCAGTGGATTAACTATACTTCACGAAGAACATACTCTTCAAATTTCATGTCTTTAGGACTAGCAGTTTAGGTTGTGGGTTTATATATATATTAATCAGTCTGTCAATCGGTCAGTCAGGACTTTGAATTGTCTATATATGTTTTACATATGGATAGATGACTAGCCATGCCACATGCCACGTGGTTTCACTCATGTTTAATTTGGATAACCACGCCGCCGCGCCCGATTTTAATTTGACTTTTAATCAATGACTACTTTTAAGTTAGGTTATAAAGTGGACAAACGAATTTAAAATATGTATAGATAAAAAAAATATCGCTATAAAGGCGACATGGTACGGTCCCAGGAATAAAATTTAATAAAACAATTTTTATCTTCGCTCATCTAAGCGTGAGCTAATATTAAGCTTTGAACATCACTTCAATATAATAGCAGTTTCTCTAAAATAATTTTGTTTACTTTCTCGTTGAAGTAAATCAAGCAGTTTCAAAATGAACTGAGTTTTCATGGTTGAAACTGCGAAAGTTTGCAGTTTATGCTAATTTTGTTAGCAAATAAAAGATGAAAAATGTTTGCTTACTCTGTAAAGTTAGAAAACTGACCGAATTGATAAACTTGTCTTAGGTAAATTATATTATTATATAAGATTCAAACTGGTGGATTATTTCATTTGTTTAATTTAGTACCTGTTGATATAAATAAACGTTACCAGAAAAACTTTTTATCAACGCACCTCTCGCCACCGACAAGGAGTTCATCCTCACATCCTTGCACCTCAAACATACCGTAAGATTCCAGAGAAATTTCTTACCACGTACGATTAGGCTGTGGAATGAGCTCTTACCTCTCTTGCCGAGGTTTTCCCAAGAGACTATAGCATGGGGTTCTTCAAGAAAGGAGTTATAAGGTTTTTAAAGGGTCGGCAACGCATGAGTGTCACCCCTGGTGTTGCAAATGTCCATAGGCTACGGTAACTGCTTACCATCAGGCGGGCCGTATGCTTGTTTGCGACCTTAGTAGTATATAAAAAAACACATTTTTTTAGAAGTGCTGCACTGGAAGCAAGGAGAAGGACATTGCTTTCATTTTCAGGGTGTAACCGTTAATAAGCTACGGTAGCTGCTTACCATTAAACAAGCTATATACTTGTTTGTCAGAGTATAAAACAGTACGATACTTTAATAACCATATATACTGTAGGTAACTACAGGTGACCATAACACAAACACAAACACCGTAAAAAGTACATCCATCACATAAGAGTCGTAAAGATAATAAAATGTCCTACAATATGTACCATCTCTAGTATGCACGTTTATTTCCCAAGAGATACCACTTGACTAGTAATTTACATAAACTGCCTAATTCCATTATTGACCATAACATAAACTCACATTTTTACGACTTTATGTCAGATTGCTAAAAAAAGTACTCAAAATAAAATTCACAATGTTTGTTTAATGTTGCATGTAGATCACAGTAAAAGGTTTAATTAGAGTTTGTTTATTATGACAGATGTTGTTTACTTGTTTTTATAGCCCTGTATTTTAACTGTAGTAAAAAAATACTTGTTTGTCACAGCACTAAAATGTTTTAAAATTCGTGCAAATATACGTCGATTTTTTACGGACAATTTTCACAAAAAACATGGTTACGGGTGTTGTTAATGACATCATAGCACCTAAACAGATGGATCGATTTTAATTGTTTGTTATTTTAACGTTATTTTTGTCATTTGCAAAACTCGGAGGATATAATTTTAAAATTTTCCATTCGATTTAACAGTTTTTACTATCTAGACTAAAATAAAATTAGCTTGTTTTTTTGTTTCGTCACATAATTTTGATATGGTAAACTAGATATATGATAAAGTTTTATATATATTCTTGTATAGCTTAGTCAACTAATGTATTTGACAGAATGCCTTTATCTTCAAACTGTATATTCAAGCTACAATAAAAGAACCTAAAGCTACTTATCAAAATTAAACTACTTAATGAAAATCGTGATAAAGTCCTAGGTACTTTTATCACGATTTTCATTTACGAGTCAGTACTTTGAATGTATTTTTTTATATTTACGTTCGAGTATTTAGACGTTCAATTTATAGTAGTCGATCAATTGATATTCGCTTATTTGTCATTCGATTTGGCGTAGTACATCCCTAATACCTATATTAATACAATTTAAATAAATATATTTTTTATAAATCAACCAAGTGTGAGAATTGTATGTCATACCTATGTATTTTATCATTCCTTTTACGAAAATTATCACTGATAATATATATTAAATGTCAAGTAATTATTCAAGCTTTAAAATGTCATACTGTGTAATAAATGAACTTTAATTAACCGTCAGAATTGGCAGTTACCCAAAAGATTTATCTTGTCATCGGTCATAGAAGCTATAAGGAAGAGGGTGAAAAGCAATCATAAAATTATTACAAGTCAGTCAACTCAATGACTTGGGATGAAAAAGTCAATTACTTCTTAGAAGACTTTACTGCTGACTTTTTTACTTTATATTTCGCACCCCTATTGCAATCTACTGTCAATAAAATCTTTGAATTCTCAGATTTCTATTCGTATTATGATTTGCTTGCAAACGCGGGGCTCAATTTAGTATATTAGAGGGATTACACACTATGACTTTTGGCATCGACATAAAATGGGTGAATCTTAAACGGTGTCGATACACTTAAAATTTTAAGTCACAGTTTTTTAAGAAGAGGAAATGCAGTACGTTTTTTAAGAAGAGGAAGCGGGTTTTAGTCATAAAGTAAGAAAGTACCATGATTACCGAGTTTCGATTTATATCAGTGTTCCGCAAACTTTTTCTATTCAAGGTAGTTATAGAATATCGGACAATTTAAAAAAAAACAACATTAAATATTACATTTACAAAAAATCTATATTTATTAACAAACCGAAACTTTATACGGCACTTTTGTATTTTTCGGCCGCGCCGCTAACTTTTTTAGATAATCTTATTTTTCCGAGGCACACTAATTACCACGGCACTGAATCTCATTATAATAATAATTAATAGACATAAACATAATTATAATTTATTGACTGCTTTGTTGGTTCCGAAGCATAAGTGGTGGTCTCGCCATTAACCACTGCACGGCGTGCTGTGGGTTCGATCCCTACACGACAAAAAGTTGTGTGAGCCATAAATGGTTTTTCCGAGTCTGAGTGTACTTGGTGTTAGTTAATTGTATGTTTGTAAATTCCCCCTCAACTGTTCCTTAGTGCGGGAGTTGTCTTTGAAAAAAATCTTATTTTAATAACTCAATTTCTTTGAAAAAGTTTCAATACCTATGCTTTTTTGCGTATTCTTTATTCATTCTGTTCAAGCCTGTGTTGAAAGTCTTTCATTAGTAAGATTATAATACTGATATTAGAACAAGTGTTATAATAGGGCTAGTTAGTTTGACGGGGCGTTATCCGCACTTGGCCGCTCAAGTGGGCTTTTGTACGTGAATATAATAGGGCTAATAAGAATATCTTTGGAATTATTCTTCTGCTCAAGTGCTTTGCAGTTTCATTTTATTTTCCATCAACAGACAACATCTTTATAGACGTTGCCTTCCTGTATTACCTGTGTAGGTATACCCGTAGGTATATTTTATATTTGCCGTCAATTGAAACAGTAGACAATATATATATATATATATATTCATCTCAACTCAAGTGAGTTAAAAAGAAAGAATCATTTAATTGGCACAATGTCGAAAACATACATAATTATTATATCCTACATATTTTATAAACGCGAAAGTTTGTAAGTATGGATGGATGGATAGATGGATGTATGGATGTTTCTCGTAAAAACTACTGAACGGATCTGCATGAAATTTGGCACAGAGATAGATTATAGCTACTTTTTACAGCGATAACCGACATCCAAGCGGGCGGAGCCGCGGGCAACAGCTATTATAATGTATTTGCAAGTACATAAAATAACATTATTTTACTCCTTTTATTTTAAAAGATAACTCCCGCACTAAGGTACAAGCTCTGTGACTTTTACAATTTACGGACACAAAAATTGTGATCCATAAATAGAGTCCCCAGTATATAATTATATACTCTATTTATGGATCACAATTATTTTTGTCCCATGTAGGGATCGAACCCACAATAATTATGTGTATTTTGTGTCCGTTTATTGTAAAAGTCCCACGCGACACGGGGTATGTTTCGTTTCCCTAGTGCGGGAGTTGTTTTTTATTTAAATATAAATATAGTTTGATATTAACAAACATAGAATAAAAGCAATGATGGAATCATCCATTGAAAGGCGAGAAACTTAGCTACACTTGACCTTGTCCGGTTGACAGCTGTCAGTTGCACAGTACAATACAGTCTCTTTATTTTCTTTAATTAAATTTAGTAAAACTTGCAAAAGTCGTGTTAAATTCATAATATTTTGTGTGTATCAATCAAAGTAATCAGTGAGAACGTTTGCAGATATTTATACTTAACGATAGCAGATATATAATTAAAAAACAGTGATGAATGAAACAATATCAAAAATAAACTAATTTGATAGTTCTACACTTCTACCAAGTGTTTTGTGTTAACATTATCATTAAACGGCAAGCAGGGATGCGAACTTACTTAACATTTTTGTCAGTGATAAAATTACATCATGTTTATACCTTTATAACTTTATGTAAACAGTGATACGTTACAACAATAAATTTTAAAATCGAATTTCGACTGATTAACATTATAGTGCTACCAACATAACAATACTGCGGCGCGTTCCAGTCAGACTGTATGACAGTTCTCTAGCTTTGACTCCAGTCTTGAAACCGAGCAATTTGAGCATCATGTTACAATACCCGATAGATGGCGCTAGTGTAACTATCAAGCACTTAATACTGAAGAGCCATCTATTGGAGAGTAACAATAATTTAAGCAATTCCTTCAGCGCTGTATTTAGAATGGCAGATAAAGAGATTCAACTCTTTGGAAATAGTACCAATACAACGCCCGTGACACGATTTAATACATCATCACTAGAAAATACTTCAAAAAGGAATATTACTTTACGAAATAAAACCAAAATAAATATTTCAACTGAGAATTCCTTTGAGGGACTATCTGAATGTTCTGAAAACGATGATTGTGAGTATTCATCTAGAAAAACAACGCCCACACAAGAATTAAACAGAAGTTTTCCGAATTTGGGCACGAACAGAGACGATTTACAAGAAATGAAAAAGATAATATATACACTTGAAGAAAAGTTACTGATAGCAGACAACGAAATAGTGAATTTACTAGATGAAATAAATAAACAGAGCAAAGAAATTAAGGAGTATAAATTAAAAATTGAACAACTCACCAGCATATGCAAAAGCACCACAACGAACAAAAAGCCCCAGAAACCACTAAAGAGAAGACCACTTAAATCAAAGCTGGATTTCTCACAGAACGATAAAGACCAAACTACAACAAAACAAAATACAACAGTGGTGTACCAACCAGTGAATAGCACAATAGTGTCGCCTATCGTTCAATGTACGATACACAGTTGCAACGACATTAATCAATTACACCAAAATAAGGACAGCCGCACGTTAACAAAGTCACAATATAGTTCAGCAGAGTTAAAAACAGGTCGTGTAACTAGCACGATAAAAACCCGCAATATTATAATACTGGGCGATCATGAACAGACAAGAGGTATTTCGGCAGGTCTTATAAAGACATGGAGTGGAATATGGGAACACAGCTATCAACCATTCGCACTTATCAAGACAGGGGCCACAAGCTCCGAAATATTAGCTCAATGCGACGATATTGCAAAAAACATATCCGACGGTGATGTAGTAATACTTAATATTGGTAGTAACGATAGTAATATTCAGAAACTGCATTACAACACCTGTTTAATGATAAACAAACTATGTAAAGCATATATTTATATAGTCCCAATTTGTTGTAACCCATATCTGAATCATAACATGATTAATAATTCGCTGAAACTGTGGACTGCACACCTAACAAAGTGCAAATTTATCGAAAACCTAAATATTGGAAATAGACATGACCATTTTAATTATATCGAAGAAGTTTGTAATAGCATCAATTCCTATATTCAATGTAATGAAAATAATTTAAAGTATGTATCAGCTAATCAACAAGAGTTACAGAAAATATGTATTATAAGTAGCAATACAAATAACAAAATAGCAGATATAGCTATAAACACCTTTGTTAACTCTAACTTATGTCATTATCTTTATCCGAATTGTGGTGTTCTTACGTTATTGAATAATTTATGTACAAAATTACTTAATTTTACACAAAATGACTACTGTGTTATTATGATAGGGGCAGAAGACTTCTTACGAACAAAGAATTATTATTATCTTGCCACGCAAATAAGAGAAAAATTAAAAATGATTAAACATACGAATATTATATTGTGCTTGCCAAATTACAGTAATCATGACTATTCTGTAATGTTTAACTCAAGGGTCGAAGCGTTCAATAATATGCTTATCAGCGATAATGAATATTTTAAATACGCTAAAATACTGGATTCAAATTTAAATTTATGTTGTGATAATATGTTTCATAAACTTAAAGGATTGTTAAATAATAATGGTATGCAGAATATATTTCAAAACCTAAATCTCCTTATTAAAAATAAAGATTGTATAGCTAAAATCAATAATAATAATATTAATAAAACGAATTGCGAAACAAAGGAAGAGTCTAGTCAGAAGTTTTTTCGAGGATAAGTCTAAATACACACTTCTTCATCAAAATATAGCCGGAGTATTAAATAAAATTGATCTACTTGAACTAACTATCCAAGACTTAGAAATAAAACAAAGTCAAATCGATATAATCTGTCTAACAGAAACTTTTATAAAAAAAGGATCAGAGTCCAATCTTAAAATTAATAATTTTAAACTAGCAGCATATTTCTCCAGATCTGACCAACGTAGAGGTGGTTCGTGCATTCTTGTAAGAAACAATTTAGATACTAAGCCACTAACCAATTATATAAAACCTACACCGTTTCACTTTGAATACTGTGCTACTGAGATAAGCCAACTTAAACTATATGTAGTATGCATATACAGAATTCCTAACGTCAATATTAACATATTCCTGAAAAATCTTGATGAACTACTAAAAAAAATAACAAGAAAAAGTAATAAAAACATAATACTTTGTGGGGACTGGAACATCGATTTACTAAAACTTAATTATAGTCCAACCAAGGAATTACTTTCCCTACTCCAGAATTATAATATAATAAATCATATAACCACACCTACAAGAAGGGAAGCGTGCTTAGATCTAATAACTAGCAACCTGAGTAATGTTACTTCAAAGACACATTACCTAGCATTATCTGATCATGAAACAGGACAAAGTATCTCATTTAAAATTGCAAAATGTAAAAACTTAATAAGATCCAGTAAATTTTGGTTTATAAAACAAAGAGACTACAGTAGAGAAAATAGTAAGAAATTTATATCCTGTATGGGGGCACTTTCATTCAACGATGTCTACGAATGTATAGACGTTGACGAAGCATTCGAACTGTTCCATGATACAATCATATTGTTTTATAATTTATGTTTTCCGTTTATAAATATTAAAATAACAAATAAACCAGTTAAATCAAAATGGATCTCTAAAGGCCTTAAAAAATCATTTATACATAAGAGAAAACTCTACCTTAAGTGCGTCCAGTCAAGAACGATGAGAAAAACACATCTTAGACACTACAATATTTACAAAACTGTACTAAAAAAATGTACACTTCAGGCTCAGAAAATCCAAAATTCAAGATATATTGCTAAATCAAAAAACACTTGCAAAGCAGCCTGGAAAATAATTAAATCTAATTTTGATAATGAAATTAATGCATCCGACATAACAAAAATTAAAATGAAAGACGAAGAGTACTCTGACCCTAAAATAATAGCTGATAAATTTAATAATTATTTCATTAATCTGACAAATAATCAACAGACATCTATTTACAATAATCAATTCCTAAATAACATTTCCACCAATCCAAATACGATATTTCTAAATCCAATTGATGATAAGGACATTTATAAAATAATCAACTCACTCAATAACACAAATGCTACGGGATATGACAATATTGGAACAAAGATTCTCAAACAATGCTCCAAAAGTCTGTCGGGGCCGTTAAGCCACATAATAAATGTATCCTTCTTCCAAGGCAAGTTTCCAAAACGTTTGAAATTTTCTATAGTGAAACCACTGTACAAAAAAGGCGAAAAAACTGAAATGAATAACTATCGTCCAGTTACGTTGATACCAGTTATATCAAAGATATTTGAGAAGGCCATGCACAATAATTTTTATATTTTCTTGTCAAAACATAACATTTTAGGACCAGAACAATTCGGTTTCCGAAAAAATTCATCAACTACGTTAGCCTGCTTTACATTATTAAAAACCATAACGGAATTTTTAGATAAGAGAGTGCCAATCATGTCTATCTTTCTTGACATGTCAAAGGCTTTTGATTTCGTATCACACAACCTTCTTCTACAAAAACTAGACAGGTATGGTGTACGAGGGAATGCACTAAGCTGGATACAAACTTATCTTTCAGATCGCTATCAATGTGTAGAAATTCCATGCTTGTCAGGGCTTAATAGAACATCACAGAGATCGCGATACGTTTTAAATGAATGCGGCGTACCACAGGGCAGTATCCTAGGTCCGCTGCTGTTTTTGATGTATATCAATGACCTACCGAAAGCTACTAACTACAAATGTGTCTTATACGCGGAAGACACAACTTTGCTGATACACTGTGAGAATAAGGATACATATGAAGAGGAAATACAAAGAACCATGAATAATGTAAATATGTGGTTAGATAGTAATAATTTAAGAGTTAATATAAGTAAAACAAAATGTATACAGTATCAAACATATAATAGTAAAAAAGCATCGATAAAAATTGCTCACAATGACCAAACAGTAGAGACAGTAGAATCGACTACTTTTCTAGGTATTATCATTGATAAATATTGTAGCTGGAAACAACACATTGACAAAGTCTGCTCTAAACTAGACAGTTACGTATATGTCCTCAACAGACTAAGGCAAGTAGCTACACCTAACGCGACTCTCTGTGCCTACCACGGTTATGTCTCCTCTGTTTTGCGTTACGGAATAGTTATATGGGGTAACTCTGTAGATTTAATCAATGCATTCAGAGCTCAAAAGAAATGTGTGAGGGCAATAAGTGGTGCTGAATACCTAGATACTTGTAAACCTTTGTTCCAAAAGCACAGAATTCTGCCTCTACCCTGTCTGTACATCTATGAGGTTGGTATATTTGTGCATAGAAATACATCTCTATTTATAAAAAATACAGAGTTTAATAATAGACATAGTAGATACCCTAATAAATTACATGTACCAAATCAACGCACTAAAGTCTTTGGTAGTAATGCATATTGTATGTCAATTAGAATTTATAATAAATTACCAAATTGTTTCAAAAATCTGAACCTATCACAATTTAAAAGAAGACTTATGGACTTATTACTTGAAAAATGCTATTATTCAACTAACGAATTCATTAATGATAAGAATATATTTATAAGTAGTTAATAAATGCAATAATATGTTATAATTGTAATAATACATAGTTTAGATTATAGTTAGTAAGGAAAATATTTGTACACCAGAAATGGTAGGATATATGAAACCTAAAAAAATGTTAACACCTTATTGTACTATATTCTGACAAATAAATCTATCTTTATCTTTATCTTTATCCGTTATGTCAATTTGACAGCCAATGGACTATACAGGATACTTCATTGATACTTTTATCCAATGACTAATACTTTTTTTTGCTTGAGTATATGCACTGTGATTCTTCCTTTTTACAATTAATTAAATTATTCATTCAGGTCAGAAAGTAACACTTATGAAGGTCACAAATTATGAATAAGCCGGAAAGATGATGTAAGCTAAATTTGCCTACGGCTAGTTTGCTGAAGTGGAGTCATGGGAAGAACTAGCAAGAAACGCAGGCCACTCTTTTTAATCACCAGATATTTTCAATGATTCTAAAATACAATGGTAGCATGCAAGCTGATGCAGTCAAAACACGATACTTCTTTATTAATTAAAATAGCTAATCGTAATTAGTACTAGTCGTAAAAGATAAAAAATCGTATAGTCTGCCTTAATTTTCATTTTTTTATACTACTTGGGTGGCAAACAAGCATACGGCCCGCCTGATGTTAACAGAGAGAGAGATGTTATTGCCCATTTTCCATACAAAGGTATTCCTGATTTTCCGTCTTGGATTTTGAGCTTAGAGCAATGAAATTTTAACCTGCTATACATATCAGGCTTGACGATGACGCATAGGTTAGTTTCTTTGGTCATAAATTCTACAAAAATATTTTTATTTATTTGTAGAATTTATGACCAAAGAAATAAAAAAATAGGAATATAAAGAAAAAGGAATACGGGGGATTACGAGGGGCACTCCCTCTTAAGCAGTTACCGTACGTTACGTAGCCTATAGACGCTTGCAATACCAGAGGGATACGTGTTGCCAACCCATTTTTTTTTGGGCATAGGCATATACCATACAGGCTATGTTGGCAGGCATATGTTAGAAGTCCTCCTCCAGTCAGGCTTGCTCCTTAGTATGGTGCCATACTCCTTTTAAAATGAATGTAGTATACAATATATAAAATAGCAACCCACATACATACCACTGTTACACAAGTCTGCTCTCACAAACAATAATAAATTAAGATCAAATCTCTTACTCCCAACATTTCATTTTGTACAGAATGACGACGTAAAGGTGAAATCATATGACCACTTATTACAAAAAAGTTCAAACATTATACCCAAAGAACATCCATTTCGCTTTTTACAGCAAGTTACGTTACGATCTGCCAGCCATAAAACCTTGTCTTTGTACCTACGTTGTAAAAAATGTAAGTGGTTTGGCCAGTTTTACGGCTAACGACCCGGTGCACTCTGACCCAAGCAAAAATTAAGTAACAACCCTTTATTTTATAGGAAATACAGTAAAATATTATAACTTTAGGTAAAATGGATCTATAGGAAAAATGAAAATATCACTTGCATTTTTTTACAATCTATGCCAATCGAATGCCAATGCCATTCGATCCCAAATTAGGTAAAACCTGTAACTATGGCAACCAGACAACTGGTAAACAAACTTGTATATTTTTAAGTACGTCCTACTAATATTATAAATGTGCAGTTTGTGAGTTTGGATGTCTCTTTCATGTAAAAACTACTTTGTTATTTCTTTTTTTAAAAAGACAACTCCCGCACTAGTGAACAAGCTCTGTTTCGCGGGGGACTTTACAAAACATACAATTAACGGACACAAATTACACCCAGACTCAGAACAATTCTTTATGGGTCACACAAAGTTTTGTCCTGTGTGGTGATCGAACCTACAATCACAGCAGGCGCATACTGCAGCCACTGGACCACCGAGGCACTTCTGAATGGACCTAGATGAAATTTGGCACAGAGATAGATTATAGTCTGGAATAGCACATAGGCTACTTTTCATCGCGATAACTGAAATAAGTAATAAATAATAATTGAAATAGACAGATTACACTTAGAAATATAATCGTGCTTATTCATAAAGTTTTGTCCTGAGTGGGAATCAAACCCACGACCATAGGTTTATTCAGGGTCACTAAGCACTAGACGAACAAGCCAGTCATGTCAGTATTTATTACGTTCGCGTTTAAAACGATGTATTTTTTTTACGAGTACCGAAGTGGTAAAAGTTTATGATATGCTATTAGAAAATATTGAGTTAGGTAAAGTTTGCAACCGTATATTTTATAGCAGTATCCCAAATACTGCTGCTAATGTGGCTGCTAATTGACCTAAAAATATCAACACAAAAGAAGTTTAAAGAGGTATTTTTATTTTAGTATTTATATTTTTTTCGGGACAGGTAAGGCTAGCATGGAACTCTGCTTTCAAAAGTCTTCTAGTGTAAATAAGTCAAAGTTCTATTAAAAGTTCACTTTAATTCAAATATAATGCTAGGAAACAAAGTCATTTATTTAGCAACAAAAATGCATTGACTTAGACAAAAAATCAACAATTTTATAGGAACACCCACAAAACCCTTGTTTTATAATCGAAATGTGTATTTTTACCCTGTTTATTTCTGTACAAGGATCATTTACCACAGGGAACATTGCACGAAGGGGAAAACACCATTAGAAAACATTCTCTCTTTACTAAATGTTTTTTTTTTCACTTTGATTTAATAATTTACATGGGGGGCAATTCTGATGTAAACATTAAAACAGTTATACTAAAACACGTCTGGTTTTTCATATGAGAAAATTTCTCATATAAGAAAACAGTCCTGTTGTGGTATAACTGGTAACCCCTATAGTTTAATGTGCGAAGTGTTTTCGTACAAGCAAATAAGCTTTTGCAGTAGTAAAACGCTTAAAAAGCCTCGACTAGATAATACATATATAGTCAACATCAGTACAATATGTAACTGAGACCATAAATATGATGATGATGATACCACAGCAATTAATCAGATAAATAATAATATGTAGGTATTAGGAAAATAACTTCTTGATCCGTGTGGTGACGGATTAAGTAAACAAATGTCATCACCCCGTTCGAGGGTGTCGTAAGAGTCGACTAAGGGAAGGAAAACTCGAATCAAAACCCTATACCAACCCGTCTGGCCAGCGTGGTATAGTTGGCTAATATCCCTCCAAGAGTATAGAGGCCTATGCCCAGTAGTGGGACATTTAATGGTTGAGATGATGATGAATAGAAAAATAAACTAAAATATGTAATTATGGAGGCAATATTCTTTCTTCCTCCGACCATTCCCGGTTATGACAGTAAATCTCAAACGAATTGAGTGAAAAATTACTACAGCCGCAATGTCTTTACTCTCACAACGGAATACTTTGTAGTACAAGACCTCACTCGCACAGTCCGGTCGAGCGGCAATCGTAACTCACAAATATATATATATCCTTATGAGCCGTGACCACGAACTTAAAGACAAGGCGTTAGCAGGCCTTCAACAAGGTGAACCGACGACCGGCAGGGGTATTCCGTAAGAGTGAAACCCGAGCGACCGCGAAAACGGAGCAAAATCTGGCTGTCAGATTGAAAATCGGTATTCCGTAGGAGCGAAAACCGAACCTTTTTGACGTTTAGCAATCATATTGTGTGCCGTCATAGAGCAATCACAACTGTCAGTTTGCGATCGCTGTTTCTTAGAGAATCAGCCGGCGGGTAAAGGTTGCGGGCAACCGAAGGACACGGTCGGCTCAGGAATGAGTATTGTGGAAAGCCTTGGGGGAGACCTATATCTAGAAGTGGATGTCTTTTTGCTGAGACGATAATAATGATATAATTATCTTTAAGAGTCGGTCAACCATCTGAAGCGGCAATCGCATCTTAACATTGCACATTTATCAGCATGCACGAATTTCCCTTAGCTAACCTTTGCTTTTTTGTTACAAAGACCAACATTTATTTAGGACAACAGAATTGATACCATAAGTAAATTTGCGATACTAAATCAAGATGAACTTTGTACTTTTTGCTTTTCTTGCCATGGTTATTGATGTTTATTGTATTAAATGGTTTTTAAAAAGAAATTGTTTCTTTTAAGCATTCGCTTTTTAAATAATGCATATACACATTGCTAGTTATATAGCCAGCAACCATAACTGCCTCGGTGGCTCAGTGGTCTATGTATGTCACTGCTGATCACGACGTGCTGGGTTCGATTCCCGGGTCGGGCCAAAAATTGGTATTGGGTTTTTCTGACAAGAAATTCACAATAGATGCCCGGAATTTGGAAATTTGGCGGTATTTACACCCCCGCGCCTTGAAAAGCACGTAAAACCGATAGTCCTACACCTGATCTCTCTCCGGTCATATCGGATTGACGTCCACTGGACTATAAGAGTGAGGAAATAAAGAGCGCACTTGTGTGTGCGCACACACTTGAGTACTATAATATCTCCCGTGCAGATGGCTAGTCCCCGTTGTGATTAGCCGCCGTGACCGAAATTCGGTTAGAAGGACATTATCATTTATTATGGCCAGTTTCTCACCCAATGCAATGTAGAATTGTTATGCCTTTCGTATGACGCGACGACAGCAACGCGGGCGTGACCGTGGAGTGCCGTCTCGCAATGCATAGTTTTGATATGTATAGGCCCTAACATACAACTAAGTACTATCGTTTATTACACAGACTTATATTGAAACGTCTGTGGTATAATAGTTTTTTTTTTAAAGACAGTTGCCGCACTAGAGAACATGCTTTGTGTAGCGGGGGACTTTACAAATATACAATTAACGGACACAAATTACACCCAACTATAATATTATAATAAATTTTCGTACAACTACTATTATAGGTGAATAGTAGCTTTGAGTAGCGGGGGACTTTACAAACATACAATTAACGGACACAAATTACACCCACCTATAATATTATAATAAATTTTCGTACAACTACTATTATAGGTGAATAGTAGCTTTGAGTAGCGGGGGACTTTACAAACATACAATTAACGGACACAAATTACACCCACCTATAATATTATAATAAATTCGTACAACTACTATCATAGGTGAATAGTAGTTGTACGAAAATTTAAATATGAAAACTATTATAAATTTGAAAGTTATTCTGCCTCTCGGTCCGTCTGCTACCTTTTTACAACTAATCAAATTAAATTTGGCAAGGAGATAGCTGAATGATAATAATAAAACATAGGGTACTTTTTATAGCGATATTTTGATGTGCTATTTTATATATTATATATTATAGTATTAGTTAGTTGTCAAGTATAGATTAAGAAAATTCTAGTTTATTATGTTAAGTAGATATAATTAATTTAATATGTACTATTATTTGTATTGTTGACTACTCTAACGCATTAGGTTACCTGTAATGTTAGTGTAGGTATGTAAATAAATAAATAAAAAAAAAAAAAAACTATCTTTGTGTTTTATTTCTTATAGATAAGTTTGTTTGAGGCTTATGGCTGATCAGGAGTCGGAAAACAGGTCTCATTTAAACAACATGTTCCAGCAGAACCGTAGAAACGTAGTTACATTAAAAATCCTTTAAGAGAGGTAGGGCACCATACTAGCGAGCAGGCCCGACTGGGGAAGGACCTCCACCTTACAGAAGACCACAGCCAAATAACTGCACACAGCGGTGTAGTTGTATTCCTGTGTGTGTGTACAGGTCTCCAGCGCTCATTTAGGGATGCGTTTTGAAAGAAACGTATTCCTATCCCACGGTTACGTTTCATCTATCCATCTTAAAGCCCTGGTGTCAAAAAATGGGCTGGCAACACGCAAGTGATACCTCTGGTATTGCAGGCGTCCATAGGCTACGGTGACTGCTTAATATGGCGGGCCGTATGCTTGTTTGCCACTCAAATAGCATAAAACAAAACCTTTTTACAAAAATGAATGCTTCTATATTTTTCTTGAACGAACGAATGTAATTTTTGTCTATTTAAAAAATCTATAATATTTTTGAAAAAGAGGTAAGTATCTATAATGTCTATAGAATAAATAACTATCTATAATATCTTTGAATGAATATCTATAGTGTCTATGAGAGCGCGTTCCATCCAGATTCTGTGTATTGAGTAACAAACATCCATCCATCAATCTAAATCTAAACTTTTGCATCAATATTATTATTAAAATATAAAGTAAGATATTATTGGCGCTTTATGTCCGTCAAAACTATAGAAAATAATAAAATAGTACCACCTGTATAGCTTGCTAGAAGCTATTAAATTACAAGGTAAACTTCGCGAGTCACGGTGTAGTTAAAAATATATTGATTGTTTATTTCCTATCTTGAAAACTAATACCTATACTTTAATACATAGTATTAATTAGGTACTTAAAAGTAAATACAGTATTTAATAGATTTTATATTTTTTATTAGATGCTAGCCATTGCCTGCGGCTCCACCCGCGTGGATGTCCGTTATCGCGATAAAAAATAGCCGATTCAACTATTCCAGACTATAATCTATCTTTATGCTAAATTTCATCCAGATATGCTAAGTAGTTTTTACGAGATAGAGTAACTAACATACTTCCACCCATCCATGTAAAAAAAACTTAGTCATTTAGGGATCGTATTCCTATCCCAAGGATATCCCATCTTAAAGCCCTGGTTTTAAAAATGGGTCGGCAAAACGCAAGTGATACCTACCTATAGTATTGCAAGCGTCCATAGGCTACGGTTAGAACGTATGCTTGTTTGCCACCCAAGTAGAAAAAAAAAACTTGACGCATTTGCTAATCTTGCGGTCTTGCCTTGGGCATTGGCTATAATGCCGAATTTTTCTAGTAGGAAATAATACTAGTAGCTGTACTCATATTTCCTCTATAGGTAGTGTAGGTACAGCCTTAATTATGCAACGGAAATGACGATTATATTTACAAAAGTTTATATTTCCTATTTGCGTTAAAGAATATTAAAACTTGTTAATTAGTGTTGATTGGAAAACAAAGGATTTGTTATAGGAAGTATGCTTTTCTTATTATGTACTAGCTGTTACTCGCGGCTCCGCCTGCGTGGAAGAGTTATTCCAGACCATAATCTAATTCTGTGCCCAATTTCATCTAGATCCGTTAAGTAGTTTTTACGTGAAAGAGTAACAAACATCCATTCATCCATCCATACTTACGTTCGCGTTTATAATATTAGTAAGATAAATATTAGTAGGTAAGGAGTTAAGTAAGATTAAAGAATATTGAAAACTATACACTGCGTTTTTTTTACACCAGGTTTTTAAGATGTAGTAGGTATCCTTTATAGTGGTCGTTCCTGTCCATCCTAAAGTTGCCTGGAAGAAATAGCGCTTAGCAATAAGGCCGCCGACTGTACTTGTTTATTTTCTGTATGTGTGTATCGTATCCGTGTGGTGACGGTTTAAGAATACAAAGGTCACCACCCCGTTCCATCCACCGAGGGTTTCGTAAGGGTCGACTAAGGGAGTAAGTCAGGCAGACAAGTTCCACTGCAAGAGAGGGAAAACTCGAAACAAAACCCTATACCAACCCGTCTGGCCAGCGTGGTATACTACATAGTAGTAGGCTAATATCCCTCCAAATGTATGGAGGAGACCCGTGCCTAGCAGTGGGACGTTTATGGGTTGAGATGACGATGATGACGATGTGTGTATCTAACATAAGTTTTGTTATCTTATGGTGTAAAATAAATAATTATTTATCTGTTTATCTTTAGGATAAGAAAACTATTCTTTTAAACGCTTCCTTAAATGAGCACTGGAAACCTGTACTTACACACAAGAACCCAACTTTACCGCTCTGTGTAGTTATTCGACTGTGGTATTCTGTAAGGTGGAGGTCCTTCTTCAGTCGGGCTTGCTCGCTTGCATGGTGCCCTACCTCTTTTAATATCAAAATAATAGCTTAAATGATTTCACGGCACTCATACAAAAAATATAATTTTAACAGGTCAGATTGACACTTTATTTCTTTAAAATAATAGTAACAACCCATGTTACCCTTGCCCGCTCCTAGGCAAAGGTTTTCTCTTCTCTATCAAGAGAGGTGAGAGGGCTAAGGCCCTAATACAAACTCGCTCGAGACTTAAAGCTCGCACCAAGGTGTCTCACGCGACTATTACGGAGATGATGTATGCGGATGATTTATGTTTTGTAGCGGAATCCTCAGAGAGTCTACAAACACTTATGTCGAGACTTAATGAGTCATGTCGCAGATTTGGCTTAAAAATCAACGTAAGAAAGACCGAAGTGATGGCCCAAACGTTGAATAGTGCCCCAGCTGACATTAAACTCGCTGACGTCTCACTTAAGCAGGTAGATAGATTCAGGTATCTGGGGAGCACCGTAACATCGAGGTGCCTCCTTGATAATGAAGTCAACAGCAGAATCGGAGCAGCTGCTGCAGCCTTTGGTAGACTTCGTATCAGGGTGTTCCGTTCACACGACGTAAAGCTCTCTACAAAAGTAGATGTATACAAGGCGATCGTTATGCCGAACCTCTTGTATGGGTCTGAAACGTGGTGCCTTTACCGCAAGCATATCCGCACATTAGATAGATTTCACCTCAAATGCCTTCGCGACATTATGAATATACATTGGTCGGACCGTGTTCGGAACACGGAAGTTCTACGGCGGGCAAATATAGGTGGAATCGAGTCTTATCTAATGAAACGGCAGCTTTGGTGTGGCCATGTCTCCCGAATGTCAGATGACAGGATGGCTAAGCGCATCTTTTAGTCTGAGCTGCAGGATGGCAAACGGAAACACGGTGGCCAATTCCTGCGGTACAAAGATGTGCTTAAGCGACACATGAAAAAATGTGACATAGAACCGTCACAATGGGAGGCAATGGCGGCAGACCGACCACGGTGGAGGCACACCATAAACACCAAGGTGGCCGAGTTTGAGACGAAGCGAAAAGTAGAGCTCGATGCTAAACGAGACGAGCTCAAGGCCCGAATACCCGAGGCCATACACTATAACTATGTCGGAGGGGTACTGACCTGTAGCGTATGTGGTCGTACATGCGTTGCAAAGATCGGTTACGTCAGTCATATGAGAGCACATCAACGAGGCTCTCAATAGTTAGTAGCCAGTCGCTGTGGCCGAATACGGTCAGGATATATATATACAAACTCACTGGCCTTATGCAGGTTGGTAGTTTTTTTTTTGTATACTACCAAGGTGGCAAACAAGCATACGGCCCGCCTGATGGTAAGCAGTTACCGTAGCCTATGGACGTTTGCAACACCAGGGGTGTCACTCACGCGTTGCCGACCCTTTAAAAACCTTATAACTCCTTATAAATCTGACATTCTTTTACAATTTTTATGAAACTCATGGTTTTTCTCACAATGTTTTCCTTATTTATTAAACCTATATTTATAAATTTGACGTCGATTTGATTTCTCTAAACGGACCTCAACAATACAAAGTAATTCCAAACGCGGCAATAAAATTAAAACGTTGTTTAATAAACTGTTCTACTTCACGTGCCGGTTTCAGTGAAACTGAAAGTAATTTCACCGGTTCGTTTGCACAATGTTTTGTACTCATTTATTACTAAACAGAGCGTTTTGTTATTAAGTAAAATCTTTCAGCACGAATTATTTACGACTTTTTTATACTACCAAGGAGGCAAACAAGCATACTGCCCGCCTGATGGTAAGCAGTTACAGTAGACTTATTCATATTTTGGGCAAAAAGAAAGTACCTATTGTCTGATTTTTGTTGAGCAATTTTTGTCCGCGTGGATGTTGTTAATCGCGACAAAAATCCCGTCCTTCTCCAGGATAGGTACATTTATACCTTTGCCAAATTTCATAAAGATCCATTTATTATACTTTGCAGTCGTAGTCCGGGAAGTCTTGCAGACAACTTCTGAAGGTATGCGCATCCGTTTTCGTACTGATGGAAATTATTTCAACTTAGCCAGATTCAAGGCCCGAACTAAAGTGTCCTACGCACTGATCACAGAAATTGTCTATGCAGATGATCTTTGCTTTGTGACTGACTCCCCAGACGGTTTGCAGCAGCTTATGACAACCCTTCACGAGTCTTGCCGTAGTTTTGGTCTGAAGATTAGTGTCAAAAAGACGGAAGTGATGTCCCTTGATATCCATGGTCAAGAGGCACTGGCCATCAAGCTCGGTGATGATTTTGTTAAGCAGGTTAATGCATTCCGGTACCTCGGGAGTATGTTAACATCAAATTGCGACCTTGATGCTGAAATCAACAGTAGGTTAGGTGCTGCAGCTGCAGTATTCGGTAAACTGGATCGCAAGGTTTTTAGTTCACATGACCTGAAGCTGGCTACCAAAATAGATATTTATAAGGCGGTGGTGTTACCAAGCATACTGTACTCTTCGGAGTCATGGACAGCTTATCGCCGCCATATACGCACGTTGGACCGTTGCCACCTCAAATGCCTTCGCAAAATACTAAACATCCGTTGGTTTGATCGCGTCCGGAATACGGAAGTGCTGCGAAGAGCCAATATCATGGGGATTGAGGCTTACCTGATACGGCGGCAACTCCGTTGGTGTGGACATGTATCGCGAATGTCAGATCAACGTACGACTAAGTGCATCTTTTTCTCTGAACTTGAGAAGGGCGTAAGCATGGCGGACAATTCCTCAGGTATAAAGATGTACTAAAGCGTCACATGAAAAAGTGCGATATTGAGCCCTTACAGTGGGAGCAATCAGCTACTCGACGACCAGAGTGGAGGTCTCTGGTGAAAGCCAAAGTCAATGACTTTGAGGCCAATCGCTGCTCTGAACTAGATGCTCGACGCGATAAACTGAAAGGTTAAGGTTTTGTGTTACGTCTGGTTATGTGCAAAATATGTAAACCTATATAGAAATATTAATTTGATTAAATGTAATCAACATTGAACATTAAAAAAGCACCAAGAGACTTTGCTCAGGGTCAATCTATGGATTACTTGACTTTGCTGATTTGTCAATTTACCTACTTACTATTTACCTACGCGCCCCTCATATTAACTATAATTATAGTATAGCAAAAGTAACTGCTTACTACTAAAACAGAATACTTTTAAGAATAACCTAACGACTACTGTAACGAGTACCTATTTATATTTTAATAGCCTGTATCCAAGTAAGTCTTAAAGAACTGCGAAATTTGCCAAGTTTCAAGTGCAGTAACACTTTAGCCAAGTGGCGAGCACTCTAGCCTATGCATACTACGGACTTAAGCTTTCTTATATTTACGAAGGATCGTTCAAGTACCTAGACACACCCGAAACAAAATGGATTAATGAATGGGATGGAAAGCATTAGTACTGTAGAGTTGTCACAGAACCGATTATAGGAATAAAGAGATTAAATGTTAAAATGGAAAGGACCTTTTTGAATTTAACATTTAATATTTATGTTGGTTTAGATACCGTTTGTGAAGAAAATTTCGTAAATATTTAATTGGGTACAATATATATGATGTTAATAGAATTTGTTTTCAAAGGTATATTTATTTTAAAGTACATAGATGCTATTCGCAATTCAAACCAGAAGAAGACCTTTTATTTGGATATAGGTACCAATGGGAAATTTTAATTATTGTTTTGATAATGAACTTACAGGTTTCTGAGGACGTACTACGACCCTTTAGGAATATTTACCTACCTAATATTAAAATAGCTGGGAAATGGACTGAAATGACAATTTCAAACTACAAGATGTACACTGCTGGACATTGGCCTCTTCCAAGAATTTCCACAGTCCGTATGCTGTGGAAATTCTTGAGCTAACCTTTTATATAGTCGAATAGGATGACCACTAGGATGACCTAATTCGATCGGCCATCAGGTCGATATACTAAAATAAATGCTATGGTATTTTTAGGTAATATAATAGAAGCAATACCTTTTTGATTAATATTATCTACTAGCTGTTGCCCGCAGCTCCGCCCACGTGGATGTCGGTTATCGATGCAAGAAGTAGCCTATGTGTATTCCAGACCATAATCTATCTCTGTGCCAAATTTCATCCAGATCCGTTCAGTTGTTTTTACGTGAAAGGGTAACAAACATCCATCCATCCATTCTTACAAACTTTCACATTTATAATATTAGTAAGGATGTTGATTATCAAACTTCATCATCTCAACCCATAAACGTCCCACTACTGGGCACGGGTCTCCTCCATACAATTGGAGGGATATTAGCCTACTATACCACGCTGGCCAGACGGGTTGGTATAGGGTTTTGTTTCGAGTTTTCCCTCTCTAGCAGTGGATATTGTCTGCCTGACTTTCTCCCTTAGTCGACTCTTACGACACCCTGCGGGATGGAAAGGGGTGGTGACATTTGTATTCTTAATCCGTCACCACACGGACTAAATATCAAACTTAATACAAAATAAATTCATGTATGTAGTGTAAAATTATAAGTGTAACAATCACACAAGATAATCTTAACCAATTTACCTACCGCCAATTCACGGACAAAGGTATCTACCCATATAAATCAAGAAGGCTTTCCCTTTAGAATACTTTTCAATCTTCAGGCATCCAACAAAACAAAAGTAAGTATGTGAATTTCCAGTATAGATTTTAAGAGAGGTAGGGCACCATACTTGCGAGCAAGCCCGACTGAGGAAGGACCTCCACCTTACAGAAGACAACAGCCAAATAACTACACACAGCGGTGTAGTTGTGTTCCTGTGTGTGAGTACAGGTCTCCAGCGCTCATTTAGGGATGCGTTTTGAAAGAAACGTATCCCTATCCCAGGGTTACTTCCATCTTAAAGCCCTGGTGTAGAAATATGGGTTCACGCAAGTAATACCTCTGGTATTGCAAACGTCCATAGGCTACGGTTACTGCTTCACATCAGGCGGGCCAGTACGCTTGTTTGCCAACCAAGTAGTATAAAAAAAAGATGTCTATTACAATGAGCTAGAGTCTCCTAAGAGATTTCTTAAGGCTTAGGAAGTAATTAAAACTAAAACAAAATAGCTCTAAAAGTACTAACAAAATCAGTATCCGCCTGAAAAAATATCTCCATCTTACAGAGCATCTTAAGCATCACAGCCAAATACTACACACAGTGGTAAAGATACGTTTTCTGTGAATAAGTAGTTCTGTGTTTAAGAGAGGTAGAAGGCGTCTTTCAAGCGAACAAGCCTGCATGGGAAAGGACCTCCACCTTACAGAAGACAACAGCCAAATAACTACACACAGCGGTGTAGTTGTGTTCCTGTGTACAAGTCTCCAGCGCTCATTTAGGGATGCGTTTTGAAAGAAACATATCCCTATCCCAGGGTTACTTCCATCTTAAAGCCCTGGTGTAAAAAAATGGGTTCACGCAAGTGATACCTCTGGTATTGCAAGCGTCCATAGGCTACGGTTACTGCTTAACATCAGGCGGGCCGTGCGCTTGTTTGCCAACCAAGTTGTATAAAAAAAATATGTCTATTACAATGAGCTAGAGCCTCCTGAGAGATTAGGTACTAGGGCTTAGGAAGTAGTTAAAACTAAAAAAAAATAGCTCAAAAAGTACTAACAAAAACAGTAAGCTCGCCTGAAAAAAGACCTCCATCTTACAGAGCATCTTAAGCATCACAGCCAAATACAGTACACAGTGGTTAAGATACGTTTGTGTGAATAAGTAGTTCTGTGTTTAAGAGAGGTAGAAGGCATCTTTCAAGCGAACAAGCCTGCATGGGAAAAGACCTCCACCTTACAGAAGACCACAGCTATATAACTACACACAGCAGTGTTGTTGTATACATGTGTGAGTACAGATTTTCAGCGCTTATTTAGGGATGCGTTTTTAACGAAACGTTTTTCTATCTCAGGGATACTCATACAAGCCCTGGTGTTAAAATTTGTATCCATAGGCTACGGTACCTGCTTACCATCAGGCAGGCCGTATGCTTGCATAAAAAAAATACAGGTCTCCAGTGCTCATTTAAGGTAAACTGTTTTTATAATAATAGGGCCGAGTTGAAGATAAACGCGCTCAAGGCAGAGCGCCGGCAAGATGATCAGACGTCATCAAGAAGGCGTTTGGAGGTAGCATGTAGAAGCAGAAGACCGCATAGCTTGGAGACGTGTCGTATGTGGTCGCGATCCTCAGCGGTGAGGGAACGATGAAGAAGTTTTTATAATATAACGTTTTACATACCGCATCACACCCTGTTGTAAAAATAATGGTCTATGGAACACGCGATCTTCTGGTATTGCAAGCGTCCATAAGCTACGATAGCTGCTTACCAATAGGCGAACCTTACCATTGTTTGTTACCGAGGCAGTTTAAAAAAAAACAGAAGAAGTAGGTATTATTCCAAACACGTACACGTACCCACGTAGTCATAAGCTTAAAGATTCTAATCTAAGGTATATAATCTATACTATATATTTTATATTTAATATTATAAAGCTGAAGAGTTTGTTTGTTTGGTTGAACGCGCTAATCTTAGAAAGTACTGGTTTGATTAGAAAAAATCTCATTTTGCTGAATAGTACATTTATCCAGAAAGGCTATAGGCTATATAACATCACGCTATGATCAATAGGAGCGGAGCAGTAGTGAGATATGTTGCAAAATCGGGGAAAATATTCCAAATTACCACGCACGCGGACGAAGTCGCGGGCGACCCCTAGTATTTCTATAATAGCATAATTATGTTATCCGGAAACGTTGTTTTATTACCGCCATTGCATCACTAAGTGACAGATAGCTCTGGTTTCCACCAACGTATTAGCCATTCTAAAAAAAAGGGTGAAGGCTATACTCTTAAAGAGCAAAGCAACTTATTTATAACAACAACAATACCTAACAGAACATGCTATCCTGAGCTAAAAAAAATACTGTCCGTGTGGTGACGGATTAAGAATACAAATGTCACCACCCCATTTCATCCAGAGGGTGTCGTGAGAGTCGACTAAGGGAGTAAGTCAGGCAGACTATATCCACTGCGAGAGCGGAAAAACTCGGCACAAAACCCTATACCAACCCGTCTGGCGAGCGCGGTATAGAAGGCTATATCTTTTCAAATGTATGGAGGAGACCCGTGCCCAGCAGTGGGACGTTTATGGGTTGAGATGACGATATTATTCATTTCATAAAAATAAATAAATAATGAAGCCGAGGATCGTGATAGATGGCGTGTACTTGGAGAGGCTTATGTCCAGCAATGGACTGTAATAGGCTGATGATGATGATGATGAACCAACCTCCTCCATTTTATAATATAACTAGCGGACCTGGCAGACATCGTCGTCCTGCCTGAAAAAGCTGAAATACCGACAGCAGCGCCAATTGTGAATCTAAACCATCCAGGGCCCTACCCGAACACACACAAAAAACTTCATTAAAATCGGTCCAGCCGTCTAGGAGGACTTCAGTGACATACACACGCACACAATAAATATATATGTATAAAGATTTAAAGATTGTATATCTTTTTAACAAGAAAAAAATAATTATTTATCACAATTTTAAAACAAAATTTGCAAATTTTAATAATTTAAACTAAATTTGTTTAAACTAGAATCTTTGAACCGTATTATTAATTGAGTTCAATACTAAATTGGTCATCGATTTATAATCTCTAACAATAGGTATAATTGTAATCGCGGGTCAACAGGAAAAATAATCTTAAATATTTATAACGATTTAGTCTATTAATCTTAATTGATTTTATTGATAGGTATGTCACAACGTTAATATTATATCGATTAAGCGGATCGCATCTGTATCGCGAGTCGTATTATCCGTCCACTCATTAGCAGTTAGTAGTACCGGGCCATTGCTGTGAGACGCACGCGTTAACCGCAAAGCGACTCCTGCGCAGCGGTAGCGAAATATACATCGACATATTAATTCAATTTTCAATATTAATTAAATGTAATCAAATTTGATTTTATTCAATTAAAAATAATAAATGAATTTAAATTAAGTCGGTAGCTATATATTTTTTTATCGAATAAAAGTTAAATAATTAACAAATTCCAATTACATTTTAAAAAGTGCATTACATTTGTGTTAGAATTACATGATTACATAGTGTAATTTTGTCAAAATGTCAAACTCACCTAATGTACCGTTGGTTAGAAAAGCAATAGTGGGAGCAGCTTTGGCAAATGTAACTCCTTCTAGTGACCCATCTCCTGTTGTGATAGAAGAGCAACATGAAAGTCATTGGACTCCATCTGCATTGGAACGAGCTGGATCCACTTTGAAAGCTTTGAATCGTATGGCGAAACGACCATCGGTGAATATATTATTTGAGGATGTTGGTTACACCGTCAGCTCACATAAAGGTAGGTGTTTTCTTATTTTCTTTTGTTTCGGTACATACCTAGTAAAAAACTCGTGCAAAACTTGGACGGGCAGTTTTATCAGATATGGTGGTATCAGATATGGTAGTGATAGGGTGGATATATACTTAGTTATCATAGGGATCTCAAAATTTATGCAAATCAAATTGCTACTTGCTGATAATATAGATTTCCTAAGATCAAAGAATTTTAAAATTAATAAAGTAGTGTTTGAGTTTATCCATTACAAACAATTAATTTTTTTCTCTTAATAATATAAGTTTCAACGTGTAAAAATATACTGACAGTATTTTCTAAAGCACTTGCACACTAATGTTTTTAAATTACGAACTCGTCTAATGTACAGGCTGTGAGTATATGAAATTATGTTTCTTTCGTGATTATACTAGCACGACTAAGAAATAATATATTTCACGTAACTTTTTAAATACTATTATAAATCTATTTATATTTTTATTGCATTTAACACAACTTCCATGAGGTTAACTTAAAAAGTAAGATTAGTTTTATATAAACTGAACGCCTGACAGGAGCCATCTTAAGGGTTAAATTCACATAATATCACAAAATAAAAATATTTCAGACTTAAAATTCTTTGTTACCAGCCTGATTGGTGGCTCAATTCTACATTTTATTTAATTCTAATCCTTTAGGATTTTCATACTAATTTTCACAGATAATTTTACTCCTTTAGGTGATTATTTTTCAACCACTTTGATTAAAAGGCTGTAGTAGCCTTAAAACTTAAAAGAGTACTATTTTTCCTTTGGTAATTTTAGTCCATATGGGTCAAATTTCCAAAAATCCAATATTAGTGCTTGCTTATGAACTTGTTTCTACCTTCAGCTCTTTGCTAATTAGTGTGCAAGTCACTCAGTCAGCACCTCGTTTAAAAAATGTAGATAATTACGTTTTTATTATAATGTAAAAAAAATATACTACTGTATAATGTATTCTAATGACGCAGTGTTTCTAAATTTAAAATTGCAAATAAAAACTTTATTAAAATATAATTGAATACTTTTTTGTCAACGCTCATTAATATTAGAGACATACAAATATATTATTACCCTCATTTTGATATTCATTTTGATTTAAAAGACAACTACCGCCCTATAGAGCCAGCCTTTTGTACAAAGTTTACCCAAATTCAGGACAACCATTTATGGATTACTTTTTTTTTACTTGGGCGGCAAACAAACATACGGCCCGCCTGATGTTAAGCAGTTACCGACGCCTATGGACGCTTGCAATACCAGAGCGTGTTGCCAACCCATTTTTTTACACCAGGGTTTTAAGATAGGAGTATCCCTGGATTAGGAATACGTTTTCAAAACGCATCCCTAAATGAGCGCTGAAAACCTGTACTTACACACAGAAACACAACTACACCACTGTGTGTAGGTAATTATTTCGCTGTGGTCTTTTGTAAAGTGAAGGTCCTTCCCCAATCGGGCTTGCTCGCTAGTATGGGGCCCTCTCTTCTATCTATTCTATGTGTGCATCGAACCCATAATACGCCACACATGACAATAACCTCGACCACTGCAGCATGCATGCAGTAAAATCAGGTCGACATATTTCCTGCCCATTAATTAATTTGTAAAAATACAGATAGGTATTTATTACGAGTAGTAGTGGTAGACCAATTAACTCTCTTTAAAAATAAGAAAAAGTACTAGCCGTTGCCCGTGGCTCCGCCCGCGTGGACGCCGATTTATCGCAATAAAAAGCTTATTCGCTATTTCAGACTATAATATATCTTCATCCCAAATTTCATTCAGATCCATACAGTACCTTTTACGTGAAGGAGTAACAAACATCCATACATACATTTACCCATCCTCACAATCTTTTACACTTATGTATAATATTGGATTGTTAACAAGATTGCTGGTATCTTTTAGTGCAATGACTGTTTTATTGTTTTTAACGCAACGGTGTCAACAGAATGATTAGGTATCATAATTTTTTTATTATTATGTCGATGTTGGTTATAAGGAAAAATCTAAATTAATGATAAGGATATATTGCTAATTAGAGGCCCGTCCGACTTCACCCGTGTCTAACAAATTCCTTGAATAAGAACCTTCTACAGAGTATTAAAAACATTTAAAAAAAGAATGAATTAAATCGATAAAGTCGTTTTAAATTTATGACGTGACCAAAGGAATTAGGGATAATTTATTTTTAAATTTAGATTGTGACCGCGACCGGTCAGATACCGCCAAACCAGACACAAATGAAAAACATTTGTTACCGGGGCAGTGCTCTGCTATTTGAGCAGGTAGGTTTTCATTCAAGCGAGCATACCCAACTGGTAAAGGACCTTAACTTACAGAAGAACACAGGCAAATAATAAAAACACACATAATTTAATAAAAATAAAATATAGCCTATGTTACTCGCTGATAATGTAGCTTTCCATGGGTAAAAGAATTTTTTAAATCGGTCCAGTAGTTTTCGAGTTTAATCATTACAAATAATAATATATTCTCTTTATAATATTAAAGTATAGATAAATTGATTGTATATTTGATTTATCGAATAACGTTCCAGATGGAAATTAATTAAACCAATCACAATATAATATTTAATAACATGTTTCAAATAACACATTTATTTGAAACATGTTATGCTTCTAGAACTACATCACAGTGACGTCAAGCGAAACCCAGTGACGTGTTTATTCTTATTATTATTTTGTTTAACTGTACCTACTAGTTTTTTATGAATGCGCAAATTATTTATAATTTAACATGATATAAAACTATACTAAAATAACTAGGGACATTGTGTTTTCATGGTCCTTTATTTATTTTTTGTTCAAATAAAATATTGCCTACATTACTCGCTGATAACGTAGCTTTTTTTAGGTAAAAGAATTTTTAAAATCGATCCAGTGATTATTGAATTTATTTATTACACACAAAAATTTTAAAATTCTTTTTTTTTTCTCTTTGTAATACTAGTATATAGTAGGTATAATAGATTAATTTGTGAATATAATTATAATGTAATATACTTGTATTACAAAGAGAAAAAAAAAGAATTTTAAAATTTTTGTTTGTAATTAATAAACGTATCTTGCTTGATACGTAACACCATATTCTTATTAAATGTAAGCAGCGATGTATCTAATTCAATTTATGCCAGTTTAGGCTCTAGACAGACGGACTGCATTTCAACTGCAATCCAACTGCAAATTTGCAGTTTGAATGCAGTTGACACGACTGCAATAGAACTGCAAACCAACCGTGCAGTCCGATTGCAGTCGGTGTGCAGTTCACACTACTCTCGTTCACACGACTTTCTACGACTGATTCTATGCGCGGAGGGGCGGAGCGTTAAAGTAGTGAGGGCGGGTGGGTATGGTGCAGTTCTCACGACTGCACGCCGACTGCAATCGGACTGCACGGTTGGTTTGCAGTTGTGTCAACTGCATTCAAACTGCATCCGAACTGCAAATTTGCAGTTGTATTGCAGTTGAAATGCAGTCCGTCTGTCTAAAGCCTTAGGTAGGTTACATTTTTATTCTAATAAACTTTATTTTTTACACCTGTTATAAAAATCTCTGCATCACTTTAATGTTTATTATTATTATTTACTGGTATAAAATTCATTAAATCTTTTGTAGTTTAGTGCAGAAATATAAATATTATGTATTAATGCGGAAGTAACTCTTTTTGTCAGTTTGTTTTTTATATTTTCACGACTAAATAGTTGAACGGCAGTTTAAAAAATTGTGCAAGGAGATAGATAGATACGCAGAATATTAGCATATTCTGCCTATCTATCTCTCTTCTTGCACAATTCAAATTACAACAAGGCAGTCGTCTTGTCGATTGACGTAAAACGTTTCATAAGTAAGACCAAGCTCTGTGTCGCGGGGGACTTTACAAACATACAATTAACGGACACAAATTACACCCAGACTCAGAACAATTCTTTGTGGGTCACACAAAATTTTGTCCTGTGTGGGAATCGAACCAACAATTTAGTGCATGCTGCGGCCACTAGACCACCAAGGCAGTTAAATGTCAGTAAATGATACCTAGGTCAATCTCTGTTACTTAATTTCTTTTCAACCGGTTGACATTGCATTTCGCCCATATGGCATGCAGCAAGCGCAGAGTTCATTGGTGGTCAAAGCCACGTGCGTTTATAAAATAACAAGCTCAAATTACCTTGAGTGGGCACTTAAGACAGTCATTCAACATAGTAGCGATCGATGATACTATGTTATGATAAGTATTTACTTTCTAAATACTGTAATACTATCGATTTATTTTGGGTCAGTAATTCGTTAGTGCTCTAGTATTGCAAGCGTAAATAACGCTTGTAATACCAGAGTAATTATGAAGTAGTGTATTTATTTTTAGTTTTTATTTATTTTATTTTTGCTGTCCGCGGCATTGCCCCCATGGATTCGGTCGGTTATCTCGGTAAAAAGTACCCTATGGCCTATCCTAGGAGGTATCCTAGGAAAGGCCATGGGGTACTATTTGTATGATAGTATGATGGATTTTAAAGATACTAGTTGACGTTTTAAATAATTGTTTCACTAATCGAAAGTTACTCTATTCTAGTTATATAGAATACTTTTCAGTAATATACCACACAAGTGAAAATGCGGGCAGAGGCTAATATATAATGTAACAACTTTTGTTTGGGTATTAATAAAGGAATTTAGGAACTTAAGGAATCAACACCATCCAATGATGACTCATTACCAGTTCGTCGTAACGTCTTGCTTATGAAACGTTTTACGTCAATCGACAAGACGACTGCCTTGTTGTAATATGAATTGTGCAAGAAGATAGATATATAGGCAGAATATTGTAATATTCTGCCTATCTATCTATCTTCTTGCACAATTTTTTAAACTGCCGTTCAACTATTTAGTCGTGAAAATATAAAAAACAAACTGACACAAAATCCACCCAGACTCAGAACAAATATTTACGGATTACACAAAGTTTTCTCCCGTGTATTATTGAGAGGTGAATAGTGGAAGAATTAAAATAAAACTTTTTAACTTAAAAATATAATGATAAATATAAATGGAGGATCCGTCTAATCGTTCTAGGAATACCGCCTTCTGCACCAGGCCCACGATCCACCCGCCAAACGAGAGCCTCCTCAGGTATTAGTGAAGGCGCTTGGCGATGAGTCCATTGAATGAAACAAATATCGGGACATTGATAGCTGAATCTACCTCCTAGATGTTAATTTTAAATCAATTATTATTATTATTATTTTTTTTTTTTATACTACTTGGGTGGCAAACAAGCATACGGCCCGCCTGATGTTAAGCAGTATCCGTAGCCTATAGACGCTTGCATTACCAGAGGTATCACTTGCGTGTTGCCAACCCTTTTTTTTACACCAGGGCTTTAAGATGGAAGTAAACCTGGGATAGGAATACGTTTCTTTCAAAATGAGCGCTGGAGACCTGTACTCACACACAGGAACACAACTACACCGCTGTGTGTAGTCATTTGGCTGTGGTCTTCTGTAAGGTGGAGGTCCTTCCCCAGTCGGGCTTGCTCGCTAGTATGGTGCCCTACCTCTCTTGTATTATATAATTTTATTTTTCTCCTCATTAGATAGGCAAATAAAACGTGACTGTTATACATATAACTCTGTCTTACCCTTCGAGAAATAGGCGAGATGCTATGTTAATATGTTATGCTTGGTAGTAATATTATGTTAATATATAAATAATTTTACCTATTTTATGCATACACGTCAATGCAAATTACCTTAATAAATTATTGTAACAAAGACATGTTATACTAATATTACTAATTAAATATTTACAAGGCTAGCGGATTTTCAATTAGTTATCTGTGATTCATTGAGAGGAACTGTGACTTAGTACTTGTTTTTTAATGGAGCATTATTTTTTCTGTGAGCCGAAGACGGCGAATCTGTAATTAAAGTGTAAAGCACTTTCCATACTATACATTTTAAATAGTAGATATATTTCAGTACTATAAGTTCTAATCGACGTTATCAAAAAAAACTATTCATAAGAGTACTTTAAAGTAGTATTTAGTTTGGAGTAGTAGTAAAGGAGACAAAAGCAATAAAAATATGTTTGTGAAGTAGAATAATCTAAATCTACCTTTGCATTGCACCTTTGCATGTTTTTCCACATACTACACTCATAAGGGTCTTAATAATATATGATTATAGAAAACGTTAACCCATCTATGAATTGACCACGACAAGCTTGCTTAACTTCACATATTCATTTATCAGCGCAGCCGTTACTCGTCTCCATCTCAGCCATAAAACGTCCACTACTGGATATAGGCCTCCTCCCAGGTCCTCCATATCGTTCGGTCCTGAGCTGACCTTGTCCATCGGTTACTTGTCTACGAGACTCTTATTTTGTTTACGTTATTACCCAGTAACATAACATAGGCTATATTCTAATTTTATAATAAACTAGCTGTTGTCCGCGGCTCCGCCCGCGTGGATGTCGGTTATCGCTGTAAAAAGTAGCTTAAGTGTTATTCCAGACCATAATCTATCTCTGTGCAAAAGTTCATCCAGATCCGTTCTGTAGTTTTTACGTGAAGGAGTAACAAACATCCATCCATCCATCCATATTTACAAACTTTCACATTTATATACAAAATAAAAATGTCCACCCGACCATCCATGAAGCCGGGACTGGCGGTTAGTATAATAGCAACCCTTATACGTCCCACTTAGTTACCATCCCACTTACTTAGTCCACCGTTAGCAGATGGAGAATCATTTGATTAGTTCATAAAACTCCACAAAGTGAAATTCACAATGGTACTGCCACCCGGGATCGAACTCTTGCGTGTAAGGCACCGGCTGATTCTCTAAGAAACAGCGATGGCAAACTGACAGTTGTGATTGCTCGGTGACGGCACAATCTATTGACTAAACGTCAAATAGGGCTCTTACGGAATACCGATTTTCAATCTGACAGCCAGATTTTGCTCGGTTTTTGCGGTGGCTCGGTTTTTGCTCTTACGGAATACCCCTGCCGGTTACTTTCCCACTCGGCCACCACCGCTTATCTAGTTAGGCGGTTAGTATAATGACTAAATACAGTCGTGTTAATTGTGTTACTTTAGAACGCGTTTGTGACCACACACGAATTAGACGAGCATCGGCCATTCATTGGTTCTAAACCGCATATTAGCATAGCTTGCAATTCAGTTACCGATTATTGCCAATAGCATTATTATTGTATTTATTATCATTTATAATACAGTCAGCTACAGCACTGAAATAGGGCCGATTTAAAATAAGTAAACGATGTATACTAAAATCATTAAGTTAAAAGTATACCTTTAAATAGTACCTAGTTAATTATTACGTAAATAAATTTATTAATTGTGTTATAATCATTCTAAAATGTGCATGCCAAAACAAACGAATTGTGAAAACCATGTTTTAAAATGATTTGATTTTATAACTATTCATGTAAATATCTTTTGTATTTTAATTGGTACAGCCTTTAGGAGAAGTTCGGTGACACACGAGTACACACATGCGTGCATAATTGACATCTCATTGGAGTATGAGATAAGGACTAAAGACTGCAGCTGTGTTTGCGCACACACTCGTGCACTATTATAGGTATGTCACGCGCAGTTACCTAATCTCCGTTAAGATCTACAGCTTTTTTCGCAAATGTCATCCTACAAAAGAGCCACAACACTGCAAATCATAGTTTTCAAAAGTCAACAATATAAAAATGTCCGGCGAGATCACGTCCACACAATAAAAACGACGGAAAGTATTTCAGACTCCACCTACCTCTGATTGCACCCTTGTGCGAGATTCATACGAAAACTTCTCGCTCCACACTAGAAACTTTTTTCATAGTAATCTTTACTTAAATTTATTGAGACAGCAATTTATGTTGTTTTTGCTAGTTTCAACGTTTACTTTCAAGCAGAATACTTATTTTCTCTTTAGAAGTCTTGTGTCGCGGGGGCAATTCATAGACACAAATTACATCTAGACTCGTAATAAACATTGACTGCCTTGGTGGTCCAGTGGTCGCAGTATGCGCCTGCTGTGCACGAGGTTGTGGGTTCGATTCCCACACAGGACAAAACTTTGTGTGACCCACAAAGAGTTGTTCTGAGTCTGAGTGTAATTTGTGTCCGTTAATTGTATGTTTGTAAAGTCCCCCGCGACACAGAGCTTGTTCTCAAGTGCGGGAGTTGTCTTTTTAAAAAAGAAAAAGAATTATGGATTATACAAAGGTTTACCCCGCGTGGTAATCGAACTGGTGATCACCCTAACCCTTAGCCCATATCTCTCAATCTGTTATTTAATACATTATCTAAATTTACAGAAACCATTCTACTTTAAACATATAGAAAAAGCTATATGTTGTTAAAATATAGCTTGGGGCAAGTGCTATGACATCCTTCCAGCGACTTATTTTTGATCTTAATTTCTTAACCTTTTCAATGCCATGCAAATGAAGGTTATCATAGGATTTCCTCTACAAAAAAGATAGTTCCCCGTCGGATTTGGGCTCGTTAGAAGTAACATGGATACCAATTAGAAAGATTTGATGAGTGAACATGGATAAACCATGAAAACAAACAATAAAAGTTTTTTTTTATTTGTGAGCTTATTTTTGTCAAATGGAATGGAAATGAATAAAATAATGTGAAGTTACGCAGGTACCTATCTTGTTATTTGCAACGGGCAGCGAAGCGCGCAGCCGGAGTGGCATAACCTATTGTTTTTTAGTACTAGGTACAGATTATGTGATTGGACATCCGTGACCGACCATTGTCAATTACCTAAATGGAACTTGAACATTTTTTTAATGACTGTTTTTTCATATGAAGTCTACTGGATTATAAAGAGGAAAGATTTGATTTTTTGTTTATTTAACGATTTAACTCATAAACTACTAAACTGATTTTAAAAATTCTTTCACCATAAAACGCTACATTATCAGTAAAAAAAATGGGATCCCTACGAAAACTTAATGTCTACCTGTGCGAAGCCAGGACATGCCGCTAATTGATAAATATTCATTGAATAATAACTCAAGTATCATTAATTGAAACGGTGTCGTAAAAATTGGTACATAGACGAATTAATGAGACATTAAACATAAGCCAAATAAGTTAAGAGCGAGTTGCGAATCACAGTTCGGGGTGAACCACTTATTTATTTATTTTATTTATTTAAACTTTATGCACAATATTGTACAAAGGTGGGCTTAATGCCAAAGGCAATCTCTACCAGCCGACCTTTGGGTGATGCAGAGATGAATGTAGTAGGTGCAAGATATGTTAAATTAAATAAGTGGAAAATATATTTTTAATAAATATGATAACATAGACTAAATATATACATAGGTTTAATTAGATACATATTCATAAATACTTATACTTATTCTAAAAGTAATAGCTTTCATTAGAAGTAGCCTTAATTTTTATCAAGGGCTCAAGCGATCTAAGTAGTTACGACAAAATCAGTTCAACACAACTTTTAAAAACCACCCTTAGTTCATTAGAACTAGAATATTACATTTCATCTATCATATCATATCATACTACAACACTGTGTTTAGTCATTAATTGGCTATATTTTTCCTTAAGGTGGAGATTCTTCCACAGTCGGGCTTGTTACAAGTAGGTATGGTGACATATCGATCACCTAGCCAGGTTGAAGGTTCCTCCCTTTTCGTAGATGTGTGACACTTTCCACAGACTCTTAAACTTTACCTACGCTATTTTTCATAAAATTACCTAAATAAAGCTGCACATAAAAGCTAATTTTATATAATCTAAACTCGCGTCTCTAGTCATCAAAAACGAGTTTTATTCATATATAAACATAAGCTTTATCTTTATAGTAGTCGGTATATTTATTTTATGTCCTTATCAGATCAAACAAAGAGCCATTCCAGACAAATAAGCCGCTCATTTGTCTAAACGTATTCAGAGAAGCTAAATGAAAAAAAATGATCTAACGAGCTTCCGCATTGAAATACCTAGAAACTATCAAGGATAGCAGAAACAAAAACTTTATTAGAGGGAACTCACTCGCCGAGCCTTTCAAAATGGGTTGTTGTACATTTGTCACAAAGTAAATTTGCGACGGAAAAAGTATGTGTAAATTTGTCTAGAACTGTGACAAATTTACACACTTTTTCTGTGGAAAATTTAGTTTGTGACGAATATGCAACAACCCTTTCAAAAAGTCTCTGAACAGCGAGCGATTACTAAGCGCCTTTGAGCGCAGACAAACAATTAACTATATGCAGGGTCATCCTGAACGTATTCAGATTTGCTCGGGCCAAGCGCGATTAGGCGTCTCCAACGCAGCGGCTCGATGAAATAAGCGGCTCATTCGCCTGAGTGTGCTCAAGTGGCTTAAGCCCGTTTCCCTAGAAACAATAGCTGACTAACTCCCAACTAAGCACTTGACTATAACTAATGAATAAACTTTCTCAATGCTTTTCAATATATTTGTTCGCCTTCGCTTTTATTACACCAGTATTGTCAGTATCCTGTTTCTTTTCCTTCTTCCCTAAAAGTATAATACACATTTTTGGCGGCAAAGGCTTGATGCTATAAATAACATGATTATAAACCGAGTTTGCATTATGTTAAAAGTATTGGCATGATAGAAACCTTAATTGTTGAAAAGTTAGCACATTGTTGACGTCAACAATGCATACCACGAACAAGAGACATATCTGGTTACACTAACAATTGAATGTACGGTCACATACGGTAAGACGTAGAAAACAAGTAAGATAACCGCAATAATATGTTTATTTTTTATATTACCTGCCAAAATGAGTACCTACACTTCGCCTGATGATAAGCCATTAGTGATGTCCAGGACTAAAAGCCAACATCTGAATTACTATCATTACGAAAATAGCTTGTCAGCCCTATGTTTTGGCTATGGCTATTATTTTTTACACTCCGTTTCAAGGAAGACTAGGCATCTTTTTCATTCAGTGATTAATGGCCTACCTGGGGACGGAGATGTTCAGATTGCCCATATAGGCTGCGAATCTAATATTCATTAAGTAATTTAATTGTCGACTAAGGGAGTAAGTTAGGCAGACATTATCCACTGCAAGAGAAGGAAAACTTGAAACAAAACCCTATACCAACCCGTCTGGCCAGCGTGGTATAGTAGGCTAATATCCCTCCAAATGTATGGAGGAGACCCGTGCCCAGCAGTGGGACGTTAATGGGTTGAGATGATGAATTTAATTATAAGACCGACTTTGAATGCGCCCACCGTTGAGGCACGGGGACGTTCAGATCCCGTCTCTACGTGCAATCACATATTGGTAATGGTTTACCAATATGTGATTGCACCTGCGATAGCCACTTCTATTTTGATTTTTGTATGCATACAAAACTAGTGCGCGACAAAGCCATTAATGTTTCGTGTCATTATCATATCATTTGTTATTCCTATAAAATATTTATTCCAATGTCATTTTTGTAGCTATTTTCTATATTAGCTGCAAAATATATTATATAAACTCATATAAATAAAATATTTGTTCAAGCCAACATTAATTATGTAGGTACTGGCAATTACAAATTACCACTCAGTATGGAAAATCTCAGTTAGGTAATGTGAAAAACAAATTAACTTTGCGGTAGATCTGAGAAACAAAACACATTCCGTGACGTATTGATGTAGGTACGGAAGGTTTAATATTGCAGCATGATAAGTAAAATACATTAATTATTGATATTGTAATCGTTGAATTTTTCCACATTTTTTTATGTTAGCCGAAAGACGTCATCTGCTGGATTTAAGACTCTCCCAAGTAATTCCACAGAATTTGGTTTTAAGGACTTTATCTATCGACAGCCCTTAACCTTTACCGAGTCGGTCATTCCATTTTGTTGGAGACCTGACCACGCTGCATCATCCAGAAAAACCAACATAACTGCAATTCACCTATAAATAAATGTCAGCCAATTATTTACCTAATTCCCAGAACTAAAAATTTCATTACTCTATTAAAATGGTATTAAGTATCAACGTGTTGACATTTCATTGTAATTTCTGTATCTACTATTGTATGTAAATCTAATATCAAGGTTCAACGTGTGAACATTTTTAAGCAGTAGTCTTTTTGGTTTCATAGTAAAATGTGTATTGGATGAACCTTAGTGTGATTACAATGATTACAAACTGTGATTTTTACATCGCTTCAGGGAATGAGCTCCCTGCCGAGGTTTTTCCAAAAGACTATAGCATGGGGTTCTTCAAGAAAGGAGTTATAAGGTTTTTAAAGGGTCGGCAACGCGTGAGTGACACCCCTGGTGTTGCAAACGTCCATAGGCTACGGTAACTGCTTACCATCAGGCGGGCCGTATGCTTGTTTGTCACCTTGGTAGTATAAAAACAAAAAAAAAAAAAAACAAGTCACTCACGTGATTTTAATCAGCCATCTATTTGCGAGTGCGAGATCATTTTGTTTTTATTAATATTCATTGAGTATTCAATAGCTACAGTGGTACAAACTTAATGAAAATGCGATACATCATTAGCACAATTACGTTACATTGCAATCGCGGGTATCATAAATGCTCTTCACACTATTTGCTGCAAAAAAATCGTAGTAATTCATCTTCAATGTTTTGTTTTCTGAATCGTCTTAAAGACCGAGCTAGCGATTTTGCATACTGATAACATTGTTATAATAACAATATTTTAATTAAACTTTTGTGACTTTGTAATTATGTAAATGAAGTGCTGAGTGTTAGGGGTCGATCTGGAGATTGAACTCCTCCGTCTCATTAGGTAGGTTCCGTGTGGTATACTTAATATTTGTGTACCCCATAGTATACACGAGGTGATTTTTTTTTAGTGCAAATGTTGTCTTGTTATTAGGAAAGAAATTAATACATTTTCAAAATGATTCATTAGAACGATACAAATTTAATTTGACACAAGGTTTGCTAGTAGGTTTGGTAGTAATGTTTGTATTGTGGAAAAGGGACATGTCCCAATGGGCTCATCTTTATTATAATATGATAATGCAAATCCAACATTTTATTTTATTTAAAACTTCATATAAGCCAGTATGAAGATTCATATAAGGACTTAATGCCAAAGGCATTCTCTACCTGTCAACAAAAAGGGTGATGCAGAGATAATACGTAGTAGGTGCATTTAAGTCTGAACTCGAAGTCATAAATATTAACATAAATATGTAGGTACAGAACTACAAGGGGTCGCCCGCGACTTCGTCCGCGTGGTAATTTGGAATTTAGTTTTTGCAACATATCTCACTACTTCTCCGCACCTATTATCATAGCGTGATGTTATATAGCCTATAGCCTTCCTGGATAAATTTCTTATTCAACAAAAAAATATTTTTTCTAATCGAATCAGTACTTTCTGAGATTAGCGCGTTCCACCAAACAAACAAACAGACTCTTCAGCTTTATAATATTAGTATAGAAATATATAAGTATGTTTATCAGTTGTCTGGTTACCGTAGTACAGGCTCTGCCTAGTTGGGGATCAGATAGCGATGTGTGATTTGTCCCGAAAATATTATAAATATTATTATTATTATAGATAAATAAAGTATGTCTTACTGTTGGGCGCGGGTTGCCTGTCCTCTATTAAAAAAAGAGAGGGGCCTTAGGCCTTCATTTACATAAGCTAGCCTAATGCGGGTTGGTGAATCAGACATGTCTTTAGAATTTCTTAATCAAACATTTTGTTACTTCTTATACTATTTCAATTCTTTTTTGATGCATAATAAGTGAATTTTTCATTTGTTGTCAACCACCAAAATTTATACACAATCTGGGGATCCGCCAAGACGAAACAACGGCAGCGTAGGGTACGGCAAGTGTTTTACTATTTAGTGAAAAATAATACTAACGTACAATATTCTAAATAAACAAGGATCAGAAACAAATAATTGTATCATTTCATGTTAATATGTATGTATGTACTGTAAATCAATATGTGCAATTGCATTGAGTTTGCACCTCGTTACGTATGAAAAATTAATAAAAACTTATGGCCTCTGCGACAACTCGCATTCGAACGCGTGGAACGTACTGACACTGGTACGGAGTTACATTTACCGGTTCACTGGAATTGTCACTGCAAGTAAAATATACACCTACGAAGACAAGATAGGTTACGAAGTGGAAGGTAACTGACTTGCAAAATGTAAAGCATTCCAGCTAGCACGCCTAGACGAAGCACGCCTAAGTATTTCATCTAGCACGCCCATAGGATTGCTCCAAATAAACATTTAAATGTAAATTGTAGGTCTGAGATCGATCGCGGTCAGCAGTACCTACCGATGTCAATTTCACTTTGTAAAATTTATACGAAGGTACTAAACAAAATAATTATTATTTTTTTATTATTATATATTTTTTTTTTTAAGCACAACAACAAGAAGATCAGCTCAGGCCGAATACTCTTAAAAAATCTTGGGGGACTCCTATGTCACTAAAATCACAGATTTACTTACGATATTTTTAATTGTTTCAGGTAATTATTCATTCTATGCAAACACATTTAAAGCAAGGCTGAAGGTAAGTTTTATTATAAAAATGTGAGTTTTTAACGAGAACAAAATATTCTTCAATCGTTTTGACATAGGATATGTCAAAAACCTAAAAGTTTTTTTTTTATATTTCGTTAATAACATATTATGCTACTGGTTTACGGTTGTGTTTTACTACGGCCTGTTTGCTGACAAAGATAGGAATAGAAAAAGAAAGCAAACAACTTAGGTCATACATTTTTATCACCAGGTGGTTATAATTTAGAGTGATGCAGAGACATACTTCGTTTATCTCTGCATCACCCTAAGGTTGGCTGGTAGAGAATGCCTTTGGCATTAAGCCCTCAATTGTACATTATGTACATAAACTGCCTCCGTGGCTCAGTGGTCGATGTGTGAGACTGCTGATCACGAGGTCCCGGGTTCGATTCCCGTGTCGGGCCAAAAATCGATATTGGGTTTTTCTGTTAAGAAATTCACAATAGATGCCCGGAGTTTGGAAATTGGCGGTGTTTACACCCCCGTGCCTCGGAAAGCACGTAAAGCCGTTGGTCCTACGCCTGATCTCTCTCCGGTCGTGTCGGATTTGCCGTCCCATCGGACTATGAGAGTGAGGGAATAAAGAGTGCACTTGTGTTTGCGCACACACTTGTGCACTATAATATCTCCCGCGCAGATGGCAAGTCTCTGTTGAGATTAGCCGCCGTGACCGAAATTCGGTTAGGAGGACATTATGTACATAAAGATTTAAATAAATAAATGTAGTAGCATACAAAACTGGTGAATATGACAAGCTGCCGATGGATGATGACAGCTCAGGATCCAATGCCGATAGAAATCACTGGATGTAAATCGAATGAATAGACAAATACGAGTAGATAGATGCAAAACTGAAGCCAAAACCAAATATGAAGGTGTAGGTGTAAAACAAATATAACTCTTCTAGAAATACAATATCTTTGTAAACCATGTATCCATATCGATATGCAATTTGGCAGTTTCGCGCAGGAATATGCGATATTCGTTGAAGCCACTACGAGTACCACCGATATATACCCCGGACGTGACTGAGTTTCTGTCTGCTGCTAGCGCTTCAACTCATATTTTACTTTATATTTGTTTACTTGTTTACATTTATTCGTTTATATTTGTGTTGAAAATGTTAAAGATTGGTTTAAGATTGAGGTTTATTCTTTGGTATGACCATGTAATATATGAAATACGTATTTTGGCTTTCGTTTTGTCTTCTCGGAGTTTACGAGTTACGTTGTTATTTTTAATTGTTTTATATTACCGTACCTAGGTTGTTTTTCAAGAAAGGTCATTATGGGCTAACTTTTTTTTATAATTATCATTAGGACTTTGTCGCTGAGCGATTACACTGTCCTAAATTTAATTTGCTTTCTTAAAAAGCAAAACTTTACCAAAATACAAAATTTAATACAAAATCTATACTAATATTATAAAGCTGAAGAGTTTGTTTGTTTCTTTGGTTGAACGCGCTAATCTCAATAAGTACCTTCTGGTTCGATTAGAAAAAATCTTTTTTTGTTGAATAGTGCATTTATCCAGGAAAGCTATGGCTATATAACATCACGCTATGATCAATAGGATTAGAGCAGTAGTGAGAAATGTTGCAAAATCGGGGAAAATATTCCAAATTACCACGCGGATGAAGTCGCGTTAAGTATATTAGGCTTTGTTGGCTTAAACTTGGTAAATTATCTTTACCTAGTACAAAATAAGGTTCTTCAATAGGAAAACGATCCTTCATAAATTCTCACACTAGAAATCTAAAAATAATTATATTGACAACCAGTTTGACATCACTTAATATCCGCATAATTAATAACTTTATAACTATAGCACGAAGGTTGATTTTCTATCGTATTAATTACGTATTTATACGCGGATATGCAAAGTGACGTTTCAATAATGTTGCGGATTTTAATATGCGTGCGTATGCTAATTTGTATTTTTATAAAGTTCAATGTATAAGTAAAATTATAGGAACCGTTAGATTATAATAAATCTAGACGGATTGTAAACGGACGAAAGATTTACAACTGATCAGTAATCCATACAATTTCAAACATCAATATTTCCGTCAAATATTTGTTCCAATATTCGATCCAATATTCAATCATTTATTCGTCGTCGTTCTGACACAAGCATAAAAGAAAATACCCTACACATAAAATGAAACCTAACTCTAAGTTATCGAAAAATAAAAAAATATATAATTATTATGATTCTAACAGCATGTAAATGCCACAGCACCAAGCTCTGATTGGTGCCCATTCTGATTTCTGGCAAAGAATAACTTAATATTTTTTGTGTTCTATGAACTTTCTGCCTTTCTAAAATTTATGTCAGAATAAATGGTTTTCTTTCTTGGATAGGCATCTTCACCTTTTATTCACTGATCTTGACAAACATGAAATAAAAATCTATGCAGAATATATTCCTAATGAATCTAAAAACTACTAATCTAAAATGGTGATTCAATTATTTTTAGCGAACTTTAGCCTTGACGACCAGATATTTTTGATACATTTTTATTTTAAGAGCCGACACACACGGACACGGTAGTTGTTATGTATTTTATAGAAAGATACTATAATGTATAATATACTTGTATGTGATTTATTCTTTAATACTTATTTATATAAATAATTTTAGTCCCCAACACATGGCAGTGATAATATTTAATTATATATCAAAATAAATAAGTAAATAACCTATTTATTATATATTTTATTGTAAGACAAATTTAAATATTATAATTTAGATGTTACAAGGGGAGGCGCGGCGGCCTTTAAGGGTAATTTTCATTAATAACCTTTGTAAGTACAGTTTAAAAGAGGTAGGGTACCAAGCTATCAAGCCTGACTAAAGAAAGAACTCTACCTTACAGAAGGCCACAGTCAAATAACTACATACAGAGCTGTGTAGTTGTGTGTGAGTACAGGTCTTTAGCGCTCATTTAGGGATACGTTTTGAAAGAAACGTTTTTCTATCCCAGGAATACTCCATCTTGTAAAAAAATGGGTCGGCAACACGCAAGTGATAGGTACCTCTGGTATAGCGTCCATAGACTACGGTAACTGCTTAACATTTAGCGGGCCGTATGCTTGTTTGCCATCCAAAATTTACTAAATAAATAAGATGTTACTGTTACAACTGTTTTTGCACCTGGTCATGTTGGCAAGTAATCCAACAACTATGGAATACAATTCACGGACACAGAACACACACAAATGCTACACCCAGACTAGAAACAATCATTAATGTTCCGTATGGGGATTGAACCCCTACCACGTCACTCGTGGTAAATGGCAAGCAGGGGTATTCCGTAAGAGCAAAAACCGAGCAAAATCTGGCTGTCAGATTGAAAATCGGCATTCTGTAAGAGCCCTTTTTGACGTTTAGTCAATAGTTTGTGCCGTCACCGAGCAATCACAACTGTCAGTTTGCGATCACAACTGTCAGTTTGCCATCGCTGTTTCTTAGAGAATCAGCCGGAAGGTAACCACTTATGCCACAAAACCAAACAGTCATTATAGCTATCTTATGAAGGTCTTATAACAAACGTAAACTCTTTAATTGGCTTCCAATATGCAAATATGTATTAGGTTTTATATATATAAATAGTAAATGTAAATTGGTACTCAAATTAATGTCCTGACTGACAGGTTTTAGAATGAACTAGTTCTTATCAAAGTCATCTGGTTTTAGACAAAAAAAGTATTAGACCTTGTTAGGCATATACTCATTATTATTACATTTTTTTTCCATACATTATGCTAAGTAGGAAGATATAAAACCAAGCAGAAGTTTGCGTAAGCGTTTTTTATAATATTCTTCTAATAGGAATTAATTAAGTAAGTAATCTATATTAAAACTTATTAACCCTTTCGCTGTTCCAAGTTAGCAATAGAAAATCAATTGTTATTATTTATCAAATGTGATTCGTGGGACAGCCTAGGGAACCTACTAATATTTGATGTACATGCCCTTCTTCTATAATTAGTTTTAAACTGTAGGAATTAGTAACAAGATGACATCCCACCGCACAATAATCTAGTTGGTTATTCATTTTTGTTTTTTTTTTTAAAGACAACTCCCGCACTAGAGAACAAGCTCTGTGTCGCGGAGGACTTTACACCCAGACTCAGAACAATTCTTTGTGGGTCACACAAAGTTTTGTCCTGTGTGGGAATCGAACCCACAACCTCGTGCACAGCAGGCGCATACTGCGGCCACTGGACCACCGAGGCAGTCAAGCTAATTAAATTCAATCATGAATTTGTGTACCAAGAATACTTACATATTATGATTGATATTATTTTTTACACTACTTGGGTGACAAACAAGCATAGGGCCGCCTGATGTTAAGCAGTTACCGTAGCTTATGAACGCTTGCAATACAAGAGATGAACTTGGCTGTGGTCTTCTGTAAGGTACTTTCCCAGTTGGACTTGCTCGCTAGTATGGTGCCCTAGCTCATTTTTTTATGATTGCAGTCTTTTTTTAATTATAGCGAATTCAAAAACTTTTTTTAATAATAAAAATATACAACAAAAACGTGGTATTCCAGTGCGTGAGTCCAGGTTTTCAGTAATAATTTAGTGATGGTGTTTGCAGGACACGTTTTTCCCAGTGTTACCAACTACGCCTCGAAAAGTTTTTTATCGGCAACCCGAAAATTTAAGTGTCGATAGGCCAGGTAAGGCCAAAAAAAATATGAGTATATTCAAAAACCCGTTTTTTTTTCTGAATGCAACCTTTTTTAAAAACATATATTCTGGTTCAATCATAATGTATTCAGGCAAAGAAAAAAATATTCTTCTGTAATTAAGAGCTATATTTTTTTTCATTTGAGATAATCATAATCATTTATTTCGTAAAGCCAATTTACATGTCAAATTTGTTTAAGGAATACAATTACCAATTAAATAAAAAGTAATAGAAGTCATCCATTAAATTAATTGACAAACATAATTATACAAACATATCATAAAAATGTCATACAAATAAAATAACAAATATGTCATAAATATAAAAAAGTGTTAAGTTAAATACAATGTCAATTAAATAAAAATTGTCAAATTAAATAAACATGTCAAATTAAATAATTCATTTTTGTAACGTCATGAATTCATCAAACATATAATATAATCCAATAAGGTGGACCGACGACCTGGTAAAGGTCGCGGGCAACCGATGGACAAGGTCAGCTCAGGGAGACCTTTGTCCAGCAGTGGAGGTCTTATGGCTGAGATGGAAACTTTTGATTTATTTGATTATTATTAATAAAATATGTAGGTTACCTATTTTTATTTTCCGTTACATATTCACTAACTACTTTTTTCAAGACTTCTCCCGGACTAGTGAACAAGCCTTGTGTCGCGGGGTACTTTACAAACATTAAATTCACGAACACACACAATTATACCCAGACATGGAACAAACATTTATGGATCGCACAAAGTTTTTGTCCCTGTGGGAATCGAACCCACGACCTTCAGCGTAGCAGTCAGGGTCACTAACCACTCAATGTATATTCTTGATCGTTCTTCCGATAAAACAAAACATTTAATATTAAAACAGTATATAAGTCACCGTTAAACTGTGAGAACCGTTAGTTTATCTACAGTCTGTCTAGATTTATTTTAAAATAACGGTCCTCACAATTTTACGGTGACATAAATACACCGTTACGATCTGTTCTCTCAGATATATATGATAGATAGATGGCTAGAATGCTATTCTGTCCCCTTAGTTAAACCTAGACGTCCATAATATCTTATTTTTTATTTTATTTAATTACTGTTACTACTGCTCAATCTTGCTATTATTTTCTATTTTTGATAATGCTGTAGGTACCTTGTCAGCAAAACAAACTTGTTTCTTTGAAATAAGACATAAAAAAGTAAACTATGATGTCAAATGTAGAATCTGTCAAATGTAAACCAAACGAAATTTGACTGGCCTGTTGGTCTAGTGATAAAACTTTCTGTGATCCATAAATTTGACTGCCTTGGTGGTCGAGTGGCCGCAGTATGCGCCTGCTGTGCACGAGGTTCGATAATTTTATGTTTGTGGGTTTGATTCCCACACAGGACAAAACTTTGTGTGGCCTGCAATGAGTTGTTCTGAGTCTGGGTGTAATTTTTGTCCGTTAATTTTATGTTTGTAAAGTCCCCCACATAACATTCCGAGCCTGGGTGTCATTTGAAATCGTTCCTTCCATGACATTTGTTTTACACTACCAAGGAGGCAAACAAGCATACGGCCCGCCTAACGATATTTTTACCACGATTTACAACATTTACGCGGGCGTAGCCGGACAGCCAGTGTTTTATCTCATCAAATTATTTAGCTCTAGGTATTAAAAAAATATTTGTCTATTCAATTTAATGACGTTTTAATGGCCCGTAATTAAGGCCAGTATTTACTGCGCTCATTTTGATTTAATGAACTTTATATGTATATTATCTACCTTATACACGAATTAGGCAACACGTTAAAGTATAAACAGACGATCGAACTTGGTTCGGGCCGAACCACGAACATGGTGCGCTCCGAACCATATTCGCTCGTGTGCACGGTCCGCCGGACATTATTATTATTAATATCATTATAATATGTTTCGGAGTGCACCATGTTCGTGGTTCGGCCCGAACCAAGTTCAATCGTCTGTTTATACTTTAAGTGTTGCCTCTGCTATTGCAAGCGGAACTGCTTTAAATCAGGTTAGCCGTATGCTTGTCTGCCACCTAAGTAGTATAAAAAAGTAAGTTTTAGTTCATCAAAGTAGAGTTTATCATTAAATTAGATAGAATTCTATTAGCTACACCGCACCGTAAATTATAGCACCAAATATATGACCAAAATCAATCTCTTAGATTTGTTTTTTGCCAAATATCTTGTGTATATGTAAAAAATATTGAAGAATACGAGTCAATATTACGAATAGCCAAGAGGAAACCGTGTTTCACGGCCCTGGGCACAACAAATTACACCAATTTCCATTCTGCAGAGTTTTTACGTCTTCGTTTCACCATTTGCACGATTGATGATGTGTTACTTATGTGGGAACACGATATCTATTTATCAAGTTCAACCGGAGGATATATTTCACCGACACAATAAACGATGCTTCGGTATTACGTATTGCATTACAAAAATCCTATAATTATATCTATGTAGCTGTTAAGAATTTTCTTATACATTTATTTTGGAACGTAATAATAACTTGGTTTTATTAAACACTAGCTGTTGCCCACGGCTCCGCCCGCGTGGATGTCGGTTATCGCTGCATATAAGCCTATGTGTTATTCCAGACCATAATCTATCAGTGTGCCAAATTTCTGGATGAAATTTGGCACACTGATAGATTATGATCTGTTCAGTAGTTTTTACGTGAAAGAGTAACAAACATCCACCCGCTTTTTACAGCGATAACCGACATCCATTAGTATGTAGGACTTATTATATTAAGGATTATAATATAATATTTTCGGGGCAACTCACACATCGCTATCTGATCTCAAACTAGGCAGAGTATGTACTATATTAACCAAACAACTGATAAACTATACCTATATATTTCTACATACATACATTTTATAGATAATTTACACCCAGACACAAAACAAACATTCGTGCTCATCACACAAAGATTTGTCCTGGGTGGGAATCGAACCCACGACCTCCGGCGTAGCAGTCAGAGTCACAAGACCTTTGACTGATTTTACCATCTTACTTCTTACTAATATTAATAATAAAAATGCGAAAGTTTGGATGGATGTTTATTACTTAATCATGCCAGAACGACTGGAATAGAACAGAGGCTACATTTGTCCCGAAAAAAACTTGCAAATACATATAAATCTACAGTTTTTTTTAAACCAACGCCCGCACTAGGGAACATGCCCTGTGTCGCGAGGGACTTTATAAACATACAATTCACGGACACAAAGTACACCCAGACTCGGGACAATCATATAGGGATCACACAATTTTTTGTCCTGTGTGGGGATCGAACCCATAACACGCACGCGCAGTGATAAGGCCACTGAACCTGCAGTCAAACGTATAAATAATTATGAATACTTTATGTAGTCTTTTAATGTTACCAATAATTTTTAATTAAGATTTTATCAATGGCTCACTATATGTGTTGGGAAATTGTTATTGTAATGAGCATTAAATCTATACTAATATTATAAAGCTGAAGAGTCTGCTTGATTGGTTAAACGCGCTAATCTCAGAAAGTACTGGTTCGATTAGAATTTTTTTGTTGAATAGTGCATTTATCCAGGAAGGCTATAGGCTATATAACATCACACTACGATCAATAGGAGCGGAACAGTAGTGAGATATGTTGCAAAATCGGGTAAAATATTCTAAATTACCACGCGAACGAAGTCGCGGGCGACCTCTAGTAAATAAATAAATGCGCGAAAGCTAGTTCTTTATATAACTGCTATAAATACACAAACTAAAAATAACAGCGCTATAAATAGATAACAAAGTACAAGTTTTTGTATACGCTTAATTATAAAAACAAAATAATTTACGTGTAGGTATTTATAAAGGCACATTACCTTGAATAACGATCCATTAAAATATTATTTAATAAACTCGTAGTATTGATTGCAAACTAATTATCAGAATGAAAACAAATTGATGTTAATTTTTAGAGTTCCGTACTGCCAACGGAATCATATTACCTAGTATTATATTATCTGTGATATTACTAAGCTTCCTCTGTCCGTCCTCTGTCGTGTGATATGTAGATAGTTGAAATTTTCACAGAGTATATATTTTTACTACCTTAAAAACAACAAATCATTTATTAAACTATTGTATGATAAAACTATGACAAACTCAAATAAATACATTCCTATTTATTTTATATTTACCGAAATTATACATTACCTTTGTGAAATAGTTATCTATACTTTATATTATAAATGCGAAAGTGAGTTTGTTTGTCACGCTTTCACAACAAATACTTGTTTGCCTTCTTAGTAGCTGGATGGATAAATAGAAGGGATAATAAGAATAAACAGCTGAACAGCCCCTCTAGACAAGTGGCATAAGTGATAATCGAATCGAAAAGTCAAAAAAGCAAATGTATGGGATTTGACGTAAGTTTACGACATTATATCGTAGTTCCATTTATTTGTTCCATTCTTTTGGTATTTTATTATTTATAATAAAATACCAAAAGAATGGAAAGAGCATAATAATAATGCATTTAAGAATAAATTAAAATCATTTTTAATAGAAAAAGCATACTATAATATATCTGACTTTCTGACTGAAGCAACATTATTATGAAACGGACATTCTTATTATTATTATTTTAATTATTATTAATATTATATTATTTGACATTGTATTCTTATAAACTTATGGACATTATTTTTAATTTTATTTTTAAGACATGACATTGTATTCGTAATTCTTTTGACATTATATTATTATTATTTGAAAATAGCAAAACTGATTATATTATAGATATACAATGCAATATTTGCGCGCCATGACATATGGTAAACATGTTTGAGCAACACCATTTATATGTAATCTTGCATGCATCAACTGTATGTATACACATGTTTTGAGCAAATAAATGAATATGAATGAATATGAATATTGACATTTCGATTCTACTATCGCTTAATGCCATTTGTCTAGAGGCTCAGATCTTAAAATAAGCAACATCGTCAGTAAGTTCTCATTTTTTGCTATGAGCTGCCATTTTTAACCGACTTCAAAAACTAGGAGGAGGTTATCAATTCTTTTTTATGTTTGTTACCGCAGAACTCCGTCATTTATGGACCAATTTGAAAATTTATTTTTGTCTAAGATGTCCTCTTACTTCCAGTTTGGTCCCATTTTCATCAAATAAAAGTACTGATGATGGGACCCATGAGAATTTGAGGGAACTCCTCAAAAATTATAGGCACACATAAATAGCAATTTCAATATATTTAACAACAAATCAAACATTTGCATTCAGAAAGTATAATATGATGAAGTAAAACTGATAAGGAAGACCGTAGATGGCCTCTGATCGTCTCGGATCTGAACTTCTCAATAGTTAGTATTTCACGGATGGCGATTAGATAAGTTTCCATTATGGTTGCTAAACAAATGTAATGTAGCAAGTGAAAATTGTACAATTAAACTGAAATGATGATAAAACCGGTAGCTAGGCAACGGAACTTTATAATTAAACAATGTAATCTAGCACTTAGACTTATTGGAGTGGTCATGAGATGCATATACATATATAGGAAGGAAAAGTGAGATAAGATTTTGTATGAAAGTTAGGGGTTTTAAGGTTTTTGAAAATTGTAGAATTTTCTTTAGAAACCTTAAAAAACCGACTTCAGTTGACGGCAAGTTGTAGAATATGATTGTCGTACTGAAGTCGGTTTTTTTTTGTTAAAACTATTTTAGGTTACTATGGAGATCCTTTTGGCACTTAGTCTTAACATTCAACTATAATAAAAATTAACGCGTTAGTTGCAAGGAGGTAGATAGTAGTATCCTGGGGATGAACAGTAGGTACTCTTTATCTTGATCTGATATCTACGCGAGCGGAGCCGCGGGCAACACGTGGATGCTATTTGTGATAATTCAAGTCATATAGTTAAGTGTTTTGTTATATAAGTACTAATATTATGTCTATGTTAATACCAATATAAAAGCAAAGCTTAAGCCAAATGTTTTATAAAGACGATACTTTAGTCTGTGAGAGACAATCCATTGTATGTTTAAATATGTTATTTTGTTAAACATTCTGTACGTTTGTTTGTGTTAATAAAGAACTTCCAAATCAAATCAATCACGGACTCCTTGGTGACCGAATCCGATTCGGACTTGGCCGGTTGGTGTATTCTTCTTGACTGATTATTTTCCAATAATAAAAATCATAAGCTATTTTTTTTTTCATTTATTTCACATATTAAATACAATAGTTACAGAAAATGGTATTGTAGCATTACGAAAACCACAGAGGTTTGTAATGAATGCGACTTTAAACAAACTTCGACATCAACATAAATAATATGTAATCACAATAATATGTTTACACAAAGTTAGTTCCTTACATTGACGTTTACGAATAATAGAATAGAATAGAAAACTCTTTATTAAACACCAGTTAATCACCGTAGAAAAAAAACTATACGATAAGAAAAGATGAAATGTCCAAAAAATCTATCTTATTTTGGTACATTTTGCGTGCATTTTTGGTTTCTTAAATCATGTAAGTTAGGTACACTATTGAACAAAATTTCGGCTTTGGGCTCTTCGTTGATGAATCAATCAGTCGATCAGTCAGAACAAGTAAAATAATCATTACATTTATAGATAAGTAGTCCATTTATGCGAACGATAAGGATTTTGGCGGTAAGCTAACAATAGCCTTAAATTTAAAGATAATAAATCTACTTAGAACGTCTTAGTTATTTGAACGGTTTTTAATTTTTTTTTGAAAACCGTTCATATAACTCGAATTAGTGGCTTCCGCTTTCATTTGAATTCCATCAAAACAAATCAAAAAGTCTCTTTCCTCTTCCAAATTAGAAGGAAAACCTGCACAGTTTTTATAAACTTTCTTTTCTAAATATTTTAATTAGAAGCCCTTGTTTTGTTGCTTTAGATTTATAATCATGTTAATTCAAGAGAATCCTCAAATTAGAATGCTCAAGTTGTTAAAAAGTAACCAAAAATTAATTAGGACTTTCGTTAAAATCTGCTAAGTTATCTGTTGACTAAGAAAAGACTCTAAGTTTATTTTCATACTAATTTGTTCATGTTTTGTTCTTTTAGTTACAGTACAATATTTATCCTATCCAATATTATAAATGTGAAAATTTGTGAGAAGGCATGGATGCTTGGATGGATGTTTGTTACTCTTTCATGTAAAAACTTCTGAATGAATTTGGATGACATTTGGCTTAAAGATAGATTATAGTCTGGAATAGCGAATAGGCTTATTTTTATTGCGATAACCATTCAATTCCAGACTATAATCTATATCTGTGCCAATTTTCATCTAGATCCGTTCAGTAGTTTTTACGTGAAAGAGTAACAAACATCCATCCATACTTACAAACTTTCGCGTTTATAATATTACTAGGATTCATTTAGATCGTAACACATGATACTTATAAACATAATTTAAAAACAATATATAACCCTATACCAACCCGTCTGGCCAGCGTGGTATAGTAGGCTAATATCCCTTCAATTGTATGGAGGAGACCCGTGCCCAGCAGTGGGACGTTTATGGGTTGTGATGATGATGATGATCATATATTTACTTAAAGCTAAATTTAAAAATTATTTTAAGTCTATTAGCTAATGGAAGAGCGGAGCTTTCCAAAACAGGCATTGTTTTGCTTAACGGAAGGTTCCAGCTACTATCGAGTTATTGTTTTACTGTATAATGAAATAAAGAATTTTGAATTTGAATTTTTGAATTTTTTGAATATCAGTAAGTATATTTTCCTATAGCCAATTCGCTAACATTATGGTCTTCACACTAACTTGTACCCAGCTGTTTTTATCCGGTAATAATTTATATGTATGTCCATTATACGTCATTTGAATATAATTATTTTATCTGGAGGTTTAAAACAATGGCATTTTTGCAATAAGGAAATAAAAAAGTTATAGTTTTAAGTATTAAAAACATTATCCAGTTAACGTTTTTGAATTTTTATGAATCTGTCTATACCTATATAAATCATTACTTGTTCCGACTGTCTATAGTGTTGTGACGTTTGACATTTGAAGATAAATATCAATGAAAGCGATATCGATGAATAGTCTAGGTTCTTTATCATGCAATTAGCTTTTTTTTCTTTACGTTAAAAAGACAACTCCCAAAACTAGGAAACAAGCCCTGTGTTGCCTCCCACGTACGATTAAGTTGTGGAATGAGCTTCCTGCCGAGGTTTTCCCGAGAGACTATAGCATGGGGTTCTTCAAGAAAGGAGTTATAAGGTTTCTAAAAGGTCGGCAACGCGCGAGTGATACCCCTGGTGTTGCAAGCGTCCATAGGCTACGGTAACTGCTTACCATCAGGCGGGCCGTATGCTTGTTTGCCTACTTGGTAGTATAAAAAAAAAAAAAACTTTACAAACGTACAAGTAATGGACATAAAGTACATCCAGACTCGGGATAATAATTTATGGATCACACATTTTTCGGCCCGTGTGGGGATCGAACTCACAACACACCGCGCAGTGGTAAATGGCGAGGTAACCACTTAAGCCACTGAACCAACCGTTCGTTCCATGCCGTCAAGTTACAGATTGACCCAACCATTATCTTTCATCTTCACTGTTAGGTAAATGTTAAACGCCATTATGTTATGTGAAATACAATATAACTAATTCAATCAACGAAAAGGCTAACAAACTTAAAGTTAAAGTTTTGCACAGAGATTCCTTTAATGACGTACGTAGTGGGTCGGCAACATGCAAATAATACCTCAAGTATTGCAAGCGTCTATAGGCTACGGTATCTGCTCAACATCAGGCGGGCCATAAACTTGTTTACCACCCAGGTGGTATAAAAAAATTTAACAGACTGAGAGGGATTTTTGTTTTATTTGTTAATACCAACAAATCTATGTCATCATGATCTAGTTTATAAATACTTGGAACCTCTTTAACTGTAAAGAGGTTCTAAGTATTTATAAACTAGATCATGATGACATAGATTTGTTAGTAGGCAGAGGACTGCCTCTGCATCAAAATAATTGTATAGCACATTGCCAGCTAGAACTTTATCGTAAACGACAATGTTGTGAAATTTGCTGAGTTATAGGTCGTTTCGCCCGCCATTTGTTCGCCCGAGCGGGCCAATCGACCAAATTACAAAAATATATAATATTTGATTGGGCCTTTCGCCCGATGGAGGTTTTATTACTTTTTATGTACAGACAGATTTTGATGCTGTCTGTACATGAAAAGTAATAACACCTCCATCGGGCGAAAGGCCCAATCAAATTTTTTTTTTGTTGTACAATTATTACTTATACTTATATATTTTGATATTTATTTAATTAATTATTATTATACATTCCTCTTTTCTTGTATTATAGTATTCTAGTAGTATATAAGAATTGTTTCTTTCTAGACCTGACACTAATATGCACCTACTATGTTTCATCTCTGCATCACCCTATAGGTTAACTGGTAGAGAATGCCTTTGGCATTACGTTCGCTTTTATACATGTTCTGTATATTAAGTTCTAAATAAATATATAAATAAAAGTCACAAGAAATCTCAGTGATAGGATTGTTCATAATTTATTAAACCGGTTTTCAGAATATAATGGTATTTTATGATAATCTTATGATTATTAAGCTGTCCATAAAAAATAATATTCTATAGGCCATCAATACGCTAATATATTATATTGATGACATTTATTTTTACAAGCTTGGGTATAATTTACTACTTTTGAGTATACCTTTAGCAAATTCTTTCTAAGTCTGACTTTATAACCTAATAAATAATCCACACTAATATTATAAATACGAAAGCTACTCTGTTTGTTTGTTTATTACTTTTTCATGACTAAACAGCTGAATAGGTTTTAATGAAATTCGCCAAAAAGATAGATTATAATATATTATGGGTAAAGACATACGGTACTTTTTATCACGATAACGAACATGCACGCAAGCGGAGCCGTGGGCATCAGCTAGTATTATAGTAAGAGAATCTTTATGTACTCTGTAAAAGTTAGGTTTATTTTTGTTTCTGTAGTGTACTGAAATACACAGTCTATGAATAAAACATTTATTTAATAATCATTTCTCTAATTGTTAGTAACAATTTAAACGAAAGAACATTTTGTTAACCGTTGGATAGTTATTGTGAATGTTAGTTCTAAAATTACTTATTGTATTTTTCAAACTATGAAGATTCGTCTTGTAGTCAATGATCATTATGATATCTTATGTTACGGTAATTATTGTGATATAAAGACGAATTTGAATTTGTTTATCCTTAAATACTAAAACATCGTAAAGTCACAATAAACTGGAGCAAATCTAATAAAAAAGAGGATAATGAAAAGAACAATAAAATACGTATCTTTTGTACAGTGATTGATTTGGGTTTGTTTTTACACTGATCTTTTCCGGATTTGACGACCCAAATGACTATCTCAGGGTCCATTAAAAACAGTCCAGAAACCATTCTTCAAAATATAGCCTATAAAAACTAAAATATAGCTGAGATACATAAAGTAATTACAGTTTTAATACTATTGTTATCATAAATCTAAGCTGCATGCACATTAGCGGCAACATCAAGACGTGTTTTTTTTTTAAAAAAAAATTTTTTGTTATGCTTCTTATCTGTTGGAAAAACTAATGAGCAAAATGTCCGTAATTCAGTATGGTGATTTGGAACTCATGCTAATGAATAAACCACCAAGAAAAACTCATTTCCCTCAAATTTTGTAAAGAACCCGTTTTATCACTAAAGCCCTTAGAGACTGCAAGACCCTAAGGTATCAGGATGACAGCTATATGTCTTAAAGAGAGACAAGACCGGTAATGTAGGTCGTACATCTCTGCGAATCTCAACGACTATTGCTGCAAATAATATGCTCTCTTAAATAAAAGCTGTTGTCTTAGTAGTAAAGCGATGCGATACTATAATATATTGTACTCTTCAGTAAATAGATTGGAACAAAATCATGAAGTTTTACCAAATTTAAAAAAAGAATAAAAGATTTATTAAGAATAGAGAAAGTTGAGACTCGAATTCGGAAATATTATGGCCAGTAGAAGACGGAAACAGTCTGATTGATAGAAATAAAGACAAACATTTATTCAAATATTTAATAAAAAAACAAAAACACTAAAATAAAGTCACTCAATTTCATAGTTACATAATTGGTATCCATATTATATCCATCCAATGGTGCCATGTCAGAATGGGTATGTTGGAATTTGATTTATTGTTTTCGTCTCTATGCAACGGTAACTGCTTAACATCAGGCAAACCGTATGCTTATTTGCCACCTCAAGTAGTATAAAAAAATATATATATAGCTAGTACTTGTATATTTTATAGCTTTCAATGGATTATCTACCCTTATGCAGTTAGAAAACGATTGTTCCTACCTCGCAGTTGCTTATGCTTAGCAAAGCCATTTTCGGCAAAATTTAACTGGCTCATAAAATGGAATTTCCTTATAAATAAATGTAGGCTGAAAAGCTTTGCGTTAAATTTATGAAAATTTAAATAGGCTTCTCTTTTAATTACTTTTGAACATTATTTAAATTCACGTACTTTCGTTGGCGAAAAGCAATAAGTAATACTTATGTTGGGTTCGTTGAACACGGTCGAAATTACAAATTCTTTAGACCATCATGGTATTTAAATTTCATGATTATTCAGCCAGAAAAACATCGTATTAGTGTTCAAAAATGTATCATTTTGGTTTTGGTTTAATGAATAGCTCCCGAGTACTAAAAACCGGTACAAGTACTCATAGTGCTAGTAATTCCTGATAATATTAAGTATACTATAAATGCAATGGAAAATGTATATACACCGTTTATTTTATAAATACTGCAGAAGTATTTTTGAATTTTTTTTTTTTTTTAGAAATAAAGAGCCTATTATTTCATTCTAATATTATAAAGAGGTAAAGTTTAGAAATTTAGATGTAGATCTGCATTATTTTTGAGTGCCGACCAAGGACCACAGAGTCAAGAAGTTGGTGCCGACGTACCACGCGAGCGAATCCTCAGGTGAAAACTCGTTACCTATAAAATGCGACTTCTATGATAAATAGGTGCCTCTACGCCTCTTCTATATAATACCAGGTGTTGCAAATTAATCTAAGCACCTTTGGTGGAGGTCCTTCCCCAGTCGAGCTTGCTCGCTAGTATGGTGCCCTATCTCTCTTAATTTAATTATAACTTTATTCACTTTATTCGATTACATTTACCTGCCGTGTGAAATTTTCCTAATTTCCCGAGTGTTTAGAGAACTTATGTTGTCTAAAGAACTTACTGTCAAAATTGTATGCTTCTAGGTCTATCTACTGACTTAAGCTGTGTGTAGTCTTGCAATATTAGTCAATATAAGACGCTTAAAAGAACTAACCGTTTTGATATAACATTTAAGGTTATTCAAAGGTCGGCAACGCGCAAAAGCGTTGAAGGGCTGCGGTAACTGAACTGCTTACTATCAGACGGGTCGTATGCCTGTTTGCCTCCTTAGTTGTATATAAAATCAATTAAAAATACCTGGTTTATAGTGAAGAAATCAAACGTACGGTGGGCAACGGAGATGGCTGTACAGGACCGCTACATGAATATAAGTTTTTCAGAAAATCAATGTATGAATTAGTGTGAAATATATTGTTATCTGTAGCTTTAGTCTAATTGTACAGTGTTATCAAATTCCACAGAAATATATACACTGGGTTACTTAAAAAACACATCTTCCTATAGCGGCCCTGTTCAGCTATCTCTGTTACCGTGTGTACCTAATTAATTAATTGCATTGGTTTGGCCGCGTCAACTTTAAACACGCCCAAAAAGCTAGCATCATAGCTATGTTGAATAACATGAATTCTTTTTATGAGAAATAAGCCAGCCCTCTTGTCACGCGGATCGTCATTTAGTCGTTTTGCTATTTCCCTAAAGAAGTAGCGAGCAAGCTATTTAATACATTTCGATATATAAAAGAATCTGTTTGACTGTGATAAAAACAAACAGTAATGTTATTTAAGGAAATAATAAATTATCCTTTTCAATCCTTTTTTTAAGTATTAAAAAATAATATGTAGGTACACAATTCAGGCAGTCCGTGTTCGCTCAGATACGACTATAAATTATGAATGACGCAATAGGTTTTTCTAAAATTTTAATATTTGTGTAGGTACATACAATATTTTGTTAAATCCCTTGAGGAAATTGGCAGTAAGCTGATAGAGAATTATGTCATTTTACGCAGACGTTTGCATGTGGATAAATTCTCTAGCAAAGGCTAGTTAATATAAAAAAGCACAGGCCGAGTAACTGATACTCAACGCTTAGCGGGAGCTATTTAAAATCAAAAGCTGTGTGGAAAAAGTCGAGCCCGGCGCAGGATTCGTATCTGCGCAGCTGTGCCTTTCGGGTTCCGGCCCACAACGTACTACCAATGATGCAATCGGAGCTCCCACTCGTAAGTTCAAATTTATCATATTTATCCTTACTAATATTATAAATATAAAAGTTTGTGAGTATGGATGAATGGATGGATGGATGTTTGTTACTCTTTCACGTAAAAACTACTAAACGGATCTGGATGAAATTTGGCACAGAGATAGATTATGGTCTGGAATAACACATAGGCGCTTTTTACAGCGATAACCGACATCCATGCGGGCGGAGCCGTGGGCAACAGCTAGTATAGAATATTATTATGAATACACGTGACATCATATTATTATTATCATTAAACTAGTTTATTAGCATTATTTATTTCGGCAATACTTTTGTCCAGCTCAATATTACTTTACTTATTCATTAAAATCAGTTCACAGAAGAAGACTTTGCTTTACGCTTAATATGCTTAATAATTTGCTTGGGCATCATAATGCTTTTAACAACAGAGTATTGTAGTTTGGGTATCTCTGAAATAATAAAACAGGCATTGGAGACCTGGGGCAGTACCATCACTACCTGTACTATAAAGTATTCTGTGCTATGACGTGCTTATAATAGGCAATTTACTTTTTATTCTAGACCACTTTTTTACTCTTATATAACACACAGCCCTAGATTCAATTTCCGCGGAGGGCCAATAATAAATATTGGGTTTTTTAGTCAAGTAAATATAAATTCCCGAAGTTTGGCGGTAATAGGCGGTGTTTAGACCCTCATACCTCGGAAAGCATGTAAAGCCGTTTGGTCCTACGCCTGATTTTTCTCCGGTCGTGTTGGAGTGCCGTCCCATCTGACTATGAGAATGATGGAATGAAAAGTGTATATCTGTTTACCCACACAATTAAATGGCTCCTATACTATAGTTAGTATAGAGACGAATTGGCTCTTTAAAGACTTGGAAATTTTATAAATTGTAACTCGTCTGTTGTGAGTTCAAGTCGTCCACCATTTGCTGCCCTACCACAGCATGCTCGCTCGAGGCGGCTTGCTTACGCCTATGATATAAGGGGCTGCGGGCGCGGCCGAGCCTCTAATTCCATCAAAATTAAAGGCGGTTACGCCTTGATCGAAATTCGGGTAGAAAGGTATTATTATTATTTTATGCAAAAACTAAAGTTTATAAAATAATCACATCAATATCAATCACAATGTGATCCTAAAATCCGGGTCTGGATACTTGTATCAATACGCAATAATAACTCGTAAATATATCCAAAAATTCTAAATAATCTAAATATCTTAGAAATTTGAATATTATGCTAAAGACTTCATAAAATATAATTTGTAAATTATACAAAAGTACTAGAATTCCAGTTTAGTCTTTATATCCACCTTGTTTTAGTTACATACTACATTTAATATGCGCATTAATTATTGCATATTGTACATAATTTAACAATATATAATAGCTATGTAACATGATCATCTGATTCTCTAGGCATCTAAAAAAAGCTATCATTTCCTAGTCTAGGCCGGTTTTCCAGATCATTCTATGTTGTTGACCTCCAAAATCAGATTAGAGAAATTAATTGTTAAATATTTTTTATATTGTTAAATCAATTACTATAGAATCTTTTTTATATTACTAAGGTAGCAAACAAGCATACAGCCAGCCTATACGACTTCTATTTTTACATTTTTTGCTAAATAAAAAAATGAGTTTAAACATATTGTGTGCGCCTATAATATATGTTCAAAATATGCTAATTTGAATTACGACAAGTTTGTAAAGCCTTTTATTAGACTGAGATAAGAACGGCGGAGATCCGGGTGTTATAGTGCGAGAAACCTATCTCCAGTGGAAGTCGATTAAGTGAGTAAAAATAGAGCGAAGATGCCGATTGCTTAATTTAATTGATAACAGGATTGCTGCATTTTTCACATTCTATTTTTTTAATTCTTTTGCAATAATATTTTTCGCGAAAACAAAAATTAATTTGTATATGTTATACTCTGGCGATTAAAATGGGTGGTCGCGTTTCTTGCCAATTCTTCTTGAGGCCCTACCCTCGTCAGCTAATTGGCCGTAGGAAAAAAATATGTATCATGTATTTGATCTAAATGAACAAATGAGTTTGACTTTGATTTTGACTAAATATACGTTTCAAATCTCCTTTTAGTTGACAGTAGCCAATCAATACTAGAATTCTAAGCCAGAAAACCTAGAAATCAATCAGTTCTGTAGCCCTCAATCATGTCAATAACCAGACAAACCGGAGACGAACCAGGATATTTATTTTTCCCTCAAGCAAATGCGAGTTTCCGTCAAATTTTCGAGCCGTCACCTACAGCCGTCCGAAAGATCCCTTTCCCACCACCCTTTTATATCTTTCCAACCATAGTCAGGCGAAATAGTATAAAAGTACTTTCAGATTCATCTTAAGTGTTACGTGCGTGGTATTTTATAGAAATGGTTGATGATAGTTTTTAATAAATATATAAGATAGATAATAAGTCAGTGTTACAAACAGAAATCATTTTTTTTTAAACATCTAAAAATGATATCATGAAGCATGAGGAGGTTGATGAATGTAGAGGAAGTGAAAGAGGTATGTCTGGATCGAAGCAATTTTCGTACCATAGGCTCCGTCTACTATTATGTATGTCTATTATTATGTATCTTGATAATGTTTTTTTTACGGTAACACACTTACAGTCACCGTAGCCTATGAACGCTTGCAACACCGGGAGCATCACTAGCGCGTATCAGACCCTTTAGAAACCTTGCAACTTCTTATTGAAGAACCCCATGCTTTAGTCTCTCTTTCTGGTTTATTCATAATTTATGTCCTTCATAAGTGTTACTTACTCAAACTTATTTTTTTTTAAGGTTTTCAAACTCAAACTTAAAATTCCACTTGATGTCCACTTGATTTTAAGAAGTAACCGTAGCTAATGGACGCTTGCAATGCCAGAGGTATTACGTGCGTGTTGCCAACCAATTTTTTGACCTCAGGGCTTCAAGATGGAAGTAACCCTGGGATAGGAATACGTTCCTTTCAAAACACATCTCTAAATGAGCGCTGGAGACCTGTACTCACACACAGGAACACAACTACACCGCTGTGTATAGTTATTGACATAGGCCTGCCCTAAGGATTTCCACAACTCTCGATCCTTAGACGACCTTGTCCATCGGTTGCCCGCAATCTCTACCGGGTCGTTGGTCCACCTCAATTGGTCATAATTGGAAATATAACCGCAAATGTATGACACGGCACCAATAGGGCTGTCCGGAATCCACAAGTATTGTTTTCGTGTACTCATCGTGCCTCGTTCACCTTGAGTCGAGTCAACGACTTAAGAAAGTGACTTTGCGAGGTAAAATCGAAAGTGAACTGCACTTCTACATTTTCACTTGAAAGTGAATATATCCAAGTGAATGTAACTGTGTTGCAGTATCTAATAATATATGTGTATTGTTATTTATTATAAGTATCAATACAAAATATACATACATATTCTTCTTTGCATCCATATAATACCAGATAAACATATCACATATCAATCGTGTGAATAAAATTTTATTAATATTCTGAATATTTCTAAAAAATAAAAATTAATGTAATTATGTATATATAATTTCCACCCGCGGATTTACCCGCGCACACGTACAATACTAAATAGGTATACCTAGTGGTTTTTTACGGGATAAAAAGAAAAAAATCCAGACTATAATCTATCTCCGTTCCAAATTAAATTTACATCCGTTCAGCCATTCTGGCGTAATTGAGTAACAAACATCCATCCATCCAAAGCTTTGCATATTAGTAATTATGTCATTAAAATTTACCGTTTCTTTACGAACTTTAAGATTGATTTAGACAAGAAAACCAACAAAAGCTTTCCTTGAAAGTAATTTAATAATTTCCGGAATTTAGCTACATTCAAAATTCTTGATCCAAAAGACTTCTTTCTGCTCCAAACACAGCCTAAACTGGGTCCATCAAAAAACGGAGCGACAAACAAGAACAGGATTTCTTTAGTAGAAATTTTTATAAAAACGTTGTTACCAATAACGCAAATCTAGTTTTTTGATAGACAACACGCACGAGGTGCCCCAGGTATTGCAAAAATCCAAAGGCTACGGATAAATGCTTACCATCAAGCAAATCGTACGCTTGTTTGTCATTGAGTAGTATAAAAAATATAGTCATTGTAAAACCTTTTTGTAATGTTATATTTTGTTGTAAACAATAATAATAACTTTGTTATGCAAATTCAGATACGCCATAAGATAATTATAACAACAATGAGACGGATTGTTTTTTTCTTTGCTATAAGTATGCTCAGGAATAATACATTAAAATTGCGTTTATTAACAACAATAAAAAGAGTAACTGATTGGCTATGATAAGTCAAAAACTCCCAAGCTTCCTCTGACATACTTGATATCATTTCGGATCTTATCCAGCCTGTCTCTTCAGACAAATGGCATAAACGGTAGTCGAATCGAATGGAATAGAAAGCAAATGTAGGGGATTTGCCGTAAGTTAACGACATTATATCGTAAACTATTACAGATACCATGCTTTTGCTTTCTATTCTATTCGATTCTACAGCGGCAATTATGTCTACAGGGGCTGGTTACACCACATATCCATCTTAACATTTTCATTTCTGCGATATGGATGACATAGACATGTCGTTGGTAGCCCTGACTTTATTCAAAGCTGTGTCTGTGTTTTGTAATTCTATATTTCTAGTAATAGGCTTTTTCCTCGGTTGGTACGACCGCTAAATGTCTCCAGTAACTTTCTACTTACCTCGGCCTCTATTAAGTACTACATACAAATTACGAAGAGAGTTGACTGTTAACTAAAAGTTTATGTTTTAGAGCAATACCAGACATAACATTATTTGCAGTGTAAAAAGTAGCAAGAATTTTGTCTGCGAAAACACTATTTATTTTAACAACATATATCTCATTTCTGAACAGTATCAATAACTCAAACTCAAAATTCATTTATTAATTTAGGTGTAACCTAAATTAATTTATTTAGGTTACACCTAAATTTATTATACTTACTTAGGTGGCAAACCAGGAGGTTTGCCACCCAAGTAAGTATGAAAAAAAAATCTTTTGGTTGAGATAAAGATGATGATGACGGATGATAGGTCAGGTTTTCCAGGTTCAGAAAATTCTCAGTAGCAGCACGGAGTCAAAAAGTTGGCAGTGATATACCTATGTCCTCAAACCCAAAACCTCCTCGGATATCACGTTACACTGTCGATCCTTTTGTCTGATTTCGTCTCAGTCATATCAGATTACCGTTCCATTAGAGTAAAAAAATCCTTAAGGCATTAAGTTCGCTTGCGTAAATATGTCATATATTTTACGTATACATTTAGGGATGCGTTTTAACAATTTTTATGTCATGATTGTTTATATTTTTTTAACCCGTTATGTCCCACTGGCAAAGGTCTCCCCCATGGTCTTCCACACCTCTCTATTTGATCCCAAATCTACCCAGTTTGTTTATTGTTTTTATTATCTTTTTTTTAATTATTTTTATTATACTTCTGTACTCTTCTTCTAAAGATATGGATTTTGAACTATGCAAAATCTAATACGCATCCGAGCCCGTAATGCCTACTTTAAGACCACAATAAATGTAGAAATATAAATTATAGCCTCGTGTGAAAACATAATTATAGAAGTTAACATACGAACGTCATTAGGCAGAGATGATGATGAGACTCATGTTATTTTATTATAATTTTTAATCAGAATTTAATACTATGTTAATCTTATTCGTGATGCTGTGTGATAATTCTATAAATTATAATCGAAACAAGGAAGTGTACCTTCCTTATATTGAACGTTTTAATGAAAGTTCAAGTATCAGCCCCGCTACAAGTAGCATAAACGGTAGTCGAATCAAAAAGTCTACAAAGACTAACGTTTATGCCACTTGTCTAAAGGTCCGGTAAACGTTAGCAAAGGTAAAAATATGTCGAAGGTAGAACAACAAAATTATATACATTAGATATATGTACACACACTACCGATAACTTCGATATAATATAATTTGTCATTTTGCCGCACGAGTCGAGCGGTGGCGGCGATACGTGAGGGTGAGCCCCTGACGTAGCAGGGCCGCAGGGCACATGATAATATTGTGAATGAATACTATTACCGCGCCACGCCTAGTCGTGCCATTCACAACTTACGCATATTCACACTTCGAGCACAACGCACGGTAGCTCCATACGGGGGCAGAGCGCGACAGCGATACAGGCTGTCCAATACCTATTCTTTAAAACACTCGCGCGATGCAATCCTTCTCAGAGATTTTTTTATGGCAAGATTTTTTTTTGTACTGTAACGTGGAAATAATATAGGTACGTCAGCATTACTTATAATTTATATAAATTTAGTAGGGCACCATACTAGCGAGCAAGCCCGACTGGGGAAGGACCTCCACCTTACAAAACTACAGGCAAATAACAACACACAGTGGTGTAATTGTGTTTCTGTGGGTGAGTACAGGTCTCCAGCGCTCATTTAGGGATGCGTTTTGAAAGAATCGTATTTCTATCCCAGGAATACTCCCATCATAAAGCCCTGGTAAAAAAATGGGTTGGCAACTCGCAAGTGATACTTATTGCCATAAGTATCAGTAGCAAGCGTCCATAGGCTGCGGTAACAGCTTAACATCAGGAAGGCCGTATGCTTGTTTGCCACCTAAGTAATAATAAAGTCGGTAATAATATTTAAAAAAAAATGTATAAGAAACAATGAATACAAGAATTTTGCATTAGCAAATTAATTATTATTTTAATTATTTTTTTTTAATATAATTATATATAAAAAAATAATAATTAACTAAATTAGAGACTTAAAACTTGGTATGATAACAATTATTACAAACGAGAATTAATTGTGTTTTTTTTTCAAGTAAACTTGGCCATGAACATGCAGTAACTAAGGCGACTTACACTGACATTCAGTCACAACACTCATCTTCCAATGCGAAGAAGTTCAACTTCATAGTCATTAGTGTTATAAGTTTTTGTAGACTTCACCACACATAAAATCAAATTCTGGCAGCTCAACCGTGAAAGCGGAGTATAGGTGCAAAGGGGGCTTTAATCGGTATGCCGAACGACTGCTACATATATTTAAAACAATTGAATATCACTTTAAAGCTTGAAATTAAAGTAGGTAAACCAATTATTATAATTATATACCCTATATTTATATTTTGAATTCTGCTCACAGCGTTTTTTATTATATTCGCAAAATTGAGATTTATCCAATGTATGAATAAATTCGTCATCTGTATGTATGTGATTCGTGCAAGTGCACTCGAAAATTCGAAACAGCGTTCTAAAACTCGTTGGAACGCCATTTTTTATACGAAACTATTGTACGAGACAAATCGAAATCTAACGAACGCTTTGACGGCGATATACGAAAAAAACTATAGGTAAATGGGTATTTCGATTTCTATGCATCGTTTGCCAATGAAGAAAAATTGCAATTGTTATACCAACATGTGCCTAAGGCTCCGCGTAAACGAGCCACCAATGGCTAGCGATAAACAGTTTATCAGATCTTCCATACAATTTGTATGGACTAGCCGCACACGGGTAGCAATTGGTGGCCACTCACGACCGAGTGGCCGCGTCATGCCACGGGTGGCGACCACTCGCTACTTCAGTAGGAGAGTTAAACAAATTGTCGCCGACCACCTTAGTTTGCGCGTTACTAAAGGACGTGGCCCGTGAAAGCCACTAGTGGCTGTGGTCGGTGGCCCGTTTGCGCAGAGCCTAACAAATTTTGGATGAATAATGAAATTTGAATCTACATACTTACATAATTATATTATTTTAGCGTTAGTTGTAGCTATAATAGGAGATCAATTTGCCAATACGTCATCCGAGCCATAAATGATCATAAAATAAACATATATATTTAACTAAACGAAATAATTAAGATATTAATATAAATTTAAATCTTTAATTGGCACATTTAAAAACTTTTGAAGTAAAATAAATAATACAAGTTAACTTGCGCGAATATGGTCAGCAGCTCAGCATAATGCGAAGTACCTATTATTAATAACGACTGCCTTCGTAGTCCAGTGGCCGCAGTATGCGCCTGCTGTGCACGAGGTTGTGAGTTCAATTCCCACCCAGGACAAAACTTTGTGTGACCCACAAAGAATTGTTCTGAGTCTGTATGTAATTTGTTAGGAAAATTCCTTCCGAAGAATTTATTATTCTCCTGGTTATTATTGTTTTAATGTACAAAACAAAAGTGCAAGAAAACAGAACATTTACGTAGTACCAAAGGTCAATTTAAAACATTTCCATAATAGTACTTCCTGGAAAAATACAAAGATAAATTATGCAAGATTCATCATGCTTCGGCATTTTACCACATTACTAATGGTAGATGTACTTACACAGGTATATGCGATATCTTGGGTATAAGGTATCTTTATTGTACTTAACTGAATAAAGATTACGGTTTTTATGGTTACTGTTGACCTACGACCACAATAAAGATCTTTAACAAAGATTAAGCTTTAATAACCGGTTCACAAAATGAATTAAGAATCCTTTTTCAAACTCGGTTAAAATCGGTTTTAATACAGAATTTATTATTCTGTTTGTTCCTCATAAATTAGACCAGGTTTTCCACATTAGTCTAGCTCAAACTAAAATATTTTATATTGTCATTAAAAATACCAGTTTGTCTTAGATATTTTAGCATAAACTTGATCATTAAATTTGAAATAAATTACCTGTTCTACTGCTTTTGTCTTTCTTTAATTTAAATTATGTTTAGTATTCAGTTATAAAATAAGTCTTAATAGCCTAAAAAGATGATGCAATATACCTATAGAAAAATGGGACATGACGGCTTGCCGTTCGAACATACAGGGACAAAAGTAAACCTTCTTATTAATAAATAATAATAAATAAATCATTTTATTATCACGTCGCATAACTGCATAGATATACCTTATAAAACTCTTAAAAACTATGTTAGTACACTTCACTTGCACTGCGTCGCAGTGCGTTCGTGTGGTACTTGTCCGCGGAAGCGACGGAACACTACACCTGTCGGCCAAAAATTCTCTTCCAAGACGAGGTTTAGGTAGACTGTTGATACTCGCACCACAAAAACCCTAAAATTGACATTGCGTTGCGACTCCAACAGCTGCACTCTCGGCAAGTACTTGGCCTTTTGCGTACGTACTCTGCGATGTCTTCCGTCTTCGTGGTGTAGTGCAGACGAGAAATGTACACTGGAGTGTTCGGTGCAGCGGCACACATACCAGGCTGTGCTAGCATAGGTCAGGTTTTCCAGGTTCAGAAAATTCTCAGTAGCAGCACGGAGTCAAAAAGTTGGCAGTGATATACCTATGTCCTCAAACCCAAAACCTCCTCGGATATCACGTTACACTGTCGATCCTTTTGTCTGATTTCGTCTCAGTCATATCAGATTACCGTTCCATTAGAGTAAAAAAATCCTTAAGGCATTAAGTTCGCTTGCGTAAATATGTCATATATTTTACGTATACATTTAGGGATGCGTTTTAACAATTTTTATGTCATGATTGTTTATATTTTTTTAACCCGTTATGTCCCACTGGCAAAGGTCTCCCCCATGGTCTTCCACACCTCTCTATTTGATCCCAAATCTACCCAGTTTGTTTATTGTTTTTATTATCTTTTTTTTAATTATTTTTATTATACTTCTGTACTCTTCTTCTAAAGATATGGATTTTGAACTATGCAAAATCTAATACGCATCCGAGCCCGTAATGCCTACTTTAAGACCACAATAAATGTAGAAATATAAATTATAGCCTCGTGTGAAAACATAATTATAGAAGTTAACATACGAACGTCATTAGGCAGAGATGATGATGAGACTCATGTTATTTTATTATAATTTTTAATCAGAATTTAATACTATGTTAATCTTATTCGTGATGCTGTGTGATAATTCTATAAATTATAATCGAAACAAGGAAGTGTACCTTCCTTATATTGAACGTTTTAATGAAAGTTCAAGTATCAGCCCCGCTACAAGTAGCATAAACGGTAGTCGAATCAAAAAGTCTACAAAGACTAACGTTTATGCCACTTGTCTAAAGGTCCGGTAAACGTTAGCAAAGGTAAAAATATGTCGAAGGTAGAACAACAAAATTATATACATTAGATATATGTACACACACTACCGATAACTTCGATATAATATAATTTGTCATTTTGCCGCACGAGTCGAGCGGTGGCGGCGATACGTGAGGGTGAGCCCCTGACGTAGCAGGGCCGCAGGGCACATGATAATATTGTGAATGAATACTATTACCGCGCCACGCCTAGTCGTGCCATTCACAACTTACGCATATTCACACTTCGAGCACAACGCACGGTAGCTCCATACGGGGGCAGAGCGCGACAGCGATACAGGCTGTCCAATACCTATTCTTTAAAACACTCGCGCGATGCAATCCTTCTCAGAGATTTTTTTATGGCAAGATTTTTTTTTGTACTGTAACGTGGAAATAATATAGGTACGTCAGCATTACTTATAATTTATATAAATTTAGTAGGGCACCATACTAGCGAGCAAGCCCGACTGGGGAAGGACCTCCACCTTACAAAACTACAGGCAAATAACAACACACAGTGGTGTAATTGTGTTTCTGTGGGTGAGTACAGGTCTCCAGCGCTCATTTAGGGATGCGTTTTGAAAGAATCGTATTTCTATCCCAGGAATACTCCCATCATAAAGCCCTGGTAAAAAAATGGGTTGGCAACTCGCAAGTGATACTTATTGCCATAAGTATCAGTAGCAAGCGTCCATAGGCTGCGGTAACAGCTTAACATCAGGAAGGCCGTATGCTTGTTTGCCACCTAAGTAATAATAAAGTCGGTAATAATATTTAAAAAAAAATGTATAAGAAACAATGAATACAAGAATTTTGCATTAGCAAATTAATTATTATTTTAATTATTTTTTTTTAATATAATTATATATAAAAAAATAATAATTAACTAAATTAGAGACTTAAAACTTGGTATGATAACAATTATTACAAACGAGAATTAATTGTGTTTTTTTTTCAAGTAAACTTGGCCATGAACATGCAGTAACTAAGGCGACTTACACTGACATTCAGTCACAACACTCATCTTCCAATGCGAAGAAGTTCAACTTCATAGTCATTAGTGTTATAAGTTTTTGTAGACTTCACCACACATAAAATCAAATTCTGGCAGCTCAACCGTGAAAGCGGAGTATAGGTGCAAAGGGGGCTTTAATCGGTATGCCGAACGACTGCTACATATATTTAAAACAATTGAATATCACTTTAAAGCTTGAAATTAAAGTAGGTAAACCAATTATTATAATTATATACCCTATATTTATATTTTGAATTCTGCTCACAGCGTTTTTTATTATATTCGCAAAATTGAGATTTATCCAATGTATGAATAAATTCGTCATCTGTATGTATGTGATTCGTGCAAGTGCACTCGAAAATTCGAAACAGCGTTCTAAAACTCGTTGGAACGCCATTTTTTATACGAAACTATTGTACGAGACAAATCGAAATCTAACGAACGCTTTGACGGCGATATACGAAAAAAACTATAGGTAAATGGGTATTTCGATTTCTATGCATCGTTTGCCAATGAAGAAAAATTGCAATTGTTATACCAACATGTGCCTAAGGCTCCGCGTAAACGAGCCACCAATGGCTAGCGATAAACAGTTTATCAGATCTTCCATACAATTTGTATGGACTAGCCGCACACGGGTAGCAATTGGTGGCCACTCACGACCGAGTGGCCGCGTCATGCCACGGGTGGCGACCACTCGCTACTTCAGTAGGAGAGTTAAACAAATTGTCGCCGACCACCTTAGTTTGCGCGTTACTAAAGGACGTGGCCCGTGAAAGCCACTAGTGGCTGTGGTCGGTGGCCCGTTTGCGCAGAGCCTAACAAATTTTGGATGAATAATGAAATTTGAATCTACATACTTACATAATTATATTATTTTAGCGTTAGTTGTAGCTATAATAGGAGATCAATTTGCCAATACGTCATCCGAGCCATAAATGATCATAAAATAAACATATATATTTAACTAAACGAAATAATTAAGATATTAATATAAATTTAAATCTTTAATTGGCACATTTAAAAACTTTTGAAGTAAAATAAATAATACAAGTTAACTTGCGCGAATATGGTCAGCAGCTCAGCATAATGCGAAGTACCTATTATTAATAACGACTGCCTTCGTAGTCCAGTGGCCGCAGTATGCGCCTGCTGTGCACGAGGTTGTGAGTTCAATTCCCACCCAGGACAAAACTTTGTGTGACCCACAAAGAATTGTTCTGAGTCTGTATGTAATTTGTTAGGAAAATTCCTTCCGAAGAATTTATTATTCTCCTGGTTATTATTGTTTTAATGTACAAAACAAAAGTGCAAGAAAACAGAACATTTACGTAGTACCAAAGGTCAATTTAAAACATTTCCATAATAGTACTTCCTGGAAAAATACAAAGATAAATTATGCAAGATTCATCATGCTTCGGCATTTTACCACATTACTAATGGTAGATGTACTTACACAGGTATATGCGATATCTTGGGTATAAGGTATCTTTATTGTACTTAACTGAATAAAGATTACGGTTTTTATGGTTACTGTTGACCTACGACCACAATAAAGATCTTTAACAAAGATTAAGCTTTAATAACCGGTTCACAAAATGAATTAAGAATCCTTTTTCAAACTCGGTTAAAATCGGTTTTAATACAGAATTTATTATTCTGTTTGTTCCTCATAAATTAGACCAGGTTTTCCACATTAGTCTAGCTCAAACTAAAATATTTTATATTGTCATTAAAAATACCAGTTTGTCTTAGATATTTTAGCATAAACTTGATCATTAAATTTGAAATAAATTACCTGTTCTACTGCTTTTGTCTTTCTTTAATTTAAATTATGTTTAGTATTCAGTTATAAAATAAGTCTTAATAGCCTAAAAAGATGATGCAATATACCTATAGAAAAATGGGACATGACGGCTTGCCGTTCGAACATACAGGGACAAAAGTAAACCTTCTTATTAATAAATAATAATAAATAAATCATTTTATTATCACGTCGCATAACTGCATAGATATACCTTATAAAACTCTTAAAAACTATGTTAGTACACTTCACTTGCACTGCGTCGCAGTGCGTTCGTGTGGTACTTGTCCGCGGAAGCGACGGAACACTACACCTGTCGGCCAAAAATTCTCTTCCAAGACGAGGTTTAGGTAGACTGTTGATACTCGCACCACAAAAACCCTAAAATTGACATTGCGTTGCGACTCCAACAGCTGCACTCTCGGCAAGTACTTGGCCTTTTGCGTACGTACTCTGCGATGTCTTCCGTCTTCGTGGTGTAGTGCAGACGAGAAATGTACACTGGAGTGTTCGGTGCAGCGGCACACATACCAGGCTGTGCTGGAGCCGAACCGCAGCAGTTCTTGACAGGACGATGACGGCGCGTCCTCCTTTACACCCTTTATTCATTTATTTTTGAACTTTATGCAGATCATGTACAATGGAGGGCTTAATGCATTCTGTACCAGCCAACCTTAGATGGTGTAGAGATAAATGAAGTAGGTGCAAGATTTCAATAAAGAAAATAAAATTGAACTTAAACAGAATATTATAAAATACTCAAAATACTATTACATAAACCATAAAGTACATGTAAAACTAAATACTATATAATATTTATAAATATACCTATATTAATTTAATATAAGTATTAAAGAATATATATATATATATATATCCGCGTCCATAGGCTACGGCATCAGGCAGGCCATATGCTTGTTTGCGTCCTACATAGTATAAAAAACACGTAATTATTTTTATGAAAGGACATGTTGCGGTTAAACTAAAATAACAAACATAATTATGCTTAGCTGAAATTATCTCCGCATCATTCGCATACTAATAAGCATTGCTTATTATAATAATTATGTTATAAAGAAACAAATTATGATGCGCACATGTATTGAAGTTTAAAAAAAAAATTGTCAAGTTCACTGCTGTCACGTGTTTTCATAACAAAAACAGATGCCACAATAAATTTGGCCAGCAATTAAAAGAGTATATACCTATTTAAAATATTTGGTTAGCAACAAAACGCATATTTTGACAACATAATTCTGTTTTGTTAGCCAAAAATAACCAAAGAATTAAAAAAAATAAAAGGAAAAGTCTCCATTTTCCACTTTGCTGGAACTGTCGAGTCTTAGGGTCGTATTTATAAACGAAGCTCAGGTATTGAGTACGCGTACTTTACGTACCGTCTCTTTCTAACTACGGTCTCGGGCGCCTAGTTAGAAAAAGACATGCGTTTATAAATACGAGCCCTAGAGTAATAAATGTTATACATAATATAATATTGGAATGTGCCTGGAAATAAGATGTAAGACGCGAACTTGTATGTACAATGATAGATATTTATTTATTTATTAAAACTTTATATACATAATTTACATAGGCGGACCTAATGCTAGAGGCATTCTCTAGCAGTCTACCTGTAAGGGTGATGCAGAGTGGTCCAAAGGTAGATGCAATTGAAGTAATAATAATTTGTTTATTTATTTATTTAAAACTTTAGCACAAAATAATGTGTACAAAAATAATAAAATAATAATTAGTTAAGATTAAGAGATTAAAAATCCCCGAAACAAAAAACATTTAAAAAGTTAATAATAAAATTTAAATACTTAATTCTTTATATGTATTTGGGATTTTCGTCTAGGAGCTATGATGCCACAGATAGACACGTTAAACTTATAAAAACCCTGTTTTCGTCGGGGGTTAAATAAAAAATATTGTTATAGTAACCAGTCCTCTAGCTAGCTAAAGTCCCCTACCTAGTTTTTAGTTTCTCCGCATTTAAATGCAGCAGAACTAGTAGGTATACAGAATTGTAAAACTCAATTATTCATTTAGCTTACAGAGTAACACTTATGAAGGTCATAAATTATGAATAAACCAGAAAGATAATGTCAGCAAAATCCTGTTGGGCAGTTCGCTGACTTGGAGCTATGAGATGAACTAGCAAGAAACTCAGGCCACACTTTTAAATCTCCAGATAGATGCATGCTGACGAAAAAAACTAACGATTAAAATGCTTCTAAAAAAAACAACATTTAAGCATTGCTATGTGGTATTTCATGACGTATATTTTCATTATCTTTGCAATATCCGACCTGCTTTTCCATTTATGTAATCTGATCCTACGTGCTTTTATAATTTGGTATGCTTGTAAAAAATATCTAGAACATTTAAAACGTCTTCTTTTGAAACTCTTCAGGACTGTTGTTATTTCATTATATTAAAGTGAACATTATTTTTATTTTAATGAAGGTTAAAAATAACAAATAAAGCGTTAAGTGCGGTATGTCGCGTCATAATATGGTTGTTTTTCTGTTTTTATTGTGAAGTATATTATGTTGATTAAATAATTAAATAGCGGTGGTGGCCGAGTGGGAAAGTAACCGACTTGCACGCAAGAGGTGCGAGTTCGATCCCGGGCAGTACCAATGTGAATTTCACTTTGTGGAGTTTATATGTACGAATCAAATGATTCGCCATCTGCTAACGGTGAAGGAAAACATCGTGAGAAAACCCATTTGTCTTAGAAGAAATTCTAAAGACATGTCAGATTCACCAACCCGCATTAGGCCAGCGTGTGTGAATTAAGGCCTAAACCCTCTCTCTCTCTCTCTTGATAGAGGAGAGGAGACCCGATTAGTTTCGTTCTCACATACCTACTGAAAATTCTATGTATTTTATTCATCTTAGTATGTACTTTATGATGAGAGTAAATTTATGCATTTGAATCATTGAAGCTGAGCATTGCAAAATATACAAATAATTTTACCATGTAACATATTATTTTATATTTTTTTATACTATCAAGATGAAAAACAAGCATATGGCCCGCCTGATGGTAAGCAGTTATATGAACGCTAGTGAATTGAAGTACATATAAACAAAAAAACTACATCGCAGTGTGTAGTTTTTTGGTTTTCGTCTTCTGTAAAGGTAAAGCATTTGACTGCACGGTTGTTCAGTGGCTTAAGTGGTTACCTTGCCGTTTACCACTGTGCAGCATGTTATGGGTTAGGTTGGCCTACACGGGACAAATGGTTGTTCCGAGTTTGGTTGTACTTTTTCCGAGTTTGTTTGTAAAGTCCTCCGTGACACAGACCTTGTTGTGGAGGAATTGTCTTTAAAAAAGTAACTTTCCCAGTCAGGCTTATTAGCTTGTATATTGCCTAATCGTAACCTTTACGCTTAAATCACCTATACTCTCATTTTATTTCTACAATAGATTGCCTCTAAGTAATATCTAGGCCAAACACAAGTCAAGGGACAATCATTTAGTTACAGCATAATGTTAGTAAGTGGCACTATGCAAGGTACCAGTAACAATTACAGATGACAAACGTCAATTGACTAGCGGTCATATAATTATGAACGGTCTTTGGTTTGACGCAATTTGATTGCGTGTCGTAGTATCTAGATTTTAATAGGTATTAGATGTGTTCTTATGTTATTTAGTTTATTTTTATAATACTTGGGTGGAATCCGTGTGGTGACGGATTAAGAATTTCTAATGTCACCACCCCGTCCATCTCGAGGGTGTCGTAAGAGTCGACTAAGGGAGTAAGTCAGGCAGACAATATCCACTGCAAGAGAGAAAAAACTCGAAACAAAACCCTATACCAACCCGTCTGGCCAGCGTGGTATAGAAGGCTTATATCCCTCCAAGTGTACTATGGAGGAGATCCGTGCCCAGCAGTGGGAAGTTTATGGGTTGAGATGATGACTTGGGTGGAAAACAAGCAAACGGCCCACCTGGTGTTAAGCAGTAACCGTAGCCTATGGACGCTTGCAAAACCAGAGGTGTCACTTGCGTGTTGCCAATCCATTTTTTACAACAAGGATTTAAGATGGAGTATCCCTGGGATAGGATAACGTTTTCTTTCAAAAATTATTCCTTAATGAGCGTTGGAGACCTGTACCCGCTCGCAATGTAGTTATTTGGCTGTGATCTTCTGTAAGGACCTTCCCTAGTCAGTTACTATATTATAGATGCGAAAGTAACTTTGTTTGATTGTTTGTATGTCACATTTTCATGGATGAACTTAACGGATGTTAATGAAATTTGCCAACGAGATATATGGTATTCTGGGGAAAGACTAAGAGTACTGCTGCGTGTTGTATTCTACTCATTCTACGATCTATACTATTTATAGACCGGTGACGCTCTTGTCAACTTTTGTTTTTAGCAAAATGATCAACTTTTTTCAAGATCTTATAGAAAATAGAATACTATATATTAATATTATAGAAAATATAAACTAGGACCTTTATTTATATTTTATCTATATAGCGATCTCCCGACATGCCGACGATAAAATCACAAAATAATTAATCATCGTCATGTCAAATTAAGTATTTTAAATTTTATTATTTCGTTTCTATATGCTTTTTGTGTGGGGTTTTTTTATTTTTTTACTTTATATATTACAATGCATTTAAACATTTTCTATGAAAGCTTAGTTTTGCCTTCATTCTCTTCTGCTTGTGGCAAAATAAATCATTGATGAAATAAACATTACATTACATTGTTGTCAACAAGGCCTACAATTATCATATTATTATAATTAATTGTGATTATAGGTCAATATTATTAGCCTTAAGGTGAAATCACACATAAACGTAAAACTATTGCTTATAAAGTTGTTATTATTGCTTATAAAGTCGTAAACGGCTGCTACTTGGGGTGGCTGGTCAATCTTTATTATTTTTAAATAATAAAGATATCGTTTTTAGATTGCAATGTGATCTAGACACGTTTCTATTGCATACTTACAGAAAGAAATGATCCCTCATTACTATACGAAATTCATTCTTTTTTTTAGTCATTATATTGTTTCTTAATTAAATAAATACTTATCTAAATTTTATTCTTTATGGTATATTGGTTTACGTTCTTTTTCGTTACCACTAATTTTGTAACTTATACCAAATTGTAAATGTTATATTCTGGAAATTAAAAAGAGTGACCTGAGTTTCTTGCCAATTCCTGTCGAGGCCCTACTATAGTCAGCGAATTGGCCGTAGGAAAAAAGTATTCTAGCATTTGTTTTTATGACGTTCATAAATATCATGTATTTGATCTAAATGAGTAAAGAGTTTGACTGACTTTGACTATTCACTAATCAGCGCTGCGACATAAAAATGTTGCAACACAAAGCTGAAATTGGGACTTATTCCCACATCACATAGGATAGAATAACAATTTTTGCGTTCCAATTTGTTAATTTTAGTGCCTATTTAGTGGTTTATTGCTTATTTTTCCTTTGAATCTCAATCTTTATATCCTGTGTATGTTCAAATAAACGTTTTTCTTTCTAATTAAAAAAAGCAATAAAATGCCAAACATGACTTAATCAGAAGTCCTCAACGATTTCATTGCATGCAATGAGGCCTAATCCGCATTTAAAAATAAAAAATAATAATAATAAATTAAAAAGACACAAATACGTGAGACATGAGACCTATTATTGGGTTAAATTACTGTTAATAATATAATTTATAGCTTGTTGATCTCCTCTATTTCATTCAATACGACGCGACGGCAGTCGCGGCACGGCAGCGTGTCTCTCATTTACCTCAGTTACCTATTCGTATGTTTCATTAAGTAATTTACAAAAGTAAAATCATATGTGAAATCAAACTTATTATCTTACTCGGATTAGAATAAAGCATTTTGTAATACTTGCAATCACACACAAAATTATAACATCTGGGTTAAGTGATAAAGTATCAATGGGATAGAAAAACGTTTAATTAAATTAGTAATAGAGATCTACTTTTAGGTACAACCTAACCGATATTTAGCAGTAACAGCTCATACAATCATACAAAAATTATATCATCAGGATTAAGTGATTATGAAAATGTTTTAGGAGGTTTGTACTCACGCACACAACAAGGTACACAACAATACCGCTGTGTATAGTTAGTATAATTAGGGCTAAGAGCCCATAGGGATGAACGGGTACCGGTGCCAGTTCACGGGGTGAACGGGCACTACATATTTTTAAGGGGAGAAACTTGAGGGGTAAACGGGCTCTGAGCCAAAATTATTACCCCCATGTCCGACATTACCCCAACTACTTCGTAAAATAATTATGTTTTAGGAATGATAATAATTTATCTTTATTTTTCAGGTGAACGAAAAATTCTCCACAATGTATCTGGAGAATTCCGTTCAGGGGAGCTGAATTGCATTTTGGGACCTTCCGGAGCTGGCAAGTCTACACTCCTAAACATCTTGGCTGGTTATAAGTAAGTTTAGCTAGTTTTATACCTTGTTTTGACATATTTGTAATACTTTTACATGTTGAATAATGCTGCGGCTACGGTTAATGCCTCTAATTAGACAAGCCGTTTACTAGTTCAGAGGTTTAAAGCGATTGGCACACTGCACCGCATTACGCAGCGTAGCGCGGTAGTGAAAGAAAGATACGTTTATTGCTACAATAAGAGACATTTAACTTGTGAAAGTAGAGGAAATATTATACATAATATATAAACTAAAAAATTAAGAAACTATCCTAAACTAAACATAAAACAAAGTGCATGTGTCTCATAATTGTAGCAATCAGGTGTCCAGTTCAGCATTAGTCAGATCTTCGGGACCTGACGCTGGTTTTCGACTGGAACCTGTTTTATATATAGGTATAATTAATTATTTGCCATTGGCTTATTTAAATAATAATAATTGTGTATTAAAAATATATAAATATGTATGTATGTGTATATGTGTATTCATAATAATATAAATGATCAATATTGTGTAAAAAATAAATCGTATTGTAAAATTAAAAATAATAATTATAATAATAGGTGCATTGTGTGAGGCTTGCAAGAAAATAAGTAGTGCGTAGTTTTAGCATCAGTATCAGATGACATGTGAGATGACATGTTAGATTAACGACATGTCAGCATTTATATTATATTGCTCCCGCTGCGCATTAATAAGAAAATCCTTTAAGCGAAATCTAAAAGTGGATATTGATGTTATTTGTCTCAAAGGTGGAGGAATAGTATTCCACACCTTGGATGCAGCGTAACGGAAGCTACCTTTGAATGCCGCGGTCCTGTGAGAATGAACACATAGCTGTTGCGAGCACTGCCTACTCGAACATTCTCTCCTACTTGCTATCCAGCTCAGCTTATTATATAAATAAGAAGGTTCCTGATGCCTTATAACACCAAAAAGTAGGCACGCTAAATGTATTTAGTGCATGTTCTTACGTTGCTGGCAAGTGTAAGTATCTCTCTTTGCATTAAAATCACCCGTAGAAAACGGATTCACGCGTAATATTGTTGTTCCGTCGCCACGCACCCTGCAGCGTAGAGCGGGTTAGTGTGCCAATGGCCTAATAGTATAAAAAATAAATTATCGGTGCATAAAACAATTCTGAGCTGACAGATACGTCGCCTATAGCTTAAACCACTGAATACATAATTAGAAACAATAATCTGTTAGGCTCAGAGGATGATGAATTTAACGTAAAAAAGGATTTAAGATAATTAACCTAAAAGCATAGGGCTTAACTTACGAGTGCTTGTGGTAATTCATTCATTTATTTATTCATAAGTCAAACATGGTCCACTTTACACATACATAAATAATTAATTTAAAATTACAAATTAAAAATTACATTAAATTACAATAAAATAAAATAATAATAAAATAACAAAATAATAATAATAATAAAATAAATTGAATTAAAATAATATTTGTATATTAGCCCGTACATGTACCATGTTACAGTGGTACATATACAGGCAGTCAAAACGCTCGTAATGTGTACCTACTAGATTTGATTCTTAGGTCAGAAAGGGTAGTTTTTTATGTCTAGCAGAAGCAACCCATGTTCCACTGCTGGGCTCAGGTCTTCTTTTATTTAGGCCTGAATCCACACACGCTGGCCTTAAGCAGGGCAGTGGATCAGACAAGCCTTTAAAATTTATTTTAAGACATGTAGGTTTCCTCACGATATTTTCCTTTACCGACAGCAAATAGTAAATCATATGAATAACACGTATAATTTCTACAAAGTGAAATTTTTATTGGTACCACCACCAGGGATCAAACTCACACCTAAAGTGTACAAGTTGATTACTTTTGCACTCAGCTATCATCGTTTTTGTTTCTGTCTAGATGCTGAATAAATAATAATCAATGATATATTATATCCAAATATCGTAGAAATGTATCCAAAATATCGGAATTTCCGTGGTAGCCTAATAGTAAGAGAGATAGAGCACCATACTAGCGACCCTTTAAAGAGGATTGCTTTGATTCTTCAAAAATATAAACAACTAGTTGTTGCCTGCGGTTTCGCCCGCGTATATGTCGCGCTAAAAAGTAGCCTATATTTCTGTTCTAAATTTCATTCAGATCCGTTCAATAGTTTCTGCATGAAAGAGTAACAAACATCCATACACTCACAAACTTTTCCATTTGTAATATTAGTAAGGATAAAACATTGTATACATAGGTATAATTAAAAAAACATAATAAAGGTTTTAATTATAAAAACATAAATTGTTTATTTAATAGCATACCTTTTACATAAGGAGCGTTAAACTTTGTTAAGACAATGTTTTTTTGCAACAAAGAAGTAATTATTGCAGCAGTAAACACTTGACATCATGCTAATAAAAAAAGGTCAATATCAAAGAGGTTCAATGTCAATGTGTAACTTTATACTTAGATTCACAACATTTTTTTTTGTTACAATATTTAAAAGGCATACCTCATTTTTTTCATTTATTAACACTTAAAAAATCTTATAAAATATTTTGTAGGTATATAACTTAACATATAGAAGCCACTAAGGTTTATAATTATGCTAAGTATTCAGTCAAGTAAAAAGTCATTGCAAGCGTCCATAGGCTACGGTACTAGTAGTTTGCCACCAAGTAGTATGAAAAAAAAACACCTTAACAAAAACCCACAGTGTTTTTCTTACCAGAGGTATCACTTACATGCTGCCGACATATTTTTTACATCAGAGCCGGGATAGGAAAACGTTTCTTTCAAAATGCATCCCTAAATGAGCGCTGGACACCTGTACACAGAAACACAACTACACCACTGTGTGTAGTTATTTGGCTGTTGGTCTGTAAGGCCCTTCCCCAGTCGAGTGAAGAAAAACATCGAGAGGTAACCCACATGTCTAAAAAGAAATTCTAAAGACATGTCTGATTCACTGATTCACCAACCCGCATTAGGCCAGTGTGTGTGTATTGACTGCCTCGGTGGTCCAGTAGCCGCAGTATGCGCCTGCTGTACACGAGGTTGTGGGTTTGATTCCCACATAAGATAAAACTTTGTGTGACCCACAAAGAATTGTTCTGAGTCTGGGTGTAATTTATGTCCGTTAATTGTATGTTTGTAAGTCTCCCGCGACATAGAGCTTGGTCTATAGTGCGGGAGTTGTCTTTTATAATCTCTCTTTATTGATAGAGGAGAGGCGATCCGTGCCCTGCAATGGGACATATATGGATCAAATTCAAAATCATTTATTCATATAGATCACACAGTGACACTTATGCAGGTCAATGAAAAATGCCAAATGAGACATCAGCTAATTTGCCTACTGCCGGATTCACTGACTGAACAGACAGGGGTAGAGCCCAAGGAAAGAACCGGCAAGAAATGCGGGTTGCTATTATTATTAATTGCTTATGTCTGGTAATGACCTAAAATGATAAAAAGGTACTTAATTTTCAATGTAACATTTGGGTTGACCTTACCACGTCCAGACGGCTTTAAATACAGGGGATTACAAAACAGACCTTTTGGCTTAGCGTATGTTCCGCGAGGTACAGAGATCGGAAGGGTTTTCATATGTAAATACCGGTAACACACTGGTCCGACCTATTCTGGATTAACGTAATATGTAATTAATTCTTTTTAAACAATAATATATCATTAATTTTATACTCTAATTAAGCGGTGGAAGCTAAATGGAAGTAACCGATTTGTGACACCAACCTCTCTAGATAAGTGACATAAACGGTAGTCCAATCGAATAGAATAGAAAGAAAATGTATGGGATTTGACAAAAAAAATCTTTTTTCTTTCTCTTAAAAAGACAACTCCCGCACTAGAGAACAAACTCTGTGTCGCGGGGGACTTTACAAACATACAATTAACGGGCACAAATTACACCCAGACTCGGAACAATTCTTTGTGGGTCACACAAAGTTTTGTCCTGTGTGGGAATCGAACCCTCAACCTCGTGCACAGCAGCCGCATACTGCGGCCATTGGTCCACCGAGGCAGTTTACGATATATCATTATATTATATATAAAAATGAATCCCTATTTCCCTTGATCATCACGCGTGAACGGTTGGACCGATTTCAGTAATTCTTTTTTTTGTTGTGTTTGTTATTGTCAAGAGAAGGTCTTATGGTAAAAAAAAGAAAGTTGCGCTGAAAGTAATTTAACCCGGACGAAGTCGGGGCGGGCCGCTAGTATACTATATCTTAAGGAGGTAAAGTTTATGACGTTGTAGAGAGTAATCCCAGGATCTACTGAACAGATTTTGAAAATTCTTTTACCAATAGAAAGCCACATTATTTTTGAGTGCCATCTGATCCCAAACTAGGCAGAACTTGTACTATAGCAGCCAGACAACTGATAAACATACTTATTTATTTCTAAATACATAAATATGATAGATAAATTACACCCAGACACAGAACAAACAATCGTGCTCATCACACAAATGTATGTCCTCGTTGGGAATCGAACCCACGACCTCCGGCTTAGCAAGAGTCACTAACCACTAGACCAACAGGCCAGTCAAGGTCCTTCCCCAGTCGGACTTGCTCGCTAGTATGGTGTTCTACCTCTCTTAAAACAATTCCACGTAACTAACACGTTTCACTTTTAGTTAAATTTATAAATAAATCACAAACTTGATTAACACTAATAAATATCATAACTTTTTATGAATTATGGCGATCATAACAAGAATTAAACTTAATAACGCTATTATTGGGGTACTGTGGTCAAGTTTTGTCCACAGGTGTCCGTATAGCGACCAATACAATAATACCTATACTTAACACCATGGCGTTTATGTATTTTTTATTAAGGGTTATAAATATTCTATTATAATAAATTGTCGTATCAAAATATAATTTATAACCTCTGAGACCCTTTACAAGGTTATCGTAAGATTTTATTGACTTTTTTAGTGTACAAATTATGATTAATTTGCGTGTTTGTGAGTAGGTATACAATTATAATAATATCCCTCTAAGTGTATGGAGGAGACCCGTGCTTCGCAATGGGACGTTCGTTATGGGTTGAGATGATGATGATGATGATATAATTATACTCACAAAATACATATTTAAATATTATACGCGTTTTGATCACAAAACAAAGCCGTTTTAAGGGACATTGTTAATATAATATTAATATTCTTTATTTATTTATTTTATTTTATTTATTTGGTACAGACACAGACTACAGATCAAAAAGTACATAAATTTTGTTTACAGCATATAAATTCAAATCTGAAGCCCAATTAAGACTGACACAACATTCACAGATTACATATCAGTTATACATAGTTAGATACAGTCACAGTGAATAGGTACTTATTATTATAAGCACTTATTTATTGTACACCATACATAATTTTATACATAATTTTGAACAAAATTTTAACTAGCAGTAGGTATGTACATACATTGTACAATGGGCGGTCTTATCGCCAAGAGCGATCTCTTCCAGACAACCTTAGGATGGACTTTGTCGAAAGAAAGAGCGTTGTTGATGGTGTAGGTATAACATACCGAAATACTTAAAATATAATATATTGTCATGTAATAAATTTAAAAAGTCTTATTAATATTATAAACTTGAAAGTTTATGAGGACGTATAGAATGATTTTCTTTCTTTCTTTTTAACATAAAATATTATTTGCGAACTGTTAATTACACCCAGACTCATAGCCTTTATGAATCACAAAGTTTTGTCCCGTGTGGAAATCGTACCGCAGTCAGGCTCACTAGACCAACAGTTCAGTCCTGTTTGTTACTCCTACACACAAAACGACTGCAAAAATTTTGATATAATTTTAAAATGTAATTAATACTATCAGAATAGCTCATAAGCTATCATAAAAACGGGCTTAGTCGCGGGCAAACGTTAGTAGTAAATAAAATAAATCAATAATAAACTTGCTGTAATTCCATAAATTTCGTTAAAAAAATATTATTTTTCTTATTTTCAAATAATTATGATCAGCAAGTATGTGTCAATCTTACAATGAATACAGACAATATTTAATTTAAAAAAAAAGGGAAATAAGAGAGAACAGCTCCTCTAGACAAGTGGCATAAACTGTAGTCGAATCAAATTGAATATTCAAATATGTAAGTTTACGATATAATGTCGTACACTTACGTCAAATCCAATACATTTGCATTCCATTCCATTCGACTTGACTTAACTGCCTTGGTGGTCCAGTGGCCGCAATATGCGCCTGCAGCAGTGCACGAGGTTGCGAGTTCGATTGCCACACAGGACAACACTTTGTGTGACCCGCAAAGAGTTGTTCTGAGTCTGGATGCAATTTGTGTCCGTTAATTGTATGTTTGTAAAGTCCCCCGCGACACAGAGCTTGTTCTCTAGTGCGGGAGTTGTCTTTTATAAAAAAGAAAAAAGACTACCGTTTATGCCACTTGTCTAGAGAGGCAGAGCTTCTATCCTAACAGCCTTACAAATAAACGTGGTATAACACTATACTCGAGTATAAACAGAGAATTAGCAAAATGTCTACAAATAAACAAAGAATAACTTATACCAAGTATAGCGCTGACATTTCTGTTCATACAATCGTTATTCTGAAGTTATACGCGCACATACCCTAGTATAAACCTAGTATAATCATAAAAATACTACGATTCAAGCTTGTTTACGTGTTTATATTTTCAAAAAATGGATTTAAAAGCAATGGAAGAAGTAGAACAAGTAAATAACGTAATTGTTTTAATACAGGCTGCAAGAAAAGTCAAATTAAATGTCGGTTTTCTAAAAGTGGTGTGATGTTTTTGGATAAATTATTTGGTAGATATCTCAATATGGAGAATAGAAGGTAATCCACCCGGATTACCTTTTATTCTATAATTGATTATTGCTTTGAGATACTGGGGACGTAATCAGGTAAGAACATTAGGATATTCACACATGTAACTAAATCTGTTCTATCAGTTTCACAAATTTAACTACCTACTCGTTTCTTGTTCCTTCAGGTGCAAGAAGATGCTGTGGACATTCACGGTTTGACTCAGCAGTCTATATTAAAGAAAAAAATCGATGACATTTACATGCCACATACTATAAACGAACATCTTCATGCTATGGAAAATTTCAATGAGATTTAAAAATTAAAAACTGTAGAAAAAAGTTTTGTTGACAAATAGATTCAGTTGTCATAGACAAAATACGTTTTTTTTATGAAGTATCTCTTTGGTGGTGCTGTTGCCAAATCGTGCAATTTGACATAACGGACGTATAGTAATACGAAAGTTATACCTGCTTTATTTGTTAAAAAATATTTTTGATTTATTCTTAATTTATAACTCGTATAACTATACCTCGTATAAGAATGAGATAAATGTGATATAACAAATTTTTATTTGTAAGGCTGTAAAATTTGTAAACATACAACAACACGTTGCTCTCGTGCCTACTTACCAAGCATGCAATTGATATTGCATGCCCTTGTTTTAATGCGCCAAGGTCACAGAACTACTTACCATAAGTGATGAATATACATAGGAGTGTAAAACGGATCCTACTTGTATCAGGGCAGCAATGTTAAATTTAAATATTTATCTATTCGAACACAACTTCACTATATTTCGACTGGCCTGTTAGTCTAGTAGTTAGTGATTCTGACTGCTAAACCGGAGGTCACGGGTTCGATTCCCAAATGGGATAAAATTTTGTGTGATTCATAAATGTCTTTTGTTATACTACTTAGGTGGCAAACAAGCATACGGCCTGCCTGATGTTAAGCAGTTACCGTAGCCTATGGACGCTTGCAATGCTAGAGGTATCACTTGCGTCTTGCCAACCCATTTTTTTACACCAGGACTTAGAGATGGAAGTATCTCTGGGATAGGACTACGTTTCTTACAAAACGCATTCCCATATGAGCGCTGGAGACTTGTACTTCCACCTAACAGAAGACGACAGCCTAATAACTACACACATTGGTATAGTTGAGTTCCTGTGCGTGAGTACAGGTTTCCAATGCTCATTTAGAAATGTTTTCCTATCCCAGTGAGACTACATCTTAAAGCACAGTTGCAAAAAATGGGTCGGCAACACGCAAGTGATACCTTGCATTGCAAGCGTCCATAGGCTACGGTAACTATTTAACATCAGGCAGGCTGTATGCTTGTTTGCCACCCAAGTAGTATAAAAAAGTATAATATATGTCCTCACAATTTTATTTAGCTTCCTATTCTATTGTCATATGGACAAGGGGTGTTACGAGTGTCACTTCACGTCCGGGACACTCCGCTTTGAGTTTATACAAAACTCGTTTTTGATTGACAGCCCTGTCGTTATTGGATTACATATAGGTAATATTGTACCTAGCAGGTAATGTATATATTTTCTTTGCATAAAAGTTCCTCTTACATAATTATTATTTTTAAATAAATGAAACAGAATAAGTATGACAGGTTTTCGCTATATTTGCTTTCCTCTCGATGGGAATGGATCAGAACACGAGTGAAGCCAGGATTAGCAGTGGAGTAACCACCAGATACACCGAGCTTCGACACTCGTGCGTCCCGTGGACAATTAAACCTACTGTCTTGAACCCCGCAACGAATTAAATCAGAAGTAAATAGGAGGAGTTAGAAAGACTAGTGCGGAAGTTGTCTTTTTAAGAAAAGAGTTATTTCTTGAAAAGACAACTCCCGCACTAGGGAACGGGCCCTGTGTCGCCGGGGACTTTACCAACATACAATTAACGGACACAAAGAACACCAGACAACTATTTGTGGATCAAATCATTTTTTGTCCCGTATGGGGATCGAACCCACAACACGCGCAGTAGCAAATGGCAAGGTAACTACTAAAGCCAGTGAAATTTGGCATAGATATACTTATGATTATAGTTTGAGTTTGAATATTTAAGGGATATACGTCAATTGCTGTAAGATAATGAATCCTTATATGTATCTTGTGTATTATGTAATTTTGTTTACGGATGTAGCATCATAATAATAATAATAGCTATCGTGATATTTCTGCTAACCTTGAAATACAGTAAAAGTTATTTTAATGATCTTTTTTTTATACTACCTGGGTGGCAAACAAGCTTACGGCCCGCCTGATGTTAAGCAGTTACCGTAGTCTATAGACGCAAGTAGTATAAAAAAAGAAATACTATCAAGGATAAGGATGTATCCTTGATAGTATTTATTTTTTTTATCGTAAAATGATGGTAAGCAGTTACCGTTGCCTATAAGCGTGTAATATCTAGGGCATTACACGCGTGTTGCTCATTCAAAAAATTTCATTTAAAAACTTTTTACAGAATTTAAAAAATCTTTTCAATTTTTTTTTTATTTATTTATTTATTTAGGTACCACTTTTTTTTATTGTTACAGTTCAAACGGCGTGAACGGCCGTATCACGGTAAATGGCCAATCACGTGATATGTGCGTGTTCAAAAAGCTGTCAACATACATCATGCAGGATGACATACTACAACCCAGGCTGACGGTCCAGGAGTCCATGATGATCGCCGCAGATCTCAAGCTTGGAAAAGAACTGGGGAAGCATGAGAAGGAGCTAATTGTGAGTTTTCTATTTTTTTTTAATTCGATTGCCGAGCTCAGTTCCTAGGACCCCAGGTTGATATATGTGTTATTGGTATTTCATTGAATACTTAAAACCCTGAGGCTCTCATAGCCAGATGCACTCGCTGTTCAGTAAACGATTAGCGGGTTAAGTAACCAAGGGCGCGATAACCCTATAGATGGGTGACCGCATTGTGTTATTTTATTTGAGCGTCTCCATGCTTCGTGCTTATATGTACTAATCAAATGATTTACCATCTGCGAACGGTGTAGAAAAAACATTGTGAAGAAACCCACATGTCTTAGAAGAAATTCTAAAGACATGTTTGATTCACCGATTCACCAACCCGCATTAGGCCAGCGTTTTTTTTTTTATACTACTTTGGTGGCAAACAAGCATACGGCCCTCCTGATGTTAAGCAGTAACCGTAGCCAATGGACGCCTGCAATACCAGAGGTATCACATGCGAGTTGCCAGCCCATTTTGACACCAGGGCTTTAAGATGGAAGTAACCCTGGGATAGGAATACGTTTCTTTCAAAACGCATCCCTAAATGAGCGCTGAAGACCTGTACTCACACACAGGAACACAACTACACCGCTGTGTGTAATTATTTGGCTGTGGTCTTCTGTAAGGTGGAGGTTCTTCCCCAGTCGGGCCTGCTCGCTAGTATGGTGCCCTACCTCTCTGAATGCATGTGTGGATCAAAGGCCTTAACCCTGTCTCTTGATAGAGGAGTGGGACATATGGTTGCTATTATAACAGTGAAGGAAACCATCGTCTTAAAGGAAATTCACCAACCTTAAACCCTCTCAGTTGAGTTATTATAATAGCAAAATAAAATCATCAATCAAAATACAACTCTCTGCACACGAATGCAACAAAATACATAAGGAATGATTGTAAATGTCACTCTCACCTTACGAAAGCACATTATAATAATATAGGAAGAGATTAATACAAGGACAATGACAAAAGACTTACCCTTATATGTATAGTCGATGAAAGGTGAATGTTTTCGCATCATTATAAATTAAAATTTGTTTTAAAAACATCCTGATGTATAATTGAAATGGACCAAGAGCCAATAGCGTATTTACTTTTGTCATTTCATAAGTCTTTTTTTCTTTGATTTAAAAGACAACTCTCGCCCTAGGAAACAAGCCCTATGGCGCGGGTGACTTTACAAACATACAATTAACAGACACAAAGTACACCATGACTTGGGACAACCATTTATGGAACAAAATTTTGCCCCGTGTGGGGATCGAACCCACACACAACACGCCGCGTAACCACTTAAGCCACTGAACCAAACTGGGGTAAGAAATAAAACTTAATTTGGTTATAGTATTAGTCCAATTTTTTTTTGTAAATGATATTGACAGTATTTTATATTTAAAATTAAGTTTTATTTCTTACCCTATGTGTTATTTTAGGGTTAAACACCCCGGCCGTATAGGGTTGCCAGACAAGCCTTTTATTATCCTGCAAGTATATAGGATTTAATTTGTGAATTTTCATTACTTATAAAACGACAAAAGTAAATACGTTACTGGCTCTTGGTCCATAATAGGTAATTATACATCAGGATGTTTTTAAAACAGTCTTTAATTTATAATGATGCGAAAACATTCACCTTTTATCTACCATACATATAAGGGTAGGTCTTTTATTGCTGGCCCTCACTCTATGACGACACAGCAGCGAACAGCGGAAATACCATGAGTGATATTTAAATATAATGTGTTAATTATTATGGTCGGTGAATAATGTGGTAGAATTCATTTATTCTGTGGAGGTTTTGCGGTAAAGGTCTTGCGGTTTCAATTTAAATAGTTTTAATATTATCATGATTGTTGTGTTATTACATATAATAATTAAGGCGCTCATAGCCAGGTAAACGATTAGTGGGTTAAGCTACCAAGGAAGGGTAACCCTGTTGATGGGTGACCGCAGTGGTATTTTATCTTAGTGTCGCCGTGCTTTGGAGGCCACGTTAAAAGTTGGTTTCGACTGTTATCAGTCGTTAGATCACGACAGAGGCCTAAATATGGGCGATCCGAATAACTCTGTCACCAGGTTTGCCACTTACCAAATGATAAGAAGAAGAACAAAGTTTTTCTATCCCAGAGTACCATCACAAAACCCTGTGGGTACTTTTTTTTTGGGCACGTGATCGCAATTCCTTTGGTATTTTAAGCATCTATTGGCTACGGTTACTGTTTACCATCAGGCGGACCGTATAATAATGCCACCTGAGCACCTACCTAGTAAATATAAAGAAGAAAATATTTGCAGTCCTGCATCTAACCTTCAATAGAAAGAAATAAAGAAAAAATATTCAATTTGTCTTATATTTACAAGATCTAAGTAGGTACAGTAATCAACAAGGACTTTGCTCAGCGATTATCGTTCTCTTGCGTTAAGAATGCAGTAAATCATCATTGTCCGCCGGCTTAGCCACGCGCCAAAACCAATCAAATCGTTCCGAATTACAAAATCAAGCTCACAATGACCAATTGACGGCATACTTTCGAACTATATGAACGATTTGATTGGTTACGGTGCGTGGCTAGACCGGCAGGCAAGACGACTCACTGCATTCTTAACGCGAACGAACTATAGTTGCAACATCGCAAACGCTGCAGCGCTAATATTCTGCTAGGCCCACTTTGGGAAGGTATACGTACATAATACACAGTCTTATTGATTTACCAGCATCCTTTTTAGAGTCCCTATTAAACCAGATTAGATCACGTCTACTTTATATAGAGACATGGAGAGGATTCGACGGTATTCATAAAACCCATGATTTAGGGACAAGTACTTACATTCTATTTTGTACATTCTGTTGTGCATGGAACGTGTTGCCAATTGAAAGGTTTATACGGTAAAAAACGTGACTTCTTATTAATTAGTTTCCAATGACATATGTATGTCTTAATAACTGAGGATGAGCTGGTATCCGTTTTATATGAATGCCTATTAGATACATGCAACCATTGAGCTCAACATAATACCTTTGAGGCGCTCATAGCTAGGTGCACTCGCTGTTCGGTAAACGATCAGCGGGTTAAGCTACCAAGGGCGCGGTAACCGTATAGATGGGTGACCGCATAGTGGTATTTCATCTGAGCGTCTCCGTGCTTCGGAGGGCACGTTAAAAGTCGGTCCCGACTGTTATCAGTCGTTAGATCACGACAGAGATCTAAATATGGGCGATCTAAATAACTCAGTCACCAGGGTGGCCACTAACCAAACGATAAGAAGAATAATAGCTTTTTACGGCAATGGCAAAGGAGCAGCCTATGTTTTTTGTACTACTTAGGGGGCAAAATATCTTAAGGTTCACGTGATGGTAAAAAGTTTTTGTAGCCTATGGACGCTTGCAATACCAGGAATGAATTTACACTTACGAGTTGCTGACCCAAAAATTTTAAAAACCAAGGATATTTTGATAGAGGAAAACGATTCTCTAAAACGCATTGCTTAATGAGCACTGGAGAGCTTTTCACGCAGAGGTGTAGTTATCAAGACGTTAGTTTGCAAACACCTATCTACATGTAAAATGATATTTTCTCCTAGGATTTTAATTTTCAAAGGATAAAGTAAACTAAAAATAAAATCTAGTTCGCCGTTGCATAAGGCTGAAATTTTAAATTTTCTAAGTACCCTACCATACCTGCACAAGGACTTTTGTATACAACTGTAATTTTTCCTTTTTTAACTTTGCATGCAAACACATTTTAGTTTTACACGTAGGTACTATCTACTCGTGCTATGAAAGAAATAAAAGCTTTAAGATGGTTTATTTTGCTCTGCTGTTTACTTTCCGTAAATGTAACATCAAAGGACATGAAGAATTGTATCCTTTGTCCTTTACAGAGAGTGTGAGAAATAAGCTTAAGCTTTAAGCTTTGCAGCTGTTGCCACGTGCAGGATTTTAAAACAGAACACATCTCTATACTAATATAAAAAAAAAATGTAACGAAAAACTCAAAAATGACTGTATGTACGTACCAATTTTAAACATGCCTTTACCGATAGATAGCTACATTATCAGTAGGTAACATAGACTATATTATATTGAAAAACCTAGCGACCTCTACGAAAACTAAATATTTATTTAATTTTTATAGGGCCCCCGTATTCTTTTTGTAAATGTCCATCCGTACGAAGCCGGAACGTGCTCTTAGTATAACATAAATAGAACATTTTATGTAAGGCCTTGGAATATATTTTAGCTAATACTAATTTAGATGGAATTATATGACTCATAGCCAATAGCAATACGTTGATTAGTAAATGATCACCGGGCAAAGTTACAAAGAGCGCGGCTACCGTATGGATTGGTGACCGCAAAGTGGTATTTTATTTCGTCTTGGTGCTTCCGAAGAGCATGTAAACTCGGTCGTGACTGTTAACAGTTGCTAGATCATAGCAAAAGCCTATATAGGCAATATGAATAATCGTCACTGGGTTAGCCACCAACGACTTCTTGTTCTTTTCAAGGCTCCACGTCAGCGAACTAGCCGTAGGAAAATTTTGCTGTCATCATCTTTTTGGCTTATTCATAATTTATGGCCTTCATAAGTGTTACTTTGTAACCTAAATGAATAAATGAGTTTGACTCAATAAAAAGTCTATGCAGATCTAGTAGACTGTGATAGATCATGATGATAATGGTTTGAGTGATTATTACCAATTTTTAAAGTAAGTAATACGATTTAACTGAAACTTGTTACAGGTAGAAGAAATCCTTCAAACTCTTGGTCTCTGGATACACAGAAATACTATGGCGGAGCGTTTGTCCGGTGGTCAACTGAAGCGGCTCTCTATCGCACTGGAGCTGGTTAATAACCCACCAGTTATATTTTTAGATGAACCGACTACGTGAGTTTACAATCCCTACTTATACATTTTAATAAACGACGATAATTATTTAAAGGTAATTGGACACTAACCAAACGACAAGAAGAAGACTTATCTAATATATAAAATTCTCGTGTCATGGTGTTTGTAATTAAACTCCTCCGAAATGGCTCGACCGATTTTCGTGAAATTTTGTGTGCATATCGGTTAAGTCTGCGAATCGGACAACGTCTATATTTCATTCCCCTAATCCGCCACCCCTAATTTATTTTTATTTTTTAGACAATTTTTTTTGTTTTTTTTTATACAACATACAAAAATAAAAACAACCCATAATTTTCACCTCTCTATGATCAACCTCTATTTTATAATAGCGATATTACTATTTTAGTACCAAAACAACATTTGCTGGATCAGCTAGTAACTGTATAATTAGATGTCATAGATAATACGAAACGTATGAACTATGTATAACAATCATAACTTGGCAAAATATGTATGTATAATATACATTTACATATTATTATTATTTATACTAATCCATTATAGTTTAAAACGTTCCTATTGACGTCACTTAAACGTGTTTCACTTGTAACAAAATAAACAAACGATTAATTTATTCCACCAAAAGGTGTTTATACCAGCTAATAAAAAATGTCAAAGCACCTGTGACTAATTTTACTTGTGAACAAATATATAGCGACCAAAAACAGAGATTTTTTCTAGCCATATGACATTTTGTCCAGGGACAATGTGTAAAAAAAACAATTACAAGCTACCGCTATAACTCGCGTAATCCTGACTGAAGAAAAGCTTAATCCCCGGATTAAACATGAGTAATTGGCATCGTTATGGCAACCTCCATGTGTTTGTCCGGGACCATTTTTGTACGGACTATTCTTGATGAGTTGAGGGAGGAAAAACTGTGAGAAAATGTGACGTGAAATTGAATGAAATTGAATAAGGGTTGTAGACAGGTTGAGCCATGAAAGGGGTGGTTTGTGTGCGTAAATTATTCAGGAATATATTGTTTTTCTACTGCCTCGTTATGGGATATTAAACTTTGTAAATTTATATAATATATTTTTAGCTTATCTTTGTAATTAATAAATCAACTTTAATGTCTTGGGACAACATATGCAACATTCGGCCATCTGATTCCAAACTAAACAGAGCCTTTTTATAGCAACCGGATAACAGATAAACATTCTTATATATTTCCAAATACATAAATAAGTATTAGTAGTCTTACATAAATTATATCCTAGATACAGAACAAATCATCGTCCTCATTACACAAAAAATATCCTAGATAGTAATCGAACACACGATCTTCGACTTAGCAGTCAAGATCACTATCCACTGGATCAACAGAGCCTTTTTGCCACTTGTTTAGTTTTCCATTAATACAAATTGAAATTTGTTTTCCTACCTTTACCTTTTCCTGGGGGCAAATAGTTTTTTAAGGCTTTTTCTAAACATATTTCCAATTGTCTACACAATTACTTTTGATGTTACAATCGTAACATCAAAAGTTTCAATTACAACATTGAAACGAAACTAAACACTAAAATAAACTGAATTACTTTTAGTTTTTTTTATATTTACTAAAACTCTTTTTGTTGAATGTAAACGGAAAATCTTTAGAGTAATTCATTAATATCTATTGCCTAAAAGGTCGGCCTCCAATCTAAATAACCTAAACAGAATTACATAAGTACAATGGGAGGTAATTGCCTTAATCACCGCGTCCCGCCATAACCTTTTATTGGACGTTAAGCTTGAAACGTGTTTAGGAAAACTCCTGCCATCTATCGGCAGGGTCCAATATTAACAAAAATTGCAGATAGAATCGGTAGTACTGATTTGTGTACCTTTTGGATGTGATCCCTTTTGAAATGCATCAATTTGGAGCGGAATCGAACGTTCTAGAATTCATTAATTATTCTTTATTATGTTGAAGGCTGGGATTTATAGGGGACGTCTGATTTAGGACTGTTTGTGAGAGTACGGGAAAACGAAATTAAAGTAATCAATGTAAGTAATTGAAATGTAGATGGTACACATTTCGATTACTTAGGTACATTAATTACTTTAATTTTGGAACGGTGGACATTTTTTATTTATACTACTTGGGTGGCAAACAAGCATAGCCTGCCTGATGTCAAGCAGTTACCGTAGCCTATGGACGTTTGCAACACCAGGGGTGTCACTCACGCGTTGCCCTTTAAAAACCTTATAACTCCTTTCTTGAAGAACCCCATGCTATAGTCTCTTGGGAAAACCTGGGCAGGGAGCTAATTCCACAACCTTATCGTACGTGGTAAGAAATTCCTCTGGAATCTTACGGTACGGCATGTTTGAGGTGCAAGGATGTGAGGATGAACTCCCTGTCGGTGGTGAGATGTGCGTTGATAAAATGTGGCCGTGGGCATCATCTCACTTGCGACTTACGACCCCTTTTTTTTACACCAGGGCTTTAAGATAGAGTATCCCTGGGATAGGAAAAGGTTTCTTTCAAAACGCATTCCTAAATAAACGCTGGATACCTGTACTCACATACAGGAACACAACTACACCGCCGGTCCTTCCCTAGTAGGGCTTGCTCGCTAGTATGGTGTCTCTTACATTTCGTGATACTTTATATTGGATATAATATGTGGTATCTATTTTATCTATAGTAGAGCCTTTGTTATATATAGTACGTTTTAAGTAGTTCATTTTAATTAAAAGTCTTTGTTTCTAGTTGACAGTATCTTCTTGGTGGCAATGGTGGCCGTAGCTTTTAGTCTAAAGTACATTTTGTTCAGAAATGAATTCACTTAATTTAAAGAAAACCGCGCTTTAAAAGCCTTCGGTTAAATAATATATTTTAACCATTGGACGGCTCTTGCACTCTAGAATATTTTATGCTGATGTAAAAATGTATTTTTTTATTCATACAAAAAAGTTTTTTAATTCTGAATTTAGGTACCTATAGATTTTTTTACATAGCATAGGTACTGTGACGCATAATATAAAGATGAATGAAAATGATTAAATTAATCTCTACCCATCGACTGATTTACTGATTAAGAGCCTAGAGTATTCAATCGAAAAAATTAATTACAACGAGACTCTGAACAAACATTTATAAAACACACAAAATTTTGCCCCGTGTGGGAATCAAACCCGCGACCTGCCAATCAAATATTTCGGTAATATTCAGTATTCAACCGACTACTGAATAATATTATTCTTGCGTCCAACTACTCCTAGCTAAATGCATAGAAATAAATTTATTACAATAAAAAAATGACGCGCGAATAGTGACTATTAATCGATCTGAATATTACTTTGCTGTGCAATTAAGAACTTTAGTCCTATTCTAATATAGCTTTTTATTCAACGTGGAAAATCTATTTGCTAAATGGTTCTTCTTCTTCGGTGACCTAATGACAAACCGATAAAGTGCTAAGTTGACCTTGCACAAGCATTTGCGTGTAGATCTTTAATGATCCATAGCGCAAAGTATTTAACTGTATTGCTCATTATTGCTGACGTATTTACCGCAAAACGCAATTATTTGTACATAAGTACCTCATAATACCACCAGAGTTGGTTACTACATAATTAATAAATCACGCATTTGTACTTTACCTTTGTAGGACGTTAACAACGTAATGATTTTGGTTAGTATTTAAGCAGCAAATAAGCATACGACCTACTTGGGGATTATCCATATATACCTAATGTTCTCCGAACGAATGTTGGTTAGGAGGCCAATCTCAACGGAGATTAGCTAACTGCTTAGTACACAATCTGTGTAGTGTATGAGCTAAAGCATGAATATTACATTCGCTGTCTCGTGCGTACCTGTATTGGTTAACTAAACGTCACTTTGGCAGTTCAGTTACACAAAGCGCGGCAAACGGTAAGTCACGGACGAGAATGTGAGCTGGGTGTTACCAAGTACAGGACAGTACAGGAGTAGGAGCTTGGATGGCACAATTGGTAGTGCGCTGAGCCGGAACCCTAGAGGCGCAGGTTCGAATCCTGCTCCGGGCTCGTCTTTCTCCACATTGCTTTAATATTGAAGTACAGGACAGTGTCAAGCCAGGGCGATAACGTAAGTCAACAACAAACCCTACAATCAGTATTACCAAACACAAGTGTATGCACAAATACAACTGAACTCTTTATTCTTTCATCCTGATACACTCTATATTTATTCACCACTCCGATGAAATGCAATCTGACACGATCGGAAAGAGATCAGGCTCCAAACCAACGGTTTTACATACATTCCGAGACACGAAAGGGTCATAATATGTTTTAGAAAAATGGTCATCCGTCAATGAACTGACCGCAGCAAACTTGAACAGGTCAATCAGATCATACGTACCTACGAGCCTTTTTAAAAAGTAGTCAGTATAAATTATTCTAGAACTTGACAAACACAAGTCAGCTTAACTGCCACACCTTAAGACGAACTTAGAAAACAAATTCAATTTTCAATACTAAAGATAAATTCGTAATTACCTAGACTTTTCCTCTCTAGTACGAGTAAGTAAAGTTGTTGAGTAAAATATCAAAAGCTTCAAGATTGAATCCTAACTATTCTAAATCTAATTTCATTCAATTAGGAACCCTTTGACAGCGTAACGCTAGGCCTTTTCTTTGTCTAAAGTCTCGAGACTTAACTACGTAACTAAAGTTAAGAACATGGCCTATTAGATTATGATCTTATCTGGTACTGATAGTTGGAAGAGATATATATCTTGGTGATAACGTACGAGTAGGTACATAGGTACAAAATTGGCTTCTCTACGTGGTCTAGACGAATATCGTAATATTTTAGGAGAGGAAGGGATCCAAGCAAGCAAGTGCGACTGGGCACCTTCAGCTTACAGAAGACCGCAGCCAAATAACTACACATAGCGGTGTAGTATTGTTCTAGTGCATAAATGCAGGTCTCACGAAATAGTGTTAAAAGACGGCAACGTGAGATTTATGCTCTATGTATCGCAAACATCCCAAGGTATCTTCTTAATATCACGCGAGATTTGATTTTGGTAGGTAGATATTTCATAAAACGTTTAGTTGGAAATCTTCTATCTGAGTCCAAATTATTCTATCAAAGTTTTCACTAAGATTCAGAAAAAGCATTACAGTTTTTCTAAATATCAGTAAAAACTATGATAGAGTAATTTATTTTGTCAACGAACGGGCTAATCGGGAGTCCGTAGCTACGACGCGTAACCGGTGCCGACAGGGAGCCGGTCTCAACTCCTTGTCACCTGATATAAGCTAAATGAAATGAAGTTTGAACAAGAATAAGTCGATAATAAGACTTAAGTTCTATGTGATGATTTAATGTTGCTAATTATACATGAGTACCCAATACTCTTGAACGGGTTAACACACGGAATAAGGATATCACGTGGTAGCGGCATTGCACGCAGACGAAGCTGCGGTCGAAATATAAGTTGACACGTAGGTACCTAATTATTCGTGTGGTGATGAATTAAGAATTGAAATGTCACCACCCCCTTCTATCTCAAGGGTGTCGTAAGAGTCGACTAAGGGAGTAAGTCTAGCAGACAATATCCACCGGAAGAGAGGGAAAACTCGAAATAAAACCCTATTCCAACCCGTCTGGCCAGCGTGGTATAGTAGGCTAATATCCCTCCGAATGTTTGGAGGAGACCCGTGCCCAGCAGAGGAACGTTTATGGGTTGAGATGATGATGACGTACCTAATCAACTTAAATCTTAAAACAAATAGCTATCAACATGTCAACATAGACGAAACATTGCAATATGACATAAAACCGTCAAAACCTTCCAGCATCCATAAAATTGTGTAAAGGACATTAATTTAAACGGTGTTTAACTTTATAGGCACATAATTTAATTTTATTTGTTTAGGTGCGTCAACAAACCATAAAATTTAAGGGCGAAGCAAAAAAGTACAAAATTGCAACTTACCCTTTAGTAGAATAGAATACCCCTCGACAAATTGGCTAACATAAATAATACAATGTTTAACATTTATTTAATGACACGATGTTTAGATGATTTTAATTTGTAGTCATATCTATACTAATATTATAAAGCTGAAGAGTTTGTTAGTTTTTTTTTCCCGGACGAAGTCGCGGGCGACCCCTAGTAAATAATAAATTTATTTAATTCATAACTATTACATTAGTTTAGTTTTAACAAACGTTATGTAAAATACATATAATGCTTATTCCACAGTGGCCTGGATGTCGTGTCTATCCGTCAGCTGGTAGTACTCCTGCGTCTCCTGTCACGTCAAGGCAGGACCATCATATGCACCATCCATCAACCTTCAGCCTCACTATTCTCACTATTCGACAGAGTCTACGTGCTGGCGCGTGGAATGTGCTGTTATCAAGTAAGTTATGCTCACTTTTTTGCACACGATTTTTATACTACACTCGTGGGATGTTTTACGAATTTTAAATACATAGACTTGATGGCGGGACGAGCTTGATGCGTACAGGAAAGACTGGTCTATTTTAGTACAAGATCGGGTTAAGTGGAAAAAGGAAAGGGAGGCCTCTGCCCTGCAGTGGGACAATATTATTATATATATATATGTATATATAGACTTGGAACCCTCGGAACAATTATATGTGGATCACATATTTTTTTCTCACGGATGGGGATCGAACCTACAACACGCGCAGTGGTAAATGATAAGGTAACCACTTGTGTTTCTCACAATTATTGAAATATTTATTTCCACATAGCACATTACTTTTTTGCGACGAGCCGCGTCGTCAAAAAGTAATGTGCTATGAGAAAATTAATATTACTCTCTCTACTAGTCTGGCATGCTGTTAGTGCGGGAATTGTCTTTAAATTTAAATATAAAGATAGACAGATACACAAAGGTTTAATCGAAACCACTTCAATCTGGTTTAGTCATTATCCACTACACCAAGAAGCTAGTAAATAGTTTGTAAAAATATTCTTTGTAGATTCAAACATTCCATCATCATACGTACTACATCTACATCATTTACATTGTACGTAGGTACTACCTATTCTTAGCAAATAAACCATTAGCATACAAATGAATAAATTACTAGGTAATTACTTTTTACGTTGGCAGGCTGTATTAACAGCACCTCATGCTTACAAATAGCCTAGAACGGCTAAAACGATTACTAAACTTTGATTGTCTCCCAAACTAATTATCTAACTCCCTATCACCGACCATGTCAATCACTAGAAAGTTTCCGTAAGCCAAAATCAAATGGCTTATTCATTATAATCATCGCATTTTGATGAACGTCACGAAGTAATTGGTTTGTCTTGCGTTTTAATGACAGCTGGCTAAGATTTGAGTTTCGTTTTATATATTATAAGAGTTTGTTGAGTTTGTGTCTCGAGCTGCGGTTAATGGATATTAAGTATTATGAAGGGGTCATGCTCGTAAAACTCAATTTTCCTCAAAGGATATTTTCAAATACTTGATGGTCCAGTGGTCGCAGTATGCGCCTGCTGTGCACGAGGTTGTGGGTTCGATTCCCACACAGAACATAACTTTGTGTGACCCACAAAGACTTGTTCTGAGTCTGGGTGTAATTTGTCCGTTAATTGTATGTTTGTAAAGTCCCCCGCGACACAGAGCTTGTTCTCTAGTGCGGGAGTTGTATTTTTATAAAAAAGAAAAAAAGAAAGGTGTTAACGAATTTTATAAAAAGAGAAGGACTTTAAAAAGAAGTGAAAAATTACTGAATTACAGATTGTAGTGGATGGTGGAATACCTAACATACCTAGGTAATCCAATCTAACTGGCACCGACTACAATCTTAGTCAATTTTATTTTTCACTTTATTTTAAAGGCAGAGTACATACCTATTTTTAATAAAATTTTGTTTGTGATTATCCTTACTAATATTATAAATGTGAAAGTTGATGTTTGTTACTCTTTCACGTAAAAACTACTGAAAGGATCTGGATGAAATTTGGCACACAGATAGATTATGGTCTGGAATAACACATAGGCTACTTTTTGCAGCGATAACCGACATCCACGCGGGCGGAGCCGCGGGCAATAAATAATAATTTACGATCCTTAGTAATTATATCGATTTTATAGCACACCACCAACTTTTCTGACAATACAAAGATGAAGGTAGGTGAGTATGCCAGATTCAATAAGGAAAAGTAACTAAAAGAAAATAAATGATTTGACAATAAAATGACGAATATTTTATTTGACGGAGGCCGGACCCTCTTCAGAGTAACGAAATATTAAATAAACTTAAATTCACTTGACCATGCAAAGGTGTACCTACATTAAAGATACCTTAATAAAAATAACATACCAATGCGTTTCATGAATTTATTATTCATTTTACTTTCTCGAATTCAAAAATTAAATTAATTTAACGAATATAAAATGACTGAAAAAAAAGAAATTAACCTTAAACTTGTTTTTGGACTCAAAGGATTCAAAATGGTGACGCTTGTCACATGTTGACCTTCGACTTACTGACTTACCTTGGCTTGTCGGCTGTAACTTGGTAATCAAAAATTCCTGACTCCAGAATGCAGTCAGCCAGTTAGTGAAAGTCAAACTCATTTATTCATTTAGATCAAATACATGATACTTATGAACGTCATAAAAACAAATGCCAGCATACTTTTTTCCTACGGCCAATTCGCTGACTATGGTAGGGCCTCGAGAAGAATTGGCAAGAAACTCGGGTCACTCTTTTTAATTGCCAGAATATAACATTTATAATTTGGTATAGATTACAATATTAGTGGTAACGAAAAGGAACAGAAACCAGTATACCATACAGAATGAAATTTAGATAAGTATTTAATTTAATTAATTAAGAAACTCATATAATGAGTTACAAAAAAATAATGAATTTAGTATGGTAATAGGGGGTCGTTTTTTTTGTAAAAATAAGATAGAAACGTGTCGAAATCACATTGCAATCTAAGTAAAATCTAAAAACTATATCTTATTTTCAGTTATTTTCGTACGTAATCGTAACTGTTGATATTTTCAAAAACTAAAAAAGTATTAAATTCAGCTTAATAAGAGAGGTAGGGTACAATACAAGCGAGCAAGCCCGTCTGGGTAAGGACCTCCACTTTACAGAAGGCCACAGCCAAATAACTACACACGGTGTAGTCCCGTTCTTGTGAGTGAATATAGGTTTCCAGAGCTCATTTAGAAATGCGTTTTTAACAAACGTTTTCCCATCCCAAGAAAATTCCATCATAAAAACCTAGTCTTTATTTGTGGTTCGACAAAAGGCAAGTGATTGATGCCTTTGGTATTGCAAGCGTCCATAGGCTACGGCAACTATTTGTCCTCGTCAGCGGGCCGTATGTTTGTTTGTAGTATAACAGGCTTGGTAAGTATAGATTTCAATAAATTCCGATATCTATAGCTTGTTGAGAGACAGTATCTAAAGCGAAAAATACCAATATCTACAAAGTTTTCTATCTTAAACATCTGGTAAATATCCAGCCACTCAAAACACACGATGTCGCCTGAAACTTCGTAACTTTTCCATAGTAATATTCATATTTCCTTATCGATACCGCTTTTAGTTTTGTCACTTATTTCTACGAGAATATTCGCGTGTAACAGTTACTTATGTTTAGTGAAATTTGTCGCATTATACGCTTTCATACATAAATGGGTAACTTTAGCTGTTACAAAGCACCTTATTATATGATGTTCATAGAAATATATTGCTTCGTTTGAAATAATTGTGTAATATTTTACAATAATGACGGTTACTTTTTAGAATATGAACGTCTATTGCGTGTCGTACACACGGCAACGGAGCATTAGGGCCGCTATAAGAAGATTCTTTTTTCAAGAAAATATGTATTGTATATATATCGACCTATGCATCGAATAAAGTTATATGTGCAAAATCACGACTTTACAGGGGAGCGATTTGAAGTTTGTCATTCCCAAAATTTGGTGTAACTTTTACTTCTGTAATCCTAGACAACTAAATCTTTTAAGAAATACATAAAACTGTTTATTGCAATGTTTTGTGTATAAAAAGTAAATTGAAAACCAATATTCATCAATTTAGCAGTGTTTATGTGCACATGTGACGTTTTACTGCGGATATCTCAACGTTATACATATACTTGTAACTTTATTTTAGGGAAAATTGTAAGTATTATGTGCAAATATAACTTTATTATTCGTAATTACTATTTTCCAATGAGTTATATTATTATGTCTGCGGTATTTTGTAACAGTGTACAATTAGACTAAACCTGCAGATAAAAATATATTTCACACAAATTTATACATTGGTTTTCCTAAAACACTAATCTTCATATAGCAGCCCTGTACAGCTAACTCCATTGCCCATCGTACCAGTAGTAAATACTACTAGCCGCCATAAGCATTTGCATATGGCGGTTTTTCCAACCACCTGAATGAATGTTGTTTCAGTTTGAGAAACGAATAAAACAATAAGAAGTCAATATTGTTATTTTATCTGTGGTAGTTAATAATATTTTTAGAAAATGTTATTACGTTAATCTGTGCACAATGTTATTTGACTGTGCTCTTATATAAGGTGGAAGTTATTTCGCAGTGAGCCTTGCTCGCTTATAATATACTAGCGGGCCGCCCCGGCTTCCCACGGGTAAGTTTTTTTTTTTTTTTTACTAGCCTATATTGTCCCACTGCTGAGCAAAGGCCTCCCCCATTACGGGTAAGTACGTTTGAAATTAATCAGAATCAAAAACGTTGTTCTATACAAACTTTGCAACCCCTTTTCACCCCCTTAGGGGTTAAATCTTCAAAAATCCTTTCTTAGGCCACAACTACGTTGTGTAAAATTGCGGTTACAGCCGCGCATTGATCGATCAGTCAGTCAATTTCTGCTTTTATTTATTATACTGGTTGTTGCCCGCGGCCTCGCCCGCGTAGATGTCGGTTATCGCGATAAAAATGCTATCCTATATGCTATTCCAGACTATAATCTATCTCTATGACAAATTTCATACATATCTGTTCAGTAGGTTTTGCGTGAAAGAGTCCATCCATTCTCACAACCTTTCACATTTATAATATTACTAGGATATAAAATATAATATTTCCTTATGTTTCTTTATGTCTAAATTGGGATGTAGTCTTGTTGCGGCAGTAGGTATCTATACGCCTTTATTACAGGCTATTGCTTCAGTTATAAAAGCCATTAGGATAATAAGGAGGGTCAAAATTACATCTTGGTAAAGGTAAGTAGGTGCCTATTTATTATAGGGTCATCGAAAATCCCAGTCCCTATTTACTACGATAATGAGTTTTTGCGAACCCATAAAATTTAAAGCGAAGATATGTGTTCAACCCTAAAATGATGTCTCGATAATAGTCTGTCATAACTTCCAAGTGTTTCACTTAACCCTAGCATGAGTAATGGTTCAGATATAAAGCGCTTTACATCGATTATTTTAAATTTAAACTCGTATTTGATTTGGTTATTTTATGCTTCTTGGTAAAATTATACTTTCATATTTTTGAATGAATAATTTGAGTGTTACTTTTGCATCAAAATGGTGTTTTAATTAAGTATTCTGTATTTGGGGCAGTTTTGCATTCTTGTGAACGAATGACGGGCTTAATTTGAGAGGTTAAGTTTGTATATTTTAAAATTCTTTTAACACTTTATATTGAAGTGTTTCATGGTTATTAAAGACAATTTCTATAGTCTTGATTTACTAAAACACAACTAATTGGAGGCAAATCAAAGTAACAAACCGAAACAACTTTTTTAAGTGTTAAGTAAGACAAATATAAGTAAGTACGTAGGTACCTAAATGTTAATGTAAATGTAGTTAAAATGTCCTTACTTATTCTGTCTATCGGTACGTAAAAGAAAATATTCTAAGCTTTCTAGAATTTAGCGAAGCAAATATCTATGTCACCGTCGTCGTTAATAAGTGATTTCCAATAATAAGATTATCGACTGAAATAAAATAACTAGTACTTATCTACGTACCTACCAAAGTTGATATCAGTAAAGTTACATACTTACCTACATTTAACTAAGCTTCAGGCAGCTATAGACTTTGAATTACACTTTGACTTTACACTTACACAAACATTTAAGTGTTAAAGTCAGTATTTAGTGCTCAAGTGGATATTTAGGCGTTCATATTCACGGCTTAAGTTTGATTTCGTCGTAAAAACTTATATGTAAACTTGTAATGGGCTGTCCTTTACGTCGATATGTGGGAAGTATGAAGTAATTTAAACTAGATTATTTAGTTTGTTGATATAGTTAGATATAACGATTAGGCTGTGGAATGAGCTCCCGCCGAGGTTTTCCCAAAATACTATAGCATGGGGTTCTTCAAGAAAGGAGTTGTAAGGTTTTTAAAGGGTCGGCAACGTGTGAGTGACACCCCTGGTGTTGCAAACGTCCATAGGCTACGATAACTGCTTACCATCAGGCGGACCGTATGCTTGTTTGCCGCATTGGTAGTATAAAATAAAAAATAAAAACAATATAATAATAATAACTAGCAACCCATATATGTACCTATTATGTCCCACTCACTGCCAGGCACGGGTCTCTTCTCTTCTATCAAGAGAGAGAGTGTAGGCCTTATTATTCACACACGCTGGCCTAATGCTGGTAGGTGAATTAGACATGTCTTTAGAATTTCTTGTAAGACATGTGGGATTCCTCACGATGTTTTACCTTTTACCTTTACATTTGATTAGTAGATATAAACTCCACACAGTAAGAAATAAGTAGGTAATTTACGTAGGCACAAAAGCACCAAAAAAGCGCCAGAGGTTTACTCATAGTGACACGGCCAGCGTGCAACCTCTTATAATCCTCTACAGTACCTACCTAATAGATAAAAATTATAAATCTCAAATTAAAATAGAAACTAAAGATAAGGATGTCATAGTACGGACGCTGCGGTTGTAACTAGCTATAGGCATTGTCATAACAAGTAATATAGGCAACTACCTAAGTCGTCAACACCTACCTACTTATGTAACTAGGTAGTTTGATAATTCTAATGTAAGTAGATCTTATCAACCAATATAGTCTTATCAGTAATAGATAGCATATTGATTAGGTTATTATCAGATAATTATTAGGTAGATACTGTTTCTGTATTTTACGTATAGATATGAAAGAAAGAAAGAAAAATATTTATTGTTCATAATTTAAAAGAACAGAAATTCAGAGCACCAAAAAAAACCAACAAATTTACCAACAATAGGTTACCCTTAAATAATAAAGCAATGTGGAAAAAGACGAGCCCGAAACAGGATTCGAACCTGCGCCTCTCGAGTTCCGGCCCAGCGCACTACCAACTGTGCCATCCAAGCTCCTACTCCGGAGTTCGAATTAGTCCATCGTTTTTTTACGTCTTTTCCACATTGCTTTAATATTTAAGTATATTTGAGCTGATTGCATAGCAAAAACGCTAAATATATATTGAAAGATGTGATAAACCTGTAACGGCTAACATTTGAATGAAGCCGACGTCACTCCCAGACGTAAAAAAGCGGTGGACAAATTCGAACTCCGGAGTAGGAGCTTGGATGGCACACACTTGTGCACTATCGTCTACTACTAACGTGTATCTATCCCAGGGATACTTATTTACTTCATCATCATCTCAGCCAAAAGACGTCCACTGCTGGACATAGGCCTCCCCCAAGGATTTCCACAACTCTCGATCCCGAGCCAACCTTATCCATCGGTTGCCCGTGACTTTTATCAGGTTGTAGGTCCACCTTGTTGGAGGCCTGCCAAGCCTCGTCTTCCAGTTCATGGTCGCCATTCTATATCTACTTACTTCATCACAAAACCGTGGTGTTGTTTTAGGGTTAGCATTCCATTAGGCGGGCCATATGCTTGTTTGACACCTTAGCAGGCCTGGTTCACTCCGCTGTTTAGGTATGAATCTACAAGTACCCGGCCGCAACATTTCCAGGGGTATTATTTAGTCGAGTGTCGCGCGCCGGTCGCGTCGTCGGTTCGACATAAGTTTACCTACGAAACGCACACGAAGCCGTAATTCGTCACCGATTCGTTTTCGCTTTTAAATATTTTAAAGAAAATAAAGGCATAAAAATATTCCACAGTATTCGGCTGCTTAAATAGTGATAAGGATCCTAACCTCTCGTTTTTCAATATTCCAAAGGATATTGCAAAGTAAAGAAACACGTTATCATTTAGAAAAACATAATTGGTAGGTACCTATTTGAAGCAAGATTTTGATATGTAGACTATAGGTACAGCACAGTTTTTGTAGAGACGTATTATTTATTTGTCCAACCAATTATGTAGGTACTTATTTAATTGGGAAAATATATTATAACCGCCTATCACTTAATAGTTTTAAATTTCAACTGGACAAATGGCTCCAAACAAACCAATGACAAACAGACTCTAATACCTATTTTTAATTTAATCAAAAACATAATCATGGGCGGAGCCGCGGGCAACAGCTAGTACCCATTATTATAATTTGTTCTTTAGTGGTTTGACCAGTCCTGTGATGTGGACACACACTGCTCGTTCTTATAATTTAATTACTAAGTACCTACATTGAATATGTCCCCACATGTCCAGATTTATTTAAAAAGTCACTCGTTTACAAAAGTATAGTAAGTACCTACCTAAACCTAACAGGTACTTCAGATCAAAATTGATCTCTAAGTGACAACCATAATGTCCAGAAATACGCAATACAAAGGGAGCCAATTTGTAGGTAAATAAACGAGTAGGTAAGTTTTGTTCTGGGGAGCTGAATTGCGCTCTATTGTGTGCGAGCAAAGTTGATATTTGTTTAAATGATTTAGCGAAGTGAACCTTCTGTACCTGTACTATTAAGTATTCTGTGACCTTAGTAGTAAGTATGAAGGCAGTATGATTATAATTTAAGAGAGGTAGGGCACCATACTAGCGAGCAAGCCCGACTGGGGAAGGACCTCCACCTTACAGAAGACACAGCCAAATGACTACACACAGGGGTGTAGTTGTGTTCCTGTGTGTGAGTACAGGTCTCCAGCGCTCATTTAGGAATGCGTTTTGAAAGAAACGTATTCCTATCCCAGGGTTACTTCCATCTTAAAGCCCTGGTGTAAAAATAAGGGTTGGCAACACGCAAGTGATACCTCTGATAATGCAAGCGTCTATAGGCTACGGATACTGCTTAACATCAGGCGGGCCGTATGCTTGTTTGCCACCCAAGTAGTATATAAAAAAAAAAAAAAAAAAAGGCAGCCGATAGATGATTCCGTCGAAATAGATAATGTCCTCCTAACCAAATTTCGGTCACGGCGGCCAATCTCAACGGTGATTCGCCATCTGCGCGGGAGATATTATAGTACACAAGTGTATGCACAAACACAAGTGCACTAATTATTCCCTCACTTTCATATTTCGATGGGACGGCAATCCGACACGCGCGGAAAGAGATCAGGCGTAGGACCAGCGGCTTTACGTGCTTTCCGAGGCACGGGGGTGTAAACACCGCCAATTTCCAAACTCCGGGCATCTATTGTGAATTTCTTGACAGAAAAACCCAATATCAGTTTTTAGCCCGACCTAGGAATCGAACCCGGGAACTCGTGATTAACAGTCACAGACATGGACCACTGAGCCACCGAGGCAGTTATATATTTATTTATGTAATATATTTATATTTAGTCGTAATACAGTATGTACTAAGAGAATATTTGTAAGATAACCTATCAAAAAGATATCTATAATAATGTTCTTATTAATTTTCAGGGATCATCACAACTTCTAGTACCATTTATGTCTGAGATCGGTCACGTGTGTCCCACAACACACAACCCAGCAGACTTCGTATTGGAGACCCTGGTGACCCACGTGGATTCACAAGCTCAGTTCTCAGAGTTGTGTCTGAACGGGAAGCTGTGTAGAAAGCAGGATGCAATGCCAGCTAGGGGTGGAAAGTAAGTGTACTTACCTAATCTTTGAAGTATACCATACTAGCTGTTGCTAGCGGCTCCACCCGGGTGGATGTCGGTTATCGCTGTAAAAAGTAGCCTTTGTGTTATTCCAGGCCATAATCTATCTGTGTGGTAAATTTCATCCAGATCCGTTCAGTAGTTTTTACGTGAAACAGTCACAAACAAACATCCATCCATCCATTCTTACAAACTTTCACATTTATAATATTATTATATTAGTAAGGATTGTCAGGCCCCTCTGAGTATGTACTTTGACTTTCAGAATGCATCTCTCATCTTTCTATGGAGGGCGTTTCATGGATACCTATGTTTTTTTTATTGTTATACAAAGAAATACAACTTATTAAACTAAAATTAATTCGCCAAACTGCAAAACAGTTTGTTGGCGAAAGAGGCGCTCGTTTTGCCTTATCTATGTATATACTTTAATCTATACATCTATATCTATACATATAATAAAATCGTAACCAAGTCGCGTCTGTACATTGATTTTTTTTTCGAAAAAACAATTTATATACGTTGTATTTATGTTACTGAGGCCAAAAATGTGGTTTTTAGAATTTTTGTCTGTTTGTCTGTGTGTCTGTTTGTCTGTGTGTCTGTTTGTCTGTTTGTGGCCGCGTTTGTGCGCGATAAACTCAGCAACCACGCAACCGATTTGAATGCGGTTTTCACTTATATATTGTGGCAACCTTCCCATAACATATAGGCTTTATTTTATTCCAATCGGTTCACAAATAAAAAAGTTATGGTCACTTTAATAACACACGTGCTATACAAGAAACACGCTTCGATTTATTTAGCAAAAACTTTTTAAAATGTAGTTTGTAAAACCACGTTTGAAGTTTATATGAAAATAAATTTAAAAAATAATGCGAGGTTTCGGAGATATAGCAATCACCAATTTAAGTTGAACTCTCATCAATATCGGCGACCATATTAAATAGAGATCAGCTGACTGGTACATCACGTGTTAACGGTACTAGGTTAAAAGTCAGTGCCGGATTAAGCCAGCGCGGGGCCTGTAGCAAATTCTGTCAAGGGGCCCTTGGTTTGCTTTAGGTTCTTAAATAAAAGGTTCAAGTTTACGGTATTAAATAAATAAAACAGTTGCAAATAAACTTTTCTGGATTTAATATGGGCAGATTTAGAGATAACACTTTCAATATTCTGTAAGCAAATCATGCTCTATATTCATAATAATGAGATGATAAAGACGTTCTCGGCTCATCGTGTTCTTTAAATCCTTTTTAACCGATTTCAAAAATGAGGAAGTTATCAATTCGTGTGTAAAGTAGGTATATCCTCTCAGACAAAAAATATTAATATAATAAATATATTAATATTTTTTGTCTGAGAGGATATACCTACTTTCAATTTAATCCTGTTTTTATCAAAAAAAGTTTTGATGATGGGATCCCTGAGGAATTGAGAGAACTCCTCACAAATTATAGGCAAACAAATCAAACATTTGCATTCAGAAAGTGTAATTTGGTGAAGTATCACTGATTAGGAAGATCACAGAAAGCCACCTGAACCTCTCAATGACAAGTATTTTACGGATGGCGATTAGATAAGTGTCAATTAAGGTTGTTAAGTAACTATTAGTAAGCAAATGTAATGCAAATAAAAATGGTACAGTTGAGTTTAACTGTACCATCCGGCTTCATTATCAGTTAAGTTGGACTGATGATGAAGCCGGATGGTAGGCAACTTCATAATTAAACAATGTAATCTAGCCGTGTTTGGGCTTATTTGAATGGTCATGATATGCACTTTAGCTGTAAATGACTATAGCATGGGGTTCTTCAAGAAAGGAAAGGTTTCTAAAGGGTCGGCAACGCGCGAGTGATACCCCTGGTGTTGCAGGCGTCTATAGGCTACGGTAACTGCTTACCATCAGGCGGGCCGTATGCTTGTTTGCCTACTTGGTAAATTAAAAAAAAAATGAACAGATTTAGATAAAAAAGAAAAAGTGAGTTCAAAGTTTGTATGAAAAATCATCCTGTTTTGTTTATTAATACGTTTAAATGTTGATAAAGGACGTTCGCCACTGCAGTTGAAGTGCTTTAACGAAAACGCTACCATGTCGGTCCGTTTCCATGATCAGAGCACGAAGCCTATCCACTTGCAGCGAGGTGTGAGACAGGAGATGTCAGATCCCCGAAACTATTTACCGCTGCATTGGAAGATGCTTTCAAGCTTCTGGATTGGAATGGACTCGGAATCAACATCAACGGCGAGAACATCACTCACCTTCGATTGGCTGTGGTCATGGCTGAGACCATGGAAGACCTTGGCGCAATGCTCGATGGCCTCAGAAGAGTCTCACTACAAGTTCATATCAACCCATAAATGTCCCACTGCTGGGCACGGGTCTCCTCCAAACATTTGGAGGGATATTAGCCTACTATACCACGCTGGCCAGACGGGTTGGTATAGGGTTTTGTTTCGAGTTTTCGCTCTCTTGCAGGGCATTTTGTCTGCTAGACTTATACCCTTAGTCGACTCTTACGACACCCTCGGGATGGAAGGGGTTGGTGACATTTGTATTCTTACCATCCGTCACCACACGGAACACTATCACTACAAGTGGGTCTTAAAAATTAAATGAACATAGACAAGACCAAGACCATATGGCAAATGGCCATGTCGCACCCGCCTCTGTCACAATTGAAGGCTCTACACTCAAAGTTGTCGACGATTATATTTACCTGGGACAAACAGTTCAGTTAGGTAGGTCCACTTCAAGAAAGAGGTCACTCGTCGAATTAGACTCGGATGGGCAGTGTTTGTGAAGCTAAACCATATCTTCTCGTCCCAAATACCGCAGTGTCTCAAGACGAAAGTCTTTGACCAGTGTGTGTTGCCAATGATGACATATGGATCTGAGACGTGGTCGTTCTATGGGCCCCGTGCGAAGGCTCAAAGTCACCCAAAGAGCAATAGGGAGAGCTATGCTTGGAGTTTTCCTACGCGAGCGAATCATAAACGAGGACATTCGTAGGAGAACTAAAGTAACCGACATATGGGCACAATGGGCCGGGCATATAGCTCGCAGAACTGATGGCAGTTGAGGCGGAAAGGTTCTAGAGTGGCGACCACGAACTGGAAGACAGGCCTCCAACAAGGTGGACCGACGACCTGGTATAGGTTGCGGGCAACCGATGGACACGCCTGTCCATTGGTTAGATAGTTAAACGCGCCGAAATCGATTCTGGGAGTGAAGCAAAGCCTTAGCGCTTCACGTTTAAGGCTTGCAAGATATTTAACGCTCCTATCTAAAAAAAATTTTTCGGTCAGACAGACTTTGGAGCGCGGGGCCCCCCAGTGCGCGGGGCCCGTAGCATTTGCTACTCTTGCTACGTGGCTAATCCGGCACTGTTAAAAGTGACCATTTTACAACGAAATGTAATAGAAGCAGACATTTTAACAGGATGTGGTGCAGGTGATAATCTTTTATGCCCCGGGTTCTTTTGATTCCAAACAATTTTCCGTTTAGCATCTCCAGGAAACTCTGTTTTAATCGCTGAAGTCTACGCAAACGAAGTCATAAACACATATCAGCTATACATCTATACACACATTAATAAAATTGAAGTGTCTGTTTGTAATATCAAAATAACAGCTTTCTATTAAATTCATGTGGCTGTTTACATAGCACTTACAACAGAAATACAATTTTAACAGTTTTATCTCTCTGTCTATCTGTTTGTTGCAGCTAAAATCGTCTTCGATAAAACTAAAACTATATAAATATACTATAAGTATGAATAAAATGCGTTAATCATGCCAAGACTTAAGACAATCACTGACTAAATTAAACTCCTAATAAAACTTAAACACAAACTATAAAATATTACTATAAAATGAATGCTATTTCATTTTGTGTAGGCGCTAACATTTAACAATACCTTAATTTAGGTTATCAGGAAAGCAGCACAGAAAAGAAAACACTCCATCGAATCTGTCTATCTGGTCACGATAAACTCAATAACTACCAAACAAAATTTCATACGATTTTCACCAGTAGACGGCGTGATTCTTTCATTATAGTTTTGCGAGCGTGAATTGGCTGAAATATTACGATGATAGTTGAGCGAGTCGGAAAAATCCTGCCATTGGAGGCAATGTTATTTGCAAATAGATCTAAAAAACTCCGCGATACTATGTGTCTATCTTCGACCAAAAAAATTACTCACAGCGAAATGCATGATCAGCCTCTGTCTCATCGGCATACTTAACTGATATATATTTTTAACTGAATTTTTAAAGGTGAGGTTCCATTGGATTGTTTTTTTTATTCCTGAACATCGTCATTTAAGAGCCGATTTGTAATATTAAGTGACCGACATAGCTCGAAAAATTGCCTCAATTAAGTGACAATGGGCAGGGCATATAGCTCACAGAACCGAACCAGAATACTACAGCTGGCCAACTTCTCAATGATAAATATTTTTCCGATGGAGATCAGACATAATGTATCTCAATTATAGTAATTAAATGACAGTAACTAATCACATTTAATGAGCAAATTAAAATGTTAAAATTGAACTAATATTATGATACAGCCGGATATAGGCACGGAAACTTCGTAATTAAACAATGTACAAACTAAAAAATGCATAGTTTCAGAGGTAAAGATAATAATTAACAGATACCTATATACCGAATTTACGTTGAACTCTCACTAATATGGTCGACAATATTAAATAGGGTTCAACTTACTGGTTTTTCATTCAGTTTTGTTCCGAAAGCTTATGTAAAGTAGTATAACTGTATTATAAGAACAATGGATTAAAAGGAAAGTTCAATTTCTGAAATCCTTGAGCACTACGACGGACCATTATGCCCTTTAAGAATTTAACAAATTTTTACACATAAACTGTGTAACTGTACCTATCAGGTTAGAAGTGACCAATTTAAAACGAAATGTAATAGATGTAGAGATTTCTACAGGGTATGGCACAGATAATACATAACAATACATAAATTCAAACTATTAGCTAGGCGATGGGCCATTTAAGGTTATTCACGTTTGCGCTAAGACAATTTGAAGAGCAGAACAATCATACAAACAAGGAATATTTCTTCATGAAGTTTATTAATTGCAGAATCCAAATGTTTAAAAGAAAAAAGTGACTGACTAATCAACAAACGCACAGTTTAAATCATTAGACACTCAGATAGCTATTATGATATAGGCAACCGCAAAGAAAGGTTTTTTTAAAATGTAACCACTAAAGATGAAAATCAGCCGATGAAAGTTTGTATAGGGATAACAGCTGTGGCTTTGAGATTTTCAGTAAAGGACTGAACACGCGAACGAAGTCGCGGGTACAGCTAGTAGGATATAATATTTAGGAGAAACGTCAAGGAGCATTTCCTTACAAAATAAATGTGTAAAAGACTATGTAAGTGATTATATATGTATAATTGTATATATTCTGTATTTACGTATGCATTTATAATAATATTTTCGGGACAACTCACACATCGCTATCTGATCCCAAATTAGGCAGAGCCTGTACTATGATAACCAGACAACTGATAAACTTTAAAGGTAAAGGTTAAATATATATATAATGTATGTATTTAGAAATATATAAGTACATACTTATATATTTCTAAATAATACATATTATACCTACATAAATTACACCCAGACACAGAACAAACATTTGTGCTCATCATGCAAAGATTGTCCTGGGTGGGAATCGAACCCACGACCTCTGGCGTAGCAGTCAGAGTCACTAACCACTAGACCAACAGGCCAGTCATTATTTATGTATGTATGTTTTCTGTATTAATGTAATATTCTTATATCGTACCTACTATTATTACTGTGCTATAATATTACCTTTACTTTAATGTACACTTCGTTTACCCTTACTTTTCTCTGCACTTTCCATCACTCAAATACTAGGAAGCGTGCTATTTTTCAAAGTATGTTTCAGGCTAATAATACTAGTTTTGTCCGGGTTTAGATTTCTTAAACAATCGTTCTTATTGTACAATACAGGTGTTAGGTACCGCCTCGTTCTTGTCCATAATAGTTGTTAAATTAGGTTAACGGTATTACAAATCTTCCTTGCCTAACCTGTTTTGATGTAATATTTGATTTGTTCCGGGTTACTCTAAGGATACCTTGCATAAAGAAAGTTCTTCAAAAAGGGGTTAAATGGTTTCTATAGGGCCAAAACGCGAGTGATATCTTCTTAAGGTATTAGTCTTTAGGTTACTGTATGTTTTTAGAATCAGGTGGGCCTTAGGTTTTAGTACTCACCTTTTTTTATACTACTTGGGTGGCAAACAAGCATACAGGCAGCCTGATGTTAAGCAGTTACCGTAGCCTATGGACGCTTGCAATACCAGAGGTATCACTTGCGTGTTGCAGACCCTTAATTTTACACCAGGGCTTTGAGATGTAGTAACCCTGGGAAAGGAATACGTTTTTTTCAAAACGCATCCCTAAACTAACGCTGGAGACCTTGTACTCACACACAGGAACACAACTACACCACTGAGTGTAGTTATTTGGCTGTGGCATTCTGTAAGGTGGAGGTCCTTCTCTAGACGGGCTTGCTTGCTAGTAACCTCGCCACGTAGAGCACACCTACAGTTTTAGGTAGATTCCTACGCGATCCTATTCATTTTGGCAGATTGTGGCAGTATCCTAACTATAGATATATAAAGAGATTTTACTTACGAGTACATTATGATATAGGTTTGTTCTGATATAGTGAGTACCTACCTTTTATGTGTGGGTGTAGGTACTTTTTATCCGCGAATTGCATACGAAACGGGATCAGTTGACCAATTCGAAATAACATTAGGTCAACTGAACCCGCGGGATCAGTTCGCGTGGGATCAGTTGACTTAAGAGCCTGTAAATGCGACACAGGAGCGGGAATGTTGTCTTTAAAAATATAAGAGGTATATATGAGATACATCTTGTAGTCTCAAGAAAATATTGAAGGTAAAACTTCCACTATCTCGCTGATCTGGCTATAAAACAAAATGCACCTTAATATTGACGAGACAGTTTTAGTCGTAAAAGTTCGATGAAGACAAAGGTCATTCCCTCTTCTAGTACATTTTTTATAAAATTTCTGAATTCTAAAAATAATTTACAAAAAATTCAACAAGTAGGTAGGTAGTTACACTTACTACACACACACACCGCCCGCGTAGATGTCAGTTATCGCGATAAAAAGCCTATATGCTATTCCAGACTATAATCTATCTCTGTGCCAAATTTCATCCAGATCCGTTCAGTAGTTTTTGCGTGAAAGAGTAACAGACATCCATACTCACAAACTTTCACATTTATAATATTAGTAAGGATTTTCTCAAAACAATCATATCCCACCTATTTATTATTTTTTGCTATTATCTGATCCCAAGTTTAGTAATAACAACTCACAGTAACCTGTTAATCTACATGTCCCACTGTTGGGCGCGAATCGTGTTGCACATTTCATTAAAGCTATTATTAAAGCGACACAAAAAGTACCCAGTTAGGTACCTTATTAAAATAACTAGTTGTTGCCCGCGGCTCCGCGTGCATGGAAGTCAGATATCGCTGTAAAAAGTAGCCATAATCTATCTCTGTGCCAAATTTCATCCAGATCCGTTCAGTAGTTTTAACGTGAAAGAGTAACAAACATCCATCCATTCTTACAAAATTTCGCATTTACCTATAATATTAGTAGGATAATTAATAATTCTTGTAAAATATTTTGCAGGAAACCAGTCCTTCAGTCAGACGCTTCCGTACAGAGGATATTCGTTGAGCACGTGGCTAAAGAACAGACTACAAACATGGAGTTTCCCACCACTTTCTTGATGCAGTTCATTATTCTTAGCAAGCGGATGTTTATACAGAATAGAAGGAATTGGGTTAGTAATCATACAATTAGGTACAATCAATTACTAGGTACTAGGTACCTACTTAGGTGGCAAACAAGCATACAATCAGCATAATTCTAAGCAGTTACCGTAGCCAATGGACGGTTAACCCAATAAATTTAACACATTTGGTCGTGTGACTTTTAGTATCCTTGGGATTTGAGTATCCTTGGGATAGGACACATGCCGCATTCCTAAATGAGCACATGAGACCTGTAGAGATACCTGCTTACACACGGGAGCACAATTACACCACTCTGTAACAGACATTCAGATGTACCTATTCACTTTTAAAATAATATAGGCTACCTACTCTCTGACAAAAGAACCTCAATAGCACTCTTTTTTTTCTTATGTCGATGTGGTCTAATTTCGATTGCCAGGCGATAATCGACTCAGAATCGAATCAGACTAGAGCTTCATAATAAAAAGTAAATGAGTAGGTATAATATACTTACTCTTATTTTTCTCTTTACAGACATCCCTCTGGATACAAATGCTTCATCATGTAGGATCAGGATTACTTCTAGGCAGTATATTCTTGGACATTGGTAACAACGCTGCCTACCCCGTAGTCAACTTCAAGTTCTGTCTGAGCTGTTTAGTGTTCTTCGTGTACACGTATACTATGGTTCCAGTTCTATTATGTAAGTTTTAAAATTCTTTAATCAGGTAGGTACCTACTTAACAAAGTGGCCGGAAGCAGTTTGATTTGATAAGTCGGTAATCGTGGTTGGTAAGTGGTGTGAATTTGAAGAGGCCTATATCCAGCAGTGGACTGCGATAGGATTAGTTGCAAATGAAATTGGTAGGGATTGAATTTCCAAATATCCTTTCTTAGCTGGTGCCTATATCTATATTAATATTATAAAGCTGAAGAGTTTGTTCGTTTGGTTGAGCGCGTTAATCTCAAAATATAAGATTTGAACTGACAAAATCTTTGTGTTGAATATCTAGTTAATTTATCGAGGAAAGTTTTTTTGCTTTATAACGTCACGCTGCGACCAATAGGAGCGAAGCATCAATTGAAAACATTGCAAAAACTGGAAAAAATCATTTTCCTTCTTGAGAGCTTCCGTTGTTAGAAATCATGTATGCTGGAATTGTTTCACTTTAAAAGTTCTAAAAAGAGTTTTATCAACATTATCGTATAGAGTAAGCGTAAACCTAAAGGAAAGATATAGTAATATATTATTTATTGAACCCCAATATTCACGCGGACGAAGTTGTGGGCAACTGCTAATTATAAAATAAACCTGTATACCAAATGTCAGCTTTCTAGACTTAGGTTTAGCTGTGCGTTGATCGTCAGTCTTTTATTTCAGTTCCAATGCAAGTTCGCTTACTTCGTAGAGAATACTTCAATCGCTGGTACGGTCTGAAAGCGTACTATGCTGCTTTAACACTGTCTACTTTGCCGGCCATGGTGAGTATTTCCCGTAGACCATATGCATACTTTTTCAATTTTTAGGTCATTACAAACGCCACATACAAGCAGAACAAAGTTGCAACATACGAGTAGATGACACTGTTCTCAAAAACACGTAATTGCCTTACCTAAATACGAGGTCTGAATCGCGCATTTGATAGCGCTATTCAGACCTCCGACCTTTTTAGGTTCGGTACATTATACTGAATTTTATTATATCCAACGAGACGCTCGTAGCCAGTTGTTCACGCTGTTCGGGTTAAGGTACCAAGGCCGCTGTTACTCTATAAATGGGTGACCGCATAGTGGTATTTCATCTGAGCGTCTCCGTGCTTCGGAGAGAATGTTAAAAAGTCGGTCCTAACCGTTAACAGTTGTTAGTTCAGGACAGAGGTCTAACAAATGGGCGATCTAAATAATTCTGTCATCAGGTTGGCCTCTGACCAACCGATAAGAAGAATTACAATATACAACTTTCAACGACTCACCTTTGGGCCATGGCCCACCGGGTAAGGCACCTGGTCAAAGGATATTTCTCTTTTTTTATATTGTCATGCAAGATTAGAAGAAATTGACAATAGATGAGTTCCAGAAATGAATATGATAAAACTCATTTTATTGTTTTTGTTCCAGATCATTCTAGGCATAATATTCCTTATAATCACGTACGTGATGTCAGGCCAGTTATTAGAGTGGGACAGGTTCCTACTGTTCTGTTTCGCCGGTCTACTCATCGCTATTTGTTCAGAAGGGTTCGGGCTAGCTGTCGGTTCTACTTTTAATGTAACCGTGAGTATTACAATTATTCCACTTGTTTTCCAAATACACTTAGTATCCAATCGCGATGAGCATTTTACCAAACATAAGACTACTTCCGCAATAGGTAACAAGCCCTGTGTTGCGGGAGACTTAATAAACATACAATTCACAGAGACAAACTACACCCAGACTCGGAAAAAACATTAATCACACAAAGTTTTGCCCTGAGTGGGAATCACGACCTTCGGCTTAGAAGTCAGGGTCATCAGTGTCACTAACCACTAGACCAACACCCCCTCTTTTCAGAGAAATAAGCTAATGTTTGTTTTCAGAATGGCTCAATAGTAGCACCAGCAATGGCTGCTCCACTCCTTGCCGTAGCTTGCTACGGTATGGGTTTTGGGCCATACATTGAGAGAACCATGCAATTGATGATGTCAGCATCTTTCATACGCTACGGAGTCAACAGTTTCTCAATAGCGTTATTTCAACATCGTGGTGCCATGGAGTGTCACGAAGATTTCTGCTTATACTCAGATCCAAAGTTGATTTTAAGAGACTTGGGAATGGAAGGATATACCTATCTATATCAAATTACAGCATTAATCATATTTACTATAATACATAGAACATTAGCCTATATGGCGCTAAGGTATCGGCTAACAGCGGAATTCTCGAATAAATTCATGACTTATATTAGCAAATTCTTGAAGCATAGATAGATTTATTTTCTTTATAATTAAATTGGTCATGGCATGGTCTCTTTTTAATTGATATTAAATATATCTATATACAAAGATAATTAAATAATAGCTGGCTTACGAGTATAAGCTAGCGGTCGATGAGCATAAAAAGTAGGTAGAAATCTGTTTGAAAATCAAGTATTTCAATTTGAACCTTTTCAGTGGCTGATACGGCTGCATATCAATCTAAGTTAAATATTTCTAAAAGGTATTTTAATATCGCATAGTCTTGTCGTTACTATTATAGTCTAATAATAGTAAAAATTAAAATTATACATACCTAATGAAGTATGTCTTACTGTACACCTTTATTTAATTTCTATAAATAGGTACAGCGTTTACTTCATCCACAAAATATAGGTTTTGATTTATTTTAATAAATCTTAACAAAGCGATGTGTTAGAAAGGATAATTATCATGCTGAATATTTTTTATTGTAAAAATATTTTTACGCTTTTAGAGCTAAATAACTAAGCCGATTTTGATAAAGTTTGGTAGAAACGAAGCCGCAGGCGGCATATATATTTATCTAATCTAGTATTTATATATATATATACTAGATTTATATATAAAAAATGCATCTACATAGTTTTTAGCATGATATAACTTTTCCGTTAATAATAATAAGTTTAGTGAATAGATTCACTTGTGATTAGATAGTTAAGGTACTGGGAATTTTAGATAAAGACTTAAGAAACTCGCAGTGAGATCTAAGACATTTAAATAATAATACGGCAACTGTGATAGGTAAAATAGATATGAATAGAAAATAATTATAGCCATTGACACTGTAAAATGGCAAAATATTGAAATATTTTTAAATGAATAATTTTACAGGGTCACATAGGACTAGAATCAGCAAATATGTAACAATGCGCAGCGCGCGTGGATCTTACTAGAAAATAAAATAAAATACTTTATAATAAAGGTCAAAATAAGTACAAGGCAATACGAACCCGCGAACTTTACCAAATTCTTCACCACTAATCATAGTAAGAATCATCGAAGGTAAATAGTTATGTACATCATTTATAATTAATAAATCAATTCGTAACTATTTATCAATTTATAATTAAATAATTAAAAAAATACCCATCTATTAATTAAGTTTACTTAATTATGTATGTAGGTAATTAATTTAAATGGCTGTGAGCTGTGTAAAATGAGCTGGGCTCATTTAAGACTGGCCCTACTGGGTATGTGCCCTTTGCCTAATAGTAAAAATATGGAATAGTGTGGAGTTTATTTATTTGAGACTCTATTACGGTAATATTATTTTAGTGAAATCCACGCTTCTGCGCCGGCATACAATGGGAAGTTAAGTATGGAGTAGCCGGCTAGTGTTGCCTTTTATTGAGTGTATGGGAAATAAATCTCAAGAAAATGTACGTATATGAGACATAGTGTACGTATAAATATCCTACATTAAAATTATGTAACTACATAATTGCAGTTGCAAATTTAAAATCGTGGGAGATTTTAGCTAAAAAGTATTTTTTCGAGAAAAACTATCTGATGTATAAGATATTTAAAAGTACGTAAGTACGTATATCAGTGTATTATACAATAATGATAGTCACAAAAATATGATTGAAATACCTGAAGTTTAGCAATTATTTCACACGAGTTTAAATTTGCAACGACAATGTTTATAAGTAATTACTTATAAACATTGTCGTTGCAAATTTAAACTTATAAATTGTAATGTATTTTGATTGTAACTGCACGTTGGGTAACTGTGAGTGTAGTGAACAACTGAAATATGAATAAAAGTTCTAAAAATGTGAGAACAAAATTAAAATATTTGAATATTGTTATAAACATTTTATTGCGCTTATAAAATAAGTAATTAAAATAAATGTGAGTGTGTATTTACAAACTAACTGGGGAAATTACAACTTGCGGAAAAAAAAAAATAAATATTTCATGGTTTTAATTTTCCTGATTAGACTATTTTTGTGTACTTAAATAAGTATGTTAGTGAATATTCTCAATTTTATTGCTTGAAAGATTTCACGTGTAAAGAAAGAGGGTAATATTAATAATAAAAAATGCGAATTTTAGTTTGGTTTATTTATTTAGTAATTGCTTATTAAGCAATTAATGCGTACATGTTGTAAATAATGTAGGTATCGCAAATCTTTATGAGTATGCACAAATTCAGACTTTTGCATCGTTGCTCGTATAAAATCATTGTTGCTGCTATAGAAATTATATAAAGTATTTCGCGGAAAAAAAAATAAGAAGCACGATTACTGATTCCGCATTAAAATTTATCAATTAATTTCAATCGCGATTAATAAGTACTTGATTATTAAATATATCATAATAATACTGCCGCTATATACGCGACTAGGTACATTCAGTGCGATTTTTGGCAATGGTCATATTATCTACGTTACAATAAATTCTTTTATACTTTCACGATTTGTATTATGTATTTGGTTGATTTCAATCTTCTCTATTTTCTATTTGACCCTTAAAACTAATAAATAAACCTGAATTTAAGAAATAGGTACATTAAAAATAAAAGTAAATTTGTACTTGTAGCGCCAGCCACTTATGATAATTCTCATTTAATATAAGGTACATACGTAATACAGTCAATTGTTTTAATCAATACATAAGTCGCGATTCAGCACTGATCGAAAACCTATATAGGCATTTATAAAATCACTATCGCGAGAAATTATATTCATGAACAATTTGCCTTACTGTATGCGTTTTATAAATCTTCTGCACACCCAAGTTTGGTGTAGGAATAGTTCGATAAAGAAATTTGAATATGAGCTTGTCAACTGCAGCTCGATTGTTATTAATGTTGTAATCGATACCTACATTATAATCTCTCTACTTGTTTCTCTTGCGTCTTTCTTTTTCCATTTTCAAGTCCGCCGTTTTCTGCCACTTTTACAGGGGTAGGAGCCTTTTTAATACCTGTATAAAATATAAATAAAGATTAAAGTTGCTTAATATGTAATATTTATATCAAATAAGTTACAATTCATAATAATAATAATGTTTAATAATATAATTTTTCGATCTTTTAAAAAAGACAACTGCCCTGGGTTACGCGGGACTTTACAAACATAGAATTTAGGACACGAGTACACTCAGACTCGGATTGTTCACACAATCAAGAACAGTGTACAATTTGTTCCTATTTTTAATACATATTTGAATAAAAACATTTCTTGCATTAGTTATGTAAGACCGAGGTGACTTTCTTCTTTTTTTTTGTAAGACGACTCTCTCTCTCTCGATCTAGGTAAACATACAATTCACGGACACAAGATCTATATAGGCTAGGAACAAACATTTACTGATTACTCACACAAAGTATTGCCTTGTGAAGGAATCTAACCTGGGTATTACTGCAGTAAAATCTGTGCAGTCTGTGTGTTGCATGCGTCCACTACTAATAAAAACTTTTCATTTTGGCAGTTTTTTTATTCTACTTAGGGAGCAAACAAGCATACGGCCCGCCCGATGTTAAGCAGTTACCGTAGCCTATGGACTTGCACTACCAGAAGTATCACTTGAGTGTTGCCAACCCACTTTTTTACATCAGGGCTTTATGATGGGAGTATCATAAAGCCCTGGTGTTTTTTAAGAGGGGTAGGGCATCATACTAGCGAGCAGGCCTGACTGGGGAAAGACCTTACAGAAGGCCACAGCCAAATAACTACACACAGCGGTGTAGTTGTTTTCCTAAGTGTAAATACAGGTCTCCAGCGCTCATTTAGGGATGCGTTTTGAAAGAAACGTATTCATATCCCAGGGTTACTTCCATCTTAAAATCCTGGTGTAAAAAAATGGGTTGGCAACACGCAAGTGATACCTCTGGTATTGCAAGCGTCAATAGCCTACGGTACATCAGGCGGGCCGTATGCTTGTTTGCCACCCAAGTAGTATAAAAAAAGGATCCCTGAGAAAGGAATACGTTTCTTTCAAAACGCATCCCTAAATTCCGAAGAAATATTTTGAAGTCTTAGTGTACATCATCATCATCCCCGTTCCCACACTGCTGAGGATCGCGACCACATACGACACGTCAGTGGCTCATAATATAAACTGTTTAACTTACCGCCACCCATAAAGTGTTTTATCAACACTGAAGCAGGAGAGTCTACAAATATAGTCACAACGAATGACACCAACACAGCCAGGCTAAAATCAATCAGGAACTTCTGCATCTGTAATATTACAATTAAAATCAAATTATTAAATATTTTAGCATTTTTGCTATGCAATCAGCTCAAATATATATATATATATCCTGACCGTATTCGGCCACAGCGACTGGCTACTAACTATTGAGAGCCTCGTTGATGTGCTCTCATATGACTGACGTAACCGATCTTTGCAACGCATGTACGACCACATACGCTACAGGTCAGTACTCTCCGACATAGTTATAGTGTATGGCCTCGGGTATTCGGGCCTTGAGCTCGTCTCGTTTAGCATCGAGCTCTGCTATTCGTTTTGTAAATATACTTATATTAAAGCAATGTAGAAAAAGACGAACCCGGAGCAGGACTCGAACCTGCGCCTCTCGGGTTCCGGCCCAGCGCACTACCAACTGTGCCATCCGAGCTCGAATTTGTCCACCGCTTGTTTACGTCTTGGAGTGACGTCAACTCCGGGCTCTTTTTTTTCCACATTGCTTTAATATATAAGTTTAAAATCAAATTTTAATAAAATTATAGAAAAGCTGGCATAAGTGACATCTATTACGTCTTAAATGAACTTCTTATTTGACACTTTATGATTTAAGTTGAATAACTATTACAACAGATGGCGTAAAATTAGAAGCTGGTCATTGTAACTTTGAGTGACTAGTTCACACGCCAGGTGGCGCAATATCGGCAATAATTTTAGGATATTTCGTGTTTTCTGAATATAATGGCTATTAAACCTAATAGCTCTTGTTGGTAGAGTAATTCTAAACTTCATTCGAAAATCAGTACTGATATTAATAACCTTAACATAAATAAATAGTGTTGTACTACTAGCGCCAACTACTGACAAATAATGACAGTTTTTACCTAAAAGATTTGTAAATAGTAACAACAAAATGTCATAGATGACGCTAGTTACTCTACTACAATGTTCAGTTACATACCGAGAAAGGAGTATTGAAGTAGACGGGCGCTACTGGCATACCGTTGATGGCGAATATAATCGGGAAGTGAGTTATGTACATCGCGTATGATAGACGACCTAGAATTTTCCACATTTTCAGTGATAGAAGCCAATTGATGGGACCTGAAATTTGAAATAATATTTTATAAATATTTTATCCATATTAGTTCTAACCCATAATATATGTCTCTCTTGTTAGAAGAGAGAGGGTATTTTAAAGGCCTTAATCCTCACACACTGGCCAAATGCGGGTTGGTGGGTCAGACATGCCTTAAAACTTAAACTCAAAGTCATTTATTCATTTAGATCAAATGCATGATACTTGATGAACGTCAAAATAAACAAAAGTCAGCATATTTTTATCCTACAGCCAATTCGCTGACAAGGGTAGGGCCTAGAGAAGAATTAGCAAGAAACTCTGACCACTCTTTTCAATCGCCAGAGTATAATAGTTACAATTTGAGGTAGGTAACAAAAAGGTACGGAACCAATATATAATACGGAAGTAATTAAAATAAACAAAGTATCGAATAAAAAAATTATTCAAAGAGATGTGGGTTTCCGCATGATGTTTTCCTTTATCGTTAGCAGATGGTTATTATTTCATTAGTAAGTATAAATTTCACAAAGAAAATTTACTTTTAGCATAGCCATAGATATATTATGTAAAATAATATGCGCGGCAGTCTTTGGGGACTGCCGATAGAAGTGAAAACTAAGTAACTTGTGAATTGTATCGTATGGCACGAATCGGTGACGATGACGCGAGTTCCATGATTTTTTGTTCACGAAAAAAGTGATCAACGCCCCTAAAGAAGTTTTCACTTTAAAAATTAATAATGGACTTACCAGCATAGCCATGCACACAAGCAAATATAAGCCATCCGACCGCCATAGCCCAGCCTGGCCTCATGAATGTATTGATCATATTATCGGCAAACTGATTGTCCCAATCCATCTGCATTATAGGATACGAGGAGTATACTGTGAGAGCACTGATGGTGATTGCGCACGCCCATAAGATTGTAGCGTAGATCTGAAAGTATTATTGTCGATTAGACTTTTCCCCAATATCATCATCTCGAGCCATAAACGTCTTACGTCTTCATAATCTTGGAGGGATAGTAGCCTACTACACCACGCTGGCCAGACGAATTGGTATAGAGTTCTGTTTCGAGTTTTTGCCTCTCTTGCAGTGAATTTTATCGATTAGCCTTTTGCGAGTTATTAATTGCAAAGTAAAAAGTATTTACTCATAATATTGAATTCAATAGGGCTAAATGCATTTTTTTGCTTTTAGTTTTTTTTAAATGACACTACTCGCAACGGAACAAGCCCTATGTCGCGAGAGACTTTACAAACGTACAGCTTACACAAAGTACACCTACAAAAGTATCAAAAGAAATGTTTTTGATAAGTATAACTCATCAACAAACATTATTTCTGCAAACGTTTCTGTAAAACATTCCTAACTGAGCATTATAGGTCTGTACTTACATAAAGGAACACAACTACACCACTGTAGTTACTTGTCCGTGGTATTCTGTATGGAACCTTCCCCAATCGGGCTAACGTGCTTGTAAAATACCCAACCACTCTTAAAAAGTCGGTTATACATAAAAAAAAACACTTACCCAAGACATCTTAAACTTTTGACCACGATTTATAGACAATATATAGCCATATATGAGTCCCACAAAGAATGGCGATGCTCTTGTCAAAGTGTTCACGTAGTACCGAGTTAAATAATCAGCTTGGTCATCTGGACGACTGAAAACGAATACATATATAATTATATAATTTTTTAAATCATAGAATTTCCCGCAAATGGGATTAACGAGGCAGACTAATATAAAAATAATGGTGAATACTTTATTTATTTAAGGAAACTACAGTTTTTTGAAGAAAAAAAATACATACAAATTTCTTCAAATTTCTTTCTTTTTTTTATTACAACGGCATTGTAAGCCAATTACAGAGTTCTACAAATTGTATTATGTGGTAAGATATAACTTAACTAAGTTCCTTAAGCCAAAACAGGTATCAGAAACAATAAAATAAAAAGAGTATAGGTAAGTGACAAACAAAGGACATGAAAAATGCAGATAATCAGTAACAGGAATTTGAGGTCAGATCGCAAATGATTTTATTACTAAAAATGTTTTTAGACAAAAAAAGGATATAAAATCCACTAAATTTATTGTTGTACGGTCGGTAACGGAGTTAGCTGTACAGGACCGCTATATGAAGATTCGTTTTTTAGGAAAACCAATGTATGAATTTGTGTGAAATATATTTTTATCTGTAAGTATAGTCTAATTGTACACTGTCACCAAATTCCACAGAAATATTTACAATGGTTTTCTTAAAAAACGAATGTTCTTATAGCGGCCCTGTACAGCTATCTCCGTTGCCATGTGTACATGTGATGTAAGCGTGGTACAATAGAGTGACTACAATAATTTGTGCTGTGATGAGGCACTGAGTAAAGTGTAGTGGGTATTCCTGGTTCGTTTTCGTCGAGTATTAAACCGAACAGATGATAGAGGTCAGGACTGTCAATAATACTGCGCAATATATCAAATAAGAGAGACGTCTATCAGCAAGAGGTAGCAATTAATAATGTCAGCAATCCTTAGTATAAGTGTTGAGGCGTTTATGCATCTTAAAGTTCAGGTGTTAATGAATGAATGCGTTTAAATTGCTTAAATAGTAACGGTATATTGGGGAGACCATACAGTGCGACTACTGTACTCCAATATATGTCGAACATAGGCATAAAAGACTACATTTAAAGTATGAGGTTCATTATCATCTCAATCCATTAACGTCCCACTGCTGGGCACGGGTCTCCTCCATACATTTGGAGGGATTAGGAGGGATATTAGCCTACTATACTATAATACGCTGAACGGACGGGTTGGTATAGGATTTGTTATTAGGAGGGATATTAGCCTAATATACTATACTACGCTGGATAGACGGGTTTTCCCTCTCTTGCAGTAAATATTGTCTGCCCTTCCTACCCTCGGGATGGACCGGGGTAGAGACACTAGTACTCTTAATCCGACACCACACCGACAACGGTGAATACTTACGAAGGTATAATAGGACCGGAAGAGAAATTGTTGATGAAATTATATATGGCCGAAGCAGTCAATGCAGCAAGTAGACCACCGAATAATGCTGTCCAAGCAATACGTCTTCTGCCGGTGAGGATCCACACTAATATAATTGGTGAGAGGATGTGTAGCTGCAAGTCTATAGCTAAGTACCAGGAATGGGAGAGACACTGAAATTAATAAAAAAAATAAGATTAGATTCAAATTATATAAAGAGGGCAACATACTAGCGAACACGACCGGCTGAGGATGGACCTCCACCTTACAGAAGACCACAGCCAAATAACACACCCAACGGTGTAGATGTTCTGTGTGTGAGTATAGGTCTCCAACGCTCATTTAGGGATACGTTTTGAAAGAAACGTTTTCCTATACCAAGGATACTCTATCTCATCCCATCCCATCTTGTCATTTATGAGGCAATTTTTTTCTACTGAGGTGGTAAGCAAGCATAACGTCCGTCTGCTGGTAAATAGTTACTGTAGCCTATGGACGCTTACAATACCAGAGATATCACTTGCGTGTTGTCGATCCAAAGAAATGAACAGCAAAGTTTTATGATCGGATTACATATATATTATATATATACAGAAAAACGTATCGTTAATAACTCATCCCTATATGAGCGCTGGAAACCTGTACTTACACACAGAAACACAACTACTCCGCTGTGTGTGTGTTCATTTGTGTGGTCTTCTGTAAGGAGGAGGTCTCTTTATAGCTTGCACAATAATATAGTGCTCTACCTCTCCCTTAAAATTTTTAACGTTATGTTATATATTAAAGTACAAGTTTTGTACATGGAGTACGCGTGAGTGACATCCCTGATGTTGCTAACGACCATAGGCTACGGTAACTGCTTACCATCAGGCGGGCCGTATGCTTGTTTGCCACCTTGGTAGTAAAAAAAAAACAAGCGTCAAATCCCGGCTCCGCACGAGTGGACATTTATTTAGTTTTCATAGCGATCCCTTCATTTTTTAAAAATAAAATATAGCCTATATTACTCGCTGATAATGTAGCATTGTAATGTTAAAAGAATTTTTTTAAATTGGTCGAGTAGTTTTTGAGTTACAAACAAAAAATCTAATCTTTCCTCTTTATAATATTAGTTTAGACATCACTTACCATAGCACTTGGGTTGACAAAGTTTTGTACATGGAGTATGGTAGACCACCAGTACACTCGGCATCTATGTGTGTGTTCCATGGCCACCTCCCAGTATGGTCCGTCTATCATCCAGTGTAGAAACGAGACTTGTATTAGAATCATAGTACAAAGAACAGGCAATATCCTCAGAATTCGGTTCAGGTAGAATAGATGAAGATTCTTGATTAACTTCACTGGAAACAAAAGATTACAATATTAAAAAGAAATACATTTAATATTATTAATGTTGGTATTCCTCTGTTTTATTCATCTGTTTAACGAAGGTTAATATCCAGAAAGGAACGGAAAATAGGTCTTGTAGCGTCATCTATCATAACGTCACAACAAGCAACGAAGTTCAATATAGAAAACACAGATGTCACTATACCTAGAAGCACGCAAACCGTAGAACAAATATTCGGGAAGCTGAATGGCGATATCGAAGTTTACGCAGACCCTCAGTATATACAACTCCCAATGACTAACCGTTGGGCTGCGGCGCGCCAGGCACAATCACCTAGCCTGGTCGTCAGTTCCTCCGTTTTCGTTGAAGGTGTGTGACAGAAGAAGTTTGTAAAGATTGATGTATATTTGTTACTCCTTCACGCAAAATTAATAGATAGATTTAATAAAAGTTTGTAGGGTAATAGTTTATACACTATTTGTTAATTATTTAAACAATATAATATATATTATAGAAAGGAACGTAGGCTTGATTTAATTTTAAAAATATGCTATTATGTGGTCGTAGCCGTGGACAAAAATATTTTTTTAATTAGATCATTTTTAAGGAAAGCAATAACTGATATAATGCACAGGATCAACGACAGCGATTTGCGCACTAGTGCATCTGACGCGTGTGCTGTTAACCTTGAGAGGCAAGTGCGAGTCCAATTTAAGAATATGCATAATAAATAAATATTTAGTTAGTTATCAAATACTATTTCATGAACACCTACAGTTTCTATCAATAATGCTAGCAATAATGTTTATTTTTCAGGCTACATAGTGTAGAAATGGATACTTACTAGGTTTGACTTTCCCATTAGTAGTATAAACCAGCAAAAGACCACTGAGCATGAAGAACGTATCCACTGTAATCGGCCCTGCAGTAATCCACACCGAGCTTAATGACATTATCCACTGTAACAATAAAGTAAGAGTTAAATATATATTGTGTCGACTGCCTTGGTGGTCCAGTAGCCGCAGTATGCGCCTGCCGTGCACGAGGTTGTGGGTTCGATTTCCACACAGGACGAAACTTTGTGTGACCCACAAGGTGTAATTTGTGTCCGTTAATTGTATGTATGTAAAGTCCCCCACGACACAGAGCTTGTTATAAAGTGCGGGAGTTGTCTTTTTAAAAAAAAACTTTTTTTTTAACTGCGAAGGAAGCAAATACCTATATGGCCCACCCATAAGCAACACCAGGGTAGATCTTCCCGCACTAGGGAATAATCCGTCACGCGGGGGACTTTACAAACATACAATTGACGGACACAAAGTACAGTCAGATTCGGACAGCCATTTATGGATTTTTGTCCCGTATAGCGATCGAATACGCCTCGCAGTGTTAAATGGAATGATAAACACTTAAGCCACCGAACCAAGGGAAAATATTTTAATTAGTTTATTTTTTAATTAATCCATGTTTGGTTTACTATCTAGGCAGCAAGCACACGGCCCGCCTGATGATAAGCAGTAACCGTAGCAAATATACGCTTGCAATATTTGAGTTATAACCCGCAGGGGTATTCCGTAAGAGCAAAAACCGAGCCCCCGCGAAAACCGAGCAAAATCTGGCTGTCAGATTGAAAATCGGTATTCCGTAAGAGCAAAAACCGAGCTTTTTGACGTTTAGTCAATAAATTGTACCGTCACCAAGCAATCACAACTGTCAATTTGCGATCACAACTGTCAGTTTGCCATCGCAGCCGGCCGATTTTTATAACCTTGCACTTGGAATAACTTATTATTGAATTGACCCACCCGCTTCCATTACAATAACAGCTTAGGATAGTAGGTACATGCACTTATGAGTCAAATTATGAGAAATGCTTCAGGTATTTCCGCAGGCATATATTATTATCGATTAATCTTAAAGAGATAAAATAATGCAATCTATATTCAAATATTAAATAAGTACTTTTACGTATTTCTAATCTTTAATTACTAGTATAAGGATAATCTATACTAATATTACAAAGCTGAAGAGTTTGTTTGTTTGTTTGGATGAATGCGCTAATCTCAGAAAGTACTGGTTCAATTAGAAAAAAACTATAGTATAGTAGTAGTAGTAGAATAGTGCATTTATCCAGGAAGGCTATATAACATCACGCTATGATCAAAAGGAGCGAAGCAGTAGTGAGATATGTTGCAAAATCGGGGAAAATATTTCAAATTACCAGGCGGACGAAGTCGCGGGCGACCCCTAGTGTAATTATATATTAGTACACAATCTAGGCTATTGTTTTATGATCCTTTTTGTGCCCGCGGCACTAGGCCTATTTCCTAGAGCTTTAGTTTTATTTATTGATTTATAAAACTTCATGCACATAGGTACTTAGGCAGACCTAATGCTATAAGCATTCTCTACCAGTCTACCACAGGTGATGCGAGATAATCAAAGTAAATGCAGTCAATGAAGTCACATTAGACGTCTTTTTTTTTTAAACAACTCCCGCACTAGAGAACAAGCTCTGACTTTACAAACATACAATTAACGGACACAAATTACACCCAGACTCAGAACAACATTTTATGGTTCACTCAAAGTTTTGTCCTATGTGGGAATCGAACCCACAACCTCGTGCACAGCAGGCGCATACTGCAGCCACTGGACCACCAAGGCAGTCGAGATAAAATAAAAGTTTATCTCGACTTGAGTCAAAGTTTTGATTTTCAATTAGCCTGTTTCAGTCCAAAGCCGATCCAGCAGTGGATGGGAACAGGGCTTTCTTAATTTGCGCCAAATAATCAATAACTAAAGTAAAATTACCTGTATAGAATCCAGAGGATTGGCCATAATCCCGCTTGATACTTGGTTCACAAAAGTATGGCCAAGGATGACCCACATCATGGCGAATGATCGGATTCCATCCAAACATTCTAAAGCACCAGGTATTGGTGTATATGTAACCAGACGACGGGTATTTGTGTACACTGAGAAGGACTGACACAGCTTGTTGATTTTTTTAGGATCTGTGGGTAGAAAGAAATTTGTTTGAAATTGAAAGAGAACAGAATTACTAACAAACAAATACTGCCCTGCTGAGAAAGAAGGCCGTAACTGCATGATTAAGGCTACGGTAAAAACGCCTGTAACTTATCAGATTTAAGACATGTTTTGCTTTGATACTTGTCTTGCATTTGCGTGGTTCCTTGTAAGCAGGGCAGAATAGTACTTCTTAGGTTGCAAATACGGCCCGCATGATTTTAAGCAGTTACTGTAACCTATACACACTTGCAATAAATAAAAAATAAATTGTAAGTGCCAGGAGTATCATCTTAATTGCCAACCCAAAAACAACCTATACAAGGGCTATGCAATAAAAACGAAAGGGATATCCTGGGATAGAAAAACGTTGCTTTCAAAAGGCATCCCTAAATCAGAAATGGAGGAGACCTGTATAAAAGAAATATGAGTCTCCTCTTCCCTTTACAGAGGAGAGCAGATCCGTGCGTAGCAGTAGCAGCGTAGCAATATAATAATATCCTTACTAATATTATAAATGTGAAAGTTTGTAATAATGGATGGATGGATGGATGAAAGAAAGAAAGAAAGAAAAAATGTTTATTTGGCACAATAAAGACACGTTACAAAATAAAAATTGAAAGAAAAATCTAAGAAACAGAAAAAAAAGAATACATAGTATGTGTCTCACAGTGCCAAAATAGGATCTAGCTCAGCATATGCTAGACAATATCTAGCGCTGGTTTTCAGCTAGACCTTTAAATAAATTAAATATATGTATTTTATAAACATATACGTATATATAATAGTAGATAATGTAAGTATGCGTATGTAAAATATGGATGGATGTTTAAGAGAGGTAGGGCACCATACTAGTGAGCAAGCCCGACTGGGGAAGGACCTCCACCTTACAGAAGACCACAGCCAAATGACTACACACAGCGGTGTAGTTGTGCTCCTGTGTGTGAGTACAGGTCTCCAGCGCTCATTTAGGAATGCGTTTTGAAACAATTTTATTATTTTATTCCTATCCCAGGGTTACTTCCATCTTAAAGCCCTGGTGTAAAAAAATGGGTTGGCAACACGCAAGTGATACCTCTGGTAATGCAAGCGTCTATAGGCTACGGATACTGCTTAACATCAGGCGGGCCGCATGCTTGTTTGCCACCCAAGTAGTATAAAAAAAAAAAATGTTTGTTACTCTTTCACGTAAAAACTACTGAACGGATCTGGATGAAATTTAACACAGAAATAGATTATGGTCTGGAATAACACATAGGCTTTTGCAGCAATAACCGATGTATACGCGGGCGGAGCCGCGGGCAACAGCTAGTAGGTTATATACAGGTTATTACCGTATTTATATGAAACAAAAGCAGATTCATAATATTCATTATATTGAAGTATGTTTGGATCGAAGCAATTGGCGTACCATAGTCTCTGCCTACTCCACTGGGAGACGGGCGTCATGATAATGTATGTATGTATGTAATATTGTCATGATTATAGGAAGTGGAAAGTAGTCTCTTTCTGTCTACGCTTCTGATTTGATATCATCTAGGCTTAGGCACGTGTTCAACCTTTTAAAATGGATAGATAATTGTAATGACAATGTTGACAGGTGTTTCTATTTGCTATATTTTTAATCTCATACAAATTAATTATGATAATTAACTATAGGGACGTATATAGAACAGGTGTATTTTTCCTTCTATTATCAATGATTTAGATCAAAACAAATACCTCAAGTACGTATTATGTCCTTAGAGATTATATAGAATAATTGATTGTTTTTGATGTGCGTCTAATTATATTTGCTGACGGAAACATAATTTGCAACAAGGTAACTATGGACTTAATATCATCCTTTTTACTTTAATTAATCAGCCAGTGGCAGTACATATATCCTTACTAATATTATAAATGTGAAATTTTGTGAGAATGGATGGATGTTTGTTACTCTTTCACGTAAAATGAAATTTGGCACAGTGATAGATTATGGTCTAGAATAACACATAGGCTACTTTTTGCAGCGATAACCGACATCCACGTGGGCGGAGCCGCGGGCAACAGCTAGTACTTTCATAAACTCATCCCTGTTTCCCAGAGGGGTAGACAGTTATTCACTTATAGAAATGTTGGAATATTGAATAAATTTATGTTCATTTGTTGAATGCCAAAAGTATCATAATTAATTCGGCTTAAGAATTATTTTCTTTACAAACATTTTTGTCGCGGATTTATTTTGATGTATTCGCGTTTTCAATCAAATTAAATTGTTATGATGAATAATATACGTTTTAAATATTATTATTTAAAACGTATATTATTCATTACTAGCTGTTGCCCGCGGCTCCGCCCGCGTGGATGTCGGTTATCGCTGCAAAAAGTAGCCTATGTGTTATTCCAGACCATAATCTATCTGTGTGCCAAATTTCATCCAGATCCGTTCAGTAGTTTTTATGTGAAAGAGTAACAAACATCCATCCATTCATCCATCCATTCTTACAAACTTTCACATTTATAATATTAGTAAGAATAACAATTTAATAATAACAAGTAGTACACTACTTAAATTGTTCTATCTAGGTTAGTTTTTTTGTAAAAGGTTCAAAATAGTATCCTTAAATGAGCCTCTGGAGCACTCGCGCACCGTCTGGCTGTGGACACTGTGAGGTGGAGGTCCTTCCCCAGTCGGGCTAGCTCGTTTGTATGGTGGACCTCTTATTAAATATTGTTGGTATAAATTAGAGGCTCAAGTGTCATTTTTTGTGTTGTAAGCATACCTAATACCTCTATATCTGTGAGTGGCCCGCTAGTTAGGTAGAAAAAAGATGCAAAGGAAAATCAACCGTATGAAAAAATATATATTACATACTATTCAGTAAGCGGCATTTTATCGCCTAGAATATTTTTGAAAGCAACAAGTCAGGCGTAAGAAACAATTATTCATTTCTTATTTGATTCAGAGAAGTTTCTTCATGTATTGCCGGAGTCCAAAGTCCAATACAAATAAAATTATTATGGGACCTCGAGAGTATACCTTCTCAAACAATCATACAAACAAGGAAAATTTCTTCATTAAGTTTATTAATAGCAAAATCTAAATGTTTAAAAGTAAAACGTAACTGACTAATCAACAGGCGCACAGTTTAAATCACTAGACACTCAGATAACTATTATGATATAGGCATCCGCTAAGAAAGGTATTTTAACATGTAACCGCTAAAGATGAAAAAGAGCCGATGAAAGTTTGTATGGGGATACCTGCAGTTTTCAGATTTACAGTAAAAGACTGAACACGCGAACGAAGTCGCGGGTACAGCTAGTATATTAAATATTAAAAAAAACATACAGACGAACATATAACTTCCTCCTTTTTGGAAGTCGGTTAATAAAATTCAAGGTTGATTTTGTTATTACACGATGATATAAAATTGAAAAAAAAAAAGTTTATCTAAAATGTATGATTACAATGTAAGAAATGTTGTTTACATTTACTGATATTATGACGTCACAGTGACAATGTGCTTTTATCAAAAGCATTCAGCAACAGGTGCATTTATCTTTCAATGATTGTATATGCACTTATATTTTAATCGTTCATAATAAATTACTCACCAAAGAAATGAGGAAATTATGCCTTTAAAGAATTAAAAAATATTACTATCTTTCCCTAATACAAGATAACGATAACAGTAATCAAACCGGAGCCTAGATTATTATGTATGACAAAATCAAATAATAATATGATCTCGTTATCAAATAATGTGTATATCTACACTAGTTTTTGGTGCTTAATATCTTTTTTTATACTACCAAGACGGCAAACAAGCCTTCGCCTCCTGGTGCGCCTGTACAATGGGCTGTGTTCTGAGGAATTTTTCGAGATGATGCCCACGGCCACATTTTATAAACGCACCTCTTGCCTCCGACAGGGAGTTCATCCTCACATCCTTGCACCTCAAACTTGCTGTACCGTAAGATTCCAGAGGAATTTCTTACCACGTACGATTAGGCTGTGGAATGAGCTCCCTGCCGAGGTTTTCTCACGAGACTATAGCATGGGGTTCTAAAAGAAAGGAGTTATTAGGTTTTTAAAAGGTCGGCAACGCGTGAGTGACACCCCTGGTGTTGCAAACGTCCATAGGCTACGGTAACTGCTTACCATCAGGCGGGCCGTATGCTTGTTTGCCACCTTGGTTGTATAAAAAAAAACAAGCATACGGCCCGCCTAATGGTAAGCAGTTACCGTAGCCTATGGACGTTTGCAATACAGGGGTACTACGAGAAAAACTCCATAATAAAATTAAAGCAACTAATATCTGTCCCAATGCTAGTAAGGTTTAGGGTGACATCTACAGACGCTGGCCCAGCGGGTTGGTGGATCAGACATGCCAAAATATCTTCTAGGACACGTGGGTTTCTTGTAAATATCACTCATTGCTTTTGAGGCGTTATTGTATCTGATTCAAAAATAAACTGAAATCTACTGTTACTATTATACATACCTACTTAAGAACATCATCCTACTAATATTATAAACGTGAAAGTTTGTAAGTATGGTTGGATGGATGGATGAATGGATGGATGTTTGTTACTCTTTTACGTAAAACTACTGAACGGATCTGGATGAAATTTGGCACAGAGATAGATTATGGTCTGGAATAACACATAGGCTTTTTACAGCGATAACCGACATCCATGCGGGCGGAGCCGCGGGCAACAGCTAGTACCTATATATTATTATTGACTGCGCGATTGGTTGACTGTGGCTTAAGTGATTACCTCGCCATTAACCACTGCGCGATGTGTTGTCCCCGCGACTTAGATATTGTTGCCTAGTGTGGGAGTTGTCTTTAAAAAAAAGAAAATATAAATTCCATAAAGTAAAATTCACATAAGTATTGGGCAGTCGGCAATTCGGTTACTTCACTCATCTACCACTCTAAGCTAGGCTCATTTTCTTAAGTAAATATTTAATCAAAGATATCTTATAATTCCTCATTGCGTACCTCCTTGCAGTACGTTTACAGTTGAATTTTCCTAATCGCAATATTTCTGCTTGATTTACAACAAACGTATTGGATGACTTGTTAATTTGTATAACCGATAGGATAAGTACCACGAGCTTATACGATGTTATGTTAAGCCACAAAATCACTGCCATAATAATATTACTCATAAAGATAAAAATATACTTTGTTTTGAATATTATTTATTTTCTTTATCTTTAGTTTATAAAGATAAAGAAAATAAAGGGAAAGTAACACGTGAGATGTGTTTTTTTCTATGGGATTAATAATAACAATAGTAACCCATATACGTCCCAGTGTGCTCTGCTCTCCTCTATGAAGGGAGCAGAAGATTTAGACCTTAATCCACACACTCTGCCTAATGTAGGGATGGTGATTCACCATCCCCACATTAGGCAGCAGACATACCTTAAGAATTTCTAAAAAACTACAATATTTTGAATTGGCTATTTGTCAATTTTTTGGAAAAGTATTTTAAAGTTTACTGCTGCTTATCTTTTACCTCTTACAAATATATGGATCTTGAAAAAACGTTATTTGATACAAGAAAAAAACGAGAAAGAAATGCTGATTAAAAATAGTTACAAGACAAAACAGTTCCGTACTTTTATCTCTTCTATTAGTCAACTGAGTTTCTGTTAATAGGTACAGAAAAGCTTATTTTTTTAAAGACATTTTTTACACCCAGACTAAGGACAACAACAATTTTTGTTCCGTGTGGGGATCGAACTCGCAACACACTGCGCAGTGGAAAATAGTGAAGTTACTTAACTTACTTAAGCCATGACATTTTATTTGGTTGGATGGTAGGATTTAACTGAAAAACTAATCAAATGATAAAAAAAAAAACATTAAAAACCTAATTTATCAGCGGGTTATATATGCTATTTTTTTAAACAGGATCTGTACGAAAACTTAGGACATGTCCACCCGTGTAAAGTCAGAAAGGGCCGCTAGTATAAAATAAATCCACAAAAGAACAGAATATTCAACTCACCTGTGTTGAGGTAAATTTGGTGACGTATATCATAGGCAGTACTTAAAACAGCTAGCAGAAGTATCAAGGAAAATATTACCCTGAAATTACAGAAAATAATCAAGTTAAATTGGGCATAAAATAATAATATCTAAATTTATTTATATTATAGCTAAATGCCACTCAATGATTAGGTAGCATAAAATGATTAGCTTGATTTATTATAGCTAAGAAATGATTTTGTAAAAATGGGCACTGGAACTTTGTGAGAAAGATTTCACCAAGTTCCAATGCCCATTTTTAAAGCATTCTGTCTATAGAGCTGACCTTGTCCATGCACTTTCTGTTTCTAAACAGAAAGTGGATGGACAAGGTCAGATCTAAACAGAATACTGTGAAAATACTTGTCTAGCAGTAGACTTCTTATGACCGAATGATTAACCAGAAAACAAAAAGTTATTATTTAATAAACAAATAACGAACCTTACACTTACGAAATCGTGGGTAAAAGCTAGAACATTATAAAAAAGTCGTAATCGTTTATGATAATAACAAATGTGCTGTAATACGATGTTTTTGAATGACAGTAGGTAATTATTGGTAAATAAATGACTGACAAAATCAATTCATGTGTCATCTATCAATTGGAAAGCCCTAAGTGACGATACAGCGGCTTAAAAGATGACCATAAAAACACAATTGAAAACAACCTACTGAATTAAGCAGGGCTAATCTGTATCATTAATAAGATAGTGAGAAAATATGTAATCCGATAATTTTCAAAAAACATTTCTCTACTTCAGACTTTAGACACGTAATAATAAAACATTTTAAAAGTATTTCTGTTAACAGTCGTTAGACATATACACAATAGATGCCTGAAGTTTTAAAATTGGCGGTGCCTCGGAAAGTAGATAAAGTAAAACCAGCATATGTCTGATCTCTTCCCAGTCGTATCGGATTGCCGTCGCATCGGACTATGAGAGCGACGGAAAGAGTGCACATGTGTTTGCGCACACACACTCGACACTCACAGATGGCTAGTCTCCATCGAGATTAGCTGCATTGACCAAAATTTGGTTAGAAAAACATTATTATAGCTATATCTGAAGAAGTGCACATCTAATTTACCTGTTTCTTTTCTGTTTATTAAAATGTCGACTTTATTTTAATATAGACAACGTTGATGTTTAATTGCACTCGCCTTCATCTTACAGTAAATAATGTTAAATTTAATGAAAATAATACGTACAAAGCAACAATATCACCTGCCACCCAGGGTTTGTCATTTGGCAGCCGACAAAATGAGTCCTCATATTTAAGACCAAGTTGAGTATTATTGACAAACATTCGAAGCACGTTTTCTGTAGTACATACTTTGGGTATGCATACAGCTAGGTTTAATGATAGACCCGACAAGGGGCTATCTTCAGCGATCCTGAAATATTTATAATAATTGTTGTTACATTAAAATTATATCAGACTTATTGGTGGTTGGTAATGATGGCTTCAATAAGCGTTAAAATTAGGTGTTTGGCATTTTCTAATTGGTTAAAAATAAACGCCAGAATATGGCGAACACTTTAAAATTAAATTGTTTGAAAAAGTATAAAGTGACAACCATTTTAATGTTGACAAAACTGATATTTTGCGGCGTCACAATCTCGTAACGCCAAAGTAGTTGATAATTTTGCGGAAAAGGGACAGCAATATATCGATTTGTAAACTTAACCTTATTTGTTTACATTCTCTATTGTATTTTATATTAATTAAAGAACATGCACGATAAATAAATATTTACTTTGTTGACATTTAATAGTCTCGATAAGATCTTCGAGTATTAACATACCTGGTCATTTTAGTATCAACTTTCCCTCCAAACATAGTATCTATTCCTACTTTCCTTAAATTATACTCCTTTAAACCAGACACTACTTTAGAACTCAATCTAGTAGTGGCCGGATTTAGTTCTGGCCAAGGTATACCTGGCCATTCTGGAATAGTTGGCCAAGAAGGTAGTTCTGGCCAGTTTATATTTTGATCAAGTGGCACATCTATCATACAATATTTTCCTTCGACGACTGAGTTTGGTATTTCTTTGTTGATACCCAAACATTGGTAGTAGTTTCCAAGATCTAGTGTGTTGCCAGTTAGTACTCCTCTTGGAGTTCGAATGCCAGCGTCTAGAACTGCAAAAAAGGATACAAACTCGGTTTAGTTTTCTTGATACACCAAAGAACACAGGGCTTGTTTGTTCCCAAGTGAGGGAGTCATCATTTTAAGCAATGGAAAAAACAAAATCAAAGTTGTTTTGCTTCTGTACAAAAGCTCTTATCTCTTGTCCAGAAACAAAACAACTTTGATTGATTATTATCAGTAGATATGCATGATTGTTAGGTGTTAATTATTCATGTACCTACCTACAATAATACGATGATCGATCCTCACATTCCCAACAGCTCTGACCGAAAGCCTACTATAGTGTATTTCATAATATATGGCATGGGTACTGTGATGTTTGACATTTAGAGATAAATATAAATGAAAATTAAAGAAGATTAAATGAAAACCTATCGATTAAATACTTTAGCCTCTTCATCATTCAATTAGCCGTTTGGCAGAGATTGATTCAATAATTTTCATTCATCTTTATCTTCAAATGACAAAAGTCACAGTACCCATGCTATGTGAAATAGACTATAGTTATGAGTATATAGTGTCATGAGTGAAGAGAGACTCATAGATAATAATGCATCTCAGAAGCCCCATTTGCTTTGCTAGCCACCTACATTGCGATTCTTCGTTATATTATTAGTATATTTTTACCTATCATATATTTTTTCTCTTTTCCAAATAGCCAATGCAGACCAGAGCAGCTAAACTTGTGAGCTACATAGAAGGACTTGAAAGGAAACTACTGCCCAAATAATTTGGAATAGGCCAAGAAGATGATCAATGCAATATTAGACAGCAGATAGCCGAAAGCAAATGCCCAGCGGCACTCTCCTGTTATAATAATAATAATAGCAACCATTATATGTAACCACTGCTAGGCACGGGTCTCCTCTCCTCTATCAAGAGGGAGAGAGGGTTTAGGGGCTAATTCACACAGGCTGGCCTAATGCGGGTTGGTGAGTCTGACATGTCTTTAGAATTACTTCTAAGAAGGCATGTGGGTTTCTTCACGATGTTTTTCCTTCACCGTTAGCAGATGGAGAATCATTATTAATTAATTAATTATTACTCTCCTGTTAATACTTGAAAATAAAAAGATGGACAACCGAGATGAGGTTCAGAAGTTTTGAAGTGGAAATTACGTAAAGGCAAACGTAAAATATCCGTAAAATGAATGAGGAATGGCGAGTAACATTGAGCGTTAAAGTAGAGGCCTACCTATGCCAAGCAATGGACTGCCCCAAGTTGATGATGACCATGACAATGCGCAGTGTATTAAAATGTTATATGCATATTTTACTTACAGGCAAGCAGGAGTTCCGTATCATTTCGCAGAATATAGCTCATCTGTTCATTACATAGTTGAGGATTTAACACATTTTCAAAGAGATTCAAATCTAAACCATATTTACTATCAGATACAACCATATCAAGGTAGGCGTTTGCAAAAAACGCATTGCTAGATATTAAAAACAACAAATATAATAATTTCATGGTGGTTCTTTTAGCTGCGACTACTTCGACCAAAACGGACTACCGAAGTAATGACCAATACTGAAAGATTTTAGTTAATTATACCTATTCTTTGATTTAAAAATCTAATCAAATAGTCATGAAAGATAATAAAGATTAGTAATTAGTTCTACACAAATCTATTCGAATTTGAAACGGCAGTCAGTGATAATAATGAATAATGATCGATTTATATCTACCTAGTCTTTATTTTCACATGGTTTTGTTCGCTTCAATAAAAAGTATATTGCTTTGAAAAATCAAACTCAAACTCAAACTCAAAATTCATTTATTCATGTAGGTTACAAGGTAACACTTATGAAGGTCATAAATTATGAATAAACCAGAAAGATGATGTCAGCAAAATTTTCCTACGGCTAGTTCGCTGACGTGGAGCCTTGAGAAGAACTAGCAAGAAACTCAGGCCACTCTTTTTAATCGCCAGATAGTTACAATCTTTTGTAAAATACAAGTATGATAGCATGCAAGCTGATGCAGACAAAACACGATACTAACTATATTGATAAAATAAGGTAATCGTACTTAGTACTGGTCGTGCGAGAAAAAAAAAATAAAGTATGGTGTTAAAGTCTGCTTCAATTTACATATTGCTATTAAAGAATAAGGCAATACGAGGGGTGATCAATAAGTAATGATAAACGGGTATTTTTATAAACAGCAAAATTATAAAAAAAATTGTTATCAGTTCCTTAGTTCATCACGACTTGCCAGACCAAAAATCATATAAATAGGACGGTATTTCACGGAGTTACACTCATTCGAGTACGAGTAGCCGGAGAGATAACACGAAAATGGAGAAACACGAAGTGAGAAGCGTCATCAAGTACCTCTGCTTGAAAAAAATGTCTACCAAAGACATTCATGCCGACTTATCGGAGACACTGGGGGACAATGCTCCTCCATATTCTACAGTTGCACGCTGGTGTAAGGAGTTTAGGATGGGTAGAACATCCACAGAAGATGAACATCGCGAAGGGCGCCCATCGACGTCTTGTTCCGAAGAAAATGTTCAAAAAGTCCAAGATCTCGTGTTAGCTGATCGAAGAGTGACCATCCGACATTTAGCTGAGATCACAGGGATTTCATATGGCAGCATTCAATCGATCTTGACTACTGAAATGAACATGAAAAAGGTCTCCGCGCGTTGGGTACCGAGAATGTTAACCGACGAGCAAAAGAAGAAGCGATTGGACATTTCAAGGGTCAATCTTGACAAATTCCAAGCTGATAAAGAAAATTTTTTGACCCGTTTTGTGACTATGGATGAAACGTGGATTCACCACTTTGATCCTGAGACGAAACAACAGTCCATGACATGGAAGAGGCCATCCTCACCAACACCGAAGAAATTCAAAGTTGCAAGCTCTGCGGGTAAGGTTATGGCGTCCGTTTTCTGGGATGCCGAGGGAATAATTATGGTTGAATACCTGGAAAAGGGGGCCACTATAACAGGGTCTTACTACGCGGCCCAAATAAGAAGATTACGGGAAGCTATCAAGGAGAAAAGACGAGGCAAACTGCGAGCGAAAGTTCTCTTTCATCAAGACAACGCGCCGGCACACAAGGCTGAAGTTGCGATGGCTGCAATTCAAGAAGTTGGCTTCGAACTGCTTGAACACCCCCCGTATTCTCCGGACCTGGCCCCCAGCGACTTCTATTTATTTCCTCGGCTCAAGGAACATCTCAGAGGAACGAAATTTCACGACAACAGTGAAGTGATGGTTGCCGTAGAGGCATTTTGGGAGAGTCAAGACAAGGATTTTTTTTCTAAGGGTATTTCAGGTTTAGAAAAGAGATGGACTAAATGTATTGACTTGTTAGGAGACTATGTTGAAAAATAAAATAATATTTTAACCTGAACCGTAGTTTTTCATACCTATTATCATTACTTTTTGATCACCCCTCGTATGTGAATAGTGACAATTTAGATTGTTAAATTTAACGTATTGCTACTAAAGAAATAAACAAAGAGAAAAAAAAAAAAAGAAAAAGTACAGAATTATCACTAGAATTCACAATGTGCCTCACGTCACAAATAAGAACTTATGTACTAAGCTGATTTATTGTAAATTAAACAAACAACTATATAATGCAACTAATTCCAAGACTTTTTATCGTTCAAATAATCATTTATTGTATAATAGCCCTTCCCTATGAGATGATTTTTAATAGTAGGTTTAAATTTGTGTAAGGGCAAATTCATTATCTCTTTCGGTAATTTGTTAAAAAAACGTATACCGAGTCCTACAAATGAATTATGCACTTTGTGTAAACGATGGTACGTGCCAACTAACTTATGTTTATTTCTGGTATTTACTGAATGAATATCACTGTTCTTACTATATAGATCAATATTCTGTTTAACAAACATAATATTTGCAAATATATATTGAGATGCAACTGTTAAAATACCTATTTCTTTAAAACGTTCTCTAAGAGAAACTCGTGAGCCTAGGTTGTAAATTGAATCTAGGTTGTAAAAAATCTTAAGTGAAACCGTCAATTACATCTAATCAACATAATAAACTGATTTTAAGTAGGTAAACATCCAAGTACAAACATTTCTTATCAGGCAATCACATAGGTACTTCAGAAATCAATAGTTTTTCCAGAATCGATGTAGGAAATCAATTGTCTATGTAATTCTGAAGCTACTGTTATGATAAGAAAAATAAAATTATAATATTGAGAGTAGGTTAAATAAGCACTTATTAACGTAGAGTTTTGGGCAGAAAGGTTCTTGGGTGGTGACCACGAACTGGAAGACAAAGCATGGGCAGGCCTCTAACAAGGTAGACCGACGACCAGTTAAGGTTGCGGGCAACCGAAGAACAAGGTCGGCCCAGGATCGAGTGTTGTGGAAATCCTTGGGGGAGGCCTATGTGCAGCAGTGGACGTCTTATGGCTGAGATAATGAACTTTATAATGGACCTATTTAACGTTACAAACCTAAATTTAAAAAGACTTTAACGACTACGAGTGCGACGGTTTTACAAACAGACAAAATGATACATTTTCTACGTGAGCGTTGTAGATGTAGATACTAAAAACTACCTGAAATATAATAATTATTTTGAGCACTTATAATTTGATTTAGGGCTTTACAAGATACGTGGATTAAAAATATATTTATTTGCATGATTATGATAGTTTTGATAGTTGATTGTCGGTCTTTGTCTTACACATCAGGAATAACAGAGATGGCTGAGATTTATATACTAGATAATACACAACTTCAAGTCAAGTACGACGCATATTGGACAATCCTTCAAGGTCATTGAAAGACTGCATAGTACAATAATACACTACGCCTGGTATTCGATGTGACAATAATAGTATACTTAGTGTAATTCACATAGCATGGGTACTGTGACATCCTACCCTACTAATATTATAAACGCGAAAGTTTGTTAATATGGATATATGGACGTAAAAACTACTGAACGGATCTGGATGAAATTTGGCACAGAAATAAATTATGGTCTGGAATAACACATAGGCTACTTTTTACAGCGATAACCGACATCTACGCGGGCGGAGCCGCGGGTAACAGCTAGTTAAACAATAAATGTGAAAGAAAATTATTGAATCAATCTCTGGGTAATTAAATGATCAAGGACCTAGAATATTCAATTAATAATTTTTGATTTGATCATCTTTCTAAACCGTACTGCCCCTCTAGACAAGTGGCATAGACGGTAGTCGAATCGAATAGAAAAGAAAAAAATATGGGATTTCACGTTAGTTTACATCTTTATTTCGTAAACTTATGTCAAATCCTATTTTTTTTTCTACTCTATCTCTATTCAATTCGACTACCATATACGCCACTTGTCTAGAGGGATTGGTCACGCCTGTCTGTGGAATATAAGATAATATGATTCACTATAGGATATCAAAACCAAGTCTTGGAAATTGAAATGCTGCATCACCAGTGTTAATCAAAAGTCAAAGTCAAACTGTTGATAACACATCAAGTATGTATTCGATTGAATTTATCAGGATTAATGTATGATTTATATCTATGTTACTGATAAATAACAAAATAATATTAATTACATAGCATCAGGCCCTTATTCAATGGTATAAGCAGAGGTGTAAAAGACAAGAGCTTGTACCTTCCTACATAGGTAAAGAGCACGATTCCAGACTCCGTGCTGCTACTGAATATTTTCGCACATAAAAACCCAATGACAATATGGCCGACTCGGTAATCGAACCCGAAAAAAATCTCACGATCGGCAATTAATATACCAATCTTTACCTACCTACTAATACTAATATTATGTGTTATAATTTGGAATATATTCCCCGATTTTGCAACATATCTCACTACTGCTACGCTCTTATTGATCATAGCGTAATGTTATATAAGCCTTCCTGGATAAATGCACTATTCAAGAAAAATTGAATTTTTCTAATCGGACCCATACTTTCTGAGATTAGCGCGTTCAACCAAACAAACAAACTCTTTAGCTTTATAATATTAGTATAGAGGAAAAGTTTGGATGTAAGAATGTTAGTTACTCAATGGCAAAATGACTGAATGAAATTTGGCACAGAGATAGAACAAAGTCAGCAATACATATGTATGCTACATTTTACAGTTTCGATCCCGGATTTTTTTATTTTTATTAACAACACAATCAAATACAAATTCAAAGATGTTTAATTAATGACCTTACAAGCGTCACAATTACTTTGCTTGCACAGACTTTCTCACCTAATTGACCTAATGGGTTTTTTTAAAACTAGATACATCCTCCAGGTGTGCGATAAACAGCTGCAATCTACATTTAAAACAATAATACAATCATGAATTATTATGATAAATGTTTTGACATTTATAATCACGCTAATATTAATACCAAGGATAGAATTAAACGTTATATTGCGTGGTTTATTAGTTGTATGGAATTAATTGACATAGATTATTGTGATTGAATTAAATATAACATCAAATAGTTTTTAAAATGAAAACTTCTTCAGGCTTGTTTACACACACATCATGGAACTTATGTCACCGAATGCTTTCCATATTCAAACTTTTTGGGCGAATAAAAATCAAATCACAATGGTGAAAATACACAAGAAATTAAATATGCGGTGGCCGAGTGGGAAAGTAACCAACAACACGCAAGAGGTGCGAGTTTGATCCTGGGTGGCAGTACTAATGTGAAATTCACTTTGTGGAGTTTATATATAGTAGTCAAATGATTCGCCATCTGCTAACGGTAAAGGAAAACATCGTAAAGAAACCCAAATGTCTTAGAAGAAATTCTAAAGACATGTCTGATTCACCAAACTGCTTTAGGCCAGCGTGTGTGAGTTAAGGCCTAAAACTTCTCTCTCTCACTCTCTCTCTCTCTTGATAGAGGAAAGGAGACGTCCTGTGCCCAACAGTGGGACAAACATGGGTTGCAATTATTATTAAAAAGACAACTCCCGCACTAGAAAACAAGCCGTGTCATGGCGGACTTTACAAACATACAATTCACAGACACAAATTACACACAGACTTGAAACACGCATTTATGAATCACACAAAGTATTGTCCCGTGTGGGAACCGAACCCCCAGCCTCTGGCTTAGCAGTCAGGGTCACTAACAAATCATTAATAATTAATATCATAATAAAATTCACATTTTTTTCCGACCCACTCTAACCTTATCTAGTAGTCCAGCTATCCTTATTTCTCTTTTCATACTCATTTTAATCTCTATCTTCATTATGTATTTTTAAATTTGTTTTTTGGACTTATGGCTGCATCAGTTTCATTATACCAATGAATTTGTCAAGGTGGAGAGAGAAAATTAATAAGACTGGTTGGTTGGTATCTGTAGGAAGAAATACAAGGAGGACAACAGTCAGCTGTTAAAGGAACGCAGTGACTGTGAAGATGAATTACATTTAATAAATAACAGAGTAGCTGAGCTAAAGGGAGAATTATCCACACTACACCATCAATATGTTGAAGTATTGGACCAGCGTGATAAACTACAAGAAGAAGTGGACTCCTTCAGTAGTTGTAGTGATATGTACTTAAGTTCTTTGTGTCGCATTTCAGAGTTAGAATTGAATCTAAACTCAGCATTTCAAAAAATTAGTTCTCTTGAAGACACTATTAGGGTTCTCAATAGTAGTGAAACTCAAAATCTTTTTTCTGAGCTCCTAGGTGATAAAATAAATGTGTTAAATGTTTTGAAAAATAACTTTAAGTCAACATTTGTTGTAAATGGTAGAAATAAATATAGGAAACATTTAAAATTAAGAAAATTAATTAGAAAGCTTGAATTTAACCTTAAGAGGTCAACAAACATAAAAAAAATTTCACAAATTAACTGTGATTTAATCAAAGAGCGTGTGACATTTCTTTCAGAGATTGATAATTATAGCAAACAGTTAATAAGCAGTAAATTAATGTATGAGCAGGATACACATGAGCTTGAATTTAAAATTACAGAGCTACAGTCCACGCTTACTAGAATTATCCATGAACATGAGGTGGAAACACGTGAGTACATCCTTAAATATGATGAAATTGCGAGGGTTGGTAACGAGAACCTGAAACAGGTGATTTCTCTTACCAATAATAAGGTGTGTTTAACGTGTTCACAAACAACACCAAACAGTAATATGTCACCTATGTGTCAAACACAGTCGCTCAACTGTGAACAATTATTTTACAATGATCCTGAATGTAGTTCCACTGACTCAATAACACATTCAGCATCTAATAGCAAAAATGTAATTATTTTTTCTGACCAATTAGGCAAGGGTTTGGGCAGTTTAATTAATAGTCATACTGAGTACCGCGTCACAAATATTTGTTCACCTGGAAGACAGTTTGCTAGTATTATTAATAGTGTAAAGTCTGCTCCTTTTAATGATCAATCCACAGGGATTATTTTACTTGGTGACAGCTTATCTGTCACAAAAAAAGATATACTACAGTTAACTGAAGTAATGATATCACTTCATGATAGTTTAGGGTGTAGGTTTATTATTTGTGCCTTGCCATATTCTTATGCCTTATCACATAATCAAAACAGGCATATAGAAAATCTAAATCTATTAATATATAATAGTACATGTCGCCTTCGCGACTTCATTTTATTTTTCGACACTAATAAATTTATTAGTAATTTTTTATTAACCGAAGATACTATGTATCTTTCCTTATTTTATAAACGACAAATTGCTAAATTATTAGCATTTAATTTATTTACCGACACAGGTACTCATAGGGTATTGCAGGATTTGGTAGAACTCAGTAGTATGAACACTACCAATAACAATTTACATACATCTAATAGTTTAAACTACTAGATGTGACAAAGGATAGGCAGACATATAGTCTAAACATAGTGCACCAGAATATTCAGGGCTTATCCGGCAAGGAATTAGAAGTAGATTTATTTTTAAACAAACATAGTATTAATGTGCTTTGTGTTACTGAACATTGGTTAAAGAGTGATCAATTATTATTATTTAATAATGAACATTACAATATTTCTAGTGCATTTGTAAGAAAGAAGGCTATTCGTGGTGGCTCTCTAATATATGTTAAAAATAGTACAATTTGTAAGGAACGTAAAGATATAGCAAATCTTTCTATCGAGCGCACTATTGAAATGTCTTGTGTTGAGCTTGTAGAACATATCATAGTCTGTGTATACCGTCCACCGCAGAGCGACTTCAACTTATTCGAAGCAATTATGGAAGAGGTTTTAAAACGTTTAGGTTTTGGAAAAAAGCATGTTATAGTATGTGGTGATTTTAATGTTAACTTACTTGAGCAGTCACAATTTTGTATTAGATTAATTAGTTTATTTAAGTCTTTCAATTTAGATTTTTTATTTTCTGAACCGACCAGAATCACCTCTCATTCTGCAACATGCTTAGACAATATTTTTTATAACTGTCAGTACCTATATAAGACTATATTAAGTGACTTAACTTCAGATCATTGCGGGCAAAAAGCTGGATTTCCTTTAAGTACACCTGTTAAAGTGAACAAGATCACGTGTAGGCCAATGACCTCTGTTCGCCTAAAACGTTTCAATGAGAGTATTGCCGCCAAAGTCACCAATATTAGTCTAATCCAGAATGATCCTGATGATCTATACGAGTCATTATTTAATGTAATTCAATTGGAATACAATACTATTTTTAAATCTAAGACATTTACTAAACAAGCTAACATCAAATTCTGTGACTGGGCAACATCAGGAATTTACAAAAGTAGAACTAAGTTGTATGAACTTTATGGAATGAAACAATATAATTTTGAGCCAGAATTTGTTCAGTATGTTAGAGATTATTCGAAAACTTTTAAAAAGACATGTGCAGCTGCTAAATCATTATATTTAAGTAACAAAATTAAGCAGTCTGACAATAAAATAAAAACTACTTGGAATATAATTAATAATGAAACTGGTCGTATTAAATTGCGAGATAATAATTTTCAATTGAATATTAACAATAAAATAATTTCAAATAATACAGATGTAGCTCAAACCTTCAACAATTTTTTTGTAAACATTCCTTTAAGCACAACCAGCAGCTTGAATTCTTGCCCAGTCAAAGCTGAATCCTTGGTTAGGCGCAGCGTGAAAGAGTGCAGTGACCTATTTAGTTTTAAATATATAGACCCCAATGATATAATTAAAGTTTTTAAGTCGCTTAATTCAAAAAAAACTGGTGACTTATGGGGTATTTCTGTTAAATTAGTTGAAAATATTATTTTTAATATAGCGCTACATCTGGCTGTAATATTTAATAGATGTGTGGATGCAGGTGTGTTTCCCAATTTAATGAAACACAGTAAAGTGATACCGTTATTTAAAAATGGATCTAAGAGCGACCCTACTAACTTTAGACCAATATCCATATTGCCCGCTATTAGTAAAATCTTTGAGAAAGTTATACTGCAGCAATTAGAGAGTCACTTTAACTTACATAAATTATTACACAAAGAGCAATATGGTTTCACAAAGGGTCGCTCCACCGTAGATGCAGGTGTTACATTAATAAAACATATCTTTAATGCCTGGGAAAATTCTATGGATGCTATTGGTGTATTCTGTGACCTCTCTAAAGCTTTTGACTGCGTTGAACACAATACGCTTTTGCGAAAGCTAAGTCATTACGGTATTAGAGGCGCTGCACTTAATCTTGTTGCTGCCTACCTGAGTCACAGGGTTCAATACGTAGATGTAAATGGAAATAGGTCTTCTGGATTACCTATAGCAATGGGCGTGCCCCAGGGTTCAATTCTAGGTCCTTTTCTCTTTTTAGTGTATGTAAATGATTTACCTTTCTTTGTACAGGATTTGTGCGACATAGTGCTATTTGCAGATGATACATCACTTCTGTTCAAAATTGACCGTAAAGAAAGTAACTTTGATGTTGTAAATGGTTCTCTCGCACAAGTCCTGGACTGGTTCACATCAAATAATCTACTGTTAAATTCAAAACAAACTAAATGCATTAAATTTACCATGCCTAACGTAAGAAGTGTTACCACTAATTTAAGTCTAAATAATGAAGCTATTTCACTTGTTGAGTCTACAGTTTTTTTGGGTTTAACTTTAGATCGTAAACTTCAGTGGGGAGCCCATATATCATGCCTCGCAGGTAAGCTTAGCTCTGCGGCTTTTGCAGTTAGTAAAGTAAGACAACTTACTGATGTAGATACGGCTAGATTAGTTTATTTTAGTTATTTTCACAGCGTCATGTCCTACGGCATATTGCTGTGGGGCAAGGCTGCTGATATTGAAACTATTTTCTTAATTCAGAAACGAGCTGTACGCTCAATTTACAACCTAGGCTCACGAGTTTCTCTTAGAGAACGTTTTAAAGAAATAGGTATTTTAACAGTTGCATCTCAATATATATTTGCAAATATTATGTTTGTTAAACAGAATATTGATCTATATAGTAAGAACAGTGATATTCATTCAGTGAATACCAGAAATAAACATAAGTTAGTTGGCACGTACCATCGTTTACACAAAGTGCATAATTCATTTGTAGGACTCGGTATACGTTTTTTTAACAAATTACCGAAAGAGATAATGAATTTGCCCTTACACAAATTTAAACCTACTATTAAAAATCATCTCATAGGGAAGGGCTATTATACAATAAATGATTATTTGAACGATAAAAAGTCTTGGAATTAGTTGCATTATATAGTTGTTTGTTTAATTTACAATAAATCAGCTTAGTACATAAGTTCTTATTTGTGACGTGAGGCACATTGTGAATTCTAGTGATAATTCTGTACTTTTTCTTTTTTTTTTCTTTGTTTATTTCTTTATTAGCAATACGTTAAATCTTACAATATAAATTGTCACTATTCACATATTGCCTTATTCTTTAATAGCAATATGTAAATTGAAGCAGACTTTAACACCATACTTTTTTTTTTTTCTCGCACGACCAGTACTAAGTACGATTACCTTATTTTATCAATATAGTTAGTATCGTGTTTTGTCTACATCAGCTTGCATGCTATCATTCTTGTATTTTACAAAAGATTGTAACTATCTGGCGATTAAAAAGAGTGGCCTGAGTTTCTTGCTAGTTCTTCTCAAGGCTCCACGTCAGCGAACTAGCCGTAGGAAAATTTTGCTGACATCATCTTTCTGGTTTATTCATAATTTATGACCTTCATAAGTGTTACCTTGTAACCTAAATGAATAAATGAATTTTGAGTTTGAGTTTGAGTTAGGTACGGTCTCTTTTGTGGGCTGTAAAAGGCAACACGAGTGTTAGTAACTTAGTTAGTAGACATAAAGTTATCTACAGGGATACACAAAAGAAAAGCAAAGGAGATTTATACTGCCGTCCTTTAACTAGAAAGCCCTTTATTAACCCTCAAATGTCTGATATAATTTTAAATTATTTACCATTCTTAGATATAGTTATAAAAATGCCGCATGTCATTAAGTGATGCAAGTTCTGAAGTTTCCTCTGCTTAAAACATAAACGGTTGCCGCCTTTTTGCTGTTTTCTCCAAAACTACATTTTGGGCTTAACAGCTTTCTAGGTATAGGATGGCATAGGAAATAGGGGCATAGAAAATAGAAGGTAAGGGGAAAGGGAATAAACATTTATAATGTAAAATTGTTGAGGGATATAAAAATATTATGGCTCTATACAGAATTATAATGAAGGTAGAATTAGGTAAACCTAGAAGGAAAGCTAGACTGATAGGGCGCAGGATTTGCTCAGGATTGCTGAGGAGGTCACAAAGGGGTATTACTAACCTGGGGCATGAAAAACACTAATATGTACTTCTGCTTCAGAAATATTAGATTTGATTGTCAGCCAAATTCAAAAAGAAGGAGGATTACCATTCAACACAATATCTCCATTGCTGTGTGTACAACTCACTCAAAATACACCCAGACTGGGGAAATATCTGTCTGTAGACCATAAAAAAGTTTGATTAATATCTTTAAGATAAGGAAATGTTTCTATAATACCTACACATCAGCACAGGAACACACCGCCATTACTACACTTCTATGTGTATAGTTATTTAGCTGTGGTCTAAAAGGAGGTCCATCCCAAATCGGACTTGCTTGCTTGTATGGTGCCCACTCTCTTAAAAAGACGGTTTTATACAAAAAAGCACTTACCTAAGACATTTTAATTTTTGACCACAATATATTATAGACAGTAGATAGCCATGTATAAGTCCCACAAATAATGACGATGCTCTTGTTAACATGTTAACGTAGTGCCGTGTTAAATTATCCACTTGTTCTTCTGGACGATTGGAAATCAACATATTCATAAAGATTTTTCAACTAAATTCCGGCTTTTGTAAATAAACACAAACCAACAAACAAAACTTGACAACTGTCACTAGATGCCAAGTATTGTCAAAATGTCATTTTGACAAAGTATTAAACGGTGTTGGCCGATGTCGCCGAATTGGGTTGCCGTAGTAAAAAGAAATGCATTATAAATCTTTTTTAAGAAACAACAGCAAAAAGTAAAATACTGGAAGTATTCATAACAAATTGCACTCCGGGAGTGTCCGACAGAAGTGAAAACACTAGGCAAAACAGTTGTTATAATTTTTATAGCATTTTTTCAGTCTGCTATATTATGTACATGTATATATCGCCTCTTTGCTTTAATAACGTGACAGTTGAAAATTATAGCAATTTTTAAGCTTTTCATAGCTTCTATCGCGGGCCTTGGGCGTGGAGACCGAAACCAGAAATTCCGTAACGAAAATAATAAACCTAACACCCCCACTCCGACCGGCACAGCGGTGATACTTTTTTTAATGACTAATTCTCTAAACGGCTAATAATAATTATGTCAAATTGGTGTAAGGAGGTTTTGATCTATGAGAATATTAATGTGAAGAAGATTATAGTATACGGAGTCTTAAGGAATTATTACAAGTATTCATTTTTATTAGGTAGGTACTTAAAAGTTGCAAATGATTTTGTATTTTTTTTTGGATTTTCTGTTGTAGAATCTATTGTTCCTGGTCCCACGTGGTTTTTTAATAAATCTGTTATCATTTATTTGGGGGGAAATCTATTAAGTAAAGTACGTCACACTGTCCTTGATTGTTGACTCGGTAACACAATCATAACATTTCTGTTATAATTTTATGAACAGTGCCTGACAGAAAAAGTAGAGCAAAATTCTGATGATTAATATTTTGCAGCAATGTTTCACTAAGCGATAAATATAATTGTACGCTATCTTTAAACCAATTGTAAGCAATAAAGATGGTCGTCATCCTTATGGATGACGAGGATCTTTACAATACGCCACGTGAAGAGTATTGTTCAAATCTTATCTACTAATGTCACCACCCCGTCCATCCTGAGGGTGTCGTAACCCGTCTGACCAGCGTGGTATAGTAGGCTAATATCCCTCCAAATTTATGGGGTCGACCCGTGCCTAGCAGTTTATGGGTTGAGATGATGATATTTAAAGAGTGTATGTGTTTGTATCCCCGCGCTCGCCTGGAGTGAGTCGTGTTAGCCTCGCCCAAATGCTCAAGGTCGTTCGCAATATCCCAAGCCTATCTATTTTATCTAGATTTTTTAAAATATCGCTCCTTCTACGAGTTGATCTTGATCGTCGTTTAGTGGATACATTTATGAAGCTGATCTCCTCAACTGACCTGTCATACCTTCCTTAACTTTATAATGAGAAAAACGTCACGTTACAAACGCTGAAAGGACGTAACTAAAGCCGTACAGATAGGTAAATTCAAGAGAGGTAGGGCACCATACTAGCGAAGGCCCAACTGGGAAAGGACCTCCACCTTACAGAAGACCATAGCCAAATAACTACACACAGCGGTGTAGTTATGTTCCTGTGTATGAGTACAGGTCTTTAGCGCTCATTTAAGGATGCGTTTTAAAAGAAACGTTATTTTATTCCAAGGATACCTTAAAGCCCTGAGGTAAAAAAATGAGTTGGCATCACGCAAGTGATATTGCAAGCGTCCATAGGCTATGGTAACTGCTTAACATCAGGCGGCCGTATGCTTGTTTGCATTCAAGTAGTTTAAAAAAAAGGTAACGTTAATTTGAATTTTATAGTGTTTTAATGTTGAGCCGTTGAGTTTATAAGCAGTTGGAGAAATTGATATTCACATCGTTGAAAAATTTAGCCAGACTTGCCGTAGAACGACAAGTGTATGTAGTAATATGCAATGCAGTGTAAAGGTGTGATTCTAGCGAGGCTTAAGCTTAAGGCTTGCATCAGTATTGACTTTACCTAAAGGCAGCAATATTTTTGTTCATCCCGGAAAACAAATCAAGTAAATAACCTGCAGGGCTGTGGGCTCACATAGGTACGCCATGTTACAGATACATTATGAAGTTAACCAAATCAAAAGAGTTAAAAACTTTCAATCATCACATGCCATTTAAAAAAAATGTATTTAGAACTTACAGTTTTTAATCACTAGAAAATTTGTCATTGATGATATCTAATAGGTAAATACCATTTATTCTAGCATTCATCTAACATTATCAATCAATCAAATTGACTGCCTTGGTGGTCCAGTGGCCGTAGTACGTGTCTGCAGTGCACGAGGTTGTGGGTTCGATTCCCACATAGGACAAAACTTTGTATGTCCCACAAAGAGTTGTTCTGAGTGTGGGTGTAATTGTGCCCGTTAGTTGTATGTTTGTAAAGTCCCCCGCTACACAGAGCTTGTTCTCTAGTGCGGGAGTTATCTTTTTTAAGAAAATGAAAAAATGAATCAATTAGCTTATTTCTATCCACTGCTGGATATTCGCCTCTCCTGATTCACGCCACAATACCCGGTCTTCGGCCTAACATTATAAAACAATCACGCTATGAATAATCCAAAGTGGCAGAGAAGTACGTAAGTAGTAGGTAAGGTTAGCTCAAGACCAAATGCTGAAAACGCATTTAACGTATGTCAAATCTGCGGGTGAAAGAGCCTCCTACCCGCACCCTTCGGGGAGGGACAGTGTGCCCGATGCACCCAGAGAGACCAAGATAGGTAGGGCACCAAGAGAGGTAGGGCACCGTACTAGCGAGCAAGCTCGACTGGGGAAGGATCTCCACCTTACAGAAGACCACAGCCAAAAAGTGTTCCTGTGTGTGAGTACATGTCTCTAGCGTTCATTTAGGGATGCGTTTTCAAAGAAACGTATTCCTATCTCAGGGATAGTCCCATCATAAAGCCCTGGTGTAAAAAAATGGGTTGGCAACACGCAAGTGATACTTCTGGTGTTGCGGGCGTCCATAGGCTGTAGGCAGTGGGCCGTATGCTTGTATGCCACCTAAGTAGCGTAAAAAAAAAATCCCGGACGCTGCCACTGTGCAGATGGAGCCCCGCATAGCGCGGACAACCATTCCGGTGGTCCACCTGTAAAGGTTTAAGGGTTTTAGTCGGTATGCCGGCCGCCTACCACCTTTAGGCCGGAAAGTCCGACATAACTGCTTCGCTTCCTTGGTCGGAGCGGTATGCGTAAAACATTTCCCCTATAAAAAAAAAGCGTATGTCATAAGGCAGGTGTCCGACCGCTAGCGATGAGCGAGTAGCGAGTTAAGCTAGAAACTAGAACGAGCAGCGAGTAGAGAGTTAGGTTACTGTCTGAACAATTAATTAATAACATTGAAATACATAGTTTCGTTTTTGAAATTACATTTTTTTTACGTTTTCATAATGCGAATATTAAACTTTTATATTTTTTTGAGTAAACAACTACAAGAAATAAAAACATGATGACACAAAATCAGGGTTCTTAAAACTGTGTGTGTTAGTATAGATGATAATAGATGATCTCACGGCGAGTGAGCTCTTGACGTTTGGTGACAAACTAGTAGAGCGGTTTTCCGCCGGCAGTATGAACAGTCAGCGATGAACTATTCTTATATGTATCCCTTTTGTTAAAAACGACATATATATCTACAGTACGTGTCTTGAGCGGAAAATCGCCAATAATATAATTAGTCGCTTACTCGCCGGCGGTTGCCTTGCCCCTCTAGACAAGTGGCATAGATGGTAGCAGAATAGAACCTTCGGTCATATATAATTATGTTATATTTGATCAAAGAATATAACAGAATTAAAAAAGCACCTTATGGGATTGATATATATATGTTTACGAATTACATACTTACATTGTTTTTTTTATATTCTATTCTATTCTAGGTACTACCGTTTATGCCTCTTGTCAAGGGCTGTACAGCTATCTCTGTTGTCCATCGTAGGTACGTAAAATACTACATAAAATATAATTTCAGAACATAATTATATTTCTTACTTCAAAGCCAGGACAATAGACAGAGTAAATTAACAAAAAAAAATTAAAATAAACTTTCGAAAAACCAATTAATAAGGAGGTACATGCAGTAATAAGTTAACGTGCCTGCAAATCGTATGGCCTGGTAATTATCGGCAGCATTACTCCTGAGTATAATGTCTCATTGTTAATTGTTAGCCAGCGGATATCTATGGCGGATCTCTTTGGTCCTGTCGGCCTTATCTCTGTGAGAGGACGCTGGGCCCGCTCTTTGTAAGGCAGCCTGTTCAGGTTTGGACGCTTTTGTCGCGAAAGTAGATTGGGTTGCGTTGCGAAGAAATTAAGAATTACTCGTAAATATATTTTCTATATTGTTACAAATTTGTGCTTACCATTACGATTGTTAGGTTCTGGATTCGGTTCACGAGTCGGGAAATCTGTAAGTGGGGATTTCTTTACTTTTTAGTACCCATATCATATCAAATTGAGTGAAATACCTAGCCAATAGTTATCTGGCGATCGAATAAATTGACCTGAGCTTTAAGCCAGTTCTTTTCCAAGGCTTAAATCCCGAAAAATATCCCCAAAATCGCCGACTAAATAGACAATTTAGTCGGCGCTTTTGGCAGTAATATTAGGTTTTAGTGAAATTGTTAGTAGGTAAACAAGAATTTCTTGTTGAATTTTGAAGATATTTTTGATATCTGTACATGTAGGCACACTTTATTCAAGAAATCAAGGAAATAGGCGATAAAAAACGGCACAGATAAAGTTATTTTTATATTTTTTTTATTACCACTATTAACTCAATGTCGATCAATGCATGTCCGGTATAAATGGTAAAATCTATGTTTTACGAGCATAAAAATACTTATATTTCATTTTATTACTAAACTAGCCATTTATTTACACTAAATTATAATTATTAGTACCGTGAATAGGCAGCATTATCTGTTCATTTTGCTCGCAATTAGCACTCCGTGTAGTAAGTGAATTTCTAAAGAATATCGGTATTATAAAAGGCCGATAAACAGGCTAAGTCAAAGTAAGTATAAGTAACTGCCCGTGTATCTACACAGCCTAGTTACATACACGTCTAATAGGTTATGTGGTAGCTACCTACGCAAACATAGGTAGGTCCTACAATCTGTCTTTATTAGTAAGTAAATCTAAAATCAAATATTTCGTTGTTTTGCATACAGGCACACGGCCAGCTGGGGTCGTGACGTCCTTATAGGGATTTATTTCAGACTAGCTGTTGCCCGCGGCGCGGCCCGTGTGGATGTCGGTTGTCGCGATAAAAAGCGTATTCGCTATTCCAAACTATAATCTACCAGCCCCGGATATCTAGGGGGGGCAAGCCGGGGCCCATGCTCCGGGCGGCAATTTCAGAGGGCGGCAAATTCATACTGTCTTTTGGTCGCAAATTTATACTGTCTTTGCAGACGAATGCTAAACTCATCATTTAACCTTCTGCGCCCCAATGTTCTCTTAGAAGGACCATTAAAAAGAACTGCCATCGAGGGGGTGGCCGGCATTTTTCAGTTGTTGCCCCGCCTATAAAAAATTGAAGATCCGGGGCTTTAATCTACCTCTAGGTATGTCAAATTTCATCCAGATCCGTTCGGTCATTCTTACGTGAAAGAGTAACAAACATCCATCCATCCTCACAAACTTTCACATTTATAATATTAGTAAGATTTTAATTTGAAATTTGATTATTGACATACTTGAAATCTAATCTAAAGATACCAGATACTTGTACTTTTCTAATACATTTTATCGTGCTCATCACACAACGATTTAGTACCTATCTACTACTCCAGTCAATAGAGGAGTTGTAGACACGCGTGTGATACTTGCAGCTACATCTCCTTTTGAGTCATTTGTTGTCTGAACTGCACAAGTATAATATCAAATAACTGAACTAAACAGACCCTCTAGACAAGTGGTATGAACGGTAGTCGAATAGAAAAATCAAAAAGCAAATGTATGGAATTTGACGTAAGTTTAGGATATACGAGTACTTACGTCAAATCCCATACATTTGCTTTTTAGATTCAACTACCGTTTATGCCACTTGTCTAGAGGGGCAGACATCACAAAACAAACGAACCAAAGATATTAGAATAAACCACAATTTTTTATGGTGCGTACACACCGCGCCAACGAACGCCAACGAAGGCATTCGTTGGTCCTATGTGGACGGATGACCGAACGCCAACGATCGTTTGTTAGCGTTTGCCGGCGAATCGATGCGCGCAGCTGCGTACACACTGCGCCAACGAACGCCAACGAAGGCATTCGTTGGTCCTATGTGGACGGATAAGCGAACGCCAACGATCGTGTGTCGGCGATCCGAAGCGTGGCGGCAACATCAAAGGAATTCAGTATGGACGGCCGCCGCATGACGTCAGATAGACCAAAGAGTAGACGTAGTCCAGAGTAGTCTGGACGCTTTACTTTCAGCATACGTTCGTTAACCTTTGGCGTCATTCTGAGAATCTCACCTCACATTATTTAAATATTTCCCACCATGCATAAGGAGTGCACGTTTATTTTGGTAGTAATACGTTTAGTTTATAAGAGAGATAGGGCACCATACTAGCGAGAAAGCAAGACTGGGGAAGGACCGCCACCTTACAGAAGACCACAGCCAAATAACTACATACTGTGGTGTAGTTGTATTCCTGGTGTGAGTACAGGCTTAACTCTCCAGCTCTCATTTAGGGATGCGTTTTGAAAGAAACACATTCTTATCCTGGGGTAGAACTATGTTTCTTTCAAAATCCTTAGGGATACTCGTACCTTAAAGCCCTGGTGTAAAAAAATGGGTTGGCAACAAGCAAGTGATACCTCTGGTATTGCAAGCGTCCATAGGCTGCGGTAACTGCTTAACACCAGACGGACCGCGTGCTTGTTTACCACGCAGGCAAATAAAAAAAGGTTTACTTTTATTATGGAGTTAAACAAAGATCGGTACCTAATATAAATTATAATTATTTTGTGGTCTATGATCGAATGCAAGCCGGAATCGGTGCTAACGAACGTTTGCTCGACCATAGAGTGTGTTTTGACGTACAGTCAGCGTCAAATAGATAGTGACACATGCTTGTACCGATATTATTGACTTTTTGGTTGCGTCTATTAATTTGAATACCTTAAGTGTCACTATCTATTTGACGCTGACTGTACCTACGTGCCTGCGCGGCCAATCCGCCAATGCTAGCGAATGTTCGTTGGCGTTCGTTGGCCCGGTGTGTACGCCGCAGCGAAGGGCCAACGAGCGTGCGGCAGCAAACGTCAGCAAACGTTCGTTGGCCTTCGTTGGCGCGGTGTGTACGCACCATTAAACGAACATTCAAATACAGAAATCGCTCTCGCTTACCGTTTCGTTTCACGCATAACAATTTATTTATTTGCAACGCCCAGTATTACAAACTTTGCATATCAAATTCATTCCTTTTTCAAATCTGATTGCCCGTTACGAATAGAGATGGGCCGTTCAACTAAATGATTATTATTCGAATCCGATTTACATTGCAATAAATTATAGCAAATATTTATGTCTTTATTATAAAACGAATATTTTAGTATAGCGGGTAGATATATGTATTTCTTCTTCTTCTTCTTTTAAAAAGACAACTACCGCACTAGAGAACAAGCTCTGTGTCGCGGGGGACATTACAAACATACAATTAATGGACACAAATTACACCCAGACTCAGAACAACTCTTTGCGGGTCACACAAAGTTTGGTTCTGTGTGGGAATCGAACCCACAACCTCGTACACAGCAGGCGCATACTGCGGCCACTGAACCACCAAGGCAGTCTTCAGTCAGATTTAAAAATATATATATTATTTTAAATCGGTATTAAAGGTTGCCTGCAAGAAATTGCTGTAAGGCCGCCCATTATGCATTACTATTTAAACAAAACTATGTAAGCAATATGTATTTTGGTGTAAAATAAAGAGTTATCTATTTTAAAAAGTAGTTATGCATGTAATAACGCATGTTAGTAATAATACTTACGTAAACAAAATTTATAATTATAATGTATGTTCAAATTAACAGTTTTTTTAGGTAAATAGTAAATGAATGAATTTTTAGTAAATGAAAAAATACATCCCTAGATTAAATTTATTGAGAAATAATGGAGACAAGAAGAGCTCAAGACGGAATGCTGTGAATCCTTTCGGGAGGTCCATGTCCAGCAGTGGACGTCGTTCGTGAATCTTCACGTGAAATTAGACATATAGAAATATTCATCATCATCTGATGATGAATATTTTTATATTGAATATTCACTTTATCTACTCAACGCACATCTTAATCGATACTTCTTATCGAAATCGATTGTTACTGGTTATACCTTTCCGTCTTTATTTAAAAAGTTTGGCCATTTCTCCAACAGTAGTCATCACGGTATTGTTAAATGATGGCTGCCATTTGCCTCACCGTAGGCGATATAAAATTGCATACAAACTTAATATTCGTTCGAAACATGCAAAATGGAATTTTGAAAACGTTCGAATGATAGCGTTCACGTTTAAGGGCTCTGAGAGTCTTAATTGGTTTAAAATCGTTCTTTTGATGTTCTTTTTTTTCTAGCCGTCTGTCTGCTTGAGTAGGTATTTAAGTCAATATCATAAAAGTTGTCGATACATCATAAGAACAGAGGTACCTAGGGTATCAGTCTGTTTCAGTCTACTGCTGGATACAATCCTCTTACTATTCGTTATAATTGTTTCAATAAATAGTGTAATGTGCAAAAATTTCAATACCTGCAATATTTTGACTCAAGTCAGGAATTTCATTGGACTACACAGTCACTTTATACTATCATCGAGTATCTGCCTAGATTATAAAATCAATAATAATTATAATTGATTGTATACTTTGTGTCCGTTAATTGTATGTTTGTAAAGTCCTCCGTGACACGGGGCTTGTTCCCTAGTGCGGAAGTTGTCTTAAAAAAAAAATTAAATTCATTGACTTATTGTCATAAAAAAATTATAGACGAAAATTCTATTTATCGACTTTAAATAAAAATATTTATTTAATATGCAAACGTTTCCAACAGTGAAAAGCTATCTTTGCCTACCCCACTGGGAGACATGCGCGAGTCTCTGCAGGTATCCTTTTGGGTATACATTAGTTAATGCAAAGGCTGATAGCTTAAAAAAATCATCTTTATTAAAACAACTAGTAGCCCGCCCCGACTTTGCCCGGGTTAAATTGAAGGCCCTTGTCGAGATAAAAAATATCCTATCTTTTAAGTTGAATAAAACTGCACACAGTGTGCAAAATTTTATTTAAAGTTGGTTCAGTAGTTTAGGAGTCCATAGCGGACAAATAACACAAAGATAATAATAATACTATAGATAATAATAAAGATATGACTGGCCTGTTGGTCTAGCAGTTAGTGACTCTGCCTACTACGCCGGAGGTCGTGGGTTCGATTCCCACCCAGGACAAATATTTGTGTGATGAGCACGATTGTTTGTTCTGTGTCTGGGTGTTATTTATCTATACCTAATATGTATGTATTTAGAAATATATGTATAAGTATGTTTATCAGTTCTCTGGTTACCATAGTACAGGCTATGCCTAGTTTGGGATCAGATGGCGGTGTGTGAGTTGTCCCAAAAAAATATTATATATTATATTATAAGAAGGTACTTCAAGGTATTCAAAACATGTCTTATGCTAAATATTTCGTCAGTAGGATCACCTAGTGAGTCATACATAACAATCTTTAAAAATCGTGCCAATCTTCATTCGTAACCCATTTTTATCTTCCCTTATTCGCACAAAAACATCACTGTTTTAAAAACCTAGCCTCTAGCAAAAGTATTTTGCATTCAGACCTTTTTGGCTCAAAACGTTTACGTCTGTTTCAAAGAAATATTAATTTCGGGCCAAATAGGTATGTTTCCTTTGGCTACCGAATATTTTGTGAGATAAAATTTGTGAAGAAATAAACTTTTGAAATACCTAGGTGATATTCTTTTAGAAATTTGAATATGATATTTGCATTTAACTATAAATTGTAATCAATTTTGGCACTACATGTAGTTATATCGGTTTAGTGATAAAACAGTTACTTAGACTACTTATACTTAGTATATTTTTATACAACTAAGGAGGCAAGCAAGCATGCGACTTGCGTGTTGCCGACCCATTTTTGTACACCAGGGATGAAGTAGTATCCCTGGCATAGAAAAAACGTTTCTTTCAAAACGCATCCCTAAATGAGCGCTGGAGACATGTACTCACACACAGGAACACAATTACACCGCTATATGTACTTAGTTATTTGGCTGTGGTTTGTAAAGTGGAGCTCCTTTCCCAGTTGAGGCTCGCTAGTACGGTACCTCTCTTTCTTATGATCTTTTGTTCAACTCCAAGTCAAATCTAATTATTTCCATCGTCCGCGTCTATGTGTTTTTAATGAGAGCTTACTGAACAGTATGGTTTGAAAAATAGTCACATGTAGAGCAACAATTATTTTAACAAGGCTCTGCCTTAAGGTGCTGTACAATTAATATCTTGTTAAGATATATTCTTGCTACCGTTGAGGTCAATGAACTGAACAAACAATTGCTTTTTAAAATGGATATGGTCGTAAATTAGTATAAGGAGGCGTGAAATTTTTGTGTTGAAGCTTGAAGTAGGTAATATTTTTAATGGCGTTAGCGAATGCTGATTTATAGTTCTTGTTATATGCAATTAAAGGGGTAAACAGCTAAGTAATAGCTGTGCTGATCAAAGTCAAAGTCAAAGTCAAACTCATTTATTCATATAGATCAAATACATGATACTTATGAACGTCATAAAAACAAATGCCAGCATACTTTTTTTCCTACGGCCAATTCGCTGACTAGGGTTGGGCCTCGAGAAGAATTGGCAAGAAACTCGGGCCACTCTTTTTAATTGCCAGAGTATAACATTTACAATTTGGTATGAGTTACAATATTAGTGTTAACAAAAAGGGACGGAACCCAATATTCCATACAAAATTAAATTTAAGTAAAAAAAAAAAAAATTTAATAAGGAAACAATGAAGGGAAAAAAATGAATTTAGCTTTCCACTGTATGGCAATGAGGGATCCTTTCCTTTTGTATGTATAAGATAGAAACGTGTCGAGATCACATTGCGTTCTTAATAAGAATCTAAAAACTATATCTTTATTATTTAAAAATAAATCATGCCAAGATTGACCAGCCACCCCAAGTAGCACCCGTTCACGAGCATGACGCACGGACCAGCCATCATTTCCTTCGCCATATTAGAGGGAAGGAAATGACCCGGCCAATACGACACCACAAGCAATGGCATTTCAGTGAGCATGACAATCCAGGACATAATAATAAAAAATAAAAAAAACTAAATAGAAAGTCAATAATGATCACAAAACGTCTCCTTACAAATTTGTAGTTATTATTTTTATATAATTCTGTATCAAAATTAGCAACTAACCCCATGACTTTTTATCATTTAGAAAGTCATTAATAGTGTAATAACCCTTGCTTAAAAGATGATTTTTTACCGCTAGTTTAAATTTGTGTAAGGGTAGGTTCATAACTTCAAGAGGTAGTTTGTTATAAAAACGTACCCCGAGTCCCACAAATGAATTGTGGACTTTATGTAGGCGGTGATATGTACCAACAAGTTTGTGTTTGTTTCTTGTGTTTATTGAATGAATATCACTGTTTTTACAAAACAGGTGTAAATTTTGTTTAACGAACATGATGTTGGCTAAAATGTACTGAGATGCAACTGTCAGAATGCCTATTTCTTTAAACCTTTCTCTAAGTGAAACTCGTGCTCCTAAATTGTAAATAGAGCGTACTGCTCTTTTCTGGAGTATAAATATAGTTTCAATATCAGCAGCTTTTCCCCATAGTAGTATTCCATAAGACATAACGCTATGAAAATAACTAAAATAAACAAGCCTAGCTGTTTCTATGTCTGTAAACTGCCTTACTTTTCTTACTGCGAAAGCTGCGGAACTAAGTTTCCCTGCAAGACACGATATATGAGCACCCCACTGAAGCTTGCGATCTAAAGTCAAACCCAAAAACACTGTAGATTCAACGAAATTTAATGATTCACCGTTCAAAATTATATTACTCAAATCAATCAAATCAAAAGGTAAAATAACTCTTGTGACTCAATGTTTCGGAAAGCACATAAAGCCGTTGATTTGCTCCTTCTCCGGTCATGTAGTATTGCCGTGCTATACGGCTATGAGAGTGAAGGAATAAAAAAGACATTTGCGTTTGTGCACATACTTCTGCACTACGTACTGCACAATTTGGTCTTAAGGTCTTAAAGACTATTTTTATTTATTGTTCGTAAACAGCCATTAGTAGACGATCTATTTTTCGGTCTTTACAGTCAAAATATATGATAAGAATCAGCATAATCTATTTTGACTGTATAGTTAACATAAGCAAACCATAGCCGAAAGTATTGTTGACTGCTTTCGCCAAGAATTGGAGACCGAAAATATAATGTAGGAACTGTGAAAGAGATGATATTTAGAATTACAATGCAATGGAATCTTCGTTTAGCTAAAGCCTTATCCACAGTCTTGGTAGCTATCTGTCTCTTATCAGATGCTCTATAGTCCTCCAAAAAGGCGTTTAATTCATCACACCACCAAAAAAATGGAACCCATACATGTGCGCATGTGTATCAGAATCGCGGGTGTATTTTCTGTACACCTGTACAACGATATTTTGAAAATAAGGTACACTTGCAAACCTGATGTCAATATTTTGAAATTTGAAAAAGCATTTTGAAAAAAAAAAATACTATTTCTGAGATTTCGTAATTAGTAATTGAGTAGTATTTAATTTTATAAATAGGTATTACTAGATTAAAATAAATAAATTGTAAAATATAAGTGCAATAATTTAAGAATCGACAGATTAGCTGCCGATTCTCTTTGAACAGGAAATCATTTGTAATTTGTATCTCATGTCAACAAAAAACGTGATTGCCACATTAATCTAGTTATGTCAAGCAATACAAATTCAATTAAAAAACCAATCTCACAATATTTATTACACCTGTGTTGACAAATTGCACAGTTTGACAGTTTGTTATTTAAAAATCTTCGCCCACGCAGTCAGTCAAAATCTGAGAAAATGCCTTCGATACCACAAGTATACAAATCCTGATCCTATAAGTTTAAGCCTGAATACGTTCTGCCCCTCTCTCCCTCCCTCTTAGACATAAACGGTAGTCGAATCGAATAGAATAAAAAGCAAAAATTTTCCTTTTATGCTATTTGTGAAGAGGCTTATTGGCCCTGATTAAGGCCCTTTTAGTATTCCAAAATACTGGGTTTTGGCCTCCAATAAGTTTGAGGTCCCAGGTCTTTGATCCCAGTTTCCTTACAACGGAACTAGCCTTGATCATTAGACCAGGGTGTACCCATCAGAGATTTTGAAACCTATTTGCAGAGAGTGAGACTCATTCTTTATCTTGTCTACAATTTGATGTCATATCTAACTGCTAGTTTGCCATTGGAGTATTTACTTTTCCTTCTAATATTATAAACGCAAAACTTTGTAAGTATGGATGGATGGATGAAGACGGATATGGATGAAATTTGGCTCAGAGATAGATTATATTAATACTTTTTACAGCGATAACCGACATCCACGCAGGTGGAGCCGCGGGCAACAGCTAGTAAGAAATATGTTAATTTATATTTATATTATGTTGTGTTAATTCACAATACACCCACCCTCCCAAATTCTTATAGATTCTTCTTATTAGTTTGCCGCTGTCTTTATTTTGTTGGCAAACATTTACTTACTGCCTACCTGTACCTACCTACCAGAAAGAAGCATCACTTGCGCATTGCATATCATGATTGTATTTACAGAAATACCACTGGCTACAATATATTTTAAACCAAAATCTTGCACCAACATTATTTCATTATTTAAATTCGTATATTCACAATTTACGCCACTGATAGGAATTTGGGACCACGAGGAAATTCTACAACTCTCCAAATATAATATAAATGTTTGGTGACGTAAACGCAACACATAGGTAGGTAACATATTATTAAGAGTAAGTACCTATATAACCACACCTCTATCATTACTGTAGTAGTTACTTCCACCCACACGCATACGTACCTATAGGTATAAGCAATGAAAAATCTCCATAGCCATCGGAGAAGCTTCCATTAATGAATTTATAATTTGCGCCGGCATCAACAATTATACTGCACCCGCATCGCCTCGGGAACGAATTTAAATGTTAAATCAGCCTTCATTCACAGGAACAGCCCACTGGCCGTTATGGTTTTTGTAAGAAGAACGTTTATCCAAAGATTAAAATAGATAGTCATCGCCAAACAAATCTCGATAGCATAGGCAACTTATAAAATTTAAAGGCAAGTTTTCCTTTTACTTTAATGATTATATTTGTTTATCAGAAAAATAATAATTAATTATCAACAGTTACATAATGGTATTTTGTCTTATTGTAGCAAAAGAAATATAAAAAAAATATTAAAATTAAACACATTTTTAACGCAGTACCCACTGGGTAGTGTGTTTTGACTGCAGTAAAGTTGTAGTTTATAATCCTATAAATGTAATTATACAACAATTATTGAAAAGAGTGGTTCTTTTAGCAATTCCGATTTTTTAGTCCCATTAAAAGTTTTTATCATGGAAGTGATTGTGTGTATAGATAAATTGCATGAAAAGGACCATCTGTATTTGTACTAGTCTTTGGCTTAAATGTAGGTAGGTAGGAATAATGTTCAAAATGGTCAATGTTTCGTGGTTCCCTTCCGGCAATTAGGTGGTCAGGGTTAATTATGTAATTTTGAAGTAGTCTTAGAAGTATTTCTTAGTAGTAAGCAGAGATTTTATTTGATTTAATCTACTTTTAAGTTACAGTTCTAGTAATACGATTACAATAATAATGCTATACCAATGATTCTATACTCCAACAGGAATTTGGTACCAATAAGTATGTACATTAATTATATTGAAAAAATAGGTAAACGCCATTTAATGATTTAATAAGGATTGAATGTCTTTGAATTTTGAAATGATAGGTATATTGTGCACAGGGGGGTTTTAGTCGATATGCTGGTCGCCTACCATCTTTGAGCCGGAGAGTCCGACATAACCGCCTCGCTACCCCAGGCGGAGCGGTATGCGTAAAGCATTTCCTCTCTACAAAAAAAAAATGTAGAGCACCACTAGCGAGCAAGCCCGACTGGGGAAGGACCTCCACCTTTGTCTGGTTACCATAGTACAGGCTCTGCCTAGTTTGAGATCAGATAGCGATGTGTGAGTTGTCCCGAAATATTATTAATATAGGTTAAAATAAGACAAAATACAAAATTATCATTGACAAAAGAATATCGACATAACAAGTTTAGTCTAATCAACCAGTCATTCAAACATATACCTACGTATTGAAAGTCCAAAACTCCAATATAAAACTACTAAAAGCTGTATGGCGTGTTGGAATGCGAGGACGATACGCCTCGGGCCCGGAAGAAAAGTCCAAATTAAGTGGACTCGGTCGCATGCATGCAAAACGTCTGCGTAATGGTAGGAGCTGCGCCGTCGCTATAATGGAACCTTATTTGTTACATATACGTAAGTATAAAGTGTATAAGTATCAAGAATTTTATGGTCTAATTTATATTTATACTTACTTCTTTCTGACTCGTGCCTTCAATAGTGCATAATAGCTCTAAATATATTATATTAATATATATAGAGCAATAGCTCCATATATATTAATATTAATATATTTGTATTCTTCTATATTATAGTGCATAATAATGCACTATAATATAGAAGAACATTATTATTAATTAATAATAATGTCTTTCTAAATAAATTTCGGCCTCAGGGCTAATCTTAACAGAGACTAGCCATCTGCGCGGAAAAGTATATTATAGTGAACAAGTGTGTGCGCATACAAAGCTGCTCTCATTACTCCCTCGCTTTTATAATCCGATAGGACGGCAATTAGATACGAACAGAGCGAGATTAGGCATTAGAACGGCTTACGAGTGTAAATTTTTTGACAGCAAGAACTGAATGTCTTTTATGGCCGACCTGGAAATATAACTTTGGACCTCGCAATTAGCAGTTATACTCAACGACAGCTCTACCAACGAGGTAATCAACAAAAAAAACACGCATTAAAGACGAAGAAAAATATGATATTTTTAGGAATCCCTATTTCGCTGATGCCTTTATGCTGTGGCGTATTAAGGAGCTATTATAATCTACAAAAAATACATAAGTCTATTTAAGTTAATCTACAAATATATACCAAATAAGTATGTATTACAAGACTACAAATTAATTAACCAATTCCCACTGACCTTACTTGCAAGCATGTACAAGGAAATTTAAAACTGAACATGAACACACAGAGCATTAGATAAAATTAAATTAAATCTATATACTATTACAGATATTAGATGTCAATTGTAAACCACAGATGCCCAGTGAATACGTCAAAAAATTAAGATGTATCGTGTGATGCATTAGAATGAATATCGGATAGACTGATATGAGTATCACCAGACGTTACGGGTAAAATATCAGGATTTATTTAGAGACGCGTTTTGTTCTAGAAAGAATACAACAAAATCCTCTGGTTTTAAAAGTTTTTGGGTTAGCAACTTGCTGGTGATTTTACAGAATATCAAGCAAGTATCTATAAGCTACGGTAACACCTTCAGATAATAAAAGAAAAAATAACTATAACTTTTTAGAAATGATAAAAATGGTCAAGAGAACTATTCCAGATTTCAAACTCAAACTGAGCAGCTTTACTAGAAAAATACCTTTCCAGAGATTGCAGCCATAATAACACTACATACTCGTATGTCGGAAAAGTACTCGTACTTTGCGTGTAACGTGTTACTTTAAATAACGATTCCCTAGACATAACTACTACTACGAGTATATAATATTAGCAACTAAGTACTAACCACGGTAGCGATATATCTCTCGATATCAGCCTGACGCTAAGAAACTTTGTCGTGGTCAGTTCGACCATCGAAAATTGTTGACCATTATGGTGGATGGTGCTCAAAAACACGTAAAGGATCTTGTATTTATCTCAGACTATGATATTAAAGGAATAGAGAATGCACCTGTTTGCCCGCACACTTGCACTGTAATTATGTGCTTTGCAGTAGGCTTATCTCCGTTGAGATTTGCCGCCACCGTCACAAATATCGGTCTGAGGGACTCTTAATATTTTAAAGCAAAACAAGTCTTTTAAATTCCGATGATATGGTTCCCCTACCTGTACACGTCGGCATGTCAACGATGTCTTTGGTTCAGATTAGGGACAATCCGATTGGCGGCGTCACTTGTTTAGACGTAACGCTTCGATGTCTCGATGTATTTCTCAATTGGTTTTTTAGCCCTTAAAAGTCAGTGCCGGTAAGATGACATATTGGTCTCCAATTTGATACACGTATTGGGTATTTTTGAGGTATTAATTTGTGTGTAAAAGATGAACATGTTTATTTTGATAATCATTTTGAAAATGTCTAAATTTAAAGTACCTAATAGACGTCAATATGAAAAGCACTGTATACAAGTACCTACATACGTACTTGTATATTGTATATATTTACATAAAGGAAGGATATTTTGACCAGAGTGAATAGTTTCAACGCTGCAATAACCTAATATTATGGTTAGGCTATTACATGACGTTTAAAGTGCAAATAATTTTGAAATAACATAATATCATAAAAATGTATTTAATAGAGTTTGTTTGTTTGCCTCGGAGGGCACGTTAAAAGTCCTAGCTGTTGACAGTCGTTAGATAACGACCAGGTTGACCACTAACCAAATGATGAGATGAAGTGTACTTACTTTATTTTGCTTGCATAATACTTACTCACAATTATCGATATTATTCTTTGCTGGTTTATTATTTTAGTAACTCTAGCTCTAGATCACAATTATTCATTCGTGATAGGTATCATTAATGTATCTCGTTGTATGTTTTCTTTTATTGCAAAAGCTTTCAATTATAATAATAGCACTGCTAGGCACAGAAAATATTTTAAATGAATAGTTGGTGGACTACCAACTACACCAACTATTCATTTAAAATATTTATCAGCTCAGCGGCTGTGGGACGAGCCGCTCTGCAGAGTAATGCGTAACGATCTACTAACTCTGCTGATCGCACTCGTCTTTTAGCCATTGCTGAATGGAAATCTGGCCTCTGGTTAAATGCTCTTCCATCTCCTGTCCTACGAACCATGGTTGACAACATTTCATTTCGAGTTGCTGTTAGCCTCCGTCTGAGCTTTTAATTCAATACCTCATCACTGTTATTGTGGTAAGGTTGTTGATCAGCTTGCTCATCATGGTCTCTCTTGTTGCAGGAGTGCTGGTAGAATCCCGCGGCATGCCAGTCTAAACGACGACATCCGTCGAGCTCTTGTAAGCGCGCGTATTCCTGCCGTTCTGGAACCGAACGGCTTATTTCGTAGTGATGGCAAGCGTCCTGACGGTATGACTCTCGTTCCTTGGAGGATGGGAAGGCCCTTAGTGTGGGATGCTACTTGTGTAGATACCTTGGCGCCTTTCCAACTTTCATTGACTGGCATTAAAGTGTGTTCGGCCGCCACTTCTGCAGAGTGTCTCAAGCGGCGCAAATATGAAAGTATCGGTGAGACTTACATTTTTGAGCCATTTGGGGTCGAAACTCTAGGACCATGGGGCCCAAGTGCCCACAAACTGTATCGTGAGATATCAAGGCGTTTGGTCGAGTCATCTCACGATCCTAACGCTGGCCTTTACTTGGGTCAACGTATTAGCCTTGCAATCCAGCGTGGAAATGTGGCCAGTCTTTTGGGCACCTTACCTCAGAACAGCGATCTCAATCAGATATTTTATTTATAGGTTAATAACTTTAAATACAATATCTGATTGTTTGTAATTAGGTTAGGTTAGGTAACTTTAATTTTTATAACTATTCATGTAAATATCTTATGAGATAATAAAAGTATTTTTTTTTATCTAACATAACCAATATTGATTATTCGTCGTAAGAAGTCAACCGGTGATGCTGTACATCTATTGATAGATTCTATTGTTAGCTGCTTAGATAATCGGAAGAAATGCCTGTCTGTGTTCCTAGATTTGGCAAAAGCGTTCGACACAGTCTCTATTCCGCACCTCTTGGTCAAGCTGGAGCGAATTGGGGTTAGAGGTACACCTCTAAAGTTATTTAAGAGCTACCTCACAGAGCGAAAACAAAAGGTTAGGATCAAGGATATGTTTAGCGACGAGATATCGGTCGATTTTGGTATACCTCAGGGTAGTATTGTCGGGCCTACTTTGTTCTTGATATATATCAATGATCTTTGTCAACTCCAGCTTAATGAAGGCAAAATATTTACATTTGCTGATGATACAGCCCTTTTCTTTTCTGGAAACAGCTGGAAGGAAGTATTTGATACCGCACAAAAAGGTTTCAACCAGGTCTGTAACTGGCTTTGCTCTAACGTGCTAACCCTAAACACCACAAAAACTAAATACATAACCTTTGCCTATCGTTCTAACCTTCTTCCCCCTCCAGTCCTGAATATTACCGCCCATAGTTGCCCGCAAGATCCTGCCACTTGTTCATGTCCTGCTCTCGAAAGGGTTGATAATATTAAATATCTGGGTATTACCTTAGACCAGTATATGTCATCTAAATTTCACAGAAAAGTCCTTGTAACTCGATTACGTAAACTTATTTACATCTTTAAAACACTTAGACATACAGCAGACAGAGATGTCATAAAAATGGTATATAATGCCCTATGTCAATCCCTGGTTGACTATTGTATAACATCTTGGGGAGGGGCTGCAAAGACCCACCTCATTGAAGTTGAGAGAGCACAGCGTGCCATTCTTAAAGTGGGAGCTGGGTTGCCGTACCTATACCCCACTGTAGACCTCTATAAAAAGTGGGATGTTCTCACGGTCAGGCAAACATTTATTCTGCGTACTATTCTCAAGCAACACTCTCTAATGCATTACGACCAGCATCTTCTTAAAGATAAACGAAGAAAGGGCAAGGTTTGCCAGACTAAAACATTTTCCACTTCGCACTCACATCACTTCTTTTGCTTTTTAGGACCATACCTTTATAATAAGCTGAACAACATCCTTAGCATTTATTCCCTAACACTATTTAAGTGTAAAAACGTTGTGTCAGTACATCTGAAAACCCTAAATTACCAGGAAACCGAGAACTTTTTAATACCCCCTAAATGAATAAAGTACATTCGTACCAATTATACTATTACACCTAAAATATATATATGTATATATTAGTATCCACCCGTTTAGTTATCTCCACAAACCACCTAGCTCGCTTCACACACTTTAAATTCTTACCACACTCTACACTTACGCACAGACCTATAATACACAAGCAAAATACCAGCACAATATTCATACACTACAATACACACAAGTAATGTTCTGGAATATTTAGTCGCCTAGTTAGTTCATTTATATTTGTTTTCTTTTATATTTTATTCTATTGTTACGATTGCTCAGCAGTTCACAAATTGCGATGGCCAAACCAGGCATCTATCCTAGGGATAGATGCCTGGTGACCTGTGCCACAGGTTTTTAATGAACCTACTTCAGGCACCAGTCTCTCACATAGGTAGGTCATAGTTTTAATAATTTAGAATAGAATTGTAACTAAAGTTAATCCTATATGCCTTGTGATGAGAAAAATAAACGTTTTTATTATTATTATTATTATTTTTCTCTTAAATTATTTATTTATTGTACACAATAACATAAATATGACATTATTAAATATTTTTAGCATTTTGCTATGCAATTAGCTCAAATATACTTAAATATTAAAGCAATGTGGAAAAAGACGAGCCCGGAGCAGGACTCGAACCTGCGCCTCTCGGGTTCCGGCCCAGCGCACTACCAACTGTGCCATCCGAGCTCCTACTCCAGAGCTCGAATTTGTCCACCGCTTGTTTACGTCTTGGAGTGACGTAAGTTTCATTCAAACGTTAGCCGTTACAGGTCTATACGTACAACATCTTCCAATTATGAGGAAAGAATGTTATTAAAGAATGAAACCACTCAATATTATTAAATATTTTTAGCATTTTGCTATGCAATTAGCTCAAATATACTTAAATATTAAAGCAATGTGGAAAAAGACGAGCCCGGAGCAGGACTCGAACCTGTTTCGTCTTTTTCCACATTGCTTTAATATTTATAAATATGACATGTACAAAGGTGAGCTTTGTCCTCCAAAAAATCTAAAAATTAACTTTTATTTGATTTATTTACATCGCTCTGTAGGTAGACCTAAATCAAAAATTATTTCACTCGCTTAACCCATCAAAACTAAAGATTTTTTCGACCACCTCGTATAAATCCCAGACCATATTCGACCCACCTTTGAAATTTCATAACACTAATTCCTTTAAGCCGTACAAAAGAAGAAAAACAATGAAATAATAACGTACAATACCGCATGAAGCGACGTGTTACATCTTATCCGCATTTGAACACAAATTGAGTTGAATTTAATGACAATTAAGCCACAGACACGTGATGGGTTAAGTCCGCTTAATGTCTGTCTCTTGTGGGATCATCGGTATTGGAACATACGGGAAGATATTTGGGACAGACACTCTAAAGGTTCGATGGTTTTTATATGTTAATTCTGATAAAATAGTTTTTGGAGGGACAGCTTACTCAATGAAGATAAGCATGACAATGTGACAATTTACTATTGTTTTTATATTAGGTACTTTGGCAAACAAGCATACAGACCACTTGATGGTACCTAATTAGTTAGGTACTGTAGTTCACTCGCGTGTTGCTAACCAAAAAAGGAAAACATTTTATAAAAAATACATCCCTAATTGTGTTTATTTATAAGTTATAATATATAGGTTAGACTATAAAGTAGATATGAATCTGTAGGATATGTAAAAGTTTCCTGAAATAATTGATTTATTATTATTATATAAATAAGCACTAGAAACCAGTAGAGCAAGAAAAAAACGTATAGAATAAGCACCGAATATGTTTGAAAAGTTAAGTATCAGCAGATAATAAGTAACAGCTAACGTTCCTGTAAAAAAGCATCAATGTAAATTCATGAATTTATCATTGATGCTTTTTACACCAACATTATCTTTATAATCATTAAGAACCGTAGGGTTAAAATCTTGGGTACGTACCCGTAGGACTTCCAAGTTTGGACCTCATCTTTTTTTTTTCTCTTTAAAAGAATCTCTGAATGTTTTTTTTATGTATGTTCACCTTTGGTGGACTGATTCTCAAAATTGTTTTTTTATTTGAAAGAGTATATTCTTGAGATGGTCCCATTGGCACCAAATCAGGATCTGATGATGGAATCCTAGGAAAATCGAAGGCAATTCTCTCATGTTATAGGTAATAACAATGTTTTTATTTCATAATTATATTTTTTATTTTTATTTTACCACTAAAAACAGAAAAATATTTTTTCTTGAAAAAAAAATTAAACCGACTTCAAAAAGCTAAAAATAACTAAATACAGATTGAAGTCGGTGCCAATCTGAATATTAGGTGACAGAATGAACATAGCACCGACTTCAATCTGTATTCAGTTATTTTTAGCTTTTTGAAGTCGGTTTTATTTTTTTAACGTAGCGTTTTCAATAAATTATGGTGCTGTATGTTTTCAAAAGTAGTCTGACAGGTGTGGTAATAAAATAAATAAAAAGTAAATTCCTTTTATGAATGGTATATGTACGAGTAGTAGTTACTATAAATAGATGGTATTATTTTACAATAAATAAGTAGGGCCTAAAAGTGCATATTTAGTATCTACTTTGTGCCTTAGGCAAGTCAATAACGAGTAGGTTACCGTAATTGATACCAACTTGTTGTAAAAAATACTAACGGGTTATGAGCTGCTAGGAAGTATTGAGAATGTCTGATGTTAGGGCTGCCTTTTTTCTTTCTTTTTTTCTTTTAAAAAAGACAACTCCCGCACTAGAGAACAAGCTCTGTGTCGCGGGGGACTTTTACAAACATACAATTAACGGACACAAATTACACCCAGACTCAGAACAACTCTTTGTGGGTCACACAAAGTTTTTGTCCTGTGTAGGAATCGAACCCACAACCTCGTGCACAGCAGGCGCATATTGCGGCCCCTGGACCACCAAGGCAGTCAAAAGTTACGTATAACCCGGGCACTTTAAGATAGCTCCTTGCACCAAAGGCTATCTGGCATTTTTACTGCACCCTATAGGTAGATGGGTGACCGCAAAGTGGTATTTCATCTGAGCGTCTCCGTGCTTCGGAGGGCACGTTAAAAGTCGGTCCCGACTATTATCAGTCGTTAGATCACGACAGAGGCCTTAATATGGGCGATCTAAATAACGCTGTCACCAGATTGGCCACTAATCAAACGATAAAGAAGAAGAAGACTGCTATTTCTGGCAATAAGACGGCCGTGGCTCTGGCACTGTTGATGGCCATGAGCCGCGGTTAGGTGTCACTTATTAACAAGACTGGTAGACCACTAGTTTGTCTGCAACAATTGATATTTATAATCAAATAAGAAAACCTTTTCATCATATTATGTTATACCGTTATATGTGCTCTTAAAGCTAACAATAGAGGTAGGGCACCATACCTACTAGCGAGCAAGCCTGACTGGGCAAGGAAGACCTTACAGAAGACCATGTGATCCCTGTCTATCCGACATATACAGTATACAGTGACAGACAGCTGGTATGCGTTTTGAAAGAAACGTATTTTAATCCCAGGGATATTCCCATCACAAAGCCCTAGTGTCAAAAAATGGGTTGGCAATACGCAAGTGATACTTACTTCTGGTGTTGCAAGCGTCCATAGGCTACGGTAACTGCTTAACATAGCGAGCCGTATGCATGTTTGCCACCTTAGTATAAAAAAGGTAATATACCTATTTATCTATTAGAGTAATTTAAAACCAATATTCATAGAACCACACACTACTATTTCATAGAACACAACGCCAATCTAAGTAGGCGTGTGTACCTATCAAAAAACTACCAAAGAATGGTCTAAATGTACAGTCACTGACAAATAAAACGCGATCTACGCTAACAATAGCGCTTACCGGTAACGCACCGCGAGGGGCCGGGCTATACTGACCACGCCTCAAACCCCGCCTACTATGCGTATGCGCCGCTCGAGTCGAAATTCGTTCATAATTTTGCCTGTTTTATACTTGTGGTCATTTCTATTGTAATATGTTGTGAATTAATTTAAATTGTTGATATGAGGCAAGTTTGACTCAATACACACTTTATATATATTTTTTTTAGATTTTATTTACTACCACTACGTATAATAAGTGTTACAAATTTATACCTTCTATTATTATAAAGGTATCAATACTAGACCTAATAATTTACATTCAGTGTGTAAATTTACTTTACTGCTCCATTTCGATATTTATATACGAGTACCTACCTAAGAAATATCAGGTAGGGATCTGAATAGAAAAAGATTACAATTAAAATTAATATACTCATCAATCTGTGTATCTACCATATTGAAACCAAAATTTCCATAACCTACTCACCTAAAAAAAAATAGGAAACTATATTTTGTCTCCAAAACCTATGTCGTTCTTTACCTATTTGGAACACTTTATTATCAGAAACAAAAACAGGTTCAATAAATTAAAAAAAAACTTTTAATAAGGAGCAAAAAAAATTGAACAGATTAATTCAACAGACATATGTTAATGTTTTAATCAGGTGTGAATCGTACTTAATGAACTTACGCACAAAGACTAACTTCTGAAAATAAAAAAACAATTTTCTGAAAAATAAATAAATGTGAATATTAGGTAATTGTGTCTAAGTATAAAATTTTCTGGTGATTGTAGAAGTTGAAACCACTTTTCCAACTTTTTTACATTTTTTTTTGGGTCAGACACTTCAGACCCACAAATTTGATCATTCTGCCGAATCCAGGTATATTTTGTATCTATGGTTTTATTTTTGTAGGACAATCTGCGGTACAGGACTGCATGAATCATTTTGACAAAAAATAAATGCGTTAAACCTTTTAAAACATCTCGAGAATTTCCTTTGAACTTTTAAACTAAAAGATGTACCTACTAGAAAAGTCCTTTTATTGTTCAACCCTTTAAGTGCAGATGTCAAATGTCCAGTAGTCACGTTGCATGTTGGTGAGTAGCACGTTTTTAAATTCCTATAACATACCTAATATAGTTCAAGTGGGATTGCGGTTGCCGGCAGGTGTGTCCAGGTCGTCGACATTTCGTATCATGTGTAAACATACACTGAGGACGAATATCTACTTTATTACATGTATATAAGGTTGATATTCGATTGAAGGGAAGGCTGTTTCAGTGTTAAGGCTGCGGTCTGAACGCTGAGGATCCGATATCATAACACCACGACTGTGAGCAATATCGATCAACTTCATTTGATTATTCTCCTAAAATACCACAGGGTATAATCAATAAAATTTAATACAGCTGACATTTAAACTTGTAATATGTTATTAACTAAAGGCTAATTGGATGTATTTTTTTAATATTCAGCTTTTAAATAAGTATGTGTCACTTTAAAATATTATTTACTAGTTGTTACCCGCGGTTCCGCCCATGTGAATGTCGGTTTTCGGGATAAAAAGTAGCCTATTCGCTATTCCAAACTACAACCTATCTCTATGCCAATTACATCCAAATCCTTTCAGTAGTTTTTACATGGAAGAGTAACAAACATCCATCATCTTCACATTTATGATATTCGTAGGATTTTCTTTACAACATGTCAAGGTTCAAAATTATTTCATGAAAATCGCTAACAATCGCTACAGGGGCCTTACCATAACTTCAAGCGACTTATTTTCGATCCTAATTTTATTTTCATACTACTAATATAAGATATAAACGCGAAAGTTTGTAAGTATGGATGGATGGATGTTTGTTACACTTTCACGTATAAACTACTGAACGGATCTGGATGAAGTTTGGCACAGAGATAGATTATGGTTTGGAATAACACATAGGCTACTTTTTACAGCGATAATCGACATCCACGTGGGCGGAGCCGCGGGCAACAGCTAGTAAAATATAATTACAACATTAAAGTTACATAATGGGGTAATACCATAGTGTAAAAGACTCTATAGTCTTCCCTATACCACAGATAATATAATACTAGTACCTATACTATGATAATTCTTATCTATTTATATAAAATGGTGGAAAGGTCGTCTTGAATTTCCAAATAACAACATTTATGTACCAAATGAAGTAAAATCTAAATATTTATAAACTTTTTTATTACCAACACAATGAAGACATTTGAACTTGAAGTTAAAGTTAACAATGCGAAAGGTAAGCGTGTGAAAGGCGAGGTTTTACCTAGCTATTACAATTCACTCACATTATCGTTTGAAAAACATCACGTGGACTGGCGCTACATAGGAATTGTTTCATATAATTTCTTTTATACATACATACATATCATCACGCCCGTATTCCACTGGGGTAGGCAGAGGCCTAGACAGGCGTGTTAATGCACACAAATTGCTTCGATCCAATTACACTTTCTTTGCTTCTTCTACATTCATCAACCTCTTTATGCATGAACGTTTCTGGTTACTTTTAATTTGGCCTTTTTTGCAAATTACTTGGTCGCTGTGTGTTTCCTAGGGCAGCCCCTACCTACATCTCCATTCATTCTTGCACGATATACCTCTTTTGTGATTCTGTTTTCATTTTATTTTCTTTAATTACATAACTGAGAAATATGGCAAAAATGTTTTTAAAGTTCTTAATTAAATAATAGTTATAAAACCAAGCACTAGAGCAACATAATGGCCTGTTGGACAAGTGGTTAGTGACTCTGACTGCTAAACAGGTGGTCGTGGGTTCGATTCCTACACGGCTCAAAACTTTGTGTGTTTCATAAATATTTGAACCGAGTCTGGATGTATTTTTGTTCGTGAATTGATAGTTGACATAGAGCTTGTTCCGTAATAAGGAAGTATGCTTAAAAAAACTGAGAAGGATAATTAGATACAAGTAGCGTTTTTGATAAAGATGAAAATAATCTTTAAAAAAATCTAACTTAATCATTAATATTATTGATCAGATCTCTTACAGTAATATTATTTTCTAAACCTAACACTAGGATTGTAGTTTGCTTCAATTGATTAGATTAACCAAAAAAGTAGCCAACCTATTAAAATGATTAGCATACGTAATTTTCTAAAGAACAAGAAATGTGTTACATATATCGCGCCTGACTATACACGTTATTTTACACTAATTAAATAATTTATGCAATAAATTATTGATATATTGGTACCGCAAAATTTCTTGACCGTTACATTTTTTATTGCATAGAAAAACGGCCCCTAAAATTAATAATATAGATTAGTGACGCGTCTAATTCGGGTATCGTAAATAAAAAAATGGGCAACAAAAAAGTTGTAAGTACAGGTGTGTCAGGTGCGCCTGCACAGCGCAGCGCTCTACGCCACTCTGACGGGCGGCGCACGGCCAGGCAGGTGCCGCCTTTGGAGGGGAGCACCTTACTATACACCTTACAAAAATAAACTTGCTCACAAGTGTATCTTATGTCGGATCATATAAGGTCGGAATTCGCGTAAACAGTTTTGCATAATTCTTGTAGGGCTCTACTCCTCTCCTTTTTATCGAACAAAAAATGAACTGTAAACGCGATCACGGCCGCGGCTAAGGTCAATGTTAGCGCTTCCTTCAGTGCACGTTCAGAGAAGAGCGCGTGCGCATCCTACCGCGCATGCGCCGTGCTGTACCCGCCCAGAGCCGTAATGTAATATTGTACCGAATTACCGGACTTCACACATACAGTACGATTCGTTCGCGCATTTTTTATTTTTTTCTTTGTTTTGTTCTCTCGGACATTTTTTGTAGAAGTGTAACATAACAAACTCACGCGCAGTGATTAATACATAACGACATTTCACCGGGCGATCGATCAAGTACCGCCGATATTTCGTTGGCGACATCGCCGACCGATAATCGGACCGACGTCCCTGCATTTTTTTTCTCGTATACTAATTTATTTATCCTCATTAACTGTGATGGACGAGACTGGTCACATTTTTAAGTATAACGTATTTTTGACGTGACTGTGGGTGGAACTATAATAAGACTGAAGTGATATTGAAGATGGAGACTTTGGTATTGATTCCTCAAGATTTGAGCTTGGCTTTGAGGCCGGGTGGAGCGAGGGGGCGTGAGGCATCCGTCAGCGTTTGGACGTCTGCTGAAGTTCCTCGAGGAACGCTGCTGTACCCGTTCCAGGGTACAATCAGGATCGACAAGCTGCATGTTTACACATACGTGCCGGATCATGACGTAAGTACAATAATTCTAAATTTCAAATATGATCTTCCAGAATCTATTTTATAAAAACACCTGATGATAAATAATATTTGTTATTGTTTGTTTTCAAAATTCACATGCTGAATGAACGGAATGAGTGCATGACGAATCAATTTAAACCACTTGTTGAACCTGCAGAGGGTAGTCAATAAGGGGTTGTTTTGTTTTGTTTACTGCCTGCGGTAATTGAAGGTGGCTTTTTTACTGCAATATAAATAAATGTATAACATTAGTCACTGACACCATAGGTAAGTATGAAATATTTGGTACCTACGTATCATGTTTTTAAAATTATTTCTATTATCTTTTTTTTAATTAAATATCTAATTGTTTTCATCTAATAAATTATCAATTATCTATATAAACATATTGGAATCAATGTTACTATTATCAGTGTAGCTATTAGAATAAAATCTAGTCTATTACTATTAAATTATCTCCTTTCGGAATTAATTAACAATCTAACAGAATTTTATGTCTTAAAACATCCGAAAAAAAAACAGATATTGTTTACCTAACATTTATTTATTCGAATAAAAAAAAAAAAAAATTATAACAATAACCTTTATTATCATCTAGGGTATTTTTCCAATAAAATAAGGAAACGAATATCAAACGTAGGTAAGCATTACAGCAAATTTATCTTATAATTAGTCATGGTACTCTGGTCACTTATTATTATCGAATTATTATGCGAGATTATATTTTATACGAAATAAAATACAAGTAATATGAGAAAAATTAAATTTTTACTTTAAATACAATATAAGTAGTAAACAATATAATGTTTTTTATAAATGTATTTGACGTCAATGGTAGCATGTGAATCTTATAATTAGGATCGCGTTACAAGATTACGAATGTCATCTATTGTTACGTTATTTTCATAGATTTTTTTAAGTTGAGAAAAACCAGTGAAGTATGTATTAATCTCTGTACCCTTTCCGTATATTAGCTTCCAGTTTTATAGTTATAATGTATATCTTTTTGACGTATTCACTGAAGGGTAGAGAGATTTAGATCATTTGATACGAGATAAATAAAACATCGACATTAATATAATAACAAAAGAAGTCGCACGGTGTTACAAAAAATATCAAATATTTGATATTTTTTGTAACACCGTGATGATAATGAATACAAGAACATCATTAATTTGTAATAAGTTTTAATTTTTTAATGCAGACCCCATGTTCATTGGGTAGGTACTGATGTATAATTAGCAAAATTAAATCATCACATAAAACTTAAGTCTTATTATCGACTTATTCTTGTTCAAACTTCATTTCGTTTAGCTTATATCTTAATATTTATTGTGTTCTATGGTAATATTTATTTTAAACGATCTTCGGGTTAAACTACTAAAGGCGCGGTAACCCTATAGATGGGTGACCGCATAGTGGTATTTCATCTAACCGTATCCGTGCTTCGGCGGGCTCGTTAAAAATCGGTCCCGACTGGTAACAGTCGTTACATCATGACATAGGTCTAAGTATAGGCGATTTAAATAACTCTGTCACCGGGTTGGCCACCAACGGAACGATAAGAAGAAGAAGAATGAAGTAAAGAAGTGTAAGCTTAACAATTCATTCAATTTATGAGAGTTGTTTAAATTGTCTATATAGACCTAATTTAATGACTGTTGACGGTCGATCCTTAAACTACAAAACAGATATAATACTGGTGCAATTTCGCTTAAAGGTCACCCTTTTTCAGGGATGTATTGTTGAATCCGGTGATCGTTTACCTCAAACTTTTAAAGAGAACCAATTTAAAGAAACCTAAAGATGTAAGAAGTGGATTAGACAAATTGGCACAACAAGGAAAGAAATCAGGTCTCAAGCTCCCATTTAGGGATGCGTTTTGAAATAAACGTTTTCCTATCCTCCGATGGGAGGGATATTCTACCTTAAGGCTTAGTGTGCCTATTTAGGCTACAGTAACTGCTAAGTAGTAGTATAAAAATCCCTTAAATTTATGGATCACACAAAGTCTTGTCCGGTGTAGGAATTGAACGCACAATATTCGATGCGGTATTAGTGGCTAGATGACCACGTTAACCACAAGACTACCCGTGCAGTCAATGATTGATTTACAAAAGAAGGAAAATCAGTAACACGATACCGTTAATTGCATATCTTGACATCTAAACATGCTTTTGTCATGTTTTACAACACCTAAGGAAAATACGTACCTATTTTTTAATGTATTCATAGACATGTTGTCACCCGAGGAAACCAGGATATACTTATGCAATGATAGAGGAAAATGTAAAAAGAAAACCCATACGATAAAATATCCTGTAGTCTACTGGAGAGTGACGTGTCCTATCATCGATAACCCGTTACTTTATTAATAGTGATAAATAATTGCTTATACTGTGGTAAAGGAAAATCGATTTGAGGAAATTTTAAATAGTGTATGTGGTTGTCACTTACAGTGATAATAACAGTAATAGTCCTCCATTTCGACTGGGGTCACGGCGGCTAAGATCAGTGTGTGCCGAGGTTTTCCCGAGAGACTATAGCATGGGGTTCTTCAAGAAAGGAGTTATAAGGTTTCTAAAGGGTCGGCAATACGCGAGTGATACCCCTGATTTTGCAAGCGTCCATAGGCTACAGTAACTGCTTACCATCAGGCGGGCCGTATGCTTGTTTGCCTCGTTGGTAGTATAAAAAAATACACAGGTCCACTCACTATACTCACATAGTCCGATGGGACGGCAATCCAACACGACCCCAGGACATCAGGCGCAGGACCAACGGCTTTACGTGCTTTTCAGCACTGAGGAGTCTTGCTGTATTAAGAAAGTGGTCACCCATATGCGGACCGACTAGGGCAAGCTTGCTTAACCTTGTAGATCTATTGATCCGCGCCGCTAACACTTGGCTATGAGTCCCTAATTAAAGATAAAAAACACATAAAAAGATGATGATTAAAAAAAAACAAAATTTATCAAATAAAATAAAAAATGTGTTATGGTAACCGGAGCGGACTCAGCAAATGTTGGCAGTGAGCAGTGGTTACACTACGCCTGGGCCAACGCTGGTTTTCAGTCCGCCCCTTTTTAATTAATTTTTTTTTTTAGTTAATTGATATATACTTACAGTAATAATGAATACACAACGGTAATGATATAGGACACTATACAACTTACACTGACTTGGAAAGAACCTTACAGAAGACAACTGAGGAATACCTAACTACATACAATTATTCCTGTGCAGAATAATAGGCATGCGGTGCTTATTTAAAAGAAACTGTTTTTAAACCTTAGTTTTTTCTGGATTATCCATAACACAAAAGTCTGGTGCTATATGATTCTTGATTTTGCTAGCGTCTATATACTGCAGTAACTGCATCACACGGCCCACTTAGTAAAGGGGCCCTACTAGCCGCTGGATATGGTCAGCTCAGGAGCGAAAGCTGTGGAAATATTTGGAGGAGGCCTATAAAGTAGATGTTTTTTGGCTGAGATGATGATGATGATACTTAGGTATTTTCATTGTTATAAAATTGATTTTTTTTATACTACCAAGGTGGCAAACAAGATACGGGCCGCCTGATGGTAAGCAGTTACCGTAGCCTATGGACGTTTGCAACGTTGCCGACCCTTTAAAAACCTTATAACTCCTTTCTTTCTTTTTATTTTATGATAGCGAAAAATACTCGTCAATAAACAAATATAAAAGAAGTATAGTTACAAAACCACCGTCCAGTTAGACGCAATGCCGGATAGTCACGAACCTCCGCTACCAATAAGATAGTTTTTACAAATACTTGAGTAAAAACTGTATCATAACACTAACCGCATGATTGTAAGCTTTCTATAGGGCTACGTGATAAACCTTTCGCAGTTAGAAACAGTTGGATGTAAGCTTGTTGTGGATATTGAATTATATTATTACGATTGTATTGGCCCAGTGTGGTCTACGAACCGTTGATTCTTATATACGCGGAACAACCACCAATGTTTGTTAATGCATACTAATATTTACTTGTTTTAACTTTGTTAATGACTTCAACAATAATGAGGAACCCTTGTGCCGCGGAGAGTCTTTCGGACATGTAATACATCTCTACCTCTTCCAAAATGCTGTCCTGTGAGGCAGTACTAAAGACTAGCTAAATGTTAAGCATTGGCTGTAAATAATATGTTGCTGGATCTAGCATCCAAACACATATGGAAGGTTATATTTTTAATAATAGGGAAGTCGGGTATAGCTTTATACATGGGATCCTGAGAAATCTAGAGAGGATAAATTACAAAACTTTGCATCACATACAAAATATTGGCTTGTATTGGTAACATTTTTTTACTAGTTACTGAAGAAACAAACAAGCATACGGCCCGCCTGATGGTAAGCAGTTTGGTAACTGTTTACCATCAGCTTATGGTCGCTTGATCAATAGGGGTATCAATCGCGAGTTACTAACATTATCAAACCCTTCAAAAGTTGTTAGCAATTGGCCCTAAGCCTACAAATTCAGTCATCAAATTTAATAATTTTGTCACCCATTTTCTAATCACTAAACTAACCTGAACTTGCTAAGTAACTAAATCTTTACTTAGCAAGATCAGATTAGTTTGGTGACTAAAAAGTGATTGTCTAATTAAATGAATATGAATGACATGGTCGAAACGACAAATTCCATTATTGTTTACTCAAGTGAATCTGTCACTACCCATAAGGCGCTGCTTCGTAGCTTACAACAGTCTAACTTGTAAGCTGTCAATAACTTTTTTTAGGCAAAGTCCAACGAGTCAATGATGGCTAGACCCACACACATTGAAAGGTAACGTTATGTAAAACTAGCTGTTGCCTCCGGCTCCACCCGCGTCGATATCGGATAGTAAAAAGTACCCTATGTCCTTCTCCAATAGACTAATCTTTTTTCGGGATAATCCCACCCACATGCCCACCGCTGTGACTCCTGTGAGCCAAGCAGCAGAGTAACCAACTGATGCACCGAGCTTTGACATTCGTGCGTCCCGTCCATCGTCCATTATTCCATCTAACTCGTTGCTAAATTTCATTACGATCCGTTCAGCCGTTTAGCCGTGAAAAGGTAACCGTAAAAGAGTTATTTTCGCATGTAGATAACGTTTTTTTTTATCCTTAGTACCTAACCCATAATACTACACTGATTGGCACTTTAGACTTTTGATATTGCAAGCAACCATAGTAGTAGGTAACAGCTTAATTGTCATGTATTAAAGACCCTATTGTCTACTTACCGCAGTAGTGCTGTGATGTGACTAGCGGCCCGCCTCGACTATGCCCGGGTTACATACATACATACATCTCAACCCAACGTCCCACTGCTGGGCACGGGTCTCCTCCAAACATTTAGAGGGATATTAGCCTACTATACCACGCTGGCCAGACGGGTTGGTATAGAGTTTTGTTTCAAGTTTTCCCTCTCTTGCGGTGAATAACACTTACTGCCTTAGTCGACTCTTACGACACCCTCAGGATGGAAGGGGTGGTGACATTTGTATTCTTAATCAAATAATTTTAGTTTATTTGGAACAGTATACAAATAGTGCTTTATGACAATAAAGCTGTAGTACTAAAACTCTGTGGCACAGATTAAATAAAGATAAAAATAAAAAAAACCCTTTCAATGCTCACGTCATTAAGGACCCTTTGTGCAAAATTGTAAGTTTATAGTCCAAGCGGGTTAAGCTATACGTTGGTCCAATTAGTCAGTTAGAACATGTAATGATAAGTATGTACATATACCTATAGATATAATATCGTCGCATAAAGTTTCAATCTTTGACCAATACCAAGGAAACATGACGGCATTTAATTACCTTACAAACTTGTTAGGACACCAATGAATATTTCTCAATACAACCAACGCCCTTCACAACCAAAAACAAGATCAATTAATGTTATAATTTATCACCTTTCCGGCATTATTCAATAGAAACTTCATATGTGTATGTAATTATATAGAAAAACAACACCTTCGGGCTTTTGGCCGGAAGCTTTCGCACTTAAGCTTAGTGCACAAATGTAAACTTTCACTATGAACTGGTTTGGTACGAGCGGCGCCGGGTGCGTCGTATTGTAAAAAACCGAGATCGCAATGTTGTTATCTACTCGGAACTAGTGTTGTTACTGTATCGTTTTTTAATCGATATATTTTATACAAGAAAATAAACGAAGAACGTGCGAACTGGCGTACACTTGGAGAGGAATATATCCGGAAGTAGACAGCGATAGATGATGATGAAGGAAATATGGATTTTAGCTTTGTGTCTGGCCAATTTATAGTTTGATTCATCATCATCATCTCAGCCGAAAGACGTCCACTGCTGGACATAGGCCTCCCCCAAGGTTTTCCACAACTCTTGATCCTGAGCTGACCTTGTCCTTCGGTTGCCCGCAACCTTTACCAGGTCGTCGGTCCACCTTGTTGGAGGCCTGCCCACGCTTCGTAAAAAACAACGTTTATAGTTTATAGTTTGATTAAATTATTGTTAACACTATCCTTTTTATAATACCCAACTACAATTAGGTATTACAATTACATATTTGAATAATGGAATACAAAAGTGGGACAGTAAGATTTTATTTAAACTTTCTCTATAACATCCTTGGCTACCTTACTTTTCTTACTACTATTATACATATTATTTTGCCATAATTTTCAAATATTGGAGAAGTATGCCAGGCCGCCAGTCAAAATTAGCGATATCTGCAGGTTATAAGCTGTGTAAAAAATGTCCTTAGAGTGTTTAGATAAATAAGTGACTACTCGTGTAGCCAATAGCAGTTACATCGCCATTTACCACCACGCGGCGTATTGTGGGTTCAATACCCACATGGGGCAAAAAACTGTGTGATCTGTAGAAACATCCCTCGTGTGCGCTGTGAAAATCGATTGGGGAGGCTTATGTGCAGTAGTGGACGTTATGAGCCTTCTGAGACTGGCACACCCTGAACCAGAGGATTACAGGCGCGCCCCCGTCAAGGATGTACTGAAACTCATGCAGGAAGTATTCAGGGACCAAGACGTACGGTGAGCGGTAAGGTAGGAAGGAGCATGCACAAAAGACCCCAAGGGTCGAAGTGCGCTGGCCGCAAGGACAGCCCCGTCACAAGATAAGATAAGTGCACGTTATTTTGCGTTTTCAATGATTTCTACAAAAGCCCTAAAATAAAATGAACGATATCCACAATCCCAAAAAGTTGATTATAATTACGTATCATGTTGCAACAAGGTATAGTTCAACAATTTTCAATGTTGTTATTGAATAGTATTGGCAGATGTTTGTGTTGTTAACTACATTGTGTTCGTAATTAATTTGAGTTCGTTAAGCGTTCATTGAGCTCATACTAGAAGGAATTGGGGTCTAAATGTAAGACGAGGGATTCATTTTATTTTATTTGGGAAGCTTACAGCTTCAAAACAAATATGACAGTACCTACTTATATATATCAAAAAACGCCAATAACAAGCTTCCACAACTTAACGGAAAACGCGAATTTATATAATATTACTAGTAACTATTTTACTCTTGCTATATGTTAGCCTATACTGCTCTTAAATAGTGTATCATTCTACCAGTATAATTCTTATTATTATTATAAATGTGAAAGTTGGATGGATGGATGTTTGTTACTCTTTCACGTAAAAACTACTAAACGGATCTGGATAAAATTTGGCAGAGAGATAGATTATGGTCTGGAATAACACATAGGCTACTTTTTACAGTGATAACCGACATCCACGCGGGCGGAGCCGCGGGCAACAGCTAGTAATTATATAAATCTAGTAGATTCTTAGATCCGCGCCTTTTAGGAAAATTGTTGTTCTTGTTTAAAGCTCTTTCGGACCGACACAAGAAAAGTTACGTAGACGAATCAGCTTTTCTAGACAAGTGGCATAAACGGTAGTCGAGTAGAATAGAAAGCTAATATGTGGGATTTGACGTAAGTTTACGTCATTATATCGTAAAATTATGACTACCGTTTTTACTACTTGTCTAGAGGGGCAGATTTATTATAGATGGTTCCGAGAGGAAAAATATTAGGTACCAAATAAATTCGTAAATTAAGACTCAATAAATATATCTACGATACATATTTGACATACATACATACATAGGTATATAATATATAATAAGTAATATAAATCATCTCTCATCGCTTGCACCATACAAACTAGTAGCTTTTTGTATCTTTCAACGCACGCGCTGCGTTCATTACCAACCACTTTTGTTCAGACAAGAATCTAATTACAATTGTTTCGTATATTTTGACAACAGCAATTTATAACTACATTTATACTATACAAGTTATTGGAGCGTAAAACTCTCAAATTATTCTAAATCGTGTTCTAAATTCTGATTGACGAGGTAGTTATTTAATTTTGTAATAACAGCCAGCAATTATAAGTAAAGGAACGTAAATCCAACGAATATTATTGGAACAGGATTTATTTTGAAATAAACGGCACGTGGTTGCTAATTGGCATGTTTTTTGATGTGCAAAATTAGAGCACTTTAGTCACGGAGTATCGGAGTAGATGATTAAAGTATTATTAATTGCAATATACATATAGGTATGTATATTATTATATCTGCCTCCGTAATGGTAATCTTTTTTTGTACGATTGGGTAGATATATAACTCTTTATTTCGCATAAAAATCCATGTCGTAGATATAACAAATACTTAGTAATGCACAAAGGGCCACCCTTTGCTAGAAAAATAACTAAATAAATAAAAACAAAGCAAAATCTTAATTGCAGATTGAAGTCTGTGCTAAGCCAAATAGGTATCTAGTAAGGTTAGGCCCACTCACGCCCCCGACTTGAATCTAAAATTTAGCAGTTTTTTTATTATGTTACCTTTTTGTCATTTAATAGTATTATTATTTTTTAATCCGACAGAATTTAACAGTGCAAATTATTCGAAGAACACTATTTGAATTGCAACCAATCGTAAATAAATTTAACCCCAAGAACAGACGAACGCCGATCTCTAAAAACAAAACAAAGAAAATCAAATAAGTATCTTAATACTCATATGCCAAGGAAACGAATTGGATTCGCTTCAAACAATGAAATAAAACACATGATGTTACCGTGGGAGCAAGCAGTATTCACATTAAATACCTACAGGTAAAGTGACAAAAATGAAGCAATTATGTACACGGCCGTTGACATTGCATGCTGTGAAGTCATATATTTAATCGACATACCTTTATACTGGAATGGTGTAAGCGACATTTAATATAATATATTATGAACAAAATTGGCACTTATTTTCTTTTTATTCTCAAAACAACAAAAAATTTATAATTTTGATATTTTGTCTCTTACGCCTTTTGAGCCAAAGGGTAGAAATCGACATCTTTATTTTATTTTAAAGTAGGTACCTATAGCTTTATTATTCATCATATTAGCGTATATTACTGTCTTGTACTACTTATTCATTTGTATTATGTATTCATTTGAAAATATATTATGTATTTTGCTAAAACTTTATATGTATTGAGTCCTTAACTAATCATGTTCACGTACTGCTCAGTATATTATTTTTAAGCACACCAAAACAAAACTGTACCTTCAAATTATAAGAGTTACTATGACTACATTCCTTAGATGTTCATTTAATGATTTGCAAGCCAGTGTTTCTCAAAAATTTCCAGTCTACCCATAAATTGACACTCCGCTGTCAACAGACGCTTATCAGTCTCTATACTCATTAGAAAAAAAAACTTCCGACAAATCACCGAACAATAGCACGCGTGTATCTTTTTCATACAAGTTCACTGTCCAAACAATTGGTGAAAAACCTCCGTGTGACGCAATAAGGTGAAACACCTAATTATCTCATAACGAATGAATGAGTGAACTTTCGCTTTTGTGTTCGAACAATGCCAGCACTCTCTTCTAGTGTGGTAACGTTGTCTTTTTACGTCGTATTATGAAGTAGATACTGTAAAACATCGTCTGATTGTCTTGGACTTTAATTTCCGCGTCTAACTGGCTATTAAGCAGTTTGGAATAAATATAAGCTTTAGAGCGATGATACTACGACTTGGTAAATGTGAGAGACCGGGTGTTGCGGCGCTAATCAAAGGAGGCATATATCCAACAGAAAAGGCATAAGTCCAGCAATGCTGATTCCTTATTGGATAATACTAGAAAGATGAAGTTCATCATAAACAATTGCAGCACTCTCTTACCAGGTACTGCTAAAACTTTACATTTTGAATTGTATTACTACTAGTACTACAAATCAAATTTGAGTGTTTTAATATTAAAATTGATAGTTACGTAGTTTTGGACCGCTTACTTCCAATTGTTAAAAGTTAATTTTCTTAGGGCGTGTCTGCTGTGCCCAAATTCAATGAAACAAACTAACAATTGGCGTAATGTATATTTGTATGGCTAAACAGTTAGGCCACTCCCCAATTTATTTAGAAAATTGATGAGAAATCTTTGTATGTAGTGGCTTCTGACTCGGAGATGACCCCAACGAGGACGGGTTTAGATCAGAAGACAAATTAATATAGAAACGTTTTAGCAAAATCTGCTGTAGTACTTATGCAAATGGTATTTGTTAATTTTTTCATTCAGTCAAGAGCTTTGCCTAATTAGTTCTATCAGCGGAAATTATTAATACAAACAAGTATTTGAACCACATTAATAAAAAGCTTCCGTTGGTGGCGCTATTCATGAGAAGACTTACCGCTGAGATTGAGTATCAAGATTGTTCCGAAAAGCGACTTTTCTCGACATTTTGATGTAAAAATTCATAAACATCGTCGAAAAACCTTGAGATCCTAGAAATACAGAGAAAGAAAAAATTCCATTCCTCTGAAATGCCTTCCAAAATGACCTAATATTTTTTAGACAAACGAATAAACTGTCTTCATTTTTATATCGAAATAATTATAATGGATAAAATATTATAAATTGCTTTTGATACAAAAATAAAAATGATAAATATTCTTCTTAAAACTCAATAAGTCACAGTCTTCTAATGTCAATCATCTTCATACATCATACATACAAAATAGTTTCTACCTCTAATAAGAACATCTGTAACTGTTTTTATTAGAAATTCATATTCATATTATAATTAAAAGAGCCCATAAACACTGGCATGTAATTATTGACGTATATTTAATTGATTGACCACGAAGAAACGATTTGTTTCAGACGCATACATTATGAATGGCTTTGAGTAAACCATACATACATGATTATCTTTTAATGTTAAGAACGTGAAAGCATGGCTGCCTATCTGCATGTTTGTTACTTATTAGCCACTTAACTACTGAACCGGTTTTTGTGATTTTTTAGCATACAGGAGTCTCAAAAGAAAAAATCCTTTAAAAATACGTCGTGTGATTTTTATCTATTACTTATCCTTTGCTTTGCATTTTCCCAATATATAAATATTTTATGCATAGGCATGAAAGAAAGTAAATCAGAGTGACGCCATCAAGAGGGCTTTCAGAGGTACCATGAACCGTGCTGCTCACACTTCAGAAGACCACAAACCTTGGAGAGTCGTGTGAGGTTGCAATCCTCAGCAGTGAGGGAACGACGATGATGATGATGAAAAAAAAATTGTGGGTGAAAGAAAATTAGGAGATATGCAATATAGATCGTATAATATTTCTTCTAGCCGTACGTTTTCTATCTATTTACAATATTGTGTTAAGTGACGTATCAATTTCCTTTTATCTCTTTTAACGGTTCCTAAACTTCTTTCTCACCTTTTTCTTCAGCACCCAAGCCTGATTGGGGAAGGACCTCCACTATTATAGATTGCAATCTTCTTCATAATTAGGTACATAATAAAAGTGTAAAATTTGTAATTTAAATGTATAGTTATAACCTAACTCACATATCCTTCCATGATATTTAAATAACTCATGTTTATAAAACATTGATTAAAAAAATATTGTTTAACGTCACTAAAACACGCTACATGGAAAATTAAACCGTATTAATTCAGAAATAGAGTTTATATTTCTTGATGGTTCCTTGACAGATGCCGGTCACTCCTAGTAACTTCTTCAGCTGGCCCATTGTCAACGTATGACTGATTTATGTTCAGTCCAAGATTCATTTCATTCACGTTTATTTAAATGTCTTTAGGATTTACGTTGTACTGTTGAAAATTCAATATTACAATGAGACTGTAGTGAGCAGTAAGCTAGACGTTTGTAGACTGCGCATGCTCTTCATGGCAGGTCTAGCTTTAATTTTGTGATAAATCTTCGATGTACAACTGTCAACTGGATAATGCAATACAATAATTTGTTTTATGTCTTCACCGCGATTATTAGCTTGCGAGCAAGTAACAGCTTGCAAATATTTTTTGGTGAATTAAGTTTTACTGCCTAACATAACATGGTGATGCGAAAAATATTCATAGTGTGGACGTATGTTTATTTAAAAAAAAAGTGTATACGACAAATATTTATATATTTAAAAAGAAGAGTCTGGAGCCTGAGCTTCTCGGGTTCAGGGTCCAGCACATTACCAATTGTACTATCCGAGTTCCTACTCCACCACTTTATACGTCTTGGAGTGACGTCCACATTCCTTTAAATATTTAAATATACCTGAGCTAATTGCAAAGAGAAATTGCTAGAAATATTTAATGACATAAGCATAGTATTGGTAAGTATACTTTTTGATTGAGAAAAAATGTTGAAGTATTTAAGTCTTTAGAAATAAATTATGGAAAAGAAAGCATTCGTGGTGACAGCAACCAAAAATATTAATTCTTAAATGAGGTTCGTGTGTTGTTTAATACCTATAAGAGCAGATATGCATCTTATCTCATTTAACAATAAAGCTTAATCCAGTATCACGACCAGTCCAAAAAAAAACTTGTCTATTTTTCATAATATTAAATAAACATTCCAAGTTATATCCAGCTACAGAAAAACCTGCAAACCCAAGAAGTCATGCAATATTCAAAAAATTATTCAACTATTCAAGCTGCAGGCGCTAAAATTTAATTAAAAAACCAACTGCCAGTACTAGTATTTAAAATTGTAATGCTACAAAATCCATAAACTGCAAACTATAAACAACTCTGTATCTGCATAATACAATAACACATCAAGTCAAGTTTACAAGCTTTTAGAATGGAAAGCATTAAGGTGTTGACACACTTGTTAGCAAGGATTATAATAGCAAGAAACAAGGAAAACTTGTTGGCCCAATTGTAAGTATAGTTAGGAACAGGGATGGCTTGTAATTTTTTTTATTATTTTTTATATTATCTCGGTGGCAAACAGACTAGCCGATCGCCTAATGGTGAGCAGTTACTGTAAGCTTTGGGTGCTTGCTTTTCTTACCATACTGTTGGCAGCTTAAGATCTTTATTCCAAGGATATTATTATACCTACTTACCTAAATTCATTTTTTTTTGTATGTTCGTTTTGCCAAAAAGAATCTGTTACCAAAAATTATAGTTCATATTTACTAAATTGAAACTATTATACTTTGGCGACTAATAAATTTGGTAAATAAATTATCTTTAACTAAAAATATCTTGGTCTAATTTGAGAACCTAACCTTTGGTAACAATTAAACTAAAGAAGATATCAGTTTTTTATTGTTTGAACTTTTTATGGTATCAAATAACCATAAAAGATTTGTAATAAACCTAGAGAATATTGCTCTAAAGAATTCTTGCCAAGATTACGTATGTCCGTACCTTTATGCGAAAAGAAGCCAAGAACGATGCAAGTGTCCACTTCTTACTATTCATGAGGATGGCGTTATACTCAACGTAACCATTAACATTTAGATCACACGAGATGAATACATTTATATTACGGAAGCCTACATATTCATACATCGATAAACTCGGTTCAAATAAAATCGTTTATGTTCTGATTCAATTTACACTATTATTCGTGGGAATTGTCGTTTAGGTTCTAACCGACGTTTTGAATATCGTAAATCTTTTTCACGATTCACGTGTTAATTTATTTAAATGGATTCATAAGTCACGTTGGGCTGATATTTGGTACGGAAGAGTAATCGGAAGCCCTCTTCCCGGTAGATCTATTATATAGAGATAACAGTTAGGCATTTGGATGTTACCAATAGTAAGTATCACACATAGCGGGTTTCGATGCAATTCATAATATTTAATAAAAAAACTTCAAACAATTAATCACTGACCGGTACAGTATGAACAAAATTACTTGAAATAGTAATCAAATTTGCTTGATTTTTATTACTTGATAGATAGTTAACACTTCATGATTAATTACAATAAATCAATATTATAAATTTTCATACCGTTTCTATCTACTCAATTTGTGAATTTATTAACTAATAACTTTTGAATGCGGTTTTAATCAATTAAGATATTATTCTAATAAATAACATCCAGGGTTACCATGTGCAATATTACATTAAAAGTTACTTTTTGATGTACGAGTAATAAATTGTAAAACATACCTAAGTCTTATTTTTTTGTTCATGAAATAAATCTTTTGATGTATATAATTATACTGGCCTGTTGGTCTAGTGGTTAGTGACTCTGACTGTTAAGCCGGAGGTCATGGGTTCGATTCCCAAACGGGACGAAACTTAGTGTGAAGCAAAAATGTTTTTTCGGAGGCTGTGTCCGTAAATTGTATGTTTGTAAAGTCTCCTGCGACACAGGGCTTGTTCCTTACTGCGGGAGTTGTCAAAAAAGTCTTTCACGAGCAATTAGATCAGTCCATCGTATTGATATTTTTGCGCATGGTATGTTTAACAATTTATATAGATAAGTTAAATCTGTATTAATTTCAATGTGTTTATCTTACATAACGCGATTCTACCCTCAGGATATTCAAACATTTAAATAACCAATCGACAGACGGTGTGATTAGAAGTGTGGTCAACTACTGATAGACGTCCGCACATACTGGTGCTATAATATATTTTATAGCCGACTGCGTAATCATGAGGCGCGACGAGTTGAATACTTGTTAAGAGCTCCTTGGGACATGATAAAATATGTTGTATGAAGTAAATGGTAGATGAATTATTGTGCAGTATATTGACAGAATCATAATGCCTTAGGAATTATGAGTAGGATTTTGTTTGGCTTAAGTTTTGTGTTGGATAAGACAAGGCATAGACGCTTGGACAGATTGAAAACTTACTAGTAATATTGGTCGATAGTAGTATATCTATGATCAGGTTCTTAATCAGTATGAAGATTCATGTAGGCGCTCATTGTTACAATTGATTCTTCATATTAATTTTGCAACCGATTAAATTTTCAGCCGATAATAGTTCGCAGTTCGCGATGGGTCTTAGTGTCATATTTTATTCTTTGAAAAGAATGTGTTTGGACACGAATCGGTAAGAGTTAAAGTCCTAAACTACTAATTATAATAATATTATGTAGATCATAAATCGATCGTCTACGATTTATTTTGATTTGAAATTCATTTATATAGAAAAAACATTCAAGCTAATGTATATTCAATCTTTTTAGTCAAACATCAAAGAAAAATAATAATTCACTATGTCCATTATTAAAATTAAAAAAACCATGAGCATATTTAATAAATTTTATAACATATTTCCTTTTCAATATTTAGTTCCCACAGATCAGAAATTAAAACAACGCAAAAATAAAATTAAACAAAAATTAATGAAACCTGACATTTATTGATACTATTTCATCTTCAAATTCTGGTGCTATAAAAAATTAAAACAAAGCTGTTTGGCGATTAAAATGAGCGAAGATCATAAATTATAGAAAGCCAAACTGTTTATAGCATAATACATTTGATCTGTATTAATAGTTATACTAGGTACTTTGATGATGTGGATTTGCTCGCAGTAGATACGAATTAATCGTGAAGCTTTTCGCATAGGATACATAAAAAATATGTTAAAACGAGTCTCATAATTATAATATCATTCATTTTAGGTCTCCAGCGCTCATTTATGGATGCATTTTAAAAGAAACATATTCCTTTCAGGGATACTTCATCTTAAAGTCCTGGTGTAAAAAAAAATGGATTGGCAACACGCAAATGATACTTTTGGTATTGCAAGAGTCCATAGGTTATGGTAACTGCTTGACATCAGGCAAGCCGTATGCTTGTTTGCCACCCAAGTAGTATAAAAAAATCCGACATTAGGCGGAGAAACAGTGTAATAAGCTATAGGTAACGGGTTCTGGAACAAAAACACATTCTACTCCCCCTCAAACAATACAAGAAAATAGAACGTGCTATAGGTACGTTATTGTAAAATCTACTTTTAGACAAGCATACAAACATTCAGATCAAAAATATCACTATAGATGTGTCGGTGCGGCTTATTAAAAAAAAAGTAAACGAATCATATAAATTTCGAATCATTATGCCTCTTACCGAAGTAAAGATCACGACTTGAATTTCATTATGGATTATTACAGTATATTTTATTTTATTAGCTTCGTAATATTATGTGCTATTATAGTTATAGACTATTCGTTGGCTTATTGAATAGAAATATAAACTGGCCGGTAGTCGGAATTGTTCACTTTTGTTTGTTTTGATGATTGATTGGTGGTTTTATGTTGTAACTATTATGGTTGTAGTTTGAGACTAGTAGAATGACGATAAGGACTAGTAATCAAACAAGTAAGTGAAGGAGGCCTATGTCCAACGATGGACGTCTTTCGGTCAATTTTTTTTTCTTTAAAACAGACAACTCCCGCACTAGAGAACAAGCTCTGTGTTGCGGGGGATTTTACAAACATACAATTAACGGACACTAATTACACCCAGACTCAGAACAACACTTTGTAGGTCACACAAAGTTTTGTCCTGTGTCTGGGTGTAATTAATGAATAGTATATTAGTTATACGATTATTTATCAAATCTTTACTAATATTATAAATATGAAAGTTTATAAGAATGGATGGATGGATGTTTGTTACTCTTTCACGTAAAAACTACTGAACGGATCTGGATGAAACTTGGCACAGAGATAGATTATGGTCTGAAATAACACATAGGCTACTTGTTTGCAGCGATAACCGACATCCACGCGGGCGGAGCCGCGGGCAACAGCTAGTATTTTATAATGCGAAGTTTAAACATGATTCAAAGAGTCCTTATTATATATATTCCTATAATCTTCCTCATACAAAAACGTGCACCATAATTATAATAAAAAACAAATACACTTTTCAGATTTTCAAATTGTCGTGTTTAAAACAATAGAATAGATTATGTGCTTTGAGTAGGATTTGTGAATTACTAGACTTCGTAGTGGGACTTACCTGCCAACATTTTTTATAAGAACAAAAAAGCGAAGTCACTACCAAGAGGCAAACTACAAACAATGAAAAAGAATAATCTAAAATATAGACTATATAATATTATGTACCTTAGAAAAAAAGAGATATATATATTTTTTCTTCTCTTTCTTGACATCATGTTTATTATATTATTATAACTGCTATGTAAAGTCGGTCCCGACTGTTAACAGTCGTTAGATCACGACAGAGGCCTAAATATGGGCGATCTAAATAACTCTGTCACCAGGTTGACCACTAACCATACGATAAGAAGAAGAAGACTGCTATATAGAAAGAAAGAAAGAGATATATTTATTTTGTACCTAAACAAAATTACAAATACTTAACAAATAATATACCTTATAAGTATGCCTTATATCTGCCAAAATAAGGAAACGTAACGTTCGTTAAAGGCCGGGTGTTAAATAAATCACGTATCGACAAATGGTAAGCGATGACGTAAAGTCTAGTTCTCATTCTAAATGGAATGCTTTATGGTCGTTTTACTAATAATATCCATTGCAAATAACTCGTTTTCATTAATGAGAAAGCAGTAAAACAACAGATTAAGTTGTGCGTGGGAACACAATATAGCTAGGGATTGCTTTAACTGAGCGGAGATGAACGGAGTTTCATACTTTGAAACCTTTTTTCTTAGTTCATAATGTTATCCTCACTAAATTTTCGTCATGGTGCGGTGGCTAAGTGAATGGGTAAGATTCCCTTTAAAACAATACCTTAGAACCTTGTTATTCTAATGGTCTTTGAGTGCGACCGCTAACCCACGAGGTCCCATGTTCTATTCCCAGATCAAGGTAAAAACAGATATTATATTTTTTGTCACGATACACACAAATCAAATCAAATCAAATCAAATTTATTACTTTGCAAACATGGGTACAATAAGTTGGTACATATTAAAGAAAAAAGTCGCATTCCATATTTAGCCGTGCGGCGTGCAAATTGTTTTAAATAAAATTATACATAAAATCTAGGAAAATTACTTTAAATTACATTATATAAAATTGAAAATAAAAAAATAATTAAAACAATACAATTATATTACAAATGTGAAAAATATGGAAATTTAATTATAATTAGGTATGTCAAATTCTATTAAACAACAAAAGTGTCATTTAAGAAATCGGAAATTGAGTAATAACATTTTTTAATAAGAAATTCTTTCAATTTAGTTTTAAACAAATTCAAGTTTAGCCCTTTATATGACACAATCGTCACTATTCGAAGTTTGGGAATTGGCGGTGTTCATACCGCCTTTATACGTGAAGCACGTATAGCCTGATCCAAAACCGCAGGACATTTATTAATGTATATGGTGTTTCCAAAAACCGAGATGAGCGGAGCGAACCTAGATAAACTAAATCGATATTTTCAAAACTCAGCTTCGCTTGAGGCAATCACCCCGCGTACTCTTTGATAGTGCCCGTATTAGTGAAAACCGGCCTTTACGCGGATATTGGGCAACTAAAAAGTCGCTCGCAGCTAAAAAGAATGCTCCATTATAACTTATTTATTACTAAAAACGATTTTGTTGTATTGTAAATTAAATCCCAGTTAGGCGCGGCTAGATTTAGAAATTATCACATCGTCAATCAATTGGTTCATTTTTATAAAGCAGTAAAGTTAGTTTGTTTAATTTTGTAAACTTGTTCCTATGTTAACTGGTTGTTCGCTCGTGTATTATTCAAATTAAAACACTATCTCTATTGATAAGCTATGGGAAATGAAACAGATCTATATATTCCATTGATTAGACTGGTGTTTTTGGGTGTTTATGAGTCTTTGATTAGTTGTTTATTTGATAAGGCCTAGGGCAACTACGGATTTAAAAAACATATTATAAATTTGGTAGTACGATCTAGAAATGTAGGTACTTATCCACCGCTCATTTAGGGATGCGTTTTGAAAGAAACATTTTCCTATCCCAGGGATACTCCATCCTAAAGCTCTAGTGTAAAAAATTGGGTCGGCAACACGCAAGCGATACTCCTGGTATTAAAAGCGTCCATAGGCCACGGTAACTGCTTAACATCAGGCGGGCCGTATTGTTGTTTGCCATCTAAGCAGTACAAAATAATGTTTGAGTTGAATGCAAAGTCATTTTACACGTCTTTATCATTTCGCAGTATGCATTCAAGAACCGTCCTACGATTTAAAATTACCTTATAAATAATAATAATAATATTTTCGGGACAACTTACACATCGCTATCTGATCCCAAACTAGGCAGAGCCTGTACTATGGTAACCAGGCAACTGATAAACATACTTATATATTTCTAAATACATACATATTATAGATAAATTACACCCAGACACAGAACAAACATTCGTGCTCATCACACAAAGATTTGGGAATCGAACCCACGACCTCCGGCGTAGCAGTCAGAGTCACTAACCACTAGACCAACAGGCCAGTCATAAATAAACTTAACCTGCATATAAAACTTCTCAGTATGTCTCCATCCTAATGATACGAAAGCGAATCCAACAAATTCATACAACACAAGGCAATATATTTTTAATTGACTATTTTGTGACTCCACGAACAATAGGTGATTATACTTCATTGTAGAAAGCGAGTGGCACCGCGGGGCGATCATTGTATTTGTTCGACGGGGCCACAGATATCGATTTAATATCTTTTCAATTAAACCATCGATATAATACAACGTACTAACAAGGGACCATCTGTTTTCGATTAATTAATATCGAAATAAAAGGTAAGTCAATCGTGAAATTGTTGTTAAATGTTGAAACGGATATGATGTGCTGTCAATAGATTATAGATTTCATTTTTATGTTTCGTGATTTGATGTCTATGATATTAATCGTCTCTTGCTTTATAAACGAAAAGGTTTTAATAAAATTCAGAATATTATAATATTTAGAATGATCCCAAAAGTGTCGACTCAATCCTGAGACTGTTGATTTAAAGAATATTATTATTATTATTATAAGCCTGTATTGTCCCACTGCAGGGCAAAGACTCTCTACTGTCCTTCCACTTCTCTCTGTCTAGAGCCGTTGGGCTAGTCATAACTGACGCATGTCAGATGAGCAATGGCCCAAACTCATTACCCAGTTTTCGAAACCAATCTTGACATCGACGCCAGATCCAGTACACTGATATGCCCTGCCTGATGGTAAGCAGATACCGTAGCCTATGGCCGCTAGCAACACCAGGGGTATCACTTACGCGTTGCCGACCCTTTAAAAACCTTATAACTCCTTTCTTGAAGAACCTACTAAATGCTACTAAGGTTACAAAGATTCTGTTTTCTTTATTTTTCTTTTCTTTCTGGTCCCATTTGGGACGGCAGCAGCACTGAAGTGTTCGTGTAGAGGTGACCAGCTAACCACTAGAATACACGTGCGTCAAGTTTAAGTACGATTGACTTATCTTCTTTTTCTGAAATACCGTTCATATTCTCCTTTACAAAAACTTAACATACAATTTCATTCTAACCGCACTTCCTCTCAAGTGAAGCTTGTTTACGATAAATTTAACAATAAACAAACAAAGACATAGGTGTTGGTTACTCGTTAGACTAGTTAGTTAAACCAGAGTTATGTTCATGGGTTATCGTTACAAGCCTCCGCTATAAAATATAATTATTTGCTAGAAACCAATTTGTTGTTTGCACTATTGAAATTGTGATTTGTGGTCATCAGAATTCTGTTGAAGCATTGTTAACAGTTGTTTTAAAGGAGCTAGTGCAATCAATTTTGAACTTAATGCTGTTGAAATAAGGTATGTTATGGTTGGTGTTTAGAATAAATGAAAATAAAATTAAGTTGGTAGTTATCTGTTGAATATTCCATTATCTTTAATGTCTGTTTATCATAATTTTATATATATAATTTCTATATTTGCGTTCTAATATCTTTAAATGTTTAAAGTACCTATTCTATTTTATGTAATATTTGTGCTACTGTTCATTTTATCCAAATATTTAGGATACATTTGACCAGTTTTGATTCCCATCAATATTCTTAGTAGAATTTTATTATTATTAATGTCAGATTTATTTATAATAAAAATTATTAATCCTTTAGTGATTATATAGAAAACAACCCAAGTATTATTTTGATTTGTGTTGTAATTTTGTGACCAATAGTGTCCGTCATAGCTCAAAGGATTGCCTCGCAAAAATAATAACGGAGACTAAATCTACTTTCCGTATACTATCAATCTAAAAGTTTATAACTTTTTGATTTTCTTTTATCTTTAATAGTTAACGCATCGTAACTCTTCTCTCTATTTTTATTTTCATTTTTAACCTATTGAAACTAAACACCCTTTTATCTAAAAATAGAACAAGAGTACATTGCAAGACCAAGCAATAAGAAATACCAAACCGTTCTAATTGCTCAAAAAGGCAAAGAAAACTATTCCAATCATCCTTGTTGCTACAAAACATATGGACTTTAAAAAAAGAAACAGGTCTTAAAGGTGTCCGGAAGTGTACAATCAAATGGATCGTTAGTGGAATTGAGTAAAAACTATAAAAAGGTGCATTATGTGAAGGTGCAAATTTGAAAAAGTTAAGCTTACCTGCTTAGGCAAAAAAATATATCAATGGTAAAATTGACATGCGGTCAAAAAAAGGTTCGCTAATGCGCGATTTAGATAGATGGTCGTTTTTTGTTTAGAAAAAAAAGTCCGACCAATACGTATATTATGATATAAAAAATTGGCATTCTGTCGAATTAGATGATTGCTCTTAATGTTATATGTTTTACATAAAAAGTTTTACTTTAGTGGTATAATTTTGTTTTTATTGTTTATTAGGTAGATGAACTATAAACTGTATGAAAATGAATTGAAGTATCAATATACATAGGTACCAGTACCATTCAAAAATGAAAACTTATGCAAGCAAATTAACTGCGCGTATGTTTATCAATTAACGTAGCCTTGAAGTATTATACCAAGATAATACAAATTAATTCTCATTCACCAAACTGCTTACAACAGATAGTTTTCGGTCACTTTGTGTACAGATAATCTTATTTGCTATTTTATATCAAAGTAGCTCGGAGCAGGTGGATGTGAGAAGTGAAGGATATTTCCAAGTGGTCGTATACTTGAAGGGTAGTATGCCTAGCGGTGCTGCGAAGGGCTGATGATGATGATGAATAAGATCTTAAATCTGCGGGCTAATCAAATAGTGTTATTGTGTAAAACCTACACTACTCGGCCTCAGTGGCTGGGTATTCACTTTAATCGCTACACCAAATAAATGCTTATAAAGGGAAGTGGAATATAAAATTAATTTTCATATTTAAAAAATATTTTCGTATAAATTACATTCAATATTACGCTACCTGTACGTATACGTATTTGTTTGTAAAAAAAACTGGTTATTCCTAACAGAAGTCGTTTGGCTTGTCCTTCGACAAGTAACTATTAGATAAAGATCGGACCGTACTCCGATGATATCATTCATAACGCAGGATGAAGTCAAGCAGCGCACTTAGAGTCATTCAGTCAATCATGTTTACATTGTAGATGCATCAGAAAATATTATATTGTCCTTTCATATAAACTGCTAGAGGACCGCAATTTTTTCCTATTATTTATTTTATTTTGAAAAATCACTTTTCAGTGGTTACTTTCATCATCCTACTAATTATTATAAACGCGAAAGTTTATAAGGATGAATGGATGGATGAATGTTTGTTACCCTTTCACGTTAAGACTACTGAACGGATCTGGACGAAATTTGGCACAGAGATAGATTATAAACAACAGCTAGTTTAAGTATAAAAACAGCAAATTTTTTAGTTCCAGTCACTCACTCAGCGTGAAAATTAGACACTTTTTTCAAAGAGAACTTCCGTTACAAGCTTAAGCGGGGCATATAACATACCACGGACATAAAATATACCTAGCATTAGCACAAACCTTTATGGTAAACAAAAAAGTTAGTTCAGTGTTAAAATCCTCAACAATACAATATACTCGGAACAGTGTTAGCAGCCAGAGTAAATTGACTCACAATTTTTTTTTCAGGACCTATTTAAATATAGTCTAAATAGGTAAGTACAGACTCAGTTATATATGTATGTGTATGGTAAAATAGCCACACACATACATAAACAACTAATCAAAAGAAAACTAAACCAAACTCTTTCATAACACGTCAGAGGCGTTAATACCAACACCCGTTGATATCTTTTCAACGTAACTGTCGAAGCGTATTTCGAATTGTATCATACGATTTCGTTCAACGGTCACTTGTTAGCAATATGATCTGAATAATGACACCCGCGATGGGAAAGCTATGGGAGGTTGACCGTGACGGCTTGTGTTACAGTCTCGTGGATATCAAATCACATGAATATCTATATTGATGGGAGATTATTGAGACAACTCGACTGAGAAGTCTACTGCTACAAAAATAACTGTTAGTCTAGTAGGAGGGTTCGATTCCTACCCAGAAGAAATAGTTGTGTGATAAGAACGATTCTTAAAATTTTTGTCTGGATGTAATTTTCGAGTGGGCAGCAGTCAAGGTTAGTAACCACTGGACCAACATCCAGTGGTTACTAACCTTGACTGCTGCCCGGAGGTCGTGGGTTCCAGCACAAAACTTTATGTGATTCCAAGTCTGGGTGTAATTTGTGTCAGTGATTTATTTTTGTTAAGTTCCCACGACACAGAACTTGTTTTTTAGTGCAAGAAAGTCTTAACTTAAAATAACATGTACCCAAGAAAGTACCTACCAGTTGTCTGGTTGCCATAGTACAGGCTCTGTCTAGTTTGGGATCAGATACTGTGTGTGAGTTGTTTCAAGATTATTATTATTACCTATATTTAAAATTCCCAAATAATGCTATTACATATCATATTATAACATAAAGAAAAAGTTACTTTTACTCAAATAATATTATTAAGTATACATCTATTTAATGGAAATGGAAGCCATTCTGGACTATAATTTGAATGCCTCAGCTACTGAGTTATAACCTCATCTTTATGCGAAGACCACACAGTCATAATTGCAGTAATATTATTATATTTAATGTCTAAACTATTAAATTTTGAACCACGTTGATAAATGATCGCGCTAATTTATTCTGACAGTGTGTTATCAAAATATTTCTTAACTTAATGGCAGTATAATAATAATAATACATTGATGTAATTGTGTACATGAGTATCCTGGAGATAGGCCACCCGTGCTCCAGGGGAAACTGTATTTAATTTACTTTTTTGCTACCCCAGGATTACCCATACGGTTGTATGGGTAATCCTGGGGTAGCTCTGGTAATACAAGAAGAAATAACCTGAAGAATTTTTATTTCTATGCATGATTTTGATTCACAACACATTAAGTATTGGTACTTTCATAACACACCAAATATCTCTCAATACTTGAAATGTACAATCATTTCCGAACCAAACAAGCTATTAAGAACAACAGTTTAAAGTTGTTAACCTATTTCCAATCTATAATACAGAATAATTTTACAAAACAACCTTTATCGACGCTCATATCAAAATCATTAAAGCTACTAAACGATTTGACTCAATCTGTCTATAACAGGTAACATCGAATATGCAAATATGCTCATATAAATTATATATTTGGTAATTTATGTTAATTTCCCTAGTGAACTAATAGAGGACGTCCGTTCTGATCACTTTACGTCAAAAAATAACTAAGTTTCTAAATGCTATGGGAACATTTTTCCATGTTCATTTTAAGAACCGTTTATCAAAAGTATTTATTAGGGTAATTTTGCCTCAATGAGTCTCGATAGGAAGTCATTATGTATGACCAGTAGTTTATTATAGACGGAATTATGGCAATAGCAATATTGCGGTTTTATGTGAACTATGGAATATTATTTAGTGCTAAAATCGTAATATATAATTCTAGCATTATAATGTCTAGTATTTTTAATGTTTATGGAATTGTTAATGTTGACGAAAAGAACGCTACGTTTGGCATATATGTAGCTATTATTTTTAATGTAAAGTAATTATGCAATGGATTTTTTTTCCTACTTAATTTTTATTTACTGGAATAATTTACATTTTTCAAATTATATAGGTACACCAAACTATTTTTTAACTTAAAGGTAAGAAATGCACAAAATAAAAAATAAAACAAAAATGACTCTAGCGTCAAAAAATCCTCAACATCACTGTCCAGCATTGCCACGTCATCTGGTTGTAACTGGTATTTTTTTAAATTATTTTATTATAGTTCATTAATTATGTGTGTATTTTATATAATGTTACATATTTGTGATACAAAATAAATAGGATTTTTTTTTCTTGTTCAATAATTATTTCTATTTATGTATTATACTTTTAAATATAAAATATGTTATGATAGTTTTGATGTCAAGAAATGTTGTGTAATACATTGTTAGGGGATTTTAAATTCTTTCAACTAACGTCTATAGCAATTTACAACTTATTATGCTTAACATGTTCTTCAATCACTCATAGTTTAAAAGTGAACAGCAATAATGATTTAACTGTCCGTTCATCTATATACTCGTACCTAGCAAATTCAAATTTTATAACGCATGATTTATATTGAAGCAGCCGTTTGACAGCAGTTAGCAAATTAGGCCACGACTTCAGAAGATTCACAGTCATTAACTTTCATCTTTCATACATCAACAAACACCTTCATTTATTTTATTAGCACCATCGTTTATATATAAATAGATTTATGTTGTTCCTTTATAAAAATGACGTAAATATATTCAAATATAGCCTGTTAATTGTGTAAGAACAAACGATAGTATAGACAGCAGCGTATACATCACACGTTTGTACTCACTATCGATCATGATTACGACTATTATTATTACATTTGTTACCAATACTGTGTCGTAAGCGGTAGTATATTTTTATTCTCGAACATAACAGGTAATGAATGTTGTGCATGGAGAGAAATACATGTGTCAATTGATAGATAGCTGTTAATTTTAATACGATTTGTCGTGACTTTGGCTGATGGGTGATGGGAAAGGTTCAGAGGTGATTTGTGTGAGCATTAGGAGTTCAAATGCTAACACACGAGTATGTGGGGTCAAATACATTAGCCACCTAGCGGGTTTAAGTACATTTGTGTAAACCTTTATTAATCAAATATATGTATTTGGTGTTCTTGTTCGACTTTTTGGTGAGAATTATTTTTAAATGTTAGAATCTCTTTTGTTAAATGACGTAGACTGTTAAATCTAGAAGATTAAAAAATAAATAGAAATACTTATGATTGGCGTGATATTTAATATACTAAAACCACCTCGGTACCACGTTCTGATGCTGAGGACGCGGGTTCATATCAGGTAGTATAAATTATCGAACCCAAAATACTAATAAAACTAATAAAATGTATATGACATAGCGTATAGTGGTGCGCCCTTCTCTCGTAGTCCGATGAGACGTGCAATCCGACTCGTCTGGAGAGAGATTAGGCGTAGAACCAACTGCTATACGCGCTCTTCAAAGAATCATTATCAGAATAATATTTATTTGTACATACTTTGTGATACATACTAGCAATGTATTATAATATTGTCTATACGTCAGCGTTATCTGTACATAATGTCAATAAAATCAAACGAACACCTGCAAAATTAAAATTCAAAAACCTTGTTCTAAAATACAAGATTAAATTCAAAATATATTTTGATATATTAGCTACAAGTATATAGATTTTAACTTAAGTACCTTAAAACAAATAGAAATATAAAAACGTTACTTTGTCGCCATTAAAACAGCCTATAAACATTTTCTTACTTTTACTTTTTTATATATTAAATTTATTATTTCTACGGAAGTGAAGCTTGTTTAAAATTGATATATGTGTGAAATTTTGCATTTAACTTTAATAGATGTGTAAGTTGACGACTTTAAGACTATAAATTTTAAGGTATCGCTTCTTAAATTATGCGCTAGTAAGTGCCAATTAGCATATGTTGACAAAAATTACATATGTTTTATGCTTACAAATATATATTTCAAGGAAACATGGCATCCTCTCTTAAAATATTATGATTTAAAGTTATTTTAGATAGTAGTTTCAAAAGATTATTTTGAGCTCATAAATAAGATGGGCAGTCATATCTATTTTTATTATTTTAATGGTTCGTCACATTCAATAATTCTAGTATTTTATCGGTTTTATGTTATTTATTGATTATCATTTAATTTTACACATTTAATTATGTATTTCTCAACATATTGGATATGTTTGATATCTATCGATGCTCATCGTTGCTCATTTAACATTTTTTAATTAAAAATAATAAAATAAATTGCAAAATGTCTCAAGATATAAAATAGAATTATTTATTTAATTTTTATTCTTAAGATATTATTTTATTCTGGGTTTAAATATAAGAGAGGCAGACTCTTATTACAAATTTTGCGCTTGAAGAAGAACCTTCATCTTGCAGATCACAACCGCATTGCGTTCATATACTCGAGTCTATACTTCATTCATGGCTAAAGTTTTATTATTATAGGGATACCCGAATACACACCAGCCTGGCATCCAAGCAATACACGCGTCCTAAGGTCGTCGTAGGCTATAGACGCGTCCTTCCCCTACTCTCTTCGCTTGACATTGAAAAGTAATTCACAAAACGAACACATAACACACGAACTTCAACAATAAAAAAACACTTTTTATTATATTTATTACAAGTAGAACGACTTTTGCACATTATATTACATTATTATTACGGTAAATATACTTATATATAACTTTCTTCGTTTTTCTCGATTGAATGAGTAAATTTAAAGAGACTTTGCGAACATCGCGCGTCTCCATTCTTTTGTCATAGACAAAGGGATGGGAGATTTTTTTCTATTTATTCTCAAAATTCAAATTTATTCTCTTTATTTTTTATTCTTAATATATTCAACGCATATATTATTTAAATATTATATTCTGTATCATTATATGTATGGTGTACAATAAAGAGTTTTCTATCTATTTATTTTTCTGTATAACTGACCGTGACTTCATTAAGGCCTGATCAGAAAATCAGCGCTGCAGTTTAAAATGCCGCAGCACAGAGCTGAGATTAGGACCCTTTCTGACATCACACAGGATATCTTTTATTTTTTGTATTGTTATATGTCTATCTTTTTTCTACCATCTGTTATCCTGTGTATGTTTGAATAAATGCTTTTCTTTCTTTCTTTCTTTCTCTGTCTAGAACCGCTTTTTATTATTAAGTAAAAAATATTTTGTTTTACTTTTTTTTATAATATCGAATGTGTATTTAAAACTATGTGATAACACGATGTTAGTTTAGTTTTCACTTAGTACCTACACTTGTTACCAATTTTAGAAATTGGGTAAACGGCAATAATATGGAAATATTTTACGACAGATTTCATCGAACCTTGGCGCTATCACTCAATCCAGTTCTGCTTTTATTGCTTATCATATCCTCACTTGCGTCAAACAGCGTAAATGGACATGGTATTTATTGATGGTGCCCTCGATTCTATGCTGGCGCTAAAACATTTGTTTTATGACGATTTGGCAATTAGTGAAGATGGTAGTAGATAATAATATGGCTACTGAGACTAATTAGGCACTGTTTGATCATTTAAAATTAGGTAATGAAATTTCAGAAAACGGTACCGAGTGATAAAGTTACCTAGAAACTTCAATATCATTTTATAATTTCAACCCATAAACGTCCCACTGCTGGGCACGGGTCTCCTCCAAACACTTGGAGGGATATTAGCCTACTATACCACGCTGGCCAGATAGTTGGTATAGGGTTTTGTTTCGAGTATTCCCTCTCTTGCAGTGGATATTGTCTGCCTGACTTACTCCCTTAGTCGACTCTTACGACACCCTCAGGATGGAACGGAGTGGTGACATTTGTATTCTTCCGTCACCACACGGAGAAACTTCAACGTGTATTCAAAATTTCATATGTCACGGTTAGTTCGTGACTCTCCTTTCAAAATGCGGTAAAGCATGTCATAGTATCTTCATGACAGAGTCTTATACCTATAAAAAGTTGTCAGTAAACATTTTTTATGGCAAGTATAAAGAGGTTTTCATATTGGCGATTTAGTAACACGGCCCAACTAGCAAAATTGCTTTATAAAGAGTCCTTTTTAAGAATTAAGACATTATAAAAGTTTTATATCCATCCTGACTAAGAGGGCTTATCTTATAAAGGCATGTTAGAAGACATTTTGTGCTAAAAGAACATTCATACTTATTAAGTACTTTTGTAGACGTTTGTAAGAAATCTTTATAAAAAAATTGTCAGAATGAAGGTTTTACAAGAGCATTTTGTAAGACTAATTGGTCTTTACATTATTTACACTTAGTAAAGCATCTTACAAGTCTATTCGTTCTTAGTGACATCTGGAATAAGTGTGTCATTAGACTTTTACTCTTACTAAAACCTTGTATATAACTGCTGTAAAACCAAACTTCTTTAAGTATAATTTGTTTTGTCTAAGTCATTCTAAAGAGCAGAAGCACATTTCAAGACTTTTATAAGATCAAGTTATCTTATAAGAGTCATAACACAGTCTTTTATAAGGAACCCTATAAATTATTAACATGGCGACAGAAAGATTGTCTCGGGTTAGTGTTTAAGAAGAGCAAAAGACTTGTAATTGACTAAACAAGTGTTCAATAAGATAAATCAGTCTTACAATAATCTTTGGAAGTGGACAATTGCTCTTATAATTATTCACACAAAGTTCATTTGATTCACATTTAAATTTCACAAATAATTAAGTATATTTATAATATTCTACACACATTTCGGAAAGGGCCCGTGAATATATTGTTATTTATTTATAAAACTATCCAGTAAATCTATTTTGCCAGATTGTTCATCAATATAATATCAAGATAGGTTGTCAAGAAGTAAATCAAGCATTTAAGATAAAATTAGTAGTAAAAACACATAAGAAATTATAATAACTTCATTTTTTTTATTTTTCATCCACCTGCACATTTTTTTTTTTGCCTTTTGAAATAATACACTTACAATGAGATCCCAGAGAGGAATACAAGAAGAATCACGCTTAGGACGGCATTAGGAAGATGATTGTAAGAGTAAAAAGTGACTTAACAAGACCATATTTTACAACAACTATAAGAACAAATTATCTTATAAAGTGCGCCCAATTCCACACTTACAAACGTTTGTAAGTATACTATAAGAGTAAAGAAAAGGTGGTCTTAGGATACATGTAAGACCAAATTTTGCTAGTTGGGGGTTAAATATTTCGTCTCTCAATAAATTGCTATAGCCTACATACTAACCTACATAATTTCACACATTTTAAGTGCGTTTATGACCTACCTAATGATTATATTTACGACTAGCTGTTGCCCGCGGCTCCACCTGCGTGGATGTCGGTTATCGCTATCGCAAAAAGTTGCCTATGTGTTATTCCAGACCATCTGCCTTTGTGCTAAATTTCATCCAGATCCGTTCAGTAGTTTTTACGTGAAAGAGTAACAAACATCCATCCATCCATCCATACTCACAAACTTTCACATTTATAATATTAGTTAGGATAATATAGTTGTGTTGTTGTTAATATAGGTAATTTACTCAATTCTGTACTCAATTTCAGCGGTGCACCGATTCGTTTGTATTATTCAAAATATAAATGTCATCACCCCGTTCCATCCGAGAATGTCTTAAGAGTCGACTGTCGACTGAGGGAGTAAGTCAAGCCGACAGTATCCACTACAAGAGGGGGAAATCACGAAAAAAACCCAATATCAACCGGTCTGTCCAGCGTGGTAAAGCAGGCTAATATCCCTCTAAATGTATGGAGGAGACCCGTGCCTAGCAGTGGGACGTTTATGGGTTGAGATGATGATGATTCCAAACATTCGAACAGAACAATTAGCTATGCGTGGTACACTCGCACTAAGTCGTCAGTCTGGAACTCCACAGTCTTGTACTCGTCGAACGCTCATCTTCGCTGTAACTCTATAGTTTTCATATCCCACCGCAGCACAACTTGAATTTCACCGCAGAACTTATGACATACGAGAACGTCTTTGTAATTATTTATTGAGATGACCACCTGCTTCGAACATTTTATACATTTTATATCTAGAACATTATTGTCTACACAATAGGTACTAGGAATCCTTCTTAATGATATTTGGTAATCAAAATAATTAAGGTAATTTGTAATAATTTCGTAATACACCAGGTATCGAGAGCCACAAACAGTGACAGGCAAGGCTCCATGAATGTTTTTGTTCTAAGTCTGGGTATACTTTTATGTCCATAGTTTATATGTTTGTATATAGCGCCGCGTACAGGATTCGTTTCCTAACGAAGAAGTTGTCTTTTCAAAAGATAAAAAGGAAAAAAGAAAGTTTTATGCAATAATAAGTAGGTACTTGTACTGTCTTTAAACATAATTAATATTTTTACCCAGGCAGAAATTAATATTTTTATTATTCTGTAATTAATAACGGTTCAAGGATCTAAATTTAAATTTAACTAAAATTATTTCACGCCGTTCTCACCTAATAAATCATTATCAGCTATAAAGATATAGTTATAACAGTTATTTTTTTAATACAAAATTACTTACTTAATACTAATTCTTATAAAGTTGCTTGCGCGCATTCGTAAACGCCCCTAATTGGTCGAATTTTAATCGTTTAACATCGTGCGTGATCGGCTATTTACGGAAATTATAATTTAGTGTTTATAAATCGAACATTGACCTAGGCAATACTGGTATTTTAGTTATTAAAATATAATGTGTTTCGTTATAGATACCACCCCTCTGTTTCTCTGGGACAGAGGTCAACTTAAACTGGCAATATATAGAGTTAAAATCAACTGCTAGATATTCCAAAATAAATTGTTTGCAAAGTACTAGCCGCAAACATTAACAGATCTGCAAGAATAAGGCAACTCACTTAGGCCCGAAACGGGTGACCGTTTTCTTCTCCAACATGTGTCTTAAGTGGGAATCGAACTCTCTACCTCCAGCTTAGCAGCCAAGATTAATACCACTACATCAATAGACCAAACATATTTAGAACACATTTTGTATAATAAAGATCCTATTAAGTAATATTATAAATTTGAAAGTGAGTAAGGATGTCTGGATATTTGATACTCTTTTACTTAAAAACTACTGAGCGGATCTAGATGAAATTTGGCACAGATTTAAATAAATTATAGTCTGTTACAGCACTAGACGGAGCCGCAGGCAACAGCGAGTATCAAATAAATGATCCATTAAAACAAACTAAGCAATTCTATTTTAAACAACAGAATTAATACTTTTAAAAAGGCAAATGCATCGGAAACTGTTATCAGAAGTAATGTGGCACGGAGAGTATTACTTAACCGGTAGTTGGCCGGTCGTAGGTTCGATTACCGAGCGCAGTATTTACTGGCGGACGCGTCACGAACCAACGTCGATTGAAAATTACAAGTTTTTAAATGCTATTTTATTGCCTCCTCGGTATTCAGTTAGCGGGGCTTGTTTACAATTGTTGCTGCTTTGAATATTTATTTTCATGGGTCTTTTGTTACTGTTTTATTCCACAGTATTTCACTGTAATAGTGTTCTTGGCTAAATTTCGGCACTATAGGTACAAAACAGCAAGCTCAGCTTTTATTCATTCATTTTAAGAGCCAACACACTCATCATCATTCTTTTCTTTCTTTTTAAAAGACTACTCCTGCACTAGAGAACAAGCTCTGTGTTGCGGGGGACTTTACATACATACAATTAATGGACACAAATTACACCCAGACTCAGAACACTTTGTGGGTCACACAAAGTTTTGTCCCTGTGCGAGAATCGAACCCACAACCTCGTGCACAGCAGGCGCATACTACACTCACTGGACCACCGAGGCAGTCCTTTTCTTTTCCAGGGTTACTCCATCACAAAATCAATCTTGGTTTTACAATTTTTCAAGTCCGCAAGACACGAGAGAATGAACGAATCCGACAGATGCCATAGATATTGTTAGCACCTGAACGCTACGATTAATACTTACCATGAGTAGAGTAGTCTAAAAAGGGCTAGCCAACTAAATGGGACATTATTATATTTTGCAAAAAAAATGTGCAAAAATAGTTGCACTTTCTCTATTTTCTTATTCTCATAGTCCGATGAAACGTCAATCTTATACTACTAGGGAAGGATCCGGTGAATGACGACTTAATGTGCGTCTAAAGCTTATAATAAATAATTATAATGATAATACAAATACACAGTCACAGGTCAACAGTAATTAAATAAGAAATATCACTTCCCAACTTCCTAATTCAATAAAGTGATATATCTTTCTATAACAGTAAAAAAATACGAACCACATGTCCAAGTTTATATAAAGCTATCTAATTTAGCAACAAAGTCGTTTCGCGATTTAAATGTTAATCTCATAAATTGTACCATAAATAAGTTAGAAGCTAATATTGTCGGTGACATTAAAGAAACTCTTTCTCATTATACAGTTGTGTAGCAGAAGTTTAATTAGCAATTGTCTTTCAAAATGGGGCATATTAAAAATTGTCTTCATCATCATTTTTATTCTAAACGTCCTACAAAACTTGCCAGGTGGTCGATCTACCTTGTTGAAGGCGCACGCTGCACCTCGTTTTCCAGTACATGGTCGCCACTCCAGAATTTTTTTGTTCCAGTGGAGATCGAGTTTTCGAGTTATATGCACGCTGCTATATTATGTATACAACCCATTGCCATCTTATTAGGTACGGCTTATGCTCTTGGAAAATCAAAATATGTTATAATCTAGATAACAATGGTAATATAATTATGTGCGTGGTATTTTACAACAAATTATAAGCGTTGCCGTTTCCATTTTTGTTACTATGGAATGTCTACTTTCTACGACATAATATAATATTTTTTTCATGTTTCTACTAGTTCGTTGAGCTTACGAATATAATATTACAGTTACGAGTACATATCTACAGTATATTTTCGATTACATAAACTTCACATCATATGGTATGCCACAAAAAGTATTTTGAGATATAAATTATTTCGTCTTAAATTACTTAGCCTAGAGAAACTTAGATAAATTAATCTTATTACCTATGTAAATTATTAATTAAAGCCTGTTTTGTGTTAAATTTATTTCCTTTCGATACAATGAATTCTATCATAATTATAAATATCTATAAATTAAATGGATATTACTGAATTAAATTGAAAAAAATCATTAATTATTATTTTATAGCTTCGAAATGTACTGTTTTCCGTGTGAATAAAAGATATATTTTCATCTCCTTCCTGTTTAGTTGATACACTTAAGTCACATCCATGATATAAATTAAACTATTTAATTTATTACTGTGTCCAGTTTCAAATTTTAAAAAGTTGACTTACTGCTTTATTATCTGTGTCGTGGGCGAGTAGATAACATAATTTATCTGTTTCCACCGTGTTTTATCACAGTGTAAGGCGGTGGACTTTATAGGTAACTTTATCACAACTTTTATTAATTATTTTCTACTTAAATTCGACGGTAGAAAAGTTTTTGTAGTTTTAATGAAATATAATAGATGGTGTATAAAAGAGAATAGGTGATTTTTGTTTTGATTTATGATGTGTGAAAGGAGACTAGAGAATGTGTTGCACCTTTAGTTTACAACATTTTATTGCATTTTTAATGTCTATGAATTCGTGTGTTGATTTCAAATAAACTTGTATTATTTCTAGGAATCATTTTCTACTGAAAAAAAAAAAATTGTTGATTTATTCATATTTTAATTAACTATATGAGAAGTTCAACAAAATCCGAAGAATTTTCTTACAATAAATTTGTAAGTAACACGATTAATATTGAACGGTATTCCGTTCAATAATAATCATGTAGAACTGTAACGCAAATTACAGAACTATAAAATCTTTAATAGAAATGTCAATATAAAATAGTCACATTATCGTAAAAAACCGTTAATTTATAGCATTAATAAGTACCCAATAAATAAATACGTTTATAGATAGCCACATATGAGTTACTAATCAGAAAATTTTCTCAGCTATTCTAGCTCAGAAATCACGTCCGATGTAGACGATAGCTTGTTTTCCTATCACAATAAGCTAATAAGAACGTAACATGGTAAATTACAGCTAGCCAATTAATAGCTGCCTAATCTGGAAACCCAGCGGAGCTTTCTCAGGCAAAATTGGTCCTAATTTTAATGTATTTGTGTGGCTATTACAGTTACAGCTGAAGTGAGAATATAGTATTCGATTAAAAATTTTGTTTATCTTCACATTATGATCTTTCAGGGGATCCATACTGTGCGGTTTCGGAAATCTACGAACGATCAGGTTGCAGAAAGAAGTTTTTAATGTTATTAAGGTTTAGTCCCAGTGTTGTTATTAAAATTATGTTACCTAACTGTTTACTATCGATTTTATTTTTTTTCAATATCGTCATCGTTATTAAATAAATTACAACCGGCATAGAAAGAGACCAGAAGCTCCTTTACTTAATTAAAACAATTAATTGCCTACAAAAGTTATTAAAAAAAGATATTAATTTCTAATCTACATATATAGATAACTTCCCTATAAAATTTAAACAGGAAGACGTATCTTATTCATATTTTTTTATCAATGACTAGGATTTGATGAGGTCAATCTTACCATATATACATAGGTACTAAAAATAATGTATTTCTTTCTCATTATCCTCAAAATGACAACTCTCGCCCAAGGGAACCAACCCTATTTCGCGTTACAAATAATAATAATTTTAAGAAAGAAGAAAAATTCCATATTTTGTTAGTAATCAAACGAAACAACAAAACATAGGTACACAAAAGACATACACAAACTCTTTTTACCATACATTTTGATTGCAAACGAGCATTTAGTATCACTTTTTCTGTGTGTGGGGATCGAACTCACAACATGCCGCGTAGTGGTAAATGGAGAGGTAACCACTTTGAACACTTAACCGACCATGCTGTCATTCTAAACAAAGATCAACTAGGCTTTTACTTATTATGCCTATAATGGAAAATGAGAAATTGGACATGACCACGGCTATCCTCTATGCCTATGTTCATGTGAGTAATTTTATTTAAAAATATAATAAATATGTTATTGTTACTTCAATAAATTAATTTTGGACTAACAATATTTTAATTAAGGTTTTATGATTTTTAAATTATTAATTAATATTGACACAATAAATATTTTGATTTTATATTTGACAATGAAATACTTGACGTATAAAAATCGAATGACAGATACCTATTTTATTAACAGTTACCGTGAGAAAGTAGATATAAAAAATACGTCAATCTTTGGCCTATGCTTTAGTTATTACTTCAATAACTGGATTTCGCACATACACACTAACGAATATTGGCTAATTTTGTGGTTTTATTTTCACATAAGCTTATTAGCTTCCTTATTTTGATTGAGTTACGAAGTGATTTGCTTTGATCGATTTATTTATGGCGTGAAAATATTTATATAATTGTCAGTGAAGCGTGAGAATTGGTGCCTACATTTGTTAAAAATTTATGATTAACATGTTTTTTATTATTATTAATAGCTTTCTTAGTGTGTACTTAAATGAAATATGTATAATAAATTTTAAAAAAGTATCACTTTTTAAATCAAAAATAATAATTTATCATTACACAAATTTGGTTCTAGATTGTCCTGTTTTTAAATATGAATGGCAACACTTTTGATCAAAACAGTTGGTTAATTAATGAATTTGTGTTATCTTTAAATTGTACAATAACAAATAATTTAAAACAGAAAGAATAGATAAAAAAGATGTAAAACATAAATATAAATTGAATATATTTTTTTAATATTTTTATTGCTGGTATTTTTATATTGGATATATTTTATGTGACTAAGTATTTTGGTAAATTTTCTTTTTCTTCTTTTTTAAATCTTGCGTGGTTATGTAAATTAAATGTCTTCTTTCTTTAATGTGCAATTCAAACAATATAAATTATTTTTTACAATATACGTCCCACCATTTATAAAGACGACCACTCTAAGGATCAGTCATCAAGTTATCCCAGTTTAAGCCACAAAACCACCATAAACTAAACAGTTAGATAAAATTAATCATTATTTTGACGGAATTCGGATTTATGTTTATCGGCTACTAACATCTAAAGCACCGCATGCCTGCATTACAGAGGACAATTTATTGGTACAGGCGAGGTAAAAAGGCACACTCACATGTCTTAAAAGAAATTCTTAAGGTACCTATGTCTGATCACCTCCCGCTTAAAGGAGATGAGACCCGTGCGGTGTGTCCTGCAGTATAACATAAATATAGATAATTTACCTAAATCAAAAATACGTCAGTGATACCCTAACAGGTAGAAAGATGTAGAAACAGAGTCATCCTCGGATTTATATCTAGCACTTACAAGTATGATTATGGATGTATATTCTGATAAATACAAGTTTAGCGAGGTCTTAAATATACAAAACTTCCCTTAGTAATTCTAAAACTACATCGAGCCGTGAGGCCTGATGTAATTCTTTGAATAATCCTTTTGAGTCCATATTAGGTATTAGTAAACATTCGCCCCGAGATTGAAAGTATATGAGATACTGTCAGCAGAAAAACCTATGCAAAATAAATATTTTTTATTTAATAGGTACCTAGTTGTATTTGGCAAGAAAAAAAAATTGGATGATTGTACGAGCTAACATTGTTTTAGTCACAGAATCAACAGGTTTGTATATTACAGACATTTGTCAATATTCTTTGATGTTTTGCAATGAATATTTAAATTGAAATTAACTTGATAGATGTTAATAGATACGTAAGAATTAATTCAGTTCATTTGCAATTTCTCGGCACTTGCATTTAAACATTATAATACTGTTCATCAGAATTTGTAACTAGCTAATGCCTGGGGCACTGCTGGTGAAATTTTATGGTGTATCTATTTGCTTATACCAATAAAAATTGACAAATTATAAGTATCATATTTTTATGAAAGGTGTGACATAGCAGCCATATTTTTTAATTTATATATTTTAAAAGTCAACTCCTGCACTAGGAAACATACGCCCTGTGTCGCGGGGGACTACAAACATAATGTACAAAAAAATATTCATGTGACGCAAATAATTATTTTTAATAATATTTTTTAATGTCAGGTATAAAATATGTCTTTTGTTGATAAATTCAGTGTTTTATTTTATTAATCAGTTTTTAAAAGATTTTTTTTAAAAATATCTTTCTAAAGGGGACGATCTATTTTCCAATAACTTAGTTTAAATTTATTCCTTTTTTTTCTTTAAGCACTTTTCTTCCCGAGTGTAACGGCGCTATCAAAATTATTTGTTGTTTCACATTAACAGACTGTCACTATACCTTAACTGAATCGGTAGCTTAATCGTCTGTTAATTTGTTAGATCCAAGACTAAAAGTGCCGCTACCAACAATTTATGGCTTCATCTCGGTCACCTTATTTATTTTAAATGTTTTTTTTCTCTATCATTTATGCTCCTTTAAAGTTCTTTGATAAAAGTGCAATTAAAGCGGTTTAGTTTATCTTTAGATTATTTTATTGATGTTTTAGACTTATGGGTGATGCACGACTTCTGTATCTTCATGGTGGACAAGAATTACAGGGTAGGCTGCAGTGTTAAAGAGTTCGTTGCAAGATTTATAAAGCCATCTATTTTATTTTCTTTAGATTGTAATAGACCAATCTTAACCATCTAATGATAAACGGTTAGTGAAGCCTGTTGATGTTTACAAAACTGATAGTATTACTGCCAACCTTGAGAAAAAAAGATCGAGTAAAGGAAAACAATCGTAATGTGGAACAGAACCAATCCTTAAAATATTATTCTTCCGTAAATCATTCAACAAAATACCTTATAATTATTGCAAAAGGCCTGAGTGTGTCTAATCTATTTGACACCCTCATTTGCAATAATTTGATAGTTCTACAGAATACATCAAAGAAAAGTAATATTTCAAACAAATTGAATGAGTTTTCTATGCCGTATAATATGTATAATGAAACAAATAATTCATATATATAATTTTAGTATTATGTTAATTATAATAAAGAGAAACTGAAGAAATCAAACGCCTTTTGATTTACATTTGGCGTTAATTGCGAGAGTATAATCAGACGTCTTATTAACTCATGCACCACTTGTTTAGGCTTGCGTTCACTATTTGTAGGGTTGTCAATATTTATTTATTGTAAAAGTATATCATACTATATATTTTCGTATTCGAAAATAATATAAATAAATCTAAATAATTGACATTAAAATTAAGTAGGTAGTATAAAGTGCTGAATTAAAAAAAAAACAAAACAAATTTATAATAATCTAGTGTACTACTCGTTGATGTATCTGTGTAACAGAGTTCATCTTTAAAAGTAATAATATCATAATAATAGCAACCCATATAATATTATGTCCGCTAGGCAAGGCATGAATCTCTTTGCCTTTTCAAATAGAGCAGAGAGGATTTAAGCCGTATTTCACTCACGCTAATCCAACGCAGGTTAGTAAATCAGACATGCCTTAAAACTTCTTCTGTGATATGTGAATTTTACCATAAAATAAGTAATAGGTACATAATTTTATTATGTAAATTAGAATTCAACTTTTGTTAACATCAATGGGTTTAACAACCATGCGTATACACCACCTTTTTTACAGCCTTTTTCATTATTCTACTGTTCATCTTCAAAGATCGTATAAATCGGATCAACTTTGTTTTAAAAAAAAATTGGAAATTAGAGCAAGTGGCAACCCTAAAACTGATAAACTTTGCTCGACGTACCGATCGTATTAGCATACATATACCGTTATCCGTTACGAATTCTTTGTCGGTCTTATTAATAAGTAAATCTATGAAACTCGTCTCAGTACAGGCAGGTTTTATCTTGTTTGCATTCCGTTTATAGAGGTGTCGAGTGCACCGCTCTAGTGCACCTTCACGATTGTGTAATTGAATACAGAAATCATGTAATAAATATGAATTGCGACTACTTACTTCATGATTTATTATAAATATTTAGTCGCTTAATAGCTATGTTTCTAATTTGCCTGGACAAGTGTTATATGTTATATATGTTTCGTTTAATATTGTTTTTTTTGTATTTAAAAGATTGGTAGCGCTGTTGCTGAATTGGAAAAATGGTTTTAATATATGCATGTTCCCAACTTAAAACTCCTTTGTTGGATAAAGTGTAACTTTAAAATAATGTTTCTATCGATAAAATATTTAAGAAAACAAGACTTGATAACTGTATATGCATTATAAACCTATTCTGTATCTACCATATTCGACGAAAAAAGAAGTGTTATGAATACTTCTGAATAAAATATTAATTGTAATTTTAATATCTCCAAATTTAAAATCGAAATCATAAATTAAAAATATGCTAATTTCGATATTCTTTAGTTCACTTTACAATATCACACACACTAAACAATCTGTTTTTTTTTTTATATTTAAGTTATTTGAAAAAGTCTGTGTATGAAATCAACTTAATTAATTATTACGTACAATATTTCAAAACCATAAATAAACTACCAAAAAAACATATAAATTGTTTTAACATAATAAACTTTCCGTTCAACTAACAATGTTGTATATAAACATCTTTGCACGAGAAGATAATCTTATCTAAACAAAGGTAGACCCATAAAGTCGCGCTCTTAATTCCTTGTATATCTGATTTGGTCCATGTTGTGTGTCCTTTATACAATGTAATGGCTGCTACAATGTGCGTATTTAATGCCAGTGTATTAAGGGTTGTTCGCGAATGCGTGTGAGCTAACTAAATGGTGCAGTGGTTAAGATAGCTGTGTCGTTTCTTAAAAAATCGAATATTTTTACCCGATTCGGGTATTAAAATTAGAGAACTTTGACATGGTTGTCAACATAGTATGCAACACTAGGAGAAATGCAACATTGCGAGGAACAATTCACAGATACACATTATACCCTATCTCAGAACAAATATCTGTGGGTTATGCAATTATTTGTTCTTGTAATCGAATCCACGATACTCGGCGAAGTGTTGGCCACAAGGTGACCACCATAACCGTTACACTAAGTGCAGTCATATCCCACCACTACAGCAATATATTAAAATTATGTAAAAGCTTATTACAACCAAAATGAAAAGAAATCAATCTCAATAAATTCTAAAACATAAAAGCAATGAATCAGACAATTTCTTAAAACCCCAAACCATATAAAAGCCGGTTTATTTTTAAACATATTATACATAATAAGCGGTATGTAACAACGAGTGGCTAGCCGTGTAATTACTTCATGTAATGTCTATATTGTTTATTAAAAAGTAACGGGTCATAGACTAACCGACTATACTTTTTATGGACGCTCTTATGAACTTGATGGCCGATAAATTTTTAAATGCACAATGTATGCTTGTTCGCCACCTTTGTAAGTACAAAAAAGTCTGAATTTCTTATTACTTTTATTGTCCATGATAATATTATTAGTTAGATTTTAAGATTTAATGAATAGCATTGACTGCATGATGGCTTAAGTGGCTATCTCTGTATTTTACACGGTGTATCCCGTGGGTCATGGTAGAAGAAAAATGTCTACAAATGATTGTTCAAGTCTGGATGTTTGTAAATAAGTAAATTTCTAACTTTATGCTTACGAGATGAATTTTTGAAGCATACATAATATGTCAAATTACGTGTTTTTAATTAAGAGTATGAAACTGTTAAGAGTTTTTTGCTCAATATTATTATACTCACTCGCATTTTACATTAATTATCCTTCATCCATTAGCTTAAATTTAAAGGGTCTTTCTTGTACTTGGAAACGATCTTCTAATTTCTAACAGACAGAGTTATTAACATGCTTAATTATTAGCCTCATTATCACAGCATAGAATTACGCCCGTATCATAAAATGGATGTCATCTTCTATAAAAGGCCTTGAAGATTATTCCAAGTAATCTAATTTTAAAATCGTTTTTATTTTCTTGTACTAGACAATGATAAATTCTAAGTCTGGGTCATAATATATCTGCTACCGGCCCTTACCGGCCCACCAATTACGAAATAATTACCTTGAAGGCTTGGGGGAATTAAAATACTTCTCCGTTGTATACTTTTTGTTGAATACTAAACGATTTTGCATTCTTTGATGTAACAGCAGTATAACACTGGATGTTAAATGTGTTCATTGCAGTGAATAATACTGATTTTGTTGTTCTTATCGTAAGATACAATTAAAACTTCGTAATCCGTTAATTTATCAATCCAATTGTAGCACAGCGTGAGGCTGTAGTTGAAATATTTCTCTTTTTTGTTAGTTTATTAAAAATCGGATTCCAATTTTGAAATTATTTACGGACGGCAGTCGACGAAAATGGCTATTTAATATTTTAGTTACTACTAAGCTCTTATTTAAAGCTCGCTGCTGTAAGGTGATATTACTGGCTTTTGTGTGGCCATGAAACAAAACAAAACATACTCAAGATTTTTCTTTTTTTAAACAAAATCACATACACTTTCGTAACAGTAAAACTGTCGTACACATATAATTTTAGCGTTCCCCATAAAGTTTCTTCAAACCAAATACTAGCGCGTTTAACTCGAGCCCAAACCCCTGTGATTTGGCGCAATTATAACGTCGGGAGAGAATCCAAAAGTGAAAAAAGCGATAGAATTCGGCAAGGCTTTGATTAAAATTGTGACGGCTTGATTGTTCGGCTTCTGCATTCGCCTTTTTTCGGTGAAATGCTTGCAGTAGTTGAGATACGATCAAATTGGACCATATTTTACTGTTTAGTGCGACTTTATGATTGTTACCCTTTTTAAACATATATGAGAGTAAGATTTCTTTTAACTTTTTTTGGATTTATTTAAATTAATATATTCTCTAGATTTTTTTTATTTTTTATTTGCATATTTAGTACTTTGGACCTAGTAGTAATTTTAGACCATGGTTTTATTCCTAGCATAACACAATGTTATTGAGTAATGCTAGGATTTGGATGACTAGACACATTACTACACTTTTTTCTGTTTTATCAAAATTTAAAGTATCATAAATACATAATTTTATTGTAGTTTAGTTTTGTAATTGTTAGTTTATATTATGGTTGCCTGGAGTCGATTTTGCAAAGTTAAAATAAAAATTCAATGCAACTACGAGTGTAATACACTAAGCTATGGGAATTTTAAAAATGTGTGTAAGTGAACACACAAGATGTATTTGGATACTATGTATATATATACTATAGGTAAATATTGCAAAATTCTTATCATCCAGTCGTTCAGGGGGCTATTTATCGGGTTACTGGACCATAATAGCTTAGCAACAAGCTTTGTTACCAACCAATAACAGAAACCGTTTCAAATGATGGCTCATTTAATTAAATTCCAACAAGACATCGTTTCGTTTTTGTGAATGGTCACCCAGACGGAATCACGACTTCATCACCACAAAACGTGAGCGTACAGCAGACGATACAAATAGATTTGTAATGTAACGCAATTTTAACGGTCTTCAACATGATAAAATTTCTGAAAGCTGAAAGACTTCGGGAATTATTCCTTTTATCTAGGATATTAGCATGTGTTTTTGAGATATAAGTATCAAGATTTTTTAGCGAGTTTTGTGAAAGGCGAGTAATAGGATTTACACGGCATAATTATCAATACTAGTTAAGAATACTCTCTATTTACTCAGCATTCTTGTGTTGGTACCGTTTGTCTGAATAGGCACGGTTAATTTTTGCATGTTGGTATGTAATTCTTATCTCGTAATTATGCATGTATGGCGGTCTCATACAGAGCTTAATTTGCATTAAAATCCAAGATCTGAAATAATATGAAGATTACAACGTTTTTTCTTCTTCTTTTTTATTTTATCGATACGCGATAATGCTATTTTTCTATCATAAACCGGAGAAAGAACATCTTAGGTCAGCATTTAAGTGTCAATTTAACGTTTTATAATGACTTATCTTATTTAGTATAGTTTTAGGTACTTGTTTAAAGCTATAGCTGGTGTTCTGTGTTCCGATTTTTTTATGCAACATTTAAAATTTGTTCACTCAAAATACCGATCACATAAATCTGCATCATAAATGTAATTGGTGTATAATAAAAAGATTCCTATTTATTTATTTCAATAATATCCCAAACGTTTATCCATACCATATTATAAAGAGGAATCTCTGGATCTACTGAACCGATTTTGAAAATTTTTATACCAGTAGAAAGTCACGTTATTAGTGAATATTATAGGCTATATTTTATTGACAAAAACATTACACAACCCTAGAAAATATCATTCGTGCGAACCCGGGCAGCTAGTTAATAATAAATGCACAGTAGCAACAAATTACCACCCTAATGCAAACAAATACACAGGTGAATCAATTTTCTGCTTACTCACAGGTGTCAACAGGTGTTATCTAACATGGTCTACTGCTCACCCTCTAGAATATGGCACGTGGTATACTGGACCGTGTCGTGTAATACCAGACCGTGACATATGATTACCATTTAGTCACGGTATAGCACGCAATGTTTACAACTGGCTTGTTTGTTTGATTTAGCGATTTAATCATTTAATGGTCAGTTGATTTATGGTATTCTTCCTTAATAGTAAAGTGTATAGAATAGAGTTAGAGGTTGGATTTTTATTCTATAGTTAGAAAATATATATAACATCATGCTATGATCTATAGGAGCGGAGCAGTACTGAGATATGTTGCAAAATGGGGGAAAATATTCGAAACTACCACGCTGACGAAGTTGCGGGTGATATAAAATAAAGATAGAGAATATTATGGTAATTGTTTACTTCATTGCTAGTAATTTCAATAATTATGATTGTTTTTTTGTAGTCTCTGTCGTTAAATTTGACTAATAACATACATAAAGTAAAATTCATAAGAAGAAGTGGTTATAAGGTTAGATGGGTAAAGGTAGCAGTATAAACACTGTGAGGTACCTGTATGTAGATTTTTAAGGTACATATTTTTATTTTACTTCTGTGTTATAATTAAAACATTTTTATAATAACATAACTAACATATAATAAAGTTCAGTTTCTAAAAAATATATATTCTTAATGTATCTATTTGACATCAGTATAACATTTTATTTTCATTGTAAATAGTAATGAAATTATTAACCACCATTCATATTAATTAGTGTTAAAGACTCGTCACACTCTGTCGCCTACCCCATCGCATCATGTTTCGTGCAATACTCGTCCGTCATGCTCGGTAATGCACGCAATACGTGAATAAGTGTTCACAAAACGATTTGTTGTGTAGCTGACAACGATGCAGTTAATTATCATTCCTTGTTATATAGAATTATTTATGACTGACGTCTGCAGTATTACTGCACTACTTATCAAAATTTTACATTTCAGGTTCTTTAATTATATTTATCTATATTCAATAGAAACTGCTTTGTTTTCTTGTTCTTAGACAAGGGTGGTAGGATAGTAAATAGGTCTTTTTGCCTTGTAGTGGAAGTAAGAGGGCTTAAAAGCTAAATAGCTTCAATATGTTATTCAAATAATTGAATACATACTCTACGTTACTACGTTGTCTGTATACTTAAATATTGTATTTAAGTTTATTTCATTATTATTTATTTGTCTGAACAGCATATAATAATTTTATACAATTATGTGTGTATGTCACTGAACTCCTCCTAAACGGTTCGGCAGATTTCAATGATATTTTGTGTGTGTGTTCGGGTGGTTTAAATTTACAATTGGACCCGGTAGGTGGCGCTGCTGTCGGTATGTTAGCTTTTCCGGGCAGGACAACGTCTGCCAGGTCCACTAGGTGTATATATTCTAATTTTAAATATTAAATTACTGTATTTCTGGGGCATTTACAAACATTAAAATCGCGGATACAAAACTAACCTAAACTCGGCACAATTATATTTATTGATCACATTTTTTGTCCCGTGTAGAGATCAAACCCATAATATATACCTAGCGTCGCAACCAGACACTAAGCCATATATATTATGTAAAATAATAGTGTTTTAAAGTATCCTCTAAAATTCTGACAATTGTATCTTGAGACTATTATAGACTGATTACGTTGCAGCAAATGTACTTTAAAAACACCATATAAATTTACTACCAATTAAATGATTACTTCCACATGCATTATGAAGTAAAAATTATACACTTATCTAAAGATACGTTGACAACAATGTCATGCTCTGTCGCCTACCCCGTACCGTGACGCGCGTGCGATACCCCTCCGTCACGCTCGGTAATGCACGCGATTACCGTGTAAACGCGTGTTAACAAGTAATTGCGTGTTTTATAGCGGTTAATTGAATTATTGAGTTTGCGTTTCAGTGTTAGGGTGATATATAATGGATGAGAGAATTCATTGAGTTTTTTTAACTTGCATAGGACGCATATTGTTAAGTTTTAATAAGAAATGCGATTGCCTAATTTAATAGGAAGTTTATGGCGGCAGCTGATGAAATTTGTTTTTAAAGGTCTATTACACCTCTCTATTCCATTAACACCATCGATTTAAATAGAAATATCAAGACTAAAAATGAAAATATATAACAGCACGCATGGACTAATTGATACACGTCACCATCAACATCGTTTAGAGTGTCATTTGAATTCCTACATGGAACAACACTTTATATTATCCCTAAATGTTTGATCTACGAGTAAATCTGGGTATTCTTTTTGTCCGTGAGATCTATGTTTTCAAAGTTCCTCACGACACGACACATGGCTTGTACTCTAATGAAGAAATTGTTAAAAGTACCAAAACAGATTCATGAATTACAATCAGCATTACACTTTCACGACTGTTTTAATATCATTATTGTTTTCAACATTTATTCAAAATATAAGACAACCACAATTTACGACAGACTTTGAAATAGTAATACAGATAGAGATAAATCATTTCGAATCAGTCGAAAGTCAGGTATATAGTGGCAAATATACAATCATTGCAACCTCTGGTAGTACAAACGAAATGAGATGCAATTTGAGATCATGACTGTAACATTTGGGACCTCAACACGAGTCCTCTGGCAATGGCTCGTGGGCCGAGTCATAAGAAAATAGCGGGTTAAGAGATATGGGGTGAATGGTAAATACAAATTATGTGAAATTGTAGATTTGAAAATAGTAAGAATTTGTAGTAAAAATTGTTTATCGAATAAATTCGAGATAGCATGTTCAACAGTGGACTAAAAATAGGCTGATTGTTTTATTGAATCAAAACAAAACACTCATATACATTTATTTTCTAAAAACTTCCCACAACTAATATCATAAATGCAAAAGTCACTCTGTCTGTCTGTCGCCTTTTCAAGACTAAACGGCTAAACTGTTCCTAATGAAAATTTGTAAGGATACCGATGATATCCTGCGAATGAACATATCCTTTTCACGTGGGCGGAGCCGTGGGAAACAGCTAGTATTATTTAATATACACATGTTAACATCACCACAATCAGACATCTGTTTAGCAATTTCAGAAGCTAAACTCAGAAATAAGTAACAATTGAGTAACAATGAAAAAATATGTGAGTGATTTATTCAAAACAAATAAATCCGGAAAAGTAATTTCAGTAAGTACAGCCTGCAGCTTCTTCGCAATGTCTAGTAAATATTGCATCAATGTTTTTTTAAATCCTCATTCCCTAGAACCACCTATCCAACAGCTTACAACTTACGCCAAACACCAGCCACTATGTCCAGTTGTAGTAATAACGCTGCATTATTGCACCCGCGGCCTTCACGAACTTGTGCTATTTCCAACAAATTGTTTCTACTGCCTACCATGTGCACTATCGATAACAAATTGTCGTTTTCCTTGAAAAGCTGTAAGTGTAATGTGCTATTTTAAGATAAACACATTTTAAGCGGTGCAATTTTTACGATTATGACACTTTAGTTTGTCTGGTAAGTTTTGTTAGTTTGTATATTAAGTTTTATTACTACGTTACTAGAGGTCCATGTTTTATTCTTTCCTGTGATGCCTCTTATCCTGTTCAAAGTTAAGCAACCTTAGTGTACGGGGCGTAATTATCATAATGTAAAGTATCTGTTTTTTTATTTTAAGTCGGTAATGACCAAACTGGTGACTGAATTTTGCAATGAAGTTTTAGTCTGTCTACTAAAAAGTTCAGACAAGCTTCTGAAAGCTTGTAACATCAGGATTTTGTGTTATGGGTAACCTTGGGATGAGAAGTTATTATTGATTTTCAGCCAATTGACTGACTAAAATGAATATAACTGTAACGGCTATAATGAATTTAGGCACCATACAGGCAAGCACAAACTGAAATCATTTTGTTTTCGCCTGTATGGTGCCTAAATTCTCTTAGTCATAATAATATATTTATCTCATAATACATTTTCTTATAATAGTTTATACAATTAATTGACTACGCCTACTTTCAAATTTCACCTTAGTAGTTTAAATTTTCAAATAAACACAGCCATCAATTTAATACAACCTTTTTACGATCACTTTTTCTACATCTAAATTGCCAATAAAAGACTTCGACGCGTGCTAAGTGACAGACAATGCTGTTTTGATCTAGATAGAATAAAAAAACAGGCTTAGAATAATCTAGTGCATTTTAACTATTAGAGAACAAAGTAATGGGATCGGCTTTTCAATAGGAATAGCAATTTGTGTTTTTATACCTGTGGTTCTACGTTGCCCGTAGTATATACTAAATGCCTATGTTGGTGCAAGTTATAAAACAGAGGAGGGAATTTAAAACTTCTTCTACAGTATTTCATTTATGTACTTTATTTTTGTAAGTTAGAAAAAATCATACATAAGCATGAGATTTGAATATAATACGATATGAAAACTTTATGTTAAAGTCTAGGTGTAATTTTTGTCCGTGAGTTGTATGTTTGTAAAAGTCTACCGCGACACAGGGCTTGCTTCCTAGTGCGGGAGTTGTTAAAAAAAAGAGTTATATAAAATGACTTTCCCCAGTTGGCCTTGCTCGCTTGTGTGGTGAAAAGTTTAAATCTCTATTGAAGATTATTACCATGATCGCTGTGTGCTCTACTGAAGTGGCTACATTGTGAATTCCCATGGTTGCCCAGAAAGTTAAAATAAAGACTTGCGCTATATGTAGAGTTTATTTAAAAGGTTGTTTGCAAAATCATTTTTGCAAGAAACAGCCCATGGTTTGGACCACAGTTAGGCATACTTCTGTCTTATAAAATTTACCATAAAAACTGTCCGAAAAATTTAAAACCTGATCACAAAAAGCTTATCTAATTCAAAAAGCCAATTTAATAAAAACTCAAATTCAAAATTTAAATCATTTGATCTAACAAGCGTTTTTTATGTGCTTTCTTTATATAATGACTGTTGCACACGAACGCACTGACGCGCAATTTCGCCAGCGTGCAGCAAATAATCGCTACAGGCGACCCGCGTGCAATCATACCTTTAGTTAAGGTTTGGTTTTACTGCACGAGCGGGTGATAAATTTTAATGGTGGAATAATAAAGATAGTTTAAACAGCTTTCATAAATATTTACTGTCACATTCTTGATACACATTGTTTGATAACATTACTATTTTTAACTTATAGGAAAAAAATATACTCAACGTAGGTATAATAATATAGTACATTATAATGAGTAATTTAGAAGTTATCAGGTAACAGATGAACATTTGAGAGAGGTTGGCAGTAAAGGCACCATATAAGTGGGTAAAAACACTTGATAAATAAATAATATATTAAATGGATAGTTATACTCAGCATACTGTCCACTGAAACATGTCCAAAAGCCAAGCCGCATTGCCTATGTTTATTTTTTAATTTTATCTTATTATATATAGATATATTCTTATTATAATCTATTAATATGAATCAAAATCTAAGAAACGTTGAACAAAACAAAAGGCCTATAAAATTTTAAAGTGTTTTAAAACGGGAGACGACTATACATTTTTTTTAAGCAACATCGTAGTGTACTTACGGATAATATTATAAATTTCTACATAAAATATATTTACACAACATAAATTTTCACCTTCGTAACATTGTAAAGTCATTTTAATTCCAGTGGATCTTAAATTACAGGGTACGTAATTGCAAGGATACTAACATGTAAATTGTACGCCGGCCATACGTTCGGTTAGTGGAACCTAACTGAATTGCCAACTGGCGGACATGTGATGCCAGAATGTGCGCCTGAGGCACGGACGCGCGTTTTGGCTTCTGTTTAAGAACTCTTTTTGAAATTAGTGTATTATTTTTGATATAGGTATATTATTATGTAGGTAAAGTGCTCAAATAATAAGTGTATTGAAGTTTTATATTCTTTGACAAGCCGAAGAAAGGCGGTAGTAAGCAGATACTATGGCCATCAACTTACCCTGTGGCATGGTGATATTTTCTACCAAGATTAAATTATGTGTTCGGATTCAGGACAGTTTCATATTTAGGGAACATTTATTTTTCATCTGTAACGCATACCATGCCTAATCCTTTGCTACACAACAAAAGAGAATAAATTATGAAGTTCGTATCTAGTAAAACCGCTCTGAATATCTTAACACGTAATATAGTATATACACGAGTATTCTATTATCTAACTTTTCAAACCACAACGAAAATTGTTAGGAGGTCTATCTTTTTGTATTACATAAATTTTGGGAAATACAAGACCTAAAAAACTTCAATCAAGACGATGCTTAATTTTTTGTATTACATATCAAATTAGCCAGCAAGTAAGATACTGTAATTATTAAACAATTTATACACAGAGGATAAACAAGTATTGTACCGGCAGAAGTACTGCTATACCATACCATAAAAACTACACTTTATGAAACCTATCATCATAGTCGTGAGATACACAAGGAGCAATTATTATTTAAAAGGTTCACGCTAGCAAAAGCACTTTATATTTGAAATTTAAAACAGTAATGAATGAAACTAGTTACGAGATAAGAGTTCAGAGTAGGTACTTGCATTGGCTATAGGAACACATCTGTTGGTATGTTTATGTTGCTTGTTAAGGGTATTGTACATGTAATTTGTTTATGTATTGTTTAATAAATTACTGCACTGTCTACGGAAATACTTTATAAGACTCAGCATTAGGTAATGCTTACTAAGTTTGTGAGTATGGATGGATGGATAGATGTTTGTTACTCTTTCACGTAAAAACTCCTGAACGGATATGGATGAAATTTGGCACAGAGATAGATTATGGTCTGGAATAACACATAAGCTACTTTTTGCAGCGATAACTGACATCCATGCGAGCGGAGCCGCGGGCACCAGCTAGTTTATTATATTTTGGTCGTTCTTATAAGATTCTTCGAAAAGCGTGGAGCCACGCCAAAGAACCATGCTAAGCCACTGGAGATTAGACTAGACCTAACTTTAAGGTTGTCATTGCTCGAAATGCAAATTAAGATTGAAAATTAATCTATATAATAGCACAGCTTCTGGACAGAGTATCTAATCCTTAATCTAAATAAATCCACGAAGTGTAATTCCGAATTTATTTAAAGGAACAGTTTTTCTTCCCGTGTCAATTTAGTTTATGGAATGAGCTTCTTGTCAAGAATTTTACCAAGGAATGATATCAGAGTATTTTCAACAAAAAAGGCATATCAAACATCAGCATGGCATCTTTAAGCTACGATAATTACTTACCATGAGGCTGGTCGTATGCCTGTTTGCCTCCTAAGTGGTATATAAAAAAGATACAGCGGTCTTTATCTTACGAAATTTGCATATTCTTGCGGTACTAGTCGCAGATGATAAAATTATGAGACTATTAATAAGTAGGATTTTTACCTGTAATATTACTGATGAAAGAATAATGGACTCAGATGAAGAAAAGAGCATAAAATTAAAAAAAGAGTTACTTAAATATCTATAAGTTTTTTATCATCGTCTTTGTTTAACTTGTTTTTATCGTTTAGATAGTTTTTTAAGTATATTGCGGTTAAGAATAAGTGTGAGATTTGGCAGTTTAAATGGACTTTAACATTTAGATGGAAAGCTTAAATTTAAAAGCATTTTTATAACATCAATCAATCAATCAGCCTATCGCAGTCCACTGCTGGACATAGGCCTCTCTTTATAACATATTATAATAATATTATAAACCAAGCAATAAAACTAAATAAAGTTGCAATTTAGGAAAATAATATTCAGAATATAAAAACTAGGCGACCACTTGTACAAATTAATAAAAAAACAAAAATCTATCATTCTACTCGAGTCCTTTATAATGCAACAAATAGAATATTATATTCAAAATGACCCCGCCACCGGTCAATGTAAACGGCACACACACGAAGCGTGCGCGCACCGATTTGACGCCTCGGGCTCGCTTCTGTAGATCCGTAGATCGTGATCGCTCGGGGAACACGAGCGCTGCCGTGCGCCAAGTGAGAATGCTGCTTACGGTAATGTGACAGTGAAATTATGATATTGTTTATTGGGTTACGCAGCGTTAATTCGTTCGAATTGTTTGTTTGTTTCAGGGGTTTTTGTTTTAAAAATAATTATCTATACATATACAAGTACTACTTGACTGACTCATCAACGCAGAGCCTGGACGAAAATTTCGAAGAAAAGACTGTACAAAATCTCCCCAGTATCCTGCCCAACAGTGGGACATAATGCAAAGTTTGATATAATTATAAAATTGTATTCTTACTTCCATCATCGTGGAAGTCGGGAGAAAGACCTAATGAGGTGAAGCGAGACTGTGTTACGCCAATTGCTTTGATTAAAACAATCACACCTACTTCTTTTGCTTCATCTCATTCTAATTGAGCATTAGGTTGTATATTTACCTTTAGTTATTCTGATTCACCATCTACGTACCTAAGTTTTTTTGGAGTGTATAATCTATTTTAACATTATCTAAACAAATAGAAGTCTGCTGTTTTTGCTGTTGGATATAGGACAAATTCTATTATTATAATAGATTCAAAATGTCACCACAACATAATAATATCGATGCTCTCATTACTTGCCCACTGATCGTTCCAGATTGTTCGATCAATATACGAACGCTTTTTAACTCCCTCACGATTGACGTCAATTAAATTTGATAGAGACCATTTAGGAGATTGATTAAAAATCGATACAGAAAACGATTGCGGCAATCGGTAATGAATTCGGATCGATTCGACGACGTACGGAATTTTAAGTTTACTCTATAACGAAGCATAGGGCGTAGTATTTTATTATAATTATATTTTATAAAGTTTATTTTATTGCCATAACGAAGGTTTATAATGCCATAAGCAACTAACAGTATTTAGCATAATTCTGAAGTTAAAATTATTTTTTTATACATCACTAATTGATATGGTGGAGATATTTATAGGCTGGAAGCGATTTTATATGCAACTATACCAATTAATTAAAAATGATATTATTTTTAATTAATTGATGCAATAGCTTATAAATTTGATTTTCTTTAGTCAGTATCTTCCATTGATTAAAAACGCCATAAAATAATAAAAAGTAGTGGCTTTATGATTCAGTTGCCCGGTGAGTCACTCGCAAAATAGTAGCCAAAATTTCACTCTGTTTCGATTCCCATACACAGTGGTTAGACGTGCATCAACTGGACAAAAAGCCGACGTCACAAAGGACTGCAGACGGGGCAATTTATTTGAAATAACGGGACCGCAGATTTATGGGGACTACTACGCGAATGTGGTGCAAAAAATAGATGACTAAGATTTTGGCCTTGCAGTCTTCGAACTGTAAGATGTGTTTTGATATTCCTACTACGTTTTAGGTTTATGGTATCGGTAGTAAACCATATCATGTTTACTAATTAAAGCTAGTATTCTTTTTTTTATCCGAGATATTGCACAATTAGAACATACAGGCGTAAAAATATAATTCGTGGCAAATTTAATGACACATCCTTGACTACATAGTTTTCTTACTTTATGCCTAAACAAATACAGTTTTAGTTCGTTTGTTGACTTAAATTAATTACCCGTCATATTTTTTACTTTCACTTTATTAAATTGATTGATTAAAAATTAATGATCAAACTAATTTATTGTTTAACAATTTACAATAAAAAAGTCAACACCAACATGAGTTAGGTGGACATGACTATATTCTAACAAAAACTATTGGTTTAAATCAGATTTATAATCAATCCCATATATTAAAAATTAAGCGACTGATATACTCATAATATTAGCATAAATTTACATATTTATTATATTTTAGCAGGATCATTTTGTGACCATATCTAATTTAAGTACTGATATTGAATATTCATGTAGTAGTCGTAAAGGTTTATCATGGTAAAATTAATTGTAGTAAAATACAATTTAATGTAGAGATGTACAGCGAGTCTTACTGTAAATTTAGTTATCCTATCAGCTAATTAAATAGGGTCTACTTACCACAACTTGTATTATCAATTGGTATTATAATTACAAACGTTCAATTATCATTAAGCTTTTTTATTTAAAAGTTTGTAATAATTCATTCGTGTGGTGGTAAATGTCACCACCCCTTTCCATACCGAGGGTGTCGTAAGAGTCGATTAAGGGAGTACTTCAGACAGACAATATTATCCACTGCAAGAGAAGGAAAACTCGGATAAAACCCTATACTAACCCATCTGGCCAGTGTGGTACAGTAGGCATTGGCCTCCTCTTTGTATAGAAGAGACTCGTGCCCAACAGTGGGACGTGAGATAGAGATGATTAATAATTATTATACTTTTTTAGTTTTTAGTATTTCAATTTTTTTTTCTCAAATTTATTGGTTTTTGTCAAATATTATCCAATGCGCAATTTTAGCAATTACATAATCTATATTAGTCAGTGGAGACAAGGGTTTTGCTGGTTAAGAACTTAAGAGAGAACTATGGAAATGATCACCCATCTAAGGTTCTTATTAAATCTCAAAAACACAGTAACAAGTTTATCTACTACTAATAACACACTAGAAATAATAGTACCACATAATTAAGTTTGTCTCAAGGACGCCATGCGCCACACAAGCCGTCTATTTAATAAATCAAATACGCTGTACAATTAATTAATTTCGTATACCTAGCTGTACTTTATCTCGTTTGCTATCTGGCCCGTTAATTGCAATATGGCAGATTGAATCTTGCGGCTCAGAGCGCATTCACGGCGTTCATATTTGTTGTAATTTTCACGTCATTACGCATAACGTAGCGTTGGCGGTTGTTGAAAGCGACCACAGAATAAATGGAGCAGATAAGACAGTGTGAAAGTATGGTACCTATAGTAAACTAAGTGTTTTAATAACAAGCATAGATTATACAATTATTAGTTTGGTATTTAAAGATTTACCGACTAACAGTTCATCAACAGTATTATCTCAACCCAAAGACGTCCACTCCTAAACACAGGCCTTTCCGAGGGTTTGCAGTTTATGAATTTGTATTGTTTTATTTAGGTATTTACTATGAATTTATTGCTTTATTACCGACTAACAGTTCATCAACAGTATTATCTCAACCCAAAGACGTCCACTCCTAAACACAGGCCTTTTTCAGGGTTTGCAGTTTATGAAGTTGTATAGTTTTATTCAGGTATTTACCATTAATTTATTGCTTTATGCTGTATGGATAAAAAATTCTAAATGTAATGAAAAATTCAAACATGAAAAATATACATAGATAATGAAAAAAAAAATGATGAATGTGATAGATGAATAGAATAGTAATTATTAATAAATATTTAGTTATGCACATAAAAATGTAGCCAGTCTAATTTAATTAATAAAAATATTTTAAAACATATTTTTATCACACTGGTGTAAAATTAAAAAAAGATGATTTACTCTTGGCAAAAGCATACCATTGTAATTATTATTAAATATTTTATATCAAATAAAAAAACATAGATACTTTTTCCTTTTTAATTTGCATCTATTCTAAATCACCTACATGCTCAATTAAATTATTACTTTTGAACATCTATCTTAGACATCAAACTTAATTAATTTAGTCACGATTGAACTCTTTGTAAAATTAATCAAATTGTTAAAATATCTATTAATCATTTTAACTTGTATCTTTCTTCATTTGACGTTATCATTACTGTTGACTGCATTTGGATTTCATAGCTGTTATTTGAATAAATACAATCATTTGCAATTACTATTTTGACAGCAGTGGGAGGTAAAGTTACCATTTTATTCAAATTTAATATAAACCACTTTTTATTATTAACATGATATAAATAAAACAACCAAACCTTTTTATAATATTAGATAGAAAAAGAAAAGTCTTTTACTATGGTTCTAGTTAGTAGATATGGTCACAAACTGATATCTACTCGGAAATACTTATAAGACCATACAATCATAAACAATTACACGGACATAAAAACTAATTAAACTGCTGTTTAGTGGGTATAAGAAAGCTATTTCAATACATTTTCTGCTAAAAATACAACCCGTATCTACAATACTAAATATTACTTTAACTGTCTACAATTATTAATTTTATAATCTTTGTCGCTACGGATTAGAGAAATGCACCGCCAATTTTCATCGCGTTTATGATAATGCAGTTACGAGTATTGCGCTCAGAACATTTTACTACTAATGCCTTCTGATATGACTGTTATCTCTAATTGAAATCCGGACTGTGGAAATTTTAATACAGTGTCTGGGTCTTTTTTAGTTTGAGCTTCTGTAATGAGAATAGGGCTCTAACCTTGGCTGTGAATAGGCTATATGGCTGATATCTTCTTTTACTTTTTACGCCGTTCATAAATGCCATTCAGAATAATTATTATTAGGAAAATCAAGTAATAAACGAGTAAGGATTTATTTTTTTCATTTTGACTTAACTTACTATATAGATTTTTTTTTTAGCGTTTTGACGGGAAACATCGTTAGTATTTTGTAAAAAACGCATCAGTGATTAGGAAGATTTATTAGGTTGATTTGCTTGTTGAATTTTTAATGTAGCATATTGACATTTTACTGTAAGGATTCACATTTACAATTAGTCATCTTGATAATAATAACACACCGTATATTTTTCCTTTGTGGGTTCAGTAACTAAAAGGAGAAACATAACAATAACTCTTGATGTATGTGTCTATGATTTCTATTTACATTATTTTAAATATTTTGTATCTGTTGTCCGCAGATTCGACATCGGTTTGGTTTGTTCGATGAGGTCTGCACGTCAGGCAGTGTCCAAGTCCGCCATTGCAACTGGGTTCGATTTCTGCGAGTATCAGATAATTATGGACCTCAAGTAAGTACCACAATTTTGCCTATAACAGAAAAGCTTTAAACGTTAGTGGAGATTTTGTGAACTCTATCTAGCATATAATGTAGCTGATACTATTTTGGTATCGATATCAATAATAAATATGACGTATTTATTTCTACTTTGAAAAGCCTGAGGTGGCTCTAGTTTTTCAAGGTAGGTGGTCAAGTCAAGTCAAACTCATTTATCCATTTAGATCAAATACATGATACTTATGATCGTCATAAAAACAAATGCCAGCATTTTTTTTTCCTACGGTAAGCACTCGCATCCTCTTTGTTAACCCTGTTGTAGTCAATGAATACGATAATTTTGAGGTAGCAGTAAAACAATGATCGTACTAAAATAAAATTGTTAATACGTTAGATTAATTTAATCGTATAAATAGACACAACGCTTTGAAAGATCTCTGAATTTCGTAGTTAAAGATATGCTATCAATAGAATAAAGATGTTGCAACTATCCTTTGCATTTATTTAAACAACTACGATTTTTTTTTTGCAACTCGTTTATATTGTCGTAGTTGTATACACATAAGAATTAGATTAATAACAGGTTAGGTTATAAGACGACTTAGATACTATCTATAGTGTATGATAAACGATAGGTTAATTCCACATATGGTGTTCTTCTTCTTCTTCTTATCGTTTTGTTTTATTATTATATATATATTTGTTTTGTTATTGGCCCACCTGGCCCTCTAGACAAGTGGCATAAGCGATAGTCGAATTGAAAAGTCAAAAAAGCAAATGTATGGGATTTGACGTAAGTTTACGATAATGACGCAAACTTACGTCAAATCCCATACATTTGCTTTTTTGATTTTTTGACTACCGTTTATGCCACTTGTCTAGAGGTTCTGGTGACAGAGTTATTTAGATCGCCCATATTTAAGCCTCTATAGTGATGTTCAAAAATCACAACGGATCCCTTCATGAAGTTTCCAATATAATATTGATTTGAAACTTTACTTCATCAGGTAAACTTAGTCTGCACAAAGGTGAAAGGAGAACCAGTCTACGAGGCAGTAAAGCCTGTATCAGCACACACAGAACTGGTGGTCTACTACCTTCCTGAGAGACCTGAAGAGATGTTCTTCGTTAAAATGAGGAATAACTTGTATAGGCAAACCATGGACTCGATATTAGAAGGTAGGTATCTGTCTTCATAACAATCGAAAGATATAAACTTTAAACGTAAATTTATCAAATCGTACTAATATTATAGATGCGAAAGTTTATATGGATGATTGTAACTTAATCATGGCAAAACAGCAAAACAGATCTGGATGATATTTTGCACATAAATAGAATATAGTCTGGAATAGCATATAAGCTATCACGAAAATAATAATTTTTTTTATACTACTTGGGTGGCAAACAAGCATACGGCCCGCCTGATGTTAAGCAGTAACCGTAGCCTATGGACGCTTGCAATACCAGAGATATCATTTGCGTGTTGCCAACCCATTTTTTGACATCAGGGTTTTAAGATAGAAGTAACCCTAGCTTTAAGATAGAAGTGTCCCTGGAATAGGAATACGTTTCAAAACGCATCCCTAAATGAGCGCTGGAGACCTGTACTCACATACAGGAACACAACTACACCGCTGTGTGTAGTTATTTGGCTGTGAGTTTCTGTAGGTCCTTCCCCAGTCTGGCTTACTCGCTAGTACGGTGCCCTACCTCTGTTGCATTATTATTATAAATTAATCTTAGGAGTCAAAATACTAGGCGAGAATATTTAAAATACGTACCTTTACGTAAGAGCTAACAAACTACCGTGTTATTAATCTCAAATACTTGCAAAAGTAGTAATTCTTGTACCGAAACTAGCCTCCATATGTGGTGAAAGTGGAGTGGAGTGGAATGGACAAAATAATCACAAACACGACTACTCTTAAAATACGAGTATGTATCAAGTTTTTTTTTTATTACGCCGGAGTATCACTAGCTTCCGTCCTCTAGACATGTGGACTAAATTATCCTACTGTATCTATGTTGATTTATAATTTGATTATAAGTACTGTACCTTCTACAGGAAAATTTTGAGATCTTCTTCTTCTTCTTATCGTTTGGTTAGTGGCCAACCTGGTGACAGAGTTATTGAGATCGCCCATATTTAGGCCTCTGTCGTGATCTAACGACTGATAACAGTCAGGACCGAATTTTAACGTGCCCTCCGAAGCACGAAGAATTTTTAGATGTGAATGAGGCTTGAAATATTGCATTCATTTATTTATGCTACTTGGGTGGCATACATGTGTGTGCAGACTTGGCCGAAGTCGGGGCGGCACACTAGTTGTAGAATAAACTATACATGAAGTTTAATGTATACTTCATATTTTTAGCTGAAGAGTTTGTTTGTGTTTTGACTGCCTTGGTGGTCCAGTGGCCGGGTTCGATTCCCACACAGGACAAAACTTTGTGTGACCCACAAAGTGTTGTTCTGAGTCTGGGTGTAATTTTTGTCCGTTAATTGTATGTTTGTAAAGTCCCCCCGCGATACAGAGCTTGTTCCCTAGTGCGGGAGTTGTCTTTTAAAAAAAGAAAAGAAAGAAGGAAAGTTTGTTTGGTTGAACGCGCTAATCTCAGAAAGTACTGGTTCGATTAGAAAAAAAACTTTTTTTGTTGAATAGTGCATTTATCTAGAAAAGCTATTGGCTATATAACATCACGCTATGATCAATAGTAGCGGAGCAGTAGTGAAATATGTTGCAAAATCGGGGAATATATTCCAAATTACTACGCGGACGAAGTCGCAAGCGACCCCTAGTCTCATAGTATAGAGTTAATTAGACAGAAGTCAAACCGGCCCGAGTTTTAGTTATAATATCTAGAACTATAAAGCAACTCTGTTTACTAGATTAACTTTTCATAGTTAATGATTATATTTAGCAATGAAATACGCATAAAATCGAAATGTATACATAAGTGATAATGCTATCATGATGATAGTAAAATATAATTGCATTTAATAACTGTTTTATAGGTTGGACTCTTAGTATCGAGTTTTGATGTAGTAGCGGTGTTATTCGCGCTTTATGGGAAGGGTTTATATTTGCATGTTTTAAGAGAGATAGGGCACCATACTAGCGAGCAAGCTTGACTGTGGAAGGACCTTTATCTTACAGCACCACAGCCAAATAAGTACACACAGCGTGTAGTTATGATTTTGTGTGTAAGTATAAGTTTGAAATAAACGTTTTCCTATCCCAGGGATACTCCTGAAAAGGGAAAACCCTGGTGCAAAAAAATTGGGTTGGCAATTGCAAGTGGTACCTCTGGTATTGCAAGCATCCATAAGCTACGATAATCCTTAACATGAGGCGGGCTTGTTTGCCACCCAAATAGTATAAAAAACATGTGTATAATCCCACAGAAAAAGTTAGCCTACGTATTATGCTAGACAGTAATCTATCTCTGCATTCAATTTCATTTAGACCGTTTTAGTCGTTCTGGTGTGATTGAGTAACAAAACTAACAATCAAACATCCACCCATCCAAACAATATATTTATTTTCGAAGAATGATATGGTTAGTTCGGTGTCGCTGCGCGGAGTGTTGTAGATTTGATCATTGTACGGGACAAAACTTTGTATGATCCGCAAATGTTTGTTCCGAGTAGGTTACTTCATGTCCATGTATTGTGTATTTGTGAAGTTTCTCGTAATGTATCACGAACTTGTTTCCTATTAAGTCATTCTTTAACACTTTGAAGGACAGTGAACGCCTATAGACGTCATGACAATAAAACATCTATTGTATCTAAGTTACTGTCCGCGAAAGTGTTAAAGGAATATAGTATCATATATATAGTATCATCATCTTAGCCAAAAGACGTCCACTGCTGGACATAGGCCTCCCCCAAGGATTTCCACAACTCTCGATCCTGAGCCGACCTTGTCCATCGGTTGCCCGCAACCTTTACCAGGTCGTAGGTCCACCTTGTTGGAGGCCTGCCCACGCTTCGTCTTCCAGTTCGTGGTCGCCACTCTAGAACCTTTTTGACCCAACGGCCATCAGTTCTGCGAGCTATATGCCCGGTCCATTATATAGTTTAGTGCATATAAAATTATATTCTCAATTTGTATAGGTCATCGCCCCTGTACATTAGACCGTGCGAACTGTCGATCCAATAAATCAATATACGTTTTATACCGAAATCTTTACAACGTCCAAGTGAAATGCTCAGTTCTAACTTAATTAAAAAATAGTACTAAGTTAAGTGGTCATTTTCACACGATTGTAAATTAAACCGGCGTCGTCGCGTCTCGTTACAATTTAAGTTGTAAAGTGGAGAATATTTAGTTTTACTTAAATTGTATATTTATTTTAATTTGTAATCTGTAAGATATTTTTTTATGAAGACTAGACCAGGACCGAATGTTGTAGAAATCCTTGAAGGCTTTTGTCATGCAGTGGACGTCTTTTGGCTAAAATGATGATGATGATGCACGAGAACAGAGAATATTTGAATAATTGTTATTTTAGATACAGTCACTAAACTCTCTAAAAATGTAGGCACTACTACTCCTCGTATGACATTACCCGAGCATAAATGAAACTCGTTACACGAAAACCAAGCATACCACTTTTACTTAAAATCTTGTTGAAAATATTTTTTTAATTTAATTTAATTGAAATTTCTTAAGAGGAAGTAGAAGTAAGTCAAAGGCTTAACTTCAGCAGTTTGATATTTATTGTAAAATATTGCAAATAATTTTGGCATTTATCAATAATAAACAAGAATATCAACTAAAAAAGAACACTTTAAAACTTTTAAAGAAGACTTATTCCCGTTCTCACTTTATTTCCACTTTCCCATACACAAACACATAGACACAACATAATCCAAACTGTCACAATACATACGCACACAACGCGACATCGCGATATTATTCCAAAGCGCGATACAGTCGGCACATCAAAGAGCATTCCTACTTGGATCGCGTCGCGGTTCGGTAGTCGACTGTCCTGCTCACTTTTTTATAAAGCCGTGAATATTGTGGCGAAATACAACTGTTTTATACAACAATTTGTTTAAATTCAGACTCGGATTACAAAGTACCAAATACTTATGAAAATGGAAAATAATGAATATATTCATCATCAACCTAACGCAGTCTACTGCTGGACATAGGCCTTTCCAAGTAAACGCCAGCTGCTTTCAGCCACTTCGAAGTCAAGATCATGGCTCTAGAATATTAATGTAATAAGATAGACAGTTCATTGAAAAAGGTAATGAAAAGGCCATGACAAGATCAAAAAAATGTCTTAGGCTATAAGCTACATTGTAAAATTTAATTAAATTAAAATGGCTTCCATATGGGAATTTGTAGCAAAATGTAACTTTTTATTTAAAGACAACTCCCGCACTAGGGAACAAGCCCTGTGTCGCGGGGGACTTTACAAACATACAATTAACGGACACAAAGTACACCCAGACTCCGGACAACTATTTGTGGATCACACAATTTTTTGTCCCGTGTGGGGATCGAACCCACAACACGCCGCGCAGTAGTAAATGACAAGGTAACCACACCAACCGTGCAGTCACTATTAGTTACACTTAACAAAACTTAACTGTATTGAAACAGAAAAAGTGTATATCTACAAAATTGGTACAGGCTTTCTGTTTTAAATATTCACCTATATAAGGTAAAGTGTTAGTAACTCCGTTAGCTTCATTCAATGAGATCTCATGTTTTTATTCATAACATATATTCTTTATAATCATTGCGGTGATTATTATTTAAATATTACGGGCATTTCCATGAACATTCCCATTATGAACGGAGCCTAACAGACCAGTTAAGTTACATACGATTTGATAACGTAAGCGGCTTCGTTTGTTCCTATATTGATCAGATTGCTCAAGACCATATTACGTCGGCTGATCTAAATAAAATCTTCAAGTAATATTTGTGAAATTTTGCATTTTCATTGGATATATGTATGTATAATTTTATGATAACTCGCTACTTCGTTCGGCCTTATGACTATTTTATTATAAAACAGAAGAAAGGTACGACCATACTAGTGAGTAAGCCCGACTAGGAAAGGAATGTGGTCTTCTTTAAGGTGGAGGACCTTAAAGAAGACCACAGTCAAATACACAAATACACTACATACAGTGGTGGTCCTTTCTTAGACTGGCTGCTCGCTAGTATGGAGCCCTACCTCTTTTAATATATGTACCTATTGATATTTTAGTACTGTCATCGTAATTATTAAATTTCTTGTAAAGTAAGTAATTTGAATTATTTATGTGATTGAATAACTTATATTTTTCTACTTGTTAGTGCAAGGTTGATAAAAATATGTAAATTGACGTTCAGGTGAGACACATTGCACGGCATAAATTTATTTTTTTGTTCAATTCTAAAATGGTCATTGCGACATATACGGTGCATTACTTGAGATTGCTACTAAAGATAGTCGCAAATATGTTGTCGTCCCAGCAGGTTACCCTTTTTATCTTTCACAGTCGGTCCAGAAAAAATCTACAATTTTCTATCACACTCCGTATAATTGAATAAATAAATTAAAATCCTGTACGGTCGTACATCACTACGCAAATAAAGTAGGCAAAACGAAGCGTAGACAGCCGACTAGTGAGAGATATTATCGTCTTCCCATCTGTCCGGTTGCCGCTCCATATCGAGTATTTTCTATCCTGCCATCTTGAAATACACCTACCCTATGAACGGATAAAGAAATACAACTATCCTTGATCTAGAACACAAACACGCCGCTAATTAGTCCATGCCAGTCGACGTCACAGCATTCGAGATTTATTGCAAGCGACTATTCGATTATAATTCCGCGGAAACTTCAATACCAACAACTGAAGATCAGGCTTCAATAGTAAAAGTCGGAATTGGGGACGCCAATTAATTGATATCAAAGAAATTGAAAGACAGGTCGCAATAAACATAAACTGTCTAAAGTTCCATAGCGAAATTTACGGTTGTCAATAAAATTGGTTCATTAAAAAAAATTTCCTGATTGGAATTGTATAAAAACATGTGCTCTGAATTATAAAAAAGCACCCACTGGCCATCTAATCACCGTAAAATTCGTTCGGATTTATATTATCGATAGCCTTTGAAAAACTAATATCAATAAAGCGAAAATATTCAATTTTTGAGAATAGTAATTATGTTGTGTGTAACTAAGACCATATGAAAATATAAATCATGATATGAAATGTCAAGAGGAAGCTGCGCTGAGAGATTTGTGACTTGTTAGCATATACATTATATTTTAATATCTGATAATGAAGTCTGATTGAGCGATATCAATAAAATGAACTGTTGATGACGTTTCAACCTGTTTAAGTGTTTATTAAACAAGCTTGCTTGTGCTTTTACCCTTCGTGAGAAATACTAAAGTGAATCTATTAATTTGGGATGATTTATGACTGACTCTTTATTTCTTTCTTTGGCAGATTCACCGTTAGATTTATCCACATCACTTCTGTCAAGAGTTCTTCTACCAATATCTCCTCCTTCTGGTGCAGAAGATGAACACAAATCAGTATCAGGAGATTCCTTGACATCTTCATCAACGGGTTCTTCAAATGAACTGCTGGATATGACGCCAAAAATCCAAAGAAGACCAGCCAAGTCTGAAAGAGCACTATTGCCTTGCGAAGTTTGTGGAAAAGCATTCGATAGGCCCTCATTATTAAAACGTCACATGAGAACACATACAGGTAAGTCTCCATTGCTAATTTTGTTGCAGATCTATTATATCACAAGACGTTCATAAAGTGCATACTGATCTACTGCTACCCTAGGAATATTAAAAATGTGAAAGTTTAGGTGGATGTATGTATGGATGTTTGATACGTGAAAGATCACGTAAAAACTACTAAACGGAACTAGATAACATTTGGCATAGAAGTAAATTTTAGTCTGTTAAGCGAATAAGCTTATACTTTTATATCGCGATAACGCGACATCCACGCAGGCGGAGCCGCGGATAGTCTAAGATTGTCGAAGTTGTTCAGACAATAATCAAAAAGTGAAAACCCTATTTGATATACCGAATACATTATGTGCATCGTAATGTATTAGAAATGTATGCTTACGAACACATTACTTTTCTTCATTGTATTAAAATCACTTAAGAATTTCCCATGAGCCATCAATGTGACTTCTTGCATCTGTATTTTGGCTATATAATGTATATATTTAAATGTAGGTTGACCATTTATAGCTTTGATTTGGTTAACGATTTCATTACTTGTTTTTATTTTCTTCAAACTCCATTTAATGCGCCTAAGTCATAAGTAAAACGATTAAATGAAATTATGGCCAAAATAGTCGTAAATTTTGGTCTAATTAATGAAACTGATATAATAATTCAAGCAGGTTTATCATTTAACCTGTGTAATGATTTATGAGGCTAGAAATATCTAGATCATTTTTGAAGTAATTAGCTGTTACCAGGGTCCACAAGAGTCGTAATATATTTAACGACTCTCGACGTGAAAAGGAAAAACAAATCTTTTAACGTATAAACATATAACAATATACATAAGTAAATAATCGCGTTGAAAATTCAACACAATAAATTCTAAGATGCAAATTACTGACGTAAGTTGGAAATTCATAACATGGCCAAATAATAAAACCAAAAAGGAGATGTTGATCAAGACTTTTAGAAAATATTAGTTACAGATTTCAAAGAGGAAAAGAATGGGAATGACTTTGCCTTACTATGCCGTAATGACTATACAAAATGGTTGACTGATGGATAATCCCGCAGGCATGAAGTCTATCAAAATATATTATATCTATAGGCTAGTTTGAAGTTTAAAATATATAAAAGATGATAAAAATTAAAAATAAATCAAGTTCCAGAAACAAAACCACTAAATCTTTGTGTTTCATTGTCATAAAGTCTTCAAAAAGAAAAAAAATCTCACGGTTAGTCGTTTGATAATACTAGTATTAAACATATTAATAATTTACAAAACAAGGTAGTTAAACATTTTTTGTGTTTTTTAATTAAGAGTAATCAAATCTGTGTATATTTCGATACCTCCCACGTAAGTTATTGTAACCCCAAAAACAAGATTTTACAGTAGAGCGTTTTAAAGTTATAAATTGAAATATAATCGTCATTTTTTGTAGTATTTTTGTGAAATTTGGTATGTATATATAATTTTGGGTACTTTCAATTATAAGGCAAGAAAATTTATGAAAATATTGGTACTTTTTGAGATTTTGCTCATACAATATTTTACAGCGATGTGTATCTTAAAAAAAAATTGTATGTGATACTTACAATCGTTTACACTGGAAAATAATGGTTGTATTTTATTGTATGTGTTAGATACTATAGTGTACCTTGGATGAAACTAAATATATGCAGTATTGTATGTTAAGAAAATTAACTTTTATTAATGAAAATAAACTTAAAAATATTTCAAATAGGGACAAAACATACTTGTAGAGTTTTTCATCTAGGAACTTGTTCTAGAATTCTAACGAATAATAACAAAAGAGATCAAAGGAATACAAACATAAAAATGTAAATACAATGTTTCATACAGAAAGTATACTAAGTATCTTTCTTTCTTTTTCATCTTTTTTTTTAAAGAAAACTCCCGCACTAGAGAACAAGCTCTGTGTCGCGGGGGACTTTACAAACATACAATTAACGGACACAAATTACACCCAGACTCAGAACACATATTTGTGGGCCACACAAAGTTCTGTCCTGTGTGGAAACCGAACCCACAACCTCGTGCACAGCAGTCGCATATTGCGACCACTGGACCACCAAGGCACTCAAGTCAAGTATAAAAAATATAATCAAAATAATGTGTGTTGCTTTCAATCAATAATAATTTGCACCCTACTTTCTTGTACAGTTTTATGGATAAATAATAAAAACTGTAACAAAAATTCTTCATCAATAAATTTACATTACTAGTAATTAAACAAATGTCTATCTCTGAGATCAGCTTACAATCAAGGTTCATAACGTTAACTTCATTCTTTTTTAAGTTATCTGAATGTCAGTATCCAAAAAAAACCTGATAGGAAGCCTGCCATTGCGATAGAACTCTGGTGATCTAGATTCGACAAACTGTGTGAAAGCAATATGTATTGTAATATAGTCCATAGGAGCAAGGTCTGGCGAATACGGTGTTGACGAATGGTTTCTAATTGCAGTTCCTGTAGAGTTAAATTTGTTTTTCGTGCTGTATGAAGTCTCGCGTTATCATGGAGCAATAATGGTGAAGATCGATTCATGAGTCGAGGCTGTTTCACTGCTAGTTTTGCTATCATTGTTCGGAGTTCGGCACAGTAGACATCTGCCGTTATTGCTTGACCAGATCGGAGAAAGCTATAGCGAAGAATAACACCACGCTGAGACCACCAAACAGTTACTATTACCTTTTTATTGGTAAGCTTTGCTTTAGGACACTGTTGCGGCGTTTGACCTGGGACCAGCCATTGCATTTCTCGCTTACGGTTATCGTAAAGAATCCACTTTTTATCGCATGTCGCAATTCGATACAATATTCCTTAATTTTTGTATCGATTCAACAAGGCAGCACAAGTTTCAATACGCGTTTCTTTCTACAGATCAGTCAAATCATGAGGCTCCCATTTTTCATATTTTTTATTTTATTCATTTGTCGCAAATGAGTCAATATTGTTGGTAAAGCAACGTTAAACCATGCCGCTAGTTCCTGGATAGTTGGCTCGGATCGGCTTCCACCATCTCTTTAAATTCATTGTTATTCACCTTTGTGGGCGGTTTTCCACGTGGTTCGTTCTTCAAATCAAAGTTTCCATCACAAACGCGTTAAAACTAAAATCACACGGTGCATTCCTCTCTCCAAACGCAACATTGATATTGCAAGCTGTTTCTGCCGCGTTAGTTCCGCGTTGGAACTCGTATTCAAAAATCACTCGAATTTTAGAAGTATCCATCTTCCTTGTCTAAGCTGAATAAAAAAAACAACTGAAGTCGATAATCGTCTTGTGGTACCTATATCTAACTCGAGAGTTTCTGGGCTTCGGCAGGTACGTAAAGTAATTGTAAAGAACCCGGTGATTACGATTGTAATAATCGTTAAGCTAGGTAGAGAAATCCTAGACGGCTTGACAATCAGTAGGTGGACCACTAGCCTACTCCCACCATCTACAATTGACTAGCGTGGTAAAGTATTTACCCAACCCCTCCCAATTTTCAAAAGGAATGTTATGTAATGTTAAGCAGTCATTTCATAAATTCTTAATGAAATGGAAGTGGTAGAATCCCATGAGCTGAACCATAGAAATAGCTGATGCATAAATTATGATAGCAGTGGCAGAAAATGTAAGAATTTTAGGCATACTCTATTGTATGTAAATAAAAAAAAAATTCATAGCAACGTAAAATATGCCATGTCAACATACAATATAATTTTTAGTAACCAATCCCCACGTAAAATATTGTATGTATTACATAACACTTAATTTGTTATAATTCCGCAACGTAAATTGTTGTATGTGATTATACAATATTGTTGTAGGTTATTCTTAGCGACGTAAGTTATTGTAAATAATCTATACAACAGTTTAGGCTGGCTTTGTCAAAATAAAATAAAAAATTGAAATAAAATAAAGAAAAATAAATGATACTGTTACATTTTGGAGACTTGAATTACAAAAACTTTCGGCTTTATTATTTAATTATTTGGTTTAAGGACATATTCTGGTTTTCTATTGATTTTTCCTAGCAAGTTTCGGTGGGTTCATCAGTATTATTTACCATATCACAGAGTTTTCGGCCTCTACTTTGTATTTTTTGTTTACGCTCAATTGTTTTCAAAAATAGCTAAATAATAATACTGTTAAAACATTAAAAACGTTCGATATTTATCGCAACCAGTGCGGCGTCCACCCGATCGAGCGCCCCCGGGCAAGACTATTGTATGTCACACATACACGGCGCGAGCGCTCAACGATCCCCGGCCCCGACCCGCGTAAACAGTTGCATCGACCTGATGCAATGTTATACGCTGTGGTCATAATAATGATACAACTGTATACGTCTGAAAAGTACCCTAAATATGGCTATTTTTCAACTTTTTTAATTTTTAGTAGGTAAATATAGGTATAAAAAGACGATATAGCTAAAAAAAGCAAAATGTCAAAATTGTGGGTTACAATAACTTACGTGGGAGGTATCGATTTGTTTCCATCGTAAATAATTTTAACGAATAGATTGACTACTGGAGTATATAAGCATGTCATCTACTTACGTAAATAAATATCTGGATTTCTAGACTTTTAGGCTTTTAGATTTTATTTATAACACCGCGTATATTCGCAATTTTATTGCTCTTGCAGAAAGTAATATAAGGATGCTGATGTTAGATTTTGTATTAGGATTTATAATCAATCAATTTCAACTGTTAAAATGACGTAATGTGAAATGTGAGATTGTATTGAGGTTTAACAAGATAATCTAGAATTCAATAAAATTAATTGACTAAAATATATTCTGTTAAAAGGTCTAGACTACAAAGATTTATTGAAACAATAAATTTAAAATAAGATTTTTCTTAGATTACAATTAACTTCATTTAACAGCACCATGAGATCTTATAATGATTTAGTTGCAACCTTAATTTAGATTTAGACCAATAGAAACCTTAGAGCCGGGTATCGACATTGCGAGGCTGCATAGCAGGGCGAAAGCATATGCATAAAAGCGGTGGTGGCCGAGTGGGGAAGTAACCGACTTGCATGCAAGAGGTGCGAGTTCGATCCCGGGTGGCAGTACCAATGTGAATTGCACTTTGTGGAGTTTATATGTACTAATCAAATTATTCGCCATCTGCTAACGGTGAAGTAAAACATCGTGAGGAAACCCACATGTCTTAGAAGAAATTCTAATCACATCTCTGATTCACCAACCCGCATTAGGCCAGCGTGTGTGAATTTAGGCCTAAACCATCTCTCTGTCTTGATAAAGGAGTCCTCTCCTTTATCAAGACAGAGAGAGGGGACCCGTGCCCAGCAGTGGGACATATATGGGTTGCTATTATTATTATATTATACCTATCGCAAGGCTGCTCATCTAGTGCTCGCATTGAGCAGGCAGTGAGTCAGGCAATGTTCAAATTGGCTCCCAAAGCAAACGCATCTCCATATTAAGAGGAATACCTAATAATATGACTGCCTCGGTGGTCCAGTGGTCGCAGTATGCGCCTGCTGTGCACAAGGTTGTGGGTTCGATTCCCACACAGGAGAAAACTTTGCGTGACCCACAAAGAATTGTTCTGAGTCTGGGTGTAATTTGTGTCCGTTAATTGTATGTTTGTAAAGTCCCCCGCGACACAGAGCTTGTTCTCAAGTGCGGGAGTTGTCTTTAATAAAAAAAAAAAAAAAATATACCGTCCAAAGCAGCCTCGTGTCGATACCTCTCTCCGCCTTAATACTAGGAAAAAAATTGCCATCTTACGAATCCAATAATGTCATAGTACGGCCCCTTGCTTTCTTTTGCTTGAAGTTTAACGGTATTTTTGTTCTAGGTGAAAAGCCCCACGTCTGCATGGTCTGCAATAAGGGCTTTAGCACATCAAGTAGCTTGAACACACATAGAAGGATTCACTCTGGAGAGAAGCCTCATCAGTGTCAGCATTGCGGCAAGAGGTTTACCGCCAGCTCCAACTTGTACTACCACCGAATGACGCATATAAAGGTACGTGTCTTTTATGTTATTTTTTTAAGTCTCTTTTTGTCAATCCATCAATCAATCAGCCTATCGCAGTCCAGTGCTGAACATAGGCCTCTCCTAACACGCGCCATAGCACACGGTCCTCCGCCTTCCGCATCCAGTGCGTCCTAGCGACCTTTCTAGGTCGTCAGTCCACCTAGCTGGGGGATTTGAATATCCATTAGTTTGTATTAGGGGTCAGTCGGTCAGATAAGATTACATTTGATAGTTTCTGCTGTGGCCTATCTTGGCATAATATTATTATGTTCAGATTCGGATGGTTAAAACAGTGTGAACAGATTACACGGAAAAAAAAGTGTCTTCTACTCTGTCAAAAGACCACGCTATGCTGATCCAATGATCTCCCAATAACTGTTCTGCGTGCGAGCTTTTAAAATGACTTTAAAGACAGTGTATTTCCTCACTATGGTTTCCTTACTTTACCGGTACCAAATCTTAAATTATTTGACTGTACGTACTATAAAGGCCATAAAGTGAAATTCATATGGTACTACCGATCGGAATCAAACTCATCTATACTAGTCTATACTAATATTATAAAGCTGAAGAGTTTGTTTGTTTGGTTGAACGCGCTAATTTTAGAAAGTACTGGTTGGACTAGAAAAAATCTTTTTTTGTTGAATAGTGCATTTATCCAGGAAGGCTATTGGCTATATAACATCACGCTATCATCAATAGGAGCGGAGCAGTAGTGAGATATGTTACAAAATCGGGGAAAATATTCCAAATTACCACGCGGGCGACTCCTAGTACGTTATATGTTAGAAGTCGGATAATTCACCATTCAGCTACCACCGGTATTGTTGCAACGACGTACATTATTCTTGCAACAATGAAGTTACATAAAAGGGCATTAAGTATTGCTTTGGTTATAAAAGAAAAATTGTTATTGACTTTAAGAGATGAAGTGATTTTCATAAAGTGAATCAACGCAACCTACGACCCATTCCCACGGGCATGGTCCGGTGGGCATGACTCGTACGGACCACTGCACGTACAGAAATATATCTGTGTGTGAACTATATGTGTATTAAACAAAAGATTAAATTTTATGTGATTATATTTCATGCTATATGCTAAGAAATGAAAATTATATATTTAGAATTTATTAAGGATAATCTATACTTATTTGTATGACTGAAAACAAACTTAAGTTTGGTCGTTAGAACACACAACCTCTCTAGTCGGATTTGAATTATTATTTTTTATTTACTTAACTTCGCTCCCGCACTATGTAACAAGCCCTGTGTCGCGAGGGACGTTATATATATGTATCTTTGTAACGTCCTTTGCGACACATACATGGACAAACTTTACTAAGATTGGGCAAGGAACTCCACCTTACGGAAGATTACAGCCTACAACCACACACAGCAGTCAAGTTGTGTCCCTGTGTAAGTTCAGGTTTCCAGTGGTCATTTGGGTATACTTTTGTAATTTTATGCAGTCATCACTATAATATGGTCTTAAAAATTTTAAATACCTAGAAGGCAAACGGATGGGATTTGACAAAAGTGTACGTTATAATATCGCAAACTTATATAATTTCCCATACATTTGTTTGCCATTATATTCGATTCGACTACCGTTTATGCCACTTGTCTAAAGGGTCTGGTATTGCAAGCGTTCGGCTACGGTAACTGCTTACCATACCATACGTAGCCGATATCTAAATAGCATTTTTGATATCTAAGTAGCATAAAAAAGCAATGATAAATAAAAAAAAGGGTATATTTTTATACTACCAAGGAGGCATACGGCTTGTTTGATTTCAAGCAGTTACCGTAGCCTATGAACGCATGCAACACCAGGGGTATCGCGCGTTACCAAACCTGTAAAAAACTTTATAACTCCTTTCTTGAAGAACCCCATGCTATATATAGTTTCTGGGTAAAACCTTCGCAGAAACATGTATTTGTATATCTTTTTAATTCACGTGTACTTTTTTCGTTACACAACTAATATCACCTCTTTAATGTGTCTAATTACAATTGTTGTATATTGACGTACCAATAGTTAATTTTGTCTTTTAATTCACACAATAATAAAATAATTATGTTAAATAAGTACTTTTTGTACAGAATGACGTCAATCGTTATTATTTATTTAACAAAGTTTTATATTATTTAAATAATTTACCTAATTGTACAAGACTCGCATAATAGATTGTCGTTTTAAATTATTGTTTTCTGTTACGTAAGATATTAATTTAATCTGAACACTAATTGTCAATGAAGACGTCTAACGCACGGACTATCTTTTTATGCATGAAAGGTGGCAAACAAGCATACATTCCAGTGATGGTAAGCAGCTACAGTAGTCTATAAAAGGTTTTCTACTTCGGTCGCAAACAAGCAATGGCAATGGCATCAGCCCCTCTAGACTTCTAGACAAGTGGCATAAACGGTAGTCGAATCGAAAAGTTAAAACATGTATGGGATTTGACGCATGTTTACGATGTAATGTCGTAAACTTACGTAAAATCCCATACATTTGCTTATTTGACTTTTCGATTCGACTACCGTTTATGCCACTTGTCTAGAAGGGCAGAGCAGTTTACCGTAGCCTATGGACGCTTGCAATGCTACAATATTTACATTACATTTACTTTCTATTCTATTCAATTCGACTACCGTTTATGCAACTTGTGTAGAGGGGCAGGACTGGAATCGTAATCGAAACTAATGTTTTTTTTAAACCAGAGCTTTGTGTGTTAGATTAATACCTCACCTAATATATCCCATTTTTTAATTATGTCCTCTAAACCGACACATGAGTATTACTCTTATTTATCTCTATATACCTACATATTATGTATAATAAATACATTTTAAATTAGAGCTTTATTTCATAAGATATTTACATGAATAGAACTTATTAAAATTAAAGTAACCTAACGTAACCTACTTACAAATAGTCAGAAATTATTATTTAAATTTTGTTTATTTTTATATTAAATATAAAAAAAAACTGAAAAATATTTCTATCTTTCAAATTTATCTTGACAGCCCACACTTCCGAAGTCCGAACAATTTTATATTTATTCTTATACAAAAACCATAATAAATAAATATTTTTAATGAATATTCAACAGTATTACAACCACCTATTGTGCGTTATTACAATACATAATCACGGAACTACTGAGTGACATGCATTGCATGCAAGCTATCGGTGTCTATTGAAAAAAAAACAACAATTAATGACCAACAGGGCTAAAAAGGATGCGTTTGTGAGAAACATGACGAGAATTATCATTAAAAAAAACTGTAATAGCACTCATTGTTCTTGAAGGATAATAGATATACTCATTTTTTATCGTGTCGTAAATGTATTTGCAATCGATGTAAGTTTCCATAATTGCAGACTATGGTTAGATTAATATCCTTAAACAACGTAGAAGAGAAAATTGGTATAAAACAGACTACAGTTGTTAACTAACTTAATAATTATTCGTAACGTAGTCTCAACTGAAATTTGAATACGTTTTCAATCCCATTTAGCCTTTTAACGGCCACTGCTAGCTGCTTAGTTTTAAAGGCAACTCCCGCACTAAGGAACAAGCCCTGTGTCACTGGGGACTTTACCTATATATATATATATATATATATATGTATATATATGTATTAAAATTCTCGTGTCATAGTGAAATTTGAACTCCTCTGAAACGGCTCGACCGATTTTCGTGAAATTTTGTGTGCATATTCGGTAGGTCTGAGAAACGGACAACATCTATTTTTCATCCCCCTAAATGTTAAGGGTGGAACCCCTAAATTTGTTATTTAATTTTTTAGACAGAATTTTTTGTTTTTATTTTTTTGTGATTCAGCATCAAAAATACATACATCCCCTAATTTTCACCCCTCTACGATCAACCCCTATATTACTATTTTAGTAGCAAAACAACGTTAGCTGGGTCAGCTAGTATATATATATATATATAATTCGCGGACATAAATTACACCCAGACTCGGCACAAACACTTATGTATCACACAAAGTTTTGTCTCTTGTGGTAATCGAACCTTTGACCTCTGGCTTAGCGGTTACGGGCACTAACCATTAGACCAACAGTTCAGTCCACTTTAAATCCCATTAATCACATAACATGTCTCCAGCGCTCATTTTGGAATGCATTTTGAAAGAAACGTATTCCTATCCCAGGATGATTTCCATCTTAAATTCCTGGTGTCAAAAAATGGGTTGGCAATACGCAAGTGATACCTCTGGTATTGCAAGCGTACATAGGCTACGGTTAATGTTTAATATTAGGTGGGCCGTATGCTTGTTTGTCACCCAAGTTATATATAAAAAAAACATAATTGCCCGGTCATTTATATGTTGCACAATATTTACTAGATTAGTCCAATTAGGCTCAATTTAAATGATGGTAATATACACCAAAGTGCTATATTACGGTTCGGTAAAGCCTGGCACATTACTATGGTGTTACTGTGCTCAGCTCCCATAACGCCCCTCCTTAAGTTTTTACTTATTTAACTATGACCTCATGTGTCCGCGACTTAAGAAAATCACACAAGTGTACACGGTTTATGGACACAGGGTTGTCACTTGTGAGAAAATAGTTTTTTATTTCGTAGAAAACTAACTTACCAATAAAATTATATGAATCATCTAATAGTAAACGGTTCCAATCTATCAAAAATTAGAGTAGTGAGAATGTATTTTATGGCAGTATTAGATATACGCGAAATCTTTTTTAAAATTTAAGAACATTCTTATATTATTTTATTTAAATCGGCGTTGTTATTGTTAAACGATTGCATTTTAGTAACATGTTTCTTAGCAATTAAATATTTCGATTTAACATGTGGCTTAGTAGTTTTGTGGTGATGGGCATAATAACCATACAAGTCAAAAAAATGAAAATAAAAAACACGAATTATCCTTAAGGAAATATGAATGATTCATTTTTTATTTGGTCATTTAAGTGTTTTTAAACTTTCCGCGATACATAGATAGTTTCAAAAGTATTATAACAATAAAAAACTAGTGTTTACTTAATATTATTTTATATTACAAAAACAAAATATGCCAATATTTCAATCAATATTTTTTCAAGTATCGAAATTATGTAATAATTAAAATTATAAACAATAATTTCCATAAAAAGATACACACACAACTTAAACACATTAACATAAAAGTATCGCACCTGACCCATTAAAAAATAGATCATCAAAAAAAAAGAAAACAAAAAAGTCGTCGCGTTCATCCCTTATTTCTTAAGACGCAGGTGCGGTCACAGGTAGTTACAGTTAAGTAAGGGCCAATAAATTGCCAGGGTTGCCAGGTCAACGTGGGAACTGCTGCGGTCAGTCAGTGTGACGCATCGATAGTGATGTATCGTTGTCGATATAAGACAATGGGTGAGCAATCACGATTTATAATGTTGATTTTTGTGCTTGCCTGAGCTGAGCCGACATTCTCTTTTATAAGTTTGAACAACTGATTAAATCAAAGTAGTGACAAATAATAATATTATGTTTAATACTAACATCCCTTTAATAATGTTTATTGCGTGGACATAATAGCAATAGAAAAATTTCAATATATTTTGTGATAGTCGGTTTAAACTTAGTTTAAATTTTGGATTGGAACTATTTGGCCTTCCACAAAGATTTCTATAGCATTCAATCCTAAGCTGCCATCATCCATCGACTGCCTAAAACCTTTACCAAGTCGTTGGTTCATCTTGTTAAAGGCATGTCCACGCTGCATCTTTCATATTGTGATTTTTTCTGTCTATCAACCATCGGCTCATATAGTATTATTTATTTGCAATTGTGTACTTTAAACATATTATCTGCAAAGAATTGCAATTAAAATCTATCAAAACAACACATCGCGTTGGTACACATCGCGACGTCATCTTTATCCTCAAATACTTTTGAAAGTTTATGAAAATTTATAATACTTTTCATTTATTTAAGACAATCATATCCACAAAATACTTCCTCATCATCATCATCTCAGCCGAAAGACGTCCACAGCGGGACTTAATAATACCTAATTGTTATTAAATCCTTATGACATGTTTGTATAGAATAATAGTAAGTAAGTACAGTTTAAAAATTCATGAAAAATTATGAAAATAACACCGCAATTAATTTAGGTAGCGATAAAGATCGGGATGATCATACGTACATACTCAAACAATGAGCGGGTAGTGTTCGGTCATATCGTAGGTTCACAATGTTCACATACGATCGTGTGAACGAGCTACGGTCTGGTGACCGCGGCGTCTTCGGCAACGTCTTTTGAACGATACGGTTCGTGAACTCATGGGAAAATGAATTTTGGCTGTTGTTAGGTTTTCTACTACATGTAGGGTGCCAACTGCCGACGACTAAAGTGTATTAAATAATAGAATGTTACGTGATGCAGAGTTTAAGTTTTCATAGAAGTATTATGCTATTTCTTTTATATATATAATATAGACTATAGCATGAGATTCTTCAAGAAAGGAGTTATAAGGTCTTTAAAGGGTCGGCAACGCGTGAGTGACACCCCTGGTCTTGCAAACGTCCATAGGCTACGGTATCTGCTTACCATCAGGCGGGCCGTATGCTTATTTGCCACCTTGGTAGTATAAATTCTATATAATGTACATGCTTAATTTAATTATTTCTTGTGTAATAATTTTTCACTCTCACCTTTGCCAGTTCGTTTCATTTTAATGCAATAAAAATAAGATGAAAATCTAAATGTCCATGATATATCATACTCATCGCGTCCGGTCAATAAGTTTGAAATTAGGCATGCAATATTAAAAATTATAAGATATAATTTGTGTCCATATAATATCCAAATTATATTTCACTTAATCATTCGAAATATCAATTCAAAAAGCATAATAACACAACGATTATCACATTAATTTATTTTATCGATTCAAATAGATGCTATTGAATGTATCGAATCAAAATCTAGATTAACTGTATATTTGAATTCGCAAAGAAAATTGATAGTCAATCCTTTATTCGTTCGGTCTTTGATCGATCGGCTATTCTCCCTCGTAAAATGGATCTTTTCAGCTGTCAAAGAGCTGAATTAAACTGGACAGTATTGGACGGCTAGTTAAGTGCAGAAAGGCTAAATAATAATGCTGCTCTCACAATAGCTTGATGAAAGCGAGTGATACACAATAGGCATGACTTTGGTGGGTAGATGCTTTATGGCCTAGTTATGTGATGTTACGTACGGGCTTTCAGAGTTTTGTTTGAGTTTCATACAATATAAAGTTGTTGAAGGAAATGGCGGCAAGCGATGTAATATATTAACCTGTGTAAGTACCTATATACTTGCTCTGGAGTTGGGTAAATTCGATACAATATTTAATCTACATATATGGACTAAATTATTTTCTTTTTCTACTTATTAATTGGTAACATGTATTACTTTTAAAGTCATTCACATATCTAAGGAATGACAAAAGGGTGTATCACCTGTCTTTGCATCTGACACAAAACATTTTTGACATTTATAGCGACATCTTTTTTTATAAAAAAAAACTTTACAGTCGTTGCCTCTGATTTTTAATAGGATATTAAAGGTGCCCGCTTGATGGTAGACACCTATCACTCGCGCGTTGCTAATAACAATAATTCAACCGAAAAAAGATTTAACCGTATCTTTTGTTTCTTCTAAAGCTGATATATATTTGCTTGCGTATAATAAGACTTTTATACATCAATTTCTTTATTAAATAATTTTATAAGTTATTAAGAACTCGGGAAATAAAGAGGAAAAAAGGCAGAATCTCAGACATATATGTCTCGTATGGAACTGCTAAATATATATGCAAATGTAGAGCAGTATTTCGGCCTCTACACGTGAGCCATGAATCTTTACAAGTGACCACTGTAATCTGCGCTTGCGACACTTGACACTTTTCACTCGTTAGAGTCTCGTTATTTGTTTGTTGTCAGTCTGTCTGTTTGTCTGTCCGGTGTTGAGCTCGTACAATTGGTCGCCGCACAAAGAAGCGTATTGTGGCCCAAGTGGAGAATGATAAGCGACAATTCTCGCGGTTCGAAAAACTATAATTAAATATTTAATAAAATATAACGATTGAACTGTAGGCAAATTTGGCTGAAATCATTCCTGGATAAATATTGAAGTCATTCCTGGATAAATATACAAGATTTATCAAAAATAACGATTGCAATAATAGCCCAATTTATTTAATTTAATAATTTGGTTATTTTAATATCTTTCCGCAACGTAGTTGTTAACTACGTTGCGAAAAATATTAAACAGGGTCTCAGCTTTGTTACATGATTGAAATTCTCTCGTCAAAGTTGACCATTATTGACTAATAAGTCTTATTTCAAAACATTTAAACTTTACTTAGTATAACTTTAAACAAAATACTATTTATTGCATAGGAGGTAATAAGAATTCACAGTTTTATGAAATATATATTTTTTAATTGACTTATTTATATATTTACTTTACTTAATTATCTATTTATTCTATCCATCTAGAGAAATTATTGACTTGTTTTTTATCACACATTTTTTATAACTTGGGCTATACAGTGTGAGTAACAAGGAGCCAGTACGATTGGCGGTACTCTCAAATCAGAATGTGATTTGCGTTTGTCACTAGCTGGCACTTGGTTTTCATTGTTTTAATGTAAAAAAACATAATTGCAGATTCGATAGAGATCAACTACTTTGTATCCTGGTTCGAGTAAAGTGTTATCGGGTTTTTTCTGTAGAAAATTATTAGTAGCGACGTGGATTAGAAGTTGATGGTGTTGTCATGTCTATCCTATAGTAATATAAGAATGAGTAATTAGAAGTATGTCTAGATCGAAGCAATTTGCGTCCAATAGTCTTTGCCTACTCCAGTGGAAGACGGGCGTGATGATATGTATTTAAAAAGAATGTACCTACCTATCTATGTTTGCATACTTGTGCACTTTATAAAAATACGAGTTATAGGTCGTTTCGCCCGCCATTTGTTCGCCCGAACGGGCCAAACGACCAAATTACAAAATTATATATATAGACCAAATTATAATATTTGATTGGGCATTTCGCCCTTTATAACTTTTCATGTACAGACAGATTTTGATGCTGTCTGTAAATGAAAAGTAATAAAACCTCCATCGGGCAAAACGCCCAATCAAATATTATTATAAATTTTTTAATTTGGTCGTTTAGCCCGCTCGCGCTAGAGCGCGAACAAATGGCGGGCGTAACGACCTATAACTCAAAAATACATCCTACGATACCTAATTTTGAATTGACACTGGTCGCTGTAGCTTATAGGTAGTCGAAGCTTTATTCCTGTTTGTTTTTAGAAGAAAAATAAAATTAGTTTCAGCATTTGAGTAAGTAAAACAGACAAACATACTTATTTATTTAATACGTCTTGGGTGGTTCAAGAAACGATTTCGGTGACTCATGCAGTTACATGAAGTTCATTACAGAAACAGCTGCTACTCGTGGTTTCGTATACTTACCCATGTCGATATTAAAATTTTGCAATAATATATATATATATATATTTTAACTGTTCAAAACTTAGTAAGAACCAGAAAAGAGAAATTTTGTTAGTATTTATAATTAAAATCGGTAATCTTTTTAAAGAATACAGCGAAAGTAATAAAAAAGTAGATTTTCTAATTATGATATTAATTTACCTTTTAATATTTTAGAAAAATTGTAAAAAAACTAATAATATATATTTTTTATACTACTTTGGCGGCACACAAGCAAACGGTCTGCCTGATGTTAAGCAGTTACGTACGTATTACTTATGTGATGCTTTTTTTTACACCAAAGCCTACAGATAGAGTATCCCTGGGATAGGAAAACGGATCCCTAAATAAGCTATGAGACTATTACCATTTACTAGGTATTATATTTTTAAATTGTCTTGTTAGTTTCACCAATTTTCTCCCTAAAAAAATTATTAACCGTCCAATATCAAAGTGTCGTTCAAACTTCTATCCCTATTGTAATTACATACTTAACCGTTTTAACCGATTTTAAGGCCTTTATAAAGACAGGTGCATACGACAGACGCACCCGCCTTTAATAAGCCTTTTTAATGATATTATAAAGGCAATATGGTGTCGTAAAAGTGTGTATCGATTTATTCTGGATAAATATATTTTTATTTTACTATAGTGTGTTGTTGGATTAATTAATGTATGACTTAATATACCTGTATTAGAAATTGTTTAAGGTATAATAAGATAGGTAGGTAAATACTTATGAGTAGGGAAAAAGGATCTATCTGTCTAGCCAAAAGACAAAGATTTTCACAGCTTTCGGTTCTTGAGCTGCCATCATCCATCGGCTGCCTGTAACCTTCACTAGCCAATAGAATATTTGATTATATTTTTTTCTATTGATTTGAAACAAAATAGTCGCAAAATTATGACAAAAAGTAAAACAAAATAAAATTGTTTGAAAAAGTACAAAGTTACGAGTGTAAGCAATTTAATATTAAATAAACTGCACTGATGTCGTATGACGTCATACCTCCGTAATGGTTCATTTGCGAAAAAGGTACACTAATTTTCGCAAACTTTAAAAGCCTTTATTATGTTGCCGGCTTTGTCCACTAAAGGGACATAACGCCATGTACGGTGGGCAACGGAGATGACTGTACAGGGCCGCTATATAAAGATTAGTTTTTTAGGAAAACCAATGTACGAATTTGTGTGAAATATATTTTTATCTGTAGGTTCAGTCTAAACAATTAGACTGAACCTACAGTGTACAAACACTGTTACCAAAATCCACAAGACTATATACAAAGGTTTTCTTAAAATACTAATCTTCATATAGCGGCCCTGTAAAGCCATCTCCGTTGCCGTGTGTAGCACTATTCTTGATTGATTAACTTTACGTTGAAGCCATGGTTTAACAAACAGTGAGGAAAGCTCAGCTTTACAATTTGTTTATATACAGAGAAATCCATGTAAGCCTTCATTATCTAAGAGCTGCGTTGATAACTAGCCAATAAATATTTATTTCTTTCAACTAAAAAAATTGTGTACCTAATACTAATTTTCAGTGGAAAATAGACATAAGTAGAGATACGTCTCATAGACAATATTAATCTTATACTAAATAGAATAAGGTTTAAAATTGCAAAGTCTATTTCTCATCTTAATTGTATTATTATAACATAAACTCAGCTGAGCATTTCAACTTTAGAACTTAGCAGCGAGTTACAAAGCTAAAAAGTTAATAACAAAACAGAAAACGGTAAAATACATGATTTTGTTAATTGAAATAAGAAACATGCTACATTAATTTAGCGAGAGTCGCATTCCGAACAACATAATTAGACCGACATAATACGCAAGTATCGAAACCATAATACCACTTGTTTTAACAGGAAGTCGGTTTAATGAATTTTTATTAGTTACCAAAGACTTTCGAATAATGAAACGGGGCGTTATATGACGACTAGTTTATGTCTATATATATACGTCTTCTTTGACATTTGCCGTGTATTCTAAATGAATATATTATAGACGAAGAGACAGGCGTGTTAAAAAAAAAATAAAAAAAAAATTAAAAAAGAAAAAAAAAATGGTGCTAAGGATTTATAAACTGAGCTGCTTGTGACTTAATACCACGTAAAATCGTTATACTATATGTAATTTTAAAATAAAATATTCATTAGTCTTATTTAAAAGACTTAAGGTTTGTTATAATATTTTTCCACTTCAATGTCAACTTATTTTCATTATTAATGAAAAAATAGGTAACATTATTGTACAATTTTAACTTAACAAAAATACATTTTATTGTTAGATTTCCATATTCTTTATATTATTTTGGACAACAGTTTCAATTTCATTACTTTGACAGAAATTGCCGTCGAGACAAGTTTGAAATCACCCCTGAAGTACATTTTGTGTACGTTTTATACAGTAGGTACGGATCTCTAAATAAGACATCAATATGATATCTCATAAATCGTATTAAAACTTGATGAAGTATAAATGACACGATCATTTAAGCTCTTCATAACTTATTTTCCTTCTACCAACATAATCAATTTTGATAGCCTTATGATAGCCGCTAAATTGATTCTTTTGAATACAAACTAAGAAACATACAATCAAACAACATTAAGTCTGACATTTTATAATTAACACAATATAATATAATATATATCCTATTTAATTTGCTTAAATTTGTGTTTATGAGTAACTTTGAGATCTATTCCTTGCAACTTAGAAATAAAATAGGCCAATGTCATAGTTTTGATTTATCAATATATTTATTCCGAGTGGTATGGACATTACATTTAAATAATAAAATATTTCGAATAGAAATACAGTATACCTCTATTCCACTGAATCAAACAACGCATCAGAAATAAGAAGTACGAAGCATCAAAATCTGAATTTGAAACTCATTTTCATTTTAAACTCATTTACATACGAAAATGTTATTCAAAACACCTACATTAAAAGGACAAAAGGGGCAATGAATATTAATTTACATATGTCTGGTTCAAACAATTTACAAACAATTTTTCAGGTGCCTAAGTATTTTATTTACTTTAATTTCTGAAATGATAAAGCCAAAAAAAGAAAAATAAGTCCGTATTATTAAGTCCTTCTTTCAAAGAACGTGTAACGTTTTTTTAGCTGGCAGCTCCTACACTACACCTGTAGTAATTAACAAGGCAGCACGTTGACAATTTAAACTAGTACATTTTTTTTATATTGCCTTAGACTTGGGGCCCAATCATGATCGTTTGTCTATACGTATAAACATCGCTCGGATGCCGACCGTTAGACTAAACGTCTTAATAAATATCTCACAGCCGTAAGTCCATCAATTCTATAGTTTTTATTTGACGGAAGATTGAAAAGTCAAATACATGTTTAATGGCATGTTTTATTTTGTGAAAATGTTACATTAAGAACGGGTTTATTTGATAATGAATTGATTTTTAGATCAAATAATCGTGTTTGGAATTTTTAATTTTGATTTTAAGATAGCGGTTGTAAGTATTCGAAGAGATAGGCGGTGTTATACATCTCTAGCTTCTGAATGAGGATGGCATTAGTTTTTAATTAATTGTGACAAGGAAATATTTGACATTTCGTGATTACTGCACGGTTGGTTCAATGGCTTAAGTGGTTAATCGCCATTTACCATTGCGCAGTATATTGTATGTTCGATCCTCACACGGGACAAAAAATTATGTGATCCATAAATAGTTCCGAGTCCGGGTGTATTTTATGTCCGTTAATTGTATGTTTGTAAAGTCGCCACAAGGCGTGCACCCTAGTGGGACAGTTGTCTTTTTATAGAAAAAAAGTTTGACGTTATATAAAATATAGATTTATTAGATTGTTATCTATTGTAGTTTTAGTATCACGTAGATATTAGCAAATGGCTTTTTAGTTAACGACTGGTCGTATGGTCTAGTGATGGTGTAGGGAACACGTCTTAGTCACGAATGTCTCTACAAACTTACTGATTATTATGTATCATAGATTTGTCTTTTTTGGGAAACGAACCAAAACACTCGGAGTGGTATTAGAGGAGAGGTGCGATCACTTTAACCACTAGACTACATGTGCAGTCAGTATGTTATAATATAATATACATTGTCAGAAGCCATGAAGAGTATTCATAGATACACTATTATACGAGAAGAACAGGCCTGTTTATTTTACCCATTATCTTGTCAAAAGATCTTTATTCAGTTCAATACTGAAACATTTCTAATATTTAATAACTTACACGATATAACGTCCAACAAAATGAAAGGGCCACACGTTTAAATTGTTTACGGTCTGATAGAAAATGTATGAGAAAGCTCCAATTTATGAGTAACTGCCTATTGGTAGGTTGATTTGTTGAATACCGCGGTCCGAGATCAGAGGACGTCGACTATCTGGTCTAATGTATTGATCAAGTACTTTATCGTGATAAAGTTCTTAAAGGAAAATAGAATTTCAATCGGTTGGCTTCTTTACATGTTGGGACATCAGAAGCCATTGCAGGCTACAGTATAGTTATATCAATAAGAGCATTAAACTATCTTAATGTACTATGAATATAATTATGTAGTACTAGCCCACAGCTTAAGCAGCAATATTTCTAGATGGAAGACTTTATTAAAATTATTCCTCTTTTTTTATTGTAAATTATGAAGTACCATCGGGTGGTAACCTGATGGTAACTTCATATTTTAAGTGGCAACGCCGCGACTGGACTTCAGCAATACCAGAGATATTTTTATATAGTTTTTATTTAAATTTGCCATTCGTATATTATGATTTTCTATCTTTCTTTTTCTTTCACATTTAAATACTTTCAGAATATTTAAAAATATTACGCAATAAAAAAGATAAATGCAAATGTTCGGAAATCGAATTGATAAAAAATCTTTAATTTAATTTTAGAACTCAAATTAAAGTTACATACGTTTTCATCTTACGGTCATCAGTAGCCCATTTCATTTACATTACAATTGTAATAAATACGATCCGGGTACTTTTTATGCACTACAGTGTAACGCATCGCGTGACAATAGACAACAGTACACTTGATTTACAAATAATAACCCATGTTGCAACAAAACAATCATAATTCATTTTAATCAACCACAGCGCGTGCTGCCATCTTTGTCTAGTTTTTTATAATGTAAAGAAATGCGTGTAGTTAATATTTTCCGCTTCACTTGAATGTCTATGTGTTGCGACGTAAAAAAAACCATTTTGCAAATATGTCAATTACTGTCTTCCTTGTAATGTCAGATAGTGATTATGGGCTATTGTTATGGTGTTTTGTCACGGTAGATTGATATTTATTTATTATTGATGTACTGAATGATATAATTACAAGGTTATTACGGAATAAGTGTGTGATTACAAGGCCAATGCTAGCACTTGCTGAGATCTTTAGCAAGACTGTTGCCACGTGCAAGCTCAGTATAAGAATGCAGTTAGTTTTATTATTATTGGACAAAAGCAATTTTGGTATAAACTTGCTCTTATGTTAGTTGTCAAATTTGATGTCTTGAGTTTTATTCCTGGGCCAGGCAAAGTGTTACTGTATTTTTCGGTTGGAAAATTTATCAGTAGCAATACGGCATCCAAAATTGAGCTTTGTGTATGCCAATAGTCTCCATTTACAGGCAATAGTAGCGTGAAGCTATGCGTGTATTGAATACCTATTGTATATCAGAAATAGTGTTGTTACTTGAGCTTCTTTGCTTAACCGAAAAGAAGTAGTTCAATTCAGAATAATTGCGACACGTACCGTATTTTTGTACTATAGTAAAGTACATTATTAAAACAACTCTTTAATAGATTCAAAATCACGTCGTTAAAACAGCTAAAATAATAATTAATAATCCATGTTAAGCCTCCAGATAAAAAGGCGACAACTCGAAAATGAATATTTAAATTGTTAAGTACCTTTCAAAATGACACTCCAATGTGACTAAAATGATTTATACAAATATTACTCCAATCAAATCTCAACTTTATATGTTACTATTAAGGTTTAATTTAACAAAAATATGTAATGTTGCAGCCCTTATCTGTCGCCCACGAACATTCAATCGAGTTTTTCTTTTTTATTTGACGCCGTAATTATGGATACAACGTTTGATATTAATTTATTTGTGTTTTAGCGGCACTATATTTTAACACTTGGAATAATTAGAGTTGAAGTTAAATTACAAAAAAAAGACGTGTGGCACGCGGGGACTGCCACGGTAAAGCTATTGCATATTTTTTTGTTTGATTTTTTTATCGAAACAAATAAAAGATTTCTTTACAGAATTATCTAAATCATATTATTTTATTCTCAATGATTCATAAAAATATATAATAATAAAAATGAATACTTGTAATAATTTCTTAAGACTCCTTATACTATAATCTTTTTCACATTAATATTCTCTTAGATCAAAACCTCCTTACACAAATTTGACATATTATTATTGGCCGTTTAGAGAATTCGTCATTAAAAAAAGTATTACCGCTGTGCCGCCCGCCGGTCGGAGTGGGGTGTTAGGTTTATTATTTTCGTTACGGAATTTCTGGATTCGGTCTCCACGCCCAAGGCCCGCGAAAGAAGCTATGCAATAGCTTAAAAAAATTAACACAATACAGCATCTCTTAACATTGTCTTCTTTGTCGGATTGCCGTCCCATCGGACTTTGAGAGTGACGGAATAAAAGTACACCTGTGTTAGAACATACTTGCGCACTATTACATTTTCTTCGAAAATGGCTAGTCCCCGTCAAGAATAGCCGCCGTGACCTCAATTTGAAGGACGTGTTTACATTCATATAGAGTTCTTAATTTTTTATTGTACACACAATCAATGAGCATCATAATAATACATAAAAATAGCATTTACAAAGGCGAGTTTAATTACTCGTATATAATGAGTTTTCTACAAGTAAAACTAAGAGTGGCAGAGGAAAAGAAAAGTAAGAGGCCAAATGTAGTGAGTTCAAAATTGCCAATGTTAGTTTTCAACTTACGCCTTTCTTCTTCTGAGGGTGTAATAGACATAACATCACACCTTTCTTCCAATAATAAGCAAAGGTTTATGATGCCATTTTACCAATAATGTTTCAATCAATCAATCAGCCTATCGCAGTCCACTGCTGGACATAGGCCTCTCCCAACACGCGCCATAGCACACGGTCCTCCGCCTTCCGCATCCAGTGCGTCCCAGTGACCTTTGTTAGGTCGTCGGTCCACCTAGCTGGGGACCTAATGAGGACATAATGTTTATTCCTATTCAATTTGTAACCTTTCTACCCCGGAGCCCAACCCGGGACCTCAGAGCAGTCGCAGTGGAAATGTAGTACCTATAAACCAACATTAAGCATTTAAAATTTATATAGTAATTTATTACTGTAATTTTAATTCTATAATTAAACAAATACGTAGCTCATCATTCTTCAGACAAAACTTAACGATTATATGTACAGTAAAATATTCCTATAGGACATTTTCCATTTGTGACCTTTATTTCTACCTACCCCATCTCATCCATACTTGAAGATAAACACGTCCATTCATTCTTGAGATTAAACGCTCATGTTTAAAAAGAAAAATAACACAGACTCCGACGCAGCGGCAGATTGCATCTGTGCAACGGCAACACTATCAATCATGCTTTATCGTTCTTTTGCTGGACGCTACTGATTAAATTATTCCATGGAGGTGACTTAATGAAATAGCCAAGGATGGTTTTACACTTGACTTGTATAATATCGTTAAAAAGATTTTGAATTTCCTTGGCTATATTCTTGAATAATTACAGTCTGTACGATCTAGTGGTGAAGATAGTCACCTCGCCACCAAGATCGCGCTTCCTTCTCCTTCTCCACCTTGGGACTCTTGGTGTAACTACTTTGTGTCTGCGAATTTATTTTTGTGAAGTTTTTCGCGACACAAGCTTGTCCCTAATGCGGAAGAAAAAATAGTTCACAATTTAAGTTCATGTTCTTTTTTGGCATGAATTGGAATGATTTAATTTGGCTATAAAATTAAATTAATCTTTAAATGCCTCTTTCTAAGTACCTATCTACTATATACCTGGACTATCTAAAAATGAAATTCTTTCTTCATACCACCCATACAGCAAACAATATGCTTGCCTCCTAGTATAATATCGATGATACCCAGATCATTACTTGCTCCTTACCAACAGTTGAAGCAAGGAATGCGCTATACTTGCAGCCTAAGGGACATCATGCTGCCATTAAATGCTTTAGGTGCCCAAGGATCAAATGAATTCAAACGAATAACGGTCAACTATCCAATCTACTAACAAATCATAGCACACTCAAGCTTATTACGAACACTTCAAGTTATGAGCACGCAAAGTCACAATTGTAAGCAACATCGCACATCATGCTAGCTGAGTAATAAATACGTATACATTGTCAATTAATACGCTATATTAAATTAATGGAGGGTGAAGAGAACAGTGAATGGTTCTGCAGGTGTATTGATAGTTAGATAGATAGTATGTATGTGTGCTCTATATAATATCTTATCCTCAATGGAAAATAAAATCGGTAAGTGTGAGTCGGACTCATACATAAGGGTTCCGTACCAAAAAACATCGTTTTTTTATCATAAGGGCAATATAAATATATATACTCTTATGAATATTCCAACTGTCTTTGGTTTATAAGATATAGACCGCTGATGAATAATACTTGTTGTACCATCGACACGAAGGAGAAGAGTAGGAAGCTGATAGACCATCGGACAGCGTGGTACCTTTCATTGATACAGCATTCAGCAATTTTAAACTCACTGCCAGAATATACAGAAGGAAAAATAAAAGATTTTAATCATATAGAAAAATGCAAAAGTATTTTTTTAACAAGAAGATTCTCCCTTTATTTCGGTGGAGTACCGAAAAATCGAATGCAATGTTTAAATTCAAATTCAAATTGTTTATTGCATTCCATAGGTAGGTATAGATGTTATATTTAGGTACAGAGTACAATAGTCCCGTATAGACCCTGTCGGTCACAACAATATTGGAAAAATATACAATTAAAACTTAAAACTAAAATTAGTGAAACATACTTAATATAGGTACCTCTGTAGTTATAAATTATATAAGTATATATTTTGTTTATCTACTTTCATTTATCTTCTATAAATTTTTGTGAAGTGTTATAGCATTTCTTAATTAAGAATTGTTTCAATTGGCTAATAAACTTTTTTATATTTTTTTCTTCTTTAATTTTTCCATTTAATTTATTATATATAAAATAACCCACCGACCCCTAAAACTTCATCTATAAACCAAGTGAACCCGTTTCGAATCACGAATAAGGGCGTCATAATAACCAAGCCTTTGATATAGTGTGTACCAATTAGTAGGCTTCTTGTCTTACCAACCGATAGTCGGACACCACAATATTGATTAACTTCACTTCCAGATAATTGGCTGTGGTTAGTTCAGTATTAGTTCTCTTTGAATATATTAATATTTATTAGTCATTTTGTGATAGAAGAAATTGTATTGAGAACGAGTTGTAGAGTACCGATAGATAACACTAGTGAAAATAATGACAAATTGAAAGCCTTTTTAGTTACCGATCAATATAAAATAAATAAATTATTGATCAAATTAATGCTATTAGCATAATATGCACATCTTTATAAAATAGATGACGATTTAAAATATATATGCATATTATGCTAAGAACAATGAATATCCTATTTTTTTGGTATGTGATACCCTGATAAATCAAGCGTCCATAGACTTTAGTATAGTATTAGGCGGGCCTCATACTTGTTTACTTACTACAACAGAAACTCCCATCAATCTAATGCTATATAAAATTACATAAAACATTACCTTTATTTCGCTTGTTTATTCGGTTATTTTACTTTTAAAATGCAAAAATTTCAACTTCACAATCATTTAGTATTAAACAGCTGTTCAACAGTACACATTTCTCTTCAGCGATGATACGCAATCTGTGATATGCAATCAGGATCTTATCCCACGCACACATTGATTGCCGATAACATAACGTTAACAAGAACAGTACCGAAATATCCCTTAGGTTATTTCAGATGAATTTATTTAGCTAAATTAACCGAAGCACATCGCATTTGCATTCGATTTCCATAACGTGGTGCAGGCGTATCGGCTGGCCATACGTCACTGTACACGGGAGATATATCCAGTAAGGATTACTTGATCGATTGTGTTATTCTGCCACCGAGAATGAAACGATATTGAAACGATATATAAATGTTAAAGCGTGAAACTTTTTAATATTATTCAGTATGACTTTACCGAACTAAGATACGTCTATTAAATAATTATTAATATTATAAACTAGTGACCCGGACTTGCTTTTGAAAACTGCATTAATATCTGTTGCGTAGTTAAAAAGATCTAAGCGTACAAGCAACTAAGCGACTTTTTTATACTATAAAAGTTTGTAAAGATAATTGAATGTTTTGTTGCTAAATCACGGCAAAACTACAGATAAATTGTACATAAAAATGACAGAAATAAGTATACTTTGTAGGTACGGGCAAAACCGCGGGTAAAATCGTGAGCAAATCTACAGGCAAAAGCTAACAGTAATATAAACAGATAAAAATGGTATGTACTGACAAAAAAAAAAACATTATTCATTAGAAGACGAGACCAACCAATGTTTTCACAAAAACTTTTTTCTTGTTCGTAATTTCTTCTACTGACCAATAAGCCTACTAAAACAGTAATTGCGTTCATTACAAAGGAAAGTTTGTAATTTTAAGAAACGCGTGTGGTGCGACACCAATGGCTTCTGTAACGACTATTTGTTGTAGTTAATGATGTTTCACCAAAATTTCTCACTGTCTTTTGTAAGAAATTTTATAAGAAATAGTGATTATGAAACAAAAAATATTTTTCTTTATGAGCATCAATAAAGGAGTTATAACATGCCAGTTAATAGAAAAATGACCACTTTTGGACACAGATTTCTACAACGTTTCGGTCTAACTACGCTACTTGGCCAACTTTCGTAATTTGTGTTATTGCTGATAATAATATAAAACAGAAATCCCAATAATAATTCTCTCTTAATCTGGTAATCGAACCTCAACCAGGACCAATAAGTTAAAGTATTTTTTTTAATCAAAAAGTTGGTGAAAGTTGCAAGTTGGCAATCCTGCGTAGTTTTGCTTAGCTCATAATTTCTTTCTCGTTAACAATACTACCGCGTCAATATCGTTTCGTCATAAACAACCCGTGTTCCTTCATTATCGAGCGGAGTACAGAGCAGGCTGGAGGTTTTTTGCCAACATCGTGATTTATCCAAAGGAAATTGTCAGACAACTAATGGCTCTTTGTTTATTGATTTATATGTTGCAATATTCGGTAGCGAGAAGGGTCGGTATAATATCGTTTCTCGTTTTTTTGCCCCGCCTGATTGAGCTACTGCACACCCGCCCATACGTAGATGGCTATTTCGATCTCACATAAAGTAACTTGTATCGTTGTTTTTCATTTAGTCGTTTAATCAAAATTATAGGGTTCGTAGATTGGTGTGAATTAGCGGGTAAAAATTTAATGGAAACGCTTCTAGGACGTATCTTTATTAAATTTTTTTTATGAGATCGGATTATTTTGTACAGGAAATTGTTTTGGAATTAATTAAAAGATTTAATTTATTGTTTTAACAAAAACGCACTGACTTGGTTCATTTATAATCAAATTATTGCTTAAGATAGACAATTTTTCCTCTGAACTTGTATCATACTACACGTTAGTAGGAGTACAATAATTAATATTAACTTATCTTGAATTAAAAAAAAAAACAGTAATTTTTGTTAAAGTAAGTTTAAAAGAATCTTACTAACCAAACACAAAACCAATCCTATACTACTAATCTAAGTACAAAAGTCTAAAACTAATTTCTAACTAAAACACAGGAAAATGCAGATTTAATAAAATTATATAACACAATAAAGTAAATGAAATGTATTCAATGTTCTAAATTTAAAATATATTCTGCAATTGCTTCTTAATAATCGAGTGAGATTACTCGATCACGATTATTCGAATGTCAATGATATTCGTGCAAACATTTATTTAGCTAATGATTGATTTCGAACTACCTTATTGATCTAGATTTGATCGTGTGAAACTTTTTTAGAACGTTTTTTAAATATAACATATTAATACCGTATTCTTTTCGAGTCGATGATTCAGAGTTTCTTTAATTTAAATAACTTTAGCCCGGTAGGTGGCCACGGCGATTGCACTGTCGGTGGCATATTTGAGGTTGTACAAACAGCTATACCGACCTTTAGGGTCTTTAACATTGTTTGAGCTCCATTCTACATCGTATTTGCCTTGCATCATTTATGCTTGATTGTGTCCTACCAACCTGACTTCGAAAATGATTCCTAGATTTCTATATTGACTAAGCGAGGCTCTTATAGCCAGATAGTCTCTCGCTTAGTGGGTAGCTGCCAAGGTCTAGTATTTCATATGGAAGGTTGACCGCATAGGGGTATTTCATTTGAACGTCTGCGTGATTTGATCAACATATTAAAAGCAATTTACGACTGATATTCGGGACCGGATGTGTTTTCTCAAGATATTATTTTACTGGACTCCTGCAGTTGCACTTTGGGAGACCTTTGCGCTGCCACCAATACCGCTATAGCCCATAGGGGTGGCAAAATTCTAGGCTTGTAGATTTTAAATACTTGACGTATCATCGACACGAAGAAGAAGAAGACTGGGCTTAAGGAATATCAGTCTTGCATTCTGGGCAAAAAGTTGATTTTGTATTGAGTTTATTCAATCCATTACAATAATTAGAGCTGTGTATCTTTAATTTTAGTAAAAGTTTGTTACAGTTAATATGGTTATCACGAATTTAGACATTTATAAAATATTATAATTTTTTACTATTTCAATTACTTAAGAAAGATTTATTACAAGCATAATTTACTATAATAAATTATTATTAAAACAATATTTAAAACATGTTTTAATATTAATTGCTCGTATTTAATTTCTATTACATAATCGAAATATCGATGCTTTCTCTTTAAATATCGTGACAAAATATACATACAGATTAGATATAGAAATATTTCTTACGATAATCGATCGAATCGATGTAAAAATATAATCGGTAATCAATTTACTTATGCCATTGTTCTATATTTTTTATTAACTTTATATCCTCAATTTTTTTTGTATTTTTAACTTATCTTTGTAATTTTATTGTCGCCTTTTACAAACCATGCTGGTTAGTCCATAATTGGCAAATGTATCAGCCTATAAGAATTCTAAATTCTAAAGTACTATTAGAAGTAGCACTAGTATCTTTGGTACCTAGTACCAAGTTGTTGTAGTTGTATCATATTTGTTACCTTCATCAAAATCTTTCCGTTTACTCTCTCTTGATAGAGGAGAGGCAGACCCTCTTCTATCAAGAGAGTTGAGAGGGTTAAAGTAATCAACACACCTATTATGCACTGATTAGATAACCTAATATAAGTTGGTATATTGCATAGGTCCAAGAACTGCGCTAGGTTTATGATGATATGCCTTTAGAATTTGTTTTGGGATATGTGAGATTTGACATTATGTTCTTTGTCAAAAGGTAATTAGCTGCAAGTTAAATAAAAAAAAAAACTAACCAACTTTTATTATCTGTAACGGGCAACAAAAATACTTTTTTCATAAAATTCAAAATTCGAACGCACCATACGTTAGTGGTCAACCAACCTTTTTAATGTAAAGGCCCAAATGCACGATTTAAAACATTTTGTTCATCCAAATTGAATGTTTTAGTGACCACAAATTGTTTCACTGTACAAAAAAACAAATGGTCATTTAGTATGGGAAGGAATGACGATATGGTCTACGATTTTGTTCTTCACGCTTACCGTTTAACGGATCATCAGCAGTAGAATATTTTGGATTTTTTCTTGCGGCTAAGTTAAAAGAAATGATTTTGTAGTGTGCATGTGGGTGTTAATAGGTGTATAGGTACCTAAATTATTCAATCGTGATGAATGAAAACATGGTAGTTGGTCTTTTGGTAACCGGTAATATACACATAATATTAAAAATGTCCACATCTTAAAACAATTACTATTTAAAATGACCACATCCTAAAATATCCATTCGATTTGTTACATTTTCAGTTTTCGTATCAGTTTTTTTAATTATTTTTATTTACATTTCCCTTTTATGTTTGTTTTTAATACAATTCAATTTGCATAGTAATTTTGTAAGAATTTGTAAAAGCTGAATAACTTCTCATTTAAATACGGCATTTCCCTTCAAATCGTAAAATAAATAATAAAAAGCGTTCCTATTAGCACTCTGTATTTCTTTTTATGAATACCGAACGCGACAAGTCGCATCGCTCGTGCGCACATTACTAGCACGCCTAATGTCATGTAATGATTACTTCGTAACGCGTGTTAGGATGCTCACATACTCACGACTAATGCCACCGCAGTTAACGGCCGTGAGGTGCGACAAAAAATTGTTAAGCTTCAGATTAGTTGTGTGACTAGTTAGTGCTGTAGCTGTGTGGTTACTTAAATAAGGAAATGTCGATTTGAATATCTATATAATATATTTTATAGCCTTGCTTTTTCATTTGGAAAAAATCTTTCTGATTTGTTGGTTTGACTTTCGAGTCAGGTAAAGTATTATCGGGTTTATTTTGCAACTAAATTATTAGTAACAGCTTGAAGTCTAATTAGGACAATAGGGTTGCCCCGTATTACTTTTGACTTATATTTTGAGTATTTTAATTAAACCCTTTTGAAGCAAGGAGACGCTTAGATGCAATACCACTATGCCGTCATCCACCTATAGGCGGACAAAGGTAGAAAGAGCGTGGTTATCATTTAATGCAATTATTTTCCGATTTTTCTTTTTGATATTGGGAGTTGGATAAAGGTAAGGTAACCCAGTGGTTACCTTGTCATCGTACCGTGGTAGATGGCTCAGTAGCCATCCGTAAAGTCAAGACACTATAGCATGGGGTTCTTCAAGAAAGGAGTTATAAGGTTTTTAAAGGGTCGGCAACGCGTGAGTGACACCCCTAGTTTTGCAAACGTCCATAAGCTACGGTAACTGCTTACCATCAGGCGGGCCGTATGCTTGTTTGCCACCTTGTATAAAAAAAACAGTAAAACAAGTTTGCAACCATTATTATATGTTCATTGGCGCTCAATATGCTACGTCATGACTTTGATTATTATTAGTTCTGTCCATTACATTAACTAGTTTACTGTCTTATTCTTTTTTGCATTCAGTTGTTCTGAGTCATTGTGTGCTGTATTGTATTTGAATGTGAAATATAAAGCGGGGTATTGACATGATTGCGAGGCTGAATCGCGAGGCTGCTGGAGCTCTCATTGAGTAGGCAGTCAGTCTGTCACAGACAGCATCTTGTTGTCGATACCCACCTTTAAAAATGAATTATTTATTAAAAATAAATGGTGTGTCTTTAAAAATGCATCCCTGTATACTGGAGACCTATACTCACGATCACATCTTCACCATTATGTGTACTTATTTGGCTGCAGTTTTCTTTAAAATGGAGGCCCTTCCCCAGTCTTGCTTTTGGTTCTGAAACTTATTTTATTATTAGAAATCACACTATCCTTAAGTGCACGGGTACTTACTTACTAATACATAGACTCGAATCATTTCCTAGAGATTACCTCCTACAATCAAACTTTACTTTTTCCTAATACATACCTATATAGTATATACAAGAAAGATAAATCGATTATAATTTAATTCATAATATTTGTATTACTACAAAATAAGCTAACATAAATATTATACAAGATTCTTTGAACCTATGACTTGCATTTTATCTAATGGTTCCCTGGACACATGAGGGACGGAGGCCGTTGTAGAACATATTTCTACTTAATAGCCATTTACCATGCATATGGACTGTTACAAGTATTTTATCTCCCTATCTTTGATATATGTCCCGAGTCCTGTTTTGTTTTGCTCGGGTTATAAAGGTACAAGATCCGCTTAATGGAGAAAAATATGGGATTTATTAATATAAAGAGAGCTGGAATTTTAAATGAATAATATGAATTCAGTTCTACTGTATAAATTTTTACATACGTACGACAGGAATACAATATATTATTATTATAATAGCAACCCATATAATGTCTTACTGCCACGTTCGATTAGGTTGTGCATAGGTATCTTCAATAAATAAATTATAACGTTTTTAATGGGTCAGCAATGCGTGAGTGATGCCTTCGGTATTGCAAGCGTTCATAGACTACAGTAACTGCTTTCCATCAGGCGGGCCGTATGTTTGTTTTCCTTCTTGATATTATAAAAAAATCTTAACTATTGTCAGCTACACATCATATCGAAGTCAAAGTCAAAATCAACATGTTCTGATTTTTATTTTTCTTTCACAGGAGAAACCACACAAATGCAGTCTCTGCTCCAAATCCTTCCCGACGCCCGGGGATCTCAAGTCCCACATGTATGTCCACAGCGGTTCCTGGCCTTACAAGTGTCACATTTGCTCCAGAGGATTCTCTAAGCACACCAATTTGAAGAACCACTTGTTCTTGCATACTGGTAATTAATTTTTACTATTGAAAAACATAGAAACTTTAAACTTTAATAAACAATGTCCATCTAATCGAATTTCGATTACGGAGGCCCCAAATGTATGTAGTCTTTATTTCTTAACTCTTATGGGATCAGGAACAGATTTACGTGCTTTCTGGAACAAGATTGCCAATTTCCAAACTTCAGCGATCTTTTGTGAATTTCTCCATTCTTTCTCCCTTTTCTGCTGAACTGAAAAACTTATTATCTATTTCTGACCCCGGAATCAAACTTTTATAATTAGCAATCACACGAATTTATAGATCAACGATGCAGTGATGTGATAACGTAAGATTGCATTTAGAGTTGCAAATGTCTAATTTCTTTCTTCTTTTGTTACAGCCAAACATCAAAGGAACAGCGCCCGAGATGCCACTTGAAACGTAATCTATTTATATTCATTTTCTTATTCATTTATATACATTTAATTAAGACAACACGTCTGACAAATTATAAAAGTGTGATATTAGAATTATTTTAGATTTTAAGTGTTATTTTTTTATTTAAGTTGTATTTATATTTTGCTTATTTTATATAAAAATAAGTTTTAAATTAAAGGATAAAACACTTTCGTAATGAATATATCAGTTATGAAAAAATACGTGTACATAAATAAATAATTTTTTACACGTATTTAGCGTGTAAATAAACTTTATTTTTGGTTTTTATGGTGTTAAATTAATATCAGGGATAAAGTATTTCAAATATTATAATATATAATTATAATAGTGTATTTGGATTTTATCGATCATATTTATTATTTGATAAGCGGTTTTAGATTATGTTTATCTTTGCAACAAAAATATAATATTAGTATTATATTTGTAAATTTGATTAATCCATTTACCTTGTACGATACAAGTAAAGGGTATTTATTTTTGCACTTCATTAGCTCACGGCATTTAATAATACTGCATAGTTTGATTGGTTTGTCCCTTTTTCCCGTGCGCCTATTGCATATGGGGAAGAGGGACAATGCACATGCAGAACAAGCTTGCATTCATTACAAAATACGGATGCCTTAAAATGCCTTAATGGTTATCATATCAAAATAACACTACATAGTTTTATGTAGAATTTAGTATTTGTAAATATATTCTAAGATTTAAATAGTATGCCTACATTACGTATGTATATTGTGATTACATTTCCGTCCATTTTTTGTAAATAAATGTTTAAATTACTGACACAACGAATTATTAAATTATGAATATTATTTATATTTTTAGATAAGCATTTGAATAAATAATTTTCAATAAATAAAACTGCATTTTATTAATATTAATACCTATATTATATATTTATTTAAATTTTTATTCCCAAAATTAATAGCAATGATGCGGAAAAAAAAACTCGATGCAACCGGTCGACAGCGACATCTCTTTTGGATTTCACCTATTACGATAAAATACTACTTACTCATTTTGGTCAAAAAATATTCCCACAGGCTAGCAAAATTGGTAACCAAAAGGTACCGGTATGTATAATAAATACTTAGTAAGTAAAATTTTGATTGCTCAATTAGTTAAACCATTCACAAAACCAACATTATTGTTGAATTTACATATACGAGTATTTAAATAAAAAGATTAAAATTACAGTAAAGATTCCTAGCCATACTATGCAAGGAAACAATAAATCGTCGAGTATTTTGTTCTATCTTTTTCTGCCAATGTGGTAGCAGGCACTACTGTAACTTCAAACCGCTAATGTTTTCGAGGTCCTGAGTTTAAATCTTGGGTCAGTCAGACGTAATTGGGTTTTTATGCGACCGGTGAAATGTTGGTAGGGTTGCCACCACTACGATATGCACTCTAATTTATAATATTTATAAATGCCGAGATTACGTGAATGACTGCATGGATAGAGTAGTGGTTTGAAAGGTGACCCCGTCATTCGCCTCTACGTGGCATGTTGTGGGTTTGATCCCTAAAACAAAAAAAAAGTGTAATTTAATCTTCTTTTTCATTACGTTTGGTTAGTGGTCAACCTGGCGACAGAGTTATTTAGATCGCCAATATTTAATAATAATAATAATCATCATTTATTTTAGGATAAAGTTTACATACTTAATACACAAAATACAAGTAGCTTACATAATCCCATAGATGAATACCTTAGGCCTCTGTTGACTGCTAACAACCGGGATCGACTTAAACGTGTCCTCCGAAACACGGAGATGTTCAGATGAAATACCACTATGCGGTCACCCACCTATAGGGTTGGGGGCCTTTGGTTGTTTAACCCGCTGATTGTTTCTCGAACTACGAGTGCACCTCAATAGGCAGAGCACATAACTCTCAGAATCGATGGCCGCAGGGGCCGAATGGTTATAGACAAAATATTATTACTGTTTAACTCAAGGGCAGCATACAACAAGAAGAAATTCAAATTTAGCCAGTTATATTATATAGGTTTTCTTTACTGATTCAGTAAGTATACCATTGATTTGAAAATGCATTTCTATAACAATTATTTTTTAAGACTGTTAACAGTCATTAGATCACGTCAAAATATCCTAGCTCTCTGTCGTCGTCTAGGTTTTTTAACTAACAAGATTTTTAAGACTACTCCTTCTCTAGAGAACAAGCACTGTATCGCGGGGGACTTTACCAACATACAATTCACGGACACAAAGTATACCCAGACGCGGAACAAAAAATATGTATCATATAATTTTTTGTCCTATGTTGAGATTGAGCCAACAACACGCGACACTCAAGCGACTGAACCAACCATGCAATATTATTAAATTGAATGTTTAATCAATTTATCGCTACCACATAAAATTCTCTACAATAAAATCTAACGATAAATAACGTGGAACATCAGCCAAGGAAATGTTGGTATTGCTTTTATCGAGCGAGAGCATGTCCCATCCCACAACCATCGCGTAGCACTACCAACAATTAAATCTTAATACACTCCAGTGAAGTTGTTTTATGCAAATCAGTGCAAGGCTTGCGTGTATACGCCTACGAAACTCTAAATATAAATAGTTTTAAATTGCTATTAGTTTTGCTTCTTCACGCTGCTTGAATTTGCGATGTATGGTAGAGGAAGCGGTTGGATTATTTAGTCATATTTTATTTGTTATGATCTGGACTTGGTACTTTAATAACTACGAATTTGTCCGCGTGGATATTTTGTCTCTAATTTTGAACTAAGTATATGTATATCCAAATCATCAAAAAAAATTACTGACCCATTGGTCTAGTGGTTAGGGACCCTGATTTCTAAAACTCAGAGTTCGTAGGTTCGATTCCCACATGGAACAAATTACATCCAGACTTCAGAACAAACATTTATAAATGTTGTTGTGAGTCTGGATGTACTCATAATTTGTGTCCGTGAATTGTATGTTTGTAAACAATCCTCCACGACACAGGGGCTTGTTCCCTAGGGTTGGATTTAAAAGAAAAGTAAAAACTTTAAATTCCTCATTATTGGCTAAGCTGCTCATAATAATTTCATCAAAAAAGGTGCAACCGTTTTGAAATTTAACTTACACAAGCAATAACTAAGAGAGGTAGGACACTATACTAGTAAGCAACCCTGACTAGGGAAGGACCTCCACCTTACAGAAGACCACAGTCAAATAACTATACACAGCGGTGTAGTTGTGTTCCTGTGTGTAAGCACAGGTCTCTAGCGCTCATTTAGGGATGCGTTTTGAAATAAACGTATAATAAACAAATAAACCTATCCCAGGGATACCTACTCCCATCTTAAAAAATATTTTATTGCCTTGGTGTAAAAAAAATGGGTTGGTAACACGCAAGTGATACCTCTGGTATTGCAAGCGTCCAACGGCTACGGTAACTGTTTAACATCAAGCGGGCCGTATGCTTGTTTGCTACCCAAGTAGTATAAAAAAAAAACAGACAGCCATACAAAAATTCAGATAATTATTATTTTATTTTAAAATATTTGTTAATTTTTACTGTTATGGTTTTTAAATACCATAGATATATGTAAATACTACCATAATTATAATTTAACGTGTAAGTTTCTAACACAGTTTTCAAAATTTAGAATAAAAGAGTTAAACGCGTTCGTTTGTTTTCTGGTTATACTGAGGTTTCAGGCAACTGGTACCGCAGTCTCAAATGCCAGATTATTTTTCATTTGATTAATATTTTTCATATTACTTGGACTACACACATCATAATCATCCCACTGCTGGGCACAGGTCTCCTCCAAACATTTGGAGGGAGCCTACTATACCACGCTGACCATACTATACCACGCTGGCCAGACGGGTTGGTATAGAGTTTTGTTTCGAGTTTTCCCTCTTTTGCGGTGGATATTGTCTGCTAGACTTACTCCCTTAGTCGACTCTTACGATACCCTCGGGATGGAAGGGGGTGGTGACATTTGTATTCGTAATCCGTCACCACACGGATAAGTAAAAAATCTTTTGATAAATTTTTATAAAGTTAAAATAAAATCCAACCATTATATTTTTCGTAACACAAAAAAATCTCAATTAAACATACACTACCTCAATTAATTATATAAATAAATTGGTAAGAATGTTTTACATAACTAGACACTGTTGTAAATAGACACTGACATAATCGTACTTTCACTGGATCTTATAATAAATTAAGTTTATTGATTTATATGTAACGATTCTGTAATGACGATGATTAATAATATCACTTCACCATTTTGGGGTAATTGATGCCGTGAGTTACAAAATGAGAGTTTAGTTTTATGTATTTATCGTAAGCTTCTTAAGTGGAAAGTTTTTTAAACCAAAATATAGCATACAGTATAGAAGGGGCTCTACATGATTGAGTAGACTGCCCTAGAAAAAACCTTAACCGGGCATGGGAAATCATAGCCAAATAATTCAATCGCGTATATCTTTTTTTATACTTCTTAGGAGCATACGGGCCGCTGATGTTAAGCAATTCCAGAAGTATCACTTGCGTGTTGCTAATCCATTTTTACACCAGGACTTTAAGATGGACCCTGGGATAGGCAAACGCTTCTTTCAAAACGCATCCTTAAAGAATGCTGGAGACCTGTACTCACATACAGGAACTCAACTACACTACCCTGTGTGTATTTATTTGGCTGTGATGTTCTGTAAGATGGAGGTCCTGCTCCAGGTTTTACAAAGTAGCCTATAGCAGGGACAATGCAACAATCATTGTTAGAATGGGATCAGTAGTTTCAGAGTTTATACATTACATTCAAACAAACATCTATATAAAGATAATATAAATAGGTTAACTAAATTGTTGTAAGTAAATTATATAAATACTCTAAACTGGTTACCTATTCGCCAACGCCGCAGCTTGCATGCTCTCAATACTCTCTATAATATTCTTAACTCCCCTTCTCCACCTACCTATTTAACATCTTCCTTTAAGTATCGTTGTTCTATTCATGACAAAAACCTTCGTTCTTCTAATTACCTTCTCCTTGCGTGTCCTTCCCATACCTCTGGTTTTGTTCACTCGTCTTTTGTTGTCCAAGCTATCCTTCTCTGGAATGTGCTCCCTCTTGATGTCAGGATGGCTACAAATCGCTTTGCGTTTAAGGTAAAAGTTCGGGCCCTTCTCACTGATGAATTGTCGGAATTAGTACGTCTCACACTTTCCTAATATAAATACCTATATATATATATATATATATTTTTTTTTATATATGTATGTTTAGTTTATATATTATAAATATTGGATTTTGTATGTTTATTTTATAAATATCATTAATTTAAATATTTGAATTTTGTTTGTTGTCTCACCAAAACTTTATTTTTTTTAGTGTACCTACCTGTTCATCTCTGTATCACCCAAGGTCGACTGGTAGAGAATGCCTATGGCATTAAGTCCGCCTATGTGCGATTGTGCATAAAGATTTTAAATAAATAAATAAAATAAATAAATAAATGCTGTATATTTCTATAAATTAAATTAGTTAACCCATCGCTGTCAGACTCACCGCAAGCGATAGTTAACCATGTAGTACTCCTATTAATCATACCATAAACATAAAATGATTAGCCTTTCAAATTACACAGTTTCTAATAGTTAATAACAATTCAATATGATCGTGATCATTTTGGGCCTACGTTTTGGTGGTCGAAAATGGTCGAAGATGGTCGATAGTTGGTCATAGAGACCACCCAAATGAACAACATCATAATTGTATCGCGTTAGATTTATAATGTTTTTGATTGATTAAGTTTGTTGGTTAAATCATCAATAGTTTTAATGTGTATAAGTAATGAAAACTAAATTAAATGAAGACCAGAACGAATTTTATTCTTTTGGAGTATTGTTTTAAGTATACCTATAAATATCCACATCTTAGTATACCTACTACATCTCATTCACGTAATTTTGCAGTAAAAAGTAACTGACAAATCTCTTTCGTGAATATTTTAGATTCGAGTATTTTTAAGTTTTATGTCTAATAAAATATGCCATTAAAGAAAATTATGTGACAATATTTTAGTTTATTGACTTAGACAAGACTTTGCTTGCCTAAGTCAATAAACCTATACCTGGTTAAGAACCTGGACGGAGTGCAGCAGGAAGTACCTAAAATTTTAATGCAGTCTGTGAAGTACCTCAAACTGTGATTCAAGAACTTGAAATGTTGGCGTCTATGGACTGGGTAACAAAAGGTGTTATAGAAACAAGTGAAACTCTTTTTTTACAAGAACGACACTTAATTTTCAAACCAGTCGAAGTACTATAAAAACGTTCTCCAGGCAAAAATATTTTTTATATCAAATAACATTTCACTTTTTACTAAAATTCAAGCTCATCATTAGAACTATTGCATTCACAATTCAAACGGTGATTACAAAAAGCTCGATTAAACTAACAATTGAGATAGGCAGAGCTACACAATACCATAGATCGCGCGACGGGACTCGATGTACCTATAACTAGAGTCTCCAACATAAAATGACCTGCATTTCTAATATCGATGTTAGGTGCCACAGGTCAAGAGTTACCAGACGTTTACTCAACACTATCAGAGCAACAAAAAATCTAATAGAGCTAAAGCAAAATAGACGAACTGTTTGGATCAATATGGAGTGTTGTTCGGAACAAACTGCGTTGTCATAGAGCGTAATCGAGGCGAGACGGTGGCGCCTTTGTACTCGGCCGTCATCGGCTTTTTATAACGCTATCTGATGAGTATTGCTCCCATTTTGGTCGACAAAAAACCGATCGCTTGTCCGTACAACCACAAAGTTATGCACCTACTGTGGGTAGCCAGTTACAGTAGTGCTCGGGTTTTCGAGTCCTGGCTTACACGTGTTTGAAATTACAAAAGCCTTATCACCTTTCTATTGATGTTTTCTAAAAAATAGTCTAGTTTTTAAAATAAATGACAGAAATAATGCAGAAAGTAGAGAATTTTTACAGAAGACGCACAACACAGATAAAAGTATAGTAGCTGACATAATTTTGATTGATTACATTTAAAAAAATAGATAAAGACAAAAAGTTTTTTTTCTTCCTTGTGTATCTACCGTTTTTTCTTGTTTAGTACCTTTATTCTTATAAATAATAGGTTAGTGTGTATCTCATTTTGCAAACTTTTAGTCACCATTCCAGTTCCGTTGTGTGCATTAATCGGCCGTTAGTACCTTTAAAATGACGTAACCTAAAGATTTTAGATTAGACGCAAATTTGATATTCAAAATTTTCGAATTCTTCAAACGATTAACTGAGTGTTAATTGAGCAACACGTTTAAAGTGCTTCAATGATTTAACCGCTGTCGTTTTGCTCATTCGAGCCAGCTCCTTAATAATCCCGATTAAACTTACGATCGCTGCTTGAATTAATCGATAATTGTTCATAAATCATCGATGTTCGATTTGCACAAAGCAGCATCGGGGTGCGAAGATTTAAATTTATGGTACCAGTATAATGTTCGGGATGGCGTGCTTAAGGTACATAACTTGGGAATGGGGTCCAATCTTTGTTTATGACGGTGGCGTGGACGATCGAACCAGGATCGGTAGGCAATCGGTACCTAATTGTGTGACTTATTCATGCGATCAACTGTTATGTTTAGTTTGTATTATGTTTTGAGATACGTGCTAAACTAACTAGTTATTAGGCAATGTTAAAGTTCCACTTTCTCACTGCTATAGAATATCGTTTTACAATATGAGAAAAAACTAGAAATTCATTCTGTTCTTTTTCTAATGCCTTTTTAACCCAACTATTTGACTCAAAGAATGTATAGTACCAATAGTCACAGTTGACTAAAATGCTTAAAATTCATTTAAATTAGAGGTCGTCAAATAATTTGTAAAACAATCTAACTGAGAAAAAAAAAAAATCGTGTGAAATATCTGATTCGTGATCCCTAATATTACTTTTGTAATACAAACAATTCTCGTACAATACATATTATTGGAGCACAGATCAATATTATTGGAACCACAAGCAAATACACGCTGCAGGTGTAATTTCATCTAATGTTGGAACAAAAACTATTACAATTGACCAACGCCACATAGCGCCAATCATTCTTGGATAACGTAGGGATGTGATTTGTACTACTTTGTATATTTTTATCTACAATAAATACTATAGTATATTTTATAATACTCGTACGAAAAGTCAGATGACAATCAAAATTCTTTTTGATTGTCATCTAACTTTTTTGCGCTCCTTCGTTTATTTCGTAGCCTTTCTTTGAAAATATCTTTGTGTCTTAAGACGACAGTCTATAACCAGTGTGTTGCCAGTGATGACTTACGGTACAAATACGTAATTTGTTATTATTGGACTCATAAACAAACTAAAAGTCACGAGCTAGGTGCAGTGTTTCTCTGCGTGATAAAATTCGCAATGAGGAAATCCTTAGTCAAACTAGAGTTTCCATCATAGCTAGGTAAGCAAGTTAAAGTGGCATTAGGCAGGCCACAATGTTCGATAAACCGATGGGGAAAATCAATTCTCGATTGGCAAAGACATACGAAAAAACTCTCTCGTATGTCTTTGCCACTACTTCTCTCCACCTAGTAGGCTACCTGCTACTAGGTGGAGAGACGAGCTAATCAGAGCTAGAAGCAAGAACTTAATATCGGGCATTGTGCAAATAATGTAGGGAAGTCTTACATTAACCCTTAAATTGGCAGACGAAAAAAACCAGTGAACGTCATCATGCTAGTTTGGTTCTAAAAGCACCAAGAGAACAATGTTTTAACAATGCAGTAAGTTTTAATAGCAAATATATTGGTAAAATAATAAAGAAGGGGAGGTTTTAAATAAATATGTTTGACTTCGAACATTTTGACAGTACCTAACCGAACAGCTGATCGTTTATTTTGAAAAAGAGCATGTGGGCGACGAATAGGGCCACCATGTACGTATTAAACCGATAAACTGGTAAATGAAATTGTATTGACTTAAATGTCATATTTGAAGTACGCAAGGAGCATTGCATTACTAACTAAATATTGTATATTATTATGTCGAGATTTGGTTTGTGTTTGTTATGTTTTTGTTTTATTTATATTTAAGAGTCTAATTGACTATCTCACGAATACGTATCGTTCGAAAACATATCATGACTATGCAACAAATTCACCGCATTCATTTCCACCAACCTGTAAGACAAAACGTACCGTGAAGATAGGCACACAAAAACCAACAGTCACGATTCATCACAGATTAAAAAACTAAATAACAAAGAAAACGGAACAGCCCTATCAACTGATCATCCTGAAGTGGTCTAGAAGACGCGTGCCGAAGCAAAAACAATTTCACTCGAAGAACACAAATTTAGATGAACAGTTACAAGAACCTTAAATAAAAGAAATACAATTCATTTTTGCCTGGCAAGTAGAAGTGTGGATAGTTTAAAAGATAGCTCACGTTCGTATTGTTGTTTGTAATGCTGATTATTTTACAAGTGGTGTTTGTTGTTCAGTTTTATTTTATTTGTATTCGGTTCTGGGGTTATGACTTATGATATACCAATTATTTGAAGAAATGTGTGTTTTGTCCCACCTTTACATTCTGTAGGTAATACTTTTTTCAATAATTCGTACATTTTCTTTAGCATGGTCTAGTCTGGACCGCCAGACATGCTATTTTTCAAATGTTTAAAGAGAGCACTTACTATATAGATGGCAAAGGTTGACATTTATCATGTGTTATCTGCCACCATTCGCAATAAATATGTAAAAAAAAACAGAAGCATGAGGTTTCAACGACTGTAAAAGCAATTGTGCAAATGAATCCTCTTATACTTCGAATTTTGTACTTGCATTGTGAAAAATAAATACTTACCTATATAGTATTTTTTCGTTGCTCCTAAGAACTTGTAATGTCTCTATACTATTATCTAATGTTACATAGTACCAGTTGATGTCAAACCGTTCCTTATAATAATAATAATAGCAACCCATATATGTCCCACTGCTGGGCACGGGTACCCTCTTCTCTATCAAGAAAGAGTGAGGGTTTTAGGTCTCAATTTACACACGCTGGCCTAATATAAACATTAATATTATGATCACAGGCGGCTGCAAAACATAAACCAATTTCTCCGTAACTAATTAACAACAATTAGAAATACAACAGCACTATAGACCAATAAACCTTTAATAAAAAATAAATACTCAAAGAATCCACTATGTAGCTGTACAGATCCATAAGTCTAATCTACCGATCGTAATGTCAGGCGCATAAAGGAAGCGACGGTTGGCAGGTGCGTGGTCACCTGTTGCGCAGGCGCACACCCCGCGCGCAGCACCCCCGCGACCGTTAAGTAATTCGGATACACTGATGTAACATGTCATTAAACCGTAGAAGGGTGATCGGGAATTGGTAGATAAGTATTGTTCTGAGGAAGGTTTTGATTGAAAATTTAATGTTTTTATTATTTTATTACAGAAGTGAATATGGGAATGCAAAGACAAAAATTTACGTTCTGGCTCGGAATTATTTGTATTTGTAGATACTCGTGGCCACTGATTTAAGTGTATCAGAACCATCTGATGTATCTGAATCAACCAATCAATGTAATAATGCAGTGTTACATAAAGCTTTGTATGACAAAATGATGGTACATGTTTCTTATCGAATTCGTGTCCAAGTATCAACCACCTAATAAATGGGTAAAAAACTAAACACATTTATCCAGACTCTAAAAGGAAACAAAAAGGAAGGTTTTATTTTGAAAACAGTAGTTACAGCTACCTTAAAATATCTATCACGACTTAGAGCTTTCTAACAAATGTGAACTGTAAAATCGAATCAATGTATAAATGGTTTCTCTTTCAAATTGAATTTGATGCAATAAAAACTAAAATTTTAGGCTTTCAGACATTTTAAATGGCGCCATTCGATTGCAATTTTGCAATCGATCGTAAAAATAGTCCCGTGAAATGACGTCCGTAGCGTAAATTGGATAAAATATTAAACGCTAGGAGTGCAGTCAGAGGTCATTTTAATTTCAGTATGAATGTATCTTGATCGAATATTTTTTTGCGTATTACACGTATTTTACTTTTTCATAATTTAAACGGATTATCTTCTAGGTAAGTGAAAAAGGCGGATGTATTATTTGAATTATTGCTTTACGAAAGGCTCAATTTGATTAAAACATATTTATTTATAATGACAACTCCCGCATTGAAGACATCAATGAACACACTTTTTCCGCCGTGTCGAATACATAACACACGGTGTGGTGTAAGTAGCAAGGTGACCACCTTAACTAATAGATACACCATATTTGCAGTCGATATAGTTGTCACATATTTTTATTTTTAAAATTAACATAATATTTTTTATTGAAAAATTGACTAAATTAAAAGTAACCCGTAACCAATGTTCAGAGCTTGATGAATGTGAAAAAATTAAAGAAGTTTCGATCGAAACAATTTGCGTACGTCTCTTCCTAACGCAAGGGGTATGCTAATATCATGGCATGAAATGTGTGCAAACTTAGCTAAAGTAATTTTGGTGCCCTATACGTCCAAGCTTGTTGATGATGAAAATATAACTATGCAAACAATAATGATTGTTAACAATAATTATGATGAATGATGACAATTGGCAAACAACTCTTGAAAGTATGTGCTTCGTTGTAGGTGCTTGTCATTGCACAAATTGCAAAAGTCAACTAGAGATATTAATTTTGTTGTTCATAAATGTATTAGCAGGCTGTCACAGAAGCTAGAGTAACGTTTTAATTTACTAGATGACATAGTTGTGGAGCCTTAGGGTGTAAGAATTCATCATTCTATCAGCCTGAAGGTTCTTCTTGTATAATTAAGAGCCTTGTCGTGAAAGCACACAGAATTTTCTTATCTTTAATCTATTGTTGTAATTTAGACTGATTTATTTGAATTTTGTTTAATTGTTGTAATATTTATATTGTATAGTGGTATCAAATAATACGTTAACAGAGAATAGAATGGTTGAAATTTTTATCTTATAATTGTATAAATAATTACTGCATTAATTAACACCAAGGCATTGTGATGATTCCCTTGGAATACGATAACATTTTTTTTAAATGCATTTAAATGATTGAGGAATAATATCTGAAAAAAAAAAAGTTTGCCTATTCTATTCTAAAATCATTATATTTATAATCAAAAACACAACACTACATAATCACACTAAGACTTCTCTTTTATTGTGCCCAGGAGCCGTACCATGACATCCTTTCAGTAAATTATTTTCAATTCCAATTTTAGTTTGTTCGCAATTAAAACTGGGAACAAGCTATGACACCAAGCTAGGTGAAAAAGTTGTTTTTTTATTCAAATCAAAAATTAATTGCTATAAGGACGTTAAGGTCTTTTAAACGGTCAAGTACAACATTTGAGTTCAATCAACTAGAAGCTGTTTTACATTACCTAAAATTCTAGTTACAACATAAAATTACTACAAATTTGCACTGTTATTCACCGACAACAATTTCGGCATTTAATAGAGGCTTCAATACTTAATACTAGGTAGTGGCGCGAAGATAATGTAACCACACTGGTTGGGGTCGCGGGACAGGTGCTTTGCGCACGCGCCGACCGTTAGCAGTAGAAAGTGCGCGACCGCGTCGGCACGCGAATAGTATGACTATGATGTTTGTGTAAAAAAAGTGTTCTGTTTGTAAGATGTTATCATTAATATATACATAAAATATTATGTTGGTAAGTACATAATTATGGTGTAAAATATATTGCGTTAAAAGCTTGTATCTCTTGAAATAAAATCAATTGATTCATTAATTTGTTGAAGTTAAAAGTAATATTTTTATGAAGGTCATACATTTATAAATGTAACAGGCAAGCTAAGGAGATGATCAATTTACCTACTGCTAATTGCTGATAAAATATAAACCCATGAAAAGAACCATCGAGAAACTTAATTAGTTAACAAATACTATTATTGTAGTATGCCAATTGATACGCTGATTGCGTGTGATAAAAATAATAGTACGGTGTACATCGCAACTAAATGTAGACGTGTGCCATTTCTTCCATAATACTGTATGATTTTATCTCATGGCTTACACTGAAAATGAGTCGAACTAGCAATTACATTTTTTTTGACTAGCCTGTTGGTTTAGTGGTTAGTGACCCTGACTGCTAAGCCGGAGGTCTTGACTTCGATCCCCACACGGAACAAAAAAAAAAAACTTTGTGTGATTCAATGTTTGTTCCAAGTCTAGGTGTAGTTTGTGTGAAAAACACAGACACAGGGCTTATGGCCTAGTGCGGAGGGAGGTTTTCTTTTGTCAGTGGGTATTTTTAACCACCTACCTCACACCTTAAAGTTTCTATAAAGTATTCGTGACTTACTTATAAGTAAATTTTAAATACAGTTATTTAAATGGTCAGTCAAAAAATGTTTTTGCAGTAGAAGAATATCTAAGGAACTATATTATTTAAATATTATATTTTTAAGTTTACTTTATACACATACATACGATATTATGTGACAGATATATTCTGACCAATTAAACTGTACCACATTTATACGAATAAATATTTTAATTAAATTATCAATAAAGAATGCATATTTCCTACATTTTATGTCTCAGCGAAGCCAAAAATCATTGACACACCACCGGCTTACCGAACTAGCTAGTGTGATTAATGTCTGAAGGAAATTTGACGGGCGCTGTTGTTTTATCTACTTACCCGCACGCCTGCGCGTTTTTTTGTACAGTCCAACAAATGTGGAGCAGTCGTTAATGTTGCTCACATTATGACGTATGTAAGATTAAGGTGGTTGCAGATGCGATGTAAATGACTCTATATAATTAATGAAGCGATGCTTATTCCAAGTGAAAAGTTGTATAATATTGGCTCTTGAAATTGACATTTAATTCTAGGCAATTAGAAGGTTTGGAAAATAACTAAAGATATATAATTTGTATGCTGATTATTTTTTTATTATTAAATTGTTTTAATGTCCTTCTTACCGAATTTTGGTTCAAGGCGGCTTATCTCCACGGAAACTAGCCATCTGTCCGGGAGATACTATAGTGCATAAGTGCGTTTGCGCGACAACTGCACTCTTTATTCCCTCGCTTTCATAGTACGATGGGAGGTAATCCGACACGACCGGAGAGAGATCAGGCGTAGGACCAATGGCTTTACGTGCTTTCCGAGGTACGGTGAAATAAACACCATCAATTTCCAAACTCCGGACAATTAATGTGAATTTCTTGACAGAAAATTCCGTATACATATCAATTTTTGGCCCGACCCAAGAATCAAACCTGGGACCTAGTGATCGGCAGTCACACACATCGACCACTGAGCAACCGAGGCAGTTTAAAGTTTAATTAATTTAAGAACTAAGTGAAAATTTTAACAATAATTTCTTATTCAAATGTATTTTTAAGTGACTTTTTACTTCTTCTAAAACAATTTCAAATTAGAAAGAACCTTTAACTTACATAGGACCACAGCTGAATAACTACACACAGTGGTGTAGTTGTGTCAGTGTGCGTGAGTACAGATCTCCAGTGCTCGTTTAGGGATATCCCGTAACTAAGCTTTGGTATTACATTTTTTTATTTAAGAAGCACTCGCCCTCACAGCTAATTTACTACTTAAGGACTATACCATACTAAAGGAATGAAAGATAATTGTCATTTCTGGACATTGTCATAATCTTTGACCATAGTTTAAAACAAATGGCGAATTGCAATGCAGTCTGAAATTAAAATGCTATTTTCGTGTGCAAATATTCTCTACTATTATCAGCAGTATGTCATTACGAGTAAATCGCAGCTTCTTGTATAAAATACGGTGCTTTGTTCGTTGTAGGTAGAAACCTGACCTGTTGGTCTAGTGGTTAGTGACTCTGACTGCTACGCCGGAGGTCGTGGGTTCGATTTCCACCCAGGACAAATATTTGTGTGATGAGCAGGATTGTTTGTTCTGTGTCTGGGTGTAATTTATCTATAATATGTATGTATTTAGAAATATATAACATTACATATTATTATATAATGTTTATCAGTTGTCTGGTTACCATAGTACAGGCTCTGCCTAGTTTGGGATCAGATAACGATGTGTGAGTTGTCCCGAAAATATTATTGTTATTATTAAATACATATTTCTTATCTTCTCTATATATTAATTATTACTCAAAGAAAAATATTGTACCTACCCCTTTTTAGAATAATAATATATTGCCCGCACGGAGATGTATGAGATTTGGCAAAGTTAAAGTTTATACAGAGAAGGACTGCAGAAAGAAATATTATGATTGAATTTCGACCACTGACCTCTAGTAGAGATTACTGTACAAAAATATTCCACTGCCTTAGAAAGATCTTTTTCAAATATCCTTTATCTTTCATTATTCACTGTGATTATTTTTGAGTACGCTTGACGATGAATTGAGGCGGCTATGTCGGGCTTACGTTCACGAGTGGACCACTGGAACCTGATATGACATCAATAATTCACTTAGTGGCTTCTCAGACTACTTGGGCTCTGAGCGCCCGATCTTTAGGTATCTTTCATTTCTGTCCATCCTAAGGTTGCCTGTTAGAAATTGCTTTTAGCGATAAGGCCGCCCATTGTGCATTACCATTTAAGCAAAACTATGTAAGCAATATGTATTTTGGAGTACAATAAAGAGTTATCTATCTATCTTTACTTTGACCTTTCCCAAGTTTAAAGTTATATCGCTTCGAGAATGATCGGTTTTTTTTATTTTAATGGGATTTTGTAGCTATATCGAAAATGATATATATCTCTACAAAATCCCATCAAAATAGACAGATAATCTACTACCCTCATATTACTGTAAAAAAAAACTGAAAAGTATTTAAAAAGCTAGGGGCTTTTGTAAACTGCGTATTACGTAGGTAGTAAGTATAACCACGTGGTACCCTTATAAACAAGAAAGGAAGTTGGTAACGGATGCACCAACTGACAAAGCCTCCTGTTCCCTTCTTTGTTTTAGATTTTGCAAATGTTTCCTTTGTGATACTATTTTTTGCAACTGACTAATGCAACCATTCTTGTTTTTATTTTTTAAACGTTTTTTACTGTCTTTACATGGACAACTTTAATGTCCAATGTATATTAGTAGAACAGAGTATGAAAAATAGCTGATCCATTCCCGTCACACCAAGTGGACCGCGTTGGGGTGTTGGGTTCGATCCTTGGTCCAGGTTATAAGGTTTTTAAAGGGTCGGCAACGCGTGAGTGACACACTTGGTGTTGCAAACGTCCATAGAATACGGTAACTGCTTACCATCAGGCGGGCCGTATGCTGAATTATCGAAACTTAGGTGCAAGATTTTTATTTTTTTCAAAATCGAGACCTACGACAAAGCGTAGAATTCAACAGAAATCAAATTAAATCGTAACCACGATCTTTTTGGTGTTCGGAATACAGCGTAACGATTTTTTTTTCAAGTAATTTACGCCGCTCGTGCCAGGACCACAAAATTTCCGTTCGTCACCGTTCAATGGGTGATCTTTAGAGATCGGCTACAATTGTGTTCTGACCGTTAGTATTAATCAGACTTCGTGGTTTTCTATCGATCTTCATATACCTACTCGTAATATTTATCTAGTCTAGCTGAAGTTATTACTAAACTAGCCGTAGGTTAAAACATTTTTATTTCTTTTTCTTCTATTATTTACAAATAGAGGCATAATGAGTGTTTTTTTTCTATTTTAATACTGACCCACAGAAAAATTTAAAGTATTAGAGAAATTAAAGAGCCTGATCCTTTATTTTCACTTTTTAGGGTTGCATTGAAAAATAGTTTGATAAATATCTAAGTTCGTAATTCTACTGCATATTTATGATCAAATTAAAAAGGTGGTTGGCTACGTCACTATCACCATGCCGAGGATTCGATTCCCACACGGGATAAAACATTGTGTGGAAAATCTTGATTTTGAGTCAGAATGTACTTTGAATTGTATGTTTGAAAAAAGTGCAACTTTTTTATTATAATTTTTGTGGAAACGAGAGATACTTATTAATAACATAATCAAGATAAAAGTAACAGAAACGACCAAGTAGGTAAAATACAATTTAAAAATATATACAGAACCATTGTAAAACCCGACAATATAACTTTCCTAGCAAAAAATAGTACACGCAGCAAGGTGCGGCGGATGGGCACGAGGCTCCGTGACGACGCGCATCGCGCGACGCGCCCGGGGTGCGCGCACGCCGACGAGAAAAAACCAATCTCGAATAGTTATAGGATGGTTTATAGGTAGCTGTGGTGTAAGTATGGTAGCCGGTTCAGATTTATTTGTTCATATTAAAGGAAAATTCATAAAATACTGGTAAGTTACTAGAAGAAGCAAAATTTGTGAAATTTAATAAGTTTTAAGAGGAGGATTTCGGACGAGGAGTACATAATCTAAAGGCTTATAATCGACAATTAAAAGGCTCGTAGCTAAGTATCGTGCAGATCACTATATTAAGTAAAGTTGCCGCGGTCAGTTGGGTGCCCATTTTTCTAAAAACACAAAGAGATCCTGTCCAGGTTTTCCCAAGAGACTATAGCATGGAGTTCTTCAAGAAAGGAGTTATACGATTTTAAAGGGTCGGCAACGGGTGAGTGATGCCTCCGTTGTTGGAAACGTCCATTGACTACGGTAATTGCTTACCATCATGTGGGCCTTATGCTTGTGTGCCACCTTGGAACCAGTGGTCCTGCGCCTGATTTTTCTGCGGTCAAGTCGAATCTTCTAATATTACAATATAATAAAGAGGTAAGAATTGACTCACATACTTTAAAATAAATTTAATTAAAAATACAATTTTGGGAATCACCTGTTTCGACTTTATTTGAAATCACCTGCCAACCTAGTGGTGATAATGACATATCTTTGAAGGAGGGCTGCTTCCGTCAGTGATCTATGAATAGCAGTTAACGAATAAAACCTAAACAAACAGTTGTAGAAAGCATGTTACATTAAAAAAAACATTCCAATATTTTATAAGAGGCAAAAAGTTTTCTACGATTTTTATCACGCGATGAATATACTAAGTATCAAAGACACCTTATGGTCCATTGGCCATGTGTTCAGCACATGTTACGATAATAACCCATACATACATATTCATATCGTGTAATTTTTACTTTATAACTTCTTTTGTTCAGTTTTTTATTTCACCCTTTCATACTGCTGTCGAATGGTAGCATAGTGGTTCAATTAGAGGTATTGTGGACCAAGATAGATTAGTTTCGGTGTTTTTGTATCATTATTTTTAGTTATAGATGGTGTATTCTGTGTTGATGGGGCGAGAAAGCGTTGCTTTGAATGAGTACACGTGATCTCTAATTTGGAGTACTTTGTAGTTCAATTCGTTCTAGTTAATGACATTGATACCTGTCAAACGTGTTACATATTTATACCATCTATCTACATATATTATTAAAATTGGATGTGTAATATGTTTAACCTCTATGCATTACAAAACCGTTCCTCTGTCCTCTGATTACGAAGAAAATAGCTTACTACGATGCTCCGTCGAAGCTCCACTGATGGTGCCAGAGATATTTTTTTCCTCTTTAATCCACCGTTGTAGTGTAAAAAGGGGATAAAAAATGTTTAAATACATTCCTTTTTCCACTGAAATCCACTGTTTTAAGGCAAAATGGTGAGTTGTTCTGCGCTGCAGTTTGCTAGCCAGCACCAAGAGTTACCACGAGAGAATAACACGCAGGCAAAACTGAAGGTGATACAGCTCAAGATCGGCCATTGTGGAAACATATAGAGGAGGCTTCCTTTCAAAAGTGGTCGTCATCAGACTAAAATGATGATGACGATACATTACTGTCTATTGGTTATCAAATAATTTTGATTGATTGCAGAATAAAATTTTATATTTTTTAAGGCTTAAAAATAATAACGTGATAGATATCATTATTAAAACTTAAACCACAAGGAGTATAATCTTAAATTTGCTCGTTTACAAAAATGATTCTGCAAATTCTAATGATTTGCATTTACCAATTTAAATGATTAACAACCATATAACATTTCTAATGACATGTTAAAGAAATAACAAAAAATATAATGAATTATGTCTTGCATATTATTAATAATCGCAACGCTTTCATTTTGGTCGGGGCGGCTGTTCTTAGCGTGAGTCGTTACCTACCTAATTAAATTAATAATCTAAATTATGATCAGGAATAGTTGGCAAACACATAATAACATTATCCTTCCCTGTTAAAGTTGATTTAATATCAGTAATTATTTAAATATTAATATATTATGCCATTAGATACTTTAAAAGCAATGCAAAATATAATGATGAAGTAAATGAACCAGTCTTCACTGCCTTGTTCCCTCAAAACGCATACCTATAGCCATAATTTGTAATTATTTATTAAATTAATTTTGAATGCCCTACTTGCGAATCTACACGCTTCGACATTATAAATTATTATAAATATAGGAATTAATACAATCAATCAAATCATAGGTTTTAGTGATATTTCTACTCACAATAAGTGTATGGAATAAACTTCTTGGCGATGTTTTCCTGTATCTATACTAATATAAAGCTAAATATTATAAAGCTGAAGAGTTTGTTTGTTTGGTTGAACGCACTAGTCTCAAAAAGTACCTACTGGTTCGATTAGAAAAACTTTTTTTGTTGAATAGTGCATTCATCCAGGAAGACTATAATCATCACGCTATGATCAATAAGAGCGGAGCAGTAGTGAGATTTGTTGCAAAATCGGGGAAAAGTCCGTATAATATACTTTCCAAATTACCACGCGGACCAAGTCACGGGCGACCCCTAGTATATTATAAAATCAAATAGTAGTCTGTAATTATTTGGATGCGGGAAGCCGAGCATCGTGCTAGGTGGCGAGCACTTGGAGAGGCCTATGTCCAGCAGTGAACGGCGATAGGCTGATGATAATGATGATGCATTATCTGTAAAAATTAGGAACTTATCCTTCTTTTTGTCTAGGAAGAGTTACACTTAGTACTTATGACGATCGGTCTTCATGACGCGGTTATTCACTTTGCTGTGAATCGCTTTAGGACTTTTCTTAGTAACTTACCTGACATGAATAGTATAATTTATTTTACTAATATAACTAGATACAAGCACAAGAGTTGACGCAGCCGGTTGTGGAATGGTGAGTTCTAGAATTAAATCTTAAGCCCCTCTAGACAAGTGGAATAAACGGTAGTTGAATAGAATAAAAAGCAATTGTATGGGATTTGACATAAGTTTACAATATTATAATGTCGTAATCTTATGCAAGCAGCGGCAGAACCTTCGAACTGAACGACAGAGGCAGCTCAGATAGAGAGTTCCTATAAGTTATTGGCTTTGCCAATTGGCTAGTCTACTGTCAGCTTCCTTATGCTATTCATACTAATATTGGCGCTGGCAATACCTAGTATTATATCTTATATATAAAAATGGGAAGGAGGAGGACAAGAAATGCCGTAACAAAGGGAAATAGGGATTCCTATTTCCCTTTGTCACGGCATCACGCGTGTACAGCTGGACCGATTTCAGTATTTTTTTGGTGTGTTTGTTATTGTCAGGAAAAGGTTCTTATGTAAAAAAAAAAAGTTGCGCTGATAATAGTTTAACCCGGACGAAGTCGGGTCGGGCCGCTAGTGTACAATGTTATTAAGTAGCAGTTACATATTTCTTTTTAGAAAACGAAGTGCTACTTTATATTTGGAAACCAGCTAAGGTATTTAATGGAAAGCAATTTCGATAGATATTATATGCCTACTCACTAATATAGCCATAAGAATATATTGTACACCCATATTAAGAAATCGATATTGTACAAATGAATTATTTACGATCCTTTTCTCTGATTCCGACAGGAAATTGTTTCTTAGCAAAAAATAATAACAGAACAACTTTTGAGTGCTACCAACTCAATACCACTTACTGTAAAGCTGTCGCTACTATACGACGCAATGTATTATCAAGAAACATTACCATCCATTAACGATTTTGATTGGATATTTATAAAGGCAGCTTGTAGTAAATCTTCAATGTATATGCGTGATATTTATTGAGGTGGTTATGAAATTGGTTAAGTTGGATGATAGGTAGACGCCAGAGTAACATAAATCGTATATTCGTGTGAACTGACCACGCCTGCCGAATGATACATTCGAAGCAATCAGTTGGTAGATGATAATTATTTTATTAGTATACAACACCTTTTCGCCTATTTCTCCCAAATGATTTAGTGTTTATTTGTAATTAATATCTTATAAACAGTTTAGTCGTTGTTCTTGATTACTCTTTTTTTTCGGTCTAGATTCTTTAATGATGTATTTCTAATGAGAGTTAGACTATCTTTAGATAAAATGGTATTGACGTTAACGTGTGTTACATTTGAGCAGGAGTCGTACCAAAACATCCTTATAGCAATTTATTTTCAATCTTAATTTTCTGTCAATGACAAAATTAATATAGTAATAAAAGTTGACGTCTTATGAATTTCAAATTAAGATTTAATATGAATCGCTATTTATAAAAGACTGCTTGAAATAATAGTCATGTTAAACTAAGGAGTTAATATAACAAAGTACCTATGATAAATAAAAACAGTTGGTGAAACACATACCTCAATGAAGGTATAGGTAGCTAGAAGACTAAGGAGCATACCTGATATCTCAGTGCTAGCCTTAACGCAATATATTGTACTCTCATTATTATGTACCGACACTTATACACAAATATTGGCAAGTCTACACGCGCGTTTATTTTTATTTATATTATCTGAAGATAGGTTTGGAAGAAACGAGAATGCAGAAGGTGTTATAAATCATGTAATAACTAGTAATTAAACTCAATCAGTATATAAATTTATTGATTTATAGTTACTTTTACGATTTAAAAGATAATATTGATAGTTTACAAAGTAGCAACTCTAGTGCTTGATATATTTGAAGTTGGATGCAGTTATGTATACCTACACAAAAATAAAACCATGCCATATTTTTAAATAGGTACACAAGATTTTAAATTTGTAACGTTGCTTTAAGTGTCTCATTGTACTTAATTAAATTACTTTTAGGACGTCATGGTATGACCCCCAACTATTGTTTTCTTAAATGGAGAAAAATCAGAAGTGATTTTATATCGATTTTACCGCCATCTGTTTTCGTAATCTCGAACTAAATTCAGTAAAGACCTATAAAGTTGTGAGAAGTATTTTAGGAAAATAGAAATATTTAGTACTATGATTTTGCATGCAAAACTTACATGTTGTAAATAATGCATGGGAATTGAATTTTAAGAATAGATTTCGATAGTTAATTTTTTTCATTTTTAGCATACCTACGTGAAACTCAAGGCACATCTCATTCAGTCTAGTCGTGGTCCCAAAACGTGTTTTTAATATTTTTATAAGTATAATTTGGACTATTAAAAAATACTGGCTCTAAGGAACTTGCTAAATCAAACTGATTGAATTAGAATAGGAAACACGCGATCACATTATTCATTGTGAAATAATAAAACTATAGAAATAATGACGACTGTTATATATCGATAAACCGCAAGCTCACGACGTAGATTATGGCAATTTCCTTTTCGTATAATTCATAAGAACAACCCCAGAAGCTCGATTTGTTATTGATAATTGCGACTTTTATATTTTATTAATAATTATAGACATATCCGCGCATAACACATAAATATATAAATTGGAGAATTTTGATCCGGAAATAGTAAATTAAAATATTTATCTTATTTACCGTATGGTGACATAATTATTATAATTGGTCGGCATCACAAAAACGGCTGTGTTAAGTAATTTAAGGCATAGGTGTGTGCTCCGCGCCTAAATTATATTTATATCGGCGTCTGTAATGCGATCAGCATCTAGGGGCATGGCAGTGCCCCCGCCAAAACGAAGCAGTCCGTCGTATTTTTGTTAAACTTAACGAAGAGGCGGATAGCGTATATCTTTTTACCTGTTCTCTAAGCGAATACGAAAAAAATACATATTATATGTAATAATATTATATTATAATAAATTAAGAACCGCATTATTAAATTAGGATTAACTTGTAATGATAGTGATAGTTGTTGAATAAATAAATATTTTTATAAAACTTAAGTACAAACTTTGTTTTCAATTTCAAAATATCAGGTTAAACAGGAGCTTGAAATAGCAACACAGCACCGCCGTAGTAAATTTGTGTACTAAATAAATTTTGATTTGAAAATTAAAAACGTAACATTAGCATTTTGCCTTTTTCCTTAAAAGGATCATCATTTCAGTTTATAGACGTCCACTGCCTGTTAAGCCTATGTCCACATAGGCTTAACAAAATATTTTGATATTAATTATTTTCATAGCATTCGATATTGAGCTTGTTTTGTCCATCACGCAGCTCATAACCTTCACTTGGTCGTCGTAGGTACACTTTGTTAAAAGCCTGTCCACACTGCGTCTTCAAATTCTTAGTTGCCGCTCCAGAACTATTTTGCTCCAACAGCTCTCAGTTCTACGAGCAATAAGCCTTGCCTATTGCCACATAATATAGTCATAAACATATTTTAAATTAACTTCTACTAAAAATGACTCCAAAGTAAACACAAAACAAGCTCAACGTCACCGTGATCGATTTCATATAACGTTTTCTTTAATTACGTTGTGCGCCTACGCATATAACCGGAATGTACACGCTCCGATTATCTTACCAGATGTATTGATTTATTACTTTGCATTAACTGGAGTATTAAAACGTTAGCGTTAACGTAATGTTTTATCTTTACGGTTGATTTCGTTTAGGGAATGAAGGAACTACTCCTTTTTAAAACCCTTATTTTATTTTTTCTAAAGGTTTAATTGTAATTAGATCATTTAAATATGTTATCTTTTTTTATACTACCAAGGAGGCAAACAAGCATACGGCCCGCCTGATGGTAAAAAGTTATCGTAGCCTATGCACGCTTGCAACACCAGAGCATCTAGACAAGTGGCATAAGCGATAGTCGAGTCAAAAAGTAAAAAAATAAAATGTATGGAATTTGACGTGAGTCTACGATTAAATGTCGTAAACTTACGTCAAATCCCATACATTTTCTTTTTTGACTTTTTGATTCGACTATCGCTTATGCCACTTGTCTAGAGGCTCAGGGGTATCGCTCGCGCGTTGCCGACCTCGAGAAATCCTCGGCAGGTAGCTCATTCCACAATCTAATCATACGTGGTAGGAATGCCTCTGAAACCGTACAGTTATTCTTTCACCATTGGAAAGCTACATTATCGGCGGGTAACAAAGGCTATATTTTATTTTTAAAAAATACGGGATTCCTACGAAAACTTAATGATTGTCCTCCCGTGCGAACCAGGGACGTGCCACTAGTGTTTACTTAAATATGTTACTGTTATTGTCAGTATCTATGTTAGTGCGTGTTACGTTTAATATGAATGTAAAGTATTTTATTTCAAAAAAACGAAAGTGGTTCATACCGTTTATATAACCCAAACTACTCTGGTTCTGATTGAAATCACCACTAATAATGATTTTACGCAAATTCAATTTATTGATATCCAACACAGTACCACTATCAAAGGTGATCCGCGCCGAATAACCAATTAAACAAATTTTCTATAATTATACCAATGTTTGATGATAAAATATAGACGTTTTTTTTGATATATTTAACCTATACAATTATACAATTAGTTGTAATTTAATTATGATAATTGGAATATAAGAAAAGTGGATAGTTCGCAATTTATGATGTTAAATACGTAACCTGTGGGTGGCATCCATGTTTTATAATTCGAAAATGAATTCAATTGATCCATTATTATAATTTATTTAGGAGATGTAAGGTTCCATATAAGCAAGCAAGCGTGACTGGGAAAGGACTACCAACTATCCTAGGATCATAGCTAAATAACTACACAGATAGGTGTAGTTGTATTTCTAAGAGCATGTCTCCATGGTCATTTAAATGATTTTTTACTAGGCAAACTCTTGAATATTATAAGGGCTAAAAAATAAAAAGTAAAGTAACATTTTTGTCATAAAAATCGATAAGTCGTATCGAGTCCGTTACAATAGTTATTTGTGTTATTCCCCGAAATAAAAATGTACATAATTAAATATTAATTATTCTCGAAAATAGATTTATTTCTCTCTCTATCAGGTCTTTTTGTTATATTAATAGAATGTACTATTAAATTAAATGTATTTTTACCATAAGGTGCAAAAAAAACGTGTAGTTTGAAGTAGAGATTACACCTCAGAGTAAATAATTATAAGTGGCAGTGCAATAAATTTATATACATACATATAAATCTGTTGACAGTGTGGGCATCGTAAACCGTAACCCGTAACCAACAATATTTTAGCCAAGAACTACAAATTTATTCTTTCATATGGACGGGCGTGGTGGTCACTATAAGGTAGGATCTCACCTGCCATTTGGGTGAGGAAACGTCTAAGCTATAGACTACTAGCAATCGTATTACAAGAGAGGTAGGGCACTATACTAGTGAGCAAGCCTGTCTGGGGAAGGACCTCCGCCTTACAGAAGACCACAGCTAATAAACTACACACAGCGGTGTAGTTTTGTTCCTGTATGTGAGTACAGGTGTCCAGCGCTCATTTAGGGATGCGTTTTGAATTAAACGTTTTCCTATCGCAGGGATACTCCCATCTTAAAGCCTTGGTGTAACAAAAATGGATTGGCAACACGCAAGTGATACCTCTGGTATGGCAAGCGTCCATGGACTATGGTAACCGCTTAACATCAGGCGGGCCGTATGCTTGTTTGCAACCCAAGTAGTATAAAAATAAAACAAAACATATCTGAATGTTGAAAAAATTAATGAACAAATCATAATTTTTTTTATAAGACTACTCCCACACAAGTGAACCTTGTGTCGCGGTGGACTTTACAATCTTACGATTCATGGATAGAAAGTACACCTAAACACGGAACAAGTATTTATGGGTTATTAACTATATCTTAAAGCCCTGGTGAACAATAATATTGAGTTACACGTAAGTGATTCCTCTCCTATTTTAAGCATCCATAGGCTACGGTAACTGCTTAGTATCAGGTGGGTCGTACGCTTATTTGCCACCCAAGTAATATAAAAAAGAATACATACTTAAGACACTGAAATAATCATACAGTCAAATTTTGGATACGCTATTATCTTTTACTTTGTACCATTCTACAAGCCCGCAGGCAGACAACACCTGAGCTGATCTATAGCCACAACGGTACTGCGGGCCAAATTGTTACTAGTGCAATAGTGTTTTAGTTTAAACTAGTCATGCCCTGCGGCTTCGTCTGTCTTGTACTCTATGACAATGTAGACACTGCGTGCTACCAGATAGTTGGGGTATACTGTGTGACTGTTTACTTATACTCAGATTTAAACTGTGACTTCCTAGTCTAAGGATCTCAGTTTTTTTTTTAATATAATATTTACTATTGTTTATTAAAAGAGAACTTGATAGCAGTATATTTGAATGCCTCGGTGGTCCAGTGGCCGCAGTATGCTGTGCACAAGGTTGTGGGTTCGATTCCCACACAGGACAAAACTTTGTGTGACCCACAAAGAATTGTTCTGAGTCTGGGTGTAATTTGTGTCCGTTACTTGTATGTTTGTAAAGTCCCCCGCGACACAGAGCTTGTTCTATAGTGCGGGAATTGTCTTTTTTTTAAATAAGAAAATAAGTATCAAACTATATACATATTTATATAACATTGCATCTGCTTACAATGTATGATAGTTTTTTTTAATACAATTAATACAAGCTCAATTTTATATAATTAATACAATAGAAATGCACGCAAGAGGCGCGAGTTCGATCCCAGGCAGTACCAATGTTAATTACACTTTGTGGAGTTTATTTGTACTAATCAAATGTTTTGTCATCAGCTAACGGTGAAGGAAAACATCGTAAGGAAACCCACAAGTATTAGAAGAAATTCTAAAGACATGTCTGATTCACCAACCCGCATTAGGCTAGCGTGTGTGAATTAAGGTGTAAACTCCCTCTCTCTCTCTTAAAAGAGGAGAGGAGACCCGTGCCCAGCAGTGGGACATAATATGGGTTGGTATTATTATTTAATACAAGGTCAACACCGATTGCTGAAAGATCTGCATGTAGCAGAAAACATCTACTGGCAAAGATAATGACGACGTTAATGAATACAACTTTTAAATTTATTTATATAACATACTAGTGGACCTGGCAGACGTCGTCCTGCCGGAAAAAGCTGAAATACCGACAGCAGCGCCACCTACCGGGTCCAATTGTGAATCTAAACCATCCAGGGCCCTACCCGAACACACACACAAAATTTCATCAAAATCGGTCCACCCGTCTAGGAGGAGTTCAGTCACATACACACGCACACAAGAAATATATATATTAAGACTAGTGGACCTGGCAGACGTCGTCCTGCCGGAAAAAGCTGAAATACCGACAGCAGCGCCACCTACCGGGTCCAATTGTGAATCTAAACCATCCAGGGCCCTACCCGAACACACACACGAGTACAATATACCTAATAAAATTTACACTTCTTAAAAAAAGGAAAATATATATATATATAATATAATTATATACATATAAAATACACGGAAAACGGACATGAATACATATGTAGATCATTGCAAGGATTATCAATAAATTAGTTTCTTAAGAAAATTTTATGACAATGCAAACAATGTAAAATAGACTAGTGTAGATTCAGGGACGTGACGGTATCTGTTCATGAATGAGCTTATAATGTGGCAAGAGATAAGACAGACAAAACAGCTATAAAAGGATGTTAGTCTTTAGCTGATATCCAAAACTAAGGGGTATTGAGCATCACCAAGTCCTAAAGATAAAAATGGAAATTCAAGAATGGCTGACATCACAAATGAGAACTATTGCATGTGGAGTATGCGCCATACACAGCCTTCTATTGCCCCGTTCAAGCTTACAATTGATTGACACCTCTTAACATCCAATGGTGGAGGCAAGGCGAGAGAAGATGCTAGGAAAGGCAGTAAGGAGAGGCATTGCCATTTTTTTTTAATTAAAAAAAAAAGTATCGCCGCTGTGCCGGTCGGAGGGGGGGTGTTAGGTTTATTATTTTCGTTACGGAATTATTCGTTACGAAACAACCAAACTAGAAAACATGCTCTGTGTTGCGGGAGAATTTACCTACATACAATTAACGGACACAAAGTACACCCAGACTCGGGACAACAATTTATGGATCACACTATTTTTTGTCCCGCGTGGGGATCGAACCCACAACACGAGGCGTAGTGGGATATGGCGAGGTAACAACTTAAGCCACTGAACCAACAGTGCACTCAGTATTGTGTTGCGGGTACGGCTAGAAGCAGCTAGATGCGAGAAGCCGAGAATCTTGCTAAGTGGCATTCATTTGGAAAGGCCCATATCCAGCAGTGCACTGCGATTTTGAGCTTCAAAAGCAAATCGACGATCATTTGAGGTTTCAGGCGACTGGGACTACTACATAACTAGGACCGCGGTGTCAGTTGCGTTAGTTTTAGTTGTACTACTAAAAAGTATAACAGTTTTAATTATGTTGGCTCATATGCTTACGTAACTAGTGTATCTAAGTAAACATTTAGAAATCGCCTCAGAACAATAATCTAAAAATCAGTCTTAATGAGTTTTTTTTGACATTCTTACACCTACTAAAATACTTCACTGTAATAGGTACTACATAAAATAAATTCCTGAGTTATGTAACTTGATTTTTTTGCTATTTGTACATTAAAGAAAATTAGGTATATGGTGCCAGTCGACCGATTCAAAAACGTTATCAGGCAACTGAGACCGCGATCCCAGTTGTGTAGTGGTCCCAGTCGCCTGAAACATCGATAATTTGAAGTCTCCCATTGCCTCTTGACAATCCAAAATCTATACAACATTATTACATAAATGTAAAGAGCATACACCGTAAAAAGTTCAATATCTTACGCCTACGTAGACCATATGGCCAAACCGATACTTACCAACAAAAAAAAACAAAACTAATAAATATACTCCGAAATCAGCTTCCAGCTATTACTGTAAACTAGTAATATGGAGATACGATTTTTTTATTATCTTCAATGAATAGTTATTATGTTAGATGAAAGCTGATACTTGGGCACGCGCCATACATAGTAAGAATTATTAAGGAATGTTACCAGATGGTTATCTTGTTATAAACTTTGGCGTTCCGTACTTTGATTTAAAAAGTATTTTTGTATCCGATTAGTAATGATGTATGTGTATTTGTCAGTATAATTAAAAGTTCACAAATATGTAGCGAGCAGATGGGACCTCACAGTGAGTGTTAGATTTGGACATTTTGACGTGGCAGAAACAATGTTTGGTATGCTGACACAGGTTGGTGTTAAAAATTGCTTCAAATAAGATAATGCGTACTATTATAATTATTAACGTAATAGATAATTTATTAAAATTAATTCATAAGCATCTATGAAAATTTGTTGTTATGGGGTAATTTTGGGTTTATTGGACATAGTATGTTAACCCTGTTAGAAAACATGATCAAAGAAGTAGACAGTTGAAATCGACAAAAAAATATCATTTTCTTTGGCCGAAAATTGCCGCATTAAATGTACCAATCTAAAACGTTTTTAACGTGAGAGTAAGAGTAAGAGTGTAAAAAATACTAGATGAAAAAGTGTGTGAGTAAGAGTGTAAAAAATACTAGATGAAAAAATTATGCACCGTAAACATGTCGTTTACGTGCATAATATTTTACTTACTTCATATGCTAAACTAAGTAAATCGATGTGTAATATTTTAATTTAAAAGTGATAAAATTGAAGTGGCTTTTTAAAATTTGTCCATGAGTGTTGTTATTAAATAAATAAGGATAAAAATAAAAAATTTACTACTTGGGTGGCAAACAAGTAAAGCTAAGGTGTCACTTGCGTGTTGCCAACCATTTTTTTTACACCAGGGCTTTAAGGTGGAGGATCCCTAGGATACGTCTGGCCAATATGGTATAGGCTAATGCCCCTTTAAGTGCATGGAGGAGACCTATGCCCAGAAGAGGGACGTTTATGGGTTGAGATGATGATAAAGTTCCCTGGGATACGTTTCTTTTCTTTAAATGAGCGCTGAAAACCTATACTTACACACAGGAACACAACTACACCGCTGTGTGTAGTAATTTGGCTATGGTCGTCTGTAAGGTGGAGGTCCTTCCCCAGTCGGGCTTACTCGCTACCTACCTCCGTATCGTACCTCTCTTAAAATAAAAAGAACTAACGAAGTTAATGTAATCAGTTAGTAGTCCTATCATTGAAGCAACAATTAGAAGTACTATTCGATATAAAAACGAGTAACTACTAAAAAAACACCCAACCACTTAAAAAAAACTACCACATCTCCATACGTAACTACATCAGAAAAGAATGAAGACTGTAGTGAAATTTCGACGTACCTTTGTCTAATTCGTGCCATCATAACGTGGCTATACGAACATTAATAAATTACTGCCTCTAGCAAAACTCTGTGACCGGATAACGTACCTTAAGCCATTACACCTCGAAAAATGAATCTTATTTTTGAGTACAAAAGGTACAAATTAGATTGAAAGGTTCAATGATTTGCATTCACAAATTCATTGACCAAAATTAAGGCAGTTTCCGATTAATAAGAGCTATAACAATTTCGCCTCGAGCTCTGTGCGCCTTGGTCATTATTAGATACTTCCTCTCTGTATTTTTTTATGGCTAGACTAAAACATCATAACTGCATTGGCTGTTAAATGTTTTGACATCGTTAGGCGGCTATTTGAGATCGCCGCAAAATAATTTATTCGCGTGATTAACTGGACTCGACATTATTTTGTGAAGCGTATTTTTAGATTTTAAAAGATACTTGTATATTTTGTAGTATACTTGAAATTTAAAATAAACACTATTGTAAGCGGTAGTAGTCGAGTGGACAAGTAAGTGACTTGCACGCAGAAGATGTGGGTTCCGTAAAATGGGGGGAATAGGGACACTTTTTAAGTTCGACATTGATTTTTATCGTTTTTTTTGTAGTTATAGTAATAAAACTGAGATCATAATGGTTCCGGTAGTTGAAATTTTCATTTATAATGCATTAAGATATAGTTTACTCAAGAATAATCATAAAAATTTACAAAAACTCACTTGTCCCTATTCACCCAAGCATTGGGGTGAATCGGGTCGCTTATGGGGTTAATAGAGTTTTTCGCTAGGGCTGACACTTTCATACTAAATACGGTACCTACCTACCTAATAGGTAACAGCACCTATCTACCTGGTAGGTAGTCGTTTTAGGTTACGTACTTGACATATACCTACCTACCATTTTTTAGTGTCAGTCTCCTAATATATTATATATGATAATTATCATAAATTTGAAATGTAGTGAAAAATAAAAATCCATTAATGAGATCAACATTTTGTTTATTAATTTACTTAAATATACATAAACAAAACAGAAAATAAATCTTACTTCCAAATTAACATAAAATAAAGTCCTCTCAAATTAAACTTAATTAAAATTTCTGTCAGGCAAAATTAGAAAATATAAAAAATAGACAGTATTAGGTCCGTAAATATTAATCGTATTAATATCTACGGACGGTATCGTATGGATATATAGGTAAGTATTTTTCCAATAATCAACACAAGTAATACGATAAACAATTACAAGTCATAGCTCAACTCACTCACTCTCAAGAATCTTCAAGATTTCATCACTGTGAAAATAGTAATTCTTTTTCTTAGCTACAGTTATTTTTTGGTTTATGGCTACTGGTATCAAAGTTTGCTTCGTCGTTTTTTTCGGAAAAAGTTTTTTTAATTGATCTGAAGGTACTTTTGTATTACTATTAATAATAATGTTCGGTTCATTTGTAGTGCTAGTACTGGCGTGTTCATTTTCAATTTCTATCAGATTTGCTTCTTCTGTCACATTTGTTTCTTTCAAATTTGTAGTTTCGCACCATGGTATTACTATTTCTTCATACAATTGTAAATCTTCTGTTAGCACAACGGGTATTTTTTCAATTTCTATATCACGCCAATCATTAAGCTGTTCTTGATTATTATCAGATGCGGGCAAATTGTTGGTTTCAGTTATGATTGTTTCGAGTGCCCTTGAACAATGTGCTATTGGCGATTTATTTTCTTTTTCATCACATATTTTTTTGGTTTTTTTTCCTACACCTTTACCTTTAGCACTTTTTGTGTTATTTGTTTTTTGGATTCGTTTCTTTTTTATTTCAGGTTCAGTATCTGTATCAGCGTAACTTTCTATGTCCTCGTGTGAAACACTTCGACCTGAAATTCAAATATGTAAAAAATATTATTGAATGGACATAAAATGTAGTTCTTTGTGTGTATGTGAATGAAATTTGAGACTGTTTTGTGAGTAACCTACTATCTGTAAGTAGGTATGAATGCATGTGAGTGATTGCGTGTATGTGTATAATGGCGATTTATCAATAATTAATTATTTACCTGAAATAACATCGATTTTTTTTTTATTCTTTGGTTCTTTAATATTTATACTTCCGTATCGCATTTCTTTTAGTAAATTTAAAACTGACTTGTCTATAGCTTCTTTAACCTCTTCATCATTCTGCATCTCTTCCGGTAATCTAGCCAACACTTCATTAGGATTTAATGGACTGATACCTAATAAAAGAAAATTCATATAATTATTATTTATTTCAAGATACTTTAAGTAAAATGAATTATCTGTATTCATAATGCTTACCAGTTTTACGAAATCCTGCCCGAATATTATTTTCCGAATTTATATTAATTTGATCCATGAGCAACTTTAACATCCTTGGGAAGCAACCTTTTGGTATACATGATAGTGAACGGCCGTCTGTTTTCTTCCATTTATGAAGAATTTGACGCCAGGCTACTTTCATCGGGCGGAAAAACGCCACATCCAGCGGTTGCGTGAGATGTGTTGAATTTGCCGGTAAAAAGACGAAATGAATGTCAAAATTCTTACACATATCTATTAGTTCTATAGATAAGTGAGACGATAGGTTATCGCCTATCAAGACTTTTTTCCCTTGCTTATTTTTAAAAAATGGAATGACCACTACCTTGACCCAGTCTTTAAACGTTTCTGCATCAAACCACCCTGAGGATGTTCGGTTATATCTTGCGTTTACGGGTCCATTCTTCACCCACGTATCATATAGGTTTGTGGATTTATAAACCACATACGGTGGTAATAGCTCTCCTTCTGCAGTTCCTGCCATCATTAGTGATATTGAAGCTTTAGAATGATTTAAGACACGTTCTGGATATTTACATCCTCGCCTCGTTATTACTTTGTGGCGGCCTGGGTCATCCGACAAATTAGTCTCATCATAATTAATGATATTTCCCAGTGGCACATTTTCAATTGACTTTTCTAATTCCGAAAAATATTTATTGATAATGGTTGGTGATGTGGCTGCTCTAGCGCGTTTAATGTTTTGACATAGCCTCTCCGAAATTGTACTTTTATGTCGTTCCAAGAAATTGAAGACGAAATCTCTCCCCGGCAAATTATTTTTAAATCTTTTGTGCGTAATCCCTAACATATCTAAATAACTTTTTATTAAAAGTCTTAAATCTGTTACATCTAAAGGATATCCCCATTCAGCACAAGTGTTCAGATTCAGCACAATGTAATCTTCTGTTTCTTTAGTAAGTGCCATTTGGCCCCCTGGTGTCCTCATTTGCCTATTACTATGCCTCTGTAAAACTGATCTGCTAATACTATATTTTTCTGCTATAGATCTGATTGTTGCATGACGATTTAAAGTTAGCTCATCAAGCGCCTGTTTCATTATAGTCTCGTCATATTTTTTATATTGTTTTCCACCAGGTTTTGACTTATATACTCGTGGCATTATGTATTAGAGAACTAAAACAACAACAAAATAATAATATGAGGTAAACAATTAATTAAATTTATATATGTATACATAAATTTACGCGTGTTCCCCATGGGGGTAGGCAAAAACTAGAAAGCGCCACCTGCTAATATCAAACAATTTAAATTTAATATCGCCAAAATTAGTACCTACCTAGGTTTCAATTAATATTAATAAACTCATCAATAATTACTAGGAAATTAATTTAAATAAATGTGTAGGTAGCCATAGATACCTACCAACTCAGTCAGTTAAGTATCTATAAGGTACCTACCAACACTTTTATTAAGTTAGGTAGGTACGTTTTATGTAATTTAGAGATTGTGACAACCCTGGAAACAAAAACCCAATTCGCCCACAGCCGTCCCAATTTACCCTAATCGGGTACCTATTAAACCCATTCCCGACCCTATACACCCCATAGTTTGACCCTTATCCCCCCAATTGTTGTTCAAATCTACTACAGTTAGAATTTGTTAAAATTAAAGAAAAACAATAAGATTATATCACTTACATTATAGTTTAATCTGTTCCCAAACAACTGAAAATAATGATGAACACTTCACTTCTAGTATAAATCTATTAAACACCAGAGAAAATTAAAATGTTTTACAAAGCAAATTTCACACAACTTTGACCCGATTTTTTAAAGCAGGTTTTTCTTTTAAATACTTATGACAGGATGACTGAATGTTGCCAGATTATAGAAAAAATATTGCAAGCTACAAATTTAAATCCTACCATAAAGTGTAATACGTAACATAAATAAGAGAATAAGGTCGCAAATTAAACTTAAGTTTTGTCCCAATTCACCCCCTAGACCCTATTCCCCCCATTTTACGGTATTCCTCGAAGCGCACCCATTTTAAAACGCACCTAACGAAGCGCACCTAAAGTATTCCTCGAACCGCACCATTCAGGTGCGCTAAGGAAATCATAGCGCACCTGAATGGTGCGTTTTGAGGAATACTTTAGGTAAGTTACGTTGAGTTACGTGAGTTCGATCGAAAATGGATAAAAGTTAAATAAAAAATATTTTTTAAATTATAAACTTATGATACAAGTATAATATTATTTAATTTTAACTACTTAAGTAGTATTTTGTGAATGAAGTGAGTACATTAATTTATATTAATTAATTGAAACGACCAGAAGGCTAGCTTATATTTCGCTCAAAAAATAAGCATTGCCATTCAACGTGGCAATAATGCCAGTCTTCTGTGCACGTTTCGTTCGTGTTTTGATTCATAGTAGTCCATTTCCCACAAAATAATAGTCATCTAAAAATAGATTTTACTCGGGTATAATTTACGATAAAAATCTTACTGCACAGATTAAATATCAGAAAAATATATTCAGCACGTAGCAAAACATATTTTTTCAAAATGATCATTAAGTTTTACATTACCGTCTCGTACCCTATCATTGGCACAACAAACATTTTATTAGTATAGGACAACCAGAAGCCGCAGCATAATGATTGGATTGATAAAATAATTGTCAATATCGACTGTATTGCCTTCGATCAGAGCCCAGAGTCATATGGTCTTAGTACTGCCTATCTTATAATTTAATGTTCCCAGCAAATTGCATACGATGATGAAATGAACCTCAGTGGCTGTCACGTAACGTCATAATGAATCCCTCCCAATAATTACAGTCGGGTAATATCCTGTACAGGGACGGACTTGAGCGGATTTTTTATACTACTTAGGTGGCAAGCAAGCATGCCTATTACGGACTGCCCGTAGAATATGGTTCCTTGCAATATTATTCACGTATTGCCGATTGGAATATTTGTAACAACGGGAATTTGTGATAAGGGTATCCTTTGGATAAGTGAACGTTTTTTAAAACACATCCCTGAATGAGAGATCCATACTTGCACACTTGAGTTGTGTTCCTGACACAAATCAACACATGCGTCAACTGGAATTGGCTGTGGTCTTTTGTAAGGTAGAGGTTGGTTCCCAGTCAGGCTTTCTTACACAAAGTGTTTACGGCTTTCCTTTCGATGAAGCTGTACTTAGATGCAAGTCAATTGTAGACACATGTCATTACTACAATTATGTTGCAACCACCAAACAAATAGCGTAACCACACACACTCAGCACCTGTCGTAATTTTAACTTTGCATACATTTTATGAATACGAATAATTCTTTCGCACATGGCAAATGTTTTAGATGTTTATTTATTTATTCCAATTAATACTAAAAATATGAAAGTTGATGGTTCCTTTACGTCAAATCAGAGGTATGTTTTTGCATCGTTAGGCCACAGTGTTAAAAATATCCTGAATGAGAAATGCCACTCGTTAATTTCTAAGATTTTGCTGATTGACCCATTATGTTTTATTTTTTTATGAATATTTAATCGTTACACTAGCTAATTATATTTTAATTCAATAGCGCATCTAAAACGTTAAATTCACATTCATATTAATAAATTGATTTTGTTTGTAAGTAGACGTTCAGGAAAATTATTTCTATATATCATGATTTAAAACAGAATACCTACAGCCAATTTTGAAACAATTTCGTATTCAACCCCATTTTAAATACATGCATAAACTTTATACTTATATTTAATGAAAAAAAGAACTACACTATACAAGAAATTATTAAACACTTATTTAATCTAACGAACTAAAACTATATTATCTTTAATTTCAAAATAAAGCAACAAAAAATATAGTAGGTAACGGAAAGCTTATAAAATATTAGTCTCGAGAAGTAAGTACTAGATACTTTAACCTACAAAATATTTCTAAAAATAAATATGAGTAAATCACCCTACTAGACTTCGTCCCTGTATCTTCAACACAAACCAGTTCAGTCATATTGCGTGTCTCATTCATATAAGGCTGATAACGTTCTCGCTTATTGAATAGATGGTATCGATCAGATCTATTCATGATTGTCTGCATACTGCAAGCAAATGGACCTTGGTTCATATTGCTTCATTGGCAACACCTGCCTTGATATGCTACCGTGACTGAAGGAAGAAATTCTGTTTGATTACATTTGCCAATGTAATGAAATGTATCTAATATTTATATAAGCTTGTACGCAAGAGGTGTGAGTTCAAGCCCAGATTGTGGTAAATTCCACTTTGTGGAATTTATACGCTCTAATCAAATGATTTAACATTTGTTAACGATGAAAGAAAACATCTTGAGGAAACCCACATGTCTTAGAAGAAATTTTAAAGGCATGTCTAATGCACCAAGTCGCATTAGTCTAGCGTACTATGTGGGTTAAGTAACTCTATCGATCTCTTGATAGACAAGAAGAGACGCGTGCCCAGCAAAGGGATATAAATTATGTATATGAGTTGCTAGTATAGTATCTAAAATAAATCACATGTCTTGCTTGATCAGAGAACGTGACCCAAAATTTTATAGTGCACATGTTTCAGCACATACACAAGTGCATTTTTTATTCCCTCACTCTCATAGTCCGATGGGACGGCAATTCGATGCGCCCGGAGGGATTTCAGGTGTAGGACCAACGACCTTACGTGCTTTCCGAGGCACGGGGTTGTAATTTTTTTTACTACTTAAGTGGCAAACAAGCATACGGCCCGCCTGATGTTAAGCAGTTACCGTAGCCAATGGACGCTTAATAATATCACAAGTATCCCTTGCGTGTTGCCGACCCATTTTTTTTCAACAGAGCTTTATGATGGGAGTATCCCTGGGATAGGAATACGTTTCTTTCAATACGCATCCCTAAATAAGCGCTGGAAATCTGTATACCGCCAATTTCTTAACTCCGAGTGTCTCTTATGAATTTCTTGACAGAAAAACCCAATATCAATTTTTGGCCCGACCCACGAATCGGAACCGCATGATCAGCAGTCACACACATCAACCATTGAGTCACCGAGATTATGACAAGGCTCAATCTAAAATAGAATTAAATCATAAATATACCACCATCAAAATATACATGAATACAAAATTATCCAAAAACCCTTTAGGCTGATGCACGCGCTCACATTAAATAAACCATCACGAAATCATCTTCAATATTCTGAACTAATAACTTCCCTCAATATATACATATAAATTGTCGTATTATTCATATCGTACACAAATTCGGGTGCATTATGGTAATGATGTAATAATGCGCTGACGATCCACTATACCCTTGTCCAATGTTAAATTGGAGTCTGTTGTGGATAATTTTGTACACAATCATATGATTTTGTTTATGAATAACTAGGAGTCGCCCGCGATTTCGTCCGCATGGTAATTTGGAACGTACATTTCCCCGATTTTGCAACATATCTCACTACTGCTCCACTCGTATTGATCATGGCGTGATGTTTTATAGCTTATAGTCTTCCTGAATAAATGCACTATTCAACAAAAGAAGATTTTTTCTAATCGAACCAGTATTTTCTGAGATTAGCGCGTTCAACTAAACAAATAAACAAACTCTTCAGCTTTATAATATTAGTATAGATTCGATTTTAAGAAAAGATGTACATTATTATGATAGTTATCAAAAGGTAGGACTACTAGCGAGCAAGCCTAACTGAGAAAGGACCTAGACCTAGAAGACACATCCAAATAACTGTGTGGTGCTCTTGTGCGCGAGTACAGTCCCTCTAGGCAAAGTGGTATAAACGGTACTCGAATCGATTAGAATAGAAAGAGGGAGCTCGTCTCCGGTGTTCATTATCATCAGTTAGTATCAGCGAATAACATAGGATTCATTTGATTAAAAAAAATCAATGTCCATACGAAAGTCAATACGAAAACCAAATAAATGTCCACCTGTGTGGACCTGTGTGACATTTATTCGTCCTCTTTTCTTGTAGTGCCCTGCATCGTCCGCCTCCAATCCTTTATATACCTACTAGCTGTTGCCCGCAGCTCCGCCCGTGTAGATGTAATTTATCACGATAATAAGTATTTTCCTCCTCAAGATACCATCTATTTACTTGTCCAATTTAAGATTCGTTGAGCCGTTTATTCGTGAAAGCATAACTAACAAAAAACTTTGTACCCCCTTTTTACCCCCTTAACGGATGATATTTGATAAAATATTTTATACGTTTTTCATGACTTTTAATAAAGAACCGTTATACTGAATTTCACTAGAATAACTTCAAAAACGGCGAAGTTACATACTAACTTTGCACCCCCGTTTTACCCCCTTAGGGGGTGCTTTCCTACGTTATAAAAGGAACCCCTGTGCAAGGGTTAGAAAACTTCAAGTTTCTAACTCTTGTAGTTTAGGTCCTGCGTTTATATGTCAGTCTTCTGCTTCTTCAGCTTCTCCATTTATATAGATATAGGTAGATTTAAAATAAAAATTGAATATTATAATCATTTATATTATCATCTGCACTTTTAATAATATATTGCCTTCTACAAACAGAACTATTATACTACGAATAAAACTGACAGACGAAAAGCCATGATAAACAATTCCATTCAAATGGAAGTATATAATTTGTTTCCATATTCTTTACTAGCCAGGCTGTATTGCGAGCAATTCAAAGCAATACAATCACGGTATGTCCTTTACGATAGAAATACTAAAACAGACTCCCATTCAACTAATTGGCGTTTAAATTAATAATGATTGAGACAAAAAATGGTCGGAGAACATTTGAATCCCCAATTAGACCATAAAGGCCTTATCATGAAGTCATTAACCGACTGCGGGACACAGGGAGGTTTATGAGTTTAACTACACAAAATCGTTCGGCGCCATTTTGAACAATCCGACTGCTTTACAACCAATTAGCTTAGTAAATACTGGCTGATTGTGAGGTGGGCGATATTGGGGCCAAGAAGTTTGGAATTAAGTAGGTACCTACATAGGTTTATTATGTATAATAGACTAGCGATCCGTCCAGTCTTTGCATAGAAGGATATTTTTTTAGTTTTCATAAGTATTTCAAATTTAAAAATCTGTACTAATATTTTAAATGCAAATGCACGGTGGTTCAGTGGCTTAATTGGTTACCTCGCCATTTACCACTGCGTGGGGTGTTGTCGGTTCGATCTCCACACGGAACAAAAAAATGTGTGATCCATAATTAATGGTTGCCTCAGGTCTGGGTGTACTTTGTGTTCGTTAATTGTATGTGTGTAAAGGTCCCCGCGACACAGGTCTTGTTTTTAAAAAAAGAAAAAAGTAAGTTTGAATGGATAGATGTATTTTGTTCTCTAATCACGCTAAAACCGCTAAATGGATCTAGATAAAATATATATATAACATAGGCTATATCCCGAAAAAACAGTCTTCATGACATGGCAGCATAGGGTCAGAAATTGTTCATGGTAAAACATGGCAATGGTCATACACTTCTCTTAACTTCAATTAGAAAAAAGTGTGATAGTATTTTTCCGTTATACCCGATGTTCGTTCCTGGATGCCACCACGTATATTCTCGCTAAATTTTATTACGTTCCGTCAGGAAAAGGTGACAAACAAACTAACAAACAAACAGAGTTATTTTTGCATTTATAACATTAGCAAAGAATTCAAAAGATCAGTTTCCGCTATTGCTATGGCCCTATAATTTTATGAACCCAGCGGCGACTAATCAAATGTGAACGGAATTTACTAATATCTAGTTTATGAGTTATACCGATCAAAACAGGACAACACCGTCTATTAGATCAAACTGTTTGATGGTCCGTCTGTTTATTTTTAACAGGATAAATGATGATAGATTTTAGGAAATCTGGCATGTTGTTCTAGTGGTTAGTTGTTTTCCTCAACTCCTCCATCCTGCCTGCTAAGCCGGAGGTCGTGAGTTCTATTCCCAATTCCTACTTTAGACAAATATGTTTTAATATGTATATTGTATTTCGAAATATTATGTACTAGCTGTTGTTCGCGGCTCCGCCCGCGTAGATATCGGTTATCGCGATAAAAAGTAGCTTATATGCTATTCCTGACTATAATCTATCTGTATGCCAATTTCATTCAGATCCGTTCAGTAGTTATTGAGTGAAAGAGTAACAAACATTCATCCATCCATCCATCCATACTCACAAACTTTCACATTTATAATATTAGTAGGATGACAACCAGGCAATTAGACATTAATTATTACTTACACGCTGCCATCTAAGCTATGTGTAAGTTGTCAAAAAATATTCTTCTATATTATACATTTGAATGCAGAAATTCTAATTTAAATAGCTCAAATTAAGCTTATCTATTTTGCTATATCTTTAATCTATTAAACTACACTGTAAAATGATATAGACTACGGTAGCTGGTTACTATGTGGGGTATGCACATTGTTATTCTTATGTATTGTTTAGTTATACAGAAAAATATTAAACATTGTTATAAGAAGAGCCATAAAATTAGACTTTAATGAATCTTTTACTATATTTTCTTATATATAAAAATGAATCCCTATTTCCCTTTGTCACGGCATCACGTGTGAATGGCTGAACCGATTTCAGTGATTCTTTTATTGTTGAATTTGTTATTGTCAGGAAAAGGTTCTTATGTAAAAAAAAGAAAGTTGCTCAACCCGGACGAAGGAAGTCGGGGCAGACCGCTAGTAATGAATAATTTTGTGATATTTTTATCCTAGAACGCCGCGCCGTCGAAAAATAAAAGAGTGCAATAAAATCGTTATTTTCAAAAAAAAAAATACATATACCACCTCCTACTCGTATATATATTCCAGTTAGTTCTCGTACCTACATATTTCGAAGAAATTTCTATAGTAGGTATTTCAATAACTTAAGTTCGCGCTTGTAATATCTACTGAAGCATTAGTTAAAAAATACAGCTGTAGAGCTATTTCTAATCAAAAATCTTCTTGTTTCTATGATCGGTGAAAATCTCTCAGCACCGAAATAGGATAATACAGAGTAAAGTCGCATCAAATCCATAGCTAGATAAAAAGCATAATGATTGATGAACGTCGAACAGTAGCATTTACCTAAACTATAAACATGTAAAAGCTTTCCGGTTTTATGTACCAATAATTTTTAATTGCCACCAAGATAATACTGTCTTTTATGTTAGCGACCAATGTTTTTCATTTATTTTAATAACGTGCTTAAAATAACTGAATGTTAAGTTGTTTTGAGTAACCGTTGTAGTGTCAGTGTCAATAATTCATCGGTCTAATTAAACTAGATAAACGGCAGTTGCCTCTACTGAATAGAGACCGCGAAGCGTAATATAAAAGGCGCATGTAACGTTGTGGCTCTTTCTATCGAATGTCAAATTACTGATGAAGATAGAATTAGAGATTATAAAATAAAATGACACCTAGAAAGAAAAAAGAGAGTTTTTAGAGAGGTAGGGCACCGTACTAGCGAGCAAGCCCGTCTGGGGAAGGACCTCCACCTTACAAAAGACTACAGCTAAATAACTACACACAGAGGTGTAGTTGTGTTCTTCTGTGTGAGTACAGGTCTCCAGCGCTCATTTAGGGATGCGTTTTAAAAGAAACGTATTCCTATCCCAGGGTTACTCCATCTAGCCCTGGTGTACAAATACGGGGCGGCAACACGCAAGTGATACCTCTGGTGTTGCAAGCGTCCATAGGCTACGGTAACTGCTTAACATCAGGCGGGCCGTATGCTTGTTTGCCACCCAAGTAGAATAAAAAAAAAATACACACAACTTACGCATAAAACACACATTTAAACAGAACATATCAAAACCTATTTGAATGTACGTTTATTAATAAGGATGTAGGTATATATTCCTTATTATTTCTAATATGCTGCTGATAGGTAGTTAGATACGCATAAAGTGTGACAAGAATAGAATAAAACATGGCGGGAGAGGAAGAGATGAGACGGGACGGAATAGGGTGGAGGAGAACAAGGCGATATGGAGCGGGACGGGACTATACATGCTGGGATGAGATAGAACAGAACAAGCGTATATATGTAGTAAATAATAACACCAATTTACAGTAATGAACACCATGTAAAACAGAATGTAGTCCTCGTTTATTAACCATTGCAATTTTAATAAAGGTTAAGTACACAATGGGCAAGGATTGTTACACAAAAGGTAGGTGAACTTACAGAAATTTTTCATTCATTTCAGAAAGCATTGGGCGGCAAAATGGCTAACACCGTCTTGCGAAATATGAATGCGAAACCTACACTTATAGTTAGCAGAATTTCTCCTGCAACTTCTGAACAGTTTACCTCGAATTTTATTCGATTTTAGTAAATGAAAAGTAAGTCAAACATACAAAAAATGCCTCATTAAAAACAGTTACTTTGTACGCTAAATGTCGCAGTCAAGTCATTACCAAAATGACTTAAATTCTAAAACAAAGTCATATAAAATAGTATAAGTTTTCCCATCTTTGTGTCGCATGTAATTTTTGAAACCATTTTGTTTGTAGTTAAAACACGAATAGAACACATTTCTTTCTTAATTATACGTGAATGACGAGCGCGCGATTTTGTATTGGTAAGGGAAGGGACATTGTCATAAGAGCTAGCGATTTATACTCATACTTTTCACTAACCATCCATCATTTCACACGGAGTTTTATTTTAGTTTCGTAGATGATGGATGATAAATTTTAAGACATTTTTAAATCAGTCCAATAGTTTTAGATTCAATTCAATACAAGAATGCTGATAATCTTTTTATTATAAAAATAAAAGATTATCAGCTTTTTAAAAATATCAATATAAGGCATATATTAAATAGTTATTTAGTTAGTATAGTTAATAAAAGCAAAACTTAAATATGCATTGACCTAGCAGTAATCTTATTTGCTGACAAATCAGATTATAGGGCAATGCGTATTATATAATTAAACATGTTTTATCTATATTGTTAAAGTCTATAATTATAGTATATAGTATAATTAAAATGACACCTAGAAAGAAAGAAAGAAAAAAGAGAGAGGGGTTCTTCAAGAAAGGAGTTATAAGGTTTTTAAAGGGTCGGCAACGCGTGAGTAACACCCCTGGTGTTGGAAACGTCCATAAGCTACGGTAACTGCTTATCATTAGGCGGGCCGTATGCTTGTTTGCCACCTTGGTGGTATAAAAAAAATTAACAATACCTATGTATTGTTAATTATACTTATTGAATAACTATTTAATATAACGCTATACATTAATAATATTTATTTATTTACGCACCATGGTTGTATACCATAATTACAGGTACTTATCTATCACCTATTTATCCTAATGCAAATACAAATAAAAAAGGGTGTATGGCAAAGAATAAGCGACTTGCGTGAATTAACTCAGTGAACGTGAAAAGAAAAAAAACATAGCAATATGCTTCTTTCTTCGGGTAGTGCAGTGGTATATATAGTAGTACTAGGGGTCGCCCGCGACTTCGTCCGCGTGGTAATTTGGAACGTACATTTCCCCGATTTTGCAACATATCTCACTACTGCTCCGTTCCTATTGATCACAGCGTGATGTTATATAGCCTATAGCCTTTCTGGATAATTGCACTATTCAACAAAAAGGATTTTTTCTAATCGAACCAGTACTTTCTGAGATAAGCGCGTTCAACTAAACAAACAAAGTCTTCAGCTTTATAATATTATAGGTAGAGGTATGACGGGTTACTACTGAACACGAGTTAAACAAGACAGAGCACGCTGTATTAAATAGATTGTAGTATAAAAATAAGCAATGTAATTTATACAAGACAGACTCTTTTAATATTACTAAGTTCGCACCTTTCAAACATGGTACGTGCAGTGATATTGAAACGCGTGCGTGATGCTGATGGTCCAAATAGAACAGATGGTGATGAATGTGGACGACAATTATTGTTTAAAAAATACCTGCTATTACCTTCTGCCACTGTTTTGTTCATTGTTGTGGGTTCCGTCAATATGGCTGCTATAGAAACGAGGGAGCATTCTGCTGTAAGGTCATTCTTGGACACTAAGTAATATGAAATAAATGAATTATACTAACCAGCTCTAGAGAGAATACGTAATTGTATATATTTCCCTTTGTCTTGTGTTTTTTATTTTATTTATTATTGTAAAATGTGGAATAAAGAATTTTGAATTTAAATTTGAATTACTTATACTGTAGAAAAATCTGCACTTTTTAATTTTGTAAAATGACATCAACAACAGTTCAGGTTTATTCATTTTTTTATCCAATCTAGGCGGTGAACAATCAAATGAACTGCCTTATGACAAGCAGCCACTAGAGTTTTCTGTAACGTGAAGTTCTTTTCTCAGTCAGGCTTGCTCGCAGCCTAGTATAAATATATTTTACGCCATTTCTTTAAATTTTGTACAGATATATCACTAACCATTATGACAACCGAGAAGAAAGGAAATGTTCATAGCCTTCTTAGTTGTTTAAATAAGGTGATAAAAATACGTTAAAATATCAATGCTAGAGGAAATAATAGACTCAGATTGTCTGTAATGGCTGAGGTTATACGCATAGGCAGCAGAGATGCTCGTAACAGATATCAACCCCCAACAAAAACAGCCGTCCCTTGTACCATACGACTTGTTTGTAATGTCTGATATAATTTGTATTTTTAGAAAATATACCTCCATAAAAATGTGTAGGTGCAGTTTTGCTATTGGAACCCTAAAAACCGGTGGCTCGCATTGGTACCAACTGTGATTACCATAATTTCATCGCCCCACGTGTCCGAGGAGCCCACAAAAACTGGTAATAATCACAGTACACCGCGGTACTGGTTTATACACAAGTGTTATAGTTATTCGATTTTTATATAATAAGGCTTTGTTCTTGGTATGTTTGCAAAGGAACCTTACAGACGACCACAGTAAATACCTAAACCCGGCGGTATAGTTGTATGCCTGTGTGTACAAACCTCCAACGCTCATTTAGGGATGCATTTTGAAATAAATGTTTTCCTGTCCCAGGGATACTCTATCTTAAAGCATTGTAAAACAATTGGGTCGGCAATACACAAGTGATATCTTTGTCCTTAAGCTACGGTAACTGCTTAACATTAGGTAAGTCGTGTGCTAGTTTGCCACCAAGTAGTAATTAAAAACAAAATTGGATATAATTCTTTCATTTGCCAGACTATCATTTTTCTTTTTTATTAAGACGGGAAATGCCTGCGACAGGAAATTCGAGAATGGTGTAGATTTAGGGGCATTAAAACCTTAAAAAGACGCGCGTCTGCACGACGAAGCTGACTGGTTCGCTGATAGCGAATCGGATTAGCGAGGAAATGTTCCTCGCTATCGAGAAAATGCGACCGCCTAACATTGCACTTAAATCACTAAATCAATACATGTAAGTAGATAAGAAAAATATCGGTATTATTAAATACAAAATAAACACTTTTGTCTTCATATATACAGTACTGCAGTGTTCAACCTCCTTGGGGCGAACGCGAGGGCTACTGTATGGAATAATAGCTTTTTTTACTCTTTAACATTGCTTTCAAATCGGCTGTCATATTTTGTTACAACGTAAACACATTGCCAAAGGGTCTTCTCCAAGTTTTAGCTTGGGTACGCAAATTTAATTATTTTTGGTAGGAGGCTGTATGGTAGAGTGAATGAAGGATTTGCATAACAATACATGTTACATTGTAGCTTGAAAAGTGATTGTGGCAAATTATTTGATGAGCCTACAGGTATGTCAATGAGTCGACAGCAGCGCGTGCGATTCTGACACGGAGTGAGTATTTGTAATATTATTAATTATTCTTTGGTTTGAAAATACATTGTGTCTTTGATTTTTAAAGTTTAAGCTTCAATATAAGGCATCATCATTATCTCAACCCGTAAATATCCCACTGCTAGACACGAGTCTCTTCCAGACACTTGGAGACATATTAGCCTACTATACCACGCTGGCCAGACGGGTTGGTATACGGTTCTGTTTCAAGTTTATCTTCTCTTACAGTGGATTATTATTGTCTGCCTGATTTACTCCCTTAGTCGATCCTTACAACACCCTCGGAATAGAACAGGCTTCAATATACGTGCAAATGAGTAACTCTATGCCATTTATAATGATGACTCGCTTTTAAGTTGTAGAGACTAATTGAATCAACTGTGGTGCTGTGGTCAAGTTCCTTGCTACTGAAGTCACCAACAAAATATTTGTATGGCCCACAAATATAACAAAGTGAAAGAATATGGGATTAAATCTTTTTGCTTAACTTTAATATTGGTGCACTTTGATTTAGCTTTGCCTTTCGGCAAGTTAAACTGGCTTAAAACAATTATTTTCTCACACAGCTACTAACTGGAAGTCCTTTACTAAAAAGTTTTATTCCAAAAACAAAAAATAAATTAAAACTTTCTAACAAAGGCGGACTTCATGTTAGAGGCATTTTCTATTAAGTGCATTTGAAGTTAAAGATTAGGTAAAAAAACAAAATAACTTAAGTTTTTGTTACATAACATATTTAATCACTAACGAACAGGTAATTACTAAAATACCTGATAAGATGACAACAGTACATCACAATTAATTGAATCATCTAAATTCTAACGCGTCTATGCTACCTGTTATAATGGGGCAGTTACATACATCTGCACACCTGCCTGTCACTAGAGACATCCTACGATAATCATCATTCTTCAACTTCCAATCAACAACATTTCAACTTAACAGAGTGTTCTATTCTATTTTATATACTTTGACTAATTTACATAACTTTATAGCCAAAACAGATGTATATTATGCCATTGTAATGAATGCAATTTGGTACATATTTGTAATGGTTAAAATGGTCAAAGATGTAGATAAATTAAAATTAAATTTTGGTTGTTGTATATATACTGAATGTCTATGTAAACTTCGATATCGATCACCTAGCCTGTTCTGAGGATCCTTTTATTTCGTCGGAGGTATGTGAAAGCCTCCCCAAACGTATGGTGAGCTTTAAAAGGAGATGGGCACACGTAGCTAGATGTGAAAAAGACAGAACAGATGGTGGACGAAAGCTAGGCATAGAATGATCGCCGTGAAATTATCTAGCAGACCATAGACTCAGTCTGGTCGGATGATAGCAAGCAAGTAGTCGATGAGGTTACCATAGGACTTAAACAGGTGGCGCGCCAAATAGAAGACCTATAACGAACTGTGCTTGGGTAAAATTTGATGATAAAGAGTACGAGGAATTGAATTAGCAATAACGCATACAGTAAGTTCAACGTTGAAAAATTTGTTTAAAAATATAATACACCAAGTTTGTAGTAAAGAACAACACTGGTTGATCGACTACACATCTTCAGTGGTAGATACATCACAATCTCATGATACATGCAACGTAATGGGATGTCCCTCGAAGCGCCATACAGATGGCTACTGAGAGCGAGTGAGCCCGGGGCGCGTCATTAGCGCACGTCCCGGCTCCCAGTTATTACTGTTAGGGTAACCACAATTGTACAACTTTATACACTTTGATTTATGAATAGTAATTGGTGTTTTATTGAGGGATTATAATATCAAGAGAATGGACAGTTATGTACGAGTAAATTGGTACGTAATAGTTGAAACGTACCGTGTAGAAACTATCGATATTAATAAAAATATTAGTTAAGAACTTATTTTGTAGTAAAAACACGAACAATTATATTATATTTTGTTTAAGTTTATTAAGCATAGTCATTGTTTTTGAAAGAAAAAAGTTGTTATATTAAAGGACAAGCCAGCAGTTGAAAATAAAAAAACGAAAACATATTGAAAAAAAAAACAATGCAATTTGAACACCTGATTGTAAGTGGTAACTGCTTTACACGGACTTTAGCAATGCCATGCATACAGCGAATAGCGAATATTTTAACAGCGGCAATGTTTAAGGCCGAACGTATCTGGTCTACCACAGCATTAATTTTGAGTCCAGTCCATCTGGCGAAGGGCGTCTCACCGAGTTGCGGACACTAGAGAGCTATTAGAATATAATAAATTTTGATAATTAATTTTTATGCTGACAAAAAAATATTAAGTAGGTAAATTTTTATATTATATCTTATTTCATATTAAAAACCATCACTTTAGCAGAGACTGCTTATAATATATGGAGTATACCATCAAGCTGAATAGGATTTGAAATCAAAAATAATGACGCCCGCCGGCAAAATAGTGGCCTATGAGTATAAAGAGTTTTTAGGCACCGTTCAACACTTGAAAGGTAATTACCGTTTCGACTACCTTAATTGCAATAATAAAATGATTCTTATCAAATCAAAACTCATCAATTGGATCATTCCTTATAGTGAATATTTAATTTTGGAAATTCATCCTTTCTAAATCATAAGTAGACCAAAAATCATGTGCGTTAGGGCTACGGGTGTACATCACAGAATTACCAGGAACGAGCCGTAAAAAATAACGTTGTTCCTTTGATTACTTCACCCATTTCCTGTATTGATATTGTTAATGCCATTCGTTAGGTTCGTGAGTAGAAAAAAAATGTATTGAAAATTATATTGTAATAAGTACTAGTATCTAGCTCAGACTTTACCTGGATTCAAAAAAATCTTACTCGTTTAGGGATTTCAAAAGACCTTTTTAGCAGCAGCTTGCTTTATAAAATAAACCTATGTTTTAAAGTTCGGTCAGGACAAACGATTTTATATAAGTATAAAGAAAAAATGAAGACAACCAACAGACGGTAGGCGGTATGAGAGAAACGACTAATCACGCATGGAAATAAAGTTTATACGGTGACTTATCTGTTTACGTCATCTCAATCCTTACCTGTACCGAAGGTTTATCTTTGGTTTTTGTTTGCTCTGATGGACTAGCTAAGGAAATATTACCACAGTTTTTTTTTAAATTTATATTTTATCCGTGCAATTTTCAAAATTCTGGACGTCCCACGTACATTATGATTGTACCAGGAACCAGCCGTAAAAAATAACGTTGTTCCTTTGATTACCTCACCTCATCTCTTGTATATAATATTGTTAATGCCATTCGATATGTTTGTGAGTTGTTGAAATTTTTCTTAATTCTTTGAAGGAAAATCGATGTTATCTCGAAATAACGAAGAAGGATTAAAATATGTTCGCCATAAACAGATTTAAATCTTAATGTGTCCGGCAGAGAGCCCGTTTTCTTTAGGGTCCGCACCCTATGGTCTTCTACGCTCCTACAATCCAAGCGTATCGCGTATCGTCAGCTGTAATAGTCTCTGCCTTCGATGGTAATGCTCTTAAAATCTCAAATAAATATTTAAAGACTATGAAGCACTTTATTTGCTACTAGCCGCCCGCTCCAGTTTCGCAAGGATGGCTTTTTCCGGGGCCCCGTAATGTTAATAAAATATAGCCTATGGCACTCACATATAACGCGGCTTTCTATTGGTAAAAGAATTTTCAAAATCGGTTCAGTAGATCCAGAGATCCCTACAATGTCACAAACTCACAAACTTTACCTCTTTATAATATAGTATTTTCTTGTTATACTACTTGGGTGGCAAACAAGCATATGGCCCACCTTATAGTAAGCAGTTACCGTAGCCTATGGACGCTTGCAATACCAGAGGTATCACTTGCATGTTGCCAACATATATTTTTTACACCAGAGCTTAAAGATGGGAGTATCCCTAGGATAGGAATACGTTTATTTTTAAACGCATCCTTAAATGAGCGCTAGAGACCTGTACTCACACACAAGAACACAACTACACCTCTGTGTGTAGTTTTTTGGCTAAGTTCTTTTATAAGGTCCTACCCCAGTCGGGCTTGCTCGCTAGTATGGTGCCCTACCTCTCTTAAAATATATTTATGAATCCCTATAAAGTTTTTTATTTGAATTATGAATGCAGATAAATAATATTTATTTTAATCCCTTACCAATGAGTACTAATAGATTGTTTATGCATTAAAAATACTGGCGGTACTGACCGATTACTTGCTGTTAAGTAAAGTATAAGCTGTTGGTGGGCCATTAAATAAGAGTTATGAAGGTTTTGTATAAAGCTATAGTAGCCAACTGGCAATGTACCGATTTGTGATATCGATCCTGGATGACGTTACCAATGTCAGTTTCACTTTGTGAAATTAATACGTACCTACTAATCAATATAATACATATAATAGGTATAATATTTATATATATATAGCAATTTACAATTGAGTACAAGAATTTGCAATTCCGCGCGTCACTCACATAGTTATAAAGGTTCTGCGAGAATACCAGCGTTGTGGTCCAGGCCACAACATTAGAGCTGACGCAGGGACCTTATTTGCTTTTTTTATATTAAGTTTTATGATGAAATGTAGTAATTGTTAGTTTAATTGTATGTAAGAGCAAATATTTTTTTTTTCTTTCTTTCTTTCAAATGATTTAGCACCTGCTACGGTGAAGGAAAATAGTGCGAAAAGACCCATTCACAAATTCTAAAGGCATATCTGACCCGCATTAAGCCAGAAGGTTTGGATTAAGGTCTATCCCCTCTCAGCTCTCTTGATAGAGAAGAAGAGACCCGAGATTGTTTAACTGTAAAAAATAATAAATTCGTAGGGTAACTTACGTCAATTTTTTGGGTGATAGGCCACTTAAGAAAAACCTCATTGACAGAACGAGTCTCCATAGTATACGTACATTTTAGCGTTTTGACAATACCCCAATAATGCTAGAAACTGATAAGCCTGTTCCTTTTCCATTATACTTTAATATTTTTTTTAACTTTGCTGCGGTCAAAAACGTCTTCAATATTAAATTTTGTTAAAACATAAAATCAAAGGTAAATTAAGTTCATAAATTATTATGAACATATTGTAGATGCTCACATTGATAACTTTTTTACAATAATGAAGAAAAAGACATTGTCTGTAGTGCAAGGTATGTGGGGGAGCCAAAACAGTATCCTGAAAATGATTACGGGCAGGCTGGATTCGGTTGTGTTGTGTCAATGATTTAATGTGATTTAATCAATAAATTGTGAATGTTTTAAATACTATTTAATTTTTTTTTTTTTTTTTTGTGAACAATAAGCTTTATTTACAAGTAATTTACAACTACAACTATAAATCACATAATATAAACAACACAAAAAAGAAGAAGGGGAGGGCTGCTTAGTAGGCGTCGTAAAATTCCTCCGCATCGATGTCTACTGAAAACGTGCCCAGGAGACTGGCAGCATTGCCACGCTGAATGGCAATGCTTATTCAATTTAATTTTAATTGTACTAACATAGACTATAAGTATTTTGTTACTAACATAAAATGGATTGTAATTATCTGTAAATAAAATAATTTGAATTTGAATTGAATAAATGCACGACAATACTGTAAACATCAGAAACAATCGACATCAGTATTTTTTTTTGCAGATAATTCGCTGACGTCCGTTCGTGGTCAAGTGCATATTGAAATAAAACACGACATGCTCCTTTTACCCTCTTGTTTAGTGGCTGCGCGTTAATCTCATCCAGTTGGGTACAAAGTAATCAGGCGTCAGGTCTTTGGAAGTTGCTCGGCACGTATGATACGAGCATATCTTCAATTATCGTGCCATACTTAAACACACCGCAAGCGAGCTTACTGGTTTTACATAGAGTAGTAACCGTTGCAGATGGTCAGTCCTTACGTTTTATGCCTACTGCAAAGGATATCGGGCTTATGGACCTTGATAAGTTTAGAAAACGTTGGCAGTTTCTAAAAATGTGAGTTTTTTTTTCATGCTTTATGTACATAACGTTCTGGTCTCTTCTCATTGACGCCACGTCAATGAAAAGAGACCAGAGTCCAGCAGTGGATTTATTTAGGCTGATACATAAATTAAATAAATATAATGTTGGTGGTTACTTTATTATTTATCTGTACTTAGTTGTACCAACGTATATTTCTATATTTATTTAATAAACAAATATTTAGGTATCAAAATTATATGAAAATATATAATAAACATGACTGTAAATTGAAAATTTTTGTAACAAAGAGAATTTACAGGGCTCCAGCGCTACACCCATTTGGTGATCCTTTTTGTAAGAAAGTTTTTCCTATTTCAGGGATACTTCATCTTAAAGCCCTGTGTCAAAAATGGGTCGGCGACACGCAAATGATATCCATGGCATTGCTGGCGTCCATAGGCTACGGTAACTGCCTACATCTGACGGGCCGTATGCTTGTTTGCCACCCAAGCAGTATAAAAAAAACTGATTTAAAATGCGGATCGTCATATAAGCAAAAACCTTCCAGTCAGCTTTTCTTGACTTAATCTTGAAATCCGTTCATTTTTCCGAAGCTTTATTTTATTTCTTTTTATTTTTTACTATTAACTTTAAAATTAATTATCATACCTAAGGGCTAATACATTCAATTAAGATATTTTTTTATCCATTAAAATCACTAGTCTACAAAACATTTATCACTTAGTCTTTGGCAACACTTTTTACGGGCACTCAACCGTCAGTGATCAACGTACACTAGATGTGATAGCTGATTGGTGATCGTCGATCGCTAATCACCGCTTCACTGACGGGCTAAGAAGTCATTTCCTGTGCAACCATCTAATTTAACGATCACTTCCACTTTGTACGTATGGTTTACTTTTGATAAAATGTTTCTATTGATTCTATATTTATTTGTGAATGTTACTTTGAGAATTATTATGTTAATCCTATTAATATTATAAATGATATGTCGTAATTTGTGACGATGTATGGTTGTTTCTTACTCCTTCATGTAATTACAAATATCTTCTGTTTGGATTTTTATAATAAAATCGTAGATGATGTCGCAAGAAAAAGCTAGTATTAAATATCATTTAAACTGCTCCAATTGAGAGATTGACTATCCTGTGGCATAAGCTGACGTTTATGTTTTCGGCAGGCCATAATTTTTTGGGTTCCATTTCCAAATCAAGCAGTGATATTGTTCGATAGTAGTCCTTAGTTAATATGAAGGGGTTTTCTATAATATGTTAATAAGATAGCCCCCTATTGGACATTGGACTTAAAGTAACAAAATTCTGTATGATAATTTCAACGTCTCCAGTCGTCCGTCGTATTCGTCGTCAACTGCTTCAGGGTAAAACCGGTGATGCTGTACAATATTAACGCGTCCGTATATTGCTTTACACCGGCTATATGTTACACTAATGTTAGTAGTAATGCTGTTACTATAATAATTAAAGAGACACCACGTATTACCACATGAAGAAAATAACCATCAAAATCAAAATAAATCGTTTTAGTTTCTACCTACTCATTTTACCATAATTCAATATGGTGTACCTACCTAGCTACTATACCATCCAATTAGAAGATACGACATTAAAATTGGGCCAATTATCTGGTTTCAGGTTTCTGACGGTCTGTCATGTGTCATTATACTCGATACTCGATATATACCGGTTATATAGTTAACATGTGCGATGTATGCCCGTATTTTATCATTAAATAAATACGGAATAACATATGGTTTTGAATATACTTAGGAATTACTTGTTCTTTTAAAGAACCATGCTCTTTCAAATAAAAATATTAATAACTAGCTGTTGCCCGCGGCTCCGCCCGCGTGGATATCGGTTATCGCTGCAAAAAGTAGCCTATGTGTTATTCCAGACCATAATCTATCTCTGTGCCAAATTTCATCCAGATCCGTTCAGTAGTTTTTACGTGAAAGAGTAACAAACATCCATCCATCCATCCATTCTTACAAACTTTCACATTTATAATATTAGTAAGGATATTGAGTGCCTTGGTGGTCCAATGGCCGCAGTATGCGCCTGCTGTGCACATGGTTGTGGGTTCGATACCCAAACAGGACAAAACTTTCATTACCGACTCGTAGTCACACCAGTTTGACATTTTGAGTCTGGGTGTAGTTTGTATCCGTTAATGTATGTTTGTAAACTCCCCCATGACACAGAGCTTGTTCTCTAGTGCGGGAATTATCTTTTAAAAAAAGAATAATGTAGGTATTAAAAAACTTAACTTCGAACTAAACAGATTACCTATTATGTAAATCAAAGCTGCAATTTAATTTAGGTGGAACTTACAGTGACTATTTATTTATTTATTTAGGACAACCAACAAGGTATACCTACTCCATACAGCTCCTTAGGACTAGTACTTATATCTAGTGTTTGGTGCTACCTTACTTAAAGGTCGCCACGGCATGCACTTAGTTAGAAGCTATAAATTATAACAGGGTAGGTAATACTATACTTATTATTATAGACAATTTATATTATTACTATACAACATTTAAAATGTCCTCCTAACTGAATTTTGGTCACGGTGGTTAATCTCAACAGAGACTAAGCATCGGCGCGGGAGATATTCTAGTGCACAAGTGTGTGCGTAAACAAGTGCACTCTTAATTCCTTCACTCTCATAGTCCGATGAGACGGCAATCCGACACGACCGGAGAGAGATCAGGCGTGGGACGGAAGGAATAGAGAGTACATCTATTTATGTATATCTACAAGTCATATCCACTATTTGATTTTTATTAAAAAAATAATAATCTTAAAGTATATTTTGAACTTGTAAAGTTCAATGCACTCTTAACTTTTAAACTGCCGTGTTGCATGTCGTACAATAAGATACTTTGGATGTAACCCGGTAAAGCAAAACTTCAAGTATTCTAGTACCTAAATAAATTATTTTTGTATCAGTATCATGAGTACATTGTATGAATGATATACTAGTGGCGCGTCCCGGGTTCGGGCGGGTGGACATTTTTTAAGATTTCTTAGGGATATTTTGTTTACAATAAAATATAGCCTATGCTACTCGCTGATAATGTAGCTATCTAATGGAGATAGCATTGTTGAAATAGGTATAGTAGTTTATAAGTTAAATCGTAACAAACAAACAAACAAATAATCAAATCTTTCCACTTTATAATATTAGTTTAGATATAACAAATAGGTAAGGCACTGTTTTGCTGAAACATAAGCTATACTTTAAAAGACAGAGCTCCCTTTATTGAAACATATTTAGTTCATAATAAAAAAAAAACATTAATTTATAACTAATAATAACCACCTCTCCACCTCAAAGGGAAACCACAAAAAACTTCTCAGTGAAAACTAAAGCTAAAGAAAACGAACTGATAATACCTTTTTCTCTATTGTCTTAAAAGCATAATCTCTCTGTGAGAGAATAAAATAATGAAGATAATACCATCACTTTTGATCTCGAAGAGATAAACAGGCCCAAGTACCCTCTACCAGTTAATGATATTATCAGATCTTAACAGATAAGAAACCAGCCCGTTGCTAATGCACAATTAAAATTTTATACAACGATTGCTAACTCATTTGAATGTTAATATAGCAATTGAAATCATAATTTAGCTTTTATTTTAACTTGTTTGCGAAGTTTCTTGAAAAGTTTATTTGCACGTCTTTTTGTTTGTCTTGAAGTAAAGAATCTGTTGATTAGACTTAACATATTGTTTAATTCTACAAAATTAACAAGAATGATCAAGAAAGATTAAGGCAAATAACTCAAAGAATCGATGGCCACTGGGGTTGAAAAAATCTCTAATGGCGAACATAAAGTGGAAGACACAGCGTGGGCTGACCTCCAACAAGGAGGACGGTCGACCTGGTAAAGGTTGAGAGCAACTGATAGACTATGTTAGCCCAAAAAATATGTATATTCTTGCTTTTGTAGTTGCAGTGGACGTCTTTCGACTAAGATCATAATGATGATCAAATATGTATGAAGTTTCACAGCACTGTAACCACATTACTCAAAGTAACTGGCGATGTTAGGGCGGGCGTGGAGGACGCCAAGATCACTGTGTTGGTTTTGGTAGATTTCTCAAACGCCTTCAATACCGTCAGTCACGATATCCTTATATCTATCCTGTCCCATCTTATGATCTCTCCTAAGGCGCTGGAATGGTTCTCATCTTATCTTCGAGGACGTCAGCAGTCTGCTCAGGTTGATGATAATACTTCGACTTGGTACAATCTAGACTCTGGTGTTTCTCAAGGCAGTATACTTTCTCCTCTTCTTTTCTCATTGTTTATCAATCTTTTAACTCATGAACTTCACAATGCGTATCATCTGTACGCTGATGATCTGCAGCTCTACACCCAGGCAAGAATTGGTGATCTGGGTGCGGCCATCGATGAGGTGAACAAAGACTTGAACACTCTATTGAAATGGTCTGAACGGTTCGGTTTGGCAGTGAATTCGTCGAAATGCCAAGCCATTATCATGGGGAGTCCTCGGATGATGGCCAGAGTGGATATGACAAACCTTCCACCAGTTATATTTAATGGTTGCGTTATTCCTTACAGTCCTACTGTAAAAGATCTTGGTTTGCACTTTGACGCCAACCTTGATTGGAAGACTCAGACAGCGAACATTAGCCGAAATGTGACCAATACACTGCGAGCTCTCTACCGCTTAAAGAACTTCCTCCCACCTGAGACCAAAACGATGCTGGTGCAAACTTTAATATTCCCTGTTATCGAGTATGGTGACGTGTGCTACCTCGACCTAAATGCAGATCTACTCGATAAACTTGACCGCCTTCTCAACAATTGCATTAGATTCATTTTCAATCTACGTAAGTATGATCATGTGTCGACATTTCGCTCCCAACTACAATGGCTCCCTATCCGTCAGCGACGTAGCTGGCGTGCACTATCTATGCTTTACTCTCTTCTTAACTCTCCCAATGCGCCTACGTATTAAACTCCTCATTTCCAATATCTTTGCAGCACTCATCACAAAAACTTACGTTCTTTTAACAACCTTCTTCTTTTTTGTCCTCATCACAACTCAAGTCTAGTTCATTCTTCCTTCTATATTCAATCTATTCTTCTTTGGAATGCACTCCCTCTCGAAATCAGGATGTCAACTAACCGAGACACCTTTAAGGCTAGAGTACGGCAGCTCTATAGCAAATATTTGGCAGAATCATCACAACATTCATAATATACTTATATTATTTATTTTAAGTATTGTATTGTTATATAATATATGTGTATCATGTATGTATGTCTATTATTTTATATTATATGTGTATAATATGACATTTATTATTGTAATATTATTGTTTTGTTTAGTTCTACGGTTTATGCATCTACCTAGTATTCTCTCTGCATCACCCAAAGTTTGACTGGTAGAGAATGCCTTTGGCATTAAGTCCGCCTTTGTACACTTTTTTTTGTGCAAAAGTTTTTAAATAAATAAATAAGTTTTATATTTCTTTAAAATTTTTCTTAAAAAAAAAACGTCAATGTTACTGATGAGCAGGTATAAAAATTAAATGTTAATTTTTTAAATTTTCTCTCTAACTCTTAATTTTTCCAACGATCTAATCTTTGTATCAGAGGGGTTTTACAAACATTAAAACCACGGAATGGGAACAAAATTTGTCTACAACATGAGACCTAAGTGGACAGTAACATAGGTAAAAACTATTCTTTGGATGCCCTATAAAAAGTTTATGAGTACAAATTTGACGTAAAAAGAGATGCGGGCTATTCCTAGTGTTTTAAAATTATAGCTGTACACAACTGGAAGAGCTTACCTGTCTTGTATATTGACACTTACTTTTCAACCTGCATACGAGATGTTAAAAGATACTGAGAGAGAAAAGGACAAAAGACGCAGATATCCTCTCTTTACCTACATTTCGTCGCACAATTGCAATATCATTTATTTAGAGATAACACTGATTGGTTTAATAAACGTAAATAAAGTTACAAACATTGTTGCAAATATGTTAGTAGTTACAGAAATAAGTTCTTCTGACAATGTTGCAGTCTCTGTATAATTTTATGCTATTTAGATTTTGTATTAATGTACTTAGTGCAAGATAGTGGAATGTTTAGATAGTTCATAATAATTATGTAATTGATGCAACTATGTTTTGTGCACTTGGAACGATCTATGTCCAGCCGTAGACTGCGATAATTTGATGCGAATCTGACAATGATTTTTCTTTTACGCTTTGAACATTGCGCCAACTAAGTGTTTTGAAGTATAAATTCTTAAGGCGCGTGGAGCACTTCTTCTTGGGTGAATAAAAATCATAGAACTCGCGTCATCGTCACCGCACGCGTTCGACGATACAATTCACAAGTTACTTAGTTTTCACTTCTGTCGGCATTATCCAAATCTGCATGATTGTTTAGGCTTTTTTTTTTAAAAAAAGACAACTCCCGCACTAGAGAACAAGCTCTGTGTCGCGGGGGACTTTACAAACATACAATTAACGGACACAAATTACACCCAGACTCAGAACAATTCTTTGTGGGTTACACAAAGTTTTGTCCTGTATGGGAATCGAACCCACAACCTCGTGCACAGCAGTCGCATACTGCGGCCACTGGACCACCGAGGCAGTCAATGAGCATTCGGACCATCTTATTGTAAGCAGTAATGGAAGCTTGTTGTCGCTTGCAATACCTAGGAAATCATTTAATGTGTTGTACTGTATGCATATATTTTTGTCAATAAAATGCATTGAAGAAAGCCAACTTAAAGCTTTAAAATTTACCAGCAAAGGAGACTAATTCTCATTAATCTAAAAGATGAAGTTGCAGTACCATATAATTTAGCGGCTAGTAAACTTAACATTCGACGTATCACATACGGTAGCCGGTTCGAGTCTCGTGCGTGATTATAGTAATTTCTCTTGGAGCCAGAGTGGTTATTTGCTTCATATTGCGTTGGTATCGATTTCATTAGATAGGCTGAGATTTTTATAATACAACGTACGTACCGGATGGGTGCATGTAAACTTTTTATAGTAACTAGAATAGTAATTACTTTGAGTAGGTGGTAGTGTTAGTATTAATAGAGCCACTAAGTCAAGTGAAGCGTAAGCGAGAGCGATTTAACGATATTAGCGTTTAAAGTAATAACGAGTGTAAAAATCTGAGATAACAGAATCTTCTTCTTCTTATCGTTTGGTTAGTGGCCAACCTGGTGACCGAGTTATTTAGATCGCCCATATTTAGGCCTAGTGATCTAACAGTCATTAGATCTCGACAGAATCAAAATCAAAAATAAACGATTGCAATACAGACACAGTAATATAGAGAAGATGTTTTTGTGTGAGAAGTTTAGTGTCTATAGAGATAATATTAAAAAATAAAGGTTCATAATGGAACTGCAAATAATTAAATTTATAAGAGAGTTGATAAGTAATAAAATTAATGATTGTATCATCATACTAAGGAAATTTAAAGGTATAATTTGAATGTGTTTGAAAAGAACGCTGAAATAGATCATTAAATTTTTTTTTGACCATTTTGACCTAATGATCATAATAATTTGTATAGAAGATGCAAAATATATTCAAGATCAATATTTCGGCAAGTAAACGTAGTATTGTTAAGGAAAATTGCCAATTAGGTATTGCGTATCAAGACACTAAAATGAATCACTCCTCAATAAAAGATTGCCGCAATTTTTATGGCCCAAACTAAAGCACAAAATACGCGCCACAAATGATCGCATGCGCAGACAGCGGATTGATTGATTGAGCGTTTTATTGGCGTTCGATCCGATCCATCTCTCTATGATTATCATGAGCCTATTTTATTGGGGCACCGTATTCGGCTTCATACACAACGATAGACTGGTAATAATTTTGATATTTATGCCAATATGGAAGGTATTTTATATAATAATGATTTTTAGTTAACTTACGTCGCGTGAGGTCAACTATAATGATCATTTACGCAATGCGCGACTTGCAATTTAGATTTAATGCTGTGGTACTGTTTTTTTAGGATAAAGAAGAGGTAGAGCACCGTACTAGCGAGCAAGTCAGTCTGGGGAAGGACCTCGACCTTACAGAAGACCTCAGCCAAATAACTACACACAGTGGTGTAATTGTGTTCCTGTGGGTGAGTACAGGTCTCCAGCGCTGATTTAGGGGTGCGTACTTCTGGTGTTGCAGGCGTCCATAGGCTACGGTAACTGCTTAACATCAGTATAAAAAAAGGATAACATGATATTTTTTCATTGAGAAATGAACATTATGTAAATGGCACTTTACTTATAGTTAGGGTATACTCTTTTAAAGATACTTTCCTGGATAGTGAACTCATATTATGGAATCTTTTGGCAAGCACTCAGAATCTTTAACAACGCGGGCAATATACAAGCAACCAATATTAACTGGGGAAAGACTTCTATATACAGTGCCATGACACCCACACACTGATGTAGTTAAGTTCTTGTGCGTAAGTAGGCATTTTCAGTGCTTTTTTAGGGATGCGTTTTAAAGACATATTATTTCAACATAAGGATACCCCATCACACCACTGATATTGTGTTCTTTGCATCTTTAATATATGTTTTTGTAATCGTTTACCATCAGGAAGGCATTATGCTTGATTGTATTCTTAGTAGAATAAAATAAATAGCGCTAGAACAAAAAGCAAGTATAGACTAAATCCTACTAAAAAGCACGAAGCTATACGAAATGAAAGAAGCTGTATCGTGAAGTAAAAGCAATTTTAGATTTAGATCAAAAAACTATAAACTTGCTAGTGGGTAGTGACCATACAAGTATGAAATAAAGCACTCTGACGTAGATTACAACGACCTCTAGTGAGGGGAAAGAGTATTAACCACTAGTTCGATCATGTACACCGTAAGACACCGTGACGTAAATAGATAGCGAAGAATAGAAAAGCAAACCTGACTGGGAAAGGATTGCAGATGACCAACAGCCAAATAACTACACACAGCGGTGTAGTTGTATTCCTGTGTGTGAGTACAGGTTTCCAACGCTCATTTAGGACAAGTTTTTAAACAAACATTTTTCTATCTTAAGGATACAAATGTCACCACCCCAAATAAAGCATTATTATTATTATTACCCCGTTCCACCCCGAGGGTATCGTAAGAGTCGACTAAGGGAGTAAGTCAGACAGACAATATTCACTGCAAGAGAGGGAAAACTCGAAACAAAACCCTATACCAACCCGTCTGGTCAGGGGGAGAAGTAGGCTAATATCCCTCTAGGCTAATGTATGGAGGAGACCAGTGCCCAGCAATGGGACGTTTATGGGTTGAGATGGAAAAAATGCAACACGCAAGTGATACCTCTGGTGTTGCAAGTGCAAGCGTCTTAGACTACGGTAAGGGCTAAAAATTAGGCGGTCCGTATGCTTGTTTGCCACCCTAGTAGTATTAAAAAAAGATCAAATAAAAAAGTACTTTTCTTATACTATTACGTAATGGTACGCGTTTACCGTAGCATATAGGCGCTTGCAATACTGGAAGCAATACTCGCACATGGTCGATCTTGCATTTTGTAACCCCAAAGTTTTTTGCTTCCGCTGTGAGCAGCAAATTGATAGTGTTAATATTTTCTTACTAGGTTAAAGTTGATGAGTGCATCCACTTTAACTATCAGAGTAATTAATTAATTTGCATGTTATTATTGTTACCAGTGACCAAGTCTTTAAGTTCTTTTAGAAAGACAGAAAGCGGCTTTTTCAACTAATTAAATGGCAGTGTACAACCTGATGGTGAACAGTTACTTTAATTAGAGTATGTAGTTTAATTAAAACTACCCATAACTTCCTGCATACAATTTATTGTTACTACAATATCCTAGCACAACATTTACTCATCCTATAATTAATATCAGTGAAAAAATAACAGCTCTTTCGTAAACTCTCAAGATTCAATTACGATATCCACCGTTTTATTTTGCTCCAGACGGGAGCCAATCATTACAATAATAATTGTATCACGAACCATTAATTTATTAAACTAAGCCCAACCATATTCATATGTCTTGTTAGATTTATCGTCGATGCTTCAACTAGTGGTGACCAAATTTGGATAAATTTAATTAGATTCGTATCAATGTGAAATTGTTTGTTTGTGTATCCATAGATAGATGGTGCTAGTTGCATGCAATTACAGACGTTCGTATTTTTTATATTACCACTATCTGTTTCACCTAATAAATAAATAAATAATGAAAAATGAATTTATTTTCTCTTAACAAAGTTTCGTACAGTAACTTATTGATAGTACATTCTTCTTTCTTATTGGTTGGTTAGTGGCCAACTTGGTGACAGAGTTATTTAGCTCGCCCATATTTAGGCCTCTGCCGTGATCTAACGACTCTAAACAGTACAGATAGTACATTGTTAGGTACACTTTTAAAACTTTGTGAGAGACTGGTGCATGTCGTAGATTTAGAAATAAATCTGTATTACATGTCACCAGGCCTCTCTCGCGGTTTTGGTGCAGGTATAACTAATATTACTTAAGAACTAATAATAATATGGACAATAATACTTAGTCTAGATAGTGGAAAGTATGTATCATAGAGAAAGACAGACACCTGCGTTAAATTTACATATCATCACATGTCAGGTTTATTGTTACTGTCATGCTCTCTTTGAGTCGTAGCGTGATATAAAATAGCCTAAAGCCATCATCAATAAATAAATTATGAAAAGCATCTTTTTCAAATCCAATCGAAGTTCCAGAAATTAGTTTTATATAATAATATTAGTATACCTAGAATAGAAAAAAAATTGGACTCAGGGACAACAGAAGTGAAAACACTAGACAAAATAGTTTTATTTTATTTATCTAGACACGTTCGCGGTCTGCTATATGTATATGCATATATATCGCCTCTTTGCTTTAATAACGTGACAGTCGAAAAAAGATTTTTCGGATAATATGTCAAGCTGCGTCTCGTAGCGGTGTCGCGAATCCAGAGATTTTATCTCATCTAAAAATACGCGTACCGTGCTAAAAGAAGTTTTCACTTCAAAAAATAGTACAATCAATATATTCAACGTGTTCTTTTCAACCACATAACAATCCCAGGAACAAAGAGTAATATCATCATCATCACGTACACCCATAAACGTCCCACTGCTGGGCTATAAAAAAAGTAATATATGAATGTACAAAATCGACTTCATAAGTTCACTTTTTTTGCTCCTATTCATATTACTTTGATAATGATGTGTCCATCGATGCGTATGCGTGGCTAATATGAGGCCTAAATCTTATAGCGATAACTGTAGCCAATAAAAAAAGAGATCCAAAATGTTACTGTTATATTATTTTTGCATACGGTTGTGGGCTCTCGATGGACAAGGTCAGCTTAAGACCAAATGCTGTAAAAATTCTTGCATATGTCCAGCAGTCTCTTGGTGTTCAATGTTGATGATGATAATTAAAGTGAGTCTTTGTGGAAGAGTTTATTAATTGAATTACGTGTAGACACAAAATAACAGTTATTAGAGGTCATATTATCTTTCTTTATCTTTTTTTTAAGACAACTCCCGCACTAGAGAACAAGCCCTGTGTCGCGGGGAACTTTACAAACATACAATTAACGGACAGAAATTACACCCAGACTCAAAACAACTCTTTGTGGGTCACACAAAGTTTTGTCCCAGTGTGGGAATCGAACCCAGCAGGCAGGCGCATACTGCACCCACTGGACCACCAAGGCAGTCATATTAAAAGGTGGTAAGGCATTTTGCAGGATTAAATCAACAGCTAGCTTTAAGGCTAAATATGAAAAGTAAACATAATTATTATCATCTTCATCTTCTTTGTCCACGTCAAAAAGATTGATCGGTTGGTTATCATTTTTACTTACAAAGGTTACTTCCATAAACGTATCCATAATTTACAAACTGGTCTCAACAATGTACAGCAACAATATCAATTTCCAACAAGCAAACAGAATAGAAAATTAAAAACAGTTGCAACTATTTTATACGAACAGAACCGGCTTAGAGGCCTAGTTATGGTAAAAAGATTCCAAATTCTTTTATGGTTTGCCGCTCGAACAGTAGCTACATTGAATACAATACAACACTTATTTATAGTCAAAACTGTCTTCGCCATAGCGTCCCGGCGAAACCTGTTGGAGGGACTATACACTGCAGTTGCGTTTATTATGCTGATCTTATAAACCCTGGGAATAAAAAGTAAAATGTTGAAAGTATAAGTGATTTTGAAAAATAAACCTAATACATCCATAAAGATTTTGGGGAAAATTACGTCAATGTGTCAATTGCAATCAAAAAAGAAGAGCATTCCAAAAACCACACCGAAGTAAATTTTAGTTTTCTAGTTTATATATTCGTATCTTCTGCAAGCAACCCATTTGTTTCATCTACTCAATCAAAATTGAAGGCGACTGAAGGTTATTACCTTCAGTACTATTGTACTTTTTCCTTTAAATTGTCGTCAATAGCTGAAACAATCATCAATAAGTGTGATCGGTCCACATGAGTCTATATCATTCGCTCCTTTTACGTTTAAAAGATCAGAGGAATAGCAGCGCCCCATGGTTTTGTTATAAAAAAGGGTCCCGGATAACGGTCCAACAGACCGCAAGGTCAGGACTAACGATTTTTGCATTTTTATTTTGTACCTCCACCGAGCTGTAATATACTTGGTGATCGATTTACTTTGTTTTTTGTTTTGCTTCTTATTTGTTTACTTGTATCAATTATATTGTTATATTTATATTATGATCAACTAGCAAACTTACATTATTAATTGTATTCACGTTGACGTTTATAGTAATTACTATCTATAATGAGTTTATTTTCTTTTAACACCAGCCCTAAAGTATAAGGAGTTACTTCATTATATACTTTTGGACACAGCAGGAGCAACGTTCGTAAACATTGGATCTTCCAATATCCAATGTCATCATCATCATCATCTCAGCCAAAAGACGTCCACTGTGATACGTGGAAAATACTCGTATATGAAAAACATCAATGAAGTATTACCGTATGTATGATTTATACGGATGTCAGTGCCAACAAAATAAAAACACTTTAAGTCCACACCCTGAGCCCTACAATATGCATTTGCTCAATGTTCTTACACTCCAATACACATTCAATGAAATTACCACAGCTGTCAATCATGTTATATCGGTAGGCGCATATCTATGTAAAATTATTCTTTGCTCTTATTATCATTAGCATTCCATTGGTATTTAACGAGCTGACCTAATTAAAGAAAAGTTGTCGAAATATGTTGGTATACTTTATGATTTATAAGTTCTATGCAGAACATAACATCATCATCAGCCTTTCGTTATCCACTGCTAGACATAGATCTATCCAAGTACTTATCACAGTACGATCCTCGGCTTTTTGCATACAACTGCTGTCACCCACGCAAATTAACAGAAGATGATTAACATGCTTTCTCATGTAATTTCTATTTCTTCTTCACAAATTTCAAGTTCTAAATAATCAATTTCCTGCGAGTGAATTGCAATTCAGATTGTTTGCATAGTCCTTATTCTTATATGTAATATGTCCCAGTACTAAGCACGGGTGTCTTCGCTCGTGTTTTAAGAGCGCTTACCAGAAACTGTTATTCTCGGTAAAAATATTATTAGGTCTATATCTATAAAAATCAAGAGATATATTTATTTTAATCAATATAAACACTAGCTTACAAAATTACAGATGAATATCGTAACCATCTAGTACTAACTTATTCTGATATTATGACGGCATTCATATCATAATTAACACCGTTTTTTGCCATATCGTCCAACAAATTACAGTACCCAAATTTTCAAACAAGATTGGGCGACACAAGCCAATGATCCTCCGCATTACCCTAATGATAGCAATAAGGTACCTGACCATAGTAACCAGATACCCTCGTTTATTGCCCTTAATAAAGGTAACGAGTTTTTTACAAGAGTGTTTTGTGGTGTAAAATTATATGTCTAGGATTTTTGGAACTCGATGGTCTTTGTCTTTAATCGATTAACAATTGCTGGACTTATATAAAAAGAATGATACTTATGTTTCAGTGTGTATTATTTAACAATTAAATTATAGTATGGGGCATTATTTGGCGGCTGGATGCGAGAAGCCGAGGATCGTGTTACTTGGAGATGCCGATGTCTAGCAGTGGACTGCGATAAGCTGATGATGATGGTTATTTGGTGGTTATTGTTAACGGCGAGGTACGGGATATTTTTACAGAATTTGGATGTGCTTTATTAACTGATGGAGAATCCAAAAATAAAATAAGGCTTACTTGTTTTTAACGTCAGAAAACAGAAGTTATTATTTTGACAGTGTTTATTTCCGAATATTGAAAATTTTGTAGTCAAAAACTGTACATTCCAATTTTTACATTGTGAGCTTTTGAGGATCGTATGATGGGAATGGAAGTATGGGTTTTAAATAGTTCACATACTATTAAAAAGCGACGCGACGCGTAAATTTTATTGTGCAGTGCGTTGCGTTAAAAAGTGTGATTCTGCTCATAGTAAACGTACGATTTTAATCCACGTGTCGAGTCGCGTTTCAATTAAATGTTGCCGCCTTTAACCTACAATATACAAGTCTACAGATTTCTTAAAAAAAACTTCTTTTATATATTTACCACGTGCTATAACTTTAAAAACCCTTTTTGATGAAACCTCGACGGGCGATTTAAAATCAATAATACATTTAAATAGATAACTTTCCCGATCACAGTGAGAGATCGATCAGTGATCTATAGATCTTTTGTTGGTTGGAATCGATCTCCATTTTTGATTACGTCGCAAATGGCAGTCACATTGGTTGTAGATGTGATTTTTTATCGGAACAGGGGTCATTTGATGTGATTGGATTTTTTTGCAAACAAAACATCAAAGGATTTCTTTAACAATGAAATTCTTTAAATTTTGACAATTGGATATGCATATTCTTTTGGCAGGGTCTCAAAAATTACTTCAATACGTACTTTTCATTCTATACTTTTATAAATCGTTGTAATACGAGTTACAATAACAAAACATGATAAATTGTTTGCTTACACAATAGTACACCATATGTAGGTACAGCCTACTTAGAACTGATCCAACATTCCCACAATCTACACTGATTTTGCATTTCATAAAATGAAACCTAATATAGTATACATACCTACATATAATAGATTAATCCCCGATTATTTGAAGAGAGAATAAAACCATGTAATTCCTTCTTCAATTCCATAACCGTAAACAGGCTATTAAGAATCCAATACGGTTAGTATTGGACATTTATTTACGCATTACTCGACTTTACATTTTGATAATTTAAATGCTGTCAAATAAATTGTGATATAAATTTTGGAAGAACCGATAATAGTTTTCACACACAGACAACAAATTGAAAACATGCAATAAATCTTCATCTGAATCGACCTCATAATGTCTAGATGAAAAAAAGGACACCAATCACAAAAATCTAATCACCGCATAACTACATAAAAATAACCCAGTAGCATTCATATTTCTAAAAGATAAAAACCTTGTTCCATTAGGTCTACCGACTGATAACTGGACGTAATTAATATAAGCTAACAATTAAACTTGTCTTAAACATGCGGTTCACAAAGACGTGAGTAATGATCGACCTTGCGTTTATCAAGATTTTTTGAAGTCATATGTACTCATATATGTAGATAGGGTTGTCGAATTCCTATTAACATTTAGAACTTTCTTTGAATCAAAGTACTCGTAATTGCCCTACTCTAAGGAGAGACAAAAAGATTTATCAAAATTTTCACAAAAAAGTCTATTTAAGTTTTTATTTTATTGCAAGGTACGCAAAGTCACCATCCGTGTACTGCTTACCCTTTATAAGCTATTTAAATATGACATCGATAACGTCATTTTTGACTACTTTAAATTTTAATTATTTTACTTGTATAGCTTAAATTAAACATCATCTGACTCTGCTGTACTATTCTATTCCAAATCCTAACACATTTTGATTTTGTTTCTGTGACTTTTATTCCTAGATCTGCATGTTTGTCAGGTTCTTATTTATATAAGCTAATACAGTAATACAGTAGCTTTGCGCAAGTGTTTTATTTTTAAATAAAATATAGCTTATGTGTAATTTTGGTACATGAACTTTATTTTAAAGGTTCTTCAACATTCAATAATTTTGCTTTCTTGCAAACGTTCACGTTTACAATATTAGTAGGTTGTTGAAATAAAGGTGATCTTACAGGCAACCCTATTGATCAGTGAGTCATGTGCACGCGCTTAGATCGATGATAGAAATGATAGATTGCTATAAGTATAACAATGTGGTCATATTAATTTAGACTCAAAATAGAGACAAAGGAATCCGATTTTGAGTCATCAACAATGTCAATCGTTAGTCAAGATTAAACAATTCTATTAATGTCGCTGGGTGATGTTACCTATCATGTTCCTGCAAAACAACGAGAACTCCTTATGATTTAATTAAGACGATACACATCAATCAAAAATATGATTAATCTCAATAAAATTGACAATTCAATTCAATTTAAATATTTTTAAGCTTTCTGCGATTGATAAAACTACAACGACGAAGTAAATGTATAGACAAATATTAGATATATTGTTTACACAATCATGTATAATTTCCTAATTCTCTTTGTAGTAAAGATTTACATACTATTATGACAGAATAACAATTGCCCACGACTTTGTCATCATGGAATTAAGATCTTTTTCAATGCCTATTTTCAAATTCAATTTCCCATTGCTAAACTCATCAGTTTTACAGGAAAGGCAGAAAATTTGGAATGACGCATAGTTTAATATAGCAATAATTTCGCCCTTATCAAATTAATATGAATCTAATTATTTATTATACTCTAGATTCTTCCTTACACTTTGGCTATACTGCAATCCTCAAAGGATCGAACAAAATCCGCATAACCAGTATTGCAATACATTTCACCAAGATTAATTAACAACAAAGTCTTCATACATCCCAGTACATGTTAATGTACGTACATATACAAAGATCTCTATCCTGAAGCTTGAGGCGATAGATTGTGACTGCATAGCGATGCGTGCCTTTATCGGCCCATATGATTACAGATCAGCGTAGCTTCGAGCTGGGCTTTGTACCTGATTAATACGTAAAAGTAATGGGGTTCAAGATTTAGGATTATTAAAATCATAACTAATAAGAAGCCCGTTTTGACATTTGCTGTTTAGCTAACCTTGAATGTTTAGATTACAACGAAATCGAGACCTCGAATGTTTATACTGCCTTGGTGGTCCAGTGGCCGCAGTATGCGCCTGCTGTACACGAGGTTGTGGGTTCGATTCCCACACAGGACAAAACTTTATGTGACCGGCTAAGAGTTATCCTAAGTCTGGGTGTAATGTGTGCCCGTTAGTTGTATGTTTGTAAAGTCCCCCGCAATACAGAGATTTTGATTTGATTTAACAAATTTCAAAACTTACTTCGCGACGACTATAAAACTGCGATAAACTGATTGCCGGTATTCTAATGTGATCTGTACATAATAAGGTACCTGCCCTGACTGACTCTATGATTCATCAACGCTATGGTTTAACTTCTAACGGCCTAGAAACTTGATATTTTGCATAAATCGTAAATGACGTAACGAAGCACCACTAAGGGATTTTTGGAAATTCAACCCTTTAATTGGTTAAAACATATTAGATTATATAGGATAATTTATTTGTGGTCATCTAAAAACACCTTATACGTTACATAGGTAAAAAGGTAAGCGCTGTACTGTCCTCCTAACCGAAGGTTTAGTCAACTGACTGATCTCGAAAATCAAATGGGTGCAAAAATACAAATTCACTTTTTATTCCCACATTTTCAAAGTGTATGTCGCCACAATTATTGTACCAAGTTACTGCCTAGGGTGTCCCTACGTTTTGTCCGAGATTAATACGTTCTGTCTATACCATAGGCAACTACTGTGTAGGACTGCGCTAGGGCCCATGAATAATGACGTTGTCGTACTAACATTATAACTACGTACTTAGATAGATAGGTAGGTACTCTTTTATATATTTCTATAAATGTTTGCAGAAGTGCTTATGAACAGCAGCAGATAATTTTATACATTGTTCTTGTAGGGCACGGCAATTCGACCCCATGGGATATTAAATTTTATGTTGTAGATATCTTCCATTTTGGCCTTATCATCACTTATTTAAGTGATAACATGGGGATTGTGTAGGTCTTTGATGGGAATCTGTGAGATCTCATGGAGAATAAAATTTCTTACAAAATTAAAATATTCCAAGATTTTGATTTTGTGTTGTAGAAAATGTGTACTACAACACAAAAACCGAAAATAGCATAAAAATACAAACGATTTAATGTAATTATTTTATGTTATTTAATGCCATCTAGTGGACGATTTTTGAACTAAGATTAAAGTCTTCAAACGCATTGCACTGAACAATGTAGCGGTTTCATCATGTTTACATAGATGGCGTTTTAGATTTTAAATAACTGTTGGTTTAACATTTTGTATTAAGAGATAGTATGCTTAGTTGATCACAGATGGCAGTAAAATATAAAAAGAAATAGATTAAAACATTTTTGTGATTTTTGTGTTCATGAAAATATAAAAAGAAATAGATTAAAAAAAAAAGATTTGCTCTACTGAATAGGCCCTGTATCGCGGGGGACTATACAAATTTGCAATTCACGAACACGAATTACACCCAGACGCTGTGCAAACATTTATGAATCATACAAAGTTTTGTTCCATGTGGAAATCGAATCCACGACCAGGTAGTCAAAATGGAAATTGTATTGTCCTTCCCTTCGCACGAGTTAAAAATATATTTTTTAATTTAGAGGTTGTATTTTTTTTTAAATACCGCATTAATAGAATACCACACAGGCGGAGACGATGACAATCCTAAGTAATTTAAATGTATGCAAAGTTTATCATTCGACCGATCCCTATGCCTTCTGATTTTGTAAACAATAGCAGTGCCCACCGATATGGGTGGCTCAGTTTGGTGCCTACGACTAAATAATTTATAGTTTTTTAAAATTATAAGGTTACCTAAGTATACAAAGACGTAAGTTGATTGAGTTTTTATTCACGTACAACCAAAGCTACAAGTTAAACACCTGGGAGTTTAGTCAATTGTTCGGAGATATATGTACTCGTACTTGCGAGGATACAAGTGAAAGTAGATAGAATACCTTACTCACGTAAAAAATATAAATGAACAGCATTTAAATCATGATTTATATAGTGTAGCAATTTTACCGTAAATATGTCAGACAGACTTTCACATTTCAAAACAAAATAACATATTTATACTAATATAAGATAGGTAGGGCACCATACAAGTCATGAGCAAGCAATCTAGAAAAAAAAAGACACCTTACAGAAGATCATACCCAAATAAGTTCCTGTGCGTTTCCAATGCTCATTTAGGGAATCATTTTGTGGTATATGATGTGTTTTCCAAAAAATAGTAGGTAAAAAAAATAAGTTTCTGGAGACGTTAAAATTCCAAAATCAACCAATATGAAACAAACACCTAACATTTTAAATGTTGATTATGTTAGGGTCCATAATTATGTTACGATTAATACGGCATAAATAAGTACTAAAATTATATGTTTGTACTTTTGTACAGTAGGTACCTATAATATTATAAAATTTTTGACGTGTTGCATCAACATTATTATTTAATTAAAAGGATATAAAATTTTAACTCAGACTTGTCTCACCTTATATTTATCTCCGTAATCGTGACGAAACCAGTTTTATATTATAATAAAATATGAATGGTCAACGTTCATAATTAAAATGTTAAGTAAAGTCCTACAATTTTCTTAGTAGGTAGTTAACAACTTGATAATTTTAATATGAGTATCTAACATACGCAGAAGTGCGTTTAATTGCATCTACACAATGTTAAGTTCAATGCCACGATGAACAGCCTCCGTGGTACCGTAGGCGACCCACATCGCGGTTCTTGCATCAATCAGTGTTTAACGAAACTCCATCGCGGTCGAACGCAACATGTTTTTCGAAAGCCTCCTTCTTAACGCCGCGGTTCTCGCCGCATTGATATTCGCTCTTATATTCGACTACGTGACTAAGTTTTTCAGCTACTGGTACGTTCGACATGTGCCTTATAAAACTTCCGTCCCGTTTCTTGGAAGTGACTATCAACGTATTTTTGGAATCAAAAACAATACTCAAGATGTGAACGCATCATATTCGAAATATCCAAAACATAAGTATGTTGGACGCGTCAAGAGCAGGATCCCAGATCTTGTAGTCAAAGACCCAGATACGGTAAAGAGGATGTTGTCTACGGATTTCGCAAATTTCCATAACAGAGGTCTCTGCTTGGACAAATCTCAGGATGTTTGTTTACGAGACAATCTGTTTTACGCTGAAGGTGAAAAGTGGACCCTATTGCGTGAAGGCTATGAATCATTATTGAATAACATGAGTTGTGAATTGGAGAGTTTGAGTGACTGTTTGCCGGGAACAAATGGGGATGCTAACGTTCAAGAGATATTGTCGAAGGTATTGGACAAAGTCTTCGAGGATTTGCTCCTTGGTAACGCCGGTGGATCCGTTGTAAAAGACGTTCGATCTGTAGCACAAAGACGTACATTCATAGAAAAATTTAAAACCTATTTGAAGAACGTATTTCCGTCATTGTACGTTATGTTTGGGATGACAACTTTACATGAAGAACCGTCGATGAAAACTAAAGCCGTTATAGAAAAATCAGTTTTATTATCCAAAATTAAAAATCTTGGAAATGTTTATCAGCTTGGGATCAAAGAAAAAAATAAAAAGCGCTCGGATGTGGAATTTGCGTTCTCTGTACTAACTTCGTTCATTACTGAAGGGTACATACCTTGTCTAAACGCTCTGACCGCGTTTCTTTACGAACTGGCTTTAAACCCTCAAGTGCAGGAGAAATCTCGGAACTCAGTATCAAAGAACAATCGTGAAGAATACTTGGACGTCGCGATAAAAGAGGCCCTGAGATTACATCCACCTTACTCAGTTATTTCAAGACAATGTACGAAGACTTACCATCCAGAAGGTGGTATACTTATTGATCGAAAAGTAACAATAAATATTCCAGTGGAAGCTTTACATAAAGATGAAGAACATTATGTAAATGCTAATGTTTATAATCCCGATCGGTTTCTTGATGATGAAGGAGCATCAAAACACTGCTATGCTTATCTACCATTTGGGGCTGGACCAAGAAAATGCATTGGTAAGAATTTATATAATATATAGAACATTTTATTTGATTATTTGTAAATATCATTCATCTACAGTTGAATTGAGGTATTGTGTATGTAGCATTACACCCACTAAGTCAATTTTATACCTAATCAAATAACGAAACAATTAAAATACGTACAGACTGATCAATACTTTTATTCTTGAAACATGGGGTCACCCGTTGTCAATAGACTTCGATTATTTGTAATAGTTTTTTTAAATAAAAATAATTAAAAGGATTAAAAGTCTGCTTTCAATGTGGTTCGGGCCCCATTCAAGCGAGTAATTAACTGAAGAAGAAATTTTAACTTTTCAAAATACCGAAATAAAAGAGACAAAGTCTCACGAAACACAAAGTGCCTGAGTCTCATGCTCATTTAGGGATATGTTTTTGAAAAACCCCAATATCTATTTTGACTCTAACCCCTTACGATTCTTGATCAGCAGCCGCATTCAACAACTACAAAACTAACAAGCAATCAGAACTAACTATTAATAGATAGTTAATAGGCTAGTTACGATTCATAACAGTAATGATTTGCACGCATATTGTACACGTCATGATGTCCGTGATCGACGATTTCTAAGGGCGAGGTGTACCTACGTTGGTACTTACGTATACTTGATGTAGCGGTATTTACAGTAAGTAAACATATTGAAGTTTTGATGTTTTTAGTTAACGGACACAAAGAACACCCAGACTCGGTTGGACCGAGTCTGGGTGTCCTTTGTGTCCGTTAATTGTGTGTTTGTAAAGTCCCCCGCGACACAGGTTTTGTTCCCTAAAGAGGGAGTTTTTGAAAGTCTAATATTTTATTACACCGTAATTTGAAAGTCTAAATTAATCTTAAAATTATATCAAAGAGATAACTAATACCGTTATAGGTTTTTTATACTAAGTACTTAGGTGGCAAACAAGCATACGCATTATGGACGCTTGCATTAACTACCAAGGGTATCACTTGCGTGTTGCCGACCCATTTTTTTATACGAGAACCTTAAGATGGAGTATCCCAGGGATAGGAAAACGTTTCTTTCAAAACGCATCCCGGAGACCTGTACTCACACACAGGAACACAACTATATCACTGTGTGTAGTTATTTGGATGTAGTCTTCTGTAATAATAATACATATTATATTAACATTAAAAAAATGAAGGTAGCCGAGTAGAAAAGTATACGACTTGTACACATGAGGTGTGAATTCGATCCCAGGTGGCAGTACCAATGTAAATTTCACTTTGTCGAATTTAAACATAGTTACTAATCAAATTATTATCTGGTAACGGTAAAGGAAAACCCACATGTCCTAAAAAGACACACGGGCCAATGTGTGTGGGTTAAGGCCTAAACCTGCTCAGCTCTCTCGATAGAGGAGAGGACATTCGCGTCTAGCAGTAGGATCCATACTAATATTATAAATGCAGAAGTAACTCTGTTTGTTCATTTGTTTGTTACTTAGTATTTGTTTGTTAGTTAGTTTGTTACTTTTTCACGACTAAACGGCTAAACGGATCTTTATGAAATTTGGCAAAGAGATAGATGGTATTTTGACGAAGGATAAAGGGTCCTTTCTACGGCGCCAAGTCGCGGGTAACATCTAGTATAATAATATATTGGTTACTAGCTGTTGCCCGCGGCTCCGCCCGCGTGGATGTCGGTTATCGCTGTAAATCTAGAAATTTCATCCAGATCCGTTCAGTAGTTTTTACGTGAAAGAGTAACAAACATCCATCCAACCATCTATCCATCCACCTATCCATCCATCCATCCATCCATCTATCCATCCATGCATCCATCCATACTTACAAACTTTCACATTTATAATATTAGTAGGATTACGATAATTATTATTACCTAGCAACATAAAATCTGTATTTAGTCTATCTCCGTATTATACTGACAACTTTTATATATAAACGGATAGCTTATTAGTAGCTTTTGTTACCCGCAACGTGTACAGGCAAAATTAACATATAAATTAGGCTAAGTAGGGTGTGAAGATAATGAAATAAGATAGAAAGAATAACTGTAAAATATGAAGGCACTCAAACATTATATTATTACATATTGTGAATTATGATTCTAACATTAATTACAAGAAATAATTAAAATCTCAAGTCAGAAGTAATTAGTTTTCTATGTATAAGTACATACACATTATTCGGGGCAATAACCTCGACCAATTTTAAAAGTGGTAGAGTTAAATGGCTTGACCAAATGAAAAGCTAAGGTAGAATAAGCCCTGTGCATATTTTCCGATTTTTGCGGGCCGTATGCTTGTTTGCCAGCCAAGTAGTATAAAACAAAAGATTTGAATCGACGCAATTGGCGTACTATAGTCTGTGCCTACCCCAATAGGAGACGGGTGTGATAATAGTATATATTCTAATATAATCTATACTAATATTATAAAGCTGAAGAGTTTGTTTGGTTGAACGCGCTAATCTCAGAAAGTACTGGTTCAATTAGAAAAAATCTTTTTTGTTGAATAGTGCATTTATTCAGGAAGGCTATAGGCTATATATCATCACGCTATGATTAATAGGAGCGGAGCAGTAGTGAGATATGTTGCAAAATCGGGGAAAATATTCCAAATTACCACGCGGACAAAGTCGCGGGCGACTCCTAGTATTATATATATATATCATCATCATCATCTCAGCCAAAAGACGTCCACTGCTGGACATAGGCCTCCCCCAAGGTTTTCCACAACTCTCGATCCTGAGCCGACCTTGTCCATCGGTTGCCCGCAACCTTTACCAGGTCGTCGGTCCACCTTGTTGGAGGCCTGCCCACGCTTCGTCTTCCAGTTCGTGGTCACCACTCTAGAACCTTTCTGCCCCAATGGCCATCAGTTCTGCGATATATTATATGTAAAGTAAATATTTTTTGTCATGACAAATACATAGTACCGACAATAATGTCGGTTGAAGACATAATGATTATATTTTATAACCTGTAGTCGTGCATAGGTTTCTTTGACACATTAATAGCTCGTTATGCTTAATGGTCAGCTACTGACTTTCTCATAGTACCTGTACGAAGATTGTACTTAGTTTCTTTTCTCTGTTCAAGTGTAGGAATTATTTATTCGCTATTGAGGTAGCGTCATCATTAGTAAGTATTCTATACAAAATTGACGCCTAACGTTCGCTATTGAAAAGATTAAGATTATTTTTAAGACAGGTAAGGCACCATACAAGTCAGTAATCCTGAATGTCGAGAGGACCTTACTGAAGACCACAGCCCAATAACTACTCATAGCAGTGTAGTTGTGTTCCTGTGTGAGTAAGTTGCCAGAGCCTCTAGACAAGTGGCATAAGCGAAAGTCGAATCGAAAAGTCAAAAAATAAAATGTTTGGAATTTGACGTGAGTCTACGATTTAATGTCGTAAACTTACATCAAATCCCATACATTTTCTTTTTTGACTTTTCGATTCGACTATCGCTTATGCCACTTGTCTAGAAGCTCAGAGCTCATTTAGAAATGCATTTTGAAATAAACGTTATCCTATCATAAGGATAGTTCATGTGAGTCTGGTGCAAAGAAAAGGGTCGGCAACACGCAAGTTATACCTCTGGTATTGGAAGCGTCGATAGGCTTTGATAACTGCTTAATATCAGTTGGGCCGTATGCTTGTTTGATACCTAAGTAGTATAAAGAAAACATCAATACATCATAGAGATCTTTTCAAAGTTACTACGGGCGATATCCAACAAAAAACAAATTATTCTTTCGGTAAAACAAACAGAAGAAGCAGTGTCTACATTCTGGCACACAAATCAAACAACTTTACCAACTAAAAAGTTTTTGATCATAAATAAAGTAACACTCTAAGCTTTCACTATTTATTTAGCTATTAAGGTCGAAGATATTATTGGTGTAAATAGGACAATGATTGTGCAAGTATTTAAATATACTTGTGATATTCAAAAGGTTAGAAAGTAACTCTGTCAACATTAGTTTCGATTGATGTATTGTTGTATTGAAGAGTCTATCTACTTCATACGGTAATACCTCATACAGAAATTTCTTATTAACTCTTGTATGCTTGGGACATATTACGTTGTTCATTTATTTTGTGCTAGCTGTTGCTTGCGGCTCCGCTCGCGTGGATGTCGGTTATCGTAATACAAAATATCCTATGTGCTATTCCAGACTATAATCTATCTCTATGCTAAATTTTATCCAGATCTGTTCAGAAGTTTTTACGTGAAAGAGGAACAAACATCCCTAAATCCATTCTCATTAACTTTCACATTTTATAGTATGAGAAGAATTTAGTTGCTTCTATGCGTTTGGTCTATTTAAGGCTTCAAGCAGACTTGCTGCTTTTAGCATCGGCGATCAGCGATTTTGAGCCAGTATCGATGCTGCATCGCGTTTTCTTCTTAATACATATATGAAACAACTAGGAGTCGCCCGCGACTTCGTCCACGTAGTAATTTGGAATATTTTCCCCGATTTTGCAACATATCTCACTACTGCTCGTGCGTGCTTATTGATCATAGCGTAATGTTATATAGCCTAGATAAATGCACTACTCAACAGAAAAAGATTTTTTTAATCGATCCAGTGCTTTCTGAGATTAGCGCGTTCAACCAAACAAACAAACTCTTCAGCTTTATAATATTAGTATAGATGAACCAAATCGATGCGACCGGCATCCGAATGTTTGTAGAATGTAGCGTTTGTCACTGAGTCGAGTTTCCTAAAAACTCAATCGCCGTGTTTGGCGGTTTTAAATGTGCAATGTTGTTTTTAAGTTGTGAATGTTTGATCGCAGTATTCAGCTTCTAAAAAACAACTGAATGGCAGATCGCCGATACTAAAAGTAGAATATCTACTGTAGCCTTTTAGCCTTATAATGAAAGTTTCATTAATAGTCCTTAGTCATGAGAAAGAGACAGATGAATAATTATCATTTTAAAAAATATCATTGTTCTTCTTCGATAATCAAGTATACAAATTTAGCTACACAGGCGTTGTCATTGTTAGTACACAGGTCACTCAGAGTGCAGGTGGTTAGGTACAAAGAGCAAGACAGAAGGTGACATAGATAGTATGATGGAAAGATATTTAATAGCTCCATTGTTTAAAAACCAACTTAAAATTTGCATTTTCAAAAAAAGTTTAGATATTAATATATTCATTTTAAACGCATTGAGTGTTTTTGATGGATGTTTAATGTTTTGTAAAGCGGTGGTGGCCGAGTGGGAAAGTAACAGACTTGTACGCAATAGGTAGGCTCGATCCCGGGTGGCATTACCAATGTGAATTTCACTTTGTGGAGTTTATATGTACTAATCAAATGATTCACCATCTGTTAACGGTGAAGGAAAACATCGTGGGGAAACCCACATGTCTTAGAAGGAATTCTAAAGACATGTCAGATTCACCAACCCACATTAAGCCAGCGTGTGTGAATTATGGCCTACACCCTCTCTCTCTCTCTCGATAGAGGAGAGGAGACCCGTGCCTAGCAGTGGGACATAATATGGGTTGCTATTATTTTAATATTAATGTTTTGTATAAAAAATAAGATTAAATTGACCTCGTTTTACAACAAAATTTCTACCATCTCAGCCAAAAGACGTCCACCGCTGGACATGCTTAGTCCCCCCAAAGATTTTCATAGCATTCAGTGTGTTCCGTGGTTGACTTGTGTCTTCTATATTGGCAGTTCTGGCAATTATAATCGCCATACTTGGCATCTTTTGCATTTTTTTTACGATCAATCAAATTATTGAAACCTTTCATTTTTGTTCACACACCTCTCACACCTCAGGAAATGCCTCTCACAAATTGCAACGTTTCATGCCATTCACGACATGGGCGGTTCAATTGAATTGGTGGAAAGTTTAATATTCATACTCTAAAACTTTACGAAAGTTTATATGACCAATAATTAAATTTTAACTTTTTATGTGTTATTTAGGTTTATTTGTTCCGGTCGTTTTTGATCTTAGCGACTGCTTTAGCGACATGGGTGTCATTGATGTGCTATCAAAATGCTAAAATAAATTTATCATAGATAGTAATAGTCTGCTGTAAAATAATGATAGAAAATTCGAGAAATAAAAAGGGAGGGACTGCTTGTCAAATATAAGCTAGCCTTTTGGTCACATGAAGCGTCGATTAAACGCTTCGACAAATATTTAAAAAGACTACAAGCACTTGAACGGCTTCTCCAAATGGCTTAAACACATAATATCCAATAGATGAGATTATTGCATATGCGGCGCTTATAACTTAAATGTATATAATTCTTTGACTATTACGGAGACATAAAAGCACACGAATAGTAACCAGGCTATGGGTGGTGCAAATACAAGGGACCTAATTTACGCGTTGTCGATCCTACACTTGTTACACTAGGGTTTTGTGTTATGGAGGAAATCTTTATTTTTAAAAACGTTTTCTTTGAATGAGTACTGAACACCAATACTTACGCAGAAGAACATCACTGTCTGGCGTTATGATGTGATCTTTTATAACGTGAAGGCCTTCCCCAAATGGGCTTTACTTGTACAGTGCCTTACTTCTATACAATGTTAGAGCTTAGGTGTACTATTTCAGACATAAGACGTCCACTGCTGGACATAGGCCCGCCTGAAGGTTTTCCACATCGTTCGGTCCTGAGCTGACCTTGTCCATCGGTTGCCCGCGACCTTTACCAGGACGACCGATTAGCCGATGCAGGGCTTTAGGTGTACATACAAAATAAAAATGGTTTTAGTCCTCGTCAATATTATACAATAGTATTTATTGTTGACAATATCGTTCATACCTACATATTAGTTCCATATTTTACAGGAAGTTTAACTAACAAAGTCAATACTAATAGTCTTTTCGAAGAATCTAAACATTTCTTGTTTTTTGCAGGTGAGCAGTTGGCATTGAATATAATAAAACACGTAAGTAAAGTTGTATTGAAGAAGTACAACATCGAACCTTGTGATAAAACACCGTCGAAGTTAACAATGGCTGATCATAACTTCGGCAGAGTTGTTGACAGAGATATTTGGTTGAGATTTACGACTAGAGTTTAAGAGACTAGCATTTAAATTTAATTTTTCGATTTATGTTTAAGTTAGTTTTAAGCAAGTGACATGACATGTACACGTAGTAAAACACCTTTTTCTGTAGTTTTGGACTTTTTAATGCTCCGTCTAAATACTTCGTTTATGTATTTTACAATACTTTGTAATTATCTGGCGATTAAAAAGAGTGGCCTGGCTGTATTGTTAGTTTATTGTTGTTCAATGCATGGTTTTACATTTGTCGACGAACTAGCCTAGGTTTTGGCATAAAAAGAGAAAGTTTTGAGTTTGAAATATAAAAATTGTGTAGGTAATGCATCTACAGAGCATACGCGAAAGTGTTTTTGCTTGAACAATCTAGTTTAAACTAGCAGAATAGACGGAGTATTAGGTTCTGCAATTTCAACGTCATGCATCATAATTGTAATATGTACGTTTTCAGTTTCTTTTAACACTTTCGCGGACAGTAACGTAGACACAATAGATGTTTTATTGTCATGACGTCTACAGGCGTTCACTGTCCTTCAAAGTGTTAATTAAGATCTTATTTTCATAAATGTATACTTAAAGATTTAGCTGATTTTATATTTAATACATGTCATTTTGATGTATTTTAATAACGAAGTAACGTACAAAAAACATGCATACTTGATCAATAATGTTCATCATTTACAGCCGTAAAGACCTGTGTCATTGAAATTTGAGATTTAAGTTGTATGTAATAAAATACATTTTGTAATGTCAAGATCTTTGTTTATATAACGGTTGATTTCGGGCCACTGGCGAACTGAGGCTATAATGAGTAATGACCTTAAGACGAATGTTTGTAAAACGGGGAATAGTGACTTTGCTGTAGTTAACGCCTATAGAATAGTTTAATTGGTATAAACTTCGATTCAGCAATAACTTAAGAAGGGCCTGTAACGGCCAGCAACTGTTTTAGCTTTTTATTATTATGATATTGGAATTTTATTTTTCAATATAAATGTTTTTGAAGAAATATTAATAAAAAGTGTATGGTAAGAGGATGAAATACTACTGCGGTCACCCATCTATAGGGTGTTACCGCGCCCTAGGTAGCTTTACCCGCTGATTGTTTACCTGCAGCGAATACTGCTCTTACATTAATCATAATATTATAGCTGTTACCCGCGGCTCCACCGGCGTGCATGTCGGTTATCGCTGTAGCCTATGTGCTATTCCAGACCATAATCTGACTCCATGCCAAATTTCATCCAGATCCGTTTAGTAGTTTTTACGTGAAAGAGTAACAAACATCCTTATACTTACAAACTTTCGCGTTATAATATTAGTAGGATTGTGATTCTTTTATTTACTTATTACGTACATTAGTTTAATTTTTCCCATGAACTTCATTGTAACTAGTTTATTTATATACATGGCTGTAGTTGTGGGGTCAAAGGTTAGTCCAGAACTGAACCATAGTCTGTTTTGTTACAATTATAATGAATGAAACAGTTTGAACTTGTACGGTATTCATGCACTGTGAACTACTTTGTTTGGGTATCCTATATTAGTGATAAGTTTACTTAATAAAATAAAACGTAGAAAGCTGAAGATTGGCCTATTTTTAGCTATGGACTGCAAGACTTTAAGTAAAGGAAAGTATCTTGAGGAAACCTAGATTTCTTAGAAGAAATTCTTTAAGGCATGTTTGATCTACTAATCCGCATTATTAAGCCAGCATGTGTAGATCAAGGCTTAAACACCTTCTCAGATCTTTGGAGAGAAAGGAACGGTTGCCCAGCTGTGGGACATGCATGGGTTGATATTATTATTATGTAATTTCCTATATTTTTATATTAAGTAAATATGCTCAATTATAAAAGATTTAAGATTATTTTATAAAATAAAAGTATTATAAAAATTAACTGTGTTTTTATAAACATCTCCCGCCCTAATGTAGAACATACTGTATTTAATGTGTTTTAATTTTGACCAGTATGGGATTCAAACCCACAACTACCTGCACAGTGAATGGCCATGTAACCACTAAACCATCCGTGTTGTCAAGTTTTAATTTTCTTTAGTAGAGAATAATGAATGAAAATTAAACTGGATTTTCCACTTTCTATTTGAAATATTTGTCTTTGAGAATATTTTGATAAACACAAAACTGGTCAATCAGGTTTATAAATGTAGTTTATTAATAGGTAATATACAACTGTCATTATTATGTTAGTTTATATGCACGCGGCATACATTATGTTAAAATTATTTTCATTTACCTATATTAGTTTATGCCATGTATGCATTTAGTTGATAAGCAGGTATGCAGGTCTAGGTCTAGGTTACAAGCCCTGTGTAGCGGGGAACTTTACAAACATACAATTTTCGGACACAAAGTACACCTAGACTCGGAACAACCATTTAAGGATCACACACATTTTTGTCATCGAACCTACAAATCGCCGCGTAATGGTAAATGGCGAGGTAACAACTTTTTATATCGGGCCTTAAGATGGAGTATCCCTGGAATAGAAATACGGTTTTTTTAAATGCATTCAATAATGAGTTCTGGTGATCTGTACTCACATAATAGGAACACAACTATATCACACCTGCGGTCTTCTGTAAGCTAGAGTTTCTTCCCCAGCCTTGTTTAGTGCCCTTTAATCTTTTTTAAGTATGTTTAGTTCATTCATTATACAGAGGTATATAGAAATCAATCAGCTGGTGTTAGCGTTTAGCAAGAAAGACGTAAATATCACACTAGAGCTCGGAAACTGTTGCCGTCAATAATAGCTCGGAAGTTCATCTATCACTTGTTTTTTTCTCTTAATGATACAGAAAAAGCCATATTATCTATCGCATTCATAATTGAAAGATGTGAACAACAGTGAACACCGCTTAGTATAAAGGTAGCATATCTTCTTTATAATATAATTGCTTCTATACATATTGTAGAAATAGATTTTTATTAAATATCTACTAGCTGTTGCGCGCGGCTCCGCCCGCGTGGATATCAGTTATCGCGATTAAAAAATATTAGCCTATTTACCATTCCAGACTATAATCTAGTGGATTTCGGTTATCATGATAGAAAATAGACTATATGCTATTCCAGACTACAATCTATCTTTATGCCAAATTTCATACAGATTCGTTTATTAGTTTTTACGTGAAAGAGTAATAAACATCTATCTATAAATCCGTACATCCCTACAAACTTTCATATTTATGTATTGTCTATATTATTAGTAGGATCAATATCCATTTTATTTTGTACCATTCGAAGCCTATTCTATCACCTGTATACACACCTGCTAACAAAGTCTATATAAGCTCTAAACAACATCATACAATTCAGTTTGGAACTTTTTAAACCGCTCTAGAGAGGCACGTGGAAATCAATACTATTGATGATGACAAAGGGGCACCTAAAAATGGACGCAATCCAAAGGGTTTTGAAAGGGAAATATTTTCCGTGGGCCATCGGCGTTCGTTGATAATGGAGTCTGTCACAGAGGTAACGTGTGACTATGATTTATTATTATTTATGGATATTATATTCGTTTTTTAAACGGTTTTAATATTTTCATTCAAATATTGCTCAGCTTAGTATCAGCTTGGAGTTTGCAATTGTTCCCGGTAGATATATAACAATAGGGTAGTCCTATTGTTTCTTTTTTTTTTCGTTACTTTTTATTCACGTATAAAAATAAACATTTCTGCTTCTTACAAAATTTTATGTCGATAATTAGTTATTGTTAGAGTATATTAGTAAGTAGTATTTTTTTAATATAACTGAGGATTTGTACCTGCATTTACAATCATGAATGGTCTGTATAAATGCATACACTTTTTTAAAGATAATCTAGGCTCATTTATTTATAACTTTTTACAATGGTGTGTATAGACAGACTTAATGCTAAAAGTATTCTATACCAGTCTACCATAGTATGATACAGAGATATAAAAAAGTAGGTGCATGAATAATAGTTAGAAAAAAGCTGATGACAAATAATTATACGTATCTAATAATTTACATATAATTATAATTTTACAATAAAATTTATAAATATACGCATAAACTTGTTTTTTAGTCTTTATTCATTTAATATATAGTCGGGTACAATGTGTATTTATTTATCAAAATGTTCATTTCATGTACATTAAAAACACACGAGGAATAAAAATAACATATTACTTACGTAAACTATGTATGACTCGTATAGTGCTAATGTTATACAATTATAATTGTTTATAATTATAATCAAGTTTACCTCATCTTAATTATTCTTATAAAAAAACAATATGTTATATTGCATAAGAAATAAAAATATAATTACTTTTATACAGACCCTATAGATGCGAGCAAGCCCGACTGGGGAAGGACCTCCACCTTTCAGTTTCAGATACCGACATAATGTCGTAAACTTACGTTAAATCCCATACATTTGCTTTTTAGACTTTTCCATTTGACTATCGCTTATGCCACTTGTCTAGAGGCTCAGGTCTCCAGCGCTCATTTAGAGATGCGTTTTGAAAGAAACGTTCTTCAATGCTTGTTTGCCACCCAAGTGAAAAAAAGTCGCGTACTCCCAGGCTTACTACTATGATATTCCCATAGAGAATATGTTTGACGGTCAAAAGGTTTTATGATATTAAATTATTTTTGTACTGTCACGAATGTCCAAGCATAGCTCGCTTCTATCAACTAGGTATTATTATATAGCACTACTGTCATCGTCTTCTTTAAGTTCATTTATAATTATTCCACTAGGCATATTAACTTTTTTTTAAATTAATGATTGATCTACTGTAGGCTATACTAAGCTGCTCTTATTATTATTATGAACTAGTTGTTGCCTGCGGCTCCACCCGCGTGGATGTCGGTTATCGCTGTAAAAAGCCTATGTGTTATTCCAGACCATAATCTATCCTTGTGCCAAATTTCATCCAGATCCGTTCAGTAGTTTTTACGTGAAAGAGTAACAAACATCCATCCATTTTTACAAACTTTCGCATTTATAATATTAGTAGGATTTATTTAGGGTTGACAACAATATATACACATAATTACATATAAAAGAAGAACAGAAAGCGTGTCTGATGCTCTCTCAGTTACCGGCAACCACAGCTAACAATTTCTACTCTTCGTCATATCTTCTTTATGAGAAAATAACATGTATGACATCATTAACGGTTCTAAGTTTTTAATTATAAAAAGTATTGATGCCATTGCATAGTTGCTAATTGCAAGAGAAAGGTATTTATTGTCTACTTCTAGTTTTGGACAGTCAAATTGATTGTTGTTTATACCTTTCACTCAAAAGTATGTCATTAAAAAGTTGGCCACATAATTGGAAACTCATAGAATATTGGGTGAATATAAAATAGGTAAAATAAGTGGTCATTTTTAAATATTTTTTTTTTTTTTAATAGACAAAATCCCGGGACCCGCATGTGATAGAAAAAACAATTAATTATTAATAGTGTTATAAATAAGACGATAGGAGTATTCCTATGAAATTGACTGTACCTCTTGTAATTTGAGACGACACTATAATATTAATAGTGATATGGGACAAACTAAGAATTTTTTAAATGTGGGAAAGAACTTCAAGATAAACGAAGAACAAAAACAATTCCACATAACATGATTTCTTACTAAAACAACCTAAATATGAATCCAATATAATGACTTGTTTTGACGAACTGATTTATGCCATTTAAAGCCTAAACCGCTGCAGCTACAATCTTGAAATTTGCCACAAAGGTTTCTTAAATTACGTAAGCGAGCACTTGCAAGGATTTTTGGGATTCCAATCCGTATTCGTCAAAAATATTGTTGAACTCGGGCGATATCAGCGTGGGCTGCTAAAGAAAAATAAATTTAGAATACAATTCCAACTTATACAATCTTTACGATACTCAACGGAATACATTTACCTAATGTTTGCGATTGTGCCTACACCTGACACACAAGTACGTGCCTACACCTTAGGGATTAGAAAAGGACAACAAACACAATCATAAATACACATTAGAAGATCCCTTAAAAAATCCAAACAGGATTATCCGTAGTAATCCCATGTTTTATGGGCACCGTATGCAAACATGTTCTGATTTATAGCGCGCTTCATGGTGTGTCCCATACCTATATAATACTAGGGATCAATGACTGATGGGCATGTTGAGCCGACCGATTTTTTGTGTATTATGATATTGTATTTTGACAGAAATGTAAACAATGACATGAAGTATATTGAATACATCGACCACGACAAATGAAACATGAATATTTTTGAAGTGAAAACTTATTTTAGCACGGTACGCATATTTTTAGATGAGATAAAATCTCTGGATTCCCGACACCGTTACGAGACGCAGCTTGACATATCCGAAAATAAAAATGTCGACTGTCACGTTATTAAAGCAAAGAGGCGATATATGCATGTACATTTATTGCTATAAAATTTATAACAACTGTTTTGCATAGTGTTTTCACTTCTGTCGGCACTCCCGGAGTGCAATTTTTTTTTTATACTAACACGGTGAGTGACGAATAAGCATACGGCCTGCCTCATAATAAGCAGTTACCGATGGACTTTTGCAATACCAGCAGTATTACATGCAGTTTGTCAACAATATCAGAATATACAATACCATTCAATTCTCCAACAATAGAAACATACTCAAGAAGCTATAATTGTGCCATTATTTTATATTATAAAATAATGGCACAATTATTGCTTCTCGAGTATATCGCTTCTTGAGTATATTTCTTTAACTTTATATCCAAAACTTTTGTCGTATTTTTAAATTATCTTTTGTCATTTTGTTGTCGCCTTTTACAACCACGCGCTGGTTAATCCATAATTGGCAAATGTATTAGTCTATTACTTATAAGAATTATAAACATATGTGTGTATTTGCTGTGGACAAACCATAATAAATAAATAAATAACCCTACATCTTGGTAACCCTGGGATAAGGAACACGCTATTTTAGAATCAGTTTTCTTTAAATGTACACCGGAAATAGTAGGTTAAATTTGTATGTTATAATATACTGTTGTAGCCTATTCGATATTCCAGACCATTATCTATCTCTATACCAAATTTAACCCAGATCCGTTCAGTTGTTTTTAGGGGAAAGAACAAAATATCCATACGTACATCCACCCGCACAAACTTTCACATTTATAATATTAGTAGGATATATTTTTAAGAGATACGTTAGAATATTCATACGGGTGAAGCCACGGGCAAAAGCTAGTGAAAAATATTATAAACCTATGCATGACGGTAAGCGTCACTAGGCATTGCATACGCAATACTTTACCGGTTTTTGTATGTTTTACGGTTCATTGCTCTGTTGTTGCGATGTCATTGACAAATGATGACCTGAATGGCGCAGTACTTAGTGCCGCAGTTTGTTCGCTGCATTCAGGGTCATCAGTTCAAACTGCCGTAATGCATGCAGAAAAATTGTATTGTCCTTTTTTTAGAAATCGGTATATCGTGTACTAGTGGCATGTCTCAACTTTGCATGGATGGACATTTATTAAGTTTTCGAAGAGATCCCGTGTTTTTTTTTCAATAACATATAGCCTATGTCCCCCGCTGATAATGTAGTTTTCTAATGGTGAAAGAATTTTTGAAATCGATCCAGTAATTTTTGAGTTTATTACATACAAAAATACAAAAAATCTACACCAATATTATAAAAAGGAAAGCTCTTTATAATCTTAGTGTGGATTTAACATAGCATGGGTAATGTGACGTTTAACATTTTACGATGAAGATGAAATAAAGTGATCTAATCAATATCTAACCAATTGGCTAATTGAATGATCAAGAGCCTAGTGTATTCAATCGATAGGTTTAAAGTTATTGTCTATAATTTTCATTTATATTTTCTTCAAATGTCAAACGCCACAGTTAGGTACTGTGACGTCTGATAGGTGAAGTTTACTATGTGAAATATGACTACCCGTCGTATGGTCTAGAGGTTAAGGTGGTCATCTCACTACTAAAATCATGCTGAGTAATGTGGACATGAGACAAATCTTTTTTTTAAATACTACTTAGGTGGCAAACAAGCAGTTACCGTAGCCTATGGACGCTTGCAATAATAGGGGTATCACTTGCGTGTTGCTGATCCTAAAAATAATACTAGGGTTCTATGCTGGACGTTCCTTAGGATATGAAATCGATTCGTTAAAAACGCATCCCATATCCCATACACACAGGAATAGGAACAATTCTATGTGAGATCCTTAGTTTTGGGTGTGCTTTAGGTCCGTGATTTGTATGTCTGTAAGATCCCCGTAGCAAGGCTCGTTTTTAGTGCAGAAGTCAGATCGGTGACCGTTTTGTAAAATATCAATACTACTTTATTTCTCCGAAAGCAAGAAAACGTAATTCCTGCACTTGATTCTTCATACACTTCGTATGAGTTTTTATATAATCATCAGCCTATCGCAGAGGCTGAAGATGATGACCACATTGACCTTCCCTAGAGAAAGCCACTTGACCCGCTCTTCGGCATCTCGCATCCAGCTACTCTCAGCCACCTTGCGAAGATTGTCGCTCCATCTAGCCTGAGGGCGTCCTACACTACGTTTGCTGAGTCGCGGTCTCTACTAAAGAAGGTTTTATAATAATATACTACATATTTTCAATTGGTAATAAGTACCGTTTCAACTTTATCTCTACCAATATCATGTTTCACACGTATATAAAATACAAGCAACTTTTTCTCATACGAACACTTCACGTCATCACTTGAGCCTCTACTTTGTAAATTACGTTTGCATTACACTAAATAATGCAGTGTACAGACGTGCGGCTAATAAATGTTTCAGTACTGCGAATTGCGCGTGTAGGGCGAGCCTAATCAAATATTTTTATGATCGACGCCACTTTACGGCCTGGCTGTTCGTAGGTAGTTGTATGGCAGAAAGGATAAGATAAAAGCGAGTTGAAAGAGTCATTATTATTTTATGACGTAAAAAACCAATACCTACCTTACCAACCTCGTACTAGTTCTTGGTTAGCAGTACCTACCAAAAATGTGCAGTGTTGTTTAGGCCACCTAAGAAGAGTACTCTAAGCGGAGAATGGCCAACTGCTGAGGACATATAATTTTATTATTATAGAGTACAAGAGTATGCGCAACCACAGGTTTACTCTCTGCTCCTTCACTATCATAGTCCGATTGGACGGCAATCCGTCATGACCGAAGGTAGATCAGTCGCAGGACCAACGATTTCACGTACTTTAGGAGACAGGGTTTTTTTTTCAAAGTGGTCAGAGCCAAGCGGTTATCATGTAGGTATTTAGTTATGAAACTCGTCTCGTATAACTTGGACCACAGTTGTATGATCCAGCGTTCTTCACAGCGATTGCTCATTTGTGTACATTATTTGGATAAGAAAATAAAATGTAAATAATTTAAGTAAGGGTACGGGTTCCTGTCGAGATTTTAATTTTGGCACCTTTTGATCACAAATGTTGACATTGCTCTTACGTATGCGAAGTAGCAAATCAGCATTTATATTTTATTTATGATAATTTATTATGCAAATGTTCAGATATAGAGAATAAAGCAAGGTCGCACTGACCTTGCTTTATTCTCTATACCTGAACATTTAATGACATTTATAAACGTTATAGACGGTACGAAGACGATTACAATAATTAAAACTAAATAAAATAATAATTAAACATTAGTTCTGTTCACAGTTACTACATTTAATTAATAAATTTATTGTAAAAAAATAGATTTTTTATTGCCAATGGTGGTAGAGGAGCTAGTTACGAATATAAAACAAATTCGCTTCTGCTATTATGTACGCTTAGGTCTTCTAAACTAGGCAAAGGATTTTTAATTTGTTCCGAATGGTTTATATTGTATCATTATCTTAACCTATAAACGTAACACTACACATTTGGAGGGATATTAGCCTACTATACTACGCTGGCCATACGCGTTGGTATAGCGTTTTGTTTCGAGTTATTCTTCTCTTGCAGTGGATATTGTCTGCTTGACTTACTCCCTTAGTCAACTCTTAAGACACTCTCGGGGTGGAACGGAGTGGTGACATTTGTATTTTTAATCCGTCTCCACATTGTATCTGGACATTTACCTGAGAAATAACATTTAGGATATTTTTTATCGTAATAACCGCGTCCGATCGATGTGTTATGTGGAACTTCGTTCCATCCGGGTGTCCCTTGACACCTCTCAAGTTTCTTTTTTTTGCACTCGTTGGGCAATCTACGAGATTTAGAAACTACATAATAATTATATTAGAATCCACAACGAAATATCCAAATTATTTATAAAAAAATCAACTGTGTGAACTATCGAGTGAAAAAAAAAGTTTATATAAAGCTTAGCTCACATAGGGGATAAAACGCGGCGTTGTGTACACGCCGCGATATCCGCGAGTTTCCACAGGTGTCACGTATTTTGTAAAGTGCTCTCTGTTTCATTGATTACGTGCTGTGTGCACCGAAAGTGCGAAATGTGAGGTTTTAATAAAATTATGTCTTTAAATTTATACGTTGCAAGTTTGTTTTATATAAAACTAGATGCTCCTGCAGATTTGCATGCGTTGAATTTGAATTAAACGCGTCCCGTGTGTTAGAAATTATAAGTTACACGTTATTGCAATTTTTCCTTAGGATTGTAGCATGATGTTAAAAAGCGTATAACTTATCGAATCTAAGAGATACTTTCTGATGATTATTTATTAACTTTATCTTTTATCTATCTTCTGCATAAAGCTTTGCTAGAGTGGTATGCCAAAGCAAAGCTCTTTGGGTCTATGGCATTCAGGGATAATCCTATTAAGAATTTTCAGAAATTTTCTTAGCTACTAATTTGAATTAGTAGCTAAGAAATTTTCATCTTAATCCAAACTTACAAACTTTATCTCCTTAAAATATTAGGAAGGTAATGGGTAAGTATGCCTTAATAGCTAGTTAGTTGTCTGGTATTATTGATGGATGTTTGTTACTCTTTCACATAAAAACTACTGAACGGATCTGGATGAAATTTGGCACAGAGATAGATTATGGTCTGGAATAACACATAGGCTACTTTTTGCAGCGATAACCGACATCCACACGGGCAGAGCCGCGGGCAACAGCTGTATTTTCATAAACTCATACCTATTTCTATAATTACTCTCCAAGACTCGTGAAATCTCTAGAGGTACAAAACAAGTAAAACTTCTGATGCTAGGGTTGATTCACCAGTTAATCATATTATTAATAAGCACAAGTAGATAGTGTCTCGGCAAGTTAGTGTCGTTATCTTATACAATACCCGTGAGGCTAAGTTTGGTAAACTTAGATGGTGGTTACATGGATGATTTATGGAAATAACTTGATGGGATATTTTCTGAAGTTAGTTTTGTTTTTGATATTTACGAACATAGTTTTGTTAAAGACTTTTTACTTTCTTTTGTAAACCAACTACCGCACTAGGGAAAGAACCATATGTCGAGGAGAAATTACAAATTTACAATTCACGGACACAAATTAGACCCAGACTTGGAACAAACATTTATGAATCACTCAAAGTTTTTGTCCCGTGCGGGGTTCAAACCCACGACCTTCGGCTTAGCAGTCACTAACCACTACACCAACAGGCCAATCAAACTTCGATAATTCACTTTATTAAAGCTTGTGCTGGAAAAACAAAAGTATTACTTTATTCACTAGCATCACAGCTGTTCGGGAGATCCGGGAGTCCGTATGCCGACGGAGAGATACGGACGGCATCCCGTAACGGCGACACACGTAAGGCGCTACAACATCGTTTCTCAGCGACGCGGATTGATCCGTACACGACCTTAGCACTAGTGGCCCGCTCCGGACGGCCCATACGAGTCTCTAGATAGCTAGCCTTAGAAAAGATTTAGTTTTGAATCAAATCCCCAAAAGGGTAATAAATTGTTCTTGAATACTGTCGTTTAATGTAAGAAATTTCTATTGTTGATTGTTAATTATTTCACACAAAAATCAACAAAAAAATCCTTGAAATGAAAGTCTTTATTGACTACAGAACTATAGAAATCCAATTATTTCGGCAACTTATCATTAAAGAATATTGAATTTTCAATTGAGTAAGTCAGATAGTTGCTTTGCGCTGTGAGACCTACTGCTGATTCATTTATGTTATTAATGGATTGAGAAACAGAATAATCATTTTTCATTTAGAAGTTTGTCAATTGGTCAAAAAACAAACCAATCACTGAAACTTTTTATATAATCAAAAACATTATTTAATAAAAAATAGAAACATAATTAATGTATGCATGAAGAGAATGATGAATGGAGAGGAGGCGAAGGAAGTATGTTCGGATCGAAGCAATTGGCGAACTATTGTCTCTGCATACTACTGGGAGATGGGCGTGATTATGTTATGTTAATGTTTCCACAAAAGCCAGTTTTGAGCGGCCTGCAACCATGGTCCGCCTGCAGCTCTTACCAAAAACTGTACTAGCTGCAATCTCCATTTTCTAAAATAAGGTGATAATGTAGTTTTCTATCGGTGATAATGTTTGAAATCAGTCCAGTAAATTTGAGTTTATTCACTCCAAACAAAAATACACAACATTTTCTCTTCATAATATTATTATAATTGGTGTAGATGAGCTCTTCGTACATTTGTATTTCAGAGTTCCGCTACGATCTCAAGTAGAACTGTTGTTTGTAGTGTTGTTTTTTTCATGTCTATCATCTTAATAAGTTTAACGGCATATTCCTTATATGCGGTCATTACTACATAGAAATATTTTCTGTAGAGCCATTACCTCAGTTCGGGTGCCGTAATAGCGGCATTTATTACAAAGCGTAGTCTGTGCGAGACTTCGAGCGTATCATTCAATTATTTTTTGTAACAACCAGACCATCAATTTCCGAGCTGTAATCGACTTGACATACATACACACAAAACTGTCCTGTATAGCGCAAGTGACAAGTAGTCAGTGAAGTGAACACTTGTCGCGCGACTAGTTTAAGTATAAAGTGGTGAAAAAAGGAACTATTGTTTTGATCAGCATTACTAGGCAAATGATGTAGATAGTAGCGCCACTTTTAACTGTAAATATAATGTAGTCAGATTTTAATAGTTTTGTGGTTACCGGTCAATGACCGCAAACCGCAATCAAAGATGTTCTTACAACCATTTTGTAGTTCTGAGATTATGATCAATTCAAAATAAGTTATTTAGAATCTTTTTGATTTTGTGCCGAAACTATCCAACCTTCCAAAACCGAATCTATATTAAAATTTACTCTAAAACATGAAGCAGCTTCCATTTACTTTTTTTTATACTACCAAGGAGGCAAACAAGCATACGGTCCGCCTGATGGTAAGCAGTTACCGTAGCCTATGGACGCTTGCAACACCAGGGGTATCACTCTTAAATGCCTGAAGCATTTTCTACCATTCAACGTTTAGGTGTTGTGGGGAAAATACTGGTTATTTTATTATTTTCAAAATCGGATCAAAGAACAATTTCAACCAAATTTACATTTTTTTTTTTACCAATGAGCTTATTTTAGTCCACTGCTGGAAATGAGCCCCTCTTAATTCACACCACAACATCCGGTCTAAGTATAACCTAGCTACCTTCTTAAGGAAATTGGTCCATCTAGCCAAAGGGCGTTCAACCTTACATTTATCAAACTCCACGCCTCGCTTACGCAATTCGTCGTCTCAACTCATAAACGTCCCACTGCTGGGCACGGGTCTCCTCCATTTTTTTGTAGGGATATTAGCCTACTATACCACGCTGGCCAGACGGGTTGGTATAGGGTTTTGTTCCATAAATTTTCCCTCTCTTGCAGTGGATGTTGTCTGCCTGACTTACTCCCTTCTTACGACATCCACGGGATAGAACGCGGAGGTGATATTTGTATTCTTAATCCGTCACCATACGGATAATACGCAATTAATCCATTTGAATTATGAGGTAAAGTACCTATTTCGTTACTACTAATTTTTGTGTCCTGCCAAGATATTGCGAATGTTCGATTAGTGAACTCTATTGCCGTTTTATCAATACCGCAGAGAATAACCAAACTACCTAAGTAGCCTATACTAGACCACAAAACAAAGCTTCGAATAAAAATATTCGGACTAAACAAAAACAAGAATATATTGAAACAAGTACAGCTCCGGTTCGTTAAACAGTACATTGGAGACTACAGAATGTGTATAAGGCTCACAGTTTTATAACTAAACCGATTTGTATTCGAAATCCCTGGGCTTGCTATAGTACAACTATCTCGAACATGCAAATAATCTCGTTGCTGCCAGTTGAGTTGATACAGTTTTTTCTTTTTTTTACACCAGTGCTTTAAGATGGAATATCCCTAGGATAGGAAATCGATTATCTATTTTTAACACAACTTATTCGCTGTTTGTAGTTATTTGGCTGTAGTCTTTTGTAAGGCGTAGGCATTAAATAAGTACCTGAACTGTGCAATGGTCTCACTAATTGTCTTTCACACATCTTTATTCAATACTTAATCTACCCTTTCTTTCGCGGAGGCATGAGTGCACACCCCTGGTGTTGCAAACGTCCATAGGCTATGGTAACTGCTTACCATCAGGCGGGCCGTATGCTTGTATGCCACCTTGGTAGTATAAAAAAACTAGTTATCACGTCAGCGTTTTCGAGACCTACAGCGAGGACGAAATTCGTTACATTGAGGCACCTAATGTGTGACAATCTTCGTCCATCTATCAGGTACACCCCGCCATCTGCATTTCAATTCAGACTTAAGAGCTACGTCAGTGACGCCTGTGTTTGGCTCGTTTAGTGTTAAATAGCTGGTCGGTGAGCTTCACACCCATCGTGCTTCGATCTATCATAGTTTAATCTTACAGTTTATTTAAACAATTTTACAAAAGGCAAAGTAGCTTACACTTATACAAACATCACACCACATCACAACTTTAGTTCACGATCCAACGACTACCGAGGCAGTCAACCACAGTTAATTTAATTCTACTAGTTAATAATTATTACCAAATTACAAAGGTTCTTCTCCAAATCAGATTTTGTAGAGGATAAAATAGATTGGACTAAGCCGACATGTAATTTATTTAAGTAAGTTCATTTATGTAATGGTGTGCTGGTAACAAAAATAATCAGAAGTATCACTATGCGGTTTCTTTAATAAAAATACTATATTGTACCTACCTGTTTCTCAAAGCATAGGTACTCTGACGTTTAACATTTTACGATGAAGATGAAAGAAACGATTGAATCAATCTCCAACCAATTGGCTAATTGAATGATCAAGGGCCTAGAGTATTAATAATAATAATAATAACCGCAGAGCAGCTTGTGGCGGGTTGAATGTGAGTGGCGACACTGCGGTCTCGAATGCCCCAGAGAGTCGGCCAGGGCCTCGTCTCCGGCTTACCTATATTGGCTGTCCGGAGTGGACTGACAAGAGCGCCCGCAGGACTCTCAGCTCTGGCTTGCCTTAATTGGCTGATCAGAGAGGGGTCGCCAGAGCTATAAGCTCGGGGGTAGAAGTGTCATTTTCAAGGGCATAACTACGGGGAAACCCGCTCTCGGGTCTCAGACCCCCGATGGTGAAACCGGCGCCGCACCGCTCGATACCCCTAGCCGCGCACTATGGTGTTGCCCTTATGCCTGTGGGCTGTTGCCCATGTCGGTTGTTTCAAGGGGCCCATCTAGTGTATAGGCGAGTCACCGTCTGCCTATTTTACATTTAGAGTATATCCCAACTTTTAAATGATGGCAGGCGACGTTTTATCCCATAATCATTGTAAATCAGTCCACCGAACACCCAATCCCATAGCCCAAAATTATTTGATTTCTCATGTTGCAATAGCTCTACACTTACCATAGGCATGTCATGGCTGTAGTGCAATAGTGCAGCTGTAGCATGACTATGGTAAGCGTCTCATCCCATTTTAAATTAAAATTCTCTAAGGGCCTCTGCGTGTTGGATCTATGTCCCCGCGTAAGCCTTCCAAAGGCCCGGGTATTCTCCTTGAATGATGGGAAAATACCCGTGATAAAGAGAAACATAATAATAATAGTTTTTATTCAGACCATTAAAAAATCCATTATGTTAGTAACAATTCTTCTTATGAACTATGTTAGTGAAAAATACCAATAATAATACAAATATCTAATACATATACAACACAACAGCATTTACAACACAATAACATTTAGGTACAACACAATAACATTTACTAACATACACACACGCAGAGATACTATGTACATATATTGTCATGGTAAAACTCTATCACGCCGTACATGTACACCCATCCAGTGGTTTCTAATGGGACAATCCAACCTAATACTTAATACGCTCAGAATCAAAGAGGCTGTTCGTTTTCGTATAATGGCGTGAAAGCCATCAACGCTAGCCAATGCGAACATATTTGATGCGCTACAGTTGCCCAGTGCAGTTGTTACAGTTCCCTTCATATAGGGAAGACAACAACAACAACACCTCCGACCATCCTACAACCATCTCCGTTGCCGTGAATACCATACAAGCGAAAATCAGTCAACGAAAGTTTATATGGTCTATTTTATCCTTAGTTACCAAAATTGCAGTAGATACAAAAGGTGGCGTTCGAGTTGTTTAAAAATAAAAAAACGCACGCGGACGAAGTCGTGGGTAACAGTTAGTCTATTGATAATCTAAAAAGATTCACGTGATTCACCTTAGAGGATATCTATAAATTATGCAGGCGATTGTACATAGTATGACAAGTTGACGTAATGACGAATCTGGAATATGACGAGATTGGAAAGTGACGAGTTTGGAATATGGCGAATCTGGAATATATGACCAATTTGGAAGATGACGAATCTGGAACAAATCTGTCAAACGACACAGTGCTATGTAAAAAATACAATAACTCTCGTTTGCAGCCAATAAAGATAAAGAGCTCCAGAAATAATATTATCCAGCAAAATCATAACACTATAAAGACAGTCTCGAATCGGGTTGCTCAATATGAGCGAAAATAAATTGATGCGATGTGTTGTACAAAGAATATAACCGTTGACCCAACATTATTTTTTAGGTTGCTCACTTGTATGGAGAACCTTTGTCAGAATATAACAAAAATAAAATTGTAATAAAAAGATTTTTTACGAGTCAAAAGCTGTGTCCATAACAAAAATGCGTTCAAAGTCTTTCGACTAATACACAGAACACCAATAGGAACAAATATCGGAAAAGTAGTTAACTAGTGATGCAGTTCTAGCCACTTAACTGTATTGGTTAGAAAGTTGACTTAACTTACACCGACGATTACATTAATGTTCCGGTGGTATGTTTAACTTTATATTGTTCTACGGTAAAATTAGAAGTAATATCTACAGGTGTTAGTTTAGAAGAATAACAAAAGAGTATATCATGCGAGAATTAATGGACATGTCGGTACCTCATACATCGACTAAGTAGGTGATGTGCCTTAAAAGGGCCAAATTAAAAGTAACCAGAACCGATGTCCATGCAGGGAAAGAAGTGTGTTTAGTTCGAAGCAAAGAGGGTACCATAGATTCTACTTCAGGCGTGAAGATAATGTATTTGTATGTAGTTGATTTATGAAAATGTTTATGTGAAGACTATTACGTGTGAATTTGTATAGACAACCACCAGACACAATAAAACCATTTTGGTGTTAGCTACAGAGAGTAGCGGTAAGTTGCGGCTAAAGTATTAAAATGATAATGATAGCTTTTTTTACTTTTTTACTGTACATAAAGCAAAAAAAAATTGCTGCCATTATAAACAAAAATATATTATAAATCTACTTTTTGGTAGATTATGTAAACATACTGCTTTTATATGGATAAATGTTAAGTAAATTGTTACCGGCAGGGGTATGCCGTAACAGCGAAAACCGAGCGACCGCGAAAACGTAGCAAAATCTGACTGTCAGATTGAAAATCGGAGCAAAATCTGGCTGTCAGATTGAAAATCGGTATTCCGTAAGAGCGAAAACCGAGCCTTTTGACGTTTAGCAATCGTGTGTACCGTCACCGAGCAATCACAACTGTCAGTTTGCGATCGCTGTTTCTTAGAGAATCAGCCGGCCGGTGTCTTACGTGAGCGACGAACGCGACGCCATGCGACACGTTGCTGCGATGCTAAACCCCGTCTCGCCGCAGACGACCACAAAGGAAGCAAATAGGCTAGCCGTTGTTTTGATCGCGTTTGTCGCTCACGCAGGACACTGGGTAACAATTTAAGTACTATATTTCTCCCTATAAAAGCAGTATGTTTTTATGTTGTATTGCTTTTCAACGATTAACGAGTATATTGCAAGTATTTATTTATGTGGAAATAAATAAATATCTTTAAAAAACTTTATAGTTTATTATTGTAGTTTAGGATAACTTGGTATGTATACAAGTGGTCAAAGTGGTCATCTTGCTACTAATAACGCGCTGAGTGTTGTAGGTTCTATGCCCTTTTGGGACAAACATTTGCGTGACCTACAAATAGTTGTTTCGAATCAGGGTGAACTTTTTGTCTCCGTAAATTGTTTGTTTATAAGTCTCTCGCTGTATAGCGTGAAAGTTGTCTTTCTTACGAAAATAAAAAAGGTTTGTTTTAAGTAGGTATGTCTCGGTTTAATCAATATTTGATTCAGTAAGTATTGCTAGTGCCAAAGTATGAGGAAAGTAATAAATTATTTACGTACATCTACTCACTTAGAGGTTTTGGTTATTAAGAGGTTTGCCTCAAACTTTTCTCTACTTTCATAATACAAAAGTTTATTTTAAAGATTTTTTAGATCATAGGCATCTAGTTTGAAGACTAATTCATTAAAAAACATAGACATTTTTTTTATTATCTTCTTATTAAATTAGATAGATACCGTTGGGTAGTACGGGTTTTTTTGCCCTTTTGTTTTATTCTTTTAGTGGTGTTTGTTTTTTGTAAAATTTGTTTAACGATGAAATTGTGTAAAATTAATCATCCTAGCTAGAGTCACAGTTGTAGTTAGTTTAGGTGGGATTACCAGATGTAATACTCACATAATGAGTAGCACCAGCTGTAATACTCACTCAAGTACCTACTTAACATAATTTCCTATTCTAAAATCTTGTCATTATAGTAAATCACTTATTCTAGTATTTTCAGAGCTCTCTAAGTTCTCATAACCCAATCGGAATCGGGAATCGAACTCGAGACGACAGCACGATAGTCGTACTCATTACCACTACACCATTCAAGCAGTCAACTTCAATATATAATGCCCATAATATACAAATCTAATGTTCTGTTGCAATAGCGGAATATCTGCAGATCAAATGATAAAGGAATTGACGTTAAGTGACATAGCAATAGAGTAAAGTAAGTGTACTCAAGCAGATCTGAACGGATGTTACTAGTGGTGACGCAGATTTGTGTGGTACAAGCAACAAGATCAAAGCGTTGATATTAAATCGACTACTATTAAATTGTCCGTGTGGTGAGGGAATAAGAATACAAATGTCAAAATGTGTAAGTCAGGCAGACAATATCCACTGCTAGGGAGGGAAAACTAGAAACAAAACTACCCCGTAATAATACCAACCCGTCTGGCTAACGTACTAGGCTGATATCTCTCCAAATGTATGGAGGCCGTGCCGTGCCCCGCCGTGGAACGATTATGGGTTGAAATGATGAAATCGACTTCGCGTTCGGTTCAGTGACTTAATACCACAGTATAAGGACTCTTTCATACAGTAGTTCGACGGACACGTCTAGACAGAGCAATCGTGCGGGGTACGCGGAGTAGAGGGGGGAGAAGTAGCGAGCCCGAGCTGCATACACTCACTCGGGACAAGTCGTTCAGGGTTTACGCAATTTTAATTACCTTTTTTATTAAATTATAATTATTTTTTTTCGTTTTATTTGTAAAATTGTCGTCAATTTCCTCACACGGACGAAAGGTTAGTTAAAATTACTTTATAATTTCACCAATTTCATTCAGAGAAAAATACGACATAAAAACATTTATTTCATGATCCAAGATGGCGAATGCGAATTTTTGGAAAAAGTCAATATGGGTATCGTTTTCGTGGTTTTTGGGGGTGCTGAAAACGAAAATGACATCCATTTCATGATCCAAGATGGCGGATGCGAATTTTTGGAAAAAGTCAATATGGGTATCGTTTTCGTGGTTTTTGGGGGTGCTGAAAACGAAAATGACATCCATTTTGTGATCCAAGATGGCGGACGCGAATTTTTCGAAAAAGTCACTATAGGTATCGTTTTCGTAGTTTTTGGGGGTGCTGAATACGAATATGAAATCTATTTTGTGATCCAAGATGGCGGACGCGAATTTTTCAAAAAGTCAATATGGGTGTCGTTTTCATGGTTTTTAGGGGTGCTGACAACGAATATGATATCTGTTTAGTGATCCAAGATGTATAAAAAATTATATTTTCAAACTCTTTTTTTTTCATTTAGTCATTAATTATTTTGTTAATAATACACATACATATTTTGCCTTTACATTAACCAATTTAATTATTAATATTTGCATTATTTATTTTCCTGGTACCCCACACGCATTCTAACATTACAAAATATAAAATAAATTAAGAAAAAATATGTGACAACCCTGCGACAATTATCTATGTCAAGTCGGCGGCGGCATTTCGCAAAACATCAAAGGCGTTGGCCCACTGTAAGAAGGAATAAAGGGTTCTTTACACTGTGTTAATACGGAACACAGATTTGTATGATCAAGAGTAATATAGCATAGAAAAGGTAAGGCACGTAACAAAAGAGCAAGCCCGATTACAATAGAGTATACAGCTGCAGTTTTCACCCATGCTTATAACAAAACTGTAGGCAATTAAATCGACTTAAAATTAATCTGTCTTTCATATAAATAAAAATCAATAGCCATATAGGAGCTTCACTTGAGAACTGATTCTTTTTTCATTTTGTTTAGAATAATCAGGAAAAGTATTATATAATGACTTCAAATACATATCAAACAATGAAAATGGTTTTTTTTTGGAAAATCTACAAAAATGGTTGGAAATTTGAATGGAATTTTATGAAAATCTCAAATTCACCAGTAGAAAGTTGTGTTAAAAAATAATAGTATACGCTTCAGATTATGAGTTGGTTCGTTAGGCATAACATTTTCCACGAATGTAACTTGAAAGTCTTCGGCATTTCCCGTTGATTTTCTATTGAGATGTTATATACCTAATATTGAATGTTTGGCTTTTGTCTACAAATTAGCATATTGAAACTAAACAATAGTACACGCATGTACTAATGTTTAGTTTCAATATATGCTTCGTTTGGTATTACGGGCTGTTTTCTGTTTTCTTTCTTGTTCAATACCTGTAGTTAAAAAATGTTTAACCCGGACGAACTACTAAAACACAATTACAAAAAAATAAAAATATATACTTGTAATTTTACATAGATTTTGTGAAACGAAGTATATCTGACTCCCAGAAAGTCAATATCTAAACGAGAAAAAAGAGAAACCTTTAAAGTTATAATTTGAATCTCAAAATAGGTTCGAATAATGGTGAAAGGTTTAAATTGAAATCTAAAGGCGCTTTTTCACTATAGTTGCGAACCAGTAATGCAATCGCATTGTCAAAATATAATATGAAAAGCACAGTGATGCATTCCAAATTCCCGAGCCACAAAAGCGTGTTCATTTGAAATTCGTATGATAAGTTTTCATTGTTCAAAATTCAAATCAAGATCGAAAAATAAATCGTTTTAAGGGCATTAAAGCAAAGTATATGCTCCGTTTGGATGTATGCAACACTAATGGCACTAAATGAATTTATTTGTGTTACGAATTCGCAAACCCAGTAAATACACAGCTTAATACTATATAAGTTAGGCAGTCGAAAAATCATAACGGTACAATATCGTCGGACGGGAATCAGAATATTATAATATTTACAGTCTTTGTATTTTTTTTGTGCCCTGTACCTTGTAGGTAAAATTATGTCTATAGGTATAGGTTGTCTTCACGTCTTCCCTGAAGCATTGAAAAATATTATTCTGCCGATACCAGTGTAAAATGTATGCCCAGGCAACATTTTTTTTACTTTTACGACACTAGCTTCAGCTGGAATCTATGCTCACGTGGTATTTTGATAAAAAAAGTAGCCTACAGCATTTAAGGATAATGTAGCTTCCTGATAAAAAAAAAATCTGAATAAAATAAACTTTAAAAAGGCAAACAAGTATACGTCTTGCCTTTCAAGTCCTTTTTAATTTTATTAAATTGGATTTCAAATATTATGTAAGTATATCTGGAATGAAAATACATATTTAAAGTAGAAGCTTGAAAACATGGATTCGAAGACCATCCAAATTTACAAAATTTTGAAATCCAGATTTAGTTATTTCTAAGGCTCTAAATTCCGTCCTTTATTTGAATAGTTCCCAACACCAGTTTACTACAAATCTGTAGGCACTGAGACTGTTTAAGGAACAGTGATTTCTGTATACTTAGTAGTAAATATACTAAGTCGAAGTTTGTTCAACGTCACAGAGTTAGGGTCAAACATTAGCAGTTACTGGCGGTGAATAGGCGAACTTGGTGGCTGACTCCGTTATATTGCTTTTGAGTTGTGGTGCCAGTGAGAGAGGTGACGAATACTATATGATTAGGCGTTGGAAAAACAGCTAACATATAAGCTTTTAATACTATCACTCGCTCAAAAACTTTTAACACTCTTGTAGTAGGGATTGAGTGACGAGGTAACCACCTTTGCCATTAGACTACACGTGCAGTCAAAATCTAAATAATGTTCGTTAGTAGTTGAACTCGCTGTTACTAAAGCCACACCGTGACTAGGAGAGGTAGAATAATCTAATATGTTTTTAACCGTATTGTATTGTAATCTACAGCTTGTCTACGATGTTATTTTAACTGGGGCCTTCACTTCAATCTATTTTCTTAGGATCTCGTTAGTACTCGTCAAATAATTGAATAAAGAGAGTTATCGGATCGACTCTTAAGACAATTAGTTGTTAGTCTGCTCTAACTTTCTGTTAACTACTGAATAGGAATGGAATGGAGATTATTTATATCAACTTGTTTTAAACTAAATATTCTGGACAAATTATCAATGTCAATATGTCAATGTTTGGTTATTTAAAAAATGCCATGTACAAAAATCTTGACAGTAAGAAAGCAAGATTTTCACTGGCAGATAGGTTCCACGCAAAAAAATATAACCTTTGAAACTGTAAAATTCAGGAACGGATAATTCCAAGAATATCAGACTGGGCCACAGCGAAGCGTAGTTAGGATTATTCGACGGTTGTGAGAGCAGAATACGATCAACATTTTAAAATTATAAATTAATTCATAGACTTAGAATAATCAACTAAATGAAAAATATAGTCAATATTGGAAACTCTATTGCTTTCTTGAGAGCTATTTATTGAGCTTGAGAGCTTTGCCTTGCTCCCAGATACCTCTTTTTGTATAAAAGCTACGGATAATCTTTAAATCCCGGATAAAAATATTTTAACATAAAGTCTATTTAAATCATTAGACTTTTAGAGTAAGTACAAGTATGTACATATTGTTACTATTCATATAATGGATGATCATCTAAATCGTGTAGTATTTTTAGAGTAAACCTTAAAATTACACAAACACTACCCAATTATACGCTATTTAAAAATCAGGACTTTGCTATTCGATATTGTCGGCAAACACACTTTGTGACATCAAAACCTTATCTACATCAAAACCTTATGTAAATCTTACATGAATATTGTCCATATTAATAATAAAATCTGTTCTTTCAATTAAAATCTGTTATTTCAGGTAAACACTGACTCATTCCAACATCCATGATAGACCGATCAATTTCGTTGGATTTAAAATTAACCACAAATGAGTTTACCTTATTAATCCTGTGGGACAGGTGATCTTTCTACCAAGATTGATTACGGTAGACATTTTTGGTAAGTCATTGCAATTTGTATGTTAATTAAGTTTTTATTTTGATTTAAAACAGATTTATTACCGAACATGTTTGATATGAAGATAGAAAAGTAAATTACATTTTTGTTATTTTTTAAGCTATCGTAAGTATGTAGGCAAATTAGATTGTTTTCGTTTTGTTATTGTCTTAATATAATGTGAAATAAATAATAGGTATGATAAATTGTCATACTATGTATAAGATTGTGCCACCACAAATCACTTGTAGGCCATATACACATACATACAACATCTTCTAAATTTAATTTGCAAAATTTTTGAAAACTTATATTATTCTATTTGAATAACTTGGTTATTAAATGATATCACTTATAAATCAAGGAATGTTGATGTAGAAGTTAGTAGTACGTATTGCTAAACAAGTAATTAGGAATATAACAATTTTATTTATATTTCAACATTTTTGTAACAGAGCCTTAAATAAAATTTATAAAAAACTAACAAAAACCCGTAACAAAAATAACAAATAATATCACAGCATATTTTTGGCAATTTAGTGCTTTCCATGATGGAAGCCCCAGTCTTTATGGTCGTGATGACCTCCCTTCTTGCCATGGTCATGATGATGATGATGATGCTCTTCATGACCATGGTGACCCTTGTGTCCCTTATGATCTTCATCGTGATGATGCTTGTCATGATGGCCATGCTTGCCATGGTGATGCTCATGATGGCCGTGCTCGTGATGACCGCCCTTCTTGTGATGACCTCCCTTATCTTCATGATGTCCGTGATGTTTGCCGTGCTTGTGGTGCTTGCCTTCCTTGTGGTGGTCATCGTAGAAGTGGTGATCCTTGTGGAACTCATCCTTGTGGTATTTCTTGTGATAACCGTCGGTCTTTTCTCCCTTATCGTGGTGTTTGTGACCGCCGTGCTTGCCTCCTTTGTGATGATGACCATGTTCGTGATGATGGCCGTGATGTTCATCACCATCCCAGTGTTTCTTGTGATGGCCACCGTGCTCATGGTGATGTCCTTCATGATGGTGTTTGCCATGATCTCCGTGTTCACCTTTGTGATGATGGTGATGTCCTTTGTGACCTTTGTGTCCTTTTTCACCATGATCATGATGATGATGAGCATGATGCTCATGGCCACCACCCTCTTCGTGGTGATGGCCTTTCTCACTGGCTGCGGCTACAAGATCCTTTTGTTCCTCACCTAACTCCCTAGCGTAGACTGCCGCTAGGCAGAAAACTGCCACTGCTATTAACAGCTTCATGTTGTTTGGTTGACTGTGCTGTTGTGTTGTTGTCAACACTATTTATAGTTTATTTGTTGATGAAGAAAGTGTTGAGCAACGTATGCTGAGCAACAACTTCAGGGACAAGATCGGAGCAATCGTTGGAGCGTTAAACCGATTGCTGGGAGCACAAATTACATTTCATTGTGATTTGACACAGCTGCTGTGACGACTGTGCAATTGTATTTTTAATTATATTTTTGTTTACATATCATAAAATAAAAAATAATGTTATCTGCCAACTAAATTAGATATTGACAATAGCCTAGCTTGACCTTGAATTGGCAGTTTTTCGAGCATAAAGATGTTTTAGTACAATTTTTTGTATTTATGCTTCCATTATTTTAACTGCGATATGGACACATTTTTGTCTTAATACTATTTTGGTGGATTAACTTTAACAAGAGTGCATTTAGTAAATGGAGCAGCTTACAAACCTATTCACAACTAAATGCATTGGTACGATTTGATTAAATTGCCAGTACGAGGCTTGCCATAACTCATTCATTATCTGTCTGCCATAGCTTATAGCCTGGCGTAGGCTTCATCTGCTATGGAACGTATGAAATGGTAGATATATATCTACTTGTTTCTATAACGTCAACATTGAGTACTACCAGTTATGTAGGTAAGTTACTATTAGTTAAATATTTTATTATGGACAGATTTTCTATCAATCTTATAGGACCGAAATGTGTATAAAATCCATGTTCTTTATTAGTAGCGACAGTCAAATATGGATTAAGATATGCTGAAAGTAGATAGTGATATTAGTTATAGTATGCTTCTATATAGCTTAGTATTTCATGGCAAATCACTTGCACTTTGGTCAACAATTCTTATTTAGTTTAGTTTTCCTATACAAGGGGAGTATCACAGGGGAGTATAGAGAAACGTTTCTTGACCTTATCTGTGCTAAGGTCAAGAAACGTTTCTCTATACTCCCCTGTGATACTCCCCTTGTATAGGAAAACTAAACTAAATAAGAATTGTTGACCTGTTCTCGTGCACAGAATCTCAAAAGATATACCACTTTTTTGTATGGTGGACTACCTCTCTTGTAAATCTGCTTAAATAGCACTAAAACTGATGACTAAAGGAAGAGAGAATGAGAATGGCCTTAACCAATATGTCCACTTTCTATTGTGGAAGATACACGACTGTTTATGGTACAAATTACAAGATACGAATATATTATCCTATTTATGAATCTTCATCTGATGTGATGCATAATATTAGCCAACTAGACGATCGCGTCCATGAATACTTCAATCAGTTGCAGTCACCTTTATGACGATACAACCATAATTTATATTTTACCTTTATCTTTTATAACAGAACTGCCATCAAATCAAAATAAAAACACTGCAACATACTATATTATTTATCAAACCGAGACAAACGGGGTCATCCATAAAAATATATACGGCGCGTCCAGTTCAATTTTTCCCGGTGGTGCATAAAAGGAACAATCTGCATTGCCCTGTCGAAATTTAATCAAAACAGCAATACGGATTGTCCGCGGTCGCTCTCTCACAGACCTATTCTGTAAACTAAAGGGAGTTAAAATGCCCGTGTCTCTTCTATTGTCATGTTTTATGAAGCACCATACTTTTTTTTTTCCTCGCACGACCAGTACTAAGTACGATTACCTTTTTTTATCAATAAAGTTAGTATCGTGTTTTGACTGCATCAGCTTGCATGCTATCATACTTGTATTTTACAAAAGATTGTAACTATCTGGCGATTAAAAAGAGTGGCCTGAGTTTCTTGGTAGTTTTTCTCAAGGCTGACATCATCTTTCTCGTTTATTCATAATTTATGACCTTCATAAGTGTTACTTTGTATAACCTAAATGAATAAATGAATTTTGAGTTTGAGTTTGAAAAGCATTTTATTTGGAAATATAATAGGCTATTTTTTAATTTATACAATACTAATTAAATAATTTCAATTGAGATAATACATAAAATTAAAAATGCTTGTTTGATAGTTGATGTAGATGAACCATACTTTTCTTCGTCATCTCGTTTTGACGTCCTAAATTTATACAAAAGTTATAAATAATACTTTGGTATGTACGATAAATTCAGGCCGCGCCAGAAAGGTATAAACTAAAATTAGAGTTTTGCAATAAATACGATAGACAGCGCCATCTATTATTTAAGGCCCGAACTATTTGACCTTCAACTACATTGGAGAGATTTAATTCAATGTCATCGATTTATTACATGAAAGCTTATTGAATGACGTAATATTGTTACAGATCTTTTTCTGTTAGAGAGTTGGTTTTTATGCGTCGTATGATGGAGAGAGCTAAAGGGCATTTTAACTCTGTACTTTTTGGCACGTGCAAGTGGAATCTTGAATATTGTTACAATATAACTTATAGTTAGATAATTAAAAAGAAAACTCCCGCACCAGGAAACATACCCTGTGTCTTGGGAGACTTTACAAACATAAAATTCACGGACACAAACTATACCTAGATTCGAAACAAACATTTATTAATCAAACTAATTTTTGTTCCATGTGGGCATCGAACCCACGAACTAACCACTAGTGACTAGACAAAAACCTAGTCTATGTTCGTATAAAGGAAGTCGGTAAATACTTATTCTACATATTTATTTTAAGACTTCTTGACGTTTTACTTTAAATACTTGTCTGTTTTTTTGGACGCTAGGTATATCAATAATTTACTTCCTTAAAGATTTAAATGCTGGTCACAAGATTTCAAAATTCATTTAGTGGTTTTAAAATTATATTTAGACACAGAGTACTCAAGTTTGAGATTATAGAAGATATTTGCCGAAAGATAAGTGTAGTTCTTAAAGTAGTAGTTTTTTGTTTATACTACTTGGGTGGCGAGCAAGCACACGGCCCTCCTGATGTTAAGCATTTACCGTAGCCTATGGGCGCTTGTAATACCAGAGGTTTCACTTGCCTGTTGCCGACCCATTTTTTTGACACCAGGGCATTATCATGGAATATCTCTGGGATAGGAAAACGATTATTTCAAAACACATCCCTAAACGAGCGCTAGAGATTTGGCTGGGGTCTTCTGTGAGGTGGAGGGCCTTCCCCAATCAGGCTTCTCGCTAGTATAATACCATACCTCTCTTAAAGATTTTAACAATTCTGTTAATAAAATAATGTTTTTTATTAAAATATCACAAGTCATTGCTTTCAATATGAAACTTTAAATAGTAAACGTCAGAATAAGACCGTCGCATCCCTACCGCGAGGATTTCACGAAACGACCCTTATGGGACTAGGGACAAGAACGGGCATCGCAAATATTTCCCAACTCTTATACTGTTTGTATTCTTAATTAGCACTACATGTTAGATTATAGAGGTTGCCTTTTTAAGAGTTAAGAGCACACCTACTTTGTATTTACTTATGTGAATACTTGAAAGCTGTTAAGCATCAAACGGCCCGAACTGAACGGTAGTCCATAAATATTTATTTGTACTGCCACGGTGACGAATAATCAAACAGCCCGTCTGATGGTAAGCAGTTACCATAGCCTATACGGGTGGTTACAATACCTGGAGCATTACCTACTGGCGCGTTTTCTGTATCTTCTAATACGTATACCTAATAAGAAAAGTATTTAGTGATGCATTTTGAAAGTAACGTTTTCCTATTCCAAGAATACTCCATCTTAAAGACCTGAAAAAAAAATGGGAAAAAATGGCAAGTGATATGTCTGGTATTGCAGAAGTTTATAAGCTAACAGGCGAGCCGTATGCTTTATTGCCAACCGTTTGATTGTCTGGGCTGAGAAAATGAATATTTTTAAAACGGTTTTTAGAAACCTGTACTTATGCACAGAAACACAACATCTATAACGTATGTAGTTATTTAGCTGTGGTTTACTGTAAGGTGAAGGTTCTTCCCCTTTCAGGGTTGCTTGCTCGTATGGTACCCTACCTCTCTTACTCCCTAGTGTGGGAATCGTCTTTATAATAATCAAACGGGACTAAGAATTCGTAAAACACGTGAATTAATATTATTTTAGTAACGGCTACAAATAGTCCATTAACTATATAACTATTACGTTTATCCTATAACGTACATTAAAATCACTGCCTTGGTGGTCCAGTGGTTGTGATATGTGCTTGCTGTGCACGAGATTGTGGGTTCGAGTTGTTTTGAGTCTGGGTGTAATTAGTATCCGTTAATTGTATATTCATAAATTCCCCCACTAAACAGAGCTTGTTCTCTAGTGCGGGAGTTGTCTTTTAAATAAAAAAAAGTATCGAATCAAAATTCACCTGGCAATGTTTTTATGTTCTGAGAAAAAGTGAAATTCGGTATAGTTAAGTTTGATCGCCTATAAAATGTACTTAAAAGTTCCTGTTTCGATATATTGAAATAATAAAACCTTTATAGTACTAAAAGTAATAATTTTCAACCTTTTTGTAAATTGTTCAGGTCATGTATTACATGTTAAAGAATCCCTTCTCTTTTTCCGAAAGGATAGGCAGACATGTACGGTACGGTGGGCAACGGAGATAGCTATACGGGGCCGCTATATAAATATAAGTATTTTTAGAAAAGCAATGTATGAATTTGTGTGAAATTAGAATTTGTGTGAATTGTTTTATTCTAATTGTAGTTTACTGGGTACTTTTAATTTGGCCCTTTTTTAGCACAACATCTACTTGTTCGCTTACGACGGCCGGCGGCCCCTAACGATATCTCCAATGAATCTCAATAAGCCAAGTCAATCAAGGAATTCGAACAAAGTATAAAGTTTTTTTTTCCATACTACCAAGGTGGTAAAAAAGCCCGCCTGATGGTAAGCAGTTACCGTAGCCTATGGACGTTATACGATAGGCTCACGCATTGCCGACCCTTTAAAAACCTTAAAACTTCTCTGATACAACCCACAAAATAAGAAAGCATTGCAAATCATTTTACAAATCTTTTTTATTGTTCACTTTATAAATTTCCATATTTCTGGAACTATTAAATTACCTTTTGTTAATATAAATACGACTGAACTATTTTTAGCGGCATTACTCGATTGGTTCACACTCTACAAATATTACGTCGTACATATTAAATCGTCATTTATAAGCCAATAAAGCTATTCTCCTATAGTCTCCAATAAAATTGACGTCAAATTCAATATCCAACCTTAAAAAAAGACGCAATGCTACGACGTGGCTCGGCGCCAGCAGTGACAAATAGAGACACTCGTAAGGACCGATTTATCACGACCTCCTGGTGGCCTGCTCAGATCGACCGTGATATATTAGTTTGACAATTGGCGGAGAAATGGAATACATCACCGTGCTTGTGTGGTAGGAATAAGTTTCGTATCACACCACTATTTATGAAGAAGACACAGATAAGCAATTTGTAAATTCATCATAAACGCATTAAAGACAAAATATATATGTCGCACGCAGGGTGCGATACCTGAGCGTGGCTGATAGTGGAATGTCAAGCAAAGTCTTTGAAGATAATGTTATTTTTATTATTGCTTGAGTGTGTTTAGCTTTGGCGCGATCATAGACAACGAGTGACAGATGACATTTGACGTATGACGTTTGATGTTAGATTTGACAGATGACAGTTAGTTAATGGAGGGATTCGAACGTCCATTGATCGATGGAGGGAATCTTGTGTTGAAAGGGCTAATGATCGGTCGTGATCGCGCGCAATGGCTAACCTCACTGCATTCCACGAGTATTTGTTAATTTAAATCCGAAAGTATTGTAAGCATCGCGTAGTATTTTATAACCAATGTCTGGTTATTAATAAACATCGTACCAGTGAACAATTTACGAGTATTATTTCAAGACCATCCTGATGTCGGCCAAACGTTCGAACGAACACGAGAATGAACTGAATGAAGACTTGCCTTTCCCGCCGACATCAGAAGTGGGATGGCAGCTCAAGCCCACTGTTGGACTACGTTCTGTATACTGTAGAAAAATATGATGCAATGATTGAAATCATCTCCGTCGCAAAAGATTGCACTGCTGGGAGTTGATCCTGACCTGATTGTTGTCGTCGAACCTACCACGTGCATGATGTGCAATAGTTGGCGGTGCTGGTCACGATAGTAGCTCAACGAGTGAGCGCCATGTGGTGATGTGGATAGCATAGCTATGAAATTGCTGAAGAGTATGGACAGTTACAACAATCCGATGTCACTATGCTATTGTTACATCTAATAACTACTTACTAAATAAGTACAGGATATGGTAAAGTATACGTTGGAAATTATCTGGTGAGTACGTTCCAATTGGTTTGACTTTAGAAAGGTTACATTGGTGTGAGAACTTATGTTAAGTAAAGTTTTGGCATGGCAATTGGCTGATAATTTTATAATCTTACTTTGTGGCAACAGTGTACCTGCATAAGGTATATGGCTTGTTTTGTTCAGTGGGAAGAAATACAATATTGATCTCAAGGTTTAACATTTAACATTGTTTTGCAACTTGCTTATCATTTCATAGCCTTGCTTTGTGACAGTGTTGTACCTGCCTGCATAAGGTGGCTGTTTTAATTGGGCTTTATTGTTTAATTATTCTGTTTATTAAGATATTGCAATGCACCGTGATGCGCTCACGCATAATAACTGTTAAAGTGCTTAGCAGTGGCCGTGGAATTGGAAATTGTTCTAGGTACAGTGAGGTCGCGTTCTAGCAACTGTGATTAGTGTTCAGTTCACCCAACCAAGCTACCTGTAAGTGTCACAGCCCTCCTAGCTTTGTATTAACCAAATAAATGCAACACATTTTAGATCGAGTGCCATTACAAGAGAAAGGCTGCGAGAGGCAGTTGCAACGGTGCCAACGTCATGGACCTGTGACAGAGCATTATGGACCTGTGACAGAGCATCCTGGACCTGTGATAGCATCATAGACCTGCAGCAGAGCATCATAAATCTGCGGCAGACCATCAAAGATCTGTGGTAGAGCATCATGGATCTGCGGCAGAGCATTGGTGGCTCTGTTCTTGTTGGGCTATTCCGTAAGAGTTACTAACACGGTGGTGAGATCGTACCAATCTTATTTTTTTTGGAACTTTGATAAGACTTCAGAGAAACTAAATTTGTGCACACACTTGTGCAAGATAATGGCTTCCTTACCGTGACCAGGTGGTCAGGTTGTGATGTGATCGAGTATGGCCAAGCCTTAGGAAGGTAGATAAGATATTTTGTTCTTATAGTTCCTCTTATTGTTTGCCAGCCGGGTGACAAGAGTGTTTGAATCACCCATGTTTGGGCCTCTGTCATGATCTAACAACTATTAACAGTTGGGACCAACTTATAGCATGCTCTCCGAAGCATGGAGACACTCAGATGAAATACCACTATTCCATTACCTATCTATAGGGTTACAGCACCCTTTGTAGCTTAGCTTGCTGATCATTTCGTGAACAGCGAGTGCACCTAGTTATGAGCGCCTCTAATATTTTTTTTTTTCTCTTTAATTTTATCTTGCGATCAGTTTTTGTAACCATTAGCAGATGTTTTGATTTAGAATTACGTGGCAGGTGAGGTCCATTCCCCCAGTGGGGAATCTACCTTATATTATCGGTATACTTTTAATTAGCAAGATCCCATATGTGATGGCGTTTGAGCCTTTTTGTAGCAGTTGGTTCACTTAGGGCCGTAGCTAAGCTGTTACTGTGAGTGTTAATTCGGTCCCTGTATAGCCTTATTCTGTGCTCTATTTCCTCCTTGACAGTTGTTAATCCTCAGGTGGTGTATTTCTGAGTTTTTAACAAACCATGGAACATTTGATATTGTCCTGAGTGCCTTATGTTGGAACCTTTGTAAGATTTCCAAGTTGGAGTTTTTTTTGCTGAGCCCCACAGTTCGATACCGTAGGTCCAGACGGGCTTTAGTACTACTTTTTATATGAGTATCTTGTTTTCTAGCGACAGATGTGAGTGTCCTAAGAGCCAGTTGAATTTGTTCAGCAGTATGTTTAGTTCATCTCGTTTTTTCTCAATGTGACACCGCCATGTTTGTTTCCGATCGAGATGAATACCGAGGTATTTCACTGTTTCTTGGTGAGGGAGTGTCTGCGTGCCAAGCTTAACTGGTGGGCAGTCATCTTTTCTTAATGCGAATGTAACATGTGTGGATTTGTTGGCACTAGCTTGTATACGCCACTTCCTCATCCATTGGTCTATCTTGTCGAGGTGGGTTTGTAACACTCGGGAAGCCGTCTTAGGATTCTTGTTGTTACAAAGGACCGCTGTGTCATCAGCGAAGGTTGCACATAATACATTGTTTGTTATTGGGATGTCAGCTGTGTATATTAGGTACAGTGTTGGGCCTAAGACAGATCCCTGGGGAACTCCGGCTTGGATGTCGTAGAATTCCGAGACAGAGTCGCTAATGTTTACTCAGAAGATTCTATTTTCTAAGTATGACTTGAGTAGTATATAGAAGTTATGTGGAAGTTGGTTTTTAATCTTGTATAATAAGCCCTTGTGCCAAACCTTGACAAATGCCTGTCGTATATCCAGAAATACTGCTGAGTTGTATTCTTTTTGCTCTAGTGCTCCCCTAATCATGTATACCACTCTATGCACTTGTTCTGCAGTAGAGTGTCCACGTCTGAATCCAAATCGGTGTTTTGGAATAATGTTACCATCTTTGAGTGAATTATTTAGTCTATGTGCTACAACTTTCTCAAATAGTTTGGACATTGCAGGCAGGAGACTTATGGGCCTGTATGATGACACAATATGCGGTGACTTACCAGGTTTTGGAATCATGATGATTTCTGAGACCTTCCATATACTTGGGAAATACCCAGTCCTAAGAATCCCATTGAAAAGTTGAGTAACATAGACCACTGCTTTTTTTTTGGTAGTTGCTGTAGAACCTCGGCTGTTATTAGGCAATATCCAGGTGCTTTGTTCGATTCCAGGCCTTGGATCATTCTCCAGACTTCACGGGGTGTGCAAAACTGCAGAGGTGGACTAAGCTGAAACTCTGTTTGAAATAGTCTTGTATATTCCTCTAATATTTTGGTGTTAAGTTCACAGGCTTTTGGCAAGCTGGACTACGGCATGTGGCGTCCCTACAAGGTGGCCAGTAGCAGGTCACGGGCGCGCGCTGACAGTGGCAGTGCGGTGCAGTGAGCAGAGCAGTGCGGTGCAGTGAGCAAAGCAGTGCACACGCAGGCGAACGGCAGCGGTTCACGCTACAGCATAACTGCGTGCGGTTGCCGCATGGCGACTACCTAAGGCGTGTTTTGCGTTTTCTGGTAACCACGTACACTTGCCGCATGGCGGGTATGGTATGTGTTTTGCATTATTCAAGTAGGTACATGCGTGTGCCTAAGAGCTGTCATGAGTGCAGACAGCTTACGATTGGCTGGCTTATGTAATTGATGCCAGGATATAAGAGTGTGACTGATGAAATTAAAAAAGGATTAAATGAGACAGAACTGTTGATGACAGTGTTATAGTTGGGTTTACATGATGATAGGACAGTACCAGAGCACTGTCAATTCGTGGAATGACTTGGGTGATCCCTGTGGGGATGCACGTTTTTAGCAACTGGAGGTTGCTGGGATATGGATATGGATGGATATTCCTAGATCATAATGTACACCTAGATGTTGATTTTAAGATAATAAATCAAGTAATCAGTGACACTCTTGCTCTTAGCTCTCTCTTGTAAAACGTTTGATAATTATGTAGTCCATTAATGAATCGGTTAGTTCTGAACAGTTAAGTTTGAGTGTAAACATGTGTTTAACATTGGCTATGGTTGATTTAATTATGATATTTTTCAATATCGCTGGTTAAGCGTTATTGTGGTGTAATCACTGTTTAAGTTAGTTTGTGTAGCACTGGTTAAGTGCTTTGGTTTTGCTATCACTGGTTAAGTGACTGTGCAACGCTGGTTAAGTGTTTATGGCTTTGCTATCACTGGTTAAGTGAGTGTGTAGCGCTGGTTAAGTGCTAGATGATTTTCATTGCTGGTTAAGCAATGATGCAGAGCGCTGGTTAAGTGCTAGATGATTTTCATTGCTGGTTAAGCGATGATGCAGAGCGCTGGTTAAGTGCTAGATGATTTTCATTGCTGGTTAAGCGATGATGCAGAGCGCTGGTTAAGTGCTAGATGATTTTCATTGCTGGTTAAGCGATGATGCAGAGCGCTGGTTAAGTGCTAGATGATTTTCATTGCTGGTTAAGCGATGATGCAGAGCGCTGGTTAAGTGCTAGATGATTTTCATTGCTGGTTAAGCGATGATGCAGAGCGCTGGTTAAGTGCTAGATGATTTTCATTGCTGGTTAAGCGATGATGCAGAGCGCTGGTTAAGTGCTAGATGATTTTCATTGCTGGTTAAGCGATGATGCAGAGCGCTGGTTAAGTGCTAGATGATTTTCATTGCTGGTTAAGCAATGATGCAGAGCACTGCCATGACACCTAACTATCGCTGTTTAGACGTTTAGACACATAGAGCTTAAATATCATAATGTAAAGTGAGATATTGCCAATTTGATTTGTTTTTAATGTAACTTTCATAATGTGATAACTTTGCTGGGCTAACCTGATTCTGTCATTTTTACTATATTTTGGTATTGGTCAGGAAGGCCGAGTGGACTCACGAAAACATTTCTAGTTTCAGTTACAGTATCACACGAGGACGTGTGGGTGTCAGAATGGCCGTGTCGCAGGGTGCGATACCTGAGCGTGGCTGATAGTGGAATGTCAAGCAAAGTCTTTGAAGATAATGTTATTTTTATTATTGCTTGAGTGTGTTTAGCTTTGGCGCGATCATAGACAACGAGTGACAGATGACATTTGACGTATGACGTTTGATGTTAGATTTGACAGATGACAGTTAGTTAATGGAGGGATTCGAACGTCCATTGATCGATGGAGGGAATCTTGTGTTGAAAGGGTTAATGATCGGTCGTGATCGCGCGCAATGGCTAACCTCACTGCATTCCACGAGTATTTGTTAATTTAAATCCGAAAGTATTGTAAGCATCGCGTAGTATTTTATAACCAATGTCTGGTTATTAATAAACATCGTACCAGTGAACAATTTACGAGTATTATTTCAAGACCATCCTGATGTCGGCCAAACGTTCGAACGAACACGAGAATGAACTGAATGAAGACTTGCCTTTCCCGCCGACATATATATATATATATTTGACAACTCCCGCACTAGAGAACAAGCTCTGTGTCGCGGGGGACTTTACAAACATACAATTAACGGACACAAATTACACCCAGACTCAGAACAATTTTTTATGGGTCACACAAAGTTTTTGTCCTGTGTGGGAATCGAACCCTCAACCTCGTTACATTGTGGTTTGGCTAGTCCTTAAAAAATTTAGTCAATATCATGAATTGAATATTCTGCGTGTTAAAGATAATAACCGAATTTAAGTCACCATTCCTAATTTCGACGGAGACTAGCTGTCTATGCAGGAGGTATTATAATGCCCTCTTTGTTTCTTTGCTTTCATTGTCCGACAGTGTCCATGGGTCACAATGTGATGGAAGAGAGATCCGCTGAACTAACGCCTTTAAAGTAATGTGTTATGAACACGAAGTTTTTAATTTTGCATCAACTATTTTTTAGAGAGGTAGGGCACCATACTAACTAGCAAGCCTGACAGGGGAAGGACCTCCACCTTGCAGAAGACTACAGCCAAATAACTACACACAGCGGTATGTGTGTGAGGACATGGTCTCCAGCGCTCATTTAGATGCATTTTGAAAGCAACGTATTCCTATCACAAAATATTAAAGCCTTGGTGTAAAAAATGGGTTGGTATCACGCAAGTGATATGAAGTGAGTGAAATCAAAATAAAAACACTGCGACATACTATATTATTTATCAAACCGAGACAAACGGGGTCATCCATAAAAATATATACGGCGGGTCCGGTTCAATTTTTCCCGGTGGTGCATAAAAGGAACAATCTGCATTGCCCTGTCGAAATTTAATCAAAACAGCAATACGGATTGTCCGCGGTCGCTCTCTCACAGACCTATTCTGTAAAATAAAGGGAGTTAAAATGCCCGTGTCTCTTCTATTGTCATGTTTTATGAAGCACCATACTTTTTTTTTTCTCGCACGACCAGTACTAAGTACGATTACCTTTTTTTATCAATAAAGTTAGTATCGTGTTTTGACTGCATCAGCTTGCATGCTATCATACTTGTATTTTACAAAGTATTGTTACTATCTGGCGATTAAAAAGAGTGGCCTGAGTTTCTTGGTAGTTCTTCTCAAGGCTCCACATCAGCGAACTAGCCATAGGAAAATTTAGCTGACATCATCTTTCTGGTTTATTCATAATTTATGACCTTCATAAGTGTTACTTTGTAACCTAAATGAATAAATGAATTTTGAGTTTGAGTTTGAAAAGCATTTTATTTGGAAATATAATAGGCATTTTTTTAAATTTATACTATACTAATTAAGTAATTTCAATTGAGATAATATATAAAATTGCAAATGCTTCTTTGATAGTTGATGTAGATGAACCATACTTTTCTTCGTCATCTCGTTTTGGACGTCCAAAATTTATACAAAAGTAATAAATAACACTTTGGTATGTACGATAATTTTAGACCGCGCCAGAAAGGTATAAACCAAAATTATAGTTTTGCTTGCAATGAAAACGATAGACAGCGCCATCTATTATTTAAGGCCCGAACTATTTGACCTTCAACTACATTGGAGAGATTTAATTCAATGTCATCGATTTATTACATGAAAGCTTATTGAATGACGTAATATTGTTACAGTTCTTTTTCTGTTAGAGAGTTGGTTTTTATGCGTGGTATGATGGAGGGAGCTAAAATGCAATGGGCATTTTAACTCTGTACTTTTTGAACTGTTTGGCACGTGCAAGTGGAATCTTAAATATTATTACAATATAACTTACTAGCTGTTGCTCGCGGCTCCGCCCGCGTGGATGTCGGTTATCGCTACAAAAAGTAGCCTATGTGTTATTCCAGATCATAATCTATCTCTGTGCCAAATTTCATCCAGATCCGTTCAGTAGTTTTTACGTGAAAAAGTAACGAACATCCATCTATCCATCCATCCATCCATGCATCCATTCTTACAAAATTTCACATTTATAATATTAGTAAGGATAGTTAGATAATTAAAAAAAAAACTCCCGCACCAGGAAACAGACCCTGTGTCTTGGGAGACTTTACAAACATAAAATTCACGGACACAAACTATACCTAGATTCGGAACAAACATTTATTAATCAAACAAATTTTTGTTCCATGTGGGAATCGAACCCACGAACTACAGCTTAGCAATCAAGGCCACTAACCACTAATGACTAAACAAAAAACTAGTCTATGTTCGTATGAAGGAAGTCGGTAAATACTTATTCTACATATTTATTTTAAGACTTCTTGACGTTTTACTTTAAATACTTGTCTGTTTTTTTGGACGCTAGGTATATCAATAATTTACTTCCTTAAAGATTTAAATGCTGGTCACAAGATTTCAAAATTCATTTAGTGGTTTTAAAATTATATTCAGACACAAAGTACTAAAGTTTGAGAATATAGAAGATATTTACCGATAACCTTAAAGATAAGTGTAGTTCTTAAAGTAGTAGTTTTATTATACTATTTGGGTGGCAAACAAGCATACGGCCCGTCTGATGTGAATCAGTAACCGTAGCGTAAGTAGAAGCATTCAATACCACCTCTGGTATTGAAAGCGTCCATAGGCTACGGTATCACTTGCGTGTTACCGACCCATTTTTTGGCACCACGGCAATATCCCTAGGATAGGAAAACGTTTATTTTAAAACGCATCCCTAAATGAGCACTGGGGACGCACGGAACACAACTACGCCGCTGTGTGTAGTTACTTAGCTGTGGTCTTCTGTAAAGTGGAGGTCCTGCCCTAGTCGGACTCGCTCCCTAGTATAGTACTCTATCTCTCCTTAAGATTTTATAATATCGTTAATGAAATAAAATAAAGATTTTAATAAAGTATATTAAAAGTCATCGCTTTCAATATTAAACTTTAAATAGTAAGCGTCAGAATAAGACCGCCGCATCCATACCGCGAGGCTTTCACGAAACGACCCTTATGGGACTAGGGACAAGAACGGGCATCGCAAATATTTCCCAACTCTTATACTGTTTGTATTCTTAACTAGCACTACATGTTAGATTATAGAGGTTGCCTTTTTAAGGGTTAAGAGCACACCTACTTTGTACTTATGTGAATACTTGAAAGCTGTTAAGCATCAAACGGCCCGAACTGAACGGTAGTCAATAAATGTTTATTTGTACTATCACGGTGACAAATAATCAAACAGCCCGTCGGCTGGTAAGCAGTTACCGTAGCCTATGGGTGGTTACAATACCTGGAGCATTACCTACTGGCGCGTTTTCTGTATCTTCTAATACATATACCTAAAACGAAAAGTATTTAGGGATGCGTTTTGAAAGTAACGTTTTCCTATTCCAGGAATACTCCATCTTGAAGACTTGTTAAAAATGGGAAAAATTGGAAGTGATATGTCTGGTATTGCAGAAGTTTATAAGCTAACAGGCGAGCCGTATGCTTGATTGCCAACCGTTTGATTGTCTGGGCTGAGAAAATGAATATTTTTAAAACGGTTTTTAGAAACCTGTACTTATGCACAGAAACACAACATCTATAACGTATGTAGTTATTTAGCTGTGGTTTACTGTAAGGTGAAGGTTCTTCCCCTTTCAGGGTTGCTTGCTCGTATGGTACCCTACCTCTCTTTCTCCCTAGTGTGGGAATCGTCTTTTTAATAATCAAACGGGACTAAGAATTCGTAAAACACGTGAATTAATATTATTTTAGTAACGGCTACAAATAGTCCATTAACTATATAACTATTACGTTTATCATATAACGTACATTAAAATAATACTACAAAAGACACAGATTTAGTATTTGACTGCCTTGATGGTCCAGTGGTTGTGATATGCGCCTGCTGTGCAAGAGATTGTGGGTTCGATTCTCACACAGGGACAACGCTTTGTGTGACCCACCAGAGTTGTTCTGAGTTTGGGTGTAATTTGTATCCGTTAATTGTATATTTGTAAATTCCCCACAACACAGAGCTTGTTCTATAGTGTGGGAGTTGTCTTTTAAATAAAAAAGGGATCGAATCAAAATTCACCTGGCAATGTTTTTATGTTCTGAGAAAGTGAAATTCGCTATAGTTAAGTTTGATCGCCAATAAAATGTACATAAAAGTTCCTGTTTCGATATATTGAAATAATAAAACCTTTACAGTACTAAAAGCAATAATTTTCAACCTTTTTGTAAATTGTTCAGGTCATGTATTACATGTTAAAGAATCCCTTCTCTTTTTCCGAAAGGATAGGCAGATATGTACGGTACGGTGGGCAACGGAGATAGCTATACAGGGCAGCTATATAAATATTAGTTTTTTTAGAAAAAGCAATGTATGAATTTGTGCGAAATTAGAATTTGTGCGAAATATGTTTTATTCTAATTGTAGTTTACTGGGTACTTTTAATTTGGCCCTTTTTTAGAACATCATCTAATTGTTCGCCTAGGATGGCCCCTAACGATATTTGCATTGATTCTCGATAAGGAAAGTCAATGGGAATTCGAATAAAGTATAAAATACTGATACAACCCACAAAATATGATAGCATTGCAAATCATTTTAAAAATCTTTTTTATTGTTCACTTTATAAATTTCCATATTTCTGGAACTATTAAATTACCTTTTGTTACTAGCGAGCCGGCCTCACTGAAAAAGGACCTCCATCTTACAGAAGACCACAGCCAAATAACTACACTCAGTAGTGTAGTTGTGTTCCTGTGTGTGAGTAAAGGTCTCCAGCGCTCATTTAGGGATGCGTTTTGGAAGAAACGTATTCCTATCCCATGGTTACTTCCATCTTAAAGCCTTGGTGCCAATAAATGGATTGGCAACACGCGAGTGATACCTCTGGTATTGCAAGCGTCCATAGGCTACGGTTACTGCTTAACATCAGGTGGGCCGTATGCTTGTTTGCCACCCAAGTAATATAAATACGACTGACCTATTTTTAGCGGCATTACTCGATTGGTTCACACTCTACAAATATTACGTCGTACATATCAAATCGTCATTTATAAGCCAATAAAGCTATTCTCTTATAGTCAATAAAATTGACGTCAAATTCAATATCCAACCTAAAAAAAGACGCAATGCTACGACGTGGCGCGGCGGCGGCATTGACAAATAGAGACACTCGTAAGGACCGATTTATCACGACCTCCTGGTGGCCTGCTCAGATCGACCGTGATATATTAGTTTGACAATTGGCGGAGAAATGGAATACATCACGTTGCTTGTGTGGAAGGAATAAGTATTGTATCACACCACTATTTATTTCTAGCTGTTGCCCGCGGCTCCGCCCGCGTGGATGTCGGTTATCGCTGTAAAAAGCTTATGTGTTATTCCAGACCATAATCTACATATCTCTGTGCCAAATTTCATCCAGATCCGTTCAGTAGTTTTTACGCGAAAGAGTAATAAACATCCATTCATCCATTCTTACAAACTTTCACATTTATAATATTAGTAAGGATGAAGAAGACACAGATAAGCAATTTGTAAATTCTTCAAAAACGCATTAATTATAAAATATTTTTTACATTGTGGTTTGGCTAGTCCTTAAAATTGCATAAAAATTGAGTCAATATCATGAGTTGAATATTCTGCGTGTTAAAGATAATAACCGAATTTAAGTCACCGCGCCTAATTTCGACGGAGACTAGCTGTCTATGCAGGAGATATTATAATGCCCTCTTTGTTTCCTTGCTTTCATTGTCCGATAGGGTGTCCATTGGTCACAATGTGATGGAAGAGAGATCCGTAGAACCAAAGCCTTTAAAGTAATGTGTTATGAACACGAAGTTTTAAATTTTGAATTAACTATTTTTTAGAGAGGTAGGGCACCATACTAACTAGCAAGCCCGACAGGGGAAGGACCTCCACTTTACAGAAGACCACAGCCGAATAACTACACACAGTGGTGTAGTTGTGGTCTTGTGTGTGAGTACATGTCTCCAGTGCTCATTTAGGGATGTATTTTGAAAGAAACGTATTCCTATCCCAGGGATACTCCCATCTTAAAGCCTTGGTGTAAAAAAATGGGTGTGCAACACGCAAATGATGCCTCCGGTATTGCAAGCGTCCAAAGGCTACGGTAACTGCTTAACATCAGGCGGGCCACATGCCTGTTTGCCACCTAGTTAGTATAAAAAAAACGATACGATTAAATAAAATAATTTCAGCTTTGTTGGATAAATATACTTTTAGCCGTTTTTTTAATAACCGTGTCACTCCCCGCGACAATCATACAATTAACAGACACAAAGTAGGACCCTGGCTTTGGACAACCATTTATAGATCATACATTTTTTATGTGTGGGGATCGAACCCACTACCCACCGCGCAGCGATAAATGGCGAAAACCAACCGCGCGCTCAAAGTCCTGTAAAGGACAGTTGTAAAAAATAGTGAACCATTCTATACCTACCACTTCTTACTAAGAACTATCTTTCATTTTAGTTTTTATCGAGGCTCACAATGACAAGTGGATCCTTACTTATAAGTGGCCAGGACCACAGTAGATAGATCTAGAAGCTTTTTATTGAGACCTCATTTATTACTGACAAGCCTGCCATTTTATCTGATGGAAACGTTTTGAAGTAGTAGATTGTTAAAGGGGATAACTATTTGTGTGTACCTTGTCTAAGAGATTTTGAGACCTTGATCTGCTCTTTTGATGGAGGAGAGGAGAGCCGTGTCCAGCAGTGGGACATCATAAGGATTGCTAATCCTTGCTAATATTACTAATATTATAAATGTGAAAGTTTGTGAGAATGGATGGATGGATGTTTGTTACTCTTTCACGTAAAAACTACTGAACGGATCTAGATGAAATTTGGCACAAAGATAGATTATGGTCTGGAATAACACATAGGCTACTTTTTGCAGCGATAACCGATATCCACGCGGGCGGAGACGCGGGCAACAGCTAGTATTATATAAATAATTTATCTGATAATACTATTATTATTGGCCGTTACCTAACGTTAAAACAGGCGACATCTCTCTATACTGCCTCGTTTCCCCGGGCGGGGTAGTATGTGTAAAGCATTTCTCCTCTACAAGAAAAAAAAGGTGCAACCTAGTAACCTATTTGTTAAGAGAGGTATGGCTCCATACTAGCGAGCAAGCCCGACTGTATCCCAGGGATACCCCCTCTCCTCTAAAAAAAAAACTTTTATTTGCTCACTCTTATAGTCTGATGGTACGGCAATCCAAAATACCCGCGGAGGGAACAGGCGCATGCCAAAGAAGCTTAACGTGTCCTGTAAAAAACAGAAGTGTCCTAAAGCTTTCTGACTTTATGCTGCTAATAATAACTCAACAACATTTTGTCTGACGATTTTTAGATCGGTAACACGTAAATGCAGGTCGCAATCGTCCATAGCTACATAGGTTAATAATTGCTTACTATGAGGCCGGCCGTATGTTTGTTTGCCATCTAAGAAATATAAACGACAAAACATGAGCGTAACCTTACGCCGGCAGGTGTATTCCGTAAGAGCAAAAACCGAGCCCCCGCAAAAACCGAGCAAAATCTGGCTGTCAGATTGAAAATCGGTATTCCGTAAGAGCAAAAACCGAGCCTTTTTGACGTTTAGTCAATAGATTGTGCCGTCACCGAGCAATCACAACTGTCAGTTTGCCATCGCTGTTTCTTAGAGAATCAGCCGGCCGCCGGCGCGCCGTTGACCATCGAGATAAGTCCCTATAACCTGATACTTTCTGACAGGTTGCTTTTCTATACTCATACTTTACAGCCAAATCCACAAGGCTAGCATTTTATTAAATAACCTGTCGAGTTTCGAAATAAATTTAAAAGCGTGCACAAACTTCAACTCACGTTTGTTTGGAGCACTCCTAGTCGATGTAAGGTACGTGCTTCTTGTAGAAAATAATAATATCAGCTTTAGCTTTGTTTTATCTTTGTAAAATATTGCTTTGTCTGTATTCTAATAATAAGAACACAAAGACAATGGAACATAAATTGGCCTCTTATTTGAAGTAGATACCTACTAATGCGAATGAAGAGCATACGGTCCACAATGATGGTATGCAGCAACTACGCCACCCTTGTCAGCGAATTGGTTGTAGGAAAAAAATATGCTGACTTTTATTTTGACGTTTGTAAGTATCATTGCATTTGATCTCTATATGAATACTTGACTATATGACTTTAAGTTAGTGTTGAGTTTTGAGTTTAAAAAGCTAGGTTTTTTTATTTTTATAGTACTTAGATAATTACATGTGTAGCCTTTATATAAAACCGCTATAGTAATGAGTAAAACTGGTAGTCATGAGCAAAGTTGAAAAAAAATATACGTCATCTTAGTAGTATTATTATAAGTGTGCTTATGTTAGCAGTCTTGGAAAATTACTAGTATATTTATATTCCTTGGGTGGCAAATAAGCATATGGACGCTTGATATACCAGAGGTATCACTTGTGTGTTGTCGAACCACTTTTTTTACACCAGGGCTTAAGATTGAGTATCCCTGGGATAGGAAAACGATCCTTTCAAAAGAAATACCTACATAAGAGGTATTACTCTAATTTAGGTATTTTTTACAGGTTGTATACAGTTGTACACAGGAACACATTTTTTGGCTGTGGTCCTCTGTAAGGTAGAGGTCATTGCCCAATCGGGTGGTTGTGGATCTACTCATTTTATAAGTACCTAATAACTTCTCCTGAATGACTGACTGACTGATTCGTCGACGCAAAGCCTAAAACACTGGGGCTACAAACTAGAAGCACTATCATAAAACTATTTACTTACACGACTATCAACCCTACTTAACACAGCCTAAAAAAGATAAACTCCATAAAACTCTTATATCCCGTTTGATTGATCTTAGGTCGTTGAACTTTGCACTCAATCGGCAAAAAACCGATTTGGATGCAAAAAATTGGACTGTATGTACCTGATAGTGGAACCCTATTCTGCCGCGTCATAAAACTTTTATAGAAGGTGGTGTCCCCGTTGCATAGTTTGTAAGGAGGTGATAATGTTTTAAACTTTTGTTTTCTTTTTATCAGATACAAGGTCTTCTTGTGGGTTTTAAGGACATAAACTACACATAATAATGTATTAGAAGCAGTCTTATTTTATTTATATAACTGTAGGACGCTGTTTGTCTTTTTATATTATATATTTTAATTATTTATAGCTTGCAGAACTGATGGCCGTTGGGGCAGAAAGGCAGTGTAGTTTGTTCCTGTGTGTGAGTACAGGTCTCCAGCGCTCATTTAGGGATGCGTTTTGAAATAAACGTAATCGTATCCCAGGGAAACTCATGTAAAACCCTGGTGTAAAACAATGGGTTGGCAACACGCAAGTGATACCTCTGGTATTGCAAGCGTCCATAGGCTACGGTAACTGTTTAAAATCAGGTGGGCCGTATGCTTATTTTCCACCCAAGAAGTATAAAAAAGGCCAGTTGTTAATTTACAAGATACTAGCAATATAAGTAATGTGAGGAGGTAGGTACTTAAGTACATAAAATATATCTTCGTCATTATGCAGGTTAGTATGGCAAGAAATATTAATTTCCTTATTGCACTTGCACCTCTTTGCACTTAATTATAATATAATTGTCACACGTTCAAGTTACACAATTTTGCACACAGATTACTAATACCTACATACTATGTACATACTGACAAGTAGTGGTGAAAATAGCACAACATTTATTTTTTCTTTCCTTTTAGTCAAGTTAAGTACAGTTATGGTCTAAGTACTACCAAAGTAACAAAAAAAACTACTATAATATTATTATTATTATAATAATAGAAAAATATATAGTAAATAAATACTATGCAATGAAACAATAAAAAAGAACAATTAAATATTTATTGTAATTTTTGAATCTTGCACGCGGTGAACTAATTCAAATTTTGAATCAATTTGAATTCGAAAGTTCGAAATTTGAATTACTTCAACGCGAAGCGCCCTGGGGTCGGTGGGTTGAATGTAAAAATATGATGATAACAACAATATAATATACATAAAATTATCCTAGTTTTTTTAGATAATTAATAATAATAATTTTATTTTATTTGTAAATTTCACCTAGAAATTTATTGTATTGTGTATATCCTGTGGAGTTATTTAATTATTCATTATTATTTACCAGTATGAATATTAACTAGGATAACAGTTTGATTTAATTGTTAAATTTATTTATTTATTAAGTGTAAAGGTGATGATGTCGAGATCACTGAGTATCCCACCAAGGTGGCAAACAAGCATACGGCCCGCCTGATGGTAAGCAGTTACCGTAGCCTATGGACGTTTGGGGTGTCACTCACAGTGTTTTCAGTGTTTCCGACCCTTTAAAAACCTTATAACTCCTTTGGGGTTTTTTGGTGGTTGGAAATTAACACATAATTTAATAAATAATTGTTAAATAAACCCCTTTTTAAGTAAGACAACATAAAAATTATATTATAATTTTACGTCAATAAAAATCTGTATTTATAATTCACTAAAGCCAGTCATAAAAAATATTTCATTGTCTGAGAGGACCTCTCCCTCTGAGGCTTACACGTTAATGTAAGTTTTTACGATCCAACTCTGTAGATATAATGAAAGTCACGTCTAAATACTATATTAAACATTTACTTTAAGTCATTAAAGATAAATATTTGATAGCCCTTATTGTATTTATTTGATAAATGTATCTTTGAACTTAATTCTAACATAAGTCTAATGACTTTATATATAATATTCCATATTTGGCCGGTTTTATTTAAAATATATTATTATGCAATAATAGTAGAGAGGCCAATGCATTAAAAAAAAGTTTTCGTAGGACTGAAAAGGTTTATAGCGACAAGTGGTATCGTTGGAATCGGCATGGTCTGCTGATACTCAAACTGCTTGTTGTCGCTTTCTAAAGTGGTGGAGGGGGTAGCTATGACGTCATTTGTGACGTCACTCCTGGTTTTAGATTTTGTCGATTATTGCGGTAACTATTCATTCGATTTAAACAATATGGGTATCAAATGACAGGTAATAAAATTTCTAACAAAACATGCAAAGCAACTTTTATTGTAGGTTTTATATTTTTAAAAATATTTTATAAAAAACGGCAAAAATGCCGTTTTTTTTCTGAACATAAAATGTTTGGTGCGCAATAAACCTAATTAATATAAATATTAGACCAACACTTGCTCAGTAAAAAAAATAGCTATACTATCGAAGTATACAATAAACTTTGAATTTTGTAAATTGCTGTAAAAACAACAAAATTATGACGGAATTAAACGCCGCCATGCCCAGCGCAAGGACGCGAGCCGGCGAGTTGTTTCAGCGTCAGACGCTTACAAGCGATGATTCTGATGATACGTACTTACGTACATTTGCCAAATCATTGCCTATGTTAATGTAAATTTCAGTAAGTCATGGATTTATGTATTGAAAATTAGTTGATTTTATTTTATGTATTAAAAATCAACACAGGTACATAGGCAAACTTAATGTCAATAACATTTTCTACCAGTCAATCTTAGATTGTGCAAAGATAATTATAAAATCCATGCAAGTGTTGTAAAAAGAGCTTATAGCAAAAATGCTAAAAATATGTATTTAAATCATTTAGGTAGGTACGTACTAACATATTTAACGCATATAGACCGAAAACGCTCATTGAGCGACAAAAATAATTGTGTGTTCATTTACGCTCTAACTCTGTCGTGAAAAGGTTGCATCGACTATAAGACATTATAGGTTTTCTATGTTGCCATATCGCGTTGTGGTCATATACAATAATAATATTTCCTTTAGCGAAAGATTTATTTTATTACAAACTTAACAACTATCATTTGTACATAACATACTAGCTTTGCTTTAAAATGTTATGATGTCTTTTTTTTTTTTTTTTTTACCTTAACTTTTCAAGTTTTAGTACTCACAAAGTTTGAAACCATTTATTGTTCAAGAAAATGAGTACAAGTTAAGAGTATTTGTACTCATTTTGAAGCCAACATCTAGAACTAAAAGAATTTAAGACCTAAGTTAAGATTTAGGTCTTAGTTTTAAAACTAGAGCACTTTGAGTGCGAAAGTATGAAGTGAGTCGATTTTTTTGCTCGCCAGTGTATATTACCTATCTGAGATCAAAATGCGGTCATCAATCTACATTTCAGGCATGGTGATTATTCGCAAAACCCCGGTAACTACAGACACAACACTACCACGGCCTCTAGTCACCGATAGCCCCGCTAATCCTAGCAACGGTAGTGATCAAGGGTACGGCAGGGCAGGGAATATTAAAAATCCTCGACAGAGAACCGGCTACCATCCCCAACAAGGACTGGCCCTAGTGATATACAATGCACGTACGTTGTGATCTGAAAAAAAAGATGTGTGAAGAAGTTGGGAGAAAAACTAGATTAAAATATAGTTGGACTATCTGAAGTCCTTGAGCAGGACTCGATACTACTTGAATCTTGTTCTACTACCGGGAGGACAACTGTCCCTTGGTGATATCGAGTTTATCGTCCACAAGTCCATCATAAACAACTCCTTACCATCAGGCGGGATCCGTATGCTCTTTAGATAAGCAAGTAACGCCAAGACCATCGAAAATGTGTCGACTAGGGTAGCGTATCTTGTGCTTAAACACCGACAGGTATTCACTGAATTCACGATGACGAATTCACGAATATATTGGCTAATATAACCATACAATACAATTTTATTATATGAATACTTAGTTATTAAAATGAAAGTAACTTAACCTTAACTACCGCGAATTAATAATTATTCACAAATTTATATGTAGGAGACAAAGATTAGCAGGCTTTATGGAAAATTTTTGAATTTAATGAAAAAGCCTTTATTTCATGAATTCGAAGCCACAAGCGACTTTATCCTGTCATTGAACAAGCAAATATTATGGTGACGTATCTGTTATCAATGGGGTAATAGGCACACTAAATATTAACTAGACCTTAAAAAAGTCGGTTGATGATGTCTAGGTACCTACGTGTTGTAAATGTTCAGCTTTGGTAAGTCCACAATCACTTTTAATGCCTAGAAAACCATATATAAATGATGGGTTTTCGGGACAATCCCACCCTAATGCCCACCGCTGTGACTCCTGTGAGCCAGGATAAACAGCGGAGTAACCAACTGATTCACCGAGTTTTGACACTCGTGCATCCCGTGGACAACTAAACCTACTGTCTTGGACCCCGCAACGAATTTAATCAGAAGTAAATAGGAGGAGTTAGAAAGAGTTTCCACTTCCCTCCACGGAGGACCTTAAACTACGGGACCTATGGGAGCTAAGTTTGATTGCTATAATATGTATGGCAGAAACGTTTAAATGCACGGAAATTCCCTCCAGATGAGACTAAATCCCCATAGTAGGCCACTCCAGACGATACATGTAAGCTGTTCAACATATATAGTACGATCATTGTGCCAAAGACTACACGCCCAGAGTAGGTATGTGATGAGCAGACTGCTCCTGATCGGAGCCAGGTGTTGAGCATTGACAGTTTGGCGAATCAACTAGCTTAAATGAGTATAACTTGCTCCGAAAGTTACCATGACCCGTAAGAAACTGAGCGACACTGTGGATCAATCTCCCCAACCTTCAAATGACGGGTTGGCAGTTTAAGTGGTTGTAGTAAAGCTTTTAGAAAAAATATCTTAGCTCAAACTCTCAATTTATGAAGGTTTAGCTCAAAATGAGAGCCCCGTATTTCAAGTCTTTCAGAAGCTTTTTAATTCCGTAATCGTTGAATGAACCTAGTCTAAAGTATGGAAGATATGGATAAGAGGAGTAGAGCATCATACTAGTGAGCAAGCCCAACTAGGGAAGGACCTATACCTTACAGAAGACCATAACTAAATGAATACACACAGCGGTGTAGGTGTGTTCCTATCGTTTCGTCTACTATACTATCGTTTTAACGAACGTCTTCCTATGCCAGGGAAATTGCATTATGAAACCCTGCTTAATTTTGGGTCAGCAACACGCTAGTGATACCTTTCGCATTGCAAGGGCCCTTAAGCTACGATAACTGCTTACCTTACGCTTGTTTGCCACCGTAGTTGTATAAAAAATGGACCAGAAGAGTTGTGGTTCTTTTCTTTAAAAACCACACCGTAATAAAAAACTAGACCCATTTCGCTTCTTAACCATATCTACAAATTGTTCTCCCAGGGTTATCGTGATTTGTCAGTAATTCAGATTTTTAATAAAAAAAATAAAATCAACTAACTTCACTGCATAAATCCATGAATTACTGAAATTTACATTAACACATGGCAATGATTAGACAAATGCATGTACGTACATAAATCATCGCTTGTAAGCGACTGACGCTGAAACAACGCGCCGGCACGCGTCTTTGAGCCCGGCATGGCGGCGTTTAATTTCGTCATATTTTTTTTGTTTTTACAGCAATTTACAAAATTTAAAGTTTTTTGTACACTACGATAATGTAGCAAATTTTTTACTGCGCAAGTGTTGGTCTAATATTTATATTGATGAGGTATATTGCACACCAAACATTTCGTGTTCGGAAAAAAAACGGCAAAAAAGTTACATTTTTTAAAATATCTTTAAAAATATAATACCTACAATAAAAGTTGCTTTCCATGTTTTGTTAGAAATTTAATTACCTGTCATTTGATACCCATATTGTTTAAATCGGATGAATAGTTACCGCAATAATCGACAAAATCTAAAACCAGGAGTGACGTCACAAATGACGTCATAGCTACCCCCTCCACCACTTTAGAAAGCGACAACAACCAGTTTGAGTATCAGCACACCATGCCGATTCCAACGATACCACTTGTCGTTATAAACCTTTTCAGTCCTACGAAAATCGTAAATAAGCGACTTTTTTACAATTGGCCTCTCTACTATAAGCAATTGTGTGTCCATATATCTCTTTCTGTATCATTACGTTCCGTATTCATACTTGAAATCTTAAAGCAAGTACGCATAAAAAAATCCCATATTTTTTTGCGAAGTTACTTGCTTAAAGATTTAAACTGAACGCTGCTCAGTTAGAATATCAGCGCTGCAGTTTAAATGCCGCAGCACAGAGCTGAGATTAGGACCCTTTCTGACATCATACAGGATAATTTTCTGTTATTGTTTTTGTCTGTATCTGTTATCCTGTGTATGTTCGAATAAATGCTTTCTTTCTTTCTTTCTATGAAGGTAGATTATCTTTCTTCATTATATGTACTGCTGCTTGGTCCAAATTCTGTAATGCATAGTAAAATCATCATCATCATCATCATATCAACCCATAAACGTCCCACTACTGGGCACGGGTCTCCTCCTTACAGTTGGAGGGATATTAGCCTATTATACCACGCTGGCCAGACGGGTTGGTATAAGGTTTTGTTTCGAGTTTTCCTTCTCTTACAGTGGGTATTATCTGCCCGACTTTCCCCCTTAGTCGACTCTTACGACACCCATGGGATGGAAAGGGGTGGTGACATTTGTATTATTAGTCCGTCACCACACGGATAAAATAGAATAAGAAAAAGCTTTTTTCTACCAAATTTTGAAATGCACGTACTAATTATTATGTCTGCATCACCAAAGTTAGACTGTCAGATGATGACATGTATTGTCCAAAATGTTAAATAAATAAAAGTACAGTACGTTTAATTCTTCATTATAATAGAGGAATTTATTACCACGTACGATTAGGCTGTGGAATGAGCTCCCTGCCGAGGTTCTCCCAAGAGACTATAGCATGGGGTTCTTCAAGAAAGGAGTTATAAGGTTTTTAAAAGGTCGGCAACGCGTGAGTGACACCCCTGGTGTTGCAAACGTCCATAGGCTACGGTAACTGCTTACCATCAGGCGGGCCGTATGCTTGTGTGCCACCTTGGTAGTATAAATAATAAAAATTACAAGTTGTTATACGTCCGTGCACAGCCATCATGGCGTTTACGTCTATTGCAGACGATTTATAGTGCAATGTCTGAGAGATATCGCTTTTGGTGGCTGAACAGACCGATGTGAAAACGACAGAAGGACCAACGAAAATGAATAAGTTATGGGCAATTCACAGCTACGACTACAAATTTGTATGTAATAGCTAGCATAATTATATTTTCTTCTTTTCTTTCTTTTCTGTTTAAAAAGACAACTGCCGCACTATAGAACAAGCTCTGTGTCACAGGGGACTTTACAAACATACAATTAATGGACACAAATTACACCCAGACTCAGAACAACTCTTTGTAGATCACACAAAGTTTTATCCTGTGTGGAAACCGATCCCACAACCTCGTGCATGCTATGCACGAGGCGCATACTACGGTCACTGGACCACCAAGGCAGTTAAGTCATTATGATTTGCATACAGAATCTCATAGCTCTTTACTCGTGATAAATCAGAGGTTTTACCAACATGTTTCATTAAATTTGTCTTATGATGCCTTCATCATAAGACAAATTCGCCACCAACACCACGCCGAGTATTGTAATAGGTAATCCATAAATTTTTGTTTCTACTCTGGGAGTAATTTGGTGCCCTTTAATTAACGTACGTCAGGCTGGCCCGGCCCCACGGAATTTGATAATGAGATTGGTATCAATCGAATGTACCCGCTTATACCAACATATGTAACACCTTCGTTTTCAATGTAACTCTTTTTTAAAGAAGTTACAAGCACTTCTTGGTGGCCGGGCCAGCCTGACGGTTTCAGCCCGGCCACCTTGTTTACCGCTAATCTACACAATGTACTGTCAATATTTTGGTACAGATCAAATGTACTCCTTATTACAAACATATGTAACGCCTTCGTTTTCAATGTAACTCTTTTTAAAAGAAATTAGAAGCACTTCTTGGTGGCCGGGCTGAAATTATTTCGTTAGTATAAAACAGTAAAACTGCAACACCTACCAATAAATAGTGCCAGTACATAATGAGGTATAAAGATATAGAATATATGTAACGCTTTCATTTTTGATTTGAATATATATTTAGAGAGAAATAAGTACTTGAAATTATTTCAGCCCGGCCACCTAAAAGCGTTAATATCTCCTATAATCTTATGCCAATTTTTACAGTAAAAATTGATATAGCCAAGAAAAGAAAGTTACATTCGTTTAGGTTTAGTCGTATACCCTAAAGCCTTCTGTTTAACTAGATCATTAAAACCTACGAAAGTTAACGTTGAGTGACCATCAGTCATTAACTAATTTCAGGACATTTGCTTTGTTGAATGAAACAAAATTCGTAACAATTTTGTTTTCCTTGCCACCTTCCTAATTTTATTAGACAACATTTTGTACTTATATTAATTATTATAACAATTGTTAATTATAAATAATCGGAAAAAAATATTATTTTACATAAATACTATTATAATTTTTTGGAGTTTCACATACATAAGTATTATACGTTAAGTAAAAATCACAGATAATAATTTTTGGATACATAATTAACCTATATACGTTTCTCACATCAAAAAAAAATATACTGCAACAAATCAATTTATCAAATGAAAATCAAATCAATAACTACACGACTCTTGCGCATCTATTCTGTCTACTCGGGGAAGATAGATGTTATGTCTTATGACGCGACACAGGCGCCGTCTAAAAAATCGGCAGTAGCGTCCGTGAACTACTACTACAACTACTTATCTTTCTCTGATTATGTTGCGAAGCCAGAAACGGAGAAAATATATATAGGTTAATTATGTATCCAAAAACTATTATCTGTGATTTTTACTTAACGTATATTACTTATGTATGTGAAACTCCAAAAAATTATAATAGTATTTATGTAAAATAATATTTTTTTCAGATTATTTATAACTAACAATTGTTATAATATAATTAATACAAAATGTTGTCTAATAAAATTAGGAAGGTGGTAAGGAAAAAAAAAATTGTTACGAATTTTGTTTCATTCAACAAACCAAATGTCCTGAAATTAGTTAATGACTGATGGTCACTCAACGTTAACTTTCGTAGGTTTTAATGATCTAGTTAAACAGAAGGCTTTAGGGTATACGACTAAACCTTAACGAATGTAACTTTCTTTTCTTGGCTATATCAATTTTTACTGTAAAAATTGGCATAAGATTATAGGAGATATTAACGCTTTTAGGTGGCCGGGCTGAAATAATTTCAAGTACTTATTTCTCTCTAAATATATATTCAAATCAAAAATGAAAGCGTTACATATATTCTATATCTTTATACCTCATTATGTACTGGCATTATTTATTGGTAGGTGTTGCAGTTTTACTGTTTTATACTAACGAAATAATTTCAGCCCGGCCACCAAGAAGTGCTTCTAATTTCTTTTAAAAAGAGTTACATTGAAAACGAAGGCGTTACATAATATGTTTGTAATAAGGAGTACATTTGATCTGTACCAAAATATTGACAGTACATTGTGTAGATTAGCGGTAAACAAGGTGGCCGGGCTGAAACCGTCAGGCTGGCCCGGCCACCAAGAAGTGCTTGTAACTTCTTTAAAAAAGAGTTACATTGAAAACGAAGGTGTTACATATGTTGGTATAAGCGGGTACATTCGATTGATACCAATCTCATTATCAAATTCCGTGGGGCCGGGCCAGCCTGACGTACGTTTTAATTATATATTTATGGTAAAGTCTCCCGTGACACAGAGCTTGTTCAATAGTGCAGGAGGTTTTTTTGAAAGACATTATAATATACTCCTAGTATATTTTAGATTTTATATATTTTAAAAAGAAAAATGGTAGACGCTAAAATTTGTTTAGGTTACTTTTTAATTTAACAAATGGCCTTAGCTAATATTAAATTTGAAAATGTTATTTTGCCTGTATCACCACAACATAATTTTCAAAATAAAACCTAAATAAAAAAATCTTCATAATTAAATCGTCGTTGGGAAAATAACAAAAAGCTCTCAGCAAATATGATTTTTTAATGAAACCTCACAACTCTTTGTGAGTAGAAAGACCACTTTATTAAGTTAGGTTGGGTAAATGAAAATAAAAGCAACAGGCTTGGGTTACAGGATACCGAGGGCCGTCTGAGAAACACGCCAAAGATTTTATTAGTTTAAATAGGGTCTGTTGTCAGGGCACCTTACGGGTTTGAATTTCATTGTCATGTCGAAAAGATTTCTGGTTGCAGTAAGTCTTTTCTCAAACTCAGTTTATCAGTCCGGTTGCTATAGTACGGACTCTGATTAATTGGGGATCAGATGGCTATACGTGTACCTAATTTGTCCTAAAATATTATATTTTAGCTCTTTTAATGAAATTTCTACAATCAAAATCAAATTAGCTACATTAAAGGTAACGTCTGTCATTATCTCAGCTGAAAGACGTTCGCTATTGGACATGGGAAAGAATTATTACAGAATTCGGTCCTGAGCTGACCTTATCCATCGCCTGTCTCTCGTAGTCTTCACTAAAACTACAGAGCCTTTCTTACCCAGTGGCCATAGATTGTTCTAGTTATGAGCCCTGCTTATAGCCACTAAATTAAGGCATTCTTTTGACCTATGAGTGTGTCGTCTAACTTAATTTCAGACTTCAATTTTAATTTTTTTTGCATACTACTTGGGTGGCAAACAAGCATACAGTCCGCCTGATGTTAATCAGTTACAGCCTATGGACGCATGCAATACCAGAAGTAGCACTTGCATGTTGCTGAGGATTTTTTTATACACCAGGGCTTTAAGATAGAGTAACCTCTCTTAAACAATATTCTATTACTGCTGACTGATAAATCTTTTTATAAAATTTTATTAAAACATAAATATAAGCATTAAATGCTTAGAATAAAACCCTTAAACAATGGGGTATATTTTCATTCGTCAAACATAATCGCTCGGTATATCCACACTTGATGTAATGGCCCATTTGGCAGTAAAAGTACCCCTGGATTTGACGTGGCTCGATAACAAAGCATCGTTTGTTTTTCACCTGTCGTTCCGGTGATAGAATGTTTTTATGTTCTGTGAATGGTGTGTGATACATATTTATGGGTTCTTTAAGAGTAGGTATTCTTGTAAATTGATTACGATTGTGAATGAGGTTAGAACAATGACATTTTGAGTTTGAGTATTTTGCATTAAATGGACTTGGCGAATGTACGGACGCCTCACGGCTAGATGAGCCGATGACTTTAAAAAGGTTGCTCTGGGGACTGGATGCGGAAGGCTACGGACCAGGTGTTGTGGTGTGAATGAGAGATCTTTGTCCAGCAGTAAAGAGAAACAGGCTGATTGATTGTTTAAAGCTACCATTAGTATTAGTCATATATGTAGGTAAATATAAAATAGTACAGATTTAACAGTACATTTTTCTTCCGTGTTAGCCAACTATTTTCTTTTGAAAATTTAGAAACAGTTCGTTATTTATTGAATTATGTTTAAATTTCGGTCACTTTGCTACCTCTTATTCTTTTTAATTATCTTTCTGTACATAATTAGCTTGTATCGTGATGTAGAGATAAGCACTGCTGTGACTACACGTGCGGCGCCTAGTATTGTAGGTTCCATCCCCTTACGGTACATATTAGTATTTGTGTGACCTGCCAATAAACATTCCAAGTCTGATTATGCCTTGTGTGTTTTTGTGTAAGTTCGGATTATTCTTTGCATGTTCATGTAAGAATTTAAAAACGTTGCCTTCACAAACATTGTTAAATATTCATTTATCTCCAATAAAAATGTAAATTATTTTTGGTTAAGGTCACCCAAAAACTTGCCAGTGAATTACAAAATGATATTTTTATACAAAAACAGTAAAGTAGGAAGCGTCACAAAAATTACAATAATTATTTTGTAGGAAAGTTAGTATCTTACAAAATGTTGGGCAAGATAAAAGTTTTTATATCCAACGATGACAGTTTTATACTTAAGATAATACAACTTTGAGTCAAACTGTTATTAGCACGCCATAATTTTATGAATTTTCATTAAAAAAACTTTGTCTTATTTTATAATTATTATTTGTGGTAAAGAAAGATTGATATTTTAATGTTTGTCATGTGGCTCGTATCAGCTGGATGTAAAAAGCAAAGCACTATACCAAGTGACGCATGCTTCGAGAGCCGTTCATCAAAATTATGACAGGCTGATGATGATGCCGATTTTTTTTCATCATCATAAAAATAGAAGTTTAATTACAAATTATTGCTACATTACGAAAAATTACATAGCTTGTGTAAAGTAAAAATAATGTCCTTCTAATCGAATTTTGGTCACGGCGGGTAATCTCAACGGAGACTTGCCATTTGCGCGCAAGAAATTATAGTGTGTGCGCAAACACAAGTGCACTCTTTATTCCCTCATTCTCATAGTCCGATGGGACGGCAAATCCGACATGGCCGGGGAGAGATCAGGCGTAAGATCAATGGCTTTACGTGCTTTCCAATTTCCAATTCCGGGCATCTATAGTGAATTTCTTAACAGAAAAACCCAATATCAATTTTTGGCCCGACCCGGGAATCGAACCCGGGACCTCGTGATCAGCAGTCTCACACATTGACCACTGAGCCATGAAATCAGTTCTTGTGTAAAGTAATAATAATGTCCTCCTAACCGAATTTCGATCACGGCGCGGCGGCGGCTAATTTCAACGGAGACTTGCCATCTGCGCGGGAGATATTATAGTGCACAAGTGTGTGCGTAAATACAAGTGCACTCTTTATTCCCTCACTCTCATAGTCCGATTTGCGAATTTCTTAACAGAAAAACCCAATATCGATTTTTTGGCCCGACCCGGGAATCGAACCCGGGACCTCGTGATCAGCAGTCTCTCACAACGACCACTGAGCCACGGAGGCAGTTGTGTAAAGTACTGTAATAACAACTACATTTTTCTAATTTTCACGGGTGAATAGATTTTAAATAACAATTTTTAAAGTTATTTTTTCATTAAAGTAACACAGTACAAATAGTGGCAAATATCATGTCAGCTAATTTTCTTAGTTGCGAATATCTCGAGGTAAGAAATTGTTTGAAACTCGTTTTAGAAATTTTAATCAGTACTTAGTTACAAATTCACAGAAACATAACGATCTGTAAAATTATTTTATGAAATAGGCTTGTTTTCAATATCTAGGGTTTTTTAGTACTCAACCACGAAGCATCAGATAGTGAGATATATCTCATATTCGAATCAATAGTTGAGCGTGAATCCCGAGAGGGTGGATCGGCGACCTGGTAAAGGTTGCGGGCAACCGATGGACAACGTCAGCTCAGAATCGAGAGTTGTGAAAATCCTTAGGGGAGGCCAGGGTCCAGCAGTGGACGTCTTTTGGCTGAGATTATGCGTGTGTTATTCCTTCACCCTAAAACAGCTGCAAGAACTTGAATGTTAAATGCGGCCAGTTAGCTAACTTAATAAAACTTAATTTAGCTGATAAGTTAACATAACATTTATCTATTCTGAGGCTACACAAAGATCTCCGGGACAGCTATATAAGATAAATCTGCAGGTGGCCAATAAAGCCGTCCTCGACACAACGATACATAAATTATTTAATTGCAAATATTATATCTATATTAAACACGTGATAAATGTCACTTCAGATTACTCATAAATTGCAAATTATTGCAATAAATCCTCTTAATAACAGGTTGACTGTTCTTTTACGGCGACTGTCTTTTGTTTAGTTATTGCATTATTTATTCACTTCCTGCCAATAATAATAATAATTTGTAATTCTATGGGCAATAGGCTGACTGACGATCGATCAAATTCTACCTAATTGCTCTATTAACATGAATGAACCTATAAAATATTGTGTTCATCATCTCTATAAAAATATTATGAAAAAGGTTGAAGATAGTTTGGATATTCTTACTGATCCTTCTAATATTAAACACATGTAAGCTTTTTAATTGAATGTTTGTTACTCTTTACAATTTTATACCCTATATACCGAAATGGCACGGAGCTATAATTTTATTTTTTAATATAGGGATCCGTAAGGAAATAAAAAATTTGCCGTGGCTTCATTCGGAATCTCTGCAACGCAGAGATTCCGAATGCGTAATAAGCCTTGGCTACAAATTTTGCAAAATGCGTAATAAGCCTTGGAAAAAATATTTTTGGAAACTGAATCCCTATAAGGATGTTAAATAAAGTAACGTAAGTAAAGTAAAGTCAGGGTAAGCCATTAGTTTCCAATAAAGCAACGATCTATAGATCTGTAGCCGTAGCATAAAAATACCTTTCTCCTGAAGTATTTTCTATTTCTTGATCTTCATCATTCATTACTGACCTCTTATGACACACCGGAAGCAAGAGGGAGATCTTATTTGTAATAGGGTGCCGTAGGGTTTGAGGGTAGATGGAAAATTAAAATGAAAGGTCGGATATATGTATATATATATTATACGACAAACCTGTTGGTGGAATGGTTAGTTGACCAGATTGGCTATTAACCACTTGATAAAAAGAAAAAATTAAAACAAAATCAAAAATAAATCAAATGTACAATATACACTAAAGGTCTCAGATTGACATCGCATTATAAGAAAACGCCACATGGACAGCTGTTATCGTTGTTATAGTGATAATTTTATAAGTTCTTGATAAAATGTTTAAAAACATGAATTGTCAGTATCCTTACTAATATTATAAAGGTAAAAGTTTGTAAGAATGGATGGATGTTTGTTACTCTTTCACGTAAAAACTACTGAACGGATTTGGATGGGCACAGAGATAGATTATGGTCTGGAATAACACATAGGTTACTTTTTGCAGCGATAACCGACATCCACGCGTGCGGAGCCGCGGGCAACAGCTAGTATAGTCATAAATTGGCTCATTTCAAATTCGTAAGCTGCAAAAACATATCTACGTGTCTTTGAGATAATGTCTTGTAGAACATCCTTTCAGAAGATTTGAGACGTTAAGATCAAAGTTGTCACCGCTAACTGAAAGCAATCGTGACTAATCTCTCTAAACAACCTGTAAGCTAGGTACAGTTCTCTTGAAAAACTGTTTTTTCACCTATCGAAATTTATTTACGATAATGTTCTTCTTCTTCTTATCGGTTGGTTAGTGGCCAACTTAGTGACAGAGTTATTAAGATCGCCCATATTTAGGCCTCTGTCGTGATCTAACGACTGAGTCGGGACCGACTTTTAACGTGCCCTCCGAAGCACGGAGACACTAATAATGGATAATGTTTAGAAGCATACATAAATTTCACTGCCTCGGTGGGCCAGTGGTCGCAGTATGCGCCTGCAGTGCAAGAGGTTGTGGGTTCGATTCCCACACAGGACAAAACTTTGTGTGACCCACAAAGAATTGTTCTGAGTCTGGGTATAATTTGTGTCCGTTAATTGTATGTTTGTAAAGTCCCCCGCGACACAGAGCTTTTTCTCTAGTGCGGGAGTTGTCTTTTTTAAAAACAATAAACAAAAACAATAAACGATCAAAATTGGGATTCGACATATTCTTGAATTAGATTTTACGTACAAGATTTAATTAAATGCATTTATAATAATAAAAAAATAATAAACCTATTTCATACTTTTCAAGTGCACGCCACTTGGCACGATCCTCGGCATCTTCTGTCCATTTTGCAAAGATCGTCGCTCTATATATGTGCTAACTGCGACATGTTTATGATGATAATTTAAGAAGCCCTCAAATTTATAATACTTGTCATGCGTATTAAACAGAGCTGTCTCCTTAGGTAAAAATCAGAGAGCAATATTCTCTAGTTAGTTATATATAGTTCAACCTTTGTAGGTAAACAAAAGATAGGCAGGAAAAATGTCGAAATACATATTTTTGTCTTACACTTACTTCAAATCAAATCAAAAATATATATTTCGACATTTCTCATGTCTATCACATGAGAAATATCGAAATATATATTTTTGTCTTACACTTTCTTCAGATCAAATCAAATTAATCTATTATTTGCGAATGTGTGTACAATTAATTATGTTGCAAATAGTAAATGTGCCTCAATACTCCAACTTTAGGCATGTAAATGTTTAAGAAACAAGAATAAGGTTATGAATTTATATTAACAGGCTACCTCAGCTTACCTCAGATACGCTTTATCGTTTTGTCTACCTATACAGGACACCGGGATGTGTGTAGCCTTTACTAGACCTCAGGTAGCTTATAGGCTGGTACCCAACTACTATCTAGTATTAAATTTTGAACTTTTTTACTATTAGAAGATCAGAGACAGTGAAAAGTACATTAGGTTTCGTCTGTACCTTGCATTTTAGAATGTTTTTTTTTGTGCTACTGAAGTTTTAAACAAGCATATCACATGCTTGATAGTTACCATAACCATAGTCTATGGACTTGCGTGTTGCTGACCTTAAACACATCTTCAGATTAAAGTAATAGGTATAACAATAATATTGAACAATGTTTTCGCACCCGACTATACGCAACCAAAGGCACATGAAATTCACAGTACACTTAAAACTTTCAAGCTCAAAGCTTTCGACACTCGAGCAGCGACGTACCTCCTTGAGTGCACGCCTGAGTCTAATATAATATGTATCACGTGTCTTGTGTTATGGCCTCTAGTGTGGCGAGGCAAAGGCCTAGAAAGACGCGACAGGCTAGAACGTGAAGATTCCTTTACAATATTTCATTTATCAGTACATAATATAATTTTTTTGGAAGACATGTAAGCTCATACGTGGTTGTGCCTCATCTCAAGAAAAAAGTTAGGCCGTGAATTAGATGCGACAGTAAATAGTATATCAAAGAACTTCTTACTTATTTTTTGTGTCTAAACTTTACCGCGACCTCCAAGTGTCTTTTTATTTTTTATATTAATACGGACACAAATATATGTCCCGCCTGATAGTAAGTAGTCACTTACAATTGAGCGTTTTGCAATGAGACGACAACAAGGCTTCAAGCAGTTTAGCATCAGCCATCAGCGCGTTGCATCGTGTTTTGGCGACTCTCTGCGTTCGGTTGCGGTATCGTAATCGTGCGATTTTGCGATTGTATCGATGCTGCATCGTGATTTGGCGAATCTCTTTGTAATACATGCAAGAATGAACCAAATCGATGCGTTAGTCGCTGTGTCAAGTTTTTTAGGATGCGATAAAGAATGTTTGGTCGCAGCATTTAGCTTCTAAAAAGCGACTAAATCGCAGATCGCCGATGCTAAAAACATGTAGCACTAAAAGAAAAATTGTAATACATTTATATTGATTGCAGGTACGGTCTAGTGGTAAAGATGATGACCTCATCATTAATAAAGTGTGGATTTTATTTCTACGTGGTGCATACTTACGTGTTACTAAATCAATTTCGTGTAAATTGTGTATTTGTAAAGTCACCCACGATACAGCACTTGTTCGCTACTGTGAAAATTATCTTTTGAAAAAACTAAAGTCATTAACAAAATTTAAATTAATCATCAATTATACGCATCCGCTATTTTAAAGGCCATACTCATAGCGTTTCCTCACCTTAGGTTTCGAATTTCTGAATGATGTCAAAGTAAATTGCCATGAATTCTTAATATGAGATACAGAATTAACACAACAAATGCATTAGAGGGTACTGTCACTTAATGTTTTGTCATTTGGAAGGGGAGGAAGTTGTCAGTTAATCGGTGAATATCATTCACAGTTTTTGCTGTACAAAGGTTCGTAGTTTTAGTGGAAAGTCTTTTGGGCCTTTTCTTTTCCTCAAAACTGTGACATCAATCAGACATTTTATGTATACCTTTAAACACAATATCTGATAAATATCTAATAAATAGGAAACTGTCTACCATGCATGCCATATCAAATTACAGGGTTGAAAACGTTCAAAAACTTTTTTGATTGAATTTTGCTCAGTTCACTAACCCCGCTTAGTTCAGAAATAAATTTCTACGTTAACGAGTTTAGATTTTAACATACTATAGGTTAATTAATAACTTGCTAACTTGAACAATATTTCATTGTTTGCTGTAGTGTATCAGAAACTAGTTAACTGTTTGAAAATTAATATTTTGATACAGCACTTTGATATTGGTTTGTTATTATTTTGTTTAGGTATTGAGTATTTCAATGAAAATATATTATGTCCTTTATTTAGTTTGACTTACAAAATGTATAATTGGCTACTTGACAGGTGTTATAATGAAATATGAAATGTATTGGTTAAGGCAGCTTACAGATTAACATAAGTTATACATAATTTTTATTTGCAAGTATACATAATTTTTATTTGCAACTATTTTATTTTTGCAAAATAAACTTGCGATATTTTATCTGTGGATTACAAGAACCGAAACGCGGGCAGCCATGTTTGAGTATTTTATGACGCTACATTGCACAAAACATTTGGTATCTCTGTTTTATTGAATGATTTTTTATTAGGAAATAACCTGAGTTCTAATAACTATAACATTTTGATTGATTGAAAGATTGAAATTGATTGTTTAAAATTGAAGTTTTAAAATGCAAAAACTTTGGCATAAGAACCTAAAAAATAGTTTTGTTTCCCATAATGATGTCACATTTTGAACCTGACGTAAATTTACGTGATCGACTATTTTCGCGCTACATTTCAAATAAATGAACAAAATCTTTTTTTTTTCTTGTATTAAATAACGTTTTTTCAAGAAAAATATATTTGTAAGAGGTATCTTACAAATATACAAGAAAAAAAAAAGATTTTGTTATTTATTTTTCATGAATAAGCTATGTATTTACAAAAGTATGAATATGTTTTCATGTTGTATCATTACCACAGTACAGACCACAGAAAGCTATTTCTGTGGTACAGACTTAGTGTGGGATCAGTTGACAGTGAGTAAGTTGTCCTAAGATATTATTATTATAAATATCGGTAATACCATTCATTACTGTCAGTAGACGGTTCATAAAAATTTTTTTCAAGAAACTTTACATAGTAAAAACGAAGATAAAAGGTGAATCCATACACGTTTTTCTCTAGAACTATAGTTTTTTTCTATTTCAAACTTTTCTCTTAAGTTTTTAAACTTTGTTTTTAGAGTGCTCAGTAGAAAACATAAAAGTTTTGCAAGTTCTGGCACTTTCTATAAAACTTCTTAAAGATTATTTACTAAGATTCAAGAAGTGCGTCGTCTAGAACTACAAAAAACTTTATACAATTTATAAAATATACGTGTAATAAAATCTCATCACGTAATTTAGTCGTCAATCACGACGTTTAACGCAATGTCAGTAGTAATGCCACCCGGTGAGGTCAGAAATGGAGTAGGAGGAAAAGCTCCTACAGATAATATTGCAATGTTTTCAAAAACATCAATAATCAAAGGTGTGACTGAACCGAGTCCTGTTTGCCACCACTGTGACTGCGACGACGACTCGGCGTAGCATACGCTCAAGTCGTATCCGGCTTGGGCGGTGCAGCACCGGGACCTCGTCGCAGTTATCGGTGTAGACCTGTCGCTGCCTGCTATGGTGCGATCTATTGTCAGCGCCAGTAAGTGGATGGCGGTCGCATCCTTCTACGAGGATGCCATCTCGCAAAAGGCGGCGTCAGCGCTCTTACGGGCGCCTGATGCCGTCATAGTGAAGCTGCGGGTGACGGGTCGGGGCATCAAGCCTCTCACCCGCACCTTTCCGCGGAGGGACAGCGTTCCCGGTGCACCCGGACGCTGTCACTGACCACTGACGTCATATCAGGCTCCGTTGGTCCACCCGTGAAGGCGGGTGTAGGTGCACAGGAGGGTTAGTTTTGGTCGGTATACCGGCCGCCTACCACCTTTAGGCCGGTGAGTCCGACATATCCGCTTTACTTACCCATGCGGGGCGATATGCGTAAAGCATTTCCCATTATTAGGTGTGACAACTTGAGTCATTCAGGTTTTACCATAGGATACGCTATGTTGAATATTAGAACTCAGTAACTAGTACTATTGTCTTTTTTTTTGCCACAAATTGTTTTACTGTGTATACACATTGTAACGTTGTAGTCCATGTTAAAACTATGTGTCTTCTTTTTTAATTTAATTTAATAAAAAAAAACAATATTTAGAAAGAAAGAAAGAAAGAATATTATTTAATTGGCACAAAGTACATATACAAATCTTTGTTTTATAAAATTACATTATAACATAATAATTATGTAAGCGTAATTACATGTGCCAATAGGGTCACAGCTCAGCATATATTTACACCTATCCGTCAAATTATTAACAAAATAAATGCATGAACCAATACAATACCAACTGGTAAATATTTTTGTTTATCGTTTCTTTTGGGACAGCATTCCAACATTCGAATGAATGACGAACGAACAATTCGAAATATTTTTTGAAGGCATTTTGAGCCTTCAAAAATATTTACATGTACCAAAACAATTGAGCCTAGGCACCACCACCTTGTTCCCGTTTATTCCACCCAGCTGCACCGTTTGTTCCGTATTGTTCCGCCGTTCGAGTCTAATTAACCAGCAGTCAATTGCAGGACGCCTTCAGACATTACCCAGTCGGGCGGGGCCAATTATACGCCAATTAATTTTGCAATAACAACAGGGATGGTGACGTAGAAGTTATATGTGGGCCTGTAGGGGGGTTAAGTGGATTAGATTTGCGACGAAGTAGTGCAAAAGTGAAATAATCGTCTTTGGGTCAATGATTTATTATAAAGAAAGATAAGCTATCTTCATACTGAGCGGCGCGGCGTTCAGTTTTGTTTTAATGCTTTTATCTATACTAATATTATAAAGAATTTGTTTGTTTGAACGCGTTAATCTCAGAAAGTACTGGTTCGATTGGAATTCTTTTTTTTGAATAGTGCATTTATCCAGGAAGGCTATAGGCTATATAACATCCCGCTAAGATCAATAGGAGCGGAGCAGTAGTGAGATATGTTGCAAAATCGGGGAAAATATTCCAAATTACCACGCGGACGAAGTCGCGGGCGACCCCTAGTTGTTTATAGATTTCAAGTATGAATGCGATAGATAATACGGAACGTAATGATGCAGAAAGAGATAGTTGTAGATGAAAGCTTAGGCAACAGTTTCCGAGCTCTAGTGCGTTATTTACGTATTTTTTTACTATAGTGCAATGTTGGGACTTGGTGGTCAAAGTAAAAGATGTTAATTAGTCTAATGTCAGAGGTTTAATGAATAATCTTACGTACTACGATACATAATATTATAAGCTAAGTGAATGAGTGATGGGGGGCAATGCGTAACACACTACACCTGTGTAAAGTGTGTCAAATTTTAATACAATATCTTTCTTAGAAAATGGACTTTGTTTATGCAGCTGTGCTTACTTCATAAGTGTTCATATAGAAAATAAAGTAATGATTAGCAAATAAAGTAAAATTATCAAATTTATAATGAATACTTATAAACAATAAGTATTAATAAAATTATAGATTTAAACACAGAAACTACTGAAAAAAAAACAAAATTATTTTGAAATATTAGTCTCATTGACTATACTATAGTTTTAATACATATATACTTTAAATGAAAAAAAATGTATTACAATTATGTTAAAAAACAAAATTAAGAACGAAACCGCGCGCATCCATAGTATGCGTAACGGGTCAGGTAACATGCATATCGGATACCTATTACGACATAACAATGGAATGCACTGTTTTATAACAATCTAATAATGATTTATTTTAAAATGAGGTAATTTACCTGTTTCACTATGATAAATAAAATAATATAATAGAAACACAAACCGAATTAATTACAGGAATTATTTAATTATTATTGTTAACAGGCAAGTCATATAAAAAAAAGAAACTAACATCTTATATTGATATTTACGTACCTATGTTATATTCTAGTATTAAATGTTAATTAAAATTAAACTTTATAAATCTAATGCACTAAAAAAAAAAAGTTGGAAATTGTCCGCTGCAATATAAAAAAAAAGTCACATATTCACCATATCACTTAGTAACCGGAGTCGACGGCATCTCCAATACAGATAGATGCCTTTGTAGGCACCAGCCTCCATGGACCCTGGCTGCTCCTTACACCTTTGGTGTCTCACCATTGGTCCCGGTATCGCTTCGGCAGCCTTAACTTTAACGCAAATCACTCCGCTGCCGCCCAAATAAAAAATACGCCAACAATGTGTTTCCCAATCGATCCATCGAATCCAAAAAAAATCGTTCATTTTACGAGTACTCTTCTTCACAAAACCTCAAGCTCAGCACTGCCGACAGGCAGCACTGGCAGGGTCACCATGCAATGTTGGGACTTGGTGGTCAAAGTAAAAGATGTTAATTAGTCTAATGTCAGAGGTTTAATGAATAATCTTACGTACTACGATACATAATATTATAAGCTAAGTGAATGAGTGATGGGGGGCAATGCGTAACACACTACAATAGTATCATTGCTTTACTTAACCCTACGTTGAGTTCTTGCCTATGTTACATAAGTATACAAAACATTTACAGCTTTCATGTTAAGTAAGTATTGTCTTTGAAATGTGACAAGAATGGGTTGGTTTTCTTCAAACTAAATATTGTCATTTGTGTTTAAGCTTCGTATGTCAAAAGCTTTCGACAAAACATCATACAAATGTGAAGTATCTACTGTAGTGTTTATTTGAACCAGTCCTTACATTCCATATAATATCACGTAGCATATTGACAGTTGTTTGTTTACATGAAGTCTTACTTTTCTACAGTATACATATAGTAATTCCTATAATATCCGTGAGGTGACGGATTAAGAATTCAAATGTCGCCACCCCATTCCATCCCGTAGGTGTCGTAAGAGTCGTCTAAGGGAGTAAGTCAGGCAGACAATATATTATCCACTGCAAGGGAGGGAAATCTCGATACAAAAACCTATACCAACCCGTCAGACGGGTTATATCACGCTGGCCAGACTCTGGCCAGCGTGATATAGTAGGCTAATATCCTTCCAAATATATGGAGACCCGTGCCCAGCAATGGGACGTTTACGGGTTGAGATGATTATGACATATAGTAAAAAAGAGATAGAGCACCATACTAGCGAGCTAGCCTGACTGGGGAAGGACCTCCACCTTATAGAAGACCACAGGCAAATAGGTCCACAGAGCGGCGTAGTTGTGTTCCTGTGTGTGAGTACTAGTCCCCATTCAGGGATGCGTTTTAAAAGAAACTTTTTCTGTCCCAGGGTTGCTCCATCTTAAAGCCCTGGTGTATAGCAATGGATCGGCAACACGCAAGTGATACCTCTGGCATTGCAAGCATCCATAGGCAACGGTAACTACTTAACAGCAGGCGGGCCGTATGCTTATTTGCCACCAAAGTAGTATAGAAAAAGGTTGAGCTTTCCTTATTGGTTATTTTTCAGTGTTTCATATCTACAGCCTATTTGTTTCCAACTTTCTTATAAGTTGGCAAACTCATTAGTGTTAATTGTAGCTTCATACACACTTTCGCTTCAATAAATATCCATCTAGCTAATCATCATAAAACTATTACGTAATCATACTAATAGTTCAATTACAGCGATTCTCAATCACTTACGGACCAGTGGAGCTGGCCGTACAGTACAATATGTATTGCTTGCTAATTAAAACATACGAAGCTATAGATACATTGGATTTACCTTAAGGATTTATGGGAAAATGAACTTAAAGGTGTAAGATTTAATTGAAAATTGCAAAAATGTGCTTTAAATGTACACTAGCTGTAGATGTCTAATGGATATCTATTTAGTTTTATTATAATAGCCTATATTATTTTTTAATAATGTAGCTTTCTATTGGTTCGAAGAATATTAAAAATCGGCCAAATCGTCGTCGTTTTTGAGTTTATTTAAGTATGACAAACATAAAAAATTAAAATCTTTTCTTTTTATAACATTAATAGAGATGAAATGTATAATAATAAATATTATTATTATTTACTAAATTAATCAAAAGCGCCTCGATGTGTTTTTAAAATGATTACCCACCTTCAGACTAATCTAGTCGAGCGTGCTTAACCTCACAGAACTATGGAGCAATTTTATTAGCTACGGAGCCGTTTCTTGTCTCTTCTTTTCCTCCTTTGGGAATTAAATATAGCTAGTCAATAACCAACAACTGATATTTACACAATTTACTGCACGATTGGTTAATCTGTCAAACGATTGGTTACCACTGCGCGGCGTGTTGTGGGTTTGATCATGACAAATGACAAAAAAATGTGTGATTCATGAATGGTTGTCGCGAGTCTGGGTGTACTTTGTGTACGTTAATTGTATGTTTGTAAAGTCCCCGGTGACAAAAAGCCTGTTGCCTAGTGTGGATGTTATCTTTTAACAAATAAAAATTATTGAATGATCTCTGACTTGTTTCAATCGAACCTACAAAATACAAAACTAGAATATTAGCCATGGTGAACTAATAAATCTACATTTTCTTTGTTCTTCTTTATCCTGATTCACCCATTAAATAATTCGTCGTTAATTCCTCTAGCAACAAAATACAGAGCAAGTGAGGCATTGGTCAATTTAAGGTCCTCGCCTTTACCCGCAGGAAAACTCCTCGTAAACTTATAGATAGACATTACCGCTTACCCAATCTACAAGAAAAAGGGTCTTGTTAGTGATCGCGGTTAACTGCGCCACCGCTGCACCGGTTCAGGTAAACGTATAGAATTAATCACACGAACGCCAGTGTGAAAAGACTAGTCAGCGTTTGGTTATGTGGGGCTACGAAACTTGAGATTTCAGGCTGTGAAGTGAAGATGAAATGGAAAATAAATTAATAAAAACTATTGTCGCATTATATCACGCCTGGCCTTGACAAATTTTAAGTCAAAACCTCAAAAAGGTAGGCAGAGATTATAAGCCACTCATGTTACTCTATGTAAAATCTCAATTTTACTTAAAGTGCTACTAAAAACTACTACTTTTTAACAGAACAATCCAATAATAAAAGATTCTACTAGATTTGCTTCCCGATAGAATTGTAATCAATCGTTATCGGATTCACACTCAAAAACTGGGAGCACTCTGTAAACTCCATTGAAAATGGAAAAGTATAGTTATCTATGACACGGCGTGTGTAGGCTATTGATGCATGGATGAATTTAGAAAGGTTACAGGAAACTACTGTGGTTACCATTCACTGCACGGATGACTTATTAAGCGGTTACTTTACCATTTAAAATTGCGCGACTTATAATGGGTTTGATCCCCAACTAGACAAAAAAAATGTATTATCTGTCTGTTTCTTGTTGATTGGTTTGTGGCTAATTTGATTGATGACAGGGTCGTTTATGTCCGACAAATATGATGTTGTGAAGTTTCCCGCAAAACAGCGCTTCTTGCTCAGTTTTTTTATTGATAATGATGACAGAAAGTCAGTGGGCTACCTGATGGTAAGTAGTTACCGCTGCTGATGAATTTCAGCTATACCAAGGACGTAGCCAAAGCTCTGCCTTCCGTGAAGTTAGCGTACAGAATGTCTTTTGTTTAGAATTAAGCCCGGCTTAATGAAAGAAAGAAAAATGTATTTTTTTGAACAAAAGACCATGTGTCTTTTGTTCAGCAAAAAGATTTTTCTTTCTTTCATTATACATGTATTTTTATTTATTTTATTGTACATTGACATGTTTTGTGATGTTTAAATAAAACATAAACCTTATTCTTTTTTAAACATATAAATAAAATAATGAAACCCTCCGTTTCTCTGGCCTCATCTCTACTCACTCGCGTCGGACCTTTTCTCAGTCAGAATAGATTCTCATTCAATTATCTAAATGAAATCCGGATAAAGCTTGTGATCTCACAACGTTAACACAATTTGCGCTGGTCCAACGCTGAAGGAATTAAGAATCAAAGTTTTAGGACCTTGTAATCTAATAAATGGGTTCGGAGCGTGACTTGTAGTTTTCTCATTACCAAAGTGTTTGAAGCCTTGTTTCGTCTTCCAAACATTTCATAGTACATTTTTGGGAGTTTGCATATTGTGCTAGTCTTTTTAATGGTGGATTTACTTTTTCTTGAACAAAGAAAAACTAAACTACTTTAATCAGGTGATAATGTATGTAAGCTATTAAGTTAAGCAGAATTATATTTAAGTATTAGTTATTTTAATGACTACACTAGCAAATAATTGATGATGTAGAAAAAAAAGTATGACTCGTCTAATGGAAATCAGTTACCGTAGCCTATGAACGCTTGCAATACTCGGAGTAGGTATTATTCGCGTGTTGTCGCCCCTACATCTTGTAACACCAGAATTTTGTAGGGGTAACCTAAGGATTAGGAAAACGTTATTTTCAAAACCGATTTCCTAAGCGATAGAAATCTATATTGACGCACAGGAAAATAAATACACAACTGTATATAGTTATTTGGCTGTAGTCTTCTATTACGTCCTCCTTAGGAGAGGTGCTTATAGGATCACCAGGTCCTTTCTCAGTTGGGCTTGCTATCTTGTATAGTGCCCACATGTGTTAAATATTTTTAATATTTTGAACTAGCTTATTAAAAACAGTGATTTTTTTTGGGTCACGAGGAAAACTGCTACGCTAAAATAGAATTGGGCTGGTCATATCTGCCGCAAGTCAGATGATCAATGGCCCAAACTCACTACCCAGTGGGAGCTTCTAAATGCTAAGCGACATCGCGGTAGACCTAGATGGTGATGGCAGGACTAGATGGATTAATTTAACCAAGACTGGTGCTCAGCGACTTTATACCGAGAAAAGTGGAAGGAGAGTGGGGAGGCCTTTGCCCTGCAGTGGGGCAGTACAGGCTTATAATAATAATACTCAATGATAGTAGCTACATGGACTTTATACTATAATAGTGGTAAAATAAATAAGAAATAAATGTTGCTTTTTATTGCTAGCGAACCATGCAGGATGAAATTGCTAGTTAGTTTCTGGCGTGGCAATTGACCATAGACTTTTTTTTTATACTACCGATGTGGCAAACAAGCATACGGCCTGCTTGATGGTAAGCAGTTACCGTAGCCTATGGACGTTTGCAACACCAGGGGTGTCACTTACGCGTTGCCGACCCTTTAAAAACCTTATAACTCCTTTCTTGAAGAACCCCATGCTATAGTCTCTTGGGAAAACTTCGGCAGGGAGCTCATTCTACAGCCTAATCGTACGTGGTAAGACTGCTGCAGTATCCGTTTGCCATTGACGGGGCCGTATGCTTATTGTTTGGAACTTTAATACATTAACATAAAAAACGCATCACTCTTTGCGGAGATAGGAAAGACGTATGTTAAACCGTTAAACCGCAGGTGGATTGATTGATGGGGCTTTTATTCTCAGAGGTCGGCAGTATTGTTGTCGAGTTTACCCTTTTATTTTGGTATAAATAGGTGTTCAAACTCAAACTAAAATTCATTTATTTATTTAGGTTACAAAATAACACTCATGAAAGTCATAAATTATGAATAAGCCAAAAAGATGATGTCAGCAAAATTTTCCTACGGCTAGTTCGCTGGCGTTCTCTGTATATTATATATTTTATGCTCGATGTTGAGTGCGTTTTGCAGATGCTTTGGAAGTTCTCAATAGGAATGCATTTGATGTATAATTTTAACAAAAAAGGACTTCAATACGGCAAGTTGTAGAATTTTCAAGACCCTAAAATCCCAAGTCTAAAGTATTTAAACAAGATGAACTTTCATACAAACTCTTGTCTCACTTTTTCTCCCTCAAAAAATTTTTTTTAATCTGATCTTTTCAAACTGTTTTATAAATACCGGAGTTCTGCGGTAACAAAGATAGAAAATACAGATGAATTGAGAACCTACTCTTTTTGAAGTCGGTTAAAAACTAGCTGTTGCCCGCGTTTGCCTTTGTGTGGAGTGGATGTCGTGGTAAAAAGTAGTTTATGTCCTTCCCCAAGATACCTACCATTTATCTCTTTGCCAAATTTCATTATGATCTATTCAGTCGTTTTGAGTTTTTAAACTATTTACAAATTGTTTATTTTTCAGTAGACGTTGATGCGGAGGAATTTTACGACGCCTATTAAGCAGTGTGTTTTTTTTATTTTTTACAAATAAACTTAACATTATCATATTTTTACTTTTTATTTATTTAAGAAAATATATACTAGCAGCCCACCCCAGCTTCACCCGATTTTACCTATTTTTTATCTGTTTAAACAGCATTTTTTATAATTTTATCTTCAGAAATGACGGACTTTCATACAAACTATCACCACCTAAAGAGTTGTATTTCCAAAAACATCAAAAAATATGTATTATATTTCTATTAAACATCAGAAAATATTAAGACGGGCGCAGTCGCGGGCTAGCGCTAGTATATAATAATATTTGAACTATCTAAGATAAATTTAGTAAAAATATAACGGCTTGCTGACGTCATCGCCTCGCGCCTCAACGCTTTACGTCGGATGTGAAGCACACATCGCCGGAAGCTGCCGGTACACACCGGATATGATGTACAAATTCCTGATATCCGCTCTTACAACGTTCGTGTTTGTGAACAGTTTACGTGCAGGTTTTTAAAAAGAGAATAGAAGTATTTATATATACCCTCCTTCTTATTAATTTAAGCTTTTTGTTTCTTGTTTTTTCAGTCGGCTGACTGCAGAAAACAACTACGCTACCATACAAGAAATACTTATTAGAATTTTCCACTTTATACACAAGAAAAGTAAAAATTAGACTTCGCATTACTCAATATAAAGCCACGGAACAAATAGAAGAGACGGGTATTAATTAAACCTTTGAGCATTTCTAAGAAGAGAAATGCAAAAAAGTAACGTTTAACTGAACATCGTTAGGCGACTACTAATTACACCAAGATTAAGAATTTTCTTGGATTAGTAAAAGGACATGGTATTTATACTGGTATTTTAGTTTCCTGAGAGGCTCGTAGCTTAATGTTAATGGCGCGGATCGATAGATCTGCAAGGTAAAGCACGCTTGCCGCGGTCGGTCTGTAGATGGGTGACCATTTTCTAAAAACACAGCATGACCCTTCCGTGCCTTGAAAAGCACGTAAAGGCGTGTGCCCTGGGCCTGAACTCTGTTCGGTCGTGTCGGATTGCCATCCCATCGGACTATGAGAGTGAAGGAATAGTGAGTGCACCTGTGTTTGCCCACACTTGTGTACTAAGGCCTAATCAGAAAATCAGCGCTGCAGCATAAAATTCCGCAGCATAGAGCTAAGATTAGGACCATTTCTGACATCACACAGGATAATTTTCGTATTCTCATTATGTGTTTATCTTCTATCTTTTGTCCTGTGTATGTGCGAATAATAACTTTTGTTTTTTTCTGTGACTACACTACAATTTGACTGGGGAAGGACCTTCATTATTTTGCCTAACAGAAGACCGCAATGAAAAAGCAAAGTCAGCTCAGAACCGAAGAGGTAAAGAAATCCTTGGGAACTCTTTAACGTCCAGCAGTGGACATCAAATGTCATTCTGTTTGTCTGTTACTTTTCACAACCAAATGTTTGAACGGATCCTAAGAAAATTATGCTACGAAACTTTGGCGAGAAGGTAGTATCCTGAAGAAGGACAAAAGGTCCTTTTTATATTAGATACTAGCCTCCCGCCCCAGCTTCACACGGGTAATATTTCCCAAGGTTCCATAATGTTTTTGTCAATAAACAAATCTTATGACACTCACAAATAAGGTGGCTTTCTATTGGTAAAATAATTTTTAAAATCGGTGCAATAGATCCAGAGATTACCCCCTACAACGTCACAAACTTTACCTCTTTATAATAAAATTATGGTATAGATTAAAATTAAAACTATCGCGCTGCTTCATTAAGATCAATTACATGATACTTATGAACGTCATAAAAACAAATGCCAGCATACTTTTTTCCTACGGCCAATTCGCTGACTAGGGTAGGGGCTTCGAGAAGAATTGGCAAGAAACTCGGGCCACTCTTTTCAATCGCCAGAGTATAACATTTACAATTTAGTATGGGTTACAATCAAAAAGGGACGGAAACCATATACCATACAAAATTAAATTTAGTTTAAAATATTTAAGGAAACAATAAACAAAGAAAAAATTGGAATGAATTTAGCTTTCCACTGTATGGCAATGAGGGATCCTTTCCTTTTATATGCATAAGATAGATACGTGTCGAGATCACATTGCGATGTTAGTAAAATGTAGAAACTAAATCTTTATTATTTAAAATCATGCCAAGATTGACTAGCCACCCCAAGTGGCACCCGTTTACTAAGGTCCAACACATTACTCAAAGACATCAAAGCTATATAACTATTCAACAACAAATCAAATCAAAATAGCTATACATTAAAATTGAGCAATTTGTTGCACAATCATCCGTGAAATATAACTGTCTGAGTGTGATTTACTCTTGAACAATTCATCATAGGTAACTGTCACTGGCAAACTACTCCAAATGTAATGTACGATATGAAGCTGGTTCAGTGATATATATCTCTATGAAATTTTGTTACGTATTTTGTTTTTGTTGTTATAAAATATGTTATGATAGCTTTGTTTTTTCTGCGTAGTCTATTTTTTATGACCAGTGCAGCAGTTTTGATGATTTATGAGAATAATTAAATTCTATACGTTTTTCATATGATTAGGATTATTTATTCATTACAAGAATTATGAATACATAATATGATATCTACAATAAACCTACATTAACACTGATTAAAAAAGAAATACCTAATAACGATAAAAATACACTTAAAAGGACGAGACTACTTCATTGGTGGCATATAATTCCTAAATATTTATGAAACTTTCATAATATGGTCGATTGATTTGATCGGTGGTTGCTTGTTAGATTCCGGGTTTGACTTCCAGGTCAGCTTGTTTTTGGGATTTTCTGATGACTAATTACCTACAAACAAGTAAAAAATTCTAAACATTTAATACTACTTACGTGGCATACAAGCATACGACCCGCCTTGCAATACTCACTTGCGTATTGCCGGCCTATTTTTTCACCAGTGGGCTTTAACCCATTTACGCCCAAATACAAGTATCTCTAGGATAGGAAAACGTTAATTTCAAAACGCATCCCTAAATGAGCTCTGGGGACCTGTACTAATACATAGGAACACTACTTCAGCGCTGTTTGTAGTTATTTGGCTGTGCTCTTCTGTAATCCTTCCCAAGTCAGGCTTGCTCACTATGGTGGCCTACCTCTCTTTCATTGCCTTCCTTATTATCCGCCTACAAGAACATTGCCGCTACATAAATCGACATACTCGTATCCCAGACTATTGCTAGTAGCTTTTGTAGCAAACTGACCGCTTCCAACAGAATCATGAACTAAGTACCGAACACTCGTATAACAAAGTTAACGAACCACGAATGGGTGCAGGGGAATAACCCGAAATGGTGGATTGCAACAATCGCACAAAACGCAGTAAATTTTGTCAAAGAGAACAAGCTGGAGATGTGAGCGAACAGCGTTTTTTGTTTTCCGTTTTTTGTGAGTTAGTGCCAAATAGTTCAAACGGATTTTTCTGCTTTTGTACAAGCATTGTGTGATAAAAGACTTGTCATGTACATGACAGCCTTCTTTGTTTATTACCCGTATAATCAGAGTCAGTTATACACTACGCCATGGCTTGTTAGACATAGATGGTTTACATAGAAATCTATTATTGAAAAATTTATAAAATAAGAATTAAAACGGATTCTGTAACTGCAATGTTGACTAAATAGTCCGTGTGGTGACGGATCAAGAATACAAATGTCACCACCCCCTTCCATCCCGTGGGTATCGTAAGAGTCGACTAAGGGAGTAAATCCGGCAGACAATATCCACTGCAAGAGAGGGAAAACTCGAAACAAAACCCTATACCAACCCGTCTGGCCAGCGTGGTATAGTAGGCTAATATCACTCCAAATTTATGGAGGAGACCCGTGCCCAGCAGTGGGACGTTCATGGGTTGAGATGTATAATGTAAACTTTTGAGTTAGGTCACAATTGTCTCCATCGTATAGAACAAGCTCTATGATTTACCCACTTTTAGGGATTTGGGCCTAGCGCCTTTAATACAAGTTATTTTCCAATAACTTAGCTAAGGCGCTAGTCACCGCAACCTGTTTGTATATGTTTTTAAACAGCTATTGTATAGAATGCTAATATTGTGGTGAATTATTATTATTATCTAAATATATTACAAAATTTCTGACAATTGAATCAGAAGCTTTTGAGATTTTTCATTTTACCATTTTTAAAGGGAACCCTAAAAAATAACTTAGAGCGATAATTTTTTATCGTAAAACCCTAAAGCGAGACCTATTCTAACTTTTTTGTATAAAACGAATAAGTTTTTACATAATGTAATATGGAATTCCCTTGACCATTTCGTTTGTAAACTAAAATCCTTTCGTTTTATTTGTTTTATTTTCATGTCACTTATAACTTGACCCGTTAATATTACGGGAGCGAACTCGCATTTGTATAAAGTTGTGCGGTGTAACTTTGGACGAATTATTCATTGCCATGGCGGTTAAAACGACCGTGACGTCGGCGTCGCCGCGTTTAGACTATTTTAATGAATCCACAAGTGTAATGGATTAGTTATTAATTCTTTGAAAGTTTTGTTGTGTTTCAAAGCCACTTTAGTTTTCATTCATATTAAAGTACTGTTGTTAGCGGTAATCTAAAGTATTAATACAGCATATATCAGCGGAATATAAGAGGCAGAATAGATATAATAATATGTTTTTAATTGGGTTTTAGTCATAATATCTAAGATGTCTATTGAAAGGATTTCATAAAAAGGATTGATTAAGGTTAATAAAAGATGATACCAGTCTATCAACAATGATTTCAATATCATGCTTTAATTGAGTACCTATGTAAGATTGTTTATCATGCAATTTGATAGTTTAAACGGTCAGATAATTTAAAAAAATATGTATGTGTGTTTCGAATATTTATGTAAAGTTTTATGATTCGTCAGAATAGGTATAGCTCTCATATATATTATATAGAAAATCAAATTGTGACCAAACCATGTAACTTCCATCTCAGCCAAAAGACGTCCAATGTTATCCTCAACGATTTCAACACTCGATCGATCCGGAATTGACCTTGTCCATTGGTTGACAGCAACCTTTACCAGATTGTCGGTCCACCTTCTTGGAGACTTGCCTAGGCTTCGCCTTCCTAATGTACTCATTAGTTGAAATAAGAAAGACACAAATAATCTTTATTCAGACACACTTTGTGTTAGACACTTAAAAAACAATCATTATCAAAAACACAACAGAATAATAAAATATAAATACTTAACTATATATACTTAAACTAATATTTTGTGTGCCTCATAAGGTCTATATATCATATATAATAATAGCAACACACATATGTCCCACTGCTAGGCACGGGTCTCCTCTCCTCTATCAAGAGAGAGAGAAGGTTTAGGCCCTAATTCACACACGCTGGCCTAATGTGGGTTCGTTAATCAGACGTGTCTATAGAATTTCTTCTAAGACATGAGGGTTTCCTCACGATGTCTACCTTTATCAGCAGATGTGAATAATTTGATTAGTAGGTACATATAAACTCCACAAAGTGAAACTCACACTGGTACTGCTACCCGGTATTGAACTCGCACCTCTTGCGTGCAAGTCTGTTACTTTCCCACTCGGCCACCACCACTTCAAAAGGTTTAGTTAAGCATAATACCAGACAACCACAGAAGTAGTGCCTGCCTCTGGTTCTCGACTAAACCTGTGTAACTCAGTTGCATAATAGTATGAGTTTAAATTCATATTCTACAATAGACTATTTAAATATTTAAAGCAATGAGGAAAAAGACGAGTCTGGAACAGGATACTAACCTGCGCCTCTCGGGTTCCGGCCCAGCGCACTACCAATTCTGCCATGCACTATTTATTCGAAATCGATAAAAAAGCACAATTTGCCACATTATATCGCAAGTGCGGCAATAAATGACAATGTTTATACATATATCTATAATAATAAAGTTTTAAACTCTAAAGTTACATATCCCATAACTGTTTGCGTTTACTATCAGTAGCGTTACCGAGTTACCCCGTGTCCCAAGAGTGGCCTCAGGCAATATTATACACATGGGCAAATTATGCAAGTTAGGTCGTACAAGTTGTGGGACTAAGTGCGAGTACCTACTTGTATTTACACGATAGCGTTATGAGTAGTAAGACCGTAGGGACTTAGACTAAGCTGAAATGTACCTACTTTTTACTTATTAGCCTGGATAATTTTTATTTATTGTTCAACTTATAGATTGAGAAACATTTGACGAGCCCAGAGCCTCTAGACAAATGGCATAAGTGATAGTCGAATCGAAAAGTCTTTGATGTAAGTCTACGATATAATGTCGTAAACTTACGTCAAATCCCATACATTTGTTTTTTTGACTTTTCGATTCGTTTATCGCTAATGTCACTTGTCTAGAGGGGCAGTTGTGGTTAGTGACCATGATGGCTACGACGGAGGTCGTGATTCCCACACGGGCCCAAACTTTGTGTGATCTATAAATGTTTGTAAAGCTTTTAGTTATTAGTTTTTTAACGCGGGAAATGTTTTTGAAAAGAAACAAAATATTTGCTTGAATTCATTTGATCAATCCTACTCATACCTATTATAAATGAGAAAGTTTGTGAGAATGTTTAGATGGATGTTTGTTACTCTTTACCATAAAAAATACGAAACGAATTTGGATGAAATTAGGCATATAGATAGATGATAGTCTGGAATAGCGATTTTTTATCGTGATAGCTGACAATCACACTTGGCAAGCCCGTATCATGAAAACCTAACTCAATATAATAGAACCATAAACAAAATCAAAATAAAATTCTAAATTAAAATAAGAGAGTTTCTTGCTAGTTCTTGGCTCCACCATGAGAAGGACTGGCAAGCGAACTAGCTGTAGGCAAATTTAGCTGAAATCATCTTTCTGGTTTATTCATAAATTATGACCTTCATAAGTGTTACTCTATAACCTAAATGAATAAATCAATTTTGAATTTAAGTTTGAATATAATTATCATTTTTACAGTAATATATTATTAAGAATAAAAATCTTATTAAGTTAGTTAATTATGTAGGAACACTAGAAGTATAAAATTTATTATTCCTTTATTGATTTCACGATAAGTTTATCTATTATTCAAACGATGAATATAGTTTCATAAAGTTTCATACAAAACACCGACAATATACAGAACCCTTGTTCATAACACAAGTTCCTTCTTCATAGTAGTATAAATTACGCCGCTAGTGTTGGACCAAGTTTAATAAGACGCCACCTGTCGGCCGGGTTCGGATTTACTCTTAATTGCTATTCAACATTTTACTTGCGTTAGTAAGTTTGTGTTCTTAAGTCGATCTTGAAAATTAATCGATATTTAGAGTATTATGTAGTAGTTTAATTATATTAATGCGTTCTGAAGTCTATCTTAAAAATATTTTGAGCATCATTTTGGTTATGAATTCATTGCGTTTCGAACTATTTTGTATATGAAAAGATTATTTGCATTTAAATTACCTCAAACTCAGTCTCATTTAGTGCCATCCTTTGTTCTTCGTTGATCTTGCTTTTAGTTTTAACAAAGAATTTCGTAAAGAAAGTATCAAAAAATCTATTAATTAAAGAAAATAGTACATTTTTTAACAGAATGTGTTTATATAAATCTATTATTTTTTAGTGTCCTAAATATTTTGTAATAGCCTGTATTGTCCCACTGCTGAGCAATGGCCTCTCCCATTGACTGCCATTTCCGTCTGTCCATTGCCTTATTCCTTTATTCCTTCTCATATGCATCTAGGACGTTAGCGTTTTCTAAGTCTGCCTCGGCGGTGATGCCCATCTTCAGGTATGCGCTGTGTGACGATACGAGCACATCTCTCAGGATGCATACGAGAAATGTGTCCCATCTACTCCCATTTAAATTTGGCAGATTTGCCACCGATATCCATGATGCCGGTCTGCGAGCGTATTTTTTTTTAAACTCCCTCATTAGAGAAGAGAACAAGCTCTTTGTGACGGGGGACTTTACAAACATAGAATTAACGGACACAAATTACACCCAGATTCAAAACAACTCTTTGTGGGCCACACAAAGTTTTGTCCTGCGTGGGAATCGAACCCACGACCTCGTGCACAGCAGGCCATACTGCGGCCACTGGACCACCAAGGCAGTATTACGCATTTTGTCACAGAGTTTGATATCCTAGCCACTTTGGAAAAATCCTTGCCTTCTACACTACGTCTTCAAGGACTTGGTATATAAAACTTGCTTTCATATATTCATACTTTTCTATATTTGAAATATTATGTACATTTTCTACTTACACCAAACCATTTCTTATTTCCTCTTAAAGCCCGTGCTACATAACTTTCGGCTACATTATTTATTTCGGTCATATATTAAGTCTATTTTTGCTAAATCCCGACATCTGGTAGGCCTTGCAAAAAGTTACCCAAGTCCTATAGAATAAAAAGTTGAGGCTTGTAAGAAGAGGTTGTAGGGAATTAATAGAGACTAATAATGACCTCACATTAAAGAGTAGAGGGCCTAAAATGACGTGTGAAATTATTAATATAATTATCTAATTAAACCGATCGACAAAAAAGCTAAATATAACTGAATACCGATTGAGGTTGGTGCCAAGTTCAATATTAGGTGACAGAATGAACCTAAGTAAAGTCAGTTATTTTTTTTTTAATTATATATTTGTGATGGAATATGTATGAATTTTGCGAATCGGTCCACAAAAGGGGGGAGATCCTGGTGAACATACATAAAAAATACATACAGTCAAACATAGAAGCCGGTAGAATTATATACAGTCTGACTTGTTATTTTGGCGAAAAAATGCAACAAAATGTTAGAAAGTGTTTTTTAAATTGTAAAACATGTGTCGTGTGATACACCTATAATTATAATTAAATGCACAATGAGGTATATTTGTCTTTCAAATAATTATTCTACATAATATGTACATTTGTACATCATTGAATTGTAAAGGTTTGTAAAGCCTTTAACGAATTTTATCCAGCAATCTATAAAATACTTTAAAATAATTTTATCAATTAAAAAAACTACCTCAGTGGTCCAGTGGCAGCAGTATGCGCCTGCTGTGCACGAGGTTGTGGGTTCGATTCCGACACAGGACAAAACTTTGTGTGACCCACGAAGAATTGTTCTGAGTCTGGGTGTAATTTGTGTCCGTTAATTGTATGTTTGTAAAGTCCCCCGCGACACAGAGCTTGTTCTCTAGTGCGGGAGTTGTCTTTTTTTAAAACAAAAAAACAAAAAAAAAACTAACTTATCTAAAAAGTTAAATGAAAAAATACGAAATTATTGTTAAAAACAATTTCACACTTTAGCTTACTTGAATCCAACAATTCCATAAAACCAGATTCATTGTACTATTAAATTCGTGTAAATATCAGTAGAATCTTTTTGGCTTGGCTCGTAGAGGCCATTACAACCGCACACTAATCTATTCAGGACCTTCATAAATTCAAAACGTAACCAACTTAAAAGCTCTTGCCAAAAATGTCTTACCTATAACTCACGTGAACTAAAATATACTTCGGTATTAAGAGCGGGCCTAATGCGGGAAAAAAATCTAATTTCACCCGCGCGCCTCGCCCCCCCCCCGCATCAGTGCAAATAATGACCACGGGTGGCGCGACGGTAGCGCGTTACCAAACTCGCACGTTCTACGTCATGACATGACATGTCACAGAGCGGTCAAACGTAGTATATGCAATACATTCAGATAAAATCAAATACTTTCTTTTTTAATTCTATCCTATAAATCAGATAGAGTTATAATAATTGTATGCGAATATGCAGCCGGTTTCACGAAATCATCAATTAATTATTTGCAAGATATATACTAATTGTACCTCGCACAATATAGCACAATAAGCTATATTGTGCGAGGTACGATACGAATCTTTTTACTTATGTTACTGCTAAAGGGAAAAATGAAGTATTAAAAAAAATTAAAGTGTGGTAGGTACATGTACGTGCGTATAAGTTAGTGTGAGAGTGAGTGCATGTGTGTGTGTGTGTATGTGTATTGATATAAACAAAGTCTTATCGTATTTGTATGTGGTAAAAAAAAATCCTGTGCACTCCATTCTATCCAACTTTTAAACAAATCAAAAATATTATGAGGGATAAATTGGTGATGAAAAAAACTCTAATATAATAATAATATAATATATAAAAAAAAACCAATCATTGGTAATTCAGTACTCGTCAGGAGTAGCAAAATCTGTAGACTGAACTATTACAGGACTAATAACTTTTAAACTATCGCGTTGCATGATATACAATAATATATACTTCGGGTATTAACACGATCATGCTTTATTTACCTTTAGATTGCTTGACGTTTCGACCAGGTTGAGTCAGCTTGTGACCACGGCCGGTGCAACCTGGTCGAAACGTCAAGCAATCTAAAGGTAAATAAAGCATGATCGTGTTAATACCCGAAGTATATATTATTGTATATTACAGGACTAAATTGTTTACATGCCAATTTTGAGGGCATCAGTTGGTTCTGTTAAATGACGTTTTCTGGGAACTGTTGGCTGTCTCAATGGCATGTTTCTTGTTTGGCGTGGGTCAACTAGTTCAGGCAATATGTGTTCCATATAAAAGTCGGTAAGTTTCTTTTCCCAAAAATCGTTATCGCGAAATATTGTTTCAACGGTCACTCTTTGATTTCATACATTTGCTTTTATTAGTTACATGCAATTGTCCTTGGACTTGATAAAACCAAGGGTGGTTCTTGTTAATAATTTTTTTAAATCTTTTATAGTCCAAAATTTAATTTTTTTCTTCTCTATGGCCTCTTCTATTGGCATTTTAAAAGCAGAAAGTGGGCATTTTATTTCTACTATTGTATCGTTACCGACTAAGCCATCTCGGGTGGTATTTTATCGTTAATAAATAATCCACATAGGCTTATTTCTACTCCCTCTTGTCTTGCAAGTTGGTTGAGAGCAATGGCTTCATTATCTACACCGTGTCTTATTGCAGCCACGCTCGAAATATTGCTTTTATATAGTAAAGCTTTGACAATACTTGCGCTGGTAGTTGGGCGACGATTGATAATCTTTCCGAAGTTTGATGCAGTTAACAAGTTTCTACCAAGCTCTAACCACTCACTGCTATTTTTTTGTAAAATAGTAGCTCGTTCAATTTGTGATTTTTCTAAAGGAGTTTTTTCTAAATTTTTTAAGAAGCTTACTTTAGCTAGCTCATAAACCTCTTTGTCCATGTCAGGCTTTTGACAACTATCTGTTCCATAGTTATTGTCTACGATTGGAGTCGATGTCAGTGTTTTGGTAAAAGGAAATTTCCTGAAACTTTAAAAAAAAAATCATCTTATTTTTTTGTTTTCTTTTGTCTTCTAATGCTTTTATTTTCGATTTAGGGCTCTTGCCCAAAAGCGATTTTTGTAAATTGTATAAAGGCCTTTTTGTATTGAATGCCACAACTGCAGCCGCACACCTGGATTGATACGTTTTCCGTTGAATTAAGTTAGTTCTTTTACCGCCAACAAATTCAGCTATTATGCTATTAAACTGTTCAACAGCATTACTGTCACAATCATTGATGAGACTACGTGAGTGTGAGGCAACTAGGCCAACTATGTTTTGAACTTTAGCCCAAAAAGTAGAACATTTCAGTTTTGGTACGAGGTCCTCGTTTTGCCTTTTACTAAAACAATAGTGATCAAGACAGTTGTTGTGATGCCCAAATGCATGATTAATTGAATTGTTTATATCAGCAAATAGGTAACGTATCCCCGTCTCTAATTCAGTATTGTTATTTTTGTGATGTTTTATGGCCGAACAAATAACTTTTCTGATAGCGAGAATTCTTTGAGTAGACAGCATTTTTCTCATAGAAAGAGGATATTTTGTGTCTTTACTGACTAAAACTAATTTATTGCACATATTACGTAGGATGTGATTTCTGCACTCAATTTTCTCCACGGTAATATCTTTGTAAGGTCTTTCTTCCAGAATCTTTGCGTAAGTGCTGGAATCACCATCCGCTATAATCCGCCCATATATTATATTATGCATTTCTATAGAATTTTTAAATTCCTCCACTATTATTTCTGCTTCTATTCCAAAAGAAGAACCCAAGTAATTTTTATAACATTTGTGTTCTTTTGGTGGGACTCCTATATTTTGTGCACGAACGCATGCAGCAGAATTTATTTTTCACACCCAAGTAAAGAATTTCTTTAAACTTCCTGCCAACAATAGCTGCTGCTCCAGAAAGCGCGGATTAATTACTCTTTTAGGAACGTTTAGACCAACAACCGTCAGCAATCACATCAACGATTGCTATTACATCTTTATTTACTCTACCTTCTTCAATAGCTGCTTGTCTTTCGCGTTCCGCCGCAATCGCCATAGACTGTTGAGCTGTTTTTTCCCAATGTTGACATATTTTAACGTGTTTTTTTCGTACATCTGTCCGGTCAATATGGGAAGATTCATTGCAGCACACAAACCTTGAAATTGTTCTAAACCAATGCCAGTGCTTGTAATACCGGAAACTGCAGCTGTATTTATGTCTACGTTTTGGGTTGGTAGTGGATCAGTTGTATTTACGAAAAACACAACTTTGCACATGTCACAAGAAAGTTTTAATTTTGAATTTAGACCTACTTTCGTTTCTCCTGTGATGTGTAAGTTGGATAGCGTGCATCCAAAGTGAGGTGCATGGTTTGAAATAATTTTTAATTTTTCAAAAAAGTATATTTTGTCTATTATTATTCTTTCTGCAGCATCATAAACATTTTCGTCATAGTGTCTGTCATTCTTACTTTCTTTTTTCTTAATATTACTATTTGGACCATTGTATACTCGCAGTCCAGAGCTTCTGTAATAAACAAAATATATAAATATAATACACTACTCATGAGAAATCTGTCATCTTTTAGCCTTAGTTATGTGATTATTATTATTATAACTTGAACTACGCTGAGATCTGGCATTATGAATAAGCCAAGCAATGGTATGGTATTTAACAAAATTACAGTCAAAGTAACACAATAAATATTAAAATAATTTATTTTTTTAACTTGCCGGTGAACAATGCTACAAAATAAAATTTTAAGGTCAAAACAAAAAACCAAATAATATAGATCATTTTTTGTTTCATTGACATAGCGGCTAGTTCCCTAACAGAACATTCATAATAGTAATAAACTTTTTTATAACGTTCCTCTAAACTTATCCATAAGCTTAGTATGTTTAAAAAAAAGTTCCATGAAATACGTACTGTTCTCGTGCAATACTCTTGTCATTATGCAACTCAAGCTCCATTAAGTTGTTACTTTTGATGGAATTTTCTTTTTCTTCTGGTAAATCGTTACTAAATTGAAAAAAAACAAAAAAAGAAATGTTTGTATTTGTGTAAGCTTCAAGGCAAAAACTTAAGAAAACGTACTGTGCAAGAGTTGCAGATAAAAACCCCTCAGTATTGCTCAAACTGTAAATATTTGAAAGCTCATTTTGAGTGGCTAATATGTTACAATTAACATTTTTTAATGTCTTCAACATAGGCCTGAAAGTAAAATTATTTTATCAATAGGTAGATTTCTAGAATTATTTTTGGACAAAATAGCAACTTCCACGAATTATTTTTCTATTTCAAAGACATTTGACACTCAGTAATATGGCAATATTACTAAGTTGGATTAAAAATGAAGATTTAATAAATGTAGTTAGACCTTCTTACATTTACTAAATCCTCATTTTTAATATTAAAAAAAAAGTATGTAATGTGTTGATTCGGGAAAAGTTGCGTACATTTCTGGTGGCAAATCCTGGGTGTCCTTTAAATTCTTTTCAACCTCGGTAGAACTACCAATAGAACCAGCACCAAAGTCGATTACTGGACGAACATCTTTTTCTAAATGCCTCAAACAAGCTAATTTTTAGAATAGTCTAACTACCTATACAGAATACAAATCTACAAAAAACGCGATCGCATACTAATACTACATACATCTGTTCATTTTGCATATACTACGCGCTTTTAATTTTGCCCTTTTTTAGCAGATCACCGGCGGCCTCTACTGCAACTCCATTTATTCTTGCATAATATACCTCTTTTGTTATTCTTCTTTCATTCTTTCATCTGTCCTTTCTTAATATCTAAACCATTATAATAAGAATTATAATAATGATGCCAATAATTCCTATTATAAAAATAAGATTTTGACAAAACTGATTTCATTAGCTAGAAACATGTCGATAATTTTTTTTTTCTTTTGCCTTTTAGGACCGGATCATAAATTTATTAATTACTTAATGTAACAAACAATTTTTTACTTGACATAACTACTTTTATACTCTACACACTACTTGATAAAATCTAATATAAAAAATCTTTTTAACTGTCGTTACCCGTTTCACTTATTTATTCGAAGCACAATTTTAGCGGCCCCAGAATCAGATAGGTTAGGTCACATGGCAGCGACAAATACGGCTGTAACTCACATTGCAGGCCTCCAGAGATTTCTTATACCCTGCTTATTACGAACATTACCTTTCTTCTAATGAACGCTACTATAAGGTATTTTTATTTCATATATTTTTATCTTGGTTATGAACGTTTAGATAGTTTTCTACTTTTAATTACTTGCACTTTGCTTACCTTATTACTTAGGTACAGCGTAGCGGTACGGCAACTGGTGTTATTTAGTGTCTTAATTTAACTTTATACTACTAAGTCGTTAACAAGCTTAGGGTACGGCCGGCCTGATGGTAAGCAGTTACCGTAGCCTAGGTAACACTTGCGTGTTACCGACCCACCAGTGCTTTAAGATGGAGTATCTTTGAGATAGTAAAACGTTTCTTTCAAAGCGCATCCTAAATGAGCGCTGGAGACCTGCCCCTCTAGACAAGTGGCATAAACGGTAGTAGAAACGACAAGTCAAAAAAGCAAATGTATGGGATTTGACGTTAATTTACGATATAATGTCGTAAACTTACGTCAAATCCCGTACATTTCTATTTTTGACTTTTCGATTCGACTACCGTTTATGCCACTTGTCTAGAGGGGCTGTGCTCATACAGAAACACAACTACACCGCTGTGAGTTGTTAAATTGTTCCTCATTTGGCTGTGCTCTTCTGAAGGTGGAGGTCCTTCCCCAGTGGGGCTTTTTCGTTAGTGTTGCCCTACCTCTCATAAACATAGTAATATCACTGATCCTCATAATTATATTTCCTTCAATTTTTTCTTAACTACTTTTCCATTTAAACATGAAGATACCACTTATTAGACAAATTACTGACAATTACTAACAAAGGAATTCTTTTCCTTTTTTAAAGAACAAATAACCTCTGTTGAGTTTAATTTGAATTCCAACAAAAGGTTTTTAGAAAACATGCCAAATCAAGTCTCATTAGAATACTCAAACGCCACACATCGATTGTGGAAATCGATATTTCCAATTGAAAAGCCCGACGTAAGGAATAGCCTGGTCGTTATCTTGGGGCATCTATCTTGTTCCGAACGTTGGGAAGCGATTTTTCCCTATGCCCCCGACATCGAACAAATTATCATTCAATTTATATCAGTGCGTCTTTTATCGCGTCCCATTCTAGACGTTAATAAGAAATTGCCGGTAAATATTTAATAGATATTGATACTTATATTTCGGAGTATAGAAAATACATGATATTGAAGTGATATTTGCTAGATATTATTAATAATGTTTGAATATTTTATAAAGCAAACTGTTTCACATATTGAGAAATTTCATTTTATGTGGCAAGTAATATATTTTTTTATTTATTTAAACTTTATGCACATGGCTTAATGCCAAAGGCATTCTCTACCAGCCGACCTTTGGGTGATGCAGAGATGAATGTAGAAGGTGCAAGATTTATTAAATTAAATAATTGGAAAATTATATTTCTAATAAATATGATAACATACACTAAATAAATACATAGGTTTAATAATATATTATATATATGTTACTGATGATGATTTAGCCAGTTTGTCAAAGAGGAGGTCCCTTACTTTCATTTTGAAAGTGTACCGATTAGTGGCCATCCTGACTTCACGAGGGAGCGCATTCCAGAGCAGAATAATATACTTATCGTCAAGAAGAGCAACATGTGAACAGGCAGCCTAACAGGATAAGGAACTCCATTAAACAGAAGATTACAACCAAACCAACTACATCGCTGTGTGTTACACACAGCGTTATAGTTGATAGCATTCCCAAAAGTTTGACAACTAATATATCTATACTATACTTAAAGGTGAAGTGTTTGTTTGGTTGAACGCGCTAATCTCAGAAAGTACTGGTTCGATTAGAAAAAAAAACATTTTTGTTGAATAGTGCATTTATCCAGGAAGGCTTTAGGCCATACAACATCACGCTATGATCAATAGGAGCGAAGCAGTAGTGAGATATGTTGCAAAATCGGGGAAATGTACGTTCCAAATTACCACGCAGACGAAATCTATATAATGTTTTAAACCACTTCTTTATTTTAAATAAGTTTAAGGCGAATGAATTATAATATATTAGTACTAAACCGTATCTAAACAACCGCTTATCGACCACCCTTTAAGGCTATGCTTCCCAATACATTCATATTACTAGCTGTCGTAAAATATGTTTTAAATGGTCATTCTGCGTGTGGTAGTGATATTAAAATGAAACATTGCCGACTTTTAATAGGCTCATAAAAAGATCAGTCTCGGATGTTAAGAGTAAGGATTTAAATAAACATTCGATCTTAACCATTGGTTTATTATTATTCTGAGCATTCGACACTCTTCTCCCTATAGTATGGTTAGTGGCCAACCTGGTGACAGAGTTGTTCAGATCGACCATATATGCCTTTGACGGGATCTAACCCTAACTAGGTAACATAATTTACGTAAAATATGTCATGAATGAAAGGTTCTATAGTAGCGACCACAAACTGGAAGACGCAGCGTGGGAAGGTCTCCAACAAGGTGGACCGACGATCTGATAAAAGTTAGCTCAGGAGCATGAGTTGTGAAAATCCTTGGCCTATGTCCTATGTCCAGTAGTGGACGTCTTTTGGCTGAGATGATGATGATGTCGAGTCACTTGGTATAAGACAGAATTTAACAACGGTCGTCTCGTTAAAATATATACTTATTTAAATAAAATAAATTATATTATTATATTTAAAGCAAGGATATGCAAGTTCTGAACTCAATCTTACTTAGACATATTCTCGCTAAAATAATTATATCAATTTCCATTAAAATATGGCCCAAAAATTATGGAAGACGATGATTAAGTAACCATAATTCGTCACCAGCTGTGTTGGAGTGCGGTTATCGAATAAATCTTCATTTACTGCGAGCAAGATATTGAAAAATTCAGGCATCTGGTAGCACGACCCTTAATTTTATATTATCTGTTTAGGGGTGTATTTCGTGAGGGCGAATTAAGGCCAGCATCCAGCATCAAGCTTCTTTTATTCTTAATTAATTAAAATTACAATTTCAATTAATAATGTTCTGTCTGTATGTACAGTAGTAATTACTAAGTATATTTTTAATTTTAAAAAAGCTATATTAATTATGAATTCTAGATTTTGACCAGAGCTCAATTTTCTTTGACTATTTGAGTTTATAATATGTTAGAATGCAGTTACGTTTCTGCTCGTGATTGGAACTGTTTCCAATCAATGGTAACCAGCTTTAATATGGTTATCTTTGGACCGTGATTGTTTTATCCTGAGTTTGCCTATTCTGAACACAACGTCCAAAAAAAATTGCTGCTACGGAACTTTTCTTTTATTTTGAAACATCAAATCAACTGATTGGGTCATGCATTGTTATGGCATCGGGTTTATTTACTTCTTAGCAATCAAGCATACGGATAGACGCTTACAATACCGGAAGTATGACTTGCGTGTTGCCGAACCAAAAACTAACAACAGAATTTTTAATTATATGATATGAAATTTATAATTAATTTTATGATGGAGTATCCATGGGATAAAAAAACGCTTTGTTAAAAAAGTATTTCTAAGTGAACACTGGAAACCTGCACTCACACACAGGAATACAAATTCACCGCTGGGTGTAATATCCTTACACAGTTAGGGTTGCTTGCTAGTATGGAGCCCTACCTCTCTTAAATCTGAAACCATCTACTATATAAAAATAAGTCGGGTTTTCCTTCCTGACGCTATAACTCCAGAACGCACGAACCGATTTCCACGGTTTTGCATTCGTTGGAAAGGTCTCGGGCTCCGTGAGGTTTATAGCAAAGAAAATCCAGGAAAACATACATAGGCTCCTTGTTATAGCGATAACCGACATCCACGCGGGCGGAGCCGCGGGCAACAGCTAGTTACTTATAGGTTTGACTATACTATACTATACTATACTATACTATAACTAAATATTAATTCCTCATTTATAATCTGATACAGCATTGATCACATCAGGCACATTTTTTTATCACATCACATCTCATCAGGCGTTTATTTTACAGGTATCTAACTTTTTGCAAATCGCATTAAAGGGATCTCATCTTAAGCCTATACCGTGATAAACTTTATTATTTTCATTAGGACCAGGTGATTCAATTAAATTACAGGTTAAAACGATGCGCCACGCGTGCCTTAACATTAAAATTGCTAACTAAGGCAAATATACATGCTCCTGTTTGCTTTTAGGGATAAAAAGGTCCTATAAATTGTCTATCTTTAGTTAGATCACCTTTATAAAATGTTTTTGTTTCAACCTTGTACCTAACAAATAGTACTTGTAGGTATTTATTCAAGCACATTTTTTTTGTTGGCAACACGCTTCTGATACTCATACAGAATATTACATACATACTACTACAAATCTATAATATAAAAATGAACCGCTGAATTTGTTGCTAAGCGCAAATCTCGAGAACAGCTGAACCGATTTCGCTAATTCTTTTTTTGCTATGTTCGTTATTGTCAGGAGAAGGTTCTTATGTAAAAAAAAGAAAGTTGAGCTGAAAATAGTTTAACCCGGGCGAAGTCGGGGCGGGCCAGTAGTGATTTATAAATGCGAAAGTTTGGATGGATGTGTGGATGTTTGGTTCTCAATTACGCCAAAACAAAATTTGGCACAGGGATACATTATAGTTTAGACATAGCACATAGGCTATTCCAGCTAAAAATAAATTACTGTTCTTGTGGTATAGTACGCGCCAAGTTAAGCCACGGGCGGAAACTAGTCGTGTATACTTATAGGCATTGTATCTGCATAAAGTAGTCCGTATACTTGCTTGCCACTTTAGTGGTATAAAAATGTAAACGGTTTCAGAGTGCCAGAGACTAACCTTGAGTAATTAATATGCTTTTAAAAAAATGCAAAAATAGTGATGTACCTACCTACTTGTATGTCTTGTACAATATTGCACATCTATATATTTTACATCGTTAGCTTCTTGTTAGTAAACAAATAAAATTTATACGCACTTCAAATAACTTAGTACACTCAAACCGAGGGATTCTCACAAGTAATACTTTTCATACTTTTTTTGTCCGAGATTTATGTTAAAAAGTTCGTCCATTTCTCATTTTTCCCCCCATGCCCGCTCTCACTGTGTGAACGATTATCATTTCTTTTTCTTGCTCCAAAAAAGTTTCTTTTGTCAGTTACACCCGCGTGGTCCTTTTCAAAATAGGAACAATGAAACGTTATTTAACATTTAGACGTTATGTTTATTTAAATTCGTGTTCTTTTTTATTTTAAGAGTGATATTTTTTTTCGTGTCTTAACTTTGATATTCGCTTATTGTTCACCAGCTTAGGTAATTTTTCATACTTTTACATATTTTACGTTATTAGTACGTCTCCATTGGCGATTACAAGATATATTAAAAACAATTTTTATTCAAAAACTAGCCCTATTACTGTTTGTTCCTCGTAATTAAAACGGTAAGATTAAGAGAGGTAGGGTATCACACAGGAGAGCAAGCCCGACTGGGGATAGACCTCCACCTTAAAGAAGACCATAGCCAAATAACTACACTTCTACTATAACTATTTTCCTATCCCTAGGATACTAACTACATATTAAAACCCTGGTGTAAAAAAAGAGTCGGCAACACGCAAATGATACCTCTGGAATTGCAAGCGTCAATAGGCTACAGTAACTGCTTATCAGCAGGCGGGCCATATGCTTATTTGTCACCTTAGTAGTATAAAAAAAAGTAAAACATCCAATATTATGAATCGGATAAAATAATAAAAGGAGTTAGTTATAGGAGTTGTAACAAATTAAATCAACAAAAATATTTTAAACATTTATTACACCATAAAAGTATTTCTCCCATAGTGGACGACCCTAACGTTCCACTCATACAAATATTTGTTCAAGTGTTGGTACACATATTAATAAATAATTCGACTAGTTTACTTCGTTGTACGTATCTATAGATTGGTGGTTAATTCATTACTGTTTCTTAAATCTGGTACATTTAATGTAAAGTGCCTATTACATTTACAATCTGTAGGACCTCCTAACTTACCTCTAGCTATACAAATGTTTGGCGAACGATATTTATCTTCGAAACTTTTTTTCCTACTTCTAGATTTTGAATGAGTATCATACGGCATTTCAAGTTCTTTGTTGAAGCCAGTTTTATTATTAATAATAGAGTTATGATTATAAATATTGTAAGGCCTTTGATCAAGATCTTGTTTTTGTAGATCTTCTATGGACCTTTTGTCTAAGGTGTAGTTATTTTGATCAGAAATCGTTTCGTTGTTTGTGCTCAGTGCTTCGTTGATGTATCGTTGTGACATCCAAACGTATCGCGCCATTGGTTCTTCAGGACCCCAAAGTCGCGATGGACGGAATGCGGATGCCATTTTCTGTAAAAAAAATATTTAGCCATAAGTTTTAAAATTCAAGTCATTAAAGCATTTAGTGAACTAAAGCTACTATCTGATTCATACTCGAAGGATTTTTGTGAAAAGAATAACTTCTCAAATGCGGGTTGATGGATCAGATATGTCCTTTAAATTTCTTCTTGTTTAGTCCCATCTAGGAATCGAACCTACATCACTTGGCATGGTTTTAATAGTGTGGTGACTATTTTATCTATAAGACCACATGTGCAGTCAAGTGTTTAAATTGAAAAATCTGTGTTTGTATTCAACTATTAATTTTTACCTTTCTTTCATAAATCTTCAGTTCTTATCATCATCAGCTTAGCTGAATGAGGTCCACTGCAGGACATCGGATCTCTCCAAGGATTTAAATAATTACTTAAAAATTATAATCTTACCGATACTAAATTAAACTGTTCTTCTTTTGCTACCGATACAGCAGCCATCATCACCATGATTACTAATATGGCCATAAACACGGCAAGTAGTGGCCAAATTGTCTCTGCCTGGTCCCAAGATAGCTGCAGCGTGTCTCTGAGCCACCAACCTGAGATTCCGAGAAGTAGGAATGGGGTTAGCCACCATATGGCTATCCAAAAACATGGCAGCTTCACTCTTGTGAGGAATTCTATATCCACTGTCAAGTAAGACCATCCTGGAATGGAAAATTATGAGTATTGAATTATTAAAAAAAATTAGTATCGGATGATCAAAAAATTAATTAATACATTTTTATTGTTTTTATCGATTACACTAGGGGTTGTTAATAGCTACTAAATAAAAAAATGGGTTTAAAAACAGAGTAGTAAAATGTACTGGGGCCGTACCATAATGTCCTTATAGCGATGTTTTTTAAAACATAATTTAAATTTTCAATAATGTAGGCAAAAAAAATTACATCTAACGATTTTCAAATTGAGTTTCGAAAATTGATCACTGTATTCCAGGGTACTCTTTGCCTATCTATTTATATAACCATCATCGACGTCCACCGCTGGACAAAGACCTCACCCAAGGATTTCTACAGCATTCGGTCCAGGTCCTGAGCTCGTTATTTATTACAATAATAGGTACTTATATGAATTTAATTTCAATACAGTCATACATACCATATATAAAAACAAATCCAATAATTTCAACACCACATGTAAATACAGCTAGTACTGGTACAATTAAATCATCCAATAATGTGGCTACTTCTTGTCCTCGAGATAGAACTGTTACTGTAAGAACTGTGCCTACAGCTGACAGGCCACAAGCGAACATACGCCAGCGGTCTCCTGTGCGACGAGATATCGTGTCGTATACTGGATATAGTAGTAACAACTGGAAGCAAAGAAAATAATATAATTAGAGAAAAATATTTGAATAGAAATAGGTCACCATATCATCCAGTTGTCCAGGTGGTGATTAAGAGGACAAATGTCACCACTCTGTTACATTCTGAGGGTGTTGTAAGAGTCGACTAAGGGAGTAATAAGGCCGACAATATTCACAGCAAGAGAGGGAAAACTCGAAACAAAACCCTATATCTACCCGTCTGGCCAGCTTGGTATAATACAAGGGCTAATATCCCTCCCGGTGTATGGAGGAGACCCGTGCCCAGCAGTGGGACGTTTCTGGATTTAAATTTGATTGATATGGTCACCACATAAATGAGCAAGCCCAACTGGTGAAGGACCTCTACCTTACACCAGACCACTGCCAAATAACCAAGCACAGGTATTCAGATCTCATTTTGGAATGCCTTATTAATTAAACGTTTTTCTATCTCAGGGTTTTGTGATGGAGTCATCACAAAACCCTGGTGACAAAAATGTTGGGACTGCAACACGCAAGTAATACTTTTAATATTACAAGCATCAACAAGCTACGGTAACTGCTTACCATCAGGCGGAACGTATGCTTGTTTGCTGCATAATTAGTATAAAGTTATAAAAGGTAGTATTACGTTATTATTATATCGAGTAGCTAACCTAATAACGAAATACTCGATACCGACTTTTTAACGTGCTCAGATAAAATGCCATTATGCAGTGTTCTTCTATCCATAGGGTGACTTAACCCGTTGATTACTTACCGATTAGCGGAAGACACAAGCTAAAGTTACTCGTACCTCTCTATGCGAAAACCGTAACAGTCAACTTAATCTAATATATGAAATTCTCGTGTCACGGTGTACGTTATTGAACTCCTCTGAAACGGCTCGACCGATTTTCGTGAAATTTTGTGTACATATTGGGTAGGTCTGACAATCGGACAACATCTATTTTTCATCCCCCTAAATGTTAAGGGTATGCTACCCATACCCTTAACATTTAGGGGAATGAAAAATACAACAAAATTTTTTGTGCATATTGGGTAGGTCTGAGAATCGGAAAATATCTATTTTTCATGCCCCTAAATGTTAAGAGTAGTCCCTACATTTTTTAATTATTTTTTTAGACAAAAAATTTTGTTTTTATTTTTTTGTAATTATCACCCCTCTACGATCAACCCCTATTTTTTAATAGCGATATTACTTTTTTCAGTCAGCTAGTTAATTTCTAATATTGTCATATATTCGTATAGCATAACAATGAAATAGGCTAAAATTAATATAATTCATGCAGTCTATATCATAATTTAACCCCTTCCGTGCTATCTTTGTTTTATCCATCAAAAATAACAGAGATGGCATGAATTTTGCAAAACCAGCCTTGTGTAGAAACAAAGCGATAAATGGTTTCAAATTACTTTGTTAAACCTTACTCAAATTAATATATTATTCTACTAAATATCTTTAACTTACCATAGAAATAATGCCTGAAAAGAATACCAAACTAAAAGCCAAGAGCGGCCATTGTTTGTGCCTCTGCTCAGAAATAGATGATTGATATATTAAGACTAGAATTGATATGAAGCTTTTGTCCTTATAACTTGATCCTCCAATAGACTCCCACAACAACACCCAAAGCCAGGCAGCGAAAATATTAGACATTATATTTAGGGCTGATGTCCTGGAAAAATAGTAAAATTTGTTAGAGTTATAGTTATCAATAGTTTTTAACCGACTTCAAAAAGAGGAGGTTATCAATTCGTGTGTGTTTTTTTTTTAATGTCTGTTACCGCAGAACTCCTCATTTATGGACCGATTTGAAAAAAAAAACTTTTTGTCTGAGAGGACATGCTTCTAGTTTAGTCCCATTTTCATCAAAAGAAAGTTCTGATGATGGGATCCATGAGGAATTGAGGGAACTCCTCAAAAATTATAGGCACACATATAGCAATTTCAATATTTTTAACAACACATCAAAGATTTGCATTCAGAAAGTATAATATTATGAAGTAAAACTGATGAAGAAGACCACAGATGGCCACCTGAACTTCTCAAAGTTTAAGTTAAGTATTTTACGGGTGGCGATTAAATAAGTTTCCATTATGGTTGCTAAGGTAGCTAGGCAACGGAACTTCATAATTAAACAATGTAATCTAGCCGTTTTAAGGTATTTGAAATTCTGCAACTTATGGAGAGTTATTAGTGTGCAAAAATAGGTGTTCCCTCTAGTCCTTCATTTTCATATTTAAATCCATAGACCTTATCGCTACAGTGATTTCTAGAAGGCAACCTTTGGATAGATATATATAGGTAGAAATAAATGGTAGTTTCATAGTCTAATGAAAACTGTACTCCAACATAGACAGATAAGATGCTAGATCTAAGACTTAACTCTCTAAGATACGAGAGCGTAGCACAAACTTCCTAGACTCGTACTTCTAGTAAAATTTTTAACCGATCCGGGAATCGAACCCGCGCATGGCGCATCGATTTGAAATAAACAGGTATGGCACCAAACAGTTAACTAAGGCCGTACCATGACGTGTTAAGACGTGAGTAGTTAAGTGAGAAAAAAGGATGGAGCTATATAACATGTATAGCTCCATCCCTCTTTCTCGCTAGAAAGTCTCATAACACGCCCCTTTTTATTTACCGTCCGGTTGCTCACTGCCTCGTTGGTCTGCGACTATGACAAGACGTATTTCTGATGAATTATGTGTAGCAGTTCTAAATTGCTCAGTGAGTCTCCTCTAACAAAGCAATAGAAATAGTCAAATAAAAGTTGTTTAATAAAAAAAACAATTATTACCATCGAACATCAGAATATTTATAAACTGATCCACCAGCACTGATCAGATAACCACCCATTATGTATGTTGACAGTAATGCCTGTACCAGAGCACTATGCCAAATATCAGATTGCGACAATGGTGACCATTGCTTGCACGACTCGAACATTGAATTCAATAGTTTTGGGTTAGACAGAAATGTACATAGTATTATGGCGATGGTCACAATGAGCGTTACAAAGATCCCCAGTATAGTTTTCATGGTTTTGTGAAGTCGATATAAGCTGAAAATAAATAAGGGCATTACTATTATTGTGAAGAAAGGCATAATAGAAGCGAGCAAACCCGGCTGGGGGAGGACCTCCACCCTACAAAAACTAGTCGTTTTCCTGTATGTGAATACAGGTCTCATTTAGGGTGTGTTTATATTATAGAATCCGCAACACGCAAGTGATACATAGGCTACGGTAGCTGCTAACCAGTTTGCCACTTAAGTAGTATTAAGAAAAATAAGTTTATCAGTACGTATTTAAATAAACATTGTTATATTGTATTACTCATTACATTTTCATTTGACTGGTTTTATTTAGGTGACGAAGTCATTGACCTCCTAGACACTTTTTTTAATGCTATCATTTATTCATGGAAATACCTATGGTCCTATCTATATAATTGTTCTTCTTCTTCTTATCGTTTGGTTAGTGGCTAGCCTGGTGACAGAGTTATTAAGATCGCTCATATTCAGGCCTCATCGTGATCTAACGACTGTTAACAGCCGGGACCGACTTTTAACGTGCCCTCCGAAGCACGGAGACGCTCAGATGATATACCACTATGCGGTAACCCATCTATAGGGTCCGCGCCCTTGGTAGCTTTACCCACAGATCGTTTACCGAACAGCGAGTGCACCTAGCTATGAGCGCCTTTATATAATTGTTTAATACACGTTATGTGAATCGTTATAATTTGAAATATGATGCAATCCGAGTTCAGTCTGTTAGGGACTTATTTATTATTTTTATAATAATAACAACATTGGACTATGAGAAGAGAAAGAGATTACTTCTTTACATACACTCAATGAAAATGTATAACGGGCCGTATGCTTGTTTGCCATCCAAGTAGTATAAAAAAATACATATTATCTGCTACATGTCAGACGATCAATAGGCCAAACTTGTGACCCAGTGAGAAGAGCCATCGCAGTAGAACCAGGTGGAGATGGTGAGATGAGTAGGACTCATTTAACAAAGACTGGTCCTTAGCAGCTGCAGATTGGGAGAAGTGTATGCCCACAAATTAACGAGGCTTACGGCGACTGGGACCACGGTCCCAATCGCCCGATAGCATTTGTTGGATCTGTAGACTGGGACCATAAACCATAGGATGAAAATTGTACAGATAGCAGAAAAAAATTAAAATCTATACGCAATTTACAAGAAATTCTAAAGACATTTCATTAGGCCAGCGTGTGTGAATTGAGGCCTAAACCCTCTTTCTTTCTTGATAGAGGAAAGGAACATATATGGGTTGCTATTATTATTACTTTACGCAGTTTAGACTCAATTCAGCAGACTGTATTTTAATTCAAGTTAACATAGTTTTCGCCAATCTTCGTTAACAGCTCCCGGAAAAAGCATCCTAATTTTTATAAACTCGATTGTTCTGTAATGTTTGATTATTTGGGTCATTATGTTAATTGTAATAATGAATGTATGTACATTGTTTAATAATACACATTATTATTTACAGAGTCTTCTTTCATTGTACATAGCGTTTGTTTTCAATGGGATGTTATGACTCTTGTACGTTTGAAGTCAGTATTATATAGATTTGTTTACAACTATTCACTATTGATTAATTTAGGAAATGGTGTTAAGCGAATAGAAAAGTAACCGACTGACACGCGGGGTGCGAGTTCGATCGTCACCGGTAGTTCTAATGTGAATTTTATTTTATGCAATTTATCGACTAACTGAGAAGGAAAATAAAGTGAGGGCATCGACATACATACAATACATAATTCTTAGAAAAAATACTAAAGGCATGTCTGATCCACCAACCCACATTAAGCCAGCGTATCCAACAACGTTAATGCCTAAACCCTCTGTACTCTCTTAATAGAGGAAAGGAGGCCAATGCCTAGCAGTGGGGTTGCTGCTATAATATTTACTACTAACATACCTAACTCTATTCACCTGGGTGAGAACTGAACCTTGGTTTAGTTAGTTAGTATGACGGAGTGTTATCCGCACTTGGTCGCTCAGTGAACCCTGGTTTACTGGTAATTTAAATCAAATTAAAAAAAAAAGTTATAACATGTTTTATAACAAAAGAATAATGTTACTCTAAATCTTATTTTAACATTATTCTTAATAAATATTTAATAGCCAACGATGTGCAAAATATGACATGGAATAAGAGTATTATTACTTACGAAATGGGCACGAAGAACCACAGAAGAAATATTAAAATCGCCATTATGCCGAGATACTGTGGATATTCTGTGAACGGCGCCAGAAATGTTGAACTGAAAGTTAAGTAATCATGGTGTAATATATAATTTAAAATAACTGTTTGTACACTTGGCAATGGAGAAAATAATATGTATACAGGGCCGCTATATGAAGAATAGTTTTATAAGAAAATATTGTATATATAATTTGGTAACAGTACACAATTAGACTAAACCTACAGATTTTTTTTTTCCTAGCCTGTTTTGTTGCACTGCTGAGCGAAGGCCTCCCCCATTGACTTCCATTCCCGTCTGTCCATTGCCTTATTCCACCAATCCTTCTCATTAAAATATATTTCACACAAAATCATAATTGGTTTTCCTAAAAAAACTAATTTTCATAATAGCGTCCTGTAGCATACATGTATTTATCTCTGTTGCCGTGTGTTAATTGAACTATGGGCCATTTAATGACGTGTGAAACGTATCTTTCAACTGAGAAAAAGAGACAGAGCTATATACGCTATATAGCTCCGTCCCTTTTTCTCGTTCGGGCGATCCACGTATTAACACGTCATGGTACGGGCCCCAGGAACATAAGAATAACAATGCTATTAAATTAATTCATACGTTACGCGTGTAATTGTTTTAAAAAAAAATGGCGCTTACGCACACGTTAATGTTACTTTAATTGTTACACGCACATGGCTTTTTGTGGGTCTAGGCATGAAATATTATTTTCGTACCATCATCTTTGTGCAGTTATTCTAAAGTGATTTCACTTTACATTTAATATAGAGTTTTAAGGACCGATGGTCACTGGAGTAAATTTATCCTAGGGTGAAGAGCACATGGAACATCTTTTTGATTCTTGGGATAAACGGGACGAAGAAAATCAGGCCTGGGTGTTGTAGAGCATAATATATTTCTCTATATGCTCGATATGCTGTACAATACCCGCCGGCTGATTCTCTAAGAAATAGCGATCCCAAACTGACAGTTGTGATCGCAAACTGACAGTTGTGATTGCTCGATGACGGCACAATCTATTGACTAAACGTCAAAATGGCTCGATTTTTGCTCTTATGGAATACCGATTTTTAATCTGACAGATTTTGCTCGGGTTTTGCGGTGGCTTGGTTTTCGCTCTTACGGAATACCCCTGCCGGTCAACTTTCAATCCAGGAGTAGACTAAACCGGATAAATGCTTTTATTTGATTTAGAACAACTCTATTGATGGTATAGGTAAAACCTAAAAGTAGTTTGTTTGGGTCAGTTATAGATTTGAGAAAATGTTTTTTAAATTATGTAATATTTTGTTACAATAATGTATAAAAATTACTTACAGTGGGACATCCATATTTTAATCTTACAAATGCACAATACATAAAAATTGTTCGTAAGCAAATACACGCGGCCATAGCCGCTTTTTTTATTAATTAGGTACCATAATCATTCAGGAAAAACTACACAATGAAATCAGCTTATAACGTCGTAAGTTTTCTTTTTCATAATTATATTTTTTTAATAAAACCATATTTGAGGTATTTCGAAAATTTACTATACCCAAAATTGCAGTGTGCAAAATGTTGAGATATCTTTTTTGGAATTTTCTACAAATTTTAATCTATTTTATTCAAAAACATGTTCAATACGGAGCTTTTCTTTAATTATCATACTTAGTTTTTACTATGTGCTTAGATAAAGATTCTAGCTTAGTAAATAAACTTAGTTAATTTAATTCTCTAGTGATCCCACAGTGAACATTATAAAACTATTTTCCTCTTCGAAACTGTCTTTTTTCTTAGACAGGTGCAGTTTCCGCAATAATTTTGCAATGTAATTGTCCAGCTGCGTGATTATAATTGCTTCTAATTACAACTCAAAGCTGATGAATACGTACCATTGATCCATCATTGTGTTAATAATAACTACTTCTATATTTATTTTTGTAATTAATCTACCAGACTTCTACCTTCTGTTATTAATTGAAAAATATTCTTATTTTAATACTAGTAAAATTTAATCTTACCTAAAACAATCTGATGCATTCATTTTGTTTTCGTATCCCGTCTGAAACAGAATTAAAAATGTTGGATCAGTATAAGTATTCTAAAAAGATACATATCATACACAAATTACACATAGATACAAAACAAAGAATTAGATTAAATTTGATTAGAGACCCTTATTACTAAGCCGTTGGAATTCAAATACACGACCTACAGCTTAGTAATTAGGGTCTCTACTAGGGAAGTATACTCTTTGAAACCAGGGAAGTATACTCTTTGAAACGAAAAAAGGAAATTCCAAATCTTCGAGTCTTCGAATAATCGGTATATAATAGAATATATATAAAAATAGATTCCGACGAATTAAAAACATCATCATTTTTGAAGTCGCTTAAAATATATATCTTTTCTACACACAGAGACTAATATACTGAAAACCTAAATACACAAACATCCAGTGAAATCCTGACAATACTCGTAAACTATGTCAGGGCCATTTATCATCATAATCTCAGCCTTTCCCCAAATATGTTGGGGGCTGGCTTCCACTCTAAGCCTGCGCGGTTGATTTTCGGATTTACACGAAGAGAGTGGCAGCAAACCTTTACTACCCAACTAAATGTTCCTTCCATTAACTTTAGCTTTAGAATATGTTTGTAGGATGTTTTGACAAGTTTACTCGTAAGTCCAAGTTTTAGACGAAACTTGACTGTCCTGTTGGTTTACTGGTTGCTAAGCCGCAGGTCATAGATTCGATGGGTTACAAATTTGTGTAATTTATAAATGTTTGTACCGCGTCTGGATGTTATTTGTGTCCGTGAATCGTATATTTTTAAGGCCCCTACGACACAACAGAGCTTGTTCCCTTGTGCAGAATATGTTTAAAAGAACTATTAAAAATATAATAGAAATTATAAGAACAAAAAAAAGTGCATAAACAGGCTGATAAAAATCCTTTTTGTCTGTTAAATTTTTATCTTCCTAATCGATTTCATTCAAAGCGGCTTATCGTAACTGCGTGGGACATATAATTATGTAGTAGATCTTTATGTTCCTTCACTTTAAAAACTCGATGGTAGGTACAGCAATCCGACACGAATGGACAGAGATCGAGTGCAGAACCCTCTATGGACCAACCAAAGATCTATTGATCCTTTCAGTTATTACTAAGTTGCGAGCCACTCAAATTGCTGTATAAACATAATAGAACAATCAGATTACGCTACTTTATATTAAAAAGTAATAAAGTGGGTACTTACAGGCGTAATGTGCAATTGAGTGCAGTCCTTCAAAGGGAACGAGCCCTTCCCTATCCATATGAGGTAGGCCGTCGCAAGAGCTACGTACATCGCGTAGTATACACAGCAGAGGAACGACGTTAGTATTTTTAAATGGCCGATACCTGCAAACAGATTAGGAAATGTGTATTAGTAGTTGTACAGCTAATTTGGTCCAAATGGCGAGCATGCCTTTTGGCACAAAGGCATGCTCGACAGGATTTGGAGCAAACAAACATACGTGGGCCTTTTGATGGTAAGCAATCATAATCGGCCATTATGGAGACATATGAGGGAGGCCTACATTCAGCAGTGGACATTATCAGGCTGAGATGATGATGATGAATCATAATTTATTAAGGCTTGCAATACCTTTAGCATCACTCGCATGGTAATGACCCTAAAGATTTAACATCATGGTTCTGTGATTGGGTATCTCTATGACGTTTATTAAAAAAAAGATTTTTAAATAAACTTTGAAGGCGCTGGAGACTGGTAGGAAGTCATAGATAGAAACACAACTACCTACTCCACTGTTAGTAGTTATTTGGCTGTGGTCCCATGAAAAATGTATTATCGCTTGTATGACGCCTTGCTGCTATTTAAGGATACATTTTCCTTTCTCAGGTATACTCCAAGTCCTAGTGTAAAAAAATAGTTTGGCAACACGCAAGTGACACTTCTGGTATTCCATAGGCTATGGTATCTGTTAACTTCAGACGGGCCGTATTCTTGTTTTCCACCCAAGTAGTATAAACTATATCTACTGAATATTTTGTTTAACTCTATCTGAAAATCAAACCCTGATTCCACTACAGTCACTAAGTACAGTCATAAATATAGAATGCATTATTATCAAAATAATATTGCAGCAGCCATCGTACAAACAAACTTTAATTCGCCACACCAAAGATAAATACAATAATACCAAACGGTCTAGACTCTATCAAAGTAATAAAAATATAATAAGCGTAAAAAACAGTGGTTGAAACACACACTTTAATAAAGGAAAGTAAATATACACAGCATGTATGTGTACCAGAAAGGTACTGTAACGAGTAATAAGTAATAACCCAGGATTACATCTTTTCTATCTATAAAATTCAAATTCCTGACTGACTGATTGATATAACAACCCACAACCGCTGGTTCTCGATCTCGCTGCTTCTTTGTGACGCGTAGGTATCCACTGAAAGCGAGTATCTTCTTCTTTATAAAGAAAGTGGTGTCGAGATCAAACCCACACCTCATCGGTTGATATCGATTATAAGATAATGATTGTATCGATTAAGATTAAGAGAAAAAAAGCTTATCTAACGGTTTACTTTAAATATTAAAAACAAGTCAAGCATTTTGTACAATCTTTTATAAACTTCAAATAAAAAAAAACTGGGGTGATGGATCTTTTCAAAGTTAGACCAGGATAGCATCGAATGTTCTAATCGTTATCAAAGATTTATTTAAAACAATTCACAATGGATTAGATAAAAGTAACTGACCAGTTAATTACAGTAACATTCAAATATACGATACCCTTAAATAAGAAAACTACATTCAAATAGAAACATACTTCACCTTTCAATATAGGCACTGCCCTCCAAACTCCCACTGGATCCTGGTGGCTTAACTGTCCCATGGCCAGCTGCAGCAAGGTTGTTGGCAAACCAGCGATAAGTAGCCAAAACGTGTAGATCACCAGGTATGGAACTGCTCCATATCGGTATGCCTCCCTCGGGAGTCGCACCGAATTGAACAGTGTGAGAGATATTGATATTGTGCATAGCTGGGTTTTTATGAACTCGAATTTTGATTTTGTCTGGGAACAAAAAAAAAAATTATATTACAATTTAATATAAATTGCTTACTTCCAGGAGAATTATTTCTTGAACTGTCGTCGTAGTCTGATGCAATTATTGATAATTCTATGAAATAGACATAAATTGTACCTTTTTTATAAATCTAAAGTTAAGTAGGTAAAGGATAAAGTTCTTTTAACTATACAACTTTAACTTTAATATTATTATTTGGTGGTTGTAAGCAAGGCATAGGAAAATTAATGCCTAGACATAAAACATGCATTTTTCATTGGAGATATATTAAGTTCGTATATCTCCAAAGATTAAGGTCGTATGTTACGTATTAATTTTTCTAACTAAATACTTTTTACCTAAGACCTAAACAATATTAAAACAACATTAGCCTTGCAATCCAGCGTGGCAATGTGGCCAATCTTTTGGGCACCTTTTCCTCAGAACAATGACCTCCATTTGATATTTATATTTATAGGTGAATACCTTTAAATACAATATCGGATTGTTTGTAAGTAGCGTTATTTCATAAATATTCTCGTAAATATCATATAAAATAAATATAATATAATGTTAAAGTACCTACTAAAAAGAACTTAAAATATGTTGATGACGTAAATACTACTACATAGCTATGTACGTACATTCATTCAACAGTAGTTGTGCTTATACAAACATAATAACCATGTAGTAAGATAAAATATCACCATCACGGTTTACGTAGTTTATGTGTACATAAGTAATAATATTCACATTCAGCTGTATAACGGCTGTGAATGCTAAACAATGAATATTATCTAATTTGATATCACATTCGCAAAATATAAAAATATGAATAAGGATTCTATTGAATAGTATAATAAACCTCGAAATATAGTTTGGGATTTTCAAGTTCAAGAAATGAGTTTAAAGGTTTTTTTTGGTCGGCAACGCGTAAGTGATACCCTTGCTGTTGTTTGGTGATATGGTAACTTCTATGGGCCGTAAGCTTGCTTGCCTCCTAAGTCCTTACTTAGGAGGCAAGCAAGCTTACGGCTTCCAATACTACATTGAAATAAACGGGAGAATCACAAAACACAATAAAGAAATACTTATGACTTGTAAAATGACAATATTGTAAGACTAATAGAGCAAGATATAAAAAATTAGTCAATCAATATTTTCATATCTTATATAAATATATATTTTTAAAGTTATGAATACTAATATTGAATAACTTAAAAGAAGCAGTACAGATATTGATGTAACAGGAAGAAATCAATACTTTGCTTTGAGTTAAAAACTAAAGATATTATAAACAACCTAATGTATACAGAAACATCAATTAATTATCGTTATAATTCCATAGCAAATATGCAAAGTCAAGCGATTTCAAAACTACCATAGTACCAACTGTGAAATAGTTAACGTACTTAGTATTAATAAAATTGAACTTGAATCTTAGTAGAACGAGGACCTAATTAGAGCGGAACAAATTTCTTTGACATCTTTAACTAGCATATCTTTTTAATTTGTTATGTGCGTAGAAATGTAAGAAACAATGTCGTTTAGGACCAAATATTAAATTATTTCATTATTCAAACATTTGATTATTTTTCTTGTGTACTGACTTGACTACTTCATCTTACTATTATTTTTGGCTATATGGATATTTGGCCAGCTTAAAAACAATAGGAATTTGATCAACATTTACTGCAATGCTATCTGGAAGTCTTACTTTTTTTCTAAAAGATGATTTTTAACGATCATAAATAGGTTTAGTTTTCTTAAAACTGAATTATATTCATTTCATTCATCGTTCAAGAAGTAAATTTACATCATGAAGACAACATTTTCATGTCATGGTGTATGTTTATCTCATTCATTATATTAGTATTTTGTGATTGGCTGGTTTTTTTTGTGGAAGAAATTTGATGTCATCTAATACAGCTGTGGTTGTTTTTCTTTGCGTCACTATTATATTGATGTCTGTATGTAATAGAAGTAATAAAACTCACAATTACCCTTTGACGTCAATATGGACTTCAGACTGAGTGTTAGCTTGACGGAGTAAAAAACCATTAAGATCACAAGCCTTCAATATTACTAGTGTTACTTAATGTACTATTGTAATGTTCAGAACCTTACTTCCTGCTTACGTCACGTGATTCTCCAGTCCAGTGGGTCAGATTACCTGGTTCGTTCGTTTCGTTCATAATGAGACTTTCATCATAGATCCACAAAACGACAGGTGAGTTACGTGCACTATTTGGTTCACCAAAAACGTCTTGCTTTTGTTTTGTACTGTCTTTGGTGCCAATTTTATTTTTCTTTTTCAAGTCTCATTAATTGTTTGGATTTAAATCATGTTGATCGTTAGGATGTTTAAATGTTTTGGTTTCAGGTTCAAATTGAGAATGATTGTTTATTTACTACATTGCTGTCATTCATTATCTGTCAGTGATGTTTTGTTTAGCTGTGTTAACACAGTACATGAGAGTTGTCAGCAAACATCTATCTTTATCAATATAGGTTGAGCAAATAATACTAAGACAGCAATACAAGATAAGAGAGAGTCATATTTGAGAAGCCATATTTTTTCTGTTCGAACTCTTACAGAATGAATTCACAAGAATTATATTATTTTCAAATATAGCCAGGGTGAGGCAAAACAGCTATGCCTCTCTAGACAAGTGGCATAACCGGTAGCCGAATCGCAAAGCATAAGATAGCAAATAAATGACATAAGTTTACGACATTATGTCGTACAATTACAACAAATCCCATACATTTTCTTTCTATTCTATTCGATTTGACTACTGTTTACGCAACTTGTCTAGATGTGCTGGAGCGAAAGTACTTTTAATATCAAAAATAACAAAATTTACTTAATTGAAGGTAATGTAATATACATTTTAAAGACAGCTACATAATTCATTCATAGATTTATAGATATGTAGATTAGTCAAATATACCCAAATGGAACAGACAGAAAACAACATTTTTATTCTAAAATTAATTTAAACATGATTTATAGATATAATTTATTATGTAATTAGATATTTGTAGTAACTCGCGTCTTAACATCAAATAAACAGTTTAGAAATAAAAATCCTAGATAGAATATTTAATTACAGTAACCCTGAATAAATTTATAAGCAACCATAATTTCGGCTTGCAAATTTATTAACTTTGATATTAATCTAAAAGCATGTACAGTTAAGTACTGTTACATAATAGCTATTTAATACTTTGTCTGCAGTTGCGAGAATGAATTAAATTATTTTTATAACTAAAATATGCTGATGCAATATTCATATCCTTTCGTTCAATAACGGTCTTGGAAATTACTGAGCCGAGTCTAAATTTCAAAAAAATTTCATTCAATTAGGCACTTTTGATTTTTTATTGACAAGCATATAAATTTGTTGAAAATAATTAGTTTCTGTTATTTTAACTAATTACTGGTTGCTTTATTAATTGCACACCATGGTCACCAAGACCGCGCTATGTGTTGCAGTTTTGATGCCCACGCGGAACACCTCTTTGTGATCCATAAATGTTTGTTCCGAGTCTGGCTCTAATTGTATCTGTAAATCGTATGTTTATTAAATTCCCGTGACACAAGGCTTGTTCCCTGGTGTGGAAGTTGTAATGCAATAGAAAAAAAAACTAATTTATGCTCAGTAAATAACTATTTATTTGGGTCTTATTTCTTATAAGATAAGATAAGATATTTATTCGCTCAGAACATGGTACAAAAGATGACAGAATACAGAAGTGGCCCGACATATTTACCTTTGGAAGGCATGCGAATTTTTTAAATTACACAAAGCAATACATAATTACAATATATTATACATGTCCGTGTGGTGACGGATTAAGAATACAAATGTCACCACCCCGTTCTATCCTGAGGGTGTCGTAAGAGTCGACTAAAGGAGTCAGGCAGACAATATCCACTGCAAGAGAGGGAAAACTTGAAACAAACCCTATACCAACCCGTCTGGCCAGCGTGGTATAGTAGGCTAATATCCCTCCATATTTATGGAGGAGACCCGTGCCCAGCAGTGGGACGTTTATGGGTTGAGAAAGTATACACAATTCATGTCTTACACTTAAAACTCATCTAATGTGTAAAAACGCTTTTCAAGTAGCCAATACTTAAGTTTAGTCTTAAAATGTGTTAATGGTAGCTCTCTTATTATTTGAGGTATTTTGTTGTAAACCCTTATTGACATTATGAAGCTATTTTTGTGGTGAAGCGTGGTTTTACATATTTCATTCCTTAGTTTGGTAGGATCCCTTTTTAGTATTTTACTGTTGTCGCTAAATTTACAAAAAAAGTGTGAATTATTTTTGACAAACATGCCTATTTCCATTATATATATAGAAACCAAACTCAAAACTCTCAATCGTTCGAATATTGGTCTACAGCTTGTTAAGGGAGATACTCCAGTAATTGCTCTCAAACATTTCTTTTGAACTATAAAAGCCTTTTGTACATGCGTAGAATTACCCCACAAGAGTATGCCATATCTCAAGACTGAGCCCACATAGCCATGATATGCATTAAGTGCAGTTTTTTCATTAGCTCTAATACGTAGCTGTTTTAAAGCATACACAAATCTATTTAGTTTACTACATATTGTATCGATATGTGATCCCCAGTTGCAATTATTATCTAGGATTAATCCTAAGAATTTGATGTTATTTTCTTTACTAATTACTTCATTATTGCATATAAGCTTTACAATTTTTGGTTTCTGTTTGTGATTGCAAAATTGTACAATTTTTGTTTTTGATACATTTACTTGGAGATAATATCCAGCTAACCATTTAATTACATTATCCACAGTTTTATTTACCTCTTCATTATGTCTAGACTTATCGTTTTCTGGTATCACTATCGATATGTCGTCTGCAAAGAGTACGCATTTATGCTTTGTCACACTTGGTAAGTTGTTAATGTATAGGATGAACAATAGAGGCCCAAGGATACTACCTTGGGGCACACCCGATTTGTTGTATAGTGTTGATGATCTCTGAGTTAAAGAAACCAGATTTTTGTCAATATGAGAAATTTCAACTCGTTGTTCCCTATTGGTAAGATAATTTTGTAGCCATTTTATTAAACAAAATAAGATTGTTAATAGTGATAATATCGCAGATGATTTCATAGAAACTGTTATTTTTTTTTTGAGTTTCAATGTAAATAGTAGTAAATTAATGGAATTTTAATGTTTGCTTAATTAATATCACGTTTTCGTATAAATATGAGCTATCAAAAATATAATTACTGAACGCTCCAAATTAATCAGGTGTCAATCCATAAAAAGGCCTGTCCACACCGCTGCGCTCCACTTCTTTAAAGCGCACACCTAATGGAGCGCAGCAGAACAGAGTCGTATTTCTAAGGAAAGCGACAACGAGACACATTTAAAAAATGACAGCGGAATAGAATTTTCTTTACTGTTCAGTAACAGCAACCTTCTTGCGAACTTAAAATGGTTGCTGGGATAGACTGGATACGGAAGGAAGAGAACACTAAATTGTGGGGCAAAATAGGTACTATGTCCACCAGTGTACAGAAAGAGGCTGATTGATATATTTATACTGCATTGTAATGTTTGACAACAAAATTTACTGTCGTACATTACAATTAATTACAACAAATATTTTAAGTAGTTTGAATTCATTTGCTTACAGTGCAGTGCTACTATTATTACCAAATATTTTATCAAGTTTTTCATCGATTGTGTTTGCATGGAGGTTTTGGTCGTATCGCTATCACCTAAGACAGACCACATTGTTACTAATCTGGCGATTGTAAAAATGGCCTGAGTTTTTTTGCTAGCTCTCGGACTGCTGGCTAAACAGATAAGGAGACCCCCTTCAGCCAGTAGGCAAATTAGCAAACGTCTCTTTTGGCATTTATGCATTGAGCTGCAGTGTTACGGTGAGACCTACCTATATAAATAAATGATTTTGATTTAGAGCTCGACATAATAACGTCACTGCCTCAGTCTAGACGCTATAATAAAGTTACAATTTTCCTTTAAAAAAAATCACGGCATTTTCTTTTTTCTGTTTTATACTACCAAGGTGGCAAACAAGCATACGGCCCGCTTGATGGTAAGCAGTTTCCGTAGCCTATGGACGTTTGCAACACCAAGGGTGTCACTCACGCGTTGCCGACCCTTTAAAAACCTAATAACTCCTTTCTTGAAGAACCCCATGCTATAGTCTCTTGGGAAAACCTCGGCAGATAGCTCATTCCACAACCTTATCGTACGTGGTAAGAAATTCTTCTGGAATGTTACGGTACGGCATGTTTGAGGTGCCAGGATGCGAGGATGAACTCCCTGTCGGTGGCGAGAGGTGCGTTGATAAAATGTGGCCGTGGGCATCATCTCAGCCGGTAGAACGCACACAGTTTAATGGGGTTGGTGAGAAATTATTCAGCCAACTTTAATATTATATTGTGTTTTTATAAGAATGGCATCATTTAGACAGTGCTAGATATTAACTATTCTAAATCAAGTTAAAAATAAAACATAAAATATATTTCCTGTATTCTATCTGTAAGCGAAAGATCTTTACAAAAATGTTTGTAAAAAATATAATTGCACTCGAAGTCGTACATCACGATATCGTTTTTCTGATGCACTTATAGTTAACAGTAACTAATTTAGTATATTACGGCAATATTGAAACCGGTAGTGTTTTTATTATGAAGCATTTATTTCATTAATTGTAAGATTTTCTACTGTGGTAACATTAGCTCTGACTATTGTTTTTTAATGTTGTATTTTATGTGGTATGATTACACTAGCCGCGGTCTACTTTGCCTGGTTTAAACATTTTTTAAATGATTTTTGTATGAAAAAAATAGTTAAAAGCTGACCCAGCAATCGTTGTTTTGCTATATAAAGTAAAAATAATAATATCACTATTCAAAATAGGGGTTTGTGGTACAAGGGTGAAAATTTAGGGTTGTATGTACTTTTTAATGCCACATCATAAAAATATTTTAAAAAATTGTCAAAAAAATAATTATGTAGGACCAACCTTATCACTTAAAGGTATAAAATGCCGTTTCGGAGAAGTATGGTAACTAAAACTGTGACACGAGAATTTTAAATATTAGATTTCCTTTTAAGAGGAATCTAATATTATAATTTTCAGATTGACTAATGAGTGGTGTTTCGCTTTGTTATAAAAAATACATATTATTATAATCCTTACTAATATTATAAATGTAAAAGTTGGTGAAAATGGATGGATGGATGTTATTCTTTCACGTAAAAACTACTGAACGGATCTGGATGAAATTTGGTACACAGATTATGGTCTGGAATAACACATAGGCTACTTTTTGCAGCAATAACCGATATCCACGCGGGCGGAGCCGCGGGCAACAGCTAGTTCATCAATATAATTGCTAAACAGTCTCAAGTCATAAACGTAGGTCACCCATCCAATATAATAATAATATTTTCGGGACAACTCACACATCGCTATCTGATCCTAAGCTAGGCAGAGCCTGTACCATGGCACAGTAAACAAACAGTAAAACATCTTCATACAAACGTGCCGCTCTCGGTTTGAATGTGTGCGTGCGCGCCGCGCGCCATGTCGGCACGCGATTTCACGCACACGCTAGCATAATATAAGGTAGGAATAAGGTAGCGGCAGTGCGGGCTGTGCAGCGCGACTGTGAGCACGCGCGTACGCTACATGACCGCTTGCGTTCGTCAACTCTCGCTGGCGCGGGCGGCGGACACTTGTCGTAAATTACGAGTATCATGACTTCAAAAAGGGGAAAAAAATATTGTAGTGCTTTCGGGTGCCTCAATAATGATTTCGCAAACCCGGACTTATCATACTTCCTACTCAACCAGAAATATAAGTACCTACTTATACTTAAATATTATTAGAAAATATGGTATTGTATTGTTTATTTCACAGTTTATTTGCTTTATTAAGAGCGTAGCCGAGTCGCATTTTTCTGAATACTATGTTTAGAGCTAAAGTTTATTTTAAGAAGTCTAGTTTTACTATAAAATAGAGGATTGAGTACGAAACATCGTTTAGGTAAACATATTTTTCGCGTAGGTATAGTTGTAATAAGGGCAATTTCACAATAATTAATATTGCAAATTAATTACTTTTGAAATTATTATTTTTTCTATTGTCTGATGTGTTGTTCAATCCAAATATGGTTCCGGTAGTCTGACGATCGACTTATATACTTGTGTGTACATCGCATTTTTTTGGCCGGCGTTCGGGTCGGCCACTTGACACTTGTTTTTGTTTCGCTTACCTATCGTACTCGTATGAACAACCCTGGGTATCAACGCAAGAGTAGGCTAATAACTCGGCGGGCGGCCTTAGATAACCTACTGTTTGTTTACTGTGACCATGGTAACCAGACAACTGATAAACATACTTATATATTTCTAAATACATACATATTATAGATAAATTACACCCAGACACAGAACAAACATTCGCGCTCATCACACAAATATTTGTCCTGGGTGGGAATCGAACCCACGACCGCCGGCATAGCAGTCCGAGTCACTAACCACTAGACCAACAGGCCAGTAATCAATAATATGTAATCGCATTAGGGATTGCTACACCATTGAGCCACAACTTAAGTATTAATGAAATTATATAAACCCCTTAGTCACGTACTAATTATTTAATAATCATTCCCATTATGTTTATTTACATCATTTGTGTCAGATGTGTAACTTGAAAAATGTGTAAAATTTAAACATCTATATATTTACGTTATGTTGTAATTACTTTGACAGACACAATACCTACTGCATCAAAGTGCATACATACATTATAAGACAGATAGGGCTCCATACTAGCGAGCAAGCCCAACTGGGAAGGACCTCCACCTTACACAAGACCACAGCCAAATAATACAGCGGTGTATTTGTATTCCTGTATATTTAATTTAATTTATTTAAAAAGACAACTCCCGCACTAGAGAACAAGCTCTGTGTCGCGGGGGACTTTACAAACATACAATTAACGGACACAAATTACACCCAGACTCAGAACAATTCTTTGTGGGTCACACAAAGTTTTGTCCTGTGTGGGAATCGAACCCACAACCTCGTGCACAGCAGGCGCATACTGCGGCCACTGGACCACCGAGGCAGTCAGAGTATATGAGTACAGATATCCAGATATCTCAGGGATATAAATCCCTGGTGTAAAAATGGATCTGCAACACGCAAGTAATGGTTTTGCAAGCGTTCATAGGTTACGACGGTAACTGCTTAACATCAGGCGGGCCGTATGCTTGTTTGCAACCTAAGTAGAATATAAAAAAAACTATAATAGAGTCATATTTGACAATATCATATTGACATATTTGACTGCTTTGGTGGTCCAGTGGCCGCAGTATGCGCCTGCCGTGCACGAGGTTGTGGGTTCGATTCCCACACAGGATAAAACTTTGTGTGACCCATAAAGTGTTGTTCTGAGTCTGGGTGTAATTTGTGTCCGTTAATTGTTTGTTTGTAAAGTCCCCCGCGACACAGAGCTTGTTCTCTAGTGCGGGAGTTGTCTTTTTTAAAGAAGAAAGAAGATATGACTTAATAATAAATCAGTAAATTCTGAATTAGTTACTACTCAATTCACAATAGCTAGATGTCATTGAGCCTCATACATAAATATTATGTAGCCAATATCTAATTATATTTGTATCAATTTTCAAATAAAAAACAGGATAGAGGTTGGAACATCCTCCATTACTGTAATAACTATTTATAAGCTTCAATTACAAGTCGACCTCCAGTCAAATATGGATAGAGGTATGGAACCATAGAAGCGATCGAGCCCAACTGGTAAAAGACTTCTACCTTAAAGAAGACTTGTGTAACATTATGAACTTATTAAGGTACTAATATCATAATCATAATGTTGTACACCTTTACCTTATATTATTATGCATGTATTACCTGTAAGAAATGTGTAACAATTGTAGGCAAATCTATAAATAAATATGCCAACATAAAAATGTTTTGTTCAAAAACGCACCAATTCATTCAAAAATCCCTGTTGTAAATTTGTTGAAGTGAAAACTTCTTTAGGTGCGTTGAACACTTTTTGGGTAAACAAAAATCATGGAACTCGCGTCATTGTGACCAAACGCTTTCCATATTCAAACTTTTTGACAAAAAATATGGAACTCGCGTCATCGTCACCAAACGCTTTCCATATACTATTCAAACTTTTTGGGTGAACAAAAATCACGGAACTGACGTCATCGTCATCGGATGCTTTACATATTAAATATTAATAATCTAATAGCTCGACGATATCATTCCCAAGTTACTTAGTTTTCACTTCTATCGGCAGTCTCCAAAGACTGCCCATGTTTTCTTTTCGGGTCAGCAACACACAGGTGATACTGTGATATTGCCAGCGTCCATAGGCTACAGTAACTGCTTGCTATCACTACACAGAGTAGAAAATTCTCCATAATAACTATTTGCAAGCTTGAATTCTAAATCGACCTTCATTCAGATACTGAGTATCACACAAAACAATAGATAGTCGAAGTCGATACTGCACATTGTTGAATGTTTTGGTATCTACAGGAACTGTTGCTTCTTCCATTCCGTTGTCATACCAAAAACAAACATCACTGTTATTTTGTGTTTGATTACAAAAAAATGTACCTACTCAGTTCTGTGTGTCACGTGTTTTTATATTACATACTTAGGTTATCTTCGGTTAGGCAAACAAGCATACGGCCTGTTTAATAGTAAGCAGATAACGTAGCTTTTAGACGTTTGCAATACGAGAGGTGTCGCTAACGGTCGTCGATTCAAAAATTTAACACTTAGGTTTGTGGTTTTAACGAACAATTGGAAAACGTTTTTTTTACAAGTTTGCGGCCAGCTTAATGGTAAGCAGTACTGCAGCCTATAGACGCTTGGAATACCAGAGGTATGACTTGCGTGTTGTCGACAATTTCTTTTACAAGAGATTTTTATGATCCTTTATTCTATCCCTGGGATAGGAAAACGTTTCTTTCAAAAGGCATCCCTCAATAAGCGCTGAAGACCTGTAGAATCAACACAGCTACAGAGCTGTGTAAAATAATTTGGCTGTGGTCTTCTGCAAGGTGGAAGTCTTCAATACGGCTTTCTCACTAATATAGTGCCCTATCTTTTTAAAATATGACTCTTCAATGGTATTTATCCATTGCAATGGGATCTGTTTCATCGAACAGAATACCTGATAGCATTCTGTGTAATATAATATTATTGCCCCTGTTTGCCTCATATTGCGATCGGTGGTGTGTCTCTAAGCGAAGAGAATGCATAATGCCCTCGTTTGTATGAATAAAGATGTATGATGTAGGTATATGAATAAAGAATGCATGGATCGTCATAGTCAATGAAAATAAGGAAAGATACGCTGCCTTCATATTGAGCGGTATTCACTTTTATTCCCATGTTTTACTGTGTATTTGCTTATAGATTTGAAGTAAGAATGCAATAGATAATATGAAACGTAATGATATAGAAAAAGATAGCGATAGATTAAATGAAGCTTCTTAGCTATTGTTGACGGCAACCATTTTCGAGCACTTGTGCGATATCTACGTATGGTATCGCCAGTTGACGCAGATGCTAACAGCATTAAAATAATCTAATTTTAATAAAAATACTAGGGGTCGCCCGCGACTTTGTCCAATTTTGCAACATATCTCACTATTGCTCCGCTTCTATTGATCATAGCATGATGTTATATAACCTATAGCCTTCCTGAATAAATGCACTATTCAACAAAAAAGATTTTTTCAAATCGAACCAGTACTTTCTGAGATTAGCACGTTGAACCTAACAAACAAACAAACTCTTTAGCTTTATAATGTTATATAGTATAGATTGTAATATTTTACATTTACTTACTATGTTTATTAAGATTATTTGTTTATTTATGTATTATAGCAATTAACTTTGTTTCTGCAGGCTAAGCACACCTAATGCCCAAAATAATGTCCTCCTAAACAATTTTTGGTCACAGCGGATAATCTTGAAGACTTGCCATTTACGCTGGAAACATTATAGTGTACATGTGCACTCTTTATTTCCTCACTCTCCTAGTCCTATGGTAATCCTACACGACTGGAGAGAGAACAGGCGCAGGACCAATGGTTGTCCCTGCTTTTCGAGACGCATGGATGTAAACAACGCCAATTTCCAAACTCCAGCCATCTATTGTGAAGTTTTGACTGAAAAACCACAATATTAATGTTTGGCCCGACCTGGGAATTGAACCCTGGTCCTTGTAAGCAGCATACATCGATCACTGAGTCACCGCGGCAGTTATAATGCCCAAAATGTGTCTGGAAATCCGCCAATGGACGAGGAGAAAACGTCGAGTTCTTTCCTGAATTTAATAATTATATTCACAACGCGCACCAGAACAAACTTTAGTACGTTAGTCTTGGCTTTTTGGACCTCCAATAGATCCTTGCCATACATTGATATTTGGAACCAGCTATCACATATTTTAAATATCTTTTATGTAGTTGTATATAATTACTAGCTTTCGCCCGAAGCTTCGCTTCAATCCCTCGGGTACAGATATTTTTTCCGGGATAAAAAGTAGCCTATATGTTATTCCAGACTATTATTTATCTCTATGCCAGTATTTTTTGCCGGAAAGAGTAACAAACATACATCTTATCTTACATATATACATTCTTACAAACTTTCGCGTTTATAATATTAGTAGGATAGTGGGATTAAATATATATAATATATAATTTTCTTGTTCAGATGGACTTTGATATTGTACCTAATAAAAACTTCAACGTGAATCATATATAAAATGTTATACGTTCATTAATTATTCAGGTTTTTTTTTGTAAACAATTCAAGAAGAATTTTAAACAATATTTCAGAGCAAGTTTGTGTTTCTTTGTTTGTCTTCTAACAAACAGCAATTGTTGTCATTACTTACTTGTTTTTATTTATCGAAGAAGTATTTTTACACATCCGGAGTTCGTGCTACGTTTATAAATATTATCGACGTGATATATCGCTTTTCATTACGTCACTTAATAGTTATTGAAATAAAAAATAGTTCCAATTTAAAGACGATGGACGATTATAGTATTGTTCAAAGAAGACAATACTTTCTATTGTTTTGAATTTGATATAACTTGAAGGGTCAAAGCGCGCTGTTTTATTGTCAAAAGGCGTTCCGTGCTTTCCGAGGCGCGGGGTGTACCCCGAATGTGATGGCAAAGGAATCGAAAAATATCTGCGTATGTGGGTATCTCACTGAAATAACTGGACCGATTTTATAATAAGATACAGGCAGAGGACATACTGACGGTTCTCTAATTTATTATAACTAATAGAAACAAGAAAAAAATGGAGTGACGTAAATGATTGTCACACTAACGCGTTAGTCAAATAAAATACGGTAGTAAGTACGAGTACATTGGCACTTGATAAGAAAAACATTGTAACTGGCACAGACTATGTATATCATTAAATTTTCTCAATAAATGCACATAGTACAATATTGTTCTTATGCCAAAAGGGTACTCTTAATAATAAGAAACAACAAGAGGATTTTGTGCTTCACAATAGGGCATGGCTCATCTTCTTTATCAAGCGAGCAGCGACTATATTACACACACACTGGCCCCATGCGTAGTATTTCAAGCGTGCCTTAAAAATTTCTTCTTAGACATGTGGAGGGCGTCCTTTTTTCCCTTCACCGTTCATCATCAACATCATTTTAATCAAAAGAAGTAGACGACTGCTGGACATAAGCAGTCCATAAATTTCCTCAGCATTCGGCCCTGATCTGACAATCGGCGCGGGCTTATTTATCTATCTTTATACCTAAAAAAGCATACGGGGCAGTCTTTGTGGACTGTCAATTATAGAAGTGAAAACTAAGTAACTTGTGAATTGTATCGTCGAGCTGTTAGATTATTATTTTTGGTTTGTCTCATGAAAAGTGTTTGTTGACGATGACGTAAACCTAAAGAAGTTTCATTTCAAAAATATTTTTTATATCCCTCGGTCACGCCATAACTTGAAAACGACTTTGCCGAATTTATTCATCTTTATTTTCAAATGTACGGAAACAAATATTAGAAAAATAGTGCGGAAATAGTTATAACTGGTCGAAGTCAGTCAAATTTACATAGTGAAATTAGCATTGGTACCAGCGCACCAGTCGGGAACGAACTCACACTGTATTTGATATAAATCGGTGACTTTCCCCATTCGGTTACTATCGCTTATGGTATTAAAAATATTTTCATACATATTCACAAAGTTATAGTATACAAAAGTCGTTAGTTATGATCCGTTCGAACTGAATGATTGCCTGAAGATCGCGTGAGCTGTCATTTCACTCTCTAACCATTAGAGCATTACTTTTTATTTCCTAGCCATTTCAAATTACTAACTAATGTGCATAATTATTATTGTGGGTGAATGAAAATTCATTTAAAAAGTTATCTATTATTATAATGCTTTTTTGTATTTTTAAATCTGTATAGCAAAATTAAACATATATTATCGTCCGCCTAATGGTAAATAATTACCGACGTCTATGGACATTTGCAATACCGGGGCATATCTCGCATAAAACCGATCTTAAAGTTTGCAAAACCAAACTAAGGATATAAAGAGCTACAGAACTTTCCTCAGTTACAGGAACACAATTACACTTGTGTGTACGAAGTTAGATTCTTGGGTCGGGTCAAAATAGATATTAGTTATTTCTAAAACAAGTTAACAATAGATACTTAAAGATTGAATATTGGCGGTTTTTACACCCCGTATCTTGAAAAGCACGTAACGCTGTTGGTCTTCTACTTGAGCTCTCTCCGGTAGTGGCGGATTGCCGTCTTATCAGAGGATGAAAGCGAGTGCAAAAAGAGGGCATTTACACTTTTTTTTTATACTACCAAGGTGGCAAAAAAGCATACTTATTGTGCACTATAATATTTCTAACACATGTGGCTCATCTCTGCAACGAGAAAGAGGTACCGAGCTATTCACACTATATAGCTCTATCCCTTTTACTTGCTCGAACGACTTACTTTTAACACGTCATGGTAGGCCCAAGGTCGGTTAGAAATAAGAATTATCTGCAATGTGATCAATAAAACCGATTACTTCAGTTAATCTGAACTTTAAGATCGTTAGTTTTCACACCACATACAGTAATACAGTAGTTGATTCTAATCCGTGACCAACAAAATTCAATGTCAGCTAATCTAAAGAATGTACAAACGACTCACAAACTATTACTTAATGCACCATTGCGAATGCATCTGGCATTGTGAACAATCGTGAAGAGCAAATAAAATTAATTTTACTACTTCCAGTACTCGTAAAATAAATCTTTATGTTTATTTTCAAATCCATACTAATGTTATAAATTAGAATGTAACTTATCTTGTCTGTATGCTATCTGCTTGTTTTAAATGTTTTCATGGCCAAACTGTTGAATTGAATTTCATAATTTATTAGATTAGATGTTAATATTAGTTTAGATTCATTGGAAATTACTTCGGGTAAGCGTACTTAACTAAAGAACAAGATCATCATTTTACTGAACACTAGTGATACGTCCTAGCTTCGCACTTATTTAATTTCGTAAGCGTTTCGTATTTAAAAAATATATATATAGCCTAATGGTACGCGGTTCAGTGGCATAAGTGTTTACCTCGCCGTTTACCAGTGTAAAGCGTATTGTGGATTCGATCCTCACATGAGACAAAAAATTGTGTGATCTATTAATGGTTGGCCCGAGTATTTGTAAAGTTCCCCGCGACATAGGGCTTATTCCCTAGTGTGGGAGTTGTCTTTAAATATACAGGAGAGCATTATTAACATTGCCCGCTAGAGAAAATTATCTATTGCATAGGTTCTATTACTTAAAATATCTATTATTTAAAAATAATTATATTTATATCAGTAAGAAAATCAGTAGAAAGGAGTTCTATATTTAGTCTGTACCGACTACCTGCAGCTTAGTCATTTTCTTTTACTCGAGCTTGTTCGCTATGGAAAGCTAATATTTTATAACTTCATAATAACTTTACTTAGCTATTCATACATATTTACGATTATGTTGTAGTAAGTACTTACTTTTACTCTGTCTAAATGCTACAAACAAAACAAATGGATATTACAAAATACACATTGTGGAACACAAATTTTTGTATCGTGTGAAATTAAACTCACAACCGCAGTGAAAAATGCAAGTTAACCACTTATAGCCCAAGAGCCAGCGGTCGCCAGGCCTTCGTTAAAGTATAAAAGCTATAAGTTTCGCAATGTATGTCCCCAACACAGGTAAGAACGATCCCCTACTATGAAATTTGGGTCGGATACGGTGATCCAAGTAAAAGCCAACCTTAGGATCGTGAGACTAGACGCCTAGATATCTCACGGTACAGTTTGTGGGTACTTAGTCCCCATAGTCCTTTATTGTTAAGTTTTAAGGTTGGCAATGTATAAAATTCAAATTAGGAAGTCACGATGACGTCATGAAGACAGCTGATTCTATACGGTTGCTATTTGCTCCAATATAAAGTGCAACTGGTCTGATATCCACAAACATCAAGTAAATTTGAAATACACTGAAAAGAAAAGACTAAGCCAAACGTTTGCAGATTAAATAACTATTTTGACGTTGTCAAGAAAGGCTTAATAATAAGCTTAATAATAAAGGACCATGGGGACCAAGTGCCCACAAACTTTAACTGCCTTGGTGGTCCAGTGGCCGCAGTACGCGCCTGCTGTCTCTCTTTCTCGCTCAAACGACTCATGTTCATCACGTCATGGTAGAAGAGTATCCTAAACCTACAAGCATGCATAATGTTATAAGTGTGAATAAAGCGAGACAAGTATGTCAAGATCATAATATTATTAAGACGAAGAAGGGAAACAGGCGTAAGTCTACCTATGAATGTATGTAATATAATATGAATGTATGAAAAAAAAAAGAAAAAAAAAGTATGCATACATACATCTTACTGGTATGAGTATATAAATGAATGGATATTTGATACCCTATCACTGTAGAATGGCTTAATGGATCTAGATAAAATTTGGCACAGATATACATAGATTAAAGTCTCAAATAACACAGATATATAACAGGATAGATATCCACCTAAGTATCTAGTATAAAAAATATGTTTTCCTATCCCAGATAACTCATCGGATCCAAAGTGGATCTAGACCATGTTTCGAAGTGGAATGATTCATTATGAAACTATGGTGTTGCACAATATGGTTAAGCAAAACGTGATAGAAGCCCTAAATATTGCAAACATCTATAGACTACGAAAGCTGTTTACCATCAGGCAAGTAATTTGCTTATTTGCCATCTAAGTAGAACAAAAAGACATCTGTACAAGTATATTTAAAGGAATGTAGAAAAAGTCGAGCCCGGAGCAGAATTCGAACCTGCGCCTCTTGGGTTTTGGCCCAGCGCACTACCAATTGTGCATCCGAGCTCCTACTACTAAGTTGTCCACCGCTTTTTTACGTCTTGGAGTGACGTCACACTGTTCAAGTCGTCGTCGTCGTGTTGAACCGTGGGCCGTATGCTTGTTTACCACCTAAGTAGTTCGAAAAACCAACCATGTCAAAAATTACTATACCGTGGAGGTCATAATAAATTCAGGAAACAGAAATCGTGTAGTACATAATGACAATTTGATGACAGCAAAACGACGTAAAGCAACACTGAGAAACTTGATAAACCTCGAGAAATCCTTGTAGGGTTAAGACACTCATCCTTTATAAACATGTGACGTCCACGTCCTATGTACATTCCGTCTTATTGTCTTACGGTTATGATATATACCTACTTACTATATATGACAATCAGAGTAGTATATAATTTATATGAGAATACTTTTGTCTTTTGATGTATAAGATGCTTGGTATTAGAATGAGTTCATATTAATGTTAAGAATTATTATTCTTGTAAGCATTATTAGCCTATTATACTGCGCTGGCCGGACGGGTTGGTATAGGGTTTTGTTTCGAGTTTTACCTCTCTTGCATTGAATATGATCTGCCTGACTTAGTAATGAATAATAATGTCCTCCTAACCGAATTTCGGTCACGGCGGCTAATCTCAACGGAGACTTGCCATCTGCGCGGGAGATATTATAGTGCATAAGTGGGTGCGCACACACAAGTGCACTCTTTGTTCCCTCATTCTCATAGTCCGATGGGACGGCAAATACGACACGACCGGAGAGAGATCAGGCGTAGGACCAACGGCTTTACGTGCTTTCCGAGGCACGGGTGTGGAAACACCGCCAATTTCTAAACTCCGGGCATCTATTGTGAATTTCTTAACAGAAAAACCCAATATCGATTTTTGGCCTGACCCGAGAATCTAACCCGGGACCTCGTGATCAGCAGTCTTACACATCGACATGACTTAGTAGTAGGCTAATATCGCTCTAAATGTATGGAAGAGACCCGTGCCCCGCAGTGGGATGTATATGGGTGCTGATTATGTAAGCATTATTCTTACTATTCAATCAACAATTGAATCTAGTAAAATAACTAATTCTATATCACTACAGGGAAAGCGTGCCGCATTTTACATATTTTATTACATGTTATTTTTTCACCATTTTTTGTTTAACCCTAAATTAACAAAGGTTTTACGGTTAAACATCCCAGCCGCAGAGGGTTGCTAGAAAAGCGTATTATTATTCTACAGATATATAAGAGTTAGTTTGTGAATTTTAATTACTTTTTTAAATACAGCAGTCAATACGTCGCTGGCTCTCCCTATACGACTTTATAAATAGGGAGCACGCACTGTGTTGCTCACTTTACAAATAGACAATTTACGGACATAAAGTTAACCTAGACTCGGAAACTACTATTCGGTAAACTTTGTGTGATCCACAAATTTTGTGGATACAAAATCTATCCCATTTGGGGATCGGACCCAAAACACGCTACGCAGTGGTAAATGGCGAGGTGACTGCTTGAAAAATGATTTCCTAAAAGTTTCTTTCAAAACGCATCCCTAAATGAGCGCTGAAGACATTTACTCAAACACAGGAACATAACTACACCGCTGTATGTCCCCAGTTGGGCTTGCTCACTAGTATGGTGCCCTACCACTTAGGTTTTTTTACTCGTAATATAAAACTCATATTTTGATTTTTGTGATGGCTATCTTACAAATTATTTAATCCGCCTTTGTTTAAGTTAATTATATCTACTTCTAGGTGGGTACGTATTTTTTCAAATTGTCCTACTAATATTATAAACGCGAAAGTTTGTAAGATTGTATGGATGTATAAAATGTTTGTTACTCTGTCACGCAAAAACTATTTAGTGGATCTGGATTAAATTTCGCATAGAGATAGATTATAGTCTGGAATAACACATAAGGTACCTTTTTATCCCGGAAAATATTTCTGTCCCCGAGGGATTTTACGTGCCGGCAATGCCGTGGGCAGAAGCTAGTATTTAGTATAATAGCAACCCATATATGTCCCAATGCTGGGCACGGGTCTTCTCTCCTCTATCAAGAGAAAGAGAGGGTTAAAGCCTTAATTCACACACGCTGGCCTAATGCGGGTTGGTGAATCAGTCATGTCTTTAGAATATCTTCTAAGACATGTGGGTTTCCTCACGATGTTTTCCCTCACCGTTAGCAGATGGCGAATCATTTGATAATACATATAAACTCCACAAAGTGAAATTCACATTGGTACTGCACGGGATCGAACTCGCACCTCTTGCGTGCAAATCGGTTACTTTCCCACTCGGCCACCACCGCTTATTATAGTATTTAATAGTTGTATTATATTTCAATTACAAAATTGAGTCATCAATTATATCAATATTACCTATTAACATATACGAGACGAGAAATCCGAATATAGAGCTGATAATAGCATATATATCGATACCTCCCACGTAAGTTATTGTAACCCCAAAAACAAGATTTTACAGTAGAGCGTTTTAAAGTTATAAATTGAAATATAATCGTCATTTTTTGTAGTATTTTTGTGAAATTTGGTATGTATATATAATTTTGGGTACTTTCAATTATAAGGCAAGAAAATTTATGAAAATATTGGTACTTTTTGAGATTTTGCTCATACAATATTTTACAGCGATGTGTATCTTAAAAAAAAATTGTATGTGATACTTACAATCGTTTACACTGGAAAATAATGGTTGTATTTTATTGTATGTGTTAGATACTATAGTGTACGTTGGGTGAAACGAAATATATGCAGTATTGTATGTTAAGAAAATTAACTTTTATTAATGAAAATAAACTTTAAAATATTTTAAATAGGGACAAAACATACTTGTAGAGTTTTTCATCTAGGAACTTGTTCTAGAATTCTAACGAATAATAACAAAAGAGATCAAAGGAATACAAACATAAAAATGTAAATACAATGTTTCATACAGAAAGTATACAAAGTATCTTTCTTTCTTTTTCATCTTTTTTTTTAAAGACAACTCCCGCACTAGAGAACAAGCTCTGTGTCGCGGGGGACCTTACAAACATACAGTTAACGGACACAAATTAAACCCAGACTCAGAACAAATATTTGTGGTCCACACAAAGTTTTGTCCTGTGTGGAAACCGAACCCACAACCTCGTGCACAGCAGTCGCATATTGCGACCACTGGACCACCAAGGCACTCAAGTCAAGTATAAAAAATATAATCAAAATAATGTGTGTTGCTTTCAATCAATAATAATTTGCACCCTACTTTCTTGTACAGTTTTATGGATAAATAATAAAAACTGTAACAAAAATTCTTCATCAATAAATTTACATTACTAGTAATTAAACAAATGTCTATCTCTGAGATCAGCTTACAATCAAGGTTCATAACGTTAACTTCATTCTTTTTGAAGTTATTTGAATGTCAGTATCCAAAAAAAATCTGATAGGAAGCCTGCCATTGCGATAGAACTCTGGTGATCTAGATTCGACAAACTGTGTGAAGGCAATATGTATTGTAATATAGTCCGTAGGAGCAAGATCTGGCGAATACGGTGTTGACGAATGGTTTCTAATTGCAGTTCCTGTACAGTTAAATTGGTTTCTCGTGCTGTATGAAGTCTCGCGTTATCATGGAGCAATAATGGTGAAGATCGATTCATGAGTCGAGGCTGTTTCACTGCTAGTTTTGCTATCATTGTTCGGAGTTCGGCACAGTAGACATCTGCGGTTATTGCTTGACCAGATCGGAGAAAGCTATAGCGAAGAATACCACCACGCTGAGACCACCAAACAGTTACTATACCTTTTTATTGGTAAGCTTTGCTTTAGGACACTATTGCGGCGCTTGACCTGGGACCAGCCATTGCATTTCTCGCTTACGGTTATCGTTAAGAATCCACTTTTTATCGCATGTCGCAATTTGATACAATATTCCTTAATTTCTGTATCGATTCAACAAGGCAGCACAAGTTTCAATACGCGTTTCTTTCTACAGATCAGTCAAATCATGAGGCTCCCATTTTTCATATTTTTTATTTTATTGATTTGTCGCAAATGAGTCAATATTGTTGGTAAAGCAACGTTAAACCATGCCGCTAGTTCCTGGATAGTTGGCTCGGATTGGCTTCCACCATCTGTTTAAATTCATTGTTATTCACTTTTGTGGGCGGTCTTCCACGTGGTTCGTTCTTCAAATCAAAGTTTCCATCACAAACATCACACGGTGCGTTCATTAGCAGTCCTCTCTCCAAACGCAACATTGATATTGCGAGCTGTTTCTGCCGCGTTAGTTCCGCGTTGGCACTCGTATTCAAAAATCACTCGAATGTTAGAAGTATCCATCTTTCTTGTCTAAGCTGAATAAAAAAAAACAACTGAAAGTCGATAATCGTCTTGTGGTATATCTAACTCGAGAGTTTCTGCGCTTCGGCAGGTACGTAAAGTAATTGTAAAGATCCCGGTGATTACGATTGTAATAATCGTTAAGCTAGGTAGAGAAATCCTAGACGGCTTGACAATCAGTAGGTGGACCACTAGCCTACCTCCACCATCTACAATTGACTAGCGTGGTGAAGTATTTACTCAACCCCTCCCAATTTTAAAAAGGAATGTTATGTAATGTTAAGCAGTCATTTCATCAATTCTTAATGAAATGGAAGTGGTAGAATCCCATGAGCTGAACCATAGAAATAGCTGATGCAAAAATTATGATAGCAGTGGCAGAAAATGTAAGAATTTTAGGCACAATCTATTGTATGTAAATTAAAAAAAATATGTCATAGCAACGTAAAATATGCCATGTAAACATACAATATAATTTTTAGTAACCAATCCCCACGTAAAATATTGTATTTATTACATAGCACTTAATTTGTTATAACTCCGCAACGTAAATTGTTGTATGTGATTATACAATATTGTTTTAGGTTATTCTTAGCGACGTAAGTTATTGTAAGTAATCTATACAACAGTTTAGGCGGGCTTTGTCAAAATAAAATAAAAAATTGAAATAAAATAAAGAAAATTAAATGATACTGTTACATTTTGGAGACTTGAATTACAAAAACTTTCGGGTTTCTTATATAATTATTTGGTTTAAGGACATATTCTGGTTTTCTATTGATTTTTCCTGGCAACTTTCGGTGGGTTCATCAGTATTATTTACCATATCACAGAGTTTTCGGCCTCTACTTTGTATTTTTTGTTTACGCTCAATTGTTTTAAAAAATAGCTAAATAATAATACTGTTAAAACATTAAAAACGTTCGATATTTATCGGAACCAGTGCGGCATCCACCCGATCGAGCGCCCCCGGGCAAGACTATTGTATGTCACACATACACGGCGCGAGCGCTCAACGATCCCCGGCCCCGACCCGCGTAAACAGTTGCATCGACCTGATGCAATGTTATACGCTGTGGTCATAATAATGATACAACTGTATACGTCTGAAAAGTACCCTAAATATGGCTATTTTTCAACTTTTTTAATTTTTAGTAGGTAAATATAGGTATAAAAAGACGATATAGCTAAAAAAAGCAAAATGTCAAAATTGTGGGTTACAATAACTTACGTGGGAGGTATCGATATTTAACATCTTCGAAAATCGTGCATTCATGAATGAAAAATGTAACTTAACAATTACTACATTCACACATAAACTTGGCAAGACATAGTGATGTATTTGACAGCTCGATATGCAAGTAAAAATAGTATTTATTACAATGGTAGTAAGGCTTATAATGCTAATATATAAAATATGTATATAACAACGATAAATTGTTGAGTGTTATATCATTGTTATAAATATATCGATACCTCCCACGTAAGTTATTGTAACCCACAATTTTGACATTTTGCTTTTTTTAGCTATATCGCCTTTTTATACCTATATTTACCTACTAAAAATTAAAAAAGTTGAAAAATAGCCATATTTAGGGTACTTTTCAGACGTATACAGTTGTATCATTATTATGACCACAGCGTATAACATTGCATCAGGTCGATGCAACTGTTTACGCGGGTCGGGGCCGGGGATCGTTGAGCGCTCGCGCCGTGTATGTGTGACATACAATAGTCTTGCCCGGGGGCGCTCGATCGGGTGGATGCCGCACTGGTTGCGATAAATATCGGACTTTTTTTAATGTTTTAACAGTATTATTATTTAGCTATTTTTGAAAACAATTGAGCGTAAACAAAAAATACAAACTAGAGGCCGAAAATTCTGTGATATGGTAAATAATACTGATGAACCCACCGAAAGTTGCTAGGAAAAATCAATAGAAAACCAGTATATTTTCTTAAACCAAATAATTAAATAATAAATCCGAAAGTTTTTGTAATTCAAGTCTCCAAAATGTAACAGTATCATTTAATTATCTTTATTTTATTTTATTTTGACAAAGCCAGCCTAAACTGTTGTATAGATTACTTACAATAACTTACGTCGCTCAGAATAACCTAAAACAATATTGTATAATCACATACAACAATTTACGTTGCGGAGTTATAACAAATTAAGTGCTATGTAATACATACAATATTTTACGTGGGGATTGGTTACTAAAAATTATATTGTATGTTTACATGGCATATTTTACGTTGCTATGACATAATTTTTTAATTTACATACAATAGAGTGTTCCTAAAATTCTTACATTTTCTGCCACTGCTATCATAATTTATGCATCAGCTATTTCTATGGTTCAGCTCATGGGATTCTACCACTTCCATTTCATTAAGAATTGATGATATGACTGCTTAACATTACATAACATTCCTTTTTAAAATTGGGAGGGGTTGGGTAAATACTTCACCACACTAGTCAATTGTAGATGGTGGGCGTAGGCTAGTGGTCCACCTACTAGTTGTCAAACTGTCCAGGATTTCTCCACCTAGCTTAACGATTATTACAATTACGTAATAACCGGGATCTTTACAATTACTTTACGTAAATGCTGAAGCCCAGAAACTCTCGAGTTAGATATGCCGCTAGACGATTATTGACTTTCAGTGGTTTTTTTATTCAGCTTAGACAAGAAAGATGGATACTTCTAAAATTCGAGTGATTGTTGAATACGAGTTCCGACGGAACTAACGCGGCAGAAACAGCTCGCAATATCAATGTTGCGTTTGGATAGGGGACTGCTAATGAACGCACCGTGCGATTTTTGTTTAAACGCGTTCGTGTTTTTCAAATCAAATCAAAGTTTCCGTAACTTTGATTTGAAGAACGAACCATGTGGAAGACCGCCCATACAGGTGAATAACAATGGATTAAAAGAGATGATGGGAGCCGATCCAAGCCAAACTACCCAGGAATTAGCGGCCTGGTTTAACGTTACTTTACCAACAATATTGACTCATTTGCGACAAATCAATAAAATAAAAAATACGATTAATGGGTGCCTCATGATTTGACTGATCTGTAAGAAACGCGTGTTGAAACTTGTGTTGCCTTGTTGAATGATACAGAAATGAAGGATTATTGTATCGAATTGTGACATGTGATAAAAAGTGGATTCTTTTCGATAACCGTAAGCGAGAAATGCAATGGCTGAACCCAGGTCAAACGCCGCAACAGTGTCCCAAAGCAAAGCTTACCAATAAAAACGTAATAGTAACTGTTTGGTGGTCTCAGCATGGTGTTATTCACTATAGCTTTCTCCGATCTGGTCAAGCAATAACGGCAGATATCTACTGTGCCGAACTCCGAACAATGATAGCAAAACTAGCAGTGAAACAACCTCGACTCATGAATTGATCTTCACCATTATTGTTCCATGATAACGCGAGACTTCATACAGCACGAGAAACCAATATAACTCTACAGGAACTGCAATTAGAAACCATTCGTCAACACCGTATTCGCCAGACCTTGCTCCTACGGACTATATTACAATACATATTGCTTTTACACAGTTTGTCAAATCTAGATGACCAGAGTTCAACGCAACGGCAGGCTTCCTATCAGTTTTTTTTGGATACTGACATTCAGATGACTTAAAAAAGAATGAAGTTAACGTTATGAACCTTGATTGTAAGCTGATCTCAGAGATAGACATTTGTTTAATTACTAGTAATGTAAATTTATTGATGAAGAATTTTTATTACAGCTTTTATTATTTATCCATAAACTGTACAAGAAAGTAGGGTGCAAATTATTATTGATGGAAAGCAACACACATTATTTTGATTATATTTTTTATACTTGACTTGAGTGCCTTGGTGGTCCAGTGGTCGCAATATGCGACTGCTGTGCACAAGTTTGTGAGTTCGGTTTCCACACAGGACAAAACTTTGTGTGGCCCACAAATATTTGTTCTGAGTCTGGGTGTAATTTTTGTCCGTTAATTGTATGTTTGTAAAGTCCCCCGCGACACAGAGCTTGTTCTCTAGTGCGGGAGTTGTCTTTAAAAAAAAAGATAAAAAAGAAAGAAAGATACTTAGTATACTTTCTGTATGAAACATTGTATTTACATTTTTATGTTTGTATTCCTTTGATCTCTTTTGTTATTATTCGTTAGAATTCTAGAACAAGTTCCTAGATGAAAAACTCTACAAGTATGTTTTGTCCCTATCTGAAATATTTTTAAGTTTATTTTCATTAATAAAAGTTAATTTTCTTAACATACAATACTGCATATATTTAATTTCACCCAACGTACACTATAGTATCTAACACATACAATAAAATACAACCATTATTTTCCAGTGTAAACGATTGTAAGTATCACATACAATTTTTTTTTAAGATACACATCGCTGTAAAATATTGTATGAGCAAAATCTCAAAAAGTACCTATATTTTCATAAATGTTCTTGCCTCATAATTGAAAGTACCCAAAATTATATATACATACCAAATTTCACAAAAATACTACAATAAATGACGATTACATTTCAATTTATAACTTTAAAACGCTCTACTGTAAAATCTTGTTTTTGGGGTTACAATAACTTACGTGGGAGGTATCGATATCTCTGTATTTTAGCTGTTAGGTGATATGATTCAGTTAGATAATGATACACGGATGGCTCAGTGGTTTAAGTGGTAACCTCGCCATTTACCACAATAACGTGTTGCCGATTTGATGACCAAAACGGGACAAAATCTGTGTGATTTACAAATAATTGTTCCAAGTCTGTGTATCAGAAAATCTTATACTTTGTATCAATAAATCTTATGATTGTTTTGGCAATTTTTTTTGAAACTACAAGTGATAAAACTGGCTTAAAAATGTTTGTTATTGCAGTTCAAAACAAACGTAGCTGCGTACTTAGGTCAATATACTTACGATACAGAAATTCTGAATATTTTAAAAATAATAAATATATAAGAAATTTCTATGCCATTTATTTCATTCTATAAGTACCTAAGTAGTTTGAAATGAAAAAACAATGGCTTCAAATAGCCATTAAGAATGTTATTATTATATATAGGGGACGCCCGCAACTTCGTCCGCGTGGTAATTTGGAATATTTTCCCCGATTATGCAACATATCTCACTACTGCTCCGCTCCTATTGATCATAGCGTGGTGTTATATAGCCAATAGCCTTCCTGGATGAATTCAACAAAAAATACTTTTTGTAATCGAACCAGTACTTTCTGGGATTGGCGCGTTCAACCAAACAAACAAGCAAACATACTCTTCGGCTTTATAATATTAGTATAGATTATTTTGTATTACATCTTTCTACTGCCCTACTAATATTACATGATATAAATGTGAAAGTTTATGATGATGTATGGATGTTTGTGTTTGTTATCCCTTTACGTAAAAACTACTGAACGGATCTGGATGAAATTTGGCATAGAGATAGACTATAGTATGGAATAGTGATTTGGCTTTTTATGGCAATAACCGACATCCACGCGGGCGAAGCCACGGGAAACAGAGAGTTAAATATATTCTGAACATTGAACATCATAAGAAAGTTGTTTTATGTATGTATCATTACAAATAGTGCTTTATTAGTGAACCAATGAAAATTATTGTTAAATATTTTCTGTATTATTTGGTTTTATAATCAAGCTGACGCTTGCAATATTAGAGGTACCTATCACTTGTGTGTTGCCGACCCATATTTTTCCCACCAGAAGGTATAGGAAACGTTTATTTCAAAACGCATCCCTAAATGAGCGCTGGAGACCTGTACTTAACTCACACACAGGAACAAAACCACACCGCTGTTTGCAGTTATTTGGCTGTGTTCTTCTGTAAGGTGGAGATCTTCCCCAGTCAGTCTTGCTCGCTAGTATGGTGTCCTACCTCTCTTATAATAAAATGTGAAAAATCACTTTCTCTCTGATTTTTTTTCACGGGTATCACAGCCTTTTATTACGTGAAACAGGTCTAGTTCATTTGAACCCAAAAACATACCTATCTAAATGGAGGCTTAAAGAAATGAAAGTGACCACAGATGTTATGAAAATTTCTAAGGTTACGAAACAAATATTTATTTCCTATACAATAACATGTTTTGACAAACAAGCATATGACCCACTATGGTAAGGAATTACCGCTTACAGACGCTCGCAATACCTTAAGGCATCACTCACATGTTCCCCAAAAATCGTAACTCATACTAAATTGTAAATGTTATTATGGCGATTAAAAAGAGTGGCCTGAGTTTTTTGCCGATTCTTCTCGAGGCCCTACCTCTAGTCAGCAAATTGGCCGTTGGAAAAAAATTGCTGGCATTGGTTATGTATTTATTTTTTATTTATTTATTAAACTTCATACACAAAATTTATGTATAGGCGGACTTAATGCCTTGGGCATTATCTACCAGTCAACCTTAGGGTGATGCAGAGAGAAACAAAGTAGGTGTATACAAGAAGTCAGGGTAAAACTTTATACATACTAATATAATATATATTTAGAGAAAGATATTCAATACATAAACTAAATAATATATATGTACTATTACAATATAATATACCTATATATATATATATATATATATATATATATATATATAAAATATATAATAAGTGTAGTTATGATAAGTCTGCCAGTCTATTGAGATAACAATAATTCGCGAACCTTAACTTTAAACGCGTGACGGTTGGTGGACGTCCTGATTTCGAGAGGAAGGGCATTCCAAAGTAGAATGGATTGGACAGGAAACGCAGAGTGAATAAAATCAGTTGAGTGAGAGGGACAAGATAGGAGAAGATTGTTGGAAGAACGAAGGTTTTTTTTATCATGCACGGAGCAGAGATACTGGAAGTAAGGAGTTAAGTAACAAGGGGAGTTGGGTGACGTCAGAATAGAAAAAAGAGTAGTGAGAGCTCGTAGTTTGCGACGTTGTGCAATAGGTAACCATTTTAGTTGGGACCTATAAGTTGACACATGGTCATACTTGCGGAGATTAAAAATGAATCGAATGCAGTTATTAAGAAGACGGTCAAGTTTGTAGAGAAGATCTGCATTCAGGTCGAAATAACACACATCACCATAGTCAACAATAGGAAAAATTAAAGCCTGCACAAGCGCTATCTTAGTTTTGCAAGGAAGAAAGTTTTTCAAGCGATAAAGAGCACGTAGGGTACCAGTGACTTTTTGGCAAACATGGGTCACTTGAGGTCGCCAATTTAATGTGCTGTCAATAAATAGGCCTAGGTCTTTAACAGTCGGCGACAGATTTATGGTGGCCCCATTATAAGTTAAAGATGGCAGTGCAGAAGTATTTAACCTACACAGTAGCCGCTGGCTGCCTACGACAATGGCTTGACATTTAGTCACATTGACCGTTAGACCAAATCTATCAGACCAGCTACTAATATGTTTCAGATCACTATTGACCATGTCAATAGCTGATGACACGGTGTCCACGCTGGCCTGAGAGTATATCTGCAAGTCATCGGCATACAGATGATACGTGCATTGAAGATTTTTAGTTATGAGGTTGATGAAAATAGAAAACAACAATGGAGAAAGAATACCGCCTTGAGGAACGCCAGCGTCAATATCATACCAACTCGAAGATGACTCATCGAGGCGGACAGATTGCTGACGAACTCGAAGATAGCTAGAGAACCAATCCAGAGCTTCAGAGGATATCATTAGATGGGAGAGGATGGCTAGCAGGATGTCGTGACTGACGGTATCAAAGGCACTAGAAAAATCAACCAAGGTCAGTACAGTGACCTTGTATTATGGTTTACCGAGGGAAAAAAATGTTATACGTTAACTGAACACTAGAGACCTGCTTCGTGGAACCCGCGGCATAGACATACGTTTGTATCTGAGGCTGGCCGTAAAACTTTGGATTCAATACCCGGGTTAGACAGGATTATTGAAGTTTTCTATGATATTTTTTTCAGTAGCAGCACGAAGTTTGAAATCGTGCCCGGTATATAATTATATACTGTACTTGACGTAGACCTCTAAGCTAATATAGCTAGGTAAATGTAGATTCATATATCTCTGACTAACTCTTTGGGAAAATGCATAAAGATGCTTGTTGATGAAATAATATAATATAATAATAATAATCTTTTCGGGACAACTCACACATCGCTAACTGATCCTAAATTAGGCAGAGCCTGTACTATGGTAACCAGACAACTAATAAACATACTTATATATTTCTAAATACATACATATTATAGATAAATAACACCCAGACACAGAACAAACATTTATGCTCATCACACAAAGATTTGTCCTGGGTGGGAATCGAACCCACGACCTCCGGTGTAGCGGTCAGAGTCACTAACCACTAGACCAACAGGCCTGTCAATGTAAAATGTAGAGAAAAGAAACGTTATGGTATTTGAGGTGTCTTCTAAAACTGATGTTATGGTAATCCAATCACGATGACATGTTGATAAGGAAAACTTGTTACCTACCTACTACAACAAATCATTATTTTCATATTTATGCTTAGATTAAATTATGCGGTAGCATGTTAGATTTTGTTACAAATAAAATAACATTATATGCAACTAAAGGAGCTCACACTTAAAATTTTCTTTTTTGTGAAATGAAAACTTGTTTGGGCGCGTTGAGCACTTTTTGGGAACTCGCGTCATCGTCACCGAACGCTTTCTATATTCAAAAATAATAATTTAATCTCGACGATACAATTCACAAGTGACTTAGTTACTTCTATCGACTGCCCCGCATGTTTTTTTTAATATGATTTACGTGGCAAACAAGCAAATGGCAAAATCTTTAATAGGGTTTTATGATGGAATATCCCTGGGATAGAAAAATGTTTATTTAAAACCGCAATCCTAAATAAGTACCTACATACTACAAACCTATATACACAAGAACACAACTACACTTATATGTGTATTTGTCTGTGATCTTCTGGAAGGTCAAGGTTCTTCCCCAGTCGTGCTTGCTCAATTGTAAGGTGCCCTATATGTTATAAATTTAATATAATTCTTCATTTTTGTACTGATGACATTTTAATGGAATACTAATGGAATAACCACGATAGTAATAAGTTCTGACATTAAGTGGTAATTTAATAAATAATAGCTTTGGATATTTTTTGGATTGTACGTGTGGTTTTGGTGCTTACCTCGTTAACAACACTGCACCAAGTGTTTTGGGTTCGATTTCTACACGGGACATAAATGTTGTGTGAGCCAAAAATGTTCTATAACTTCATGTCTGTAATATATATAGATTATATAATATATCCTTATTTCTTACTAATATACAAATACAAATAGTTTATTGTCACAATTAGTTACAAATTCATGTTTACATTGTGTTTGAGACCTCATTTTAAGCAAAATAATGCTTGTATTAAATATGCTTCTAATGATTCTAGTAAGACAGGATATGTTTCCTAGGTCAAGATTTTTTTAAATAAAATATACTACCGAAATGTCTTTAAAAAGACAAAATAGTTGAAAACCTGTCTTTCCACTAATTTCTTTATTTTTTAAATAACTATGGACTTAGTGTTATCAATAATAATAATCATAATTAAATGTTTATTTCTCTGATATTTTCGACCGATAGTAGACCATAGCCTGTAGTAAAACTAAATAACGACACATATATGTATATATGTTTATACTCGAAGTAGGTACGAGTACTTACTTATATTATTTCAAGAGAAGATACATCTTAACGAACCATATAACATTTATAGTAATAAATGTAATATACAATTAACATGATGAATACTTTAGAAAGACCTCGTCCCAAAAGCAGCACTATCTCGTTATAAACTAACTACAGACGAATTTAAAACCTTCTCCTTCTTTTAAGTCAGTAAAAAAACTACCTAACAATAAACACATTTGTAATTTTTTACCGCATATAAATTTTATGTTATCCGAAGAAAACCCGTGATTTTCAATTACCGATTCACTTAACAAACATCAAAGAAGGTCGTTATAATAATACAAGGGTATTACCCAGCCATGCTTAGAAGTCCTCCCCATGCATGATTTACTCCTCACACATTGGAAATCACTAAACGGTCGTATCACCACTGCCATATAAAATTTAATTCTACTGTATTACACGAGAATGAAAAACACGATCGCGCGCATGCGTCTTGCACGTAACACTGACTGAACTGTTGGAAGGTGCGCGCGAGTGCTGATCGTACATCATGTCGATATTATTGTTTGCTTTTTATATATTTATATGCAGTATTTTAGCATGACTCAGAAATGTTTTGTTTACTTCAATTTTATTACCTACATTCTGTTGTACTTTGTGCTGGGTATGTTTTGTTCCTTATTTTTTATAGTTATGATTGAAGAATTTAGGATAAGGTACCTACTTCATTAATAAATATTGGGCGTATAGTTAAAGGATATTAAATGCTTAATTAGTTGTTAATATTAAATGTTATTTTATTAATTTAAAACAATCTCAATATTTTATTGTTATTATAATTTACTAGCGGCACGTCATGGGTGGACATTTATTTAGTTTTCGTAGGGATAGGGTAGGATTCCTTAATTATTTTAGTTTAGAGTTAAATCGTAACAAACAAACAAAAAATCTGTCCTCTTCATATTAGATTACATGTATTAATACATTTTTAAAGCACAAGGCGATAAGTTTTTTATCGTGGATAGTTTCACAAAGATTAAAACTACACAAAGTATACCCAGATTTGGCACTGGGAAGCAAGTACTGTCTCGGAGGACCTCTGATATATATACAATTCATGGACACAAGCTACATCAATGACACGGAACAACCACTTTTGATAACACAAAATTTTGTCCTTTGTGAGGATGAAACACACCACACGCCAAGTAGTAAATGATGAGGTGATGAGTTAAACCACTAAGCTATTCGTGAAAACGACATTTAAAAACATTCGATAAATCAAATATCGGAAGTAAAATCTATCGACAATTCACATCACTAGCCAGTCAGAGCACGCCACGGTACACCGCGTAGCACTACTCAGTTATGGAAATTAACTTCGGACGGGTAAAAATAAAAACACTGAGTAATTACCATCGATATGGTCACTGACCATCACTATATCTTGAAAGGGTCTTCATATTGTTAAATTAGCAATATTTAGAAACTTTCTGTATGCTGTCGAAATTATAGAACAGTTACACAGCTTAATTTATAATTCTTAGTTTATATAGACAACTCCCGCACTAGAGAATAAGCTCTGTATTGCGGGGGACTTTACAAACATACAATTAACGGACACAAATTACACCCAGACTCAGAACAACTCTTTGTGGGTCACACAAAGTTTTGTCCCTGCGTGGGAATCGAACCCACAACCTCGTGCACAGCAGGCACATACTGTACCCACCGGACCACCAAGGCAGTACCTAATATAAGTTTGCATTTAATGTAATGACCTAATTTAGGTACTATACTTTTCAAGGTTTGATTAGAATAAACTAGCTTATCACTGCACAATTAGGTTACCGTCATCAGCTTCTTCTTCGTGTCGATGGTAGGTACGATAAATAATTATACTGTGCAAGGCCATTGTACTATCATCTTTGTCAGCAAAGCATTAAGAAAGGTAGGGCTACATACTAGCTGGGTGGACCACTGACGTCATATCAGGTTCCAGTGGTCCACCCGTGAAAGCGGGTTTTGGTGCACAGGGGGGTTTTAGTCGGTATGCCGGCCGCCTACCATCTTTGAGCCGGAGAGTCCGCCTCGCTACCCCAGGCGGGGCGGCATGCGTAAAGCATTTTCCCTCTACAAAAAAAGGGCTACATACTAGCGAGCAAGCCTGACTAGGGAAGAACACAAAAATTACAGCCAAATAACTGTACCTACAGTAGTGTACCTATACCTATGTAAAAGTATAGGTCGCCAGTGCTCATTTAGGGATGCGTTTTTAAAAAACTTTTACCTATCCGAGTAATACGAAATCAGTTTTTTTTAACACACAAGTGATACCTAGGCTGACTTCGTCGGTAAACTTGACTGCCTCTGTGATCCAGTGGCCGCTGTATACGCCTGCTGTGCACGAGGTGGTGGGTTCGATTCCCACACAGGACAAAACTTTGTGTGACCCACAAAAAATTGTTCTGAGTCTGGGTGTAATTTGTGTCCGTTAATTGTATGTTTGTAAAGTCCCCCGCAACACAGAGCTTGTTCTCTAGTGCGGGAGTTGTCTTTTTAAAAACAACCACTTTCTTTTGCCACCTACACCTACCACAGTATAAAAAAACTGCCCTGTCTGTTGACCACAACGCTGGTGCTAGTTTATCATTTATTCTCAATTTATATTAATGTTTTGTTTTTTTTTTGTTTTTAAAAAGACAACACCCGCACTAGGGAACAAGCCCTGTGTCGCGAAATATGTACAAATATTCAATTAACGTATACAAAGTACACCACTGAGGACAACTATTAATTGATTACACAATTTTTAGTCCCACGCGGGGATTGAACCCACAACACGCCGCGCAGTGGTAAATAGACCAAAGACCACTTAAGCCACCGAACCAAGCACACAGTTAGTTTTGGCGAAGAAATTTCAAGATACTATCAACTTATTAAAAACTAGCTGTTTTCTGTGGCTCCACCCGCGTGAATGTCGGTTACCGCGATAAAAAGTAGCCTATATGCTATTCTAGACTATAATCTATCTCTGTGCCAAATTTTATCCAGATCTGTTCAGTAGTTTTTGCGTGAAAAAGTAACAAACATACGAACAGACAAAATTACAAATACCTCTTTATAATATTAGTATAGACAACGTATGCATGCTTAACACAAATGAAACTAAACGGTTCTTTGGTCATGTTATGGCTTTCAAAACACTTTTAGATTTAAACCATGGCTATTAATTTGTTTAACAGGCGAGAGTAATCATAGGATAGAGTTAATAATGTTGGATTTATATTTTTACGCCACAAAGGTATAAAAACATGTACAATAAAAAGTGGGCTAAGTAATACATTGGATGATGTATAATAAGATCTTTTTTGCGTTTCCATTTATTTTTATTTATTTGTATAAGGAAAGCTTACAGACTAATAAAATATATGTGTAAACAAGTTGGTAATATAAATTGCTAATAACAAGCTTCCACAGATACGTTGGACATTTAAGTTATGCTTGCACTAGTCTACTAACATTATGTATATAAATTATGTGTTCACGAAAACAAATTAATTAATTATTACAACAATTAATTATTATTGAAGTATTATTTAGTTTTCGTAGGGATCCCGTAATTAGTTTTAAATAAAATATAGCCTACGTTACCACCTAATAATGTAGCTTTTTAATGGTGAAAGAATTTTTAAAATCAGTCAAGTACATTTTAAGTTAAATTTTAACAAACAAACAAACATAAATTTTAATCAAATTAGTTAAGCTGAGATCATTGGTATTTTTTCACCCACATCTTTCAAACACTGCATACCACAAATACCGTTATGTCTTGAAACAAAAGTCTGTGTTGCCAGTGATTGTTATTTACAATAGGCATCCTTTGCATAAGTATGCGAAGGATCAAAGTCATCTTTGCAATGGAGGACATAGCTCGCAGAACAAATGGCTGTTGGGCCTGAAAGGTTCTGTAGTAGCTTCCAAAAACTGGAAGACGTGATGTGGACAGACATCCAACAAGGTCATAACCGGATTATTTAGTTGCTCGATATGAGGCTTGTAAGCCCTCGCAGCATACTAGCGAGCAAGCTCACCATAGACCACAGCCAAACTACACACAGCGTTACAGTACAGGTCTCCAGCGCTCATTTAGGAATGCGTTTTGAAAGAAACGTTCTCCTATCCCAGAGATACTCCATCTTAAAGCCCCGGTGTAAAATAAAGGGTCGGCAACACGCAAGTGATACCTCTGGTATTGCACGCGTGCATAGACTGCGGTAACGGTTTAACTTCAAGCGGACCGCGTGCTTGTTTGCCACCCAAGTAACTACTGAAACAACTATGACTGTCTCTTTTTTTTATTATTTTTTTTAAAGCTATGTGTCGCGGGGTACTTTACAGACATACAATAAACGGACACAATTTACACCCAGACTCAGAACAACTCTTTGTAGACCACACAGGCGGGCACAGCTGGCGCATACTGTGGCCAATGGATCACCAATGCAGTCAAGTCCTCTTACTTACATTACATTTCGCTTCCAACTGAGAATTGTCGACAACATGACATACATTAATAGTTGTAAAGATGGCTGCCAAACAAGCAAAAGTAAATTAATTTTCATCCATAATGTCTTTAAATCTCTTAATTATTATTACGTAATATAACGAAGTAACTATTTACCGCGTTTTTTAAATAAAACTGATGTAAAATGCTTTTAAAATTACAGTATACATAATGTTATATTCAAAATGTTCAGTGAGTGTAACAAATCTCTTCAGAACGTATATTTACTGAAAATAAACTGTTTTCATTTTCATTTAGTTTACGCTACATTGCGTTATGTAGAAGTCTTACTTTTTCCCATCTTCAATGATGCCTAACGGTATTATGCAGCTAGTTATAATTTTTTTTTTTTTTTTTTTTTTTTTTTTTATACTACTTGGGTGGCAAACAAGCATACGGCCCGCCTGAAGTTAAACAGTATCCGTAGCCTATAGACGCTTGCATTACCAGAGGTATCACTTGCGTGTTGCCAACCCATTTTTTTACACCAGGGCTTTAAGATGGAAGTTACCCTGGGATAGGAATACGTTTCTTTCAAAACGCATTCCTAAATGAGCGCTGGAGACCTGTACTCACACACAGGAACACAACTACACCGCTGTGTGTAGTCATTTGGCTGTGGTCTTCTGTAAGGTGGAGGTCCTTCCCCAGTCGGGCTTGCTCACTAGTATGGTGCCCTACCTCTCTTAAATAATGAGTATTATCCGCAATAATATTTTGATAAAAGATTTTCAATTTCTTCTCTGACAAAATTCCTCTTCCTCGACGAAGACTAACTGTCTGCGTAAGAGATCTTATTGTCTGCAAGTATGTGCTTGAACACAAGTGCATTTTTTATCCTACTTAAGTAGCAAACAAGCATACGGACGCTTTATGTTAAGCAGTTACCGTAACCTATGGACACTTGCAATATCAGACCTAAGTATCTTTTGCGTGTTGGCGACGCATTTTTTTACAAGGCTAGGACTTTAAGATGAAGTATTCCTAGCATAGAAAAACGTTTCTTTTAAAGCGCATCCCTAAATGACCGCTGTAGAGCTGTACTCACACACAGAAACAGAACTACACCGCTGTGTATAGTTATTTGGCTGTGGTCTTCTGGCTTGCACCTTGCAAGTCCTTTTCCAGGAGGGCTTGCTCGCTAGAATGGTGCCCTATCTCTCTTAATCTACACTTAATTAAATAATACATTAATCGCAGTTCATAAGTCATTGTCTCAATCAAAATTAACATTGTTGAAACGCCAAATAAGTATTATATTCATCAAAAATTCTTTTAAGTCTTATTCGCAATGTTTTTGTAACATTTTTTGCTTATTAACTTTAAAATGGTTGACGTAAATTGTTAAATTTGTGGGAATATTGACCGCAAACAAAAAACCGGTGCTTAATATTCTGAACGTTTTTGTTAATATAATGAGGATATATTATTTTTAAAATTAATTAAAAATACTTGTAGCCATGGCATACGTAGGTACTTTATGAAGTTAGATTATATTGCAAGTGTCCAAAGGCTACAGTAACTGCTTACCATCAGGCGGGCCGTATGTTTGTTTGCCACCTAAGTAACATAAAGCATAACAATCGGTCAAGCCGTTTCGGAGGTGTTCGATATCAAACATTGTGACATGAGATTTTGATTTAATAGTTTAGTAGGTATAAAAAAGAAAAGAAGATATAACAAAGTATAAAGATAGATAGTACTTTTTTTTTCCTGATATTACTATTATTGTAATATTATCATTAAAATTAAACTTTTTTTTTTTTTAAAGACTACTCCCGCACTAGAGAAAAAGCTCTGTGTTGGACTTTACAAACATACAATTAACGGACACAAATTACACCCAGACTCAGAACAACTCTTTGCGGGTCACACAAAGTTTTGTCCCTGTGTGGGAATCGAACCCACAACCTCGTGCACAGCAGGCGCATACTGTACCACCAAGGCAGTCAGACCAGTACCAAAGTCTCTGCCTACCCCAGCGGGAGACGGGCGTGATTATTTGTATGCATGTATCATTATCTCGGAAAGACGTCTTTCCGCTGAGATATAAGATCCCAACAGCAATTTGATCTTCTAATACCTACTTTAAAGTAGCAATATTTCCTGTTTGCTTAAAATTGTTTCCTCAAAATATTATAGCTATATGTCTATACTTCTTACATAAGGTTACAATAAACTAAGACTTGCTAGACCAATAATTTACGACTTATTACACAAAACGCGGCTTTACATTATGTTACTGTATAAAACCGAACTTCGGTAAATGCTAGAATTTACAAAACCTAAGATTTACCAACTCTAAGTAAAAGTCTGAAACAATACAAACTTCGTTTTTTTCTACTTCTTGGGTGGCAAAAGAGCATACAGTTACAGTAGACCCATAGTCTACTGTAACTGTATGCTCTTTTGCCACCCAAGAAGTAGAAAAAAACGAAGTTTGTATTGCTTGCAATACCAAAGGTATCACTTGCGTGTTGCCGACACACTTTTTTGTACTAGGGCTTTAAGATGGAGTATCCCTGAGATAGGAGAACGTTTGTTACAAAACGCATCCCTAAATGAGCGCTGGAGACCTGTACTCACACACAGGAACACAACTACAGGCTATGTTATTAGGCTGTGGTCTTCTGTAAGGTAGAGGTCCTTCCCCAGTCAGGCTTATCTGATAGTACAATGCTCTACCTATCTTTAATAATTGTTAATTTCAGAATTTTTAGAGTATGTTAAGTTAATTTATGTTTAGGTTAGATTACGATTATCATAGAACATGCCAGACTTTTACCTCTCAGAGTTGATAAATATTAGGATTTCACTAACTAATTACTGTCTCGGCCGCTCAGTGGTCGATGTGTGCGACTGCTAATCACGAGGTCCCGGATACTCGACTCCCGGGTAGGCCCAAATATTTATATTTACAAATATAAATCTACATTGGAAATTCTTGTCTTGCGGTGTTGGGACTTGGTGGTCAAAGTAAAAGATGTTACTACTTGTAATGTCTAAGGTTTAATGCTTTAATCTTACATACTACAATACAATATATACTTAATGGGAATGAGTGATTGGGGGCGATGCGTCACATACTACAGTCTTTTTTCCTACACATGATCTATGTCTGGTTGGACTTCGGACATCGGACTGAATTTCGAGGCCGAAATTCGGTTAGGAGGATATTATCATTATTAGGATTAACCGAAATTCGGGCTTTTACGGTAACATATACATGAGTATTATAACAACATAGTAGAGGATATATTGTTATGTTTGAAGTAAGTTAATGGCAATATTATCGTATTATAATGTTTGTTAATAATATACCACCTTGTTAGTATATCTGTTTAATTACTTGTGCTTTATGTAACTAACTATAGGGATAAACAATATTGTTGTGGAGTTAGCTTTCGTATTAGCTTATATTAATATTAGTTAGGTGGGCCGATGATGACGTTAATGCACACTGACGTTATATCGGGTTCCAGTGGTCCATCCGTGAAGGCGGGTGTAGGTGCATAGGGGGTTTTAGTCGGTATGCCGGCCACCTATATATATATGAATTAATGCATGAAATAATATAAATAAGTAAAATTGTAATTAGATGTAAGTAATATTTATTATTGCATTTTAATAAATTTACGTAAACATTCAAACACAACGCAAGTTGTTAATGAATAAATAAATGAAAATGAAATGAAAAACCCTTCCCAATTCCACAGGCAGGGTGGTATACATAAGGAGCATTTCTCCCCTCAAAAAGAAGAAAGACTTATGTCAAGCTGTGAACGTCTAATGGCTTAGATGATGATAATACATAATTATCATTCTATCCACATTTCAATCACGGTAGCTAATCCTAACGGAGATTACCTATCTGCGCTGATAATATAAAAGTGTCTCCAAACATTAAGCGGTAAGAGTGCGGCGTCAACTAAAGTTATGCCTAAACTAAAGCGGTAATGGTGCGCAGCAGACGCGTTGTGATTATACGCCTGCCGCTCGCGAACATTTTTGCTAGAGTGTGTCCAAACATTTGGCGGCAAGAGCGCGGCATCAACACGCGGCCTATGTTTAACCCGGATATGTTTAACCACACCTTTATAGTGCGTAAACACAAGTGCAGATCTTTCCCTCACTCTAATAATCCAATAGGACGACAGTCTGACATGACCTGAGAGAGATCAGGATCAGGACAACGGCTTAACGTGCATTCTGAAGCAAGTTGATGAAAACACTGCTAATTTTTAAAATTTCGGGTATCTATCCTGTATATTTATATTATATAATTATATTTCGGGTATATTTCCTGGCAGGAAAACCTAATATTTTGTGGCCGCCCTAGGATTTGAACCCGCAGGGGTATTCCGTAAGAGCAAAAACCGAGCCACCGCTAAAGCCGAGCAAAATCTGGCTGTTAGATTGAAAATCGGTATTCCGTAAGAGCAAAAACCGAGCCTTTTTGACGTTTAGTCTATTGACTAAACGTCAAAATCAGCCGGCCGGAGTTTTTTTGAATAGCAATCGCACTTAACTATCATTAGACTAATGAGACGTAACAACATGCAAACAACAGGCAGACATGTATATGAAACCTACATTACACAAGCAAAAGAACGTGAATTCCACAAAGTGAAGTGTTGAGATCGAATACATACCTCACCGTGCTTTGATAGTCTCAAAAACAAACAACTACACACAACATATTTATCATTACAGATTTGCAAAACACAAACCCACATGTTTACGTTCCTACACTTTTTGAATGCGATATTATCGTATTATCAACAAACAATAGAAGTTAACAAGTTCTACTAGGGAAGGACCTCCACCTTACAGAAGACCACAGCCAAATTACTACTCACAACAGTGTATTTTTGTGTTTCTGTGTTTGTTGTAACCACTAGACCTACAGGCCCTTAGCGCTCATTCAGAGCTGCGTTTGGATAAGAAAACGATTTTTATAATCAAGATATTTCATCATTATGGACTGGCCTGTTGGTCTAGTGGTTAGTGAGCCTGAATACTAAGCCGGAGGTCGTGGGTTCGATTCCCACACGGGATAAAATCTTTGTGTGATCCATAAATGTTTGTCCCGAGTCTGTGCGTAATGTGTGTCTGTGAATTTTATATTTGTAAAGTCACCCGCAACACAGGGCTTGTTCCCTGGTGCGGCAGTTGTCTTTATAAAAAAACCCTGGTATGAAAAACATGAGTTTCTGATTCTTCTAGTATTGCAAGCATTCATATACTACTCCAACTACTTACCATCACATGGGCTGTATGCTTTGTTTGACACTGAAATAGTGCAAAAAAACACTATGTATATATTTACTATTACAAATATACTATACATTACACATTGGCGTTCTTACACTTTATGTAAAAGGTGATAACGTAATAAAACCTACAAACGACTTACCTCGTGAGTCACAAATACAACATTACACACTGTTAAATATAATGTTAATCATCTGTGCAAATATTTATGAGCATAAGCATCGCCGCTGAAAAGATTTTGTTCTTTACAAGGCTATACATATATGTACGTATTTTATAACGGTGATAAAAAAGATTATCTGATTAGTACTGCATTTGTTTATACAGGGCGATACATAAGCTATTCGTATTTATGGTTCTTAAATCCTTTAAACTTAAAAAAAGATCATATCTTAAAGATATGTGTAAAAAATGTGGCCAGTTGTTTGAGGACCTGTCCTCAGCAGAACTGCGACCTCCATCAGACCTTTAAATACAATTTCTGATTGTTTGTAAGTAGATTAGGTTTAGTTACTTTTATTTAATAACTATTTATGTAAATATCTTATGAAATAAATTCTCAAAAAAGATACCTAATTAATCGCATCCTAGGCCTGGTATAAAGAGATCGTGTATGTCTTTTATGTATGTTTGTTCTTGTTTTGTTGTTTTGTTTGTTCATACGTACTAACAATGTTTTCTGTTCCACTAACAAAATATGGAATTTTCTTAAATAAATTATTAGATATTATTATTAAAAATAAAACTGATTTCAAGAAGCGAAAAATTACTGAATACAGATTCAAGTCGGTGTCAAGCTGAATATTAGGTGACAAGAGTGAATTTAGCCTTAGCACCGACTTCAATCTGTATTTAGTTATTTTTCGCTTTTAGTCAGTTTTTGTGAAATTTTTAAGTTTTTTATTTTTATTTAATATTTTTCAGTAGGCGGGCTGTTTTATTTAATTCTCAGAAATTTCTTGGTTTATCTTCGGGGTTTATAACCAATGAAATTTATATAGGACCACCTCAAGAATATATCCCCTTGAGAGGTGGCAAACAAGCGTACGCCCGCCCTAGCCTATGAACGCTTTTTTTTCTAAAATAGACAACTCCCGCACTAGAGAACAAGCTCTGTGTCGCGGGGGACTATACAAACATACAATTAACGGACACAAATTACACATAGGCAGACATACCTAGTTGTTAGCATAATTTTTGGCGTTATGAATTATGATTATTGATTCCAATTGTAATTAGTTATCAATAAGAAAGATCTTTATTCAATTTTAAGCTGTGAAGCTAAAACTGGTTTTGAATTATTGTTTAGTCCAGTTTAACTCAACTAAGTTCAAGAAATTAAATTTAATAGGTACTTCATTCATTTATTTCAAAGTAGTATATTTTTTTTAAATGTATATTATTATATACATTTTTAAGGAGATATAATATAATTATATTTCGTAATATATTAAATAACTTACACCGAGACGTAGCAAAAAGTACACATAATTGTCCTGGACGTTTTTTTTTTATTTTTTTTTTATTTTTTTATACTACTTAGGTGGCAAGCAGTTACCGTAGCCTATGGACGCCTGCAACACCAAAAGTATCACTTGCGTGTTGCCAACCCCATTTTTTTTTACTCCAGGGCCTTATGGTGGGAGTATCCCTGGGATAGGCATACGTTTCTTTCAAAACGCATCCCTAAATGAGCGCTGGAGACCTGTGTTTTTTTAATTGTTTCGGTAAAAACATACATTTTAAACAGAGCAAATCGGACAATTGCACTATGTGTAGTGATTTAGCAAATAGTTTTTTTAAGGTAGATGTGCTTCCCCAGGTAAGTTGCTCGCTGACACTATACAACAAAAAATATACATATAAACCTAGCTATTTTAAAGTAGGTACCTATTGTATTCTTCCTTTGTGTTCACAGACGATGACTTTGTATAATGACCTTATCTAATTTACAAGTATCTAGTTGGCAAATGACGAATACTTTTGTAGCTTCCGCATAGCTAACAATGACAAATTTTGCGAAAACATACTGCATTTAGGCTAATATTGTAAAGTTAAAGAGTTCGCATATCAGAATGCTTAATAATGCTTATGTATTTCTAAAATTACATTTTAACTAACCTATTATGAACCAAACAAAACTAATATGTTTTTATACTACTTGGGTGGCAAATAAGCATACGGCCGGCCTGACTTGAAATAATAGTGGTATCACTTGCGTATTACTATTTATTTAGATTTTTCAAAACGCATCTCTAAATAAGCGCTGAAAACCTATACTCACACAAAGAACAACAACTACACCCCTGTGGGAAGTTATGTGGCTGTGGTCTTCTGTAAGGTAGAGATACTCTCTTCTCTCTCTTTTTTATTTTTTCTCAGATTCATTTTATTGCACATGTGGTTGAAGTCTCCCCCACCTACCCCTCGTAATGCAAGCTATAGATATATATATAGGCTTCAGTAATTCGTGACCATCAGGCGGGCCGTATGCTTGATTGTCACAAAATAGTAAAAAGTAACAGAAAAATTTACAAGGACTCATTAAAGAGCAAAATAAATGATAATATAAGTAATTAATACCGTAGCGCAAATTTAATAATATCATTAAAATATATTCAATAAAAGAAAATTAAAACCTCTCAATGTCATATTTGTACCATCTAATCTAAATATCAAGGACGAAAATTTCTCGGCTAGTGTACGTACGTATATCTAAATCTCCTTGATATTAAAGTTAATCACCCAAATGCGTGACAAGTTGACCCTCAATGACCTCGTCACGGTTCAGCATCAAGTTTGACCTCGGCCAAACCTCTGTGTCATCAGCCGTGACGATTGAACCCATTTCCTCCTTCTGGATAGCCACCTAGAAAAATATTTTTATTTAAGTACAACATGTCCTCCAGACTTGATTTCAAAGGAGACTAGTCTGCCAACTGCGCGGAGGATATTATAGGGTAGAATGTGTGCGGAAACACAAATGCACTCTCTATCCTGTCACACTTATAGTCAGATGACAAGGCAATACGACCAGGCGAAAGGCTAAGCATGCTTTCAGAGGTACGGAAGGGTCTCGATGTGTTTAAAAAAATAGTCTTGTCTAGTAATAGGAATCTTTGGGCTGGCCGTATAAAGCTTTTAATCGGCCATTCACGTGGGATTACTTTAATACTACTTGGGTGCCAAACAAGCATACGGCCCGGCTGATGTTAAGCAGTTACCGTAGCCTATGGACGCTTGCAATGCAAGAAATATCACTTGGGTGTTGCCGACCCATTTTTTTACACCAGAGTTTTAAGATGGGTATCCCTGAGATAAGAAAAGCTTTACGACCTGTATTCACACACAGGAACACAACTACACCGCTGTATTTAATTATTTTGGCTGTGGTCTTCTGTTAGGCTTGCTCGCTATTTTGGAACCCAACCTTTTTTAAAGCTTTTTTAGCTAGGAGATTTCAAAAAATATTCGCGAATCCGCTATCGCTTTCACTTACGCTTTTTATTATCTTTTACGCTGCTCTTGAGTTCAGTAATTGTGTGCAGTTTATTAGTACAATTGACTGCGGGACGATATTCTGCTTCATTTCTTATCTCAGAATGACAGGGATAGTTTATTTGGCCAATGCAATTGAAAGTTATTAAAAAAACTGTGCATGCAGCATTAACGTGTGATACTGCCATAATATGTCACGAAATTATGACAAGAATTAGAAACCTGTCTATCGACTTAAGGAGAATTGTGAACAACTATTTTAAGCGTGACAACGTTTCATGAATGTTGATATATCGACAGCAATGCATAATATTACGTCATTTATATTTTCACTTAATGAAAATATTTGATTTATTGTTGCACATGCACAGCAACGGCTCTTTATTAAAATAGTATCGTCTTTATTAGGTACATAGTATAAATCAAAGTGCCCGCTGTTTGTACGCCTAAATCTTTTATACTACGCAACGGATTTTAATGCAGTTATCAGCAAATACATGAATATTATTTGAGAGAAATCCAAATCAAATTGCAGCGAAGCGGTGGTGACTTGCTAGTTGTTAATAAACATATCTATCTATTGTAGAACAAATTACAATTTTGCGTATAAATGTCATTGTTTGTTTTGCAAAGACTTTTTATGCGCATTTTAGAATTTTGTTGACGCAATGGTATTTACATACTTTTTAAATTAATTGAACTAAAAATAGCGCTAACTTTTTTGGGATTTAAAAAGAAATTCTTAATAAACTTGAACTGAAAATTCTTCTACCATATATAGCCAATGAATATCAGGATACCACAATCTGAGAACTTTTTCGGAAATTTTCAGTAGGACAAAAGAGCGGTTAGAGAAGGACAAAAGTCCAGGACCATCTGGGATGGTAATAGTGAAGAAGATTCCAACACACGCAAATACGGCGCAGGCGTCGAGTTGCGGAATCCAGTCTGTCATACATACCCATATCAAAATAAATATGGATAGGTACCTAGATCAATTTATTGATTAAATTATACCTACTTATCATCATGAAAGTAAATAAAATTTTGTAGCAACGATTAATACCCTCCGAGATTTCAGTAAAGAATAAGGAATACTAAACAAAAAGAAACTAAGATCTGGTTACCTAGCTATCCGTAAAATCCATGCACTAATTTTCCACTTGCAAAATAATAACCCTCCTCGCTTTGCCATAGTCAGGTAATAAAACTTTCAATAAAGAAGAAAAACTCAACAAACTTTAACATAGTACTACAGGTACCTACTATGTTAAAGTTTGTTGTGTCTTCCTATTTGAAATTCCTGGCACATCCAATAAATCCTTCATACATTGAAACTGGCAAAACTTGAACGATTTTAAAAATCCCCCTCAACTAGTTGTCCAGAGAAAGTAAGGTGCACTGCCACCTGAATACAAATTTTATAACGTTGATTCACGACAAGCGTTGCTCCCAATCCAATCGAAAACTTTCCTTGGGGGGATAACCCTTGGATTTAATCCATTGGTAATACGAAAATTGATGTAAAAGCCTTCGCCGCACAGTGTACGGAACGGCTCGTTTCATACAAAGTGTACAAGCACAGAAAGATTTTCAGATTTTCTTGGAGAATCTCTGCGTCGACACAGCTCGTGCCAAAATGTGGCGTGTTACGAACCCAAAAAGGTTTCAATTCAATTGGTTTACGAGATTATTGGAAGCAATTCCGTTCAGAAAGAAGTATGGCACGTGAGCGGAATTTTGAGCGCGGGGACCAAACGTGGACGAGAGGGGAGTTCTACAGACACTTTATTTACTTTTTACATAATTTTAATAACAGAGTGTCTAATTATAACTGTATACTTACAAAATAAAATAAATTAGATTAATATGTACACACAGACTCACGCCCCGTTTTCCAAAAGACAGACAGAGCCTTTGTATTTTTTTCTTGCTACGATAGAAATCTGCAGTTTTAGCCGAACGTTTGACGTGGTGTATTCATTTTAATACTGTCCCATTTACCTACACTTGCCTTATTATTGATTTTTCTGAAGAATCTCAACTCATTTTTATTTAATTTGACAATTTGTATTTAATTTGTCATTTTCTGTATTTATGACATGTTTTTGTGATTTTATTTTTGTCATATTTAAACAATTACAAACATTTTTCAATTAATAATTACTTACTGATATTACTTTTTATATATTATAGATAGGTAATTGGATTGTATAAATATAAATTTGACATGTAAATTGACTTCACGAAATAAATTATTACTTTGATTATTATACTAAAATAATTAAAATGATTTTCAAAATTAATTATTATAATAGAAATTATACATTATTAAAATTTTGTACGCAGCTGTATCTGTCTCTTTAGATTGAGAGTGCAATCAATATGTGAATTAAAAATATTGATACTGGCGTACACGTCAGGATGCAGGTGCTATAATGACTGCAAAGTTACCATTGCTTGTTTTTATAATTATCACTGATATTACAGCTCCACGACAGTCACTTAAAACACTTATTATAACATTGAACCAACCAAGATTGACCCACTGACAGATTGACAGTATAAAGCCTAGTTCACAAGCATCTATCAAAAAGGGACATAAATTATTTGGTTCATAGATACATGGATTTCTATATACTATATAGAAATATAAGGCCATAAGCACACACACGTTTGATACTGTTTAAGTAGTCTTTTGAGCGCCTATTTTAAGTTTTATGGCATTTACACAAGTCTTTAAAAAATCACCTGTGTAAGACAGATTGCCATAAGAAATAATTCAGGCGCTTTTGTTGACATGAAAAAGGAATATAAAAATAAGTAAAAACAACAACAATCCAATCATAATTATATATCAAACCAACAATAATCTGAAATTAATTTTAAGAAAGTAAACAGGATAAGCGATGACGATTTGACCGAACGCAGAATATTCAGTTATTACTAATATTTAATATTATGCATTTCAATACTAATGAATCAAGCTTTTCTGACTACCTATAATACCTAGCTACTATTAAAATGTAGACTGTAGCTAAAAGCCAAAAGTTATCATTATTGGTACGAATAGTGAGCATTATTTTGAGACTAAATCTAGCTCCCAAATAACTAAGGTGCTGGTAAATAGATACTCATCACATCCGTTAATGCGAAAAAGCTGCTAAAACAAAAACAAAATATTCTAAAAGCTAATTATTATTATTTATTTGTTAAATAAACTAAATTTCCGCACGAACCACACCGATTTAATCCTCAAGACAAAACTTATTCTATCTAAATACCCAAACAGCCAAAGGTACCGAAGAACGCTGGGGCAATTCCGATTTGATTTATCATTGTTCTTCGTCGATAAATCAGGGTACAATAGGGCTCGAGGCGTACGTAGAAACTTCTATTAATTCTCTTAAGAACAATCCAGAGTTACCGCACAATGGTACGGGACAATACGTTTGAGACGTGAGATTTTATCACCTGATATCACCTACTGTTTAGAGATAGATAATGTTGTTAATACTGTGTATAGATTCTTTGATTTTGAGTAGATTTTTATAAAGGTATTGATTGTGTTCTAATTCTAATTAAGAGAAATATTATGATTGTTAGATGAAAGGTTCTAGAGTGGCGACCACGAACTGGAAGACGAAGTGTTGACAGGCCTCCAACAAGGTCGACCGACGACCTGGTAATGGTTTCGGGTAACCGATGGACAGGATCGGCTCGAGTTGTGGAAATCCTCGAGAGAGCCCTATGTCCAGCAGTTGACGTCTTTTGGCTGAGATAATGATGATTGTTAGATTGTCCGTGTGGTGACGGATTAGGGTGTCGTAATATTCGACTAAGGGAGTAAGTCAGGCAGAAAATATCCACTGCAAGAGAAGGAAAAGTTAAAACAAAGCCCTTTACCCATCCGTCTGGTCAGCGTGGTATAGTAGGCTAATCTCCCTCCAAATATAACAATTCGAGAGTTGAAGACCAGTGCCCAGCATAAGAAGCAGTCCCTGTTCAAACTAAGTTATTTAGAAACCGTCAACAATGTATGTAAATTCTGAAAACTGAATAAAGGAAAGGTACTAAAACTGCGGCAATGCATGCTGTAAGGTACTTGCCCAGTTGAACTTAATATTCTTTGATGTGTGTCAGTGCCAGGAAATAATCAAGAAAGGTACGGCACCATACTAGCTAGCAAGCCTGACTTGGGACCGACCTCCACCTTACAGAAGACCACAGCCATAACTACACACAGCGGTGTAATTATGTTGTGCGTAAGTACAGCTGGTCTCCAGAACTCATTTAGGGGTGCGTTTTGAAAGAAACGTTTTTTTTATCCCAGGCATAAACCTATGGTATTTTTTGAAACATGTTTTACAGACCATTTGAAAACAACTCGTTTATTTAATAAAATTTAAAATTTTAATTAAGGATGCAACAGACATTTCAGATGAATTCCCGGAAACCGGATTTCCGGTCAAAACTAAAATCCGGAGTGCTTTATTCATTTTACATAAGCAGCATTTCCTGAATGGTGGTTTGTAAATATTTATGTTTAAATTATAGGCCTATGGATTTTGTTTGCAGTTATAAAATACATATATAGAATTCCTTATCATCATTAAATTTATTTTTTTGCATTTTTGCTATACAAGTAACTCAAATATATTGAACGTCACACCAGTTCGGATGGTACAGTTGGTAGTGCGCTGGGCCTGAACCCGGGAGGCGCAGGTTCGAATCCTGCTCAGGGCTCGACTTTTTCTTCATTGCTTTAAATATTTTCATCATCATCATCATCATAATCTCTGCATAAAGACGCCTACTGCAGAACATAAGAAGGGCACCATACTAGCGAGCAAGCTGAACTGGGGAAGTACCTTTCAAGTCAAATAACTATACATAGCGGAATAGTTGTGTTTCTGTGTGTGAGTTCAGGTCTCCAGCACTAATTTAGGGATGCATTTTGAAAGGAATGATTTCCTATCCCAGGGATACAGGGTCAAAAGAGGTAGGGCACCGTACTAACGAGCAGACCCCACCGGGGAAGGACCTCCACCTTACAGAAAGCCACAGCCAAATAACCACACACAGTGTTGTGTTGCGCTGTATAAGTCCCCAGCCCTCTTTTAAAGAAACGTATTCCTATCCCAGGGATAGTCTTATAGTAGTTCTAGTAAACTTGGAATTACAAGTTTTTGAGTTGAAAACCATCAGATATTGCAAGTGTTCATAACCATTAGCCCTATTAATAGCTTAGAGGCAGCCTCGTTATGTGGAGACGCGTTTGCCATACGAGTGAATATGAACGTTGCCTGACTGACTGCCTGCTCAATGTAAGCACCATATAAGTTTGTCATAGGCATGGTAGGATACAATAAGTTGGAAACGAGGAGGGACATCACATGGCTCTAACCACGTATATTTTTAAAAAATTACGCGGTAAGACTTTGAATCCAGGTGTTTTGCAAGAGATAAGCTTGTGGGTACCCGACAGGTATGTGTGGCGGAGGATAAGGCCACGCCTATTGGCAGCACCAAGAAGGAGGACAAACCTTTTGAATAAAGGTACTCTGCATATACTTAACAAAGTGGCGGTCAAAGTAGATCTTTTCACCTATTCTCTGAGTGAATTCGAAAAAATCACAATGAATATAATATCTTATTATAATTGATTACCACGTTATTGCAGTAGGATAACTTGTAATGATAATGATGTTGTGTTTAAATAAATAAGTAGCCTTGCAAGGCAGCCTCACAATATCGATACCGAGCTCTAGTTTAAAAACAAACAACACAGTCATACAAAACCAATATGCTTCAAAAGTTTTAACTCCATTACAAGGGTTAGCATTAGAAGAATGTGCCTCTTCAGATCGGGGTCGAAGCTATTAGCTGATTGGATGCGGAATACATCAATCAATGTTCCGTATTGACCGCACTTGGTGATTTATTGAGTAAGATGCATTGTTTTTTGAACGGTAAAAAGCTGTAATGACGGCTGGTGATGAGTTCAAGCCTATGTAAATGGATTGGTTAATACTCAGTACTAACTGATCACTTAAGAGTATTTTTTTTATACTACCAAGGTGGCAAACAAGCATACGGCCCGCCTTATGTGAAGCAGTTACTACGCTAGGCTACGGCCTATGGACGCTTGCAAAAGCAGACTTGCGTGTTGCCAACCCATTTTTTTACACCAGGCAATTGTCAGGTTCTAAAAAAAGGCTTGGTTTGGTATAGGGATTCATGTTAAAATGCGTATTTTGTGTCCTGGTGAAAGGTAAATTATTCAATCTACCCCAGGTCGTTGCAAGACGCCAGGTGACACTTAGTGTTAAAACAATGGGTTACCACCACGTGAGCTACTGTCTGTCTTCTGTTTGGTAAGTGGCCAACCGTTAGTTAGTGAAGTTAGCTTTGGCTAAAAATAAATGTACATGTATACAATATACAAGATCATTTTATTTGTCCCAAACATGAGTATACATAAACAGGGCATGCAGGATGTTACACATAATATTCACAGTCATGTTTAACCTTTACGGTGTACAAATATATATTAAATTTATCTATCGATTATAACAAATAACATCAATCAAATTTTATTATTAATAATTATTATATTCATAAAATACATTTTTATATGACAAACAGAATAGCATAGTCAGACAACTCATTTTATATAATAAAAAAGTCAAATTATGTCAAATCAAGTGAGATGTCAAGAGGAAAAGAATAAAAATACAATGTCAAAATAATTATATTACCTAAATGTTTTGAATGTCAATTATTTACAGGTAATTTATCAGTCAAAAATTCATTAATATTGTAATAAACCTAAAAAATGTTTCAACCTATTTCTTAATTTATTAACAGAACATTCCCTCCAACATTTAGGCAATTTATTGTAAATAATTGGCGCCATACAGAATATACTTTTATGTAATAAAGCAGTTCTGGAACTGTGAACGCAAAGTCTGTCATTGTCACGTCTATTTCTAATTACGACATCTGATAATCGCGGAAATAAGTTTGGATTTAATTTGACAAACATAATAGTCTCTAAAATATATAAAGATGGCAGGGTTAATATTTTATATTTTTTAAAATATGGTTTACAGCTATCGGTGACATGAAGTCTAAACATAGTACTAAGACATCTCTTTTGGGTTTTAAAGATTACGTCCTTATTTGTTGAGTTGCCCCAAAAAATAATTCCGTACCTTAGATTAGACGACACTAAGTCATGGTAAGCAGTTAGCAGTGCATCAGTATTTATCACAGGGGTTAACCTATGCAATGCATAGGTAGCACTACTTATTTTTTTACTTAGGGCTTCTGTATGTGGTTTCCAATCTAGTTTGCTGTCTATTGTTACTCCAAGAAATTTGGCTGTATCAACTGTATTAATATTTTTATTACAATAGTGCACATTAACATTTGGAATTGTTGATCTTTGGGCAAAATGCATAACTAATATTATTTTCTCGAGATTTATCTTTAGATTATTGTTCTCTAACCATTTTATCATCGCTATTACAGAATTATTAATGTCAATTTCATATGTGTCCCTATTTTTACATTCAATAGTTATTGTGCTGTCATCCGCAAATAGTGTTATTGAGTGGTCGATATATTTAGGTAGATCATTAATATACATGATAAACAGGAGTGGACCTAAGACACTACCTTGAGGTACGCCAAATTTGACAATACGTTCTGTTGATTTATAAACTTCTTCACGTTTTTTGTTTTTATTGATGGCTGATATTTCAGTAAATTGTTTTCTATTGCTTAAGTATGACTGAATGAGATTTGAGACATTACCTCTGATGCCATACGCTTCTAGTTTCTCAATTAGTACATCATGCCGAACATGGTCAAAAGCCTGTGTCATGTCACAGAATATTGTACATACTGGTGTGTTGGTATCTACTTTCTGCATAACATTGTGTAGAAAGTCATACAATGCCAAGTTTATGGATTTGCTATTTCTAAACCCTTTTTGTTTATTACCCAGTATATTCATTTTTTCGGCATAATTATACAACTGTTTATATAAATACTTCTCAAAGATTTTGGAGATTATACTAATAAGGGATATCGGTCTATAATATTGCATTAGTTCTTTATTTTCTTTTTTAAATAATGGTCTAACCGTAGATATTTTGAGCGCATCCGGAAAAATACCAGTCTCTATACTAAGATTAATTATATGGCTCAGATGTATAGATATTTCTTTTGCTACTGATTTTATAATTTTTGTTGATAGGCCATCGTATCCTACGCTGTTCGTGTTTTTTAAGGATTTGATAATATTAAACACTTCGATTGGTAAACATGGAATCATAAAAAAGGAGTTTATTCTGTTTTCTATCAGTGCCGTAGCATTTTTCCCGGAGTCTAATATTGGAACAATTTTGTCAATGAAATAGTTATTGAATTCGTCTGCTATATTTTTTGGATCAGTGATAATGTCATTGTTTATTTGAATTCTGTCAATACAATTTTTCGGAATGTTAAATTTAGAGCTATTTATTATTTTGCACGTCGTTCTTAATTTGTTTTCTGAAGTGTTTATTGTGTAGTTATTTTGTGCCCTTTGAGTGAGTTTTACAATTTTTTTAAACAGTTTAGAGTAATTGGTTAGTTTTATTTTATTCACTTGATTAGGAATAAGTCTGTATTGCCATAAAAGTAATCTTTTCCTTTTACTACATTTTTTTTTTTTTTTTTTTTTTTTTTAATTTTTTTTTTTATACTACTTCGGTGGCAAACAAGCATACGGCCCGCCTGATGTTAAGCAGTATCCGTAGCCTATAGACGCTTGCATTACCAGAGGTATCACTTGCGTGTTGCCAACCCTTTCTTTTACACCAGGGCTTTAAGATGGAAGTAACCCTGGGATAGGAATACGTATCTTTCAAAACGCATTCCTAAATGAGCGCTGGAGACCTGTACTCACACACAGGAACACAACTACACCGCTGTGTGTAGTCATTTGGCTGTGGTCTTCTGTAAGGTGGAGGTCCTTCCCCAGTCGGGCTTGCTCGCTAGTATGGTGCCCTACCTCTCTTAAATTAAATTACATATTTTAATGCCGCGTGATACCCATTTTGGTTTTCTTATAGCATTGACGACAATATTTATTTCAGGAAAGCATAATTTATAAAATAATGAGAATTAATTATGTCCAGAAAGTATTTGTATGCAACATTTGGATCCTGAGTTTCATAAATTTCAGAAAATCTTAGATTAGATATGCAATTTTTAAATTTTAACATATTCTCATTACAGTAATCTCGTCTCGTAACATGCCAGTATTTAATGCTACATATTTTTTGTACCGGAATCTTTATTACTTGTGATGTGTGGTCCGATAAACCAAGTTCAAGTATCTCGGTTTTACATGCTTTTTGAAAATTGTGTGCAATATTATCTATACACGTTTGACTCTTTAATCGTGTAGGTTGCTTTACTGCTAATTTTAAATTATAGTTTAATAAAATACACTCAAATTCAATAGTTTGGAAGTTACTTTTTAAAACATCAATATTGAAGTCTCCTGCGATTATAACATTTTTATAGCATTTCTTATTTAATTCTTTTAAAAGAATTTGTAATTTATCCATACAAAGATTGAAGTTAGTTAACTTAGGAACTCTATAAACACATGCGTATATCAAGGTTTTTAAAATGTTACCCTGAAGAGAGTATTTTTTTTATTAATCCCGTAAATGTTGTACTCGGGCAAAGCCGAGGCACGCTTCTAGTATAAATATATACAAGAAAAATATTTAATTCAAAAAATAATATTGAAATTATTTCAAATTTCATGCCAATTAAGTTTCACTACAGCATAATTATGTATGCCTTAAACCTGTCATCAGTATTGTGTCAGTACATTAGGTACATTCTGACGTCACACTAGTTACAATTAATACTGATTGATGGTTCGCTTCGTGAGACTGATGACGTAAGTGGTGACGTAGTATGTCAATGTGTTTATCACATAGTTGCGGCTTCCCTTGTACTAATTAGTTTCGATATATATTATAATATTGTATTGCCATGCTTGTGTTATGTAATTAGGTCTATAAATACCTTAGATATCAAGCAAATTATATCAGTATTTATATTCGATACTAGGGGTCACCCGCGACTTCGTCCGCGTGGTAATTTGGAATATTTTCTCCGATTTTGCAACATATCTCGCGACTGCTCTGCTCACACAAAGTTTTGTCCCTGTGTGGGAATCGAACCCACAACCTCGTACACAGCAGGCGCATACTGCACCCACTGGACCACCAAGGCAGTCAAATCAAAAGTATTGATACGTTCTTGTCCATATCTGTATCTATGGGTTTAGATAAAAATTGAGGTCACAAAGTGGTTACATCTCAATAATTTGGTGCTGATTCGATGATTTTTTTACAAACTATTTAAAATTACTATATAATTTATGATAAAACATATTATAAAACACATCTTGTAGATTAATACTGTATTTTTGGGCAGTCATTTGTCTATAAATGTCAACAAAAAATGGTTTCATTTACACTTCCTTTTCATCACTTAAATTGACTCGCGAGGCAGACGCGTCTCCAGACCACAAAGTTGCTTCGCGCGGCAGCCTCGCCATGTCGAGCGATACACGCCTTTAAAACTTAACTAAACAAATAAATGCTTAAAACAAACTTATTATTTAAACATAGATCAAGTGCTGGTCTAATCCCGGACGAAGCTAACGATTTAATTCAAAGGTTCACATGTTAAGACTGAGCATTATGAGACAAAAAGCAGTCGCGTGTGAGGCTTATCTTACGTGAACATTCGCACTTCAACGTTCTCACTGAGTTAGGGTAGCTAGAAGTGGCAAAGAAAATTTTTGAGTTTGATTTTATATCTACTCGGGACAAGTCTATGCTTAATATATAAAGCTAAAAAGTTATTTGTGCTAATTTTGGAATAATCAGTTGAAAAAATGTTTTTGCATTTGATTGCCCAAATATAACATTACGCTACGACTTATGAATGGCAGTAACAAATATTGAAATCTTAAACAAATTTCGGTGACGACTCCGTGGAAAATCGCCATCAGTGCGGATAATCTTATAGTGCACAAGTGTGTTTGTTGTGGACCCTTTATTCTAAATGGATGGCAATATGACATGGCATCATCTGTAAAATTCTTGACAGAAAATATTTATGAAACGACCCGGTAATCTAACTCAGGACATTATGATCAACAGTCGTATTCACCAAAAACGAGGCAGGCAGTTAATCCTTTATTAACTCTATCTATACATGTCGTTTCAATAATCTCTATATCAATGCCATCGTTTTTAGTCGAAGGGGTAAATTTCGCCTAATTAATCTAAGCTTAAATACGGCACTTTATAACGCATGAACTTACGAGAGAGGGGCACAAACTTTATAATTGCTCTGTATATACATAAATATTTCGTTGAAAAGTTATTATTTGAACGTTTGGTATTACACGTGGCGCTGATTGTTTCTGAGTTTACATACAATAAGTTTTATGTATGTAATTACATATCTTGTTGGTGGAGTTATTAAAGGATTTAAATTATGTTGACTTCTCAGATATAGGTAAACGCATTTATATTACAAGGCCTGATTCAAAATAACCAAATTAAGTCCTGAATAAGTTATGAGTGTTAATTATAACATAATTATCAAGTAAAGTCATCGTATGCGTTTCCCGATCTGCAATTGAGTGCACGGTTGGTTCAGTGGCTTCAGTGGTTACCTCGCCTTTTACCACTGCGTGGCGTGTTGTGGGTGGGTTCATAAATGGTTGTCCTAAGTCTGAGTGTACTTTATCCGTTAATTGTATCTTTGTAATCCACACAACACAGGGCTGGTCCCCTAAAGCGGGAAAAAACCAATTAAATATTAAGACTCAAGGACAAAAAAAAAAAAGGTCACCGGACGGTCAAACTATTTGACAGACGTCAATTGACATTGACGTCTGTCAAATAGGATTTGGATTGAAGTCGGAATACTAGAGATTCTAGCTCATTGTGAATTTATAGGTACTATACTTAGGTACAATTAACTCAAAACTAAGTTTTGTTAACAATTTTTTTAGAGATTATATAGATACTTATTAGAAAAAAACATTTATCCAGAAACAAATTATGTATACCTTCTATACCCAATAATAGTAATATCGTACATAATCTCTTCTTACACAATCTACTTAATCAACAAATTCAAATTCAACCCCATGGTAATCAGTAATCACAAATGACATCCACTTTCTCGTTAACGTATTACCCGACCAAATAGTATACATGAATAGTGCAACCCTTGATTGAACTTGCTTCTATGTAAGCCACTCATTTATTGATTCCAATATACTCAACCCAAAAGGGGTGATATAATGATGAGCTAAGGGGAGTCATTGAGATACGAGCGCTCTTGTATTTTTGGAATCCTCTCTAATTAATAGGAATCCTTATGAATTATTTTCGCTTGTTATTTTCATCGTAGACGTTTGGTGCCGGTTATGCATTTGTTGTTTTCGATAATATGCGATTTTTGTGTCCAAACTTAGTAGAAACATAGCTATTATACGAGTACAATGTTATTCTTGGTAAAGTATACATGTTTTAGAAAAAAAATTAAACCGACTTTTTTCTCTTTTTTCAGATTTCAGACTTCAGTGATCTACGACAAATAATACGTAAACAATTTTGAAATACCTACATTTTTAGTAGATGCTAGTGGCCCGCCCTGACTTCGTCCGGGTTAAACTATTTTTAGCGATACTTTTTTTTTTAATTTATTTATTTATTAAACTTCATGCACATAGGTACATAGGCGGACTTAATGCTATAAGCATTCTCTACCAGTCATCCTTCAGTGGTGCAGAGATTATTGAAGTAGGTGCAGTAAATGAGGACCTTCTAACAATAACAAACACAACAAAAAAATAATTACTGAAATCGGTCCAGCCGTTCACGCGCGATGCCGACCAAGCGACCAAGGGAAATATGGATTCATTATTATAGGTACATAAAGACTAGTCAAAAATATAAACCCCTCAATAACAGACAAATCATTCCCAAACCACTTAAGCTGTTCGTTTAATATTATGAGATACGGTAGCAACCTTTAACTAATATTAATAACTAGAGGCGGTGAATTCATATAATTTCTACTCAGTGTTTGTTAGAAACCTTGTTAAGAGAGCGCGCCACAAGGTAGGTAGATGGTGTAAATTTCACCAACTACCCTATATTGTCGGGCCATTAAGTTATACCTATTTAAATTAACGCTTTGTGTTTTTGGAAGGAAAACTATAAAAGGATAATATATAATGTTTTTAATCTATACTTTTAAACTTCTATTAAATATTATTAAAATGTAATAAAAATAATAGATGGATTTTTTGTTTACACGTCAAAACAGCTGAATGGATCTGGATGAATTTTGGCCAAAAGGTGAAAAATAGACTGGAATAGCAAATAGCACAGTTTCCAACCCCTACAGAAGAAATGCTTGTCAGGGTGCTGTTTTCGCTTTGCGTTTATTATTACACCAATAGCATTTGTCTTTTTATGAACATTTTGTAGCTTGGGTGATGCTTCTGGGAGTTAAATAATAATCAACCATAAGCTACTCGTTATGATATGGTCGCTGCTAACGATTAACGGGCCATTAATTACTTGTTTGCTATCTTAATTGCGTTTGACAAAACCGCTATATATTCCGCTGTTTTTGTACCTCCACCGTCTCTAAGCGCCGTCTAATAAATTAGCCGTACGCTATTGTGTGGGCTCACTTACTGGCAGACTTATTCACCTGACTGTTGTGGGCTGGCCAGAATTCAGACGACATCATTCCACTCGGCATCAGTCCAAGAGCTTGCTTTTCGTTATACCTAAATTTTCTTTAAGCTCAGATTGTGTTTGTGCTTAGCAATTTATTTTGAGATATTCTTGCTCTAAGAGAAACGCTTTTCGAGAGCTGAATAGCAAGGAAATGCATTTACCTTGCCAATTTTGCTATCATAGACTGTACTGAGTATGAGCACGATAATATAATACTAGTGTATAAGTATCTATATTCGTATTTTTGCTACTACAGTAAATGTTCTGTTCAGAACACTTCTGAACATGACATGTACTGTATTTACTTTGTATTTTCTTTATGTATAAGATAGAGTAAGTAACTGTACAGAACATGTCAAAGAGACGCTCAAAGTGCTTAGGTTTCTGGAAATCAAAAATTAGGTGAAGTGATGAACAAATAATAATATCATTATTATTACATTGATGTTTCGTACGCCGCGCCGATAAGAATAACTGTTAAGATTAAAGAGAGAGAGAGAGATCTCAGAATTAGAAGAGATAGCTTTTGTCACCTCTACATAAATATATTATAATATTTTTTATTTATGTGGTGTATCGCACACTAAGGAAGGACGCCTTCAAATTTGTTGCTCCGCGGCTGAAGCGCTGCAGCCGCGCTACGGCCACGCTGCCATAGAGCAAAGATACTCGAACCAAGTGACAACAGATTGGTTGCAGTGCTGCAGCCGCGTTGCTTTTGCGGGTCACTTTGCGCCAAATTTGAAGGCTCCCTAAGAATGGTCTATCTATTTATCTATCAGAAAATCAACTAGACAAAATACCAATAGCAGTCTACCTTCACGTCGTTTACAATCTTGTGCACAAATTTCCAAATAAATAAATTATATTAGATAAGTCGGTTATTTTGGCGCCTCTCTATACCACCACCCGTACACCCTAAACCGGTAGTTTATGTATGTTATCACAGATGGCGTTGTACATTGCAATTTCCGAGGCAATGCATACGCTCGATTTTATGATTGTGTAATAAAAGTTTTATCGTTGTCAGGTAAAATTACCTTTATCCACTGTGTTGTGTGGTTTCCGAATAAATAATATTCTAGTATTATTTTATATGAATACAAAGATATCTTAACTTTGTATAAGTTTGGTTAGGTAAAAATATTTTCGTTTATTATTGTTTCTCACTCGATCTATAAACTAATGCAATTATAGAGACGAAAAAGTGACTACTTTGGTGATAGAGATGAAATGACTCAAATTAAACATAATTACTTCCCTCTACTTCAGAAAATATCACTGCTAAATAACAATAATAATAAATAAGCAAAAAAAGGTCTTTAGGCTACAATAACTACTAACCATTAGGCTTTATATATTATATTATGCTATGTTTTCCACCTCCAGGCTACTAAATAGTATAAAAATATCTTAACTAAAAATCACATTTTGGAAATATATTTTTTATTGGCAGGCACTCGATAGCCTGCCATGTCGCGGAAGCCTTAAGTAAACATGCACAACATTCACTGGCATAAAGTTTTTCAGACTAGGCGCAACTCTCTGTGAACCACACAAATATTTTTTCCCGTGCAGAGTTCGAACCCATACAGTCGAGCGCGGTATCTGTCTCGAACTCTCGATGAAACCGCTTTAAGTAAATTCAAATAGTTTATTGCTCTCCATAAGTATTAAATATGTTTTACATTGTAAAAAGACCAAATATGGGCCCTGTCGTTCACGGCAAAATAAACAAGAAGAAAGGAGGAAGCCTCGGGCTTTATTTATGCATTTATTTTATAGGTTTCTAAAGGGTCGGCAACGCACCAGTGATAGCTCTGGTGTAACTGCTTACCATCTCAGGCGGATCGTATACTTGTTTGCCTCCTTGGTAGTATAAAAAAAGTTATTTGTCCTGGTGACCTATAACACAGGTATCTTATAATGCCTATCTCAGGTACCAGTCTCTCACAAATAGTATCAGTGTACCTATTAGATTTAATATACATAGTAAGCACCATTTGTGAAGAGAAAATAAATCTTATTATTATTATTTGTAAATGCAAAATATTGTTGCTTTAGTTGTACACCGCATATTAAATCTCATATCCACAAAACAGAGAAGCATTTAAGAAAGAAAACCTCGAATAAAACAATACAATACCAACAATATGCCACACTCAGCTACTTGCTGTGGCTTAATAAAGTATACCACATCGGGACAATCCCACCCACATGCCCACCGCTGTGACTCCTGTGAGCCAGGATTAACAGCGGAGTAACCAACTGATACACCGAGTTTTGACACTCGTGCGTCCCGTGGACAACTAAACCTACTGTCTTGGACCCCGCAACGAATTTAATCAGAAGTAAATAGGAGGAATAGGAAAGAAAAGTTTCCACTTCCCTCCATAGCAAAGCGGAAGACAAAATAAATCTGTATAGGTTTGTAACCTATGAAAAGGAGCACCACGGAGGACCTTAAACTACGGGACCTAAGTGAGCTAAGTTTGATTGCTATAATATGTATGGCAGAAACGTTTAAATGCACGGAAATTCCCTCTAGATGAGACTAAATCCCCATAGTAGGCCGCTCCAGATGATATATGTAAGCTGTTCAACATAATAGTACGATCATTATGCCGAAGACTACACTCCCAGAGTATGTGGTGAGCAGACTGCTCCTGATCGGAGCCAGGTGTTGAGCATTGACAGTTCGGCGAATCAACTAGCTTAAATGAGTATAACTTGCTCCGAAAGTTACCATGACCTGTAAGGAACTGAGCGACACTGTGATCAACCTCCAGCCATGTCTTTGCCAACCGATCAGTAACGGAAGGAAAAAACTGGTAGAGGTGGCGTCCCTTGGTTGATGTATCCCATCGCTGTTGCCATTCATTAATGAGGATTCTATAAACTTCAGTTTGTTCTTTAACCTCCTTGGTAGTATACCACATGTTTATTTTTATACTACCAAGGAGGTTAACAAGCATATGACCCGCCAGATGGTAAGTAGTTACCGTAGTATTACTCGCGCGTTGCCAACCCTTTAGAAACCTTATAATTTATTGAAGAACCCCATATTATAGTCTTTTGGGTAAAACTCGGCAGGGAGCTCATTCCACAACCTTATCGTTATTGGGAGGAAATTCCTTTAAAACAGAAGGATTAGAACTTAGAAGTTGATTTTCATACCACAGAAAGTGAAAAAAAAATATATATGTTCTAACTGATAGTAACTAATACCAGCAGTATCAGTATTTAATCTATGGACGTCTATTATACAAGAAATGTCACTGCTGTGCCTGAAAGTAAATTAAGCAATTTTACTTGCAGTGTAAAAGACAAAATCTCACTTGATATGAGTACAGGCGCTTTCCCAAAGAGCTCTTGTAGCCCAACTTATTAACTGAAATACTACACTAGTGGTAGCGTTACATGTAATTTGTGAAGACAAATAAATAAAGTACAGAATTTCAGACTTAAATTATTAAAAAAATGCTACTTGGGTGGATGGACCGCAGAATAATAGACGCTTGCAATACTAATATCCTACTAATATTATAAATGTGAAAATTTGTAAGTACGAGTGGAGGGATGTTTGTTACTCTTTCACGTAAAAACTACTTAACGGATCTGGATGAAATTTGGCACAGAGATATATTATGGTCTGGAATAACACATAGGTTACGTTTTACAGCGATAACTGACATCCACGTATGCGAAGCCGCGGGCAACAGCTAGTATAATAGTAATAATATAATGGAAGTATCACTTGCCGACTATTTTTTGTTACACTTGATTTTAAGATAAAGTATTATCTGGGATAGGTAAACTCGCACACATGAACACAACTACACCGCTGTGTGTAGTTATTTGGCTGTGGGCCTCTATGATGTGGAAGTCCTTCTCCAGTCGGGCTTGCTCGCTAGTATAGTGCCCTGCCTCTCTTTTCTTTTTTACTGCAGTGTACCCCACAATGGGCCTGGAATTATGATTAATTGAATGAAAATACCTACAAAGCTATAAAATATGATTGCGTAATAAATAAATAGCCCCTCTGACAATTTCTGTAATATGAAAGTGGTTGCGCACCCTATATATGTATGTACAACACACGGTAACAGACATAGCTGTACAGGGCCGCTTTAAGAAGATTAGTTTTTTAAGAAATCCATTTTACTTGTATATTTCTGTGGAATTTGGTAATAATGGACAGTTAGACTACACCTACAGATAAAAATATATTTCACATAAATTTAATTTACACATTGGTTTTTTTAAAAAATAATCTTCATATAGCGGCCCTCTACAGTGATCTCCGTTGCCCATAGTACTACAAAATTTTCATCTCAAAAAATAAATAAAGTACCGATTTATTTCAAATGTACTTTATTTACTTATCAGTGTGAAACCTTTGGACCAAAGGTGTATGTCATATAGAGCTTCCATGTAATAAGGGGATAGCCGATTGCCACTACATTCCGGGCTAATGCAGAAAATTTATCGAAAATCTCAGTATTACTTTACCAGATGGGTTTGGTAAAGTAATACTGAGATTTTCGGCCAGGCATCAAATTTTGCTGTTTGTCCGTTTTGTATTAAGCTGTTGGTCCTGCGAATAATTTGGAAGATACTATGCTCAAGCTTGAAGAAAGTATGAGTGAAAAGAGCATATCGGTATATTAGTTTAAATATTTAAAGCAATGGGGAAAATTTCGAATCCGGAGCAGGATTCGAACCTATGCCTCCAAGTACCAATTGTGCAATCCAAGCTCCTACCCCTGAGTTCGAATTGAGTTCATGAGTTCGTCACTCCAAGACGTAAAATAGCAATGGACAAATTCGCGCCAAAAATAAGGCGCCTGAATGACACAATTAGTAGTGCACTGGGCCAGAACCCTAGAGGCCTAGGTTCGAATCCTGCTCCGGGCTCGACATTTTCCACATTGCTTTAAACATTTGAATTAAATTAAGATTATTGCTAAAAATATATAGCTATAATAGTACATGTGTTTTGTTTGTGAACATACGAGTACAGTACCTATACGTTGAGTGACCGAAATCACTTTGGAGAACTGTAGGAAATGAAGCGACAATAAACTTAAAAAATATACCAAGTTATGTTCCGCATCGCTATTTATACCACCAAATACATAAAATTAATAAAACAGTTAATACAAAACAACCAAAACATTATACTAACCGCTTTAAATGAGAGCTTTTCATAATTATGTACAAACAAGGCACAGTGAGCTTCGTCTCATCTCGGCAAACTTCGCCAGTGTTCGGTAAATTTAAGCAATTTAATCTTTATAGTACGAAGTCGTGTTTAGTAGATCTCATTGAACAAACAGAAGTTGCCTGTATGATTTTAATCTCGGCAAAGGGATAAAGTTTTTGAAGTTTACCTAATTAAAATTTTAATCATTGATGTGTTTAATGTTCGTCTTAATTATCATTTGTAAATAACTAACAGATATTTTGTGGTTTTCACTCATATAACATATCTAAATAAATATCTACCTCAATGTATAATAATATTTGCGGGACAACTTACACATCGCTATCTGATCCCAAACTAGGCAGAGCCTGTACTATGGTAACCAGAAAACTGATAAATAATACTTATATATTTCTAAATACATATATATTATAGATAAATTACACCCAGATACAGAACAAACATTCGTGCTCATCACACAAAAATTGTCCTGGGTGGGAATCGAAGCCACGACCTCCGGCGTAGCAGTCAGAGTCGCTAACACCTTTTAAAAAAAAAAAAAAAAAAAGAGTTGCTAACCCCTAGACCAACAGGCCTGTGATTCTGCATATGTTTTAACCATAAATAAAAATTGTAAATCGTCTTTGTTTCTTGCCTTTCAATTATTAACAGAAAAATTGGTAACTTCTGTGTTTGTCATCAATGAGTATATAGGGTAGTTCTGCCAGTTCTCGGCCAATTAAGCGAATTTTCACCTTCTGATTCGTATATCTTTACAAACATACACAAGAAATAAAAAAAAAAATACCATGTGAACGGAAATTTAATATACTTTTATATTGTCTAGAAACTAAATAGTCAAATGTTTCCATTTATTTTAGATTTATAAAAGTATACAAAAGTAGTAAATATGCCAGTTTTCGGCCATCTATATGAATTATCGGCCGTACTAAACGCTAGTTGTCGGCCGCATTCTTTCCCTTCAAATATTTATATTTTTTATAGGTAACTATTTACAAAAAATAAAGAATGTTATTGTTCTGTATTTCAAATTCTTTTATTTAGGAACTTAACAGTTAAATTACAAAACTAACTAATCAACTAGTTAACATCACTATCCAAAATAACAACAGTCTCTGCTCAGTCTTCATAATTTTGGATAAACTTCTATTAGATACAGGAATAACAATTACCATTATAAACGAAATAAAAACCTCTGTTTATTAAATATAATTATGTATTATCAACATCCATTTATTATTTTCATGACTACCTATCTAGGAACTTTCTTTATATTAGTATGACTTTCAGACTCTGTTCAGTCTATATGACTTAGATAATCTGCCTTAATTTCTATAAAAATAACATCTAGGTATCATTTATTATATATAAATGATACCTAGATGTTATTTTTTTATGTAACATCTATAATAACATTATATTGTAATACACTATGTTCAGTCTTCATGGTTTTAATATTTTTGGCATAATAATTAACATGATTAACGAAACAACCTCTGATATAAACAAAAAATACTCTTTAATTCAGTCTTCATGATTTTACTTAATATTCTTCTTAGCTTCTTATGCGTTTCTTCTATTAGAATCTTCTGTCTCTCTTTTTATGTAAGAAATCAATAATCAAGTCTATTAAATTACTGCTGTGAATAATTTATCACCTGAAAAGAAAACATAATAATATTTTAAAAATAATACTTAGGTACATAGTTGTTTTTCTTTTAATACTGGTACGTATGTGCCTACATAATATTATATAGCTCCCCTTCTATTGATTGACTTCTTAAAATATAAAATAGTCTTCATCATCACTTGAATTATTTTTTTCTTCGCTTATGTTTTCTTTTGTTTCTTCACGAGTAATATTCTCATATTCTTTTTCTATTTTAGAGTCAGACATCTGAAACATATAACATTTTATAATTTATTAATAGGTTAGTGCTTTTTATTCCGATCACTTTCGGAGTCGTTAAATATTACTTTTCTTATACGCATCATCCTTTCACTAACAAATCGATCGTCTTTTCATTGTGTTTGTCTTTACATTTTCTGGTCTCATTGCTCTAAATTCTTCTCTCTTTAGAGGTTTCACTTTCATCTGTAACAACAATTTTAATTCCATAATAATAATTAAAACATAAAAATAAATAAATAAAATATCCTAAATATTTGATTATCTTTACTCACCGGCATAATGTCGTCATCTGTACTATCAGTATCGATCAGAGTAAGTTTTATTAGGTCATTCTTTTTTCGTTTCTTCTTTTCAGCTTGTTTGATTTCAGCTTTCTCATTATTTTTTTTCTCTCGCTCCGCCTTTTTTCTCTGTTTTCTCTTTTTCAATATTACGCTTTGCTATATCCTTAAGCTCATAGAATTCTCTCCATTTCTTTGCTGATATTGCACTTGGTAGCCTATTAATGTTTCTCTTTTTTTCTGTTACTTCGTTTGGTGTTTCAAATCAATTTGAGATGTTTTTCGAAAGGATTAGCGTAATTTGCGACTGTATTTATTATGACATCTAAAGACTCGATTATCGTATCGTCATTAACAACAGCACTATTAAGCGTTGGTGACGTACATGACTTTAGAATCATTTCCCGAGATTCAACACGCTCTTTCAAATATTCTTCACAATGGACATCAGCGCTCGTTATTATAATATTCAAAGCATTCTCATGTTCTTCTTGAGGAGTATCTATTCTTTGGATCATATTAATTTCATGGGTGTAATTATGCAAGTTTAAATCGATAATAGATATATCGTTAATGGATACCAATGATCCCACATCAGGAATGTCTCCAAAACATGAAACATTCTCCAAATTTGATTCATTTTGTGTTTGATTAATTGTGTGTTCTTTGATCAACCACAACTCGCCCTGATAATCTGTCTTGAACAGTAGCCTGTCTTACACCGATTTTATCAATATTTATGGCATCAATTGCCCTTTGTAAATCTCCTTCTTTATAGTTAAATAGCTTCCTCTTTTTATGTATTTTACCTCCTTTTTTCTTCCCTTTCGTTACATTTTTCTCTTCTTTTTTTTTGTACTAGGGACCATCTGTAATAAAATGTACCTAATCATTGTGATATCACCTTGACAATTTCACAGATATTGGCCGACAGATGTGTTGGCCACTAAAAAAAGGATTGACCGATAATTGATATGATTGCACCCAGTTGACGGCTATTGCTGTTTTGTATGGCCGATAACTGAGTTAGATAGTGCAAGTTCTCGGCCATAAGGAAGGTAGTGGCCGAAAATTGACATCACTGCACTCAGTTGTCGGCCTATGCACGATGTTATGGCCGACAACCAGAATAGCAGCTGTGGGTTCTCGGCCACACTAGAAATGGTAGGCCGATAACTAGAAACTTCGCAATCGTTTGTCGGCCGGTTTTCGTTTTATGGCCGAGAGCTGACATAAGGGCTGTTGTTTTTCGGCCACTCAATTTAGTCACAAGTTTTAGATGAGTTTGTGTTAAAAATCAAATGATAACGAAGGTTAATGTTTGAATAATAGGTAAAACTGTTAATTGGGATTATTTTTAAAACGTATCTATTCAAGAGGTTGTTAAATATTTGTCGTGTGTACTATAGATATACTTAGGCCGAGAAAAGGATACGTGAATGTCTCTTTTCGGCCGCCAAAAGTTATAAAATTAAAATACCTTTTTCTCCGTTTTTTTGTATGAGTCCTTGTGGCCGGAAACTGAAACTGAAGCTGGATTTTTTTTATAATATCTTCAATAGAACTGAGATACTAGAAAAAAATACAGCTTTTGAAGATATTAATTAATGAAAACCTTTAAGAAACTGCTGATTGTCGGCCGCCTGGCCGATAATTAAAAATCTTGTAAAATATGTATTGAGTTAGCCGGCCACGTAAATTTTATAAGTAAACCTTATTTATTGTCAAAATAAGTGTATCGTACTGAAACTTTAACAAACTTTTAACACAATAAAATCAAATAGTCTCAGAAATACATATAACCAACCGTTTAACTTACCTTAGAACAAAATGCCGCGCACTATTTTTTTCGCTGATTCCGGCACACGTTTACACTCCTTGAACGTCAAGGGCACACTGATGCGACAAACACGATTTATATTAACTTAAAACTTGACAAGGTCACGCGTAACTACCGTCTTAATAGTATAACATAGACTTTTTAAACTGGTCGCGTGTATTTTTCTTATTACTTTACTAAATATCCATGATGGCCGAGAACTGGCAGTGGCCGGCAAACTGGCAGAACTACCCTAATTATGTTATTTTCTTTCTTTTTCAGAGTCATGTTTGCCTTGATGCGTGAGTGATTCTCCTTATTAATTGAGCTATATCTAATATCAAAAAGTTTTTTTTTATCCTACTGGTAGTTCGAGAGATTAGCGTGATAAAACAAATAAAATATTAGTACTTTTGGTAATTCAGAGTGCACAGGCAGTGCAGTAATATACCTTCAGTACAAACATGCCCTTTGATCGATGCTTTGAATAAAATGTATTACATTATATTACATTTACAAAAAACAATGTTATAATTCTAAACACTTGAATGTAAACAAAACCGTATTACACCACAAGATAAAAGCACTCAAAAAGCCGTTGAGCTGCACAAATATGTAGATTAAGTTCACTCCAACAAAATAAAAACGGCAATTGTGAGAAGAAAATTTCCAAGAGGGGGACGGGGTACAAATCCCCCATGTGACCACTCGACAGGATATAACCCGGGAATATACCCAAAAATATACCAGGGAATACCCGGCTAGCGATACTCTTTATCCCGGGATTAAATTTTGCAGAGGACCGGGTTTGTCGCGATGCCCCGACTAAACAGATAAAACCAGCTCGGGTAGGCCCGACGAATCTACTCGGATGTTTTTTTCTTATTGAAGATTATATGAATTTGTTCTTCTTTTGATTTATTTTTTACTTTATATACATAGGTATGTAAAGCTAGCTATAGCTACTAAATCGTTATTTATTTGGAACAGTACTAAGTTTTAAGAGTTTAGTTTGGATCTGCCCACGGTGCGTCTTTCAGTTCGTAGTCACTACCTACTCCAGATTTTTTTGTCTAACGGCCATCGGTTCTGCGAGCCATATTATATTTGATTCCTTATAAAAAAAGGTACTTTGGTTAGTTTTGACCGTCGTCAAACGCGCATCGTCAAATCATACCAAGATAATAAATGTAAATCTATCTATCCCACTAATATTATAAACGCGGAAGTTGGTAAAAATGTATGGATGTATGTTTGTTACTCTTTCACGTAAAAACATCTTAACGGATTTGGATAAAATTTGTCAGAGATATATTATAGTCTGGAATAGTACATAGGCTACTTTTTATCGCGATAACCGTCATCCACGCGGGTGGAGCCGCGGCAACAGTAGTAATATAATAAAGCTGAAGAGTTTATTTGTTTAGACGCGCTAGTATCTGTAAATACCAGGCAGATATAAGTAAATTTTCGCATTTGATAGCCAAATTTATAAAAAATTGCTTCAGTCTTTCGAGTGAGAAAGAAGGACGGATGAAGGACGTGATATAAGTCAAGCGGTGGTGGTTGAGTGGGAAAGTAACCGACTTGCAAGCAACAGATGCGAGTTCGATCCCGGGTGGCAGTACCAATGTGAATTTCACTTTGTGGAGTTTATACGTACTAGTTAAATGATTCTCCACCTGCTAACGGTGAAGAAAAACATCGAGAGGAAATCCACATGTCTTAGAAGTAATTCTCAAGACATGTCAGATTCACTAACCCGCATTAGACCAGTGTTTGTGAATAAAGGCCTAAATCCTCTCTCTCTTGATACAGGAGAGGAGACCCGTGCCCAGCAGTAGGTCATATATAGCTCCGTCCCTCTTTCTCGTTTGAACTTACGTTTTAACACTTCACGTTACTGCCCTAAAACACACAAAATTATATTACTATGTAAGTTTGTAGGCTGATATTGACATCAAAACACCCCAGAAAGAGGGTTGACTATGATTAGAGTATGATAACATCTATAACAAAACCCAACCCTGCCTTAATAAGGTTTATTATCTAAATTATCTACGAATATGTTACCGACGCCGCTAGGGTTGTGCCGTTATTGATTTTGTGAGATTATATAATTACATAATCCTTACTATTATTATGTGCGGTATTTGCACCCCCGTGCTTCGGAAAGTATGTAAAGCCGTTGGTCCTACGCCTAATCTCTTTCCAGTCGGGTTGCCGTCCCATCGGACTATGAGAGTGAGGGAATAAAGAGTGCACTTGTGTTTGCAAACACACTTGTGCAATTTTTATATCTCCCGCGCAGCTGGCTAATCTCCGTTGAGATTAGCCGCCGTGATCGAAATACGGTTAGGAGGACATTATTAGATTACTAATATTATAAAATGAAAATTTGAGAGGATGTTACGTAATAGAGGTAGGGAGGGCATTATAACAGCAAGCAAGTCTGACTGGGGAAATATCTGCATCTTACAGAAGACCATGGAGAAATAACAATGCACAGTGATGTGGTCGTATTACTGTTGAATTTAGGTATACGTTTAGACATTGAAAGTCTCTACCTATCGCAAACCACCACTAACAAGACTCGAATTTCAAAATCGACTCAAAAGAAGAAGAATTGAATCCAGCACAAAACCTTGGTTACAAGTTGTGTGTCTATTGTTTTTGTAATATTTGCATAATGCTACCTTTTATGGACTTCTTGTATGTATTTATAACTACTTGTTATATACTGTGTGAGAGAACAAATAAAAATGTATTATTATTATTAAGCTTTGAGGTTGGTAGCTCGCGAGTAGTGTATTGCAAGAGTTGTAGAGTTGTGCTGCGGTAACTACTTACCCTTAGGCGGCTTGTTTTCCACCTAAGTAGTATAAGAAACTAGCTGTCGCCCGCGGTTCCGCGTGTGTGTCGGCTATCGCTATAAAAATCCTATGTTTTTCTCCCAAAAATCACATAACTTCTCGCTAAATTTTATCAAAATCAGTTCAGCCGTTTTTTTTTTAAAGACAACCCCCGCACTAGAGAACAAGCTCTGTGTCGCAGGGGACTTTACAAACATACAATTAACGGACACAAATTACACCCAGACTCAGAACAACTCTTTGTGGGTCACACAAAAAGTTTTGTCCTGCGTGGGATTTGAACCCACAACCTCGTGCACAGCAGGCGCATACTGCGGCCACTGGACCACCAAGGCAGTCAATTGTGAAAGCGTAACAAACAAATTAACATTCGCATCTATGATATATGTATAAGTATTATACTCGGAGATGTATATACATATATACTTCGCTGATGACATTGCTAAAAACAAACTTCTTCATATTTTTAAGACAGAAGGCACCCAAATTACGAAGTTACGATCAGCTTCTCAATATTTCACTCAAGTTGATTAACATAACATTTCCTCAAAGTAACCTTTTCACACCCCTAAAGATAGGGTAAGGAATATTAAGGGATGAAGTATATTAACTGACAGTATGTGTATGTGTGGTATAATGATGTGAAACTTTATTACAGAGTTCACTAGGATTTTGATATAAAGTAGTAAGTATGTATATGGTTGTTACAAAGCTTTTTATCCTACTGAAGAAGGAGGGTTATATTTTTTGATTGTATGTTTGTATTTATATTAAATACTAGCTGTTACCTGCGGCTCCGCCTGCGTGGATGTCGGTTATCGCGATAAAAAGTAGCCTATGTGCCCAGACTATAAATCTATCTCTGTGCCAAATTTCATCCAGATCCAGTCAATAGTTTTTGCGTGATAGAGAAATAAACATCCTTACATCCGGACTCAAAAACTTTCTCATTTATAATAATATTAGTAGGATCTTACATGGTCAGTAACTTATGATACGGTTTTATGGATTTTAACTTGAGAGATGTCGTTAGGTCATTAGGTTAGAGAGTTGCTGCACTGGGAATATCAAAATTATAAAAAACTAAAATGGTGGATTATTGCTCGGTCATTTTAGGTTTTTCAGATGGCGGTACGAGTATGTGAGTTACCCAAATGTACTAATAATACATCTAACTTATAATTAGAAAAATAATAATGTTAAAAAAAGCAGAACATCGTGTATAGAAGAATAGAATAGAATATCATTTATTCCAGTACAGGGCACACATGAACAACTTACAGACAAGAGAATACACAGTAAGAACAATATAAAAAATAAAAAAAAACAACAAGAACAAAAATACAAAAATAGACATTGTGCTGCTCTGCAAGCCCATACTGGAAAAGGTCACCATCTAGCACCTAGCGCTGGTTTTCAGTTGGCAACCTTTAGTGAAGCACGGACAGGGGTATCGAGGGGAAAATATACAAAGCTGTGTAAATAATAAAACAGTGTTACAAAAATAAAATATACTTACATATAATAATAAGAATATAAATATATACTTACCTACACTTCAAAATACCATTTTATATACTAGTTAAAGAATTATAGAATTACTTATATCGCAGTGACTGAAGTCGGTCTGGAGAACTACAAAAATCGTCTTTATTTCTGATCTGATTTCTACTTAACTCGAATCGACCTACTTGATTTTGAAAGACCCTTCATTTATTTTCTAGTAGATTACTGTGGTACTAATATTGCAGGAATCATCCAATTTGCTTATTATTCCCCTATAATACTAACGATAGACCAATTTAAACAAAACAATGCGTTTGCTGAAATCGAAGCATTTGTTCGTTTGAAACTCAGCCCGTTACGGTCTACCTAAAACATAAATTCATTGTAACACAAATCGTTTTCGCTCGGTGCTTCTTCGAAAATGGTCTTTAACGTCTCTTGGGCTTTGTGTAAATAATGTTCTTTAAAATTTATAGCCGCAATAAATGTTTGGTACCCCTTTTTCTATGAAAATAAGTTTAAATTTACCGGCCCAAGGCGGTCAAGTTATGCTTGCTTTTATTTGGTTAGATATTTTTATGATCAATTATTATATGAATAAATTAAATTGTTGTGAAATTTGGCGTTTAATGCAACTGTTGTTGAAATATTTGAAACGAAAGTAAAATTGATTAAGAAGCGAAAAAAATAGTTAAATAGCAACTATTTACTTTATTGACTGCTAACAAGTATTTCAACAATAAAATAGGTATTCTTTTATTTAAAGTAAACCTTGACACTGACAATGTATATCTACCTCTCTTTCTCTCTCTCTGCGTTATATTTTGATTCTGTTTGAGTCTGAGTGTAATAGTGTAAATACATTAACTTTCTGATTTCGATAAACTAAGTACCTTTTTTATTTTTTTGTTTTTTTGTCCTACTTGGGTAGCAAACAAGCATACGGCCATAACCTCCTACACCTATATGCTTTTATTCATTTAAAAAAACAATAATATAAGCTTATAATACATATATGTAATACTAACTTACAACTTAAATCTATTTTTAGAAGTACTACTTAACCTATTTTAGTTCAGTATATGAGAATTAAAATTATTTACTTTTAATTTTATTGTTTATTGCTTGTTTTAGCCGCTTTAATAAGAGTGTAGGCACAGATAATTTTATACACAGTGTGGGTATAATAAGTTTGAGTTAGTATTATGATAGGTATAATTTGTAATGCGTTGTAAAGCCGGGTATCATCATTGTCTGCCGTAGCAACCAACCAACATTGTCTGTCATAGGCTGCTTTGCTAGGCTGTTCATATTATTATGTTGCTCGCTTTGAGCAGGCAGTCAGTCAGTCAGGCAACGTGCAAATTTTCTCGCAAGGCAAACGTGACTCCACCCACTCTTAGTTAAGTAGGTAGTTACATCTAACGTTTTTTAATTAAAATTAAAATTTAATGTAACATTAAATTTTGTAAAATTAAATTTTAATTTTAATTAAAACAACTTGTAATTATTTTGTTTACATTTATTACTAAGTTATATTTTCTACATGTCTTTAACATTTCATTTAATTACGTACATTATTACATTGATATTAGGTATATTTAAAAACAAAATTGTAAACTCGACCACTAACTTCAAATAGCAAAGTACCTACTCAAACTTTGGCAACCAAAAAATCGTAAATTAAATCGACAACATTCACGTAAAACGAGGTATTTTATTTTACACTAAACATTTTAATTCTGGACTTTTTCAGAAACGATTATCCTCTTGTAACGTCTGAATAAAATGTACCGCTTCACTGTTCCCCACTTTTCCCCACTCAATGGTTATTTACGGCAATTTTCTTCTTCAAGAAAAATGTTGAATATCGTGCATTTATTTCTATCTTTAGAATCTGGTTATAATTATTATGTTAAAGTAGTTTAATAATGATATAATAAGAAATAATTGTGTAGTTTTCATGGATTTATTATGACTACACGTGTAGTCTAGTAGGTGGACACATCACCGACGAAACCACGCCGAGTTCCATTCCTTCACCGAAAAAACTATGTGTGATCCATAAAGCTTTGTTTCGAGTCTAAGTGGACTTTGTATTAGCGATATCTGTGTGGAAGCCATGCGTAGTAAAAAGCTTTTTATAACCATTCGATTAGTTGTATAGGCTTCCGAGACACAGGACTTGTTTCCTAGTATCACAATTGCAGGCTATTGTAATTCTCGGTACTATTACAACAATTTGAACTAATAAAAAAATAAGGACCCGTATTAGAACGCTTAACTATTCTACAATATAAAAATGTACAAGTTTTCGCCCACGGCTTCGCCCGCGCGTATCGTCTACAAGATTGTTTGCGGAAAAGTAGTTTGTATTATGCTAGTCGAATACTAATTAGGACTATAATCTATATCTGTGCCAAATTTCATCCAGATTTTTTTAGCTGTTTTGATGTGATTGGGAACAAATATCCATACTACCATCCATGTAACTTCAACTTTCGCATTTATAATATTAAGTATAGATATACCTACCTTAAGCAGGTGTATAAATGTAATAACCTAGCACTGTTATCTGACAAGTACAATATTTTAGCCGACGCTACGTCAACGTATTCGTATCTTTCAAAATACCGTGAATAATTTATATTTGTCGAGCAAAACCAGTGTACTGGGTTTGAAACAACAGTTTACAATGAGCACCTTCACAATGCAACAGCTTGTATTCCAGATTTTATACAGTTGCAACGGCAACGAAATCCCAGCACTGCTAGTTTTAATATAACACTGGTACGCTATTCTTGATTTTAATACGCGAATTTAAACCAAGTATTCCTTCCGAGAATATGAAACACATTTTGTCTGCATTAAGAAACTACACAAGAATAATTTTAGCTTTCCCTCGAGGATTTATTTTCTTTCTGTACATTTTCTAGTTGTTCCTTTGTATAAATAATAGCAAATACTAACACTATTCTATGAAGTAAAGCAAGAAGTGGCAATTAATAGATCATATGTCTCGAAGAAACGATAACTGACGGACCAATGGGAAAGAAAGGTTTGTATGTGACAACGCCGTAAAGGAAGGCGCAGTGTTAGATGAATCCCTAACAGGTGAAAAGATGACCTAGTTAGAGCTGCAAGAAAGCACTAATAATATAAGGTAATATGAGCTAAACGTTTGAATTAAAACATATTTTGTTTTAGAGAGTACTGCATTGGTAGGTGCACCTTCTATTACTTAACATGGTTACCAAAATGCGGCCACAATTAAATTTGTGTTACACTCATGCGTAGGTGTCACTCACCTTTGCCAAGCCTTTTAGGAAAATAACGTAAAATAGATAATAGGTAGATAATATATAAATAAACCATTCACAAAATTAATTAAAGCACAACCTAAATCTAAAGATAAAAGTCTCTCTATAGATAAAAACAGTTTATAGAATCAAAGAAAATATAGATCAATAGATAAGAAAAACAGTGTCCCACAAAATAGCGTTTTATGATAATAATCTAACCGGAGGAGTGTGTACTTACGTCACTCATTCTCAATTGAGTGTCACCATTTGGATTTCAGCCAAGCCGGCATAGTGTTACAAATCACTGTATTCGCGGACAAAAATGTATACGCAACTATGATCAACTTTCTCTAGCACACGCAAGGAAAGCAAGCAAGCTTCATGTTAAAGAGCTTCTTCACAACAGTAACTAATCTATATGCTTTATGAGATTAGTTACTGTTGTGATGATTGAATAGTTTCTTTATATAGGTACGACTGGATTGATACTTCTGTGATACCTATACGAAAAGAAGTATTAATATAGTCATCCAGACCTATTGAAAAGAGGCTGATATTTGGTGCAAAGGTTGGTAGTTTGAAAGTTTATCTTTAATTTGATGAAGTTTATATATCCGTCAGTATACAAATTGAATGAAATCAATCAATGTTTAGAAGACAAATTAATTAATATTCTTTAAAAGCAGATATTGTAATACCTACCTTTAATGTTCTTTGTACAACTTTGAGGTCTTAAGTACCTACAAATTTGTAGTTTAAAGTAGATACTATTATTGCTAGTGTTTTTAAAATTTACTTACGAAATTTACTCACACTCAGATAAGAGAAAACAAATTGCATATAAAAATGTATTAATCATATTTAACTTGGCGCCTATCAGTATTTTCTGTTGTTGACAGCTGCTGCTATAAATTATCAAACTAAGAATATAAATCATTATTATTCAAGCTTTCTTCTAAAGCTTCATAGCCAAGAAACAGAAAAGATAACACAAGCAAATACCATAAAATATGTCTAATAGTCAGGAAACATAAGAAACATTACACATCAATGGCCACTAAAGGCACCATAACGCACAGTGTTAAAAAAATCATATCTATTTGGCCAAAAATCGTTTCTCTGCCTAACTCGAGTATTTATCCATTGAGAGCTGGCCATTTGCCAACAGGATGTTGTTGCCTCCTGATCACTATGTCCCGTCGTCGATCGTTTTTCAACCACTCAGTTGTTTCCTCAACTACATAGAATATGTGACGGAAAATATTAGATGAAAATTTTCGGACTATTTTTTTGGTTTGATTTGTATTATTGGTGCAAAGTTAGACATTTCTTTTGTATTTGTACTTATTTTTTATAATAAGTCATTACTTGTTGTGAAAAAATTAGCCAGGAGAGCGCTCGTGGCTTATGTTTTGGCTACCGACCAATCACAATGGGATCTCAAAATTCGATGAAGAAATCAGCCTAATAACTGATAACATTACATAGTCTCCAGGACTTGGATTAGTTACACCTCCAATTTACTGTCCTTATTATGCTGCTACTGTGTATTATCTTACTAGAAAATTCAATAACATAAATAAAAGCCGGAGCCTTGCTTATGCCGCATTAATGAAAGCTTTTAAAAAAATCTTTTATTTAATTAAAAACAAAGTGCAGTTACTTTTGTATAAAATAAAGTGTTTGAATCCAACAAATTCAGCCAAGTTAGGACTAGTGTTACTTTGTTACAAATAATTATAATAGTTCAATTAGCCATAATAATTTTCAACAGTATAATTGTTATTATAATTTTAATATGCAATAAATATTACAGGGAGAACTATGCAGTCTTGGAAGATTGCCGCGCCAACTGCCGACGAATCACTCAAACAATTATTATCAGGCCAGAAGACTACTCAACATGTAAGTGTATCATAGTAATAGTTTTCTCAACAGAAACGTTTGTTAGATTCCCTTTGTAGTAAATTATAGATTACGAGAAGTAAGATTTATGTTCAAGTTTACGCCTTTTTATGGCTCTTTAACAGACTTCTGCTGAAAACAACAAGCGGTGCTAGGGAGACACGGTATGGGAGAGTTAAATATTTATTTACGTCTAAAACAAGTTTAGGTAGATAACTATTTTACTTTAAATTTGAACTTGGTGGACAGTAGGTAAAATAAATATATTAAGATGAGTTACGTTACGCAACAAATAAATTTGAAACCGAAAAAAAATTGAATTCATAATCATAGTCATAATTTTTCTGCATCCAGAATAATTTTAACAAAAAAAAACCGACTTCAGTACGGCAAGTTGTAAAATTTTCAAATATTTGTTTGTTACAATCGAATAAAATCGACTGAGCGTCGGGCTGAACACAGGTCAAGTAGGAATTAAAAGCAATATTTAATCTGTGCAATCCGCGCTCAATTCATTCATGTCATTATTTCTTGTTAATAGTTGCTTAGCAACAATAACCGAAACTTATCTAATCGCCATCAGTAAAATACTTATTATTGAAAAGTTCAGATAGCCATCTGTGGTCTTCCTCATCAGTTTTACTTCACCAAATTACACTTTCTGAATGCAAATGATTGATTAATTGTTAAAAATATTGAAATTGCTATATGTGTGCCTATAACTTTTGAGGAGTTCCCTCAATTCCTCATGGATCCCACCATCAGAACTTTCTTTTGATGATAATGGAACCAAACTGGAAGTATGTCCAGTCGGACAAAAAAAGATTTTTTCTAATCGGTCTATAAATGACGGAGTTATGCGGTAACAAACATTAAAAAAAAAAAAAAAAAAAAAAAAAAAATACACACGAATTGATAACCTCCTCTTTTTGAAGTCGATTAAAAAAGGAAAGTTGTTTTTTATTTTTGTCAGGTAATGATAAGAATCCTATATAATCTCTTTTCTTACAGTTCTGATTTTGAATCATTTTATTCCGCGAACCATATAGTTGCAAATATGGTCATCCAATTAAAACGGATGTATCAAAGCCACATAGCAAATTGTGATTCTCCAAGTTGGTTTTAACGAGTAAAAGTTGACCAAAGTCGGTTTTGGAACTAAATTCAGAACTAAGTATTGAGGTTACTGCAAAAGAGTACTTCAGTATGATAAGGTAGTACCTAAATATTATATTTTGTGTTTAGTAAACCCGTACTCAAAGTATACGTTTATCCTCTGGATTTAGATGGACAGGCAATATTATTAATATGCACGTTTATCCATTTATCAGACTTTTCCAGTTAATTAATTCAGAAATTCAATGCCGCAATAGAGGATTTTACTTAAGTTACCAAGGCACACCATTTTGATTTTAAGTTCTGCATTGATAAATTAGTCAGGATAAGCAATTTATTATGTTTATGTAAATAAAATGAATCAACATAAGCCAAAGTAGCAATCAAATACACAAAAATAAAAACTGGTGAATAGAATACACATGCACCGTATCGCTCAAAACTATCATATAAACGATAAAATCAAGGTTATTTTTTTATTTCCAGCGGTATGATAGTTCCGAGATGCCAGTTATAAAATGACCATGCACCGACAACGAGCTGGCAAATTGCCAGACTAGTGCAGAACAAAATATTCAAACTATATAGGCTAAATATGAATGAATTATTTCAAGCGTAATAGCACGTAATGAGATTAACAAGATGACCTGGATTTTGGTGTATTTTTAATTGTTGTTTTAGCCTAGCTTTTAGTCAGACACACTGAAAATATTTTAGCAATTTGTACCTAATTCATAGGAATCGTTAAGATGACAAGGTACCATTTATTACGTTTCCTGTATTCAGAATTAAAATTATAATTTTATGTTGTAAAGAGTTGTAAAAAGATTCTTCATATAATTTTTTTTAATAAAAATTATAGACCCAAAATTGACCCAATAGTAACGTGAAAGTGTCGTTTTCCTCATTCTTAAAACTTATGACTGCTCTGACAAAGCGCCTTTTATCTGTGGCGTCTCTTGTGGTGATCTTGATCATCGTAGATGTCTATTGATGAACGATATTGGTTTGATCAATTAATGGAATGGAAACCTCTCGCCATACCATACCACTATAAATGTTTTAAGCAAGTAGATGGTCTTTTGATCATAATACTCGTAGAAGCGCTGATTGCAAAATTCCCATTCAGATTTATTAAAAGCAATAACGAATGTATATAAGTCAAAACTACTCGAAGTCATTTGGAACCATTTATTGTGACAGTATTCTCTATAGGCGTTAAGAGAATGGGTGACGGTATGCAACCTTTTTTATTTGCGTCTTCAATAACTGAGAGATTGTTAATCATATTTAAAAATATACAATTTGTAACTAGAATTTATTATCACAAAAACTAACATAATAATTTTCTAGATTTTGTTTTGGTAACGTAGAATAAATTACTGCCTTAAAATATTTTTTCCAAGTCTATGCTCATCTAAATTTTTGGAGCTTCTTTTAGCGTTCACTCTATTGAACTACAGGCGCTATAAGTCTGTAGAATACTTAAAGATTGATTTTGCGGAAACAAAATATACTAAAATATTTTTTTTCACATTTTATAAAATATTAACTAGTGTGATGGCACCCTTATACATTATTGTTTAAGACATAACTAGACTTCTCAGAACTTAGTTTCTCTTAGAACTTCACCGGTACGCTACAACAGTTCGTATTCATTTTCTGTGTCAACGCATGCCCTACAAACATACGTCCAGTCTTGGTTATCGTGCCACTCATTGTTAGAAGCCCAGAGAATGCAGCTAGCATTCCTATTTATAGAATTATCGATACGCGACGAGCAACCCTTTGTTTTGCGGTCGTTCGCTGTGCCTATTGTGTTTGAAGTATGTATTTTGCAAATTATGGGGAAGAGCTTTAGATCGCAACTTGAATAAACGAGCATCGTCCATATTGGGGGATAAAAACTGATAAAAATGATGAAATAAGAATATATTTATTTTAGCTTAATTAACAATGACATAGAACTATCAAAATGTCAACCGTAGAAGCAAGGGACCACAGAGTAAATTATACATACTGTATGCGTATGTGAGTGTTGCTATTAAATTAAATTGTACTAGGCGCTGCGCATGTCTGCGTTTCTCCCAACATTCTCTCCTGAACGCAGACCCATCGCTCTGCTGAAGGCTTCATGTTTTGGTCTATGCAGTCCTTTGGTCAACATGTCTGCAGTCATGTCTTGACTCCTTTGATATTTTACTAGGACTTGTTTGGCAGCAATCCTCTCTCTGATAAAGTGATAGCGAACATCGATGTGTTTGCTGCGTTGATGATAACTTTCATTTCCTGAAATGCGAATGGCACTTTGATTATCACAGTAAACAACTATAGGAATAGCTGAAGATTTAGGCCAAAAGTCTTCATCTAATTGTTTCAGCCAAATCGCTTCTTGCACAGCAGTGGCCAGAGACATATATTCAGCCTCGGTACTTGACAGGGCTATGGTTAGTTGTTTTTTAGAGCACCAACTTATTGCAGCACCCTGAAGAATAAAAATGTATCCAGTGCAGGATCTACGGTCTTCAGAATGACTGGCCCAATCAGCATCACAATAGCCTGTAATGTTGCCTTCTGAGTTTCCATCATATGTCAATTTATAATCAATGGTGGCTTTTAAATATCTTAAGACTCTCTTCAGTGTAGTCCAATGCTCTGCAGTGGGTTGCCCATTGTACCGACTTAATGAATTTACAATATATGTTATGTCAGGTCTTGTCCCTTGTGACAAATATAATAAGCACCCAATGGCTTCTTGATAAGGTATGTTTCTCAATATTTCTTCCTCACTTTCGGCTCTCTTTAATTGAATGTTTGGATCACATGGAGTCCAGACTGGCTTGCAATCGTCCATACCAAAACGAGTAAGTATCTTTTTAATATACATTGACTGATCCAGTGATATTTTATTTTGATCTTCTTGTGTTATTCTGAATCCAATACATTGTTTTGCTTTTCCCATGTCTTTCATACTGAAGTTATCTTTGAGTTTTTTTTTTGTTTCTTCGCCAGTTTCAGAACGATTATAAAATAAAAGTAGATCGTCGACATAAACAGAGATAAATAAAATATCACTTTTGCTCAATATACGAAAATAAATGCAAGGATCAAGTTTTGATCGTTTCATGCCAATTTCTAACAAAACGGAGTTTAGCTTTTTGTTCCACTGTCTACTGGCTTGCTTAAGGCCATATATAGCTTTATTTAAATGGCATACTTTCTCTCCTCGATCAAAAGTGGGTGGTTGAGACATGTAAATATCTTCATCAACATCCCCTTGCAGAAATGCTGTAATGGCATCCATTTGATAAATTTTTAGATTGTATTTTGCAGTTATACCTATGAGATATCTAATTGACGTGTATCGTACAACAGGTGCGTATATCTCATTGTAATCTATTCCTTTTTTTTGCTTGTAACCCTTAATTACAAGTCTAGCCTTATAACGAGTTATTTCTCCAGTATGATCAAATTTACGTTTGAAAACCCATTTGCATGGAATAGCCTTCTTTCCAACAGGTAAATCTACTAAAGACCAAGTGTTATTGTGAATGAGGGACTCATATTCTTCTTTCATTGCCTGTTTCCATTCTTCAGATTCATTACTTTGAAGAGCTTCTTCTAAGCTCTGAGGATCATCGTTAAGAAGGCTTGATGTAGACTCACCATTCATGCAAATGTATAAAGATGAACTTTCATTATTTGTTTGCAACGTTCTTTGCCGACGGGTTTTAATACCTGTTTCATTTGCAGGCGATGTGTCAACACCTTGACTTGGTAAGTATGTATTATCTAGTGGATCTTCATAATCTGTATTACTTGAAGTATCTGTGATACTATTACTAAGAATTGAAGTAGACTGCTCTTCGTCATCTGTATTTTCATCATCTTGTGTAATTAATTCAGATTTTTGTTCATTCAATGGTAAGTATATTTGTGTTAATTTTTGTTCTTTATTATTATTCTTTTCATTATTATTTTTATCTTTTAACTGTTGTGTTTCTTGTACTTTTTGATTAATATTATTCATTTTTGTTTCAGGTGCTGAAAAAGAAGAAGAAGTTGATTCTACTATTTTACTTTTAATGTTCTCTTCCAGAAAATGCACATCCCGACTGATCACTGCTTTATTAGTTTTTGGATCTATAAAACGGTAGCCTTTTGTGCATTCACTGTACCCAACAAATATTAGCTGACGAGATTTCACATCTAATTTTTGGCGCTTTTCTTTGGGTATGTGCACCATAGCAGGACAACCAAATATTCTGATATTACTCAAGTCTGGCTTTTGTCCAGTCCATACTTCATGAGGTGTTATATCTGATAACGCATGTGTGGGCGAGCGGTTGATTATATAAGCAGCAGTTGTTACAGCTTCAGCCCAATAATTCTTCGGTAAATCAGCATTAAGCATCATGCATTTTGCTCGTTCAACCAATGTTCGGTTCATTCTCTCGCTCAGACCGTTCTGTTGTGGAGTGTATGGATTGGAAGTCTGATGTAATATTCCATTTTTCTTTAAATAATTAGCAAAGTTTTTATTAGTATACTCTAATCCATTATCGCTGCGTAAAATTTTAATCTTTTTATTTAACTCATTTTCTACTCTGTTTTTGTACTCAATAAATTTTACAAAAACTTCCGTTTTGCTTTTAATTATGTATACACAGACTTTTCTTGAGAAATCATCAATAAAAGTTGTAAAATACCTGGCACCGCCAATCGAAGCAACTTGTATCGGGCCACATACATCTGTGTGGACTAGCTCTAGCAACCCATTTGCCCTGGAGCCATTGCTTGGAAATGATTGCCTTGTTTGCTTACCCTCTAGGCAGCTTATACATACATACTTTTCTTTCTGTGATGATAGTTGTACACCAGTTGTGCAGTTGGGTAACTTTTGAACATCATTATAATTTAGATGGCCCAAACGTTGATGCCATAGATGTGTAATTGAATCTGCTTTTGCTGACATGGCGAATATTTTACCGTAATTTATGTTCAGTCTATATGTATCACTTATTAGATTTGCTGTGGCTACTTTTTGATTATTTGAGTTATATACTGAGCAGCCAGTTTTATCAAATTCCACTGTACAACCAGATTTTATTATTTTACTCACTGATAATAAATTTGTAGACAACTTTGGCACATATAAAACATTCTTTACTAATATTTCACTGCTGCTGCCATCTTTATTAGGTATGTGTAGTATCACATCACCACAGCTTTCGACATGTAAAGCTTTATTGTCTGCAATTTTGATTGTGGATATTGGTGGTATTGTTTCATTCTTTAATAAATCTTTATGCATTGTCATATGCATCGAAGCACCTGAATCTACATACCAGTTTATACAATCATTCAGTTGCATGGCCGAGAAAGCTGCTACAAAACCTTTATTATTTTCCTTGCTCTGAGATTTATTTTTCAGAAACCAACAATTTTTACCAAGGTGTCCATATTTGTTACAATTAAAACATCTTGGACCTTTTGACTTTGCCTGATGCTGAGTGTTTTTGAACTTAGCTTGAGTATTTTTATTACTTGTGTACAGAGCTGAATTACTTGGTGTAGCTTTTATTTCTTGCAAAAGTTTCGTTTTAATCAGATCTGCACTTATTTTTACTCCTGAGCTTTCAATACCCATTATCATAGGTTTGTATTCATCGGGCAAACCTGCTAGCATCAAGGTCCCGAGCCATTCATCGTCAACACTGAATCCAATATTTCTGAGCTTATGAGCTGAGCTCATGATTTTGTTGACATAATCTTCTACACTGGTGCTTGTTTCTAAATTAGTGTTAATCAAGTCTCACAATAAACCAACTTTTCTCAATAGACCAGAGTCTTGAAATGCTTTTGATAAATTTTCCCAAATCTGTTTTGACGTCGTCGCATCCTGTATATGTATAAAATTTATTGGATCGACTAATAATATTAGTTTTGATTTTGCCTTTTTTTCTTTCTTTGGATCAGTATTTGCTCCTTGGACACATTCCCATAAATCATCGAGTTCCAGGTATGCTCGCACTGCGAAACTCCAGCTTGTCCAATTATCTCGGCCAGTAAGTTTTTCAATTTGTATCAAAGATCCGTTTGGTGACATTTTATCAAGAAATTAAAGCTGAAATTTAAAAACTTCGGCGACCGCGTGTTCAATTTTTAGGTTATACGTATTTCTGATCAAAATCAACTAATTTATTTTAAATTTTCAATGTACTACACTAAACAGGCAGGGAGAGGCCCATAACCTGATGAAATAAGAAAAGATCAAGACTTTCAACTGTAGAAAACTATTTATTTTAGCTTAATTAACAATGACATAGAACTATCAAAATGTCAACCGTAGAAGCAAGGGACCACAGAGTAAATTATACATACTGTATGCGTATGTGAGTGTTGCTATTAAATTAAATTGTACTAGGCGCTGCGCATGTCTGCGTTTCTCCCAACAAAAAACTCCCTTTGGGGAGTTTGACTTTAGTAATTTGTTACTAAAGTCAAGTAAATAGAAAAATAGATAAATATCGTAATAAACACAAAGAAGGAAGATATTTATGAACCAGTAAATAATATCGGAAGTTAATTAGAGGTCTGCAGGCGATAGCACCTACTTTTGGGTACCTATGAAAAGGATTAACATAATGAGTAAGTACCCAATAGTCGATGCAACCATTATTGCTTTCATCATATGAAAATATAGGTATAGAGGCCTATCTTTAACGCCAACGCTATAAAAGGTCCCACGTACGTAACTGTTCAAAACAATTTTTTAAATTAATATTCATTATTGCTTGACTCGGGGATCTAACCCTCAACCTTTGCATGGCAGCCATACACACTGCCACATCACTAAGACAGTCCATGACATGAATGATGATTCAAGGCTTTAGGTTTCTTTTGTTAAGTAGGACAATTGTGGATCAATACATGTCATGTCTGTATCATATTAAAATATTGTTAAAATTAAATTTTATTTGGTTTCTTTTTATAAAATATACTAACAAAATAAACAAACAAGCATACGTCTCGCCTGATGGTAAGCAGTTACTGTAGTATATGGACGCTTGTAACACCAGGGGTATCACTTACGCGTTGCCGACCCTTTAAAATCCTTATAACTCCTCATGCTATAGTCCCTCAGGAAAACCTCGGTAGGTATCTCATTCCACAATCTAATATCTAACTGGATTCAAATTAATAATAAAATTTATTTTGATAAGTTAAAAACTACCACCTTTTCCACATCGCTATCGTTAAAAGTTAAATTTAATACAAATTATACGATGCAATTTAAACAAACAAAATTGCCATTGATTATTGCCTAGCACCCTTAGTTCTTACTAACAAACAATAAATTTCCAACCCTTCGTATTCCGAAGGCTAAACTTGCTATGACAGGGTGACAGCCTGATCTGTTCTTACCAAACTCGAAGCATTATTTATTACCCCTACCAATAATTATGCCTACTATCCCTTCACAATACGACAATTAATGTCTGTAATATTCTTTGGATCGATAAGACGTGTAGAAGTAAATGTGGTGTGCCGTCCACGGCATTATCAATTATTAAAGCTGTATCGATTGGTCATTTGCTTTTAGCTGGCCTTACCTTTGTTAAGTTTGAGACACACTGTGTAATACTGTCAAAGAATAAGTGTCTGGGATTATTCTATTAGATTTATGTTACTTTCTTTCTTTCTTTATAAACCAAATTTGCTCTAGCCAGATTTGGTCTCAAATTGCATAATAGAATGGAATGTTTTTTCTATTGCAGCAGGCTGAGTCTTCGTTTGGGGCTGGATCATTTGATTGATTGGAATTTCTATTTTTGAACACTATATTACTATCTATTTTCCAGATGGTTGTGTGGTTTCAGCCCTCCGCATCTCTCTTTTTTACTTCGCTTTGTTAGAAACCAGATACTGCCTCATATCATCCTTTGGCACAACAGGAGAAAAGAATTCTCCATGAGTGAGTGTTTTTTTTTTAACTTTGTAGGTATTTTTTTAACTTCCTTATCTAATCCATTTCATTACCAATTATTGTTCAACAAACATTGTAATTTTATGAGTTAATTGCAATTCATTAGTTTTTTTTTAAATTTAATCAAATCCCGAAATAAATCAGTGTATCTTACTGTATAACTCCCGTCCTGACTCTACTCCAAGCCAAACTTTTTATTACTTATTAAAACTATTATCGATTCTATAATTTAGTTCATTTCGTTCCTTTGTGATACTTATTGGGGGTTCTTATTTAAGCAATTTAAGTTTTACTGAATCATTAAAGGATAATTAAAACAGGTTCAAATAATTACTTACAATTGAGGGATGAGGTAGATCAATAAGTTTTGAACTATAGTTAGTTTTACTCTAATTTTACATTTATAATTTTAATTAGTTTCTTTCAGCAGGATAAGATTTATCTAGCCTTGTTTTTTTAGTAGGTACATAAAAAGATGCCTATGTACTTTTCCGAAATTCTATCTTTTACGAAATACGAAATAAAGATACTTGTACCCACATTTATTCATAAAAACTTAGTGTGCAACTGACCAATTAGATAATATTGATTTAGGGTTGCCAGGAGAAATCACAAAGCAACAATTTAATATGCTATACATACAATACCTACCTAATGTTTACATGTTATTTAAAGTTATATAGAGTAATAAATACTATTGTTTCGCTATGGAATATACGGCGTTAGCGCGTTTTATTTAGGGGTTAAATTTGTGTAAAACTAATGCGTGCTAGGTCTATAAGAAGTAAGAGTACTACTGCTACATCAAGCATTCATGAGATTTATAGAATCTTGACCCTTAAATCTAAGTGTAATAGAATTGAATATTGCAGGAACAGCGATACTTAGTGTTTGTTAGTTTTCCTAATAATATAGAATGGATGTAAATAATGATCAATGTTGGTAAAGTATGAAACTTTACCATATATATATATACATAATTATAATTACGTATAAAAAATACATAATACAGAAAAATAAAACAAACCTTATTGTTATTTTTGGTATCTTTTATTTTATTCCACTCGTGCAATGTGTTTAAAACATCACATCGCTTTAATACCTTTCTTTAATGTGTTGAAAAACTACAAACGATTCCAAAAAATAAGTAGGATTTTCATAAGAGTATTGTAAGCAATTCTAATCACTTTTTAAACGAACAAACTGTCCAATATTACTTGTTAATAGCGCCCTCTTTTGTTCGAATTATTGTACGAAACATAATGTGAACTTTGCGTGTTGATGTATCCCTTTATACTACAAGTTTTAAAAGGAAACCCTCTTTTGTGTGTGACAATTATTTTTAATGTCCTCAATGTAGCTAAGTTCTATCATTTTTTATTTATTTACTGGGTACGAAATAAGCTTTTGTAGGCTTTTTTTTACAGAAGACACTTCAGTGCAAAATAAAAGCTTTTATTTGGGAAAGTAACTCTTTTATGCTGGTAACATTATTTTCTACCAGTGCAGCTTTGCAAACGATATAAAGATATTATATATACTATTATATTGCAAATTTGCTTCGAATTTTTATGTACCTACATTATAAAATAATAATAGCCCTCATAATTCCATAATAAAATCTCCATTTATTATTATTAATTTTAAATATACAAAATATTTTTAAACGTCGAATCCTTTTCATTTACAATGTATTTTTCAATAAAAGATATGGCCAAAATTAATTCATAAGCATGTTAAGTAATAAAGCAAATAATAACCCATGCATAAATAAGATAAAACACTTTATTATAGGTTCATCCGCAGATAAAATCTATGATCGGATAGTGTCGCGCCATTGGCAATTCAAAAATAGAATCATCATACTAGTTTTTTAAATCAAAAAAATTCGACACACCGTTCCGCACATTAGTCGCATTGATGCGTCTATGAAAATAAATTGTTTATATGTATATGTACAAGAAAATACGTAACGGTCAGTCAGTTGTCAGTTACTTACGGGAAAGAGGGGCGTGCGACGCGTCCTCGCGTACATGAAATAAAATTGTTTTTCCCGGCGTACTACGACGCAACACGTGGTACAGAAAACGAAAACTTTTTGCTAACAATTCGGTTGATTAGCAAAACTTTGCGCAAAGTTTGTCGGCCTAAATACGTGTAGTGTGTGTTACGATTTGTGGTGAACAGTGCCATTTGTTTGATGTTTATCTAAACTGACCGGTGAGTAAATGCCGTTATGCTAATTCTTACATTTTTTAATTGTTTATTTAGAGCTGTGCTTTCACTGGAACGTTTGTTACGTATTTTATGGCATAATTAATTTGTTATAGACGCAACTGTTAGTATTTTGGATGAATTTAATTTATTATTACACTGCCCACACTAGTTTACTTTGAATTTTACCGAGTGTGATGTTATTAATTTGAATTCATAAACTTTAAACCTAAGTAAATAAAATTCTTTTTTTTTCTCCTACATTCGTTATTCACACAAGTTTTTGTAAAAGTAATTCTATGTTAACAAAATAAAAATATAATACATGAATACATAACAATCAATGTATATAAAAAGCATAAGAAATGTAGTTCTACTTTTATATTATTAACTGAGAAAAATATCGCAGATTTATTTGACTTTTATAGTATAAATATTTGCTGTTCGGCTTATAAAATGTTTTGAACATGTACATTAACAAGAACGTGAAGATTATAGTGTATTATAATATATATTAATTATGATGCTTATGTACCTTTATTTAGCCCATAATATTGATTGAAGCGACCCCCGGTCGACATTTAAAATAAAAAGGCATATCTAATGCAAACTTACATAACTCTAAAGGGGATTACACACTTCGTTATAATGTCAATCAATTAATTGCAAGGACGTAAAGTACTGTTAGTAACGACTGTGTTGTTATGTTCCTTGTTCGTCTAGATGAAGCTTTATAGTATCGACGAGTGCAAGTTTTATTTATACAATTGAAGTGTTATTGTTTCCAACAAGCTTGGTATTGTTTGCTTCGTCACAAAAACAGACACAGCAGTCTTTTGTTTTGTCTGTATAAAATTGTATAAAACTCTGAGCTATATTTATTGAAACTTTTTTTTTTAAATATAAAACATACTATTACATACTATACTTTCTACTAATGTTATAAATGCGAAAGTTTGTGAAATCGTATGTGATGGTTGTTTGTTACTATTTTGATATATAGAAATTTTAATGAAACTTTACAATGTTTAAGCTACACATATATTATGTGTAGCTAACACTTTTTTATACTACGTTAAGCAGTTACCGTAGCCTATGAACGCCCGCAATACCAGAGGTATCACTTGCGTATTGCCAACCCATTGTTTTTACTCCAGGACTTTAGGATGGGAGTATCCCTGGGATAGGAATATGTTTCTTTCAAAACACATACCTAAATGAGTGCTGGAGACCTGTACTCATACACAGAAGCACAACTACACTGCTGTGTGTAGTTTTTTGGCTGTGGTCTTCTGTAAGGTGGAGGTCCTTCCCCAGTCGGACTTGCTCGCTAGTATGGTACCCTACTTCTTATAAAAAATCAATGAAAATGATCAGATAAGCTACCGCTACCTTAATATATTTTAAAGCGGTCAAATTTGTATATTTGGTTTTATAGGCTAGTTTTTTAAGCTACTGATCTAATTATGAAAACTTTTTTACTAATACAAAGCTACAATATCCCCGAGAGCTATAGACTATTGTATACGAGTATATCTACATACCATAAGACCGAAACCGTGGGTGAAAGTAGAAATAAGCGTTAAAAGTTATTTTGAAAAGGAAGATTTTGAACAATGTATGTATGTCTAACAATAACATAATGTTTTTTAACCCTCTCTCTCTCTTGCTAGAGGAGCGGAGACCCGTGCCCAGAAGTGAGACATATATGGGTTGCTATTTTTTTTTTTTTTTTTGATGAAAATATATACTCTAGCTTCTAAACTAGATGAACCTGCCCTTCTAGACAAGTGACGTTAACTGTTGTCGAATCATCGCTTATAATAGAAAACAAAATGTATATTAAATTATATAGATTTCTATTTGTTTTCATTAATATGTCGTACAATTATGTCAAATCCCATACATATGCTTTCTATTGTACGGTTTATGCTACTTGTCTAGAAGGGCTATTATTAAATAAACAAGTTACCTCGTAAAATTTATACAATATATTTCAGTGTAATAATATTATATTACAAAATATTATAGTTTAATGCGAAACATTGAAAAGCTTCTTACAAAATAATTATGATAAAAGAAACTAGAAAAGTCCTAAGTAAAAAGCTTATAATACAATTTATTACTTATTTAAACACCTGTAGATGATGTTTAAAACATATTATTTAAACATATCGTTGAATCTAAATTATTATTTTCTCTTGGACAAAAGCAAAAGTATGCATTTATTATTAAAGTAAGAACTTATTATCAGGAGAGAAACGCTAAAAGCGGCCCTAAAAAAAATATAAATTAGTGAATGGTAGTTCGTCCAGATCCAATTAGTAATAGAATTCGAGTGTGTATTATCCAGTTCACATACCATTATATCTAAACTTACAAACTTTACCACTCTATAATAATACTTAGAATGAGCAGAATTCAAAAATTGGTCATTCTCAAATGGTACTAGAATTAATTAATATTTAAAGAAATATTATATATTTTCAAATGATTATTAAGTAAAATTTACAGTGACTTTATTTGCTGCGACTGAATTCAGGAACTGCTACTACTCTCTTTTTGAGTGTTACCTTAAAAAAAATTAAGCACTGTGACGTTATACGAATATAATAAACTAGCCGCATGCCTCGTTTTGCACGGATGATATTTGCCGGGGTTTCGTTATGTTTTTGTTAATAAAATATAACCTATAACACTCACAAATAATGTGGCTTTCTATGGGTAAAAGAATTTTCAAAATCGGTTCAGTAGATCCAGAGATTACCCTCTACAAAGTCATAAACTCACAAACTTTACCTCTTAATAATACAGACTTGATAAACTCATCTTATCATCATGATAAATCGGCTCTAATCACTGTACAACATTCTTAGAGCAGCAAATCTATCACTGGATTAAATCGGTCAAATATTTAAGTAATCATAGTCTAAACCGTAGTCTATTTTGATCTTATACCTAACAAATAATTATATAAAAATACTTGTCTCACTTTTACCACTGTTTTTTTTAAGGGAACGTACATTCGGAGTCACAAAATGTAAGATCGAGAATAATATCAAAATTGTACTGTATATTATGTTCAAACATATAAACTTATATTATCATGAATATTATGTAGAAAACAAACGTCGAAGTTATCCTCTGCGCGGTGAGTTGTAGATCCGATTCCCACACGGAGAAAAAAGTAGGTATTCGGAAATTGTTATAATTCGGAGTCTATTTTTACATAAAGATAATATTTATAGCAAATGTCACAAAACTGTTCAATCTTTTTTAAGTAGTTTTAGTTCTAGCAGACAGTGTGAACTGGAATAATTAAGTGCATGTGTTAGTGCATCTTAATTTAACCCAGATTTTTGTCTTTTTATATTGATGAATAGTGTGGTACGTCTGAGGTATGCCTAAACAGTTTTATTGCTGGCCGTTAGTCATCGGATCATTACCGACATTCTGAATTCCCAACGTCAACGAAGTATTCCTACAAAATGATCCAATAAACAAGATGGAAACGTTTTTCGTCTTTGTAGGACTGCATTGTAAATTTAAATGCGTGGTCGTAGCAATTAATGTATGCTACAACATCGTTAGTAATATTGATAGTGAACGAATAATGATAGCTAAAATTAAAACTAAATGCTACAATACTTTTAAAATTGATGTTTGCGATACTGATGCTATGTAATTTTATTTCGCGGAGATATACAAGACATTTATGTCTTATACATGTTGAAGGATGTCCAAGCATGGAAGGCGTCTTTTTTTTATTAGCCGTCTTAGTAGGGTCTACTCACGTGAAAACTACATACAGACTTGGCAAATATCAGTGTGCTGAAAAAATATCTTCCACAGATCTCTGTGAAATTTACTTGGTGTTAGAGATGAGTTGACCATTTAATCTATTGCTCTGAAGCGTTTATAATCTGATGAACGTCAGATACAGGTGTTTTTTTACTTTGGGTGTGGTTACCCTATTGATAGGTAACCACACCCTAACTTTAGTGGTATTTAACCCAAGAATTTCTATGCTTCAAAATGCACATTAAATTCCAGACTGTTAACCGTCTTTAGATCACGACAGAGGCCTATATGACTGATCTGAACAACTGTGTCATCGGATTAGTCACTGACCAATCCATAATCACAAATCCAAAATAAATTTAGACATGTATCATGGTGCATCAACTCGACTAATTTTTTCGTAGGGTTTGTCAGGACAAGGTTTGTGAGATTTTTTTATTGCCTATGGGAGTAGACGAGCCAAAGGTAGCTGATGCTCAAGGACTTCAGCAATGTCAGGTACATAGCCAAACCACTACATACCGTAAAATAAGTGCTCTCTTTGAGTTTTGTTTGAAGAGGCACATATCAGAATTGTTTGCAGATCTTCAGTATATAAGTATATAGTCCTCTTAACCGTGTCCGGTGATAGTTACAGTACGAATAGTCATTTTTATTTCCTATTATAAGTTCATTGATGACTTGCAAAGCCAAATTTGGTCTTAAAACTCGGTCACAGTGGGCAGAAGTTGTATGTGTAGATGTAGGTGGGTTTTGGACGATGCTTGCGAATGTTACGCTTTTAATCGAGGTTTTTGAGACGATGGTCTTCATAGCTTTCTTCTGAATCAAAACTCTGTTTTGGATGGTATTTTTGTATAAAAAATTCAATAACATATTATGCACTTATCAAGTATAAAACTTTAAAAATAGCTGTTGCTCTATGAATATAATCTTCTGTATTTGCTGACGAGTCCTTTAATACCAAATTCCTAATATAATATCTGCTGAATATGTTATTAGCGACAATTGTGTACACTCCATTAGTGCAGACGGGCCGACCTCGAGGTTATCGGCGTCCCGTCACATAGGTCAACGCATTTCTGCTACCCTGCTATCTTTATCATCATTCTTTGATCGTTATATTATATAATAGGTGTTGTGTGTTAGTATATGGCAAAATTAATAATTGAAATTTAATACCTACGTCACAGATAGATAGAAAAGTCTTTATTGCACAAGTACCTATTTTATTTATATTAATGCTAAAGATATTATTTCACATAGTTATGAACAATAGGCGACCTTAATACTAAAAAGTTTGATGAATATTAAAAACTTAATAAGTTGAAATAGAAAAGGCGGTGTTGGCTTTGGTAGATTTTTCGAATGCCTTCAATACCGTCAGTCACCATATCCTTCTGTCCATCCTCTCCCATTTCAAGATCTCGCCTGATGTACTGGAATGGTTCTCGACATATCTTCAGGGGCGCCAGCAGTCGGTTCGCCTTGATGACTCGTCATCAAGTTGGTGTGAACTTAGCTCTGGTGTTCCTCAAGGCGGCATTCTTTCTCCGTTACTCTTTTCAATTTTTATTAATCTTTTAACACCACATCTTCAGTGCGCGTATCATCTTTACGCTGATGACTTGCAGTTGTACTCACAAGCAAGCGTAGCGGATGTGCCGTTAGCCATCTCTAATTTAAATAGCGACCTTGAAATTATTAAGAACTGGTCCAACAGGTTTGGCTTATCAGTGAACCCAGCTAAATGTCAATCTATTATAGTAGGTAGTCACCGAATGCTGGCAAGATTGAACACTGGAACTCCGCCACCTCTCTTTTATAATAACCTTATAATACCTTATAGTCCTGTCGTTAAGGATCTTGGCTTGTTTGTTGATTCCACTCTCAATTGGCAGGCTCAGGTTGCTAATGTGAGCCAGAGAGTTACTGGAATTCTTCGTGCCTTTTATCGTCTGAAAAACTTTCTCCCTTCTAGGACCAAGATAATGCTTGTGCAGACCTTAATCTTTCCCATTATCGACTATGGTGATGTGTGCTACTATGACCTGAATGCAGATCTTCTCTACAAATATGACCGTCTTCTTAATAACTGCATTCGATTCATATTTAATCTTCGTAAGTATGACCATGTGTCTACTTTTCGTTCTGAGTTAAAATGGTTACCGATTCGTCAACGCCGTAGCTTGCGTGCTCTCACCACTCTTTATGCTATCCTCAACTCTCCATCTCCCCCTACCTATTTAACTTCGTACTTCAAATTTCTATGCTCTATTCACGACAGAAACCTTCGCTCGTCGAATAACCTTCTCCTTACTTGTCACTCCCATAGAACTGAATTTATCCATTCCTCCTTTGTGATCCAGGCTGTTCTTCTCTGGAATAAACTGCCTCTTGAAATCAGGATGTCCACTAACCGTTTTGTATTTAAACTGAGAGTTAAGGCCCTCCTCTTCGAAAATTTGTTGGAATTATCTCGTTAACTGTTTATTGTATTCATATATATATATTATATAATTATATATATATATATTTATTATTATTATATTTATATATTACTTTAATGTATACTCGTATAATGTTCAATGTTGTATTTAATTTACTTAAACTTTTTTACTGCACCTACTTCAATTATCTCTGCACCACTCAAGGTTGACTGGTAGAGAATGCTTATAGCATTAAGTCCGCCTATGTACCTATGTGCATGAAGTTTAATAAATAAATAAATAAATAAAAGGGAACAGCGAATATTATCCTTAATATCCTTTGAAAAATAATTTAATGTTGATAGATAATAATAGGTTACGGGCAACCGATGAACAAGGTCGGCTCAGGATCGAGAGTTGTGGCAATCCTTATGTCTAGCAGTGGACGTCTTTTGGCTGAGATGAAGATATAATATATAAATCATCCGTTTTTTTTCTATATAGATTTTTTTTTTAAATAATTCATCATTATATATTTATTCAGATAATAAGGTATTTACAAACAATATACGTAGATCTATGGTAAATTAATGCTGCATATATACAAGAATAATAAATATAAGCTATGTATACGCCTAAACTATTGCCTATTATTAAATAATTAGTTTTTCAAATTTAGGATTAGTTAGTTTAAATAAGTTTTTTCATATTATTCATTAATAAAAATATCGTGTCACAATGTTTGTTCCGATTTTTATGATTTATTTTTGTGTATATTTAGTCGGTCTGAGAATAGGTCGTAGGCATTTTTTTATGGTTTAGTGGCTCGCGTGGTTACTTTGCATTTACACACGGGACAAAATTTGTGTAATCCATAAATCGTTGTCCCGAGTCTGGGTGTACTTTGTGTCCAGTAATTGTATGTTTGTAACACAAAGCCACACAGCCTTGTGTACCCCGTGATACAAGGTTGGTTCCCTAGTGCGGGAGTTGTTTTTTGTAATAAAACCATTAGAATTCTTACTCTTAATTTATGTATTTACCATGGATCAGTGTGCGTATCGTTTACTTTCTAAATATTTTAGAATACAAAATAGAATATTGTTTTCATTTACCGGCGCATTAACAAAGGCCAGACAGCAATATTGCTTTACACAATCTGTTTAGGTTGACAGTTGTCGTCACTTGACTAAATTTTTTTTATGTTAATGGATAATTTTTTATGTTTTAATAATACCTAATAATGTCCTCCTAACTGAATTTCGGTCAAGGCGGCTAATCTCAATGGAGACTAGCCATCTGCTCGGGTGATATTATAGTGTACAAGTGTGTGCTAGTGCACAAGTGTGTGTGCAAACACAAGTGCATTCTTTGATCCTTCACTCTTATAGTCTGATGGGACGGCAATCCGACACGATTGGAGAGAGATCAGGTGAAAAACGTTTCGTGAAAAACGCATCCCTAAATGAGTGCTGGAGACCTGTACTCAAACAGGAACACAACTACCGCTGAGTGTAGTTATTTTGCTGTGGACTTCTCCTATTTTTCTAAGATGTATAAAAATCCTCAAGATGGTTTCCGTCTTCGTTAACATAACTGACCTATTTGATTGCATCTTGACCCATAAACGTACCACTGCTAGGCACGGGTCTCCTCCATACATTTGGAGGGATATTAGCCTACACCACGCTGGCTAGACGAGTTGGTATAAGGTTTTGTATCGAGTTTTCCGTCTCTTGATTAGTAGGTATGTATAAATTCCAAAAAGTTAAATTCTTATTGATATTACTGATTGGGGTCGAAATAATACTCCATGTGTTACTAGCCGGTTTCTTTATCATTCGACTGCTGTTGTTTCATGTCATCGATATGTTTAAAAATACGAAATTTTCTAAAACATAAATTTTATAATAAATGCTACTATGTGAAGAATGCCGCATAATACAATAATTTACTTGTGGCTACGTAAAACAATATAAGTGCAAGAGTATTAGTTTAAATAACACCTGTTACAATACTTTTGTGACTAATATATTGTTTCGCATTGATGAAATCTTTGAAAATTAGTTGAGATGCATTTAATAAAATCCAACGAGGTAAAGTGATCAATTTCTGGCACAGTCTCAATTCTTAATCTTGCAAAAATAAAAAATGCGAATGCTGCTTTATTAAGAATAATAAACAAATAATTTTCTGAATACCTATTTGTGAAAGCTCCGTTTGATAAAATGGTACAGCGTAATATTGAAGTCAATATTATTTTTAAAATGAATTTTCTATTTTTGCCTTTATAGTGTTTATGGCGAGGTGGTATAAGGAAAGTCTTTAATGCTGGCTAGGGGCTAAGCTTTGCAGTAATTACAATCTAAAGAGATCAAAATTATCCTAAACATCCATATAAAATATGAATTAGCAATATAAGTTACGTGGCTAAGCGAGATAACTTCTCTACTTTTCCTCCACTTCTGTTTACCTAGAGCTGCTAAGGACTTCGTTAAAAACTATTTTTAATAAATTGAACCGAATTCAAAAATATCATCAATGTATACATATTTTTACATATTTGTTGATTTTTTAAAATAAAGCTTGACCGGCTTTGATGCAATTTAAATAGGACCACCTGGAAAGTATATCCTTTGAAACAAAAAAATCCGGTTCAGGCGTATTTGAATTATAGGAAAACACACATAAAAACTGATTCCGAAGAACTGGAAACCTCCTCCCTTTTCGTCAGTTAATGAGTCTAACTCATCCTACCATCTCAGTCTAGGTCTACCTCATTATCGCTTACTGTTTAGAAGGCCAATGGGTGATGACAGTAATGCAGTAACTGCATGTCAATTTAAAAATCGTACTGCCAAAATCAAATCCATATCACACTAATCACGGTGTTTATACCTATGTACCAAAAAAACAATGAGATAATATGTAAAATATTGCATTATTCGCGGATGCAAGGAGGTAAATAAAATGCGAACGTGGGTGTGGCCTCGAATGTAATTATTTTGGTCGCGCTGTACGCGCTTGCACGGTTCAGTATGTCACCTACCAAGTGCTGCGATTCTGAAACTAAAGTAAACATTCTTTTGGCACGCGGATTATCACATTCTAAAGTCAAACGTGACTTTTTGAATTGGTTTAGTTAATGATACTGAATAAGAATGAAATATGTAATTAATTATTAATTAATCACGGGTTTAGGCCTTAAGAAGGCTATATAAGCATTTCAAAGGTCCAGGTAATAAAAAATGACTTTAATTAGAGGTAGTATGATGTACGTTCTAAGGGCTGATTATAGGTTCTTTTACCCTGTGATGATCTTCTCAGTGGACCGATTAACAAGCTGCGGCTTGCGAACCATGTGTAGCTCTATTTTCTTAATCACTTTATCTAGTATTTGTTTTAAATATTGTTAACTAGCTAATGTCCTCAGCCTCGCCTGCGTGGGTGTGTGTTATCGCGATAAAAAGTACCATCTTTCCTTCCCTAGTTAATTATAAAAAATAACATCCTTAATTAAACAACACAACGTATACTCCATTTGAGTAGGTACTCTCTTTCGTAGAAAATTTATGAAAAAAGTTAAACAGATGACGAAGGAAAAGTTTTTTGGCTACAGAAATGATATTTTTAATACAAATTAGTATTTCAACAAGTTAATAATGTGAAAGATATCAAAAGAAAAGTCAATGATTCCATCATCTCCTATTTCATTAAAAAAGTCATCCAAAAATAATATATTATTATTAAAGGTAGGGATAATATACTTCTATAAAAAATCGTTTGTTGTTTTGTGACTCAAACTATTTGGGGGCTTGTCACCTGTATCCGCGAGACTAAAATAGACCTAGTGCAAGTTGCTTCTGCATCTTTTGGGTTCCGCACCATTTTCTTTATCATAACATATTACAGTCTAAAACTTATTTTTGTTAATCATAAGTTATGAATGTAACAGGAAAGTCAGAAAGATGATGTAAGGCATTGACTGCACGGTTGGTTCAGTGGCTTAAGTGGTTACCTCGCCATTTAGTTGTGTGAATTTGATACGGGACAAAAATTTGTGTGATCCATTATTGGTTGTCCCGTGTCTGGGTGTACTTTGTGTCCGTTAATTGCGTGTTGTACAGTCCCCCGCGACACAGGGCATGTTCCCTAGGTTGTTGGATAGTTATTAAACGACATATTTAACTTAACGCCTTAACGTAATTCTCACCTGCAGAAGAATAATGACTTAAGATGAGATATGCCTGTTTTGCAATTTTCATCTTATGCTTTTGACAGTTAAGGTTCAAAATTGTCAAATGACATTTGTTTCAACTTACGCCTCTTTTCCAATAATGGTGCGAATTTATCCCTAGAGCGTTGCCTTAAATTTAGAGTTCAGCAATAAGAGAGATACAAAATATAAATCTAGAATATAGATTTCCAGATCTTTAAAAATGTACTCAAAATGACGTGTGAACTTTTCTAAAGAACATTGACCTCTAACGAATTGGCCATCAGCCCAGTTTTCAGTATGAATTCCAACACGACGACAGATCAAAAAATGGAGTCATCACATTAACAAGGTATCCGGTTTTTGTCTTATTGTCTGGAACCCTAAAAACCACTTACGTCATAAAAAGTTATTTATGTTGTGGTTATAAAATGGTGTTTATATCTTGTTTATTGAAGACAAATTTACAGACTTATGGTTATATAATTTCATGTCGACATAGTCAAAGTTAAGAAGTTTTCTTTTTCAATTAAATCCAAATCGGTTTTAAACTTTTACCACGTTGGAAGAGAAGCCAACGGCATCTTGAGGGCAAGATGTAACCGCCGATCATGGATTTCAGCATTGCCAGAAACAACAAACAAGGCACTGCCTACCGTGAAGTTACCCTCGTGTGAAGAAGGATTTTGTCGTAGGTCTAGGAAAAAACCGCTGCAGGTAGTTCATTCCACAGCCTACACATACCTACGTGGAAAAATGAACGCTCAAAACGAGAGTGCAGGATACACTCTCGTTTCCAGCGTTCAACGTCTACGTCAGCTTTCTATCCTATTAATATTATAAATGTGATAGTTTGTGAGGATGGATGTATGTATGGATGTTTGTTACTCTCTCACGTAAAAACAACTTAACGGATCTGAATGAAACTTGGCATAGAGATAGATTATAGTCTGAAATAGCGAATAGGTTACTTTATAATGCGACAACTGACACGCAAGCGGGGGGAACCACGGGCAGCAGCTAGTGAAATTATAATTTCTGTGCATTATTTATATCTTTGCGATATCATTTGCCTGTCGTGGACCTCATTTAACGTAGCTACTTTCAAGTTCTATTTGACAAGAGAGTCACCGTCTAATTTAATGCTTAATTATCTTTTATATATCACAACATTTTAGTACTTTTCCGCCATTTTTCCGTCAAAAAGTCAGAATCAGATCAGAGTCGGAAATTATATTGGTATATGCCAAAAGGCTTACCCTTTTCATGAAATCGAACATACTCGTAGCTGGCGAATTATAGATGCGACCTTCATTCTAGTCTCTAGTCCTCTCAGTAAAGCTTGTAAACTCAAATACTAGTTTAATCAATATAGCAATTTAATAGACGTTGTAGTATTGAATAATATTTTATCAACTCAGGAAGAAGGACGTCTTCAATATGATTTATGACAAGAGAATATTGTGTTAAATATAAATTAATTTACTTGCTATTTAATATTGGTATATCATTAGCATATCTAATTATAGAATGGCATTTAAGGAGCAGAGGCATTTAGTCGCGAAGCGAAATACCGAATGACCTAATAATTTACTGTTGTCTGCAAAGTTTCCGCATTGATGAATTTCAAGATAAGTGACTGTTTCTAATGAATGAAGATTATAAATAATTATTATATTTATTTATAAGGCAGTGGAAGCTGAGTGGAAAAGTTTATCATCTGCTCAACGGTAAAGAAAAACATCGTAACACTAAATATGTTACATACACACATTTTCCCTGATCCGACTTCATGATAGACTGTGGCTGGTCTAAGTCAGTGGAAGTAAATAAGATAAATATCTTTAGACGGTTACAATTACCAATGAATAAGCTGGTTTCTTGTATTCAAGAGCAAGCTCAACTGGGAAAGGACCTCCATCTTACAGTAGACCACATACATGCGTTTACCCATCCCAGGGATGCTCTTCAATCTCAAAGCAATGGTGCAAAAAATGTGTGAGCAACACACAAGTAACTAGATGGTAACTGCTTACCATCAGGCAGGCCGTATGCAGCATTAAAAAAACCTTTTTCTTTATCAGGAATATTTACATTACCCTGGTGTTATTAAATTGTGGGTCAACGGGCGTCCATTGGCTATGGTAGCTGCTTATCATCAGACGAGCCGCACCTATACTTGTTTCCAACCATAGTATTTAGTATAAAAATATTTATGGAAAAGGTGAAACTTAACTTTTGTTTTTATTTTAACATTTTAGAAGTATAATAAAACATTGAACATGTTTTCCATTTTCCAACTTGCTCACTGTTAATGCAATAAAAGTCATAGTACCTAGGGAAAGGCTGCAAGGTGAAATTAATCAAAACTAGCAACGTACTACCTCATAAAACGCATTTTCTTTTAACTTTTCGTACTTTGTACAATTACTGGATGGCGCCGACTACATTAATACCACTGCAGTAGGTACCAGTTTCTTTAATACTAGGTACTAAAGTAAAAAAATAAGCATACGGCTTTGCAGCAACAACTACTTATTTTTGCACCAAGGATTGATCATACAGAAAATAAATAATATGGGACTAAGGATAAAGTTCCCGTTAAGCTTCATCATCATAATCTAAATCCGTCCCACTGCTGGGCACAAGTCTACTCCATACATTTTAAGGATCAGAAGGATATTAGCTTACTGTACCACGCTGGCCAGACGGGTTGGTATAGGGCTTTGTTTCGAGTTTTCCCTTTCTTGCAGTGGATATTGTCAGCTTGAATTTCTCCCTTGGTCGACTCTTACGACACCCTCGGGATCGAACCAGGTGGTGAAATTTTTATTCTTAATTCGTCACTACATGGATAATTAAGCTTATTACGACATAGTTAAAATCTCTTCCATAAATATTCTATAATGATTTCATTATTTAAATATTATAGCATGTATTCTCTCTCCAGGGCTCGTTTTTGAATCACAGTGTATTATAAAATCTACCAAAATATCTGAATATCCTCTATATTAAACCAGGTGTTTACCAACTAGTTTATTACCTATAAATTTCAGTAAATGTAAGACTATAGACGTTAATCTTTAACACACTATAACTAAAACAATTCACGAAATGCATCGCGTTACTGGTAAAATTTTGGGTAAGTATATATTTTGGATCGACTCCAAAACAATTAGTGCAGTAATTTCTGTACTGCTTTGAGGGTTGTCAAACATTCAGTAATTTGTTTGAAGTACCTAGATTTATAGTTCTACAAATGTTAGATGATAATGTCTGGTTTATGAACTCCAACAAGACTACCCATGACGTCTACTGTCGAATATGCAGGTACTTACTACTGCCATGACAGTATTACTGTTGCTTCTTGAAAATTAGTCTACTTAAGCTCTATATTAGTTGACTAAACTTTTTCATTCCTTCTTTGGTCTTGTGGTCGTTGAATGCGACTACTGGTCACGAGGTGGCGGAATCGATTCCCGGGTCTTTCTGACCAGCAATTCACCGAGACCGAAGTATGGAAATTGGCAGTGCTTAAACCGTTGGCCTTACGTCTGATCTCTCGCCGGTCGTCTCGGATTGCCATCCCATCGGACTATGAAATTTAAAGAATGAGTGAGTGTACCTGTGTTTGCGCACATTTACGTTTATGGACTTGGGCCTGACAAAAAATATATTAATATTATACTAATATGTGTTATATGCAAGTATTTACCTAAAATGTATTATTAGTCTAAGTGCGTTGTTCTGTTTGTCAGAAATCAAATACCTACAAAAGAAAAGGCATTACGTCTCAGAGAGCCTAGCTGCCGTCGACATGTTTAGGTTACCTTTTATATTACCCTTTTATATTATTATATCGAAGTAAAGCAATAAAAATAATGAGAAAATTATGTCTTTCGTTATTATTTTTGCGGCCGAACTTCAGGCCCTAGGTTGAGCAGTGTTAATGGGCTTTTCTATTATTAATTAATAAATCTCGTCATTAAATATTTGGCAGCCCTAAGAATCCAAGGCTTGGCGAATTGAGGGAAACGCCTCTAAATGCATTTAGTGCAGTCTAGTTGAGCATTTTAACACTTGATTTAACTACAGGCTTATTATTGTTGTGGCCGGAATAAACACGCCCATGCATTTTGAGTGGGCGAATGTGGAAGCAAAAATGGCCGCGTGCGGTGTGGTTTTCCGGTAGATTGGTGTAGAAATGGTTATTGATTTGGACATTATTGTTATTTGAGGCAATACTTATGAAAGTAGGATTGCAAATAACAAAATACATGTACGAAAGCCGCAAACTTACATAGTGCTATTTACCAACGACAGTAATGAATTAAATAAATTATTATAAATAAAATAAGATAACGAATACAGAAATTAAAATCATCACATGTCATTTAGGTCTATTTCGACAATGCAGCCCAGAAATCTTGCAAAAATAATTGGGGCTAATAAGTTCAAAAGTAGCCGGGAGTCGGGAAGTCCACGAAGTACCAAAAACTGGAAGCCGCGGCGTAAGCAGGCCTCCAGCAAGCTGGTAGAGACTTGATGAAAGTTACGGACAGCCGATGGAAATGGATGGAGAGTGATGGCAGTGATGAATTCGGTAAACTTACGCTTAAATATTTGTCTTTTTATACGTCACTACTAAAAATAAGTATCAAATAAAAATGCGAATTCCTTTAGCATCAATGAATCGTAGCATTTACTGATGCTTGCAGCGAAAGACGGTCGTGATAATAACGTTTCTATTCCCCTAAGCAACGACTGATGTATTATTTCTATTAACCTCTTCGTTCAAGCTAAATGTGCTTGTGTTACGAGTATGTTTCCGTAATAGTTCTTCAGGGACATATTCCAAGTCACGGAAAATTGTCCACACTTACCGACTACTTCGGTTCGAATTGTAGAATAAGTGCACATATTTATACTTACATTAAAACTCTCCGATTTTTAGGATTTCAAATAATTGAATGATTTGATTCTTTATCTCCTACGCAAAAGAAGGGACCATAAGTTTTAAGCTTTTATGGGTGATTGGAGGGGCCGATTTTATTGCACTTGCTTTCATTTGTTTTATAATTTTATTGAAATTGGTTTTATTCTATTCAAAGCTAAACTAAAAAGTTTAGCTTTGAATAGAATAGAATTGTTGAGTATAAGTTTAAATTTATAGATTATATTATATATTTAAGGGATCCTTAAAAATATAAGGCAAGAAGTCTTATCAACTATGTTTATTAACGACTAAAATAAAATTTTTAAATCTGTAACTAAAGTGATATTTATATACAACAAAAAATTAAAAATAACGTTATTCACAACCTGTTAAAGGCTACAATTGTTTGAAGGATTATGTCACTTTCAACCTCTTGATGGCAAGAATTGGTTTGTTTTAAAAAACTGTTATAATCATGTCATTCACAGATGTTTTAACAAAACATCTGTGAATTTTATTAAAGATTCTTCGGATGTTTGCCAGCATAATTGTGGTGTTTAGTGAAATCTCAAATAAAATTATTTCGTTCGTTTTATTATAACTATACATACTTATTAGACAATTAATGTGAACATTTTACAATAGACATATGAGTAGATAACTGAATGGACTCGTTGTAGTTGTTGGCAACAAGCCGATTAATACGTGCTGTGTTTTGTATTTAAATATTTATAGGTTGAGTGGTTTTATTTAAGAAGTTTTTATTAGATATGTCAAGTGTTAAAAATTCATCCATTCATCTCAGCCATAAGACGTCCACTGCTGGACATAGGCCTCCCCCAAGGTTTTTCACATCGTTTGGTCCTGAGCTGACCTTGTCCATTGGTTGCCCGCGACCTTTACCAGGTCGTCGGTCCACCTTGTTGGAGGCCTGCCCACGCTGCGTCTGCCAGTTTGTGGTCGCCACTCTAGAACCTTTCTGCCCCAACGGCCATCGGTTCTGCGACCTATATGCCCTGCCCATTGCCATTTTGTTAAAGATAAATTTTGTTATTAAAAATTACAGTTTTTGCGTTGGAAAACAAGAGTTGTATAACTTGGGCTTACAAACATAAAGTTGACGGACAAAAAGTACACTCAGACTTTGAACAACCTCGGGATCGTAAAAAAATGTCCCATGGGGAACAAACCCACAACACACACATAGCGGCGACATAAGGCGAGATAACCACCAAAACAACCGTGTATGCAGTCAATCACTAAAATACTCAAGATCTTAATATTATAATATCCTACTAATATTATAAACGCAAAAGTCTGTAAGTATGGATGGATGGATGGATGTTTGTTACTCTTTCACGTAGAAACTACTGAACGGATCTTGATGAAATTTGGCACAGAGATAGATTATGGTCTGGAATAACACATTGACTACAGCGATAACCGACATCCACGCGGGCGGAGCCGCGGGCAACAGCTAGTCAGACATAAAATAATAGAACCCGGCCAAATGTGCCAAATAATAGTTCTGCATAATATGTACAAAATAGCAATTATATTTTTTATCACTGTATCTGACTTTTTCGATAAAAGATATAATTAAAACTAGTTGAGTGTGAGTCTGTTTCACACACTTAGTGTACTTGTTAGAGGTACGGAACCCTAGATGTGCGTGTTCACTCGTACTTGGAAGTTTATTTTTAAAGTGTGAATGTGTTCGATATTTTTATCCGACACAAGTTTAGATAAAAAATCTAATGGGTTTTTATGTCGTCATCAGATTGATTTAGTACTCTCCTAGTGATGAACAATTATACGGTATGGTTTTATTTATAGATACGTTACGATTGAAAATAATATGTAGAAATATATTTTTATGGTTCCTGGAGAATAATCCGAATTAAATAGAACTCAATTTGCTTTTGTCTACACTAATATTATGAAGAGAAAAGACTAAAATGTATAGGTGGATTTTTTTTTGTAATCTGTTCATTACAAAAATTCTTTCACCTATAGATTAAAAACTGTGTCTAGTTGAGACGTGCTGCAAGTGTAGGTACTATAAAGAAATTGAAAGTAACATTTAGATTGCTTGACGTTTTATAAAGTTTACACCGAAGAAGAAGGATTATGACCACGACGGTCATAATTCTTCTTCTTCGTGTCGATGTACAATAAATAATTAAATTGCACTAGCCCAGAATTTTGCCACCTCTACGGCGTAATCAGTTGCTGCGCAGAGGTCACTCAGAGTGCAGGTATTAGGACGCAAAGAACAGGACAGGAGGTGAGCCATTGTTTGCGGATCCGAACCGCATTCGTACTCATAATATGACTTCCTAATAATTCAGTTAAAACTTATTTTATCTGACTGTACTGAAGAACTTTCATAGTGATGGTGTCCAAATTGTCAGTGAAAAGAATATTAAAATTTGTCAATTCGGACACTGTGTTCGAATATACATATTATATTGTCTCCAAGTCGGTCACAAGATAACTGATGAATCGATATCTATATAATATTTTATTTTATACAACGCTTTAGTTTAAAAGTTATGTAGAAAATTATACATCTGCTTGTAACTGATTGCGTGGGATAAGTTAATATGTCGTACTTAGGTGACGACCATGATTCTTCGTTCTGTGTCAATGTGTTATTTTATCTAAGTATTATACGAATGCTAACCAGTTGTTTAATTCCTCTTGTAAGTATAAGCTTTGGCTAGTTTTGATTCAGAGGACCATTATAAGTAGTTACAAAATAAAATAAATCATTCCAAACAAAAGTCTACATATAAATGAAAATAAAAATCATCAATCACGCTATTTCTTCCAGAGCGGTCAGTAGGGGTATATCACCTACATCTCACCGGCCTGTACTACTACTTACTAATATTATAAATGTGAAAGTTTGTGAGTATGGATGGATGGATGGATGTATAGATGGATGGATGTATGTTTGTTACTCTTTCACGTAAAAACTACTGAACGGATCTGAATGAAATTTGGCACAAAGATAGATTATGGTCTGAAATAACACATAGGCTTTTTACAGTGATAACCGACTTCCACGCGGGCGGAGCTGCGGGCAAAATAGCTTTTTTATTATATAGGACTACTAGCGTAGTCCTATATAATAGTTAAGTCTATAGATAGATACAAGTCATCATTCCAGAGTCCGTGCTGCAGCTAAGAATTTCCTAACAGAAAAACTTAAATACTCAATCTGTTCAATCTGATAATCGAATGTAGAACATGACTATCGAGAATCGTCTATCAGAAAACCTAAAAAAAAGTATCTATAAACTTTCCAATTTATACTTCTATCTATAAACTCTCAACTAGTGCTTGTGCTTAGGGCTATTGAAATTTATGTGTTATGTGTGTGAATTTTTTGTACCAACTATAAGGAACAATATACGGATTGTACCTAACGTGAATGCATACTTATTTACTCCTATATACCTGGACATACAACGTAGCCAAACCATCATACCACACTTACATAGATAGAAATCAAACCGTTGACCATGCAAACAGCCGCAAATCATAAGTAACATAACTTATACCGAGGTGTAAAAGTAAAAATAGTTCTCAAAATATCAGCTTATAATAGTCTATTTCAAATATACTAATGAATACGAAGCAAAGCAGTTTTATTTGATTTCACACTCAACAATAGTATATTGATTCGCTAAAATTAAATGCTGAATTCAATACATTGCATTGATTTCAGTGCAGTGACCTGTTCTATTCCAGATTTTGCTATTAATTTGTATAGTTGACATGTTATAGTTTTATCTAATGAATACGTTTAGCTGTAAAATTAACTCGAAATAAACTTGTTTAGGCTTGTAGGTACTGATTTCATTTGTGCGTAATTAGGATTAATTAATAACATATTGTGCTCCAGGTGCCTTTATTGAGGAGTGCTGTGCAAATGACAATGAAAGCTTGTAATATGCTTTGCAGAACTTGCATATGAATGAACACTAGTATTCTATACCGAAGTAACTGAACTACAACAGGAATTTAATAGTCACAATTAAATTTTAATTAAGTCTGTTTGTCATAACTATTGTGATTTATATGAATGCCAGTTAGAATTAACGTTTTGGCATTTGATGTATCTGTTGCAACCGTAACTCATGCACGGTGACAGTCGGCATTTCGTCGGCCATGTTTAATTCGTTTATTCTACGGTATAAGACTGCGCTTACGTTTCTGATCGTGGGGTCTAGGGTTCGATTGCCGAGTTAAGCAAAATGGCGAGTTGTACGGAATTGTTTTAATTCACGGACACATATTAAAGGTAGACTCGGAATAATTGTTTGTTGGTACATCTACATCACAAATATTTATTCCGCGTATTAGTGCGATTCAATCACGTCCCTCGTTCGTTCTCCGCGGAGTTCAGAGTTCAGTTCATGAACTGAGAGCTGAGAGCTCAAAGTCAAAGCTGGAGTTTCGGACTCAACGGTACATTGTGATTTCTCGGAACTGTGGAACTATAACGATTTAGCGGAACGAGTTCACTTTACGGAACGAGAGTTTGTGAACGAACTCCTCACGAATAGTGTAAACGATTTTGCCCAAGTCTACTTCCCTCCAGAAGCCATTGTTTTAATTAACCTCATATAATAAAACTGGCAGACCCGGCAGACGTCCTGCCTGGAACAGCTGACATACCGACAGCAGCGCCACCTACCAAGTCCAATTGTAAATCTAAACCATTCTCTAATCCACACGAAAACACACAAAATATCATTAAAATTGGTTTAGCCATTAGGAAGACTTTAATGATAGTGTATGTAATTTAACTCGCAACGCACAACGCATATAAGAATATTGATATATATGAAGATAATATACTCATACTCAACTAAATAGTAACACCAGCCGCATTATTATGAAACCGTTGAAATGGCACAGTTGTATGGATATGCATTTTCTATGTAGCCTAGTGACATTTCATTGAACTAAGTATGAACTCACACTTCGTACAATGAAAAGCTATGCGACATAGCAAGCACTAAAACTGGAAGAGCTGGGGCCATGAGACATGAAAATGACTCTTTCAAAGGAGAAGGCGAGACGAATTTATACACTCATTTACATCCTACATTTAAGATACATTTAAGAGAGGTAGGGCACCATACTAGCGAGCAAGCCCGACTGGGGAAGGACCTCCACCTTACAGAAGACCACAGCCAAATGACTACACACAGCGGTGTAGTTGTGTTCCTGTGTGTGAGTACAGGTCTCCAGCGCTCATTTAGGAATGCGTTTTGAAAGATACGTATTCCTATCCCAGGGTTACTTCCATCTTAAAGCCCTGGTGTAAAAAAATGGGTTGGCAACACGCAAGTGATACCTCTGGTAATGCAAGCGTCTATAGGCTACGGATACTGCTTAACATCAGGCGGGCCGTATGCTTGTTTGCCACCCAAGTAGTATAAAAAAAAAAAAAAAAAAAAAAAAAAAAAAAAAAAAAAAAAAAACTATAAAGCTCCGTCCCTCTTTCTTGTTTGAAAGACTCACGTAACACGAAGAACGTTAGTTTACGTTACACGTTAGTTTGAAGTTAGAACGGCCACTTTGAATCGTAAAACGATGGCTCTACGTTGCTTAGCAACCGTGTCGCTTCGTTGCCGTGGCAATAATGCGGTGTCACCGAGTCGCCGCACTGGCACCGACCATGTGCCATATTAACCGGTAGAGTTGCTGCTCTGAGCCCGTACTACAACGTCCTTATAGAAGGAGAGCCAGCGACGTATTTATTTTTTTTCTCTCTTTTTTAAAAGACAACTCCCACACTAGAGAACAAACTATGTGTCGCGGAGGACTTTACAAACATAAAATTTACGGATACAAATACACTACACCTAGACTCAGAACAACTCTTTGTGGGTCATACAAATTTTAGTCCTGTGTGGGAATCGAACCCTCGTGCACAGCAAGCGCATACTGCGGATACTGGACCACGAAGGCAGTCATAATTCTTATATACCCGCAGAATAATAAGACTCTTCTGAAAACCCTCTGCGGCCTGTTTAACCCTAAAATAATTCCTAGGTGTGGGAATCGAACCCACGATCGCCAGTTTAGCAGTCAGGGTTACTAACCACTACACCAACAGGTCAGACCAAAATTACTTTTACTGACGGATGTAGGTAGGTAAGTAAGATTTTCATTTATACTGAAATCTATTAAATAAAATCATTTGTCCTGACTATCAACAAAACTACAAAGCAAAATAAAACCTCTATATCGAATGTTCTATATTTAATTCACGAACCAATAACACAAATTACCATAGATATCGGACAAGTGTGGCGGTCGATACAGGCCGGTCAATACTTGATGAGGTCGACAGTTACTTGGATACGGATACAATACGCTTATTGACCCGCACCAATTACTTGTTGGTATATTTTATAGGGGACGACACGATTGTCGTACGATATCATTAATTTTTTTCTATGGTAAGTATGTATATATGTATGGTAAGAACGGTGACGGAAAATATCGTGAGGAAACACATATATAACCACATATCTTAGAAGAAATTCTAGAGATATAATGTGATTCACCAGCCCGCATAAGCCGGCGTGTTTATATTAGGGCCTAAATAACCCTCTCTCTTGCTTGATAGAGGAGTGGAGACCCGTGTCCAGCAGTGGGACATTATATGGGTTGCTAATATGGTCAGTAATTTTTAAAGAAGGCAATGTTATATCGAGCTCTCCGACCTTGAGTTGGTAGACGACCGTCACCGACTAAAACCCTCCTTGTGCAAGTACACTCGCCTTTATATGTGGACCACCGATGTCTGATATGTCTTCAGTGGTCCGTGAGCATCATACTACTTAACGAGATAGAGGGGTTTGTAGCTAAATATTAGCACTGCGGATCGATAGATATGTAAGGTTAAGCAAACTCGCGACGGTTAAGACATTAGTCCTGTTGCTTATCTCTCTCCAGGTCGGACTATAAGAGTGAAGCATATTTGCTTCACTGCTTAGATGCGCAAAAACAGATGGACTTACTAATGTGAGTCCACCTGTGTTTGCGCACACGAAGCACTATAATATGTCCTGAGCAGTTGGCTGTTATCCGTTGAGATTAGCCACCGTGACCGAATTCATTCCGACTGACTATTATTATTTTATTATTACTATTAAACGATACAGTCCACAAACAAGCATACAATACAAGATATTAGGTGGACTTACTAATGTGAGTCCATCTGTGTTTGCGCACACGAAGCACTATAATATGTCCTGAGCAGTTGGCTGTTATCCGTTGAGATTTGCCGCCGTGACCGAATTCATTCTGACCGACTATTATTATGTTATTATTACTATTAAACGATACAGTCCACAAACAAGCATACAATACAACATACTACGTGTGCGCAAACACAGGTGGACTCACAATTATGAGTCCACCTGTGTTTGCGCACACGAAGCACTATAATATGACCTGAGCAATTGGCTGTTATCCGTTGAGATTAGCCGCCGTGACCGAAATCGGTCAGTACGACTATTATTATTTTATAATTACCTACTACTAAACGATCCAGTCTAAAAATAAGCATACATAACAAGATATTAGGCGATAAGAGTCATAAGGTAATTGCTTACCATTAAGCGAGTTAAATCTTTTAACTTCTGCTATAGTCTCTCGGAAGAACCTCAACAGGGAGCTGATTCCTTAACATAATCGTACGTGGGAGGAAATTCCTTTAAAACCGTACAGTACATCATCATCATAATCTCAGCCTTATGACGTTCACTGTTGAACGAAGATCTACTTTATATGCTTCCACAATAGCTGATCCTGAGCTGCCTGCATCCATGATTTAAATTCTAAGATCTGAGAATGTACTCTTTTTTGGTAGCGGGTAATCTGACAAATTGTAACTATATATTAACGTCATTTTTGTTTTGACTTGATGCAGGTAGAATGCCGAAAACAATGTTATAATTTTTTCTAGGGTCACAAATTCACAATGAATGGAAATGAGTGGTGCTCACACTCCGTTGCCTTGAAAAGTACGTAAAACTATTGGTTCTACGGCTGATGCACTCCCAATCTGATGGCTAGCCATTTTTAATTTTAACCTGACTGGGAAAAGACCTCTACCTTACCGAAGACCACCAAATATTACACATCGCGGTGTAGTTGAGTTTCTATGTGTCTTCTCCAGCTACAGTTTAGAGATGCGTTTTAAAATAAACCCAAGGATGCTCCATCTTGAACCCCGGTGTAAAAAACAGGTGGGCCGTATGCTTGTTTGCCACCTAAGTAGTATAAAAAGGTTTAGATCACATTTATACTATGATTATTAACCCCATAATTTTGATGAATTATTCTATACAATTGAATTTTAAGAGAGGTAGGGCACCATACTAGCGAGCAAGCCCGACTGGGGAAGAACCTTCACCTTACAGAAGACCACAGCCAAATAACTACACACAGCGGTGTAGTTGTTCCTCCTGTGTGTGAGTACAGGTCTCCAGCGCTCATTTAGGGATGCGTTTTTAAAGAAACGTGTTCCTATCCCAGTGATTCTCCCATCTTAAAGCCCTTGTGTAAAAAATGGGTGTGCATGCAAGTGATACCTCTCGTATTGCAAGCTTCCATAGGCTACGGTAACTGTAAAAAAAAAGAGTTTTTTTTATTGACTTGCCTGTTTCCGATACGATTTCATTAGATTAAAATCGTTAGTTATAAGAATATTTTTTCTATTTCAAAATTATTATCCCTTACTTTTTTATTGTACTAACATAAAGACTACTAGGACATAAAGTTATTTAATTTATGTTTTACTAGGGGTCGCCCGCGACTTCGTCCCCGTGGTAATTTGGAATATTTTCCCCGAGTTTGCAACATATCTCACTACTGCTCCGCTCCTATTGATATGAACAGATATTTAGCTGGTAAAATATAGATACAATAATATACAATATTTGATCATAAAATTAAATTACTATTATATTGTTTTTTTTTAAATGGCAACTCCCGCACTAGAGAACAAGCTCTGTGTCGCGGGGGACTTTACAAACATACAACACAACTCTTTATGGGTCACACAAAGTTTTATCCTGTGTGGTTAATCTGCAAGGTTAAGTTCAGGGTGACAATTTCCTCTTTTAAAGTGACCTTTAAAGAAAGATTTGTATTTTTGTGTGTATTATTAAATATTTTTAGCATTTTGCTATGCAATTAGCTCAAATATACTTAAATATTAAAGCAATGTGGAAAAAGACGAGCCCGGAGCAGGACTCGAACCTGCGCCTCTCGGGTTCCGGCCCAGCGCACTACCAACTGTGCCATCCGAGCTCCTACTCCAGAGTTCGAATTTGTCCACCGCTTGTTTACGTCTTGGAGTGACGTTGTAGACGAAGTGAGTGATGAAACTTACGTCACTCCTTACGTCACTCAGAGTACTAGGTCGATTAGAAAAAAATTTTTTTTGTTAAATAGTGCATTTATCCAGGAAGGCTATTATAGGCCATAGATTTATATGTTTCACTAGATAAGCAATAACCTCAGGCGGCTGTTATGGAAAGTGGAAACCATGACCGGTGATCATAAATTCGTCATGATACTCCGAGAGCTTCTTAACAACCGTCGCTTTCGGGTTCACCTTCTCTCAGACCAGAGTCGTTGGAGATTGCAAAAAAACGGTTTGCCGCAGGGCAGTGTTTTGGCCCCGCTGCTATTTAACATCTATACTAACGACCAACCGCCCAGCCCAAACACGTCCCGCTTTATGTACGCTGATGATATTGCGCTTACTTCCCAAGGCACCAAGTTCGAAGAAGTAGAGACCAACCTCTCTACTGCTCTTAACGCCTTGAGCCGGTATTATGAAGCGAACTCACTTAAACCCAACCCAAGCAAAACAGAGTCTTGTGCGTTCCACCTTCGCAACCACCAAGCGGGTCGTAGACTCAATATTCTATGGCAAGGTGTGCCCATAGCCCACAATCACCATCCTAGATACCTAGGTATCGTACTGGACAGGTCCCTAACATACGCGATGAACTGCGAAAATATTAAGAAAAAAGTTCACTCCCGCAATAACTTGCTCCAACGACTCACTACCACCAAATGGGGAGCCTCACCGCGGGTAATGCGGACATCTGGGCTGGCGCTAGCATTTTCTGCTGGCGAATACGCGTGCCCTGTATGGAGTCGTTCCGCCCATGCACGATTAGTGGATACAGCGCTAAACGAAACGTGTCGGATCATCACGGGTTGTCTTAAACCGACTCCAGTTAGACTGCTATATCCACTGGCTGGCATAGCGCCTCCAAATGTCCGTAGAGCTGTGGCAAGTTCTGCAGAAAGACTCAAAATGGACAACGACGCACGACACCCGATGAATGGCCACATGCCAGTAGAGCAGAGGCTAAAGAGCCGGAAGAGCTTCACAAAGTGTGTCGATCCGTTGAGTTTGGAGCCTTCAAAAGCGAGGTGCAGCCTTTGGAGGAAAGGTGTATCACTACCTAACCCCTTTGTGCCACCTGCTGAAGATCTTCCACCCGGACATACATTGCCGTGGCAGGTCTGGAAGACTTTAAATAGACTCCGAACTCAGGTTGGCCGGAGCAAAGAAAACTTGTTCAGGTGGGGGTTTACAGATGGTACAGATCTGGAATGCTCATGCGGTGTAGCCCATACAATGGCCCACCTCACATCATGTCCTGCATGCCCTAACACCTGCACGCAAGAGGACTTGATGGCTGCCTCTGACAATGCAGTCAACGTAGCTAAATTTTGGGCCGCTATAATATAAATAAACGATGTTTGCCAACGAAACGCTAAGAAGAAGAAGCAATAACCGCGAAAACACACTACCACCTAACACATGCCCCGGGGCATGTGTCCGACTGTCTTTTGTTTTGTCATGAGCATGGCGTTCGAATGGCGCGAAACAAGAAAATGAGTAAATGTATGGTGAAATTTTGCGATTTTGCGATAAATAAAATGTCAAAGCTAAATCAAACGTCAAAAAATATATAAAATTAGTTATTTCAAAAGTAATAATAATACAAAAATGACAACACTAAATAACATTTTTTAAATTCTTCGACTGAGTAGAAATACCCTTCAATAAGAAAAGCCTTTAGCCTGGATTTAAATTCAACTAATAGACAGCACTCTTTATATCTAAAGGAAGTCTATTAAACAGTCTAACTGAATTTTAACCTGCCTACTCCAATGAGACAGAGATACGAAAATATTTATTCATAATCAGGTCAATTATATTCATCCAAACCTTTGCCAATCAGTGGAACATCATAGGTTTAAAAGATTATTAATAGAGGTAGAGCCCCATACTATCAAACAAGCCCGACTTGGGAAGGACTTTTACCTTACAGGAGACTACAGCCAAATAACTACAGACAGCGGTGTAGTTGTGTTGCTGTGTGTGAGTTACATGCTTACAGCGCTTAATTAGGGATGCGTTTTGAAATAAACTTTTTCCTATCCTAAGGGTACTCCATCTTAGAGCTCCGTTGTAAAAAATTGTGTCGGCAACACGCAAGTAAGTATCACTTGCGTGTTGCCGACTTTATCTGGTATTGCAAGCGCCCATAGGACACGTCGGTAACTGCTTATTACCAGGCGAGTCGTTGTTTGCCACCCAAGTAGTATAAAAAACTAAGCTTTTGTGTGACCATTAATGCATATTAAGCGCGGGAGTAGGTAATTGTTTAAGAAATATAATGTGCGCATTTACAAGCTTAAAATATGTAAAATAAATAAAATAATCCAAACAAACGGTAATGATGATGATCTTTCTGTATATTATTCGTATAACAAGCTGATTTGGGAGAAGGTCAACTAATATTCTCTTTACCCGTAGCTGGTCGAAAGAGATATTTACATAATTTCATTCCCTAATCACAATCTGTGACTTTCTTTATAAAAATACGTAGAATATTTTTTCTATCAACTAATTTAATCTAAGTAGGTATGTCTAGGTACTCATAGAATATTTATGTTGTTAAAAATAAATATGGTTGAATAACAATAATAAATTTTATAAAGCTGAAGAGTTTGTTTGTTTGTTTCGTTGAACGCGCTAACCTCAGAAAGTACTGGTTCGATTAGAAAAAATCTTTTTTGTTGAATAATGCATTTATCCAGAAAGGTTATATGCTATATAACATCACGCTATGATCAATGGAGCGGAGCTGCCCCGAGTGGTTGAATCAATTGTAAAATTGCACATGGCCTTCGTATTATTATTATTATCCTGGAACAGGTTACTGTCTTGTAGTATTTTTATGTTTTTTATTTATGTTAAGGACATCTTCATGAGTAAGCCTTCTCCGTCTTATTCCACAGTTTTGTTTTTGGTTTTTGATACCCAATTTTGACCTGCCGTTTTTTTAATTTAGCCATCTTTTAGGCGGTCTTCCTCTCTTTCTATTGCCGATTGGACCAGCCCAGTGCATTATTTTGTTGGGCCATCTGACAGTTGGCTATCGGATAAGGGAGGTAAAAACAAGTCGGAGGACCATAGCTACCAAAAAAGCATGAGCATTACCTCCCAAAGCAATATTCTTATTATATAAATATATATTGTATTATACATGTATCTACATTATATTATTATAATGTAATATTGTATTTAGTTTTTTTGGGTACAACAACATCAATTGTAAAGCAATACAACTACACCATCACATGTTTAAAATGTATCTTGCCTTCTTACACGTATTGGTTCTAACAGTGATTGTAAAGAATAATTAGTCAAAGTCAAACTCATTTTTTCATTTAGATCAAATACATGATACTTATGAACGTCATAAAAACAAATGCCAGCATACTTTTTTTCCTACGGCCAATTCGCTGACTAGGGTTGGGCCTCAAGAAGAATTGGCAAGAAACTCGGGCCATCTTTTTAATTGCCAGAGTATAACATTTACAATTTGGTATGAGTTACAATATTAGTGGTAACAAAAAGGGACGGAACCCAATATACCATACAAAATTAAATTTAAGAAAAATATTTTTAATAGGGAAACAATGAAGGGAAAAAAATGAACTTAGCTTTCCACTGTATGGCAATGAGGGAACCATGCGGTCCAATAGGTGATTGAGTGACACTTTGTTGATAGTACTTGCTAAGTATTCAGTTCCTCTGTCACGAGTCAAGCATGAATAGCAGCAGGAGAAAAGTAGGTATGTATACGTCGATTGTTTAATTTAGTATCTTCACTGTCCGGTAGATGGCAATACAATTTGCTACAATGTAAATTCTATTATGTTCAATGTGCAAATATTAATAGTTAATGCTATATTTTAAAATAAAGCATTAAAATATCGTCTGGATGGTCAATACGTTAAATAAAGAAATTAAAGGAATTTTACAAGATTTATACATATTATATTGGTATATAATATGTATAAATCTTGCAAAATTCCTTTAATTTCTTTTTATTTACCCTTAAGAGGTGGTCCTCTTAAGGGTAAATAAGTATACGGCCCACCTGATGGTAAGCAGTTACCATAGCCTATAGATGCAATGAACTTAGTACTTAAATTATGTTATTACTTTGAGTAAAACATTAAAAAAAACTATTTTAGCTTTAGTCTCTTGGGAAAACTCCGGTACATTTCACAACTTTTTGAAGATCGCTTAGCGACGGCATTAGAAAAAAATAAAACATAAGAGAGATAGATAGATAAAATATTCTATATTGTACACGAAGCAAAAATACACCAGTATGAAATAACAGTTTGGTATAAGTATCTCTTCCAGACAACCTTTGGATGGTTTTTTTAGAGTAAGGTAAGGTAGTTTAAGTATTCGATGTGATTACTTTATAAACAATATTATTATAATAATTACAACCCATATATGTCCCACTGCTGGGCACGGGGTCCTCTCCTCTATCAAAAGTGAGAGAGGGTTTAGGCCTTAATTCACACATAGCCTAATGCGGGTTGGTGAATCAGACATGTCTTAAGAATTTCTTCTAAGACATGTGGGTTTCCTCAAGATGTTCCTTCACCGTAAGCAGATGGCAAATCATTTGATCAGTACATATAAACTCTATGTGAAATTCACATTGGTACTGCCCGGGATCGAACTCGAACCTCTTGTGTGCAAGTCGGTTACTTTTCCACTCGGCCACCACCGCTGTAATATTATTATAAATATAAATATTGTTTCAAACTAAACTTAAGTATGTACATTTAAAAACAGTAACTAAAAAACCTAATAAAGAAAATATCTTATTAGAGTTTGCAAATATCTTTGAGCACACAAATTCGCTAAAAGCTTATTTATACATAAACATGTTTAAGGACGTATTAAAGTAAATAAATTACGTTACATGTACAATCAATTTAGTTAGAGTGATCCTTCTTAAGTGTACTGTCTCAATATTATTTATTCATGAACAATTTGCGATGCAATCAGGTCAGGAGTAAGGGTGGGTTTATACTTTGAGTCAAGCTAAAAAAGTATTATTTTACTGTATAGTATTTTTTTCTTATCGTTAAGCTGTTTCTATTCTCAAAGCTCTCCGTATTCCGATCGTTAGCTTGCGGCCATTGTAGGTGTAGTCTGGCCCTCTAGACAAGTGGCATAACCGGTAGTCAAATCGAATAGAATAGAAAGCAGATGTATGGGATTTGATGTAAGTGTGACGATATAATGTCGTAAACTTATGTCAAATCTCATAAATTTGCTTTCTATGCCTGTTGTCTAGAGGGGTTGGTCGAAACGTCAATTTTAATATTTGCCCGTTTTCAACCCGACGCTTAATCGATTTATTTGATTCTTACAAACAAAAATTATTAATATTTCTTTATTTAAACATATTTAATCACTTCATTTTCTTCATAATATTCTTAAACACATATTTAAAGGTGTATTATACATTTTGTATCATAAATGTGTGGTGTACAATAAAGGGTTTTCTATCAATTTATTACATATATAACTGACCGTGACTTCACCAAGGCCTGATCAGAATATCAGCGCTGCAGTTTAAATGCCGCAGCACAGAGCTAAGATTAGGACCCTTTCCTTTCCTTTTATAGACATCACACAGGATATTTTTTTGTTTTTCTTATTGTGTGTCTATTGTTTTTGTTTGTATCTGTTATCCTGTGTATGTTCGAATAAATGCTTTTCTTTCTTTCTTTCAATCAATCTGAAGGTAAATAATTGGAATCTATGATCGTGCTAATACACAAAGTACCTATATAATATTGGACATTACACAACGCGATCAAAAGTCACTAAAATTGCAAAGAAAGAATATTTCCTTTGCTATGATACGTAAAGTATGTTTTATCTCGCTCATTCTTCAAATCAGTATTACCCAAACCTGGCACAAAGTAGAAACAGAATTTGACTTTGATAAAACACGATTATAAACTTCATGGAGCATTTTTGCATTTTTATAAGTACGGCAACGATACCATTTGCATTTCGTTCGACGATTTAATCCAGTTCTTTTTTATTTGTATTAAATGTATAAAAAATGTAAAGGTACGGATTAGTTTTGCATATTGGAATTATTTATGGAAATATAGTTGGTTTAGTTCTGTTATTAGACATAAAATTGCGGTTTGGCACTGGGTTCTGTATCGTATAAGCAAAAATTACTTGAGTCGTTTGAATTTGGTAATTTAAAAAAAAATATCAATTAAATATCATTTGATTTTTTCATTTTCAATTTAAATAATGCAAATCTAATAACAACCCAATGTTTCACTACTTGGTACAAATTTCACCTTAATCCACACACGCTGCTGTGTTGGCTCAATGAGGGTTGGTGGATCAGAAATATGTAGGTTCTTTCACCTTTAGCAGATGTTAAATCATTTGATTAGTACGTAAAAAATCAAATTTAAATTCACTTTGGCACTACCCTTAGTATACTTAATAATAGAAGTAATAAAAATGCATTAATATGCCCCATAGTTGGGCACGGGTCTTCTTTCCTTCATCAAGAGACCTGACAGAATTGAAAGGGTTTAGGCTCGCTTCTTTCCCTATTTACATTATACTAATTGCTTATGATTATGAGTATATACCTAAAAAACCTCAATTATGCAGCTCAGTAATCTATAAATAGATTTAACTATTTTTTATATATTACTTGGATGGCAAACAAGCATACGGCCCACCTGATATTAAGCAGTAACCGTAGCCTATGGACGCTCGAAATACCAGAGGTATCACTCGCGTGTTCCCAACCCATTTTTTGACACCAGGGGTTTAAGATTGAAGTAACCCTGGGAAAGGAATACGTTTATTTAAAAATGCATTTCTAAATAAGCGCTGGAGACCTGTACTCACACACAGGAACACAACTACACCGCTGTGTGTAGTTATTTGGCTGTGGTCTTCTGTAAGGTGGCGGTCCTTCCCCAGTCGGGCCTGCGTGCTAGTATGGTGTCCTCTCTCTTAAAACTCTGTACGGAATCCTAACAAAATTTAGTTTTATATTTATTGCACATTTTATAAAATGGAATCAAGTTATAAATGAAACCTTTTATTTTCGTTGTTTTGTTAAGTATGGGCTTTCGATGTTGGATTGAAAAAAAAATCCGACTGAATATTTTAAAATAATGGCTTTATTTGAGCAGCATAAAAAGGGTATGTTTTAATCTTCATTTGTATGAAAGTAATAATAAATATAATCTCATAGTGGTGGAAACTCAGTTCAGATTTCCAGTGCTTATATTTCGTCGCCTCAATTAAGTAGCAATGGGCAACTCGATTCTAAATAAAACCTATAAATGACAAAATGAGATAAGTCAGGCCACAAACGTCTTAACATTGGCAAACATTTAAAAGCACAATGACTTTTACAAGCTGTCATTTTTGTTTTGTTGAGAGACAAATGGCCGAGCGATGTGACTAAAATTTTAGTTTTTACATATTTTGTGTTGTGTGTTTTTTTATATATATACTTTATGTAGTCTTTTTTGATTTCGATCTTTATCTTTGATTTTGTACGAAATTTTTAGTGTTGAAAACGTCGTATTTTTTTTTCTTTATACTATTTGCCTTACCGTGGCTCTATAATCGTGATTGTTAAGCGTGTTTCGTTGAAACTACTAATATTCTTGTGAAAAAGGTAAGACAATTATTTCATTAGGCATTAGCTCATACGTCAATGTCAATCATATATATAAAAAAAACTATTTGAAACTCTATGACCAAAGGGATCAAGTGTCCACATACTGTAGGTATCATGAGATATCTAAGCGTTTACTCGAGTCATCTCATGATCCTAAGGCTGGCCTTTACTTGGGTCAACGCATTAGCCTTGCAATCCGGCGTGGTGATGTGGCCAGTCTTTTGGCCACTTTCCACAAAACTGTAACCTGATGAGATTTTATATGGTAGAATACCTTTAAATACAATATCTGATTAGTTAAGGTTTTTCATAACTATTCTTGTCAATATCTTATGAAATATATTTATTACGTAACACAAAAAGGCAATGGCATGACCATTTTTTTTTTCATACCACTTGGGTGGCAAACAAGCATACCGCCCGCCTGATGTTAAGCAGTTACCTATGGACGCTTGCAATATCAGAGGTATCACTTGCGTGTTGCTGTCCCATTCTTTTAAACCAGGGCCTTAAGATGGAGTATCCCTGGGATAGGAAAACGTTTTTTTCAAAACGCATCCCTAAATGAGCTCTGGAAACCAATCCCCTAACACAGGAACACAAATGCACCGCTGCGTGTGTTATTTGGCTGTGGTCTTCTGTTAATTGGAGGTCCTTCCCTAGTCGAGCTTAGTATGGTGCTCTGCCTCTCTGAATATATTAATATCCTATTTATTAAATAACTAACACAAGAGTGTCCTGTGCTGCAAAAGTTTTACAAGAAATAATATCACAAGCATTCACCGTAATTGACTGGCTTGTTGGTTTAGTGGTTAGTGAGCCTGACTGCTAAGCCAGAGGTCGTAGGTTTGAATCCCACACGCAGCAAAATTTTGTGTAATTCACAAATATTAGTTCTCAGGCTAGATGTAATTTGTGTCCATGAAATGTATGGTTGTAAAGTCCCCCGCGACACCAGGCTTGTAAAATAGAGCGGGAGTTGTCTTTTTAAAAAAAAACTAAAAAAAGTTTAATGTAAGAATATAAAATACAAATTGAATAGGATTTCATTATACACATAATTATTACAGAAATAATTTTGGTAGCTTACAGTAACTTTCAATTCGAAACATACGTACATACTTTCGAAATTACGCACCTAGTGGACTCTACTGTGAAGGCTGCAGTATAATAGATGGTATCTAACTAGTCTATATGTTTCCCAAGAGGGAGATCGTAGTGGTTTTGTAGCGGAATGCCGCGCAGGTCAATAATAATCTAACTGCAACGTTAAGCAACCCAGCCACAGTCAATGCGTAGATGGGTGAATATATTTATAAAACATATTGAGTTGCCATTCCATCAAACTATGAGAGTGAATAAAAATAGTGCACTTGTTTGCGCTCACACTTGTGCAATACTATAAAATAACTTACGTAGATGACTAAAACTTTCCTTCCTTTCCTTTAAAATATATTATTATTCTTCATTTTATTTTATATTAAAAAGAAAATACATTGCGCGCCCGTAGAAGCGTGAGATTTGGCATAGTTGAAGTTTATTAAGAGAAAGTCTCGCCATGGTTAATTGCATACCAAAATATGTATGTAATGAAAGTGTAGAAAAATTGTTCCAATGTGTTTTTAAATCAATAGTTGAAGCAGCAATTTGTAAATCAGCATTTAATTAAAAGATATCAATTAATTATGCCTTACCAATATTAATATATTATGAGGTATAAGTTCCCCTAAATGTTCACAATTTATGCGTTATATAAAATAGAGTTTTATACAAGTATGAAAGCGGAACCTTACCATCTCAACCTATGAGAGACACACGGACAGGTAGTTTAAGCAACAATATATGTTTATATTGTATTATTTACGTCATATATGTTCTATTATATATGACGTAAATAATACAATATTCTATGTGATATTGTGGACTATAATCTATTTCAATGCCAGATCCGATATGTTTTGACATGATATGAGTATCCATCCATACATCCAAACTTTCGCATTTATTTATTATTAAGATTTTTATTTTATGAGCTGTTAAGATCGCCCGTATATAGCTCTGTCGTGATCTAACGACTTAGCAGTCGTAACCGACTGTATCACGTACCAGCTAGAATCAATTCGTTAATCCCACGTACGTATAGGCTCTGGATTAAACGACCAACTTACCCTCTGAAGCCTGCAAATGATCGCCTCAACTTAATCTTATTATACAAAGGTTTATATAAGCTATCTAGACTTAATCTAAACTTTCCAATCTATTTTGAAAATAAAAATTGGAATGAACACTCATTAACTTACAGCTCAAGTTTAATTAAACATTTTGTATAGCCTTTATATTCAATTTATCGATGTTTATTCCAATCTCACTATTTTATTTAGATTTTCTACAGAATATTATTTTGAAATTATCCAGACTAATAGCATATTAAGTCTGTTCGCTTAAATTAAAATGCACAGTTCAAAAGACTTGGAATTTTGAGTCTTATATGTATTACGATATCAGCTACGTAGTATATAGTGACCGTTATTAATCGTTATTTTCGTGCTTTGCATGTTGAAAGTGCGTCCTGACTGTAATAACAGCCGTTAGATTACAACAGAAGCATATATGCGATCTGGTTATTCAAATCATCCATTTAGACATCTGTCGGGTACTAGTTTGGACACTTAACTACTTGATAAGAAATAAAAGATAAGATCCTAATTAATGATGACAATATTTCATTATTGGCGTATTGTACTAATTATGAAAATAATTTGAGTTGTAAGCTGTGAAGTATCATTAATAAATAAATAACATACGGATGCCATCCTGTACAAATTTCATCACTATTGTTGGTCAAACAGAAAGACCGTGTGTACACCCATATAAGTCTCATTGGGGTTTTAATCGGCTTACCGTTTCGGCGCAGCAGCACCCACTTGAAAAAGCTCCTTATTTAAGTATTATTACTAACTCTGATTCGGAAAATATTTTAAAATTGAATTGATAGAATTAATAATCTGGTATCTACCTACGTATTGAGCAAAATGCCACTGTCAGTCATAATAGACAACCACGGGTCGCAATTGTGTATTTTCTTTGGATTTTTCGATTTTTCAATTGGTATCGTATCGTCTCAACCCATAAATGTCCCACTGCTGGGCACGGGTCTCCTCCATACATTTGGAGGGATATTAGCCTACTATACTACGCTGGCCAGACGGGTTGGTATAGGGTTTTGTTCCGAGATTTCCCTCTCTCTTCAATTGGTATTAAGCTGAAAATAAAAAAATATGTTAGATATGTTTCTCATACTCGTACATACACACATAATACATTTACTTCACGACTGACTTCCATAGGGGTAGACAGAGACTATTGTACGTCAACTGCTTCAATTTCGTAAGTATTATTGCAATTTTGTCTGTTTTTGTATGTTAAATTGTTTTATTTATTTATTTAAACTTTATTATACACAAAATTATGACGTATAAAGGCGGACCTAATGCCTGAGGCATTCTCTACCAATCAACAACAGCTTTGTTGCAAATACATGTTTAACTTAACTTTTATTATTTTAAACTAACTCAGTTATAATTGTGATATTGAGATCGACGTTGACTGAATACTTAGCATAAATTATAATCCTTAGTGGTTTCTATATGTTAAGTTATACCTACAAAATATTTTATAGGGTTTTTGTTTAAAATGTTAATAAATGGAAAAAATATTAGTGCATAGTTGAAAAAAAAATATATTCGCTCAACTTTCTCAACACGATAAAATCATTCAAAGTTTAACATTTAGGCATTTATTCTCGTAGTTGGATTAAAATATTTTCTATAGAGTTAATCTTGGGTTTAAAGTTGACAAAGCTAAAGAATGATTACAGTTTTAAAGACTAGGGTTTAGCTAAGTCTTTTATTAGTCATATGAATAATGGTTCAGTTTAAAGTTTAAAGAACTTATAATCTAGAGTAATATTATAATAATTTTATTATGAGCAGATTTTAACTAACTATAACTTTATTCGCGTAATATTCAAACTTTAATTACATTAAGCTGCGCTTATAAAAGATTATGAATGTATTCTTACTTTTTCTTTGTATCGTTTAGTTAGTGGCCAGTTATTTAGATTGCCAATATTTAGGTTTTTGTCGTGATCTAACGACTGTTAACAGTCGAAACCATCATTTAACGTGCCCTTTGAAGCACGGAGAAGACTTATCGATATATATAAGGGCGAAAATGTATGCAGCCAAAAACCATATTCAGTGAAATGAAAATAACCTTAATTGTAACAAAAATGTACTTATTCACTGAGACTAGCAAACCCAATATGACAAAATAAAAAAGCTGTGAAAAGTAGCCTATGTGTTATTCCAGACCATAATCTACCTCTGTCCCAAATTTCATCCAGATCCGTTCAGTAGTTTTGACGTGAAAGAGTAACAAACATCCATCCATCCATCCATACTTACAAACATTCGCGTTTATAATATTTGTAGGATCCATTGGAACAAACATTTATCAATAAATATAATTAAATTATGATGTACAGACCGGTTCTCAATAACATAAGTTCTCGAAACAATCTCCCCGACTCTTTATATCCCGCCACTGCTTGAAGCTTGCGTATGAATCAAATACGTACTTATCATTCTGCCAGTACTCGTATAGTAATTACTACGATTGTCGGTACAGACGTGGAAGGGGTGTCTGAGGGGATAGACAGACAAAATGATACTTCACTTTAGTGTATATAATGTAAAAGTAAGATGGGGTGTTTTCATTCTAAGGATTATTGCATTTTGATGCTAAAAAAAATTTACGTAATAATGTTTTATGTTAGGTTTTGAGATATCTGGTCAATAAAATGCAATAGGATTGAAAAATAGATCATATCCATGCTTAATAAATCAAGCATTTTTTTATTTTCTAACAGCCTTACAAATAAACGTGGTATAACAGTTATACTCGAGAGTAAACAGAATTAGCAAAATGTCTACAAATAAACAAAGAATAACTTCTACCAAGTATAGCGCTGATATTTCTGTTCATACATTTGTTATTCTGAAGTTATACGCGCCCTTACCCTAGTATAAACCTAGTATAATCATAAAAATACTACGATTAAGGCTTGTTTACGTGTTTATATTTTCAAAAAATGGATTTAGAAGCAATACAAGAAGTAGAACAAGTAAATAACGTAATTGTTTTAATACAGGCTGCAAGAAAAGTCAAATAAAATGTCGGTTTTCTAAAAGTGGTATGATGTTTTTGGATAAATTATTTGGTAGATATCTCAATATGGAGAATAGAAGGTAATCCACCCGGATTACCTTCTATTCTACAATTGATGATTGCTTTGAGATACTGGGGACGTAATCAGGTAAGAACATTTGGATATTCACACATGTAACTAAATCTGTTCTATCAGTTTCACTAATTTAACTACCTACTCGTTTCTTGTTCCTTCAAGTGCAAGAAGATGTTGTGGACATTCACGGTTTGACTCAGCGGTCTATATTAAAGAAAAAAATCGATAACATTTACATGCCACATACTATAAACGAACATCTTCGTGTTATGGAAAATTTTAATGAGATTTAAAAATTAAAAACTGTCGAAAAAAGTTTTGTTGACAAATATGTAGATAGATTCAGTTGTCATAGACATTTTTTTTATGAAGTTTCTCTTTGGTGATGCTGTTTCCAAATCGTGCAATTTGACTTAACGGATGAATAGTTACACCAAAGTTATACCTGCTTTGTTAAAAATATTTTTGACTTATTCTTAATTTATAACTGGTATAACTATACCTCGTATAAGAATGAGATAAATGTGATATAACATTTTTTTATTTGTAAGGCTGTGAGCGTTTAGATTTGAAAATAACCATGTGACTTATGCAAAATGACTTTGTTAGGCTTAATATGTGGTGTCATGACATGGGCCTCGTACTTAATGCTCAAAAGACAAAGTTAATGCATATAAAATCACCACATCTAAAATGCCAGAAATGCGATTACCAATTGGTGGCACACACTCACACTTGTCTTCACAATAATCCAACAAACTGTGATAATACATGTCCAGATATTGAGCAAGTTGACACGCATATGTATCTAGGTTTAATCATAGACAGCAAATTCAACTGGGGGTCACATGTTAATCGAGTTTGTGATAAATTACGCGCGTTATTGGCTAAAATGTACACTATAAAAAACCGTCTGCCTTTTAAAACTAGACTATTACTGTACAATGCATTTTTTGACTCGGTTATCACTTATGGGCTATCTGGGCTATCAAGCTACGGACGGACATATAAGACCTATCTGGACTCGATCTACAATTTACAACTAAGAATATTAAAATTAATAGTTCCACCAAAAGTTAAAACCCAGTTTAAGCATGATGATTATAAACTTTTTAAATATTGTCAAACTCTTCCTATACACGAGAAAATAAAATTTAATTTATTAAAAGAACAATACTTTAATAAAAAAATTCAACAAAAAATAGAACATCCTATATATACACGGCGAGTCGCACAAAATAAACTTGTTATTGTAAAGGCAAGGAATTGCTACGGTGAGCGGACCACTACATTCCTCGTTCCGCGGCTTATCAATTCGTTGCCTACCCCCATATGTGAAATAATTAATGTGAGGAACATAAAATATAAACTAAAGTCATATTTTTTGTCGAAATTGTGAATATGTTATGATGATGGAATGATGATTTGTAGGCAATTTGATTTTTATTCAATTTACAATGGAATGTTATTTATTTATACATATATAAGGAAGACTTGTCTTCGCTACCTTCTGCTAACAATATTATAATAACGTCAGAAATTGTTATGTGCCACACACAAGCTCCAGAAGCTTAAGTGGTACTTTTATGTATGATTGTAATGTTTTATGTGATTGGTAATTAAAATAAATAAAAATAATAACTTGTCTGTTATATTTTCATTAACCGATCACATGCATCTAGTGGATGCTTTAGATCAGTTAACTTTGGTTACAAATCAAGCAAAAGTGAGCTAATCTCTCACAATCATTCTTTTTTTATATTGTCCTTGAAGAGTTCTAGCGTTTTCAACAGGCATGTCAAAACTTTGATGTTTATTGTAAAATAATCACCCAGCCATGTAAAATTGCTGTATTTCGTATAGGGGATTGTAAAACAATAGTAATTAACCATACATATACCGTACAAAACATTTGATACAAACACGCCTGCAGGCTGTAATATGAGTCCCCAGAACCAGAATAACGAGAATTTGCCTATTGATGTCCAAAACTAAAATGTATGCAACCCAATATTCTAAGCCCTACAAATCGTCTATACGAACAAAAACCCGTCCATTACAACGAACAATGAATAGTCGGACGTTACACAATGACGTTACATTTGGATGGTCGGCGGTTTTAATTTCACATCGGCAATTGTGCTCTAACGAGGCAGATGAACTAGAAGCGCTGACAGTCGCGAGCGGCAATTCTGTATGAGTGCGGGAAGGGTTAGTTGGTGAGCGAAGCGGGGCGGATTTGGATTGTTTTTAAAATATATTTTAAATCCCAAAAGCGCTCAGAATGAAGCTGCTGATATTTAGAAAAAAAAAATATAGCAGTCTGTAAGTATGCGTACATGTGTGGATCACGCGGCAAAAATACTTATTTCAATAATGTTACTAATTGCCATTTAGTTCAAATTACGACTATCAATCTGATTTTAACGATATAATATTTAATTCAATAAATACACAGCAATGCAATTTAATACTGGAGAGAGTAGAGATAATCTATGAGATTACTATTGGCTACTACTACTTAAAAAATAACATATTCTTATACATTATTAAAAAAGGTTTTACATAGTCTTTTACATCATTAAAAAATATTACTGTCTGTACCTCTGTATGGAGCTCGTAGCCAGCTGCACTCCCTGATCATAAAAACAATCAGCACGCCAAGCTACGAAGAGCGCGTTACCCGTTACCCGGTCATGGATGGGTGAACGCATAGTGATATTTAGTTTGGGCATCTGCGTGTGAAGGGCACAAAAATAGCACTTGATAAAAAAAAACTGTCTTTGTGTATTATTTATTATCACTGCCTGTTGCCCGCGGCTCTGCCCGCGTGAATGTCGGTTATCGCTGCAAAAAGCCTAGCCTATGTGTTATTACAGACCATAATCTATATCTGTGTCAAATTTCTTCCGGATCCGTTCAGTAGTTCAGTAGTTCAGTAGTATCCGTGAAAGAGTAGTAACAAACATCCATCCATCCATCTATACATACTTTCACATTTATAATATTAGTAAGGATTAATTACTTTTATAAAAAGTTTTATTTTAATATTGTAATTTTACATAATCACATATTTAAAACTAGATATTCGCAATTCTTTATAATAATCGCTTCACCGCCACTCACTATAACCGCTTCCCCAAAAAGAGTGAAGTGTGCGGTTTTGAGCGTATCAGCCAAACTCAACTTTTCTCGTTAGCAGGGGGTGAAACCCGCCTTAGTCTTGCGTTTTATTCATTATTTGATCTCTGAGCATCTGTCATCGGTTTTCTGTTTCTAAACAACACTGCGCGGCGATAATTGCGAACGTTCAAAGACATGAATGAGTGACAGGCTGACAATGTACCGTTGATTGTTAAAGTTAAATCCGTCGCTGCTTCGTCGCGTTTATTATTAAAATTTTGTTTAGAATCTTTAATCTTTTTGGCAGTTTGATGATAAGTAATCATTTACAGCTTTCTTAATAAACGTGGAATAGAATTAATGTAATTTCATAATCTCTCATTCTGTCATCAGTAATTTTACATTCGAAAGAAGAGGTCAAAGCATGTCTATATTATTTACATGCTTTGAACTCTTAAGCGTATCTACATATATATTAAGTATTGTTTTGTTTTTTTTAAGACAACCCCCGCACTAGGTCTTTGCAATTAACGGACACAAAGTACACCCAGACTAATAATGGATCACATATTTTTTTGTCTCATGCGCGGATCGAACCAACAACACGCCACGCAGTGGTAAATGGCGAGGTAACCACTGAAGCCACTGAACCAACCGTGAAGTCAATTCCCTCGCAACAAAACTTTTGTTAATAAAGTGGTTAGGTATTTTTGTGTGAATTGTTTTATTAAATGTGTTTTTTCACGTTTCAGGTCTATAAAAGTCGGCAAGCTGGCGCACATAAGTTAGTAACTTTGAATACTTATAACACATCGACCGGGTACTGCCTAGGGTTAGATTTATGGTCAAGCAATACAATATTGTTTCTGTCAAACATTTATTAGTATATGCCTTAAGTAATGTAAGTTGACGCAAGTGCCTTAAAAGGTATAATATACTGCGTCGCATCTGTGTCTTGACGAGAATGGAGGAATTCTCTGTTATAAAATTCTTCACTCAGTGACACAATCTGCCTTTATTGCGAACATATTTTAAGAAATAGGATGTATTAATGAAGTCACTTTAAATTTAATAAAAATTTTAAGTGTTTTTTTTTTCATTGTTTAAATAGCGATTTTAGTGCTAAATAGCTAGTTTTGTGACAAAATTTTGATAGTTTCAGCATTCAGAGATAAAGCAGTTCTAAGTCTTATAGAAACAGTTTCTGAAAATATATAATCTTTTAAGTTGGATAAAACCGCACACAGTGTGCCAAATTTTATTAAAATCGGTTCAGTAGTTTATTAGTCCGTACTGTCCATAGCGGACAAATAACGTGACACGTAATTTTTACATATTAACATGTACAACAAGTTTAGTATGGTTTACATAATAATAACTTACATTTTACTTAAAATACCTATTCATTCCTTTGCTTGTAATATCTTTGGAGAGGTTGGCCTAAAACATCCCATTTTTTTTTTGTTAATATTATTTTCCTGGGAATTTATTTTATACCTTACTTACCTTAATAAAGGCATCTTGTTGATCGAATACTTTAGTAAAGTTTCGATTCATTTGAATAAAAATTCCCGAAGCGAACCTAAAACTTTGTTTAACGTCGCGAAGTAATTTATAAAACGTAATACCAACCGACCGGAGATATTAAACTCAAATACTATTTTGCATAAAGTTGTGAAAAAGGGCGAACCACCTGTGTGTACACCAAGCGGTGTTTGTGGGTGTTAGCGAAATCAAAACGAGATTTAGGCGATATCGTTGCGAATGAAAAAAGTTTAAGACGCACCCCGTTTCGAATTCTCGCGACACTAAGAAAAAAAATGGCGGATTTCGTTATTCTAAGCCTCTTATATTCTTAACACGGACGTAGTACGGAAATGCCGAAATATACCTTTTTTACTGTGCGACAAAATGTAATTTAGCTTCTAACTTTTCACTTAGGTGGCGAACTCGCGCAGATGGGAATGTACTTTGGGTTGTTTTGAAAACTTTTTTGGAATACTTCCAAATAAACCTCTGTGTATGACCGGCTTTGGATAATATATTTCATAAAAATGCTCACTACCGTTGTTATTTTCAAGTAATTTCGCTGCAGGCTATGCGAGATGTTGCATTAAAATGTTGCCTTTACTTTCTTGTTCATTTTAATTTTACAAGTTTTTAAAAGTTGTTTTTATATACATATTTAGTCCTATTTTCAAACAAAGTATGTCAAATACGAGTTTCATTTCCTATATGAAATTAAAAAATAAGAACAGTTTTACTGTTGGCACAAAATAATTCAAAATTATGTAGGTAACACATATTCTAAGCTTATGCTACGCACATTATAATCTTAATCCAATTACTAGTACCACACCATAGATAATAGCAAAAACATATCGAGCAAAGCTTTCGCCTTGCCATTATCCAGGGAGTATTGACACCAACATTGATGTATGGTAGTGAATCTTGGGTATGCAGAAGAAGCATGAAAATAAGATGCAGATAATGCAGTGGAAATGAGAGCTTTTAGGAATATATATGGAGTCAGAATAGAGTCTAGACAGACTTAAAACTGTGACATAAGAGAACAATGTAAATTGAAAGAAGATGTGTCAAAAGTTGAAAAGGAGATGTTGGGATGGTTTGGAAATTTAGAAAGGATGGATAAAAGAAGAATAACAAAAGAGGTATATCTTGCAAGAATGAATGGACATGTCGGTAGGGGCCACCCTAGGAGAACATACTGCGACCAAGTATTTGCAAAAAAGGGCTAAATTAAAAGAAGAATCGACGTTCATGCATGATGAGGTTGATGAATTTAGAGGAAGCGAAAGAAGTATGTTTGGATCGAAGAAATACCTTCGTTTCTGCCTACACCTGTAGGAGACAGGTGTGATTATATGTATATATGTACAGGTTAAGTCTACACATAACACAAAACTCTTTTTTTATACTATAGTGATAAAAAGCATACATCCCGTCTGATGCTTGAGAGATATCCCAAGACTTAATTTAAGTGCAAGGTAACGAAAACCTTTTGGATTGTAAGTAATTAATTGCAAACTATCGATAAACTTCATTTAAAATTGCGTCAGTTCAAATAACTACTCCGTTGGATGAAACCTCTTAAAAAGAAACTATTACACGATTCTACGAAACTTGAACGAACGTCCAGACTTGGGTTTTAAGAATTCATAATTAAATTTCTGCTGAGCAAAAATGTTATTTAATTACAAGAAGGATGAATTCATTTTGTGGCATTTGAGCTCAGAGGTTGCGGAGAACATTTACCGCGAAGGTTTTGTTGCGCTCAAACAACACTGGGTCTCAACAGACTTAATTAATTCCAAATTTTAGTCAAGTGGAGACATGAAGTTGTTGTTTTTACTGGCCAATCAAAATTATTACTAACTTCCTTTTTTTTTTTTTATTTAGGTGACAAACAAGCCTACCGCTCTGCTTACCTAATGCTAAACATTTACCGCTGTCTATGGACGTTTGCATTACTCATGTAGCTGACCCATCCATAAAATTATATAGATACCTTGTTCTATTCTACAGTAGCTGTTACCCATCGCTCCACTCTATCACGATAAAACATACCCTATGTCCATCGCCAGGATATAATCTCTCTCCTTGCCAAATTTCATTACGATCCGGTGACCCACGTTGAGGTAACAAATAAACATACAAATACGAGTTATTTTCGCATTTATAGTATTAGTATGAATTAAGAATTTGAGCGCAAGGTATTAAGTGGTGGTAATTCATGTGTCTGCACGTATAGTTTATCTACTAAGTAAAGCAGTCATCACACCACTAACACTACGTTTCAATAATTACGCTGAGTATTGTGAGCAAGTTCGATTCCCACACGGAAAAATGGTGAAAAAAGGTGTAGTATGTGTTTGTGAATTTTCATGTTCACAAAATACCCCGCGACATATATTTTGCAGAGTAGCCCTGCTTGTTGCCTAACGCAGGAGTTGTCTATAAAATAAATTAAACGGAATTAATATACTCGGCTTTATTTAAAAAAATACAAAATAGAGAAATTCCCAGACATTCACGCGTACAGTCAACAAAAGAGTCGTAAAGTTAGAGCCACGTCTATAAACGTCAGATGAAATTCTGCACCTTTATTTATTTGTGGGCAACATTTGCCCGATTTCGCGGGCTTACCACGAGTGCCTCCGTATTATCCTTAAAATTGTTTTAAGCTCAGTACTTTAGCGGTTTTATTTTATTGCCTTTTTAGTTTACGCGATTTCGCGAGATGCTTTTGAAATCAGAGTAATTAATTATTGTTGAGTTTATTCCACGTTTTTGATGTTATTTAGATTTCCAGTTAGTGTAGTTAAGGTTCGTACTTTTGATGAATAAATTAACCATCGGTTGTACGCCGTTTGTAAAGTTTTTTTTTTTGATAATAATTATCAATAATTCAACTAAACATATTAACATTGTTCTTTAAATTACTAAGTTAATCTTTAGAATATTTTTTCGATTATTGATTTTAAACGGTTTATAAACTATTTTGCAAATCGTCGTTGTCAAACCAAAATCTGCTATATATTATGTAATTATATTGCTTTTATTTGAAAAAAAAACTGAATGGAGGTCGGAAACGGAGATCGTTTTAGCAGTACTTAGTAGTATTTTTTTTTATACGGTAGATAGGGCAGCAAACTATATGCAATGACCAAATTTGAAAAAAAGTGTACATTAGGTTTGACAACGACGAAATGATAACACTGAATATCTAATAAATATCTGATATATCTAATAGACATGATATTTCTCAATAACTTAATATTTCAATATCGACGATCTCGATGGTCTAGTGGACGATGAATGCGACTGAGAAAGCACATAAAGCCGTTGGTCAAACACCTGATCCTTCTCCGGCCGTGTCTGGTTGCCGTCCTATCGGACTATAATAGTATGGGAATAAAGAGTGCATTTGTATTTGCGCTTATACTTCTACACTATAATATCTCCCATGCTAAAGAGGCATAAGAGGCAGATGGCGACCTGAGTATGACTTTTTTTTTAAAAGACAACTTCCGCACTTGAGAACAAGCTCTGTGTCGCGGGGGACTTTACATACATACAATTAACGGATACAAATTACACCAAGACTCAGAACAATTCTTTGTGAGTCACACAAAGTTTTGTCCTATGTGGGAATCGAACCCACAACCTCGTGCACAGCAGGCGCATACTGCGGCCACTGGACCACTGAGGCAGTCAATTTATTCTATATTTATTTTTAAAGTAAACAAGTCTTCGTTATTTAATACTAGCTTCCGCTCGCGGCTTCACATGCGCGTACAATCCCTCGAATACAAAGTTTTTTTCCGGGATAAAAAGTAGCCTATGTGTTATTCCAGACTATAATCTATCTCTATGCCAAAATTAATCTAAATCCGTTTAGTAGTTTTTGTCATACATTCTTACAAACTTTCGTTTTTAATATTAGTAGGATTTCCACTGTGTATATTTTACATAAAATTATGTGGCATAGGGTAAAAAAACAGTATTGTAATAAATCTGCAAGATACTTTGCATCCAATATATCTGGCCAAAATAAAACAGTACATGTCGATAGAATCTCTTAGTAAGGCCAGCGGGGGTTGCAATAAAATTGCAACTTGCAATCGCAATCCCTCGGGATTGCAAGGAACAATCAATCCAAGCTGGGGCGTAATTTACTTTTGCCGCCTTGTAAATAAGAATCAAACATGGACGAAGCATTTGAGCTTAGTGCCCTGGGGCCGCCGTGAAATGAGCGAGAATAAAAAAACAAGTAGAGTTATTTGGATTTACAATGAAGGTTTGTTTGAAAATGGAAAAGTAATGTTGTGTATGTATTGATTTTCTTACTTATTAATGTACCTCTGAGTATACAATTGTACTGATGTTTTTATTAGCCTCGTCAATAAAAGAATTTCGCTCAACAGTTGTAATGTTAAAGTATTTCTAAAGAAACGTTACTATTTTTGGTTCGTTTAATTATTATTTGGCTTTTACGGGTCCATATTTTTATTGATATTGATTTTTATCTGATGTAAAAATATACAGTTAAATAAAAATCACTGAACTGTAAAAAAATCTGCATTTAAAAGATTTAGAATACAAAACAAAGATTTGTTCTGGATGGGAATCGAACCCGTGTCTTACGACTTAGCAGTCACGAACACAAACCACTATACCAACAGGTATAAATTAGCAATGCTATATTATAAAAAAAATAAGTTCTTAAGTATTACGTATAACAAACTTTGCTGTAGTACACAAAACGTAAAGCACAAGTTAAGTTTATAAGGCTTCTTGTTATTTAGAAAACATTTCTTGACATTTAAAAGTTTTAATGTGACATTTTGTTTAGGTAATATTACTGGGAAATTTATGAGAAAACATAATATAATAATAATAATAATATTTTCGGGACAACTCACACATCGCTATCTGATCCCAAACTAGGCAGAGCCTGTACTATGGTAACCAGACAACTGATAAACATACTTATATATTTCTAAATACATACATATTATAGATAAATTACACCCAGACACAGAACAAACAATCGTGCTCATCACACAAATATTTGTCCTGGGTGGGAATCGAACCCACGACCTCCGGCGTAGCAGTCAGAGTCACTAACCACTAGACCAACAGGCCAGTCATATAATAAATACAGCAGTATGAACATACTACACATACATATATATAGACATTATTTAAATTTTAGTTATTTTAGAAATGGACGTTGCATAAGAATGTAATTATTTTGTCAATATATTATATTCTAATTATTATCTGCAAATAGTTATATATACTTAATTAAGTACTTTAAAGATATATTATGTAGATCAATTAATCAGCCTATCGCAGTCCACTGCTGGACATAGGCCTCTCCCATCACGCGCCACAGCACACGGTCCGGTCCTCCGCCTTCCGCATCCGTCCCAGCGACCTTTTTTAGGTCGTCGGTCCACCTAGCTGGGGGCTGCCCTACCTAACGCTTACCGAGTCGCGGTCTCTACTATAGGACACGTCTTCTCCATCAGCCGTCGGTCCTTCTGCAGATATGACCTGCCTATTGCCACTTCAGCTTGCTAAGTCTGTGAGCTATGTCGGTAACTTTATTTTATTATGTTAATAATGGCGAGATATTTAAACCAACCGTGCAGTCTTAAATAGTTACTCGTATATTGCATACAATACGAAGAGCCTTATCCTCAGGTATATCCTTATAGACAGGTAGATTGTACAATGAAGAGGATATTGCTGTAATTACTACGGCTGACAGGTGCATTAGTATCGCATTAAACAGGTATATGTTCTGCCCATTCATACGATATAATACCTTAATCACCCTCCGCGATATACGTAGCAGAATAGCCTATCTTAACCGTTCTAGATAATGGCATATAGTGTTATAGTTTCAAATGAAATATTACGCTGCATTATTGTTGTGATTAAAGCTTTCTTAGAATGTTAAAAATATTAAAGAACTGCTGCAGCTTTATTAATAAACGTGGAATAGAATAGGTGTAATTTTATTATTTAATCTCTCGATTCTTTCATCAGAAGTTTGATATTTGAAAGAAGAGTGGAGCACCATACTAGCGAGCGAGCCTGACTGGAGAAGGACCTCTACCTTACAGAATATAACAGTTAAATAACTACAGACAGCGGTGTAGTATGAGTATGTATGTATGAGTACCTACAGGTGTTCAGCGTTTATTAAGGAATGCGTTTAAAAGAAATGTTTTCCTATCCCAGGGATCCCAAAGCCCGGGTGTGAAAAAATTGGTTGGCAATCCGCAAATGATACCTTTGGTATCGCAAGCGTCCTTAGGCTACGGTAACTATTTAACATTCGGCGGGCCGTATTCTCGTTTGCCACTCAAGTACTCGTAGTATAAAAAAAAGAAACGAGCTCATTATACACAGATTTATCCTGAATGGGAATCAAACCTCCGCTTCCCTCACTAACCATTGTACCAACAGGCCAGCCAAATTTTAATTAAGAATTCAAGTCTAGTGAAGAGCTCGGATGTTTTATTTTTAACATCAATTAATATAAAATGAACTCTGCCATCTCTGGCCGTCTGTACTATAAACAAGTGGCGCTTCATTACTTACCTCGAAGCCTTAGAACGCAGGCGGGACGGGGTGAAGCCGTATAGTTGCCCGCGGTAATGGCCAAGAGTCGTGGCAAAATGTTTTTGCTGAACAGTTTGTTTATTCTTGTTCTATTTTTAAATGGCGGGCTTCAAGCTCAATCTTACTTTGACGAATTCCAATTTGTGAAGCAAGTGTTAAAACTTAAAGCTGAAACTGTATAAAGATTTATTAATTTTATTATGTGCTAACTTGATATTATTAAAAGTCAAAGTCAAGTCAAACTCATTTATTCATTTAGATCAAATACACGATACTTATGAACGTCATAAAAACAAATGCCAGCATACTTTTTTTCTTACGGCCAATTCGCTGACTAGGGTTGGGCCTCGAGAAGAATTGGCAAGAAACTCGGGCCACTCTTTTTAATTGCCAGAGTATAACATTTACAATTTGGTATGAGTTACAATATTAGTGTTAACAAAAAGGGACTGAACCCAATATACCTACCATACAAAATTAAATTTAAGTAAAAATAGTTTAAATAGGGAAACAATGAAGGGAAAAAAATGAATTTAGCTTTCCACTGTATGGCAATGAGGGATTCCTTTTGTATGTATAAGATAGAAACGTGTCGAGATCACATTGCGTTCTTAATACAAATCTAAAAACTATATCTTTATCACCATTGCGTCTTTCTACGTACCTTACCTCTCTAAGTGTTGTCTTTTGTGTGCAATTACACATACTGCATGTAACCATACCAACCAAATTATTCAAAATTTTAGCTTCTAGTGGCCAAATGACCTCCTAAAGCATTATATACCAACCATGTAGTCAATATATATTGCATCTTCAATGGAAAAAGAGCTTACAGTAAGAAATTTTCTTCCGCAATTTTCAACCTTATGTTGAGTGTCAGAAGAACAAAATTGCGAAAGAAATACAGACGATGAGAGTACAATACATGCAGTATTGATATTAGGTTATATGGTGACTTTATTGCCAACGTTTGAGTAGTCGATATATTGAGGCGAATATTATTATTATATTATTGTTCTGTCATCAATTCTTGGAATTGCAGCACTCAGTTATAATAGACTGCTGGCTGTATCATAATAGAAATGGGATATTCCTGTTGATCGCCATTCCGATACGATAGAACATTCCAGAGCTATATAAGTCTATTATATAATGTGCTTACGATGTATTTGTGGTGGACGGAATAAAAGCTGCTATAATACTGAAGCCTTGACGATATACTCAATAGAAATTCTTAGAGATGATGTTAGGGTGCTCATAAAAGCGCATCTATATCCGATATATATACTCGTAATTAAACTAGAGGTCGCCCGCGTGGTAATTTGGAACGTACATTTCCCCGATTTTGCAACATATCTCACTACTGCTCCACTCCTATTGATCATAGCGTGATGTTATATAGCCTTACTGGATAAATGCACTATTCAACAAAAAAAGAATGTTTCTAATCGAACCAGTACTTTCTGAGATTAGCGCGTTCAACCAAACAAACAAACTCTTCAGCTTTATAATATTAGTATAGATAACCTATTATCCATTTGTAACATTATCATCAATTGTAGGTCACAATGCTCGGTATTCTTCTTTCAAATGTCAAATTACTGATGACAAAAAGAGATAAATATTGTGAAGTTATCAATCTACTGAGCATTCTAAGTATTGCATTATGATTGCTGAGGCTTAAGTTAGAATAAATACTTGTGCTTGAAACATGGCATAACTCGATTAGGTGACTTTCAGTGATAGGCTGGAGCTCGTCAGTTGAATTCCCACCCTGGACAAATCTTTGTATTATGAGCACGATTATCATAATATATGTTAGAAATATATAATATGTATTAAGACTATGTTGACCACTTTTTTCGTTGTTATAGAAAATCTTTTTACTAGGGCCATATTATCATTCAAACACTTGAATATATTCGAAGCGATCCTCAAAACACTCTATATTATATTGATTTGCTCAGGTGTTCCCACCCTCCACACTCAATATTACTTATTTCCTTATGCTCATCTACACAATTTAAACTAATCTATCCATCAAATTGTAGACTCCCTATAAAAACAGAAACAACACCCTGTCCAAATAATATGGGAAACGGTGGCCACCCCAAAACGTGACGTCAAAATGACGGGCGGTATGATTGATTACGTAATTTTTTGTCTCACTCGCGCGTTTTATTGAAATTGATGGCTTGTTCACAGCGGACGGACCATAGACATAGTCGTTCGGTAATCGTTCCAAATTTGAGTGTTATTAATGAAGCTTTTTCTTTTTTTTATATTTTTTTAATTTTCATTAGTGGAATGCTTTTGGGGTAGAAAAAAGTATGTTTGATTTTATATTAATTTTCCTCTGTTGAAAGTGTTTGTTGAGACTAAAGTGGATAGAGCTAAAAAAGTATTTTTATTATTTTATTAACAAGCGATAGTCTATGCGAGTTTGAAATAGCAGATTGGAGGTTTTAATCACTTATCAATTTTCATTACTTAGCAGTATATAGACGGTAAGCGATTATTTCGCTATTTTATCCGGAGGTACCGATTTAAAATTCAGTGTGCAATTCCAACACATTTGATACTAGTTACTGCCCGCGACTCTATTCGATATGTGAATTAAGGTAATCTTGGTAAAAAAACATATGTCCTTAGGCAGGATACCATTTATCTCCTTGCAATTCGCAATTCGCTAAGATCCGTGCAGCCGTTTATTTGTAAAAATATAACAAACAAGCAAACATACATACTACAAACAAAATTACTTTACTAATAATATTAGTATAGATTAAATAATAAAATTAAAAATTTACGCCAAATTGTTTTTTTTTTTTTTTTTTTTTTTTTCTCCAGCAATACCATACCAAACCATCAATTTGGCTTTAGGCAGCAACATTCTACTGTCGAGCAAGTACACAGAGTTGTTGAGAAAATAAGAAAATCTCTAGAAGAAAAGGAGTACTGCTCTTCTGCATTCTTAGATATCCAACAAGCATTCGATAGGGTCTGGCATGAGGGCCTTTTATGTAAGATAAGAGCAAACTTGCCGCACAGCTTCTACATCTTGCTGAAATCTTATCTAACAGACAGAATTTTTCAAGCTAAAGAGTCTGAAGCAACCTCCAAATTCTTCAATATTAGAGCAGGTGTGCCTCAGGGTTCGGTATTGGGACCAATTCTGTATATTCTATACACCTCAGACCTTCCGCAGGTAGACGGAGTAATGACTGCCACATATGCTGATGACACAGCTGTAATGGTGAGTGACAAACAGCCCGAACGGGCCTCAGAACAACTCCAGCAGGGTCTCGACGCTATTACAAAGTGGCTCAAAAAATGGAGGATCAAAGCTAGCGCAACAAAGTCGGTGCAGGTCACTTTCACACTTCGAAGAAAAAACTGTCCTCCTGTACGTCTTGAAAACTCAATGTTACCACACAAAGATAGCGTAAGATATCTGGGATTACACCTCGATCGTCGCTTGACGTGGAACCAGCATATCAAAAGTAAGAGACAGGAACTAAATATACGGCACAGAAATCTTTACTGGATGCTTGGTCGAAACAGCAAGTTATCAATAGATAATAAACTTTTAATATACAAGTCCATATTAAAACCAACTTGGACTTATGGCATACAACTATGGGGAAGTGCAAGCAACTCCAACATCGCTATATTACAAAGAATGCAAAATGCAATATTTAGAACAATAGCTGTGGTTTATTACAAACACCGAAATCCATGCACAACTAAACATGGCTACTGTAAAAGAGGAAATCCAGGCCTCAACAGAAAAATACCAGAAGCGGCTGGAAAATCACCCTAACGTACTTGCAACGAGTTTAATCAAGCGCAGTTATCAAAAGCGCCTTAAGAGAAAAGACATACTGTAGTGAATGTCATGGCATATATACAAAGAGTAGCCATCCTCGCTGGAGGATGCACTTGACCTGACAAAATCTCACATCATATCTGCTTATAGTGGACAACTGATTGCAGATAAGCAAAAGAAAAAAAAAAAAAAAAAAAAAAAAAAAATTGTTTTCTCATCAGTTCACTACCACAACGCATTTGCGACTTACATTGCATTTCAAATAGAATCTATTTAAAATTCACTAGAACGCGGCGCAGCAATGTAAACAAAACTTTTTATTTAACTCCACAAATAAAACGACCTAACTAAGGGCTCGCTAATTACCCAGATAAATATACACTAATTAAAACAGCAAATAAAATATCGTCCACTGTTTATCTTGATACTAAGTATTTAGTTTTTTCATTACAGTTTCTTCTAGAAAATACAAAGTTAATAATGAACAACTTTAAATAACACAAAAGAAGCGACGTTTTAATAATTGCTTGTAAGGAAATTGCCTCGTACCGTCTATTAAAGAAATATTTCTAGGTAAACACGTATAATAGAGTATTTTATATTATGAGAAAAATCTTTGCAGCAATTTCATCATAATATCTTGTACTGAAAACAGACTAAATGATGTTAATGCATCTGAGAGAGAACATCGGTCGGATCGGTCATCTCTGGCCACAGTTTTCCTTTTTCGTCCTTGTCCTGCGAGTCTCGTATACTGTCCGGTCTGCTGATACCTCTTGATAACTCGATGAACCACGGATTTTGATACTTCTAATGTTTGGGCCACATGTTGATAGGTGTGCCCAGTTTCAATTAAAGTAACAGCCCTAGTAACTTGAGTGGCGTTTAGATCTGGCATTCTCAGTTTATTTGCAGTAACAACTTACCCTCAATACGATAAACAAGATAGTCAAGGCAAAAATTAAAACAATATTTAAATTTAAACTTAAATTCAAACTTAGCAAACATTTTCGTAGTAGGAAAGAACGCTTATTAAGCAGTAATTACAGAAAAAAAACAAATGAAATACGAAAATAATAAATTCCAAAGCATTGTTTTTAAATACGATTTAACAATATTTGTGGCCAGTATGTAGGATAATTACAACGTGAAATATTAAACCTTTTTTTTTGCGTTCCTCTAAATTTGTCCACGAGTGTATCTGGCGATTAAGCTATTAATATAATATTATTATTAAGTTGGTCTTGTGTATAGTGATACACAAGACCAACTGGTCATCCTATACAAAAGAAGTTTTACAAAAGATTGTAACTATCTGGCGATTAAAAAAAGTGGCCTGAGTTTCTTGATAGTTCTTCTCATGGCTCCATGTCAGCGAACTAGCCGTAGGACAATTTAGCTGATATCTTTTTGGCTTATTCATAATTTATGACCTTCATAAGTGTTACTTTATAACCTAAATGAATGTTGAGTTTGAGTTATATCTTTGAAATCTACTTTCTATATATACACTACTTTCTAAACTTAGCGTTTTTATATTATTAATGGTTGATGTAAAGGAAGCAATTGGCATACGTAGTCTCTGCTAATGGGAGATGGGCGTGATGATATGTATATGTTACATTTTTTCGATCCGGTCACAACCATTATAGTAAGCCCAACAGGCTTAGCTATCATCTACCATTTACCTCAACGCATCACACCCGATTACCCAAACGGCGCCACAAAGGGTGAGCAAATTTTGAGCTCGAAAAAACCAAATCTAAATGACTCGCGTCCCCTAACCGTGATAATATATAAAACTATACGCACGAACAGGCCACTCTATGAACCAAACACGGCAACTCGAGCGGGAAATTGATTCAAAAATATACCGTCAAATTGAATAGCTGTGTAAGTGAGTTACGTCCCCAAATGTTTTTAAGCGTGACTGACGTGACCCTACATTGTTTTATATCGTAGGTTTTGTCAACCCGCCATTTTTGCCTAAAGGATCGAATATACTGGGCCTGTATTGAGTCACGTGAAATCATTGTACGTAGTTTTGTTGCGAAATAAGAAATCTTTACGTTTTCTTTGAAATCCGATTCCCACACCAGCTAATCATCGATGAATAGTTATATACTCGTAAGTTGGCAAAGATCTTTTCCCAATACGCTGAATGTAATATTAACGTGGCTGGTTATCCTTAGAAGTATGAGTACCTAACAGGTACTGAGACTGGCCCCTTGGTCTAATAGTTAGTAATTCTTGACTGCCTGCACCTGAGTTTGATCTATAAATGTTAGTTCCGATTCTGATTGTTATTTGTGTCCGTGAATTGTATGTTTGAAAAATTCATGTTTGTAACTTTTTTAAGAAAAAAGTACTGGATTTATAAACTAATACAGTAGAGTAGAAATAAGATCAAAAAATTACGAGCACTTACCTGGAGATCTCGTTCTTACCAGTAATATTGATAAAATATTATACAGCGCTCATAGCTGACCACATACCTCTCCCTTAGCCAATACCATATCGACTATTGACAACGCACCCTCAGCATTCGCCCTCGAGAGGGTTGCAAAAAATCAATACGCCTTTGAGAAATTTTAAACGTGCGTTACCAAGGATTTTTGAAGGGTAGTTCGACAGATAGGGGTGTACAACCGGTATTAACCGGTATAAACTTGATTAAGGCGGACATTTTGATGTTTTGACTTGCCTCGTTTGTATCGTTAAGTCAAAGATGAGCTATTGAAAAGGGTTTGAAGATTAATCTGTTAGATTTTATCTGTTAAGGAAACATAGTCTAAAGGAGGGACGGGTTTAGTCTTTGAGTAATCGAAGAAAGGATTATAAATATAATAATAGCAACCCATATATGTTCCACTGCTGAGCACGGGTCTCCTCTCCTCTATGAAGAGAGAGAGAGGGAATTTAGGCCTTAATTCACAAACGCTGGCCTAATGCGGGTTGGTGAATCAAAGCATGTGGGTTTCCTCAAGATGTTTTCCTTCGCCGTTAGCAGATGGCAAATAATTAAATTAGTAGGTACGTATAAACGCCACAAAGTGAAATTCAGATTGGTACTGAAAATCTTATATATATAAAAATTAATCTCTATTTCCCTTGGTCACGGCATCACGCATGAACGGTTAGGCCGATTTCAGTATTTTTTTTTGTGTTTGTTATTGTCAGGAGAAGGATCTTATGTAAAAAATAAAAGTTGGGCTGAAAATAGTTTAACCCGACACGAAGTCGGGGCGGGCCGCTAGTAATGTATAAAATAGGATTATACCCGAGAATTTCTTTGTACCTACTGTTTTTTTGAACGACGCATAAAGCCGCAGATGGAGAATAGTAATTCTCCATCTGCGGTTTTATGCGGCGTGGTATTTCGATAAAAGTACGTTTAAGTACTTTGGAACGATGTTATTGTAGTTCGTACTAATTTATAATTTTGGACCCTGAAGTCAAATTTCACTGTTATCTGTTATCGTTTATCTTTTCACGACCAAATGGCTTAACACATCTTAATGAAATTTGGCAAGGAGATAGATGGTATCTCGGGGAAAGTCATTGCGATAACTGACATTACTTTTCTATAAGGAAAATAATTTTCTTAGTCAATTTGATCAGTAGTGTCAGAAATTGCCTGCAATATCTAAACTTACAAAGTTTACTTCTTGGATAATTAGTGTTGGGAGCCAAATAAGCAGATCTATATGATGTTAAGCGCATGCTGTAGTCTGACGCCTAGAACACCTAATGGGTATATTAAGCATTAGCAACTCTAGTTACAGCTTCGTCTTAAATATAAAATTGCTAGTCATCAATAATCCAAATTTACATTGTTTTCATACATGATGTTTAACAAAAGACCTGTTATCATAAATAGCTCTAAAAATTTCCAATAAACAATAATTTAGCAAAAGCCAAAAGGCACAATACCAATTAATAGCGAGTAATATATTATGGACGACAAATTAATAATCATCCTTTAGGAGGCTTCACAATGCCATGGGTCAGATTCTTTGCAATATGTAAGGATAGCAAAAAAAAAAAAAGTTTATTGGCCTAAATTGTCTCGGATTGAACCGGCCGAGTATAAAGTGGTACTTATTGGATCTTCTTTCAAGAAATAAAATTATACATTGGCAAGCCTGGACTCCGTTTTACTTCCAATTACATGGGGACGTTATCTAGTTGGCGTGCGTGTGATAGGCTCTCCATTTTAAGGCGGAAAGATGGTGTTGCAATATTTTATTTAGCAATAGTTTACATTCTGACAAGTGCGGTCGTTAAAGCTATCTTTATTAAATATTTTGAGCATTTTTGCTATGCATTTAGCTCATATATAGGTACTTAAATATTAAAGCAATGTGGAAAAAGGATTTGAACCTGCGCCTCACGGGTTACGGCACAGCATGCTACCAATTATTGTTCCATCCGAGCTCTTACTCCGGAGTTCGAATTTGTCCACCGCTTTAAGACTTTCCACATTGCTTTTTAACATTTAAGTAAAGTTATGTTTGTTTAAATAAAAAAAAACACTTCAAATGTTAATTAAACTGTTATGTAAAAGAAGGTAATATGAGAGCTCTATTTTACATAAATCTAATAAATCCTGTTTAAAATAATCTCACTACTGCACCAATTGATCCACAAATTATTACAACCCCAGTATATATTGCGGAACTTTGTAAGACTTATGTCGTCATACCGCAATAAAGACAGATTTCTATAAATTATGCCGCTTTTTACGACACTTGTCGAAATTTCATCTATTTCAAACTCGACCGTTATGGCAACTGTTCTGTAATGCACAGCGGAATATTTTCATTGTGGCGGATAATATGATGTAATTTATAAAAGTGTTGTTTTAATTCATCCTAATATAATATAGCTAAAGAGCTTTTTTTGATGAGGGAGATTAGCGATTTTTGAGAAAGTTGGATTTTAAAAATTATCTAATATTCGTTTGATAGCCCAATTTTCGAGGAATGTACCATCACGCTTTACCGGAGCCTATTTTAGGGAAACATGGCTATAGCAAAAACTCTTGACACATGACGAAATCCAAATATATTGCGGAGCAGCTAATTATAAATCATAAATGCGAAAGCAACTTTGCATATCTATATATATCATTGAGTGAAAAGTAGAAATTGAATATTCATATGCACGATTACTAAAGTATTTATAGCTTTGCTATTTAGGATTGTCTTTTTTATGGTTTCAATTTATTATTACTAAAGGCTCCAATCGAATCTTTCTAGTCTTTATTTCCAATAAAATATTATCAGTCATAATGCTATATAACCAAAAATTTTATCTACAACTAAATTCATCGGCCATAAAAATACTCAAACAAAATTATTACTGTAATATTTTTTCTGCAAACCGTACCCACAACACGGAACATGAATAGGCCATCCCCCAATAGAACTGAATTCTATACATTCGGCCGATATTGGAATTCGACGACAAAGGATTGGTCAACCTTTTTAGGGGCACCTACCCTCTAATATCTATGACTGAGTTTCTATAAAACTATTGTATGCCTCGATAAGGGTCGAGTAGATTTGGTATTATGAGTTAAAAAAAATTGATGGGCCAAAGCATTTACATTTCTTTCGTATTTTTCTGAAAGCTTTATATTAAATGTTGATAGACTAGGCTTTCAGAATATGTTTTGTTAACGAGAGGGGGAGAAAGACTGGATGCCTTTTGTGCCTATGATGAATTCTTTGCCTTTTGATAAGTACAATAACTTTTATTATGATTTGTAATGAAGGTTAATGAAATATATATTTTTATCTACAAACAACTCATGCACTACTAAACAGCCCTGTGTTACGAGGGACTTGTAGGTAATTAACGGACACAGGTACACGCAGACTTAAAACAACCATTAGTGGATCACACAATTTTTTGACCCGGGAATCGAACTCACAACATCTTGCGCAGTGGTAAATGGTGAGGTAACCACTTAAGCAACTGACCCAACTATACAGTAAATGCAATCAAATAATAATGGCGTCATTTTAGAAATTGATCTTTAGCACTCTTGTTTAATGACACAAGTAAATATGTATAATAATAGCAACCCATATATGTCCCACTGCTGGGCACGGGTCTCCTCTCCTCTATCAAGAGAGAGGTTTAGGCCTTAATTCACACACGCTGGCCTAATGCGGGTTGGTGAATCAGACATGCCTTTAGAATTTCTTCGAAGACATGTGGGTTTCCTCACGATGTTTTCCTTCACCGTTAGCAGATGGCGAATCATTTGATTAGTACATATAAATTCCACAAAGTGAAATTCACATTGGTACTGCCCGGGATCGAACTCGCACACAAATATGTATACTTTTTTATATTCAATAATTTGTAATTTATGTTGTTTTTTAATAGCTTGCTACACGTATTGGGAAACTGTTAGTGTAGTGAGCAGGTGCATTTAATAAATAAATTAAATAAATAAGTAACATCTCAGCTATCTTTACCTCTACGTATACCTGCCCCTTTCGAAAAAGGCATTATACTATGTTATACATAAATACAGTAAAAAAACCTTCTTTCAAAATTAACATCCAGATACGTTCCCCGTCTACATAAGTAATTACTATTCGACGTACCATAAGCTATAATAAATATCTTCTAATTGGATATGTCGTGTGCTAAGCCTTGCAATCCCGGTGACGTGGCCGACATACCAACTGACAGGTGTTATCTCTTCGTATTAGAGAGTTGGGAGATTTCTCTTGTAAGGAACAGGAGGGATTTTGCTTCTAATAGCAATCTATTCTAATATAATATAGATGTTTGATTTTCGATCGAACGCGCAAATCTTTGGAACTATCCGTTGTATTTATTTATTCATTCGATCTACCAACAATTTGTAACATTAACACATGTTTTTTATACATAAAACTAGTAAGTGACAAGTGTTACAATTAATTATAGGTTAACAGGTAACAGGGTTTTTTTTATACATACAGATTTGCTATATACAATTAAATATTATTATCATTATAAAAATTTCAATTTGTACTGTAATTAGTTAATTATTTGCATGTTATAACTTCGAATTGTATTAACTGCTAAAAAAAATGCATGCGGTGCCTACCTGTAAGAGGTCGTTACACTTTAAAATTAATAATGAATGTGTAATATATTATGTTAGTGTAAACTACTGTTGGTTGGCCAATAAAATAAAAAAAAAAAAAAAAAACACCACATGTTCAGACTAAAGAGTACAAATAAAAAAAGAAAACACATTATAAATAACAATGAAATACAAAACTAATATCACATTAACATTGATACTGAGTTGTAGATAAGGATACATATTTTGATTAGATTAATAATTAGGAATAATTAGATTACGATTAAATTAAGATTTTTTAAGATTTAACAATAATGAGATGAGAATAATAAAATAATGATAAAAAAAATTAAAGATACACAACTAGACTAAATGAAAAACTATTTGATAGAATCTAATTGCATTTTATAGCTTAATTTTTGCGGATGGACGGTTATACACTTTGACTGCCTCGGTGGTCCAGTGGCCGCAGTATGCGCTTGCTGTGCACGAGGTTGTGGGTTCGATTCCCACACAGGGACAAAACTTTGTGTGACGCACAAAGAATTGTTCGTCAGACAAAGAAAAAAGACTAGCTTAGCTCAATCTCTCTTACTTCCTATTCTCGACTATGCCGATGTCAGCTATCTGGATCTCACTGAGGAGCAACTTGATAAGCTTGAGCGACTTCAAAATTTCTGCATAAGATTCATATTTGGTTTACGCAAATATGATCACGTTTCACAGTACCGAGATATGCTCAAGTGGCTCCCTATTCGACTTCGACGGAATACTCATATTCTCACGCTACTTTATAACATCCTGTTTAATCCTTCTACCCCCTCATATTTAAAAGAACGTTTTCAGTTCCTGAATGACACACATGGAAAGTCCCTGAGATCATCGGAAAACTTAAGGCTGGCAATACCAATGCATTCCACAAAATTCTATGACAAATCCTTTACCGTACATGCCGCTCGTTTGTGGAATGCATTGCCAGTCGCTATTAGGCGAGCACAGACCATATCCTCTTTTAAAAAAATGGTTTACGAACATTACCTTCAGCGTAACTAAAGAACCTAAATTCTTCTTTCTTATAGATGTTGTATATGTAATAAAATTTGTATCTTTTTATTTATCTATTACATTAATTGTTTGTACCTAATGATGTAGGTAAAATGTTATTTATTTGTGTAGGTATATGTATTGTTTATAACGACATAATATTATATATGTATGTATAGTTCTTAATAGGTATTCATTTGTACCTAATTATTATTTATTTACCTTCATTCCTTGTATTTATAACACCAAAACCTCCCACTACTTTTGCTTTATTATATTTAATTTTCTCTTCTGTCCATCCAAAGGTTGCCTGGCAGAAATTGCTTTTAGCGATAAGGCCGCCCATTGTACATAAATGTGTAAAATAATATCTGTATCATTAATGTAACTGGTGTACAATAAAGAGTTTTCTATTCTATTCTATTCTATTGTTCTGAGTCTGGGTGTAATTTGTGTCCGTTAATTGTATGTTTGTAAAGTCCCCCGTGACACTGAGCTTGTTCTCTAGTGCGGGAGTTGTCTTTTTTAAGAATGAAAAAAAAAACACTAGATATCTTTACACTACCACCTGATAGAAGGGTAACAAAAAAGTTTACTTCTGAATTGACCCGTCAGTTAGGACAAACAATTTTATATATACGTATTATGATGACTTGACGGTTGGTTCAGTTGCTTAAGTGGTTACCTCGCCATTTACTACTGCGTGGCATTTTGTGGGTTCGATACCGAGACGGAACAAAACTAATACAAATAAAATGATTGCTCGGAGTCTGGGTGTACTTTGTGTATATTAATTGCATGTTTTTTTATATACTAGTAGTACCTAGTAGGCAAACAAGCATACGGCCCGCGAATTGCTATACCTAAACTAAACTGCTATAACTAAACTTGCAATACCTAAAGTATCACTTACCATTTTTTTACACCAGGGCTTTATGATGGGAGTATCCCTGGGATAGGAATACGTTTCTTTCAAAACGCATGCCTAAATAAGCGCTGGAGACCCGTACTCACACACAGGAACACAACTACACCAGTTTTGTAGTTATTTGGCTGTGGTCTTCTGTAAGGTGGTGGTCCTTATCCAGTCGGGCTTGCTCGCTAGTATGGTGCCCTACCTCTCTTAGTTATGTGTATGTTTGTTATTTCTCCCGCAACACAGGGCTTGTACCCTAGAGCGGGAGTTGTCTTAAAAAAATGATAATATAAATATGTTTTAAAAGATTATGATAATATATGTATGACCTATATCCAGTACTCGTTAAGAAGAAAACGTTTTTTAGCAATGTTTTTATTTTATAAATAGAGCACAGTATAACAAAACTTTACTTTTATACCCTAGATATAAAACACGGCGTTGCCAAGATGGAAGTTTTAAGAAAATACTACCTTTTAAAAGTGTGGTCGTCGCGAACTTTGTTAAATAACCCCGAGGTGCTTTGTATATTCTGTTTAAGAAAGAGTTTACACTTGACTAATCCATAAAAAAATCTCTACTACAGCACTGTAATTAAGAAAGGCAGGGCACCATACTAGCGAGCAAGCCCGACTGGGTAAGGACCTCTATCTTACAAAATACCACAGCCAAATAACTACACACAGCGGTGTAGTTATGATCCTGTGTGTGAGTACAGGTCTCCAGTGCTCATTTAGGGATGCGTTTTGAAAGAAACGTATTCCTATCCCAGGGGTACCCCTGGGATAGGAATACGTTTCATCTCATCATAAAGCCTTGATGTTAAACATTGGGTTGTACGTATTCCTATCCCAGGGGTACCCCTGGGATAGGAATACGTTTCATCTCATCATAAAGCCTTGATGTTAAACATTGGGTTGGCAACACGCAAGTGATACCTCTGGTATTGCAAGCGTCCATAGGCTATGGTAACTGCTTAACATCAGGTGGGCCGTATGCTTGTTTGCCACCTAAGTAGTATAAAAAATAAAAGTAGTTTAAAAAAATGTAGTTCTTTAGCTGTGTACTTGCTTGTATGATGCACTAAAATTGTAATAGTCATATCATTTTTCAGTAAAAAGATCCTATACTTAAAACCTTGACTGCCTTGATGGTCCAGTGGCCGCAGTATGCGCCTGCTGTGCACGAGGTTGTGGGTTCGATTCCCATACAGGACAAAACTTTGTGTGACCCGCAAAGAGTTGTCCTGAGTCTTGGTGTAATTTGTGTCCTTTAATTGTATGTTTGTAAAGTCACCCGCGACACAGAGCTTGTTCTCTAGTGCGGGAGTTGTCTTGAAAAAAAAACCTCACCTAATAGTAATGCTTGGATTCTATTTGAAGCTTAGATCGAAATTTGAAATTAAAAAAATAAAAAGGCATTTATGAAACTAAAGACATGACATCAACCGTCCCCTAAACGTCTGAAACAGACAATGTACAGTCCTTCTTCCAATCTAGTATTCAGTCCACGGTGCGCCCAGGCAATGATTACAGTTCGCGCCCGTCTTTATGGTAATGTAACTGTTGGAAATTCACTCGCGTTGATTTTTTTTCTTTTTCTTTCCTTTTTAACTTGAAACCTGGACTGTTTTGACTTTTGGGGTGATTGTGTATAAAGTTTAATGCTAAAGTTTGCGACCTCCTGAGTATTTTTGTCGTAAGGTTACATTTGATATTGGCCTACTGAAATGTGAAACATCAACAGTCAATTATTTTTAAACAGAATTTACGATAAGCGATAAATGCTAGAATTTATGCAATATAACATAAGTATAATGACCGTAGAGGTAGACAGGTGTATAGCCATGCACCCACGCTTCGCCAACAGTGATACGAGTAAGTTTCGTGTAATATGTACACACGGCAACGGATATAGCTGTACAGGGTCGCTATACGAAGATTACTTTTTTAAGAAAACCACTGTATATATTTCTGTAGAATTTGGCGATAGTGTACAATTAGACTAAACTTACAGTTAAAAATATATTTCACCCAAATTCATACATTGGTTTTCCTAAAAAACTAATTTTCATATAGCGGTCCTTTACAGCCATCTCCGTTGCCGAGTGTACGTGGGGTGAGCATATTTATTTATTTAATTACATGGAAATCTTACAGCTAGATGTAACAAAGTAGTAACGTGTATGGTAAACAGACAGCCAATTACAAGACTTCACATATAGGTGACAGATTAATATAACGTGAACAAAATTATACATAGGCATGTACTTTACATGTTATTTGTATTGTTATTATCACTAAAATAGTTTTCCAAACATATATAAATTAAAAAAGAAAAAATCATATTGCAATATACCTGACATAGATTTAGATTTTACAAATATAATATTATAAGTATATTTGTTTTTTTCTGAATAAAAAAATTACTCAGCTATAGTAGCATTCTACTGGTAACTACTACTGTTTTATTTTTAAATTCATTCTGCGGTTTATTATTACTAAAAACAATTTAATATTTTCTCTTTAAAATATAATTACTTAGTGTAAATTTCGTAATTTTTTTCATAAAATATTAACCTAAGCGAAGATCCGTCATTAGAGGGTTTTAGCTGTCAAATTGTCAACTCACCGGTCACGTGCCATGGATTTTATGAGCTTTTTTTTTCAGTAAAAACCTGTCGAGATTCGCTTGATTCGGTAAATTGCCGAGGGTCGATGATTGTGGAGCAGTAGAATTTAAAATTTTGCGCCACGTACCGGGCCTCTGTATTGAATACAAATGGGATTGCTTGCACTTTCGTTTAAGGCTTTGAAGGTGTTGAAAATAAATTGTTTTACGAGTGTTAAAAACTGAGGGTAAAGAAGAAATGTAAATTACTGTCTGAGAATACCACGGAGCTGCTTTTTAATTTAAAAAGTGATTTATGAAGTGAAATCATTTTAGATTTGGTTTTTATTTTCACCTGAAATAAAAGCCATGATGTGTATGTAGCAACAATTAAGATTAATAAATTAATAGTTATTAAATTAGATGTCATGTGATAATGGCATAATAGTACACTATTTTTGTATACTATTTGGTTGGCAAACAAGCATATGGCCGGCCTGATGTTAAGCAGTCACCAGTAGGCCACCACTTGCGTATTGCTGACCCATTTTTTGCACCACGGCTTTAAGACGGCTTATCCTTGAGATAGGAAAACGTTTTTATCAAAACTCATCCCTAAATGAGCGTTGGAGACTTTTACTCATATATAAGAACACAACTACACCGCTGTGTGTTATTTGGCTGTGGTCTTCTGTAAGGTCGAGGTCCTTCCCAATGCAGGCTTGTTTGCTAGTATGATGCCCTACCTCCCTTAATACTCTTCCCAACCAAGATTGTTAATCGTATTTGAGGGATAACCTACTACAAAATCCACCATTTGGGTCCACCAGTGCATTGAATAGCACGCTGAAGTTCACTATGATCCACCATTGGTCTGAGTGAATATACATCTTTCAACGACATTCTTAACAATAAATTAAATAAGGCCTAATCCATATTCCATCTTAATCATTATACCTGTAAGTTACTTTTATTTAATTATATACACAATTTGTCCTATGATCAAACCGAAGATATGTTAATTATACTGAAATAAGTCATGTAAATGTTACCTTATATATAGTCTAATTGTTTGTTTAGTTTCTTAATAATATTAGCGAGTATTTATATTGTACCTAAACTAATTTATAGCTACATGCATTGTAACCGTCTGTAAACAAAAATATATATACCTTAAGTTATATTTAAGAACTATATTGTATCTAAATTCCTTATTATCTGAATAAATATTTATTATTATTATTATTTATTACATCAATCCACATTATAAGAAACAAATACGTGTAGATTATATACCACTTTTTTTTTTTGCTTTTATATTTTCAATTGTTAATAATGTTCAGTGAAATTCCAAAAGTATTTTTGTCAAAAATGTCGAGTGTAGACTGTACAAAGCACGTCTGTTTCGCACGAAACGCGTCAATGAATCGCCACTCTTTTAAAGCTGTCCTCCCCTATCGAAAGAATTCTTTGAATTCTGTCCCCCTCTCTTTGAGAGTTTCATTTTGTGAATTTTGCTGTGCTTTTTAACTTGTTCAGTCCAAATTTATTAACGGTGCAGTACTACTATGAAAGTGTGACATTTATGAAAGAAAATGCGAAAAAGATGCTTGAAATATTTCTATGAAATATTTTACTTACTCTATGCCAACACGGCCAGCGTGGTATAGTAGGCTAGTATCCCTCCAAATTTTTAGAGGAGACCCTTGCCCAGCAGTGGGACGTTTATGGGTTGAGATGATGATAATAATATTACTTAAGGTGGCCAACAAACTTAGAGTTCATCTGATGGTTAGTCACCGTCACTCGCGTGTTGTCGAAGAAATTTGTTGTACCCGCGATTTGAAATTACTTTATAATCATAATATTTATTTACTTACGGTTTTAGATTTCACAACAATAGAAATATTGTAAATTTCATTTCTTAAAATTGAGTAAATAAATTATTTGTACTAAGGACCAAGTGCTGAGCCGCGGTAAACTTTACAAATATACGATTAACGGTCACAAAAAACACCCAGACTCGGGATAAACATTTATGGATTACGCAAAGTATTATTTAAAGTGTGAGAATCAACCCACACGGCCTCCGGCTTGGCAATCGAGGTCACTAACTACTAGACAAACAGGCCAGTCAAACATAATAATAATTTAATAATAATAATTTATTTATTTCTGTAAGTTTTTACAGAAATAAATATTATTATCTTTGACTGGCCTATTAGTCTAGTGGTTGCTAATGCACATAATGATCAATAATAATTATGTGATTCGATGACATTACATTTGTTGGTGCACAGCATATAAACAATTGAGCTACTGGGCCTTAACTAAGCAGAGCCTGTATTTGAGGTCACAGTGTACTCCATAATTAAATTATACTATAATAACAATAATATTGATACAATATAATATAATTATGATTTTATAAATATATAAAATATTATTGCACCTTGTTGGATGCTGCCATTTTGCATTCTATCCATTTCGTGGTTACAATTTCTGAACGTTTCTATCCCAGCGGCAATCGGTTCTGCGGGTTATAATATGTACCCTGCCCATTGCCACTTAATTGAGGCAATTATTCAAGCTATGCCGGTCATTATATTAGGCACTCTTAAGTATGAAGTTACACCGTGCCGGGATCGGTCCGGGCCCCTTCCCTGTCTTATTCACCGTGCGCCGGCTGTTTGCAAGTATTCATTGCACGGCCATGGCTCGTCTGTACAACTGGTGATTGTGTCAGACGATATAATGCTTTATTAATTCGTGGACTGGCTCTCTGGGCGCCCGGCGATCGCGTTCATGTTACAACGTGACAGGTCCGGGCCGAGCCAGAGCCGAGAAACAATACTCACCGATATCGACATTACGAAGTGTAACGTCATGTAAATTAAAACAGGTTAAATAAAAAATGTTGTTACACTTTCGATCATATATGTCATTAGTAGAAATGTACTATCAGTTAAATGGGATTTGGGTTTTCGGTGAAATGGCTCATCAATGAAATAACCCTTCGGTCAAGTAAGCTTTTCGGTGATGTGGCGTAGTAGAAATGGGCTTCGTTAAAATGTCTTTCGATAGTAACTCATATTATTGAAAGACATTTTAACAAATCCCGAACCAACCGTTAATATTGCGATATTCAAACTAATTTTAACTCTACTAACAGCTGCTACTTCTCTGCTCTGCTCTGACCTCATTATTCATACTCAACAATATTTTCCTCTAACCAACAAACTAAACATTTTCAACAAAAATCCCCGCAAGATTCTCTTCAACCTAAACCTTAAATAACATCCTGAACCGACCCTAAAATAATGCAGTCGACATAAAAAGATTAACAGCGCGCCCACTTTTGTGCCAGAGACAGGGGATCAAGAAATATAGCCAGAGAAAGACGGCAAAGGTACGATAGGGTTTGGTCACAATGTAGCGAATATTTGCTAGCTAAAAAGGTTGTATAGTAAAGGGAACAAAAGAAAGAAGATATGTGATGAGCGTGTCGCATGATATTTATTAAGTTTTTGGGCGATACAGAAGAGATTTAGGTTAATATATACTTATGTATTAGCTCTAGCAATTTTGTTCATGCTTCTTAGAAATGGGTTTCGCAAAGTATATTGCTAGGTAGTAACCTACCTCATTAGTTTCACAAGCTAACATTTGCCGCCGATTGTGAAATCGTGGGTTTAATCGATGATTTCTGTTCGAAAATTATCAAACTTATTTTATTTTCTTTCTGTAAGAAGACAAAGATACAATTAACGGTCACAAAGTACACCCAGACACGGGACAACCATTTATGGATCACACAATTTTTTTTCCCCGTGTGAGTATTTAACCTACATACCGCCGCGCAGTAATAAATAGCGAGGTAACCACTTAAGCCACTGAGCCAACCGTGCAGATATCTTGTATCATGTAAGCAATATGTATTTTGGTGTACAATAAAGAGCTATCTATTTTGATGACATATACTGCATACTGCCTTACTCCTTAAGGAAAAAGGCGTGAAGAAGTAATATTATTGCTGTCTTGTAATAACATACATTTCTTTCAACAATCATCATAAAAAAAATATCTACAAAAAACAATAATGTTTACGCTCCCTTATAAAAATCATTTTCTGATAACCGTGACCGCAACTCAGTGGCCGAACAAAAATAATCTTCATACTCGTATGTCCTAATGTCACCATAATACGTTGTAGGGGGAGGGCCCATTCCGTGTTATAATAAACATGCCTTAGGAACGGTACACACGAGTGGGCTCTTACTACTCATCTTTATATTTGGTGGAAAGATTGATGAATCTGGTATCATGAATTAATCTAATATCATTACTTAGTCGTTACTCTTTTTAATGCTTGTAAGAGAAGTGAGTTTACGTCTTAAAGTGCTACACCGCTGTGTGTAGTCATTTGGCTGTCGTCTTCTGTAAAGTGAAGGTCCTTCCTCTTATTTGGTTACACAATTTGAGTTTGATCTTTGGAATAAGGTCTCTAATATTTAATTATGTTAAAATTTTAGTTGTTACCTTTTTATTACCGCTTAACATAATACCCTAATGAAAATTAAAATTTTGATGGGGTATGCCCCATCAAAATTTTAATTTTCATTCATATTATCTCTTTAGAAGCATCAGCCATGATGCTTCTAAAATTCTATTGATTAGGGTAACTGCTTACTATCAGGTGGGACGTATGCTTGCTTTTAGAAATCACCACCGAATAGAATAAATCTTTAAAATGGTGCGGGTTTCTGAAATAATCCGATAATGAGACCACTCAAGGGATCCGATGCGGTTAGTATTATTAGTAAGTAACTGACCAAGTCTCAAGACTGTGTTCGATGCTTATTTATTTGGCCACTACTTGTATTATTACTAAGTATCGATGAAAGCACAGATATAGATACACATAGATAACGCAAATGCACGTACTTCGCGTGTCCGAACCCCGACAAAGCGTCGAGGTTGGTCGCCGCAACTTACAGTCCGCGCGCGTCTGTTGTCGCTGCCGGTCGTCCGCAAAAACTAAAAAAATGCCTCGTTGCGTGATAATTAACTGCAATATCCCAAAAATTTCAAGCACCCAAAGACAGGAACATATTTCTTATCACAGGTAAGCTATTTTAACATTATATTATGCGTAAATTCATTTTAAAACAATTTTTTATGTATTTAGAGCTGTGATTTCAAGGATATACCTAAGTAACTATAGATTAACGTTAAGTAAAACAATATTCACATTACGTTGACGTGTTTGGTTTGAGCGTTGGAACTGACGTTGTGTGTTAAAAGACGATGAATATTACAACAAGCGATACTGTCGCGCATCGCTTCGACTTCGTGATACAGGCAATTTATCATTCGTCTGTCAAATCTAGCGACTATTGTTGTTTGTTCTACAACATATATCAATAATCGATTTTAATCGATATCGGACAGATGAATGATATAAAAGAAAAATGTATTGCGGCCACCGGACGAAAAGACTGGTTCCCGACGAAACACAGTACTATTTGTTCCGAACATTTTGAAAACACCAGTTTCATTGAAGGGAAAAAGTTGAGATTATTGAAAAAAACGGCATGCCCAACTATTGATATACTAAAACCCATTGACAAGGAAAATGAGGTTAGTGAATAGATTAAATGTGTAACATATTTTTATTTAATAAAGTATAAAATATATGACATACACCTATTTGTGCTTTACAGAATAAAGATATATCGCAAAATCCTTCATCATTGCCAAGGAAGAGAAAACTAGAAAAGGTATAGTTAAAATATATTTTTCGTGTAAATGTGTACCTACAAATATAAGAAAAGACTAACGGTATAATGTAAGCTAGAAGCAAAAGTGGAAGACTTGAGCGAAAGCGTGTAAGTAACGGAACTAGAGTGGAAATGGCAGCGGAAACAGGGATTGAGAGAGACTAGGAATCAGCTACTATAAACAACTATAACTTATTTTACTTTACAGGATGTCCATGAACTACCCATATCAAAAGGAAAAAGTGAAATGGAAAAGAAATTATTAACTAAAATAAATAATGCACAAGAAAAAATTAATCACGTTGTATCTATACAAGATAAAAGTACAAATGAACAGCAAAAACAAATACAAAAATGGTGTGAAAATTCGAGAGCGTATTACCGCAAATAAAACAGTACAAGGGAGTACTCGAAGTAAATATTAGAGAAGAAGAAGAACGTGAATTGATTAAATCTAGTGGCGGCAGTGACAAACGATCTTATTTATTTAGAACTTAATATACAGAACATGTATAAAGGCGGACTTAATGCCAAAGGCATTCTCTCTGCCAGTCAACCTAGGTATAGGGTAATGCAGAGATTAAACATAGTGTGTGCATATTAGTTTGAGGTCTAGAAAGAAGTAATTATTATGAGAAATATATAATAATTATAAATTAAATAAAAATAAAAATTATAAGTGATATATAGGTATATGCAAAATCACAACAATCTAGGTATATGTATATTGTATATATTTTAAAAAGACAACTCCCGCACTAGAGAACAAACTCTGTGTTGCGGGGGACTTTACAAACATACAATTAACGGACACAAATTACACCCAGACTCAGAACAAGTAGTAACGACATTTAAAATATGAGTAAGAGTGAGATAATCAGTGCGGCGGCTGCAGTTGAATCGATTGAATCGTAGCGGCCGGAGGAGCATTGGCGGCATCAGTGTCTTTGAATCGGTTTGGATTTCTCGTCACTAAATTTCGGCTGTGACGTCACAATAGGTGTTAAAAAGTCGGCACGCTTGATTTCAATACAAACTGTGATACTTGCGTTATCTATGTATATCTATATCTGTGGATGAAAGTATTTGAGTATAATTAGAGAAGGCGTTAATAATAACTGGTGTACTATACTCACTTTCTTAAATTAAAAGATGTCAGCATTTTGCTATCGAAGCGATTAGGGGAGAACCCCACGTTAATTATAGATCACCCACCGACACTTCAATCACTAAATCATTAACGTCAGCTCACCCCTCTGTTTACAAAATGGCAGGTAAACTTGAAATTGCAATAAGTATAAACTAATAAGTCATTACTTTAGCTCTGGCTTTGAATTTTAGTAGCGTACCTAATATTACGAAATTTGATTATCTTTACCATGTTATAAAGAGGTAAAGTATGTAATGTTGTAGAGGGTATCTCTGGATCTACTGAACCGATTTTGAAAAATCTTTTACTAATAGAAAGCCACGTTATTTATATTGACAAAAACATTACGGGACTCCGGGAAATATCATCCGTGCAAAGCTGGGGCAAGCAGCTAGTACTTATATATAGCACTAGAGGTAGCCTGCGACTTCGTCCGCGTGGTAATTTGGAACGTACATTTCCCCAATTTTGCAACATATCTCACTATTACTCCGCTCCTATTGATCATAGCGTGATGTTATATAGCCTATAGCCTGCCTGGATAAATGCACTTTTCAACAAAAAAAATTTTTTTTTCTAATCGAACCAGTACTTTCTGAGATTAGCGCGTTCAACAATCAAACACTTCAGCTTTATAATATTAGTATGTGTCACTAGTGTCTGCCTTCCCTTTTGGGATAACAGGCGCTTTCCTATATAAGGTTTATACTGAATACTATGATAGATTTCTTCTTTTTATTTGGAGAGCGATTAGGTTGGCCAACCTGTCGAGTTTTTCAGATCGCCCATATAACCTCTGCCATCACTTAATGAATGACGGGTTGTGTCAATAGTCAAGACCAACTTTTAACGTGTCCTTTGAAGCAAGGATACAGATGAAATCCCATTATGCGGTCACCTATCCTTAGATTTACAAGATTCATAATAGATACTCGTAGCGTAAACCTACACACAACTGTTAATTGTGTTTTTATTAGATCATTGTTACATTATTTTTCTTGTCTTTTATTTTTAATGTTGTGCGTCATCTGCGTGGTAAAATAAATTTATTTTCTTTCCTTCTTCTTTCTTCTACTCAGTCTATTTGTCAAATGGAGGTGGTTAAAAAAATTAAATCAGCTATTGTCTAACGCAGTCGTTATTCGTTGGTGGATTTTTAATTAAATTTAAAATTTGGTTTCGATAGCAATTTCCCTCCCGTGTGTACATATCTTTACTCATGATCCGAAAAGGTCGGCGATTGAACGAATAAAAACATGCAAAGCCAAAGGTTTATATTTATCATTGGAGTACATAAAAGGTGACTACTTTGATTCCCATTTGAGTCAACTTTGATTTGTTTTGTGATCCTTTATGGTGCTTAGCCTGGCATAGGTCGACTATTTCAGGCTTCAGTAGGTACCTATTCAATTGATATTTCAATCAAATTATACTACTGTTACTGTCGGCAAGCGGAAAAATCTTAGAGGATAACAATAATCTATTTATTCCTTCCTTATTTATTGTATTCTCACAAAATCCATTCGTTTTACCTATCAATAAAAAGATGAATAAAGCGTGCAAATTATTTTCGTCACAAATTATCTCGTAAATTGTCAATTGCCAATTTTTCAAGTTGACACGAACATCGTTACAAAAGTTATCCGTGCCGACGCTTTGCAATTTATAAAGGGGCACATTTCACTCGCGGAAAAAAATCTTTGAAATAAAAATTACAAGAAACGTAGGGGAATTTATAAAGTTTTTGGTGCCACGGATAAACGTATTTAGTAATACGCCATAAGAAGATGGAGTGGATTTGATAAATCAAAAACTCCAATATTCGTAAGCATAACACACACACGACACATGTCATGTCAAAACATAAGTTCGGAATTAAATTTACAAGAAAGTAACGTTTTTGTGATTTTAAGATATTGAAATCGATTTCTTTTGAGTCTGGGATTTGATTGATGTGATTTTTGATTTGACAAAATAATGTCTTTAAGAGTTTAATTTTCAAGCGAGTAGCTTTATAAATAATACAGAATCAGTCGAGAGGTAAGGTACTATACAATCGAGCAAGCTTCACTACTGGTGAAGCCCTATTTTTATATAATATAAACGTTTTCCTATCCCAGGGATACTGCAGCAGAGAACCCAGATTTTTAAATTTTTGGGTCGGCATACGCAAATAATGCCTCAGATATTGATAGCGTCCTGATTATAATAATAATTTATGCTTGTTTGTTGCCACCTTAAGTAGTATAAAAAAATCGATGAAAGTGATGAATTCGGCGTGGTTATTGGCAACAATTGAATTAAAACTACGGGAAAAACTAGTAACAGTTTGAGAAACTAGGGAGATAAATAGTTGAAAAGATTTATGGCACAGCATATGTTCTCTCGAACGCTTAAGTAATAACTTTATGCCAAAAATTTAACGCCGAAAATAAATTTTCAAAACATCATTAGAGTAGAGAATCACATCAGTGGCTTCAGCGTGGGATCGTATGGGGTGCCGCAGGGAAGTACGTTAGGTCCGACACTATTTCTAGCGTACATAAATGACCTATGTAAATGTCAAATTAAGGGTGCTGAGATACAAATGTTTGCTGATGACACTGTTATACTTTTTCATGGTGATACTTGGGAGAATGTTCGACAAATAACCGAAGAAGGCATGTCAGTTGTCACTGCTTAGCTTGAAGACAGTTTACTAACACTAAATGTCGATAAGACTAAATTCCTTTGTTTTAGTAAGACCACGGTGAATTCGCCAGCAAATTTTCAGCTTCACACACACTCTTATTCGTGTAACCGATCTAACAATGCTTTTACATTATGTTGTAGTTGTCCCAAGTTATCCAGAGCTACAGAAATAAAATATTTAGGGGTAAACATTGACGACAAACTAAATTGGAAGAAACATATAACAACAGTTAGTATTAGACTTAGGAAACTTATATATATTTTTAAAGACATGAGATAGATACCAGACACTGCACTCTTAATACAAACATACAAGGCTTTGGCTGAATGTGTAATTACTTATTGCATATGTTCATGGGGCTCAGCAGCCAAGACACATATGCTTCAACTTGAAAGAGCACAACGTGCTGTTCTGAAAGTACTTCTTTACCTACCGTTCCGACACCCAACACATTCAGTCTATAAAAAAGCTGATGTTCTTAGTGTGCGAAAGTTGTTTGTCTATCAGTGTATTCGAAAATACCATAAAAACACGGTACCTTCTTTTCAATCCTCGGGTAAAAGAATAGATAAATGTCCAGTCCCCACAGTAAAAAGTAAATTTGCTCAACAACATTATAGTAATGTTGCACCTAGACTATATAATAAACTTAATTTAGCTTATAAAACTAAACATCTATCTAACTATCAAATTAAAAATAAAATTAAACACACACACACACACACACACACACACACACACACACACACACGCGCACACACATAATATAGACAAACAATACGTATATTATAACATAAAATAATATAACAGTTACTATTGTATAAACTTAATTTTTACTTATATAGATGTACCTACTTATAAACTAGATTGTAACTTTTGTTTCGATTGTTTCTGGGAAGGGACTGATTCCTAACACACAGCTCACGCTAGTTTGGGAATCAGGGCTTATAAACCTATTGTAAAAACCTTGATGTTACAATAAAGATTTATTTATTATTATTTATTATTCATCAGAAGTACTTACTCGTTTTTGGTAACCGATGAGAGTGAGATGTGATGATAGGAATACAGAAAATGGCGTCGATGTGACCGATCGTGGTCATTGTTCTTGTGTATGTATCGCTGTCTATATAAATGTATTGCATTCTTACAAGCACACAGAGATCTGTTTCGAATTTTCATAAAGATTTTTTACAAAAATAAAAAGGTTTTTTTTATATTACTTGGGCGGCAAACAAGCTAACGGCCCGCGTGACGTTTAGAAGTTTGTTACCGTAGCCTATGCGTGCTTGAAATACCATAGATATCATTTGCGTGTTGCAGACCCAAAAATAAACACCAGGGTTTTATGATAGAATTTCGGTTGGATAGGAAGCGTTCGTTTAAGACGTATCCCTAAATGAGCTCTATAAACCTGTGCTCACATACAGGAACACAACTACACAGTACACAGTGTATAGTCATTTGCCTGTGGTCTTCTGTTAGGTGGAGTGAATAGTTATGCCATGCTTTGTCCTCTTCTTGCGAATGTCAAATTAGTGATGACAGAATGAGAGATTATATAATAAAGTTACACCTGCACAATATACTGACGAATCGCCTAAATAAGGCGATCGTTATGCCGAACCTCTTGTATGGGTCTGAAACGTGGTGCCTTTACCGCAAGCATATCCGCACATAAGATAGATTTCACCTCAAATGCCTTCGCGACATTATGAATATACATTGGTCGGACCGTGTTCGGAACACGGAAGTTCTACGGCGGGCAAATATAGGTGGAATCGAGTCTTATCTAATGAAACGGCAGCTTCAGTGGTGTGGCCATGTCTCCCGAATGTCAGATGACAGAATGGCTAAGCGCATCTTTTACTCTAAGCTGCAGGATGGCAAACGGAAACACGGTGGCCAATTCCTGCGGTACAAAGATGTGCTTAAGCGGCACATGAAAAAATGTGACAAAGAACCGTCACAATGGGAGGAAATGGCGGCAGACCAACCACGGTGGAGGCACACCATAAACACCAAGGTGGCCGAGTTTGAGACGAAACGAAAAGTAGAGCTCGATGCTAAACGAGACGAGCTCAAGGCCCGAATACCCGAGGCCATACACTATAACTATGTCGGAGAGGTACTGACCTGTAGCGTATGTGGTCGTACATGCGTTGCAAAGATCGGTTACGTCAGTCATATGAGAGCACATCAACGAGGCTCTCAATAGTTAGTAGCCAGTCGCTGTGGCCGAATACGGTCAGGATTTATTTATGTATATATCTATACTGACGAATACAAAGTTCATCATACTAAAGATAATCTTCAAACGACGCTACAGGATATGGCTGAGTAAAATAAAATAAAATAACGATGGTTTATTAAAATTAATTATATAAGATGAAGAACAATTAATGACGCTTTAAGAAGATCTAGATAAACAAAACAACGCCGGCGTCATTTATTTATATACTGTTAAAGCGTCAACAAACTCTCTTGTCTTTTGTCTTTCCATTTAGCATTTATCATAAGTATTCCACTCCATTCACGAAATTCTTAAAGACATCGAGATACGGCAATACAGAGTCCAAATTGTCGCCTGTCAACGGAACCATTAGTCATAGAAATAAGCAATCATCTGGAGCACCCCTTTTTAATTATGCAAAATCTGTGCCATTCATTAACCCCCCCTCCCTCCTCTCTTTCCTCTGTACCCTCTTCCATTATCTCTGAGGAATGGACAAAATTATTTACTTGAAAATTATGAAAAATATGTAAGATGGATGACGCAATCTGTTTCAATTTCATTCGAGTGGTGAGCGCTTTGGTTTTGTTGTATAGCGATGCGGGCTTTAAATTGAACAGGTAGGAAGAACGATTTCTCCTTGTCAATGGTTTATTTTATACTTGACTAGATGTTACCCGCGGCTCTGCCCAAATGGAGCACATTCGCTATTCTAGACTATTATCTATCACTATACCAAATTTCATCCAGATCCGTTCAGTAGTTTTTACGACAAAGAGTTGCAAGAAACAATTAGTGATCGTATTCTTGTTATCAGTAATTGTGGAAACACATAGTGTGATTTAAACGTAATCGAGTGTTATTTACCTGCGCGACCGAATACCCCTGTGCTAGTGCAAATATATCACCCGTGCTTCTATACAAACATCCATACTCACAAACTTTCATATTTATAATATTAATACATATGATGTGCCCGCAGCTTTACCCGCATAATTATCTATTATCGTGATAATACATATGTGTCGTATGTCCCCTTTCTTAGGATACCATCTATCGCCTTGCTAAATTTTAAAAGGATCTATTCAGCTACTTGGTCATATAGAAGGCAACAAACCCAGACTTTTAATATTGAAAGGGATAATGTACCCATAAGTTCAACAGTACAAAACAATATTAATTAATTTTTGAAACAATTTGAATCACTACATCGCGTCAAACACGAACTCTATCATCAACAGTTCTCAATTATCAATTCAAGCCGTTAGCTAGTTGGATGTCAATATTCATTTAGCGGCTTGGCCACGGTGTGCGCGTGATTTGTCGCTTCCCCCCGCACCACCTCTATCCACCAAAGGGAACGATACGTGGTCCGCATACGAAATCGCGACGAGTTTCGCACAGGGTCGCCAATTGATGTCGAAAATCGTTTTCGTTATTAATAATTCGAAATCCGTCTCGTAGATTTCGCTTTGATTTATATGGTGATAGGTTATCGTGTTTTCTTTTTGGAAATAAAATAACAAATAGTGATTCCTCTTTGTGGATCTTATTTTTCATGTTTTTTTATTGCAGTATATATCTACTTGACTTCTTCGCTTTGGTGCTAATATTGATATTAACAGATTTTTATTTTTTATTTTACGTACGATAATAATCCACGTATCGCATACTGACATTACATACATTGAATTGAAAAATATCATAGTCCCTACACTAAAACTTGTAGCGATCATTAAAATTGATATTTGTCCCGTGTGGAGATCGAACCTATACAATACGCCATGCGGTAAAAAATCAACACCATATTACTAAGGCAAACAAACTTATATTATTAATGGCACACTGCATGGTAAGCAGCTACTGTCTTAAGAAATGAAGGAAAAAAAAACTTGCAGCCTAAAAGAAACTACCTCTTGCTGGTGGTACAGTTTCCTCAAAGGACCTTTGAAAATATTCCTCACTAACACTAACAGTCACAGAACAGCGTCGTGTTAAAAATACTGCATGTGTGGTTTAGTGCTTAAGGTGTATTACAAGTGTTGTAGACTCGATGCTCGCACGTGATAATGTTCTTAAATTGAATATTTGTACAATTGTACAAACATTTAGTCCTGGAGTTATTTTCAAAAATATATATATGAAAAAATTCATTCGACTTTAATCGGTTATATTATTTCATAATCATCATCATCATCTCAACCCATAAACGTTCCACTACTGGGCACAGGTCTCCTCCAAGGGATATTAGCCTACTATACTACGTTGGCCAGACGGATTGGTAATAGGGTTTTGTTTCGGGTTTCCCCTCTCTTATATTATTTAAATAACCCTAATTTCGAGTCATGTTTACATATTACTAACATTACAGCTAATTTAAAAAAAACAGTTGGTTAAAGTTGTTTTCTGTTTGTTGACAGATTTTTCTCAGTACATGGGCGACATGGATATACAAGACTACAAGGCGATGGCCGGTGGAACTGACAGGTAAGTGTCTATTTAAGCCATATACTAAGCATAAGTTAAAGTTATAAAGATAAATTAAAATAATATTTTTTTACAAAATAATAATTTAAGGTACATAATAATAAAAGCAATAAAATTCGAAAACATCGAAAATAATCATTTCGAAAACAAATGCAATTCATTTCATGACAATTGCCAAATAATATGTATTTCCAATAAAATTCAGGAATCAATATAATTATCAATTTTCGTCGAAAAGGTCCTCAAAGAGAATGTGTTATATTCTTTTGAATTGGTGCTGGAATGAATAAAGTCGGTGCACATTGATAAAATTAATTTGTGACAACACAATAATTCACTTCATTTTGGAATTTCATTGGAAGTCTTCATTGTGCTGATATTGATATTTATAGCGGATTTTTGTTCTGTATTGTTTGTTTGTCTGTAAACAAAGTAAATATTTGTATGACAACAAATATTTACTTTGTTTACAACACGAAGTGCCAGCGTGTTTACCTAGTATATAATGAAAAATGCAGACTAAATAATAATTTAATTTAGATAGTTTCTACCTAGTTACTTAAATCTTAAGATAGCCCCCTTGTCCTCTGTATTACGTATACTTTTTTAAAGTACAGTTTTTTCCAGAATAGCTATATAAAATTGTCGAAATCCGTATACAAAAGATATGACCATTATGGTATTAAATTTATCATCATATATTTCTCCATTTTATCATAAAAGCAGAATCTTATTCCTTAAAAAAACTGCACACGAAAAATCTTGGTCGTCGAAACAAAATACAGCTATAAAAATTGTCATTTTAATCAACATGAAAGCCTCTAAAGAATATATCAAAATATACTGTATAACATGTGTTTGTAAGGTCACGAGGACCCTCCAATCTGCCTCCATTCATTCACGCGGAGTCATCCATCTTGTTTTTCTTTTTTTTTGCTCGCATATCCCTAGAGTCGGGTGTTCGTCAAAGTGCAATATCATCAAATCACTGTAAAAGAAGTTTCATGATTTGAGGGGGTGCAGGGGGATGAAATATTACAACCAGAGAGGTTCGTTTCCGAAAGGACGAGTTGGTGATGCATGTGGCGTATAGAAAGCTATACTATCACGTTCACAAAGCTTCAATTAAAAGTAAATGGACATTTGTATTTTAAATCCTTAGAATGATTTACCGTTTTTGTTTAAATAAAATGTAAATGCAATATACAAAGGTATAAACAATTTTGTAAATTTTTAATACAATATTTTAGTAAGCAAATGAAATGAATAGCCACGTCACAAAACCCAGTTGTTGAACGTTTTTGGGGCCACCAACACGCAGTATTACCATCAATAGCTATATAGCAATCCAAAGGCTACGGTAACAGCTTACCATTAGGCGGTCTGTATGCTTATTTCCCGCATAAATAAATCGGCATTTAATAGCCAATGTACTCGTCATAGATCATGATTTAAACTACCTCTCGTACATACTAAGCTTTTTATTAAAGCTGAGTAGTACAACACATACCGATCGTTTTTAGTGTCGGCGTCGTTGTGCCGAGTCACTCAGGGCGTATTTCATGCTACGTCGACTCAAGAAATGATATTGTCGGGAATATGATTCGCGAATGTAACAAATGTATTATGTAGTCCGACCTTTAGGGTCGTCAGCACGGTCTTTAGGATGGACTTTCGAGTTTGTGTCCATATATTTCATTTTAGAAGGTTGTAAGTTTGCCCATATGCTGATAATTTTGAAGATATTTTTTTATACTACTTATTTAGCAAAAAAGCGTACGGTCTGCTTGATGGTAAGCAGTTACCTTATCCTATAATAATAATAAGAATAATATTTCCGGGACAACTCAAATATCGGTATCTGATTCCAAACTAGGCAGAGCCTGTACTATGGTAACCAGACAACTGAGAAACATACTTATATATTTCTAAATACATACATATTATAGATAAATTACACCCAGACACAGCACAAACATTTGTGCTTATCACACAAAGATTTGTTCTGGGTGGGAATCGAACCCACGACCTCCGGCATAGCAGTCAGAGTCACTAACCACTAGACCAACAGGCCAGTGGATGACTGCAATACTAAAGGTATACTTGCATGAACAAATATTGCATACCAGGGTTTTGTGATGGAGTATCCCTGGGATAGGTTTGTAAAATACACATTCCTTGATGAGCACTCGAAACAAAGAGTTCTTCTGAAATTATTACGAAGCAATGAATTTTGGATTTAATTTTTTTAAATACAACTTCCGCACTTCCAAACCTTGTGTCGCGGGGGACTTTACAAATATATCATTAACAAAGTACACACAGATTCGAAATAAACATTTATTGATCACGCTAATTTTTGTTCAGTGTGGGGATCGGACAACACGCCGCGCAGTGGTAAATGGCGAGGTAGCCTCTAAAACCACTGAACCAACCTTGCAGTCCATGCATTCAGTGGAAGAATATTGTTGGTCAACCATTATTGCATATGTGGTTTATTAGTTTAGGTGGTCGGTCGCTCGCCACTAACACCGCGCAGGGTGTTTTTCGCAGTGCAGTTCGTATCCCACACGGGACGAAAGTTTTTGTAATTACGTAAATTGTATGTTTGTGAAGCCTCACATGACACATTGTTTCTTAGCAAGGGAGTTAGTAACTATTTTAAAGCATTTGGTGCCTTCGATTCGATTCCCATATTATTTTTAAATGTATGTGATGTTTTGATTCGCAACATTGCGAATGGTCTAATCTGGTCTTTTTATTGGTCTAGTGCGCGAGTTATCCTTTTAAAAGAAAAAATACTACTTTAAAAAGTTATAGACCACCGTTATGATTGAATGTGGACTGCGTCATATAGAGACGCTGTTTTTATTGCTAACGTTTCAGTTCTCTTTGAAGTCGTCAAGTATACTCGACTTCTCATACATAAAAGAAAATACATTTAGCAAACACACGCTTTCACATTTTGCTTTAATGCTCATAATGCTAGTTATAGTCTAACTTGCCTTATCGAAACATGAACTCTAACTACATAATGTATTTCTTATAGAATACCTATCACCTCAAAACAAATAAAAAATAAAGTGTAGGTGCGTAGCTCTTAGTAGCAGTTCGTAGCTATTAGTGCTACGGCGTAGCACGTAGTGAATCCTTCGTCAAACATAAAGATGACAGGCACTGAGTGAAATTTTATAACGTTCATGATATAAAAAAATGTAAGTACCTACAATTTAATGGTCGAAAAGTAATTTGGTTGCAGTGAACCTTTTAACGCTTTAGCAATAAAAAATAGGGGTAGTCAGATGACTACCCCAACGATTTTGGACAAAATGAAATTGAACGAAAATATAAATATGTTTACAGATGTATACATATTTATATTTTCGTCTAATCTTAGTTACTAACATTATACTTTGTTTAATGTGAATTATGATTAACATTAATCGGTCTTCAATGAAATTGAGTGCCACTATCCCTATCTGTTATTAATATTTTATTATTTTTCAACTTCTTGCTTTTCCAACAACTATCACACTAAGAATACCCTGAGTCTCATGGGATTTTTTTTTAGTGTAGGTCAGAAAAATAGTCTCTTAAAGGAATCGACCCCACAACACTTTTGGCGTCATGATACTGGCAAGGTGAGCACCTCAGTCATTAAACCACACGTACGGTTCAAAAATTTGAAAAAAGTTGTAATTTTTTTTAATACTATTTGTAAGGTGGCAAACAAGCATACGGCGCGCCTGATGTGAAGCAGTTATCGTAGCCTATGGACGCCTGCAATATCAGAAGTATCCCTTGCGTGTAGCCAACTAATTTTTTTACACTAGGGCTTTATGATGGGACTATCCCTAGGATAGGATTACGTTTCTTTCAAAACGCATCCCTAAATGAGCGCTGGAGACCTGTACTCACACACAGGAACACAACTACACCACTGTGTGTAGATATTTGGCTGTGGTCTTCTGTAAGGTGGAGGTCCTGTCGGGCTTGCTCGCTAGTACGGTGCCATACCTTTCATAAAATTTGAATTATTATTGGGTTATATTACGTTATTGCTAAGCCCATAGACACGCATGTGCACTGTTGACGCGGCGGTGCGTAAGCGCACGGACTCTGCACGATCTAATGCTTTACTGCACATCTGCCCTATACAGGTCCTATTTTGATCTGTTGAGAGTTTGGCCTAAGCGATAGACAACATAAATTTATAATTTGTATGTTATCGGGACCTTATAAATAAAATTCTGGCTATTGCAATCAATACCGTTTGAGGTTTAGTGTAAAGTGCCAAGTTTATTCCGTTTTGAATTTTAAAAAAATACTTTGAAATGAATCTCAGTGTTACCTACATTTTCCAATTGTATATCTCAACCATTTAAAATCCACTCAAATACAAACAAAAAGTTAATTAAAATCAATCCAGCCTCGTCAGTAGAGCCAGCAAGTCTAGTAGAAATTCGTGGTCTGCCTCTGTTCTTGGAAACATACTACTAACATAATATACTATATAGATACATAATTATAAATATTATATTATATTCACTATAATATAATATTTATAATTATGTATCTATCTCTATAATAAATTGTTAGTTGTCTTCAACCTAGTAATGCACAGAATATTAAAGTTGTCGAGTTTTGTTGTTAAGAATCAACTAGTTAGGATCATACCGCTTCCGCTTATGCCTTAGCTCCGTTATTAATACTTCGCTCCAATGTAGGTAAACTCATGCGTAAGATCATTGTCCGTTGGCCTATTGATCAGAAACTTCGCTTCAACAGTTTCATATAAATACTTGACACGTAGGCTTTATTAATAAAACATGATTATCGTTACAAGCGGTACGTAATATATATATTTATGTAGTGAAGTAAAACTGTTTTGTATTTAGTATCGATGACCTTAAGAAGGTTGCTGGGGTAGACTGGAGGTGGAAGGCGGAGGACCGGGTGTTGTGGCGAGAATTAGACGAGGCCTGTTCAGCAGTAGACTGAAACAGACTGATTAATTGTTTGAATTTGTAAGAAATTAAATTAGAAATCAAATGTAAAGAACTAGAATTTTAGTTGGCCTACTTTATTTGAAAAAGAACATTTTAGAATTTTGAAAAAAAAAATATACCTAATAATATGTGGTGTTCATTTGTTTTTTTATACCATATTAATTTGTCGTATCGTTTTGCCTATTATGAACTTTTACACCCTGGTCGGTTGCTAACGCTCTTAATTTTGCATATTTATTTTTATTAAAATAAAGGATTATAGTAATATCATTTATTTACACAGACCCTACACCCATATTTATTATAACGTTAAACACTCAAACTATGAGAAATGAAAACTAAAAAAAAACCATTAGCAGTTAAAGCCAGCTAGCCAATAATAGCCTCCCAACAAGTCTTAACAGATGCCCATCAATAACAGAAACTATCTTTAGCAAAGGCGCCAAGACTGCAATGGATCGATAACCAATCAGCTTCAAGCTCGGCCCGGTAGAATTACCTGGGCCTTGATTAGGTACTCGCGATCTCTGTAACTACAAGCTAGACGGTCAATAAACTTGAGACAGCACCTCTTAATATTTTCCCCTGGATAACCGTTAGCTCTCACGCTTTTATGTTGCCCTGGTAATGTTTTGACGGCGGGTGATATTTTTAATGCAGTTGTTGTTAGAAGCGAATGATTCAGTATAATTTTAACAAAAAAAAACCGACTTCAGTACGGCAAGTTGTAAAATTTTCAGATATTTGTTTGTTACAATCGAATAAAATCGACTGAGCGTCGGGCTGAACACAGGTCAAGTAGGTATTAAAAGCAATATTTAATCTGTGCAATCCGCGCTCAATTCATTCACGTCATTATTTCTTATTAATAGTTGCTTAGCAACAATAACCGAAACCTATCTAATCGCCATCAGTAAAATACTTATTATTGAAAAGTTCAGATGGCCATCTGTGGTCTTCTTCATCAGTTTTACTTCACCAAATTACACTTTCTGAATGCAAATGATTGATTAGTTGTTAAAAATATTGAAATTGCTATATGTGTGCCTATAACTTTTGAGGAGTTCCCTCAATTCCTCATGGATCCCATCATCGGAACTTTCTTTTGATGATAATGGGACCAAACTGGAAGTATGTCCAGTCAGACAAAAAAAGAATTTTTCAAATCGGTCCATAAATGACGGAGTTATGCGGTAACAAACATTTAAAAAAAAAAAAAAAATACACACGAATTGATAACCTCCTCTTTTTGAAGTCGGTTAAAAAAGGGGAAAAAGGATTCTAGTATGTTTAAGACTGGTTTAGATAAACCATAGTAAAAAGAACAATAAATTAGTATTTATTTATATTGTCTGTTTTTTAGTGTTTTATTTTTATTTTATTGTTTTATACTACTTATGTGGAAAATCAGCATACAATATGCCTGTTGGTAAGCGTTTACCAAAGGTATAATTGATGCATATTATTACTCAAATAACAACACTATGTGTAGGTAGGTAAAAGGTCTTTTGCCTGACAATAACACAAAAATATGACCATGATGCACAATGCTAATAAACAAACCCACCAGACAGCATAAGCCTCAATTAAAAATTTCTCAGACACAACAGTAACACAAATCAAAGAGACAGCAGAATATTAACCGTGGCATTTTTCCACATAATAAGCTCTAACCAATTTACATAACGATCTTGTAACTAATGATCCAGCTGCTCATGTTTTATTAATATCCTGTGCAACGGAGACAATTTTACGTTGCCACAAATAAAAGCTACGAATTGAAAGTTAAGGTGTTGCCACATTTGCTTGAATTTGCCAAATAATCTGCAGTCTTTAAAATTATTCTGCTACATTAACAGTAGTGTAAAAAAAATGAACAACTGCAAATAGTTTAAATATTACAAACGACTATTTAAAATAGTTTGCATTTGAGACTCGTGCAAGAAAAAAATCGTAAGGTCAATAAAACGTGCATGGTGCAACGTGGACAGTCTCCCGACAAAGACTACCTAGTAAAAGTTGTGGGCAGTCGATGAAGAAGGTCTGTTCAAACTAAATTATGTGGAAATCCTTGGGCTGAGATGATGTTTGTTGTAAGTTGGTACTGGCTGATCTACTAAGTTTCTTGTTTATTTACTTAAATTATAAGTGAGTTTTCTTTGTATTACTGTTTATGATATTGTAAAAATATACGTATTCGTAACATAAGCTTTAAGCATAAATTATCATATACCAGTAGCCCACCCCGACTATCCACGGATTTAATTATTTTGTGCAATTTTCTATTTATTTTCCTTAAGAGCCTTCAACGATTTAATAGAAAACTGTAAAACGTATTAATGGGACAAGGATGATACTGATATTAGGGATGTATTAAAAATTAGTAAAATATTTATATTTTTTGACAGACAGTATTAAGTGAATGTGGCAACGCCTTAATACGGAGTTTCAAAGTTTCGATTGAACCGTCACAGATAACGAATAACAATAGTCTGAATGTAGAGCCTCGGTTTGTATCCGGGACTGAGTTTTCGACAAGTTTTTGTGTCTCTACGTATATGGTTGTTGGCTTTTTGTGATGCCAAATTAGTTTTTTGTTGTTATACTACGCCAGCATAATACTGACGGAAATGGCTGCATTCAGGCCGAGTTCTAGTTTTTGAGGAAATATGGTGATTTAATCTTTCAGAATATAGTTTGCATGCTTTATCTTTGAATTTTTTTTGAGGCAATTTTATTTCAATTGAATCTTATTTTTCTTTAAAAAAAGTGACCTATATGGCCTTTAATAACAAAAAAAGAACCTTACAAGAGAATTATCGTAGGAACTAATTAAAGGGCTAATAATATAGTATTATAAAAATAGGATACAAAGTACAACCAAGTTCTAACTTTGTTCCGCATTGAAACAGAAACAAACTACGCTACTAGAGTAACCGTATACACATTTTAATATTCGAAAATAGAATTTATACAATGTATATTGTACCTGCGTTATACTAAAACCCCTGTCCCAAAACTATCAACTAATCTAGTAGAGGCCATCAAGAGTACCGTAGACGTCAATGTTATCTATTATTAAAATCAGGGTTGGTACCTAGGCCGGTGGCTAAAACGCGTTGCCGAGACAGTTTTCAATTATCTACGTACTTTAACAATGTTGCATTGTGTATGGGAAATAAAATTATGTTTAGTGATAAACCGGGTTTTATGTTCTACTTGAGAAAAACATTTTCACTGTTGAAATTCGGTAGACTTTATTGAAATTAAAATCAATTGACCGCCTCTTTGCTTCCATGGTGTAAGCTGGTGTTTACGTTTTTGGCCAACTAATGAGGTGGTTGGTTGCGTAACAAAAGCCGGTTCAGGGTTAAGAAAATCATTATAACATGATGTTTAAAACGAAGAATTACTTGTTTTTTTTTTGTGTACATTTATTTCTTATCAAGAAATTTTTGCTTTGTGAATAACGGCCTTCCTTATAACCATTGATTCCTTATTTTAACCCAGAGGAATGCAATTTCCAAAAAAAAAAACGTTCCTAGTACTCATTTACGTCGTTTGAAGAACAAAATTTCAAGTCTGTATCTCCAGCAATCTTTGTTGATGAATCAATCAGTCGTGACAAGCAATTATAATTATACATGATTGTATATATTAACAAAATTATATTACATTTAAAATATATTAATACAGTGAAATGTTATTAAATAGAAAGGTTTATTGATCGGAACTACAGCAACCATAATTACTAGGTGCAGAGTAGGGTTGTGCAAAGGTAACATTATGGCGAATTTTAATTAAAACGCAAAACGTGTCGCTATCGATTCACTACTTGTTCCCTTTAGGGTTGACACGTAACTTCCAATTTAATTTTATAGACGGTATTTTATTTTGCATTGTCATTTTACCCCATTGCCTAAGGCAAAACAATAATTATAATTGCTAGTCTAGGCAGATTGTCTGTAATTTTTCACAATAAGATTGCTCCTTTCTGTCCTGTACTATCAGGGAATCAAATCAACGTTCTTGTTGATTTGTTTTAGAAATATTTTATGGAAATAAATAGATTAGTGATTTATATATGTATGTTTTATTGCGCCATTTGTCTTTAAGTCACTAATTGTAATGATGTAACTTGTAAAGAAATGAGTAAAAACAGACATGACAATTTATTTATTTATTTATTTATTTATATTTCAGTTGTTCACTGCACTCACAGTTACCCAACACGTGCAGTGAACCATTATAATCAAAATATAATACAGTAATTACTTATAAATTATTACATAGGTAGAAAACACAGAAATTAACAAATTGGCCTAATTTGCTGTTAAAAATGTCAACTTCTGGGTATTGAGCAATCAGCGAGTTAAGCAGTCCTACAGCCTGATTAGTTTGAATGAATAGGATCAAAGATTATCTGCAAATCAAACTTACACCCATTTATAATGTAAAAAGGCTAAAGTGCCAACCCTGTGAAGCGTTTGACGTTGACAGCTTGTAATATATTAATTAAAATGTTGTCGGCTCCGCTTCGATTTTATAGTTTCCAGTATAAAATAATAAATATAATAACAACGTCTGTTTTATAGTTTGCTCGTTACGTTGTTGCTGAGTTTGATTGCTGAATCATTCAGTGCCGATAATGCTGATTTTTTCCATACTTTTACAGTGACAAACAAAGCAAGCAGTAGTCATTGGATGCTTAAAATATCGAGAGAATTTCCCGCGCGATATTTGATCCGACATCTTTAATAGCAGAGTTTTGTGTTCTTGGTAACCCTTGATTAAGAAATGGTTATCTTCAACACTTTCCTTTAAATTACCTGTACACAGTGCACAGGAACACAACTACTAGTGTGTAGTTATTTGGTTGTTAGCTTCTTGGAAGATTCAGGTCCTTCCCCTTGTGTGTAAGTCGGGTATATCCACTTTTGGTGGTATGATGCCCTACCTTTTTTCGCTTTCAACAAATTGGCAATTAAAATAAAATTCAAACAGTATATTTATCTACGAACGAAAAATCAATTCATTTCCCATATGGATAACAAACAATTCACTTAAAAACCAAATAGATATACGATTGTGTATTCTTTTATATTAATGAATCGGATCTCGGCTCCATAGTTTTTAATATCTGTAATGAAAGCTGCAAATATGATGTGAGGTGCATGCGTCGAGTGTTGCGCTAAGGAATTAGGGCAAGTGCGTGGTGCTAAGAGAAAGTGGATTTAGATTAACAAAATTATTACGCAAGCCGATTTTATCGTTACTGTTTTAATTATTTACGAAAGAAAAATCAATTCATATCCCATATGGATAACAAACAATTCACTTAAAAAACCAAATAGATATACGATTGTGTATTCTTTCATATTAATGAATCGGATCTCGGCTCCATCGTTTTTAATATCTGTAATGAAAGCTGCAAATATTATGTGAGGTAGTGCTAAGAGATAGCGGTTTTAGATTAACAAAAGTATTACGAAAGCCGATTTTGTCGTTATTGTTTTAATGATTATAGTAAACTAGCTATTGCCCGCGGCTCCGCCCGCGTGGATGTCGGTTATCGCTGCAAAAAGTAGCATATGTGTTATTTCAGACCATAATCTATCTCTGTGCCAGATTTCATCCAAATCCATTCAGTAGTTTTTATGTGAAAGAGTAACAAACATCCATTCATCCATCAATCCATCCATTCTCACAAACTTTCACATTTATAATATAAGTAAGGATATACATACATCTAAACGCTTACTGATGATTGTTTTGTGTATTTGGTTGAATGAGGTGTTTACTTTGAGCCTTTCTCGTACAGTAACAAATGAATACATAGTTATACTATAAGTTGTATGTATATTATGATTGAATTCTTTTTTTAATCCACGGAAAAAGATGATGCAATTTTTTTTTCATGAGTTTTAAGTAAAAATCGTACAGACCTTTTTATGTCAATTACGCACTCATTGAATAAAATCATTCAAATCATCCAGCACATCCTATACTCTGAAGTTATCCATAGCATGTCTCATAATTGTGTCCGTATATGTATGGTAACATGTCTTTCTGGTCGTCTTCCCGCTCTCCATAACACAATCGTCTCTCCGCACATTTCATTTCCCATCGCAAAACAAAACTGCGACGTCGGTGCATTAGTAAATTACTCACGTCCGTAAAGTCTGTACTCGGTACTTTTCAAAACTTTGAATTTTGTCGCTAGACTCAAACTAACTAATTTGTATAATTAACATACTCTGCCTTCGTCCGGATTAGACTGTTGTTTTGTAAATTTTCCCTTAATATAATTCCACGGAGATATATTTTTGGAGGCAGTGTTGCAATAAATTGTTGTTTTTTAAAATTGATAATAAATAATATTAGTTAGATTATAATTTGTCTTCATCCATCTGTTTGTTTTTATCATCTTACTTAATGTAATAGAATAATTTTCGAAAATTTAATTTATACTTGTAACTTTATACTGAACTGTGCATAAATTAGGAGTATAATTTATTATACTTATGATTTACGCATAATGCAATATCATAATTATTATGTACCAGCTGTTACCCGCGGCTCCGCCCACGTGGATGTTGGTTATCGCTGCAAAAAGTAGCCTATGTGTTATTCCAGACCATAATCTATCTCTGTGCTAAATTTCATCCAGATCCGTTTAGTAGTTTTCACGTGAAAGAGTCACAAACATCCATCCATCCATCCATCCATTCTCACAAACTTTCACATTTATAATGTTAGTAAGGATGACATCCTGTAGGACTATGGCTAGAGAGAATAATTTGTAGATTTGATATTTTGTTTACACAAAAAAAAGCATATCCACCAAAAACACATTGATAGCTTCTACACAACTCTTTCATAGGCGACTACCTACCGCAGATGCTGCAAAAAGACAAAAATATTCCGCTGGATATTATACGCGGAGAGCGGATATTTAGCAATGGAGAGAGCTATGCTTGGAGTTTCCCTGCGAGATCGAATCAGAAACGAGGAGATCCGTAGGAGAACCAAAGTGACCGACATAGCTCGAAAAATTGCCACAATTAAGTGGCAATGGGCAGGGCACATAGATCGCAGAACCGATGGCCGTTGGGGCAGAAAGGTTCTAGAGTGGCGACCACAAACTGGTAGTCGAAGCGTGGGCAGACCTCCAACAAGGTGGACCGACGACCTGGTAAAGGTCGCGGGCAACCGATGGACAAGGTCAGCTCAGGACCGAATGATGTGGAAGACCTTGGAGGAGGCCTATGTCTAGCAGTGGACGTCTCGTGGCTGAGATGGATTATACGCTGAATGTACCACCGAAGTAAAGAAATATCATGACTGTGCAGCTCAGTTCTAATCCACAGCTCATAAGAACAGGTGGTTAAAAATACATTTTCATCTGTATTGACTTTCGATTTGCGCGAAGTGATGAGCAGTAGTCGAAGTTATATTTGTATTTCATTAACTGATAAGTTTTATTTTTCCGTCAGTTTAGCGTGACTTGTTCCAATTGGTAAAGTATCGCACAGTTGTGGAATGGATGAGGATGAACATTGTACTACAAATATTTTTTGTTTACAAATAGTTTGGGCTACTTTTTATAATGCAAACGTTCTTAAACATTCGACTAAATCATATATTTTTATATTTAGATAAAATTATTATTATTAAAATTTACTTATTATAAAAGTTATTCTTCTTCTTCTTTGTCAACCCTTATCCACCCACTGCTGGGTATAGGTCTCCTCTTTTGTGCGCCATCTGTTCCGGTCCTGTGCCAAGCTCATCCAATGGATTTCCACCGTCCTTCTTATATCATCTGACCATCGCACGGTGTGGTATTAGGCCCTTAAAGTTGGCCAAAAATGACTTTTTTAAAAATTGGTAAACTATTCCATATTACCGATCCTTTAAAAGTTAGGTAGTTGGTCAATTAAATGGCCGAATAACTCCGTACCAGCTCGCCAACACGTGCCGCACGCTCAGTTGGAAGTTGCCGTTTGCTTACAGTGGTCGTGTGATTATTCGATACGCTCAAATTTTACTTGTTTTTAAAACGTGATATTTTATGAACGAACGGTTTTATGGTGGTTTTTGTGATGGATTCCTCTCAGCCAGGTATGTGACTATATGGAACATGTTTTTTTTCTACAAAAGTCTCAATCAATTTTAATCCATAGGGCTAAAAGTAAGTTGTCATAAACTATTACAAAAATTCTTACTTTTCTATGTTTAAAAGACTTTTTGTTACACTATTTAGCATTCTTTAAATACGAATACTATTGTTTCTTGTAGAGTAGACAGTCTATAACAATTTTATAAAAAACATAGCCGCCCGTACCCGCCCCGTTTTTTTTGAGATTTTTTTTCGTTAGTACCTTACAATCTTGTATAAATATTCGTTCCTAAGATTTAGTCTTATTTTGTTACAGGGACTTCAGGATTGAGGTTTATGAGTCGGAATGAGTTGTATGCTATCATGCAAGGTTCTAATGAGTCAACATTTGACGGAAAATTAACGTTTTTGAAGCAGAAACTACTAAGTTCCTACTCTGATGATGATATAAGAATTCATGATATAAAGCAAAAGATAGCTAATGTACAACACAATTTCAAGCAAAAATGTATAAAATGAAATTTGAAAATGATATTGACGCTAATATTTTTCAAAGTTCTGTTGTTCCTCTTCAATTAGTTTATGGACATGAAAAGAAAATATTGTGGCAAAATCCGACACCTTTATCTCCTCGTTATTGCAGACCTATGAGAATCAGATTTGTCAAGGAGACTACGGATATAACAAAAGAAGAAATAGACTACATCACAACACAAATAGATGCGCTTGCCAGCAATGACATTGGGAACAACTTATCAGTGAAGCTAAGATGTTGTTCACTATGGTGGATGGCAAAGTTTGCAATGCAGCAACACATACGAAATCCACAATGAGATGCTACATTTGCGATGCAACTACTTCGGAATTTAATGACTTATCGAAGAAAAGGCCACTTAAAGAGGAAAATTTAAGATTCCGGCTGTCATTGCTACATGCTCGTATTCGATTTTTTGAATCAACCTTACTCGTAGCATATAGGCTACCTGAAAAAAAATGGAATGTACGACTTTCTATTGAGGAAAAACAAGCAGTGGAAGCCAGAAAACAAGAGATTCAAGATCAATTCAAGCAGACACTTGGACTATTGGTGGATATCCCAAAAGTTAATTTTGGCAACACCAATGACGGTAATACCAGTCGCCGATTTTTCGAAAACTACGAAATATCGACGGAAATAACCAAAATAGATAAAGAACTTATCTACCGACTTAAGGTTATATTAGACACAATGTGCTGCGGGTATAAAATTAATGTTGAAACCTTCCAGAAATACTGCGATGAAACTGCCGAGATGTATGTGGCTTTATATGGGTTTTACCCCATGACTCCGACACTGCATAAAGTACTTCGTCACGGACCTGAAGTGATAAAACACGCAATTCTTCCAATAGGACAACTTTCAGAAGAAGCTGCAGAAGCTCGCAACAAAAACATAAGGCAATATAGACTTAACTATTCCAGAAAGTTTTCGCACGTAGAGTGCAATGTGGACGTTTTAAATAGGCTTTCGTTAACTTCGGACCTCCTACTAACAAGCATGAGAACAAATCTATATTTTAAGAAAAATAGAAAGACATTGTATGGAGACGTATTAAATTTGCTTAGTGAGAGTGACCGGACCAATGAAAATGTATGTAGTAGTGACGAATAAATATTCTTTTCCAACTGTAATAAGTTTTTTATTACCTATTTTAACATATATACACAAATAATAGTCGTTCGAGTCATAAAATATTTTTGACCAAGTTTTAGGGCCTAATACCACACTGTGCATCGGGCGGGTGGTCTACCCGGCAATCGCCTTCCGTTTCGCGGCCACCATTCTGTGACTGCTCTGGTCCTTCCCGCCAAACTAGATGTCCCGCCCATCTCCACTTCATGCTAGTCAACCGTTTATAATGGATAGAAAGTTTATTAATAATAATAATATATATCGGCGCGACTACAACAGTTCGTCTACAAAAAACCAGAATAATTAAGTTTAATCATTTGATTGTTCTAAAATTACTTCATAAACCATCAGTTTGTCACTTTGTGATTATTACGATGTAAAATTAACGTTAAACAGCATGTCATTATTCCAATTTCAATACTTAACCTGAAAACTTGACAACACGTGCACTGTATAAATACGGTCGCACTGTCGGCGTTCGAACATTCACACTCGAACCGTCGTACAGTACGGACCTTTCTAAGATGTCATAACGCTGTCGGTTGAATAAACGAAGCTTTTTAAGAACTCATGAAGTTTTCTTTCAAAAAGTGAGTCATCCTCATGAAGATAACAAATAGTGACGTCATCAACGCTGACGTCACACTTTATAAAAACACTACGGCGTTGCTTCCTTCGTTATCAGAAGTGGGATTGCAAGAAGCTCCTACCCAAGCCACTTCCTCATCAGCTCGCTCATCACCTGATTAAATGGGAACAACCAATACCCAGCAGCAGGAACCTGTGTTGGTCACCCATGGATCATTTTAAGCTGTACTACAATCAAGACCGCAAACGTACCTTCACCATGGAGTGCAGATGGGAGGGATACCACCACAATTCCTGATACAAATGATGAAGATGAACCATCAGCATAAATAAGTAAGTTACTCAATTCAGTAGTTTCAAATAAAACGACGAGACCCTTAACCCTACTAACTCCTCCGAGAACTCTACGAGACCCTCCGAGAACCTCCGAGAACTCTACGAGACCCTCCGAGAACTCTACGAGAACCTCCGAGAACTCTACGAGACCCTCCGAGAACTCTACGAGACCCTCCGAGAACCTCCGAGAACTCTACGAGAAACTCCGAGAACCCTTCAATAAAACCTACTAATATTCTCAAAACATAAAGCAATGCGAGTTGATAACAGGTGCGCTACTCAGAGGAAGTTGTTTCTTGTCTTGCAGGTCAACTAGAATCAACGAGAACCAACGAGAATCTACAAGAATCCACAACAATCTACGAGAAGCTACGAGGCTGGTGCAGAGCGCGCACCGCCTGTCAGTATGGCCGTATCGGCGCGACTACAACAGTTCGTCTACAAAAAACCAGAATAATTAAGTTTAATCATTTGATTGTTCTAAAATTACTTCATAAACCATCAGTTTGTCACTTTGTGATTATTACGATGTAAAATTAACGTTAAACAGCATGTCATTATTCCAATTTCAATACTTAACCTGAAAACTTGACAACACGTGCACTGTATAAATACGGTCGCACTGTCGGCGTTCGAACATTCACACTCGAACCGTCGTACAGTACGGACCTTTCTAAGATGTCATAACGCTGTCGGTTGAATAAACGAAGCTTTTTAAGAACTCATGAAGTTTTCTTTCAAAAAGTGAGTCATCCTCATGAAGATAACAAATAGTGACGTCATCAACGCTGACGTCACACTTTATAAAAACACTACGGCGTTGCTTCCTTCGTTATATACATGTATCTCTTATGTTAACAAAATACATTAAAAACTTATCGTAAAATAACAATTCTAAAATAGAATAGAAAAAAAAACATAATTGATAAAAAGTTAACACAATGTCTATAAACCAAACGCTCTCACGAAAACTCGATGAAAACGAATTGTATCAACTTTTCAATGTTTTACTTACAGAAAAAACATTGCCATGTTGAAATAAGCAGCGTTGGTAAAAGGCATTACCTATGGCAATAAGTTACCTTAACGACAGCCGGTGGGAGAATAAACCGGCGAGCACATTCGCGTTGCGGCCTAAAGTAATGGAATAAAAACATAAAGAGCATTAGAGTGAGCCGTGCGAAGGACGCAAGATAATACAGTGGGTACCCGACCTTATCGACCGTGGTTAAGCGCCGAAGCGATGTTTGATAGGGTAAAAAAACCTCGGTTGAAATATTACAACCCTTTTTTTGTTTCAGCTTGTAACAAAGTTACTGACAAGATTTTCAACGTAATTTTTGTAAAGCTTTTGTTGAAATTTGAATCATTGGAGCCTTTGTGGTTTTTGGTGTAATTGCCGCATTGTATGTGGGAAAGAGTGACCATAATGACTAAGCTTAGCTTTTATTTATTATTTTTGTTTGGCAATGGTGCAAAAAATATAAATTATGGCTTATTTTTATTACTAATACTACTACTTCACGTGCAAATTTAAAATTAGATATCGTCATCTCAACCAAAATAGATCAAAACTGCAGAACAACTACCTACTCTGATTAATATTTCTCAAATGACATAAAATTGTATTTCTGCGTACTGAAAATATACTGTATATAATCAAAACGCAAACAGAGCTTCATAAAACTTAATCCACGAGCAACAAAATCACTCCATTTCCTTTCGTACGAACGTTGAAAATTTTGCAATCGGTCTATAATATGTTATTGATGAGAACCCCATCTCAAAGCTTAGCGTCAGACAAAAGTTTCCTCATCCAACCCGGTTGGTTTTTCAACCTATCTCGTTTTTTTCAACTAAGGGCGATTGCACATATTAAATTTTATTTAAGACAACCGGTCCGGTTGCCATGATAAACCTTTATATAATATAATAATATTGTTATCGTTTACTACTTCAAAATTTTTTGATGTTATAATTTAGTTTTTTGATTATTTTATTTATTAAAAAATAATAAACAGCAATAATTATTATTACGCTAAGAATTATGTTTTAGCAGCATCGATCATAATTATAACTTTCACTAGATCACCGACTACTTGGATTAGCCCTGTACAAAGTACTATTTGGGATTAATCCATGATTTTTAACCCTTTATGAAAGCTGATGCGCGGCCTTGTATGAAAGTTTTCAGATTGAGAACAATTTTGATATCGCATTTTATTTGTTTTTACTATTGAATAATTGTATGTTCCTTTTATGGTCCAGTCTATATCGTATAAATGTCAATGCTTACTTTCTATATTCGCTAGTGTCAGCGTTGAAGACAAAGACAACATTAAACTAGTTTCAAGAAACAAAAGACACATTTACGCGTTTTGCAAAGCAAATTTTATGCCATCTTTATTACTTTTCACTCATGAATAATAGATAACAACACATAGTACCTTGCTTTTAGAAATCATGTAAATAACTTCTTGGTTTTTGATTACAACGTATGCCAATGCTGAAACCGGATCATACTACTAGTCGCACGCGCCGTTCTGAAATTAAATTCTGAATATCTGCGGTCCCTCTAATCAGATTTTTTTCAACTCAGACGTTTTTTAATCAGCTACCGTTGGAAAATGTCCAGTTGCCAGTTATCGGAAAGAGTTTTTAATCAGAACTTTAGCGTATGTGCCAGTGTCTGGAGTTAAATCAATAGATATTTTAAGCAAATTAAATGGGTTTTTTTTGAAGTTTTATGAACGTTTCATATTAACATATTCACTGCGGAAATGTGTTGGCTTTTTGGGTTTATTACTTAGATTGTTGGATGTGAGATTGGCGTATGGTTTTCCGGAAAATTACGATCGTGTTTTAGGAGTATTTTTTCAAGTTATATCTTTTTTATGACATACTGCATGTTAAACTTTTTCAGCCTTACAAATAAACGTGGTATAATAGTTATACTCGAGAATAAGCAAAATGTCTACAAATAAACAAAGTATAGCTTATACCAAGTATAGCGTTGACACTTCTGTCCATACAATCGTTATGTCGAAGTTATACGCGCCTATACCCTAGTATAAACCTAGTATAATCATAAAAATACCACGTTTCAGGCTTGTTTACGTGTTTTATATTTTTTTTAGTTTCAAGAAATGGATTTAAAAGCAATAGAAGAAGTAGAACAAGTAAATAACGTCATTGTTTTAATACAGGCTGCAAGATAAGTCAAATAAAATATCGGTTTTCTAAAAGTGGTGTGATGTTTTTGGATAAATTATTTGGTAGATATCTCAATATGGAAAATAGAAGGTAATCCACCCGGATTATCTTCTATTCTACAATTGATGATTGCTTTGAGATATGGGGTTACGTCCCCGTCAGGTAAAAACATTTGGATATTCACACATGTAAATAAATCTGTTCTATCAGTTTCACAAATTTAACTACCTACTCGTTCCTTGTTCCTTCAAGTGCAAGAAGATGCTGTGGACATTCACGGTTTGACTCAGCAGTCTATATTAAAGAAAAAAATCGATGACATTTACATGCCACATGCTATAAACGAACATCTTCTTGTTATGGAAAATTTCAATGAGATTTAAAAATTAAAAACTGTCGAAAAAAGTTTTGTTGACAAATAGATTCAGTTGTCATAGACAAAATATGTTTTTTATGAAGTTTCTCTTTGGTGGTGCTGTTGCCAAATCGTGCAATTTGACATAACGGATAAATAGTTATACGAAAGTAATACCTGCTTTATTTGTTAAAAAATATTTTTGACTTATTCTTAATTTATAACTCGTATACCTATACCTCGTATAAGAATGAGATAAATGTGATATAACAAATTTTTATTTGTAAGGCTGTTTATGTTTGGTAAATGTAATAATTATGGATACTTAAACATAACTTAACATCATGTTCACATCATATGTGTTTATTTAATATAAGAATTCTAAATTAACTTTCTTTTAATTTTGAAGATTATTTTTTATTAAGTACATCTTGTTTATTGTTTATCAATTTTATTCGTTTTATTAGTGAGCCCAGGGGCAGACAAGCAGTGTTTATTTAATATGAGGATCCTAAATTGATTTCTCTAAATTATGAAGATTATTTTTTATTAAGTACATCTTGTTTATTGTATACTAGCTGTAGCCTATGTGTTATTTCAGACCATAATCTATCTCTATGCCAAATTTAATCCAGATCCTTTTAGTAGTTTTTACGTGAAAGAGTAACAAACATCCATACATCCATCCATCCATACTTACAAACTTTCGCATTTTTAATATTAGTAGGATCAATTTTATTCGTTTTGATAGTGAGGTCAGGAGCAAAGCAAGGTTTTTGTTATGGTATTCGTAAAAGCCTACCACTTGTTTCTTAATTATGAATTCATTCCATATTTTTATAAGGTGACAACAAATTTCAACTAGTTTTGGCAACTCAATAATAACTCGTCTAAATACCTATCTAATTTAAACATCCTGATCCTAGAACCAAATATAAAACGACATTATACAGAGATTTGAAGTTTGCCAACGCCCAATAACTACCTACTTATATCTACTTCAACTTAGGGTGACACCGCATCAATTGTAGTATTCTACTTACTTGTTTAGTAACAATAAGTTTTGGCTGCACGGTTAGTTCAGTGGCTAAAGTGATTACCTTTCCTTTACCACTGCGCGCGGCATGTTGTGGGTTAGTACCCCACACGGGACAAAAATATGTGTGATCCATAAATTTTTGTCCCGAATCTGGGTATACTTTGTGTCAGTTAATTGTATGTTTGTAAGAGTCCCCTGCGACGCAGGGGACTCTTACAGACTTGTTCCCTAATGCGGGAAATCGTCTTATATAAAAATATATTATAATATATATTTTTGGAAATAAATCCAATCCAATGGATATACATAGCTCCAAAATTTCTTGACAGAAAAACGTCTCATGAGCAGTCCATTATACATTAGAAAACCAACTAGGCAGTTAAGTTTGCAAGAGAAGCCTTCCAATCCCATTAATAAATATAATAAGCAATGCCAAAGACAAATTACTGTTGCTTGGTACCATTTGTTAGTGTCGTGAAGTTATCGAGTTTTCAATAACGGTAATAGGTAACATTAACTGGCCGTCTTAATACACCTGAGGCTATTGTGACTGGAGAATATATACCTTTATTGAGTTGTTTCATATACATTAACAGCCTTACAAATAAACGTGGTATAACAGTTATACTCGAGAATAAGCAAAATGTCTACAAATAAACAAAGTATAGCTTATACCAAGTATAGCGTTGACACTTCTGTCCATACAATCGTTATGTCGAAGTTATACGCGCCCGTACCCTAGTATAAACCTAGTATAATCATAAAAATACCACGTTTCAGGCTTATTTACGTGTTTTATATTTTTTTTAGTTTCAAGAAATGGATTTAAAAGCAATAGAAGAAGTAGAACGAGTAAATAACGTCATTGTTTTAATACAGGCTGCAAGATAAGTCAAATAAAATATCGGTTTTCTAAAAGTGGTGTGATGTTTTTGGATAAATTATTTGGTAGATATCTCAATATGGAAAATAGAAGGTAATCCACCAGGATTATCTTCTATTCTACAATTGATGATTGCTTTGAGATATGGGGTAACGTCCCCGTCAGGTAAAAACATTTGGATATTCACACATGTAACTAAATCTGTTCTATCAGTTTCACAAATTTAACTACCTACTCGTTCCTTGTTCCTTCAAGTGCAAGAAGATGCTGTGGACATTCACGGTTTGACTCAGCAGTCTATATTAAAGTAAATGTCATCGATTTTAAAAAAATCGATGACATTTACATGCCACATACTATAAACGAACATCTTCATGTTATGAAAAATTTCAATTAGATTTAAAAATTAAAAACTGTCGAAAAAAGTTTTGTTGACAAATAGATTCAGTTGTCATAGACAAAATATGTTTTTTTATGAAGTTTCTCTTTGGTGGTGCTGTTGCCAAATCGTGCAATTTGACATAACGGATAAATAGTTATACGAAAGTAATACCTGCTTTATTTGTTAAAAAATATTTTTGACTTGTTCTTAATTTATAACTCGTATAACTATACCTCGTATAAGAATGAGATAAATGTGATATAACAGATTTTTATTTGTAAGGCTGTAAATGTATAGCATTTCTTTATTTATATTATAGACTAGCGGGCCGCCCCGACCGTGTTAAACTATTTTCAGCGCAACTTTTTTAATTTTTTCTTACACCTTCTCCTAACAATAACAACAAAATAAGTATAACTGAAATCGGTCTAGCCGTTCACGCATGATGCCGTGACAAAGGGAAATAAGTATTCATTATTATATATAAGAAGAAGACATAGATTTCGTTGATAATATAATAGTTGTAAGAGAGGAAGATCACATTGGCCGTAGGAAAACAGTATGCTGGCATTTCGACTGGCCTGTTGGTTGGTTAGTGACACAGACTGCTGCGTCGGAGGTCGTGGGTTCGATTCCCACCCAGGACAAATCTTTGTGTGATGAGCACGAATGTTTGTTCTGTGTCTGGGTGTAATTTATCTATAATATGTATGTATTTAGAAATATAAAAGTATGTTTATCAGATGTCTGGTTACCATAGTACAGGCTCTGCCTAGTTTGGGATCAGATAGCGATGTGTGAGTTGTCCCGAAAATATTTAAAAAAGAAAGTTTTTGTGACGTTCATAAGTATCATGTATTTGATCTAAATTAATAAATGAGTTTGACTTTGACATACAAGCGACAAAGCTCGAGAGAGGGCGGGTGACTAGTTTGTTATAAATGTTTATTCTGAGTCTAGGTGTCTAGTGCAAAGTGTGACTATTGTTTTAAAAATGCCTAATAATTCAATGCAACGGCAAATCGACTATACCAGATTGAGATCAGGCGCAGGACCAACGGCTCTAGAAAGATCTCGCTGTTTTCCTATATAAAATATTTTTACTTAAATTTAATTTTGTATGGTATATTGGGTTCCGTCCCTTTTTGTTACCAGTAATATTGTAACTCATACCAAATTGTAAATGTTATACTCTGGCAATTAAAAAGAGTGGCCCGAGTTTCTTGCCAATTCTTCTCGAGGCCCAACCCTAGTGAGCGAATTGGCCGTAAGAAAAAAAGTATGCTGGCATTTGTTTTTATGACGTTAATAAGTATCATGTATTTGATCTAAATGAATAAATGAGTTTGACTTTTGTAAAAAAAGTCACATCTATGGATTAACTGCGGCAATCTAGTTTAATATTGCTCTGTTGATCTACGTGACTAGTAGGTACATGAGCTATGCATACGGCGCGGTGGATTATGTGCTGGTAATTGGCTCTAGCATTGTTTTTGATATGCTAATCGACTGCACGTACGTTGTTCAATCTATTACGTATAGATGTATATTTACAGTTGTTGTATTAACCATATATATGTGCGAATGATAAATAAGGGTTTTTTCTCCAACAATAGTTACACGAATGGACATTTATTTATTACTAGCTGTTGCCCACGGCTCCGCCCGCGTGGATGTTATTTATATCGATAAAAAGTATTTTCCTCCCGAGGATACCATCTAATTCCTTACCCAATTTTATTAAGATTAGAACCCAAATATATCATTTTATTGAAATAACTTAATGCGCCGTATGCTTGTTTGCCACCTTGGTAGTATATAAAAAAAACAGAACTTTCATACTAACTTTGCACCCTCGTTTTTTCAAAAATCCTTTCTTAGTGCTTCCATACATTATAAAAGGAACCCCTGTGCAAAATTTTGAGTTTCTAACCCTTATAGTTTAGGCCCTGCGTTGATATGTCAATCAGTCTGCAGTCAGTCAGCTTTTCGTTTTATATATGTATATAGCTAGACTGGTAAAAATAAAATATATCTTTAATTTACTCAGTGATGATTTAGCTCTTTGTAGGTGAAATATTTTATTTACTGGGTCAAGTAGTTTTTGATTTTATTTCTTACAAATAAACATACAAACTAATCTTGCATCTATAATCCGAGTTAAACCAAAACAAAAATAACAAACATGTTTTGGTTTTATGGAAATTTGCAAGTAAAAAGAATCTATATTATCATAATCATTATACAGTTAAAAATAATAGAAATTTCATATGCATACAGCATGATGGCTATTTGAAGATTCTCGTCATGATCGTGCATACTCAAGGGGCAATGTACAGCAACCTTGTCGTAATCAACATAATGTCTCATTACCCCAGGGTTCTATATTGAAATATGATAGGGTCCCAGCTGCGGGTCCCCCGCACTAATTCGAGCGTTTAATCGACCGGCGACTGGCCTCCCAAGGGGTGGCCACGTGGGATTGACAGACATGATGTAGCGATTTTGAATATTTCTTCGAGTTAATATTTTGAGGGTTGATAAAAGTAAAATGTTTAGATGAAATATTACTTGAGTTTAAGTCGAATCGTATTTTATTTCTTATATTTTTTGTGCACTTAAATTATTTTGATATATACTAGATTTAGTCCACGGTTCAGTTTAGTGACGTACATATGTCGAAAAAAGTATACCAATTTTTAGAATCGAAATTCGTAGTCTAAAAGATTACCCTCTTCGTTCAAGCTTTGAAACTTTACCTCTTTATAATATGAGTATGTGTATAGATAACCATGTTACAAAATGGTCGAATAAGTTTATTTTCCACCACATAGTACATCAACATATTAATATGTATCCATCTCGCCCAAAAGACATTTACTGTTGGACATACCGAGGTGACCTTGTCAATCGATAGACCGAGTATGTATACCGTAAATTAATTACAAATTTGGATTAGTTATTAATGGAGACCTGAAATACAAGGTGGTTGTTCTAGAGACCAACCTTGTGTTTCCATCCATATTCTTAGGACCATCCGCGGTTACATGTAGACCGGCCATAATCATAGCATCTGTTTTACACCAAAATTTGGACACAGGTCAGGCAGTCACATTTTTACGATTACTGAGGGGACAATCTCATATCTCTCACATCAAACTTGGAACTGATAAATGCAGCATGTTTAACAAGGAAGGTTTTTACTTCAGCATGTCACAAATGGTGCACACACGTATGCACTATAATATCTCTTGCGCAGATGGCTAGTTTCCGTCTAGGTTTAAAACCGCGATCGAACACAGTCACCAAACAGCGATGCAGTATCAATACCATCGCTAAGTTGCTGATCGCCGATGCTTAAATAAGCATGTTTACTTGAAACCTTAAACCTTAGCGCAACACTATTTCAGCCAACCATTTTGTCTAATATAGTTTAGCTAGTAGAACTGTTTTGTACATAGGCCTCCTCCATTCGTCTCCATTTCTGTCGAAATTGCTCCCGTTCAATTCAGCCTCGTTATCTGAAACGGCCAATAGATTAAACTGTGTAACTGAATACGGGTGAATGTAAAGCTTAAATTTAGTACAGGCACAAGTGATTTTATTGCTACAATGTTTACACCTATCTACGTTTAAGTTTATTTGCATCTGAAAAGTCTATTTTTAAATTACTTTTGCTCTAGAGGAAAAAGGAACTCGGAACAACTGTTTTTTTCCCGTGTGGGGGAGAGCGGGGAGATCTCTAACCCACAGCCAAAAAAAAAATGCACGTGCAACTTGGTACCTAGTTAGTATTCAAAGTTATTTACTGCAGCGCGGGAAAAAAATTGTGCGAGCCGCAAATTGTTGAATTGAGTGGACTGGAGTATCTGTGATTTTTATGTTAGTAAAACAACTACCCGCGATACACTAAGTATTTACTTTGAAAGTTCTTAAATATACGTTTTTTAAAGTCAGTTTCTGTATGGGTGATCGTTTTCAAAAAGGTCGTATAGCTGGTGGCAATGAGCATCTTTCTTTTGTCGTAACATGATACTGTCCTATTGAGTGAAAAAATTGTGATTCTCCTCCACTTGACTTTGCACACACACTTATGCAAACGATAAATATCTTTCGTGAAATTGGCTAGTCACCATTGGCGTAAAATAAATACGTAACAAACACTGAATTTCGTAAAGTCTAATAGAGACTTTATATTGCTGTCAAAACAGGACTCCAATCAAGGCTTGATCGTATAAATTTTGATTATACCCCACGCTTGCAGAATACGAAATCAGCAAAACGAGAGATCAAAGAGTATAACCTTATATTTTTTTGCGAAAAAGGTGTGTACAGTATCAATATTCTATTAGGTTAGCCTTTATTAGTTTGTCAAAGAAATGTTTTAAAATTTTGAACGAGAAGTTCAAGTTGCGTCACAGAATAAATATTCGCAGTAAGCTCAAAATTTTATCAGTGACCCCACCTCATTGCATTCTCATAATACAACGGCCTTATAAAATATTATAAATAGCTTTTCCATTGCGGAATATTCCCTATTTCTAGAATGTTCAAAAAGGCCCTTGTTAGTGTTCTTATTTAAACACCTATATCACAAGTATGCTAACAAAAACAACTACTAAACATACTTAGTATTTTGAAATGTCAGAATTCTAGTTTTAGTGATCGTTTTTAGATAGCCTAGCCAATGGCCTACCTAAATAAAAGTACGCGACATACATGGCAACGACAGGTTTTGACGCTTTCTATCGTTATTTTTCTCCGAAGGACATGTCGTAGTGGGATTCATAAATTAACAATAAAATACTTACACAAAATATTTATAAAGTCCAAAGTAATAAATACTTGTAGGTGTACAACAATTTCATACTCTGCCTGTGTTACTATATTATCAGGCTCTAGGGTAGAATCCTAAACTGACTTAATCCGTGCTGACTTTCCTAAATATCAAAGCCATTACAAAAGAAACTAATCCTCGGAGACTCGACCTCGAATGCTGAATCATGATTATAATGTACAGCGAATCCTCAGGAGACTGGAACTGACATCTTGCTCGCATGTGCCCTGACTGTGTATGAGACGCTAGATTCAAAAAATAATGTTTCTCTTTTTCTTGTGTAAGTTGACTAGATTAAGTAATTTCGTTTGTTTTTTTTACGGTATGATATTGAAAATTTAATGAAAAGTTATACTTTTTTTTTGTATTAATGATAGTCTTTCTTGAAGATAAGATTGTCATTCCTCTTTGCCAGCAACACCAGTAGATATATATATTTATAAAATTGCCATCACTTGTTTCATATTTAGCTATCTTTTATCATTTACTTTCATGTTTTTTTAAACCATTGTTTTCGAGATTTTTCTTCTTCTCACTGTTTTTCTATTACGCAGTAACCATTTCCCTTCTACATAACTTTAGAGCCCCATCATTCATCCACTAACCTATATTCCAAGTCAATGTTTGAGAACGTACCACAATACATCAAAATGTCCACAACAAACTGTTGAAGCTTAACCGGCGTTCCTCTCGAATGTTGCCATAACAATATTTCACATAAAACTTAAACAGAATCTGTTCGTTTTAACGATCCGCACGTCGACTGTCGGAGGGTAGACTCGTCTTCGCCGCGAAATTTCCATAAATCAATTTCAATACAAACACCTCTTAGTGAACTCTGTCCGCGGTCTTCATAAATTTGGGGTCTGAGTGACTGCGGTTACGTTATGTTTAAGGAAAATCAAGAGAATGAATATTAAAGAGTAGCAACCCGTCCTAACTTCGCACGGGCAGACATTTATTTAGTTTACGTACAGATTACTACAAATTTAAAAAATACTCTCGCTAATAATGTAGTTTGGATCATATATTTTCCCTTTTCAATATTTGTGTAATTAAATAACTATTTCCCGGGGCACACCACAATAGCATTTATTCATCCTGTAAACAGACACAGATTTATTTGTGTTTTATTGCCATAGAAAGAAAAAATATTGTTAATAAAAAAATTGGATATTGAAAATCTTATTTATATTGCTTGTAGATAGGGATATGAATGTTAAAAAATACATTTTATTACTAGTTTTCTTTCAACAAGCTGTATTGTTCAATTCAAATTCAAGGTTCTGTTCATTGTTCGAACCTTTATAGGAATACCAGAATGTTTTGAATATCTGCCATCGTCGCTATTACTAATTCCGTACCCAAGTCCGTGACTTGGATGGCGAACGGGCCGCGGTTACTGGGCGACAGTTGGAACGCAGTTATACTGATCAAATTGAGTCAGTTGCTTCTGAAGTAACGTCGAATGCGGGGTGCGATTTGTATCGCAGATGCTTCCAAATTTACTTGCTTATTTTATTTATTTATTCCTCTCATTTACCTAAAAGGTTTCAGCCTCGTTATTTTTTTGCAATATTGACCGCTTTTGCTTCATTGATACGAAGCAAAAAGTCTTTGGTAAATAAACAGAAAAATGAAAGGTCAAATTCTGCTTCCAACACAAATAGCATACGAAATCTTAAAATGTATTTTTTATTTTTGCTTTTTCTATTATTATACTATTATTTGTGCATTCGTTTGTAAAATGCATAAGATTTATGCCTTTTCGGAAATATGTTATTTTTTTTTACCATTTTGTGCCAAGTGAGCCAAAGTAATGCAGGTGATCTTGCCAAGTACATTTTCTTACATTTAACGACAAAGGAGGCGACAGGAAACTTGTCAAGAACAGGTGACTTGACTACCGTATTCATAATTTGGTAAAAACTTTGCTTCACAAAAACCGTTTCGCTTTGATTTATTTGTAGCTACGTGGATTTAAGTTCCCTTTGCGTCTTGCGAAGACTTTCACAGATATACCTATAATTGTGTTTTACCTACGCTAGATGTATTGAGGAAATTATTGAAATTATTTTAAATAAGCCTATTTTGGAAGATAACCAACTTTATTTATTTATTTTCTTTAATTGTGTCATAAATTTATGGCAATTATTTGAATTATGAATGCTTCTAACAGTTATGTCGAGTTTGATGGTAGCTATGGAAAATTCAAAGCCAAAAAGCTGAAAACAAATTACATACTTAGTAGACATTTTTGTAGCTCATGGTAAAACTTAAAAGAAAAATCCATTGATGAGATCCTCTGTATCATCGATCTAATATCTGCCAATATTAACCACAGTATACCTATGATACAAAAATAAGTTTGCACAAAATGAAGGTAGCTCAATGTTTAACGTATAGAAGGCTTTAGACTGGCTCACAAAAGCAAAATTTCTATTCGTTTCCTCCGTAAACACTTTTGAGACGGGTGTTTTATGATATTTTACATAAAGATTGTACATTTTACGTTGACTTGTTGCCGGTGAATAACGCTCCACTACGGGACCTAGGGGGCACGGCAAAGCCCAAAGCACTAGCTCTTGAGTGAGCTGACCTTTTACCCAAATCGGATTTTTCACTTAATACCTACTTCCGGCCTGACATGAATTTATATGTATTTGGCGGCGAGTTCACATAAAGTTGAATACATTTTGCAGTTAAATTGTATGCTGGCAGAATATATGGTTTTATATGTAAATTCCTCATTGCAATTGATTTCTTGATGGTGTAACGGAAACCTGTAGTATTTTAAAACCCTTTTTATATAGAAAAATCATCATCACGAACAGCATAGTTCGTGTCGTGCATTCGATCTCCATAGTCGAGTGAAAAAATTGTGTGATCCACGAACAGTTGTTCCAAGTCTAGATATATTTTTACGTCTGTTAATTATATATTTGTAAAAACCCTCGTGATATAGGCATTGTTCCCTAGTGCAGTAGTTATATTTTGATTGCCAATTCCTAGATTTTTATTATTTCAGACTAGTTTCTGCGACATGACCTCGATAACCCTCGTGATATAGGCATTGTTCCCTAGTGCAGTAGTTATATTTTGATTGCCAATTCCTAGATTTTTATTATTGCAGACTAGTTTCTGCGACATGACCTCGCCCGCTCATACTCGTAGAATACCACTATATCTATCTCTGAGCTAAAATTCAACTAGATTCGTTAAGCCGTTTTGGCGAGTACCAAACATCTACCCATCCATGTATCCAAACTTCGCACTAAACATTTTAATATTAGTAAAATTGCTGAATTTTTGTTTTTTAATCTGATCATTTTTTTGCATTATGAGGAAAAACATGGTGTAATTGGCAATGTTTGTTAAATTTCTCGTGCTGTATAAAATGTGTTTCTAGTGCATAGGCCGTTTTTCCTTGAATAAATAAATAGTAATAAAGAAGTATAATAATGACAATGGATTAATGCTTGTTCGAACTATTATAATAAATGTACCTAATATACATATAATTTATATTAATTCAAAAGATTTTACTTTAAATTGTTTATTTGAGACATATGTGAAATCCTATTACTGAAATAATTACCTTTCAAAATTCAAACACATTCCCAAGCTATATATTAATCCTGCCTCCGAAAAACCTAAATGGAAACCTACTTCAATGTCCAAACCAGACCTCAAATCCTATTTACCCTGTCCATCTCCACTGATGGGCATAGGCGAAACCCGATAAACAAAAACCTTGGGATCCAATCAGAAAGTTTTGCGAAATAAATTTTGGTTTCGTATGAAGTTTAATGGACAAAAGGGCTATTGTTTTATATTTATGTATAGCGTTCCAAGACCAAAGGGCTTCGTAATTTAGCTATCCCTAAGGGACGGGACAAAAACGTTTAGGATTGTGAATTTACCTGAAAATTCTTATATATACTAGTAGGTGGGTTGCAATAAAAAACATTTACTTTATGAATTTTATAAGCCTTTTTTTTTTTAAATATCCAATCTAGTTCTAGGAAAAAGTCATGTAAGATTTTATATAAATACAAAGACATAAAGTATACTCAGATTTAAAATAATAAAAAGGAGGCGCATGGAGGTGTGCGACATTTAGCATAGTTAAGTTTATACGGGAAAGGACTTTTTTTTTTCGGGACAATCCCACCCACATGCCCACTGCTGTGACTCCTGTGAGCCAGGATTAACAGCGGAGTAACCAACTGATACACCGAGTTTTGACACTCGTGCGTCCCGTGGACAACTAAACCTACTGTCTTGGACCCCGCAACAAATTTAGGGGAAGGACTGCAGAAAGCAATAACCGTCGAGTTTCTTCCACCGGGCCACATCTAGTATTGTTTATTAGGTGACTATGTTTTATCACTTCTAAATAATTTAACAATATTATGAAGCCTGCTCCTTTCTCGTGAACAAACAAATATAGAAAGTTGGTGAAACAATTTCGATAATAGCTACTTGAAACTTGCGGACATTAATCAAGACGGAATTGTTATTAATTACTTTAAACTTGTATCTTAGTGATGATTAAATTATGTTTTAGTTAATTTATTATTGTATCCTACTAATATTATAAATGCGAAAGTTTGTGAGGATGTTTGTGGCTCCTTCATGCAAATACGATTCTGATAATAATGAACTTTACAATGTTAATGCTGAAAAGCACATCGGCTAATATTAAGCATAAAAGATATCGACACGGATGAAGTCTTAGAGAAAAAAATAAAACATATTTGTGTAACATGTTTCGTGAAATGTTTAACAATTTGACTGTACACTCCAGTGTATGTTTAGTATCAGTGGTTACTTCTTAATTTACCACTGTGCGGCGTGTTGCGGGATTGATCCCGGGGATATGAAACTTGTTCCAAATTTGGAAGATAATATCTTAAAAATAATCTAATAATGTCTTATTTTCTTTCCAAAAAACAAATGCTCTAGAATATTTTACTATGTATACTAGACTCCAGTCTGGTGGGTAAGTATTTTGACACTAAAAGCTCTATGTCACTGTGCCCAACTCGAGGATCAAACCCAAGACTTTAGTACTGAGACAGCATATACGTCTCTTTCATAATATCTCTGTAAAGTCGCATAATCTGAACGTCAAGGTCCAAACATATTATTATACCTGACCCTATACCGACGTAACATAATTCAATCGATACACAATTTATTGGTAACGAGAATCCTTTTGGTGGACTGATTTCTGAAATGAAACCAACTCTGCTTAGTCATATGTTTTTGATAGAACGATACAGAAATATTATTGTTGATATTTCGAAGAACTCGTAGCTGAGTAAAGCGGATTTATCATTTTTTGGGGTTAAACAAGCTTTATACGGTCAGTCTTTTGTCTTTTTCTAAGAATACGTTATGCCTCCGTGAAGGAGAGGAAACACGTAAAGATGTTGTTTCTACGCCTGATCTTTCTGGTCGTATCTTAAAAAATTACAATTAGTTTTGAAGCGTATTGTACTACATTCTAGCAGCAGCCAAAACCGGCATCAGCAGTGGAACATATCCTTACTAATATTATAAATGTGAAAGTTTGTTAGAATTGTTGGATGGATGGGTGTTTGTTACTCTTTCACGTAAAAACTACTGAACGGATCTGGATGAAATTTGGCACACAGATAGATTATGGTCAGGAATAACACATAGGCTACTTGTTGCAGCGATAACCGATATCCACGCGGGCGGAGCCGCGGGCAACAGCTAGTATGGATATAATTATATTCCAGTGCTGGGTACGATTATCTTTACCTTTGTCAAGAGAGCACTAATCTACGTTAGTCCATAAATGTGGATTAGTGGATCAGTATGTCTTTATTATTGAGGATTTATTCTAAGAATGTGGGTTAGCTTACGATGTTTTTATTTTTATCATTAGATCTTTCAAAGAGTGAATTTTACATTGATACACTTTGACATCACCGAACCAATATCTCATAAGCCGGTTACATACTAAACTACCACTGCATAGATTATAAATAAAATAAGAGCCATATGCGTTGTATATATTCCACCAATAAAACCAAAAGCTTATTCTGTACTCAAATACAATATTAAGTTAGTAAACAAAGCTTCCCCGTTGATGAACACTTTTTACTGTTCCTACAGAGTATAAAATAAAAGGCTTCTGGCCTCGTCCGTGTTGCAAGTGACGACGCGGTAACGAGCTATGCCCGAACTAATTATTGGATGACCGGGGTGAAACGTACGCCCGGCTTTTATTTGTATACTTTGTTGGGATTTTTCTAGAAAATAGTAATTCATTTTGCTTTTACAGAAGGTTTATTACAAAAGTGTATTAGATATTTAGATTTTGTATTACAAATTGATTTATGTGAATACTAGCTGTTGCCCGCGGCTCCGCCCGCGTGGATGTCGTTATCGCTGCAAAAAGTAGCCTATGTATTATTCCAGACCATAATCTATCTCTGTGCCAAATTTTATCCAGATCCGTTCAGTAGCTTTTACGTGAAAGAGTAACAAACATCCATCCATCCATCCATTCTCACAAACTTTCACATTTATAATATTAGTAAGGATTTTGATAGACACATGTCATAATATGGGTACAGACCCATATTACATATATTGTTCTAGGAGGTTATTAAACCCGTTTAAATAAAAGATCCATTAGTAAATTTCTTGTTGAACTTACAGAATTATTTTGAGTTCAACAAAAAAAACCTTTAATTAATGGATCTTTTTTCAAGACTACAGTGATTATCATGTGCACAAGGAAATTCTACGTTTTCTCTTTTTTTTTTCTATTCACATAGAGATCTGCTAGACAAAAGATATTTTTGTTAGATTAAATATATCAAAAAGAAAACATAGTTATCACGTAGCAACTAGAATAGTTGTAGATATGAAAACTATCGGGGCACAGCTGAGCGTATATTACCTACTGTCATACAGCGTTATTTACGATTCCGTACCACAGCACAACCCTTTATACGAGACTCTCATAGAGAGTAGATACGCTTGTTTTAAGTAGTAAATAATAGTAGGTATTATTGTTTAAACTCACTTTTTAGATCAACTGAGTGTGTTTGGTTACTTGAAATTCCGTCTCAAATGCATGAACATTTTATTTCAACACATATTTTTCCTAGTGAAACTTCTGCTACAAACTTTTTGTAAATAAATAATAGTGAACTGTGATAGACTGATGAAGATGGTGATGCTAAATGATCGCAACTGACATGCAAAGCTCAGCCTAAACCATATTTTTTACATAAGATATTTTTATTTTTACTTTGTATACTAACTACTACTAACTTAAAGCATTTTCGGTCACTCTGCCTTTAAAGGTATTATGAATTTATTTATATAATTGAGTTCTGATTTTAAATTCTTAATTGCCATAAATTAAAATTTACAATCCAATCTCTGCTTACTTAATCTATGACCCTTATAATACTAATAATGACTGACTGCAGCTAGTAAGGGCTTATTTCAGCGTCAAGTGTGAACGCCGAAACGTTTAAAAAGTTTCTTCACAGCCACGATTTTATTGCATGTGAGGCTTTGACGTTCATGCATGACACCGTTCTGCGAAATAGGCAGTCGATTTTGATGCCAAAACGGAACTGAATGGGTTTTACGTGCAAATATTTTTCAATAGTTCGGTGATAAAGAAATTGAAAATAAAATATGTTAGCTCTTTGAAATCATACTGGAAAAAGTACAGACTCGCTGTCCGTTTGATGGTATTGGAAAAAGAACAGACACTGTGCCTTTGATAGTACTGGTAAAAGTACAGACACTGTCCGTTTGACGGTATTGGAAGAAGTACAGACAACGTCCTTTTGATAGTACTGATACTGGTATAGATTGAACAAACACGCTGTCCGTTTGATTGGTAAACACAAAGTTAGATACCGTATGTTATGAATGTTATCATTTACTTGTTCGTTGTCTAGGTTGAAATTGAATACCTCCCAAATACTGCTAAATATTATGCGTTTTATGATTTTTTATTTTAACAATGTATAAATTTAACGTTTATGAAATAAACGTTTCAGCAGTCAAACATAAGGAACCAAGATTTAGGTAAATTCATCATTACTAAAAACAACATTTAGAAAAATTAAACTTATAGGTCCTGACTAAATTATTGTGTGTAATTTTTTGCTGTGTGTGAACACAACACGAATATTATATGGATTTCCATATAATATTCGTGTTGTGTTCACACACAGCAAAAGATTACACACAAACAAAATAAAACTTTTTGCCAATACAAATTTAGACAATTATTTACTTATAGTATGTTTCTTTTGCAATGGCCGTCCGACATTTACACCTAATTTCATTACGTTGGTACCACCGCAGTACTAGATAAAAACATGTGATGTGCTTGTTTAGTTTTTGTTTACATTATTCACAATATGGCATTAGTCTTTCATAATATCGAACGTTCCAGGCACACCTTACTACAATTTACATAATGAAAGTGTATTAGTAGTACAATACCTACGATAGAAATGTCACATCTGCACATACCCATATTGATTCTATGACGACAGGTATCGGCTGACTGCCTACCTGTGACGGCCATTTCGCTTCACACAAAGGTGGTGACGCATAGAACAATTAGGTCGAAGCGTATAACCATAGTGTAAATAAGTAAGTAGTATAGAAACTGAGCCAAAATGTGAAATTAAATACCTAACACTGAGCGCCGATTTAGTCTGCGTACTTATTATACGTGATGGCGACGCGCGACATTGCAAACAGGGCGATGATATATCTTTACTAATATTATATAATTTTAACAAAAAAAAACCGACTTCAGTACGGCAAGTTGTAAAATTTTCAAATATTTGTTTGTTACAATCGAATAAAATCGACTGAGCGTCGGGCTGAACACATGTCAAGTAGGTATTAAAAGCAATATTTAATCTGTGCAATCCGCGCTCAATTCATTCATGTCATTATTTCTTGTTAATAGTTGCTTAGCAACAATAACCGAAACTTATCTAATTGCCATCAGTAAAGTACTTATTATTGAAAAGTTCAGATAGCCATCTGTGGTCTTCTGCATCAGTTTTACTTCAACAAATTACACTTTCTGAATGCAAATGATTGATTAATTGTTAAAAATATTGAAATTGCTATAACTTGTGAGGAGTTCCCTCAATTCCTCATGGATCCTATCATCAAAACTTTTTTTTGATGATAATGGGACCAAACTGGAAGTATGTCCAGTCAGACAAAAAAAGAATTTTTCAAATCGGTCCATAAATGACGGAGTTATGCGGTAACAAACATAAAAAAAAAAAAAAAAAAAATACACACGAATTGATAACCTCCTCTTTTTGAAGTCGGTTAAAAATTAGGAAAGCTTAACATTTTTGTGTGTGTATGTTTGTAATAAGTAAATTCAAAAACTACTGTGCCAATTTCAAGAATTCTTTCACCATTGGCAAGCTACATTCACCCTGAGTGACATAGGTTATATTTATTTCTAGAATAATTAGGGATCCTTACTAAAACTTAATTAACGTAACGCAAGGTGCAAATAATCTTATGTCCATCCGTGGGACGGGCCGCTAGTAATTTTATATAATGACACTAATTGTGAGTACTTAACCTTTAATATTAATCCCATATTACCAATAAATGATATTTTACTATAATAATTTATACTATTAAGCTGTGATAACCATGGAGTTACCATGGGATAACCTTGGTGTCTTACAACGAAAGTCCCTCCCCTCGAGGGAGGGACTTTCGTTGTAAGACACTCTGTAAGTATTTATGTGTCGGCTTTTGCGCAACTATAAAGATGATGCTCTACTACCTACTCTTTATACTATGGTATAACTACGTCCACGCATACGATACTCTACCGTTCATGTGTTTGTAACTCGGCTTTGACGGCTTATGCTGAAGTAGACATGGACATGTTTCAAGTGACAGTACTGCGCGATCCTCACTTCATATAAATACGAGTGCAAAGGTGTAGTGCAGATTTTAGGAGTTTCAAAGGGATTCATATGGTTCGGTGATACGAGGGGAAGTTATTTTGAGCCGTCTGCGTCTGTCTGACTAAGCTGTTGATCAATAGGAATTTAATTGTAATGGACGAATTCTGGATAGGTGACTCGAATTCGTACCAGATTAATTTGGTCATAGCTAATGGTAACGGATTACTCATTGGTTTATTTTCTATCCAACTTTTAAGAGTACATTGTATGTAGGTTTACAAAGAAAAATGTTTCAAGATTACTGTTGATAAAAAAACGTTGCGTAAGAGATGCTCTTTTGTAGTCGTTAGAGTAGATTACATTAAAGAGGTCTAATTTTAGAAGCATTATAATGTGATTAAATTATATAAATACTTTTTATTTATTTTCAACTTATGTCTTATATTTTTTTATATAATGAGATATATTATTTGGCTGGCATCATTTAATCCCACTTTTCACATTCCGAGCAGGCACTCAAAATCCACACATACACACACGCATTCACATACAAACACACACATACACGCACATACACACTCACTTAGACACACACAACACACTCACATACACTCTTTCATCATACTACACACTAACATGTTAAATATTAGTACATTTTTATAAACTAGTAAAATAGGCTACACCGCACTTAATAAATAGGGGGGAATCACTGACGTCTGAGATACAGGAGTCATCCTAGTTTAGACGCCAGAGGATTCATTAAATGTGAACGCAACTGCCTAGACTATACATTGTATACTTAATTTAACAAAATTATGTATTCTCTCTGAATGTATTAGGCTTATGAAATAAATATTATTATTATTATTATTATATATATATATATATAATGAGATTCTGATGTATGAGTTAATATTGTAAAGTTTCATTAAAATCCATTCAGTCGTTATTGCGTGAAGAGGTAACAAACATCTATACATCTTAACATTTTTTTACATTTATATTAATTTATCAATGATATTACCGGCAATGATAATTGGCGGCTTTGCCATTATCTTTTTTCGTGTTTAACGAATATAGTTCAGAAAATACGTCAATTCATAAGGATAAACAAAAACATTAACTCATCTCTCGCACGGAAACCCTCGAAACTATGAAACACACACCCTTATGATTATGACATAACTTTGATGAGTAGAGCAATAATGACATCATAACCCGACAGCCAATGAGATCACATTCTCAGTCACACCCTCAACAAGATTTAGTTTGGAATTTGAATAATGTCCCCGTGAGCTCTTTCTGTTCCGTCCGGAACAACAAAGCCGCGGAAATGAAGTCGGCGTGTTCCTAATTGTGTTTTGGTTTTGTTTTCTACAGTTAATTGTACGTGCGGGAATTTTTGCTGTAACATTTGGGTATAGTTTACTATTTGAATAGTTGTGCGATACTATCACTCTTTTGTTTATATACATAGGTTCTAGATTTGTGACTAACCGCAGCGGGTAGGCTCTAGTCTTGCCGGTTAAACTATACACTATAATTTAATTAAGTAAAGAATAAAAGGAACGTATAAAAAATTATGTTAAGATCATCACACAAAACTCACTACATATATAAAATTACTGCTAATAATAAAAAAAGGTTGTTGTAAAACTCTGGGATAAAAAACATTTAAAAAAGGATATCTAAATGAACACTAAAGACCTGAGTATTTCGCTTTGGTTTTCTGTATTTCATTTGGTCCGTCTCCAATTGGGTTTGCCTACAATGACATGTACGGATCTTTACGTTTCTTCTCCTGTTGTGGCGGAGTGATTATATTTTTTTTCTCACTGCATCATTTGTCAGTTTACTTGTATAAAGCAAATATAATTATATCATTTAATTATAGCAAGCATTTTTTTTGCTCATTTTGTTTAACCGTGCTCTTGCGGTCTATATTCAATTAAAAAGTCCTTGCCTTTGAAATAACGCTGGTTTTTAACGTTTTTTTATAATGAATACATGGAGTGTGCGGACTTCAAATTGGCGTGTAAGTGCGACGGGCCCCAGAGGTACCTGTCTTGAATAATTTTAACTTACTGTACCCACAATTTGAGCAAATTATAATATGCTGACAAAATTATGCGCCTACACTGGACCCTGAAAAAAAATAATTCTGTCATGCGCTACCGTTTTAATGAATTCTTTGATTTCTTAATTAGGAGAATAAGAACGAAGTACGAATCTCTCATGAATGTGATTTTGAAGAAATACATTTTACTTTTTATATGATTTAGTCCGGACTTCATTCGTATTAATAATATAAATATGTCGACATTTAAATGTAATTGTAAAAGGATGAAATTAAATTAATTGTAATTTACGCGTTTGCCTCGCGAGCCAATTTCAACGACGCCGCGCGCGAGCATCGCTCGCTCAGTCTGAGCCACTCAGTTGCAAGGGACGCATGTGTTTTAAATCGCTCGCTCGCAGCATGGACGACAGTTAACACATTCGTAATCCAACATACACTGACGCTTCGCAGTTTTGGCGTGGCTCGTGTGGACTATGTAGACACACATTGAGTGCATCGCAAGGCTGCCTTGCGATTGCCTGCTTAATGTGAGCATCAGATAAGCAACCTCACAAAGCAACCTCGCAATTTCGATACCCGGCTTTACAAAAGCATTTTTACTGTAATATCACTAATACCCTGAACGAACGAAAACGGTGAAGGAAAACATCGTGAGGAAACCCACATGTCTTAGGCGAAATTCTAAAGCCATGTCTGATTAACCAACCCGCTTTAGGCCAGCGTGTGTGAATTAAAGCCTCAACCCTCTCTCTCTCTTTCTCTCTATTGATAGAGGAGAGGAGACCAATGCCCAGCAGTGGCAAATATATATGTTGCTATAAAACACTAACACCCTAGAGTCTCTATATAATTTAAAATACAAATACCTACTCCATATAATCATGGAGACAAACTACGCAATAATACTTAATAACCCCAGCTGAACAGACAGTAAAATTATCAAATTACAAACACCCACTCGTGTGTCACCCCGATGACTAATATTCATAGTCGATGGACAGCCGCTAATAAAACGCACAAAACCCGTCGTCTGGCAACAGTGCGACGCGACAAGCGTGATTGATGACCCGCGATCGATTACCACCGAGCCGCGGACGCGATGGACGTGTCGGGGTGGATACATAGTATAAATAAGTAAATAGTAAAGAAACTAAGCTGAAATGTCAAATTAATTACCTCAGCATCTAGGTAGGTATCTGTAGTACATCATCTCAGCCAAACCAACCTTATCCATCAGCTACCCGCAACCTTTACCAGGAAGTCGCGTCGGTCCACCTTATTGCAGGCCTACCTAAGCCTCGTCTTCCAGTTCATGGTCCCCCCTGTAATAATAATAGCAACCCATATATGTCCCACTGCTGGGCACGGGTCTCCTCTCCTCTATCAAGAGAGGGAGAGGGTTTAGGCCTTAATTCACACACGCTGGCCTAATGCGGGTTGGTGAATCTGACATGTCTTTAGAATTTCTTCTAAGTTTCCTCACGATGTTTTCCTTCACCGTTAGCAGATGGCGAATCATCTGATTCGTACATAAAAACTCCACAAAGTGAAATTCACATTGGTACTGCCTGGGATCGAACTCGCACCTCTTGTGTGCAAGTCGGTTACTTTCCCACTCGGCCACCACCGCTTTTTCATTAATACCAAATTCATATTAAGAATTAAATGGTATTATAATAATATTATATTCATTATCATCATAATCATCGTCTCAGCCAAAAGACGTCCACTGCTTATAATATATATCTAGAATTCCTTACCAATAAAATATGACTATGACTTTGACATAGGCCTTCCCCCAAAGATTTTCACAGCAATATTATATTGAGCTGTGACAAGTCAACATGCATTGGTATTTTTGTACAAATGATATTCTCTACTACCTACTTTTTATACTATGGTACATACGCAAACGTGTAGACGGCCTTATGTCATCACGTGAATATGTCCGGGCGTCCGGCTTAATGAAACATGAGCATTGATTTTGGGACGCGCATTACATAATTATAGTTTGTAGAAATATTCATATTACCGACAACGCAGTGTAGCTGTATTTTAGTCGCAACAATATGAATCCTAACGTTGCCATCGATACGCTAAGAAGACTACTTCATTGGTATATTAATTGTTAGGTGTTACGATTAAAATACTATATACTAGACATCGGTAGGTTACTTATTTCTATCGACTGGTAACATAGTGTGAACGCGTCGGTAGTCGGGTCTTTTTGAGTTTGAAGTGGTGTAAGCAGTGGTATTATAGAGTATATTGAATGCAATATATGTAGGGCAGTAATATTTGAATAAATTATATTGTATTAATAATTAATGTCGGTTGTTTTATTAAATAATAATATTATAGTATAGGATAGTCAATATGTTTATTGAAAGTTCTTTACTTGTACTTTTCCATACTATCTATTATTATATTACCTACTGTATACTAATTTATTTACTTGAAGTGCTTCTTATGAATGAGTATTATTATTAGTCATTGAGTACCTACGACTGATGATCTTAATAATATAAGGATCATTTATGAAGACAATTCGCTATAAAAAAAATGCAGGTATTATGAAAATTAGCGTTGATTAGACTCCAGTGATTTGAAAAGCACGTAGTCCGCTAGTCCTTTCGCCTGATCTCTCCTCAATTGTGACGAACTGTCGTCCTACTGGACCATAATAGGTGTGAGGGAATTACAAGCGCACCTGTATTTGCGCACACACTTGAGCACTTATCACATCTGCGCAGAGGATATTATCTTTCATGCAGTAATTAGTCTCCGACGAGATTAGCTGCTGTAACCGAAATAAGAGATATTATAGAATGTACGGGGTCTTTTGCTAATTGGGCTTGCTCGCTTGTATGGTATCCTACCTTTTTCCATAATCATTACCATCATCTTAGCCAGAAGAAGTCCACTGCATTCGGCCCTGAGCTGAACTTGAGCATAGTTTGTCCGCAATTTTTCTAGGTCATCTTTCGGGAAATAGTATTTTTGTTTTCTTTTCTTAAAAAGACAACTCCCGCACTAGAGAACAAGCTCTGTGTTGCGGGGGACTTTACAAACATACAATTAACGGACACAAATTACACCCAGACTCAGAACAATTCTTTGTGGGTCATACAAAGTTTTGTCCTCTGTGGGAATCGAACTCACAACCTCGTGCACAGCAGGCGCATACCGCGGCCACTGGACCACCAAGGCAGTCATGAGATATTATAGATTACATTTTTACAAATTTACTAGGATACAATAATATGGTACTTAAATAAGATTGTTTAAAGTAGCTAATTAATAATCAAAAGGCACTTAAAAACATAGCAGTTGATCTCAACGAGGAAGGTGTGCAGGATTAATTAAACGCTCACGTTGCACTCTCGACACACGACGCGGAATGTCGCGAGCCCGTCGCCTAGCAACCAATCGCTTTGAAGCGCACGTTGTTCACACGATCTAGACTGTATCATAGATATAAACATCCAATATAGTACTTTGATAGTTGCACTATTTTCTAACGAAATAGAAACTTTCTTTATTCTTTTATTTAAAAGACAGCTTCTGCACTTGAAAATAAGCCATAATTAACGGACACAAAGTAGACAGACTCTGAACATTCATTTATGGATCCACCATATAGGTAGAGGTGTATGAATTCTACGTCTGGCAGGCTTGGTGTTATGTAACAGGAGGCGAGCAAAATGCCATAATTATACCAGACACAATATCATTTTTTATGCAGTTTATAAAAGTAAAAAAAATATACATGTATGAGATAAAAACATTGTCAATACCTATGAAACTTGAGGGTTGCCCTCGATTTTCATGGGATAACATCATCAGATCCTGACTAAGTCACCTCAAGAGTATACTCTGTCAAATAAAGAAATAATTTTGAGAATTAGTCCACAAATGGCGGAGAAATCGGTGAACATAGATAAAAAAAAACATACAGTCGAACATAGAACCTCATCTTTTTTTGAAGTCGGTTAAAAATTAAAACAGCCGTTTGGCAATTATAAAAAACAGCAGGTACACTATAAGTGTACCCGCTATGTAGTAATATTTAATAATTGTTGTAAAAGTAAAGCAAGTAATTTATGTTCTTCTTACATCTATACTAATATTATAAAGCTGAAGAGTTTGTTTGTTTGGTTGAACGCGCTAATCTTAAAAAGTACTGGTTTGATTAGAAAAAAACTTTTTTTGTTGAATAGTGCATTTATCCAGAAAGGCTATAGGCTATATAACATCACGCTATGATCAATAGGAGCGGAGCAGTAATGAAATATGCAAATATGGGTAACATAATACAACCGTATTCACAAACGCGTCAATAATACCATTATCGTTAAATTTGTATCTATAATGCGACCTAATTTCAAATCGAATGCGAGCTAACATCTTAACAAAACATCGTAGTATCGATGCGTCGATTCTCGTTGATACATTATTCATTGACGAGTCGGTGCCGTTTCCCTGGCAGCTGGGAGTGGTGACACCTGTGCGATGGCATTGAGCGAGCAATGTATGGTGAAATTTGTTAAGTTCTCACAAGTGATTAAACGTTAGACGTAGGCTATTGAATGAGATTGGTTTTAGGTTAATTTTTTCTTCTAAAACTCAAAAATCACTAGCGTCTGGTTTAGGTCAAGCGTATTTCCTCTGAAAGCCGCTCGTTGTCTGTTTCACACCATTATTAGCTTAATCTTAAACCTCTCCTTGTCAATGTACAAATTGATTGTCAGTACACTAATAAAATCAAAAGTAGAGGTTACCTGATGTTCAAAATTTTACTTTATTTGGTTACAAAAAAAAAGTTTTCAATTATTTTTCTATTAATATTAGGTAACAAACTAACTAACAAACAGTGACTTTCGCGTTTATAATATTACTAGTGATTGTCCGCATCTCCGCCCGCGTGGATGTCGTAAATTAATAAAAATAAATAAAAATTCTAAAATATTTTATTTTAGAACTTTTACTGGCAGATAGCTTATGTAATAAGAATATTACATTAGCTATCTGCGAGTTAAAGTCCCGTAAAAATCGCTCCAGCTATTTCAGAGATTAGCCGGAATAAACAGACAAAAATTGAAAAAAATGATATTTTGGTATATGCACTGTGTATAATTATGCATTTAGTAAAATGAGGTTATTTTAATATTACAAACAGACACTTCAATTTTATTTATTTGTATAGATCAGGTAATAGTGGGATTGTTTAGGGTTACAAGAGTATTGGGTGTGGGGGTCCCTTCTTGTCGGTTGACGTCAATGAAAACACGTGGTTACTGTATAAGGCACCAGCCATATATATTAGTGGTAATAAATGTGGTGCGAAGTAATCTTGACACGTCGTATTGATGTCTTCCGGCTCCCTCACGTCCTGCCTAGCGCGGGCTGTAGTTAATATTTTTAGGTAGCTGGATAGGACTTGATTGAAGGCTTGACAATAGGTTTGAAGCGAAGGCTTGATATTCAGCTGCAGGGCTTCAGGCTTGAGTCTTGTTGGTTGTTCTTCCCTTGGAGGCGCCCGATGAGTGAACCAACTTCGCTACGAGCCACCCATATTTATACGCTGGCCCGTAGCAAAGTAAAACTAATGGCGGTAGATGTCTCACGGTTCCGCGGCCGGCGCTAGTACGAGCGCGGCTACGAGAATTGACATCTACCGCCATTAAGATTTGTTACGTACATACGTGTAAATTTTAGTTTTTCGTTATGTACGTAACGTATATGTACTTTATACATTATGTAGGGCTTGTTGTCCGTAACAGCTCTCCCCCCGGCGAAGACTTGCGAGCCCCTACATCACCGGCGAGGACCACAAGCCTCCTCACTGGACGACGAATTACACCCCCGCGTGTACGTATGTTAGCGCTCCTGATGATACCGTCGGGACCCGGGATCACGCCTACGACTTGGCCCCGCGGCCACACGTTACGCGGTAACAACCCGTCGGCGATTATTACAAGGTCGCCTACTCTAAGTTGTGGTCTATCGGTTCGTACGTCCCTACGAGGTGTCATGGTAGGTAAATAACATGCCCCATCGTTTTTCATGTCGTCTGCCTATTGTGATAGTCATAGGCCCGAAACAATCTACTCCACAACGTGTGAACGGCCACGAGTATGCATCTAATCGCTCGCTAGGAAGGTTCCCTTTCACGGGTACAGGGGGCGCTGCGCGCTTCGCTCGGCACACAACGCATGTCGCTAGTGTCGCACGTACAACAGTATCATGTTCCCTACGCATTAAGGGACATGACAGCGTGTGTTTTCCGTCTAATATGAGCGGTCGATTCCTGTCCACATGTACGTTCTCCGTGTTGATTTTCCTATTAAGCCGTATCATTCCTTCGGAACAGCATACAGGGTCGAGTTTCCTTAGCCTACTCGCCCTTCCTATACATTGGCACGTTGTGAGTTGATTAATTCCTTCGGGAAAGCTTTCCCCTTGCGCCTGTCTTACAAGCGTCCTTTCAGCTTGTATGTGATGCGCTTCCATAGTGCGCGCCTTACCGCGATCTATAACAAAGTGCGCGCGCGCTGTAGTGCGTAATAAACACTCGTACGATGAAAAACGTTCCATCTTGATAATGCTATCCCGCGGGATAGTGTGCATTACACATGCGATCTCGTGCGACTCCTCCTGTACGCACGCCGCCTTTTCCGGGGGCCATTCCATGGCGGGTTTGTATAAAAACCCTGGCCCAGTGAACCATCTGTCGTTTGTTGACATAGTGTAGGTTCGATTCCGAGTTGCGTCGTCCGCGACGTTTAACTCTGTCGGTAACCAGCGCCACTGTTCGGCGGTGGTTAGCTCTGCGATTTCACCCAATCGATGTGCGACAAACGGTGTGTAGATAACGCTGTCGTTGCGAATCCAATGTAGCGCAGTCTTCGAATCGCTCCAGTACGTGACGTCACCAATAAATAGTCGCGCGCGATTCGTACTCCAACTCGCTAATTCCAATACCGCACGTTTGTGCATTTGCACTACTGGGGTAATCGTACGTGAGGCGATTTCTTCGCTCTCAAAGCTATCTACCCAGTCATCCCTGTATTTGCTGAGTGTCATAGCTTGTAACGCCAGTGGATACTGTAGCTTACAGTCTTCAGCGTTCTTGTTCCTTACGCTGTGTGCTAAGAATGGTGAGCTTCGTGCGCCGAATATCATTGAATTCATGACGTATTTCTTAGGGGGGCCGTGTCTATCGTCGCCGCGCCATAAGAACTGCTGTGCGGCTCGATCTTCCTCCCTTATGTATATACGTAGGAACATCTCGCGTATATCCGCTGTGACGGCTATAGGCTTTTCTCTAAAGCGAAACAGGATACCATATAACGAACGTAGCATGTCCGGTCCAGCTAACAACTTGTCGTTCAAACACGTACCACTTGTAACGGCAGCGGCATCAAAGACGAGACGTATCTTTCCCGGTTTATTTGGATTAGTTACGGCGAAGTGTGGCAGGTACCACTCTCTTCGACTCTTCTCGTCAACCCTCTTGATGGGCGCTGCATAACCTTTCGTGATGAGATTCATCATTTGTTCGTTATAAGCCCGTTTGAAGTCTATGTTTCGATCCATCTTTCGCTCTATAGACCGTAGTCTGCGTACCGCCATGTCGTAACTGGGGGGTAAGCAGACGTCCTCCGTGGTCCATGGCAACCCGACCTCATAGCGGTCGCCTGTAAGGCGCGCGGTTTCTTTAAATAAACGTAATGCGCGTTCCTCTTCCTTAACAGGTTTACATTTGTTGACAATGCCTAGGTTGTCTATGGCGTAATGTTCCATCACTAGCTCTCTCAGCTCCGTATCCATTCGCTTGGCGTTATCTTGGCGTGCTGTATGCACGTGTAATACTGTGGCGCCGCCGGTCGGGCACTCCTTAATAGTAGCCCGTGGTATTGTGCCGTGTATTACCCACCCTAACCGCGTATAGGAGGCGGCGGGTTCGCTCTTTTTTCCGGTTAAGAGCTTCCTAGTTACAATTAAGTGCCAATTATCTGCTCCAATTAACACCCGTGGCTGTGCGTAACAATAGCACACCTCGTTCTGAGGTACTTGTTTAAGATGCGAATATTTTAAACAGCTTGCCTTGATCGTTTGACTGTTGATGTTAAGACTCTTGACGGTGCGCGCTACGATCGAGTAGTAGTCGGTTCGATTTCCTTTTATTTGTAAATCGACGCTCTCGCTATCGTGCTCTAATCGCGTCGCCGTTAGTCCTTGGAGACGTAATTCGCGCTTTTCCCCTTGCGCGTTGACCGCTCTGGCGATTTCTTCGTCGATTAGAGTTATCGTAGAACCTTCATCTAATAGCGCGTAGGTGTCTATGGTATTCCCACGAGGTCCTTTTATCTTGACAGGGCATACCTTCAACAGTACATGATCTGTTGTGTTTACTGTGTGCGCTGACGCTAACACAGCTCCACTCGAGCTACCGCTTTCCGTTGGCTCTGCCTGCGCCTCGTGAAGTAAGGCGTGATGAGCTCTGCGGCACTCGCCTATGTTGCATTTCTTCGCGGTGCACTTGCTGCGGTGATGTCGGCTATCTAAGCATCGGAAACATACACCGGCTTCCTTTATCCATTGCCACCGCTTAGAAACGGACATTTCCTTTATCTTCCTACAGTCGGGGGTTCGATGCCCGTCCCCGCAACAGATGCAAAGTGGCTTCTCTGTTGCGGTAAATGCATTAGCGCCGCGTCCTTGCGCTTTGGGTCGCTGCTGCACCTTGCTAGCGCCGGCTAACGTTCTTCGTGTTGATTCCTTTGGCGTATCCGCGGTTGGCAAATATGAATATCGGATGGCGCGGTTCGCCTCTCCCATTAGGAACCGAGATAACGTTATAATACGGGGCTCACTACGACTACAATTTACATCCGCGTAGTCACACCATCGCGTGCATAGGTGTGGGCAGAGCCTTCCCATTACGATGCGGGCTAGCATGGGGTTCTGTAGGTCTCCTGCCTCGTCGACGCTGGAAAGCACGGCGACGAGATTTTGTACTTTGACAGCGAACGCGTTTAGTTCACTTGCCTTCGAACTCACGCAGGGTATTCGCTGTATTTCGTTCAAAAGCTTATCGACAATTATTTCAGAGTGTCCGTAACACTGTTCTAGTGTTTGTATAATAACCGCCGGGTCGACGGCTGTATATAATAACGCCGCTACCGCTTCCTTGGCCTCTCCTTTGAGGCACGAGCGTAGCCTCGCTAAGTTTTCAGCGGGCGTGTATTCATACATCCTCGTAGACTCTCTAAATGCCGCTTTGAACAATAGCCACTCGCGTGGCTCCCCGCTAAACTGTGGCAACTCTTGCGCTTGTTTAGGCGGCGGGCGTCGGTAGGCCATCTTCTCTAGCGCTTCGGCTAGCCTGCCGATACCCCTGTCTCGTTGGCGAGGGGGCGTCGGCGATCGTACACGCATTGGCGTGTATTCCCTCTTGGGCTCGGGCTCTCGCGGCGCATACTGGTGGAATGACTCGTATGATCTGACATTTTCGATCTCCTCACGCTCCCCCCGTGGATCGCACGGGTCCCTCTCGCGGGTGGCGATTGGTTCACGGTGAGGTAAGTCTTCCTGTGGTCGGCGCGAGCTGTTCACCCACTCCTGTGGTCGGCGGGAAGTGTTCACCCATTGTGATACGCGATTGTGCGCGTATACTCCCTCCTCGTCGATGACACTGTCTTGGTCAGCTTCTTGCCTAACATTGGCGGCCTCCACGGCTAATCTTTTTTGGATTAGATCCGCTTCCAGTCGTAGCTCCAACTGTTTCCTGGCGATATTAGCCAGCCTCTCGTGGGCTTCCAACTCCGCCTGGCGTAATCGGGCGGTGGCGCTTGCATTAGACCGCGCTGAGTGTACCGACGGGGCACGCGTTAACCTAAACGTAGTAGCGGGGGCGTCGACGGTGGTGGCGGCTGCGGGGGCGACGGCATGGGCACGCGGGACGGCTTCGGCGGTCTCGGTTGCGGCGGTCACGGCAGCGGCGGTACGCGATGTCGCGGCTCCTACTCTCTCGGTTATTACGGGTAACGCGGGCGCGCGGGGGTTCGGATCGGGTCGCGATGTGACCCCGGTGGTCACGGACGGTAGTCCCGACGCTGTAACGGACGGTGACGCGGGGGGGTTGTCGTGGCGTCGCGGCGTCTTGTCGTCGGCAGCTTGGCTTCTTGTGGTCGGCATCTTCGGCTCTTGTTTGCCTCTTCTGTCCCTATCCAGCCCTAACAGTCCTGTTGGAGGGCCTGGGGGTACCGGGATACGCTCCTCGAGGGATGGATGTCGTGCGGGAACGGAAGGATTGCGGATCCACTCAGCAGAGGCCAACGTGCACTGTGAGGCGCTCAGCAACCGATGGGAATGTCGGCTGCGTCGGCAGTGCCTATCTCTAGGCCCTCACACCACACGTTGACTTACCGACGAGGAAGTGCTCTTACGGCACGCTCTGAAAAGAACGCTCTTGCTGCGCCGGTGGTATGCGCACAACATATACCAACACCGCCTTTCAGCGTTAAAACCTAGTACCGGCCGTTTGACACCGTTAGGTGGCACGGTACATAGGCCACGGGTGCACCCGTTGATAGAAACAACACAATGACTAGACCTCACGAGGGCTTCTGACTTGCTAGAAGGCTTCAGACGGCTTCCGGCTTGATTGAAGTCCTCGGTCTTGATCTCCGTGGCTTCCCTGGGCTTGATTGAAGTCTTGATGACGATTGCAGTCTTCCAACTTGATTGCAGTCTTGATTGCAGTCTTCAATCTTGATTGTAGTCTTCAATCTTCAATTCATCCGGCTCGAAGGACCAAACTATTGGGTGTGGGGGTCCCTTCTTGTCGGTTGACGTCAATGAAAACACGTGGTTACTGTATAAGGCACCAGCCATATATATTAGTGGTAATAAATGTGGTGCGAAGTAATCTTGACACGTCGTATTGATGTCTTCCGGCTCCCTCACGTCCTGCCTAGCGCGGGCTGTAGTTAATATTTTTAGGTAGCTGGATAGGACTTGATTGAAGGCTTGACAATAGGTTTGAAGCGAAGGCTTGATATTCAGCTGCAGGGCTTCAGGCTTGAGTCTTGTTGGTTGTTCTTCCCTTGGAGGCGCCCGATGAGTGAACCAACTTCGCTACGAGCCACCCATATTTATACGCTGGCCCGTAGCAAAGTAAAACTAATGGCGGTAGATGTCTCACGGTTCCGCGGCCGGCGCTAGTACGAGCGCGGCTACGAGAATTGACATCTACCGCCATTAAGATTTGTTACGTACATACGTGTAAATTTTAGTTTTTCGTTATGTACGTAACGTATATGTACTTTATACATTATGTAGGGCTTGTTGTCCGTAACAAAGAGCGTTCTCGTTTTATTTTTAATAAGTCCACCGTGCGATCGTGAGCCAAGCGGAGTTTATTGATTAAAACAAATTGAAGTATTAATTAAACTGTCGAGTGTGTTTAATCATTTTCGTTTACATTCTGTTAGTATGAACCGTTTTGAGAGCTTATGGGAGATACTACGGTACTTACGTTATCATTTGAATCACACTGTATTGCGAATGTATAAGAGAAGAAAAACTTGACGTTTGAGTACGATTTGTAGAGCATATTTTATTATTATGCTTACATTTGTAACCATATTTAAAATGAATAAATGATTATTATTATGTCTCTTAGCATCTCAACCTATAAACGTCTCACTGCTGGACAAGGGTCTCCTCCATACATTTGGAGTGATATCAGCCTACTGTACCACGCTGGCCAGACGCGTTGTTGGTATTTAATGGCTTTTGTTTTCCCTCTCTTGCAGTGGATGTTGTCTGCCTGACTTATTTAGTTAGTCGACTTTTATGACACCCTCAGGATGGAACAGAGTGGTGACATTTGTATTCTTAATTATACACAAGTGGTGAAATAAATCGATGAAGACCCTTAGTAATCATTAGTTTGGTAAGTAGAATTCGCCTATACCACAACAACTTGCGATTAAGTTTCCTATAGTAATTCATATTAACTGTAGACGTGCCATTACAGTATTATATTATTAATTGACTGATCAGCGGTGGTGGCCGAGTGGAAAAGTAACCGACTTGCACGCAAGTTCGATCCCTGGCAGCAGTACCAATGTGAAATTCAATTTGTGGAGTTTATATGTTCTAATGAAATGATTTACTATTTGCTAATGGTTAAGAAATCATCGTGACGAAACCCACATGTCTTAGAAGAAATTCTAAAGACATTCTGATTCACGAACCCACATTAGACCAGTGTAAGTGGATTCCGGCCTGAACCCACTCTCTCTCTCTAATGAAGGAGAGGAGACCCTCAGGGGTATTCCGTAAGAGCGAAAACAGAGCGACCGAGAAAACGGAGCAAAATCTGGCCGTCAGATTGAAAATCGGAGCAAAATCTGGCTGTCAGATTGAAAATCGGTATTCCCTAAGAGCGAAAACCGAGCCTTTTTGACGTTTAGCAATCGTATGTGCCGTCACCGAGCAATCACAACTGTCAGTTTGCGATCGCTGTTTCTTAGAGAATCAGCCAGCCCGGCCCAGTTGGACATATAAGGGTGGCTATTATAATTGACTGATCAGACGAACTGATGCTTATTTGTTACAAACAGATATTAGCTAAATGCTTAGTACTATAGTGAATAAACGAAAGATTAAGGCCATTAGTAGGCATCATTTTGTTTATTTAAACCTGTACTACAGCAGCTTGCGATTGTTTCCTATAGGAATTCATATTAACTGTAGACGTTCCGTTACAGTATTATATAATTAATTAACTGATATCACAGTAATGACGTTTCGCGAACGTTAAAATTAAAACATTATTTATTATAGTATTGACTTTGGATGTCTGTTTTACGCTTTATATTATTACGTTGCCATTTAAATATTAATAATGAGTTGATATTGTTTGATTTTGCTGATAGGATGGCGGGACAACTTGATATCTGATAAGTTGAAGTGCGTATATCCTTACTTATATTATAAATGTGAAAGTTTGTGAGAATGAATGGCTGGATGGATGTTTGTTACTCTTTCACGTAAAACAACTGAATGGATCTGGATGAAATTTGGCACAGAGATAGATTTTGGTCTGGAATAACACATAGGCTACTTTTTGCAGCGATAACCGACATCCACGCGGGCGGACCCGTGGGCAACAAATAGTAGTAATTATTTTTGCAATTTTTTTTTATAAACTAAACCTTTTTGATTTCGTACGTGTGCATGACACAAGCGTCAGTTCCTCGTTTGTGTCTTATTAAAAATAAATATCTAAGTAAAAAAATCTTAAGTTTGCAATAATAAAATTAAAAACCACTTACCGAGATAAAAACATTTGGATAAAGCAACAAACGAAACGAAGTTTGATGAAAATCGGTTTCGGAGATTAACATTTTTCTATTTATATTTTGTTCGTAGGTTTGCTCAATTTTTGTGTTTAAAAAAAGTAGCCTTTGTTACAGAGAGAATCATAATTTATAAGTTTTTTTTAAACCGGACTAGTTATATTAGTTTGCTTAAACATACGAATTAAAAACTAAATGTTTTTATGTTATTTTATATATATAACGATTTTCTTTAGCGGAATCGGAATGCGGTAGCCGACTTGCTTAATAGAATATAGGTATGCTGGGACTATGAATTTTGTGTATGATTTAGTAAATCAATATAAAATACATTGATATTCACTCAATAGTTTAAATTATAAATATCGTTATTGAATTACCTATATATTCAATAAAATATCGTGAAATTAGTCGCGTTGCTGTTAATGATATTAGGCTATTATGGCATGCGGTGTCCGGCGAGAGTAGTAGATTTTATATATTCGTTTATCCTAATGACTTTGAAATTATACCACTTTTAAACCACAAAGGTGACATGTAATCATACACATGAACACAACTGCATCGCTGTGTCTAGTTATTTGGCTGTGGTCTTCTGGAAAGAGGGGGTTTTTCGCCAGTCAGGCTTGTACATTTGCATGGTGCCTAAGGGTTTATATTTTAAACAACTTGTACTATTAATCTTAAACGAATTGTATTGCTTCTTGCACTCTTTGTTATCAAATTTTCTCGTATTCTATAGTCATGATATCCTTCTGCGTTACCTTGTTAAGATGATATACAAAATTTCACACTATAACGACTACTTTTATACGACATAACAGTCTGTAAAGAGATGCCTGTGCATATTGAAGTAACATACAGCACTGTCATAGAGTATGATAAAATGTTCATTTCGTTTGTGACTGAAATAGATTGATAGAAAATAGGTTATTTAATTTTATAGCATACTAGTTGTTGCCCGCAGCTCCGCCCGCGTGGATATCGGTTATCGCTGTAAAAAGTAGCCTATGTGTTATTCCAGACCATAATTTATCCCTGTGCTAAATTTCATCCAGATCAGTTCAGTAGTTTTTACATGAAAGAGTAACAAACATCCATCCATCCATACTTAAACTTTTGCGTTTATAATAATTAGTAGGATGAAAATTACAATGTTATTTCATGTAATACTATCTGTTATTATACCATATTATTATATTTCACACCCGGTAACAATACAGAATAAAAATACATGATTATAATGCGTCTATTTATCGTGGGCAGATTGTCTATTGTCAACGGCAACATCTATTATTGCCCTACTACAGGTCAAAGGTCTCCCTTTCTTGCTTCAATAGGTCACGGTTAAAACCTCTTGCTGTCTAATCAGTGTAGTAGAGCCAAGATCACCATGCAATCTTCTTCAAAGTAAAGATATTAAATAAAACTCACATTTATTTGTTTCACATAACATCTAATAATTTAATATCTATAATATGTATTTATTTAGAAATTTATGTTTATCAGTTGTCTGGTTACCATAGTACAGGCTCTGCCTAGTTTGGGATCAGATAGCGATGTGTGAGTTGTCCCAAAAATATTATTATTTTCTTTATTTATTTTTTAACACATAATTTACATTTTTAAATATATAAAATACAATTATAAAAAACCTATATATTTAAAAATATAAAAAACAGTTCTCCACCGGTATCGAGAACAAAGTCCAAGCTACCGGCGGTTAGGGCTCCAGAGACAGGAACCTCCTCACAATACGTGCCGTATCGAGGAGCACTATTATTATTATTATCTACAATATAATAAAAGAAACTAGAAACAAAAACACAACGAACACATCCTTTAACACTGCATAGGTACGAATACAAAAGATAACATAAAACAACATTTAAAACATTCACAAAAATTATAACGAACACGACATACAAATACAAGACAACACACCCTATACACAACATTCACAAAAACAATTATCGCGCGAAAATTATTTCGTCACAAATCAATTGACGAAGAAGATCACGGCACACGGAGATTTGTTTAACACGGTGCGGGGGGTGATGGAAACAAAGAAAGGCCTGTAGGGCGGGCGGGGGCGCGTTGGGCGGCAGACGGCAGTACTTGCCGAGCTATCGGCAGAGACGGACGTGTCCCACGATCTTATACGACCCTCCCGCGTTACAGCTCGCGATAACAAGTGTTTGTGTACATCATTTTGTAAATTAAAATATATCAAAATATGTATGTAAATTAGTGAGAAAATACCGTTGCGATGTTTTGTACTAGCATTGAGTTGGTTCTTGTGTTTGATGAGAAACGGCCGGCTTGATATTATTATATACTAACGGTGAGTGCAGATTATTATATTTATTCAATAATTGTTTAAGTTTAGATTGTCATTGTTAAGAAAGTAAAGTTTAGAAAAACGTGAGAGATATGCCTTCTAGCGTTTTGTACGATTCGTATACAGATAGTGATGCAGCTGCAATTACAATGACATTGTAACTATACATGTTTGAATTCAATAAATCATCACAGATAATGATAATAATAGCGGTCATGATGCCTACAATAGTTTCTACAAAGTATTTTCAAGTCGTACGAAAAAATTTATATGTAGGTACTTGCTGTTGCCCGGGGCTCCACCCGCGAGAAAAGTAGCCTATGTGCTATTCCAGGCTATAATCTATCTCTATTCCAAATTTCATCCAGATCCGTTTAGTAGCTTTTGCGTGAAAGAGTAATAAACATGACATTTATAATATTAGTAGGATAATGATAAATAGTAAGTCAATAATACTCACTAGTTATTCAATTTATAGTCGAATAAAAGCGCTTTTCAAGTGATATACCTACCCACTTCCTTAACAAATGTATAAATTTAATTGTCATCGACTACTTCTATAAACTCTATTGAAGTTCCCACACAATACTACAAATATACACCTATAATATAAATACAATCGCCTTTAGAATCAGTAATAACATGTGAAAGTAAATATTTATATAAGTGACCTTGAAGTGACGTAGATAATGGTTATCTTAATATAAAACAACGCTCGGAAACAGTGACCTTTGTAAGGAAATTATAACAAATGAATAGTTTTTCCATTTTTAAAAGTTGTTCCAATAGATATTTTTAAAAAGCCTGTTGGTCTAGTGGGTGGTGACCCTGACTGATAAGGAGGTCATTGGTTGCATTTCCACGCAGGTCAAAATATATATGTATTTGTATTAAAAACACTAATTATTTCTGTGTCTGGGTGTTAATTATTTTTGTATTTAGAATAATATAAGTAGGTTTTTCGATTGTCTGGTTGCCATATAGCACAGGCTCGTGTCTTGTTTACTAAAATGTTGAATGCAGATGTATGTATATCTATTCTCATGGCATCTATTCTGTGATTAGACAATAAAAAAAATGAGCAAGCATTTTTAGATATTTCAGTATTTTATGTTGCATATTTAGGGTGGCCTATGTCGAACAGTGTACTGGGGCCTATCGCAGTTTCAAAAACAAATTCTTCTTACAAATTTGACATATTATTAGTGGCCGTTTAGAGAGTTCGTCATTAAAAAAAGTATCACCGCTGTGCCGGTCGGAGTGGGCGGTGTTAGGTTTATTATTTTCGTTACGGAATTTCTGGATTCGGTCTCCACGCCCACGGCCCGCAATAGAAGCTATGCAATAGCTTAAAAAAGAAGAAATAATTATTACACATTATATCGCAATGCTGTAGTTCTTTTTTTGTTACTATGAAACTTCTTAAACTAGCCCGAGTAGAAAGTAACGATATAGTCAAATGTTTGCAACTATGCGGATGCTGCTATCCGGTCTCAAGATGTTATCTCTTAATCCCCTCTTACATCTCCCATGGGATGTAATGGGATGGATCATGCATACACATATACCTATATGTTAGTCCTGTGAGAAATAGAACCCATATTCGTTGTAAAAGATCTTAAAGGTACTGTTATCTGTAGAAACAGTTTTTTTTTATATAAACACTTTGTTTTCGTGAACAAAAGTACTGTTCACAAAACAAAGTGTACATCCAGTCTCAGAACTAACATTTATGGAACCTGCGATACTTGCGAAAAGGTGACCATTTTAACCACTAGACCACACGAGCAGAAGAGCTTTATCTATAAATACGCAAATAGCAATAGGTGTACACACCTATAATATTTGGAGAGTACCTTCAATTTCCCAAGGATCCTATCATCAGATCCTGGCCAGATAAAACTTCGGACCAACTGGACAGTTTATAATTTTCTAAATCGGTCCAGCAGTCTACAAGTAATCGAGATAATTATTAAAAATAGCTTGGCTGATAAAAATACAACTTCCGCACTAAAAAACAAGCTCCGTGTCGCGAGGGACTTTACAAACACATAATTCACGGACCCAAAGTACACCAAAGTACACCCAGACGCGGGACAACCATTTATGGGTCACACAAACTTTTGTCCCATATGGGGATCGAACACGCAACACGGCGCGCAGTGGTAAATAGCGAGGTAACCACTTAAGTCACTGAACCAACCATGCAGTCATATATTAGTCATGTGGTTAAAAATAAATTATGAGATAAAAATAAAATTTAGGTACTATCAATAATAATTTATAGACCAATGTCTATTAAGATCGATGAGTATCACAATCGTGCCAAATGGATATTTAGATTTGCCAGGCTGAAATAACTAATGCTGGTTTTAAATGGCACCCGAAATGAAGTAATTGCGTACACACTCTGAGTGTAGATGGATTTATATCTTTTAGCATTAACTGCCTTAGTGGTCTAGTAGTCGCAGTATGCGCCTACTGTGCACGAGGTTGTTGGTTCGATACACACACAGGACAAAACTTTGTGTGACCTGTAAAGAGTGTAGGTGTAATTTGTGTCCGTTAATTGTATGTTGGTAAATTTCCACGCGACACAGGGCTCGTTCTCTAGCGCGGCAGGTTTTTTTTTAAAAAAGATGAACATATTTAGATGAAATTTGGCACAGAGTCTGGAATAGCACAAGGTCAATTTTTATCCTGGAATAAAACACTATTCCCGTCTTTGCACGGGTGGAGCCGCGGGCAATCACTGCTCTTTATGATTCTAACCCACTAAATATAATATCTAAAACCAATAAATGATAATAATATAACATAGAACTTCAAACACATAATAACGTATTAAATTTATACAAAAGCAAACAGATTTTTGTTTGTTCTGCTATATATATATTAATTTTAAATTGATTGACATTTAAACTGGAATTTAATTATACAATTTACTGTAATTATTATACATTTTACATTTGATATATTACGAGTATAAACGAAAACATTGTGAGGAAAGCCACAATATGTCTTATCCACTAACTCATATTAGGACAACTTTTATCCTAATTTGTATCATCTGCTTTTGCCTTTATTGCTTGTCAATCCATGCTACTTTTGTTATTTTTTTTATACTACTAAGGTGCCAAACAAGGTCCCCCCCCCCCCCGTCTAATGGTGAGCTGTTACTAAAGCCGTCCATAGGCTTGCAATACTATCAAGAATATTGAAAAAGTAAATAATATACTTTAAATAAATAAAAACAGTGGAGAAAAAAACAATGCCCCGGTTTTTATAAATTTATTCTTATATTATATAAGATAGTACGAGTAGTATAGGATTACATGAATTTTTGGCTTATTAATTTACTACTCGTACTTTTTTACATCATAATCTTTTCAATTTATCCGCATAAGCATTTTCGTAAATATCTGTTATAACACCTAGTTCACATATTTCTTAAGTTTAATATACATAATCTTGTTTTTCATTGTACGGCATAATGTTTCGAAGACTACAAGATTTTAATATTAGTTTAGAGTCTATCATGTCTCTTTCAGTAAATAAAATAACTTTATCAATTCTATCATAACATAGTTCATGAAACCTCCAGTCTATTCACAAGTTACTCAAAAGATGACTATTCATTAGTCCTCCTCAAGTTTTGAACTTTACTCCAGGTCAGGTAATATTATGCCTGGAATTTGAACTATTCGCTTTTCAGACACAGATTTACGAAGAATTTGTCCTTATTTTAGTACGTAAATCCTTTGAATATTACATTGCATTTTAGACTAGACTAACTTTTATATAAGAATTGTAAAAATAAAGCAACAAAGTATGTTTAGCTATATATTGCAAAACGTTTGTCAATATGCGTTTTTGACATGCGTTTATATAAAGAGAACTGTGAGAGGTGGAAAACAGCTACCGTAGCCTAAGAATGCTTGCAATACCAGAGGTATCACTCGCATGTTGCTGATCCAAAAAATGTTAACCAGGGTTTTATGATGGAGTATCCCTGGGATAGGAAACATAGGAACACAACTTCACCGCTATGTGTAGTTATAACCATTGCTACTACTAATAATGCAAAAGTAACTCTGTCTTATTTGTCTGTTGCCCTTTCACAACAAACGGCCGAATGGATTTTAATGAAATTTGGTAAAGGGATAGAAAATCTTTTGGGGAAAAAGTATAAGATACTTTCTATCACGATAGCCGTTATTTAATAATATTATAAACGTAGAAGTTTAACAATCTCATGCCATCTCTGTCAATCAGCGAGTGTGAAAATGACACCATGACAATAGGCTTGAGAAAACTGTAATGTAGGTAAATAGAAATAGTAACCAATAAAACTGCCATCCCAATTCAGTGCAGTTCTGACTTGCTTTTTGTTGACTACTAAGCTGGAGGTCGTGAGGGGTTCGATTACCACACGGGACCAAACTTTGTGTGATCCTTATATATTTGTTCCGAGACTGAGTGTAATATGTGTCCGTGAAAAGTCCCGCGCTACACTTTGATTGTTCACTAGAGCGGGAGTGATCTTGTGTATGTGGACCTATTTCTGAAAATATCGTACAACATTTTGTTAAAATAATGATGAACTGCAAGTTAAAAGATTCACGTTCATTTTAGAGACTAGAAAATATTCATGTAACAATCTTCTAGACGAAAGATGTATTGTCTGTAGCATGCATATCTTAGTTCAGACTCAGGTAAATGTATCCAATCAAAAGCTTGAGATAGAAGGGAACTATCCAGGATCGTGCTTAAGCCTCGTGTACACTCGGAAACAAAGCGTTGGAGACGGAGTATGTTTAGCAATGGTGCCGGGATGTTTGTCAAATATTGGATTTGTTTTCTTCATCCATATTATTATAATGTGTCAGCTTCACAAGGTTCTTAAAAAGCGTTAAGTAGTCTTGAACAATTTTAACCACCTTCAAAAAGGATTACTCTCAATTCGTCGGAATTTTTTTTTATGTATGTTTACCAATTAGGTACTCGAAGAGGACTAAGCCAATTTTGTAGGTCTCTTTTGAAGTCGGTTAAAAAGTAGGAATATAAAGTAATTATAGTCAGGACTCGTAGACTTAGTCCTGTGCTAAATAAACTAAACAATTATATTAGAGGTAAATATCTCTGTCACACTAGTTAAATAGTTAAAATGTATTATCCACGTCCAAAGCAAAGCCAGAATCAACATTGTCCTTAGACAAATTGTGTTATACCTAATCCCCTCTATATAGCGTAGTATCTGTTTAGTACTCTGTGGTATTGAGTTTGAGCTCGACCGTGTCGTTTTAACTAAAATAGCAGAAAGTATTTCTGTTTTATAGGTAGGTATGTATCTACGTGTATCTTTCAATTAGCCTTTATTTCTCTCAAATCAACATCAACAGGCTGCTTCACGTTCATATTAGCTGGAGCAACTGTAGTAGCAGGCTCCTCAGCTCAGACTTATTCGTGTGAGTGGATCGCGTGGCTCCGTCAGTATACTTGCTAGTTACTTCACGCATGCGTACACTTCTGATTGCTCATTTCCATCCACTTAAAACTTCAGTCAACTGCATACCTAAACAGAGAACAATATAAAACCTTTTCCCTTTTTGAATAAAATATTAAAATTTTAAATGTTCCCATTTTGTTCCTTTTAAAATTGAGTTCGATCGAAAAAGGTTTCGGCATACCCCAGGGAAGCGGCCTGGTAAAGCTATTGTCTCAGATATTAAGTGAGAGGCAAAATTAGCGACAACGACTATCGGTAAACAATATAATTTCGGTAACTGTTGTACTTATGAGGGTTAACGGTTTGTTATCATAATGTTATGTCATAATCTGAAACAGAAAATAATTTTAAGGAATATATACTAAGTCGTATTAAAGATTAATAATCGTAGGTAGATCGTCACGCAGAGGGACGTCGACGTTTCTGTGGACTAAAATCTCTGCCGTTATAAGCCCAATAATGCACAATTCAAATTTGTAATTTAACGCAATAAATCAAAAACCCCTGTTTCATGGTTCGTTTTTAGCAAAATCGCATTAAAAACTTTTCTTATTAGGCTGAAAAAATGCAAAAACATGGCAACAAACGGCCCCTGTAAAACGCATGACTACATTCATTAGGGCGGGGTTGGGTATGCGGTTTTTTGTTGTACCCTCATTAATTGTTCTTTGATGAGGCTCTCGTTGTGGTCAAGGCATACTTTGTATTAATGCACACTGATACAATTTGCGTTTTAATGTAGTCTACAAGCCGATCGGCTGTGGGTAGTGTAATGTGGGAGTTTTATGGATATATTAGAGAATGAATGGTAGGAATAGATAAGTAATATCTCCATAATTTATTTACATAGAGAGTATATCATTCCATGTGTACAGTGTATTTTTTTCTGTGTGTGTGCTATTCTATATCTGTGCCAAATTCCATTCAGGGCCTTCAGAACTTTATTTTCCAACCTTTTTTTGCTTACTTTATACGTAGCTAATAATAAATCTTTAAAATGAAAAAAATGCTGTCAGTCTTTAAAATAAAATGAAATTTGAACAGAGCGTGAACATCTAGTCTATTCTGTTTAAACGTCCAACAAAATCGTTTTAAATGTCTCATTTTACACTCAATAGACTTTATCCCTGAAAGGTCGTTTTAACAGACTTTTTTTACACTCCGAAATCCGCTAATCCAAAACATTGAGAGACCGCAAAACATTTCCGTACCATTTGCGAATACATCAAAGCGATCAAATTGTACGTCAAAATCTACGTTTTGCTAACATTAATCGAAATTCAATTCTTATATTTTATTTTCTTTGTCGAGTTATTTTTTCTTAGGAATTTAATTTAGGCACACGGTATGGGGCAAATTAAAATTTGAAGTGATTTCCCGTAATCGGAACCGTCACGTGTTTTTTTTTTGGTTACTTTAGATTGTTTGTACACAGTTGGTTCAGTCGCTTAAGTAGTTACCTCGCGATTTATTACCGGGTTCGATTCCTAACACGGGATAAAAAATTGTGAGATCTATAAATGGTTATCCCGAGCCTAGGTGTACTTTGTGTTCGTTAATTGTATGTTTGTAAAGTACCCCGCAACACAGTCTATGGTCTTTAGAAAGGCTTAGGTCCATCCCCAGTTAAATTTCTTAGCTTGTATGAATACTACTACATAATATATACTTTTACACGAATCTCTAATTTCCTTGGTCACACCATAACGATTCCGATTTAATTCATATTTTTTCTAAGTTTTCTGATATTTTGAAGAAGGTTTTGAAGTTCTTGAGTTAAGCTCGCCATTAAACATGTTATATTTATATGTATTTGTTTTCTTCGTTATTGTTACAATAGAGAAATTAAGAATTTAGGGTTTTTTAAGGAAAAAAATTGTGCAGGAAATAGTTCACCTTAAACCCTCTCTTTCTCTCGATAGAGGAGAGGAGACCCGTGCCCAGCAGGGACATACATATATGGATTGCTATTATTATTATATAAATCAGAAACTTTCTTTTTGTTCGTACCCACAAACAAAATAAAAGTTTAATAAAGATACAACTATGTATTTTAACATCGGTTTTACTGATTTTTACTGACTCAAATTTAAGCAAAAGAATTTTAATTACGTCTACATTTAATATTTAAAAAATATTAAATTTAGACGTAATTAAAATTCTTTTAGCCATAATATTTCATCAATCACAGAAGTCATTCTGAATGCAATTTCCACAACAAAACGGATGCTTTTGTAATAAAATAATAACCGCTTCAACATCCCCTTCACTACACAAAAGGAATAATTTTAATAAACAAACAATTATTTTTGATCACTAAAGTTTATATTATTCAGATAACGTTCAGTGGGATTTTGAGCCACATTCAAAGCATTTTAGTTCAACAGTTCTTTGTTAAATATAATCATTGCGACGCGTCACGACATCGGTGGTTAACAAACGCAATGGGCTAACACACCCTTATATTTTATTGACGATGGTTCTGTAGTTTGTTTCGTAGAATAATCTCGAATAGGCTGAAAACGGTTGAAGGAGATTTTCGGTTGAAAACTGTGTTGTAGTTGCTTGATTGATAGGTTCAAGACTCATTTAGGGATGCATTTTGATAGTAAAGTTTTTCTATCTTCATTTTAAAGTCCTGGTGTAAAAAAATGGGTGCCAACCCATTTTTAGGTGATACCTCTGGTACAGCAAGCATCTTTAAGCTACAGTAACTGCTTGCCTTTAGGCGGCCCTAAAGGTGAGTTACCTATGGACGCTTGCAAAACCTGAGGTATCACTCGCATATTGCCGAGTATCCTTGGGATAGGAAAATGTTTTATTAAAAACGCCCACCCTACATAAGCGTTGGAGGCCTATATTCACGCACAGGAACACAACTTTACTACTAGCTGTATATATTTGGCTGTGGTCAGAAGCCCGGCTAGGGAAGAACCTTCACCTTACAGAAGTAAGGTCCTTCCCTAGCCGGGCTTGCTCACTAGTATGCTTCTATACCCCTCTTTACTTTCTCTATTGTCTTCTGAAATAAAAAATGCTAAGTTTAATGAAATTTATTAATGAGTTCCTTTTCTATCTGCACAAAGCTTAGTCTACATTATATCAATATGGTGCTCGATCGTTATAAGTTAGCCTATTTCCTTTCAAAGCTAGGCAGTTTAACTCTAACGGAAGTTAGCTATCGTGTGAACTAGCTGTGTGGCGAATACTCTACTAATTTACTTTGGTAGTGTAAAACTGAAAGTAAGTTCGGCTATAACGCTTAGCAAGCTGGCATGGAACTCAATAAAATCGGGTTAATTAAAGTAATTTACTTGTATGTTTTTGACTTTCTATTGTCTAAAATGTCATACTATCTGAATTTCAGTCACGTCGGCTTATTTCTACGAAGACTAGCTAACTGTGCCGGAGATATTGCAAACATAGTTTCACCTTCTATTCCCTCAATCTCATAGTTCCATGAGATGGCAGACTCAGCCAGAGATCAAGAATAGAATCAACATCTTTAAGCACTTTTCGATAGACCTACAAAGTGCAGTTAGAAAGCCGACCTCCTTACAGAAGACCACAGCCAAATAACTTCACACCGCGGAGTAGTTACGATCCTGTGTGGTCTCCATCGCTATTTAGGGTTGAGTTTTGAAAGTAACGTATTCCTATCCCAGGGATACTTCATCTTAAAACCCTGGTGTAATAAAAGGATTGGCAGCACGCAAGTGATACCTCTGGTATTGTAGGCGTCCATTGGCTACGGTAACAGCTTAGTACCTTTGCCTCCTCCTCCTGATGTCATGACCTCTTTTAACAGCTTTGGGAAATACTCGTATGAACGAAAAATTTGTAGTAGGAAAACATTTCGTGACTGATGTTATAGTACCAAAACTAAGAAGTACCTAACTAGCCATTATATTCCCTTATTTATCCCGTTTAAGACGGGATAGTACAGTTCTATTTTTAGCTAAGCCTTAAGGTCACGTGATGCGGACGCTGAATTTGTTACAAGTTAATGTTCCCGAGTGACTGACATGTTTCACTATGAATAATTGAATTAGGGAATGCGAGTACATCCACATTCCTGTTTTATAAATAGCATTAGCAATGATTTAGGTTGTGGGATATAACAAAATTAATGGCTTTTCGATTTAAGGTATAAGTTTTAAATGCAAAACTACTGCGCAGCGTGTTGTCGGACCGATCCACACATTTGACAATGATCCAAAAATGTTTGTCCCGAGTCTGGGTTTACTTTGTGTTCGTTACTTGGATGTTTGTAAAGCCTCCCTCGACACAGGGCTTGTTATCTAGTGCAGGCGTTGTTTTTTTTTTTAATAAAAAAAATGCCTTAACCTTACGATTTCCGACGTGCTTTGCATAAAGTCGGTACAAATTTATTTCTCTATTCGTTTATAAGCGGATGTTACCATTTAACGCCAGGAAAGATAAATTACAACATCAAGCTGGAGTCGGATATTGTAACTGGTATAGAAGCATAACAATGAGCCCACCTCCTTGTGGTGCAGGCACTCTTCACTTCTTTCTGCCTTTTCGCACATTTCATCACACTTTTTCTGCGCAAGCTGTAAAAGAGTTATAGGTTCTTCTCTAGATACTCGTTGAAAAATAAAACAAATTATTTTTTTCCTTTTGTTGTGTGACAAGGTCCGCAGTTATAGACAACGGGTCTAAAAAGGTTTTCATACCTTTTTTTACCCGACGTTTCGGTCGAATTACACCGACCGTGGTTACGGGTTGATTGGTGCGGGCGAGTGTCGCTGTCTTCGTTATGAAGCGAGAGATTCAGAAACTAACCTCAATTGGCTATTATTATTATTAATGTACCAATGATATTATAGTAAAAAAGAAGGTAGATATCGTACAAGCGCGCAGAAACTGTTGCCATCAACAGTAGCTAAGTATCTTCATTTAATCTATCACTATAATATATGTTTATGTATGACTAGCTGTTTGCCGCGGCTCCACCCGGGATGTCAGTTATCGTGATAAAAAGTAACCTATGTGCTATTCCAAACTATTATGTATATATATGCCAAATGTCATCCAGATCCGTTTAGTAGTTCTTACGTGAGTAAGTGTATCGTATAGTAATCCGTACTCACAAACTTTGACATTTATAATATTAGTACTGAATTACGTTCTGTATTATTCATCGAATTCATTCTTAAAAATTATAAGCAAGTTTGCACAAAAACATGGGAACAGAATTGAACGCCGCTCAATATTAAGATAGCATAATTAATTATTAAGTTAGATCTTATATTGGGTACCAGAGTTTAATATTATTATTCATACAATACCTTGTTGTTTTGCCTATTATTGTAATTGTGTGTACATCTCTGATGAAATAAACTTTTTATTATTTTATTATTTATTATAATATCTTGCTTTATAATATTATTGTAATGTTCACGGTTTACACGATTTATAAAATATCACACGATTCAGACCCTTTTGTCTATTATAGCATGTGTTAAATATTTAATATTTATGTTTTCAATGTTGAATAAGTAACTTACCTACTAGCGGCACTTCCCGGCTTCAGCTTCGGCAATAAGATATAGCCTATGTTACCCACTGAAAGTAGCTTTCTAATACCGAAATAATTTTTAAAATCGGTTGAGTAGTTTTTGAGTTAAATTGTAACAAACAAAAATCAAACCTTTCCTATTTATAATATGAGTATAAATCTAGAGGCTATTGATATTTTGAAATTGCAATCAAGAAACACAAAAACCAGCAACAAATTTCATGTTAAATAAAAAGAACCTTTTTTCAAGGATCCCTAGAAGTCTATTTTCATCATAACTGGTGTGGTAATTACAAAAATAACTAAAATGTTTCACATAACAGTGTCGGTGTTTATTTTCAATAGCATTACATCTAGACTGAAAGTCGACAGTTTTAATAATATATACAACGTCCAATTAGGGTTGCCACTACGGATAATATCCGAACACGTATACCCACTTGAATATTTTTTATTTTAGATATTTGATGTGGAGTACGTGGGCGGTTTTTACATTATGGATATTGTGATTTAAACCAGATTATTTTTGTTACATTTCAGATAATACGTTTTTGAAAGGGTTGAGCTGTTTTAATTGGAAAATTTCGTTTATAATAATCTATAATAGTATATTCTCTGAACCTAGTTTGATTTGCGGCGGATTATTTGGACTTAGAATAGCCATCTGTACAGGTTTTTTTTTTTTTGAAATACAACTCCCGCACTAGAGAACAAGCTCTGTGTCACGGGGGACTTTACAAACATACAATTAACGGACACAAATTACACCCAGACTCAGAACAACACTTTGTGGGTAACACAAAGTTTTGTCCTGTGTGGGAATCGAACCCACAACCTTGTGCACAGCAGGCGCATACTGCGGCCACTGGACCACCAAGGCAGTCAAAGTCAGTTTATTTTAGCCTGACCTGAGAATCGAATTTTGTGATCAGCAATCGCACTCGTTTACCACTAGACCAATAAAGCAGTCAAAAAGGGTATTATAGGATATTATTACTATATTATTATTAAACAACGGATCTAAATCGCGTAGATATACCTTTTTGTTAACAAAATCAAAAAAGTATGAAAACGAAACACGAAAACATTAAACTATTACGCGATTTAGACCCGTTATCCATTAAAAGAAAGTTTAAAAGAATGTATTATAGGAAATTATGTCCAACAAAGACTTCGGACAGATAGAATTATGCAACGGTGTTTAGTAAAAAAATAACATTAGTTAACCACTTATAAAAGTTGCTGAAAATTTTACGAAGGTTACTTCATGCCGTATTATAAAATTAACCTGGATTTATATACATTCAAAAGTAGTTTGTTTAATAGAGCTACAGGCACCTGTCACAATGACACCCCTTTATATGAAAACCTTGCATATTTGAGCGCACATTAGTTTTGACTGGCATACAATGAGCTGCAGTCACAATGAACTCCTCTCGAGTTGTTCGCTATGTTCGGTACATATATTCGAGTGAAGCGGTTAAAAATAAGAGGCAACCCTAATTAGTCGACAAGGCGGTAATGTCGCAAAATAATAATACATCAACATGGTCAACCCTTTCACGTGACCAATGGTGGTAATAAGGAAATTTGGTGTGGAACTCACCACCCACATTATTTACCATACCATGCTGGTAATTTATGGCTGTACTGCTGTTGCCCGCGGCTCTGCCTGCATGAATGTTTGTTATTGCAAATAATATATTATAAAAATTATAGACTCTGTCCTTTCCCAAGATACCATCTTGGTCCTTGCTGTAACGTAAAGGTCTTTTCTCAGTCCAGTTTATTCGCTTTTTATGGTGACTTCTTGAAATATATTTATATTAATACTAGGTTCGTCCGCGTGGTAATAGTCCATTGAAATGTTACAATTTAAGGACCAAATATTGCATTTTTTAGAGGACGCAATTTTATTTTTGGGACATGTGGTCAATAGAAGCTTAACCCCAAGTTTGTGGGGTTGTCGCCCTTGTCCCCCGGCCGCCATCTTGGAAAAAGGGGTGCAAACACAGACTATAATTTAAATATTTTCCCCGATTTTGCAACATATTTCACTACTGCTCCGCTCCTATTGATAATAGCCTATAGCCTTCCTAGATAAATGCACTATTTAACAAAAAAAAAATTTTCTAATCGAACCAGTACTTTCTGACATTAGCGCTTTCAAACAAACAAACAAACTCTAAAGCTTTTTATAATATTAATATAGATAATTTAATCCTGTGCTACTTACAAATATTCAAAAATAGTTTATTCATTATTCAATACATTTATTATTAAAACATATGACACAATTTATTTTCCACTAACCCATTAATAAAATCGATACTAAAACAATTTATAACAATAGATAACTTAAACCTTATAAGCCAGGGACACAAACTAATAATTTTAATCCACCGGCTTTTGTTCCCGCATAAATATTAAATGACCAACTATAAGGCATGTTCATTAGTTGTATGAGAATCGGAACAGTTGTGCCATTATACTGTTAATAATTTGTATGTCACTGGGTGGAAAAAGTCGATATTGGCAAGGACGGGCTTGAGAATGATAAATATATTATAGTTTATCGATTTCTGTCACAATGTTCATTAGTTGTATGAGAATCGGAACAGTTGTGCCATTATACTGTCAATAATTTGTATGTCACTGGGTGGAAAAAGTCGATATTGGCAAGGACGGGCTTGAGAATGATAAATATATTATAGTTTATCGATTTCTGTCACAGAGAACACAGGTTATTGTTATTGATAGATTGCTGGGTCATGTTTTTAATGAGAGAGGTAGAGCATTATACAAGCGAGCAAGCCCGACTGGGGAAAGAACATACAGCAGTTTAGTTATATTCCTGTGTGTGAGTACAGGTCTTCAGTGCTCATTTAGGGATGCGTTTTGAAAGAAACGTGTTTCTATGCTAAGGACATTACATCTTAAAGCCCTGGTAAAAAAATGGTATTTCAAGCTTGCATAAGCTACGGTATCTGCTTAACATAAGGAGGGCTGTATGTTTGTTTGCGACATAAGTAGTATAAAAAAAATGTTTTTATTATATTAAGCTTAATGTTATTACATTGGACCACACAATAACTGCATATTGTGGTATTGTTATGTTACTGCGAGTTAGTGCTAATTTAGAGATGTTTTTTAAGAAATACAATCCACGGTTACCCATAAAAGAAAACCCTGATATTAAAAGTTTCTTGTTTGGCAAGAGGCGTGTGATGCTTTAGGTAGTGCAAGCTTCTGTAAGGTATGGGAACTGCTCTAACAGACAAGTGGCATAAACGGTAGTCGAATCGAATAGAATAGAAAGCAAATGTCCCATACATTTGACGTAAGTTTCCCTTCAACTTCAAATCATTTGCTTTTTATTCTATTCGACTACCGTTTATGCTACTTGTCTATAGGGCCTGTTTACATCAGATGGGCTGTTTGTTTGCCACCTAGGTCATAAAATGCTATGCTCTTAATAGTTGCATTAACGCAGATAAAAAACAACGCACATTCGTCAGTCCACCGAGTTAACCACATAAACCATTACGATCCATATTGTTACATTATGCGTGATAACCGCCATTCCGTGATATATTGACGACTTTTATATTACTGTCTGTCCCCAAACATGTTCAAAACGTTAAAATAATGAATTTATGCTAGTAAGACAAAGTATGACTAACTGTGCAGTGGCTCTGCTGATAGCCCGCTTTCAAACTAATCTATACTAATATTAAAAAGCTGAAGAGTTTGTTTGTTTGGTTGAACGCGCTAATCTCAGAAACTGGTTCGATTAGAATAAATATTTTTTGTTGAATAGTGCATTTATCCAGGACGGCTATAGGCTATATAACATCACGCTATGATCAATAGGAGCGGCGCAGTAGTGAGATATGTTGTAAAATCGGGGAAAATATTCCAAATTACCACGCGAACGAAGTCGCGTGCGACCCCTAGTATAAAATAAGGAAGACGCCCCGGTCGATGGGTATGTGAAGTTAAGAAGCTCACCTTGGTGCGTTCATAGACGAATAACCATTATGTACTTCGGAAAGCACATACCGACGTCAGATGAACTTTGAAGAAAAAGGAAGCACATCAGACTCACACAAACTTGTGTGCTATATATATTACCTTTATACTGTGATTGACCACTATGATAGACACCCATTTTTAGATAAACAAATAACCAATTCAATGTTAAACCAAATTCAAATATGCTTTCAATGAATCACATATCTACAAATTTTATGCAATAATCCTTTTTCGTGTATTTATGTAGTTGTTTTATAAAGTGGGTTCCACTTTTAGTGGGTTCCAGTCGAAAACCAGCGCAAAGCTACTGCTTGGCACACGCTGAACTGGACACCTATTGGAAGCAGCCGCAAAGGACACAGTGCATTATTTGCTAGATTGTTTTTATTTCTGCTCGTATAAACTAAGCATAACCATGTATGTATGTAAGCATATCCACTTGAATTGCACTGTTTTCTCTGGCTGCATCCAATGACCTCGGTAGTCCAGTGGCCGCAGTATGCGCCTGCTGTGCACGAGGTTGTGGGTACGATTCCCACACAGGAAAAAACTTTGTGTGACCCATAAAGAATTGTTCTGAGTCTGGGTGTAATTTGTGTCCATTAATTGTATGTTTTTAAAGTCCCCCGCGACACAGAGCTAGTTCTCTAGTGCGGGCGTTGTCTTTTAAAAGAAGAAAAAGAATTCATGTTTCTTTCTAATTTGTACATCAAGAATACTTTGTATTATTTAATCTGTTTACAGTCATAATATACTAATACTTGAGAAACTCATTATTATTGATCACAACAGAATCACAGCTTGCCCCGGGACAAGACGGGTTCTATGAATAAATTACATCTACCCGCATTTTGGGGTCACTAGAATTTCTGCTAATAGTTTACTTTGGATAATTATTTTGTTTATATTAATGTTTGTGTTTATATTTGCGCTTGGTTGACGTGCAGGCATAGGGCACGTAATAATAGAAGTATAGTTATATCGAAATACATACAAGAATGTTTTGATAACATAGCTCTACCATAAGTTATTCGCAAAATGAGAGTTTAATCTCCAACAGTGGAAGTGTAGTTTGATTGATTGACTACAATAAAAAGATTGAAAAAAAAAGGAGTTCTAAACTGACTGTGGTCAGCATGGGCTGATATTCACCGAGCATTCGCTCGGTAGCTAGCTGTGGAGAAACACGAGCAATACACAGTTGATGAACCGAGATCGGTTTGGACTGCTTTAGGTACTTGCTGAAGCATAGAGGGGTTATGTATGTGTTTTTAGAAAATGTTACCTACCTTCATACTGAAGGCAACAAGTTTGATTAGATTTAAGTAAGCCTAAGCCAGCCTAACTCAATGATATTATACAAAAAATAAGCGTATCTTTTTTGTATAATATCATTGAGTTGGCTACTAATACTGAGAGACTTTTAGTTTTGTTACCATGTTTAATGCAGAACGTAATGATACAAAAGGGGATAGTGATAGATGAAATTAAGCTACTTAGTTAACATTGACGGCAACAATTTTCGGACGCTAGTATGATATCTACGTCTATCTTACTATAATATTATTGGTCTAACTTAACAAAAATAAAGAAAAATGGTGACAATCTAAAAGGTAACAAGATTATGTGCAACCTGTAAAGTATAAGTAAAAGCGAGAAACATGTTTTATTCAAAATTACGTGAGAGCATAATTAAATAATTAACCGTAAAAGCACAAGCTTGCTTACTCCCTTAGAGAATTCCTGGTTACAATTACTGACCTAATACTTTATTTAACGAATCACGTACACAACGTAAACATAGGTACGACTGTACATGGATTACACTAATATGTTATTATTGACATTGAAGCCACTGCTTAATTCGTGTAGTCATTTTTCGTATTTTAGCAGCAGTTTGATGTCAATTAATAGAACTAATTAGATTATAATTGTTACAAACTAATATAATAAAAACAGTAAATAAATTATGTCAAAAATATTATTACGAATTGTTCTATTTTAAAGATATCTCTCATACTAGAGATCGTGTGACCCCTATGTCGCAAGGGAAATTCATTTTTTTAATTTATTTAAATCATGTTGCTACATATTGTGTTACAATTATATTATACCACGAAAACCATCAAGGGCTTAACTGTGGTATATAATAATTCATGCCATGAATTAGTGATGCCAATAAGATTCTGAGTCAGCTTATGATGTGGCATATAAACTAAGAAAACTTCAATGTATATTATGTAGAAAGCACGACGATAAATAGAAACAACGATCTGCCCACATTTTATTTGATTATTCTGTCGTTTAGGATTCTGGTTGAATTCAATTAGGTTGAAATACGACATTAAAATAGCTTGAAAACTACCCTAATCAGTCTCTATAGAGAAAATACAATGTACTTGTATAAACTTTGCCAAGACCTAAAAAAATAGGACCTCATTTGCCAAATAAAAAAGTCTCAACATGTGTAGAGGCTCTACGTTCCAGCTACGTAACTCCTACGTCGTAGCACACGTGCTACGCGGTCCGGCGTAGCGGCCAAATTAAAAAAGTTTAAACCGTCTGATACGTATTCGTATATAAATTAAAAATAAGTTTTCAATACATTTGCGAGCTTCATTAGGTTTGTGAACTTTTCGATCGGTTATTGTGCTATTGTTGAAAACCATTATTATTTTGTATTATAAAAGTTATTTCGTCGATGATATGCTTTTATTAACTAATCTAGATTTTAAGGCTTAGTCATTCTATATAATTGGGTTTTTGTCGTTTACTATTGTAGGTAAAAGTTAGTTAGGTATGAGTAAGCAGATTTCAGGTTGAACTAGTTTTTGGGTAAAAGTAAATTATTAGAAAAGAAAAACTAGCAAAGAATACAACCAAAACAAAGCGTGATGCTATTTTATATTTTTCTTTGACTAGTTGTTCCTTACATACAGTGTAGTTAGAGTATCACACTTATGACTAACTAGTTATGATTAGTCTATTGCCATATTCAAAGCTTTTAATTACTTAATCCTGATAATTTAGTATAAGCCCGGATTTTGAAATTATTTTTAGGAAAATCCTTTACTACTCTTTTTCTTGAACCAATAATTGAATTCAAATCCTTACCATAATCGCAATGCCGAGGTTGTCGTATTCTCTAGCAATACACACCTGCATAATGGAGAATATCACCATGATCAGCTTATTGCAGTCCATTGCTGCTTAGGCCTTTCCAATTATGCATGACACGAACTTTGGATTCTCACATCCCCATCTGATTCCAGATTTACGAATATCACTGCTCTAAGCGGTGGTGGCCGAGTAGGAAAGTATCGAACTCGCACCTCTTGCGTGCAAGTCGGGGCACGCAAGAGGTGCGAGTTCGATTTTAGGCAGCAATAACAATGTAAATTTCACTTTGTGGAGCCTATATGTACAAATCAAATGATTCGCCATCTGCTAACGGTGAAGGAAAACATCGTGAGAAAACCCACATGTCTTAGAAGAAATTCTGAAGACATGTCTGATTCACCAATCCACATTAGGCCCTTCTCTCTCTGTCTCTTGATAGAGGAGTGGAGACTCGTGCGCAGCAGTGGGACATATATGGATTGCTATTATATTATACTGCTGTATTTAGTTTGATAGCATATTAAACTTTGTCACATCTTATACTTGTAAGACCCTGCCAGAGAGCATCCAGCAAGTACACGTCAGCTTTTCTTCGAAATTACTTTCAAGTAAAATCACCACCCTCAACATATATGACGGAAAACTATTACATATTTTTATACTATATATTTTCAAAATCAGTTCAAATGAATCACCATACTATCGATTAATAGCTCGATTGCTATCTGTCAATCTGTCAGAACGTACGACATAATTATGTCTGCCAATGCGTTCCAATAGTTTTACTACAAAGAGATTTCTGTCGGCGCTTGCGACGTTCTTGGCTTGTCATACTACGAGTAATAGTGTAGGACGGCCGATCATTGCACTTGTTTACAAAGTGTTGAGTGATTGACATTAAAATCTATTTTTATACTAATACTAGTTACTACCCGTGGCTCCATCCGCGCGCACAATATCACGGAAACAGTGTTTTTTATGGGATAAAAAAAGAGCCTGCGTGCTATTCCAGGCTATATTCTATAACTGTGCCAAATTACATCCAGATCTGTTTAAGACGTTTTGGCGTAATTAAGTTACAAACATTTATATTTTTAACTGCATTTTTATATGTTTACTTTGTTGTGTTTTTAGTTTAGTTTAGCTTAATGTCCGTCCGTCACTTGGGGTTACCACTGAAAATCAGCGCTGTTTTGTTACCACAACATAGCATTATGCTGAGTGGTAACCTCATTGACACAGTAGTTATAAGGTACCTACAATGCTCATACCAAAAAAATGTACTGTGTCAATAAATGTAATTTTCTTTCTTTCTTTCTTATCCGTCCATTCATCCATCGAAACTTGATATAATCTGAGTGTACCTTGTAAAAATGGTAGGTTTTAATGTTTAAAAAACTAATTGCGATACAAAGATTATTCTTCAGTACAGGATTTGTTTAAAAAAACCTATCCTGTATCATACATTCAGGTCAACATTTTTCTTTGCATGTAATGAGCGTTTTCACACTGTTATTTTAATAATAAAGCGTTGAAGTAGTAAAATCGTATATTAGTCATGCGGTTAAAGCAAAGTCAAGTAACACACATTCGCTAAACAATAACGTGTCAGCTTTATACCACTACAACTGCTATTTATTCCATACGACTGCGATCATAACGCTGCTATTTGCTTAAATTTATGCTAAACGCTGCAAATTATATTCGAATCGTAGTTGGCGAGCGATAAAACGCTGATCAATCGCGATATGTTACACGTAAACATATGTTCGGCTAACGTTATTAGTAGTTGTAGATAATTTGTCGATTTTCGTCTGTGGAATCGATGTTTTGTGATGTTTAATGACGACTACAATCGTACATTTGGTTCATGTTTGAAGTGAGTTTTGACTTATGCAATAACTACATTTCGTATATACTTTGATATTTTATGGATGATGAATGTTTATAAATGCCGACAAAGCCGGCATTTATAAACATTTGTGGAGTGTTTATTGTTTTTGCTAAGTAATCTAATTTATTAATGTTTTTTGTCATTAAGATTAATTAAACTAATAAATTGATAGTAAGTCTGTTAGTAAGTATTTTTCTAAATTCAGTCAAATCTTGCATTAATATTTAATAGATAAATATTAACATAAATTTGCCCAGACTCGAAACAATCATTTTTGGATCACACATACCCATAACACGCCGCGCAGTAGTAAATTGTGAAGTAACCACTTAAGCTACTAAATCAGCCAGCATATGCAAACGCTCACATCTCCACGTGTATATCTTTAACACACGTCCATAGAAACATAACAAGATTAATAGCTTTTGTGCAACTGAATACAACACGGTTAGTAAACTAACAACGATATTTCACAACTTTTCTAATAGCCTTTCATAATAATTGCCTCCACAAAATACCCAGCTATAATCTCTGTGCAGCCTACACGAACGAAACTGGAGAAAAAAAAACCAAACGTACACGCGTTCCCTCGGCAATTAAAGGGGATAAGCACCAATAAAGGCGCGGTTGAGTTATAAATTGATCAAATTGCGGGCCCACAGCCAATGTATTGGCGTGTTGGATTTTAAGGATATTTAACCTGTGGTGAATGCAGTGAATAGATACATATTGCGGTGATACTTTATTAATAACTAGCGGCCCACTCCGGCTTCGCCCGTTTAATACTTTTTTAGCGAATGCTTAAGCTGGTTATTAACATAGCGAGGTTGCCTGGCGAGTCTGCTCATCTGGTCTTGCATTCAGCAGGCAGTCTGTCAGTCAGGCAACGTTCAAATTGGCTCGTAATATAAACGCGTCTCCACATTATTTCAATACCTAACAAAAGAAACCTATATAATGTCAAATTTCAGCATTTTAAACTCAGTGCGTTGATTGTTACAGGACAAACGATTTTATATGTATTATATATTGAAGAAAAACTTTATAGTGCAGGTAATAAAACGTCATAATGTTTCTCTGCAATACCTATGTATATTTTATATTAAACAGAAATATTATAAGCCTATTTTTCAGAGGAGGAGACAAAAAGTTTCACTTACTACAATCTTGACATAATATGTACGTAGGTATATTGTTTAATTCAACTTGCACAGATCTCATAGTCGTAAATCCCAAGAATTACCAACCGATAAAAAATATTTCACTGATCAAAATTTTCGGGTATTTTTGAACTTGTTTTCATCATGTACAATATAATTAATATGCCTACCATACTTTGATCATAATATTCCTTATCCAATCTGAACCATCGTCAGATCCCCGAGATTGCTTTTAAACTGAATACGTAGTCAATTAATATAATTTTCATGCATCCAATTTTCATCTAAATATCTAGACAGATATGCAGATGCATCGTCAGAAGGTGTTATGTTACAACCTGCCGCTGCATGTACGACGGTCATTTTATTCCCTATACCACCACAATTCTGATTTAGCACTGGAAGTAAGTATGGAGTAGGTAGGCTTGCCTGCTAGCAAATATGTCACTTCATTGCCCGCCGACTTCACGGTCTGTAGGCAAAATAATGTCATTCATTGGTATTATTATATGATAACTATTTACACAGCCTAGCGGCGTTTACCATTAGGTTACCACTATTGGCGATAAGGTCAACTTATAGTATACTCTTAATTACATGTAATCAATAGGCAATACTTTTTAATTGTAATTTATTGCACTTAGTACAAATACTTTTTGATAATATTAGTGGTTTTAAAACTAAATGTACTAGGCATAACTAATGATAAAACGTTTTTTTGTTTGCAAACCTATTAAGTATAATATTTTAATTTCTAGTGTTTTTTTTTTTGATAAAGGTTTGTGTGACATCCCTAACAACAATGCTTCTAAAAGTGCATCAGTCCCCCCTCTACCCTTCACGGCCCATTAGATGCGTCCGCGGGAAATCGTCATTTGCATAAGCGGCTTGGCTCTCTGCACATAGTAATTGGGATCACATGAACGTGACCAATTTTGGTAGACACTAGTCCCCCTTCCCTGTCACCTTCGATTGTTAGGATTACAAGAGAAGATTGTTTTACGTGTCAGAGGTCTTATTGAACTGGACTGTCCAGTATAGGTTTAAGTTGGCCTGTACCAATGTTTGTTCAACACTTACGCGTTGCTCTTAGAGCTTTTAATCGAAGTGCGAAATTTGAATGTGATTTAAATTCGTGGGTACTTGTTACAAATGGGGGGTATAGGAAGGGAGGGTTAAATGGCTGTTCTGAGCTGGCATTTCGTACGAATGCTACTTGAAATTTGCATTAACTTTGGAACGGTTGGTGTATTGTTTCTTGACTCAACATCTGGTTTAGTTTAGATTTGTGAATAAAACAGTCAAATATATATTTGTATGTTTATGTAACGGAGCGAGAAACAACCGACTCCTTGTTTAAAGGAGCTTGCTTACTGATTTTACAATGAGGGTTGAAAAGGGATCCAGTGCATTTGTAATATAACACGCTGTTAATGCAAATTTCGCTTGTAGTTTCTCATCGTTAAGGTTTAATTTGCAGTAACAGGAATAGTGATATAATAAGCTAAAATTAAGAAGACGTTTAGTTCAATTTTAATATGAGCAATACAATTAGCATTTTGCATCTTTATCCGGTCGGTGAGACACTCGCTTTAGTCAGCTATCCTCGTCGTCGCGTCGGTCCTATGACCCAGGGAGCGAGCCTATTGCCAAATACTAGTTACACATCGATACATCGGGTTTATACTGAAAATGTATTGGTTGGAATAACCAAACTGACTTCATTTGAGCATTGAACCTGACTCCACCTCCATTAACATTTTGTTACAGAATTACTCTTTCACACGCAGAAAAACGCTACTTAGTGCCAGCACTTAGAAGTTACAGAAATTGATGGCAATTCCACAGTTTCGAAGTACGAATGCGCATAAATAATTCCTCTGATAAATGAAAATAGCTTAAACTATTCCGATGTAACAGAGCTGCGTTAATGAGGCAGCACATTTATCAATGTGAACTCTCTTCAAATAGTTTACAGAATTAGCCTCGTTTAATAGTTCATTTTAATTATTAGTTACTAAATTAAAAATAGATAAAAGCGTTGCTTGCGTTTCTATATAATTAAATTCTCGATTCTTGAACAAGTTGAGATATTAATTTTGTTGCCATCTGTATATATAAAAGGCAACCGTTACTGACTGACTGATTGACTGACTGATGTATCAACGCACAGCTTAAACCACTGAACCGATTGCGCTGAAATTTGGCACGCAGATAGTTATTATGACGCTCAGAAAGGATTTTTTAAAATACACCCTCTAAAGGGATCTGGATGAAATTTGGCACAGAAATAGATTATAGTCTGGAATAGCATATAAGCTACTCTTTATTGCGATAGCCGTAATCTATGCGGGCGTAGCCGCGGGCAACAACTATATGTTATAAAACAAAGTTGTTTAACATGTTTTATTAGTGTGGACGATACGTGTTATTTTAATGTAATGTGAACGTGTTATATAGCATGTTAATAATGTAATCTGGACTCACCTTTACACTCGGCTTTCTTGAAGATAGATGACACTTTGCTCTCGCTAAAATCTTGATTTGCAATTACCTGTCATACAGCGATAACATACCATAAACTTGGTAAGCAATCGCGAAATTTAATAAAGCTGGGAGAGGATGGCGTGTACAGTCATTTACATTTAAAGCACCAATTATTTGAGGTCATTAGCGCCCTCTGTCGGTCATAAAACGCACCCAACACGCGCAACCGCCCTCTTTCGTTTATAAATTAGAAATAAAATGGTGATTTTTAATCTGTATCCCTCTGAATCTGCCGTTTGTCTGCCGTTCGTTACTTGAATTAATTTGATTTTTGATATGTGTGTTATGTTTTATGTTATGATTGTAGGTGAAAAACATGGTCTATTTACGGGATTGTTTTGCAAAGTTTAAAATAGTTATGGCTGTGCGTTGAGTGTCAGAACGTCAATCGATTTTATATACATGATTGCAATGGTTATAAACCTTAGTTGAAATTGGTTTGATAGTTCTCAAACTATCCAACCAATTTTAACAGCCAATATGTACTTTGTTTATGTTCTAATAAAAAAGCGACGTGCTAAAAAAGGACCAAATAAAAAATAGCTGGAACCGATGACCTATTACATCTGCCCATAGCTAAGTAGATATAGTTTAACTGTGCAAAAATAAAGCATAAAATTAAATTTAATAGTTTTTTTCCGCATAATTACTTTTAATAATAACTTAATTATGTACTTACGTTAAACTAGCTTCCACCCGCGGCTTCACCCACGCGTACAACACAAACAGTGATTTTTGCCGGAATCTATATTTGTGCTAAATTTCATCCAGATCCGTTTAGCCTTTTTTGCGTGATTGTGTAACAAAAATCCATCAAACCATCCAAGATGTAGTGATGATCATCTATTTAAAAGTCGCTCATCTAAAATACCCTGCGTTTTATTTCCCATAGTAATTGAATTTAACAATTTATCAGTACCAGCTGTTACATGCACTTTTACAACGCGATCAGCATACAAATAATGTTAAAATGTAATTTTGGGTCGAACAACAAAGGGGGTGATTCTGAGGTAGACAAGATTGTTTCCCTTTATATCTATTTGAAGATAGGAAGCCCCTTGTAATGGCCTATTGTGGGTTCAATATGGTACGCGTAATATCTTGAATGGTGTACCGTTAAGTTTTAAAGTTTGTGATGCAATTATTTTTGTGGTTAGCTGCCTATTAATCTAATATATAAAAATGAATCAAACTTGAGAACGACTCTACGATTTTTAGTTTTTTTATAGAAGATTGTTACGGAAAAAAATGCAGAAAATAGATTAACCCGCGCGAAATCGAAGTGGGCCAATAGTATAATAATAAAACTCCATATAATTATGTCCTATTAGACTTTGCACAATCAAGTTTTAAAAAGACTCCGATTGGGTGTTACTCCTGGTTTTGCAAATGGCCACAGGCTACGGTTACTGCTTACCATCAGGCGGGCCGTTTGCTTGTTTGTTTTCTTAGTAATTAAAAAAAAGCAGATAGGATTTACACCAATGCAGGTTGATGGATCAAACATGCCTTTAAATATATTTTTTTGGGAGATAAGTTTTCCTTGCCCGTTAGCAGTATGTATGGTAAGTCATTTGATTAGTACGTTACAATTTCACAAAGTGAAATTCACATTGGAACTACCCGTCGACATCGAACTCGCATCTCTTTGTGTTACAAGTCGATTATTTTCTTGCTCAGCTGGCACCGATTAAAGACGCCTATCATGATAAACCTATTGTAGTCCAAGATGAAGATGTCTCTTGATTGGCGGGGTGACATTTCGTATGCTAAATAGTGACTACTAAGTCTATGGTTTTGGCAAGCTTGGCTATGGCCCATATTTGCTGAACCCGTCTTCACATCAATTCACCAATAACGTGTTAGAAATTATATTTGTTAGTATGCTAAATAGGAACATAATATTTACAAAATGAAAGAAAAAAATAAAAAAATCAAATAAAAAATATTGCAGAATAAAAATAATATTTTGTTTATCACACAAAGTATTGATAGATAGATGTTTAGATTTTGTTCATTTTCCCCAAAGGGATATAAAAAGTCTAATGTCGTATGGCACCCATATTTTCTGAGCCATGTTCGTTTCATATAAAATTGAGTAAAGCTATAGTATATCATTCATAATAAGTTCAGGAATTTATCATATCAATATTTTAACAGTAAAACAAATAATAAATATTCATTTTTATAAGAAAACAACTCCAAAATTATAAGATAGAAGGAAGTCTTCATTGTTATAATACGTAAATAATTGTAATGAGATGCAAAGCAAAATCAACATTATTCAACCGAGTCACAAATACAATCGTATCAAATATAAATTAACTAAATGCTACGAGACTGGATTATTTTTAATTTAATTATAACTGATTTTGTCAAAAGGGGGAAATTGTTCGTAATAATACCTTTTGTTTGTTTAGTAATCTGCTTACGGGCGATGTCTGAGAGGCTAATTAAGGTGATTTCACACAAAGGGAGTATCTGTGTACATTGTACACGAGGTGATGCATCGTTTGATCGAAGGGCTCCGTTAGGTATTGTTTTAATAAGAAAAGGAGGAGGAATATTGGCTAATGTTTCAGTCTATAAACTTAAGTTAATATTCGCTCCAGTGTGAAATCTTTGCATTGAATCGACTAGTAACTTTTATAATTATGCTAGCTGTTGCCCGCAGTTCCGCCCGCGTGGATGTCGATTATCGCTGCAAAAAGTAGCCTATGTGTTATTCCAGACCATAATCTATCTCTGTGCCAAATTTCATCTAGATCCGTTCAGTAGTTTTTACGTGAAAGAGTAACAAACATCCATCCAGCCATCCATCCATTCCTTCAAACTTTCACATTTATAATATTAGTAAGGTTATTGTTGTGCTTTAACATCAAACTAATTTTTAACATCATCCATAAAAAAAATATGGCTTCATAAGAATAGTTAGTGAAAACTTAGAAACAGATTTTGGCTACAGAAGCAGCCAGTGTCAACGGAGACATAAGGACATAACAATTTATTATTATAGTGCAGTATAGAATAGTGCACTGTGTGTACACAGCAATCCGAGGAGACTGCTGAGGCTTCAGGCGCAGGCCTGACGATAATTATTACCAACGTAAATTTTCAAACAAAACAGCAGACATATGTAAATTTAAGCTAGGTTACCAACAAGTATATATCCAATCCAAATTTTCAAAATCAAACTAAATTTTGATGATATAATCCTTACTAATATTATAAATGTGAATGTTTGTAAGAATGGATGGATGGATGGATGGATGTTTGTTACTCTTTCACGTAAAAACTACTGAACGGATCTGGATGAAATTTGGCACACAGATAGATTATGGTCTGGAATAACACATAGGCTACAGGTTTTTGCAGCGATAACCGACATCCACGCGGGCGGAGCCGCGGGCAACAGCTAGTTTTGTTATAAAGCGCTAGAAGCGCAACATAAAGTGCACAAGAGATGATACAGGATTATTTTCTAATTTAACGCTTATTGATTCGCAGTATGATTCATTACAATGAACTCTAAACGCTCCAGTAGATATAATCCTGGCCGTATAATTGCACACACTTGACTGCTTATTCATAGGTGATTAGTATAATCACTGTGCTATTAGGGTGCAAGTTAGGGCTGTCAATGTAGATGTTATGAACGAGCGATATTTGAGCGCATGCCATTGTATAATACACATCCTTATGAAGGTTCTTTCTTGTTAATATTTTTTCTTTCTTTTTTGTTAATATAGTCAACTCCCGCACTAGAAAACAAGTTCTGTGTCGCGGGGGACTTTACAAACATACATTTAACGGACACAAATTACACCCAGACTCAGAAAAATTCTTTTGTCACACAAAGTTTTGTCCTGTGTGGGAATCGAACCCACAATCTCGTGCACAGCAGGCGTGTACAGCGGCCACTGGACCACCGAGGCAGTCATTCAACATTTTTAATAAGTCATCAAAATTAAAAAAAAAATTTGACAGGTTTGCATGCCTCTTCTCGGTTTCAGCAAATTGGCTGCATTAAAATTTTAAACCGACCTCTTTATTTATATACTAGCCACCCGCCCTAACTTCGCACGGGTAGTATTTCCCGGGGTACGGTAATATTTTTGTCAATAAAATATAACACAACTATTTCTGGCACGACTGTCAATCGAAGACAGTGATTGGCAGTCGCAATCAAGGTCCACTAAACTAAAGAGGCAGTTAAACCTACTATTATAATTGTGAAAGTTTGTGAGTATGGATGTTTGGTAGGTACTCTTTCACGTAAAAACTACTGAACAGATCTGGATGAAATTTGACACAGAGATAGACTATAGTCTGGAATAATACATAGGTTACTTTTTATCGCGATAACCGACATCTACGCGGGCGGAGTCATAGGCACCAGCTAGTTTATTATTTAGGGTACATAACGATATTTTGTTCTATGCAAACATTGTGTAACTGTCAACAATTGAACTAATTAAATTATTCTCAGATAACTACGATATGAAATCCAATCGCATACTGTTTCATGAAATTTAATTCACAGCATCCCTACATCTGTCTTACCTCGTTAAACAATATTACTGCGCTCATCGTTATTAAGTTACACACAATATCTGCTAAATTGGTTAACGCTTAAGTAGCAACTTTAGTGCGGAGTCGGGTAATCTTTATCTCGGTGTGTGTGTGTGTGTTTACGCGTAGGGATTTACTTACGTACGTATGTACTCATTAATGTTGTAATTAGATGCTTAGGTTTCTCACGAAGTTTTCGCACTAGGGAACAAGCCCTGTGTCGCGGAGGACTTTACAAACATACAATTAAGAAACACAAATTACACCCAGACTCGGGACAATCATTAATAGATTACACAATCACCCAAGCCGTATTAAAAATAAATTAAACTTGTTGGTATAAGGTTTTTAAGAGGTCGGCAACGCGTGAGCGACATCCCTGCTGTTGCAAACGTCCATAGGCTACGGTAACTGCTTACCATTAGGCGAGTTGTATGCTTGTTTGCCACATTGGTAGTATTAAAAAAACTGGCCACCATGCATATAATACGAGTACATGCCAGTTGCTATTGAAATGGCGACCCATCGTATCCGAAACAACGCGCGTGACGTGCCACTCTCGCTCAACCGAAAAAAAAGGTGAAATCAATTATAACGAAATGGCATGCCCGCAGCATGAGACCATCCAACATACCTTGACCCACCCTGTTGTACCCTGCGTAATTCAAACATGCGAACAAAAGACTATATCACTCTCACGGCACAGCTCAATTTATGTTAGGGACCTTTTCAAAGAACACAATATGTTGTCTGGTCCCTTTCAAATTGATACCTAATTAGTGTAATATGCAAATAAATTGCGACATTGAGAAATTCTTTTTGTTCGATTACTTTTCGGTGTGTAATTTTATGTTGGGTAATGAGATGAAGGGAATACCGTTTGAAGAAAAGATTCTCTTCAATAATGATAGGCCTTAAATTAGAGCGTACTGTGTAATTTTCTTTTTTATATATTTGATGAATGGGTTGCTATATATAAATCATGATTTTATTATTATCATTATCTTATATACACTTTATATACTTAGAAATGTTTTTTTTCAAAATTATCGTCGTCTCTACATCGGTCATTATGAAAAAAGAAAAACATTTCTGACGCATAACTTTGCACTGGTTTATCTGACTGAGCACACTTTTTTTATTCTACCAAGGTGGCAAACAAGCATACGGCACGCCTGATGGTAAGCAGTCACCATAGCCAATGAACGCTTACAACACCAGGGGTGTCACTCTCGCGTTGCCGATCGTTTTAAAACCTTATAACTCCTTTCTTGAAGTACCCCATGCTATAGTCCCTTGGGACAACTTCGGCAGGCAGCTCATTCCACAACCTAATCTTACGTATGAAAATTTCCTTTGAAAACGTTCTACGTTGCAAATAGGGCCGAACAGAGATGATAAAATGAGACTTAAAACTTGCATTTAATAAATATATAGTAATGCTTTAAAATAATTGCTGCCTTAATTAAAGTATCTACATAGAATTCCCTTTCACATTATGCAAGATTTGTTCAAAAAAATGTATGCAATTTATATTTCTCTAAACTATAGACCCATTATATTGGCGGATCTTGGGTTTCTACATAATGTAATATTATGTTGCTTTATATGTTATCCAATATAAGTAGATAATCAAAATGAAAGTCACACAAGATCCTTCGTAATCTAAAAGCGTGTGTGTTATTTTAGGGCTTATATAACAACGCTTTATTCTATGAAATATATTGTGACATAATATTGGAAGCATCGGCGTGTCTGTCTATGTATAAAGTGTATTACAGTGTCAAGTAGAGCATAAATGAAACGGTAAACTGAACACTGCAAGGTGAAGACTACTCGTTTAGAATCATCGCATTTTCTATGTGAATACACTTGCGACCAGTTTTGTTTGCACATAGTTTACAATGTGTTTAGTGCCTGAAATAATACGCTTTTATTGTATGTATAATAGATAAACTGCTGGATAAAATAAAACCTAAATTATTTTAGTATAAATACTACAAGTTTGTGCGCCATTGATACCTAGTAGATCTATATTTCACTGCAGAAAGTTTTCAAAACGAAATGTCAATCAACGTGCTGAAAACTGCCGCTTCAAACAACGCTGAAGTAGACTGTGTACTTTTTCTCGGCCTCATGTGCACAAACAGTGTTTAGTTACCGGAGGGTGTATTTTATCTTGTTGTGCTTGTTTTGTAGCGTAGTAGGACAGACTTGAGAGGGGGGGGAGCTGAGCGGTGCGCGGGAAGAGGGGCACCTGTTGCCCCGAGTTTCGATGTGGGAAAGCCTAATCCTGCCTGAGATGAAATAAATACAACATTGGCTCGACGGAACCGCTTTTGAGATGTCTTTTGATGATATTCACTAAAGCCGTAGAAGCGCGCGATTTTTGGGACTTTAAAGGAATTGCCGTTTTTATTTTATTGGATACTGTGAGACTGAATTTTTTTGATCAACAAGTGGTTTTATTGTATTTGATGTGTTAACGAAATTTGGGTTTTGCGTTTTGTTGAAAGTTGCTTGTTAATACTTCCAAATTGTTTTACCATCATCATCAGCCTATGGCAAACCGTTGCTGAACGACACCTCAGCTGCATAGTGTAGCACTGATTGACGTTTTTTGTCGTTAGGCTTTGTAGTGTTGATGACACCTAATCGTAATTTCCTTAATGCTGCCCTGCTCAGCTATATTGTTACACTTTCAATTTTACCCATCTGCTATGTCCATTCAAAACTGCCAATCTAACTAAATTAAAATGTATCTCTGAAACCTAAAACGCTATCCTTTTGCAAGTAAACATTTTTAATGACTTAACTACATAAAATGCATACTACTTTTAATTTTACGAGTCTTAAGTGTTACTTACTCTTTTAAAACGCAAAGTGAGCAGCGCTTTTCTATATTCTCGTGTTTTGCACTGGATTTTAAAAAGGTAAAATTATAGTAGTCTTCATTTAGTACAAAAATTCTTACATTTTTGTACTTTTGTAAACAAAGAAAAGTTATTCATTTTTACACATGAATGTAATGATGCACCTTGAACAAGTAATATGACTAAAAACTTATTGGACATACGCACAATTAAAAGAAAAAAGTCTGATCAGGCGAGTTGATCATGATTGTTTGTTCTGTGTATATTTTGTATGTATCTTTACATATGTAGTATAGAACTGCCTACTGCTATCGCTGCCTGCTGTCCGTCACTATGTACGCTTAGATCTTCAAAACTATTTTTTTTTTTTTTAAAGACAACTCCCGCACTAGAGAACAAGCTCTGTGTCGCGGGGGACTTTACAAACATACAATTAACGGACACAAATTACACCCAGACTCAGAACAACTCTTTGTGGGTCACACAAAGTTTTGTCCCTGTGTGGGAATCGAACCCACAACCTCGTGCACAGCAGGCGCATACTGCGACCACTGGACCACCGAGGCAGTCAAATTAATTTATAAAATTAAAAAAAAAAAAATTTAAATAAAATTTATAATATTAGTGAGGATTTTTATCAGTTGTCTGCCTAGTTTGTAATCAGATATTATAAAAAGCTACTATTGTTGTATCAAGATATTATTAAAGATAACTAATAATAATTATACTTCTTATATTCTTCTTGGAATAAATTAAAATACTTTTATTCGATAATAATTCTTATTTTGCTACTGGAAAATGGAATTTATAGAGCACAGAATATTATGTTGGAACTTGAATATAAATCTTAGAAAATAGGACAGATTTATGTAAGAACATCTCTTAAAGTGACCTCAATCTAGATCGTAAATTTTTACCTACCCGCAAATAGACACGATAGTGTAATGATTTTCCTTTAATCGAGAACCCATGATAGATGTTATAAGTTTCATTTGTTAGTGTTTTATTCTAATGAAAATGTTTTTGTTACAGGTATGCTCCAGTTTAATAATCATGTTCTGGTAATATTACATCGTAATTATTATTGGTACCTACTTAGTTTTAGGAAATTTAATTTATGATACACATATAATATGATATACATTTTTTACGGTTTATATACATTTTTTACACTTAACTATTTTTAACTTAAAGGTAAGAAACACTAAATAAAATAAAGGTAAAAACAAAATAAAGTAGGAAACAAAAAAGACTGTTGAAGGTGACGAAATATTTCTCAACATCACTACAACACACGGTAACACACGGTATGAATACACAACAAACACAAACAAAACATAACTGGCAATCATGATTTTTTTATTAGCAATCACTTATTTTTTTGTCTACCCAGAGACCTACGGGTGAAAATAAATGCTAAGGTGAGTCTATTCACCTGCGAGTCCTTTTCATTTTTGTCAAGCTTTCTTTGGTTTTCTCAGTATACAAAGCTTTCCAAAACATGGAAATATACCTCTTATTCTGCTGACTACGACGAATATACGAGCAGACTACACAGTGGTTAGAGAGAGAACTGGCCAAAAAAATATAAAAACTTACCAATACCAATACTGACAAGAACACATAAAAAAAAACTACCGTGTACCGTGAATCCACTACACTTAGCAATGTGCCTCAACTACAACATCACTTGTTTGTACTCATACCATCTAAAATATAAATAATTCCATCTTATCAAATCTATCTTAGAAACAGTATTCGAAAACTATCTTAAAATAGACAACTTTATCTATACATGTTAGACCCCATCTCAGTTTATTTACCCGACTGCCAATACTACTCTCCAATAGTAGATATTTTAAGAAGTGCACTATTTCCAGACGGCCCGTTCGTATATTCTATTTCCGACACCAGACATTGACATGAATGTGTTTGCACGCGCTGAATAATTTTGACATCTATAACTATTTAATATTCACGTACGTAATTTATAGAATGTATAAATATGTTTTGTTTGAGTGGAATTAAACATTTATTTGAATAGGATGAATCAAATGAGTTTTTGTTTTATCTTTAGTTATTTTTGCTTTTGAAATGTAGATATAAAAACGTATAATATTAATCGACAATTCAACGAGAGAAGACGATTTTCAAGTAACACAATTTAGTAAAATGCCATAGTCCATGATATTGTCTAAATCTGGTCTTCCAATCCTAATCAAACGCTAATTACGCAAGCGTTTTTGAGACCTACCGTATCGACGATGTCCTTTCTCAGGCACCCATTGTGTGACGACCTTTCTGCCTTCTATGCATTCATTCATCTATACTCATTGCCACTTAGCCGGTAACATTAAAATTATATACGTAAATATTTGTTATTCAATTTCTTCAATGTCAGCATTAATTTACAATTCATGTTCAAACATTTTTTTTTGAACGTGAATTGTAAAAACATTTTCACGTCGAGTTTAAAAATTATTTTAATTATGCTAAAACATATATATGTATGTATGTTAGAATTCTGAACACAAAACACTCTATTTTAATGTTATATTTTAATATAATAAAACTAGTAACCTTGTAACGTAGCATCATAAATCATAATAATAGAACGCAATATTAAGTTTGTTCAGGAAGTAATAAAAAATAAACATTCATATTCTTTTAGTTTTTCCGACGACTAAATGAATGAAAAAGAGTTTTGCATAAATAGCTTGTTAAATTTACCGTGAGCTGAAGATCAATCATGTCAAAACAAGTTCAATTATTTAATGAAAAATAAACATTTTTGACTGTATGGTTCAGTGTACGGTTACCTCGCTATTTATATGCACTTTGTAGGATAATCGTATGCATTTCTGATTTTTTTAAAAATAAGTTATTGATCATATGAGCCTCTAAGTAGACTTGCTGATAAATAAGCGGGTTAAGCAAGGGCACAGTTACCAAGATGATGACCGCAGATGGTGACGTAGATGGGTGACCGCATCTGAGATTGCGCCAGAGGCCTATAAGGCGATCTTAACAGCTGTCAGGCCACTAACTACTCGATATGTATATTTGCAAAGCATCGAAAGCTACTGACATCGTGCCGATATTGTACGACTATTTACATTACCAAATTCTAAAAGTTGACTCTATACCCACAAAATCCGCTCATAGGCTATTGACGAATATTTGTAGTTGAACTGTAGTTTGATTTTGGCGACTAGATATTTTCCCAGTAATCCCGTATCAATAAAACGGCACAATATTTGTAGTTTCATCTATCCATCCAAAGCTAACATTTCTCTCAGAATTCACGCTAAACATTGAATAAATAAAGCTAAATGTAATATCGTTCCACAATGGCTCGTCGACGTGGCATTGCTGTGGCGTTGCCTTAACGTGGCGTGTGTCACACAAAGCGGGCATAACGAGGGCGGGCCGGAAGCGGCTCGCTGCCGCCCATGCAGCATCCGCCACTAGAGGGCGCCACCGGCTATATTTCCGTTTCAAGTCTGCCGTGTCACACGAGTCACGTTCGAGGTTTCTGACTTGATCTGTCGTATTTATTGATAGTAATAATATTTTAGGTTTATTTTGAATGCGTATTTTTTTTATGCGTACCATCGCACAGCATGTTATAATCCATTTTGATATTTACGCAATGATGCGTAAAGAGGTAGCGTCTATAGTGCTAAACGTCCAAGGGAGTTCGATTGGCGTGCTGAGAATGGTGGGGCCAGATATGACACATTTCATTCATTTCAGTTACTAACATAGGTTGAAGAAAATATGTTTACTAACAAATAACGAATTGTCTGAGAATAAATTATCTTTTTTTATTTTAATATTATAATTGCGAAAGTAACTCCGTTTGTTTAGTTTGTTTGTTGCCAACTTAACGGCGACAGCTACACGGATTTTAATGAAATTTAGCAAAGAGATAAATGGTATTGTGGGGAAGGACATAGGGCCCTTTTTACCGCGATAACCAACAGCAACGCGGGCAAATCGTAGTACAATCGTAAACAATCGGGTAACAGGTATGACCCTATTTTATTCCGATTAATAATCTAAAATTATGCGAGTACTATTTCGAATATGTGTCGTGTATATATTATGAATTTGTGTCGTGGTCAAGTTCCAATTTAGTTGATGCAACTCATTAATTGCACGATAGTAATTGCAAGTTTGAGTATGATTTTATTTAGCTGAATTTACGCTCCTACGTGCGTCCCAACGGTCGTCGGTATTTAGTGCACTGAGTTATATTAATGAATTAATGATAATACTAGTTGTTGCCCGCGGCTTCGCCCGCGTGGATGTCGGCTATGTGCCGACATCCATGCGGTGTAGCCTATGTGTTATTCCAGACCATAATCTATCTCTGTGCCAAATTTCATCCAGATCCGTTTAGTAGTTTTTACGTGAAAGAGTAACAAACATTCATCCATCCATCCATCCATCCATCCATTCTTACAAACTTTCGCATTTATAATATAAGTAGGATTAATGAATTTGAATATAATATTTAATTATCTTACTTTTTTATTATATTACTATAAAATAAAACGAAGTCGTTTCCGCTGTCTGTTAAATATAAATAACATGGTTCAAAAATGATTGTACTTGAAACGATTACTGATTCTGAAGATTCTGAATCTACTTTAAGGTTTCGCTTATACATGGTATATTATAATGTAGACTAAATTTTTACAAGCAAACATAAAAATAATACAAAAATGGAAAATCCTTATCGTTGAGCCGTGACACTGTCGGGAACAATTCTCTTGCCAAAAAACTTTAAGAGATACGTTCTTTTATCGTTTTCCTTACCGTCGAGTTATATTTCCGTGTCATGATTTATGTTACAAGGGTTACTTTATACGACTGTTATACAAGTTTAAGCCTTGCTGTGTTATAGATTTCTTATTTTACACCTCGGTAATTCAATTTCCAAAAAAAGTATAAGTGACAATGTGCAACTAAAACAATGAAAATTGTTAATGATATGTACTAGCTATTGCCTACGGTTCCGCTTGCGTAGGTGTTGTTTATCGTGTTAAAAAGTCAAAACCTCTTTTCCCAGGATGTCATCTATCTCCTTGCCAAATGTTATTAAAATCTGTTGAGCAGGCCAGTCGTGAAAAGGTAACTAACAGACAGTTACTTTTGCATTTATAATCTATTAGTATGGATGGGATATGCTAGTGTATATAGGTCTAATTATTCATATTTAGATAAAATGTATGAATGTCATAAAAGACAAATGTCAGCATTTTTTTCCTAGGGCCAATTCGCTGGCTAGAATTGGTATATTGGTATTGGTTTTTGTGAGTTTTTAAAGTGAAAACATCTTTAGACGTGTTGACCACTTTTTGGGTAATCAAAAATCATGGAACTCGCGTCATCGTCACCGAACGCTTTCGATGATACAAACCAAAAACAACAATTTAATAGCTCGACAATACAATTCACAAACTGAGTTTTCACTTCTGTCGGCAGTCCCCAAAGAGTACCCCGCATGTTTTTTTTCTGATGAATAGCAACGCGAAGCTTTAACACGTATAACTTACATAATAACCAAAAACCATTTTACTGAACGATTTCAATCAATCACTTGTATACAAATGGTATTAAATCTAATATTGATTTAGTTTTTTATAGCGGGTTCAAAATATAAATGAGTTCTATACATCCAAAAAATTAAAAACCGAATAATAGTGACGGCTAAAAACAATGTTACCCTTTTAGATTTGGTCAAATTAAAATGTAATCAAAACTTTTTTTGATACAAAGCATGGCTAAATTTAATCTTTAATTCATTTCGCACCCACATACGTTCGAGGTCTATTGTCGGACTGTAACACGATTTAAACAATTTGTTTGTGAACTTTGTTATTGCGATTTTTGAACATAAAATTGAATAATATTTTTTGAAGATCATTTTCATAAAATTGGAAGGTAAAAACCACGTTGAATGTGCATGGACCAAGTAACTAACGTTATAAAAATACTTTAAAATTATATTATGTACCGCATTGATTTAGAGACAATTAAAAAGTATACACTTTGGAGAATAAAACTTATACCACAATAAAACCGATGCGGATTTGAACTCTATGACGTAACACGTCCACGTGTCTCCCAATGTTCGATGTCTAACATTTTTGATTCCATTGCACATTTTTTTTTTCTCATTTTTTATTGAGCATCGACGCTGGTAACCCGGCCCAGTCAATTCGTTTCGCGATACGCATCTGCAACGAATTTGTGTGTTCCACGGCCTACCGTGTGTTTCTTTTTTGTTTTGAATTTGAAAAAGGAAAAACAAGAATGGCTGCGACCTGTAGGGGGAATATATTCATTAAGTTTTCGTTGTGTTGCATTCAAATTTCAAATTGCCACGTTTTTAATTAAGTTAATTTTGATAACATAAAACAATTTAATCATGCATACATATTATCACGCCCGTCTCTTACTGGCGTAGGCAGAGACTAAGGTACGCCAATTGCTTTGATCCAGACATACTTCTTTTGCTTCCTTTACATTCATCAACCTCTGCATGCATGAGTATTTATTGATTCTAGGTACATTTGATTAGTTGAATCAGTTTAACCAATAATTAATAAAACAATATTAAAAAACCACTTTATACTTTTCATTGGAAAAAACCAATTGTAGTGTAAAAAAAGGTTTTTTTATTAAAACTTTTGGCATTGTTGTGTTCAATTCCATTTAATCAATAACTCCGTTCGGTCAACACTTCATTTGGTAACAAAAACCGACGCTTTCGAAACCTATATCCATCACACGATGTATCGAACTTCGGAAAAAATTTAATGTAATCCAAACACATATTTTCTACTTTATGTACGCAGCCGTGTCATAAATTATACATGCCGTTAGAATCACCACGGCAAACAGGCAAGGCGAAACCCTTCGAGAATTTCACATTTTTATCGTTTTACAAGAAAAACATTTCAGTAGTAACCAGTGTACTTTCACAGTCGTATATAACACATATAATTTACAAGAGAGGAGAAAAGTAATAAAACTTAACGCGTCTCTGTCGACGGTGTTTGTCGAAATCCGTAAACACGACCAGATAATTTGAGCTGTCTGTTGACGAGTTTTCTTACTTTTGTCGTCTGTTCTAGAAGATGTTGTAGGGGGTGTGGTAGGTCTTGTTGAGTAGTCGCGAGAGTCTTGCATGTAATGGTGTAAACACATTAGCCAAGACGGCATGAGATGCGGTTTCTTCGGATGAGGGACGACACCTGTAGGAGATCTCTGTGAGATTTTGTTTCCCGTGTACTTTAATTAAAGACTTTAACGTATTGAGACTTATTTGAGTTGATAAGTTGAATGCGCTGTGTGTTTTGGTTAAGCTGCAGTTTGGTTTAATTAAACGATAAAACAAACGGAGTGATCTACATTGCTGTGACTCCTTCCTTGTGTTGTGATGCGTCAGTAGGGTATTGGATTCATATATTTAGTAAGTATTATGATATTTACATAATATGGTAGTATGTATATGAATTGTAGTGTGTTTTATGAGTATTGTTAAATGTGTGATTTCGTTAACATGACACATCACGAAACAGGGCGTAATAGCAGTGTAGTGCTTTATAGTAAAGATCGTTTCGTGTTTGGGTAAATTTGATATAGAAAAATGTTCACATTCCTTAATTAGCACAGATGATCTTACGTGCGCACAGGAACGCAACTGTACCATTGTGTGGCTGAGATTTTCTGTAAGGTCACAGGTCCTTCCTTATTTGTGTACGGTGCCCTATCTCTCTGATACTCCAATACTCACGAATAATAATAATAAACGAAGTTGGCAGTCGCTGTGGCAAATGTTGCTTGGTAATAAAATAATCACTTTTATCCTACTGAAAAACTGCTTTTCATGATATTTCATTAAAACTGTTGAATGTTAAAGTCACGGTCGAAACGAACATAAGGTTTATAATATCCCTCGCAAAGTGAAATTCCTTTTTGTTGTATAATTTTTGTCTAATTTCCTTTTTTGCCCAATAACGTAACACCTGCCCCTATATTACAATAAATCCGTATTACACAAGTCATTTAAAACAAAAATGGCAATACGTTGCCGTATCAAATGTACACGCAGCGTTGCGTTTCACCCTTCGACAATAGGGGGTGAAAAATAATTGTTTCCGATATTACTGATGTGAATAGGGTGGTTCGGTACGGTATTTGTGTAGGATCATCACGGTTATGTAATTTTTTAAGGGAAAGTAGATAGTATCGTTCAATGATATTGTAAAAAATATTTTGATGTTAAAATGCTGATATTTGTGAAGAACCAAAAGATTATATATTATTTCTTATATATACTTTTGCCTTTTAAGAAGACTACTTCCGCACTAGCTCTGTTTTGAGTTTTATTATACGCGTATCAATAAGTATTCCTTGTTTTAATAGTGAAGTAAAACATTATGAAGAAAGTATACATCTAATAATTTTAAATTTCTCTTAAAACAATGGTTAATCTATAATACTTACGTTTATATATATTAATGTCAGATTTTAGCGTAATCGTTATATGATCAAAGTCAAAGTCAACCTCATTTATTCATTTAGATCAAATACATGATACTTATGAACGTCATAAAAACAAATGCCAGCATACTTTTTTCCTACGGCCAATTCGCTGACTAGGGTTGGGCCTCGACAAGAATTGGCAAGAAACTTGGGCCACTCTTTTTAATCGCCTGAGTATAACATTTACAATTTGGTATGAGTTACAATATTAGTGTTAACAAAAAGGGACGGAAACCAATATGCCATACAAAATTCAAAATTTAGGTAAAAGTATTTTTAATAAGGAAACAATGAAGAGAAAAAAAATGAATTTAACTGTATGGCAAAGAGGGATCCTTTCCTTTTTTATGTATAACTTAGTATTTATATCTTTATTATTTAAAAATAAATCATGCCAAGATTGACCAGCCACCCCAAGTAGTTCACGAGCGATCCTCAAGAATAATTGACTGCCTTGGTGGTCCAGTGGCCGCAGTATGCATCTGCTGAGCACGAGGTTGTGGGTTCGATTCCCACACAGGACAAAACTTTATGTGACCCATAAAGAGTTGTTTTGAGTATGGGTGTAATTGTATCCGTTAATTGTATGTTTGTAAAGTCCCCCGCGACACAGAGCTTGTTCTTTAGTGCGGGAGTTGTCTTATTTAAAAAAAAAGAAAGAAAAAAGAATCTATTGAGAATAAACTGGATTGCAATCAACACAATATCGGCTATTGTGGGCACATAAAATTATAGAAGAGGCTTATGGAAACAGTGGACGTCATAAACCGATATTAAGAATTATGAAATGATATTATTTCGAACGAAGTTTGTCAGATTCAATTTCTTTTTGTCATCTTGACCTCAAAAAAATTCTAAAGAATAAACTAAGGACCGGCTATAACTCTCACCAATTTCTACAAAGGCGTGTGGCCGCAATAAAAGTAAAATTATGCAAATTGACACCTCCCCCCCCCCTTTTTCCTTCTACCCCCCGCATGGTGGTAGTTTTATTGTAATCATTTACGAAGGGACGAGTCTCTTTATGCGTCACCACGTCGCTTCTGTCCCCTAAGGGCTGCATTTTTGACATTTCGCTTTATTTATAATAATAATGTTCACTTTTCAACCCCCCCTTATTATTATTAAATGTTATATTCGCTGTCGAATGGCCAATATCGTTGTCGTAATTGAAAGAAAAAATGAGGCTATATATTTTTGGTGAACACTCAAGAATATTTATGGTGTTTAGGGATTTTAATAAGCAAGGGAATCCATGTTGTCATATTGTTCTATACATTGTTAGAATCTCTGAATCAAGATTGGCTCAATAGAAATTAGTGTGTGGAGAGAAATACGGGCTTTTTGAGGCACATGGGTGTAAATATAGCCAATTTCCAAAATGCGGAAAGCAAAAGAAAGAAAGACTGCCACGCATTTTTTTATTGTCAGGAGGACAATAAAAAAATGCGTGGCAGTCTTTAGAGACTGCCGATAGAAGTGAAAAATAAGTAAATTGTGAATTTTATCATCGAGTTATTAGATTATTATTTATGAAATGTTTTTGGTTTTATGGAAAGTGGTCGGTTTCGATGACGCGAGTTCCATGATTTTTGTTACCCAAAAAGTGCTTAATGCGCCTAAAGAAGTTCTTACTTCTATTTTTGAATTATGTGCTCAACGCGTCTCAAGATGTTTTCACTACAAAAAACAGTATCTATTTTAGACTGAGCCTGGCATCAGCAGTTACATTCAACGAACTAGACCAAAAAGGCAGTTACAACAACAACAGAACGTTTTATCAACCTCACAAGTACCTGCTATAAAAGTTATATAATATACTAGCTGTTGCCCGCGGCTCCGCCCGCGTGGATATCGGTAATCACTATAAAAGTAGTAGCCTACGTGTTATTCCAGACCATAATCTATCTCTGTGCCAATTTCATCTAGATCCGTGCAGTAGTTTTTACGTAAAGGGGAACAAACATCCATCCATCCATCCATACAAACTTTCACATTTAAAATATTAGTAAGGGGATATATACGGGAACAATCAATTGAGTTAAAAGCGGTGCACCGCTATTGTTTAAAGTTAAATTACTTTCACGTCTTCAACAAACTACGTCATAGCTGTAATGGTTTCTATGTATGAGACGAAATAAGGTATACCTACGATTTGATAGTATGCGACCTCATATTAGTTTAAATAGTGATTCTGTAGCTGAATGATGTTTTACATTTGTCGTTGTAAGTAAGGTTTTGAAATGTCTTTCATTATTTTAATGATAAAAATAAATTAAATAAATTAGGTTTTTAAAGGGTCGGCAACGCGTGAGTGACCTCTGGTGTTGCAAACGTCCATAGGCTACGGTAACTGCTTACCATCAGGCGGGCCGTATGCTTGTTCGCCACCTTGATAGTATAAAAATAAAAAATAAATACCAGTATACATATAAGTAAAAGGATCACTAGCCATAAGTGGAGATGGGCAGGCTCCATAGCTAGCCAGAAAGGTGAAAAGTGGACGAAACAATTCACCGAATGGTAATCGTAAATCAAAAAAGAGATTATCGGGCAGACATCGATCTCGTGGGTAATACAAATATTTTTTATAAAATCCAGGTTAGCAATCAAATCTGCATCGAATGATATCTAATAGCATCACCCTTTTTTTTAAATATTAGTGTTGTATGACTCCTACGTTTTAAGTACTACTTAGTTGCAGTGGTCTTATTTTCATAATTTAATAAATTTAGTATACAGAAAAAACTGCATTTAATTATTAGCACCAAGCACTAAATCAAATAAAGCCCGCCAATAGCTACAAAAAGAGAAAATCAATTGCAAGGTAAAAAAAGTCATTGAGCCGTTTTGTCTTTACTTATTGAATCACTCTTTATTAACGGTTGATGCAATTTACGAGTCACTTTATAATAAATCATACTCATATATTCATACAGTCTAAAATCCAATATGATCATTTTAAAATGCATACTAATAACTACTGTATTGTTTAAACGAGAGTCTAAATTCATAACAAAGTGGTTTGGACCGGTAAAGTTTTAAACGGTCACTTTTGTGACAGTGACAAGGTGTCAGCGTTGGTGACGGTCTTATTATTGCATGGTTAACGTTTGATTTGGTTGTTGTATGAAGTTTGATTAAGTCGCGTGTTGTTGTTAAAGCCTTGTTAGTGCTTATGTTGCTGTTAAACGTTGCTGTTGCAATTTTAGAACTAAAACAGCGACATTTTAGCCCCTCATACGTGAGAAGAATTAACATCGCTTAGCACCATAAAATTCAGATCTGATTTTTCTTTTTAAGAACAAGTATATTGCTTTTTCTGTTGCAACCGCTAACTGCCCCAATAGATAAATAGCTCTATAGGGTACACCAAAATACTAATAATATTATTATATAAATAATAAGATTAATAAGATTATTATATAAATAATCATTTTTTAACGGTGAAGAAAAATCGTGATGAAACCCACTTGTCTCAGAAGAAATTCTAATTCACACTGTTTGATTCACCAACCCGCATTAGGCCAGCGTGTGTGAATTAAAACCTAAACCCTGTCTCTCTCTCTTGATAGAGGAGAGGAGACCCATGTTCAGCAGTTGGACATTTGGGTTGCTATTATATAATACCAATTATACTTAAATATTAAAGCAATGTGGAAAAAGACGAGCCCGGAGCAGGACTCGAACCTGCGCCTCTCGGGTTCCGGCCCAGCGCACTACCAACCGTGCCATCCGAGCTCCTACTCCAGAGTTCTAATTTGTCCACCGCTTGTTTACGTCTTGGAGTGACTATTTAAGTATATTTGAGCTGATTGCATAGCAAAAATGCTAAAAATATTTAATAATACCAATTGTTTATTTACTACATTTTTGCTTTTTATTTTGCCGTTTAGAGTTAATCTGTAAGTAAGTAAGTAGGTTTAGGTAAATGACGATCCTAGTAGGATATCAACATAATTAAAACAGCTAACAGCGCGGAATTGTGGTCGCAGTATCATGTAATTAGCTCACGGGTGAATGCTGCTGGCCATTCCTAAATAATGACTTAGTTGCGTACCACAATACTATGTAATTATACAGTAGGTATGTCAAATAAAATATTCATGTCTGATTCTCCAGAATTTACCAATCTAGAGATTAATAATGATTTCATTATGGTGCAATATAAATATTAAAAGCTTACCCATTTCTCATCGCGAACACAACTAAATAAAAATTCAAAAAGTAATAATACTTACACGAAGTCACTACCATCACAAATTACATTTTAACATCACAAAAAGCGAAATATTCAAGATTCAAGACGAATAATACCCTGTCAAGCATTTGGACCTGTTCCCTGTAAGCTGATAAAATTCGCGCACGGCACAGTTTTCAAAGCAAAAACGGCGACACAGCCCGCTGATTACCTTCATTTTCTTGGGGCACGCATATACCCCTGGGGTGAGGGGGAACCCCAAAATTTATTTCGCCTCATCAAAACGTCAACACGTTGACGTGTATTTTAGGGATTTTAATCGGGCGGTCCCGCGCCCCGGGCGTTCTGGCCCTCTATGTAAATGCTTGGCCCGTTTGTACCAGTAATTGTTTTCGTTGAAAATTGACACGTACCCCGGTTTAGTTCTGAACTGTATTACAAGGTGTTTTGCAGCTTGTGGTGCTAACAAATGAATCCTATTAATACATTGTAAATCCATTTAAAGCGGTGGTGGCCGAGTGGAAAAGTAACCGACTTGCACGCAAGAGGTGCGAGTTCGATCCCGGGTGGCAGTACCAATGTGAATTTCACTTTGTGGAATTTATATGTACTAATCAAATGATTCGCCATCTGCTAACGGTGAAGGAAAACATCGTGAAGAAACCCACATGTCTTAGAAGCAATTCTAAAGACATGTCTAATTCACCAACCCGCATTAGGCTAGCGTGTGTGAATTAAGGCCAAAATCCCTCTCACTCTCTTGGTTGAGGAGAGGAGACTCGTGCCCAGCAGTGGGACATACATGGGTAGCTTATATTAAATCCTATATCTAAACTATCCTTGTCAGACTAATTAATAAGTGCTATGTTTTTTTCTATCTGTATAAAATGACTACAAAGTAACTAAATTAAATTTCTTGGTTTATATCATTTTTAAACTTTTAAAAGAGGGCGTAAGTACTTCAAAAACGGAAGCTACTATTTTATTTAAGGACACACTCGCAACCGTATTACTTTTCGCATTGTAGTATAACTACTTTAGTTATATAAAGTAGTCCTTACAAAACACATTCATTAAGCTAATTTGGGGCCAAAGGAAAGCTCAGTATTGAAACATGTTTATTATGTGTCATTGTATTTAATTAAATTGAATTAAATTAAACTTATAAAACCTATATAATATTGTCGCCTTCATATAAATAATCATAATAACACCAGATATGGACTTGCTATGCAATTTTGGGCAGAAAGGTTCTAGAGTGGCGACCACAAACTGGAAGACAAAGCGTGGACAGGCCCTCCAACAAGGTAGACCGACGACCTGATAAAGGTTGCGGGCAACCGATGGACAAGGTCGGCTCAGGATCGAGAGTTGTGTAAATCATTGGGGAAGGCCTATGTCCAGCAATGGACGTCTTTTGGCTGAGATGATGATGATGCAATTTTATTTGACTGCTTTTGATTCAATAGCTTAAATGGCTACTTGCCATTAACCACTGTGTGCAGCGTACTAGGTTTAAACTCTACATGAGACAAAAATCTCTGTGAACCATAAATTTATTGTTCTGAAACGTCTTGTTGTACTTTTTATTCCTGAATTGTATGTGTTGACTTCCAATGCGAATACACATTTTTGTACACAATTATATTAATGGTCAAAAAGATATGAAAACCTTAAACATATAGCACAGTTTAGACCATTTTAAGTTCATTAGTGTAATGGAGAACTATTAAAATAATGAAAAAAATATGTTCTATAAGTCTGTTCAGCCCAAAATTACCAAATTCATTCATCCACGCAACCCTACTAGTAGGCCACATAATTAGTCATAACTAATGCAAATCATGGTCACGTCGGAGCGGACATTAAACGCCACAAACACTCGTAATGGCGAGTCAAATATATTTACTTGGTTAAGTCTAATTGTCGGATAAGTTTCTGGTAAGTGACATTAATTTACCTATTCAGTTTTCAGTTGTACCTACATTTTGGTAATTTAATGCTATTTGAATTATTTTATGTATAAGTATGTTCAACAGTTGATTGAGGAAGAAGTGTATGCTCTGCCTTGTTTGAGAGCAGATTGCAATGTGTTAATTGTTCCAAGATATTATTTAAAAAAATAAAGTTTTGTAAAATCTTAATAAAAGGAATATCATGTGAAAAATCAATAGGCGTGTAATGGAATACAAATCGTATATAAAGGCATTAAGATTCATATTACTACACCAACAACTTAAGGTTTCAACATAACAATAACCCGTATAATTAATTGACCTTGAAATACCAAACGCTAATTGACACTTGAATTAGTCTTGTCAAACTTTGGCTCGTATTTTGCTTGTCTGTATACACTACACATGGAATATTTCCTTTCCTCATTTTATAAAAAGTGGTATGTGAACGATATTTGATGGAGCATCTTGTAGACAGCTGGCGCAACGACGTACGTGACCGAAGTACCTTATGTGATATAACCGTACTTACAAGTAATTCATGTTCTTGAAGTGAACTTAAAAATGTTGATCGTAGTGTAGTAAATGCATTTTTTCTGTAGGTATTAGATATAGAGAAAGTATAGTACTACTTTTTGGGTTTTAAGGTTATTTCATACTAGTTGTTGCCCGCGGCTCCGCCCGCGTAGATGTCGGTTATCGCGATAAAAATGTGTTTTGCCTATATGCTATTTCAGACTATAATCTATCTCTGTGCCAAATTTCATCCAGATCCGTTCAGTAGTTTTTGCGTGAAAGAGTAACAAACATACATCCATACTCACAAACTTTCACATTTATAATATTAGTAAGGATAGGACTAGCTGATGAAAACCTATGGCAAACATTGATGATTGAAATCTATAAAGCAAGAACGCACTAAAACATAGTAACAAAACCGAACGTCGCTCAGTAGGAAGGTATATTTTTCTTTATAATATAATTGACAATATGCTATATCTGCACCCCTTATATCCTCAATAATATGAGGTCGCATTCTAATCCTATTTTGGTATACCTACCTAGATCTCTGGACGCTCGTGATAAATAAAAAACCGAATAAAAATAAACTAACATTTATTGGATATTTTAATATTTCTTAAACCTTCTTACGAACAAAGTGAGTTTCGAGTGGTCTGAAAGTGTTTTCGTTTCTTGTTCTTTTTGGCCACAATTTCAAATAGTATTGCGGACTTTGTGGCGTGTATCTATTTCCATACAAGCCACAAAGTCTGCAATACTATTACGATATTGTGGCCAAAAAGAACAAGAAACAAAAACACTTTACCATAACTAATTCAGACCATTCGAAACTCACTTCAAGTAACCGAAAACAATGCATTACTAATTCACGAGAAGAATCCACTACAGTCCTACTTTCCAATTCCTTGCCCGGAAAACGATACCAAAATATAATTATCCCAATGGATGGTATACATTAATTATTCAAAATATTTAGTATGTATATAATAGCTTGTACGTAACCAGCAATGGATGCGGCCCTAGTGAAATAGTCTTTTCCCAAAGGTACCAAGTAGTACAGAGGTTATTCCCGTTCCTTGGATATGTAAATCAATGGATATAATTGGGAGAGAGTTTCGGGTGCAATTTCAAGTTTTAGATTATTGACCAAGTTGGTGGAAACTGGTGGCATTCTGGATAAAACTTTAGATTGTCAATGTATACTATGTATTCCTATATAAACTTGAGATAATTTAAATATTGTGATGTTTTCCTAGTATTTCTTTGTTGTTTAAAAGACTACTTTTAAATTCTGATTAGCCTAGTTTAGTATGTGGCCGTAGATATAACACTGTTACTTCGAACAGCAATACGACACATCCGGAGAGAGATCAGTCATAAGACCAACGGCTGTACTTACTTCTCGAGGCTCCGTAGTGGAATGTGAATAGAGCGAAGTATGTCAAGTGGAAATCTGTAGTCTCTGCCCTTGTAGTCTACCTCTTTAGGAAAAAGGTGTGTACAAAACTAGAATAATAAAAACCATTTCCCCATTATGAAACAAATAGAACCTCTCGAAGCAGTGAGTAAAACCTCTGAACATTTAACTAGATTAATCTATTCAACACTAATGACGTAATGGTGTTCTTTTGAAGATAACGCGATTAAGCTCCTTGCCGTGTTGGCTCACCAATTATGGCAATTTCTGCCTTCGGGTCGCGCAACTTGCAATTACACTACTAAATGTTGTCGGAGAATAAATTGTTTAAGTTTGGTTTTTGCTCTTAGCTTACATTCTTACCACGTTTTATTGCAGTTCTCTAGAAATGTTTCACTTGATAGTTGTGTCAATGGCCTTGTCAATAAATACTTTGAGATTATCGTCAACAACTTGATGTACTTATGGTATAACTTATTTAAAAAAAATATACTAACTTTAACTTAATTTATTATTCAGAATGTAAACAAAATACTAACATAGAACCTCCTCCTTTTTGAGAGTCTGATAAATAGTAGGTACTTAGCCTGATTGTCATGTTTTGGTTGTCGTTTTGTTTGATTGTCATACACTACTATCAATCTCAACGGCAACATAAATAGTTGCCCCGTAAGAAAATAGATTCCATATAACTCTGTATTATTAGTTAAGCACTCCACCTTAATTGCGTTAAAGGGCAGTTTAATATCATCATCATCATCTCAGCCAAAAGACGTCCACTGCTGGAGTCATAATGAGTTTAACATACTTTGTAAAAAAACAATATTTGGAAGATTGAAATAGGTTTTTTAAAAAAATCATTTTGTATAAAACTTACTAGCAACAATACTCTATTCAACATCAAACATCCACAATCTTGATTAACGAGCAGGCAAGTTCTAAGCTTTCTATAAAAAGGAAACTATTTATTTTCTCCACACCTAGGTGACTGTGAACCGTTGAATGCCAGAGGACGTCGACGTGTGCGTCCCTTTTGACGTCTTTACCTTTATTTGCGTACATGCCCTCATATTTCACCTCGTTTAGAAAAAAGTCAAGTACGACTGGAACTCTTCGACACCCCGCAATTTTATATTTTTGGGGTTAGAATTTTATTATACTTTCTAGAGGTACGAGTTCTCAATGTAGTTTATGAGATCTTTTGATGTGAAATCTCTTCTTAGCACTATTGTAATAAAATGACGTATTTTAATAAAAATAGGTAAAGGATCAGAATTTCATTTTCTTGGATTTGTTTTTGCTATGAAGTCAAATTAAGGTCTACAATAAAATGCTATATAGGATTTCATGATATGTCCCTAGTTTAAATAAAAGGAATTTGTGAAACCTAAATATCGTATGTTGAATATATCTGTCTATTTAAAAGACATCCACTACTTGGCCTCTCTTAAAGATTGGCACAACATTCGTTCCTCAATTGAATTGCCTTACACAAAATGCTCAAGAACAATTCGTGTACATTTCCATTTCTAAAGCAATTATACTCAAATTATATACTCCACTTTTTAAATGCAAGGCTACTCGACATGGTTTTGTGACATTAAAATTTCAATTTTCTCTAATGACATTTTGTGTGCTTATGAGTACGTATAATTTGAACAGTATATTTATTCATTTTGTTTTCAGTTGCTAGAAAAGTGTACGTACTCGTAAATTAGACCATTGAAGTCATTATGAGACTGATTCTTTTTAATTTATAATTACTATCAGCGCAGATTGAAGTATCCAAGGTGGTCGAAATCTCTTTAACACATAATTATATAGGATCACATTACAAACACTAAAGATAATATAAGATCGATTCTAGACACCTTTTGGTTCCTGCAATCTTTGAACAGATGAACAACAGTATTACTGGAAATATCCTTTTCTTTAAACTAATTGGATAGCAAAGAAGCCCGCCTGATGTTAAGCAGTTACCGTAGCCTATAGACGGAATATCAGAGGGATTACCCAGTTTTTTACACCAGGGTTTTAGGATGGAGTATCCCTAGGATAGGAATACGTTACTTTCAAATTTCTAAATGAGCACAGCAGGCATTACCACACCATAGCCTAATAACTACACCGCTGTATGCAGTTATTTAGCTGTGGTCTTCTGTAAGGTGGAGTTCCTTCCTCAGTTGGACTTGCTCGGTAGTATGGTACCCTACCTCTCGTAAAACTATTTTTTAACCTTAAGTTAATAATAAAACCAGTGATTACACATAGTGCTTACAAAATGTATTCATAATATCCTATCAATACTTGTATTTCTCGTAAGAATATTTACAACCGTCAACATTCGAACACAAAAGGGCGAATTTCATAAAAAACGTCGTCATTAGTATAGCGAGGACTGTTGGCTCAAACATCCTGGCGGGACAGTCATAAGTCGAGACTTGTATAGGTATAATGAGTGCGGAGCAATCATCACAATGAATGGGGAGCGAGACGAGAAGCTCGTAGTCTGAATGCCGGCTCCTTCGCCGCCTCGACAGTTTGCTTAGCAACCATGATTTAGACGAAACACGAGACACTAATAGGACTATGTCGTTAGCTTTCACTTGATTGTCGAGGACCTAAAGTTAAAACGAGGCGAAGATAGGGAAATATACAAGTAAGCAAGCCTGACTGACCACAATTTTTTTTTTATACTACTTGTTGGCAAACAAGCATACAGCCCGCCTGATGTTAAGCAGTTACCGTAGCCTATAGACGCTTTCAATACCAGAAATATCACTTTCGTGTAGCTCACTCATTTTTTTATACAAGGGTTTTAAGATGGAGTATAGAAATACGTTTCTTTCAATACGCATCCCTAAATAAGCGCTGAAGATATATACTATAGAATAAGTAAACACAGTGGTTTAATTTGTTCTCATGTGCATAAGTATACAGGCCGTAACATGACGAGTTCAAAGAAAGAGTTACGGTGGAGAGCGTGTATAGCGCCGTCCTTCTTTCTCGCTCGAAAGACTCACGTGGAACCCCAGGTGTGGCGAGTGGTGATTAATATTAAAAAAACGCCATCCTCTATTAGGGTTACCTATAATACGGAACCTGGGTCTTATATACATATGTCCCATTTTGGGATCAAACCACACGCCGCGCAGTAGTAAATTGCAAGGTTAATGCTTTAGCCAACGAATCACAACAAAAAATATATAATTAATATTAGTTGTCGGAAAGTATATTTAATGTAACAGTTCACAAAACCAAATTAACGCCATGAAATATGTTTTCATTTGTTAATATATCAAAATTTTATTCAGACCGTTGTATATTTTACCTTTTATTTTCCTTTAATTCGTCAACATTAGGGTTAATTCACATCTTGATAAAGTAATTTCTCATGAAAAGCAATTACTATGAGGTAACTGGCCGATTAGAAAGCGCGAAGTCTCGGCTTGGTTTACGTAAGTTACGACATGAAATGTGTCGTGACTCGTTCCCATGCTGGACTTACAGCCCAAATTAATAACTAATCTAATTTCAAATCTATAGATTGTTGTTATCACTTTGTGAATACGTTCATATTTATTTATACTACCTCAGTGACAGACAAACGTACGGCCTTCCTGATACAAAAATCACCTAAGAATTGTGCACCTAAATTGTTTGATCTAAATGATGGTTACCCTACAATAGGACTTCTCTTTAATTTGTCTCGCACTCAACAGACTCTGAAAAGATATGACCCCAACGACTGTAAGAATGCTCCATTTTCATGTATGTGTGTAATATTAGTATAGATACGTATTTCAGAGTTTCTACGGGAGATATTCAATGATATTCTTGGTATAGGCGAAATCTGAACAAAATTTCTGTTACGGAGGGTTATTGCTGTGTTTTAAAACACAGCAATAACCCTCCGTACCTCAGAAAGGACGTAAAACCGTTGGTCCTGATCACTCTCCAGTCATGTCTGATTGCCGTCCTATCGGACTATGAGAGTAAAAGAATAGTGAGTGCTACCTATGTTTGTACATTAACATTTTGTCCTGACTGACTAAATTATTATACTATTACTCAGTAATCAATATTGTATATCTTTTTGTAATATTAGCATTTTATTAAGAGATAGTAATGAAATTAAACTTTATTAGTGACATAAGTTATACTATAGTTAACAAGTGCCACAGGGACCCATTTGCCACAGGTCCCTCACAACTCGACGTTACCCTTATAAACTTCTTGGAACGGTTAAGATTATTACCCCCTAATATCACACATCTTCTTGCCACTCACGAAGGAACGGTCTCCATGGAAACACTACCCTAAATGTATCAATCGTACGTCGATAAGATTTATATTTCCTTTATTACGTAATTGAGAAATAAATAAATTAAAATGGTATAATATTTGAACAGTGAAAATATTAATTGAATAATCATTTCTTCAAAGGTTTTAATAATTTATTAAACTTTCTTTATACTTTGTAGTTTTAAGATGTATAAAATACTATATTTGATACATCTTAAAACTACAATAATCATCATATATTTATACTTAATGAAAAAGAAATAATAATGATAGAAATGAATCAATAAAGGGAGGGACTGCTTATGAAGCCTATCATCATAAAATTTCTTCGCATCGACGTCTACTGGCAACTTGTTCAAGAGACTGGTAGCATTGCTACGTTGAATGGCAATTCTAATTCTTTGAGCCTAATATAAGCCAGCCTACTCATAAATTTATATGCTTTGCTGGAACTTTTCTAAAATGGCTTTCGTCATACTTAGCTGATAGATCTTTTTACGTTGTAGCCCATGGATACAAATCTAACACATATAAAATAACTTCCGGTATACCTCAGGGTTCTCACTTAGGTCCATTATTGTTCATTATTTTTATAAATGATTTATCAGACTGTCTAAAAAACTCAGTGCCATTCTTATTCGCGGATGATCTAAAAATAGTCAAAGTAATAGAATCAGATTTGGATGCAGCATTACTTCAGGAAGATATAAATAATCTTTTAGATTGGTGTACTAGAAATAAGATGCAATTCAACATAAAAAAATGCAGCCAAATTACTTTTACTCGAAAACTGCACTGTATAGATAAAGATTATCACATGCACGGTTCATATTTGAGCAGAAGTGAGGTTATAAAAGATCTGGGTGTTATTCTGGATAGAAAACTGACTTTTATACCTCATATTGATATATCAATTAAGAAGGCTTCAAAAGCGCTTGGTTTTGTAATTCGCAACGCTAAACCGTTCCATAAACCCAAAACTAAAACCTTACTGTACAACTGTTTTGTTCGCAGCATTCTCGAATACTGCTCGGTCGTTTGGCGTCCACACTATGCTACACATATTCTTAGAATAGAACGAATTCAAAAAAGGTTTTTAAATCATCTAGCTTTTTCCACTGGTATCGCAAAAAGGACGCGAAGTTACACTGAGCGATTACAAATCTTTAATGTCATATCACTCGAAACACGTAGATCATCACTCGACCTATTCTTTTTATACAAACTGTTAAATAATTTAATCGACTACCCTCAATTATTGTCCAGAATAAATTTAAATGTCCCTTATAAGTGTCCCAGAAATCCTATCAATCTACTATACCCAACATCACGTAAAACAGTCCTTGGCTTCAACTCTCCAATACCAAGACTAAGTAGACTTTATAATAAATGTGATAAACAAATTGATATGTTCAATACCAGCCTGTATAGATTTAAGAGTCAGGTTCACAGCAACAAAGCACTATTGTAACCTAATTAAATTGGACTGTGATTATTATTAAGCATAAACTGTCTATATTACTGTTTGTTATATTTGTATAAATCCGAATATTATTGATGAATGTTGTGTTTGCCGATTGATATTGTACACCTATATTATGCATGTATTACCTGTAAGAAATGTGTAACAATTGTAGGCAAACCTATAAATAAATATACTACTTGCTGTTGCCCGCGGCTCTGCCCGCGTGGATGTTGATTATCACGATAAAAAGCCTATTCGCTATTCCAGACAATAATCTAACTCTATGCCAAATTTGATTCAGATCAGAGTAACAAACATTTATATATAAGTACATCCATCCATCCTCACCATTTATAATATTTGTAGGAATTAGGTTGCCGAATAGATAACAAAAATAATATTTCAATCTTCTCTCTCTATTACGTGCAGCCTTATATGTATTACAGGTGGCTTTATGTGCATTTAAACCTATCTCCGGGAAAAACGCCTGATGATGAGATATTAGAGATATTAACAATGTTGAAATACTGTCTACAAGCATAGTGAATGAACCTTTTAAATACATACATTTCTGTAACTCCATTCGCGACACATGCGTGTACGAAACAATTTTCACCCACGACTTTGATTTTAATATGCCCTGACATTTTTTAACACACGACAAAGAATTCCCGTGAGTAATTTACCTAATTAGGCCAACAAACAGAAGGAATTTAATAGGTCCCTCGTAACTCGAAGGTCTTTCTAAATTATTTACATTTCTCTAGAGACGACGTGCGTCTTTATCTCCGACCAGGATTTGAAGGTCCACTTATTGTAATATTTAAGAATATGTTTTTATTTTTAATATCGCAAAGTTTTTGTTTTATTAGCTATTTGTATCGTTATTGTTCTCTAAATATAAATAAAACTTTATTTAATTCAACTAATAATAAAAAAAAAATATAACACAAATATGAGGGCGATATAATCTATACCAGACACTATCAGCCTTATTAATAAATGTTGAAAAGAATAGGTGTATCTTATGATGTCATCAATAATAATAATATGACCTTCGAAAGAAGAGGACAAAGCATGGCGTAACTATTACTCGCCGCAATGAAGGCGCTAACCTTAGGATATAGATATTGAGATATCTAGAAAAATCTTCAAACAAAAAATAATTAAAAAGAATAAAACTATATATCTTTTTTTTTCTTATACTACTTGGGTAGCAAACAAGCAAACGGCCCGCCTAATGTTAAGCAAGCTTGACTTAAAAAGATTTTTTTTTTCTTATATTACTTGGGTAGCAAATAAGCATACGGCCCGCCTGGTGTTAAGCAAGCTTGACTTAAAAAGATTTTTTTTTTCTTATATTACTTGGGTAGCAAATAAGCATACGGCCCGCCTGGTGTTAAGCAAGCTTGACTTAAAAAGATTTTTTTTTCTTATATTACTTGGGTAGCAAAGAAGCATACGGCCCGCCTGGTGTTAAGCAAGCTTGACTTAAAAAGATTTTTTTTTTCTTATATTACTTGGGTAGCAAATAAGCATACGGCCCGCCTGGTGTTAAGCAAGCTTGACTTAAAAAGATTTTTTTTTTCTTATATTACTTGGGTAGCAAATAAGCATACGGCCCGCCTGGTGTTAAGCAAGCTTGACTTAAAAAGATTTTTTTTTTCTTATATTACTTGGGTAGCAAATAAGCATACGGCCCGCCTGGTGTTAAGCAAGCTTGACTTAAAAAGATTTTTTTTTTCTTATTCTACTTGGGTAGCAAATATGCATACGGCCCGCCTGATGTTAAGCAAGCTTGAATTAAAAAGAATAAAATTCTATATCTTTTTTTTCTTACTACTTGGGTAGCAAACAAGCATACGGCCCGCCTGATGTTAAGCAAGCTTGACTTAAAAATAATAAAATTCTATATCTTTTTTTTCTTACTACTTGGGTAGCAAACAAGCATACGGCCCGCCTGATGTTAAGCAAGCTTGACTTAAAAATAATAAAATTCTATATCTTTTTTTTCTTACTACTTGGGTAGCAAACAAGCATACGGCCCGCCTGATGTAAAGCAAACTTAGGTAACCTAAGCACCTGATGCTAAGCAGTTAGTTGTGATTTATACTAAATCATTAGATTAGTCAAATGTACTTAAGCAATGTCACCTAGCTTCGAACTCACACCTCATGTGTCCAAACTGGTTACTTTACCATTCGGCTACCTACAACAATGCCATCTACAACAATTATATAAGTAACAAGCCCTTTATTTATTTTTTCACGAAGTAAATTATAATATACGAGCTATTCACAAACACACATTTCAGCGGCAAAGGATCCGACGTACTAAAATATTCGCTCGTGTACTAAAATACTAACGTAATCTGGTCTAGGCTAGGCGTTATCTTCGCGTGGCTTCGGAGATTATGGCCCAAAGTCTGCTTGCCTGATCTTGTGGAAGCTTAATATGACAATGTTGGCTTTGTCCTTACTAGCTATGTTATGTTGGTATGTTGGCTGTGTTGGTACGTGATGTTATGTCATTGTGCTATTTGAACATGTCTGCAAAGTTTTAGATAAATATTGGATAGGTGGAGTTGGATTTAACGTCTGTCAATACATGTTTGTGTTTAGTTGCTTACATATGGCTGGCTTGAGGTGGCATCAAAAAAGTATGTTTGAGAGAGTAAGAGAAGGCCCAGCAAAGGGACTGCTAATAAAAATATTTTATATAGGTACACATTATTTGTTATTTTTACAAGACTACTCATGCATTATGAAAGAAGCCACAAATTACACCCAAATTCGGAATGAGAATTTGTGGATCACACAGATTTTAGCCGCGTAGTCGTAATTTGCAAAGTAATCGCTTACGCCATTAAATTAACCCTGCAGACAAATATAACATACGATACATTTAATCCAACAAGTCAAATATAAAATGTACAGATCAGAATATACATAAACAAGCACGAGCAAATATACACAAAAAAGAAAAACACTACTGATTAATGAAACAAAATATTGTGAAAAAGAAAAATGAAAATAAATTATTCTTTAAAGAAAATAACTGTTCACTATTTATATTGCATTCTACCTTAAATTTAACTTTGAATATTAATGGCTACTGTTGATTTAACCATTTAATAGAACATCAATAAATATAAATTGAATCGAACTCATTTTATTTATCTTGCTTTTCCAATTCAAGTTGTTTTGTCTGCCAGCGATTATTATCGCACAATGGATGTAGCTTTCACAATGTTGAGCATTTTTATTTTAAACGAAATTATTTTTGTGTCTTTTGTTTAGAGTTATTTGGTTTTAAATACATATATTGTTTGTGTTTAGTTGAAATTGAAACTTAACAATTTATTTGTATAAAATTGCCAACTCAAGCAAAGAAATAAAAAAAACAAAAGCATAGCAGTGGCAGCCTTTTCTAAAGTTTTTTTTTGAAGAGGTAGGGCACCATAGAAGTTTAGCGAGGAATGGATCTACACTTTAGACAAAACCCCAGCTAAATAACTGTATGCACAGAGTGAATGATATTGTGTACCTGTGCAAAATACATCATTTAAAAATGTTAACCTGAGGGATCTACTACCCCATAAGTAAATACAAGTAAGTAAGTAGACCATGTCGACACTCTAAATGTTCAATACTATATTTATATTATAATATTCTGATTTTCGTAAAAGTTAACGAAGCTCTAAAAGTGACAAGCCTAGTATTAACTAAGTTATAATCTCATATAGAGTCAAATCGTAGAGGTCAGACGATAAGGTTTTAATGTCAGCAATTAAAACATTGTGTTACGTTGAAATTGTAATAAAACTGGGAATTTAGTTCTCGCCCACTATTAAGTACATAAGAACTAATATAGCAGGCATACCGTGGGTGTCAGTCTCTGCCTTTCAGACAAGTATATGGAACGTCTAATGATTGGCCAGTTACAGTAGCCAGAGGAATTACTCGGTTGTTGCCGACACAAATATTGTGTACACAACCACGGATTTTGTAATCGAGCTTCCTTGAGATAAGAAAATAGTCCTTAAAAATGGTATTCCGAAATGAGAACTGGATACCTGAGCCCCAATTCTGCAGTGGTCCTCTGTAAGATGAAGTGAACAAGGAGTAATGACTTTTCATGTCCTAATTCGCATTACATTACATGCCTGTTTCTGAATTCACACGATCAATGAGCTCAAACCTGTTAAAAATTAAGTAGGTAGGTAAAAGACTGCAATCGTAAAAAGTTTGGTATTCAGCCTGTACGCGGTCCAGTCAAATGTCTACTTTTAAATACGTCCTCCACAGACATTCGTCTCATACATACGAAAGTAACGCTTGTTGGTTGACCTAGTTGGATTTTGGGTGTAGCGGACGTGTTTAAGTCTTGATGAAATATTTATATGGTGTTCAGTTTCGGGGTATCACGGATTAAGCAGATGTTACGCGTAAATGTAGATTTATTGTTTAATATCTCGGTGAAACTGACCGTGACCTTTGCTGTCGTACATAATTTGCAAGAAGCTATCATACTACCAAATTAGAAGTTTTAAATTGAGGCTCTTTGAAGCTCTTTAGAACCTTTTTTAAATGCTTCTAAGGAGGCCAAAACAAGCATACAGCCTGCCTTTGGACGTTTGTAACACTAGCGGTATCAATGGCACTATATAAATTCTGTATCCTTTCTTGAATAACCTCATGCATTTTTTGTATTAAAAATATAAAAAAAACTAATTTCGGGTAAAACTAAAGGGAAGTGGACCATGGGGTCTATCAATTCGTACTAGACCAATCTGGCAAAGCTATTGTAAATCTGACGATATTTTTTTATTTACGGAATATTTATTTGTAGAATTCTGTCAATATTATATTTGCGAAAATTCTCGATGATGTATGGATGTTTGCTATTATTTCACTTAAAAAAATTAAATAAATCTAGGTGAATTTTGGCATAGATATAGATTACATAGTCTGCAATAGCACGTTAGATTTTTATTTCAAAAACATTACAGTGCCTGTAGATTTAATTTTTTAACCCAGGCACGGACAACAGCTAATTTGCTCTAAAACTTTTCAGTTTGACAAAAGTGACTACTGAGTACGTAGCTACGTATTTCACTGACCCAAATAAACTGAACTTATCTGTTTGTCATATCAAAGCGGCTAACGTATAAACCAGGTAGACTATACGTACTTGTTTTACATTTTTTCCTGTTTCAAATTTTCCAATCTTTTGCCCGCATGCGAAATACAATCCTGTTACCCCCGAATGTGTTTTTTACTACTTTTGCGGAACACCAAATAACCGTTGCACTGAGATACTCTCATCAGAGTCGGAAAATGTTTTACCCTCTGTTCCCCTTGCCCTTATAAATTTTCAATTACATTCGCAACCTCCTAATTCTGTCCGGTTCCGTATTTGTGGTCAGCGGAGTAACAATCTAAATAAATACTAGATTTTGTTTTTAGGGTGTGACTCTCTGTATACTGTGAAGTTGAATTTGGGTGTAAGTTACGTCTAAAATTGAGTTTCGTTTATTTATTGTTTATTTATTTGCAGTTACTTTTATTTTTACAGCAGTTTTAGTTCAACATATATTCATCGTGATTATCATATAATTTAGTAAAAAAGGTGATGATGAAAAGATTTTTCAATAGGTGAAATTTCGTTGAGTAATTCTACTTTTCGATGACTGAGGATAATGACTTTATTATGTAACTTGCATCCAAGTTCAATCTTCGGCAAATATAGTGCGGAAGATAATTGCATTCTGGAAAGAGAACTTTGATTATGGTGACATTGGTATCAGGTTTTACTAACTACACTAACACTAGAACCACATCAATAAAAGAACTCGTATTACAAGTTGTTTTGTTAACAAGGTCGCCTCCAGGTTTTCGTCATTAGTCCTGTCAATAACATATTCACACAAACTATTACTATTCCTCTCCGCAAAGAAAACGTGAAACCTCTTTTAATCCAGCAAGAAAGCTGTGGAAACTTTACTTCGTCACTATTGCAACTGTATTTCTTTGGCTCAAAGCCTCAAAGTGTCTCGTTAGTGTGTTTTCAAATAGTTGCGCTCGGCCTGTGACCACTCCATACAATCTTTTCAACTATTATACTGAGAAGTTGATTGCTCGCTGCAGTAGCTTCGGGAAATTACTGCTCCGTTTGAGAATTTATATTTTGATATTTATGACTTGTTGTGATAGTATTGTTGAATTTTGTATTTGTTTTTGTTAACCGGCCAAGTTTCTTGAATCGAAAGACGCAGATAAAGTTGTTGAATGAGCCTCCTTGTCGATAGAAGCATGATAGAATAGCATGGGGTTCTCAAAAATCTAGAAAAATGTTTTTATGCTGTCGAAAACTCACGAGTAATACCGCATGTGTTGCTTCATGTTCATCATCAGGTGGATCATATGCTTGACACGTTAGCTTCTGCTGAGGGCAAATAAAATAACGTCAATTATTAGAAGTACTGAATCAGGCCAATATTGATCAATAGGGATGTTGCTTGGGATAATCGCATTGGCAATTGACTGCCTTGGTGGTACAGTGGCCGCAGTATGTGCCTGCTGTGCACGAGGTTGAGGGTTCGATTCCCACACAAGGCAAAACTTTTTGTGAACCATAAAGAGTTGTTTTGAGTCTGGGTGTAATTTGTGTCCGTTAATTGTATGTTTGTAAAGTCCCCCGCGATACAGAGCTTGTTCTCTAGTGCGGGAGTTGTCTTTTAAAAAAACAAAAAAAACATATTACCTGATGATACTAGCAGTAACCGCAGCGCCGGTGATATTGGACCAAGAGCCAGCACAAACTGACTCCTATATACCTGCAAAATAATAATTAATGCTCTTCTGGCAGCCCTGCGGCTGGCGTGTTTAACCCAAAATAACAAAGAAGGTTAAAAAATTAAATCTAATTTTGGTTCTAATATCAATCTTAAAATATGGTGTGAACAATATTCACAGTATTCTATTTTGAATTAAAGTAAATACGTTTCTGGCTATCTCTGTAGGTATATTTTTTTTAAACTCCCGCACTAGGGAACAAGCTCTGTGTCGCGGGGCACTCAACATTCAATTAACGGACACAAAGTACACCCAAACCCACTCGGGGCATCTATTTATGAATCATACAATTTTCTGTCCCGTGTGGTGCTCAAACCACAACACTCCGCGCTGTGGTAAATGGCGAGGTAGCCATCTAAGCCACGGAACCAACCGTTTCAACCAGGGACATAGCCAACCCGCTGCCTATCGTTAGTTAGTGCTCCCTTTATACCTTGTTTGAAGAACGTTTGCAATTCAAATTACATTTTCCATTTTACAAACTTAATCTCAAAACGTAATTACATTTACATGCCATTAAGACGTAATAGGCAAAAGAGACGCAAACTATTCCACATCAACATTTAGTTCTTAACTTTAATCGAACTAACTTAATTCAATAATTGGATAAATTGAGAATATAGTGTCTTAGTACATACTATATTAATAAAGGCCCAAACTCACTGCCCAGTGGGTGGCTCTGAAAGGCAAACGACATCGCGGTAGACCCAGACAGAGAGGGGAATGAGTTGGACTCATTTAACGAAGGCTGGTCCTTAGCGGTTCTAGACAGAGAGAAGTAAAAGGAGGGACAATACAGGCTTATAATACTAAAATAATTAGTAACTAGCTACCCGCTTCGATTTCACTAGAGTTAAACAATATGTTACCTCTTACATGATTTATGATTTAAAAAATATATTTCTTAGTGAATTCCTACGATAAGGAATCTACCTGACAAATTTCAAGTTTGTAGCATTTTTATAGTTTCTAAAAGAAGATTTCATTAATATTACAATGCCTCAGTTACATAGAATTAGGACTAGGGTAGACTAGGCGACTAATCTCAACGAAGACTAGCCATTTGTGCAGAAAATATTATAGTGCACCAGTGTGTACGCAAACACTGATGTCATTCATTTTTCCTCACTCTAATAGTCCGATGAGATAGAAATCTGACAAGACGGTGAGAGATCAGACGTAGGATCAAATTCTTTAAATGTTTTCCAAGGCTGTAAACATCACCAATTTGCAAACTTCTAGACTAAACTTCGGGGCATCTATTAGGTATTTCTTGACAGAAAAACCCAATATCTATTTTTGGCCCGACCCGGGAATTAAACCCGGGACCTTATGATCAGCATTCGCAATCACCGATTACTAAACCAACGAGGCAATTATAACATGAAAGTGTGTACTTGGCAGATAATTTAACATCTAATTTGAATTATTATTGGCACGTAATGTAATTTGAAAATGTAATTTCTGCAATCGTGTAGCGAGTTACATGGTCTAGTAAATTTCTAATGAAGTACGCCATCATTTTTGACCTATTATAATTAACCTTCATCGTTAACCTAATATTAGTTTTGTAGGTTATTGTGTGTGGATAGGATAATATTAAATATAAAAATGCGAAAACTGCTTTGAGTATTACTGACTAGAAGTACCTCTTACTAAACATAAAATTTCTACTGAAATCCTACTACTATTATAAGTGTGATGTATGTATGGATGTTTGTTACTCTTCCACGTAAAACCTACTAAACGGATCTGGATGAAGTTGCCTAATTTTAATCCAGATCCGTTCAGTAGGATTTAAGTTGAAGTAAGTATTAATGTGTCCAGTACCCAGTAATATAATTCTACCTGTTTCTTAGTTATAAAGACGTGTTGCAATATGTTCAGAGATGACATTTCAATTACAATACAAGGCATTTCTCTTATAGCAGACAGTTTCTAATTAAATGCACACGTAGCCATTAATTAACGTAGTTCGATTGCGCCGCCAATAATAGACTAATTAAACGTTTGAACATCTGCCAATGCGTATTTGTTACTTCGATGAGCTGCAACGTTTTAGCTAGCCGATTATATCAACATTAGTAGTCGTGTGTCGATCGAGTTTTGTGATGTCAGTTGAGGATTTATTTATTACAAAAGGTGCGACTTAATACCAGAGGGATTCTCTACCAATATACTTGATGATATCGTGATGCAGAGAAATTCAATGTTGGTGCAATTTAAGTAAAGATTGAGAGATTTAAATTTAAAAAAAACTTTATAATAAGGTTTAGGCTGTGGGGTTAAATAAGTAGTAGCCTTGCGATCTAGGGTAAGAATGTGGCCAGTCTTTTGAGCCCCTTTCCTCAGAAATGCAACCTGAATCAGATATATTATTTTAAGGTAAATGAGTACGTTTAAATACAATATCTGATAAATAAATAAGTTAATAAATAAATAAATAGTAAATAATTTAAACGTAAATAGTTTAGATTTAATTTATTTACTACTCTCGTTAGTATCTTATATGATATAAACGTATATTATGTTTAATATAATATAATTATTTTGAATGAGTGGTTTAGTGGTTAAGGTGTTCACCTCGCCAACAAACACCACGCCGAAATGTCTTGTAATATTTATTGTATTGAAATAATAATAAAATCTTGAAACAACAACCACACATATACACGGCCATCTTATCATAAACCGCAATAGCTATATATATATATCCTTAACATACACAGGTATTTTAAGAAAACAAAAACGTAAAATTAATAGTTAAAAATAAATGAACGATTAAGTATTAACGATTCCTAATCTATATTGAAACAACAGTATCAAGACAAGTGACGAACGACTCTAAAAGTTCTCGCTGAACGCGCAATTAAATCGCGTTTCGCGAGTCGATTGAAACTCGCTATTCGATTGAATACAGATTGTAATCTACACTCCCGAGTAAATTGATAAGTCGAAGAACGGTTCCTAATGAATATGCGATTGAGCTAAGAAAGTTAATATTGAAAATTAAATCTGGGAGTTATCTCCAATCTATATTTGCATATCCTTCGGACCATCTACTTTGAGAAAGAGAGTTTGACATTTGGTGGATTTTAACAGTATCATGTATTTTATAGGATGGAATTACAAATTATTTTATTTTTCATTATCATCTCAGCCAAAAGATGTCCACTGCTGGACATAGGCCTCCCCCAAAGATTTTCACAGCATTCGGTCCTGAGCTGACTTTATCCATCGGGTATCCGCGACCTTTACCAGGTCATCGGTCCACCTTGTTGAAGGCCTGCCCGCGCTGCGTCTTCCAGTTCGTGGTCACCACTCCAGAACTTTTCTGCCCCAACGGCCATCAGTTCTACGAGCTATGTGCGACTATAGCATGGGGTTCTTCAAGAAAGGAGTTATAAGGTTTTTAAAGGCTCGGCAACGCGTGAGTGACACCCCTGGTGTTGCAAACGTCCATAGGCTACGGTAACTGCTTACCATCAGGCGGGCCGTATGCTTGTTTGTTACTTTGTTGTTACCTTGGTAGTATAAAAAAAAATGTGCACTGCCCACTTTTCATACTTACTACTAATATAAAGTTTAAACTATATAAAACGCCAAATTGTTGCGTATTGCTAAATTCAGGTTGCATTGGCAATTCTCAATATTTCCCAGCGAGTTACGATATTGACAGCATGCAAATTAACCTTCAAAAGTTGTATGGTCGTTTAATTTGCGTTTGTACATTTTTGTGATGGGAATAAAACTATTAAAACATAGTTCCATATAAACTTTGTCTCGGCGTGCTCACAGTTAATACTAGCTATTGCCCGCGGTTTCGCTAGCTTGCACAAGACAGCGGTTATCGCGATTTTAAGTATTCGTATGTTCTTCCCCAGGATACCCTCTATCTCCTTTCCAAATTGCATTCTTTTTTTAAGCCGATTCCCACACTAAAGAACAAGCTTTGGATCGCGGGGAACTGTACAAACATACAACTTACTGACACAAAATACACCCAGACTAGGAACAAACATTTATGGATCACACGTTTTGTACCATGTGGGAATCGAACTCACGATCTCCGGCAGTCAGGGTCACTAACCACTAGACCAACAGGCGAGGCATTATGATCCGTTTAGCCGTAAAAAGGTAACAAATAAAGAGTCACTTTCGCATTTTAAATATGAGTAAGTGTAAGAATTATTACATTAGACCCTAAATAAAATGTTAATTAATATTAAATTAACGTGGGATACCAAAACACAGTTTATTACGTAAACTACTTAAAGTCTCCATATCACATTTATCGCTTTATTAATAATCGTAGTGCAGCGAGTGAATAGTTACGCAATGCTTTGTTCTCTTCTTTTGATAGTCAAAATACCAATGACAGAAAGAGAGAAATCCTAAGTATTCACTAGCTACATAGCGTTTATTAATAAGGCGGCGAGCGTTTTAGAAGCACTTGCTTTTAGACAGGTGTCGAGTAGCTAAATAATTATCCATACGAGTACATAATATAATGCTAAGAGCTAATCTATAGTGAAAACTGATATGCCTGTGGTGTATAAACTCGTAGCTTGGAGTAATCTTGAGGCTTCGTATAAGATACTTAGTAGATACACGAATTATCTTAAGCGCCTTGTCTATATTATAATCGTGAAATTAAGATTAATTTGATTTCTGATGAAATAACTAAATATAGATAGATATCTATATTCAGTTACATAGTTTATCATAAAACTGATTTTAATTAAAAATTTCTAAGAAATTGCGTTCTCTTGTTGTTTATTAAGTTTTCAAGCAGACTTGTTTGCTACTTCTACCATCGGCGATCAGTGATTTTGCGACTGTACCGATGCTGCATCGCGTTTTGGCGACTCTCTACGTTCGGTCGCGGTATCGGGATCGTGCAATTTTCCGTTTTTAGTGCATATGCATGCGTTTTAAGTGTGCGGTGTAAATTCTTTGGTCGCAGCATTAAGCTTCTAAAAAGCGCCTAAAAAGCGTCTACTGTAGCCCTATAAACATGTTATTTTTGTTTGATGTTTTGAAAACTTTATTATTAAAAGTATCTGATTTGTACATATTATGAGTTGTGACCTTAATACCAGGAATTAGGACTTAATGTAGATTGTCGCGGTAAAAGCCGCGATCTTGGCAGATGGTATCTTGTGGTAAGATACCATCTCCCAAGATCGCGATCTATCTACTTGGCAATTTTTTTTATTTTGGGTTTATAAAGCTATACAAACAACTTAACATTTTTTTTTATACTATCAAAGAGGCAAACAGGCATACGACCCGCGTAATGATAAGCCGTTACCTTAGACAATGGACGCTTGCAACACCAGGGGTTTCACTTGCGCGTTGCCGACCCATTAAAACGTTATAACCTCCTTATGAATTATTTCCTTTATTTTTTGAAGAACCCCATTCTATAGTCTCTCGTTATCTTATATTTATGTAACCGGCAGTGTATTTAATGTTGATATCTCTCAAATAACTTGACAAACATGGCGTTGTTTGTAAGTTGCCGCACAAAATCATACAAGCATCACCAAACAATGTATATAATGTAATTTCACCGGTATCTTATACAACATTGTACCCCACAGTCGAACGTTATTTGATTAATTGTCAAACGCCATACCGTTAGTGATACGGAGAACGTCACGCGATAGTTTGGAAATTAATTTATCAACGTTACATGTGAATTAATACACGGGTGGGTCACAGATATTGAAAGGAGCTTAAATTTGATTTTGGTGATCGGATATTTAGGTTACAAAACAAAATAAAGGACGTAACAAAATCTAGAAAAAAATATGTTAGAAATTTGCTTACGACCAGGGGCTGTAGCATGTGTAGCACACAAGCATATGACTCGCCTGATAGTAAGAAGTTACCGTAGCCTATGGACGCCTGCAACAACAGGGGCGCGTTGCCGATTCTTTAATAACCTTATTACTCTTTTCTTGAACCACATGCTATAGTCTCTCGGGAAAACCTCGGCGGGGAGCTTTTAGCTCCCTGAAACTAAAGAGATTATGTACCTATATGCTTTTGTAATTACGTTATACGATTCGCATTAAAGTAAAAATAATCTATATTTATAATGTTGAACAATATCAAACTTATAAACCATATTTATAGGGTTGATTTTCTTTTGACCGAATACCACAAAATTTTTGTTCAAATATGCCATGTGAGGAGTGGCATTTCACATGGCGTGTTTGTCAAAATATTTGCGTTAAGGCAACGCGCGTTAAGTCAAGTAAATCTACCGGCACGAGCTTCCTTGCGTGTGTTTATTCAACTTCTTTATAAAAAAAATTACTAGTTTTTATAGTTACATTTAAACCGTACATTTTTTTTTCTGGCTACGGGAATCCTAGGGTCATGTCAATTGGATGATGATCTAAAAGAGAACTTCTTTATCTCACTCGCAGAAGAAAAATAATAAAATGTGCTAGTATCCCTACTAGCACATTTTATTATTTTTCTTCTCCTTACACTTTTGGACTTGCTCACTTGTATAGCACCCTACCTTTCAAATTACTTATTGTTTTTTTTCACTTAACAAAAAGTTATCTATACTAATATTATAAAGCTGAAGAGTTATAATATTGTAGTTTGTTATTGTTTGGTTAAACGCGTTAATCTCAGAAAGTACTGATTCGATTCAAAAAATCATTGTGCATTTATCCAGGAAGGCGATAGGCTATATAATATCACGTTATGATCAAAAGTGGCGGAGCAGTAGTGAGATATGTTGAGATTGAAAATCGGAGAAAAAATTCCAAATTACAACGCGGACGAAGTCGCGGGCTAGTAAATAATATGTGAGCAGAACTTGATCAATTAGCTCTTTATTATTAATTCAGAATGTAGTGGAAGATCCTTGCGAAGTAACGATTGGTGCCACTGTGTTATGCGAAGTTAAATGCTCAATTTGCATAGAAATTATATCGCGTCCGCTTGTTCATAGGAAATTTTCCTAATTAAAACGCCTTCGGTACTGGGATTTTGTTCCAATTAAAAGTTGGCGCAAGTGCGCTTCAGGCGTGCCGTATTGATAAATTTTGCGTGTTAAGTGATTGCGTTCGAATCATTAGTTTGTGATTGGGTATCGATGATCGATGGTCGGTTTGTTGTGCAATATCAAATATTTATTAACTGCCTTTTAAAAAAATGAAATTTCATGTTGACAACATAAAATTTGGTGGATGCTCTGGGTGTTTGTCTTGTTGAATATAAAAAAAACTGGAATCGTAATGAAAGTTTGCTATCTAAGGTTCGATTCCCAAAAGATAAATTATATTACATATTATTAGGTTTTAGTTTTTGAAAACCTTTAGAATTCGTGACTAATATTTGCAATATGCTTGTCGCATATTACATTGGACTGATACCTATTCCCTTGAAAAATAGAGCGTAATGCTATTTCAGAACTATTTCAAGAAGTAAACACCACCTTTTCCCCAAATAGAAATTTGCCGGCTTTGATTGGTTGCATGTAATATGGCTATAAATCCCAAATAATTTGCCCGACCCAGGAAATTAAGCTTGGACCTCAAACTGCAAACATAAACAAGCTTGTAACGCAAAACTAAGACATTTAACTATTATAAAAATAAATAAATAAAAATGACAATTCATAAAGTGCATTAATTCATTCTGTTAAACAAAAGGGACTGTTATGAAAATAAAACGCCATCTAAACTCAACTTTAAATGATGGAGGAAAGTTGTTAAATTATAATTTTTTTCAGTCCCCCTTGTGGGTTCTTACGTTCTTACTTGTATTACGACGGGGCCCTAGAGAGAACCTTTCGGGCAATAAATTCATTAGTACAGTCCGGGATATACACGAATCACTATTAAGGTGTGGAACGATTAGTTATGATGGTCTACACTTTTAGTGGTTGTTATTGAGTACTACGACTTTAAAAAAAAAATGATATTATGTTGAACTTTTGTAAGAAAACAAGAGGAAAATATAAACAATGAATACATAAGTGAATGAATGAAAATGTAGGTAGGTGTCGCCTTAGGTGAATAAGCATCCACTAAGTACATGATAGGTGATATAAACGGGACAAATTAAAAGTACCCAGAACCGCTGTTTCTATGCAAAAAGAGATTGATGAATGAAGAGGAACCGACATAAGTATATCTGGATCGAAGCAATTGGTATACCTTGGTCTTTACCTACCCTAATGGGAGACGGGCGTGATGATATGTATGTTACACATAAGTGAGCTAATTTGGGGATGATTTCTTTAAAATCCTTTGCTTTGTTATACTACTTAGGTCAAAAACAAGCACACGGGGCCCGCCTGTGGTCTGTAAAATACCAATAAATATAATGATTATATTACTCAGCGTGCTTGGCTATTATAATTTATTGAGCGAGTCCTAAAAGAAAAAGTGCCTTCCTGAGCCGAAGAGAGGTCGATTCTGAGCTGCTTGCATCCATTGCTTTCCTGCGAGAGCTGCAGGAAAGAAAGCACTGAATGCAGGCAGCTCAGCATATCGACCATTGCATATATAGCATATGAAGGGAGCCTACGTTCAACAGTGGACGTCATCAGGCTGAGATGATGATGATGATGAGCGAGTCATTGAACCATCTTATATAAACATTATCATGAGAACAGCTGGTACTTTATGACCTTATCCGTTCGCGAAAGCTTATAAAAATTACTAAAAGCCTACTATTGAAAAAACTGAAACGATTTTGATAAGTGACAACGTCTATAACCATTAATATAATAGCTGGGCTACACACTAGCCAATAACCGAGAAATTGTTCAACTTAAAAAATCGATTATATTGTACTCGATTCTAGGGTCAAACGCTAGACCTCTTGAAGGTCAGACGTACTTGTCAATATTAAACTAATGAGGTGCCAAATAGTTTTACTAAAGATTTTATTGAAAATCTAAATTTTCTGCAAATTTTAGAAGAAAATTTGTTCTTTAAAATTGAATTAAAAGAAATATAGGAGTAAAAGATTGCCTGTAATCGTCGTCGTAGCTCTCATTTCTAATTTCTTAGTCATATCAAAGCATGACGCCGCACACGGGCCACCGACCACAACCACATAACGCCACCATCGGCATACCTATTTCCTATAGTTCCATACATTTTATATGGAAGCGACACAGTTGATGCCGGTGGCCGCCACATGCTACAAATAAAATGTATGAAAACTGGTCGGTGGATGCGTTTTTCGCGAGCGGCAGATGTACGATTAGAATCACAATGCATCTGCCGCGGACCATTGCTTTATGTTTAGACATACCTTAAGATTTTAAATTTATTTTGCAATTATTTATTACTAACAAAATAGAGCCCGTCTGTCAATGTAATGATAAATAATAGCTTTTATTCAGCACATTGAAGCCTTATTTGATTAAAGATTTTACAAGGTCAGTTTACACAAACGAGACTGATGGAAATTTATAACTTGCCTACTTTTACTTATATTTTAATGATTTTTTGTTGGTTTGCTTACACTGTTTACTTTTACGTACCTAATAGCACTTCCAATTAAAGAAACTAAATCTTCACAAATCGTTAAAACTTTATTCAAAAGCTAAAAAAAATATGTAATCTAGTGGTTTAGGTAGTCAACTCGCCTCCACGCTTTTCAAATTTGATTCTGAAATCGTTTTGAGATCAGGTGTACTTTGAGTACGGACATACGATTCGGGAATCGTATATTTGTAAAGTACCTTCTGCAAACAAGATTTGCAGAAGGTGTCTGAAAAAAAAACTTGACTTTTGTGTCTCAACTCAGTCTATGCTACGCACTTGCTACGCATACGTAGAGCAAAGTTACGTTAAGCTACGATTACATACTAAAGGAGACTTTTTTTTTTTCGGGACAATCCCACCCACATGCCCACCGCTGTGACTCCTGTGAGCCAGGATTAACAGCGGAGTAACCAACTGATACACCGAGTTTTGACACTCGTGCGTCCCGTGGACAACTAAACCTACTGTCTTGGACCCCGCAACGAATTTAATCAGAAGTAAATAGGAGGAGTTAGAAAGAAAAGTTTCCACTTCCCTCCATAGCAAAGCGGGAGACAAAATAAATCTGTATAGGTTTGTAACCTATGAAAAGGAGCACCACGGAGGACCTTAAACTACGGGACCTAAGTGAGCTAAGTTTGATTGCTATAATATGCATGGCAGAAACGTTTAAATGCACGGAAATTCCCCCTAGATGAGACTAAATCCCCATAGTAAGCCGCTCCAGATGATATATGTAAGCTGTTCAACATAATAGTACGATCATTATGCCAAAGACTACACTCCCAGAGTATGTGATGAGCAGACTGCTCCTGATCGGAGCCAGGTGTTGAGCATTGACAGTTCGGCGAATCAACTAGCTTAAATGAGTATAACTTGCTCCGAAAGTTACCATGACCTGTAAGGAACTGAGCGACACTGTGATCAACCTCCAGCCATGTCTTTGCCAACCGATCAGTAACGGAAGGAAAAAACTGGTAGAGGTGGCGTCCCTTGGTTGATGTATCCTATCGCTGTTGCCATTCATTAATGAGGGTTCTATAAACTTCAGTTTGTTCTTTAAATAATCGGGTGATTTTAAGGCGATCACGTGGCATTAAAAAGTTGGAATTGATGTTGTCACGTGTGGTGTAATAAATCGCCGCTCGTCTCTGTACCTCTAGATCGACAGGAAGAACACCTGCCAGTACTGGTAAAGCTTCAGTGCTAACTGTCCTATACACCTTGCACAAAAATATCAACGCCAGACGTTGACTCTGAAGCAACTTGCGTCGTGCGGCACCGATGGTTGCCCTATCAGCCCACACAGGTGCACCGTAACACATACAACCCAAATAAGTTGCTGCATAGATAATTTTTAAGGTGTTAAAAGACAGACCCCATGTCGACGTCGATATCCTCGTCAAGGCGTAAAAACTATTCTTAGATTTTTCTCCTATCGTTGCACAGTGTGGTATTAGGCCCTCAAACTTGGTCAAAAATATTTTATGACTCGAACGACGATTATTTGTGTATATATGTTAAAATAGGTAATAAAAAACTTATTAGAGTTGGAAAACAATATTTATTCGTCACTACTACATATATTTTCATTGGTCAGGTCACTCTCACTAAGCAAATTTAATACGTCTCCATACAATGTCTTTCTATTTTTCTTAAAATATAGATTTGTTCTCATGCTTGTTAATAGGAGGTCCGAAGTTAACGAAAGCCTATTTAAAACGTCCACATTGCACTCTACGTGCGTAAACTTTCTGGAATAGTTAAGTCTATATTGCCTTATGTTTTTGTTGCGAGCTTCTGCAGCTTCTTCTGAAAGTTGTCCTATTGGAAGAATTGCGTGTTTTATCACTTCAGGTCCGTGACGAAGTACTTTATGCAGTGTCGGAGTCATGGGGTAAAACCCATATAAAGCCACATACATCTCGGCAGTATCATCGCAGTATTTCTGGAAGGCTTCAACATTAATTTTATACCCGCAGCACATTGTGTCTAATATAACCTTACGTCGGTAGATAAGTTCTTTATCTATTTTGGTTATTTCCGCCGATATTTCGTAGTTTTCGAAAAATCGGCGACTGGTATTACCGTCATTGGTGTTGCCAAAATTAACTTTTGGGATATCCACCAATAGTCCAAGTGTCTGCTTGAATTGATCTTGAATCTCTTGTTTTCTGGCTTCCACCGCTTGTTTTTCCTCAATAGAAAGTCGTACATTCCATTTTTTTACAGGTAGCCTATGTGCTACGTGTAAGATTGATTCAAAAAATCGAATACGAGCATGTAGCAATGACAGCCGGAATCTTAAATTTTCCTCTTTAGGTGGCCTTTTCTTCGATAAGTCATTAAATTCCGAAGTAGTTGCATCACAAATGTAGCATCTCATTGTGGATTTCGTATATGTTGCTGCATTGCAAACTTTGCCATCCACCATAGTGAACAACATCTTAGCTTCACTGATAAGTTGTTCCCAATGTCATTGCTGGCAAGCGCATCTATTTGTGTTGTGATGTAGTCTATTTCTTCTTTTGTTATATCCGTACTCTCCTTGACGAATCTGATTCTAATAGGTCTGCAATAACGAGGAGATAAAGGTGTCGGATTTTGCCACAGTATTTTCTTTTCATGTCCATAAACTAATTGAAGAGGAACAACAGAACTTTGAAAAATATTAGCGTCAATATCATTTTCAAATTTCATTTTACACATTTTTGCTTGAAATTGTGTTGTACATTAGCTATCTTTTGCTTTATATCATGAATTCTTATATCATCATCAGAGTAGGAACTTAGTAGTTTCTGCTTCAAAAACGTTAATTTTCCGTCAAATGTTGACTCATTAGAACCTTGCATGATAGCATACAACTCATTCCGACTCATAAACCTCAATCCTGAAGTCCCTGTAACAAAATAAGACTAAATCTTAGGAACGAATATTTATACAAGATTGTAAGGTACTAACGAAAAAAAATCTCAAAAAAAAACGGGGCGGGTTCGGGCGGCTATGTTTTTTATCAAATTGTTATAGACTGTCTACTCTACAAGAAACAATAGTATTCGTTATTAAAGAATGCTAAATAGTGTAACAAAAAGTCTTTTAAACATAGAAAAGTAAGAATTTTTGTAATAGTTTATGACAACTTACTTTTAGCCCTATGGATTAAAATTGATTGAGACTTTTGTAGAAAAAAAACATGTTCCATATAGTCACATACCTGGCTGAGAGGAATCCATCACAAAAACCACCACAAAACCGTTCGTTCATAAAATATCACGTTTTAAAAACAAGTAAAATTTGAGCGTATCGAATAATCACACGACCACTGTAAGCAAACGGCAACTTCCAACTGAGCGTGCGGCACGTGTTGGCGAGCTGGTACGGAGTTATTCGGCCATTTAATTGACCAACTACCTAACTTTTAAAGGATCGGTAATATGAAATAGTTTACCAATTTTTAAAAAAGTCATTTTTGGCCAACTTTAAGGGCCTAATACCACACCGTGCGTTGTAATATGATCTACAAAAGTGAAGTTCCTTTCTAAAATCAAACCTAAATAACAAACGGAATCCTTATTTCTAACAGTAATATTATTAAATCTAATTCTAGGTGGCGTTTTTAAATTCCCTTTCAATAGTAGCTGAAATGTTTTATGAGGCGCGAACGATAGGCGGTTGCGCACTCCCCAATCAGAGATCAGGCGCAAACATTTTTCCGCTAAGCTCTCAAGTCCAGCCCTGGTGTTAGATTGTATAAGTAAAAGACCGTCATCAGCGTAACCGGTCAAAGTGCAGCCAGATGGTAATGGCAGTGTCAGGAAATCATCAAAACCTAAATTCCAAAGATACGGCCCTAATACTGATCCCTGGGGACAGCCCATTGTTAGCGGCTTCGACACTGCATAGTGGCCAAGTTTAAGCTTAGCTGTTCCATGTGAAAAATATGTATAGATAAGTGAGTATATATTACTACACACACCACGAGCTTTTAATTTCAAAAGTAACATCGGCCACCATGCATTGTCAAAGGCGCCAGATATATCTAAGAAAATACCTAATACATATTGACAATCTGATCTAGTGACTGTTTCCCTAACGGATATAACTGCGTCTACAGTGGACCTACCTATTGTGAAACCAAATTGTTTTTCATGAAATTTAACCCCACCCGGCAAAAGTCGAGGAACGATAAGGCGTTCTAGCAACTTCCCTAAAGATGGTAATAGGGTTATAGGTCGATACGACTTAGGGTCATCTAGTGGTTTATCACCACCTTTTGGTATTAACCTTATGTTACCGGAACGCCAGATACTAGGAAAAATACCCTCTATAATACAACGCCTATAAACATTTAAGATTGATTCCCCAGAGATTTTACAAGCCTCTATAATCATTTTGTTTGAAACTTTATCATCACCTGAAGCTTTATTGATGGGTAGAGATCTGACAATATTGATAAATTCGTCAGTGGATGGTAAATCTGACATTGAAGATAAAGGCGGTTGTGCTGCCCATTGTCTAATCTGTTGGTGGTATACCGTGTCATTATCTTGTCGATCATCAGGTACAAGAGAACCTAGTAGCTTATTGGCTGTCTCTTCTAAACCTACAGTATGTGTATTGTTGAACTTTATGTTATGTATGTATGCAAGTTCAACTGACCTGTTTGCTTTGAATTCATGATATACTGGAGACCATGGACCCTCTTTATCAAGCCTATCGACTATTCTACGCAATAAATTACCCTTAGATTTCTCCACAGCAGCTCTGTAATGAGATCTGGCAACCCTAAGAGCAACAAGGGCCGAAACATGGGCCTCTCCTACTATATTACGTTTCTTAATAATATTAAATTTCCTACGCGCTCTACGAAATCGTCTACGAAGTTCAGCTAGGTGATCACTCCACCAATCACATCTACGAGTACTAGTAAGAGATCTCCGACCAAGAGCCACATCTGCGCAATAAGTGAAAGTGTCTGACAAAATAACAGCACTTTCTTCGGCGGTCAAGTCGTTGCGAGTGTAGTCTCTGACATGAGCAGCAAAGAGCAAACCGAAAAACTCCCAATTTGCACCTTTACTCTTATATCTGAAGTTGCCGGCACCACTATAAGGATCCCGTGCAAATCCAGAAGAAAACCCATAAACGATTAAACGATGATCACTACACGACGCATCCGGTAGGACACGCCACCTATCAATGCGAACGCCTCCACAAGAAAGTGTGACGTCAATAGAAGACTCGCCCATTGGGCTGCAAAAAGTTGGTGGTGCATCGGGGGTGTTATGTATAGAGAGGTTCATTTCTGCAATGAAATCCTCGACCGCACAGCGACGGTCCCTATCACTGGACCTATGTTTGCCATACCAAAGAACTGAAGAAGCATTGACGTCTGCGCCAATGATAATCTTGTGGCCTGCGAGAGACCGCAAGACGTGGCGAAGATGGTGAAGATGAGGAGTGACAGGATCGGAATATTGAAAGTAACAGCTCACGACATAAACCCTGCAGGATAAGGATGTAACTTCTGCAACGGCACAGTGTGACGTCATTAGATCGGAAAGTGCCGTTATTGTAAAATTAGAATTCGCGACGTATATCCCAGCTCGTGCTCTGTTGTTATGTTGTACTACCTGCCTACGAAAGTGCGCATTCTGATACTGTTCCTGAACTAAAACGATATCTAACTTGTGTTCTATAACTAATCGGTCTAATTCTGATGTAGCAACCCTATCATTGTGGAGATTTAATTGACCTAACACTAAATTAGCCATTGTGGCCCTACCTACCTAGTTAGAGTCCTACCTATCAGTTAATATGAGGTGTTTAAAATAAGCTGCTCTAACTTAAGCTTGTATGACAGACACTGTTGAGAGCCACATCTATGCTCGCTGGGTTTCTTTAGGCGTTTGCAAGCTACGCACGTAGGTTTGAAATTAGGGGTAAGCTTATCAGGGCAAGCCCGAGTTTCGTGTTCCCCAGCGCAGTTCGCACAAGCAGGTGTTGTACTAGTGCAAAACTTATGTACATGGCCGAATTGTTGACATTTCAAGCAACGTACTACCTCAACGTCATCAATGAACCTACAAGTTGCCCAATCTATAAATACTTTATCTTTAGTAGTCGCCAGATGTTTCCTAACTACAGGTTCAACTTCTAATCCTATCCATTTACGCCCATTATCTAGCTTACGTCTGCGGATAACCTTTGTGCTCTTAATGAAATCCTCCTCTTTAATAGGTATTTCATCCTTAATATTCTGGCGATACAAGGCAGTCATAAAAGTAGACTCCTCCATAGAAATTGGCACATCTTTAATAAGAATACGTGGTCTGCGGCCCTTTGGTTTCTCCAAACGTAGACCCGCTGATTTGATTGCATCTACGGACTGGAGTTTTTGCAGTTGCTTTTCGTTAGCGACACGTAACATGACACCTGACTTTGCTGTCTTCTTAATGCCGACGATCTGAAAACCGTCGTCACTAGGTTTTATTGCTTTCATTAAAGCTTGTTTAGTAGCGGAAGATGACGCAAAATCAGCTGATCGTTCAGTTGTCGGGTAAGCGACAACGCACGGCAGAGGTGGTCGTGACTGCACTGGCGCTGCCAACTTAGGTGGTACACGAAGTTTCAACTGGTCCGCATAAGTTGGTTTTGACCCACATGTTTTTTGCCCACACGATAATGTTTGTTGATTATTTTGAACATTATCTAACTGCCTTTCCATATTTACTAACTTAGTTTCATTACATGAAGATTTAATGGCCAATAACGAAACAATGCCAGTAAGACGCTGAGTAATGTCCATTATAGACGTCTTATTGGCTACATTAATGCGAGACCCCTGATCGTTCACTAATTCATTGATTTTCGCGAGGTATTCCGTCGCCTGAGTGACCAGCGAGCAATAGTCCTTATCACTTATAATTGACTCATTACTTAGATTATCAGTTTGCATACGTTTAGCTCCCTGAGGCGACACAAAAGTAGGTGACATGTCACTAAATAATCTCTTAGATGTTGGAGTTGCAAAAATTGGCCCCCCGCTATCGGGAGGATCGCCTATAAATTTCGACATATCTTATTAAACCTATATAACGTATTTTTATATGTATAACTAACGATATTAACGAGATTATTACAATGAATAACTTAAAAATAAAAGATAGAAATTAAAAGACAGAACAATATACCTGCTACCCTCTTTGTTAAGAAAATAAATGAAATGACTTACCGAAATAAATCCAGAATTAGAACTATATTACACTTACAAACGTTAAATCACTTACGAATAATAATCCTAAACACTACAAATAACACATAAACAGATACACAAGCCGAGACAACGACTTTTTACCGGGTTAATTAATTTTAAACACGGAGCAAACAACGTCCCACTGCTAGCCGTCAGAGGCGAGGAGGGGAAGTAAAGGAGACTTGCGTAGACCTCTACGTGAAACATCTACGAGTGTTAATTATTCATACAAAAATTAGTATCATTATTATCATTTGCGTCACATCAAACCCATCTTAGTACGCTTTCAGGACATCCACCATATGTTTGTAGGCTGTCTTTGGTAAAGCTGTCTGTTTTCAGGTACTTACCGAGTAGAATTTTTGCAACCCATTTAAGCCTGGGTACCTTGCTTAGATCTATTATTCTCAGTCTAACGTATGGTATTTCTAAATTGAAATCTTCCTATCATGTTAACAATATGACTTTCAGTATATTTTATTTGTAAATTCACAAACGCCTTCTATTTTAACCGAAGTAATACGAACCTCCTTAATAAATTCCACGCCTCATTAACTCACCGTAGTGCTAACAATAAATAAAGCTAATCACTTGTTTATTATACAACAGCCTGTGTTGCCACTACAATGAAACGTGACTAGTGATGCCATTCCCCGAAGGAAAATCATTTGCGCTTGTGCGCGATATTTGGTTATTATTTCGCGTTATTTTGGGGCTACTAGATAAGCGGGTAATGCTCTACAAGAATAAAATGAAAAAGAAGCATTTTTAAACTGTCACAGAAACATGTGTCATACAAAATTCCAAAGACCAATTGCATTAGACTAGCATGAGTGAATTAAGGCCTAAACCCTCTCTCTTGATAGAGGAGAAGAGATCCGTGGGATATATATGGGTTGCTATTATATATTATTACTAGCTGTTGCCCGCGGCTCCGCCCGTGTAGATGTCGGTTATCGCTGTAAAAAGACCATAATCTATCTCTGTGCCAAATTTCATCCAGATCCATTCAGTAGTTTTTACGTGAAAGATTAACAAACATCCATCCATCCATCCATACTCACAAACTTTCACATTTATAATATTAGTAAGGATTATACGGATACATTAACATGGCGTATAACATAGGTCTGATCTATGTAATACGTTAGGTTAATGTACCTTAGGTTGGCTAGAAAAACAATTGACACGTGGTTTTGATTTTCCTCAGGCTAACTTAATGTTCTTTTATGTTCTATGAAATTAAAGACCCATTTATTGTTTTTCTCTGTTTAATATGTATATGAGTCTGATTTTTTCTAATTATAATACTGCACCTCAGGTTGGCTAGAAAAACAATTGACACGTGGTTTTGATTTTCCTCAGGCTAACTTAATGTTCTTTTATGTTCTATGAAATTAAGGACCCATTTATTGTTTTTCTCTGTTTAATATTGCATGGGATTGATTTCTTTTTCTAATTTTAATAGCATAGGCAGTCTTATAAATATTTGCAAATGTATTAATATATTATTTCATCTTAGTTATGTTAAAAACTTTGGACAAATAAATTTATGAACGGCCATCATTCAAGTATTCCCCCGACAGGGGAGAGCGTGACGTCACCAACACATACATAAATATATATAGATGTACGTAATATATATAACGTAGATATATCACGACAACCGCCGCACAGTAAACACAATAAATTATGCAAATTATCTGTTTTATTACACAACACGCACCCCCAATTGTTCGCACTTTGACACTACAGATCGAAACCATCGTCGGTTGTAAAGTTTGTGACATGACACCGAATTAGTATTGAGAATTGTTGAGGCTATGACGCGAGCGGAGTTAAACAATTAACAGCTTAGAGGCGTAAGGTATAAGGTTAATTCTTGAGTGACGACGTATCACAATCTATACTAATATTATAAATGGTTGGATAGATCGATGTATGTATGTATATTTGTTACTTAATCATGCCAAAACAGCTAAACGTAGAATATAATAGTTTGTATAAACTATATTTATGTATAAACATGAACCACTATTTCCCTTGGTCACGGCATCACGCGTGAACGGCTGGACCGATTTCAGTAATTCTTTTTTTGTTGTGTTTGTTATTATCAGGAGTAGGATCTTATGTAAAAAAATAAGTTGCGCTGAAAATAGTTAAACCAGGACAAAGTCGGGGCGGGCCGCTAATGATATATAAAAAAGTATCACAATATGATATCCACTATTATTAAACGTAAGTGTCCCCTATATGTTACCACGAAGACCGATGTTGAACGGCCTGCATCCAATGTCTGCCTGCAAATTCAACCTGATCATCTGTCTATGTGTATCGTCCTACGAAGTGTATTTTTGATCGTGGTTATAACTCAAAAACATATTTGTTATTGCTTCGAAGAGCGAAACAAATATGTTAATATTTTCTTTATGGCCTGTTTCAATTCATTAAACTTGTTCTCAAAAAAAACAATAATTAGATTTAACGTGCTATTTAAACACGAAAGGGCCTTGATTTGTTTTAATAAGCGGGTCACCATCTATGGATTCATTATTCGTTCGTTTTTTGGAAGTCTAAATAAGCGCAAGACGTAATTTTCTTGGAAGCTCCACCCACTAAGAAAAAAATATGTCAGAAGGTCTCAGAACTTGCGACTTGTTCTCAGAAAAAAAAGTATGAAGTCTCTATTCCTAATTACATTAAAATTCTTCATATTTTATAAACATAAATAGGAATTCAAAGGAAATTTAATTAATGTAACTTTTATATGACTAAAATGTTTGTTTTGTTCTAAAAATACAGTCTCAGGTGAATATAATGTTAATAAGTAAGCAATAAGACTTCTAAGGAGCTTTGAATGTCTTTCACTTACAGCTGCTTTATTACGGTCTTCAAATAATATTGTGCTTTTATGGTAAGCCAAAAATTTTATAGACAGTTGAGTAACTTACATAAAATACCTTAGAGTAAACATATTAAAAACTTTTTAGAAAAGAATATGTACGATAACAATGCAATTTCCATATTCCAATATATCGCGCTATACGCTATACCCTATCAAACCCCGTTCTTAATGCGATCTCGAGGTTATTACTTTTGATTCAACAATTCCCCTACTAAGACTTGTTAGCCCAAGTACTTTGCAGAATATTCATAGACTAAGAGATCCTTTTAAAAGGGAGCGTTGAGTGGTTCGGTTAAGATCTACGTCGATATCGGGAATTAATTGAATAAAACGCAATGTTGGATGGGAGAATACCTCGCGAGGCATCAAGACGCTGCCCTCATGAATATGGATTCATGTTAAAGTGTTCTTAGCTCTGTAAAAAGTGAAGTTATTAAGTCGATAGCCATTAAATCGCAGGTCAAAGAACGTACAATTGCTGAATGAGGGTCCGCGAGATTTATCGACTTCCTAATTGATAATTTATTACACAGAACCGAATGAATTTGAAATGAAAATTTGGACCTTACAATACTTAGTGAAGATAAATTATCAGAAAAATGTTTGCCTTTAGTGAATTGAAAGTGAAGGAGATGTTTAAAGATAAATTTATTTCATAAGGAAGAATATCTTTTTCTGTGATAATATTACTTACTTTGTTTATTCTTGAGATTTTGCCGTGCTCAATGAAGTAGGAACAAAAGACTCAATACGTATTTTGGAACACTGGATTCGTAGGATCAACTTTTGGACTACTGCCAGACGTTATCGAATTCATGTAAAAGATGGAAATTGAGGTGAGAAATGCAAGCAAAATGTATTTTCGTTTTTATAGTAAGAAATTTTAAAATATTGTGAGTGGTGGAGGGGATAAAAACATATATTATGGAATTTTTATTTCGACTAGCTTTTACACTACGCTGTGTTTTATGCTAATGTAGGGAATATCAAAGCAAGTTGCTTTTGAGAGATGTTTGTCCAACAACACAAATATAATATGATACTAATCTTTTATGTCAAAGGCAAACTAGCAAACATTAACCCTTTACTTAAAAGCCTAGGCTGTTCATGAATACTTTAGTGTTAACTTTTATCAAAATTTACGCATGAGTTAATTTTAACGAATCCTATCTACACCATTTTGTTTCGTAGCTCCACATTGAAAGTCAAAACGCCCCTATTCTTAAATCTAAAGTCTGTATTTTCATATCAGCGGCTTATTAAAACACTCAACTTTCTGAATTCTATTAATTACTTGGAAATACTTCAAATACCTACCGTTATAAATTACTTCCAAAATTCAAATGCAAGGTATTTCGTTTTCATTTATATTCACTTGTGGAATTTGGCGTTGAGGATTCATATTAATATTGCAAAGTAAAACAAAGGCTGTTCAGGTTGTTGTTCGCTAATATTTGTGTTAAATCTCGTGCTTCCTGCTTTGAGTTAATAATATAGGTATCTTTGAAAAATTCTTGAAAAATTATGAAAAAGTATGTTTGTGTTTTTATACTTTCCAGCGAAGTAATAACTACAAACAGGCTCTTGCTTCATAATTAAAAATCTATGCATGCCTAGAATAGAATATATAGCTTACGCAAATGACGCATTTATTGAGACCTCCAAAAATTTTTACTATATTATTAGGAACAAATTCCAAATTACAAATCAATATCGCAATATCGCACTCGCCTGGAACCAATAAACTTTGATAGACAAAGTCACACCATAAGCCTCCTTTTATCATGTTATTTTCTGAACCCTAACGTAATATTGAAAAGTTAAAATATACAAATACATGTAGTTATAACAATTCTTCAGGTCTTAAAAATTGTCAACACGTTGCCAGGTTGCCTGCTTTTAGCGATAAGGTCGCCCATTGTGCATTACCATTTAAGCAAAACTATGTAAGCAATATGTATTTTAGTGTACAATAAAGAGTTTTCTATCTATCTTCCTTAGTATAGTACAGAGGACAAAAATGTTCCTATACGGCGACAAATGAGGCCAATTGGCCCTGAATAAATTTCTATGACAAAGTGTTTGGGTTAATTACTAAAGGTCCAGCGAAAATGGAACAGTGCTTTGTAATCCCAGTGGCGATGACAAATTCGTGAAATTGTTTCGGTTTTGTTTGGGCTCTGAGGTTCAAACCTTACTAACGAGCGCTGGTACGCCGCGACGACTTTGTACGAATAGGTTTTTACCTGTTTTCTGGTCACATAACTGGGGAATTTAATGACACTTTTCTCTTTGATTAAGTATTCATAATATGTCAAAAAGGTACCCAAGGTTCACGGCTGTGGCAGAGACCTTTGTGGAAGTGAGTGTGGTTTATTATAGGTTACGAATATTGGTGCTATTTTATTTATGTGCATAACATTAACTTTTGTTTGTGCGTGTTATTTGTTATCATGAATTGTTTGTTATTTGTTGTCGTGATTTTCAATTCAGAGGTGTCTATGAAGTTTCGTTATATTTTAGCTAAACATTTATTTTGACTTCCAGCTCAATGATTTAATTGTGCTATGAGAGCATGCCCTAAGGTTAGATTTTCCACTGCTCACTGCAGTAATTAGTATACCTACTGCGAAGAAAATAGTTTCACTATTCAAATAATAAAGGAATATTAAAAATAATACTTATTTCTTTTTAACTTTGTCGTAGGTATTTACTAAAATGAAATACAGACATAATTATTGCACAGCTATGAGATATTGTTGTATTCTTAATTTCGTAGTGTTTTAGATGCCAGTTGATCTAGTTAAACAGTTATTCAGATAAAATTATTTCAGAATTTTCTAGATGCTACCTTTATTTTTTCTTTTTTTTGAGACAGGTCCCGTATAACGGAATAAGCCCTGTGTTGCGGGGGAATTTACAAACATAACAATTTACGGACACAAATTACACCGAAACCTGGAACAAACATTTATTTATTTATTAATTTCAACTGCTCACTGCACTAACAGTTGCCTAACACGTGCGGTGAACCATAACAAGAATACATACACGGAATACATAATAATATATACTGTAATATTTCTTCTTATGTGTCACATTAAATTTTGTTTCGTGTGAGAATCGAACCCACGACCTCCGGCTTAGTATTCAGGGTCCACTAGACCAACAGGCCAGTCAATCAATTCTTAAAACATAAGTTATAAGTATAATATTACTTTTGCTTGATTCATCACACTCAATAAGGCGCGCTCGAGTCCATTGCACACATACCTTCCCTCTAAAATAAATACCGAAGTAATACATTTCAATTAGCTTCTTGCTCACCTCCAGCTACTTTTGCGTTCCTACATCTATCGGTTTTACTTCACTAGCTCCCAGTGCAACGCCAGCAAAATAAACATCGACGTACAAAAGCAAATATCTGGACTTAAGTAATGTGACTAGGAACTTGGCTTGTGTTCATTTCCTACCAATGTTAGCGTTAAGGAATTTATTAAGTTTAAAGTTAGATGAAATGAGACTGTTCTGTATTTTTGTTTGACGGAGGAACTGGTAATGTTTATATATGACTTCATAAAATGATAAGTTCTTTTATCGACTATTCTAAAATAAACGGACTCCAAAAATGACAAATACCGAAAATGATAAACTCTGAAAATGATAAATTCCGAAACTGACAAATACCTAAAAAGACTAATTCCTAGAATAAGAAATTACAATAATGTATGATTACTTTATTTATACATTTCCTAAGTCTACGGAGAAATAAGGTAACTAAACATTTTACATAATATTGTGTACTTTTTGTCTTCTTCGTGCGTGTCGATGGCAATCTAAATTGTGTCAGCCCAGAACCTAGCTACGAGTTTTGCATTTTCAGTAGCGTCCATAAGCTCCTCTAAGGTGCAGGTATCAGGGCACGCGGGGCATGAAAACTTGTAAAATGATATTTTATTAATAAACCTGATGTAAGCACCATCGCCACGGAAAGTAGGACGCCATTTAAGCGAGAACTGCCACACATATATGACTCTTACATAGCTTACCATCAGGCGTATAGCGTATAGTGTGACAAACAAATGTAAAAAAAATACTTTATTTAACGTTATGTTTAACGTTCATATCGCTTATTTAGTGGCCCGATACGATAGTTATGTCACGTACAGTTTGCGGCACGGATTTACGTCTCGTCCCCAACACGGTCACGTGACATGACGTTCGTCGATACTAATTAGATAAGGTTTTAGCTCCGTCGGTTTTATGGCCCGAGAATTATACACGTAATAAGTTCTGACCCTTAGTTTTAGGGTTGGCAATTTTGATGTTAATCTAACTTTTGATCTGATTAAGTACGAAGTTTTTATTAGATTTGTAACTAAAGTAATGTTGAAACGGATAGTTAGGCCTTGTAGATAATAATTTTGTTAGTCGTGATATTTTCCTTATTTTTGGTTATAATGTAATTTTTTTATACTACTTAGATGGCATACAAGCCTATGGTAAGCAGTTACCGTAGCCTATAGACAATACCAGGTACCACTTGCGTGTTGCAACTAGGGCTTTAAGATGTAACATCCCTAGGATAGGAAGACGTTTTTCAAAACGCCTTCCTAAATGATGAATTTAAGAGAGGTAGGGCACCATACTAGCGAGCAAGCCCGACTGGGGAAGGACCTCCACCTTACAGAAGACCACAGCCAAATGACTACACACAGCGGTGTAGTTGTGTTCCTGTGTGTGAGTACAGGTCTCCAGCGCTCATTTAGGAATGCGTTTTGAAAGATACGTATTCCTATCCCAGGGTTACTTCCATCTTAAAGCCCTGGTGTAAAAAAATGGGTTGGCAACACGCAAGTGATACCTCTGGTAATGCAAGCGTCTATAGGCTACGGATACTGCTTAACATCAGGTGGGCCGTATGCTTGTTTGCCACCCAAGTAGTATAAAAAAAAAAAAAAATGAGCGCCGGAGACCTGTACTCACACACAGTAACTCAATAACACTACTGTGTGTTGTTATTTGGCTGTAGTATTCAGTAAGATAGAGATCCTTCCGCAGTCCGGCTTGCTCTCTTTTTTCTTTAATATCTTCAAGTTAGATTATTTTACTATTATAAGTAGGGATAGTAATATTTACCACGAATTGCTCTTGACCTTTAGTATGACATTAAGCCCTCCTTCAATTTTCTTTATAACACGTCTAGACTGCTTGACATAATTTTTCGCTGTCATAAATATATGTTATGCGCCATCATATATTTTGAAATATTGTGTCTTTGGTAATACCAGAGATTTATTGTAGTGTGGAAATGTTAAGCTTTTGATTTATATAATTTATTAACACAAACGGCGAAAATGTGAAAATATCTGAGAGGCTTTGAGATGATAGAGACCAAGCGCCTAGTAATAAAATAATAGTAATAAATCTTTATAACGCAAAAAGATTACACCGTATCTTTACCGACTAATTATACAATCCTTACTAATATTAAAAATGTGAAAGTTTGTAAGAATGGATGGATGGATGGATGGATGTTTATTACTCTTTCACGTAAAAACTACTGAACGGATCTGCATGAAATTTGGCACACAGATAGATTATGGTCTGGAATAACACAAAGGCTACTTTTTGCAGCGATAACCGACATCCACGCGGGCGGAGCTGCGGGCAACAGCTAGTATTTTATAATTGTGTTGGTGATACAAGATTATAACTCTGCCTCACAAACTAAGTTAAGGTTAACCTGTGTTTTGACACAGACCACAGGTGACAGCCATAAAACGCCGCCACCGACCAGCCCCTCTAGACAAGTGGCATAAGCGATAGTCGAATCGAAAAGTCAAAAAAGAAAATGTATAGGATTTGACGTATGTTTACGACATTATATCGTAGACTTATGTCAAATCCCATACATTATTTTGCTTTTTTGACTTTTCGATTCGACTATCGCTTATGCCACTTGTCTATAGGGGCTGTTTTCATACATTATATTTGTAACGAGTGGCGACCACTGGTGGCGTTAACCGTGTGCGGCGCGCATAATTATATAAAACGTACCTATGTAAACTACAAGAAATAGGTTTTATGGCTGTCGCCTATGGCTCGTCTGCGGGGCACACTTAATTAATGAAGTAACCTTCATAAACAAATAATTCTATAAAAATAGTATAATCATTCATGTACAGCACTTCGTTTATCTCTGTATCACTTAAGGTGGGAATACACATACTCCTTTGATTTTTATATTAATTTAGGTATAAAAAGGAAATTCTATTGATTGATAAAATAGTAATAAGTTACGTGTTCTAAATTTAACACATGCCGAATAAATCTTCAAACGCTAGTATTTTTTTTATACTTCCAAAGTGGCAAACAAGCATACGGCGTGCCTGATGGTAAGCAGTTAACCATAGCCTATGGACGCTTGCAACACCTAGGGTGTCACTCGCATTACCGACCCTTTAGAACCTTACAACTTTTTTTCTTGAAGAACCCCATAATAGTCTCTCGGGAAAACCTCGGCAGGGAGAGCTCATTTCACAACCTAATCATATGTGGTAGCAAATTCTTTTAAAACCGTATGGTACGGCATCTTCTTCATGTAGATATTCACTTTTGACACAGGCGTCCCCCAAGGTACGTCACTATCACTCCGCTTGCGCTGCGTAACCAGCAGCTTTATAAGTACCTATTAAATTCTAATTCCAAAACGCAGCAGTAATTTCAGCAGCAATAACAATTAATGGAGAAAACAATGCAGCCTGGTCTGTGAATAAATTACAGTGCTGTCCTTAAAGAAATGCGGGCGTCTGACCGGCATATTTTATTAAATTCTGCAATCTTTTTATTCTTTGCAACTTTTAAGACGAAGAAAAGTTTATTTTAGGTCGTGATGTGAGCCTGTAGAATTTATCATTAGTGTTTTTAGAATTGAATAACATATTTTTGTCATTCAAGTACTTTTTCTTCTTCTTATCGTTTGGTTAGTGGTCAACCTGGTGACAGAGTTATAGTAGATCGCCCATATTTAGGCCTCTGTAGTGATGTAACGACTGTTAACAGTTGCACCGACTTTTAAAGTGCCCACCAAAGCACGGCGACGCTCAGATAAAATACCACTATGCAGTCACCCATCTATAGGGTTACCGCGCCTTTGGTTGCTTAACCCGCTGATCATTTACCGAACAGCGAGTGCACCTGGCTATGAGCGCCTCACTTATTACTTATTATTCATTGTTGATTTTATTCAGCACATTTATTTAACCTGCTATGTTCCAATGCTGGGGCACAGGTCTTCCTGACTGCACGTGTGGACTATATTATACGTGCATCCAGTTATGATGGGCACCACGCCATTAACACCAATGGATTTGATTCCTACACGGGACTCTGTGTGATTTATAAAAGTTTATTTTACAAATCTAGGGGTACTTTGTGGTAATTTGGAATATTTTCCCCGATTTTGCAACATATCTCACTACTGCTACGCTCCTATTGATTATAGCGTGATGTTATATAGCCCATAGCCTTCCTGGATAAATGCACTATTTTACAATAAAAGATTTTTCTAATCGAACCAGCCCCTCTAGACAAGTGGCATTTACGGTAGGCGAATCGAAAAGTCAAAAAGGTAAATGTATGGGATTTGACGTATGTTATCGATATAATGTCGTAAACTTACGTCAAATCCCATACATTTGCTTTTTTGATGTTTCGATTCGACTGCCGCCTTTGCCATTTGTCTAGAGGGGCAGTACTTTCTGAGATAAGCGCGTTCAATCAAACAAATAAACAAACTCTTCAGCTTTATAATATTAAGTGTATAGATTGAAAAGTTACGATAATATAATGCTTGTTCTCTAAAACGGGAGTAGTCTTAAAAAGAAAAATATAGACATGAATTTTTAATACAATTCGATTGATTGAAACAAGTGTACTGGCATTTGTTTTATGACGTTCATAAGTATCATGTATTTGATCTAAATGAATAAATGAGTTTGACTTTGACTTTGATAGACCTTAAACTTTATAATGTCCTCTTTAAAACGAGTCAAATCGCCAACAAGTATTAATAGACAATGTGTCTCACACTCATCTCCATAGAAATTACCGACAACAATACTTAAAACGAAAAGGACTGCCACTTACCGCGTCTTATTATTGTTGGGAAGATTAATTTGTACCTCCACCCCGGGCAAAGAAAGAAAAGTAATGACATAGATACCGGGCTCTGTCATCTTTGTTTTATACAAGGAAATTCTCAGTTATTAAGCGTTAGGGGAAATATAAAAGATACACATATTATATACAACAGGGATGGATTTGGATATTCTTTTTGATATATTTTTGATCAGCTTTGATATAAAATGATTTCTCAATTTTTTTTTAATACTATTTTATTTTATTTTACTTTATTGGGACATAAAACAGTTATACGTTACAATGGATTTCTTATAATTAGGTAACTTAATTTATGTAAACGTATAACCCACACCAATGTCCGCGGCATTACAAATTAAAAAAGGTATAGTGATGTGCGCGTTCAGATAGGCGCATCAAGCGGGTATCACATTATTTATATAGCAATAAAAAATATGCCACCCGTCCGACACGCCTTAACCAGTGTATATAAAGGGTAAAATATAAGGTATATAAGTTATATTCTATATATGCGGTATAATATGAAGAACGTAATATGTATATAATATGAAGTTAAACAATGGATGATAGTACCTACCATTTAAGGATTTCGGTTACTAATAATTTTAACTTAGTAAGAGAGAGTGCAAAAAGGTCAAATTCCACAAAGTGTGTGTTATACGTATCTAGTAGGCGGCGGAGCGGTGCCCGTGCCCCGGCGTTTGTTCTGCACTGATCTGTGGAGAACAACCGGGGTACGCGCGCCTCTCGCCGAAATACCGTTCTAGGCACAATGTAACATAGTTGATTTGAGAGATCTATACAGTCAATTTTATTATTACATATACCATGCAGCATGGTAACCATTAACAGCTTACGTCTAGACTCCAGGCTTAATAGCTTATGTTGTTCTAAAAGTTGTGCATACGATATATTAGAATGATAACATCTATAGTGCATACTCCTTAAATATTTCTTCTGTACCATTTCTAGTTGTTTGACATATTTTTCATAAAGGGGGCTCCAAATTTGGACTGCGAACTCTAATTGGGATCGGATTAAGGTTTTATACAAGAGAAGGTAGGTGGACGGTCTTTTAAAGTCAGTTGACGATCGCATGACGAAACCGTACATACGATAAGCTTTATTGGTAATGTTGTTTATGTGTATATCAAAATGTAGTTTAGAATCAAGTGTAACACCGAGGTCACGAATGGTATCAACTCTTTTAATAACAATGTCATGTAATGTATAATTAAAGTTAAGTAAGGTTTTATTTTTTGTGTATGATATTACATTACATTTGGGTAAACTGAGTTGAAGTTTGTTAAGTAAACAGTATTGACAGAGCCTATTAAGGTCCTCTTGTAAATGTAAACTATCCTGGGCATTTTTGATTGACTTAAAAATTTTAATGTCGTCAGCATACATTAAGAACCGGGAATTTCTGAAGCAGTATTTGATGTCATTGACGTATAAAATGAAAAGCAGAGGACCTAATATTGATCCTTGAGGAATGCCAGAAGAAACCGTAATGGAATCAGATTTAAAGCCGTTGACGACAACCTTCTGAGTTCTATTAAAAATATATGCTGTGAACCATCGTAACAAGTTTCCACGAATGCCATTGAAGGCAATTTTGTCTAAAAGCAGTTTATGATCCACCTTATCGAAGGCTTTCCGAAAGTCGGTATACACGGCGTCCACCTGAACCTTGTCATCCATGTTTCTAAACAAATAATTAGTGAACAGCATGAGATTCGTATTAGTCGAACGACGTTGTACAAATCCATGCTGTTCGGGTATAATAAGGTTGTGTATGTAGGTATATAGCTCACCGTGTACAAGACTCTCGAATAGTTTCGACAAGGTAGATAATATTGATATGGGACGATAGTTTTGTATATTATGTGTATCGTCATTTTTATGTATTGGTGTAATAAAAGCACGTTTCCATATGTCAGGGAAGATACCCTCACAAAGACATTTATTAAATATAATATAAATAGGAACAAGAATATTGTCTGCTACTTTTTTAATAAAACTGGGAGGCAGTCCATCAGGTCCTGGTCCTTTGTTAGGATCAAGTTTTTTTATAGCATTGAGAATTACGCGGGGAGTTAGATGAATATTGGCGATACAAGAAGAACTGTCCGCATAAGTACTGGGGGGCTGCCAGGATGATGGGTCAAAGGCAGAGGTCTCGTAAACAGACGCGAAGAAAGCCGAAAACATGTTGCATATGTCAGTTGGATTATTAGAGTGGACATTGTCAAGATACATATTTTCTGGTATTCTGGCTTTATTTTTGCGATTTGAAACATAGGCCCAGAAGTGCTTAACATGAAGTGGTATGCTATTTTCGACTGAATTTATGTATTTCCGGAAGCAATTATCGGATTCGGCTTTAAAGTGTTTGCGATATATTGAGAAAATTTCATAATGTGATGCGTTACCATATCTTTTCCATTTAATCCATGCAATTTCTTTCTTTTTAAAAAGATGTATAAGTGCAGGTGTAAACCAAAGTGGAAACCGTGAATTCAATGGTCTAGTAAGTGGAACATGTAATTTAATTATCCCGTACAAAATATCATAGAAGGTGTCAACAGACTGTTCGGCAGGTAGGTTACAAAGTAACTGATTCCAGTCTAATTGACTTAGCTCAACATTAATGTTAACGTAGTTTGCTTTAAAATAATTATATCTATAAGATGAGTTTCGTTTCATGGGCATAAATCGTGATTCCAATGCTGTTAGCACACAGAAAGGGGGGTGGTAGGCATCAGGAGGCAGTAATGGAAGGCAAGATTTAGCCTGACAGCCAACGTTTGAAATAAACATGTCGAGTATACGACCCGTATTATTCCTAAATGTATTATATTGTAAAGAGTTTGTAGAAGAGATAAAATTACATAAATAACAACTAATTGTGTTAAGGGGTTCAGGTATAACATAACAACAATTAACTTTGTCAATCCAATTTATTCCTGGCAGATTATAATCACCAACAACAAAGAACGCATCTGTATTAATATCATTAGCAACATCATTCAGTATATCTATGTGTGAGATGTATAGCTCGTCCCGCGAGCGAGGCGGCAAATAGGCGCAACTTATAACGTGCCACCCATTATGGCGCGACGCGGGCAGTTGTACCATGACATGTTCAATGTTCCCGCGGACGGGGCGTATATGTCTCCTCGCGGGCCGCAAAGTGCGTAGGACGGCAATCAGTACCCCTCCGCCCTCCCGTTTACCAGTAGCTATGCGATCACGATCACATCTGAACACTACGTACCGATCGTCTAAAAATTCAACATCCGTAATGTTAGGTGTAAGCCAGGTCTCAGTCAATATGATTACGTCATAAGAAAAAGACATAATGTTCATAAACAGTGTATGTAATTTGGTTCGCAGTCCACGACAATTTTGGTAGTATAATGTTATGTTGTGTTTGTCCATTGATTACAAACAGAAATGTATAGAATACGTAATAATAAAAATCTAAAGTTCGTATAGGTAACTAAAAATGTATAATAAATAAGCGATTATACCTGGAGTTCGTATAATTAGATGTAATATAAATAACATGTTTATGAAATATCAACAACGTAGCTATTATACTTGGAGTTTGTTTAGTTATATTTAATGAATTTGACATGTTTATTATGAGTTTATTATATAAATATTTTAAAATACAAATTAATAAATGATGGTGGAAGGTAGATTTAAATATACAATATAGAAGATACATTGGAATGTTAGCGGTCGTAAACACACAGAGTAATGTATGAATCATGGAATATAAATTGTGTGTATATATTAGGATAAATAAAAAAGTATATAGGTCTATTACAGTATTACTAATATGTATTGTTCTTACTTGGTATGCGTAATTTGCACTTGTGTATATATTACTTGGGTGTTGCATGCGGTTTAATTTTTGACAAATCGTGCTCGGAACGGACGGCGATGGTGGGTTGTGACACATCTGCACGGACGAGTATAACACCGTGCTTGATCCATACAAAACGGTGGTTATTTTCTTTAGCAGTTTCTCTCGTTTTGCGAAAAAATTTCTTATTCTCCAAAGTGAGATGTTCATTTATGTATATCTTGCGCGATGTGCCATTGATTTTCAAATCTTCAGAGGTTAAGCCTTTTTTGAGCCGTGCAGCTGCAATGAAATTATCTCGCAGTATTTGGCTAGAGAGTTTAACCACTTTATTTTTAGGCCGATCAGATTTAGGATTCATTAGAGGAACTCGATGAATAGCAATGATATCACGGGACGATATCGGTTGCTTGATGACGTTGGAAATATTCTCAATTAACGATATGAGGTTTTCGTCTCGTTTCTCTGGCAGATTGCTAATCTCCACATTGCAGTTACGGGATTTTTGTTCCATAGCCTCCAATTTTGCTTCCAGCATAACGACTCGATTGTCGCTGGCTTGTGAGGAACGGGCGTTGTCTTCGAGCTTCGAGATGCGAGAGGCAACATCTTCTGTCTTCTTGTGTAGATGATCGTATTTATCGCTCATGAATTTGATAGATGTTCTAACGTCCTCGAACTCGTTCAGAAGCGTTGAAAATTTTTCATCTTGCTTGGTAAATCCTGTCTGAAGTATGGACAGAATTTTGGTTTCGAAGCTTCTGAATTCATCACGCAGGTCAACGTTGCTGGCGCAAGAGATTCCTTTGCGAAAAGTGACGTATGGGGGCGGGGACTCCTTTTCTAATAGAGATCCATCGATACTCATTTCACCTGACCTTGGTACGTCGTCAGCAGTACCAATGTGATCAAAGGTACTATTTACGGTTGCCATGATAAACTTGTTATGCTAGTCTCTGAAGTCAACACTACTCTGTGATAGATAGATATAAAGGATTGTACGTCGCGTCGCGGGTCGGGCGAGCAGGTAAGCGCCGGTATGTTATATTTACGCACACACGTACCATACTATTCTAATTATTAAATAGTTCTTTTTACTGATTTAATAAATTTTTGCTTGCTAGCTATAAAAATATTATAGTTTTTAAAAACTTTAGAAAGTCAAAGTCAAACTCATTTATTCATTTAGATCAAATACACGACACTTATTAACGTCATAAAAAAAAATTAAAGTAGTTAATCGGTAGTAATGATGTATGTTTTTTTTCCTTTATTTAGAAAGTGTGGGTTCAGTTTAGCTTAATTATTTATTTAATAGAAAATTAAATTACAAATATATTTTGTGTTATTAAATTTTGCAAAATAATTTTGTCTATAAATTCAATCACAGTATCAAAAACCATTATCATCTTACTTCAAATTTAATAAACAACAAAACATCGCACTTCTAAATCCGCCTCTGGAAAAATGTTTGATATCTGCTAATGACAAAATGTTATTAGATTTGTCACTTGCGTTATCCATTACGACAGTTATAATGAGATATGTTACGTACAAATAATTAATTATTAAAGAAAATTATAATTTGAAAGAAAATATAGTAGAAAACCAATACCCACCTTTTTGTTCAAAAATAGTATTATGAGATATTGGTCCTCATTTTTATTAACAATCTATCTCTTTTTCTTTGTGATCTATTTCTATTTGGTTTCTCAATTCAATTCAATTCAAATCGTTTATTGCGAATATAGGTTTTTACAAGGTTTTACATAGTTTGTTAAGGAACAAACATTAGGTACAGCTATACTACGCTATTAAGCATGCAATATTTATAACACAATGTCACAATTTGTAATATTTACATTAAAATTAATACACCTTATACATTCATGTTACTTTATAAACTCCAAATAATATTAATTCCAAATGTCAAAAGAGATTAAACTAATTAGAGTTATATCATATATTACATGTCAAAATATGTCAAAAGAGATTAAACTAATCAGCGTTATATTAATTCGCGTTTATAATTGGTGGGTTTTTCAAATGAAATCAAAAATTCCAATTTTTGATATAGGTATAATTTTAAACTTTTATAGTGCGCTACCTTTCTTAACCCTAGAGTGGGCGCGTCTTTTTGCGTAACGTCAGTAGGCGCGTGGGGAGCATTTTGCCGCCTCATTTTCTTTGACTATTTTGACTAGTAATACAGCAATTTAATATTTTTTTTTTAGGATTTAAATAAATAAACAGTAAGTAATAATAAATCAACATATTTATTCAACTTTGTTCTATCAACTTTGGTTTACAAAAGACTTTAGAAAACTTAATATTTTAATTGACTTTTTTTCTCTTATGCTACATAATACTTTTTAATACTTAAAAAAAATGGAAAAAATAACAAAATTATATATTTTCTAAATCTACAGGATACGCTTTATCAAAACAGTCTTCACAAAGATATGTACAATGTTCATTGCACAGTAACTTTTCGCATCTGGAACACCCTTTTTTCGTGCGCCTGTTTTTCTTTGAGGGACATATGCTGCATTTGCCCTCCTTTTTTGAAGAAGATCCTTGTTCTACTGGGACAAAGCGAGCAATTTGGGTCCTCAAAGGAATATTTAAAGTGCCTATAGAAGCCCTTGTGGTCATATATTGCTTCACAAGTACCATGGCAATTTGTTTCAAATATTCTCGACGTAGCATCAAATGTTGAGTATTGGCTTTGTAAATAATTTGACTGTTTATACCGGCAATATTCAACATTGAAAAAAACAATCTCATTGGCCATCTGCGAGTCATCCTCCCAACAGAATATTCTTCCTTCATTTGGTCAACCACGTCAACACCACCTTTAGTACTATTATAAAATGTTATCATTTCAGGTTTTGCAGCAGGCCCGGTGCTTTCATCGATTTTATCATCTTCATGCAAAGTTGATAATAGTAATACTACTTTCTTTTGCTTTTTATTTGGAACATAAGATAGTAAAACTTTCCTGTCACCAAATCCAAACATTGAAGATGGTTTCGCCCGATCTTTGGTGTTCAAAAAGTTTGGTGGAATTTCTTTTTTATTTTTACGTAACGTTCCAACAATAGTCGTTCTATGATCATTTAGCAACTGATCAGCAAGAGGTATCGAAGTAAAAAAGTTGTCCATAGTGATGTTGCGGCCAGTGTTGAGGATATTTTGGGATAATCTTTTTACCAAAGCATTTGCTGAATTATCCAAATTGAACTGCCCTGGAGGTTGTTTCCCAGCATATATCTCTAAATTGCTAGTGTAAAATGATTTCGCATCAACAAGTGCATAAATTTTTATGCCATATTTGGCAGGTTTATTAGCCATATATACCCGGAACTTACATCTACCTCTGAAGGATTCCAGCATCTCGTCTATAGTACAATATTCTCCGATTTGATAATGTTCTTGACAGTATGAAACAAATTTTTCAAAAATATTTCGCATAGCTGCCATGTTGTCATGAGTAGCACGCTCTGTTCTGGTGTTCATATCATCAAATCGCAGATGCCTAAGCAAAAAATAAAACCTCTTTATAGACATAGTTGCCCTGAAAACGTCAGGGGCGGTCCCATCATTTACCCACATTTCTTGAATATTTGCGTGATTCATCTTTTTTAGACCAGCCATCAGCAGTAATCCGATAAGAGCTTTCACTTCGCTTCTGTTCGTCTCTTTTGCATCTCTCTCACGGGAAAATTTTTCTTGGTAAGCTCTTATGTATGTATTAGTAAATAACACAATATCATCAATTATTGATTCGGTAATAAACAAATGAAAACATTCTACAGGTGTTTTACAATTCAAAGCTTCCTCACCCTTCACTCCGGGCCTGCCGATTACAATATTTTCCTGTCTTGTCCGAATATTTGGTCGTAAAGGAGGGTGAATAAGCCATTTCGTGCCATCTTTACCTTGATACATCGGAACTCTAGTAGGTCGTCGTCGAGAAGCTGGAGTAACAGATAAAAGTTGAGATTGAGCTGACGTACTTGCCTGCGGGGACGATACAGTATTCCTGTGACGAAGTAGTTGCGCTAGTGGTTCATCATCATCGCTGGACGTACATGTTGGAGATTTATCACCACGTGGTTGTATGTTACGTTTACGACGACGAGATCGAGGCTGATGGCTACTCTTATCTGAACTGGGTGTAGGTGCTATTTCGGAAGACACAACAGTTGAATAAGATTTTTTATTGTTCGAAGCGTCACTGTCTGCTGACTGTTCTGTTTCCGTGTTGTGCTCACTATGAATAGTAGATCTATCACTATCTGAAATATTTTCATTTTCAACGATGTGTGTACTAGCATCTTCAAAATCAGATGTTTCTTCTAGCCAAGACAAAATTTGAGCTTCTTTTTTATCCATTCTTATTTATTATTATCAATGAATTCTTTGAAATCCTAAAACAAACAAATTTTTAGTTGCAAAAATGATTAATGCACCATAAAATATAGTCAACATTTCGAGTTTGCAAAAAATACATTATACAAAATTACTTACGTGAGTGGGCGCGCGGTGAGCAATTTGCCGCCCGGCGACACGTGATGGTACAAACCTTCTTCTCCGGCGGTCCCCCGCGCACTGACGGCGTCCAGATTCTCAGCAAACGTTGCTAACGAGAGTGGGGGCAGCTACTAAGAAGCGCAAGTCTAACGGCTATTTATTTTAAAAAATATTAACGGTTTTTTAGCGCGGGCGGCAAAATGCTCATAGCGCGCCCACTCTAGGGTTAAGACTATCATACAATGTGCTCACATCACAATATAAAGTTTATTGTGGTGTGAGTATTAGTAATATTCCTCCATTTATATCCTATTATAATATGTAAGTAAAGCTCAATAACCTAACAATCCCGCCAGCACATCTTGCAGCATACATAATTAGTAACATCAAACTTTGATAATAATATAGTAAACTGTAGGTACCGTCAAGTTGCGACCGTCGTCGCACAAGCGCCAAGTTTCATAATCGCATACGAATTCGTCACGTGCACGCCAAGTTAATAACGGCCAAGTGACGCCTCTGGCTATGCCTACTCTGTTGTAATTGTAGAACAAACGGGTTTGGACGGAACATAGAGTTAATCGTCATGGTGGATCGTTTATTGTGATATAATTTTGTCGAAATTTTGACATAGAGATAAATTATAGTCTAGAATAGCGAATAGGCTAACCGACTTTTTTATATTGCGGTAACCGATATCGACTCGGCCGGGTGCGAAATGCGAAAGTGAATTCGTAAGTATAAATACAACTACTAAAATAAGGGGCAAAAAATACACACATATTTTTTAAGACTAGGGGTCGCCCGCGACCTCGTCCGCGTGGTAATTTGGAATATTATTCCCGATTTTGCAACATATCTCACTACTGCTCCGCTCCTATTGATCATAGCGTGATGTTATATAGCCTAGCCTTCCTGGATAAATGCACTATTCAACAAAAAAAGTTTTTTTCTAATCGAACCAGTACTTCCTGGGATTAGCGCGTTCAACCAAACAAATAAACAAACAAACTCTTCAGCTTTATAATATTAGTATAGATAATATCTATACTAACGTGCCCAAAAGGCTAATGGCATTTTCATTGACATGCTAATTCTCCGTGCAAAAAACAGATCATCAGATCAGACATGATCTGATATATTATAGTAAATAGGTATACATGTATACTTAAAAAAAACTTAGAAATTGAATGAATTTCTGTCGAATTTTGACCACTGAGCGACATCTAATATAGATAATTACATTCTCTTAAGACGGTCAAGTGATGCCCCGGGCTATTCCTACTCTGTAGTAATTGTAGAACAAACACGGGTTTGGACGAAACACAGAGTAGTTTGATCGTCATGGTGGATCATTGATTGTGATTTGATTTTGAGATATCTATAGGTACGATGAGGATAGACAGATGTAATGATGCATAGACTTACTACGATAAAGATATATCTAATAATTTATATACCTACACTTAAGGATATTACATTATCTTGTGTCTAAGATTAATAGGTCTATGATTTATGAGATTATTATGATCTATTGGATCAAGCCATTAGTAATCCTATTTGGTAACATGTTAGTAGACGACAAAAGTGATGTATTGAATGAAAGGTTTTGGGATTACATAATATATTGTCTTAAGCCGGTTATGGATATTGCGAGGCTGCCTCGTGAGGCTGCTCACCCTGTGTTCGCATTGAGCATGCAGTCAGTCAATCAGTCAGGCTACGTTTAAATTGGCACGCGAGCCAAACGCGTCTCTACATCTCGAGACAGCGTCGTATTGTCGATATCCGCCTTATTGTTCAAAAAATTTATTATGAGATGTTGGGCCCCTTTTTTATTAACAATCGCTCATGGACATTGGAATCGGTTAGCTTGGCTGTACCTGGAAGTACCAGGTACAGCCAAGCTACCCGCAAACTCTTCTCTCGCCTCTGTGGTCTATTTCTCTTGTGGTCAGATATAGATGCTAGAATGTTTTTTCCAAACATATCAATAATTGCATTTTTTTATATATATTTATAATTTAAAACTTGATACCTAATATTAAAATAATGAAATAAATATTTTTTCAAATCTATTTTTTTAAATTGATAGCATTAATACAAAATATAACACAACAAATGACAACATTTTGTCTCAATAATTGGACGGTAAAAACAACCCAAAGCTTACAAGTGGAGCTGGGAGAAGTCCTTGTGATTTCTTGCATACCGCAATCCGCCACCGCAGCGTTCAAACGGCCCGGTTTGCCTCTTGAACGACTAGTTTCTACGAGAGCCTCCAAGCCGCCCTCTTATCATCCCTTGTTGGATAATCTTAAATAACAACCAACTGACGGATTTTATTTTTCTTTTTATTATACTAAGTCTAGGTAAAAATATGAATTTATAAATAAATAGCTTGTTGATCAACTTAGCCGAGTGGGAAAGTAAACGATTCAAAATACATTAGGTGTGAATTCGATCCCGACAAGCAGTGGGTACCAATTTGAACTTTTGTGTTTCAATTTCGAATACGAAAAAATCAATAGATCAATACCATAATATTTTACTAGAAAAATATGAAATAAATCTGTGATAAAAAACATAAGGAAACTCACATTTCTAATAATAAATACAGCTTTATAGAGAAGAGACGCGTAATTAAGGGCAATCAAAATACGTAAAAATAAAATATAAAATTGTAAGTATTTTTTTGTAAGGCAAGTTGGCAATGACGACGTAAGATTTCCCTCTCAAAACTTTTATGATGTAAATGACACTTTATTACAATATCTATCATTATTCTCCTAAACAAGTCTTGTTGATCTACTTTTCTTTAATAAAATTCGCCTCGAAAGAACCATTTTTTGTCAGCACCAAACACTGTGTTACTTTCTAAATCGATTAGCTAAATCTCGTAAACGGTCTCGAGGATAAAATAATGGCTTCAACTTTGACCTCCAACGTGTAAAAGATACTAGGACAGTAGGAGGTCGCTAAAGATTTACGATATTCACTAGTACTTAGTAAGAATCCTCTCGCGACATTCTGGGTTTTTTTGTGGTATCTATTATTATATTTTGTGTGTGGGTAAAATGACCTGAAAATTCGTATTCGTCTAGAAAAAAGTATTGGAGTATTATTAATATTATTGGTACACACAAATTTGTTTATATTTTTTGTAAAACGAAGACAGTTTTCTTGTTAGCAATAGGTACTAGTTTTTATGTGACAATGTCTTTAATTGCTTTTTTATTACTGAACACAATTGAGTTTGTAGGCAGTAGCTTAATTTGCTGCTAACAATTAACCATCATTAAAATATATCCTTAGTTTTTTTTCCAATCCCGCTTCAGCCCGGTAAAGCTAATGTAAAGTAGCAGCAAATTAGGAATTTCAAATTTTGACATTAAAATTTTATTCTGTTTTTTTTTCAATGATATCACTTCAGCAAAACAGTCTGCAAGTGTGGCTTAAGGGTTAAAATTGCTATCTTGCTGTTTATCATTGCGTAGCAAATTGTAGGTTTGATTCTCATACAGGTAAAAAAAAAAAGAGTAGATGAATAGATACTTAACCCTTTATTGTACTACGGCAAATGATATTTGTATAATATATTGCTATGTCCAATAGACGGCTATATTGCTAAAAACAATTTGTTACAAACAACCTACTAATTTTAATTATTGTTACGAGTCTGGGCTATTTATTAATTTGTTGATTATTACCCAGTGTATTTTTAAAGAGCAAATTGAACTAGCCATAATAACCCTATCAATGCCCAAAGTTACCGGTACTTTGATTATTACAATGCGAACAATATTCACCGTTGACCAATCGATATCGTCAGCCGGATCAACCGTGTTGATTGGCTTGCTACTATCACCGGTCGCGACTGTGTAAACCGTTTGTACGCTCACAGCTATTCGCGTCCGATTTGATTTTAGTTTCGGAAAAATATTCGGTGCGAATATCCGGTAAAGTTGACAATGAATAGCATGTGTTGTGGGAGGGTTGATTGTTTTTTTTTTTTATTAGATTTTGATAAAATATAAATGAAAATGTAAATGAAATGCTATTTATAAATTAATTATATATCCAAACAAATCCTAATATCAGTCTTTAGCGGCTATCTAAGAAAGAGTGTAATGCAGGTTATTTATTTATGTAATCTTCATACAATGGTTTGTACAGGCCGACTTAATGCCAGAGGCAGTCGAATTATACACATTGCCGGTAACATAGATCGATAAAGATAGATTATAATATATTGTTTCAATTTTTTCAAATAAGTAGATGCATCATATTTTTGTTAACTGTACCACAGATTACTAAAGAGTTACTACGTAACAGATACTTCACTCAGAAGAAAATTACCAATACCTATTGCTATAATAGCCTACTCTGTCGCGTCAGCAACCGCTGCATGCTAAAATGTGCCTAAATGCTCAAGCGTACAGTTGTGATTGCTTCACACTGCGCAATCCCACAGATATCGCGGGGCTGCCTCTTTGATAAAATTAAATTAACATAAATAACTATTTGTGCCTATTTTATTGATAATTGTGAATATGTTCTGACTATAGGTGGTAGTTTAAAATTGTTGACTGTGCAATACATCTAAAACATAATTATAAAGGTCAGAATGTAGGTTACATAAAAAAATCTTTAAAAGGTACGTGTTTTATTTTTATATAAATTTCTTACCCTTTCTAAATTCTGGGTTATTACATTTTAGTGTAGAAAAAACTAATAGAACGATTAAAATTGAACAACGTGCGTGCGCTTCGCTTGCGAAAACCACATTGAATTTGGTCCGCCGGCGGTACGACGAGCCGTAGGTAATTATAGCGCGCAAGTACATGGAGTGACGGAGGCCTGACTGTACTCCCCTTGTTATTCGGGACGAAGAAATACTTTAATAGTGATACGGGACAAACTAAAAAATTTTTGGAATGTGGGACAGAACTTCGGGATGAACGAAGAACAAATCATTCTCTACCAATCTACCATAGCAAAGAGGTAATAAATAAAAAAGTTTCTTAAGTAGTGGAAATTAAAATAATTGAACAAACTAAATAGTTACATTCCATACAATATAAAATGTCCAGCAGTGGACGTCTTTTGGCTGAGATGTTATTGATGATTTTGACTACAGTATCATTTAAATATTTACAACTAAAACATATTCTGCGTCCATTTAATATAATATGATTCACTTCTTAACGTATATACCTACATATTTATTTTCTTCCAAAAACACACTAAACCTCTTTCTTATAATTAACCTTAACCCTCGCTCACTCTACTAGTGAGTACAGGAGCACCTCTACTCTCTAGCGCGGATTAAAACGCTTTAAAATTCCCTCAATGCTTCTCACGATCGCACTCTTCATATGTGGGGTTTGACGCAAGCTTGGGGCTTTAGCGGTGTTAATAATGTAGTAATAGCGCTTTAGATGAGCTTTTGTTGAGCTAGGTTACGATGGCAAATATGCTAAGTGGGAGAATATTACTTTAGTATGTAGAGTCAGCAAAAAAATTATCTGGACGGTAAGGGTATCAACATCAAGAGATTGCAGCCTCGCTATGTCGATTATAATTTATAATTAAGGTAAACAAAAGCGTCACTGCTTGGCATAGGCCTCTCCAAATGCATGCCAGTGATTCACGGTCTTTGGTTTCGTTCTTCAGATCAGTAGCTAAGGGCTTATAAATAAATTAATAAAAATAAAATCTTAGTTTAATAGAAAATAAAAATGCTTTTAATAGCCCAATTATTGAGAGTAGTTTATTATTTTATTATATTTAGAGAATGCTCACCCATCTACAGACCGACCGCGTCGAGCTTGCTTAACCTTACCATAAATTGTAACAAGAGTTACTTTTACAATTATTTATGCTTATCAGCTTATCACTTGTACTGCGAGCGTGTTTCCTTCAGCCTGACTCACCCGGGGGCCTATTTGAGAGCGGTATTGGAGCTTGTTCGCTAATTGAGAAAACTCGTCTGGCGTGATATGCTTGTAAACCATAAGAACAGAACTCCATTTTAAGACGCCCTTGAACATGCATATTAAACGAGTTTTGAATTTGATTCATGTTATTTAAATTTCTATGCCTAAAGGGATCGTCCCTTTAGGCATAGAAATTTAACAACATCCTACAAGTCCTACTTATATTTAAAATTGTGAAATTTTGTGAGAGGAGGTATGGGTATTTGTCAGTTTTTCATACAAAAACTACTGAATGGATCTGATTATAGTGTGGAATAGCACATAGGCTACTTTTTATGCTGGAATATTTAGGGTTCCCGTACGGTACTATTTGTTTTTTGTTTTAACGGACGGAGCCACGGTTACCAGCTTGTACCAAATAAATTAAAACTTTAATAAAACCTGATACTAAAAACAATTTTATTTTGTATACGCCCGTGACTCGTCTGCGTGGTAATTTGAAATATTTTCCCCGATTTTGCAACATATCTCACTACTGCTCTGCTACTATTGAATATAGCGTGATGTTATATAGCCTATAGCCTTCCTGGATAAATGCACTATTCAACAAAAAAAACTCTTCAGCTTTATAATACTAGTATAGATTTAGAAATTTTTAGACATATTTTTTTATCTCGGAGCCGTTAAGAGCCATTTGCTCTTAACAACTTGAATCAAATTGTATTCTGTATCTACATATACACCTCGGTATCTTTTCTGAAATTACGGAATTTTTATTCCAACAATACTCGGACGTTCAGATTGGTACTAATAGAATAATGCACACAACAGTAACATTGTTAAATTTTCGAATGACAATAGCTTCAATTCTTAGTCTTTGTTTAAATATAGAATGATTCTGTCTTTGAGTAGAGGTAGCCACAATAGCTTCAACTGGGCCAGTGACAGGGGCCTTCTACCCTACATCTTATCTTGAATACTGAATGTAGAACCCGAGATGGGGACCGTTGCGATAAAAGGCGAGGCCTGCTCTTTATTACATTGAAAACAAATACACTATTGACGAATTGGGAACATGAGATGGGTATTACGTCCGTGACTTACGCCTTTGAAGTATCAAAGGTCTTGAAACTTATTTGAATAGTCTTATTATGTATACAATACACTAGCATTGTTTTGTTTGTCATTGTCGAGTGAATATCTGACGATATTTAGTTCACCTGATGCTTTTATAAGTCGTAATTTTTTTATACTATTTAGGTAGCATATGGCCCGCCTGATAGTAAGCAATTACCGTAGACTAATGGATGCTTGCGTACCTAGATAATTACTTACGTGTTGCCGACCTATTATTGTTTTACACCAGGGTTTTAAAGTATAGTATACCTGGTATAGGAAAATGTTACGTTAAAACGCATCCCTAAATGAGCACTGGATACCGGTACTCACAAACAGGACACAAGTACACCGCTGTGTGTAGTTATTTAGCTATGGTCTTCTGTAAGGCGCCGGTCCTTCCTCAGTTGGACATAGTCGTTCTATGGTGCCCTACCTCGCTTAAACATTAGTTGCGTTATTTTCGGCAAATATATATATTTGCACTAACATTTAGCGATGTAAGAATAGTCGCGGTTATATTGATTAATTCTATTGTCTTAAAAATTTAATTAATTGTCATAATGTGACACACGGTTCCGTTGGTCAAAACATTTGTTCAAATAACCTTGAGCAAATCCTACATAACACGCAATCATCCTAATATTTCGACGCGTAGATTTCCCACCACCTATATTATGTAATAAAGAAACCTCTCGACCATTTTACCCACATTACGCATCAAATTTGGACAATACATTAGACAGATTAAATAAAAGAAACACTACACATATATATATATATGGATATATTCACGTCAGGATGACGAAGGGATCCGACTGAGAAGGGACCGGTATCAAATCGCGATAAACACATTCGGTGACCGTTTATTGAGCGACGTCGAGGGTCACAAGTTCGATTCTCGTTTCAATTTGTTGGACCACTTTATGTTTGGGACTTGGGATTCTATCGAATCGCAGATTGATATAATTAAATTAGTTTTCTGGGACAGGGCTTAATTTTTTAAGGAAAATATTGGCTGCATTGTTATTTGACTCGTAGTGAATATAGATCACACTGTGACATTTATGTAGGTCAATAAAAAATGACAAATAAGACGTCGGCTAATTTGCCTACTGCCGGTACTTGTCACAAGCACTTTATTTATCTTAATTTGCTGGGAATCCAAAAATTATATTCGAACTCGGAACTCGAAAAAAAATCGTCCTAAATAAAGTAAGGCACGTAGAAAAAAAAAGATCGTATTTTATTGCTTGGTAGCTTAACCCGCTGTTCGGTAAACGATCAGCGGGTTAAGCTACCAAGGGCGCGGTAACCCTATAGATGGGTGAACGCATAGTGGTATTTCATCTGAGCGTCTCCGTGCTTCGGAGGGCACGTTAAAAGTCGGTCCCGACTGTTATCAGTCGTTAGATCACGACAGAGACCTAAATATGAGCGATCTCAATAACTCTGTCACCAGGTTGGCGACTAACCAAACGATAAGAAGAAGAATCGCAAAATACGATCTTTTTTTTTCTACGTGCCTTACTTTATTTAGGACGTTTTTTTTTTATTGTGACGGGCAAGAACGGAACTCGACATATGAACTCGATATTACGCTCAGCCCAACACGTACTTGAGCGCATGGTGATATACATATCACACACATACAATTCATCGACATACTACACCCAGACTTGTACCAAACATTTATCGTTCACAAACTTTTTTCAACGAAAAGTTTCACTTGCAAAATTATAACCCTAAACTGTTTATGTATTTGATTTATGAACCGCAAATACGAAAGCGGTATTTAACGAAGCCTCGTGCTTCAAATGTAATCAGCGCGCAAAGATACAACTTCAATGCAAACAAAGAAGCAAACGTTAAGCTGAGTACACACTAGCTAATCCGCTCCGGTTGTAAGTTGTAATGCGCCCCACCGCGTCGAAAAGTTGAGCTACTCCTTGATATTAAACCCGTTTAGTGCGGTTTATACCGGTTTATACTTGGCTTTATTTTATTAACGCCGCGAATTTGGCGGTTTAATTAGAATTATGAATGGTTAGAGGTGATAAACGCTGAGTGTGAGGGACATTGAGTCAGTTGGATTTGTTTATTGGTTTTCAAAATAATATTGATACATACTGTATTTTAGGGGATAGAAGTCTGGTGATTTTATATAACGTGGACTGTAATTGCTTTCAGTAGTCTTCTCCGTATACACTTACTATACCAAATCTCACTCTCTCACAAGGTACAAAGAATTTTCTTAACTAGTTGAGACTTAATTATAAAAGAATTAACCATTTATCATTATATAACGACTAAGTGACTTTATAACACTAGAAACAAGTTGTCAAACTTCATTGTGAAATCGTGGCGTCTTATGAAAAGCTTAGTTAAGATGCATATGCATTTAACAGATGCGTGCACGGAAACACGAAACGTTTTGTTCCCATATCGTAGAATATTCTTACTGATATTATAAATGTAAAAAAAAACTATTGCCTTGTTACTTTTAAACAACTGAACGGAATTTAATAAAATTTGGCAAGGAGGTAAATGTATAATATGCGATTTATCCTGAGGATAGACATAGGATAACTTTTTTGTACTAATACGGAGGCAAACAAGCCGTCTATATCACACCACTATTCTTATCAATATAAGCAAAGTCGCTAGCTAAACAAATGAATAAATACCTATACGTCTTAAACTTGCAAATCGAAATCGACTCAAAAACTTTTTAACTGAAGGTTTTTCAGCATCTCCTTTAGAATATTTATTTTATCTTCGCGGAATAGCAAAGCAGACAGGTGAACCGTTTCACATGAAACCTTTTAATATGATTTACAAGTATTAACGAAAGGTTTCGGGCTACTTAGTGCCTTGAAAGCTTTCAATGTTTCCATTGAATAAGGGGAAAGTTTACGATTTTTTTTATATTCCAAAGTTGGAATTTGAAATTAGCTGCTCGAATACTGAATCAGGCACTTTAATAAAACATTCAAGATATACAATAATATTCATACTTGAAAACTATAAGATGAGTAAAATAAACGCGTGTTATTAAATTAATTCATTTATTTACTTATTGTTTGAGGTAATTTTATAGGCTAATTAATAAAACATAAGTTTAATTGTAGATAACTATAAAATAACAAGCTTTTAAATCTACATAAAATATTGTAAAAGACAAAACTTAAGTAGAAACTCATTTTAGTAAACACAAAATTGGTATCTGAATTGAATTAAAGTCAGAAAAACACTAAATACTTTTCATCGATTATTTTTGTATGGAGTTTTTAGTTGCATCGCTTTTTGCGCTAATCATAAAATGTAACACAAACTAAATTGTACTATCTAGCGTTTAAAAGAGTGGCGTGGAGTGTCTTGGCGGTTCTTTCCTTAGGATATACCCCATGTCTGTTCAGTCACCGAACCCAGCTGTAGGCAAATTCGCTGACGTCTCATTTGGCATTTTTTCATTGACCTGCATAAGTGTTATGGTGTAATTTTAAGCGAGAAAGAGGGTTGGAGCTATATAGCGTATTAGCGACCTGGCAGACGTTGTCATACCCGGAAAAGCTGATATATCGTCAGCAGCGCCACCTACCAGGCCCTACCTGAACACACACACAAAATTTCATTAAAATCGGTCCAGCCGTCTAGGAGTTCAGTGACATACACACGCACACAAGAAACATATATATAAAGATATAGCGCCGTCGCTCTTTCTCGCTCGTAAGACTCAAGTTTAACATGTATTAGGTACATCAGACCTTAAAATATGCCCTTGAGTTCAGTGACATGACATATCAATTATATTATACTTTTATACATATAGACACTATTTTAACGACTTTGTTTTGCTTGTTCCAGGTACATAAAAATACTTATGTTCACAGCAGTCTTGGATTTTTATCGTCTTACAGATTAGGGTAAAGTTTTATTGTAGCGATTAATGTACTCGTAAAACTTATTAATGTGGATTAAGGGTGCAAAATACTGATGATAGAAATGCTTTTTTGTAATGTATTAGGATCTACATACTTTGAGTTCTACTCGAAATATTACAAAAATTTAAGCTTTATTTGAGTAGCCTGTTAGTGTAGTGGTGAGTGAACCAGACTGCTAAGCTGGAGGTCATGGGTTCGAATCCCAGCCAAAGCAAATCTTGGTGTGAAGTGCACGATATTTTTTTCTGTGTCTTGGTCTTGGTGTAATTTATCTGCAATCTTGTATGTATTTAGCAATTGACTTGCTGCCATAGAACAGGCATTTCAGGTAGCCTTGTGTGAGTATTCCTAAGACACATAAGTAATAAACTTCATAAAAAAAGCCAATAAATGTAATGTCATTTTTTCTACATCTCAAGAAGAAGGCCCACTAGAAGAATTAGCCAGCAACTGGCTACTCTTTTCAATTCAAGAGAGATAGAGCATCATACAGAAGATCAGCAAGACACAGCCAAACGAATACACACAGCGGTGTGTAGTTGTTTCTGTGTTTTTCAGGGATCATTTAGGGAAGCGTTTTGAAAGACACGTTTTCCTATCCTAGGGACACACCATCTCCATCCATCTTAGGCTGTGGAATAAGCTTCCAGGTTTTCCCAAGAGACTATAGCATGGGGTTCTTCAAGAAAGGAGTTATAAGGTTTTTAAAGGGTTGGCAACGCGTGAGTGACACACCCCTGGTGTTGCAAACGTCCATTGGCTACGGTAACTGCATACCATCATGCAGGCCGTATGCTTGTTTGACACCTTGATAGTAAAAAAAAAAAACTTAAGGCCCTTGGGTAAAAAAATGGGTTGGCAACACATAAGTGACACCTCTGTCATTGCAAGCGTCTATAGGCTACGGTAACTGTTTAACATCCGGCGGGCCGTATGCTTGTGTGCCACCTAAGTAGTATAAAAAATTACAATTTGGCACAATTTAGTATGATCTATAGATTTGTCCGATAACAATGAAACTTCCAGCACTTAACATCTTAATATCCTTACTAATATTATAAATGTGAAAGTTTGTGAGAATGGATGGATGGATGGATGTTTGTTACTCTTTTAGGTAAAAACTACTAAACGGATCTGGATGAAATTTGGCACACAGATAGATTATAGTCTAGGATAACACATTGGCTACTTTTTGCAGCGATAACATACATCCACGCGGGCGGAGCCGCGGGCAACAGCTAGTAAATCATAAAGATAACCGTACCGATATAAGACTATACACATAAACAACTCGCCAGCAAACGGTTTACAAAAAAATATCCTTAGATACTACAAATTACATACGAGTATTATACAAACTGTTGAGACGTTTCCCGGTAGTCATCTACTATATTATCTCGTTGGGAGGCAATGGCTCCTAATGCGATACATTACGGGAACTAATGTAAATGTTGTTTGGTGGCCATTTATTGAGCAACCGGCATGTTTACAGGGGACCTTTTATAGTGTGTTAGTTACTCTTTGTTTCCAAATTTAACGAATGAGTGGCTCGTTTGTATCGGTTGCTATGACAACGGTATACGGTAGCCAGTTTATTCAGATCTTTTTGTTTGTGTCTTTGTTAGCCAATTTATTCAGATCTTTGTTTTGTTTGTGTCTTTGTTAAAATTACCTTTTATAGTGTGTTAGTTACTCTTTGTTTCCAAATTTAACGAATGAGTAGCTCGTTTGTATCGGTTGCTATGACAACGGTATACGGTAGCCAATTTATTCGGATCTCTGTTTTGTTTGTGTTTTTGTTAAAATTACCTTTTATATTGTGTGTTATTCTTTGTTTCCAAATTTAACGAATGAGTAGCTCGTTTGTATCGGTTGCTATGACAACGGTATACGGTAGCCAATTTATTCTGATCTTTGTTTTGTTTGTGTCTTTGTTAAAATTACCTTTTATAGTGTGTTAGTTACTCTTTCTTTCCAAATTTAACGAATGAGTGGCTCGTTTGTATCGGTTGCTATGACAACGGTATACGGTAGCCAGTTTATTCTGATCTTTGATTTGTTTGTGTCTTTGTTGAAATTACCTTTTATAGTGTGTTAGTTACTCTTTGTTTTCAAATTTAACGTATGCAATTATATCATGAGTGTTATAGTCTGAGGAAATGTATTAGGCACACTTTGATATCCACGAAACATTTAAATAATAAAAGTTTTAAAAATGCTATCGCATGTACATTTTTCACGTTAGTTTCCAATTCATTTTTATTTATCGGTGAAAATTTTTCAGTAAAACCTAAAAAATAATCTGTTGTGCCGAATACTGCGAAAAAAGTTGTTAATTTACTGCTTTTTATTTCGTTTTTCTTTTGTTCATCATTTATGTAGCTGTACGTGGTATTAAATAAAAACCTAAAAAACAGAATACCTATATTTATTTAAAAATGGAAAGAAAGAGTGTAGGTAAGTACTTGTGATATCTGTGCTACTCTTTGCTGTATGTACTTGTACATAGGTAAATAGAATATTCTTTATTGCACACCAAAATATAAGAATAGGTAAATAACGAGAAACAACATACCTAATATGTATGTAAATTTTCTTATCGCTACATGTGATCTCTTCCAGACAACCTTTGGATGGATATATATATTATTATATAAGTAAATGAGGATTTGGCAGTCGATGCCGTGTTATATTTTATAATAAAAAAAGAAAACAAGTTAATTTACTTGGCCGTTTAGTAATTAAATATGCTAGATCTCATGAAGCAGGCGGTGAACCTATTGCCATATATATATCTAAATTCCAAATTCCAGGCTAATTATGTTCCGGTGATAAACTCAGTACATCGGCAAACAGTCGTATGCTGTTCCACTTTGCTACGGAGACCGGAGAGCTGTTCAAATGACCCGTATAATATAGGTACAACACATAATATAAACTTTGGTTTATATCGTATCAGTCTGCTTGATCTGATTCCGTCCAAAATTCCGTTTAACGCATACACACATCTCAATGATTTCAATTATCGTATCCGAAATATCCGAGGCCTGCGTGACCGCTGAATGTCCGCGATGCAACCACAACGTATCTCTCAGTGAGCCTCTGGCTTTAATTAACTAAATGCTTAAGCGGGGTCTGTTGTGTTAGCGTCTCTTTTAGTTATGTATTACTTGGCAACTTTGTCCCTTTCTATCAAAATTATAAACCACAAACATTTTAGAAAATTATTCTCTTAAATGAACTCTAAACAAGCAATGATTTAATCAACTAGCGCTTTATATACGTGCCATGTATCCCTAGACTTCTTTCAAACTCAGGGTAACTACTACATACTACAAGAAAAGAAACATAAAAACTAAAATAAACCAACAGACCTTCTTGAAACTGTAGTTATTTTCCCAAAGTTTCCATCCTCCGAGATTTCTTACTCTTTTTTTTTATTTTATCAACTTAAAACTTCGCTCCACTAGAGGTAAATTCTAAAACAACACTTGTTTATTCTCCCTAGAAACTGAAGTTTTTTCGAAAAAACAAAATGCTGACAAGTTGAAATATAGCCTTTTTTATATTCGCTTAGACATAAACTTGGCTCTTAAATATTATGAACAAGTTGAACAAGTTTGTGAAGACGGGTGAGTAGGGATCAATATTAAGTTCCATTTTCGTGACAAATTCTACCATCCTGAACTTACCTTTTTTATGAATTAATATAATAACATTAGTGATGATGCTGCTCGAAATTAAAATTATTTTTTATATTATTTAAATATGGTAAACAAAAAATAGAAAGGATTGAGATAATTTAGCATTATTAGTTGTCCCTCTGATATTATACCAAGAATTTTCTATGGCAGACGATTCATGGTGAGGAATACTTAAGGTCTTTATAAAAATAAAAATCTTTTTAAATCGTCACTAACGATAATATCATAGGCCTTAATTAATTGTCCAACTTTAGGTTAGGGTTTCCTATCTTTCACAAACTGGGTCAATTCATTTAAAATTTTCATGTGAACACACAGAAGAACACGGATAAATAACCACATATAGTAGTGCGGTTGTGTTGCTGTGTGTAGTAAAATAGGATCCCAGGGTATTATCACAACACCTAATTAATGGGTCGGCAATACGAGAGTGATGCTCGTAAGTATTGCAAGCATTCAAAAGGTATGGTATGCCTACCGGCCCAACAAAAAAAATACACTTTAAAGACGAATATAATTTTATCAAAATACGGCGCATATTTTATACCATGTCTTTGGACAAAAAAATATACCAGAAATAGAATGTACTATGTAACTTGATCAACATACAAATAGGGTATTCCAGATTCCCCGACCGCCGAAATTTTAGTGAAGCACGATTGAAATACCAGGACGATGAAAGGGCGATGTTTTATACGTACTACAATATTCGACTCGCGAGAAATATTGGCGATGTCGAAAGAATACTCGATGCTTACAAAATTCCGTCACGGATGGGACTGGTTTTAATGTTAGCGGGATTTGAAGCGATTTTGAGACATACATAATGAAATATTATACAAGTAACTGTGTAGGGGTGTTTTGATTCGTATATAAATTTTATTATTTTGATTTATATGCTTACGCATTCATTATCATCTCTACACACGGGTGGACATTTATTTAGTTTTCGGAGACATCCCGTTTTTTTTTTCAATAAAATATAGCCTATGTTATCCGTTGATTACTGAATTTTTTAATTGTGAAAGAATTTTAAAAATCCGTCCAGTAGTTTTTGATTTAAATCGTAACAAACAAACAAATAATTAAATATTAGTTTAGATATATTTACCAATTTTTAGGTTGCACATATATGTACATATAATGCCTAGTTAGTGTTTGACCTATCTGGATCAGAAGATGTTAAATATTATTATGGTAAAAATATATTTAAAAGAATATTTTCCAAACATACATACAAGTATTTTCCTTATTGAATGACCTACATAGAAAATTACGTTTAACCGCATACCTGCGTAGTAGCTTGCCTTCAAGTTCAGTGTGGGCATATCCTTAGAGAGTTGCTTGAAGGGAGTTGTTTCCGTACATTCTTAACTGACTCGCTACCCCTTACATGCTATAAAGTAACTTTAGTTACAACACTGCTTTTTTGTAAGGAAACATCAGATGGATGATCCGCAGTATGTGCGTGAATACTGAATACTGAGGCGCTTTAGTTTTTGTATATTGAATTGAATTGTGAAAGCCGTCCAGTCGACTTTTAACTTTAAATCAATGGCTTTGAGTTTATTTTACCTTTCACGTGATATTTTTTTACAATTTTACTTAGGCCTGTTTTTCATCAAGAAAATCATCATTGTTGAAAACATGCTTTTAAGAAAGGGGTTACAGGATTGGCACCGCGCGAGTAATACCTCTTGTGTTGCAAGCGTCCATAGGCTACGGGTAACTGCTTACCACCGTATGCTTGTTTGCCTTAATGAATCCACATATCAAACATTTAATTGCAATAACTCCCAAAATACCGTAACTATATAACATTTTATTTAGGAATTTAAATAATTTCTTATATAAATGTCTCTGCTGTTTTGAGGAACCGTCATTGAGTCATGTAAGAAGGTATTGTTTACTTAGCTAATAAAACATTACCTATATAACACTACTAAATATCCTACTAACCGAACCGCGGTCACGACGACCAATGTTCGTGGTGACGAGCACCATATAAGCTGACTACGCAGGACATATTCACAATAGATCAACTCGTATGTGTTTGCAAACACAGGTATAAAATGCACTCTGTTTTTCTCACATAGTCCGATTAGATGGGAGTAATCCAAAACGATCAAAAGGTCGTAGAACCGACGCCTTTACTAAATAATGTCTTATACATACGTGTATAATACTAGCTGTTGCCCGCAACTTTGCTCGCGTCGATATTTTCAATAATATCCTACTAATATTATAAACGCGAAAGTTTTTAAGAATGTATGGATGTTTTTTTACTCTTTCACTCAAAAACTACTAAAAGGATCTGGATTAAATTTCGCACAGAGTTAGATTATTGGAATAACACATAGGCTACTTTTTATCTCGGAAAAAGACTCTGTTCCCGAGAGAATGTACGCGCGGGCGAAGCCGCAGGCGGAAGCTAGTATTAAATATAGCTATCCCATGCCCAGTTCGTACGGCGGTAAACATTTATAGCCTATGACACTCACAAATAACGTGGCTTTCTATTGGTAAAAGAATTTTCAAAATCGGTTCAGTCGATTTAGAGATTACGACCTCACAAACTTTACCTCTATATAATATTAATATACACTCAATGTAATCTGTCGCTAGCAACAAGACCTAACCTTTACCCCCAACGTCGCTTGCGCGAGATAAATGTGGTCATACTTTACGCACCGCTTTCAAGGTGCAAAGAAACGGGAGGCTGTGTGGGTGGTTGAAATCTGTAGCCGCATACGAGATTTCCCCCATCCGGGGCTACATTTGAATGTGGTGTATTAGTGAATGGTTAGATTTATCGTTCACGTAACGACAACCATCCTACAATTTATGGTAGGGCACGTTGTATACCCAAACGGATAGGTACGTCGTGGATTGTAGAAGCATGGAAGAGTAATCTCATTACTATGTGCATATTAGTGGCTGTTTATCGATGTCCTCTTGTTGTCGTGTTGTGCAAGGGCATTCTCCCCAGTTTTCCTGTTTACGAGTTTTATTTAGTTCCACCCCTCAGTCTACTCAGTTTCCTTTTGCTCGTATGCGCGAATCCATTTTTATTTTTATTCAATTTACTGGCTGCAATACTTTATGTTCTTATCGGCTGCATTGTAAAGTTGTCCGGGGTTTATTTAGCCTTTTTGTCGGCGTTGAAAAGCCGCTTTTGTTTCTATTGTACTCACGTCTGCCTTTTTTAATTGAAAAGTATTTGTAATTTGAATATAATTTAAATATTTTATGTGATGATAGTGTTTCTCCGCCTTTACTAAGTAAAAAAGGGTGTTAAAAGTTTGATGCCGATGCCTGTGGCATTGTTACGGCTAGTGGCAAAGGAAAGCATCGTGAGGATACCTAAGGCATGCCTTATGCCCGCATTGGGCTGGCATGTGTAGCTTAAATAACCTTTCCTCTCTCTTGATAGAGAGGAGGAGCCTCATGTCCTTAGGCCCCTTGCTAAAGGATTGTGACACTATATTATTATATGAATTGCAATTAGTATTAAATAACTATATGTTATCACGATGAATAATACCATATGTCCTTTTCTAAGACACCAAATACTATCTCCTTCTTCTTATAATAATATATCTCAAAGATCTGTTCAACCGTTTAGTCGTATAAAAGCAACACACAGCGGAGTTACTTTTTGCATTTATAATAGTTATTACTTATCCGTATCCAACAATTCTAAGTAGACCGCACATTCAAAGCACAGTACGTACCATGTATACTGCTTTACGTATGTGTACTCGTATTGCTCTGTGGTCTTAAAACGCGACCTCCAGTACATTTAACGTCACCAGTGATTTATATAACTCGATGATATTTTTTTATACACCCTCTAAGATATGCTCTGTCGTATGAAGCGGGGATTATTTATTATACAGTTAAGACTTTTTTTTTGCTGTGTGTAGATTAATAGGGAGTTTTAAGGAATGCTGGTTATGAGGTCATATTTTTCTTTTTTTTTTTCTTTGGAACAGCTTGTGATGCGAGTTTCTTAAGTAATTCTCTTTTGAAATATTACCTTGTCATCATTCTATTTTATAAAATGCTACATGTATGATGTCAGCTAATAAGAGATGTTATTTGGATGCATAAGAGAGGTTTTAAGGGGTTATTCTTGCAGCCTGAGCACTTCGATACCTACATTTTTAAAGAAGTTACACACCAAGTTTTTAGGCATTGATGCACGTTTATTTCTTAAACGTGCTTCTGCATCGCAAACAGTCACATGAATCGTAGTGAATATGTTTAGGCAATTTTTTTAACATATAGGTACCTATTTACGTTGATTTTCTTGTCGGACTTCGAAGTTCAAATTCATTAATTGATTGTGTTGAAAAAATCTAATGAGGATCATTTAATTATTAAACGAATCAAACTGGAAATGTAGAAAATCATTGTCAGCCAATTTGCAATTCGCTGACAGATTTTAATATATCAGTTAATTATAACATAATTATTACGATGTCAATTTCAATTAACAGAATGAAACAGAGGTGGTGACAGACCTGTGGTTTAGCTTAATTAAACGAATATTATGAACTGCACTCTGACATTACATTAACTTTGAACACAATTATCATTTTACACTTTGTTAAATTATACATGTTAAATTGAATGTACTTTGGTTTGGTAATCAAAGTGGTGACGTTGCCATCGAAACCGCAACGAATGTCACTGCTTAGATTCCCGAAAAGAGAAATTCCCGGCGGTCATGGGTTCCATTCCCAAATTGGACAGAACTTTGTGCGACTCATAAATGTTTTTTTGTTGTTTGTTTGTTGTGATCAAAAACTCTCAGGTTAGATACTAACCAAACGATAAGAAGAGGTCCCAGGCAACACAGGGCAGTAGTTATCGTAAAAAAAATTAAAACAAAATGTAGGACAGCAATGTTTTTGGCCTTTTTAAAGCTCCACAGGGTACGCGGGCGGACTTTATAATGAGGAATGTTATACCATTGTTCAAGTTTAAAAAACTGAAAACTATCGTGTTGGCAACATACGCATATTATGCAGCATAATGTTTGGCTTAAAGTTACCGTAGTTGATAAAATATTTTAAAAACCTCCAAGCTACCCTGACTTTGTCCGAGTTTTACCATTTTTGCCTGATTAGGAATTCAATTTTTAAGTCCATAATCTATCTCTATGCATAATATCATTCAGATCCGTTCAGTAGTTTTTTTGTGAAAGAGTGAGAGAACAAACATTAACACATACATACATCCATCCATCCTCACAACCTTTCTCATTTATAATATCAGTAGAATTAATTAAAAGAAAAGGATTAATTATTGATTAAATAGTAGGGGGATTGCTAAAACATTTAAAAAGACGATATACAAAGGCAACAAGATTCTTAATCGCAAAACATCGATAAGTATAGTAATTTTCTGTTCGCTTCCCGACCCAATCACCTCAATAACGGTAGCCATGAAGCCTAGTTAGGTAGGCCGAACGGCCGACTATTAGGCCGAGAACATAGCACTAAAGGCATAGGTAAGTAATTCACGTAATAGCACTGGTAGTTAATGGTATTGGCCAGAAATGTGATAGCACTGAGTTTGGAGCCGGGCCAAATACAAAACATATTAGTAATTCTACGCGTAGAACTAAATATATTGTTAAATAGAGCACAACGTAAGTCATTAGTATTTGTTGGTATTTAAATATGATAAGTATTTGTTGGTATTTAAATATGATAAATCAGTATATGGACTGTCTGATAGTAAGCAGTTACCGTAGTCTACGAATGCTTTCAATACGCGGAGCATCAAACACTTTTTATACAGGATACAAACACGTTTCTTTAAAAACGCATCCATAAATGAGCACTGGAGACATGGCAGAAAAAGTGGCAAAAAGCTATTTCTTCACGTATTTATTTATATATACGTATTCTATAGCTAGGTTTATAGTACGCTTATGTGCAAATCATAATGTCCCCTTATCTTGCCTTGAGCGACATAAACCGATTAACGAATTCGTGAGGCGGGCAGTTCTCTCCAGCTGTGTGTTTTATCTAATTACCACTCTGCCCAATTCATTTAATAATATGAAGGGTCAGCTGCTTTTACTTGTACGTGTATTACTATTAAATTGGCTGTCTGCACATTTACCATTGCACAACGTGTTGTGGGTTCGAGACCCACACGGGACAAAAACTTGTGTGTACCAATGTCCATAATTTTATTGGTTGTCCCGAATCTGGGTCTTTTGTTGAACAGATTTTCTTAACATTTGAGTTTATTTAATGATTTAAATGTACTATCTACCGATAGCAAATTTAAATTATCGAATAGACTCCAATGTTAAGTTGGAGCTGCCGCTCCTGAGATCAAGAAGCATCCAAAAAATTTCAAGCACCCACTGTCTTATTTTTAGCGAAACCTAAGTTTCAAAAAAAAACAATTCAAAATTTGACTCAACGCCAATAAAAAATCTTAACATGACTTTTATACATAACTATAAGATCACCTTTATGCAGATGATTTACAAATCTATACGCAAACTCCAGCTTGTAAATTGACTGAAGCCTTCTCAACTATCAATACGGATCTGACGCGAGTATTGGATTGGAGCAATAAATTTGGGCTTCAAATTAATCCTCAAAAGACCCAGGTTATTGTTGTTGGCAGCCCCGGTATGATGTCCAAAATTAATTGGTCGCTATTGCCACAAATTAGTTTAGATACTACGATTTTACCAATTTGTAAAAGTGTGAAGAATCTGGGCATATATATAGATAAGAACTTATCCTGGGGCCCCCAGTTGCAAGAAGTCAGTCGTAAACTTTTTGCTTCTGCAGGGTCGTTGCGAAGACTGCGGAATTTTCTTCCAATTGCTACCAAGACTAGCTTAGCTCAATCTCTCTTACTTCCTATTCTCGACTATGCCGATGTCAGCTATCTGGATCTCACTGAGGAGCAACTTGATAAGCTTGAGCGACTTCAAAATTTCTGCATAAGATTCATATTTGGTTTACGCAAATATGATCACGTTTCACAGTACCGAGATATGCTCAAGTGGCTCCCTATTCGACTTCGACGGAATACTCATATTCTCACGCTACTTTATAACATCCTGTTTAATCCTTCTACCCCCTCATATTTAAAAGAACGTTTTCAGTTCCTGAATGACACACATGGAAAGTCCCTGAGATCGTCGGAAAACTTAAGGCTGGCAATACCAATGCATTCCACAAAATTCTATGACAAATCCTTTACCGTACATGCCGCTCGTTTGTGGAATGCATTGCCAGTCGCTATTAGGCGAGCACAGACCATATCCTCTTTTAAAAAAATGGTTTACGAACATTACCTTCAGCGTAACTAAAGAACCTAAATTCTTCTTTCTTATAGATATTGTATATGTAATAAAATTTGTATCTTTTTATTTATCTATTCCATTAATTGTTTGTACCTAATGATGTAGGTAAAATGTTATTTATTTGTGTAGGTATATGTATTGTTTATAACGACATAATATTATGTATGTATGTATAGTTCTTAAGGCGATACCTCGAAAATAAATTGTGGTTTTATGGGCGTGGCTTAGCTTCCACGGCTGGCCGCTACGCGTCGCCTTCGTCCGTGTGACGTTGTCAAATAAGTGATTAGAAATATTTTATTGAGTTTTTAGGAATTTTAGCACAGGAGGCATGGAGTAGACAAAAATAGAACAATTAATTATAAAATTAAATGTTTACCATTGGCAAAATACATAGATACATATTTATAAATATATATATTTAATTAAAAAGTTCAGAAAATATCACTCGATGCAATATTTTTCTTGGTAATAACTATTATATAATATAACTACGATTGTGTTATTGTGTTTAATCAACTATAAGTGAATAAATAAATATATATAATTCTTCTGTATGTGTGTATGTCGCTGAACTCCTAAACGGCAGGATCGATTTTAATGAAATTTTGTAGGGTCACGGATGGTTCAGATTCACAATTGGACCCGGTGGCGCTGCTGTCGGTATATCGGAACTGGCAGACGTCGTCCTACCCGGAAAATGTCCGGGTAGGACGACGTCTGCCAGGTCCGCTAGTATAATATATCGCTAATATAATAATATATATATATATATATATATTTTATAATACTTGGTTGGCAAACAAGTATACAGCTCGCCTGATGTTAAGCAGGTACCGTAGCCTATGGACGCTTGCAATACCAGAGGTGTCACTTGCGTGTTGCCAACCCATTTTTTTTACACCAGCGCTTAAGATGCGAGTATCCCTAGGATACGAATACGTTTATTTAAAACACAATATGAGCGCTGAATACCTGTACTCACACACAGGAACACAACTACACCGCTGTGTGTAGTTATTTGGCTGTGGTCTTATGTAAGGTGGAGGTCCTTCGCCAGTCAGGCTTGCTCGCTAGTATGGTGCCCTATCTTTCTTAAAATTACTCAGGCTGAGGTGATTTCTTTTTAATTTTCTTGTAACAAGTTGTTTTTGACGGCTCCGCAGTTATAACCTAACCAACTATTTTCTTTTCTGGTAACAAGTCGTATCTGACGGAGTCGCAGTTTGCAACCTAACCTAATTTTCTAGTAGCTATTTCTAACTTAGTCTAACGTATTTTATAGTTAGCAAATTAATTTAGGTGTTTTAATCTAATATTTCCAATTATACTGCTTAATTAATCTGACTGAATATGGTGTTCCTTCATTTGAAGACAGAAATTTCATAGAATGTTAATAATTAATAAAATCTATGTATATATACGTAATGTATCTATTTCTACATATTTATTGAAATAAAATACCATGGAAAAATATACCGATCAAACAGCATGCGTTAAAAATTCTACTGTTTGATTATTTTGTTAAATAAAAACAAATATTTTTAAATTCATTAAGTTTCTGCTATGTCGAATATGTTTAATTGAAGTCAATTGTCCATTGAAACCATTATATTCGAAATATGGACATTTTAAAGTTCATTGAAACAATAATATTCGAAATATAAATACTGTTTTGCAGAAAATGTTTCATATAATATTTGGGCCCTGTAGCTTAAATATTATATGAAACATTTTCTGCGAAACAAAATTCGATGAAATTTCTGTCTGTGAATGAAGGGCGTTCCCTTCATTATAAAAAAACGGCGTTCCCATCATTCGCAGACAGAAAATTCATAGAATTTTGTTAATACTAGAAATGACAATAGCAAGTAGGTTAGGTTAAAACTGCGACCTGCTAGAAACAATTTTACATAAATAAAAAAAACTTACCGCAGCCTGAGAATATATAATTAACATTATTATTTAAATATAACATTATTATTTAAACATAACATTATTATTTTAATTCAAAATTATACTTTACCTGTAAAATATTTGACTGAAGTGAAATTTGCAACCCTTTATCTCTCTATCTTTTTTTAAATACTCTTTGTATTTAAAAAAAGATCGTAAACTCGTTTTCTCGGTAATAACTTTTATATAAACTAAACAATATGAGGATAAAGAATATTTAATTTGATTTTCTATGAGAATATCGAAAAATAAAAAGTATTTTTTAACAAAAAATTTGAGTTGAATTTGTTTAGAGTAAATATTCCGTGTATTGAATATTCTATGAAATGACAATATGATAAAAAAAGTGAAACGAACATCTATAATACTTTTATTTTTCTTATTATTAAAATTATTTTATTTATTATTACATTGAAGGAAACTAATCAGAAATATTTTTAAGATTGGATTTTTATAATCCAATCTTAAAAATATTTCTGATTAGGACATAGGTACTTAATCATATTTTACTACCTACTATACTAATATAACCTTACGTATATCATCAAAAAATACTAAAAATAATCTCGAAAATTTACAGTTTTTTTTTTATACAAAAAGTTGAAGTGCTACTCCATCCCTCTTTGTGTTCTTAGTCTGTCACTTTCGGTAATAGTTCCACTAGAGTTGGGAAAATGCCTGAGCATTTTAGGCAAATTTGGCAGAATGTCTATAAATGCCCGAAAAAATTCTATGTAAGTTGTAAAATGTTATACCATGTGCTCAGTTGCACTTTGAGACGCATTCGACACTTATTGTTAGTTATTCTTAGTGAATAACGCAATGAAGGGAAATGAAACGAAGGATGCGCAAAGGCATAAAGTCACGATTTAATTTTTGCCCTGTGATCGTGGCGTGAACTTGGAGAAGTTCTATGTTCAGCAGAGGAATGCAAAAGCTGATGATAATTAGGAATTGATTCTGAACCAAAAATATATAATGTCGGTATTATCGGGTTTTATTATTTTGCCCGCCAGGCATAAACACATTGGGCATCTCTTGCTATCATTTACTTTATAAAGTAAGTCTTAAAAATATACTATAATGTAGTACATTCAATACGAATTTGTGATGAATTGAATAACTAATTTGGTTAATGACCTGTTTAATAAATTATAACATTTAAAACTACAAAAATCTGAGAGAACCGATCTGCAAAAAAGTAGCATACGTCCGTCGTTGGTGAGGCCTACCGGCCGACTAAAAGTGTGGCGAGAGAGAGTGATGCAAATACTTTTGTAAGGCAAAAGAAGAGAGAGCTATAATGATGCATGCGCTCAGAATAAAATAACGTATGTGCCAAATTGAATTTTCTACTTTTTACTAAAATACATTATCAAATCAAAAAAAAAAATCTTTGCAAAACTTTGATACGATTGTCCTCTATGTTTTAAAGTAAACCCCGTTGAATAAATCTTAAGTTTTATTACATAATACAGAAAAAGGGAAAAAAATAGAATGGACTTCGCAGCTGTTTTCTATCGAGGATATTTCTTCCAATCACGTTTTCCTCTTACCATATGGTAGATCATAGAATCAAAAAATGTATGCTAAAGTTTTAACTTCCTATTTTAAATGCTTAGCGAATTACACTTATTATAATATCCTTATTATTTTCAATGTATCACCTTAATAGGTATTCATTTGTACCTAATTATTATTTATTTACCTTCATTCCTTGTATTTATAACACCAAAACCTCCCACTACTTTTGCTTTATTATATTTAATTTTCTCTTCTGTCCATCCAAAGGTTGCCTGGCAGAAATTGCTTTTAGCAATAAGGCCGCCCATTGTACATAAATGTGTAAAATAATATCTGTATCATTAATGTTACTGGTGTACAATAAAGAGTTTTCTATTCTATTCTATTCTATTCTATTCTATTCTATGATAACCGTGAATTGAATCGCGTTAGAGCAGCGATTTACGTGGGTAACGCGTTAATAAATTTGGTCCAACGGTGGGCGGCGCGGTCGTGTGGTGAGCGGTTACGGCGGGTTCACACTGACGCAGTTTACTTGTCGCGCTTCGTGAAATACTAGGGCAGGTTCGTGTTACGGTGGAAGTTATATTTTATTTTACTTTTTGTTCGTATGTAATTTTGTTTAGGTCAAAACAAATTATCGGGCTTCTAACTTTGTTCTGTCGGTTTGCTCGTGTGATATGTCAATAATTAGCACTGCGTAAAAATCACTATGCACTTTTCAATGAACCTATACGATGCAGAATAATTGGTGTGTAGCTTTCGTAAGGTAATTTTACGGCTTCTTCTAAAGGTTGTCTTAAAAGAAGAAACTATGGAGCTTCTTCGCCGTCTCAAGAACTATACACGGTATTATTATTTACCTGTTAACTGTCTCAATACAGGGCAAAGGCCTCCCCTCCCTTTTTCGATGTTACATTTGCCAATTGAAACCAATCCCTTCTTTAGGCATGTAGTTCATTTAAGTCAGATGGTAGACCTAAAATAAGAAAACATTATTTAATCAATTTTTACAAATAAACAAAAAATATGACGTCACGTAATTAAACGGCCGTAGTCTGAATGACTCCTTACCATATGCTAAACCGGGCCTTATTTCATTTGAAGTTATTTGATTGCAGTAACGCGGCCGCTTGCATTTATGATAGCCTGTGTTAGCAGTTAACACCTTCTAAATAGTTTATATTACTATGTGTTACATACTTGTATAATTTACAATGCGTTGGCGTAATTACTTTACAGCTGTTCTGCAAGCGAAAAAAAACAAAAGAAAAACGTATATTCGAAAGAACTACATACAAAAACAATAAATAAACACAAAATTATCTAGAAAATAGAAATAAAGTTTATGGTATACTCACATCTATGTGCAGCACTGATTTTCAGATCAAGGATCAAAAATTGTATTGTTTCTTAGAAACATGTACCGCATAGTCGTTTTTACGAAATATTAAGAGCGGATCGCCCATAAACTGATCTTTCGCTTATAACTAATATAAGTATTGATAAATTCCATCTACTATTTTTTTTTGCTGTTTCGATCGTAATGTTAAATACGACAAGAAACATATTGCGTAAAACCTGTTTACAAACTTTCATTAAAATCAATCGTGATTTCAGAGGATGGCCAAATATCGTAATATGAGACTTTTATTTATAGATAGGTACCTATCTAATCTGTATTCGTATATTTACTGATTCTAACTTCTAACATTAGTTTTAAGTACTAACTAACATACACTTGTCGATAATAATCAAAAGTATAATTGTACGACCATGTTAAATACCCGAATACGAGTATTATCGGTTTTATAGATCCAGAAATTGAAGAAATGTAAAATTTAACTCAGTACATAAAATAAACTTTTTAAAAACATTGCTTGTAACAGGTGCTTCAAAGAAAAACTTGTCAAAAGGGGATATCCCCGTTCGATACAATATTCATTTTGCAAACCCCCTCGCCCTTCGCCCCGGGGTATAAGTCAACCCTTCAAGATCTTCGCCTAACTTAGATACGGCAATTTGCATAGCATGAAAGGTACTTTGTAAACACTTGCCTTTGTTTAATTTTTGGATGTGGTTTTTAAATGTTGATGTGAGTCGGAAGTTAGCTTGAATAATATTGTATAATCTTCTTCTTATGTATAAAAATGAATCCCTATTTCTCTTTGTCACGGCATCACGCGTGAACGGCTTGACCGATTTCAGTAACTCTTTTTTTGTTGTTTGTAATTGTCAGGAGAAGGTTCTTATGTAAAAAAATAAAGTTGCGCTGAAAATAGTTTAACCCGGACGAAGACGAAGAAGAACTAGCGGCCCACCCCGACGGTGGGCCGCTAGTTCTTTGTAAATCTAATCTCCATGTCGTTAGCTCTTTATATAATGAATGACAAACTTCAAAGCTAAGCATAAGCTTCAAAGAATTTTGTAGATTAGAGAGAAAAAACATTATTAGTACGTGTCCTTTTATGTCATCATAACGGATCGTTTTTATCTGGACTAATCAGCTGATGCGCGCCTGCGCTGCGTTTTAGTATTCTTCTTTCTTTATTCCTCGGTATAACTACTAACAAGCATGATGCGTTTTATGTGATGCGAATTAAGGTACGTAATTGTTTGACTAATCATTAAAGACTTCTAAAATTCTTATTTTCGGAGTATGAAAATGAGAACTTTCTATTCTCACTGCCTATGTACATGATATATATTGAAAGACTTATTCTATTATTATAATTATCTATAGTGGCACAGAGCACTTTAATTATAGGTAGTGCTATTTATCATTTCAACCCAACTCGTCTTTTTCCACATTGCTTTAATATTTAAGTATATTCGAGCTGATTGCATAGCAAAAATGCTAAAAATATTTAATAATCATTTCAACCCATACACGTCCCACTACTGGGCACAGGTCTTCTCCATACACCTAGAGGGAAATTAGCCTACTATATATACCTCGCTGGCCAGACGGGCTGGTGTAGGATTTTGTTTCAAGTTTTCCCTCTTTTTCAGTGGATATTGTCTGCCTGACTTACATCCTTAGTCACCTCTTACGACACCCTCAGGATGGAACGGGGTGATGACATTTGTATTCTTAATCCGTCACCACACGGACATCTATATAGAATATATATAGAATAGTGCTATTCATCTATATAGAAATGCCGTTGAAATTTATCCGTGACTGAAGCACCTAATACCTCACCTAAATTGTAACAAACTCTCCAAAGTAAGAGTTTGATAATTAGATTTATACTTGCAAACTGTTCAAGTCCTTTGTTTCATTAGACATTTTGTTTGAAACATCTCTTCGAAACCGAAGGAGACGTGACACCGCCGTATTCTTGCAAGTTTTATTTTTGATTTGGAAGTGTTTGTAAATAAAATATGAGAATGGCTTCCTATCATTAGATTGACAGATAGTTTAGGTAGATATGATTGTTGAGATTTTTTCTTTTTTTCCACTCAGGCGGCCAACAAGCATACGGCCCGCCTGATGTTAAGCAGTTACCGTAGCCTATGGACGGTTACAATACCATAGGTACCACTTGCGTGTTGCCAAACCATTATACCAGGGCATTAAGAGTATTCCTGGGATGGGAATGTGTTTCTTTTTAAACGCATCCCTAAAAGTCCACACACAGGAACACAAGTACACCGCTGTGTGTAATTATTTGGCTATAGTCTTCTGTAAGGAGGTCCTTCCCCGTTGGGCTTGCTATATAGTATGGTGCCCTACCCTGTCCTCTTGTAAAAGTACTTTAATCCATTTTAAAATTAACTCTGCCATATTTTAAAGTAACTCGTTCCTGCGGTACGAGAGTTGTTTAACTTGCCCTGTGTTTTTGTGACTTTACGAAAATACAAGAAGAATCTGGTATTCTGCCAAAAAAAAACGATCTTATGTATTGTTAATATGTAGAAAAATATTATATCTCACGTTATAAGGCTTACACTTCATGATAAAAATAGAAAAACCCAGGGATTTTCTCCCTGATTTTTCTATTTTTATTTGTCATGTGAATCGAGACAAAGCCTGTTTTCGTAGAAATTAGAATCTCGTAAAGTGTGAACGCGTATCTGTGCTTTTATTATTGTTGTATTGATATGGAGATCGTATCTCTGATTGGAAGTTGGAGGAAAAGAGTGCAAACGATCTCTTCACTTTTTATGAAAGCGTGTTTTAAATATTCTGAATGAATTAATACATACATTAATCTTACTGTTTCCTGTCATATGGTTTATAAAAATAAATTCATCATCTAGACCCAATGACGTCCACTGCTAGACATAGACTTTTTTATACTACTTTGGTGGCAAACAAGCATACGGCCCGCCTGATGTTAAGCAGTTACCGTAACCTACGCACGCTTGCAATGGTATCATTTGCGTGTTGCCAACCTATTTTTTTACAGCAAGGCTTTAAGATGGGAGTATCCCTGGGATAGGAAAACGTTTCTTACAAAACGCTTTCCTAAATGGAGCTCATTTATGGAGACCAGCCCTTCTAGATAAGTGGTATTAAAAGTAGTCGAATCGAATAGAATAGAAAACAAATGAAGATAGAAGTAGATAGAATACTTATATATATATATATATAGGAACACAACTACACCGCTATGTATTATTTGGCTGTGGTCATCTGTAAGGTGGAGGTCCTTCCTTAGTCGGGCTTGCTCGCTTCCATAATGCTCTACCTCTCTTAAACCCTCAACTTACTGTACTTACACACAGGAACACAACTACACCGCTGTGTGTGGTTATTTTTCTGTGGTCTTCTGTAAGGTGGTGGTGGTCCTTCCCCAGTCGGGCTTGCTCACTAGTATGGTGCCCTACCTCTCTTCAAAGACCTACCCCAAGTATTTTCACAGCTTTTGGTCTTAAGGTGACAGTTGGTAGTGACCTTCGGCAGTTCGCTACCTGGTCCTTTCGATTGTCGTTTCACTTTGTTGGAAACCTGCTCACGATGTATCTTCCAACTTAAAAAAGGAATAGAATTACACAATAAATATATATAATATATTCGAACAAAAACAGTACAAGAAGAAAAAGAATACTAATATCATTCTGTGCTAGCCTAAACAGGTTGCGATCTCAGCGTATCAAAAATACTAGAACAGATGCCTAGTATTTGTAGGATATGAAACGCATACCAACGCAGAAGTAGTACCGCTGCCAGCCAATTGTATACCTAGTGAAGAATATTTTCGGCCAATAATACACAGAAAATTGAATATTTTTGTTACTAAAATATTGAATGAAATGAAATTAATTCCTATTAATTACAAAGTATAAAAAGGTTGCTGAGATAGACTGGATATGGAAGGCAGAGGACCGGTTGTGGTGGCGTAAATTAGGAGAGGCCTATGTCCAGCTGTGGACTAATATAGTCTGATTGATTGAATTACAAAGTCGTATTTTCATTGCTTTCGTTTTAATATAACTCGTGGTATTTAATTTAGATTTGATATCTTTACACATATTGTCTTCTCTCTCGAACATAACGTGTAGCCAGCACGTGCAATCGAGAACAACATTAAAAGGTTCTCATATTTTCAAATAGCTAAGAGACATTATCATTATTGGTTTTAATTGTAACAAAATCTAGTACTTAAATCTGAGATTATTAAACTCATAAAAACGACAGCGAGATCAGTGACGGAGATTACGTAAACTGTAGTAACAACCTCGTCGCTTTAGGAGCTTCAACGTTAAAAGCCCAGAATAATAAAATTGTTAGATACAAATCAGAAAGTAACTAGGCAGAGGAAACGGCGGCGGTTCTATGGCCATAAAATGTGAAGGTACTGCTTTATGGCACTACAAAAACATTTACTTTCCTTATATACCTACCTAGTACATATTTTTTTCACTACGTCAAGTTTATATTGCTGGAAATCAATATTTGTTTGGTTTAGTTTTTCATCACATCTATGCCTATAATATAAGGATGTGTATATATTGGAGGTTAAGCCGCGACTACAAGTTGAAACTTCTATGTCGCATGCATGTATCTTATGCTTCGCATGAAGTAAATAATGTTTAATTAAGCGAAGTGAACTGTAGGTCTACACATGATCTACACTGAAGTCTAAAGTCTTGAGATTACGATATGAATTATGCTAAAATATGTGTTCAACTTTCAGACGCTTTAAGAGTCATGGATGCACCAAAACAGCGAAAATTTTTATTTTTTTATTTTAAATTTATTTATGTTAAAACGGTTTAAAAAAAACAAATAACATAGATCAGACACAATAGATAGAAAATTAAGTACAAAATAATTATAGAAAATTAAAACTAAAATAACAATTAATTTCTAAAATATTTACATGAATAGTTATTAAAATTAAAGTAACCTAACCTACTTACAAACAATCAGATATTATATTTAAAGGTATTAACCTATAAATAAAATATCTGATTGATATCACAGTTCTGAGGAAAGGTGCCCAAAAGACTGGCCACATTCCCACGCTGGATTGCAAGGCTAATACGTTGACCCAAGTAAAGGCCAGCGTTAGGATCGTGAGATGACTCGACCAAACGCCTTGATATCTCACGATACAATTTGTGGGCACTTGGGCCCCATGGTCCTAGAGTTTCGACCCCAAAAGGCTCAAAAATGTAAGTCTCACCGAGACTTTCATATTTGCGCCGCTTGAGGCACTCTGCAGAAGTGGCGGCCGAACCCACTTTAATGCCAGTGAATGAAAGATGAGAAGGCGCCAAGGTATCTACACAGGTATCTATTTCTAAAACAAAATAATACAACATAAAAGGCATCTAGTAACTATTTAAATGTGAGGCAAAATTTATATATTATTGCTTTCGCAGAAGCTTAAACAAACAGACCTAACTAAATTAAAATCATCTGCAAACAAATCACAATTAGGGTTGGCTTTCACGAGGTTATTCAGAGATGTTAGAACACGCGGAATAGGAGCCGACGCTCGAGCCTCTATGCGACACGTAGGTACATCCAAAAGATGGTGTCTCCGGGTGCGAATACAGTTATCCGGAGTGTAAAGGCGAAATTTGACTGCCTCGGTGGTCCAGTGGTCGCAGTATGCGCCTGCTGTGCACGAGGTTGTGGGTTCGATTCCCGCACAGGACAAAACTTGGTGTGGCCCACAAAGAGTTGTTCTGAGTCTGGGTGTAATTTGTGTCCGTTAATTGTATGTTTGTAAAGTCCCCGCGACACAGAGCTGGTTCTCTAGTGCGGGAGTTGTCTTTTTAAATTTATAAAAAAAAAAAACAGCTCATTGTGGAGATCTTTACAATTTGCATTATTCTAAACAAAAAACTACTGTATGTGACAAAGTACCGTTGATTTACTTAATAATTGGTTTATTACAAATCAGACTCAGAGAAAAATAAACAGGGGTGTGCACTGTAGCTTCACCCTTACCTAAAGATCGTTAGTTCTCACGCCGGCCTTCAAGATATCATTTCTTTCGCTTCACTAACAAATATATCTTTAACATTTGATCGCGTGGATACGTTTGTAGATCGTGCAGCTCACGCAATGCCTCAAGGCCGAATATTGAGCGATGGATAAATTGTATAATAAAAATACGAAAAAAGTAGAACTAGTAGAATACAAACATCCACATATTTCGTTGGTTTTGTGGCAAAGTGATAAGTATTAGTTATGAAAGAAGTTAGAGGAGTCTAAATTGTTATTTATGAAGGTGTCTTGTTGAGTATTTTGTGGAGAAAGTTGAGGAAGTTTTATCCTACTCCTCACATAACTTACATGACAACTTCTTATTATACTGTATATTGGGATCTGTTTATAACGTAATCCAATATGGCTAAACATTATTTTTTCCTTGAAAGTTCCTTTTAACACAATCCACATAAGAATATAGAAATTCTAATGCTATATTATTGGCTTATTCCCGTGCGCTCCAAATCTATTGTTCTCTAAAATTCATGTTTTCATACATTGATTACCAGGAGCTCCAAGGATGTTTGTATTAAAATAATAAACAAAGCCACATTTACCACTTTCATTCCCTAGAGCTCCAAAACATTGTCTAGGTACTTTGAGATTTTATTCCCAGCAGCTCCAAGAAAAAAGTCAATTCTTCAATATAAAAATCGTTCCCACGAGCTCCAAAGATTTTAAAGTAACGTAGGCAAAACAATCCCGAACGTAATCTATCAGTGTGTCCACTTAGCGTTGTCGCGTCACCCCCACCCCGCACCTTTTCCTTGCAATCTAACTTTGCCTAATGATGTGCAAAATAAATTGTTGACCTTGCGCCCTTGCAATGCGTACGTCCATCATTAACAAATAATAATTTAAAGTAAGTCGTGCACGATGTGTAACAATCAAAATAACGCAGTTGCCGGTCCCTCCACACCTAAACAATTTGATTTCGTTGTTGGAGATGGTAAGTACATTTAATGTTTATAAGAGAGATACAACAATTATATGTCAGTATACAGATATAACTAAGAGCTGCCCTTACACACACATACAGCTATCTCAGTCCTACATCTACCAGAAACCTACTTTCACTTAATGCTAGCAAAACTATCTCACTTTTTCTCTGACGTCTCCTGGTAAAATCCCCCCCTTATCCCACTCCCTTACAGCGCACTTCTGTAATCCCCTTCCAGAACTTAATTGCAACTGTCCTACCCTTTCCCGTACAAACTGCGTTAAGTATTTAGGAATTCAGATTGACAACACTCTCTCCTTCCATACGCATATCGATAACCTCGCCTCAAGAATACGCAAACTCATCTTTTTATTTAAAGCCATCGCGCCCGTAGTTGACTCTGATATCCTTCGAACTACTTACCTTGCTCTTCGCCAATCTCTTGCTCAATACTGCATAGTTGCTTGGGGTGGTACAGATAAAACCTATATTTTAAAACTAGAGCGTGCTCAGAGAGCAGTGCTTAAGGTTGGTTGGAGGCTACCATACCGATTTCCCACATCGGAATTGTACAAAATATGTAATGTCCTGTCTATTCGCAAACTATTTATCCTCAACATAATTATCACCACTTACTCACAAACTCCTTATGTCCCTTCTAAATTTGATTCTGTATCCGTGTGTAAGTAACAGTGTGTAAGTATATTGTACACGCAAGGCGCTGTAGGCTCGTTGCATGTACTGAACCCACAGGTTGCTCGCGTAAAAAGATTGGCAGTACGCTTTAAACAAAGTGATTTTTACTCCCTCCGTACATCTAGCAAACCTGCGGGCCAGCAAGTTGCTCCTGAACCGCCATCGCCCCGCGCTCTCTCTCAATATCCAGGTCATCCTTTAGGTCCTCCGTAACCAAATGGCCTAGATACCTAAAGGATTTTACAACATTAAGTGCGGCCCCATTTAATTTTATCGTAGGAACCGCACTGGGTCTCTTTGTGCCAGCATTAAATATCAAAATCTCAGTCCTTTGAGAATTATATTTGAGCCCATGTAAGGAGGCGTACTGTTCACATATCCTTAATAGTTTATTCAAGGCGCTGACCGAGGGGGCCAGCAGAACCATGTCATCAGCGTAACTTATGTTGTTGACGCATACGCCGTCAATGTAGCATCCGACATGAGTTCTGCTGAGTTCCTCAATCAGTTCATTGATGTACAGGCTAAAAAGGCCCGTCTCACCCCACATTCCAGCCTATACTCATCGGAATAGCTTAAGACTGATTGTGATAACCCCAAACTGTTTTTTTTTAATTGATACTATTCAAATTACGTTAAACATAATGCTGGTTGGGATGACAAACAGGTATAGTTTGAATACTATAATTTACTTATTGACTATGAATTATGTATTAAATCATTTGAATTTAATACATCATTTAAAGCAAATAATATGTTCCTATAATTTATAAAAGAAAACATAATCTCTTTATTTACTACTTTCTATATTAAACGTTGTTTAACATGTTCACCGTTACCTAATAAAAAGGTAATATTATAGTATTAAATGTTTTAATTCTGCTAACCGTACACTTTGTTTTGGGGCTGTTGGGAACACAGTATTACGTGGGTCTTTTTTATTAGTGTAGTATATTTTGGAGCTCCTGGGAATTGATGTATGGAGATAAGAAGTTTTGAAGAAAAAACCTTTCATAAGTTTTTGGAGCCCTTGAGAACGATTTTATAAATGATAATAATATTTAATTTTAGTCTTGGAGCGCTTGGGAACAAAATCGTGGAGCGGGCGGGAATAAGCCGCTATATTAGCCCGAAATTTAGAATTATGCCCCCTATTGAATTGGATTGGATCATCAGCAGTCTATCGCAGTCCACTGCTGGACATAGGCATCTCCGAGTGCACGCCACCTAGCACGACATACATTGGATTGGATAAATAGCTTATATAGTAGCCCTTTGCAGAAAATTGTCATTGGTGTTATTGTTGGCTAGGGCATTTCAATTTACCGAATACTTCTAGTTTTACCCACATTGATTATATTGTTCAATTGACTTAACGTTACCTCGTTTTTATGATAACCGCTTCGAGGACCCTAAACCATTGCAAGCTATGGATAAACTCATCGTCTGTCAGTCTTAACCAAAAATATACCTATTCTGGTGACTCTAGATTATGTACATGAACTACAAATACTATACAACAACAAATGTATAATATTAACTTGAGATATTTTAGTAACCTCGACAAATAAATTGGACAGCCTTTTTTAATCAACTGCTGGATATTAGCTTCCAATTTGCAATTTGTCGCAATACCCACCTCTTCCTTTTGATTATCCAGTCTTTCAATAATCGTATTCATGTTGTCATTCTACATCTACCGATGCTTAAACGGTCATCTTAGCTTCCGCAAATATGGATAAACCATAATCAGTTTACAAAATAAATATACCATCAATTTAATATTTTTTCATACCAGTGAAATGAAATAGACTAAGAAATGTCGAGGCTTTTACTTAGCCATGAGAATGTCCGCGATTTATCAGCGGAGCTTTCATTGTATGTGATGAATAGCAGGGTCCCCGTTATCGCTTATGTTTTTCGCTTTCAAGAGGATGAGGGTCCTAAATTCAATACGGTCGAGTATTTTATTTTGATACGTTCGACCGTCAAGGGTGATAGATAAATTTGTTTATATGTAAAAATGTGACCAAAGTCCCCATCTATTTATTCATAAAGTCGGTCGCATCGATCATGTTTTTGTAGAATATCCGAATACACAATAATATGATTTGTAGAGGCATATACTATAGTGTATTTCATGTAGCTTGGGTACTGTGACAATTAAAAAACTACTGTATGTGACAAAGTACCGTTGATTTACTTAATAATTGGTTTATTACAAATCAGACTCAGAGAAAAATAAACAGGGGTGTGCACTGTAGCTTCACCCTTACCTAAAGATCGTTAGTTCTCACGCCGGCCTTCAAGATATCATTTCTTTCGCTTCACTAACAAATATATCTTTAACATTTGATCGCGTGGATACGTTTGTAGATCGTGCAGCTCACGCAATGCCTCAAGGCCTAAGAATATTGAGCGATGGATAAATTGTATAATAAAAATACGAAAAAAGTAGAACTAGTAGAATACAAACATCCACATATTTCGTTGGTTTTGTGGCAAAGTGATAAGTATTAGTTATGAAAGAAGTTAGAGGAGTCTAAATTGTTATTTATGAAGGTGTCTTGTTGAGTATTTTGTGGAGAAAGTTGAGGAAGTTTTATCCTACTCCTCACATAACTTACATGACAACTTCTTATTATACTGTATATTGGGATCTGTTTATAACGTAATCCAATATGGCTAAACATTATTTTTTCCTTGAAAGTTCCTTTTAACACAATCCACATAAGAATATAGAAATTCTAATGCTATATTATTGGCTTATTCCCGTGCGCTCCAAATCTATTGTTCTCTAAAATTCATGTTTTCATACATTGATTACCAGGAGCTCCAAGGATGTTTGTATTAAAATAATAAACAAAGCCACATTTACCACTTTCATTCCCTAGAGCTCCAAAACATTGTCTAGGTACTTTGAGATTTTATTCCCAGCAGCTCCAAGAAAAAAGTCAATTCTTTAATATAAAAATCGTTCCCACGAGCTCCAAAGATTTTAAAGTAACGTAGGCAAAACAATCCCGAACGTAATCTATCAGTGTGTCCACTTAGCGTTGTCGCGTCACCCCCACCCCGCACCTTTTCCTTGCAATCTAACTTTGCCTAATGATGTGCAAAATAAATTGTTGACCTTGCGCCCTTGCAATGCGTACGTCCATCATTAACAAATAATAATTTAAAGTAAGTCGTGCACGATGTGTAACAATCAAAATAACGCAGTTGCCGGTCCCTCCACACCTAAACAATTTGATTTCGTTGTTGGAGATGGTAAGTACATTTAATGTTTATAAGAGAGATACAACAATTATATGTCAGTATACAGATATAACTAAGAGCTGCCCTTACACACACATACAGCTATCTCAGTCCTACATCTACCAGAAACCTACTTTCACTTAATGCTAGCAAAACTATCTCACTTTTTCTCTGACGTCTCCTGGTAAAATCCCCCCCTTATCCCACTCCCTTACAGCGCACTTCTGTAATCCCCTTCCAGAACTTAATTGCAACTGTCCTACCCTTTCCCGTACAAACTGCGTTAAGTATTTAGGAATTCAGATTGACAACACTCTCTCCTTCCATACGCATATCGATAACCTCGCCTCAAGAATACGCAAACTCATCTTTTTATTTAAAGCCATCGCGCCCGTAGTTGACTCTGATATCCTTCGAACTACTTACCTTGCTCTTCGCCAATCTCTTGCTCAATACTGCATAGTTGCTTGGGGTGGTACAGATAAAACCTATATTTTAAAACTAGAGCGTGCTCAGAGAGCAGTGCTTAAGGTTGGTTGGAGGCTACCATACCGATTTCCCACATCGGAATTGTACAAAATATGTAATGTCCTGTCTATTCGCAAACTATTTATCCTCAACATAATTATCACCACTTACTCACAAACTCCTTATGTCCCTTCTAAATTTGATTCTGTATCCGTGTGTAAGTAACAGTGTGTAAGTATATTGTACACGCAAGGCGCTGTAGGCTCGTTGCATGTACTGAACCCACAGGTTGCTCGCGTAAAAAGATTGGCAGTACGCTTTAAACAAAGTGATTTTTACTGCCTCCGTACATCTAGCAAACCTGCGGGCCAGCAAGTTGCTCCTGAACCGCCATCGCCCCGCGCTCTCTCTCAATATCCAGGTCATCCTTTAGGTCCTCCGTAACCAAATGGCCTAGATACCTAAAGGATTTTACAACATTAAGTGCGGCCCCATTTAATTTTATCGTAGGAACCGCACTGGGTCTCCTTGTGCCAGCATTAAATATCAAAATCTCAGTCCTTTGAGAATTATATTTGAGCCCATGTAAGGAGGCGTACTGTTCACATATCCTTAATAGTTTATTCAAGGCGCTGACCGAGGGGGCCAGCAGAACCATGTCATCAGCGTAACTTATGTTGTTGACGCATACGCCGTCAATGTAGCATCCGACATGAGTTCTGCTGAGTTCCTCAATCAGTTCATTGATGTACAGGCTAAAAAGGCCCGTCTCACCCCACATTCCAGCCTATACTCATCGGAATAGCTTAAGACTGATTGTGATAACCCCAAACTGTTTTTTTTTAATTGATACTATTCAAATTACGTTAAACATAATGCTGGTTGGGATGACAAACAGGTATAGTTTGAATACTATAATTTACTTATTGACTATGAATTATGTATTAAATCATTTGAATTTAATACATCATTTAAAGCAAATAATATGTTCCTATAATTTATAAAAGAAAACATAATCTCTTTATTTACTACTTTCTATATTAAACGTTGTTTAACATGTTCACCGTTACCTAATAAAAAGGTAATATTATAGTATTAAATGTTTTAATTCTGCTAACCGTACACTTTGTTTTGGGGCTGTTGGGAACACAGTATTACGTGGGTCTTTTTTATTAGTGTAGTATATTTTGGAGCTCCTGGGAATTGATGTATGGAGATAAGAAGTTTTGAAGAAAAAACCTTTCATAAGTTTTTGGAGCCCTTGAGAACGATTTTATAAATGATAATAATATTTAATTTTAGTCTTGGAGCGCTTGGGAACAAAATCGTGGAGCGGGCGGGAATAAGCCGCTATATTACCCCGAAATTTAGAATTATGCCCCCTATTGAATTGGATTGGATCATCAGCAGTCTATCGCAGTCCACTGCTGGACATAGGCATCTCCGAGTGCACGCCACCTAGCACGACATACATTGGATTGGATAAATAGCTTATATAGTAGCCCTTTGCAGAAAATTGTCATTGGTGTTATTGTTGGCTAGGGCATTTCAATTTACCGAATACTTCTAGTTTTACCCACATTGATTATATTGTTCAATTGACTTAACGTTACCTCGTTTTTATGATAACCGCTTCGAGGACCCTAAACCATTGCAAGCTATGGATAAACTCATCGTCTGTCAGTCTTAACCAAAAATATACCTATTCTGGTGACTCTAGATTATGTACATGAACTACAAATACTATACAACAACAAATGTATAATATTAACTTGAGATATTTTAGTAACCTCGACAAATAAATTGGACAGCCTTTTTTAATCAACTGCTGGATATTAGCTTCCAATTTGCAATTTGTCGCAATACCCACCTCTTCCTTTTGATTATCCAGTCTTTCAATAATCGTATTCATGTTGTCATTCTACATCTACCAATGCTTAAACGGTCATCTTAGCTTCAGCAAATATGGATAAACCATAATCAGTTTACAAAATAAATATACCATCAATTTAATATTTTTTCATACCAGTGAAATGAAATAGACTAAGAAATGTCGAGGCTTTTACTTAGCCATGAGAATGTCCGCGATTTATCAGCGGAGCTTTCATTGTATGTGATGAATAGCAGGGTCCCCGTTATCGCTTATGTTTTTCGCTTTCAAGAGGATGAGGGTCCTAAATTCAATACGGTCGAGTATTTTATTTTGATACGTTCGACCGTCGAGGGTGATAGATAAATTTGTTTATATGTAAAAATGTGACCAAAGTCCCATCTATTTATTCATAAAGTCGGTCGCATCGATCATGTTTTTGTAGAATATCCGAATACACGATAATATGATTTGTAGAGGCATATACTATTAGTGTATTTCATGTAGCTTGGGTACTGTGACGTTCAACATTTTACGATAAAGATGAAAGAAAATGATGCAATCATAATAACCAACCATAATAGCTAATAGAATATAATATTTTTTAATATTTTCGGGACAACTGACACAACGCTATCTGATCCCAAACTAGGCAGAGCCTGTACTATGGTAACCAGACAACTGATAAACATACTTATATATTTCTAAATACATACATATTATAGATAAATTACACCCAGACACAGAACAAACATTCATGCTCATCACACAAAGATTTGTCCTGGGTGGGAATCGAACCCACGACCTCCGGCGTAGCATTCTGAGTCACTAACCACTAGACCAACAGGCCTGTCAGAATGATTAAGAGCCTAGAATATTTAATCGATAGGATTCAATTTATTTGTCTACCATTTGCATTAATATTTATCTTTCAATATCAAACGTCACAGTACCCATGCTATGTGAAATACTATACATGAGTCATCTGTGATAGTGGTATAAGGTTTATTTTTGTAAGAGGCGGTTACGTAGTACATTAATTTCTGTATACAAATACTGCACCATCATGTTTCGCTCTAAAAAGTACTGTTATTATTAAGCATATGAGTTATTTACATAGATATATTTAGATACTTGTATTATTATAACCTTACTCCCACTATGTTTTGGGTGCTCGTTAAAAGTGAAAATACTTTTTGAGTCTCACCAAAGTACGAAATAAGTAGTATTAGTGTTTGTATGTTTGCGTGCATTAGATTCTAAAACTGCTTGGCCTACTCTAGATCTGAAGCGTGCATTTCACACATGCTCAAATAAAAAACGTTTAGTATTTTCGCTTATTGGTCAGTTTCTCTTAAATATATGTACATTATTAAAAAGAACAACTAAATAAACAATACCTATATTCTTAACTAAAGAAAGAAAGAAAGAAAATAAAACAATTTATTTTTACAAACAAATGACGCACAACACACAAAGGCTGAACGCGTGTGCCTTAACAAAAAACTTTATTTTTCATTCTTTCTCAGTCTGTAAATGATGCCTTACCCATATAAAATAACTACCAAGTACTAAAATCTTTCATAGTACTGCAGGGAGCATCTTATAAATTTATTTATTCGTTTAGTTTCCACTCCATTGCGGCTCGTTGCCTGCGGCGGGACGACGTACGCTCCATTCGCGAGGAAATGGTCTTGCAACAAAACAAAAGACTGTGTTGGAATGGACTCGCGGCAAATGAAATGAAGAATGTGGTTTCTTTGTAACGGATTACAGGAAAAATAGCTTCAGTTCATAGATTTGAAGTATTTTGACAAAAGATATCTATATAATTTAAAAATGAATCGCTGAATGTTTCGCTAAACGCAAATCTCAAGAACAGCTGAGCCTCTAGACAAGAGGCATAAGCGATAGTCGAATCGAAAAGTCAAAAAATAAAATGTATGGAATTTGACGTGAGTCTACGATTTAATGTCACAAACTTACGTCAAATCCCATACATTTTATTTTTTGACTTTTCGATTCGACTATCGTTTATGCCACTTGTCTAGAGGCTCTGAACCGATTTCGCCAGAGAGTTTTCAGCCAGATCTGATACACTGGTCCAATGGTAGGTAGGTAGGACTGCAGATGTATAGGCTTCGATCATCGGGTAGGGTAAAGAGGTTTTGGATTTCACCGAATAAAAATGTTCACTATCAACCCCTAACTCTACAATTCTGCCCGTTTTATATCAATCGGCTCCGTGTACCTAGTTTCATTTTGCGAATTTCGTCATAATTGGTAATTTATTTCCTTCAATTAACAACCCGTTGAAATGTGATGACCTGTACAATGACCAGTGAAAATTTCGTTCTGAATTATAACACAATATATTTTGACAACCGATAAACAATGACGGGCATCCTCGCAAATCCGCCGTGAGGAGACAAGATTAATGTTCCAGCGACACACTCATACCTACTGTAATTCCGTCGACCTACATATCGTATGCATGAAATGAGTAGTGGAAACGATCCCCAGGTACGATGGACTTTAACTCTGATGGTTACATGTTTGCGATTTGGTGGTGCGATTAATTTGTCTTTTATTGAGTTCTGCGAATTACGTAATACCAGGAACTTTCAGATGTCTCAATCTGCCTTACAGATGCAGTCATACGGATTTTCGAGGAAAACAAAAGTCCAGTTTTCGATTTCAAGATTGAGTTGTAGTCTTTCTTTTTTATCGGACACTAAGTACACCCAGACTCCCTGCACAGAAAAAGACGCAATGTTGTATTATGAATTTCAGACTTGACTTAATAGCGTAAAATTCAATATTCCTAACTATGGCTCTATTGTATACGTAAATTAAACTGAAAATAAAGTTTATACAACTTTTTTATAAATTCAAACTGTAATGTGCTGTAAAAGATAATATTAGCCGACACTTTTGAAGTTAACCTTTAGCTGCGACAAAGTTTTGCATCTACTTAATGTAGCCTATCATCATATATGTAACTTATTTCTCTTGCGTCTTCAATCGTCGTGTCGCACGACAAAAAAGTCGCAAGATAAAAGTCGCATCTGTCCCACAGCTCCTAAACAATATACCGTCAGTTGCGGATTTAGCAACGTCACAGTGACAAAGGAAAATGCGCTTCGAGTTATGACCCTCTCGGCTCCCTTTTGTTTGGCTAATGTCACCGATTCCTTTTTTTTATTTCCCCCCATCCTCCTGCCATTTTTATGCCCTTTTTTACGGGAAATAGGAGCAGGTGTCGAGTTCTGTGACGGCCACACTTTGTTTAAGGCCGGAGTGTGTCCGTCTCAATTTCGCTTGAATTTTTTGGATCGCGTGTAGTTAATGTTTTTTGTTTGTTGTGTCTGAGCGTCGACTGTTTTGTAAATGGTGGTAGTTGGTTCCACTTGTTGTGTGTTCACTGAGATTTGATTAGCTGTTCTTTGTGGCCGGTTGCCGTTGTGAATGTGGATGTTTGTTATCTCTTGTGTGGTAAACTAAGATAATAAAATTGTTAGTTCTGTGCTTCAAGCTGTGGATAATAATACTTCTCTTTTACAAACATAGTTTAGGTAGTCACACTTTTATAGATATTTATTTTGATTTTACGTTAACTGTAAAGCTACTGCATTTTTTTAAATACTATTTGGGTGGCATACGGCCCGATGTTAAGCAGTTACCGTAGGCTATGGACGTTTGCAATACCAAAGGTATCATTTTCGCGTTGCTAACCCATTTTTTTACACCAGGGCTTAAAAACGCACTGTACTCACACACAGGAACCCAACTACAACACTGTGTGTAGTTATTTGGCGGTGGTCTTCTGTAAGGTGAAAGTCCTTGCCCAGTCGGATTTGCTCGGTATGATGGTGCCCTACCTCTCTCTACCTTTTTATCCATATATCAATTTAGTTTTTTAACCGACTTCAAAAAAGGACGAGGTTCTATGTTCGACTGTATGTATATTTTTTATGTATGTTCACCGATTTCTCCGCCATTTGTGGACCGATTCTTTTTATTTGAAAGAGTATATACTCTTGAGGTGGTCTCATTGGTACCAAGACAACCAAGTCATCTGATGATGGAATTCCAGGGAAATCGAGGGCAACCCTCAAATGTTATAGGTATTGACAATGTTTTTATTTCATTTTTTTTACTTTTATTTTATCACTAAACATCGAAAAATAATAAATAGCTATTGACGAGTTATTGTTATCGATAAGAGCATTGAAAACAGTCAACCGTATCGAATTACGGTCGAAAAAGCGACTTAATTTATTTAATTATGTTTTGGGACAACTTAGTCACGGCTGTCTGATCCCAAACTTCTTCACACACACACTAAATTCACACATTTATCTCCCAAACAACACTTTAAAAACCGTTTAGAACGGTATCAAGCAATGAAACCATAACAATTTGTTATTCCACCATAATCATTAATCTATTGTCCCATGGTGGTACTCAATGGGGAAACAATGGCTCTTCCCCTTTGGGACACCATCGATATTCAATCAGGATAGTGGATGAGCGAACGGTTACATATACTGCAGAGCCGTGTGGTTGTAGCTATTCTTTTTACGGATTTTTTACGATAAGTTTGGGTTTTTTTTAAGGCTTGATTGTTAAAGGGGTAGATTGTGCAGGTGTGTAAAAATCTATGTATTTTGGGGAAATTTACAAACATTTATGACTGACCCATGCTTCGCACGGGCGGGTATTAATTATTAACTCCCGCTCTAGAGCACAAGAACAACTAGTCGCGGTGAACTTTATAAACATACAATTAGCGGACAAAAGTACCTACACCTAGACTTCGAAGAACTATTTATGGATCACACAAATTTTGGTCCCGTGTGGGATTGCACCCACACAATACGTCGCGCAGTGGTAAATGGCAAAGTAACCTCTTAAGCCACTCTGAACCAATCGTAAAGTCAACGTTTTCAGAGGGAAATGCTTTGCGCATGCCGCCGTTCCGCTTTCCCAGGCGGGGCGGTATGCGTAAAGCAATTGTAATTGTACTTATTTAATTTACTTAGCAACTGTCTGCCCAATGCGAGCACCAAATGAGCAGCCTCGCAATATCGATACCCGGCTTAAGATAATGCCTCATTATTCACATATTACAACCATTATAACTTCAAATATACTCTTCAATTAATGTAGTCAGCAGTGTAAATAAAATCCCAAAAATATTTTAAAAGTACAATATATATTCTACAACGCATCATTACTTCGATGGAACAGACGCTGACTCATCATTACTGAAGATTGACCAACGTCACTTTAGTTCTCGAGGGAAATCTGCCCAACTCCGTCTAGTAACCACATAATAAGCTATGCGCTGCAGTTTTGTAGCCGACGTCGACGTTGCAAGGTATCGAGAAAATTGTTGTAAGAAAATACATCTTGATTTTACACACAGACAAAAATTCACAAACAAATAAGGGAGTATTCGACAAGGTGCAAGAGAAGAGAATCATGCATTTTTAACACCAGGTCTTTAAGATGGAGTAAGAGTATAGGAAAAAGTTTTTTTTTTTCATTTCAAAACGCATCCCGTATTGAGCGCTAGAGACCTGTACTCACACACAGAAACACAATTACACCGCTGTTTGTAGTAATTAGGTTGTAGTCTTCTATAAGATGGAGATCGTTTTCCTGGCTTGGTCCCCTCAGTATGCCCTACCTCACTTTTGGTTTATTTTGTTCATGTGTAAAATATGGGCAAGGTCATGTCGTATAATAAGAAAGTCAAAAATAAGGCTAAATGAAGATGTATGTATATCCATTTGGAGTTTAAACAGAGATACCTATCTTAACTATAGTGATGAAGGCTACTTAATATGTTGGGTCCCTAACAATGGCTGTTTGAATCAATCACGGTTCTGGATGATATTTTGACTTTAGTCTCAAATAGCACATAGGCTACTTCTTATCCCAGGAAAATACTGTTCCCGTGGAATCGTACACCCAGGTGAAGCTACGGGCGCAAGCTAGTTATGTAAGTGAAATACCACTTACTAAGTAATGATGAAATCTTGATTTGGCAAGTAGTTTGCGAAACGAACGCGACGAAGGCAAAATGGCCTTAAAATATAATAGAAGTGTATTAATGCAATTAAATATTAGTACGTATGTAACTTCTCTAAATCACTCATCAATATAAATGGGTATCTATAAAGTAACAATTCTTAGAAATAAAAGCATAATGCAATACGTTTTGTTTTTATCAATATTCGATTTTATTACCAAAATTAAGGTATTTAGCTGTTTCTGTGAAAATAAAATATCGTTAAATCCGGCAACTTCGCTTCCAACATGTTGAAATAATTAAATTCCATTCCTGTAGCATTCCCTTATTATTATTTATTGGTACAAACTACCTCGGGGGTTGGTTCGTGTGTTATTTTATGAAAATTTTTGCTCAGAATAAATTTTAATAGTAGGAATAATGTTGGTTGCTGTTACGAAGTAAAATATTTTAATTTGTTATTAAGTTAGTGGGTACTACATTGTTATTGTATGATGTTGTTTTTGGAAATAGTTTAATTAATGGAGGTGTGTTATTGTTTTTCCGCTAAAATAGCGTAAGTTAAGATATTATGCTACCTTTTATCTTATTATGTTTGTATTCCGATTGGCGTTTATTGGCGTTTATTAACGGTTGTGATAGGAATCGGTAAACATTTGAAAACTAGAGCCATTGTTAGCATTTGATTATTTCCTCGTAATGGTTAATAAACTTTTGACAAGTAGTAGGTAGGTATAAAATGTCGATAAAGCTAAACGGGCACTTTAAATAGAGTTTCCATACAAATCGGTAAAACATTTTTATATCGAGCAGCAAACTTTTTTTTAGTATACCCCATCTTCATTTCCTTACTTAAAGTCTTAGTTGAGTAGTAAAATAACTTTGGCAAGAGGGTTGCCAACTTGTGACATAATTTTGCCCGAGTTTGGGCAACTTTTCTGTGCCAGTTACTAAGACTTACCCCAAATTTTATAAAGAGAAAACTGTGAGGTATCTTATACGTCATAATAAATTTTCAAGAGTGAAGGCATTTAAGAGTTGAAGCTTTATTTATCCACGTGCAAAAAAAGTATAAATAATGATGGAAGTTTTTTTGTTTGGCAACTTTGAGAGCGCTGTTCTAACGGTTTTTTGGAAGTACAAAGTTTGGGGTCTTAAGTCCTGTTTTGCTCGTGTTCGGAATATAATTTGGGCTTACTTCAAAATTTGATTTATTTTTACTCAATTAATATACATTTTTACGCAAATGTTCATCCTTTTTAGTATGATGTTAACTTCGAACTTAAAGGTTATAAAAGTGAACGTTATTGGTTAAATATTTAGAAGAAGAGGCTTATTAGTTCAACTGGTCACATAAGACTTTTTTGACAAAAATCAGGGTATACCTTGTTTGAAACTCTCCGCAATACAGGTGGGACTTATCTCTAGTGTGTGGATCTTATTAAAAAAAATATATATACACTCAGTACCGAAATATTTTTGTTTAAGTTGTTAGCATGACGGCGTTACGTAATATTCAAAGCATTTAAATTACCAAAAACTCGATAAAACTGTAATTTTTATATAATAAAGTACCAACAATTGTTATATTAACTTTTATATTTAATTAAAACCAGTAGGTACGTATGTAAGAAAAAAGATTAAGTACAAAAGTTTAAAAATTGAGATGTTAAAATTGCTTTGAAAGACGAAAAACAAAAGAGGTTGATGAATGTAGAGGAAGCGAAAAAAGTATGTCTGGATCGAAGCAATTCGCTAATTGCTTCGATTCAGACATATTTTTTCGCTTTCACTCTACATTCATCTACCATAGTACCTTTCCATAGTACCTTACCATCGTCTCTGCTTCCCCAATGGGAGACGGGCGTGATGATATGAATGTATATAAAACTAGTATAATATACAAGTAAGTATTTTTATGTCCAATAGCGAGTGTTACGTAATATAGGAAAAAATATTTTGACATAGCTCATATTAATTTAATCCAATAATTTCTGGTATTCAGCCACAAATTGTTATAAACTTTTATGTTTAGATATAAAACATAAGTAGTAGTAATACACGCTTTAGTAGGTAAGTGCCTGAGTATTTTTCTACAGGGTATATTCTTTCCTGAAGCGCTCTAAGATTGTTTGCTATTAGAAACTGAAAAGTACCTACTTACCTTTTATTTTTCTAAGTTTAACTAAGATCTCAATTACGTCTTTTTAGAGTATATTTTTCTTTTATCTTTACTCAACAATTATGTGTTTGTTTAAACAAATATTAACGATCTAGACAGATCGGAACTTTTAAACAAAAGTTTTAAGTAGATAAGTTGCATAGACACAACATGACATCGAATCCATTAATTAAGAATAGTCTATTCCTAAATGAGACATTTACTAAGTTATAGCTTTTGAAAATAATTTAGTAGTAGTAGTATTCTTTAGTATATCAGGCACACAATCTAGAATGTTCTTATCAAAGTATTTATAATTACAGACATATGTACATATGTCTGGATGGACATACGTACATATAAAAGTCATAGGTATTACCGCCGAAAACGTCCCAAAATTCGCTATCTGCTTCATATAATACACGAAAATAAATCCCGCTATTACGGTCGCGAAGGGCGCAATAGCCATTTTTGATTAACGCAGGACTTACTCAGGTTTGAAGGTAAGAGTTAGCTATGTTACATAATTATATATTACACTTATGACGATATATTATTGTTTATTGAGATGAGTGATATTTGATATTGAAAATTAGCAGACGCCCGCAGCTCCACTTGCGTGGACGTCCCGTAATTGCGGCAAAAAATATGTTCTTCCCCAGGATACTATTTCTTGACTAAATTTCATTAAAGTCCGTTCAGCCGTCTAATCGTGCTGAGGGAAACATCAAACTAATTTCACATTCATAATATTAGTATGGATTATTGCCCGTTACCACTGGCGGTGTCTTGCATTTTAAATAAAATCTAATCATAATATTTTCATTGTAAACTATAGTAGAAAGATAGTACAAGGAAGTAGAAAGATGTTACAAGATTCGATCTTAACACGGCACCAAAAGTCGTGTTATCCACAAATTGTTGTTCTAAGTCTGAATATACTCTGTTTGTGAGTATTTATTTATTTATTTAGGTTTTATGTATTTGTAGTCCTCCATCTCTGATAAAATCTTAAAAATAAGTTACAAACGATGGTGTTCGAATTCAGAATCTCCATTTGCAATTCTGTTGTCTTAACCATTGGTCTTGGCTTAACTACGGATAAACCATAACCAATAGGATACGGGAGGGTTGATTGCGAAGTTCTCCATATTTTCTGCTTAACCCCATGGGGATAGAGCGTAATGTTATATGTATTTTCTTGAACATATTTGGGGTCGGCTCCAAGTACCGCTCGATATTAGTTTTTCTACGTATCGACAGCCATCTGACCTTCGCACCCCGAATAAACAACGATAAGGCTTAGACTAGTTAGAGATATGAGTGCATTGAACCCTAATTTTTTTTTTTATACTACCAAGGTGGCAAACAAGCATACGGCCCGCCTGATGGTAAGCAGTTACCGTAGCCTATGGACGTTTGCAACACCAGGGGTGTCACTCACGCGTTGCCGACCCTTTAAAAACCTTATAACTCCTTTCTTGAAGAACCCCATGCTATAGTCTCTTGGGAAAACCTCGGCAGGGAGCTCATTCCACAACCTTATCGTACGTGGTAAGAAATTCCTCTGGAATCGTACTGTACGGCATGTTTGAGGTGCAAGGATGTGAGGATGAACTCCCTGTCGGTGGCGAGAGGTGCGTTGATAAAATGAGGCCGTGGGCATCATCTCGAACAATTCCTCAGAACACAGCCCATTGTACAGGCGGTAGAACACACACAAGGAGGCGAAGTCTCTCCTGAGACTAATGTCGACCGTTATAGCTGTTTGTGATATTTCTGGCCGATAACATTTCGTAAACTTTTTTTTATACAACTTGGGTGGCAAACAAATGTACGGTCCATTTGGTGTTAAGCAGTTACCGTAGCCTATGGACGCTTGCAATAGGTATCAAAGGTATCACTTGCGTGTTGCCGACCCATTTTTTTATACTAGGGCTTTAAGATTGAGTATCCCTAGGATTGGAAAACGTTTCTTTCAAAACGCATTCCTAAATGAGTTCTACTATATATTACATCGCTTTGTGTAATTATTCAGCTGTGGTCTACTGTAAGGTGGAGGTTTTTCCCCAGTAAGGCTTGCTCGATATTATGGTGCCCTAACTCTTTTAAAAACGACTTAATTTTAAGTATGTTGTCACCTATTCCAGAATGCAGCAAAAAGATTATAACAAATATGAAGACAATATAACTGACTTATATATATATTAAATTTTTATTTTTTTTAAAGACAACTCCCGCACTAGAGAACAAGCTCTGTGTCGCGGGGAACTTTACAAACACACAATTAACGGACACAAATTACACCCCGACTCAGAACAACTCTTTATGGGTCACACAAAGTTTTGTCCTGTGTGGGAATCGAACCCACAACCTCGTGCGCAGCAGGCGCATACTGCGGCCACTGGACCACCGAGGCAGTCAAATTCAATATTGGTCTAGTTGTTAGTGACTCTTAACTGCCAAGCTAGAGGTCGTGGATTCGAATGCCATCCAGGACAAATCTTTGTGTGATGAGCAGAGTTTAGGTATAATGAAATATGTATGTATGTTTATCAGTTGTCTGGTTACCGTAATAGGTACAGGCTCTGTCTAGTTTCGGATCCATAAAAAAATGAAATTTGAATCAAGTTTATTTTAAAACGAAAGCATACGCTCAGAAAGGATTTTTCGAAATTCAATCCCTGAATATGTTAAAAATAGTTTATCTCGAGTGAAGTCGGAGTGGGCCACTAGTTTATTATAATAGTCTTAATAATGCAAGTAGACATTGCTAATAATGATGCACTGAGCATTGTTGCTGTACGCTCAGGGACTCGCAATCGATTCCCGATCGGAGAAATAACAATATAATTCAACTGCTCAGCCGACTATCTGCTCACCCCACCTGAGTTTACCCCCTCCTCCCTCGCCTATCTACCTCACCCCCGCAGTGGTCTTCCCACGGGAGTACCGCAAGCGCGTAAAAATAAAATCCAGGCAGTGAATGGATATTTTTGATGGGTTCGGTATAGCAACTTGATATTTGTATTTGATGAATCAAAAAGTTCATATCAAAATTATAAAATGTGACAAAAATACTCTTAATGTATTACTTTTATAATACCACAGCAAATAATAAAAAATACACAGTCGTTTTTAAAACGATGTTCTGAGATATCATTAAGGATGCAAACATTGTACAATCAAAGTACGATTTATTTTATGCCAACTAATTTCCTAAATTCTAACTTTTGCAACTAAATCTTTAAAAACTGCATAACGATGCTACTGAGTCTGAGTCAAAATAATAATATAATAGTACATTATAAATACGAAAGTAACTCTTGACTGTCTGTCTGTTGCTTTTTCACAACTATAAGGCTGAACGAATTTTAAAGAAACTTAAAAAAAGTGCAGGTGAAGCCGCCGGCACCATCTAGTAATCAATAAAAAATATTCCCCCGCACACTCTCATAGCAATAGAATTTTTATGACTTCATATAAAATCTTAAAAATCAGTGTTCCGTTACCTTGCAAAGGTGGAACCCTAAAATAGGTGCAAGGGGGGGAAATAGTAAAAGTTGAACTGCACCATAACTCACCCGTGAGTAAGACGTAACACCATTATGGACCGCATGCTCGATGAATTTAAATTTATATCATGGTGGTTTAATCAAAAATAACTTGGTTCTATTTATGGGTGCTACCTTGTGTTGGTGTTTTTAGGGAAAATGTTGGTTTGATGTTTAAGGTAAATACATTCCTATCTATTTTGTTGGTGTTATGTTTTGTCCCATTGTAGGGCATGCATCCATCCCGACCTTCCTCCAACCTCTATCTAGAGATGAATAGCTATAGTCCGGGATTATTTTTTTCTTTTAAGAAAGACAACTGCCGCACAAGGGAAACAAGTCCTATGACGCGGGGGACTTTACAAATATACAATTAACGGACACAAAGTACACCCAGACTCGGGACAATCCCGTGTAGGGATCGAACCCATAATAGCGTATAGTGTAGTACTTAAGCCTCTGAACCAACCGTGCAGTTAATAATTATACCTAATGTTTATTTAATAGCTGAGTTTCGGCAAGACCACAGTTTTAATATAATATAGCCTAAAAAGGCCAATAAGTTTAAGTTTTCCTTTTTTTCTATTGAAAGGGTACCTTTAGAAAAAAAGGAAAACTTAAACGTCAACGGGTGAGCTAGTAGAAACTTGTCCCAAGAACGTATTTATTGTATTATTTACAGAAGTAGACCACCTATATTACTTAAAAGACAACTCCCACTCTATGGAACAAGCCATATGCCGCTATGGATATAGCAGCGTCAGTGCTTAGTACTATTAATATGGAACCCCTTACAAACTGTCACAACAATCTGAGAGACAGGGATTGCGTCACAATAGGCGCTGTGCAAACAATTCTTCCTTCCTCTCATACACCTTAAGACGTGTGAGCCCATTTTCATACAAACATACATGCAAATATTTCACGTAATAGTACTTTCATATAGTTGATTTGACTATATAATTCATCAACGGGATCATGGGTTGATGAATTTTAGTTTTCAAATTTTAAATTTGTACTAATGTACTCCAAATGACGTCACTGAAAGGCATTATTTAGCTTTTCCAGCATCAATTTCCGTCCCAATTTCACCCCTAACGGGGTGAATTAGACTTAAAAGTTTATTTATTAATAAACTAAAAAACTACAAGACAAATAAAAAAATGTATACCTTCTCTCAATTCCTTTTTTTAAGAAATTTATAGCCGATGGTAAGATTAATCATAGCCATAAATTTCCTGAAAATATCCTCCCGTGCGTAGCCGAGACCGGCCGGCTATTTCTCTAAGAAACAGCGATGGCAAACTGATAGTTGTGATCGCAAACTGACAGTTGTGATTGCTCGGTGACGGCACAATCTATTGACTAAACGTCAAAAAGGCTCGGTGTTTGCTCTTACGGAATACCGATTTTCAATCTAACAGCCAGATTTTGCTCGGTTTTCGCGGTAGCTCAGTTTTTGCTCTTACGGAATAGTCAAAGTCAAGGTCAAATTCATTTAGATCAAATACATGATACTTATGAACGTCATAAAAACAAATGCCAGCATACTTTTTTCCTACGGCCAATTCGCTGACTAGGGTTGAATACCCCTGCGGGCGCTAGTACGAGTACATATATATAGAAATATTTCATTGAATAGTAGCGTAAATATAATACTCACATAAACATTATATATGTGTGCACACAGTTCACTATTCTATTCACAGCCGGCACATATTTACGTAACACTTCACAACATGACGCGTTTCCCACCGTAGAACAATCAAATCAAATGAAAATTAAATCGGGTACGACACGAATGCGAAGACTTAACATTAATTATTCATTAATCCGACACCGCATAGAATTGATGATAGCAAAACATGGGCGATGGTTGTCTCGTATTGACGTTTTGTTGTTATACAGAGAGAGGGCACCATACTAGTGGGCAAGCCCGACTGAGTAAGGATTTCCACCTTACAGAAGGCCACAGCCAAATGACGGGTTCCTGTGTGTGATTACAGGTTTTCCAGACTCGGGCTTACTTGCTAGTATGGTACCTCTCTTGAATGAATTTAAACTCAAAATTCTTTTAGGATACAACGTAACATCTTAGCCGATTTACTTATGGCTAGTATGTTTAAAATTAATATAGAGCCTTAATATATTCACTCATAACCAGGTGTACTCGCTTTTCTTTTTTAGTAAATGATCAGCGGGTTAAGCTACCAAGGGCGCGTTAACCCTATAGTTGGGTAACCGCATAGTGGTATTTTATCTGAGCCTATCCGTGTTTCAACGTTAAAAGTCAGGCAGATCACCACAGAGGCCTTACCTTAACTTGGTCACAGAGTTATATAGGCGATCTAAATAACTCTTGTCACCTGATTGCCCACTAACCAAACGATAACAAGAAGTAGAAGCCTTACTATGGTAGCAAACCAGCATACGATCGGCAGTTAGCAGTTAGTGTGTTACTATTACACTAAGATTTTATTAATCAATATCCCAGGGATACCCATCGTAAATGAAAATGTTAGTTTAAAAAAACATTGGGTACTCATGTATAATTTAGCAACATTAAATCATCACATAGAACTTATGTCTTATTATCGACTTATTTTTGTTCAAACTTCATTTCATTAGGCTTAAATCAGGTGACAGGGAATTGAGACCGGCTCCCTGTCGGCACCGGTTACGCCTCGTAGCCACGGACTCCCAGGACCACAACTACACCGCTGTGTAGTTATTTAGCTATAGGCGTTTGTCCTTTCCCAGTTAGGCCTAAAATTTTTATCATCAATATTTAGATAAGCACCGACAATGATGAGGAAATTAAACAATTATTTGAAACTGATCTATGCTAGATGTAAGAGCGGTTTCAGACTAGCGTTTGCGAAATGTACAATTCTGACTGATTCTATAAATTACCTATTCTATAATTGACTAGTTTACAAATGACTGTTAGTTTTAAATTTATGAACAGACTATTATAACCAAATATTTCTAAGTGAGATTATTTATATTTATTGATAATTCTAAATTTTTTGATCAGAAATTGAATAAATGTTCATTTTTGTGCTACATACAAAATGAAGTACCAGATATTGTAATATGAGAATATAATATAATCCTTTTGGAACGAAGTTCCTTATCGCGCGTTGTGAAAGGGGGCTAGACGGAAAAAAATATTAATATTAAATTATTTACTTAACATAATAAAAAAAATTAAAAAAATATGTGTGTTATTAGGAACTTCGTTCCATCCGGGTGTCCCTTGACACCTCTCAAGTCTTTTTTTGTTTATTTTACGTCATTCTTAAATTATAATGAATCAACACTACACATCAAAATAAGCCCGTGTACGCGAGTCAAGTTTTATGAAGCGCGAAATGTAACGCGCGTATGCTGAAACAACCAAAACGCGCACAAAAAACCCTAGTCTGAAACCGCTCTTATACTACACAGGTACGTCATCAATTCACTATATTCAACACCCGCTTTCTCTTCCCTAAATTAGCAAAAAAATACACCAAATACATTAAATAGGTACGGCACATCTAAGAAACATTATATTAACTTGGGTGAGCTTCTGATTTATGTGCTCATCATTTCGGCATTAACGTTAACAATATATTGATTACCTCCAAGGTATTCATCGTAAAACAATATTGTGAGATATTTCATGGGCTTGAGCTAATTACTTGTTTCACCTGTGTATTGTTTGTACTTTGGTAGTATAATTTTATCCGCTGAAATCTTTTGTGAGGCACGAACGTATTGCAAATACCTAAAGCCTACGGTAACTGATTGCTACCAGGCAAGCAGCATGATTATTTGACGTTTAAGTATATATAAAAAATGCTGTTTGACTGATTTTTATATTTTTTATTATTATTATTGTAAAAAGGCACTAGAGAACAAGCTCTGTGTCGTGTGGAACTTTACAAACAAACAATTAACGGACACAAATTACACTCAGACTCAGAAAGACTCAGAACAACTCATTGTGGGTCACACAAAGTTTTGTCCTGTGAGGGAATCGAACCGACAACCTTGTGCACAGCAGGCGCATACTGCGGCCACTGGACCACCAAGGCAGTCATAGGTTTCTTACCATGACCACTTGTTCACTTGTATGGTACTTTACGTCTTCTAAACTAATTTTTAAACTTAGCATAATACTAATATTATTGTTTTTATTGTTTCAGGTGGCTTTCTCATCCAATATTAACCGAGTTACGCGATAAGTATGAATCGAAACATTATATATTATTTAAATGTATTTAAGATAGACTTATTTATTTTTAATTTTAACATGCCGCTGCAGCGGCGAGCGGGGTGATCAAATCGCATCCTTAGTAGAAAACTGGCGTATCTTGAGAAATGTCACTGGGCAATTTTGAATCTTAGCTGTTGAGAATAAGATATAAATTGCAAAACAAACAAGCTTTAACTTAAGTCATTTTTCCACTGTGGGCGCGAAATGTACTAAAACATTCTATAACGCCACGAGGCACCGCACAAGGCGTCGCGTCGCTCGGTTTTAGTAAATATTTTTTTCGCCTCCGCTCGCCGCTGTCGCTACCGCGCGAAGTTGTAGCCGGGGCCGTAAACGTCCAGCGCAAAGTTGATATTGAATACAAATTCTACCAATCGTTTACGTAATAATGTTAATGTTAGCATATGGAGTTTATTTATGAACAATTCGTGTTCAAACATTAAAAGGTCTAATGGAAAGATTATGGGTCTAATTGAAAATTAGTGGTTCACGAATATAATGGTGATATTGTAAAGGAAATTCCTATTTTCAATTGGTGTTGCAATTTCAATTTAATTTTGGATCCACAAATAAATATGACAATTATAAATAATTATAATTATTTTGCTGATAATAATTAAGTATTATAATATATCGGCTACATTTACAACCAAATACAATACAAAATAATATAGTCTTTAGCCATTTTAGCGGAAAGATAATTTTTGCTGCTATCCTCCTTCATTCAATTTTTTACTCTAGCTCTATATAAATAGGGTTGATATTTAAGAATTACTAGCGAGGCGCTACATTAAAAGTGTCGTACAATGAACGAACTAATGGAGCCTCATTATGGCCAAATTAGTTTTATGAGCGCTGTAAACACGATCGAGATAATACTGGCCGTAATCCGCACTGGACGCCATTTAAACTTACGTCATGTACTGGCTAAATGCACTGATACTAGATAATATAATAAAATTGTTAGTACTATCACTACTCCACAGTTTTAATATTAATTTTCCGTTTCATTTTTTTTAAATATACTTTTCTTACGATTCCACTCTAGCTGGATTTATGCACGGATGTTGTAAATGCTTTCTTGTTAGCCTTGTGTACCACTGGTACCATGACTTCTCAAAACGTAAGTAGTTCTAGCGATAAAGAGGGACAAAGCTATATAGCGTGTATAGCTCTGTCCTTCTTTCTCGCTCAACTCAACATTGAAATAGCGACTAATATAAAAGTTACCAATAAAAATATTTGTTGGTGTGACATTTTTAGACATTTGAATAGAACAATTACTGTTTAGGCTAAAGTCACCTTTTCTGTGAGCGCTTCGTTAACGCGCGAGCTTCTGAACGTTTGCTAGCCAAGAATTAGTATCGATAGATAATACTAATTTGCTACTACTACACTATTTTGACTTTACATAGCTTTATGTTCCATGTAATAAATCGAAAAAATTGCATTTAATTTAACGGGAAATAACTTATAACAATACTGGTATAATGCTAATATAAGTATAATCATCATATAATTTAGCAAAGCACTTTTTTTTACTGTCTTACGTCTTATTTATAAAAAGAACCAAATATAGTATAAGAGAAACTTGCACCGTGTAAATGATGCTCCATGTAAATAAATTCAGTCAAAAGTACATCTCCACATTTTGAGGTTTTCCTTCTTCAGCCCTCTGATTAAATTGCATCCAAAACATTTTGGGGAATCTCTAATTAGTACCATTCCTCATTAAGTACAAAAGAGCCTTTAGTCTTCATTTGGCAACGGACATAGGGACGGACAAAAATAAAGAACGTTGCTAATAAAATTTTCATTTTTAGGAAGGTATCGCGCCCTCCCAATTATCACCGCAAGTTTTATTCAACGGTCAACGCCCTATGAATTGTAAAAGGGTGGCGGCAGTATATTGTAAATTTTGATTAAAAGTTTTTTATTGGTGTTCTACATAAAGTTTTATTAGAATCAATTATAAAATATATTAATACTTTCGCGGACAGTAACGTAGACACAATAGGTGTTTTATTGTCATGACGTCTATAGGCGTTCACTGTCCTTCAAAGTGTTAAGAGAGAGAGGCATATTATGCTTGTTTGTCGCTTTAAAGTATTAATAAATAAAAAGTTACTAAACATTATTTTTAACATATTTGCATTAAGTACTCTTGACATTAAATACGTGTGCAATAACTGTTAAAAAATGATTTTGAATGAATAAATGAAATCAAATTGGCTGAATCAATATAGTATATATACAATGTTTCTTATATTTGATAGATAGATAAATAAAAACCGTTTATTGGACAATTGTGTCAATACAAGACAAAATTATTTCTTTTTGTCGCTATTCGTATTTGTCACAAGTTCACACGACGCATTTGCACTCGCGCCAACCCTCCACTCCCCACAGATGGTTCCCCAACGGTGTTACATTACACTGGGGTCCGAAAACCAACAAATTATTCCCCGCGGGCCCAGCCGACGTAATTACTGTAATTCGTTCGCGCAGTTACTGTGTGCGGGATTAGCAGCCGAAGGGTTACCTTCCTTGATTTAATCTGGAGAAGTGTGTGTTTAGACGAAGTCGATTTTGACGATTTGTTCTTTGTGGTGTCTGTGTTGAAGGCGGTTTGAGTGTTAATGAGTGTCAACGATAAAAGGGTTAAATTTTATCATTTGTTGTGTTCTGATGTAGTACTGCGCGTTATTAAAGTCATTTTTAACACTATTACATAAATTTACGGACAAAAAGTATACCCAGACTCGAAACAAACATTTATGATCAGCGCATTTATGGCACTGAGTTTTGCAGAGTGTGTGCTATATTGTAGTTTAAAAAAAACCCTTCGGCCAGATTGGAAACCAAAGTTTGGAAACCGGTTTCGAAAACAGAATTATTTTTCTTTTTACGAAACTTGGTTTCCAATAAAGAATAATAATTCTGTTTTCGAAACCGGTTTCCAAAACAGAAAGTTCGATCTTCTTTAAAAACCCCTATAGCTGTTAGAAATTTATGTGTACAGAACACATAAATTTCTAACAGCAAATCTTTCCTTCCTTGAGCAGTTTTATGGATTTCTTGATTTTGTTATCAATTTCTATGTAGTTTTTGCTTCTCTTATTATTTGGTTTACTTTTTTTATTTTTTTATACTACCAAGGTGGCAAACAAGCATACGGCCCGCCTGATAGCAGTTGCCGTAGCCTATGGACGTTTGCAACACCAGGGGTGTCACACACGCGTTGCCGACCTTTTAAAAACCTTATAATTCCTTTTTTAGAGCCCCATGCTATAGTCTTGTGCTAGTGTGGGCTGTCGACGGCCAATGTGCCTATTTATTTTTGAATGCCATCCCTCAAGATGATTTGTGGTCCTGATTTGTTCATTGCTGCAGCAACAAACTTTTGAAAAATCAATCTGATCAAACCATTGTTTCTTGAAGTAACTATTAAACTTCTCAATTTCATCTCCTTTGGGACTTTTTTCGTTAACGTATTTAAATCCCTTGTTGTAATAAACCCCCCTTAAACCTGTTGTATTGATAATAGCACAACTTTATGTCAATGTTAGGGAAGACATTTTGAATGCCTTTGGCCGCCCTGTCATTATCTAATGTTACTTATTCAGGTGTCCATAATGGAAACTGAGATTTAATCAAAGCGAATAGTAATTCATATGTTTCCTTCTTTTTATTTTGAAGCACCGCAAACATTAATCGTATAACCGATCGTGTTTTTTCGTCATAGTTCTTTTGTAATTGTACACATAAATTTCAAACAGCTAGAAGAGTTTTAAAAGAAGATCCAACTTTCTGTTTTGGAAACCGGTTTCGAAAACAGAATTATTATTCTTTATTGGAAACCAGGTTTCGTAAAAAGAAAAATAATTCTGTTTTCGAAACCGGTTTCCAAACTTTGGTTTCCAATCTGTCCGAAGGGGTTTAAAATTAGGATTTCCCACACTAGACAAAACTTTGTGTAATCTATAATGTCTTGTCTTGACTGCCTTGGTGGTCCAACGGGTGTAGTATGCGCCTGCTGTGCACGAGGTTGTGGGTTCGATTCCCGCACAGGGACAAAACTTTGTGTGACCTACAAAGAGTTGTTCTGAGTCTGGGTGTAATTTGTGTCTGTTAATTGTATGTTTGTAAAGTCCCCTGCAACACAGAGCTTGTTCTCTAGTGCAGGAGTTGTCTTTTTTAAATGAAATGTTTGTGTCCATGAAATGCAATCTTATAACCCTAGTGCGAGTCTTTAATAAAATTATTATTTTATGAGTTCGAAGTTTCATAAGATTTTTAAGATTTTATACTCAACAGACAATGTACTGTATGCCACACGAGTGCCTTCCCGACTCTTTATTATTATTTGTCTAAGTACAGTTTATGAGATACTTAATTTTTATTATGATGGACAGTTTTATAGCGCACACTTTCAACAAGATTATCGATGTATATCAATCTTATTTAGTACGTTATGAGTCAGACAGGGATAGAGAATGTATGTGTTTGTAACTTTGATTATAATTATTGATTAATTATTGATTGGGAATTTTATGTTGACGAGCTTGAGAATGAAGGTACAATTCCCATGGGGGTGATAAATGAGTTTTTTTTTATGAATAAGGAAACTTTTTGACCTAGTGTAAATTCTCAGTAGCATACTGAATATGTTCTAATAAAGTTCTGCTTAACCCGGGAATCAAATCAAGGATCACACAATGGTAATTATGCCGCAAAATCAGTGAGGAAGACAAAAATAAAATAATAGGGCTTGGCTACCTGTTTCTTTAACTGCTAATTCAAGGGCTTGGCTACCTGTTTCTTTGTTTTATAATTGCTAATTAATTTATCATTACTACCCCGCTTTAAGGCATATGTATAGGTGTAGGTTGCTATTATTATTATTTATTATGTTTCAAAACAATATAATCATTTTAATTTTTTTTAATAGTATTTCTACTACGGAAACTATTTTCAGACTCTCCACTTTCAACAAAAGTTCACTATTCAATTAACCCGAACATCTTAAAAACTGGGATATACCTTCAAGTTTATTGCCCCCATATTTTTTTAATTACGTCGTAAAAATTTTCACCTCATCTCAAGCGCTCTAAAGAAGCTCTCTTAAATCTACGTCTTAGCAAAATTAACATTAATCTCTTGTTAAAATAGCCGTGAAGCGTTAATAGAATTAGCTATCGGAGCTTTTAAATTAGGCTTTTGATGAAAACTATTTATCCTGTACACTTCCTACATAGTATAGCGGTAGTATGACTGCCATGCAAAGCTGATATATTATATATACTAAAAATACTTACTATCAGTCCAGACGTTATTTCGTCCAGTATAGATAGATAGAAAGAATATTCTTTATTGTACACCACTTAAGTACTATAACTACTGCAAGAAATATGTATAGTTACAAATATGTAGGCACAATGGGCGGTCTTATCGCTAAAAGCGATCTCTTCCAGATAACCTTAGGATGGACTTATTGAAAGAGAAGATGGTAGCTTATAGCGTACATTATATATAGGTATACTAACTTACAAAAACAAAAACAAATATATATAATATAATACATACTGTATAAATATATTCTCATTAATCATAATATTATATTGTTACATTATAAATAGATAATTATAGTAGATGATGATGAGAAGAAGTGATCTTTAACCATCGATTTGAACCAGTATATTGTAGCATAAGGCTTTTCCCATAAGAAAGAAGGGGTCTACTTAAGAAAAGTCGAGCACTATACAGGCGAGTAATCCTGACGTATAATATTAAAAGTAGGTCTAACCAGATTCGGAACAACCATTTATAGATCACACAAATCTTTGTTCCGTGTAAGGATTGAACCAAAAACATGCCGCGCAGTGGTAAATGGTAAGATAACTACTTAAACCACTATACAAGAGTAAGAGAGAGAGAACAAGCTCTGTGTCGCGGGGGACTTTAAAAACATACAATTAATGGATACAAATTACACCCAAACTCAGAACAACTCTTTGTGGGCCACACAAAGTTTTGTCTTGTGTGGGAGTCGAACCCACAACCTTGTGCACAGCAGGCGCATACTGCGACCACTGGAACACCAAGGCAGTCAATGTGAAAAAAAATAAAAAAACTTCCTAGTGCGGAGTCTTACCTACGCAGTTGTGTTAATTTCTGGATAAAGAGGTTTTTCTTGATAAGCGTATACAACCACATTCCCATTTATTCGTGTAATCGATATCCCATCGTCACCCAACCGTCAATCTGAACACACCCTATACGCGGAAACTCGTGAAATTTGATCCTGTGTCGGCTGTATTATTAAAGAGCAAACTAGAAGGCGCACATTGGCGCATGTAATATTGTCGCGCATTGTCGCTACCGTGGCTCTCTCATATTTCTTACATCATTAAGTCAACGGGATGTCGAGTCGACGCCTCACTCGCAGCGGGGACGATATTTTTTATTCTTTATTTTATATATATTTAAATAATGACGTTGTGGATGGGTTTATTGTGATTTTATAAAGTATGCGTTGTATGTTTTTTCTTTTAACTGATAGCAATCCAGATAAAAGTTTTTTTTTGTAAAAGTGTTAACTAAAGATATAATATTTGCTAGATAATGACGCATTATCTCTCTTTTGCCTAGCCTTGTCCCTTTATTTGGGGTCGGCTCTTCTCGTACCGCGGCGCCAGGACGCTCGGTCCCGGGTTGTCTGTAAGTCTAGTTGTGCCCGCTTGGTGTCCCTATTAGCGGTTGTCCACCACGTAGAACGTGGTCTCCCTTGGCCTCTGTTTTTATTTGGAATGGCTAAAGCCCTTTGAACGCAATAGTCCTCGTCCCGCCTCATCACATGTTTAAACCACCTCATACGACTCTCCGTCATCTTTTCTGTTATAGGTGCCACCTTGAACGAGCCCCTTATGTACTCATTTCTCACTTTATCGAGTCTTGTAACTCCCGCTGACCACCTGAGCATCTTCATCTCTGCTGTGTGCATTCTTTGTTCATGTTTCTGTAGGGCAGCCCAGCACTCGGATCCATACATCATAGCAGGCCTCACCGCGGTTTTGTAGACCCTACCTTTTAGTTGTATGGGCATTTGGTTGTCACATAATACGCCAGTCAGTGCTCTCCATCTTAACCAAGCTGCGTTGATTCTGTGCGCCACATCCGAGTCTATGCTGGCATCTGCTGTTACCATCGATCCGAGGTATTTGAACTGATCTACTTTGGGCACTGGATGTCCTTCGATGAAGATCTCTGCATTGGGTGTCTGCTGGCCGCTAAAGTCGCATCTGAGGTATTCTGTCTTGCTTCGACTAATGCGCAGGCCATTGTTCTCGAGTACCTGTGTCCATTGCTGGAGGGTGGAGTTTAATTTAGTCGGGCATTTTTCAGTGAGTACAACGTCATCCGCATATAGGATGGTCCAAGGAAGCGGGGACTGAATGTCTTTCGTGAGGTAATCCATACAAATATTAAATAGAAAAGGACTAAGTGCCGAGCCCTGGTGTACTCCTACTTTTACTTCAAACGGCGCGCTGAGTCCGGCCAGGCTTCTCACCTGCGTGCTTATGTGGTCGTACATATCTTGTACAAGGAATATATAGTGTTCGGGGATTTGTTGTGTTCTCATAGCTTGCCATATTAGACAACGTGGTATTCTGTCGAAGGCTTTCTCGAGGTCTATAAACACAAAATGCAGGTCTTCCTTATTTGCCCGATGTTTCTCCATGAGAATTCGGATGGTTTGGATTGCATCTATTGTGGATTTACCTGGCATAAATCCACACTGATTGTCAGATATGGCGACAAATAGGCTAAAACGGTCATTGAGTACACGTTCCCAGATTTTAAGCGTGTGAGAGGTCAACTTGATACCCCTGTAGTTTGCGCAGTCACTGACGTCTCCTTTGTTTTTATAAATAGGGACCAGAATACTATGACGCCATGACTCGGGGATCTTTCCCGAAACTAAAATCAGATTGAAAAGCTTGGTAAGCCATTTCGCAGCTGTGCGTTTCAGCGCTTTCCACAGGTCTGCTGGTATGCTGTCTGGTCCTACCGATTTGTGTTTTTTCATTTTTTCAAGGGCTTTTAATACCTCACTCACGCGTATATCTTCTATACATCCCTCTATAGCTGGGGCAGCAGTGACGGGTTGACTCGGAAATTCTTCATTGAGGAGTTTTTGATAGTATTGACCCCATCTAGCATTGATTTTGTTATTTTCGGTCAGCAAACGCCCGTTTTCATCCTTTATGTACTTGTTGATTTTGATATCTAGACTTGTTTTATGGCGGTGTCTTGCGAGTTTAAATATATATTTTTCATTTGCTGCTTGTTCAAGTCTAGCATAGAAATTACTCCTCGAGTCTTCCCTGTTCTGTGCCACCTTGCGTCTAGCCATCTTTTTAGCAGTCTTGTATTGTATGTGATCTTTTTCTTGTCCAGAGTTCTGCCACTGCTTGATTAGATCTTTTTTCATTTTAAGAGAGTCTTTAACGTCTTCATTCCACCATGAGGGGTCTTTGTTTCCACTGAGCCCGCCTTTTGATATACCGAGTGTTGTTTCGGCCTCTTTAATGCAGAACTTCTCAAAATCAGACCACATCTCTTCTGCCGTGTTGTACTTATTATCTGCCATATCCTTCTCCAGTCTCGTTCTGACGGTATTTAATAAGTCAGTTCCCTTATTAGTTTCCAGTAGATACCACTTTATTTTCCGGACTTTAATCTTGCAGAAGCTGATAGGTTTTGGGAGCCGTATGCAAGCTACCAAGAGTCTATGCTGTGCCGTAAGTGCCTCCCCTGGTATTACTTTCACGTCCTTAAGGCATTTAAGTTGGCTCCTGTTCGTAAGGACGAAGTCGATTTGGGAACGTTTATCTCCGCTTCTATAAGTGATTAAATGTTCTGTTTTCTTTTTGAAAAATGTGTTCGTTATTGCGAGATTATGTCTGATACAGAAATCCAAAATACTATCCCCATCCCTATTCGACGCACCATATCCAAATTGACCATGTATCGTCTTGTAGTCTAAACAGCTCTCACCCACATGTCCGTTCAGGTCGCCTCCAATGTACTTAAGTTCTGTAGGAGCCATTGAGTTCAGTAGATCATCGAACTCATCCCAGAAACTTTCCTTTTCAGCATCTGTACAACCGGTCTGTGGTGCATATGCTGATATTATGTTCACAGGTGGTTGTCCATCCAGGGCCAACTTGACAGCAATAAGTCTATCACTTCTTCTATCAACATTTATGATCCTTTGTTTAAGATGAGAGTCAAGGACAATAGCAACTCCGTTGCTCTTATTAGTTAAACCATGGTATATAAGTTGGTATCCGAGACCAATGTCTCTTGACTTTGATCCTTTCCATCGAGTTTCTTGCAGGCAGCATATGTTAATTTTTCGAGCCTGTAAAATCTTGGCTAGCTCTTAGCTTCTGCCTGTGAGAGTGCCCAGGTTCCACGTGGCTAATCTTATGTTGCGAATAGTATGCGAATTCTTGTTCTTGTCATTTCTATCGTCGCTTACGGGGGACGCCCTAGCATGATCTTCGGTTTTCACATGGTTCGCATCTCTATCGCCATCGTCGCTTGAGGGGGACGCCCTAACTGTTATCACTTTCTTTATTCTGCCTTTTTTCATGGTACGAGAAGATATAAATTTGACTTTAGTTTTACGGCCGGTTGTCACCTGACGCCAAGATTGTACTCTTCCTGGAAGTTTATGAGCGCCGCCGTTGACAATTTTATGTTCTTCCGCCGTCTCTAATGAGCACTCCGACCTAAGCACTCATCACAGCTGCAGACCTTTACTTCGAATATGTCAAAGGAGCCCTGGGCTGGGTTTGATGACGGAGTTTCCTCTCCGGCCTGTTTGGTCCGCGGGGGGTATTTTATTTCCCCCCTACCCTGCATATCTGCCGAGCATTCCCCTATCCGCCACCTGGGGACGCGTTCTCTAGGGATAAGGCTCCCCCGAGAAAGATAATGACGCATTATAATTGTTTTATATCTTCGCGCCTAGATAAGTATCATTCCCAAGTTTCGCCACCTATGTAAGGTGCTATATAAAAGCTCTGTATATTTTTTGTAAAAAAATATGAAACAAGCTCTGTGTAGCGACTTTACAAGCATATAATTTACGGACATATTTAACATTTGCTACATTAAAACGTCTGAATTAATTTATTATTACAAAAATATAATATCGTGATCGCTGTCAGTGGCACTCCACCTCAAGTCGCGTGAAGAGTGAAGACACTCCTTAATAATACACCACCGTGGGTAATGACGGCGTGCTTTAATAACGAAGTTCGTTTCGTAAACGTTATAAAAGAACACAATTTTATACTGCACGACTTGACGTAATGAAAAGATTAAAATTTATTTTATGGAGTAAGGAAATATAGTGAGCTTAAACTCGTATGAGTATTTCGTTATCGTATGATTACTTCGTTAAGCATGCGAGTTTGGTACGCTGATTTTGACGATTTAAAACAATCTATACTATCTATACTAATATTATAAAGCTGAAGAGTTTGTTTGTTTGTTTGGTTGAACGCGCTAATCTCAGAAAGTAGTGTTTCGATTAGAAAAATCTTTTTTTTTTAGAATAGTGCATTTATCCAGGAAGGCTATAGGTAACATAACATCACGCTATGATCAATAGGAGCAGCGCAGTAGTGAGATATTTGGCAAAATCGGGGAAAATATTCCAAATTACCACGCAGACGAAGTCGCGGGCGACCCCTAGTAATTGATATGGCTTACAAGCATACAGAACGGTAGCAGCTACCGTAGCAATTACCGTAGCCTATATGGACGCTTGCAATACTAGAGTATCACTTTCGTGTTGCCGACCCTTTTAAAACCTATAACTCCGTTTTTTGAAAAACCCAATGCTTATAGTCTTTCGGGTAAACCTTGGAGCTCATTCCACAACCTAATCGTACGTGATGGGAAATTTGATTGAAATCGTACAGTACGGCACGTTTGAAGTACTAGGATGTAACTTAGACCTCCTTGTTGGTACGTTGATAAAACGTGGGTTTGATCCACTTAACTGCAATTAAGCCAGCGTGTTTGGTCTCCAAGTCTCTAAGTGTGATATTCAATACTTTTGTGTACACAGCTGTTTTATTTCATTTCTTGCCCGTGGTTATACTGCGTAGTTCTATTGGTCGAGTTCAGTTTTTTACATCACGTGTCAACCCCAAATAGTATTAGCCAGTATATTTCATTTATTATCAATTCATTTAAAATTCAGACAATTATTTAATTAGAAAATTATTTTTTGTCTATTTTGTAAAACCGCGACATTGCACACACGTGGAATTTAACAATGTTAGTTTCGTGGCATGGGGACTATCAAGAACGATATCAACCTCTTTTTAGAAAAATAAATGTCTAAATAACATCAGTAAATCACTTGAGTACATAAAGCGGCCCATTCACGCTATAAAGTGTGCCCAAAAACCGCACACTTATCTTGTGTAGGTGAATTTAAATTGTAACAGGCTCTAGTCGAGTGTACAGAAAGTCCCCTTTAACTCAATACCTGCGCTATCTGTTGTACGCCTATCGTAGAGTCGCGTGTGTCCCGAAACAATATTTCTAAATAAAATACATTCTTTGGGGACTTGAAATGATGTCAGGTGCATTTCATAAGCGGAGCGACTAGCGTTAATTATGATAAAAATATTGTGAAATGTATATACAATTTATTATATTGTTAATAATATAATTTATTAAATGTAACCTGCACCCCACTGTAAGATATTTGTTTCCTTTTTGGCACACGATCTATATATGTATTATACACCCAAAATACGTCCACTGCATAACGCAAGCCTCGTCTTAATTTTCAGTGCATTCGTTTTTGAGTTACCCTTGTCGATCAGCTGCTAGCAACCTTTACCAGGTTTTCGGTTCACCATATTGGAAACCTACTTATGCTGATTCTTCTATTTTGTCATACACGGCCTAATTTATATAAAAAAATAATTAAAATGCAAAATGTTGGTTTATTAATATAGACGATGATGAATTAGCAATCCAGAATTTAATTATCACTTGTCATGCTCAATACGCTTTGTTTTATTACACGCTAGCTCTTACACTTTGGGGCCACATAACTCGCGAATAAAAACGCTCCACCGCTCCCCGTATCGCCCGCATTATATTTAAGTGGGTAGTTTGTGAGAAAAACAGCGTATTGTTGTCGGAATTGAAAATAAACTCACACCAACGCCCACTTTTTGGGGATGTATAAACCTCCCCTTGTATAATATTGGGCCAAAGGCGATGTTTCCACGGTGTCGATGTTTAGAATCGTCTCATATGTCCCAATTATTATTTTCTCATTGTTTGTTGTTATTTGATGACTTCATTGTTTCGTTACTAATTGTTACGGTTGGTTCAGTTGTATAAGTGGTTCCTCCATTAATTACTGAGCGGTTTATTGTTCGTTCGATTCACACACAAAAAATCTAAAATGGTTAGGGAGCACCATAGTGCAAGAGTCAAACAAAGTGAATCTTTCTAAATATATCCCTCTCTGTGATTTGATTTCAGAGAACTAAAATAGTAACGTGTTGGTTTCTATTCATCCTTTTTGTTTTTCGTTTCCACTTCAAAGATATCACAGAGATGGTGAACAATGTACTCGAAGACGAAACAGACAAGGCACTCCTTTTATTATTTTGCTGACGTATGCATGCTCGCCTGTAAGTATTTTCCCCTTTTGAAAAGCCTTAGAAATAAAAGTACTTTTCAGGAAACTTGCATTGTTTACTTATCGATATGCGAAACCGCTATAAATACAGTAGTCTGAAAAAGTGTTACGCATTTTCTCTATCTTATTTTACAACCGTTAGCTTATAGTGTTACACTACTTCAATCAACTTTAATATCGTAAGGGTAATTCATTCTTTATTTCGATAGTAATCATTACATTGTATTGTTTGTATTCGAGATTTATGTTCATATATAATTTTCGAGTCCAGGGACTAGTGAAATGAATGTATTTTGTTTTCAGTGTTCAGTTTGTTATCGGCGAACATTGTTTCTCTATTTTTTTTTAATGGAATAAGATACAAACATTTTAGTATATATTTAAGTAAATCAAAACCTTTCAGGTACATCGATAACAATCAAATCAACTCGATACAAAACTGTGTACCTACAGAATGAAATCGCTCTCATTACCTTCGACGCTCGCTGCACGCCACCTGAGAAGGGTCACCATGGCATCTGTTTACTTACAGACATACATATATATTATAAGAATATATTTTCCCACTGTAGGGCACGGGTCTCCTCTTGTGGGACACGCTTGCCTAATGCTTAAACACAACTGCACCACTGTGTGTAGTTATTTGGCTGTGGTTTTCTGTAAAATCCTTCAACCAACGGGCCTTGTGCTCTCCTAAATTATATTAGTACGTGGAGCAAAACCTTTGTAGCCACTTTTAAGAAGAGTGAAGACTTAGCACAGTTAATATGGAGAAAAACTGCTCAAAGAAAAAAATACAAATGGAAAAAAAGTCACGGTCGACTTTTGATCGCTGGAGAGCCTTTAGTAATAAAAGAATATCACAGCAAATCTGATCTACCAATATACCCTCTAAAAGCATTGCTTGCTACACCGTTAATACACGGTAAATTATTGATTAGTGTCTACTTAAAATTTCTTAAACTGAAATTCACATTGGCATTACCACCCGTGATCAACTCACTCCACACATTTTTCCACTCAGCTCAGCTCTAGCTTCAGCTATTAAATCCGCAGTCATAGCCACCCTACACTATAGTCGGTAGCAGAGTGGCTGCTCACTCAATCTGTCAATTACCGTGCGTTACTTGGACGGTTACACGGTGCGCTTTTATACGCTGTGTTCGCAGAGGCTCGGCGCATTGTGGTCGTCATTAAGCCTGTGTGCGCTTCATTTATTCTATTACGAACAAAGCGAAGCGTCTGGCTCAAGAAATGCGCACATGCATTTCAACGAAAGTCTGTGGTTCATTTCGTTATGACTGCATAGTTCAGTGGCATAAGTGGTTACCTCGCCATTTACCACTGAGCGATGTGTTGTGTATTCGATCCCCACCCGGGATAAACATTTGAGTGATCTTAGAGGGTTGTCCCGAGCCTGGGTGCACTTTCGTGTCCATTAATTGAATGTTTGCAAAGTCCTCCGCAACACGGAGCTTGTTCCTATTGCGGGAGTTGACTTTACAAAAAATGGGTGATTTTAAATCTATCTTAGAATATTGTTTTAATTTTAGAAATTCGTTATTTGGTTAGACAGTAGTAGTAGAACGTAGCCTATGAACGCTTGCAATGCCAACTCTATATTATTAACTTGTAACACGAGAGTATAAAAAAGAAGTTAAAAATCGTTGGTTAGAATGGCTGGTCCAACTCGTATTAGATTTCACAAAATCTGAAAATATAAGTTGAAATGCTACCAGCAGTAATAACGAACTAATTCCCAAAAACTAGAGCTATAATGACTTTGTTGAACAGAACTAACGCCAAGTTTATCTTTCTGTCGAGTGCGGCCCGCCTCGAGGCATCAAATCACTGTACGAAACTAAAACCTACTTCATTTGGAATAGTTTTATTCAATTTGTGAATATTTACACAACCGCTATCCCTTGTTTGTTATTTAAATATTTGGTTACTTAACGTTTAGTGTACATGTGAAGTGTTAATTAAATGGAAAAAAAAAAGTTAACTTAAATCGCTTTATACTACATGCTTCTTACTACAGTAGTAGTGTAGTAAGTTTTAACTGCCTCGTTGGTCTAGTCGTCTCTTTGAATGGAACTGATGATCACGATGTCCTGAATTCGATGCCCGAGTCTGGCCAGAAAATATCTCAACATATGCCTCAAAGATTAAAAAATGGTAGTATTTACACCTCCGTGCCTCGGAAAGCACGTAAAACTGTTAGTCCTATGCCTGATTTATCTCCCATTGATTCAAATTGCAGTTCTATTGGATCATGAGAGAGAATAAAGAGTGAACCTCTGTTTGCACACATTTGTGCACATAATATCTCCCGCTCAGATGGTTATATACCTATATTTTCGGTTTCTGTAAAAAAAGCTAATAAATATAATTAAATCCCTATTTACCTTGGTCGCTCCATAACTTGAGAACGACTTAACCCATTTCATTCATCTTTTTAAACCTTTTGTAATAATAGTGTAACCTAGGCAAAGTTGTGGCGGGTCGCTAGTCTATAATATAAAAATGAAACGCTAAATGTGTTGCTAACCGCAAATCTCGAGAACAACTAAACCGATTCTTGTTGTGTATATTATTGTCAGGAAATGGTTTTTAAATAAGAAAAATTAAGAAAGTTGCGCTGAAAATAGTTTTACCCAGGCGAAGTCGGGGCAGGCAACTAGTCACAAATAAATTTAAACGAATGGTTAAATTAGTTGGTAATCTTGTACCGACCAAAACAAACAACAAGATTATGGGGTCTAATTGAGTCCTTCCCGAAGTTTAACCCTCTTCATATGAAAGGATTGTTCTCATTAAGTGTCCTATTTGTTGTTTGTTGTTTTTATTTCTCGTAATTCAAACAACACAATTGGGTTTATCTCAATTTGTATACTTGCTCCGACAGAAAAGGTACATATAAATAGAAACAGGTATGTATAAATAGATAAATCTTTAACCAGACATAAACGATGTATTTAGAAATAAATTATTTACCAGTTAACTGGTTGCCATAGTGACAGGCTCTGTCTATTGAAAGTTATCCAAGGATATTTATTTATAATTTATATGAAATAAAAGTAATTTTCTTTCTATTGTTATTATTGTAAATATAAATTGCTTAGCAAACACCAATTGCATAGCGTCACAAAAAATAGTACCCGCACAGAAATAAATTTAATTTTTGGTTAGTAGATATTAAAGTAATCAGAGGTTAAAGCAAATTAAACAGGTCAGATCAATAAAAACACGTAACTTTTATACAAATTTAATCACGTTGCCAAAAAACAAATGAAAAAAAAATTAACATAAGTTAGAAAGAGCATCCCGTTTGATAGTCTACAGAAGAGAATTCCAAATAAAAAACTGACGTTTCGCTTTACCTACTCTTAAATTACGTACGAGACAGGAATTTTGATGGCATACTGAAATTCTACTCCCGGAATTAATGTCGGGGGCCAGAGGGAAAAACTCATCAGGAAGAATCGCCTACCCTCCATGGATTGACTTTCTGTGTGAACGTTAAAATCAGTGATTTGATTTTGGATCACTCTGTCAAATGTATACTGATAATTCTCTCTCTCTTTCTGTCTCAATAGCGAGCCAATATTGGCCCAATGTCACTAATTATAGAGTTATTAAACTTTATAGTAGGATTGGTATACTGCGGCCAATGTTGTTATCACAATTTTTACACCATCAGAATTTAATGGTGAATAATAGGCATAACTGGAAAACTAACAGCGTTCATATAAATTAATCAGTCTGTGTCAGTACATACCTGCATAGAATCACGCCTGTTTCCCAGAGGGATGGGCAGAGATAGAATATAGATAAATTACACCCAGACACAGAACAAACAATCGTGCTCATCACACAGATATTTGTTTTGGGTGGGAATCGATACCACGTCCTCCGGGTTAGCAGTATCAGTCAGTCATCAGTGGTTATTACCACTACACTAACAGGCCAGAATGATTGCATATTGGAGAAACATTTTTATTTGAAAATCATTCTGTTTCGATTACTTTCTAAGGAATAAACACACATACATTGTACACTTTTAACTAAAACAAACACTGACACACATACACACTATATTATCTCGTACATCCCATACAACATCGGTGGATAATTAATTCGCTTAGCTTTCGCGTGAAGCTAACGGGGGAGGGGGTAGGGATTGTGGGGGAAGCGTCCATTTGTACCATCAATTATTCGTTTAGCGTCTGCCTGATTTATGGCGGTTCACGCTTGACCTATTAATCCCCTGCTAGTTGCAAATCTAGATTATTTTCGAGACAAAAATTAATTGTTGTGTTAATTAATTCTTCTGTTTTGTGGAGGTTTCTTTAAATGAGTTTGGTAAATAAAATGTAATTAATCATTTTGTTGATTAATTTTACTATTTGGTTTGATCGTTTGTTTGCCTTTTTAGAAGTGGTTTTATAGGTTGTGATTTATTATGTGGACCCTTTTACTATGATATATTGTTCAGAAATATAGTTTGTATAAATTCACGCTGGTCATGAACTCGAGTGAAACCACGTTAATGAGATGTTAGTCAATTACAGACATGTGGTATTTTATTAGCTACAATTTATCGGTCTATTACTTTTTCTCAATTATGTACAAAATAAGTATAAAAGACTGACACACCAAATAACAATTAATTTGTTCAAACACACCATCCCACCATCCAATTTATAATTCTGTACCTTAATTAAGCTACTATTTATCTATGACGATTACGCACCAAGAGTAAGCTTTATCCGTAAAGCTACCACCGTAAAACGGTAACCGTCCGATAATTATTCATTTATCGTAGCGGACCGGTTATTTACGATAGACCGTTTAACGGTTGGCCGCCTCTACGAGCGACCGTAGTGCTGCTACACCGTAGCCGCTACGCCGTAGCCATTGAGTACCGCAATAAACCGAATTGAGATTAATATTTTTTGTTATCTGACCTCTCTGGAATTGAACGATCAAAGTTTTATGCTTATTCCAGAATTTAATTTAGAAAGGAGGTTGTAGTTGTGATTATGGTAGTACATTTGGGGTTATGTTAGACATCTGCGTAATGTCTAAACTAAGTGCTTGGCTATTTTCTTGTTAACAAAACCGTAACAGCATTTCGGACTGAGCCATAGTAATTGTCTTAATTCTTCACCTAGACTTTTCCAAATTATCTTGAGCTCTGGTCTAATTCGAGCAAAGCGAAATAGTTAAAACGCTACATAGTTATACGTACACTGGTCATTTTGACATGACAACTGAGACCGTCGGCTTAACACGCTGTCCATGGCATTAAGGGATCTTCAACCACCTAGGGAGCAACTGTGCGCGCCTGTCGGGGTATTCTCCAAGTTAATATAAAACTCGCTGAAAATATAAAGTATTAAAATAAAATATCGCTTAAAACTGAAAATATGAAAAATATGGAAAATGTTGCGTTGCAAAATGTAAGTGAGCCATGACACTATCTCGTGGCCCCAGACAATAAACGTACGTTGAGTTTGCAACAGTTTTTGTTAATAAAAGGTTTAGAATTGCATTAAAACATTTTATTTTGGTGTATATTGAATAACGTTCAATAGTGGACGTAATCAGGTTAAGATGATGATAAAAGTATAAGCTATCAATATATCTATCTGTCTCACACACACATACACACTCTTCCTGGCTATACAATCTATAGTGGTAGAGTCGTTCGTTAATATTATCTCTTTTTTTCAAACAATTTCCGCACTTAAAACAAGCTGTGTATTGAGAAGCTCATAATACAAATAACACCCAAACTCGAAACAAACATTTATGAATTAAATAAAGTTTTGTCTTTGCATGTTTTGTGGGAATCAAACCCACGACCTCCGGCTTAGCAGTCAGGGTCACTAATCACTAGACTTACCAGTCAGTATTGATCCTAGGTAGTACTCTTTTTATTTATAATCCAACAACCATTATCATAAACTGTTCCTAATGCGATCACTCAGCACCTAATTTAAACCGCGACGTTATCAAGCGTCCACAGACGAGTGCGTACGTCGGAACTGGTTGAACGCCGGTGTGACGTCACACGTGGCGATACGCCATCCTTATTATTGTGTTAAATGAGACGAGAGATTTTTTTTTGTGTGTATATTATATATTTTGTTGTGTATAGCAAGCTTAGTTTCGGTGCCTCGGACTGCCTTGGTGATCCTGTGGTCGCAGTATGCGCCTGCTGTGCACGAGGGTTGTGGGTTCCCTTCTCACAAAGGACAAAACTTTGTGTGACCCACAAAGTTTTGTTCTGAGTCTGGGTGTAATTTGTGTCCTTTAATTGTAGTATGTTTGTAAAGTCCCCCGCGACACAGAGCTTGTTCTCTAGTGCGAGAGTAGTCTTTTTTAGAAAACATGAGTGCAGCAATGAGCGCTGGAACACACAGCTGTGTGTATTTACTTGGCTACGGTCTTCTATAAGGTATACTCAATTGTATGCCCTATTGCTCTTAAAATAATATAATATTTCTTAATATTCATTAAATCATGTCAATGGAAATCGAGTTTAGCCTACTTTGTCTCACTGTTTAGCAAAGAGTCTTTCCCATAGTCTTTCGACATGTCTCTGTTTTAAGTCACCTCTATAAAGTATGCTCATAAAAAACAATTAAATTTAAATTTAATAACAGTAATGAACAATACATTGAAACACAATGTTGAGGTTTATTTTTATTCTCCTTCCTACCACACACTCACACTAGCAATAGCACCACACACACACCTGACGCACTCTACACAATTACTAACGCACACAAAGTTACCGATACTATCCCTATACGTGACATGGCCAGTATCAATAGATTCAATTCATTCGTATCGATTGAACCTTCCTCAACGTTTCTTATTTTGTAGTTATACTAACAAAGTTAAGTTAATTAAAGTCTTGTTCTACAAACATGTTGATACTTTTTTATCAAAATTATGAGTAAATGCCTAACTCTCTCTCTTTACTGACAAAAAGTTACCAACAGCTGGTTTGGACAACATGAATTCGGTTTCCATGGTGTAAGACAAACATCATTACCCAAATGACAATTAAACTCTTCGTGAACAGCAAATTTTACGTCAATTAAATATTTAGAAAAGATTAATTTAAAAATATACCTACCCGCGTCAATGCGATACGGCGACGATAGAAAATTTATTACAGCAAATTTTATCCGTACACGTTGCAATATCAAGAGCTTATTATAGAAGCTTTTAAGTATTTGATACTACCACATTATTATTGTATACATATTATGTAGTAGGTAGTATTGAAGACTTTCGGTCTAGTATATAATACAAGAAAAAAGTGTAGTTACTAAGATTACCTTGCTAAATTTACTACTTAATTGTACTGCCAAAATGTCGAAAATGATTAAAAATATCATTTGGGAGTTAGGAGGCTATGGGATCAAAGAACTCATTTCGAAATTAGTCTTACTTGGCATTAGAGGCGCTAGTTGTAAATTTATGGCAAGAACTAAAACGATTTATTTGTAACTACCTAAACTTAATATCTTCAGAAAAGTTCATCCATAAATAGCACACAAAAACTTCAAATTTAACAGAACGAATACTTTGTTCACTATTGAGTGACGTTTGCGTGACCACAAATCAAAACTATCAAGCCGAATCTATCTGACTCGACAGGTCGTCTCTCAATACACGAATAAACTTGGAAAACCCATGTGTTTTACCAGAAAAATCAATGCGGTCAATCGATAACAAAGGGGACTTTACAAATATACAATTCACGAAAACAAAATACTTATAGCAAACATACATATAATACATAATATGGATCACACAATCTGCCGAGATTTTCCCAAGAGGCTATAGCGAGGGTTATGTAGTTCTTCAATAAAACGACTTTTGTATTTTTTGTAAACATTTAAATTACAGACACAATGTACACCAACACAATGTTTGCCAATTTTAATCCCAAGTGGGAATCGAATCCACACTACGCCACCTAATGAGTAAAAAGCGAAATTTAATAATCACCGGATAATACATTCAAACCTTGGGGGGGGGGCTATGTCCAGCAGTGGACGTCTTTTGATGATGAATACATTCATGAATACATATGATGATGATGATGATGAACACATTCAATGTCTCTTCTAGTACCTGCTTATGAACTTTATTATTATAGTTCTGTGATTTATATATAAATTGTACAATCGAGTTTTGGGAGCCATTCGTAAAATATTCACGATTTTATTCAGATTCTTGATAGTATCTTGTTCAGATTTATGACCGTGAAATGTAGTGAACAAATGTGATTTTTCAATGTTAAAGTAATATAAATTATAGTTCAAGCATGTCTTTGGGATTTTAAATGTTTTATGATTTGGTTATAAATGTGTCCAAAAAGAGCTTTATTATTTCAAACAAATTTTCCCGAAACTCCGAAGCTGATGTCATGAAAATAGTAAAAAATGAAAAAGCTTTACGTTAACTACTTCTGTTTTTTTTCTGCTGTTTTACCTAGGATCGGCAATATGATTGATGTAAAAATATTCGCAGAATGGTTTTTTGCAAACGTATGAGATGCTATACACATGTTTTTAGTCACCAAGATCAACAAAAAAGCCAAATCGAATTTGCTGACGCAAGATAATGACTGCACGAATACTTTATTAATTTAAGTAGTTCTCCTCGGCATATATTAATAGTTTATTTTGGGTCTCCTAAATAAGACAAAAATATGTTACCTCTAAATAGAAAGTAAAAGTCCCAGCTACAAATAGTAAGTAAAAGAAAGACGCCTGCGACACAGGGCTTGTCTCTGTGTGTGTGTGTGAGAATGAGTCTCTTAAAAGAGGCAGACTTTAAAACCTCTTTGACCATCAGTGACATTTTTATCCATCACCATATATCTTGTTGTAAAGGCCAGCACATAACAGCGGCGCGTAAAAACGTCACGTATATTAACGGTCGACTGTACCACGTTTTATTGAGTGCTAAATAAAATAATAGCAATGTTAGCTGCTGTTAACCGTTTGTAGCAGGTGTATCAAATAATAGCTTTTAATAAATTATTTGGGAACATATTCTATGAAGAAATATATAAATGACAAATGTCATAATAAGTGGAAGGTGTTAATTATAATATCCTAAAAATATATTCAGTAGTTTCTGAAATAACCAAACCTTATAGAGCGACCCTGGAACCTTATCTGCTTTGCATGCTGTACATAGGTACAACTTAATAGGAAAATGTAGATATATCCTGAATATAGGACATTTAAATATATTAGTGAATTTCCTATATTAATTTCCCACATAGTAGATTGTTCACTAAGTATTTAACAGGTCACTGAATAAGATACATGCCGGTCTTCGACCTCCTTCGGTCTAATATTATTTTTCAGTAACAGCATGGAGATAGGTAGCTAATTGTCGTTTACCTACCTCCCTGCTGTTACTGAAAAATAACATAATCACCCCAATAAAACTTTGACTGTCCTGTGATCCGAACCTGGGACTTATTTGCCAAAAACGTGTGCCATAAGACTGTCAAATTCAAACTCATTTAGATTAAATGCATGATGCTTATAAACGTCATAAAAACAAATGCATAGCTAGCATATTTTTCTTTCGTGTTATTACATTTGCAAACTAGTTACGAAACATTCTTGCCCTTCGCTCAAATAAAAAAGCAATACATTCTCAGCTAGCGTTAGTTACACAATATTATTACCCACTTACCCTTACCATTACCTTAGGCAGTAAAGATTAAATCTAAAACATACAAAATCTTGGCAAGTTAATAAATAACACTAAGTTGATACACCGGACGCACCTTTAACATAAAATCGTGTCGGCGCTGTCGCAATATATCACGTGGGTGTAAAGGCGGGAACACAACAGCGTAACGACATAAAAACGCGTAAATTAACACGCGTAAAATTAAAGGGGAATGTGTGTGTACTTTTTTACGGGCAATTTATACGCATTTTGGTGATTTGTTTCCAATTGGCTTTGATTGTTGTTTAAATGGAAGTATTGGATGGATTTTTTGTATTTTATTATATCGAATTAAAAATTCAGTATTACGCTTACTTAAGCTTTATTTTTTTTAATTATTTTTAGTCCTGTTTAAGTATTCGGTAAAAACCCATATCTTAATCCGAAAATTTAAACGATTATCAAAAATTCTAACAATATTTTGAATTAATTATGTTATGTACTAGCTAAACCTGACGATGCATTGCTGTGGCAGTCTGATATACTTGTCTATTCCCGAATTTTTTGCAAAATTTTATGAGTTTTCTGTATTTTTCGCGGAACAAAATAAAAATAGTATATACGCTTCATAACATTATCTATCTCCACAACGGCTGGATGGATTTTAACGGGACTTTCACCGGCAGATAGCTTATGTTATGGAACATAATATATGACTACGTTTAAAATATATGAAACTTACATGTTTGTTGTAAATGAATGTTCTGAACTTTTATTTTTTGATTCAGCCATTTAGTAGGGCAAAACTGTAGTAGCAAATCAACTAATAAACAAACACAAACTTACTTTCAAATTCATAATAATATACGGATAAAAATAAAAATGTATTAAATCATAAATAACCTTGGTGTTACGTAGTTACAAACTATTATTAAAATGTATAGCATCGCGTGTTAAACACAAAAGTTAATTAAATTAATGACAGTTTAATGAAAAGCAAAGCTCTGTCTACAATTATGAAAATTTTAATAAGTTACACTTTTATTTTTTCCCTATTTTTTTTTTTTGTTACAAGCGTTGAAATTTTTATTTAAAAGAATTGGAATTGCTTAGTGGAGGGTAAACTTTTCAGCAAATATATTATATTTTTACATCTTAAAACCCTGACGTAAAAAATTGGGTCAACAATTCACAAGTGATAGCCCTGATGTTGAAAGCGTCCATAGGCTAGTAACTGCTTGTGTAGCTGTGGCTATAGATTTCTGTAAGATGTAAGTCCAATCCTAGCCTGACTTGTTCGCTTATATTGTTGCCTACCTCTCCTTTATTATCCCTGACTTTCCTACTCGGCTACATCTACCTTACATTCTTAAGCTAACACACAAAAAGTTTGCTATAAAAACTGCAATACTGCACCTAACATTATTCTGCAAAAGTCAAAGCTATAAATTTTCCCCTGAACGTCAACCGATTCCCCATAACCAGTCTCCTGTACTACACATAACAAATGATGTATCATTCACAGTAATAAATAACAATGGTCGCGGTCGAAGAAGCCTCATGTAAATAATGTAAGATATGATTTGCGGACGCGAAGACGTGTACGTGGTTGGGTCATTTGTTAATGGTACATTCGTGTGGTGAAGTGTTTTTAAGTAATTATTTTTGGTAGTATTTGCGGGACGTATGTAAATTGTCTTTTTCTCATGGTTTAGTTAGTTGGCCAATCTGATGTCAGATATAATATATTTAGATCTTCGGAGAAAAGTAGGTGAAACTAGCTTTACAGTCAGATGAATTACTACTGTGCGGGTCACCCATTTATTATCTCTTATAGATCTACTATATTTTATAGAAATATGCCATCGATTTTTTTCTCGTATATTTTTCAAAACATTTCTTTCGTCTAAATCTTTTAACTGAAACACTTCTCAAAAGATTATGAAAACGAAAATGTAAAAATATCACATCAAACCCCCATGCGATCATTGTTCCATCATTTATTTACAAATTGCCTTAGGTTTTTTTAAAGATTATTAAATTTACACCTTGTTTTAATCAGTTCCTTTTACTTTTTGGTAATGCCAAGATTATTTCACATTGTCGTTTTAATTTGCCTGCTTCAACACACTGACTGGAGTTCTGAACCCTGAAAAAAAGCAACATTGAATAATTTTCGTCATTTCATAAATATCTTAACACTTGTGTTCTCGTATACGTATTTCTATCCGCTAACTAATGCACCGAGTCTGCGCGTAATATTGTAGTAACAAACGACCTGTCGTTTGTTTAACGACGATATTAATCGTTGTTTTGTCTTCTATCTACCATCCATACAACATCCACCGACAAGGGAAGGATTTATTACAACTTGTAGCGATCGATTACTAAACATTCTTGTTATGTTATAAACAAATTTAATATTTTCAAGATTATTATAATTTTAATTAAGAGACGGTTCCACATACAAGCGCTAACAAGCCTGACTGAGGAAGGAACTTCCTTTTAAAAGATCACAGCTGAATAACTATCCCTCTTTTTTATGATACCCTATCCTTTGCTGGTTGAAGCCAATCCCTTCTACAGGTGTCAAGCTCATTTCGCCAGTTTCTTCGACATTAATTAAATAAAAATAATATCAAAAATAAACGATTATTTTTTATTTAAAGGTTAATTTTGTTAAATTTCTATTAACACTTGGTGCTCTTAAACGTTCTGTTTTCAGGCAAAGAGCTCGTAATTAAGTAGTAAGTACCTACGTAAATAAATTAATTCATAATCTTAAAATCTAAATTAAATTAACCAGCGATTCTAGGTATTACACAACAAAATTAAGTTGATTAAAGGCGCCATGAATAGGAAACTCTGAAAATTCAATTTAGTACGTATTTAAATTTACAATGTACTCTTTTGAGAGATTAATATCTAACACTAGTTGCTACCTGTGGGTACGTTTTCGTGGAAATGAAGATTTTCAATAAGTACTTTAAATTTAATGAGAATTTTTAGTAATGGCTGGGTCCTAAGGCTTACTTTTAAATATCAGATTTTTTGTAATCAGAAAACATTGACTTGCCGAAAAAGTAACCAACTTGCAAGTGGTGTGAGTTCGATCCGTGCTGTCTTATTCGAAACTAGCACTAGCACTTATTCGAATTTCACTTTGTGGAATTTATATGTACTAATCGAATGATTTACCATCTGCTAACGGTGAAGGAAAAGATCGTGAAGAAATGCACATGTTTTAGAAGAAATTCTAAAGTCTGATTCAATAACCCGTACCGCTAGGACAGCGTATCGTATGTGAATTAAGCCCTAAACCCTCTCTCTTGATACCCGGACACCCTTCTAAAGACATGTCTGACTCACTAACCCGCATTAGGCCAGCGTGTGTGAATTAAGACCTAAATCCTCTTTCTCACTCTCTTGATAAAGAAGAGGAGTCCCAGAGTCCAGCCCCTAAATGGGACAGCCTATTAGTACAATTTTGTGACCGTTTGATCGAATTTATAATAACACTAGCTGACCCAGCAAACGATGTTTTTAAATAGTAATATCCCTATTAAAAATAGGAGTTCGTCGAAGAAGGGTAAAAAATTAAGGGTTGTATGTATTTTTTAATGTTGAATCAAAAAACATAGAAAACTTTTTGTCAAAAAAAATATGGGTTGGATCACCCTTAGCATTTAGGGGTATAAAAATAGATGTTGACCGATTCTCAGACCTACCCGACATTTCATAAAATTCGGTCGAGCCGTTTCGAAGGAGTTTGGCAACAAACACCGCGACACGAGAATTTTATATGAGTATATTAGGTAATAGCAACACATTGCTATAATTATAATTATAAATTGTACCAAACGCTCATATAATTATACTTATAGGCTTTATCACCAACGTTTTGTATGACACATTTTACAATTACAAAAGGATTATTTGTTTCGATTAAAAACTTAATGCCGGTTATATATTATGTAAGGCTTTGGCATCTTGAGAAATTGTATCCATTTCATTTAGAATAAGGTATTCGAATAATTAAAAATGTCTGCTATGATTAAAATGTTATCTTATCTCAATAACAGTTAGAGAAATGTAATTTAAGGTTAATTTGTATTTAAACATTCTTTTTTTTGACTCAGAACAATTCTTCGTGGGTCACACAAAGTTTTGTCCTGTGCGGGAATCGAACCCACAACCTCGTGCACAGCAGGCGCATACTGCGGCCACTGGACCACGGAGGCAGTCAAAACATTGTTTAAATTACAGAAAAATATATATTTTCCGCCAAAGCTTCGGTGTTGTACATCAGAGGTTTCGAAAGTATTCGCTTGATGGTAGGCTATCAAGTGAGCCGTGTGCTTGTTTGCCACTTAAGTAGTACCAATTTTTGTTTTATGAAAGCTGATATAAAAAAGCTTGTATGTTGTTAGTGAATCTAGATTGGATATAATTACGGTCACAAAAATATATTAACTGAAAACCATTTATTTGTTTTGTACACCAAAATGCATATTGCTTAGGTACATAGTTTTGTTATATTTCATCATCTCAGCCAGAAGACGTCCACTGCTGGACATAGACCTCCCCAAAGTATTACCACAACTCTCGATCCTTAGCCGACCTTGTCCATCGGTTGCCTGCAATCTTTACTAGGTCGGCGTCGGTCCACCTTGTTGGAGGCCTGCCCACGCTTGTTATATTTAATGGATTTTTTTTTATTATTTATCTTTACGAATTATTTATTTATCTTGACGTCTTATGCAGTCGATTTATGGTCTAAAGGCGGGTATCAACATCACGAGTGTGCCTCGCGAGGAATGCCTATGTAAAGACGTCTTTGCCTCGCGAGGCAATTTGAATGTAGCCTAACTGACTGACTGACTGCCTGCTCATTGCATTGCACCCACCAAACGAGCAACCTCGCGAGTTAGTCGATAACCCGGCTTTAAAAAACACCGTTTGCTCTATAAATTTGACAAGATAAATTGTTGTAAAATGTTTTGGATAGCGTCGTAATACTTATTATAATCCCTCATACACTTTAATTTACAAACTGATAACCTTATCATTCGAAAAGTTGCTTAATTAAAACGTTCTCCACTAATATTTGGATGTCGTTTCTGCTGAACAATAAAACAACTTAAAAAAATAAACCAATAGCAAGTTTGTTTTTTCAAAACTTTGCAAGTGGGTAGTTAAAAAAGTACAATTTGTTTAAGTTTCTTTGGCTGCGGTATCTTGCTAATAAAAAGTCGTTTTAACAAAGCGAACTCATTGGCTTGCGGCTGTGTTAATTGGCTCGGTTAACGTTAAGCTAGTGTATTCTTTTTGAATTCTTACGCTTTTTAGCGGGGCAACTTGAGCTCGTTTCAAGTTCCTTTTAGATTGGAGAGAATAACGGCGGAATGAACAATAGGGTTTTAGTTTAATGGACGTTCGGTTTTTCCATCGATTAACGGTTTTTATGCGATACCGGTTTCTTGACAATGAGCTATTACTTTAGTCTAACCTTGTTGCTGAAAACACGATCACGAAGCGGGATTTATATTTCAGGCTATCACAAAAATCTGTTTACTATGTATGGGGATGTTAAGATGGTTTGAACATTTAGAAAGGATGGATGAAAGTATCACAAAATAGTTATATCGTGCAAGAATTAATGGAGATGTCGGTAGAGGCCACCCTAGGAGAACATGCAGCGACCAAGTCTACTTGGTCGCTATATTATGTTCTCCGCTGTCGCTTGGTATCGACGCAGGCATGAAGAGGTTGATGAATATAGAGGAGGCGACGAAAGTGTGTTTGGATCGAAGCAATTGGCGCACCATAGACTTTGCCTACCCCAGTGGGAGACAGGCGTAATGATATGTATGTATGTACTAATAAGTATGCATACTAATAAACACACAGTAAGCCAACAAAAACCAGTCAAATCACGCACCCAGTACAATATTATGACTAGAATTTTGCGCGTATTTTGTGAGCAACAATAATGTCTTAATAGTCGCGGCTCGCATTGTAGGTACTCGTCCTTTATGTGATACGATCGTGCATTAAGTGACTGGTATTTTAGACTCTCATAAAATCTATGTCTACTATATAATATCACGTAAAGTAACCACTGGTATTGCAAGCGTCCATAGCGTCTATCTATCAAACATCAAACGGTCCGTAATTGTTTGCCACCCAACTAGTATAAAAACGTAACTATATGTATATAAACGCACCGTATAACTCACAGCCTGCAAACGACAAAACCCGTAATTAAATCACGCACCCACTCCACGCATCGACCAATACAGCATACGACCAAAATTTCTCGTATATTTTGTGAGCAACAATAGTGTCACTCAGTCGCCGCGGCTCGCTTTGAACTCGTCCGTTACGTCGGGAGGTACGACCTGTCACGTTTGTCGCATCGCACGTAAATCACGCGCAGTCTGACGCGGCCTTATTCTGACGTGCAAGATTAAATGGGTAGGTTTCTACCTAAAATACCCTACGGAATAAATTTATGGGTGTAATGCGGGATTCGCGATTTTATAGAAAGAATATGTGCTGAAAAGATTTTTTTTTAATTATAATAGTGTAAAATATAATAGAATGTAATGATTTATATAGTAGATAATTATGCTAGCTTGAATTTTGAATTTAAAAAATGAGGGGCCTCTTATCGAGATATTAACAATTTTATCTCTTAAGTTGTTACATGTTTATAAACTCTTTTGAAGATTTGCGTGAAATAATATCATGACATGAGCTTTTTGTATACAAAAGGTAGGCATCAGAATAATTAAATTCGTAGCTCCACTATTGTGCATCGCTGTAATTCCACTATTACGTAATGACGACGACGAGATAACAACGTAAAACAAACACAAACTGCGTCAAAATTTTATTTAAAAAATCGAAAGTCGCATATTATAAATAATTCAATGTGAAAAGCGCGTTATTAAATTGCAATTGCAAAGAAAATTGTAAGTAATATCAATAACAGATTGCAATAGTCCCCGTTTATGTCGCAAACTTTAACAAAACGGTCACTAACAAACAGTACCGATACAGTTAAGCCTCAAACTTGTCCTATAAAAACTCGCGACAATCTGATTAGACTTATAAAAGACATCGAGAAAGGATTTTTATCTCGAAATGTAAAGAAAAGTTAGCTAATTGCGTTTGTGAAAACGATGAAATTGTTCACTGTTACTTTGATTTGAAGCGAAAAATCGTTACGTCGAAATAAATGTAACATCTCTAGGGCTTTAGGCAAAATTTTTAGGTATTTTTTTTTTTTATTAATTCTGTTCAATTTTCGTTTCTATTGTTTCTAGTAACACTTATTTTGTTACTCACAGAATAGATTTAGTATCTTTGTTTTCTTGCCGATCAAAACGAAAAACTAATATAAATTGGTGTTTTGTGGCCCGAATGATGATGATGAATCATTTAATTATTATCTACTTAACCGTGAAAATACGACTGTGAATGGACCGGATTTATTCTTGTTTAGACTGAGAGTTGAAACTATTATCAGAATTGACCTAAAATAGAACACTAATGAAGCCTCGTACCCAACATATACGCCTGTTTAATGTTATACATTTTTAGTAATTTGTACCCACCTAGGTTTGAAACCAATAAGATTAGAACTTAGGGTTGTAGGTAGTACTGAGAGTTCCATCGCAACTCCCCATAAATTATATTAATATTTTTTACTTATTTTGCGAAATAATCGAATCCTGGACAGGAGATAATACGCCTACTATAAAAACTATTATTGTAACACTGAATAATTCTATACTAAGAATAATTCTCAAATGGAAAAACTGAAGTACTGAATACATTACCATACTAAGTGTAGTCGTTGCGTAGGGAGCATGACAGAACTTTGTTTCAAATATCCCGTCCTTTCGTCCTCTAATCCTTAAGCATAACAAATTGTACTGAAACAAAAACTCCCTTAAGATGTGAAAACTCGCAAAATGACGCTACCAATGGCTTCAAATCTTACGAAAGTCTGTCATTGTACACATTTTTAGCAGAAGGTAAGGTTTTGGTTTCATTAATGTTCTTTTCTTCCATGTGTTATCAAAATTACTTACTAACTGTATTTAGCCTGTAGTTTTGTCGGCTTGTTATGTTTACTAGTGTTTTTAGAACTTTTGTGTACACAATTTATGTGTATTGTTTGCTAGCACACGTAAAGACTGGCAGTTGTATATGCAATATACGAGTACCTAGCACTTATTTTGTAGAGATCAGCCTTTAAATAAAATAAAGTACCGACCTTGTTTTAAACTTAAATTCACAGTCTCAAAGTACAGCTTGCCACCAATCTTGTCTCATATGGGAATCAAAAACAAGCCACGTATCCGTGAATTTTAATCACCCGTGCATTCTATTTACTTCTTGGTTTTGGACTTCTGTTATACAACTCTGAGTTAACATTCATCCGATACAAATCGTAGTCCACCATCCACTGTACCGCACCACAGAATTCCTAGTACAACAGACTAACTTTAACCATAACCATTATCACTGTACCGCCCTTAGAGCATCCAGCGCTGGTACAAGTTGCTAGAGATACGCGACGATTTATTATTCACGTTATTGGATTCACGAACAATTGTTGCTAACTTAATCGGAGGTTGGTCAGAAAATATATTTATGTTGCTGTATTATTCAATATTGGAGGTAAAATATCAAAATATTTTACCAGCTAAGCTTAAGCAGTCTACAAAAAACGTCATTATTATCAATATATAATTGAAGATTCTTTTAACTTGTAAAGATGTAAAAAAAAATATAAGCATATTTTTGTTTATTCTTCTGATCGTTTGGTTAGTGGCCAACCTGGTGACAGAGTTATTTAGATCGCCTATATTTAGGCATCTGTTGTGATCTAACGACTGATAACAGTCGGGACCGACTTTTAACGTGCCTTCCGAAGCACGGAGACGCTCAGATAAAATACCACTATGCGGTCACCCATCTATGTAGGGTTACCGCGCCCTTGGTTTATTAACCCGCTGATCGTTTACCGAACAGCGAGTGCACCTGGCTATGAGCGCCTGTTTATCAATATACCATGGAATGGGAATTCAAAATGTGTCTTTAACCTTCTAAATATTCGGCATTACTACGATTTACATTGACAAAAAATATAATGCATGTTCCATTCGCCTTAATTGACAACAAAATAGATCTTTAAAAATTCCATCTCAAATTTACTTCCTCACCAAGCACTCACAATATGAAACACCTGCCTTACATTTACCACCAACATTACATCCAAATCCCTCGACACATACAGCTAGAGCTCATTCCTTCCAAGAACATATTGTCACATCATAAAAAAGAAGTTGCCACATTAAGCCAAGCGGCCGCCAACGCCCGTACCAAGTTTATTACTTGGACCAAACTTTGGAACAGTCATTCAGCTTGGCGTAGATTTTTATACGACGTCCCAGTCCGTTTATTGCTTAAATAAGTAATTTGGTAGGACGAATCTGCATAATGTCGAGTTGAAAAAACAACTTGTTCTCTTTTTTGGAGTTTGAAATGTGAAAAGATCTGTGAACGGAAGATCTATGTGTATTGTGAATAAACCTTTTTGGCCGAAGCACTGAGGTAAACATATAGAGTAGCAAACCCATACAATTTCTGTCAAAATATTGAAGACTGCTTTTTCCGCTATTCCATGAGCCGTTACTCTTTAGCTGTATAGCGGCCGGCTAATTCTCTAAGAAACAGCGATGGCAAGCTGACAGTTGTGATCGCAAAATTGACAGTTGTGATTGCTCGGTGACGGCACAATCTATTGACTAAACGTCAAAAAGAGCTCTTACGGAATACCGATTTTCAATCTGACAGATAGATTTTGCTCGGTTTTTGCGGTGGCTCGGTTTTTGCTCTTACGGAATACCCCTGCGGATAAGTATGTACCATCTTCTTAGCAAATAGCAAACCAAATGATGATCTTAACTTTCGTTCCCAATCACAAATAAAAATATATTTATTGAAGGTATTTTTTTTTATACATACTTATTCAATCTTATATAATAAATGCTTTTTTATATCCTTTGTAATCATCGTAAGAAATTTTAATTCGTCACTCGGAATGTCCATCTGTAGACAAGCCCTTAAGTGGGCCCTTAAATTAAAAAAATATCTTGTCGAGCACGCACTTTTGTCCTTTATAATGATGACCATTATTATTTGATAGAAGAGGGTCCGAGATTTTCTAATTTGTACCTTTTTGAACGGTCAAGGAGTTTTATTCAAAAAGCGAAATCTTTTCTTAATTTATCTGCCATACATTTGGCGAATCAAATTATAAATAAGAATGTAGTTAGGCAGATGTTGAGAGGTCTTAATCATAATGAGCTTGAGTGGGTTGGTACTACTGGTTTGTATATTTTGATCACGAAAACAGACTGAATGAAGGGTAGAAATAGTCGTTCTTGAGTTCCCATCGGCTTACTTAGGCGAGCTTTGGGGTTTTGATGTTCTAAGAGTGTCACCTCTACCTACCATGGCAATAACGTTTTCAGTAACATTAAGGTTATATAAAGTACAATTCTTTAGGCACTTAGGGCACTACGGCAGCTCCCTAAGTGCCTATACATCGTAGTCTGTTTGGGAGCACTACAGTCACATTAGTTATCGTATGATGATGATTGAAGACATTGTTATTTTACCTTTCTGTCTTCAAAATATTACGGTAATCCTTACTAATATTATAAATGTGAAAGTTTGTAAGAATGGATGGATGGATGTTTGTTACTCTTTCACGTAAAAATTACTGAACGGATCTGGATGAAATTTGGCACAGAGATAGATTATGGTCTGGAATAACACATAGGCTACTTTTGCAGCGATAACCGACATCCACGCGGGCGGAGCCGCGGGCAACAACTAGTACTTTATATATTTAAGCTGTTTGGAGATAGGATTTTAAACAAATTAAAAATCAAAAATACACGCGTTTTTAGGAATTACAGAGCACCATTTGCGTACCTCTGTAATATAGGTTAAAGCTTTAATATAAACTGAGCTTATGTCTAAATTCGGGTATTTATTAGAGTAGAAATTAACTTTGAAGCCTCTAGAAACATTAAAAGTGGCAGAAAGGCATCGTACAAACGAGCAAGCCTAACAAGGGAAAACCTCCAACTTACAGAACACAGCTTTAAAACTGTAAACAGTGGTGTAGTTAAATGGCTGTGTGTAAGTACAGGTCACCTATGCTCAATGAGTTATGCATTTTTAAATACAGGTCTCCAGCACATTTAGGGAAGTATTCCATATTGGGCACCCGTTTTAATGGCACCTAAGGTATTCCACATTGGGCACCTACCGATATTTTTCGCAGGTGCCATTAGTGGAACAACACGCGAAACGCGAAAAATATCGGTAGGTGCCCAATGTGGAATACCTTAGGTGCCATTCACTCAGGTGCCATTAAAACAGGTGCCCAATATGGAATACTTCTATTTAGGGATACGTTTTGAAAGACACGTTTTCCTATCCCAGGACTACTCCATCTTAAGGCCCTGGTGTAACCTTTTTACTTAAATTTAATTTTGTATGGTATGGTTCCGTCCCTTTTTGTTAACACTAATATTGTAACTCATACTAAATTGTAAATGTTATACTCTGGCAATTAAAAAGAGTGGCCCGAGTTTCTTGCCAATTTTTCTCAAAGTCCAACCCTAGTCAGCGAATTGGCCGTAGGAAAAAAAGTATGTTGGCATTTGTTTTTATGACGTTCATAAGTATCATTATATTTGTTCTATCGTGTATCCACGTATTTGATCTAAATGAATAAATGAGATTGACTTACAAAAAATAGGTCGGCTACACGCTAGTGACGCTCTGTTACTGCAAGCGTCCATAGGCCGTATGCTTTTTTGCCACCCAAGTAGTATAAAAAAAATATCCCTGCAATGATGACTTAAATCATTTTCAATACCTACATTATGTTTCAATGAAACAAGTATACTATTGAAATTCGAACCATATATCTATCTTTATCTACACGGTATATCGCAAGGGGCCCCCAGCTCAACTTCTATGGGGTGGAACATGTGAAAAGACTCAACAAAACGTGTTTATTTATGTTCCTATAACGGTACCAATAAAGGCAATAAGAATAATGCGTATGTATCGCCCAACATTCCCCTAAGAGAGCTTTAAGCCGTTCTAAAACATATATTGGTATCGTATGCAATAATATAATAAATATCTATTACGGTACGGTTTTGGTACATTTTGTTGTATTGTTGGCAGGAAAGGGACTGTATAGCGAATGACAAGTTATTGCTGTTAGTAATGCACATTCAAAGTATATTTTGTAGTTTTTTTTTCTGGCAATATATAAAGCCCCCGTTCCCAATAGCCCGGCTAAAATAAAGTACGATTTTGATTTTATGTTATTCAAAATATCCGAAGACTTTAACACTCATGCATTTTTTTTTACTGCTGACCCATTTCTTTATAGTATCCCTTGACTAGAAAAACTAAATGAGACCTAAGCTGTGACTTACGAGTACATACAAGAACAGAACTACACCGCCGTGTGTAGTTATTTGCTTGTGGTTTTTTGTTAAGTGAAGGTCTTTCCCTAGTCGGGTTGCTGTTGTTGCTCGCTATTAAGGTGCCCTACCTCTCTTAAAAAATAAATACATACAATATTGATGTCTAGTCATTACAAATTTCTGTCCAAATACATAATTGCTATTATAATATATAGTTTAAAACTAACGTCTAATTTTAGTAACAACTTAAATGTTACCCTGAAGAAATATAGATATGTATTTAGGTACAGGGATATATAATAAGAAAAACCGTCTTTTCTATTTCAATCTTGTGAGTAAGGTATATGAAAGTCGAAACACCAACTTCACTAAATCATGGTATTACACTACATAAGAACACGTAACAAGTAGAGTTCCTCATAAAACAAATATAACAACAAACGCAATAAGATCTCGGAACAAATATAAACTATCGAAATTACTGCTGCTAACTTAATAGACGCGTAACAAGACAAACAAATCAGCCCAGGACCGTTTGTAGATATCTCTCAACTTTGCCCGGGGTAGCTCCGGGACTCGTTAATCCCCCGGACCTTACTAACTAGTGATGGGGTTGCAAAAACTTGACTACCGGTATCTGAATCGGTATATATTACTAAAGTTGTTAACGAGATTATAGCATTATGAAAATCATTTATTCAATAAATAAATAATATTTAAGATCTAGCTAGCCAGCTACAAAACGCTTAGATATCCTACGGTACAGTTTGTGGCTACATAGAATCCGTGTATGAACGGTTAAAAAATCTTCTTTTCATATTTCTACTGTTTAGGACACTAGAAATTGCAGCTTAAGCTCTTGAAGAAAAAATAGATTATGATTATTGAATAGCATAATTTGCTTTTTAGCCCATTGCTGCTTATAAGCATTTCCCACAACGCGCGGGCATTGCCAAGAAAATCAAAATACAACAATTCAATTCAGAAAATAATTTCAATATTAGTAGGTATAGTAATTACCAAATGCTGACACGTATTATCGCACATATCGAATCTTAACAAGACAATACCGTCAACAACAAAGCATATAATGTTACACAATGCATATCGATTCAACATAGCCACATTAGCATCTACACCGATTCATATTCGATTATCTCGAAGCGATACCACGGTCCATCCCTAACCCGGGACAGCAAACAATACGACCGGCAATTAATACTGCCATTATACTAACGAGCATCCCACTATCCGGGATCGGACGATTAGACGACGGGAAAAACTCGAGAGGTCGTAGAACGTAGTTAATGCGTCTTATGTTTGTTAGAATTTAGTGCTTACTGTTTAGTTTTTCGATTTGTTGAAGGTGACTTACATACATACATTTACCATCCCACCCGTCTCACATTAGGGTAGGCAGAGACTATTCTACGCCAATTGCTTTGATCTAGACATACTTCTTTCGCTTTCAAGGGTTGACCTTCATGCCAGAAGACTTACATGAAGCTGAATAATTGTAATTTTTTGAAGCAGTCTTGAGGCATACAGTGCATTATATATTATGCTAGTTTTAGTAAATTGTTTTTTGTCATTTTAATATTTTGTTATGTTCTTATGTTAAAATTTCTGTTTTTATTTCTACTCGTATGTACCTACTAAGCTTGTGCATATCGACTTAAATTGTACTGTGTTCTTCTTTGGTTGTATCAAATAAATTCTTTCAAACTTCCCTAGTAGCAACTAGAAAATATAAATATCTATAAAATTCATAAATAATTTTAATCATCAAATAATTACAAAATACACGTGCCCGGTATAAGCACATCTTTTACACCACGCGCTTTAAATATTCAACATTAAAAGGAGGTAAGCGCTTTTAAAAGTAAAATATACTCTTTGTAAGAACAAGTTCTCTGCGAAGCCTTTGCTCTTTGTAATTAAGGTTCTATAATTAAAATACCATTCGTTCCAAGCGGAAAAAAGAGAGTTATCTTTGGTATATCTGTCTGTGAAATACGGTCTTTAGCTGGGATATGTTATACATATTTATGTATGCAAGTGGAGTTTTATTTATAAGAATTCCTTTTAGCTTTTTTATAATTATTAGATTGTGAATAATTTGAATGAAGAAAGAAGGCAAAGTATATTTTTAAAACGCAATGTTACGTACTACATAAGTAAAGGACAAACTTGACTACCTTAGTGGTCCAGTGCAGTATGCGCGAAATTGTGGGTTCGATTCCTGCACAGCACGAAAGGTGTTATTTGTGTCCGTTAATTGTTTGTTGTAAAGTCACCCACGACACAGAGCTTGTCTAGTGTAGTCTTTTAAGACTTTTTTTTTTGCTAGATACACAATTGCACTTTGTAAAAATTCATCGGTATTCCAGATATACATTAAAATATAATATATAAATAACTTATTGCAGTAATTGCAGAAAAAAATGAACTTTGCTGTGTACCTATAGATATAATATCTTCTTATATATAAAAATGAATCCCTATTTCCCTTTGTCACGGCATCACGCGTGAACGGCTGGACCGATTTCAGTAATTCTTTTTTTGTTGTTTGTTATTGTCAGGAGAAGGTTCTTATGTAAAAAAAAGAAAGTTGCGCTGAAAATAGTTTAACCCGGACGAAGACGGGGTGGGCCGCTTGTTTTTAAATAATAATCGTATGTGTTCTTTCGGATAAACCTTAAATAATGAGGTTCCAGTGATAATCCAAATTATTAACATTGGATATTCAGTTGCTATGAAAAGGTATCTGCTGCATGATACATTATCCCTAATTTAAAATTCCAAGTCTTTTCCTATCTAAGCTGCGACAAATTAATTCAATTTTCATCATTATCTTTCTCCACGTCCACCATTACCGTGACAAGATCAGAGAGATCCTTAAGACTGCTGACTTGGATTAGCGGAGCGTGGAATAGGGCGACATTTTCTTAATGCACTATTCAGAACTAACTTGGATTAGCTGAGCGTGGAATAGGGCGATCTTTGCATATTTCACTAGTCAAAAGAAGAAAAAATCTAAATAAAAAATATTTTATTCTGTTAGAATATCTTAGCCTTGTTAACTTCGGTTCTATCATTATCCTATAATAATTATGATGGAAGGAATTAATACTTGACCTAGACAGCTCAAAAGAGGATTGGTTTAAATTTAAATTCATAACACGATTAAAAATAAATAGAAACACGAAGAAGTCTTTAAGATTGATTTTGGAAGAACTACTTTAGGGCAATTTTCTCAGCAATAAAATAACTTAGGTTTCAAAAATCTCTTAATTTTTATTTTATACTAGCTGTTGCCCGCGGCTCCACCCGCGTGGATGTCGGTTATTGCTGTTAAAAGTACCCTATGTGTTATTCCAGACCATAATCTATCTCTGTGCTAAATTTCATCCAGATCCATTTAGTAGTTTTTACGTGAAGGAGTAACAAACATCCATTCATCCATACTCACAAACTTTCACATTTATAATATTAGTAAGGATTATATGATTTACAAAGTGAAACCTGTTTTAAGGTATAGAAATTGGTTTACCTATCTTAAAGGTTAGGTATCCTTCTTTAAACATGCTGTACTGAAAAATAAAATTCCTCTCCGTTCCGCTCCATCACTCTATGCCACCATAATTTTGCTGCCTCAGCCTTCGTTACTCGAGAAATCAAGAAAACGCCAATTAATTGTAATAAGCTCTCTCGTCTTTGAAACGCTTATAATCACGCTGGCGTATTAGGGGGTCCAAACCCGTGAAGTTAGGGGAAGCACCCCTTGTGGATCACTGAGAATTGATCATAAAAAAACCACCCTTAACTTTGTGTTCGAAAGACTTATCATGGAAGTGCTTAATAGTAGGTAAATATGACTGCATACGGGTTTGAAATTGAAACGTGAACGGTTGAAAATGCTCGTATGTTTTTTTGAAGTCTAACGCGTTTGACCTGCGTGACTGGTCTAAAAACACAAAAAAACAGACACTGTTAGAACACACTTACAAAATATACTTAGAGATAGACAAAACAAGTGTTTTGTCTATCTCTAAGGTTGTAGGTCTTTAGGCACAAAATTCGTCGAGGACCTGCTAAGTAAGGAGTAGCTAGCCAGCCGATGCGCGGGACAAGAGGGCCGCGGCCGCACCCCAGGATCTTTTTATATGGGATGTATGGATATATGTTTATTAATCTTTCACGCAAAAACTACTGAATGGGTCTGGATTAATTTTGGCATAGAGATAGATTATAGTCTAGAATAACAAAATGATATATGCAAATTTTTATCCCGAAAATATCTCTATTCCCAAAAGACTGTACGCGCGGGCGAAAACGGCAAAAACTAGTAGGTATTTATTTGGATTTAAAGTGTATTAAATTGCATTTCTTTGATATTATATGTGATATTTGTTATATTGTTGAGTGCAATGACCTTGTCAGGTTACTTAAAGGTTGCTTAAATTTAAATCTTTTGAGTAGATTTTAGTTTGCTAGTGAGGCGTTATAACAAGTCGTAACCTTTTTAATAAACCTTCAAAGACCCATCTCTTCCATTGCTAGCTGTACGTCGAAGAATAAAACTCCCTTATGTTTGCACATCAGAGCCTAAGGGATTTAATGAAATTTAATTTTGCCGAGATTTTTCTTTTTCCCCGCCAATAAAGTTTACGGCCGGAAATTTACGAGTAAGCAAATGTTTAGAAATCGCTCTGATGAATAATATTCTTATAATGACGTCATTTTTAATTACGTTTTCTTCACTACGACCTCTTTCTTTTTTTTTCGACTAAGCGTCTTATTCCCGCTAATGACTGTGTACTTTGAGTTTACAAAAAGTTTGAATATTGATGACTTTGTAAATTGTTTCGCGAGCGCCAAATTAAAAATTAACATCATTATACTTACAAATATATTTTCTTCAAGTAAATAGATCATAGGCTAATATCCCTTGAAATGTATGGAGGAGACCCGCGCCCAGCAGTGGGACATTTATGGGTTGAGATGGAAATAGATCATACTTTAATGTTTTATTTTCTTTAAAATTTAAGATGGCATTGAGCATAATTAAAAGGGATTTTCTAATCAATATATTAATTATAAATAGGTTTGTGAGAAAGAGTTTGTGAGGTTTCAGGGGGTAAGAAGAAGAGGGGGTAATCTATGGATCTACTAAACCGATATAAAAAAATATTTTACCAATAGACAGCCATGTTATCTGAGAATGTCATTGGCTGTATATTAACCTGAAAAATAAAAAACGTTTTCGTAGTAATCGGATTTGCAAAGTAATGTATACTCTACGCTATATTATAAAGAGGTGAAGTTTGTAAGTCTGTGTCGTTGTAGGTTAATGTAATATACTGAACTGATTTTAAAAATTCTGTTGGCTACATTTTATTGACGGTGCGGGCGGCTAGTATTTATATAAAATAGCTGCTTCGGTTTTAGTGCCGAATTTTGAAATAAATGTTGTTATATCCCAGGAATAGTCCATTTAAAAAAATGGTTGCCAACTCGTAAGTGATCCCTCTATTATTGCAAGAGTGTATAGGCTACGGTAACTGCTTAACATCAGGTTGGCTGTATGCTTATTTGCCGCCAAAGACCGTGCATTTGTAACTACATATCTTTACTCTATTTACGACACTCTACCGTAAACTTATGTCGACTCCCATACATTTCCTTTATATTCTATTCCATCTGACTACCATTTATGTCACTTTTCTACGCTTATTGATGTCCTTTCGTTACCTTTGTTTGTCTATAATAATTTTCATAGGCATCGACCACAAATTACACCTATCGTAGTTACATAGCTTTACCCGTATTACATTACGAGGCTATATAATATTGACACGCGGCGTTCCCTGAGGGATAATACCGCTCAGTTAATCCCTATGACAAACAGGCGGATATAATACTTATAATTATTATTTGAATAGCTGTACTTAGTACTGTTAGTATTGTTTGTACATAATTAAATTCGAAAAGGTTATAGAAAGTTTAGACAAAAATGTAACACATTCTTGGTTTGATACTTACGTTAAATCCCATGCAAATAGAGGATGAGTCTATTACCATGATATATACACCACGCAAATGATAACCTCTGGTATTGTAAGCGTCCTAATGCAACGGTTACTATATTTATACATACATACAGGATTTATTCTAAGGACTTTTAGCCGAAAAACTAAATTTCACTCCGACCCGGGATTTCCAGGTCACCGTTTAGCACAGCAGTCTTCTTCACCGCTGCGCCATCAAGGCACTTTAGAATAGATTAGATCAGGTAGGGTAGTATTATTGACTGTTAGTAGAAGCGTATCTTTAAGGGTTTTCAGAGATTCAGGCCAACCTGATGACAGAGTTATTTAAATGCCTATATTTCTATCCTGATCTAACGACTGTTAGTAGACGAGACTGACTTTAACGTGCCTTCCGAAGTACAGAGACGCTTAAATGAAATAACACTATGCGGTCACCCATCTTTAAAGGGTAATAGAGACCCATATAAAATGCCAATAGTCTAGGAGGAAATAGTAGAAATATAAAAAAACAACACTGGGAGTTATTCTATAATTGTTTAAACATTTAACAGTACGAATTCATATTATGTAATAATATAATTTTCATTGTTCACTTTAGTACTTACAATAAAATTCAATTAAATATAAAATGAATAATCAGAGGAAACTTTGTTAAAACTCAAATGAAAGCTAACCAGCTCAGTATATCAGTTGGGCAATATGAAACTTGTGAGCAACGAAGTGAGTTTTCATTGAAAACTTTATCAATTTTCGACTACGACCGAGCCAAGGTCCGACTTCCAATCAATTATGTCGCCGTATTAACCTTTTTAGGAGGTACGACACGACACCGATATTACGGAAACAATGTTCTCATCAATTTGATATGGTCTAGTGGTGAAGAAGGTGAATCGATCCGGTGAAGTCGATTCCCAAACGAGACAAAACTTTGCGTGATCCATAAATGTTAGGGAATACTTTCTGTCCGTGAATTAGTATATCTGTAAAGTTCCCCGCAACACAGGGCTTGTTAAAAGTGGTCTTTCAAGAAAAGTAAAGAAAATTAGCGAAAAGTTTACAAAGTGATACCGATACGATAAACTTGACATAATCCACAACGTCTGGTGCAGTCATAGCGGTGTCTGGGCCTAAAAAAGAGCTAACTAAATTAGTTAATACGAGAAACACACATTTTTGTAACTTATTTCGCCTTATTTCGCCGGAGACTTTACGGACATACAATTAACGGACGCAAACAAATAACAATTGAATTTAAGCGACTATTCGTACACTACAGAACCCACAACACACGGCTTAGTCTTTGTGGCGAAGTAACTGCCTTAGCCAATACGAAACACGGTCAAAATCGATTTACAATTCGCATCGCCTAATATAAATCCCCTACCTATGACGTCATCGTTCGTCTCGTGGTAAAGGCTAACATGACTATAAATTTAATGAGTTGCGAGTTGATTAATAGGTTACAGCAACCCCCGCATCGACTGTTATATTATATTTGATGCTACACCTACGTAAACATGTGATGTAGTAATAGCCACCCACGACTTACACTTAGTACGCGTGTGGTTTTAACACAAACTGCGCATATCATCTACTGTGTTAATTACTGGTTCTGACGGACTGCTTCATCAACGCAGAGCCTACACCGCCGGAGTTACAAACTTTTTCTATTATACAAGAAAACAAGTAAAAATTACGGCACTAGTGATCTAGTGGTTGAGGTGATGATCTCGTCGCTAACACCGAGTTGAATGTTGTGGTTTTTTAATTTTCACGTGTCACAGAACTTAATAAGTCAATAAATGTTAGTTCAGAGTCTAGGTGTAGGTTGTGGTCGTGAATTGTATAATAAAATTGTGAAGGCCCTGAACGCTTAATTTTTTTTTAATTGTGCACATAATCATCATTCCAGCCAAAAGACATCTAATAATACTATATACCTTCAATAATTTTCAAAACATTCAGTCACACAATTTTTCATGTGAATTTAAGTTTTAAATTTCTTGCAAGATAAACAAATTAATAGTTCGATCAACAAAACAGTTCCTAAACTCAATACAAGAGCAAAATCAAAGGAATAAGACTATGTTACATTCAAAGTTCCTATCCGGGGACGTGGTGAAGTGCCGCGAATAGTGATGTTAAGATGTCCCGGAGGTGGGGGATATATTCGGGATTATCGACCCGTTTCGAATGTTTATAGAGGTTAAGATTTTGCTACGAAAGTAAAAACCAATTCCACCTCCATTTTTATACTACTTATGTAGCAAATAAGCATACTGCCTGCCTGATGGTTAGCTGTTAACAAAGCTTATTGACGCTTGAAATATCTGGGACATTACTTGCATGTTGTCGACCTGAAATTTTATCTAGTTATTGTGATGGGGCTTCCCTGGGATAAAAAGAATATAAAAGAAGTTTATTCAAAATCGCATCGTAAAGGTGCGAGTTTAAAAAACTTCTTTATTTTGCTTTTTATTTATTTATTTTTTATGAGCACTGAAGACATTTGCTAAAGCACAGTAACACATCTATGTATAGTCATTCAGCTGCGGGTTTCTGTAAGGTGGAAGGAAGGCAGAGGTTCTTCCCAAGTCGGGATGGCTTGTATAGTGTCCTGCCTCTCTCTCTCTCTCTCTCTCTCTCGTCTTTAGCATGACTTCTGTCTCTTTTAATCATCGTTTTGCCTCACAGACCCACCAGTTTCAATTTATGTACATCTTTATCATTTTAAATTTCATCTTCAAATATTCATCTTTATAACTTTTGGATTACAAACTGTTAAAATTCTAGTTCCACTCACAATAATCTCGATCCCGTAAACTATATTGGTTAGACAACACTATTGTACGTGGACTTCACCCGGACATTTTCGACCGGGCCCAGCTATGGGAATAAAAGTTAAACAAATGGACGTCGTACCGGCAAGTTTTAATAAGATTCTTGCGAGGTTTAGTACGGAAACTGTTCACTGGACGGCGTGTGTTGGCTTTGCCCTGAATTGTGATGCGTTTTTCCTCCTTTTTAGGGTTCCTTACCTCGGAAAGGAAAGACTGAACCCTTATAGGATCACTTTGTTATCCGTCTGTCTGTCAAGACCTTTTTTCTTAGGAACGCGTGGAGGTATCCAGCTAAAATTTATATCAAATTCTCAAGTCTACTGTACCTTTAAGCTGTGAAAAAATTCACAGCTTTAAGCACAAACTTCTAAGCGAACGCAATCAAAAGATACAGCCGTTTATTCCGCAAATTTTCGACACTCGCAAGGGAATCAAAACTTACAGGGTACTTCCCGTGAACACAGAATCTTGAAATTTGGTTCGAAGCAACGTCTTAAAGCACAGATAAAGAAAAAATTGCGAAAACCGTAAATTTTTAGTTACATCATATAATAAAAATATTTTACTTATATACCTACAGGTTTATACGGAACACTCGATGCGTGAGTCCGACTCGCACTTGGCCGGTTTTATTATATATTTTTCTCTTTCATGGCTTTTAATAACGCATTTAAAAGTTTCGCAATAATGTCGGTGTAATAAAAATGTGGGTATTTTTATACAATAAGTGTACAAAAAGCGCTTTAAAGAGGGAAAAGGGTCGTACTATGTCGTGTGTATTTTGAAATATTAATAACTTATTTTTATTAGTGAAATACTATTACGTGTTTTAAGTTATTAATGACTAGCTGTTGCCCGCGGCTCCATCCACGTTGATGTCGGTTATTGCAATAAAAATGCCTATTCGCTATTCCAGACTATAATCTATTTCTACGCCAAAATTCATCTAGATCCGTTCATTAGTTTTTACGTGAAAGAGTAACATACATCCATACATACTTCCACCCATTCATCCTTATAAACTTTCACATTCATAATATTAGTAGGATATTAAAACGTATTTGTGAGAGCAATCTTATTTTTAAGATTATTAGAACACTAGTGTAATATATCCAAAAGACCCAAAATTGACACATTATTATAAACTCTAATTACAAACACATACAAACCCTGATATATCATTCACAAACCATTGGCGAATTTTTTGCGACCCCGGTCGCGTCAGCAAATCCTTCAGGAGACCACTCACTTAATCCCGGGGCGGGTTTACGAGGGTGAGGGCAGGGGGGTAAACTAAGAAACTTTTCCTGCCACTTTGTGCCCCGATTAGTGTTGCAAGGTGTTCCAATTTTAACAGACTATCCCGGTTTTTTGCCGACCTTTTTTATTTATAGCGTAGGAGTGATATTTTACTACTAAAGATGTTTGGGAGGTTTTATTAGTCTTCAACTTTTTGGTCAATATAATAAATAATGTATGATTGTATTATCAGAAACAACTTTTATAAAATAACTGTGATATCTTATTCCAGCAACTTGCCCAGAGTAGATGATTTAAAAAAATAAAAAGTTTATGTGCTATTCTATTGCATAATTTCATAAAAATCCGTTCAGTAGTTTTTGTATGAAGAAGTAACAAACATCCTTACAAACTTTTGCGTTTTTAATATAAGTAGGGTTTTTACATACAAAGTAGAATTACGTTTTCTTTGAATGTAAAGTATTATCTTTGCGTGAGTTTCAGACAAGTTCTAGGTATTATTTAAATTGAGAAAGAAAAGTGTATTGCGTAAAATATATATTTACATAATACCTAAGAATTGTCTGAATATTACGACCTAGTATTCTTTTATATTTATGTATATTATACACACATATATTGTGTTTGGTATGAGTGTACCAAATAGCTTATAGGTTATGAACTAGCACCAAGCTGTTGTTTGACAAACGCTGAACTTCATTTTGTAACTATTTATTTAAAGACTAGCTGTTGCCCGCGGCTCCATCCGCGTTGATGTCGGTTATCACGATAAAAAGCCTATTCGCTACTCCACACTGTAATCATGCTGAATTTCATCTTAATCTGTTCAGAAGCTTTTACGTAATAAACATCCATAAATACATTCATCCATCCTCGCAAACTTTCACATTTATAATAATTATATAGGATAAGATTTAATTTGTCTTGTTTGTTGCTTTTTATTTAAAATTTTGCGAGTACGTTGAATTGAACTGTTTCCTTCATCTGCATCAAATAAATTATTATTTCTCTCTAAATCGTCTATCGTCGCCTGGTTTTAAATAATCTGGTTTCTTCACCTTACCTACGGGCAACACTATAACGCGACCTGTGAACAATGTCCAATGAGGTGACGTTTTTATAAGATCCCGCCGGGATATCTGCTCTTTATTTTTTCTGACAATTTCCTTTTGATTGTGTCGAGAGGTTACGAGTCTTGAATTATGATTTCCAGTTCTTATAATACACTGTTTTGACATTTTGATGATGGTTTGACCTTGTTTTTGTATGAAATTTTATACAATTTTGATCATCAATCAATGTGAATCCATGTTAGTAACATACTATAAGCATTATTGACATATTACAATAATATATACTTCGGGTATTAATACGATCATGCTTTATTCACCTTTAAATTGCTTGATCAATCTAAAGGTAAATAAAGCATGATCGTGTTACCTGAAGTATAAATTACTTTGTTGTATTTTAAGGCATACATTTATTGCCATATAACTATCAAAACTAAATATATAAGAGTGTACACTTGAATATAGCAATAAGGACTAGTTACATTTATGTTTCATTCATCATCTATAGTCTATTTCACATAACATGGGTACTGTGATGTTTGACATTTGAAGATTGTTAAATAAAACGGATTCACATAATTAAAATGGGCTTTTATTTAGCACGATATTAATGCGAACAGAGTGTGCGTAAGTGACAAGGTCTCAGTAAAAAACAAAAGACGTCAACATTGACATTCTACAGAGAAGGCGGGAAATTTAAATATTACAACAAAGATAGATATCAATAAAAATGAAAGACGAATAAATTAAAACTTATCGATACTCCTCTTGATCAGTCAATTAGCTAATTGGTTAGATATTGATTTGATAATTTTCTTTCTTTTTCATTGTAAACGTCACAGTACCCATGCTATGTAAAATAGACTATAATCGTTGTCCCTCATAATGATAAGTTATTCGCATTTGCCTAAACAAAAATGAACCGTTCTCTCAAAACTTTTTCGAGGGAATTTTAACGTTTATCGTTTTTTATTAAATTCTTTTCACATAGAACTTAATTAATTGAAGTTTTACTTAAAACTTTTTTATTATGTTGTTTTTTACGAGTTTTAGTTAGCTGCTTCAAGTTTTTTTACGAGTAATTAAAACGAATGAATATTATTTAGTCTGAGAGGCCGTCACAAATTTAGTGGTTGCCGAGACTTTTTATAGGCTAAGTTTGTTATTAATAGGTAAAGATAGATTTTTCTTTTCAAAGTATACTTAAAATCTTTTATGCTTCAAATAATAAATTTAAAAAAAAATGAATACAAAGTTACATTGTGGCTTGGTTGGTGTTTGTATCGAGCATTTGAAATTACTGAGTTACTAAAAAACGAAGACGTTTTCCATTTTCAAAATAAGTTGTAAACGTTTATCAGTTTGAATATTTTGTTAATACTACTCACTAATTGAAATGCAACAACATAAAAAAGTTTAGATGTTTTAATAATTTAATAGATTGGCTATTTGAATCTAATAGACTGAGAAATAACTACAACTACTTGTATAGCCGTGTCTGGTTTAATACAAACAAATAAGCTGAATTAAAGTCGAAAGTTGTATCCACCTAACGCTCTCAACCAGATAGTAAACCGAATCTAAGTTTAAACGATGTTATAACGACACTTTGCAGCGATATTGTATTTCTAAATCGTCCGGAATGCACCTCTTATACGGCTAAATATAATTCCAGTGAAAATATACGGGTGCAGTTTGCCGGCGGTGCCGGAACGGTTAGAATAAGTTTTGATATAATTTTGCAGTTATTTTCTGAGACATGAGGATATAAAAGAAAATGCAACCGGTAATTGCTTCTCAGTTCAAAATTGGTTGAGAAGTTTGTAAAACTGACTTGAGAGGCGGCTACGTAGGACTTAGTCTTTGTTAGTTAGCTTAGGGTTATTTAGGGTCAGCAAGTGCAAGTCACAACCCTAGTGATGCAAGCGTCTATAGACTACGGTGACTGCTTACCATCAGGCTTGTTTGACACCTTAATAGAATAAAAACAATAGTACTATTAATGATTAAGTGTACGAGGGTACTATAAACTTTTTTATGGCTAGAAAGTAGACCCTTCACGTGTCACTGCTTGGCAAAAGTCCCCTTCACGGTCTTCCTATTCAGTCATTAAGAAAATATAGTATCGATACAATATGCACTTTTAGTTATTTTTTGGCACCAAAGGCTACTAAATATTAGTACTGGCATAGATATTTGAAATTTATTTATTCCACAACAATACAAGCTTACAGTTATAAACCAAATCGCTTATATGTTACACTGAATTACACAATTTTTATATAAGACAGGCCTTTATGAATACACATGAAATCCATTCTACGTATTCCGCATACCCTCTAAGTACTTACCTCAAATAATGTTGATCCCGTATCCAGACACATTTATCTTCCTTATATTTCCAAAGGCAGCCTTCCAAGCCGCAGCCAGGCCTGCAGGTGTTCCAGTTGAAATTGTTTCTCCCGTCCAATGTAAATATTTGTTAATTAACTGTAAACCGAGCGGTTGGCTCTGCAACGTCCTCTGTTTGACTTTAGGTCTTGAACTTAAAAATCTGTTGGAACACTTTAAGATTGACTAAAGAGGTATTTACAAGTTTATTTTGCTAGTATTGAAATTTAAACATTGCAGTTTGTTTAACATTAAAAGTAATTTATTTTGGAAATATTGATCACGTGAGACTTAGATCACGACTGGTAAATAAATGAGGTGGGAGTAAGATCACTACCATTTGTATTTCACTTAGTAGAATTTATTCGTACTGATCAAATTATGAAATGATTTTAAGAAATTAAGGGCACCATCTTATCTTATCTTATCTTGTGACGGGGCTGTCCTTGCGGCCAGCGCACTTCGACCCTTGGGGTCTTTTGTGCATGCCCCTACCTTACCTCTCACCCTACGTCTTGGTCCCTGAATACTTCCTGCATGAGTTTCAGTATATCCTTGACGGGGGCGCGCCTGTAGTCCTCTGGTTCCGGGTATGCCAGTCCCAGAAGGCTCATTCTTCTTGAGGCCAACGCATGGCACGTGCATAGCAGGTGCCGCATTGACTCCTCTTCTTCACCACAGGTCCTGCATGTCGGGCTATTTGACAGGCCCATTTTGTGGAGAAGCTTGTTTGTAGGGTAGTGACCCGTGAAGGCACCGGTCACTGCCCTCATTTGTGTTCTGCTGTACTTCCAGAGTTTGTTCGTCCAGCCTTTTTCCACTTGGCTTAGGAATTCTTTCGCATGGCTTTGGCCTTCAGTGTTTTGCCAGTACTCGCCATTGCTTTTTGGTAGCCATTTGTTTTGAGATTGCATGACCACCGTTTGTGCCAGGTTTATGAACGGCTCTGGGCCGCACATAGGCGATTCCGATCCTCTTCGTGCTAGGGCATCGGCTTCCTCGTTACCTTCGACGCCTTCGTGGCCGGGTACCCAGACTAGTTTTACACTATTGTGTCTCCCTAGTCTGTTCAGGGTTTTGGCGCAGTCTAGTACTATTGCAGACTGCACCTTGTAGGACGTCAGTGCTTTTAGTGCTGCCTGACTGTCACTTGCTATGTAGATGGAGTGGTTCTTCGTTTCTCTACCTAGCAGTTCTTGAGCACAGGCTGCTATCACGTATGTCTCCGCTTGGAAGACTGTTGCTAGCTTGCCCATGCTCACACTAAGGCTGCAGGTCTTATTGTATATTCCTGCGCCCGTTCCTGATTCCATTTTGGATCCGTCTGTGTACCATATCTGGCTGTTATCCTTTTGGGGTATCAAGCCAGCTTTCCATTCCTCTCTGCTTGGTATATGCATTGAGTATTGTCTTGTGAGACCATACCTAGCCTGTATTTTGTCGCATCCCATCTCCATGATGCCATCCAGGTGTTGTATAGTTTCCGTTCTCATGTGTATTGACCTTTGCAAGGAAGTTTTCCAGTGACCGTTTATGATTAGTCTATGGATTGCTTTCCTTGTCTCCATTTGTACCACTATGTGGATCGGTGTGAGACCGAGTAAAACTTCCATTGCCGCTGTTGGCGTGGTCCTAAACGCGCCTGTCATAGCCATGCAAGCAATTCTCTGAATCTTGTTCAGTGTTTGTCTGCACGTTGCTAGCTTTGTTCTTGGCCACCATACGATGCATCCGTATGTTATGATGGGTCTCACCATCATGGTGTATATCCATTGAACCACTTTGGGTTTTAGTCCCCATGTCTTCCCGTATGCCGAGCGACACATGCCAAAGACTCTCAAAGCTTTGTTTGTCATCCCGTCTACGTGTTGTTTCCACGTCAGCTTACTATCCAGTGTTATTCCCAGATATTTCACTTCCGTGGCTAATTTCAACTGGGTATCGTACATCGAAAGCGTCCTTATGCCAGATATGTCCCTTTTATTCGTAAACGGTATTACAGTTGACTTATTTGGATTAATGGAGAGGTTGTTGGTTTTACACTATCTCTCCACTGTCCTCAGTGCGTCCTGCATGATTCCTGACACGGTGTCTGGGAACTTCCCGTTTATCAGTATCACGAGATCGTCCGCGTAACCAACAGTATGTCTTGGTCCTTGGTTTAGTTCTATTAGAAGCTCGTCTATCACCAGGCACCAGAGAGTTGGCGACAGGACGCCTCCTTGTGGACATCCTCTCGTTACCTGTGCATGCCTGGTTTCTCCTAGCAGTGTTGATTGTACAACTCTGCCTTGTAGCATATTGTCCATCCACCTGTAGATGGTTGGTTGTATGCCGTGTTCCTTTGCCGCGTTGCGTATCGTGGTGAATGTGGTGCGATCGAAAGCACCTTCCACATCTAGGAACGCTGCTAGGCAGATTTCTCTGTTTTCCAGCGCTAGTTCCGCTCGGGTCACCATTCGGTGTAGTGCCGTCTCCGTCGACATTCCAGGTTGATACGCACATTGCTGATGGTGCAGGGGTGCCTTTTTCAGTGGCCCCCCCCCCTAATGTTCTTATCCACTAGTTTCTCTAGTGTTTTCAGTAAGAACGAGGTCAGACTTATGGGTCTGTATGCCTTCGCATCTTCATAATCAGCCTTGCCGGGTTTCGGTAGAAAGATTACTTTAGCCTGCCTCCAGGCTTGCGGGGTGTACCCGAATGCCAGGCAGGCTTTATATAGTCTACACAGGTGTAGGCTTAGTATGGTCACTGCCTTTTGTAGTAGGACTGGGTAGATCCCGTCCGGGCCTGGTGCTTTATAGGGTTGAAAGCTATTGAGCGCCCACTTAAGTCCGTTTTCATCTACTACTTTCTTTGCAGTGTCCCAGTCTGCTCTGGTTGTTCGTAATCCGACTTCCTCAGAGCCTAATATGTTTTCTGTTGTCGATATATCTACCGCCCTTGAGCCCGGGAAGTGGGTCTTGAACATGACCCGTAGTGTGTCTTCGCCGGTCTCCGTGAGTCTCCCATTGTCGTCCTTTATGGTCGTCAGTGGGTTGATCTTTGCCGTGGCCATTAACGGAACAGTTTGTACTTTACATAATTGCAAGCGAGACGCTTATTTGCTGTGGCGACGGTGTAGTAATTTTGCTTATAGCAGTGTATATTTAAGTTAATTAATTAGAAACGAGGCGGCAATTCACTCGTGTGATGTTTACTTCAAGATAACTTGAGACAACTTTTTCTGTTTTAATTAAAAAATAATATGCTTAGAGTAGCAATTTAGTAGTAACAACAATTAATAAAAAAATGGAATTTAATAATAGTTTTATGTCTTATGCAGCAGAGGTATTCCGTAAGAGCGAAAACGGAGCAAAATCTGTCTGTCAGATTAAAAAATCGGAGCAAAATCTGACTGCCAGGTTCAAAATCGGTATTCTTTAAGAGCGAAAACCGAGCATTTTTGACGTTTAGCAATCGTGTGTGCCGTCACCGAGCAATCACACCTGTCAGTTTGCGATCGCTGTTTCTTAGAGAATCAGCCGGCCTGTCGTATTTGCGCACCCAGGATACAGTAGAAATATATTTGTTTGTGATGGCAATTATAAAGACGTATATTTTAATTGTGTTAATTAAAAAGTTATTTTTATACAAGGGATTACAGACTTGAATATTTCATTATTTTTTTAAATATTTTTCTTATATGTACGGAAAACTAAATGACCCTATTGGGGTTCTAGAAACATAATTATGAAAAATATCTATATTATTATTCCCTTTATTTATTTTTTAACACATAATTTACATTTTTAAATATATAAAATACAATTATAAAAAACCTATACATTTAAAAATATAAAAAACAGTTCTCCACCGGTATCGGGAACAAAGTCCAAGCTACCGGCGGTTAGGGCTCCAGAGACAGGAACCTCCTCACAATACGTGCCGTATCGAGGAGCACTGCCTTCTGCATCAGGCCCTTGATCCATCCACCTAGCGCGAGCCTCTTGAGGTGTTGTTCGAGGCTCTTGGCTATTAAACCATTAACGGTTACGACTATCGGCACAATGACAGCGGAATCCACATCCCACATGTCGACAATCTCGTGGGCCAAGTCAAGATATTTCATCTGTTTATCTTTCTCAGCCTTCACGAGATTCTCGTCATGGGGGATGGTGACATCAACTATCATTGCAAGGCGCTTTGATCGGTCCACCACCACAATATCAGGCTTGTTGGCTATAACAGTCCTGTCAGTGATGATGGACCGATCCCAGTACAGTGTAACACAGTGATTTTCGAGAACTGGCTCAGGGACATACCTATAGTACGGCACCTCGACGTCCACTAGATGGTATCGCAAAGCAAGTTGCTGATGGATTATCCTGGCCACTTGGTTATGTCTGTGCAAGTACTCGCCGTTAGCAAGACGCGAACAACCGGAAATAATATGCCTAAGGGACTCACCTGGTCGGTGACATGCCCGGCATATGTCGACCGTGCCGTCCCTCAAGATATATTTCCGGTAGTTGTTCGTCTTAATAACTTCATCAGCAATTGCGCAGACAAACCCTTCGGTTTCTCCAAAAAGATCACCGAAGCGTAGCCAGGCCACAGACGCTACGAGATCTACATCAGGCCCATGTAGGGCCCGGTAGAACCGCCCGTGGAGCTCCTTGCTCTGCCATACCCCCCTACGATCGTCAGTACTAAGTACCACAGGCCTGCGCCAGTTCTCTTTAGCCAGCGTAAGCGGGGTAAGTCCGGTGTCCACTGCCACAACATCTCCATGCACACCCCCACTCATCTTGAGAAAATATTCTCTAAGATTGTACACCTCGCGATTGTGGAGGGTCTTGGCATTTAATAAGCCTCGACCCCCACACTTCCGCGGGATGTACAACCTCATGACAGATGAGCGTGGGTGGTGCATTCGGTATGCTGTCAGCAATGTACGAACTCTTCTGTCCAGGGTATCCAATTCTGTCTGAGTCCACTTGAGTATGCCAAAGGAGTACATCAAAAGTGGCATGACCCAACCATTGCAGGCGCGCACCTTGTTGCCACCTGATAAAAGACTATTAAGGACTTTTTTCAGTCGGCCAAAGAAACGCTCCTGCACTGATTGTTTCATGTCCACCTCTTTGATCCCTAAAGCCTGAGACATACCCAAGTACTTATAGGTGTCAGTCACGAGAAGTGATCTGAGGTGAATGGAATCGGAGAGTTGTAATCCCTCAGATTCCATTAACCCGCCTCGCTTTACATGCATGACTGCACATTTGTCCACACCGAAATCCATTCTGATAGACTTACTAAACTTTTCAGTTAACTTTAGTAAATCTTTCAGATGGGAGTCAGTTGGCGCAAATAACTTCAGATCATCCATGTAAAGGAGGTGGGATATTACCTGACCACCTCTGCGCAACTTGTAGCCTAGCCCTGAACCCTCCAGCAGAGTGCTAAGAGGGTTCAGTGCTAAGCAAAACCATAGAGGGCTCAGACTGTCACCCTGGAAGATGCCCCGCTTAATCTCTATCGGTTCACCGATTCCCTGGGAACGCCGACACCCTGGATAGCCAAGAACCGTTCTCCATTGCCGCATACATGTCTCCAGGAAGGTGCATAAAGTTGTATCAACTTTATATAAATTCAGCACCCTCAGGAGCCATGAATGTGGCACAGAGTCGAATGCTTTCTTATAGTCTATCCAGCATGTCGACATATCCTTTCGGTTGCGGCGAACCTGCTGGCTAATGGCCATGTCAATGAGGAGAAGCTCCTTAGTGCCACGGGTTCCACTCCTACATCCATTCTGAGAGATTGATAAGATGGAATTACTTTCAATATGTTTATTGATTTTAACTCTCAGAATAGATGTAAGGAGTTTATAGACCGAAGGTAAACAGGTAATCGGTCTATAATTACTCGGTTCCGTGACACTTCCTGTCTTATGGAGTAGGTGGGTTTTTCCTGTTGTAAGGAATTCTGGTAGCGACCCAGACTCCAAGACGGACTGGAATTGAGATGCTAAACGAGCATGCGAACCGCGAAGCCACCTCAACCAAAAATTGTGCAATCCGTCCGGTCCTGGGGATTTCCAATTCGCCATTGGACGGACAGCACAAGTAACATCGTCAGCTGTGATGACCACGCACTCCATCTCCTTGATTTGTTCACATGCTCGCTCAACATCTCTCATCCAGTCGCCTTCCGAATGACTAACGGGAACTGACCAGATGCTACTCCAAAACTCTTTTGTAGCAATGGCATCTGGCAGCTGCCCGTCAGTCATCTCTTGACTAGGTCGCTCCCAGTTCCTGTATACCCACCTTTGGTCCCTTTGGAACATCCGATTCACAGTGTATCGATCCACTCGTTTTCGATATCTACTAATTCGATTAGCCCATGCATAAACCTTCTGCTTTAAGAAGTCGATACGCTCTGTGACCCGCGACAAATATTCACAGGGACTGATACCAGTTCCTGAGAATGCCTGGTTCACAAAGCGCATCACTCTCGGGCGTGTATTTCCCGTCCTAAAGCAGAATAGCTTGCCAATAAGCACCCTTGCTCCAGTGATACGCCTCTCAATCCTGCGCTGCCAAGCCGGCACGGTAGATTTTTGTCTCACTGAAGGATCTATCGCTGGCAATCTGACCCGTGCCAAACAACATGCCGCAGCAGCTGCACAATACAGGATTGAGTGCGTATCACTAAGATTTTCACTATTGTCTAAATATTCAGACAATAACGAATCAAGGGTACTTACTAGCGCCAAGTTGTTTTTATGCATGGGTAACCGAGGCAGACACGGCCTAAACTCTTGGGGCATGAATCGATACTTACGGATCGCACATTCCAAAGCGCACCTCACCTCCTCATTGCATAGAGTGCCCATAGAAAAAGTCCTGCCATCCCTCTCCTCATTAGGGAGAGCATGCACTGGAGGCACGTCCACTATAGCATGCTCGTGAGTGTGGGGGATGGCAGGACTAATTCTTACATACTCTAAGCGTAGCCTATCAAGCACAGCGTCATCCAACATCCGACAACGTTGGATGGCCCGCACCTGATCCGATAATCGTTGCACTGAAACGTTGGTGGTTGGTTCGAGACCCTGAAACAAGGCATGCATACGACCACGATACGCAGTAAGGTTGATTCCCCCCTCTGTTGCCGCAAAATATGCGCGCATGACATTTTCATTAATCAATGACGACCATCTCATGCGCTGCACATTACCGCCGGCAGCGGGGACCCTGTTCGTAGCCGGTGGGCCACGGGGTCCCAAGCACGCCGGAGGCCGGCCTCTCCCCTGCCGACGCACAGGTGTTGGCGACGTCGGCGGGGAGAAATACTCGTCGCTAGATGTTGAGCTCAACGCCTCAACAGAGGCCGGAGGCCTCATATTATTATTATTATTATGAAAAACGAGTTTAAATCATGTAATCATTTTGAAGGTTTTCCGAAACGGTTAACCGAATCGTGCATCGGGGTAAGCAAAAATCATCTAATTGAAGAAACCATTTTGTTTTTTTTTTAAATTTATTTAAATCATATTGCTACCATATTGTGTTACAAGTATATTATACCACGAAAACCATCAAATTCAACTCATTCATCATTTTGAGTTAACATCGTTATTAGTGTTAACATTCCAAAGGCGTCTCGTTAAATTCTTATTTTACGTGTAAATATACCTTTCTCTTCTTTTAATATTCGCATTTCCTAGAAGTTATCTAACTAAAGCATCGCATCTACAAAGTTATTTTGTTTCAAAGAACTCGTTTTGAACGCGGTACTATTCATTCCCTTAAAGTAAATTCAATTCTGTATGGCTTTAGTTGATATTCTGAATTTTATTTGGATATCAAATATTTTATTTAATCTGATCTGTCTGTAACAAGTATCGCTTTGTGTCCTTTGAAACTTTGTATTCAAGTTAATGATCAGGAAAAGTACAGTTTTTATTTACTTCAAAATATTTAGTTTCAATAGAATTCGTACAAAGGTCGTACGTAGCTTATTTTAATAATAATACCTATTATTTATTATAAAAATAAAAAGGTAAATTAAATTCTATTAACGTGCTGCTATCCGCGGCTTAGCTCGCATGGTGTACTTTCTTGGATTCAAGGTATTTTGGTACCAAATTTCATCAAAATGGGTTCAGTGGGACACGAGTCTCTTTCGCATTTACATTATTACTGGACGTTGCCCGCGGCTTTATCCGCTTGTATGTCAGTTATCACAATAAACATCTTATGTCCTTCTCCAAAATACTTTAAAATCCTTTCAGCCGTTTAGTCATAAAAAGGCAACAGACGGACAGGCCAACTTTTGCATTTTTATATTAAAGTGGGGATAGTACTAGTTCCAGTTCCAACTCCATGATATCTGTTCGCCTAGTTCATTGAATAAACATATCAATGGAGGTTTTGCATATAAATTAGTAACATAATATAGCAGAGCAGCTATAATAGGTACACCACCTACCAATTATTTTCTCTCGCTTTACACAAACACGTTTCAAGAGTCTTGCCAATTTGTGCCCTATAATTGGGTGTCGGGTAATCAATGCGTGAAATAATTTAAAGTAAAAAGCGTATCAAAAATAATAGCTAAATAAGTTATAACAACGTGTCTTACTGCTGCACACTTCTTCTCTTCCGAAAGAGCTGCAAGAATTTACCTTTATGCACACACGCCTACATAATGGTGGTTCAGATATATATGATAATATTCTGATATTATAAATAAATATCTGTTTTGTTTTTCACTACCAGGTCGGTCATAGCTAACATAGCAACTAGGCATACTTCATTTGTAAATATATACATACATAGATACAGAATAAATATCATGATCATCACAAAAAAATGTACTTGTTGGAATTCGAACCCACGACGGTCGCGGTCGTGGACACTAAGCATTAGACCAGTCAATTACATGAAATTTGTTTACATCCATTTATAAGTCTTTCTTATTAAAATATTCTGCAAAGTACCAAAGAATTATAATATTCAAAAAATACTGTCAACATTTTCCATCGTGATCGCAATTTGGCGTGTAATAAATTTAACGGCAGTACCTACCTATGGCGCTGTCGAATGATTCCACGAGATAATAATATTGTAAAATGTCCGATGTATCGATAAGTTATTAACTTTTAATATGTTTATGACGTCAGCGTAAATTATGTACGTATTAACAATATTGGGAATGATTTTCGATATTACACAAAATGTTTTCTGATTTTTATTTACATGCTATCGAAAATTTGAATAATTTAATATTTTTGTGATGCTTTTTATATCCATGTTGAATTCTTGTTGTCATGTTGTCTCTCTGTCAAAAGAAAACATAGTCCTTTCTCGAGGATTTCCACAGCATTCGGTCCTAAGCTGATCTTCTCCATCGGTTGCCCACAAAGTTTATCTATCAAAAAATCTTAAATGGTAACCTTTTGAAAATCTTGGTACCTTTTCCTTTTTTAGAACTAGTAACATTAGCTGGAATATATTATAGCAACGAGTAAACTATAGTATGCATTTTTATATTCAGCCAGTTCTCAGAATGAAAAATCCTGAAATCGTAATCACGAAAGAAAAAGTAAAATAAAAAGAAAGTCATATAGCCAAACCACTAAAACACACCTGTAGATCTCAAAACATGAGTCAGCCGGTCGACTCAGCAATTACTCAGCAAATTAGGGTAACCCCGTCGACCTTTTGCCGCGTTATATCCGTACATTCCTTAGTACCAGTACATTCTGTATAGCACTGCTATACAACCGGTAGGAAACGTAATTTCCTATCTACAATGTTTTCCTGCCATCCTTGTGTACAACGGATGTTATTAATATAGAAAGCCGCATGCAGAATAGATTCAATATTCTTTGCATTTATTCGATCATTCTTTAACTCGGTGAGGGACTTATTGCTGACATACTTTTATTTTATACTAGCTGTTGCCCGCGGCTCCGCCCGCGTGTATGTCGGTTATCGCTACAAAAAGTAGCCTATGTGTTATTCCAGACCATAATCTATCTCTGTGCCAAATTTCATCCAGATCCATTCAATAGTTTTTACGTGAAAGAGTAACAAACATCCATCCATCCATTCTTACCAACTTTCACATTATAATATTATTAAGGATATGTAGGTACTAAGAAGGCAAAGTTTATTTTATAAGATTTTAATGCAGGTGATGCGTCACACTACAGTTTATTTTAAATATAGGGGCAAGCTTATTATTATATTATTATGTAGACTTAACAACAAAATATTTTGTTACTAACAATCAATCAAAATTTAACATAGGTGGGCAGCGGAGATGGCTGTACAGGGCCGCTATATGAAGATTAGTTTTTTAGGAAAACAAATGTACGAATTTATGTGAAATATATTTTTAAATGTAGGTTGTCTCATTTTACACTGTTAACAAATTTCACAGAAAAAAATACAATAGTTTTTTTAAGAATCTTCACCATAGCGGTGCTGTACAGTCATCTCCGTTGCCGTGTCTGCTTTGTCATTCCTAAAATCGTAGTCCCAAAGGCATCTACTAGACTATGAATAAACGACGATAAGTGGCCACCAATTATGTATTCATTCACAACAATCACAACATATAATTGTACTAGCTGTAAGTTTCCTTTACTTGAAAATAAAATAAAATAAACAAATACTACAGAGCTTGCTGATAAGTTTTCAAGCGATACATTAAATTAGCAACGTGTTAGCCTGAAGCAAAACTGGCTACACCGCCATAATTAGCGCGAATTCAATTAACTCAATATTACGGCTGTACCGCGCCGCGTAATAAAACACAGTATCACACTGCGAACAATGTTTTCGTCGCTGCTATATTATTCGGCCATATTCAGAATGTCATTAATTCTCGTACACATATTTTATTCCAGCGATATGCCGGCCGTGTCGCGTGGGGTGTCGCCGCGTCCGCTCGGGGCGGTTCCGTGCCCCCCCGACATTTTTGTCGTGAATATTATTGAAATCAAAATAGCTAGCCGTCGTGAATTCTCCCATAAATTTTGCGTACCACAGCAGGCGGGCTGCTCCAATTTTTATTTGTGTCTATCAATATTTTTGTATTAGTATTTTCTATATATATTTTATATATATTCTGAGCTACTTGGGGATGTCAGTATAAGGAACGACTTTTGCGGTGAATTTATTTTTTACTCCTTTGTATAAACAAATACATAATTTTAATATATTTGACTACACGGTTGGTATAATGGCTTACGTGGATATCTCGCTATTTACCATTGCGCGGCGTGTTGTGGTTTCGATCCCCATACGGGACAAAAAATTGGGTGATCCATAAATGGTTGTCCCGAGTCTAGGTGTACTTTATGTCCGTTATTTCTATGTTTGTTAAGTCCCCCGCGACCCAGGGCTTTCCTTATGTTGTCTTTTAGAAAAAATACAGATTCGTCATAACCCTTAATAGTACCGTCGCGTAGTGTCTTAATCACGACACAGAGTAGGGTATAATAAACAGTTCAAATTTATGGCAACGTTGTTTAATAAATTACCTCTTTGAACAGACTTCAAAAAGCCAAACCATGCAAGAGCGTGCAGCTGATTATCTTCAATCTTTTCCCTCCCCCTTACCATAGAAAAGAAAAGCAAAGGACTATACATAAAACAAACATTTAATGAATAGATTATCCATCTCTGTAGTTATTTACTTTGATAAACATCAAGAACACGAAACAGTAGTGACTCTTGAGGGGTGAAAGAGTTGAAAAGTTTGAGAGCGGATGTAAATTAATGAAATTCTACCACTACAAGCGACTCGACGGTCGGTTTACAAAGCCAGTGTCCGTGAGACGAGTTTGTGAACAAGAACTTAGATGGGATGGATGTTGCATGGTCCTAGAATAGTAAACAAATGTCAGTGATGCTGATGATTTTATAGCTGATTTCAATATCAAAAGACACTCGTAAGATAGATTTACTGATACAGTTTTAGTTGATAGCAACTGTCATCAAGAATTTAGCACTTCAACCTATCATACGTACTGTAAAATTTTAAACATTATAAACTTAGCTATGTAAAATCGACACACAGTGATAGAGCTACTAGTCAAGTCTACACACGTAATCCGTGCCAGTACCCACACTTCAATGTGCCACATCCACACAAACTATAATAACTGGATGACAACTCGCCTCTCCCTACTTGTTAACCAACAACTTCGGACCACTACAAAACTTCTACAAAACTGACCCAGTGTGCAGATGCGGAAACGGCTTTAATACACAAATAATTACTGGAGACTAAAAACTTTTTGAGGAGTCGAGTGCCACTAGGCGGAAAGTTTTTTAGCAAATTTTAATTTACACGGTCTGTTCCATGTTTATGTTTTCATTCAACTTTGTGTTTTAAATACTTGAGGGTGCATTTGGGAGCTTATTTAGCATTTTTTAAACATGAACAATTTTATTCAGCAGTTAATTAAACGGCGTTTTATATAAATTGAGTTTCTAGGGGAATAAAATTTGACAAATATTATGACATAGCTTCATGTATCTCGAAACTAATCTATTTTTAATTTACATTTACATACATAATATTACTTTATTATATGCAGGACAAAGAATTCACTTAGGCTACATTTAACAGATTCTACTTTTGACAGATTCTGCATTTCACAGATTCTACATTTGACAGATTCTTCATTTGCAAGTACTACCTACTGTATTTGACAGAATTTAATAAAAGTGCGACAAATAAGGGACATATTTTCTAGACTTATGCAGATAATAAAAAGTAATTTAAATATTCAGTAATAATAATTTAAATAATTCTTTTTTAACTTTCATGATTGGTACACTATACATTACTTACTTTAAAAAAACAACTGGTCTAAATCGTATGATATTTTAATGGTTTTCATACCTCTTGTTACCCTATGTTTTGGTCAAATTACACCGACCATAGTCACGGGTTAACTATTTGAAGTAAAATATAAAATTATAATAATAAAAGCAAGGTGAATAGTTACGAATTCTGGGCTAGTAAGTTATGAAATGAACTTATAAAATATGAGTTGATCTGTCGTAACTACTTCGTTCAGTTCCAGTAAGTTTTGCACTAGTTGATGCTACATCGATAAAGTTTATTGAAGGATTGTATTGCCGTCGATTTAGCACGCCTAGTCACGTAGTTAGGGTGTTTTCAGACTATAATTATACGTATTTTATAATTATACGTATTTTATAATTGGTTCTATTTGGGCATAGCATTCGATATTCAAATTTTATTTGAAATGATGTTATGACATGGAACTTGCAGCTGCGTGATGAAATACGCATATCTCCAGAAACAATCTATATTGTTTCTGGAGATATGCGTATTTCATCATTTTTATATCAAATCAAAAAATTCATTCAGTTTTATATCAAATTCCTATGAATTTGATATAAAACTATTTGTGCTATTCCAAGTCTGAAAGTCATGAAATTTGCCTCAGAGATAGATTATATTAGTCATATAATCTATGTAGGTATATCTAAGGCATATTTCATAAAAACAAATATGTCCCACTACTTCTATTTCCCCGATTTTGCAACATATCTCACTACTGTTCCGCTCCTATTGATCATAGCATGATGTTATATAGCCTATAGCCTTCCGTGATAAATGCAATAAATGCACTATACAGCAAAAAATATTTTTTTCTAATCGAACCAGTACTTTTGAGGTTAGCGCCTTCAACCAAACAAACAAACTCTTCAGCTTAATAATATTAGTATAGATAATTACGTATCCTGACTGAATGGGTTATTCATCACAGAGCCTAAACCGTAGTTTCTTCCTCGATAGCACTGATAACAACAAGCAACTGAAAACCATAGCGGACATTTTTACCATGGCTATGGTTAAACAGATACGAAACGATGTTACTACCCAAAATTGAATGCTCGTTCCAACATTAGTAGGTAGATACTCCTTTAAAAAAAATTACTTACCGCAAGGGGGTATCCGCACCCCATTCGTGACGTCGTCGATTTGGCGTGCTCAATAAAAAAATGCCCAATTTACGTTCACGTAATAGGCACTGCGGATAATTCGCTACGGTCCCGCAGTCGATGCGCGTTCTGGTGAATAAAAATGTTGTTTTCTTTTAATGTAGAACTTTGATCGCTCGCTTTGGGTTGTATATTAGTGTATTCGTAAATAAACTTAAACTATGAGGATGAATGTTTAAGCAATCAATTAATGTAGGTATGATAAATATGTTTTCTTTCTTCTTTCTTTCGTTCTTTCTAAATAAAAGATACTAAATTAATACATTTTTTCGTTTTATGAATCATGTAGCATAGTCAATTAACATACACCTTTAAATTTTCTGCCCTATTCTTCCTCTGTTCTTCTTTTTTTATTAGTTTGACGACTCGCTTTGGCTTTAGGGGTAACTTATGGATTGAGCGAATGCTAATCAGCTCCTAATAAGCTCGATGGTGCCTACCGTTGTGCTTAGAATTGATTAAATGGATACCCGATCAAAATGTAGACAATATTTTCACGAAGTTAAAAAAGCACTACTCGATTTAAATACATACTTTGTCGTAATTAAAAAGCATTAGTTACTTAATTTTGAAACAAAGGTAATAAAAACTTAAACGTTTCAAGTAAACATAGTAACATAACTAACAATTGATTAAATTTGCTTTAAGTAAAATTTCACTTATATCGTTTTGATGTAATGATATAGACTGCACTTGCCTGATACACACTATAGAATAAATGCTCATTGGTTTGTAAATACCACAAAATGCTCTAAAACAAAGCCGCGAAACTAATCATGCATGACGTAAATTAATTACAATACAATTTAAATGTAATTCGCATCGTTGATTCCACAATTATTGAAATAATTAAAATTTCATTCCGTTGTAGATAATGTCAATAATTTTACCGGTAATGCCATTGTTAATAACTATGTTAGTTGTACTAATATTATTTATGCATTGGATCTATTTGTTCAATTAGCTGGTTACGTTGATTTTAATTCAATTGTTATTGACAATGTGTTGAGGTTCATATCTAGTTTGAATCGAATGCGGTTAGTAAAACCTTTTATTCCAATAATGTACATACATAGGTATTTGTACTTGAACATAAAAAATATATGGTATCAAGCACGTATGTAATGCATAGCATAATGTAATTACACAAACGTCAAATTACAAATTACAATCAAGTTATACGTGTAATTAAAAAACGACGGTAGGCAGTTCCCGTACCTTTGTTTCACCAGTATTGTGATTACGATCCCCACACGGAACAAATTTATATACTAACTAAGGGTCGCCCGCGACTTCGTCTGCGTGGTAATTTCAAACGTACATTTCCCCGATTTTGCAATATATCTCACTACTGCTCCGCTCCTATTGATCATAGCGTGATGTTATATAGCTTATAGCCTTCCTGGATAAATGCACTATTCAACAAAAAATATTTAAATTTTGATTTCTTTCATTTGACGAGCATATATATAAATTAAATAATGTCTAAATTGGTTTGCTTATAATTAGTTTTGCGTAATTTTATGGTAAGAGTTGTTCTCAAATTTTATTTTTGCATTCAATAAATTTAGTTTAAAACGACGTAAGTTTAAATCTAGGCTCAGATTACTTACAATGGCTTAACGTCTTCGTTGCCTTCGATATAAGTAGGTTGCATAAAAGATTTTCAAGAATACTTAATTCTTTGTAAAATACAAAATACATAGAAACTGGAACTTTATTAAAAGTCTCAGTGAGATTACGTACCAACCAGTACCAACCATCTTATTTTTAATAGCGTATCAAGTAAAATAATAGACATTCACCATTGCAATTGCAAATTTTCGACATACACAGGTGCATCTAAATACAGTAATCACCAGTTCCATTTTTCTTTGAAGATGGCTGAACACGCTGCCGCGAGTCTAAATTTCGAACAATGTACAGTAACATAAATGTTATATTATAATAAATTGATAAATGGGTGACCCACATAGTGATATTTCATCTGAGCGTCTCCGTGCTTCGGAGGGCACGTTAAACGTCGGTCCTGACTGTTAACAGTCGTTAGATCACGACAGAGGCCTAAATATGGGCGATCTAAATAACTCTGTCACCAGGTTGGCCACTAACCAAACGATAAGAAGAAGAAATAACTACTTTCTTATTTACATTACAAACTACATTTATAAAATAACATAATATTACTAACAGTATTTAATCAAGTTCTATATTACGGCTAATGTTTGTATTGCAAAAGCCAATTCCAACACAACTTAAACAACTAATTTGGCACGGGCCATTCACATAATAATTGTTTCTACAAATAATGTTCAACAAGATGCTGAACATCTTCCGAGAAATAAAACTGGTAATGAATACGAGCAAACAGATAAATATTTTGGCACGGAAACAAAAACATCAAGGATTTTGGCTCTCCACCCTGCGGTTAGTATTAAAGAGTCAAATTATGATAATGGAATTAATATTACGGACCAAAGCGGAACAGAACTAAAGATGGGCGTTACGAGAACGTTGCCGACAAAAATAGGACATTAATGTCCCCAATGAATTTCGTATTTTCTACGTTTTGTATTAGAGTTGTTTGCATATTTCCTTTTTAATAGGGCAGTGATTTTGATTAAGCTTCACGCTTTCTTTTGTATAGGTTAAAAAAAGATTGGTACAATTAATGAATATTTACGAAGATTGACCATGTCATATGTCTACCTAGTAGGATGAGGAGGTCACTTTACTACATGGACATCACCAGACTGAGATGATTATAATAATGATGATGTTGTGGATAAGGATTTAAATTTTAACCGCTATTTAGATCAGAAAACAAAATTGATAGAAGGCAATTAATTACAAAAAAAACGTCAATATTTATTTTTCCGTAAAGTGCAAGTTGATCTGCTCCACTTGTACGTTTATCAATGATCAAGTAAAAGCAAACATACTCTTGATGATAATACATCAAAGTATGATGTAATAGCATTAGAATCCACCTTCTAAGGTGAAACAGTACCGAGTGGGTAGCAATAAACTCTGAGAAAATTCAGACACACAATTTCGTATACTGCTTCAAATTATAAAGTAACAGCTTTTTCTAATCAATTAAATCGTCTAAAATGTTTCAATAATGGAAGCTTTTAAACGAAAGTCATAATCATTATAACTGGTGAAATTCCCTCTGTAACATCAGTTTAAATCTCTTCCAAAACAATTTTAGCGCCAATACACGAACATAGTCAGTAACTGTAAACACAAATAAACGTAAAAAAAGCATTTTATTGTTATATTTATAAGCTGTTATTGTGTTGTGTTCTGAAGTGCCCATAAAGTGTGCTTGGAGTGTGTTTATGTAACGGATTTGAGGAACGATGTATTTTGACGACACGTTAACATGACGGTCAAAGTTTTGTTCAAATCTACCTATTAGAGGGTAATATAAAAATATTTATTTGAATGGTTTTTATATATTGTATAAATTATTCCACCTTCGTGGAAAAGTTAAAGGATATTTCTGTTTAGCAGTGTTTATTATCATAATCTCAGCCATATGACGTCCATTGCTGAATATAGGCCTCCTCCAAGATTTCCACAGCATTCGGAACTCTAGACAGGTGGTCTTTTTTTTTGTTTAATAACTTTTTTAAAATTAATTTATAAAAAATGCCACTTTAAGATATTTATTACACCATACTGTTAACTATTTTCTTATATTTCCGTCTATGACTTACGTCAAAGGGTTGCCAACTGAAAATCAGCGCTTGACGTTATCGTTTAAGCCTATGCTGAGATGGTGACCTTTTCCAGCAGGGATGTGCTGTACAGACATAACGTTTAAGATTATTATTGTTTTTTATTTTAATTTATTGCAGCTTAATTTGTTTTAAGTGATTTTGTTCTTCTCGTTTTATATGTTTGTACTCCTATATTGCTGGTTTTATTTCTTTCTTTCTTGCTTAGTCTGGTCACGTTGTGTCTCCTAGTTTGTGATCTCCAGTTACTTTCTGCCCAACAGCTAAACAACATAAAGTTAATAATATGTCATGTCTGCTAACACACATAATACTTTAACAATTAAGTACAAATAGCGTTATTGTAACTTCACTAATCTTGGTTCCACATTTTTGTTATTTTGCATATGATTCTGCTGCATTCATATTTTATACAGTATCTAAACAAATCGTCGATGCTAATTTTTCAACTGGTAATGATGTTTGATAGTAATGTTTACAAATTATTATGGTACCTTTGCAAGCAAATGTAGCCTGACTATAAAATTAAACGTCATCATGGCGGTAGGTGCATTGGGAAAATGGCTAAAACTAATTTCAAAGGGTCGTTTGTCAAAGTTGCTATGAAAAGAAACAACAGCGCCATCGAAGCAGAATTTTTAATTTTCGATCAAACTAAACCTCGATACACAGCTTACTCACACATGATGCTTGATTTGCCTTCCAAACTTTTGCAATAATGGCAAATGGTGCCTGGAAAAAACATGTCGGATCCATTTTATGTGGCATGCTTTAACGTTTCCCTTGATCATCCTAGGAAAGTGTATTTGCGCCTTGGATACCTATTTTAATGCACAGGTACACAACGACATTATGAAGTGGATTTTCGTAATGTGAAGGTTCCCCAGTCAGTCTTGCTCACTTTAATGGATGTACCTTACCTCACAATCATATCTATAGGTAGTTTCAAAAGAGTTATTAGCGACTTTAGTACAAAAGGCCTTCATTTGCTTTACATTATGTGCGTGTATCCACACAATCTAAACTTAAAAAAACTATCTCATCATAATAATATTACGCAACTGCTTGTAATCAATTTTAATTTAGACAGATTGTACCATTCCCCAAATTGGCTGTACCATGGTACCAATTTGTGTTTCAGTTAATTTTATTACACACGTCCGTTGATCGTATGCGGGAGTTTTTCCGCAAACGGTAGCCGGTGCTTATGCCTAACGCTTATAAATGGCGCGATTATATGTTTATACTGAGTACGGTAGTTTGTACTGATTGTGTTTTAGGCTGGTCAAGCACTGGACTGCTAAGTTTGGAATATTAGAATTAAACGTTTAGCAAGTTATCAAATTATTTCTTAATTTGGCTGGACTAATAAGTAGGTGTTGACTATCAATAAGTGTTAAATTATGATAGCAAAAAAAATTGTCCATCATCACTTGTTGCCGACCGTTAAATATTTAAATTTAATATTACTAAACCAACTATTTTATCTTTACGATAAACGACCACAAACCACGTTTTTGTAGTAACTTGACACAGTTTTGTTGAAACACAAGAATTTTATCGAAGCATTTGCTTCTTGTGCTTATCAAGGCTTTAAAATAGCTATAATAATAGTCGTCCAGCCCGATTTCGGTCAGGGTGGCCAATCTTAAAAGAGATGAGCGAACTGCAGAGGACATATATATTATAGTTCACAAACACACTCACTATTCTTTCACTCTCTGACCGAAAAGAGATCAAGGGGAGCCCAACGGCTATACGTGCTTGCCGAGGCATGGAGGAGTCTTGAAAATGGTAACACATCTACAAAATGACCGCGGGAAGCTTGCTTAACCGTGCCGCTGACACTTAGCTACGAGGTTCTAAAATATTGTTAAAACGAAAGTAAAAATGTATTTCTCAAAGTTAGTCGTCTAGTGTATCTCAATCCTAACAGTTAATTAGTTGACGTATACTCGTACATAGTGTAGGTATATCGCATCGGTGTCTCAATTCTGTATCGGATAAACGGAGAGGCTCACCCTTGGGACTCGTTCGAATTGACATGTTAGCCCGGTTAGTGGCTTTGTTTTCTACTAACACATTGCAAATGAAAGCCTACATTATATGTGATTATTATACGACAGAGTGTGAGAGCTCTGTTTGTATCATGAGTATATTTTAACTTAGGTTTGTAATTAATGCGCAAGCGATAGATAATTAGATAATTAGAAAAAAACGGCTTATTACTGTCTACCATTTATTATAATTTAAAATCCAAATGATTGCATTCAGTGGGTACGATGAAGCTATTTACGAGTAGAATAAAAAAGACATATGGTTGGCAAGTCAAAAGCTTATCCGCAACGTTTTCATTTTGTACGTATTTATCAAATAAAAATAATAAAAAGGACTTTTCTCAAACCGCCTGCGGTAACATATTTCATTACGACACGCGGATATATTTTCTTGCTCTGCATTTTTGTTCAGGCGTTTGTAAATCTGACACCTTAGAAACCATATTTTTCGGTAATCCGCCCACACACCTAGGCTATGGATATTGTTGACACAAAATCTGATTTACGAAGCTAGGTTTAACACGATAAAATGTCTTTTAGCTCTGAAAGCAGTTTTTTTATTATTTATTCTATAAACACCTAGAAAACTTCTAAAGCTCTTTGATCCAAGTATAAATAGAAAATCTTATCTTCAAAACATTAACCTACCTTTTTAATTGTGTATTCCTCTTAATTGAGGTGTTTACTAAACAAAGTCTACCACAACTCAAACGACAAAACATCGCAACGGCCTTTTAAATAACAAATTTAAATCCAACAGATAAGTGAATCCAAAGACTGATTTAAAAGTGATAAGTGTAAATAACCAGTGCAAAAAACTTAAACTTTTACAAGTAATGAAAAAATGCCAAAACCATGTATAGAGCGGACAGGACGCTGACCCATATCTGTGTTTAGACGGGCAAACATTACGTTGCGCGTGAGAGTGTGTGTGTGACAGTGTCAGGTGGCGATGAGGCGGGGGGCGTGTGTGCCCCCGCGCCTCTTATCAGGAGATAAGGCACCGTGGCCGCCATCAAGCACCTTCGTCTCGACAAACGTGGTCGAGTCATCAGCGTGACCAGGCCGCTTGGAATTAAGCGGCCGCCGCCCGCCATGCTACATACACTAAACGCACTCGCCGGCAAGATTTCGCCGGGCGGCGGCCTGGACACGAACGCGAACAGACATACGCACCCCAACAAGAACCACAAGCAGCCCTCGTCACCTTACAGCAAACCGAAGTAAGTGTTAGCACATAAGATTTTATATGATATTTTGGATTTAGATGATGCATCAGATCTGATCCGAGGAACCGTTTCTATCAATGACTGGATTTCTACAATTTATATTTTTATGGAATTTTTCACGATATTAATTTATACGTTTTTGTATTACACAATATTACTTAAAACATCTAAGTTTTAACATATTATTACTAACTTGATACTAGAAATGTCATTCATATCAACACTTTATATCAAATTGTAGTCGTAAAACACCAATTCCTTTAAGACAATACATACTTCAAAGATAAGGTTATTTTGTTTTCTACAATGCTCGTTCAATCCTTAATAGAGGCTCAGACTTTCTTATCAGTAGCGATCATAAGCCATTTCAATCTTACTAACTGATCTTCAATCAAGTTAGTTTTAAACGTTTCTTTGTGTAGCATAATATGTATTATCACATCACCCTGTTTAATCTTATTGTGTTCACAAGATTTTAATGATTCATCATCGGACTCATCCTCCCGTCATGTATTTTCATCAATTTCTAGACTAAAATTATCCGCAGATCCGTGAGTTTCATCATAGAATAAAATGTTTACGGCTCTTATAGTTACAGAAAATTCAGAATTGTGTTTTGTTGGTTATTAAAAGAAACAACGTGGTACTTTATCTTTGTTATCTTTATTCAAAGATATGGCTACAATATAAAATAATTCACTTAATATTCCATGTTTTCACATAATAGCCTATGTTTATTGGTAATTATTACGTAAACTATTAATTTTTCAATTTAGCAGAGGTAAATCAAATCTTCTTCCATGTTGTTAAATGAAATAACGAAATAAAAGTAGATTCATACTTCCGTGATGTGTTCATTTTGGTAATTTATCAGTACTTATATAGTTAGTATTTGAGCATATCTATTAAAACTATGTTACCTTGTATGAAAGATAACCATCTATTACAAATAACTTTGTTAATAATGTTTTTGCCTTTATCTGTGACAATTTTTATCGTTATTCAAAAAAATTAATGAAGGCCTTGTTTTAGTAGTAATAGTACAGACATGGCTGGTTCTGATGAAACTAATAATAAAATAAAGTTATTAAAACAAATAAGAATACTCGTATATTTTAAATGCCGTTGCCGTAATGCCTACAAATTAATACATATTTTAATGAAACATTGAAGCTTATGCCAAAACCTACTTAAAATAGAAATTACAAATGGTCTATCTGCATTATCAAATATTGAACTAAATAAAAAAGGTGGATTGTGGTACCACTATCAAAAGGTATCTTTGGCTCACCTGCCATAGGCAATATAAAAGTACGCTTTCAGACCTTATGCAGATTGGCGACGATACTTCTAATTTATACATGATTTCAAAAACGTATAAGTACCTTGCTTTGATGATAGGTATATTTTAATATAATATTTTTACTGAGTATAACAATTTATAGCTCAATTTAACTATTAAAGTAAGTCTAAAAGTTCCAAGTTTCACACGTCCAACTCTGCAAGAAAGTTGAATTCTCCACCATATAGGTATTGCAATTTTCAAAGTTCGCTCTCTCAGTTATGTTTTGGCATGAGTTTTGGCACTTTTGATGAATCATAAGATCCCAACATATACATACGTGAAGGTGAAGGATTTATTACAATTTTGCATTTCTTTCGATATTCGTTGCCAATTTTGCAAATAGAATGTTTGCGCTTTCAAATGTTAAAGTTTTTGTATATTCAAGTAGATTTTTTTGTTAGTATTTGTCCCTTGATGATGTTAACTAGATAACATGTTTTTCAGCGAATTTTTCACATTGACGATAATATATCCTTAAACATTTCTGACTTGTAGCTTCAATATTACACGATTGCCTGTCTTTATCTACTTCTATCTTTCCAGTCAATAAAGTTCATTGACTTTCTCGTACTTTGAACTGTTCATACGACATCATAATCTAGTTTTTACTAACTGTCATATCCATCATATCTAATGAATTTGTATTCTAAATGCGAAAACTATTATTAATCCCATCGTATATCTTGTTGTGAAACACAACATTTATTGTGACAGCTGGAACAGGTGTTAGTTCTAGGATATTTAGTATCAGTTTTGTAGTTCCGTGATTCATTGATAGTGTGTGTTATTACCTCACCCTTTTAAGTGGTAAAGACTTTATATAATAGCTATCTGCTTCCCGCGGCTTCGCCCGCGTTTATGTCAGTTATCGCAATAGAAAGCTTATTCGCTATTCTAGACTATAATCTATCTCTATGCCAAATTTCATCCAAATCCGTTCAGTAGTTTTTACGTGAAAGAGTAACAATTATCCATCTATCCCCACAAACTTTTACATTTTATTATATTAGTAGGAAAAGGTACCTACTATTAATCCATTACATAATATGTTATATATTATAAGACAGTTCATTACCTTTTATTCCTGTTTTTCAACCAGTTTGTTTCAAATATCTGACAAGCTTTTAGTATTAAAACAATTAGAAAGGATTTTTTAATCTCAAAAATATCATACAATGTCTTGAGTTAAAACTTTTCCAATTAATTTTGTGATCCAGTTATTAAAAACCTGCATAATGAATTAATTATGCGTCTAATAGAATCATGAAATTTTCATTAAAAGCGTCTGGCTTTTGAGTTTTTCTCGAGTACGGCAAAGTTTTGTCCCACGCTAATTGTGTTTCGTTTTGTTCATATTAGTTTTATGATGTAGGTTGTTGGTTGCCATCATTACTCTTGGAAGCTTATACTCAATTCCCTTATATTTCAACTATTTGTATACAAAATAGTTTTAATTTTACTTCTTTGTTTAAATCGGTTCTTTGTTTACAAACTTTACAGATCTTTTAAAAGCTGTGATTTATTTTATTAAATGATTTTTATGTTAACACCAGGAGAGAGAAATGTTTAGAACTGATGCCATCGTTACCTGTCTATCCATACAACAGATTTCACCCATACCACCTGTAAATGATTTCGTCCAGCACGGTTCCCTTCTAAAGTATCCTCCTCCAAAGGCACTCGTGTGTTATAGCCTCTGGAATAAACTACCTGCTATGGTGTTCGAAGGTGTGTCTCAAATTTTAAACGAAGTTTAAGGAGAGATCTAACTTCACAGAAGGCATCAGTTTGGCTGTGCCCCTAACATTGCCAATGTCGATGAGAGGTAATTACCACTATCAAAAGGTGGACATCTGGCTCACCTGCCATAGCCAATATAAAAGTACGCTTCCAGACCTTCGACATGCATGTGTTTTGACTGCATCAGCTTGCATGCTATAATTCTTGTATTTTACAAAAGATTGTAACTATCTGGCGATTAAAAAGAGTGGCCTGAGTTTCTTGCTAGTTCTTCTCAAGGCTCCACGTCAGCGAACTAGCCGTAGGAAAATTTTGCTGACATCACCTTTCTGGTTTATTCATAATTTATGACCTTCATAAGTGTTACTTTGTAACCTAAATAAATAAATGAATTTTGAGTTTGAGTTTAAATCAGATTGGCGACGTTACATCTAATTTATACATGATTTCAAAAACGTATAAGTACCTTGCTTTGACATTGATTAGCGGATAGGTCATGATTCATTCATTGTTATTATTGCTTCAAATAATACCTTATTTAATAAATCAAATGTTAAAGCGATTAATTCTTGTAAATCCTGTGTTACGTCATCACACCATGGGTACATTTAGTGATGTCACTCTGAACTGTTCGTCCCCAAATTATAATCTATCACTTGTGCAAATGTTTGACAATGACGTCACACTTTGACAAAAATAAATGGCTCTATTTCAGACGGATATTTTCTATTTTCTTTGTTCAATCGAGTAGGCACTGAAATAAGTCTATTTGGGATATTCTATCGGTTTTTCGCCTCAGTATTCTTATGATAAATTATAGCTTGGGAAGCTGTAACTTGGTCGTGTGAAAATATCCATTAAATTATTTTAGTCATTCTTGGAGAGAATTTCGTTTGTTTTCGAGCTGGCTAATGCCTGATAAATTGAAATATTATTCGAAGATATATTACCAAACTGTGTGATATTGCTAGCGATGTATGTTACTCATCATTACTTAGTTTCACACCAGCCGAATAAACTTGCACGGTGTAATCTTATCTCTGTGTTGTTCGGGCCGCACGTTGGCCTGTGCCGAATCTGCTTTGGTGTTGAGCTAATGTTATCAGTTCATGAGAACCGTAATCAAATGTTAGTAAGCTAAGTAAGCTTGCTTGTTGTGAAATGGACATATATGTTGTGGTGTTACAGTCTACTAGACTAACGACCTGCCCAGTTTTTGTTCGGGTTAATCAATCTTTTACTTGTTCAGGAATTATTTTTCTAAAATTTTCCATCGACTTCGTTATACTCGCCTTTTTACTGATAATTTAAAGTGTTATGTTTTGTTTTTTTCGTTTGTTAGCATATCCATTTAAATTACGCTTCTTCCATGGATTCCATCAAATAATTGACTCTTCTTTTCTTTAATTAATATTAAAGAAAAGAAGAAACTATAATTAGTTTGGCAGCATAGAGTATTATTATTATGCTCTTTATTATTCAACATTATCATAGAATTACATTTTAAAATATAACATTGACTGCCTCCAAATAATCGTTCTGAGTCTGGGTGTACTTTGTGTCCGTTAATTGTATTTTTGTAAAGTCCCCCGCGACACAGAGCTTGTTGTCTAGTGCGGGAGTTGTCTTTAACTCACCGGTATTGGGTAAAGGAACCAAGCTACCGGTAGTTAAGACTCCTCCACCTCACGATGCGCCGTGTCCAAGAGCCAATCGCCTTCTGCATTATTATTATTAGCGACGACTGTCCCACTGCAGGGCAAAGGCCTCCTTTTCTTTCTCCCATAGGTCATAATCAAGACCTCTAACTGTCCAGTTAGCGCAGTAGAGCTCATCACGCCATATTTTTCTTCGTTATAAATGTTATTCATGAATGATATTCTTGGTAGTCGACCTTAGTACACAAAATGCTTTCTCACGCACACAAACATACAAACAAACAATGTTATCTAACGACATTTGTTTAAATGGCGCGTAGCGGCGCTTATTCATAATCATAGATGTAAGTATGTATAACAACATTGTTAGTATTATTGTACTTACATATTTATGATTAAAACTTTTACCTACTATCAATATATAGTGATTTGTTTCATTTCCATGTACTCGTAGCACAAAAATTAAAAGTACTTTCCCAGTTGGACTTGCTCGCTTGTAAGGTACATATAGGTACTACCTCTACTTATACCTTTGAATGTAGATTTTACGTAAGACCATAGCAAAATCTATATCTTTGGAAATAAATCCCTATTTTCTTAGTCATGCCTTAGACCTTCTATCATCTTTTTTTTAGTTTTTTTATACTTTGTAGAAAAAAATGGCGAAATTTAACCCGGGTGAAGTCTGTGCGAGCCGCCAAGTAACTAATAATAACACAGTTATGTAATTATGTTTCTTATGCGTGAGGTCTTAAGCACTCATTTAGAGATGCGTTTTGAAAGAAACGTTTTCCTATCCCAGAGAAACTATATCTTATTGAAAGCGTATATAGGCTTCGGCTACTGCTTTACATCAGGCGGGCCGTATGCTTGTATGCCACCTAAGTTTATAATACAAAAAACATGCGGAACAGTCTATGGGGACTGCCGATCGATACGCGTCTAAAGAAGTTTTCACTTCAAAAACTTCTAGCCATTTCTTTACTCATCCTGTCACCTAACTACATCTCAAATAAGTATTATGTCCAATGTCACTTCCAGTCCTACTTACTCCCTCCACAATAGAGAACGTGAGCGATGTACCAATACAGCCAACATTTGGTGTTCACCCACAAATGAACGCATATCACAACGTGTTACCAAAGTTATTGTTATTCTGTAAACGTGAAGCTATTCCCCTCATCCCTCCAGCCTTCTTGTTGTAGGGCACGAGTCAAATCACGTCATAGGCGTGACATATGTCTTAATATTGTATGTCTTTTGCTGTTTCGAAGAGGAAGAAAGGTTTTGGTCACATTATTTTTAGCTTTGACCGTTGAAATATTTTAAAAGTATCTTTTTTTATACTACTTGAGTGGCAAACATGTATACGGCCCGCCTGATGTTAAGCCGTTACCGTAGCCTATGGACGCTTTCAATGCCAGAAGTATCACTTGCGTGTTGCCGACCCATTTTTTTTAATAACATGGAGTATCCCTGGGATAGGCAAACGTTTTTTTTTAAACGCATCCCTTAAGGTGCGCTGTAGTACACACACACAGGAACACAACTACAACGCTGTTTGTAGTTATGTAGCTAAGTAGTCTGTTGTAAGGTGAAGGTATTTATTTTGACCAGGAATAAAATTTGTTAATTTTATATTATTCTTTTGTCACCGAGAAAAATATCAAAATAATAAAATGACCCATAGTAGTTATTACTGAGTCAATTTACATACTCCCTGTGTTGTAATAATCATCTTCATCTCAACCAAAAGACGTCCACTGCTGGACATAGGTTTGTGTTGTAATGATGTTAAGAAATTTAATCCTAATTGCAATATTAACGTAAAACTGCTAAAAGGTTAATAACCAACAACACAGCCATTTTTCTTCCTACACGTCCATATCTGGTTTGATCGAAATACCCTTTAGTTTAATGAAGTGTAAGGGCGACGAACCCTTATTTTTGATATCGGAAACCTACGCTAGCAGCTGCTAGTTGCCCTGCCATAGAGGAAGGGTAATCGTGGTGGAATGAATTAATCCACGAATAATATTTTATTTATTTTGACAAAATAATAATAGTCCTTAGCGGCTATAAACAGAGAGAAGTGGAAAATAGTAGGAAGGCCTTGCAGTGTGACAATACGGGCTTATAATAATAATAATTTATGCATGCCACGAACGGTATGATACTCAAGCATCTCCACAATAGCCTTAAATTGATAGACCTCAAAAAAAACCTATACAAAAAGCTGCCATATTGAATACCTGCAGAATAGTGAAAAGGTTCATGCAAATAGACGAAAATGAAATCACAACATCACACCCAAATACAACCTAAATTTACACCACACGCTACATTTGCTTGGCTACCGCCCGTAAATGTGGTCAAAGCCAGCTTACGAGCTGAGAAAAATAAAGTTTCCCAATAATGATAATAATAAACGTAATAATTGTATGCCAATTATTGCATTGGCAAGGTGAAGACACCACCGACGTGACAGAACACAAACATCGTGGGTACATAAGCCTACTGAAAAGTATAACTTATTGTTTTAAACTTTATGTCAATTGGCATAAGTTAGAAATTAGCAAACATTCATCCTATGCTTTAGTAAGTGTGATGTGTTTTTTAAACTTATTATGTCCCACTGCTAAAGCAGCATGAAGAGGTTGATGAATGTAGAGGAAGCGAAAGAAGTAAAGTATGTCTGAATCAAAGCAATTGGCGTACCATAGCCTCTGCTTACCCCAATGGCAGAGAGGCGTGATGATATCTCTTTACCAATACGACTGGTAATATAATTTATGAGTCGGATTTATTCATATTTTAAATTCGGGGATGCCCGAATATCATGTTATAATGTGAGTTAATCCGTTGCATATAAACATTAAATTTAATTATCAAAAAGTCGTCATGATAATAAATATTAAGGCTTATTTTATTTAAGGCTAGCATAGTAACCCCGATTAACCCCGAATGTAAAAAAAACATCAATAACTTTATTGATTATATGTATTAGTTTCATATGTAAGAGAGTGTTAGTACCCCTTTTAAGAAGACCTCAGCCAAAATAACGACTAATATCGGTCCGGTAATAATAATTATAAATAATCGTTGCGGTACTAATATCGGTGCAATAATAATATCGGTGAGGTCATAATAATAATCGATGCGGTAATAATAGCGGTGCGCTCTTCAGTGCTTATGTGAGGACGCGCTTTTAAAAAAAAGGTTACACCCTATCCTAAGGATACCCCAGTACTAAAGCGTAGTCAAATTTTATTGGATCGGGAATAGGCGAGTGATGTCCCATGTAATGCAAGCTTCCATAGGCTACAGTGATAGCCTGGTAATATTAAAATAAAGAGTATAGACCTATTTCTGAACTGCACGGTTGTTGTAGTGCCTTACGTTACCTCGTTTCCTCGGGCATTGCAAGCGTCCATAGGCTACGGTAACTGTTTGATATCAGGCGAGCCGTATGCTTGTTTGCCACCCAAGAAGTATAGAAAAGTGGCTACCTCGCCATTAACGCACGGTGGGTTGTGGGTTAAATCCTACACGGAAAAATATGTGAGATCCATAAATAGTTGTCCTGAGTCTGGATGTACTTTGTGTTCGTTAATTAAATGTTTATAAAGTCCCCCGCGATACAGAGCTTGTTCCCTAGTGTGGGAGTTATTTTTATTTAAAACTAGCGGCCTGCCCTGACTACGTGCGGGTTAAACTATTTTCAGCGCAACTTTTTGTTTTTTTTACATTAGAACCTTCTCCTGACAATAACAAACACAAGAAAAAAAGAATTACTGAAATCGGTTGTCAGCCGTTCATGCGTGATGCCGTGACCAAGGGAAACAGGGATTCATTTTTATATATAAAGAAGATGAAAAATAAAACGTGTATAGTTACATGGCTCTGGTCTTGTGAAAAGTGGAGGTCTTTTCCAATTCGGGCTTACTCACATGTCTGGTGGCTTACCTCTGTTTTGTTTTAACGTTATCACCCAGCCTTTAACATATTGTCGTAGTAACACATAGGTACATTGATAACTACACTTTGGGTACTCAAACAATAAGTGGTGGGGGCAGGTGATAAAATATAATATTGGTACGATAAAGTATCCCCTCGTTTTGTTGTAATTCCCCTTTCATTATATCGACTGAAAGATTACACTTAGATAACAATTGTTATACTCAGGATACCTGTAATCTATACATTGTCGTTGAAATAACAACTATTAGTTACTATGTACTTAGTAACAGCCTATTGTCCTAATATAAGGACATTTATTTATTACGAATAAAGGCAAAAAGTTCTAAATCATGATTTCATAATATTATTAGTATTCTTCTTATCGTTTGGTTTGCCAACCTGGCGACAGAGTTATTAAGATCGCCCACATTTAGGCCTTTGTCGTGATCTAACGACTGTTACCTGTCGGGACCGGTATACCACTATGCTGTCACTCATCTATTGGTTTACCGCACCCTTGGTAGCTTAACCTGCTAAATCATGATTTCATAATGTTATTAGTATTCTTCTTATCGTTTGGTTTGCCAACCTGGTGACAGAGTTATTAAGATCACCCACATTTAAGCCCCTGTCGTGATCTAACGACTGTTACCAGTCGGAACCGGTATACCACTTTACGGTCACCCATCTATTGGATTACCGCACCCTTGGTAGCTTAACCTGCTGATCGCTTACCGAACAGCGAGTGTACCTGGCGTGACTTATCTTATTAGTATCAAGTCAATATATTTCTTACTTGTGACCGAAGTGAAACAAAAGAAAAACTGTTGTTTTTTGGATGCCAGCGGTTCACCGCCTGTTGACGTGCTTCAACTCCCGCACTAGCCAACAAGCCCTTTATAGCAGGAAAAGAGTGTCATTTATGTCCCTGAATTAAATGTTTATAAAGATAATTCATGGACACAAATTAAACCCAGACTCAGAGCACACATTTATAATTTTAGTTTGTTCCGTATAGAAATCCCCACAAAATAATGCGAGTGGTGCTCGCTCGCATACCCCATAGTATACAGCGATGTTTTTTTTAGAGACAGCTCCTACACTAGGGACCCAGCCCTGTGTAGCGAGAGACTTTACTAACCTACAATTAACGAACACATACTCGGGACAATATGGATCTCTAATACGAGTATATGTATAATAAATAAATGTAATAATTAATACATTGTTAATGAGCTCATTGAAGGGAAACGTTTCAAATACCAAGGTTATTATACTCTGATATTACAAGACGTAGTGTCGACAACGCGCGAGTATTGCTCCTGATTTTGTATGTGTCCATAGGCTTCCTAACTGCTTATCATCACTGCGACTAGCTTGATGGTAAGCTGTTAGTGTGCAGTTACCGTACTTCTCTTAAACCTGTCACATATTTACAAAAAGTAAGAGAGCTTATTTTTACAATATTCATATGATAAATATTTAGAAAATAAATCATAATATTTAAATTTTTATTTTGTATTTGTTAAAAAAGACAACTCCTCACTAGAGAACAAGCTCTGTGTCGCGGGGGACTTTACAAACATACAATTAACGGACACAATTTATAACCAGACTCAGAACAACTTAATGCTGATCCCATGCTGATCTGCAACTCAATGTGGGTCACATAAAGTTTTATCCTGTGTGGGTATCGAACCCACAACCTCGTGCACAGCAGGCTCATACTGCGGCCACTGGACCACCAAGGCAGTTAAAATCAATACAAAATACCTACATAAATATATTCACAACAAAAATTCATTATTCGATTAAATCAATCAGTCATGCAGCACATCACTAAACTCAAAAAATATCGAACAAAAATAGGGTAGTAATACAAAACAGCAATATACCAAGTACCGACATTCATAATATTTCGTTACCGTCAGTTTTACTCTCCAAACAGTGTGGCTTGATCGAGTGTGATAAGAGATAACGTTCTGTAATCGAGCGATGTACGCCCTTATCAGTGATAACGGTGCAAACAAGTGCGTGGCACATACACGAGAATGGAACTATGGATTTTCTAGAATAGCCAAGTAGGTACATAACCTTTATAGTGTATTTCACATAGCATGGGAGCTGTGACGTTTTACATTTTACGATTTAGATGAAAGAAAATGATTAAATCAATATCTAACCATTTGGCTAAATGAATGATCAAGAGCCTAGGTATTCTATCGATGGGTTTTAATTTATTTGACTATCATTTTCATTGATCTTCAAATGTCAAACAGTACCCATGCTATGTGAAAAATACTATAATATAACCTATTTGGAACAACCATGCGAGTGTTGTTTTTCGTCATTCGTGTTATTCGTGTGAGTTTGCCAGGGTTGCATACACGTTTGCCATTTAGAAATGTTAGAACTATTGACAATTACAACAAGTCATGACCACTAAGTCAGGGTTTGAAATCATGTATTTTTTATACTATTTGGGTGCCAAACATGCATACGGTCTGCCTGATGTTCAGTAGTTACCGTAGCCTATGGACGCTTGCAATACCTGAGGTATCACTCGCGTGTTTTGCTGACCTATTTTTTTTTACCAGCTTGGGATAGAAAAAAGTTTATTTCAAAACGTATCCCTAAATGAGCGGTTAAGACCTGTACTCACATAGGAACAAAACTACATCGCTATGTGTTAAGCATTCCACTCTGCTAATAATAAGCATATCTGCTTCTCATCTAGCGTTTATAGCAGAGTCATCTTGCTGATCGGTAAACAATCAAACAATATTTTTTTGCTTATTATAAATATTTATTCATTCATTCATCTCAACCCATAAACGTGTAAATCTAATGAGTTATAAATTAAGTTTCTAATTTTAACACTGTGCATGTGGTGCCCAACTTTAATAGATTGTAACACTAGGACTAATTTAAATAACCTTATGTATCCATTTTGTGTAATTTTATCGGTGTATACAATCGTAGGTGAGCCTTTTTTAAATAAATCAGTGGGATAGCAGTATGGAGGAGACCCGTGCCCAGCAGTGGGACGTTTATGGGTTGAGATGTTGAACCTATATATAGATAGATAGATAATTCTTTATTGTACACCATGATATAACAAAACTTATGTTAGATACATACAGAAAATAAAGTACAATGGGCGGCCTTATCGCTGAGCGCGATTTCTTCCAGGCAACCTTAGGATGGACAGGAATGACCAGAACATTAAAAATATGTGATGGTGTAGCTACTGTTACTCAAACTTAAAAAAAAGAAAAATCCTATACAATGTTACATTGTAATAATATACATACATATATCATATTATATATACTTACACTGCTGAGTAAAATATTTTTAACTTCTGCCTGAAGATTCATTATTATTTTCAACATTATACCGCTTCAACATTAATTACTTGCAAAGAACACGTTTCAGATTTCAAAGCAAAATACAACAAAACTTCACTTGTTATAAGTTAGAATCATTAAATAGTGGAATCTATACCGCTTTATTAATAAAACAGACATAGTATGTAGACTGTAATGAAACTTAACCTATTAAATACTAAACAAATAATAATTAAGAGTTAGTACTTAAAATAAGGATTAAAATTCTAAAGAAATTCTAAAAATTTTAAGGGTTGGCAACACGGTAGGAATAACTCTGGTGTTGCAAGTGTCCACATGCTCAGGGGCCGCATACTTGTTTGCCTCCTTAGTAGTATATAAACATAATTTTAACAAAAAAAAAACCGACTTCAGTACGGCAAGTTGTAAAATTTTCAAATTCAACTTTGTTTAGTTCAAATGTACCAGTTTTCATTTGCTGCATTAAATTAGAAAGACAGAAAGAAAAGCATTAATTCGAACATACACAGGATAACAGATATAAACAAAAACAATAGACACACAATAACAAAACAAAAAATTATCCTGTGTGATGTCAGCAAGGGTCGTAATCTCAGCTCTGTGTTGTGGCATTTAAAACTGCAGCGCTGATATTCTGATCAGGCCTTGGTGAAGTCACGGTCAGTTATATAGGTAATTGATTTGATAGAAAACTCTTTATTGTACACCACACATTTATGATACAGAATATACCTAATAAGTATACCTTTAAATACGTGTTTGAGAATATTAGGAAAAAAATTAGAGAATAAATATGTTTAAATAAAGAAATTTTTTGTTTGTTACGTTCGAATAAAATCGACTGAGCGTCGGGCTGAACACAGGTCAAGTAGGTATTAAAAGCAATATTTAATCTGTCATTATTTCTTAATAATAGTTGCTTAGCAACAATAATCGAAACTTATCTAATGACCATCAGTAAAATACTTATTATTGAAAAGTTCAGATGGCCATCTGTGTTCTTCTTCATCAGTATTACTTCACCAAATTACAATTAGTTGTTAAAAATATTGATATTGCTATATGTGTGCCTATAACTTTTGAGGAGTTCCCTCAATTCCTCATGGATTCCATCATCAGAACTTTCTTTTGATGATAATGGGACCAAACTGGAAGTATGTCCTCTCAGTTAAAAAAAAAAAATTTCAAATCGGTCCATGAATGCCGGAGTTATGCGGTAACTAACAAACATAAAAAAAAATTAATAAAATAAAAATAAAAACATACACACGAATTGATAACCTCCTCTTTTTGAAGTCGGTTAAAAATAGTAAAAACCAAACAAAATTTTAAACAAAAGAAACAATCGACTATAGTAAATAGACTAAAGGGTTAAGTTGAAACCAGCGTCAGGAATTGAAACTCATAAAGCCTTGCAATACCAATTGTTGTTATTGTTTATATAACAGCTCATAATTTTCCAAACGCCTATATAAAATAATATAGTTTTCTTTCATAGGTTACAAATTTACAAAATGAGTATAGCTTTGGTAAAAATATTAATTAGGAACCTTGTGGGAGTTGGAGTCAGTAGAAGGTTCAAGCGTACCATCAGGCGAGCCATATGCAAAAATGTGGATTATGTAGTTATACGTAGTACATGTAACTATAAATAAATGCTAAAGTAATAGCTTATAAATGACTCAATAATGTAGATATGATATCAGCTCTGATTACAAACTGTTTTGTATTGGACCAATTTATACTGTCCACCTGTGTGTCTGTGCTGACAAACTCCACACTGACACTAGACTCAAGTCTAGTGTCAGTGTGGAGTTTGTCAGCACAATGTATGTAAACAGTGCCATCTGTTGACTGCGCAGGTCAACCTGAGCAGTCAACAGATGGCACTGTTTACATTTTTTTAAAGACATAACTAGTTAGCAACTGACTGCTAAGCTACAGTTTTGACGTGGGTTCAAATCCCGTCCTGGACATTTTGTTTTGTTTGTAATGCGCACAATTCTTAGTACTGTACCTGAGTTTTCCTATATTATTATGTTTCCTACCCATGCGAATTTAATCGCCTCATTATTATAAGTAAATACATAGGTACTTGTTATAAGCCCTCTGCGAAAGAATAGGCATAAGATGATTGAAGTCTCTTCCAATAGAGGGCGAGCCTCCTATTTAATGCGTATAATAGATGAAGGCATATTTAATTGAATTTTCTAAAAGAAAAGCCTAATAACCCAGAAATCAAACCGATACCACTACTATTTTCCCAAACATAAGCGCCAACCTTCAGTAGTAATAAAGTTTTTTGTATTAATTGTTACAGTGGGATGACGATGAACATCAACAACAATAACGTCACAAGCATAAACAACAACAACAATGACGAAAAGCCGGAGATGCCAGACCCTGACTTCATTAAGGTAATTATATATTTTGTCTTTATTTTTAAACAACAAGAGAATATTTCTTTTATTGCGGTGGATTTTAGAAAGATCGAAGTCACAGTCACATCGCGTAGACTTGAAACAATCATTTGTAGAAGACATAAAAGTTTTGTGTTACGTGAATCAAATTCGAAATTGTAGACTTCACGTTCGAGGATTGCCAGAGAGCTTTGGAACGAAGCAAGTCATACTCTCTCTCTCTCTTTCTTATCCAAATGACGTCAACTGCTGGATATGAAATCGTCTGTCCACCTTGTTGGAGACCTGCCCACGCTGCATCTTCCAATTCGTAGATACTACTCCAAAACCCCAGCACTAACATTTTTTTACAAGCTATGTGCCTTCCCCGTGCACCCCAATCCATCTAGCTAAGCCGGATCTGGATGAAATTTGGCATAGAGATAGATTATAGTCTGGAATAACTAAAAGGCTACTTTTAATCGCGATAAGACATCCACGCGGGTGAATCCGCCGGCAACAGCTTGTAATAAAATTATATTATGAGCTCACAAATCTTGCTTAAATATTAAAATGTTACATATAGAGAATTAAGACTTAAGACATTTTGGTGCGACAAAAGTAATCGCCACCATGAATCCAAAACTGTTTTGTGTACGCGTCAATGACCTCTTTTGTGTGACCCACATAAACTCATTGGTAACATACTCTGTAGTACTTTCTGATAACGATAATCGTTGATGGGAACGCGAAATGTGCATTATGATAATGGAACATTTTAAATGAAAATGTTGTGCCGTTTTGTTCCCGATGTCGATTTTATCATTACCAAGTTTCATCAGATCAGATCATGTTTTCATTAAGAGAGGTAGGGTGCCATAGCGAGCAACCCCTAATGTAGAAGGACGTCTACCTTACAGAAGATCACAGCCAAATAACTACACACAGCGGTGCAGTTGTGTTCCTGTATGTGAGTACTGGTCTCCAGTACTATCCCAGGACTACTCTTGAAGTCTTGGCGAAAAAAATTTGTTGGTAACACGCAAGTGATGCCTCTGGTATTGTAAGCGTCCATAGGCTACGATGACTGCATGACATCAGGCGGCCGTATCCTTGTTTGCCACCCAAGTAGTATAAAAAGAGAAATAAAAAAAAGAAGTATACCTCAATTATTGCATTGCATGTAACGTAATAGTTTAATTTATTCCCCAAACTTTCATCCATACCCACAAGCTGTTTTGGAATATTAAAAACTAAATCAAAGTTAATTAATTAATCTTAACTCCCCAGTCTGGCATTAAAATTTTAATAATGTCATTCTAAAAACGTCCGCAACTTAGTTCCAACATTGAAAACGTTCCATTTCTTGTTCCGGACACGACGGGACGGGACGAGATGTTACGGAACAAAACGCACTCCAACCAAGTCGCATTTAATTCATTTCCTTTCAAAGAAAATGAAGTTTGAAATTCGCAAATGAAGTGATGTGCCGTCGTAATTAAAAATGTTCCGCGTGGTTGGTTCGCGAACTCGCCGGTAGATGGCGTCTCTCCCTCCCCTCTCCTGTCCCAATTATGTCCGTGATTGCTTTATGCACGGAGTTTGCCAACCGTGACTTATTAATTGTCCCTATTGATGTGAAATTTGTTGTTATTACAATTATCATAGTTTATGGACGACGGATAATGAAACATTCACTGGGTCCTTTTTCCGGGTCCGGATTCATTTTTAGTAATAAAATTATAAGAACATACTTTTAGAATTTGAGTACAGGTCTCTAGCGCTCATTTAGGGATGCGTTTTGAAAGAAACGTATTCCTATCCCAGGGATACGCCCACCATAAAGCCCTGGTGTAAAAAAATGGGTTGGCAACACGCAAGTAATACTTTTGAAATAACAAGCGTCCATAGGCTACGGTAACTGCTTAACATCAGGCGGGCCGTATGCTTGTTTGCCACCTAAGTAGTATAAAAAAAAACATATATCTTCGTACCCCATCTCTATTTATCGGATAAATTTGATGACTTAAGCAAGACTGGGGAAGGACTTCCACATTACAAAAGACGGCACAGCCAATAAGTACACAGAGCGGTGTAGTTGCGCTCTAGCGCTCATTTTGGGATGTGTTTGAAAGAAATGTTTTCCTATGCTATGGATACTCCATCTTAAAGCCCTGGTGTAAATATATGGCTTGACAACACGTAATTGAAACCTCTGGTATTGGAACCGTCCACAGGCTACGATTGTTTACAATCAGGCGGGTCATATGCTTGTTTGCCACCCAAGCAGTATTTTTTTTTAATATTTCTCGTAATTTGTATTGTTAATACCTGTTGTTTTTGGCAAAATTCCAGATGTTTGTCGGTCAAGTCCCTCGAAGTATGGACGAGAACGACTTGCGCATGATGTTCGAGGAGTTCGGCAGAGTGCATCAGATCAACGTGCTCCGGGACAAGATCACCGGAGCCAGCAAAGGTTTGTTCGATTTATATATTAAACACATTGTTATAATATATGAGAACTACGACGTGATATAGTGTGATGGCGTTTTAACACAAAGGCATTACCTCTCTATCTTTTGTTTATCGCGGTTTAAAAGAGACAGCATTTAAATGATAAGTTGAAGGCCCGCACGGAATAATAATAATAATAATAATAAAAAGGCAGTGCTCCTCGACACGGCACGAATTGTGAGGAGGTTCTTGTCTCTGGAGCCTTAACCGCCGGTAGTTTACTTTGTTCCCGATAACAGTAGGGAACTATTTTTTATATTTTTAAAAAGTTGGTGTAGGTTTTTAGTTTTTTATATCACATATCACAGATCCAAAAATAAATAAAGAGAAAAATAATAAATAATAATAAATTCTTTATTGTCTAAGTAATAACAAGTTTACAAAATATGTGAATTCGCTGGCCCCTGAGCTAGTGAAAACTGTGTTTTAGGGAATGCGCAGTCATCCCGATGACGTCTCAATTTATCGCCCACGGGTAACTTCACTGTTGTTTTTTAATTTATATAATTGTAAAGAATAAATCTGCAGCATGGACCTACATGGAGAATATAGATGTCAAGTTATTGTAGGTAGTGTATCATGTGTAGGTACGTAGGTAATTCTATATAATATAAATAGACCTAGGTATAGTTTGTTTTACATAAACCTATTAACCTAACCATATTTTGTTCTAAAACAAGGTAATATTTTACAAAACGCTATTAAACACTCGTATATCACAAACGTATTTCCCAAAAGTCAAATTAACTTTCGCTATAATAGAATTCATAAACAATTAGTTTGGTTTTACGAATGGACCTAAATTTATTTTCGTATATAGAATTTTGTTACCACACAAATTCGGGTATGTAATTTATACAGCAATATATTGAATTCCACTCATCTCCTTTGTAAGGTTTGTAAGCCGAATGTCATCCAAGATACATCATGCAGTCTTAGACCTTAGAGAATTAGGCAGAGACTATGAATTTCCACTTCAAGATATTGTCATACTTTATCTTTATTCACACTAAAAATGTATTGTATTATTTTTGGTTACAAAGTAACACTTACAAGAGCATGACATTCTTTATGCATACCCTTAAGCTTATACTTCTGTAGCTTCTATCAGCTAGAATTAACATCTAAAACCCTGGAAAATAATGCGCTATTAGTTTAAGCGAAAGCTAAAGCCTACTGTCGTGAATTCCGCAACGAATTTGCCAGAAGTAAGTATAGACTTATTTCTGGCTGAGGCGATGGTTTTTATATATCATAATCTTTATATAAGATATATTTTTATATATATCTTTGGGGGAGTCCTATGTATCCTCAAAGATTTTTACTACGAACTTTATCATCCCTCACAGAACACCACAAGGTATTTAAATATATTATATTATTATAATACAGAAGAAAGACTTCGTATGTTAAACTCGCTTATCTTAGGTAAATAGTTACCAATCGAACTTATGTTTAGTTGGATAAAACAGTTTATGAAAAAAATTATAATATGACGCTATGACTCAAAAGAGTTCAGCAGTAATTATAAATGTCACATGAGTGCTGTAATAACACGGTGGATATAACGAATAAATAATAAAAAATGCCTTTATTTAACGAATACATAATACTCATACTCAATATTATACTACCAAAACATTTCAGACTCAAAAAATAAAAGTAATATCTACTTTCCTTAATAATTTAAAACGTTGAACAATGGCTATTTCTTAAATTAGAAGTAGTAATAATTTTAGTATCGATGTAATTCTGACTCTCATACTTATATCCCGAAGCTCTTAAATGTCTTTAATCGAAGAATATCCAATTTTACTAACTCCGCTTCAGCTACAGTTTAGAACTAATTCTAGCACTTCATATTACAAATCCAGATTGAATTTGTAAGTTCGTTATTGTGTTTTGAGCGCTTATTCTTGCTTATTCTCGTATGACTGTTCAAATATGTATGATATGAACAATATACAATGCTGGTTCCATGCGTAAGCCTTTAACAAACGAATAAAAACATAAGCTGGATATAAAAAATCCGATTTTGTTTTCAATGCGTGTATTTTTTAGATCTTTAAATATTATATCTATACTAATATTAAAAAGCTGAAGAGTTTGTTTGTTTGGTTGGTTGAACGCGCTAATCTCAGTAAGTACTGGTTCGATTAGAAAAATCCAGGAAGACTATATAACATCACGCTAGGATCAATAGGAGCGGAGCAGTAGTGAGATATGTTGCAAAATCGGGGAAAAATATTCCAAATAATCACGCGGATGAAGTCGCGGGCGACCCCTAGTATTTTATATACGAGAATTTTGGATGTTTTAACCTTAATCGGTACTCATAGCTTAGCAGACATATTAGGTAGACTTTCTACATATAAAACGGCACGTCCCAGCTTGGCACGGATGGCCATTTATTTAGTTTTACCTTTCTATTGGTAAAATAATGTTTAAAATCGGTTGAATAGTTTTTAAGTTAAATCGTAACAAATAAACAAACAAAAAGTCAAATCTTTCAAATATTGGCGAGGCTTTGTAAACTGCTAATTTCTACTGTCGAAGTAGGCCTCCCCTATATATTTCTAAAAAGACCGGTTTTGAATAAAATTGTGTTATTTGTTTTTTTTTTAAATCAATTTCTATATTGATTTGGTTGGTACATTATAAACGGCTAGTAAGTTTACCTAGCTATATATCCTGAACTGGATATGTTTGCTGATGAATGGAAGATGATTTTGTCGGCATGCATGAGGTTTTGTGAGATGACAGAGTGAAAAGTTTATTTTGATTGTAATCAGTGTAATTGATGTTTTGTCGTTCTGATTATAAATAAATAAATATTTTTGAAACCTTTTTCATCAAATATCAAAGTTCTTTTCTTAATCCATCTCTTTAAAACTTTTATGATGAGTTTAAATATCAGTTTGGTGATGTTATCTGAATTTCAACTATTTAAAATTCTCGAGTTTTGTTGGAAACTGTCTATTTTAAATCTTTAAACTTTCTCCTTGCTTTTGTTCTTTTGTAATTATCAAACTTGGGACTGTCAATCTCCATTAAGTTATTTGAGATTGGTATTAACTTCGTATTAAGGGATACGCACCTTGGATATGTATGTATATGTTTTGTCATACATGAGAGACAACCCTATATTACGAATAAGTAAGAAGGTTTCTAAAGAGTCGGCAACGCGCGAGGGTGTTGCAAGCGTCCATAGCCTACGGTAATTGCTTACCATCAGGCGGGCCGTATACTTGTTTGCTACCCAAGTAGTATAAACGTACGCCATATTCACCATATTCACAGTCTCTGAACAACTATCTGTGGATTAAACACATTTTTGACAGGGAATCGAACCTACTATATTAGTGCGCGGTGTTAGTGGCAAGGTGTCCGTGCAGTATTTTATTCTTCAAACAGTAAATTGTTTCATTGCACACATATTTACAAATTGTTGTCCATTTTTCTGATTCACACGTTCGATGAAACTGTTGCCACTAAAAGTTGACACAGTTAAATCGCCACTGTATATATCGTAGCAAACTGCCGTAGCAATGCTACGATAAATCGTAGAGTTTGTAGAGCTTTATTATAAACTTCAGATAGTTGGCTACGAAAGGGATACAATATGTTTGATGTTTGTATTTATGTATTGTTTTGCTTACGTGACATTTGACAGCCCTCTTACAAAAAGATGTTTTTAAATGTTATCTGATAAATAAAAAGCAATACATTTTTGATACTAACATAATGCAGCATACCCACGCCTTCATTTCTGAGAAAGTAAGCAGAGGTATATTATGACACCCACATCATATAAAGGAGGGCACCGTTTCAAATAGAGTATTTTTTGTGGGAAAACGTAGGAGTCGTTAATATATTCTATTTCTACGTAAATTTATGATGATAAATTAATCTTCAAAACAAACAATAGAAATTAAATAATGAAAAGCGAAGGCTTCATACGACCACAATTGCATGCTCCAAAGGCAATTAGGTCACAGTGTACTCTGAGTAGTTGAGCCTCTTTCATTACCTAAAATATCTCTGAAATGCAGTCCTCGTCACAAAATCACTTGAAGGTTAGAAACAATTTCGTCTAGCTCGGTCCGCTTACAACGTTGCAACTCTCTTACGTACGTGAAGACAGAGCAAAACATTGAATCACGGTTATTTCGTAGAGGGTAGGCAGAGGTGTACGTTACTTACGTTTTGCTAGCTATGTTATATGTAACTAGCTGTCCCGGCGAACTTTGTACCGCCTTGTGATCAGCTATCGATAATTTTCTAATTTTCCGCCCAACTTTCTTTTTTTTTACATAAGAACCTTCTTCTAACAATAACGAACACAGCAAAAAACGAATTAGCGAAATCGGTTCAGCTGTTCACGTGTGATGCCGTGACCAAGAGAAATAGGTATAGGGACCCCTGGTGTTGCAATCGTTCATAGGCTGCGGTAACTGCTTCGGGCCGTATGCTTGTTTGCTACCCAAGTAGTATAAAAAAAATATATAAATAGGGATTCATTTTTATATATAGATTAATAGGAGGCGAGCCTATTGCCATATACTTAATATATAAATAATTATATTTTTTAATAAAGTGAAATAAACGCGTAACTCAAACTGGCTATTATGTGCTAGTATCCTTAATTCGACAGAGAACCAAAGTTATCGACATAGCTCAAAGAATAAGCCAGCTGAAGTGACAATGGGGAGGTCATATTTGTCGAAAAACTGACAACCGTTGGAGCAGACGTGTTCTTGAGTGGAGACCGCGGCTCGGCAAACGTAATGTAGGATGCCTTCAGGCGAGGTGGAGCGACGATCTTCGTAAAGCTGCTAGGTGGCGTGCCCTTGTAGGCCCTTGAGGCCTATGTAGCAGTGGACTGCGATAGGATGATGATGATGATGACGATGATCCTTAATTCTTTGTAAAAAATATATTTACCGTCTCAAACATCTTGCAGTACATGTGGTGAAGCCTTAGATTCACTAGGATTCCCTGTGTTGTGTCTATGATGTGTTGTAGGTGTAAAGTGTTTAAATCTATCCACACACACACACACGTATCACAGTAGGTATTAAAAGATTAACCTGTCATTTTTAACCCTCATAAGGGTACAAAATGAATCGACAAAAGTGTTCACGCCTCAATATGGACGTGTTTTAAACATGTTGTCCCGTTTTACGTTATTGTTCCCGAAACAACAATAGGTCAGTTTTCCGCGCAGTTATAATGCATGTTGACATTTTTGTTTGTGCCATTATTAAAGTCTTTTGTGTGAAAAACCCCCCCTTTTTCCACTTGTACGTTGTCTCCTTTTGTTAGAGGCGGGACAAGGCTCCGCTCAAGCGTTCGTCGGTGTTCTACAAAAATAATATTTTTAAAAGTTTTTGTCTTTTTTTCGACGTCACGTAAATAAATTTATGTTATGAAAAGTGTTAAGCGTTTATGATTGTGTTGAAATTGTTGTTTTGTTTTTAATATGAGTTTATATTTTAATATTAAATTCAGTTTTAGTTTAAATAATATTGGAATGTTTTGAGTGTGAATGAGGCGATAGAAGTATGTTCTGATCAAATCAAGTGGTATTTCCTTTCAGGAAAGGGAATACCACTTGATTGATGGTCTAGGAATGTATGTAAGCTGATTTTATTCATTATTTTATGTTACTGTATAATATTTTAAACTTAAAATGTGATCTAACGGTAATCTGTGACAATCAGTGGAAGGAAACATTTCTTGCAAAATATAATTTCTTAAAAAAAATTGTTACCTTTTTAAGTGTATACGTTTATTTTATATTTATTTATTAAACTTAATGCACATAGGTACCTAGGCGGACTTAATGCTATAAGCATTCTATATCAGTCTATCACAGGTAATGCAGAGATAATCGAAGTAGGTGCCAGTCAATGAAGCTACATTGTACAATAGAAATAGAATAAAATAGCAAGAAAAGTTTAATAATTTGTTTTTTTTCTTTTTGTTATTTTAAAAAGACAACTCCCGCACTAGAGAACAAGCTATGTGTCGCGGGGACTTTACAAACATCCAATTAACGGCACAATTTACACCCAGACTCTGAACAATTCTTTGTGGGTCACACAAAGTTTTGTCCTGTATGGGAATCGAACCCACAACCTCGTACACAGCAGGCGCATACTGAGACCACTGGACCACCGAGGCAGTCAATTATCAAATAACATGAATTACGTTGCACTGTTGACAGTATAACTTTATTAAGTAAACAGGTTCATTTAATCCAAATACATCTCAATATTTATAAAGGCAAACACAATATATGGAATCCCTGGAAGGTCAAACTAATCTCAAATTTACTGACATTTAGAAAACCAAAATGGCTTACATATATTATTATATCCTAAACTTTGTTATTACTCATGTTCTGATAACCACAAATAGGCTTTATTACCTATACGAAAGGGTTAATTGTATTTAACTTTGTATAATACATAACATTAGACTTGTTTAAGGTTTATTTAATGTTGCTAGTAAATATATTACATTTATATCTCGACTGCTGCACCGTATCTGATACTTTTTCGATGTAATTTGAAGCGGTTTTGACCCTGACGGTCAAAATTCAAATAAAGTAGAAGTCCTTTTTTTGAAGTTTGACTTTAAGATTCCATCGTTTTTAGGATTGAACCGCTTAAATTGACGTAAAATATATAAGTCTATACTAAACCTATTAATATTGAGTGCACGGTTGGTTCAGTGCTTACCTCGCCTTTTACCACTGCGCGGCGTGTTGTGGGTTCGGTCCCCACACGGGACAAAATTTGTGTGATCCATAAATGATTGCCCTGAGTCTTGGTGTACTTTGTGTCCATTAATTGTATGTTTGTAAAGTCCCCCGCAACACAGGTCTTGTTCCCTAGTGCAGCAAATGTTAGAATACATACAGCAGAGCCAACATGTCCAAATCTGACGATAACTAAGTATACATCTCAACCCATAAACTTTCCACTGCTGGGCACGGGTCTCCTCCAATAATTTGAAGGGATATTAGCCTACCATACCACGCTGGCCAGACGGGTTGGTAAAGGGTTTTGTTTCGAGTTTTCCCTCTCTTGCAGTGGACATTGTCTGCCTGACTTACTCCCTTAGTCGACTCTTACGACAACCACGGGGTGGAATGGGGTGATCACATTTGTATTCTTAATCCGTCACCACACGGACAGATATTGGATAACTAAGTAGAATATACATATACTTCTATAAGAATTACAACAATTATATGTCCTATACCGTGTTTGCAGAACATAATTGCAATGGAAACATTTTTTTATTAAAATACCACATTAATCAACTCGCAATATTTTTCCTTAGCTCTGCTGTTTTTATTGCATTTTTTTTGTATTTTGAAGTGTATTTGAAATGTATGTAAATAGGTGTTCGTGTCATAATTAACAGGTTAGTGTGACACGAACTCGTTAGCCTGTCAAGCCACCCTCGAGTTAGACCTTCTTGGCGTGTTAGAGCTTAACCGGAGAATAGCACGTCGATCATCGGTATCATGCGGTAAAGCCTATACGGGACTTAGGTATAGATACATGAAGATGGCTTGTTAATCGTGTTGTTATTGCATTTTTTTTGTTTGTTTTTTATTTTTTTATTACTAGCTGTTGCCCGCGGCTTTGCCCGCGTGGATGTCAGTTATCGCTGTAAAAAGCCTATGTGTTATTCCAGACCATAATCTATCTCTGTGCCAAATTTTATCCAGATCCGTTCAGTAGTTTTTACGTGAAAGAGTAAAAAATATCCATCCATCCATTCTTACAAACTTTCGCGTTTAAAATATTAGTAGGATTCATTGAGTAAAAGGTACATGGTATACTTATGAGATACTAGTATGTCCCACAAAACTGTACAGACAATTTGTTTGTTTATTTGTAGAATTTGACTGCACGGTTGGTTCAGTGGCTTAAGTGGTTACCTCGCCATTTACCACTGAGCGGCGTGTTGTTAGTTCGATCCCCACACGGCACAAAAATTTATGTCATCCATAAATGGTTGTCCCGAGTCTGGGTAGGTGTACTTTAGGTCCGTTAATTGTATGTTTGCTAAGTCTCCGCAACACAGAGCTTGTACTTTAGTGCGGGAGTTGTAAGAATATAAAACAATACGTATAACTACGGCCGGCACTCGGTAGCAAGTAGAGGTACATATTTATGAAAGCTTGTTTTACAGTCAGCAGTCTACAACAGCAGATTTTCAGGTCAGAATTGTGCTGCAAAGCAAAAACAATGATGCGAAGCTTAACGTAGAAAATCTAGGTTATATGATAATAGTGCAAGTAATAATAACATTCGTAAAAGGGTACTGGAGAAAGGAAAAGTCAGTTTGTCTAACGGGGTGAATAGAAACTCGAGGGTGAATGGAGAAAGATTTTTTCAAACAAACGACGGCTCATTTTATTGTAATAAAAAAGTATATCTTAGATATTCCCACTGCCTGATGTACTTTAAGTAGAACGTTAATTTATCATAATATATATATGTTCTCCATCGATTGCCTGCAACCTTTACCAGGTCGTCGGTCCACCTTGTTGGAGGCCTGCCCACGCTTCGTCTTCCAGTTCATGATCGCCACTCGAAACTGAACCTTTCTGCCCCAACGGCCATCAGACAAGTATGTTCAACCGATGGACAAGGTCGGCTCAGGATCGAGAGTTGTGGAAATCCTTGGGAGAGGCCTATGTCCAGCAGTGAACGTCTTTTGGCTGAGATGATGATGATGATATATATGTTATAAGTATCATCATCAGCAGCTTATCACAGTTCCAAGCTTAAGCCACTTGATTCGGTCTTCGGCCACTCGCATCCAGCTACTATGTTATAAGTATATCCTGTCTCAATTATTCTGACGATTAGTAGTGGTTAGCTGTCAAATCATTGTCCTTTAGTCCAATTAAAGGTCACTGCCTCGTGTACTTGTAAGAAGCACATAAAATCATCGGTCATGAAGTGAAGTTAAAGATTTACAGTCATCAATGCATCACCCTATAGGTTGACTGGTAGAGAATGCCTCTGGCATTAAGTCCGCCTACGAATTTGTGTATATGAAGTTTAAATAAATAAATTAATTAATTAATATTGATGATGAATAGAAAATTTACAAAATACGCTTTGTAATACGAAGTAGCACATTAACATGAAGGGTAAAGTTTACTATAACAACGTATTAATGTCCTATAAAAAGCACAATAAAATCATAATATCCATCTTGATGTACAGGCCGTAACAAGCGTTTAGTGTGTTGTTAATTTCTCGTGGAAATGTTCAATAAAATCTATATTGTTTTGTTATGCTTGCAATGAGTGAATATTGTCCGTTTTTTAGCTTTTAATAATTTAAAATGTTCTATATGTTCAACACCTTATGTCAGACACTTAAAAATAACTGCAATTATGTGCTTTGTAAATACGCTGTTAACTTTTTGTTTAGTTTCATTTTAAATATTTTCTTCTCTGTGGAGAATATTTTTCATCTCGCCTGATGAATACTATATTGACCCACCGTAAACTACAGATTTCAGTCGGCCGATAGTTTTGTCAGTTGCTTTATTAGTATGAAAAAATAATTTTGGATACATCTTCTACTCATTAAGATCAAACTATCTTCCGATAGTATGTCTACAGTCTGCGGGGGCTCTTAATTTGTTTATTGTCGTGATCATTATTATTCATCTTGGCGATCGTCAGTTCAACGTGGAGAATATTCTTGACACTGTCAAATTCAGTGGGGTGAATGCAGTTCACCGTTTGAAAGAATATGCGTCTGAGGTAAGGTGTGTTGTAGGCAACCCCCTGTATGTGATGTGTATGTCATGTTATGTATGTGTGCGCTTTTGTTACAGGGTGCTGTTTTGTGACGTTTTTCACTCGCAAAGCGGCGTTGAAAGCCCAAGACGCTTTGCACAATATCAAAACGTTGACCGGGGTAAGTGTGTTTTTGTTTTAAATGTTTGATTTTTATATGTATCTCCTATTGTATATACTTGTAAGCGTATAATTCTTTATGTTTATGAATGTTTATTAATAGTATGTTGAGGCTGTCTGTACTTTGGATCAGAGTAGTGAGGAGCTGTGACAATATAATAAATAGAATTGCATTCAAACCCCGCTACGCTTCAGTGGATAGGTATTTATGGAGTACCTTGTTTAAAAATACATACAATTTCAATTCCGGGTAAGCGGAGTAAAGAAATGTAGCTCAGCGGAGTGTTAAAGCAGAGCAAGGAAGCGGAGAAAAATGCAGTGGGGTGCATATAACTAATGTAACCGCTCGTCGACGCTCGTTCAAATGACTTGTCACTTGCTCTCGGCCTAGCTCCTCACAATCCACAACTACTCTTTGTATATATATATATATATCTATATCTATCTCTCTCCACCCTGCTTCCTCGCTCCGAGTCGAGTCAGCCTGAGGTATCCTGATCGTAACATTTAAATATTATTATTTCGATTTTTTGAGACATAGAGAGTTATACGCTTTTTTTGTCATTAGATGCGTTTACTTACTTATAAATTGTGATTACGTTTTATTTTTCGAAATAAAATATTATGTTTAGTTAATCAAACTCAATGGTATCTAGTAATATTCTGTTAACCAAATTAATGTTGAGTAATTATTTAAAAAAAAGCAAACAATAGTTTATCGTAATAATTCTATTTAAAGTACCTTCTTTGAAAAGACATCTATTTAGGATCCATTTGTCATGATAAATATAAAACATTGAAGGAAATCGTCGATCAATCACGTAAAAACAGGTACCTAAGCGATTATCACTTATATAGGTCCCTACCTATATTTTTTAAATAAAAGAATAACATTTTTTGTAAGACCTACAGGTATATATAGGTATATAACCTACATAATTATAGCCACTATTGATTGACTTAAATTTAAGGTAAAAGATAAGGCTTCTGCTATTCGTAATTAAGAATGTATTAATCAATCTTCAAAGTCGTTGGTTCAAATTGTCAAATATTTACGTTCGACCGTAGTAGGTACTGGGCTTACCATCTGAGACCAAAATACTTTCTCACGCGGCTCCGATCCAATGACATCGTGAGCGCCGCTTAATTTAAGGACAGGCACTAAAATTTTTCGTATAAGTAAATAATAATTTTCTACATAGTAACTAGTGAAGAGTAAAAATAATACTAATCCAAGAATCGCCTGATCGTCATGAAATCGATTAACAGCCAAGCAAGATATTTTAATTCTGTGAATTGTCTGTATAGTATTATTTCATTACGCCACATAAAAAAGGTTTCCGTCATGCAATATAAATCTTATGGAAATAGCATTCGAGATAAACGTCACTAAGAATTAATAACATGATCAGTAGTAACCTGTTGCGTGGTCAGAACAGTTCTATAACAATTTTCTTTATAGCTCGGAACGGAAAGGGGGGTGAACAAACACATAATTTGATACTCGCGATTGTTATCGAACACAATCGAATAACAGACTTTCGCTCTGTCTACGTTCCCCCTTCATGCAGGGCTGCCACTAGACACAAAAGGTAAATAAAAAATTGTACATACTTTTAACTGTTGCTAAGGAAAACTTAACACGTAAGCTTGAGTTTTCTATAGTAATTGTCAAATATCAGCCTGCTGCCCGATATAATGGCTTTCTCCTTTTTTTTATTTCTCGTGACAGACGGTCAAATAGACCAAAGTAGTAGACACTGTCAGGAGCATATCGAAGCCACTGTTCATTGATGGCTTAAGAAGCGGTGCAACCGAATAGACTCGAATAAGGACGACTTCGTGATTTTAAAAGGAAGGAGTAGGTAGAGCCCACACCATTTTTTTCTGCCTCACGATGTATATTATGTATTATTCTATTCAATGTACGGTCTAGACTTTGTTTTTCAACCTATTATGAGTTATGGATTTTGTATTGTACAAAATCCATTATATTCCAAATCAATCATAAATTTACTCGTCTGTTTCTGATTGTTTTGATTGACAGCTCTATTTACGCGGTTTACATCCAGCCTTTATACATCACACTCGAATTTGAACATACGGTTAATCGACACATCTAAAACATTATGCTTAGCCTTTTCCCTTCAAATGATATTTTCTTTTAAGAGGGTGTGGGTCGTTCACATCAGCGATTCAGCCAGTTATGTTAACTAATACGGGATGAGTTTATTACTCTATTATGAGACATAAATATCATATTTCTAGATAATGAGCATTTCTTGGTAAAAAATCAATATTTTGCTCGTCCCCCACTAGATAAGTGGCATAAACGGTAGTCGAATCGAATAGACAGGAAACCAAATTTGACGTTAGTTTACGATATATCGTAAACTTATGTCAAATCCCACACATTTGCTTTTTATTCTATTCGATTACCTTTTGTTCTGTGTACAGTTTTTAAGCAAAACACTGTTCTTATGCAAAACACGTAATTTTATTATATAAATTATTGGCATTTTGACATTACTTATCAATTGCGCACTTAATTACACAAAACCTTCATAAATGTTCACAATTGCTCAGCTTGCGAACGAAGGCTCACTATGATCGATTCAACACATCCCATTATTACACAAGATTGAACTATACATCTACTATATATATAAACGTAGCTATTGTATCGCCACCCTATTTCGATGATCCAATAGGAGCATCCTTAACCTCCACCAAAGAAAATTCCTCCGATTAAATGATCACAAAAAAAACTAAAGACATTGTTTTGACAGCCCTACCGTAGTCTCGTCTTCATCTCGGTGATAATTCGATTCCATTATATTATCGAAGGGTTTTTTTTCTCTCTCGATTGATCTCGAAACGCTTCCATTTTGATAGGTAGGTGCGGCAGGTGAGCGACCCGCCATCTTTGAATGGGAAACGTAAATATTTGTATAGTGTTACTTCGCGTTCTAACCTAACATGGGAGTGTTATCTTGTAATTTTGTAAGGGATGTGTTTATTAAGGTTATGTACAATACGGAATATGTTTATAGTTATATTAAACTGGATTATATATATACTTGCAAGCCATGTCCCTACCAAATTTCATCTAAATATTTTATGAAGCTTTTAGAAAGGTAGGGCACCATACTAACGAGCAAGTCGGACTGGAAAAGGACCTCTACCTTACAGAAGACCACAGCCAAATAACTACACGCAGCGGTGTAGACGTGTTCCTGCGTGTGAGTGCAGGTCTCCAGCGCTCATTTAGGGTTGCGTTTTGAATGAAACGTATTCCTGTCGCAGAGATACTCATCTTAAATCCCTGGTGTAAAAATATGGGTTGGCAACACACAGGAACACAACTACGGTCCTTCTCTAGTCGGGCTTGCTCACTAGTATGGCCCTACCTCTCTTAAGTTCAAAGTTAAACTTGAAATAATTTATGTCCTTCACTATCTCGCCAGTACTCAGTTCAAGGACGATACCATAAATTATTGTAATCCAAAGGTAGCTTTTAATCTCGACGTAATCGGTTATGGTCACATCGGACCAGTTTGGTGATTGCACTAGTTAGAAGTAAATGATTTATAGAAGGGTTAGGAGAAAGCTATTTATTACGTTTGGAATTGGTGGTGAAATATAGGTTTTGAATTCCTATATACATATATACTTTGCTATTGTCGAATAAATATAAACCTTATGTTGTAGTAAATATAGTTGGTTTTATTTTGACTTAGCAACGCAACGTTAAGTAGCTTTACTCTGTGATGATATAATAGTATTGTTTATTTTTCTCTGCGTTCTTAAGTTTGCATAATAATTACTTACATATTCAACAGAAATGAAAATCAACTCATATCGTTTGACAATATCGTTATTAAATAACTTTAGATACATAAATGCTGGGATAAGGTTTTTCCATCTTATCTGCTGTGTCCTTGGTAGAAGCGATGTAGCCCGGGTATTTCTTCGTATATGTGGTGACCGCCAAGCAGTGAAGCAGCACATGCGCTGCCGTCTTATTCTCCCTCGTGCAGGCTCTGCAGAGAGGACTGTCAGTAACCCCTATAACAAAGAGGTGTTTATTAGAGGAATCCATGACCAGTGATGCCAGCAGTGACTTTACGCAGCTGCTGCTTTATAAGTCTCAGAACCTTGGAGCTGATCTATACTAGGAAGTCCTTCTTTCGTTTGTCTGTACTCGCTGCGCTTGATCCTGTCTTTTAATACATTTATAATCTGAATACTGCTAAAATTATATTCGTAACTATTATAGGGGTCGGCCGCGACTTCGTCCGCTTTGTAATTTGATTTTTTTTCCCCGATTTTGCAACATATCTCACTACTGCTCCGCGCCTATTGATCATAGCGTGATGTTATATAGCATATAGCCTTCCTGGATAAATTACCTATTCACTAAAAAAATATTTTTTCTAATCGAACCAGTACTTTCTGAGCTTAACGCGTTAAGGAACTCTTCAGCTTTATAATATTAGTATATATATAGGTAAGTATATGGAAAATAACTGACTAAAGACTACAATATACAATGCGGTTATCCCCTACCCGCCTGTTCTACCCCAAGTTTAGCTGCATTAATGTCTTGGGCAACATTTTTGACATACTTGGACCTTCGGCCCATTAATGTGGTTGAGGCCGCGAGACGAAGAGAAGATGGGAATTCCTGGAATTTTTCCAATTAATATTTTATGTCGATTAATCGTTAATATAACGAGTAATTTGATTAGGTATATCCTCTTCTCTATCAAGAAAGTATAGTAAAAAAACCAAAGAGGTTTTCAAGTCAACCCGTATATTTGTGTTCTTTTTTTGTATGATTTACATACGCTGGTCTAAATCAGTAAATTAGACATGACATTCAAATTATTTCTATGACACGTGGGTTTATTTGCAAAAGTTTTTTTCACTGTGAACATGGTAAATTAGTATGTATAAAATTCACATTGGTACTGCTGGTCGGAATCGAACTAACACCTAATATCTTTCAAACTGGTTTCTTGCTCACTCAGCTACCACAACTTATTTTCATTTTAGTTATTACTAGATGTTACCTGTGGCTCGGTGCTTAGTTGTGAAAAGGTAACAAACATTATATACAAACACAGTTAATTTTGTATTTATAATTTTTGTATGAATTACTTTCAACTTCGATTGTCCTACTGCAGGGCCTACCTTTTCTTCTTCCACTCAATCCAATCTCGTGCTATAATAGATCAATTATTCTTATTCCACTTCGATTATTCGTTAGTATTACGATCACTGAATCGATTATATTTAATCGTTTATAATGATTAATGAAACGTATTGGCCGTTCTCAATATTATGTCGTATACACTAACTGGGTTGGGTCGTCCCAAGTATATTATTTAACCTGAAAACGACCTTTTACCGAACAAATCAATCAACTACACAACACACGTCTGAATCAAGCGCCCCGATTTAGTCGTTGGTCCCATTGTAGGCGGGGTTTTTAAAACTAGTAACTCGATAGTTAGAGGCAATGTGAGTTATTAGCCTTTGGGAATGTGAGTTATTAGCCTTTGGGTCCAAGAACTATTCTGTAAGTGAATGATGGTTGGCAAATAAGCATACGGCCTGCCTGGTGGTAAGCAATTACTGTAGCCTAGTGACGTTACGTGTTGCCGACCCAAAAAAGCACAAAAGTTTTATGATGGAATTTCCACTTTAAATGATTACTGGAGAACAAAATATTAACGCACAGGAACACTTTATAGAATACTAGCGATACGTCCCGGTTTCGCACGGGTAGACATTTAAGTAGATTTTGTAGTGGTCCTTTTATTTATTTAAATAAAATTGACCTATGTTACTCGCTGATAATGTAGAGCAGCTCTTTGAAGGATTTTTAAAATCTGTCCTGTAGTTTTTGAGTTTATTCATTACAATCTTTAAAAAACACTAATCATTTCATTAGTATAGATATAGATACACGTCATAGTGGTGATGTGAATATGACTGAAGTATTCTTTAAAGTGAAGGTCCTTCCCTAAGCAGTCTGCACGCTCGTACAGTACCCCAGCCTTTTTCAACCTACCTTCGTTTATTAACTAATGGTAGGTACTTTCCGCTATCGGCTACTCATCGGTGAGACAAACTCTTTATATTACATATATGTACGCTCGCCCGGACATGTTTGACCGAGCCGGACACGGCCGAACTTTGATCGATAGCCCGGATTTATGATCCGGTTTCCCCCGTCTTAAGTAATTGACCGGCTCCATTAGAGAGGTGGCCTTTAGGGTTCCGTGCGGTACAAACATTGTTCGGAGTTTTGATGTTTGGTTTATCGTGTGCTCGGGGTTTTATTATTAATTTTGGCTTTGTTGGTGGCTATTTAAAGAGGGTAGGTACCTTTATGTATAGAGCTTCTAATATGGAAGAGGTTAGGGTTATTGGTGTGTGCAATTTGTGGAATGCGATAGAGTGGATTTGATGAGAAGAGGGTTGATAACGGTCTTAATGTTTACAATAAGAAGAGTAAATTTTAAAAACATTTTTTCATAGCACTTAAGTAATTTCAACGTGTCACGTTGAAATTACTTAAGTGCTATGAAAAAATGCCGCCAGCCTTTTGGGCACTTTTCCGGTTGACAGTGATGCGGAGGAATTTTATGACGCCTAAAATTTTGCCTTTTATTTAATTAATTTGTTTTCCGTAATTAAGTTTAGTTAGTTTAGATTAGTTTTTAATATTATTCTTGTATATATATAGAAGAGTAGTTTACTGATATAATAATTAATATATAAAATACCTAATGTATTTTTTTTTAAAGTAAGTGTAAATAATAACCTACACTGCCTGCAAATTGTCGTGCATTGCCGACCCTAAATTTGTTCAATGTTATAGGTAACCTGGGAATAAAAAAGCGCCAGCAAAATAAACAGCAAACGTAATTTTAAGGCTAGATTTCTATTTGTTTGCATTCCAATGTCGTCCCTGCGTAAAGTTCGTAGACACCATAATGGCTGGCCGTTAAGATTCGAAAAATCGATCTAGCTTTAATATATTTTATTACTAGCCACTACTAACCCTAACAATAGGCACCATTGTGGGTATAAATGGACACAGAGCATACAAGTGGTGCATTTGTAACCCACAGCACGAAATGCCGAGGCGGCTAAACGTTTGAATTGTTTTGAAATGACCACTAGCGGCCGACGGGTTACGACCTCGAAGCTTCGCCCTTTTAAAACTAATAGGCAGATTGACGGATCAGAAAAAGCTTATAAAGAATTTAAATTTAAAACAATTGAGTGTTACTTTATTTGCTTTTACTTAAAAATAATTTGGTAACTAAAAAGAAATTGCATTAGAAAGAATCTCCTACTTTTTTTAGATATTATAGAGATATAAGAGTAATTTTTAGTTTTTTTTAGTAGATATTTTTAAATAAGAGCAACCCATTATATTCCACTGCTGGGCACGGGTATCCTCTCCTCTATCGAGGGAAAGAAAGGCTTTAGAGTTAGTTTAATACACACACGCTGGTCTAATGCGGGTTGGTGAATCAAATATGTCTTAAGAATTTCTTCTAAACATTAGATAAGACAAATGGGTGTTCTCACGAAATTTTACTTCACCCGTTAGCAGATGGTGAATCATTTGATTAGTACAATAAACTCCACATAGTGAAATTCACATTGGTACTACCACCTGAAATCGAACTTGCAACTCTTGAAAAGATTGTAACTATCTGGCGATTAAAAAGAGTGGCCTGAGTTTCTTGCTAGTTCTTCTCATGGCTCCACGTCAGCGAAATAGCCGTAGATAAATTAACTGGCAGCATCTTTCTTGCTATTTCATAATTTTTAACCTTCATAAGTGTTACTTTGTAACCTAAATGAATTTTTAGTTTAAAAAAAAATACATGGAATTAACGCACTGTGTACGGGAATCGAAACTCGCATTAGTATAAATGGCATTATTGGACACATTATAGTGACCAAATGACTTTAATAGTTAAATTTTATTCGTCCACAAAACCGACCTTTAGGTAGCAAATCTCAATAACCCTCCAATCTTCACGAACAAGAACTATCGTATTCCCGGAGTCTTCCAGACCAATTGGCGGTCGTAAGGTCCCTTTTAATGATATAAGTAATCGCATAGGTGTAACTCAATAAGGCGATTAGCAACCACCTCACGTACCCACCCTATTGCCATAGTGATAGTGATTAAGAAATTTGCCGGTAGTCGATTCCAGTAGTCGAGAATCGAATGGTTTTAGTCGAGTAGTAATTCGAGTGGTTTCATGAAATACGATTAGATTGAGAGATTAACTTTGTATGAAGTGGCTCTAATACGAGTTTACTAGTCGAGTACGTTGTTATTGGAACTGAAATGGGATCGTATTAGTTAGTGTGCGTGTTATTGGCGTTTCTTGATGAATAAGAGAGGTAGGATACCATAATAGTAAGTAACACAGAAGACCACAGCTAAATAACTACACACGTCGGTGCAGTTGTGTTCCTGTGTGTGAGTATAGGGCTCCAGAGCTCATTTAATAAAAACGCTTTCCCATCCCGAGATTCTCAGTCTTAAAGCCCTGGTGCAAAAAGACCCCCACGACACAAGGCTTGTTCCTTTTAATAAAAACTTATTAAAAAAAAACAAATAACTTTTTTTTCCTAAGAAGATGTGCCCACAACTCTCAGCTAGACCAACAGGTCTGCCTTTTTCTTAGGAAAACGAATGATGTAGGCTATGACTGTGAATTTCAATGTCTTATCCAAATCAACGACTAAATTCTAAAATTAATCAACAATATAGGTTGCAAAAGATCCCTTCCCCGGACATACTGCGCCAATTAAAATGCACCTGTAAAAATTTAAAATTCATAAATATATTAACCAACGAAATAAATCAACATCTATCTATCTATCTATCTACCAAAAATTAATCGAACTTCAATGAAAGCGTAGCTTTTTTATTAATCAATTAGGGTTACAACGACTTACACGAGGTGCGGGTTCAATACCAGGTGGAAGTACCAATGTGAATTTCACTTTGTGGAATTTACATGTACTAATCAATTGATAATATCATAATAATCTGCTAACGGTGAAGGAAAACATCGTAAGGAAACCCACATGTCTTATAGGGTTAAATAATAAAAGGTTGCCATTAATAATAAGGGTTACAAACTCGACACCAATAAGTTGGCTAAAGTATAAATTCTTTTTATAGCTGTAAAACCGAAAATGATAAAAGCCAGAATTTACCAAAACCAACCTGTATACATTATTAGCGACTAACAAAAAACAAAAGGCCAAAATTAGTCGAAGCGAACGGAGCGTTGTAACGTAGAGAAATTTAATCAGAAGAAAAATAATCAACGCGATGGAATATGTAGGTATACAATATCCAATTTACTTGCGAAATCAGAAGATAGTCCTTTCTTTTGTGTAGGTATATAATCCCAGAACCAATTATCCGTGATATCCAATTTCTTAAATTAATTTATCACAGGAACAGCGAGCGATAATTGTTATACTTGAAGAGAGTAACCGATCGGAATGGGGGGTGTTGTAAAATTTTACGATTGGCAACACCCTGGCGGGAAGTTTAGCTGTCGTGACCTTGCGAAGGAACGTGGGTAGTTGAAAATGGCGGGAGTAAGGAAAATTTTTGTGCGTTTCATAAGCTTTTTGTCTAAAATTTGTTGGCTTTTCCTCAGAGAAAACTTTAAATTTTGTTAATATAATAAAGCTGAAGAGTTTGTACCTATGTTTCAACGTGTCAATCTCTGGAAAGTTTAGTCCCGATTTGAGGAATTCTTACCCTGATAAAAAGCGCTGTGTGACATAAATAAATATTTTCATAATCAGGTATTAAGGTAGCGAACTATAAATTTAAAAATTTCACGTTTACCAGATTCACTGAAATGCTTCTGACTTCGACGGACAACTTACACACCGCCATCTGATCCTAAACTATTTTAGCTAAGGATTTGTTCCTGATTCGTCATCTTTCAAATTAGTTATAACCAATTTGGAAGATGACGAATTCAATTCCAGATTCGTCACATTCCAAACTGGTCACTTTTCCAATCTCGTCATACTATGTATGTACAATCGCCTGCATAATTATTAGAGCCTGTATTATGGCAACCAGACTGATAAACATACTTATATTTCTAAATACATACATATTATAGATAAATTGCACCCAGACACAGAACAAACAATAGTGCTCATTACACAATGTTTTGATATTGACTATTATTAAGTAGATAATGCACCACACATAGACATACTTAAATATATCATGCCACACAACTGTTTTACATAAACTAATTCATGTTCATAAAGTGTTACCACATTTGACTTAAATACGGTGAGCAAAATTGTAGAATCCTTCTGCTGACGTTTAACGTACTCAAGTAAAAGGACAATATTATTAACCCCCTTATCTTAATCCTGCAATGTGAGTAATTCGTGTCCGTGAATTATTTGTTTGTAATGTCCCCCGCGACACAGGACTTGCTCCCTAGCGCGGGAATTGTCTTAATTGTTTATTTTTGTAAACACCAATCTATATTCGTTGTTGTATTTATCCTTTCGTCGCATACGTTTCTTTGAGTGTCTTCTATCTCGAGCGATTTCCAGCGCGATATATCAATAAAATTTGAAAGAAGAAAGAAAAATCAAGAAGAAAGAATCATTTATTTAATGCAGCCAAAGGAAATTATTATTAAAATCATTGATCCAGAGTCCAAAAACGAATCTTTCCTGTATTTTTTTTTAAATAAATGTTTTCCTACCCTAACGCCTTGGCCTGGCATCATCATCAGCCTTTCACAGTCTATTGGTCTCTTCAAGTGCACGCCACCTAGCACGATCCTCGGCCTGGCATGGCTACTCCGAAATGTTTCTCTATGTTGTATTGTAATTTTCCTTAGGCTAGGGTAATTGCTTACTATCAGGCGGTCCACAAAACGATAAAATAATATACCTATAATTTTAAACTTGACAAAATTCTCTTTGTTCCGTATAAGCGTCACAATATTAGATGTTATCAACTTCAGCTCTAAAATGTATTCGCAATATCCAATCGCTTAGCGTTCAATGAGAGTACAATGTAAAATTTTACGATCCGCCCCCGATGTCGGATGAAAATTCAGATGTTTTCGTGCTCAAGATAATGATGTCAAACTGAGCAACGAAAGTCGATGCCGGGGACTTTCAGGAATGCGATTATCACTGCGATCTTGCGATAGGTACTTAAGGAAACGTGTGTATTATTATAATTAAACCTTTTTATTATCATTTACTTTAGTAAATTAATCACTATATAAGCTTGATTTCAAATAATTTAAACTCCATGGTTTTTTAACGACTTTTGAAATGTTTAACCAATAACTTGACAAAACCAAACTACACACAGTCACACAATGTTGGTAATTATTTTCTGTGAGTGGTGCCTTCGTTTTTCTACCCCAGGTATATTAAACTCAAAATTTTGTTTTGGATCACCCCTGCGCTATTCGTTTTATCACACAGATCCAATAGCATCAGATAAACGAAATAGTTATACAATACAGGTACATAAATAAATACGAAACATTTTATTGACAACCCGAAACTACTCATAAATTAAACGATACATGAAAAAAGGTATTCCATATAAATTCCAATGTAACCGAAACTAAATTGTTATACAATAGAGATATTGTCGATGCAAACTCGATCGATCCATATTTTATATCATAAACATAATCAAGTTGGGGTCCTTAATAAACATATCAAGAATCGGACGGGCATACAAGACCTTTGGTGGGGTCACCCTACCCACCCCCAGAGATATTATCGTGAAAGACAGTCGGGTGAAGTGGGTACTTAGGTTTGGGACACACTGACCATCGTTTTTGTAGAAAAAGAGATCTTTTTTTTATTAATATTAGTTGTTGAAATTTGCTGTTTCCTGCACTTTCTTTGAATAGCTTACAAGAACAGCTTTCAGTACCCAATATAGGCATACTTTCCAATAAAGAAAGTCTTGTCATCGGATGTATATTTTATGGGAAACGTTTTTCTAATCCCAAGTTTCGACAAACTGGTGTTTTAAGTTGTAGGGAACGCAACGCGCTAGTAATACTTTAAGTATTGCGAGCTTCTGTATGCTACGATAACTGCTTATCATCTCGGCTGTCCCAGATAAAAACCCAGTAAGGATAATTTTCTCTTTTTTTATTATTTTTGCATATTCGAGTTTTCAAAGTATGTTCCACCTAATTGTGAAGACTCCATAATTTTAATATGTTATAAATAAGAGCAGGCCATATGTGCTTGTAGCCACCGAAGTAGTATAAAAAAGAACATTATCAACACATGGTTCTTTCCTAGCAATAATACCATGTTACATTCGCACGAATGATAGCATGTTTCATCCTTCCCAAATAATAACTCGTCCACTGCGTATCGAGATAATTTCGCCTCTCGCTACAACGAGTGCTCACCCTAAAGGGGGTATTATGAAATATGACGGGCCACACCGGGCCGATACTCGGATTAGGGGGTCCGTGCTAATCTCTCGCTGACTCCAACAAAATTGCTCATATCGTCCGACAATAGACCTTGTATTTTCGTACGCACCTGTTTTTTGCTACTAAATTAAAAAAGTTTTATAAGCCGAACGCCATCCATCCGATTTGTGATAAAAAGTTCTTTTTCGGGTAATTACTTTGGGTTGGATTTGGTGCGAAACGATTTGGAGTTTAAGTCCTTGGTGGTGTTTTGCGTGAGAAGAATTACTTACCAGTAGAAATTCGATAATTACTTTATATAAAAATAACTTTGTATATCAATTGCCCCAGACTAGATCACCACCATCATTCAACAAGTAATGGGCATATTAACAACATAGATAGTCAATCAATCACGTTCATTTAAGTTGTGATAGAAATTGATAAAAAAATGTACTAAATTATTTCACGATTCTTTTCCAGAAAAGTCCTTAAATAACTATCATCGTTTTTCGTACAAGTATAGTCTTTTTAAGTTTTTAACCACCAACCAAAATGTTTAATTTCAATATCTATTAGCTAGGCTATTTTACAAATCCTTATCAAAAAAATGTGAATAAAAACGCGAGTAAAAGAAAAAAGTTGAACAATAAGTAATAAAATATCACATATCTACTTCAAACCACTCAAACGCACACGCGTCCCTCAAACTCGAAGCAAAAAAACTGTCAGCCTCTTTCGTCACCACTCGACGGCATTGAAACGAGTCCTCATAACGCTTTGAACCCCTCAAAAGTTCCGTTTTGACTCACAAAAACTTCTCATTTCCATCTTCAAGTCGTACATATAAAGAATGTGGAGCAATTTTCACCCCATACACACATACATAACTGTAACAGCACCCTAGCGACATCAAATCTTGGATTTATTAAAATAACTGCAGCTACCTCGGTATTGGTTATCCGGGTGAGACGGGGTAAAATGATGCATGGCCGGATAAGACAATGTAGTGGAAAGGCACACCCGGTCGGTACCCGGGTCGACCTTTCAATTTCCTTGATTGTCCGGGTAGCGGTATCGTCTTTATATCTTTATCTGTGATGATTTCTTATGGCGTACGCGCCAATACGGGCTCGTATGAAGTGGTCTGTGAGACCGAATTGGTCAGATAAGGTTTGCTTGGACTGAACATTCGATTAACGCCTTTGTGTGAGCTAATTCCGATATTAGCTTGTTATTTTATTAGATTGCGAGGAATTGTTAAAATATTTGCTATGTTTTTCTGTTGATTAACCAACCTCTTATAGATAATACTTACAAGTCTATAGATTAATAACTAGTTTAGACATAATAATAAAATAATGAATAACAGCAAAATGTGTTTTATAAACTTTTTATATTAAACAGTTTAGGTAGATTTAATACCTACTCATGGTTTTGCTGATGTGATTGTTAACTCCATTAACAAAGTGGAATTTTATATTTAGGCGTTGAGGTTGAGCTACTTCAGTATACGGCGATTATTTTACTAAAAAGTCCGAGAGCGATGGCCTTTACAGATATTACCTACATAATAAAATATCACAAAGGTCAGGTAAAATGCTTTAAAATATAATACAACACTATATTTCCTTACACTGTAACTGGGATAAAGAGTTTAAAAGAAACAAAAAGGTACATTTCCTTCTTCACCGAGTAACATTTATCAACCCGTCACCTGTTCTATCGAACCACTATAATATCGGGGCTATTTTTATCTTTAAGCCATTTCCCTAACTCAATGCGCCCTTCGCATCAATCATACTATGTACTCGTACATTTTGGGCATTGTCGCAGCATTAGAGTGGTTCCATCAATAATAAATTTTTGTAATGTTTGGTGCTAGTTTGTTGATTTTCACATACTTAGTATAATAGATATTATTTGGGGAATTAGGGCAAAAATGGAATAGTCAGATTTTTATACGGATAAGACGATTTATACTCGTTACTTAAATTTGTAGTACGGTCAAGAAATTTCGTAGTGCTTTATGTTTGGAACGTCTCTCTGGCACTTCGGTCGGCTACAATCGATTGACTGAGTACAGAGCGACAGACGCTTTGCTAAATGTGAAATAATTGGAAGCGATATTCCTTCCCTTCTGCGGAACACAGTTATTTGAACAGAAGTGTATAACATTTCTTAGTTTTAAATAAGGAAATTCTAAAGCCAATTTTTTGCTGACAGACATAATATTGCGCATTATTGTTAATAGTTTGTGTATTAAATTTTATACTAAGATATTCCCTAGTACAAAAAGTTTTAGGTATCTCTTTCGTCTCAACCCATAAACGTCCCACTGCTGGGCACGGGTCTCCTCCATACTTTTGGAGGGATATTAGCCTACTATACCACGCTGGCAAGACGGGTTGGTATAGGGTTTTGTTCCTAGTTTTTCCTCTCTTGCAGTGGATATTGTCTGACTTACTCCCTTAGTCGACTCTTACGACACCCACGCTACGGGATAGAACGGTGTGGTGAAATTTGTATTTTTAATCCGTCACCACACGGACGTACTACATATGCAAGGTTCAAAATCAATAAAATCGTTTATAATATATATGTATTTATACTACTTGGGTGGCAAACAAGCATACGGCCCGTCTGATGTTATAAGCAGTTACCGTAGCGTATGGGTGGTTGCAATAGGTATAAGTTGCGTGTTACCGACCCATTTTTTTGCACCAGGGCTTTAAGAAAAGTCATCACCAATGTATATTTGTGTTAGCCGCCCGCCACTATAACGCCGTAAATTATCCGTCTAGAGGCACAATTTGCGCTAAACATCGATATATTTGTTCCTATCCGAATAAGCATTTGAAGACGCTTTCAGATAAAACCAACAACATACACCTCATACATTACACATTTACCGGCAACATTAAGTCAGTTTACCAGAATAATATTAACACAAACACACCAAATAAAACTTTATTTTTATTTAACATAGAGTATAATATTCCTTATGAAAATATTCGACACTCGAAAATATCCACGGTGGGAGCGTGTACCGTCGCATTCCCCACCCGGGTATGATTGATGACCGGCCTAGTGGTCCGGATAAGACAATGTACCGGAAGGAATGACCGCACCGGGCGGCCCGGGCGATGCAATGCCCTGCTCCGAAGTCAAATTATGCCGCCACATTGGAAACTCCGTACGGTTTATCACACTATATAATGAAGGTGGCTTTCTGTAAGACGAACCGATATGTGTTTTAGGTCAGGCGTAAGTTTTGAAAGAAACGTATTCCTATCCCAGGGTTACTTCCATCTTAAAGCCCTGGTGTAAAAAAATGGGTTGGCAACACGCAAGTGATACCTCTGGTAATGTAAGCGTCTAGAGGCTACGGATACTGATTAACATAAGGCGGGCCGTATGCTTGTTTGCCACCCAAGTAGTATAAAAAAAAAACGTGAAAAAATTTACGATGTAATTTTTTACCCTGAAAATCAGCTTATCATTTTGTGCTTATTTTGTTTAACCTAAATTGTAGCTTCAATAAATTACTAGAAATAAAGAAAAAAAGAAATCTTTAGTATTTTAGAACGTAGATATTATTCAATTTTAAATGTATTTTTACTTGAAATACATATACAGAATAACATGAAAAGTATGTTTTAGTGTATATAAACATACAAAACGTTTTTCAATAGAAAAATGTTGTGTGGATTATAGGTACTATACGTACAAACGGAAATTTCCCTTTTGTATCTCTGAAGAGCTCACGAGCTTACACGAAGCTCTTACCTTTAAGGTCTACAAAGGTCCAAAGAAATACAAATAATTTATTTTTCCTATGCCGTTTCTTGTGTACCACTCATGCTATCTCGACCAAAAATACAAAGAAATGTCTCATACTCGTTACGGACCTTGTTAAAAATGGAAACTGATGCATGCAAACTAAAAAGGTCAGAGCATCAACCATGAGACTGTTGTCTAATATTTAGGGTTGTCATTATTTTTTGAAATAATTAAGAATATAATAGAGGATCATTAGAATTTTTATTTATTACTAGCAACCAGTCCCGACTTTACCCGTATTAAAAAATATATTTGTCAAGGAATTGAAACCCTTTACAAACTTACAAATTTAAAAAAAATTATCTCTAGCGGTTTAGGCTCTAAGTTCATGATAAGTGAAGTCAGTCAGTCAGGACAAGTAACTATGTACGAGTATGTACAGATACCGAGCAGTAAGTGGCCAACCTGAAGAGAAGATTTGTTCAAACCACTAATGTTGGCCTGCAAACTCAAAATCAGTTATTTATACATTTAGATCAAATGCATGATACTTATGACATTTTTTTCCTACGGCCAATTCACTAACTAGGGGTAGAGCCTCGTGAAGAATTGGCAAGAAACTTGGGCCACTCTTTTTAATCGCCACAGTATAACATTTACAATTTGATATGAGTTATAATATTTGTGGTAACAAAAAGGGACGAAAACCAATATACCATACAAAAAATATAAGCCTCTGCTGTAATCTGACTATTTTTATCAGTCGTAAACAGTATTTATATCGTGCCTCTGAAGTACAAAGACGCTATATATTTTATTACTATTATTTTCTTTTAATATTTTCATATTAATAAAGATACAGATCTCCAATACTCGCCATATTTATAATTTTTCTGTTAATTATAACTTGTGACCTTTATACTCTATAATAAAAATGAATTATATTTGAGGTGGCATAAATCTAATCATGACAACAATGACAAAACATCAACTTGAAACGAGTTGTCAATAAGGTTTCCTATTGGTGATATTAAGTGGTTATTAAATTATAGAAACACAATTTATTTTCGAAATAACCCAGCAACAAGGTGACGTCAAAAATTCTCATCAAGACTTCATTTAATAGAAATTGTTTCCGAGAAACAAAATTGAGAGACACCCCTATCGGGACCTCTATACCTACCTGCCATATTTCACTTTAGCCAAGACGTTTAAAATATGTCATTTTTTTTATTTTCACTCTTTCAAGAAAAAAGGTCTTTTCATTACTCCTACAAAATATAACCTTTCTATTTAGCTCGTAATGCGGAGTGTTTCTTGGTAACGAAGGCCCTTCAACTTTGAATGGATTTTGCATCGCTTCGAGCTCTGGCTTAAAATGGAAACATTGTGCGGTGCTTGTGTTTTAAAGGTGCAATATTTCATTTCTGTCGAATTTTTCAAACCAAAGGATATGCAAAATTGTGAATATAAGGAAATGTAGTTCTTATTTTTGGTGCCGTAATTGGTTGGGTTTTAGGTATATTTATGGAATGTCTATAAAGCCACTGCAGAATACGTATAGCATGATGATTAAAGTGTTTACTATACGGCTCTGAAGCCGCACAGAGTGTTATTGTTTTGATCTCCTTACGATTACAAATAATTGTGTAACCCACTGATAGTCTGAGCGTACTTTGGATCGATGAGTTCACACCTTATACGGGACGAAAATTGTGCAATCCACAATCAAATGCTTATCATATAAGTACAAATAAAACACGAGAGACTTGTATGTTCCCGATGTCAATGTTTATAAAAACCCTAAAAAGAGTTTTTTTCTAGTATAAAAGGGTTGTCAAAATACACACGTAATTTTATTTTACAGAGCTTAACAACTACAAAAATGAAGTTTAATTAAAAGTTGACAATAATCTTAATTCCGTGCTTACCCACCGAGACGCTTGCAGTGAGCAAGTACTGGGGCCCGAAACTTTACTAGGAACATCATATAACTGGGACTCGTTCCCTAAATCAAATGCCACTTACTAAAGTTCGCCATGGCGGCACTCCTCCTGGCGTATACTTACTCCCCAAGTTTTGTATGAAACGATCCTCACGAGAAGAATGGGGTATGACTGAGTTATTTTTTCTTTTGTTAATATAATTTGACTTCGTGTCCTTTTGCTTTTTTACGATTTGTTACCTAAAACTTCGTAATGATGTTTTCATTTTATAAATAACTTGCTGTAGCATACGGCTCCGCCCGCGTGGATGTCGGTTATCGGGGTAAAAAGTATCCCATGTTCCTCCATCTATAGTATTGCCAAATTTCATTAAAATCCGTTTTGCGATTAAGTCGTGGAAAGGTAACAACCAAACTTACATAGTTACTTTTGTTATTTAAAATATTAATATTTATTTATAATATTAGTAGATATGGATAAAAACATTTACGTTAGGAAACAAAAAGATATAAAAACCTTTAAAATCTTACGCGATGTAGACCCATTGTCCATTATAGTTATAAAACATAAAAGGTGGTATTTCATTCTGAAAATTAAAATTGTGCAAGTTTAATAGAGAGTGTCCATACAAAACCTGATACGCGGGTGATTACCTGAGAGATGCCCTAGATTATTGCAAACGCCCTTATCTAATTACTTATGATCAGACGGGTCGTATGCTTGTATGCCACTTAGAGTATAAAAAGACTTATTTTCTTACTTTCAAGTAAGCATAACAATGTACATTAAAGAAAGGTAAAAAAATCACCGTAAAAGATGTGCAGTAGATGGATGTATTATTAAAAAAAACCTTTTAATTTAAAGTCATTAAATAAATAGTTAGGTATGTAGGCATATTAATTTTAACCGTTGCAACACTGACAAATCTCTTTAGCAACGTAAAAACATTAGTCACAACAATACCAACCACGGCATCCGCTATGTAAACCTGAAACTGTCGTTCTACTCACTAGTATTTACTCACCCGCTAACTTTATGCATTCTCTATTCTAATGAGTTAAGTCTTCACAACCAGTTGATATTACGTTCAGAACTCCGCGGAAGGAACCTCCCTCGAATACTAGCCATTATTATCCTAACACGAGTCTAGGTAACCTGCTCATGACCAGAAATACTAGAGCTCTGCAACTCGTAGAAAATGCCCGCGTTTCTTTATAGACGTATGAAGATGCGGGAGGAGGGGGAGCTTGTAATAATTTGGTAGACGGATATAATAGTGAAATGTCTGTGTAAGGTTACCAATTGCATTCAGTTTCAGTATTCACGGATTGAAATCTTTGGTGTATTGGTTTGCAATGAGTTTTCATTTGATAGTATCGGGCTCCGTGAAAGCTTTGTGTGATAAACTATTGGATGGAAATGTATCAGATCTTTGTCTTTGTACGCCTAGTATATTCTCATCTATAATGCCACATGATATTATTATAATGTACAGTTTCGAGTCTCCGAAGGCAGTCATATGTCTTTAAGAGCACAAGTTTCTTAGGTATTTTTAGCCAATTAATTTAAAAAGAGCAAATACTTGTGGTCGGTAATCTTTATTACGGTCTTATCTTACCTGGTTCTGGAGCTGGCCAGAGAACTTCGACCCTTGGGGTATGGTGCATGCCCTTTTCTTTCCACTCATCCTATATACTGATCCCTGAATATCTTCTGCATAAGTACCAATACATCCTTGATCGGGACGGGCCTAGGCTCATTGTTCTTGGAGCCAACGTTTCACACGTGCAAAGCAGGTGCCGCATTGACTCCTCTTCTTCACCACATGTCCTGCATATCGGCCTATTTGAAAGGCCCATTTTGTGGAGAAGCTTGTTTGCAGGGTAGTGACACGTTAAGCCACCGGTCACTGCACCTCCATAGCTAGTAATTACGGTAGTGTAAATCTTTGTATATAAAAATGAATCCCTATTTACCTTGGTCACGGCATCATGCGTGAACGGCTGGACCGATTTCAGTACTTAATTATTTTTTTGTTGTGTTTGTTATTGTCAGGAGGAGGTTCTTATGTAAGAAAAAGAAAGTTGCGCTGAAAATAGTTTAACCCGGACGAAGTTAGGGCGGGCCGCTTGTATATTTACCAATTTGATATGAATTGAGCATTTACTTAATTCTCAACTAATAACTATTGATAATGGTTTAAAAACGACTTTAGCACTAGATAACGAGCCCAGTGTCGATGCGTACAAATATATATATGTATACGATTCATGGACACAAAGTACCCCCTTTAGCCCACTCAAATGTTTTTCCTGTGAAGGGATCAAGCCTACAACCCTTAAAACAGTCTCATTAGCAAGGTATCACCTTAACCACTAAGCCAGAGGTACGATTAAACTTTGTTATTTAATACTACTGTATAGCCTTTGCTATTAGTTTTACATCAGGCGCTCTGTAGAGTGTTTATAAATTTAAAAATATATCACGACTGAGTTGGTATCTAGTTGCAGAGATAAAATGAATACCTACCTAAATATAATAAGAATGCCTAACATAACATAATATCACGCCTATTTTCTCTAAAGAGGTAGGTAATGGTGTATGACACCCACGTTTCACAGCCTAGGTCCAATGGGGGACAAGCCAATTGCGATAAACTGAAGCACATTTATAGATTTTGTACTCATTTTTTGCAAACCGAGTAACTAAATATTAGACTGGAAATTTAACTCAGAAACTCCTACAAAGGCAAATGTGGAAGCTTCCGCCTCCCAACCAGGTCTTAAAAACTAATACTAAATTCTAAAATTTACATAAACGACCCTTCGGATATATTTTGTACAAACCAGAGCTCACAATACAGCGCCCACATATCATAATCCTAGCCTGTGAACCGCTAATCGAACTCAGGAACTCCTATTAAGCAAGTGCCAGCTTACTCCTCGAGACCAATGGATCGATCCAGAAAACTAATACCAAATCCTAAAATTTACATAACAAACTCCCCCTCTTCTGAAAGACATGTTGTATACAAACCAGGGCCACAATACAGCCCCAACATATTAGAATCGTAGCCTGTGAGCCTTTCTACAAACATCGTCCGGGACTGCCATCCGTGTCTGCCTTTTGTGCTGACCGTACACGTAGCTGACGACCACATACGAATTTTTCGAAGAGTTATTTGTTAGGACGCTTGCAAGAGAAGCGACTTTTTGTAGCGCGATTGTGTAGGGTCAATCCACACTTTGATTGTTTAATATTTAATCAAATTACATACGCTTAAGTTTTGCTAAGGGGCTATCTATATCTATATAGTTTTGCTAAAGGCAGAAATTGCCTCATGATGCATGTCGTATTGAAGTATACCGTCATATGGATCGGAGCATTAACTTGATTCAACTGTAACGAGTATTTATTACACACTTTACTACCCGAATTAAAGAAAACGGCTTCTAAGTATTATTACTATAATGGACAATGGGTCTAAAGCGCGAAATATTTTGAAGGTTTTCATATTTTTTTGTTACCGACCGAAACGTCGGGGGACATTACTACTAAGTATATGAGCGATGAACGAATACCATTGCAAATTTATAGATACACATATACGTTATTCATTTAACACTAAAGTGATCAACTTTGCTTTAAGCCAGACTGTCACAACAGTCTGACAACTTTTCATCTCCATGTGACTAAGCGACCTTATTACAGGAAGCCAAACAGTGCTGTCGTCTGACTAGCAATATCTCGTTCGAGTAGCGTCTTGAACATGGATATTAGAGAACTACTCGAGTTACAAAGCTCCAGACAGGGAAGGTATCTCAACGATTCTGTTCAATAGAGATGTTTTCAATAAAAGTCTTTGTCGTACATTTGTTTGACGGGTTAATTATTTTGTAAGTTGAAAGTGGCGCTGTAAAGTTGCTTGACTGCATTGACACGTTGATACATTATTAAAATTGCAAGGGCGACAGAAATAGTGAGTAATAGTTGCAGTAATTCCACTGTTCTTCATCTGAGCTACATACAACAAACAAAAACATAGGTATATACATATATACAAATATTTTTTTACTACTTGGTTGGCATGGATGCGTACGGTCCGCCTGATGTTAATCAGTTACCATAACCTATGCTATGCCTAAGCATCTATACGCTTGCAATACCAGTGGTATCATTTGCGTGTTACCGACCCGTTTTTAATTTACACCAGGGCATTCAGATGGAATCTCCCTGGTTTTTTTTTGTTTTTAAGAAGACAACTCCCGCCCAAACTCAGAACAATTCTTTATGGGTCACACAAAGTTTTGTCCTTTGTGGGAATCGAACCATTGTGAGTTCGATTCCCACACAGGACAAATCTCGTGCACAGCAGCGCATACCGCGGCCACTAGACCACCAAGGCAGTCATAATAATGGAATAGGAAAACGTTTCTGTACGCATCCCCAAATAAGCGCTGGAGACCTGTACACAGGAACACAAACACACCGCCGCTGTGTGTAGTTGTTTAGTAAGGTTGGGATCCTTTCCCAGTCGGGCTTGCTCGCTAGTATGGTACCCTACTTCTCTTTGAAAAGAAGTTAAAATAGAACACGGCTGTGTACTAGATACAGGGTGCACACTGTGTGATATTTCACGTGGAAATAATAAGAGAAAACTCGTCAGATCCCTGTTTATTTTCGATAGAGCACAAACTTGGGACAGAGAGGCCCCGGCCCCGAAAGTTGAAGGGTCGGAAAAAACCGACCCCCCCAAACTAATGGAGCGTGCGACACGAATGAACTTTAAAACTTGCTAGCATCGCGTTTTTTTCGCAAGGATGGCTTTTCATTGGCGATTATTTACATTATTTTACGGCCCGAAATAGAATATACTTTTCTATGCGAATTAGTTTGGAATTAAATTTTTATTCTACTTAGGTGGAAAACAAGCATACGGCCCGCCTGATGGTGAGCAGACGCTTGCAATACCAGAGGTATCACATTTATATGATACGTATTATTTCGCGCCTACTTTCGATCTGTCGTTACTGTAATATAAACTTTAATCTTTAGCAACAACGTTTAAAGTAGATTTATCAAAGAAACCCTCCACGTCACCGCTGCGACCCCTATTTAATGTCCTCCTAACCGAATTTCGGTCAGGGCGGCTAATCTCAACGGAGACAAGCCATCTTCATGGAAGATATTATACTGCACAAGTGTGTGCGCATACATAATAATTGCACTCTTTATCCTATCATCATCATCCTAGCATAGTGCGATAAGAAAGCAATCTGACACGACGGGAATCATCAACATCAGGCGTAGGACCAAACAACGTAAACACGGTCAATTTCCATACGCTGGGCATTTATTGTGAATATTCTTGACAAAAAAACTCAATATACATTTTGCTCCGACCCGGGAATCGAACCCGGGACCTCGTGGTTGGCAGTCACAAACATCGACCACTGAGCCACCGAGGTAGTTAAACACTATTTATATAGATCCTCTTGGTCTGTTTGACAAATGACTACAATATTTAAAAAGAATTGAATATTGTGGCCTAGTCAATAGAGTGTAAATTACCTTTGAATGAACGCAAGAACTAACTAATGAGACATTTGTCTATCATTTTTAAACATAATTTACTCAAAGTACCCACATTTTAGAAATGTGATTTTGGGTATCGCCTTCATATACCTTACCCCAGTGTGCGTCGTCTAATTGCAGCCTAGCATAAAATACATGGATATAATAAACAAATTCTTTCCGTACGTAATATGAAGCTTATTAAATATTTAACTTTCGATATGTCGCAGTCATCGGCAAAATGGAAATTCATTCGTGAAATTACTGAGTTTTTACATATACACACATGAACAGTCGATACACATACATATCACGTACGCAATCCCGTTCAGTAATTGGCCCGGCTCGTAAATGTATATAAGAATTTCACCACGGTGCGATTTTAAAGAGTCGTCGTGCAAACATAAAGTGCAACGAAAAGTCTCATGAATGCCCCGCTTTTATAATATAGCTAGCGTTTGAGAAGAGTAAAAATAACAATTTATACTATATTTTCTGTATAAATTTGATGGTCTTTTGTAGCTATAAAAATAAATTTTGACCTGATTTTTAAACTTTTCCATAAAAATGTACAATGACGTTGGTAATTGCTTTGAGGGTGGTATAAAATTGACATCGTCTTTTGTGTTATAACTGCCGGCTTCGTTCAAAGGCTTGTTAAAGATAATTCTCAACGAAATATGAAAAGTTCAGCCTGGCTAAAGAATGCTAATAAATAATTGGAAGTTTTTCTATAAATTTGCAAAGGCTTCGTCTTAGAGCTGTAAGAAGAAATATGAAGTAAGAGAACACAGCTTATTTATTAATATTATTAATCATTTAGCAAAAGCATAATAAAAATAATACAAAAATGAAATGATAAATGAGGACTGCAGGGTTGGTTTAGTAAGCTTAAGTGGTTACCTTGCCATTTACTACTGCGCGGCGTGTTGTGGGTTCGATGCCCACATTTTTGATTTGATTGTCCTGAGTCTGGGTTTACTTTGCGTCCGTTAATTGTACGAGTATGTTTGTAAAGTGCCCCGCGCCACAGGGTTTGTTCCCTAGTACAGCCGGCTGTGTATAACCTGCGGCTATACCAGAGGTTTACCATAGTCGTTCGGGCGAGAAAGAGAGACTGAGCTATACACGCTATGTAGCTCCATCCCTCTTTCTCACTTGAACAACTCTAGTTCAACAGACCATAGGTGTTCAATTTTTGATCGTATTTAAATTTCGAACAAAGATAACCCTAAAGCTTCAAATAAAGATCGAAAATAGTCATAGTATGGCCGATAAATAATACAATGACATGATCGTATCAATAACCGAAGTATATTATAAATGAAAATGCTGTCAAATAATAGCGTTTTTGTAATGCGAGTGTCTTAAAAGATCCCGAGAAGATTATAAGCAATCATCGTCCTTCGCAGGTGGATTAGTTATTGCAATAATATATCATAGAGCCAGATTAATGGGTGGATGGATGGATGGATTAATAGGCTCATTTTATATATATAATTTATTTTGTCATTTGGTCACCCCGAGTTCCCTAAATAATCATCCAATCATTTACAAGGGTCGAAACATTTATTTTCTCTCATAATATGATATAGGAACACTATAATCTGCACAATTACTATGAATGAATGAATGAATTTGATATGTGTTTTTGTTTGTAATAAATATGCTCAGAAACTACTGCACCGAATTAAAAACCAACACATATTGTAAGCACTAGGAGGCTACGATACTTTATGATATCCGATTAACATAGGCTATTTATTTTTAATTTTGGAATCTCTTAACTCTTAAAATCTAAGTTTTTTTTTATACTTCCAAGGTGGCAAACAAGCATACGGCTCGCCTGATGGTAAGCAGTTACCGTAGCCTATGGACGTTTGCAACACCAGGGGTGTCACTCACGCGTTGCCGACCCTTTAAACAACAACAACAACCCCTTTCTTGAAGAACCCCATGCTATAGTCTCTTGGGAAAACCTCGGCAGGGAGCTCATTCCACAGCCTAATCGAACGTGGTAAGAAATTCCTATGGAATCTTACGGTACGGCATGTTTGAGGTGCAAGGATGTGAGGATGAACTCCCTGTCGGTGGCTAGAGCGAAGTAGGATCGATACCACCTGTGTCAATTTAAATTCAAGTAATTCTGGAGAGACAGCATTTAGGCTGTCCCCAGTTGGGCTTGCTCGCTTGCTGGTATATTTGTTTGTATTGAATAAACTACTGGACCGATTTTAAAAATTCTTTCACCTTTGGAAAGCTACAGAGAATGATATAAGCTTCATTTTATTTTTATTAAAGGCTATTATATCCATGGGTCTCGACCGTGACCAATGGAAGAATGAAAGGGAGGCCTTTGCCCTGCAGTGAAACAGTATATAAATAATTAAATTCAAATATAATCTGAATAGACAAAATTAAAGAAGTTGTGCCAAATAAATGTGAAGTATGTCAATCCATAAACGAAATTTATATATATTTATTCCATCAATATACATTTTTACCTGAAGTTAGCATAACAAACGTGTAGCGGCATTGGCGAGAAATGAAAACTTTCCGCCAAGGGAAATTACCAAAGTCATAACACCGACTTGTGACGCAGTATATAAGGGTCGCAATACAATTTGCTTGACAAAACAAGGTTCGAGGTAGCCAGGCTACGAAATGAGGGTAGATACGAGTTTCTTTGGTCATTATTGTAGGTATTTGTTTATCTTTGTAGATGATACACTGCTCGCAATAAAGGAATTTTAATTGTTGTTTTTTTATATGGATAACACATCTACATGAGCTAGACAGAATACCTTGCGCTAGTTTTTAGTTGGCAGTGTATATGCAAAGTAGTTTTATTAAGAAACTAAAAAACCCTCTCTCTCTCTCTCTCTCGATAATAAACAAAACAGTCATCAGAGTCCAAACTAGACAGAGCCTGTATTAGAGCAACCAGATAACCTGACGCCTGGTTGCCAATTTTCTGGTTGCTATAGAGTAAAGAAGAATCTCATGTCTCCTATAGTCTTCCCTATGCCCAGGCAGAACACAGAACTAAGGATTACACAAAGATTAGTCCTGGGTGGAAATCGAACCTTAGACCGCCGAGTAAGCAGTCAGTGTCATTTTAACTTGCGGGATCAGTGATTTCTTTCCGGATAATAACACTAGTCAACAACAACAAAAAAATATCGTAAAAGTTGGTAGTATTCTAATTAACGAAAAAATATTAATTTTCTTATATTACGTCAATATCTAACAGAATGTTTGAATTGTGAAAAAAACATATTGATTTAAAACTTATTTTGGGGGTAAATGCATTTTTTTTTATTCTTTGACTAACTTACTATTATTATTTTTAAAAACATATTTTCACCACATTTGTAATTTATATATGACGAAAAATAAGAAAAAAATCGAACCGAAGAGTTGAAAGAAAGATATTCAAAATTGTAATCTATAATCCCTATATTTTGTGGTGACTTGACTAAGCTAATCCTAGAAAAACAGTTTCATATCAAAGCAGGATGCAACACTCAGCAGAAACACATTGGGCCAGACGTTGACAAAGTCGTATAACATGTACCTCAAGATATCCACACTACTGCCTTTAGTAATAATCTTGTAGTGAGACATCATGCTTGTATATCTAGTTGACTAGGCAGAGATGTGTTACTTGTTAGATATATTCGGTCCATGATATAGAAGACACGATTGTAGTAGATTAGGATAAAAGGATAGACGCCGCGACTGCGCGGGATAGAAATAAGTGGAAAAGGCAGACAAGGAGAGCCAACCCCAGATGATGGGATAAGGTTTAGAATAGAAGAAGATTGTAGAAGATTAACATATAGAAGCAGTAATAATTTCTACTAATATGTCAGTTACATGCACTGCCACTGCAACGCCAAACCAGTTAATCAAATAAATAATCATTATAAGGTATTCATTCCTCTAATAAAAGGTAGAGTTTAAGGGAGGCAGACCAGGGAAGGACCTTCACGTTACAGAAGGCCACAGCCAAATGACTACACATAGCTGTTCAGTTTTTGTGTGTGACAGGTTTCAGTTCTTGTGTGTGACCGGTTTCCAGAGCTCATTTAGGCATGCGTTTCTAACGAACTGTTTTTCTATCCCAGGGTTATTCTATAATAAAACCCTGGTGTTTAAACTTTTTGGGTCGACAAGACGCAAGTGATACCTCTAGTATTGTAAGCGTCCATAGGCTACGGGTTACCGTAACCTGATTAGGCAGACAGTATGCTTGTTTGCCAAAAGACAAACGTGTCTATGTCAATGTTTTCTAAAATACATTTTTAAGTTTAACGGTTTTATTTTAAATCTTTTACTGTTTAGCTCCTGACTCCATCATCACACCTTCGTGAATCTTTAAGGTGACACCAGGGCTTTAAGGTGGAAGTATCCCTGGGATAGGAATACGTTTCTTTCAAAACGCATCCCTAAATGAGCGCTGGAGACCTGTACTCACACACAGGAACACAACTACACCGCTGTGTGTCATTATTTAGCTGTGGTCTTCTGTAAGGTGGAGGTCCTTCCCCAGTCAGGCTTGCTTGCTAGTTTGGTGCCCTACCTCTCTTAAAATATTGTATTATATTGTATTGTCACGGAATCTCAATATGTGTGCAAAGTTCCATAAGAATCTGTTTAGTAGAAGTAAGTAAAAAAGCTGTCACAAGACTTGAAGCATATATTATGTATGTACAGGATCAAGTTAAATAAAACTTTTTATATCCTATCTTTTAAGCAACGTTAAAACTACCAATTCAGTAAAACATCGTAGAACACCTTTACCCAAATCGATTAAAATCTAACAAGGGTAGTCTCCGTGTTCCACCTCCAGCCTCCGTCCTACACTAGCAGTCCACCGGGCGTGACTGGCGTACAGGAAACTTGAACTATAATCGTAAACTGCGAGAGAATCCGACGGAACGCTTATTGGAATAGGAATTTATAACGGTTGTTAGTTTCGATTACTGTTCCGAAAGTTTTTGGTTTTGCAACATGTTGGTGTGGTTTTTGTTATCAGAGATCTTAGGTGACTAGCAGACATACGGTCTGCTTGGTAGTAAGCAGTTACCGTAGAATATGCGCGTTGACTATACCTGGGATACCACACGTGTGTTCTCGACCCATAAAAATAATAGGATTTTACTGCACGGTTGATTCAGTGGCTTAAGTGGTTACCTCGCCATTTACTACTGCGTGGCGTGTTGTGTATTCGATCCCTACATGAGACAACAAATGTGTGATCCATAAATGATTGTCCCGAGTCTGAATGCATTTTGTGTCCGCTAATTGTATGATTGTATACACCGCCGCGCCTCAGGGCCCACACATTTTCTTTGAAATACACATCCCTAAATAAGTACTGGAGACACGCACAGAAACGCAAAAGGTTGCGTTCCTGTGCGTGTAAATATCAGACAGTGGTAAGGTCTGCTGTAAGGTCCTTCCCCAGTCGGGCTTGCTTGCCCTAATTTTCTTACGGATGTACATATAAAAGAGTAATAGAATTATACACTAGTAAAATCAAATATTGAAATCAAGTATTGAAATCGCCTTTGATGATTTCTACCACTCGAACCACCACTTGGCCCCTTCGAAATTTAAAGCCTTCTACCACCACTTGGGCCCCTTCAAAATTTAAAGCCAATTTGCGTATTTCTTTCTATCTTCCAATATTTCCGCACAATATAACCATGGACCCATTGTTAGGACTTTAAGGGCCCGTTAACGAGACAGGGAAACAAAAAATAGACTCTCAAACGTTCGCAATCGGGATGTAGAAGAGACAAAGCAGCACTCATTGTAATTGCCATCATAGCAAGGAGAGCACTGGTTTTTTTGGAGTGCCGTGCAAAGGATTAATGGTCTATGCACATGGATACTACATATACGAGTAGCATGCTACTTCCTATTGTACTTTCAGATTCAAATAAAATGCATGATAGTTATGAACCTCAAAAAAAAGTCAGCATATTTCTTCGAGTTATTCATCAACTAATACACTCAATACACTCGCCCGATCGGGGGAGACAGCACATTTTTGAATTTACCTATTCTTATATTCGTCAACTCGCACGCCGGTGTAAAGTACAGTCAAATAAAAAATATATTTCACACAGAACAGTTGCAGTGCAGAATAGTTGACTGTACCAAATCAGCAATGATTTTAAGTGTCGTGCGAAATGACGACAAGAAAAATAAATTAAATTCTTTTGTACCATCTCCTCCGATCGGGCTTGATAGATTTGGTCGGGTGAGGTGACGAATAACTCATTTCTTCACTTTAATTTCTAGTCTTTGGTGGTCAAACACAGATGGTACTGATTAGGCCAAAAAGTCATGAGTATTCAGCTCTCATTAAAGACACATGCTTGTCTTTTTGAAAGAATTGTCCCTCCTCTAGAGAACTGGTGAACATGCCTAAATATTTTTAAATATTATTACAAAAAAAATTGGCCTTGGTGGGAATCAAACCAACGACCTCCAGCTTCTGCTAATATAGAGGTCGTTCGCAGGGTTTCTAACCATTAGACAAAACAGGCCAGTCAAATGAGTATCGTGAGGTAGGTTACAAACGTCGTGATCTAGACGACCTAACCTACATCACTCGGCGCTTCGCTGGCTAGGTATTGACTGCAAATATGGCTGAATGGTAATCCACCATTCCGCCACACTTGCAGTCAATATCCTACTAATATTATAAACGCGAAAGTTTGTAAGTATGGATGGATGTTTGTTACCCTTTCACGTAAAAACTACTGAACGGGTCTGGATAAAATTTGGCACACAGATAGATGATGATAGATTTTATTTCAGACTATAATCTATTGTTATGCTAAATTTCATCCAGATTCGTCTAGCTGTTTTAGCGTGATTGAGTAACAAACATTTATCCATCCAAACTTTCGCTATATAATCGTAATATATATATAAATTCGTGTCACGTTGTTTGTCCGCTATGGACTCCTAACCTACTGAACCGCTGAAATTTTGCACATTGTGTGCAGTTTTATCCAACTTATAAGATCCGGGCAAAGTCGGGGCAGGCCGCTAGTTTTAACATAAATGTCACCGCGGTATAATTTTCAACCCTCACACTGTCGAACAAAACAATCACTCACAGTCCTACGCATGGAACAAGAAACCCTCGACACGGCTCGGAACTAGCCGGGACATTTTTTACCGTCGAAAATCCCACGGACCGTGTAATAAGCCTAAAAGGGGGTCTTTGATTCGACCTGTACCTTTTAACTGTGGGCACCTTTGCGGCGTACCTTTTCAAGGTACCTTTTTTCTTTTAGGTACTTTAACCTAACGTCGCGACAAAGGTATTAAGTAGCCCCTTTTGTTTTGTGATTTTCCTTTTTTGTTTTCCCCGCTCCTATTGATGTACCTGTCAGTTTTGAGGCTTTGATGTGAAGAAAATGACCGGTGCCGGATTATCGGTCGTTTTGGGAAGGCCCTCTTTGAAAGGTTGAAGTGTATTGTTTTTTATTATGTAGTTATTATTCACTTTTACTTTGTTTTTTTATATAAATTTATTTATAATATATATATTTAGCTGTTTTCCGCAGCTCTGCCCGTGTGGATGTCAGTTATCGCGATAAAAAGTAGCTACCCTTTGTTCTTTCTCAGGATATCCATCTATCTCCTTGCCTAATTGCATTAAGATCCGTTCAGCCATTTAGTCGTTCAAGCGTTACAAAGAAACACTTACGCATTTATAATTTAATATAATTAGATAGATGACCTTTTGCCCGTGGCTTTATCAACAATTCTTGTATGTTGATTGATGCATATAAATATAATATATTTCGTTTATTTTGGAAACTGATTTTGGATTTGTATCAAATTTTAGTAAGGTTTTGCTTTTCAAGTTTGATTTAATACGTGTCCTTATAAAAAAAATCTTGATGGCACATAAACTAAATAAAAAGTAGCCTTAATATGTAGTTAATTGTACACTCAAATATACTTACAAAAAATCTCACGAGGAAATTTCTACCAACGAACCTTTTGAATTTTTGCAAAACCCTAGAATTCCCTCCATACTCTATACGTCAAATAATAGACACACTCAAAACATCTGTAGCAAATTGGCAACATAATGCCTAGTTGGTATTTTACAAAAGTCACAAAAAAGAAATAACAAATATTTACCAACTCGATGATAACCCAATTAAAATGAACGAAATAACCCAAATACTTTTAGCATATTCGCATTATAACCACACGAATCTGCGGCGAAAAAATAATTTATGAATCCGCAAAACTGCTTACTGACAAGAATTTTAATTTAGACACATCAATAAATTACAAAGTTAACTCTCGATATTACTATGAAAACACACTAAACGTATGATATTCGTATAAAACTATCATAATAAAATTGTTTCTATACGCGTTTTTTATTACCCACAAATATTTTCATTCACAACCAGTGCCAAAGAAATTCTAAACAACACTGATGAATACTTTGTTGAATGATTTCGGTGTTACAAGTTTTTAATAGAATTTTCGATTTATATATTCATTCTGCACTGGATGCAGGCAGCTCAAGATCGGCCATTGTGGAGACATATGAGGGAGGCCTACGTTCAGCAGTGGACATTATCAGGCTGAGATGATGATGATATTCATTCTTCACGATTTTCTTTAACTTTTGTATCAAGTAGTTTCACGTTAATTAGTACTAGTTGATCCACCCAAAAACCTTACATGGTATTGGTATCTACTAATTTATTTTCTTCTCTTTGGGGGTGCTTGTAGCCAGGTGCACTCGCTATTCGGTAACCGATCAGCAGGTTAAGCTAAGCGCGATAACCCAATAGACAGCTGATCGCATAGTGGTATCGTATCTGTGCTTCGGAGGATACGTTACAACGTTACAACTACACTTGGTATTTCTGTATTGTGTGGGTCCTTCTCCTTGCTCGCTTGTATAATATCTCTTCTTGAATAGAAAATAGAGATCGGAAAGCCCTGGTGGTATTACTTATAGGTCAGCAACACAAATGATACCCTTGGTATTGCAAGTGTCCTCAGACTACGGTAACTATTTACTATTAGGCGGGCCATATGCTTGTTTGCTACGAGGTGTGAATGTTCAATATATTCCAAATTATTATCAAGCAGATAAGAAATAATACGCGAAATATATTCATTTTAATTCCAATATTATTTCTTGTTATATCTGTGGCAAACATTCTCAATGATTGTTTAGACAACAACTAGATTGTTTGAGGCGTATTGATAAATATTTTACACATTAATAATATTTATTTATTCAACACATTAACCGACAAATTGTTTACAATGCAAAAGTATGTTTAGAAATACTTTATAGACTGTTGAAATACCTCACGATCAATGCAGAGACTGCAGAGAGAGATTAATGAGATTATATTTGTAGAACTGATGACTGCCTCGGTGGTCCAGTGGCCGCAGTATGCGCCTGCTGTGCACGAGGCTGTGGGTTCGATTCCCACACAGAACAAAACTTTGTGTGACCCACAAAGAATTGTTCTGAGTCTGGGTGTAATTTGTGTTCGTTAATTGTATGTTTGTAAAATCCCCCGCGACACAGAGCTTGTTCTCTAGTGCGGGAGTTGTCTTTTAAAAAAAAATAAAGAAAAAAAAAAAGATTCTCACACAGGACAAAATTTTGTGTGACCCATAAAGGGTTGTTCTGAGTCTTGGTGTAATTTGTGTCTTTTAATTGTATGTTTGTAAAGTCCCTCGTGGCACAGAGCTGTTCTCTAGTGCAAGAGTAGTCTTTTTTTAAATAAATAAAATAATAATGAGATTATATCACTACAACTGTCGTTTGTTATTAGTATTAAATCTCATACGTGTACACTATGCTGAAACTATGTTTTTATATTGCAATTAATAATGCTCAAATTATAGAGAATCGTTGAAAAAAGAAAGTAAGACTGTTGCTCTGCAGTAGGACAAGTAATAGACTTATAATAATGCCTAATTACCGGGGACTAAGAAACATCCATCCATGGTCACACATTTTCGCATTTTTACGGATATACACCTATTCGTTTTTAATGAAATTTGGCAATGAAATAGATAGAATCGTGGGGAAGGGTATAGGGTACTACTGTATTGTGATTACCGACGTTCTAGTGTAGTTAACCGCGAGCAACATCTATAGTCTATTTCACATAGCATGGTTACTGTGATGTTTAAAATTAAAATGAAGATGAAAGAAAATGATTAAATCAATCTCTAACTAATAGGCTAATTGAATGATCAAGGGTATTTAATCGATACGTTTTAATTTAATCATCTTTATTAATATTTTTCTTCAAATGTCGAATGTCTCAGTACCCATACTATGTGAAATAGACTTTAGTTGCTTAAATTTACTAGAAACTCATCTATAAACTAATTACTACAACTAACGAGGTGCCAGCCAGCGATCACGTCATGGTTCATTTATTTTTAAACAGTCTTGTCCAATGTTCGATGTACCGAACACTGAACACTAACGTCGAAGTCTACTAGTGACATGTGACGCAACACGTAGGGTTGTCGAAAATCGCGAAGGTTGTTCCACATTTAGATTAATTTTTAATTTCATATAATTCGTCAAAAAGTGTCCAAAAAAAGTACCCAGTATCGACGTTCATGCATGAAGAGGTTGATGAATGTAGAGTAAGCGTGAGAAGTATGTCTGTTTTTGGCATGCCTTCCCCAAAGGGAGACGGGCGTAATGATATGTATGTATGGACTTTATTATTGGACGTCAGAAAAGAATATCATGGACACGAAATATTATACCACGGTTTTACATTAAAGCCATATTTAAAAGTAATAACAGGGAGCTGAATTAATTGTTCCAAGTGACATAAAACCTTGATTCAAAATATTATTTGATAGCTTATAAATTATCACTGGGTACTTGGCGTTCACAAGAACGCAGTGAAAGGGGGTAAGGAAAGGCAAGCGCTTATCTGATCAAATAAAATCAACGCTTACAAACTTCAGATATTATAAAGCGATGATTATGTTTAATACTTCGTAAAGTACTTAGATTATTTTGTTCATGTTATTGAGAATATGGTTAACACATAAGGATATTTTGTTAAGATAATCTATATATTAGTACGTAGCGAGAAAACTTTGTACTTCTTCTAAAGCACATTATTTGCACGGAGTATCGTTGAGATTTGGCAGTTTCATATGGAGTACAGTAATCAATTACGGGCCACCGGGCGATTTCAAATAATTTTTAACCGACTTCAAAAAGAGGAGGTTATCAATTCGTGTTTTTTTTTATGTTTGTTACCGCATAACTCCGTCATTTATCGACCGATTTGAAAAAATCTTTTTTTGTCTGACTGGACATACTTCCAGTTTGGTCCCATTATCATCAAAAGAAAGTTCTGATGATGGGATTCATGAGGAATTGAGGGAACTCCTCAAAAGTTATAGGCACACATATAGCAATTTCAATATTTTTAACAACTAATCAATTATTTGAATTCAGAAAGTGTAATTTGGTGAAGTAAAACTGATGAAGAAGACCACAGATGGCCATCTGAACTTTTCAATAATAAGTATTTTACTGATGGCGATTAGGTAAGTTTCGGTTATTGTTGCTAAGCAACTATTAATAAGAAATAATGACGTGAATGAATTGAGCGCGGATTGCACAGATTAAATATTGCTTTTAATACCTACTTGACCTGTGTTCAGCCCGACGCTCAGTCGATTTTATTCGATTGTAACAAACAAATATTTGAAAATTTTACAACATGCCGTACTGAAGTCGGTTTTTTTTGTTAAAATTATATTATTATTTGGTTAGAGTAATAGATAAGCCGACTTAATTATTTGTTCTTACTTAACTATTTGTTTTGTTTCTCTTATAATGCACCCTTACATTACATCCTTAAAGAATAATATTGTTTAATTTTTTATCGCCCTATTGTGTAGTAAAACACTTTTTAATTCTTGTGAATTTCATGATAACATTGCCTTATTCGACCACATAAACATATAAAATATAAATACTGACGCTTCAGGCATAAAACTGGGCACGATAAAAGTAGTGACAAAATGACCTGTCAGAGTTATTTCCTAATCTGCAACAATGTTTCAGCACTAGATCAAGTGATTCAACTAATTGATTCCTGGTGGAGATATAACAGTAATGTACCATGACGTTTATACGTCTATAAACTACTCAATTCTACATCAGTAGAATTGAGTAGTTTATAGACGTATAAACGTCATGGTATAACGTCGTGGTAGGACACGCATCCTAAGATAGATTGTGTACGCTATTCCCATAAAGTAGTTTCTCTTTTTAGCTTCAGGACTTCTTTTGTGTGTTACATTTCAGTAGTAATAATAATAATATATATTAAATCATCATCATCGGCCCATTGCAGTCCACGTCTGGATAATGGCCTTTTGAATGTAATTCAAATTGAATAAACTAATTAAACACGCAAAATTATACGCTAATCAGTCAAAACATGAAATGTACAAAATTCACAATGTTTGATATAACCCAAAAGGCTCTTTTTGCCAGCTCTCTAATTTATTAAGATATCTTGATCAGGCTCTGTCAGAGTCTCCATTTAATCCCAAAATTTTAATCATTAAAATTTGCGTGAACCAATTTTATTTTTGTCTAAATTGCTATAAACTACAAACATACACACAATCCAGTTACTGTAAAACAACGATATAAAAATCGAACATTTATGAAAAGTTCCGTTTCTCCGCAGTGCAGTGAACCTACAACGCGACAACCCTATTACGCAGATGCCTTCCGCGTCTATCGGGAATTTATATTGAGTGGAGGCAATAAACCTGCAATGGGCGATTCTTGTCGCGAAATGTGACCCACCTTAAATCTAGGACGATTTGAATTGTCGCATATGGATTTCGGTGCCTTTGGACTTGACTTAGTAATTTATTGGATAGAGGTATTTCTTATGCGGTTTCTTGGAGATCAAAATGACGAAAAGAAAAAATCCTTCGCGTAATGAATGTTCAATTGATGTTTCGTATTAACTTGCAGTTTTTTTTACAAACATATATCCATGCTGGAATGTTAGCTAGAAAGAAATAGTACGTAACTAATAATTTTGTACAACGAAAAAATTGTTTTATATTTTTGTATTCATGCCTCTAGTGACACGTAGTGCAGATATTTGTTCTTTTTCGTTTGCAGTGTTCTTGTCTTCTAGGCACGTGCGCGGATATGAGGCTTTTTCGTGGAGGCTAGTATTTTTAGTAACCATTTAGGCCAAACTTTTATACAGTCAAATGTCAAAATGTAATTGGTGTACATATACGTGGACATATAAAAATGAGTTTTCAATTCTATTCAGTCGAACCCTCATCCTGCTAATATTATGAATGTGAAAATTTGTGTGGATGGATTTATGTATGGATGTTTGTTACTCTTTCACGTAAAAGTTACTAAACGGATCTGAATGAAATTTGGCATAGAGTTAGATTATGATCTGTAATAGCGAATAGGCTACTTTACATTGCGATAACCGAAATCCACGTGGGTGGAGCTGCGGGCAACAGCTAGTCTCGTATATTGCTAAAATGAAATGAATTAATTTCCACTTTAATTTTTCAAATCCAAATTGATAAAGAGGTATTAACAAAGTATGTATATAGTCTACGAAAATAAGGATCTTCCATATGGTTGATAATACCAATATGAAAGAACAGATAGGTTTCTCTTTTTTTGTCATGACATGTGTGGAGATCGAACCCACACGCCAACTAAAAAAGACAACTCCCGCTCTAGGGAACATACTTAAAACTAATTATTACTAATTAAATTTAAATAAATTATTATCAGGTATATGATGTATAATTTATTTTTATACTACTTACTTCACTTATTTCCCTGGAATAGGAATACGTTTCTTTCAAAACGCATCCCTAAATGAGCGCTGAAGACCTGTATATATATTTTTATTTTAATACTACCAAGGAGGCAAACAAGCATACGGCTCGCCTGATGGTAAGCAGTTACCGTAGCCTATGGACGCTTGCAACACTCGCGCGTTGCCGACCCTTTAGAAACTTTATAACTCCTTTCTTGAAGAACCCCATGCTATAGTCTCTCGGGAAAACCTCAGCAGGAAGCTCATTATATAAATATATTATATATATAATATACCTACATATACGCGTATGTACTTACAACTTGATTGATGATCGCCAAATGTAATTAGATAAGGGTCGACGGTCCGCCCACGGTAATCTAGCCACGTACCTTTCTATATGATTATAATAATTTCATCTAAATATATAATCCCGGCTAATTCGGTAAATTTGCCGTGGTATATTGTACCTACTTACTTAGAAGGTTTACGGTTGGTAGGTAAGTGAATGAATCTATTAACGTAATTGTGAGGCCATTTATTGAAAAGTTAGAAACAAAATTTAGTTAGTGATAGAATCTTAGGTATTATTCTTATTTGAAAGTACGTTTGTTGAAGTTATTTTCTATTTTTTTCCCGAATTCACTAATAGAATCTCCACCTTTTCCATATCACAAAAGCCTGATGTTCAATTTTTGGGACTGCTCTGTAACACGCGAGTTATACGCTAGTATAGTCTATAGCCTACGGTAATTTTTTACCATCAGGCCGACCGTTTGTTTGTTAACTCAAAAGTATTCTAAAAATAACCTCTAGATAAAAAGAGACAGACATTTAATGGTAACAAGCGAAAGATTTTTGAAATAACATGCATCACAATAACGTTATTCAATATATAGCGTTTTTTGATTTTTTTTTTATACTGCCAAGGTGGCAAACAAGCATACGGCCCGCCTGATGGTAAGCAGTTACCGTAGCCTATGGACGCTTGCAACATCAGGGCTATCACTCGCGCGCGATCGCGATTGAATGTGTTTTCGAAAAAGTGTACCACTAGTAAAAAAAACGAAATAGCGTGTGTCGCAACAACGTTATTTGAAAAATTTTCACGACGTGTTATGAATCTTTCGAGTGAGAAAGAAGGATGGAGCTATACATGCTGTAAAGCTCCATCCCTCTTTCTCGCTTGAACGTCTTGATACGGCCCCTGATCGTGTTTGGAATAACTCTAATGGCACTGTGACGAATGGAAAGTTTAAATGATAGGTGTGCCAATTCTGACTTGTCTGCTACCTAATATAATTAAACAAGTATGCAGTACACGTCTATCTATAAATAAACCACAAGTGATTATTGATTGATGACATTGTGATGTTTTGGCGGCCATTTGGTAATTTTACGTGGTCGTATTATTTGGTAATGTTTCCTTTGGAAGTACTCTGTATAGCGGTGGTGTACGAGTGGAGGTTTTTCCGAATCGGGTTTTTGTGCTTGTATATTTCTGTTTTTTTTCATACTACTTGAGTAGCAAACAAGCATATAGTCTGCGTGATATCGTAGCCTATGGACGCTTGCAATACCAGAGGTATCATTTGCGTGTTGCCGACCCATTTTTACACCAAACTACTCAAACTAGTGAATCGTAAGATATCAATCGGGCAAAGACGTTACTATACGTTAAGTATGTTTGCCTGTTGTATGCCGATCAGTCATTGCTCTTAACAACAAGCAACAATGCTTTATTGGTGTTACTTTGTTGAATAATGTTTACAAATAAACTTTAATACAAAAGAATTTATCAATCGCTTGCACGTCAACATAATTTGTAATAATAATAACATTATTCATAAAGCTATGCTGTCGCTGTTGTGGCGAATTTGGGAATAGGCTACCCTTGAATATGTTTAGATGAGATTCAGGACATTCTACTACGCTAACTGCTGTCACGATACTTATATTATGGAACTATCATGTTTTTTATATTATATTTCTAACATGACAAGTCCCAAGTGCCTATTAAGACTTGGGATATATCCAACGACCTTGAGCATTTGGGCGAAGCAAACACGACTCTATTCTCTAGGCGAGCGCGGGTATACAAACAGATGTACTCTTTGAATAGACGTCTTATTAATTTTTATTAAATTAAAGTTCAAACTTATTTTAAATATAACATTACCAAATTATAGGTGTATGTTTTCTTCAAATGTTGTTTTTTTTTTCGTTTAATTTGGTGCTGATTCGATGATATTTTTACAAACTATTTAGAATTAATATATAATTTATTACAAGACCATATAACAAAACACATTTTGTAGATTAATAATTTTTTGGCAGTCATTTGTCTATAAATGCCAACAAAAAATGGTTTTATTTTCACCTCTTTTTCATCATTTTTGAGAGAGAGGCCTTAAGGTATGCATTTTTCAGAGGCTTCCAAAAAATAATTCGACAGTATTATAACCAATGACGCGAATCCTTCAATCCTCTGATTGGTTCATTGTCGCACCCCCGCCCCCGCGGCCCGCACATGCCACCAAATAGACCTAAAAACGCTTTCTGCGCAATTAGTCAAGACGAGCGTAAGCTACCGCTCCATTTTTATTGGATTGGGTCTATATATTACAAATAATTCGTTTAATTTGTTTGTGAACGAATAATTTGTAACACATAAAGGCCGGCTCGTCAATCAGCCGATATGTTGTTAATCAATCTAATTGGGTTAAAATTGTTTGTATAGCTACGTTATTGGGAATGTATTGGACAGAGTTTTGTTCAGTAATTAGGTAGCTAATTTAGGTAGCGAGGCGTTTGATGAAATATATTAAAATACAAATACACTATGTAATAATAAATTAAAATGTATCGTTAATTTATCAATCTGATTTAAAATCAGATTTTAATATGCTCTTAGCTTGCTGTTTTGCTAACACTAAGGTGGCAAACAAGCATACGGCCCGCCTGATGGTAAGCAGCTACCGCAGCCTATGCACGCTTGCAATACCAGAGGGATCATTTGCGTGTTGCCAACCCATTTTTTTACACCAGGGCTTTAAAATGGAGTATCCTTGGGATAGGAAAACGCCGTTTTGGCGTCATTCATAAACGTTCAGCCATGCAAAATTCTTATTTATAATATTAGTAAGAAAGTAAGATTTGGCCTTTTTTACCTATTGCAGTGCGAATCTTTTCAAGTAAATTCAATCCAATTACATAGATAAATAGGTATCAAAATCATCATCATCAGCCAAAAGACGTCCACTGCTGGACAGAGGCCTCTCCCCCAAGGATTTTCACAACTCTCGATCCTGAGCCGACCTTGTCCATCGGTTGCCCGCAACCTTTACCAGATTTTGGAGGTCTGCCCACGCTTCGTCTTCCAGTTCGTGGTCGCCACTCTAGAACCTATCCTTTAACCCCACCGGCCATCAGTATCGAAATATTTACAACTAATTAATAATTATTAATATTTGATCTCTTTGTTAACAGATGCACCATCCCATTCAAATGAAACCGGCTGACAGCGAAAATAGAAATGGTAAGTGATAATAACTATTTATTTATTTGAATTTAAATTTGACTCGTATAATTTTAAACTTTAATAATGTCATACCGCTAGAAGTGTGAAGTAGATACGTATGTATATAATAGCAACTTACATTTAAGTGAGAGAGAGAGCGAGATAGAGAGCATTCAGGCTTTAAACACATGCTGGCCTAATGCGGGTTGGTGAATCAGATGTCCATATAATTTCTTCTATGACATGTGGGTTTCCTTCACCGTGTGCAGATGTTTAATCAATTAATTAGTACATATAAACTCCAGAAAGTGGAATTCACATTGATAGTGCCACCCGGGATCAAACTCGCACCTCTCACGTGCAAGTAGTAAGTGACTATTTGCTTTTAATTAAAACTATTGTTATATTAATGTTGTAAACTTTTAATCTGTCCCTAAGTCGCATATAGGGCGACATTAACATACATCAGTGGTATAGGTCGTACTTTGCTACTTTGTATTTATTATCTAATAAATTAATTATTAATACCTATTGTATTAGAATATAAAGTATTATTAAATTTTATAATAAGCTCAGAATATACGATATGGATGCATTCAATTTACATTTATTTAGTAGACAATGTGTTTTATAGTAATACGTTGAATTGAACATGCGTTGAATAAGTATGTCTCATTTATATGCGTTTCTAAGTCAAAAATTATTAAGGTAGTAATTGTGGCTGTATGTACTAACTAGAGTAGTAGAGATAGGGCACCATGTAGGGGAGCAAAGACTGGTGAAGAACCTTAACCTTACAGAGTATTATAACCAAATACGGCTGTAATATTCTGAGCATTCCGTGCTTTTTGAAAATGTTGACCCTTCTGTGGACTAGCCGCGGTAACCTTGCTAAGGCTACACGCAAACGAAGGTGGTTGATGGTCACCACTAGTGGTTGGTGGCCGCTACAATTTGTTTTTAGCGAGTGGTCTCCAGCGGTGACGTATCTCCTCTATCAAGAAAGAGAGAGAGAGGAGGGGTTTAGGTCTTAATTCACACAGGCTGGCCTAATGCAGGTTGTTAAATCACCTTTAGCAGTTGGCGAATCATTTGATTAGTACTATAAACTCCACAAACCGAAATTTGCAAGTCGGTTACTTTCTCACTCGGCCACCACCGCTGTTTACATTATCTAAAACAATTTAATAATATAATCTATTATTATACCCCTGAATCACGCTGTAAATCTACAATATTCTTGTCACGTTTTTATCTGCTTACCCCTTATGTATGCCAAGCGCGATAGCCAAGCTATTTATACCGTACAATATCTGTAATAGGCCAGTGTTTACTTAGCCGTGTGTTAGCTAAATATCGATAAGAGCCAGACTCAAGGACTGCGGCCGGAACGCATGACAAATTGATTCAACAGTTGCCCACCTAATATGTTAAGGTTGGTACACATTGTGCAATTGTTAGCTTGTTAAAAAAGTGACGTGCGTTGTGAGAAATATTGCGTATCATTTTAAAAAATTTACCCGTATGTGTAGTACATTTGAAATTTTCTCAAAAGCAATTGATACTCCAACTGAATCGTTGGAGTTTTTGGATATTTTTCTGAAAAGTTTTTAATTTAATGTATTAATAATACGTTTTCCTAGATTATGATAAGTAAATTAGGGAAATTTCGAATAAAATCGGTAATTTGTTTTTAAATAAGAGAGGTTTAAGAACTATACAAATGATCAAAATCTGTTTTACAGAAGATAACAGAGCCTAAAGAACTGAACACTGTGGTGTAGTTGTTTTTCTGTGCTGAGTTAAGGTCTCCAGTGTTCATTTAGAGATTGGTTTTTAATAAAATAAAATTTCATTTCATTAGAAAAATTCTGAGAACATATTCTTTCTTTCATCCGTAGCTGTTTGTAATACCTGTTGCATCGCTCAAGCGTTGTCGACCCTGAGATATTTGTTCTTATCGCGCAGCGATTTCAGTAGCTACCCTTCAAACCGGAACATAATAGTGCGCAATTTTAACCGGCCTAGTTAATTATTGCAAAAAGAACAACCACAGTTTTATTAGAATTATTGCTCCGACAAAGAAAATAAAAGGTTTTTAGAGGATTGGCAAATCGCGAGTCGAGTTGCAAGCGACCATATACTACACTAACTGCTTCAGAGTACTTTGTATAAAAAAAAATAGCACAAGCACAGCAGGCGCATACTGCGGCCACTGAACCACCAAGGCAATCAATTCAAGTCAAAAAAGGAGAGTTTATAAATTTCTAAACAGTTGAAATTAATAAACTCTCCTTTTTTGAAGTCTGTTGAAAATATACTTACCATAGCAACATGTGTCACTGCCCTAATTGCACAAACACATTCACACGTGGGATCGATACTACGTCGCTTGCCTACACGCCGCCTAATATATCAAACAGTACCTTTATTATTGTTAGATATTATTCATTGATTTACTCATTGATTCATTGCAACTGGAGCCGTACCATGACGTCCAAAGCGATTCATATTAGATCTAAATTTCGACTGGCCTGTTGGCTTAATGGTTAAAGGTCGTGGGTTCGATTTCCACACGGGACAACACTTTGTGTGATTCAGAAATGTTTGTTAAGAGTTTGGGGTGTAATTTGTGTCCGTGCATTATATGTTTTGTAAAGTCCCCTGCGACACAGGGCTTGCTCCCTAATGTTTGTGTTGTTTAAAAAAAAAAGAGAAAAAAAAAGAGCAAATTCGTAAGATTAAAATTAACCCTTTCGCGGTTAGTAATGTAGACACAATATATATTAATTACACAATTGAATTATTATTAATAAATAGTCGTTATAAGGTATACATACGTTAACTGTCCAAAAGTGTAAAGATCGCAATAAAGACGTCATACAACGGACGGACTAGGAATAAGTCCCGTCTCGTTGGTCTCGTGGCATTTGAAGCCCATCATGTTCCCGTTTAATTCCCGGGCCGAGCAAAAGTTGTCGGTGTTACAATCCCGTACTTCGGACCTATCTCTTCCCAGGCTGGTCATGTCTGATTACCATCTGATTGGTTTAAGGAGTGCATTCAGTGAACACACCTGTACTCTATTATTGTCTTTACTATTCTTATTCTTATTGACTATTCTTAGTAAAGACGGACCTCTGTAGCCGAACTTCGACCGGTAGCGACTATTGCGTTGCCAATGTTGCCATAGAATATTTGATTTCGGTCTATATTTAGACGATATAAATTGATACATAAGTGCTAAGTGGACGTCTTATTATATTTGGACGTCTCACTACTATAGCAATAATTGATATCTGTAAGGCGCATGACAACGAGTGCTTATTCTTTTAAAGCGCTACTAAGAGCATAACAATTTAACTCACGACTAATATTTGCATAGTAAAAACGTCGCTGGGATAGACTGAGCATAACAATTTAACTCACGACTAATATGTGCATAGCAAAAACGTCGCTGGTATAGACTGGATGCGACAGAAGGAGACACACATTTTAAAGTGAGAGCAATCTTGGAACTCGCGTCATCGTCACCGAACGCTTTCCATATTCAAACTTTTTGGGTGAACAAAAATCATGGAACTCGCGTCATCGTCACCGAACGCTTTCCATATTCAAACATTTTGGGTGAACAATAATCATGTAACTCGCGTCATCCGTCACCAAACGCTTTCCGTATTCAAACTTTTTGGGTGAAGAAAAATCATCGAACTCGCGTCATCATCACCGAACGCTTTCTATATTCAAACTTTTTGGGTGAACAAAAATCATGGAATTCGCGTCATCGTCACCGAACGGTTTCCGTATTAAAATTTTTAGGCTGAACAAAAATCATGGAACTCGCGTCATCGTCACCGAACGCTTTCCATATTCAAACTTTTTGGGTGAACAATAATCATGTAACTCATGTCATCCGTCACCAAACGCTTTCCGTATTAAAACTTTTTGGGTAAACGAAAATCATGGTACGCTTTCCATATTCAAAAAATAATAATCTATATAATAACTCGACGATACAATTCACAAGTTACTTTCGGTCAGTCTCCAAAGACTGCCCCGCGTTTTTTTTTTTTCGATTGTGCAACACAAACGCATGTTATGCTTGCCTTAAAATAGAGCTAAATAAAATCGGTGTCGGCATTCGTACGTAGTAGGCAAACAATAGCATACCGATCAGACGATCTATAAATACAATGATCAGATCAGACAGATAGCTTGTCTTTTCTAACATTAATCGAGTGAGCCAATACTTCTCTAGAGAAATAGAGACGCATACGCATTGCAATGGTGCGATGAGATTTATTAGATTTCTTTATAGTATTATAAAACAAGCATACGGTGGCAAACAAGGTGGTAGGAGAGGTAGGGCACCATACTAGCGAGCAAGCCCAACTGGGGAAGGATCTCCACCTTACACAAGACCACAGCCAAATAACTACACACAGCAGTGTAGTTGTGTTCCTGTGTGTGAGTACAAGTCTTCAGCGCTCATTTAGGGATGCGTTTTGAAAGAAACGTATTCCTATGCGAGGGTTACTTTTATCAAGCCCTAGTGTAAAAAATGGGTTGGCAACACGTAAGTGACACATCTGGTATTGCAAGCATCCATAGGCTACGGTTACTGCTTAACATCAGGCGGGCCGTAAGCTTGTGTGCCACCCAAGTAGTAAAAAAGAAACAAGCATACGGCCTGCCTGATCGTAAGCAGTTACCGTAGCCGATAGCTGCTTGTAATACCTGAGGCATTACATGCGCGTTGCTAAACCCAAGGTATTAACACTAGGGTTTTATGATGATTACTGTCCGTATGGTGACAGATTAAGAATACTAATGTCATCAACTTGTTCCATTCCGAGGGTGTCGTAAGAGTCGACTAAGGGAGTAAGTTAAGCAGACATCTACTGAAAAAGAGGGAAAACTACAAAAACTATACCAACCCGTCTGGCCAGCGTGGTATAGTAGGCTTATATCCCTCCAGATGTATAAGTACCGGGACCATACCATGACGTGTTAAACATGAGTCTTTAGAGCGAGAAAGAAGGACGGAGCTATACACACTATGTAGCTCCGTCTCTCTTTCTCGCTCGAACTACACACGTTTTCTTTCAGGACTCTTGCATTAAGCATCACTATACAGTTATTATTAATTACAATAAAGTAACACTACATACTCTTTATAAATTAATTATTAAACAACACTAAAATAAGAACAATCGTATAATTAAAACATTAAACACAACAATTTAAACATACAATACTTAGAACTTACTGACTCACATACTTCCTCAGACGTCGAAACGAATCATCGTTTGCATAGACACCTTAAACGAAGACACACATTAAAACACAGAGCACGTACGAAGCACACCTCATAGTGGATGCGTGACGATTTTTACTGACACAATCTCCTTCGGTATTCCATCAAGCCGAGCCAAACACAGTGTTCGCGTGTCGTGTTCAAACGACGCAATTTTTTGCCGTGACTTAATCGCATATAATTTATTATATCCGGTACGCTCTTGTGTAATCAGCTGATCAGATTGGGATTTGTTGGAAAAAATATGCATCTTGTGTTTTTATCTTATACGCGAAGTACCGCAAAGGCTCGTACTTATTCATACTTCTAGTGCTTAGAGTTATAGTAACAAACGGTACTTTGTCTTTAAGAATACGCAAGAATAAAGTCGCTTCCCGCTGTCTGTCTGTCCCTATGTATGCTTTGATCTCTAAAACTACGCAACGGATTTTGATGTGGTTTTTTTTAATAGGTAGACTGATTCAAGAGGATGGTTTATATGTATAATACGTGCATAAGTATAATAGAGAAATCCAGAATAAACCGAAGTGAAGTGGGGGCGGGTCGCTAGTATAACCTAAACGCATAGATAATTATGCGGCATATGTAACAAAATGCAAATTTGGCAAAAATGCGGTATATTGGTAATAAAATAGCAAAATATCAGCAAAAATACGGCAAAAAAAAATCGGTACTTTCGCAACACATGCGGCAATTTGTCTGTGATTCAATTATAATAATGCCGCTACAGGTTATTAATAGCCTATTTTGACTTCAAAAATGTCTCATTTATTTGTTACCATGAGGTAAAATATGTTGATTAAAATTGTGGTTAAGTACTTTTAATTATTCAAGTAACGGGAATACCGGAAACTTGTAGTTAGAGATGTGACCTTGTCGAGCTGTAATTACGTGTTAATTGAATAATTAATATAATACTTGCATTTATTCTAATGACGCTGTACATACTAGCAAGCTAGTTTAACAGTAGGCTACTTGCTTACTTGGATAGCTGGTAAATTTTAATGACGCTATTATGTAATGTCATGGATATATGTATGTATATTTGTGTGATGAGCACAACTCTTTATATAGTGTGATTTATTAAAATTCCATTTAATACTTTTCACGTATGCTACATGCAAGTGTAGCAAGTAGTCAAAGCTTCATTTATAAGATAATTTGATTGAATTCCTTATGCTACCATTTATTATAACTCAGATACTAAACTATAATTAATGATGGGGTGATTGTATTTCGAATACCTACCTTGAATATATTTGATTTCAATGTTATATTAGTGATGTACAAAGACTATAATTCCGAATCCTCAGTATCAGCCTATCACAGTCCACTGCTGGACATATGCCTCTCCAAGTACACGCAACTTAGCAAGATCCTAATTTTGACTATTTTATTTAATTGATATATATTATGTATTTTAAAAGTCGCATCGCAGTCGCCCGTTTGTTGAAATTGCAACTCATACGTAACTTAAATGTTTACGTCTGAACACGACCTTATATTTGAGTATTTATTGTGAAACGGTGAACAGTGCATTCTGTTCAGTATTTACACATAGTGTAAGGAACCACCTGTCAAAAGAAATTTTAGACAGGTAACACTTCAGGCCTAATGTTTAAATCCTACTATCCTACTGATATTTTAAATGTGAAAGTTTATGAGTATAGACGGGTCGGTGACGTTTGTTACTCTTTTACTTAAAACCTACTGAACGGATCTGGATGAAATTTGACATAGAGATAGATTATAGTCTGGAATAGCACATCCGACATCCACGCGGGCGGAGCCGCTGGCAACAGCTAGTGTAAGATAAAGTTATACCTGCAACTAAATTTTTATATAAATTTTAATTTTGGTCATGTAATTCTATTATTTTTGTAATACATATATTTTGGTAAGCTTTTGTAGAGTATAATACAGTAGACTGGGAAAAATACAGCAAAATTAGTAGGTCAGATCTAGTGCTCATTCAAAGGTTCTTAAAATAACTTTTTCATTATAACAAAAAAGTGATACATGATGTAGAGACCAGCAGTTGTCCATAGTCTACGGTAACTGCTTACCACGAGCTAATTACATATACTATTTGTAGCAACTGGATCTGAAGCCTATTGCTCGTTATTAAAATATTATTATTAATTGTATGTTAGATATTACAATATAGCATTTTCCTACAATTCAGTGATAGTGGTTATATTATGTTTTCCTGTAACGCCTTTTTACATTTTCCTTGTCGCGGCGCTTACACAAATTCCTGAGCAAGCGCACAACATCGACCAATATTGAAACAATACTGCGCAAGAGTGTTGACAGAAACATTTACTCAAATGAATACATACCAACAAATTCTCACATTATATTTTATTGTTTTATAAAACAACTGTTTTATTACATCTTCAGTACGAATAAAATGCGTTTGTCATTTGCGTAGGTGTCTCTACACTGTTTACTTGGAACACAATAGCATTAACCGATGCAATTGAAAAAGTGTATGACGTACAGTCAGGACGGCCCTCATTAGTCGTTGACGGACGGACATAGGGGGGTAGAGGAAGAAAGGTGGGCGGAGGGGCAGTTTAGGTGACACAAGACCACGAGGAATGACTGATCGACCGTCAGAGTCGGCGCCCGCGCACCTCACGGCTCACTATCGGTCGGTATTACGCGCGTTAGTTGTCAGTTGTGTCTCGGCCGCGGTTCAATGCAGACGTGGTTCGCGTCATGTGATTGTGAATGTGTTGTGTGGTGTTAAGGATGCGTGGTGAGGCGGGCGGCGCACGCGGCAAGGCGGGCGGAGTCAGAAGTGGTAGTAACTATCCGCCCATCAGTGCCGCCTACTGGCTGCCACCGTCGAACCCTACCCCCTACCATGTGCCAGGTTCGGATTCCCCCCCATTCATTCACTGATAAGTAGTAGCTAGTAACACGAGTATTATTGGCACAAATGTATCATCCGTTTTGTATCCAATCTATTAAACTAAGATTTATTCTTGTGTGTTTATGAATGACGGACGGTGCATTGCAGCGTACTGTTTTTTTCTCTCTCTCTCTCGTCTGCAGTTTTTCCAATTCGAAACGGAAAGCGTGTCTGACATTGACCGATATGCGGACTGAAAAACAATACGTCTCCGCTGACGCGGTATTATTAAAACTCTGTGGAAATTAAGTGACATTTGTTTTTCTTAATTTTCTTTTTAATTTATTTTAAGAAAATTAGAACGGACCGTTTGGGATTAGTTTGGTTTGAAATTTAAAACTGTTCTCTTGTTTTTTTTTTTGGATTGTGCAACATCAATTTGCATTTGGCTACTGTTGCTATTTTTATTGTTTTAATGAAGTATGTATGCTGCCAGTGTTTTCATTATGGAAATTGGATATTTTTAAGTAAAATGTGTTTGTAATACCTATTTTAAATCCATTGAGAATTCCTCCATTTTTAATTGTCGTAGTAATTCGTAGCATTAGGAAGTGTAATGTATGCCAAACCACAATTTATGTTCTTGGCTCGAAGTGACAAGAACAATGTTTGATACAAATTGTTGAAATAGTCAGTTTGTTACAAAATTAATCGATCGGCTCAAGGGCGATATTTAGGACAAATGCCTAGTTTTATCAAAATAGACTGATTTAAATAAATAAAATGGCCTAATCACATTGAAGTTTAACAAATGTGTATACATTTTGTATACGTATTTTTGCCTTTTTCATTTAAGATTTTGTTATGGAATTTACGTTCAAAAATATAATTTAATCAAAAAGATCCATTTTATTGTAGATAAGATTTAATATCCAAAAATCATTTTTAGTTAAATTTATCCAATATTTTTTTTATTTTTCCCATAACAGATTCTTAAAGACAAATAGAAAGGAATAGCGAACTAAGTATATTTATTAAAATTATTCTGTCATTGTTTTTTTATACTAGTTGATGGCAAACAAGCGTACCTACTAGCCTATTAGACGCTTGCAATACTAGAAGCAGGACTTGCATGTTGCCGACCCATTTTTCACCAGGGCTTAAGATGTAGTAGTAGATCCCAGTATCCCTGGGATAGGAAAACGTTTCTTTCAAAACGCATCTTTAAATGAGATCTCAAGACACACAGGAACTCAACTACACCGTTGTGAAATCAAAATGAATTCATCAGAACATCAAATTTTATAAACAAATGACGCTCAAGGACACATGTAGTTATTTCGTTGTGGTCTTTTGTAAGGTGGAGGTAATTCCCCAGTCGGGTTTTCTATATTGTATGGTGTCGTACCTCTTTTAGACTATGTTATATAACTTTAGTATATTAAAGTTAATCAAGTCCCAAGTCTTCAAAATATTTTGAAGTCTTTTGACGTTTGTTTTGATAACCCACAAGGCATACCTTCAGAATTGAATTATGTGGACGTATAAACAATGGTCATCCATTTAGATATTACGCTAGTGTTTGAGGTTAATATTAAATTCATTTTGTCTATGACTAGTGGTTGCCCCGACTTCGCCCGGGGTAAACTATTTACTACGCAATTTTTTTTCTGTTAGAATCGTCTGCAATATATTGGAAATTCTTTAAAAGATGAAAGAAATCGGTAAAGTCAAAATTTGTGAGTTTGTAAGGTTATAGGGGATTGTCTCTGGATGCTACATCAGTAGGGGGTTTCACCTTTATTTAAATATATAGATTGTTCTTTGTCTGGCGTATTAATATGCTTTTAATTATTTTATTTCTATTTCTCACAATTTTATATTCCTTCTACGACATATATTCTTTTGTATGTGCCAAATTAATTTTTTTGTACAATCAGCAAAACAGAGTTGCGTATTATAAGACTAGCTTTTGCCATTGATTTCTTACCCGCGATAAAAAGTAGCCTCTATACTATTCCAGACTATCTATCTGTGCAAAGTTTCATCCAGATCTGTTCAATAGTTTTTGCGTGAAAGAGTAACAAACATACATCCATACATTCTTACAAACGTTCGCGTTTATAATATTAGTGGGATTGTACTAGTCCTACATACACAAAACTATTGTTCATAAAACCATATTTCCTTATGTTTTATTATCCTCATTGGATTCTGTCACGTGACATTGACAAGCAGCCATTAATTAGTAGCGCGGTTATATTTAAATATAACTGTTCAAAATTTACTTCAGTTTTGTTGTTGGCGACAATTGAGACGTGGTTGATGGATAGGGCGTATCAGCGGACTCTCTTGTGTATGTTATATACATTGTTTTTTAATAGAAAGAAACGTTTGCTAGTAAAATTAGGGGTGTTCTTTTTAATATTAGTTTCACCCTGAAGCTCGGTTTTTTAACACACTAGGGAAAAAGCCCTGTGTAGCGAGGGACTTTACAAACACATTTCACAGACACAAATTAGGCCCTATTCTAGTCTGTGAATTGGTCGTATGAAATAAAATGGTGGCATTTTGGTTTGACGTTCATAAGTATTATATATTTGATCTAAATTAATAGATGAGTTTCAACCTACATATGTCCCACTGCTGGGCACGGGTCTCCTCTCCTCTATCAAGAGAGAGAGAGAGGGTTTGATAACTATACTTAAATAACCATTAACCATCTTTTTTCATTAAAAACAATCCCGCACTAGGGATCAAGCCCGGTGTCGCGGGGGACTTTATAAACATACAATTAACGGACACAAAGTACACCCAAACTAGTAATTTTACACTGAATAATCAAATGCCACTCCAACCGAAATACTTGCATGGCAGTCATTTGTATTATCACTAATCAAGGGCAGTATAATAATATTATTATGCATTATTTTATAAATTATTAAGTTTTTGTTCAATCTTCAATTGATCAATTCAATCAAAGTTAATCATAGCACTAATAACTACCTGTAGTTATATAATATAATTTTAGTTTAATTAGAGACCAGTTTTTATGTACAAACTGCAACGGAGATATGTATACAGGGTCGCTATATGAAGATTAGTTTTTTAGGAAAACCAATGTATGAATTTGTGTGATATATATTGTTATCCGTAGGTTTAGTCTAATTGTACACTGTTTACAAATTTCACTGAAATATATACAATGGTTATCTTTGTGCTCATCACACAAAGATTTGTAATAGGAATGGAACCCATTACTTCCAGCTTAGCAATCAGAGTCACTAATTACAACAGGCCATTACTGACCTGTTTTGACAAGAATACCGATAGTGATAAATCGATAGTGGAATTGAATAAGTTTCGTATTTGACATAAGTTTACGATCGTAAACTTATGTCAAATACGATACATCTGCTTTATATTCTATTCGATTGGACTACCGTTTATGCCACTTGTCGTGACGGGCTGTTAAGTTAGGTACACAGATTTTACAATCAGTGTCAAAAATATAAGATTTGTGACCTGAAATTAGATTAGAATGAACCCAATGTCACGTTGATTGATCAGGTCAAATAGGAGAGGTCTATACTTAATAGTGTAGCAGTGTAATGATTTTAAAAGTATTCTTTATTTAATTAAGAGAGGTAGGGCACCATACTAGCGGGCGAGTGTGACTGAGGAAGGACTTCCACTACAAAAGACTGTAGGCAGTTCTTGTGTCGTTCTTGTGTGAGGAGTACAGGTCTCCAGCGCTCATTTTGGGATGCGTTTGAAAGAAACGTTTGCCTGAGTACAGGTCTCCAGCGCTCATTTTGGAATGCGCTTTGAAAGAAACGTTTGCCTGAGTACAGGTCTCCAGCGCTCATTTTGGGATGCGCTTTGAAAGAAACGTTTGCCTGAGTACAGGTCTCCAGCGCTCATTTTGGAATGCGCTTTGAAAGAAACGTTTGCCTGAGTACAGGTCTCCAGCGCTCATTTTGGGATGCGCTTTGAAAGAAACGTTTGCCTGAGTACAGGTCTCCAGCGCTCATTTTGGGATGCGCTTTGAAAGAAACGTTTGCCTGAGTACAGGTCTCCAGCGCTCATTTTGGGATGCGCTTTGAAAGAAACGTTTGCCTTTGGTCGGCAACACGCAAGTGGACTCTGGTATTGCAAGCGTCCATAGGTTACGGTAACTGCTTAAGATCAGGCTGGTCGTATGCTTGTTTGCCACACACAATTAGTATAAAAAAGGAGTCAAATCGTTCCGGTTTTAGATTGAGCAGAAATTTGATAAACGAAAATAAATGATAAAAGCTTCCTTGATATTTTATGAAATTATATAGGTATTAAAAAATGTTCGATGAGTCAAAGAGCGTCAACTAGGCCGTGTAATTCATTACCAAGCCTACAAGCACGTGGGATAATTAAACGTGGTTTACTGTCCGTTTGTTGTTTATCGTTGCTTATCGATATATATTGTATGCTGTAGCATTGTTTGCATGAGACAATCTAACTGATATAAACTTATATACGTGCTAATAAAATCGATATATTAGGTTCCGCGCAAACGAGCCACTGTGTGTGGTTGAACTCGCCGCACAGTGGTAACGACACGCTATAGGTGGCGACCACTCGCTATTTCAGCAGAAGCGTGAAACTTGTAGCGATCACCGACCTTCATTTTATTTTTTTTAATCACTTATACTTTAGAACAAGCAAAGGGCTTGTAAAATGAAGAAAGAAAAAAGTATTTTAACGCAAAAATCACGTACTGCATAAGTAAAGGACAATGAATTACAAAAACAACAAACAAAAAGACATACCCACAAAAATACAACACTAAGAAAAGAGACATTTGTATAAAAATAAATATTTTTGCAAGATATTTTTTTTTTGTTTTAATAAGACAACTCCCGCACTAGGGAACAAGCCCTGTGTCGCGGAGGACTTTAAAAACATACAATTAACGGACACAAAGTACACTGGTCTCGGGACAACCATTTATGGGTCACACATTTTTTTCCTGTGTGGGGATCGAACCCGCAACACGCCTCGCAGAGGTAAATGGCGAGGTAACCACTTAGCCACTGAGCCAACCGTGCAGTCATTTGCGTGGTATCAAAGACGTGGCGCGCGACAGCCACGGGTGGCTGTGGTCGATAGCCCGTTTGCACGGAGCCTAAATGATAAGCTTGCGTCACGATGCACAGTCATAATAATCTGTTTCTCATCGATACTACATCGACAGCTGTAGGTATCGATAAATAAATTTTGCAACAATCGTTATTGTATTCGTACTCGTATACAGTTGTTATAAATAACGTTTAGTGTAATGTAATTACTTTATTACAATGTGGCTTATGAGATTTAAGTTTATACCTATGCATTTTATAGAACAGGGCCGTACTATGACGTCTTTATAGTGATTAATTTTCGATCGTGACTGGTCAGCATAGAAAAACTATTGGTACTTCGATAACTACGTTACTGCGCCGGTTGAGAAGTTAATTTGAAATTGTAAGCCATTTTAAAAACAAATTAAGATCGAAAATAAATCGCTATAAGAGAAGGTTTCGGTAAGGCTTCAGTATGACTACCTAGTTAGCTTTGTAGTAAAGGCCTGCACTTCTGTTTGCGAAATAGAGTTTGGTTGTGGGGTCCTGATTTTGACTCCCGTGTCAGAATAAAAGTGTTATTGGGTTTTTATCAGTAGCATGATAAAAGTCAAGAACTGCACCCGATGCACCCTATTACATAGGACCTAACATACCTGGCGAAACATGAACTGCCTGCAACTCTGCCTACCCCATTTTAAAAAGTCGTTATGCAAATCTTTTGATCTACAAAGTTAAAGAAATAAATACAAAATGTTTTACTGTCTTAAAATCATCTAATACTAATTAAATCTCTCGTCTAGTCCAATATATTCCTACCCAATAGGAAAATTTGGTCGTCACTAACACCTAAGATGCACCTCATATAAACACAGCTCGGATCTAGTGACGTCATGATAACAATACGCCGCACATCGGAATCGGTAAATAAACTATGGATCAGAAGACAATCGCATTCCATCGGCCGTTTGTTTGCGCCCGCGCTACGCCACCGCGGCGACTGTCGCTTCAAATAAATAAACAAGGCTCACTGAAAGAATATTTCAATTGTAAACATTTTGATTTGTAATAATTGAGGTATTTATTGGTGCAGTTATTTGTGGGTTGGTTGAATAATAAACAAATACAATGTAGTGTCTTTGGATACTTTCTGATAAGACAATTTGAAAAGCCGGAACTACATGTCTTGTATTCGTGATGTCTCAGATAGATCGGTTTAATTAATTTAGTAGGTATATTTTTATTTTTAAAAATACCTACTGCTTGTATGCCATCAAGCAAACGGCCCAGCTGATATTAAGCAGTTACTATGGACGCTTGCAATACCAGCGGTATCACTTGCGTGTTGCCAACCCATTATTTTTTACACCAGGGTTTTAAAATGAAGTATCCCTAGGATAGGAACACGTTTCTTTCAAAACGCGTGAGTACAGGTCTCTAGCGCTCATTTAGAAATCTAAATGTAGTGGAGGTCCTTTCGCAGTCGGGCTTGCTCAATAGAATGGTGCCCTACCTCTCTTAAAAAAGACTACTTCCCGCAAACAAGCCCTGTATCGAAGAGGACTTTACAAATATGCAATCAGGCGTACAAAGTACAAAGTAATACAAAAAAGGTACATAGTGACTGCCTTGGTGGTCCAGTGGTCGCAGTATGCGCCTGCTGTGCACGAGGTTGTGGGTTCGATTCCCACACAGGACAAAACTTTGTGTGACCCACAAAGAGTTGATCTGAGTTTGGAAGTAATTTGTGTCCGTTAATTGTATGTTTGTTAAGTCCCCCGCGATACAGAGCTTGTTCTCTAGTGCGGGAGTTATCTTTTTTTTAAAAGTACCGCAATGCATCACCTATCGTCTAATTAAAAACATTCTATATTTCTAGTATTGCTTATTTCCTCATACATACGGGTTAGCCCCGCATACTTTCTGTATTCATTTATATTGCTGATTTCGTCATGCGAGTTGTAAATTACATGCTCGTTTATATACCCTCTATAATGTTTGTATGCAAAACAAACTTTTGCGGTGACAAAAGTAGCATGCGTAATGTCAAAGATATGCCGTTTGTTCATGTTGATTTCTTAAGCAAAGGTATGTGTATCAATCAGCCAGTTTCAGTCTACTGCTGGACATCAATCAATTAGCAGTCCACTGTTGGACATAGGCCTAGCCTAACACGCGCTACAGTACACGGTCCTCCGCCTTCCGCATCCAGTCCGTCCCAGCGACCTTTTTTAGGTCGTCGGTCCACCTAGCTGGTCACCCTACCTTACGCTTACCGAGTCGCTTACTGCTGGACATAGGTCTCTTCTAATTCACACCTCAACACCCGGTCTTCCATCTTTCGCATCCAGTATACCCCAGCAACCTTCTTAAGGTCATCGGTCCATTTAACTGGAGAACATCCTACCTTACCAACGTATAGCTAGTAAAATTCCTGGACACGGAAAATGGATGAAGAAAGAAAGAATAGATCGATGAGATGGAAAAGGTGATCTTGGTATCGCAAGTATAGACTACGGCAACTACTTAATAGCCAATCAGTAGTTAAAAAAAAAAGGAGATCATTAAATAACATTATGTAATTACCCTCGGTCAGCTCAGGACTGATTGATATGGAAAACTTTGTCCAGCAGTGGACGTCTTTGGGCAGAGATGAATGCAATTTTATGTCTGGCTGAGCTTAGCCTTAAATGTTGATCGTGAGGTTTTAGGTTCGATACCCAGTTGGGCATTGCTATTGGGTTTTTCTGTAAGAGATTTTAGAAACAGCATCGACCAATTATTTCCGGCCTTAAGACTCTTTATCTATGATGATAACTATAGACAGACGCCACGTTCATATTGAGCATTAATGAGATACAACACGAGATACAGCACAGCTGATTATGACGTAGGCGTTCGTCATGCGTAGCTTCATAACAATCGTATAAATGTATTGCTCACACAAACGAATTACTCGACTCGTATTACATTACATTACTGACCCAACAAGACTCGATTGTGGTCGACAATTATTTAAATTAACATTTATTTTAACAGCGCTTTATCAAGTAATTATAGCTGATTGTGTATCATTAATAATTACATAGCTTCATTATATCAATATACTAGCTGTTGCCCGCGGCTCCGCCCTAACCTAAAGTAGTATAAAAAAACACAGAAATACGTTTCTAGCTTCTTACTTATATTATACTAGCTGTTGCCCGCGGCTCCGTCCATCATCATCATCATCATCTTAGCCGAAAGACGTCCACAGCTGGACAGGCCTTTCCCAAAGATTTTCGTAGCGTTATCCATCGGCTACCCGCAACCTTTACTAGGTCGTCGATCCACTATGTGGAAGGCCTTTTTTATGCATATGAATAATTATTATATAATGTACTAGCTGTTGCCCGCGGCTCCGCCCGCGTGGATGTCGGTTATCGCTGCAAAAAGTAGCCTATGTGTTATTCCAGACCATAATCTATCTCTGAGCCAAATTTCATTCTGATCCGTTCAGTAGTTTTTACGTGAAAGAGTAACAAACATCCATCCATCCTTCCATACTCACAAACTTTCACGTTTATAATATTAGTAGGATGACACTCACGTTTTTCCAGATATGTTTAGTCCTATATAATAGAAGAATAAGAAAGAAACAAATAATCATTCATTTGATCCAACCAAAGAGAACAGTGCAATTCCAACGTATTACCTACGTATACATCTACATGCAAAAATAGGGGGCAATTTTATTGCCATTTTTATCAATTTAGCCACTTCACTGCTGAACATATCCCCTTTCTCCATCCCCTTAACCATTGGCTGCATACAACCTTCACCAGGTCGTTAGTCTACCTTATTTTGTAGAGCTGCTCGCGCTGCGTCGTTCTGTATTGCCATTTATTCAGCACACTTTTATTTTCAATATCCTTGTAAAACAAACAAAAAGACTGGGCGTTTTGATTCATCACATAATCCAAATAACACTTTACCCCACTCAAGCGTAGAACTTGAAAGATTTGTCAAGTTTGACATTTATTTTAGAAAATCAGGACAGTAATCTATTAAAGTCGAAATTATTAATTTAAACCAAATACTCTAGATTGAAAAGTTTCGTGTTTCCAACAGCGAGTGTCAAAGTTGAATTCCACTTGAAATAATTTACCATACATAATTAAAAAGTAAGCTTTGCTAACTTGATATCTTTACTTGGAGTTTGTTTATTAATTTAGGCGGAAATTCCATCCTTAAGTAAAAAGTATTTTATTTTTATCTTCATTTTACATGGCCAAGCTATCTCAATAACTGTACTATAAGAGTGCGGAAAGTATTTTCCAAATTGCACCGGTAGATCCTAAGATTGGCATTGGCACATTCCAACAAAAAACAATCATTATAAGAAAAAATCTGTATGCACTCACACGCGTGGTAACCCTTATATGTATAAATAGAGACATTTTTAATTGTTAATATTTTCGGTATTTTCACGTCAAAACGAAAGGGATAAACGTACCCAAATTCGGTTGGACGTGAAAATGCCGCGGTCATTGTTTCGCCATAAATTAGAAATCTCGCCGAGAATCGTTACAATTAGTCACCGCTTCTAGTTTAGCAATCATGGCACAGATTAAAGAGAATAGATGCATCACAGAGCACTGCCGATTAAATACGACGGCGTTCAGGGTTATCACATAAAAGAAAATGTGAATTTTAAAATTATTTTATAAATATTTTTAAATTCTTTGCCCTATCAAAATAATTAATCTTTACTAATATTATATATGTGAATGTTTGGATGGATTTATCAATTACGCCAAAACAGGTAAAGGGATCTAGATAAAATTTGCCCATAGGCTATTTTTTATCCCAGAAATAATCACTGTTCCCGTGCAATCGTACCTAGTACTTGCGATCATAGTTTTGCCTGTTATTTTAACAAGGTTTATGGAAAAAAAGGTGAATCAAAATACTTGTAATATTTACGAACACCGTTAGTTTCACATTAATTTGTACTATCAGTTTATTACTACAAACATAATATATTACGTTATTTTATATGAGTACTATACTAGGTCATTAGTGACTAATGTTTTTATAATACTTGTGATGTAATTACTGTAATAAAATAATGTATGCCTAACATTATGCGTCACAAAGTGAAACGTTATAAAAAGATTTTTTTTTTTTTCTATGACTGCCAATCGTACTTAATCGTAGTACGTTTTCGTTAGTATCGTAGTACACTTTTATATACTAGAGCCTAAAATAATAACAATAATGTATTGTTAAATGAGTTATAGGTCGTTTCGCCCGAAATTTGTTCGCCCGAGCGGGCCAAACGGCAAGTAATAAAACCTCCATCGGGCGAAACGCTCAATCAAATATTATAAATTTTGTAATTTGGTCGTTTTGCCCGCTCGGGCGAACAAATGGCGGGCGAAACGAGCTATAACTCTGTTAAATATCTGCGCTGGACATTTTATAGTCCACAAGTAGGTGCGTAATGATCTTTATTCCTTTACTCTCATAGGCCGATGGGACACCAATTCCGATACAACCTGAGAGATGAGCCGTAGGATCAACTGTTTACGGTTTAGTTTATAATAATGAAATGTATATCAAAGAACAATATGCCAAAAAATATTCAAATCGTTTTCAAAAATATTAAATAGTAAATTGCCAGCCCTAACGAACTAGCTAGCGACACATAACATGACACGTCGATACTATCCCGATATTTTACCATGGTTAAATTGTTATGTTTACACGGCTCGCTTAGAACGTACTATTATATACTGTATCAGTTCACAGCCAGCAATGTATGCTAAAGCTAAACGTGCATTCGTAAACGCGAATCAATTTAGGTGCGCTGTTGGCATTCGAAATTATTACTGACGCGGGTTTAACAGCGAATTCGGGGATTAGCACAAAAAATGCAATTTCTGTTCAATGCTAAACGATCCGTTTTAAATCTCTCTTTTTATTACACGACCCACTAGCTTAGTAAAATATACAAGTGGGGGGACTATTTTACAACGAATGTTCATGGAAAGTACAATATTTTTTCCTACAGTATCTGGAAAATCCTAGTCATCATTCTAACTAAACCACAACTATTATTACGCATAAAATCATTTTTTTAAATCTATTTGCTGCCTGTAGCTTCTCTCTCGTTGTACCTATATTATAATAATAATAGCATGACATATATGTACATTATGTCCCACCGCTGGGCACTGCGTCTCTATTAAGGGAGAGAAAGAGAGGGTTAAGGCCTAAATTCACACACGCTGGCCCAGTGCGGATTGGTGAATCAGACATTACAGACATGTATTAAGATTTTTTTAAAGATATATGTGGGGTTCATCACAATGTTATCCTTCACCGTTAGCAGATGGTAAATTATTTGATTAGTACATAAAAACTTCACATAGTGAAAATACTGCTTATTTATATAAAAACTATCCTATCTATTAAGATCAACCAAGCAAGAAACATTTACATAAATTTCATTACAATCAATGAAGTGGTTTCGGAGACTAGCGTGCACAAACATGTTATTGATGATGATCATGTGACATGGGATTTTTATATCATCATCATCATCATCATCTTAGCCGAAGGACGTCCACAGCTGGACAGGCCTTTCCCATAGATTTTCGCAGCGTTATCCATCGGCTATCCGCAACCTTTGTCATCAGGTCGTCGATCCATCATGTTGAAGACCTTTTTTATGCATATGAATCCTTACTTATATTATAAATGTGAAAGTTTGTAAGAATGGATGGATGGATGTTTGTTACTCTTTCACGTAAGAACTACTGAACGGATCTGGATGAAATTTGGCACAGAGATAGGTTATGGTCTGGAATAACACATAGGCTGGTTTTTGCAGCGATAACCGACATCCACGCGGGCGGAGCCGCGGGCAACAGCTAGTAATAATGTATATGTATTTCTGTACATTTAAACAATATTCAGTGCAGGTGGGCATCCATTCTCGAAGGTATAGTTAGTTCAAAAAGTCAACGCGTTAGTCATTTAGTGTGGTGTTTGAACAATGAGTGTGTCGCAATGTTTGTGTTAGAAACGTGCGCGTGCGCATAAGTACGCGTATGTGTGTGTGCATTATCAGTATACCTGCATAGCTAAATACATGTGGGGTGATGTGTTTATTATTATTCGTGGTTTAAATAGTTTAATCGTTCATGTTTCCATTTTTTTAAATGTAATAATGTTTTAATTTAAATTATCTAGATAGATGGCTTATCTAGTGAAATATTGAATCGTTTGCTTTTAATATGGCATCTAGTATGATGCCCATGATATTTTATAATAAAAATATATGCATAAATTATTTTTTATTACGATAGGAAAAAGTAGATGTATCTTTACCATTTTACGAGCAATAGCTGTTATTTATACAGTAGTGTCATCTCCTGAGTTTCCAAAATTCCTTTCTTAGTCGATGCTTACGTTGTAAAATTAAACCTGTTTCAAATTTCAGCCTACTAGTTACTATGCGTTAAACGTCAGTCAGGAACGCACAGTCAAAACTAGAAGGCTATAATTTGAACCAGGTTTTATTTTACAACGTAGACTAAGAAAGGAATTTTGGAAACTCAATTCCTAAACTGGTAAAAAGCCGATGCTTTTTACCAGTTTAGGAATTGAGTTTTTATTTTACAACGTAGACTAAGAAAGGAATTTTGGAAACTTAATTCCTAAACTGGAAAAATAAAAGACGCTAGTAAGCTATATATCATTACGCTACAATCTCAAAGAAGCACGGTAGTAACAATAAACCACGGGAAACAGCTAGTAACTCATAACAACCAATCTCCTTATGACGATATCCACAACATCTGAAATGTATCTCTGCATCACACCTATACAATTACAGCAGCTAACACATCTCACCTTTTACAAAAAAGTAAAAACCACAAAAAATTGTAAACTCCATATCTTATAATACAAAGCGGGCATTGTAACGTGAACTGTTGGAAGGTTTACGTAACGACACGCAACACTTGTATAAACACACGCACACACGCGCACGCCTGCGCGGGCGCAGCCTACTGATAAAGATCGCTAGATTAGCGAGAAGCGTGCGATATGCAAGGATTATAATTAATTAATTAACTGGTTTGTTGTAAACGGCTATTTATAATTGAAGCATGAAGATTTTTTTATACTGTACTATGACTATGCGTGGGCGCGGTTGCGGGTAACCGATGGACAAGGTCGGCTCAGGATCGAGAGTTGTAGAAATCCTTTGGGGAGGCCTATGTCCAGCAGTGGACGTATTTTGTCTGAGATGATGATGATGATGTACTATGACACTACACTTAGTAGTATACAATTATAATTTTGTTTTCTTTTTTTTTTCATTTGCTAAAAAACCTCATCATATTTTTTCAGTATTATTAATATACCTACTGTAAATTTAAAGTAAATTGTAGTACAAAGATTGTATTGCATATAACAAATGAGTATCTTAATTAAAAAAATAAAATAAACGTGTTTTCTCCTAAAGACACTATTGAATTTTTTATACGTAATTTTCTCACGTCTATTTACAGCGATACTACTTAAAAACAAACACACAAACCCACTTTCAACATTGATAAACGACCAACAACAGCACAAACACAAGCAGAATAACAATTGAGAAACTTAACCGATTCCATTGCATTCAACCGGTCGGCTCACCAACGAAAACGAATCAAAAGTTTCACAGACAGACCCTCGGAATACACTTGAGCTAACTGATCTATGCGTGACATGTGTATAGTGGTAACTCACTAACGACTAACGACCTTCTAAAGCGTGGTCTGCTCAAACCGCCAAGTTTTAATTGAGTTGCAAAACAAAAGACGCGACGGAAGCCACTGTCCCGCTTAGGGTTGGCAAATAAGGATTGTTTAGGTTGAAAGTAAATTAAAAATACACATATAAAATACCAGTGACCCGTCCGGCTTTGCACGGATAAGTACACTGACGGACTCATAAACTGCATCAAAGTTCAGGATTATTTTTAAAATTATTTTTTAATAAGTATGATAACTTTTTAGATTAAATTATATAAATATGGAAAGACTGGGTCTTAATCTCAAAAAAAAGGAAAATTTAAAAATAGAACTGCAGTAAAACAAATGAATATAGCCGGGAAAAGAAAATTTACTCGTAGTATCAGATTTGCGTGTTATTTATAGCAAAGTTTTAAATTGATTATCATTGATTTTTTATTCTTTTGTCAATTGAATTATTGTTACCAGCAGAATTGTTGGGTTAGTTTTTTAACTCATCGAGAGTTTTTGAACCATAATATGGATACTTCGTCCGAACAAGCGGCTCAAATTGTAGCATTGGTGCGGGAGGGCTTGGATCAACGAACGATTGGTAGAAATTTAAATTTAAACCAGTCTACGGTTTCTAGAATATACAGAAGGTTTTTGGAGACAGATTCTTACAGAAGGAGACGTGGTACAGGCAGGACTCGAGCAACCACCGGTCGTGATGACCGATTTATTGTTACAACTTCCCTGCGAAATCGTTTCCTCACGTCTGTTAACATCAAAACAGAGCATAATGAAGTGCGTGGAGTAAACGTGAGTGCACGAACAATAAGAAGAAGGTTAAAGGAAGCGGATATCACCCCTTTTAGACCAGCAAATGGTCCAAAGTTGTCTGTAGCTCACAGACAAGCTCGCTTAAGATTTGCGCGTGATCACCTGAATTGGACAGAAGAGCAATGGACCTCCGTATTGTTCACGGACGAGTGTAGGACATGTTTATATGGTGCAGATGGTCGCAGAAGAGTCTATCGTCGACGTGGGGAGCGATATGCTCAAAGTTGCATTGAGGAGCGTGTTCCTTTTGGAGGCGGTTCGTGTATGGTCTGGGGTGGCATATCGATGAACGGGCGAACAGAACTTGTGTTCATAGACATGGTCCGTCAAAACGGTAATAGAGGGGGTTTGACTGCACATCGCTACATAACAGAGATCTTAGAAGATCACGTGGTGCCTTACATGGGATTCATAGGCGAAAATTTTACTTTAATGCAGGATAATGCCCGGCCGCACGCTGCTGCACAAGTTCGACAATATTGCGAAGAGGTTGGGATACGTACAATGAATTGGCCAGCACGCAGCCCGGATCTTAATCCCATTGAGCATGTTTGGAACAATTTAAAAAGAGCTGTATATGCGAGAAACCCTTTGCCCACGACAGTGGCAGCACTAAGAACAGCACTTTCAGAAGAATGGGACAATATTCCGCAAGATCTTTTAATAACCCTAATAAAATCTATGCGGAACAGATTAGAATCCGTAATAAGGGCACGTGGAGGTAATACACCTTATTAAAACATAAATAAACCCTTGCATAAAGTTTGTGTCTATTGTTAAAACCAATTTTTTAATTAAACCAATTTTCCTTAAATTTCTGTTTTTCTTCAAAAAAAGTCTTAAGGTCCTTTCCAGTACACAAACTTAAACTTAAGGATATGACCCTACACTGTTTTAAAGTTCACGAACCAATCTAGAGGTTTCAATTTAAATCTGTATAGAAAGTTTGACTACTTGGTTAAAATATTTATTTCAAAGTCGTCTATTACTTTGATGCAGTTTATGAGTCCGTCAGTGTATTTATTTAGTTTTCGTAGGATTTTTTAAAATAAAGTGATATTTATTTTGTGTTTTATATATTGTAGATATAATTGTAAAGTCCACCGCGACATTGCAATGTATGGCTTTGCACGGATAAGTATTTATTTAGTTTTCGTAGGATTTTTTAAAATAAAGTGATATTTATTTTGTGTTTTATATATTGTAGATATAATTGTAAAGTCCACCGCGACATTGCAATGTATCTATGATGGAAGTAGACGTTGAAATTGTTAAAAACAATTGATTTTTTTTACTACTACTATACTAATATTATAAATGCCAAAATAACTCATTTATTTGTTAGTTTGTTACCTTTTCACGACATACATCATCTTAACGAATGTATCTTAATAACATTTTGAAAGTAGAAAAATGGTATTCTGCGGAAAAATATACCATTTGTATTGACGGGCGACACCGCGTTCAACAGCTAGTTCTGTGTATAGCGATAGAGTAGATAAATTGCGCAATATATATATCAAAAATCTGAACTTAATCTCTACAGCACGGTTCCCCACTCGCTGACAGGTCTCTGTGTAGCAAAAAGACAGGTAATTATAAACAGGAATACATCTATTTTGTATGAAGTTTCAAAAACAAGGTATTTAATTAAACAGCAGCGGTAGACAACCATGATGCCTTTTTGCTCCGTTTTACCCTTTACGTAAACGCGATTTGGTCTAAGATTTACGGGATTAATGTCCGCTATATGTGTAGTTTAGACACAACGTATTGTAAAGATGGGTATCGACATCAAGAGTTGACTGACTGACTTCTCAATACTGCACCGTTGCCCGTTCAGTGGGTTCGTTCCTGAGGGCCCCGGTTCCTGAGGCACCCGTTCCGGAGGGACCCGATTCATTTTTATCGTAATAAATGTAATTAACTAGTAGTTTAGGTAAAAAGTACTGTCCGCAAATAAGATGTTTAATAAAGTTTGATAATTTACTAAAAAAATAATATTTATCTTTAAGGATTAGGAAAAAAATAAAACACAACTTTAGTTAAGGCAAATATTATAATTAAATACTCTTTTAGAGTAATCACATTAAAATTTAAAAAATAATTGGCCAAGTGCATGTCGGGTCACGCACAATGTAGGGTTCCGAAATTGCCGTTCCCAATAATGGTTTCAGCATTTATGACTTTTGAGAACATAGGAATGGTAACAATTTTGGTAAAGTCTTGAAATACGTCGCATTAAAAGGGTCGCAGGAAAGGAAATGGAAGAGGAAGGTGAGGGGAGTCACTCCGCCCGGCGATTTTTTATATTGAATATTGAAATTCTAAAAATTTGGTAGGTATAAAATTATATGATACCTAATGTTTTTTTTCTTGTTCGTATGTAACTACCTAAATATTAGATTCTGAGGGGATCGCAGTTTTAACCTAACCTACTTATTATTTTAATATGATCAGGTATTTCTGCTGGTCCGTGTGGTCACGGATTAAGAATACAAATGTCACCACCCCGTTCCATCCCGTGAGTGTCGTAAGAGTCGACTAATGGAATAAGTGTTATGCACCGAAAGAAAGGGAAAACTTGAAACAAAACCAACCCGTCTGGCCAGCGTGGTATAGTTGGCTAATATCCCTGTAAATGGTTCGAGGAGACCCGTGCCCAGCAGTGTGACGTTTAAAGGTTGAGATGTATGTATTTCTGCTCCTACATAATATATATGTACGAGCCACTTCAGTCACGAACTGTAGGAGTCTGATTTTTTCTTATTTTTATTGAAAAAATCTAAATGAAGTTTTAGGAACTTGCAATTCCTTGTTCCTTGATCTGTATAGTGAAGTTTTCAAAGATTGGTATGATGGCATTTCTTTACTAGGGCCCTTTTTTTAAGTCTGCCATTCTTTTTTCAATTATTTGTTGTACTGAGTCGTAATTGATCGTCACTTCTTTCTTTAAGTCCCCGACAGCGACATGCACTTCATTTAAAAAAAAATCTGGCACACATTGTGGTAAATGATTCACTGCACCAACACATTTAACTGTTTTTTATTGCTGCAGGTCCACACACTTGAATTTTTATTTTTTCTACGCAATACGTAGGCATGTCCGGCACGTACCAACCATTTTCCACCCATCTTTTTCTCGTAAATTGATAATTTAGATCGCGCCCTCTAGAAGGACCAGCTTCCTACATGTTTGAATAACACACTGAACTTTCTTATCAGTTGCTAATGGCATTACCAATTATTTAGTACACTTACGTAAAAGAGATACAAAATACAATTTTATGGTTAGATGAAAAAATACAGATATATTGTCCAGCCGGCCGCGGTAGTTCTATTGTTTATAATAACTGGTTCTTGCTCGCTCAGGTAAATTTTTGCAACCCTTTACGCCCAGTTGTGCAATTTTTGAAATAATTAGTTATCGTTGTCTATAATAAATTTTAAAATATATTTTTATGTTCTGTTTACATTACCATTACATTTACTTTTTATTTCATAAAAATGTACTTATAATATCGAGTATTTATTTAAAATTTATTTTGATTTCAAACAAATTACTTTCATCTTAAACACATACCTACATTTTTACTTTTTTTGTTGACTCTACAAGTTGAAAATAATAAAAATCCATTTTAATTATATTTATCGTATTCGGGTCCCTTCGGAACGGGTGCCTCAGGAACCGGGGCTCTCAGGAACGAACCCGGTTCAGTGGCTTAAGTGGTTACCTCGCCATTTACCCCTGCACGGCGTGTTGTGGATTCGATGAACGGGACAAAAAATAATCCATAAATGGTTGTCCCGCGTCTGGGTGTACTTTATGTCCGTTAATGTATGTTTGTAAAGTCCCCCGTGACACAGGGCTTGTTCCCTAGTGCGGGAGTTGTCTATTTTTTGTTTTTTAAAAAATACGAACACAAGACAAGTGGCTTGGCAAGTCAACTGTCGCCACCTGATTTAAAAGCTTACACAGTACGTAATTTTAATATTTTCCTAAGAAAGAGTGAAGTAAACGAAGATATATATATATACATGGCATACATTGCTGTGTGCATACTTTCTTGAACGATTTGCATGTTGACAAACGTTCGTACATGACACAATATTTCACTTTTGTTTAAATTATACATACTTATAATATTATAGTTATTTGCCATGCCTGACTGACTGATTCATCAACGCAGAGCCATAAACCATTGGGGCTACAAAGTTGAAATTTTGCTATAATCCAGTCAAATAGGCCAACCTCGGATTTCATTATAATAAATTCTTGTATACCTTTTATAATAGAGCTATGCCCTAAAGATGGTATATACATAATTCCAGCTTGTTATCATGAGTTCCCGCACTAGGGAACAAGCCCTGTGTCGCAGTGGATTAAACAAATATACAATTCACGGACGTAAATTACACCTAGACTCGGAACAAATATTTCTGGGTCACACAAAGTTTGGTTTCGTATAGAAATCGAACCCACGACCTCCGGGGTAGCTGTCAGGGTTACTGACCGCTAGACCAACAGGCCAGTCACGATTTGACTGGAGTCGTTTAACCCGGGCAAAGTCGGGGTAATTAATATTTGTATTTAAAACGTTACAGAACATCGACCATGGCCTTGCACTTTCTCAAACATAAATCATCCATATTACCACACTATTTTTCCGTACGACATTACGACCGCTAAATGCGATGCTTAAAAATAAACATTTTTTTTTTCGTTTAAAAATAAAAATAAGTTCGAACATAGTTCTCAGAATAGTCCAGCATGCAACGTGACGTCATTTGGCATGCATGACATGCGCTTGCATGACGCAAATCGCTACAAAACTTCTGTATAGAATTCCGAAGTTCGTTTTGAAATATAATTCTTTGAGCGGTTTAGTTGCTTGGCCATGCTTAGCATAAATGATGTACGAGTGTGTGTTGTGTGTCTTAAACCGAAAAGTATTATTGCTAACATTTCGAAGAAATATGTGAAATTGATATTTTATTTTAAAAAGAAGCAGTAGGAAACACGCTACGCCCCAAGTATTGCAAGCGTCCATAGGCTACGACGAACGGTAATTACTAAATATCAGGCTTACTAAATGGTACGTTGCCACATAAGTAATAGAAATAAATAGTAATAGTACAAAATATTTAAATATAAAGGTCTTCGAGGTAAATAAAAATTAAATTAACCAATAACCACTGCATTATATACTTTTCATACATAGCATAATACTTCTTGGAATTTGATAGAGCAGCAGTTACTGGCAGTTAGACTTACTAACTTTTTTATGCTTTTAAGTAGGCAAACAAGCATACGATCCTAATAGTCAACCGCAGGCTTATTTGTCTCTAAGGCTGCAGCACAAATGTCAGCCTTCGTACTGATGGTAACGCAACGTAAATGATGCTCCTGCGATAGGTAACTGCTTACCATCATACATAGGTATATTTGTTGGTTATTTAGTGCGGTATTTCCGCACTTAATATGTCTCTCGTAGACAGAGATGTTCACACAGACTGACAATAACAATGTACTTTAAAAGCTATAAACTCATTCGCAAATCCTGTCTTCTTCACTAGCAAACATTTATACACTAAACAAAATCCTTGAAGTATTCAACAAATGCTTGAGCAGTGAGATCGTGCTGTATCTCGATGTAGATGTAACAAATCATACATGTTCTACTGCTGAGCACGGGTCTCCTCTCTAACAAGGGAGCTAAAGGATACCTAATGCAGATCATTGGTCAGATAGGTATTTAGAATTCCTTCAAAGACATGTCAATTTCTTCACGATTTGTTTTTTCACCGTTAGCAGAAGGTAAATTATTTTATTAATATGTATAAAATTCCACAAAGTGAAATTTAAATATATGCTACCACTCAGGATCGAACTCACTATTCAGAAGTATAAGTCGGCTACCACCGCTCTCCTGTCTCGATGAATTTAGACTATTTCTTCCACAACCTTTTATACTGTAACTTCTTTTTTTATCCAAAATCTATTTGCACTAGACAGTTGTCGCAAGCAGGCGCCGCCGCTGCCGGGAAGCTCGAACCGATCTCCAGATCATTATCAACCTCGCTTCCGCACGACGAGCCCGACGTCAGTTTACATTTCTGCCTAGAGCTTCTAGCTACGTTTGCCTTGAATCATGCGGGAGTGCGAGATGAGCGAAACTTAGCGAAACGGAGCTAAGAAATACTGTTGTGTACAAAGCGTTTACGAGATGACGCTAATTTAGGTTTATTGCGTTGTGAACATTGTAAAGATGGTTGTAAATTTATTAAATAGCGAATATATATTTTGTGACTTTAATATAAATTTTGCAATCTACAAAGTCTACATAGAGTCGTGCTTTGTTGCCATTTTACAGCAGTATAAATAATATAATCGTTTAATAGCAACCCATATATGTCCCACTGCTGGGCACGGGTCTTCTCTCCTCTATTAAGAGACGGGCCCACACGCTGGCCTAATGCGGGTTGGTGAATCAGACATGCCTTTAGGATTTCTTGTAAGACATTTGGGTTTCCTCACGATATTTTTGCTTCGCCGTTAGCAGATAATCGTTTAGCATTTTTAAATTAACTAAGTACATTGTAACATAATGTGTGTAAACGTGTAAAATGTGCCAACAAAAGTAGATAATATCTTTTCCAAAAATGTCCCTACTCCCAGTATCTTCGTATCGCTAGGTGATTAACCTCTTTCATCTCACGGTAAGACCTCGTCCTAAGACCCAATGTACGTTATCAGACCACCTGGTGACTGTTGACACAGCTAACATGGCGTCCGCAGCCAAGTAATTTAATATCGGCCCGATATCATACAACTTGAGTGTTTTGTAAACTAAAGAGTGAGAGAGATGGGAGATATTCTTTTGTGATGGCACTTGTGTGTCGACGGTGACTGTAGGACTCGAGTGGTGCATATGTGAATATAATGTACATATAGTATTGTTTGAAGAATACACTCTAGAAACTATGCGGGGCACATAGGTAGAAGACAGGAATGGTCATAACAAAATTCTAATAACTGCCTAGATTCATAAGAGCTCTTAGATATATTAAACAACTAGCTGTTGCCCACGGCGCCGCCCGCGTGGATGTCGGTTATCGTGATAAAAAATAGTCTATATGCTATTCCAGACTATAGTCTATCTCTGTGCCAAATTTCATCTAGATCTAGTAGTTTTTGCGTGAAAGAATAACAAACATACTTCCATACATTCTTATAAACTTTCGCGTTCATAATATTAGTAGAATAAGTAGGATGTCAGGGGACAGGAACAGGCATGCTTCAAACTTAACCTCCATTTTTTTGCACTGCACAAATGGTTAAGTATTCTCCTTCTCTTTTTCTTTCTTTCAAAAGACTTCTCTCACACTAGAGAACACGCAATATGTCGCAAGGAATTTCGACAAATACAAGTACACTCAGGTTCGAAATAAACGCACATAGTTTTGTCTCGTGGATCAAACCCACAAAATGGCGAAATAACTACTTGAGCCACTGAACAAGCCATACCAGTCAAAACAACAACCAATGTCAAGTTTTTATAAAAATATCGTCAAGTTTTCAAGTCGACGCAATATTCTCATAGAGGCGTAAGTTTCAGTAACAAACTGAATGAGAAGCCGGCACCAACTATTTGTCGTCAGTTCTGCATACTTACCGTTTTACGGACGAGTTTACAATTGATGGGTCGTGCCGCGGGCGACTTTCGACTTTGATAAGACTTTTGTGTGGCCACGAGATTTGCGAACTATGGAATTATGGACGCTTTACGCTGTGTCAAGTTGATTATGACGACAAGAGTTCTTTTGTGCTTTCCTCAAAGCGGGCGGAATTATATGTATGTATGTGTTATTTTGATAGGCCATAAGAATAGGCCGCGGTATCTACTTACGCATAAAGCAAGCCGTATGCTTATTTTCCACACAAGAAGTATAAAAAAAAATTATACCAATGTGTAATTTTTTTTATTCAATTATGGTCTTGTAATGTGAAAGTCCTTCTTTAAGGCTATAAGTACTCATATGTCGCTCGTGAATAGTTACAACTCAACACCACGTGGCAACTGCGGGCAGATTCTAAGGGCCGGTGCACATATAGAGAAGCACAGCGCAGAGCATGCCCGCGTTTCTAAACGCGTGGCACAGTCGAATTTCTATGCGCCAATTAATTGTGTTACTTGATTCTGATTATTATTTCAACGAAAACAATGTCGATAATAGTTTGACACTGAAAAATGCTTCGCTTTGTGCGCGCCGGCCCTAAAAACCAATGTAAACATAGAACACACCACGTGGACAAGCCGCGAGTAGATTCTGAAACTACTATAAACATAAAAAAATAATTTAGCATACCGGCGTGCCCAGCGTGCCTACTTCGTTGTTTTCTTTTAATTCCAACGCTTTTTATGTTTCGTTAATGACTTTGTAGTCGTAAAAAGAATGATTTGTCATCAAAATAGAATCATTGAAGGTTACTTCGTGTGAACTTAGCTCGAATGAATGTGCAATATATAATGAAGTGACGGTGTATATAATTCCATTCGTAATGTTTTGATTTGGTTATGTTACCGCTTATTTATAGTAACATATTATTGTTAATTGTTTTCTTTCTTAAAGAAGAATAACAAAAGAGGTATATCGTGCAAAAATGAATGTAGATGTCGGTAGGGACCGCCCTAGGAGAACATATAGTGACCAAGTAAGGGATTTGCTAAAAACTGCTCAATTAAATAAACCCAGAATCGACGTTCATACATGAAGAGGTTGATGAATGTAGGAGAGGCAAAGGAAGTATGTTTAAATCGAAGCAATTGGCGCAATATAGTCTCTGCCTACCCTACTGGGAGACGCGCGTGATGATATATTATATATTTATTATAATGTATGTTATCTTTCTTTTCTGTCCATCCTAAGATTGTCCGTAAAAAATTGCTTCTAGCGATAAGGCCGTTCTATATGCATTGCTATTTAAAATGATTATGTACGTACTACGTATTTTGGTGTACGAACAATATAGAGTTCTTGAGTTCTCTATCTATTTGTGTTATATTGCCCCAATCAGAAAAATCAAGTCTAACCTATTATACTTGTATTATAAATAAGGAAGATTCAGAGAACATTAGAATATGTGGCTGCTCAATCACGCCAAACATATTCAACTGATTTATATGAAAACTAACTGGAAAAGCACCTAGACTTTGTATTGATTTAATCCACAGTTATAAAAATAATATTTTAAGTTCTACCCACGTAAAGCCTAGAAGCTCAAAGTCAGAAATTGTGTCAGAAATCTTTACATAGCTAGTGCAACGTGCGTGTGAGACATCTCTGCTTACCCCTTTACATTTTCATTCAATAATCTGTCGTACGTAATGGTGTGTCGAAATTATGTTATCTGATTTCGTAATCACCGGGACGCTACCACGGCGGATCCTTTGAGCTTCGAGTTTCAGGATTCCAAGTAACACAAACGCGGCCGTAACCTAATATATGTACATTGTAATGATGTAATCCGGACCTAATAAGCCACGCAAGGTTTAAATAGCTATCGTTTACTTTATTAGGTTAATTGTCTGTTTCTTAATAGAAATAATATTACTACATGGCTCAGTGGCTAAAATGGTTACCTCGTTATTTACTACTGCGAAACGTGTTGTGGATTCAATCCCCACATAGGACATTTTTATTAAATCTTTGGTTTTAAATCTGAAGGTAAATTGTGTCCATAATTTCAATAATTGGTGGATAATTTCCGAATATTTCTTGACTCAAAGAGAATTTTTTAACTTACCTTTTTTATTGGTTTTAATGTAGTGTTTCATTTGCCTTATACATATTTTATTCAGTAGATGTTAGATCCGTAGTTGCTAGACAATGATGCTACACATCTAATATATTAGTTTTTTATACTACCAAGGAGGCAAACAAGCATACGGGAACTATTTAGTAATCTGTGATACGGGCCCGCCTTATGGCAAGTTATTTCAATCAATCACCACAATCATTATTACCAACATAGTTGAATCTGTGGCTTGTTTAACAAAATAATCTGCGATACATTCTAATAATAAAACGTTTAATTATGATCCAATCAAAACTTCAGCTTAAGAATTCCACGAAATAGACGTACTCATAATGATAGCCCGTTTGCGTACACCGAAAAGCAGTAACTACTAATTTCATGGCCTATTATTCCTATTTTATCGCCTATTCTACAAATTTCCGTATGTAATCGAGTGCAACCAAACTTCTGACGTCATTGCGTCATTAGCTACTGACACGATTCAAAATCGGTAAGATTTAATTGCTTGTTAGCTTATTACAACTTCCGTGGCCTGTACTCGCTGATTTTATGGACGCATCATTCACTTTCAAAGTGCCATGTCAATGTTGATTGATTTATTTCATTATTTCAGGGTTTTCCTTTTTTTTTTTCAAAGAAGAGTTGCTTGGAGACCACGACTTCGTGGTAAACGTAAAATTAGATGCTCCCTGTTCAACCCCTATAGACAAGTGGCATAAACGGTTGTCGAATCGAATGTATGGGATTTGACATTATTTGACGTGTGAGTGCTCCTTATGAATAAATATTATTATGAGTATTATTATGAGTATCATTAAGTTAACGATTTAATGTCGTAAACTTACGTCAAATCCTTCATTTGCTTCTAGCAAATGAAGGATTTGACGATTTTTCTATTCAATTCGACTACCATTTATGCCCCTTGTCTAGAAGTACAGATGAACCCAGAGGACTTCAAAAAGACCGCTGAGATAGGCTGGATATGTAAGCGTGAAGAACTGGGTATTATGTCGCAAATTTTAAGCTTTGTTATAAGACAATAAATTCATTTTTATTATTATTATTTATTAATTAGGAGAGGCCTACGTCCATCAGTGGATGAAACAGGCTGATTGTATATACAATCAGCGTAATATGGGATATCCCATAGAAAATACTACGGTGTTCTTTATATACGTTTTAACCTATAGCAGCAACTCTATAGCCGCTTGTTCTATAGCCCCATTATCCGCTTTCGAAGTTCTACCCGATATAACTCCAACAGTCCAGTTGTACAGTTACGGGTAGCAGTGCCACGGGCGTTTTGTTTTTCAAATATTTACGACTGCGATACAATAGGGGCCGGCTGGTAGCATCGGTACAGACGCGAACAGTGCGAAAAGCGTGAAAAGTTGATGGCGTTTTCATCGCGCTGTCAGTTGCGATATCAAATTGGCTTTTTAATAAAACATGTTTGTTGTGTATGAGTTTTGTGGGTAATTGTACTTTTGTTGGTGAGTAAATATCCTATCCCAGGGATACCTCATTTTAAAGCCCCGGTGTAAAAAAAATGGGTTGGCAACACGCAAGTGATACCTCTGGTATTGGAAGCGTCAAGCAGGCCATATGATCGTTTGCCACCTAAAGTAGAATAAAAAAAACACAGAAATCCGTTTCTAGCTTCTTACTTATATTAACTGTTGCCCGCGGCTCCGCCCGCGTGGATGTCGGTTATCGCTGTCAAAAGAAGCCTATGTGTTATTCTAGACCATAATCTATCTCTGTGCCAAATTTCATCCAGGTCCGTTCAGTAGTTTTTACGTGAAAGAGTAACATCCATCGATCCATCCATACTTATAAACTAGGATTTTTAAATAGATACCTATCAATTCCTTTTGAAACGGAAACCTTCGCACCTACAAACGTTAAGTAGTATTGTACTCCCACAGTGGCCTGTTTAAGAAGTGCCAATGAACAATGTTTAGTACCCTAAGGTCGAGTTAGCGCATCGGATCTAATAAAAGAGACACGTACGAGTATGTAGGTATGTGTGCCACTAATATTATGTATGCAAACATATAAATATATTATGAATACAATAATAAATATACAAGCTTAGTGTGGCGGTTTTGCCTGTGTGGAATTTGTGATTGAAATAATCGTTAAACTTTTTCGCAGACTGTAGGCGATTACGCCAATTATACATTAAAAATTCGCAAAAATATTTGTATGATACTGTTGATATAATAATAAACAAATACAAGCTTGGTATTTTTCTAAGTCTCTTCGCAGACAGTAGGTAGGCGATTATGCCGGTCATACATAAAAAAAATCCACGATCCTATTCTGCCATCTTTGTATTGTATTTCGTCATACCATAATATACCCATACTACAATTGCATTTTAGACTGCTGAGCATGCAGTTGCAGTTGGAGTATCTCTACTTTCTACGAAGACTCCATAAATTTTTCATAAATCGCAAACATTTTTCGCAGACAGAAGGCTATTTTCATTCTGCGAACCATATTGACCTATGACTAAAATAGATATAAATTCGGATTACCTGTGTTCACAACTCTTGAAAAAACATTGCAGAATATTCAGATAATTACACTTTGTATCAATGTGATCCATCTGTACCAACTTAATCTGTGGCTTTGCAGACACAGTGCATAATCAATTGCTAACATAAAATATACACAGACAAACAATTTTACAAATTATATCATCACGAACATATTTGTATGTATGTGTGTGTATGTATGTGTATTCAAGTTATTATTCACAAATAAATTGTGTGAAGAGGCTCCTTGGCATCGTTGCCATGTCCTAGGCACTCCTTAACTATATTATTACGGATTTATAACTTAACATTTACGAGCGTTTATGAAGAGGTTAAGTTTAATCTACTGACGTTATCCTTGTTGTGATTGTAGTTAAGTTATATATAATATGTTTATATGCAAATATTTGTTGTGTGCAATTTATTATTTAATGTATGTGTCTCGTAATGTTATTGTCGATAAATATAGCCTATGACACAAATAACTTTGTTTTGTATTGGTCAAAATCGGTTCAGTGGATCCAGAGATTACTCCCTACAACGCCACAAATTCACAAAATAACCTTTTCATAATATATTATATCTATACTAATATTATAAACGTGATAGTTTGTAAGAATGTACGGATGTATGGATGTTTGTTACTCTTTCACGCAAAAACTACTAAACGGATCTAAATTAAATTTGGCATAGAGATAGATTATAGTCTGGAAGCCGCAGGCGTAAGTTAGTAAATAATACATATAAATTGCGCACAAAATGCCGTTTTTTTCTGGAAGAGGTAGGTTGCAGTTCGTCACATTCACATTTCATGAGCCGTGTGTAAAAGGAGAGCTTTTTACCGGACATAATTTTTGCAAAGCAACTTTCATGCTGTCTCTGTCTCCCTTATTGAGAAAAATAGAAACAACATGAGATTAACAAAACTTGAATCGTCTCAATTGCGCATATATGATCATATACTCGTATGATAACTTGAGCTATAACTTACCCATCCATAAATTATCCTCGCAAAAATTGCTTAACCATTAATCACTGAATAAGTTTACGTGGAATAAATATCGTCTATAACGAGTTTCTAACAATATGGAAGTAACAAAGACGGTATAATAACCCTCTTGTGGGTTCTTTGTGGGTACAAACTCGATATTCTTCCGCCATTAATTTCTTTATTGTGCACGTAATTCATACCTGCTCTGGGATTTGGTGTGTTCTTATTGGTACCGAGAGTTAGCTGATTAGTTTTCACATTTACAATGTACGAGTACGATGCATAGACGTAATATCTACACACAGTGCTCAGGATTGCGTTTTTTATGAAACGTTTTCCAATTCCAGAAATATCACGTTCGTAACACGTGAATGACGACATTGCAAGCGTCATTGATCTCGTTGTTCTTTTTTTTATACTACCAAGGAGGCAAACAAGCATACAGTCCGCCTGATGGTAAGCAGTTACCGTAGCCTATGGACGCTTGCAACACCAGAGGTATCACTAGTGCGTTGCCGACCCTTTAAAAACCTTATAACTCCTTTCTTAAATAACTAACTTAGCAACATTACCTTCGACTACTTCATATGCACAAATGGATGTCAAATGAAGTAAAATTTTCACACTTTCCACATCCAAAATCTTAATAAATACAGAGTAGAATACGATAGAAACGTTAACTATGTACTCGACATGCGCCAGACGATTGCATGCCATTACTGATTTGAAGTGGCCTGACTCTGCTTTAAAACAATAATAGGGTGCATTCATCCGTGCCAAGAGGAGTACACCATTTACGTGTCGCAGTGTCTTTCAATATATGTTGACCCACATACGAGTCGGTTGCAGACAATCGATTACGAGTTGCAACGATGCACGCGATTGTTCGATTCGCGATAACTATCGATTTGTTGGTAATTATCTATGTTTAGGTGTCTTTGTCACTGTTAGAGCTTGAATTTATTAGTCGGCAAACTTTTTCGTTTTAATATTTGGCATATACGTCGTTAATGAGGTTTTTTTTAATATAAACGATGGCTTCCAGACAACTTGTAAACATTTCTAAATACATATCTACATACTATAGATAACTTACACACATAAATACAACAAAGAATAGTGCTCATCACTCATAGATTTGTCCTGGGTGGGAATCAAAACCCGCGAGCTCCAGCTCAGCAGTCAGGGTTATTAACCACTAGACCTAATAGCCAGTTATATCATTCTTAACAACGATATTATAAGTAAAAAGGTGTAGATAGGTTACCTACACAACATTCGGTCTTTACAAATAGCACACTAACGCCGCCTTAAATAACTTAATATTGCAATACTAAAAGACGTTAAAGGACGGCATAATGTAATTATCGTGAGCGAAAATAAATAATTTCCTGGTACTTACTTATAGTGCTTTCGTTGCCGCCGGTATGTGACATGATACAGCTCCAGTGGCAAACCGTAGTCAAATCTAATAGAATAGAAAGTAAATGTATGAGATTTGACGTAAGTTTACGACATTATATCGGAAACTGACGTCTAATCATTTACTTTCTATTCTATTCGATTCGAGTATTGTGTATGCCACGTGTTTAGAAGGGCATGTCAGAGACGTCAAGAGGTGTGATCAATCGTCCTCCATTTAGCTAACCTATCTATACTTTTTTACTAATAACATCATTGTTTCTTAACATACAGCCAGCTTTTTTAGTCATACTCAGACTAATACAATAAGAGTCATATATATGAATTGAGTCACGCATGAGGGATTGGCTCGCATGCGTGTCATCGTTTTCATACAAAATTAAATCTTGTGTAATGTCTGAATACTATCCTTTCTTTGTGCTACATTGACACGAACCTCAAGTAGATAATATATATCCAAAATTAGCAGCCTGCCCCGACTTCGCCTGGGTTTAACTATTTTTTTTTTTTGTAAGAACTTTTTACAAAGTACCTATTAGAAAACTTAAAAAAAAGATGATTGTAATCGGTAAAGTCGTCCTCAAGTTATTGCGTGACCAAGGGAAGTTGAGATTGATTTTATATATCCAAATTGATCAATTCTTAAAGATAAGGCTAAAAGAATCTGCCCAGTAAAATGGTCTTGGGCATGGCATATCGTAGATCGTAGAAATCAATGTCTATAACTATAATATAGTCCGATAAAAGAATGACTCAGTGATTACTTCAGCAATTTAAAGAGGAAACATACTAAAAGGGGGGGGCGACAAAGGACTCAATTTTAGGTTTTTCGCTAATATATTAATAAATGGTGCGATTTAGCAAAAAATGTAAGATGAAATTAAAGCTTATAAAATTCTCTATAACTTTGATACTATATATTTTTCCATATTTCCATCCGTTGTGGAACTACACGCTCCAGAAATGTACATAAATACTTCAGTCTACTTTAAAAAATGTAGGTAATTACAATTTTATTAACTAAACTTCGAGGAAACAAAATAAACACAAAAAATAGAATATCGTATAGTTTATTTCTGAATTATACATTACAAAAATAAACTATTAATACGTAACTATTAATAATCATTATAATTTATATTTTTACGATGTTTCATACATTACACATTAATCTTTTCTCCCATTTTATAACCACCGTTCCCTGTGAATCAGACAGTTTTGGGTCACACATTTCCGATAATCCGATTTCTCTAAACGCATAATCCAAACGCAATGATGATGCCATGAAAATCTATTCTTCAACTTTAGCTATTAATCTACCTTTACTATGTGTAAAAGCAACCTACTCGTATGTACATGTGGCCCAGTGCTGGGCACGCGTCTCTTCTCCTCTAGCAAGAGAAGAAAAGAGAGTTTAGGCCTTAAGGCTTGTGATATCGCCAACGACCTTGAGCATTTGGGCGAAGCAAACACGACCTAATTCTTTAGGCGAGCGCGGGGATACAAACAGATGTACTCTTTGAATTTTTAATAAATTAAAATTAAAACTTATCCTAAATATAACATTACCAAATTATAGGTGTATGTTTTCTTCAAATATTTTTTTTTTTCGTATTATTTGATAAAAATTGATGTCATAAAGTGGTTACATCTCAATAATTTGGTGCTGATTCGATGACTTTTTACAAACTATTTAGAATAACTACATATATAATTTATGACAAAACCATAATATAAAACACATCTTGTAGATTAATACTGTATTTTTTGGTAGTCATTTGTCTATAAATGCCAACAAAAAATGGTTTCATTTACACCTCTTCTTCATCATTTTTTGAGAGAGGGGCCTACGCTGGCCTGATGTGAGTTGGTGCCTGTTCTCATCTATCAAGAGAAAGGGAGGGTTTACTTCTTAATCCTTACAAGCTGGCCTGATGTCGATGTGTGCTAGTTAAATCAGACATGCCTACAGACATGGGGGTTTCCTCACGATGTTTTTCTTCACCGTTAGTTAATCATTTGATTCACACCTAGGAATCGAACCCACACCTACAAGTCGGTTATTCTCCCCACTCGATAATCAATTCTAATCCATTAAAATTAAGTCTATAATTGAAGTTTAGCTATTAAACAGGTGCCCATACACGTCCGGCCGTAATGTTTTCAACATCAATGAATATATTTTGTTATAAATAGTCCGAATGTAACTGGAATGTATTACTGATATATTTCAGTGGGGCGTCGATGTCGTAAAATTGAAATACACCTGTAGATATGTGTTTAGGAAGTGCGTTTCATAAGTGGTACATACATATATTTTAACAACATACCGTATTCATATCTATACAAATATTATAAAGCTGAGGAGTTTGTTTGTTTGGTTGAACGCGCTAATCTCAGAAAGTACTGGTTCGATTTGAAAAAATCTTTTTTTGTTGAATAGTGCATTTATCCAGGAAGGCTATAGGCCATATAACATCACGCTATGATCAATAGAAGCGGAGCAGTAGCGAGATATGTTGCAAAATCGGGGAAAATATTCCAAATTACCACGCGGATGAAGTCGCGGGCGACCCCTAGTGTTACATAATTAGGTTAGTTACCTAAGAAAGTATTGTAGTGACAATGTTTCAATGCGACTGCCTTGGTGGTCCAGTGACCGCAGTATACGCTTTTTCCAAAACCTCGTGCACTGCTGTGCACGAGGTTTTAGGTTTGATTCCCACACAGGACAAAAACTTCGTGTGACCCACAAAGAGTTGTTCTGGGTCTGAGTGTAATTTGTATGTTTGTATTGTTCCCCGCGACACGATAGGTAGATATGCAAAACATATTTAGTACTTAGTACCTACTTCATAACTCCTTTTTTGAAGAACCCCATGCTATAGTCTGTCTTATTTCAGCTTTTTGTGTGAATGGTTGTGTGCAATGTATTCCTTAACACCAAGTATTGTGACGATGTTAGCTTAGCTTAAAGGCTTGTATTGAAACTTACTTTTATGACAACAATTCAATTGCTGAAAGACGAAGCGTGGGCAGGCCTCCAACAAGGTGGACCGACGATCGACGACGGTCGGCTCAGGATTGAGAGTTGTGGAAATCCTTGGGGGAAGCCTATGTCCAGCAGTGGACGTCTTTTGGCTGAGATGAATTCAATTGCATCTATTCATAGTATTCTAAAAGGAGAAAACAATCTATATATTAATATAACACGTTTGACATTTAAATCAGCTATTTAAACTAAAATAAAAGATACAATAGAAACGAATCGAATTAAATTAGTCGTAACAAGATGTCTCTTTGGCATCCACTCTGATATTTTAAGAACCTATTTATTGATAGTCTAGACTATAGTAAACAAATAAATATATAGTATTCCTAAGATGCTTAAAATAATTTATATGGTATGCAAATAAAACGGATCATTGTAATTTTTGATAGAAATGTGAATTCAATTAAAATATTTGACAGGCCTGTTGGTCTAGTGGTTGGTGACTCTTATTGCTACACCGGTATGGGTTCGAAACTTTGTGTGACCCACAAAGAGTTCTAAGTCTGGGTGTAATTTGTCTCCGTTAATTGTATGTTTGTAAAGTCCCCCGCGACACCGAGCTTTTTCTCTAGTGCGGGAGTTATCTTTAAAAAAAGCTGCCCACATAGAGTGCATATTCCTTACCTAGCTCGACATAATTTTCTAGATAATACATAACACGGGACTTCGTGTCTAAAGGTCATATTTTAGCTTCAACATGTAAACGAAAGCCTCTAGAAAGTGACGTAAGAACTACGATGCAAAAAAGATTTTGTCGATTGTTGGCTATCACGGAATGTGACATGCTAATTTTGAGAATGTTCTAGATTTTTTAGTTGTCTGCATTGGCAATAATATTAAACAAAATCTGTATTAGGCCAGTGCGTGGTGGATATAGGCCTAAATATTTTTATATCTCTTAATAAGCTACCACTGCTAAAAATTGAGACGTTACTAAAAAAATTACAAAATTTTGATACAATATAATTGACACAATAAAATACAAAACTATTTTAATACAAAAACCTACGCCATGAACATGCAATTTTTATGTTTATATTTAAAATAAGCCATTGATTTTAGGAAGGATAGGATCGTTTCAAAATGGTGGCTGTTTTTTTATCTTCCACAGTCGCAAGCCACAGCTAAACAAAATTAAAAACTTATTTATTTCTTGATTATGTTAGTGAAGTTAATTCATGCAATGCATTATGCAAGAAATGAAAAATGTAATGTTAATAATTTATTACAATACAAAAGGGGTTTTTTTAAGTACGGATGTAGAAGCCGACTTCAGATTATTCGAATTATATTAACCTAAACAGTCGTCAGTCGACAGATTGCATGCTTGACTTATAAATAAATTAAAACTTTGAATTCCGGATGGTTTAAAATGCAAACTTAAACCTGATAGTAAAAATATTTATAATACCGTTGACAAACAATCATTAAGTTGTTTATTAAATAAATATTTACAAAACTTGTCTCGTCAAATTTGGATTTCATCATTTGTCTCGTTTTAAAAAGCGCCCTAAACCTTCCTTAATCTAATGTCTTTATTTATCTTACTGGTAGTTAGTTTTCAGAGATTAGCAAAAAAAACAATTAGCAACGCCAATAGTGAATTTTAAAATTTAAAACTAAAATAAAGCATTCCTTATTAGAAAAATGTTTCTTTTTTATGGTTTAGGATTGTTAAGTGGTTGTTTCTTTAATTTAAAACAAAAATCTTACATTCCTTATTTGAATAACGTTTAATTTTCTTTTCATTGCGTAACGTTTTAAATGCTTGTTAACAGTAACATTAAGTTTAGTTTAGTAAAGCAAAGCTTATGGCCTTAAGTGCGTACGTTCAAGATTAAATGGCCCTTAAAGTGCGTTAATATTTGTGTTAAACACTCCACCTTAATAGGGTATAGTGCCATGATGATAGTTTTATGATAAGTGTTGGCGTGAGATGGGAAAATGTTTGTGTAGTTAAATTGTGTTATGTAGGATTTAAAGTCAAAAACTACAGAGAATCTAGCGATAAATTGTTTTCATATAATATCGATATCCACCCATATACGTCCCACTGCTGGGTACGAGTCTGCTCTCTTCTATCAAGAAAGCTGAGAGTACTTTGGCCTTAATCTACGCACGTTGGCTTAATGTGGGTATCGTTTCGTCATGATGATGTTTAATAGAAATAAAAAAATAAAACAAATTCAAACAAAAGAAATAAGGTATTTGTTATTTTGAATAAAACTGGTAGGTACAAGAGAAAAAAGTAAATCAATAATCAATTTTGATGCAATTATAAAAAAAAATGTTCCTGGCATGTAAGCGACAGCTAACCTAACTTGATAACGAAGAACAATGTAATTGTGACTCAAGTTTCGGAAAGACACGTCTAAAATCTTAGATGCGTTTTTCCCATAGCTATTTTCATGCAGTTGCATCATTCTTCCTTAATTAAGTAATTATACGTAATTAACTGCTGCACAAAACATCTAAGTAAACAACTATCCATACTTTCAGAATAATATTTGCTAGCTATATAGATTACAAAAAATTATATATGAATGTTCCGAGTGCAGTTCCAAAACTCTTCAACTTTATCATATTAGTGTAGATTCGTTGACATTGGTTTTAAAAGGCTTACTATCTAAACATGACAAAATAAGGAAAAATATTGTAAACACAAACCACTAGAACATTCGATTATGATATACTGTAATATATATGGCATAGTGTAAGGAAGACTATAGTGGGGACACTGCCCCAATATCTATTTTTATAAATAAAATTTAACCCCCCAAATGTATGTACGCGCATAACTTTCAATCAACTTCACCAAATTAGATAATTATTTTTTGTGGTCGTTAATGTCAGGACAAGGTTTGTATAGTAGAAAATTAAAAGAAAAAAAAAACAAACAATACAGTACAAAGTTCACCGGGTCAGCTAGTATCAAAATAAATGCGTACCGATCAGGACCTATTCAGTTAGCAAATAAGTACGCCTTGGCAATGTAGCAAGCGTTTTAAGTTCGAACTGCGCACGGGCGCCATGGTCCTGATCGGTAGGTATTTATCTTGATATAACACGGCAGTATCCCCACTATGTAGAGGCTTCCTTTTACTATGCTTTAGGTACTAATCTAATTCTCGCCTCGTAATACGAGTACAATAAATCTACAAATTAATTTACACAATATTTCCTCTAACAATTTGTCTACACTATACACATTAATTTAAAGGTGACTATCGATTAAGGCCGTTGCTGTCCCTATAAAAACCTCCTCACTCCTTTTTTTTAAAGTTCCATGTTATAGTCTCTTGGGTAAATGTCGACAAGGATCTCATTTTACTATTGGCTAGTACGCAAGAAGAATTTATTCTGTTCGAAAATAAAGTGTGACGTTTGTAATCAGCAGTGTTGTCTTTATTTTATTATTCTTGCTTGTTTTCACAACTTTTTGACAGTATCGTGCATCTATTTTGTTTTTACCCGTATATAGGTATGCTACAGTCTTTCTGCAACTTTTTCAACTACTCCTACTAAACCGATTCTTATGAAACTTTGCAAAAAATATTGAGATTCCATGACAATATAATATTACGATAGATTTACGAGGGTCTACCAATGAAGTCAAGATTCAACAGTGAAAGTAAAAATAATTTTAAAATGCCTGTTACTTTTTTTAAACCAACAAAAAGTAATAAACAAATAGACGGAGACGGGCGTGATGATATGTATGTAAATTAAATACATTCACTACTTACTAAGTTGCACATAGCATTATGTATTATCATACTATAAGTATCTATACTAATATTATAAAGCTGAAGAGTTTGTTTGTTTGGTTGAACGCGCTAATCTCAGAAAGTACTGGTTCGATAAGAAAAAAAACTTTTTGTTGAATAGTGCATTTATCCAGGAAGGCTATAGGCTATATAACATCACGCTATGATGAATAGGAGCTGAGCAGTAGTGAGATATATTGCAAAATTGGGGAAATGTACGTTTCAAGTTACCACGCGGACGAAGTCGCGGACGACCCCTAGTTATTATTATAAATATTACAAATGATACCAACTTTACAAAGAAGCTTGTCACTACTACATTATCGTTTAATTTACTTAAATAAAGTTACTAAAACATGACACATAATATACATCATCAATCATACATACTACCGAGTCAGTAGCTAAATGTAGTACAAAATAAACAAAATAATTACATAATAATAACAGTTATTATCTCTGCGGTAACATGAGAACTGGACCAACTTAAACAAAACATACAAAATGTTTGTACTAGTAACAATACGAGACAATGGACGCACTGCCTTATTTTCCGTAATTTATTTATACATCATACATACATATTAATACTATTGGCCCGCCCCGACTTTCCATCTCAACCCATAAACGTCCCACTGCTGGGCACGGGTCTCCTCTATACATTTGGAGGGATATTAGCCTACTACACCACGCTGGCCAGACGCGTTGGTATAGGGTTTTGTTTCGAGTTTTCCCTCTATTGCTGTATATTATCTGCCTGACTTTTTTTATTTATTTATAAAAGACAACTCCCGCACTAGAGAACAAGCTCTGTGTCGCGGGGGACTTTACAAACATACAATTGACGGACACAAATTACACCCAGACTCAGAACAACTCTTTGTGGATCACACAAAGTTTTGTCCCTGTGTGGGAATCGAACCCACAACCTCGTGCACAGCAGGCGCATACTGCGGCCACTGGACCACCAAGGCAGTCAACTGTGACTTACTACCTTAGTCGACTCTTACGACACCCCTTGGGATGGAACGGGGTGGTGACATTTGTATTCTTAATCCGTCACCACACGGACCACTTTGCCCGGGTTAAATTGAAGGCCCTTATCGAGATAAAAAATATATTATCTATTAAATTGGATAAAACTGCACACAGTGTGCAAAGTTTTATTAAAATCGGTGCAGTATCTACATACAGACTTATTTATTGATTCTGTTTAGCTTCAACCAGCTACCTATCAATAAGGATAATTTATATAACTTTTAAATAATATCCTCAAGTTATCCAATATTATAATTTAAAACATAATAATGACACAATAATATTAAAAACATGAATGTTAACAGGATAGACTCGTCACGCAAAAAAATACTGGACGGATTTTGATGAAAATTTACAATGTTATAGCTTCTACATCAGAAATAGAATAGCACATTTATAAATTTATAGCAAAAGTTTTGATAAATTATAACTCAATCACGCCAGAATTGCTGAACAGATCTTGATGAAATCTGGCACCTTGGTAGTATAAAAAACGGAGATAGATTATACCTAGTATGAAATAGCCTAGGCTGTTCCTCTCGAAAAAAAAAAACATTGTACACGCAGGCGAAGCCGCGGGCGGAACCTATATATTTTATTTAAAAAAAAAAAACAACATCCACATGGGCAAAACCGCTAGCACAAGCAAGTAGTATATAAATATAACGTATATAACTAACTAGCACCATAATGCACCATCTTATATACGGCGCGCAATAAATTACATAACACTAAGTAGGTACTTGACGGCGATACGTTGCGCGTACGCAGACCTTCCGTCGCGATTAGCGCAGCCTTGCCAACAAACCGCGCACGAGTCGAACGTAAAGGTGCTCACTCAACTGTGTCGAACATTCGTAAGAGCTGCATTCATGACCAGGTTAGCGATAAAATAATAATATAGTGCAGGCACACTGAGTGTATTAAACGCAAAGTAGGTTAAAACCTGTATTTGAAAACTAAGGGTCGTCCGCGACTTTGTCCGTGTGGAAATTTGGAATATTTTCCCCGATTTTGCAACATATCACACTACTGCTCCGCTCCTATTGATCATAGCGTGATGTTATATAGCCTATAGCCTTCCTAGATAAAAGCACTATTCAACAAAAAAATATTTTTTCTAATCGAAACAGTATTTTCTGAGATCAAAGCGCGTTAAACCAAACAAACTCACAGCTTTTTAATATTAAGTATAGATTTGTCCTTCTAATTCTAATGTCAACGGAAAGTAGCTGACTAATTTGCATATAATGTTAACCCGCCCGCTCCGCTTTTAGGATATAGAAAGAGTTCCTTCTATATCCTTAAATATATAGAAAGAGTGCATGAAAATCATTTTTTTAAGACAACTCCCGCACTTGGGAACAAGCCCTGTGTCACAGGCTGCTTTACAAACATACAATTCACGGACACAAATTACACTCCAACTCGGAACAAACATTTATGAATCACACAAATTTTTGTTCCGAGTGGGAATCGAACCCACGACCACCGGCTTAGCACGGTCACTAGCCACTGAACCAACAGGCCAGTCCATAATTTAATCATAACGAAAGATTTATAATATATGTATGTCCAAAATTGCATTTCCCTGTCCCTATAAATGAAACTATACTCCAGTACAGTAGTTAGTAGTACTAACAAATACTCAAGATTCCTTCACTGAGTTTAGTAATTTAAACGTACACCCATTAATCACTTAGCAACACATACACAAGTACAAATTACGAAGAAAAACAAACATTTTACAAGCAAAGAGCTAACAGGTAAACTATTCAAAGGTCATTATTGCTCGCGCAAGTGAAATCAACGAAAAATTACAATTAGCATCTAACTGCGACAATCACGTGAAATACTGCATCCATTGGCGTTTTTCTATAAAAGAGAAAATGTACACCTTGAACATAAACATAGATGGTTAGTTATTATCAAGTGTTGCGGTTTAAATAGTTTTGTTTCATAATACGGCCTTGCTTCTAGCCTTCTCCATAAATAAGGTTAAGGATAGTAAAGACAATAGTGTCGTAAGTTTTAATGGTTTCAAAAATGGCGAGTTTTTAATTGTCAGCGTCTTCTTTGGCGACATATTTATGGATAAGTAGCTACTGTTAAGTTCTCGGTAGACATTGTTATCTAATGTTTTAATATTGGGTTCACTAGGTACTTATCAAGACCCCCCGTAGAGTATAGACTCAACTATTAGACTTTCAGGCATTGCTGTGTGCGGGGCCAATAACAAATGTAGTGTCCCTATTAATAGTAGTTTTTATACTAACTAACCAAGTTCAGTTTATATTATGATAGTAACAGCATATACAGCCTACGGCCAGTTAAGTTAATTTCGGCGATTTATGTCATTTTCAAGACAATTTTCATGCCATCTCTATCTCTCTCTTTTTGAAGAAATAGACAGCGTCAGCAACTGAGTTACCTTTTAAAAAAAATACTTAATTTATCAGTTTCTGCAATATGAATATTATTCGAATAAATATAATATTTCGAATTGTTCGATTATCACTGCATACAACACGAGAATCTGTTTTAAAATTTAATGCATATCCAATATTATCAAACCAATATGGAAGTTAATAAATAAAACGGAACAATCCTTTGGTTAAGCTCGGTTATATATTATTGTACTCGTAAATTGTTAAAAATGTGAGTAATCGGTTAACTATACAGTATATGAAGTAGCAGGATATTAGTAATTGCGGTAAGTATCTGCGAAACACAATTATTATTCAGATGCTCGCAATAGTAAATTCATTCTTATTTTATTAAAAAGACAACTTTTGCACTAGGGATCTAGCCGTGTCGCGGGGGACTTCACAAACATACAATTCACAGACACAAATCAAGCAACATTTTCAGAAACTTTATTTTTTTCGCTTTTCTGCTATCTCTACCCTAATTAATTTGATTTCAATATGTACACAAAATTATAGCAGTATACGCATGTTTGCAATTTTGCTTTGAATTTCGGACATTCATCATTGTCCGAAAACAAATTAATCAAAACAAATCTTTTACGAAATTCGTGTGCTATTACAAAATATATTTCGAGAGGCTAAATTGCATTTCAAACGGAAACTGTCGTAAAAATTTCGCGCGTTTTTTGGCATAAAATCGAATCTAACCGAATCATTTTAAATGAAATCGTTTTAGATGGACATTATATATTTACGTAAACTTAATAAAAATGAGCATCTATGGGATTGCATAGTTTTTGTTGTTAAAAATAACAAGAGTATTAATTAAGAAGTTTAATGAGTAAAAACCTACGAATTAAATAATAAAAACCGTAAGTTATTTTTTTTTTTATTATTGTTCAAGTAATAAACTAAGCCTTATGACATTAGGACAGTGACATTACGTACCTATTTTTATTTTGGTTGAGCAAAGGCAACAACGTTCAGCCAAATGCATAATCAATGTATTAAAACAAAAAGTGCTGATATCAAAAAAATCCACTTGACTTTTTTTAACTCAATTAGGTTATGAATACAAACTTTAATCTTGATAATGGATTGCTGGTAAAATTGTAATGTCGGAGCTGCTCGACGTCAGCTTGAGTTTAGATTTAGATTATTGTATACAAACACTGTTTTATAATGCACTTTTAACAAAATCGGAATCTGCTTTTTTATTATATTTCTTTTTATACTAACACAAGATGGCAAACAAGCATAAGAACCGCCTAATGGTAAGCAGTTACCGTAGCCTATGGAGACTTGCAACACCAAGGGTATCACTCACGCGTAGCCAACCCTTTAGAAACCTTATAACTCCATTCGTAAAGAACCCCATGCTAGTATCTCGGGATAACCTTGATAGGAATGTATAATGTGTCTCGGAGGTCTACTTTGTTTGGTCTTGTGGTGGTACATCATAAACTGAATTGATTGTCAAAATTTACAATAACGTGAGTAAAAAATAACGGCTGAAATATGACCTACCTTCTTTCTTTTAAGCTGATGGACCCAAATAAAATACTTTACAGATTTTGCCACTTGCTTCGTTGTTAACATATTCTTTCTTTAAACGTAACAACTATATTTCTATCCCTCATTGACAAAAGTAAACCCATTTAAGTATTTATCAACCATCAAGCACACATATCTAAACTTTTTACATAGCAACTCTATTATTTATGGTATCAAGTTCCCAAGGGTCTTGCCTTTGTGTAATATCTTGTGACAACTCTAAATCTAATTCAGAAAACGAACGGCGGGAAATATTTACTTTTTTATTTCAGTCTGCCGGACGAGACGGAAGTGATGGCCATGCGTTTAGTTGCGGTAAATAGGATAATTTTCTTATTGTTACATCCAATAAAAAAATATCATAAAATAATTAATCTTTATTATCTATTAATAAAGTTATAAAATTTAAAGCAATATACATTAAAACTAGCTACCTATCTACAGATTGTGTTTATACAACTAATACCTTATACTAAAGAAGAAAAATACTAATTTGCATTAATTAAAGCTGATAAAAAAAACAATTTTAATCTAGCAACATAAACGTATATCGAGCATTAAATATGGAAACGTACAAAAAAATAGATAATAACAAAACGATGACAGTACCGAAGCTCCCCAGCGTTATTTCATTTGCGTGTCGTATCTAAATTGTGTCGCTGATTTACCAAGAATATTGTCACCCTACACGCACAGCGTAATGCACGAGGGTGTAATAATTTACTATTCACTCACACATGTTGAGTTTAACGCACACAGGAACACTTCACGGCTTAATATCGGCAATAACAGCAACTTTTTTTACCCTCCCCCCCTTTCCCCCTTCACTCTGTAATTTCCCCAGTCCCGAATTATAAGCTCATGAATCATGGCCGACGTAGTATCGTTTTTTCTGTGTGTGCGTGAAAATTCGAAATTCGAATGGTTTATATTTTACAGCGTCAGTTTTGAGTTTTGAATTGAAACTGTTATTCTGTGTTCGATGATTCCGAATATAAATGTATCGTGACATTTATTTTTTAAAGTAGGATGCACCGCTTTTTTATGTGCCTGTCTTTATGGTTTAATTTTTTTCACTCTATAGTTTATGGTGGTTTAATTTAATGGTTTATTTTTTTTCTCTCTATAGTATACAAGGGTATGAATAAAAGATATAAGACACTATGTAAACGAGCAAGCCCTACTAGGGAAGAACATTATCATTGCTTTAATTCGAAAAAAGAACGCATTTCGTTCGTTAATTTCATTCAGTTGACGCAATATTTATTTAACGTTAAGTGTAAGTATTTTGGCTTTGGTACTGGTTTTAGAACGACAGAAAACGGTTTTAATACATCGACGAATTGTTAAGTCTTCTCACGTTGTATGTATGTATGTCCTCTTAGGAATGTTCCCATGACTGTTTGGTTTACATAATGGTTTTCTTTGTAGGTAAGTTGGTTAGTACCTACCTACCTGAGATAACTACCTTAAGATCAACGACCCTCACTGCTAAGCCAATGGTCGTGGGTTCGATTTCCGTAAAGGACAAATGTTTGTAATGGGCACGATGCTGTGCCTGAGTGTAATTTGAAAGTCTTTACTATACTACAGACTCTGCCTAGTTTAGGATCCGATAGCCGTGTATTAGTTGTCCATTTATTATTATAATTATATATAGATAAAAATACTATGTTCCAAAATCACGCACCGATATAAAAAAAACATGCGGGGCAGTCTTTGGTGACTGCCGATAGAAGTGAAAAGTAAGTACCTACCTAACTTGTGAATTGTATCTTCGAGCTATTAGATTATTATTTTTGAATATAGAAAGCGTTCGGTGACGATGTCGCGAGTTCCATGATTTTTGTTTATCCAAAACGTTTAAATATGAAAAGCGTTTAGTAAAGATGACGCGAGTTCAATGATTTTTGTTCACCCAAAAAGTGCTCAGCGCGCATATAGTATTCACTTCAAGAAACAATAAAATATCTGTCCTCAATCTTACTAGTTCAAACGACGAATGACCTCTATTCCTTTCGTCGAAGAGTTTATAGCCTCTATCTAGTACAATGCACACTAAAATCGCCAAATGAATATCCCGTATTGTCGTGTTAATATTCTATGGACGTGTTAAGTACCATCCTGTTCGGATGTTACTGTCGTTTTATTGGTCACCGATAGATGTCGCACCAATATTATATCGCCATTGAAATTATATTTTTACTACTATCTCTAAGTCAATTATAATTATGCTAGGGGTCGCCCGCGGCTTCGTCCGCGTGGTGATTTGGAATATTTTCCCCGTTTTTGCAACATATCTCACTACTGCTCCGCTCCTTTTGATCATAGCGTGATGTTACATAGCCTATAGCCTTTCTGGATAAATGCACTATTCAACAAAAAAAAATTCAAATCGAACCAGTAGTTTCTGAGATTAGCGCGTTCAACCAAACAAACTCTTCAGCTTTATAATATTAGTATAGATTTTGATGCGAAAGTTGGATGGATGAATGTTTAAAACTTAATCACATCAACACGGCTGGAATTAAATGAAATTTGGCACAGTTAAGATAATAATATGGAAAAGTAGGCTGCGTTTCAACCGAAAACAAAACACTGTACAATCAATGTTCTCGTGGGTTAGTAGGCGCGGGCTAAGCTGCGGGCAAAAGCAACTATTTCATTGTGATTGGTGTATTGAAGCTAATATACCAATCACAATTTATTGTGTCCATGTGAATTTGTATGCGTACTTCTCTGACGGGCCCACGTGTTTGTTATTGTGCCCTACCTCTCAAAAATGTTATCTAGATATATATTCAAGAGAGGCAATACGCAAGCGATGCTTCTATAGCGCGTAGCGGCTATAGTAACTGCTTACCACCAGGCGGGCTTTACTATTTTCGTAGACTAGAAATCAGATGGTATAGACATAGTCCCTAGCAAGGACAAAACCAACTTTAGCAAACCACGCGAGTAAAACCGAACCCAAACCTAATTTAAAAATAAATGTAAATCGCGGCTTAAGAATATACACCGTTCAAATAAAAACAAATCTGAAAAGTAAATAAAATTACATCTGTACTGTAAGCCTTTAGATACACAGCGTCTCTAAAGTCTTGGCGAAACTTTGTACCGACTTTAGAAACTTTTTCGAACAAACACACTTACGTAATTTGCGTATGCGAGTGTACACTTTGCCTACGCGGCTACGATACGACTTACTTCAAAATGTGAAACTCATGTTGGCCAAACATACGCCAATATTGACCACAGTATACCAATATCACGTTTATAAGTTGGATCAAAATGTCAGTAGTTCAATGATCAAGGTACTGTGGCCAACGTTGGCTTGTGTTGTGTTGACCCAACGTTTAAAGCACTTAAGCTTGGAACATACATGTGTCTAGCTGATAATCTGGTACTGATTTAAGGCTAAAATCGAATTGTAAACGTTCCGATAGTCGCCAGTATGTACCAAACGTTACTCACAGATGTAATTCGTCATGACACGGCGCGACGCACGCCGTCAACGGATCAAATTATACTAATTTATCAAATGCCACACACATAGCTCTTATCTCTTTTGCCATAAAGATTGTATTTCAGTGTTTTTACGATAAATTCTAACGTATTATATATTCATTAAGACGTTTCTACGGCTCCCTTAAACTATTAATAACGCTTTTTTTTTTTCCTTTTTTCATATTTGTTTTTACACCATTTGTGTTAGACGGTCATATTTAACGTGCTACAAAAATATTTTGATCTTTATCATTGAATTATTGAGTCGTAATTGATTTATTTAGAGAAAAATATTTTTGTTGTGAAAAAAGCTTGAACTATTTTGTTTCAGAAGGTTTTTTAAGTAAATAATTCAGGAAAAATGGAAACCATTTGTGAAAAATAAGAGTTATTTAACACTTACTTTCTCGCCAGTTTACCTTTTTCTTCGATAGGAGTATGTAGAAAAAACGATTCAGATACTTTCCTTGTTTAAAAAGTTACAAAACATTTAATTATGTGCTCAAAAAAGAAAACTTTATAATATAAAAATGAATCGCTAAATGTGTTACTAGGCGCAAATCTCGAGAACAGCTGAACCAATTTCGCTAATTCTTTTTTTGCTATGTTCGTTATTGTCAGGAGAAGGTTCCTATGTAAATAAAAATAAAGTTGAGCTGAAGATAGTTTTACCCGGGTGAAGTCCGGGCAGGCCACTACTTTCATAATAAAACCAAAACAAAAAAATAAGACTACATACAATCGTGTTACAAAATATCCGATTCCGAATTAACAGGTCATAATCAATCAATAAAATATAAGTTTTCTAGCTTCTAGAATAACGTAGCAGACGAAAGATTTATCATGCAACTCGTAAGGGCTATTTACACTAGTGAGACAACTGTCAACCGCACGATGCGACGAAGCAGAATCAAGTCGAGCTTGGTACGATGCAGCCAGTGTGTCCGTGACACTATATCTTACGCCTGGCATATTGATGGTATACAATGTCTGGTCGGATAGTCACAGTGTAGGAATGCTTTAATATATAGAATAGATAATATACACCTATATACAATGCTGTTTTTGTTTTGAAAAATACCGAAACCAAATTTGTTTTTATAGAAAAAGAAAAAAAAAACTCTGATTTCATTGACACAGTAATTATAAGGTACAATGTATTAATACCCAAAAATGTGACAGTGTCAATAAATGTAATTTTCTTTCTTTCTTTTTTCTTTCATTGTGTAGTTTTTCCTGCACAATTATAGTCAGCGGAAAGGACCGCTAGCGCCGCGCGTACCAAAGTAAAAACCATTTCAGTGTATTGTGCATTATTCAAATTTTAATATTGACCGTTAAAATATGGGTCCAACTTCAATCCCAACACACTAGCAATACAGCTGACCTTGCGTAGCTATGTTAAGCGGCTGAAAAGAAAGGTCACCCTCTAGAAAATAAAAGAAAGAGTAAATGTCCTCATTCGAGGACACACTCGACTCAATAAATACACCATACCATCTCATCTACTTATAGTAAACTGATTGCAGATTAAACAAGAATACTGCCGCCCCTTTACATAGCGAATCATAACGTACATTGTAACCTAATAAAATATTAATCCGTTGTATTGTGCGCAAATGTACCTCTGCGATATAGGTAGGTACAAACGGGATGTCATTGTGAATGTATCAATCTAGTGATATAAGTATACGTTATAGTTCTATATGAAGAATTATATTATATTATTTTTACTGTATGCGGCGCAAAAGTTAAATTAAATTAGAACATAATATGATAAATCAAATATAGAACAAACTCGATTAGAACTAGAAAAAATCTGCACTTCTTTAACCTTACGTTACGAAAGTTCCAAGTTGGATTAACCGGTGAAAGTATCATATTGGCAGTATTGCCAGTACAAATTATAATACATTATATCTATGGAATGAAAATTAAATCGTAGATAAAACTATAACACAGAGAAAAATATTACAAACTTGATTTCATCACAAACATATGGAATTTTTTTAAAGTATCGCGTGATGTCGAGTTTTTTATATTTTTATGTTCACATATTTTAATCCAAAAAATTAGCAAAACAAAGAAAGGGAAAATCGATCATTATACTTTTTCTTTCTTTAATATACCTCCACAAAACAAATATACCATAGATATATAAATATTATCTACATATAAACAATATTATGTACTTTTGTATTTTTTTTAATTGCTAGAATAGTCTATCAATTGTAGTCTAGCAATGACAGCACGGTTGGTTCTTATTGGTTACCTTACTACTGCAGGGCGTGTTGTGGATTCCGATCCCCACAATGAAAAAAACATGTGTGATTCAAAAATAGTTGTCCTGAGTGGTGAGCTTTGGGTCTGTTCTGTTTGTCCTGTCCCTTTTTGGCTTGTTCTCTAGTGCGGGAGTTGTCTTTAAAAAAAGTTAAGCAACTGTTTCATATGTATAGATAAATATTTACTAAATCTACTCAATCATTATAATGTAATCCTGCAATGAAACCGCTTCCATCATCCACTGAAAGCAACTGTATGCTCCTATTCTTGCCGAGTTATTTCTGACATTGATTGATACAGGACTGTCCGGTTTGATACTCATGTTTATGTTATTATCAATCCCGGACTTGTCCGGATATGCCCGGACGACGGACACGAGTCGGAAGTGCCTGGACTATCGGATGTTACACGAATGAAAGTTTGTATTATGTTTATTTTTGATGTTCAAAGTTTGGTTGGCAACACTGTTGGTTGGCAACATAAACAACCTCTTCGACACTTTTGGAAAAAGTTTTTATGTACTTAAACAACGTATAGGTATATAATATTGAAATAGGTACATTTTAAAATAAATTAAGTGGTGGTATCGTAGTTAGAAAGGACGATTTAGCACAGCGTGGCTTGTTCTGGGTCCGATCTCCTTACGGTACAAAAAATTTGGTGACCCATAAATGGTTGCCTCGAGTCTGAGTGTTGAAACTTTGTATCCGTTAATTGTATGTTTGGTTAACTCACCCACGACACATGGCTTGTTTCCTAGTGCAGGAGTAGTCTTTAAAAACGAAAAAGAACAATCGTAAAAAGAACACAATTCCGAAAAACGATTACACATGTTTCGTTGTTAAAGTACACCTAAAATAAATGTTTAAAACGATTCGCGCGTCGAAACGCTGCGGTGCAGATTGACACGCCACCGTCCCACATTAGTTGTGCACCGGCATTCGGGAACCGAACACTCTGCTGCTAACAGACATCACTATTTATACTACATGCCAACATAAAAAGACCCCTGTCACCTGCTCTAAATACCAACAAAACAAACGTTGTTCTAACCACTACAGATCCGATTAAACTGGTCGCGTTTTATTTTAAGCCGCTAATGACTGATGCGTCATTTATGCTTGTTTTTTAAGTATTTAGAGAGACAATAGACGAGGACAGTACACGTGTTGTCTAATGGACAGTCCATTGGTAAAGCTAACACGATATCAAAGTGAGACGAGAGAAATAACCGCATTAATTTATTATTATTACCACTTACACCAATATATGTCACTGGGAAACTGATTTGATGCGTGATGTACTATTGACAAAGTTGTACAAGACCACTCATATCATATTTCGACCTGAACGCCCAAAATGTCTTTTTAAAAAAAACCTTATACATTTCGTTCTCGAGTTCATTGTATCCACTCATCATAATCTTGCGTCGATATATCAAATGTCTAATAAATAAATAATTCTATCAGTAGCCGAGCGCCAATTTTGTCGATAATACTTTACGCCTCAATTCAGTTTATAGCTAGAAAGCTAAGCGACAATAAATATATTTAATTTTATAATCCGTAACCCTGTCAGCAAACTTGTTAATATGATACTTAGATAAAAGAAAATACAAACTAGTTGCCAAAACAGAAGAACTTGATGCCAGCCACAAATGTCAGACTAGAATAATGAAAAAAAAACTACTAATATTATTTTGATGACTGGCCAGTAATAACGCAAATAAATAACGCGTAATGATGATATAAATTTATTTTTTTTATTCTAGAACCCGTTTGTAGTTTATCTGTCATAATTATATAATGTCACGCCTTTTTCAGAATTCTGTTTCATTTAAATGTTCATGTTTTTAAACTACCTATTTATCTGGAAAGAGTTTGCCAGATGTACTCATGAACTCTGCCCTTGCCAGCGAACTGACTGTAGGCATAATACCAGACATCTCATGGCATGGTTCGTGATTTCCTAAACCTAAATTAAAGTTCAACTTAATTAATTTAGGTACATTTAAAAAGTACATTTTAGTAGATAATTAAATACCTAAATATAAATTTTATTCTAATGTACTTCATTGTAAAGTTTATTATTATGTATCTCAGACTGTTTGAACGAATTCTAATCTCATTTATATTTAGGACTCCAATTTTAAATCGATTATGACTGTCAACGATCGAATAACCGTTAAATCGAATGACGATTAATTATCTTACCAGCCAGTTAGCTGGCTATAACTTGCGACTATAGTGTAATATGTTTTTGAACGTCGAATCTGTCGCGTGCTTGTCATAGACAAGATGTCTTGTCAGTCCAACTGTCGAGATAGTGATGCACTCAGTTGCCCATTTGGCACCACTATAGTTATTTCAATGATTCGGTGGTCCGATTATGGTATTACATCACTTTAATTGATCTGTGTTGAGTAATGATTATAAAATTTATAAGAAGTTACCTGTGAATCAAACAAAACCTCGTGATTTGATAACTAATTAAATGAAATTTCGGCCATAATTACTGCTCAAGTCGTTGCCGTGTTGTTAGTCGTTTTTTCTTCTTTCTTTTGACAGTTATGGGCTGGTCGCTGTCATAATTGTCAAAAATGACAGACTGCAAAGCACCAACCACAAACAATCTAGCCAAATCAACATAAAAATATATTTTTTTAAAGTCTATTTTTACTTTTTTTACCTTCCTCGCTACAGATTAACCTATCTGTATCTGTTTAAAGCCTTTCATGGTCATCATCAGCCCGTTGCAGTCCTATGTTGGGCATAGATCTCTCGAACTGCACGCCACTTAGCACGATCGGCTTCTCGCATTCAGTTGCTACCAGCCAGTTACCACAGTAGTACCACAAAAAAAAAGTATCGAATACAAACATTTTCCACCACGAAGGTTCGACATATCTGTCCAATAAAGATCACTGAGGATACCATAGCCTATATACACTATCAGAATAATATTTTAAACACGCATTGACTCTGCCTATACCAATATGGTTATAGGATTGATGTGTGAATTTATAATAACGTTTGTTTGTTACACACACAAATATTATATAGGTACGCACACTCGAACATTTACATATAAGTAGGTACTATCGACAAAGTTAGCGGTCGACTATTTAGGGCTACAGCAGATATGCTACTTTTAGCATCGGCGATCTGCGATTTAGTCTCTTTTTAAACTACTTAGATGGCAAACAAGCGTAAGGCCCACCTACGCCTTATGGTAAGCAGTCACCGTAGCCTATGGACGCTTGTAAAGTAATACCTTCTTATATTTTCTATTTATTCTTATATCATGTAATACCTTTATACTGAGCGAGTATGAAGGTTGCTTATCTTTCTTAAGAGGGATTGCCACTCGCGTCTGTTTTAAAAAATATTTTATAATAACACACACATACAAGTTTATTGTAATAACATCAATTTCGTATTCCGGACTTTCCTCCTCCAACATTTTACCGATTTGAAAAATGAGCAGTGGCAATTGGTCTTAACATAATTATATTATTGTGGCCATAGACTTGAGGGGTCGACCGTCAACTTTATCGATAGTACTCGTACACACATAGCTATTGTTTACTGTTACTAATTAATTGTGTTTGTATTATAATTGGGTTCCGGTTGCGTTGTGATAGTAGCACGTATCAAAGGTTTTTTATTGGTTTATTGTTGGTGAAGACTAGGTGTTGATTGCCTATTATTGCCACGCGCCAGTTAAGGAAAAGTATAATGTTCGTGTAGCTTAGTATACTAGGTACTTAATTGACCTGGAAATGACAAATATATGGTACTAGCCTCCGTCCGTGGCTTCGCCCGCGCGTACAATCCCTCGGGAACAGAGATTTTTTTCCGGAATAAAAAGTAGCCTATATGTTATTCCAGACTATCTCTATGCAAAACTGATTGAGTAATACATTATACATAATTCACATTATATTATCGTTTTCGTTTTATATCAAAATGCAAACGGAAAACTAACAATCAATAAAATAAGTTTATCAAATATTTTGCAACGATAAATTTTAAACGAAAATTAACAGTGACAGCGAGTCTACTAGGTGAGCGATCTTATTATAAGCTTTACGGGAGCTTTGCGAACATAAAGATTATGACCATGCAAACAAGCAATATATTTCTTGCTTTTAAAGAATAAGAGTGGTTTGGGCCCTTTCGCTTTTACGCCCGCCAATAAAAAACTCTACGATTCGCAATATGTCCCGTTCGTGGTTATGTCCGTTCGTGATAAGGCCCGTTCGCGATTAGGCCCGTTCGCAATTAGGCCTATTCGCAATAAATATTATTACTCAACAGTAGGTTCATGGGTCAGCTATGTTTCTTTTCAGGCATTATAGTAATAAGTTTCGGTAAATTTCAGGCATTTCGTAAAAACAAATTAAGATTTAGTCGGGTCGCGAAAAGTGTTTTGACATGAAGTAAAAAGTTCTAAAATAAATAAGGCATTATGAGATTAAGATCTAATGTGGCGTAAGCATTTAGGTATTCTAGTTAATAAATATTACAGTTTAGAGCCAGTTTACAAAGAAATTAACATAATTTTCTACTCGTTTAATATTTAAGTATTAATTTATTACTCCATGTAGTACCTAAATGTTTTAATTTTACATAAGTACACAAGTAAAAATATTTTTTGAGCTTTTAACTTTTTCGAATTAAAATACTTGAATTACCCAAAACAAGTAAGATGAAATTTCATGAACATTCTGGTAACTAAATTTAAGCAGAACAGACCAAACCTCTGATAAAATCGTAATAAATACGATAAAGGCTTTCGCCCTTATCGTATTTTTTTTGTTTAAAAAGACAACTCCTGCACTAGAGAATAAGCCCTGTGTCGCGGGAGACTTTACAAACATACAATTAACGTACAAAAATTACACCCACACTCTGAACAACTCTTTACGAGTCACACAAAATTTTGTACTCTGTGGGAATCTAACCTACAACCTCGTGCACAGCAGGTGCCTACTGCGGCTACTGGACCACCAAGGCAGTCAAATAAAATTGATACGGGCTTTCTATAAAAGTCCGCGTTCGTATAAACGCTCGTTTTGTGGCCACACGAGACGGCGCACGCCGCGGTACAAGTCAATTATTGCGCGCCGCGTCACCGACTTAATAGGAGCATCCCGCTGACCGATTAACCTCATCTCTCGCCTCACACCTCAAATTGTAACTCGTTTAATATTACAGGGTTTATTTTATTTATATTGTTTTATTATCGGGGTGAATTGGACTGGCCTGTGTTTTATTATCGGGGTGAATTGGACTGGCCTGTTGGTCTAGTGGTTAGTGACCCTAACTGCTAAGCCAGAGGTCGTGGTTTCGATTCCCACACGGGGAAGAATGCTTGTTCTGAGTGTAGGCGTGATTTGTGTGTGTGTAGGATAATTTTACCCAAACACGGACACAATGAACAGTGCATCTATACTAATATTATAAAGCTGAAGAGTTTGTTTGTTTGTTTGTTTGGCTGAACGCGCTAATCTCAGAAAGTACTGGTTCGATTAGATTTTTATTTTTTTGTTGAATAGTGCGTTTATCCAAGAAGGCTATAGGCTATATAACATCACGCTATGATCAATAGGAGCGGAGCAGTAGTGAGATATGTTGCAAAATCGGGAAAAATATTCCAAATTACCACGCGGACGAAGTCGCGGGCGACCCCTAGTCTGTACATAATTATAAAAGGCAACCGTTACTTACTGACTGACTGACTGACTGATGTATCAACGCACAGCTCAAACCACTGAACGGATTGCGCTGAAATTTGGTACGAAGATAGTTATTATAATGTAGGCATCTGCTAAGAAAGGATTTTTTTTAATTCACCCTCTAAAGCGGTAAAATAGGGGATGAAAGTTTCCGTTAATTTCGAAGTTAGGATCTTCAAATTTTGTGTTTAGGCTAACGATTAAACCGCCATAAACGGGCGAAGCCGTGGGCCGAAGCTAGTTACGTATATATTTGTACAAATGACAGTGCGTAAGCCCTGGTCTATTTTAAACGAGCCCAGTTTACCTTATGATGGACGGTCTGCCGACCACACTATATCTGTCATCCATATTGCAAATGTCTGGTAATGTTCTAGAAAATGTTTTACTCATTATAATATTATTATAATTTCAGACGGTATAATAATTTTTAATATTCGTTGTACTAATCGGAGGTACATGCTTTTTGGCTATGGCTATGGCAGATGTTCACTTCTGTAGTACTATTACATAAATTTTCCAGATTGTCCAGTTTCTTTTTGATTCTTCTAATGACCCTACCCTTGTCAGTGAATTGGCTGCAGGAAAAGGGCTTTTTATCACTTATGTTAATAGTCAATAAAAATCAATCAAAATAATTATCCCTCAATTAGAACAACCACACAACTTTACCACTGTGTGTAGTTATTTGGCTGTGGTCTTCTGTAAGGTGGCTTTCTCAATCGGCTTGCTAATATGTATAATGCTCTACCCCGCTTAGCTCAGATACTTACGTAAGCAATGCAATAGCGAAGAATTCATTCTGCTTTTATAACGTGTACACAAATCATCAATTAGTTTTCAAGCCCCGCGCAATACTACAAGTCCTGCCTATCCCATTAGTTGCCACCAACACAACACAGCAGGGCGGGCGCCGGCGAAACGAACTCGCGCCACTAAATCAGATGGAATCAAAATGGCCGATGTCGCAACCGCTTTGTAAATCACTCGGTAAAGTAATTAGAAATTTGGTATTTGAAATTAATTTACGTACATTACATACATTATTTGGCATACAATGTCTACCTCAGTAATAAAATGTATTTATTGCTGTTAAACAGTATAAATCTAGGTTGTTCAATGTTTTGTAAAGTGATAAAGGCTGAAATGAAAAAAAAATGTTTTACTAGCGAACAAGAACCCTGTTTAGAGGGGGACTTTACAAACTGACAAATATACAATTCATGATCTCAACCCATAAACGTCCCACTGCTGGGCACGGGTCTCCTCCATAAATTTTGGAGGGATATACACCACGCTGGCCAGACGGGTTGGTATAGGGTTTTGTTTCGAGTTTTCCCTCTCTTGCAGTGGATATTGTCTGCCGGACTTACTCCCTTAGTCGACTCTTACGACACCCACGGGATGGAATAAGGTGGTGACATTTGTATTCTTAATCCGTCACCACACGGACTACCACAAATATACAATTAAATGACTCAAAAGCTCCTAAACCTAGACTTGCAAAAACCATTTGTGAATCAATCACACAAATTTTAGTCCCGTATAGGGATTGAACCCAAACACGCCGCATAGTGGAAAATGGCGAGGTGATCACTTAAACCAATGAAACAACCGTGTAGTTTATAAATCAAATTATCTAACTATTCGGTTACAGTACAGAGAAACGTCACGCCTATTGTTTGAGGGGTCACCGGTGACCCGCGTAATGTTAAAACTTGACAGTAAAATCTAAAAAAAACCACTATTGTTGTCTTTCCTAAACTTTCACCCAGCCACTTTACAGAAGCAAAATCATTAGTATCTATGAGTCAGATCATTGACAACGTGTCGTGATCAAAAAAATATTGTGTCTAGATTATCACTTAGTATTATCTATCGTTCAGAGAAACACGCAAAAAATCTCCAAACTGCACACCCGCTGTGATACTTAAAAAAACATGTTTCTGCAATAATGAAATACGCTACGCTCTTTGATTTGTGTGAATTTTATATCACAAAAATGAAAATAAATATATTATGTACCTATTTTTATTATCATCATCCACTGTTGGACATAGGCCTTTCCTACTGGCATGAGTGTACGCCAGAAGGCTTAGCCAGAAATGCTGCTATTAAAAATTTCATCATCACCATCACCAATCACACTCACGACACCCGAGCTAAGAATGAGTAAACCGCATATAACATTTGTCGCAAGTCAGGTGATCAATGAGCTAAACTCACTACTAGGTGGGTGCCTCTGAATGGCAAGGGATGAGTTGGACTCATTTAACGAAGACTGGTTCTCAGTGGCTCTAGACAGAGAGAAGTGCATTGAGGCTTTTGCTCTAGAGTGGGACAATACGGGCTTATAATAATAATTATTATCCGTTGTCGTTTCACATGTACTCAGGCATAAAACACAAAATGCTTTTCTATTCAGTCTCTGATTTGCTACCAGTTGAAGGGATTAATCAAAAATATGTACCTACCTAAACGATTTGGACACAATTATCCGAGCTAACATTGGTTAGAATGAGATTATGTCGTTATCCAACATGAATTTGAATCTGACCATCAATAAATTTGTGGTTTAGTCGAGTTGAATTGTCATATTGACAGGTGGTTTTACGCCTGTTTTGAATGTGAAAACTAAAATTGTTTAAAGTGTGTTAAAGCGCTAACTAACTATAAAGATTTCAAGCAAATTTTTTTAACACTACAAAGTTTGAACTCGCTGTCGCAGAGCCTAAAACAAAATTTCAAGTTTACCCCAAGATACACTCAATTTTTGCTCAAGAATTTCTAACTAAATCCCTTCATAAGTAAACGATCGTTTAATGCAGTAGAATTCTTGGCAGAGCGTTAGTTGCGAGTACGTAACAGGCAATAAGCTCTATAAAACAAATAACCCATAGAAATCACAATAATAATTATAAATACGTTTTTATTTAAACAACAAGTGAATTTACAGAATTTTCCGCTGACTGATTGTAATACTGGACACGTAGCTTTGACGCTGTTTGAAATTGGAACCGTTTAATTCCGTCTAAGCATGTTATACACGTGTGAATTCCACATTTAAAAATATATTCGTAATAATATCCTGTGACGTCATGTTCCTTTTACGTATTTCCCTTTGCAAATTGACGTCAATTACATGCGAGGTTGATTGAAAGCTGTCATAATTTTTCGCAATTTTGTGTTGATCATTATTTTATGTTTTTACGTGTCATAATATTATATCGAAATACAATACCACAAATTTAGTAGCACTGTAACTGTGGCCGCTTTCATAGATTTTTATATCAAATACACAAGGAAAGCATATAGTTTAGAAGGAAAACAATTGGGGGAAACCCACATATCTGTAAAGAAATTCCATAGCAGTTAATGTCTGATTCACCCGCATTGGGCCAGTGTCTGAATTGCTTGTGGAAGCTAAATTTTTTCTTTGTTTTATTTTTTTCTTTACTAAGACAACTCCCGCACTAGAGAACAAGCTCTGTGTCGCGAGGAACTTTACAAACATACAATTAACGGACATAAATTACACTCAGAATCAGAACAACACAAAGTTTTGTCCTGTGTGGGAATCGAACCCACAACCTCGTGCACAGCATGCGCCTACTGCGGCCACTGGATCACCAAGGCAGTATAACATTGTAAAGCTTCATAAAAAATCCTTCTAATAGTTTTTTGCGTAAAGAGGCTACGACAAAAATCCATCTATTGGAAATATTTTTAGGATTTACGCAAAACCAGAAACTCCTGTTTTTGCGTAAAGGAGTAACAAATATCTATTCAACCTCAATTTTTTCGCATTTATAATTTTAAGTAGAATTTATTACAAATGCGCTAAACTTCTAAATGTACCAGTGTACATTTAAACCGACCACGTTTTAAATATTGATAAATGTACACACAAGTTTGTGTACTAAACGACTAAACGGACTCAAAAGCTTTAGAACAAATGCATTGTAATATACCCCTAGTAGCAGTCAGGCAATTTATCTTGCAATACAGGCGAATACCTCTAGTAATAGTTTTACGTATTTAACTTTACCTGTATTGTTTTAACGTTTGTTTTTGTTTTTTTTACAGGTAAGTTGGAGAAACGTTGTTTAAAAGTGTAGCACGTAATCTCCTGTGTAAGGTAAGAGTAGGCAAGACTGAATGGTCAAATTGATTATAAAGTATAATGACGGACACATTAGACTCCGCGCAAATAGAAATATTTGTATGGCCATTTTTTTCATGAATATTTTATAAATTTTTATCTATACAAACCTTTTCCTGACAATAACAAACACAAAGAATTATCTATTTTGGTGCAGCCGATCTGAAGTTATGCGCGTACTGTATACTTTTGGGGGGGGTTTCATTTTTATTTATATAGAAGATTCACAGATACAAAAATCCTTCCAAAAATGGTACCAAAAAATGTCCAACGGCATCGTGGTAGGCCCAGACTCAGATGGCGGGACGAGCTTGATGCGTACATGAAAGACTGGTCTATTCTAGCACAAGATCGGGTTGAGTGGAAAGAGGACAGGGAGGCCTTTGCCCTGCAGTGGGTCAGTACAGGCTGAAAAAAAAAAACATACTAACTACACCCAGGCTTGAAAAAAAAAAAAAATTATGGATCCCGCATCGGAATTGAAGCTACAATACTCGAAGGTTACCACCTTCACCGCTATACTATACTACACGTGCATTCAAATGTAATCGAATATTTTAAGTAAGACTAAGTTTTTACACTGATGCCTATGGTCGCAGGTTATTGATCCTACCCGTTCAGTTTATTATTCTATGCGCGTGACACGACGACGGTGTGCGTCCGTCGTCGCCTGCGCAGCCGTGCCTTACATCTAGTGAGAGTTTTGATTTTGACAGGAGGTGGGAATGATTTTAGACATTATAATGTGCCTTACTAAACTAACTGTGTTGCAATGCGTCGTCGGCTTCAATCATCAGTTGAAGTTTTTTGTACAATTTTTGTGTTTTGGTAAATTTTCGGTCTACCATTGACTAAAATAAAGAAATATCATGATCATCATCTCAGCCATAAGATATTTAGACATCACTTTTCAATATTTTTTATACACTGAAGATAGTACTTTTCCGCGATAACCGTCATCCACGCGGGCGGAGCCGCAGGCATCAGTCATGCCTGCCATTAACAGCAGTCTGCCTTAAAGAAAGTATTAACAAAATATTGTATTGCGAAATTAGACTTTGCATTATTTTTAGCTAAGTCTGATTGTTGAAAACATTAGAGCACCATAAAAAATCTATATACTAACATTTATCCCACAGGATTTCATTATAGTACGTAAAGCGTCTTTACAAAATAGCATAGACACATCTCAACAAAAGCCCCAACACACGAGCTTCAGGTATATCCCAAAGCCTATAATGTACCCCAACATGTTACCAGCCCGGGTGAAGTCGAATGAGGCACGAATGAGGCTCAACATCGCACAATTTCGGGTACTAAACCGATTATAGTGCGGTAACAGCAAACCTATTTTGCATTTGAGTATGTTGATTGAGTTAAAGTGTACCGATTAAGCTGTCTTCCTACCGATTCCACGTTTGAAGTGTGAATTTGAATCGTATTCGTGATGTACTGAGGTTGATTGAGTTTGCTTTTATTTGTTTGTAGGTGTATAATAGTTTTTAGAACAAATTAGAATGGATATACGAAAAAAAATGATTTGCTATGTTCAATACATTTTCTTTTCGATAGATGATGATGAGGATAGGGGTCAACCCGGTGATAGTTTTTAAGAGCGGCCAAATAGGCCTTTGTCATGATCTGAAACTATTCTTAACGTGTCCTCTGAAACACGAAGACGCTCATAGCTAAAACCACTGTATATCACTCTTCTAAATGATCATTGCACCCTTGGAAGCTTAACCCGCTAATCGTTTACTGATCAACGACTACACTTTGCTATGAGCTCTTTTATTCAATACGTGATTCTGATCATCTTCTTCTTCTTATCGTTTGGTTAGTGGCCAACCTGGTGACAGAGTTATTTAGATCGCCCATATTTAGGCCTCTGTCGTGATTTAACGACTAATAATAGTCGGGACCGACTTTTATCGTGCCCTCCGAAGCACGGAGACGCTCAGATAAAATACCACTATGCGGTCACCCATCATTCTGATCATGAGCATACTAATCGCAATAGGTTTTAATTTACCTTTCCATGCTGAAGTAACGCGTCGTGCGTTACTTCAAATCAACTGATTCCTAATAGAATTAAAAATCGATACTTACTATAACTGCAGAAGTACTAAAAAAAATAAAAACTTTAAACAGTAGGTATAATATTATGTAAATGCTATACGATAAAAAACAAAGGAAACTGTGACCGAGGTGGTTGAACCTAGTTTGTAGTGCCACCTAATTCAGTATTCTAATCTTCGGAAGTGAAAAATGTTAATTTAAAAATGGTCAACCGTTTAAAATGCAGGGCATTACGCCACCAAAAAGAACAAATGACAGCGTCTATGGAAGGTTAGTTGCTGAAGGTCGTAAGTTCACTTTAAGTTCTATGCATGTATTTTTTTTACGCCCATCAAAAATTTCTTTTTTTCATCGTTTTTAATGACAATGACCGATGGACAAGGTCGGCTCAGGATCGAGAGTTGTGGAAATCCTTGGGGGAGGCCTATGTCCAGCAGTGGACGTCTTTTGGCTGAGATGATGATGATGATGATGATCGTTTTTGACTGTACGTGTGCTCTCGTGATTAAGGTGTTTACCTCGTCATTAACACTGGGCCGGTGTTGTAGGTTCGATTCCCTACAATTCTAATTTAAAAAAAATAAACAATAACATGTGCACGAGACCGGTAGTTTTCTTTTTAAATAAAAAACAAGCAAACAGAGCTACGTTTCTATCTAATACAGTACCCTATTAAACTTTCTTTTTTATACTACTTGGATGGCAAACAAGCATACGGCCCACCTGATGGTAAGCAGTTACTTACATATAATAAGTATACTAGCTATTGCCCGCGGCTCCGCCTGCGTGGATGTCGGTTATCGCTGTAAAAATATTCTATGTGTTATTCCAGACCATAATCTATCTCTGTGCGCAATTTCATCCTGATCCGTTCAGTAGTTTTTACGTGAAAGAGTAACAAAGATACATCCATCCATCCATACTCACAAACTTTCACATTTATAATATTAGTTATTAGTAAGAGGTTGTTAGTATAATATATGCACAATATAATAGGGAAATCAAAAGAAAAACCGAGCGAGGGCTTATCGCTAGTAGCTGTAAATAAAAATCTACTAGCCGCAATGATAGATAATTAAATGCTAGTATATTGGCACCACGTATTCGAAACGTCTCGGCCAATTTATATAGGCCACTAATCAATTTGATACCTTTACTAAGCTGTGTATAATTAATTGTAATATTCTAGTTAACGTTATGATAGATTAAGATTGGTTTACATACATATCATCGGGCCCGTCTCCCACTGGGGTAGGTAGAGGCTATGGTACGCCAATTGCTTCGATCCAAACATACTTCCTTCACCTCCTCTACATTCATCAACCTCTTCATGCATGAACGTCGATTCTGGGTACTTTTAACTAGGCCCTTTTTTAGCAAATCCTCTACTTGGAAGTTTGCTAAAAAAGATTTGCTTAGATGGGTTTATATTTTTTTAATAGGATACTGATAAGCCTTAATACGAGTAAGATTAAAGGTAGAACCGTAGCTCTTTTTGTTTGCTTTTTAGAAAGAAAACTAACGGTCTAGGGTAGACTGTGACACCGTGTGACATTGTTGTAAATATTTTTATGGGAATTTTAGGGCATACCTACAATACTGGCCCAGTGATAGTGACGAGTTGAACACCTTAGCCACGAGACCAAATGTACAGTAAAAAAGGATGATTGTAAGAAATGTTAGATGGGCTGAAATTAATAGCTTATAGTAATAGGCCAGAACCCCAATTATAATGTTTAACCAAATCGACCACTGTAAGGCCATCAAAAAAGAAATTACCATGCTTAATAAGACAAGAAATACGCAAAGAAGTTTAACCATTTCGAACAAACTTCACCCAATCATCGATAACCAAATTTATAAAAGTAATAACTCCATCTATTGTGTTGCCACGGCAATCCGTTAAAACTTTCCTTCTTTTATTAACGTTACGTACGAATGATGGAGGATTTGTCGCGACCCAGCATTGGGTACACCGCATTCCCGCTCCTGAATCAAAAGGACTCGTCAATCGCGACAACCCTAGCCGAACTTCAGGGCTGTCATATATAAATTATTGTTTGAGAACTTTGATCAATTCATGTGCTCAACGAAAGAAATTTGACATTTATTTCAAGCCCTCAATGTGACAAGCTGGGATGCTCTAATTATACAATTAGGGACAGGCAATCCTAAAACTAAGCTTTGTCCTGACTGTATTATCAACGTAGATCATATACCGAGTCTGCTAAACTAGTAATTATTAAGAAGAGCACTAAGAAGAATTAAATTTAATGCCTAAACGGATAAAAAATATCCCCGTGCAAAGTCGGGGGGCGGACCGCTAATAGGTACATACAAATCATGTGTGTTATAGCTTTGAGAGACGCCGCTACTTACTTGCAACTTATTCATTACTCAATCGCAACAACCTTAAGAGTAAGCTAGGGCTGTCACACGATGAAATTAATCACGGTACTCTACACAAGTTATATTGCTTTACGTCAATAGCCAAGTTTGCCTCCCTCTCCCCTCACCCCTCGCGAGTGATGCAAGTGTAGCATGACGTGACGCGTTATAATTTATTGTTATAGAATCGAGAGTTTGATTAATTTTGTGTTTGACGTTGTTTGTTCGATGAGGAGGTTCCATTACAAAATTGTGTCAATATTATAAAAATCGGGTTAAGTATATGGATTGACAATATTGAATTAAGATAAATTGATGACGTTATTATTTTCAGTTAGGATTCATGCACTCTATAAAATTGTAATATCGTTTATCAGTTTTTATTGTTGACGCCTTAAGTTATTTGAAAGGCTAGCTCTAGATCGACTCTTTGGAAATCGTTAGGAGAAGCCTATGTTCAGCAGGGTCGTCTTTCGGCTTATTTGATGATAATGACGTCAATCCTAGGTGTAAAAAGCAGTGGACAAATTTGAACCCTGGAGTAGGAGCTCGGATGGCACATTTGATAGTGCGCTGGGTCGGAACCCAAGAAGCGCAGGTTCCATTCCTGCTTCGGGCTCGTCTTTTTCCACATTGCTTTGAATATATAAGATGATGATGTTGACATTTTTTTATTTTAAACATCATTTTGGCTAGTAAATCTGTCCACACATTTAATTCCCACAAACACTGTTAATATAAAAAAATGAATTTATTTATCTAATTTGTAAACGTATCCATGCATGTGGCAACCCTACAAACAAGTTTATGATTAATACCATGTACGCGGCTCAAGCGTGAAATACATATTACCATATACCTAACAAGATCCTTCTACGTTATATGTATCAAATCACCTCGCGGATTATATCATATTATTTAATACTAGGTTTCTCTGCAACTTTGTTCACAAGATTTTTTAAGTTTGATAGCCTTTTGGGATGACAGCTAATCTATCTAACATTTTTATATAATGGGATAACTCAAATTAAATTTTATTTTTTATTTTTTGGGTAGTTGTTACGATTGAAATACTACTAACAGCACTCACCTAGTTTTTCTCTGCATCACCTAATAGTTGACTTGTAGAGAATGCCTCTGGCATTAGGTAAGTCCGCCAATATACACTTATTTTTAGAATTAATATCGTTATACAAGTAAGTTCTGTATGCGGTAGAGCCAACAGTTTTTATTGGCGTGTTCTGACATATTATTATTATTATTATCTTTCTTACTTATTTTTTATGATTAAGTTTCGAAAAAGTTTTTAAAACCAGTGTTAAAAACTTTTTTTAAACTGCTTTGTACAACTGCTGCGTGACAGCCTAGCCATAAAACTGAAACTACAAATATCTGCAATGACTAATGAATGAGAAATTTTTTTTCTTTAAAATTAATTTATGTAAGTGACAACCCTAAACTATTGGCGTACCTGTCTGAATTAATTAACAAAGAATTAAAATTTCAAATTTATGAACTGAAATTAATCCTCCATTAACTGGAAGTAGGGCTATTTTCCAGTTAAGTATTTTATCCTTTACAGAAAAAAAACGCTATTAATAATTAAACTAACTATTATTATCATCATCATCATCTCAACCCATAAACGTCCCACTGGTGGGCACGGGTCTCTTCCAAACATTTGGAGGGATAACAGCCTACTATACCACGCTGGCCAGACGGGTTGGAATAGGGTTTTGTTTCGAGTTTTCCTTCTCTTGCGGTGGATATTGTCTGCTAGACTTACGCCTTTAGTCGACTCTTACGACACCCTCGGAATGGAAGGGGGTGGTGACATTTGTATTCTTAATCCGTCACCATACGGACAACTATTATTTTATTACGTAAAAAAAAATATTGTAAGTGACAACCCTATAACTATTGGCGTACCTGGCCGAATTAATTGGCAATCGGCAGACAGACTCTGTCAAAGACTATTTAGTACAGTGGTAGGTCTATTTAACTTCGATATAACGCTATATCAATCAATAATATTTTAAATGAAACAGTTTTATTTTAGATTGATGTCACACGAATTGTTTCAATATAGACAAAGTAAAAAATTACTAGTGGTTACATTGCAAAGTTTACCTTCTTAAGAGATTCGTAAAGGTACGGATTTCTACTATTAGTAAAAACAGTATATTCCTTAGCATCGATACCCAGACACAGAACAAACATAAAATAAAGTATATCTCCTGGTTGGGAATTGAACCCACGACCTCCGGCTAAGCAGTCAATTTAATACCATAGAACAATGTAATATCAAGCAACATTTAAATACAAATATGAAGCCTTTACATCATATTGGTGTCGCATTTCAAGAATGTTAGCACCTATACGACAACTGCTGTCGCACTAAATGGTAACTATTGTTCTACTTACAGACTTATGTTGCTGATAAACTGAACATTACGATATTAACTAAGTTGTCTAATGAAGATTATCAAATTTATATTATAATAATAACATCCCATATATGTCGCACTGCTGGGCACGGGTCTCCTCTCCTCTATCAAGAGAGAGAGAGAGAGAGAGAGAGGGATAATTTATACTTGAGCATAAATATTGATCGAGGCCTTTACGAAATGTATGTGAGTTTGATGTTTATCATACACAATAATGTGAAAATTTACGTAGGTACACATGTGCCAAATGAATTTTGAGAATGATTGCTATAAATATCTTAGATTATTATTGTTAAGATTTACGTTTACTCGTAATTGGATTTATAAAACTTGGGGCATCACGTAACCTGTTCAAAAAGTCACTTATTTTTACTATTTTTTACGGGTAAACACTGGCACCAGTAAAATACAGCATTTAATTAAACAATAAGTAAAAAAGTACCAATAGGTACCTAAACCATTAGAAACATCTGCATATTTCCGTTAAATTTCCTCTGTGACATTGTAACGACACCATTTTACGCCTTTGGACAATAAAATTAATTACCAAAATGCGCAATTAAATCCACACTTCCACGTCCGAAACCTATAAAAACTTTGTCGAAAAAAAATATTCCCCGCCATTTGCATAATTTACCGATTTCACGAAGCAGCTGCGACTTTTATATCAATCCTGTACACATTCGCGGTTTTAGTGTTTTGTGTGTGTGTGTTAAGTACGTACTTACATAGTTTTTGTGTACACTTGTGTGTGTGTTTAACTAATGCGATATGGCACAGGAAGTGCGCGCGTGTTGACAGGTAAAATGAATATGTGTGCTATGAATATTAGAATTCTATGTCACTGTTTGCGTTAGGGTTGATAAGCAATCTTTTTTGGGACTAGTTAACAAAAACTTTTGAATATATTTTTTATTTTTTCCGCACTGACGTGTGTCTGGGACTTTTTTTTAAATAATATTTTGTGACAACTCACACACACCGCCATTTGATCCAAAATTAGATATAGATAGAGCCTGTAGTATAGGAACCAGACAACAAAATAACATACATTATTATAGATAAATTACATCCAGACACATAACAAAACAATCCTACTCATCACACAAATATTTGTCTAACCACTAGACCAATAGGCCAGTCTTTCATCATCATCATCATCATCTCAGCCAAAAGACGTCCACTGCTGGACATAGGCCTACCCCAAGGTTTTCCACAACTCTCGATCCTGGGCCGACCTCGCCCATCGGTTGCCCGCAACCTTTACCAGGTCGTCGGTCCACCTTGTTGGCCAGTCTTTACAAACACAAAATTCAAGGACACTAAAGTACACACATTTTTATCCTATTTGGGGATCAAAACCCACAACACGCTGCGCAGTGTCTGCTTAAATTGCGAGGTAACCACTTAAGCCACTGAATAACCGTGCAGTCAGATTTCAGTAGATATATTAAATTATAACAATAAATACACTGTACATACTTAACCAAATATATTTTAATTTAAAGTTGTACAATCTCAAACTTTGTTATTGTTGTCATGTGACAGTTGGCAACCCTAAGTATTTGTCACACATATATGACAACAATGCGTCCGTTAAACAGAATTCGCACCTCAAACTGGAGCGTAGTCCCGCAAATGTGCAAATTATCCGTTCACAAGAACGTTCCTACTCTTGAGTTGTAGGCTAATTTTATATTCAATAAAATATTATTTACCTAGGTTATTGTAAAAGCCTAAAATTCTATTCTTGCACGCTATTTATTCTGGTCCTTTGCTAAGCTCGTTGCTTGCTTGACTTAGTAATATTTTAGCAAGAAAATATCAGTAGTGCAGCATAGAATGAGAGGTAGGGCACCATACTAGTGAGCAAGCCTAACTGAGAAAGGACCTCCACCTTGCAGAAGATCACAGCCAAATGACTACACACAGCAGTGAAGTTGTGTTCTTGTGTGTGTGAGTACAGTTTCCATCGCTCAGTGAGGATGGATGGACGTATGTATATATGGATGTTTGTTTCACAAAAAAATACTAAACGAATCTGGAAGGAATTTAATTATAATTGTATTATTATAATGTAAAGTATCTTATTATTATTGTTATTATAGTATTAATTATAATTTTACTATTATAATGTATATTATATAATTGTATTAAATATAATTTTATTATTATAATGTAAAGTAGGTAATGTACCTATCTTGTTTCTGATCCTGTTGATTTCCACATCTTGCACCTACTACGTTCATCTCTGCATTACTCAATGGTTGGCTGGTAGAGAATGCCCTTGGCATTAAGCCTTTCTTTGTACAATACTGTGCATAAATTATTAAATAAATAATTTTCATTGAGATAGATTATAGTCTGGAATAGCTAATAGGCTAGTTTCTATCGCAATAACCGACATCGACGCGGGCTGAGCCGCGTTCAACAGCTATTTTATAACAAAAATACGAGTAAGTATGTATATCTATACAAGCCGGACATGAAACCAGTCGACATACAGTCTTCCCATGTCTAGTGTATACACATGCACGCACACATTGACTTAGACATTGAAAACCAAAGTGTCACCCAACAGTCCTTCGCCGTCCCTAGATCGCTGTCACATATACATGACAACAATGCATCTGTTACGACTGTACGTGTTAAGGAGACTGTAGAATAACTAAAAACCACACCCGATCGGTATCGTTATATGAAATGCCTGCTATATTGTTTTTGTTGCAAAAGTATGTAGCTAACATACATACATAGATACCCATTACACGCCTAAGGATTACAGCCCCTCTAGACAAGTGGCATAAACGGTTGTCGAAACGAAAAGTCAAAAAAGCAAATGTATGGGATTTGACGTAAGTTTACGACATTATATCGTAGACTTACGTCAAATCCCATACATTTTATTTTTTGACTTTTCGATTCGACTATCACTTATGCCACTTGTCTAGAGGCTCTGGAGCACTAGAGCACGACCTGTAAGAGAACAGACAAGGGTTAAGGGTTTCCCTTTGCTTTCTCTACTTGGATGTAGTTTGTGGATGTGCTAATTAAGAAGCTCATCCGTTTAATTGAGGTGTACTTAAACACGCCTGAAAACTAAAAAGAAACCGGTCGTTCTTTTTTTAATTTTTGAAAAGACAACTCCCGTACTAGGAAACAAGCGCTGTGTCGCGGGGGAGTTCACACATATACAATTCACGGAAACAAATTATACTTAGACTCGGAATAAAAATTTATGGATCGCACAAAGTTATATCCCGTGTGGGAATTGAACCCACAACCGCTAGATTATTACCACTAGACCAACGGGTGTCTAGTTATCGCGTAGTCCGGTAAAAATCAACAAGTGTACAATATCCTTAATACAGATCTGTCCCACAAGACATATTCGTTTGTGTGCTCGTCACGACAGCCATTGTCTCTGGTGCGATTGTATGAAGCACCTCGCTTAGGGATCTCTTTGGTATCGCGTTACAATTTCTGCGACACACTTAGGTGTTATTGATAAGGATAATTGTGTAAGGACGTTTAATGCAAGGGTATTGTTGCTATTCGTAGCTTAGTTTGTCATTACATATATATATATATATATATATATATACATATATATATATAAATTATATATTGTATAACCATATAATATTATGTATAACACTATAATAATTTATCCTTAATTTTTAATAATTTTAACTTCTGCCATTAATATATCTGCGTCACCCTAAGATTGACTGGGTGAAAATGCCTAAGGCATTAAGTCCGCCTCTGTCACTTTGTGCAAGAAGTTTAAATAAATATATACATAGATATGTTAGTTGTCATTCTAGTAGCCTGCCCCGACTACGACCTGGTTAAACATTTTATTTGCCTTTTGACAGCTTGCATTTTCAAAAATCCTTTCTTAGTGCTCACTTACCTTTTGCCTTTTAATTTTCAGTCGTCCTAAGCAAACTGTATTTTTTTGCAATGATCCTGAAAATACCTCGGATAATTACGGAATTAGTTATTTGATTCTTATTGTCCAGTTTTCTGTAAACGTTCTAGAATTACCGCAAATATCAAATCTTTTTTTCAATTATCCTGCGACGTATTCAATTTAATGATATTTTGTTATAATACATTATGAAAGCGGTGGCGGCCGAGTGGGAAAGTACGCAAGAGGTGCGAGTTCAATCCTGGGTGGCAGTATCAATGTAAACTTTACTTTGTAGAGTACATATGTACGAAATAAATGATTCATTATCTGCTATCGGTAAAGGAAAACATCGTGAGGAAACCCACATGTCATAGAAGAAATTCTAAAGACATGTCTGATTCACCAACCCGCATTAGGCCAGCGTGTGTGAGTTAAAGCCTTAACCCTCTCTGTCTCTTGATAGAGGAGAGGAGATCCGTGGCCAGCAGTAGGACATATGTATATAGGTTGCTATTATTTGTTATATTCTGCAACAAACTATTGATAAGGAAAATTGTAAGGACACGTTTAGTGTATTGGTATTGTTCCTATTCATATCTATGATAGTTATGTGATATTAATGTGGGCATGTGTTCTGCTATTGTAGCTTAGTTTGGTTCATATTTCTGATGTAGTCTATTTATTTATAGTGCTACTAGCATGTAATATAGAATAAGGAGACTGAAGATTCAACAGTGAGAAAAAATAATGAAATACTTTTGGTTGGTTCTCTGTAATTTATAAGGTTGATCAGTTGATGACTGTACGGTTGGTTCAGTAGCTTAAATGGTTATGTCGCCATTTACCACTGCGCGGCGTGTTGTGGATTCGATGCCCACATAGGACAAAAAATTGTGTTTCCATAAATGGTTGTCCCGAGTCTGGGTGTATTTTGTGTCCGTTAATTATATGTTTGTATAGTCCCCCGCGACACAGGGCTTGTTCCCTTGTTTGGGAGAAAATCGTCGTGATTAGTGATATTGACTACTAAGCTGGACGTAGTTGGTTCGATTCCCATCCAGTATCTTTGTGTGGCAATAGTATAGGCTTTCCAGTTTGGGATCAGATCAGAGGCCGTGTGCGAGTTGCCATTGTTATAAACTCTAAACTGCCTTCGTGGCTCAGTGGTCGATATTTGCGACTGCGATCACGAAAATTTTTAATAGGTTTTTCTGTCAAGAAATTCACAATAAATGCCCGGCGTCTGGAAATTGGCGGTGTTTACACCCCCGTGCCTCGGAAAGCACGTAAAGCCGTTGGTCCTACGCCTAATCTTTCTCCAGTCGTGTCGGATTGCCATCCCATCGGACTATGAGAGTGAGGGAATAAAGAGTGCACTTGTGTTTGCGCACACACTTGTTCACTATAATATCTCCCGCGCAGATGGCAAGTCTCCGTTGAACTCTTAAGCGTTGCTACCGCTACCATAATCGCCGCTTTCAAAACGTCTTCCTAAATTTACCTTTTTTAAGTATAAAGTAATCGAATTTGTAATGCCCTACCCTTGCCCCCGTTCATCATGGCGCTAGACACAAAATAACTTTCATACTACTCTCTCCTGCTACACTATTATAAGTAAAAACGAGATGCACAACATTGTCAAATCAAGCTGAAGCTAGTCAACTAATGCATGAAGCCATCTACTTAATTGTCTATACACTTAACAGACATTTGTACTCGTTCTTTTAAGTGATACAAAACGTGACACCTACTATCTTAGGCTTCACTCACGTTTGTATTATCATTAAACGTGCGCGTGCGCCTTTCTTTAACGATTTTTCCTTTGCCGTTTATAGAGAGTTTATTATGGTACGATATATGCAACGACACACACATAAGCATAGTTATCATTAGATATTGTTAGCATACTTTCTAATAGACCACCTACGTATGAAGTACTAGGTGTTGCCCGCGGCTTTGCCTGCCAGATCTGTTCAAACTTTCTAACATGATTGAATACAAATACGAACAATCCATCCATAAAATCATTCGTATTTGTAATATTAGTTAAATTGATGTACCTTTCTACTAATGATAGTGAACCTTTCTACTAATAATTGTGAACATTTATACTAGTTATAGTGAACCTTTCTATAAGTGATAGTGAACCTTTCTACTAGTGATAGTGAACCTTTCTACTAGTGATAGTGAACCTTTCTACTAGTGATAGTGAACCTTTCTACTAGTGATAGTGAACCTTTCTACTAGTGATAGTGAACATTTCTACTAGTGATAGTGAACATTTCTACTAGTGATAGTGAACCTTTCTACTAGTGATAGTGAACCTTTCTACTAGTGATAGTGAACATTTCTACTAGTGATAGTGAACATTTCTACTAGTAATAATGAACCTTTCTACTAGTGATAATAAATCTTTCTACTAGTGATAGTGAACATTTCTACTAGTAATAATGAACCTTTCTACTAGTTATAGTGAATATTTATACTTTATAGTGATAGTGATCTTTTTTACTAGTGACAGTGAACATTTCTACTATTATATACAATCCTTGCCGGATTGGATATAATAGAAAGGCTTCTAATCTCAAAAGGGGGATCAAAAATGATCTAACCCGGGAAAAATCGGGTCAGGTTGCTTGAAGCGTATATTTAGTGTAAACTGCTACTAAGTAAACAAACGCAATAATTACATAGATAACCATTTTTGTTCATCAATTAACTAAACGAAATTACTAAACCGAAAAGAATGAAATATGAACGTACATAATTAGTCGGACGTCGCCGTTTATGAAACTTGTCACGCATATTAAATTCTTTTCACGCTTTTCATACTTTTTAAGCCAGCCATTCTTCCGCACCGCTGCCGAATATATTTTGTTATGAAAATTGCTGTAATTTATCTATGAAACATAGCTCGTAATTTGAAAAGACTTAGCAATATTTTACCAAGAAAATATCGTATATGCAGTGGTGCAGCATAGAATTTAAGAGAGGTAGGGCACCATACTAGCGAGCAAGCCCGACTGGAGAAGAACCTCATGGCTTACGACAATGCCGCATGCCGTCTTAGTATGTCATTATATTTTCTACATAATATCAGTGATCGTTGTCTACCAAAACCATGGGATAATTCACTTTCGTCGTGAAAATAAAACAATGTTTTTATCAGAGCATTGTTTTCGTGAGAATGTTTTGTTTTGGCGGTGAGCACGCGCCGCGGTGACGTCACACTTAATTTCACATGAAACTAGCACAAAATGAATTAATTTTGTACACCAGAACGAATGCCCTATACACAGTTTTAATTAAAAGGATGGGTCCGTGGTGACTTTTGCAGGAGTTTGACGGAAAAATAACAATTGTGGAACAAGCGCGATAGTGAGTGAGCCTGTGGAGATGAATTCTTTATTTAAAATGGTGTGTTTTAATGAAATTTTGCTGCAGTATGTATTGTTATTTTTAGTTAACTATTGTGTAGTGCAATGACAATGCCAGAAATGTTTGTGACATTTTAAGTAGGACATTTCGGGACATACCCACATGCCCACCGCTGTGAATACTGAGAGACAGGATTAACAGCGGAGTAACCAACTGATACATCGAGCTTTGACACTGGTGCGTCCCGTCCCGTGTAGTTATTCCGCAGAAAAGAAAATAATCAAATATTCTACCGCATTTTTCTCTTATTTGTAATGAAGAAAAATGTTATATTATTATAATCTCTAACAAACATTATTTAGTCATTATAAATATTAACAAAATATTCTCAACGAACGCTTCCTTGTAAACAATCACGATAGATTTAAATCTATAGAAATTCCAATTTCAAATTCTAAAGTGCAACTCTCTAAAATGTAAAAGCATCTTCAACCCACTCAGGGAACTTAATAAATCCTCCAAACCTACTATTGAGTCGACTCAATAACAAACAAAATTCATGAATTTTCCCGAATCGCTCAGGTTCAACTTTGTTCATTTTACACCTTTCGGATTTAATTCGTACTTGACAGTCAAGTCGAGAGATAGGTAAATAGTCCAAATGCCAACGTTAGTGAATTGGCGTAGCTCTGATTGTGTCATAGAGTTGTTCATTTAAAAACACATAAGTATGTTTACCAGTTCTTCACTGCCATGGTGGTCCAGTGGCCGCAGTATGCGCCTGCAGTGGGATTAGGTTCAGAATGACTACTTTCCCAAAATGACTACTTCCTAAATCGTCCACTTTCCTTTAATGACTACTTTCTCAAAATGACCATTTTCTCAGAATGACCACTATCTAAATCGTCCACTTTCCTGTAATGTCTACTTTCCCAAAATGACTACTATCCTAAAATGACCACAAAACTTTGATCTTTTGATTGACAGTAAATCTGACAAAATTCGATTTCTATTATTTTATTTTAGTTTATGTGCATGCACCTACCTACCCATATTTTAATGATTGAACATGAATACAGTACCCCTCTGTGTTGTAGACTAATGTTTGTTACCGCATAACTCCGTCATTTATGGACCGATTTGAAAAATTCTTTTTTTGTCTGACTGGACATACTTCCAGTTTGGTTCCATTATCATCAAAAGAAAGTTCCGATGATGGGATCCATGAGGAATTGAGGGAACTCCTCAAAAGTTATAGGCACACATATAGCAATTTCAATATTTTTAACAACTAATCAATCATTTGCATTCAGAAAGTGTAATTTGGTGAAGTAAAACTGATGAAGAAGACCACAGATGCCCATCTAAACTTTTCAATAATAAGTATTTTACTGATGGCGATTAGACAAGTTTCGGTTATTGTTGCTAAGCAACTATTAATAAGAAATAATGACGTGAATGAATTGAGCGCGGATTGCACAGATTAAATATTGCTTTTAATACCTACTTGACCTGTGTTCAGCCCGACGCTCAGTCGATTTTATTCGATTGTAACAAACAAATATTTTTTTTGTTAAAATTATTTACTGATGAAAGTAATTTAATGCCTGTTTGAGGAAGGGGACATTTTGCTAAAGGGACATTTTGCGAAAGGGACATTTTGCGAAAGGGACATACTGAGAAAGGGACATACTGAGAAAGGGACATTTGGCTACCTGTAGTCATTTTGAGAAGTGGTCATTTTGCGACTGAGTCGTCCAAAATTGCTTGCACTAGTTCCGGGAGGGTTTTGCGCCACCCCGTTAGTTAGTTTGTCGGGGGGCGTTATCCGCACTTGGCCGCTCAAGTGGGCCTTTGTACGTGACTTCCCTTCGGCTATTCCATCCAGCCCAACCTCTTCCAGAAAGCCAGCAAGCGGCCTAGGTGGCCGCAGGCTTTTGGTAGAGAGCCCGTTTTCTTTAGTGTCTGTGCCCTATGGTCTTCTACGCTCCTACAATCCAGAAGGACGGGGGCGGGTGTCTCCTCGGCCTCCATGGAGCCCCTGCAGAGCGGGCTGTCGGTCAGGCCTAGCCTGTGAAAGTGTTTGTTGAGTGGGCAGTGACCTGTTAGGACGCCCACTAAAGTCCTGAGGTTTGACCTGTTTTGTGTTAGGAGGTTTCGCGAGAGCTTCCGGGTAGCGGATGGTACCGCTTCCTTGGTTTGTCTGCAGCCCCCGTTGCTCTCCCATTCCTCTCTGTGTAGTTGTGCTATCCATTCCTTGAGCCAGGTAAGGGCCTGGCTGTGTGGGATAGGGATTATCGGTTCCGGCGCCGCGGTTGCAGAGGCGGAACCTTGTCTCGCCAGTGCATCCGCGGCGTCGTTACCGGTTGAGTTGCTATGTCCTGTGATCCACTGCACGGTGACTTTGTTGGTGTTTGCCACGTCTTGTAGCGCCTGGTGACACTCTAGTACAAGACCGGATGTCTTACTATTGCTTTTTAGGGCAGTTAGTACAGATGCGCTATCAGAGACAATTCTGATATCCAGGTCTCTACTTCTCTGCTATCGAATATCGATCGCACTCGCTGCTCTGGTGATGCCTATACATTCCGCATGGAAGATAGTGTTGTGTGCGCCACCCCGTACAGAAATATTAGCGAAAAGCTAATTTGAAAAGTGGTCATTTTACCAAAGTGGTTTTTTTGAAAAAGTGGTCAATTTGAAAAACTAGTCATTTAGAAAAGTGGTCAATTTGAAAAAGTGGTCATTTTGGAAAGTTGACGTTTTGAGAAAATAAGTAGTCATTTTGATATAGTAGACGTTTTAGGAAAGTAGTCATTTTGGGAAAGTAGTCATTCTGAACCTAATCCCTGCAGTGCACGAGGTTGTGGGTTTGATTCCCACGGAGCATAAAACTTTGTGTGATCCATAAAGAGTTGTCCTCAGTCTGGGTGTACATTGTGTCCGTTAATTGTATGTTTGTAAAATCCCCCGCGACACAGGACTTGTTTTCTAGTGCGAGAGTTGTCTTTTTAAAAGTTGTCTTTTAAAAGTTCTGATATACTGATATACTTATTTCTAAATGTTTGTTTGTTAAAAAAGACAACTCCCGCACAAGGGAACAAGCCCTCTGTCGCAGGGTCTTAACAAACATACAATTAAAGGACACAAAGTACCTACACCCAAACTCGGGACAGCCATTTATATAAATGGACCGGAAACATTTATGTCCCGTGTGGGGATCGAACCCACAACACGCCGCGCGGTGGTAAATGGCGAGGTAACAACTTAAGCCACTAAACCAACCATGCAATCAATACATTAATAATAAACAAAATAATCGTCCTTACCGCTCAAACAATTGTTCTGGGTGGGAATCGAACCCACGACCTAACAACTTAACAGTCAACGTCACTAACCAAGCCTATAAGTATATAGGTATGTTGATAAAATCCTAACTACGCCTAAAGTTACGGGTGCTTCTCCAAGTAAGTAGGTGATTAGTACAACTTGAGCTACACCCTCGAAACTCGAGAGAGAACCCGCTGAAACTGCACAATAGCCCTTGAAAGTTCTCATCACACCTCACCTTCCACTCTCTCCTACAAAGCTCACTCGCTATCCATACTTACTCGGGTGTTACTCGCTCAGTTCGATGTTCGACGACAACTCGATCCCCAATTAAGCCGCTCTCGATACCTGGGCCTCTAGACAAATGGCATATGCGATAGTCGAATCGAAAAGTCAAAAAAAGCAAATGTATGGGATTTGACGTAAGTTTACGATGTGTAATTTGATGCAACGTATAGAATTGGAAATGTGAAGACAAATGTTGATACAACCTACTCGATAAGCGAAACGGCACTGTCGACAAACGAATTCGCTTATCAAGATGGCGGATATTCGATCAGCTGATATATTTTGTGGAAGTTTTGTTACTGTTTGTTTATGTTTTAAAATATATTATGTTTTAAGAGGTGCAAAATGGGCCATATGCCTTAAAAGTCAGATAACTGTAAACCCTTATTTTCACAGTTACATTATTATTAACACTACATTAACATACCATGTTTGTACATTTTGGAGGACAGAGACATTCTCAGTGCTGTATCAACCATAAACTACAGAATGTAAATTTTCATTGTTTATCAATACGATCCACTTCTTTACTTTAGGTATAAGTTAAATAAAATTAACATGGATGTTTCCATGTTAATTAATTAAGGCCCCTATCTCAATAAATATATAAAAAGAGTGGTGTAAATGAAACCATTTTTGTTGGTATAAATGACTGCCAAAAAATAAATTATATTATATTATTATCAACAAGATGATTCATAATATGGTTTTGTCATAAATTGTATATAATTTCTAAATAATTTGTAAAAAAATCACCGAATCAGCACCAAATTATTGAGATGTGACCACTTTATGACTTCAATTTTTATCTAATAATACAAAAAAAAACAATATTTAAAGAAAACATACACCTATAATTTGGTTATGTTATATTTAGAATAAGTACGAATTTTAATTTATTATAAATTAATAAGACGTCTAGTCAAAGAGTATTTTATTTTATTTTTATTTTCTTTATTGGGAAAACAAACAATTGTACAGTATGTATAATATATCTTAATTACTAAATGAATGTATTAATGTACAATCCACGACGTTTCCTCAGATTACTAAAATTAAAGATAATACAATAAAACTAAACTAAATTAAAATGTTAACAAGACAAACCTTGCGTAATTTTGTGTTTTGTTAAGAGTAAATATTATTATGTTTGTATCCCCGCACTCGTCTGGAGAATTAGTGCGGGAGTCGTGATCGCTTCGCTCAAATGCTAAGGTCGTTGGCAGTATCCTAACCCTTAAACAATTAAAATTTTAAATACCTAGATAGTACATTTTGGAAGTGTTGCTATTTGTTAAAAAAATATATACTTTTTCTTTAACAAACAACAACCCCTCCACAATGTTAAAACTGTATAACTTTGTAAATATAATAATATAAAAGTATATAATTATTAACACTACCATGTTTGTACATTTTGGAGAACAGCAACATTCTTAGTTCTGTGTCAACCACAAGCTACAGAATGTAAATTTTCATCGTTTATCAATACGATCCACTTTTAAACTTCAGGTATAAGTTACATAAAAAATAATGAAAATAAGATGAAACCAAACTTTATTTAATTAACAATTAAAATATCTAGTACATTTTGGCAGTGTTGCTATTTGTCAAAAATATACTTTTTTTTAACAAATAGCAACCTCCAAAATGTTAAAACTGTTTATCTTTGTAAATAAAATATAAATATATTTATAAAGATATACAGTAAAAATAATATACACAGACTATGATAATATGTTCCTCATGCTCAACACAAGACATTTCAATAGGGCGCTCGATACAAAGATTTGCTATATCTATCTATATATGCCACCACGAATAGCCTTATTTCTTACAAATGCACCAGAAATAGTGTAATGTTCATTATTGAATAATAATAATTGATCACTCTTTAACCAATGTTCAGTAACATAAAGCACATTAATACTATGTTTGTTTAAAAATAAATCTACTTCTAATTCCTTGCCGGATAATCCCTGAATATTCTGGTGCACTATGTTTAGACTATATGTCTGCTGCTTATCCTTTGTCACATCTAGTAGTTTAAATTATTAGATGTATGTAAATTGCTATTGGTAGTGTTCATACTACTGAGTTTTACCAAATCCTGCAATACCCTATGAGTACCTGTGTCGGTAAATAAATGAAATGCTAATAATTTAGCAATTTGTTGCTTATAAAATAAGAAAAGGTACATAGTATATTCGGTAAAAAAAACTAATAAATATACTATTGTAGAAAAATAAAATGAAGTCGCGAAGGCGACATGTACTATTATAGATTAATAGATTTAGATTTTCTCTATATGCCTGTTTTGTTTATTTAATAAGGCATAAGAATATGGCAAGGCACAAATAATAAATCTACACCCTAAACTATCATGAAGTGATATCATTACTTCAGTTAACTGTTATATCTTTTTTTGTGACAGATAAGCTGTCACCAAGTAAAATAATCCCTGTGGATTGATCATTAAAATGAGCAGACTAGTAAAAAACTAGCAAACTATCTTCCAGGTGAACAAATATTTGTGACGCGGTACTCAGTATATTTATTTTATTTTGTTCGGAAAACAAACAGTATTTCTAACTAAATTAATAATAATAGTATGACTATTAATTAAACTGCCCAAACCCTTGACTAATTGGTCAGAAAATATAATTACATTCTTGCTATAAGATTCTGAATGTGTTATTGAGTCAGTGGAACCACAGTTACAGAATCATTATAAAGTAGTTGTTCACCGTTGAGCGACTGTGACACATCACAAACAACACCTAGCATTAAAGTGTTACATTTTAATGCTAGGTGTTGTTTGTGAACACGTTAAACACATCTTATTATTGGTATTTATTTATTTATTAGGGACAACAAACAACTACAATATAATGTGTTCTTGGGTGACAATAACTAAATAATATTAACAATATTGCAGTCAACCACATTATCCACAGAATAACAAAAAAATATTAATGAAAGCATGCCACTAGGTAACTATTAAACAATATATTCTTTTGGTGATATTTGATCTTAAAGATGACATTTGAGAAACAAAAAAGTATGGGAAATAAGCTCTGTTTTTTTTTAATTTAAGCTCATGACTGTATCCTGCTCATACATTAATTTACTGCTAAGTAACTGTTAGCTACAATTATCAATATCTAAAAGAAATGTCACACGCTCTTTGATTAAATCACAGTTAATTTGTGATAATTTTTAATGGTTGTTGACCTCTTAAAGTTGAATTCAAGCTTTCTAATTAATTTTCTTAATTTCAAATGTTTCCTTTATTTATTTCTACTATTTACAACAATATTTTTTATATTTTTCAAACAAACAATATTATTATTTTTCAAAACATTTAACACATTTATTTTATCACATAAGAGCTCAGAAACAGGTTTTGAGTTTCACTATTGTTGAGAACCCTAATAGTGTAATCAAGTAAACTATTTTTTAGAAATGCTGTGTTAAGACATTATTTTAACTCTGGAATGCAATGCAAAGAACTTAAATACATATCACTACAACTACTGAAGGACTCCACTTCTTCCTGTAGTTTATCGCGCTGGTCCAATTATTCTACATATTGATGGTGTAGTGTAGATAGCTCTCCCTTCAACTCAGCAACTCTGTTATTAATTGATTGTAATTCTTCTTTACAGTCACTGCGTTTCTTTAACAGCTGGCTGTTGTCCTCATTGTATTTCTTCAATTCAAGCAGCGTTAGTATAAGCTTGGTTTCAGTCTCCTAAGCCATTGCTCTACGGGTCTTCGTATAACAAGGCTTTCTGTATCACCAAGTACCTTAAAAGTAAATGAAACAGCTGAGAGATAGAAAGAAAAACAAATGTTGAGATGACAAGAGTGAAAATGTAGGTGTGTAAAGTGGAAAAGGACAGTAATTGTGTTAAAAATTATTGGATATTGAAAAAGAGTGGTACTATGTTTTGAGTAGGTGTGTTAATTAATAATTTCAATATGTTTTACCAAGAAAAATGACAGTAGCTGAGCGAAAGTGAGTCTATTTAAGTTTATGCTTAGGGCAACAACATTTAACAACTAAGTAATACAGTGTGCATATGTGTTTGCTGTAATGAAGCAAGTTGTTATTCGTCAATCTTGCTTCCACATATTATATTCGTCAAGCAAAACGAGAACGAAACTACCAGTGAGTGCTGCATGTACGTGGATCACATACGTAAATATCTCTATGAGCTCATATAGAATACATACAATATGGGCCACGGGCAGAGTATGTAGGTGTTGTGGGGTGCTAATTACGGTAAATATGTAATATACTCCCTGCGTCTTACACTTATACACGATGACACTTCAAATAACAATAAACAGCATATTCAAATCACTGTTCGGGGCAGTTTCTATAGTACTTATTTATTAACAAACAACCAAACACTGTCTGTGTCAGCAAAGATAATTATTCTATAAATTTCACGTACATATTAAATTGGAATTTAATTGAAATTACACAAATTATTGTAAAAAGGTTAAAATTGAGAGCATTTTTTGTCGTCTGGCGATCACAGTGTTGCCAGCCTTCTAAAAATAAAATAAATTTATTACAATGGAATAAATGTTATTACTCAGGCGATAAATATTTAAGTGATAAAATAAAATAGGTACTTGCACGCTTAATTGAATGTTTTCTATCATTTCATTTTGTCATGCATTTATAATTATAATAATACAATAAAATTTACATTTTCATTGGTAGGTCCTAATGTAGTTTATAAGCATTAAATATTTATTGATATGTAACATAATATGTACTTACAATAATATGATTTTGACATATAATAAAAACAAAAAAAATCCTACATACTTTACAATAATATTTATTGTAAAGTTAGTTAGCGATTTCATATAGAGTCATATCATATACCTACATTGTAACGTTTTCCTGCCAGTTTAATGGTCGAAATATGTGGTAATACCCTTAAACCTGTAACAACTTTTATTGTACACCCATATATCGCAAATTATATGAATTAGTTTTTTTTAATGCATAAAAATAAGACTTTTGTGGGCTGCGCATAATGAAAAGATATTACTCAGGAAAGCCAAGATAATTATTTCTTGTCAATGTTTAAAGCAAATAAGTGTAATGCATGCCGGATTAATTGTTTATAGAGAGATTTACAAATAACGAACGTTATTTATGACGTTGAAACATTTTTATTATTTTTTAATTTTTTGCGACAAAGCCGCTAAAATGGTAACACTAAGCGCACTTCCCAATAAACGCTAACGCCTTTGCAATGTCGCTAACAATTTGGGAGTCATGTAAATAAGAACTCGTCAAACTCTCAGTCTACTTGATTTTACTAGTGAATGTTATTTTGACATTTTGATTCGTTTGTGAAGTGCGCTTAGTGTTGCCAATTTGGCGGGTTTTGTTAAGGCTTTACCGTCTCAAAAAACGTAATAACAACTTTTCTAACGACTTTTGGTCTACAAATCAATATACCTACTAAGTATATAATATTTTAATAAATTTAACCAATTAAACAGTAAAAAGTAAAAGTTTATATTTGACCTTTAATAAATTTAATGAATCAATAAATCGAAACAATTCTCAAAATGACTGCTATATAAACACAAGTCAATAGAAAATAATTATGACGAATTAGGGCAGAACCTTCGCTCGATTCTTTTATACTGTGACTAGGTACAGCGCCATCTACTCGCGGTTGTTGAAAGTAATTTGCAGCTTATAATAATATCGTCAATAAATATTTATTTTGCGGCACGTGAGCCATACTTCTTTATTATGCGCAGCCAACAGCAGTCATACTTTATGCATTTTACGAAAAAACAAACAAAGAATTACAGTAAAATAATCACAAAACTTCCACAACATATATCAGCTGATCGATTATCCGCCATTTTTTAGCGTCAACTACAAGGTGTTAGTGTTCGCTAACGTCAGGCTCATTTACGTAATAAGAAGAGCGAATTCGATTGCCAAAACTGCCGATCGGCTTCAATTTATAAAAAGAATATAATATAAGTCGACTAGTTTCGAAGGTGGCAATCAGAATTTATGACAAATGTTGGTAAAATCTTGACACTTGTCTACGAAATTGGGATCGACATTGTTGAGGCGGTACCGTTTGTAGAAATTTAATCGATTTGGAGCTTATGCCACTTGTCTAGAGGGGCTGGTATTATCGGATGCGAATCGAATTCGACAGTGTCTGCTCGCATCGCTGCCTATACCAAATATTGACACTCCATATCTGATTGACGAACAGCATGGGTGACCGGTGTCTGCAGATTTACGTATCGTGTTTAAATATTTATTTTATAAATATACGTAGGATGGATTTGTTATGTGATTTAATAGCAAACATAATGTTTCATAAGGATTTTTACCGCGAAAAGGTAAAGATGCACAACCATAATGTAGTTTAGTATTATTAGCACAGTTGTGTATTCCTGATCATGATGTAAGGTTCACTACTGGTCATAATCATATGTATTATTGTGAACGAACTGTTAAATTTAATGAATAAAAACGGATGTCACGAATGTTACTTTTTTTTGCAAAAGAATTGTTGAATCGACACGTAAAATAAATAAATTCGTTAGAATCTATTAAATCTACGTTTAAAAGTTCCTCTTTTAATGAGTACGGGTCTGCAATGCACATTTAAACTGTAAATACAATAACACTAAGAGAGGTAGGTGGAGAAATACATCTACCTTACAGAAGACCACAGCCAAATACCTAACTACACACAGCGGTGTAGTTGTTCCTTTGTGTGAGTGCAAGTCTCCAGAGCTCATTTGTGAAAAAATAGGTAATAACAGAAAAAGGGAGGGTCTGCTTAATACGCGTCATAAAATTCCTCCGCATCGACGTCTACTGAAAACGTGCCCAAAAGACTGGCAGCCTTGCCTCGTTATATTACTATTAAGTCATAGGAAACATCAAACTGATTAACGTGAGAACATACACATACAATCATACAATACACAATCATACAATACACAATCAAATCAAAGTAGCATGCATGAACAGTGACGGCAAGTAATACGCCATCCAGAATCACGCATCACATCTCCCTAATAATTCGATTTAGACAACGACAATAGACACTAGCCGTCACAATCACGATGGGAACACATATAACCTATTTGCGCAATGTCTTGCAAATTGCAATACACAATAAAGGCGAATACACATGATAACAATTACTGTAATGCAAGATTCATGCTTTCTTATCATACTAAAATAGAAAGATAAAAACAAGAAACTTGCTTTGCAGTATATTTGCTGGGCTTGCATTGTGAATGATGTGTTTGACTGCCTCGGTGGTCCAGTGGCCGCAGTATGCGCCTGCTGTGCTTTGGGTTAGATTCCCACATCGGACAAAACTTAGTGTGACCCACGAAGAATTGTTCTGAGTCTGGGTGTTATTTGTGTCCGTTAATTGTATATTTATAAAGTGCCCCGTGACACAGAGCTTGTTTTCTATTGCGGGAGTTGTCTTTTAAAAAAAAAAAATTTGGTTAATAAAGATCTTTATTACTGGAAGACGAAGCGTGGGCAGGCTTTTAACAAGGTGTTGTGAAAATCCTTGGGGGAGGCCAATGTCCAGCAGTGGACGTATTTGGCTGATATGATGATAATGCCGATAATCTTTTTCAAAGTAAGATATTGACAGAATATAAATTCAAAGCTCTTATTTTTACATCTTCTTTAAGAGCATCTCCTTCGTCTCTAAATCTTCAATATTTTGCATTTGCAAATTCACAAAAGCAAGTGACTAAATTGCTACGCGCGGATAACAGTTGCAGAACATTTCTCGCAGATATTCTCACACGTGGACACACAGCCTAACAAGCCGACACACTAACCGTGTCATACTGTAGCCAAGTGAAATGGAAAGCTCACGGACATCACAATCAGTGTGTTGTTTAATTTTCTCACGGGTATTGTCTGAGACTCACGGTTATGACGGTCGGCTAGCGAATCCGACAACGTTGTCTTTTCTGCCACTAGCGGGTTCAGCAAATTGCAGCGCCACCTATCGGGTATAAAACAGAACAATGTATTTCTTTTTATTTATAGGATCTTTATTGATAAATTTTGATGACAGTGGCTAGTCTTAAGGGAGACTACCCATCGGCGCGAGAGAGTGCATAAGTGTAAGTGCAAACACAAATGTACTCTCCTCAATCTCTTTGGAACGACAATCCGACACGACCGAAGAAAGATCAGGCGTAGAACCAACGTTCTTCAGCCTTTCATTCTTTCCGAGGCAGAGAAGTGTATACGCCGCCAATTTCCAAACTTTGAGCTTTTATTGTGAATATCTTAATAAAAACCCCAATATCTATCTTCAGTCCGATCCCGGCATCGAAACTGGGACCTCGTGATCAGTAGTTTTTACTCACTGTGTAAGATACTCGATAACACCTATTAACGCTGGCCTTTACTTGGGTCAACGTATTAGCCTTGCAATCCAGCGTGGGAATGTGGCCAGTCTTTTGGGCACCTTTCCTCAGAACTGTGATCTCAATCAGATATTTTATTTATAGGTTAATACCTTTAAATATAATATCTGATTGTTTGTAAGTAGGTTAGGTTACTTTAATTTTAATAACTATTCATGTAAATATCCTATTACCATATTACCCTAAAACAATCAAATAACAGAGCCTCTAGACAAGTGGCATAAGCGATAGTCGAATCGAAAAGTCAAAAAAGAAAATGTATGGGATTTGACGTAAGTTTACGACATTAAATCGTAGACTCACGTCAAATTCCATACACTTGTCTAGGGGCTCAGTTGTCTTTTGTTTATATTTTCAATCAGTTTATAAACACCCGTTGGTATAATAAATAAATAAACTTTATTTGCCCAACAATAAACGTGAAAATGATATTCTCCGTTCTTCACATTAGTGTGTGAAAACAATCGGTCCGCGAAACGGGGCGACATTATCTCTGATCTCTGCGAAATTTCACCCGAACGCACACAACGAACCACCCATTGTGTCGACATCATAATGTGATGCGGGAGATATTATCTCTTCACTCATCGCCATGTTGATTCATTGATTTTAATGTTACAAACAAATTGAAATGAGTTTTCTAAGACATTGTCTCCTTTTGATGATGTTATCGTAGCATCTTGGTAGAATTTCTGCCATTGTGACCGAGTCTTTTTATATCACGCTTTTATTGAAGTGAAAACTTTTCGGATAAACAAAAATCATGGAACTCGCGTTATCGTCACCGAAAGCTTGCCATATTCAAAAATAATAATCTAATAGCTCGACGATACAATTCACAAGTTACTTAGTTTTCACTTCTATTGGCAGTCCCCAAAGACTGCCACGCATTTGTTTTAATACTACCTAGGCGACAAACAAGAAGACAGCCAAAAAAATACACGGTGGTTTAAAATTCTCTGTTTATCTACTGTATTTAGTTTTAGCGAGTAATTATAATACTAATGCCTCGGGCATCTGTAATATAATTGTATGACAGATGCCTCCCCTATACGTGTTCTATAAAGATTTATTTTTATTTAATTTATTTTATTTATTTTATTTTATTTATTTTATAAATTTGCCTAAGCTCTCGCATCCATTGTAATAAAATTGCTATAACCATGATTTGAAACTGCAATCATTATCTCGAAAGCCGTATAATGGAAAAGTAAAGCGAGCTCCCAACGCTTTTATATTATCATAGTTATACAGAAATTTTACTATCCAATACCTCAAAAGAATTCAAGTTCTCATATTCACCTGAATGCTGAATAAGATCTGCATAAAAGACAGATAGGTATGACAATAACCCAGAAACTCATTCTCTCTCAACACGAACTACGAACCCGCAAGACGATATTAATAAAAATAAAACCTCTATTCCGTTTTAATCAAACAAAAGAACTAATCTGACGTACCCATCAACATTGAAACGCAAGAAAAAATATGATATTACGTTACCACCTCTCGCTGTTGACAGCAGATAGACACATATTTCTTTATACCTTCCAAAATGATCCCCATTCCATCCCTCAGGCGTTTGTCGCGAGTAATATCGTTATTTATTTTATTATTCGTATTTCTTCGCATCAAAGTGTAACAAAAGGAACAATATAATGTGTAGAACAGGTACACCAGTTTCAATTTTCGTTGAAATTGCTACATCAACTCAGTATGTATTGCGAAAGCACTCCCCTCGACGACGCTCGCGATGTACCTACGTATTGGTTACCTATCAAGTAAAATGATACACGAGTTTTATTTATTGAAACAATTTCGGCTTTACAGTGAATTGTGTCATTTTATTTTGAAGTAGAACATAAGTAAATGTACATATTTGACTGTCCTTGGTGGTCTAGTGGACGTTGGGTGCGACTACTGTCGTGTTATAAAAATTATAATTCACAATAGATACCCGCAGTTTGGAAATTGATGGTGTAAACCCTATGCCTCGGAAAGCACGTCAAGCCATTGGTCCTACGCCTGCTCTCTGGTGGTGTCGGTCTGCCGTCCCATCGGAATATGACAGTGAGCAAATTGAGAACTCGCATAGCATAATTATTGGTAGTGTATTAATTCTTAAATAATAAGTAAGAGGAAAATATATAATAAGAATGTAGAGTAATAGAATAATTTTCCTCAGAATCGTTTTCAATTAGCTACGGAGAAATTATGTTCATATTACTTAATTAGAATACAATTCGGTGAGAATCACAACCGTTTGATACGAGATTCTTTTTTATTTATTAGCAAACAAATTTGTTATGTAGATTTAAATTTAGTCATGACGTAATAATTACTTTTACCTAACACATACACACACACTTTATTACATGACTTGGTACTTTGTTTTTGGTTACTATCTCGTCCGGTATTATGCGTTTATAAAAATACAATTCACTCACGAACCCTTATACCCTTCGGGAAACACTACGTACTAGCTAGTTCTTCAACTTGCTTTCTTCTGAATTGTTTGTTTCTTAATGTTTACCTACCAGTTTTTTTATCTAAATGTCAAACAGGAAAATAAAACAATTAAGTTGGTAACACATAATAATTATTATAAAAATGATATATATTTTTAAATGACTTTTCTCCCTCTACGGTCTTTTTACTAAAGACGCTTGTTCGCAGTTCCGAATTCAAATTTATTCAATTTCGCGGAGCGATCGGTGTGGAAATGAAACGTCTCGCGCTGCTACGTTCGGAAACGTTGGTACACTTCCCTCTCTATTAGCATTCGTTGCTGACACGTCATTGTTATAGTTGGATGCACGGGGGAGGATTTCCTTGATGTATTTTTTTTTCAGTTGCCACCCTACCGCATGCCAAGATAAGTGACGTGTTGATGATTGTGGTAGAAATAGGTTACTTGTTTCTACAATTTTTATATAACAACTTAATATTATCGTTATTGATTTGCAGAAAAACGATTTGGGCGATTGTCACATAAATATCAGTCATTATTAATAGCTGATGATGATAATCGCAGCGATGATATTTACAAAGTGGCATAGACTGAACAGGCCTATAACTAGAAGTGAACTGAGTTAGAATAATGATAATGGTTAATAGCAACTCGCCATGTTATATTTTGTGTATTAAAAATATATAAATGAAGTCTATAACTTTGGAAGTCTCAAGTGACAAAATCAACAAGTGAACGCACAATCGATTAAGCATCATTCCAGTGATGTTTTGAGCACAATTCGTTCGTTCAGTAATCGCCGTATCTTTACACACACGAACGAGCATTGACGAAATAATGACAGACGAAACTCACTCTTTCAGTCAATCAGTTCGTTCCCAATCTCAGTTCAGTCAATCAGTTTGAAGATTTAAATTTATTCATTCGCTCGTTCTATCTTATTTCTTGTGCCATTTTCAAGTTTGTTTTGTTTTAGGCATTTAATTCGTATTACATTAAAATTTGCTAATATTAAGTTAACTGTGAGAATTATTATTAATAATCACTTTAATACATTTTTAAAATAAAAAAAAACATTCAATATTACGACAATTTACACAAATATTTCACACCCAACGCCCAAAATGCGAAAGTCATAACCACTCAATTTTCACGTCGACATTCCCAAAAAATTGGGGCAATACAATTTAAAACTAATCATACAACATTCCAACTCCCTAGTTCACAGGGAGGGTTTGCAAGTTGAAAAGCTTACCAACATAATAAAATCTCGTCGAATAAGTACAGCGAGCAAGATAAATGCGGGGACGAAGCTCTGAGCTAAACAATATGACGAAATCGTACTGTTTGCACGGTAATTTCAAAAGCTGCGGTTGCCTCACTTTTAGAGGAAATATTTCGAGACTACACAACAAAACTGTCGTGTTGTCCCGCGTTTATACAAGGACCTCGTGGAGTTTGTCGACAAAAAGTCCCGTCATTGTATACGAAATGTAGATTTTTTTACGCTTGCAATGTTATTCTGGATGTTTGGCTGTTGCCTTTGCCTCATTTTTAACGCTTTGCTAGTTACAACAACATGCTCTTTGATACAAGGCATTTGAATTAAGAACAATACATGTGTGTGATGTTGTTTTTGGCCCCTAAAACAAAACGCTACATAGGTACATAAGAGGAAAATATAAAACGGAAAAAATATTATTGTTTTTCATATAGTCTTTTTATTGCCATTCATGTACGCAAATTACAAAAGTGTTAGTGTTTAGAATATTTAAAGTAAGAGGGTGACGAATTTGAGCCACTTCCTTCAGTTTTTGTCTAATAATAATGTGCTTCTAATATTATATTAGACATAAATTTGAGGAATTCACTCAAATTAGACAGACTACATACTTACATTACGGTTCGTTAACGACTTTTGTAATTTTTTTCTCCTAAAACATAATGAAGAGATAATTACCTATCTGTAGACAATTTATTCATTCGCTACGCACTCCGCTATTTTTCCATTGTCAAGTATTAAATATCCTTCTTATAATTATAAACATATTGAAGAGACGTGCGATGAAATAATATGTCCGTCTTCCAACAACAGCTTTATCTCAGATTAGCGGCCAGTCAAGGTCCAGTCAAGTCCCTGTACATACAGGGATGGACAGTTAGTTTTAAAACAATCGGCCCAATATTTTTTGAGTTCATTAATTACAAACAAATATACAAAAATACATATCTTTTCTCTTTATATTATTCCAAAAGATTATGCATCTTCAAAAAAATGATAATATTTTAGAGGTCTAAATTTAAAAAAGGTTATACCACCGTAGAGGTTTTGCTAAGCTACTGTTAAGCAAGCAACGCATTAGCACAGCACGCAGTTACGGCAGCGGGTTACATTGTCCACACGTCAAATTACTATAAGTTATTATGACACTTGTCGAGTGCTACATGACTATAGTATTTACTGGCTAATGAACGCTAATGCCGGTTTCACATTTCGCGCCTCGTAAGGCCGACTGTGTTTGCCGATTAGAACGACGAATACACATGTCATGATTTATTTGGTGAGAATGAATTATGAGGGTTAAAACTGTATCTAAATCAATAATAAATAATTCCACAAAGTCTCCTAAAACTCCTGAACACCGCTAGTTCAGCGCTGCTGCCAAGAAGTCTGGATTTACTGGGTAGGTACAGATGAGCAGAAATACAATCTGCCTGGGTAGTGTTTATATATCTACGGTGGGGAGGTATATCTCTAAGCGGGTTCCTCTAATTAAAATTGTCTAAAAATCGCATCTTCGCCGCGTCTCCGTCAAAAACAAAACATATAGATCATGTTTTTATGCTTTTTAGCGGAAAATTTTAAGTAGGCCAAAAGTCAGGCTGCTCTAATTTTAAAAAGCCTAAAAGTCGTGAGTATAATTTGTACTAAGATTTATTTTTCATGAAACCATACAAAGCAATACGACATTATTGCTTACGAGCGTGTTTTCACACTTTACGAAGGTTACTTTGTACTGTTACTACCAGTCACGTGGTGAATTGATGGAACACCACTATTTGTCATACTAATATCATAGAGCAAAGATTTGCTTTGTATGGATTCGTGTTAACCTGCTTTTATTATATTGAAGGTCAAAATTATCAATTTTTTGAATAATGAATTTATTCAATATTCAAAAAAATTGATATTCATATTGTATGATGTTCATATTGCTTTTTATTTTTGATATTAATTTGGATTTGAATAAAGACAATCTTAAAGCTAGGACATACATTTTTTTTATTATAATTAATTCTTACGACTTTCAAATTAAGTCCGAAAGTAAATTGACATATAAATATAAATCAAAATGAAAAACAAGCCAGTTCTGTAATGAAACAGACGATGCAGCGGTGCAATGCCAGTGATTTGTATACGTCTGGAAACTGTAATGAAACCCACTAATTTAATGAATCTTAAAACGGTAAGTTTTGCGAAGTCAACCCTCGCAACAACAGCTCCTTGAATATAGTTAGCTACTGCATTTTGCAGTAAATAAAATTGGGATGATCATAAAATAAAATAGCTACAATCTTTAAAAGGTTTTGTAGGTACTAAGTATATCAATTAGTTATTTAATATAAGTAATAATATAAGTTTTTAGAAGTACAATCGATAATACTATAACTCAAGCTTACAGATAAGGAAACAATTTAAGTATTATTATAACTGACAGAAGGTAAGATTTGAATTTTTAACATTACTTTTTAAAATAAAAATTAATAAAGCGATATACATACATAGGTAAAAAAGCTACCCGCTAGTAACATTAATGCAACAAACAAGTTCCGTAGCTATTCGTTTTTATATTGTTTTTTCAATTTGATGATTTTCAAAATTCGTATGTTTTCAAATATTCTTTTCTTAGTGGCCTTTTATAAGAATATTGAAAGCAACACCACTTTGCACTTTGCATACTACAACCAAATAATGTGTACAGTACAAATACTTCACCTTGACTTATTCGCCGCAATGACATAAGCAGACACGTAGTAAACTATGTGTGTCAAAAGATAATACACACCAGTCGTTGTTAGAGATGGGAAGAACTCGGATACCGCGGATATTTTGTCAAAAATTCTACAGTTGAGCTGTAGACTTGATTATAATAAAAAAAAAATATCGTATCATGTATGTCTACAATAATAATTATAAAGAGAAATGAATTGTATTTGGGTTTGTTATGAGTGACCTCAAAGTTTGCTATGTTATTACTGAATAATATAGGTTTTATTTTCTTTTAATTAAATTACTAACCAAAACTAAAAAAAAGATCAGCCGTGCAAAGCTAGTGTTGTATAATAAAATAATGGGATCGGTAAGATCTTGTTTCAATTAATATAAATAAAAGACGAAAAATTTAAATATTCTATTATTTTTTTATAATAACGAAGCCTTACTTAAAGCTGTCTAAAATATCTCTTACTCTAAACCTATTAAGCGCCAATTATTTCTTGTCTATTAATAAGGTATCTTTGCTGCCTAATATTAACTGTTAAGACTGTTACAAAAAACTCTAAGTATCTTAACTCAAATTTACACATTTATTTGAAAAAAACTCGGATATATTTTACTGTTCTACGCTACATAAATCGCCATACTAATATCCGAATCGCAATAACACCATCCCTAACACCACCAGTCATAACTCGGAACTTAACGACACTGTACGTGAGAACAGGCATACGCACTTTGAAGGGCCTGAGTTACGACCTCGCGAAAGGATAATAGCTACTAAAGTAGCCAGCGGAGAACTAGGTGAGAGTGTAGCCTCGGCTTTAAGCTTTTAGGCGACAAAGTCGTAAAAAAATTGGTTGTTTAATTTGTCTCGGCAGATCCATCATCTTAAAGTGTATCTTTAAAAACCATGTTTGTTTACCGACTTATCTAGGAAATGTCACACACATTCTAGGTTGTCTAGTTTTTTCTTTTCAGTACCATTAATAATAATTTTGTGGGTTCAATCCACGCGCGGGACAAAAATTTGATTCGGTCCATAATCCATAGGTTGCTCTGAGTCTGGGTGTACTTTATGTCCGTTAATTGTATGTTTGTGAAGTCCTCCGCGACACAGGGCTTCTTCCATAGTGCGGGCGTTATTAAAAATAATTAAAAAAAAACAAATCAAATCTCGCAACATTCATTTTTAATCTCGATTGAGAACGAGAAATAATATTTTTTCAGCAGCCATACAATAATAATATTTTAGCTAACTAAAATGAATCGACTTCACTACATCGGAAGGTCGGCTCCATTTGACAAAATAATAAAATGTGACAGTTAAACCATTCAGTTGTATTTTTAAAACGTCCATTAACTTAAACGTTAATTATTTAACGTCCACCATTCTAAGTGGTTACCATAAATTAAAATACCACACCGCTTTTCAGAAAAGATTTCAAATTATTACTGTATTTTAAATAAGTTTTGTTCTTTCAATTGTAAAAATTCATTCGTGTGATTTCTAAAAACATAAATACTCCCTTTCTCTCTATTTTTAACATCTTATTTAAGTATTAATTTCTTGTTTTTTTTTTAAGACAACTTCCCTAGTGCTAGAGGACTAGAACGACTAAAAAGCCCTGCGTCACAGGGGACTTACAAACATTAAATTCACGGAAACAAATTATACACCATAAACATTTATCTATGAATCACCCAACGCCGGATTGGGGAAAGGACCTGCATCTTACAGAAAACGACAGGCAAATATGGTGTAGTTGTATTCCTGTGCGTGGGTAAAGGTCTCTAGTGATCATAAAATATGTTTTTATTATCCCAGGGTTATCCTTGACACATATGAGAATGCGAGAAATGCTCCTGGTATTACCTACATACTAGCGGCTCCGATCTGATTACCATCAGCTGATAGGTCGTATATTTTAGTCACCCTGATAGTATAGAAAAAAAGCTTCATTAGCTATGGCTTTACTTTATCGGTTTTCTATACTTATATATAAGTAGCGTACGTAAGATTGTGAATCTTAACCATCCGGGGCCCTACCCGAACACACTCACAAAATTTCATTAAAATCAGCCGAACCGTTTAGGAGGCGTTCAGTAACATACACACGTACAGAAGAATTATAATATACTAGCTGTTGCCCGCGGCTCCGCCCGCGTGGATGTCGGTTATCGCTGCAAAAAGTAATCTATCTGTGTGCCAAATTTCATCCAGATCCGTTCAGTAGTTTTTACGTGAAAGAGTAACAAACATCCATCCATCCATCCATCCATTCTTACAAACTTTCACATTTATATATATATGTAAAGATAAAGATATGATCCGTAAAGTTTGATTCATAATCCCGGTATTGACAAGCGTAAAAGTCCGAATTCCCTTCTTCGTCGTCTCCCAAATATATTCTATTATTTACTACTGATTAAAATGTAACAAAAAATGTTAATCACCTATCTATTATAAAATAAACAAGGTTGCCATTGTAGAAAATCCCTGCCGTCCCCGTCAAGATGTTATGTAAATTGTTTAACGAAGGTTGTGCACCGACTCGATGGCGCGCACTTAAAACATTAACATTTTAAAGCCTTATTTCTACTAAGTACACAATTACTTGTGCATTTAAACTGATTACACTGTTTAAATATACACTCTAAATTATTCTAATTACGTCCCCCGCTTAAAGATTCACTTTAAATTTATTCTAATTAGTTTGACTTTAGTTTGTGAGATAGTTTTGTTACGGTTAACTGTTGCTTGACAGTTTGTGTTTGTACTTCCAGCTTGTGTATTGTTCTATTTGTAAAAGGTATTTAGAAATTTAGTTTCTGTTTAGGATAAAGTAGTATGAATATTTAATTTCAGTTATTTATTTTTGTCTAACTATAAACAAAAGAAAGGTCTGTTTAAGTCAATATTCGATTCAATAGAAATTAATAATAATTTATCGAACATAAAATTAATGATGCCGTAGGTTTTCAAAAATAGAATTTGGGTATTATTTTTAATTTTAAAATAAAAACAGCATCTATTAATTCTACAGTTGACAGTTAACTTTTTTAATATTACAACTGCATTCTTATTTTAATTTATTATTAATAGGCAACTTAATCTATTTTATACAAGTCTAGCCTTAGAAATGCTGTAAGAGTCTAGCAATAAGTTAAAATGTAAGTAGGCAATAAGCATATATGGAACATTTCGATGTACATTTCATTTGTAATCTTACCAATGATTTCGTATTATGTTCTGTTTTCTGATGCTGAAATTTTCACGCAAAAACGCGATGAATGTGGGACCTCATTTCACGTTTTCACACACAGACAATCGAACGCTTAGTCGCGTGTATTAATAAGATATTCAAACACACATCTCGATGAGTGCAAATCGTGGGATATTAAGAGGAACACATGAAATGACGAGGGGTTTCTACGACCATGCTGCAACGATACGCAACTGAATATTTCAGACGACTTTTAACAGAATAAGAAAGGGGCTTTGCCCTGCAATGGGACAATTAACAGGCTAATAATAATATTTTAATAGATTGGCGCGTATTTTTTCACATTTAACCTGAAGTTGTGTAAACCAGCCCGCCATACCATGCTATAGACTACTAGCTTTTATTTTAATGCTGGTAGTTCTATTAATATTAGCCCGTTCAAAGATACTTACAAATTCTTCAGCTCTATAATGGGCTGTTAGTGCTGTTACCGACCCAAAAGGTCAAAAATATTCTCAGCAGAGCATGCTCGTTAGTAGGGTTCCTCTACCTCTCTTAAAATGGTTTGAAGATCAATGCGTAACCAGAAGAAGATGTGCTCCAAATTTCAGCTTTCTAGTCTTAGAAAGCTAAAATTTGGAGCACATCTTCTACAGGTTTATTTTATAGTTTGATAAGAAAGAATTTTGGGAAACTCGATCCCTTAATTGGTAAAAAGTGGTTTAAACCGGAGCGGGATATAATACTATAGTCTATTGTAAAGCAAAAAGAGAACCTACCCATCATCTGTTTAAAGTGAAAAAAAGGAAATTCGGTAATCTTTCTACCATAAAATCGTAAAGCTTTTTGACGATTCAAAATGTGTGGTAACACGCTATTGCATTATCGCCGACGATTGCGCGATCCTACGTTCGTTTTCTCGCACAATTTTCATGCTAATCTTGGTATCAGAGGCGCTGATTTTGCCGGAATGAAATATTTGTAACCGGTTTTCGGGTGCGACTTCACTGCTGACTGAAATGAATAATTTTAGATATTTTTATTTACTTATAAAGAGCATTTTTTTTCGACATGATTGTATAGCAATCATACTGTAATTGTCATTATTCATAATTCATAGTGTACAAGCCTTTTTTTACTTTTGCCACTACGTTTATCTTGATATACACCTCAATACGGTGTTGTTCTAATGATCTAGTTACGACCTGAAATATGTTTAATGAAATAAATCTGACATCGCGGCATCGCCGCAGCACGCTGCCGGTCGTTCTTAGCATATTATTTTCTCTGTCACCTCGTCTGGCTCAGTTTTCCTCCCAGGTCTACATGAGCTCTAACACCGCATCGCCAATACAATTGTTGTCTAGCACCGGCCGGCTAATTCTCTAAGTAACAGCGATGGCAAACTGGCAGTTGTGATCGCAAAATTGACAGTTGTGATTGCTCGATGACGGCACAATCTATTGACTAAACGTCAAAAAGGGCTCTTACGGAATACCGTTTTTTAATCGGACAGATAGATTTTGCTCGGTTTTTGCGGTGGTTCGGTTTTTGCTCTTACGGAATATCCCTGCGGATCTCAATAAATAAGAAGATCTTGTATTTTAATTGTAAAATATCGTGACTACAAGAAGCTAAATCTCTCTAAGTCTCTTTCTTTATAACAACACTTTTATAGAATGTAGAATATTACTTAAGATTATGAAACACGAGCCCCTCCTTTACAAGCACTGAAACAGATGACAGTAAAAATCACAAAATAATTTCAAATTACTTGATGCTTCTGACAATCATCCATATCCACGCACTACGTAGATACTCGCATACTTAATATATATCCATCAAGTAGGCCCAAAAAAATAACAATAATGGCTGCGTTCCGTTGTGAGGCAGGGATGTACTTCGGACTTGACTAGATTTTTACAATACAAAAACCATATTAACAAGGTATATACTTGAAAGACGTCTTCAAACTCCCCAATGGTCCTTTTTCCATCGTTGGATAGTTCTCACAATTGACAAGTGTTCACCGCTGCTCATGACGTTCAAGTTGAATTCGCTCGTTGTCATCTCCGCGTCTCTGAAGAACTATGTTCCCATCTCGATCATTTCCCGCTTGGAACTGAACGGTGGCTTTTCAATTTGGCTCCTCGCCCGTCTCGCTGGGGGATTGAGAGGCCCACGAATGTTGGATTTTACGCGTAATACTCTCCTACACCGAGCATTGTGTATCGCGCTTCTTTGACGTCGTGCTTACGTCTGTCTGTAAACGTTAGTGCACGTATGTGTGCACTTTTTTAATCACAGTGCTTATATTTTGTGAAATGTTTTCTTCATAAATCAAATACCTTCGCAAATGCTCAGTTATTTGCTTATGCTGCGATATGTATGTATAAGAAGTTTTTGAACAACACTTCTTCTTTACCATTCAAGCGCAACCTTAAGTCGACTTGATTAGGTAATAGATAAACAATTCTCAGTGTTGTTTACTGACATTCCATGTCGTAGGAGTATCTATGTAATGTTTGCTTTAGTTTCTAATAATCTTAACTGTGTATTAGTAGTGTAATTGTACTTAATACCTATTAGCTTCACTTTATACCCACAATAATAAAAAAATGTTAAGCAAATTAAAAATAGAACATTTTTGTAAGGCTTGTCTTTATTTTAACGTTTAATCACAGACGCGGATAATCAAAATGCAAACAAAACTATAATTGTTAAAACAATAACCCGAAACTGGTAACAAGAGTTTTTCAATTTTCAGACTTCTTGTTTCAACTGTTACAATAGCACTGCCTCCAATAAAATACGACCCAAACCCTCGCCGGCTAATACTCTGGCCGTTTTAGCCGCACACTTGTCCGGCCTTCAAAGATTTAACAGTATCAAAAATTCGCATGCACCGATACGGAAAATGCTTTATGACCGCCACTGGTCGGGTCGAAGGTCGTAAATTTCCCAGTTAACCCCGCGGCTGCCGGGCTTCGGGGATCGACGAGTACATATTTCAGGATCACGGGTGAATTCTGACGATACCCCCCTCATGTTTTGTGCGCGACAATACACTTGTCGCGATGCGACGCAAATTCGAACGTGATTTGAAAGCGAAGAGGTTTGAGTATGAATGTTTCAATTGGTAGTGATCATTTGAAGTCGACTGATATACATAGTTCGTACTAAATAAAATGAAAATATTTCATTGAATACTACCACGGTGACTAACAAGCCGCATGTAGCTGGCTTAATAATAAGCAGTCGCCGTAACCTATGGACGCTCGCAATTTGGTCGAACCTACAACTTGTGACAAAAAGATTAGTGTTTTAAGTAACCCTGAATATTACAAAATGTATTATGTAAGCGATTCTATTATTGTGAGCGTCCATAAGCTACGGTAACTGCTTAAGTAGGTACTATCAAATGACGTCGTATGCTTGGTGCCTGCTTAGCTATTATAAAAAGAAACCTCATGCTATGATCTTTCGGGCAAACCCTAACTATTTCTACCATTCTACATTGCAAAAACTCTTCAGGACATTAAGGAATATTTTTGTATACATAAATGCTACAATTTTGTGTAAACGTTTTCTTGAAGCGACACAATGGAAGTACGTTTGCTCACTCCATATCATTTCGTAATGTTGTTCGTGATAATGGCACCACGTTATTTAGTTGTTAATGTGTGTCATTATAGGATAGGCAATTTTTAACAGATTAAGGTTAAACGTTTCTTGTTGCGTAGACATGTTTACTTAGGTTTATAGATAAGTTTGCTGGTTTGGGGAGAGAAAATATTTTTAGCCTCAAATATGTCAACAAATTAATGTTTGAAATCATGTGTGGTCTGGTATGAATAAGTAGTATCAAGGTGGTCGCTTTGCGCTTAACACTGCACCGTGTTCCATACCCACATACACACATTTTGTGATCAAAACGAACTAATCTTTGTGAACCATAAATCATAACCGAACTCTTTTTATTGAAGAACTCTTTGCTAATTGCCAAATATTTTGGAAAAGCCTCTGCAAGAAGGTTAATGTACAACTTAACTGAAACCTCTAAAACCAAACAATTGATTCACTATTAGCCAGAATTAAAAAACAATTTTTAACTCTACTAATAATATACATTTCTATTGTCAACAGAACGCAAGTTATTCGTTGGAATGTTAAACAAGAAGCTGTCAGAAAACGACGTACGCACACTGTTCGCCGGTCACGGTGCAATCGAGGAGTGCACCGTGTTGCGTGACGCACAGGGACAGAGTAAGGGTTGCGCGTTTGTCACGTTCGTGTCCAAGCAGGCCGCCATCGCAGCCATCAAGGTAAACCTGGTAAATTATCTTATCTTCCCTCTTTTACAAAAAAGTAGTCGACATGACTCGAAAACCTTGTCCAGAAAAAACAATTTCTTATATAATACATATATAAAGTAAAGCTCACTATTGTTATGTGTATTTTGTTTTTAATTTTTTTTTTAATGCACGTTAAAACCAAGAGAGTCATTGGCCAGATTTTTTAACAGCGCTCGTTGAAATTGGCGCCAAAATTTGCTTTTTTCTAGACAAGGTATTCGAAAATCGTGTACAGCAGGGTGTCTGTGGCTTAATGCATGTTCGAATTTAACCAGCAGCATTGTGTGTTTTGTGTGTGTGTATATGTATAGCAAAATAACACTTTTCGTCTAGAATATTTAAAATCATAGTGATGATAGCTTTCAAGGCCGATAGTGACATTATAGTCCATGTCGCAAGTAAATAAGATTTTTGTACAACGTTTTTAGGTGAGATGATAATGTATGTAGAAGGTAAAGGTTTGAATACAGTCGCCCGCCACGGATCATCATATCAACCCATAAATGTCCCACTGCTGGGCACGGGTCTCCCCCATACACTTGGAGGGATATTAGCCTACTACACCACGCTGGCCAGACGGATTGGTATAGACTTTCATTTCGAATTTTCCTTCTCTTGCAGTGGATATTGTCTGCCTGACTTACTCCTTTAGTCGACTCTTACGACACCCTTGGGATAGAAAGGGGTGGGGCCATTTTGTATTCTTAATCCGTCCTACCATACGGAAAGCCCGCCACGGATGGTTCATTATAATGAACTTACATTTTTTTTAATTGCATGTTTTTTTTTATATATTATACTTACTTAACCTACGTCGTGGGACTGACAACTTCCATTAAAATCAACGTTATAGTTTTTGCGTGTTTGAGCAACAAACATCCAAACATCTTCGCAAACTATCGCGTTTATTTTTAAAAGCATATTACTTATGATGTAATTATGCATTTTTTAGGCTTCTCGAGATAGAGTGTCTAGTGTCTAATTTTTGTCAATACTAGTTATACCCTATGCAGAGCACTATTAGAAACCCTCTCTCTCTCTCTCTCTCTCGCTCTCTCTCTGAACTAAACCAAGGATTGCTTTCCCTACCAATTGCCAGCTTACTCAATATTGTCTGAGCCTAATGTTACCTAATTATTAGTAGACTTAATAACCAAATGCTAAGTTTCATTACAGCAAACCTTCATTAATACCCAAATTTTAATTGGGAAAAGTAGATTTACAGCGTGCAGATTAACTTGCATAATCTGTCAGCGCTAACATTGGACAGCGTAATGCCTATTTGATATTTCTGTGCATTACAACAATGGCTTTATATTAATGGTTAAGCCCTTTCATTGATGCTGTCAACAAACATACATAATTGGCTTAAATGCACTACACTTCGATATTGTTTGATATGTAAACATGGTGGGCATTATCCGAATGTAGGGTTAAACAAAGGCTGTGAATAGTTGCGAATGCAGTAATATCGTTAATTTTGTTATTGACAATGCACATTCAAAATGTATAAAAACACACACACTGAAAAACAGTCTTCATATTTGTCGATGTTAACTTTTAGTTTATTTGCATTCCTCTTTTTGATGGTAACTTTTTATCTAAATTCATCATATTGAAAAACATCACAGGTTAGGTAACAAAGAAAGTATAAATTTCATAGGACACAAAAACGATTATCCTGTGCGATGACAGAATGGGGGGTCTCCATCTCAGTTTTGTGCTACGTTTTGTTGTTACAGCGCTAATTTGTTGTTATATTTATTTTGTATAGGTAACGGTTTTCTAGTCTTGAACAAAATTTGGTATCCTTGCAATCCTTTTTTAACTAAATGGCATTTAACAACTCAGTAGACCCAGACGAAAATGGCGGGATGAGTTGGACTCATTTGTCGAAGAATTGCCCTTAGTGGCTCTAGATAGAGAGAGGATGGAAAGAAAGTAGCCTTTGCCCTACAACGGGACGAGATTTGCTTATATTTTTAAATTCCTACCTTTATATTTTTCTCTGACAATTTCAAAGTATTATGAATACATTAATATTATTATAGGAACATTAGTATGTACTTTGAAAGGTTTAATGATATGCATTCTTTTGAAAGTCTTTATTATAGTATTTTTCACATTGGATTGGTACTGTGACGTTTGACATATCTAAAGATAAATATCTTGAGATTAATTCAATCCTTTTCCTTTATCTTCACTGTAAAATGTTGAACGTCACAGTATCTATGCTATGTGAAATACACTATAGTCATGCAGCAAACAATCTACCTACTGTCAAAATAGCTACATAATGACAATGCAGCTCTTCTCTTTCCAGGCATTACACCACAGTCAAACAATGGAGGGCTGTTCAGCGCCATTAGTGGTGAAATTTGCTGATACACAGAAGGAGAAGGAACAAAAGAAACTGCAAGCGATGCAGGCGAGTCTATGGGGGCTCACAGCACCGATTGCGCCGGCGACGTATCTCGCGTCAGAGGCGGCTCTATCACCCGCGACGCAACTGCAATTGCTGCAGCAGCTGCAGGCGGTTGGGCTGCAGCAACAGTTGCTGCAGGGTCAGGGGTCAACGTTGCTACAAGGTTAGTTAATGTTTAAGTTGTCAGAGGTTTGTTTCAATTAACACAAGCTTTAAGCTTAATATTTAAATTTACATAAATGCCTAAATAATAGAAAATATACTAAAGAGTCCAATTCTACATTTGAGCAACGGTATTTACAGTAGAATAATTATGTGAAAAAAAAAAGACTTTAGCTCTGGAATCTGAAATGAATAAAAATATGCTTCTCTAATAAAATGAGTAGAATAATAATTATTGTGATACTGACATACTATCCATTGTTTTTAAAAGTTTCCAAGATGACATTTACACTGCGTAATTCTGCTTATCAAACCGCACATTATGACTCGTCATTTAAATACTTTAAATTAATAATTTAGTCTAGTGTTTACTGCTTCAATTAGTATTATACGCTTTTTTATACACAACTTCCTTTAAACCTAGGTAATCCTGACCTAGTTTTTACTGCCTTTTCATTTTATGTCCATGGTTTGAAAGGGTTTTTACAAAACCCTATTATCTATGACTTAGTAATTAATATCTGCACATTATTAAAAAAATAACGTTCTACCAAATAATGAATTGAATAATAGCATAATGCATAACAATAATGTGTTGCCGAACTTTTTGAGCTCGGCCTTCTTTCAACATAGCCAAAGTAACCAGCTAAGAAAGATAAATCACTAAACTAAAGTCAAACTTTTTTGTGAATTTAAAAAATATATTTTTGTACGGTGTTGTTTTCATCCAAAAATTAAGAAAATTATTACAAAGTGCTGTATTTTCGTAGCATTATAAAGGACTAAGTTTTTTTAATTTTAAAAGGCAAGACTTATTATAAAAAGAACTAATAAATTTTGATACCTCGTAACTCAATATTTTCTGAAAAGATGTCTATAAAAATATTATAATGATGTAATGTACCTATATATACCACCTAGGTAAACAATTATTATATCTGCCTATTATAATTATTATGTGGGTGGGACCAACCTGCTATGAAATTTAAAAACAATGCATTTTTATAACAATTTATTTAAAAGAAACCATACAATGTCAACCTCCATTCCTACATCCTACCCAATTTTTATTTGTCCTATTTTTTTTATTTACGCTACCTTTATCTGTTGTCACATAGGTGTTAACTATCAGGATATCGGTTTTAATGGTGCAGGCCTGAGCGGGGGAGCCGTAAGTGGAGTTGGGGGTGTTAACACTATAGGGGGAGGGGCAGCGGATCAACTAGGTGGTCTACTAGCGCCGGTATCAGTGCAGAATTTGGCTGCGCTGGCCGCGATGACTCAACCACCGGTGGTGACGCAGGCGGCGCAGATTCAGCCCGCATCGGCGCCTCAGCAAGCCGCGCCGCCATTATGTAAGTTCCATTTTTGAATTTCTTTTTTTTTACTTTTTTGATATTTCAGGATCAAATCTCTTTTTCTCAAAGAAGAAGCTCTATATGCCAATTTTTATCTTCTCAGCAGGTATAATCGAAATAACATTTAAGGTCTATAACTAAGTCGGTAGGCACTCACTGAAACTTTTTTTTATGGTAACAAAGCTTCTACCTAGTATTTGACAATGATGATATAATGTCTTTGTTATAACAATGATATCATCAAAGAACTATCTATAATAGATAACCTATAAACCTACCTTTAAAGATAAATGGACTGCTGAAATCTTGTTATTTTCTACCATTTCCTTACTATTCGGCTACCTTAGCAGAAATTTTCTACTCAATAAATCCCCACTAATTGCTACACCTGTCCGAATCCGTAATTGGAACCCACATAAGTTAAAAGAAAAAACATGTAACGACCTTTTTTGTTGGCAAACTTTCCTATTTCAGGTTTTGGACTTATATAAAAAAAAGTTAATTAACGATGAAAATTTTTCACACTTCAGGTCTTCTCGGGAAGACTAACATCACAGGTAAAAATACAATGAAATACAAAAATGTGTGTTTTTGACATGGAATGATCCTGTAAGCTTCTTAGATTGATGTGATAAATGAGACTGGCTAAGAACTTTAATTATAAAGTTAATTTATGACTGCCAATAAATTTTCTTAGAAATTTGATAGGCATGATTTGATAGTTTGGTGCTACGTTTATATGTAGACTGATAGGTACCTAAGTACCTACCTATTTGTTTTAATACATTTGTATTATCTATTAATTAAAACAATCCGCAGTGTAAAAAATATTTAAAATTTTATATGGTAAACACGATAAAAAATATTATTCAAAATTTCAAATTTCGAATTGGAATGTTGCATCTCATTAGAATAAAACATAGCGCGATTGTTTTTTTCCTATCTTATTTGAAAACAATACGACACTGTCGCTGGTAGTTTTTTATACAACTAAACAGTAGTCGTCTAGCATTAAATTTGCATAAATTATATGTAGGTACCTGAGCGTAGGTATACTTTATTGTTTAGCATCAATAGCTATACCTTGATGAAGACTATTGTGTCATGAAAAACAGTATGTTTACTCGACAGCCAAGGCTAGTCTAGTCAGTTTGTTATAATAATGTGCATCGTTTATCACATAAATCTACAGTTCGCCTGGTATGATTTCTATGTTGGCATTATTGTACAGGTAGTCTGGCCTGCCATACCGCTTGCTTTGCTAGACTATGTAACTTGAAAATCAGCAGGATAACGCTGATTTTTGTGATTGTTTCGAAAAGTTTAATCTTTATTTATTTGGGTATCTACTTATACGATAGTCTTTTTTTTCCTAGGCTTGATCAAAAAATACCTACCCTAGTATTTATGACTGCATGGTAATGTTTTTATTATTTATGTTTACAACCGTGAAATATTTGTATAAAATGACAGGAAAATGTACCTACCTATTTGTCGAATAAAATTACGTTCAGATAATGTAGGTTTGACTTTTAAAAGACCGAATTTTAATGACAGAAAAATGTACCTTCCTATTTGTCGAATAAAATTACGTTCAGATAATGTAGGTTTGACTTTCAAAAGACCGAATGTTGACGTGAGTAATATGTTGTTCAGTGCCTTTAATGTTTATTATCAATATAATAATATGTCGCAATAATTTGAATTTAACTCGAATGTTATTTTTAGTTAACAAACTATAATTTTGTACCTACATAGTGGTATAAATAAGTTTTCATGTGAAATTAACATTGTTTATTGTTTTTGCATGAAAGTGCTAAACAACTTAATTTTATTGTTTTTTTAATGAGTTAAACGTGAGTGTTGTTTATTATTTCCTTTATTGTGTATTAAATATTTGTGTTTGATACTAATATTGTATGACACTGTCTGTAATTATTGCATGCAGTGTTGCTGTAGTGTGTAATTTTTATATTTAATTTTGGCGTGTGACAGTTTGGGATTAATGAGGGAATGCCGTTGCCTTTTTTTATTATTTTATGTCATAAAGTAGTTCTAAAAGAGTTAACTCGTTCATAAACAGTGTTGTTTTACTATAGGAATAAATTTGAAAATCATATAACGTTTAAAGTTATGCAAAGTTAACGAGTCTTGTTTTTGACGTTTAACGTAATCCTCTCGCGGTTAATGTTGAGAATAAATTTAGCCTCTAATTTTACGTTTATTATAAGTAGCTACGATTCACTCATTACACTAACATGAACGCTTTACTCGAGTAATTTAGCGTGTATGTACCTATATCTACCTACCTTTTAAATTTTGAGTGCCCGTCTGTAGTAGTCAAATTCTTGTACTTGGTACTTTTTGTTTTTATTGTAGCGTTTTGATCTTTGCTTAATAGAATAATTAGAGCATTTATTTATGTCTACAAAATGAAGAAAATATTAAATTACATAGAGTTGCAATTTCGGAAAAATAATTTGCATGTAGATGTAGATAAGTAGGTAACCCACCTACTTACTTCGTACCCACCTATATTCATATAGTACAACGTATCTCAATTGCGTTTAGCTTTAGGGTTTCTAAGGTACGTAAAGACCTTTATTTCCTGACCTTTAACATGGTGGTACATTCGACAAAGATGGCGCACCGTCCAGTCATAAGATTTAACGAAGCTTTTTTGAACTCAACGGCTAAACTTGCTTACTTGAAAACCTTATATTGCGTCACATCGTTTACTCATAGACCATGTGTAGATATTTCGTTATATTTATTATAAAGTAAATAAAGATTCTATGAATAATCGAGCCCCATCTTTGTCGATAGATACCTAACTAGGTAACTGAGATAGCTGAAATTATACTTAAACACAGTGGAATAAGTCTAAACTATAGAATAATCCAGAAATCACTAGGTACGCTAAATGACAGCTACGATGAACGCATGGCTACTTAATATAAGGTACTACAAGTTAATACGAATTCAGCGGTTGGTACACAGGTGTCCGAGTTACAAGGCTTTTTATTCCGATTTTTCTGTGTGTGGTGATTAAAATACGACAATGTTATATTACAGGGTCGACAGCAGAGCCACTAGGCTCGGCGTACGCGGCACAATTCGGCACGGCGTTTGCAGCGGCTCCGCTCGGCTCCGTGCTGGGGTCCGCCGCTGCAGCTGCTGCTGGCAAGCAGGTTGAAGGTAACGACATGCATTTATTTTAAACTAGCTGTTTCTTCTTTCTTGGTCGTGGTCATCACTTCAGGTGTTGGTGGCTAGCTTCACAACACGCCGCCACTCTTCTCTGATGGCCGCCTTCCTCGTACATTCATGTAGTGATAATGAGCCATTTACTTCCGATTTTATCTGGTCAGCTACTACAAACTAGCTGTTAGGAATCATGAAGAAATCTCGATATGGTTTTAGAAAGTAGTTGCCTATCTACGGACTGACCTATTAGCTACGAGTTCGTCAATGACCTTTTGAAAATGAAATTGAAATGAAGCTTATTTCATCTACTCGTGAAATAAGCTTCACAATACGAATATCGCAGGCAAGGTACCCTATCAGAAAAATAATAACGTAAACTATATAAATAACAATAGGTACCATTGAAACATTGCAACCATCTTAACAGGAAATTGGCGATTCACCAAACTTTGGCCCAACTCCAAAAAAACATGGTCGTACAAATTGGTGGATGCAGAAATACTATTGGACGCTATGTTTTAAACTTGTTCTGTTTTGTGGGTAGCAGAATATTTAATTGCATAACCTGATGACGAAAATCCTTCTTGAAAACTTGAAAGTAGATAAGTCCCTACCTAAAACTTGTAGCACTAGGGTTGTGTTCGTGGGTAACTTCGGTGAGCGCGCACCGAGGAACTGTTACACGTTTTAAAAAGAGTTCATAGATATTTCATTAGTGCTAGATATTAATAGTTTAATAAACAGGACATAGCTGTTGTTTTAAAGTGTCACAAAATAAGCAAAAAGGCCAACCTGATCCAAAAGGAAACGTCATTTAAAATATGTGATCCTGATTAATACATACTTTTAGTAACATATAGCTGAATACGTACCTATAGTAGACAAAAGACCTAATAATCCTAAGCACATGAAAAGACTTATAAAACACCTATTAAGCTGTTGTCCTGTTTAAAATTTTAGTAATGAATAATATTTGTTTTCCAGGTCCAGAAGGTGGTAATCTCTTCATATACCACCTGCCGCAAGAGTTCACCGACACGGACCTCGCCTCGACGTTCCTCCCGTTCGGCCACGTGATATCGGCCAAAGTGTTCATAGACAAACAGACGAACCTATCTAAGTGCTTCGGCTTTGTCTCGTACGACAATGCGGCCTCCGCACAGGCCGCAATACAAGCCATGAATGGCTTCCAAATAGGTACAAAGAGACTTAAAGTTCAATTGAAACGTTCTAAAGAACTATCAAGACCATACTAGAAATATTCCAAAACTCGTTCCTAGTGAATTTACAAAAAAAAAAAGAGTAAAAAAAACTATGTAAAGAGGTTGTAAGATTCCGAACGTTTGTTGTGATGTATCCGGTGCACTTGAACTGAATAGTTTGGTAAGGTACGTTCGAAAACGGGAGTCCATGTGCACAGTTGTTAACTAAATAAGAATAAAGTTAAGGTTTGTGTCAAAGGATTTATCGTTTCCAAAGTATTCCCCAAATTGTTTATTATTATTTTTTTTGTCTTTTAACTAATAAGTTTTAGTCACATTAAGCATAAGTTGAGGAATCAATACAATTTGCAGACGCCAAAGAGCTGGTAATTTGAATAAATGTGTTATCTACAGATGTGTTTTTGGCGGTGAAATTGTTTATTCATTTACAAAGGTGAATTTTCATCATCCAAAGGTGTTTTCTTGGTACCAAAGTACCGCTAACCGATAAGTATTTGAGTTATACACAGTTAAGTTCGTTAGAACAATTATTATAATTATTATTTGTTACAGTTTTTTTCTTATATTTTTATGTTACCAACTTGATAGTTAATTGTAAAATAATTAATGTGGCCATTGTCTTTTGCAGTCAGTCTTTTTTTCGTTTAAATTAAGATGTGTTTAGATTAACGAAACGATCTCAAAGTGATCAGTGTATTTATTGTTTACATTACTTGTTGTCAAATAGTGTACTTAACTTGAGAACTTTCACGAACTACGTTCGCGGTGTTCACCATTACTAATTAGTGATATTTCAAATATTTTACGAATGACGAATACATAAAGTAAAATAAAATATAAATAGCTTAAGTTAAGAAAAAGTCTAATTTCAAATTCTGCTCAAATGAAAGAAAGTAAATCATGTTCTGTAAAATAAGTTTAACCAGATTTAAGTTTCTAGTGCTTTTTTGGAGTTGCGATGATACTACCTTCCTACCTATTCAATGTGTGGGTAGAAATCAACAAAAGTAAACGAACACGTGAACGAATAACTCGTTACATAGTAGGTACCGTTTGAGTAAAATAAATTGCCAACATCCAAAAATAACGGAATAGTTACCGTTACTTAACTACTAATTACGTAAAATATTCGAAATATCGCTTCATAATCTACTTATTGTGCTTGTTTGTGTATTTAAATGTGAACCTACTTTACTACAGTCAACTTTTTTACAATTTTAACACATCGAACACTGGCCCCTTAGTCAAAAATTTTTGTTAGTATAAGTATTTAATTATTATAGAAATATTTTCGATTGTAAGTTTGGTAATTCATTCATCTTCTTAATACGTTTCTATTAAAAAAAACTGTCACTGTTTATCTAATAGTCACTGGCACATTTTTATTGTTTCATATTTTTAATGTTATTTATGGATGAATTTTGTAACGGAACAATATCAGTATTTTCAACATAAGTGCATTGACTACATGCAAATTTCGCCAGACAAGTTTCATGCTATCTGTGATTTTGTCAGTGAATGTGATAAACACAGCTTAAAAGATGCCTTGCGAAACTTGCATAGTGAAAATGAGCCTTTACAATATTCTATACCTACGTACGTTAAGGATAACATTACATGTAATTAAGTGAACTTAATTTTCTTACCACGTAATAAAACGAACGTAAAATCGCGCGCAGTATATCCCAATCAACTGAAAATATAAGTACTGACTATTGACTTACCGGTATAACGATATTTTTCCGTTACAAAAACCTGTAAATTAACAAAAATCTTAACTTCTAATTAGCTATTAAAATTAAGTATTAATTACATTTATTTCTTGAATATGACCACTTATTGATGTATAAAAACGCTCAATAGGGAAATATAAGGAAACTTGTAACTACAACTTTGAGAAAGCTACATAGATTTATTTATTATATTACCTATTTTTTTCTTTTACGAAAATATTTAAGATTACATTATAAATCGTTTTTAATTATTTCTTTTGTTGATAACTTGTGCCAATGCGTTTATTTCAAAAAGCTACGACCAATCTTATGCCTGAAATCGCGATTTCGATGTAATTGGTGATGTACAAAGTTAGTCTTGCATCAAGATAAAGTTAGCAAGACATGAGCCATGATAAATTTAACAACCAAAAGATTGCTAAATTTATCTTTAAGATTATTTTTTATCGCTCCTGCGAACAAAAATATTTTTTCTTATTCGCATGAGCGACAAAATATAATTTTGTTGATGAATAAATATTCTTGCTTTGCGCATCACTAAACATTTTCTTTTCTTTTATGATGTGAAAAACATCATTATTCTATTAACTTAATTAAATTTAGTTGAGTATTATTATTATTATATTATAAAAAAAAGTTTATCGAGATGGGTCTATATTTAGCTTAATTTTAGTCAACGTTTTTGATGTCTAATGAAAGACAATATCTAGACTGAATAAGTTTCCTTCTTAGATATTACAGCGATACATTTTTTGTCTTGTGATTCCTTTAGTAAGTTCATTAGTCGACACTGTGAAACATCTTGTTTTTACTTCGTCTTGCAAATATTATTTTCTTGTTGTTAAGGTAAATAAATTATTATAAAGGCATGTACGTATTGTTATAAAGTGGACATTGGGAATATTAATACTAGAGAAAATGGAGCTACGATCCTCGACACGACCACTCGTTTAGCCCTTAAAGGGGTACTTGCATATTATTGCTTTGGTTATATCATAGAAGGAAGGCATAATTTTGTGACGTCACATATCTGAACGATGCTATAGAGATATATTTGTAAAACAATGCCATGGATATTGCTCTTTAATCTAACCTTAATAATATGCAAGAACCTATGTGTGATCTAGATAGACGTCAAAATATTGTGAATAGGATTTTTTACCTACAATTTTCTAGGTGTTTGACGGGAAACCTTATTGTTGCTATTGCTTAAGTTTTTTATTACCACCAAACTATTGGAAAATGCGTAATGGGAACGAAAGCATTTTTTTAATTTTGGAATGGAATTTGCCGACCTATGTGGTCAACAAGCTTGCTTCTATCGGCAAATTCGAACCAATTTGAACTGTAACGGTAAATCGATTTTTACCTTTTTTTAATTATAAGCCCAATATTGATGTGGGTAGTAATACCATCGGTTTGAAAGTCGATATACCAAGTCGATGCAAGTTAATACATTGTCAGGAGCCTGTATTGTTACCGAAGAAACGCCATAAGCTTATTTTTCAAGCTCGACGCTAAGCATTTTATAAATGTCGCCTTGAATGCTTTAAAATATTTATTTACCTATTGAATATTATTTATAAATAACCTGAAAATGTTAAAAAATAAGGACATGTTTATGGATTTTTTGTGAGACACATAATCCTCAAAGAATAACTAGATATGTCATCTTATATAAAATTTGATAACTTATCTGAGGATTATAGGTAGTTTCTTATGTAAAAACAAATGTGAAATATGCCCAGATTCTTATACGCTGAAGTATATCTTTAGTTAAGGTCTATTACTAAAGTAACACTTCATATTTAATTGATTCCTGGATAAAACCATTATAATTGACATTCTAACATTCGTTGCAAAACAACAACAAAAATGACAAATAATTTTTGACTGTGTAATTGTTTATGGACTCTGTCCATTATTTTTGACATTTTTGATGGAATCTGGGTGTCATAAGCAATTTATGACTTTTAAATTTAAACGTTTGTTTAATTTACAAGGCAATGAAAGCTTGACAAAGTTTATCGAGTCACGGTATCTAAATCAGAATAAATAAAGCAGAGAAGCAAGAAAAAATAAATTATTTTTACATTAGGCACCATCACTAGATATACAATTGGTATAAAAAATTATAAAAGAACTGTTTTATACAAACACCCGTTTTGTTGATATGAATGTAAATAAATGTCAAGTTTAAAAAAATGATTTGTTTTTCTTCTATTTCATTTACCCACTTAAATTTAAGAGCTTCTGAAGACAAGACTAGCATAATTTTCTACCTCAATGTATTATTCCTCTACCTTAATATATGGTCCTTGAGTTTGACTGCTGATCACAAGGTCCTGAGGGTTCGATTCCCGGATCGGGCCTAAAATGTCTGGCCCAAATATAGGTATGAACTATGTTTTGGCAAAGCAGGTCCTATTTTTATCATAAGAATACTGCATATAGGGACAAGATTTATTTTGTTTTACTTCAATAACATATGATAAGTACATCACAGTAATAGAATAGCGGCGGAGCGGAGCGGAATTACATTTTATTTCTAAAAAAATGTTTTGTTTTTCTTCTATTTCATTTACCCACTTTAAGTTCAAAGTCCCAGCTTATGAAGACAAGACTAGCATAATTTTCTACCTCAATATATTATTCCTCTACCCCAATATATGGTCCTTGACTTTGACTGCTGATCACAAGGTCGATTCCCGGATCGGGCCTGAAATGTCTGGCCCAAAATATAGGTATAAACTATATGTTTTGGCAAAGCAGGTCCTATTTTTCTCATAAGAATACTGCATATAGGGACAAGATTTATTTTGTTATACACATTTTATTTCTAAAAAAATGTTTTGTTTTGCTTCTATTTCATTTACCCACTTTAATTTCAAAGTCCCAGCTTCTGAAGACAACACTTAGCATATTTTTCTACCTCAATATATTATTCCTCTACCCCAATATATGGTCCTTGACTTTGACTGCTGATCACAAGGTCCTAAGAGTTCGATTCCCGGATCGGGCCTAAAATGTCTGGCCCAAAATATAGGTATAAACTAGCGGAGCGGAATGACATTTTATTTCTAAGAAAAGCGTACTGCCCATACATGACATATGACTAGGAAATAGACGATCGAGCGGGCAAACCACGAACTTGGTTCACTCATGTTAATATTCATTTATTACTCGCAATTTAAAATAGCAAAATAAGTTAATAAATTAAAATTCAGAGCTATGAAATTTTAGTGTTGATTCTACAACTACCCTCTTTTATAATGGTACTCTTTAAATATCTTTTATAGGTACCTATTTCGCAAAACAAATATTTAGAGCATGCCTGTCAATCACTACGTGGCGTTGTACCATTAAACAGGAGTGTTGTCTATAACTTCGCGCTATATCAAGCTATGTTTTTTACTTATAACAATAATAATATTTTTCTGGACAACTCACACATCGATATCTGATACTAGGCAGAGCCTGTACTATGGTAACCAGACAACTGATAAACATACTTATATATTTCTAAATACGTACATAATTATAGATAATTTACACCCAGACACAGAACAAACATTCGTGCTCATCACACAAAGATTTGTCCTGGGTGGGAATCGAAACCACGACCTCCGGCGTAGCAGTCAGAGTCAGTTTTTATAATCTCGAATTATTTATACCGATAGGGATTGCCTATTGCACAGATAATATAATACTAGTACAGATACCCCATCCCATACAAAGAAATGGTTCCCCGCTAACTCGGGCTAACCTTCGGGCTAACTTTTAATTATCTATCTATCTGTAGATGTCTTTATCCAACAGATTACGTGCATACACATAAAATCAACAGATGGCGACACTTTATTTAAAATTATATTTTTCACAAGATATAGTAGGCACCTACTTCATCACTCACATAGATCTACCGACCATAAAGGGTAGGTATCACTCATTGTCTCGGGCTCGGGCCACGTTTGCTCGCTCAAGGTCACGCGCTTTACGAAATATACTTATTTTGATTGTTTGCTTCCGTATTTAACTAGCGCTCCGCCCCGGTTTCGCCCGGGCTAAACAATTTTTTCCCGTTTAGGTATATTAAAATGTTAATATACCTATTAACCTAAGTTTATTTTTTTGTTGATGGCTTATATTAGGTATACCTATAATATAAATTGATTTATTAAAAAGAATATTCGTGAAACTATAATAAGCAATTAATTTATCAGTGCAAATAAACAAATAATCTGTTTGAAGTGATAAGGGTCTGTTTGAATTGTTTCTGTCTTAGTCAAATTAGGTTAATTATAATATTTTGTGACAACTCACACACCATCTAAATCCAAACTTGGCACAGCCTCAGACGACAGACAGAGCATATCACACTAAGATTGGTCCTGAATGGGAATCGAACCCTCATGGATTAGATTCACTAATCACTAGTTACGTAGTAACTCTTTAGTAATCTGTGCCACTAGTACAACAGGCCAGTCGATGTCATTAATGGATGGAGTAAATTATAGCATTCTTTGGTAGGTATTAGTCCAACAGTCCGATGGTACTGGGTTCGAATCCCAGATTCATGTCCACTTTTTGAAATTTGTTTTTTGTAGATGGTTTTTATATCAGATAATATTTTTTTGAATTATTTGTAAAAATATAGTAAAACAGTAATTATCTAGTATCAGTCTGAATTCACAAATAGGTAATTTTCCCACAGTACGATACCGTAGCACCGCTGCACCGTACCGGCCGTAGAACCGGCCGAACCGGGTTCGAATCCCAACCTCGGATACATTTTTTGTATTTAGTTTTTGTTTAGTTTTTAAAATATTTTATTATAAATATTTTATATATCTTGGATGCAATATTTTTGTTGATAACTTTGATAACATAAAACATTTTTAAAGATTTTTGTTGAGAGAAAAAAACATATGCCCGTATTATTTATTTTTAACATAAGTCACTGTTTCACATAGCTTTATATATTTTTATACCTTCGAGTAAGTAGTATGACCCAACATTAAACTTCAAAACGAGGTAGGTATTTTAATTTATAAAAATCTGAAAATGCATACAGCGCCAGCGGCATTACTCACAAGTCACTCGCAAGTTTCAACTTCTTAGTAGTACAAAATACTGCCGCCAGGACTACGGCGACATTATTGAAATTTGTAAATATATAATTGTAATTTTGTTTTATGAGCCCTTTATTTCATTTTCCTATGCTAGTAGGATTTCTTAAAATATGTACGTATATGTTTCAAGCTATATTTCTTCCAGATTTGAATTTTACATAAACGTAAATAACAAATCGATATATGTAACTCCATCTATTGGTATTTATTCGTACTAATTTTGATTTGTTCCTGATGAGACCCCATGCCTATTGTAAGAGATGTACCGCACAATATTTAGCTTTAATCGTTCGATCACCAATTAATACATTTAATAATAAAACTCCACTCATACCACTCCTTTCCGTTCCACCTTTAAATTGTCACCTAAAAACTCCAGAAAAATCATAAACACCAAATAAATTTACAACTTTATTTAAACTAATCATTGCCATAACTTTTTAAAACTTTTTCCTTAAACACCTTATCCTCTTCTTCCGTAGTTTCTGGCGGTGCATCGTTACTGTCGAGAGCAGTCTTCACAGACTTGATCAGGCCATTTTCATCAGCTATCGGTAGTATATCACATATGAGTGGAGACTCAACTCCTAATATATAGTGACAGGTTCTTGGTTCTAGTAGATATAGCGAGACTTGAGCGGGACTTGATGAATTTTCTAAGCATTTTAATTTGACTTCAGTTTGCCGCGGCTTGCCTGTTTTGTCGCAAATGTCGCCGCCAGAATAGAAATGGGACACTGATGAGCGTTGTTCTGAAAATTTAAAATTTAAAGTTAATATTACATACTAGTTCCCACACACGCCGCGGCTGCCCGCGCTAACTATCTGACGGGAACAGTTTTTTTTTCGGAATAAAAATTACCCTACGTAGATCCAGATTATATTCTATCTGTGCCAAATTGCATCCAGATCCGTTAAGCAGGTTTGGCGTGATTAAGTAAGAAACCAACCTACCAAGCAGTGGTGGACGAGTGGGAGAGTAACCGACTTGCACGCAAGAGGTGCGAGTTCGATCCCGGGTGGCAGTACCAATGTGAATTTCATTTTGTGGAGTTTATATTTACTAATCAAATGATTCGCCATCTGCTAACGGTGAAGGAAAACATCGTGAGGAAACCCACATGTCTTAGAAGAAATTCACCAACACGCATTAGGCCAGCGTGTGTGAATTAAGGCCTAAACCCTCTCTCTCTCTCTCTCTCTCTTAATAGAGGAGAGAAGACCCGTGCCCAGCAGTGGGACATATATGAGTTGCTATTATTAGTAAGAAACATCCAAAGTATCGTATTTATAATATTAGTAATGATTAATATTATCTGGCGCAATGAGCTGAATGTTTTTGCTGCAAAGATATCCTTCTGGGTACATTTGGCATCGAATAGAGGTGTGGAAAACCATGGGGAAGACTTTTGCTCAGCATTGAAATCTACGTTCTAATGCCGAAGTTCTTCCAAGAGACTATAGCTTATAGTTCTTCAAGAAAGGAGTTTAAAAGGTCGGCACGCGAGTGACAACCCCTTGTGTGGCAAGCGTCCATAGGCTACGGTAACTGCTTACCATCAGGCGTGCCGTAAGCTTGTTTACCATCTTAAGTATAAAAAAATGCTACAATGTACTCAAAAAAAAATCAAGCTACGATTAATTTGATTATTGTGTTTAATTGTTAACAATCTCTGAAACGACTGCTCCGATTCGAAAAATTATTTCACTAATAGGAAGCTGCATTATCCTTCAGTGCTATAGACTCCTTTTTTAGCTATATCGATATTGAATATAACCGATATATGATATCGGTTATATCGGGCGGTAAATAGTTATAATATAACTTTGCTATATAAACTATGCATACCTTAATAACAATGTCTTATCGCTACTAGATAAGACCACCTATTGTATTATCTACTATGTCAAGCACATTTTTACATGTTTTTATGGTGTATAAAGAATAAATATAATTGTACAAATAAATAAAATTAAGGTTATCATCAAAATCGGTCGAGTAATTTTTGAGTAAAATCGTAACAAACAAACAAACATTTTAGTATGGATATAACAAATAAGCGAGGTCTTACCAACAGGTTTGGGCGCTTTTCCCTTATTCTCTTTGATCCATTCCAAATGCAATGATTCATCAAACTTGCCTAGCAGTAGCGTGGTCTTCTCTCCAGTGCGGTCTATGTGGTACTGGACCACGTGCTTGCCGTAACAGAACTCGTACTTCCACCAACCTGTACCCTGGAACGATAGTTGTGGGGGTTAAGGTTATACGAGTATTCAATACAAATAAGGTTTTAATGGGTCAGCGACGCGCGAGTGAGCCTGTGTTGCAAGCGTATAGGCTACGGTAACTGCTTACCTTCAGGCCGGCCATATGCTTGTTTTCCTCTTTAAAAAGCCAAAATAAACCGTAAAATTTTAAAAAAAATAGTTTTTTTTTTAAATTTTGATATCACTTAGGCAAAAATCTATACAGCTGTTTAGGCTACACAGCGTGCCAAAGAAATATACATACATATAGCCCAATTTTTCTAACTGTGCAGTATGAGCTGTCAAAATTGTTAGGTGAGACCTCCCCGCAGACACCTGTCCCTGTCAGTACTGTCCGCACTTTCGTGTCGTCTGCGATATTTGAGTATTCATATCCCTCTTTGATATAATAAAAAATATTTTTATTCACATTACTATACAAACCTATCAATGAAAATGATTATAATTATCATTGAAATATTGTTTCCATGCAGCCAACATGGCAAAAAAATTACAATAACAGCTGCAAAATTAGCAAATTGGATTATAGAACTTTCCTTCCGAGACAGTCTGGTATACAAAAACAATACGACCACTCACCCCATTTAAGCAGTTCTCTCCATTTAAAAACGCTCTAACCGGTGAATCATCAGTAATAACCGGAGGTGCTTTACTGATATGATGCTGGAGTGGCTTCGAGTCATCGATTATATCCTCATCTTCATTCAATGGATGCAGCTCGAATTTCAGATGAGTTTCACCATCCTGGAGGTTATTTTAATAGTGAAATACACAGCTTATAATATTGGATATCCCATGAAGCAATGATTTGCCAATGAACGTAATAAATAAGGTATTATCTATCACAATATAATATACTATGACCACGTCCTGGCTTTGCACGGGTGGGCATTCATTTAGTTTTTGTAGTTAAATAAACCTTAATTGTTTTTAAATAAAATATAGCCTATAATGTAGCTATCTAATAGTGAAAGAATTTTTATAATCGATCGAGTAGTTTTTGAGTTCAATCGTTACAAACATATAAATCAAATCTTTCCTCTTTATAAAATAAAAATGTATATTATTTCATTCTTTGTTTAAATTAATGATTTAAACACTATTTTAAAGTTTATGATAAATACCACATAAAAACAAATGTTTAAAAATATATATCAAAAATTATTGATTGATTATCGATGCGAAGTATTTACACGGGTCATGTATAATACTTCTATAATATAGCCTGAAGAGTTTGTTTGGACGCGTTAATCCCTGGAACTACCAGTCGGCTTTGAAAAAATATTTTAGCATGCAGGCTGTTTAACATCACGAAGTCATGGAAGTATTTAATTCAAATTTATAATCTGCGGGAAACAGCTAATTGAAAATACTAGAGGTCAACCGATGGTCGAATTTCCAAAGTAATTGCTTTCTACAGTTCTTCTCCGTATTTACTTTAAATAAGCCAAATCTTACACGCCCCTGGGCGCGCAATGTGCTTCAAAAGGGGAACAAAGGTTTTTCTTCATGTCCTAATATATAGATACTAGCAAAGCGCCCTATATCTAAGCCTTAAGGTAATAAATTCAAGCCTCAGCGGCTCTGGATTACAACCTCAATGGATTTAGTTAAACCAATTGTGATGTTCAAATGTCTATTAGCATTCAAAAAATATGCGGCTTAAAAATACAGGACAATAACGTATGACACTGCACGTATGGCTTAAGGGTAAAGGTTAGGCTTGTTGCCTAGCTACTAACATGTGGTAAATTTGATTCCCACATTTAACTTTTTTTTACTGGACTACCCATAACATGGGTGTCCCATATACCCATAACTGGGGTGGGCCTTTATTCATGCTCTCACGGTTGCACAACGACATGCTTCGGCCTCGCCCTGGTGAAGCTGGAGTATGGCAGCACGGATACTGGTCTACCTTGCCCCTCCTTCTGAGAGGGCAAGGGGGTGTGGTCTTAAGGGAGAGCGCTACAGTCGTGGAGATCCTTAAGGCAAGTCTGATGGACTATCCTACTAGAGGTTGCCAACCCTGTTATTGGTCTGATTCCTTATGAAACAGACGTAGCAGAAACCATCGGGCGCCCATCCCAAAGGATGATGAGGTCATGTCCTTGGGTGTCCACCATCAAACAAATCTGATGCTGGATAGTAATGACCTCCCGCGTGTTTGTGCCGTGCGCGGGGACCCGTACAGGGGGACGAGGGGATCCTGGTAGGTTGAGCCTGAGAGGAGTCGGGTGGTTACACCTCGAAGGCAACACGCCACTTTGGCCCGTAGTTCTTCTCACACGGGAGGTTGTGACGTAGCGAGTCGCAATCAATCGGCTGTGGTGTCCGGTCAGACGGACATTGCGAGTGTCCGGGAGTGGTGAGGTGTACAGCAGAAGGGGCGCGGGCTGCGGAAACCTGTGGTGGGGGACCGCTGTTGCTCGTCCTGGAAGCTCGTGCACAACCCACTCAAGGGCGCTATACCTCTCCCAATATCTCTGGTGCTTTAGAGCATCCCCAATGTGAGGGCTCCGTGGAGGGTGGGGAGTTGGGGGGGTGAAGAGAAACAAAAGAAGTCTATGGATAACAAAGACAAAAAACCACAGGGCGCTACCTCCAAGGTAGTGCCACCCAAGGCCTCGAAAGAGGTAAAACAAGGCAGCACTAGGGCCACAAGCTCTAGACCGGGCGCTCCGGGGCAGGAGACCAAAGGGGCCGAGGTATCCCGCAAGGGAGGCCTGGTCCTTGAGGAAACCAGAACCAGAGGGTCGGGCGGAGCTAGGGGCCCCTGTAATGCAAACCAGGGGCACGAGGTTGCCGGCCCACCGGGACCGGCTGGTGCAGGAAGCAGTGCTACGGGTGACTCGCTTCGTACGGCCCCCCCTAGGGGCACGGCGAGTGAGGCTCCAAGGCCTGGAACCTGCACGGGTAGGGCCCAAGGGCAGGCAAACAAGGCCCAACACACGTCGGGCGCTTCGGGGCGGGAGCCCAAAGGGACCGAGGTCTTCCGCAAGGGAGCCACGGCTTTGGAGGGCACCGGTACCGGAGCACCGAAAACAAATCGGGGCACATACACCGTCACTGACGGGCCCGAAGTAGCCGGACCATCGGGGCTGACGCGTGGAGGAACCACTGCTGCGGGTGACTCGTCTCGTACGGCCCCTCAACAGGGAACGTTGAGCGAGGCTCCAATGCCTGGGACCTCCACAGGTCAGGTACCGAGGAAAGGTAAAAAGGGTCTGAGTGGCGGTGCCAGAAAGAAGCGGCTACGCCTGCAAAAGCAGGAGGCCGCCACAGAGGAGGCAGGGGCACCTAACAAGGCCCCTGTCAAAAGACAGAGGGAAGGGACGGACGAAACCGCCGGGAACACCCCAAAAAGGGTTAAGAACCAGGGGTCATACCGGCAGGCCCTGATGGGCACCAAGATGGCCATCGTCCACACTAACTTCCCGGAGGAGACGCTGGAGGCAAAGGACGTGGACCCAATTCAGCTGCACATTATCGGGCTGCTGGAAGGGGCTCCAGATCCCATGCCCCAGTTCATCACGGGGAAGATGACAGGAGGTGCGCTGCACATAACGTGTGAGGGCCCAAACGCCATCGAAACCCTGCAGAAGATAGATGGCCTGACAGTGAGAGGAGGAGCGGTAACACTGAAGGCCATCTACGCAAAGGATCTCCCCAAGCCGGTAAAAATGGCTTGGCGATCGAGGACGGTCGAAGGACTCGACCTGGCGCGGCATCTGAAGTTGATGCAGCGCATCAACCCACAACTCCAGACGGAGGAGTGGAAGATTGTCGCAGCGGTGTCCGAGCCTCTGACCACAAGGAGGATCGTCCTGATGGACAGAACATCTGCGGAAGCGATCAAAGCGGCTGACTTCAGGCTCTACACGGGCCTGGACTTTGATCGCTTCAAGAGCCTGGATGACTCTACAAAGGAGGCTCCAGAGAAGACAGCGGAGGAGGTGGAAGCACCGCCTCTAGAAGACTTGGACCCTCCACTGAGCGGGACTAGTCTGGCAACCCGGGAGGGAGAACTCCGATCCGAGACCGACCTGGACCGTGCGTCGTCACCGTCAACGGGCCTGGGAGGTCTGGAGTTGGAGGGCCTCTTCCTGGAGAGCGAAGACGACTCCTGTGATGAGGAGATGGCGGCCTAGCGGAACAAATGGCTGCATTAAGGTGTGTACAAATCAACTTACAACACAATAAGGCCGCGACAGCCCTACTGGCACGCGAGCTAAGCATACTCAAATATGATATTGCCCTTATTCAGGAACCCTATATATACAGGGGAGAGATTAGGGGACTAAGCATGACGGGGGGCATAATACACAGCTACCATCATGATAACGGTGCCAGGACCTGCATCTATGTCAGAAATGGCATAGATGCGGTTCCGCTACACCATTTCTGTTACAGGGACCTGACAACAATCAAGGTCCTACAAAAAGGGGGAGGATGGTGCGGAGCGCTAGTACTAGCATCTGCCTATCTGCCCTATGAAGCAGAGGACCCGGCCTCGACAAAGCTCAGAAGCCTGGTGGAACACTGCAGTCGGGAGAACAAGGGCCTAGTAATAGGCTGTGACGCCAACGCGCACCACATCATGTGGGGCAGCACAGGAAATAACAGAAGGGGGGATAAACTTCTGGAATATCTGGTAAGCACTCCAATGCAAATAATGAACAGAGGCACCAAGCCTACATTTGTTAATAAAAACAGGGCCGAGGTAATTGATATTACCCTAGCCACAAACGCAGCTAGCAACTATATAACGGACTGGCATGTACCTAACGAGATATCATTATCTGATCATAGGTACATCTGTTTTAAGTACAGGACGTCACACGTGATAGAGCCTGTAAAAAGAAGAAACCCAAGGAACACCGACTGGACCTCATACACGAGGGACGTGAAGGTAGAATTGGGCGACCCAAAAGGTAAGCTTAACTCATCTATTGATATAGAGTTCGAAGCCGACCACATAGCCCAGGCCATCATAACGGCCTGGACAAACAACTGCCCGGAAAGAGAAACTAAGGGTAAAAGGGTACCATGGTGGAATCCGGAGTTAGCAAAGCTACGGAAAGAGACCAGAGCAACCTTCAATCGCGCCAAGGCCCTTAACAATTATGAGTTATATGCCAAAGCGCTAACAAACTATAACAAGGCCGTACGCAAGTCAAAAAGGCAAGCCTGGAAAGATCACTGCACAATGATAGGCAGCATCCCAGAGAGCATGAGACTTACAAAGGCAATGGCCACGGCAAAGATCAACCCACTGACGACCATAAAGGACGACGATGGGAGACTTACGGAGACCGGCGAAGACACATTACGGGTCATGTTCAAGACCCACTTCCCGGGATCAAAAGCGGTAGATATATCTGCAAAGGAGAACATTATAAGCTCTGAGGAAGTCGGACTACGAACAACCAGAGCAGACTGGGACACAGCAAAGAAAGTAGTAGATGAAAACGGACTTAAATGGGCGCTCGATGGGTTTGAACCCTACAAAGCACCAGGCCCGGATGGGATCTACCCAGTCCTACTACAAAAGGCAGTGACCATACTAAGCCCACACCTGTGCAGACTATTTAAAGCCTGCCTGGCCTTCGGGTACACCCCGCAAGCCTGGAGACAGGCAAAAGTAATCTTTCTACCGAAACCCGGTAAGGCTGATTATGAAGATGCCAAGGCATACAGACCTATAAGTCTGACCTCGTTCTTATTGAAAACACTAGAGAAACTAGTGGACAAGAACATCAGGGGGGGAACACTGAAAAAGGCACCCCTGCACCATCAGCAATGTGCGTATCAACCCGGAATGTCGACAGAGACGGCACTACACCGGGTGGTGACCCGAGCTGAACTAGCGCTAGAAAACAGAGAAATCTGCTTAGCAGCGTTTCTGGATGTGGAGGGGGCCTTCGATCGCACCACATTCACCACGATACGCAACGCGGCAATAGAACACGGCATACAGCCAACCATCTGTAGGTGGATGGACAATATGCTACAAGGCAGAGTTGTACAATCGACACTGCTAGGAGAAACCAAGCATGCACAGGTAACGAGAGGATGTCCACAAGGAGGAGTCCTGTCGCCGACTCTCTGGTGCTTGGTGATAGACGAGCTTCTAATAGAACTAAACAAAGGACCGAGACATACTGTCGGGTACGCGGACGATCTTGTGATACTGATAAACGGGAAGTTCCCAGGCACAGTGGCAAGACTCATGCAGGAAGCCCTAAGGACAGTGGAGAGATGGTGTCAAACCAACAACCTCTCCATTAATCCAAACAAGTCAACTGTAATACCGTTCACAAAGAAAAGGGACCTATCTGGCATGGGGACGCTTTCTATGTACGATACCCAGTTGGAGCTAGCCACGGAAGTGAAATATCTGGGAATAACACTGGATAGCAAGCTGACGTGGAAACAACACGTAGACGGGATGACAAACAAAGCTTTGAGAGTCTTTGGTATGTGTCGCTCGGCATACGGGAAGACATGGGGACTAAAACCCAAAGTGGTTCATTGGATATACACCATGATGGTGAGACCCATCATTACATATGGATGCATCGCATGGTGGCCAAGAACAAAGCTAGCAACGTGCAGACAAACACTGAACAAGATTCAGAGAACTGCCTGCATGGCTATGACAGGAGCGTTTAGGACCACGCCAACAGCGGCGATGGAAGTTCTACTCGGTCTTACACCGATCCACATAGTGGTAGAAATGGAGGCAAGGAAAGCAATCCATAGACTAATCATAAACGGTCATTGGAAAACTTCCATGCAAAGGTCAATACACATGAGAACGGAAACCATACAACACCTGGATGGCATCATGGAGATGGGATGCGACAGAATACAGGCGAGTTATGGTCTCACAAGACAATACTCAATGCATATACCAAGCAGAGAGGAATGGAAAGCTGGCTTAATACCCCAAAAGGATAACAGCCAGACATGGTACACAGACGGATCCAAAATGGAATCAGGAACGGGCGCAGGAATATACAATAAGACCTGCAGCCTTAGCGTGAGCATGGGCAAGCTAGCAACAGTCTTCCAAGCGGAGACATACGCGATAGCAGCCTGTGCCCAAGAACTGTTAGATAGAGAAACAAAGAACCACTCCATCTACATAGCGAGTGACAGTCAGGCTGCACTAAGAGCACTGACGTCCTACAAGGTGCAGTCTGCAATAGTACTAGACTGCGCCAAAACACTAAACAGACTAGGGAGACACAACAGTGTAAAACTAGTCTGGGTACCCGGCCACGAAGGCATCGAAGGCAACGAAAAAGCCGATACCCTAGCACGAAGTGGATCGGAATCGCCTATGTGCGGCCCAGAGCCGTTCATAAACCTGGCACAAACGGTGGTCAAGCAATCTATAACAGAAATGACCACCAAAAAGCACGGCGAGTACTGGCAAAACACCGAAGGCCAAAGCCATGCAAAAGAATTCCTAAGGAAAATGGAAAAAGGCTGGACGAACAAATTATGGAAGTACAGCAGAACACAAATGAGGGCAGTGACCGGTGCCTTCACGGGTCACTACCCTACAAACAAGCTTCTCCACAAAATGGGCCTGTCAAACAACCCGACATGCAGGACCTGTGGCGAAGAAGAGGAGTCAATGCGGCACCTGCTATGCACGTGCCATGCGCTGGCCTCAAGAAGAATGAGCCTTCTGGGACTGGCGTACCCTGAACCAGAGGACTACAGGCGCGCCCCCGTCAAGGACGTACTGAAGCTCATGCAGGAGGTATTCAGGGACCAAGACGTAGGGTGAGAGGTAAGGTAGGGGCATGCACAAAAGATCCCAAGGGTCGAAGTGCGCTGGCCGCAAGGACAGCCCCGACACAAGATAAGATAAGACCCATAACATAGAGATAAATACAAATTTGGAGGGAAAATTCCAATTAAAATGTTAATTTTTATCTACAATAATACAACACTATATACTTTTTGACCTGCCCGGTAACTAATTACTGGAGCAAAGGTCTGAGTTTAATTCAAAGGACACTTAGAAATAATGTATGTTAAAAATTAAAAATATATTGAGCCAATGCGCTGGGACTGTATGTACAAAGCAATAATGTTGCCGGTCAGCCAAAATTCTTTGTTTTACTATCCCAACAAACTGGCTAAACTTGATTTTTGCCAGTTCTTCTCATGGCTCTTTACAAAGTAACAATTGTGAAGGTAAGCCAGAAATATGATGTGCCAATCAACCTATGATTGGCACATCATATTTCTGGCTTACCTTCACAATTGTTACTTTGTAACCTAAACGCAGTCCCGGCTTTAGAAGGGGGGGGTAGGACGACGGCCCTAGGGCGCAAGGCATGAAGGGGCTCTTCACGCCTAGCTCCTCTTTAAGTTTGGTCGAGACCAAGAACAAAAAACGATCAAGACAAACTAAGTCAAGCAAGAAATAAATGGGGGAGAGGGAACCATGGATCTTTTTGCCCAAGGACACCGTTTGGTAGGGCTAAACACAGCACTGCCTAAATGAATAAATGAATTTTTAATTTAGGCACACTTACCACACTGAAAATAACAAAAAAGCATACATAACATATATATTTGCTAAAACAAATTAAAAATAATTACCTTATCAATTTTCTCAACTTTCAACACAGCTAGAATGTCCTTAGGATCGTTATCCTGAACAACGCCAACAAAAATGTTAAAAAAGCCACTAGTGAACTAAATTAGGTACACACTACACTACATAATAATAGTGCCACTTCTGTTGTTCTTAACTTATTTTTATATTGCATCTCTTTTTAACAAAAATTGATAAAAAGGGATAGAAGATTTTATTAGCAGTCGGTTGATAAATTATAACTGTTTTATACTGCTGAATCAGAGAGCTATAATATCTTCTTCTTCTTATCGTTTGGTTAGTGGCCAACCTGGTGACAGAGTTATTTAGATCGCCTATATTTAGGCCTCTGTAGTGATCTCATGTCTGTTGTCAGTCGGGACCTACTTATAACAGTATATTTATTTATATATTATGTATACTACCATGTTATTATTATAAGCTATATTTTTTTATTTGTTTCAATTAGTCGTAGAATATCGAATATTTTAAATTTTCCTGCAGCTATTTTAAAGTTCTTAAGGTGCATACCGTCTGTGATGCCGATTGAAAATCTGAAGTCTATAAAAGCTATTAGACTTGACTACAGACAAATTTTATATTCCCATCCTTTTCTTACCCTATTTGCTAAAAAGAGATGTAATCAAAATAAAACTAATTTAGTAGGTATAGTTACAACAGAATGGGCACCAATGTGTGTCAGATCGATGCAAATCTAGTTAAGTGAAGCTTGTCACACACACTAACAAATGCGGGTAGTTAAAAAGTGAAATAGATAACAGTATAGTGAAGTAATATGGACACTGGTACTAATAGCTAGGGCTGCCACCCTGATTTATCATTCTTATGCTAGGTGGCAAACTACTAATAGCTAGGGCTGCCACCCTGATTTATTATTCTTATGCTAGGTGGCAAACTACCGGCTCGCCTGAAGATAAGTTACCGAAGCCTATGGACGCTTGCAATACCTGGGGCATAATACGAGCGATGCTAGCATAAAAATTACATGAATTACGTGTTTTGTGTTATGTTAAGCTTGAGATAGGATAATATCGTCCTTTTTTAAAAACCCATCTCTAAATAAGCAATATAGATATGTACTTTTGCAGGAACACAAATACACAAGTGAGCGTAGTTTTTTGATAGATTTTTGAGTAACATATTTTTTTCTTCACAGTTATTGAACTCTTTACAGTATTAACACATCTTGCACCTACTACATTCATCTCTGCATCACCCAAAGGTCGGCTGGTAGAGAATGCCTTTGGCATTAAGCCCACCTTTGTACAATATTGTGCATAAAGTTTAAATAAATAAATAAATATTGTATTGCGTAGGTGGCAGCCCTAAGTACTACACAAAACAATATCATCATTAGAAACACAATTATTAAACATTCTAAGTGTTAACAGTACCTTGGTAAAGAAGATAATAATATGTAGTAACAAATACTTATGATCATTTGCAATGGCCTACAAAACTAATCTCATTTACTATAACTTCTGCTGAGCCTAAGTTTCAAACACACAAATCTATTAAGTGTAAACTAATAATCACACTGTGTGAAGGCATCTCCAAATTCAAGCCGTGAACACATATTACACATGCTTACTACCTAACACGATTTTTATGGCTCTGCCTGCAATGACAGGGTAGTGTAATAAGAAACAATTATGAGAAAACTAGCAGCCCGCCCCGACTTCGTCCGGGTTAAACTATTTTCAGCGCAACTTTCTTTTTTTTTACTTAAGAACCTTCTCCTGACAATAACAAATACAAATAGCATGGGGTTCTTCAAGAAAGGAGTTATAAGGTTTTTAAAGGGTCGGAACGCGTGAGTGGCACCCCTGGTGTTGCAAACGTCCATAGGCTACGGTAACTGCTTACCATCAGGCGGGCCGTATGCTTGTTTGTCACCTTGGTAGTATAAAAAAAAAAAAAAAAACAAACACAACAAAATGAGAATTACTGAAATCGGTCCAGCCGTTCACGCGTGATACCGTGACAAAGGGAAATAGGGATTCATTTTTATATATAAGAAGAAGAAGATACGCGATATATTGAGATGGATAAGAAAATACGCGGCTAGACGGGGACTTGCGGAAACCAGCCCGCCATACCATAATAAGAAACAGGTAGTCAGACAGGACAGCCTAAAGCCAAGGGTTACGATCCCTTCTTCCTGGTAGGCAGGGCCCAAGAAATCGTGTAATGTAAAGTTTAGTTTAACCTTAATTCAAGTGACTCTATCCAAAGTATATATTCAAAGGTATTCACAGCGTGATTTGAAGCGGCAATCAAACTTACAAAAATTATACTTACATTGTGATTCATCAATCTGATGGTCTGATGATGGAACCGCAAACTATCCACCTCCATCTTTAACAAACTTCTTGGTTTCTTCGGAGCATCCTCAACGGGTATACAATCTATAATGTTCTCACTCACATCTTTTGGTCTAAAGTGGGGATGTTCACAGAGTAAGGGAGATAGAATGATGATTTCGTATTCACATGTAGAGGTTTCTTTGAATGAGTATACTTCATGTTTTCCATGGATGTAGCAGACATAGTACACTCTTGTTAGACGTGGTTTACCGCTTAAATCACAGACTGTGCCTGAAATGTTATTAAAAAAAGAAAACATATTTATTTTGTTCTCAAAGAAAGCTACATAAAAAAATAAGCTTTTTAACAAAATATTTTTATTAAAAAAATTGCTTTGTTGCAAATAAAAGATCACAGTCTAAACTGAGCTTAATTTACACTATTACTTAGGGTTCAAAATCAAATGACATTTGAGGATGTTGACCACAGATATAATATAAATGAAATATTAAACATACCATCATCCAGAACCATTTCAACTGATGGCAACTTGACTCCTTCAACTTTAGTCATCTTGTAGGGCTCCTTGAACTCTGTAGACTCCAATTTTGCATGCTTCTCTGAACTCCAGTGGCCCAAGTAATATTCTTGGGTCTTAACTTGTTTACCTAGAATGGGGAAATCATTGAAATTGTAAACAAACTACCAAAATTGCTCTTCTAACATAGCTTAGAACACACCATTCATATGACTTATGACTATGCAATAAGTGTGGCACTAATACCACTTTATAGCCAATGCATCTGTTTTATGGAGTGGTTACCAATGGATGCTTGTAATACCAGGATCATTCAGATGTTGTCCATAGTCCAGCAGTGGATCTTTAGAAACTCCTTTTTTGACTAGACACACATTTGATTGATTAGATTTAGCTGAAGGGCAAGGCATGTAGACAATTTAGTGTTCTTTTCATTACAAATCCAGATCCTAATACCGCTTTGCATTGTCTTTTTAGAAAGCCTTGTAAACAGATTAGAGAGCAAGCCCCACTGGTAGTACCTAAACTTTACAGAAGATCACAATCAAATAACTACACACAGCGGTGTATTTGTGTTTCTGTGTGTGAGTACAGGTCTCCAGCTAATGCGTTTTGAAAGAAACATTTTCCTATCCCAGAGATATTCCAACTTAAAGCCCTGGTACAAAGAAATGGGTTGACAACACACATGTCATGTCCTGCCTCGGTGGTCCAGTGGCCGCAGTATGCGCCTGCTGTGCACGAGGTTGTGGGTTCGATTCCCACACAGGGACAAAACTTTGTGTGACCCACAAAGTGTTGTTCTGAGTCTGGGTGTAATTTGTGTCCGTTAATTGTATGTTTGTAAAGTCCCCCGCGACACAGAGATTGTTCTCTAGTGCGGGAGTTGTCTTTTTTAAAAGAGAAAAAAAATTTAACACATCTGGTACTGCAAGCATCCAAAGGCTGCTTAAAAAACTGCTTAAAAAAAAGTCTAATAATAATAAGCACATACAAAATAAGACCAACCTTCCCTTTCCTCATGATACTGCCTAATATATCTTCCATGACACACTTCATAGCTCCAATAACTTTCCAGTCTGTATGAACATATCTTTTGGGAGAATAGGGGCTTCAGAAGACTAATTGGTGAAGGTCCATCATACTCTCCAATGCTTGTTGTCTCTTTAGCTCGTAGCTCTGGTATTTTGCATTCATATTTCTCTTTGTTTGCAGTAGTCACTTTAAGAATCTCTCTCTTCTGTAACTAATAGCAGCAGAAAATGCGTTTTTGATGTTGCCACATCACTAAATGGGTACTAGCTTATCCTTACTAATATTACATTATATGTGAAAGGTTGTGAGAATGGATGGATGGATGTTTGTTACTCTTTCACGTAAAAACTACTCAACGGATCTGGATGAAATTTGGCACAGAGATAGATTATGGTCTGGTATAACACATAGGCTACTTTTTGCAGCGATAACCGACATCCAGGCGGGCGGAGCCGCGGGCAACAGCTAGTATCAAGATAAAACTACAAATTATAATGCAGAGGTTAGCATAAACATATAATTACTTGTCTAGACTGACTTATTCTTCAACCCAAAGCCTAGACTGCTGAGGCTACAAACTTGAAATATTGCATAACTTCTTCTAATGACGTAATGGTCCAAGAGCCAGCAACATATTTACTTTTGTCATTTTAAAAATCATGAAAACTCACAAACTAACTCTTATATACCTGCGGGATAATTAAAAGCTCTTCTGGCAACCCTTTACAGCTGGGGTGTTTAACCCTAAAATAACAGAGAGGATAAGAAATAAAACTTAATTTGGTTATAGTATCAATCCTTAAATTTTTAGTAAATAATATTGATAGTATTTTCTATTTTAAATTGTTTTATTTTTTACCCTATTTGTTATTTAAGGATTAAAGACCCCAGAGACTCTCAGAGGGTTACAAATCAAACCAATCATTTATTTGTGGGGTTGCAAGCAGAGCAAGTTATTTTGTGTATGACTTTTGAAATGACAATAGTAAATATGTTGCTGGCTATTATTAAGTGAGCATTAGGACGTTTGGAAATTGACCAATAAGGGTCAAAGTGTTCAATCCAGTTTAAGTTAGGGCAGGCTACTAATATTATAAGCTGTACTCCTGACATAACAAACACTTAAAGCCTTGTAGTAACAGCATAAATTAAATATCTTACATGAAATTAAATATCTTACATAGGTACAGCAATGACTACATGCTTAAACATCAGGTATGTTGCTTATTTTTCTCATAATGTATTGACTTGCAAATATCAAGATAATATAAAAAGAATTGAAGCAGTATTGAACAGATACAGGTAGGTAGGTATGTATTTGTTTTATTACTTGGCTTATCAATAATATTTCGAGAACTTACCTCTGGAGTGGCTGGTGGATTAATTTCTCCGTCGATTAAATTATTAAGTTCTTTATTACCGGGCCAGTTGATACCAAATATTATACTATCATCAAATCCTTTGAAATCATGCTCTATACTACAAACTAATTTCACTAAGCACAGACACACAACCCAACTACGCTTCATTTTTTTCGTTTATTAGTTCATAATAAACGAAATTTAATTATTAGCTATCAGTAATTTACAATTCACAGTAATTAGTCCATTTGCAAACAAAATTTTATACAGTACCGCAGAACAGAAGTGTCTATCTATGTTTTATACTACTAAATTGAAAAGTAAAGCGTAGCTAATTCAAAATGATATAAATTCATGTACATTTAAATTTGGTAGAGTAGCCTTTGATATGAGTTGGTAACCTGTCATTTGTACACATCGAAACAGTTCAAAAACTTAGTTTAATTATAAATCATTGAGCGCTGGCGTTTGATTAATTAATTGATTTAGCCATATCGAAATGGCTTTGATAATTTTGTTAAATATATTTATTAATTTGATTTATTAAAATATCGCAAAAAACAATAGAAGAGGAAATAGATGAGTGAAATAATATGTTTTTAGTGGAAAGACTTAGTCATTAATCAAACAGACAATTACTATTTATATTGTTTAAGAAACTGTCTTGTTCTTTCTGTTGTATTGTAAATATTTGTAAAATTGTTTAATTATCCACTCAAAGGACCCTTACTCTCCAAAGAACTCTCAAAAATATCTGTCAATAGAGCGGAATACGTCTGTCAATTTTTAATTGTCATTTGTCAATTTGTCATTTTCGAATTGTTACTTTTGTAAAAATGGCGTTCAGCTTTCCAGCTTTTTCGTATATTATAGCGTTAATTGTAGACGCATTCTTAATATTTTTCTCAATATTCCATGTTATTGCATTTGATGAATTAAAAACAGACTATAAAAATCCAATAGATCAGTGTAACAGTCTCAACCCGGTACGTATTTCTTCATTTTAGTCTCAGCCTAATCAAAGTTCATTTAGAGTTCAGATTTAACTTATTTTTCCTTGTTTCAGTTGGTGTTGCCGGAATACCTGCTCCATTTATTAATTAATTTGTTGTTTTTGTTATCAGGAGAATGGTTTTCGCTTTTGATAAACATTCCATTGATCTTGTATCACATTCACAGGTAAGTATCGGCTTAACTTTAGGTTATGTTATGATAATTTACTGAGGGCGATGTAAGGACAAGGTCTTAAGCAAAAACAAGTCAACGAAACCTTGAAATTGTACTTGCAATGAATTAAAATACAGACCTTTATGGAATAATGTGCTTGGAACAATACAAATTTAAATTTCGATTTGGGTATCATTGACCCAGGACACATTAAAAAATATCCTAATACCTACATTCTTTCATTCCTTTGTATTCATATGTATATAAATTGACGTGCTAATTTAATTCCTTTTGGTGCTGTTTTTCACCGTCTTTATAGACTAAAATAAATTAAGAGGTTTTTCCTCTTTGGATAAATTATTACCTAGTAGTTATAGGATTTGTATACTACTAAATTAGTTTGTATGTATGTATATTAAACTAACTGTCCCCTTCAGTTTCACCTGCATTCAATTTGGTTTTTGTCCTGTGTCACATATTGTTACTGTCATTTTTTATCACCCTTCTATGAATCGTAGCATGATGTATCAAAGGCAAAAAGATTTTTTCAAATCCCATGACATAGTTGAGCGATAAGTGGGTTTAAACAAACAAACTCATCACCTTGAAATTTGAATATTTATTTAAATTACAATTCTTATACAGAATAATGAAATAGTGAATAATTAAACTAGGTCAAATGGTCTGTAAAACAGCCATGGCCACATTTTAATTCACTAATGATGTATGTATTTCTATTTTTATCTAATTTATTGGATTGATTGCCAAAATGAGTCATAGATTGGGTCATCAAACTGTAAAGTAGTAACAGATATGACCCAATCTTGTACTATGACTCATTTTACTGTTATCAGTGGTTTAAGAGTTTTGAGAAGGTTGTAGCTAAGTGTCAGTCAGGTAGATTGATAGATCTGTAAAGTTTAGCAACCTCGCTGCGGTTGGTTGTCACCATTGATGGTTGACTGACAGCCATTCTCTCTCTTTTCCTGACTATTTATCCCACATGGTGATTGGGGTCAACCCTTTTCGTGTCCTTCTTTCACGTCGCCCTATCCGTGACGTCGTCTTCCAAAACATTGCATGCCCTCATGTCCCTGCACACTACATTAGTCCATGTGGTCTAAGGTCTTCCCTGTTGTCTACCGATGTAATGGGGTGCTTTCTTGTAGCTATGACGCAGACCCCCAGGCTTCCTCTCACATACTCGTTCCGGTTATCCAGTCTGATTACGCTACACCATCTTAACATTTTGCAATAACACAGTAAAACCTCTCGGTACCCTGAAAAGCATGGACAGCCGTCGTTCCTTTGCCTGATCTCTCTCTGGTTGTGTCGTATTGGTGTCCCATCTGACTATTAGAGTAAAGGAACAGTTAATGCACCTGTGTATGCGCACATGCTTGTGCACTATGTACTGCGCAGTTGGCTGATCTGGAAATCAAACATCGAATATTAAAAATCTAAATCGAATTTTTATGACTTCCCTTGTCAGCTGCATTGTTTTTCAAGTCTAGTAAAACTTTCTAATAACCCTAGTAGGACCAGATTTTTGTGTTGTATACAATTACCATAGTGTGTATTGAAATAGTAGTATTTGGGGACTGCCGATAGAAGTGAAAACTAAGTAACTTGTAAATTGTACCGTCGAGCTATTAGATTATTATTTCAAAATATGGAAAGCGTTCAGTGACGATGATGCGAGTTCCATAATTTTTGTTCACCCAAAAAGTGCTTATTCACTTCAAAAAAATCTGAAGTTTATGCTTAACTTATGAAATATCTGTTTATTTTATTTCAGATACTACACAAGGCCAGTAATGTCAGGGCCTGGTTTGTATGACCCTACAAGCATCATGAATGCAGATGTATTAACGGTCTGCCAAAGAGAAGGGTGGATTAAGCTGGCATTTTACTTATTATCATTCTTCTTGTATCTTTATGGGTGAGTTTTTAGTTCAGTTTTAATTATAATTTAGTGGTAAAAAGCTGATGAAATCTCAGAGAGGTTTTATACACTTTTATTTAATATGTATGTTATTCTAATATGTATTAAAAATGCGAAAATAACTCTTCTGGGGAAGGTAGACACGGCAACAGATATAGCTGTACAGGGCCGCTATATGAAGATTAGTTTTTAAAGAAAACCATAGTATACATTTCTGTGGAATTAGGTAACAGTGTACAATTAGACTAAACCTACTGATAAAAATATATTTCACACAAACTGGCCATGTACCAGGCACGGATCTAAGGGGGGCAATGGTGCACCCATTGACCCCCTGGCTTGCAATCAATTCTTCTTAAATTTTTATATTATATCACTTCCCTAAAAGATTAAAGTTAGTAAAATGAGCGAAGATTGCCCCTAAACCAAATCTTGGATCCGCGCCTGCCATGTTCAACTATCTCCATTGCGCACTGTACACAGGATACTTTTATCGCGACAGCAGATATCCACGCGAGGGAAAACGCGGACAACAATTAGTCACATTATAATATGATCTACGTGTTGTCAGATCAGTTTTATCATACTCGTATTACCTACGGCTATAAATAGTGTTAATGACTACAATTATTATCAATCTTATTATGGAAAATAGGTATATCTTATCTCGTCTTGTTGCCTAAGATGGAAGCCAAGTGGAAAAATAATCGACTCGGTTATAAGTAGGCGGGCGGGAGTTCGATCCCGACTATATCCTCGACCACTGGTAGGTATCGAAGTCAATTTACTATTTAGAATTTACTCGTATATAGTTCAAGAACTATGAATTGACCATGTTTAGTCATGGGTTTCTGTCCGGGCGTTTTGGACGTAAATCCGCATTTTCCCCGATAAATATCCAAAACGCCCGGACAGAAGCCCATCACTATGATGGGGTTTCTGTCCGGGCGTTTGGGACGTAAATCCGCATTTTCCCGATAAATATCCAACACGCCCAGACAGAAACCCATAATTAATCATGTGTAATCTTCACTAAGATCTTTTTGTCAATATCATATAAAAGCGAGTCGTAAAATTGACGTCGTTCTTCAAACAGCACAATAGATTAAAAGGTTTTGATACTTGTGTCATATGGTGTACACCAGAGTGTAAGGAAGAATCTCTCCTCTCTATATAGTGAAGACACTGCCGCAATCTGTCAATAAATACCTACCGTTTAGGACCGATTCAGTCGGCATATATGTACGGGCTGGCAACGTAACGTTTTTATTTACATTATGTTTATACGTTATTTGAAAAAAAATATTTTAATCTCTATCTTTTGTAATTCTTAATTTAAAATTGTAATTCTTTTTGTAATTCTTCGTCCTAAAAGCATCCACCATCTCTTTTTATACTACTGAGGCGGCAAACAAGTATACGGCTTGCCTGATGGTAAGCAGTTACCGTGTGAGCGCTTGAAATATCAGAGGTTTACCGATTCAAAAAATTAAAACCAGGTTTTTATTATGGGATTTCTCTGGGATAGAAAAAAGTTTTGTTAAAACGCATCTCTAAATTTGCTTTGAAAACCTGTACTCATACACAGGAACACAACTACACCGCTGTGCTACTCATTTGGCTGTGGTCTTCTGTAAGGTAAAAGTCCTTCCTCAGTCGGGCTTGCTTACTACATAGTATGGTGCCCTACATGTCTTGCAAACACCCTAAAGCAAACGCTTTACTTTACCTATCTAAGTACAAACAATAAGGAAAACTAGATGATAATCTTATTTACTCTCAAGATACTAGACAACAATGCTTAAACATCTGGTTATCTTTGTATGTAGTATTTTAATCTCGAGGACAAGTGATATCAAATCACGAACGACTGATAGAGAATATATAGGTCGTATCGTGTTGAAAAAAGTCTGGCGATTATCGATCGATAGATATGATGCCTATCCGTGTGGTGACGGATTAAGAATACAAAATGTCATCACCTCGTTCCATCCCGAGGGTGTCGTAAGAGACGATTGAAGAAGAAAGTCAGGCAGACAATATCCACTGCAAGAGAGGAAGTACTCAAGTAAGCCCTTAACCAACCCGTGGTATAGCAAGCTAGTATCCAAGTTTACGGAGGAGACCCGTGCCCAGCAGTGGGACGTTTATGGGTTGTGGCCGGCGTGGTATAGTAAGCTAATATCCAAGTTTACGGAGGAGACCCGTGCCCAGCAGTGGGACGTTTATGGGTTGTGGCCGGCGTGGTATAGTAAGCTAATATCCAAGTTTACGGAGGAGACTCGTGCCCAGCAGTGTCCCACTACTGGGCTGTGCTGTTTATGGTTTGAAATGACGAGACATGTTGCCCACGTCTATTGCGAGACTTTTATAGATATACAATCTGTTGCCCGGGATCCTATGTCCTTCCTCAGGATACCATCTATCTCTTTGCCAAATTTCATTAAGATCCGCTCAGCTCAAGCGTGAAAAGAGTTATTTTCGCAATTTATAATATTGTTACGAGTTACCGCTGACGCCTACTGTTATGTTCCAATGACGACAACAATCGTTACTTGCCAAGATAGGATTCGATTGAAATGACAGGTTACGCGATTACGAGTATATTAGCACTTCACAACACACAATGACACTCATAATGCACTATAAAAACACTATAACACAAAACACTATACCTACTCACACTATTATATTAAAGCGAAGCTACCACATTACCATACTATATAGAATATCATTCAATTTAAATTTGACTTCGAAAATGCTAGAGTATGTTAAGCGAAACGTCCCGCTACCGACAAACAAGACACTCATATTTTCTATCCTACCAGTTTTTCACTCAATTGACACGCTACCGACAGACAAGACACTCATATTTTTTATCCTACCAGTTATTCACCCAATTGAGTTTGTATGGTGTTTTTGGTTGTATTATTTTCTGCGCTAACAATTTGTAACACAAATAAATTGTAACCTATCTGGAATTAACATATCTGGCGATTGAAAAGAGTGGCTTGAGTTTCTTGCCAGTTCTTTCCTTAGGCTCTACCCCTGTCTGTTCAGTCAGCGAACACAAAGTAGGCAAATTAGCTGTCGTCTCATTTGGCATTTTTCATTGAACTGCATAAGTGTCACAGTGTGATCTATATGAACAAATGATTTTGAATTTGAACTTCATTAAAGTCTTCTTTCTAAGATCGTCCCGTTATATCGCCTGTTTCATAGTTGACTAGTCAGTTGCTCTTCTCAACGAAGACCCGTCAACTGTTCAAAGTACACGCCACTGTTTCGAGAATATACGCGGCAATCGTAGTAAATTGTTGTTGTTGTCTCTGTCCAGTCTGTCACTCGGCATGTCTGCACCGTTTACTGTCGCGTTCTCCTTTCGTCTGCTATATTTCTTCAGTGCCTTTACTAAATTTTCTTTCTTCCAGGATTTATCAGACACTCGAGTCCTTAGAATCTTCACAGTACTCTGTTGCAGCTTAGTCGTAAGTTGGTCTTCTTCCTTCTGCATGTCCGCCGGTTCTGATACCGTTGCCGCGCCACATTCCACCTTTCTCGTAGACGCTTTGAGTTCGTCATCCGTAGCATGCCGCTGATAATCCTTGACGTCCTCCATAGTTTGCCTTTGAAGATACCTGATGTCCCCCATAACTTCACTATAGCTATCCTCGACGTCCTCCATAGCTTGTCCTTGGCTATCCTTGACGTCCTCCGTACCTTCACGTTGGCTGTTGTTGACGTCATCCACAGCTTGATGTGAGTTAGGCCGAATCTTTTGGAAGCCGAAGATCTGTTTAATGTCGTGGAAATGTGAGCGTAGAATCTCCTCGAAGTCTTCTTTCAAGTCATGCCCCAATTTCTGTATAGCTTGGTATTGTTTCTCCTCAGCTTGGCGTTCTCTCTTCTTATCTTGGCGTAGTCTCTCCTCAAATCGGCGTTGTAAGACTTACACAGTGGCGACTAGGATTGACATGTTACACACAGTAGACGTGTGCATCCGTGCCGTAGAGGTACCTTAATGGTCTGTGCTGTGCTATTATTCACAGTTCACTAAACTAACAACTCTTAATTCTTCGCTATAACACAAATCACTCCACTAAAGTCTTCCAAATATCGTCCCGATATATCGCCTATATGTTGTCTACACACCTGACTACTCAGTTGCTCTTCTCAACGAAGACTCGTCGACTATTCAAAGTAGACTGTTCAACCGCCCCACGTCAGGCCCTTATATATATTACATGCCAATGATTTGAGAATATACGCGACAATCGTATTAAGTAGAAGATCTTTTCGTAGAAACCCGTTACCAAATTACTCGAACGCTCCATTCAATGACGTATACAAATCACCGTGCAAAGCGTCTTCAACCTTGCGCCTATACGCTAAGGTTCATATTCGCACGTTCCGTTCGACCGCTACTCATCCTTTATTTTTATAATGATGTCTTTTCTATACCATTCGAGACGCCTTATGAATGGGTATGCGTATCTCAGACACCAGCTCCTCACATATTGTAGACTTAGTAATTGTAATGTTGTAATTTAAACAAGCTTCTGCTTGGCACACGCTAAATTGGACACCTATTTGAAGCAGCCGTGAGGCAATGCATTGTTTGCTAGTTTCAATTTTACGTATTTTATTTTTGTCGTTTATATTCAAAATTCTGTTTTTATTTCTGCTTGTAGCTACTAAGCATGTATATCCACTTAAATTACACTGTTTTCTTTGGTTGAATCAAATCAAAGTTTCTCTCTTATTTCTAATTAGTTTAAAGACTGCTTTTGTGAGGAGGAAAAGATTATATACTATTATTAGATATTATTATTTTCTTTATTTATTCTTTTTACTTGTTAATAACATTTTTTAATATATATAAACAAAATAAAAACAAATATACATTTAAAAATATAAAAAATCTGTTCCCCACCGGCATCGGAAACAAAAACCAAGCTACCGGTGGTTAGGGCTCCAGAGACAGGAACCTCCTCTCTATACGTGCCTTGTCGAGGAGCGCACTGCCTTCTAAGTCAGGCCTCTTAAAGTGTTGGGCGAGGCTCTTGGCTGTTAAACCATTCATTCATCGGTACAATGATAGCGGAATCCACCGCTCATGGGCCAAGTCAAGATATTTTATCTGTATATCTTTCTCAGCCTCCACGAGATTATCGTCATGTGGGACAGTAATATCAAGAATCATTGCAAGGTGCTTTGATCGGTCCAGCACCACAATATCAGGCTTGTTGGTCAGTGATGATGGACCGATCCCAGTACTGTAGTATATTTATATTTCCGGTAGTTGTTCGTCATGATAACTTCGGCAGTAATTGCACAGACAAACCCTTCGGTTTCCCCAAAGAGATCACCGGAGCGCAGCCAGGCCACGGAAGCAACACCATGCAGGGCCCGGTAGAATCTACCGTTGAGCTTCTTTATTATTATTATTATTGTATTCGAATAGCGGTAGTTTCTTGGGCCGACCTGTGCTTCGTAACATTACCTATTAGTATAGATTTAGTGGTGTGAGTCTGTGGGACCCGACCGTTGGACGGCACAAACAAGACTGCTATACCAAACAGTGGTTAAGCCCCTCTAGCTTGGCCTTGTCTAGAAGGGCTGAAATGTATGGGGTTTGACATAAGTGTTAGAAATATTGTCGTAAAGTTACATGAAATCTCAGACATTTGCTTTCTGTCGACTCGACTACCGTTTATGCCACATATGATTTCCCTAATTCGATTAGACCTACGTATGAATTACACTTGTCTAGTCTCTCCTAATCCTAACCATTTATTTTAATTGTTGCAGAATGATCGTTGTGCTGATTGCCGCATGAAAAGTCATCGAATACTTATATTTGTTTCCAATAAGTCATAATTTATTGTTAGAGATCCCGTGGTTGTATTGTGTGTCCGAAGAACAAGGATTGTTGTATAGTTGATACTTCGCAGTATTTTGATAATAAAACTTTGCTTATATTGTTGTTTTTTCTCTAAGATTTATTATTTATTACTTTTTCTCTAAGATTTTCACATTAAGGAATAATCCCTGTGTTATGGGGAAATCACGGACAAGACCAGAATGACCCAAGACCTCTACATGTCGTGCAGTGGCATAGTAAATGGAGAAAACTACAGATTACCTACTTAGTTAGGGGACGGTACCTACCACAGGTACGGGTTCGAATCCCAATTGAAGCTGCTCTTATAACTTACCATAGGAAACCTCAACGGGCAATCAACAATTGTCAGTGAGAATTTCGAGAAATATTTTATTTTATGCCACCCACGTAAGGAACTTCAGCACATATTCTAGACCAGTCTTTCTCAAAGTTGGTAATAACGCTCTCTTGTGGGCGCTGGAGTTTCCGGAGGGGTTGGTTAAAGGCCCAGAATAAACAATTTTTAAAAAGAAAAAATCCCACTCGAAAAATAGAAAGAAAATTGGGAGGACATAGGTTATTTTTTATCTCAATAAGCGGTGGTGACCAAGTGCACGTAAGAGGTGCGAGTTCGATCCCAGATGGCAGTACCAATGTAAATTTCACTTTGTGGAGTTTATATGTACTAATCAAATGATTCGCCATCTGCTAACGGTGAAGGAAAACATCGTGAGGAAACCCACATGTCTTAGAAGAAATTCTAAAGACATGTCTGATTCAGCAACCCGCATTAGGCTAGCGTGTGTGAATTAAGGCCTAAACCCTCTCTCTCTTGATAAAGGAGAGGAGACCCATGCGCAGCAGTAAGACATATTTATATAACTTCAAGTATTTGATAAATCTTTTATTTGTAATACCTACCTACCTATAATAATTACGACACGTGACAATGACAATACATTTCAATATTTATTGAACAATTATTCATAATTACCCCTAATGAATAAATACTAAGTTGATGATTTATTAACTAACAATAATATTAAATATATTATGATACCATATCATTGCATTATTTCATCATACTTGGGTACCTATGTAGGTACATATTAAAACAGGTTAAATAATCGTGTAGGTGTTGTTACTATTAGATTTTCTTGATATTAATTTATTTTAGGATTGGACCACTACTAGCTGCAGGAACGCCTCCCGTGGACGTTGAAAGAAATAAGTAATAAAAATCTTTTCTTACTACGATCTTACAGTTACGTGGTGGCCCAGTCCTAAAATAATTACTAATAAAGAAGTCCGTGTGGTGACTGGTGACGGATTAAGAATACAAATGTCATATACCCCTATCCCTCCCTCTCTCTACCTAAAGCTCAGCTAAATCCTCTCTCTCTCTTGATAGAGGAGAGGAGAGCCGTGCCCAGCAGTGGGACATATATGGGTTGCTATTATTATACCCCTATCCATCCCGCAAGGGTATTCCGTAAGAGCAAAAACCGAGCCACCGCGAAAATCGAGCAAAATCCGGCTGTCAGCTTGAAAATCGGTATTTCGTAAGAGCAAAAACCGAGCCTTTGACGTTTAGTCAATAGATTGTGCCGTCACCGAGCAATCACAACTGTAAGTTTGCGATCACTACTGTCAGTTTGCCATCGCTGTTTCTTAGAGAATCAGCCGGCCGAGGTTGTCGTAACCTGAAGATTAGTTTAAAAAAAACCATTGTACCTATATATTTTTGTGGAATTCGGTAACAGTGAACAATTAGACTAAAGCTACAGATAAAAATAAATTTGACACAAATTCATACATTGATTTTCCTAAAATCTAATCTACATATAGCAGCCATTTATACATATCTCAGTTGCTGTGTGTACATAATACCCATGGCAATATTCTCGCCCACATGGAACCTAACCCTATCTGACAAAACGTTTATGTCATACACATGACACGAGTGTTGTAGGTGCCCAATTCACACCAACACTGCGCCAAATATTATGGGTTTGATTCCTACACAGAACAAAACTTTGTATAATCCAAAAAAAACTTTGTGTCTGTGAATTGTATGTATATGAAGTTCACTGCGACATAGGGCCTGTTACCTTTATTTATATAATAGCTGTTACCCGCGGCTCCGCCCGCGTCGATGTCGGTTATCGCTGCAAAAAGTAGCCTATGTGTTATTCCAGACCATAATCTATCTGTGTGCCAAATTTCATCCACATGCGTTCAGTAGTTTTTACGTGAAAGAGTAACAAACATCCATTCATCCATTCTTACAAACTTTCACATTTATAATATTAGTAAGGATATATCTACCGCTGCTCTGCCCACCTATTCGGGTATAATACTACGACTTCAGGTTCCTAGGTTTAATGAACAGGTAAAATAAAATAGTCCTATTTATCTACTAAACTATCCACAAATGCTCAGTATCAGCTCAAGGTCTGAAGTTGTGCTTGTTACTTATTATAAAAATCTCCTTCTCCCGCACTAGGGAACGAGACCTGTGCATCGGGGGACTTTACAAACATACAATTAACTAGTAATAACAAAATAAGAGCTTTCTACTAAATACGCCAAAATTAAATGATTTTTTTATTGCGGGTAATCTCCGCAACGGCTGGACCGATTTAAACGGAACTTTCACTGGCAGATAGCAGTAAAGAATTAGGATTCCTCACGGAAACGTGTGATTCCAAATATTATATCAGACTGTGGCACAGCGTGGCTGACTTTAGCTAGGTACCTACTTAGCAAAATAGTTCTCAGCGCTAACTACAATAAATTTAAGTAAACTTACCGTTTGTTTATTTTAAGAAACGAACGACTGTACCTATACATGATATCTGAGGTAAACTTGGCTTCTCGTGCTAAGTTACTATTTTGCATGCAAGTCCGCAGATCGATGGCTGGTAAGTTGCCCATTGAAACAAGAGTTCATTGACTTAAGTATAACATTAAATAGGTTACTACGTCAGTAATACGTAGTTTGTTACAGTTTTAAAAACATAACTGTATTTCTTGTTCTACTGTAAAGTAAAAGTAGCTACAGTGTGAACCTGAACCTCTAGATTTGCTTTTAAAAAAAGAAGTCCACTACTTATTTGTATTTTTGGCCAGTAATAAATGTAGCACGGTCATTGACCAACATGCCAGTTTTTTTTTATTATTGCCAATAATATTGTAATAGTAATACCTTTTTATGAGTTAGTATTAGGATTTTTGTTTTTTATTAATTTATTAATGAATAAAAACAAAAATCCGCTATATCAATTTACTTACCTGCAGGTTCCTAAATTTTAAACTTAGGTAAGTATTTCTAAATCAATTAAAAATTTAGGTACGTGCAGGTAGACCCTGTAGAATTTTTGATTTTATTTTTGGAATGTTTGTTAGTGTCAAGGTTAAATGTAGGTAGGTAGGTTTTTAACCTTTTTAGGGTACAGTACAGGACAGGTAGAAAGGCTGCGATTTATTTTAGGGACACGCCCTAAAACACGTCGCAACCCTTCTACCTGCCCTGCTTAGGCACTAACGACATTCTTACATTTTATTTAGGAATTATCAAAACTTATCTAGGTACTAACGAAAACTAAAGTTTGAATGGATGGATATTTGATACTCAATGGGGCCAAAACGGCTGAAAGGATCTGGATTAAATTTGGAACAGAAGAATTTATTCAAACCAAAAATATCGATTAATATTTGTAGTTACAATAATTAGCTACATATTACATAATAATTGGGCCTGTAACCCTTGACCTACTGTATTATTAGGTACTAGCCCTGCAAGTTATCCTTTCATTTTATTACTTTCAAATTCAGCATGGCCACATCTTCAGACCATTTTTTGCAGTGAATGTCAGGATGGTAGGCTAATATCAAAATTTTGCACTAGATTAAATTAATTTTGAGTTTGAGTTACCATCGTCTAGGTATATCACGTAGGGCTCAACTGCCGTCTCTCTTCTTGACACGAGATGGTCACATTGTGTCACACAGACCTTTTCCCGATAACGTGTCGATTAGGTACTATAGATAATTGTTTTGAAGTAGGTACTACATAAGGTTTTGCATCTAGGTACCTACCTACTATAAGACTTATTTAAACGAGGTAGGGCACCATACTAGCGAGCAAGTCCAACTAGGAAGGACCTCCACCTTACAGAAGAGCACAGCCAAATTATTACACACAGCGGTGTATTTCTGTTCTTATGTGCGAGTCCCTAGAGCTCATTTAGGAATTCGTTTAGAAAGAATCGTTTTCCTATCCCAGGTGTTGTAAAAAAGGGGACACGCAAGTTTAAATACCTAATACTTATGAATTATTAAACATTAAAAGTTTGTAGTAGGTAACAGAGCTGAGATTTGCTGACACACAGGATATATATTTTACTAGCTGTTGCCCGCGGCTCCGCCCGCGTGGATGTCGGTTATTGCTGTAAAAAGCAGCCTATGTGTTATTCCAGACTATAATCTATCTCTGTGCCAAATTTTATTCAGATCCATTCAGTAGTTTTTACGTGAAAGAGTAACAAACGTCCATCCATCCATCCCTACATACTTACAAACTTTCGCATTTATAATATTAGTAGGATGAGGCGCTCATAGCTAGGTGCACTCGCTGTTCGCTAAACGATCAGCGGGTTAAGCTATCAAGGGCGTTGTAACCCTATAGATGGGTGACCGCATAGTGGTATTTCATCTGACCCCTCCGTGCTTCGGAGGGCACGTTAAAAAGTCGTTCCCGACTGTTATCAGTCGTTAGATCACGACAGAGGCCTAAATATGGGCGAACTAAATAACTCTGTCACCAGGTTGGCCACTAACCAAACGATAAGAAAAAGAAGTAGGATGTTTTGTATTGTTATGTGTCTATATTTTTTCTACCATCTGTTATCCTGTGTATGTTTGAATAAATGCTTTTCTTTCTTTCTTTTTTTAAGTGCTACCTCTGGTTTTGCAAGCGTCCATAGGCTACGGTACCTGCTTAGCATCAGACGGGCCGTTCGCTTGTTTGCCACCCAAGAAGTATTAAAACAAACTTAGGATCACTTCAACCAGATACCTACCTATATAGTCTGTTAGTAATTCGTTCGCGGACGCTAGCAATTACAGGGGAATCATTCGCGCGGAGTCGACCGCGACCCTAAATTTACAACCTATTTAGTGCTTGTTACACCAGGGTTTTGTGTCGTGGATAACCCGGAGATAAGAAGAACTTGATTTTATTATTAGACTGGCCTCTTGGTCTAGTGGTTAGTGACTCTGACTGCTAAGCAAGAGGTCGTTGGTTCGATTCCCACCCAGGACAAATATTTGTGTGATGAACTCGATTGTTTGTTCTGTGTCTGGGTGTAATTTATCTATATTATGTATGTATTTAGAAATATTTATGTTCGTTTATCAGTTGTCTGATTGCCATAGTACAGGCTCTGCCTAGTTTGGGATCAGATGGCATTCTGTAAGTTGTCACGAATAATATTATTATTCAAAAAAACGTTCTAATGACTTTCACTGTTAAACAGAGTCCCATAATGCATGACTGGCCTGTTGGAATAGTGGTTGACTGACTGCTAAGCTAAGGTCATGGATTCGATTTCAAGACTTTGTATGTTCCATAAATATTTGTTCCGAGTCTGGGTGTAATTTGTGTTAGTGATTTGTATGTTGTAAATTGTAAAGACACAGGGCTTGTTCTCTGGAGCGGCAGTTGAGAAAAAATTACGAAAGTACGAAACCGTTTGTCCTACGCCCGATCTCTTTCCTGTCATGTCGGATTACCAACCCATCGGATTATAAGAGCGAGGGAATAAAGAGTCCACCTGTGTTTGCACACTCATTTCTACACTATGAGAGGCTAGCAGCCGCACCGTGACCGAATTTCTTTTATGAGGACATTATATAGGTATATCATTTGAAAATACTTCTACGACAATATTTCTTTAACCCAAAATAACATAATTATACCTTAACCTTTTAAAATCACTCTGTTACAGCATGATAAGGGCTGTCTCGTCATCACGAATTTGGACAGCAAAGCAATCACGTAGAATAAATAAATTGAAAGTTCAGTGTGATTTTCTTTTAAATTTTTTGCTGATATTCTCATGAAAACCCTAGACTCATGAAAACCATCTTTCTTCTTGGTAGTATAAAAAAAAGCTATGACTTTTTTTTATACTACCAAGAAGAAACAAGGGATGCATCAGGAGATTTGACTTGGGCGATGCAAATATATGCTTAAAAATAGAATGCGGTGTGGAGGCTGTCACACACCTCCAACGAAAAGGGAGGATCCTCCGACCAGGCTAGGTGATCGTGCCTGGCGGGCCGCGGCCCGCCAGGCACGATCACCTAGCCTGGTCGGAGGATGTGGAGGTGTGTGACAGCCTCCAAATTGGTGACCCCTACAAACCCTATCCAAGACGTTTGAACACATCCGCATCATCGCTCAAGTTACCAGCGTATTACCTACTATCCAGCTGACTGCGTGTATCTACATAACACGATGTCGAGCGAAGAGCTACAGCTACTTAGCGACGCCCAGGGAGTTACAACCGTTACGAGCGACGTAGCTACTATATCGCTGCCTGCACGACTACCACCATTCTGGCGGCAGAACCCCCGTTTATGGTTCGCACAGTTTGAAACCGCCGTCGCTGCCAGCAAGATAGGAGAAGAACAAAAATTCAACCTCGTCGTCCCGTTACTCGGCTGCAGCGACCTGGAACAAATTGCTGACATCATTTTAGACCCACCTGCTACCGGTAAATACATCACACTGAAGAATAGGCTCATCTCCACGTTCCAGGAATCAGATCATCGCCAGCTACAAAAGCTACTTGGTGGCCTAGAGCTCGGCGATTCAAAACCCAGCCAGTTACTTCGCAAGATGCGTGACCTAAGTGGGAAATTACTAACAGACGAAGCGCTCAAGGTTATCTGGCTAAACCAACTACCATCACAAGTACGTGGCGTGCTATCTGTCAACACGGAATCATCACTAGAAGTCCTAGCTGCGATGGCCAACAAGATGATGGAACATTTCGAACCTGCCACAGTCGCCGCGATAAAAAGTGAAAATCCCATAAATAATAACCTAAAATTCGACCTATTAACGAAACAAATCGAAAAATTATCACTAGAAGTAGCCGAATTAAGAAAATACAACCTACGACCGACGTACCGCTCAACGCAGAGATCACCGCAACCGCACCGTCCGTCCTTACAAGGTCACGGTCGCTACGTAATGCGCCCGCGTTCCCGCTCTAATTCAAACCGACGACAACCGGGCGACGCCGACTGGTTATGTTTTTATCATTACCGCTATGGGGATGAAGCTCGCAAATGTGAATCGCCTTGTTCGAAGACTAAGACAATTAATAAAGAGGAAAACTAATGAAAACATCGACTATGGCGGGCGTCGATGTTAATCAAGGAAGCCACCGCCTATGTATAATAGATAAAAATAACCAAGAAAAGTTCCTAATCGATACCGGAGCTGATATATCAGTACTAGCTGCGAAAAACAAATTTGCAAAATCAACGCAAAGTACGAATACATACAAGTTACACGCCGCGAACGGCACAGAGATACGTACCCACGGAGAGCGAACACTTGAGCTCAACTTAGGCTTACGTAGAAGTTTTAAATGGACATTCACCGTCGCCGATGTGAAGACATCAATACTGGGTGCAGACTTCCTCGCAAAGTACAAGTTATTAGTAGATTTACATCAAAGAAAACTTATCGACCGAATCACCGACCTAAGCGTAAACGCAATTATACATAAATCAGAAGAGACCGTCTACATAGTAAATCGCAATCACGCTTATCACGACATCTTAAAACAGTATCCCGACGTCCTGCGACCTATGTCACTCAAGACTACAGCGAAACATGACGTCGTGCACTGCATAGAAACAACCGGACAACCTATCTACTCTCGACCACGCCCTCTACCGCCGGACAAGTACAAAGCTGCGAAATTAGAATTCGAGAGAATGATGGAAATGGGCATATGTAAACCATCCAGCAGTCCTTGGGCTAGTCCACTACACGTCGTAAAGAAGAAAGATGGTTCACTACGTGTATGCGGCGACTACAGACGTCTTAACGCCGCGACTATACCCGACGTGATCATCATCATCACCCGACGTGATCATCATCAGCAGCAACAACTTCTCTCCACCCCCTAGCAACCAGATGAGCAGTAACCAAGTCGCAGCCAGCCAGCATCTTCGGCCACTCCATGGATACTCCACACGCCTGCGGACGCGCAAGCCTGGACTACCCCTACGGCCTCATCCAACGTGGCAACGCACACTGCACCCCACGGTTCCCGTAAGCAGAGCGCTTCTCCTCTCACCGTACGCAGCAGTCCGCCACTACGCAGCACTCGTCCCGACTCACTGGGACCAGCACCGCACCTCGTCCTACGCACTGGACCTACGCGGCAATCAGTTCCGACCCACTGGAACTCGACTCTGGCACTGGCACTTCACTGAAGCATCGACAGCTGACTCATCAAGCGGAACAGTCAGGATCGACCTCCGGTCTTGGGGGGGAGTACTGTAGCGTCATCTATCAGGCCAATAGAATAACGCTACAACAAGCAACGAAGTTCATCATAGAAAAACACAGATGTCAATATTCCTAGAAACACGCAACCGTAGAACAAATGTTCGAGATGCTGAATCGCGCTATCGAAGTTTACACAGACACTCAGTATATATACAACGCCCAACGACTAACCGTTGGGCCGCGGCCCGCCAGGCACGATCACCTAGCCTGGTCGGAGGATCCTCCCTTTTCGTTGGAGGTGTGGAGGTGTGTGACAGCCTCCACAGCGGCAAATAGGCTCTTCTATATTACGTTCTTCTCGATCAAAAATGGAATGTCAATCAAATTCGAATTTATTGTTTCAATGTTTGAACTTCGGAACCAGTGCGGAAATGGAATTTAAAATAACATTGATGAAAAAGGATTGTTTCGTTATTCATAAGTATTATTTAATCTTTTGACCCCCTTGCCAGTAGGTAAATTCTTTTCTGCAATATTATGCGGTTTCCTTGTAGTTATCGCTATTCCTTGACTTCGTTTTCACGTTACTTGTAATAAATAAATATACTTTTTTGTGTATACACATCTTATAACTGCAATAAAACCTATTTACACGAATTTAAAAATAAGGACCGCTTTCATAGGCATTATAAAATGACTCCCAAAAGACTGGCAGCACTGCCACGATGAATGGCAATGATTTTTCTTTGAGCAAAAATAAGCCAAGTGTCTGGTATTCATATATCATTATCATCTATGTCTGGTATCATTCATGCTTTGATATATCGAAATATTCCCCATTAGATTCCAACTTAACACAGGATTTCTTTTGACCTAGCACTTTTGAGTCTTGTCTCGTAAAATAAATTTATTTTTGAAGTTAAAACTTCTGCGTTGAGCACTTTTGGTGAACAAATATCATGGAACTCGCGTCATTGTCACCGAACGCTTTCCATATTCAAACTATTTGGGTGACCAAAAATCATGGAACTCGCGTCATCGTCACCAAACGCTTTCCATATTAATACATTTTGGGTGAACAAAAATCATGGAACTCGCGTCATCATCAAAAAATCTAATAAAACAATCTTATAGCTCGACGATATAATTCACAAGTTACTTAGTTTTCACTTCTATTGGCAGTCCCCAAAGACTGCCCCGAATGATATTGATTTATTTACTAGACATCAATACCAACTATCGCAATGTAAATACGATTGTGCATATCAATTTGTGTCAATTGTATGTTGCATTGCGACACTTAATTAGTCCATCGAATATCAATATCGATTCCATGAATATCTATTCCAAGGTAGATGTACTTCGTTTTTTGTTGGTTTTTTGTTATTTTTTTGGTTGTTTGCTGCAAAATGTAACAAATGTGCAAAGTGTAACGGCCAAATATTTGAAACCAAAGAATTGCAACATCTATGAAACTTACCATATTTGACGCAATAAATGAAATTATTATTATAAAATTTATCGATACCCCAAGTAGGTATTAGGTCAATAGAGGGGGAGGGGGAGATTGCAAATTTCCTTTGAAGCTACCAGAGGTATCTAATATTTTTTATTTTATTTTATTTTATTAGGAAAACATACAGTGCAGAATATTAAACATTAAACCTTAATATAAAACTAAACACCATTTAGCTGTTTTCGCAAGTAATTAGCTATAATAACATTTATACACTTAACTAAAGCGTTACAGCAGTAAATAAAACCTTAAAACAACGTGAAAAATATTTAAACATTAATTTTGGTGAGACTATTTTACAGTTTGAGAACTAAACCATGAGTCGGTTAATGTTTTACTAAAAACATGTGGCTTTGAGTTGAACAAATCTAGTTCAGGAAAGCTAACCAAAATATGCAGGTACATTTGTGGGTTTCTGATTATTTGAACCGTGTTGCATGGAAGGACGCCAATATTTGTACAAAAACGTTTTCTTATATCGAGTAACAACCCTACTAGTAACAGCGCATCACGTAACTCACACTGAAAATAACCCGCCACCGGCCGCGTTCGTTAGTTCGTATCAGTCGACAGTACTGTTCCCGTCGCGCCGTCGACCACTCGCGATGCGGACGATCGCATTTCTCCTCGCTATACTCGCGGCACAAAATGTACACGCCGCGAGAATTCTCGGACTTTTTCCACATACAGGCAAAAGTCATCAAATGGTCTTCGATCCACTCTTGAAGACACTAGCGGAAAGGGGACACCATGTTACCGTCGTTTCTTTCTTTCCCATAAGAGATCCACCAGCAAATTATACCACGGTTAGCTTAGAAGGTTTATCCGCACAAGGACTTGAAACTGTCGATTTATTGTACTTCGATAGCCCCAGCAAAATATTGAAGGTTTTGGGAATAGAGAAAATGATCAAGCAAATTTTGGAGTTCCAACCGCTGGCGGATTTGGCTCTTGATGTGTGCTCCAAAATAGTGGATTTTCAACCGTTAGCTGATGTTTTGAAGAAGAATTATGATGTTATTTTAGTAGAAAATTTCAACAGTGATTGTATGCTTGGATTGGCACATGTGTATGGATTGAAAGCACCGATTGTGTCACTACTATCAAGCTCATTAATGCAGTGGTGTCCTGACCGCATTGGGGTCACTGATAACCCTTCATACATACCTAATCTTAGTTCCGAGTATACTTCTCAAATGACTTTTGTGCAAAGACTTGAGAATACTGTAATGAACGAATACTACAAAATATGGTACAGATACGCTATTCAATTGAAGGAGAAAGCTATTATTGAGAAGCGTTTTGGCAGGAAGATTCCCGATTTACAGGATCTTGGTAAAAATGTTACTGCAATGTTGGTGAACACTTTCCATAGTTTGAATGGTGTTCGTCCTCTATTGCCTGGTGTTATTGAAGTTGGTGGAATGCATTTGGATCATAGCCGGAAGCCTATACCGCATGTAAGTAGACTATAATTCTTGCTTCAACGGTTCTCATGTTTCTATTCGTTTCGCATGACAAGCGTCAAGACGAGTATTATCGGCATTGTACTCGTAAACACGTCGGTCACCGTCACTTCGTCATATGCGTATCTTTGATTGACGACGTACCTAATCGTATTACACGATTATTAGTATAATGAGTGTCATTTACTCGTTCCATTATGTTATGTTGTATTTCATAAATACTGTTCATTTTTGTATGTTAATTTCTTAACTACGCTAATTTAAAGACGGTAGTTGTATTGTTTTTAAAAACACTGGCCATCATGGTTATTATACACTTTATTGTTTGGAAAGATATTATGTTAAAGTCTTCAATAAAAGTATGGGCCCGAGACATGACTGCCTTGGTGGTCCAGTGGCCGCAGTATGCGCCTGCTGTGCACGAGGTTGTGGGTTCGATTCCCACACAGGACAAAACCTTGTGTAACCAGCAAAGAGTCGTTCTGAGTCTGGGTGTAATTTGTGTCCGTTAATTGTATGTTTGTAAAGTCCCCCGCGACACAGAGCTTGTTCTCTAGTGCGGGAGTTGTTTTAAAAAAAAAAAGAAAAAAAAAGAAAATTATAGATTTTAGTGAGACAAACGCGGAACGGTCGTATAATCATGTATTGTGCGCTTACCTGCATCGACATCGGTTCATAACACAAGAGAAACACCACCATTTTTTTTATAGACATGACAAAGGCAGCAAATAAAAATACAACTCGCCTGGGTTTACCGTCGCCTTGGTATAGTATAAACCATTAAGAGACAATTCGAATTTCGAATATAGTCTTCTTACACTGCATAGTGTAAGAAGACTATATTCGAAATTCTTAGCTTATGCATTTTGTTTTTTGCATGTTGACTGCGCATCTTACAGGATATGGAATATGGAAACATTTTACATTAATTTAATAGTGCGAAACCGCATTGATAACTTATTTTATATGCTACATTCGTTATTTCTGACCGATAAGACTGACCTGTTGGCCTAGTGGTTAGTGACCCTGACTGCTAAGTCGAAGGTCGTGGGTTGGAATCTCACACGGGACAAAACTTTGTGTGATTCATAAATTTTTGTTCTGAGCCTGGGTGTAGTTTGTGTCTGTGAATTGTTTGTTTACAAAGCCCCAGCGACACAGGGCAGGGCATGTTCCCTAGTGCGGGAATTGTCTTTTTAAATAAAACTAAAAATAAAAATAAGTATGAAAGTTTATAGAGAGTAAGAAATTTATTTAGATACCTTTCTTGCCAGTTCATTGCAATATTTATTTCATTTGATTCGTTCTATAAAACCGATAATATAAAGCTAAATAATAATTACAATTAACTGGAGCATGAAAATGAAATCGCAATCGTTATGCAATCGATTGAAATTGGCTACCTAAGAGATAATTAGATGCAGTCTATTAGCAAATATACAGAAATGGATGGATCGATAAAGATTGACGAAAATATTTATTTTTTATTCTACTTGGGTTACTACCTGCTTGTGTGTATATAGAATACTAGCTGTTGCCCGCGGCTCCGCCCGAGTTGATGTCGGTTATCTCTGCAAAAAGTAGCCTATGTGTTACCATAATCTATGTGCCAAATTTCATCCAGATCCGTTTAGTAGTTACTAGTAACTAACATCCATCCATCCATCCATCCATCCATAAATCCATACTTACAGACTTTCGCGTTTATAATATTAGTAGGATTACGTAGACGTTTCTCTTAAATTTAGCAGATCAGTACACATTCGCTGGTTAAATGCTATATGGACTGAACTTATTAATATAAGGTTAAAGGTTATTACTTTATAATCAAAGGGATTGAAAATACAAATATATTGTTTTACTAATAAAAGAATTTGATAAAAATACATGGTCGCTAAGCAAAATACTAATTTTAAGAAAGTTTGTTTAAAAATTTAAAATTCAATAAAAAACAAAAAACAAGTTTTTGTTTAAGTTAGTTTTATTTTAATAACTATTCATGTGAAATAAATGTTTTCCAGTCTGATTTTATTTAAGTATTATGTAATATATTTTCTCTTTCTACACTTTTTATATTGAATTTTATACTATAATAATTTATTTGGAGTCAATAACCGCATCCCTTGTGTTGCTGGTCACCTTAACCATTTGATAAATAATGAGCGGTGAGTTATGGGTTCGATGTCCGCACGGAAAATACCTTTATGCGATTCGTATAAAATTGTTACGAATGTACCTTTTTTATTTTTTCTCTTATACTACCAAGGCCGTATGCTTGTTTTCCACAAGCATATCTACGGCCCGCCTGATGGTAAGCAGCCCCTCTAGACAAGTGGCATAAACGGTAGTCGAAACGAAAAGTCAAAAAAGAAAAATGTATGGGATTTGACGTATTATGTTCTACATTTATTTTTTATTTATTTAAACACTTTATGCACAATCGCATACAGGCGTACTTAATGCCATAAGCATTCTCTACCAGTCGACCTTGGGTGATACAGAGATGAACATAGTATGTGCACTAAAATAAACAATAGCGATACAAAAAATATAATAATAATAATATATACCCAAATATATGCCACTGCTGGACACGGGTCTCCTCTTCTTTATCAAGAGAGAGAGAGAGAGGGTTTAGGCCTTAATTCACACACGCTGGCCTAATGCGGGTTGGTGAATCAGACATGTCTTTATAATGTCTTCTAAGACACGTGGGTTTCCTTCACCGCTAGCAGATGGCGAATCATTTGATTAGTAAACTCCACAAAGTGAAATTTACACTGGTACTGCCGCCCGGGATCGAACTCGCATCTCTTGCGTGCAAGTCGGTTACTTTCCCAGTCGGCCACCACCGCTTTAAAAAAAAACAAAAATATACATATAAAAATATATATAAATTATACATACTTAGATACTATACATTATACATAATACTAGGAAAGTGTGAAACATTTACTCATGTCAAATCATTTGCTTTCTATTCTATTCAATTCCACTACCGTTTATGCCACTTGTCTAGAGGGGCAGGTAATGGGTTGTACAGATCGCCCATATTGTCCATAATCTAATCTAACGACTGTCAGGCCTCCGTCACTCCATGTACTTGCGAGCTATAATTACCTACCGCCCGTCGATCCGCCGGCGGTTAAAATTACAGTAGGTAAAGCAGAAACCAAGTTATAAAGTAGCCTGCGAAACTCGGAGACGTTCAGATAGTAATACATCCATGACAAGCTCCCCAACTACACAAATTAAATTATAATATGTGTTCAAGACATTATGTTAGCCATTCATTCTTAGTCATTGAAGAATATACCTAAGTTACACAAGTATTTACGTCAACCCAGCTTACAATAGAAGCCCAGAGAATGCATGGAAATGTTCGAATTAGGATACTGGGTAATCTTTAAGTCTTTATAACCTACTAGGGGTCGCCCGCGACTTCGTCCGCGTGGTAATTTGGCATATTTTCCCCGAATTTGCAATATACAACGACAAATGTCACCAACCCGTTCCAAAAGGGTCGGAAGAGTCGACTAAAGGAGCAAAAGAGGTAAGGCACCATACTAGCGAGCAATCCCGACTGGAGAAGGACCTCCACCTTACAGAAGACGGAACGGGTTGGTGACATTTGTATTCTTAATCCGTCACCACGCATCTATACTATATCTATATTTAATATTATAAAGCTGAAGAGTTTGTTTGTTTGGTTGAACGCGCTAATCTCAGAAAGTACTGGTTCGATTAGAAAAAAACTTTTTTCTTGAATAGTGCATTTATCCAGGAAGGCTACAGGCTATATAACATCACGCTATGATCAATAGGAGCGGAGCAGTAGTCTGGTACAGTATAGCGGAGCAATACTGCCCTGGTGCAAAAAAAATGGGTTGGCCACACGCTAGTGATACCTCTAGTATTGCAAGCGCCCATAGGCTACGGTAACTGCTTAACATCAGGCGGGCCGTGCTTGTTTGCCACCAAAGTAGGACAACAAAAAAAAAATATTATGAACTATCCTTCTTGTATGTCAATAGGAAACGTACGTTGTACTACGGGGAAATAAAAACAACTTACACAGTATCTAAGTAACAAAAGATAACCTACAACGCATCATAAGATAACCTGTGGACCTGTGGTCTGATAGAAACAAGGTATCGTTGATTCTTCATATAGTACCTATATAGTGAAGCTATTTATTAAATTTATTTAGTATAGACCATAATCTATCTCTGTGCCAAATGTCATCCAGATCCGTTCAGTAGTTTTTACGTGAAAGAGTAACAAACATCCATCCATCCATACTTACAAACTTTCGCGTTTATAATATTAGTAGGATGAATATGTATGGTATAGTGGATCCTTCTCCAGTCGGGCTTGCTAGCTAGAAAGATGGCCTGCCTCTCTTTTAAACACGAAACTTAGCTACGAGCCCCTATATAGTTCAAAATAATGCATAGGTATGACTGCATGTATGGTCAGTGGTGAGTTCGAATCCGACACGGAATAAAACTGTTAACTTATGTGTACAGAAACACTAATTCACATCATAAACTTACATATTTATTATGAGAGATTGCAATGAATATAAAATGCATGACGTACAACTTTAAATGTAGGAGGTAATAGAAGAAGAGTAGAGTAACAAAAATAAAAAAAATAGTACCTGTCTATGAAAAACAAAAGAGCGTGCCATAGAGCATACATATTTTTATAGAACTAGTGAAGGCGCGAAAATTAAAAATACAATTGACATTTTCATTTTAACAAAATCTTCATGTGATCCATAATGTTTATTCCGAGTCTGGATGTACGTACGTACGTAGGTACCTACTTCGTATCTGTGAATCGTATGTTTCTTGCCCTGCGCTTATTCCTTTTGCGGGAGTTATCTATACAAAGTTGATAAACTCATTTTCTTTGCTTATCATCAGGGAAACAAGCCTCGCCTGGCTATCGCCAGTTTATGAATATAGCATACATGAATGAAAGGTGCTAGTTAGTATCTGAAGAAATTAGGAAATCTTGAACCTTAACTATTAAGCACAAGATTAAAATACTTATTTCTTCTTACGACGTTTTTCCACTAAGAGTATATGTGTATATGTATATACCTATGTAAGTACAATAAGAACAAAGTAGAATAATATCTTGAAATGATGATGACAGACAACACTGTAAAATGAATATAATGACAATGTACATTATCCTTCATTACTTCATGAAACAGTTGCAGTAATGTGCTCGTAATCACGGAAATGTGGCTAGCAACTAACTGGACTTACTTGCATTATTTACAACATGTAGAGCGTGTGCGTGTGTACTTTTGTATGCACCTATGATAAGATAGTAAGTAATCTTGCACTCTGATTGTCTATGATAATTTCAATAGATAAATTGTAATTCAAAATTATTTATTCCACATTTTAAGTACATACTTAAAACAATTATAAATAAAATAAAAAACAAGGCATAAACACTAAGTAAAAAAGAATATCATAACATAACTAAATAATGAAAGTCCGACTTGGTATCTTAAATAAAATCTTTTTAATTGAATTTATTTTTAGTAATTTCATTTAATAATTTCGATAAAATGCATGATAATAATTATGAACGTCTAAAACAAAAAAAGTCTGTGAGAATGTCACTAAGTTTTTTTTATGCAATCAATTCACTGAGGCTAAAATTTCAACAGTCTGTCTATGACGGTTCATGAGGTTTACGGACGGACAGTGGAGGCCTAGTAATAGGGTCCTATGAATTGGCACCTTTTGGGTACGGAACCCCAAACAACTATAAGTTTAGTTATATGCATGAAATGGAAATTTATCTCAAATCTGGATTTATTTTATTTCGTCATTTCGATGTTTATTTCCTCTGTCATACAAGAATTTTATCATACCATTACGGTATGATAAAATTCTCATACCGTAATGGTAAAGAAAAGAGAAAAGATCAGCGTAAAGAAAAATAAATTTTAGAACAACATTAATTTACTTTATTTCACAAGACATTGGAAATAATATTTTATATTCCTATTTTAAACTATTGTGTGTGTGACAATGTGTTTAAAAAAAAAATTAGTCTTTGCACGTTACTAATAAAACTCAAGTTAATTGTTAAAAATGTGTGTCATATTACCTTTCTTGCCAAACAGAGGATTAACATTCACAATAACATTCAAACTGACCCTCGAGCTCAAGTTCATTATCAAAGGCCTTCGATGTTCATGGTCAAGTTTACTGCAGGCGGGGTTACAAGTATATCTGTCCAGTGAAACCTGTTCCTAAACATACCTGTCCGCTGCTTTCAAATCAAATCGTAAAACGAAAACTACTTTCTTACTAGTAATATGTTATTTAATTAATTAGTGCCTCGTCGGTCTAGTAGTCGACTGATCATGATGACCCGGGTTTGATTACTAGGTCGGGCCAATAATCCTACTTATATTATTATACCTACATACATCCTTACTAATTTTATAAATGTGAAAGTTTGTAAGAATGGATGGATGGATGGATGGATGTTTGTTACTCTTTCACGTAAAAAGTACTGAACGGATCTGGATGAAATTTGGCACAGAGATAGATTATGGTCTGGAATAACACATAGGCTTTTTACAGCGATAACCGATATCCACGCGGGCGGAGCCGCGGGCAACAGCTAGTATATTATAATCGCGAAAGTTTGTAAGAACGTATGTTTGTTACTTTTCACGCCAAAAACTACTGAACGAATCTTTATTAAATTTGGCACAGAGATAGATTATAGTCTGGAATAGCTTATAGACTTTTTATCGTGATAACCAACATCCACATAGAAGGAGCCGCGGGTAACAGCAGATTTTATAGGTATGTTTTTCTGTCAAGAAATTTACAATAGATGCCTGAAGTTTGGAAAAAACGGTGTTGCCTAGGAAAGCACGTATTTAATACTGTGGTCCCACAGTCGTATGTGCATCGGGTGTAATTGAGCACACACTTATGCACTATAATAATATGCCCCGATGAATAAACTCAAAAATTACTTGACCGATTATATTTGGTAAATTCATTCACCTATAAGAATGCCATATTATCAGCGAGTAACACAAGCTATATTTTATTTTTTTTAAACAACGGGATCCCTCGTAACTCAACAAATGCTCCTCCGTGCAAATCTGGGACGTGTAGCTAGAAAATAGAAACATTATCGGAAACCACCATTCAGTATCTAACAAGCAATGTGTTTATTTGTCAATTTATTATCTAAAATTATTTGTTTACGCAATAATGGTTTATTTTTGTTAGTGGTTGTAGACGTATGATGACCTAAATTCACGATTTTAACAATAACAATGTTTTCCTAATAATAATACGCGAATCAGTGGGTTCGCGACCTACTTATATAAAATTTGAATATTTTTTTCTATAGCGTTAGTAACATTATATTAAATAGATGAACCTCTAGGCTGGGTTCAATTCCCACACTGGACAAAAGTTTATGTAATCTTTCTGTGTTATCTGGATGTAATCTGTGTCCATGAATGTTTGTAAAGTCCCCGCGACACAAGGCTTGCAACCTAATGCAGGTGTTCTCTTTTTAAAAAATAAAAAAGTTTCAGTTTTATTGTTGTTGGCTGTCATTTTTTTGTGACTCTCATGTCACTTTTAACCTCCAACCATATCTAATCCAGGGTCACAGGATGTACAAATCCTTATAAAGTTAGCAGATCTAGGCTTAAGTTAGTTTTAAGTTTTTTTTGTATTGTTTTTATTAAATTGTTGTCCACATAGGACGATGTAATCGCTCAGCGACAAAGTCCATATAATAAATTAAAAAAAAAAAAAAAAAAAAAAACCTCCAACCAAAAAGATCTTTACCTAACGGCACGCGCCGGATATGTCTGCTGTTATATGTTATATAGGCACTCGAAGCATCTAATAATAAAATAGGTTCAAAGTACGGCAATCTAACTCCTACACAAACGAGGTTAAATAAATTGAACGCACTAACATCTATGAATTCAACATTTAATACGGGAAGTCGTATCAATTTAAACATAATAGGTAATATTTAGTCAAAGTCTACCAAGGTAACAATTTAAATATCAAAAAGTTACAAAGAAAATATTCTTTGACGCAGGGTAAACAATTTCACACCTTAAATTTAATACCTAACTTTTAAAGGTATCTTCGAAACTCAGACAAAAAGAATAAGTCCGAAACTGCTCTAATAATTTAGATCTTAGAATGCTCATATTCTCTTTCTACTATACAATGTTCTATTTAATCCTTCAGCACCTTCCTATCTTAAAGGACGTTTCGTGTTCCTTATCTAATGATACGCATATTCGAAATTTGAGATCATCGGAAAACCTGAAGCTAAAAATGCCACCTCGTTCTACAGTATTTTTTGATAAATCTTTTACAGTGACTGCAATACGCCTTTGGAACGCACTACCTGTAGAAATAAGAAAGGCACAAACTAACTATTTTTAAAGCTAAGGTGAAGGAGTACTCCTTCACCTTAACTTCCTAAAAATTTAGTAACACTCATGATAATTAATTATACATATGTATGTATTATAAAAAGTGTACATTTGGTTTAGTCAGTTTATTTATTTTTATTTTAGTACGCCAACAACTACCAGTAACTTCTATCAACAATATCTCCATCCAAAGGTTGCCTGGTAGACATCGCTTTTAGTACTGTACTCTGTAGCATAAGTTAAATTTAATGTAATATATACTGGTGTACAATAAAGTGTAAAATAATTAAATAAATAAATCATATTTGCAATTAATTAAGTTCAAGGAAACCGTTGATCTAAATTGCTCCGAAGTATATAAAACATATTATTATACTAAAGCAAAATCTATATATTACTCAACTTTTTTTTAAATATATATATGGTAATAACGAACGAACATAGCAAAAAAAAAAATTAGCGAAATCGGTTCAGCCCCTCTAGACAAGTGGCATTTACGGTAGGCGAATCGAAAAGTCAAAAAGGCAAATGTATGGGATTTGACGTAGGTTAACGATATAATGTCGTAAACTTACGTCAAATCCCATACATTTGTTTTTTTGATGTTTCGATTCGACTGCCGCCTTTGCCATTTGTCTAGAGGGGCAGCTGTTCTCAAGATTTGCGCTTAGCAACACATTCAGCGATTCATTTTTATACTATACACAAATATGTGTTTTGTATTTTCTGGAAAAAACAACGCGGTTTCACTCAAAAAACGCCTGGCAACGTTCGGTTTAGGATATGCGCGGTTATACCGCATAGGCCCATAGCAGTACTTACTTCATCTGATCATCTCCGTCCTTGGCGTTCTGCCAGCTTAAGGGAAGACCTAAATAACTCTGTCATTAGCTCCCCTAGGCAAGTGGCACAAACGATAGTCGTGTACGCCACTTGTCTAGGTAATTTTAACAGAGTGGGTAGTGGGCTGGTTACCCACTACCCACTCTATTAAACTTAAAGCGCCGAAAATTAGATACTACATAGTCAAAATTATAAAAACTTTAATCCTTACTAATATTATAAACTAGCTGTTGCCCGCGGCTCCGCCCGCGTGGATGTCGGTTATCGCTATGAAAAGTAGCCTATGTGTTATTCCAGACCATAATCTATCTCTGTGCCAAATTTCATCCAGATCCGTTCAGTACTTTTTACGTGAAAGAGTAACAAACATCCATCCATCCATCCATACTTACAAACTTTCGCGTTTATAATATTAGTAGGACGTGAAATTTAGTGAGAATGGATGGATGGATGTTTATTACCTACTCTTTCACGTTAAAACTACTGAACGGATCTGCATGAAATTTGGCACAGAGATAGATTATGGTCTGGAATAACATATAGGCTACTTTTTGCAGCGATAACCGACATCCACGCGGGTGGAGCCGCGGGCAACAGCTATTACTTAATAATAGTCGTCTACACCAACGGAGATGAGCAAGTATGTGCGCAAACTCAGGTGCACTCTCTATTCCTTCACTCTCATAGTCCGATAGGACGGCAATCCGACCAACAGCTTTACGTGCTTTCGAGGTCCCGTAGTGGTATTACTGTGTTTTTATTAAATCGACGGCTCCGAAGTTACTGAGTCAACTATACTTCTAATAACTTAAAAGGAAGGCGATAAGAAGAGCGAATAGTTATATTAAAATTATTAATACAACCAAGAAAAAATAACTAATCAAAGTGAATTAAATGTTATTTATGGAGATATGAATTTTATTTTTTACAGGTAAATAGGAAATGATTTAATTGTTGTTAATATACTAAAAGTGCAATTCTCAACATTTGTTAGTTGACTCAGTATACTTAGGAGCCATCGAAATGGTCACCCATCTACGGACCAATCGCGGCAAGCTTGCTTAACCTTACAGATTTATCGATCCGCACAACTAATACTTAGCTATGAGCCCCTCAATAAAAAACATATATGTTTGTTGCAGTATATCGAGCGTTTCTTAAACGAGTCTGACCATGGAGTCGTATTATTCAGTTGGGGCTCGCTCATCAAGACTGCTACCATCCCCAAGTACAAGGAAGACATCATCATAAACGCTCTCTCTAAGATCAAACAGAGGGTCATTTGGAAGTATGAGGACAGCAATGATGAAGGGACACTGACTGGAAACATCCTGAAGGTGAAATGGATCCCTCAATATGAGTTACTTCGTAAGTTACATTTTTATATTAATATTGTTTACACTAGCGGCTTTGCTCGCATAACAATAACATGGAGTCCGTGGCTACGACGCGTAACCGGTGCCGCTAGGGAGCCGATCTCAACTCCCTGTCACCAGATATAAGATAAACGAAGTGAAGTTTGAACAAGAATAAGTCGATAATAAGACTTAAGTTCTATGTGATGATTTAATGTTGCTAATTATACATGAGTACCCAATGCCAAACCAGTGCTGCTTTTAGGAGTGGGGTACGTGACAGGGTGAAGGCCCTAGGACGCAAGGTTTGAAGGGCGCTAGTCAAGACCAAGAACAAAAAAACAATCAAGACAAGCTAAATCAAGCCTATCAAATTCAATGCGGGGCGTACGAGGGGGGGGGGGGGGCATAGATCTTCGCCCAAGGGAGCTGGTAGTGATAAAGCCGACACTGTGCTATTAGGGCTATATTCATCAACTAAGCCGCAATACGTCCAGAACTGGACATAGGCCTTCCTCAAGGATTTCCTCAGCATTTGGTCATATGGTCAATGGCCGCTGGAGCAAAAAAGTTCTGGAATAGTGACCACGAACTGGAAAACTCTGTTTGACTGGCAGGTCTCCAACAAGAGAGATCGATGACGCCGCAACGGTGGTAAAGGTTGCGGCAGTCAATGCACAAGGTTCTGTCCGGCCACGGTTGCTTCGGGCATCCGGTGCGCCCGGACGCTGTCACTGGGTATGGAGCCTGCGTAGTGCGGCCAGTCGCTGGGTGGACCACTGATGTCATATCAAGTTCCGGTGGTCCACCCGTGAAGGCGAGCGTAGGTGCACATGGGGTTTTAGTCGGTATTCCGGCCGCATACCACCTTTAGGCCGGATAGTCCGACATAGCTGCCTCACTTCCCCGGGCGGGGCGGTATGCTTAAAGCATTTCCCCTCTACAAAAAAAAAGATAATGAACAAGGTAAAAGATCAAGACCGAGCTGTAGTATTATACTTAGTTTATTAGTAATAGCCCCTTGAGCTGGGTTTTTTCACACATATGTATATCTTAAGGACGCAGCGTAGGCAGTTCCCCAAGAAGGTGGACCGACGTCCTGGTAAAGGTTGCGGGCAAGGCAACCGATGGACAAGGTCAGCTCAGGGCCAAGTGATGTGGAAAACTTCGGGGGAGGCCTATGACCAGCAGTCTTTTGGCTGAGATAGATATCTTGAATGTTGACAGGACAGTTAATAAGTAATGAGATTTGGTCTTACGTGCGCCAACCGTTACCAGAAATGAAGGCGAGCGAGACTTATCACATCCGATTAGTTATACTTATATATAACTACTTAGTATAACTGATTGCAGATAAACAAACAACCATAAAGAAAAAGGTATAACCTACCTACCCACTTTGGCTAGGTATGCGTTTAAGCTACAATGTTGTTTTGAATGTTATCACATAGTTTGGTGATAAGTACTCGTATTTAAAAAACAACTTATTTTGTTTGGCAATCAAAGACAATGTTTTTAAACGATAGATTTTGATTTTATTTGAGGGATTCGTGGTATTGATGACTCGCTAACGAATAAGTATTTACTTAGTTTGGTTTATAATTAAAAAATTACATCCATCATATAGTATATAACTTGTTACAGTACCTACTTATGTTATTATGTTTTCTTAGAAGGAAGTAACGAGAAATTGGTAGAATATGCAATAATTACATCGTGATGATCTCCATCACGATTCCCATTAACTATAAATTATTTATTATTTCGCACTACTAAGTTGAGTCGTAGATAGCACCTTTATTCTGACGCCGACATAATGCCTCCTGTCTTTCTAATGACTGAGCATCTCTTCTATGATAGATAGGTAGGTACACCAATAAATCTCTACCAGAATGACAAAAAGTAAAATGTTCAGTCTATTATCACTAAAAAAACAAGACACCTTTTTAAGGGAAATGTGCTTTTATATAAACCGCCTCGCTAGAGTATGAGGGACAGGTTATGTCGGACTCTCCGACCTGGAAATGTTACGCAGACAGCAAACGATTAAAATACCTACTTCACATTTTGTGCATCTACGGTCATCATCCTTCACGGTTGATTTGCCAGTAGGACAATATTTCGGCCACCAGGCGACTTTTAGTATACATAATGTAAATACCTACGACAGTAAATTTCAGAAAAATAAAACAATTATTAATAAACAGTGTCTAATGAAGTCCTTTCATCAATCCACAGAACACAAGAAAGTTATCGCCTTCATCGGTCACGGGGGTCTTCTGGGTATGACAGAAGCGATTTCGGCTGGTAAGCCGATGCTGATAGTGCCTTTCTTTGGAGACCAGCCCCTGAACGGAGCGGCAGCGAGCGCCATAGGATTTGGGAAGACTATCTCTTATGCTGACTTGTCGGAAAAGTCTTTATTGGAGGGCTTGCAGTCCGTTCTAAGCGCCGAGTAAGTATTAGAACGATATTTTTACAATTTAAATTTTCTTCTTTCTAAACTATGCAGTTAGGTAAGGATACAATAAATACCTAATTATTCTCTCTCTTTTTAACCGACTGACCCAGAGGTAGCGGAAAGATTTTCGCACGCATCGATGTAACTAGGTATGTCCGTTCCATTGTGTCAAAGCATTGTGTAGGTATTCCTGTACCCTAAACGGCTTTACCCATTTTCAAGAGCGAGATGTCATTATATTCCTTATCTTCCCTGGAGTGTCATAGATAATATCAGACTCAATTTGTCTAAATTTTACAACAATAAATAAATTCTAATACTTCGCAGGGAACTCTATTTACAACCTCCGTGATAATCACTTTATAAAACAAATCAGGAATATAAAATTGCATTATCCCTTATTTGATTCTCAATTTTCCTCCCTAGATTCTAATAAATTGGAGTCACTTGATATGATCTGCGGTGGCCTATTCTTATAAATCTAAGAAAAGATAAACAGATCATTTCTTGTAATTCCTCTGTGGTTAATCGTGATGTGTATCTGTGCAATTTAAAATGATGACCAGAGAGAAAATAAGGTCTTGATTGGCGCGAATCGTGACCTGCATAGGTATAATGAGGTGCTATTTCCGTGTGTCGGATTGTCTTGGCAACAATATCAGGAACTTAGTCGGATGCCCTACCTACTGAAATTCGTTAGCTAACTTATAGTAGGTAGGTAGATGAACCTATTGTGGTGAAAGACTACCTTTGTCCTTGTCCATCAGATTCCCGCTTCCTTTACTAGGTCCGTAGGTTAGGTCGTTGGGCCACCTTATAAATATTTATATAAGTACCTATACCTACATATTATATATTATGCTTATAAATACATATACCAATTTAGGTATATATAATTCGTTCCAAGAGAGAAAATGAATAAGTACTTAAATCAATATAAGTAGGTCCGGCAGCTAGATGCCTCAGACTAATCTATTAGTCTGAGCTAGGAGCTTATTGCATAGATTAGATGGTCCCTCAACAGCCACTAGACAGTATAATTACCTACCTCACCATTTACCACTATGCGGCGAGGCGCGGCGTGCCGATTTCTGAGATTGCTGTGGGTCTAATCCCTAGAGAAGGCTACAAAACTACGGGTCAAAAAAATTATAAGTAGGTAATCCACAAATGGTAATGGTCGCGGGCAACCGATGGACAACGTCAGCTCAGGACCGAATGATGCGGAATACCTTGGGGGAGGCCTATGTCCAGCAGTGGACGTCTTATGGCTGAGATGATGATGATGAATCCACAAATGGGTGTATTATATTATGTGTCTGTGAAAAGTTTAAAGGAAATGATCAACGGACCTCAAATGTGGAGTAATCATCATAACTTGGTGACTGCGTTAGCTATTTATGCTACTATCATACAATAAACATTACCTACATAAGCATTCATTACGAATAATAAGGTACCAATATCTAAGTATAGGTATTAATTGATCCACAAGAACACAATATTGTTAGCTGTATTTATGCCGGCAGTAATAATAAATTGTATGTTATTGGGGTAATTTATTGACTTACAATTTATTTTCTTTTTTAAAGATAAAACGCCCGCTTTAGGGAACAAGCCCTACATGGCTGGGGACTTTACAAACACACAATTAACGATCACAAATTACAGCTAAACTTGGAAGACGGAACAACTATGTGGATCACACAATTTTTATCCCGCGTGGGGATCGACGCTTTATTTATTTTTTTCATATTACTGTAAGATGTAATTTCGATTGACTGCTCGTTTGGTGTAATGGTGAAGGTGGACACCACGCCACAAACACCGCGCCGACTGTTGTCGGTTCGATTCCCACACGAGACAAAACTTTTTGTGTTCCGTAACAAAAAGTTTTGTCTTGTGTGGGTCCCGTGTGTCCCCATGTTTGTTCCGAGTCTGGATGTAGATACTTAGTCCGTGAAATGAACTTGTCTTAGAAAAATCTTTTGAAATCCATGCCGCTTCTAATCATATCAATAATTGTCTATATTTTATAATTTCAGCATGCGACTAAGCGCGCGCCGGGCATCCAAAATCTGGCAGGACAGAATTGCTGATCCATTGGAGACAGCCGTGTACTGGGTTGAACGAGTCATCCGATGGGGAGACCTGGACCCTCTCCACTCGACGGCTAGAGACCTCTCCTTCATAGAATATAATCTACTAGATGTTTTAGCTGTGATAGCAATTAGTCTTACATTATTTATCATACTTTTATGGATAGTTTTAAATAGAATTCTTCGGGTTATTAGCAATAGTTTCCATAGTAAAGAAAAGTTACACTAGTAGGGGGAAATATAGTAAGTAGGTACCTGACACGATTTGATATTTATTTCAAAATATGTTAAAATATACTCGTAAGCCAGCACGGCGCGGCGTCCAGAAACATGTAACGATAGTTTTCTCTTGGCTGTTTTGCTGGTAGCTGTAGCTGACAGGTCACGATATTCCGATAAACACCAACGTTCTATGAAACCACTCTCAAGAGCAAAAAAATGCAAAATTAAACAAAAATTCAAATTAAAGAAATAGTGTTCTGGCCATTTGGGTGAAATCCTTAGATTTAAAAATCAAGAATTGCTCGTTAAAACCACAACAGTAAAATATGGTCGTATTTCTGTTTGAAATCGGTAGGTAGACCGATTGTTGTGTGTCATGTGAGCTCACTCATCATAGTGCGCTTACTTTTCCACGCGATCTAAGACCTACTTAGATCTCACGAAAAAGTTACTACCTACTGCATACCTAACATTTTAAATCTTTAGTTAAATCAAGTCCTGTACCTAGAGAAATATAAAAAATAGTAAATGTAGTAAGTAATTTAGTAAAAATATACAGCAAACAGGTCTGTAGGGTAATTTTAAGGCTGCATGCAATACACCCAACGACTGTCGCTGGAACGAATGCATTCGAATTTCTATGCGCCTTAGGATGGTCTACAAGAAAATATTGACTTGACCTTACATTTAGATAATATTAGACCTGCCTATGTAGATACAGTGTACTTAGAAGTTAACAGTGCTAGTAATAAAACCATAATAATATATGTGATGTCTATGTGTCTAAACAGAATTTTCCATCGCAAAGGAATCTCGACCTTTAATGTTGATTTTCCTCGGAATGCATCAGGCGCGGTCGCAGCCTGAAATTTTGGAGGGGGTCCCTAATTATAATAATACAATAAAGTCGAGTAAATTCATTTGAAGAATTTTTTGAATGCTGTTCTAACATTACATCACCTGAAAACCATATATTATAATATAATGTATCGCGGCAAGGGGCAAAAACTGTTTATTTATTTTCTAATTTCTTAGAAGATTTTTCAATTTGACGTGTACGTATGGTTTTGGGGGGGTCATGTCCCCTGTGACCCCCGTCCCCCTTCGGACCGCGCCTGAGTGCATAATGTTGGATTATACAACGAATATAATAACTCAATTGTGATACAACTACATGTAGATCATTTCATTTCTAATGCTAGATCTAACGCAATAAATAAATAAATGACAAACAATGGGGGCGAATTGTTCATAAAAAAGGTCGTCTACAAAAATTATACTCTAAAGAACGGTGTAGGTGCGGTGCGGATATAATATTATAAAGCCATCCAGCCCAGCTTCAGAGTTAATATTTTAATTTACAAATGTCTACTTCAAATGTCGAAGTTAGTAGAGTGATCTAGGAGGGGTCGGCAACCTTAAGAAGCAGAGGAGCCAAAAGTTACAATTTAAACAATTCTAAGTCTTTAAAGATCCACTTCAATAAGGTACTGGAGAGCCGCAACTGTACATCGAAAGAGCCGCAGGTTGACGACCCCTGGTCTAGGCCAAGTATTTCCGAAATTGACCGCACCAAGTTTGAACAACCTTTACCAATTCGTCAGCCTACCTTGTTGAGGGCCTGTCCAGGTTGTATCTTGCAATTCGTGGTCGCTACTACGATCTTTATAAACCTAAATATCTTTATATAAAATGTATGTTCCTGTAGTTTCAATATTTTAATGTACAAATTTAAACAATATTGTATTAATTATGGTAATAATAAAAATACAAAATAATTATATTGACTTTTAATTTTAAATAAATATATTTTTAACATCATTTCCACAAATTCTAATAACATCACTGAATGTTTAATTATAGGCTATTGTTAATAGTTTAAAAATGCTTAGTTTGGTTGACTGTTGAAATAAATGCCTATAGAGTTGGGTATAGGCTAATCACAATAATAAGTAACAGTGATTGTGATTTAAAGCTAGTGTTATGTATATTATACACAAAGTACATAATATATTAGATATACATATATAGTTAAGTACTTGTACGTGTAAAAAATAAGTGCTCTAGCAAATCTTTTATAAACATCTCAATAATATTTGAATCTCGCTCGCGCCTTAGGTTACACACAACAAAACCCAAAACGTGTGAAAAACGCCTGAAACCTCGCTATTGAGCGACTTGTGGTCTAGGGAAAGGTTGACAGTACCAGGCCATGTGGAAGGTCGCCTATGAGGTGGACTAAACAAATAAAAGCGGCAGTAAATGGCTCATCATCACTGCATGAATGTACGAGGGGCGTGTTGTTAAGCTTGCCACTAACATCTGAAGTGATGACCACGACCACTCTGTCAAGAGCGATACCGGTAAAAAAAGAAAAGCTAGGTACAGGTTACGGTTGATAAATACTGCTGTTACAAATTATGGTATTACCGTATGCTGGTAATACTACAACATTGCAGTTAGTTTTTGAGTACAGCTAGTAAGTGCCTATTAATCACGCTCATATGTGAAATGTAGTCGTAATAACGGACTGCTACTTTTAGAACAACTAGGCTCGATCATGGCGTGATTCATATCGGATTATCATCACAGCATCGCAGCACATACCTGTGATGATAAATCCGATATGAATCACGCCATGATCAAGCCTAGTTTGTCAGTTTATAAAAATTAGCATTTATTATTAGTAAGTAGCTAGTGTAAATCACAATTTAACAGGTATAATATATCTTGTCACAATGACAAATCACTGAGATCATAACTATAGTCTATTTCACATAGCATGGGTACGCATTCAATATTTTACGATAAAAATGAATGAAAATGTTTGAATTAAACTCTGACCTACTAGCTAATCGCATGATCAAGAACCTAGAGTATTAAATCGATAGATTTTTATTTAATTGTTCTTCATTTTCATTGATATTTATCTTCAAATGTCACACGTCACAGTACCCATGCTATGTGAAATAGGCTATAGGTAACACTGTTATTCACAACTTGCTCTACAACACTAAACATACAAACAATTCCTATGCACGGTAATTTTCAACTCTTCCTATTACAAGACCAAGGCCTTTTTAACACATAATTTAAATTAAGCCATAAGCATAACAGCCAACCAATATTATATGTATGTAAATTTATGAGATTTTAAATTCATTGGTATGTAAGCTCATAAGCAGTTTTCGCCAGCATCCCGAATTCTCCATACAACATTTCCATACATCACAATTTTTTGCAATAGCGTCACATAATGTATGTAATTTTTTTTATTCTACCGCTTCGTGTTCAAGTCTCTTTATTTTGATTGGTAGAATATTGACCATCTCTTGGCATAGTAAGAACTCTTCTTGCATCATAGCTGCTGCATCCTCATTATTGCTACAAATGTCTACAACCGCTTGGTATGAATCAAAGCTCTTTTGGACATGAACCAGTTGCATAGCCTTGTCTACAGCGATCCTCTTCATACTATTTCTGCCTATAAAGGCATATGCACTGACTACAGGTCTAATCAAATCGTACGTCAATTTAACGGGCATTTTGCCTTCTTTATCTTTGACTGAATTTATGAAAGCATCATAATTTTCAATGCTTTTTTCACACAGCATATTGATTTTCTTCAATGCTTGAGGCGTAGGTTTTTCTTTAGTTTTATTTAATTTCTCTAGTTTTATGTTTAAGATGTCAGAGTAGACTTCACCAAGTTCAAACCACAGCTGCCTGCAGTATTGGAGGTAGTATACTGGGTTAATTTCCTTTAGCAAATCTTCAAGCATATCAATACGTCTCTTGTTCATCTTAGCACGTCTCTCGTCATCCTCTTCAAAGAACGCTAAATAGCTGTAAGACTGTGAACTGTCTTGAATCAGTTCTATATAATCAGAGGCTAAAGTATCCAGCTTGTAATACTCTTTTGCTTTGTTTAGCCAGGACTGGCAGCTTAAGAAAACTTCCCGTGCATCTTGATATGTCAGCAAAAACTTATCGCCAATTTTATTCTTGTACTTGGTGACATCAATGTCTGGGAAAATTAACTTAGTGACATCTCCTCCACAGATGTTTTCATTGTCTTCTAATGTAAGATCTGACATATCTGTAACAGTCAATTAAAATAATAATTTTATTAATAATATATAATATTTCATTGAGATTGGCTAGTGCATCAGCCGATCTCAACCTTGCACAAGTGAGCGTTCTTTATTCCTACCGCCTTATAGTCCAAATATTAATTTACTGTATAATGGGATTTTTTAAATAAGGAGTTGAAAGGTTTTTACGGTGTCAGCAACACTAGTTGTGCTGCAAGGGTGCAGTACTCCTCTGCAGAGCCTGCATGAGGAAGGATTAGCTGGCGGCAAAAGTGCTGGTACACTGCCCTGAGGTCACCACATACAGGGAGAAGTACCTGGGCAGGCTGGAGAAGTCAACAGCATCAGTAGTCTGGTGACCGAAAGACCACCCGACCTCGAAAGAAAGATACATTGCAGATAGTACTAAATAAAGAAAGAATTGAAATGGTTGAAGATGTTAAGTTCCTAGGTGTACATATTGACAAACTATTAAATTGGAAACCGGAATTAAAAGCAATAGATGCATCAATTTCATCTGCATGTTTCGCTTTACGAGCGTTGCGAGAGGATATAGAGGTTAAACACTTGAAGATGGTATATTATGCTCTTGTGGAATCTAGACTAAGATATAGCATACAATTTTGGGGACATGCCTATAACTACAACATCCAGAGAGCCTTTATATTACAGAAACGAGCCATCAGAACGATCTTGCGTATACCACAAAGAGAGAGCTGCCGCAAACACTTTGCAAAGTTGGGCATATTAACGGTACCATGTCTATACATTCTCGTCACTTTAAGTAATTTTAGCAAATATATAACAGATTTTGAAACTAGTGAACAAAGGCAGGCTAGAGAAGACACACGACGTAAAGATTTTAAATCGATCATACAGCCACAATTTAATATTGTTAAACATAGTCCTCGCTACCAAGCAGTACAATTGTTCAATAAGTTGCCTGAGGAGTTAAAAAGTATAGTTTACTCAAGTACATTTAAGATAAAGCTTAGAGACTTCCTACTGAACAAATGTCTGTACAGTGTCGATCATCTCTAAACCTATATAATATGATTAATATAAATTGATATAAAAAATTGATTTAATGTAATGATTGTTTTGTATGAATTTCTATGTTGTAATGTATTGTAATGTTTTAATTTATTGTAATGGTTAATGTTTTAATTTATTGTAATGGTTAATGTTTTAATTTATTGTAATGGTTAATGTTTTAATTTATTGTAATGGTTAATGTTTTAATTTATTGTAATGGTTAAATTTATTCTTATTTTTCATTTTATGTATAATTCAAATACAATGTTGGTATTGTTTTATGAATAAATGACTATGACTATGACCTTCCTTAACGAGCTGGGGTAGATGGAGCGATTCCCTGCCATCCACCCATATGTCAAATACGCAAATTCAGCGTACTATACCATACCAAGGTTACAAGTAACTGGTGAACAAGTAAATATTGCTGTTTCCCTTCTTAATAGTATAATATAAAAAAGTACAAGAGAGGTAGGGCACTAAACTAGTGTGCAAGCCCGACTGGGAAAGGACCTCCACTATACACAAGACCACAGCCAAATAACTAAACACAGTGGTGTAGTTGTGTTCCTGTGTGTGAGTAGTCTCCAGCGCTCATTAGGAATGAGTTTTGAAATAAACATATTCCTATCATATACTTATACATATCTTGAAGTCTTAGGGTAAAAAATGGGTTGCCAACACGCAAGTGATACCTCTGGTATTGCAAGCGTCCATAGGCTATGGTAACTGCTTAACATCAGGTGGACTGTATGCTTAATTGCCACTCAAGTAGTATAAAAAAAAGTACAACAAACACATTATTCATACCTGTTACAGCTTCACTCAACTGTTCAGAATCATCCATAAGTCTAGTTTTAGATGCTGTCATCAGCAAAATGCAATATTTGGCCCAACACCTGGCTACATCAGCAGATCTGTGCTTCAATGTCTCCATCTTTGCCAAATAAACTTCATCATTATTGTTTTCTGTGGCTCTAAGTTTCTCTTCATACTGCTCTAAAATTGTTGAAGCAGCCGCTAAATGGTAACGAGCCTGCAAGAATCCATTGTTTTCAGCAAAAAACTGTGATAATGTTGCCGAATTCAAAGCCCAGTCGATTGGTTCAAAATCATTGTACTGCAACTGCCTACGCAATGTGACGTGACAATACACAGCTGATTTTAAATTCTCTTTCAATGAACCATACACTTGAGCTAAATAGTACAAGGTAAATGTATGTGCTTTCTCTAGTTGCATGATATCGCCCATAAGATTATCTTCCATAGAGCTCACAATGTGTTCAATAGGTAATGGCACCTGCATAGTGCATTTAAAATTTTCATACAAGTCTTTAGCCTGAAGCAAATATGTTTTAGCTTTATCAGGTTCATCGCGGTTAGACCAGAGAATACCCAAATTATTGTAAACACCTAAAATAGTGATAATAATTTCGGGTGTTGAAGCATTAGGTTTAAGCAGCTCGACTGCTTCCGATAGTGTCTTTTCACTTGCTGTCAACTCCTCAGTGTCCATCTCAATAATACCAATGTTCATTAAAACGACACCAATCATAGCGTGCAGCTTAATTTCATCCAAACAGGACTTGTTTCCCTCTAATTTCTTCAAATTCTCATACATACCAACGAGTATATTTTTCGCTTTATATTTGGACATATAAGGGTCATTTTCCGGATCATTTTTGCTGTCCTCGTCTAAAAGTTTGCGGCTCTTAACATAGTTTTCGTGAAAATCATTGAGAATTTCTTTTAAAGACATATCGCCACTCATTGTCATGATTTTTGTTTTGATTTGGCGTAACCTAGAATATTTTCTCTATTCTGACAAACCTAGCGTGAAAGATACGATACGACAGACTTACACAATCGATCTTAATAAAGGCGAATAGTTTGTAAGATTATCTACCAAATTAAATTGCAATTACGTGGTACGTATAAATGTTAAATATTGTATTATTTTTTCTTGGGATATGATTATGAATGATGACACACTGGTCACTGACGTCTTTCGGAAACAACAACAAAAAATATAGGAACCAGTCTCATTCAGCCCCGTGCGTTATGTTTCTGAACGAAATCTCAATTTTCCTGCCATCTATGAACAAACTAGGTACCTATTCAACCTTATTGAAATTGCAATGCTGAGATTACAAAATACGGATTACAGATATTTTTATTTGAAAGGATGTATACCTATAATATTTTGTATATGCATAAATATAGCGGTAGGTGCTTTGTTACTCATAGTAACTTGATTATTGACATTAGGCGCATTCATTTTCCTGCTTGTAAAAAACATTGGTAAATCCTGTTTGTTTCCTTGCAAATACCTATAGTAAAGTTGTGTAAAATTAGTTTAGGATGTAGGCATGAAAAAATAAAACTACTTTGCACTGTTTATTCTTAAATCAAGTACCTCACAATTTTATACATCACCCATCAAAACATTGACAGATATACAAACATCATTCATATCATTTGGCATGATTCCCTTATTCACAAAGACAACATAATTTTACATAATATTTATTATTTACATTGTACTGATGAATGTTAAAATATAAAAAAAAGTTTCTTAAGTCAGTCCTTCATATAAAATTGTTATTAAAAACAGAAAAATATTTCATGAACAAGGGAAAGCACCCTTATATCTAAATAACAACATAATTAAGTATGTTACAAACAGTGCACTCTACGAATGGCATTGCCAATAATACGTGTATTAGGAACCAGGAGGCTCCTGGTCCTCCATAGAGAGGGCTCGAGGTGGTGTGTGGGCATTTAATTGTGAGAACACCTCTTTTTCTCCCAATGCCAATGGGTCTGGTTGTGTTGCAGCTTCATTATGAGGGTACTCCATCATAGGAGAAGGTGAAACCGGCCTTACAACCCCAGCCCCAGTTGCTTCTTGTTCCTCCAAAAACCTATCCATGTAGTCTGTATGTCCTGGATGCAAAGTGTACTTTTTCTTTTCCAATCTTGCTTTGTTTGCAAAAATATCATGTCTTTCTGTCTTTTTCCATATGTAGTAGAACTGCACTAGTTCTCCAACAGACCGTGTTCTTACTTTATGTTGTCTGATTAAATGAAAATCTTTGCCATGAGCTTTTAATCCATTTTCAAAATTGCGACACTCCTCTTCTGACCATAGACTTGCATGTGGAGGTGTTTGTGCTGATATACGCCTTCGTCTTAATGCTTCTTCAACATTGTGACCACATTGCTGAAGTAAGTACAGAGCTTCTTCGTCATCTCTAAGCTGTTTCCCTCGAGGCACAGCCTCTACTCCCGTTCCCGAGTTCATTACACAAATTTTCTTCATATATTCCTCTGTAACTTTATCATCTAGTGTACATGGGTTCCATAGTAATTTGTCTTCATTTTCATAAGGTAATGCATCATCATAGCTACATAATCCTTCTGGAATCGCAGCTTGGTAGTCACTACCAACCATAATAGTCTTTTTCCAATCATCCTCATCAGGACTATAGTCATAATCATCTTCTTCTTCAGATGGCGGTCTGGACCCTGACCTAAGGCAACGTGTGGCTTCAGGACTAGTAGTCTCACTGTATATTTGCTGTAATGCAGATTCTGGCTTAATTTCAATCTCTTCGGGCACCACTTCAGGGACTGGTTCCTGGGGAATGGGTTTATCCATGGTTCTGTCGTATCCGTACAATGCCAGTAGTTCCTCTAAAGGCATATCACCCTCTCTTTGAAGGCTGTTGAGCTCGGCCTTGGGGTCCTGTTGCTCTCCCGCCGCTAAAGCCTCTTCTTCGTCTAGTGTTCTTTCGTCATCAAAATCATTTACCATCATATCAACAGTGGGCTCGAATAGAGACTTGTCGTTCCCCACGTCCATGCTCGCATCGTGTTCGCTTACATTGGACACCAGCGCGCAATCTGACATGACTACCACGGTACCAAACTATGGATATTGTATCACCAAAACATTATAAGTATTCAATGTTATTAATACTAATTTACGTAGTTTAACATTAAAATAAATAGAAAACATTACAATTATGACATATTATGCGATTTTTTATGAAATAAACGAAGAAGAAAACAACAATATTTTGAGTCTTTTGACACGACAACCACAGGGTTTGACGGTCCTATTGTCAAGTCTTGACAGATCTAATCTTTTGTGGTCTATGCCTTTCAAAACAATAATTACTCCCAATATGAAGCTAAGCCTTTTCAGTTCTTCTGTAATCGCTGGTTCTGATTTTTTTAAAACCATGAATTAATTGAAAGTTTTCTGTAATAAATCACACATGATCTTACACACATAACTATAATGTATCCCAGATTGTGGGGCCCAAATCAAGTGGTGTTCAAGCACCCTTGCTACTTTAGGATATATCCTTTTGTTATTTTCAGTAATCGTGTTTTGTTTATCTCTAAAATTAAAATTACCTAGTGTTTTTTATTTGAATCATCTTGTACCTAATCAAAAACTTATCTTATCGAGCAGCTCAATTGTCTAGGGGACGTAAAATCATTCTTCTGACTAATGTAACTTTTGTGAGTGGGTGGGTGATTGAGTGCGCGGATACATAATTAGTGAGAAAGTCACGTAACTCTTTCAATCACCCACCCAAACTCATTGTCACTTACTCGATTAAGTACTCATTCCATAATTTATTTATTTATTAACTTTTTGATTTATAATTGCATTCGTGTAGACTAGAATAATAATAAAATGTACTTTATTTGTTTATGTCAGGGACAAGGTTCATCCTCACATCCTTGCACCTCAAACATGCCGTACCGTAAGATTCCAGAGGAATTTCTTACCACGTACGATAAGGTTGTGTAATGAGCTCCCTGCCGAGGTTTTCCCAAGAGACTATAGCATGGGATTCTTCAAGAAAGGAGTTATAAGATTTTTAAAGGGTTCGGCAACGCGTGAGTGACACCCCTGGTGTTGCAAACGTCCATAGGCTACGGTAACTGCTTACCAGCAGGCGGGCCGTATGCTTGTTTGCCACCTTGGTAGTATTAAAAAAAAAATGTAACTATGAAGCTGATAGAACAATATCGAATATTTATTCAAATACATTTTGTCGCTTGGCCAAATACATATTAATTGTATGAGCTTATAACTTAAAATATAAATAAAGGTAAATCTAAAATTAAACAGACTCAAAACCTAAACTAATTTCTAAAAACTTTAATGAAACCATAAACGTAATTACTTTCATTACGCCAAAACCCTGTTACCCATGTTTATATAAAATTGTCATCAATTTTCCGTCAATGTCAAACAAATATCTGTCAAGTGAGTGCGTTTCCTTACTGAAAAATTGTTATTTGTATTTTAACTGAATTAAAATGTCGCTTGGTAATATTTCGGTATCAATAAAATAAATTAAACTTCCTGCAACTGAAACCGACACCATGTTACGAAACTTATTTGTTCTGCTAGTAGCAATCGTGAAAGTAACGCACAGTTTTTCGGATGTAGGAAAATGGGATCTACCACTGAATGGGGTAAGTACTTGAAAAAATGTATTGTGATTTGGTTTTCTTGCGCTATTAACTATAATGTGTTTAATTTGAATTAAATGCTAGAAACTGCTATGTGACAAAAAATAAGCTTTTTATTAGGGCCGTGAATAAGGTTGCCACCGGTCGAAAAAGGGTATAATAAATTGAAAAAAGGTAAAATATAAATAACTTTATTATTTTGTGTGAACATATATCTTTTCTCTTAGCAATAATATTATGGTTGCTAAACACCATTAATGTTGTGCAGTTTTTATTTTTATATTATGCTATATCAAATTTAAAAATAATTTCTTCTCATGGCACCTTTTATGAAGATTTTAAATCGTGTATAGTAGGTAATATGTATAGTAAACTGCTTTTACATAGTGAATTGTGTCCATGACATAGTAGAGTACAATTTATTATCTAAAATAACATACAACATTGCATTGTGAAGTTAGGTGGTAACCCTGAAGTTCTCTGTGTGAATCATAGAAAATTAAATCATAATAGGTATTGCATTACAAATATTACCTTTACTATAGGAATACTACAATGTTTGAATAACAAAGTCCTCTGTATTTGTTGTTATTGTTTTTTGTTTTCTTACCTTGAAGTTAAAATTAGATTTGTATGTAATGTTAAAAATATAACTGATTAACTGTTAAAAATATGACTGAAAATGGAAATTTAAATTACATTGTTTCTAAAACAGTGTTTCTAAAACAGTATTCCTAAAACTGTATTCCTAAAACTGTATTTCTAAAACAGTATTTCTAAAACATTGTTTCTAAAACATCAAATAGAAACACATAGAAGTATTATCAACAAGATTAAACACAATATAGCATAAAAATCAAGATTACAGTTGGCATAGAGATACTTACTTTGGCCAATTTATGGAAAAAACCAACTTGAAACTTTTTGATTTACTATATAATAATGAGCTTGTGACACTGGTCAATGTAACATTTAATTATAAAAAATATCCTATCTGGCTGTCTGTATGCTTTAATCTTTTATACCACATAAAAAAAAAACATGCGGTTTTCACTATCATTTAAAGAATTACATCCATAGGGTCTATATAATAAAGAAAGGCAGAAAATAACCAAAGCTAAGCTAGTCTGTGTCACTAGTAATATAATGAAGAGAAAAGATTAGTTTATTGTTTGTTATGAATAAAGTCAAAAACTACTAAACTGATTTTAAAAATTCTTTTTTCTATAGAAAGCCATATTATCAGTGAGTAACAGAGGCTACATTTTTTTAAAAATACCTATGAAAACTAAATAAAAGTCTACCTAAAAAAAAAAAAACCAAGCGCAGCTCTGTCATCCAGGTACTGAATGATTGAGCCAACTCTGTTGATTGTACCTATATTGTTTATGATTCCATGACTGAAACTAAGTTATTTAACATTATCTGATAATCTATAGTAAATTTAATCTGACAGTGGGTTATGCTTATATTTAATTAAATATTGGTTTAATACCTGCTTTGTTTATAATTCTAATTTCTATCTAAACTATGTTATTTATGTTTTAAATATATTTATTTATGTTTTAAAAATTGGCTTGGGAACTAATTCATTCTGCCCATAGAATGTTGTAGGTTTTAATACATTTTTTTTAAATATTTTTGAGTGATATAGTATTTTTGAATCAATGTGTTTTTGTTTTATTTTTTCAGGAAAATTGTCTCTTTACACTAGCTAAGTCATTATTTCAGGATTCTAAGCTCATTATAATGTGTAAGTATACTTTATTGCTATTTCATTATTTATAAATTTAATAATTATAGTAGCTAGATTATAAGCTATTAATGTTGTCAATTACCATCATAGTCAATGATATTTTAAAGAAAGATAATTATGCTACCTTCATACTGAGTGGTGTTCAGTTTTGTTACCATATGTTAGTGCGTATTAGAGATTACAACTATGAATGCGATAGATAATATGGAACGTAATGATATAGAAAGAGATAGTGATAGATGAAACGAAGCTTCTGTTAATGACAACCGTTTCCACATGCTAGTCCGATATCTGCATCTTTCTTACTATAATATTATTGATCATAGTTTGTTGTGTGTATTGTTTTAAATTAGGTTTTATACAAAGTTTTATTTACAACTAGCTGTTGCCCGCGGCTCCGCCCGCGTTTATGTCGGTTATCGCTGCAAAAAGTAGCCTATGTGTTATTCCAGACCATAATCTATCTCTGTGCCAAATTTCATTCAGATCTGTTCAGTATTTTTAACGTGAAAGAGTAACAAACATCCATCCATCCATCCATCCATTCTTACAAACTTTCACATTTATAATATTAGTACATAATAATACATGTCCAATCCTATCATAAAACTTAAAATTATTTCTACAGTAGGCATAATTAATGCATGCATAGCTCATTAAGTGGTTACTTTATAATTTGTCACTGCGCTGTGTGTTGTGGGTTCCCCACACAAGGAAATACATCAGTTTTGTGTGTTTGTAAAGTCATCTGCAAACTGGGCTTCTAAATTTATCTCTCTTTTCACTATTAGAAAGCGAACATAGGCTATATTTTATTAAAAAAAAAAAAATTGACCTTTAAAGGTCCACCCGTGCTAAACTGAATATTTTATTATTAGGAGACCTGAATTCTGTATTTCTTTATTCTCGTTTGTGGAATGTAAAAAAAGTTGGACACCGTTTATTTGGACATGCTATCAAAAAGCCTACCTATAGCTTAGTAGAAATATGGTAAGCTGTTTTAAAAATAGAAGTCTAGTCTTCTATTTTTAATTGTTATGTTGAACTCAACAAAAATGATTGAAATGTCCATAAATATGTCTATGTGTACAATTAACAATGAAAAACTATGCAATGCACTACTGGTAGGTATGTAGATTGTTGTTGTTGTTATTATAGTAACAATGAACATTCTTAATCTGTGCAAATGACACAAACTGTACATCTTCTTCGTCGTTCCCTCATTGCTGAGGATCGCGACCACATGCTACACGTCTCCAAGCTATGCGGTCTTCTGAAGTGTGGAACGCACGATACATGCTACCTACAAACGCCTTCTTAATGACGTCTGACTATCTTGCCGGCGCTCTGCCTTGATCGCTATGTACATGTCTGATCAAAAATCTGACCAGTCTGTGTGTTGAAGAGAAGCAGGGCACCATAAAAGCTAGCAAGCCCGGCTAGGAAAAGACCTTATAGAAGACCACAGCCAAATAAATACACACAATGGTCTAGTTGTTACCCTATCACTAAACCCTGGTTTTACAAATTTTCGCTGAGTCTAGTCAGCAGAAATTCCCCAGATGTTACAAGTGTACATAGGCTACGGTAACTGCTTACTACAGGCGGGCCGTATGCTTGTTTGCAGTCTAAATAATCTTAAGCATGTTTTTATGACTCAAAAGGCTTGACCTATACTTGATTTTTTATGCCTACATTTAATTTATTTCGAACATTTTCCATCATAATTTATTATAAGTTAATCAAAAATTTTGTTCCCTCTCAAAAATATCACGTGTTAAAGGGACAGCGAATCTCCCGTTTCCTGCTTCGCTTTATGTACTCTACGGACATTTTTCAGTATGTTAAGCGCATTAAATATTATAAAACGAGTTTCAAGGTGACCTGAAATACGCATTTTTCAGTATTTTGCGTACGCGTTGATTTTTCTCAATGGAGACACGAGCCTATAGTGTATATTTCACATAGCATGGGTACGCTGTGACGTTTGACATATGGAGATAAAGATAAATGAAAATAACAAAAGATTAAATGAGAGTTTATCAATTAAATAGTCTAGGCTTGATTCTAGATTGATATCTAGGATTAATTCAATAAGTTTTATACTCTTCATGTTCAAATGTCAAACGCGAACGCCACAGTACCTATGCTGTCCTACTAATATTATAAATGCGAATGTTTGTAAGAATGGATGGATGGATGGATGTTTGTTATTATTTCACGTAAAAACTACTGAACGGATCTGGATGAAATTTGGCACAGTGATAGATTATGGTCTGGAATAACACATAGGCTACTTTTTACAGCGATAACAGTTACCTTTCATACATGATATTTTATTTATTTTGATTGCGGGAGATTTTGTAGTGCAAAAGTGAGTGCGCAAACATAGGTGCACTCTTTATACTCTCACTCTCGTGGTCTGATGGGACGGCAGTCCGACACGTACGGAGATATATCAGCCATACGTGCTTTTCGAGCACAGGGGTGGGTGTGCGGCGACGCCAATTAACTAACCTAACTTTGGACATTTATTGTGATTTTCTTCATATATCTTTTTTTGGCACGAGAACTCGGACCTTGTGATCAGCAGTCGCGCAAATGCTTGGTTATTATAGTAGCCAGCTAAGAAAGGAATAATCAAAATTCCCACAAGACTGAAAAAACTGCACACAACGACAAATTAGATACACTTTTAACTGATGATAAGCAGTTACCGTAGCCTATGGACGCTTGCAAGGGGACCCTTTAAAATCCTTATAACAACTTTCTTGAGGAACCCCATGTTATAGTCTCGAGAAAACCTCGGCAGGAAATTGACAAAAAAAAGCTACTGAAAACGAACATTAAAAACTTTGAAAATCATTTTCTCGTGTAATCCATTATCGGCTATTTCATATAGCTAAGTATTAGATTGTATCTTATCTACTGGACACTTTCCTGTTATCTGATTACGTAGGCTTTATATATTTATTCCCCGTATTACCTATTATTCATCTATAGTTATTGCAGTAAATGTTAGAAGTGTGGTATATTAAGTACTTTAATTCAGTATTATTTAAATAAATTAAAATTGAAGAGGGGTACCATACTAGCGAGCAAGCCCGACTAGGGAAGGACCTCCACGTTACGGAAGATCACAGCCAAATAACTACACACAGCGGTGTAGTTGTGTTCCTGTGCGTGAGTAGTGTGGTCTCCAGAGCTCAGAGGGATGCTGAAAGAAACGTTTTCCTATCCTAGGGATACTCCATCTTAAATCGTCAATAAGTGCCAAGCGTCCCAGATAGTATTAAAAAAAAAACTTAATAAATATTTTTACGGCACTTATTCTACCATTTAAACAGAATACAATGACTAAATTCGGATCGTTATGATTATAAAAGCGTCAGTTCAAAAACCCGTTTTCGAAGTCAGATATTTTTATATATTATTATAAGTACTTCGAAACGCAAGACCCGTCTGATGGTAAACAGTTACTTAAAGCCTATGGGTTCCTCAGGAGCATTATTTGCACCTATGGGTAACCTTGGAATATAAAAAAATAAAGTTATTAAAAAACGGTTCTCCTTAAATGATCACTGGAGACCTATACTATCGCACAGGAACAGAACAACACCACTCTGTGTGTAGTTATTTGATTGTCTTCTGTAAGGCAGAGGTTTTACCACAGTCAAGCTTACTCGTTTGTATGATGCCCTAACTCTTTTAATATAATATAAAAATGATTGAATGAATGATTTTATACAGTACATCTGTTTGTATCCCCGCGCTTGCTTAGAGAATTAGGTCGTGTTTGCTTCGCCCAAATGTTCAAGGTCGTTGGCGATATCCCAAGTCTTAAGCAACCAAGGGCACGGTTACCTTATGAATGACTGCACTGTATTTAATCTGAACGTCTTAGTGCTTCGGAAGGCATGTCAAAGCTTATTCCCGACAGATTTCGGTAGAATCCTATATCGGTGATCTGAATAACTCTGTCACGAGTTGTTAAGATCACCGATCCTCTACCATCACTGTTATCGAGTGGTTTGTGGCCACTCTGTGGTCGTCTAACACGTAGGTAAATATTTTCATTTTAGTATTTTTGATATCACACTTTCCTCCTATCGTTTTCCTCCTATAATGTCCGGTTATTTTACTTCACAATCGTTAGTAGGTTTTAATAACGAGGTTAATTAGTACCTAACTATTTAGTATTTTAATCTGTGTGATACCAATATCTCTACACGCGGCTGCGCCCACGCCCACGGGAACAGTTTTTTTTTGGGATAAAAGTAGCCTTTCGGACCATCAAGTTGATTTCGCGTAAAGTTGCATTCCGTAAAAGTTGATTTCCCAGAATGTTGAATCCCATAAAGTTTAATGCCGATGTGCTATTCCAGACGATATGCTATCTGTTAGTTATGCAATTTCCATTCAAACTTTCGCATTTTATTAGTAGTTTAGATTACAAATAACATACTTCATTAAAGTCATGTATATGTTCTGTCTTTATAAAGTGGACGATTCATTAGAAAACTGGTTGTTTATCTTTTCAATGTTTATAAAACTTTGTTTGTATTTGTCGTTGTTCGCGGTATAATTCGACGAATAGGAAGTAATATTTTATCTGTGTGTCAGTAGATTGTATCTGTTGTTACAATAACCATTAAATACTATAGATATGAACGGACATTTCTTGTTTGCGAGCAAGCAAGCCCGACTGGGGAAGGACCTCCACTTTAAAAAGACTAACTAAATAACTACCTACAGGTTGCCAGCGCTCATTTAGGGTTGCGTTTTTAACGTAAAGTTTTTATATACCACTAGCTGTTGCCCGTGGCTCCGTCCGCGTGGATGTCGGTTATCACTGTAAAAACAGTTTTTATCTGATATACTGATCGCGAGGTCACGGGTTCGATTCCCGGGTCGAGCCAATAATAGGGCTTTTCTGTCAAGAAATTCACAATAGATGCCCGGAGTTTGGAAATTGACGGTGTTTACAGTCCCTCGAAAAGCAAGCAAAGCCGTTGGTCCTACGCCTGATCTCTTTCCGGTCGTGTCCGATTACCGTCCCATCGGTCTATGATAGTGAGGGAATAAAGGGTGCACTTGCGTTAGGAGCCTAGGACATTACTTAAAATGACAACTCCTGCTCTAAAGACAAGCCCTAAGTCGCGAGGCACTTTGCAAATTGTTTGTTCTGTGTCTGTGTGTAATTGATCTATAACATTTATGTATTTAAAAATATAGTCAAAGTTAAACTCATTTATTAATTTAGATCAAATACATAATACTTATGAACGTCATAAAAACAAATGCCAGCATACTTTTTTCGTACGGCCAATTCGCTGACTTTGGTAGGGCCTCGAGAAGAATTGGCAAGAAACTCAGGCCACTCTTATCTCTCTCTAATCGTCAGAGTATAACATTTACAATTTGGTATGAGTTACAATACTGGTGTTAACAAAAAGGTACTTAAGTATGTTTATCAGTTGTCTGGTTGCCAAACTAGGTAGCACCTGCCTACCTGTGTACCTAGTTTAGCAACCAGGCAACTGATCTGGCTGGCTGGCTCTGTACGGAGCTATATGGAATACACAAAGTTTTAGTCACATTTTGGACCCTACAACACCTAGCGCGGTGTAGACCATATACAGTCGTTTGTTCTGTAAATTGATCTGCACCAGGGCCACTCAAGAGATCTAGGAGACACTGCTTGTTATAATATACAAGCCGACTGAATATTTTCTAAAATTTTCTTCTATACAAACCTTGTCCTGCCAAGAAAAAACACAAAAAAAAGAATTGTCTAATTTGGCGCAGTCGATCGGAAGTTATGCGCGTACATACATTTGGGGGTTTCATTTTTTTTATATGCTACTAATGTTATAAACGCGAAAGTTTGTAAGTATGCATGGATGGATGGATGTTTGTTACTCTTTCACGTAAAAACTACTAAACGAATCTGGATGAAATTTGGCACAGAGATAGATTATGGTCTGAAATAACACAAAGGCTACTTTTTACAGCGATAACCGACATCCATGCGAAGCCGAGGGCAACAGCTATAGATTTATATTATTATTGTTATGTAAGCATTATAATTATTATTGTTTTGTTTCAGTAAAATGTGACGTAGAAAATGCAACAGCAGTGGCGGTTAGTTATACGTGGACTAAAACAAAATGTTCTCCAGATTATTTACATTATTTTGAACAGGTATTGTTGATTTTATTTTTTCTTATTAATAATAATAATAATTATTTATTTATCTTCCACAAAGGCAACTTAAAGCTAGAATAACATACTTCTATAGTTATTAACATAGCCTTGTTGGAGACTGGTATCTGCACTAGGAAACCCTGTCACACAGATTACCAGGCATTTTTATTGGTAGCGTTCTTCAGTGATTTTATTTATAATCTTTAGGTGGCAAACAAGGTACGGCTCGCCTGATGGTAAGGAGTTTCCGTAGCTTATGGACGCATGCAATAACAAAGGTATCACTTGCATGTTGCCGACCCAAAAAAAAACCCAAGGGTTTTATGGAGTTTCCCTGAATAATATATTTGAATGGTATAGAAATGCGTGTGTAGGCCTCCAACATAGTGAACCGAAGACCTGGTAAAGGTTGCAGGCAGCCGATGGGCAAGGTCAGTTCAAGACTGACTGCCGCGAAAATCCTTGCGCGAGTTCTTTGTCCAGCAGTAAACGCAGATGGTGATTTGCCTCTTCAAAAGTACCAAAAGCTGGGTATATACTATCATCATGTCATTTTAAGGATGTTAATTTTATTTGGTCCTAAGCCGACTTTGTCGATCGACTGTCGGCAACTTTCACCAGGTCGTTGGTTCACCTTTTTGGCCTGCCCATGGTGCGTCTTCCAGTTCGGTTTTGTACCAGCAGCCATCAGTTCTGCGAGCTATTTATGCCTTGCCTAATCTAATACAATTATGGCAATCCTTCCATATATGTCTGTCACTAGGTAGTCTTTGCCTTTTTGGTCTAGTAATTTGAAAACGAGAGCTGATCACAATACCGGGTTCGATTTCTGGCCTGGTTTTGGCCGGCCGGTAAGTACGGTCAGCCCAAAAAAAAAAATTGAGATTTTCAGTCAAGAAATTCACAATAGATGCCCAAAGTTCGGAGATTGGCAGTGTTTACACTCCTGTGCCTCGGAAAGGTGCACTTTTTATTCCCTCATTTTCATAGTCCAATAGGACGGGAATTCCACACGAGCGGAAAGAGATCAGGCTCCTACGCCTGATCTCTTTCCGCTCGTGTGGAATTCCTCCTTTCCTTCCTTACCGGACCATTCATCGGACCTGTATTTGCTCACTATAATATCTCCCGCGCTAGTCTCCATCGAGAGAAATTCAGTTAAGAGGACATAATTATCTCTTTTTTTCTTTTCAGCAACAAGTAGTGGATTGTTCTATAAAACCTGAAGACATTGAGGAGAATAGAGCTGATGCAGCTATTGACGAGAATGGGACGACTCCGGTATTGATCAGGAAAGAAATAAAAAATATACAGTGCACTGACAAACACATTACGTTTATTGAGGGTAGTACGGAGCCTGATGTTAATAAAGATCCTAATGGAGCTGTGAGTATTACTTTAATTGTATAATTAGTGTTTTTTACAAAACATCTTCCTATAGAGCAAGACCTAGCGACATGTTTATTTATTTATTATTATGGTTTGTCGACAGCAAAGGTATTACATATGTTTATTATAATTACTTATAGGTAGTAGGCTGATACCTTTGCCAATTATGGACTAACCAGCATGGTTTTCAAAAGGCGACAACAAAATTACTAAGTTAAAAATACGAAAAATAAATTATTTAGGATATAAAGTTAACAATAATAAAATATAGAATAATGGTACAATTATTGCATGTTGCTATTGTTGGAGACTCGGAAAGCATTGAATATTTTAAATTTAATTTTGGCATCATGGTAGATGTCAATATCAGGTGTGGACTTGGATATTCGATTAAATTCTTTGCAAATACGATGAAGGGGGGAGCTGCAACCAATGTTCGTCTTGCAAGTTGGCATGTGGTAAATATCAGTGATAGGGTACCGTGGTATTTTGCGCGGAACTTGGAGATTGATGCGTGACACCAACTCACCGCTATCAAGCTTGCCGTTTGCTAGTTTATGCAGGAATGATAAATCCTGCACAATACGTCGTTCACGCAGGGAGAACATCTTGAAGTATTCCAGCCGTTGTTCATATGGACATCTATGTGAAATGCCACTGCAGGTGTAGGCAAGGTTCCTAGTGAATGCACGTTGAATGCTCTCAACACGCTGAGAATGTACTGCATAATGGGGGCTCCACACTACGCTTGCATATTCTAATTGGCTACGGACTAAGCTATTGTAAAGTGCGATTTTAGTTCGAGGTAGCTGAAATCCCTTAGTACTGCGTATTATGAATCCAAACATCTGTGCTGATTTAATAACGATACTGTCAATATGACTATTGAAATTAATTTTAGTATCCATAATATATTACCATTGCCATTTTAAAAGTCATGAATATTCACAAATTAGTTAACCAGCAGAAGTATAAAAGGCTCTTCTGACGACTCTCTGTGGCTGGGGTGTTTAACCCTGAAATAACATACTTAATTTAAAAATAGAAAAAATAATATAATTTACTACAAATTTTAGGATTGAAAGTATGACTAAATTTTATTTCTTACCCTCTTTTTTATTTTAGGGTCTAACACCCGGATCGCACAGGGTTGTCAGAAGAGCCTTTTGTACTTCCGCCGGTATAAAGGCGAAAGCTCTCCCTCTACCTTACTGTTCATATTTTAATTCTTTTTTCAGAAATCTTCTCGTCACAGCCTTCTTACAGTGGAAAAGGATGGCATATACATGTTAAAAATGTCTGTGACCTCCAAGGCTAATTTCAAAGCTACAGTGAGCGTGGAGATGGTGGCGCCCTCTGGCTACCTCAGCGCTGCTATATGGCCCTTGTTGCCGGTAAGTTAAACTATCCCATATCATCATTATCACCCTATCATTATTAACACTACCATTATAACCCTATCATCACTCTATCATCATCATCAGCCTATCACAGTCCACTGCTATACATTGACCTGTCCGAATGTATGCCACTTGGCACGATATTGTTAGATTAAAAGTTAATTTAACCAATTTACTTTTGTTTTTTAATATAATGACTGGCTTGTTGCCTGGTGAGTGACCCTGGCTGCTAAGCTAGAGGTCATGGGTTTGATTCTTACCTAGGACAACATATTTAGCTGTCCCAAGACTCCTGGGCCCCAATTCTGCTAATTTACGGATGGCTCAATTGAATTTGAATTGATTCTCAATTGAATCATAATTGTACAATGTACATCGCTGTGTGTCGTTATTTGCTTGTGGTTTTCTGTAAGGTCTTTCCCAGTTAGGCTTGCTAGCTTGTATGGTGCCTACCTAGCTTGAATTGTCAATGTATTGTGCAGTTCTTCGGCGTGATGTGTGGCGTGTACACAGTGCTGTGCACAGGATGGCTGGTGGTGTGCTGGTTACAGTGGCGAGACTTGCTGCGGATACAGTACTGGATCGGAGGTGTCGCGCTCCTCGGTATGGTGGAAAGTGCCACCTACTATGGAGTCTACTCGAATATTAATAGCACTGGGTATGTTTATTTTATTTTATCTTTATTTGTTATGTTTCCCCATTCCGTCCCGTGGGTGTCGTAAAAGTCGACTAAGGGAGCAACTCAGGCAGACAATATTCACTGCAAGAGAGGGATAACTGGAAACAAAACCCTATACCAACCCGTATAGGCGTGTATTTCTCATCCTCTTTGTCATTTTAGGGTTAAACACCCCAGCCACGGGCGGTTTACAGAAGAACTTTTTATTATTCTGCAGGTATAAAAGAGTTTGTGAATTTTCATGACTTTTCAAATGAAAAAAGTAAATACGTTGCTGGCTCTCCCTCTATTGCTATACTTATGTACTTACATTGTTTTTTTTTTATTACCTAATCACTTGGAAAAGTCTTACTGTGTTTTCCTGTAAGGGCATGCCAGGCCCAAAATATTTGCTAGATATGAATTAGCTGTATGTTAATCACCTAGGCTATATCAATTTACGATTTGTTTCAGATACTTCAATGCAGAAGTGTATATGTTTGCTGAATGGATATCTGTCGCTAAGCGAGCCTTAGCTAGGATGTTAGTCATTATTGTGTCGCTCGGATTTGGTATTGTCAAGTAAGTTCATTTGTTAACTTTCATTAGGGTAATGTTTGTCCCCAGTCTGGGTGTAATTTGTAACCGTTAATTGTATGTTTGTAAAGTCCCCCGCGACGCAGGGCATGTTGCCAATGAGCTGCCAACTTACGTATAGGAACACAACTAAATTATTGTGTGTAGTTAATTAGCTGTGCTCTTTGCCAAGGTGAGATATACGCTCGTATACGTAACCCAACCTCTTTTGAAATTGTGACGGATTCGTTTCAATTTCTGTTTAAGTGTCATCATTGTTAGTCAGTATCAGTATCATTGTTATGTCTATTAAATATTTTTTAGCATTTTTGCTATGCAATCAGCTCAAATATACTTAAATATTGGAAAAGCACGAGCCCGGGGCTCGAATTTGTCCACCGCTTTTTTACGTCTTGGAGTGACGTCAGCTTCATTCAAACGTTAGCAATTACAGGTTCGAATCCTGCTCCGGGCTCGACTTTTCACATTGCTTTAATATTTATGTATTGTTATGTCTGTTCTGACAATAACGAACACAACAAAAAATTAACTAGCGGTCCAGCCGTTCACGCGTGATGCCGTGACCAAGGAAAATTTCATTTTTATATATAAATATGAACAGAGGCAGGGTACTAGCGAGTAAGCTTGACTATTGTGATAAAAGTTTCCGAGTAGGAGTGCTTACGTAATGTGTGTGTGGGGTACAGGCCGCGACTGGGCCCGGCCCTGCAGCGCGTGGTGGGCACGGGGCTGCTGTGGGGGGTGCTGGGCGGCATCAACGCGTGGCTGCGCCTGCACCACAAGGCCAGCGAGTCCAACCGCGACCTGCTGCTGTCCGAGGTGCCGCTCTCCTTGCTGGACAGCGCCATCTGCTGGTGGGTGTTCGTGTCGCTGGCGCACACCATGCGGACACTACAGCTTAGAAGGTACACGTACACAATATGTCATTACATATTTATTTATATATGTTTTAGTAAAAAAAAAACTTCTATATTCTTAAATATAGACTATTGACTATTTCTATATATTGTTACCAACTTACCAACCCGTAATATTTATATTAATACATTTGATTTTGTTAAAGTCTAGTCTAAACTTAAGTTTTTGTTTTTTGTTACGATTTAACTAAAACTACTCGACCGATTTTATAACTTTCTTCACCATTACAAATTTTATTGAAAAAAGAAAAATCCCTACGGGGGCAATCCCTAAAAAAAATATCCGGGACGTGCCGCTAATATTAAATATGAACAATCTAAATTATTTAGTCTAAAACTAACTTTTATGAATATTTACGCATGTGTAATTATTATAATAATAAAAGTATATAAACCCACGCCTCTTATAAGCATTTAGTTCCAAAAATACTCACTATGACGCCACTTACGCTAACTTCAGTCCGAACAATTTATTTATCCTACACTTTATAAATTACCTTATTCCTGACGAACAGTCTTAACAATAATAGCAACGATGTTTGTCCTCCTGCTTGGCACGGGTCTCCTCTTCTCTATCAAGAGAGAGAGAGTGGAGGGAGAGCCAGTGACGTTTTTACTTTTGTCATTTCATAAGTCATGAAAATTGGCACACTAACTCTTCTATACCTGTAGAATAATAAACTGCTCTTCTGGCAACCCTCTGCGGCCGGATTGTTTAACCCTAACGTGACAATGCTCTTGGGCCAGAGGGTTTAGGTTGCATTCACACACGCTGGACTAATACGGGTTGGTGAATCAGACATGTCTTTAGAATCTCTTCTAAGACATGTGGGTTTCAAAGTCTTATAATAACAGCAACCCATATATGTCCCACTGCTGGGCACGGGTCTCCTCTCCTCTATCAAGAGAGAGAGAGAGGGTTTTTAGGCCTTAATTCACACACGCTGGCCTAATGCGGGTTGGTAAATCAGACATGTCATTAGAATTTCTTCTAAGACATGTGGGTTTTTCTCACGATGTTTTCCTTCACCGTTAGCAGATGGCGAATCATTTGATTAGTACATATAAACTCCACAAAGTCAAATTCACTTTGGTACTGCCCGGGATCGAACTCGCACCTATTGCGTGCAAGTCCGTTACTTTCCCACTCGGCCACCAGCGCTTCAATTCTTCTAGTCTTACTATTATTAAATTTATTTAGGTATTTGCCCTTTTTTTTGTTTTAAAACCTCGTCACATGTTGTAATATCTATGAATTTATTTCAGAAATACGATAAAGTTGTCCCTGTACAGACACTTTACGAACACGTTGATATTCGCTGTGATATCGTCGGTTGTGTTCATGCTCTACTCCATCAAGTCTTACAGAGTACTTCATTGTATATCCGTGAGTATTATGTATTAATAAAATAAACTACACCATCACTTGTTTTTAAACGTTCTGGTCATTGCTGTCCATCCCAAGGTTGTCTGGAAGAAATCGCGCTTAGCGATAAGGCCGCCCATTGTACTAGATTATTGACTGTTTGGTATTTATGAGTAAGCTTTTGCAATTTTATGGTGTACTAGCTGTTGCCCGCGGCTCCGCCCGCGTGGTCCAAAAATAAAAATTTAAAAAGGCGAGAAATAATTATTTAAATAGGAAAAGATTACATTACTTAATATTTTTATGCGATATTTTTCTTTCAGTTTACTTAATTGTAATTATGTCCTTTAAGTACTTACTTAATTTTAGCTCATGAAAAAAGATGATATTTGAAATTTCAAGTCATTAAATTTCACGGACTTGAAAGTATTTTTGGTGTTGCCATTAACATAAACTTTAAAGTTATATTTTAAAGTGTTGCCAACTTAAACCTTTCAGGAATGGAAGGAGGTATGGATGGATGAGGCGTATTGGCACATGTTATTTGCTAGCGTGCTGACTGTCATCATGGTCTTGTGGCGTCCCACTAACAACAATCAGCGATACGCATTCACACCTCTTCTTGATAATGCTGAAGATGACGAAGGTAAAGTCTCAAATTTCTTAGTACTTACCTCTATTTTTGCTTCTAGATCCTATACAGTCCGTATGATCTTGATATAAAAAAAAATCCCTTCAGAAACTTGTTCAGGTTGCTTAGTAAACATAATAAAAGGCAAAGAAGTTAGTTGGGGAGAAGAGCTCAAAGATTTCTCTTTGTGGAAGATTAAACGATGCGTCGTAGTTCAACTAATATTTATACCAAACTAGCTGATCCGGCGAACTTCGCGCCGCCATATTCTTTTTTATGTGTTCTCAAAAAACCTTGTCCTGACAGTAACAAACACAAAAATAAAATTATCTAATTTGGTGCAGTCGATCGTAAGTTATGCGCGTAGGTACATAGATTTGGGGGGTTTTATGTTTATAGGTTTCTACAACTCAGATTCTATGCAATTTTTACAAACGTAAACATTTTAGACGTCATGTCTTTTAGTATTAACATTTTTTGAAGGTATTGCTTAGGTCCCTGCTGATGCACTCTACATTCGCTTTTGGGGCGTTTGTTGACTGAACAGTAACTTTAGAAATGAAACGCTGTTCTATCACTTATTGATCAGAAGGTTTAATAGTAATATGAAGAAGAAAGAAACGTTTCCACAAGTGAATTGTTCTGCGAGTAAAATAACATTTATCCTTTTTTTTCTCAGAAGAAGAAGAGCAATTCGTGAATGACGCATATGGCGTCAAAATGCGAGGTACCAACAGTAATAGTGATGCGCTAGAAGGTCGAGAACCGGAGCCCAACACTAATTCCCTCGACTCTGATCTCCGATGGGTGGAAGAGAACATTCCTACCAGCACACTGCCCCTGCTTGATTCAGATGAAGAAATTATTAACACCAAGTTTGAAGTGTCCAAAATGCAGTAATTACATAAGTAAAGTGTATAAAGTATTATCGTAAATGTGCAATGAGTTTTTATTTAAAACACATTATAATAAATTGTGAAAATGTCTATGTATTTCTTATTATTTTAAAATGACCTAAGCAAAAGATTATCAAGTACTACAGGTTTATATATATCTGTTTCAGACTTAGTTAAAATCTAATTTTGTGAGTAGCTGTTCTTACCAGGAACTGCCCTTTCGGATAGTGATTTAAAAGGTTTTAAAGTAGGGATCGTCCGGATACTCGTAAAAAGGGTTATTAAACGGGGAATTTTAAGCGCTTGAAAATAAAACGTTGAATGGGATCAAATAACCCTGGGTTATAGGGACGCGCGGTCGTGGTTATGGCATACTATATCTCTTTAAAGTGAGGACATTGACGCAATCTGACAAATAAGATACCGCTGCTTGCTACCTAGAAAGTCTTCCTTACAGGATGGTCATACGCATTCACTGCCGGCAACGCATATAATATGCGTTTTCGTTACTTTCACCCAGTGCCTTGAACGCGTCTGTGAGTTCATATATTTTGCGAGTTTCGCCCAGTGCCGTCAACGCACATGTGAGTTTTAATAATTCTACTATGCTCCACTTATGTTTAAAAACCCAACTACATACATAAGCATATTTAATTTAAAATAAATAAACATACATAAAAGCAGGCTAAGACCGTAGCTACAAACACCAGCCAACCAATCTTTATTAGTTTTCTCTCCACCTTGTCGTTGGCGGAATCATCGGCATAACAAAACGGATGGAGTCATAACTACACAAAAAAAAAATTACCCACCTTTTGGCTTCACCATAGTCGTGTAAAAGCTACCTATACTTTACAAAAAAAAGATTATTGTCACCAGATAATTAATTCTGATAGGAATTGTAGTGTATGCGCTAAAGCATGCATACGCTGTCTCGTGTGTACCTGTATTGGTTAACTAAACGTCACTGTGACAGTTGCAAAAAAGCGCGGCAAAGGGTAAGCGGGCGGGCGGGTATGTGAGCTGGGTGAGTAGGAGTAGGCTTTAAAACCGATTACCAAGTACAGGGCACTGTCGAGCCAGTGTGATAACGTGAGTAAACAACAAACACTACAGGAATAAAAATCAATTAAGTGCCTTTAAACTTTTTATTTATACATACACAATTAAATATATTTGTTCTTTAGACACATTCTTTGGTATATAAAATATAATATTGGTATATGGCCACAATACATTAGGTTAAAATGGAAGTTTTATAGAATTCAGTCATATAGAGTACATGGAAAATAAGTAATACACAATAAAAATTATTTAAACAGTAGAGAATATTATTATATTATAAACTAGGTATCATTTATAGTTAAAATACTTTGTGCTCTGTCTTATACATGTAATGGAAACTTTTTGGAAAGTATACCGTGGGACACAAACTGCATCAAAGAAGAGATGAACTTTAAAATATCAACCAGTGTCTGTCTACACATACCTGCATAGACTCGTACCAGACAGGTTTGTAGAGTATTTTTTCAGTTTTCGGAGAAATGTTTGAATATTGGATAAATATCTTAATTAGAAAGTTATTCTTTACTTTGATGATGTTTGTATCCGTCAGCGTATGGTTTTATATTACGCAATAATCTTGTTTTTTTAAGTTAAATATACAAGCGCACATAATATCAACTTTGCTCAATGTGTAGGTAACCTATAGGCGATTAGCCACATATATTATCTATAAATTAATCTAGCATGTTATCTGTGCTAGTGTGAGGTCCAACCTTTATGGTTGATTTAGAAAACTCCTTACGTATGCTCAAGCATACTTTTGGTTACTATTCACAGCTTGTCAGAAAGCCTGTGCGACTCGTAAGGAACGTTTGCTGTCTATGTTGAATATTATACTGGAAGACAATACTGATACAGTTCACTATTCAGTGACATCAAAAAGCCCGCAAGATTTATCCGATTGGTCAGAAGTGTCAAACTGACCCATAAGGTGCCAAATAAAAAATATAATACTAAACACAGTAATCACTAAAAGTCTACACAATTTTGTAATTTAGTGACTGCATATTTGCAACATTAATTTAAATTAAAAAATGTCTTTAATAATAGTTTTTAACTTTTTCATTGAATTAATCTAGCTTTGAGTAGTTGTAGCCTATAGCAATTTGCTATATCTATTCGCCACAGCTTTACATAATAAGTATAGACGGGGACTTTTGCATATAGGTTTAAAAACTTCAGCAACCATGTGACAAGCGAATGAAGTTGCAACATAGCTACCAGGGGTTCTTTTCACTTTAAAAAACAATTATTTTCAGCACCCCAAATTTTTTTATCCATTGATGTAATTTTTTTTCTTTTGAATTATTATTCCGGGTCCCCTTACCGCTCTCCTTGACCTTCAGCGGCCACAAGGAGGTCGTGCCACTTTGAGAAAGACAACACAATAGGAACTCAATAAAAAATGCAAAGAAAAGAGACACACTATTTTTAAACTGTCGCGTTGCATGATATACAATACTAAATACTAAAAGAGACAAAGATATTTAGAAAGCCCACCTATACTCATTATTTTAGTCGACGGCTATGGCTTATTGCTAACGTAAAACGAACAATGACCCTTTCCTGTTGTTTTTATATCTCATTAGTATGCAAAGGGTGCCACATCGCGGACGCACATTATCACGTCGATGCACATTTAAAATATAAATATTCCTAACTTGGTATCTTATTCACTATACAATTAACTTCATTGCTTTACAGTTAGATCGTAACATTTAACGCAATTTATAGCATTAGGTTCATTCGAAAATGCCAAGATTACAATGAGCAATAAAATATGGTCACATTTCTGTTTGAAATCTGAAGTACCAAATATAGTATTGTCTCACTCACTCATACTGAAAATTCTCAAATAAAATCTCACTGGCCCATCTTAGTATGGACACTATTGCGGGTGATCTAAGTATGGTGAAGGCAATCTTTGTTTTTAAATATTTTCTTCAAGTATTATTTCAGTTGTTACACAAGTTTGCATAATTAATTCAGTAGATATATATATATGTTTCGATCTAATGCTTGAAGTTTAAGTATATTTTTTTTAATTGTATATTAAAATAGTTATTTATATTAAAATAATTACTGCCAGTTAATAGTTACTAGAACTATAACTCAACTCTTAAGGATTTAGAATTTCTCTAGGCATAATGTTGATGCAATTAATGAAAATGTTGACATATCAGCGCTTTTCAATGGCTAAAAACATAATTATTATTGTTTCAATATCTCAATTTGTTTTCTTTAGTTTGCATCAATATCATTAAAATTCTGCAGGTTATACAGTTTTATCTCACATTCTTCACTTATCTCCATTAAATTGAAATACACTATTATATACAACAAGGAAAGCTTATATGAATAATGTGATTCTTTAGTTATTATCATAATAAAAATCGTAATCTTCGGGTTCATCTGGAATCTGTGGTGGATCCTTAGGGATGTCAATACCCTCAGCATCTAGTAGCCTAACTTTAATATCCATGGATAATAAAGTTTGCAAGTCGTTTTCAAATGATTTGCTAGACATTTTCTCTTTCAGCAATGCATTTACACCATCTGTCCAATAATCAAATATTTGTTCATCTGGCGCGACAAAATCTAGAGATGTAATTTCCGAAGATTTGAGGATCAAGGAAAAAGCTAAATGCGGGGTTATTTTCCGCCCCCTTAAATCCTTCATATGTGGGCAGTCTTTTCCAGTAATAACACATTTTATATCTACAACTGGTAGTTTATTGCCCAGTTCTTCTAGGCTAGGAGTACTTTTTTCATCACAATCGCCATAGTGCAACACTTTATGGTTTGGCGAAAGACGAACAAACCAAAATTTGTCCTTTATTCTCTGGCCTCTCGAAGAATATTTCTTAAATCTAGTCCCTCCGACTAATACGCCTAACCTTTGCTGTTGGATGAGATCTATAATTTCAGGCGTGATTTTCTCTTTTAACTCTACTATAGGCCGAGCATGTGACTCCCAAACTTCTCTATTATTCCTTTCCTGTTGCCATAACTGAGTAATTTCTGCATATGGTAACTCATTAATTTTCTGACGAAATTTGTCAAAACCTTTAGGGGAGGAAGACAAAGCCCTGCTTATCTGCTCTCTAACAACACTGGATACTTTAATAAAGTCCTCTGTTGTGGCTCTCATTTCCTTCCAAGTTTTATTTAGAAGAACTATGCAAATACAGAAGAGTTCTTCAAAAGGTCTGTCGTGAGTGAAGAGTAGAGGATGATAGGTCTGTCCTTGTTCACTAGGAGCTTCACCAATATGTAAAATGTCACACAGCAACTTGACCAGTTCCACACTAGTCTTGCCAAAAGGACATTCATGCTCATCTGCTCTACAGCTGTTTTCTAAAACAATTTTTGTATAGTCCTCTGAATAATTTCTTGCAAAATACAGCATGCAGTCCAATGACAGTATTCCTGGAGGTACTTCATTAAAATCTTTAATTGGGTCTATTTCACACTTAAAGCCAAGTTTTTTGAAGTCAGATTTGGAGAAGGTGCCACCTAGTGGACGTCTCATTGTAACCTCCATGTTTGGGTTATTATCTGTATCAAAAGCAATTTTTCTTAATTCCTTAATTTTGTCTTGTGATTCTTGTTCCTGAGCATCTGCTCGTTGTCTCATTTTTGGTTCCAGCAAACCGAGCATAAGAGACTGTAAGATATACAGTTGATGAGCTAGCTCTGTGCCCAAAGATTCTTTTGTAGCTGTCTTAGAGCACTCACTTGCACCAATGAGGTTTTCATATATGATACTACGACCTTGCTTTGAGGATAAAGTGGCAGCAATTGATTTTCTCCGTGTCATGTCTGCTTTAGAAAATATAGCATTTATGAGAGCTATAACATTTTGTTGGAATTTACAGTCTTGTTTGGGATTCTGCAGGTGTTGTATTAAATTTGGAATTGTGATTTCTTTTTCTACATGTGAATTCTTTGAACTATTAAGTACTATATTCTCAAGAATTGATAAACAGCATTGTATAACTTTTGGGTCTTGTGCAGTTGCTTGATTGTTGATAAAACTAGCAATTTTATTTATAAACTGGTTCTCAAGTATGTCCCAGAATATAATGCCATGGTCCATCAATTCAACAAAAGTTATAAGAGCATATTTTAGTGATTCATCTTTAAATTTACCATTTTCTATATTGTTTATGATCAATGTTAGACCTTTTTTGCTGAAAAACTCTTCTGCAAAAGTAAGATCACTGCTTAAATTAGATAATTTTGTAAGAGCAGCGCTCTGCTCGGTGGGGGAGCCATTGTTTATCTTCGCCAGGATGTCCTGTACAGTTTTCGCAGGCGATAATTCGAGACGCAAAACAGACCCGTTCTTTATTTCGTTTCTATTTTTTTCTGTAATATAATTCTGATTGTTGGTCTCGGAGAACTGTAAAGCATAGTTTTCAGGGTCGGGGAGACCCCAAGGTTTGCAAAGAAGCTGAATGATGCTCGATAAAGGTTGACTTTGATCGAATTCTATAAACTGTGGTACCTTGTCGGGCGCATTGAGCATTTCCACAGCGATTTTCACAATCGTGGAATCCTTTTCTCTCGTTGCCGACGGCATTTTGATTGGTTTAGTAGACATTTAATTGAACATTTGACACGAAGACAATCAACACAACACACCACACCTCACGATGTGACGCGCTATTTTCCCGATGTTTTTCCGTAAATATATGACAATGACATTAGAACAAATGATATCGACGCTGTCAAAATTGACTACTTCAAGTTATACGTTCCGTTTTAGCGGGTGATAGACTTTAAAATTTTATATTAGCCTGAATAATTTTTCATTCTCTTACCAAATAATTAGATGTGACTGATGTGAATTTCTAGCCTTCATACACCTTCATATTTATTTATATAATAATATCGGTCGGTATTTGAAAAGAACAGTGCATGACGTGCATTACTGTTGTCGATCTAATTTATGGACTTTATACTTAGGATAAAGATAAGTGGAACATGACCAGCAAAGACCACGCATTATAAATGTGGTGAATCATATACAACATTCATTTCAACTTTGCAAAAGATTAACTTCAGTATTATTTACTTAACTGCGCATACAAGAAATAGTATAAAAAATGTATTTATTCAATAATTAATTAGACAATAAAATTTAAAGTTCTAAGAATTAAAATATCAATATGAAGTGGCCTAATTGACTATCATACTATTATATTGACGTAATAATATCCAGTGTAAGATACATTACTTGCTTATCTCTAGCGATTTTGACCCTTTGGCGCTTACAGAAGTATATTTTCATCTAGACAATTAAACTAGCAATGCGATCCTTGCCGATATCCTAGCCACCATTGAACTATTGACCTATTCTTACTTTATATCATGTTAGTGGAACAAAGATCCGCTCATTTATATAAATGTCATTGAACAAAACATACAGTGTTCTTAATATTAAAATGATTGTTAACTTTTTCGTTTCACTTCTAATACCACATTTGGTGGTAAGTTTTCGTTGTGACAGAAGACCCTATGGTTCTAACTCTCAATCTACCGAGCCTGATGGACGCTATAACTTGGTTGTGGTTGGACTTGAGACTGATGCTTACATTCCTGATCAACTTTACACAGGTATTTTTTTTATTAGAAACGTTTCGAAAAATATATTATTAGATATCTACTTTACCTACCTACAAAAATTCTAATACCTAGGTATAAAATAAAAATATTGAACATCACAGATAATTTCAAAAAACATCTTAAATTTAAATTTGCCGCAATGGATCAAAATAATACCTACCAACCGTAAACTAAAAAACATATTTGTGGGTAGTTTAATAGTTAGATATAATAAGATTATCACGCATGACGTAACCGGTGCGGTGCGTAAATATCAACACACATTTGACATTTTTATTTTCCAAATGTATGTTAGCAAGAAGTTAAAAGCTGTAAGAAAATAAGGCCCAAAAGATGAAATACCTAAGTCACAATATTGTAATGTAAATTGTTAACAGAAAGATAAGTAGGTACCTACCTATAAATATATTTAGGTATAATTTAAAGAAAGAAGTAAGTAGGTGTTGACTCCAACTGTGTATTTTTGGGCTTAGTGATTACCTACGTCCGATCGGCTGCGGCCCTACGATTTACTATATATCATTGTTCGTTATTAGATGGCTTGCTATACCTATGCGAAGTCGCTGAATGCGATAAATAAGAAATCAAATCCTACTAATACATAATATTATTATAATTAACGCGAAAGATTGTAGGAATATAAGGATGTATGTTGGTTACAATTTCACGCAAAACTAAACTAACTAAACGCACTAAAAACTACTGAATGGATCTGGATGAAATTGTGCACAGAGATATATTGTCTGAAATAGCATTATACTTTTTATCGCGATAACCGACAACCACGCGGGCGGAGCCGCGGGAAACAGCTAGTAAACTAATAACACATCAATACAAACTAAATATAATTGCTTCTACAGTACAATTAACTGCGACGGACGATGACTCTACATTTACGAGTTTCATGATATCGGTTGAAGGAGATACTAGAAGGGATCCAAATAACCCCAGACGTATGATCTCTTTATCTCCTGGAGAAGTGAGACCGATAACATCTGACACTGCTAAGTTTAGTGACAGATGTCCATACTCTGTGGAGCAGACCATGACATCGATTAAGTCTTCTGTAGAGGTAAGTTAAATGTCTTTTCTTTTCGACTGCTTTCAGTTGTCCATAACAGTTAATTAAACAAAGAGTACACGTGGTACCTAAACCACGTGTACTCTTTGTTCCCTTACTCTCATCGTCAGATGGGACGGCAATGTGACCCGACCGGAGAGACCAACGGCTTTATAATACGTGCTATTCGAGCTTGGTGTTGCTGTATAAAAAAATCACTGCATGACCTCTATATTCACACATTCATCCATCCACGGATTGACCGCAACAAGCTTGCAGATCTCTCGATCTGATCTACGAGTCCCTCTGTGTCTTTGTTGACGTATGATTAATATAAAACAGGTTTACTGGCAAGCGCCTTCCTCTGGCAATGGTTGTGCATCTCTCCGAGCGATGGTGGCCGAGAACGATGCTGTATGGTTTGAGGACGGTGCTCCATTGACTAAGAAGCTTTGTGAGGATATAAGGCAGCCGGATGACGTAGCACCGCAAGTCAATTCTGATTGTAGTATCTGCAATGAGGCTAAATATGAAGTAAGTAGCAGACACAGTATTTATTAGTTTTAACTATTTCTTACTAAATGTTGGCGGCGGCTTCGGCCGCGTGGATGTTGATTATTACCATTAAAAAGTACCTACCCCCAGACCCTTCAGCCGTTCAGTCGTGAAAAGGTAACAGACAGACGGACGTACTTTAGCATTTATAATATTTATTACACATTTCAATTTTAGTCAGAGCGACGGCGATGGAGGATTGCAGTATAGTGGGGAGATGAAATTCAGCCGATTTTTTCCCACTATACTGCAACCCTGACCTGCCTCGTCAACTGCCACATCTACAGACTAATTATACCTATCCATTTCTACAAAATGTTTGCACGTATATTATTATATTTAATATCCACTAAGCCAGTGCTTGAATTAGTCTGCTGGACATGTTCCACTACGAAAGATATTGATACCACGTAGAACACCACCTTTGTGGTATCAATGGCTTTCGTTAAGCCACAGGCGATGCAGGGACTTTTTTCTAGTGCAATTTTCTATTTTTTAGTTGACATTCACTGGAATCTGGTCTCGAAACACTCATCCATACCTCTACCCCGAGAACGATTGGGTGCCGAAGTACAGCGATCTGGTTGGTGCGTCGCATCAGGATGATTACATTCTGTGGACACCAGGTGGTTTTGCCAGTGACGGTTTCAAAGATGTAGCAGAACATGCTAACACAAGTGCACTTGAGGCTGAAATGCGTCAGAAGGTAAGAAAGATTCATTGTCCTTTGAATATTGTCGTCGTTTGAGTAGCCATGCGTGTACGTTCATGGCATTCGATCTTCAAGACCGCTTGTCAGCCCGCTGAGCAGGCATCTGAGCTGACCGGTGGCTCATTTGTAAGATACACTGCCAACATAGTGCACAGTACTGCATAGCTGCAATGCGCTCTCAGAGCCGGAGAGGTAGTGCGTAAGACTGTTTGGCAGAAGTCCTGTGTTCGACCCTCAGGTTTCAGTGGTTTTGGGTTTGAGTAATACTAAGTATCAATCCGAGCCTATACCGAGCTCATTTAGGAATTTTTAAGCCGTTGTGAGCCTGGATCACCCCTATAACTCGTAACGTGGGTGTCCTACATCTCCCTACTTCTTCGGAAAAAGAAGCGTGTCGTTAAATTCCGTTTTTAAATTTTAAAAAATCTAGGTCTTTATAAGGTTTTTAACCAGCTCTTATTTTTTATTAGATTGGCGATGGAGTCCGAACCTTAATAAAAGGGAAAGGGCATGGATACCGCAAAATGAACGTTCCAACTTATTCCTTCTTCCGCGTGGACAAAGTAAACCATCTCTTCTCAGCTGCCGTGGGTCTCTCTCCTTCTCCTGATTGGTTCTTAGGAGTAAATAGGTTTGAGTTGTGTCAAGCAGACAATACTTGGCTTCCTGAACGAGAACTGAATCTTTATCCGTGGGACGCTGGCACTGATAGTGGAGTATCGTATGAGGTAAAACTGCTGCATTTCTGGAGAGTTGTGTGTCTTTTCTTGGGTTAATTTTTTTTATTGTATCTATTACATGTAGTATTAATATTTAATACTGCTAGCTGCTAATATCTTATAAATGTTTCTCTTTAATCTTATATTTTAAACACGATAATTAATGGTTAACTAAGTATATAAGTAAGTAAGTATTCTGAGGAATTGTTCGACATGATGCCCACGGCCACATTTTATCAATGCACCTCTCGCCACCGACATGGAGTTCATCCTCACATCCTTGCACCCCAAACTTGCCGTACCGTAAGATTCCAGAGGAATTTCTTACCACGTACGATTAGGCTGTGGAATGAGCTCCCTGCCGAAGTATTCCCAAGAGACTATAGCATTGAGTTCTTCAAGAAAGGAGTTATAAGGTTTTTAAAAACTCGGCAACGCGTGAGTGACACCCCTGGTGTTGCAAACGTCTATAGGCTACGGTAACTGCATACCATCAGGCGGGCCGTATGCTTGTTTGCCACCTTGGTAGTATAAAAAAAAATATTATGGTGAGAATCAAGTGTAGGGAAGTAGGTACCCGCCATCCGAATCCGCGTCATTCTGACTAAGTTTTCGTTGATCTTAAGCGTACATTTATTCGAGTTACTAACGACGGCCATCTTACAATTAAGTACAATTGACCTTGCAATGTAATAAATTAATTAGGACATTCATTGTGTAGTAGGTGACCTGTTAATTATTCGTAGGAAATATAATATAGTGTCTAGATATTTTATTAATTGTACCTATATTGATGAAGGTCGACAGTAGACTTGGTTTCGTCTTTTTATTCTCAGCGAATACACATACATACACATCTTGTAAAGGCAAAAATACTTAAGCACAAAAGTGCAACTTTTGTAAAGTAAGATTTCGGCTCATTCATTAGAGCTCATTTTTCAAATATACAATTTTAGCGCATAAGTAGTATTGATTTTCCAGTAACGATTTATAGGTACGTCATTATCGTTATATTTTGCAGTCAGCAAACTTCGCAACATTTCCTCAAGCCTCGATTACTCGCGTCGAGATGAGTACATATGACAAAAACTCGCCGTTTTACGAAATGGACATAAAAGACATGCATCCATTCGGAAAGTTTAATATTAAACTGGTTAGGACTTACCAGAAGGAATGTCCAGAAGAAAGCACAGGTATTTATTATTCCTCTAAAGATTTTTGACGCCCGAACTAGTGAATAATCCCTATAAAGCATAAAAATGAAAGATAACGAACAATAATGAAAACAGGGTTCCTAAACTAGCCTGGGTGCACATTCGAATTTCAATTATTTGTTTTTGAACTTATTGGACATTTTTCAGCTTTCTGATTTTCGCAATCTTTGCACAAAGAGTAGGGTATCTCGTAAGAACCGTCCGCCTAAATGAAGACATTAGGCTCGTACCTATTTGCCTGATAGATCATTCAAACGACCCATCAAGTGTTGTTAGAATTCAGTGTTATTTTTTCTAAACCAATGAGAAAATTAGGTACTGATTATATCTATTCTTTTTTAGTTTTCATAAAGTGATATAATTAGAAATCTAATTGTCATTTTAGACGAAGCACCAACCACGGACGGAGAAGATGGTAAACCCAGCGAAGAAGGTGAAGAAGAATCAACGCAGGAAGAAGGCAGTGAAGAAGATAAGTCGCAGCCTCAACCGCCTTCCAGGTACCATACAGAAATTGATAGCAGCGACTTTGGGGGGTGAGGCTTATACTAATTCACTAGAATATAGTAGGTATGCTTGTTGTATCCTTAAATCAATTATTACTTTATATAATGCAAGTACGTCATCGCCAAAGCGTACATATGCTACAGCTGCCAGCCGACTTCACCACAGAGCGGCAAGCGAAAAATGCTCAACTGGTGCCGTCTACACCCAAGAGCAAGATTGACCAGGAAGGCTTTATCGTTGTAGAACGTAAACGCAAAAAGCCCAACTGCCGAAATCAATGCGGTACAGCATTGGCCGGACCTAACATGCTGCTGCGTCCTGCTATTCCAACGACGCAGTTGTATGTTTCAAGATTGATGTACAATACGACGACGGAAGACGTTGTGGAGTACATACGAGTGAAGACCGGTAACAGACTGAGGGTTACTAGGCTGGACTCGCGCCACAATGTTAACTTCGCTTCATTCGTAGTGCGAGTCCCAACTGAACAGCTGACAACCTACATGACGGAGGATTTCTGGCCGAGGAGTGTCGTGTTTCGGCGGTTCCGTGGAACGCTACATGACACCATACAACAGCGTAGTGCGTCGCAGACCCAACGTGCAAAACAATAGAAATAATATTAGTGTTTAGTTTATAATAAAATGTAATGTATGTTAGTATATAAGGTATATATTGTAACCTGAGCATCTTCAACGGCGTCCAAGACACAAGCTTGCGCTTAGTTTGGGGCCGAAGTAAAGCTCATTATTGTTATTTGTGTAATTTATGTTTTATTAAATATTATTATTATTATATTATTATTATAATTAGTAGGTACCTAACGCTCGCGCACGGTTAGGACAGCATGGCATTTTTACCCAAGTAATATAATAGGAGATATTCGCAGCTACGTGACTTCTTAAGTTCAGATTGCCGCGTGGGTCAGTTAGTTTATAGACGGGGAATCGAATTCTAAAAACACGTTGAAATCCCTACGGGTCTTAGTAAGCAGGTCATAACGTCTGATGTCTCTCTGGTTGGCCTTTAAAAGCGCGTAAAGCCGTTGGTGCTACGCCTGATCTCTATTCGGTCGCGTCGGATTGTCATCACAGCGGACTATGAGAGTGAAGAATTTAGAAAGTGCATTTGTTATTGTTCACTATCACTATGACCGCCCTAACCGAAATTAGTCTAGAGGGACATTATTATTACTATTACTATACTATTTAAAATATATATCTACTCGTAAGATATCGCGTCGTCGTCTTGATCGTATTCCTAGGTGAATGCATGCCTTCAGCTTTTTTTTTCAGATACTTAATTTTATTATTGTAAACACATGTAATTGTTTTTGTTTATTTGCTATTTAATATATTCTTTTTAGCTTTGTATATGTACTTAGATTATTTTTGTTTTATGTAAAACCCGCAAACTTTTGTATTTATATTTTGTTTTGTAAAAGGGGCGGACTGAAAAGCAGCGTTGGCCCAGGCGTAGTGTTACCACTGCCACAGTAAACAAACAGTAGGTTATCTAAGGCCGCCCGCCGAGTTATTAGCCTACTCTTGCGTTGATACCCAGGGTTGTTCATACGATAGGTAAGCGAAACAAAAACAAGTGTCAAGTGGCCGACCCGAACGCCGGCCAAAAAAATGCGATGTAGGTACACACAAGTATATAAGTCGATCGTCAGACTACCGGAACCATATTTGGATTGAACAACACATCAGACAATAGAAAAAATAATAATTTCAAAAGTAATTAATTTGCAATATTAATTATTGTGAAATTGCCCTTATTACAACTATACCTACGCGAAAAATATGTTTACCTAAACGATGTTTCGTACTCAATCCTCTATTTTATAGTAAAACTAGACTTCTTAAAATAAACTTTAGCTCTAAACATAGTATTCAGAAAAATGCGACTCGGCTACGCTCTTAATAAAGCAAATAAACTGTGAAATAAACAATACAATACCATATTTTCTAATAATATTTAAGTATAAGTAGGTACTTATATTTCTGGTTGAGTAGGAAGTATGATAAGTCCGGGTTTGCCAAATCATTATTGAGGCACCCGAAAACACTACAATATTTTTTTCCCCTTTTTGAAGTCATGATACTCGTAATTTACGACAAGTGTCCGCCGCCCGCGCCGGCGAGAGTTGACGAACGCAAGCGGTCATGTAGCGTACGCGCGTGCTAACAGTCGCGAGTCGCGCTGCACAGCCCGCACTGCCGCCACGTTATTCCTACCTTATATTATGCTAGCGTGTGCGTGAAATCGCGTGCCGACATGGCGCGCGGCGCGCACGCACACATTCAAACCAAGAGCGGCACGTTTGTATGAAGATGTTTTACTGTTTGTTTTGTGCCACTGCGCACTGCCAACATTTGCTGAGTCCGCTCCGGTTACCATAACACATTATTTTTTTTGTTTGATAATTTTGTTTTTTTTAAATATCATCTTTTTATGTGTTTTTGGTAATAAATATATTTTTATCTTATCTTTGTTAAATATGCCAGTTCCTCAAAAAATGGGCGCAATTTCAACTAGGTATTAATAAATCCAATTACTTATCATTATTACCGATAGCGAGGACACTTCAGAAGTCACAGAGCCTGTACCGGTTGTAGACTGTCCAATGACTGACTGGCAGAGCTGGAGTTCTTGTGAAGGCGAGTGCATCGATGACAAGGTGGTGGGATATAAATGGAGAGAGAGGTACCACCTAGTCGATGGGGTCCCTGTTGAGAAGTATGATCCGTTGGTAAGTTGTGTTTTTGTTAATCGAATCCGAAACATAATGCTACTAAAAGCTAATTTGAAATATCTATTTATATATAAATACTACTTAGCTGTTGTCCACGGCTCCACTCGTATAGATAAAAATACCCGGTGATTTCATAAATTCTGTGGTTATACCCCAGGATTCCCAGATCTGTTGATCCGTTTACTTAGTTGTGAAAAAACAACAGTTTCTTTTATATTTATAATATCTATCAGTCTCTACTGATAGATATTATAAATATAAAAGAAACTGTGCTTAGCATCACTCATTTCGTGGCTTTATCTCTATAAAGCCACGAAATGAGTGATGCTAAGCAGTGACCGTAGCCTATGGACTTTTATACACTACTAGTGGACCTGGCAGACGTCGTCCTGCCTGAAAAAGCTGAAATACCGACAGCAGCGCCACCTACCGGGTCCAATTGTGAATCTAAACCACCCAAGGCCCTACCCGAACACACACACAAAATTTCATCAAAATCGGTCCAGCCGTCTAGGAAGAGTTCAGTGACATACACACGCACACAAGAAATATATAATAAAGATTGGTACTCACATGTTGCCGACTTAAAATATAATAACATCAGGATTTTGTAATGGGTTACCCGTAGAATAGAAGAACGTTTCTTTGAAAACGTATTCCTAAATGAGCAGTAGAACACTCACACAATATGTCCACTCCATAACTCGGAAACGTCGTCTGTGTCGTGTTGTGTTTTCCAAAATCTCTGTCTCAAACTCCCAAAGGCCATCGGTTTTGCGCTGTGTTTGTTTTTGTAAAATAAGCTTTCAATTATAAAAAATGTAATAAATGATAGATATGAAAGTACTTATGCACATTTAATAAATTACTGTGTTGTTACTTTGCCGTGGACTATGGTCTTTTAAAAGATAGATGGTCTTCTCCAGTCGGGCTTGCTTGCTTGTATTCCCTTAATCTCTTATTTATTCATTCATCATCAGCCACGAGGCATCCACTGCTGCACATAGGCCTCTCAAGAATTTTCACAGCACTCCGTCCTGAGCCAACCTCTCTTGATGATGTTATACTCTATATGTCTTGCTTTCAGGCTAAGCACTCTTATCATAAAAAGCAGCCAGTGCCAGTCTACTGCAAGACTCACTTCGATACCTTCGAGAAGATGGCTTGTGAGGAAGAATGTCCCGAAGAAGAGAGTGAAGAAGATGATGAAATAACAGGTAGGAAAGCGATCGAAATTATGTTTTATTTATTGGGACAAATAACAGATGTACATTAAAGTGTTTATAAATACAAGTTGCAGAAAAAAAAACTAATGTACAGCCAACAACATTGTCCACGTGTTAACAATGAATATTTCTTAATAAAAGATGACGCTAACCTAAATAACCAAACCATGCAAACTAAAAATACCTATTTTATATTTTAAATTGGAATCAGAAAGTCGTTCATCACTATCATCATCTCAGGGCTTCCCCTAAGATTATAACAGCATTCTGTCTTTTTTGGGTAAGGAAATGCTCTTTATGGATACTATCCTGCCCGGGAAAGCCAGGTGTTTTTTAAATGTCGAGCTCTCTGGTCTTGTCTGGTAGGCGGCCGGAATACCGACTAATACCTGTCTAACTAACACCGGCTTTTGCGGGTGGACCACCGAAACCAGATATGACATCAGTAGTCCACCCAGACAGCATTCAGTCCTAGGCTGACCTTATCCATCAGCTACCCAGTGCAGTATCCATTATCTAGTTGTTTACTTCAATGGTTTTAGGACATTCTTGCTAGCACAAGTGTTTTTAATTTTAATTTTTTTTAAATACCACCTAGGAGGAAAACAAGCATATGGCCATAATTGTAAGCAGTTGCCGTAGCCTACGGACGCTAGCAACAAAAAGCTTTTTAACTCGTTTTTGAAGAAATAAAAATTAATTACGTTTTTATTTTGCAGTTGAACGTCGAATAATGGAACCAGTAAAGCCAGGATCAAGTTGGCATAAACGAAGGGAGCTGAAAATAAAAACATAATATTCAATCTATCTATCTACATATATCATTCCTGGATGGCCTGAAGGCCTATCTGGCCTCCCCTAAAGAATTTTCACAGCATTCGACGCTAAACTGCCATCATACATCAGCTGCCTGCTTCCTTCGTAGGTCGTCAGTCCACCGTTGTTTGCGAAAGTGGTCGCCACTTCAAAACCTCAGTCTCAAACTCCCAACGGCCATTAGTTCTGAGCTGTGTTTGTACATAGGTTATAATATGTAGAGAATTTACAAATAAGCTTTCAATAATAGAATTGTTATATTATATGTATCCACATTTAATAAATCTAATAAAGATTATCGTTGAATTATTTATTTATTAACTTTCGCCAACGTGAATTATACTTAGGTACCTGGTCTATTAAAATATGAAGCCTAAGTATGCTGATTCTGAGTGATATGGATCAGGATTCTGAAATCCCTAGCAGTGTACTGGCTTAAGCACTATTAAGTACCTACTTTAAGGCTTGATTAAGTTTCTCTTGATTGTTTTTATTTCTTATTAGTACAGCCCCTCTAGACAAGTGGCATAAACGGTAATCGAATCGAAAAGTCAAAAAAGCAAATGTATGGGATTTGATGTACGTTTATGACATTATATCGTAAACGTACGTCAAATCCCATACATTTGCTTTTTTGACTTTTCGATTCGACTACCGTTTATGCCACTTGTCTAGAGTAGCAGAACATAAAGAAAGACACGTTAGGCAGGGCGTCTTCGGCGCCCATTCAAGCCGACACTGATGTATGTGATGCCCCAAGTATTGTACGGGTGTATCTGGACGCATGCTATACCTACCTTGTTGTGTGCCAGAGGACGTAGGTTCGAATCCCACTTTATGTAATTAAGAAATATTTGTGTCTGAATTCCTCTTTCTACTTCAGACAACTCCCGCACTAGGAGACGAGCTTTGTGGCGCGGGGGACTTTACAAACAAACAACTAACGGACACAAAATAAACACAGACTCGGGAAAACCATTTATGGGCCACACAAATGTCCCGTGTGGGGATCGAACCCACAACACGTCGCGCAGTGGTAAATCGGAAGGTACCACTGAACCAACCGTGCATTCTTTGTTGTATATTTGTAAAGTCCCCTGCGTACAGTAGGGATTGTTCCCTAGGGTGGAAGTTGTATTTGTAAAGTCCCCTGCGTACAGTAGAGCCTGTTCCCTAGGGTGGAAGTTGTATTTGTAAAGTCCCCTGCGTACAGTAGGGCTTGTTCCCTAGGGTGGAAGTTGTATTTGTAAAGTTTCCTGCGTACAGTAGGACCTGTTCCCTAGGGTGGAAGTTGTATTTGTAAAGTCCCCTGCGTACAGTAGGGCTTGTTCCCTAGGGTGGAAGTTGTATTTGTAAAGTCCCCTGCGTACAGTAGGGCCTGTTCCCTAGGGTGTTGTATTTTTTAAGAAAGAAAAGTTCCTTGACCTGTAGTCACACACAGAACCACAATCTATGAAGTATTCTAGTTAAAGATAAGATCACTAGAACATTCTACGTTATGTGTACCTACTTTATAAACAACACCTAGCTGCATACATAACGTATCATATTACTTAATCAATCATACACTGTAATCCATCATAATAAAGACTATTATCGCTTGCATTCAAAACTGTACCATTAATTAAAGTGAATTAAGTAGGTGTTAAAGGATCTGCTTTGGGATCATTCATATAATTGTGAATGGTCAAAGCAGTAGCAGGACATTGAGTGAACGTATAACACCTGTTTAGTTGGAAATTTGAGATTATATTTAATTAGAACTTTTTAAAAATGACAATCAGAAGGGACATATTTGGTAAGTCTTCTTTTATCCAAACTATTATTTATAAAGAGGAATTTGAGTTTTTGTTTGTCTTTTTGTTATGATTTAACTTAAAAACTACTAGACAGATTTTAAAAATTCTTTAATTATTAGAAAGCTACATTATCAGCGGGTAATATAGGCTACTTATATATTATTAGAAAAAATAACGGAATCCCTACAAAAACTTAAGTAAATGTCCAGGCCGGGGCAGGGGTATTCTGTAAGAGCAAAAACCGAGCCACCGCAAAAACCGAGCAAAATCTGCCTGTCAGATTGAAAATCGGTATTCCGTAAGAGCAAAGACGAGCCTTTTTGACGTTTAGTCAATAGATTATGCCGTCACCGAGCAATCACAACTGTCAGTTTGCGATCACAAATGTCAGTTTGCCATCGCTGTTTTTTAGAGAATCAGGCGGCCGCACCTCACGTCACCTCACCGATACAGTAGAGGAGACCCGTGCAATATGACGTATATGGGTAGCTATTATATAATTGTTAATACATTTTCTTTTATTAGACCTCTACAAGGTAACATACATAGTGTTAATGCTGAATTTCTGCGTATGCGACGAGGAGGGTATCTGCGATCTGCGTCCGTTGGGTACGAATACAGATGCGCTGCCTCCAGACAACCGTTTTCAGATAGAAATGAAAGATATAAGAGACAACTTCTACATACCGAACCGACAATATGAAGGTAGGTTATGTTTCTTTTTATCTCTGAATTCTGATTTCAATCGGATTTGTTTTGCATTTGCCTCACGAAGTTTTGCCCCACGTAAAAAAAAACCGTATTCGTCTTACACTTTCCGTTTTAGTCCCAAATGTAAACGGAAACCCGAACTAAAACGGATTAAAATAACGTTTTTTATATTAGATTTTTTGAAGTGGGGCAAAAGTGGGACGAATTATACATAAACTACCTATAAGTTAGGTAAGTACCTATTAAAACTTCTTCAGTATAAAAGCTAATTGTTTACACTATACCTACTTAAGGTCATACCGTGGCGCCTCTGGTTACTGTACTCCGTGCATGGCGCCCATATAGTCATTTATTTTCGATCTCAATTTCAATTTCGAATAATAACCTTTTTATTTATATCTACTTCTGGCAAACAAGCATATGGCATGATGGTAAGCAGTTTTTATAGCCTATGGACGCTTGCAATGCCAGAGGTATCACCTGTGTTTTTTTTTTAAGACAACTCCCGCACTAGAGAACAAGTTCTGTGTCGCGGGGGACTTTACAAACATACAATTAACGGACACAAATTACACCCAGACTCAGAACAATTCCTTGTGGGTCACACAAAATTTTGTTCTGTGTGGGAATCGAACCCACAACCTCCACTGGACCACCGAGGCAGTCATGTCAAGTCTTATTCCACGATGATAAAATTCTATTCAAACCTCTTTCCAGTTCGTTTATTCTCGGTAGACAATGTGTCTACCTTCATCGCGTTCTCATTATCTCTTCAACCAGACACTCAGTATAACAAGATTAATCCACGGAGACCAAATATACTGCGAGCTGGCACTTTGGAACTGTTCGACCGTTCAAATAATACCAAATATAGTCGTAGATGCAAAAATGCTATCATTCAATCGGATATTACTCCTAAGACTGAAGTTAAGGTAAGAAGGAGGTGGGCTTGCCTGATAAGCTGGAGCATTTAACTACTTTTTATTGGTTGAAAGTAAAATAAATGCAATATTATGACGTTAAGTGAAAGAAGACTACTTACGTGCCGGCTGTATAAATAACCGTAGTGTTGCCAGTCCTAAGGTTAAAGTGTGCCACACGCTATAAAACGTCTCTCTTGATCTTAAACTACTTAGTGAAATTCACTTTGGTACTTTTTCGTGGGATTGAAGTAGGTATGTTACTTCGATACCTAGTACCACAGTACCAGTGTGAATTTATAAGAGAGGTTTGTGTTCAAAGTTGTAAGCAGGTAGTTTCTTTGAAACTTTTCTTTCTAACTCCTCCTATTTACTTCTGATTCGTTGCGGGGTCCAAGACAGTAGGTTTAGTTGTCCACGGGACGCTCGAGTGTCAAAGCTCGGTGTATCAGTTGGTTACTCCGCTGTTAATCCTGGCTCACAGGATTTACAGCGGTGGGCATGTGGGTAGGATTGTCCCGAAGGTAGTTACTTTGATGGAAAGTTTAAAATAAATTAATGATTTGTCAGGTCTTGTGGACTGCTCCGAATAAGGACAATAAGTGTGTGACGATATTTGCGTTGGTGGCAGTGCAACCTGACGTGTGGTACAACTACGAAGGGCCCCTGTCTAAGAAGGTTTGTGAGGATACGCGCAAAGCAGACGATATGATGCCCATGGAGAACAGCAACTGTCAAGTTTGTGAAGACGCTAGATATCAGGTAATAAGGCTTAGTGCAAACGAGTCACCGCAGAAAAGAGAATCAGTTTCAGTGCGGGCCACCGACTACAGCGACGTCCTTTAGTACCGCGCAAACGAATCCGAACTGTCTCTCAGTTACGGCGGCTAATCTTTGGCCAGATGGCTAGTCTTCGTCGCACACACACTTGTGCACTATAATATCTCCCGCGCAGATTCGCGGGATTATAGTGCACAAGTGTGGCAATCCGACACGACCGGAAAAAGATCAGACGTAGCTTTACGTGCTGTCCGAGGCTCGGAGGTGTAAACACCGCCAATTTCCAAACTCTGGTCATCTATTGTAAATTTCATGACAGAAAAACCTAATATCAATATTAGGATCATCAGTTACCTATGATATATATCTAAGTACGAACGACTATACATTTTTAATAGCATACTTTTTCTACTAGGTTACGTTCCAAGGGATGTGGTCACACAATACACATCCACTAATGTTCCCTGAGACTCAGGACTTGGCCAGATTCAGTGACATTGTCGGCGCGTCTCACAGCAAGGACTTAAATGTATTTAAATACAATTTTGAAGCAAGTAAAGGACTCAAGATGTTGGCCGAACAAGGGAACACTACCAAGTTGGAGTTGGAAATTTTAAATTATGTATGTATTTTTTTTTACTCCCGCATTAGGGAACAAGCCCTGTTTCACAGGCGACCTACATACAATTAACGGACACAAAGTACATCCAGACTCGGGACAACCATTTATGGATCACACAATTTTTTGTCCCGAGTATCGAACCCACAACACGCCGCGCAGTAAGTTGTAAATGGCGAGGTAACACTTAAGCCACTGAACCAACCGTGCAGTCAAACATCCATAACTTTCGATCCTGAGTCGACCTTCTCCATAGGTTGCCCGCGACCTTTACCAGGTCATCGGTCCACCTTGTTGGAGACCTGCTCACGCTTCGTCTTCCTAATAGGTAGGTCGTATCTAATAGGTACCTACTATGTAGAAGGTGCTCACGGGAAATATATTAAGAAAATAGTCCAGAAAATAGTTTAACCCTGGCAAAGTCAGGATGGACTGCTTTTTAGTAATAAGAACCAATATACATCTCAACCCATAGACGTCCCACTGCTGGGCACGGGTCTCCTCTAAATATTTAGAGGGATATTAGCGTCTGGCCAGCGAGGTATAGTTACCTCGCTGGCCAGACGGGTTGGTATAGGGTTTTGTTTCGAGTTTTCCCTCTCTTGCGGTGGATAACACTTACTCCCTTAGTCGACTCTTACGACACCCTCGGGATGGAAGGGATGGTGACATATGTATTCTTAATCCGTCACCACACGGAGACGAATAAGAACCAATATAATTATGTATTAATATTACAGCTAAGCGACGACCAGGAGCATATGTTCGTTAGGACATTGATAAAAGCATCAGCCCCGCCTCGTCCTAACTTGTCCACAGTTGCAAGCTTTCGAGTAACTCGGCGTCATCATCAAGTGTCTCTAGCTACGGCCATATTGCCTTCACCTGATTGGTTCCTTGGAGTATCAAACCTTGAGCTATGTGACTCCAACACCAATAAATGGGCGGAAAATGTGACGTTCAATCTTTATCCTTTGGATGCTGGAACAGACAGTGGGAAGAAATTCGAGGTTTGTAGTCAATAATCATGTTTCACCATTTTATTCTACCTACTAATATTATAAATGTAATAATTTTGTAAGGATTGATGTTTGTTGCTCTTTTACGTAAAAACTACTGAACGGATCTGAATTAAATATAGCATAGAGATAAATTATAGTCTGGAATAACGAATAGGCTATTACCGACATCAACCCGGGCAGAGCCTCAGGCAATAGCTAGATTTAAATAATTATATAAGCAACTCATATATTTGCCTCACTCCTGGACTCGGGTCTACTCTCCTCTATCAAGAGAACATGGAAAGGTTTTTGTTTCCGTTCGATTTGTCTGTCAAAAATCTAATCATTTTTAGGTCTCTTCTTAGATCGCGCGAATTTTCATTTCATGTATATTGTAGTACAGGGTGTGCGTTTACATTATTACCTCACTTTCATAATCCGATGGGACGGAAAACCGACACAGCCAGGGAGAGATCACAAGTAAAACGTAAGTAGTTGGAGCGAGAAAGAGGGATAGAGCTATATAGCGTATATAGCTCCGTCTCTTTTTCTCACTCGAAAGACTAAAACGTGAGTCTTTCGAGCAGGGATTGAAAACGGTTCCAAAATACCGGTAAAAAACCGGTATTTAGAGGTTCCGGTTCCTATACCGGAACCGGAACCTGAACCTAAATAGGAACCGTAAAGAACCTTTATTTTACTGGTTCCTAAGCAAAACGAGTCGGGCACGCACAATATAGGTATAGTTACATATTCTGCGGGTCGGGCAGGCCGCGGGAGGGGACTCGCTCGGGTTTGTACAAGCCGCGCCGCATCGCCCTGTCCCAACCTCAAACAAATTTGTACCTACTCCCTGTTTCTTATCGACGCGCGCGCCACTCGCTCGTGTTTAGTAGGTCGATCGATTTTTATTTGTTTTTTGGTGTAATAATTATACTTATAGTGAATAGTTGTATATAGAATAAGAAGTTAATTATTTATTTTATGAAGAAGACGTTACGATAATAAATTATTAAGTGTTTTAAAACCAACAATGGGCCGAAGGAAATCTAATTTTGTATATAAATATTTTATTATGATGAACATCAAAAACATTCCACATGTACTATCAATGAGTGTGGTGCAATTATAAAAGTAAGTACCTACCTACAAAACTATAACTTTAATTAATCTTTATTTTATTTTATAGGCAAGACAAGCAATTTTATGCTTCGTGTATTAGTGCAGTGGTATAAATTATAATTTTATAGAAACTGGGATTCCTACATATTATAAAGGATTTCAATGGTTTGGTATTATTACGAGTGCAAAAAATGTATGCGGGTTCAAACCCCGCACGGAACTCGTCGCGTAATTTTGTTTCACAAATTATTGGTGTTGTGTGTCATAATGATTAACTACAGAGGAAACAGTAATATAACTATAGGTATAGTGTTCATAATAACCCTAAAAACAACATCGAAATTCAATATTAAATATTCATTTCAATATTTTAGCGATTCCGGACTTGAGCTGATAACAACCTGTGACAATGTGTATGTAATTAGGTATTCAGCTGTGTGTAATGCTTGCTTTTGCTGTGTATTTGTGTCTTGGGCTTGAAATATGGCAGCAACATGCTGCTGAATTGCATTTGGTGTTTTTTTTGTCTAACAATATATTATTATTTTATTCATAAAAGAGAATTAATGACATATTTAAATAAGGTGGCATAAATGAAGTTATTTTTGCTGTTTCTGGCTTGGTCCCGAAGTGAACTTTGTTTGGTGATAAGTAGATATACTTAAATAAAATCAACAGTAACCTGGCCCGGCTTCGCATGGGGTTTATTGAACAATTTGGTTTCATTTTCATGGTTACATATACGCAATGCTGCACTATTACGAAGTAGGTACATACCCATCATGTGCACTTTCTTGACTTTTGTGATGGTTTAGGCGCAGGACGCCTTTGAACTGACCCTTAAACTAACTAACTGCATTAAAAAGATGATGCATGTTACAGTAACTGCAGAGTTCTGGTGAATTTATGAACGTGCTTTTTACAGGGAAATCATGGAACAAATTTATTGAAACATTTGAAGAAACATCCTGTACAATATAATATTGTTCTTCAAGAAAACAACACAAAAAATGAAGAAGACGTCGAAGGAAATACGAACAAAAAATCCAAACAAAGTATAGAAAAGAAACTGATGGATGAATGTATAAATTTAGTAACGACATGTGGGAGACCGCTTACTTTAATTGATGACAAACCTTTCCAAAGCATATTGGCAATGGCAGGATGCTCACATAGTCCCATAAATTCCCATAAAATTCGTGAAGCCACCCAAAATAAGGCTGACAATTCGCGCGATAATATTGCATCAAAGATTAAAAATAAACTTATCAGTCTTAAATTAGACATAGCATCATTGCATTTGCGTAGTTTTTTAGGAATTAACCTGCAGTTCATCGAAAATGACCAGATAATTATAAAAACCTTATGTGTGACTGAACTCACCCAACGACATACAGCCGAGTTTTTAAAAGACCAGTTAGTGTTTGTATTGAATCGTTTCAGGATATCTATCTCTCAAATTTATTCCATAACCACTGATAACGGTGCAAATATGCTAAAAATGGTAAGATTAGTTGAACATGCCTTAAAAACTAGCATCCAAGAAAATGAGGATGATTCAGATAATGATGAGAATGATTTAATAGAGATGACGAGTGACGAAGTAAATTTCACACTCGAAGACTACCAAGAAAATGAGCATCTGATGGTTGCAGCCGTTAGATGTGCTGCACATACATTGCAGTTAGCGGTGCAAGACTCTTTAGGGAGTGAAGATTCAGCGGTTCAAACGATGCTCAGAAGTGCGCGTGAAATTGTAAAAAAGTTACGCACCACAGTCTTCCAACACGTGCTTAAAAGAATGGACGCTAAAAAACCTGTAGTGGATTGTCCTACGCGTTGGAGTTCGACATTCGATATGCTCACTCGATTATTGGAACTTCGGCCAATATGCACTGAAAATTATCAGCTTTATTTATCCGAAATTACCTGGAATTGTATTGAGGTAACAGTAACATCATTAAAACCGAGCAAAATTTTAACGAAAAAGCTACAAATGGAACAATTGACTATGGAAGTCTTAATTGGATAAATTGTAAAATAGATTTAAAGGCGATAGACACCACCCTCGCATGCGAATTACATCGCAACATGGAAATTCGAGAGAAAACACTGTTTGAATCTAAAGCGTTTGTCGCAGCTGTATATATGGATCCACGCGTTAACTTCCTGTTGACTACTGACCAACAAGAGACAGCAGAAAATGTGTTGGCCAGTACATGGATGAAGTGGCGCAAATTAAACAAAAAAGTCTGCGACACAATGTGCTCTCCTGTCGCGTCTACTTCAACGCAGCGGCAAAATGAAGTTTCTCAGCTGGAAGAATTTTTGATTAATTCATACAACAACACCATGCGAGGCGATCCAAGTTATGGCTGCGCTGGAGATGATAATGATATTAAAATGCACCTGAAAGATTTTTTGAACAAACACGTGCGCCTTCCTCCGACCACTAATATATTATTATTTTGGGAAAGCAAGAAAAATATATTGCCTAACTTGTATATTCTATCAAAGGTAGTACTGGCTGCACCTTGTACACAAGTCAGTGTAGAGAGATTATTTTCGTCTTTAAATTTTGTATTTAACAAACTGCGAACGAAATTAAAAAGCGATTTAATTGATGATATATTATTCTTAGAAAATAATTCAGACAATTAAACAGTTTAAATCATTTAACTAACTAAATAACAATATACTTACAAAAATCTTCAAAGTCCCTCACATTGGTATAAATGTTACGGTAAATCTGATTAATTGAAAATTATTAATATTTTACAAAATTATTAATAATAACCACATGTTTTGGTAAATGTGAATAATCGATCGAAATTTATTACTTTTAGTAGTAATTATTAATAATTCACGACACATATTGGTAAAAGTTAAAAAATAAATAAAAACCTAACCTAACCTAGGTTAGGTTAGGTTTTTATTAACCTTATGTGAGCCGTAGTCAAGTGTAATTATTAATAATTCACGACACATATTGGTAAAAGTTATAAAATAAATAAAAACCTAACCTAACCTAACCCCCCGCGCCTCTCGCACGTCGCACACACCGCCCCGCCCCGCAATCCTTGGCCACTTATTACATTTATCACTACTGGGGTTAAATTATTAATAATAACCGACAAATGTGATTAATTTATCAGTTTAACCTCGACTTTCGGTAATTATTAATAATAATAGATAATTATTAATAATCTTCAATTATTCACTCTTACCGTAACATAAATACAAAAATAGACTGTAATAATAATTATCTGGAGTTGATTATGAGAAAGAGATTCTACTATGTTATATTATATGATTACTTTTAAAATAAAAGACTAATTAATCTTGTTACATTTATTTTTACAAAATAAAGAAACTTACAAATGTACCTGTTTACTTATTTAAAAATCACACTTAAAATTAGTTTTGCTTTATTATTTAAAAAAAAATCACTCTCACTTTTTTGTGATTATTTATATTATGTCTTTTCTAAATCTTTGTAGTGCATTCCTTTCGCTGACAGCAAAAACTCAAGTATGTCGATGTAACATCTAGTCCTGAGGCATGGATTAATATTCTTAAGCTCTTGTTCTATCAATTGAGCAAAAGTATGATTTCTGTCGTCAACATCGTTCTGGTGCAATTTACATTCTTCACATTCATTAATTTTATTTGCTTTCATGTCTTCGGTCAGAGGATATTTTTCCTTAAGTTTTTTTTTTATCAAATGCTTCAATTGATCCTCTGTATCGGGAATAATACGTTTTACTCCTGAAAGTAGGAAAGAAAACAAATATATAAATAAAAGAAACAGAGACGAGCAAGTTCACCGTAAGCACGCTGCGTCGACGCCACGACGTGGTGGTTCGCCTGCGCATGGGCCATTACGAGTTTAGGTAGCAGCAAGCACGCCAGCGATACTAACATTCAGAAGTATCACTCTAATAAACCTCAACATTAGGTATAAAAATTCATTTATTTTTACGACCTGCACACGCACGCTCGCAAAATAAACAAATCGCTCATATGCTTACACAAGCGGTCAACTTCCCTACATGCCGCTACTTCGTGTCTTTTTTTTGCCTATAGACGCAACTCAACGCAATTACCCGCCTGGTATGTTAGAAAGATGTAGCCTCCGTCCTTCTCCAGGTTCCACACTATATGTAGGTATTTAAAATTTCATGAAGATCTGTTGAGTAGGTAAATGAAACAAACACACTTTATTATACCTATTTATAATACCTAATCATAATATCACGACTATAAAAAAAACGCCTAAACGCATAAAAATAAACGCCATATTGTCAGCTTTAAAAATATGTGCGATCAGCCTTAATAAAAGGTAATTTAATGAAGCGAAGGTGTAGGTATACCTACTTGAAGTGAAACTACGTCGGCCGTTGCTTACTAATCCGCGACCTAAGTCTCAAGCGCCACAGAATTGGCGTCGCTCACCCATTCCTTTCAAAAGCTTCAACGCAATGCTTAGTTTTATATTATATAAATTAGCTTCCGCCCGCGACGTAGTAAAAAGTAAAAAAAGTAGCTAAAAACCTACTTGATTAACCATCTACCTAATAAAAAAAACATAGCATAGTTTCTATACTATATATTATATAGTTATTAGTAAAGTAAAATACCTACCTACAAATGCTAGATACAATAAAAGACTACATTCTTAATAATAAAAATTTTTAGACTTACCTTTATCCATTTTAATATAACTTATATTAATCACAATAATAGCTCGTATATCGCAAGTACCTTCCAATGACACGAACACAAGCGAATTAAAAGAAAGAAAAATCGCTTACCCCGCTCCGAACGCATCCCCTCTTCCCTAAGGAACCTTTAAATTGGGTTAGAAGGAACCGGTATCGATTTAAAGGTTCTGGAACCGGTATTTAGAACCGGTACGTTGGAACCCAAACCGAAACCGATACCGGAACTGGAACCGTACCGAAAAGAGGAACCTTTATAAGAACCAGAATGAAGAACCGGAACCGAAATTAGTACCGGTATTCAATCCCTGCTTTCGAGTGAGATACACACGCATGATATGGCATCAGGCGTAAGACAAACATCGACTTTACGTGCTTTCAATGGCACGGGCATGTAATCAGTTAATCACCTGCCGTGTGTGTGTTGCCTATGTTACCTATACCTTCATATTAAACTCACTTATGTATTTATTTATTTTATATTTTTAACTGCATTTTTATATGTTTACTTTTTTGTGTTTTTAGTTTAGTTTAGCTTAATGTCCGTCCGTCACTTGGGGTTACCACTGAAAATCAGCGCTGTGTTGTTACCACAACATAGCATTATGCTGAGTGGTAACCTCATTGACACAGTAGTTATAAGGTACCTACAATGTACTCATACGAAAAAATGTACTGTGTCAATAAATGTATTTTTCTTTCTTTTCTTTCTTCTTCACCGCCAATATCCCAAGTTAGGGCAGTGTGAATTGTCGTTCGGGGAGTGTATTTATCCCTATTTTAATAGTCTGAATAAAGTTTTCTACGTAAACGTATAAACGTAACTTGAATGCTTCCTTTTTTAGTCAGCAAACGATGAAACGTCACCAGCCCAGCCAATTAAATCAGCGGTTATAGTACCGGGTGTAAAAACTGAAGATATCAAACCTTTTGCCAGAGTGCTGTTCCAATTAGTGCGCACATACAGGACAACGAATTGCAGTGAAAATGCTGATGACACTGAACTACCAGGTACCAAGTGGTTTGAGTTAATAGTGGTCATTTGGAACAAACAGCTGCAAGCCAAAAAAATCATATTCTTACGATTGCAAAGGCTTATGTTTAACTTACCACCAGTCCACCATAGGTATACGATAACAGACAAAAATAGTAAATGATCACCAAATTGAAACCCGCATTTTAATGTAAAATTATAACCAAAGTTTTAACATTTTGCTATCATATTTAAGCAAAATGACTCCAAATAAATCATTGTTAACCCAAAAGTAGTAAATGATCACCAAAATTAAACCAGCATTTTAATATAACATTATACCTAACCAAAGTTTGAAATGAACCTATTTTCCTTTTTACCAACAATAGATGGGATCTGGCGCACAAGACGGAAACAAGATTTGGTGATCATTTACTACATTTGGTGTTCGAATACAATTTGAAGTGCAGTCGTGACTCAAATAGCTAATAAGTACCTACTATTGTAATTTTAGACTTTTTTCTGGTGTTAAGTATATATTTTTGGTAAAAGAACTAAGGGTATCAAAGCATTTTGTGGTGGTCATTAGGTATATTTAATCCCGATTGCAAATATCCGAGTGGAAAAGTAATCGACACTTGTAAATTTGTAATACGTTGGGTAGGTATGGAATTTACCTCAAGAAATACTTTAAAAAATAAGAAAAAGAAGTTGGGTCCATTGAGAAATTCATATACATACCTAGCCCAATTTGTAAATCAACTTTATATTATAACCCACAAGGATGCATTTTTGATCGGTTTATTATTGTTCGAGACATTCTTCCTTACATTATGGTGACTAGTTAAAAACCTGACAATAGTGTAATTTATGTAAAATTAATTATTCAGGCATACTTAGACATACTTGCCTAACTATATAAGGCAAGTGCTTAAAAAAATTAAGGCCCCTCTCAAAAAATGATGAAAAAGAGGTGTTTAGTAAATAAAACCATTTTTTGTTGGCATTTATAGACAAATGACTGCTCAAAAAATACAGTATTAATCTACAAGATGTGTTTCATAATATGGTAATGTCAAAAATATAGAGTAAGTAATTCTAAATAGTTTGTACAAAAATCATCGAATCAGCTCCAAATTATTGAGATGTAACCACCAAATAATACGAAAAAAAAAACAATATTTGAAGAAAACATACACCTATAATTTGGTAATGTTATATTTAGAATAAGTTAAAATTTTAATTTATTAAAAATTAAAAAGACGTCCATTCAAAGAGTACATCTGTTTGTATCCCCGCGCTGGCCTAGAGAATTAGGTCGTGTTTGCTTCACGGAATTGGTTGGTATTAAAAAAATATGTAACTTGCAGCAACAGCAGGTGCTGGCGGGAATGAAGACCAAAGTGATAATAACGATGGCGGCGACGGAGAAGAATCAAGGGAAGAGTACCGACCTCAACCTGCACCAACTCTTACTACCAGGTAGATCTCATGATACTCATTTCTCTCTTTATAATATTGGACATGGACTTGGATGGCAGTAGAGAAAAGATAGAATAGGATAGGCTGAGACTGAAGGTACCTTTTTATACCAACGGCAGACACTGCCTCGGTGGTACAGTGGCCGCAGTATGCGCCTGCTGTGCACGAGGTTGTGGGTTCGATTCCCACATAGGAAAAAACTTTGTGTTACCCACGAAGAATTGTTCTGAGTTTGGGTGTAATTTGTGTCCGTTAATTGTATGTTTGTAAAGTCCCCCGCGACACAGAGCTTGTTCTATAGTGCGGGAGTTGTCTTTGAAAAAAAAAAAAAAAGAGCATACCTGAAGGCCGAACGTAGCCCATGAACGACAAGCGTAGAACTATAACCGCATTGCCACCCGTTGTCAAAAATAGGGACCTACCTACTAAGAGACAAAATTACCTATACTGCAGTAGGTACAGCGCTTTGCCAAGTAAAGAAGAAAGAGAAAGAAAGAAAAGCATTTATTCAAACATACACAGGACAACAGATAAAAGACAAAAAACATAATGAGAACACAAAACTATCGTCATTAATCAACATGTTGTACCAATGACGGGTACTAGCTGAAAATCAGTGCTGTAGGTACTATAAGCACAGCGTATACTGAGCTAGATCCCCTGCTACTCATGTATCCTTTGTAGATACAAGTATAATATTTGTATGTATGTGTACTGTGAGTTGTGACTGCCTTAGTGGTCCAGTGGTCGCAGTATGCGTCGATTGCAGTGTGGGTTCGATTTCCACACAGGACAAAACTTTGTGTGACCTACAAAAAGTTGTTCTGAGTCTGGGTGTAATTTGTGTCTGTTAATTGTATGTTTTTAAAGTCCCCCGCGACACTGAGATTGTTCTCTAGTGCGGGAGTTGTCTTTTTAAAACAAACAAAAAAAAAACTATGTAAATGTATTTTTTTTCTGTACTGTTAAGTATGTGTGTGGCAAAAATAAATGGTTTATCCCGCATGCAGAAAGGGTCCTAATCTCAGCTCTGTGCTGCGGCATTTTATGCTGCAACGCTGATTTTCTAAACAGGTCTTAGTGAAACCACGGTTAGTTATATACTTTTAAGGAAACATGTGCATTAAAAAAAATACCTACTCACCAGAAACAACAATACGATGGTAGCGTTTATTCTCTGGTCGTTTGTCGGATTATTCCCAATTAAACACAAGGAACCTCGCGGCATGTGCCTTACATTTCTTACTATAATTTTGTGCGCAATTCTACCCATCAAAATGAGTTTTGTTACAGTGAGGAGCCTGCATCAGTAGACCCAGAGACAGAAGAATCAGAGTGCCCTATGACCACGTGGAGCGAATGGGCTGAGTGTGAAGGCGAGTGTATCGAGAACAAAGTCATAGGATATCAGGCTCGGTTCAGACAACATGCTGTTCCGGTGAGGGGTCTACTACTACCTACGTATCTATAGTATAAGTTCGTCAAAAAATCTCAATTATATGAAAATGTGCCGATAGGACTTTGCACGGGTATCTACTCTAAATCACCCGCTGAACAATTTTAAATTTAATTTAATATTTCATCAAAATTGGTACACGTCGATTTTTATATAAAAGTATAGAGGTAAGTGGACTTCCTAAACCTATAGGACCCTTCCTTTTCATTTCAGGGATCAGGGCAGATATTATCGGTAGAGGTCAATGTAGATCACTGACCTCTACCGATAATATCTGTGCCCCGATCGCTGAAATGTAGAAATTGAACTTGATGCATCAGCATAAAGGCATGTCAGATGCGAGAAATCTCTCATAGAATCAAACGAGATTATGTATATTTTGTTAATAAAATTTAGGTGACTAGAGTAAAATCTCCTTCGTAGGTATCAAAAAAAAGCTATATAAGATTTTTTTATCTTCAGCATTGGAATACGTTTAAGTAATCAGTATAACTGGGCTTCCAAACAGGATCCGTCTCCAGAGTGCACTTCGGCAATGCCTACAGAAGACTTCCAGCATTGCGAAGAAGAATGTACGGCAGAAGTACAGGTAGAAGAAGGGGAGGACAATGAAGTAGAAGAGTAACTGAATAAAAACAATGTATATTTTTACTAAGTATAAACAATATTTGACAGTGCATTTTTTTTTATTTATACCACTTGGGTGGCAAATAAGCGGCCGGCCTGATGTTAAGCAGTTACCATAGCCTATAAAGACGCTTGCAATACCCAAGGTATCACTTGCGTGTTGCCAACTTTTTTTTTACAGCAGGGCTTATAAGATGGAGTATTCCTGGGATAAGGAAACGCAGCGGTTTCCTTCAAAACCAGTGCTGTAAATAGCCCGTTTTGCGCCCTGTGCGAGCTTCTATAACTGCGCCCTTGTTTTTTAGATATTATAGGTACCCTAGATCAATGCTATGTATAGGCCTACTTTATTTCATTCAGGGTGATGAAGCGCAAGGAACTTGGTGATTGTGGACCAATTATCTAATATTTTGGAAGAAAAATCTATTTTTTTTAAAGAACTGATGTGGGCAAACAAGCAGACGAGCCATGTGATTTTAAGTGGACCCTTCACCTATTATACCACCCACTGTGTCTCACTCACTAAAACTCAAACGCAAGGTCACTAGTGCAAATGCTTTGCCCACCCTGATGCTTAAGATTTAATTTTTGGGCCACTATGGTTTTTATTTATTTATAAAACTTCATGCACACATGAACATAGGCGGACTTAATGCCATAGGCAATATCTACCAGTCAACCACGGTGATGCAGAGATAAACGAAGTAGGTGCAATAAGAAGTCATTTCAATATCTAATACAATACAATAGATATAAGGTTTTCATACTTCTATAATAAAATAACACCCTGCTAAATTTCAGTAAACTGTAAATTAATTTAATTTTAAGTAATTTGGTATGGTAGAGCTTTGAATAAGGAAGGTAGCATATTATAAATTTCGTTTAAGTATGAATTGGTGAAAAAACGTTTAAGTATTCGAAAATATTTGCAAAATTATTCACAACTACACAATACACAAATGAATGAGTTCCGATAGAAAATATTTATTAAAGCAAACCATAAACTTTTTTAAAGATTTACTTTTCGCGCTTTCTTCATTGCGAAATCGTTGATAAACTTTTCATAAGACAGGCACCGTCCTATGGCGCGTTCAATTGACAAAATCGCTAGGCCGATCAACCTTTCTTGGCCAATCGTCGAGCGCAAGTAAGTTTTTATTAATTTCAGCTTACTGAATGATTATTCGCAAGAAGCTACTACATTGGGTAACATCTCTTTTAAATCTAGTTCGACTATAGGTTTAAGAAGACCCAGACTTGAACTACGGTCACATTTATCAAATAATATAGTCGTTTCAACTCTTTAAAGTGTCTAATTCAGCCCAAAATTCAGTAGCATTAGTATCTGCTGAATATTTGATATTCAAATCAGCGGCATGTTTTTTTAGTACACAAATACGCTCGTGCGCTGCCAAAAAAAGGAGCGCGATGTTTGGTCTAATTTAAACTTTTTTGATGATACTGGCTATAGGTACGTATGTGTTGAAATTGAGCACTATGGGCGCAGCGGGTACTTATCAGGAGCAAACCGAAAAAATAATAGTCCTGCCTGGTCTGGCCATTCTTGCGCCCCCCAGACTCTACGCCCTGTGCCTGGGCACCGGTGGCACCGCCCTATTTACGGCATTCAAAACGCATCCCTAAATAAGCACTGGAGACACACAGGCACACAACTACACTGCTTTGTGTAGTTATTTGGCTGTGGTCTTCTGTAAGGTGCTCGTAGTATTGTACAATATTACCTCTCTTAAAAAATATTTTTTCTGACAATGTAAAAAAAAATACAGAAGCTAGCATTGAGGTAAACTTCTATTAGTCTGAGAGGTAAACATATAGAGATGCAATTCCATACAGTTTATGTCAAAATATTGAAGTCAGCTTTTCACTCGCATCGACAAGCCCGGTGTTGCACACTCTATAAAAAAAATCCCTAAATTTAATTAAAATTTTTGATCAGATGGAATTTAATTTTTGAAATAATTGTATTGTTGAAATTGGAACGTATTCAATAAGATTAATTACATTGAATGTTATAATTTTCAACCTACGTATTATGGAGGTCAGCAGGAAAATTTTGTTAAAGTAGCTTTTTTGTTATTTGTTTGTTTTTCATTTGACACTATAAATTTAATTATTTTCTTATTTAATATTTAATTTAACTAATTTAAAAATTGTTTTTTTTTTTTTTTTAATTATTTAAATCATTTTTTTAACTAATTTTAAATTTAATAAAAATGAAACAAATCTATTTTAAATATATCTCATTTAAATTTAAATATATTTCATTCAATACAAAAACCTCCCATAAACACAGGGAAACCGAACGTGGTTTTAACTGACAACCCTGAACTATGTGTTAGCCGCCAATATTTTTAATTAGTTTTTTTATGATTTACAACAATAATTAATTGAAAACACATTTATCTCACATATGAAAAGTAATTTCGTTTGCCTTGTTACACTTTTGCGGAACGTGCGTTTCGAAATCGCAAAATTTCACCATACATTTACTCATTTTCTTGTTTCGCGCCATTCGAACGCCATGCTCATGACAAAACAAAAGACAGTCGGACACATGCCCCGGGGCATGTGTTAGGTGGTAGTGTGTTTTCGCGGTTATTGCTTATCTAGTGAAACATATAAATCTATGGAAGCTAGGGTTTTGAGTTCGATATCCGTTATGTCATACCATATCATGTCTGCCTCAGAGACGTAAAAGTAAACTGAACGCACAATTGAAATTTAAACCAACCTATCAAAAGACTTTCGATTCTGATAATAGTTGTTTAGATGTACGATGTTTAAGTTTTTAGCCTGCAGCTAATGATGCAATGTTAGCCAATGTGTCATATGCGTTCTTTAAAATCAAATGGGTAGGTACCATAAGCTAGGCAAGAATATGTAAAAGAACTTGTCCTGACTGAACAGAAAATGTATTAATTAATCTGAAAAACAATCGGGAGCAACAACAAGGGTTAAGGGTAGTAGGTATTAATAAATAAAAGCAAAAGTAACAGAATTACCGAAGCCGACTTTATTCTATAATGTCATAATAATAATATCAATATTAAATCAAAGAATATCATAATAAAGTCTTCTAGTATTTTTTTAAAATTAAAACTAAATTTTATCTATAAAAATCTGCAGTTTTCTCTAAAAAATCCGACGGCCTACAGTAAAATGGAACGTAGTCCTCTGTTCAAAAACCTCAACCTCATTCTAAAATATCAAAGATCAAAATACCGTATCTCTGTTAGATACTTTGTGACAATATATTTTGCTTAAAATAAAAAACAAAACAATAGAAATAATTAAATTGCATATAATATGTGCGAAATAACAATCAGTTGAATAAAATTAATGTAAACATGTACACCGTGTAACTTCTAAAATGAAAAAAAAACTGAACGTTTCTTTATTCCCTTACGTCATCGCGTGAGTGAGACATTCCATATTTTCTTTGATTTTCTAGAGACAGTTTTTCAATCGGACCTCATGAACTTTAATTATCTAATTTCCATACCTTGTTATTATGCTAACTAAAACTCCAAAGCCTGCATACAAAAGATATATGACATATTCTTTAAAAGCAGTATTAGCAGTTGAAGTTGTAGGTATAGTCGTCTCTTACGGTGTGTGGTATAAGCTCAATTCCGATAGAGGTGAGTACTTTTTTTATTTTACAGATATATGCGTTTAAAGTTAGAACAAAGAAATTTCGGGCGTCGTTACGTTTTTCACAATGTAAATCGCGAAAATTATGTGTTATAAGGCCGCTAGGTAAGTGTAGAAGTTCATGTGGGCGACATTTCTTACACTCGAATATGTTTATAGGTTGCCTTGCTTACTGTCTATGTTGTATTGATAAATCAAAGTAATTATAGCAGCAAAATAGTTAAATAAGTTCTAACATAGCCTAAATTAGGTCATTATTGATTTTAATGATTCACGAACAGAACTGTGCTCATTTAATTATAAGAATAAGCCCTTTGAGAAACATTATCTACTACCTATATACATTTAATGTTGTAATAAATATGCATTAGGGGTTTAATTTCTTTCTCTTTCTTCAGTTAGGTATGATACACACTTTTACTGATAGTAACTTACAGTATTTTTAGGAATCCATAACCAACGGGACCCTATTACTAAGCCTCAACTCTCCTTCCATCCATCTGTCAGTGGGTTGTATATCATGAACACTAATAGCTAGAATGTCGAAATTTTCACTAAGTATGTATTTCTATTGCTGCTATGCTATCTGTCTGTCCCTATGTATGCTTAGATCTTTAAAGCTACGCAACTAATTTTGATGCAGATTTTTTAATAGAGTGTTATGAGAGGAAGGTTTATATGTATAATACATGCATAATATAATAGACAACCACCGATAATTTTAGAGCTTTCTAATGTGATGTTGTAAATAAACACGGAAGCCAGGGTGGGTCACTAATACATTAAATGTGTAGGTGTTATTTTGCATTTAAAAAGACAAAAACACGATTTTGAAAAACCAGAAGATGGCCATAAACTAAAAAGTAGTGTTAACATATATTATTCAATTCCTTCACTATATATTTTTAGAGATTATGGTCTCTGCAAATGTTTATGAATTCATTTTAATATTACAAAAAGTTTTGCATATCTGAAGCTCAAAGCTAGCTGAAGAGTTTTTACGTATTAATATTTACCATATTCGTACTAACTTTTAAGCTTACAAACATGGACTTCAGTTGTTTTATTATATTATTGAAAGTATGTACTGTTTCCAAATGACGTTTTTTTTCTGTGCCAATCTGCAATCAGTTCTGACTTTTAGTATGCGTGTTTAAGTTTAGTAATATGGCAGGAAGAGTATGTGAGCCATCTCTTATTAGATTGTTAAGTCCCCTACATTAGAAGGATTATATGATGTCTTTTCTTTTCAGTCTCTTGTGGTAGCTTTTGGTTTTTAGCCCAAACTGGTTGTTTTCAAATGACATTAGTTACTTTTTATTAACATTTTACATGAGCAATACCGTGAGTTCAAACTAGTAATCTACTTATATCAAATTATTCACCTCCTTTTAGTCTGCTGGTATAATTATGAAAATTAAAAAGGTATTTACACATTAAATTAAATGTATTTACACATTAACTTTTATTTATTTCCAGATTTTCGTTTGTATATGTACAGAAACTACAACTGGGCTTTAGAGGGCTATTACGGTGTTGGTGAAAAAATTTCAAACAATAAGACCAGGGAGATTGATCTGGCAGTTTGGACAAACGAAGGCAAAATATAAACTATTGGTGAGATGTCTATTGCTATTAAAGCCACATTTTGGGTGGTTACATTTGGATCCCTCGGTTATGCACTATTCAAGTTGGTCAAACCTGATGATGAGCTACTTAAGCAGGTCAATATCTTCAGTATTTGTTAATTGTGATCACTGATCATTCAGTTTGCCTTAGATGGTTTTATTGGGACTAATCTCTGCATGTTTTTGTTTGTTGTCACTATAATACTCTGTGCTTTGTGGGTGCCCGTGATGTCTTACGGAAAATACTTTTGATAATATCTTTTGACAAGATTACAGTTTATTTAAACAATAACTGTCATTCACATAACTTAAATGGTGCCTTATTCAAGTAATCATGTTGAGATTAAATTATTGTAGAGGCAACCGCTTCATCATGTTTGATCCATTTTGACTCAAAGCATGCTGCTGTTTTGATGTTCAGAGTCAATAGCTTGAAAACTTTTTTTTATTATGACTAAAAGTAGCAGTCTGTTTTGGGTCTTGAGAGTCATTACACAGGAGACCATTTTAATTACCTGCAATACTTCTGATATAGAACTAGATTGAGTCATATAGAAACAACAGAAATGGTAGTAGTAACATTGGAGAGGTATATGTTCTTTGTTTAATAAAATCTAATGAATAGCTCAATGCCATCGTTGTTGTTGTTCCTAATTAAGTATGTTAGGATATTTCGGGTAAAAGATGGAGGTAATTAAATTGGCTATCACTTTTAGTAATTGTTTATGTACTTAAATCCTTTTTGATCAAAACTATTTTTGACTGTAATAAATGCTATGAGCAATATTTTAAAAGCTACATACAACTCACAAAACGGTCTGATGACAGTGCCATCTCAAACATAGAGTATGAGAGGATGTTTATTTTAAAATGAATCAATGCGTAGTCCTCTTTATGTACTACGGCTGTTAGCCTTGTGTTCGCTGGCGACAGCCCGTGTAAAGTTGTAAAAAGCCATTCGAGGCTAATATCTTCAGACATAAAAACCTTTCTGGGAACAAAGTGAAGCACAATTTCATTCTGCTTTGTGCGGTGTCTTTTCATACTTTGTTCCTCAGTTCACATTGTAGGTAAGCAAAACGAATCTTACCTCGTTTCGGTTTGTTCCCAGTGTGGCATGTACTTAAGGTCTGTAGTCAAAAGTAATTTTGTGATAAAAAATTATTACACATTTATTTAATTTTATTTTTAAATTCAACTGTGATTAATGTATCTTTTTTCTTTTGTAGTTTGATTCTGGTTCTAAACACACAGATGCTAGAGCAGCAAGTCGTCAAGCCGTAGAGGTACTTAAAAACGCTGCAGACCAGAATTCTGAACTGAATAAAACCATAGAAGCTTTGATAAAGGCAGGAAAATGAGTGACAAAAACTCAGTATTAGAAAGACTAAGTAGAAGAGATGCACAACGGTTAGAAAAATTACAAAAAGCCCATAAGGCTAGGGAAGAAGTAGACGCATCCAATGAAAACGAAGACTATTTTTCTGGCGCCTTTAAAATCAAATCAGAATCCATTGAAGATTTATTATCCCAAGTCCCTACAATAGAAATAAACGCATTACCTTCGCACTTTGATAATATAAAACGGGAAGTGAATGAATTGCAAAAATATGTTATCACATCTTCCTTTTTTCTGAAAGAATTTAATATGCGCAAATATTTAGGTATAGTGCAGAACTTACAAACACAATGTTATGAATTAGAAGACCAGTATGCACCAAGAAAGAAATTTGGGTTTTCAAAAAAGAAGCTGCCGAAATCCCATACTCAGCGCCAGGACTCTATCGATGAGAAAGACGGCGCAGGCAAGACAGATAGCAACAAATGGGATGAAAATCTCTTTGGTTTCGACTCACTGGAAAACAAAGTATTGCTGCTAGAGAATGATGAATTGTTTCAAAGGGATGTTACTTTACGGAATCTTAAAAACTGTACCATCTGCCTCAAGGGTGTCATGGGAACTTTGCATTTAACTAATGTAGAAAACTGTATAATTCTCTCTGGGCCGGTCACATCTTCAGTGTTTGTTGAGAAATGTACTAACTGTAGGATCGTCACCGCCTGTCAACAGTTACGTATGCACACATCTACTAATTGTGATGTCTACTTACACGTCACAAGTAAAGGCATTGTGGAAGACTGTTCCAGCATCCATACAGCTCCTTACAATTTATACTACCAAGACTTAGAAAAGCATATGAAAATGTCATGTTTAGACCAAAAGTCAAACAACTGGGACAACCTGGATGATTTTAACTGGCTGGCTCCAGACATTCCGTCACCTAATTGGTCAGTTTTAGACCAATCACAACGTGTGGCTAATTGGGATGAATGGTGGTCTAAGATTCCTTCCTAATAAGTAGAAGTAGGGTAGATAATAAATTAAAATTGCCGTGTAATAAAGCTCGTAATACTCCATATTTAAGGACATAACATCTACTAATTATTGTAACAATTTGTATGTATGTATATTAATTTAACAAAAATAGTAATATTGTACACAATATTATGTTATAGAATGTACAATTTTAATTATACTAGAGAACTGAGAGATTAGTACATATTTTGTTTCTTCTATAAACTAAACTAACTAAAAACTTTTGACACTCCTTTATTCAAAAATAAATCTATTTGAGTTAGCAAAATCATTGTTGAAATTGTACATTCTATTATACTTCGCAGAAGTGACCTTCTCTTTCTTATATTGTTTACTAATATAGTTATATCGTGTTTTAAATTCTGGTTGCAAATTTCAGTAAACGGATGTGTAATATAAAATTGTTACTACTTAGCGATGTTTAGTTACAATTCGAGCTATGGAGCTGTCACAATGCCAGAGCGTGCAGCGAGGGTTAAATAGCTCCTAAAGATACTACGTCCCTAAGCAGATTGCTCGATTAATACGAGAAATACTAGTAGCTACTGTGCTCATATCTGTTTTTTGGTTTAATTAATGCAGTTATTGGTACATTAATTTTTGAAGTTGAAGTTTTAACAGATTACTGGTAAAGTTAGCCATAAAAATTATGTTAGGCAAAGATATCTGCTTATTTAATTCAATACGTCATATAATTTATGAAATAAATAACTATTAGTACATACGCGCTTGTTTTATTGGTTTTTTTTTATACTACTTGGGTGGGAAACAAGCATACGGCCTGCCTGATGAGCAGTTGCCGTAGCCTATGGACGCTTTCAATACCATAGATATCATTTGCTGACCCAATTTATTTACACCAGAGCTTGAGATGGAGAATCCCTGGAATACGCAAGTTTCTTTCAAAACCATACCTATAGAGCCGAACCTAAGGAAATGGGAAGGAAAATATGGTAATATTTTCCTTTACCAAGTGATCATTCAGGTGTAGAGATGGGCGGGTGGGTAAAAATCGGGTAGGTAAAAATGGGAAGGAAAGGTAAAAATGGGTAAAAATTTATTTTTTCCCATTTTTACCCGGTATGTATTAAAAATACCGGGTATAAATAATTCAGTATGTAATTTGGTTAATTTTCAAATTAAAAAGACTGTAAAACGCCTTTTGTATTTATCTTGACGAGTACTATATTCCTAGATGGGTGTTTAGGACTCGATTATGAAGTTGGAAGGTGGCCATGGCAACTCTTCAACGAAACAAGATAGATATGTCGTATTTTGGATTTATTTTGACTAGTACTTATAGTACTCGTCAAAATAAATTCAAAATACGACATATTCATAATTCCTAGGTGGGTGTGTAGGATTGTTGATGAAGTCGGAAGGTGGCCATGGCAACTCTTCAACGAAACAAGATAGTCATATCGTATTTTGGTGTTTTGGTTTTTTTTTTACGAGTACTATATTCCTATTCAGGATTGATAATAATGTCCGGAAGTGGCCATGGCAACTCTTCAACGAAACAAGATAGCCGAGTCGTGTTTGGGTATTTTGGATTTATCTTGACGAGTACTATATTCCTGTTCAGGACTGATGATAATGTCGGAAGGTAGCCATGGCAACTCTTCATCGAAACAAGATAGCCGTGTCGTGTTTGGGTGTTTTGCATTTATCTTAACGAGTACTATATTCCTAGGTTCAGGACATGATGATGAAGTCGGAAGGTGACCATGGCAACTCTTCCACGAAACAGAGACCCGTGTCGTGTTTGGGTGTTTTGGATTTATCTTGACGAGTACTATATTGTTCAGGACGTGATAATGAAGTCGGAAGGTGGCCATGGCAACTCTTCAACGAAATAAGATAGCCGTGTTGTGTTTGAGTATTTTGGATTTATTTTAAAGAGTACTATATTCGTAGGTGGGTGTTTAGGACGTGACCATAAAGTCGGAAGGTGGCCATGGTAACTCTTCAACGAAACAAGATAGCCGCGTTGTTTTTGGATTTGTTGATTTATCTAGACGGCTAATATATTTCCAGGAGGTGTTTAGCGTGTGATGATGCTGTTCAAACATAGTCATAGGAACTGAATAGTGCATTTATTCAGGCAGGCTATAGGCCATATAACATCACGCTGTGATCGATAGGAGCGGAGCAGTTGTGAGATATGTTGCAAAATCGGGGAAAATATTCCAAATTACCACGCGGACGAAGTCGCGGGTCGCCCGCGACTTCGTTCGACTTCGTCCGCTAGTGATATAATATAGTAAGATATCATTGCAAAAATGATATATTTTTATTTAAAATTCAGAGATGACCGTTTGTACGTTGAAATTCAATATTCTTTACTCAGTCACGTCTGATATGTCAGCTTTTATACAAGAGATTAATATCAATATATGAATCAAAATCATTTTATTGTGTTAAAATTTAAGAAAATAGCATTGACTATACCTAGTCAATGCTATTTTCTTAAATTTTAACCTAATAACATTTTTTTACAACGCGTGAACGTGAATGTCGATGAATTACCTAAGAGAAAATAAGCGATGTCATATGTGATATACCCGCATTTACGCAGAGTAGCGCGCTTTTTAGAACATTTATGTCCTCATCTACGACACTAATTCTTTTAATTTACTACACATGTCATAATTTACGTTTATATACGAAATAGTTTACTAGATGTAAACTATTTCACAGATTTAAAAAAGCAATATGTGATAACCTGAATCCATTTATGCAATAAAATATGGCTTTTTCGACATGCCTCTTTGTACGTAGGGACCGTCGAGATAAACTTATTTATTATTTAACACAAATTTATTGCATTGCGTATTTAATTTTATAGTTTATGAATCCGAAAAATCAGATCATGAATATAAAATTATTGTAGGTGTAAAGTAGATACAAACGTGTCTCTTTTAGGTACTGAAATTAGTTTACGTTTAAAATATTTATTTTTCTTTCTTTTCTATCTTGAATATTTTTTATGAACATTATCAGCATGTTATATAATTACATGGAAAGTTCTTCATTTTAATTAATACCTGGTAAAAATTAAAAATGGGTGGGTAAAAATGGGTATTAATGGAAATTTTCCCGAAAGTCGGAAATTTACCGGGTAGACGCCCATATCTATTCAGGTGTGACACCAAGCTTCCTATAAAGAGAGTAATTAGGTAATAAAAATCACAACAACAATAAATAATAATTTATTTATCTCTACATTGGAAAATATATAAAACTGTTATTTGTAAAATCACAGTAATTTTATAAACCAATACAAATGTATACAGAGAATATATTACAGGAACGTTAGGGTTTTAAAGAATTACCTACAAAAATTGTGTCTCTTAGGTCCGTAAATGTACAGCATACATAAAAATAGAAAAAATAAGACAGATTTGAGAACGAATTAAGAAAAACAAAAAAAATAAAGGGCTGCCATGACAGTTATGGTTACGTCAAAGTCACATTTCATGCATTGCTATGTGTACCAATTAACTTGTTATTACCTATATTAAAAAAAAACAATATATTTAGGTAACTAAAATGTAATTTACAAATACTTTATTATTTAGCTATATTTCTATATACTGTACAATGGCCAGACACAATAAGTGTAGTCATCTACGCATTGGAGGCACTGACCCCTATTAGTTCCCAAACTACAAGTAAGGGTTAAACTCCTTTGGGTCAACATACTAAAAGCACATTCCGTACCAATCGTATTTTAAATTTCCTTATACGTACAATCATTCGCGAGATGGTCTGTGCAATGGTGCACTACACCTGAATATAGTCAAAAAAAGAAAAGTGTGATTACTGCTTACAAATTTTACGATGCAGTTCAACCCTTGTGCAAAAATAGGCAATAAATTAAATATTATAATATATTTTATAAAATATATACACCGTCAGGACCATTAGATATTGCAAATTTTCAAATATTTCCAATGAATCATATACACAGAGACTAGCTAACTATTAGAAAATTATACAGCTACCTTGCTTAGAAAAAAAGGCACGCACTCACTATGTATTGCCACTTATAATTTACTACTTACCTACATCTAGCTGTTTTAATATTTTAACTGTGAATCAATTGTAAATGGTTGTCGCATTACTGACTGGACTCACTCATTGTTTATTATTAAGCACTAATCATGCGTGATGCATTATTTTGATCAATCGGAATTACATGCAAAATCGTCAAAGTGTCTTCATTGCGAGCATTCGTTTGCGAACATTGTTACGAAAGTTCGTTAACGGGGGCACGATTTTTCCCTGTGAATTTTAAAAAGCTTGGAACTATAAGAACCATAATACGATCTAGTGAATGCGTGGCTTCTACCCTTAACATTAAATTTAATTTATACCTTATTAAATTCCGTCTTATTATTAGCCTTATAATTCAAACAGACCAACTACTTTTAAAAATATACCACCCGTTTCAGCGTTTATATGACTCATAAATGTCAAACGCTAGAATGCACGTTTTTACCAATTTAGCCAGTCTGCTTGAGGGCTCACAGATCAGTCTACATAAGAACATTTTGTCTTTATGATATGACACAAAATAAATTCATAATCTCTTTATTATTATAATATATTTAATAGGATTATGCCAGATTACTGTGCTTTTTTTTTTTAAATCGGTTACGTCAGGCAAAAGCAAATTTTACGGACACAAACAGCGACCTCGCTATGCTGCTGGTACTGCTAATATCCATGAGCTGTGGTTGGGTACGAAGGACCACTGATATAATATTTATTTATTAACACGTTCACAGTGCATGTACCATGGCTGGTGGAACGCTGGTACGTCTGCCACCATTGAAAATATAAAAAAGTCCTCTTGTCTATCTTGTTAACACATGTCATGTGCCGTAATAGCAATGACATTAACCGCAAAATACCGGTGCCGCTAAAAACTGACATCGGTCTTATAGACCAGTAGCGGCACCGCTATATCTAAATAAAAATCCGAGCTTTTATACAATTTACAATTCCATGACAATAAAAATATAAAACCTTCTTCGGTATAAGAATATATTATAATTAGTATATAAATAAAATTTATAATTCTTATTTTTTTAAACATTTACGAAACTAAGTACATGAAAGTCTAATGGTATGTCCAAACATTGCGCGGCAGATCAGAGGTTATGCGGGCGGCAATTTTTGCGCGCAAATACCGCGTATGCAGCGCCATGTTGGGATACATCAAGGACTAAATTATGCAAAAATTAGAACTAGATATACATTTTAATTACTTTTGAAAAATTAAGATAATAACATAATTTGGCGCTGTGTATGTGTGTGTGGCCAGAATACTTTTATAAATTTAGTAACCATATTTTTATACTTATCTAAAATATTCACAAATTGTCTTATATTCCACCTATTAGGTATTTTTTGTCCCAAATACCAAGTGTTTATGTAACCTGGCAACACTGTACACATATACCTCTGAATGGCGCTAAGAAATAATATTTATGGATTGATATCAATAGACATAGACTTCGTATATATTTATTATTGCCTCATAAGGCTGTGAAGCTAAACTGTAACATTTCTTATAAAATAAAACAATTTCATACCAATTATTGCAACTTATTTGTCATTGATTACGAGATTCATTGCATTCATGCCTGGAAGACCATTGTTTTTTAATTTTCTTGCAATGTGCTATTTTTGCGTATATAAGCTCGTTTATACACGGTCGTAAATAAGCTAGCGCTAGCGAACGAGCTACATACGAGTGGAGACGAGCTTATTGGCTCCCTTACGCGCAAACTGTGAAGAAATTTATTGACTGACAAAAATATACTAATGCAACCGTACGAGCTTATACGCAACTAAAATATGTCTAATCTCTAAACGTGGTCAATTTAAAATGTCTACTATATTAGAGGCACATGGATATTGGGCCGAAATCTAGATTAGGTACTTACTTAAAATTATTTTTAAACATAAATTCCCAAATAAATGTTGAGCGGCGTACCACCTGCGTCGAATGCGTCGAAAGTCGCATGTACCAATATTCCTTGGAAGTATAAAACCTTAATAATGCTGGCAGATACACCAATGGCATCAAAGTAGCTAATTAACCATTGCATTAATTAGTCAGCCTGTCTACAGTCAGTCCATAGACTTACGTCTGTTTCTAGAACGGTAGGCAGATATAGGTTTTCATTGCTGAAAATATTTGAATATTCGATACATATTTTTATTTCAAATTTATTCTGTATTTTGATGCAGTTTTTTTGTCTTTTAGTGTATTATTTGGTACCCGCGGCATACGTGACATCAGCGTAGGAGGTACGCCGGTATTAAGTCCAAAAACAGTATAAATAGCAAAATTTGAGCATACGGAAGCTTAACATTAAGGCAGTTTTTTTATAGGGAATGTTTACCTATTTTAAGTACAAATTATTTTAGCGAATATAGGGCATTTATCGGACTGAGAATTAGTAGGAGAATTCGATAATAAACTAAGTTCTAGTACATCGATTATAAGATTGATTTTAAAATTTCAGTCCGAATTTCGGCTCCAGCAGTCAGTCTTAACGGACACTAGTCACGCAGGACATTCTATAGTTCAATTTGCTCCTTTTTATAATATAGTTTAATTTAAAATGAAGCTTATTTCAATGTACTAAAGTTGATATTTTAAAATCGATTGAAATTTTGCTCAGAGGCGGTCTATTCTGAAGACACTCTTACAAATTACAACAACTGCTTACCACCAGGCGAACCGTATTTATTTACCGCCGCAATATTTTTCATTTTCTTGTTGATTAAATATAAATGCTAATTAAACATATTGGACCGTCCATACAGCATTTTACGTTTTTGAACGGAGAAGAAGGAAAGGGACAGAGCCGATTTTACGTTCTGTAGAAAAAAAAATACAATAGCTCATGGTCCTGTGGCGCCATCTATCAAGCCAATAGCAACGCCACAGCTACTATTGCTTGCATAATTACAAAGTATTCTATTTTAATAAAAACTGTATTTACCTTAAAAATATTCGTTCGTATAAAATTCAAACTGAAAATGAATTTTAAAATTAAATTTAGAAAGAATAATAAAAAGTACTAGGCTTTTCGTTCCACAGTTTGCAGTTACCTTCTCCCGCTTCAAATAGATCCAATGCTGAGTCCATATTATGCGTAATGGCAATTACTGTGATACACGGTTGCGATATCGAGACATTATTCTTACACACATAATAACTTCTATCTCTTTCTCTCTCTGCGCTACATAAGTAAGTAAATAACAGAAGTTGTGTTCTTTCTGTATCCTATTGGAAAATGTTAAGAGGGAAAAAGAAAAGATGTTGGTTATGGATGGTGTCGCCCAAGAGTAATTTGACAACAAAGGAAATATACCTATATTCATTACGCATGTTCTTAAATTAAAATAAAGAAGAAAAAGTTTTCGAATTGACATATTGTTGTCCCGTTTCTACAAAATAAATATAAGTACGACAAAACAGTCAACTACCATCGTTACGAGTGTATAATGTCATAAACGTTTTGTTGTGTTTGTGTAGTAAAGGCGTTGTCTCTGTCTAATCATCAAAAGTTAAATGCTTGTAATGTCGTACTTTTTCAAGAAATAAAATGTTTGTTTTCATTTTGTGACATTATTTTGCATTATATAATATTATTTAAAATATATATATATATATAAACATGTTACTCACTGATATTGTAGCTTTCTAAAAGTAAAATTAAGTTTAAATAGTTTTAGAGTTCATTCCTTTAAAAACAAAACATACAAAAAATCAAATCTATTCTCATTAAAATATTATTATTATTAGTTAAAACATTTCGTATTACGCTTTATTATAAGTTTAAAAATAAATATCTTTTAATTTCTTAATCACTTACTCAGTCTATATAATCCCTGAAATATTAAATTTAATATTATAAATACATTAAATAAAGAAATAAAAATTGTTTATTTGTATTAACAATTTTGAAGCCAAGCTTCGTCTCGTGTCAGATTTTTCGGCGTGATGATATAGCCCTATAAGCTTTATCTAACTCTGAAGAGTTTGTTTGTTTTGTTGAACGCGCTAATCTCAGAAAGTACTGGCTCGATTAGAAAAAATCTTTTTTTGTTGAATAGTGCATTTATCCAGGAAGGCTATAGGCTATATAACATCACGCTATGATCAATAGGAGCGGAGCAGTGGTGAGATATGTTGCATAATCGGGGAAAATATTCCAAATAACCACGCGGACGAATTAATTTAGTTAGGTTTTAGTTTTATAATGTTAGTAGAGATAAAGTACTGTATGTATATGAATATCCACTACTAAGGCATTTGTCAGATGCCTAAATATCGCAACCGCCTAATGTCGGCACATAACTTAGTGTTAAAATATAAGCGATAATGAATTATCAACCTTGTGACAAATGTACATAAGGTTGATTTTCCTACTCGAATATATATTACAAATACGCTAAGACGACAAATTTACGTATACTAATACAAATGCAAATAATATCTAACAATACTTCTATATATTTTATAGTTAGCTCTATTACATTTTATATAGCGAAAACTGATGAAGCGATTTTGGTGAAATTCAGTATGGTGGACAGCTTACACATCTGAAAAGGGTGTACGTACCTACACTACTTTCAAAATACCACGCAAGTCGACGGCGTGAAAAACGACTTTAGAAAAAAACTCACATATTTTAATGGGAAATGTTCAAATAGTTTCGAACGTTCGAGATTACTTATCCAGGAATCAGGTGGATAAAATTCCCAGTTTCTGGTTACATTTTCATGAATTAACCCCTAAGCAGATTCCCATTATAATAACTGCCAGATAGCTTCAAACCTAGGCAAAGAGATTAGTTATTTTCGACAGCAAATTACGGCAGGGAAACTTAGTGCATGATTTAGTAGAAATAGCATGTGAAAAGAACAACAATTTCATTAAAATAAGTAGTATTTCTTTTAAATTCTCGAGTCACAGTGTATAGAGTATACACTGTGACTCGAGAATTTAAAATAATTATAAATATACTAGCTGACCCAGCAAACGTTGTTTTGCTACTAAAATATAGGGGTTGATCGTAGAGGGGTGAAAATTAAGGGTTGTATGTATTTTTTAATGCTGAATCACAAAAAAATTAAAACAATACCTAAAAAATTAAATAAAAAATTTTGGGGTGGACCACCCTTAACATTTAGGGGGATGAAAAATAGATGTTGTCCGATTCTCAGACCTATCCAATATGCACACAAAATTTCACGAAAATCGGTCGAGCCGTTTCAGAGGAGTTCAAAGTTGAACACTATGACACGAGAATTTTATATATTAGATACAGTAACTTCTCACTTTTCTGTCTGGGGTGCTGATATCCGACTTATTCACAATAAGAACTGCATCTTTGATTTCTGATAGCATTTAGATTTGTTTAAACCATAGACAAGACAAAACCATTAGTGAAGGCTACTTAATAAACAGCGTGTCAACCGAAGTGCAAATTTTATGTTCTTCTTTTTTCTCTAATCTGTTCTTTTTTTGTACCTTATATATTTTTTCTTTTTGTGATGTTTTTTATCGCTATTGTTGTGGGCCTTAAACTGAATTAAATGTATTTTCTTTCTTTTTTCTTTAATATTATAATTGCATTTGTTTTAGCATACGAAAGGTGTCGACTGTGCCTTCGTTATAGTACGAGTAACTGTAGTCGTCGCCGAGAGTAAAGCCGGGTATCCACTTAGGTTCGCCGTGGTTTGCGAACGCGCCCGCTCCGCAAACCAAACATAATGGATACTTCGTGATCGCGGAGCGCGACTGGAGCACGATCGGAGCACGGCGGAGCGCTCGGGAAGCGGTTTTTTGCGCGATCTCAAAGGGGAGCGCAGTTTGTTGATTGATGTTGCAGCCTAAGTGTGTACACTGTACACGTTCGCGGAGCACACAGTGTTCGCAAACCACGGCGAACCTAAGTGGATACCCGGCTTAACAGCCCGGCCACGAACACGCCGGCTTACGGTTAGAACAAATGTACTAAAGCGTTCTGTGACGTCACGCCTTCGCCGTGGAGTCTCTGCCGCTGCCGCGCGAAGTCATGGCCGGGCCGTAAACAAAATGTCATAAAACTCTTTTAGCCAAATATAAACTTAAACATAGACTAATTTTCGACAATCAAAACATTCAGAATATACATCCTATACAAAAGTTTCATATATTATATTCGTACTCTCAGGGGACAAAGGATTTAAGATAATACATTGCAATTTGCACCTTATGCTGGTTAGAATACGGTCAAAATGATTAAATATTAATATAACATGTTTTGTAAAAATTACTGAGGACGAGATACAATGCAATTTGCACGTTATCACGGTTAAAATAGGGTTAAAAATATCAAATATTTTTCTCTGAGAATGTAAATTGCAAAGCATGTTTTTTTTCCTGGTGGCAAGTAAATACTACGCTTATCTTAGTTTACGGCTCACCACTCGTTTTGTTTGTTAGAGAATATCCACTTCTGGTATGTGTTGTTAGGGTCACATGGTGCTAGACCTAGCTGTACCGAGTGGGGTTGTAACGTAAGACAGTAGCCGTAGAGGCGGTGGGTGAAGTGACTGGTGACTTTGTCGAAACTGAAAAGAAAAGTAAATAAGATTATTTGGCGTGATGAGCAAGATTCCTTTGAGGACTGGGTAGATTCTGCATATAAAGAGAGGTTTGGAAACCAGCGGGTAATAGAATTAATAAGCCGGACATTTAAAATAAAATATATAAATAATAGCAACCCATATATGTCCCACTGCTGGGCACGGGTCTCCTCTCCTCTATCAAGAGAGAGATAATAATATATAAGAGATAATAATAAGTCTGTCTATTGCCTTTTCACGACTAAATGGCTGAACGGATCATAATAAAATTTGGCAAGGATATAGATGATATCCTGGGTAATTTTAACGCGGTTTACCGCGATCAAAATTACTTAAGTATTTTTTGAAATAATACATTATGCAAGAATCTTAAGTGTCTTTTTTAATTTCTCGGATTACAGAGCAAGAGTCAAATTTCTTTAAGCCATCGTAATTTTTGGCATAATATAAACATACATTATGTACTGTTGTTGAACATAAAAGTGGTAATTTTATTTTAACGCGATAAAAATACAACACTCATAAAATATTGCGAAATTTAATATTCTTTTTTTACTATGGAATCACTAAAATGGTTGTATTAAAAGATGTTTGTGGCGTCATTATACATGTAATTTACGTTTTAATGTTCATTACATACGACAAATAGGTATGTCAACAATTTAATTAGGTATTATATGACTACAAAAAGGTAATCAGGAAAGTCGTATGGCTACAGAATCGAACTCCTTTTAGGCGCATCTCTATGGAGGTCTACCCTAGCCAACGCCTCACATGTACACTCGGCAACGGAGATATGTATACATTGCCGCTATAATAAGATTAGTTTTTTAAGAAAACCATTGTATATTATATCTGTGGAATTATGTAAAAGTATATAATTAGACTAAACCTACAGATAAAAATATATTTCACACAAATTTATACAACGGTTTTCCTAAAAAACAGCCCTTCATACATATCTCCGTTGCTTTGTGTACATAGTAGGTGCTAGATTGACTGTGATTGTTTCATCTCTCATCTCCCCACAGATCCTGCAGGAGCTATTGACAGTTCCATTATGTGTAAGTGCTTTCTCAAGAAACGCCCGAGGTTTGGTAATTGTAAACCTGTTAATCCTACGTCTTTCTTTTCTTTCTTTCTCTGGTCGTTTCGGATTGCCGTCCCATCGGACCATGAGAGGAGGACGGAAAACATATGAACGAAAGAAAGAAAAGCATTCATTCGAACATACACAGGATAACAGATGGTAAACAAAAACACAATAACAACACAAAAAAATATCCTGTGTGATGTCAGGAAGGTTCCTAATCTCAGCTCTGTGCTGCGGCATTTTCTACTGCAGCGCATGGCGTATAGGCAACTCACCTCCAAGGTCCATCAACAGTCCCAAGCCTGCAGACAGCCTGCTTCACATTGTTGACATCAGCTTCCACACACCGCTCACCCACACCAAGCTGTCCAGCCTCGTTCAGGCGGAACAGCTGGCTGTTTCCAGAACCGTGGCATTTTGACGTACCTGCATGGCATAAAAAAGAATATAGCCAGAGGATTACAGGCGCATCCTCAATAAAGATGTACTGGTACTCATGCGGGAGATATTTAGAGATCAGGATACCCAAAAGATCCGAAGGGTCGAAGTGCTCTGGCTGAAAGGACAGCCCGAAATAAGATAAGGAAACCAATAATTGCTTTATAACTGAAAAGACAGGTCTTAGCCGAAAAACGTCAATTGCCTGACATCTCCAAAGATATCCACAGCATTCAGCTCCAAAACCAATATTGTTTTACATTCTGTGTTTAGAATCTCCTTTTAAGAAAAGATTTGCTTGAGTTAAGAGAACTCCGCTTTTCTAAGATACCCATATAATTTTATTATAATCAAATTGTAATGAAAATTTTTTTAAATTTTGGGCTGAATGCCGTGGAAAGCTTGATACTATATCCTATAAATACTATAAATGCAGCTGTAAAAGTTTGTGAGGATGGACCTTTGTTACTGTATAGATATAGTACAAAGGGTTATAATTCTTTATTAGGCATAGGGATCCGTTAAAAATCAATCGTGGTAGAAAGGAAAATATACAAAGTTCAGAAAGTGATATAATAAATATCAAAAGTATACTTTCCTTCTAAAAGAAAAAATAATATATTAATTAAATTCTATTTATATTTTTATATGCTCTAAAAGTCTACACTCACACACATACGCGGTCGAGGGCTAAACTATATAGACTGCGTATTGTTTGAGACATTGCAGCACATAAACCGATTAACCAATTTTAATGCGATATTTTTGCTTAAAAACTTATTTAACCACGAATCATATATTTGTAATTGTACACCAAATATTATTTATATATTTATTTAACATTTAAAATAATAAGTATAAAGAAAATAAAACTAGGTACAATGGGCCGCTTTATCGCTAACTGTGATTTCTGTCGGACATAGGATCATAGGGAGGCATAGGATCGACAGAAATGGCTTTATGAAACTACAAGCGGACTCAACGAACGTTGTCTTGCAGCGTCATCTACCGAGTCCAATTGTAAATTTAAACCATCCAGGGACTGAGTTCAAACACACACAAAATTATTAGAAATATATAAGTAAGATGTTTTTATGGACATTCTTATAAATATAATTAAATGTGGTGATTAGATAAAAATTGCTGTCTCACCTATGTAGGCTGGTGCACCCTTGCCCATAGTATCAAGGCATGTGCCCGAAGCTTTATTCTTCACCGTACCCCAGAGTACATTCTTTGGCAATTTCGGGAACTTGTCATACACATCGTAAGCCACATTTTCCATGAACCAACTAAACGGTCTGCACTTCAAACGATTTTTCAAAGCCACCTGATCACTTATGTTCCCCATATCCAAGAACCTGGCCATGGGTTCCCGGGTATAGAAGTATTCTTTGTGTTCCTCATCAAACCATGTTTCAATAACTCTTTTGTAGTTTATCGTGATTAATGAGCCCTTTTTATTCTTAGCTAAATCTCCAAATGAATACGGCATAAAGGCCCTGTAGACGTGGCCAACTCTTGAACAAGGCACCCATTCGACACTGCCACCACATTGCCAGATCTTAAAACTCAGTTCAAAATTTTCACCACCCCATACTAGAAGACCTGGGTCGTACGCACCAATTTCTAGGAAGTATCTTCTATTTATAGCAAAAAGACCACCTGCATGCGTAGGACTCTTATAAGGTTCTGATTTATGTTTGTGTAGGTTAGCCTCTTTTTCTGGAACCTCATTCTCTTTATAGAGCATGCCCCATTCGAATATACCTCTGTAGTTCGTCCCTGGCTGGTATACTGGTCTGTATTCAAAAGTTCTGTGGTCGATACCATCTATAACTGGTACTGTCATAGTCCGGTAGTCACGATATATAGGAGCTAGGAGAGGAGGCAGCCAGTTAATATTGACCTCGCAATGGGCATCAAGGAACACGATAACCTCACCAGTAGCTTCTTGAGCGCCTCTAGATCGAGTTCGGATGAGACCTTCACGTCGAAGGTTTCTAATTAAACGCACTTTTCCGTGCCATCTTTTTATGTAGTCTTCGAGATGATGTGATAAGTCAACTTTGTCGGAGTAATCGTCAACCTGTGGATGGAAAACAAGATATTTCATTAGTAAGTTACTTACACCATTTCTATGTTGTTGTCGAAAAAGTGCTAAGTTAGATAGTAGTGCAATAAAATTGACAGGGGCCGGTGCCATACTACTAATATTATTCATTTAAAAGTTCGAATGGATGTTTCAAATCACTCCAGAGAGGCTGAATGAATCTGTATGAAATTTGGTACGAAGATTAATTATAGTCTGGAATAGCACATCTACTTTTTATACTGGAAAAATCACTGTTTCCGTGGAATGGATGCTAGTTTTAGAATACCTGGAGATCGCTTGGTGGTCGAAATTCGACCGTAATTCATCAAATTAAAGGTGGGTAAAAAGGAAAGCCATGTTTTAATAAACCAATACGTTTTGTTATACAAAGTATCAAGTTAAAGTTATAACAGAACGTAAAATTTACAACTGTTTCCGTGGGATTGCACACGCGGGCGAAGCCAGAAGCTGAAGATGCTAGTTTTACTAAAAAATACTTATAATAACAACCCATATTATTATAATATATGTCCCACTGCTGGGCACGGGTCTCCTCTCCTGTATCAAGAGAGCGAGAGAGTTTAGGCCTTAATTAACACACGCTAGCCTAATGCGGGTTGGTGAATCAGATATGTCTTTAGAATTTCTTCGAAGACATGTGGATTTCCTTATGATGTTTTTCTTCACCGTTAGCAGATGGTAAATCATTAGATTAGTAATAAATAAATTCCACAAAGTAAAATTTACATTGTTACTGCCATTCTGGATCAAACTCACACATCTTGCGTGCAAGATGGTTACTTCCCCACTCGGTTACCACCGCTTAGGGTGCGAACTCCGAAAGTACCTACAATTTACAAACGTTGGCAAGAACTACTATATTTTAAATTTTACAAACATTGGCAAGACCTGTTTTAGTGGTGAATATTTGAAAAATGTTTGTAAATAACCCTGTTTAATTGAAATGTTGGTAAAAATGTATATCCTACTAAATATTATTAACGCGAAAGTATGTGAGGATGTATGGATGTTTGTTACTCCTTAACGGACGGATTTAAATGAAACTCTACAATGTTATTACCTACTAGCGACACGTCCCGTCTTTGCACATTAGTAGACATTTATGGAGTTTCCATAGGGGTCCCTAATTATTAAAAATATAAAGTCGAAGAACAGGTCTCCAGCGGTCAATTAGGGAAGTTTTCCTATCTCAGGGATACATCTTACACCAGGGGGTGTAAAAAAATGGATCGGCAACACGCAAGTGATACCTCTCGCAAGCGTCCATAGGCTACAGTAACTGCTTTACATCAGGCGGGCTGTAAGGTTGTTTATCACCCGAGTAGTATAAAAAAAAACTTGATTTGTAACCAGAAGCAGCTTGATATAAAATTTCGTGTTAGTCACTTTCTAAATGACTGGCTTTCATGCAACCGTTCATCCCTTATTTTATCCCATTAGGGTTAAAATTTCGCAAAACCCTGATAAGTCAATTTCTTGTAGCAGAGGTATATGAAATTTCGTGTTTCTTCACTACATAGTATAAAACAAAGTCGCTTCCCGCTGTCTGTCTGTCCCTATGTATGCTTAAATCTTTAAAACTACGCAACGGATTTTGATACGGTTTTTTGAAATAGATAGAGTGATTCAAGAGGGAGATTAATATGTATAAAGCATGCATATTATAGTAGAGAAATACAGAATAAACCGAAGCGAAGCGAGGGCGGGTCGCTAGTACTTTATAAATGACGGATTTCCATATAACCGTTCATCTCTTCTTTTAACACCCCTAGGGCGGTGTAATCGCTCAGCGATACGTTAGTGGTAAAATTTCCAAAAATCCCTTCGACATGCTCATTTATGTTATACATATCATCACGCCAAGACTTAGGTAAAAAAAAGTTTATATCCCACCGTATTAGTTTCTGCACAGCAGCTAGTAGGTATTATATATAATAATACATATAACCCTTTCAACGCCAACGGTCGGATATAGCCGACAAAATAATTCTTTGTAAATAAATGTCATTTTGTTTAAGCGTGCTGAGCATATTTTCATCTGTCGGTTATACACGACAGTGGCGTTCAAAGATTGTTTTTCTTTTTGTTATTACGTTTGCCATGAGAACATTACGCATCAATGACAGTATCAATAGTATTTTCATAACAGTTTACGTTCATATTATTAAATCGCCGGGCCCATGAGAATTATAATGGAATGTTTATTAACTTTCCGACTGGACTTATGCCTAAATATTTGATATACAACGCTGACCAGCCCTTCCAGACAAGTGAATAGAATAGAAAGAAAATGTATGGGATTTATCGTAAGTTTACGAAATTATATCAAATCCTATACATTTGCTTTATATTTTATTCTGAGACCTCTTCTACCGTTTATGCTAAATGTCTAGAAGGGCTGGTCAGTACTGTAAATCACGGGCAAATATTTAGAAAGCAAATGTATTAGATTTGACGTAAGTTTACGACATTATATCGTAAACTTATGTTAAATCACATACATTTATTTTCCTTTCTATTCGACAAACTTCTAAATTCCACGAAGTAAAATTCGACATACAGATACAGCATGCAAAGCAAATAAGGTTCTAGGATCGATCTATAAGGATTGATTCTTTGCAGCAACATATACCCTTACTAATATTATAAATGTGAAAATTTGTGAGTATGGATGGATGGGTGGATGTTTGTTACTCTTTCACGTAAAAACTACTGAACGGATCTGGATGAAATTTGGCACAGAGATAGATTATGGTCTGGAATAACACATAGGCTACTTTTACTTTTTACAGCGATAACCGACATCCACGCGGGCGGAGCCGCGGCAACACCTAGTAGAATATATTATTATGAGGTTTTGTAAGGTTAAACAATTAAACTCATCTAATAACCATAGCAAATCTTCTAAAAAAATATATTCAATATTTTCTGAAAGAAATAAATCTTTATAGAGTGACTCTTGAACCTTATCTGCTTCGCATTCTGTATAACCTATTTTTTTTAACTGTGCAGTTGGAGTTGTCAAAATTGTTAGGTTGGTATTATTAAATTCAACCGCCCGCTTCTCTTCCTACCTCCCCGCAGGCGCCTGTCCCTGTCATTACGGTCTGTACTTACGTGTCGTCTGCGATATTTGAGTATCCATATCCCTCTTTGATATAATAAAAAAAAAAATATTCACATTACTGTACTTACCTATCAAAATGATTTTAATTATCATTGAAATTTTGTTCCAATGCAGGCAACATTGCAAAATTTTGACAATGACAGCTGCACAGTTAGTAAAATCGGATTATACAAGTCGGTAACTTATTTTTGTGTGACGTAGTTGTTGGCCAAGTGGCCTTTACAACTTTACCCGGACTGTGTCACTCCTCATTTACCACAGGATCAATACATAGGTATGCGTATGCCAAGTTAACCAATTACATATGCCAAATGAATCATTATCTGTTAACTAGTAGATATTGGAATGTTTAATGACTAATTAAAAGGATTATTATCACATTAATTTCCGTCAATGTGTCGTAAAATACGATAACAATGCTACTTACTACTCGTATAAACATAGTATAAACTCGTGGAATTGCTTTTAAAGTATCATAAAATGTATCTAGGTATTTGTTTAATAAACAATGTGTTAGTTTTATAACTTGTATCCGTTCCTGGAAGGAAATTTCTAAATTCTTAAGCAGGTACTTGTTTCTACCGAAAATCTTCAACCTGATGCTACAATCCTTTTTTGTTACGGACATACAGAACTTTTGGGAGTTTTTCACTATCTATTTACACTCATTTAGTCTTTACATCATTTATTCCTTAAAGTTACAAAGTAAAAGTTATGAAGATAAACTATAAATGTAGCAGGTAGGCCAAATATATGTCTTGAAAACTTGAAACAACAATATTTTAGTCACGATTTTCTGATAAGTTCGTGACTCAAGACGAAGGGGCGCTAAACCAGGCATGTACGTACCTCTTGCATTTTCATTTAGCAAGGAAAACATGTTTAGGTGAGGATTCAGGCGGTACGGATCTATGCTGTCTGTGACGTGTAACCCAAACGATGTCCCACCTGACATCCTGCTTTGTATGCCCTAACACCTGTACGAAGGAGGACTTAATGTCTGTCTCCGACAACGCAATCAATGTCGCTGTGTATTTGGGGGCAACTATATACGACTAAATTACGATGTTTGCCGTCGAAATGCTAAAAAGAAAAAGATAAAAAAATGTGGAACTAAACAATGATACAACATATAATACTTGGGTGGCAAACAAACATACGGCTCGCCTGATGTTAAGCAGTTACTGTAGCCTATGGACGTTTGCACCAGAGGTATCACCTGCGTGTTGCCAACCCACCAGGGCTTTAAGATGGAGTATCCCTGATAAAGAAATACGTTTCTTTCAAAACGCATTCATTCCTAATGAGCGCTGGCGACCTGTACTCACACACAGGAACACAACTACACCGCTGAGTGTAGTTATTTGGCTGTGGTCTTCTGTAAGGTGGAGGTCCTTCCCCAGTCTGCTCGGTGGAATGGTGCTCTACCTCTCACAAATAAAATTGTAGATCGTGCAATTGCCGATAGCAGATTTTGGTCTGACAGCGACGATATAAATATACTCGTACTAGGGGTCGCCCGCGTGGTTATTTGGAATATTTTCCCCAATTTTGCAACATATGTCACTACTGCTCCGCTCCTACTGATCATAGCGTAATGTTATATAGCCTATTGCCTTCCTGGGTAAATGAACTATTCAATAAAAAAAGATTTTTTCTAATCGAACCTGTACTTTCTGAGATTAGCGCGTTCAACCAAACAAACTCTTCAGCTTTATAATATTAGTATAGATACTGGCTGTTGACCCCATAGTACAGTATGCTAAGTGGCTCAATTAACACTAAAATCTTTATTACACTTGACAAATTTATAAACGTATATTTTTAACGGTTGTTTTTTAAGCTTTCAGTTTCGTTATTACAAAAACAAATTGCTGGAGTCATGCCATGTCGTCTTTATAGCGATTCATTTGAGATTCGTTATACGTTATCCTGTTATTTTGACGTTTGACCTATTAGTATTATATTATGCACGTTATCGGTTTAGCATTTTCTTATATAGGTACTTACTGTATGTAAAATAATATTACTGTTGTAAGTATATACATATAAACAGATTACCGCGACTGATTGGATTTACAAATAAGATTTTCAGATTGTAGCTGTTACATAGAAATATACTTAGAATTGATAACGTATTTCATTGAAATGTTTTAAGTTATCAGCAATCGAAATATATATAGTATTTATTTAGGTATGATTGATAAGTCCGTAGGTAGTATATTTTTTAAATAATTTATGATTGCATAAAATATTTGTAATAAGTATTTGTATATAAACTTTTTTTAAGACAATTGACGCACTAGGTTACATGACCTGTTCTTTTTTTAAATATTCACACGGGATAAAAAAAATTGTGATCCATAAATAGTTGTCCCAAGTCTGGATGTGCTTTGTGTCCGTTAATTGTATGTTTGTAAAGTCCCCCGTAACACAGGGCCTGTTCCTCAGTGCGAGAGTTGTCTTATTAAAAAAACGATAAAAATATAGTCTCTGCCGACTCCAATATGGGACGGGCATGATGATATGTAAGTTTTTAGATTTTACTAAGAACGCAATGTGATCTCGACACGTTTCTATCTTATGCACACAAAAGGAAAGGATCTCTCATTGCCATGCAGTGGAAAGCTAAAGTCACTCAATTTTTTTTCTTCATTGTTTATTGTTTCCTTATTATTTTTACCTATATTTAATTTTGTATGGTATATTGGTTTCCGTCCCTTTTTGCTAACACTAATACATATTGTAATTGTAACCCATTCATTCAGTCAATGTTATACTCTGGCGATTAAAAAGAGGCCCGAGTTTCTTGCCAATTCTTCTCGAGACCCTACCCAAGTCAGCGAATTAGCCGAAAAAAAAGTATGCTGGCATTTGTTTTTATGACGTTCATAAGTATCATGTATTTGATCTAAATGAGTTTGACTTTGAATGTAAAATATTACTTACCAAAACGACTTCATGCAAGATATTAGGCGGCGATCTGTCAATCACGCTGTGTACTGTCCGCATAAGAACAGAGAATCCTTCGTTGTGGAACACAATGATGACAGAGGTGGTCGGCAAGTCTTCAGGATAGTACCAATACTTGCACTCGTCCAGGCGAGTGTCGGGAATCGTCCTGGAAAATAAAAAATAATATTATAGACTGGCCTTTAATACTACATGTTGCCAACCAGAAGACCAGGCTTTTGTGTTAAAGTTTAAAAACGCATCCCTAAATGAACGCAAAAAATTGTTGAGTACTGCCCCTCTAGACAAGTGGCATTAACGTTAGTCGAATCGAAAAGTCAAAAAAGCAAATGTATGGGATTTGACGTAAGTTTACGACATAAAATCGTATACTTACGTCAAATCCCATACATTTGCTTTTTTGACTTTTCGATTCGACTATCGTTTATGCCACTTGTCTGGAGGGGCTGGTTTCGAAACGTTTTCCTGTCCCAGGGATACTCCAACACAAACCTTGGTGTTAAATTTTTTGGGTTGGCAACGTGCAAGTGATACTTCTGCTATTGCAAACGTATAAGGCTACGGTAACTGCTTACCATCAGGCGAACCGTATGCTTGTTGCGTGTTGCCGACGTATTTTTTTACACTAGAGCTTTAAAATGTAGAATCCCTAGGATAGCAAAACGTTTTCCTAAATGAACGCCAGAGACCTGTATTCACACACAGGTACACAACTACACCGCTGTGTGTAGGTATTTGGCAGTGGTTTTCTGTAATGTGTAGGTACTTCCCCAGTCGGGCTTACTCGCTTGTATGGTGCCCTACCTCTTTTCAAAGTATGAAATCATAGCATCTTTAAATATTATTGCCTGCAAATGTATATAGGTACAAGAAATACGAATATAATAGAGCGTGAATAACACTTCCAAAGAGTGTTTACATAGAGAATTTTATGTGCACGCGCATGGTAAAACATAATGTTATACGGTGACGACATGTGTACTGAGGCATTACATATGTTTTTGTGATAGAAAACATACTTCACGATCGGAAACAGGTCATCGGTCATATTCCGGATAAGTAAATGCTGCAATTTGTAAGCTACTTTTTGCCTGTATGGCAAACATTTTGAATAACTATTGACAAAGCGACAAAGAAGAAGAAAGAAATGTTTATTTGCCACGAAGGTCACCAGGGTAACAGTATTGATCACATACCAAAAAAGTAACTGATGCAAATTGCTTTTAGTCGTAGTAAAATATCCAGACACGCGGAATTTTTGTTAAACATGAAGCCCTAAAAAACGGTGCAACTGCGAGTCGGGCTCGTACATGAAGGGTTTCTGTACAAAAATCACGTTTTCCCTAATTCCCTAATTTATTTTTTGTTATTTGTCATAGCGGCAATAGAAATACACACTGGAAAATTCAGCAGTCTGCATTAATGGATACCGTTGGCACTCTAATATGATCTAGGCACGGTATTCATACGGTTTGTTTGATACCTTTTCATGACTAAACGGTTGAAAGGATCGTTATGAAATTTGGCAAGGAGATAGGGTATATCCCGGAGAAGGACATGGGGTACTTTTATCGCGATAACCGACATCTACGCGGGAGATAAACAGTTTACAATTATATCTTCGAACGACTCCCCAATGCATTTTTATAGCATTAGACGCAAAAATAGCACTAGTTTACTATAACTGCTAAGTCTGATAGAACCGGACAGGCATATATATGTAAATGTATTGGCCAACAGAATCTTTGTAGCAATATGCAAATTGAGGCCGCCTGTACACCATCGGTATCTGTCTACTATTATTAATATTATATAAGTAAGCCTATTTCTATTCCATTTAGTATGGTGTGCTGCATGAGTTTTTGTACTATCATAATTTATTTATTAGTAGTTTCCACAGCTTATCCTGCTCCCACGGGACATTTCTTGGGAAAAAATCTAGGGCGGCAATTTTATCTAGATCCGTTCAACCATCTTGGCATGATTGAGTTGCAAAAATTGATACATCCATTTAAACTTTCGCATGTATATTTTAAGCAGGATAGAATGACCAAACAATTTAAATTTACAAGGAATTGAAATTATCTGACGATTTAAAAGAACAGCCCGATTTTCCAGCCAGAGCCTCTAGACAAGTGGCATAAGCGATAGTCGAAGTCAAAAAAGAAAATGTATGGGATTTGACGTAAGTTTACGACATTAAATCGTAGACTCACGTCAAATTCCATACATTTTATTTTAAAAGAAAATGTATGTGAAAACACACTGCAATGGTATTCAAATTCCTTTTTGTAAAGGTTTTTTAGCGTTTGAATTACGTTAACTTTATTAAATATTAACACTATTGCGCAATATATTCACGCCCTGTTACTAAATCGGTGTAACCAATTAGGTAAATAATATACCGTGTAATATATAAATTAATCGCATAATTTCATATTGCTGTTCTATTACTGATTAGAAAGTGGATAAAATACTTATGCTGGCATTTTATTTAACTAAATAACGTTAAAAGAAAATGGACCCAATGAAATAAACAGCAAGATTCGTTTTAGATCAGTTTGATCAGGAGACTATTTCTACAAACATACCTATTTTTCCGTAAGGGAGGTGTACGTCCACATCTCCATCAATTATATTTTAAGAAAGATAAGCTACGTTCATGAATACGATAGATAATGCGGAATATGGGTATGATACAGAAAGAGATATAATAAGTAGTAATAGCTAACTGTATTGTTACGTTTGAAGTACACTAATGAATCATACTATAATTTCGTTCGCTGCTATTAGCCAACTAAATCATCGACGACAATTATCTAAATGGCAACAATTTTATTGTGTCTATAAAATAATAATAGGTATACTTCTCTTACTACAATATCATTGATCTCAACGGTAAGTTAATGGCAGAACGCGTATCAAATTTAAGCACTCCTCAATCAATAAATCAATTTTTCGCTTTTACAGACGTGCCTACATTAACGGTACTGTGGTCAAGTAGAATTTTAGATTATTCATTACAAACGAAAACACAAATATTTTCTCCTTACTTTTTTTATACTACCAAGGTGGCAAACACGCATACGGCCCGCCTGATGGTAAGCAGTTACCGTAGCCAAAGTGAAATAGATAAAAACACCAGAAAATTTGCGATATTTTATTGAATGGGCTCTGTAAATAGGAGGATAAGAGAATACTTATTAGTCTTTTTTGGATTTACCAATGGAACGAACGTGCTTAAGTGAACCGAGAAAATTAGCCACTCTGCAACATTTAGAGGTGTCACAAAACCATAAATGTAGCCTTTGTTACGCGTACCTTTCCGGTTTTTATGTACCTATGTACGTAGAATAGATTTTGCCAAATATGGACGCGTCTTAATGTGTGAATTTTACCTGTTCATGGCAATATCGTCGGAAGCTGCTATGTTCATGCCATATTCGCTCTCTGACTCGGCAATGTCGTTCGCTTTGTCTGGAGGCATGTGATACGCCAAGCCTTGCTCACCGGGTCCCTTTACAACTTTAAGGTCTCTCGGCTCAAAGTTGCCCAGTTCTGAAAGTAAAAATTCTGTCAAATGCATGTTTGGTTTGGCTTGAGGCCAGCAAATCAGGAATTTCTTGTAGGTCTTAAGAGATTCAGTTGTGGAGGATGAGCTCAGATTCAAAGGACAGTTCGATTTAGGGGTGGGGCAGCTGCTCCCTTTGTTAGAGTTGGTCAAGGCAGAAACATTTGAAACATTTTTAGTCAGTTAAATTATAAGTAGAATTATTATTCTCTAATACCTAATTGCAATGGTGGCCGAGTGGGAAAGTAACCGACTTGCACGCAAGAGGTGCGAGTTCGAATCCAGGCACTACCAATGTGAATTTCACTTTGTGGAGTTTATATGTACTAATCAAATGATTCGCCATCTGCTAAAGGTGAAGGAAAACATCAAGAGGTAACCCACATGTCTTAGAAGAAATTGTAAAGACATGTTTGATTCACCAACCTGCATTAGGCCAGCGTGTGTGAATTAAGGCCTAAACCCTCTGTGAGAGGAGACCGATGCCCAGCTGTGAGATATATATGAGTGGCTAGTATAATACCTAATCAAAACAAATTGATATTTGATATAGGTACTGTCTCAATGTTATGCACCAATTTAGACAGAGATGGAAAATCTTGTCTCTCAGTATATTTCTAATGGCCACAATGACAGTCATGGGCATACTTAGGGAAGATGGAAAGTAAGAAGATGAGTAGGGTATGGGTCACATATTTGTAATCTCCATATTTCTTATAATAAGGCCAACAGAAAATTCATGATTAGCTTTCCTCTCTTTGTGAAAGGCCAAAAGATGGATATTCCCAAGAGGGTTATATTTTATTGACAGTAACTACACCTTGCCAGGTCTATATGGCGGTGAAGGGTTATGACCATATTTAACTATATTATTTTGGGTTATAAACAAATCACTCAATAAAAATAGGTAACCTAAATTAAAAACAGGACTAGAAAGACAATTTAGAACATTAAATAAATGAAAGTTCCTTAGTATAGATTGAAAAGCAATATACTGTGCCATATTCCAAAGATGAGTGGAAATATTGTACTATAGTATATTTCACATAGTATGGGTACTGTAACATTTGACATTTGGAGATAAAGATCAATGAACATGATAAAATCCTTACTAATATTATAAATGTGAAAGTTTGTAAGAATGAATGGATGGATGTTTGTTACACTTTCACGTAGAAACTACTGAACGGATCTGGATGAAATTTGGCACACAGATTATGGTCTGGAATAACACAAAGGCTACTTTTTGCAGCGATAACCGACATCCACGCGGGCGGAGCCGCGGGCAACAGCTAGTATTAAATAAAAATCTATTGAGTAAATACTCTAGGCTCTTGATCATTTAATTAAATAATTGGTTAGGGATTGATTCTATCATTTTTATTTAACTTCATCTTCAAATGTCACAATACCCATGTTATGTGAAATATACTATAGAATGAAAAGTAATAAATAGCATTTCACAACCATGTTTGTACTGATCTATACTACACTTTGATTTGTGCTTTACACTCTTTATATTGCACCATATTATTATTCTACAAAATCTTATATAGTATTCAATATTATGCTACAGTTATGGCTTTAGCATAATATTGAATACTAACAAAAAGTAAATATTAATCTCTCTCTTTCTCTCTTCCTGACTATTTATCCCACATGGTGGTGGGGTCAGCCCTTTTCGTATTTTTCTTCCACTAATAAATATTAATATTTAATTAAATTGCCAGACATAAAATATTCAACTATTATGGTAAAAATACAAGTTATACCATTAATACTTTTTGGTCCAAGTAGTCCAGACTGGTTAAAAGCTATGTCAGAAAGGAAATTTTTGTACTGGTGTCCTAGAAAAGAATGTAAATGTCACTTTTCATAGATACAAAATAAGGTCTACTTTTATTTTTAAAGCTATTACAGACCATAATGTTGAACTAAATTTTTAATGCTATGACCTGACTTATGAGCACAAAAATTAAATTAAATTAATGGCTTGTATGGGTGATGTTTAGTGTGCAAGGCAAGACAAGGCTTTTATGCATATTTGTAGCAATTTTGCAGTCTGAAAATTAGGACTAATGTTGAGTAAATAACAATTACTTAAATAATGTGTTATCCATACATTAATTGTTTTTTTTAATTACATATTAGACACAGCCAGCAACAAAAGAACTGTAAACTCATTTAACACATTAAAATCAAAACTTGCTCAATTTGTTTTAGAGTACTGATTTATTTGAAAGTGTTACATAAAATAAATTTGAAAAGAAATGGAAATGGCTTGTTATTTTTTAGAATAAACTTCTATAAACCTAAATTATGCACAATAAAAGTAATATCTTTACAAAACTGGACCACACAAAAAAGATCTATATCATACAAGGAGTTAATAATGCAATAAAGAACAAACCAAATGCATATTCAGCTGTTTTTAATTACTGCCTGCATTCAATTTTGGTATGAGTTGGCACATATTTCCTTAATAAGTTCAGCAGACTCGTTAAATAACTGTAAATGAGCTACAAAAACAAATATTTGCTCATACAGCATACGTGTTGTTGTTACAGATCAAACAATAAAAAATTAACTGCTGAATACAATGCAATATAATCGTAAATTAACTATTACAATAGTTTGCGACACAGCTGTGAATATAACGATACATAGCCAATTGTAGAACTCACAAAACATTATATTGACGTAACAAAAACACGGTGAGGTCTGATAGACACGCCGGCTGAATAGGACGGATAACTGTACTTACTAAAACATGCATTTACAGTAAACTATAGCTAATATTTACTATTTAACTTTATTACCTGTCTTCAAAGTTGGGTAAACATTACGGTGCGATTTAGAATATTTATGCAGGGGGTCAGCATGTATTTCATTGCTTATTTCAGCATCAACGTTCTCACTGGACCACTTATGCAAGGCGATCAATAAAACAAAAAGAATCGCGCACACTGCTCCCATACGAATAATCCTCCCTCTCCTTACGTTAGTGATCCTCATTTTTTAATTTAACACTTGTACATTACAGTATTATTTTTTTATTAAACTAATTTCGAACGCCTCGAAAAAATCGTCGACGATCGTCTCGCAGGTGACGTTAATATGACAACGTCAACATATGCTGCGTTTCGATTCTTTACAGTTCTTTGTTTGTTTGTTTTGATGTAATTTAGTAAACAAATTTTAGTTCATGTACGTAATTAATAATACTGCAGCTTAGAAATGTTATACATTATGTTTTGTACGCATAAGTTTGTTTATAGGTGAATTAATTAATGAGTTGTAAAACTTGTAAATACAATTTTACCATGTAAAACAAAATCTGTTGGTGACATTGGCCCATATAAAATATACATATTTAAGCTGAAACGGTAATCATTTCCGTTATGGATACAGATTTCTGTGCTGCTTATACTATCAGTCAGAGAATAGTCTATCGTCTACAATATTATTATGCATAATCGTAAGTTATTGTTTTCCTTTCTCTCCATTTTTAGACTGAATAGTTGATTGACACTTTTGACAGTTTGAAGAAACTGTTGAGTGTTTGTTGACAAACCTGATTTCCGTTTGTTTTTGAATTTGGATATAATTATTTTACTCATACATTCGTAATTTCTTCCCTTTTTTCCAGTTACTTTATGTAGTTTATCTGAAGTTCATTTAGGTACATTTTATCTCGGTGGAAACGAATTTAGCTATTAAGAACTATGGATCGACGTGAGTATTTGCCTTTGTTTGTGAGGTGGTAAATTATAATCAATTTCCTTACACTTGTCTGTAAGAGTATATTCGTAGTTATTTTGTGTTTTGACGATCTTCTTCCTAAAAAGAAGGGGAATGGGTACACAGCACACTTATTTTTTTCATTGAAAATTATAGAACCGGCGTTCATCGTAGAGAATTTCATAAATAATTGGAATGGAGATTTTCCAAACTATCCCTTGACGGCTGCTGACCTAAAGAAGCCGCAGTCAGTGATGGGTGCTCTGTTTCAATTGTTTGATAGACTTGGTATTGACAGAGATGCTATTCTTAGTGTAAGTATGAGCTACTTTCTACAACTACAAATGTCATTTGTGCCCTATGTTTAAAATAATGTATGTATCTATTACAATAATATTCTAAAGAAAGATATCCTACCTTCATACTGAGCGGTGTTAAGTTTTGTTTCCATGTTTTGGTGCATATTTGGTTATGTGATATGTGATAGATTAAACTCAAAATTCATTTATTCATTTAGGTTTCAAAGTTACACTTATGAAGGTCATAAATTATGAATAAGCCCAAAAGATGATGTTAGCAAAATTTTCCTACGGCTAGTTCAATGATGTGGGATAGATATATAGAGATAATACAAAACATAATTAAACAGAAAAAGTTAGTGATAGGTGAAATAAAGGTACTGTTGACGGCAATAATCTACACCAGGTCCATATCTACATCTTTATTACTATAATATCATTGATCTTTTAGGAAACAAAACAGTTTGGACAAAGAATTGTTGAAAATACACTGTATATATTATTATATCTTAATTTTTTTAATTTAATATTTATATCATCATCATTTTCACAGCCTTTATACATTCTATTGCTACACTTCTTTTTTTATACTACTTGGGTGGAAAACAAGCATATGGCCCGCCCGATGTTAAGCAGTTATCGTAGCCTATGGACACTTGTAATACCAGAGTTATCATTTGCGTGTTTCTAATCCATTTTTTGTACAACAAGGCTTTAAGATGGGAGAGTATCCCTGGGATAGGGATATTTTTATTACAAAACGCATCTCTAAATGAGCACTGGAGGCCTGTACTCACACACAGGAACACAAATACACAGCAGCTGTGTGTAGTAATTTGGCTGTGGTCTCTATCGGCAGCCGTTACCGTTTACTGTTATTTTATTGTACTTTTTCCAGCCCCCATCCGGCGACATGCGCAACGAGAACATGATTTACTATTGGGATTTGATCCCTGTCATTAACATGACCCGTGTGACCAATTACTTGGTGTCCGTAATGCCTCAAGTAGATGCTACTGTGAGCATCATACACTTTTTACAACCTACTTCAACTACATCACATTCTATATTACTGTTGTTGTTTAATCTGATGGTGTTTAATGAAGAACGGCTACGGGAAATTGCTCCGCATGAAGAGGAATTGTTTGCGAAGACTGATCAGGTAAGACATTCTTGTAATTATAACTTTTTTCTTTTATCATAGTATATTCTTTCTTCTCGTAGCTTCACTTAGGTCTGATTTGAAAATCTGTTCTGTAGCAGCACAGAGAGCCATTCTGATATTGCACAGGATAACTTAATACTGATTGTGGTATCAATCGATGTTATTTAGATCTTATCTACTAACTTTTAGGTGCAATCCAAAAACAGCGCTGTAACCTGAAAGTACCATAGCCCAAAGCACAGATATAGATATACATAGATAACGCAAGTATCACAGTTTGTATTGAAATCAAGCGTGCCGACTTTTTAACACCTACTGTGACGTCACAGCCGAAATTTAGTGACGAGAAATCCAAACCGATTCAAAGACACTGATGCCGCCAATGCTCCTCCGGCCGCTACGATTCAATCGATTCAACTGGAGCCGCCCGCACCGCGGTGATTATCTCACTCTTACTCATAATTTTAATGTGAGTAGTCGCGCTTTTGAGCGATTTTATTCTGTCGACGCTTTTGGTTATAATAAATATTTTTTAAACTGAATTTAAGAAATAAATCTATTAATATTCTAAAAAAGATTGTATCTTAATCTTAAGAATCTTAAAATCTTTATTTTATCTAAAAATCTTAAGAATAATGCTCTCTCCTATTTAAAATCCTAGTTTGTATAATCTCAGTTCCAAAAAATAAATCTATTAATATTCTAAAAAAGTATGTATCATAATCATAAGCATGCAAAGTACAAGATACAATCTTTTTTATATTTATTTTATAGGGAATGACAAACTCTAATAGGTATTTTTAATTTAATCAAAAACATAATCATGGGCGGAGCCGCGGGCAACAGCTAGTAATCATTATTATAATTTGTTTTTTAGAGGTTTTACCAGTCCTGCGATGTGGACACACACTGCTCGTTCTTATAATTTAATAATCATAATGTCGTCCTGTAGTACCTATTAAGTATTCTGTGCTACTACTAAGTACCTACATTGAATATGTCCCCACATGTCCAGATTTATATAAAAAGTCACTCGTTTACAAAAGTATAGTAAGTACCTACCTAAACCTAACAGGTACTTCAGATCAAAATTGATCTCTAAGTGACAACCATAATGTCCAGAAATACGCAATACAAAGAGAGTCAATTTGTAGGTGAATAAACGAATAGGTAAGTTTCGTGCTGGGGAGCTGAATTGCGCTCTATTGTGTGCGAGCAAAGTTAATATTTGTTTAAATGATTTAGCGAAGTGAACCTTCTGTACCTGTACTATTAAGTATTCTCTGGTATTAGTTTAAAGGATAAACATTAAACATGAACACATTAAATACATGAACCAGAACCACTCACCTCTTTTAAGCTGTCGTATAAAATTAGGAGATGATTTTGTTTTTATCTACTCAACTGGCTTTTTTTTAATATCATTCGTCTGTCCGATATCGATTAAAATCGATTATTGATATATGTTGTAGAACGAACAACACTAGTCGCTAGATTTGACAGACGAATGATAAATTGCCTGTATCACGAAGTCGAAGCGATGCGCGACAGTATCGCTTGTTGTAATATTCATCGTCTTTTAACACACAACGTCAGTTCCAACGCTCAAACCAAACACTTCAACGTAATGTGAATATTGTTTTACTTTACGTTAATCTATAGTTACTTAGGTATATCCTTGAAATCACAGCTCTAAATACATAAAAAATAGTTTTAAAATGAATTTACGCATAATATAATGTTAAAATAACTTACCTGTGATAAGAAATATGTTCCTGTCTTTGGGTACTCGAAATTTTTGGGATATTGCAGTTAATTATCACGCAACGAGGCATTTTTTTAGTTTTTGCGGACGACCGGCGGCGACAACAGACGCGCGCGGACTGTAAGTTGCGGCGACCAACCTCGACGCTTTGTCGGGGTTCGGACACGCGAAGTACGTTCATTTGCGTTATCTATGTGTATCTATATCTGTGGCCCAAAGCTTAGATTAGGAGCTATTTGTGTATTGTTCCTCTGTATTGTTCTGTGTATGTCCGAAAAAACGTTTTTCTTTCTCCTTTATTTTCTATTTAAAGGATTTCTCTGTTGTCCTGTGTATGATGGTATTAATGTTATTTTTCCATTTTTCTTATATTAGAACTAGGGGTCGCGACTTTGTCCGCGTAGTAATTTGGAATATTTTCCCCGATTTTGCAACATATCTCACTATCACTACTGCTCCAGTACTTTCTGAGATTAGCGCGTTCAACCAAACTAACAAACTCTTCAGCTTTATAATATTAGTATAGATTGTTGGTTTTCATTATGTAAGGGATTATTCACTAAAAATTGATTTCATGTACTAATCAAATTTGACTAAAGTTGTTACAAATGGAAAATGGTATAAAATATTATCAATTTTGCAAAGCATAAAATGAATCTGTACCTACTATGTTCATTTAATATATTATTTCTATGTTTTTAGGTGAAAGCATTAGAAGAGAAGAAAAATAGGTTGTTAGAGATGTTAAATGAACAAGCCGAAGAGAAGGGAAAACGTGCTGAAAGATTGGACAAGGTAAAATAGAACAGAAGGCATTTATTAATTCACTAGGGGTTGCCCGCGACTTCATCCGCGTGGTAATTTGTAATATTTACCCCGATTTTGCAACATATCTCACTACTGCTCCGCTCCTATTGATCATAGTGTGATGTTATATAGCCTATGGCCTTCCTAGATAGAAGCACTATTCAACAAAAATAGATATTTTCAACCAAACAAACAAACTCGTTCAGCTTTGTAATTTTAATTTGAAAAATGTGTCCTTAATGTATGAACTTTTGCACTCTGTGAGGTCTTAAGGTAAACATGCTCAGGGCATAGGACTGACGAGATGGTCTGATACCATTAAGACTATCAGAAGTAGTATGTACTGAGCGGTCTTTACTTTGGAAGACTGCATAGCTTGGTTATGCAACATACGTAGTCAGGATCCTCACGCATTGAGGGACTTACATTGCTGACAAACCATTAGGTGGACATTGCTTGCATACTTCTTAATTAAAAAGTTACATGTTTGATTATTTGAAGTTCCAAAATGTTAAAAGGTCGGCAACGCGTGGGTGACACCCCTGGTGTTGCAAACGTCCATAGGCTACGTTAACTGCTTACCATCAGGCGGGCCGTATGCTTGTTAGTATAAATAAAAAAAAAGTTATACTGAATCTTGTTCATAAAATTTTAAAATTACCTCCAAACTAGCTGGAACGTGACATAAAACAATATGAGGATGACTTAAAACAAGAAAAAGACGTACATGATGAGGAAAAACAGGAGCTGGAATCTGTGTTGAAGGAGATTATGCAGACAGAGATGATTCTTGAACAAAAGAAGAGTCAACGAGATGCTCTGATGGCTGAAGTGGCAAGAAAGAGAGCTTTAAGGTGAGGGCAGGAACAAATCCTTGTGTGTTGCATAACAAGGGCCTATTGTAACTTAATTAACAATTTAATTATCACTGGGTCGCAAAATCTTTTGTGTCACATTTTGTTATAAAATTAAAACAAGTTTATATAAATGCATTTAGAATGCTGTTGGGGCTACCCCGCTTTTGTAGTGCATCCGGGATGTTTGCCGAGTCGCGAGTCGACTGCTTTTACACTACTATGCGCAAACGATGTGCATCCCTGGTGCGCAGGGTGCGGGATGGTTCCAACAGCGTTCTGGCCATGATTGCTGAGAGGCTGGATTGCAGGTACATTGGTCATTGCTGTGCCATTTCTCACGGAGTAGTGAGGCGGTGATGACAGTGTGCCTGCACACTGTAATGTAAACAAACATTTAACTAATGTATTGTATGTATTTACTAACATAGGTTAAGATATATGTATTACTAACAACAATGAGTACTGGTCACTTGAAATAAAAAAAAATTATTATATTATATTATAAAAAATTGTATTACACAAATTTCTGGAACTGGAAGACGCAGCGGGGGCAGGCCTCCAAAATGGTGGTAAAGGTTGCGGGCAACCGATGCACATGGTCGGCTCAGGATCGAGAGTTGTGGAAGCCCTTGGGGAAGGCCTATGTCCAGCAGTGGACGTCTTTTGGCTGAGATGATGATGATGACACAAATTTCGCGGTTAGGCTTGTTTATAGCATTTGGTCAGAATAGAATAAAATAGAAAACTCTTTATTGTACACCAGTTACATTAATGATACAGATATTATTTTACACATTTATGTACAATGGGCGGCCTTATCGCTAAAACATTATTTTTTTTATTTCCTTACAGAGTGTATGACGCCGATGATATTAAAGCCAAAGCTGAAAAAGCAGCACAAAATGTTCAAGAAGCAGAAGAGAAACTCAACTCATTACGAGCTACACTCATGGAGAAAGAAAATAGCCTTAAGAACTTGCAGTCTATCAAACCTAACTTGGATACAGCCAATAATTTACTGAATGAAATTAAAAACTTGTCGGATACATTAAGGTGAGTTTGTTCATCATCAATTCAGGTTGATTAAAGAAAAGTTATGGAAACAGTATCCACTGCAAGAGAGGGAAAACTCGAAATAAAACCCTATACCAACCAGTCAGGCCAGCGTGGTATAGTAGGCTAATATCCCTCCAAGTATATGGAGGAGACCCGTGCCCAGCAGTGGGACATTTATGGGTTGTGATGTTAAGAAAAGGGAACCTGTTCAGGTGTCAACCTGGAGTGGAAATCTGGTACTGTTCTGCAAACTATGGGACATAATGTCATGTCCATCATGACTGACATCTGCGTATAGGAGCTTAAGGATGCTACTGATTAAGCTAATCTCGTGGCTAAGTTCTGGCCTGAAACACATTGTCTTTGACACGCGTAGAAGAAGAGCAGCTTATTGCAGTCCACTGCTAGACACATTGTATGATTACTAAATTATGTCTTGCTTATCGATATTTTTAAATTAATGATGACCGGCAAACATCTTGAACAATAGTCGGCGTAGTTCGCGTATGTCTTATACTTGGTCCAATAGCAAGGTGCACAGCTCTCTGTCAGTTTCTGCCTGGATGGTCCAGTGGCCGTAGTATGCGCCTGCTGTGCACGAGGTTGCGGGTTCGATTCCCACACAGGACAAAACTTGGGTGACCCACGAAGAATGTTTCTGAGTCTGGGTGTAATTTGTGTCCGTTAATTGTATGTTTGTAAAGTCCCTCGCGACACAATACTAACCAATCTTGTGACGCGAATCCTTCAATCTTATGATTGGTTTATTGTGGGGCCCCGCTCCCCGCACCCCGCACATGCCACAAAAGAGACCTAAAAACTCTTTCTGTGCAATTGCTTAAGATGTTTGCCAAGCATAATATCCTACAGTTAATACGATACAAGGGTAACATCACGGGAAGAATTTATTTAAAAATGTCTAGATTGAACATTACCATTACACCTTTTTATTTATTTAGTTTTTATTTTGGGACAACTAACACACCGCCATCTGATCCCAAACTAGGCAGAGCCTGTACTTTAGCAACCAGACAACTGATGAACATACTAATATATTTCTGAATACATACATAATATTATGTATAGGTAAATTATCTTAGAGAGATTTTTGCATTTGTAGTTGTGTACGGTCAGCACATAAGGAAATAAATAATTGAGAACTTTTATATTTTTTATACTTTTTATAGTCAGTTACACCAACTGCATCAAATAACATTAAACAATGATAAGCTAGAGACTAAAATAGTTAACAATCATTACATTATTAATCTTCTTCAACTCCAGACATTGCACTCTCGTTCTCATCCCCACTTTCATCAGATGAATCATTTGTGTTAACAATAATTCGTTCTGATATTATATCTAAAGCCTCTTCCGTGCCTTGAAATTTGTTTTCCTCTTTAATGGCCTGCAGGCAAACATTTTTCCATTCCTCTACACTTATGCTGTTAAATTTCTCCTCTGCTAACGTCATTATAGAACTCATGTTCATTGTAATATTTCTTTTTGCCACGTAATTTTTCACTATCCCCCATATATTTTCAATAGGGTTCAACTGAGGGTGATACGGCGGTAAACGTAGCACAGTATGGCCGTGCTGTCGTAAGATTTCGTCGATCTTATATTCAACAAATCTGGCCTTATTTTGTAAAATCATTTGATACAACTGAGGCTTATACATATTCGATGAATGTTCGATCTTTCTCTCCTTCAGCCAGTCAATCATTTCCTGTTTTTTTGAAGTCGAAATTGGTGCACGATTTTGAATCGAGTTATGATATGCTGCATTATCAAGAACAACAACACTGTTAGGTTTAAGGTTCGGTATTAATTGCGTTTGGATCCACTTCGAATAATTTACATAATTCATATTATCGTGGTAGTCACCACTTTTTTGGTGTGCTTTAAACATCAGCAAGGCGTTTGGCACAAAACCATCCATTCCGCCGGCATGGACAATGATCAAGCGGTTGCCCTTTGATATATGTTGCTTTACACCAGAAGTACTAGCATCAGACCAAGACTTTGACAGGGTATGTGATGGTCGATTTTGTTCACGATATTCTGCAATTTTTATCAGATAGTTAATTCGCAAGTATCGAATTTCGTGCTTTTCCATGAGCACTTTGCGGTTATCTTCTGTCGGCTTCCATTTAAAACCTAATGCAATGACGTGCTTTCGTAACGTGCTTACACAACCCTTATAATCTATTTCATCTTTAAATTTTGCGTGTAGTATTTTCATTGTCGGAATTTCTTTATTTGTAATGTGAAAGTTGTGTATCGTTCTCCGGATTACTTGTTGATCAAAATCATCTATTATAATTGCAGGATTTCGGTTTCGTTTCTTTTTGGGTGCTTTAAAGGTTGGTATCTGGTCTGTAGAATGACACTTGCTTTCTGTTATGACTCTGCTGACAGAAGACAAGGATATTCCGCTTGATAAAGAAACTAATTCAGCAGGCGTCACAGTACTGTTCGGATTATTATTGCATTCATTTTTGAAATAGTTGTACAAATTATACAAAACTTCTTTAGTTTGGGAAGTCAAAGGCTAACCTCGACCATGTTTCAACATGGGAACCATTTTTAAGAACCTGAACAATATAATTATTTAGGTAAAATTTGACATTCACTCGCTTTTTGACTATTGACAGTCAATATTATATTCTTCTTAAAATTGTGCCGAACCTTTTTTGGTCGTACAATGAAATTCAAATCTTAAATTTAGAATCCCTGTTAATAAACATAAACAAATACTACTACAGCTGCAAAAATCTCTCGAAACTAATTTTACCATACGATGCCAAAGTTTACCTCGGGCATATATCATCATCGGAATTTTTTTATTTAACAATGTTAAAATAATAAAATATTGATCAAAAAATATTACACATGATAAATACTTAAATAATAAAAATGTGACAGACCTTATTTGCTGACCGTATAGTGGAATTCAAATTTCTAATTTTGAATCCGTGTACATAGGTATACGAACACTACTACAAATACAAAAATCTCTCTAAGATAATTTACCTGTATTATTTTTTAATAACACCCAGACAATGGACAAACATTTACGCTCATCACATAAAGATTTGTCCTGGATGGGAATCGAAACTACGACCTCCAGCGTAGCAGTCAGAGTCACTAGTCACACCAACAGTCCAGTCAACCTTTCTAAATGAACTATTATTTCAGAGATTTCGAATGTGGCGATTTGGAATCTGACAGTAAAGATGGTGAGCTTCATGTGTTGAACACTGAGCTGAGTGAACTACAAGCTCAGCTAACTGAGCTGCAAGTCGCCAGGTATGTAGACAATAGTTTTTATTTTATTCTGTGTAACTGTGTTCACAATAAATACTTATTACAAACTCCGACTTTAATTCCAGGTCTGATGCTGCCAGTAAGAGACTTGAAAGTCAAGCAAAAAGACAGCAAGAAACTACTGTGGCACACAGGTAATAGTCCTTTATTTAGGCGGCAAATGGAGCAACATAGTAATAGTCTATTACCATGTTGCTCCAAGAGTGCACTTGTGTTTACGTGGACATTCTGTACTATTACTATTAGTACACAGTGTCCACGTAAACACAAGTACACTCGCTATTCGTTAATTTTTATAGTACGATGGGACACACAATCCGACTCAACCGGAGAGAGATCAAGCAGAGGATCAACCTTACACATGCCTTCAAGGCACAGAGGAGTTTCGTTGTGTTTTAGAAAACCTTGCTTCTTTATACCTGTTTTGTTACACTGCAGAGCAAAGTCTGCTACTCTCTTTCCAACGTTCTCTATGGACCAGTCTGTGTTCAATAAGTCGATTTCCTACCATCTCCGTCTGGATCTACGACGATGTTGCTTGTAGAGGGAGCCACTGGATCGTGAGTTTGGTTGTTAATTATCTCGGCTAACAAAGTACTTTTACTCAACAGTTCTGTTCGTGAGGCTGAGGAAAAAGATAGAAAGTTGCGCGAACGTTCCAAGAAGGCGTTACAGCGTACAGAAGAGATTAAAGAAGCGACTGTTCAGTACGAGGCTGAGAAGACGAATGGGATGGAACAACTGGCTGATATCAAGAGTAGCTTCTGTAGTGAGGTATATCATCCATCTCAGCCATAAGACGTCCACTGCTGGAGGCCTTCCCCAAGGTTTTCCACATCATTCGGTCGCGGGCAACCGATGGACAAGGTCAGCTCAGGACCGAATGATGTGAGGTATATACCTGTAGCTAAAATATTGTTAGTAAAATCTCGTTAGTTTCATGGCATAAGCTTTCGGGTTCGATTCCCGGATCGCAGTGTAGTGATAATTCTCAACAGCAGCACAGTCTGAAGTGCCCGGCAATAGTCTTGCCCTACAAATATGGGACCTGACATATATGAGGAAATGTGGATGACATACACCTCCTCCTACCCTCTGTTAAGTTCTCTCGCCTCTCTGTTATATTAAGTTGCCTAATAATTATTATTGTAGTACTTAATATCTAATGCGGCACTGACGCGCCACAGTTCTTGAGCCCAGACACACGAGTCTTAAGTTTTAAACAAAGTTATGTTTATGTTGTGTCCTACTTTCTCTCTGGGCCTGTAAGTTTGTTCTTTATATGAACTCTTTGGTGTTGGCGTGCCACACAGGTAGAGAGAAGTGTCACACAGTGTTTAGTGCACTATATTTATTGATAACTAGTATCCCGCCCCGACTTCGTTCGCCCAGGTTAAACTATTTTCAGCTTAACTTTCTTTTTTTTTATCTAAGAACCTTCTCCCGATAATAATGAACTTATCAACTTATCAAAAAACACATTCAGCGATTGATTTTTATATTATAGATATATCACATTTCTTTCTTGTTTAATTGCTTTTGGCGATAAGGCTCATTGTACATAACTGTGTGAAATAATATAGTATCATAAATGTATAATCTCAGCTTCAGCTATCCACTATGGATGCCCAACTGCAAAACTCCAATGCCGCCGAATGAACTGCCTGTTAAGTTGCGTATAATGACGTAATAAAACTATTGCTTCTTTTTGTTTTCAGTTGAAATCTATCGATGAAATGCTCTTAAAGAAAGCAGTGGAGGCTGACAAAAAAGTTGAAGAGAAGCTACGCAATAGAAGTGTTTGAATTAATTTAATCTGTTTAGGTTTAAGTATGTACTATAAGTCATAAATAAAAAAATAATTAAAAACGACAAAGTAAGCTTTATTATTTATGCCTCGTTGGTCTAGTATGCCATAGTGTTAGGAAGAATCTATAATAATATAATGAGGACACTGTCGCAATCGGTCAAAATAAATACCTACCGTTTAGGACCGATTCAGTCGGTAGATATTTATAATTACTGGCGGCCGCGATTGGCGCGCGGCGGGGCGTTCGAAGTATGAAAACCGCGAGTATGAAGTGCGCGAGCCTTGTCATAAGCGAAAGATTTTGTTCTCAGTGTATAGAGAGAGATCAGGGCCGGATTTACCCGCCCCTGGGCCCTGTAAAAATAACCACCCCATTATTAATAATGAAATTAAATTAAAATTTATTCGTCAGAGACATGGTTACATAAGATGTTATTAATTTTAATATACATAATATCTCGCCTCCAGTAGGCATACGAATGTTTATATAAATTAAACATTAACACGTTGAACGCCAGACTAAAAACCATGTTTAGCCCAGTTGGCCGCGGCGGACACCATGTGACCGCTAATATGTTGGGTCCAAGGAGCCGCGTCGGACACCGTGTGTCCGCGTTCCCTCTATCACTTCGGAAGCGTCTTGACGGCCGACGGACTGCGTTTCATCTGTTTTTACTATTGCAAGGGACCCGCGCGGCCCCACAGAACAGCCTGACAACTTGGCACAGAGAAAATTTAAAGGACTTAGAAATTATAGGCTTCTCTACAAGTTGTTTTAAAAAAATATTGTAGGTACATAAAGCAAGTATTCCAAATCGTTCAATTGACTGCTATTATAGTTAGATACTCATTATTTGTAACCTTTATAAAACACTAGAAACATGTTAGAATTATATTCGATTTTAGTCAAGTACGTATTAGGTAAGCAATGGGTTCAGTACGCAGCTACTTTTAGGAGTTGTAGAAGCGACATATAAATAAAAACTCATATTTCTTATTAAAAAATCTATTTCTTAGAAAAAGGTAACAACCATACATGTTAAAAATAATAATAAACTTATAAGCTATGAGATCAGGTTCAGCTATCCATTGGTGCCTTATTCACAACACATGCACCGACACCGTGACCCGCGCGGCGCCCGCGCATGTAAACACGATTGGACATTCTCGCAGGCCGCGACGGACACTGGTGTCCGACATTTTATATATCAGAAAATAATAACAATATCACTTTTTCCGTAAGTCGCTAATTACTTTTGAGTTATTTCCTGACAATATTTACAAAAAAACACCCCAACGATTTTTGGACGACTCGTGTTAAAACAGTGCGGCCTCATGGGATAGTATTCTGTCGGACACACGGTGTCCGTTATGGCGTTCAACGTGTTAATAATAAAATTAAATATAATTGTAGAATTGGTATACTAATCATTATAAAAGTCAAAATAATAATAGATTAATTAATTAAATGTCAGTGAATATTATAAAATATAGGATTTTTTTAGGAAAAAAATCTTATCTACTTTAAAGATACATCACAATGGCAGGAGTGGCAAAATTCGGAGCGCAAGAAAAAATCATTCACGTTATTGAAAATAATTAAAGTGTATTTTTTTTCTCTTACGCTCTTTGCCGCCCTGGGCAGTAGCTCCAATTGGCCTTATAGCAACTATTAAGTAATCTGTGCTTATAGTAAATCCGGGGCTCAGAGATTCTGTCTTAAACTATACCGTTGGTCCTACGCCTGATGGGTACACTACTTAAATACGAATAACTTTATTCCGTCAGTCACAAATACGAAATTCAAAATACCGAATATAACAACTCTGAGTTATCATTACTCCTATTTTTATAATTCCTAAATTTCAATATTAACGTTTATAATTACCTACTATTCTCAAAATACCTACCAAGCTTTAATAGATCGAATAACAAAAAGTCCGACTTTGATTTTTTTTTCTTGTTCGTATGTATCTACCATTATGGTAGGTACATACGAACAATAAAAAAAAATTGTGTTAATCGGTATTTTAATAAATCAGAATTCGTATTGTTGATGTTTCGAATTATCGTTAAGTCGGACTTTTTGATTCTAATTTTGAAAATCGGAACATCGAAATTCGGAATAAAGTATTTCGGACTATTTGGGTGTTCCTACGCATGATCTCTAACCGACCACGTCAGATTGCTGTCCCATCAGACTCTGAAAGTAAGAGAATAAACAGCGCACCTGTGTTTGTTCACACACTCGTGCGCACTATAATATTCTCCGCGCAGATGCCAAATCTCCGTCAAAACAACGGTGACCGAAATTTGGAGGACCCCATGGTAATAATAAAAATGATTATGTATAATGTTTTAATTTTTAGTTATGTAATATCATAAAATGTATTTCTGAACAATAATATAATGGTGCTGGGTAGGTACAGTAAGATACCTATACAAAGAAATATAAAAAAATAGAAGACAGAGGGAAGTCAATGATTTTGTCCTCTTTCATTACTTTGGTGTTTTGTCTCTTTCTCTGGTTGCAAGGTGATTAACAGCTGCTAATGTCAGGCAGAGGCTTCCCCTGGCAGTGGTTGCGCCACCCGTACCAGGCCTGGAACTGATGACGCTTGTACACCTTCTTAGCGCAAGTGGAGGCCTTGGTGATGTCATCTGTCATCATTTCTGAAAGGTGATATAGGTAGGTAATTAAACAAGGAGCTCGTCTTTTGGTTTTTTAGAAGATGGCTGGCATTGGCATCAAGATTTTTCTAATTCTTTACTATAAAACTCATGATTTAGTAAATGATTTAGCCATTGATATTGACAGTACAGACAATAGTAGGTATATTATTTTTCCGCTACAGAAGAGTAAATGATCGCTCGCAGCGACCAATACCTACTTACTACTTTGTTATCGAATGGTTAGTAGCCTTATGTCAGACTTGTTCAAATCGCTCATGAATAGGTATATCGTAATGTAATGACTCAACAGTCGGAACCGACTTTTATTTTGCCTTCCAAAGCACGAATGCACCCAGATAAAATATCTCTATGTGGTCATCTAGGTATCTTATTCCGCTGATCGTTTAACAATCAGCGTATGCACCTTGGCTATCAGCACCAGAACAGTTTCGTGTGTAACTGCCATTTTAAATCAACGAGTCGTATCGTATATGCAGAGCTGGATTTAGGGGGGAAGGAGCGCCCCTCCATGCCTGGCGCTTTTGGGTATGGGTACCTTCAATTTCTGAGGCAAAAGGCGGGGGGGGGGGGGGAGCGGTTGGGGGGACTGTACATCTTCGCCAAAGTGCGCTGGTAATGCTAAAGCGGCTGGGGTATTCCGTAAGTAAAATCTGACTGTAAGATTGAAAATCGGTATTTCGTAACAGCGAAAACCGAGCCTTTTTGACGTTTAGTAATCGTGTGTGCTGTCACCGAGCAATCACAACTGTCAGTTTGCGATCGCTGTTTCTTAGAAAATTAGCCGGCCGGTATTGCGTGCATGTCATAATCTTGAATATAGTATTCCAGTATGTACTAACCAGCACAAGTGACGTTGCAGTCCTTGCCAGGAGTGGAAGTTTTACTGCACCAGTACTTGTCGTTGATCTGGAACAGTCCGTAGTCTCTGGAGCCGTTCTTGTTCACCGTGCCCATCTTGTCTGTTTTTCTGCTACTTTCATTCTCAACCAAACATACCCCTGCAAAGAATCATAAAAAAGAATAGGTTACAGGGATTCTGCTAGAAACTCAGATACCCCATGTATCACCTTGGCTAGCGCTGCTGGCAATAGATAGTTTTCACATGAAGGAGGAGGGATCAAAATGTACAATGGCACCGTCCGTCCATCCGTCAGTGAGTTATGTGTTAGCTAACAAGTTCGGTCTTTGACTCTATCGACGAAACTAAGGCTAGAAAGTAACATAGCAAACCAAAGCCATAATATTTTAAAGCGGCAACGTCTTGATTATTTCTCTTGTTTGAATCATGTCTTTTATATATGCCATTACATAAATAATAGGCGCTTTTATGAATCGTATGCTTTTGTAAGAAATAGGTTAGTAAAGTGTTTAGCCGTCAGGTGCTACCTATCTACGGTCATTGAGTTACAGAATTACGAGGATTTTTACTCACACGTTAAAATGTGTTCAAAGATAAGTCAGAAGAATACTAAAATAAAGTTTTTTTTACTTGGGTTTTTATAAACATACAATTAACGGACACAAAGTACTCCCAGACTCGGGACAACCATTTCACATTCTCACAATTTTTTGTTCAGTGTGGGGATAGAACCCACAACACGCCGCGCAGTAGTAAATGGCGAAGGAACCACTTACGCCATTGAATCAACCGTGCAGTCATTTTTACCGCTTAGGTTTAACGGATTAAGAATACAAATGTCCCCACCCCGTTCCATCCTGTGAGTGTCGTAAGAATCGACTAAGGGAGTGTCAGGCAGACAATATCCACTGCAAGAGAGGAAAAACTCGAAACAAAACCCTATACCAACCCGTCTGGCCAGCGTGGTGTAGTAGGCTAATGGCCCTCCAAATGTATGGAGGAGACCCGTGCCCAGCAGTGGGACGTTTATGGGTTGAGATGGATGGAGGTGGAAAAGAAGCATACGGCTCGTCGAATGGTAAGCTGTTGCCTTGGACAAGACTGGGCGATTTTAATTAAAGGCTAAATACTAAATTTTAACGATATGTTTTGCTATCCTAGGAATATTGCATCACAAAATCCTGGTGGTAAAACTTTTGTGTTGGCAATGTGCAGTATTGCAAGCGTCTATAGGCTACGGTGACTGCTTATTATTAGGTGGGACGTGTGCTTGTTTGCGACTTAGTATAAAAATAAGAAAACAATGTTGCGGGCAGCCGACGGAAACTAGGTAAGGTCAGGTAGGAACCTACGTCTAGCTAAAAAGCGGTGGTGGCTGAGTGGGAAAGTAACCGACTTGCACGCAAGAGGTGCGAGTTCGATCCCGGGCAGTACCAATGTGAATTTCACTTTGTGGAATTTATATGTACTAATGAAACGATTCGCCATCTGCTAACGGTGAAGGAAAACATCGTGAGGAAACCCACATGTCTTAGAAGAAATTCTAAAGACATGTCTGATTCACCAACCCGCATTAGGCCAGCGTGTGTGAATTAAGGCCTGAAACCCTCTCTGTCTCTGAGAGGAGACCCGTGCCCAGCAGTGGGACATATATGGGTTGCTACGTCTAGAAATGGACGTATTGAGGCTGAGAACTTATTTATTTTTATTACTCCTACAGTGACAAATAAACATAGGCCCCGCCTGATGTTAAGCAGTTTCCGTAGCCTATAGACGCTTGCAATACTAGAGCAAAGGCACATTTGCGTGTTGCCGACTCGTTGGTTTGGACCAGGGCTTTAAGATGGAATATCCCTGGGATAAGAAAACATTTTTTGAAACATTATTGTTGTCTATAGCATGGGGTTCTTCAAGAAAGGAGTTATAAGAATTATAAAGGATCGACAACGCGCGAGTGAAACCCCTGGTGTTGCAAGCGTCCATAGGCTACGGTAACTGCTTACCATCAGGCGAGCCGTATGCTTGTTTACCTCCTTGGTAGTATAAAAAATAAAAAAGTAAATAATAATATTTAACTTACAGTCTCTCATTTTATCCTCCGGGAATCCCTGCCTCCTCAATTCCTTCACCAAATCGCACCGTGAAAATTGTTTCGCTTCGCTAAGCAGGCAGATTGCTGCGAGAGCGGACAAGAATATCGCTAACTTCATATTTACTTCAAATAAAAAATAGTAACTTAGACAAGTGACTGTTGACAAGTCTGGATAGCGTTTGAGTAAATTCTGTCTCGTATTTATATATAAACCGGTGCAAATATGTATATATTTGTGTTAGTAGGTACCTAAGTATAGCTCGATTGGGACGCGGGGATTCCTCTTTATCATTTGCTAACAGGTCACGAATAAACAATAATATAACTGACGCATGCTTTTAAATAAAAGTAATAAAATATGGTGCTTTTTCTAAAAGCACCACTTATTTACTTGTTTTAATTTGACTGCTGAAATACTTGCTGTGCACGAGGTTGTGGGTTCGATTTCCACAAAGGACAAAACTTTGTGTGACCCATAAAATTGTTCTGAGTCTAGTTGTAATTTGTGTGTAAAGTCCCCCGCGACACAGAGCTTGTTCTTTAGTGCGGGAGTTGTCTTTAAAAAATCAATTTTTCCGCACCTGGAAACAGTACATTATCGCGGGGAACTTTACAAACAGAATTAGGGGCACAATGTACATTTAGATTCAGAATAGCCATTTGTGGATCACACAATTTATTGTGTGGGGATTGAAACTAAAAACGCCCACGCAGTAAAGACATATATCCCTTTTTTTAATTTTGTACTAAGTACTTGGATGGCAAAGAAGTATACGGCCCGCCTGATGTTTTTTTAATACTACTTGGGTGGCAAACATTCATACGGCCCACCTGATGTTAAGCAGTTACCGTAGCCTATGGACGCTTGCAATCATCAACTTGCCAACCCATTGTTTTACACAAGGGCTTTAAGATGAGAGTATCCCTGAGATAGGAATACATTTCTAGTATGGTGACCTGCCTCTGTTAGAAGCAGTTACCAGTTAAGTTAAGCAGTTACCGTAGCCTATGGACGCTTGCAATACTAGAGGTATTTTTTATTCTTTTGTTATTCTTCTTTCATCCACATGATAAGAGAGAAAAAATCTAGAAAATAAGTGTGTATACTAGATAGATATTTTTCTGTCATATTTAGATATATTAGTAGGTAGGTAAGTAGGTATACTCAATATGATTTATTGTATAGTTGTTTTTTAGATAACATGTTAAGCTTTACTATTACATTAGGTTTTCACCTGTAATGAAATAAAGAAAGATGTAAATAAATGTAATGGCTACGCACAGTACGTAGGAAATTTACGTAGTTATAACCTTACGTGTTTTGGAGGTTAATTTATCGTTAGGTACAATGTATATCCCCAAGTTGTGAAATGATAAGCAATTAAAATAAATAATAAGTACTTACTCGGGTTATCTTATATTATGGAAGGTTAAATATTAACTGTATCATAACATTTACAATTTCGCAAGTTGCTGTTTAATCTGTCTGACTAAACACTTGAATTATACTTGAAATGAAGGTTACGCCATAACAGCTGGGTCTTCAAGACTTCCAAGTAAAGCTCAAGCTACACCGGTAGCTATACTTAATAATATTATAATAATAAGTGAAACCACCTATGTGGCAAATTACCTGTGGAGGCTTGTTATTAGCTATATGTTCATATATTTGTTTTTCTACATTGTTATTAGTCTGTAAGCCTTCTTAAAATTAAATAAATAAATAATAAACATTTCCATTTTGTCCGTGTGGTGACGGATTAAGAATACGAATGTCACCACCCCTTCCTAACCCGAGGGTGTCGTAATAGTCGACTAAGGGAGTAAGTCTAGCAGACAATACCCACCGCAAGAGAGGGAAAACTTGAAATGAAACCCTATTCCAACGCGTCTGGCCAGCGTGGTATAGTAGGCTAATATCTCTCCAAATGTTTGGAGACCCGTGCCCAGCAGTGGGACGTTTATGGGTTGAGATGAATAAACATTTATTTCGGTTTTCATCCATATTTTGTACTATAAGAGAGCAAGCCCGACTGGGGAAGGACCTCCACCTTATAGAAGACCTCAGCTAAATAACTATACACAGCGGTGTAGTTGTGTTGCTGTGTGTGAGTAGGTATAGGTGTCCAGCGCTCATTTAGGGATGCGTTTTGAAATAAACGTATTCCTATCCCAGGGATACTCCCATCTTAAGGCCTTGGTGTAAAAAAAAAGGGTTGGCAACATGCAAGTGATACCTCTGGTATTGCAAGCGGCCATAGGCTACGGTAATATCATACTTAATATCAGGCAGGCCGTATGCTTGTTTGCCATCCAAGTAGTACAAAAAAAAAGTTCCAATTTCTTAAAAACTAAGTATGTTAGTATACTTAAATTAATAACAACACAACAACATTTATTTATTTATTTATCAATTCATATAGGTACCTATGCTATGCTCAACGGTGCCGGCTTTAGTGCTAGCAGGGCCTTTGGGCGAGGCTCTACAAACTTCACGAAATAGCAGTCAATTCCATTTCCATGTTCAATACTTGATGCCCAATATTGGTTATGGTATAATTAAGTATTCTGTGGTTATGGTTCAAACAAGAAGACACGCCACGTTTGTGGACCGATTTTTTTGTAAGCTCCACAATATGCGTATACTTGACACTCTTGAGTGAAATAACATAAAAAAATGAATAAAAAAACATCCATAAATAAATAATCTTTTAACATGTAGTACGTAAACGTCAGAACTAAAGAACATTTCGCGTTTAGCGTGAGATTCGCTCGTCTTTGTTAGGCGAGGAGGAAAACCTATCTAACTACTGGCAAGTGTATAAAAACAAAACATTGTGTTTAAAATTGCCATAAAACTTAAAGTTTTTATGCAGGAATTCCCCTATGCCTTCTGCTTATCTGGCGAATGACCTCATCTACAATGACAAAATTATTTTTGGACTGCGGAAATACGACCATGTGTCTGAGTTTCGCAGGCAACTGAAGTGGCTACCTATTCGGCAGCGTCGGAACACACATATTCTCTCTCTCCTATTCTCTGTCCTTAACAATCCTAACTCTCCTTCTTACTTACGTGAACGCTTTGAGTATCTTGTTCCTAGGGGTAAACCCTGTCGCTCTTCTTCCTCACTCTTACTTAGAACTCCTCTTCACAGTTCTAGTCGTTACGATGGGTCCTTTACTATTGAAGCGGTTAGGCTCTGGAATTCACTACCGCACAATGTACGTGACAGTCCTTCTGTGGATGTCTTTAGAAGAAGAACGAGAGAGCATTTTCTGTCTGTCGTATATCAGTAATTTATGTATTGTATGTATGTTTATGTATTATATATATTTTTATGTATTTTATTATATGATATATATGTACACATAATATGTATGTATATGCAAGTAAGTATACATTAAGGTATACATTAGTCAGTAAGAATGTTCATATTTTACTCTTTCACTTTTCCTCTTCAGTTGTACACTTCGCTTACTCTCACTTTTATATCTTTTTCCTCTGCCACACTGGTTTGCTGGTAGAAAACTCAATCTTGAGTTAAGCTCGCCTTTGTACATGTTATATTTATGTGTATTTGTTTTCTATGTTTTTTGTGTACAATAAAGAATTTAAGAATTTAAGAATACAATGTACCGTTAGGAACTCGTATAAAAGATGGAGTATTACTTTTTGGTATTATAAGGTTTTTTAAATTCTTTTCATCGACAAAAATTATATAATATCTTATGAAAAAGGTTGCATCGCCTAATTGTGATGACTGTGTCGATGATGATGTCCATCATGTATTAATAATGGAGTGTGTCCACAAAGAAAATAATAGATTAAACATAAACGTTTGGCGAGAAATAATATTGTAAATAATTATGTAAAACTTTTCTTTAAATAAATTAAAAAAAAAAACCTTTTCGGTCTTGGTAAAACTTTTAATGTTGGCATACGCAATTCCGTCCTCGCTTTTCCATTATCTGAAAAGGCTAAATTATTAAAAGTTGTAATTAGTTTTATGTCTGATTGTCTTTGCAGGGTGATATCGTTGCTGAGCGACAAAACCCTCTCAATAAAAAAAGGTAGGTATTTAAAGGGTCGGCAATGCGCCAGTGATGCCTCTGGTGTTGCAAGCCTCCATAGGCTGCGGTAATTGCTTATCATCGTAAGCAGGCGTATGGTCGTTTGCCGCCTTGCTAGTATAAAAAAATATAAGTATGGATGTTTCAGGTTCATTAGTCAAGTAAGTGCAAATAGCAACCCAATTAAATGCATACATAATATTAACTTGGTCTTTTTTCACATTAGATGTACTGGTATGAGCGCAAATAAATTATTTTAGAGTTTTTAGACTACTCGCGACAAAAAACTCGAAAAAAAAATTAATGCGCAGCGGCTACGTAGACTGTTACTGTCTGTAGTTTGGTGTTGGACTCCAAGGCCGTCATCCGTCGAAGTTAAAACCCGCCTAAACCGTTTTTATACATTTTAATAAGCCAACAGACATTTTATTAATGTTGCAGTCTAATGTCAGTGACTGCACGGTTAGTTTAGTGGCTTACCTCGTCATTTCTCACTGCGCGGCGTGTTGTGGGTTCGATCCCCATACAGGACAAAAATTGTAATAAACGGTTGTCCCAAGTCTGGGTATACTTTGTGTCCGTTATTTGTATGTTTGTTCAGTCCCCCGCGACACAGGGCTTGTTTCCTAGTGCGGGAGTTGTCTTTTTAAAATAAAGGAGAAAGTCTTAGGTCAAAGTCAAACTCATTTATTCATTTAGATCAAATACATGATACTTATGAACGTCATAAAAACAAATGCCAGCATACTTTTTTTTTCCTACGGCCAATTCGCTGACTAGGGTTGGGCCTCGAGAAGAATTGGCAAGAAACTCGGGCCACTATTTTTAATTGCCAGAGTATAACATTTACAATTTGGTATGAGTTACAATATTAGTGTTAACAAAAAGGGACGGAACCCAATATTCCATACAAAATTAAATTTAAGTAAAAAAAAAATTAATAAGGAAACAAAGAAGGGAAAAATGAATTTAGCTTTCCACTGTATGGCAATGAGGGATCCTTTCCTTTTGTATGTATAAGATAGAAACGTGTCGAGATCACATTGCGTTCTTAACAAGAATCTAAAAACTATATCTTTATTATTTAAAAATAAATCATACCAAGATTGACCAGCCACCCCAAGTAGCACCCGTTCACGAGCATGACGCACGGACCAGCCATCATTTCCTTCGCCATATTAGAGGGAAGGAAATGACCCGGCCAATACGACACCACAAGCAATGGCATTTTAGTGAGCATGACCTACCTCGATAGAGGAGGGGAGACACGTGCCCAGCAGTGGGACATACATTCTTCTTCTTCGTCGTTCCCTCACTGCTGAGCTATGCGGTCTAGCATGCGGGACATACATATATGGGTTGCTATTATTATTACTATTATATAATGGTAGCAAGCTATAAAATATAGTTTGTATCAATCACTAAGGGCTGCAGCAGTCATACTACGCTTAGCATAGCCGATCTGCGATTTCGACGCTATTTAGAAGCTAAATGCTGCGACCAAACATTCCACACCGCACATTTAAAAACCCTAAACACGGCGATTGAGTCGCTTTTCGGTAGCGGGACATACCGACGATCGCTACACTCCGCACATATTCGCATCGATTTGGTTCATTGTTTTTATTACGAAGAGATTCCCGACCGAACGATATAATCGAGTAGCGCGAAATTGACATAGTCGCAAAATAGCACGATTCCGATACAGAAATCGATCGCAGAGCGTTGTCGAAACATGATGCAGCATCGATACAGTTGCAAAATCGCTGATCGCTGAAAGATAGCATGTCTGCTTGAGGCTTAATTTCAGTTAATATTTAATTAGCTGACCACGGCTTAGGTAAATATTTTTATGCGCAAATGTGTGGTTTGCGGTTTGAGCAAATACTGTTATCTGAACTATAACTCAATAATATATAATGTAGGTACTAACTACAAGAGGTAGGTATAATGGGTTAAAAAACATATATAGCGATTCTTGGTAAACGTAATAATATACTGAAACACCAAATTTGGTTTTATTAGAAAAGTAAGATTAAAAATAAGAAAACATAAAAACAAATGAAAACTCACGAAGTTATAAGCTGATTTCACTGTGTAGATTTTTCTGCACAAAAAAAACTTAGTGCCGCTAAAATCACGTGTACAATAATAATAATAATATTTTCGGGACAACTCACACAACGCTATCTGATCCCAAACTAGGCAGAGCCTGTACTATGGTAACCAGACAACCGATAAACATACTTATATATTTCTTAATACATACATATTATAGATAAATTACACCCAGACACAGAACAAACATTCGTGCTCATCACACAAAGATTTGTTCTGGGTGGGAATCGAACCCTCGACCTCCAGCGTAGCAGCCAGAGTCACTAACCACAAGACCATCCTACGATCCTACGAACCGTTTCGATGTATTGTGCATTTGTAACATTTCAATATGGCCCGAAAAACATGGATGTCCAATTTTAAACAGTTTTCATACATTGCATTTCAACCCATAAACCGTCCCACTGCTGGGCACGGGTCTCCTCCATGCACTTGGAGGGATATTAATAATAATAATAATCATTTATTTTCAGAAAATACATTCCATAGATACATACCTTACAGACTAACATACATAATTATAACTTTTGTTAGTTTATATTACTTAAAACTATGTTAGTAACACTTCACTAGCACTTCATTGTCTCAGTGCGTTCAGGTGGCACTTGTCCGCGGAAGCGACGGTACACCACACCTTTCGGCCAGAAGTCTTCTTTCATAACGAGGTGCAGAAAACACGTCGGTACTCGCACCACGAACGCCTTAAAGTTGACGTTGCGGTGCGACTCGAGTAACTGCACTCTCGCCGTGTATTTAGTCTTCTGGCGGACGTACTCCACGATGTCCTCCGCCTTAGTGGTGTAATGCAGGCGAGAGATATACACCGGAGTGTTCGGTGCTGCGGCGCGTAGGCTTACGCCGGGTTCCACTGGAGCCGTGCCGCAACAGTTCTTTACAGCACGCTGTCGGCGCTTCCTCCTTTGCACCGTCACGAAACCGTCGTTTTCAGCCCGATTCATCACCTTTTCAGGAATAGGCTTAGCGGGTGGAGCAATTTGATTAGTCTGCGTGACCGGGAAGTCAGCTGACCGCGCAGCGGGGCGAAGGGAAGCCGCAGGGACGGGGGCAGGGCAGCGACGCTCAGGTGCAGCGCATACAGCCGACGCTGCATTCCGCGGCGTCAAAACTGCTGACGCGAAACTTGCAACACTATCGTTCGATGTGTCGAGTCGGCAGGCTCCTCGGCGCATGTTTACGTTGTTACTACACGACGCCGATGACCCAGTTAAGGTCACAGTATTGCGCAACTATACCACGCTGGCCAGAGGGGTTGGTATAGGGTTTGGTATTTGTTTCGAGTTTTACCTCTTGCAGTGGATATTGTCTGCCTGACTAACCCCCTTCAATTATTCGACTCTTACGACACCCTCAGGATAGAACGGTGTAATGACATTTGTATGCTTAATCCGTCATCACACGGACAATACATTTTATACATTATTGTAATAAAATATAATATTATTGTACTCATTCTGACTAGGTATGTACTTTTAGGTTTCGCCTATATCACCAATACATTGCATTGTATAATAGGTACTCTAATATAACACTAGCCCGTGGACCAAGGTGGCTTTTAGTCATGGTATAATTATTATATTTCTTAAATTTAAGATAGATAGGGCACCACACTAGTGAGCAAGCCCAAATGGGGAAGAACCTCTACCTTACAGAAGACCACAGCCAAATAACTACACACAGCGGTGTTGTTGTGTTCCTGTGTGTGAGTACAGGTCTCCAGCATTTAGGGATGCGTTTTGAAAAAAACGTATTCCTATCCCAGGGATGCTCCCATCTTAAAGCCTCCGTGTAAAAAAATGGGTTGTACAAACACGCAAGTGATATCTCTGGTATTGCAAGCGTCATAGGCTTAACTGCTTAACATCAGCCGGGCCGTATGCTTGTTTGCCACTCAAGCAGTATAAAAATAACTTTTACTTAATTTTAATCCACTATATATTTATATTTATGTAACTGTGACAAATTGGAATTGGCCGTCTTTTACACAAATAAATAATAATATTGTAAATGTGAAAGTTTGTGAGAATGGATCTGATGGATGGATGGATGTTTGTTACTCTTTCACGTAAAAATTACTGAACGGATCTGGTTGAATAACACATAGGCTACTTTTTGCAGCGAAAACCGACATCCACGCGGGCGGAGCCGCAGGCAACAGCTAGTAATATATATAATGAAATGTAGATAGTATAATTTTAATTATTTCATTCTGCCTTTATTTTCAAGAAACGTTTCAATTTTAAGTTACAAAGATAGGTAGAGGAAGAGCCAGCAACGTATTTACTTTTGTCATTTAATAAGTTGTGAAAATTCATAATATAACTTTTATATAGATACCTGCAAAATAATAAAAGGCTCTTCTGGCAACCCTCTGCGATAACCCTAAAATAACAAAGAAGAGAACTAAGAAATAAAACTTAATATTAATATTCTGCAGGTATAAGAGTTAGTTTGTGAATTTTTATAACTTATGAAAAGATAAAAGTAAATTAGTTGCTAGCTCTACCAAGACCAAAGTCTGTGGAAATTTTTGGGGGAGGACTATGTTGGGCAGTGGATATTTTTTAGGCTGATTAGATAGAGAGGTAACGATGTATTTACTAATAAGTTGTTAGGTGCATTTATTTATTAAGTTTACTTATCAATAAGTATATAATAATTATAATAACAAAATCTTTTAGTGCCAAGAACCCGGCTACCGAGTCCATCTATAGATAGTTATTAATTACCAGTCCTCGTGCCTAGCACTCGGCTATCGAGTCCTATTGTTCGTTCGCAAAATAGTAACGGTTGGTAATTCGATACTTTTCTTAAACCAATTGAATAAAATATTTTTGATTAAATAGTCGTAACGGCTCGCTTGGCACTGAAAGTGTTAACATTCACTGATGTCAGTGTTAACATTCACTGATGTCAGTGTTAACATTCACTGATGTCAGTGTTAACATTCACTGATGTCAGGGTTAACATTCACTGATGTCAGTGTTAACATTCACTGATGTCAGTGTTAACATTCACTGATATCAGTGTTAACATTCACTGATGTCAATGTTAACATTCACTGATGTCAGGGAGGTTGTCTTGGCAGTAGTCGCGCCACCCATGCCAAGAGTAAAACTTGTAGCGTTTGTATATCTTCTTAGCACAGTTCGATGCTATCGTAATGTCATCTGTCAGAAGATCTGGAAAGAGAAACGAATGTCACATAAATTATACATGCATGCCAATTATTTAATTAGTTTATCAGTTTATTTTTAGATGTTAATTAATGTTATAATAATTAATTGATCAATGTTTAATCTTTATCTATACTAATATTATGAAGCTGAAAAGTTTGTTTGTTTGTCTGGTTGAAAGTGCTAATCTCAGAAAGTACTGGTTCAATTAGAAAAAAACTTTTTTTGTTGAATAGTGCATTTATCCAGGAAGGCTATAGTCTATATAATATCACGCTATGATCAATAGGAGCGGCGCAATAGTGAGATATGTTGCAAAAACGGGGAAAATATTCCAAATTACCACGCGACCGAAGTCGCGAGCGACCCCTAGTTCATTTCATAATTAAGCTAGTCAATTTAAGGACTATTTGTACTATTGAACGATCAAAACAAAACGTGACGTCACTGCCCCACTACTCGAACGGTTGTTTTGATCGCTCTATAAATACCTGTTGTCTGTGTAACTAATTCATTTCTCAGGTCGAGGGCACTTAGTCCTCACCACAGTCCGGGTAAAGTTGTAAAGGCCACTTGGCCAACAACTGCGTCACAAAAAGAAAAAACTGATTCATTCGTGTGCTAACTGTGATCGAGTAAACATCGTTCTGAATATCATCGTATTAATTTAATACTAGCTGTTGCGTGGATGTCGGTTATCGCTGTAAAAAGTAGCCTATGTGTTATTCCAGACCATAATCTATATCTCTGTGCCAAATTTCATCCAGATCCGTTCAGTAGTTTTTACATGAAAGAGTAACAAACATCCATCCATACTAACAAACTTTCACGTTTATAATATTAGTAGGATGGATTGACTTCGTGCTCTAACATACATACTCGAAGTCTCACCCCTGTTTCCCAAAGGGGGTAGGCATAGACTAGGGTTTCCTTTTGCAACAATTTTACATAAAATTTAAACGCATATTTTGCATCCATGTTTGTCGGATCAGGGTACTCTTAACCGGCCATTCGCCTGAAGGTATTTGGTCCACGAACGTATGCCGTGTTCTCTTCCTTCTAATTTTCCACTTACATTTATTTATCCTACATGAACGCACAAAAATCATAAGTTGTTACAATCGATTTCAGGATTATAATCAAGAAATTGTCGGAGACGGACTGCCGAAGTGGTACAGTACAAGTGCCATGCTGCGGTACCGGGTTTCTTGGTTAAGGTGAAGCGTTATTGGGTTTTTCTATCGTTGCCGATATGCTTAGTAGTCGATCAAGCTAATAGGTAGTAATCTGAAAATTAGTGCTTCCAGCATAATAATGCCGCAGCACAAAGCTGAAATGGGACCTATTCTGGAGTATTCCGACATCACGCAGGAAAAAATAATCATTTTTGCGTTCTATATTACGTTTAGTGCCTATTTAGTGTTTCTTATTATCTATCTTTATGTCTTGTGTATACTAATATTATAAAGCTGAAGAGTTTGTTTGGTTGAACGCGCTAATCTCAGAAGGTACTGGTTCGATTAGAAAAAATCTTTTTTTTGTTGAATAGTGCATTTATCCAGGAAGGCTATAGGCTATATAACATCACGCTATGATCAATAGGAGCGGAGCAGCAGTGAGATATGTTGCAAAATCGGGGAAATGTACGTTCCAAATTACCATGCGGATGAAGTCGCGGGCGACCCCTAGGGTTCGGATAAACGTTTTTTCTTTTTTTCCTTTCTTTGTCTAAGTATTCATAATATCCTGAGATTTAGACTGAAAACCTCCAACAGGTTAGTGTTTGGAACTGCTACGTGGAATTTACCCTAAGTGGTTTAATGTTTTTTTTTTATACAAACCTGCACACGTAATGTTGCAGTCCTTCCCCGGTAGACTTCCCTTGTTGCACCACCACTTGTCGTTGATTTGGTACAGCCCGTAGTCTCTAGACCCATCGTTATTCACAGGCCCTATAATATTGGTAGTCCTTTGGCTCTCAGCATTCACGAGACAAACCCCTGCAAAACAAATATATGTGTCATCACGCAATCTTTTCAAGTTCTTTGAAATGGGCTTCAGGGAGATAAGGCACCATGCAAGTGACCAAACCCTACTAGGAAAGGACCTTCACATTTCAGAAGATCATAGCTAAAAAGCTGTGTGAGTAGTTGTCTTTATGTATGTAAGTGCAAGTTTTGTTGATTTAGGAGTGCGTTTTTGACGAGACTTTTCTTTATCCCAGGGATTACAAAATCCTGGTGTTGATATTGTTGGGTATTCAATGCGTGTGTGGTGCCTCTGGTATTGAAAGCTACAGTAACTGCTTACCATTTGGCGTATGTAGCATAAAATGAACAGTAAAGATATAGGTATTTTAGATGGGAATATATTGTCAGTCTTCTGGGCACATTTCCAGGGGACAGCAATGCAGACATTACTTTAATTTGTCAGTCTCTTTTAACACAGGTTACTAAGTAACCTATCTAGGAGGACAGTAATTCACCCACTAACTAAACTATAAGTCTTAGCTTATGCTTACTGTATTTCCATCATGTAATTTGGTTTAAAATAAAATATTGTTAAGAAAAATGAGTGAGTGACACCCCTGGTGTTGCAAACGTCCATAGGCTACGGTAACTGCTTACCATCAGGCGGGCCGTATGCTTGTTTGTCACCTTGGAAGTATAAAAAAAAAAAAAACGTCTGTCTAGATATTTCAAAATGTTTGTTGAATTATGAAAGTCAGTTCAATAGGTTCGGAACACTTCGACTTTTATACGGTTTGTATGATTGCAAATCGGCAAGACCGTTCTGGATTATAAATAATATTTTTTTTATTTAGTGCAGACAAAGACTACAGATCAAAAAGTACATAAATTTTGGTTACAGCATATAAATTTAAATCTACGTGATATTATCTACGTGAGTTCCGTTGGACTGTTATCGCTTACCGCGGGTCAACGCATCGCATCTCCGTCGGGTCGTCAACCGGACGACAATGCGTTGATTACTCTCCCGAATGTACCTATTATACAATGTTACATGTTATATTTATGTATGTTATGTGTTGAAGCTGGTGTCTGGAAGCAGGTTTCAGTAAAAACCGTGTTAGTGCCGATAATTATTAATGTATGTATATTAAAATTTACAAGTACGCAGAGGTTAACAAAAAAAAAAGAGTCTATGATTATTCTATTTACTGTGATTTAGCTTAAAAGTCCAGATTCTCAGATCTTTCCAGAGCCCCAATTCTGCTAATTTACGGATGGCTCACTTGAATCTGAATTGAATCTCTGTATTTTGTAATTTTCTCTATTCGCAAGATCAGTCACGTAGGTACGTGGATTTAAGGATTAAACAAGGTTAATATTTTGATATTTTCTTAGATATTGGGTTTTTCTGTCAAGAAATCCACAATAGATGCCCGGAGTTTGGTAATTGGCAGTGTTTACACCCCCGTGCCTCGGAAAGCACGTAAAGCCGTTTGGTCCTGCGCCTGATCTCTCTCCGGATGTGTCGGATCGCCGTCTCATCGGACTCTGAGCGCAAGTGTAATGAGTGCACTTGTGTTTGTGCACGCACTTGTGCACTATAATATCTCCCGCGCAAATGGCTAGTCATCGTTGAGATTAGCCGCCGTGAACGAAATTCGGTTATGAGGACATTGTTACTAGTCGTAGGTATATAAAAAAAGTAGTAAGTAAGTATATAAAAATAACATACAATCACGCATTAAATCTCCAGGAAATCCTTGTCTTCTCAATTCATACACTAAATCACAATTAGTTTCAAATTGTTTAGCATTACTTAACGCAAACAAAGCCAATACAATAATACAGAACAACATTTTTTTGTCGATTGTTTATAGTGTGTTTGTACCGAATTCTGATAGCGGAATGGTATGGCGTTGTTATGTTTAAGTTATTTAAAAGATATTCTGTCCATTGTTGATAAGAAGCGTATAAATATTATGTTGTTTACTTTTAAATGACATCCAAATTAGTATTATCTAGTTTGCGTTGGAATGTCTGACCGGGATAATCGAAAAATTGGCAGTACGGTTTAGAATTTGTTTTCTCTAATCGAAAGATTCTACTCGAGTGCCCATCTATACAAGTGACGTAAACTGTAGGCGAATCGAAAAAACAAAATAGCGAATGTATGGGATTTGACGTAAGTTTATTTATTTATTAGGGACATTATACAACTACAATATATTATGTGTTCTTGGGTTACAATAACTAAATAATATTAACAATATTGCAGTCAACCACATTATCCACATAATAACAAAAAAGGTTATAAAAAAATAATAATAATAATAAAACTTAAAAATAATATAATTAAAATATTGTAATGGGACCAACAATATACTGGTAAAAATGGTAAGGTTCTTATGCTACAAATAGGGACATTCTCAACAATATTGCCTTGCGATGATTCAGTACTCACAAAAAGTCTCAGAACAATAGGTACCTATACTAAGTTTTAAGTTTACGACATAATTTTGTATTACTCTTAGGGAGGGCGCCCACGAGCAACTTTGTCTCTGCAACTTATTTGTCTCATCACATCAAGTGTATGGGTTAGTATGAAAAGTCTCCTGGCTGTCACGTCGCTGCGTGGGCGCACTATACTAGCCCATAGACTTGATGTGATGAGACAAATAAGTTGCAGAGACAAAGTTACTCGTGGGCGCCATACTTTACTCTACATCTACTTCTTATCATACATTCAATTCGTTGAAGTGTATGTAATTTAAATAAATAAAAAATAAACAGAGATATGTAAACTCATGCTTGTTTCCCAGTGGGTCGATAGCCGCTACAGATTTCGAAATAATATATTATAGGTAATTACATCATTATTATCATATTGGCTGATTAGTAGGTATTATATTATACCAGTAGTTGCCCGTAACTCCGCCCGCGTGCATGTCGGTTATCGGAATAAAAAGTAGCCTATCCGCTATTCCTCACTATAATCTATCTCTATGCCCAGTTTCATCCTGATCCGTTAAGTAGTTTTAACATGAAAGAGTAACAAAATATCTATACATACATACATCTATCCTTACATCTTTCACATTCTTAATATTAGTAGATAGGATAGGATATTAATATAGAACTGAGACTGCGGGGAGGCTGGGGCAATTGCCGACGAAAAGACGCTATCACTGGTGAAGGAGCTCGCGCAGCGCGGGCAGCCGCTGGGTGGACCACTGATGTCATATCAGATTCCGGTGGTCCACTCACATAGGTGTAGGTGGAGGGACAGGACACAGGGAGGGTTTGGTCGGTATGCCGGCCGTCCACCATCTGTAGGCCGGAGAGCCCGACATAACCTTTTCGCTTCTCTACACGGAGCAGTATGCGTGATGCATTTCCCCCCTAAAAAAGAATAGGTACTAATATAGAATAACAGGTAGTATGGATACAGTAAAAAACAATATTTTTTTAACATATTTATTTATATTCAAATATATTGTAATTTTTATTTTTGCATATTTCACCCGGTCTCGGCCCTTTCCACGCCTTGAACTGCTCTTGTCGGTAGATCTTCTTAGCGCAGTTGGATGCTGCGGTTATATCGTCGGTCAGCAAGTCTGGGATAAGAAATTATAAAAATAAATTAAATTTATTAAGATATAGAGATGTCACACAAGAGCTGTAGAGAGGTAGGGCACTATACTTGCGAGCAAGCCCGATTGGGGAAGGACCTCCACCTTATAGAAAACCTTAGCCAATTAACTACACACAGCAGTGTTTTTGTGTTCCTGTGTGTGAGTACAGATCTCTTAGATATGTTTTAGAAGAAACCTATCCCAGAGCTCTGGTATAAAAAATGTGTTGGCAACACGTATGTGATATCTGTAGTATAGCAAGCGTCCATAGGCTACGGTAACTGCTTAACATCAGACGGGCCGTATGCTTGTTTGCCACCCAAATAGTAGGTATTCGGGACAATCCCACCCACATGCCCACCGCTGTGACTCCTGTGAGCCAGGATTAACAGCGGAGTAACCAACTGATACACCGAGTTTTGACACTCGTGCGTCCCGTGGACAACTAAACCTACTGTCTTGGACCCCGCAACGAATTTAATCAGAAGTAAATAGGAGAACTTAGAAAGAAAAGTTTACACTTCCCTCCATAGCAAATCGGGAGACAAAATAAATTTGTATAGGTTTGTAACCTATGAAAAGGAGCACCACGGAGGACCTTAAACTACGGGACCTATGTGTATAAATAGTAGATATCATCACTACATATTATAAAACAAAGTCGCTGTCCCGTCCCTATGTATGCTTAAACCTTTAACACTATGCAACGGATTTTGAAGCGGTTTTTTTAAATAGATAAAGTGATTCAAGAGAAAGGTTTATATGTATACTAGATGTTGCCCGCGGCTCCGCCCGCGTGGATGTTGGTTATCGCTACAAAAAGTAAAGTAAAGCCTATGTGTTATTCCAGACCATAATCTATCTGTGTGCCAAATTTCATCCAGATCCGTTCAGTAGTTTTTACGTGAAAGAGTAACAAACATCCATCCATCCATCCATTCTTACAAACTTTCACATTTATAATATTAGTAAGGATTACATGCATAATATTGTAAAAAAACACTGATAAATTTAGAGGTTTCTAATGTGATGTCGTAAATAAACACATTTTTTGCAAACGCTGGCTGAATCCCACGAGATAGATCAAAATAATGTACTACAGTATTGTACACCTTAAAAAGGTCTACGAAAAAGTCCGTTGTATATAAAGACTTTCTGTAGCATATTTAGTACCAGCTTTATACCCGTGCGAAGCCGGGGCAGGTCGCTATACTTAACGTGCAAAAGAGACAGCGCACATCATTTTCTCTCTCACACTTGCACAGTTTATGGATGACGTCACACAGACTCAGAGATGCCCGTTGTTTGTGTACGTGCGTTTATCGATATATCGATTATGACGTACCAGCAACTCGAGGGTTACCTATTATCTAATTACTTTAAATTACCCTCATTACATGATGTGTAAATATAAGTATAGAAATAACGATCAACACTTTAATGAGCCCATGTTTGTCCATCGATGAAGCACATGCATTCCGTATTATCGATAGTCTAGTAATTTGCGCCCGCACATCCATGTTACAAAAGTGATTTATGGCACCTACTGCCACGAGTCTTTGTGTTTAGTATAGTATGATATAAAGTACAAACCTGTGCAAGTAACATTGCAGCCTTTCCCCGGATAAGCGTTATTACTGCACCACGTATCATTTATTTGAAACAAGCCATATCCTTGGATGCCATTCCTGTCTGTTAGAATGACATCTGTCCTCCTGTCACTTGCTGCATTGACTAGACAGACCCCTGTGAAAATGAAATAGTTTATTCATGCTTTGCCGGTATAATAGCAATATTTTGGGACCACCTTTACTATGATAACCAGGCAACTGATAGACATCTATACTATTATTATAAAGCTGAAGAGTTTGTTTGTTTGGTTGAACGTGTCTTTTTATATACGCATGTATTCGGAAATATCCCCGATTTTGCAACATATCTCACTACTGCTCCGCTCCTATTGATCATAGCGTGATGTTATATAGCCTATAGCCTTCCTGGATAAATGTACTATTCAACAAAAATAGAAATTTTTGAATCGAACCAGTACTTTCTGAGATTAATAATCTCAGAAAGTACTGGTTCGATTCGAATGAAAATTAAAGATGATTAAATTTAAACCTATAGATTAAATACTCTAGGCTCTTGATCATTCAATAAGCATATTGGTTAGAGATTTATTCAATCATTTTCTTTCATCTTTATCGTAAAATTAAAACGTCACAGTACTCATGCTATGTGAACACTTAGTAGTGGTATAGTCTAAGGAAGAATTTTATTATGTTTCTATATAGTGAAGACACTGTCGCATTATGTCATAATAAATACCTACCGCTCATGACCTGCATCATTTTCTTTCATCTTTATCGTAAAATTAAAACGTCATAGTACTCATGCTATGTGAACACTTAGTAGTGGTATAGTCTAAGGAAGAATCATGAGCGGTAGGTACCAGAGCCTCAAGACAAGTGGCTTATGCGATAGTCGAATCGAAAAGTCAAAAAATAAAATGTATGGAATTTGACGTGAGTCTACGATTTAATGTCGTAAACTTACGTCAAATCCCATACTTTTTTTTTTGACTTTTCGATTCGACTATCGCTTATGCCACTTGTCTAGAGGCTCTGAGCATTCGAACTTTGAACGCCGTCAGTCGCGCTTGCTACGTTGCCAGCCCGTACTTACTCGTACTCGTATATGCTAACTGAATAGGTCCTAAATTAATTTTGACAGCTTGCGGCAATGTCCTCACTATATAGAGAGAGATTCTTCTTTACACTATTGTAGTGGTATTTAATCAGAGCATTTCAGTGTAGGTGGGTCACGACTGTCAGCAAATATTAGAACACGGTAGAGACCTAAGTATAAGGGCGATGTGAACAACTCTTGTCGAAAAATTTTACGAATCTGAACATAAAGTATATTTCACATATAGCATAGGTATTGTGACGTTTGAAATTTGAAGATAAATATCAATGGAAATGATAGACGATAAATTAAAACCTATCGATTAAATACTCTAGGCTCTTGATCATTCAATTAGCCAATTGGTGAGAGATTGATTCAATCATTTTGTTTAATCTTCATCGTAAAATGTTAAACGTCACAGTACCCCTGCTATGTGTAATACACTATAGTTGGCCACTACACACTTCAACCCATAAACGTCCCACTGCTGGGCACGGGTCTCCTCCATACATTTGGAGGGATAATAGCCTGCTATACCACGCTGGCCAGACGGATTGGTATAGGGTTTTGTTTCGAGTTTTCCCTCTCTTGCAGTGGATATTGTCTGCCTTACTCCCTTAGTCGACTCTTACGACACCCTCTAGATAGAACGGGGTGGTGACATTTGTATTCTTAATCCGTTACCACACAGATAACACTAAAATAAAAAAATAAAAAAAACTTACAACTAGAAATCACATCTGCAGCAAACCCTTGATAATGTAACTCAAACAGCAACTCCAATTTTGTTTCAAATTGTTTAGCACTATTACTAACTAGTAGCACAATAATTATTAACCAGAACAACATTATTTTGACAGAATTTCGTCGACAAAATGAGGAAACCCTTACTTATAACGGGTACGGTACACTTTGAGCCAGTTTTTTGAGTCAATAAAAACAGTGATATTTGGAATGGTTGGCCAAAGTTGGCTGTCAATAGTTCGAAAATCAATACTACCAATTTTTTTTCTGCATAGCTCGTAAAGTAGTGGACAGATTGACTTGATTTTTTTACAGAATGTTGCACTTCTATATGCCTTATATCCCGATCTTCCTACGGTAAGTGGTATTTTTTTTATTAACTTTCCTAATTTTAAATATCAGTCTGAGCCACAGCGAAGCGTCGAGTCGCCGGGTTTGACTAGTGTCTTCTACATAAAATCCTATGTACAGCAGGCGTAGTGCGCATCTAGTTGAATGTTTAAATTATTAATAACAAATGCATTATGTACATAATTACATAATTAGATATCTTATTATCAAACGCCTTTGTTCCATAACGGAGCTTGTTATGTAAATATTAAATAATCTTTCATATATTATTTGGCCTTAGATTAGATGATCTGCCATTGAAATATATAAATACAATGAGTGACTAATAACGAGACTGAAAGTCATTCTAATTCTTGTTAACCTAATTTTTATAATTTTGCAGTTGGAGCTATCAAAATCGTTAGGTTAATAATAATAATAATAGCAACCCATATACATATGTCCCACTGCTGGGCACGGGTCTCCTCTCCTCTATCAAGCGAGAGAGAGGGTTTAGGCCTTAATTCACACACGCTGGCCTATTGCGGGTTGGTAAATCAGACATGTCTTTAGAATTTCTTCTAAGACATGTGGGTTTCCTCACGATGTTTTCCTTCACCGTTAGCAGATGGCGAATCATTTGATTAGTACATATAAACTCCACAAAGTGAAATTCACATTGGTACTGCCCGGGATCGAACTCGCACCTTCTGCGTGCAAGTCGATTACTTTCCCACTCGGCCACCACCGCTTTATGGGGATGATTGAATTCACCCGCCCGCTTCCCTTTCTGCTTCCCCGCAGCCGCCTGTTTCTATCAGTATGGTCTGCATTTTCATGGCGTCTGCGCTAATTGATGAGTATCTACTCAGAAAATCTCTTTGTGGTTCACATAAGTTTTGTCTTGTGCACAGCAGGCGCATACTGCGGCCACTGAACCAAGGCAGTCAAGTAAGTAAAGACTTACGTGATACTGAAGAATAAAACAAAACAATTAATTAAAGTGAGTACTTCCTAAAATTACTATCTTTAGACCCATTGTTTACATAATTTTGTTTTTTTTTGCATTATAAGATACCTAGTAGGATTAGATTTAAACAATCAAGAAATTGAGTAAGTTCCTTTATGTTTTCAATTTAATATTCACAACTTGGAGACACACATGATGGTATACAGTCCGGATATAAGTCCAATAAATCACGACCTTCAGAACTGAGGCAAGCGACGCTATGAGGAGAAGCAGACTTCGAAGCTCAGAAATTTAATGGCATATATTCAAGCGCTTTGCCTTTGCATTTCTGTACCCATACTTTCCATGCATCAAACTTATGTCGTTGGTAGATTAGCTGAGCGCATTTCACTGTTTTAGTTATGTCATTTGTCAGCAAATCTGGAATGAAAAAGAACGAAACAACGTGAAAAATATAAATAAGAAAGAGTGAGTGAGAATGAAGAAGAGTGATGTCTTCTGATCGGGCATGTCTATGTTTAAAAAAAGATCTTATCAATTTATGTTTGAAACTTTCTGTAAGTAATGATGTCAATAAAATATTATTATTTAATTATTACGTAAGAATGGTGTTATTGTGTGATAAACGAATTTACATATTAACCCTTCCTTTTTGTTAAAGTTTTCACATCCAAAGGATACCCCATCAAAAGCCCGGGTGTCAACAATTTTAACTAAGAGAGGTAGGGCACCATACTAGCGAGCAAGCCCGACTGGGGAAGGACCTCCACCTTACAGAAGACCACAGCCAAATGACTACACACAGCGGTGTAGTTGTGTTCCTGTGTGTGAGTACAGGTCTCCAGCGCTCATTTAGGAATGCGTTTTGAAAGATACGTATTCTTATCCCAGGGTTACTTCCATCTTAAAGCCCTGGTGTAAAAAAAATGGGTTGGCAACACGCAAGTGATACGTCTGGTAATGCAAGCGTCTATAGGCTACGGATACTGCTTAACATCAGGTGGGCCGTATGCTTGTTTGCCACCCAAGTAGTATAAAAAAAAAAAAAAAAAATTTTGGGTCGGCAACACGTAATTGTCTCTAGTATTAGAAGCGTCCATAGGCTACGGTAACTGCTTACCATCAGGCGGGCCGTATGCCTGGTTAGCTATCTAAGTATCTCCTACCTATCCCTGGGATAGGAATACGTTTCTTTCTTGCGGTGTGTAGTTATTTGGCTGTGGTCTTCTGTATGGTGGAGGTCCTTCCCCAGTCGGGTTTGCTCGCTAGTACGATTTTACGGCGCGGCCACATTTTATCAACGCACCTCCCGCCACCGACAGGGAGTTCTTCCTCACATTTTCGATTAAGTTGTGGAATCAGCTCCGTGCCGAGGTTTTCCCAAGAGACTATAGCACGGGGTTCTTCAAGAAAGGAGTTATAAGGTTTCTAAAGGGTCGGCAATGCGCAAGTGATACCCCTGGTGTTGCTAGCGTCCATAACTTACGGTAAGTGCTTACTATGGTTACTTGGTAGTATAAAAAATTAAACTTTACTACCTCAAAGAAGAACTGAAGGTTTACGAACCTTCGCAAGCAATATTACATTCCTTCCTTGGACGATGGTTTCTTCCGCACCAAGTGTCATTGATAAGGAACAAGCCATATTCTACGCTGCCATCCAAATAAGTGAAGGTCACGTCTGTCCTCCGATTACTTGCCTCATTCGCTAGGCATACCCCTGTAACATATATTATATTACATTTAATATATAGCAAATATATATAAATAATTATATATCGCACCTTTATTATTTGTCTTTGTGAACGACATTGATAAGTGTTTCCATACTGCACGTGTCCTAAGCTTTGCGGATGATATGAAAATATTTTCTGTTATATCAAATTCTTCTGATGCAGCTGCTCTGCAATTAGATCTTTATCATCTCCATAGTTATTGCGACAGGAATCGTTTAGACCTCAACCCTTCTAAATGTAGTTTTGTGTCCTTTGGGCGAAAGCGTAATATGTAGCACTTTAACTATAAAATTAAAGACCTTGTTCTGCAGAGGACGTCTAGTGTGCCTGATCTTGGCGTAATTCAGTATTCGAAGCTCTTGTATGATAGGCACGTTGATAGTATAGTTGCTAAAGCCCGTAAAACGCTTGGATTTACTTTGCGTACATCCAAGGATTTTAAACAAGCGAAAACATTAAAAATCCTGTATTGTAAATACAGCGGCAAATACCAAATAAAAGCGGCAGTAAATGGCTCATCATCACTGCATGAATGTACGAGGAAGGCGGCCATCAGAGAAGAGTGGCGGCGCGTTGTTAAGCTTGCCACTAACACCTGAAATGATGACCACGATCACTCTGTCAAGAGTGATACCGATAGAGAAGAAGAAGGAGTCACCTGGAATATTTGACTTTGACTGCCTCGGTGGTCCAGTGGCCGCAGTATGCGCCTACTGTGCACGAGGTTGTGAGTTCGATTCCCACACAGGACAAATCTTTGTGCTACCCACAAAGAATTGTTCTGAGTCTGGGTGTAATTTGTGTCCGTTAATTGTAACTATGTTTGTAAAGTCCCCCGCGACACAGAGCTTGTTCTCTAGTGCGGGAGTTGTCTTTTCAAAACAATATACAATATATGCATCGCAAGTGTGGAGTCCTAGGTATGATGTTTACATCACCCGCATTGAGAGGGTCCAACGAAAGTTTATAAAGCAGTTACTTATGTTTTAAGACAGGGGAACATTACACCTCAGACCTTTATAACGATAAATGCCTTAAACACCATCTTTTACCTTTAGCCAAGCGTCGAGATATTGCAGATGTGATTTTTTTTATGAGAATTGCTGGTAGTCATTTAGATTGTCCAGAATTGTTATCGATAATTAATATAAGGGTCCCTGTAGCAGGGCTGCGAAAGGGAAATGTGCTGAATCTACCGAGTACATCTACAAGTTACAGGCAAAACGCATTTATTCGGCGAGCGAGCGATGGGTTTAATAGGTTGACCAGAGAGTTAGATATTGATTTGTTTAATACTGGTGTTGCGAAGGCGAGGCGATTGCTTAATTTAAAATAAGTATATATATTATTATGACACTATTAACAGTGTTGCGTGTTATATTATTACCTCCATATATTGTTAATATTTGCTGTATTTCTTTTGTGTACATTAAAGAATTAAAGAATTAAATTAATTAAATTAATATTCAATGCACGTGTGCTTAATAATATGCTAACCATTATATATGTTTCTATATGTGATGTACGAGTATCTATAAGTGAAAACCTGTTAATGGTTCTATGTTACTATCAATATTTTTTTGTTGTGTTTTTTGTAAAATTGTTGGTATACTTATTATACTTCATCTCAACCCATAAACGTTCCACTGCTGGGCACGGGTCTCCTCCATACATTTGGAGGGATATTAGCCTACTGTACCACGCTGGCCAGACGGGTTGGTATAGGGTTTTTCGTTTCCGTTTCTTTTTTTATATATTACGAGTATACCATATTAGCATATATTATTATGTTTATGTTTGTATGTATTTTTATACAATCTATGTATTAATAACCATTTTTTTTATCTCCAATTTATTTATATGCGTCTACTTTGATTTATCTCTGCACCACCTTGGGTTGACTGGTAGAGAATGCCTCAGGCATTAAGTCCGCGTTACATCATATGTTTTGTGTATGATAAAGTTTAAATAAATAAAAAAATATACAGGTAATAAATAACCTTTTAAAATGCATCAAGTTACAATAACAAAAGAGGTTAGTATATAGGTGTATCGAAGAATAAATGGCTATGTTGGTAGAGGCCGTCTGAGATGAACATTTGTCGACCAAGAGTGCTAAAAAGGGCCAAATTAAAAGTACCCAGAACTGACGTTCATCTAGAGAGGTTGATGAATATATAGGAAGTGAAATAAGTATACATATGTCTAGGTCGAAGCGATTTTTTTTTCTTTTAAAAGACGATTCCCGCACTAGAGATCAAGCTCTGTGTCGCGGGGGACTTTACAAACATACAATTAACGGACACAAATTACTTATACCCATTGGCGTAACAACGTCTATGCAATTTTTTAAACGGGGCAAAATTTTATTCCCTGTAAAAAAATCGTATTGTTAAAATACTAAACAAAACTTACAACTTGAAATTAATGATAGATCCAATCCTTGTTTGTGAAACTCTTCGACTAATTCCCAGTTCGAGCTAAACTGTCTAGCATTTCCATACACTATTAACACGACCACTATTAACCAGAACCACATTTTCAAATGACAATGAAAGCTAAGGCATCCTTATAAGTGGCCAATGGCTATATCTCATGACTGACAGCCAATGTTGGCTATTGGCTGCCAATATTGCCAATGTCAAAACTATATTAAGGCTCAACTCACACTGGCGTACAGTCATAGCGTCACGTCAAGTCCTATTTTTCAATTACAACGCTCAGCGACGCGCGGCGATACACGAAGGGGCTCGACTTTAACTAAGCGACAACGCACGAATGCGATTCAATATCTGCATAACATAAATTTGCACCTTAATTTTGGGGACTACCAATAGAAGCGAAAACTTTTTAAATAACTTGTGAATTGTATCGTCGAGCTATTAGATTATTATTTTTGAATATAACGAGAGTTCCATAATTTTTGTCAAAAAGTTTGAATATGCAGAGCGTTCGGTGACACTGACGCGAGTTCCATGATTTTTGTTCACCCAAAATGTGCTCAACGCGCCTAAAGAAGTTTTCTTCAATAATTGAGATGAATGCTATAGGCGAAAATCGCGTCGCGACGCTTTGCGTCAGCGCCAGTGTAAGTTGAGCCTAAGATCGCTACTAGGTACAAATTGGCGTACCTAGCCCATAGGCAAGCAAATGTACCGATTGTGACCATAAGATATGTTGAAATAATTATTAATAACATAAGTTAAATGTTATATTACGATGACGTTTGACGTCATTGTTTCATAATGAAGATACGGAAACCTATGCCTAATATATTATTTTGTTTTCACTTCAGCTTTCTACCATTGTAATTCAAATACAATGAGTGACCTACAAATGAAAAATGTCACTCTAGTGCTTGCTTATTGTAAGTGATGACCTAGTAAGCGGGAACAGTCGCAGTTCTACTAGTAAATTTTAGCGATATTTACCTTTTTAAATTCAACTATAGGTCATCAGGTGTTCGAAATTCGAGCGTAATTGCTTTTTGCATGTGGAATTTGTGTCCGTAAACTGTATGTTTGTAAAATCCCCGCGTTACAGGGCTTGTTCCCTAGTGCGAAAGTTGTTTAAAAATAATCTTGCTGAAAGTTCAATAATAAAATATAACTTATAATCAACTTTATAGCGTATTTATTTTTTGCAAATACATCAAACATCAACAGTTTACTAAGAATCTAAAAATTACAAAATATCATAGAAAATCAACTCTTAATTATTACTTAAGTAAAAAGGCAATGAAATATTTTGTAATCTGAATAAATTGATTGTCAATAAGCTAAAATTATAACTCATAAACCACAGAAATAGATCTCGATCTATTTCCGTGTCATAAACCCACATATGTCCAATAGACACAATAGTGAATGTAGATTTATTTAGTTCTGACTGAGAAAGTAATGTGATTAACTGAAAGCGATGATGAACAATCCTGGAGTGAGACTGATGAAGACTATAACAAAATATACTTCTCAATTGACACTAATTTAGGCAGAGATGGAAAACGTGAGGCCTTGATTGATATCCCAATTTTTAATATTAACACGTTATGAATTTTTATCCAAACTTTAATCAGTATTTCGTTATAATTGGCCATTAACCAAACGATGAGAAGTAAATAAAACAAAAAAGTTGTTTCACACAGATTACTAAAGAGTTGCTGTATTACGGTGATACGAAAATACCTATATTTTTTATTGCCGTCGACTTCCTCACTATATAACGTTCCCTGTGCCGCGGGGGACTTTATAAACATACAATTCACGGACACAAAGTACACACAAATGAGTTGTAAACGTCACGACTATATTTATTGTGAATCCTATAAAAAGTAAGGATTCGAGGAGATAAGAAAAGTAGGTAAGTAAACCATTATTTTGTTTTATACACAAAATAATTTAATAACCAAATTTGTTATTATATCAATGATTTTACATCGAATGTTAGTAGCATTATGACTTCTAAGCCAGAATGCCAGTTGGATTCCCACCCACGACAAATGCTTGTGTATTATTTAATAGATATTACGCTTGTGTAATGTAATATCTATTAAATAATTATGTCATTGCTACTACTCATAATACTATAATAATAATAAAATAATAATTTATCACGATGATGATGATGAAGTTGAGACGCGTAGGAATTGCCCAAGATTTCTTATTTGTCTTAATTAAAACTAAAAAATACCCATGCAAATTGCTGAACGAAACCAATATGCATTTTATCCGTTTTTTAAAGATCTAAGATAGAAAAACTAATCAAGGAATGAGTACGAAAGGCGGCCCGTATCAAGATCCGCCATTTTAAAACCTTAGGGTTGTCACTGTACTTTGTTGTATATTCTATTTAATGTATCAAATTGACTTCCCAAGCCATTTTTATTGGTGGCACATATATGCTCACATCAACTTCTTCCTTCTATAACATACAACCAGACTCCGATCTTGCTGACAAACTGTGTCAAGAACTTGGGGGTTCTTATGGATGCGCGTCTCTCCTGGGATAATCAAATTGCAGAAGTAGGCAGACGGGTGTACTATTCGCTTCAGTTGCTCGAGCGTCTCCAGAAATTCGTATCATTCCAAACAAAAGTTACTCTTGCACAGTCCCTTTTACTACCATTATTAGACTATGCAGATGTCTGTTTCCTCGACGCTAGGGAGGAACATTGGAGTAAACTCGAGCGACTGCAAAATGTGAGAATTCACTTCGTTTTTGGTCTACGAAAGTATGACCACGTTTTCGAATTTCATGAAAAACTGAAGTGCTTGCCCATTCGGCAGCGTCGAGATACTCACATTCTATCTTTACTTTATTCAGAAACCCTAATTCTCCTTCTTACTTACGTGAGAGTTTTGAGTATCTTGTACCTAGGGGTAAACCCTATCGCTCTTCTTCTTCTCTTCTACTTCGAACTCCTCTACTTAGCTCCAGTTGTTATGATGGCTCCTTTACTATTCAAGCTGTTAGGTTGTGGAATTTTCTTCCTCAAGGCGTACGTGACAGTCCTTTTGTGGATGTCTTTAGGAGAAAAACAAGGGAACATTTTCTATCCATCGCTTATCTGTAATATATATGTCTATTTAGATAGTATGTATGTTTATGTAATAATATAAATGTAATCATATAGGTATGTTTATAAAAGTATACATTATGGTATTCTACAACATAGTTATGTAATAACTCTATTTTTCTTTTCTCCTTCTTTATCTTTCTTATGTAGGTACACTTCATTTGCTCTCTCACCTTATCTTTTCCTCTACCACTCTAAGGTTTGCTGTTAAAAAACTCATTATGAGTTAAGCTCGCCTTTGTACATGATATTTTTAAGTATATTAAGTATTTTGTTATTTGTGTGTGTACAATAAAGAATTAAGACTTCCTAGTAGATATATCTCTGCGTTTATATTTGTGGCAAATCGTCATAAGTTCGATATTACCGGGGGTTCAGGGGTTCGGGGTTACCACTGAAAATCAGCGCTGTGTTGTTACCACAACATAGCATTATGCTGAGTGGTAACCTCATTGACACAGTAGTTATAAGGTACCTACAATGTACTCATACCATTTTTTTTTACTGTGTCAATAAATGTAATTTTCTTTCTTTTCTTTCTTTCTATATCAACCCCTCTAGACAAGTGGCATCAACGGTAGTAGAATAGAATAGAAAAAAAACAATGTATGGGATTGACGTATTATATATTAGTGATTGATAAGTCACCGGTTTTAGTCTGAACGTGTCACGAATTACTGGCGTGTCGTTCAGTATGTGTTAGCGGGATACTCACAGAGAGTTTTCTCGAGAGAATAGAGGCTATATGTTTAACAGAAATATACTATAATCCAATCCAAATTTAATATTTGTTGACTATCAGTATCTCTCTCTCTCTAAAGGCTCGTAATCTAGCTTTTAGCTCCAAACCAAAAGTATGAAGTATCGCATTGTCAAACTTAAATTCAAGTAGGTCATAGCAAAGGTAAGCCAGAACTATGATGTCAGCTGATTTACAAACGGCTAGTTCGCTGAAAAGTATAGAGCCGTGAGAAGAACTATCAAGAAACGTAGTAAGTCAAAACTAAAACAAAGTAAAACAGTGCAGCAACTTTTTCTCCTTTGTTTGCCGACCAAAATTAATTTATTTAGTTTAATACCTAGCTATTAACAATAACAAAAATTTGAAATAAACTTTCTATGAATTTTAACTACCAGGCGACTTTTAGTTAGTAGGTACGTACCTAGTAAAAGCCGACGCAATGGCTCCACCTAAATGCTATAAACGTACTCGTAGAGTTAAAATTTAGATTGGCGAAAGACGTGACCGTCTTTGTATGCCGTCTGCAGAATCGCGCAGGTAGGTAAGCCATGAACCGTCTTATAAATTTATGATAATGTTACTAGCCAACAGGTGGAAGTTATTACATTATTCGTCTACCCAAAAACAAAAGGTCTGTTTTGCTGAAAACGGTGGTGTATTTATGGGTAAGTAGTAGGTAAGTATAAATAGTAAGCAGAAAGGGATTGACCATCATAAATTGAACTGCAAAATACACTGCAGCCATATGGCTTAATAGACATTCTTATTAAACTATAAATTTACATTCCCAGTGTAATTGCAGGATCTATTCTAACAACGAAATCTTTACAAATAGGAAAGGCTAAACGTGTTTAACGAGTAATCGACAACCTTATTTCACAGATTTAAAAAAGGTAAGAGATAGGTACTGGCTGAAATGACAGGACGTATTATAGAAAGCCAATTGCCAGCAATCAAAATTAAAAAAGAAGTAAGAAAATTAAAATGGCGGCGTTGTGTCCCGCGCATGCGCGTGACATCGACGCGACCGCGGTAAGTCGCGGGCAGCGGGCAGTTTGCCGTGTGCATTGCGTTGTGATGTCCGCGCTCGAATGGGAGGCGCGGGATGGGCGCGCGGCGAAGCGCGCGTAGCCGACGATTCGGACTTTGAAGCACTAAAAAGCCTCCTAGCTTCCGAAGTAGGTTGGACCTTGGAGTACGAGAAAGACGGAGTGAAAGTTTGGGCTGAGGACGCGGCTCACGGCGCGCTGCGAACTGTCAAGGTGTGTTATTGTTCGCTTTGAAAACAAATAGAAAAGCTTCTAATATTTTTTTTGTTGTATAGTTTTTGATAACTTATTTTTGTTTTAATTTTACTTGTCTTTTGCATTTAGAGGTTTTTGTAAAGTAAATAGTAAGCAGACAATGTGTGCTTACGGAATTTCTATTAGAAATGCTCGTAGGCAGTGAGGCCATAAAATATTGGTTTAAAGTATGTCTAAAAACAGATAGGTACCTAAAGAACCCTCTGTTGCCCACAGCTGCGTTGACAACTTTTTACTTAACTACCAGCTTTGAAGTTTCGTCTAAATCTAGAAAATACTTTATAAAGTTCCCACTCTACAGTATTAAAGTTATTTAACAATGTAAACTGGCAATGGGGGTACAGTTGCGTAACTTGAGAGAGAAATTTCACAATTCATTTACAAATAATTAGTCGTTCAAATTAATGAAAGGTTTTAGGGTTCTGTAGTCCAAAAAAGATTTCCTATATTTAAATAACATACATGGTAACTATATAACTTAACTCAATTCTAATTTATAAAGTGAAAGCAACGTGCTAGTAATACTCCTGGTGTTGCAAGTGTCCATAGGCTACAGTAACTGCTTACCATTGAGCGAGCGTATGCTTGTTTGCTTATTAATCTAAAAAAACTAGGACTTGTCTAATGTAATGATGCTACAGCCTATATGAGGTTTTTACTATTGAAACTAAACTCTCGTCGATTTACAGCACCACTTTAGAAGATGAGTTACAAAATTTTAATTCTCAATACCTACTGTATTTATACTGTAAGATATGAAATTATACTGTAAGATAAGTTTAAGTATTTCAATATAAATTTTCAGATGTACTTACAGTTGTTTTATAGTATCTACTTTATAAACTATAGTCATAATTAAAATAATCCTGAAATATAGTAAGTCACGAATAAGCATGGGCCTACAACTTATAGTTTATATATTATTTTGAGCTATAAGGCTGTTTTACAAGACAGATTCAGTTACAGAAACTACATTATTATCGAATAGTATAATATTTTTTGTTACGGAACCATGTCATGTCCATGTATACTCGTAGCTGGTAATCTTTTAATAATATTTGAATATTCGGTTTACACGTACTTCATATTAATTTCAGTGAAAACGTTTGCTTAGGACTGAAATGGTTTCGAATAGGGATACCTATAGGATGTTATACAGAACCACACAAAATCTCATATTGTTTGAAAAGTCAATTACCAAAATAGGGAAAAGATACACATTGGTGATATTTGGACCAATATCATTAGTTGGCGCCAATCGCCAATCGCCAATACACAAATGTATGTATAATTTGGTTTTGTTTGAGAACAGTCCATCCAATACTAATCAATGATTGGCTCCAATACAATTATATTACACTGGTCTAAATACTATGCTAATGGGTGCCGAGGTATAAACAAATGAGTTACGTAATGTAGCCCTGAAATAAGTATCTGATGTGGTGTTTTTTATGCCACTAAGGTGATAAACACATAACCCGTCTGATAGTAAGCAGTTAATTTGATAATTAATAAGAAATTGAAAACAGTTATATTACCTTAACTCTGTGTTTTGTTTGTATTTATATAATTCAATAGAAAAGTAGATTAAATCAATTAACTGAAACAGAAATGTCTACTTAGATATAAGATACATAAGGCTAAGTGCCACACTCTCGGTTAGGAATAATTTATGACCCACTAATGACTTTTAGTGGGTGCTCTAAGCGGCGATTAAAGGATTTCGTCAGGACTGGTGGCAAAAGTCACTTTTAGTAAATCACCTACCATCTGTTACACATCGTTAATGTTTCATTAGAAGAACAGTTTGTCATTGCTGTTCCTTCAATGTATACTAGTCATTATTATTACATTAGTCTTACTACTAGAACTCCTTTGTTACTTTTTTTTTTTTTTGTTTCAAAAGACAACTCCCGCAATAATTGAAGGTATTAACCTTACCTTAGCTCAGTGTTTCTTTTTTAAATTAACGTTTTCTAAGAATGAAACCTAGCTAGATCGATTAATCAACCCTTGAAATCCCCGCATACTAAATTTCATGAAAATCGTTGGAGCCGTTTACGAGAATATATATACAAGAATTGCTCGTTTACAGGTATAAGATGCCTTTTTTGAATACATAGACAAGCAGATACTGTGTTGTTACATTGCAACATAGTAATAACCACAGAAATAGATCGAGATAGAATGGTGATAAACACATTTCTGCATATATTTCGCGCGTGCCACTATTTCAACAAGCCACACCCACTTTGCGGGTCAACCAGTTTAAGCGAGCCCGAAGTAGTGAGGAGACACATTTACCCAATTATCGACAGCCATCTATGCAACGTGGGGTGTTGAAGTACCTATTTATTTGTACGTAATAAATTGTATTTTTTGTCATACATAAATGAAAACAATTAATTACGTGTTATTACTTAAATTTTATTAAGGTATAATGATAGAAAAGTAAAACTCATTACTTTAATTAAAACGTAAATATAACTGAATGTTTTAGATAAGTAACAAATATAACTACATATTTTAGATAAGTTACATTACCAATTAATTTTTTTAAATAACAATTTTCAAAAGTTCCTTAATATGATGACTATGCCAAAAAAGTATGGGCGCCTTTACGGTATGTTTCTATGGCAAACAGGTATCTATAATAGGTATATATACCTACTTTAACTTACGTTGTCAAAATTAAAAGGATTTTAATTTTAAACTAAAGTTGTCTAACATTTACTTTATAGTTTTCCGTCATAAAATAACTTTATTATTGAAAATCGATGTAATGCATGCTTAAAACCAATTTCATTTAAAATGTTACGTAATATAAATAAATAAACAGATGAGCTAAGATCATGTGTTCTTTGTATAAATAATTTGTTTATCGATAAATACAACGACTGTGACGACACGTTGCGTCAATCTCTAGCGCATTCGATGCGACGACCAACCAAACGACCAACCAATCACAGCAAAGGACTGCCGTCTCATTACCGATTTGGAAATATTGTAAATCTCATTTGTTTCGATGTTCGTTGCGCGCTCAATTAATGGTTATGAGTAAGAACATTGTACAGCGAAAGTAATGGATATTAAGCTTAACGAAAAGTAAATAATTTATGATCGTCCTTGTCAAACATGGTAAAGGTGAAATAATAATTTTGATTCTCGTAAAACTTAGTTTTTAGTTATATTTAAACACTTACCGATGAAATGAAATGCCTCCTTTCTTCGTGTTTACTTTACTACTTCGATTTTTACAATTTGCGACGGAGCAATACGGCATATTTTTGTAGATTTTAATAATTTTGTACGTCCCGAACGCAGCTATAAGAGTCGCACGGCGTAATGAGGATGCTCGATGTGAAATATATGTGAAGTGTGCACATTAGTACTAGGTAGTGGCACGCGTTTCACGCCTACTTCGCCGTTCTATCTCGATCTATTTCTGTGGTAATAACTAATTGTAACTACATGATTAGGGATTGATTTTCTTCACATTTCTATACTTCGGTTCTAATTTAGCTGATAAATAAGATGACGTCTCATATGGCATATTTCATCGACCTAAAAATATAATGTATTCATTATTAAGAGAGGGTACTACATACTAGCGAGCCAGCCCGACGGGGGAAGTACCTTCACCTTACAGAAAGCCACAGCCAAATAACTATACACAGCGGTGTAGTGTGTTCCTGTGTGTGAGTACAGGTCTCCAGCGCTCATTTAGGTATGCGTTTTGAAAGAAACGTTTGCCTATGCCAGGTGTACTGCATCTCAAGCCGTGGTGTAAAAAAAGGGGTCGGTAATACGCAAGCGTCCATAGGCTACGGTAACTGCTTAATATCAGGCGGTCTGTATGCTTGTTTGCCACCCAAGTAGTATAGAAACAAAAAAAGTGGTTGGAAACGTATTGCATAGAGCAAAATGCACCTTTTGTTTTGTTTTGTTTGCACGACTAGTAAAAGAGAAAAAGGTTGTAGCTTTTTTATCAATGTTCGCACACGTCTTTAGAATTCATAATACCGCGCGGGTAACTCTGTAGTTTATGTGTTAGCCGCAGACCCAAGCCTGGGATGTTTGTGACTGTGATTTATGTCTATGAAACTTCTCGCGGGATGGAGATAACTCCTCAGTACTACAGCTACAGTATAGTAGAGGTTCTTGGAGGCCTTGTTCTTAATAATAATGTGTTTGGAGATGATCATGTTCCGTGTTAGTTAATTTGGCTATCGATAAATTGGCTGTTTGTTATGTTAACATTTATATTAATTGTAATTTTAAAGTGCTTTTTGAGGCCAAAACTTTTCTTTGATTAGATTTTGATGAATGAAATCTATATTGTTGTGAAAACAATTACACCAGAAGGCTGGTTTATATTTGGCTCAAAGAATAAGCATTGCCATTCAGCGTGGCAATGCTGCCAGTCTCCTCTTTAGTAATCTGTGCTCCTGGGCACGTTTTCAGTAGACGTCGATGCGGAGGAATTTTACGACGCCTATTAAGCAGTCATCCTCCCTCCCCCCTTTTTGTGTTTTATACAATTATGTTATACAATCCGATTTTCCGATTTCATCAGTAATATTTTTTTAAAGCTCTAGACTCTGGATTCTTTGTGATATATGGTACATACTACATTATATCTATTAAAATGTTTTACTAACTCTGAATCTCTTCCTTGCCATTTTAAAAATGTTTAAATAACAAAAAATACGTGAATAGTGAGTGTGTGTGGTGAGTGCTTGTGCTCTTGCACGTGTGCGCGAGCATTATAATAATAAACATTTATTTCAGATATAAATTTCCATATATTGTTAGTGGCAAGTTAGTAACAATTTGAGCTTATAATCTGTTTTAGTATTATTAGTAATGAATATATTATTGTTTTAACCCTAATGCTAACTGCACCCAGTGCCTTTGGATGGGACAGTCTGGTCAGTCCAATCTTCTTCAGTGTGCCATTGCGACTGTTACGCAAGCGCTGTAGTGCGGAATCTGCTTTTTTACTCATAATGGCGTGAAAGCCATCCGTGCGATGTGCATTTGTCCTACCAATATTATCAACGCGAAAGTTTGTAGGTATAGATGGATGGATGGATGTTTGTACTCTTTCACGTAAAAACTACTGAACAGATCTGGATGAAATTAGGCACAGAGATAGATTATGGTCTGGATAACACATAGGCTACTTTTTACAGCTATAACCGACATCCACGCGGGCGGAGCCGCTATTAAACCCTACAAGTATCAGATGCAGAGAGAGATGCAGGGAATATTTCCAACATATGCTTTTGAAGGGATTAGGGTAGCTCCTGGAGTAAACTGTATCTGACAATCGTAGTAGACACATAAATAAAGACGTATTCATAAGAATATGCTTTTGAAAAGTACCTCATATTATAAAAGACTAGCTGTTGCTCGCGGCTTCGGCCGTGGCTTCGCCCGCATGGATGTCGGTTATCGCTGCCTATGTGTTATTCCAGACCATAATCTATCTGTGTGCCAAATTTCATCCAGATCCGTTCAGTAGTTTTTACGTGAAAGAGTAACAATCATCCATCCATCCATTCTTACAAACTTTCACATTTATAATATTAGTACGGATTCTATGCGAGAAGCAAAGGATTGTACTATAGTCTATTTCACATAGCATGGGTACTGTGACGTTTAACATTAGAAGATTAATATCAACGAAAATTATAGACTATTAAATTAAATCCTATCGATTGAATACTCTAGGCTTTTGATCATTCAATTATTCTATTGGTTAGAGGTTAATTCGATCATTTTCTTTCATCTTTATCGTAAACCGTTAAACGTCACAGTACCCATACTATGTGAAATCTAATATATAAAATTCTCGTGTCATAGTGTTCAACTTTGAACTCCTCTGAAACGGCTCAACCATATGGCCAGGTGTGCATATTGGGTAGGTCTGAGAATCGGACATCTATTTTTAATCCCCCTAAATGTTAAGGGTTCCACCCCTAATTTTTTTATTTAATTTTTTAGACATTTTTTTTGTTTTTATTTAGATTCAGCATTAAAAATACATACAACCCTTAATTTTCACCTCTCTACGATCAACCCCTATTTTTTAATAGCGATATTACTATTTTAGTAGCAAAACAACGTTTGCTGAGTCAGCTAGTATACTATAGAAAGCATGCACTTGTAGAGGCCAGCAGAGGACTGGGTAGGCTTTTATTTAGCTTGCAATGTATGTTAGTTAGTTAGTTTGTATGTTAGGGTCAAATCTTGTACGCTAGATTTGAAGCATTTCCCGGTCTTCAATGGAACTAAAATTTGATATACCGACGTAACTTTGGTGACAATGCAATAATATGGTACCATGGAGCTGGTGTGATGATGCTGTCGGAAGGTGGCCATGGCAACTCTTTAACGAAACAAGATAGCCATGTCGTATTTGGGTGTTTTGAATTTATCTTGACGAGCACAATTTTCTTAGATGGGTGTTCAGGACGTGATGATAAAGTCGGAAGGTGGTCATGGCAACTCTTCAACGAAACATGATAGCAGTGTCGTGTTTCGGTATTTTAAATTTATCTTGACGAGTATAATACCTATTCCTAGATGGGTGTTGAGGACGTGATGATGAAGTCGGAAGGAGGCCATGGCAACACTTCAATGAAACAAGATAGCCACCTCGTTTTTGGATTTGTTGATATATGTAGTTGTTGACGGCTAATGTATTTTAGGTGGAGTTTATGATGTGTGTGATGATGATGTTCAAAGGGAGTAATAGAAACTTTTCAACGAAACAAGACAGCCGTCTCGTGTATCAGCTCTTTTAAGAATATTTAATGCAGGAACACTCTTATATTACATAAATACACTATAAATTATTTATTATTATATTAATAATATTTTTTAAAATATAAACTCATTTATACTACTTGGGTGGCAAACAAGCATACAGTTCGCCTGATGTTAAGCAGTTACCGTAGCCTATGGATGCTTGCAATACCAGAGTTATCACTTGCGTGTTGCGAACCAAGTTTTTATTGCACCAGGGCTTTCAGATGGAAGTATCCCTGGGATATGAATACGTTTCTTTCAAAACGCATCCCTAAATTAGCGCTGGAGACCTGTACTCGCATACAGGATCACAACTACACCGTTTTGTGTAGTTATTTGGCTGTGGTCTTCTGTAAAGTGGAGGTCCTTTCCCAGTCGGGATTACTAGCTAGTATAGTGACCTCTCTTCTATGAAAATATTCAAAAGATAAATAAAATATCTATGTAAAAAAGTAGTTAAAGGGTAGATACCAAATGAAAATTGATCTACAAAAAAGAAATGTAGGTAGGTTCTTAATTCTTAATACTTGTGCGTATGTTTCCCATAAAAGAAAATTGTTTTTACACTGGCCACTCGTAAACTTTCCTCGATAGGTTTTGTGGCTATCTTGGTACTTTACTATATAAAGTATCGTAATTTAACACTTTACGACTTATTGCCACAATAGATACTTTATTAGTTTTTCTCCCATAAAACGCTTAAAGCTTTGTTTTCCTGATAAAATCATATTTCTAGTGTATTGTGATTTTGATATTTCAAAGGAGTTTTTATACCTTGAAACGAGTCAAAAAATAACGAGCCAATTTATATAAAAAGTTTGCTTAATTTAATTTGTAGTAATTGCCTATTGAAGGTACCTTGGTATTTTATATAAATATCGCTCGTAGCTCATCAGTATTCTTGCCTTATTGGTTTAATGGTTGTAGAGTGCGACTGCTAAACACGTCGAGTCAAATATAAATAATAGGTTAAGTTATTCACGCCTGAGGGCTCACCAAACGCGAGTCTTTCGATCGAGAAAAAGAGACGGAGCTATACACGCCATATAGCTCCATCTCTCTTTTTCGCTTTAACAACTCTAATCTCTCTCCGAGTCGGATTGCCGTCTCATCGGATTATGAAAGTGAGGGAATAAAGAGGAGGTACCTACACATTTATGTTTGCGAACACGCTTTACACATACTCGTATAAACAATATGCAGGATTTTGCTCTATACTAAAATACTAGTAAATCCGAAAGTATCAAAGTCCTATGTAAAAGAACGCTAGTGACCAAGTGTAGGCGTGACAAAGCGATATTGTGGTAGTGTTGGCTTTAAGCCAAAAGCCTTTGTCATTACTGGGCTGTGAGTGCTGCGACCCAGCACAGGTAATAACCATTTTTTTAGTTCCATTGAAGACCGGGAAATGCTTCAAATCTAGCTTACAAGATTTGACCCTAACATACAAACTAACTAACTAACATACATTGCAAGCTAGATGAAAGCCTACCCAGTCCTCTGCTGGCCTCTACAAGTGCACGCTTTCTATAGTATACTAGCTGACCCAGCAAACGTTGTTTTGCTACTAAAATAGTAATATCGCTATTAAAAAATAGGGGTTGATCGTAGAGAGGTGAAAATTAAGGGTTGTATGTATTTTTTAATGCTGAATCACAAAAAAATAAAAACAAAAAATTTGTCTAAAAAATTAAATAAAAAAATTAGGGGTGGACCACCCTTAACATTTAGGGGGATGAAAAATAGATGTTGTCCGATTCTCAGACCTACCCAATATGCACACAATATTTCACGAAAGTTGGGCGGGTCGTTTTAGAGGAGTTCAATAACGTACACCGTGACACGAGGATTTTATATATTAGATAAATACACTATAAATTATTTATTATTGTATTAATAATATTTTTTTAAAATATAAACTTATTTATACTACTTGGGTGGCAAACAAGCATACGGTTCGCCTGATGTTAAGCAGTTACCGTAGCCTATGGATGCTTGCAATACCAGAGTTATCACTTGCGTGTTGCGAACCAATTTTTTATTGCACCAGGGCTTTCAGATGGAAGTATCCCTGGGATATGAATACGTTTCTTTCAAAACGCATCCTTAAATTAGCGCTGGAGACCTGTACTGGTATACAGAAACATAACTACACCGTTGTGCGTAGTTATTTGGCTGTGGTCTTCTGTAAAGTGGAGGTCCTTTCCCAGTCGGGCTTACCAGCTAGTATAGTGACCTCTCTTCTATGAAAATATTCAAAAGATAAATAAAATATCAATGTAAAAAAGCAGTTAAAGGGTAGATACCAAAATGAAAATTGATCTACAAAAAAGAAACGTAGGTAGGTACTTAATTCTTAAGAGGAAATGCGGTGTGTCTATTCTCCATAGAAACGCTCTCGCCTGTTTTCTACCTGGTTTACGATCATAAAGTAAACATTTTTTGCAATAAAATTAATATCAACTTCTTGTATGTTCCTATGTTTTCCTTTTTAATGATTTATTATATTTATAAGCACTAGAAACCCTTAAAAATAACCATTTTAGACGGCTGTCAACATAGGCCTGGTATACAAATATGACAACTGTTATTGAAAAAAGGAAAACATAGGGGCACATTTTATATCCTAATCATGCAGTTTACGAAATATCTTTTAAATTGGTCTAATAATGGAGGAGGAAATAGGCGAGACCCAAACCTCGAATTACGACTTTTTACTTATGCTGTTTAGTCGGATATGCAGTTGTCCCTGTCGCACAAATCGCGCGGCCGAGCGCTCGCAGAGCGACAGCGATAGTTTATTCAAATACCTAATATTCAAAAGTCTCTCTGCCCGCATTTCCTCTTAATACTTGTGCGTATGTTTCCCATAAAAGAAAATTGTTTTTACACTGGCCACTCGTAAACTTTCCTCGATAGGTTTTGTGGCTATCTTGGTACTTTACTATATAAAGTATCGTAATTTAACACTTTACGACTTATTGTCACAATAGATACTTTATTAGTTTTTCTCCCATAAAACGCTTAAAGCTTTGTTTTCCTGATAAAATCATATTTCTAGTGTATTGTGATTTTGATATTTCAAAGGAGTTTTTTATACCTTGAAACGAGTTAAAAAATAACGAGCCAATTTATATAAAAAGTTTGCTTAATTTAATTTGTAGTAATTGCCTATTGAAGGTAGGTACCTTGGTATTTTATATAAATATCGCTAAAAGCTCATCAGTTTTCTTGCCTTATTGGTTTAATGGTTGTAGAGTGCGACTGCTAAACACGTCGAGTCAAATATAGATAATAGGTTAGGTTATTCACGCCCGAGGGCCCACCAAACGCGAGTCTTTCGATCGAGAAAAAGAGACGGAGCTATACACGCCATATAGCTCCATCTCTCTTTTTCGCTTTAACAACTCTAATCTCTCTCCGAGTCGGATTGCCGTCTCATCGGATTATGAAAGTGAGGGAATAAAGAGGAGGTACCTACACATTTATGTTTGCGGACACGCTTTTGCACTACATACTCGTATAAACAATATGCAGGATTTTGATGTATACTAAAATACTAGTAAATCCGAAAGTATCAAAGTCCTATGTAAAAGAACGCTAGTGACCAAGTGTAGGCGTGACAAAGCGATATTGTGGTAGTGTTGGCTTTAAGCCAAAAGCCTTTGTCATTACTGGGCTGTGAGTGCTGCGACCCAGCACAGGTAATAACACTTGGGTATTATGTACCTATTTACTATTTAAATGGTTGGTATTAATTTTAATAGCTACTAACTGTTGCCCGCGGCTCCGCCCACACGGATGTCTTAAATTAATAAAAATAAATAAAATTTCTAAAATTAAAGTGGCCTAAGTTACTCCTTATTACATCAGTTATCTGCCAGTGAATGTCACGTCGCAAGAAACAACTTCGGGAAAGAAATCAACCGTAGGATTCAGTTGGGTTTAGCATTTAATTTTGGCAAACTACGTCACGTTTTCTCTTCGCCTTTACCGCATTGCCTGAAGAAGAAAGTTTTCAACCAATGCGTCCTACCTCTTACGACGTACGGTGCCGAGACGTGGACACTCACAGTAGGACTAGTCCACAAATTGAAAGTTGCACAGCGGGCTACGGAGCGAGCTATGCTCGGCGTCTCTTTGAAGGATCAAATTCGCAACGAGGTAACCCGACAAAGAACCGAAGCTACCGACATAGCTCGCAGACGCTGAAGTGAAAATGAACTGGCTGGTCACATCTGCAGGAGGCTGCGTCTGCACCAACGGCGACGGCCGATGGAGCAGACGTGTCCTAGAGTGGAGACCGCGACTCGGTAAGCGTAAGTTAGGGCGGCCACCAGCTAGGTGGACCGACGGCCTAAAAAGGTCGCTGGGACGCACTGTATGCGGAAGGCGGAGGACTGTGTGCTGTGGCGCGTGTTAGGTGAGGCCTATGTCCAACCACTGCTGGACATAGGTCTCACCTAACACGCCTAAAAGCTAAAAGCCTACCGCAGTCCACTGACTGCTATAGGCTGATTGAACTTCACGTCAAAATCGGTCCAGCCGTTTTAGAGATTACCCGAAACAAACAGACAAACAGTCAAAAATTGTAAAATATGATATTTTTGGTATAATTGTGTACCATATCCATAAGCATTTAGTAAAAAGAGGTTATTTTAATATTACAGACTAAATTTTTTTGTTAAAATTTATTTATTGTTATCGTGCGTTTTTTGTAAGACGGATGACCTTTTTTGAATGATCTATCAAAGATCTTTTTCTGATTACTTTATCTTCAAGTTAATTCAAAATTATTATTTCCACATTTTACATATTACAATATAATAATAATAAGGTCTGGAATGCCCCAGAGAGTCGGTCAGACCCTCGTCTCCGGCTTGCCTTATTGGCTGTCCGGAGTGGACTAACAAGAGCGCCCGCAGAACTCTCAGCTCTGGCTTGCCTTAATTGGCTGATCAGAGAGGGGTCGCCAGAGCTATATGCTCGGGAGTAAAAGTGTCATTTTCAAGGGTATAACTACGGTGAAACCCGCTCTCGGGTCTCAGACCCCCGATGGTGAAACCGGCGCCGCACCGCTCGATACCCCTAGCCGCGCACTACGGTGTTGCCCTGATGCCTGTGGGCTGTTGCCCATGTCGGTTCTTCAAGGTGCCCATCTAGTGTACAGGCGAGTCGCCGTCTGCCTAATTTACGTTTCCACATTTAAAGTCAGTGAAACAATGGCAGGCGCCGTTTTATTCTATATATTTTTTAAACCAGTCCATGATACACCCAACCCCATAGCCCAGCAATGTTATATACCAAAATAGTGTTACAATAGCTCTACACCTACTCTAGTCGTATCATGGTTATACTGTTATAGTGCAGCTGATGCTACTGATATATCCCATTTTAGATTAAAATTCTCTAATGGCCTCTGCGTGTTGGACCTATGTTATGGTATTCTTCTTGATAATGGAAAAATACCCGTGACGAAGAGAGACATAATACGTTCAACAGTGGACGTCAATAGGTTGAGATGATGATGATGATGATACGTTTTATTAATTCCATATTATATACACTGCAATAACAAAATCTCAAAGTCCTATTTGCACAAAAAAGTCGTGTGCGTTTGAAAATGTTTTATGTACCTAGTAACATAGACGTTGTGTAATCCCTCGGGTTAAAGCGAGATGAGTTGACGTTACTTTGTATTTTAAGTTTGTTTTACTAGACTCAGATCACTAGTCAAAGAGTTAAAAGTACCAACAGGTATTGGACAAGATACCTTTGTAACAAAAATATGTTGAAAGTTGGATATTTTTAAATAAAAATACGATGTAAATACTTAATATTATATTTTTGATGAAAATAAAGGTTCGATAGGTTTATTTTTCGTGTATCTCGTCGACTTTGATACAATTGCCCCCCCCCCCCCCCCCCCCTGGCTTGCAACTAATTCTTCTAAACTTTTTATATATAAAAGATTAAGTTACTGAAATTAGCTAAGATACCCCCTAAACATGGATATTGTTAGAATTTTCTAGAAGGGCCGACGCGACACTTCGCGTGGTCAGAGGGCTGACTGGGCATTGCTATTCACCGTGGCGATTCCGTTATTTCCAGTTGATAGTGATGCTGAAGAATATTATGGTGCCGCCCTAAAAATTATAATAAATTGACTTTATTGTCTCACTAACGACTAACATCCTCATCATGTGCTCATCAACACCTGATACTCACCCAACATTGCCTTGTCTGTCAATCAGAATTGCCCAACATGCAACATGGCGTTCACTTTCTTGATTGTTGAAACTAATTATCATTAAATTTGACTTGTAGGAGAAATGTTGTAATTTTTTATTTCAGTACAGTCAATTTTATTTACAGAACACTAACTTAGATTCATACTCAACAGTTCAGTAGATACTTTTTTATTTATTGATCTAATGACATAAAAATACAATTTATACCCATAAGCAGTCCAAAAACCACTAAGGTTTATCTGGATTGCAATACATTCTGCTTCCTTTCAAAAAAGGTACTAATCAACAACTTATCAATATAATAATACCTTCGTTTTTTGTGACGCGCGTTGAACAAAACATCGTCAGCCGCGCGCGCCCGGACAAAAACCGGTTTTCGCATCCGGCGCATCTACAGGTTGTTTAAAAAATACAATTTTAATCTTGACTTAATATTTGTGTTTGTTATACTTTGTATGCAAGTTGGTTCGAGTTTGTTGATTTATCGTGGTATGAGATACTCTGTGGTTCTCTTACTTTATTTGTCGTTTCTCGTGTTTGAATCTTATGAGATTTTTCATTTTGGATGTTTTTAAAAAAATGCTCTTTTAAAAGGCAGTATAATATAACTTTAGTATGAAGTACTTTACAGTGTTTAAATTGTTCTAGGTTGTTGTCTTTATATGTTTCTCTTATTTTAGGTGATACAATTAATTTTAATATTCTGTTTTGTAAGTTTAAGATGTTATTTAGGTAAGTTTTATAGGTTCGACTATGGTCGAACCTATAAAACTTTATTGAATATGGCGTTACTAGCTATGGCTAGTAACGCCGTATTCAATAATAATTGAGTCGGCGAGGGCGTTGTATAACATAAGCCTGACTTTGAATGGTATTCTGTCTTTGATAATGTAAATAGTGGCTAAGAAAGTTCTTAATTTTTCACACGTATATATATGAGGTAACCAGTTGAATTTATTATCAATAGTCAGTCCCAAATATGTATGCTTTTTGACGATTTCTATTAACGGACAGTAGTAAACATTAGAATTATAAAGAAACAAGTGTTCATGAGCTACCACACTCATTAATGAGACGTTCCCTATTATATGGAGAACAAATGTGAAAAAGCTTAGTTTTGCTGGAATTAAGCACAAGATCATTGTCATGGCACCATTTATTTATTTTGTCAAAATCAGCTTGCATTTTTGATAATGCCGTGTGTATATTCCGATCTGCAATTAGTAGACAGGTGTCATCGGCGTACTGATATAATGTACAGTGACTAAGCACATTATTCATATCATTGACATTTGCTATGAAGTGGAGAGGTCCTAGCATTGAGCCTTGAGCCATGCCTTGATCCACAGGAATTGTGCTGCTAAATGTGTTATTTATATATTAATTTTCATTTTCATTTTTCATTTTCAATAGGACCTATTTTGGAGATAATTTTCACACCATCTTAGTAGTGGCCCGCGAATTCCTGTGCCCTCAAGTTTTTTAGCAAGTTTGTTATGGTTCAGTGTGTCAAATGCGCGCGAAAAGTCAATGAAGAGGGCTAAGACATGTTTTCTGGAATTTAGATGTGAGTTTTGATTGATGTGAGTATGGAATTGTGATAAAAGGGTACTTGTACTTTATTTTGGCTGAACTATCTTGTTAATAGAAGACAAGATACTTACATGTCGGGGGACCGCTAATAGATAAAATGTAAAATAGAATACAAATAACGGTTTTCCGACTCAACGACGAATCAAAAAAATATAACTAATTAAGTATTAAAATTTTATTATTTACTTTTTATAATATATGCTTTTTGTGTCGGCGGTTTTTTTTCCTACAAGATTTGTAAAGGTATTTTGCCAAGAAATTCATAATTCATAATATGTGCAGCAGTAAGCACGTAAAGCCGTAGGTTCTACCCCTGATCTTTCTCCGGTCTATGAGAGTAAGGGAATAAAGAGTGAACCTGTCACACATCACATACTTGGGCACTACCTTCTGCGCAGATGAGCAGTCTCCGTCGATCTATATCGACTTTTTCATTTTAGACCACAAAATGGTTATTTTCTACTTACGTAATATTTGTACGCATCTCAAATGTAATAAGTCAAACAGTTAATTAACAAAGAAATAATCCTCTTCACCTCTTAGCCTCTAAAATATTGTCATTGATGTCATCCTGTGTATACTGTCTATATAAATACCTGTGAGCATATTGAAGTTTAGTATTTTCATTGTAGATTGTGAAGTTTAAAAGGTTATGATAAACACTAGAATACAAATAACGTTCAATCGTTCACATTGCAGTACTGTATCACTATACCTCACTGTGATTACTCGCTGTATCTAAGTTAAATCAATTTATTTTTAACATGCTAAAATTAATAATTCACGGATTTCTCATTTCTATAATAAAAAATGTTCAGTGCGTACCCGATTATGAATACCATCCAGAGGCTAATGGGTGGTTCAAAATACACAAAGTCACCGCAACTTGGCAAGACGCATTTTTCCAATGTCAATATGAAGGTGCAGTGCTCTTGTCTCCTTCAACCGAAGAACTACTAAATGGAATGAAATCGTTATATGGTGATAATAATAATTGCTCGTATTTTATCGGCACCCACGCGAAGACTTCGCCTGGATATTTCGTGTCTATAGACGGTACTCCAATAGAAAACATGCCAGTCACAGATATGTATCAAGTACTACATTCAGACGGCGGTGAGTGTTTAAGTATGAATAGTTATAACATAAGTGTTGTACCTTGCCATCAAAGACTTCCATTCATCTGCTACAGAAGATACGAAAAACATCTGTTTTTGGGGGAATGTAGCACATTTGACAAAGAGTATAGGTTAAAATCAACAGGCAGCTGCTATAAGGTTCATCAAGAGCCTGCCTCGTGGCTTATGGCAAACTCGATCTGTGTTGCCGAAGGTGGGTACTTGACTATCCTTAATAATAAAGAGGAGGCTTTATTAGTCAAGAGCTTGATTGAATTTCCTTGGAATGGCCGATGGGAACCATTGCACGTAGGTCTGCGAGACTGGAACCAAAATGGAAAATGGCAGAGTATTCATGGAGAACCATTCGAAGAGCTGTACAATGTATGGGACGATGGACAACCAGATAACACTGGACAGTATTGCGGAGTATTAACTAAGGTGGGGAAGTTAGACAACGCTTTTTGTAATGAGGTATCATTTTTTGTATGCGAGAAGGACCCTAAAAATAACCGGTACGATTTTAAAAGCCTGAGTGGTAGCCAAGGTTAATTGAACGACTTGATGTAAATAAATCAATACATTGTACATATTAGTTTTATTTCTTTAAAAAACCCCGACACAAGAAGTATATAAAAAGTAAATACTTAATTCATTTAACTCTTAACAACCCACAAGTGTCTCGCAGACACAGTTTTTCGTTCATTTCCTAATAAAATCTTTAATATTTATTTTTTTAATCATGGGTAGTTTAAGCAACAAGTCACATTTTGGATACACAAATAAAATAATAAATATACTAAACATATATTTTAATTATAAAAATAATAAACTTACAAATACTATCTGCCAGTATAGTGTTATTTTCTCAATCCAAAGTATTTAACACAATAATCACAACACGAAGTACATCGATACAATTGAAGGCTCAATCCTGGACATGCAGACATATTTTGAAGAGCAAATGGCCAAGTTTGAGGCAGATCTCCAGAAGAAGTCCCCATCTGGAAGTTCTGGAGGCCTGGCAGAACAGAGACCCACAATCACTGTAAGATGCTGCTCCTTCATGGCATTCCGGAGCAGAAATCCGAGGAAACTGCTCAAGTTGTTGCTGAGATGGTCAAGGAGCAATTGAAGTTGGACAGCTTTGTGCCTGGGGATGTTCGACGTTGCCATAGAATGGGAGGCAAAGTTCCACACAGAAGCCCCGTCCCATCCTTGTCAAACTATAGAGTGTTGCAGTGCGCAATAATATTTGTTTTCCCAAGACCGAACTGAAGGGCACCGGGGTAACAGTAGCAGAATTCCTGACCCGGACACGCCACAACATTTTCATGGCAGCCCGGGAAAAGTTTGGAGTGCCGAAGTGCTGGACCAGAGAAGGCAGCGTCTATGTCCTGGACGCTGATGGTAACCGGCAGCGAGTTGCTTCGCTTGGAGACCTGGGTAGGATTAAGGGCATAGCCACTGAAAAACCCCCAGCCAAAACAACAGCACCGAAAGTTCGACGAGCGGCCGCATCTTCAAAGAAATAGTATAAGTTCATTGTTTACTCTCATATTTTTATATTGCCAGCCCCTCTAGACAAGTGGCATAAGCTCCAAATCGATTAAATTTCTACAAACGGTACCGCCTCAACAATGTCGATCCCAATTTCGTAGACAAGTGTCAAGATTTTACCAACATTTGTCATAAATTCTGATTGCCACCTTCGAAACTAGTCGACTTATATTATATACTTTTTATAAATTGAAGCCGAGTGGCAGTTTTGGCAATCGAATTCGCTCTTCTTATTACGTAAATGAGCCTGACGTTAGCGAACACTAACACCTTGTAGTTGACGCTAAGAAATGGCGGATAATCGATCAGCTGATATATGTTGTGGAAGTTTTGTGATTATTTTACTGTAATTCTTTGTTTGTTTTTTCGTAAAATGCATAAAGTATGACTGCTGTTGGCTGCGCATAATAAAGAAGTATGGCTCACGTGCCGCAAAATAAATATTTATTGACGATATATATTATAAGCTGCAAATTACTTTCAACAACCGCGAGTAGATGGCGCTGTACCTAGTCACAGTATAAAAGAATCGAGCGAAGGTTCTGCCCTAATTCGTCATAATTATTTTCTATTGACTTGTGTTTATATAGCAGTCATTTTGAGAATTGTTTCGATTTATTGATTCATTAAATTTATTAGAGGTCAAATATAAACTTTTACTTTTTACTGTTTAATTGGTTAAATTTATTAAAATATTATATACTTAGTAGGTATATTGATTTGTAGACCAAAAGTCGTTAGAAAAGTTGTTATTACGTTTTTTGAGACGGTAAAGCCTTAACAAAACCCGCCAAATTGGCAACACTAAGCGCACTTCACAAACGAATCAAAATGTCAAAATAACATTCACTAGTAAAATCAAGTAGACTAAGAGTTTGACGAGTTCTTATTTACATGACTCCCAAATTGTTAGCGACATTGCAAAGGCGTTAGCGTTTATTGGGAAGTGCGCTTAGTGTTACCATTTTAGCGGCTTTGTCGCTAAAAATTAAAAAATAATAAAATTGTTTCAACGTCATAAATAACGTTCGTTATTTGTAAATCTCTCTATAAACAATTAATCCGGCATGCATTACACTTATTTGCTTTAAACATTGACAAGAAATAATTCTCTTGGCTTTCCTGAGTAATATCTTTTCATTATGCGCAGCCCACAAAAGTCTTATTTTTATGCATTAAAAAAAACTAATTCATATAATTTGCGATATATGGGTGTACAATAAAAGTTGTTACAGGTTTAAGGGTATTACCACATATTTTGACCATTAGACTGGCAGGAAAAACGTTACAATGTAGGTATATGATATGACTCTATATGAAATCGCTAACTAACTTTACAATAAATATTATTGTAAAGTATGTAGGATTTTTTTTGTTTTTATTATATGTCAAAATCATAATATTTTAAGTACATATTATGTTACATATCAATAAATATTTAATGCTTATAAACTACATTAGGACCTACCAATGAAAATGTAAATTTTATTGTATTATTATAATTATAAATGCATGACAAAATTAAATGATAGAAAACATTCAATTAAGCGTGCACGTACCTATTTTATTTTATCACTGAAATATTTATCGCCTGAGTAAAACATTTATTCCATTGTAATGAATTTATTTTATCTTTAGAAGGCTGGCAACACTGTGATCGCCAGATGACAAAAAATGCTCTCAATTTTAACCTTTTTACAATAATTTGTGTAATTTCAATTAAATTCCAATTTAATATGTACGTGAAATTTATAGAATAATTATCTTTGCTGACACAGACAGTGTTTGGTTGTTTGTTAATAAATAAGTACTATAGAAACTGCCCCGAACAGTGATTTGAATATGCTGTTTATTGTTATTTGAAGTGTCATCGTATGAAAGTGTAAAACGCAGGGAGTATATTACATATTTACCGTAATTAGCACCCCACAACACCTACATACTCTGCCCGTGGCCCATATTGTATGTATTCTATATGAGCTCATAGAGATATTTACGTATGTGATCCACGTACATGCAGCACTCACTGGTAGTTTCGTTCTCGTTTTGCTTGACGAATATAATATGTGGAAGCAAGATTGACGAATAACAACTTGCTTCATTACAGCAAACACATATGCACACTGTATTACTTAGTTGTTAAATGTTGTTGCCCTAAGCATAAACTTAAATAAACTCACTTTCGCTCAGCTACTTTCATTTTTCTTGGTAAAACATATTGAAATTATTAATTAACACACCTACTCAAAACATAGTACCACTCTTTTTCAATATCCAATAATTTTTAACACAATTACTGTCTTTTTCCACTTTACACACCTACATTTTCACTCTTGTCATCTCAACATTTGTTTTTCTTTCTATCTCTCAGCTGTTTCATTTACTTTTAAGGTACCTACTTGGTGATACAGAAAGCCTTGTTATACGAAGACCCGTAGAGCAATGGCTTAGGAGACTGAAACCAAGCTTAAACTAACGCTGCTTGAATTGAAGAAATACAATGAGGACAACAGCCAGCTGTTAAAGAAACGCAGTGACTGTAAAGAAGAATTACAATCAATTAATAACAGAGTTGCTGAGTTGAAGGGAGAGCTATCTACACTACACCATCAATATGTAGAAGAATTGGACCAGCGCGATAAACTACAGGAAGAAGTGGAGTCCTTCAGTAGTTGTAGTGATATGTATTTAAGTTTATTTGCATTGCATTCCAGAGTTAAAAATAATGTCTTAACACAGCATTTCTAAAAAATAGTTTACTTGATGACACTATTCGGGTTCTCAACAATAGTGAAACTCAAAACCTGTTTCTGAGCTCTATGTGATAAAATAAATGTGTTAAATGTTTTGAAAAATAATATTGTTTGTTTGAAAAATATAAAAAATATTGTTGTAAATAGTAGAAATAAATAAAGGAAACATTTGAAATTAAGAAAATTAATTAGAAAGCTTAAATTCAACTTTAAGAGGTCAACAACCATTAAAAATTATCACAAATTAACTGTGATTTAATCAAAGAGCGTGTGACATTTCTTTCAGATATTGATAATTGTAGCTAACAGTTACTTAGCAGTAAATTAATGTATGAGCAGGATACAGTCATGAGCTTAAATTTAAAAAATTCAGAGCTTATTTCCCATACCAATAATAAGATGTGTTTAACGTGTTCACAAACAACACCTAGCATTAAAATGTAACACTTTAATGCTAGGTGTTGTTTGTGATGTGTCACAGTCGCTCAACGGTGAACAACTACTTTATAATGATTCTGTAACTGTGGTTCCACTGACTCAATAACACACTCAGAATCTTATAGCAAGAATGTAATTATATTTTCTGACCAATTAGTCAAGGGTTTGGGCAGTTTAATTAATAGTCATACTATTATTATTAATTTAGTTAGAAATACTGTTTGTTTTCCGAATAAAATAAAATAAATATACTGAGTACCGCGTCACAAATATTTGTTCACCTGGAAGATAGTTTGCTAGTTTTTTACTAGTGTTAAGTCTGCTCATTTTAATGATCAATCCACAGGGATTATTTTACTTGGTGACAGCTTATCTGTCACAAAAAAAAGATATTACAGTTAACTGAAGTAATGATATCACTTCATGATAGTTTATATATACTACAGTTAACTGAAGTAATGATATCACTTCATGATAGTTTAGGGTGTAGATTTATTATTTGTGCCTTGCCATATTCTTATGCCTTATTAAATAAACAAAACAGGCATATAGAGAAAATCTAAATCTATTAATCTATAATAGTACATGTCGCCTTCGCGACTTCATTTTATTTTTCTACAATAGTATATTTATTAGTTTTTTTTACCGAAGATACTATGTATAGGTAAATTATCTTAGAGAGATTTTTGCATTTGTAGTTGTGTACGGTCAGCACATAAGGAAATAAATAATTGAAAACTTTTATATTTTTTATAGTCAGTTACACCTTTTGACAGTCAATATTATATTCTTCTTAAAATTGTGCCGAACCTTTTTTGGTCGTACAATGAAATTCAAATCTTAAATTTAGAATCCCTGTTAATAAACATAAACAAATACTACTACAGCTGCAAAAATCTCTCGAAACTAATTTTACCATACGATGCCAAAGTTTACCTCGGGCATATATCATCATCGGAACATTTTTATTTAACAATGTTAAAATAATAAAATATTGATCAAAAAATATTACACAAAATAAATACTTAAATAATAAAAATGTGATAGACCTTATTTGCTGACCGTATAGTGGAATTCAAATTTTGAATCCGTGTACATAATATACGAACACTACTACAAATACAAAAATCTCTCTAAGATAATTTACCTATACCTTTGCTTATTTTATAAGCAACAAATTGCTAAATTATTAGCATTTCATTTATTTACCGACACAGGTACTCGTAGGGTATTGCAGGATTTGGTAAAACTCAGTAGTATGAACACTACCAATAGCAATTTACATACATCTAATAATTTAAACTACTAGATGTGACAAAGGATAAGCAGCAGACATATAGTCTAAACATAGTGCACCAGAATATTCAGGGATTATCCGGCAAGGAATTAGAAGTAGATTTATTTTTAAACAAACATAGTATTAATGTGCTTTATGTTACTGAACATTGGTTAAAGAGTGATCAATTATTATTATTCAATAATGAACATTACACTATTTCTAGTGCATTTGTAAGAAATAAGGCTATTCGTGGTGGCATATATAGATAGATATAGCAAATCTTTGTATCGAGCGCCCTATTGAAATGTCTTGTGTTGAGCTTGAGGAACATATCATAGTCTGTGTATATTATTTTTACTGTATATCTTTATAAATATATATATATATTATTTACAAAGATAAACAGTTTTAACATTTTGGGGGTTGCTATTTGTTAAAAAAAAGTATATTTTTGACAAATAGCAACACTGCCAAAATGTACTAGGTATTTTAAATTTTAATTGTTAATTAAATAAAGTTTGGTTCCATCTTATTTTTATTATTTTTTATGTAACTTATACCTGAAGTTAAAAAGTGGATCGTATTGATAAACGATGAAAATTTACATTCTGTAGCTTGTGGTTGACACAGAACTAAGAATGTTGCTGTTCTCCAAAATGTACAAACATGGTAGTGTTAATAATTATATACTTTTATATTATTATATTTACAAAGTTATACAGTTTTAACATTGTGGAGGGGTTGTTGTTTGTTAAAGAAAAAGTATATATTTTTTTAACAAATAGCAACACTTCCAAAATGTACTATCTAGGTATTTAAAATTTTAATTGTTTAAGGGTTAGGATACTGCCAACGACCTTAGCATTTGAGCGAAGCGATCACGACTCCCGCACTAATTCTCCAGACGAGTGCGGGGATACAAACATAATAATATTTACTCTTAACAAAACACAAAATTACGCAAAGTTTGTCTTGTTAACATTTTAATTTAGTTTAGTTTTATAAGTTTTATTGTATTATCTTTAATTTTAGAAATCTGAGGAAACGTCGTGGATTGTACATTAATACATTCATTTAGTAATTAAGATATATTATACATACTGTACAATTGTTTGTTTTCCCAATAAAGAAAATAAAAATAAAATAAAATACTCTTTGACTAGACGTCTTATTAATTTATAATAAATTAAAATTCGTACTTATTCTAAATATAACATAACCAAATTATAGGTGTATGTTTTCTTTAAATATTGTTTTTTTTGTATTATTAGATAAAAATTGAAGTCATAAAGTGGTCACATCTCAATAATTTGGTGCTGATTCGGTGATTTTTTTACAAATTATTTAGAAATTATATACAATTTATGACAAAACCATATTATGAAACATCTTGTTGATAATAATATAATATAATTTATTTTTTGGCAGTCATTTATACCAACAAAAATAATTTCATTTACACCTCTCTTTTTATATTTTTTTTGAGATAGGGGCCTTAATTAAATAAAGATTGTTTCCATGTTAATTTTATTTAACTTATACCTAAAGTAAAGAAATGGATCGTATTGATAAACAATGAAAATTTACATTCTGTAGTTTATGGTTGATACAGCACTGAGAATGTCTCAGTCCTCCAAAATGTACAAACATGGTATGTTAATGTACTGTTAATAATAATGTATCTGTGAAAATAAGGGTTTACAGTTATCTGATTTTTAAGGCATATGGCCCATTATGCACCTCTTAAAACATAAACAAACAGTAACAAAACTTCCACAAAATATATCAGCTGATCGAATATCCGCCATCTTGATGAGCGAATTCGTTTGTCGACAGTGCCGTTTCGCTTATCGAGTAGGTTGTATCAAGATTTGACTTTACATTTCCAATTCTATACGTTGCATCAAATTACACATCGTAAACTTACGTCAAATCCCATACATTTGCTTTTTTTGACTTTTCGATTCGACTATCGCATATGCCATTTGTCTAGAGGCCCAGGTAATTTGTTTTCTATTCGTTCTCTGTATCTACTTTGCTTTTAAAATGTTACTTTTTAAAGTTGCAGGTAGAGGACCTGCAACTTTAACTTTATTTTTCTTGATCTCGATCTCAAACTTTTTTCGTCAGCTGTCAACTATCAATCTGTTCCTCTAGACAACTGGCATGCGATAGTCAAATCGAAACGTCAAAAATCAAATGTATGGTATTTGACGTAAGTTTACGACATTATATCGTAGACCTACGTCAAATCCCATACATTTGATTTTCTGACTTTTCGATTTGAATCGTCACTTTATTTATTTACGTTTCGTTTCTCCATATAATTTATTAGTCTTCACTGTTTGAGTATAAGTATTTTAATCACAAGAATTAATTATTATTATTATTAAGAGAGGTAGGGCACCATACTGGCGAGCAAACCCGACTGGGGAAGGACCTCCACCTTACAGAAGACCACAGCCAAATGACTACACACAGCGGTGTAGTTGTGTTCCTGTGTGTGAGTACAGGTCTCCAGCGCTCATTTAGGAATGCGTTTTGAAAGAAACGTATTCCTATCCCAGGGTTACTTCCATCTTAAAGCCCTGGTGTAAAAAAATGGGTTGGCAACACGCAAGTGATACCTCTGGTAATGCAAGCGTCTATAGGCTACGGATACTGCTTAACATCAGGCGGGCCGTATGCTTGTTTGCCACCCAAGTAGTATAAAAAAAAAAAAAAAAAATTATTAATTATTTTTCATAACATTTCTATATTTTATGTTTCTATAATTGCCCGGCTACGTAAATATTTTATTTAATTTTTTGTTTATATTTTCGGTTCTTTGCGTTAATTTATAATAGTTTTTCTGTTTTGTGTTTTTCTCTTTTTAGTATAACACAACTGGCAGGTGGACAGGAGTTGTAATAAGTAGTACTTTGATCTTATATTTTATAATTGATAGTATAATGTTAGTCCGTGTGGTGACGGATTAATAATACAAATGTCACCACCCCGTTCCATCCCGAGGGTGTCGTTAGAGTCGACTTAAGGGAGAAAGTCAGGCAAACAATATCCACTGCAAGAGAGGGAAAACTCGAAACAAAACCTTATACCAACCCGTTTGGCCAGCGTGGTATAGTAGGCTAATATCCCTCCAAGTGTATGGAGGAGACCCGTACCCAGCAGTGGGACGTTTATTAGTTGATATGATGATGATAGTATATTGTTTTTATGTAGTATATTATTAGGAGGAGTATATTATTTATTAGAATAATATATAAGTATTTGTAAGATTACCCTCTCTCTCTCTTGATAGAGGACAGGAGACCCGTGCCCAGCAGTGGGACATATATGGATTGCTATTATTATTATTTGTAAGATTTATAAGTGGCTAATTTTCTCTCTTTTTACAAGCTTTTATTTAGCTTGCAATGTATAAGCAAGGAATATCTTCGTAACTCAATTTGGTAACTTTTCAGTAGAGCGCGTACTTAACCGAAACCTGAGATTTTTTTAAATGCCTATCAACTTTGAAATTTTGAGACAACGAGGGACTAGCCTCTACTGACTAGACTACTTTTATATGATTATATTATATTATATATGTATATTAATGGACTTTTTGTGAGTTACAATGACATACCACAACATATAAAGTATAAAATTACATTGTAACACAGACTTACAATCGCAATAAGTATGGTAGTACTATTTCATAAACTGAAAAAAATTGTATGTCTGAGATACAATTGATAAAATGTTTTTTTTTTGCATTTTGGAGTTAACATACAAAAAAAAGTAGTTAAATAAATTTAATCAATCTTAATTATTTATTACTACAGCATTACCTACACAAACAAATTTGTTAAACTCACTCAAACTAAACTTCCATAGTATTTTTTTAATAATAACAAAAAAATAGCTCAAGAAAATTGTAATCCCTATTCAATCAACTAGGTCCTAGGAAATAACAGTATAAAATACCAGCTTTAAATAATAACAAAATGCTTAGTAGGTTATAGTTAGGTAACTAAAACAGTGTTATTTTTTATAAAATAAATGAAAAATAACAAATTTTAAGTTATCTAATAATTACCTGCTAAGCTTAATTCAATAAGGTATTTTTTACACTGTTACTTTCTAATTATTGGGTAGATAACTAAAACTGTTATCAAACAATCAGGTTCTAAAATACAACCAACAAAACGAAAATAAAATAAAAAGATCTTAAGAAACATAAAACAAACATAACTTCTAAACAATTCAGATTATTCCTCTTTAAAGAATCACAATTCCAATTCAGTCTTTGTAAATATTAATCTACAGTTCTTAATTGGAATCAGACTCATTATTATTTGGCTGAGTTGAATAAACATGATGAGGTAAATTTATGTAATAATCATGATAGATTGCTGCAATAGCATAACTTTTGCACAAGCTCATAAAATCTTTATACTTGGCAATAGTTAAAGGCAAAAGGCTATTATAAGCCTTCGAAATGTTGCTAGGTTACTCTTTTTCATTGTTTCGAGGTTACTTGGCGGCGCGACGAGTAACAGACCGAAGTGAAACTGCCCTATGGTTAGCTATATCTATAGCCATTTCATTATCACTCAGCGAATCATATTGAAATTTAAATCATATTTGATAAGCCACTGATAAAACGGATGTGCATAATTTTGCTCCACGAGACTTTCACGTTATTAACATCATATTCCCAGTTATTGTAATTAATTGGTGCCAAATTGACACTCGGTATATCGAAGTATCGAAGTGCTTGTACGAAAACGCCACCATGTCGGCCCGTTTCCATGATTAGAGCACGAAGCCTATCCAGTTGCAGCGAGGTGTGAGATAGGGAGATGTCATATCCCCGAAACTCTTCTCCGCTGCATTGGAAGATGCTTTCAAGCTGCTGGATTGGAATAGGCACGTTATCAACATCAACGGCGAGTACATTCCCACCTATTAGTATATTACAGAGGTTTGCACTTATAAATTAAATGTATTGTCTTTGTCTCGGTGTTACATATTTTATTTATTGATTCTTTTTATTTTTAAATACAAATAAATTGTTAGGTAATACCATTTTGTTAAAAAAAGGCCTGCCATTGAAAATCAGCGCTGCAATATTGCTTGCAATATTGCAGCAAACAGCTGAATGGCAAACCTTTTCTCCTAACGGGGTAAAGCGCCTGCACCTGCATACACAAAAACTAAATGTAAAAAAATAAAATGCTATTTCGTAAAGACTATTTTGTAAAAATGTAATGTTATTTACCTATTGTATTTACATAATTAATGTGTAACTTTGCCCTCTTATGGAGAATAAATCATTTTTCCTTTCATTTCCCGTTTTTACATTTGCTGACGATATCGTGGTTATGGCTGAGAGCATGGAAGACCATGGCGCAATGCTCCATGACCTCTGTAGAGTCTTACTACTACTAAGTGGGTCTTAAAATGAACATGGACAAGACCAACATTATGGCAAATGTCCATGTTGCACCCGCCTCGTCACACTTGGAGGCTCTTCACTCGAAATTGTCAACGATTATATTTACCTGGGACAAACAGTCCAGTTAGTTAAGTCCTACTTCGAGAAAGAGGTCACTTGTCGAATCCGGGTCGGCTGGGCAGCATTTGGGAAGCTATGTCATATCTATCAGTCGTCATCGATGCGCACTAGAGTATGGACGCGCTACACAGTACGAATTTAAAATTCACGCGTTGCACGGCTCTAGCCGCTGCCCGTTTTCGACGCTATGAGTTCACAGCAAGTCATAGCCAACGAGCTTTTGGCATTCATACAGCATGCCATCGACACTATGGACGAGGTCAGCATTATGCAGATCTGCAAGTCCAACTTCAAAGAGGAAGAGGTAAGCCGTGGTAAGAGGCTGTTATACCAGACATTGGACAAGCTTGAAGAGATGCCATCACGCCGAAGCGATGGCACCGAGAAGAGCGTTCAAGATAATTATCACCTTGTTGAAGGTGACCGATCCGGACCACGTGCCTGCTTTCGTAGCGAAAGACCTGCATCGGCTGCCCCCCGTTACCTACCCTCCAATTTTACTCCGACAAAATAGACGAATATGAGAAAAAACGAGAGCAATTTAAAAGTTGTTCAAATTCAAATTCAAATTCAAAAATGTATTGCATAAAACATGGTATACATTGGTGTTATCAATAATTAAGGCACATTCATGTTTAGCTAGGGTAATACATAGCATGCAAAATTAATATTATATTAGAGATAGGGATACAAATTGATACAAATTATCAGAAATTATTATTATTAAATATGCTATAAATTTTAATTATCTATACATTCAAAATTTAAAAAATACGAATGAATTATCAAAATTTTTTATCCATAAACTCTTTAAGGCTATAAAAATTACAGTTACTAAGCCATTTGTATAATTGTGTTGCAAATTATAATATAGATTTGAAAAACAAATACAAAAATCTTGAACTGAAACATGATACATTTTAATATATATCATTACAATATAACAAAAAACGTTAATATAGTTTGATAGGAGTTGTTTATGGTGGGTCTGTTCGTTTACATTACTTGTCATTATTATGTACCACTTGTGGCTTGAAATCGAATTCCAGTCCAGTCCAGTTTCTGTGTTATGTAGTAACAACGACGATCTTTAATCTGTCTGTTTATGTTCAAATCCACCGCCGCAATTAGAAGACCGTCTGTTGTACGCAAAAGACCAGGGCATCTAACACCATCGGGACCAATGAAATAGTTAGATCCGTAGAAAAGACTAAGGTCTTTGTGTGTTGGTTTCCCGTCAGCAGATGTATATTCGTTAGGGAATTCTTAGAACCCAACTTTGTTGAGGGCTGCGGTAAAGTAGCAGTTGGTTATAGCAGCGTTTCTAGCTTCGATATTCCACATATACTCACTTCCAGTTTCAGCAGCAATGGTGGCAGATGGATTGAAGACAATCTCAGCTCCGTTCAGGCCGTACATCATCCAGTTCAATACATGATGCCATCAAAAGAAAATGTTGACGGCGATCTTTCCATATCTTGTCGCAAAGACTGGATGACCAGTGTTCCCTTTTATGTAGTAGTTCGATTCGTTGAAGTCTCCAACCCTCAGAATGTGGTTCTTACGCCCCTAATACCAATAATCTGTAATTTACCTGTGTCGCTGATAACCACTGCAGTGTTCCACAAAATTTCGGAGTGAGTTTCATCCCTTTCAAGGATAGAGGACACAAAGACCATCGCATATTTAATAGCCTGGTAGCCGGGCCGTCTTCAGCAGACTCGGCGAATTCGCACCATGGCTGCATCTCCCTCGTGCAGAAGGCGAAAGGCATGTTCCATAGCTCTTGGAAGCAGATAATGTTCACTCGTTACTGACCAGCAACATCAATGATATTTTTTACTTTACCGAATATGGCTTTCTTATATTCGTTTATGGGGTGGTTAGTAGGATCTGCGATGGAGTTTTGGATGACGCCTACCTTGACGATTCTGGGTAGTCTGGTCTGGTCTTTTTTAGCAGGGAAAGCGTAAGAGGCAATTTCGAAGTCATTGTCCTTGGCAGCAGCGATGGAAAACTCCTTAAGCTTTACTTTAAGATTGTCCTTTCTTCCGAAGTGAATTCGGTTGAACTCCTCAAGGTCACGACCGCTGAGATTATTACATATTATTATATATATTATAAAGATTATTGTTGATGATAGACTCGAAGCTCAGAGTTTCGTTTGCCATGATTGCAATGTGTCTGTACCCCTTTATAATCCCTCAATGACTGCGCATTCTAGATCGCTGGCTCGGCTTTGTTAACGATGCATTGATCGTAGGAGGTCTATATCTGTGTGGTCCGAGTGGATGTGGTTGACCTTCAACCCATCACGATAAGTTTAGAACCCCAGAGTTAAAAAATATTTGGTTATCGTGTAGTTGTCACGTAGGCCGAGTAAATTATATTAATATTGAACGTTAACAAACAATTAAGTGAGATAAGGAAGCTGAAAAAATAAAGCAAAAAGTATTACATAATAGTGTTTTTGTACCTAATTGATTTGGTATTTTATATACTTAGTTTAATAATATAATAATAAGGGCATAACTACGGGGAAACCAGCTTTCGGGTCTCAGACCCCCGATGGTGAAACCGGCGCCGCACCGCTCGATACCCCTTAGCGCACTATGGTGTTGCCCTTATGCCTGTGGGCTGTTGCCCATGTCGGTTGTTTCAAGGGGCCCATCTAGTGTATAGGCGAGTCACCGTCTGCCTATTTTTCATTTAGAGTATATCCCAACTTTTAAATAATGGCAGGCGACGTTTTATCCCATAATCATTGTAAACCAGTCCATCGAACACCCAATCCCATAGCCCAAAATTATTCGATTTCACATGTTGCAATAGCTCTCTCTACACTTGCCATAGGCAGATCATGTCTGTACTGCGATAGTGTAGCTGTGGAATGACTATGGTAAGCGTCTCATCCCATTTTAAATTAAAATTCTCTAAGGGCCTCTGCGTGTTGGACCTATGTCTCCGCGTAAGCCTTCCAAAGGCCGGGTCCTATTTAATGATGGGAAAAATACCCGTGATCAAGAGAAAGAGAATAATAATTATTATTTATTTCCATCAGTACACAAAGTTTCATACATAAATTGTTGAGATCTTTTATTAAGCATAATAGATATGCCTGTATCAGAAAACCACACTCTTCCGTAACTTAAGTATTTTGTGATGTACAAATAGATATATTTTTATGAACACGATATTAATCCTTATCCAAACAAATACGCTATTCGTCATAAGGATTTAATTTTGAACAAATTTGTTCTATTATTTGATTTCAACGAATATCTTAGGAGATACTCCGAGGTCCAAAGTCCATATAATGAATGTTCCAAATTACCACGCGGACGAAGTCGCGTTACAGAAATGAACAAATTTTAGTTATTCAGCGTGATGACAATTACCTGATGCGAAACTTAGTACTCATATAAGATAACCCAATTGTGTTACTAATAACAGTGTATATCATAAAAGAACATTTTGTGGCTGCTCGCTCCCCTGCGTTACCGGGTAGGCGTCTAAAATGGTGGATTTTATAAAACGCAATACTTAAGATTTTAGGCATACTTACCTACTCGAAAATTGATATGTACAATACCTTGGTGAGGAGTATACTGGAGTTTGGTAGTGTCATCTGGAATCCTTAGTATGCAGTTCACTCACAGCGCATAAAGTCAATCCAAAGAGCGTTTACTAGACATCTATAATTTATCACTCCGGGGCTCAGCTCTAGGTGTCCTAACAATGAATGACTAGCTTACTTTAACTTAAACACCCTTCAAGAGAGACGAAAGATGCTCGATTTAATGTTCCTTCAGAATTCAGAATTCAAAATTTCTTCCTTTCTGGAGCGTGTATTTCGAAAACGGATGGAAATATGGAAAAGTATACATAATTCAAGTTATAGAGAATTTTATAAGCTTTCATTTCATCTTAGAACATTTTTTGCCAAAACGCACCATTTTTGAGATATTAGCAAAAAACCTAAAATTGAGTCCTTTGTCCTTCCTTTTTCTTTCCCCCTCCCTCCGCCTCGCCTCCTAGGCGTCAGGACTTTAAGTATGTTTTCTCTCTAAGTATTCTGACTAAGTTTCTGAAGAAATCACATAGGTTCCCGTTCACGCACTCTACAACTACTTTATTGATTGGACTATAAAGCGGGGAAACTTATTCAGAATCGCAAAAGAGGTTCCTTTTTCTACGCAACACAAAAAAAAAAAGTTGGAAACACGTAGTAGGTATTGATAAATAATTTACATTGAATATTGAATTTGTAAATATTTTGCACAATCGTGGATTAGCGATTAAGGTCTGTCACTAACACCGAGTGGTGTCGTTTTGATTCCCGCACAGACATTTATCTAAGATATCGATTTTGTTTATTTTGTGCCACAAAATGGGTAATTTCTACTTACGTAATATTTGTGCGTATCTCTAAAGTTCATTAACAAAGAAATAATCATCTTCATCAGTCTCTGGACATATCTACCAACACCTCTCTAGAAAAACAAAGATGGGTATTTCTTGTAGATTAGAGTAGTACAGTTCCAAGGTTTTTAATACATAATATTGTACATGATGTAATTGTAATAATGTTGAAAGTACTCATGAATGAAAACTAATTATACCATGCTAAGTATCATCTATGAATCCTTGAAAAGGAATTGGTTTTCCCATATAAAGTATGGTGTTCAACGAATTTATTTTCGTGCATTCATTTTATATTATCTTATTAGGGGCTATCCTTGCGGTCAGAGCACTTCGACCCTATTGGAATTTTATGTACATGCCTCTGACAATCCTGCACCTTGATCCCTAAATTTCTCTTGCATGAGTAGGTACCCGTACATCTTTGAAAGGCATGCGCCTAAAGTCTTCTAATTCAGGCGCATTATCATTTCACGCATTCAGTATTTATTCATATCTATGGGTACTTGTAGCCTCCAAAATATTGTCATTGTTTTCATCCTATGTATACTATCTATAAATAAGTACCTATAATTATATTGAAGTTTAATATTTTCATTGTAGATTGTGAAGTTTAAAAGGTTATGATAAACATTAGAATATAAATAACGTTCAATCGTTCACATTGCAGTACGGTCTCACTATACCTCACTGTGATAACTCGCTGTATAGTTAAATCATTTTATTTTAACATGATAAAATTAATAATTTACGGATTTCTCATTTCTATAATAAAAAATGTTCAGTGCGTACCCGATTATGAATACCATCCAGAGGCTAATGGGTGGTTCAAAATGCACAAAGTCTCCGCAACTTGGCAAGACGCATTTTTCCAATGTCAATATGAAGGTGCAGTGCTCTTGTCTCCTTCAACCGAAGAACTACTAAATGGAATGAAATCGTTAAATGGTGATGATAACATCTCGTATTTCATCGGCACCCACGCAAAATCTTCGCCTGGATATTTCGTGTCTATAGACGGTACTCCAATAGAAAACATGCCAGTCACAGATATGTATCAAGTACTACATTCAGACGGCGGTGAGTGTTTAAGTATGAATAGTTATAACATAAGTGTTGTACCTTGCCATCAAAGACTTCCATTCATCTGCTACAGAAGATACGAAAAACACCTGTCCTTGGGGGAATGTGGCACATTTGACAAAGAGTATAAGTTAAAATCAACAGGCAGCTGCTATAAGGTCCATCAAGAGCCTGCCTCGTGGCTTATGGCAAACTCGATCTGTGTTGCCGAAGGTGGGTACTTGACTATCCTTAATAATAAACAGGAGGCTTTATTAGTCAAGAGCTTGATTGAATTTCCTTGGAATGGCCGATGGGAACCATTGCACGTAGGTCTGCGAGACTGGAACCAAAATGGAAAATGGCAGAGTATTCATGGAGAACCATTCGAAGAGCTGTACAATGTATGGGACGATGGACAACCAGATAAGACTGGACAGTATTGCGGAGTATTAACTAAGGTGGGGAAGTTAGACAACGCTTTTTGTAATGAGGTATCATTTTTTGTATGCGAGAAGGACCCTAAAAATAACCGGTACGAATTTAAAAGCCTGAGTGGTAAACAAGGTTTTTTTTAAATATTATTAATTGAAGGACTTGATGTAAATAAATCAATACATTGTACATATTAGTTTTATTTCTTTAAAAAAACCCCGACACAAGATGTATATAAAAAGTAAATAATAAAATTTAAATAGAATAGAATAGAAAACTCTTTATTGTACACACCAATTACATTTTGATAGAATCATTATTTATACCTAGTTATGTACAATGGGCGGCCTTATCGCTGAAAAGCAATTCGATAAATAGGTACTTTTCATTTTTTTATACTACTTGGGTAGCAAACAAGCATACGGCCCGCCTGACGGTAAGCAGTTACCGTAGCCTATGGACGCTTGCAATACCGGAGGTATCACTTGCGTGTTGCCAACCAATTTTTTTACATCAGGGATTTAAGATGGGAGTATCGCTGGGTTAGGAATACGTTTATTTCAAAACGCATCCTTAAATGAGCGCTGGAGACCTGTATTTAAAGACAGAAACACAACTACACCGCTGTGTGAAGTTATTTGGCTGTGGTCTTCTGTAAGGTGGACCTCCACCTTACAGAAGACCTTCCCCAGTCGGGCTTGCTCGCTAGTATGGTGCCCTACCACTCTTGTTATCTAACTTGATTCGTTGAACCCTTAACAAGCCACAAGTGTCTCGCGGTCACAGTTTTTCGTTCGTTTCCTTATAAAATCTTAAATATTTATTGAAAATATTTCTAATATTAATAACTAGGGATCGCCCGCGACTTGGTCCGCGTGGTAATTTGGAACATACATTATACGGACTTTGGACCTCGGAGTATCTCCTAAGATATTCGATGAAATCAAATGATGTAAAGGATAAATTTGTTCAAAATTACATCCTAATGACAAATAGCGTATTTGTTTGTAAATAAATTACTTTATAGTGAGAGTTAGACATAATTGTTATCGCGGACTATTTTATAGATCTTTTAAAGTGGAATAATTCTTCACTACATATTTTTTTCATAACTTTAACCGTATGCAGCGTACGCGACAGAACCTCAGAAAAGAATAATATTTTCCCCGATTTTGCAACATATCTCACTACTGCTCCGCTCCTATTGATAGTATCGCGTGATGCAGCATATCGCATGATAGCCTTTCTGGATAAATACACTATACAACAAAAAAAGTTTTTTTTCTAATCTAACCAGTAAGCAAACAAGCAAACTCTCCTGTTTTATAATATTATTAGTATATATTAGTATAGTAATTAAATGTTAATTATCAAAATATAGTTTATGTATTTTCACTTAGTGTACAATGTGATCATTGATTAGAGACGATCCCTTATTACCATACCGATAGATTCTAAATTGTTTTTATTGTTTTTTTTATATTTCCTAATTTAATTCGATACTTTAGGATACTTTTTATATTCATTGCTTTTGTACATAAGTGGCCAATTTTGTCTCTTTTAGATTATTTGTCTAGCTACTACGGCGAAAAAATATCTAATTCTGAAAAGGCTAGACCGTCTTCCACAATACGTAGTTAAGAATGATCCAGTTCTAAATACGCTTTCAAACAACAACATTCATTAAATTCAAACACACATCCACAACTTCTCTTCTTGCCGTAAGGATCAGTCCGTGGTTAAAAATAAACTTTTCCATAAAAAAATACTTCTACGTACGACAAAACCGTTGGCAGTATTATGAATGTCAATAAAAAAGAACCATCTCATGACATTGGCTCGATATGTCACGTGTCGTAACCAATTTATGTTTGATGAAAGGAAACTTATTCGGAATCGCAAAAAAGGTTCTCTTTTCTACGCAACACTAAAAGAAAATAATTTGGAAACACGTAGTAAATATTGATAAATAATTTAAATTGAATTAACCATTTTGTACAAGTTGATTGTAGGCACGTGTGGACTAGCGATGAAGGTCTGTCACTAACGCCGAGTGGTGTAGTTTTGATTTCCGCACGGGACAAAATTTGTATGTTCCATAAATATTTGTTCCAAATCTGAACGTAATTTGTGTCCGTGAATTGTATTTGTGAAGTCTTCCATGACTGAGAGCTTGTTCCATAGGGAGTTGTCTTTTAAAAAAAGCATCGTGAAATTTAGATCTGTTTATTTTGAGAGATTCTTATAATAAGTACTTAGGTGGCAATCGAGCATAGGGACCGCCTTATATAGTAAGCAGTTACATACCTTTAGATGTGTAAACGTGCAGACTGACTGACATTTACGTTTCGTTTCTAGTAAGTATCTATTATCTTTATTTATGTATCAACTTCACAATTGTTATTATATAATATTATCATTACCTTATTTATATTATAAATTTATCTACTCGTTACTTATTTATATTTTAAATTTAACTGCTCCGCTAGGTGTCGAATACCTTCCCTAAGGGGTCCTAGCAGAATATCAGCGCTGCAGCGTCTGCGATGTTGCAATCAATCGCTGAGCTAGGTCCTGTTTGTCTTGTAACCATTATGTATATTTTTTAGATTACTGTAGTAAGATGTAAAGACAAAATAAATATTTTTTCTTTCTTTCTTTCTTTCAATACTTAGGGTATCGCTCGGATATTGTCGATCCAAAACTTTGTAACACAATTTTGGGTTCGGAAAACTGGATGGAAAACCGTACCGTTAACGAGGCATGCTTAAATTTGGCTGTGGTCTTCTTTAAGTTGGTCTTTCCTAATAAGGGTTGCTCGCTTGTAGGATACTTTACATTTAACATTTGGATTTATTGACAATTGGTCTTTCATCATCTGTAATGACATTGTCTTTGAACATTCTGACATTTGGACTTATTGAAGAGTGGCCGATTTGACACTTTGACTTCTTGACAAGTGAGTTTTCTGACACCTTGACTTTATAAACCCTTGGATATTTTGATACATGAATCAACATCTTCTGAAAAAAAAATGTAATTTTATTGGTATGATAAGTCTATCTGATTACATAAATAGCTAATGCATACTTGTCTTTTGTTATACATTTATGTATGTACCTGCCTTAATATAGTTTATCTGTATAGTCCGTTGAGAAGATTCCACTAACTGGAAAGTTCTCGAAGTAGTTCAACAGTTAGGGGGGGAAGTTAGTCACCTCAGTTTGCTCCGGGCGCGCTGCTCATTCCAAATAGTACCTGACTTGAATACCACAATATAGAAAGTATTTCTAAAAGGGTTTTGCGAACCAAAAGTTAGATTACGAAGTTCTTGTGTTATATTTTGTGGAGGTTTTAGGACCGCTTTCATGAACTTCAGATTCGATTTCGGGTTTAGTAGTTATAATGGGATTTAGGTATATTATATCATCATCATCATCTCAATCCATTATCGTCCCACTGCTGGGCACGGGTCTCGTCCAAAAATTTCGAGGGATATTAGTCTACTATACCACGCTGGCCAGACGGGTTGAATAGGGTTTTATTTCGAGTTTTCCCTCTCTTGCGGTGGATAATGTCTGCTAGACTTACTTCCTTAGTCGACTCTTACGACACCCTCGGGTTAGAAAGTGGTGGTGACATTTGTATTCTTAATCCGTCACCACACGGACTTTGTTCTAATGCTCGTATTAACTGCACAAGTAGGGTTAGATAGCGGCACACGATGCGTAGTTTTTGATGATCACCTGATAGAAAAGCTATATAAGTTTCATGTTTGCATTTAAGGGTTACTTCCATACAAAAAAAAAAGCTTTAGTTGTATCTCAATCAATTTTCATGCCATTTGATAGTTTGATACTTATATTTATTTATTTATTTATTAGATGTACAAACAGTTCACAATCATATTACAGTTACTTAGATCTATAACAATGGTTTTGACCTAGAATGCGAACCTAGACAGTACACACAACATGCAATATGTTACAAAGCAGAAACAACGCTAGATTAGGAATCTACCGTGCAAGTAGAGTCTATACTCGTATATAAATAGTAATATTTGGTAACTAAATTTACTTAGAAGAAGAAACACAACAAAATTTATTGAAAAACAAAAGAATCTACTGAATGCAATTTATACATACTACAATATTCTTATGGAAGGAGATGTAATTAGTGTTGTACAAATCAACATCAACAGTTATGTCTGTGCTTCTGTCAACGGAAGTGACCAGGACATTGTAAGCACGACACATTCGCGTCAGAGGGTTATAGAAGGAAGTGTTATTTGTATACACTTTTAATACAAAGGGTTTTGGACAACGTCTAGAGTTGGGTTTACAATTAAAGTTTAAAAATGACAATAATGGGGAAGAGGAGACTCGTGAGTGTATTAATTTATGTAAAAATAGTAGATCCTGTATTTGTCGACGTGAACTGAGTGTGGATGTTCTAAAATTTAATAATCTCTCTTCATAAGAACACAGCTTGCGGCCAAGGTGCTCTCTGAATGCAATCATTTTTAGAGCTTTATTTTGCACTTGTTCAAGTATATCGTTATGCACTTTATAGCACGGTGACCAGACGACACTTGCATATTCGAGAATGGGTCTTACAAGGGTGTTGAAAAGGTAAATGAAGCTGGATGTATTTTTAAAATCTTTGGTAGCTCTGAATATGAATCCAAGAAGTTTATGTGCTCTGCTAACTATATCATCGTAGTGGTCACGGAAGTTGAGTTTAGAGTCGAAGCGAATACCCAAGTCCTTAACTGCTGACGTTCGATGTAAGATTTTACCCTCCAATTCGTAGTCAAACAGTCTTATGTTACGTTTGTTAGTAAATGAGATGACTAGACATTTATCAACATTGAGGTACATGCAGTTTGATTTACACCAGCTAGCAATAGTGATGGCATCAGCTTGCAGCAATTTACAATCGTTTTCATTAGTCACCGAGGTATATACCTTTAAGTCGTCAGCATAAAGAAGACAAGGACATTGCAATGTGTCTACAAAATCATTTATGAATATATTAAAGAAAAGTGGCCCTAGGTGAGACCCTTGAGGCACACCAGATTGAATAGATCTTGATGACGATTTAAAACCTTTCATTGTGACTATTTGACTACGATTTGCCAGGTAAGACTGAATCCACCTCAGCAAATCGCCGTGTATACCATACCAGGAAAGCTTTTGACAAAGAATTTGGTGATTTACTTTGTCAAAAGCTTTTCGGAAATCAGTATATATGGAGTCAACCTGACCACTTCTTGCAAAGACTGAGCACAAATATTGCTTATACTCCAACAAGTTCGTGATTGTCGACTTTTGTCTCACAAAGCCGTGCTAGCACTCTGTTATAAAGGGACTTACCTGTGTATAAACGCTGTCATACACAATAGATTCAAAGACCTTGGCTACGCTAGAGAGTATGCTAATGGGTCTATAGTTCTCACATAGTCCGGAGTCACCACCTTTCAGAATAGGCACAATGTTAGCAGTCTTCCACGACTTAGGGAAAGTGCCTGACTTTAGGGAAATGTTAAAAATTATGCACAGAGGAACGCTAAGTTGATTAGCACATTCCTTTAAAAATATGGGGGGCAATGCGTCAGGATCAGCTCCTTTCTTAGGGTCAAGAGTTTTAAGTTTCTCTTTCACGCAAAAACTACTAAACGGATCTGGATAAAATTTGGCACAGAGATAGATTATAGTCTGGAATAGCATGTAGACTTTTTATCGCAATAACCGACATCTACACGGGCGGAGCCGCGGGCAACAACTAGTGTGAAATAATCCTATTAACGGCCGATGGAGCAGCCATGTCTTAGAGTGGAGACCGCGATTCGGTTAGCGTAAGGTAGGGCGGCCCTCAGCTAGGTGGACTGATGACCTAAAAAAAGTCGCTGGGACATACTGGATGCGGAAGGCGGGGGACCGTGTGCTGTGGCACGTGTTGGGAGAGGCCTATGTCCAGCAGTGGACTGCGATAGGCTGATTGATTTATTGAATCCTAGATGCTAACCTAGCCTAATCCATACTTCGGTTTCTATGAGTATGCAGCTTGAAATATGAACCACTGTGCGGCGGGATAATATAAGATATTTATTCGCTCAGAACATGGTACAAAAGATGACAGAATACAGAAGTGGCCCGACATATATTCACCTTTGGAAGGCTTGCGATTTTTTAAAATTACACAAAGCAATACATAATTACATTAGTTTATACACAATTCATGTCTTACACTTAAAAACTCATCTAATGGGTAAAAGCACTTTTCTAGTAGCCAATATTTAAGGTTGTAAGTTCTATGGGACATAAATTCACGTGTTCCACAAATGGTGGTTCTTGGTAGTCTGTGTGTACTTTTTGTCCTTTTGCCTTTTTGTTTGTAAATTGTATGTTTGTAATGTCCTCCGCGACACATGGCTTCTTCCCTGCCACGTTTAGTATCACTGCTTTGCTCCTAATGGTTCATAGCGTGATGAAGTGCTAAAAGAATTCGTTAGATGCTGAGAGGAGCGCGTTCAAGCAGACATACAAACTTCTATATATAAATAATAATAAATAGTTATTCCCTAACACCACCAAGTTAAAACTAAGACTTACAAATTCAAACAAAACGTTTAGCAGCATCAGTATTTCTGAAACAGTCCCTTCTTACTTGCTTGAAGGGCCATGTTTTGATGAAAGCCGTTACCTGTGCATAGACTTACACAAGAAATAATATAGAGTGCAGTGCGCGAATTTAATAGCAGCGTGTTACGAGTATGTCTTTCTCACGACAATTTTGTACTTTTAGATGCGCTTTCTTTTATTTGCTGTTTGGCGCGGAGCGGCTATCCTCAGGATGGTAGGAGGACGAGTATCGACGGGTATTGGTTACAAATTAAAATGCTCCGTTAACAAAAGAATGAGACTGTATTTGACGTAACGGTCTCGCGGAAACGTTAACAAATAAAATGAAGTGTGCGCGCGGTCTCGCGGTCGCTGACGCTGTGTCTTCTCCGCCGGCCCGGCGCGGCGAGGCGGTGCGGCGGGCGCGCACCCGCTCCCCCTCCGCCACCGCACCCCGCACCGCCCGTCGCCATTTCGCGGCGGTGGCGGCCGGCGCAGAGGTGAAGTTATGAACATGCTCCCGGCGTTGAAGATTTATCTTCAAGATGATACTGGAAGAGGGCATATTGTGTTATACGCACGTCGCACTATACCCTTTTTTGTTTTTACGTCGGCAACTCTGCCAACGCCGTCTCTCCCATGAATGAGATGCACAATACGGCCGAGTGGCCACATCAGTGGTGGTAATTGCTGCTCCTTGAGCACCACCATAGTCCCTTCTTGAAGGATTCCTTCGGACGCCGTCCACTTTGTTCTCTGTTGGAGATAAAATATGTACTCGTTAGAGAATCTGTTCCAGAATTGCTGTTTGAGGTGCTCTATTCGCTGGTAACGCTTCAGGTTTGAAATATTCTGGTTCATGAGTTGCGTACAGGCGAGGCGTTGTGGCGAGGATGTAAGAGATCTCCCAATAAGGAAGTGGGCAGGAGTTAAGGGATATAGGTCGTCTGGATCGGTGGAGAGAAGAGTGAGAGGACGAGAGTTTAATATAGCTTCGACCTGAATCAAGCAAGTAGACATCTCCTCGTAAGTGAGATGAGCAGAACCTAAAATACGCCGAAGGTGATGCTTTACGGATTTTACGGCAGATTCCCATAAGCCACCGAAGTGGGGTGTGTATGCCGGTATGAAAGAAAAGTTAATACCTGTATGAGCCATGTCTGTTGAAAAGTCCTGTCTGAGTATAGCAGCTAGTTCGTTATATATGCGCCAGTAAAAGTTGTACCATTGTCGGAGAAAATGGTCTTAGGCTTACCTCGACGAGCAATAAATCTGTTTAGGGCTGCAATAAAAGCATGTTTTGTGAGATCAGAGACAAGCTCCAGATGAACCGCCCTTGTGGCCAGACATATAAAAACACAAATGTATGACTTTATCAGCCTGCATCCTCTACCTTTGCGGTCGGCTAAAAGAATTGGTCCGGCATAGTCAGTGCCAGTTTCTAAGAAAGGAAATTCCAACTGCACTCGTTCTTTTGGCAAGTTACCCATGATAGGTTGAACTGTTTTACCACTAAATCTTTGGCATTTTACACACTTATGCACAGTTACCTTGGCAAGGTTTCTACCACCCAAAGCCCAGTACTCATGCCTGACTGTGGCCAATAGTAACTGTGGCCCAGCCTGAAAATAACGTAAGTGATAGGTTTCAAAAATTAGTTTAGCATATGTATGCTTACTGCAGATTATGATTGGGTGTCTGACATTATAATCGTAACAGGAATTTTCTAACCTGCCACCGACTCGTATAATACCAGATTCCATAAAAGGTGATAACTTGTTTAGGCGGTTTTTATTTGGTACCTAATTGTTTGCCTGATGAAAGTAGCTCGTACTCGTCAGGAAACATTTCTCTCTGAACAGTTTTAATTATAAATTCAGCGCTGTAAGACAACTCAGAATTAGTGAGTGTAAGATTATGATTGTGTATCTTTCTAGAGCGATTAATGAATCTGAATACGTATGCTAATAACCGTTTTAAGTGTACTTAGTTTGATGAATTATTTATTAATATTTGAAATAAATTATTATGATTATTAATATGAAATGCTTGATTATTATTATGAATGTTTGTTGTGTTTGATTTAAGTAATTCTGTTAGTATTGTGTTAATATCTGTATTAGGCATTGAAGGCCAAAGACTTGGGTCTGTTAATAGAAACGAAGGCCCTGACCACCACATGGAAGATTGGCCCAGGAGGTCACCACGATTGCAATCTCAGAATGTAATTTTTCCTTATCAAATTATTATTTTTTGTAATATTGTGTAAACAATAGGTTGTATAAATATGTATGTAAGCAATACCTTTTGTTGCCTATTGAGCATTTTATTAACCGACTTCAAAAACGAGGAGGTTATCAATTCGTGTGTATTTTAATTTTTTTATGTTTGTTACCGCTGAACTCCGTCATTTATGGACCGATTTGAAAAAATCTTTGTTTGTCTGAGAGGACATACTTCCAGTTTGGTCTCATTTTCATCAAAAGAAAGTTCTGATGATGGGATCCATGAGGAATTGAGGGAACTCCTCAAAAGTTATAAGCTAGTTGTTATATATTCAGAAAGTGTAATTTGGTGAAGTAAAACTGATGAAGAAGACCACAGATGGCCATCTGAACTTCTCAATAATAAGTATTTCACTGATGGCGATTAGATAAGTTTCGATTATGGTTGCTAAGTAACTATTAATAAGCAATAATGACGTGAATAAACTGAGCGCGGATTGCACAGATTAAATATTTTTTTTAATACCTACTTGACCTGTGTTCAGCCCGACGCTCAATCGATTTTATTCGATTCTAACAAACATAAAAAAACTTTATTTCTTTATTCTCTTAATTTTTTCCTAATATTCTCAAACACATATTTAATATTAGGTAATATTCTGTATCATAAATGTGTGGTGCACAATAAAGAGTTTTCTATCAAATCAATTACCTATATAACTGACCATGACTTCACTAAGGCCTGATCAGAATATCAGCTCCCAATGTAATCTAGCCGTGTTTGGGCTTATTTGAATGGTCATGAGATGCACTTTAGCTGTAAATTATCAGATTAAAAAGAACCTTCTTTAAGGGAGGAAAAATGAGATAAGAGTTTGCATGAAAGTTCATCCTTTTTTAATACCTATGTTAGACTAGGGGTTTAAAGATATCTGAAAATTTTACAACTTGACGTACTGAAGTCGGTTTTTTTTTGTTAAAATTATTTTTACATAAGAACCTTCGCCTGACAATAACGAACATAGCAAACTGAATTAGCGAAATCGGCGGTTCAGCTGTTCTCGAGATTTGCGCTTAGCAACACATTCAGCGATTCATTTTTATATTATAGATTTGTATGCCTATAAGTGTGGGCAGAGCTTGTTGCATCAAATTGTACACATGTAATGACAAATAAATATATCTTATCTTAACACTAGAATAAGTATAAATAACGATTGAATTTCACATTGCAGTACTATACCTTACTGTGATTACTCGCTGTATAGTTAAATCATTTTATTTTTAACATGCTAAAATTAATAATTTACGGATTTCTCATTTCTATAATAAAAAATGTTCAGTGCGTACCCGATTATGAATACCATCCAGAGGCTAATGGGTGGTTCAAAATACACAAAGTCACTGCAACTTGGCAAGACGCATTTTTCCAATGTCAATATGAAGGTGCAGTGCTCTTGTCTCCTTCAACCGAAGAACTACTAAATGGAATTAAATCGTTAAATGGTGATGATAACATCTCGTATTTTATCGGCAACCACGCAAATTTTTCGCCTGGATATTTCGTGTCTATACACGGTACTCCAATAGAAAACATGCCAGTCACAGATATGTATCAAGTGCTACATTCAGACGGCGGTGAGTGTTTAAGTATGAATAGTTATAACATAAATGTTGTACCTTGCCATCACAGACTTCCATTCATCTGCTACAGAAGATACGAAAAACACCTGTCCTTGGGGGAATGTGGCACATTTGACAAAGAGTATAAGTTAAAATCAACAGGCAGCTGCTATAAGGTCCATCAAGAGCCTGCCTCGTGGCTTATGGCAAACTCGATCTGTGTTGCCGAAGGTGGGTACTTAACTATCCTTAATAATAAAGAGGAGGCTTTATTAGTCAAGAGCTTGATTGAATTTCCTTGGAATGGCCGATGGGAACCATTGCATGTAGGTCTGCGAGACTGGACTCAAACTGGAAAATGGCAGAGTATTCATGGAGAACCATTCGAAGAGCTGTACAATGTATGGGACGATGGACAACCAGATAACACTGGACAGTATTGCGGAGTATTAACTAAGGTGGGGAAGTTAGACAACGCTTATTGTAATGAGGTATCATTTTTCGTATGCGAGAAGAACCCTAAAAATAACCGGTACGATTTTGAAGGCCTGGGTGAGAACAATGTTAATTGAAAGACTTGATGTAAATAAACCAATACATTGTACATATTAGTTTTATTTTTTTAAAAAACCCCCGACACAAGAAGCATATAAAAAGTAAATAATAAAATTTAAATACTTAATACGTTTAACCCTTAACAACCCACAAGTGTCTAGCAGACACAGTTTTGCGTTCGTTTCAATACGTAGTTAAGAATGATCCCGTTTAAATAAGCTTTCGAGCAACTGGTGGCTCTTTGTAGTATGTGTGTACTTTTTGTCCGTAAATTGTATGTTTGTAATATCCTCCGCGACACAGGGCTTCTTCCCTGATACGTTTAGTATCACTGCTTTGCTCCTAATGGTTCATAGCGTGATGAAGCGCTAAAAGAATTCCTTAGACGCTTTTTAAATTTGTAATAGATAGTTATTCCCTAATACTACCAAGTTAAGAGAGGTAGGGCACCATACTAGCGAGGAAGCCCGACTCGGGGAGGACCTCCACCTTACAGAGGACCATAGCCAAATAACTACACACAGCGGTGTGGTTGTGTTTCTGTCTGTGAGTACAGGTCTCCAGCACTCATTTAGAAATGCGTTTTGAAAGAAACATATTCTTATCCCAGGTATACTCCCATCTTTAAAAAAAAGGGTTGGCAACACGCAAGTGATACCTCTGGTATTGCAAGCGTCCATAGACTACGGTAACTGCTTAACATCAGGCGGGCCGTATGCTTGTTTGCCACCCAAGTCGTATAAAAAAGTCATACCCAATTCAAATATACCCTTTTCATAGAACTATTGATAAAATATCTAAATATTTTTTGCCTGATTTTCCCTGTTTTATAAATTCAGTGAGTCATGCCGCTATTGACTTAAATTCTCGGTAGCATTTACGGGTGAAATGTGATAAGATAACATTTTATTGTTATAAAAAGGGGACATTATAAACAAAACATTACTCACACATGCAAACCCTTATTGAAATCAGGAGTCTCCATAAGTCATAACGACCTTTTTCGTTTAAAAAACCTCATTTATCAAAGTCAAATTTTGTTTTGTTGGATAAAAGTCAGTTGTCCGGGTGATTTGTTATGAACGCGGCGGTAACAACGATGTTGTAATAAAAACGTGCGAATAGACTTATAAAAGGTACTTTGTCACTTTTTTTTAAATTAGGGACTTTAGTAATAAACTAGCCTGCCTTCAAAATATATTTTTGGAAATTCCATGATTTCTTTAAACGTTAGTCGATCGATCGAAAAAGAGGGACGGAGCTATATAGCCCCAGACTAATAGAAAAATATAGACGGAGCGTGTAGAACTCGCGCGTGAAGCCGCCAAAAGTCATACTAAATAGCAATGTCATACGTTTTCGTTTTCGCGCGCAGTCGATTTGAGCCGCTCTGAAGTATTTTTACAACGTTTTACTACACAATACGGCATTATAATAATATTTTGTCAAAACGTGTACTCACTAGCTGCTCAAATCGACTGCGCGCGAAAACGAAAACGTATGACATTGCTATTTAGTATGACTTTTGGCGGCTTCACGCGCGAGTTCTACACGCTCCGTCTATCTTATTCTATTAGTCTGAGTATATAGCATGTGTAGCTCCATCCCTCTTTATCGCTTCCAAAAATCTCTTCTTAGTGCTTACCGCCTCAGTGGTTTAGGTTCTGCGTTGATGAATTAGTCGATTAGGACAAATATAGATACATGGTAGTCCCATTGTATTAAAACACATTTAAACTTTGAAAGGGAATATTAATGTATTCTTTGCTTGTTATGTTTTTACTGCAGGTGTTAAGCAACTGTTAGTGCAGTGAGCAGTTTAAAATATTGCCATGTTGTAAATATTTGAAAAAATTATAAAGACCCGGCTAGTTCGACATTTAAATTTAAACAAGACAATAAACGGTCAACAATTTGGCTATCAAAAAAATCTTGGAACTATTGATGCCATTGATTCACTGGTTGATGACATAGTTACGAAAATGAATAAAAAGCTAAAAGTTGCTGGCTTATTTATTGACCTAAGTTGCGCATTTGATACAGTAGAACATAGTATACTTTTGACTAAATTAGAACACTATGGAATTAGAAATAATGTTTTAGATTTATTTCGGTCTTATTTGCAAAACAGGAAACAATATGTCGAAATAACATCTGTTATAGATAAACAAGAACTAGTACATAAATCCAGCTTAGTCACTGTAAATAGAGGTGTACCCCAGGGCTCAGTTCTTGGTCCTATTTTATTTATTATTTTTATAAATGACCTAGTAGAGTATATCAATAAGATTTCATCAGATATTAAACTTGTAGTCTTTGCCGATGATACTAGTGCAGTCATAGCTAGTGATAACATGAGTGACTTAGAAACAAAAATAAATCACTTACTCTCTACTTTTGAAAATTGGTTCTCCACCAACAATCTTAAATTAAATGTTAAAAAAACTAAGAGTATGCTATTTAAAACTACAGTAAAAAATTATGCTCATATAGATGTACAGTCATTGGGATGTAAAGTAAATTTGGTTAATGATTTAAAATTCTTAGGTGTACATATTGATGGTCTGCTAAACTGGAAAAATGAGATAACTGCTATAACAAATACACTGAGCAGTGCATGCTTTGCAATCCGGACCTTAAGGGATGAGTTGCCCATAACTCAGCTTCGCATAATATACTTTGCTTTGGTTGAGTCAAAGCTGAGGTACAGCATAAAGTTTTGGGGGCACAGCTACAACTATAATCTGAATGCAGCCTTTATTATGCAAAAGAGAGCCCTGCGTACCATGCTACGTATTAAACAAATAGAATCTTGTAGAGAACACTTTGCTCAACTTAACATATTAACAGTACCATGTCTTTATATCTTAGTATTACTTAGCCACTTAGTAAAGAATTTAAGTACATTTGAAACTACTGAGCAGCGAAAAGCTCGACAGGCCACAAGGAGAAAAGATCTACCCAGTACAATACAACCTAAGCTTAATATTGTAAAACATTCCTCAAGAGTACAATCTGTCATCATTTATAACAAATTGCCAATAGAATTTAAATCAATTTACAGTTTAAATATATTCAAAAACAAACTAAAATGTTTCCTGCTGAAGAAGTGCTATTATAGTATTGATGAATATCTTAATGACAAACTACCGTCTATTGATGAATGATGTAAATTACTGTTTATATATATTTTAATGACATACCTTTTTGTAATTATTGTTTTGACTCTACTTTGACATTAATTCCTACTTAAAATTATTAATTAATTGTATCCTAATATGTTGTATTGTTTTTAAGTTTATATCTGGCAATGTATTTTTTATTATAAGATTTTATATGCAATATTCGACACAATTTATATTGTTATGAATAAATGACTTGAACCACCAAATTTTGTTCCAATGCGTTGGAACAAACTTTAAAATTTTTAATTATAATCAATTTTCTGATTGAGTAATGTTAATAAAAGCCATTTTTATTACAAACAGAAACCCTGTTTGTAATAAAAATGGCTACCTCAAAGAGCGCAGATGACATGAAAATGCAAACCGTACTGACAGTAACAGGGACACCTGCGGAGAAGTAGGAAGGGAAGCGGGCGAGTGAATTCAATCATGCCAACCTAATGATTTTGACAGCTCCAAGTGCATAGTTATAAAAATTGGGTGATGCCAATGCTGGTTTATCTGCCGCCATTTGAAATTGTCCTGCCGACGTTAGCTTAGTTAACATTTTTATTGGTTTTACAATATTTTAGTATTAAGTTTCGATTGCTTATTACTAAAATATTATATTAGTTCCAAGGTTGTGTAGTCATTGGTTCCAACGTTTGTTATATACAAACATAAAAGTGCAGAACTATACGCAATTCAATTACAAGAACCCGTTTCGATTGACTTTGTCCTAAGAGAATACGGACCCTGTTTGGTCAGGCTGTATTTGTTTATTTTATTGTTCGAAAAATGTGGGTGATTTTGATGTGCGATGTAGAAATAGCGAAACGCGATGTAGGGACATAATGCAAACAAGCAGCTCGCTTGGGGAAGGAATTTCCATTTTACAGGAGATCACAGCCACACATAATCTGTGTAGTTTAAATCCCTTGCGGTCTTTAAACTGCGACGACGACAACACCTTATGGCCGCACAAAAAGAATTTGGTGACATAAATATAAATAATGTATCTTTCATTTAAACAGTAAGGATATTTAATTTAATAATATTTATTTTTATTATAAATGACCTTTAATTTTATTTATTTATATTTTTTACATTATTATTTAGGAAACTACACACATTTGCACTTACATTATACATTCTCATCATCACTAAAATACTACACATATCGATTACACACTTAAAGTTGCTCGACATCGGCACCATCTACAGGGGTCCAGCAGAATACCAGCGTCAGTCTACTTAAGCAGTAGCCTGACATTATGCTGAGCTAGATACCTATTTTGTGCACAGAGACACATGGTACACTGGAGCAAATAATTTTTTTTTTCTGTATGTGTTTTAATTTCTTACTTAGTACCTAATCTTGCTATAATTTTCTGTCTTTACTATAGTCATGTGTCTTTTGTTCATCAAAATAAATGCTCTTTCTTTCTTTCTTTCTTTCTAGATTAATAAAACACCGACAGTAATAATTAATACAATATAATTTATTCAAATATTACTGCACTACATATGTATATTGCACTACATATACTCTATAACACTACTGCTTACACCACTTCAAACTCAAACCCAAAAGACCCGTTTCGTCTCTGTTTTCTCCGTTTTATGTCTTGACAGCGCGCGCAACTTACCGACGCGTTCACACTATGTTGTCAGTCGATAGAAATAAGTAATCTACCGATATCTAGTAATAATTTTAATCGTAACACCTAGTAGTAGTTTATACGTGTATCATAATAATTTATTTGTGTGATGTTGGGTGGTACAAACATAGTATAAGCTACTGTCTAGCGCACTGTCACAATAATAAATACACAATTTCATTTAATAAAATAAATGCAGGAAATTGTGAATGCTTGTTTGTCATCTAAGTAGGTAGTATTAAGAAAACACAGAATAAAATAAATGAAAGACAAGCAATACCTTTTTATCTCTTTCTCTCGGTCTCTCTTTAACTGTCATCAAAACTAAGTACCTACATGGTTTAATTTGTCAACATAATCAAATTATAACCCCGGTTTATTGAATCGAACCAAATCCATTGATTAACTCCAACCACAATAAAGTTGGTTCCTTATTAGATTAAAGATGCCAACAGCCGATTTATCAAGGAAAGGAAACAGTCTTTATTTTTTTTATACTACTAAGGTGGAAAACAAGCATAAGCGCGCCTGATGTAAAGCCTGTGACCCTAGCCTATGGACTCTTGCAGTACCATAGGTATCATTTGCGTGTTGATGATTCGCCGACCTATTTTTTCCATCACCAGGACTTCAAGATGAAGTATCCCTGGGATAGGAAAACGTTTCTTTCAAAACGCATCCCTAAATGAGCCCTGGAGGACTCACACAAGTCACACATAGGAACACAAGTACACTTCGTGTCTAGTTATATGGCGGTGGTCTTCTATAAGGTGGAGTTTCTGCCCCAGTCAGGCTTGCTAACTAGTATGGTGACATCATCAATAATGCCTGTTCTGTTTAAAATCATTTTGATTTTCATCTACGTCTCCAATTATCGACGTACAGTAACAATTTGATATGTGTTACTAATTGTGATAGCACAGAGGGTGACGCAACCTAAAAAGGTGGCCGAATCGATATTGCCGCTGAAAATCAGCGCTGTTGTGTTGCACCCTTTGCAGGTTGCAGCATAATTAGCAATATGCTGAGCGATGGCCGTTTTTAACATGCGTGTGGCGTACTTCTGCACACAATTTTTTTTTCTTTCCTAAATTGTAATTATTTGCGGTTATATTGTTTTTCTTGTTTTATTTTAAATGTCTTTTGTTTTTGTAATCCTTTTGTTTCTATTTTAATGTTGTGCGTCATCTGCGTGTTAAAATAAATTGTTTTTCTTTCTTTCTTTCTTCTTCTATATTGAGGCGCCTACTTCTAAGGAATTAAATTTATTCACACGGCAGCGATATCAATATCCCCCTAACATGTTTAATAATAGATCTATGGCATTTCAGAAATAAACACTTCAAAGCAATTCTGTAAATAAATTATGCCCAGGTTATGTTTCATGGGCACGACATGAAACGGGAAATTAATCGGTCATGTGTATGGCCGTTTATCTTACTTATGGGTGGGGGAATTTGTCAGTGCATTACTAGTTATAATCATAGCAATAAGTTTTTAGTGTATATATTCTAATACTAGCGGTTCGCCCCGACTTTATAATAGCAACCCATATATGTCCCACTGCTGGGCACGAGTCTCCTCTATCAAGAGAGAGAGTGGGATTAAGGCCTTAATTCACACACGCTGGCCTAATGCGGGTTGGTGAATCAGACATGTTTTTAGAATTTCTTCTAAGACATGTGGGTTTCCTCACGATGTTTTCCTTCACCGTTAGCAGATGTGGGCTCAGCAGTAATGAGTATTTAGATAATATCACGTAGTTACTTCCACGTACTCCCCACCAATATGTATCGGAGATATTGCCGATACATCATTTATTATTGTATAAATACACGTACATTTATGTTAATAAATAACTTATATTGTGTGGAACTTATGGCTCTCATTTATCCACCCCTATACGTTCACATTGGTGACCCCGACCCTGACTAGCAACGGACCTGGTTTCTGCCTGCCGGCTAAGAAGATTGAAGAACATCATCAACGAGATATCCAGTGATCGCACATTTCAATTGGCTTCCCACAAGCGGGTCCCACCAATTGGAATTTCAAGAGGCAATATTCACGGTTATTATCGCCGGCACGTAACGTCAAGAAAATGGCAACATGTCCTAAGCAGAACGCAGCCGGTACGAACTACGTACCAGTTGCACAACACCAGATCGCTCCGCCAGTGGAAGACAGAGCGTTAATAGAAACGCTCTCCATACAGTCTCGTATATCAGACTTCTGGCCGGCGTACCCTACGTTATGGTTCGCCCATTTTGAAGCAGTGATGGCCCCGCAGAAAAAAGGTGACGATGCGCAATTCCAAGCGGCCGTTGCCCGACTCGGCTTAGATGCGTTGCAGCAAGTAAGCGATATAATCGCGACTCCGCCTGAGTCTGACAAATACAAGGCGTTAAAAACACGTCTCATTAGCGCCTACGAAGAGTCAGAGGCTCGCAAGCTTCAGAAATTGATGGAAGAAATGGAACTCGGCGATCAAAAGCCATCTCAATTATTACGCAAGATGCGTGAATTAGCCGGAAGCAAGATTCCCGACGATACGCTACGCATAATGTGGACAAAACTTTTGCCACCGTCAGCACGAGCCGTTTTGAGCGTCGCCGACCCAAAGGACTTAGATAGTCTATCAAAAATTGCTGACAAGATAATTGAAAACTCCATGCCGCAAAACCAGATCGCACAAGTTTCAAGTAGCAATGACATGAGCTATCTTCGCGCGAAATTAGACAGTATGGCTATGGAGATAGCAGAATTAAAGAGAGGCCAAGGACGAATAGGAAGATCACCGCACCGCGAAAAGTCACGTTCAAGGTCAAGATCAAATTCCCGGAAAGCAGCATGGATATGCCGTCCACATATGAAGTATGGCGTAAATGCGTTTAGATGTTGGAACGAACAAAAATGCGCATTCCGAAAGCCGTCGGAAAACTAACATTGACTCCGACTGTGGCAGTACTCGGCGTCAATAATACCCCAAACTGTCGACTATGTGTTACCGACTTAAACAGTGGTACACAATTTTTAATAGACACGGGGGCAGAGGTATCGGTGCTGGCAGCGAAGAATCGAAAAGTCGCAAATAACTCAAGCGCGTACACATTATACGCTGCAAATGGAACATCTATACGTACTTACGGCGAAAAAACAATGCATCTCAACTTGGGACTACGTCGCGTCTTCAAGTGGACATTTATAGTAGCTGATGTACGACGTTCCATCATAGGAGCAGACTTTCTACAAAATTATAAGCTACTCATCGATTTACACGCGAGGAAATTAATTGATAAGGCCACTGAATTATGTGTTATTACCAAGGTTACGCAAGATGCCGATGCGACAATTCGCACGATCGACCGTAATAACACGTATTATGACATCTTGCAAAAATACAGTGAGTTGACTAAACCGCGTAATAATAGCATTCCGACGCATACAATTCAGCACAGAATAATAACAACAAACGTGAACCCTATTCACGAAAAAGTACGCCCATTGAATCCAGAGAAATACAAAGCCGCCAAACGTGAATTTGAGAAGATGATGGAAGATGGAATATGTCGACCGTCCAGCAGTCCTTGGGCATCTCCCTTACATGTGGTGAAGAAGAAAAACGGTGAACTTAGGCCTTGTGGCGACTACCGTCGTTTAAACGCTATTACGGTTCCCGATCGTCATCCGATTTCCCGGATGCAGGATTTCGCCTACATAATGAAGGACAAAACAGTATTTACGAAACTGGACATTCGCCGGGCATTTCACGTCATAGATATCCATCCAGATGACATCCCAAAAACCGCCATCATAACGCCTTTTGGACTTTTTGAATTTATGAAGATGACATTCGGTCTACGCAATGCTGCGCAAACGTTTCAGCGATTTATGAATATGGTGCTAAAAGGTCTGGACTTCGTATATAGCTTCATCGACGACATTCTCATATGCAGCGATGAAAATAGTCATTAACAAGACCTGGAAGAAGTATTTAGAAGACTTCAAGAACATGGCATTACACTAAATATTAAAAAATGCGAATTCGCCAAATCCGAGTTAGATTTTCTCGGATATCGCATAAATGAAGACGGTATACGACCATTACAAGACAAAATAGATATTATCTCAAGCTATCCCAAGCCGAAGACTATACAAGAGCTCAGACGATTTCTCGGGATAGTAAACTTCTATCGGGCTAACATGCCTCACGCAGCTGAACACCAAAGGGAACTGAACCTGTATTTACACGGTGCTAAGAAGAACGACAAAAGACTCGTTCCATGGACAGAGGAAGGAAATAGGGCATTTGAAAAATGTAAACAAAGCATGCGCTGTCACACTTTTTCATCCCTCAATGACGTCACCTCTGGCACTTATGACGGACAGTTCAAATACGTGTGCGGGTGCTGTACTACAACAGAAGATCGATGGGCAATGGCAACCACTTGGTTTCTTTTCCAAGGCTTTAAGCACGGCTCAACGAAACTACAGCACTTACGATCGTGAATTATTGGCAATATATATGTCTATCAAACATTTTCGCCACATGATAGAAGGAAGAGAATTTACAGTCTATACCGACCATAAACCGCTAACATTCGCACTTAGCAAAGCCTCATCCAACAATGACACGCCTAGAAGACTACGACATCTAGATTTTATCTCGCAGTTCTGCTCGGAGATTAAGCACATCCCGGGCGAACAAAACGCTGTAGCAGATGCACTATCGAGAATCGAGGAAATTAGCTTCCCTAGCTTTATTAACTATGGGGAATTAGCCACTGAACAACAACAAAGCAAAGAATTAGCTGAATTGTTGCAGAATAAAAAGCTACACTTTAAACGGTACACAATACCTAATAGCGACTTACAAGTCGTATGCGAGACGTCTACAGGAAAACTTCGACCCTATTTACCACTGCAGTTCCGGTACCCAGCATTCACAGCAGTACATGGTCTCAGTCATCCGGGGATACGAAGCACAAGAAAGATGATGTCTGAAAAATTCTTCTGGCCTACCATGAATAAAGAAGTTGGAACATGGGCAAAGACATGCATAGATTGTCAAAGGTCAAAAATTAATCGTCACACTGTCTCTCCACTCAACGAGTTTCCAAGAACAGAGAGATTTGAGCACATTCACTTAGACATAGTAATACAACCTATATCACCAGAGTATCGCTACTGTGTTACCATCATCGATCGGAAGACAAAATGGCCCGAAGCAATACCCGTAGCAAACATCACCGCTGAAACCATATGCACGGCACTAATAAGTGGTTGGATTGCGAGATTTGGTTGTCCATTAACGATAACAACCGACCAAGGAAGGCAATTTGAATCAGATTTATTCCATCAGCTAACAAAGCGTCTCGGAATAAATAAAATTCGTACTACGCCGTATCATCCGCAAGCGAACGGGCAAGTTGAAAGATGGCACAGATGTCTAAAAACAGCATTAACTTCATGCGAAAATAGCTCGAACTGGGTAGCTAACTTACCAATGGTCCTACTGGGATTACGCACTGCAATTAGCGAGAAAAGTGGAATAAGTGCAGCACAAAGGACGTACGAAACAACCTTGCGATTGCCAGCTGATTTTTTCGCTGACACAATCAAAACATCGCAGTCCGACGCCGTATACGTCACACAGCTATCGAATGCTATGCGCGCCCTACAAAGCGAGACAGTTACGAGACATAATACGAATAGAAAATGTTACGTGCACAAGGAGTTAGAAAAATGTGATTATGTTTTTCTTAGAAGAGACATGATGAAAAAGTCACTGTGTGCTCCTTACGAAGGTCCTTACAAAGTTCTGCGACGTGAAGGAAAATGCTACACTATCCAGCTTCCGGACCGAACCGTCGTCGTGTCCATAGATCGTCTAAAACCAGCATTTATTCTACAAACTACAGAGGACAAAGTGCAGAAAAATAAAACAAAACAAACATCGGTTACATCACCCGCAGTTAATGCACCTGATAATAAAGCAGCGTTTGCAGAAAGAAGCTCGCGACTAGTAACTCGATCCGGTCGCATTGTAAAACCGACAGTGAGATTTGCGTTCTAAGCAAACTGTTTGTTTACATTATTATAATAATATGTTTAATTGTTTATACCTAGTAAATTAATTAATTGTTTTATATTGTTATATACATTTTTACACTAGGATACTTTACTATTTTAAGGTTTTTACAAACGGTATACATCCATTGATAGTTTTAAATTTTACAATGTATTTAGTTTAATATTATTAAATATAATGTTTTCCTTTTTTTCAAAAGGGGGAGTGATGTGGGCTCAGCAGTAATGAGTATTTAGATAATATCACGTAGTTACTTCCACGTACTCCCCACCAATATGTATCGGAGATATTGCCGATACATCATTTATTATTGTATAAATACACGTACATTTATGTTAATAAATAACTTATATTGTGTGGAACTTATGGCTCTCATTTATCCACCCCTATACGTTCACAGCGAATCATTGCGATTAGTACATATAATCTCCACAAAGTGAAATTGACATTGGTACTGCCGCCCGGGATCGAACTCGCACCTCTTGCGTGCAAGTCTTACTCTTACTTTCCCACTCGGCCACCACCGCTCTCCCGCCCCGACTTTGCCCGGGTTAAATTTCCTTTTTTTCCCGTAAGAACATTCTACGGAGTATTAGAAAACTATAAAAAAATATAAACAAGATCGGTAAAGTCATTCTCAAGTTATGTCATGACCAAGGGAAATAGGTTTTCATCCTACTAATATTATAAATTTGAAACTTTGTGAGGATGGATGGATGGATGTACGAATGTTTGTTATTCTTTCACGTAAAAACTATTAAACAGATTTAGATGAAATTTGGCATAGAGATGGATTATAGCCCGGAAAAGCGAATAGGCTAGGAATAGGCTTTTTATCGCGATAACCGACAGAGTCGCAGGCAACAGCTAGTATAATATAACACTATGATTAGAATTATTGACTAATGTCAAAGAGCAAAATATTCTTCAATAAACAGTCGATACAGCTGCGCCCAGTGCGGTCTACTAAAATGTATAAAGTTATAACCAAATGACAGTTGCAAAGACGTTTACGGAGTTTAATGTTTTATGTAGCCATAGAGAATAATGCTTCTGGCTAAACTGTCCATCAATCCATTATTATTATTGCAGAAGTTCAGTTTTGGCTACAGGATTGTACAACACACCGCACAGTGGTAAATGGTGAGGACTATTTACCACTGTGCGGTGTGTTGTGGTTTGGATTCTAACGTAGTAAATACAAAGTCAAAGTCAAACTCATTTATTCATTTAGATCAAATACATGATACTTATGAACGTCATAAAACCAAATGCCAGCATACTTTTTTCCTACGGCCAATTCGCTGACTATGGTAGGGCCTCGAGAAGAATTGGCAAGAAACTCGGGTCACTCTTTTTAATCGCCAGAATATAACATTTACAATTTGGTATAGGTTACAATATTAGTGGTAGATAGCCACCCCAAGTAGCACCCGTTCACGATGACAAATAATACTCTACAAGTAATTGTTCCAAGTTTTGGTGTAATTTGTGTCCGTTAATTGTGTGTTTATAACGTCCTCCGCGACGCAGGGCTTGCTCAGAAGAAAAAATCATGTATCTTATTCTGCACGCAAAATATATAATTTGGAAACCTGTCGTCACTAATTTTAGTTTTAATACCTCTGTTTATAGTTTAATTAAATAACCTGCGAGAATACCAGTGGTCCAGGCCTCAACATTAAAGCTGACGCAGGGACTTTATTTGCTTGCTTGTAAATGTGGTAATTATGAGTTTTATTTAATGTAAGAGCAAATAAAAGAATTATTTCTTTCTTTTCTTTTACATATATTTTTGGTTCAGTCAGTTTGCATACTACCGTAATTGTAATTAACAAAACATCTCGCGTGTATCTTTTGATATATAATAAAAGAGTAGCGTAAATTCCTTGTTAGTTCTTCTCATGTACATCTGTCGGCGAAACTGTAGATAAATTATTATGTTTTTTGTTTACCTATTTTATAGTAGTATCTATTTGTTAAAAATATCTGAAAACTAATGCGTGGATCTAGGTGATCTGTAACATTAGTTTACCCACTTCAGACACCAAATCTCTCACAAAGGAATGAAATACAATTGTGAAATCAACTTTATTATTAGATACTAGCTGTTGCCCGCGGCTCCGCCCGCGTGGATGTCGGTTATCGCTGTAAAATGTATGTATGCCTATGTGTTATTCCAGACCATAATCTATCAATTTTATCCAGATCTGTTCAGTAGTTTTTACGTGAAAGAGTAACAAACATTCATCCATCCATACATACTCACAAACTTTCACATTTCTAATATTAGTAGGATTATTTATTAGGTAGGTTTTTTGTAACCTTATTTTTAATGTATGAGTCCTAAGAATATTGCCTATACAAAGCCAAGGCCTATATCTTTCATCTTTTAGTATAACAGCCTTAAAAAACTTGATTTTATTACCTACGTTACCTGTAAAAACGTTGTAATTTTCATGTTGGGCGTAATTGCTTTTGGTTATAATTTATTCATCACGTTACTTGAGTTATGAGTGAATTACTATGGAAGTCCCCTGTCTGCTATGAAATATAGTTTTTCTAGTGACACGCAAACTGCATTCAACCTAGTTTTTTAAACTTTAGGTGGCAAATGAGTAGACGGCTTGATGGTAAGCAGTTAAGCAGCCTAATTATGAATTGTTATAACTGTGCACTCGGAGTTGTCAAAATCGTTAATGTCCCTGTGCGGTCTGCACTTACGTTTTGTTTGCGCTATTTGAGTATACTTATCGTTCTTTGTTATGATAAAAATGGCTTTTATTCTTATTACTGTCCATACCTATCACTCAAAATGATTAATAATAGCAACCTTCATATGTCCCACTGCTGGGCTCGGGTCTCCTCTCCTCTATCAAGAGAGAGAGGGTTAAGGCCTTAATTCACCCACGCTGGCCTAATGCGAGTTGGTGAATCAGACATGTCCTTAGAATTTATTCTAAGACATGTGGGTTTCCTCACGATGTTTTCATTCACCGTTAGCAGATGGCGAATCATTTGATTAGTACATATTAAACTCCACAAAGTGAAAATCACATTGGTACTGCCCGGGATCGAACTCGCACCTCTTGCGTGCAAGTCGCTTACTTTCCCACTCGGCCACCACCGCTTTTTAACCGCTCAAAATGATTGATGTAATGACTAGCTGTTGCCCGCGGCTCCGCCCGCGTGGATGTCGGTTATCGCTGCAAAAAGTAGCATATGTGTTATTCCAGACCATAATCTATCTGTGTGCCAAATTTCATCCAGATCCGTTCAGTAGTTTTTACGTGAAAGAGTAACAAACATCCATCCATCCATCCATCCACCCACCCATTCTTACATACTTTCACATTTATAATATTAATAAGTATTAATATGTAAATTATCATTAAAATTTTGTTCCAATGCAACCAACATGGCATTATTTATGACATTGACAGCTGCCCTGCTGCTGATGTATCATTTACACGATGACAACCTTGTAGTGTATTTACAGCCTCTGTCAACTTTAGCAAGTATATATAAATAAGGATATAAAAAGAGTGTAATTACTTCTGTTTTATCCTTATTTTATAGATTTTCTGGCGTCTGAATAATATACCCTAAACATGTGATTCTTTTGGTAATTTTAAGCAGTTTTATCTCGCCTACACTTATTTAAGAACTAGTAAGAATAACGGAGTCTTTTGTATATGTAATAAACATTAAGGATCTTGTTCGGACGAAAGTAAATATTAGTTAAAAGTAACCTCCCGTGGGATAACTATCTTTAATCAAGTTATGAGTAGTAAGGTCTGGTTAAGATAAGTTAAATATAAGTAACTTACATACTCGGTCTTGTGGTCTTAGCTAAAGAGGTTTGTGATGGTATTTTGTAATTATTCTAAAACGTGACTAAGGTATGAGTTTCGTTGCTGCAAAGCTTTTTATTTTAACTAGCTTATAACCACCAGCTTCACCCGTCATGTTGTTTCTTAAATATTTTTTTTTTTTTTTAAAGACAACTCCCGCACTAGAGAGCAAGCTCTGTGTCGCGGGGGACTTTACGAACATACAATTAACGGACACAAATTACAACCAGACTCAGAACAATTCTTTGTGGGTCACACAAAGTTTTGTCCTGTGTGGGAACCGACAACCTTGTGCACAGCAGGCGCATACTGCGGCCACTGGACCACCGAGGCAGTATTACTCATTGTAAAGTTTCATCAAAATCCGACCTGTAGATTTTGCGATTTTGCTTTTTGGATTTTAAAGAGTGGTTAGTGGACAATCTTACAAACGCTATTAGGTCTCTGATATTATCAAATGACTATTAACAGTGCGTGCCCAATGTGTCGAAACACGAACTTACATGAAGTACCATCTATAGCCATCTTTATAATTTGTTTTTATGAAGTTAAAACTTCTTAAAAATCGAACCTACCTACCAAAATGGCGTCTCGTTTCATTAAAATAGTTTTTGCAGAAATACAATGTTACTTCAATAACTTGGCTATGGATAAGCGTATTGCTATCAGTGCGGTCTTGTTACAAAAGAGAAATAGGTAGTGTCAGTTTCATGTCAGTCTCGCCCTACTATCCGTAGAAAGATCGGACGACGTGAATGCGACTGCAAATCTCCATTGATAGAACCGCGAGCGCACTCTATTTAAAACGGTGATTTTTGTACTACTTAGATGGCTAAGAAGAATACAGCTCGCTTGATGTATGCAGTTACCGTAGCCTATGGATGCTTACCTTAAGCATAACTTGCGTGTTACCTATCCTAAAAATTGTTACACAAGGTCTTTGTGATTCCTCAAACGTTTTCTTACCCCAGGGATATCCCATCCCTCAAACACATGGCGTCAGGCGGGCCGTATGCTTATTAAAGACATACGTTCGTACTTGTCTATTTTCTGTCTATTTCTAACATATGTTCTTTGTTATCATTATGGTGTACAATAAAGAATTATCTATCTATCTATCTACGTTGAATAAAAAAAGGTAACTTTTAAGCACCGATACAAAGTACGAGGTAAGTCTATACTCATATTGATGGTTCAGTGGCTTAAGTGATTACCTCGCCATTTACTACTGCGCGGCGTGTTGTGGGTTCGATCCCCATATGGGACAATAATTGTGAGATCCATAAATGGTTGTCCCAAGTCTGGGTGAACTTTGTGTCCATTAATTGTACGTTTGTAAAGTCCCTCGCGACACAGGGAGTTGTATTTTTAAAAAGAAAGAAAAGAAAAACAAAAGATTCGTATTTTGAATTTTTCTTCTTAATGAATGAACTTAAAAATTACTTCATCAATTTAAAAAACTGTTTTACCTATATGAAGTTACATTATCAACGAGTAACATAGGTTGTATTTTGAATAATATATAGCCTATGTTATTCGCTGATAATGTAACCGTGCGAAGCTAGGACATACCGCTGAGGTTTAATATAAAAACTAAGTACTTAATCTAATATATAGCAGTACTTAGTTAACGCTATCATGTGTTTCCAGGCGCGCGTTTGATGTGTTTACACTGCTCGCATTCCTATTGAGGGTTAGCGAGGAGTTTCCACATGGGTGGCATTAGCAAACTACATGAAAATGCTTTTTAAACAAGGTCTTCCGCAACAATGGCTCGGATAAGATTAGGTTTTCGAGGAATATTGTTAAGAGGAATTTTTTAAGTTTCTTTTAGTAAGTTGTGAATGAAATTGACCTCTAGAGATTGAAAAATGAGATTGTATTATACATATACGATACGATATAGGATACGTATACGTACGTAGGTTGTTTGATGACAGTGTAATATGGTGTGATTTAAAAAAATGGATTTGAATCATTATTTATTAAGTACAAACATTATGAATTACTGAAATCGGAAAAAAATATATAAAAATGAATCCCTATATACATGGTCACGCCATGATTTGAAAACGACTTCATCGATTTTTATCATGTTTTTTTAAGTTTTCTTATTTGTAGAAGGTTCTTAAGGGAAAAAAGCATTGAGAGAATAGTTAAACCCGGGCAAATTCGGGGCGGGCTTCTAGTTTACTATAAATTTATTGACAGAAAAGCCCAAAAGCTATTTGGCCCAACCTAAAATTCAGACTATTAGACCTTTGTGGGTCTTCTCGATCAGTAATTGCATATATCCACGCAGCAGTAGATATTAAAATACGAACATAATATACGCAATATTTACAGGCTTAAAAACTACACCATTTTCATTGCCGCATCATATCGTATCGATTTACTGTTGTGTCATTATTATTTTAATCTAACTGCAATACGCAATATATATCAAAATTTAACTCTGATTTATAACAGCAAACAGATAAGATCAGAGGACTCGTTTTATTTACGCCACGTTGGTAGATTTATTGCCGCCGTTGATCGGTTGAATCGCCATATTAGATATATACGCGGGAAACCATTAAATTGCTTCATTGGTTTAACTTTAGCTGAGTTATAAAAGGAAGCTATTAATTTATTATGATCACTAAACGAGGAACGTTACTTAGTTGGCAATTTGGAGTAAACGGTCAGAGTTTTACAGTTAAAATAATGTTTGTGATACGCAAAAATGTAGTTAAATTGGACTTTTGCCAGGAAACAGCTAGGTACCTCCGCCCTACAGATGATTTGATTACAAAGTCCTGGATGCGATTCCCGCTGCGGTATTCCGTAAGAGCGAAAACCAAGCGACCGCAAAAACGGAGCAAAAACTGGCTGTCAGATTGACAGTCGGTATTCCGTAAGAGCGAAAACCGAGCCTTTTTGACGTTTAGCAATCTTGTGTGCCGTTACCGAGCAATCACAACTGTCAGTTTGCGATCGCTGTTTCTTAGAGAATCAGCCGGCCGGATCGGACTAAAAATGTATATTGGGCGCTACTCTCAAGTAATCCGTAATAAATGCCCAACATTTGTAAATTGGCGATGACTACGCACCTGTGTTTTCTTTCTTATTTCTCTCAGGTCGTGTTAGATTGGCGTCCCATCAGACTATAAGAGTGGACCTGTATTTCCATCGAGATTAGTCGCTGTAACCAAAATTCAGTGACGAGTACTATTTCCTTCCGCTCTTTCTATGTATATTATATAATCAAAATCCCTTTTTTTTCTTCTCTCTTTTAACTTACTTAATTGTAGCTTGTGAACCTACCATGAAATTGAAAGGCAGACTAATCTATGAAACTGTTATGTATTGAAGATAGCACACCAAATCTGCTGAATGTCTTTATTAGAATCTTTTGTTGTTACACTTGTACATTTTTTTAAATAAAAGACAACTCCCGCTATAGAGAACAAGGTCTGTGTTGCAGGGGACTTTACAAACATACAAATAACGGACACAAATTACAGCCAGACTCAGAACAATTCTTTGTGGGTCACACAAAGTTTTGTCCTGTGTGGGAATCGAACCCACAACCTCGTGCACAGCAGGCGCATACTGTGCCCACTAGACCACCAAGGCAGTCGATATGTTACACTAGCACTTATTTACTCTAGATAATTCACTTTAAACTATTTATATTAATTATTATGACGAGAGCACGTCTACGCGATATTAGGTTGTAGTTGAGAGAAAGAGATAGAAATATAATTTAGTATGGCAATACTAAACAGAAACTAACTATTATAGTATATTGCACGGCGGGCTTGTTGTTGACACTCTTGTTCCATTCCGCGTGAGCCACGGCCAAAAGGTATTAAAATATAATTGTGTTTCAATGCGGGTAGATCGCTTTTATGAAAATATATCACGTTGTGCCTATACTCAATTAATCATAAAGTACTCCGATTAGAGAATCGATATAGATAATGAAATGTTTTATAATAAAACCAGCCGCCTGCCCCGGCTTCGCAATTAAAAATAATTATTATACCTCACATTTCCTAATGCGCTTAACATCTACAAGTAATATACTTATTAAAAGAAACTGAATATTAATAACACTGAAAATTAATACAATCATGCTCCATTTACCTCTATATCGCTTGAAGTTTCGACCACGTTACACCAGCGGCCGTGCTCACAAACTGACAATTTCAGCTTGATATACCTATTGTATATTTGAAAAGTTAGTAATAATTGGAGAAGTTCATCAAAACTTTGAAAAATTAACGCCAATGCAGTATAAACATAGTCCCAGCTGCATCCACGTTATACCTATTTATTTTGCTGTTTAACATTATTTTACATTTTAATGAAAGTTTCTCTCTTTGTTTCTAAAAGTTAATTTTACTTTGTTAGTTGACAACCATGACGGAGGTTCATGTCTACATTTTAACAACATAATAGAGTGAAAGTAAATTAATTCATAGTTGGTGTTTAACGTACTTTTGAATGTCATAGAGAATGAGTAAGATAGACCAGTTGCTATTCGTACAAGTGCCATGAGGACGGGTGCCTTAGGTGGACTATGAGTACCTCGATTTTACGTGATGCTAGATGCCTAGTATTTTTTGAAGTGCAAACTTCTTTAGAAGCATTGAGCACTTGTTTACAAAAATCATGGAACTCGCGTCATCGACACCGAACGCTTTCCATATACAAAAATAATAATTTGAATAGCACGACGATACAATTCACAAGTTACTTAGTTGTCACCATAGTTACTATACTCTGTGCTTGTCACTTCTATCGGCAGTCCCCAAAGACTGCCCCGCATGTTTTTGACGTGACAACGTCTTATAATTCGATGGAGCCGGCTGCACGCACGAAAAAAGATGACGTATGCGGCGTTACCTCGCTCTGAGGCGTTCCATTGTACAAGCAAGAGCCCGGAACGAGCGACAAAGAGGCACAATCAGCCATTCTTGTGACGTTGTCACGTTTAACTATCGTCAGAAAACTGACTTTACAGAAAACCATTTTTTTTTTGGAAGGCACTGCAGGGGTTTTAATTTTATCATACTCTTGTGTATCATTTTTTTAGGTCGGAGAAACGAAGATGATGCTCCAGGTATATTAGGATATACAAGCGTCCATAGGCTGCGGTAACTCCTTACGATTAGACAGATTGTATGTCTTTTGTTTGCCACCTAATTAGTTTAAAAATGTACTTTAAAATGTCAATATTTTATCATACAGTGTTCAACAAACTGTCACTTTAAAGAATTATTCACCCGACCAGCCATGTTCACATTTACCAGCATGTACATAAAACGTGAGGAAATGATAATGTACTTACCCATTATAGGTTTCGCTGTGGCAGCATTGCGTGGCAGTTTTTGTCACAAACATTACAAGCTCTAGTTATATAAAGTCATGCGGGAACGTGCACCCCATTTTAGGGAAAGGAAAATTGTTTGGAATATTTTGAGTGACACAGCCGTTTGATGGTGTTGATTTCAGGGTGACAACGACGCGATGGTAGAAGTACCTACTGCATGTTTAAAGTGCATTTCTCGTCATTTATTGCACGGCGAGTTATGGTTTTAATCCCTACATGCCACAATAGATTGTGTGATCGATAAGTAGTTGTACCAAGTGTGAGTGTCTTTTATGTGCCGTCAATTGTGTGTTTGTAAAGACCTAAAAAAATAAAATACACTGATTTTCTTCTGCTAAAGGTATATGAAACTATTGTTTATCCGCTTTGTTTTGGTGGAGCCTAGAAAAAATATGATAGCCTATATTATTATGCTATTTTGATGTAAAATTTATCTAATACTAGATGTTTTCTGCGGCTTCACCCGCATGGATGTCGGTTATTGAGATAAAAAGGTCATCCAGATCCGTTCAGTAGTTTTTACGTGAAAGAGTAACAATTCATACATCCATACTCACAAACTTTCCATTTATAATATTAGTAGGATAACATTGTAGTTTTATCAAAATATGTCCGTCTGTATAAGTTATCTAATATAATATAATTAACATTGTGATTTAAAATGTTTCTCATGTAAGTGAATGTGAATGATTCTTTTGAGAAATAAATGATCTTAAACCAGAACATTGTTGAATTATCTTTATTTGCCTGTTTTACATTATTGTAATAATATTTATGTGTACAAATCGTGAAAGTTTAAAATATTTTTTTATATTACTCTTAAAAGATTGAGGACGAAGGCAATTAAAAGAAAGAAAGAAAGAAAAATGTTCATTCGAACATACACAGGACATTACAGAAGAAAAAATAAATAAGTACAAAATATGTAGGTATTAAATTAACAACATAACGATAGATATTTAATTTTATAATACTGTGCGATGTCAGAATAAGTCCCAATCTCAGCTTTCAAAACATACTTACAATTAAAATTTAACTCATAATTGAACGACAAGCAAGGTGTGCCTAACGTTTCTAAACGTAATTATATAGACGGTGCATTGTATACAACGATTTATCATATATTGTAGTCACAAAATGGCGGCCATGTATCATGCGAAGTTATAAGAATATATCGTATTTATTTCCTGCGGGGACTAATGCAGGAAAACGGCTACATTTTCCTTCGTTTCTAATAATTTCCTCTTTTATTTTGAAATGAAAATCATTTATTGGATTCAATAGAACTGTAGCGTTTATGTAAGATAAGGAAAAATGGCAAATTAAATTATCTACTGCCAGATTCGCTAATTAAACGAATAATACGGTACACAAGGGGACAGAGAAAATTCACTAATATATTTTTTTCAGAATCAACCTGGGTGTGGCGACACAATCATACAATTAACGAACACAAAGTACACTCACATTCAGTACAACCATTTATGGATCACAGAATTTTTTGTCCCGTGCAGGAATCTAACCCACAACACGCGCCGCGCATTGGTAAATGGCGAGGTAACCACAAACCAACCGTACAGTCCAATATAATACCTACTTAGTAACAAAGGCGGTATTTTATTTTTAAAAAATACTTAGGGGTCCCTAAAAACAAAAAAAATGACAGACTAAATAAATTTACGAAGGCGGGAAGGGCCGCGCCGCTTGTATAAATAAAAATTAAACGTGTAGTCGCGTAGCTTCGTAGCACTGTTACAGCATTTCGTAGGCCCTGTGTACAAAATCGGCATGAAGACCAGAGCCTCTAGACAAGTGGCATAAGCGATAGTCGAATCGAAAAGTCAAAAAAGAAAATGTATGGGATTTGACGTAAGTTTACGACATTAAATCGTAGACTCACGTCAAATTCCATACATTTTATTTTTTGACTTTTCGATTCGACTATCGCTTATGCCTGATGCCACTTGTCTAGAGGCTCAGATATTGTAGCATTTATTGTTTCGAAGCGTTGCGCGTTGTCATAATAACCAAATATTTAACCAAAATTTCTTGACTGCACGGTTAATTCAGTGGCTTAAGTGGTGTCACCTCCAATTACCACTGCGCGGCGTGTTGTAGATTCGATCCCAAAAAATTGTGTGATCAATCCTACTAATATTATAAACGCAGAAGTTTGTAAGTATGGATGGATGGATGGATGTTTGTTACTCTTTCACGCAAAAACTACTAAACGGATCTAGATCAAATTTGGCACAGTGATAGATTATGGTATGTATTAACATAGGCTACTTTTCATCGCGATAACCGACATCTACGCGAGCGGAGCCGCGGGCAACAACTAGTAGTATTATAAAGATGAAATATTTTTGTATTTTTTTTAATGAATAAAATCAAAAGCTACTTGACCGATTTTAAGAATTCTTTCACATGTAGAAAGCTACATTATCAGCGAGTAACGTAGACTATAAGTTATTTTAAAAGAGAAATGAGGCGCCCATGGCTAGGTGCATTCGCTGTTCGGTAAACGATCAGCGGGTTAAGCTACCAAGGGCGCGGTAACCCTATAGATGGGTCACCCATCACCATAGTGGTATTTCATCTGAGCGTCTCCGTGCTTCGGAGGGAACGTTATAAGCCGGTCCCAACTGTCATCAGTCGTTAGATCACGACAGAGACCTAAATATAGGCGATCTAAATAACTCTGTCACCAGGTTGGCCACTAACCATACGATAAAAAAAAAAGAAATAAGGAACCACTACAAAACCTAAATAAATGTCCGTGCGAAGCTGGGACGTATCGCCAGGTAAATATATAAATGATACATCATAACCATAATCCGATTAATGATAAATTAGAATTTCAATATTCTCCGAAGTGGGTTCATAATTTATTTTAATTTTGACGAATAACGTAAAGAGGTTTTCAAATTAATTATTTTACATAATTGTGTAATTGAATAAGTAAATCAAATACTTTCTTCATTTATTAAGCTTTCTTCTAGTTAGTTAAATCTATGCATATGCGAAAGGTGTGGCAATCCTTGAGGAAGGCCTATGTCTAGTCTGTGGACGTTTTTCGGTTGTCATGATTTTTTTTATACTACTTGGGTGGCAAACCGCATAAGCAAGCATCAGGTGGCCGTATGCTATTGTTTACCACTTAAGTAGTATAAAAAAATATCGTTTCAAAATGGTTCAGAAATAATTTATCATATAGCTAGTTACTTGCGTCAGAGTTATTTACTAAGTAGGTCATTCATAAACTCTAAATGGGCAACGCTACATTTGCTAAATTACTCCCAGCAGGAACTAAAATCAATAAATATGTGTACTAGTTTTCGCATGATGATAATATAAATACAAAGAATGAGAAAAATCTGACTGTCTAGAGACATTATGTAGCTGAAAAGTTTGTTTTGTTTAAACTTGAAAACCTATTAAACAAACGAACTTTTTAGCTTTATAATATTACTAGTTGTTGCCCGCGGCTCCACTCGCGTGGATGTCGGTTATCGCTGTAAAAAGTCCATCCATCCATACATACTCACAAACTTTCACATTTCTAATATTAGTAGGATTATTTATTAGGTAGGTTTTTTGTAACCTTATTTTTAACTAGTTGTTGCCCGCAGCTCGGCCCGCGTGGATGTCGGTTATCGCTGTAAAAAGTAGCCTATGTGTTATTCCAGACCATAATCTATCTCTGTGCCAAATTTCATCCAGGACCGTTCAGTAGTTTTTACGTGAAAGAGTAACAAACATCCATCCATCCATACTTACAAACTTCCGCATTTATAATATTAGGATTAGTGACCAGTACATTTATTAATTATTATTACATATTATTGTGTATTTGTTAAAAATACAAATAAAGCCAGAAAGTTTTACGTTCACACTGCAAATTTGAAACACATGACGTATATGGTACACGCTTACAGCTATTGAATGAAAAATCAAAACTAAATATCTACACCTACAAAAATTTGGTACAACAGTAAGTACTAGACTACCTATCTATCTATCGACCTATAGGATTGCGTGTAAAGCTGAATTCTGCAAATGTAGTCTGTATTCTATCTAGATGTTTTGTATGCGTAGCTACGTCGCCGCCCGTCACATTAGTTATGTAGACTGGAAACTGAATCCAACTCGCTTTGGAAATGTCTGTCGCCTACGTGAAAATTTTATAGTATAGTCGGTATAGGAATATACTCGTAGTCTTAGGAACTGTTATAAAAGAGTTAAGAATTCTTTACACTGAAGTATAGTGTTTAAAAGATCGTACTGTGTAGTGAAAAAAAATGTAGTGACAATGTTTTGTCGGATTAAGAACGATTGACTAAAAAAGACTTTTTTTTTATACTACTTAGGTGGCAAACAAGCATACCGCCCGCCTGATGCTAAGCAGTTACCGCGTAGCCTATGGACGCTTGCTTAAGTATCACTTGCGTGTTGCCAACCCATTTTTTTACACCAGGGCTTTATGGTGGGAGTATCCCTGGGATAGGAATACGTTTCTTTTGAAACGCATCCCTAAATGAGCGCTGGAGACCTGTTTATGCCCCTGGTGTTGCAAGCGTCCATAAGCTACTGTAACTGCTTACTAGCAGGCGGGGCGTATGCTTATTTGCCTTTTTGGTAGTAAAAAAAAACATAGGCTTAGGAGGCCTTTTTTATTGTTTGGTTATTGGCCAACCTGTGGCAAAGTTTTTTTTTTTTTTTTTTTTTTTTTTTATACTACTTGGGTGGCAAACAAGCATACGGCCCGCCTGATGTTAAGCAGTATCCGTAGCCTATAGACGCTTGCATTACCAGAGGTATCACTTGCGTGTTGCCAACCCATTTTTTTTACACCAGGGCTTTAAGATGGAAGTAACCCTGGGATAGGAATACATTTGTTTCAAAACGCATTCCTAAACGAGCGCTGGAGACCTGTACTCACACACAGGAACACAACTACACCGCTGTGTGTAGTCATTTGGCTGTGGTCTTCTGTAAGGTGGAGGTCCTTCCCCAGTCGGGCTTGCTCGCTAGTATGGTGCCCTACCTCTCTTAAATAGCCATTAAAGTTACTTAGATAGCCCATATTTAGGCCTCTGTCGTGATCTAACGACTGTTAACAGTTGTGACCGACTTTAACTAACTCCGAAACACGGAGACGTTCTATAATATCTATAAAATTACTGCGGAGGTTTAACAACGAGTACACCTGGTACGGGTGATATTATAGTGATTAATTTTGTTTGCAAATACAGGTGCAATATTTATTCCTTCATTCTCATAGTCCATAAAATGGCAATCGAACACGACTAGAGAGAGACCAGTTGTAGGACCCATTAGTCCTGGTGGCTTCATGTACTTTCTGAGGCACGGCAGTGTATTGAATTGTTTTATTTTATTGGCAGGTGGTGGCCGAGTTTGAGGATGTGGAGCCAGACGCCCTGTACGATGTGCTGCACGATCCAGAGTACAGATCTGTGTGGGACACACACATGCTTGCAGCAGAAGATGCGGGACACATCAACGTCAATAATGACGTCGGATATTATGCCAGTGAGTATATATTTTTAGTTAATAATTTTACCAGATAGTACAAAACAGAGTTATGCTTGGAGTTTCCCTGCGAGATCGAATCAGAAACGAGGAGATCCGTAGGAGAACCAAAGTGACCGACATAGCTAATAATTAAATGGCAATGGGCAGAGCACATAGCTCGCAGAACCGATGGCCGTTGGGGCAGAAAGGTTCTAGAGTGGCGACCACGAACTGGAAGACGCAGCGTGGGCAAGCGTCCAACAAGGTGGACGGACGACCTGGTAAAAGTCGCGGGCAACCGACGGACAAGGTCAGCTCAGGACCGAATGATGTGGAAGACCTTGGGGGAGGCCTATGTCCAGCAGTGGACGTCTTATGGTTGAGATCGAACAAAACAGACCGACATTTTTTTCGTTGTGGGCAACCTACAAACCAACTTAACCGATTTTGAGGAGACTTACTGTCAGATATACTCATGCTACTTTTAGTTTAGAAACATTATTACGTACAAAGAAATGAAAACATGAAGTTGTGAATAAAATTCGAGAACGGTTAATTTTAAGTATAAGTACCTACAGTAGAACGTAGAAGGACTTAACTAGTTCTACATTATAGTTCTTGAAATAAGAAGAAGACTATAGATCACAAACAAAGAAAATGTATGGGATTTGACGTAAGTTTACGACATTAAATCGTAGACTCGCGTCAAATTCCATACATTTTATTTTTTGACTTTTCGATTCGAGTATCGCTTATGCCACTTGTCTAGAGGCTCTGACCTGACCGATGCGCCGCTCGCGTACCGCCCGCGAACGTTTGTTACGATTTAACTCAAAAACTACTCGACATTTAAAAAAAAATCTTTCACTATTAAAAAGCTACATTATCAGCGGGTAACATAGACTATATTTTATTGAAAACAAAATACTGATCTCTACGTAATCTTAATAAATGTCCACCCGTGTAAATCCGGGACGTGCCGCTAGTCTATACTAATATTATAAAGCTGAAGAGTTTGTTTGTTTGGTTGAACGCGCTAATCTCAGAAAGTACTGATTCTTATTATTTTGTTGAATTGTGCATTTATCCAGGAAGGCTATAGGTGGCCAGTCTTTTGGGCACCTTTCCTCAGAACTGCGATCTCAATCAGATATTTTATTTATAGGTTAATACCTTTAAATACAATATCTGATTGTTTGTAAGTAGGTTAGGTTAGGTTACTTTAACGTTTCTATAGGCTATATAACATCACTCTATCATCAATAGGAGCGGAGCAATATTGAGATATGTTACAAAATCGGGGAAATGTACGTTCCGAATTACCACGCGGACGAAGTCGCGGGCGTCCCCTAGTGTTAAATAAAATTGATGTGCAAGACACGCTACGCTACATGCTTTCCTGTTACTTTTGTCTCCAACACAGAACGATAGGTCAACATGAAATAGCGGAAAGGACAAAAAGGTTAATGTGACCCGTTCATCTTCGCTCGCTATCTTGGGTTTGGTCTAAAATAATGCTACACTAACTACTAACTAGACGTATCTACTTGATGTAGTTAGTGCGATTTCTACTTGACTTGTTTTTACTATATCATTGGGTATTATTATATATCTAATATATGTATAAAATTCTCGTGTCACGGTGTACGTTATTGAACTCCTCTGAAACGGCCCGACCGATTTTCGTGAAATTTTGTGTGCATATGGGGTAGGTCTGAGAATCGGACAACATCTATTTTTCATCCCCCTAAATGTTAAGGGTGGTCCCTAATTTTTTTATTTAATTTTTCAGACAAAATTATTTGTTTTTATTTTTTTGTGATTCAGCATTAAAAAATACATACAACCCTTAATTTTCACCCCTCTACGATCAACACCTATTTTTTAATAGCGATATTACTATTTTAGTAGCAAAACAACGTTTGCTGGGTCAGCTAGTTTTTTTATACTACTTGGGTGGCAAACAAGCATACGGGCCTCCTGATGTAAGGCAGTTACCGTAGCCTATGGACGTTTGTAATATCAGAGGTTTCATTTGCGTGTTGCTAACCCATTTTTTTACACCAGGGCTTATGTAATATAGTAACGTAATTTCTTTCTGCTATCATTTTCCTCTAATACATGATTTTCATAAATATGTGACTAACATTAATTATTAAAGTTTGTCACAACATTATATTATGACAGACTTTTGCCACAATTGAATGACGTCAACAGATTTAACTGGCCTGAATTGTAATAATATCTAATCTGATTGATGACTTATGACGCAATACAACGGCCAGAGTAGTCTCCTCTTCTCTTGTAAGTAACTAAGTTTTCTTTTATACTTACTAGGTACTTAGGTGGTACTCGTAAGCAGTTACCGTAGCCTATGGACGCTTGCATTACCAGAGGTATCACTTGCGTGTTGCCAACCCAAATATAAACAGGGCTTTATAATGAAGTTTCCCTAGAATTTAATAAATAACATTTCGTTAAAAACACATTGCTATATGAGCGCTAAAAATCTGTACTTACAGACAGGAACACAACTACACCGCTGTGTAGTTATTTGGCTGTGGCCTTCTGTATGATGGTCCTTCCCCAGTCCTGCTTGCTTACTAGTATACTGCCTTAGCTCTCTTTATTTAATCAAAAACGGAGTTTCTAGTTAATTTCCGCGAGAAGTAGGTACTTGTTAATCTACTAGAATATTGCTTTTACACAATCATGTTGTAATCAATTGGCAGTTAATAAAGTGGTCAGCCCGCCTGCTGCCTCGCTATACCTATTAAGCTCTTGATTGATTTCAAATAGCCTCCCTTGGGGCGGGTACGTACTATGAACCTATAATGTTGTCCTTTCTGACATTTTTATTTATGTATCGTTTAAAGAAATATAACTAGATTCGAAATATTGTTGTCTAAAATTTACGTTTAGATGAATATTAATAACTAGCGCCCCGCCTGGACCTAACCCGGATTACAATTTTTTATTTTAATTTCCTAAAAAATCCTTTCTTAGCGTTTCTACGATATAAAATAAACCTAGATAGGATGTAAAGTTTTGCATTGATTTTTGTTTGGACATTTTTTTTATAATTCAAAAGAATAACATAATCTTCTTCTTATCGTATGGTTAGTGGCCAACCTGGTGACAGAGTTATTTAGATCGCCCATATTTAGGCCCCTGTCATGATCTAACGGCTGTTACCAGTCGGGACCGACTTTTAACGTGCCCTCCGTAGCACGGAGACGCTCAGATGAAATACCACTATGCGGTCACCCCTCTATAGGGTTACCGCGCACTTGGTAGCTTAACCCGCTGATCATTTACCGCACAGCGAGTGCCCCTGGCTATGAGCGCCTAATAACATAATGAATAAATTGTTTTTAACCCGCTTTTTCTCTCGATAACATACGAGCAACACTCACTAAATTGCAACATTGTGTTGATATTAAATTCGATAATAACGCTCTTGTAATCTATTTTATCATATTATATTTTATTTAAAAATACATCCAAATCTTAAAATCCTAACATAAATTTTGTGTATGAAGTTTAATCAATAAAAAAATAAAAATATATTATTTATGTTCATTCTTTGATTTGTGATATTATGAGAAAAATGAATAAAGAAAATGTCGTAAATCTTAAAGAACAGCCGCTCCACATCTTAATATTGTTATAATGTGCTGAAGAAACAAAATAAGAAGACAGTCCCTTTGCTTTATCCGGCACGCTCGCGTTCCGACCCAATAGGATAGAATATCAAAACAATGAAAACCTTTCTCTAAATCCGTCGGTTTTGCAAAATAAAAATAAATTATTTAACGTAGGTACTAATAATGCTTGTTTTTCAGCTATTGCTTTTATTGGGATGGGGAAACGTTTACGGAAACGGAAAATTAGTAGGATAGGATTTAGTTGTCTGTTTGTCATAGAATATCCTATGTTATCTGTTGATAAATGGTCGTGTCTTGTCCCAAGACACTATTATTGAATTTAGATCATACAAACTTTTATAATATATTAGTAGCAAGAAATTACAGCAGTATTATAACACCATTAAGGCGAACGCGCCCCACAAAATGTTATTACCTGGTTTACTGTGTTTTACGACACTGATTAAAAGAATATTAAGCTTAGAACCAAAAGGTCGAAAGCTAACCTCCCAAAGACACCTCTTATTACTTACCGGTTAAGGTATATTATACTGTTACTAGAATTAAATTCCCTTAGTAATTGACCATAACTCTCACTGAAGAAACCTATTTTATGGCTAATACTAAACTTGGAATGCTATTCTTATAAATCCTAAAGGTGTTTTCAGACTTTCGCACCCGTACAAAGCGTAACGAGCATTCGCAATGCATTACATTTAGTTTTCCATTACTCTCATCACATAATTGCGAATGTAGTGAAGTCTTTTTTGGTTGCAACACTTTCTGCACTAATTGTGACACAAATAAATTGTAATCACATATCTGGCGATTAAAAAGAGTGGCCTGAGTTTCTTGCCGGTTCTTTCCTTGGGCTCTACCCCTGTCTGTTCAGTCAGCGAACTCGGCATTACGCATTAGCTGACGTCTCATTTGGCATTTTTCATTGACCTGCATAAGTGTCACAGTGTGATTTATACGAATAAATTTGAATTTCTGCGAAAGGCTCCCAAAATAAGACTGGCTATTTTTGCCTTTTTTTGAAGTTAACAAAATAAAATAAATAAATCGCGGGGACTTAACAATCTCACTGCAAGTAACCATTTGTGGATTTTTTGTCCCAGTGGTAAATAGCGAGGTTACCCCAACAAACATGCAGTCAATTTGGCTTGTATATAACAAGCATTACAATTGATCTCAAATTGTTCGCAAATCCGTCCAAATCATGTTTAGGTATTATAAACACACAGGTCTTGTTTTGTCTCGTACGTAGGTGTGGATACACCTTAAAGTTATCCCTTAAAGGTTTAATATGATCTTGTAATCGGGTTACCGTGATAAACAGTAATTATACAAAAGGGGTAATAAATCTCCTAAGGGTCGAAAGTAAATCTCAGATTTACTTTCAGTGAAAACCACTCTTAAGTTTTATGTAACAAGTAAATAATTAGATAAGTTATATATTGGCCGATTTGTTTTCAAGGGTTACTTTTAAAGTTACTGAATCGATTTACTTTTATCGACTTTGGGAAGGAAGAGTTAAGTGTAATTTAATTAAACTTTGTAGGTTGTAAAGGTTCTACAAGAAAGTTAAAGTAGTCAGTAAGTTTAATAAATAATAAGTTTTAAATAAAACGTTTTGTAATATATTTTATTAAGTTTATATTTACAACAATAAAACTATTTATAGGGCCGATCCACACCAGAGCCTTTAGACAAGTGGCATAAACGGTAGTCGTATCAAAAAGTCAAAAAAAGGAAATGTATGGAATTTGACGTAAGTTTACGACATTATATCGAAAAGTCAAAAAAGTAAATGTATGGGATTTGACGTAAGTTTACGATATCATGTCGTAAACTAACGTCAAATCCCATACATTTCCTTTTTTGACTTTGCGATTCGACTGCCGTTTATGCCACTTGTCTAGAGGGGCTGAACTCACTCACAGCAACGCAGCTACATCGCTGTGTGTATTTATTAGGCGGTGGTTTTCTGTAAGGTGGAGAAGTATGGTGCTCTCTTAAAATAGTTTATATTTTTGTTCTACTTACTAACATTGAATGATGATATGAATATGGCTAAGTACCCACTTCTCGTGAGAATGTCAGTCGTAATAATTCCCCAAGCATTCCAGACTCAGAAGAATGTAAAAATAATCATTGACAGGGTTGAATACTTAATATGACTAGGAATCTAGTTTATGATATAGGGTTGATAATAAAAAGATTTTATTATGGATAGTATGAGACGTCCATGAGTCATACCTCATAAGTTATGTCTATTCGAATTATGACACTTATGAGCTGGATGCCTTTGCCGAGGACGAGGTAGATTTGACATGAAGAGGTTGAATTTCAAATCCAAAAACACATTCTTAGTGCTCATCTGTAGTGTAAAATATTTGTTTAAATTTAAGTAAGTAGGAAATCGCCGTCGTAACGTTAGATCCCGAAAACACTGGTGTGAGGAGCTGGACGCCAGAGGTATGGGAGACCTTGGGGCCGATCTATATGCCCAGCAGTAAGACATAATGGGAAAAAGAAACTCGCATGTTATGTTTTTATTTATAGCATCACGCCTTCTTTAATTCACTAAGGTGACAAACAAGCAAATGGATTTGAAAAAAGAATTACTTATCTATCAAATCCACAAAGACAGATCCGGGAGGGAGTTATTTTTGATCGCAATTAGAATTTTAAACACTGTAAATGATTGAAAATAAAATACGTATGTTATATAATTTTTTTAGGCCTAAGGCCTTAGGCATTATATTGAAATTCCAATGCCTCTCATGATAACATTAAATATTATTCTTTATGTGAAGAGCTCGCAAAAAAAAGAACGTTTCTGTGTTATCGCTTTACGTGAAACAAGTATAATGTGGTTTTGAGAGAGATTTATTTACTCTGTACGTGACGAATGAAACATTTTATATAGGTACTTATAGAAGTAAAATGTTATGGTACATTTTTATTAACCACTAATTTCAAAAGCATTTTTTACTTCTTTATGAGAGGTGGTTTGTGTTAAAACATGTTTTCTACTACTAAGCAATCGCCCACCTGTTGGTAAGCAGTTACCTATGGACGCTTGCAGCACCAGAGCTTATCATTCGAGCCTTGCTGACCCTGTAAAATACTTTTAACTCTAGGAAATTTCTCTGTAACCGTAAAGTACAGACGATTGAGGTTTTAAGATATGATTTTTGCTGTGCCATCTATTTAAAAAAAACACATATATAAGTCCCACTGCTGAGCACGGTTCTCCTCTTCACTATCAAGAGACCTGAGAGAGTTTAGGCCCTAGTCAATACACGCTGGCTTTATCCGGATTCATGGGTCAGACATGCCTTAAGGCGTTTTATACATTTTACCTTAAAGTTAATGAAATAACGGTACCTCTTGATAGTAAGCAGTTAATTTGTCAGTAGAACGGCGCTAATAAGTGAAGTCCTATAGATACATAGACGGAACCTCTTTTTTAGCTGAAAGACGTTCACTATTGAACATAGGCCTCATTTAAAGTAGATAAGCAAGTGTAACACCTATTTACTGAATAAGCCTTCTGGTCCAGGTGTACTCCAAACTTGAGACTTAAGGCGCATCCCCATTAGAGATGTACGGGTACTCATGCAGGAAATATGTAGGATGAGCGGCGTGGAAGGCGCATGCATAAAAGATTGGGTCGAAGTGCTTTGCCCGCAAGGTCTGGGCCCTACCAAAGGTGAGTTGTTCGAGCGAGAAAGAGGGATGGAGCTACACTCGTATATAGCGTTTACAGCTCCGTCCCTGGCCCCTATCTCAAAAAATGATGAAAATGAGGTGTAAATGAAACCATTTTTTGTTGGCATTTATAAACAAATGACTGCCAAAAATTACAGTATTAATCTACAAGATGTGTTCCATAATATGGTCTTGTCATAAATTGTATATTAATTCTAAATAGTTTGCAAAAAAAATCACCGAATCAGCACCAAATTATTGAGATTAAAATTATTTGATACCACTTTGACTTTTATGAATTTTTATCAAATAATACGAAAAAAAAACAATATTTGAAGAAAACATACACCTATAATTTGGTTATGTTATATTTAGAATAAGTTTGAATTTTAATTTATTAAAACATCATAGAGCACATCTGTTTGTATTCTCACGCTCGCCTAGAGAATTAGTGTGGTGAGTCGTGTTTGCTTCGCCCAAATGCTCAAGGTCGTTGGTGATATCCCAAGCCTTAAGAAGGAGGCGGCTTAAAGGAATCTTTTTAAGGATGAATTGAATTATCATATAAAACAGTAAATGTGATCTTATGGGTTCAATCGGAGTCTAAGTGGTGTATTGGCAACGAGCCGAGTACTGAACGACTGATATCTTTCTTATTTATTATCAGTTTCTTTGGATTGTTATGGACGTAATACGATTTGATGGTACATTGCCTATTCTAACAAATCGCAAACTTAGTGGAAAAAGGTATAAGGGGAGAAATGCTCAACAGTTTTTAACCTTATGCTCATCGTTATAAGGTCTATAACTTAATTAGCCGAACGGTTGTTACAGTATGCAGAAGCACAAGCCAAAAAAAACACTATCTTAAATTACGTCATTTGAATAAATTTAAACCCTTTTTATGACCGCGGTTTTTAATTAAATAAGAGTTATTCCCTAGTACGGTCCACTTTCAGAAAAACCTCACTAAATATTTCTAGAATTAAAATTCTATACTAGTTCAAAGCTAGACAAAGTAAAGGATTGTACAAGGTGACGTGGACTTGGGGAAGCCTATGTCCAGCAGTGGACTGCGATAGGCTGATGATGATGATGATGATGAGACGGAGTAGTAGTAGCTGGAATTAGGTAAAAAACAACAACCAGATGGCAACCAGACAACTGGCAAACATACTTTGATATATCTTTATACACACATATTATATACTAGCTAATTCCAGCAGCTCCGCCCGTGTGTCTGTTATAGCGGAAAAAGTAACCTATGTCCTTTCCCAGAATACCATCTATCTCCGTACCAAATTTTATAAAGATCCGTTCAGCCGTTTAGTAGTGATAAGGTAATAAACATACAGAGTTACTTTCGCATTTATAATATCAGTATGGATGAAACATATATCCTACTAATATTATAAACGCGAACGTTTGTAAGAATGTATGAATGTTTGTTACTCTTTCCCGCAAAAACTACTGAACGGATTTGGATGAAATTTGGCACAGAGATAGATTATCTAGTCTGGAATAGCACATAGGCTATTTTGTATCGCGAGAACCGACAACCACGTGGGCGGAGCCGCAGAGCAACAGCTAGTTAATTAATAAAAAAATATATGTTGACTATGAAATGATGTACCATCATTTCTATCGCCAATCAAAATAGAATTTTCCTTGAACCAATAATCGGCTTCAATTAATTACACTCTTGTTTTTCGATCATATCTAAAGTACCTAAATTTCTCTTACAATTATTTTACATTAACGTCAATTAATGCTACATCTTTAATTAACACTTTTTCAACTACCATTAGCAATGTTTCAGAGCAAAATGAACGATGGTTCATTACCCCGGTCTATTTCTAAGTGCGGCACCTCGTCTTATCGTTATAATAAATTATGGAGTTGGCTAGTAAAGGGCGCTATACATATAAGAGAGTCAGCATATTCGATTCGGCAGTAATTTTGTTGAACGACAAAGCCTACCAGCAATTTATACACATACTAGGGGTCGCCCGCGACTTCGTCCGCGTGGTAATTTGGAATATTTTCCCCGATTTTGCAACATATCTCACTACTGCTTCTCTCGTATTGATCATAGCGTGATGTTATATAGCCTATAGATAGCCTTCCTGGATAAATATACTATTTAACAAAAAAAATATTTTTCTAATCGAACCATTATTTTCTGAGATTAGCGCGTTTAACCAAACAAACAAATTCTTCAGCTTTATAATATTTATCGTTATAATAAATTATGGAGTGAGCTAGTGAAGGGCGCTATACACATAAGAGAGTCAGCATATTCGGTTCGGCAGTAATTTTGTTGAACGACAAAGCCTACCAGCAATTTATACACATACTAGGGGTCGCTCGCGACTTTGTCCGCGTGGTAATTTGGAATATTTTCCCCGATTTTGCAACATATCTCACTACTGCTCATCTTCTATTGATCATAGCCTGATGTTATAAAGCCTTCCTGGATAAATGCACTATTCAACAAAAAACGAACCAGTACTTTCTGAGATTAGCGCATTCAACCAAACAAACAAACTCTTCAGCTTTATAATATTTGTCGTTATAATAAATTATGGAGTGAGCTAGTGAAGGGCGCTATACATATACCGAATATGCTGACTCTCCGTCAGCATATTCGGTTCGGCAGTAATATTGTTGAACGAGAAAGCCTACCAGCAATTTATACGCATATTCGGCTAATGCCGATCGTGCATAGTTACTACATCCTTTCAAATAGTTGTTGGATGTTAAGTTTCCATGTGATTATATCTTATAATATTTGTTAAGCTGCACTTTGTGAGTGACAAAGTTCTTTCAACATTTTATTACGGGAAGTATATACTCGTAATTTAGTTTTTCTTGACAAGTTACCTCTTATAGAAGGTAGATTTTAAATTCGCAGCAATATTTTATACTAGCTATTGGCCGCGGCTCCGCCCGCGTGAATGTCGGTTATCGTTGTAAAAAGTAGCCTATATGTTATTCCAGACTATAATCTATCTCTGTGACAAATTTCATCCAGATCCGTTTAGCAGTTTTTCCGTGAAAGAGTAACAAACATCCATCCATCCATACTTAACTTTCGCGTTTATAATATTAGTACAATTCGTTTTCACCGCTAGGCTGTGCCGATTAATGCCGGTCCGTATTATGTGTATAGCATCCCTTAGTGAGTGGGTGAGCGCCGCCTAAGTTTTCTTCTCATTCCTTGTCTCCAACTTATGGCATTTCATTTCCCTGGAGCTCAGAACTTTGGACGCAATTATTTGTTTTAGTTATAAGAAATATTAATTGGATTATTTGCGTGTTTTGGGTATAAGCTCGATACAAACTATACAAAGTCGTGATGGGAATTAAATGTTAAGCAACTGGTGTTGCCATCCATCACGTTAGTTGTTTAATGACTTACGAAATTGTAAGTACATACACGTTGTAAGTACCTTAACTGCTTGTGTGGTCTAAGGTCCTCCTTTACTCGCATAAAGACAGGTTCTTATAAAAAGACGTATGGCACTCGAGGACTGCCGCGGTAAAGCTATTGCGTATTTTTTATCGAAACAATAAAAAAATACTTTACAGAATTATCTCAATCATTTTTATTTTATTCTCAAAGATTCATAAAAATATATAATAATAAAAATGAATACTTGTAATAATTCCTTAAGACTCCTTATACTATAATCTTTTTCACATTAATATTCTCTTAGATCAAAACCTCCTTACACAAATTTGACATATTATTATTGGCCGTTTAGAGAATTCATCATTAAAAAAAGTATCACCGCTGTGCCGGCCCGAGTCGGGGTGTTAGGTTTATTATTTTTCTTACGGAATTTCTACATAGTACATGTAAGCAGAAAAGAAAGGACCTATGATAAATGTTGTGAAAGTAATGAACAGGACAATCAGAATATTGATACTTCCATGTAATTATATTCATGGAAATCTTAAAAAGAGATAGGGCTAGAAGCGACAAGCCTGACTGGATGATAGAAAAAGAAGGTGGCATTTGTTTTTATGACGTTCATAAGTATCATATCATGTATGTGATATAATAATAGCAACCCATATATGTCCCACTGCTGGGCACGGGTCTCCTCTCCTCTATCAAGAGAGAGAGAGGGTTTAGGCCGCTGGCCTAATGCGGGTTGGTGAATCTGACATGTCTTTAGAATTTCTTCTAAGACATGTGGGTTTCCTCACGATGTTTTCCCTCACCGTTACCAGATAGCGAATCATTTGTTTCGTACATATAAACTCCACAAAGTGAAATTCACATTGGTACTGCTCGGGATCGAAGTCGCACCTCTTGCGTGCAAGTCGGTTACGTTCCCACTCGGCCACCACCGCTTTATGTATGTGATATAAAGGAATAAATGAGTTTGACTTTACTTGATTTGAAAATAGTAGTTACCTATAAACAAAAAACAGCTTACCCATGGTATTCTCTTATAAAAGACAGGACAGATATCGGATTGAACAAGACGTTTAGAAGATAATGTGTTTTGAGGGACACTAACAACACTTGCTAACTTTTAACGACCGTTTCGTGTGTATTTTGTCGATATTCTCTCTATTATTGCTTAACTTACTCTCTGTCGAAGTTTGAATGTGCCTCTTTATTTGTATTGCTTTGGAATGGTTTGATAGTATTCTTACTTTTATTGCGTTAAATCTATTGAATTTAAAGAGATTGACCAAGATGTGATCAAGGGAAATAGGTATACATTTTTGTATAGGAGATAGATATGACGTTGCTCGCAGCTTCGTCCACGTGGATGTCGATTATATTATCGCAATAAAAAGTACCTTAGAAGTATCATTCATTAGGATATAATCTCCTTGCCTTATAGCCGATCAGTCGTGAAATCAGAGTTAATTTATCATATTAGTAAGAATGCTTACTATTTTTTATTATGTGGTTACCAACATTGCGATTTTAAAAGCCTCGAACTGTTGTTCGTTCAATCTTTTATTCTTCTTAAAATTTTGTAGAATAAAATATGTAAAGGTAAAAGCGATGTTTTTAAGTCAAGGACACAATTAGAACAGCCGAGGAAATAAAAGCTTTACATAAAACCTCTCATAAATACATATTAGGTATTTAATGCGGACTTGGATAATAAATAAACATTACATTTTGAAATTAGAATAATATCTAACTTTTCCTAAGGACCGGCTTTTTTTTCTTAAAAAAACGTATTTGCTGACCAGACAGAACAGAAATTTAGAAGAAAAAGTTGCTTTGATTCTTTATTTAAATTTAATTTATTCATTCGTGTAAAATTGAACAGAGTGTTTAACTTTTCATGGAAATAAATAAACTGCGTAGTAACAAAAGTCGTTGGTTTTTTTTTTCTAAAACGTTCGTATTACTTTGTTTGAAAGTGGACGTAGGATTTAAAAACATTATAGCACGAGGAATTGTCTCAATTATGTGACAATAGGTAAAGTACATAGCTTGCAGAACGCAGCATGGCCTCTTACAAGGTGGACCGCGACGACCTGGTAAAGGTTTCGATCAGCTGATACACAAAATCATCTCAAGAACGAATGCTGTAGAAATCCTTGGGGATCCCTATGTCAAGCAGAGGTCTTTCGTCAGAGATGATAGCACAAAATCCCGAATATCTTTTATAATTAATAAAGTAATAGAGCTTGTTTAATTTTTATTATATTACTTGTACTTGTATTATTAGGTACTTGGGTGGCAAACAAGCATACAACCCGCCTTATTAAGCAATTACCGTAGCCTATAGACGCTTGTTATACTAGACGTATCACTTGCGTGTTGCCGACCCATTTTTTACACCAGGAATTTATAATGGAGTATCCTTGGGATAGGCAACTCTATCCCAGGATCTCAACATCCCTAAATTTACAGACTCACACACAGGAACACAAGTGCTAGTTCTTCTCAAGGCAAGATAAATTTTCATACGCCTAGTTCACTAACTCCACGTCAGTGAACTAGGCGTAGGAAAATTTATCTTTCTGGCTCATTTATAATTTATGACCTTCATAAGTGTTACTTTGTAACCTAAATGAATTATGAGTTTGAGTTCTGTAAGGTGGAGGTCCTTTTCCAGTCGGGCTTGCTTGCTAGTATGATGCCCCACCTCTCTGAGAGATTTGTAAGATTATATCATATAAAATAAAAATCGGCCAATTTTAGATTTAAGAATAACAAATAATAACATTAAATTTTATTTATTTATTACATGGCATAAAACAACCATGGCAAATATCATTTAATTTTTGAAATAGATATCGATTAAACAATCGTTTGTAATTAACAAAGATAATTAATTAACATTTTTAAAACAAATATCCAAAGTTAGGTGTTGGTGTCGCCATTTTATCATGCAGATTTACAGCAGTACACTGCGCTAGAATGTGCGCTATACCGCATTATGCAGAGACTAAATCTAGAGCAGTGATAGACGGTTCAAAACAATTTAGTTTTTCGTTTCCCTGGTGTTGCAAACGTCCATAGGTTACGGTAACTGCTTACCATCAGGCGGGCCGTATGCTTGTTTGTCACCTTGGTAGTATAAAAAAAAAAGAAAAAAAACTATACAAAATCAGGTGTGGTCCACTTTTTATTGCAAAAGCATTACATATACTTATTGTGGCTGAACATTTTAGTTGTGCTCCTACTATCCTATCTCTGCACCAACTTGAGTTCGTTGGTAGATAATGCCTCAAGTATTAAGCCTGTCATTTTCTGCGTAATTAAATATTTTTTCAAACGAAACAATCTGTTTAATTCCAGTGTTTGAAAATGCCTTTCCTAATCCACGCAACTTTTACCAACACAGGCTTCAATTACTTTTTTTTCTTTATAAGGCAGTGTTTGTTTGCCACGGGAAGGTGGATAGCCTATAGACGTTTACAGTACCTAGGGCATCACTCAAGTTTTGCCTACGAAAATATTATATACACGTAAGTATCGTTTCACCCAATAAAAATACAAAGAGAGGTAGGGCACCATACCTTACAGAAGACCACAATTAAATAACTACAGCGCAGTCACTCCCATGCAGCGGTGTAATTATGTGTGAGAGTACAGGTCTGCAGCGCTCATTTAGATAAGCGTTTTTAGAAAATCGTTTTTGTAATCTCGGGTAGTGTTTTTTGGTCGGCAACACCTGATGCAAGCGTATAGTTACGGTAACTGCTTACAATCGGGCGTACCGTATGATTATTTGCCTCCTAAGTAATATAAAAATACTATATTTTTTAGGACTTATCCGGGGCGTCGCGCTGTTAAAAACAGCTGTCATTCTAAAACTTTATTTTCGTGGGTACATAATTTATGTTGTCTCGTAGTCTACGGCCTTTCAAATATCTTTTCTTTTTCTTTTATTTATAATTTATGAGATATTATGAAGGCTTTTAGGATTTTGTATTCATATTTTATTTTTACTAAAAAGAATATTCGTTATTTTCCTTCCAATCGATTTCGCTTACTCCGGCTGGATGTTAACGGATTAGCTAACTGCACGGGACATTTTGTCATGTATATAAGTGTGTGCGCAAACATAATTAAACTCTTTCGTCAATAGACAGGAGACAGATCCGGTGTAAGATTAAAAACTATTCAAGGCATGAAAAATTCTCTGTGTTTTAGTAAATGGACACCCACCTAAGAACTGCGGCGCTTAATTTTGAAGATCTGTCGATCTGTGAGGCCATTACTTATCCACGAGACCCTCGTATACCCCTCAAATTCCACAAAGTGAAATTTACGCACCTGGGAACGGACGTGCACCTTGCATTCCTACTCTGCTACCACTGCTCTTATTGTATGTAAGATATAATGTTTTTTGTTCCAGTGTCATGCCCGGCCCCCCTCAAAAACCGCGACTTCGTTCTCCAGCGGTCATGGCTGGACACTGGCAACGAGAAGATGATCCTCAACCACTCAGTCTTCCATAAAGATTATCCGCCACGAAAAGGATTTGTCAGGTACATGTGAACCTTTTTAATATTATTTTGACAATGTTTTACAAAAAGCTACAATGGATATCACAACAACAACTCCCGCACTAGAGAACTAGCTCTGTGTCGCGGAGGCCTTTACAAACATATAATTAACGGACACAAATTACACCTAAACTGAGAACAACTCTTTGTAGGTCATACAAAGTTTTCGTCGGTCGGTCGTGCACAGCAGGCGCATACTGCGACCACTGGACTACCAAGGCAGTCAATGCCTGCTATGGTGGAGCAATCTATAAGGTTACTGCGCCATTGGTTGCTTAACCCGGAGACCGTTTACCGAACAGCGAGTGCACTTGGCTATAAGCGCCTGTACTAACTCCCTTAATAAAAGCTACTCCATAAAAATAATTTGATTCTCTTGCCGTTCTGTTCCTAATGGACGTCGCTCGTTTAGTCTCTTTTTTCTCTAGTGATAAAGTTGCAAAGGTAATTATAGCATTAATGCTCCCGGAGATATCCAGTGCAAAGATATTTCCGTAGACAATGAAGGCTACACTGAAACTATTTTCATTCCGCTTTTGCAAAGTTACGCAGAAGAATTTTTAGTTAATATTTTTTCAACTACAGCGAGAAAAATATTTCTCGTTCCAGCGCAACTCAGTACCTATATATTATAGATATTTTAGCAGGCGCTGTTTCAGTGGAGTGAAAGTACATAATTTCTGTGCCCTATGGTGGAACAATGAATTGTTACCATGGATTTGATCAAGGGGCTAGTAGAAGCTAAAATGTTCCAAATAAAACGCTTGCAATACTAGAGGTATCACTTGCGTGTTGCCAACCCATTTTTTTACACCAGGGCTTTAAGATGGAAGGGAGGAATAATACATTTCTTTCAAAACGCTGTACTCAAAACTGTACTCACACAAAGGAACACAACGACACCGCTGTGTGTAGTTACTTGGCTGTGATTTTCTGTAAGGTGGAGGTCCTTCTCCAGTCGACCTTGCTCGCTAGTATGGTGCCCTACCTCTCTTGTATAAATTTGGTAATTGCTGTCCCTTTTACGCAAAACAAACATTAGCACAGCTTATGCTGTGCTAATGTTTGTATGACGGTTATCCGTCAACTACGGTTTACAGAAGTGTGACGTCATAAACCAGCCGTTGTCTCAGCAGCAGCAGCAGTTGTCTAAGCTATTTATTACAATTTTAAGTACAGGCCATCACAATACCCTAGTGTTATTTTTTAGGTAGCAACACGCGTTTTTGCAACCGATCAATTTTAATTTGCTTGGCTTTATTTAAAGCAATTTTCCTCCACAGAAACAACCATAATATTGCTCCCAACACAAAAGGATATAAAACCCACAATAACAAAGAAAAATCGATAGCCCACTTTTGTTATAATTGCCGGCACTTAACCGCCACTCTGTTAAATTTCACAGAAGGAAATAATCCCTCAAAAAGGTAAAGTAAGTGCCACAATTTCATAAAGCAGTTAGTCTAGAGCGGCTTGAGTGAATATATTTAATTAGTCGTTTTGTACGTCTCGGTGAACGTCGGCTTTGAAGCAGTGTTTCTCAAAGTATTGGTCCATCCTAAAGGTCGTATGGTTTGCAATGAATTATTACGGTTTTTTTTCTGTTTCGTTGTAATCTCAGCTGAAAGACGTCCACTGTTGGACATAAGCATAGATTTCCACAGCATTCAGCCCTGAGCTTACCTTTTCCATTGGCTGTCCCGCTGTCCGCAACCCTTACAAGTCGGCCCACCTTGTTGGAAGTCTAGCCACGCTGGGTCTTCCAGTATAATAGTTTAGATAGGTACTAGCAATTTTTCTTTATGCTACTTGGGTGGCAAACAAGCATACCGTAGCCTATTGCCACACCAGAGGTATCATTTGCTTGTTGCCGACTTTTTTACACCAAGGCTTTAAGATGGAGTAATTCTAAGATAGGAAAACGTTTCTGTCAGAACGCATCGATATAAATTTCAACATCAGTTTTATTTCCTCTATTTTTTTCGTTTAACTTTTTTAGTAAGTTATAATTAATAGAAAGTGGTCGATTTATTGTAAAAAGTTTGAGCAACTCTGCCTTAAAGAAAAGCTTCAGTGCTTCAGCGTTCCGAGAATCTTATAAGTTTAATAGATGACAGTGATAAGTTAGACTTTAAGAAAAATAAAACTAGCTAACTCCCGCCACGATTTGCTATGGGTGCAGTGGAGTCTAATACGTTGGTAATTTCCTGTTTATTTTATTTATATGTTGGACCTTCAGGTCCAATAAATAAATAAATAATTGAAATTAAATAAATAAATATTTAAAGTTGTTGAAACAAAGGATATACACATATATTACAAACAATATTGCAGAATGGTTATTGGCCCGTGTACTCCTTCAATTATAGAAGGCCACAGCATGCACAATAATAACTAAGACTTAAAACTAATACATACTTACTAATTAATCAATTAACAATTTTGTTTTTAATGTAAAATATTTTAGAAAATTTGTTTTAAATGTGTTTGAAATTTTGTAAAAGATTCAGTGATATCTACATATATCATGATCTTTTAACAAACCATTAAATTGTCTACAAAGCCTGGGCACGGCAGCGTAAGGCGTAAGCAGAGGTTGGTTTTGGAAGAAGGAATGTCGAACAAGTTATATATTTTTTCTTGGCATACGAGAAGGAATCTTTATATTCATGCAGTTCAGGAGCTCGCTACAATCTATTATGCCGTTGATTAATTTGTGTAGGAAGACGGAGTCCATTAGCTCTCTGCGACTGGCTAATGTTTGTATACGGTAATGTTTTAGTCTGTCAGTGTAGCTAGTGATTTGTTTAGCTATGTAGTCTCCATAACACAGGTGGTACAGAAAACGTCGTTGAACGCTCTCTAGACGCTTTGTGTAAACATCGTAGAGTGGGTTCCATATAACTGAGCTGTATTCTAATATAGAACGAACTAGTGTATTAAACAACAAATTTTTTGTAGATGATATTTTTGAATTCTTTGCTGTTCCTTATGTCATGTTCTCATTGGAACTTCGTGATAAAAGTTTTTAAAACACTATATAGGTACATACACGTATATAGGTATTTATTTTCCCATGCTAACTTTTCTCAACTGTTTTTGTTGATAAATTTGTGACAATAGGTACTTATGTCTCAAATTAACAAAAAAAAAAATTGTATCCAACGAAAAGAAAAAGTTTCCCACCGTACCTAGTTAAGTAAGCGTAAGCGTTAGTTCTGTAAGTCTTCTTTGGCTGGGTCGCTAACCTCTCTAATTGAAATTACTTAGAATATCAGTCGTTAACTCATGATATTATCAAAATTATTTATATTTGAGATGTTTAAATGTTTTGTTTAAATGTTGAAAGTAAAACAAAAGCTTACCTTAATGAAACCTTTTTGATTCCCACGTGGGCGAGGAGTGGTCGCGTTTCATTAGTTTATTTGCACAATTTACTCGCCACTCCAATGATTAGATAACATATCGTGCACGTCAATCCATGGTTGTCAACGTACCAACTAAATAGTGACGTTTTTCTGAACCTTCTTTGTTATCTTCTGAGGTCATTGTATATACATATGTGTTCCACTAGATGAGCATGAACCGTAAAAACGTGATACCAAAACAGTATAAGTGTCTCTACTATAATATGCATGTATTATACATATAAACCTTTTTCTTGAATCACTATCTATTACAAAAACCGCATTAAAATCCGTAGTGTAGTTTTAGAGATATGATATGTCAGACAGCGGGAAGCGAATTTGTTTTTAACCGACTTCAAAAAAGGAGGAGGTTCTATGTTCGACTGCATGTATTTTTGCTCTGAAGTTTAGGAGTTACCTGAACGCGACGCGGCGACCATAGTTTCTGGAATCTACAAAACAAAATCTGCTAATCAAAGTCTCTTACATTATTGAAAGAGGTTTGTTACACCTCCACATAAAAACTACTGATTAGATTTTGATGACGCTTTATAATGTTATAGCTTATAACATCAGAACAGCACATAGGTAGGATAAATTTTATTTTAAAATAGAAAATCTACGCGGGTTACATAATAATAAAAATATGTATATATATTACCCAGTTTAGACGTAGCAGTAACAGAGCTCCTAACTTTTAAAGAGCAACTACTAGAGGAACTAAGTGGAAACTGATGTCTCGATTCTAAGAAATAAAGAATCGATAAGGAGCTCAGTAATACGATCGTTGCTCTTAACGATGTAAAGTGAAAGCTTGATACCTATAAGGGTTTCGAAGAAAAGACGAAAGAAGGACTTGGCAAAAGGAAAAACTATTATATAATTTAAGAGCAATTGAATAAATCAAGCAGATGTAAGATTTTGTTTTCAGTTTCGGAATAAAATATATTTTTTAAGCGAGGGTCTTGCAGGCAGCTTTTTATAAATGAAGGATAGGTAGTCCCACGCTGCGTTTTCCCATACTTCATCAGTTATCATTTCACTTAAACTTGGCGCTGTGTTTACTGTGTAACATAGCATTATGCTGAGATATGGTTACGGTCCCGATAAATGGCGAGGTAACAATTTAAGTCACTGAACCAGTATGAGTATCACAAAATGTGATATTTTCTATTAGTAGAACATATGGTAACAACCCCTCAATTGCCTATCCGACTAAGAGATATCTCGACATTTAGTCAGCACACATTACCAATATCCCTCTGTTTGGAGGAGACCCGTGCCCAGCAGTGGGACGTTTATGTGTTGAGACGACATTACCAACATCTTTATTATAATTATCATTACCAGCATTCTAGAGCTCAAGTGGTTTTATTTATTCACTGTTATTTACGTGATGACCTCATCAATCAGCCTATTTTAGTCTTTTGCTGGACATACGCTTTTACAATACCCAGTTCTTGACCTTCCTCATCCAGTCTAACAGCAACCTTCTTAAAATTTTTGGTCTATCTGGGCAGACGGCGGCGCGCATTCGCGTTGCCTTACATTTACCAAGTTGGCTATCCAAGAGATCATCATCTAACGCATTCTAGAGCTCAAGTGGTTTTATTTATTCACTGTTTGTAAAGCAAAATTTTGGCAAGCACCGTCGTAACCTACTTCATGCGGATGAAACAGGTGTTCGTTTTGTAACTAGGTCACATTGAGGTCGTCAAATTATAGTGTGAAAAATATGCTGGCACTATACAATTTACATAAATACTCGTATACTTGATTGAGGTTAAGTGAAGTAGGGCAACATACTAGCGAGCAAGTCCGATTGGGGAAAGACCTTACTGATGACCACAGCCAAATAAGTATACACGGCGGTGGAGTTGTGTTCCTGTGTGTGAATACTGGTCCCTAGCGCCCATTTAGCGTTTTGAAAGTAACATTTTCCTATACCAGGGATACGCCGTAACATCGGCAACACGCAAGTGATATCTCTGGTATTGCAAGCGTCCATAGGTTACAGTAACTGCTTGCCATCAGGCTTGTTTGCCATCGTAGTAGCATAAAAAACTTGAAAATACTTTTGCTGTACTTATGCTTGTACTGTATAACTTAGTAATGTGTTGGCTCTTGAGTCCGGATAGTACGAGGTAAGCATAAAACAGGGGTCATTACAAAAAGCTCTTCACCTTAAATTGTGCTCGTGTCGTACTAAACTTAAAACTACATTAGTACTTACATGTATATGTTATACGACTTTCTATATTTTAGTTTACCTTGGGGTCTTAAATGTACCAAAGTGAAAACTTATTTAAGCGCGTGGCGCACATTTTGGGTGAACAAAAATCATGGAACTCGGGTCATCATCACCCAAAGAAAAATTCTTTTCATCATTCGCTTTCCATGAGACGAACCAAAAAAAAACAAAAATAGAAGTGAAACTTCTTTAGGTCTGTTGAGCACATAATTCAGAAATAGAAGTGAAATCTTGCGGATTGAGCACTTTTTGGGTTAACAAAAATCATGGAACTCGCGTCATCGTCACCAAATGCTTTTCACGAGACATTAGAAATAATTATCTAATAGGTCTACGATGAAAACTTGACGAAAGTTTTCAACCAATGCGTCCTACCTGTTATGACGTACGGTGCCGAGACGTGGACACTCACAGTGGGACTAGTCCACAAATTAAAAGTCGCACAGCGGGCTATGGAGCGAGCTATGCTTGGCGTCTCTTTGAAGGATAAAATTCACAACGAGGTAATCCGACAAAGAACCAAAGTTACCGACATAGCTCGCAGACTTAGCAAGCTGAAGTGGCAATGGGCTGGTCACATCTGCAGAAGGACCGACGGCCGATGGAGCAGACGTGTCCTAGAGTGGAGACCGCGACTCGGTAAGCGTAAGGTAGGGCGGCCCCCAGCTAGGTGGACCGACGACCTAAAAAAGGTCGCTGGGACGGACTGGATGCGGAAGGCGGAGGACCGTGTGCTGTGGCGCGTGTTAGGAGAGGCCTATGTCCAGCAGTGGACTGCGATAGGCTGATTGATTGATGAGGTCTACGATACAATTCACAAGTTACCTACTTAGTTTTCACTTCTATCGACAGTCCCCAAAGACAGCCCCGCGTGTTTTTTTTATACTTCTTAGGTGGCAAACAAGCATACGGCCTGCCTGATGGTAAGCAGTTGCTGCAGCAATCGTCGCTTGCAATACCAAAGGTATCTGCGTGTTGCCGACCCAGAAATAAACACCAGGGAATTGTGATGGAATTTCCCTGGGATAGGAAAATGTTTCGTTAAAAAAGTGTCCTGAAATGAGCTCTAAAATCTTGTACTCACACCCAGGAACATAACTAGTCTACTGTGTGTAGTCATTTGGCTGTGGTCTTCTTTGGGATGGAGGTCTTTTCCCAGATGAGGTTGCTCACTTATATGATGCGGTACTTCTCCCAAACGACATGTTGTAAATTGTTTAATACTTGTTCTGCAACAATCCCTGTATATTTAATGTCATCCTAACCGAGTTTCGGTCACGGTGCGGCAGGTAATCTCAACGGAGACATACAGTGCAGATAGCATTATTTGAATTTGAATTTATATCTGCACTGGGGATAGCTAATAACTATTCATGTAAATATTGTCCTATAACTATTGATGAAAATATTGTCCGAGATTCAGTTCAAAAACGTCATGTTTCCACGGTCACAGAAATAATAATAATAATTTATTTTTTACCACAATATTAGCATTCTGTACAATAGCTTTTTAAAAACGACTTAGGTGGTTACTCACCTTATGAAAATCTCACCAATGGGTGAGTTTCCACTTTTCTAGATCTTTAGTGGTATAATTACCCATAGGGTGGGTGAGTTTACTACTTCAAAATTTAGAGGTAGTCAAATGAACCTATTAATAGATTAACGTGGTTTTCGAATATTTTCCTTTGCCATAATGTGCCTATATTTTACTACCAGTGCATTTGGTCGATTAAAAAGACAAACAAAATCATGATCAAAAATGTCCATTTATATAACTACTACTTTTTTACATAATTATATTTTTGTACAAAATAATTTTTAACAAAAAAGGTTTCAGCGTTCCGTATATAAAAAAATATCAAATGTAATAAAATCAACTAAAACTGATTTTACAAAAAAGGTGATATAACCAAAAGCACCAAAAAACATCAACAATAGATTAGAATAAATGAACGTTATCTGCTTCAATGGGTCAATAACCCTTATTCAAAATAACACCTATGTTGGCTGCGTAATTTCTTCATAAATTATTTCAGTTTTTCTATGCAGTGTCCCAAGGTAATTTCGCTATCAGTTAACTCTCGAATCACGTTTTCAATATATTGTTGATTTAATACAGCATCGTTTGTCCGTTTTGTTATATATTCATTCTTTCTCCATAACGTAAAATAATAATCTGCGTCTTTTGTCAATGTACGTAATAATAAAGCAATATTAGGTTTGGGTTTTATTTTTTTGTTTAGTCTTGAATTCCATGACTCTACAAACAATTTTTAATGACTAACGCCTGGTTAAGTTATAGAATAATTTTAACAAAAAAAACCGACTTCAGTACGGCATGTTGTAAAATTTTCGGATATTTGTTTGTTACAATCGAATAAAATCGACTGAGCGTCGGGCTGAACACAGGTCAAGTAGGTATTAAAAGCAATATTTAATCTGTGCAATCCGCGCTCAATTCATTCACGTCATTATTTCTTATTAATAGTTGCTTAGCAACAATAACCGAAACTTATCTAATCGCCATCAGTAAAATACTTATTATTGAAAAGTTCAGATGGCCATCTGTGGTCTTCTTCATCAGTTTTACTTCACCAAATTACACTTTCTGAATGCAAATGATTGATTAGTTGTTAAAAATATTAAAATTGCTATATGTGTGCCTATAACTTTTGAGGAGTTCCCTCAATTCCTCATGGATCCCATCATCGGAACTTTCTTTTGATGATAATGGGACCAAACTGGAAGTATGTCCAGTCAGACAAAAAAAGAATTTTTCAAATCGGTCCATAAATGACGGAGTTATGCGGTAACAAACATTAAAAAAAATAAAAAAAATAAAAATACACACGAATTGATAACCTCCTCTTTTTAAAGTCGGTTAAAAATAACTTGTATTAAAGGCCTTAACAGTCTCTAGGTTCTGCCAACAGGTACACGTCATTATAATAAATTACGTAAAACATGTCCAGATTTATATCTTACTCTTACTTGCAAAAAAAGTAGTTCCTACTTGCCGGCGCGTCGCGCTAAAGTTGTTGCATAATCTCACTTCATGCTTAAGGTGGCTCCATATCTGAGACAATTTCACAACCTCCATTATTTTTTGTTGTTGTTAAGATAGAAATTTATCTAAGTGTAAGCGGCTTCTCGACTGCCTTGGTGGTCCAGTGGTCGCAGTATGCGCCTGCTGAGCACGAGGTTGTGGGTTCGATTCCCACATAGGACAAAACTTTGTGTGGCCCACAAAGAGTTGTTCTGAGTCTGGGTGTAATTTGTGTCCGTTACTTGTATGTTTGTAAAGTCCCCCGCGACACAGAGCTTGTTCTCTAGTGCGGGAGTTGTCTTTTAAAAAAAAAAAGAGAGAGAAAAAAAAAAAGAAAGAGCTACTGTAACTCAAGGATGCATATAATGCGAGCAGGACTTGCATGCTGACATCTAATAGAAAAGGAAAATTCTGAAAGTACTTGCAGTAAGATGCCTAAGCCCTATTGAGATAAGAATACCAGACTTACCAACTGAAACACAACACTATTGGTCTCCTAAGGGTACTATCGTAGTGAGGCTTCAGCTGTAGATAATATTTACGGCGTTAAGTCAAAAGTTATATATACAGAACGAAGTGATAAAAAAGCTTTTAATAGGTAAATTTCTAAGCATCTGTGGTGTGGAACAATCTGTGGTGTAAAAACACAGCTCTATCTGGTCAAATAAAAGAGGATATTTTTTACATTAAACAACATAAAAAATTGGGCAATTGGGAACAAATTCACCTTAAAAGTGATTTTGTTTCAATTTAAAATCGTATTCGAAAGAAAAATAATGGTTGTCAACTTTTGTGTTGAGAACATAAATTTTCTTAACACAAAACTTGACAACCATTTCTTTAGTGTGTAGCCACCTTTAGTCTACCTACGTAATATAGTGGCAAGTAGGTGTAGAGTAAATAGGTTTGTCGCAGCTTTGCAACAGAATTGTATGGTGCCACGGAAGCTTTCAGTGAGTCGCTTATTTAGCGCAGCCTTTTGTTCATACGCTTTATGTAGTGAGGAGCTGGGTTTTTGTTACACCAGAGCAAATATACGACGGTTTGGTTTTATATATTTTATGAGTTGTAGCTATACTGGCTCGGCGTCAGTGGTTTTACTCAGTACTGATATAGTGTGTTTTGGCATTGGATAATATTATGATATTTGGTGTATCTTTCGAGGAATGTTAAGAACCAAATTGACACGGGCAGGTAAGAAATAGCTATATGTAGACATAAGCTATATTTAATGAATAATAATTTTTGGGAAAACTTACACACCGCGATCTGTTTCCAAATTAGGCAGAGCCTGTACTATGGCAACCAGACAACAAATAAACATAACAATTCATCCGCGTGGTAATTTGGAACGCATATTTTCCCGTAACGAGATAACATATCTCATTACTGCTCCGCTCCTATTGATAATAGCGTGATGTTATATAGCCTATGGCCTTCGTGGATAAATGCACAATTCAACAAAAAAATATTTTTTCTAATCAAACCAGTACTTTCTGAGATTAGCGCGTTCAACCAAACAAACTCTTCAGCTTTATAATATTAGTGTACAATGAGCGAGTGATGACAGGTTAGAAGCTCTTGTAATACAATCAAGTGAAACTCCGCAACAATGTCAACAGGTGGCGCTTTACGCGGTGAAAATTTAATTAAAATCTCGCAGTGAATAGGTTTATTGTTGCGATGTGTATGAGAATCCTTTGTTTCTTGAATAAAGCTAGAATTTCTATCACTCCTAAGGGAACACTTGTTTGCTGGGATTAAACAATAAGAGGCCTTTGAATGAACGAGAGATTTATCTATCGAGAGATCTATCATAGTATAAAAACGAAGTCGCTTTTCGAGTCTGACTGTCTGTTTATTCGCTATAATAATAGCAACTCACATATGTCCCACTGCTGGGCACGGGTCTCTTCTCCTCTATCAAGAGAGAGCAAAGGTTTAGGCCTTATACACACACGCTGGCCTAATGCGGGTTGGTGAATCAACATGATTTATAACTCTTTAATATACATATGTACATCAAATATATACTACTCACATAGTTTTGCTTAAATGGTATTTTTATGCACAATGGGCGGTCTTATCGCTGAAAGCAATTTCTTACAGCGAACTTTAAAATGGACAGAAATTATAGATAAAGATTTTTTTTTTTTTTATACTACTTGGGTGGCAAACAAGCATACGGCCCACCTGATGTTAAGCAGTATCCGTAGCCTATAGACGCTTGCATTACCAGAGGTATCACTTGCGTGTTGCCAACCCATTTTTTTACACCAGGGTTTTAAGATGGAAGTAACCCTGGGATAGGAATACGTATCTTTCAAAACGCATTCCTAAATGAGCGCTGGAGACCTGTACTCACACACAGGAACACAACTACACCGCTGTGTGTAGTCATTTGGCTGTGGTCTTCTGTAAGGTGGAGGTCCTTTCCCAGTCGGGCTTGCTCGCTAGTATGGTGCCGTACCTCTCTTAAAATTTATAAAGTGAGCAGTTTGGTTATCTAGTGGAATAGAAATAAATATATTTACATAGGTAACTAATACTTACCTATAACTATTATATACTAACTAGCGGCCCGCCCCGACTTCGTCCTGGTTAAAATATTTTCAGCGCAACTTTCTTTTTTTTTACATAAGAACCTTCTCCTGACAATAACAAACACAACAAAAAAAGAATTACTAACATCGGTCTAGCCGTTCACGCGTGATACCGTGACAAAGGGAAATAGGGATTCATTTTTATATATAAGATGCACATACTTACATAAATAAATTATATACAATAGACCTAAAACTAATTTAATCATAAATACTAAAAAAGGAAAAACATAATACAAATCAAGACTGTTGTTTAAGCGTCGAAATATTCCTCAACATCACTGTCCACTGGGAACGTGCCCAGAAGGCTGGCGGCATTGCCACGTTGAATGGCAATGCTTATTCTCTGTGCGAGAAATAAGCCAGCCCTCTGATCACGAGAAGCGTCGATCAGTCGTAGATAGTAACATTTGATTCAACCTTTGTTTTCAGAGCTCTATCGTTATTGACGGGTTTTGTGGTTCGAACTCGGTCCGGTGTCGGCAGTTGGCTTGGTTACGTGTCTCGTTCAGATCCTCGGGGATCTCTACCCGCGTGGCTGGTCAACAGGTAAAATATTTAAATGTTCAAATTTATCTATGTACTGAAAATTTATTTAATTTATTTGATAAAGTTTTTATACATATACAGACCTGTAAGTATTAGAAAGAAAGAAATAATATTATTTAATACAATTTTTGCAATGCAATGCATTAGTAAATGCAATCGGCAGTTTTTGCTTAGGTATTAGATTTCGAGATCGAGACAATATAGAGATAAAAGGAGATATTATATATAAATTAACTACACACAATTAAAAATACAAAAATAGAATATTTCTATTTTTGTATTTTTAATTGTGTGTAGTTAATTTCGTGCAACAGGTAAGCAGCTGCCCTAGCCTGCTACTGGACATAGGTCACAATTCAGTTCTTTTTTGTTTTTGACCTTGTCCATAGGCTGCCCGCATCTTTTGGCTGAAATTGAACTTCTATTTTACTAGAATTGATGACTAACAACACTCTTTCCATATCCAGAGTTACAGCTCAGCTGGCACCACGACTGGTACAACAGCTCCATGCAGCAGCTCGTCGCTACACAAGCTGGAAGGCGGTTACAGACCTGCCGTACCACAAGCCCTGGAGGAACCCAGAACAGGTCCCTCCCCAAAGAATTTCGCTAGATGATGTAAGTTAAACAACATTTGGCTTGCAAAAAACTGAACAGACAAAATACACAACATGATCAAGCTTTAAATATTCTAGAAATTACAAAATACATCACACCGATTGATTTACTAGATAGTTACGAATTACATGTTTATTGCTTAATAGAAAGACTGCGCTCAGCAACAGGCCAATTCGCTAAAACTTACCAACAAACTCTTAAGCTGGATATAGATACATCAATTCTGTTGATTATGAAGGCATTCGAGTCCCCAAAAACTAATTACACAATCTATCACACGCTTCTTCCAAAAACTTTTAACGATTCTGTCAAGAAGTTCGGCTAAGTTTATGTGTCATTTTGTCTTTCATTAGTCTTACGAAAGACGTACGTAACTCATGAAGTTCCCACAGAGAGCCCATTAAATAAACATGAGCTCTTTTGAAGTCCACCCAGTAATTCTCAAAGTAACTTGTTGAGAGTTCTAAGAGTTGCTAAATCCCTTATCATCGATTTTATTGTTTCCAACTTTCATCAATTGATTTATATTTTGTTGGTTGGTTTTAGGTTTGTTATTGTACTTAACGATAATGTCTTTGTGTTTTTGTTTGTGATATAAGATATTTAAGGTAATTTTGTGTATTAAGATGTTTCGTAAATTATAGTCCATGCGTGAATGGCCCTCTTGTAATCCTTACTAATATTATGAATGTGAAAGTTTGTGAGTGCGGAAGGATGGATGGATGGATGTTTACTGAAATATATACTGAACGGATCTGGATGCAATTTGGCACAGAGATAGATTATGGTGTGGAATAACACAAAGGCTTTTTACAGCGATAACCGACATCCACGCGGGCGGAGCCGCGGGCCTCAGCTAGTAAAATTTATAAAAGGGTAATTCACGTATGCAAGTTTGGTGACACGTGCACAAAAATAATTGAACAAATATTTTTTTCATATGATTCTTAATTCAAAGACATGTCTGATTCACCAACACATATTTATCTATATTAATTCTTCTATTGACTGCTATGACTCTAGTTATATTCTTTGTATATCGGATTAAATAAAAATTGCAATAAACAATTTGTAAAATATTATGTTTCAGTGTATAGATCCCGACGCGCCTCCACCACCAGAAGAACCGAAACCGGACACATCAAAATCACATAGAAAATTAGAAGTCCCACATCCCAGAGAAATCGAAAGCCAGAGTGTTGAAGACCTTGGAGACCTATCCTCAGAGTTCAGCGTAGAAGTTGAAGAGGATAATTTAGACCATGCCCACGATCCGACAAAGAAAAAGGGGAAGTTTTACAGGCTTGTGAAATCTATGAAAAATAGAAGGAAAAGCGTGCAGGTTGCAAAAAGTGCTGACAACCTAGTGGAGAAGCCTTTAGAAGAAAGACATGAGAAGAAGAAAATGTTCAAGTTTCATAGACGGTTCAGTCTTAGCAGAGGTAGGGAGGATTGAGCTTATAAGCGTTGTGAATAGTTCTGTTATTGGGTGGTTTGGGATTGTTTTGAATCACGTGGAATATTATCATCAAGTATTTAGTTGAACATTTTTGGCTGCTGAGATTTAAATGGCTGTGGAGTAGATCGTATTTGTGCTGAAGTCTATGAAAGATATAAGTTTTGTTTCAATTTAGTCATATGATACGACAATACATTTACTACTATAGCATTTTCATTTATCACTTCAATTTAATATTACCTTTGTTCTGGTCATATAGGCTTTATTACACGTGGTTCAAAATGAATTCCTCTCATTTGGAAGACCCATAGGTTTTTAAATGCCAAAAAATAAGTGTAATTGTTGATGTTAATCTTTCTACTATTGAAGTATATAGCTTACTTGTATATAACTCATTCTATAGTATCTTGGTATTATTATAATATACTATTTATAACTCTTCAAATATGTTTGAATGTATCAAATATTATAGTTTTATTATGCTTTAAGTGTATATCATTTGTATTCTTAATTATAGACTTTGTTTAGTGTTGATTTTGTATGTCAGAAAACATTAACGTAGCTTTTAAATTTTGGACGGCTATTTCAGGCTTTAGTCGTAACTCTGTATGTTAATCTAAAATTGTGATTTGTTTTATGTCTGTATACCTATTTAACTTTTCCATTGCCGATAGACCTGATACAATTATAAAATGTATGTATATTTCAACTTTCAAATCGGCCAATGCGATTGTACATGACAAATTTCAACTCTGGACTACAATATATGAAAATCTTGTTCTGGTTATAGAGAAACACTAGAATGTATTTTATAGTCTATCTGAGTTATGCGTTTCGCGCCAAGCGGCTTATAGAGCCGAATATCGACATTGTGAGGCTACTCATCTACTAGACAGTCAAGCGGAATTCCTCACGAGGTAGCTTCGTGATACTGATACCCGGCTTAAGAATTGTTTTTTTATTCTGTGAAATAAATGTTAAACTATATATTGGGATACTTAATATTTTTGAGCTTGTAACATTGCTATTATAACGACTACTTAGTCAACCGTAATCATCATTGCTGGCAACCGATAGCAAGTTCAGCTCCAGAATGAATGCAGGGGAAATCTTTGGAGGAGCTCTATGTCCAGCAGTGGACGTATTTTTGCTACGATCATGCTGATTATATTGATGTCATCCCAATAAGGTTATATACCCAAATTTATCAACAATAATAAATAATGAATATGTTTAAGTTTAAATAAAAAATATTAACAGCCATCTTTGAAATGCGATCAATAATTTTAAATTTGGTATTACTTTTTTATGATTAATGGAGAGATATTTACAGGATGTATCATATTTGAACATATCTGTAAAAACGCACATTATTATACCTAAATATATACATATATAGAGTAGTTTGTCTATACTCTTGTCTATAAAAAATATAAGTTATCAATGTGTGTGAATGAAAAAAATATTGAAATTGCCGTATCATATCTGCTAATAATACTTATTATTATATTTAAAAGATAATGTTATTTGAACGATCGTCTGTAAATTTAAGCTGTACCAACCTACTCTAAAATAAACAATTCAATGTTACAAAATACAAAGATATCTTCTTAACCTATACTCCTTAAATAAGGGTGGCCCACGGCACACGAGCTACAGCGGCAGTCACCAAACGCCATCACCGACCTGCCCCTCTAGACAAGTGGCATAAGCGAAAAGTCAAAAAATAAAATTTATGGGATTTAACGTAAGTCTACGATATAATGTCGTAAACTTACGTCAAATCCCATACATTTGCTTTTTTGACTTTTCGATTCGACTACCGTTTATGGCTCTGAGCCTCTAGACAAGTGGTCTAGACATTTTATTTGTAGCGAGTGGCGACCACCCGGCGTCAAATGTATGAAAACTATAAGAAATAAGTCGGTGACGGCGTTTTGTGGTCGTTTTGTGTAGCCCCTGTGCGGCCACACTAATAGTTTTCCGAAATCGTTAGTTTATCGTTGGCTAGTGTTCAATCTAATAAATATTTAAAGAGAGAGATGCTTTAGAAAACGTGTTTTGTATAAAATATAATAATATATAAGATGTTGACGTAGCTGTTATTGTATAAATAATAATAAATAGGACTCTTTTTAAATTTCCATCTCATTTTCTATAGAAATTAAGTAAAGTAACACTTAATTTCTAGGCAGGCAAAAGAACCCAGCACTGTGAGTTTGCGAGTTAACTGGAAAAGGCACGTAATACGAGATTTGTTTTTTTTTCTTCATATTTAAAGACAACTCCCTCTTGAGAGAAGAAGCCTTGTCTCGGAGAATTTTACAAAAATACAAAACGCTGTGCACTGGTAAATGGCGAGGTAACCACTTAAGCAACTGAATTAATTATGCAATCAAATTTTGTACCTATTTATTTGACGCTTAGACAGGGTCATGTTTCGCCTTTGCCCTACAACAAATCGAAAAGTTCCAGAACTTTCTAATCCTATTCTAACAGCCTGTATAACCGAAGTCAACACACTGCTTTTTCATTAGCAAAATATTTTTTCCAAGATCTATTTTTATAGTCAAAACCATATCTTTTGTACAATAAACTTAACATTTTTGTTTTTATGACTTGCAATAAACACGTAAGCAATCAGAGTTCAGAAAAAGTCTATAATGCGAGAAATGACAAAAGATGTTTTTTTCGTATATTCGAGTAAATTCCGGATTAGTACACAAAAGGTTGTTTTTGTACTAAATAATTTTCAATTGAAGGTTTTAAATTGAGAGATTTGTTTTGTTATTGAGAATGTGTTTCGTCACTTAATAGAGACTTTTCAAAACATAATATGCAGATCTAACAATAATTATATCTTAGAACATACCTACCTACACACGGCTATCTAATTCCAAACTAAGCAGAACCTGTACTATGGCGACCAAACAAACTTTTAAGTACCTATTTTTTTATACTACTTGGGTGGCAAACAAGCATACGGCCCGCCTGATGTTAAGCAGTTACCGTAGCCTATAGACGCTTGCAATACCAAAGATATCACTTGCGTGTTACCAACCCTTTTTTTTACACCAGACTTAAAGATGAGAGTGTCCCTGGGTAATATGTTTCTTACAAAACACATTCTTAAATGAGCGCTGGAGACCTGTACTCACACACAGGAACACAACTACACCGCTGTGTGTAGTTATTTGGCTGTGGTCTTCTGTAAGGTGGAGGTCCTTCCCCAGTCGGGCTTGCTGCTTGCTGCTTGCATTGTATGCAGGAAGATTTATCCTAATCACAAAAAGATTTGTCTTTGGTTGGAATCAAACTTACAGCTCAGTCTCTAGCTTCAGTCAGGTAACAGTGAAGAAAGCCATGATGCACGGCAGTCTAAAATGATGTAAAATCAATCGATAGGGAATCAATATTGTAATAACGCCATATCTTTACATATCTAAAGAAGTTTACCCTGAGAGACTAAATTCATCATTTGTAGTGAATAGTGTAGAATTATATTGTTTTTTTTTTCATCTTGGAGAAACTAACAGCAAAATATTTTACAGACAACACTTCTGAGGCTAAATAGCAATTTATTAAAGGGTGATATTTATTTTTTTAACGGAGCCATTGAGTTCAGACCTATTTCAATATACGCCATTTTATAAACGGATACATAATTAAATAGTGTTTCAATTATAAGTATATCTGTGTAATTGTATATGTTATCTATTAAGCTGCTTCATTTTTACATACTATGTCTATAATACGTGTATACCTTCCATACGTATAATAATTGCTATAGCTCCTTCTACACGTTGGGCCAACATATACCAATGTAGGCCACAGTATACTAAAATAGGAACATTGAACTACTGTCATTTTCTGAAAACTATTTGTTATTGAATTAGCAAGCGAAGTTCCCCCAAGTTTACTGGAGACTTTTTTCTTTGAAAAACTTTACTTATATACAATTAATGGATACAAATTATACCCAGATTCATAACAACTCTTTGTGGGTCACACAAAGTTTTCTCCTCTGTGGGAATCGAACCCACAACCTCGTGCGTAGCAGGCGCATACTGCAGCCACTGGACCACCAAGGCAGTAAGCAATCCAGCGTAGGTATGTATGTATAAATCTTTGTGCGACGATAACTCGTTGTTGATCGAAACGTCATCAACGTCAGATTTGATAGGCGGATCAATGAGACAAAAACATCGAAAATGAGCCAAATCGATGAAGAGGGAGTCGCGCGCGACTTCACAGTTTAGGGCGAAGCACTAGTCTAATGAGTTTACTGAGACCAATGTTGGTGTATGATGGGCCAACGTGTAGGAAGTTTCCATCCACTAATGAGTTTACTGTGGCCAATCTTGGCGTATGTTGGGCCAACGTGCAGGAAGCATTAAATGTATCTTTTTCATATAAAATATACTAATCCTTCGTACTGTCTAATACGTTTATAACGCGTGCCTTCGATATTTTATCTTTGTAATTCTATTATACCTACTTATGGCTAGATGTCTTTACTATTCTAATTTTTAATGTAAAGATAAGAAAAACAAATAAATAATGATAAAATATTAGAGGACTGTATTGTTTAAGCGATAAGCGTCATGGTATTTATTCCTTAATATCATTATTTATTCTTAGTAGAATTCAATACTTAATACTTAGTCTAGCCCTTCTAGTCAAGTGGCATGCATATACGGTAGTAGAATAGAATAAAAAAAGACAATTTATGTATGGAATTTGACGTAAGCTTACGACATAATGTCGTTAACTTATGTCAAATCTCATACATTGTTTTATTTCTATTCTATTCTACCAATGTTTATGCCACTTTTCTAGAGAGGCTAGTGTGACTGAGCAAGTATATAACAATTCTACATCTAAATATGCTATTTTATATAATCTACTAATAATGTATTTAATTAATTGAGTAATATACTTCTACGACAGTAAATTCTCCAAAGTAAAATCACACGACTACATTACGAGAATGTTGTTAATTGTATTTATTAGATACAATTTTAATCAATAGGTAGTTTATACATGTAATATGCCTCTCTAGACAAGTAGCATAAACTGGAGTCGAATCATAAAATATAAAGAAAATGTATGGGATTTGACATAAGTTTACGATATAGGTATTATTATCTAGTATCGTCAAGCTAACGTCAAATCCCATATTTTTGATTTCTATTCTATTCGTTTATGCCATTTGTCTACAGGGGATGGTGTATATTAATTTTTTGTGTTTCTAAGCTCAATCTTATGTAGTGGACTATTTCTATCAGATTGATTTAATAAATAAACTGTGTACCAACCTGCTCCCAATTAAGACCTTTTTTAGAATGATGCCTTACATTGGATAATAAAAATATCCTGTACGTGAGCTGTCATGTCATACAATTGTACATTTACGAATAAGAAAACGCTAGTCATTGTCTAAAGCCAAAATTAAACATTTTTAAAACATGTTTTTATTTTGATTATGTTTTCGAGTTTTCAACCGTTTATATTATAGTATTTACCTTGTACCTACTAATTGTATTTTGTTGTGTAATGATTATACGTTATATGATATTAAATGTCTGTATTTCTAAACGCACACTTTAACTGTTCTTATAAATTAACTTATAACTTTATAACATTATGCTGTATTACACAATACCGAATATAACATCTACTAGGCCAGCACTTCAGAAGACAACCTTCCAATCCTGATGCTCCGTAAGAACTGAACTAAAATCCAATACCATCTCTCTGAATATTATAATTTACAATACAAATCCGTTAATTGTCAATTGAGAAACTTATTTAAAGCATTATAGGAACAATTTGAGTCAAATTAATCTTTAAATTATTAAATTATAATTACAAAAATCTTATTTATTTAGAAATCATGACAGTTGAATGTACTTACCTATGTTTTTTCTAATAGATTACACTGATTTCATATACAGTAGGTATGTTTACGTGGGTATGTTTGTGTTTGTTCATGTTATAATATATATGCCTGCCAGGAAAGTCCACCTTGCACCTTGCATCCAAAATTATGCCATTACTTTATTTATTTATTATTAAAACTTCCTGCGCAAAGTTACAGAGGCGGACTTAATGCCTTAGGCATTTTCTACCAGTCAACCACTGTGATGGGTGGGTGATGCAGAGATATTAATGGCAGGTGTTAAAATTATTAAACTTTATCCTAACTGTACAAATATTATTATAGAAATATGAACTTACTAAATTGTGTCTATATGACAATAATTCATGATTAAACGTATAAATATTAATAATATGATAAATACATTTTTTTGGTACTTACATGAAAATGAATATAATGTTAATCTATGTTCTCTCGGGATTTGTTTTTTTTCTATAGGTACATATTTAATAATGTGATTCCTTGATTTTTACAAATAAGCATTCATATCTCTTAGTGATTTAAAAATGAATATATAATAAATAAAATATAAGAACATATATACATATATAAATGTATGGCTGTGTTGTGCTTAGCTTATTTCAGTGAATTTATATTGATTATTCAAATTTTCAGCTCACTATTATAGAGCGATTAGTATATTTTGAGTTTGATGTTATATTCTTGTAAATAATGTGTAATGAAGTTATTTATTTACTCACACTATAGATAGAGGTGTAGCAAAGGTTACATAGCAGCGTTTGCCGCGCAAAAACAAACTAATCAAAGTGACATGCGTAATTTTGTATTTATGGTTAAAAATTTTCATAAATATTATGCAAGCATACGGCTTTGAGCAGACATGCTACTATTATAGATGTTACATAGCATGGATACTGTGACATTTTACGATAGAGAGAAAGAAAATGATTGAATCAATCTCTAACCAATTGGCTAATTGAATGATCAATAGTCATGAGTATCCAATCGATAGGTTTTAATTTAATCCTTACTAATATTATAAATGTGAAAGTGTGTAAGAATGGATGGATGGATGTTTGTTACTCTTTCACGTAAAAACTACTGAACGGATCTGGATGAAATTTGGACACAGATAGATTATGGTCTGGAATAACACATAGGCTACTTTTTGCAGCGATAACCGACATCCACGCGGGCGGAGCCGCGGACAACAGCTAGTCGTCTATAATTTTCGTTGATATTTAACTTTCAATGTCAAACGTCACAGTACCCATGCTATTTGGAATATATTGTCGCATTGGCGATCCGCGCTTTGGCGACTCTCTGCATTCGGTATCGCGTCTATTCGTAATATGAAACAATAAACGATTCGACTGGGATCCGTAGGTGGGCGGAGGGTAACGTAAGTCGCTGTGTCGAGCTTCTAAAAAGTGTGTTTGGTGATTTTAAGAGGAAATGCGGGCGGAGAGACTTTTGAGTATTAGGTATTTGAATAAACTATCGCTGTCGCTCTGCGAGCGCTCGGCCGCGCGATTTGTGCAACAGGGACAACTGCATATCCGACTAAACAGCATAAGTAAAAAGTCGTAATTCGAGGTTTGGCTCTCGCCTATTTCCTCCTCCATTATTAGACCAATTTAAAAGATATTTCGTAAACTGCATGATTACAATATAAAATGTGCCCCTATGTTTTCCTTTTTTCAATAACAGTTGTCATATTTGTATACCAGGCCTATGTTGACAGCCGTCTAAAATGGTTATTTTGAGCATTTTTAAGGGTTTCTAGTGCTTATAAATATAATGAATCATTAAAAAGGAAAACATAGGAACATACAAGAAGTTGATATTAATTTTATTGCAAAAAATGTTTACTTTAAGATCGTAAACCAGGTAGAAAACAGGCGAGAGCGTTTTTATGGAGAATAGACACACCGCGTTTCCTCTTAAGTGTGCGATGTGAGGTGGTCTTTGTAAGGTGGAGGTCCTCTAACAGTTGAGATTGCTCGCTTGACAGATAGAGCCCCTAGGCTCTACCTGACTTGAAACAAGATTCGATATATAGTTTATTTTATGAATTATTATGTTTTAAAATTTATGAACAAAATACGCAATGTGCTTTTCAATGTCAACTTATATAATAATGCTGCACCTCAACAATGTTAACACAAAGTTATTGTCACGCATCGCGGTTGAGCAAATATTTATAGTCATGTTACATTTGTTGAGACAATTAGATTTAATATAGAAAATATATATTATGGCGAATTGTTTGTCTTTTATTTTAAATATGGTGACCAATGTAGTGTGGGACGACCGTCCACTAGGTCAGTGTTCCTCAATCTTCTAGCCTTTATCTTCTTTCCTTTTTTTAGGTACATACATATAAAAAGTCGGGAAATTTTGAAGGTAGTTACGCCATAATGAAAAATCAATGTTTTCATTTATTACTAGCTGACCCAGCAAACGTTGTTTTGCTACTAAAATATTTTTTGTTGATCGTAGAGGGGTGAAAATTTAGGCTTGTATGTATTTGTGTATGCTGTATCATAAAAAAATAAAAACAAAAAATTTTGTCTAATAAAATAAATAAAAATTTGTTGTAGACCACCCTTAACATTTAGGGGGATGAAAAATAGATGTTGTCCGATTCTCAGACCTACCCAATATGCACACAAAATTTCACGAAAATCGGTCGAGCCGTTTCTGAGGAGCACGGGAACGAACATTGTGACACGAGAAATTTATATATACATATAAGATTATCTAGCTTCCGCCCGCGGCTTCCAGGCTTCCAGACAGAGTAACATACATCCATACATTCTTACAAACTTTCGCGTTTATAATATTTATCATCTCAGCCATAAGACGTCCACTGCTGGACATAGGCCTCCCCCAAGGTTTTCCACATCGTTCGGTCCTGAGCTGACCTTGTCCATCGGTTGCCCGCAACCTTTACCAGGTCGTCGGTCCACCTTGTTGGAGGCCTGCCCACGCTGCGTCTGCCAGTTCGTGGTCGCCACTCTAGAACCCTTCTGCCCCAACGGCCATCGGTTCTGCGAGCTATATGCCCTGCCCATTGCCACTTAATTGATGCAATTCTTAGAGCTATGTCGGTCACTTTAGTTCTCCTACGGATCTCCTCGTTTCTGATTCGGTCTCGCAGGGAAACTCCAAGCATAGCTCTCTCCATTGCTCTTTGGGTGACTTTGAGCCTTCGCTTTAGGCCCATAGTGAACGACCACGTCTCGGATCCATAAGTCATCACTGGCAACACACACTGGTCAAAGACTTTCGTCTTGAGACACTGCGGTATTTGAGACGAGAAGATATGGTTAAGCTTCCCGAACGCTGCTTGATAATATTAGTAAGTATAATATAAGTAGGTATAGATTTATTTGAACTGTACGGTTGGTTCAGTGGTTTAAGTGGTTACCTCGACATTTCTGCCGTCCACTAACTAAAAGGCCGTTAAGCCACAGTCAGCCGTTTTTCACTTTTTAATGTAGTCTTATACAACTTTCGATGCTCTATCTTTTGGTCTAAGATTCATTTTGCTAGCTAGCTTAGTTTTAGAGATACAAAACATTGCTGTGCAGTTAAACCACATAAATTTCGTTACTTCCTTAATTTAAAAGCGGCTAAGCCACAATACTTCTCTAGAAAGACGTTAACATACTTCAACGTCAAACTGATGTATCATTTTTTCTAATTTTACTTAACTAAAAGTACGTTATCTAGTCATGCTTGACTAAAAAGCAGTTAAGCGTCTTTAACTACCTTCATGTATTGTGTCATATAAGTAACCACCTGAACATCGTACCTTAACTATAAAGCAGTTATAAAGAAAAACTACACTAGAAAGCAGTTATACGCCAATAGCGGCTTTTAAGTTATGTATTGAAATTAGTATTAGCTAAATATCAATCGCTAGAGAGCAGTCAAACGACAATACTAGACTAAAAAGCAGTTAAACGCTTGTGATTTTTGTTTGCGTTTGACGAGCTCAGGATATATTCCGGAAGAAAAGGATCCAAAAAATCCAAACTATGATGAATAGTGTGTTGGTGGACCAGGAATTTCTAACTGCACAACGCCGAAACTAAAAGTATGCCATCTACACGCAATTCCACCTGCTCTAATATTAGCCAAGAATCAAAGTACGCCCACATGAACAGTAACGATTTAGTTAATCTTTTTAACCAAGAACCTTACTCGATGACATCACAAGAGTTTCAAAAATTTAATGAAACACAAATAACATATAAAAACGGCCAACCAGAAGAAACTCTGAAGCTTACAATAGAAACATTAACTCAGCAACAGCTTTAAACACATTCTTTATACTGCCACGAATCATTACTCCCTCCTTCTCCGATGCCATCTTCTTCTCACTGCATTATACCAGAAATATAAGATTATGATAGTGATGACAAAGTTTTAAGTGATGATACTGAATATGGTTATGACATGCAAAGGCAAAATACAGTTTTAAACCCTAAAAGTAACCCAATATTGAATAGGAGAACATCAATAACTAAAACGTTTCCCGAAAAATTAATAACGTGACGACATACTTAAGAATTTACAAGAACAGAAGAGATTATTGGACATCGGTTACCTAAGAAAAGACGTGCATCTTTATCTTTTATTGATTGCTCTATTTCTATGAATTTAGTAAATTTAGCACCACCATCATCCACAAAGAGAAAGAAATATGATACCAGCTTAAAAGATAGATTAGTTGAGAAGGAAAAGGAATGCACATACAATTAACGGACACAAATTACAACCAGACTCAGAACAACTCTTTGTGGGTCATACAAAGTTTTGCCCTGTGTGGGAATCGAACCCACAACCTCGTGCACTACTACCCACAGGTTAGACTGGCATAAGGCTGTTCACAGAGGTATAGAAGAGTTTGAAAACTGTCGTCTTAAAGACCTTGACGCCAAACGCCAGCACCGTAAAACTCAACTCAGGCCCTCTTATGAGTATACCTAATGCGCAAGGAGGGCTTGACTGCGCTTTGTGTGACCGTCTTTTTAAGACGTAATTCGGCTTTGCGAGCCCCGTCCGAGCACATGAGTGGAGACGTATGGCCGTGAGTTAGTACGGGTCGCCGTCGACGGATACGTCTAGGAGGACATCATCATCATTAATTTTATAAATATGAAATATTGGATGCTCGTTATTAATTCTTATACTAATGTCTGAAATTTCGCACACACCTACGAGTAGCTTACGGTTCGAGTTGTAATATTTGGTTAAGTTCTTTTCGCATTAGTCGATGCGGTATCGGCGCGGGTAGCGTATGCTCGCAATGCGCAATACCGAAAGCTTGCCGAACGCTTATATTTCAACGTGCGCTTTCAGAATCGCATGGTTTGTGCGGACAAGGGGCGTTTCTGTAAACTGCGTCTCAAAGTTTTGAGAACATAAGGGTTACTACACACATAAGCGGCCCGGCATAATCTGTGCGGCAACAAAGCCAACTCAAAGCTTATACTTTTTCCTCGAACATCATCTACATATATAAATTCGATTTTACTGCCCGACTGTGCCGATTAATGCCGGCCCGCTTATGTGTATAGCTACTCTTAGAAGCTTTGCTCGATTTGTTTACCAACAGGTACAAAAATCAAGACAATATAACATCTTTATGCATTTCGTTATAAATATCCCGCATTGATAACGCACCTACAAAAGTAAGAAGGACCTAGCTAGCTACTTTGTCTTCCCGTTACAATTTGTTAACATTTTTAACGCAAGTCTTTATGTATGTATGTATGTTTTTACTTAAATCCATTATATATATATGGTAGTTTAATTGCCAAGTTTGCTCGACTCACGCAATCACGAATTTTGTATTGAAAATTTTCGTTTTTGTTTGGAATTTTAAAAGGAGGCATTTTAATTGTGTTTTAATTTTTTTTCTTAAACTTTGATTTAATACTTTAAAAATGTATTATTTCTCACATAATCCTGTCAAATGCTTAGCAATAAGGAAGTTAAACTCAAGCGAAGTAAGTATTGCCACCTTTTAGTTAAGTATTATTAGAATAATCTTATATTCAGTTTCATATTCTATAAACGCTACTTAGCTTAAAAGAGTCTAAGCCGCTTATTAGAGAATATATTAAGTTTCAGATTGATGAAAAGTTTCGACAATAAAGACGTTAGACGACTTAGCGACTTTCTAGTTAAGGATTGCATAGTAAATTTAACTAAGATTTAGAATCCTATAAATTTATTAAAATTACTTCACTAAAAAGCCGTTACGGTAACGTTAGCGACCTTTTAGTACAGGATTTAGAGCCAAAAATTGTCTAAAATGCTTAGCTAAATCGAAAAAGAACGTTTTTTTTAACGAGGTGTAGTTTTTTTTAATAACTAAAACCTTAAAATGATCCACGGAAATAATATTCAATAATCTGCCTAACACCCGTCAAGCTAAGTATTGTACTTTTTAAGAAATAACGGTTGCCGCCTTTTTTGCTGTTTTCTCCAAAACTACTTTTTGGGCTTAACGGCTTTCTAGTTATAAGACGGCAGATTTACCACTGTGCAGCGTGTCGTGGGTTCGATCCCCATACAGGACAAAGCCTGTATGTAATTATATATTTGGAAAGTCTGGCATTCCAGCTTCTGTAGTCAAAGGTTTGAATAAATGTGTCATGCAAAATAATCCTAATCTAGCCACCTAATAACAGGTGTATCACCAATGGCAACACATACGATTTTTTTCGAAATGAACAGAGGATTTTTAAAGAAAATCGTAATGTTTTTTCAGTAGGTGAGTAACCTACCTAATAAAAGAACGTATCGGCATATACGTGCTTAATCATATCAGAGCCTTTAGACAAATGGCATAAGCGATAGTCGAATCGAAATGTCAAAAAACAAATGTATGGGATTTGACGTAAGTCTACGATATAATATCGTAAACTTAAGTCAAATCCCATACATTTGTTTTTTTGACTTTTCGATTCGACTATCGCTTATGACATTTGTTTAGAGGCTCAGATCACTACTTCGAAGGATATTATAATTTAAACTCCAGTCTTAATCACTGTTTTATTTACTTCTCATCTTAATACATCAACATTATTACTGTACTGTAGGTACTTTCCCTGATTATAATCGCTTAGACAATTTCACTGTATTATTTAAGATCAATAATATTATTTGACTACTTCATCGCGACGCTTTAACTATGTATCTCGCCGCCACGTAGTAAATTCTGTTGACATGACAACGACTGGAACTCTGCCCCTCTATTATAGACAACTGCCATAAACGGTAGTCGAATCGAAAAGTCTTAAAAGCAAATGTATGGGATTTGACGTAAGTTTACGATATAATGTCGTAAACTTACGTCAAATCCCATACATTTGCTTTTAAGACTTTTCGATTCGACTACCGTTTATGCCACTTGTCTAGAGGGGCAGAACAGCTTCGTTTTTAAATATTCGCCGAAAGTACGTACTATCGTTTTTATTGTTTGACAGAAGAGTACCTACGCCAACACTAAGTACCTACTATTTGCTGTAAGGTTTCGCTCTAAGCAGCTCTAAAAGAAGGACAGCGGACACCACGACGCGCCGCCATTAGCCCTACTCCAATCGTGACGAATTGCCGTTCCATCATGGTTCCATCGGACTATGACAGTGAGGTTTAGAATCTTCTAGAAATCGAAATGTATAGGTAGGTACTGTGGCAATCTTTCCAAATGTCGTCATAGCAACCAACACAAAGTACAGACCAAAATAATATATTATCTATCCACATAATTTACTTAAAGGTTAACACAATACATTAATACTTACATTCATCAATTTAAGTGCATTTATTAGTACCATAATGTGTAATTTTATCAAAATGTAATAAAATAATTCGGCCTAAGTATTACAAATACATTTATTTTACCTAAGTGTGAATACATTAGTTTTGTATATATGTAGATACGATTAGATAGGATTTACCTAATGGTTTATTTGTTTTTACTCAGTACCGGAACAAACTAAGCAGGTATCTATTATATACTAATATTATAAAGCTGAAGAGTTTGTTTGTTTGGTTGAACGCGCTAATCTCAGAAAGTACTGGTTCAATTAGAAAAAATCTTTTTTTGTTAAATAGTGAATTTATCCAGAAAGGCTATTTAACATCACGCTATGATCAATAGGAGCGAAGCAGTAGTGAAATATGTTGCAAAATCGGGGAAAATATTCGAAATTACCACGCGGGCGACCCTTAGTATTTTTTATTTATTTATATTTAAAAGACAACTCCCGCACTAGAGAACAGGCTCTGTGTCGCGGGGGACTTTACAAACATACAATTAACGGATACAAATACACCCAGACTCAGAACAACTCTTTGTGGGTCACACAAAGTTTTGTCCTGTTTTTCACCATGATGTGAAGTATCAAAGGACATGGAGAGTTTAATAATATAATAAATTGTTTATTTCTTATCACATAAACACGGAGATAAATACCTTAACGACTAGCATATATATATCTATATATATATGCTAGTCGTTAAGGTATTTATAATATTTAATATTTATAACGTAAAACTATATATACACTATCTGTGGGTCACACAAATAACTAATATGTGGGAATCGAACCCATAACCTTGTGTACGGCAGGCGCATACTGCGGCCACTGAACCACCAAGGCAGTCAACTAATATTATATGCTAGCTGCCGCGTTGATAAAATATAACATGTGTGGAACCCTGTAATACTAAGAGGAGAATCTGTCCTATGCACATAATATGGTCTTGCACCGATGGTTGTGGGTTCGATACCCACATATTAGTTACTAGGGGTCGCCCGCGACTTCGTCCGCGTGGTAATTTGAAATATTTTCCCCTATTTTGCAACATATCTCACTACTGCTTCTATTGATCATAGCGTGATGTTATATAGCCTATAGCCTTGCTGGATAAATGCGCTATTCATCAAAAAAAGATTTTTTCCCATTGAACGAGTACTTTCTGATATTAGCGCGTTCAACCGAACAAACAAACTCTTCAGCTTTATAATATTAGTATAGATGTAGTATAAATTTGTGTGACCCACAGATAGTTGTGGTAAGTCTGGAAGTTTTTACGTTTCTATATACATATGCTAGTCGTTAAGGTATTTATCTCCGTGTTTATGTGACAAGAAATAAACAATTTATTATATTATTATTATTAAACTCTCCGTGTCCTTTGATACTTCACACCATGGTGAAAAACAACAAAATCATAAAAGGTCCATTAATACACCGTTGCGAACCGGACTTGGTATTTATGAAACGCCAAAAAAAAGTTTTTTTTTTGTTTTTAAACTCAAATTCATTTAGTCATTTAGGTTACAAAATAACACTTATGAAGGTCATAAATAAACCAGAAAGATGATGTCAGCAAAATTTTACTACGGCTAGTTCGCTGACGTGGAGCATTGAGAAGAACTAGCAAGAAACTCAGGCCACTCTTTTTTTATACTAAGTACTTAGGTGGCAAACAAGCATACGGCCCGCCTGATGTTAAGCAGTTGCTGTAGCCTATGGACGCTTGCAATAACAGAAGTATCACTTGCGTGGTGCCAACCCATTTTATTACACCAGGGCTTTATGATGGGAGTATCCCTGGGATAGGAATACGTTTCTTACAAAACGCATCCTTAAATGAGCGCTGGAGACCTGTATTTACACCACTGTGTATAGTTATTTGGCTGTGGTCTTCTGTAAGGTGGATCCTTCCCCAGTCGGACTTGCTCGCTAGTATGGCGACCTACCCCTTTTGAAATTTAGGTAAATTATCTATTTAATATCATCTCGGTCGATAAATCTGACGTGTAAAACGGACACTTAATGAGATAATTCTGTGTTATATAACATCGTGAGCGGTGCATACAAACATTGTATGCACAATGTTTAGTATCAATTGTTTCTTGTTTAATTAACTCGTTAGCTACAGTTGCATAGCTAGTGGATACAGCTACTCGTTAAGTTGGTATTATCTATATCTATACTAATATTATAAAGCTGAAGAGTTTGTTTGGTTGAACGCGCTAATCTCAGAAAGTACTGCTTCGATTAGAACAAATCTTTCTTTGTTGAATAGTACATTTATCCAGGAACACTTTAGGCTATATAACATCACGCTATGATCAATAGGAGTGGAGCAGAAGCGACATATGTTGCAAAATCAGGGAAATGTACGTTCCAAATTACCACGCGGACTAAGTCGCGGGCGACCCCTAGTCTATATTATATATCGCACCATCAGTAGAAAAGAGGCGTAAGTTGAGTAATGCCATTTGTCAATTTTGAACCTTAACTGTTATAGAGCACACGGTGGTAATTGAAAAACAGGCGTATCTCGTCTTAAGTCATTATTCTATGGCGGGTGCGATGTATTAAAAATTATTACCCACAACTGAATGACTGATCAACGCACAGCCAAAATTACAGGAGCTAGGAACGTCAAAGTTTGCATGACGTTTCTTTTTACACTGTAGATGTCTCTAAAAAATAAAATTGCGTCCCTGACAAATGCACGCTAAGCCCAAAAAATGTAACATTTCAATGGACTAAAAGGATTCTTGGAAATTCAATTTGAAGATAGAGTTATGAAAAAGTAAAACTAATTAATAGTAATATTTAGGGTTTGCTGTGAAAATCCTTGAAGCCTATGTCCAGCAGTGGACGTTCTACGTACGATAATATAATCCTATAGAAATAATAATCAACTGAAAGCAGTTGTAATTATGTCTATAGGATTATATTATCTGTTCTATAGGTAATGATGAATTGTAAGTTGTGTAAAAGAATAGAGTTAGTAGGTAGGTAGTATAATTTAAGAAGTTGCTGATAAACAAGCTGATAATCGAAAATACGATGAACCTGAACCAATTTCCAATAACAATATCGATTGAACCAACATTTCAACAAAATAAATCGAACTTAAATTACCTCAGCAGGTACACGTTAACAACCGCTCTCAATTATCCATGTAAGTGCTTAATTACTTACCGACGCATAAAAAAGGATAGCTCATAGAAAAACACATTGATCTCTATACAAACGAATCGATTTCCATGTAATTAATCTTCTGAAACTTATTTGAATTCGTCATCGTGTAATATTGACCAGTGGCCTTCACATTGGATTGTCTCTGGCCATTTGCTATTTTAATGTTATCTGCGAACGCACCCGGTACAGATTATATTCGCGCGTAGCACACTACGGGTGATCGCGTAGCTCTATCGTTCCCGCCATTGTGATTCCTTTTTTAAAAGTGACATAAACCTGTATTCTTTTTTTATGTGGACATAAACCAGCCAGAAATAATAATTTAAAATGAAGATCAATTTGGATGATGGGGTGAGATTATATTTTGTTTTATTATAGGTATTTTTTAGCTTATAATTTTTTTTCAACTACTTGTAGTTGAAGCCCGTAACTTTATCCGTGTGGTTTCCAAAATGTTTTCGAGGTGTAAAATTTAAACATAAAAATTATTCTGCCTTATTTATTATTTCAATTTCAAAGACAAATCTGGACTTTCATATTTATTCACTTTTCTATAATAAGTAAAATGACCTCAGAATTCTCTAACTAGAACGATTTACGTAAGTATTTAACCAAAGTAATTACAAATCAACATGTTTTTCTTATTCTTTTAAACGAGAAACCTGCCCAATAAGTTTATTTATGATCGCACAGCCAGTATGCAACCACCTACAAACCTCTACAATACACGCCTCTTTAAGTTTATTTTCATTAACAAAGTAGCCCAGTCCAACAAGATTCCAAAACTTTATTATTAGGTAATCTCTGGAACTAACAGTCGGATTTGATTTTTTTTTTACATTCGATAGCCCAATTATTGAGGTAGTTCGCCAACATCACGCTACGAGAAACAATGCATGCCAGTAACAATAAACGTGAATCGGGACGAAATTCAATGCGGGGGAAACCGCTACATTCTTGCCATTCTACTCTTGTACTAGTCTGCCGCACATTCCCTGTGTCGCGGGGCCTAACACACAGTTCAAAGACATAAAATAAACTCGGAACAAACGTTTATAAATTAGGAATAACAAGTTTTGTCCCGTGTAGGAATCGATCACACAACACTCGACGCGGTAACGAGGCACTCAACAGCTTTCCTTAGGATGTACCTACTTATATAATAAATCGTAGGGATCATGTATTTTTTTTTTAATATAGCCTATGCTACACGCTGATAATGTAGCTTTCTAAAGAAGAAAGAATTTTTAAAATCAGTCTAATTGATTTTGAGTTAAATTGTAAGAAACAAAAAAACATATTCCTAAGTAATACCAACTCATATTATGTCCCATTGCTAAGCACGGGTCTTCTCTCTTCTATCAGTGTTATTGGGAAGAATTAATTGATAAATAAATGAAATTATTATTTTTATACTACTTTGGTGACGACCTAATAAAGGGAATAATAATATCCCATAATCATTGTAAACCAGTCCATCAAACACCCAATCCCATAGCCCAAAATTATTCGAATTCACATGTTGCAATAGCTCTACACTTACCATAGGTAGATCATGGCTGTACTGCAATAGTGCAGCTGTGGCATGACTATGGTAAGCGTCTCATCCCATTTTAAATTAAAATTCTTTAAGGGCCTCTGCGTGTTGTATCTATGTCCCCGCGTAAGCCTTCCAAAGGCCCGGGTATTCTCCTTAAATGATGGGAAAATACCCCTGATAAAGAGAGACATAATAATAAATCATTTATTTCCGATTATAACGAACCTACTCCATAGTGTGTTAGTAACAATGTTCTTAAAAACTATGTTAGTAATAGTAGTACATAAAACATTATTTATAATCTCCCCGTAATGATCCCAACCCAGTGAGCTTGTATTGGGCAATCGCTTCGGGAAGCTATCATTTCCAGAATAAAAGGTATTGTACAAAAAAGTTAATAAGTTAACTTTACTCCATTTAACTTTATTTACTAACATAAATAAAAAACAGACCGAATGAGTAATTTCGCTTGATCGTATTTTTTGTGAATTACTTTTATAAGTAAAAAAGGAAAAACGTTAGTTTTTGTCTCTTTCATTCAAATCAGAGACAAATTGACTTTTAAGCCTTTTGTTGAAGGTTTTTGTAATATAAATGTGTTTGTACATTTTATTATTGCCTTCAATCATTCATTCAAACAGTGGACTATTGTACATACTAATAGGTAGACAGATACAATACTCATACTAATAGAATAAGATAGACGGAGCGTGTAGAACTCGCGCGTGAAGCCGCCAAAAGTCATACTAAATAGCAATGTCATACGTTTTCGTTTTCGCGCGCAGTCGATTTGAGCCGCTAGTGAGTACGCACGTCTAAACACGTTTTGACAAAATATTATTATAATGCCGTATTGTGTAGTAAAACGTTGTAAAAATACTTCAGAGCGGCTCAAATCGACTGCGCGCGAAAACGACGACATTGCTATTTAGTATGACTTTTGGCGGCTTCACGCGCGAGTTCTACACGCTCCGTCTATCTTATTCTATTAGTCTGAGATACAATAGCATCACGCCTTTTACGTGAAAAGAGGTAGGCAGAGACGTATGTCCCAGACCAGACGTCCCTATTGCCATACACACATTCCAAAGTTTTGGCTTGACACAACATTTTTTTGCCGAAAAAACTCAACACCTTCCAGGAACTGAACCTGGGAACTCAACACAACAAACATACGCACTATCACTGTATGTCTAGTTCGTATTATATTCTCAAAATTTCAGTGTTATGGATAACGAAATTTCTGCAAGGCGAATTTAAATGGTGAAATTTTCACACGCGTAGCCTATGGACGCTTGCACTACCAGAAGTATCGCTTGCGTGCTGCCAACCTAAAAATCCTTAAACTAGGACACACATCACAAAACCGGCCGTTTTGTGATGAATTATCCCTGACATAGTAAAATGTTTTTCATATCTTAATGAGTACTGCATACCTGAATTTTCTTTACTGCAATCATAATCTATGGAACCTAGACAACCCGGAAAATTAGGGAGGCCGTATGCTTGTTTGTCACCATCGTAGTATAAAAAACCCCACATAATAAGTTATCCTAGCAGCTTCTAGTCAACTTCTCAACGCCGCAATATTTATTAAAAGCAATGTTTCAACTGGGCAAATGGCTTTAAATTGTACGTAAAAATTTAAAAGGCGGTTTTGCGACTAAATTTATTGCAAAGACACATTATGCCTACCATTTTAACCCATAAACGTCCTACGGCTGGGCACGGGTCTCCTCCATACATTTGGAGGGATATTAGCCTGCTAGACCACGCTGGCCAAACGGGTTGGTATAGGGTTTTGATTCGAGTTTCCCTTCTCTTGCAGAGGATGTTGTCTGCCTTACTCCCTTAGTCGACTCTTACGACACCACCACCACCACTCGGATGGAGTGGGGTAGTCACATTTGTATTATCTTAATTCGTCACTACACGGACAGATGTATAGCTAGTAGTAGCCAAATGGAAAAATTACCCACTTTCAGTATTAACTTGATCTCGGCCGTCAGAATTCGTTATTCTACTACAATCCACTGGTGATTCTCCACTGGTAGATCCAGAGTTTTTTTCTTCCTCTTTAATGCGTCCGTTTTAGTGTTAAAAGGGGATCCAAAAAAAATCATACAGTCCTTATTCTCCTAAGATCCCCTTCTAAAAACGGAAAAATATACCTGTGTGATATTATCTTGTAGGGAATTTCACATACCAATGAAATGCTCCGATAATGATATAATAATAGCAACCCTACTGCTGAGCACGGGTCGCATCTCCTCTATCAAAAGAGAGATAGGGTGTTAGCATTCACACAAGCTGATCTAATGCGGGTTGGTGAATCAGGCATTCTTAAAAAAGTCTTCTTAGATATGTGGATTTCCTCACGATGTTTTCCTTCACCGTTAGCAGATGGCGAATCATTTGATTAGTACGTATAAACTCCACAAAATGAAATTCACATTGATAATGCCCCACCCGGGATCGAACTCGCACCTCTTGCGTGCATGTCGGTTAGTTTCCCACTCGGCCACCACCGCTTAATGAAATGCTCTACCATACCATTACCATTGTTCTGAGTCTGGGTGTAATTTGTCCGTCAATTGTATGTTTTTAAAGTCCCCCGCGACGCAGAGCTTGTTCTCTAGTGCGGGAGTTTTTTTTTTAATAAAAAAAAAATATAATATTACCATTAAGTATCTAACGAAGTGCTAACGGTAAATTACAGATGCCACCAAACTTATCAGAGACTCTGCTCTCAGCGTCTCCGAAAAAAATGGAGAAGCTGGAAAAAGGATCTTTGGAGAAGATGAAGAAGACAAGGTCCTTGGAGTCGTGTGTCAGCATCCCCACCGAGGAGTCCAGCTGTGATGAAGCTAGCTACGGTATAGGTTACTATGCAATGTATTTTATTGACTATGTGTATAGATTTGATTTCACAGGCACGTTGGTCTAGTAGTTAGTGACTCTAACTGCTACGCCGGTAGTCGTGGGTTCGATTCCCACCCAGGACAAATCTTTGTGTGATCAGCACGAATGTTTGTTCTGTCTGGGTGTAATTTATGTATAATATGTATGTAGAAAGAGGTTATTTTAATATTACAAACAGACACCAATTTTATTTATTTGTATAGATAAATATTGAGGCTCCATTCTTACCTCAGTTCGTGGTAGTTTGTATTACGGTGTTTTTTTTTGTGTAGGTAGTTAATAAATTGTATCGTATCTTTTTGCACAATCATCGTAGACGGTTTATGTTTTTATATTGTGTTTACAATTTATTCTTTCAGTGGTTATGTAACTATTCAATTTTAGATCACTTCGATTGATCTATACTATACTCAATACTCAATCGTTTATTGCTTCCACAATGTATAACAGATGGTATCTTATAATTATGTAACAATCATGGACCCTGTCGGGCACAGCCTATTCCACTTATGGCGTCTATTCTTTCATAATGAAATGATTTTCAAAACGTACTGTGATGGATTTTACTAAATTTAATTGATTAATAATATTTTTTGTAGGAAGATATTGTTGTCAAATATTAATTAATTGAAGTATTGCTATTTATAAGAATTATTGTATATGTATGTCAGATATATAATTTTAAAATGTCAGGTTTTATAGATATAAATTAATATTTTGAAATGTCAAGTTTTATAGGAAATTTATTATAAGTCAAATATGCATATTATAGAATGTTAAATAGCTAACTATTCAATTTTAGATCAGTTCGATTGATCTATACTATACTAGGAGCCCGTTCCCGACTTCTTCTGGATTAAATTTTCTATTTAAGTCTAATAGATAATAATTTTAGGAGTGTGATATGAAGCTTCGAATGACGTTATAATAATAATAAAAAAACGTGTGGCTCTCGGGAACTGCCGCGGTAAAGCTATTGTATATTTTTATCGAAACAAATAAAAAATTACTTCACAGAATTATCTAAATCATTTTATTTTACTCTCAATGATTCATAAAAATATATAATAATTAAAATGAATACTTGTAATAATTTCTTAAGACTCCTTATTCTATAATCTTTTTCACATTAATATTCTCTTAGATCAAAACCTCCTTACACAAATTTGACATATTATTATTGGCTGTTTAGAGAATTCGTCATTTAAAAAAGTATCACCACTGTGCCGGTCGGAGTGGGGGTGTTAGGTTTATTATTTTCGTTACGGAATTTCTGGATTTGGTCTTCACGCCCAAGGCCCGCGATAGAAGCTATGCAATAGCTTAATAATTTATTCAACAAGTAACAAGACACAGTGTGTTAGTGACAATATTTCTTACTTCTATATTAGTTTTCCTATTCGAAACACTTAATCTAATAACAAATGGTTCACATACAAATGTATGTGAATCACTGCCACTTGCTCAGCACCTAGGTGGATAGCTTGCAGCAGTGGCTCACAAACAGACAGTCGAGTCTACTCGCTATACAGCACAGGATAATGTTGGGGCTGGCCCGCACCCGGCGCACCAGGGAAGAGCATCGTTTCCTCATTGTTGTATAAATACAGTCGACGTGAGCTTCGGCAAACATCCCTGAGCCTCTAGACAAGTGGCATAAGCGATAGTCGCATCGAAAAGACAAAAAACAAATGTATGGGATTTGACGTAAATCTACGATATAATGTCGTAAACTTACGTCAAATCCCATACATTTGCTTTTTTGGCTTTTCGATTCGACTATCGCTTATGACACTTGTCTAGAGGGGCTGATGCGCTACAGAAACGGGGCAACCCCATCAGCATCCTGAACGCGTTATTATATTAAATGCGAATGTGTTATGACTCCCTAATTTTAGCTAATTTTAGCCGTAAGATTGACCTTATGTTTACCTTTCAGGAGACGCGGTGTTCTCCTGCTTTGTGGTTGCCCCGCATGTGGTGAGCGTATGGAGAGGAACTTGGGGCATCATGGAGATGCACCCGAAACTGTTCCCCTATGCCCAAATATATATACTGGGCATTGTAATACACATATGTTTCGCGTTAGTTAGGTAAGTTAAATATCTGGTTATTATTGACGGAAAATAAATAATAATAGCAACATATACACTGGTGGCCATATAATTTGAAACACCTTGTTTCACTTAGTAGTTTATAAATAACTAGCTGTTGCCCGCGGCTTCTCCCGCGTGGATGTTGGTTATCGCTGTAATAACCTAGCCTATGTGTTATTCCAGACCATAATCTATCTCTGTGCCAAATTTCATTCAGATCCGTTCAGTAGTTTTTACGTGAAAGAGTAACAAACATCCATCCATCTACCCATCCATCCATACTCACAAACTTTCACATTTATAATATTGGTAAGGATAGCAACCCATATATGTCCCACTGCTGGGCACGGGTCTCCTCTCCTCTATCAGGAGAGAGAGGCCTAATGCAGGTTCAAACATGTCTTTAGAATTTTTTCTAAGAGATGTGGGTTTTCTCACAATGTTTCCCTTCATCGTTAGCAGATGACGAATCATTTGTATACACATTGGTACTGCCATCCTGGATCAAACTCGCACCTCTTGCGTGCAAGTCGGTTATTTTCGTGGGCGGGGCCGCGGGAGAAAGCTAGTATAGCTACTTATACAAAACGTAAATAGTCATGCACGGTTAGAGGTAAATTCATAATAGGATTATTACTTACTGTCCGTCTTTAACGTCATCTAACAGAAAACATACACGTTACATTTTTTAATACTGAATCTTATATAAAATTCTCGTGTCACAATGTTCGTTCCCGTACTCCTCCAAAACGGCTTGACCGATTCTCATGAAATTTTGTGAGCATATTGAGTAGGTACGTCTGAGAATCGGCCAACATTTATTTTTCATACCCCTTAGTGATAAGGGTTGTCCACCCTTAACATTTTTCTTTAATATTTTTGGACAATTTTTTTTGATTTTATTTTTTTGTGATTCAGCATTAAAAAATACATACAACCCTTAATTTTCACCCTTCTACGATCAACCCCTATTTTTTAATAGCGATTTTACTATTTTAGTAGCAAAACGACGTTTAACATTTTTTGACGACCTAATGACCTAGGAAGTAAAATAAATAAAATATATCCAGATCGGTTCAGCCGTTTTGACGTGATTAAGTTACAAGCATCCATCCATCCAAACTTACGCATTCATATTAAGGTCCCTCTCTCAAAAAATGATGAAAAAGAGGTGTAAATGAAACCATTTTTTGTTGGCATTTATAAACAAATTACTGCCAAAAAATACAGTATTAATCTACAAAATGTGTTTCATAATAAGGTCTTGAAATAAATTATAATTATAGTAATTCTAAATAATTTGTAAAAAACATCGAATCAGCACCAAATTATTGAGATGTAACCACTTTATGACTACAAGTTTTATCAAATAATACGAAAAAAAATCCCGTCGTACCGTATGCACCATTTGCCAATATTTGAAGAAAGCATACACCTATAATTTGGTAATGTTATATTTAAAATAAGTTTGAACTTTAATTTATAAAAAATTAATAAGTAGTCCATTCAAAGAGTACATCTGTTTGTATCCCCGCGCTCGCCTAGAGATTAGAGTCATGTTTGCTTCGCCCAAATGCTCAAGGTCGTCGGCGATATCACAAGCCTTAAATCAAGTATAGATTACCGGGATTACCTACCAGCATTGTTCTTTTATAAAAGCATTAGATACATGAATATTATTCCTTAGATATTGTTTATATAAAATGGAAACCTGAAGCCAAAATATAATTTAACTGGCCTGCTGGTCGTGGGTTCGATTCCCACCCAGGACAAATCTTTGTGTGATGAGCATAAATGTTTGTTCTGTGTCTAGGTGTTATTTATCTATAATATGTATGTATTTAGAAATATATAAGTATGTTTATCAGTTGTCTGGTTGCCATAGTACAGGCTCTGCCTAGTTTGGGATCAGAAAGCAGTGTGTGAGTTATCTCGAAAATATTATTTAACAAATTATCTGCAGAGCAAAACTCCTGGCACGTTCTGCTGGTGCCTACAGCAGTCCAGACGGTGGAGCAGGCTGCTGGGTGACTGAGCGCCTGCTGTCCAGGGTCTACACCTACATATTCATACTGGCTAATATTATGCATTGGAGGGGAGGATGGGGGCTGTTGGATGAATTTGTGGATGCCATGATTCCTAATAAAGAGGATCCTCATAGGTGATTATTTGTTATTTTTTTCTTCCTTTATGACCACTCCCGCACTAGAGAACAAGTTCTGTGTCGTAGGGGACTTTACAAACATGCAATTAACGGACACAAATTACGCCCAGACTCAGAACAACTCTTCGTGGGTCACACAAAGTTTTGTCCTGTGTGGGAATTGAACCAACAACTTCGTGCACAGCAGGCGCATACTGCGGCCACTGGACCAACAAGGCAGATAGTACTATATAGCGGCCCTTTTTTATACTACTTCGGTGGCAACAAGCATACGGCCCACCTAATGTTAAGCAGTTGCCTATGGACGCTTGCAATACCAGAGGTGTCACTTGCGTGTTGCCAACCTATTTTTTACACCAGGGCTTTGAAATGGGAGTATCCCTGGGATATGGGAATACGTTTCTTTAAAACGCATCCCTAAATGAGCACTGGAGACCTTTACTCACACACAGGAACTCAACCTCACCGCTATGTGTAGTTATTTAGCTGTGGTCTTCTGTAAGGTGGAGGTCTTTCCCCAGTCAGGCTTGCTCGCTAGTATGGTGCCCTACCTCTCAATAGATATGCCCTGTATAAATATCTCCGTTGTCATATGTACAATGGAGGAATTCTTTACCAGCAAGCTTTAGAATAATGCTGTTTTTTGATTCCAGGCCGGTGCTTATTGCAGCTATCACTATAGCATTCTACGTAACGATCACGGTACTGAGGAGCTCCCGTAATCTCCTCGCGTCTCCTTACTTCCTAGTCACCGACGGCAAAGAACCCACCTATATCTTCTCTACTAGATTTAACATGCCTGTAAGTATATATTATTCTTATTGTTTTTTTTACTACTTGGGTGGCAAACAAACATACGGCCTGCCTGATGTTAAGCCCTGCCCGCAATACCAGAGGTATCACTTGCGGGTTGCCAACCCGTTTTTTTACACCAGGATTTTAAGATGGGAGTATCCCTGGGATATCTATAGGAATACGTTTCTTTCAAAACGCATCCCTAAATGAGCGCTGGAGACCTGTACTCACACACAGGAACACAACTTCACCGATGTTTGTAGTTATTTGGCTGTGGTCTTCTGTAAGGTGGAGGTCCTTCCCCAGTCGGGCTTGCTCGCTAGTATGGTGCCCTACCTCTCTTAATGTCTATTTCTTCTTCTTTTTTCTGACTGCCTCCGTGGCTATGGTAGCCGTTGTTCCTACGCCTGATCTCTCTCTGACACCACCCGCACTAAGGAACAAACTCTGAAGGACTTTACAAACATACAATTAACGGACACATAGTACAACCAGACTCGGGACAATCATTTTATGGGTCACACATTTTTTTGTATCGTGTGGGGATCGAACCCCACAACACACAGTGGTAAATTGCGAGGTAACCAATTAAGCTATCGAACCAACTGTACAATCAAGGCAATGCTGGTAGTCTTTTAGGCACGTTTTCAGTAGACAGTGGTACGGCAACATTTTATGAAGCAAAAAATGATCATAAATAAATAATTTTCATAAAAAAAAACTTCACACGACTTCAGTACGGCAAGTTGTAATATTTTCAAATACCTTCAAACCCCTAGTCTAAGTCTCTTTCGTTTGTTAGAATCAAATAAAGTCGACTAAGCGTCGGGCTGAGCACAGGTCAAGAAGATATTTAAAAAAAATGTAATCTGTGCAATCCGCGCTTAATTCATTCACGTCAATATTGCTAATTAATAGTTGCTTAGCAACCAGAATTGAAACTTATCTAACCGCCATCAGTGAAATACTTATTATTGAGAAGTTCAGATGGCCATCTGTGGTCTTCTTCATCAGTTTTACTTCAACAAATTACACTTTCTGAGTGCAAATGTTTGATTAGTTGTTAAAAATATTGAAATTGCTATATGTGTGCTTATAACTTTTGAGGAGTTCCCTCAATTCCTCATGAATCCTATCATCAGAACTTTCTTTTGATGAAAATGGGACCAAACTGGAAGTATGTCCTCTCAGACAAAAAAATAAATTCTCAAATCGGCCCATAAATGACGGAGTTCTGCGGTAACAAACATAAAAAAATACACACTAATTGATAACCTCCTCTTTTTGAAGTCGGTTAAAAAAAACAAAATAAAAACTACTGCTATGTTAAATTATGGAACCAAATGACAACTATTCCGCATCAAAAAATCTAAAGAAGAATCACGTAAATCGGATCATAAATGTCAGATTAATCGGTGTACATACATTTAAAAAAAAACAATCGAATTGAGAACCTCCTCCTTTTTGAAGTCGGTTATTTAACGCAATCGTATATTTATTTACCTAGCTGTAAGCGCTGTTTATTATTTGTTTAAAATTGTGTAAATACTTTTTAGTAGTTTTATAATTTGGTTATAAAATGTGCTAATCAAATCATAAACTAGATGTCGCAAGTTTTAAAATATAATTACCTACTTAATAATAAAATCTCTTATCTTTTTATTATTTTATGTAGGCCAGTAATAGAACAGTATGGTTCTATAGCATTTATTTATTTTATATGAACTAGTAGAAGGCTAGTTTTCAATGTTACACCAGGGCTTTAAGATGGAATATCCCTGGTATCGGAAGACGTTTCCTTTAAAGCGCATCCCTAAATGAGCGCTAGAGACCTGTACTCACACATAGAAACACAATGAGTGACAACGACACCGCTGTGTAGTTATTTGGCCTTGATCTTCTGTGAGATGGAGATCCTTTCCCACTCAGGTTTTCTCGTTTATATGGTGTCTTACTGCCCTTTTCTGAAATGTATTCTCATCAATTCTCATATTCTAGTTAACGGTAATATGATCCTTACACGATTTTTCTATTTTATGCAATGCAAATATCTTTCTATCTCTGTCTTACGAAATAAGTATTTAATGATAAAATATTTTGTTCTTTTTTTAAAATAACAACTCCCGCACTAGGGAACTAGCCTAACTAGGCCGCGGGGGCTTCCCAAACATACAATTCACGGACAAAAATTACACCCAGACTTGCAACAAACATTTATTTATCAGACAAAGTTTTCTCAAATGGGAATCGAACCCCGAACCTCGAACGACCTCCTGCGAAGCAGTCAGGGTCACTTGTTGTTGTTTTTTTTTCTTTTTTTAAAGGCAACTCCCGCAATAGAGAACAATCTCTGTGTCGCGGGGGACTTCACAAACATACAATTAACGGACACAGATTACACCCAGACTCAGAACAACACTTTGTAGGTCACACAAAGTTTTGTCCTGTGTGGGAATTGAACCCACAACCTCGTGCACAGCAGGCGCATACTGCGGCCACTGAACCACCAAGGCAGTCGAACAGGCAGTCACTAACCAATACACCAACAGCCCCTCTAGATGTATCTAGTGGCGATAAGCGATAATCGAATTGAAAAGTCAAAAAAGCAAATGTATGGAATTCGACGTAAGTTTACGACATTATATCGTAGACTTACCTCAAGGAAGTATTCCATATTGGGCACCCGTTTTAATGGCACCTAAGGTATTCCACATTGGGCACCTTCCGATATTTTTCGCAGGTGCCATTAGTGGAACAACACCTGCGAAAAATATCGGATGGTGCCCAATGTGGAATACTTCACCTCAAGTCCCATACATTTCCTTTATTGACTTTTCGTTTCGACTACCGTTTATGCCACTTGTATAGAGGGTCAGGCCAGTCAAATATGTAAGCAAGGATACAAAATATTCCTAATGTTAACTTGCATTATAGTAATAGTGTCCAAAGGTCGAGTTGACCAAAGCGACGAGGACGTAGGCTGATGGCCATCGAGCTAGGAAGTGCGCAGTTAGGACCTGCCCTACTGTATGTGATTTGTGGCCTATTATTACCACGGTCGACCCATACATACATATATACCATACGTACATATCGACCCCCTCAAGCAATAACTCGGTAATCGTAAAATACAAAGTTATTATATACTAGTAGTCCGCCCCGAATTCGCCCGGGTTTAACTATTTTCAGCTCAACTTTCTTATTTGTTTTTACATAAGCACCTTCTCCTGACAATACAAAACATAAAAAAGAATTAGCGAAATCGGTTCAGCTGTTCTCGAGATTTGCGCTTAGCAACACATTCAGCGATTCATTTTTATATTATAAAAGATCTATTAATATTATAAAAATAAATAATTTGTTTAAAATAATCTTTTACCATTAGAAAGCTATATTATCAGCGGGTACCATAGGCTATATTTTATTTTAGTAAGTGAGTGAGTTCGATTCCCACACCGGACAAAAAGTTAGTATGGTCCATAATGTTTGTTCCGATTCTGGGTGTGATTTGTATCCGTGAATTGTATTCTCTAATGTGGAAGTTCTCTTTAAGAAAAAGTAAAAAAAGGTAGGTAGAGAAACATGAATTTTGTTGAGTATTTAGAACATTTGATATCTTCGGTAAGTAATATCGATAAAAAAATCTGTAAAAATATTAAGGTGTACCTATTCTAGTCCATAGATGTCGAATTTGCAACAAAGGCAAAAAAAAACATTTTTTTTTTAATACTACTTGGGTGGCAAACAAGCATACGGCCCGCCTGATGTTAAGCAGTATCCGTAGCCTATATGCGTTTTGAAAGAAACGTATTCCTGCGTCTATAGTATAGACGCTTGCATTACCAGAGGTATCACTTGCGTGTTGCCAACCCATTTTTTTACACCAGGGCTTTAAGATGGAAGTAACCCTGGGATAGGAATACGTTTCTTTCAAAACGCATTCCTAAATGAGCGCTGGAGACCTGTACTCACACACAGGAACACAACTACACCGCTGTGTGTAGTCATTTGGCTGTGGTCTTCTGTAAGGTGAAGGTCATTCCCCAGCCGGGCTTGCTCGCTAGTATGGTGCCCTACCTCTCTCTGATTACCGGCTTATTGCTTGGGGGCGTCGATATTTATATTAGTAAACATAAAACAAAGTCACTTCCCGCTGTCTGTCCGAATGTACGCTTAGATCTCTTAAGCTATGCAACGGATTTTGATGCGGTTTTTACTATCTTTCAATTAATTTCAGCCGAAAAATTTTATAGGAATATCGCATGTTAAATTTACAGAAAATATAAAAAATACAATGTTTCGTAACAAAAAGCGGAGGAGGCTGAGTGGTAAAGTAACCGACTTGCACGCAAGAGGTGCGAGAGTTCGATCCCGATTGGCAGTACTAATGTGAATTTCACTTTGTGGAGTTTATATTGACAGGCCTGTTGGTCTAGTGGTTAGTGACTCTGACTGCTACGCCGGAGGTCGTGGAGATTTGTCCTGGGAGGGAATCGTCCCTCCCAGGACAAATCTTTGTGTGATGAGCACGAATGTTTGTTCTGTGTGTCTGGGTGTTATTTATCTATAATATGTATGTATTTAGAAATATATAAGTATGTTTATCAGTTGTCTGGTTACAATAGTACAGGCTCTGCCTAGTTTGGGATCAGATAGCGGTGTGTGAGTTGTCCCGAAAAAAATATTAAATATTATATGTACAAATCAAATGATTCACCATCTGCTAACGGTGAAAAAAATTATCGTGACGAAATCCACATGTCTTCGAAGTAATTCTAAAGACATGTCAGATTCACCAACCCACATTAGGTCAGCGTATGTGAATTAAGGCCTAAACTTTATTTCTTGATAGAGGAGAGGAGACCCATGCCCAGCTGTTGGACATATATGGGTTGCTACTATTATTATTATTATTATGTTTCATAAAAACATACATTGCATACGAGCGAAGTCTGGACGGATAGTATCAATCAATCAATCAATCAATCAGCCTATCGCAGTCCACTGCTGGACATAGGCCTCTTCTAACACGCGCCACAGCACACGGTCCTCCGCCTTTCGCATCCAGTCCGTCCCAGCGACCTTTTTTAGGTCGTCGGTCCACCTAGCTGGGGGCCGCCCTACCTTACGCTTACCGAGTCGCGGTCTCCAGTCTAGGACACGTCTGCTCCATCGGCCGTCGGTCCTTCTACAGATGTGACCACTGACCAGCCCATTGCCACTTCAGCTTGCTAAGTCTGCGAGCTATGTCGGTAACTTTGGTTCTTTGTCGGATTACCTCGTTGCGAATTTTATCCTTCAAAGAAACGCCAAGCATAGCTCGCTCCATAGCCCGCTGTGCGACTTTTAATTTTGGACGGATAGTACCTATATAATACTAATATTATAAATGCAAGAGTAGTTCTGTTTGTTAGTCTGTTTGTTTGTTACCTTTTCACGTCTAAACGTCTAAACTGATCTTTATGAAATTTGGCAAGTAGATAGATGGTATCCCGGGGAAGAACATAGGATACTTTTTACCGTGATAACCAACATCCACGCGGGTGGAGCCGCGGGCAACAGCTGGCTAATATAAGAGAGATAGTGCTCCATACTAGCGAGCAATTCGGACTGGGGGAGGACCTCCACCTTACAGAAGACCACAGCCAACTAACTACACAACAGGTTTTTTCCAGTTTGTGAGTACAGGTCTCCAGCGCTTATATAAGTACTGAAATCATAGGTGCTCTAAAACTTGGTGCTCATACAAGAATGCTTCCCATCATCAGATCTTAATACATAAAATAATGTGACGAATTGTTAACCTCCTATTTGAAGTCGGTTAAAAATGTAACATAATAAACAAAACAATTAAATTAACAGTTCGTGTATAAAACTAATGTATGTGTGTAGGTATATATCTATGCTAAAACATTTTAAGTTTATATACCATTGTACTCTCGAGTAATAGCCGCAATTATTTACTTATATCATATATAACGCTGCAGTTATATATAATCTAACAATGGAGAAATAATTATAAATTATTTTCAGTCATAAAGAAAATTTTATTAAAAATGTAAGATTATATATTTTAGAAATCATTTAAAAAGACAGGAGTAAGCAAACCTGAGTGGAAAAGGTGCAACACCTTTCAGAAGACCATAGGCAAATGACTACACACAGCGGTATAGCTGTGTTTCCTGGAGTACAGGTATCCAGGGCTCATTTAGGAATGCGTTTTAACGACGTCTAGGCTACGGTAACTGCTTACCATCAGACGGGTGGTATGTTTGTTTGCCATCTAAGTAGTATAAAAAATTACTGCCTCCGTGGCTCAGTGGTCGATATGTGAGACTGCTGATCACGAGGGTTCGATTCTCGGGTCGGGCCAAAAATTGATATTGGGAAATTCACAATAGATGCCCGGAGTTTGGAAATTGGCGGTGTTTACTAAACCCCCGTGCCTCGGAAAGCACGTAAAGCCGTTGGTCCTACACCTGATCTCTCTCCGGTCGTGTCGGATTTGCCGTCCCATCGGACTATGAGAGTGAGGGAATAAAGAGTGCACTTGTGTTTGCGCACACACTTGTACACTATATCTCCCTCGCAGATGGCAAAAGATGACCGAAATTCGGTTAGGAGGACATTATATTATTATTATTAGTATAAAAAATGGTACTCACTCATATATAATATCTAAGAGAGTTCAGGCTATAATTCACCCAAGCTGACCCAATCCGGTTTGATGGGTCAGATCGGTCTAGAATTTTCTACTAAGGCATGTTCCTCATCGTATTTTTATACCGTCACCGTTATTAGATAGGTACCTAAGTCTAAGTCTAATGTATGAAAATAATATAATTAGGAATTCCATAAATTTAATGATACATAAAATTGATATATTTTTAAGTATAAAGTAGGTACAAATCGATACGTACCCACCAAACCACAATTTATTTTCGACCCTTCGAGGAAGCCCCGTAATAACTACCTCTGGTTGTTAGATAAAAGCGTAATTTAGGCAAATAGATAACGGTCTAATATAGATGCTGATGAATGAAATTGTATAGAAATATAACATAACAACATGGTCTTTAAGGACATTATTATAACCTAATTTGTTTATGAGGTATTTGTATATATAGCGTAATTATTTACCTCAATATGATCAAGTAATTTTGATTTCTTTCATATTGAAATTGAGCGATTTCAAGTCAAATGAAGAGAAATATGATAATCAGGACGACTTTTTTGTAACGTAAACATATTTGGCACGTGCCTACCTAAAACTTAGTGTATGGAAAAAACATTACTATTATAAATGTTCCTATTTGACGTCTGAGCCAGTTCTTAGTTAGCCTTATCTAAAACAAACGTCTTTGAAGTATCGACTAGCGAGAGGTAACGCTACGCAAACAGTCGGAGTAACAAACAGCATACGTCACGACGCGGGACGATAATGCAATTACAAGTAGGTATCTAGGATGGGTCGGCGCGGAGCGGGCGGGTCTACTACTGGTGTCTCGTCACTCGCTGCACAGCCATGCGCGGAAGCACTGCGGGGCTGGCCGACACGCTGTCGCGGGGCTCGCGCGCGCACGCCGCGCTGCTCGAGTCGGCCGACGCGCTGTTCGCGAGCGCCGTCGTGGCGCCCGCCGTCGTCACCTACTGGAAGTCCACATGGACCCTCATGGACCTGTACGTGTTACCCGACAGGCCCGTCGCCAGCGCAGCCGCCTGCGCCGCTTTCGGACTGTGCTGTGATCTCTTATTTTCCGTGTTCCAAAGTCACTTGAGTGAACACCTTAGGCCGGATCGTGGCCGGTTGACTTACTACGTGCTGTCGCGGTTGTGTACGTGTATCGCGGGCGTGGCGTGTGTGGGTGCCTGGCGAGGAGTGTGGAACCTTCTGAATGAGTGCACGGGCGACAGTGCGAGGACTTTGCTGTCCACGACGGCGGCGGCCACGCTGTCGCTGGCGGCGCTGCGAGCTCTTCGAAACATCTGCGCGGCACCGTTTGCGGTGGCCGTCGATTCGCCACAAGACTACTTTGATGTGCCCACCATGTTCCGCACGGTTGGTACTCAGCCTTTCCATGATTGAAGGCTCTCCTAAAAATATACGTTAAGCCTAGGCAAAGTCCCTTTGGTCCATAATCACAGCGCTCTTAAACTATAGAAACGCGACCAAATCTTTTTTTATTTCAATCGCAATGTACGTAATGATGAACTTCCTTTCGTAGATTAAGCGTAATTCGTAACGGTTACTATAGTTTTGAGCCAAAATTGGCAAAGCGGAGCACTTAGGAAACCACTTTGATGTCTGTCAGACAATTCTGTCTGTAACTTTTGTAGGCAGGAAGTTGTAAATGCCGCAAAAGACTCAATGTAAAAATGGTTAGGTACACTGGCTAGAAGTGTACTTAGTTCAATGGCAAGGGCAATATTACTGAACTGTACGGTTCCATAGGAATTAAATCCCACGTACGATTGGGTTGTGAAATTGGCTCCTTACTGATTTTCCGTGTGACTGTAACATGGGGTTATTCAAGATAGGAGTCGTGAGGTTTTTACAGTGTCGGCAACGCGTTAGTGATACCCCTGGTGTTATAAACGTCTGTAATAGTAACTGCTTAACATCAAGCGGGTGGTATGCTTTTGTGCCTCCTTAGTAATAGCACAGTGTACAGACGTCTTTATACCCTCTTAAAGTTCCATATGCTGTGGTAATAGTATTAAAAAACCAAAATCATACTTTTTATCGTCATCATCCTCGTGAAATTTCGTGGCTTTAAAATTGGGATATACCTAAGTAGTTACTAAACCGTTTAAATTGTTTCTTATGCCATTCTTCCTCTTCCTGGTGTATATCTTCTCGCTCCATCTTTAGTATCTTCCTTTTCATAATTATGTAGCAGTAGGTAATCAGAATTATGCTATTTTGGATCAGGGAGCTGGAACGGTGATGTCAGAATGAACATCTTTACAAAATCCCGGCATTTTTTATTTCTTACATTAGTAGGTATAAATATTGTCTACTAGCTGACCCGGCAAACTTCGTAGCGCCATATTAATTTTTCTTTCAATTTTCTTGTATACAAACCATGTCCTCACAAACACATAAAAAAACGTTATGCGCGTATAAAGGTAGGTATACATTTGAAGGGTTCAATATTATTTAAGTATAACATTTTATATTTTGACCCAATAATGCATGAAAAGTGTTTAAAGTTGGACACCCAGATTTTAAGGGGCCATATTTAAATTCTACAAATGCAGAAAACACCGAAATAGTTTGTACACTGGTACGCTTGGCGCTAGTGGCACTTTCCGCTAGGTTTCTATAATTGTGCAGAAAAAACTAGGTACACAATGAAATCAGCTTATAACATCGTGAGTTTTTATTTTCTTATTTTAATTCTTACCTTTATAATAAATCAAAATGTGGGGTGTTTCTGTGCTTTACTATATCAAAACTGGCATTGTTAATCTTATACATATAATAAATTGCCGCAATAGCAAACTAGCTATTGCTATTGCGGCTTCGCCCGCGTAGATGTCGGTTATCGCTGCAAAAAGTAGCCTATGTGTTATTCCAGACCATAATCTATCTCGGTGCCAAATTTCATCCAGATCCGTTCAGTAGTTTTTACGTGAAAGAGTAACAAACATCGATCCATCCATCCATCCATTCTTACAAACTTTCACATTTATAATATTAGTAAGGATAAGGATAAAATTTATCCCCGGCGTGAACGGTAGGACCGATTTTAGTAATTCTTTTTTTTGTTGTGTTCGTTATTATTAGGAGAAGGTTCTTATGTAAGAAAAATAGCAAAGTTTCCCGGTAAAATAAAAAAAAATATCGATAGCTGCTCACTTTACTTTTGTTTTGTCGACGTTCATTTGTCAAAATGAAATAAGGCTGCACGGAGTTGGATAAAATGCAGCCAGCTAGTTAGCTCAATAAAAATCTAATTTTAATTCAGCTAATAAGTTAACGCAATTTACATTGTGTCAATCACAGGACACATAAAAAGGCGTGGAAAGCGTGATCAAGTCGGTATTTCTTTTGTTATTATAAACAACTCCCGAGCTAAGTAACAAACGCTGTATATTATAAAGAAAGAAAAGCTACTTGCATACTGAACAGCATTTAGTATTGTTTCCATGTTTTAGTGTGTACCTGCTTATATATTATACTAGCTGACCCGGAAAACTTCGTACCGCCTTAGAATCAATAAATAAATGTTTGACAGGTAGGAATAGTGTATAAAGGAAAGCGAAATTGTTGTTTTTAATATACATCCAAGCATTTTTCATATTAAGTCCTTTACCTTTCCGTAGTCCGTTACCTTTTAAACTTTAAAATACCCTAAAATTAGCCAAATCAGAGTCTCTAGACAAGTGGCATAAACGGTAGTCGAATCTAAAAGTAAAAAAAACAAATAAATGGGATTTGACGTAAGTCTACGATATAATGTCGTAAACTTACGTCAAATCATTCACATTTGCTTTTTTGACTTTGCGATTCGACTATCGCTTATGCCACTTGTCTAGAGGGGCAGTCCAGCCGTCCAGTCTCGAGTTTAAGCGAGACTAACGAACAGCAATCGATTTTTATATACATATATATATATTATAAGTATAAATGCAATAGATAATACGAAACTTGATGATATAGCGCCTAATCGTGGTTTCCGCGCTCCAGTGCGATATATACATCTTTCTTTCTATACTATAATTGAGTATAAACTTTAAATAAGCTGTCTTATTACTACTATTAATCTTTTAATTGTAAGGTGATTATACCGTTAAGCACTTGTAAACAAACACAATCACTGATTAGCAGCGTACTTACCGATCAGCTGATGTTTTCATTCATTCATTCTCTACAATGTTAGCATGCGAGTGACTACGTGTAACTAAATATAGACCACCCTAACACCGTACACGGTAATAGAGGTTATTTTTGTGGGATAACAATGACATAACGATGAAAACGACATAATTTAATAATAATAGCAAATCATATATGTCCCACTGCTGGGCACGGGTCTCCTCTCTTCTATCAAGAGAGGGAGAAAGGATTTAGTTAGTCTAATGCGGGTTGGCGAATCAGACATGTCTTTAGAATTTCTTCTAAGACATGTGGGTTGCCTCATGATGTTTTCCTTCACCGTTTGCAAATGGCTAATCATTTGATTACTACATATAAACTCCACAAAGTGAAATTCGCATTGGTACTGCCACTCGGGATCGAACTCGCACCTCTGGCGTGCAAGTAGGTTAGTTTACTACTCTGCCACCACTGCTTTTAAACGTCATGATGTACAATAAAAACGGTAAATAATCTATACTTCTTTATATATAATATCTCTCAAGCCGGCTTCTGCTACAGTGACTTTTCTGTTCTGGCTAATATTGTGGGATTTGAGAGTGTGTCCTAATGTGACTTATGTATCCTATTTAACTCTAAATATACCCACTTGCACAGTAAGGACATGTTAAAATATTCTGGTCGTTGTGCCAAAAAAAGATGGTGTCTTGCTTTTAAGAGCATCTCGTTTGTGAACGAGGACCCTCCTCCTTTGGTCTTCGAAGGTGTAGACATTGCGTTGCACCAAATGCCTCCATTCAAATCTATTACTGGCTAATTTCTCCCAACGAGAAGGATCTATACTGCATTGCTTTACAAGTCTTTTCTGAACATTTTTATATCTATCTATATCATCTATCTATATAAAAAAGACGGCCAATTCCTAATTGGCCGTCTTTTTTCCGCTTGCTATTCTTTAACGTGCACTCATGAGGCATTCTTTCAACGTGTCCAGATCACAAAATTTAACTGATTTCAATTGTTTTCACTCATCATTTGGCAAAGATCTAAAGTATGACGCTACGATTCGTCTTTTTTTATTTGTTTATTAGACGTTTAATTGGGGCCGTTGCAAATATGCATTTAAAAAAATATTTGTTTGGTCATAAGTTCTATAATAACCTGTTTATCCAAAAAAACGAAACCATATGTCATTGTCAAGCCTGATATCTATATCAGGTTAAAATTTTATGCTCTAGGCTCAAAATCCAGGAAGAGGGAATATTTGCCATACAAACGTATGGAAAAAGTGTGTGGCAATCGCTCTTAATGTTTAAAACACATAGGCAAATGAAAACGCGAATATATCTTCTGTAAACACACCAAGTCTTTGAAGAATAAAGGAAGTTAGGTAAAACGATCGCCATATACACGTTACTTTTTGCTGCCAACTTCAAATCGTGTGAGCTGCTCGGAGTCTGCCAAAAACTGCTGAAGCAGTACCAATTCTGTTATTGATTTTCGGCTCAAGGTCACTCTTAGAATTAGCCTACTCCCTAGGTATTTGAATTTGTCTACCCGCCTCAGGACAGCTCCGTCAAGTTGCATATTTAACGGACCATGGTTATAGGTATCTCATACCATGGCTTCAGTCTTAGATATGCTCGACATGACTCATCAAGGGCTTCAAAACAAATTACCACGCGGACTAAGTCGCGGGCGATCCCTAGTTTGGAATATTTTCCCCGATTTTGCAACATATCTCGGCGATTTAGTTAGTGTAAAATATGCAATTTATTTCAGATTACATTTATAAATATGATTTTTCCTCATTTATATTCCATCTCAGCCTCAGCTCACTGCTGGACATAGGCCCCCCCCAAGGTTTTCCATATCATTTGGTCCTGACCTGACCTTATCCATCGGTTGCCCGCGACCTTTACCAGTTCGTCGGTCCACCTTGTTGGAAGCCTGCCCACGCTGTGTCTTCGTCACATTTATATACACCAACATTAATATACTATAGACATGAAATTTTAAATTTAATTTTTTACAATTTTTTTTATTATTTTAGTTATGACGTTCGATATAATAATATTTCTAAATATGAACTAGTGACGAATTGTTTGAATTTTATTATATCGTGCTTATGTATCATGAGATGAAAAAAAGGTTTAAATAAAACATAAATAAGTTTAAATAAATTTTAATAAAAAAAAATTGCTGTTAACAGTCGTTAGATCACGACAGAGGCCTAAATATGGGCGATCTAATTATAATAATAATAATATTTTCGGGACAACTCACACATCGCTATCTGATCCCAAATTAGCAGAGCCTGTACTATGGTAACCAGACAACTGATAAACATACTTATATATTTCTAAATACATACATATTATAGATAAATCTAAATAACTCTGTCACCAGGTTGACCACTAACCAAACGAAAAGAAGAAGAAGAATAAAAAAAAATACTTTGTACAATTGAATTTATTTATTACTTACATTATTGTGAAGAAAATATTAAAGAATATACTTACGTCCATCAAGTTTTAATTTAAGTATTGTTTTTTTTATTTTTCTACGCATTTATGTGGAAAATTTAAATTAGCAACATGCGTTTTTCAACAGCCAATCAGGTAGAGTAAAAAGTAATAGGCATCACGAGATGCTAATTAAATTATTATAATATTTTTAGTGATATTCTTTTATGCATCAACAAGCTCGGTGTTGCATTCCATATGAAAAACAAAACTTGGGAATATGACTTACATTGTTTTGTTAACACTTTTTCGCGGTAATTGCTAATCCAATGGAACACAATATATCAATATTTATAATCATAATCATTTATTTATTTTGGTGATTTTGGGTGGTACAAAGATCTTAAAATTATTACATGGTTCTTCAAAACCTGCTGTCTGGCGTACACAATTTTCAACTTCAAGTTAGTAATGTATATTGCATGCATGGCATGTATATTTAAATATGAAATTTATTTGTTTGAAGATAGATTATAGATGAAAAAATGTTTTTTTCCGGTATAAAAAGTAGCATTCCAGACTAAATTATATCTCTGTGCCAAAATAATCCAGATCCGTTTAGCTGTTTTGCGTAGTTGAGTAATAAACATTAATACATCCATCCATCCAAACTTTTACCTTAATAATATTAGTATATATACTTATAATTTATGCGGAAATGGAATTGTCTTTGCACGCAAAACACATGAATACATCAATTTATTTTTATCTTAGGACAATGCAAACTGGTGTTGTCGTGGAGAAAGTCGGTGACAAATCGTAGTGTATTGCCATCAGCCCCTTTAGACAAGTAGCATAAACAGAGCCTCTAGACAAATGGCATAAACGGTAGTCGAATTAAAAAGTCAAAAAAACAAATGTATGGGATATGACGTAAGTCTACGATATAATATCGTAAACTTAAGTCAAATTACATACATTTGCTTTTTTGACTTTTCGATTCGACCATCGCTTATGCCACTTGTCTAGAGGCTCTGTAGTTGATTCGAATAGTAAGCAAATGTATAAGATTTTACATAAGTTTACGATATAATGTCGTTTGACATAAATTCAGCTAAAATTTGTTGATGTGATTGACAGTGTGAAATAGCCTTATTAGTTTCTTAGGTATCCTATATGTAACATTTATTAATTAAATAATTAAGGGCAACCCATAAATGTCCCGCTGCTGGGTACGGCTCTCCTCGCCTCTATCAAGAGAGAAAGAGAGAGACAGAAGGTAATATAATATATAACATTAATGTCAATTGTCTCGTAAATTTAACAAAATTAATAAAATATCAAAACATGGAAATTCGTATATCTATCTACCTAATTTTATTTTAAATCAGAGTTTTATTTTAAAACAGACTATTATTTTTTAAATTAAAGAACATTTTGCTTTTTCTCATGCAATTATGTTTATATAACTAATTAATATTATAATTATAATTTTATAACATTCTAATGTTTAATTGGCGTCACGTTGAATAATAATGTGCTATGCCTTGTCTATCAGTTTGAAAAATCCTCCTTGATGAATTTCCATAAAGTAGAAAAAACTCGAAACAAAACCCTATACCAACTCGTCTGGCCAGCGTAGTATAGTAGGCTAATATTCCTCCAAGTGTATGGAGGAGACCTGTGCCCAGCAGTGGGACGTTTATGGGTTGAGATGAGAGAATAACTACTAAATTTATTTTATTTTTTAAACGCGTTGTCATGCGTAGGGTACGGTGGGCAACGGAGTTGGCTGTATAGCCCCTCTAGACAAGTGGCATAAACGGAAATCGAATCGAAAAGTCAAAAAAGCAAATGTATGAGGGATTTGACTTAACTATACGACATTGTATCGTAAACTTACGTCAAATCCCATACTTATATATATACATATTTGCTTTTTTGACTTTTCGATTCGACTACCGTTTTCACCAGTTGTCTAGAGGGCCAGGGCCGCTATAGGAAGATTAGTTTTTTAGGAAAACCAATGCATGAATTTGTGTGAAATATATTTTATCTGTAGATTTAGTCTAATTGTACACTGTTACCAAATTTCACAGAAATATATACAAAGGTTTTCTTAAAAAACTAATCTTCATATATAGCGGCCCTGTACAGCCAACTCCGTTGCCGTGTGTAATTACGTTACCAATAGAATATGGGAGCAGTTAAAAGAAAGAAAGAAAGCATTTATTCGAACATACACAGGACAACAGATGGTAGACATAAGATAGACACATAATAGCACACACACAAAAAACGCTAAGAACACAAAAAATATATATATCTAAGTACATATATCCTGTGTGATGTCAGAAAAGGTCCCAAGCTCAGCTCTGTGCTGCGGCATTTTATACTGCAGCGCTGATTTTCTGATCAGGCCGTGGTGAGATCACGGTCAGTTATATAAATAAATAAACAGATAGAATACTTTTTATTGTACACCATACATTTATGAAACAGAATATAATAGGTATAAATAACTTCAAATATGTGTTTAAATATATAAAGAAAATAAAAGAATGAATATTAAGAGAATAAATACGTTAAACCAAAGAAATATTTAAAATGTTGTTTGTTTGAATCGAATAAAATCGACTAAGCGTCAAGCTAAACACAGGTCAAATATTTTAAAAGTATATTTAATCTGTGCCATTGGCGCTCAATTCACTCACGTGATTATGACATCTCCTATACTTTTGTCTATGACAAAAGATTGGAGACGCCTGAGGTTCGCAAAGCCTTTTTGAATTGTTTTATTCATTTAATTCGTTTGAAAAAATCTAAAAGAAAATGGCTGTTAAAGTATATTGTCCATAATAATATTAATGTAATATATGCAAGAAGTAATTTTACGCATAATAAATATAATATAATAAAATAAAAAGAGTCAATGTCATCAAACTCTGTTAAGCTGTTCGTCAAGTCCTCAGGTCAAGTCTTTGTATTTCGGAAGACACAGATTTTTATTGCCGAGCTATGAATATTAATGCACAATGCCATTCTTGGTTCTTGTTTTTATTGGAAGAATACAAAAAGAAAAATAAAAACAACGGATTGGCAAAAGTGAAAACTTGAACATTAACGTTGTGCATTTTTGAATATTTTGCAATGGTTAAGGAATAATTTCGCACGAACTGTAATATTTATCAGTATTAAAGTACTATCATTTATGTGGTAAAATACAATATTAATTTAATATTCATTGATCGTACACAAACATGACATTTCGCCGCGCGGTAGAAAGATAGGGGGATATTACTTCCTCTCTCTCCCTCCGTCTTTCGAATTTTCGATCAGGTCACGTGTCCTCCTGACGCGAGTTCAAATTTTTTTACCCATCCCCATCGAGTTACATTTAAATAGAGTCGACACTTGCTTACCAAACTGTAGTACGTTCATTTTAAGTGCACGCTCTCAATAACTGTCAGTCACTTGATATTCTCGCTAGCTTTTGGGCGCAGAATTTTTTACCATTGTTTATATTCGAAAAAACTGGTAAACTCCTTGAATATACCGCCGTGTGCGTTAAGATAGTGCACTAATAACACAAGAAATACTTGCATCCTAAGCAATCAGTTTGCATAAGTAAATAAACAAAAACTATTATTTTAAAATTAAATACGAAAAAATATTTTGCGGACGCCATATTGCTTTGTTTGACATAGATTAAAACATTCATATGCACAGTGTAGGTACAATACTACATATACATAGTATTGTTCCTACACCGTGTATCTGAATGCTATGTTTTTGAATATTCTTTTTTATCTAAATTAGATTTCATTGTATATTTAATTAATGGTTGAGTTATGAGTAAAAGAAGAAACACAACATATGAAATAAAATAATTAAATCGGTTCATAAATATACAAAAAACCTTTATAATTTTGTAAAGTATTTAACCATAAATAAATAAAAAGAAGAAATTAATCACACAAATAAAAACCATAAAAAGTTTCCGAATTCCAATGAAGTTCGTTAGGCATAAAACTATTAATAGGTATATTGTCCGGTCTGTAGCCTGCAGTTCATATTAGTTTATATTTTTGTAATCGCTGCAGCTGATTGGTTGATAGAAATCACTTAAAGCGAAAAAGCACTGCATGAATGTACCTTGTGGTTAGACGACTATTATTATTTCAGCGCTGCAAGCGAACTATAATTTAAACTCTTTTAAAAATGCTTGTTCCATTTTTAAAAGAGTTTAAACTTGACAGAAATTTTGTTTAAAGCGGCTGCTCTATTTACTACATCTCTATGCCCACCCCAAAAAAAGTACACAACGCCGCTAAAGAAGTTTTCACTTCAAAAATTAAAACTCGCGATGTTATACCAGACCCTCTAGACAAGTGGCATAAACGGTAGTCGAATCGAAAAGTCAAAAAAACTAATGTATGGGATTTGATGTAAGTCTACGATATAATGTCGTAAACTTATGTCAAATCCCAAAAAGAGTGGCCTGAGTTTGTTGCCGGTTCTTTTCTTGGGCTCTACCCCAGTCTGTTCAGTCAGTGAATCCGGCAGTAGGCAAATTAGTTGACGTCTCATTTGGCATATTTCATTGATCTGTACAAGTGTCACAGTGTGATCTATATGAATAAATGATTTTAAATTTGAATTTGCAAAATTATGGAAACCTAGCGAAAAGAGACTCATACCAGAGTACAAACCATTTCGGTTAATTGTGCATTTGTAAAATTAAAATAAGTCAAACTTTAAACAATTTTTATACATTACATTATTTTTTATACATTGACTGCCTTGGTGTTCCAGTGAACGCAGTATGCGCCTGCTGTGCACGAAGTTGTGGGTTCAATTCCCACACAGGATAAAACTTTGTGTGACCTATAAAAAGTTGTTCTGAGTCTAGGTGTAATTTGTGTCAGTTAATTGTATGTTGTGGGTGTCGTAAGAGTCGACTAAGGGAGTAAGTCAGGCAGACAATATCTACTGCAAGAGAGGGAAAACTCGAAACAAAACCCTTTACCAACCCGTCTGGCCAGCGTGGTATAGTAGGCTATATCCCTCCAAATTAATGGAGGAGACCCGTGCCCAGCAGTGGGACGTTTATGGGTGGAGATATTGTAATTGTATGTTTGTAAAGTCCCCCGCGACACAGAGTTTGTTCTTTAGTGTGGGAGTTGTCTTTTTAAAAAAATAAGAAATTATTGGGATAAAATAATAATAATAATGTCTTCCATACCGAATTTCGGTCACGGCAGCCAATCTTAACGAAGACCAGCCATCTGGGCGGGAGATATTACAGTGCACAGTGTGTAGCAAACACAAGTGCACTCTTTATTCCCATACTCTCATAGTCCGATGGGACGGCAGTCCGACACGACCGGAGAGAGATCAGGCGTAGGACCAACGGCGTTACGGGTGTAAACACCGCTTATTGCCAAACTCCGGGCGTCTATTGTAAATTTCTTGACAGAAAAACCGAATATCAATTTTTGGCCCGACCCGGGAATAGAACCCGGGACCTCGTGATCATCAGTCACACACATCAACCACTGAGCCACCGTGGCAGTCGATAAAATATAGCATGGTTTAAAAAATATTGTACCTACTCGAATCTAGGTATTACTGATTTTTAACAAACTAATTTCAGGTTTCGCCAATACCATGAATATCAATATACTAGACGGGCGTAGCCGCGGGCAACACCCGCGGCTACGCCCACGTAGATGTCAGTTATCGCGATAAAAAGCCTATATGCTATTCCAGACTATAATCTATCTCTGTGCCAAATTTCATCCAGATCCGTTCAGTAGTTTTTTGCGTGAAAGAGTAACAAACATCCATCCTACTAATATTATAAACGCGAAAATTTGTAAGTATGGATGGATGGATGGATGTTTGTTACTCTTTCACGTAAAAACTACTGAACGGATCTGGATGAAATTTGACACAGAGAAAGATTATGGTCTGGAATAACACATAGGCTACATAATATATTTTTAAAGCGCTAACCGACATCCACGCGGGCGGAGCCGCAGGCAACAGCTAGTACATCCATACATTCTTACAAACTTTCGCGTATATAATATTAGTAAGGATTATTGTATAACAGTTGATATATTTTACAGAACAGCCGAGACACAATGCTGTACATATTGGACTGCATATTCTCGGTGACCGTGGTGGGATCTCTCGTCGTGTTCGTGTGGAGGGGCTCCTGGGCGCTGCTCGACATATTCCTCTTCCCTGATGATCAGGTCAAGTCCTGTTGGACCTCGATGGTAAGTTTATCATATATATATCTACATTTTATATATATATATATACTTCTATACTAATATTATAAAGCTGAAGAGTTTGTTTGTTAGTTTGGTTGAACGCGCTAATCTCAGAAAGTACTGGTTCGATTAGAAAAAGTCTTTTTTTGAAAAGATTTAAACAACTCAAATAAAACTAAGTATTTAATTTAATAAATACACATAAAATATTTACACACGGTACATTATGCATAAAACCTCCTTGTTGTCCGCGGCTCTGCCTGTGAAAACAAAACAAATCTATACCACAGAGATCATACATTTTCCAGGAATAAAAAGAAAGCCTATGTGCTATTCCAGACTATAAAATATTTCTGTGCCAAATTTAATCTAGATCTGTTTTGCTGTTTTAATTTGTTTGAGAAACCAACAGCCATTCACCCATTCAAACGTTAGCATTTATAATAATATTTTTTTTTTACAACTCACACATCGCTATCTGAGCCTGCACTATGGTAATCAGACAACTGATAAACATACTTATATATTTCTAAATACATACATTAGATAAATAACACCCAAGACACAAAACAAAATTTATGCTTTTCACACAAAGATTTGTCCTGGGTGGGAATCGAACTCACGACCTCCGGCATAGCAGTCAGAGTCACTAACCACTAGACTAGACCAACAGGCAGTGACAATGCACTACAGACGTAACCCTGACACATTAGTTCATAAGTGTATTCATGCCTAGTTATTGGATGAGCTACTTACAGTAACTGCCACGAGTATTATTGACTGCTCCAGTCGTTCGTGACCCTGACTGCTAAGGAGGTCGGGGCCTTGTTTCCTATCCAGGACAAATCTTTGTTTTTTTTTTTATATTACTTAGGTGGAAAACGAGCATATGGCTCTCCTGGTGGTAAGCAGTAACCGTAGCCTATGGACGCTTGCAATACTAGCGTCTTGCACATTTTATGGTGGAATATCCATAGAATAGGAAAACGTTTCGCTAAAAACGCATCCCTAAATAAGCTCTGGAAATCTTGACTAAGAAATCAGTGAAAAGACATACATACATTCGAACATAAAACCTTCTTTTTGACAGTCGTTTAAAAACAGTTTTCTTTAAATGAGGGCTAGCGACCTCTACTCACACACAACAACAAAACTACTAATAATAAAATAAATAAATAAAAATGTTTTATTGTCTCAAACATCCTACAGTACATGGAGTGAAGCCCTAGATCCTACACTAGGATTCCCTGTGTTGTAGGATCTAGTCTCTTCCGTATATTTAGGTAACAAATACAAGGATATTTTATAAGGTACAATTCAAGTTTCATTAGTATACTTAGTTTATGATGATGATGAGATATATTGCTTCTGTGTATAGTTATTTCACTGTAGTTTTTTATAAGATTCTTCCCTCATTCGGGCTTGATCGTTTGTATTTTTCAATTTATTTTTTGTTTAAAATACAACTCCCGCACTAGGGATCGAGTTCGTGTCGTAGGAACTTTACAAACATACAATTCACAGACACAAATCACACAGACTAGGAACAAACATTTATGAATCACACAACAAGTTTTGTTCCTACGACCTCTGGCTTAGCAGTCAGGGTCACTAACCACTAGACTACTAGAACAGATCCATTATATCATTAATTGGTAATTATTGTCATCAAATATTACAATTGTGTAGTTGAAATTCGTACAAAATAAATGATTTTTCTTTCTTCCTTTTAAGAGAGGTGGAGCACTATACATTTGACTGACCTGCTCCTCTAGACAAGCGGCATAAACGGTAGTCAAATCAAAAAGTCAAAAAAGCAAATGTATGGGATTTGACGCAAGTTTTGCGACATTATAACGTAAGCTTACGTCAAATCCCATACATTTGCTTTATTGATTTTTCGATTAGACTACCGTTTATGCCACTTGTCTAGAGGAGCAGGTCAGTCAAATGTATAGTGCTCCACCTCTCTTAAAAGGAAGAAAGAAAAATCATTTATTTTGTACGAATTTCAACTACACAATTGTAATATTTGATGACAATAATTACCAATCAATGATAAATGTAAATGAAAATAAACATAGAGACTGGGTAATAAACATGGGTTCTTCAAGAACGAAGTTATAAGGTTTTTAAAGGGTCGTCAACGCGTGAGTGACACACCTGGTGTTGCAAACGTCCATAGGCTACGGTAACTGCTTACCACCAGGTGGTCCGTATGCATGTTTGCCACCTTAGTAGTACCTATTAAAAAAAACAATTTTAAAATTAGAAAAGAATAATATTACGAGAACAAATCTATCCTATCCTGTCTTCTTAAATCGCTTCTACATGCATAATATATGTATGTATGCAAAAAAGAGCAACATAAATCATGTTACACATAGATAATCCGATATAAAAACGAGTACATTTTCCGCATATGGGTCATTATGTGGTACACTGAGTCAGTGACCACTTACGCGTTCGCAATTGGGGCCTTCCTCTCTCGTTCATCTTGTGGCCCCCAACTATATGTACTCAGTTATTATTGGGTTTTAACTCATATAGAATTAGGACGTATGGATTGTAAACAATATTGTAGAGAGAAATACAATTATTTATGATATCGAACAGAAAACACAGACAAAAAATAATTTAAACACATATTACACTCAATTTCAAACTCAAAATTCATTTATTCATTAAGTTCACAAAGTAACATTTGTAAAAGTCATAAATTATGAATAAGTCAGAAAGATGATGTCAGTTGAATTTTCCTGCGGCTAGTTTGCTGACGTGGACCCATAAGAAGAACTAGCAAGAAACTCAGGCCAATGTTTAATCGCCAGATAGTTACAATCTTTTGTAAACAACCAATTGAATACAGACGAGAAGAAACAGGTTACATAAAAAAACAACATCAACAATCCCCATTTAATATTAAAACAATAGTAACTCCGTCTCTCTGTCTCTGTCTGATGCTTTTTCACAAAATTGCCAAGGAGTTAGATGGTACCCTGGGAAACGACATAAGTTACTTTTTATTGCGACCTTCTGATACTTATGTGAATTTACCTCTGTGTCAGTTGTCTTTTAACGGCTACAGGAATTTTATTTATTTATTTATTATAGTCTGTCAATAGCAAAAGTCCAAGCAATAACATAATAATATGTTTATAATAGTTCTTATAGGTAGTAGGCTGATACATTTGCCAATTATGGATTAACAAGCATGGTTTTTAAAAGGCGACAACAAATATGACATAGAGAAGTTAAAAATACGAAACAAGTAAAATATGTAGAATATAAAGTTATTAAAAATATAGAATAATGGCACAATTATTGCATGTCGAGTATGTTGCTATTGTTGGAGTCTCGAAAAGTGTTGTATATTTTAATTTTAAGGAAAATTGTCAAGGAAATACTTAGGTGGTATCATTGGGAAGGACGAAGTTTTTACAGCGATTACCGTTATCTATGTGTCTAATTTACGTATTTATTTATTTTGAGAAATACAGTATATTTTACAAATTATTTTTTTATGTAAACAATTCATATCGTTTTCATAGATAAAAAATAAAAGTATTCATTCATACATTTTATTACCCAAAAATAAACTGCATTTTGTTGTAGCATTAAGGTTGCCATTGTTCGAAATTCAAATTAAGATCACTATGAAGTATAAATTGCTATAAAGACGTTCATACCTCAGGTGGTAAGCAGTTACCATATGGACGCTAGATATAGAAATTCTTACGCGGGCTGCTGACCCAAAAGCTTAAAGTCTCAGTTTTGTGCCCATTTATACATATTTCGCTTTCCCTTAATAACTATTCCTACCTGTCAAACATTTGATGTCTGTCTCGTCGTTTAGAATTCGAAGTCGTTTAGAAATCAAATTAAATTTAAAAGTGAAGTTTTGTTTATTCATTCTGAGGCTAGTCTAAAATAAAATCGTCACTGGAAAGGCAAAATTACTGAAGTGAAAATAGGTTGTTTCGAGAAAAAGCCGATCAAAGTTTTTATTTTTAGAAAAAAAATCATATCTTTTTACACAATCATCCGATTTCAATGAAATAACTTTATAAATAATTCTATTTGTAGCATGCGTTTACTGGAAGTGGTTGAAATTCGTTTTTTTTACTACTTTCCAAGATAAGTGGCGCTTCAGTAATTTTGACCCAATAACTTAGTAAGCCAAATTTTTTTAAACGCCACCAATGTAAACAACGATTGTATTTTAAAAGTACTGAACACAATACTGTAATGTTGGGGTTTCTGGGATAAAGTAAGACAACCACTTCGGTTAAAGTACGTATATTAAGTGAAAACATAAATGTAATATATTCTAACAATAAGGTACACTAGTCAGCAGAAATACATTATAAAGGAGTATGCTCACTGCGCTGTCTGTACATAAGGAGCATACTCAATGGTAAAGGTACTTCACCTCCGGGGGTGAATAAAAAAAATGAAAATTATTATTTTTGCTTTTTTTTATACAAATATAAATCTTATTCTTTAAAAAAAAAAAGATGTAGAAACTAACAATATAAATGCTTTAAAAAAACAATTTTATAAAATTACAAGTAATCATTTTTCTGTTATCTTAATAATATAAAAGTAAGTTTATCTAAAAGAAAAAAAAATGTTTACATACTAAAATAAAACAATTAGCACACTGCAGTGGTACTAAATTCACTTATTACATAAAAAATGGCTTAGTCCTATTCTTATGAACTACATTTTCTTTATTATTCTTACTTATTTTAACATTACATCCTAAATCTTCAATTACTACATAAGGACCTTCATAAATTGGATCTAATTTACGACCTGTTTCATTTTTCAGTAATAGTAAATCATCTTTATTATATTTAATCGAATTTACAGTTCTGTCATAGGTATCTTTCCTTTTGTATTTACTATTTATTAATCGTTTTTTGGCATCAGCATTAGCCACTTGTAATCTGTATTTTAATTGTAACGGGTAATCATCAACATTATATAATGGTTCAACAGAATTACAAATTCTATTCGGTAAGTGACAAAGTTTACCAAAAACGAGTTCATACGGCGTATAATTCGTTTCAGAGTGAACCGTATTGTTGAAACTAAAAGACCAGAATGGTAACCAGTAACTCCATGTGTCTGTATGATTTTCACACTGTACTCTTAAAAATGCACCTAGCGATTTATGAGTATTTTCAAGTGCACCAATCGATTGATGATGGTAGGCAGTAGAGGATAATTTTTCAATACCTAAGATTTTGCACACTTGTTTCATTGTATCAGAAATAAATTCTGTACCCCGGTCAGTGGCTATCTGTTGAGGCACACCGAACCTTAAAATGAATTGCCGAACAAACGCATCAGCCACAGTCACTGTCTCTTTATTTTTAAGCGGTATAGCTTGTACAAATTTAGATAATTCGCATTGCATGGTCAGAATGTAGCAATTATCATCTACGTCTCTATCTAAAGGTCCTACTAAATCTAAAAATATTTTTTCGAATGCCAAGGAAGCCGTTGTGGTTATTTCCATCGGCTGTTTAATATACTTAAAATATTTTGTCTTTTGACAATGTTGACATTTTTTTACAAACTCCTGAACATCTTTGTAAATTCCTGGCCAGTAATATCTTTGTTTAATAGTATTTACCATTCTGCTTACTCCAGCATGACCACTAGAGGGCATTAAATGAAAATCATTAAGAATAATTCTTTTTTCGTCATCATCTGTTACTCTCTTTATACCTCGTAAAATACAAAATCGTGGTCCGGACCAGTTTGCATTTGACTTTATCTCGTCAGTAATATTTTTAATAAATTCTATATTATCTTTATTCTTTACTATGCAAACTTCATCAATAAACAACTTATTACAAATTACCCTTAATTTCTTCACAAATTCGGCTCGCGAGAAGTGTGCCTTAAAATCAAGATTAATATATAAAATCTTTTTATCTGAGTTATAAGCAAAACACTCTGTTTCCTCTGTTATACTCTTGTTATCTCTAAATTTCTTCAACTCTTTTCCTTTTATAGGCATCATTTCTACTGAATCATACGGTTTTCTTAATATATCTACGAGTCGTGGTTGATCAGGCCTTTTGTCTGTAGATTTACTAAGATTTTCAATCCTTTTACTACCATCACATACTTCATTCATTCGTTTCTTTTGTCCTCTGGTCATAACTAAAACTTGTTCATGCATTTTCTTTAATTCATCTGATGACATACATATTCTCGATAAAGCATCGGCAACTACATTATCTCTTCCTTTCACATACATTACATTAAAGTCATATTCTTCTAGTATTAACCTAAATTTAAGCAACCTACTGGATGGATCTTTCATACCGAAAAGATAAACTAACGGTTTGTGATCCGTCATGATGGTAAATTTTCTTCCAAACAATACGGTCTGAAATATTTCACCGACCAGACAATGGCTAGAAGTTCTTTTTGAATAGTTGGGTAATTTTTTTCTGCTTTATTTAATGGTCTGGAAGCATACGCTACTGGTCTTAAATCTTTATTACATAAAACAGAACCTACTGCAATACCTGATGCATCTGTTTGTAGTATAAATTTATTACTTTCAGAAAAATCTGGATATTGTAAAATAGGCGGGGATATTAAAGATTTCTTAAGCACTTGAAAAGCATTTTCACAATCTTCAGACCAAACAAAGGGTTCATTTTTTCTGCATAAATTATTTAATGGTGCAGTTATATCAGCAAATGACTTGATGAATTAACGGTAATAGTTACAAAATGCTACAAATCTTCTAACTTCGTCACAATTCGTTGGTTTAGGATAATTTTTTAAAGTGTTTGTCTTTTCTGGATCTGGTAAAACTCCGTTTCCTGAAACTATATGACCTAAGTACAAAATTTCTTTCTGTAAAAAGCTACATTTTTCTATATTCAATTTTAAATTAACTTTTCTCAATCTTTCAAGGATTTTAATTAAATTTTGATTATGACTACTAAGATTGCGTCCATAACAGATTAAATCATCCTGGTAAACTAAGCATTTATCATAATTTAGACCAGACATAGCAACAGACATCATACGACTAAACGCGCTTGGGCTTATCTTAAGTCCCATAGGCAATCGTTTCATTTGATACTGTCCATAATTTGTAGTAAAAGCTGTTACTTTACGGCTAAGGGGATCTAATTTCACTTGAAAATAGCCTTGGTAGAGGTCAAGGTGAGTGAAGTACATAGCGCCAGAAAGAGAGTCTAATATTTCGTTTATATTTGGAAGAGGAAATTTATCATCACAAATTACTTCATTTAATTTCCGATAATCCACTACTAATCGCCATTTCTTTTCAGTTCCTAATATGTTTTTCTTTGGAACTAGTAAAATTGGACTTGACCACTCACTATTGCATTCTTCTATAATATCGTCTTTTATCATTTTATTAATCTGCTTGGTAACTTCTGGTTTTAACGCCTGTGGTAATCTATATGGCTTACTATATTTCGGTGTTGTGTTTGGTTTAACTGTAATTGATTGTGCATATATATTAGTAGTAGATAATTTATCTCCATCTACATAAAAAACATCAGAATATTTCGCACAAATGGCTGTAATTGATTCTTTCTCATCTGAATTTAAATTGTTTAATTTCAACTCACTTAAAACTTTCTTTACTCTACTAACATCTAAATTACTATCATTAAATTGACATGTGTTAAAATCACTCAAAGATGCCAATTCCGGTACAAATAAGGGTAAACTTATATCCTTTTCAGAAACATTAAGTATTTTAACTGGAATCCTATTATTCTTCTTTCTCGCTATTGCATTTGCTAAAAACACATTCGTTGCCAATTCTTTACCACATACAACAACATCTCCTTTCATATCTTCATTAATATAAATATAATGAATAGATTCTGCACGGGCAGGTATAAACAGCACTTCATTTGCCCTATCAATCTCATTAACAAATTTAAAATTGTAGTTTTTAAATTCTTTAGTTAATGTTAAAATATCTGTAACCAAATTAATGTTAGCTTTATATTTATTTAAAAAGTCTAATCCTAAAATTCCGTCTGCTTTTAATGGTAGAGAATCAAAAATAATAAACTGCTGTGCAAATATTTCATCATTATTTCTCAAATTTAATTGTACAGAACCTTGAGATTTCTTTTGACCCCCTATTCCATTTATCATAGTTTCATCATTATTTATTATCGAGTTATTGGGTAATGCTTCTTTTTTTATGATTGACACCGAAGCTCCCGTATCTACTAACCAATAGTATCTAATATTATGTACATAAAAGCATATATATTTTGCATTTCCACTACATGACAATATAATATGTTTAGCCTCGAAAAAATTTTTCCAAAGCTTGTTCTGTATCTTCTTCTTTTTTATTATTTTCGGTACTATTAAATTGCTCTCCTGAAAATACATTTCGCGCTTGTCCACGGTTACTATAATTTCTTGTCCCCATACTCCTATTGCCTCTATAAAATCTACCACGATTCGACTTAGGATTAAAGTTTTTATTAAAATTTACAAAGGAACCTCCAGTAGATGGTCCTTGATAATAATTGCTACCACTTTGACCTTGATTATTGTAACGCAAACCTCTATGATTTTGAAAACCTCTAAAAGATGATGGGTTACGAAAATTTCGTCTATTTTTATAAAAATGCAATACATTACTTGTTTGTGGCTGTGCTGATGACGTTTCTTCGTCTTTCGCGGCTTGGATAGCGTCTTTAAGGTTGTTGTAATTTCTCGCCGAGATGATTGTACCAATTCTAGAACTGCGTAAACCCTCTGAAAATTTTTTAAGAGCCAATTTTTCATTTCTTGGTTTTAATACTGTAAACGCGTTCGAATCATCCTCTGCCTGAGCGATGGTCATCTCAGTCATTAATTTTTCTATTTCTGAACCATACTCATCTATAGACCTAGGACCTTGCCTAACATTGTGAAGTTGTGAGTGAATGGCAGTAAAAGACTTTTTGGGCAAAAGACAATTTTTTAAATCTTTTATTAAGTCCACAATAGTTGTATAGGACGTACCCAAGCGTAATTTAGCATTTTGGGACAGCCTGCTTTTAAGTATAAATGTAATTAGTAAAACTTTACCTTTATCATCAACCATGTCCGAATACATTTCCACCGAGTCTATCATCCTTCTGGTTGTTTCTTCATTACCGTCCATAACTGGAATTAAACTACACGCCAACTTAAGGTCGAACTCCATCTTGGTAAAATCTGTGTTTGGTTCAATACATAAATTATTTATTTCCTTATATACATTTTTGTTTTTTTTTTATATAACTCTAGGGCAGATTCCAATAAACTCGTATTCCCAGACTTTTCCAATAGTAAAAATATCTTATTACATTTTTCAAAAATAATATTCGTCTCACTCAATTTCGTAGCAATGGTTTTACCTAAATACCTAGTTTTACCCTTTTTAACGAAATACTTCCTAATACTGACCAAACTATCATAACATTCTAATAAACTTTCAATCATACTATACTATTACCATAAAAAGTCAATTCGGTTTCATATTTCATAACTCTCTATTTTAAAACACATTATAACTTAACAAACTTGTGTCATGACGACACAAAAATGTCATGCTTGCACTTTTATCGTGCGCGGTTTCGTATTCGCCGCGCACCTGCACACAATTCCTGCAATCTTATCTAATGAAACCAATAACATCTAAACATAATTATTTAAAAGTTTGTTATAAATCTTAATCACATATATGATTATAAAATAGACATTAAAATAGATTTTAAAATTTACGTCGCACGTCGCACTCCACATTTCGGTCCAATTTTAAAGTTTTATAAAATATACGCACAAAAAAAAACATAGGTATGCAGAATTATCCAGCATCTTCTTCCACTGCTCGGCCTCGTCCGCGTAAGGATGCTCGAATTCTGTCAATGGCTCGCATCCCGATTTGCTCCTGCATCCATCTTTGATGACACCTTTTATATCGCTTTACTCCAATAAATATTAAAAAGAGTATAGTTACCCCTTAAATAATTAGCATTATGATGTTGAGTCTCTCCAAATGCCCCCCAATATTCCTTAGAGTAGCGCTATTGTCTCCGGCGGCGTTTTGATTTAAGAATACATCTTCCTTTTCTACAGTTGACCGACACATTGTATTAAATTTTTCATATTATTAACTTTTAAATAAATAACCTTGAGACCCCTTGGCCGAGCCCTCTGGCAGGGTCGCCATGTAATGTTGGGGTTTCTGGGATAAAGTAAGACAACCACTTCGGTTAAAGTACGTATATTAAGTGAAAACATAAATGTAATATATTCTAACAATAAGGTACACTAGTCAGCAGAAATACATTATAAAGGAGTATGCTCACTGCGCTGTCTGTACATAAGGAGCATACTCAATGGTAAAGGTACTTCAATACTATTAGTAAATTTGAGTAGGATGAAATTTCTTTAGCATATATTTTAGTGTCGTGTTGGTGTATCAAAATAACTTCAAGGGAAATATTTTATACTCCTCATGTCTAGGATTTTGACTCATGAGGCGATAGGATAACTAAGTAACTTCAACTAAAATTACTTAAAATGTTTTTTTTTCGTAATCAGTTAAAATTTCTTTAGCTGAATTTTTATTACATTCAAGGTAAGCACAAATTACTTAAAGGCCATTCTTATTTAGGCTACACAAAGGCAATTTTATTCAAGCGCCAAACTTAATATTTAATATTCAGGAAATATTTCTTGAGCGACATGAGTGAAAAATTGGCCAAAAAACGCGTCGCTTCAGTAATTAGGAAAAAAAAGCAGCACCTTTTTTTAGGTTACTTAAACGCCACAAAAATGCTCTGATTGCAATGGTTCCTAGGCAGATCGACGCAGAAAAAATCGCTGATTCCGAATATGTATATAACTCAATTATGCCCACTTTGTATGACAGAAGTAATTTTGCCTTTCCAGTGACGAAATAATGTTCAAAAATTAAATTAGCTTCAGAACCCTTTTGATTTAGTCACTCGGCAGATTCACAAACTGATATTTTTACAGTATTTATGCAAGACAAAGCTGGTGACATTGCAATTACAGCATGTAGATCTCAAAGACAGAAATATCCTCATTTTCTAAACAACTCCGATCATTAACTTCATTACCTCGTTCCTGAAACTGTAGACAACGTGCACGCAAATTACCTTAGTGCCTTATCATGGGCTATTTGTGTCTCACTACGTCATCGTGTTCCTTATTAAATGATGGGCCAAGTGATGACATGATGAATTAATTTAATATGCTTAAGACATCCTCGGATAAGAGGTGGTTTCCTCGACAAGGTTAAGGATGATTAATGACTAAGATTACCATTTTTTACAATTGGGTAGACTTAGGATATTTTCTAAAGAATATGATATGATTTTAAGAGATATGGCAAAGGCCATATAAGCGAAAAAATATCGGCTGAAGAAGGAATAATAAACTATATTTAGTATATTTCACATAGCATGGGTACTGTGACGTTTTTTTGACATTTGAAGATAATTATCGATGAAAATTATAGACGACTAGCTGTTGCCCGCGGCTCCGCCCGCGTGGATGTCGGTTATCGCTGCAAAAAGTCTATGTATTATTCCAGACCATAATCTATCTCTGTGCCAATTTTCATCCTGATCCGTTCAGTAGTTTTAACGCGAGAGAGTAACAAACATCCATCCATCCATCCATTCTTACAAACTTTCACATTTATAATATAAGTAAGGATTAATAAAGGTTTTGTTATACCACACAAAAAAAATTAAAACCTATCGATTGAATACTCTAGAATTATATCATGTAATTAGTCTTGATCATTCAATTAGCCAATTGGTTAGAGCTTAATTGAATAATTTTCATTCATCTTCATTTATTTATTTATTTGATGCATCTGCTCACTACACTTACAGTTTCCCAACACGTGTAGTGAGACATTGAGAAATTATAAATTATTGGTAACATAAAAAATGTATACATATTTTTAAAAACATGGCCAATTTAGTATAAAATATATCAATATCTGGATACTGAGCAATCAGGGAGTTGAGCAGAGTTATTGCTCGATTAGTTGGTGCGTACTGCGCGGTACACGTTCGTACCTGCGGTGCGGCAAGTAGGCGGCCGGCGCGAGCAATCTTCAAATGTACTATACCTTCAGTCTTTCTTCATCTTCAAATGTACTATACCTTCAGTTTTGTAAGTTGTGAACCTGATTCGTTTAAATGTAATATACTTTTTTTCTACTACTTGGGTGGTAAACAAGCATACGGCTCGACTGATGTTAAGCAGTTACCGTAGCGTATCTTCGTTTGCAAAACCAGAGGTATCACTTGCCTGTCGCCGATCCATAGTTTTTATTAATTATTATTTTTATTAATTTAGTTAATAAAAACTAATTTGAGGTTATGGTATCTTATTATTTTTGAGGTGACGGATTAAGAATACATATGTCACCACCCTTTTCCATCCCGAGGGGGTCGTACGAGTCGACTAAGGAAGTAAGTCAGGCAGACAATATTCACTGCAAGAGAGGGAAAACTCGAAACAAAACCTATTTCTCGGGAAAACCTTGACATGAGCTCATTCCATACCTCTTCTTATCGTTAGGAAGAAATCGCACTTAGCGATAAGCCACCAGTTGTACCTAGATTTTATTCTCTGTTTATTTTATTTAGAATGTTGTAATATTTGGTATACAATAAACAATTATCTAGATCTTAAATATACCTATTTATTTACTCCGGTGTTTCCACCTCACGTCAAACATCTATTAAAAGATTTATTTACAAACAATAAAGATATTCATAATAACTTATGACGTATGTATGTACTTGCTGATAAGGTAATAGTTACATAGTATTATGTATCTTTATTATGTTTTACATAGGATTATAAGGGCGCCTTAAGGAGAATCATACTAATATTATAAACGCGAAAGTATGTTAGAATGCATGGATGTATATTTGTTACTCTTTCACGCAAAAACTACTGAACGGATTTAGATGAAATTTTGCAGAGATAGATTTTAGTCTGGAATAGCATATTTTTATCGCGTTAACCGATATCCATGCAGGCGGAGCAGCGGGTAACAGCTAGTTTATATATCGCGTCTAAAGACTAAGGCTGGCCTTTACTTGGCTGATTCAGCGTGGCAATATGGCCAATCTTTTAGGTACCTTTCCTCAGAGCTGCGACTTCAATTAGATATTTTATTTATATGTGAATATCTGATTGTTTGTTGGTAGTTTAAGTTGTTTTAATTTATATAACTAAGTATTCTTGTAAATATGTTATGAAATAAACGATTCCTATGTGAAAATGTCTGAAAGGCTAACAGCCCGGCCACGAACAAACCGCTGGAACGGCAGCGGCGAGCGGCGGCGTTGAGCGGTGAGAACAAATGTACTAAAACGTTCTATGACGCCACGAGGCACCGCTTTTTATCTGTTTTAGTACATTTGTTGTCGCCACCGCTACCGCTGCCGCTGTCTCTTGAAGTCGTGGCCGGGCCGTAATACTATTACATGTAGCCTGTTCGTAGCATAACTTAATTACGTAGACCTCTACGCCGTAGCCTACGCCAAAAATTCTCTACCTAAATGAATGTAGGTTTGTTTTTATTTTATTTTTTTGTTTTTAAAAAGACAACTCTCGCACTAGAGAATAAGCTCTGTGTTGCAAGGGACTTTACAAAAATACAAGCAACTCAAATTTGTCCCAAGTGCTGGGCACGCGGATCCGGCACGTAGGACAAATTTGAGTTGCTTATATAAATTGTTGCATTACACTGTTCGGTTTAAATCATCTTTATTTCTTGTTCAAGACACTTAAGTGTCACTTACATATGAAACAATAACAATATATGTAACTTAAAAAAATATGTTAATGTCCATTACCAACTTCGAGTTTAAAATGTAATAATCTTATATTGACGGTATATAACTACATAATTTATTTACTATCACCAGCATGCACTTCACTATTCCGTCGATAGTAGATCCAAGCTCAACGCATTCTTGGTCATGTCACAAAATCGCAAGTACACATTTTTCTCCTTTACCAACAGATAGTGGGGTACGCCCTGGTGGTGGTGACCTTCGCGTTACAAGCCCCAGTCCGTTGGGCAGCAGCTCGGCTGCACGGAGCACCGAGGCTGCTGCTGGCTGACGTGTACCACCTCATCTCGTTCGTCGCCACCGTCAACGTATGGCGGGGGGTGTGGGGACTGCTGGATATTTATTTCTTTCCTGGTGAGTATTTGAGGTAAAAACTTCTTCAGGCACGTTGGGCATTTTTAGGATTGAGGCGCTCATAGCCAGGTGCACTAGCTGTTCGGTAAACGATTAGCAGGTTAAGCTACCGAGGGCGCGGTAATCCTATAGATGGGTGACCGCATAGTGATAATTAAATCGGTCCAGACTGGTAACAGTCGTTAGATCACGTCAGAAACCTAAATATGGGCGATCTAAATAACTCTGTCACCAGGTTGACCACTATCCAAGCGATAAGAACAAGAAGATGAGGAGAAAAGCATTGAACTCGCATGATCGTCATGCTCAGATACAATAGCTGTGCCTACCCTCTAGACAAGTTGCATAAACGGTAGTCGATCTAAAAAGCCAAAAAAGCAAATGTATGGTATTTGACGTAAGTTTACGACATCATATCGTAAAATTACATCAAATCTCATTTACTTACTTTTTGATTTTTAGATTCGGCTACCGTTTACGCCACTTGTCTAGAGGGGCTTTTAACATAACTCTTATGTTAAAAATAATAAAGTTCAAAATGAGAGCATACTGTAATATTGTTGCAAATTCATTGAGACGACAATACTGTTGATAAGCTATCAGATGAGTTACGTGTAATATAACTGATGCATACAATTACTTTACATTGTCAACTGGCGTTTCTTGATACTTTTTTTATACTACTTGGGTGGCAAACAAGCATACGGCCCACCTGATGTTAAGCAGTTACCGTAGCCTATGAACGCTTGTAATTCCAGAGGTATCACTTGGCGTGTTGCCGACACATTTTTTACACCAGTGCTTCAAGATCAAGTACCTCTGGGATTAGAAAATGTTTCTTTTAAAATGCATCCCTAAATCAGCGCTGGAGAGTAGCAGTTCTACGACTGACAGTTTTTTTTCTGTGTACCATTTATGTGGCAAGCAAGCATACGGTACGCCCTACGATAAGCAGTTACCGTAGCCTATGGACGATTGCATACCTGAGGTATGACTTGCATGTTACCAAACTTAGTATCTTACCACCAGGGTTTTAGTTTGACGTCGTCGTAACGTGTTTATGTGCACAAGCCCTAACGCTTGCTCCAAACGACAAAGGATTTCTTTAAAAGACAACTCCCCAACTAGAGAACAAGCTTTGTGTTGCGTGGGACTTTACATACACATAATTCACGGACAACAATTACACTTAGATTCAGAACAATTCTTTGTGGGTCACACAAAGTTTTGGCCTGTGTGGGAATCGAACCCACAACCTTGTGCACAGCAGGCGTATACTGCGACCACTGGACCACCAAGGCAGTCAAACCAGTAGGTTGGACACCTACTGGTTTGACTGCCTTGTATACACACATAGAATTAGTTTTCCAATAGTCAAATTTGTAATAAATTAATTCGTTGTAATTTTTCCAGAAACACCAAAGCTCAGTAACTGGAGCTCCCACATCATCAGCCTTACTCTCCTCGTACTCCTGAACTGCTCCAACTCGGTCATAGTTCGAGGAGTATACATAGACGCAGAAGAACCCGCGGGAGAATGCGTCGTGTTTCCGTGCCATTATCTTCGGCTCTTCTTCCACAAAGAAAGAACTAAGAAAAGACACAGAAGAGCTCTTCAAGCTGCTGCAGCTGCCGCCAAAAAACCAGAAGATGCACATCTTCCACTACAAATGCCGGAAGAAAAAGTTTAGCTGAGGAATACCTGTGGTGCTGTGACGATATTGATATTCCAGTATCATAAGTATAGTTGCAGTAGTGTGGACTTCTGTTACTCTACCCCCAGTGAGGAAAGTGACTTCTGGTGTACTTCCAAAGGGGATTTTAACGACAATATACTTAGTACCTACCTATGTGTCTTGAAGCTATAGTTATATATAGTTTTTAGAACTAAGATTCAATTTCAGTCTTCCACGAGTAGGTATATAGATAATATATCTATTTATATATATATATATTGATATTAGCGAAGCTGGTAGAATCGTCCTGTCCGGAAAAGCTGACATACAGACAGCGGTGCCACTCCCGGGTCCATGTGAATCTCATCCGGGGCCCTACCCGAACACACACACAAAATTTCATTAAAATCGGTCCAGCCGTTTAGGAGAAGTACAGTGACATACACACGTACAGAAGAATTATATATATAAAGATGATAATGTCGTAAATTTAATCATTCCAGTTTTTCTTCATAAAAATATGGTAGTATAATGTGTAAAAATATGAAAAATAAACATTTAAATGGATGTAAAGGCACGGGTCTGTAAAAAAAAAATTTCATGGTGCATAGTGTTGAGAAAATTAAACGTCAAAATAAGTTACCTGTATCGAGATTATTGCCATTGTAAAAATAACCGTCAACCATTTTATTATTGACCACAATTTTTGCGAAAATAAACTTTTTGGTAAAAAAAAACATTTTTGAAAGAAATAATTGAAAATATGTATATTTTATGTAGCTTAATTTAAAATTAAGTATTTGTTCTAAGTCAAGTCTTTACTATTAGTAACAACAGAATATGTAAATACATTAAAGTTAAATATATAAGCACTAAGTTAATATAAGTTTTATTGTTGACAGATAAATAAACGTATTGATATCTTATATGTCATTTTATTAATAACTTTATTTTATTGAATTAAATTGATTGTTACAATTTACGATGTCAAATGGCCGCGTTACAAAATATGGAGAGATAATGTATGATTGTGTGCGTATGAATTGTATGATCTATTATTGGATGAGAGTTGAGTCCCAATAAGCTGTGCTCAACATAAATTAATGCAACTTACTAATAATAAAAATATAAAAGTTTGTGATGGATGGATGTTTGCTACTGTTTCACGTATGAATCTGGATGTAATTTGGCACAGAGATATTATAGTCTGGGACAGCACTTAGGCCATTTGTTTCACTTTCTATGGGACTGTAGATCGTCAAAGCCACGATCAGAAGTAAGTTTAATATAAATTTATTTTTATTTGTTTAAAAAAGTTTAGTAGTCGATTAAGTAATTAAGCATATTGGTTGAAGTGACCTGGTGAAGGATGCTGGCAGCTGGTGGGTAAAGGTGGCTCAGGACCGAATGCTGGGGAATTCAAAAGAGATATGTCCAGCAGTTGACCTTATTCGACTAAATAGATAAATATTCTAGACTAGCTGTTGCCCGCAGCTTTGCTTGCGTGGATGTCGGTAATCGCTGTAAAAGTAGCCTTTATATTATTTCAGAACATAATCTATCTCTGTGCCAAATTTCATCCAGATACGTTCAGTAGTTTTTACGTGAAAGAGTAACAAACATCCATCCCATCCATCCATCCATCCTTACTTACAAAATTTCGCGATTATAATATTAGAAGGATAATAACTAAATCATTCTGAGCTTATGCTTAGATATGAATAACCACCATATTTCGGAATGACCTACCTTTCTTTTTATATCTGCATCACCGTAGGTTGACTGTCAGACAATACTTTTAACTGTAAGTCTACCTATGTACAATATTTGTGCAAACGTTAAATAAATGCAATAAGCTAAAGAAAAACGAAATAGGTAGATATTTCGCCGAAATAGAATTTATCCACATATGTATATGTATGATGTATATATGGATAAATTACTTATTATTGTTGAATCTATATCCTTACTATCTTAAATTTGTTTCTTTGTCTTATCAATTTTTTTTTTTTTAGTGCACTTACTATGTTAATCTCTGTATCACCCAAGGTCGACTGGTAGAGAATGCCTATGGTATTGAGCCCGTCTGTGTGCAATTGTCTATATAAGTTTTAAATGAATAAAAATATATATAAAACCAGAAACTGACTAGCTCACAGCTGAAACCACTGGGTCTAGAACCTTAAACTTTTGCACAAATATTCGTCAAGTGACGTAGGTATGCTAAGAAAGGTTTTTTTGATAAACTTTGCAACCCCTTTTCATCTAAGGTCATCTTTCTTTTTTATTTTCTTCTTTTTTCAAAAGACAACTCCCGCACTAGAGAACAAGCTTTGTGTCGCAGGGGACTTTACAAACATACAATTAACGGACACAAATTACACCCAGACTCAGAACAACACTTTGTGGGTCACACAAAGTTTAGTCCTGTGTGGGAATCGAACCCACAACCTCGTGCACAGCAGGCGCATATTGCGGCCACTGGACCACCAACGCAGTCTTGTTTTCAGATCAGGTTTGTAACAAACTTTGCAAAGTTTGTTACTAATAATTAACTTGCAAAGTTTGTATGGAACAAAGTGTTTTCTTGATCTGATAATCTTCAAACTTACCCGTGCGAACCTAGGAAGAACCACTCTAGTCTACATATAAAAACATCATTCAATCTTACTATTCTCTTACAACTAAATGTTATAAACAAATTAATATCTTAGTTCATAATAACAGCAACTCATTATTACGATAATTCATTGAAAAATTATCCATTCAATTAAAAACAAACAATCAATGAACTGTATTGAATTAAATGTATGAGTGCATGCAAACTAACCAGTAATTAATAAATTATTAGACTACGCCTATAGTTAAATAGGTACTTCCCAGATACTTGAGGCTATATATAGTCTTTGGAAGAACACCAGAGGTCCTCGCCCTTTCACTCCTTACACAAATAGCTGTGCTATTAACATAATTCTTATGTCAATGGTTATAAAGTTCAAAATGAGAGCATACTGTACTATTGTTGCAAATTCATTCAGACGACAATACTGTTGATAAGCTATCGGATGAGTTACGTGTAATATAACTGATGCATACAATATCTTAAGTATTTCAACTGACGTTTCTTGTTACTTTCTATAAAATGTAGTTCTTAAAAGGTGATTGCCGCACTAGGGAGTACCCAAGTTCACAATTCATAGGCTCAAAAACATCTGGGATCAAAAGCAAAAAAAAGCGAGCAAGCCCGACTGGAGAAGGACCTCCACCTTATAGACCACAGCCAAATAACTCTTTTTTTCTTTAATCTTTAAAAAGACAAGCTCTGTGTCGCAGTGTGCTTTACAAACATAATATTATAATTTACACACAGTACTTTACTTGTGTCCCTGTGTATGTATACAGATCTCCATGCTCCAGTAATCTTCTAGAGATACTATTTTAAAGAAACGTTTTCTTGTTAACTGCCTTCCATCAAGCTGATATTAAGTTTGTTTGACATCTCAGTAGTAGGTTTAAAAAAGAATCGTCTAGTTTATTTCCGTGGCTAACAAAATATTCCACGAATATAAGTATGTAGTTCTAGTAACAGACAGATTATGAGTACAAATATAACAATCAAGTCCCCAATTTATCGGTGATTTTCCGTACAAACACACGGTACTATCAAACTAATAGTACGTACGCCACCTACTGCGTTGAGTTTTAAGGCGAGCTACTACTAATTATACCAGACTACACTAAATGAAGTTATTGCGCATGAGCTGGAATTGAAAAATGGAGGGAAAGACTTATTATAACAGACGTCATTTGTTACATTTTTAATGACAATTAATAAATTGTACTGTACGAAAACTAAGGTAAGGTAGGTTAAATGAAATAACATTTAGATTTATTCGATGCAGCAAATTAGCAGGCAGTACTTAATAAAGTAGTCGAAATCAGTAATCTAATAGTCAATAATTATAATATTATGTTTCTTTCTAACTGTAATTACGTGTCATCTATCGGTACATATGTATATAGATAACATGAAATTATAGTTAGAATCGAATTCCCGAATGACTGATTCATTAATTTAAATTACAATCAGCATAGAATTTGATAGGCTTAATTTAGTATGTCTTGATCTTTTTTGTTCTTGGTCTTCACCAATCTGCCTTGCGCCCTAGGGCCGTCGCGTCGCCCTACCGCGTCCCCCTCCTCTAAAGCCTTTCTACTATTAAATAATTCTTCTTACAAGAACTTTATTTTTTGTAAGAAGAATTATTTGGCAATTCTTTCCGTGCGGGCTGCTAATATACAAATGAAACATGAATTTCAAAGCCTGATTTCGTGCATACGCGAGGTTTTCCCGAGAGACTATAGCATGGGGTTCTTCAAGAAAGGAGTTATAAGGTTTTTAAAGGGTCGGCAACGCGCGAGTGATACCCCTGGTGTTGCATGCGTCCATATGCTACGGTAACTGCTTACCATCAGGCGGACCGTATGCTTGTTTGCCTCCTTAGTAGTATAAAAAAAACACATCGCCTTAAGTTGTAAATATTATAATTATTTACGATATTCTCTTATTATCTGTGGACATAATGCTAAGTAATGCATACACTGTCGGCTGACATTGTTTGTGTCTATTCTTATTATGATATAAATTATATATTAATTAACAACAGACCTCTTACGTGTCTGGTAAAGATTATAAAAATAACAGGAAAACCAGATTTTACTGCCTTTTGTCACGTGTTCAAGTTAAAAATACATCTAGAAGCCTAACTGCCCCACTAAACGAGTGGTATGTACGGCAGTCGGATTGAATAGAATAGAAAGAAAGTATGAGATTTGATATAAGTTTACGATATATTAACTGCCTTGGTGGTCTAATGGCCGCAGTATGCACCTGCTGTGCTCCAGGTTGTGGGTTCGATTCCCACACAGGACAAAACTTTGTGTGACCCACAAAGAGTTGTTCTGAGTCTGGGTGTAATTTGTGTCCGTTAATTGTATGTTTGTAAAGTCCCCCGCGACACAGAGCTTGTTCTCTAGTGCGGGAGTTGTATTTTTCTAAAGAAGAAGATATAATGTCGTAAACTTATGTCAATGTTACTGGTTTTTAAAAAGAGGGCATCACATAATTGAGCAAGCCCGTCGTCTGGGAACGGACCTCCATCTTGCAGAAGGCCACAGTCTAATAACTATTTATGTATACACAGCGGTGTAGTTGTCTTCTTGTGCGTAAGTAGGTACTCATTCAAAGATGCATATTTAAGAGCTATTGCCACTGCCCATTTTTCTATACAAACGTATTCCTGAATTTCATCATCATCATTTTAACCCATAAACGTCCCACTGCTGGGCATGGGTCTCCTCCATACTTTTGGAGGGATATTAGCCTACTATACCACGCTGGCCAGACGGGTTGGTGTAGGGTTTTGTTTCGAGTTTTCCCTTTCTTGCAGTGGATATTGTCTGCCTGACTTACTCCCTTAGTCGTCTCTTACAACACCCTCGGGATGGAATGGGGTGGTGTCATTTGTATTCTTAAGCCGTGACCACACGGACTATCCTTTCCTTTCCTGGATTTAGCCTAGAGCAATGAAATTTATAACCTGATATAGATATCAGTCTTGACAATGACGCGTTTCGTTTTTTTTTTTTTGGATAAACAGGTTTTTATAGAAGTTATAACCAACCAAATATTTTTTTAAATGCATATTTGAAACTGCCTGAAATAAACGTCTAATAAACAAAAAAGGTGGCATAAACCTAAAAAAAAACGAATCATAGCATCATACTCTGGTTCCTTGCCGAATGATTATTGAAAACAATTTTAAATCGGGTAAATATTTGGAGGACGATTTTTTTTTAAATCGGTTGAGAAATTTTTGAGTTTACATCGTAACAAAGGAAAAAACACAAAATCTAATCTTTCCTCTTTATAATATTAGTTTAGAAAACAACATTTTTAATTAAAAAAATAACGATATAAAAGTATTGCCAGTATAAGTAGGAACTAAAACCGTACAGTGAAGTCGGTCACAGTGATCCTGGTGACGTACTCCCAGTTGGTGAGGTCGCACTTCTCGATCTTACAGCCGGGAGAGCCTGTGGTACTCAGCCAATCGATCCTGGAACGTAAGAAAGGAGTTATAAGGTTTTTAAAGGGTCGACAACGCGTGAGTGACACCCCTGGTGTTGCAAACGTCCATAGGCTACGGTAACTGCTTACCATCAGGCGGGCCGTATGCTTATTTGTCACCTTGGTAGTATAAAAAAAAACATCAAAGGTTAATTAGTAAGGTTAGTCACTCCCGCTGTCCATACACTTGGATTTTTTAGATTTCGCAGCGAATTGTGATTCAATAGGAACGTTTATGTATCTATACTAATATTATAAAGCTGAAGAGTTTGTTTTTTTGGTTGAACAGGCAAATCTCAGAAAGCCGTTTCGATTTGAAAAATTCTTTTTTTTTGTTGAATAGCGCATTTATCCAGGAAGACTATAGGCTATATAACATCACGCTATGATCAATAGGAGCGGAGCAGTAGTGAGATATATTGCAAAATCGGGGAAAATATTCCAAATTAGCACGCGGGCGACCCCTAGTGATACATAGAAACGATACGATAAATGCATATTAAAAAAAATAAAAACCGAGTCGAAACGAGAGCGATCGGGTCAATTTCATAACGTGGGAAATATTTAACTTTTCAAATTATTATACGCATTATATTTTTCAAGTTAATGATAATTCAAGTACCAGTTATTGTTCCAGCTAATTGCTTTAAAATTTGAATATTTAACATTTAGATTATACATATAATTTTTTATAACTAAATACTTATATTAAAATTCTATTCTATTCTATAAAAATATATTTTAACTTATAAAAATGCAAAATTTACAAACTTTACTAGCTGTTGCCAGCGGCTCCGCCCGCATGGATGTCGGTTATCGCTGTAATAGTAGCCTATGTGTTATTCTAGACCATAATCTATCTCTGTGCCAAATTTCATCCAGATCCGTTCAGTAGTTTTTACGTGAAAGAGTAACAAACATCCATCCATCCATCCATTCTTACAAACTTTCGCATTTATAATATTAGTAGGATTATACTTAAAGTTAATAAGTTTTTAAATAAAGATGAGGAAAAAGATATCATACGTAGGTATCTAAGAATGTCAATAAAAACGAAACTAAAGGAATAACATTTTGTCAAATTATATCGTTCCAATTCCGACACCTTGGTAGGTACGACCTTGGTAGCCGATATGCACGGCTATCTGTCACTTTAGACAAGTGGCATAAAACTAAAGTAGGAGAACCGTAATCTACTTCCAAGGCAATACCTTCTCTTCCGCTCGTTATATTGACTTAACACAATACCAGTATCGTTTACCATCTTTATTATAAGAATTAAATAAATAATAGCTTTATTGCAGGCTATAATTTTATCATAACAAACAGAATGCAGAGTCTAAGCTAATAAGTAGGCATAAAAATATATTTTTTTAATGTGTTTTAGAATTATATTTTTACAGTACACAAGGTAGCTTTGTTTTTTTGCCTACTTTTATAAGATTTAGGTATTTAATTAACATACTTGTCAGGGTTATCAAAGCGAATTTTGGAACGAAGTTCCTTATCGCGCGTTGTGAAAGGGGGCTAGACGGAAAAAAATCTTACGAAAAGTTGTCACAACACTTTTTGCTATAGTAAGCTATTGTAAGCTGTGCGGCGTGCGCATGTTTCTCTGTCTCTCTCTCTCTCTCTCTCTCTCTTATAGAAAGCAAGCCAGATAACGTTATAATAATATATTTATATTAAAATATTAATATTATTTATTAAATAATAATTAAATTATAATTTAATTATTTATTTAACATAATAAAAAATAATATAAAAATATGTGTGTTATGTGGAACTTCTTTCCATCCGAGTGTCCCTTGACACCTCTCAAGTTTTTTTTAAACAACCTCTGCACTCCCACATAATAGAGGGAGAGCCAGCAATGTATTTACTTTTGTCATTGTATAAGTCATGAAAATTCACAAACTAACTATTTTATCCCTGCAGAATAATAAAATGTTCTTCTGGCAACTCTTCACGGCCGGAGTGTTTAACCCTAAAATAACAAATAGAGTGAGAAATAAAACCTAAACTAAAATACTTCATTTAAATTAGAAATTACTGCCAATATCATTTACTACAGATTTTAGGACTGATACTATAACCAAATTTAGTTTTATTTGTTACCCTCTTTGTTATTATTGACTTAGATTTTGCCAGAAGAGCCTTTTATAATTCTGCAGTGTTATAAGAGTTAGTTTGTGAATTTTCATGACTTATGAAATGACAAAAGTAAATACGTTGCTGGATCTTGGTCCATAAGAGAGAAAGGACACCATTGCGAGCAAGCTCGACTGGGGAAGGACCTTCACCTTACAGAAGACCACAGCCAAATAACTACGCACAACGGAGTAGTTTGGTCTCCAGCGCTCATTTAGGCATCCCTAAATGAGTGCTGGAGTACGATTAAGTTGTGGAATGAGCTTCCTGCCGAGGTTTTCCCGAGAGACTATAGCATGGGGTTCTTCAACAAAGGAGTTATAAGGCAACGCGCGAGTGATACCCCTGGTGTTGCAAGCGTCCATAGGCTACGGTAACTGCTTACCATCAGGCGGGCCGTATGCTTGTTTGCCTACTTGGTAGTATAAAAAAAAAACCGTTTGATAAGCCCGGTAAAAATATGGGTCGGCAACACGCAAGTGATAGATACCTTTGGTATTGAAAACGTCTGCAGGCTACGGTAACTGCTTAACATCAGGCGGGCCTGCAACATTTTAGCACTAGATCTATTCAGATTAATATCAATTATATATTAATTACATCACTTCAACCCATAAACGTCCCACTGGTGGGCACGGGTTTCCTCCATACATTTGGGGGGATATTAGCCTACTACACCACGCTAGGCTACTACACCAATTCGGTTTTCCGTAAGAGCAAAAACCGAGCCTTTTTGACGTTTAGTCAATAGATTGTGCCATCACCGAGCAATCACAACTGTCAGTTTGCGATCACAACTGTCAGTTTGCCATCGCTGTTTCTTAGAGAATCAGCCGGCCGTTGTCCATTAGTAATAATATGTGTACAAATCGTGAAAGTTTAAAAGAATTTGTTTAAGCATCGAAATATTCCTCAACATCACTGTCTACTCTACTGGGAACGTGCCAAGAAGACTGGCGGCCACGTTGAATGGCAATGCTTATTATATATGCGAGAAACAAGCCATATTATTATTATTTATATTTGGCATTGACATTACAGACTAATTACAAATATCCGGAACACTATCATCATTTGGACAATATCCAAATTGAAACAATAAATAAACATTACTTTTACTAATTATGTTTAATGTTAAACAGTTGAGCGTTAGGAAGAATTTTATGACTGTAAACGTAATTAGTAAACAGATAGTATTGATAATGGAAACAGCCCATCTCAACAAGTGGCAAAAACGGTACCTAGTCGAATAAAATAAGTAAGGAAATGTATGGGATTTGATATAAGTTTACTATTTAATGTCGTAAACTTACGTCAAATCCAACAAAACATTCCCTACTATAAATGTGAAAGTTACTCGGATTCATCTGTTGCGTTTTAATGATTAAACGGCTAAACTGACTTTATTGAAATTTAGCGAGAAGATAGATGGTATTTTAGAGAAGGACATAGTGTACTTTTTATTACCATAACTGACATTCACGTGTTCGACAATAAGTATCCTGTGTTATTATTCAATTGCATCTGCTTGTTTTTTTTAAATACTAAGTACATGGATGGCAAAGAAGAATACTCTCTCCTGATGTTAAGCAGTTACCGTAGCCTATGAACGCTTGCAATACCAGAGATATCACTTTTGTGTTGCTGACCCAATTTTGTTTTATTTATTGAATATCAACGTCATCATACATGCGCGGTGTACAATGCTCATAAGAATTTATTTTTTGATTTTATTTTGATGTTTATTTGTATAAATGCATAAATGATAATACAAATAAGGCAATTTAGACTTTATGGTGATGGCATAAGTACATAAATTGTTTATATTTATGACCTTTTCCAATTGCATGTGCAATATGTGATGTAGCCAAAATGATACTTACATGTGATCTAACTGTGCTTTAGTCCCATGTATCTTGCCAACGATGGTGCCTTTTTTGGAGTTCTTCACCCACCCACCGATGCCCAGCTGCTCAGCCAACTCCTTGCAGTATTTCGTGAAATAACACCCTAAGGACAATATTTAATCAATCAGTCAGAGAGGCGTAGGCTAACTGCTTTAGGTACATGCTTTGCTCGGCATAGGGATGTAAACACTGCCAATTTCCAATCTCTTTTTTTTTTAAGACAACTCCCGCACTAGAGAACAAGCTCTGTGTCGCGGGGGACTTTACAAACATGCAATTAACGGACACAATTTACACCCAGACTCAGAACAACTCTTTGAGGGTCACACAAAGTTTTGCCCTGTGTGGGAATCGAACCCACAACCTCGTGCACAGCAGGCGCATACTGCGGCCACTGGACTCCTTGCAGTATTCAGGACCACCAAGTATGCAGGACCACCAAGGCAGTCGATAGGTAGACTTATTAATATAATATTAATAAGTTATAATATAAGTGAACCACTGTTTTGATGTGTTTTTTCTAACATGAAAATTCAATGTAAATGCTTTAAGTTCCTGAGAATCGTCTCAAAACTTAGATGTCACACACACACACACACACACACACACACACACATATCAGTTCTCCTTTCGAAGAAAAAGGTGTGATATGTATGTACCTATGTACAACTAGTTATCGCGATAAAAAGTAGCCTATTCGCTATTCCAGACTATAATCTATCGCTATGCCAAATTTCATTTAGATCCGATACGTAGTTTTTACGTGAAAGAGTAACAAACATCCATAGTATACATCCATTCATCCTCACAAACTTTTACATTTACATAGAAGAATAACTGCATAATAATAATAGTAATTCATTTATTGTGCTAATTACAAAATTTACTAATATTAAGTATAAACGCGAAAGTTTGTATGTATGGACGGATGGATAGATGTTTGTTACTCTTTCACGTAAAGACTTCTGAACGGATCTGGATGAAATTTGGCACAGAGATAGATTATAATATAATATAATATATAATAAATCATTTAATTCAGGATTTTTTTACATAACCCTTAGATAATAACCCATACTAAATACCTTATAGTCTAACATATATATTATAGAACTTATAACTAAACACTTTTCAATGGCGCGGCGTTGTGTTACGATGACTTGTGTTGTGCAATCGTCCACGAAATCGACGATATCGACGATTCGGCCAAAACTCTTCTTTGAGAAACATCTCGAGATGTTGAGTCGGCGCTCTCACCACAAACGAATTGAAGTAGCTGTAGTGACGCGGTTCCAACTTCTCGACTCTCAAAGTCCAGTTGCTCTTTATCTTGATGTACTCCACAATCTCCTCAGCCTTTGTGGAGTAATGCAAACGGGACACGTATAGCTGCCGAACCGCGGGCAACAGCTAGTAGTTTAATATTTTAATGCCAAATGTAGTATGCTTATTAAATACATTTGGCATTAAAATATTAAATTATAAATAATTTTGTAATAAGCACATTTGTCTTCAAGACAATCGTAATGTCCTACTGCTGGGCTTTGGTCTCCTCTCCACTATCAAGAGAAAGAGAGAGGATTTAGGCCATAATCCATACACGCTGGCCTAATGCGGCATACATCTGTTTTAAGTGCTAAAAGCACTAGGCTGTCTGTTGTTTTGGGACAGAGAGGACAAAGATCAAACCATCATCGTACCTACAGGAGAGCACTCTTAGGTGGTTTAATTATTTTTGCTATAATGAGACAAATGGATAATTTAATCCCTACATTTTTTAAACATTTAAGTAATATTTTGAAAATATTACTTAAATGTTTAAAAAATGTTTAAACAAATCATGCTTGGGAAGAATATAATTTTATTTCTATTTATTAACCGACTTCAAAAAGAGGAGGTTATCAATTCGTGTGTATTTTTTTTTATGTTTGTTACCGCAGAACTCCCTCAGTTATGGACCGATTTGAAAAAATCTTTTTTTGTCTGAGAGACATTATTCCAGATTGGTCCCATTTTCATCAAAAGAAAGTTCTGATAATGGGATCCATGAGGAATTGAGGGAACTCCTCAAAAATTATAGGCACACATATAGCAATTTCAATATTTTTAACAACACATCAAACATTTGCATTCAGAAAGTGTAATTTGGTGAAGTAAAACTGATGAAGAAGACCACCGATGGTCACCTGAACTTCTCAATTATAAGTATTTTACGGATGGCGATTAAATAAGTTTCCATTATGGTTGCTAAGGTAGCTAGGCAACGGAACTTCATAATAAACAATGTAATCTAGCCGTTTTTAAGGTTTTTGAAATTCTGCAACTTGCCGTACTGAAGTCGGTTTTTTTTTTGTTAAAATTATTTTATGTTGCGGATAGTTGCTACCATGGTGACAGGGTTATTTAGATCGCTCATCTGCCGTGATCTAGCAACTGTTACATTTGTGCCCTCCAAAGACTTTCAGATGAAATAGTATTATGCAGCCCCTTTTTTTTCATTTTTTGTAGAGGGGAAATGCTTTACGCATACCGCCCCGCTTGGAGAAGAGAAGCGAATATGTCTGACTCCCCGGCCTAAAGGTGGTAGGCGGCCGGCATACCGACTAAAACCCCCCTGTGCACCTACACCCGCCTTCACGGGTGGACCACCGGAACCTAATATAACATCAGTGGTCACTATTATGTGGCCCGACTTAGCTCTCGATATGTCTACCTGGGGCTGATCCCCTATAGATAATTGGCATTAACGGTAGTCAAATCGAATAGAATAGAAAGCGATTGGATGGGATTTGACGTAAGTGTACCACATAATATCTCAAACTTGGCATTGTCATTATTCATTAAATAAATGATAGGCGTAGGTACTATCATTAATTTAATGAATGATAAACATTTTAACGAGGTTAATTAATAAATATTAAGCAATAATTTATGTAGGTGCAGTTGCCAATTTTCCAAATGGATGATTGAATAATTACTACATTATCTACTTACTGCATTTTTTATATAATGCATTAAAGTTATACGTGTTAGGTGACTGCGAAGTGGGGCGTAGCAGGATGTGGCGGGGCTTGGTAGGACATCATGTAGATCTACATGATGTCCTAGATCTACATGAAGGTAAACCTTATAACTGGATGTAGAGTAGACTGTAATTAGGGTTGCCCGTACTTTATAATAAAGTATTGTACATTATTTCAGGTGTTTGTACTCTATACTTTATTAGAACAATAAAGTACACGAAAATACTTTATTTCGCATGATAGTCAAAGTCAAAGTCAGACTGATTTATTCATTAAGATCAAATACATGATACTTATGAACGTCATAAATACAAATGCCAGCATTTTTTTTTCCTACGGTCAATTCGCTGACTATGGTAGGGCCTCGAGAAGAATTGGCAAGAGGCGATATGATTTCTTCACGCTTTTAAAAAGTTTAGTTGTAAATATTTTTTCGGTAAACGGAATTTATCGAATGACGCAACATACAGAAAGCCAGCGGCATAAAAAAAAAATATCGTACTTTATTTTGATACTGTGTATTTTTTTTTTCTTGTGTAATGTAACCAATGTACTTTAATTACAAAAAATAAGGTGGCAACCCTAACTATAATCTATCTCTGTGCCCAATGTTATCCAGATCTATTCAGTAGTTATTGCGTGAAAGAGTAACAAACAAACATCCATACATTCTTACAAACTTTCGCATTTATTATATTAAGTAGTAGGATTTAGCGAGTTTTTTTGTCCCCGTAATAGTAAAAAGACGTTATTATTTTCCCATCTGCTTACTACGTAGTTAATAATAGTTTATTTATCTCCACAAATTACATAATCAAGGACTTGTACATTGGTAAGAGTTGACAATTATAGGCTTAATTAGTAATTTGTGGGAGATCTCGAGTCTAAACTAAGCCTAGGCCTGTATTTTAGAACTCCAGGTCCTCCCTAGTACATTGTATTGAATGTTGTCAAAAATATGTCGAAGCATTTAGTGTGGATATGAAAATGAAAAAGTGCGGATGAACTTGTATGATGTCCACTAGAGGGCGTGAGCGTGTTACCTGTCAACACGAATGTTTATTATCAGCTATAGAACCACAGATTACTAAATAGTTACTACGTAAATAGAACGACCAATCTGCTCATTGACATCGACCTAAATGCAACACCTCTAATTATAGCGACTTGTCGATAGATCACCTGTCAATTATACTCACGGTCACGGGTTTTTTACACTAGGTACTTACTACTTAGTAGTGTACCTTTTTACACGCTTTTTATTAGCTTCACCTGTATGTTTGTATGTTTGTAACCGACTTCTTTGGGCGCGATTTTGATCCACTTTAAACGGCCAGATTTCGTTCAAACTTTGTAGATTTATCGAGGACCGATGACAATGCACTAATTTGATAAAATTATAATTAATATTATTATTACTAAAAAGTAAAAAATAAATAATAGTTTAAAAAAACTAAAAAACACGCTTTTAATAGAAAACCGAACTAAAAAATAGAAAATAAATTTAAATTAAGATTAAATTAAGAATTTAAAAAATATTTTATTAAAAAAAAAGCGTGGGGTGCTTTTAAGATATTATCAAAATGATAATCACTCTACTCATATCTGTCAATAAAATATTTATAACTATTGACACCATGCACCTCACGCTTTTTTCTATAAAAAGCGTGTTTTTTAGTTTTTTTTAACTATTATTCATTTTTTTATAGGTACTACTTAGGTGGCAAACAAGCATACGGCCCACCTGATGTTAAGCAGTTACCGTAGCCTATGGACATATCACTTACGTGTTACCAACCCATTTTTTACACCAGGGCTTTATGATGGGAGTATCACTGGGATAGGAATACGTTTCTTTTAAAAGGCATCTCTAAATGAGCGTTGGAGACCTGTACTCACACACAGGAACACAACTACACCACTGTGTGTAGTTATTTTGTCTGTAAGACATTTGTACTACCAGACATCCGATCATATACGCACAAGCTTTACAGTAAGAAATGCATAACTAGTTATTTAGTAGGTATATACTACTAAGAAGGCAAACCAGCATACACGGTCCGCTTGATGGGTAAGCAGTTACCACAGCCTATGGACGCATAAATATAGCACTAAAACGCGGTGATAGTTCCCGTCAGCAGTAGCTAAGAAGCTTCATTTCGTCTATCACTATCTCTTTCTGTATTATTCCGTTCGGTATTATCTATCGCATTCATACTTGAAATCTATATGCAAGTTCGCTCTAAAACATGGGAACAATACTGAACGCCAGTAAGAAGGTAGCTTAGCTTATCTTTCTTTATAATATCACTAGCTGATGCCCACGGCTCCGCCCGCGTGGATGTCGGTTATCGCTGTGAAAAGTAACCTAGATATGTGTTATTCCAGACCATATTCTAACTCTGTGCCAAATTTCATCCAGATCCGTTCAGTAGATTTTACGTGAAAGAGTAACAAACATTCATCCATCCATCCATAATTACAAACTTTCGCGTTTATAATATTAGTAGGATTTCCCACAAGTATACGATTTGACAGGCCGCTTGTTGGCAGTACAGTAATAAATATAATAACCGCAGAGCAGAAATAAAAATTCTCTAAGGGCCTCTGCGTGTTGGATCTATGTCCCCGCGTAAGCCTTCCAAAGGCCCGGGTATTCTCCTTGAATGGTGGGAAAATACCCGTGATAAAGAGAGACATAATAATAATATTTTTATTTTGGATCAATAATAACATCCATTTTGTTAGTAACAATAAAACTTACACAACTATGTTAGTAACTAAATTAATGTAATAAATTATTCTATAAAATGTATTTCCTATAGAAAGGGGCCTTGAGCACCGGGTAACGATATGAACCTTTACCCAGTGCTCAATAAATGGATTGTCTATTTTCCCGTTTAACGCCTTCAGGATGACGTTGGAACTGCCGCGCATTCAGTGCATAATTAATGCCGCTCTGAGTCTGATGACTGCGTAGAAGTCATCAACGCGAGCCTCAGCAAACATCTGAGATGCACTACAAAAACGCGAGAGCCCCAACAGCACCCTAAAAGCGTTATTGTACTGTACGCTACAAGCGTAAAAGCTTTAGCAATATGCCTTAAACAAGGTAATTTTTACGTCACTTGAGCAAGGAGCAAACCTGCAGGCCAGCATATTATACCGGACCGCCAACGCCCTACGCTCTCTCTCTTTATCAGCATCATCAGACAGGTCCTCCGTGACAATATGTCCATGATATTTAAAGTGAGAGGCTCTTTTTAAATGTACTCCATTTAGAGTTACAGATAAAGACATATAAAGAAAAAGGTAAAATTTAGAAATATTTTATGAAGTGAAATTAACAAAAAATATGATTTACAACTTTTCCTACGGCACTGCTTATAGCTTATGGTGGTGGCTGAGTGGAAAAGTAACCGACTTGCACGCAAGAGGTGCGAGTTCGATCCCGAGTGGCAGTACCAATGCGAATTTCACTTTGTGGAGTTTATACATACTAATCAAATGATTCGCCATCAGCTAACGGCGAAGAAAAACGTCGTAAGGAAACCCACATGTCTTAGAAGAAATTTTAAAGACATGTCTGGATTCACCAACCCGCATTAGGCCAGCGTGTGTGAATTAAAGCCTAAACCCTCTCTATCTCGTCATAGAGGAGAGGAGACCCGTGCCCAGCAGTGGGACATAATATTGGTTGCTTTTATTATATATTACTGCTTAGTCGGTCAGCAGTATAAGCTTGCGTTTATATTTGTTGGCGTTCATGCTCGTTTCCCGCTCCGGGAAGTGTTATTAGATATGTGGTTAGAAAATCCTTACTAATATTATAAATGTGAAAGTTTGTAAGTATGGATGTATAACTAGTATATTATAAAGATGTTTAAATCTCTGGGAGGGGGTGGCCCCCTACTCTTCGTAATAAAATATACACACCTTGAACTTGTCCATAGACCTCAAATTCCACTGCAGCCAACGAATTGGGATCATCAGAACCCATCACAGATAACTTCTAACCTTTTTTAAAAATAAAAATTGATGTCAATTGTTTTAAGTCGTATTTTTAAAAATAGAACTTTTTATTTATTTTTAATTTCACAAACACTGTTCACTATTTAAAAAAATCAGCATCTGATCGTAGCCAAACTATCGGAGGAGCACGCGCCGCCCGCCCAAGTGCCAATGTTACTCGCCCGCCCTACTTTGTCTAAATTTATTTACTCACAGATTCAAGTGTATGTATTATTATTTATGTATATCGTAAAATATGTTGATGTATTATAGTGTTTGTTTAATAAAGGTATGTTTATATTACGTATGTAGATGTGCTATGTATTTCATTTGAGTAATCTTAGTTTGATGTGTTCAAAACAGAAATTTGTAATTGTAATATGTACAACAAAAGTTTTAGTTTGGCATACGAAGAAATTTACGTGCACGATAGGTACTTATATTACCTACCATACGTAGAAATATAAATATAAGTATGTTTGTACAGGTATATCTTTATTAAATACTAGTTGTTGCCCGCAGCTCCGCCCGCGTCGGTTTTCGCGATAAAAAGTAGCCTATATGCTATTCCAGACTATAATCTATCTCTGTACCAAATTTCATCCAGACCCGTTCAGTAGTTTTTGCGTGAAAGAGTAACAAACATCCATACATCCATTCTTTCAAACTTTTGCGTTTATGGATAAGTGTTAAGGATAAGGTTTACAAAATCTTACATCGAAACACAGCCCTATAAAACAATTTTCACAAAAAAAAATGTTTGCTTAGTAAATTCTAAGTAAACATTTTTCTAAAATATTTTTTAAAAAACAAAATCGATGCAGGCTAAAAGCAAATTGTTTTAGGTACGCCTGCATCGATTTTGTTTTTTACTTTAAATAAAATGGGTAAGTAAGTACATAATATGTTTTCTTAACCTCTTTTTTTTATATAAACTATAAAAAAAAGAGGTAATATTACGCGTTTTCCACATTGCAGAGTTTCATCAAAATCAAATCAATCAAAATTCATCCAGTAATTATTGCGTGAAAGAGTATGATTACCAGGGTGTATAAATTGTGTACTAGGTAACCCTAAGATAGGAAAACGTTTCTTTAAATAAGAGGAAAATACTTTATAACTATGAAGACAATTAACACACTTCAAACCGCTATGTGTAGTAATTTCAGATTGTTTAATGTATGTCTTCTGTTTACTGCCGGGCTCACTCGTATAATGCTCTACCTCTATATTTCTTTAAAATAAATGAGTTGTTTTATATTCGTCACAAAGTAATTTTGTCACAGAAAAAAGTACCTATGTGTATATTTTGTAAATTCGTCACTGTCACAAATTTACGCTCTTTTTTTATACTACCAAGGTGGCAAACAAGCATATGGCCCGCCTGATGGTAAGCAGTTACGGTAGCATATGGACGTTTGCTGTCACTCACGCGTTGCCGACCCTTTAAAAACCTTATAACTCCTTTCTTGAAGAACTCTTTCCTTTTTTCTGTGGCAAATTTACTTTGTGACGAATGTACAACAACCGTTTAAAATTATATTGTGTTTATTAAATCTATTAAAGAAAGGACATTGCAATTAAAGTGACGGCAAAACACTAGGCTCCCAAGTCACAGGAACACCTAGTTTAGGAATCTGTGTAACCTTAACCATTATGTAACCTAGATCGTTCAATTGTTAAAGGTTATTTGAATCAATAAATATATTATTACTAGCGGCCCGCTCCAACTTCGTCCGGGTTAAACTATTTTCAGCGCAACTTTCTTTTTTTTTATTTACGAACCTTCTCCTGACATTAACAAACACAACAAAAAGAATTACTGAAATCCCTCCAGCCGTTCACGCGTGATGCTGTGACCAAGGAAAATAGGGATTCATTTTTATACCTATATAATAAGATTGTTTGGCTATTCGTATGTATAATATTGTAATATAAAAGTTCAATCTCACATAACTATATAATACTACAAAACCTATGAGCAAAATTATTAGTCGTATAAAAACGGTCGATGAAGAAGGAAGCCTTCCCCCTCGACCATGGAGTGGACAGTTCCGCTGGCAATTACAATTATATGATTGTTCACTGATTGTACAAACTGTTTCCTAATAAACAACGGCCTCTGCCTGTGCTATAAATGTGGGTGAAGGATTTAGTTCTCAAATTATGTTGTACTAGCTGTTTCCCGCAGCTCCGCCCGCGTAGATGACGCTTATTGCGATAAAAAGAATTCTATGTTCTTCCCCAGGATACTATCTATCTCCTTGCCAAGTTTCATTAAGATCCGTTCAGCTATTTAGTCATGAAAGCGTAACAAACAAACTCACTATCGAATTTATGATGTTCGCACGGGTGGACATTTATACTGTTTTTTTTTTTCAATAAAATATAGCCTATGTTATTCGCTGATAATGTAGCTTTCTAGTGGTGAAAGAATTTAAAAAATCAGTCGAGTAGTTTTTGAGTTTATTCGATACATACAAAAATACAAATCTTTCCTCTTTATAAAAATAAAAAAATAATAATTATATTAGTGTAGAAGTACAGTAAGTACATCTAGTACTTACTGTGAATTTGTTAGAGGTAGACTTAAGACTGAACTCACCTGCTAGTGATAAAGAACAGTGTATTCAGGTTCCAAGACGTCGGTTGCTGCGGAGGAAGTGGAAGAGAGAACTGTCCAAGGTTGACCCGGTAAAGGATAGCTGTTCGATAGGTATGAGTAAAACAACTGAATAGTGAATGCTGTATACTATATTAATCTTTATAAAATCTATATCTATACTTTGACTGGCCTGTTGGTCTAGTGGTTAGTGACTCTGACTGCTACGCCGGAGGTCGTGGGTTCGATTCCCACCCAGGAAAAATCTTTATGTGATGTAATCTCAACAGAGACTAGCCATTTGTGCGGGAGATATTATTGTGCACAAGTGTGTGCGCAAACACAAGTGCACTCTTTATTACCTCACTCTCATAATCCTATGAGATGGCAATCCGACACGACCGGAGACAGATCAGACGTAGGACCAACGGCTTTACGTACTTTTCAAAGCACGAGGGTGGTATCTATTGTGAATTTCTTGACAGAAAAACCCAATATAATTTTTTTGGCCCGACCCGGGAGCTGAACCCGGGACTCCGTGATCAGCAGTCACTTTTTTTTTTTATATACTACCAAGGAGGCAAACAAGCATACGGCCCGCCTGATGGTAAGCAGTTAACGTAGCCTATGGACGCTTGCAACACCAGGGGTATCACTCGCGCGTTGCCGACCCTTTAGAAACCTTATAACTCCTTTCTTGAAGAACTCCATGCTATAGTCTCTCGGGAAAACCTCGGCAGGAAGCTCATTCCACAACTTAATCGTACGTGGGAGGAAATTCCTCTGAAACCGCACAGTGCGGCACGATAAAAAAAATAAAGGTTCTAAAATGTGTGGATGAACTCCCTGTCGGTGGCGGTATCAAACAATTCCTCAGAACACAGCCCGTTGTACAGGCGGTAGAACACACACAAGGAGGCAAAGTCTCTCCTTAAACTAAGTGGATCAATACTGCCTGTGAACTTGGCATCATGGCACGATGGGCCGCATAAAAAAGCGCGATCTTATACCTTGGGACCAGCAAAGCATTCAACCACCTAGGTAGTATCTATTGTTTATGACTGTAAGTAAAGTTTCCGGAGCTCCTTCGAGCAGCGCTATACCTACTGGCTACTAGCAAGTATTGTGTGACTTTAAATCTGCGAGTAAATTGTATGTCTATTTTATGGAGTTAGAATGCGCAAGTGGTCTTCAGGTCTAGGTACAAGTTACATCACTAGGTAAGTATAGGTAACCATATATATCAGATGTATGATGTGTTACAAGATAAATTTACCTACCTATACCAATTTTTCAGGTGTCTGAGGATCTTTGTGTAGGAAAACTGGTTAGCCTACCAAAGTTCCAGAGGTAGGTATAGCATGGGGTTCTTCAAAAAAGAAGTCATAAGGCTTTTACAGGGTCGGCAACGCGCGAGTAATACCCCTGGTGTTGCAAGCGTAACTGCTTAACATCAGACGGGCCGTATGCTTGTTTACCTCCTTGGTTGTATAAAAAAGGTAAGTGTAGATTATCCTTACTTATAAGAGTTTTATGTAACGCCTTTGATATTTTGTTAGACAAGTGTATCTATAGGTGTGTATTTGCTATGCATTTTTGGTCAGGCGATTCATTTACCTACCTTTCTATTTTTTTTGCTGTGTTAAAGTAATGCATTATAAGTTATGAAAACATTGAATTAAATAAATATTTTTTTAAAACTATGATGATTTTATTTTAAACTGATGATTGAATAAAATAATAAAGGTCATTAGATGTTTCTGATTGCATATCCGAACAGTACTACTGTCAGACAGGAAACTTTGACAGTTTTGACAACTGAAAACTTAGTTGCCTTCTGTAAATTACAGTCAAAGTTATTAATAATGTACTCTATTCGGTTGTAATAAAGTGTTTTATTTTATTTACCAACAGAGTATTTTAACTTTGTAATTGAAATTCACGATTATTGATTATTGTGTTCTTTCCGGTCTTTCGTGAAGTACGCGAGTTCGTAAAATCAGTTGTTTCTGCATTGCACCACATTGATTCAAAATATTAAATCAATAAATTTTGTGAGAAGCACGGTATTAGTGTACGAATACTAAGTAATAATCATATGAACTTATTCTTTCTATATAATATTACTTATTGGTTTGTGTTCTATATAATCCCATTTGAAAAAGTAAACTTTTGTTAGTAACTTGAATAAAATGCCTGTTTGTAACAGTGGAGATGTGAAATTAGATGCTGCGGTGAATGGCTGGCTGAAGCATGATAAGGTTTGTGCACTAAATACTAAAAAAAAAAGTTTAGTCAATCTGCCCTTGATTCATTCGCCGATGTAATATGAATCCAAAAGGTAATAAGTACATTAGTTTGTAGCTGTCGTTTCTAGCATCTATTGTGTTTGCAGGTTCTAGTTCTTAACTAGAACCTCGATGATCAATGCTAAGCCAAGGCCAAAATGTATTATAATATTTTGTATAATATATATTGGCCTTGGCCTGGTGTAGGTGTCCAGTTGACCCATTATGCTAAATTGGATATCTTTTTTGGCATTACTTGTACATATTTTTTACATTACTAGCTTTACCCACTATGGTGCAAATGAGAGGCAAGGCACCTATGACATAATTCTATTTGTTTTGTTTTAAATTTTTGTTTACCAATCAGCTGCAGGCAGGCACAATAGAAACCAGCACACCATTGTTACCTGGCCATAGGTGGTAAGATGCCAGTAGACCAATTGATTTATTATTACACTAGCTACTGCCCGCGTGGATGTCGGTTATTGCTGCAATAAGCCTATGTGTTATTCCAGACCTTAATCTATTTCTGTTCAGTAGTTTTTACGTGAAAGAGTAACAAACATCCATCCATACATACTCACAAACTTTCACATTTATAATATTAGTAAAGATTTATATTTTAGTTTTAAGTTTCCATTATCTCAACAATTTTCCATATCGGCTTTCTTTTCTTAAAAAGAAAATAAGATATCCCTAGGAAAACTAAATAAAAAGCCACCACCCGTGCGAAGCTGGGATGTGCCGTTAGTTGGCAGTAGGTCATTCCTATTAAGTAGGACATAACATTACTATCAAACCATACATACGTATCATACACCACTACCTACCCTTTCAAGGGAAACCGCATGTTGCTATGTTATGAAATTCAACAGTAGAATGAAAAACAACAGTGCACCAGGCTACCAATATATGAGTACCTAGGTGCTTTCGTTGGAAGCTCTCTACACGCTAACAGCTGATACATCACATCTCCTCATAGTCCCAGGACTGATTGCCGATATACATTATATCAAAAAATAAATGTTATGAAATTATCTAATACTGTTACATCATTAACTAGATTATGTAATAAAAATTTATTACACAAAGTCACTATTAAAATGAGTGTTTATGTACGGTTTTTAAATAGTACATTAGTCATTTAGAGATTAAGAATATATTTACTTGAACTTTCTATTATTAGTAAATATAATTTTCAACTAATGCAAGACCATGGTTTATATTATATTTTATATTAAAATCACTGAGGTACACAAATATCTGGTGGTGTTAGTTGGAGGTGTAGCATTTAAGATTTTATATATTCAGTATGAAATCTTACATCTAAATATTACACTGATTTTTTAAGAAAAATTCATAGGAATTGTACAAAATAACACCCATTAAAATTTCACACCTTTCCCATGAATTTCAAATGAATTTAATAATTCTCACTCTCTTAACAACTTCCCTACATAAATTTCCTAAAAAAAAAAAAAAAAAAATTCAACTCCACACCCGTTCTCTCCCTCTTTCCTTCATAATTAGAATTAATATAAATTAAAATATTAATGACTTTTTTTTGTAAGTACATAACTACCTATTGTTTGCCAATATTAATATAATGGTAATTCCTGTAAAGACCTCTACGATACAGGCTCCAAGCCTAGTGTGGGGCTCAATGTTTATAACTATCTTTGTATTGTTTTTTTTTGGATGAATAAACTTTATTATTATTAATTAGTTCAGGTCTCCAGCGCTTGTTTAAACATGCAATTTAAAAGAAACATTTTCCTATCCCAGGAATACTCAATCTCACATCATCAAGTGAAACCAGGTAGGTATTGCAAGCATCTATAGGCTATGGTATCTGCTTAACATAACACGCGGACCATATAAAATACACAGTATAAAAGAAAGTCATGTTAAATATGACCTTTCATTTTATAAACCACTAGCTGACCTGAATGGCGAACTTTGTACCGCCATTTTTTTTTTCTCGAATATTTTCTTTTAATTTTCTCTATACAAACCTTATCCTGACATTAACAAACACAAAAAAATTGTACTATTTGCTTCTGTACTTTTTATTTCTTCTTTTACAGTGACCAAATGTCTATTTTATTCTCAAGGTCGTTGGCAGTTATCAGCGCCTTAAGCAGTCGTAATTAGCATAAGATTAAAAACTTTCACCAACAAGGGTAAAATGCCTTGTACATATTTTTTTGTGCAAAAGTTTTTAAATAAAAAAAATGTAGTAACTGTCTGAGCCACGTGTTAGCTGTAATGGACGTCAACTTAATTACTTTCGCGACGTCCTCACGACAAAATTAACTTGCACATGTTATTAAATCTAAAGTTTAATTTAAAAACTTCTACATGTTAAGCCTAATAATAATAGTATAGCATAATAATAGCAACCCATATATGTCCCACTGCTGGGCTCGGGTCTCCTCTCCTCTATCAAGAGAAAGGGTTGGGCTTAGGCCTTAATTCACACACGCTGGCCTAATGCGGGTTGGTGAATCAGACATGTCTTTAGAATTTCTTCTAAGACATGTGGGTTTCCTCATGATGTTTTCCTTCACCGTTAGCAGATGGCGAATCATTTGATTAGTACATTTAAACTCCACAAAGTGAAATTTACATTGGTACTGCCGCCCGGGATCGAACTCGCACCTCTTGCGTGCAGGTCGGTTACTTTCCCACTCGGCCACCACCGCTTTTAGCCTAATAGTCTTTAGTATTTCTCTTTCGACAAATAAGCTCATAACTTTAAGGCCCCTCTCTCAAAAAAATGATATGAATGAAAAAGAGGTGTAAATAAATTATTTTTGGGCATTTATAGACAAATGACTGCCAAAAAATACAGTATTAATCTACAAGATGTGTTTCATAATATGGTATTGTCATAAATTATATAATAATTCTAAATAGTTTGTAAAAAATCATCGAATCATCACACAAGTTTTGAGATGTAACCACTTTATGACTTCAATTTTTATCAAATAATACGAAAACAAAAACAATATTATTTGAAGAAAACATACACCTATAATTTGGTAATGTTATATTTAGAATAAGTTTAAATTTTAATTTATTAAAAATTAATAAGACGTCCATTCAAAGAGTACATCTGTTTGTATCTCCGCGCTCGCCTATTATGAGAATTAGGTCGTGTTTGCTTCGCTCAAATGCTCAAGGTCGTTGGCGATATCCCAAGTCTTAAGACAGATTTCTTTTAAATTAAAATAGGTAGGGCTCACCATATTAGTGAGCAAGCCCGACTGGGGATATACGTCCGCCTAACAGAAAACCACAGCCAAATAACTATACCTAGTGGGGTAGTTTTTTTGCTTTTTCTAAATACTCTGTTCTCCAGTGCTTAGTGGATGTCGATTATCAAGATAAAAAGTACCATATATGTCCTTTCCCCGGACATCCTTACTATTATTAGATATAAATGTAAAAATTTGTGAGTATGGATGTTTGTTACTCTTTTACGTAAAAACTACTGAACGGGTCTGGATGAAATTTGGCACAGAGATCGATTATGGTCTGGAATAACACATAGGCTACTTTTACAGCGATAACCGACATCCGCGGGAGCGGAGCCGCGGGCAACAGCTATTCATTTATATTCCTACCAAATTTAATGAAGATCCATTTAACCGTTTAGTCGTGAAAAGGTGACAGACAGTCAGTTCATCACATGAATGATATTAGAAGGGATTTTAATTTGAATTGCATACAGTAATAGAGTTTACAGTTTACGAATTTCAAATGAAGATCGAAATTGCATTATGGTTCGGCCCCTAGGGGGGGTGTATATACAAACATGGCGTCGAACGTTGCCTCCACATCCCCCTTTCCGATGTCTAGGTACATAATATCGTCTGGGTATATAATACCGTCTGGGTATATAATAAAGTCGCACAGTGGTCCGGATTTTAAAACAGGTGGACAAAATGTCGAAGCGAGCAAAATTTTGTTTTGGATAGAAATTACCTTGAAATAGAAAAAAAATATTGAAAATTCCTACAGTAGCTGGAAAAGATCTTGAACAGAAGTCTGCGTAGTGGAGGTAGTGAATGCAATGTTTGCTTAGTTTATAATAAGTACTTATATATTATGAAACTGTTAACAGTATTGTGATATAAAAACCTGTTAATGGTTTTATGTTACTACTAGGGGTCGCCCGCGACTTCGTCCGCGTGGTAATTTGGAATATTTTGCCCGATTTTGCAACATATCTCACTACTGCTCCGCTCCTTTTGATCAAAGCGTGATGTTATATAGCCTATAGCCTTCCTGGATAAATGCATTCAACAACAAAAATATTTAGTAATTGAACCAGTACTTTCTGAGATTAGCGCCTTCAACCAAACACAAACTCTTCAGCTTTATAATATTAGTATAGATTGATATTTTTTTGTTATGTTTTTTGTAAAACTGTTGGTTTTCCAAATCAATTAAAAAAAAAACTGTCGACTTCGTCTCGAAATATTCTGTAATTTTTAAATAGCTTTAAACTTTAAAGTGTCGCAGGTGCCAAGGCATTTAAGCAAGAAATGTTAATGATTGAAATTTGACTGCTATGAGTACTTTGATAAAGAACGGAGAAAACTAATAAAATAGTTTTTTATTAGATTATGTAATATAATAGATTATTATTAGCTCTTCTGAACCCCTTGATGCATAGTGGGCCGGGTTTTCAAAAAAGGAGGTTTCGGGTCGTAGATGCGAATTTCAGTCAGAAAAACATTGTATGGGTTGGATAGAAAATTTGATGCCGATTAACATTTGTTACTACGACTTTTTAATAAAATTACTACATCACACCTAAAAACATTTTGAAAAGAATACATTGTTTTCTATTTAAAATATTTTTCTGACTGAAATTCGCATCTTCGACCCGAAGCCTTCTTTTGTGAAAACCCGGCCCACTATGCATCGAGGGGTTCAAAATAGCTACCATGTTACAAATTTGTCGGATTAATAAACAAATTTCACATTGATTCACGTGTTCAGGGTTGCTACAGTATAATAATTTAATATTCGTTTGTTGAATTTATTTCTAAGATATCTGCCATGATAGGGTCAAAAGTGAGAGAATACACAATGCATCTGTGTTTGCGCACGCACATACCTACATACATACATATCATTACGTCCCGCCCCCATTGGGGTAGGCAGAGACTATGGTACGCCATTCGATCCAGAAATGCGCTTCTTCTACATTCAAAAATGTGAATGCGAAAGAATGGATGTATGCTACTCAATCACGCCAAAACAGCTGAACGGATCTAGATGAAATTTGGCACAGGCATATATATAGCACATAGGCTTTTTATTCCAAAAAAACACTGTTCCTGTGTGATTGTACGCGCGGACTAACATATTTTGGTGAAAAATTGAGGAGACGTTTCTTTATACCAACATAATTGGTTGGAGTATCATGGTCCGATTCAACGCTTCCAAGTATTTGACTCATTAAATCGACTTCCTGTATAGACAGAGTTTCTCAAAGTGAGGTAGACGCACGACTTAGGGGCCTTAGGGTACACCAGGTGATTGTAGGGGGTCCTTACCTGTTTAACAAGCATGAGGGCTAAGCAACCAATAAACATTAGAGAATCAATACCATTTGGTCTAAAAACGAACTCACCCAGTACACAAAAAAATTAAATACTTAATATAAAAAAAAACTTTTGTGTTATCGAAAGTTTATTTTAACACGCTTGTACATTTTAAAACTATATATAACTGAATCTTTTAATGCAATTTTCACTCAATTCAATACGTCTAAATAATCTAAAAATGTACAACAATAATTTCATAAAAGAATAATATATATTCATATGAATTCAATACCATAAAAGAATATAAATATTTTGTAAGTTTTTAGACTAAAAATGAGAAAATAAATTATACTTTAACCTAAAGAAACACGCTTTAATAGCAAATGGAATTATAAAAGTAGAAAATAAAATACATAACTGTTAAAATTAATAACATTGTAAGAAATACCGTGGAGTATTCGTTATCGTTCATTCTAAATGTAGGTATTGACGATATTTGTAAAAGTAGAGTTATAATAGAAATATAGTAAAAATACCCTGTGAATGTCCTTACAAAATTAATAAATTTTCATAGTTTTATTTCTGCATGTTTAGTTTTTCGATTTGTTATTTTTTTTTTTTACTATGATTTATTCATGAAGGGGTTCGCCGTAGCGTAAAGTTCGAAAATCAAATATGGGTACGTAAAGCCTTAAGTTTAAGAAACCCTGCTGCGTACCAATAAGCTCGTCCCTTATTACGTGGGACTTAAATATCCTTCGAGCTGTGGGTGTATACACGTGTCGCTTTCCCTTTGAGAAAAAAAGGTATCTACGATATTATATTTATCATGTTAAATCTTTGGCACGTGGAGGGAGTCTGTCAATCAAATTTCTTCCACGTGCCAAGGAACAAAGAAAGGTCACATTGACGACCTCAAATTTCTATAATAAAGCTATTAAACCTGGTAAAACGTGAGTTAAAAAGTCGTAGTAACAAATGTTAATCAGCATCAAATTTTCTATCCAACCCACACAAGGTTTTTCTGACTAATAGATATAACTCAGATATAACTGGAGTTTTTAAAATAAGATATATTTTATTATGTTAGGGTTTACTTGAACATAAAAGCGACAATACCTTGCTTGCACTATCTCTTAGGGCTACGTTTTTATACTAGGTTAAGTACCTACAAACAAATACAACATACGAGTACGGTCCGTCTGGTGGTAAGCAGTTACCTTAGCCAGAGGGTTTCCAGAGGTATCAATCGCGTGTTGCCGATCCATGGGGTATCCCTAGGATAGGAAAACGTTTCTACGAAATGGATACCCTAAATGAGCAATGGAGACCTGTTACTGCTTGATCTAATCGATTTCATTCTATCTGCAGTCTCTTGAACAATTTTTATTGCGACATTACAACTGTTTTCACACCTTATTTGTTTTACGCAGAATCCGAAAACACGCAAAGAAGTTTTGGATGATATAGAAAACTCAAGATGGGACAAGTTGAAGAGTACCATGCTGCACCGGCTGAAGTTCGGCACAGCTGGTCTGCGAGGTCCCATGACTGCTGGCTACAAGGCCATGAACGACGTGGTGGTTCTCCAGACAGCACAGGTTTGTTTCTTTGTTTATTTATGCTTCTGTCTTTTTTTTCTGCTGCTTTAAGCTTAAGTAATCATCATCATCTCAACCCATAAATGTCCCACTGCTGGGCACAGGTCTCCTCCATACACTTGGAGGGCTATTAGCTTGCTATACCACGCTGGTCAGACGGGTCGGTATATTGTTTGCCTGATTTACTCCCTTAATCGACTCTTACGAAACTTTTGGAGAATGGTATAGTAACATGTGTATTATTAATCCGTCACCACACAAGATAACCTGCTTTAGTAATAGCCACGTAGATCGTTAGATGCAAGGGTGTGCAAGCTTACCACAATCAATCCGTAGATTAGTGTTTTTATTATGAAAATAAAGCGAGAACTCTGTGCTTCGGCAAACACGTCTTGTTGGTCCTGTACTTAATTTATTTCTGACCATGTCGGATTATGCAAGTGAAGATGAATAGAGTGGGCCTGTTTGCGCCCATACACTGTTGCACTATAATATTATTATTATTTATCGTTAGCAAATAGTAAATAACATTAGTAAGGCTGGTCGGGATCGACCTCACACTTTCAAGAATCTCTACAATTAAGTACCTAATGCAGAAATTCTACAAGGAAAAAAAATCAAAACGCAAATACCTGATAACTTTCACCTTATGACTTTTAGTGCTGAATATTTACTCGTCAAATAACTGTTACTGTCCCGGTGTTGCTTCGTTATAAAAAGAAATAATAAAAAAACTATCGCATTTAACACCTCTTAGATAAAAGTCTGATAAGTAAGTTTTAAGAGTGGTAGACACAACACTGGCGAGCAAGCCTGACTGTGGACCTCCACCTTACAGATGACCACAGCCCAACGGTGAAGTTGTGTTCCTGTGTGTGATTACAGGTCTGCAGTGCTTATTTAGAGATTTTGCCTATTCCAAGGACATTTTATGTAGTGATCCCTGGTGTCAAAAAATGTGTCGGCAACTCGCAAGTGATAACTCTATTATCACCAGGCGGACCGTATGCTTGTTTGCCACCTAATTAGTATAAAAAAATAAAATTCGAGGTGAATTTGTATTCATCAGAAGACAAATCGACTCTCGACTGCGAATAAAATTTTAGTGATATTGATTTAAACGGCCAATATTTCTTTAAATAACACTTGTGTCTGTTGATTGAGTCTCTTCACTTATACGTAAATCACTTTATTTAAATAAATAATTAATTAAATATTCCATGAGTGGTCGAACGTGCGAACTGTTTTGATCTCAAACGGCCCTGAAGTACTTCTCCACAAAATATATTGTTTTGGAATCATTTCTATATCTCGAACACAACCTGTACCTACTCATTTTTTTTAATGGCAGCCATCGTCCGTCTTGATGGTAGATGCCAACACTTCGGCCATATGAAAATGTGCAATCTAACATGTCCTTTTTATCGTTCTGTGTGCATGAATCTATACTAACATACTCAATAGATCGATACTATTCCATCAATGTCCATCAATATTAATCAAGAGTGCATTATTACACTAAATGGCCTTGCTCAGTCTTCATGTATTTCAATAGTATTGCTACACATATGAATACGTTTCCAGAACTTTTAAATAAATTAATAAACCATAATTTTGTATGCTAACTAACAGTGATTTTATTCAAACTGTAAAATGCCACCCCTATGCACATACGAAATAACTCATTTACAATAACCCTCCTTCTAGTCTATAGTTACATATCTAAATTGCACAAAGCTCTCATCTGAAGTTCGGAACAGTCTGCATTGGAAAATAACGAGGGGTCGAAGCCCTCCTGCACTTACTCCCAATTTATCGAGGCGATCGGCAGTCCTGACTAACAGAAAATTCTAGATAATGTTCATTTGAGAACCTCTACACGCACTCGCCTAGCCGAGCTTTCATTCCAACAAACAGGGTGAGGAATCGGGAGTGGGAGGATGTGCATGACGTTAGTTACAAGCGGCCCAGACAGATCGATTTTGCGAGTATAAAAGCCCACCCCTAACGAACAGGATGGGGATCATTCTCTTCAGAGGGGTGGCTCAGACGAGGGACAGCCGTGGCGCGGAGCGGACACACACAAATTCGCTCCTTTAGATTTCTAGAGAATTCTATTTAATTTAGTTGTTTGTGATTCTTACTTACCAACGATAAAATACTTCGTCTAAGTAGTAGGAGATGTCTCGTCGATGCTGAGCAATAAGAATTCGCACAAATAGGTAAGTTTTAAGTCCGTATTGATTTTGCGATTCGCATGGGGGCGTTTGCAACTATACATACATAGATGTATAGGTGGCAGAATTTTCCATCGGGGTTACGACGTATTAAATATTGAATCTGTTTATTATCGATTTTATGACGTGTTATTAGTTTTCTTTTTAGTTTCAATTCAAATAATTAATTGAATTTGTGTACGTATGGGACGTGTGGGCGTTTAAGGTATATTTTCAAATATTATACTCGCAATTACGCCTCAACTGGCCATTATTAATGAAAATTAAAGGCGTGGCCTTCATCGATACAGTTGCATTGATTTCACTCTGAAATATTGTTGTTTCACCATTTTAAAGGATCTTCTCTTGTGACGCACTTTATAGTAAGACTTTTCTTTATGTATCTGATTATTATGATTAAATCTTGCTAATTCTTCTCACGGCTCTACCTAATATCTTTTTCTTTTTACGACGTTCTTAAATAACTCTCATTACGATTTCAATGATTGATCTTGACATGAACAGGGATAAGACGAATATGTTTAAAGTAATAATAATATAGACGGTGTAAGTTTTGAATTTTGAATTCAGATTCTTACACACAGAAGGCACCTTTGCTTAACAATGAGACATTAACGCCAATTTATCTGTCGTTTTTAATATCGTCGTCGATATATTTGTTCAAGATGGCTGCCTAAATTAATCAACGACTTTGGCTGTCACATTTATTGATTACTTTATATGTATGTTTCTAAATTTAGGTATCTTCTTCATCTACTATTTACTTTTTGTCTTCGTGTGGCCTTATCATTTTTGGCTTTAGCGATTACTTTAGCGGCTTATTTGGTGTGCTCTAACGGGTCGTGTTATCAATCTGGACTTAAAATATGGGAATTATATATTTTAGAAATTTATTATTTGGTAATGCGTGTGGTGACAGACTAAGCACACATAATTTCGTCACCCACTTTGGTATTGAATCAAATACTGGACAGATTCTTTCTAGAAAAACTGTAAACAATGATCTTCAATTTCTTACAAGAATAAACTCTACCTTTTCTTGATTGCTGTCTAGTAAAACTCCCCATTTTCATCCACTTTGAAAAAAACCATCTTCAAATTGCTAGTCCTCTTACAGAGAAATAATCATATTCTTACCTCGTTGACGCTAGCCTCATCCATTTTTTTAAACCTTTACATTCCTATTACTAATTCAAACATTTGTTTTCAGGGTATATGCTCCTACATCAAGAAGGTCTGCAACCAGAGCCAGCTCCACAATGGTGTTATCATCGGCTATGATGGAAGATATAACAGCAAAAGGTAAGTTCAACTCAATTTTTTCAAGGTTTAGAAACTTTGTATTTCAAAGCAAGCCGCGACAGAAGACCACAGTTTTAAATCAGGTAGAGCAGAGAAAACAGCTCTCCTGTAAAAGGACCTGCAAACCAAAGCCAAATCTGAATCAAACTTCTTCTTATATCGGGGTTACCCATAAAACCCTTTGCAATTTTTAGGTTCTGCAACGCTTCAATGATGCTCCTCTATATTTCAAACGTCCATAAGTATCTGCTTACCGTCAAATGGTATGAAGGATAAATCATACTACCTGGGCAGTTTTGTCCTTATGCTGGTATATGAAATTTGCAGCGCTCTTTAGAACTGCTGTGCTGGAATGGAGAACTTCGTCTTCTAGGTTGCAGACCTACAGAATTTTCCTTTTTTACAGGGTATGTAGGTACCATCGTAATCGTATCAGTCGGCGCGTATGCTTGTTTTATTGATATTATATTTTTAATTACTTTGTCCTTTCCTAGGATAACATCTTCTTGCCAAAGTTCATTTAACTCCGTTCAGCCGTAGTCGTCTAAAGGCAATTGACAGACAGAATTACTTTCAAATTTTACATTAGTAGGGATGCGGATCAGAGTCAAAACCTATGACTATTGAAGATTAGCAAATTATTGTGGTTTTAGCAATTTAATTTCAAAATAAACTCTTGATGGCCAATGATCGATAATACGGCGAAATTACAATTTTCTTTTCCAACTTATTCGAACGCCCAATTCATTATTGCCCATCTCTCCCCGATAATAAGGTTTTGTATGATTTTATATTGGAAAACGGTCCGCGCCCCTATTTTGTAAGCCCTAAGTGATGCGACTATGCATTTATTGGAAATATCCTCAAATATGGTTTTCTCATTTTAAGTCAACGGTTTACATATTTTAAATATACAAGTGTAATAATAATATGTTAGTTTTTGTGTAAGTTTTAAAGAAAGAACGAAATTAAGAAAAAAAAATTGCTCTTACATTAAATAAAACTTATAATTACTACATTTAATAAAAACTTAATATAAGAAAGCAAATAAGGTCCCTGCGTCAGCTCTAATGTTATGGCCTGGACCACAACGCTAGTATTCTCCTTCAGTTTCACCTTCTTTAAATATTTTTTATCACGTTTATTAATATGACCCATGAGCCGGCTCATGGGTCATGAGCCATGCTCCCTATGGAACGTAGCTTAATATTAATTAGCCTTCCTCAAATGAGAACTACAAGGCGTTAAGAGAACTAGTTTGTCTCGTAGAGGATATTACATATCATTAACGGACACGAAGTAGACCCAGATTCAAAACAATTTATCTTAAGTCTCGCTAATATTTGCGTCATGAGGGATCCTATAGTGGATGTGAACATCTTAACTTTCTATAGGTAGGTTACCTGTGTAGTCAATCTGATCCAATAAATGTTTCCACACACAGTGTTTGAAAACATCAAACCCCTCATGCCTAGCAGTGAGACGCAAATTAAAATATGCTCCCCTCGATTAGCGAGTATCGGGCGCCGCCATTTTGTCAAAGCGTTTTGCGTTGTTGCCATCCGATTTCTTCTTATCGTTTGGTTAGTGGCCAACCTGGTGACAGAGTTATTTAGATCGCCCATATTTAGGCCTCTGTCGTGATCTAACGACTGTTAACAGTAACTTTTAACGTGCCCTCCGAAGCACGGAGACGCTCAGATGAAATACCACTATGCGGTCACCCATCTATAAAGTAACCGCGCCCTTGTTAGCTTAACCCGCTGATCGTTTACCGAACAGCGAGTGTACCTGGCTATGAGCGCCATCCGATGAATCTATAGGTGTTATTAGTCTCTGCGTTTGTTTAGGTTACAGATCTTCAAGGCTCATTAAACGGAAACGTTTTTTTTATAACGTTATAGTTGTCCTGGGTTTATCTATATTCTATATCATAAAACTGGTGTTACAAAAATAATAGTCCTCGTATTGAAGCGTCCATAGGCTACGGTAACTGCTTACCATCAGTAGGGCTTGTTTGTCACCGTGGATATGTGGAGTAGGTATATAAAACTGCCTCGTTGGTATAGTGGTCGTTAAGTGCGACTGCTAAGCAACAGGTTCTGGGTTCGATTGGGGTCGGGCCAAAACTAGATATTAGGTTTATCTGTCAAGAAATTTACAATAGATATCTAAAGTTTAGTTTTTTTTTTAAAGACAACTCCCGCACTAGGGAACAAGCTCTGTGTTGCGGGGTACTTTACAAAAATACAATTACCGGACACAAAGTACACCCAGACTCAGAACAACTCTTTGTGGGTCACACAAAGTTTTGTCCCTGTGTGGGAATCGAACCCACAACCTCGTGCACAGCAGGCACATAATGTACCCACTAGACCACCAAGGCAGTCGATTGGCGATCAATTGGAAGTCTTTACACACCCGTGCTTCGGAAAGCACGTAAAGCTGTTTTGGCCTTACGTTTATAATGTAAAATTTATTAAATATTGAAAAATAGGTACTGTACCGAAATTGTAAAAGCCAGGTAACCCGAATTTGTACGTAAAAAAGGACCCGCCCCGACTTTGCCCGGGAATTAAAAATATTTTTTTACCCATTTTGATCGAATTTACAAAAATCCCTTTTTAGTCTTCACACTTACGATTTTAATTTTGTAGCGGTTTAGGCTCTGCGTTGATGAAACAGTCATTTTCCCCTCGGGTGGTCATCCTCTGCAGGGTGAAATATCGAAAACGCATTAAACTTGGTGGCCAGCAAAATAGATCTATTCTGTTGCAATCGGCGTGAATTCACAAAAATATCATTGTTTTTACTTTGTTACCAAAATGTATAATTTGGTGTAAAGATAAGCTGCATCATTGAATTGTTAAATTACTGTTAGAATAATGCAGCGAGTGGTACCTAAATAAATAAAATAAATAAAAATAAATTTCAAACTAGAAGCAGGCATATAAACTTCGTGGTTTTTACTTTCAAAATGACGGATTTCCATGCAATCGTTTATTCCGCATTTTATCTCTTTAAATCTTTTAGGAATATATTTCAAAAATAGCTTATCTACATAAATTTGAAAAATCCGGTTAATCGGGTTTTATTCATAAATTTAAAATCCGGATTCTAAAAAAACGGGATTATGCCATCTCTACGCCTGATCTCTCTCCAGCCCCTCTAGACAAGTGGCATAAGCGATAGTCGAATCGAAAAGTCAAAAAAGCATATGTATGGGATTTGACGAAAGTTTACGACATTATATCGTAGATTTAAGTCAAATTCCATACTTTTTATTTTTTTACTTTTCGATTCGACTACCGTTTATGCCACTTGTCTAGAGGCTCAGTTGTATTGAATTGTCGTGCCATCGGACTATAATGGGGAATAAAGATTGCACATTTGTTTGCACACACACTTGTGCACTATAATATATCTATAAACGGAAATCGGTTAAGAATACATTATTATACAAACACAATGATTGATGGTCCTCACGCTCAATAATATTGCGTCACATAGATATAGAAGTAGGTACTTACCTAATCGCGAAACGTTATCAGTTAATGTTATCGTTATGTCATAGACCACGGGTCACTGATCCCATTGATACTGATATTTGTAGTTTACTAGATACTACAAGGACTATTTCATAGAAGTATAAAGAGTGATTTATAGATTACTAGCTGTTGCCCGCGGCTGCGCCCGCGCGGATGTCGGTTATCGCTGTAAAAAGTCAAGCCTATATGTTATTCCAGACCATAATCTATCTCTGTGCCAAATTTCATCCAGATCCGTTCAGTAGTTTTTACGTGAAAGAGTAACAAACATCCATCCATCCATCCATTCTTACAAACTTTCACATTTATAATATTAGTAAGGACTAGCTGCCCACCCCGGATTCGCTTCGACAAAAATATTTTCTGCGCAATTTTCTTTTTTTGTGAGAATTTCTTCAAAGTATGAAAAGACCTAAAATAAAATTGAATCGGTAAAATCGTTCTCAAGTTATAGCGTGAGTTAGAGAAACAAGTATTAATTTTAATCCTACTAATATTATAAACGCGAAAGTTTGAATGGATGTTTGTTACTCTTTCACGTAAAAACTACTGAACGAATCTGGCTTAAATTTGGCATAGATATAGATTATAGTCTGGAATAACTCATAGGCTACTTTTTATCCCGGAAAAAATCTCTGTCCCCGAGGGATTGTACGCGCAGGCGAAGCTGTGGACGTAAACTAGTATATTATAAATACTAGTTTCCGCCCTTAAAAATCGAAAGAAACCTATATGGATCATACAAATGTTCGTCTCTCATGAAAATTGAATCAACTCGCGCCCCGTATGGTTGGTCTGTTTCAATTTTATTAGGCTGCAATTCAACTTGGCCTGTTTTCATCTTTTAAGATTTTTAATTTTATATCTACACTACATTTTAATATCGTGTTAATCGAAATAATATTATCGATACCACACGTGAACAAAAAGTCTTATCTGACAAATAACACATACTTAATGTCACGTTTTAATAATGCGAAACGAATATATTTTTATTGTTTAGGTAATCGTACGTTAAATCTCAAGACCTACGCGAACGGGGGCTATTCCTAAAGTACTCCAAAAATAGTTCCCAAACTACTCCAGGAAAAATATAATATTTTTATTTAGGTTTCATTCTACTCCATGCTAATATTAAAATGTTCTTAAAGTAACAAAATAATAACTATTTTTAAATAATAATAATTACTTGGAGTAACTTGAATGGATGAATGTATGAAATTCTTATGTTTTTAGAACAAAAGAATGGAGTACTTTTGAAATAATCCGCGAACAGTTAAACCATACAAACGTATTCCTCTTTTTTCTTCCTGGATAATGACTGTAGAGCAAATATTTTTATACATTTTAATCTTATATCTACCTCTGCCATGTCCCTATATTCTCTCTAATAACTATAAACGAACAATTCTTGCATATATCTTTATGTTTTTCGGAAATGGCTCCAACGCTTTGGAAGTTCGTACTTATTTATTGTAAGAACTTCTAAGTTCACTAAAATAAACTAAGCAAACTAATCAAATTTTAATAATGCGATACTACATAGCATAATATCTCCCATGGTCTTGTATTTAGTCACTTTGGCTTCGTGCCATGGCGTGGCATAGACAAGATTTCATAAAACCAAAGTCATTTCGTAGGTATTTTTTTAATTTGTCACGTCGCAATTTTTTTTTATACAACTAAGGAGGCCATAATAATACCATGAAGCCACGTGTCGTATTCCTCTTTATTAGCTAAACTTTTTTTAAGCCCCAAACAATAGCCTATTTTTGCTCCCCTTCTCTGAGCTCTGACGTAATAACGAGAAATTTCGTAACTCAACCCCACCCCTCCCTCTTCCGTCAAAGTATTAGAATAGGATAATTACATACTCTGCTATTTAATTAGACTTCAAATATTGCTCTTTGAACACAAAAAAACATTTTAATCTTTTCATGTTCAATGCTAATGTAATGCAAATTTCTGATCGACATTTATCAAGGCCAGATAAATTGAATGAAATGCAAACGGTCAGGGAAGGCCGCGAGCGTTCTAATGATTGCAATTTATATTTGTCATCATTCAGAGGTACACTCAGAACGTACTCTCAACACATCTTCCTTTTAAATTTCAAAGTAGTCCAGAAATATTCGTCAAATGAGGGCAAGAATCCCGGAATGAGAGATAGTCAGCTATGAATTTGTATAAACCTTTATTTTGGTACCCTAAAACTTCTTAAAATCTACTTATCGTAGGGTGTCTGCGACTACAGATATCCCAAGGTCAAAGTACATTCATTCATTACATTCGTCAAATGTTAATGTTTGTGTTTAAACAGTGTAAATGTTTGTACTTTTTTGGAAGAAATAAAAAAATATTATTATAAATGCAAATATTTATTATATATTTATCATTCGAGGTCTATACAAAACTTATGTTATCCAGTTAGTATATACCCTTTGATCATTTGAGCATCTTCGTTCTTCTCGTCCGGCATCTAGATCCCTAATCTCTTATCTCTTACATTATTAAATAAACAAAAAACACGAATTTAGAACCTCCTCTTTTTGAAGTCGGTATAATAATACTAGATAGAACACTTATTGTCATAACCTAGTTATATATGCAGCTAACAACATAATCACGATTCATTTACTATGTTTGCTAGATAACAGGTTACGTCATGCGTTATATGAAGCGTAAATGTATATGTAGGTTTGTACGTCATAGTCATCTATTAAAATTCAATACCTACTTTGTTTCCATCTTCATGAGATTAAACTAGGTTTTTACCCGGCTCCGCCCGCGTGGATGTCGGTTGTCACGGTAAAAAGTAATATCCTTTTTTTTTCTTTTTTTTTTTAAAGATAACTCCCGCACAGAGCAACTCTTCCCGCAAAGACAACAAGCTCTGTGTCGCGGGGGACTTTACAAACATACAATTAACGGACACAAATTACACCCAGACTCAGAACAACCTTCTTTGTGGGTCACACAAAGTTTTGTCCTGTGTGGGAATCGAACCCACAACCTCGTGCACAGCAGGCGCATATTGCGGCCACTGGACCACCGAGGCAGTCCTTTAATCTAAAATTCTACTAATATTATAAGCGCAAAAGTATTTAAGAATGTATGGATGATGTATGTTTGTTACTCTTTCACGCAAAAAACTACCGAATGGATCTGGATTAAATTGGCATAGAGATAGATTTAAATGTATAACTTCACATGCCATAACAGGCTAAATAGACATTCAACAATGTAGAAATAAATATAATTATAGTATTGTACTCTATTTCTTTGTGAAGGCTATTAATGATTTGATGTTCTATCGAACTCTGCTTTGCTGGTCCCCCGGCTAAGCTTGCGATAATGTTTGTGGCAGATAGTAGGGGGTAGGTAAAATTACATAAAAAATATACCTATTGATTTTATCTATAACTAAGCGGTGGTGGCCGAGTGGGAAAGTAACCGACTTGCACGCAAGAGGTGCGAGTTCGATCCCCGGCAGTACCAATGTGAATTACACTTTGTGGAGTCTATAAGTACGAATCAAATGATTCGCCATCTGCTAACGTTGAAGGAAAACATCGTGAGGAAACCCACATGTCTTAGAAGAAATTCTAAAAAGACATGTCAGATTCACCAACCCGCATTAGGCCAGCGTGTGTGAATTGAGGCCTCAACGAGGGTCTTAATTCACACACGCTGGCCTTCTCTATCAAGAGAGAGAGAGGTGTCTTGATAGAGAAGAAGAGACCCGTGCCCAGCAGTGGGACATATAGTATGGGTTGCTATTATATATAACTAGGGATCGGCCGCGACTTCATCCGCGTGGTAATTTGGAATATTTTCCCCGATTTTGCAATATCACACATCAATAGGAGCGGAGCAGTAGTGATTTCACTACTGCTTCGCTCCTATTGATCATAGCGTGATGATAAAAACACGCTATGATCGAATAGGAAGGCTATAGGCTATATGAATAGCCTATAGCCTTCCTGGATAAATGCACTATTCAACAAAAAAAGAATTTTTCAAATCGAACCAGTACTTTCTGAGATTAGCGCGTTCAACCAAACAAACAAACTCTTCAGCTTTATAATATTAGTTTATAAGAGTATCATACATTCAAATAAACAACATACTAAAGAATGGAACAGTTACCCCATTCTTCGAAGACGCTGGTCCGCGGTGTACGATACTGCAACCAGATGGTGGTTGGAGTACATTTTAGCCAAGCTAACTGAATTCTTTGACCTACATTTTATGATAATAACATCTGCGTTCTTCAATATACATTCCATCTTCAATTGGCACACGCCAAAAAATTATTTATGCCAATAAAACAATCTTAACTTCTGACCAATTATATCCAGATGTTTCTGCATACAACTGACAACTCGACTGCCTTGGTGGTCCAGTGGCCACAGTATGCGCCTGCTGTGCACGAGGTTGTGGGTTCGATTCCCACACAGGACAAAACTTTGTGTGACCCACAAAGTGTTGTTCTGAGTCTGGGTGTAATTTGTGTCCGTTAATTGTATGTTTGTAAAGTCCCCTGCGACACAGAGCTTGTTCTCTAGTGCGGGAGTTGTCTTTTAAAGAAAGAAAGAAAGAAAAAGATATGTGTGTAAGGTGAATCAGACTCTTGTGACAATTGAGCGTGTCTTCAATTCAATTGCTTTATCATTACCTTGTTTAGTCTTTAGTTCTAAGAATAACGAAGTAAAAAATCCGTTCCGTTTTCTTTATACTAACTAGCGATATGTCCCGGCTTTTCACGTGTAACACTAAAAACGGCTGGACCGATTTTATCAAAATCAATCCAGCCGTTTTGGAGTTCATAGGCAACATACAAACTATTATATAGATAGACTAGCTGATCCAGCAAACGTTGTTTTGCTACTAAAAAATAGGGGTCGATCGTAGAGGGGTGAACATTAAGGGTTGTATGTATTTTTCAATGCTGAATCCCAAGAAAATAAAAAATAAAAATGTTGTCGAAAAAATTAAATAAGAAATTTAGGGGTGGACCACCCTTAACATTTAGGGGGATGAAAAATAGATGTTGGCCGATTCTCAGACCCACTTAATATGCTCACAAAATTTCATGAGAATCGGTCAAGCCGTTTCGGAGGAGTACGGGAACGAACATTGTGACACGAGAATTTTATATATAAGATGTGGCAAACACGGCACGCCTAATAGTAAGCATTACCATAGCATATAATAAAATAGAGTTTATTGTTTCCAGTATTCCAGCTTTAGTAAATAGTAGGTACATTACAGAGAGCTATAATAATACCGAAAGCAAAAGGTTTGAGCGTCAGCATAATGCTAAGATCCCAAAAATAGAATACTAAGCGTTGGTTTTTCAGCTTAAACCATTGACCCCAGTTTACAATAAGATAAACACATTATGAGTAATAATAAAATCAGACCATACATTAAATTGTAAAGTGGGAAGTGCTTATAAGGGGAATTTATCCTAACAATCTGAAGGTACTTATGAGACGTGCCGGTTTATACATAAATAGCAGATATATACGCGAAATATCCCCAATTAGGAGCTACGCAGTACACGTGCCGTAATCCTCTTTAACATTTATTTTTGGCAACAAATAATCTTTTTTACACGCTTTATATTAGCTTCACCTGTAGGTTTGTATGTTTGTAACCGACTTCTTTGGGCGCGATTTTGACCCACTTTATACGGCCAGATTTCGTTCAAGCTTTGTAGATTTATCGAGGACCGATGACAATACACTAATTTGATAAAATTATAAATAATATTATTATTACTAAAAAGTAAGAAATAAATAATAGTTTAAAAAACTAAAACACACGCTTTTTATAGAAAGCCGAACTAAAAAATTGAAAATAAATTTTAATAAATTTAAATTAAGAATTAAAAAATATATTTTATTTAAAAAAAAGCGTGGGGTGCTTTTAAGATATTATCAAAATGAAAATATTTATAACTATTGACACCATGCACCTCACGCTTTTTTTAAAATAAATAATTCTATTTTTTAGTTCGGTTTTCTATAAAAAGCGTGTTTTTTAGTTTTTTTAACTATTATTTCGGCCACTTTTCTGTGCTCTGACGCAATAACGAGAAATTTCTTCCCCGCCTCCATCTCTCTCTATTCTATCGAAGCGAAGTCCCTGGATCTACTCGCCTTCTTAGCTATCTTAGCCAGTGCTTGAAATTGAATCCTCTTTAAAATTACTCATTAAGCCCTCTTTGAAATTAATGATGCTACTATATTATTATGATATGATAAGCATACGGTCCTTCTGATGGTGGGTAAGCAGTTACTGTAGTCTAAACTCACCGATTTGAGCACACAAGGAATAAGTTTGATCCCAAGTGGCAGTGTAAATTTCTCTTTTTGGGATTTATATATACTTACTCGTACCATTTAAATAATTTTTCATGTGGTAACGGTGAAGAAAAACGTCGTGATGAAACCCACATGTCTTAAATGAAATTCTAAAGTCATGCCTGATCCACCCACCCGCATTAGACCATGGTTTGCGAATTAAATCCGCCTGATACAGCAGAGTCTAAATCTAAATCCTCTCTCTCTAAATCCGCCTGATACAGCAGAGCAGACTAAACAGTAGGACATGGCTTGAAATAATATGGACTTCTGCAAACCCATTTCCAAACTCCTATCTTGAATTACTTCTTCTCTTGTCATCAGGTTCGCAGAGCTCACAGCGAAAGTCTTTATTTCATCATCGATACCCGTTCACATATTCACGGAAGTATGCGCCACACCCTTGGTTTCTTTCGGCACTATTCTCTATGGGGCGGCAGCCGGTGTCATGGTCACGGCTTCTCATAACCCTCGAGAAGACAACGGGTATAAGGTGTACTGGGGAAATGGATGCCAGATCATCACTCCACATGATGATAATATACTGGAAGAAATTGGGCAGTGTCTGGAGTAAGTATGGCTTATATTTAAATGCTTGACATACAATCGACGCGAAGAAGATAGCTTATATAATTATAACAATTTGTTTTTACGGTAATGTGTCTTACGCCGTCTTATATATAAGTTTTCCCGATTCGTATCATTTTATCCGAACGCATCAAATCCATACAAAAATCAGAGCTTGTCACACAGCATACGTTCGATATTTTCTGTCTATTCGTTTAGAATTATGTCTTTAAAATAGCTCTAAAATACCGAACAGAAAAATCAAATGGGTGATTTTTGTACGGAATAAAGATTACGTTTTCCGAATGAGAAAAGAAGAATGTATGAGGTGGCCCTTAAACCCATTGTGTCGAGTATTTTCAAGTATTTTTATTGATTTTTGATTGGTTTTGTGATTCTTATAACATGATGTAGTTCTCAAATGAAATTGATATCTTAGGACAAATTAAATTCAGCCATATATTAACATCGTAACATCTCTCAGTATCCCCGAAGACCACTGGAACATCTCCGAAATTCGCGCCCACGAGCTGGTAAAGGACTGTCAGGATGAAGTGACTACCAAGTACATGGAGACCATCATTAAACTAAGTCCTGAGATATTGCAGGACAACAAAAAGGCCGCTATTGACATAGTATACAGTGCTATGCATGGCGTTGGCTATGAATACATCCTAAAAGCTTTTAAGACAGCCAATCTTAAGGTAAGATTCCATAGACTAGTTATTCCTTGTACCATGTCATCGTGTTAAAGGTTTTGCGCAGTGCGTTTGTAGACGTCAAGAGGAAAGGTTGGTTCTGCGAACCATTAAATATTTTAGTGACAATTTTTACAAATTTCTTGTTGCTAGCTGCTGTAAACCATCAAATATTTTAGAGTGATACGTTTTTTAAATGACCACTAATTTCTTGATTTAAAAAAATAAATAAAAGATACGTTACTCTATCACGCACGTAATAAGTACTCGGCTTTACTTGCCGGATCTTTTTGACAGGATTTATTTTAACTTACCCCCCCCCCTGGGCTATCGCCTGGAGAGTGTGACCCCCTTGGTTAATGCCATTCTCACTTTGCCTATAGCCTGCCTGTGTTATACAGCTGCCTATCCATTTTGAGAAAATAACATGATGCTAAGTCATATTACTTTACTATAGGCACCAATAAGCGTGAAAGAGCAACAGGATCCAAACCCTGACTTCCCAACAGTGAAGTTCCCCAACCCTGAGGAGTTGCAGTGCTTGGAGCTAAGCACGAAGCTGGCTAAAGAACGAGGGGTTAAACTAGTGCTGGTCAACGATCCTGATGCAGATAGGTTGGCAGTAGCTGAATATGATGAGAGGTAATTATTTTTTCTTTATGTAGATAACTAGAGTTAAAACAAATGACATCCTTGGTATTGCTAGCGTTCATAGGTTACGGTATTTGCTTATTGACAAACACACTCTAAAATTTCTTATACCAAGATTCCAGTTCCAGTTCAAAGACTACGGTGTCTATCTTGATATTGGTTCGAGGAGTCACATTTAGAAGTAGTTGTTGAATATTTATTTCTGAATGTGGAATTTCGGCTTATAACAAGTAAACAATCATAAAAAGTGTTGACGACGCAAGGAGGTTATATCGCCAAAGGTTAAAGGTTTGATTTGTGTATTAGGTATAACTAACCTTATTGTTGTTACTGTCTGCATTTGATTATTTAATTGTTGTTCCTTTTATGTACTGTGTTCTTTTGTTTTTTTTTTACACACATATGCTACTACAGTAGCTGGCAAACATCTTTAACCAAAGTCCGCATAGTGGTGAATGTTTACGCAGTACACTTTCGACCAAAATTATTGCCTACTATTAAATTGCCATGTTCATTTTACATCGTAATTTTTTATACCACCAATAAGACGTAAAAGTCGTTTTCTGCGTAGCATTAATTTGTCAACGTGTTTGCTGGCTATTATAATAAATATATCTCTACGTGCGCTTGTACAGTTCAATATTATTTTACGTATCTCATTTACATCTTTAACTTAAATATTCTATCATGTAAATAGGTATTTGTCTTATCAAAATTTAAATTTGACTTCTGTGATAATTAGTTCAAAATTAATTTGTTGTCAACACTATTGTGTTAATCGAATGTGTAACTGTTTTTATATACATTTGTGTTTTTTATTGAAAAAGGAAATGTATTTTATTTAAGCGTTTAACATCTACTTACTATACAGCAATACCTCGACTTACGCGAACCCCGAGTTACGCGATTTTCAAATCTTGTCGAATCCGTACCCGAAGTTACGGTTGTCTTTTGTTTGAGCTCCATACAACTCTAAATAACTAACTTCCACCACATCATGCCATAGCTATAACAACTTATTTTGTTTTACATACATAATATATTATAAATAAGTTACATCCTACTTACGCGAATTCGACTTACGCGGGTGTCATATCGCGTAACTTCGGGTTATTACTGTACTTTATATTTTATCGCCAAGTGCTGGTATATATAAACAAATGTAACAATTATGTGGTCTTCACACTCTGTAATAGAACATTTAGAACTTATAATCGGTTCTTAACTTTTTTTACTTCTTCTGATACAACAAGATGACATTCGTTTTTGTATTTATGACTAGGTTCCTCAATCGCCACGCACACTCCGAAACTTCTTATACCAGGTATCCAGTTTCAGTTCAAAGACTACGGCGTCTATCTTGATAATGGAGTGATGAGCCACGTCCAGAGGTAGTTGCTTTAGTTTATTTATTTCTGGGCATGTCTCATTCGTCTTATAACAAGTAAACGTCATAAAAAAGTGTTGACGACGCAAGGAGGTTATATCGCCAAAGGATAAAGGTTTGATGTGTGAATTAGGTATACTTACTGTCTGCATTTGATTATTTAATTGTTGTTCCTTTTATGTATATTATTACGGCGCACAGGTTAGCCCTTAAAAATACCGCTATCCGAAAACAATACCCATTCATAAAGTGACTTGTTTACATCATGAATGAACGTTCGAGTATCTTGATAACGGGTTTCTACGGAAAGACGTTACTACAACTTACTACGAATCTCACGTATATTCTCGATTCCGTGGCGAGTAATATACAAGGAGCCGACGTGCAGTGGACAGAAGTCTTGGTTGAAAGTCTTCGTTGAACCGTCAACGTACACTGAGAAGAGCAACTGAGTAGTCAGTTAAAGACAGTGACACAGGCGATATATCGGAAGACTTTAGTGAAGTGTTTTGAGTCATAGTGTGAAGTTTAGTGAACTGTTATAGTCTTTTATTGTGTTTACAGAGTATTGTAAGTGACATTGTGTGTTTTGTCTTAAAGTGCTAATATACTCATTATCGCGTAACCTGGCATTTTATTTGAATCCTATCCTGACAAGTAACTATTGTTGTCGTCATTGTAACATAACAATTAGTGTCAGCGGTAGCTCGTAACACTACTACAGTAGCTGGCAAACATCTTGAACAATAATATAATCGGCTTAGTGGGAAATGTTTGCGCAGTACACTTTCGACCGAAATTATTGCTTACTATTATTTGTCAACGTGTTTGCTGGCTATTATAATAAATATATCTCTACGTGCGGTTGTACAGTTCAACATTATTTTAAGTATTTCATTTACAGCTTTAACTTAAATATTTTATCATGTAAATAGGTATTTGTCTTATCAACATTTAAATTTGACTTCTGTGATAATTAGTTCAAAATTAATTTGTTGTAAACACTATTTTGTTAATTGAATGTGTAACTGTTTTTATATAGCTGTGTTTTTATTGAAAAAAGGAAATGTGTTTTATTTCAGCGTTTAACATCTACGTATTATATAGTAATACCTCGACTTACGCGAACCCCGAGTTACGCGATTTTCAAATCTTGTCGAATCCGTACCCGAAGTTACGGTTGTCGTTTCAGCGCCATTCTAAAACAACTATCTAAATAACTAACTTCCACCACATCATGCCATAGCTATAACATCTTATTTTGTTTTACATACATAATATATTATAAATAAGTTACATCCTACTTACGCAGGTATCATATCGCGTAACTTCGGGTTATTACTGTACTTTATATTTTATCGCCAAGTGCTGGTATATATAAACAAATGTAACAATTATGTGGTCTTCACACTCTGTAATAGAACATTTAGAACTTATAATCGGTTCTTAACTTTTTTTACTTCTTCTGATACAAAAAGATAACATTCGTTTTTGTATTTATGACTAGGTTACTCAATCGCCACGCACACTCCGAAACTTCTTATACCAGGTATCCAGTTCCAGTTCAAAGACTACGGTGTCTATCTTGATAATGGAGTGATGAGCCACGTCCAGAAGTAGTTGCTTTAGTTTATTTATTTCTGGACATGTCTCATTCGTCTTATAACAAGTAAACGTCATAAAAAAGTGTTGACGACGCAAGGAGGTTCGCCAAAGGTTAAAGGTTTGATTTGTGTATTAGGTATAACTAACCTTATTGTTATTACTGTCTGCATTTGATTATTTAATTGTTGTTCCTTTTATGTACTGTGTTCTTTTGTTTATTTCTTTTGGTTTTTTTTTACACACATGTGCTACATGTTTGCCAGCTATTATAATAAACATTGATGTATATATTTCACTAAATAAACAATAACCGCGAAAACACGCTGCCACCTTACATCCAGGTCATATGCTTGAGTGTCTTGAGCATGACGTTCGATTGGCGTGAAACAAGAAATTACCTATTTTCTTGTTTTTGGCATTGCGATATGAATGAAAATTGTTATAATATGTATGTTAAGGTATTGTTGTATTTTAAGGGGCCATATTTTAATTTTGATTGTAGCTCGAAAAGCTGGCACATATTCACTGGCAACGAAATGGGAGCTCTTCTCGGATGGTGGCTGCTCCAGCATTATTGTAAGGAGAATCCAGGAGATGTGGAGGTGTACATCATGGCCAGTATCGTCAGCTCAAAAATGCTGAAACGTATTGTCAAGGGCAAAGGACAATTTGTAGAGACGCTTACTGGATTCAAGTGGATGGGTAAGTTGTTGCTTCTTTGAGTTTGAAAAGCAGTTTTAAATATTTCCACGCCTTATCTATCTTTATGCCAAATTTTATCTAGATCCATTCAGCCATTCTGGCGTGATTGAGTGACAAACATCTATCCATTCAAATGTTCGCATTTCGAAGAAATTGATTGTCTACTAATATTAATTAATAGAGCAAGGCTAAACTAAATCATCGCCAAAAATGCTCCTCTAAGGAAATCTGAGATTAAGTATTACGAACTCCTTACCAAGACTGGTGTCCATCACAACAGGGTGTGCTGGTGACTCTGATAGCTTCAGCACACTATGTGAATCACTGATCATTCCTCTGAAAGTACGGTCAACCAAAAAAAATATATAAATTTCCTGTTATAATTTATGCACTCTGCTATCCAAAAAGTAAAAGGGGAGCATAAACTGGCAGGAGTTCATCATAGTTTTATTTATTAAAATTTTTGGTTGACCGTACTTTCCTAAGACATACTCTTTTATTTTAATTCGTGGGCCCGAAAGACTACTAAAAAATAATTATTAAATTTAAAAGTGGCATTGGGGCCCGCGGGCCCGGTTCCATAAGCCACCCAATTCTGCTTACCCCGTCCCAAATAAAAAGCGTAATACTACGTTATGTTGTGACTAAGTTTACAAGTTGTTTGTACATTTTTCTAGGTAATACAACATTGTTATTGGCACAAGAAGGCAAAACACCGTTGTTTGCGTTCGAGGAAGCAATCGGCTATATGTGCGATCACCGAGTACCTGAGAAAGATGGGGTTTCAGCCGCCGTACAGGTAATATTACATCTTTTGAATACAAAATAGAATAAAAATTTACTGCCTTGGTGGTCATGTGGTCGCAGTATGCGCCTGCTGTGCACGAGGTTGGGGGTTCGATTCCCACACAGGACAAAACTTTGTGTGACCCACAAAGAGTTGTTCTGAGTTTGGGTGTAATTTGTCTCCGTTAATTGTATGTTTGTAAAGTCCCCCGCGACACAGAGCTTGTTCTCTAGTGCGGGAGTTGTCTTTTTAAACAAAAACAAAATATTATATTTCGATTGCCTCGGTGACTGAGTGGTCGTTGTATGTGACTGCTGACCAGGAGAGTTCGATTCCCGGGTCGGGCCAAAAATTTATATTGAGTCTTTCTGTCAAGAAATTCACAATGGATGCCCGCCGGCTGATTCTCTAAGAAACAGCGATCGCAAACTGACAGTTTTGATTTGCTCGGTGACGGCACACACGATTGCTAAACGTCAAAAAGGCTCTATTTTCGCTACGGAATATCGATTTTGAATCTGACAGCCAGATTTTGCTCTGTTTTCGCGGTCGCTCGGTTTTCGCTCTTACGGAATACCCCTGCCGGAGTTTGTAAATTGGTAGTGCTTACACCCCCGTGCCTCGGCAAGCACGTAAAGCCGTTGGTTCTGCGCTTGATCTCTCTACGGTCGTGTCGGATTGCCGTCCCACCGGACTATGAGAGTGAAGGAATAGAGAGCGCACCTGTATTTGCTCACACACTTGTACACTATAATATGGCTAATCTCTGTTGCGTATTATTTTTAATTTATTCTTTATCCGAGGGTTACCTATAACAGAATATCTTCTTTAAGGTAAAGGTCCTTCCCTAGTCTAACTTGCTGTTTCATAAAATAATTAAACATTCCATCAGAACAACTGAGATTAGACATTGCAAGATGTTTATGGCAAACAAAAAAAAATTAAACCACATGTCATGTTTTTATTTTCTTTTAGGTGGCATCCCTAGCTTCTCACCTGTATACTAAAGGGTCGACGGTACTTAAACAATTGCACGCATTGTACGCACAATACGGTTACCACGTGACACACAATAACTACTACATCTGTCACGAACAAGGCACCATACAGAAAATATTCAGACGCATCAGGAACTATCACGGCCCCGGCGAGGTAAACGATTTTGAACTTTATTTTTAATTGTATAAAGGTGAAAATGTATAAACTACTCATTGGGTCTTATTCCTTTTTAGAAACTTTACATATTTGGGGATTTCTTTGTTTTAAATTTAGTACAATTCATAAGTTTATTACACTTCGATTTTTAAATATTTCATTTGTTTTTTTTACATTGCTTACAAGACTTAAATTGAATTTTCAAAAATAGGATCATCGTACTAAGTCAAAATTGATTGAACATAGCATGTTGAATTATTATAATCTATGGCCGCGATCAAAATGGGATTTAACCTTATAGAACTAAGATATAAAGCTAGTACGAAAAAATTGCATATTCTTAAATTAACATAAACAAAAAATTAAAATAGCATAAGAAGTAACCAAAATTTCGTTTCACAGGAAAATATTTTTTTTTTTTTTATAAATCTATCTCACTCATATTTTCATTGTGACAAGGTTACATCCCACTTTGAACATGTGCCTTTATATATATCTTTTAAATTGTCTATTTCTTTCTATTAATAATGATTCTGAATGGGGTAATTGACATAATAAGTCCCACAGGGCTTGTACCCTAGTGCGGCACTTGTCTTTAAAAAATAAAGATACTGACATGACGCTTACATCGTCGTTATTTTTCAAAAAAGTATATTTTTTAATATATTTTATAAAACTAACAGTCAAATACCTCATTTACTAGGGCTTTATTTAACCGAAGACATCGACGTCACAACTACTAGACGCCTAATATTTGATTTGTTGCACCTTGCACTAAAATCTGAAAATAGAAATAGAATTCTGTCTAGAACCTGCGTTTAGATGAAGGGGGATGCTACGTTCTGATTGGTCGGGCCGATGCGCTAAAATATTAACACAAAAGTTACAAGTTCGCGCATAATGACGTAACAATGACAAATGCGCAATAATCAGATTTTCTTACAGTTCCCTTCAGTGTCCTCTATGTATTCTGATGCTGATGTGTAAGACATCCGTCAACTAGTTTTTGCTTAAAGAGGTAACAAACATACCATCCTCATTAACTTCCGCGTTTATAATATTAGTTGTTTACATTTCGACGCAGAAACATATTTTTATATAAACAGACCTATTGATAGAAAGCGTCTAACTGTTTTTGCCGCCGATAAGCCTTTTTGCGAAAACACTGTCTTATTTCAAAAGACGCATTTTTTCAGGAAGCGACTTAGTTTTTAAGTACATAACACAGTGTTCTCGCAAAGAGGCGTATATGTAGATTATACCTATTTAATAAATTGTATATGTACGTATATATGTATGTATGTATTATGTGATGATCTCTGGTCTGCACGATGCTACCCCGGTCTTTTCTTTTACGCGATACAGATAAGCTCGGGGTATTGTATTGTGTAGAACTATCATTTTTCGACACGTGCCTACGTCGTCCAATCGTCTTAAGGACTTTGTTGAAACTAATATTTTGCTTGTATTGTATAATATATTAACAATTTATTGTGAAATTTAATGTGGAGTGTCTTTAATGCGAGCAACAAATTAGCTAGGCAAATTAGCTGACGTCTCATTTGGTATTTTTCATTGACCTGCATAAGTGCCACAGTGTGATCTATATGAATAAATGATTTTGAATTTGAGCATTTGGTTAAGGAATGTTGTTGTTTGCGAGTGTGAGTTTACACGCAGGATTTATACTGCAGGAGGTTTAATTAATCTGCCTTTTTCAGTTCACTACTGGACATAGCGCATCCTTAGTAGAAAACTGGCGTAACTTGAAAAATGTCACTGGGCAAGTTTGAACCTTAGCTGTTGAGAATAAGATGTAAATTGCTAAACAAAAACGCTTCGACTTAAGTCTTTTTTCCACTTTGGGTACGATAGGCTTCTTCTAATAATTCATTTGTGAGTTTTTTTTGTGTAGTTATGGCTCCATCCGTTTTGTTATACCTTAGATTCTGCCAACGTCAAGGTGAAGAAAGAAAGCTAGTAAAGCTTGTTAATTTTAAAGATTTATTTTGTAAAATCCCTTAAGAACCATAACAAGACTATCTTAATCTAAAAAGTCATGTTAACGCTGGAAAGCTCTCTTGGCATAATCCAATATTTTATCCTGTGTGTATAAAAAATATACTGCCTTTTTTATTGTGAAGTTAGTATTATACATTTTGATCTAAATGAGTTTGATATAAATAGTACATAAATGCTCGCATCAAAGACTCTTCACAAACGTGTGTTTAACAAATCTTTCACAACTAACCCCATCAAGATAGAAGACTCACACCATCGCAGCTGGGCTCAGTTCGTAACCCGTGCTTCTTCCACTTTTGCTCAATTTGTATGCGAAAGTTGAAGAAGCAAGGATATCGCGCTGGGCTACGTCAACGGTTTCTTCTTCGGCGGCTTCCAACTTTTCAACGGCTTCCAACTTTTCAACGGCTTCTACAACGGCTTTCATCTTTGGGAACCTCGCTTGGATATGTTCATACAATCAATGATAAGAAGAAAATAACAGAGTAATGTGTTACTCTCTTCTTTTCTTACTCTTATCGCTTATTGTAATAACAGCTGCGTGGGAAATTGACGCCAATCAACAATGTGGTTTTTATTTTTTCTTATTTTAAATTGCCAGAAGTTTCCAAAGTATGTTCTTAACAGCATGTTCTTAATGTCGAATTTACAATGACATAGTTTTTTTCAACGTTTTTTTATTTCAAAATCAAAGAAGATTGCATGCATTGTAAATTTTGAAATAAAATTAGTTAAAAGAATTCTAATAACAATCTTCGATTAATTTCATATTATTGTTCTTGTTACTAACAAACTAACAAAATTATTTTTATAAAATCAGAACTACATTCTTTCACTCAAACAAATATTTAAAAAAATCGCAGTAACTAGCTTATAAAATCCTATCGTTTGTTATTTCAGTATCCGAAAAAGGTTGGACAATGCGAAGTGGACTTCCTTAACGACTTTACAGCCGGCGTCAAGATACCAGAAGAGGGCAATGGAGAGGGGCATCACCTTAGTAAGTTCTATTTTTAAATTAAATACAATTTAACGCAATGTGTATCTGTATTGACTTGTTGTTATTTAAAAAAAATTTTTTGGAATGTAGCTATTGAGTAAACTTCAAATTCATTGAGTACTTTTCGTTCGGAAATCAAATAACGGGCCAATCCGCTCTTTGAATTCCTGACGAATTGTATTTACATCTTCAAACAACCTAACGGACGTCATCCAAAATCGACTGTAAGTATCAAAAACGTTGAGCCACGTCATTTGAAATTAGTTATATTTGTACATATTATGACTCAATTTACGAGTTCCATTGTCATTATCCAGAGAGTATCGACGCCAGCATGGCAGAAGAAGCATGGAAGCTAGATTAATAATGTAATAAATTACAGATTTCGCTCATTTAGGGATGCGTTTTAAATTAAATGTTTTCCTATACCAGATATTCTCCATTACACAGGCAAGTTATACCTCTGGTATTGCAAGCGTCCATGGGCTACGGTAACTGCTTACCACCAGGGGGAACGTATGCTGGTTGCCAAGTCAAAGTTCTGAAACTGCATTGTAAAGGAACGATGTGAAAAGAAAAAAAATGTACTGATGAAAGTTGAAAAGAGAGTGTTAAGGTGGTTTGGACATTCGAAAAGGATGGATGAAAGAAGAATGACGAAAGAGTTTACCCTACCCTCTTTTGTCATCCTTCTTTTATCCATCCATCCATCAATTACCTATGTCCTGCAAGAAAAAATGGAGATGTCGGTAGAGCTGCCCAAACATACATCGACCAAGTAGGTCATATGCTAAATAAGGGCCAAATTAAAAGTACCCGAAACCGATGTTCATGCGTTAAGAGGTTGATAAATGTAGAGAAAGCGAAAGAAATATGTCTGGATCGAAGCAATTGCCGTACCATGGTTTCTGCCTTCCCGTTGTATGACTAATTGTGAACATTTTGTTAAGCACGTCTCCCATTGCTTTTATATCTCGTTCAAATGAAGTAGGCTCAAAATAAATCGTGAACAAGAATCCTCAAAAAAGGAAGAAGATTATCCTCGAATGGAAGTTCAGTTCAGTACCCTTGCTTCTTTTGTGGCACTTTTGCGTTTTGTACGCCAAAGTCGAAGAAGCAAGGATAATGCGCTAGGCTTCGTCAACACCATCATTATAAAAGACCTGCATCTCGTCGGCTGGTGAGAAATTTAGATGTTTAGTCAGTTCTAACTTTATACCAGATGTCAGATAACGGCATTTAAGTTATAACACGGCAGTACAGAACATAGATAGCCTATAGATATCTGTTATATAGAACACTTATTCGGTCAGATTTACTTTATAAAAAGGAGTGTCACCATTTACATACACACAAAAAGTCAGCTACTAAAGCCAAATAACTACACTCAGCGGAGTATTTGCGATCCTGTCTGAGTACAGGTCTCCAGTGCTCATTTACGGATGTGATTTTAAGTAAACATTTTTCTATCTCTAGAAACCTAATATTCCACAAACCAAGATTTTACAATTTTTGGTCGCAAGTGATGCCAGCATATTGTTATAGGTTATCTTAACTCCTTACCATTAAGCACTTGCTTGCTAAAAAAAAGAAACTAGAAAAAAGCAAATAGTCTTCTAGTAATAATATACCTTATTATAAGGAGATGGCTCACCTCCTGTCCTGTCCTTTGTGCCCTAATACCTGCACTCTGAGTGACCTCTGCGCAGCAACTGATAACGCCCGTAGAGGTGGCAAAATTCTGGGCTTGTGCAATTTAATTATTTATCGTACCATCGACACGAAGAAGAAGAAGGAGATAAAGATTACATTACATTATTATTTTCTCACACACACTTTTACATATCTCCCTTCTATGTCGTTCTGTTCTATAGTAATAAAAACCTCATTTTCTTGAATAGCTTGAATCTCCTTCTCTTATTTGCAGAAGTGCTCGGGACGGGATTGGACCAAGATTACACGTCAGGCGAGATGATAATGTTCAAGTGTCGTGATGGCTTAAGTGTCACCATCAGGACCAGCGGCACTGAACCTAAAATTAAGTACTACTCGGAACTTGTATGCGACGCGCCTACAATCAGGTAAACAAAATAGATACTAATGAAACTATATTCAATTAAAATGTTATTATTCGATAGATCGTTGACTATCCTTAAGCACATGTTGACTGAAATATTTTTTATTTTTCTAAAATGTGTGTAAAATGTGTCTCTTCAATGTTACCAGTTACTAATACTTTTTAGGTAGTTATCCACCAATCTTACCCTTTACTAACAATATAATAATTATAATTGTAACTACATTTTCAGTATTGTATCACTATTTATAAAAATTATAAAATATTGTCGCCAATTTAAATGTGATGTAGCCAATGTAAAAATTTAGTAGCCAATTCAAATATGTAACCTATTTAAATATAATGAAGCCTATTTAAAAATGATGATAGCTTATTTCATTATGATGTAGCGTATTCGAATATGATGTAGCCTATTTAAATATGATATAGCCTATTTAAATATTTATTTGTATGTATAAAAAAAAATAGAAGGATGGGATTGAACGAGCTGCCCCGCGGTTTTGCTGCCTCGTCGGTAAAGTTCGCTGGTCACTGTAGACCGTGGCGCCACCTTCATGATTTCAGCTGAAAAACGTCCACTACTGGACTCGTCCAGGATTTTCACCGCATTCGGTCCACCTTATCGTCTGCTTGCTCATGCTGCGTCTGCCAGTTCGTCATCATCAACACTTTACCAGAACAAAGGTTCAGGTGTGGTGATTACGATCTGGAAGACGTGGAACAACCACCGGTTCTGCCGTGCCCATTCAGTTTCAAGTTTTTACTTAGTACAGGCAATATAATTTGTAGAGCACATTTATTATTTTGTTGGACCTATATGTATAAGTTTACCAATTTCAATGAATAAATGATAATTCGCAACTATTGAGGCAATTGCAATATATTTTACCCCTATTTTTGTTACAGAGAACAAGAAGCTATGAATTCCGAATTAAAAATAATGGTTCAAGAATTTGTTAAGGAATTACTACAGCCTACTGAGAACGGTCTTATTGGTTAGGTCATTTGATAGAATATAAATTATTAGCAGGATAATGATAGTAAACAACGTCTACACGCAACGTTATACTGAAAGGCCATGTAAGCAAAACACTATAGTATTACAAAGACGTTTCTCCTACGATCGGATATTTTGGAAGCTTGCAACGCCAGAGGTATGCCTTACACACAACTTATGACTTTACAAATATTTGCCTCACGAGACAGTTGTTTTCTCAATATCCAGCTTCTAATAAAACTATATTCAATTAAAATGTTATTATTCGATAGATCGTTGAGTATCCTTAAGCACATGTTGACTTAAATATATTTATTTTTCTAAAATGTATTAAGCTCTTCAATGTTACCAGTTACTAATACTTTTTAAGTAGTTATCCACCAATGTTACCCTTTACTAACAATATAATAATTATAATTGTAACTACATTTTCAGTATTGTATCACTATTTATAAAAAATATAAAATAGTGTCGCCAATTTAAATGTGATGTAGCCAATGTAAAAATTTAGTAGCCAATTCAAATATGTAACCTATTTAAATATAATGAAGCCTATTTAAAAATGATGATAGCTTATTTCATTATGATGTAGCGTAATCGAATATGATGTAGCCTATTTAAACAAGGTGTAGCCTACTTAAATATGATGTAGCCTATTTAAATATGATGTAGCTTATTTAAGTATGGTGTAGCTACAACATAGTGGTCCTATAGATAATTTAAAAAAAAATTGTGTTATCATGGAACGAATTTTGAGATGTAGATTATTGTCTGTACCAAAGATATTTTATTTAAAAAAAACGTCATTTATCGGTGCCTACATATCGTAGACGTTGAACAAGGTCAACTTTAAGTCATTAATTTCCTTAATCGGATAATGATTTCAATAGATATTTATCTAAAAAGTATAGGCGAAGGCCTATAATCTTTTTCTTTTGCTAAGTTTTGATAGAAAACAGTATAGGCAGAGGCCTATACTGTTTTCTCCTCTAAATTTCAACGCTTCTAATACCAATACCGAATACAAAACGCTGTCATCAGAAATATCAGATTAAAAGACCAATAATTCATTTTTAAGATACATCTGATTCGTAAGAATCTCAAATTGTATACGTAACTTGTGCACTATTTTAGCAATAAAAACTTTATAGCTATACGTATTTCAATTGACAAATCTAGGTAGTGATCCTTCATACGGAAACGTATGAAGCTTGAACTGTTGTTTGTTGGAAAAGCTACATGTGCTATTTATTGTAGAATTTAGATACTAGTTAAAATATACAAAGCACAAAGAAAGAAATGATAAAAATCATTTAGTAACAAAGGTATCTTGCTTTGCAAACAAACGATGTCAATGTTTCTTGCATCGCCAGCAAACGATAACATAAAAAGATAACTTGCATCGTAAACAACTATGTAAAATAACTTGTATTTATTTATAATCATTGTGATTGTGTAGAACAAGTTTATAAAATCAATAAAACTATTTCAGATTACGTACTTCATTTTATTTAACAATGCCCTCACAATATTCATATTATACATATAATTCTCATATACATATAATAAAAATTTGCGAACACCCAACTTACATGTAAAGCTTGCATTCATTCATCCTTCTTGCATCCTAAAAATTTAGTAAAATAAATCGTTTTAAAACTATGCAATTTTAGCAATGCAAGATGTGCTTGCATCATAAGTCTTTTTTCAATAAATCGCCATTAGACAATACTATTTTAACAATGCAATACTTATCTCTCGTTCTCTCTAACTTGCTTGCAATTATTTATTTACTCTCACACTTTTTTCGTTAATTCTTGCCAATACCATAATTTTTTCAAACAAATTTTACTATAATCCTTTAATTTCAAATGAAATTAAATTAGATTATATTTGCAAAAATAAGTTTAGAAGCAGGTATTCGTAGTAGGTACCTATACAATTTTGTGAAATCTCATTCGTAAAGCTTCATCAAGAATATCATTCTATCTCAAGTCTTTCCCTAAATAAGACAAAGATAGCATGTCACTAGCTTCGAAACGCTACCCTCTTATCCATGCGACTTTTGATGCCCTAGCATAATTTAGTCTTCATCTTCTTCTTCCACAACTTCGTTGGCTAACCGTTCGCGTTCCAGTTCCTTTTCTCTCAAATTAATTTCTATAAGATTATCCAGCTCAGGGCTTAGGAGTACAGACAGACCTGCACTTGCTGGCACCTGGAAAACCACATCTAAGTTTAGTGCTTTGAAATCCTGAAATAAGACCACCACTATGGTAAGTGGTTTTCTTTACAATTTTTTATTTAAGTAGTAGTAAGTCTTTTAAAAATTACATAAACATAATACTTAAAAATCCGTGCCACAAAATTATATAAATAATAATACAATACATGTACATGTCCAATGTTCCCCGGGGTTTTTATTTTTATTTATGGTATGCCCACCCCTTAATGTTCTAGACCTTCTTAGATATCTAATATAACGACTAAGAGTTAGAACAACATATTCATAAGACAGAACATAGGTATATTTAGGGTTTCTATTAATAAAATAGTAATAATTACCTCGGCAAACACTGGTTTGGAACCATCCCATCTCTCGACATGGTTTTCTAATATTTTGATACAAGGGTAAAGCTTCGGCAAAATGTCCGATATAATCCTGCAAACATTGTTATAAATTAGACAAAATTAATCAAATTTATTAAAAAACTATTATCGGTAGAAGATATATTTATCCATCTATCTCAGACATAAGACGTACACTGCTAGACATAGGCCTCCCCCAAGGTTTTCCACAGCACTTGGTCCTGACCTGAACTTGTCCATCGGTTGTCCGCGACCTTTACCAGGTCGTCGATCCACCTTGAGGGAGGCCTGCCCACGTTGCGTCTTCCAGTTCGTGTTCGTGTATATGGACATACATTTAATTAAAGGACAACTACACCCAAACTCGGACAACCATTTATGGATCACACATTTTTTTGTCCCTTGTGGGGATCGAACCTACAACACGCCGAGCAGTGGAAAATGGTGAGGTAACCACATAAGCCACAGAACCAACCGTGCAGTCTGTCAATGAGTGGTTAAGTGGCATTGTTACAATATGAGTTTTGTTACTTAATCAATGAAATTCGTCATCTCAACCCACAAACGTGCCACTGCTGGAAACAGGTCTCCTCCATACACTTGAGGGATATTAGCCTACTATACCACGCTGGTCAGACGGGTTGGTAGAGGGTTTTGTTTCGAGTTTTCCCTCTCTTCAATCAATTAAACTATTATATATTAATAGGTTCCTTGTTCCAAGAAGTCCACAACATACGGAGCTATAACTATATTATAAAGAGGGAAAGTTTGTGATTTTGTGACGCTGCAGGGGTTCCACTGAACCGATTTTGAAAATTCTTGACATTCGAAAGAAGAGGACAAACCATGGCGTAACTATTCACTTGCTCACCATGTTTATTAATAAGCGGTAAGCGATTTTTGCTCTAAGTAGACGAGACCAGAAATGGTTCATCATCTCAACCTATAAACGTCCCACTGCTGGGCACAGGTCTCCTCCATACAACCACACTGTCCACATCACAGGATTAAAGGATTCGCGTCATCAAATAATATCGAATCACCTTGCGATTGGACCAAGTATAAGACATGCGTGAAGTACGCCGACAATTGTTCAAGATCTTTGCCGGGCATTATGTATACTATGCTATGGTTAATCGCTCCTCAGCGGCTGATGATATAACTTACTGGAAAAGTGGTATACAGACGTGTTCTAAGAACTGTATCTCCAGATCTGGTATACAACACTTGTCTCGATCAATCATTAGAGAAGGTAGTTCTCCACGACCCTTCTCCTCGTCGCCTTGCTTGAAGAACTCTGTTAATACTGATGCCTGTTAAAAAAAATTAGAAAACATTATTTAAGTAAGTATAGGTATCTACATACAGGTCTGCCCCCTAAAGCCAATGTAATTTTATTAATCACTCAACGTTTTGTCCCGTGAGGGATTCGAACCCACGACCTTCGGCTTAGCAGTCAGGGTAATATTATAAATTTGAAAGTTTGTGAGTATGGATGATGTATGTTTGTTACTCTTTCACGTAAAAACTATTAATAGGATCTGGGTGAAATTTCGCACAGAGATAGATTATTACGAATATAGTCTGGAAATGCAAGTAGGTAACCGACAAGTACGCGGGCGGAGCCGCGGGCAACAGCTAGTATAGATATATTGTATAAATAAACATGATAAACTAACAGCGGTCTTCTTAACGCAGCTCCAGTCCTTGATCTGATCACTCAGATCCGCGCAGTTCATGAGCATACAGGTCAAAGCGTTCACGTGAAGCTTGTTACCACTCTGAAAATCGGCTGATATACAAATGTAATCAGATTTGTTCCTGTGAAACAAAAGCTTTATTTTGTAGTTGAGATGAAATTCTGAAAGGTAGTGTCCGGGATATTTAAACAGGTGGAAGACAATAGCTTCTGCTCATAAAACTAAAGCATTTAAGTAGAAGGCAAGTAAACTCGCCTGGATTACTGCGACCCATAATTACGTAATTCTCTAAACATCGTCGCAAGAAGGTAGGAATTGCAAGTTGCTGTAGGTACCTAAACCTTAAGAGGGAAATGCTCCTTATGCATACTGCCCGTATGCTTAGAGAAACAGGACTGTCATTACGGTTCGGACGTACTACGTACAGCTGGCTCTCCCATTAAATCGCGGTTGCGATGCCGACCGCGGGTACAGACCTTTGTGAACGCACAAGGCAGCACTAAAGTTCGCCAAATCCTGGGACAACCAGTAGACCTTCCCCTTTGGAGGCCGTCGTCGAACCGGATCCGGATAAATGGATCCCTAATGCGGCGAGCCTCAGCATCGACTCCATCCAAGGGAGGTGGTGAGTAAACAAGGCTGCCTCCACCAGTAGATATATGTCTGTCAAGTCGTAGGTAAGAGCTTCTAATTCGAAAAAATATTAGATACGTTTTCGTCATCGATGGATTTTGATTTTTAGGGCTGACAAAATGTAAGTACCATATCTGATTTGGTGGCTGAAAAAAATATTAGCAAAACCCACATACCGATATTTAAATAACCTGTTCTGAAGGACTAAAGCAAAGAGTTCAAGAAAGGTTTTTATGGATTCGGCAACGGTGTTATAAATGTCCAGTCCATAGGCTATGCCAACTGCTTTCAATTCAAATTCAAATTCAAATTCAAATATTTTATTTGCCATAAATAGGGTACATAATAGGTGTTACAATAATGATAATAATCGTCCTTATCCTATTTAGCTATTTAAACAGCATGCAAATGTTTTACAAAATATCATATTATACAGAAACATTTAATTAATTTTTGTTAGAAATTCCTTCACCGTGTAAAAGGTATTTTCTAACAGCCAACAACTAAGTGCAGCTACATATTTATTGTAAGGCAATTCCTTAATAGGCTCAGGGATTTTGTTACATATCCTTATACACATGTTATAACAATTGTTTTGCATTCTATTGGTTCTAGGGATTGTGTCAACAACTAGTCTGTTTGGTTTTCTAATATTAGTTCTCTGGGTAACATCTTTAGCCTGTTGAAATATTTCTGGGTGCTGTTTAGTAAATTTGGCGACTTCTAATATATACAAACAAGGCAGAGGAAGTATTTTTAATTGTTTAAATAATGGCCGACAGGGCTCGTCAGGAGCAACACCACAGATCGACCTAATGCACCTCTTTTGTGCAACAAACGCTTTATTTATTTCTGTGCCATTTCCCCAAATTAGTAGATTGTACCTAAGTATCGATTCTACATAAGCAAAATAGGCTATGCAGGCTGTCTGTTTATTAGCTATTTTTGTTAATTTATATAGTGCATATGAAAATCCATTAACTTTGCTACTCACTTTCTCTATGTGTTCTTTCCAGTTAAATGTATTATTTAATATTAGTCCAAGGAATGTCACATTATTAGCATTCATTAGTCTTTGTCCGTCATAATTAATATTAAAATTAGATGTCTTAGAATTATTAAAATTAATATAATTTGTCTTCATCAAGTTAATTTGTAGATTATTAAACTTTAGCCAATTTACTATTAATGTCAGAGTATTATTTATGTCAATTTCATGATCTAAACTACTATTATTTTTATCCGTGGTCACTATAACTGACACATCGTCAGCAAAAAGAATCGTCTTATGATGTGTTATTTCAGGCAAGTCGTTTATGTAGACGAGAAAAAGAAGTGGACCCAAGACGCTACCTTGAGGAACCCCGAATTCATTCCTCATATAATTGGATTTGTACATGTGGATGGCCTCATTATTATCAATTTGCGCTATATCTACACATTGTACTCTATTTACTAAATATGTTTCGAGCCATTGTAAGGCTGGTCCTCTAATTCCATTGTGATCCAATTTAGCTAACAAAAGCTCATGCGAGACAAAGTCAAATGCACGTGTCATATCTAGAAATATCGCTGTTGTATAATTTTTATTATTTACACTATGCAATATATCATTTACCAAATGAAACGTGGCATCTCTAGTAGATTTTTGCCTTTGGAAGCCAAATTGATTGTGCATAATGATATTGTTTTTATTAAGAAATGATGTAAGCTTATCATGCATTACCTTTTCGAATATTTTAGATAATACTGGTACTAGTGTAATAGGCCTGTAATTATTAACGTCATTTTTATCACCACGCTTATGCATCGGTTTGACAACAGCATATTTAAGTCTATCGGGAAAAGTACCTGTCTCCAAGGAGAGATTGACCAGATATGTGAATATAGGTGTAAGTTGTTCACTGCAAATTTTTATAATTTTTGTGCATATAGCGTCGTATCCTACAGATGGAGTGTTATTTAGTGACAATATTACCTTGTTGATATAGGTCTCATTCACGGGGGACAAGAATATGGAATTAGATTGTTTTTGTTTCATATTTGTTATTTTCAATTCACTATTTTTTTTATTAGTTGTTGAAATAAAATGCTCATTAAATATAGTAGCTATTGACAAAGGATTCGTTACTATGTAGTTTTGATGCATTATGCTTGGGATGGAATTTAAATTGACAGGGCCATCTGATTCACTCTTAATTACTGTCCAAGTAGTTTTACATACATTTTTACTGCTAGTTATATAATTCATATTTTTATTTTGCTTTGCACTAATAATACATTTCTTCAATAACCTATTGTATTTTAAGTATATATGTTTATCATGCTTGGACTTTGTAGCGTAATATTTGTATCTAAGTTTCCTAACGTTTTTACAGCTCTGTTTTATTCCTTTAGTTAACCAGTTAATTTTTTTTGATATGTTGGTCCTTACTTTAGTGATAGGAAAACATAGACAGTAAAGAAGGCAAAAATACTCGTGAAATTCATCAAATGCCATATTTAGATCCGTTTGTTTATACCAGTTCAAATAGAATAAACTAGGTAGATACTGCCTAAACTTAGTAATATTTTCATTTGTATAGGATCTATTAAAGTTGTATATAAACTTAAAAGTTTTATGTTTTGATTTTTCTGACCATGTTAGTAACTGGGCCGTATCATGATCTGACAACCACAGAGTTCTTACTGAACCAGATGCATTTGTAATGTTACTTATAATTAAATCTAGGCACGATCTACCCCTTGTTGGTTCATTTATATGGGATGTCAAATGGTATTTATTTAATAAATCAATAAGTCGTCCAGTCGTCTGATTTTTTATGTCTATCATATTAATATTTAAGTCACCAGTTATAATTATTTTATTTTTAGCATATTTACATAGGTATTTATACAACATGAGGTCTAAACAATTCAAAAACAAATCTAAATGTCTTTTCTTTTTTGATGGAATTCTATATATACAAATAATTATTGTGTTGCTTACTTCTATTTTTATTGAGCACATTTCAAAGTGATAATTCATTTTAAACTCCTCAAAACATGTTATTTTTTTATATGAAATGCCTTTTTTAACCAATATACATGAGCCTCCTCTTTTGGTCGGCCTATTATAACATGATCCAAGTTCATAGTTATTGATATTAATGCTTTTCTCAGATCCTATCTTTACGAAAGTTTCTGTAAAGCATAATACATCAGGACTAATATTAATTTCTGACAATGTTATCTCTATTAACTCTTTTTTCGAAAAGAGTCCATGTATATTTTGATGAAGTAAAATGAAAGTACTAGTTGTGTCTAATCAGGCTATCCGTACGCTTGTTTGCCTTCTTAATAGTATAAAAAAACAAACAACTCTTACTTGAAAAAGTTAGCCAAATCTGTGGCCAGAATGTAGTCCCTGAGTAGCAGTAATGCTCTGTCGTAGTCCTTTCTTGGAAGCTGCTCTAGTATATCGCAACCTTCCGTATTGAGGATAGTCATGGCCTGAGCGAGGTGATGTCTCTCCATCACGCTACCCTCGGATGAGTACAAGGCAGCTAGAGTGGTACCTGTATAATAATGATGATAGGTGGACTTTATTCACGGCTACTATTTAAATAGGGATTTTAAGGCCTTGCTGTCAGGTAACATGACATGGCAAATTTGGAATTAGACGCTCATAAAAGGAAGGCCGCTTTATAACAATAATTATATACCTACAAATAAAGTACCTACATATATGTTTGTAATATCAAAATAAAGCTTTTTACCATTTTTACTATAAAATAAGTATGAATGTATACCTACACAGCAATTCAACCAAATTTTTTTTAATATTTTATTTTTGTCTGTCAGCATGTTTGTTGTGGGTACTTCCGCAACGGCTGGATCGTTTTTAATAGGACTTTCACTGACAGATAGTAGTTAGCCACGGCGAAGGGTTTTTGGGCTTAGCTAGTAATTTTTATTATACATCAAAACCATCATTTATTACTATTGAATCGCAAAAATGGCCACTTACGCGTACCTACTTTAATATAACCAAGTTAGAAACAACAATGTTTGTTAGATAATGAAGGGCACTCACGTCCTTGTATCTGGTAACTATTTGTAGTGCCACGATGATCCAAATCGTGCATCAAAGCTGCTAACAAAAACATCAGTCCTTGCAAATCACTAAAAAGAAAAACATTTTAAACTTTACAAATGCCACAGAATCGCGGCGGCCGGCGGCGTCTAGGTAGCAATAGATTTTCTACTATGTCTTGTTTGCCAATAGCGAACCAGCCCCTCTAGACAAGTGGCATAAGCGATAGTCGAATCGAAAAGTCAAAATACAAATGTATGGGATTTGACGTAAGTTTGCGACATTATATCGCTATATCGTAGACTTACGTCAAATCCATTTGTTTTTTTGACTTTTCGATTCGACTACCGTTTATGCCACTTGTCTAGAGGCTCAGTCACGAAAGGTAGGGCACCATACAAGCGAGCAAGCCCGACTGGGTAAAGATGATCTCCACCTTACTGAAGACTACAGTGATGTATTATGGCCGGCAAATATATTGACAAATTGCGCACAAAGCGTTTTTAGGTCTCTTTGGTGGTATGTGCTCGGCGCGGGGGGCGGGGCATGACAATGAACCAATTACAGGATTGAGAATTCGCGTCATTGGTTAATAATATCGAGCTGTGCACCTTGCAATTAAGGAAGTATGGCGGCATTTTTCCGTTTTTGCGCCGCCTAAAAAAATGAAGATCCGGTTGTAAACTATTAGCTGTTTTCCGCGTCTCAGCCCGCTTGGATGTTGGTTATTGCGATAAAGATTATTGCTATTTCAGACTATAATCTATCTCTGTGCCAAATTTTGTCCAGATCCGTTAGTTTTTGCACATCCTTACAAACTTTTGCGTTTATAATATTAGTAGGATAGGATTACGTACCTAAAGCATCCAGACATGAGTTTCAAATTAATGATAGCTGCATAAGCCCACTGGAGCACGTTGAATGCATGCAGCCAGCTATGGTAAGGTACATCGCGGTAACCTTTCTTAGTTTGCAGCACCAATGATATTAACTTTCTTCTATTTATTTTGAACCTGTAGACCAATTTATAACTTACTAGTACTAGTCCCGGCTTCGCACGGGTGTGGACATTTATTAAGTTTACGTAGGGTTCCCGTTTTTTTTTTTTCAATAAAATATAACCCTGTTACCCGCTGATAATGTAGCTTCCTAATGGTGAAAGAATTTTTGAAATCGGTCAAGTAGTTTTTGAGTCAAATCGTGACAAACATTTTATCAACGCACCTCCCGCCACCGACAGGGAGTTCATCCACACATTTTAGAACCTTTATCGTGCCGCACTGTGCGGTTTCAGAGAAATTTCCTCCCAAGTACGATTAAGTTGTGGAATGAGCTTGCTGCCGAGGTTTTCCCGAGAGACTATAGCATGGGGTTCTTCAAGAAAGGAGTTATAAGGTTTCTAAAGGGTCGGCAACGCGCGAGTGATACAGCTGGTGTTGCAAGCGTTCATAGGCTACGGTAACTGCTTACCATCAGGCGGGCCGTATACTTGTTTGCCTCCTTGGTAGTATAAAAAAAAACTAATTTTCTTTCTAATATTAGTTTCAGCTTGAAACATAGCAGTTGTGATGACACATTATTGCCACAGGTGGAAGACGAGTCAGCGGCCCAGCTGATGGAACAGCTGCTTATGGACTTCAACAATGCCATGGACTCGGCCAACTCGGCGCTGCCTACCACGATAGTGATAGTGCTTATCTCCAAACCTCGTTTGAAGAACGACATCGCTTGGGAAAGACACCATGTTGTAACGCAGAGTTTTCTAAATTTAAAAAAGCCAGTGGAAAAAGCCCAATAGCACTTTTCCTGACCGGAATCGAACCCGGGACCTTACGATCAGACGTGGACCAACTTCTTCATATCATTTAGTTAATGGTCAACCTGATGACAGAGTTATTTAGATCGCCCATATTTTGGCCTCTGTCGTAATCTTACGATTGTTAACAGTCGGGACGGACTTTTAACGTGCCCTCCGAAGCACGGAGCCGCTCAGAAAGCACCACTATGCGGTCACCCATCTATAGGGTTACCGCGCCCTTAGTTGCTTAACCCGCTGATCGTTTAGGTACTGAACAAAGAATGCAGTTAGTAGATACAATGAATATAAAATCATGTATATAATAGGTACCTTTTATCAAAGCCAATATCGCAGAACATTTTGACCGCGTAACACGGCAGTTCCCTCAGCGGTAAGGCCCGGGGGTTGAAGTGCAGGCTGTTTATATGGGGATGATTGTGGAACCCCGTACACTCTATTATACGTTTTACTTCTCCATCACTGACCTAGAAGAATTTCAAACGGTAAGTATGTAGGTACCGTCACGAAGATTGATATAGTTGAGTCACAATTAAAGTCTATCTCTCTCTCTACTAAATAAACATTAAGTAGAGAGAGAGAGATAGAGCGACAAACAAGAGAGAAAGGACCTTAATTCTACAGAAGATCCCTGGTGAAAAAGCTAATATAAAATATCTCTGGGTGAGGAAAACCATCCTAAATACCACTTTACTTCATTGTATGATGTTAAATGGTGTTTAGGATGATATTCCATGACAGAATCCTGGTGTAACAAAATTCTTGGGTCTGTATACGCGAGTAGGTAATTATTTTCTTATGACAAGCTTCCGTAGGCTACGGAAACTATCAACATTGATACGACACTGATGTAGAATCGCCATTTTCAGGTCTACCCCAATTACTTTCAATCCCGTTTATCCATTGCCTTATTCCACCAATCTTCTTGATATACATCAAGGTCGTCGCGCCACCGATTTTTAGGTCTGCCTTGGTGGCGAATCCATTTTCAGGGACCCACTGTGACAACTCGTACCCATACAAGAAACGTCTCCCACCCATTTAAGATTGGCAGATTTACCACCAATTGGTGATACCTTGACCCACTGTGACGACTCGTGTCTATATTTCCGAGTGCATACAAGAAACGTCTCCCACCCACTTAAGATTGGCAGATTTACCATCAATCGGTAATACCTACCGGTCTGTGAGCGTATGGTGGTATTCCACACTTTGATTTTTTATTTTACTGACCTTCATATGATACACAACGAGTTCATTCGCCAGAGCCATTCTGATATGAGCTTCCTGAATCTTCTGATAGACTACAGAATGTATAATACAAACTCCGCAATAGATACTGAAGGATAGAGCCATCTCCTCGTCCATACCATCAAAGTATGGATCACCTTTTTTATTTATAAGCTGCAACACGCCTATTATGCCAGCTTGTTCACGGATCGGAAAGCACAGCAGGTTTCTAATGAGAAAATTGTTGTGTTAGTAGGAAATTCGAATATATCTACAGTTTTCTATATTATTTGTCCTGAAAATGTAATGTAACCTTGTGTAGGTATCTGAATGATTTCCGACCAAGTGGGCTAGTTAACTAGCCTGGCCGGTCCAGAAACACAAGAAAAGAAACACTCTTAGAACACACAATCTTAATATATATAAATCTCGTGTCACAACTTTTGTCCTCAATGGACTCCTAAACCACTTAACCGATTATAATAAAATTCGCACACCATGTGCAGTCCGATCCAACTTAAAAGATAGGATATTTTTTATCTCGATAGGGGCCTGAATTTAACCCGGGAAAGTCGGGGCGGGCCGCTAGTATTTATATAAAATAAGGTTAAAAAATAGACTTAAAGATAGATAGAGCGAACACTCAGGGTAGGTCCTTAGATACAAGATTCGTCGAGGGCCCGTTAAGTAATGAGTACTTAACTAGCCGGCAATGCGAAGAAGAAATAATCCGATAAACTGTCAGATTTAGACCTGGATAGAGAAAGTCTAATTCAGAAAGCCTTGGTCTCCAATATCGACGACCAAAGACTACAAATACTGATGGCTTTTTCTGAATGTGTACATATTGATTAGGCCGGGCCTGATCCCAACAAGGTATAGAGAAATTTCTATGTTTATGAGACTTAAAAATCGCTATAAGCCTTATTAACCAGAGCCTCTAGACAAGTGGCATAAGCGATAGTCGAATGGAAAAGTCAAAAAAGAAAATGGATTTGACGTAAGTTTACGACATGAAATCGTAGACTCACGTCAAATTCCATACATTTTATTTTTGACTTTTCGAATAGACTATCGCTTATGCCTCTTGTCTAGAGGCTCTGTTCTTTTTTGGTAAAGGAAGTTTAATTTCTTGATATGTATAAGTAAGGGTCGATTCATATCTGACAGAAAATGCGTCAAGGGTATCATCGGTCGCGTCTATTCTTATGCTCGATACACTAACGCATCGTCTGGGTCAAGTGTGAAAGGTTGAATGCTTTATTATATATGTATCTGTTCTGGCGTTACGCGACGCATTTTCCGTCAGATATGAATCCTAAATAGATTTAATTTTGGTATTTACTGGCATTCCACGTCCGGCAAGCTATCGATGTTTGGATCGAAAGCAGGATGGATTTTTCCAGCCTGCATATTGATCAATTTGCCAGTTTTTAGCACTTCACCAGCTATTCCAACGTTCATCGGGAACCGTCGCTCTTCTTGATTCCCCTACAACAAATAGAACCACAATCTGTTCAAATTTGAATCGACTTGACGTTGAGTAAGTAGGTATTATTAGTATTGAGGTCTCCAGCGCTCATTTAGGGATGCGTTTTGAACGAAACTTATTCCTATTCCAGGGATACTACCATCATAAAGCCCTGGTGTAAAAAAAATGGGTTGGCAACACGCAAGTGATACTTTTGTTGTATTACATCCATGCATAGGCTACGGTAACTGCTTAACATCAGGCGGGCCGTAGACTTGTTTGCCAGTATAAAAAAAAAAAAGTTAGTTGATGATAATTTGCTGGACAAAAAGGTCGTACTACTTTTCTATCCACCCACCATACATCATCCTTGTATAAATTTATAAATGAATATCAAGTACCTTCTTGCAAGGGTCATACAATTCCATTCTTTCAACATCAATCAACATGACATTGCAGTAGGCAGCCTTGGTTAGTTCCTTAGCCAGCCGCGTCGTCAGTTCAAGCAACGTGTCAAGAGAAGCCACCTGAGATGGAGAACAGCAACAGGTATACGTTTACAGCACACAATTTAAGCGCTGCCGCTGCTGCTGGGTATCTATGCCGCCGGCGCGGGCCGTTAAGTTTTGATGCGCGATAAACTTAATTTTACCATACTCATTTGAAATCAATTTAAATCTTAGCCAGCCGCGTCGTCAGTTCAAGCAACGTGTCAAGAGAAGCCACCTGAGTTGGAGAAGAGCAACAGGTATACGTTTACAGCACACCATTTAAGCGCTGCCGCTGCTGCTGGGTATCTATGCCGGCGCGGGCCGTTAAGTTTTGTTGCGCGATAAACTTAATTTTACCATACTCATTTGAAATCAATTTAAATCTTAGCCAGCCGCGTCGTCAGTTCAAGTAACGTGTCAAGAGAAGCCACCTGAGTTGAAGAAGAGCAACAGGTATACGTTTACAGCACACAATTTAAATTGATTTCAAATGAGTATGGTAAAATTAAGTTTATCGCGCAACAAAACTTAACGGTCCGCGCCGTAAATATTGTATATGTTCCAGTCAAAACTCCTAACCAGTCAATAGTACTTTTGACTGATTTGTTCTTTTAACCAACGTGTTTGGTTAAAAGAACTTTTGACTGATTTTTTAGGCAAGATTGTCATTGATTCATGAGTACATTTTATAAAAAGTTGGTATTGGTAGTATTTATTGTTTTAGGCGATTGGCACACTGCCACGCACCACGCACCGTAGCGTGGGAGACCGAGTTCTTACGTTGCTTGAATGTATCTCTTTTTGTACTTCTTCTTCTTATCGTTTGGTTAGTGGCCAACCTGGTGACAGAGTTATATAGATCGCCCATATTTAGGCCTCTGTCGTGATCTAACGACTGATAACAGTCCGGATCGACTTTTAACGTGCCCTCCGAAGCACGGAGACGCTCAGATGAAATACCACTATGCGGTCACCCATCTATAGTATAACCGCGCCCTTGGTAGTTTAAAACCGCTGATCGTTTACCGAACCTAGCTATGAGCGCGTTGTACTACGCGCGTTTTCAGACACGCGTAGTACAACACGGAAAACACATTCACTAGCAGTGGTTTTGTTCCTTCGCCACGCACCCCGCAGCGTGGTAGGTACTGTGCAGTGTGCCACTCGCTTTAGAGCCGAATAAAGTTAATAAATAAGTAAGTATCACAATACGATTATGTACATACCTGACTAAAAAGGTTTCTTGCGACTCTAAGTAATAATTGACATTTCTTTTTCAAAGTACGTTCATATTCCAATATTATAGTTTTTTTCAAAATCTGCCAAGTGAATCTAAAAGGGAAATATCTATAGAGGTACCTACTTAATAACAGTTGGACGGCATACCTATCATGCATGTACAAACGTTGGACAGAATACGAAGAGACCACTGGCCTTTTTTGAGGAGACACTGAAGACCTACTCAGAGGTGGATTAAATGCCTCGCAATCATCGTCGCATGTCATCGTCATAAATGCGACAAGCGCGAATGTGGCAAATCTCCCAGCAAAGATCCTCTCGAAGATTACAGCCAAATAATTTCACCCTATTGCGTAGTTATGTAATGCTCCAATGCTATTATAATGTATTTTTTAAAATCTATTCTAGGACTTTTTAAGTTAAGTACCTATCAGCTCAGGAACGGCAAACATCCATTGGCACCCGTTACTGTTGACCTACTTTGTTACTTGACAAGCTCCTCACAAGAAAGAAATAGGTAGTCCAGTTCCATCCTAACACACCATTACAACAAACACACACAAATACACACCCACGCACAAAAATACACCAACATAATTATTATTGTATAAATAAAGTGGTAGAACGATACAGTCTACATCTTGTGTAACTTATTTGTAAGTCGTCTTGTAGCCGACCACTGTTTCTTAAGATACTGAGCCTCTAGACAAGCGGCATAAACAGTAGTCGAATCGAAAAGTCAAAAAAGCTAATGTATGGTATTTGACGTAAGTTTACGACATTATTCGTAGACTTACGAGTACGTCAAATCCCATACATTTGCTTTGATTATCGTTTATGCCACTTGTCTAGAGGGGCAGGTTACCCTACCCTAGTTAAGATATTTAATAATTTGTTGTAACACCTAAGTTTATATTATTTAAACTACACATCTTCTATCATGTTTTGTACTAGGTTTTTCTGTGCAAATAAAGATTATTATTAATAGAGTCTAAATAGATACAAAAAGTGGATACGTACATAGAACATTCAAGTATGAGATTAGCTACGGTATTAGTTTGCACATGCGGTGCGACTACGCAGAATATCGCCTGGACTGGCTTGTCCATTATTGGTAACATTGTGATGCGCTTTCTTGCGTTATCTTTTGCTAGGAACTGAAACAATTATTAGTATAGTAGGTAGGTGTTAGTGTGAGCAGGCTGAAGGCAGTAGGCAGCCGATGGATTGACGGCAGCTTAGGATTTGGGTGAGTAGATACTTTTGGCAGAAGAGATAGATTTCAAGAAAAGTAGAGCACCATATAAATGAGCAAGCTCGACTGAGGAAAGATCTCCACCTTACTTACAGAAGAACACAGCCAAATGACTACACACAGCGGTATAGTTGTGTTCCTGTGTGTGAGTACAGGGCCCCAATTCTGCTAATTTACGGATGGCTCAATTGAATCTCAGTAGCATTTTTGGTATTCTGCTAATAATTTAAGATCAATGGTTAGAAAACCATTGGTCTTAAATCATTTATTTAGCAGAATACCAAAAATGATAATAATTTAAGACCAATGGTTTTCCAACCATTACAGCATTGGTCTTAAATTTATTAGAAATATACTACTGAGATTCAATTGAGCCATCCGTTAATTAGCAAGATTAGAGCCCAGGTTTCCAGCGCTGATATTGACACGATTTCCTATCCCAGGGCAATTCCATCATAAAACCCTGGTGCTTATTTTTAGGAACAAAACCGCATGTAACACCTGTGCTCCTCTAGACAAGTGGCATAAACGATAGTCGAATCAAAAAGTCAAAAAATCAAATGTATGGGATTTGACGTAAGTATACGATTTTATGTCGTAAACTTACGTCAAATCCCATATCCCAATCACATTTGGTTTTTTGACTTTTCGGTTCGACTACCGTTAATGCCACTTGTCTAGAGGGGCTGGTATTGCAAGCGCCCATAGGCTACGGTAACTGCTTAACATCTGGCGGGCCAGATACTCTTTTGCAACCAAAGTACCTAGTATAAAAAAACCAACAATGATTTCTAATGCTTTTATTTCGCAGACAGGACAATATTAAAAACAAAATTAATTACCTAAATTCCCTTGCATTTCATGGTTTTTTACCCGCGCACACTCACCCAACTAGAGGTAAAAACTGTCTTGATCACATTTTCTTAAAAACTAAATGCTTGGCAACGACTTTTGTACTAGAGACTACTATAACTGATCACTACTCAACTCTACTATGTATTCAGACAAAAAATAACAAAATTATACCAGCTAAATTCATATCTAAAATTAACTATGACTCTTTGGATGGATCTATAAGACAATTAGACTTTACCTCTATACGATACATTGACAATCCTAATATTTGCAATCGATTCTTTTATAGGACTAATCTCAGAGGCTATACACGTCAATACAACAATCATTAAACTTCCAAATAAGAAAAGAATTATAAAGCCATGGATTACTGCCGGCATATTAAGATGTATTCGTAACAGGGACTCCATGCACAGAAAAGTCAAACTATCACCTACAAATCAAATTTTATGCGTTACCTACAAACGGTATAGAAACTTCTGTATAAAAGTTTTGAGAAGAGCTAAACGAATTTACGATATGGAACAGATTAAACAAGCAGAACAAAATTCAAAAGCACTTTGGGAAACAATTAGACATGTAACAAACACACCTAAAATCAAACAACCTTGCACACAATTACTTACACATCCACAATCACAAATCCACACATGTAACGATATAAATAAGTTTTTTGTCGAAATAGGGAAGAACCTCGCAGATAAAATTGTAAATAAAAATCCTAAGCTACAATCCAATATTTCAACCGCACACACTAACTTCAATTCTTTTGTACTAGAAAATACAGACCCCGATGAAATAGTAAGGCAAATAAACTCATTAAGGCCTAATGCAGCAACTGGTTGGGATAAAATTTCACCAATCATCTTAAAACGGTATGCAAACTTACTGGCACAAACTTACTGGCACCTATTCTGAGCCATATTTTTAATCTATGTTTTCAAGTATCAGTTTTCCCAACATCATTAAAAAGGGCAATCATACATCCTGTTTTCAAGGGTGGAGATGGGAGTCTAGTCAATAATTATCGTCCAATAGCTGTTTTAAGTGCCCTTTCTAAAGTCCTAGAACGCTTGGTCAACTCTAGACTGGTTAATTTCCTGGAAAAAAATGAAGTAATCTCTCCAAATCAGTACGGCTTTCGTAAAAATAAGTCTGCCTGTGACGCTGTCCTTGAACTGACCTCTCATATTGTCAAAAACTTAAATGGCAAGAAGAAGGTGCTTACTATCTTTTTGGATCTGAAAAAGGCATTTGATACCGTCCCCATCGATACCCTTCTATCTAAACTTGAAAGAGTAGGTGTCAGAGACCCACAATTAGATTTCTTGAGAAGTTATCTCACTAACCGTACGCAAATGGTGAAGGTGGGAGACTATATGAGTGACGAACTTCCTATATGCTATGGCGTTCCGCAAGGAAGCATACTCGGCCCGACTTTATTTCTCGTCTTCATAAATGACCTCTGCAAACTCGATATACCTGACTCAAAAATTATATCATACGCTGACGATACTACAATTACTATTGTCGAAAACACATGGTCAAAGTTACTCAGGCGTGCTAAGCTGGCCCTAAACTCTACATCCGATTGGCTATTATATCACGCCCTTACAATTAATACTGATAAAACTATTTAGTTTTAGTTTAAAGGAATAAATTTTTATTCCTTTCTCCATATCGTCAACCACCCAGCCAAATATAACTATGACATTAACACCTCATTCGTGCCATCCCGATTTCCATACAGATTGTCAGTGCCCTCCAATAAACTCGGTTGATCAAATAAAATATCTAGGTATTGTTTTGGATAAATATCTAAATTTCAAACCACAGGTAGAAACTCGGTTGATCAAATAAAATATCTAGGTATTGTTTTGGATAAATATCTAAATTTCAAACCACAGTTAGATACCTTAACCACCAGAATCAATCAATCAATCAATCAGCCTATCGCAGTCCACTGCTGGACATAGGCCTCTCCTAACACGCGCCACAGCACACGGTCCTCCGCCTTCCGCATCCAGTCCGTCCCAGCGACCTTTTTTAGGTCGTCGGTCCACCTAGCTGGGGGCCGCCCTACCTTACGCTTACCGAGTCGCGGTCTCCACTCTAGGACACGTCTGCTCCATCGGCCGTCGGTCCTTCTGCAGATGTGACCAGCCCATTGCCACTTCAGCTTGCTAAGTCTGCGAGCTATGTCGGTAACTTTGGTTCTTTGTCGGATTACCTCGTTGCGAATTTTATCCTTCAAAGAGACGCCAAGCATAGCTCGCTCCATAGCCCGCTGTGCGACTTTTAATTTGTGGACTAGTCCCACTGTGAGTGTCCACGTCTCGGCACCGTACGTCATAACAGGTAGGACGCATTGGTTGAAAACTTTCGTCTTCAGGCATTGCGGTAAAGGCGAAGAGAAAACCTGACGTAGTTTGCCAAACGCTGCCCAACCCAACTGAATCCTACGGTTGATTTCTTTCTCGAAGTTGTTTCTACCAAGCTGGACAGTTTGCCCAAGGTAGACATACTCTCGAACAACTTCGAGCATCGAACCGTCGACGTAAATCGGTCCCGGTGTGATATGTTCGTTGAACATAATCTTGGTTTTATCCAAGTTCATACCGAGACCGACACGTCGTGAGGCTTCATTCAGGCTGTGCAGCATCCCGCTCAACTGTTCCAGAGACTCTGCAACGATGACGATATCATCGGCAAACCGAAGGTGTGAGATGTACTCGCCATTGATGTTAATGCCCCGTCCAGTCCAGTCCAGCGTCTTAAAGACGTCTTCGAGCGCGTTGGTGAAAAGCTTGGGGGATATTACATCCCCCTGTCTCACCCCTCGACGCAACTCAATTGGGTTGGTCTTTTGGTCCTGGAGCTGGACGGTCATAGTGGCGTTGTCATAAAGACATCTCAGCACCTCGATATAGCGCCAATCAATGCGACACCGCTGCAGAGCACCCAAAACTGCCCAGGTTTCGATGGAGTCGAAGGCTTTCTCGTAGTCCACGAATGCCATACACAGCGGCTGATTGTACTCTTCGGTCTTTTGTACAATCTGCCGAACAGTATGGATGTGATCCACGGTGCTATAGCCTTTTCGAAACCCGGCTTGTTCCGGAGGCTGGAACTCGTCAAGTTTTTTGGCGAGGCGGTTTGTGAGTACTCTCGAGAACAACTTGTAAACGTGGCTCAGGAGTGAGATGGGTCTGTAGTTCTTCAGCAAGGCTTTGTCACCTTTTTTGAAGAACAGAACCACCGCACTCCCACTCCACGCTTGAGGTGTTAGGCCCTGGTGTATAACGGAATTGAAGAGACTCGCTAGCTCTTTCAGGATTGGAGCCCCGCCTGCTTTTAGGAGCTCTGTGGTTATTCCGTCATCACCAGGCGACTTATTGTTCTTAAGCTGCTCGAGAGCCACTCTGACCTCGCCCTAGTTGACATCAGGGATGTCTTCCGTGTAGTGGCGCGTGAGTGGGGCCCTGTGGTCATCAGCGCTGGGTCTCGTGGGTTCAGTCATCCGTGATGCGTACAGGTCTTTGTAGAAACTCTCAATTTCCTCGAGAATCCCGAACCCTGAGGTCACGGTTCTGCCATCCGCAGTATATAGTTTCGTCAGATGGGATCTACCTAGCTGGCGAGCGAAGACTTTTGTGCCTCTGTTCTGTTCAATCGCAGCCGCGATGGCGCGGGCGTTTGAACATCGGAGGTCACGTCGCACCAGCTTCCGGATCTTCCGGTTGAGGTTTCTTCCATCCGACGAAGACGTCTGCGTGGATGACATTTCCCGTCTTTGCCTCATAAGTTCGAGAGTCTCGAGCGAGAGTTTAGACTGTCTGTTTACGCTTTTTCCGGGAAACACCCTTCGAGACACATCCTGTAGCGTTCTGACCACTGTGTCGGTTTTCTCGTCAACAGTGCCTTCGGTTTCCAGCAGATCGAAACGATTTTGAAGCTCCAATTGGAACTTTTCGGACCCTAATGCTATTTGAGGCGCAGTAGGTCTGAGAGTAGACCTAATCATGCGACGCCTTTCGGCTTTGAAGTCTATATTCAGAGCGCCTCGTACAAGTCGGTGATCACTGCCGGTATTGAACCTATTGATCACGGAGACGTCTCTAAACACAGACCTCCTGTCAGTCATGATGAAGTCTATCTCGTTCCTCGTCACAGTATCGGGGCTTCGCCATGTCCACTTCCTCTGGGGCTTCTTCTTAAAGAAAGAATTCATTAAGAAGAGCCCCTGTGACTCCAGAAAGTTGACCAGCATTTGCCCCCTGTGGTTTCGGCGCCCCACGCCGTAGGATCCGATTTTTGTTTCGCCGCGTTCTTGTACTCCCACTTTGGCATTGAAGTCCCCCATAACAACGTTGTAGTGAGCCTTGGTGGTACCACGTAGTGCCTTAGCTATGTCTTCGTACATGGCTTCGGCTATGTCGTCGCAGTATGTCGAGGTCGGCGCATATACCTGTACCACCTTCAGGGGAGTACCTGTCGGTGATTTTTAATATGAGGTACGCTACCCGCGTCGACACACTGCTGACTTCTACAACGTTGTTAGTGAGAGCTTTGTGGACTAGAAAACCGACACCGCCCTGAGAGGGCTGATCACCTTCCCGAAAGTAAAATAGGTGGCCTGACTCAAGGGTTATCGTATCCTCTCCCTGTCGTCGGACTTCAGATAACCCCAATATGTGCCAGTTTATGCGACCCAATTCTACCTCGAGTTCGGTGAGGTGTTGGTCCAGCCGTAGAGAGCGTCCATTATACGTCGCCAGGGTCAGTTGTTTTTGGTAGCCTTTTATCGTAGCCCGGAGATTCTTCGCACCCCCTGCCCCGCTGTTACCGCGACCGCTACCGTGGCCACGGACAGCGGGACTACCGGGAACTGGGGGCCTTTGCTTTGGGCGTCTTACCATTAAGAGGTTTTTGGCCTTACTATACCACGCTGGCCAGACGGGTTGGTATAGGGTTTTATTTCGAATTTTCCTTTTCTGGCAGTGGTGTTGTCTGCATTTTAGTTTAACGCCATCTCGGAGGCGCGCCACAGTTTAACGTCATGTCGGGGACCAACCACCAGAATACGCAAACTTATTTATGTTTTTAAAACCCTCCGTTACGTCGCTAACCAAAACATCATACGCGGTGTCTACTATGCTTTCTTTCAGTCCATTGTGAGCTACTGCATTTCTTGTTGGGGAGGAACTCATAAAACTACTCTCAAACCACTAGAGGTTGCTCACAGGGCTGTACTAAAAGTCGCCACCTTTCGCCCAATATTGTACCCAACCATTGACCTATATAAACATTGTGATTAGGGCTTGCAATCCGGATATCCGGATATCCGTACTATCCGGATATCCGACGATTTTCAAATCCGGATTTGACTTGCATAATTATCCGGATTTTACGGATATTACGGATACTTGTATTTCTCTTTTAAATATTAGTTAAAAAGTTTTAAAACACATGAGTGTTATTGCGTTATATTATTTTAATATAGTTAATCATTTGCAATTATTTACTTACTTCACAAATCACAATAAGTAAGTTAATCTAGTGACAGAAATCATAACAACATTGTGCACTTGTTTACTTAATGTTAAACTCCTTACTGCATGCATTTGCAAGATTGTATCGTATTGTTTCGCAAGTACGGTCGCTTCTCACTTAAACCTGTCACAATTTTTATGAACAGCGAAGTACACACGACTATTCTTTTAAAAATCCTTCAAACGAATCTGTGAGACTGACGATTGTTAAAATTATTTCTACATTTTTTGACACACAACAATCAGATCAAACAGTCATAACTTCAACAGACAATACACAAGATACAGAAGGTAGCTCTTCTTCAACTGTAAACGTGTCAATTAAAACACAATTACGAGAAGAAATCATCCGGTTTATGAGTCAGCCATCTTCTGCGCAGCAACCGACTTCTTCCACAAATGATTTAGACACCACAATTCGAGTAGAGATGGCACTATTTGATGGAAATGGACAGAGGAGCAGGAATTTAGCAAGGGTTTACAATCTTCTCTTATCAATACCACCGACCAGCGTTGAAGCAGAAAGAGTGTTTTTTGCTACAGGATATTTATGTAACCATTTAAGAACTTCCATGAAAGAAGATTCATTAGATAGTTTAAGCTTTTTAAGATCATATTACCAAAATTTTGATAAAAAAATAGTTTAAGCATTGCGAAATATTATATTATGAAGAGATTATTTGATTTTGATATATTTTGATCATTTTTGTTTTATGTTATTTGATTTATACATTTGTTGTTTCATAATTAAGCTGATTTGCCAATGAAGAGATATTTTCCGTTAATTATTATGTTTTAAATAGGTTGATTTTATTGGGGGGATGTTGTGATTTGTAATAAATGTAAGATCTCATTTTTAAAGCGTTTAAGATCATGTTACCAAAATTTGGATAAAAATAGTTAAAGAATTACGTAATATGATATTATAAAGGTTTAATTGGTTATTTGACAATTACGAGATATTTTGTTCATTTTTGTTTTATTATATTTGATTTATACTATTGTTGTTTAAAATTGAGCTGATTCGCCACGAAAAGTGATATTTTTATTTAATTATAATGCTTTAAATAGGTTGATTTTATTGGGATGTTGTGATTTATGATAAATGTAAGATCCATTTTTAATTAGAATTGTTTTAATATGAAAAGAATAGATACAAATTATTTGTGCGGTATGATCAGTGTTTTATTGTATAATTTTAGAAAGTTTACTAGTTTTTTTATGTGATTATTACTTGAAATATTGGTAAAGTTTCTTATTTCTTTGTCATTTTGCTTGAGAGACTTATTAAAACGTGTAACAAAGCTTACTAGTTTTATTTATAATAAAAACTATAAAATATCCGTATTATCCGGATAATCCGGATAGTAAAATATTAATATCCGTACTATCCGGATAGTAAAAATGAACGGATATTGCAAGCCCTAATTGTGATGTCCTAAATGTGAGACAACTATTTATTTTTCACATAGTAGTATTACAACACCGTAAAACTCCGTATCTACAACTCACAAAACGGAGGAAAGATAAATCTGTACTCTAGTAAAACCAAATTTCTCTTATACAAAAAGATTTTACTACTACTTAGGACCTTTCCTATACAATCAGGTAAATAAAAGTATCAGCATTTATGAGCTATCAACTCATGAATGTAAAAAAACACTCAAACAATATTTGCAAAATAAAACCTATGAAGAGACAGAAAACATACTACATACACTTACTTAATTCCATAATCAAAGCATATACATACACAGACACATAATTTATACCAACATACATGATACACACACACACACTCACATACACACGGATCCACCACTCACACGCATACCTACACTACATAATATAATCACACTCATCCAAGCTGATAGAGATTATTTTATTTTATACTACCTATTTTCTCTAGATATTGTAGTACTTAAAATGCAACTTTTAGCAAGTGTATCAAAAGAGAACACATTTTAGCAAAATAATTTACGGGGAAGCGCAAACTTACAGGCTATTTTATAGCCTAGCTAGGTAAGCAGTGTGCCACTCACACTATCGTAGTATTTATGTTCTTGTTTTATTATATTATTATGAATGTTACATATATTATGTCTACTTGTACTACATTGTTGTATTCTATGGATAGATTATTTGCGCAAATAAACTTTATTATTATTAATTGAATTTTTAATATATTTTCGGTATATTTTTTTTTGTTTTACTTGCCTACTAGGTACTTTAGTATTAGGTAGGTAGGTAGGTAATAAATAAGTAAGAAACGAAACGTACTTTACATACTTTGGAAATACCTACAGACATTTCGACTTCTACAGGTTTTAAAATAAGTAGGTACTAATGTAATAATATAATAAGTAAGTAGATTCATTAATACTTACAGGTAATACAATTTCAATAACTTCAGTATCAAAATGAAGGAGTGACATAGTAGATTCACCACTACTATTCAAGGCATCGTCAATTTTTGTAGATATCTGTCCATTGAAATAATATAAATTTAATTTTTTTTTCGAACTGTATCCACGGTGATAGAGACCCAGTGATAGGGACGAAGAGAAGCAAGCTTCAAATTATTTCATAAATACACTAGCGCCCCGCCCCGACTTCGTCCGGGTTAGGTAAACTATTTTCAACGCAACTTTCTTTTCTTTTACATAAGAACCTTCTCCTGTCAATAACAAACACAACAAAAAAGAATTACTGAAATCGGTCCAGCCGTTCGCGCGTGATGCCGTGACCAGGGGAAATAGGGATTCATTTTTATATATAAGATTTGATAAAAAATGCACGATTGCCCAGGCAGCGTTAAATTGCGGATGGTAACCCGCGTAAATTTTATCTGCCCGCGCAATGGCAAATGAAACTTTCATTTGCCATAGCGCGGGCAGATAAAATTGGTGATTTGCCATAACGCGGGCAAATAAAATTACTGATTTGCCATGGTGCGGGCAGATGAAATTGCTGATTAGCCATAACTCGTAAGTAGGCACCTACATACCTACCAACACTAGGTAGGTACATAGTTATCTTTCTACTTACCTATTCAAATTTTAGCTCCATAGTACCTACTTATGTAGGTATTATTCTTAAGGTGCTGATAGACTTGTGCATTCACTTGTAACAGAAAATCGAGCATTCGCCGTTTTTATATTTGTCGAACTGAACAACGGGCCGAGCCAAGCATAGAGTCAAACATTGCTATGAACATTTTCATGAGCATTCTAGTGAACGCTCTAGTCGATGCTCGTCAAAAAATATTCTTCACGAAGATGTCAGACTTGACGGTCGCATGTGCTGCATTTATTCTCGTTGGCAAAAAGCTCGAAGCAATGCTCGCTAGAATGCTCGCTAAAATGTTCTCGTTTTTTTCTGTGATGTAACATTCGCACAAATGCTCATTACAAGTGAATGCTCATGTTTATCAGCACCTTTAAATTAAAGTTAATGATATTATAAAGAAAGATTAGATACTTAGCTACTTTCATACTAAGCGGCGGCGTTCAGTTTTGTTCCCATCTTTTTTACGTGCTGGCATATATATTTCAAATATGAATGCGATAGATAATACGGAACGCAATGACACAAAAAGAGAGAGCAATAAGATGCAATTAAGCTAATTACTTAGCTAGGTAGGTACTGTTGACGGCAATAGTTTCCGCGCGCTGCGCATGCGCCTGTGCGATTTCTTACTATTTTATCATAGTTTCATGTTTATTTTAATCTATACTAGTCTATACTAATATTATAAAGCTGAAGAGTTTGTTTGTTTGGTTGAACGTGCTAATCTCAGAAATTACTGGTTCGATTAGAAAAAATATTTTTTTTGTTCAATAGGGCATTTATCCAGGAAGGCTATAGGCTCTATAACATCGCGCTATGATCAATAGGAGCAGAGCAGTAGTGAGATATGTTGCAATATCGGAGAAATGGACGTTCCAAATTACCACGCGGGCGACCCCTAGTTAGATAATAAAGAGCTTACTTTTAGCAATTTTTCTTTTGGTAGGGCAGTCTTGCCGACGGCCCCGATAAAAGCTTCATTCCGGTCTAAGTGTACAATGATAATAAATACTATTTCTGCTTCGCATTCTTGTGCTAACTGTAATTCAATAAGAATAAAAAGACTATTAGTGTCATGAGTTGGTACAATCACCCTATAAACAGTCGTATTTTTTGTTTTCATCCCCGGCCTACATGGCTTATAAAGCCGAAGTATATACATTATGTAATCATCACAATACGCCCGTCTCTCATTGGGGTAGGCAGAGACTATGGTACGCCAATTGCTTCGATCCAGACATACTTCTTTCTCTTCATCTACATTCATCAGGGTCGATAATATTTGAAACCAAAAAAATAATAGTAGAATGAAACCCATTGGAAATGGAAGAGCATATAACAAAAATCAAGGAAAAAATAAATTACGGGCGATCTGAGGTCGGGAAGTGGAAGGGGGTGAGTTTTAAGGGTAAAAAACGGTTTATCTCGATTTAAGGCAAAACTACAAGTCCTGTAGAAAAACAAGAGATTTCAAGGAACAAAAAATTCATTGGCTTTTTTTGAAAAGCAGATATTTTGACGTGAGATTTTTCGATCGAAAATTCTTCCCTTTGCAATGGGTTTCATCCTACTATTATTTTTTTTTCACTTTTAACCAATTTCAAAGGCTTTAGCACTGCTCTATTCTTCAAGCATGCACGTCGATTCTGGGTACTTTTAATTAATTAATAAGTAGACATATCTTCTTTAAACTAGTCAAAGACGAAAACTATAAATAGGTTACATACCTATTAGGTAAGTAATTATGTATGTATTTCGTATTTTAATGACTGGCCTGTTGGTCTAGTAGTTAGTGACACTGACTGCTACGCCGAAGGTCGTGAATTCGAGAAAGTAACAGACCAAGAGGTGTGAGTTCCATTCCGGGTAGCAGTACCAATGTAAATGTCACTTTGTAGAATTTATATTTACTAATCTCATGATTTACCATCTGCTAACCGTGAAGGAAAACATCGTAAGGAAACCCTTCGATTCCAATTCTAGACATATCAGATTCATCAACTCGCATTAGGCCAGTGCGTGTAATAAAATGGGCCGAAGCCCCCTCTCTCTCTTGACAGAGAAGAGCAGACCCCGACCAGCAGACTGGCATATTATTATATAGGTTGCTATTATTATAAGCTACATACATAAGTATTCAAACAGATTTGCAAGTCTGTACTTTTTTCGCCTGATAGATTCATCACCAATTCCATAATTTTTCCCGGATCACTGTATTGAATAACTTTTCGTTTAGGCTTCATTCTGTTTTTTTATGATACCTTTATAATACAAATAAATATAAATATTTCAAAATTGAATGGAATTGTCAACCTCGACACAGATGGCTGTCATTAATGTGCTAATAATAAAATATATAGAGACTGTAAACGGTATTAGGTATTATACCTAAAATATATTATGAGTGGCCAGTGTCTTCATATCACGAAGAACCTTAGATATACCCAATGAAAAAAAAGTACGAATAAAAAGAGTATCTATATACTTAGGGTACCTACTTACCTACCTGAGTATCAGTCAGACCCAAATGTATAGCCGATGTCAATTAAATAAATAAGGTAAACAAAACTTATCTGTTTAAAGTTATCACACATAATGTCACTAAATGGAACAAGTAGGTAACACATTCACATGAATTTCGAAAGTTTCAACTTGATAAACTAGCACTGTTTATACCAAAATTCGTTTTTAATCCATTAAATAAACTAATTTGAAAAATCTAAGTCGTAAAATTTGGATAACTGTCATTCGCAAAAATTATGTATTGGACATCACTAAAATGTCAATGGTCGGGTTGTGTTTACCCTCAGAACAACAAGTTATTGTTCTGAGTGTTTACCTTATTTTTATATTCAATTGACACAGAGTATAGCTGAAGGAATAAACTAAAATGTCATCCTAATTGAATATCGGTCCTCGGTCCTCGGTCAATCATGACGGAGACTACCCATCTGCGCGCGATATATTATTGTAGATAGGTACGGACGGCAATCCGACACCACCGAAGAGTGATAAAGAGGTAAGGTACTGTGAATTATTAAACAGTAAACCCAATGTCCACTTTTGACCCAACTTAGAAATTGGACCCTGAATCAGAAATCCTACTGAATAACCACTAGACCAATGAGGGAATTTACCAACTAAATACATTGGTAGATCTAGGTCAACTAAAGAAGAGAAACGCACTCGAAAATAAAATAAAAAGTGTTCTTTTTAAAGACGGGTGAAGCGGGGGCCTTTAAAAATATATAATTTACAAACTACACCCAGACTTGGAACAAATGGTTATGAATAACACAAAGTTTTGTTCTGTGAACCCACGACCGCCGGTTTAGCAGTCAGGGTTGCTAACCACTAGACCAACAGGCCAATCGCTACCGTAAAAGGAAATCTCGTTTCGTTTTTGCATTATTCAAGCGTCATTTTGCTTAATCATTTATTTAATTTAGCAAAATGATGCTCTTTACTGAAACGATATTTAATATTAATGTGTTATTACAGTGTACGTTATACATATCGGAAGTTTCATTAGGCGGTGACACCCAATCCGATCTGAGTCAGTCAGTCTTACCTTTTATTGTGGTCAGGTGTCACCCAAGTCACCCCATTTGTCAATAGAGTGACACCCGAAATTGATATTTAATTGATAATACCTGGACTATTAAGTATTCTGTGTATTTCTGTGTGATAATCAAAATCATCAAGTCTAATTTATTTGACTTTTGATTCCTACTTCCTTAAGTACCTGAGGACAGACATACATAGAGATGTAATAAAACTCATAGTTATTATAATTATGGTGAATAATAATTATATATCTTCGTTAATAAAATAATAAATATTTATAATAGTAAGTAATTACTTTTTTATGCATCGTTTTTTTGCTGTGGATTTCACTTGGCATTACGTCAACTTGATGAACAAAACGCATTCATAATTTTATCTGTGCACTTTTAAAAAATAATACAGCTGATGTGATGAGTTAATATTTTGGTGTTGGATTTAATTAAATAAAATAATTTCATAGTTTACACAGTAATAAATTATTACAATATGGCAGAAATACAAACACTTATTGAAATGGGCTTTTCTAAAGAGAGAGCGTAAGTTTATTGGAATATGTACCTATATACTCATTTAGTTTTTATGAAATTTCGGTAACCTAAAACTTTAATGATTTTATTTGTTTTAGTGAGAAAGCTTTGGCTGTTACTAACTATAAAGGCGTAGAGCCGGCAATGGAATGGCTTTTGGCACATGCTGATGACCCTGCAATCGACGTAGGGCACACTATTGGGTCTTCTTCAAGTGTCGAAGCAGCTCCAACTCCGGCACCTGAAGCATCAACTACATCGGAAGAACAGCCCGATGGTGCAGACAGTGCTGAAGTGAAATCGTTTAAATGTGACGAGTGTGGTAAACTACTTAAGGATCAGGATGAGATGGAATTCCATGCTGCCAAGACTGATCACAGCAGCTTCTCTGAGTCCACAGAAGAGAAAAAACCATTATCTGATGAGGAAAAGAAAGCTCAATTGGCGCTCCTTGAGGAAAGAATGAAACAGAAACGAAAAGAAAGAGAGGATAGGGAAAAGGTATGTCTTGAAATTATTGCCCTTGAGAACATTGGCATTTAATTTTAATTTATTGTATACCTAACAATTATGTTAAAAATGATCCACAAAGATGACTCTTTGAGGATCATTTTTATTATCTTCTATGCTAAATGATGTCTTCTGCTAGACACAGGCCTCCACCATGGATTTTCACAGCATTCAGTCCTGAGCTGACCTTATCCATTGGCTGTCTTTACTTTGTATTTTTACTGGATTGTTATTCCACCTTCCTCTATGGTACGAGTAATCAATTTGTACAAGCCCACAATTGTGCCACCTGTGTGGTGTTATTAACTAGGCTGTCACTGCATCGCACCAATACTTTTGAATAACGCATTGTTATTTTGTCATCTGAGGTTAAAAAATAGTAGCCTAGTTCATATTGTTACCAATGGCTAAAATACCTAGGCAATACAATCTAAACTAATATTGTAAAGAGGAAATTAGTTTTTTTTTGTTATGTTATGTTACGATATAACTCAAAAACTATTTTACCGATTTAAAAAAATCTTTTACCATTAGAAAGCTACATTATCAGCTGGTAACAGGCTGTATTGTATTGAAAGAAAAATTACTGGATTCCTACGAAAATGTGATTAATCCACCGGTGCGAAGCCGGGAAGTGCTGGTTGATTTTACTATTTATGTTAGTGCATGAGAGCTAGCACACCATATGAACATTTAACCACTCGTAACTATTATAGAAGAGAGACAAATATTCAAATACAATAGATACTATAAAGAAGTCATTTATTTATTTTTAAAATGTATATGCTCCATAGTAAAAACAATGGCTTGGGGTTTTGTCCAAACGGTCAGCATTGATATTCGATAGATTAATACTTAACGTTTAAACAAAACCCCACTTGGACTCGTGTTATTCAGTATTCATCTAACTGTTCTAGTCAAAAAGACATTTAGCAAGTCAATCCATTTCTAAATAAGCAGGTGTTTTACCTGCCAACTGCAGGAAAAGAAAAGAAGACACTATTTTCCAGTCAGCCTGCTCCTGGTTAAGACAGAACATGTGTAGCTTACCTTTTATTAATCTAATATGTTCTGAGCAAAAGTTGCCCCATTTTATTACAATAATGTACTTAAATACTTTATTTTATTAGTCTGAAGCTCTAGAACGTGAGCGTGTCCGCATCAAGTCAGGCAAAGAGATGCAGGATGCCCGACTGCGGATGCAGGAGCAAGAAATGCAAAAGTTAGTGGAGCAACGACGCAGAGAGAAAGTGGAGGACCAGAAGGCGAGGGAAAGAGTACGAGCCCAGATTGAAGCTGATAAACAAGCTAGGAAGTGAGTATTGTAAATGTATTATGAAAAATTGACTGCCTTGGTGGTCCAGTGGCCGCAGTATGCGCCTGCTGTGCACGGGGTTGTGGGTTTGATTCCCACACAGGATAAAACTTTGTGTGAACAACAAAGAATTATTCTGAGTCTGGGTGTAATTTGTGTCCGTTAATTGTATGTTTGTAAAGTCCCCCGCGACACAGAGCTTGTTCTCTAGTGCGGGAGTCGTCTTTTTAATAAAATTAAAAAAAAAATTAAATTAAAATATAACTGAACCATCTAAAATTGGTGTAGCTTGTAATTATATATTATGATTGCAATTTCATATTTGGTCTCAGTTCTGAATTTGACAGTTGCCATTTATTTTCCTTGTTTTCCATAACCATCATCTATTTGAGATTGCCCCGGTGCTGCAAAAAGAAATATGTCGCACAAAATATTGTGTCGATTTTGTTTATTATTACTACAAAACCCCTTTTTTTGGTATTGGTATCTCGGGTTGGTTCCCGCAACTCCCTGTCGAATTAGCGTATTTTGCGTCTGGGTGATTACAAAAACCCTTAAAAATTGCCAACAAGGGTAGTGAAGAATTGCTCCTTTACCTCTACTTTGAGTCTACCTGTAGAAATCTTCATATTTGCATACTGTAAGATAAAAACATAGTGAATTTTATAAACCGACTCTTCGTTACACAACGCTCCCACAATGGAAAAATGACTTAAGTTGAAGCGTGTTTCTTTTACAATTTACATCTTATTGTTAACTGATAAGGTTCAAAATTACCTAGTTAATCAAGTTACGCCAGTTATCTACTAAGGATGCGACAAGTATTTTGATGTTTCTTTTTTCTGTGAATCTGTTGAATATTCCAGGCTAGCAGCGTCCGGCCAGCCTCCCGCAGTGGCCCCGCCCCCGGTCCCCGCGGCCCCGGTTCCCGCCGCCCCGTCCACCCCGGGGCCCAAGGTCACGTACGAGCAGGCGCGGATCCAGATCCGACTGCCCGATGGGAAGGCGCTAGCACACACATTCGGTGCTAAAGAACAACTTGCCGCTGTTAGGTTAGTCTTAGTTAATTTACAAACATATTTATTTATTTATTTAAACTTCAATGATGTATAAAGGCGGACTTAATGTCCGACACATTCTTTACCAGTCAACCCAAGGTGGTGCAGAGTTATTTCAAAGTAGGTGCATAATATTCGAAAGTAAGTAAAAATAAAAAATAAAAATATAAGATAAATAATCCTACTTCCTACTAATATTATAAACGCGAAAGTTTGTAAGAATGTATGTTTGTTTGTTACTCTTTCCCGCAAAAACTACTGAACATATCTGGAATAAATTTGGCATAGTCATATTATAGTCTGGAATAACACATAGGCTACTTTTTATCCCGGAAAAAAACTGTTCCCGAAGGATTGTACGCGCGGGCGAAGCCACGGACGGAAGCTAGTATAATCATACTTAGCTTATTTATACTATTCTAGTGCACATGTGTGTGCCTAATTAGAGTTGCATTAATGCATACTGAGAATCAAACATTACCCAGAACAGAGACAACAAATCCTTACTTCCTTACTAATATTATAAATGTGTAAGTTTGTAAGAATGGATGGATGGATGGATGTTTGTTACTCTTTCACGTAAAAACTACTTTTTGCAGCGATAACCGACATCCACGCGGGCAGAGCCGCGGGCAACAGCTAGTAAAATTATATTTTTGCTATAACTGTTGTGTACCTAAAAGCATTTGTATTCTTTTATTCTTCTTTTTTTTAAAAGACAACCCCCACACTAGGAAACAAGCCCTGTGTCGTGGGGGACTTTACAAACATACAATTAACGCACAATGGACATCCAGACTCGGCGCAAACATTTATTGTCCCGTGTGGGAATCGAACTCACAACACGCCGCGCAGTGGTAAATGGTGAGGTAACCACCATTTACCATACCAATTTTATGTTACAGAAATACTTAAATTTTATTTGTTTATCTAGATTTAAGCACATATTCCATTGACAGAATCTATATTATCTTTATATATATATTTCTTGTGTGCGTGTGTATGTCACTGAAGTCCTCCTAGACGGCTGGACCGATTTTTGACCGACGCTGGACAATTGGACCCGATAGGTGGCGCTGCTGTCGGTATTTCAGTTTTTTCAGGCAAGACGACGTCTGCCAGGTCCACTAGTTATTATATAATTTTTAAATAGTCATAACTTTTTTTTCTATCAAATACGAGCGTCATTGGTATATTTCAGATTGTACCTGCAGATGAACGCACAAGAATTCGCTGCACAGGATAGCTTCAAAATGATGACCACATTCCCAAAGAAGATATTCACCACAGAGGATTATGATAAACCTTTGGATTTATTAGGTATACTCTTTCTTTTCTTGTGTACTTAGCTCGTTTAGTGCTACTTTTCAAGCAAACTGAAGCATCAGCTTGTCTGAGGAATCATCTTTAGACTGATTAATATAATGGTTGTCAGGAAATGATTGAATCTCAATGTAAGAAGTGATGTTAGGTATTTATGTTGAATGTAAATTCTAACGATGTTTAAGAGAGGTAGGGCACCATACTAGCGAGCAGGCCCGACTGGGGAAGGACCTCCACCTTACAGTAGACCACAGCCAAATAACTACACACAGCGGTGTAGTTGTGTTCCTGTGTTTGAGTACAGGTCTCCAGCGCTCATTTAAAGGATACGTTTTGAAAGAAACGTATTCTTATACCAGGGTTACTTCCATCTTAAAGCCCTGGTGTCAAAAAAAAAGGTTGGCAACACGCAAGTGATACCTTTGGTATTGCAGGCGTCCATAGGCTACGGTTACCGCATAACATCAGGCCGGCCGTATGCTTGTTTGCCACCCAAATAGTATAAAAAAATACTAATACGTGTTTTTGTTCCAGGCCTGGTACCCTCGGCAGTAATCATAGTATCGCGGGGCCAGTAACGAGCCAAATATATAATATAAATAAACATTTATATGTTCGGGGTGTGGGCAGTGGCAGTGGCACAAAATCTTCTATTATAATTCTCAGTGAAATAAAGACTTGGTCGAAATAAAGTCTGTGTTGTGTACTATTTGTTTTTTGTTTTTTTATATAGTCGTCCAGGCCGATATCGGTCACGAACTGCGCAGGCCATATTATATTGTACTAGTGTGTGCGCGAGCGCAGGTGCACTCTTTATTCCCTCTTTCCTAGTCCGATGGGACGGCAATCCGACACGATCGGAGAGAAATCAGGCGTAGCACCGACGGTTTAATATATATTTCATTAAAAAAAGAAAAGCATTTATTCGATATCATATACACTAAATCTGCCAAATTAAAAGGAAGAATCCTGAGGTCGGCATGTATCGTCACAATAGGTCCCTCAAGATGGATATCGTCACAACCATATAAACACCTGAAACTCAAAATTTAATTATGTAACGATTATTGGCTGGTGCTGATCTTGTCAATACATCCAATGTAGAGAGAGACAGAGACACATGACACGCGAGGTTGGGCTTGGGCACCATACTCGCGACTAAAATAGATAATATTCACATAATACTAAAATAAAAAAATAGCATTTACGTAACAATAAAGGTGACAAATAAATAAAACAAGACATTAGATAAGTATTACACAAACCTCTTTATTTACTAAAACAGTATAAAAAAACAAAATGGCAGGTTAACAATGAAAAGGGCTATTAGCAATAAAAAAGAAAAATTTAATATTTTACTCATAGGTTGCAAATAAAAAAAAAATGTATTTTTTTACTTTGTATATTACAGACTTTTAATCAGTCTATATGTTGTTTAGTCGACAGCTTTAAAGACTTGAAATAAGTAATATGGCAGTAATCTCTCCTTTTAAAAGTTTCATATAAGTAGGTATCCTATGTTTGACCTTACAGTTTGTCAATTTGCGCTCCAATTACCTTACAACTTGGCCGATGGTTTAGGGTTAGCTCACACCGAGATGCGCAGTTTTTGAGATAGCAATGTAGACCTTGTTTTTTTTCCTATACAAATAATAAAGAATTCAAATACAGAGTGTATTTGATTTTAAATTATTTTTGATGTTTTAAGCTATTGCATAGCTTCTATCGCGGGCCTTGAGCGTGGAGACCGAATCCAGAAATTCCGTAACGCAAATAACCTAAGCGGTGATACTTTTTTTAATGACGAAAAAGGCCAATAATAATATATTTCAAATTTGTAGGTTTTGATCTAAGAGAATAAAAAATAAGTAAAGAACAAATTAAAGGTCAAATAGTAGTTCATTATATATTTTTATGAGTCATTGAGAATAAAATAAAATGATTTAGATAATTCTTTAAAGTATTTTTTTATATGTTTTGATAAAAAAATCAAACTAAAAAAAATTCAATAGCTTTACCGCGGCAGTCTACCGAGTGAGAGTTTTTTATTATTTATAACGTGCAAAACTCAACGATTCTTAAAGCGTTGACGTGTCGCTCATGTTGGCCATATTTTTAGTTACAATTAAAAAAAGGAGCTTTGATATTATTGTATCCCTAGCTATTTTTAAAGACATTTTACCATAGTCCGATGATTTAAATCACTAAGTAACAGAAAGGCACTCTAGGAACAAGTAGGTACCTATTTGTAATTATGGGAATAAGAACTCTACTTACGTATAATAATAAGGTTTATATTATAACTAGATATCCAATATATTAAATTATCCTATGCTATTAATGCAACCTTTTCCTTAATTAAAATACCCCATATTGTGTACACAATGAACACATAGTTATTAGTTTATGAAATACTAATATTGCAAAGTAAATGTTTTAATAAAAAAGATTAAGTACAATATCATTGCATAGAAAATTATTATCTAAGTAATTGAAGAATAAAAATTTGGTAAAAAAACATGCAGGGAAGTCTTTGGGTACTGCCGATAGAAGTAAAAACTAATTATTAATTTTGAATATGAAAAGCGTTCAGTGACGATGACGCGAGTTCCATGATTTTTGTTTATCCAAAAAGTGCTCAACAAGTTTTCACTTCAAAAAATATATTGCTAGGCTTATAATTGCATATGAATATACATTATACATGCATCTAGGGTTGCCACCTTTCTTTTTTGTAATTAAAGTACATTGGTTATATTATATTACACAAGAAAAAAGTACACAGTGTCAAAATAAAGTATTTTCGTGTACCTTATTGTTCTTATAAAGTATAGAGTACAATTACCTGAAATAACGTACAATACTTTATTATAAAGTACGGGTGGCAACCCTACATGCATCGTTTTATTTTATAACAATAATATTTTCGGGAAAACTCACACATCGCTATCTGATCCCAAACTAGGCAGAGCCTGTACTATAGAAACCAGACAACTGATAAACATACTTATATATTTCTAAATAAATACATATTATTATCTATAATATGTATTTATTTATAAATATAATATGTACCTAATTTATTCCGTAAGGGCGAAAGCCGGGCCTTTTTGACGTTTAGCAATCGTGTGTGCCGTCACCGAGCAATCACAACTGTCAGTTAGCGATCGCTGTTTCTTAGAGAATCAGCCGGCCGGGTCCAGTCAATTTATTTCAAGTCTCCCAATTTATCGCGCTAAAATACTAGTCGCGTCAACAGCGATTATCTTACAACTTGGCCGATATCTATAGAATATGAACATTAATATCAATCATCATTTGTTTCAAAGATAAAAAAATGAAACCAGTGCGAGCTCATTTGAGTTTTGAATAGTCTTTGTCGCCCCAACTGACACATGTTTGTCACTTATTTAGTTAAACGACATAATATTAAGGTATTTGGACTAATTAGCGTTGCTATTTAAAACATATTTAACATATAGAGATAACGATAATTCATAATATGCAAAGTATTTAAGTACATTTGATAAAAAAACACTATTATTACTTGACTGAATAGTTTTAAAAATAACACAATTTATAGCATGTAGTACAAAATATACAGATAAATAATTTAAATTACTAGTAAAAAGAATACATTTTAAAATAATTTTAGTGGCATAATTTGGACGAAATATCTGTTTTATATCTATCCTAATGAGTTTAGGCGTTGCTATACGAAATACATTTTAACAATAACTATATAATTGCGATAAAAATGTGAAAAATTGTATACCTATGTCACCGGAAAATAACAAGAATCGTAAGTTGATAAATTTTCGAGAAAGTTGATCAACTTTCGAAACATAACAAACGGTAGTTGAAATGTATTATTTAACGCATTGAATTTTAGTAAATTGATCAACTTACGGTACCTGGCAGTAATTTAGTAATTCACTATTTTGCTACAAGTAAAATCATCCACAAATGAGGCAATCGTTGCTTAGTGTACTATTTAACGGTACACAATTACCCGTCATTTAATACACTGTTCTCGGAAATTGATCAACTTACGATTCTTGTTATTTTCCGGTGACATATATAAGATTTCAAATATAAAAATATAGTGTATACTCTGCTTATAGTTATTTAAGTATTTGTCAGAATATCAGCTCATACAGTAGTTGCGCTTGACTTTAGCAGCTTTATTAATAAACGTGGTGTAACAAGTGAATAGATACACAATGATTTGTCCTCTTCTTTCGAATGTCAAATTACTGATGACAGAACAAGATAAGAGATTACCTATATAATAAAATTATATACCTAGTATATTCCATGTTTATTAATAAGGCCGTATAGGCATAGTTATTATTAAAAGGATAGATACTTTTTCAGCTTATGCAAAAAATTATCAAGGGTCTATAAGTACCTGCCTATGCTAAAATACTATTTGATTAAACATAAGCAAAAATTTGCTAAAAAATGCTGTCCACTAAAAGAATTTTCATAAAAGAAATTAAAAGTAAATTATCTAATTAATAAAAATTGAAGTAAGGGTAAGCAAATTAATAATTCAACATGATGAAGGGCTCGTTATTTTGGAAATATTTAAAAGTAGATATTGCCACGTATTATGCTTGATACTTTTTATCATCGGAAAAAAATGATATTGATCCATAATTCGGGTATAAAGGTTTGTAATTACGTATGTTTATACCTTACGCCCTTCTGGGTCAGGTATAAATGGAGGATATAAGGGATAAGTAATATCCTCTGAAATCATTTTCGGACACTGTGGCTTATATCAACGGAGACTAGCTATCTGCGAGGAAAGATGTTATTTCTTCACTCTTAGTTAGATAGCATGGCATTTTGACATGATCATTTTAACACTATGCTGTATTTTTATAATGGTGTGGTATCTGTATATCTATATTTTTTTTACCACCATCAACCAAAATATGTGCTTAGACGTAGTTGTGAAAACAACCCACCTTAACATACAAAGTTAAAATTTTATGCCTTTTGTCGGAATTCTTCTTATCGTTTGGTTAGTGGCCAACATAGTGACAGGGTTATTTAGATCGCCCATATTTAGGCCTCTGTCGTGATCTAACGACTGATAACAGTCGGGACCGACTTTTAATGTGCCCTCCGTAGCACGGTGACGCTCAAATGAAATACCACTATGCCGCGCCCTTGGTAGCTTAACTCGCTGATCCTTAACTGAACAGCGAGTGCACCTAGCTATGAGCGCCTCAATGACAATGAGACAATGGTAACAATTTTGGTAAAAGTCTTGAAATAAGTCGCATTAAAAGGAATTAAGGGTTTATTGCTAGTTGTATGTATATGGTCCAAATTGTGTTTTTTTCATTGGCCATCATGGAAAGTGTTATATATATATCATGTTTACTTATTACTATCTAAGCTGTATTCCCTTATACGTATCTATGTATTTACAAAGTAAACCACTGAAGCCAGTTAGTAAACTTGTATAATTGCACTAAAGTCCTATGTGGCGGTTGCTGATCGGGATAAATAATATCGGTATTAACATTACAGTTAGTAAGCGCACCCTGTACATCCTGTATATTGCGATACACTTGTTGTAATACATCACAATCAATAAGATTAAGTTGTTTATCAATACAAATACGTAGTTCAAATAAATACTGAATATGGTCTTCGTACTTGCATTGAATTGAGGGTCTCTTACCGAGTTTGGACATAATAGCTTCGTTAAGTTGAGCTATGGTTACCGGTTTTGTGTCTGATGGCAATATGTTTGCTTCGTTGAGTATATCAGTCATAGAATATTGCTTGAGGAGTTCCAAGCCTTTGCTGAAGTACTTGAACTCACTGTTAAATGGTTCAATGGCTGCTGCACAAGTTCCATGTTTGTTCCATTCGTGAGCCCATAAATCGTAAATGCCAGTATCTGGAAATATAAATAATATGGTAACACAGAAAATGCTTATATAATTATTATTATAAGTTAATATGCTGGCAGTAACAATTCAACCACCTACTGTGCTAATTCCACTATTAATACAATATAATAAAAAAATACCTTCTTCAACATTAATCCAAGATTGTTCCAAGTCATCCTCTATAGGTTTAACTTGTTCTGGATCAAATAGCCAAGTGGAATTGCAATTGAAAGGGCCTTTAGTTCCCAATTTTGTTGGCCAAGCGCCATGTATAGTCCACGTATCTCTTTTCTTAGGATATATGCATTTGTGGTTGGGCTTTTGATGAGTCCAAATTTTACACACAGTAGTAGGCCAATGTTGAGTAAATATCAAGAAATCCCAATCAGTATCACTAGTAAAACTTTGTGGACTTAAACGTTTTATATGTACAAGATGTGCAAAATCCAAGCTGAAATTTTAAAAAAATATTATTACGATTTAAAGTCAAAATATTGTCGAAATGTTTTAAGCTCCAAATTCTCACCTCAAGTACAATATTAATAGCGAAATGACATTTTTATTACACATGTTAGTGTTATAGTAGTCTGTTTTGCAACTGTTCGGTTATAAATAAATTACATAAATTAGTCTACTTCGTTTTTATAAACGACAACAACCAAATAGAATAGAACCAAATTACTATTTTGCTTTGGTGGGTGTTACATTATCATGACATACTTAGAATGTCATGGTGACGTTAACTCTTCGTTCAGAAACATAAAATTAGAAATATAAAGCGATGTAGCTGCTTATTATTTAATATCAGGATTTTTGTGAGATATCAATAATTATTATTTAGCTTATGTATTATAATTATTTATTTATCTATAACTTTATTTTTCAGTTTCGAATGTTATCAATAGATGTCACTAGCAGTAAGAAAAATAAAATTATTACATTTTTATATTTTAGACAGCTGATGACTTAAATTGAACTAAATAATATTTTGTTTGTCCACAAGCTATGTCACAATTCACGGACACAAAGTATAGTCAGACTCGGTTATTATACCGTGTGATTTTTAAAACTATTCTAAAAATATCCTTTTATTTACTTATTTTATTACCCAAATTTTGGAATAACAAGATGGGTCGACAATGCGAGTCAGCCTATAACGCTATGATATTGCAAGCCATAGGCTTAGGTAACTGCTTACCATCAGGCGCGCCGTATCTACGCTAGATTGTCACCATATTGTGCAGGACAGACTGTGCTATTTAGTGCGCTACTGGAATACTAGACACATGGGTTCTAGACGCACTTCTTTATTACATTTACAAAAATTTATATATATTTATTTGTACTACCTAGCAAGGCAAATAAGCATACGGCCCGCCTGATGGTATTTAAGTAGTTACCTAAGCCTATGGCCGCTTGCAACACCGGGGGTATCACTCGCGCGTTGCCGACCCTTTAGAAACCTTTATAACTCCTTTCTTGAAGAACCCCATTCTATAGTCTCTCGGGAAAACCTCGGCAGGGCGCTCATTCCACAACCTAATCGCACGTGGGAGGACATTCCTCTGAAACCGTATTGTACGGCATGATTCGATAGAGGCTCTAAGATGAGAACATAGTATAAAACACAGTCGCTCACGCTGTAAGCTTCAATCAATCAGCCTATCGCTGTCCACTGCTGGACATAGGCCTCTCCCAACACGCGCCATAGCACACGGTCCTCCGCCTTCCGCATCCAGTGCGTCCCAGCGATGTTTTTTAGGTCGTCGGTCCACCTAGCTGGGGACCGCCATACCTTACGCTTACCGAGCCGTGTCTGTACGCTTAGATCTATTAAACTAAGCAGTTTTTCAGCAATATATAGATTGACTAGCTGTTGCCCGCGGCTCCGTCCGCGTGGATGTCGGTTATCGCTGTACAAAGTAGCCTATGTGTTATTCCAGACCATAATCTATCTCTGTGCCAAATTTCATCCAAATCCGTTCAGTAGTTTTTACATGAAAGAGTAACAAACATCCATCCATCCATCCATACTCACAAACTTTCACATTTATAATATAAGGATTTAAGAGAAAGGTTTATATTTCAATCAATCAATTTATTTAAATAAAATTCATGTTTTAAAACTGAGTTTTTCTTTGGCCTTTTCTTTATGTATTATACATGCATGTTATATTTACATGAAATTAAATAAGCCAAGGCGAAGCAAGGCTGAGTCGTTAGTTATATTTAAATAGATAGATACCAATAGGTACCTACTAAGATAGTCATAAATATAAGTCAGTGTTTCATCATCATCATTACAAGAGAGGTAAGGACCTCCACCTTATACAAGTCCATATACAAATACCAGAGGCATCACTTGCATGTTGGCAACCCTATGGTTTTTACACCAGGTTTTTATGATGAAATTTCCCTAGGATTGATGATTTGATTGCCTCGGTGGTCCAGTGGCCGCAGTATGCGCCTGCTGTGCACGAGGTTGTGGGTTCGATTCCCACACAGGACAAAACTTTGTGTGACCCACAAAGAATTGTTCTGAGTCTGGGTGTAATTTGTGTCCGTTAATTGTATGTTTGTAAAGTCCCCCGCGACACAGAGCTTGTTCTCTAGTGCGGGAGTTCTTTAAAAAAAAAAAAAAGGATACAAAAACGTTCTTTGAAAACGCATCCCTAAATGAGCTCTGAAAACTTGTACTCACACACAGGAATACAACTACCCCACTGTGTGCAGTCATTTGGCTGTGGTTTTAAGGTCCTTCCCCAGTCGGGCTTGCTCACTAGTATGGTGTCCTACCTCTTTTTAATGCATGTTGATGTTATTAATTATAATCTAATAAAGAGGAAAACATTTCTTGTTTGTTATGATTTACCTTCAAAACTACTAGACCGATTTTAAAAATTCTTTCACCATTAGAAAGCTACATTATCAGCGGGTAACATAGGCTATATTTTATTGAAAAAAAAAAAAACAGTATCCGTACGAAAACTGAATAAATGGATGTGCCGCTAGTCTGTTATTAATGTAAAATACTCGTAAATAAAGGTAGTAAATACTTCACAAATTGCACGACATTGCCGGCGTCCAGATAACAATGGGTTTTTTATTGTCTGACCCTCTAGACAAGTGGCATAAACGGTAGTCGAAACGAAAAGTCAAAAAAAAAATGTATGGGATTTGACGTAAGTCTACGATATAATGTCGTAGACTTACGTCAAATCCCATACATTTGCTTTTTTGACTTTTCGATTCGACTATCGCTTATGCCACTTGTCTAGAGGGGCTGGTTTGTCGGTAGCTGATCGGTCACGTTGTACCTGTAATATAAGTAAGTACTGTATATGATTTATACTTAAAAAAAAAACGACAACTCCCGAACTTGACTGCCTCGGTGGTCCAGTGGCCGCAGTATGCGCTTGCTGTGCACGAGGTTGTGGGTTCGATTCCCACACAGGACAAAACTTTGTGTGACCCACAAAGAATTGTTCTGAGTCTGGGTGTAATTTGTGTCCGTTAATTGTATGTTTGTAAAGTCCCCTGCGACACAGAGCTTGTTCTCTAGTGCGGGAGTTGTCTTTTTTTTTAATTAAAAAAAAAAAAAAAAAAAAAAACTAGAAAACAAGCTCTGTGTCGCGGGACTTTACAAAAATGGAACACAAATTACATCTACACTCAGAATAACTCTTTGTTTTTTGACACATGCGTTGGCAACACGCAAGTGGTGGCAATTCTGGTATTGCAAGCGTCCATAGGCTACGGTAACTGCATAACATCAGGCGGACCGTATGTTGGTTGCCACCTAAGTACCTAGTATAAAATAAAACATGAAGTTTATCCTGTGTGGTAATCGAAGCCACGACCTCATGCACAGCAAGGGCTTACTACGGCCACTGGACCACTAAGGCAGTCAACATACTTATATAAAAAAAAACAGTAGTTTTATTTGGTCCCTCGAACCAAGAGGACGCTGACCTAAGCTTTTTTCACGATACCGTTCTCAGCTAACCTCATTCCAAGTTTTTCTTTAGCCGTCACTCGCTCTGATGCACCAATGAAAAAAGACTATTGCGTGTTTCACGATACGATGGGCAAGTATCGCCACATAACAACAGATGCATTATGAAGCTTGGTATGATTGCAGCTTACAAAAATAACAGCTGTTATGCTCTTATCTTGTCTTGGGGCTGTCCTTTCGGACAGAGCACTTCGACCCTTGGGGTCTTTTGTGCATGCCCCTTCCTTACCGCTCATCCTTCATCCTGGTCCCTGAACATCTCCTGCATGAGTATCATTTTTTTTTTCGGGACAATCCCACCCACATGCCCACTGCTGTGACTCCTGTAAATCAGGATTAACAGCGGAGTAACCAACTGATACACCGAGCTTTGACACTCGTGCGTCCCGTGGACAACTAAACCTACTGTCTTGAACCCCGCAATGAATTGAATCAAAAGTAAATAGGAGGAGTTAGAAAGAGAAGTTTCCACTTCCCTCCACAGCAAAGCGGGTGACAAAATAAATCTGTATACGTTTGTAACCTATGAAAAGGAGCACCACGAAGGACCTTAAACTACGGGACCTATGTGAGCTACGTTTGATTGTTATTATAGGTATGAATGGCATAAACGTTTCAAAGCACGGAAATTCCCTCCAGATGAGACTAAATCCCCACAGTAGGCCGCTCCAGATGATACATGTAAGCTGTTCAACATAATAGTACGATCATTATACCAAAGACTACACTCCCAGAGTATGTGATGAGCAGAGTACCTCTGATTGGAGCCAGGTGTTGATCATTGACAGTTCGACGAATCAACTAGCTTAAATGAGTGTAACTTGCTCCGAAAGTTACCATGACCCGTAAGGAACTGAGCGACACTGTGATCAATCTCCTGCCATGTCTTCGCCAATTGAGATTATGAGTATCCTTGATGGGGAGGCGCCTATAGTCCTCTGGTTCGGGGTATGCCTGTCCCAGTAGGCTCATTCTTCTTGGGGCCAACGCCTGGTACATGCATAGCGGGTGCCACATTGATTCCTCTTCTTCACCATAGGTCTTGCATGTCGGGCTATTTCACAGGCCCATTTTGTGGAGAAGCTTGTTTGTTGGGTAGTGACCAGTGAGGCACCGGTCACTGCTCTTATTTAGCTCTGCAGTTATGCTCAATGTAACATATTATTGGAACAGCCCGCACGAGAGGTACGGTCGGCCAACCAATGGCTGGAAAGCCAATTTATGAATTTGTGAGAAATCTATTTTTATCTGTAGGTTTAGTCTAATTGTACACTATTACCAAATTCTACAGAAAATATATAATGGTTTTCTTAAAAAACGAGTCTTCATATAGCGGTCTTGTACAGCTAACTCCGTTCCTGTGTGTACTTAGACAGATACACCTCCACTTTACATAAAACTAAAGCCAAATAAGACTATTTCGGTAACGTAGTTAAAGGTGATGATAATTATAATAATATAAAGGCACGCATCGTGAGGAGGTTCCTGTCTCTGCAGCCCTAACCACTTGTAGCTTGGTTCCTATACCCGATACCGGTGGGCCGCCATCTTTTTATATTTCAAAATGTAATTATAAGATCGTAATTAATAAAGAGAATAATAATATATTTAATATTAGATTCATCAGAAGCCGTAGATACAATGACAGTGCATCTCCTGTTCCTCCTCGTTCTAGCAGTCATTTTTGTTTTTCTTCTCTTTCTTGTTTCCCTTGATTATTTTTTATAATGTTTAAGTTGTACACTATATTATATTGAATCTTAATTGCGTTGTCAATTTTGTTTAAAATAAATGAACTACTGTTTGTACGAAGTGATCTAGCGATAATTTCTCTACACTATGTTGCGGTTGCAATTAATTGTGCGCGCGCGCCGCCCGTCCAGCGGCCGCGTGAACACTAACTACCCTCGGATGCCAGGTGCTTTGAAAATGGATTTAAAAAAAGAAATAAAAATTTCTATTTTTAAATCCATTCTAGAGCTGGTCTAATTGGGTTTACAGATACTGTTCTTGATTTAAATTTTACAGGCTCTTGGATACGTAGATTAGGTACTTATATTGGTGACACATAAGTACCTATATAGGTAATGCGTACCTACTTGAATGGTTATCATCTATTTAGTAATCTGTGTCATAGTGTCGATAGAGTGTCAGACTTGCCTGGCCTGTTGGTCTAGTGGTTAGTGGCTCTAACTACTAAGCCAGAGGTCGGGGGTTCGATTACCACACGCGACAAAACTTTGTATGATTCATTAAATGTTTGTCCCTAGTCTAGGTGTAATTTGTGTCCGTGAATTGTATGTTTGTAAAGTCCCCTACGACACAGGGCTTGTTACTTAGTGCGGGAGATGTCTTTAAAAAAAGAAAAATAAAAAAAGATACATATAATTGTTGTTTTGGTGGTCACCTCACTAATTCAAAACAATGCCTGGGTTACGTAGTAACTATTTAATAATCTGTGGCCTGGGTTCGTTCCTACAGTAGGTTAAATGTCGGCATGGCGTAGTAATTATTATTAAATTCTATATTCTACTTTGTGCCATTCAACATTACATATGAAGTTTCATTTAGTAGGTACCTACCTGCCTCAAATTATTAGCTAGCCGTTATTCTAGAACTACCCCTGATTGTAAGCAGCTAAGTTATGCTAAAAAAAATGACTTCGAAACAAACATTTTATAGATCAAACAAAGATTTGCATCGTTTAGAAATCGAACCTACAACACTTGGCGTAGTGTTAGTGAGGTGACTTCTTAACCACTAGACTAAGAAAGAAAGAAAGAAAAGCTATGGAAGAGCGGAGCCTCCTAACACAGACAATATTTTGTCTAAAAGGAGACTCCAATCACTATCTAACAAAAATGTACTTATTAACGAAATAAACATTTTGAATTTTGAATTTATTCGAACATACACTGCCAGATACAAACAAAAACAATAGACACACAATAACAAAAACAAAAAAAAATCCTGTGTGATGTCAGAAAGGGTCCTAATCTCAGCTCTGTGCTGCGGCATTTAAACTGCAGCGCTGATATTCTGATCAGCCCCTCTAGACAATCAAACGGTAGTCGAATCGAAAAGTCAAAAAAACAAATGTATGGAAATTGACGTAAGTTATCGACATTACATCGTAAACTTACGTCAAATCCCATACATTTGCTTTTTTGACATTTCGATTCGACTACTGTTTATGCCACTTGTCTAGAGGGTCAGGCCTTGGTGAAGTCACGGTCAGTTATATACCTATGTAATAAACGTAAGCTAAAGGCTAAGCGTAGAATCAAAATCTTTACTCATAAAACCTATAGAAAACATTACCAAAAGTTTTACTAAATTAAACTTTCGATGTCAACATCGAATTAAAGAAGTTATTTAACAAAATCGTCCAGTTCGTCCGCTCGGTAGCTCGACGAGATAAATTAATTCTTAGGGCACCTTGCGGTCTCAATGTCAGCGGTTCGATGACACGATCTCAGCGACCCTTGAGATAAATGCCTGCAGAGCGATGCACCTACGCACTCCTCGATCGAACGTCCGTTGGTAATTTTTCAATAAAACCTCACTCGCTTTTGTCCTGGATTGCATTCAATTTTGTTACGCTCTAGTTTTATTACAGAACTACCGACTTGTCCCGGCTTCGGACGGGCAATTCTGAGGCACGTTTTTAAATATAAAATATAGCCTATGTTACCCATTGATAATGTAGCTTTCTAATGGTGAAAGAGTTTTTAAAATCGGTCCAGTAGTTTCAGAGCCTATTCAATGCAAACAATCGAATCTTTCGTCTTTACAATATTAATATAGTATAGATTTATCGTTGCGTCGTTGTGTCTACCAATAGGTAGACTATACATTTAAATTGTAAGTACTAAATTAAATTTAGGGAACTAAATTGTAATTTTTTCCATTATTTCCACCCTGTCCTGCTCTTTGTGCATCTTCTTCTTTTTCACTCGACCTGGAGCTATGGTAAGTATTACTTATAATCAGGCGGGCCGTATGCTTGTTTGCTACCTAAGTTGTATGATGATGTATTTGCTACCTAAGTGGTATAATGATGACTGCCTCTTTGGTCCAGTGGCTGCAGTATGCGCATGCTGTGCACGAGGTTGTGGGTTCGATTCCCATACAGGATAAAACTTTGTGTGACCCACAATGAGTTGTTCTGAGTCTGGGTGTAATTTGTGTCCGTTATTTGTATGTTTGTAAAGTCCCCTGCGACACAGAGCTGGTTCTCTAATGCGGGAGTTGTCTTTTTAAAATATAAATATGTATTTAACGTTTTATCGAATTATGCATGTTAGTTGATAGGTTTTACAAAGGTAACGTCGATTATCCAGGTATCTGTGATCGGAAACCAGAGAGTTGAGCTACCAAGGGAGTGGTTACCCTATGAATGGGGGACCGCATAGTGGTATTCCAAGCGTCTCCGTGCTTCGGAGGGCACATCAAAAGTCGGCCGTCTGTCTCAAACACTACAGAGGTTTATATAGGTTCTGAATAACTCTGTCACCTTATTAGCCATTAACAACTTGATAAAAAAAAACAAAATAATAAACTGAGATGCCTGTGATAAAGAATTAAAGTAGCTGGTCCCACGGCGCAATGTGTATGTGACCGTAAAAGCTCGCACTAAGGTAAATCCTACGATTCCTATCTGTAAGTGTTAAAAAACCGAAAAAGTCCAATTTTTCTGTGATAATCGCTAATTTCGGATTTTTAAGGGTAGGTTAGATTATGACTTTATGAGAGGTATATTATTATAGGCATGCAGCCTATCACAGAAACCCTCCTGTGATGGGACAGCGTCCACGGTGCGCAGAGCAACGTTTTTTTTACCCACAAAAAAGCAACGGATTTAAAAAGAAGGTTACGATTATCGAAGACTATTTCGGAGTTCTACCCCTCGAAAGTTGGTAAATCTTTAGATTTACCTTGTTGAAAGCTTTACAGTAACACGTACACAAATACACATAGAATCCAGACAGATCAACGTACTAGTCACCCCACAGGTCAAAATATCAAGTGAAAAGCAAGCCCAGGGGTGGGACAACGCACTAATACTAATGAACTCTATATAACTTGTTTGTGTACCTGTACAGGTGAACTTAAGGTTTTATTGATAATTGTGTTTGTTTTTAATTATCTAAGGGCGAGGGAGCACGCAGTGCTATAGCAGGTACCTTTACTGCAGTAGGGTCGAGTAAAGTTATTATTTTGGTTTTATTTTTATACGGCTAATGCGAAAATCTAGAGTTCCACTTGATGGTAAGCAGTTACCGTACGCTATCAACTCTTCCGTCGCCGGCGAACTGGGCGGCGTCGGCGCGTCTACGAGCGTTTGATGCCACCATAGTGAGGGTGCGGGGAGACTGGGGCAGCAGTCTCACCCGTACCCTTCCGCAGAGAGACAGTGTTCCCGATGCGCCCGGACACCGTCACTGAGGATGGAGCCCGCGTAAAGCGGGCAGTCGCTGGGTCGATCACTGACGTCATTATCAGGTTCCAGTGGTCCACCCGTGAAGGCGTGTGTTGGTGCACAGGGGGGTTTTAATCGGTATGCCGGCCGCCCACCATCTTTGAGCCGGAGAGTCCGACATAACCGCCTCGCTACCTCCATGCGGGGCGGTATGCGTAAAGCATTTCCCCTCTACAAAAAAAAAAGGCTATCAACTCTTACGATACCTGGAGCATCACTTGTGAGTTGCCGACTCTTAAACTTGACATCAGGACTTTATGATAAAGTCCTGATGTCAAGTTTAAGAGTATAAGAACCTTGTAATAGAAAAAAGAAAAAAGATTATTTTAAAAATAATTTTCGTTTATCTCAGAGATCTTTAAGTATTGGTCAAAACCAATACCAACAGGTCTCTAGGGCTTATTTAAGACTGACATACCAATGATAGTATAAATAATTTTAACAAAAAAAAAACCGACTTCAGTACGGCAAGTTGCAGAATTTCAAAAACCTTAAAAACGGCTAGATTACATTGTTTAATTATGAAGTTCCGTTGCCTAACTACCTTAGCAACCATAATGGAAACTTATTTAATCGTAAAATACTTATTATTGAGAAGTTCAGGTGGCCATCTGTGGTCTTCTTCATCAGTTTTACTTCATCATATTATACTTTCTGAATGCAAATGTTTGATGTGTTGTTAAAAATATTGAAATTGATGTGTGCCTATAATTTTTGAGGAGTTCCCTCAATTCCTCATGGATCCCATCATCAGAACTTTCTTTTGATGAAAATGGGACCAAACTGAAAGTATGTCCTCTCAGACAAAAAAACATAAATGAGAGAGTTCTGCGGTAACAAACATAAAAAAAAATATACACACGAATTGATAACCTCCTCTTTTTTAAGTCGGTTAAAAAGAAAATCATATGTACGTTGCTGTTCTTGCCACCGTTTGTTTTGATACGCATTGGATTGTGCAAAGGATAGTTCATGCGGAGAGGTATAATTATCCATCACGTTGAGAGTTTTTGCACAAAGGTTCCTTCCCTTGAACAGTCACGCGGCTGAACATCTTACCGCTAGTCAGAGAAAAGCATCGTCTATTATTAATATTCATTACAAACCAGCCTGCATTAAAGAAGCTAGTATACATCGATGGTCTAGAAGACAAATGTAAAAAAAAATTAAAAAAGTTAATGTAAAAAAAATGCCTAAAATGTATTTAAATAAGCATGCTTATACATTTGGCATTAAAATATAAAATTATCATTTTTTTTAATTAGCACATTTGTCTTCTAGACCATCGACTTATATCCATAGATAACCATGCTCTCTTGGTAGCTTAATTTGGTAATCGTTTATCAATCAATGAGTGTATCTGGTTCAATTAATCAGCCTATCGCAGTCCACTGCTGGACATAAGCCTAATAACACGCGCCTGTCCTCACACGCACACGGTCCTCCTCACGGTATCTGGTTATCCTAATAATATTATAAACGCGAAAGTTTGAATGTATGGATTGATGGATGTTTGTTACTCTTTCACGTAAAAACTACTGAACGGATCTGGATGAAATTTGGCACAGAGATAGATTATGGTCTGAAATAACACAGACTTTTTACAGCGATAACCGAAATCCACGCGGGCGGAGCCGCGGGCAACAACTATTCATTCATAAATCTTTTTCAGTCAGCGAACCTAGCAGCAGGCAAATTAGCTGACGTCTCATTTGACATTTTCATAGACTTCACAGTGTGATTGATCAAAATGAATATATTATGATTGTTTTTTTTAAATTTTAGCAATAGCTTGGCTATATTTAATACGCATCTCTTAGTTGAATTTCAGTTTCATATAATACTAGCTGACCCAGCAAACGTTGTTTTGCTACTAAAATAGTAATATCGCTATTAAAAAATGGGGGTTGATCGTAGAGGGGTAAAAAAATTAAGGGTTGTATGTATTTTTTAATGCTGAATCACAAAAAAATAATAACAAAAATGTTGTCTAAAAACCTAAATAAAAAAATTGGGGGTGGACCACCCTTAAAATTTAGGGGGATGAAAAATAGATGTTGTCCGATTCTCAGACCTACCCGATATGCACACAAAATTTCACGAAAATCGGTCGAGCCGTTTCAGAGGAATTCAATAACGTACACCGTGACACGAAAATTTTATATATTAGATTTTACTGCTATCACATTGATAATTTAATTGTAGATAGCAAAACAGTAAGTTTACGGCACTTTTTCTTCCCAGCGACGTATTCAAAATAACCAAGACGAATACGCGAGCAACTACTGAATAGTTAGTATGTATGTGCTAGGATACAACTCGTAAATAGATAAGCTATTTATGTTGTACTATCAGTATTCTACACATTACTATTCTAAGACTTATACAACTAATAAACCGATTCACAAACATCGTGACTTCTGTCAGACAGCGCACGCATGTGAGTGCAGTTTCTGCACTTAATAACATTAATACTAATAGCTTTCTTACCTAGAATCGAAAGCACACATATGTATACACACCATGGAATAAATTTCACGCTTTTTCTTGTACGCCTACAATTAATTGCTTTTAATTATTGTTTATCTTAGAATATGGTAAATAAAAACATAATAAAAGAAATATGAGCATTGTTTATTATTGTTATGTCGATGGTCTAGGAGACAAATGTGCTAATTACAAAATTTTGATAATTTAATATTTTAATGCCAAATGTATGAGCATGCTTATTTAAATACATTTTAGGCATTTTTTTGACATTTAAATATTAAATTATCAAAATGTTGTAATTAGTACATTAATTGTCTTCTAGTCCAAATTCATAAATTCATATATATTGTTCTTTTTGTTTTCTTTTATAAGACAACTCCCGCACTAGAGAACAAGCTCTGTGTCGCGGGGGACTTGACAAACATACAAATAACGGACACAAATTACACCCAGACTCAGAACAACTCTTTGTGGGCCACACAAAGTTTTGTCCTGTGTGGGAATCGAACCCACAACCTCGTGCACAGCAGGCGCATACTGCGGCCACTGGACCACCGAGGCAGTCCAATTATATGGCAGTGAATAATGGATTTTAGAGATATTGCGACCATAGAGTTCCTTATTTTTTCATTCCTTCATTCCTTTTAATACTTGTGCATAAATTGAAATATTGATTACCTTTTTTTTAGTACATACCTACCTACCTATTATTTGCTAATACAACTATTTTTTTGGTAATTCTTGGAAAGACCTCCACGATACGGATGAATAAACTTTATTATTTATTTATTTATTTAAGGACAACCAACACAGCATACACTTATAAACATTAAAACAATTCAAACAAAGGAGATTCCTGGTAAAGTGTTGCCTTAATTAAAGGCTGCCACGGCATGCGTTATACAATAATATTGGAGCAATAACTAAATACAATAAGTAAGTAAGTAACTGAAGAAAAACTTAAGTTTTCTCACTTGAACGCGTCATTCAATACAGATCTTAATCTAAATTTATTTAGAGGGTAAGACATGTCAAAAATAAGGTCAGGTAAGCGTGACAGACGACTGTATTGCAACTGCATTCTGTTAATAGGAGAAAAGTGACCTAAATTACTTTTGAAACTTTTAGCAGAGAAAGGCTGATATCTGGATAGACGAACTAGTTTGTAAGGCACATTAATATTTATTATTATTATTTTTAGTAACATATTTATTTTTTAGCTATGGGCAGGGCACTTAACACGCAGAACCGATAACCGTTAGGGCAGAGAGGTTCTGGAGGCGCGACCATGAACTGGAAGACGCAGCAAAGTCAGACATCGAACAAAGTGGACCGCCGATCTATTAAAGGTTGCGGGGAACCGTTGGCCAAGGTCTTGAATGCTATAGAAATCTTTGGAGAATGCCTCTGTCCAGCAGTGGACATCTTTTGCTTGAAATTATAATTTTCTTTTTGACTGACTGGCACATTGGACTAAGGTACCTACCGTACAGGAATTAGGAGAGGCCGATTTCTAGCTGGGGACTAAAACAAACTGATTGCTTGTTATCTAGTAATCAGATATTCGACCGCAAGATATTTTTTGGCTAACATATTATGGAAGCGGTGGATACATCTCACGAAGAACTAAACAACACTAAAAGTGTTTTAGTCCTGGATTTTTCTATAACGAAGTGCTTTCCATAATAACCAACATCTGAGCCTCTAGACAAGTGGCATAAGTGATAGTCGAATCGAAAAGTCAAAAAAGAAAATGTATGGGATTTGACGTAATTTTACGACATTAAATCGTATACTCACGTCAAATTCCATACATTTTATTTTTTGACTTCGATTCGACTATCGCTTAAGCCACTTGTCTAGAGGCTCTGAACTTTAGGTAAATATGCATCAGAATATCCGATCTCAATTGATAACACATACAAAACTCAAATTACAGCTCTATAAACCAAGCTAGATCATTTTACAAAACGGCCATTGCTCTCAATCGCATTAAAAATTAATGCAATATTGCAAAAAACATCGATCGCGCGTGCGTTTCCGGACGGAGTATGCCATTGCAAAAAGCGTGCGCGCGCGCCGCCATACTCCGTGACGCGTTTTTCTAAGTAATTAATGTAGTAAAGTGTGCTGGGCACGCATATGGCTATGTATTATAGCCAATTTACACTTGCAGGATCAGTTATTCTAGGCAGGCGCCCGATCGGCATCAGCTCTCAGGTTAATTGTCCAGTCTAGGCTAGATTTATTGGAAATGTGTTGAAGTTTGTAGGGGATAATGTTAAATGTAAGTGTGTTGCAATTATGTTTGTTTGCGCTGGTTTTTTAATTTTTACGGTCGAATTTTAAAGTCTGAAAGTTTTTGACCACCGGGCGACCTCCACTACCCAATAATGATGAACATGAAAGTCTATAACATAAATATTATAACATAGCAGCACGTTTTCTCGTCTCGAAGGTATAGGCAGAGGCAGAGGTATATATAGCCTATGTTTATTTTTGGCTATAAGCTCCCTTCCAATTTACATGGAACACATTCTACTTAATATAAACTATTAAGTAGAATGTGTTCCATGTAAATTAATGATTAATTTTGTATTTAGTAAAGTCAGCTATTGTGAACGCCATTTAGGAATTGTATCTGTATACATCAGTCTTATGAAAAGAAAGCTAAAGTATAGCAAGTTATTTTGATTTTGTTTATAAATCATACTTGAGTGTCTAATCTATAGGTACTAATATTGAAAAACTGAAGAGTTTGTTTGTTTGGTTGAACGCGCTAATCTCAGAAAGTACTGGTTCGATTAGAAAAAAACGTTTTTATTGGACAGTGCATTTATCCAGGAAGGCTATAGGCTATATAACATTACGCTATGATCAATAGGAGCGGAGCAGTAGTAGCAGTAATAAATATAAGGTACAGTTTGTAATATACCAAAATGTCACTCTATCTCAATAAATGTAATTCTTTTTTTAATATTCTAACGACGTGATTTATTTAACTTTGGACACAAAGTACACCCAGATATTTATGGATCACACAAAGTATTGTCCTGTGTGAGAATCGAACCCACAACACCCATTTTAAGAGAGGTAGTCGGTGTTTTCATTAGATGTATGAAATGCTTATCTTTATATATATATTTCTTGTGTGCGTGTGTATGTCACTGAACACCTCCTAGACGGCTGGACTGATTTTGATGAAATATTGTGTGTGTGTTCGGGTAGGGCCCTGGATGGTTTAGATTCACAATTGGACCCGGTAGGTGGCGCTGCTGTCGGTATTTCAGCTTTTTCAGGCAGGACGACGTCTGCCAGGTCCACTAGTAATATATATTCTTCTTTTTATTTATTTGTAGGAAAGCTTACAGACTTATTACAATTTTGATTTATACATAATAATATATAATTAGGTTGCTAATTAAAAGCTTCTAAAATCTTATATTAAAACATCATTTTTTTATTGAGAAAAAACTAAATAATTAAAAAATTGAGATTCTACCAAGTGAAACGGAATAAGTAGGTACCTAGGTGATAAAAAGAAAATATAATATATAAAAATATATAAATATGTTTTAGGCATAACTTGCGTGTTGTCGACTTAAAAAATCGTATCACCAAGGTTTTGTGATAGCAATTATTAGCAAAAACTTTATTTTAAGAACTCATTTATCCGGGCATATATAAAAAAGAATATGATCTATCTCTAAGCCAAATTTCATCTAGATCTTCTTTCATCAGAATCTTTTGCACTTATAATATTACTAGCTGTTGCCCGCGGCTCCGCCCGCGTGGATGTCGGTTATCGCTGCAAAAAGTAGCCTATGTGTTATTCCAGACCATAATCTATCTGTGTGCCAAATTTCATCCAGATCCGTTCAGTAGTTTTTACGTGAAAGAGTAACAAACATCCATCCATCCATCCATTCTTACAAACTTTCATATTTAAAATATTAGTAAGGAAGTAAGTTTGTAATTTTTACATTAAACCTTAGCCAAAGAATAATATACCGAGAGACTATAGCATGGGGTTCTTCAAGAAAGGAGATACCTATAAGGTTTTTAAAGGATCGCCAACGCGCGATTGATAACCCCTGTACAAGCCTCTATAGGCTACGGTAACTGCTTACCATCAGGTGGCTCGTGTGCATTCCACTACAGTTTTATACTGGCCATGTTCTGCTTCCATTTAAGTATAATTAAGAATCAACACTAACAATAGGTGTCTACAAATAAGGAATGTAGTTTAAAATAGCGATGTGTCGGCGCCCGCGCACCCTGTGACGTTCGAAGGAATCCAACTCGGAAATGAGTCAGAGCCGCGTACTGACTCACTGAACACACTTAGGGAATGTGGTTTGAGCCTTTAGTTCTTTTATATTGCGTTCTTACTATATTAGTGGTCTCTTTTAAGTTTAAATAAAAGATACTTTTGTTGTATCTATTTATTTATTTATTTTGGGTACCTATGTATATTGTGTTTTTATGTTTATCTTTTTTTATCTAAACAGACAACTCCCGCACTAGAGAACAAACTGTGTGTCGCGGGGGACTTTACAAACATACAATTAACGGTCAAAAATTACACCCAGACTCAGAAGAGTTCTTTGTGGGCCACACAAAGTTTTGTCCTGTGTGGGAATCGAACCCACAACCTCGTGCACAGCAGGTGTATGCAGCGGCCACTGGACCACCGAGGCAGTCAACTAACTTACTTACAATAAGCATAAGCAAGGCAGTTAGTAACCTTATAAATGCTTATTGTAGGGTCATCCCACTGAAAACTAGCGCTGTGGCATGAGTTTTTTTATGCTTCAGCAAGTAGCTGAGTGGGGAGACCTATTGTTGGTAAATTTGTTTGATTTTTTTAAATTTTATTTTTTATTAAGTGCTTGTTTTCTGTTCTGTTTTATCAACAATAAATATTTTTATTTATTTCTTTCTTTCTTTCTATATTGGGTTCGATCCCCACCTAGGATCTTTGTATGATGAGCATAAATGTTCGTTCTGTGTCTTGGTGTTATTTATCTATAATATATTATTATATGTATTTAGAAATATATAAGTATGTTTATCAGTTGTCTGGTTACTATAGTACAGGGTGTACCTAGTTTGGGATCAGATGGCGGTGTGTGAGTTGTCCCAAAAATATTATTGTTATATAGAAAATCTTACTAAGTCATAATGCAAAAAATTGGATGGATGCACTTACTCAATTACGCCAAAACAGCTGAACGGATTTGGATGAAATTTGGCCAAGAGTAGGCTAGGTTAGTGCTAGGTCATAGGCTAGTATTTATCCCCTGGGATTGTATGCGTGGGCGAAGCCGCGGAAGCTGTACACTAAGTAAGAGAGGTAGGACTCCGTACAAACGAGCAAACCCGACTGGAGAAGACCCCCATCTTACAGAAGACCACAGCCAACAGCCATACATCCATCCAATCTTTTGCACTTATACGGATCTGGATGTTTTTTTTTTTTATTTATCCAACTTCCGCACTAGAGAACAATCTCTGTGTCACGGGGGACTTTACAAACATACAATTAACGGACACAAATTACATCCAGACTCAGAACAACTCTTTATGGGTCACACAAAGTTTTGTCCTGTGTGGGAATCGAACCCACAACCTCGTGCACAGCAAGCGCATACTGCGGCCACTGGACCACCAAGGCAGTCAATTTGACACAGAGATAGATTATAGTCTGGAATAGCATAAATATAGGCTACTTTTTATAGCGATAACTGACACATCCACGCGGGCGGAGCCGCGGGCAACAGCTATTATTATATAAAAACATATTGTTTTCTAAGTACCGTACATTTGCTCGCATCATTGGCCAGAGTCGTTGATCCCGTAGAACAATCAACAACTCGTACATTGTTTGTTTATTTAAATTATACACGTAATGTATGTATTTTGTGTTAGAACTATGTGAATACACATTATGATTACTATTATGGATAACGGCCGGCTGATTCTCTAAGAAACAACGATGGCAAACTGACAGTTGTGATTGCTCGGTGACGGCACAATCTATAGACTAAACGTCAAAAAGGCTCGGTTTTTGCTCTTACGGAATACCGATTTTCAGTCTGACAGCCAGATTGCTCGGTTTTTGCGGTGGCTCGGTTTTTGCTGTTACGGAATACCCCTACTGGTCTAAATCGTGTAATATTTTAGAGGTCAATCAATTATATTATATTAAGAGTGGTAGGGCACCATACTAGTGAGCAAGCCTGACTGGGGAAGGAACTCCACCTTACAAAAGACCACAGCCAAATAACTACAGTGTAGTTGTGTTCCTGTGTGTGAGTACAGGCACAGATTACTAAAGAGTTACTACGTAACAGATACTTCACTCAGAAGAAAATTACCAATACCTACTGCTATAATAGCCTACTCTGTCGCGTCAGCAACCGCTGCAAGCTAAAATGTGCCTAAATGCTCAAGCGTACAGTTGTGATTGCTTCGCACCGCGCGATCCCACAGCAATCACGGGGCTGCCTCTTTGATAAAATTAAATTAACATAAATAACTATTTGTGTCGATTTTATCTCATTTAGGGATTAGTTTTGAAAGAAACGTATTCCTATCCCAGGGATCCACGCCTGTTTTGGTCGAGATATTGTGCTCATTGACCGTTCCTCGAAGCGTGTCAGGTATGCCACTCATACTCTCGAAAAACCTTTCTTGGATGACTGGTCTCGATAATAGACACTCATCGTTCTTGGTATAGTTATAGAAGAAAATATAACAACAGACTTAATTACATGTTTTTAATACTTTTTAAATAAACGTAAACAAAGGATAATAACACAAACAAATTATCTATAACTAGGGGTCGCCCACGATTTCGTCCGCGTGGTAATTTGGAACTCAGAAAATAATAATATTTTTTTTCTCGATTTGCAACATATCTCACTACTGCTCCACTCCTATTGATCATAGCGTAATGTTATATAGCCTATAGGCTTCCTGGATAAATGCACTAATCAACAAAAAAAAATTTTTTCTAATCGAACCAGTACTTTCTGAGATTAGCGCGTTCAACCAAACAAATAAACTCTCCAGCTTTATAATTATTAATTAGATATAAAAATGAAAGCTGAATGTGTTGCTAAGCGTAAATCTCGAAAACCCCCTGAAAACTAAATAAATGTCCACTGTAGTCGGGAAAGTTTGTAAGTATAGATGGATGGATGTTTTTTTGTTACTCTTTCACGTAAAAACTACTGAACGGATCTGGATGAAATTTGACACAGATATAGATTATGGTCTGGAATAACCCATAGGCTACAGCGATAATCGACATCCGCGCGGACGGAGCCGCGGGCAACAGCTAGTAACTAATAATACCATGTCAATATCTATCAACAAAACTGCTAAGTAATAAATTCTAAGCCAAAGTTATATAGCTAGTTTGTGCCATTTAAATCTAATTAATCATTTAATTGATGAATGAACTGACACTATATAATGAAGTCTTTGTTTATATGTAGTAAGTAGGTACGCTCGAATGTTGACCTTGGCGGGCTTTGAACCCGCAATACCTACCTACGTAGAGGAAGTAATTTCGTGCACGTGGCCGATTCCAGAAGTTAGCGATAATGTGAATTTGTAGATTGTTTATATTACATCTATATTTATATACTTACTTATTTTCTGTATGTGTATATGTCACTGAACTCCTCTAAAACGGTTGGACGGATTTTGATGTTTTTTTTGTGCGCGTTTGTGTTGGTCCCTGGATTCTCGGCGCTTATCTCTTTGGACCTGTTGTATGGCATTAATACTTGAAATGTAAAAGAGCGCTGGAGACCTGTACCTACTCATACACAAGAACACAACTAAATGCTGTGTTAAAGTCCATTGGGTTAAAGTCCTTGCTCGCTACTTCTCTTAATATCAAAGTCAAAGTCAAACTCATTTATTCAATTAGATCAAATACATGATACTTGTGAACTTTATGAACGTCATAAAAACAAATGCCAGCATACTTTTTCCTACGGCTAATTACTCAAGCTAATTACTCAAGAAACTCGGAGAAGAATTGGCAAGAAACTCGGGTCACTCTTTTTAATCGCCAGAATATAACATTTACAATTTGGTATAGGTTACAATATTAGTGGTAACGAAAAGGAATCGTCAACAACCTTGAGCATTTGGGCTAAGCAAACACGAATCACCACACACTAATTCCCTAGGCGAGCGCAGGTATACAGACAGTTGTACTCTTTAAATAGACGTCTTATTAATTTTTAATAAATTAAAATTCAAACTTATTTTAAATATAACATAACCAATTTACAGGTGTATGTTTTCTTCAAATATTGTTTTTTTTTCGTATTGTTTGATAAAAATATAATGGTTACATCTCAATAATTTGGTGCTGATTCGATGATTTTTTACAAACTATTTAGAATTAATATATAATTTTTGACATGACTATATTATGAAACACATCTTGTAGATTAATACTGTACTTTTTGGCAGACATTTGTCTATAAATGCCAACAAAAAATGGTTTCATTTACACCTCATTTTCATAATTTTTTGAGAGAGGGGCCTTAAAATATTTGATTAGATCAATGACAAACGACTCATATCACTAATATTCATAAATACACCGTTATCTAGATACACGTGTTAGGTGTGTATGATTATATTATTATAGCCTCTTGTGGATGCCGTTGCTGCCTACACGACATATGATACGTTGGGCCAACATACGCCTATGTAGGTTTTGTAAAGTTATACATTACAATTTTTTTTATACTACCAAGGTGGCAAACAAGCATACGGCCCGCCTGACGGTAAGCAGTAACCGTAGCCTATGGACGTTTGCAACACCAGGGGTGTCACTCACGCGTTGCCAACCTTTTAAAAACCTTACAACTCCTTTCTTGAAGAACCCCATGCTATAGTCTCTTGGGAAAACCTCGGCAGGGAGCTCATTCCACAGCAATTTCATTGTGGCCTTTTGTAAAGTCCTTCCCCTGGTGAGCTTTTGGTGCTCTATCTCTCCTAAGGTAGGAGTCAATCAATTCTACAACGGATACCTTTAATTACACACATAGACACAGAGCTTGTTTTCTAGTGCGGGAGTAGTTAAAAAAAAAAATTGGGTACACAATTGAAGAACAAACAATCTGACAAATATGTGTGACCCACTGAATAATTTGTAATTCGAACAATTTGATATTTCAATGTTTCGACTTATATGAGCATAATTAGCACTGTAGGACTAGAAACATAAAATAGTAGCGTATGCCTGCAGCATGCTGGCATACGCCCGTGTAGAGGTTTTTTTAAATAAAATAAAGTCTACATGCTATTCTGATATATAAGCAATAACATTGTCAAGTTTTACCAAAATCCTTCCAGTAGTTTACAGGTCTCATATAGGGATGCGTTTTGAAAGAAACGTATTACGTATTAACGCATCCATCAGGCGGGCCGTGTGCTTGTTTGCCACCTTGATAGTATAAAAAAAAAGCCGGGTAAAAAAAAAAGGGTTGGCCACAAAAGGGATACTTTGGGTATTGCAAGCGTCCATAGGCTACGGTTACTGCTTAACATAAGACGGGCCGTGTGCTTGTTTGCCATCCAAGAAGCATAAAAAAGTAGTTTTTGGGTGAAGGAGTAACAAACATCTATCCTCACATACATTCGCATTTTATAATATTTTTAGAATACTTATTACGAATCGAATATACTTATCATATATAAGCGCTACGTCCGAATTTCGCACAGGTGGACATTTATTTTATTTCATTTCAAAATACAGCCTATGTTATCCGCTGAAAATGTTGCTTTCTAATGAAAGAAATTTTAAAATCGGTCCAGACCCTCTAGACAAGTGACATAAACAGTAGTCGAATCGAAAAGTCAAAAAAAAAATGTATGGGATTTGACGTAAGTCTACGATATAATGTCGTAAACTTACGTCAAATCCCATATATTTGCTTTTTTGACTTTTCTATCCGACTATCGCTTATGCCACTAATTGTCTAGAGGGGCAGTAGCTTTTGAGTTACATCGTAACAAACAAACAAAAAATCCTTTCCTTATTATAATATTAATTAAGATTATGTATACGCTGCTGCTAGAACTTATGGCCCCAATATATTCATACAATATTTCAGTATAACCTACTTTTTACGCCACAGATGACAAGATTTCATTCATTCATTCGTTCATTGAACTATAACACACAAGGTGTTCATGACCGATTATCTCGTACACCACCGCCTCCTACCGTGCGTTACATGGCAACTGACAGTTATTTTGAGTGGTTTCTGTGCTATCACTCGCTTCGCAATCTAGGTTACACGCGCCATTGTGACGTCAGAGCCTTTGCTAACTATGTACGGTGACCATAATCATGGAAGGACATGAATTGAAATCATGTATACATTTATTGTTTCAGTTTCCGTGTGGAGACGGATTAAGAATACAAATGTCACCACCCCATCCCATCCCGTGGGTGTCGTAAGAGTAGACTAAGGGAGTAAATCAGGCAGACAATATCCACTGCAAGAAAAGGAAAACTCGAAAAAAAACCCTATACCAACCCGTCTGGCCAGCTTAGTATAGGGTAACCTCAATTATCTGACGTCGCCGTCGCGGGAGCTAAAGCTTAATACCTGTCGAAGTCTACAACAACCTAAATGCTGCAAATTGTAAAGATGTTGTAATAAAATATGTCTTAGATTTTATTTATTTTTTATTCTACTTAGGTAGCCTGATGTTAAGCAGGTACCGTAGCCTATGGACGCTCTCAATACCAGTAGTATCTTGCGTGTTGCCAACCCATTTTTTTACACCAGCGCTTTGTGATGGAAGTATACCTGGGATAGGAATACGTTTCTTTCAAAACGCATCCCTAAATGAGCGCTGGAGACCTGTACTCATACACGAGAACACAACTACACCACTGTGTGTAGTTATTTGGCTGTGATCTTCTGTAAGGTGGAGGTCCTTCCCCAGTCGGGCTTGCTCGCTAGTCCAAGCTCGACTGGGGAAGGACCTAGCCCTACCTATCTATATTGTTTGTAAAAGTTAATGTCCGATGCCGTGGCTGATATACCACAGTTAAGCCCTTGATGGTTTTCGTGGTTTCACAATTTATGTAGCAACATGATTAAAATAAAAAAAATAAGCTTATAATATAGAAGTATAGTTTTAAACACACACATTTATACCTAGGGATATACGAGTAGTATTCGTCAAGACAAATCTAATGAGCCCAAACACGGCAGTGCCATCGTTTTTTATTGAGGAGTTCCTATGGCTACCTTCCGACTGCATCATCAGCCCCTCTAGATAAGTGGCATAAGCGATAGTCGAATCGAGAAGTCAAAAAAGCAAATGTATGGGATTTGACGTAAGTTAACGACATTATATCGTAGACTCACGTCAAATCCTTCAAATCATTTGTTTTTTTGACTTTTCGATTCGACTACCGTTTATGCCATTCTTTTTTGACTTTTCGATTCGACTATCGCTTATGCCACTTGTCTAGAGGCTCAGATCAGCTCCATGGTAGTGACGTAGGTAAAACATTCAGCTCAATCGTATACTGGGAAGTGATTCAAATCTTGCTTGCAATATTTAACCTAAATGACAAACCTACTAACATACATTTCAAGTTAAATAAAAGTTTGTAAAAATGCGTGTTGTGAAAACTACTTTTGTAAACATAAAGCTGAGTTTTATGATGTATTTTTTAAAAACAAGACTTCTGTGTGTACACACGGCAACGGAGAATTTTGAATACAGGACCGCTATATGAAGATTAGTTTTTTAGGAAAACCAATGTATAAATTTGTGTAAAATATAGTTTTATCTGTAGGTTCAGTCTAATTGTTACCAAATTCCAAAGAAATATTTATAAGGGATTTTTTCAAATCCTATACATTTGCTTTTTTGATCTCCGTTGCCGTGTAGGTATAACATTACTAAACATTTTCTAACATGAAAACATTTTTTAACATTTGTGATTAAATGTTTGATAACAAATGTTTACTAACGTTACTAAACATTTTCTAACGGCAATGTGGGAGCACCATAAGACATCGTCAGTTTAGGTCTTACAAAACTCTCTCTGGTTTCTCCAAACGTCTATCGGTCAATAACTGTATCAGCCCGTGCAAACAATTCGGGGAAATTACCATTATCTTTGAGCATTGTAGGTGTATTGATCTAAATTTAATTGTAGGCTATAAGTAGTATATTAGAGGTAGTGAATGTATGTGTTTAGTATTTAATGACCCTGAGTGCTGTGGCGAAGTTCGTGGGTTTGATTCCCACTCAAGACTTATGTGTGATGAGCACGATTATATAAGTTATGTGTCTGGATACTATCTGATTTAGTTGCCATAGTTGGCTGTGACAAGTTTTTTATTTTGACTTTTACAAACATACAATTAACGAACACAAATTACACCCAGATTCAGAACAATTCTTTGTGGGTCATACAAAGTTTTGTACTATGTGGTAATCGAACCCACAACCTCGTGCACAGCAGGCGCATACTGCGACCACTGGACCACTGAGGCAGTCAGTTTGGGATCAAATGGTAAAAAGCCGAATCAAATTTAATAACGTCATAATTTCTAGATCCGCGGAATTGGGATGCAATTTTTTATAGTGTATAGGGGAAGTGACAAAAATAATTCCAGTTTCAAAAATTTATTCCAATACAGTGAACTTTTCAAGAAAAATAAAAGGAACTAAAATCCATGAAGCTATTGCGGTTTCAGAGGAACAAACAAACAAAACTCGCATGTCTTCGGATCTAACGAAGTTACGAGGTTAATTTTTTCTTTAAAATATACAACGTAGCACCCACTATCGATGCTTTAGTTTAGAGTTATATTTTTTTTATATTGCTATTGAAGCAGGTACAATAATGACGATTAAAAAAAATATAACTCTGAAACTAGACATGCTAGCTACATGGTTCTAAAACTTATAGGCTATATTTTTTTTTAAGACAACTCCCCCCTAGAGAACAAGCTCTGTGTCGCGGGGGACTTTACAAACATACAATCAAATTACACCCAGACTCAGAACAACACTATATGGGTCACACAAAGTTTTGTCCTGTGTGGTAATCGAACCCACAACCTTATGCACAGCAAGCGCATACTGCGGCCACTGGACCACCAAGGCAGTCAAAGCATTTTTATTGAATAATCAGATAGCTTATATAGCTATCTGATTATTCAATAAAAATGGGACGTCCGAAAAATTGGAATTTGTAAAACACTATGCGCTGGCATATTATAAATCTTTTGCGACAACTGCTCAAAAGCACGTGCACTAAGATTTATAAGTATATTATTTTCATTTTTCTCCTTCTTACACTTCTCTAACTACATTCTCCTTCACTTTGTATAAAAGGTCTCTTAGGTTTTCTGCTTCCTCTTCTTCTTTGGATTTTTCCTTTTCTTTTCTTCCGTTTTTAAAACTCGTGCTTTATCGAATGGCCTATCATAATACCCCATCTATTTTCTATAGTTATCAACATCCGCCTTTTTTGCTTTATTAAAATACTAATTATTATGAAAGCCACATTCTTCGTCACGCTATTCATTGAATAAAAGGAAACAATAATAATTAACAACATAAATAACAATATTATGAAGAAACAAGATTAATCTGCGCACGCGATTCTGCCATATTTACGTAGGGTATTTAGCAAACCGCGCGAGCTCAACTTTTTATTTGAAAACCGAACCGGGATGATGACGCGTTTTCGAATTTATATTTAGAACTGGCCGTTGAACTTTGCGTAGCGTTTAGTGTGATATCATTTTGTACCCAGTTAATAAATAGGTTTTATTTATCACTAGAATTCGCCTGCGATACCGCCCGCACGGTTGTCGGTTATCGTGATAAAATATCCCTATGTCCTACGCTAGGATATCATCTATCTCCTAACCAAATTTCATTAAGATTCCTTTAGCGGCCATGAAAAGGTAACAGACAGAGTTAATGACGAATTATAATATTTAGTAAGAAATAAGGTTATTAAATTAAGGTAGTGATGGTTTTTTTTTAAAAAAGACAGAGTTAATGACGAATTATAATATTTAGTAAGAAATAAGGTTATTAAATTAAGGTAGTGATGGGTTCATTAGTTCTAGAGCCGTAGCAAAACATTTCCAAAGAAGTTACTCCAGAAATACTTTATAAGTGATCAAGCCTGAGTCCACACGTAGTCTTTAGGTTAGGGTGGTTACCTCGTCACCGCGTCGAGTGTTGTGAGTAGGCACTAAGATTCTTTACACACTACGTCGTTTTGCATCGATAACAAATGTGATGTAAACGTTAAGTATACGGTCGCTGTTAATCTATTCACACTTGATTTTTTGCATCGATAAAAACACGGTCCATACGCCTTGAAAGCATGTGTGTATCGAATATCGATGCAAAGTTAGAGATACACGCGTTAAGTTGATGCAAAAAATACCAGTGTGTAACCGCTCTTAAGTTCTAGTATCTTCTTCTTTGATCGACAAAATTGATTGACAAAACAAAATTGTCAGTTTCATTGCAAGCATTATTATCTATCTATGCTGCCCCACTTAAGAATAACACAATAAACTTACAGGAAAAAAGCTCCTCTGTCAAACACCTAGACACGTTTTTGCCGTAGCTACTATAATGTACTTATGTCGTTCTTTTTTAAGAACAGTATGTGGTACATTTTTTGCTTGCAAATAAAATTACAAAGACGCACTTTCATTGCACATTTTCCTCATAGAGAATAGGTTTTATGCCTAATTTTGTATATTCCATGCTTCTAGGTAAATAGATGATTCAGAAACAAATTCCTAGTTCTAATATGGTACGATCCTGACCTTGGTAGCCGTTAGTGTACGTACAGTGAGTGGTATGTAGTCATTGAGTTTTTAGACCATGTTTTTAAATATTGAGTATTCTATTAATACAATAATATAATAACATAGCTGACTTGTGCCAGTACTATTAAGTATTCTGTGGCCGTGCCCACGTTCGTTGGGCATTTTTCTTTTTTTAGGGTTCCGTACCTCGAAAGGAAAAAACGGAACCCTTATAGGATCACATTGTTGTCCATCCATCCGTCCGTCTGTTTGACTGCCAAGACCCTTTTTTCAGGAACGCGTAGAGGTATCGCGAGCAAGCCTGACTGGGTAGAGGTCCTTACCCAGTCAGGCTTGCTCGCTAGTATGGTGCCCTACCTCTCTTACAAACATCGAAAAGTTTAACATCTAGCTCATATTTTCTTCTTTTTTTGTCTTTATATGGCAATCGTACAGCGTAGGATAGCTTCAGATAGCAACAATACTTAATAATCAAAATTGCATGCAAATAATGGCGAGTGTAGTGTCAACAGTCGACTCGGCGTGACATTCAGATACAGAAATAAATGTCTACCCTTTGTGCACACAGGACGGTGTAGGATAGTAACAGCGAATATCAATCAGAAAAAATATAACAGAAGTTCTACACTAAAGAGAGGTAACCCGACTGGGGAAGGACCACCACCTTACAGAAGACCACAACAAAGTAACTACACACAGTGGTATATCTTTTAATATATAAAAATGAATCCCTATTTCCCTTGGTCACGGCATCACGCGTGAACGGCTGGACCGATTTCAGTAATTCTTTTTTTGTTTTGTTTGTTATTGCCAGGAGAAGGTTCTTCTGTAAAAAAAAAGTTGCGCTGAAAATAGATTAACTTGGACGAAGTCGGGGCGCGCCGCTAGGTACTAAATATTTTTAGCACTTTTGCTATGCAATAAGCTCAAATAAACTAAAATATTAAAGCTATACTTACACAGTGGTATATTTGTGTTCCTGTGTGTGAGTACAGGTCTCTAGCGCTCATTTAGGGATGAGTTTTGATAGGAACGTTTTTCTATCCCTGGAATATTCCATTCGAAAGATCTGATGTAAAAAAATGCAAGCGTCCATAAGGTATAGTAATTGCTTACCAACAGGCGCTAGGCCTTATGCTTGTTTGTCACCTAAGTAGAATAAAAAAAAACATTTGCCTTATCCTCCAGTTATTCATATCGGACAACTCTGTCTCCGTCTATACCCTTACTACTTATTTACTCACTTAATTGCTAACGTAGTAGTAAAAATACAAAGTCCAAGTGACTTAGAAAAAGTAAAAAAAAAAACAGTCGCTGTTATTAATATCATCGTTAGTTTTATTATCTGCCGCTATGGCGCTAGTTGTTATTGCAATATTTGATGTATCTAATGAACTTATATTTCTGTATTGCCTGTCTATCGGCAGCATCATTTGACCTGTATAGAGATACGTACGTATAGACACTCCGGTTCTAAATATAGAAATGAAGTGGCGAACGCGAACCGGCCGTCGCGTATCGCAGATTTTAACTTTTTTTTTGTATGCGTTTTGAGAGAAAAATGGCTTGTAGTATATATTATGCTTATATAGTATGTAAAGAGCTAGATATCCTACTAATATTATAAATGTGAAAGTTTGTGGGGATGGATGGATGTTTGTTACTCTATCACGTAAAAACTACTGAACAGATCTGGATGAAATTTGGTATAGAGATAGATTATAGTCTGGAATACCGTATAGGCTAACCGTGGACGGAGCCGCGGGCGACAGCTTGTATATTATATGTAAAGTAATTGTAATTACTGTATGGTAATTTAGAGTTTGGTGGCAAGGGCGCCAAGGAGGAGCAGGAAAGTGCTTTAAAATCTACTCATACTTATATTATATGTAAATTCAAATGTAACCTGTGTGTATGTTTGTTACCTGATTAAACTGCTGAAAAGATCTAAACAAAATTTAGCAAGGAGGTTTTACCGCGATAACAGATATCCACGCAGGCGGTGCAGCGGGTAATACTAGGTCATTATTAAAGAAGAAGAGTTTATGTATAAGAAGAGTGGTAGGGCACCACACTAACGAGCAAGCCCGACTGGGGAAGGACCTCCACCTTACAGAAGACCACAGCCCAATAACCACACACAGCCGTGTACTTGTATTCCTGTGTGTGAGTACAGGTCTCTAACGCTCATTTAGGGATGCGTCTTAAAAGAAACGTATTCCTATTCCAGGGATACTCCCATCTTAAAGCCCTTGTGTAAAAAATGGGTTGGAAACACGCAAGTGATACCTCTGGTATTGCAAGCGTCCATAGGCTACGGTAACTGCTTAACATCAGGCGGGCCGTATGCTTGTATAAAAAAAACCCCGAAAATTCCGAGTTTTGATTAACAAATAAACATCCATTCCTCCAGCCTATGTAATCAAGGACTAGTCTTGGGATTACGCATCAAAAAATCCATGATTTTTGAGCTTGTATTCTCTCCTAGTATATCTCTGTAGTAGTATAAAACAACTTGCAACATCTAAATGGTGCTTAATATTATACCTAACGTCTGACCTCAGTCAAATATCGAATTATACCTACATCCCACAGTTAACTAACAACTCGTAGTGAATTAGTTCACTGTGGTACTGTCATTCCGTCGATCGTAAAACACAAATACTTTGCTACACTCGTAGAAGATAAATGCATAGTAAAGATATTTGGTAGTAGTAGAGAATCTTCTTGAAATGTACCTATTTATTTATTTTTAGTTTAACAAACAGGTGTTGCAAAAATATTAAAATAAATACGAGCAAAATTGTATAGCTTATTAAATTAGGTACCTGGTTAATTATTTATTCCAAGAATTATACATAGTATAGTAGAATCTTCTCTATATTTTTATATTACTTAGGTGACAAACAAGCATACTATCCGCCTGATGGCAAGCAGTTACCGTAGCTTATGGACGCTTACAATACCAAAGGAATAATTTGCGTATTACCGACAAAATGTTTTAACACCAGGATTTTGTGATGGAGAACCTCTGAAATAGGAAAACGTTACGTTAAAAACGTTTCCCTAAATTAGTGCTGGAAACCTGTACTCACACACAGGAACACAACTACACTGCTGTTCGTAGTTATTATGCTGTAGTCTCCTGTAAGAAGGAGGTCCTTCCTCAGTCGAACTTGCCTGCTTTTATCGTGCCCAACTTGATAGTTTTTGCTCAAAAGATAACAAATGAATAACAAAAGCTGATCTTACCCCACAAGCCCCCTTGTAACGCATATGGTTGCCACAACACTACTATAATTATTGTAATTAATATTGGTAATCTGAGATAAGTATCTGAGTACCTACTTTTTATTTATGCTTTGCTTACAGTTATTACATTAATACTTAATTCTAAATTATGTTATTTTTATCATAAAAAATAATAAATATACCAACACCAGTTAGCAATGACAATTCACCATACGGCGGGCGCTCTGCCCGGTACGTTGTCAACCGCACGGTAATTAAATAGGTTGTGTGTGTAGGTATTAAATTTGACATTAAGTCTTACTTTCTTTACTACTTACTTATATATACTATAATAAACGTATGTTAATATGCAGTTTTAAGCGGCTTACTCATTACATTTCTTAGTAGGAGCTTGTCTGTGAGGTTAGCGACCTATCGCTCTCAGTTTTCCTTATTTACTTTCCGATATAATCATCTATAAATATGTCAGTGTTTGCAAACATATCTCGCACGGCTCGCTATGTACGCTGTGGGTGGGGCTTTGTGTGTTTTGAGCAGTATTATCAGGGGCTGTACCATGACGTCTTATAGCGGTTTATTTTTAATTTCAATTATATATTATACTAGCTGTGGATGTCGGTTATCGCTGCAAAAAGTAGCCTATTTGTTATTCCAGACCATAATTTATCTGTGTGCCAAATTTCATCCAGATCCGTTCAGTAGTTTTTACGTGAAAGAGTAACAAACATCCACCCACCCATCCATCCATCCATTCTTACAAACTTTCACATTTATAATAATAGTAAGGATGTCAACTTTATATAGAATAAGCATTGCCATTCAGCGTGGCAATGCTGCCAGTCTCCTGGGCACGTTTTCAGTAGACATCGATGCGGAGGAATTTTACGACGCCTACTAAGCAGCCCTCCCTCTCTTTTTTGTGTTGTTTTTATTATTAGATTTATAGTTGTAGTTGTAAATTACTTATTTTATTAAATTATTTGTAAATAAAAATGTAAATATATAAAATATAAAATAAAACTTTATAACCTAGTATTAAGATTGTCATTGTTAGATCAAAAATAATCATCATTATGACATGTCCCCAAATAGGCTTATAGGCAATATTCATGCTTGATTGATACTGACCTTTTGCATAGTTTAAGAAAGAATCTCTCTGTACATAGTGAGGACCTTGTCACATTATGTCAAACTAAATAAGTAATATAAGGCGAGCAAGCCCAACAGCTGGGGAAGGACCTCCAGAATCAGAATTTTTAATTTGCTCTAAATGTGGGTACCTATGTAGGTAGGTTACATTTGAATCCAGAGCCTCTATACTATACTATGTATGGGATTTGACGTAAGTTTACGACATTAAATCGTAGACGCACGTCAAATTCCATACATTTTATTTTTTGACTTTTCGATTCGACTATCGCTTATGTCACTTGTCTAGAGGGGCAGTACATTTTACCATGTGGCGTGCAAATTGATATTACAATTAATAGAAAATGTTATAAGTACAAAATTTGATTATAAATGTCACATTATAACTATACTAGCTGTTGCCGGCGGCTCCGCCCGCGTGGATGTCGGTTATCGCTGTAAAAAGTAGTCTATGTGTTATTCCAGACCATAATCTATCTCTGTGCCAAATTCGTTCAGTAGTTTTTACGTGAAAGAGTAACAAACATCCATCCATCCATCCATCAGTTCTTTCAAACTTTCACATTTATAATATTAGTAAGGATTCACAGAATAATAGCATTTTTCGACCAGAAGGGTTGTTAATTTCTTATTAAAAATGTGATTACTATCTTTAATATCATGGGGTATCTTATTGTAGATTAATTATTTATTGGTCCCATTGAATTTTTTTTTTCTTAACAATGCAGTTTTGAAATTACCTCTGTATTGAGATCTAATTCTCGTTTTAAACAGGTTTTGGTTAGTTTTAACAAATAATGCCACTTCCAAAATGTACAATGAAGGCAAGGTTAGGTGTTTTAAAGCTATCTGTTGACTGTTTTCCAGTCATTGACCTTATACAGTATTTTTGAGCTCTGAACATCCTTTCCCTCTCACTGCAATTGCCCCAAAATATTACACCATACCTAAGCACGTATGCAACTAGACCATAATATGCTGTAATAATAGAGTCGATATTAACTTTTTTAGTTTTTTACACTACTTGGGTGGCAAACAAGCATACGGCCCGCCTGATTTTAAGCAGTTACCGTAGCCTATGCACGCTTGCAATACAAGAGGTATCACTTGCGTGGTGCTGACCCGTATTTTTACACCAGGGCTTTCTGATGGGAGTATCCCTGGGATAGGAATACGTTTTTTCAAAACGCATCCCTAAATGAGCGCTGGAGACCTGTACTCACACACAGGAATACAACTATATCACCGTGTAGTTATTTGGCTGTGGTCAGAAGATCACAAGCCCGACTGGGGAAGGACCTCCACCTTACAGAAGTAAGGTAGAGGTCCTTCCCCAGTCAGGCTTGCTCGCTAGTATGGTGCCCTACCTCTCTTACCAGTTTACCAGCTTACAGACCACAGCTAATTAACTACACATAGCTGAGTTGTTGAATTCCTGTGAGGAAAATAATATGGTATAGGAAAATCGTTTTCCTATAGTATATAGGGTTATAATAATGATTTTAAAGCCCTGGTGTAAAAAAAATGGGCCGGCAACATGCAAGTGATACCTTCGGTATTGCAAGCATCCATAAGCTACGGTAACTGCTTAACATCAGGCGGGCTAAAAAATAATAATGGAAATAATGATTTTGTTTTTATAGCCTTCAATTCTTCTTTCGGCTTCTTTTGTTTTTGTTGGTCAAATATTTTGTTTGTTTGTTTTATAATCAAATTTGTTTTTATTTCTGCTCGTGCTCGTATTCAATTCAATTGCACTATTTTCTTTGGTTTCTTCTTTATTTCCTTGTCAGCGAAAGATACAAATCTAAATATTTACATTATTTAATCGAGTTGTATAAGTTGTTAAATGTGCTGTAACAATTTAAAAAGATCGTTAAATTTAATTTTAAAGTGTCCATCACAGGATGGTGTAATTTCCACGTGAAGTTCATAATTGTCAATTGTAAGAACTGGGTCACCATGATGGTGGAGCGGTCTTTAATAGGTTTATTGTAGTTTCGCAGTAAACGCAATACCTTCTTAATGGCCTAGCTTTATTGCTTCCATACTTGAACACCGCACTCGAGAACAAGCTCTGTGATGCGGGGGAGTTTACAAACATACAATTAACGGACACAAATTACAACCAGACTCAGAACAACTCTTTGTGGGTCACAACAAAGTTTTGTTCTGTGTGGGAATCGAACCCACAACCTCGTACACTGCGACGCATACTGCGGCCACTGGACCACGAAAGCACTCAATTAGGCGTAGAACCCATGGCTTTAAGTGCTCTCCTAGGCACGGAGGTGTCAATACAATCAATATCCAAATTTCGGGCATCCATTCTGAATATCTTCCCCACACTATAGTATATTTCACATAGCATGGGTACTGTGACGTTTGACATTTAAAGAAATTAAATTGATAGACGATTAAATAAAATAAAACCTATTGATTAAATACTCTAAGCTCTTGATCATTCCCGTACTGTACTTATGCTTTATTATATTTATTTTTTTCTTCTGTTCATCCAAAGGTTGCCTGGCAAAAATTGCTTTAGCTATAAGGGCGCCCATTGTACATAAATGTGTAAAATAATATCTGTATCATAAATGTAATTGGTATACAAAGAGTTTTCTATCGATCTATCTACTTAGTAACTAACGAAGCTAGAGCAATCGCTACATTTGCGCGCGCTCAGAGCCTCTAGACAAGTGGCATAAGCGATAATCGAATCGAAAAGTCAAAAAATAAAATGTATGGAATTTGACGTGAGTGTACGATTTTATGTCGTAAACTTACGTCAAATCCCATACATTTGCTTTTTTGACTTTTCGATTCGACTACCTTTTATGCCACTTGTCTAAAGGGGCTGGGATGTTTGCAGAAGCTCGCGTCGACTGTTTTTATACAACAATGAGGAAACGATGCGCCTCCCTGGTGCGCCGGGTACGGGCCAGCCCCAACATTATCCTGTGCTGTATAGCGAGTAGACTCGACTGTTTGTATGTGAGTCACTGCTGCAAGCTATCCACCTAGGTGCTGAGCAAGTGGCAGTGATTCACATACAAATAATCATTTGTTCTTAGGTTAAGTGTTTATAATAGGAAAACTAACATAGAGGTAAGAAATATTGTTACACTGAGTCTTGTTACTTGTTCAATAAATTATTATTATTATTATTATTTAAGCCATCACCATACTCAATTTTACTTTAAATCGGTTGAGCTAGTTAGCAGTGGAAGCGTAACAAACAGTCATAGATCGACAGTTTTATTTCGTGTTTTCAAGTAATAAAATCGTTGACATACATAATTATTTATTTAGGCGCCAAGGACGTCCCGAATTTATTAACATTTTATAGCGTAATAAAAATTCTTCTGGACCTAAGGAACTAATCGGCTAGTCGGTCAGTGATTATTTTATTGTCATACGTTGTAATAGTAAAAATCTTACCGATATATTTGTTTGACATACATATCATTGCGCCCGTCTCCTATTTTTTTTAAATCTACTTGTGTGGCAAACAAAGCGTGTTGTTGTTCAAGGTTTACGATAGAGAATCCCTAGGAGAACGTGTCTTTCAAAACGCATCCTTAGAGGTGCGCTGGAGACCTGTACTCACACACAGGACCACAACTAGACCGCTGTATATAGTTATTATAATTTTGAGCTTGGCCTGACCCAGGTATCGAACTTTAATAACCACTAGGCCAATAAAGCCTAAAGATTTGACTGCCTTGTACCTGTGCACGAGGTTCTGGGTTCGATTCCCACACAGGACAAAACTTTGTGTGACCCGCAAAGAGTTGTTCTGAGTCTGAGTGTAATTTGTGTCTCCCGCGACACAGAGCTTGTTATCTAGTGCGAGGGTTGTCTTTTTAAAGAAAACAAAAACAGTTAACTTAACAGCGTTATAAAATTAATTTAAGCTAACATCATAATTTTTTTACTCAATGAACGTTAGAAAACGTTTATTGAACAAAAAAACGTTTAATTTATTGTTCAACAAAAATGATATTTTAATAACTCTGCTAACTGACAATACAATATAACATCACGCTTTTTATCTCGAATGGATGGGATGGCAGAGATGTATGAAATCGCCAATTCATGTGAAGGAGAAACTTTGTACTTACTTCATTGCCTGTTGGTATAGTGGTTAGTGACTCTTACTGCTACGCCGGAGGTCGCGGGTTCGATTCCCATCCAGGACAAATCTTTGTGTGATGAGCATATATGTTTGCTTTGTGTCTAGGTGTTATTTATCTATAATAGTTGCATTTAGAAATATAAAAGTATTTTTTTTATATTGAGGAAAATAAAAAACAATTATGTAAATGATACTTAATAAATGTACAACCAACACCATAATCCCCATATAAACATTATACATAATTAAGAGAAAAGAAAAATAAACAGTAACAATATCTTCCTTAAGAACAAGAAATACGTTAAAACAAAGTTAAAAGAAACCGAAACTTCTACATTAAAATAACAAAAATAAACACTCCTTATGATATATTTAACAGAAGAATAAGTAGTAACAAATAAACAACACAATGAGTCATGCCAATAGGCATGTTCTTAGAGTTAAGAGTTACCAAAGTCGAGTTCCTACATATTCGCTAGGCTTTCTAGCATAAGTATCTATGTTTATCAGTTGTCTGGTTGCCATAGTACAGGCTCTGCCTAGTTTGGGATCAGATGGCAGTGTGTGAGTTGTCCCAAAAAAGTTATAATTAAAATTCATACGGCGAAGGAACTAGAAACTAATTATGGTCGAATTTCGACCTCTTGTAATAATAAAGTGTGAAAATCGAAACCACGACCTCCGTCTTAGCATTCAGGGACACTAACCAATAGGCCAACAGGCCAGTCAAATTTGTTAAAAATTATGTATTTTTTGGCCCGACCTGGGAACTGAACCCGTGACCTCGTGATCAGCAGTTTCACTCAACCATCAGGCAGAGGAATGAGGCAGTCAAGTAACCTTGTAAGTAAGAAGGAGGAACGTGCTCCCACGTTCGTCTACTTTGAGTTTTCTGAGCATAAGTCTAGACTTGTTGCTGCTATTAAGAGTTTTCTAAAAAAAAAAATACATTGCCTGACTCGGGAATTGTTTGGTGAGTCAGGTCATTGGATTTTTTTTTAGTAAACTCTTAATAGCAGCAACAAGTCTAGACTTATGCCCTGTACAATTTCGCTCTTTTCTTTTATATATTACTAGGGCTCGCCCGCGACTTCTTCCGCGTGGTAAATTAGAATATTTTTCCCGATTTTGCAACATATCTCACTACTGCTCCGCTGCTTTTGATCATAGCGTGATGTTATATAGCCTATAGCCTTGCTGGATAAATGCACTATTTAACAAAATATTTTTTTTTCTAATCAAACCAGTACCTTCTGAGATTAGCGCGTTCAACCAAACAAACAAACTCTTCAGCTTTATAATATTAGTATGGAGAACTATTGTTCTCCATGGTATTCTCGAAGATATCCATAGCGTAGCATTGGGGTAGGTAATATGTAGTTTGGCCAGCTGAGCTGAGGGCCAGTTTATATCTTTCGATAGTGATAGCTGGGTCATCGTGAAATAAATTTCGTCCTATGTCAGACAGAGGACAAAAAACTAAAGACAAGTTCTTTTTTTTCTCCAAAACCCATGGACTTCGAGCGGGCGATGGCCAAACGGGAACGAATTTATATTAAAGTGTGTGCGTGTCTGTCTGTGTATACGTGGACACACAATTGATTGTCCATGTGTGTGTAACACTCCTTACGCAGAACGACAAAATGTATTAATTAATCTTATACTGAGATGGATGCGGCATTTTATTCATGAGTCTGATTTTTCTCCTGCTTTTGTAAATCTTTGTGAAATTAGATTATATTGTGGAATGAGCTACCTGCCGAGGTTTTCTCGAGAGACTATAGCATGGGGTTCTTCAAAAAAGGAGTTATAAGGTTTCTAAAGAGTCAGCAAAGCGCGTGTGACACCCCTGTTGCAAGCGTCCATAGGCTACGGTAACTGCTTACCATCAGGCGGGCCGTATGCTTGTTTGCCACCATTCATGCATGCGTGTAAGTATAAAAAAATGGAGTATCTTTTCTGAATAATAAAGGTAAAGTTGAATAATATATTATGTTGGGAAAACCCACACATGGCCATCTGATACGAAACTAGGCAGAGCCTGTACCTACATTAGCAACCAGATAACTGGATTTGAATCCAGTTATTTGTGCCTGAGCACAGAACTAACAATCATGCTCCATGCTTGATAGATTTGTTCTGGATAGGAATCGAACCCACGACCTTCAGCATACCAGACAGTGCCCTATTAGACCAGGCTTATTCTGTTCCACATTCCGCTTTCTCTGTACAGGGATAAGGCTTTCAAATTGCTATTTTAACGTGGTTAAACTCCACTGAGAATATAATTAGTTGATATACTTATTGGGTTTCCGTTGGGTCATCTGCAAAGCCGTTCTTAGGAGGATTACTAAGGAAATTCCTTATTTCCTTTGTCTGGTCTGCGCGTCCACCAAGCTGCTTTTTGCTCAAGTTATTTGTTGATTAGATACCATAGGTTTAGTAGTTTTGGCTAGCCTTTAAAAGTTTTGTATGTTATGTAAACATACAATTATCATTTAATGTATTCGTAGAAGATAAATAGCACCAGGCTTGTAAAATGAATTATTTCAAGACATATGGTACATCGTATTTACATTCCCCAAATTCCATACATTTTTTTCGTTATTTTTTGTTTAAATGATTCATAAAACATTTAAATATATTTAATATGTCTAGACCTCATTGAATTATACTTGGCACTGTTTCATTTGATTACACTATTAATACTGTGGCAGAAAAAAAACAAAACATACAACAAAATATTTTATTTACACATTTTTTAACACATACCTGACCACATAACACATATAGAACAACTATTTCGAATAAAATAAATACTTTTGCTAAACTGAATGAACAATGTTAGACAATGTTAATTAAGGTCAGTGTTCTTTGTAACAATGTGGCATTTTGGAACAAAGCTGCGATGCCGTATCATTTTTATTACTCTTGATTCATGCATCCTTGTCAAAAGTCGATGAACTTGTGCGCGAAATTGGCAAACGAGACTGGAGGCGCGCGTCCGACGACCACTCCCGTACATCCTGACGTTCGACGTTCTTTACACTATACTCAATATACATTGCACGTTTTAAACATCGAAGTTTAAAAATACTTGAATAAAAACGTCAATGGATTTTGTATTTTGAGTTTGTGTTGTGCGTGTTCTGTCGCCGTGGTAGCAGGATCGTCTCGGGCGCAAGGTCGACTCGCCCGCCGCCCACATCTAAAAATACACACAGACATGCAAATATGTGATACATAAACATTATGTGCCCTAATATGTGTGCCTATGTGGAAGTTTGATTCGTCTTAAATAGTTGGGATTTGATTGGGAGTGATGACATCGTTTGATGACAGTACATTGGATGTTGTAAATTGTTTCTTTGTGTTACGATTAGTTTGATGTTTGTTTGCGAATTATGGTTTAGTCCTTAATACTTAAGTCTAGTATTTAGTCTTCGAGAAAAGTAAATAAGGTAAAAATGAGGTTGCATACTACACAAGCGAGCAATCCCGACCGGGAAATGTACATTACAAAAGATCACAGCGAAATGACTACACACACTGGTGTAGTTGTATTCCTGTGCGTGTCATTTTACATGACAGTTACATGAGGTTTTTGGTGTTAGTACAGGTGCCGTGGTACCATGACGTCCGTATAGCAATTTATTATAGATCTTAATTTGAAATTCGTAAGATGTCATCTTTATTACCTAGTTTTAAGTTCTATACCGATGGTCAAGGTCAGCTCAGGACCGAACGATGTGTAAAACCTTGGGGGAGGCCTATGTCCAGCAGTGGACGTCTTATGGCTGAGATGGAAGTTCTATAACCGAAAACATCTACTAAAAGTTGATATAGGGACATTTTAAAATTTTGCACATTTAATTTGCCTCACAAATGTAGCTCATTTTACGTCGTTTTTCTACTGTCTGAATATTAAACTCACTTCGACGTTTATACTACGCTTAAGCAATAATTAGTATTAGTACTAAGTATGACTAAAAACTGATCTCCTACAAATAGGCCTCACAATATTGTTTTTGAATTAATGCTTGTTACATCGCCATTTTCCTGTTAATAATAAAGGATATATAATAGGTAACTATGTTCTTAATGTACATAATGTATTTATTTTAGTGCCTATATTAAGTAAGTTACCACACATATTTCCTAACCGTTTCTAAGTTGCTTAGATACAAGATAAACCAGACACGTGATGAGTCAAGATGATGAGCAGAATTATGACAAAGAAAGTGATGTCCATAGAAAAGAAAAGACCGTAGACAACCGTAAAACTTTGTATACCTCTAAAAATCTCATGTCACGATGTTTGTTCATGTTAATCTCTGAAACCTCTTACCGCTTCTTGGCCTTAGTTAGAGATAGTACTTAAAGTTTTAATTTTGATAAATTTCCATTCGTGTGAAACTGAGATAGGCTGCTACTATAAAAATGAAAATTATTGACAACACGGGATGTACGAAATAACCTAAAATCCTTGACATCGATATTTAGTTTTGATTTATTCAAGACACATTAGACATTGATAAAATGTAGGTTGGGAAAGGTTATTTACATACCTATAATATTTTGTGGAATACTAGCTGTTACCCGTGGTATTACTCTCGTTGAAATTTAATATCATCTAGTGTAACTTTTTGTTACCGACGTGCTCCGTTTAGGTCGTAGCGTGATGATAACCATTATCTTCTTTAATTTGTAAGCTATATATGCAATAGGACACAGATCATAAAAAATCGCGTCTTTATAGTAATTTATTGAAGTGAAAACTTCTTTGCACGCTGAGAACTTTTTGCAAAAATCATGGAACTCGCGTGAATATCACCGAACGTTTTCCATATTCAAAATTAATAAATCCAATAGCTCGACGATACAATTCACAAGTTACTTAGTTTTCACTTCTATCGGTAGTCCCAAAGACTGCCCCGCATGATTTTTTTTAAAATTCGAAATTCAAAACTAAACAGCTAAAAGGTCGCCACTGTAGACGTCATGGTACGGCCCCTTAAATTATAAAGGAGAACATGTAAATTTGAACACAACCTACCTCAAGATTAATATTTCTTCAAACCAATATTGATTGACCTCGGGGTTCGATGTTTCTTGTACGGGTCCACGGAGGTACGAGTTTTGGTCGTGCTTCGCAGTAAGACAGCAGTGGCACCTTGATGCCTTGGTGATGTATATCCTGGAATACTATACATAATCTACAACTCCCGCACTAGGGACAAGCCCTGTAACACGGGAGACTTTACAAACATACAATTCATGGACATAAAGCACACCCAAGACTTTTGACTGCCTAGATTGTCCAGTGGTCGCAGTATGCGCCTGCTGTGCACGAGGTTGTGGGTTCGATTCCCACACAGGACAAAACTTTGTGTGACCCACAAAGAGTTGTTCTGATTTGGGTGTAATTTGTGTACGTTAATTGTATGTTTGTAAAGTCCCCCGCGACACAGAGCTTGTTCTCTAGTGCGGGAGTTATCTTTATTAAAAAGAAAAAGATGTACTTTTTGTCCGTGAATTGCATATTTGTACTTTGTCTATAATGATTCCAAGTCTGGATTTGGAAAAAATATTACAAATCTTCGTTCCAAGTCGGGTAGTTAACCATATTAATCTGCTTTATTACTTACAGTGATGTCAATAGTCGTCTTCTCATCTTCTTCAGCCCCTCTAGACAAGTGGCATAAACGGTAGTCGAATCGAAAAGTCAAAAAAGCAAATGTATGGGATTTGACGTAAGTTTACGAAATTATATCGTAAATTAACATAAAATCCCATACATTTGCTTTTTTGACATTTCATTTCGACTACCGTTTATGCCATTCCTCCAGTTCAACTGTAACACGACATACTATTAAAAGTCACTTTTAAAGCAGCAAACAGCATTAGCCACCTTAGCCAATATGTTGGCTAATAGGCTTATTGGTGACCAATATTTCGTCCAAGTACATATTCAACAGCAAATAGTGTTCAAATGTTAGCCAAATGCTTGGCCTATTGGTGACCATGTTTAGTCCAAGTATCTACTTAAGTTTTTTACAGGAAGGCGATTTTATTAGTAGACCCTGAAGGTGTTGAATTATACCATATTAAAAAAATATATATTTTACTTGTATTTGAACTTTTTTTATTGACTTCGAGTTCAGACTTAAGTGCACTTACTACATTTTATCTCTGCATTACCCTTTTGGTTGACTGGCAGAGAGAGAGAGAATGCCTCTGGTGCGAAAAACACCTCTTAAATCTTAATTTTTTTATGAGATCCATATTACATCCTATTTAAATTATTGGAGTGATTAAATCGCCTTCCTGTATACAGACATTACAGACACAATTATGCACAATAATAAATAATATCACATGTACGTATATCATTAAAAAAATGTAAAAATACATTACAAGAATAAAAATATTATTTTTTAATACAATATTAAATCTAAATACACAGTAACACTTCATTAGTACAATGATATATTAAAGTTTTACAGTCACAGTACGGATAGTAACTGGTATTTTAGCTAGGTTACATTATTTATAATCTGTCTTATAGACACCAGAAAAAAAGAAAATGTATGGGATTTGACGTAGGTAAGTTTACGACATTAAATCGTAGACTCACGTCAAATTCCATACATTTTATTTTTTGACTTTTCGATTCGACTATCGCTTATGCCACTTATCTAGATGCTCAGATGGCCTAGACAAGTGTCATAAACGATAGTCGAATCGAATATTTTCGATTTTGCTACTTGTATAGAGGGACAGTTTCTCTCCGTAACATGAAGAAACAATTTCATCATTTACAAATACAGCAAAAGAGAAAAACAGTAATTAAAAACATTGGTCGAGTAGGTGAATGAGTGCGTGAGTTAGTCAATGTATGAGTGAGTGGGTTTGCGTTAACGCACACAAACCCACTCATGTGTGTGTGTGTGTGTGAATAAGAGTGTGGTAGTGTAATTCACATAAATTTGCAATTTAGGTACATACAAAAGTTTACATAAAGGTCAATGAACTGCTAATTGCAAAGATATACACGAGCGAGCTAAAGAAAGTTAAATAAACATAGTTTGACATTTAACAAATGACTTATCCACTATCAAAACACGATTTTAAATATATCAAAACATATATTAGGCAATTGATAGTATATTAATGATTATCGTGTCCATATGATACATTAGAAGGATAATTAATATTAATATCTTAGACGTGTTACGATTCACTATCTAAACTAATTTATTTTAAACTAGCGGCTAGTCCCGGCTTCGCACGGGTTGGGTACCCGTATTTTTTTTAAGTAAAATATAGCCTATGTTATCCGCTGATAATGTAGCTTTCTAATGGTGAAAGAATTTTTAAAATCGGTCGAGTAGTTTTTACAAAAATACAAATCTTTCCTTTTTATAATATTAGTGTAGAAGTGTAGATAGTGTAGAAGTAGCAAACAAATTCCTAATTAACGTAAACAGAGAGACATAAGGGCAACATACAAGCGATCAACCGACTGGGACCTTCACCTTACAGAAAACCACAGTAAAAAAAACCTCTACACAGCGGTGTAGTTGTGTTCCTGTGTGTGAGTAAAGGTCTCCACGACTCCAATGCTAGTTTGGGTATGAGTTTTTTAAGCAACATTTTCCTATCTCAGAGATACATCCCAAAACTTGGACATAAAATGAGTATAAATAGTTTATACATTTGTCGGATAATTCCCACTAAATAAAAATAACTCATTACTCATAAAATATTTGTCGTCTAAAATCTAATGAAATAAAAAAAATACAGATTTGTCAATATAATCAAAAACATAAACAAAAGAAGACCAAAACTGATAGGTACCTACCAAATGTCTGTTAGCCTCAAAATACATTAAAAAAACAACAAAAAATACATTACATAGCCATTCAGATTATACAGAAGTCAAAGTAAAGACTTAGAGAAGCGTAACGTACTCGTATCTACATTTAAATATAAATGGACTCTTGAATGTCAACACATGCTAAAAACGTAAAAAATATATGTTATATTATTTGTCCGAAATAGTTGTGGTGCAGATATATTGCGTACGACTGCTGGGGTGAGGTAAGAAAGTGAGCAAGTCCAACTAAGGAAAGGCTTCCATCTTACAGAAGACCACAATATAGTACCAAATAACTTAACGCAGAAGTGTGTTTAGTGAGTATAGGTCTCTGGTACAGAAGTTTTTTTTAAATAACTTTACCTATCATAAAAAAAACTCTGGTATTATAAGATGCATGACAACATGCATGCAGGTAACTAAAGCTGCTGATTAAAAAAAAACAAAATTATTTGGGAAAACGACTTTGTAATTAAACTGAGTTCAGAATTTAAATAATTAAAAAAAAAACTACGTGCTTAAAGGCAAAGGCTTATCAACAACCAGCCAAGTTATCTGTATTCGAATTACGAACGTCAGGACGAACAAGGTCGCGGTGAACGCTCGAGATGCGACCAACTCGCCGTTTGTGTCGTCTGTCGGGTATCGGCCCAGGTAGACTCGCTAACCAAGTATAATTTTGTTACTAACCCAACAGGAATGTCGTGCCTTCTGATACTTCATTAATTCTTTTCATTTTACTGCTTTTTGATTCGCCGTGACACGGCAAAATCTCGGTTATGAAACTTTAGATAAGTTTGGGCCTAGTTTGGTGTCAAAATTATGGAACGACTTTAAAATCTTATGAAAAAAGAAATTTATTAAAATCTTTTTTGAATATAGAAATCAGGGATCAGCAGTTTTTATCCTACAAATATTATAAATGAGAAAGTTTGTAAGAATGGATGGATGGATGGATGGATGCTTGTTACTCTTTCACGTAAAAACTACTGAACGGATCTGGATGAAATTTAGCACAGAGCACCGATAACTGACATCCACGCGGCTGGAGCCACGGGCAACAGCTAGTTTTTAATATTACCAACGTGTTTAAAATATTATAACAAAAAATGCTAGTAATTCAAATTACGAACACCAATATTTTAGAAGTATTTTTTCTAAATAATATTTTATTTTAACCCTTCAAGCGACAGCACCTAGGTATAAGTGATAAAAAACGCAAAAAAACGCGTTTTGTTTGGTCTTGCGTATTTAGTGCTACTACGTAAGTGTACGAACTACCTTAAAATATATGACAAGAGGCAATAACAAACATAAACCAAGAAATTGTATTCAAAACAAATACTTAGCTGTTTTACGATAGTATATTAAGTATTTGTTAGACTAGAACAAAATAATATAGCTCATATCTAACGACCTACAATAAATAAGTCAGTGAACTTTACTTACAAATGGCGAATAAACAAGTTGGACGCGTTGTGGTGACGACATTGTTTTGTAAAATTCAAAATATTATTATTTTATTGTAACATTAATCAAGGACGGCCCTTGTTAATAAATAATTTTCCTCCGTAAAATATAAATTACTTTACCGACTCAGAAATAGAACCTGGGCTGCCCACGGCAGACTGCTTCCAGAGCAGACAATCTCTAAATATAGATTTTTTTTCTTTATTATTTATTTATTTAATAAATCCTGATATTAACACATTTAAATATTATCTAAGTGTTAAAAAGTTTTATACTAGTTATGATAACACCTAATCGTATTTCTTAATTAATTATCGAGAATATAAATATCGAGATAAAAGCCACCAAATTGGAAACTATAAATATATCTTCAAGTAGTTTTTTTGCATAAATATTTTTCTACTGGCCATACACTACTGTGGCCATTGGCCATAGCATTATAGCCTAAGACGTTTGTTGTCACTAGTTTCCGCCCGCAGCTTCATCCGCGCGTACAATTCCACAGGAACAGTTTTTATTCGGGATAAAAAAGTAGCCAGCATGATGCACATCATGGGCTACTTTTTTATCCTTTTTTATTATATTTCAGACTTTTTTATTTCTAAGAGTGTAGAGACACCAAAGGAAACAACGGTTTTTATACTTGCTTGTGTTTATTTATCGCGTGTGGTTACACGCAGAGCTTTCAGTAAAGTGTAAGCTGCTATTTGCAGCCACGTGTTCGTAGAAGATTGCTATAGAAAAACCGATATTTACAAGTAAGAAAGAAAAACTGTTATGTTAAAATGAGATAGATTATTTTTCTTTTGCCGGGTTTTGAGATGGTCGTTATTTTATATTTTTTATTTTTTTTTTATTAAAAAGACAACTCCTGCACTAGAGAACAAGCTCTGTGTCGCGGGAGACATTACAAACATACAATTAACGGACACAAATTACACCCAGACTCAGAACAACTCTTTGTGGGTCACACAAAGTTTTGTCCCTGTGTGGGAATCGAACCCACAACCTCGTGCACAGCAGGCACATACTGTACCCACTGGACCACCAAGGCAGTCAAAATTAATAAGTACGTGTTTATATAAACGTCCTATACAAAACCAAATACGCGAAGCTAATTTATAACAACATAGGTAATGAACGTAATAATAAACGAGCAGTATTTAACTTTAATTCAGATAAATCTCTAGATAAATCTCGTCTGTCTATCGTCTACGTTATTGACCTAACCCTGCCAAGGACGTTGGGAAAGGTCGGCCTTCGGGAGCGTGTCCCCTCCGACAGAGGGTGACGGCCGGAGGGGATTTTTCTATTATTTCTAACCTCGAGACGCCCTCGAGTAACTTCTCGGCGTACGTCGAACGGTTCAAATGAAAATGAAATGATTTTGTCGCTATATGTTTTTAATGATAAAATAGTTTTGTGCGCAATTTAATTCGAATCAATTTTATTGTTATTTTATTTATATTATATAATTAGTTTCTATTTGTATTTTTATTGAATTCATACGCTGTATCTGTAATGAGTCTATTGTTACTTGGAAATAAATAAATATTTTGATTCTTAATAAAAACACGTAAAATAAATTTTATTATTAGTAAGTATCAATATTTTTTCTTCAAAATACTTTTTTTTATATAACTTGTTTCTTTAGCAAGGCATTCGAGTGTGAAAAACAACATTAGAACCTAACGGATCATAATCCCTAAATTAAACGGCTAGAAAAATGCTATCTTGTTGTCTTATATTATAGGACAAGTGACGATGTAAATATAGGTGTATTAAAAAATAAAAACAGGTGAAATATTCAGTCTTACATTCGATTACTCACACTGAACCATGTGGTTCGTCAGCAGTTTTTATTTTTTATTATTAATGTTTTTTTATATACCTACTGCCTAGTCGTAAACTAGCATACGACCCGCCTGAAGGTAAGTAGTTATCGAAGCTAATGAACGCTTGTAATACACAGGGCACCACTCGCGTCGTACCAATGCTATGTTAAATTTAAGCGAAAAAAATAACAAAAAAAAAAATTCTAATTTAAAGTGCGTAGGTAGGTATCCGTTCTAGTTTCATTTTAAACACCCTAATGTTAGGGGAACGAGGGGATCATGTACTTACATGTCTATGATTTAACATACGACGCCATTATACGTATTTGTGTAATACGACATACGATTAGGGTCCTCCATCACGTGTTTTTGACGTCACCATGAAATGTTTTCTGCTTATAAAATTATGTTTAAAAACGTCTCCTTGCAAAACTTAATTAAAATCCGATCCGCCATTTTGTAGTAAAAAGGTACAATATAAACAAACAAACAGGGTTCCTTTCGCATTTATAATATTAGTATAGATACCCGTTTTGTATATTTTTTGTTTTACAAATTGCACTCCGGTCGTTACGCTCTGACGGCAGGGACAAGAGACCCAAAGATCTTACATTAAAAATGTTATCTTATGGACATATTAATGACTGGCCTGTTGGTCTAGTGGTTAGTGACTCTGACTGCTATGCCGGAGGTCGTGGGTTCGATTCCCACCCAGGACAAATATTTGTGTGATGAGCGCGATTGTTTGTTCTGTGTCTGGGTGTAATTTATCTATAATATGTATGTATTTAGAATTATATAAGTATGTTTATCAATTGTCTGGTTACCATAGTACAGGCTCTGCCTAGTTTGGGATCAGATAGCGATGTGTGAGTTATCCCGAAAATATAATTAGTACTTCAATTTTACAAGTCATATAACAGCCTCTATATGAAGTTAGTTAGTTGTTGTGAATATCGTCTGGCCTGCTAGTTTATTTTTATAGCGAAATGGCCGTGCAAGGTTAACTATGGACTGTTAATGATTAAATTATATTATAATATGTCGTAAACATGCTGCGAGTTTATAGCTTCAAATTATAAATTAGCGACTAATACGTTGTAATTTACTATTTTATTACATTGTTAGAAAACTTTGCGTATGTGTCAACAATGCATGAGTGGTCTAGTGGATTGTGGCCACAAAAATTGCGCCGAGTATTATAGGGTTATGTTTTGTTCTGAGCCTGGGTGTTCCTATTTTGAATCTGTGAATTGTATGTTTCTATAGTCCAGTTTTAAATATTCCGCCATAACAAAAATATATAACATACATAAAAAAACTGAAATGTGATAAAACTAATTCGTAATTTAACGTACGAGTATGTACACACGGCATCGAAGATAGCTGTAATGATTCGTTTTTTAAGAAAACCATTGTATATATTTTTGTAAAATTTAGTAAAAGTGTACAATAAAATTAGACTAAACCTACAGATGAAAATATATTACATACAAATTCATACAATAGTTTTCCTAAACAACTAATCTTCATATAGCGGCCCTGTACAGCCATTTCCGTTGCCCAATGTACCTAAGCTACGTGACTTCCAACATGTGCTTTCCAACCTTCAAACATCGTTTTAATATTCCGCTTCTGTAGGACGTTTTATAAAATACTAGCTGTTGCCCGCGGCTCCGCCCGCGTGGATGTCGATTATCGCTGTAAAAAGTAGCTTATGTGTTATTCCAGACCATAATCTATCTCTGTGCCAAAATTTCATCCAGATCCGTTCGGTAGTTTTTACGTGAAAGAGTTACAAACATCCATCCATCCATCCATACTTACAAACTTTCTCGTTTATAATATTAGTAGGATACTGGCTGTTTGAGGATGCACGACTCCTGTTTCTTTTAATGGAAGCTGAGGGAGTTCCAGTGTGTTAACAAGATACCTATTAAGTGATTTTTTTGTACTACCAATTAGGCAAATAAGTATCTATAAGGCCCGCCTGATGGAAACTAGTTAACTTACTCTACGGTGTTGGTTTGTATCTACTTTTATTGTGTAAGCACTAAATTATCATCATCTCTATCTAATGATGTCCACTGTTGAACGTTAAAAGTCGGTCCCGACTGTTATCAGTCGTTAGATCACGACAGAGGCCTAAATAGGGCGATCTAAATTACTCTGTCACCAGGTTGGCCACTAACCAAACGATAAGAAGAAGAAAGTAGATCTTTCTTATATTACATATTATGTTTTCACAAAGGCCAGGCTTGAGCAGCCTGTATCCAGTGCCTACCTGCTCTGACCAGAGCCTCTAGACAAGTGGCATAAGCGATAGTCGAATCGAAAAGTCAAAAAATAAAATGTATGGAATTTGACGTGAGTCTATGATTTAATGTCGTAAACTTACGTCAAATCCCATACATTTTGTTTCTTGACTTTACGATTCGACTATCGCATATGCCACTTGTCTAGAGGCTCAGACCCTCTAGACAAGAGTCATAAGCGATAGTCGAATCGAAAAGTCAAAAAAACTAATGTAGGTATGGGATTTGACGTAAGTGTACGATATGATGTCGTCAACTTACGTCAAATCCCATACATTTGCTTGTTTGACTTTTCGATTCGACTATCGCTTATGCCTCTTGTCTAGAGGGCCAGGTCACCTGTCCACCTAGTTGGATAATGTGCCCCGCTGCGTCTTCCTGTACGTGAGACTCGAGATTTGGTCTGTTCATTGCCACTTTAAATACTGAACAGTGTGTTTAAACCATAAAATTACATAATGCCTTTTTTTCGGAACTTGAGAATAATTTCAAAAAAAACGTTTGCAAGAGAAACTCTATCACAAAACTCCGATGTTACAAATTTTTGATGCTACACGTATTTTGAGCTTACATTGGTTACATTAACCATCGTGCGGGCCGTACGTTTGTTTGCCACCTAAGTAATATAAAACATGTATAGTTATTAGTTTTTACTTGCTAATCGGTTTTGTGTTCTCATATACCATTAGACCTGTTCAAGGCTACAGCCTTAAGCGACGTTTTTAGCGATTGTGGTAGATACGTCATTAACAAGAACGAATATCGCTTCACCTATAAGGTCTTTAATTTAAACTCCTTGGTATATTTTAGATTTATATGCTGTTATATGCTGAGCTTAAGCATTTATCAAGACTTGCTGGTCCAATGTGGGTTGGTAATATATAAAATATCTTGATTCTTGAGACTACTAACACATGACCATTTACAGACTTATCTTTTGGTTACGCCATAAGTTGAGAATGACTTGATGGATTGTATTTTTATGATAGGTACTTTGTAAACAGTTATTTCGGAAAAAAATATAAAAGAAAAACCTCCATAATACAGTGCGTAGCCGGAGCAGTTTGATAGTACTGAATAAGTCTGTGCGGCCGGTAGTCTGTAATTTTTTTTTTCGTGAAACCAGACAACTAATAAACATACTTCTATATTTCTAAATACATAGGTACATATTACACCCTGATTCAGGACAAATAACCGAGCATAGAATGATTTGTCCTAGATAGGTATCGAACCCACGACCTCTAGCTTAGCAATCAGGGTCACTAGCATCACTAGACCAACAGGCCAGTAAGGAAGCTAATTTCAAGCCGGAGATTCTACTTATTCTTTGTTAACAGAAAACCTAATTTCCCAACACATAATGACCGTCAAGATAAATCGCGAATCTCATCATCTGAAGGTCCATGATTCACCTCACTAGTTGCTAGGCGCTCCGACAACCGTAACCGGCTGATTGCGCAACCGACATTGAGGAACAGCTGTCGAATCGGGGCCATTACTGCGAAATTGCGTAAATTAAAATGGCGGACATATAGACGTGTGGTTGGACGATTATGGTTAAGTTTTTTTTTATTGTTTTTAACTAATAGATTTTTTTTGTTTATGGATTGTTATTTAATCTATTTAGGAAGTTGGTAGATATATACATAGATAGATAACTCTTAATTGTGCACCAAAACTCCTACATATTGCTTAGATGCAATAGATGCTTAGATATTGTTTTGTTTTTGGCGAAATATAGTGGGTGGTACTGACTTTCAAAATGTTCGTGTGTGTGTGTGTGTGTGTGACATTAATTTAATTTACTTTATCCTATTTTTATGTACTTATATAAATATATTGCCAGGTTTAATGAGGAGTTTTCTTCTCATCAAAATGGAAATATATTCTTCAATAAATTTTCCTTCTCTCTTACAGTCTATCATTAGTTTTACAGTCTACTACATAAACTGAACAGTAACTATAAAATAAAACCAATTCATATTAATTAAAATAGTATAAACTCTTTTATATAAAACATGTGTCGTACAATATAATATACGTAATTTACTCCAGTGAAAATCAATATTATTTATGTATCCTGCAACTATGATTTCAGCCGAGCAACCATAATTAAAATAAAAAGAATATCTCGTAAAACTGATTGACTGCATGGTTGGTTCAGTGGCTTAGGTGGTTACCGCACCATTAACCATTCCGCGGCGCGGGCGAAAATTTGCGTGATCCATAAATGGTTGTCCTCAGTCTGTGTATACTTTGTGTCCGTTCATTGTATGATTGCAAAGTCTTCCGTGCCACATGGATTGTTCCCTAGTGCGATAGTTGGCTTTAAAAGAAAATTGGCAATGTTTATAATCCCCGTGTCTCAAAAAGTACGAAAAGCCATTGGTCTTTCGTCTGATCTCTCTTTGGCCGTGTCGGGTTGCCATCCCATGAAACTATTATCTAATCTTACATCCACGTGCCGGTTATAATCATAATTCATACATCCCTATCGTGAAAACCGAGTCGTATTTAAAGTTCATGATTAAATGTGAGATAGAGTATCTTTCTATCTCTCTTTATAAGATACGCCCCCCTAATTAATTGTTAAAGTTGATAAAATATTGCGCGTCATTTTTGTTGATTTGATTAAAAATGTTTGAACCTGTTTATTTATTAAAAGGCTTAATTTGTTACGATTTCGTTAGCATGCTAATTATGCTAGCATATTCTCTGCTTATCTATACTTATAATATAAAGCTAAAACGTTTGTTCGCTAATCTCTATCAGCCCGATTTGAAATATTCTCATCTAATATATTGGAGAATATTATTGGCTGACTAGTATCACGCTATGATCCTTAGGAGCAGATCAGTAACTGTAGCAGTAAAGTGCTATATTTATTTAAATAATCTCTGAAAATATTGATCATATATTATTGATTGTAAATCTAAACAAAAGCTACATAAAATGAGGTAGGGCGACATACTAACGAGCAAGACGAAGTACATCAGAGGTCCTACGTTTGCTAAGCCATAGATTAATTAAACAAATTTATCTTTTAGAGGTCAATGTATAGTTGTAAACCAGCCTAAAAAAACAATTCTTTATTCAGTATGTACAAGCTTTATTTTTTGCTATACACTAATAACTCTATATTATGTCTATAGTAGACAATCATAGACAACACAAAAAGATTTTTATTTTTTATTTTCTCGAGTACAATGACTATGAATTCTTTCGAGACTTGTTTGGTTATTTTATGTTTAATAACTAATCAATGTACTTTTTAGATCATCGCATTGTGTGAATGTCTAATAAAGAAGTATATGGTTATAATTATTATTAATAGATACGTAAGTGGTATGAATATTATTAGGTATTTAAATTTTTTGGTAACTATAAGTAGTCAAAAAAAATAATTTGATAGACAGATACTAATTGTGACTAATGGTTTGTAATTGTTATTTAAATTGTCTATTAGCTAGTGTTAGAGAAAGAGTAGTAGTGGTATGTAGGCCTTATATACCATGCATCAGCCGAAAACCCGGCTGATATTTAGAAATTAAAATTAAATGTGTTTAGAGCCAAAGTGAGGTCATATTTATAGGATCGTTTAGTTCTACATCTAGTGATTTCTTTTTAGTGAAAAAACAAACAAACTCTCTAGATTTATATTAATAGATAACTAAGAAATAATTCAACGGTTTTACAATTTCATAAAGACAACATTGGAAGATATATCAATTTAGTCTTTCTAATAGGAACTTATTATTAAGTTTTTTAACTGCACGTTTAGTTCACCTCGCCATTAACCATTGCCGGACGTGTAAAGGGTTGGATTTTAATACGGGACTTAAAATTATGTGATCTACAAAAGGTTATGCCGAGTCTGGGTGTACTTTGTTAATTGTATTATGTAAAGTCTCCCGCGACGCAGGGCTTAAAGCTATAAAAAGACGTCTCTTGCAGTAAGCTTAGTGCAAGCGTCGTCTTTTATAAAAAAGAAGAAGAAGAATTTTACCAAGGCATACTTAGCCGACTGCGTATAAGGCCTAGTACGGACGAGAGTTTTATTGCCGTCCGTTAAAAAAGCAAATAAATTTCTAATTATTTATTAAAACGCAAGAGATTTTTATCGTGCTGAGTTGAATTTTAAGCACGCGCTGTGTGGCAGGCATTAATGAAACGCAACGATTCTTTAACTCTTTTCCGAACGAGACTAGACTGTGGTCTAACACTGCAATGAGAGTAGCTTGTTTGATTTCCACACGAAACAAAATATTTTATTATCTGTGATTGAGTCGTTCTAAATATGAATATACTTTGTATTTTCGTGCTTTGGAAAGCGCATAAAGCCTACGCCTGATCTCGATTTGGTCGTGCGTGTCAGATGGCCGTCCAATCAGACTATCACAGTGAGGGAACAGAGAGTGCATCTGTGTTTGCGCACACATTTTTGCATTACAAATTTCGATATCGACGGCTAGAAAAACAACCTGCAGTCTATGTTAGTTAGCCGCCGAGACCCAATTTGGTTAGTAAGATATTATTATTAGTATTTCTATAAATAACTATCAATATGACTGCCATTGTAACAAATTAGTCAATAACATTATTATTTTCATGAATCAGAACTATTTCGTATAACTTGAGCTGTTGTTTATTATTTTAAAACAATTTATTCCAATTTTAAAGTCCGTTTGTCGTCTGTGGTTTTGATTTGTCAGAAATAGGATGCTTGTTTAAGTTTTAAAGTAATATTTAAGTCAATGATTGTTAGGGTTGTAGAAATGTTAAATAAAAATGTAAAGCAGTAATGTTACCCGTGGCCCCACCTGCGTGTATAAAAAGTACCATGTCCTCTGCTAATATTATAAATGCGAATGTTTGTGAAGATGTATGTTTGCAACTCCTTCAGACAAAAGTACGTAATTTGATGACACTTATCATTGGTACATAATAGCACATACTTAGGCAATTTTTATTTTTAATTTGTTTAAATTCTCACGGGCGAAGCCGCGGGCTAACGCTACTCATACAAAAATCAACAAAAGAGATCACACAATGAGACCTCAAATTACCTTGGTACAGACGACGATATTTATTATTTCGAAACTTAATCTATGAAGAGGAATAAGGCAACGAATTTTATTAAAAAATTAAGTTATCATGAATTCAGAGACACCGCTCATTATTTTAATACATTAGACCATAAAACTTTTTTTGGTCCGCAGTTCTCAGTAGCCTTTTTTCTATAACTCTTTTTTTTAAATTAAGAACTTTGACTTTTAATAAAAAATCACGCAGTATTTATATTTAATCACTAGCTGTTGCCCGCGGCTCCGCCCGCGTGGATGTCGGTTATCGCTGCAAAAAGTAGCTTATGTGTTATTCCAGACCATAATCTATCTCTGTGCCAAATTTCATCCAGATCCGTTCAGTAGTTTTTACGTGAAAGAGTAACAAACATCCATCCATTCTTACAAACTTTCACATTTTATCCATCCATTCTCACAAACTTTCACATTTATAATATTAGTAAAGATTTATTCGTAAATTATTATGGCCAGATACCTACGTGCAAAAGGCTATGAAAAAGATTGATAATCCCTAGAATAATGGCCGCGAGTATATTACGAGTGACACAAGGACAGAAGTAATTCTTTTGAAATCTTGTGCGTAGCAGAATTGACCTCTACGAAATCTTATAAGACGACCTACACGCCCGACCTCTAAGATTCTTATAAGTCACAACATATAATAAAAACAACATTACAATGGAGAAAATACACAGCTGAAATACATGAATACAAACAAACAATATAGTATATTAGTGTAAAGATATGAACAAAATCATGCTTAACTCTGTTTTAATAATTTTAAACGTCGCCAGCATAGGTATTACCTGACGCAGAGGCTGAACGATCCACTATAATATGGGCACAACCAGAATCGCGTGGTATATTTGGTAAAGCTATTTTCTTATTTTGAAGCTTTTCGAATTGGTTGCTTTTGCCCTAAGGCTTAGTCATTGAGTGAGTGGTATTCTATCATTATCTTAAATGCGGCTAGGACAAAAAAATGCCAACGATCCCATAAGTTTTACAAGGTAGGAATCTGGGCTGTGAATTTGATATTCAAATAAATTTAAATTTTGAGATCAATTTAAGACATGTGGAGAGAGAATAAGGCCTAAATAACTTGTATTTGTGTATAAAATTTATACAAGGCCGTATAATGTGAAATATATGCTTCTCAATTGTATTATTCAATGTTTTGTTTGGTAACTCCCAAATTGTTGAACACATCAAACATTTTCTAGAATAGTTTCGCGTGAGGATTGCGTAGTATTCTAATAAGCAGATTATTAACTAGCTGCAATACCAAAGCAACTCGATTGCGTTTCACTTTAATTTGAAATCTAACACGATGAATTCTTTGTGTTCACTTCAACAATTAGACGCATTCCTGTGAGTCATCCACCCGAGACTCGTATTTTTATTGGCTGTTTGCATTATTATATCTCGGCAAAGATATATTTACTTGAATTTGCACGTAATCGTGTCTCTATTAGGCGATACATACAGTTGAATTTTGTACTGACGCGAATTTCGCGAGGCTATCGCGTCGAAGGCGCCTCGCACTCGAAAGTAAAGCAATAAATGTTTCGAAATCACCTTGGTAAAGACGCCGTGGAAAATATCAACGCGTCAGTCTGACGTCACGCAAATTTTGTCTAGCAAACATAAAGTGTAATTGTAATACGAAACAAGTGAGGCCGCTCATCACAGCCGACGACGCTTTGTCCCCACGCGCGACCACGACGATCTCCTCCGACATAGCGTTATTATACATTTTTTTGCGACAAATCTCCTCATTTTGTCGCGAACACACTTTTTGCGGTCGTTCCTCTGAAAATATTCGTCATAACACAACGTTGCACAGGGTCACCGGAGCCGGACAGGAAAACAGCGCCGGCGACGGTCGGCTGTCGAAAAACATGTGAAAACCAGTTTGAGCTGCTTTTGTTCATATCTTTAGGGAGTTCGATGACCAATGCAAATGTACGTGTGCGATTTTAGGTGCGAGGGTGGTGCGGTCCTGCGGGGCGGGTGGGGGCGGCGGGGCGAGGGTGCGCAGGGCGGGGCGGTGCAGCCTGCAGCGGTCGACAACCGGCGCCGTGATTAACGCGTGACTCACCGCCACTCTCCACTCTTTGTCTCCGGCTACTCACCTGCACCACGTGCCGGCACACCTCCCCACGTGTCGAGGAACACTGTCGACTCCTGCCGCGATGATGACCACCGACACGGTAAGTGTACTCCAACAAGCGCCTGGAACCATCATCACCAGAGCACCTGATGAAGTACAATGGGCGTGCGGCGGTTTGTTGCTGTGGACGCTGCTGCTGCCTCCATTGCGGCTGGAGACGGGGCGACGCGCGCTACTTCAGGTACCTGACTCTAGAGCACAGCCCCGGCGCCGGAGTAGCGCGCGCCGCCGCCGCCTGCTCCTATTTATAGCGCGAGTGTTGGAGCCGAGCGCGGAGAGCGTGCGGCTCGGAGGCCGGTCGGTAGGCGACTGCAGCTCTGAGCCGGCGACGCGTCCCCCGCGCGTCCCCAGACGTCAGCTGACCGCGGCTGCACCGGCCCTGACATTGGCGGGCGCGCCGGCGCGCGGGGGGCGAGGTCGCTGACCCCGCCCGCGGAAGCCTCCTCGCGAATCTGACGCGGCGCCCCCCCTGCGCCCCGAGCGTCGGCACCCACCCCGTGCGCCACCAACTCGGCTCTCACATTCACCAAGTTTGGCTGTTGAATGATTTTCGACTTACTGGGAAGCTGTGATTTGAGCGACCCTTTTTACAGTCTCTATTGTTTCATGAGACGCTGAAAAGATCATGAGGACTTAGAAAAAAATAGTGTCGTTTTCAGCTGTGCAGAACAGCTGACGCATAGTCACAATTAGCCGTACTCATGACAGATACGATACGTACGATATCAGATTACTCGCTGGAATTACGTAGTTCCAAAGTTTTATGCTTGACGTCATATGTTTTGATAAGTGTCCTTTAGTCATCTTGTTCTATGATACTTAGTTATCGAAAGTCAGTTCATTAAATCCATTGAAATGATGTGAACCATCATATTCCACTGATACTTAGTCAATATAGTATCTAGCACTAGATTAGAGCGTAGAAGTTGCAAGAACAAAATAACATCAGGCACTAGGTGCTTATCATACTGCGTAAGTCGTAAATGTCTGGAGTATGAAAATTATTGCAGAGGCCCGATACACATAGTGCAAACTCGACGCAATCTATTGCAACATTGTCAACTCTGAACTCGACTTGTTTATTCCAAAGGTCACTGGCACATGTTTAACAGGTTGCTCAACAATGTTAGGACTTGCAAGTGAAACGCTGTATCTAATAAAAAGGAACCTGACATCGGCAATCAATAACACCAGTTAAAAATCCAAGCCAATCAGCTATTAATTGAAATTACGGTCATGTAGTCAGTAAATCGTTGTACCTTTTTTTATACTACCTGGGTACCAAACAAACTTACTAGCCTATGGACGCTTGCAACACCAGAGGTATTACTTGCGTGTTGCCGACTCATTTTTATACACCAGGGCTTTAGATGGTGTATCCATGGGATAGGAAAACTATTTTTTCAAAACGCATCCCTAAATGACGACGAGATGTGACGAGAAGAAAGCTGAAGAAGGACCTCCACCTTACAAAAGACAACAGCCTTATAAATATATAAATAAAGTATACAAATACTTTATACTGTGTGTAGTTATTTGGCTGTGATCTTATGTAAGGTGGAGGTCCTTCTCCAGTCAGGCCTTCTCGCTAGTATCATGCCCTACCTCTCATATAGAACTCAAAACTCGCAAAGATAGTGAGAAGATTCACAAAGAAGGTACAAAACAGTAAAAGGCTGTGAAATGAGCTCCCTGCCAAGAGACTATAGCATGGGGTTCTTCAAGAAAGGAGTTATAAGGTTTTTAAAGGGTCGGCAACGCGTGAGTGACACCCCTGGTGTTGCAAACGTCCATAGGCTACGGTAACTGCTTACCATCAGGCGGGCCGTATTCTTGTCTGCCACCTTGGTAAAATAAAAAAAAGGATATATCGTCGGAAAATAAATACCAATTTTTTTTCATACCTCAACGACAGACAGCTTTTCTGATAATAAGACCGTTACCGTTGCCTGCGGTCTTAAATGTTGTTGTCCCGGTTGAAGCAATTTTAGTTCTTATTTGGCTAAACCTATGTCCAGCCGTGTACTTGTAGGCTAATGACAATTTAAAAAAAGTTGATAATTAACCTCTTTCTATTGTATGATTTTTTTGGGGTTAATAAAACTAGGCAGTTTGGGGGATTTCCCAATAATAGTTAAACAATGGATGGCCACTCAGGTGCGTTAACCAGCCATCACCTCATTTACGATGTTGATGGTGTTGTGCGTCATGCGAAAGTCACTGACATCATTGTTTTCTTCCTATAATTATATCACTTAAACACATGCTGTGAAATTCTTAACCCCTCCAATAAACCGATGACTCAATCGTTTATCATCAAGTTCTTATCATGTAATTAGGGTTTTTAAAGCTGTCTTATGGCCCTGATCAAATTGATGACCGTACTTAACAGATCTGAGGCCACGACATCCTTATAACGATTTATTTTTGATGTTTATTTGAATTTTGAACAAAATAGTTGTCATTTTTCGAAATTCAAATTAGGATAGAATATTTCGGTCTTGGACACAATCATAAGGATTTTTACTCTTTATATTCTCTATCAGTGTCAGTTTAAATAATTTAGCACTTTAGCTATTTTTTTGCCATTAGGATCGCAAAATAGATCATCATATCATATCATAATAATATATCATCATAGAAAATAGGTAGGGCTAGTATGGTAGGTACTAGTGAGCAAGCCCGACTGGGAAGGACCTCCACCTTACAGAAGACCACAGCCAAATAACTACACACAGTGATGTAGTTGTGTTCCTGTGTGTGAGTACAGGTCTCCAGCGCTCATTAGGGATGCGTTTTGAAATAAACGTATTCCTATCCCAGGGATACTTCTTTCTAAAGCCTTGGTGTAATAACAAATAGGTTGGCAACACGCAAGTGATACCTCTGGTATTGCTAACGTCCAAAGGCTATGGTAACTGCTTAACATCAGGCGGATCGTATGCTTATTTGCTATGCTTATTTACTCAAGTAGGTAGGTAGGTAAGTTTATAGGTCTGCTCTTTTGTTACCGCTCCATCCGGGGATGTGAACTGCTCGGCCACTACCGCTAGCTGGCATTAAACCAGCCAATTTTCTATAGTTTTAAAATTATCTTTTAATTTTTTTTCCTATTAAGTTTGTTATCCAAATTATCATCATCATCATCATCATCTCAGTCAAAAGACGTCCACTGCTGGACATAGGGCTCCCCCCAAATTATATAGAAGACGTATTTCCTTTTCAGCGGTTTAATTTAGTGTAAAAACTTCCCAAGGTTGTTTCACTACCAATTTGTTTCTATTTGATAAAATTACATGTAATTTGTGTAATTAATGATATTGTGGATAATTGTTACTCAGTGTCTAGGGGTGTGTTTAACCAGGGCTAGTTGGCCACCGAATAATTGATTATAGGTCTCCCCCGATTGGCTTCCATAGCTTTGGGAACACATTAGTAAAGACAACTGAGAGGTAGGGCACCATACTAGCGAGCAATCCCGACTGGGGTAGGACCTCCACCTTACAGAAGACCACAGCCAAATAACTACACACAGTGGTATAGTTGTGTTCCTGTGTGTGAGTACAGGTCTTCAGCGCTCATTTAGGTATACGTTTTGAAAGAAACGTATTCCTATCCAGGGACACTCCCATCTTAAATCTCTGGTGTAAAAAATGCGTTGGCAACATGCAAGTGATACCTCTGGTATTGCAAGCATCCATAGGCTGCGGTAACTGCTTTACATCAGGCGGACTGTAAGCTTGTTTGCCACCGAAGTAGTATAAAAAAAAACTGCCGACATTGTGGTAAATAGTAGAACTAATATTGACACTAATGACACATAATAAGTGTCATACATCACCAACAATAAGTACCTACGCGAAAAAAGTAGGGAGATAGCAATGGCAATGCAGTTTATTGATATAGCTGATCTGCTGCAACTGCACCTCTGAAATGCAGTTTTAGAGGTGCCTCTCTAGAGAAATGGTATAAACGGTAGTCGAATCGAATCGAATAGAAAGCAAATGTGATTTGACATAACTTTACGATATAATGTCGTAAACTTACATTAAATCACTTAATTGTTTGCCATCTTAGTAGTCGACATTCTGCGATCTTGCGTAGGTATGCTATATTTTGCGTATTAAATAACTACACACAGCAGCGTAGTTGTGTTCCTGTATGTGAGTACTGGTCTCCATTTAGGCATGCGTTTTAAAAGAAACGTTTTCCTCTTCCAGGGATACTCCATCTTATAGCCCTGGTGAAAAAATGGGTCGGCGACAGCAAAGTGATACCTCCGGTATTGCAAGCGTCCATAGATTACGCTTGGCTTAATATCAGACGGGACGTATGCTTGTTTGCCCAATTAGTATATAAGAAACAATAATAAAAGAAAACCCACGCTTATTTCTCTAGCCCTAACAACAGATATTCTCTATCCCACGTACCATGTCACCTTGTAAGGTCGCGGGGTTGGACAGTAAGGTTCACGCTGAGGAGACAACAAGGACGCGGCCGCTCCAATGACCTCCGCGTGTTTTTTCAACCCTAAGTCGAGTGCGCAGACCTTTAGACTTAGGGCTTTCAAATTATTTCGCGGAGACAAGACAAGATAAGAACATTATTGAAGTATGTATATTATTTACTAGGTGTCGAACGCGACTTCGTCCGCGTGGTAATTTGGAATATTTTCCTCGATTTTGCAACATATCTCACTACTGCTACGCTCCTATTAATCGTAGCGTGATGTTATATAGCCTTCCTGGATAAATACACTATATTTTTTCCAATCGAACCAGTGCTTTCTGAGATTAGCGCGTTCAACCAAACAAACAAACTCTTCAGCTTTATAATATTAGTATAGATTTTATAGTGAACCGTTGCTTTTTCCATGAAAAAGGTTATAATTTTATAATGCCAAAGTCTACAGAGTAAAAATAAGTATTATAAATCTGCGTTTTCTTCTTGCTTCTGATTAAGAGCTAAAGTTACCCTCTTCTGTCAGTACAGGTTTTGCAAAAGAGCTCCGAAAATCTTACTTAGGAGCTAATCTTTTTCATTACAAGTTATTAGTTTAGATACGGCGCTCCGAAGATAAAAGGCAATTTGATGGAGATTTGATGAAATTAACAATAAAACTTTCAAATTAAAAACTTAAAACATTTTGACTTGAACCTGGTATGTTGATATTCACAAATAAAACACGACTGTCATTTTAACAATGAACCTTTCTTTGTATCTCTCGATCCACAAACATACAGATTCTCATAATAAAAATTATTATAATATACTTACCTTTTTGTTTGAATAAGGGTCCAGTCAGCCGTGTCTGGTGACAAAACTTGCCAGATGGTGACAAGGTTGCCACGTTTTAATTTCTTACGTACAAATCAAGATGCCTGAGAGCTTGGCCATAATGTATCTTCAAAGTCAAACTCATTTTTTAATTTAGATCAAATACATGATACTTATGAACGTCATAAAAACAAATGCCAGCATATCCTACTTTTTTTCAACGACCAATTCGCTGACTACGGTAGGGCGTCGACAAGAATGGGCAAGAAACTTGGGCCACGGAAGGTATTGCAATCTTAAACTTGTAATACGTTGTAACAGCTGTCGCAGACAATGGTGTCTGGATAGAAAATATATGTATATCTATATATAGTGTTACTGTATGGCGAGAGACAGATGACATTATCAGAGCTGCAGGAAAGCACTGGATGCAGGCAGCTCAAGATCGGCCATTGTGGAGACATATGAGGGAGGCCTACGTTCAGCAGTGGACATTATCAGGCTGAGATGATGATGATGATGGCGAGAACTGTTCCTAATTGGAATCCAACCCAAAATAGAGTAGGTAAAATCTGGTTCAGTGTTCTGCCTGCACAGAACACACAGCCAAACAGGGATGTAGTTGTGGCCTTTTGCGTGAGTACTTATCTACAGGTTTTCAGTGTTCACAAAACCCTGGTGGTACAAATTATTGCAAGCATCCATTAACTATGGTAATTGGCTATCACTTAACATCAGGGAGTCTTGTCTATCACCTATGTAGGTAGTATAAAAAACTATTCTCGTACGGCACGTAATGGCAACCCTATTAGATATTTGTTTTATTGTAGCTGAATAATAAACTTGACTCCTTTGTCTGTAGTAAATTATTGGTGCTTATTTGGCAGGATAACAATTTTGTTAAGGAGAAAACGAACCACCATTTTTCATATAATTTGTAGGAACTCGCCGCTCACTAGTAGCGAGTAGTGGCCATTTGCGATTTAGTGTCCACCATAATACGCTACTGAGTGGCTGTCACACGCCACCGGTGGCCACCACTCGCTACTCCATATGAGAGTAAAAGAAATTATAGTGGCTATCGACCACCCTTGTTTGCGCGGAGCCTTAAATGGACGACTCTATGACCTCTAGGTACATCCCTTCGGATCGCGTGTTTCTAGGTATAATTAATAAATACAAATCGCATTAGAAAATTGCTTTTGTACAAAATCCAAAATATTGTTAATGTTAAGACACGAAATTAAAAGAAAAGTGATTAGTTAATATAAAATTAACTTTATGATTAAACTAACTACAAAATTGCAATTCATATTATGTTCATTCATAAATTAACTTTATGATTTATGATTAAATGTATCGAATTTCTTTATTAGATTCACTCATCTTGACAGTACGAAAACAAATGAAAATCACACATTTTACTAATTTGAATTTAAAATTATGTTCTTTAAAATTTAAACTTTCAATGATACCAAAACCAGCCAGATACAAAGTGATTTTATTACAAGTTCATACATCCTATAATGCGAAAAGACTTTTTCCCCAACCTATTACAAAATTGCAATTCATATATTTTTGTTTATTATGAAAGAACTCAAAAACTTACCGCTTTAAAAATTCTTTTACTAGAAAGCTATATTAACAACGAGTAACAAAGGCTATATTTTATATTATAATAATTACAGGATCCCTACAAATTCTAAATAAATTCCATCCATGCGAACCCCAGACGAGTCGTTAAAGGTAAAGAGAAGCATACATTAATGTACCTACCTACTACTTACGAATGATTGAATAAATAAATAAATTTATATTTAACTTTACACAGGTTTTTACTACTGCAATTAAAGAGTTATCAGATAAATTATAAAACTAACCGCATGTTTAGGCTAGCAGAAATTATAAATTTGTGCGCTAGAAAGTACTGGTATACGAGCGGCTACTTTCCAAGTTTTTTTCGACGAATCAGCACGTTTATTGTTAATTGGAAAAGTGCTAATTACACGAACCAAGCATATATGTGTTTAATATTAATTCTCAATGTGTATAATCTTGCTCGATTTTGATAAAACTTGGACGATAAGACATTTTTAGCGAGATAAAGATGTGTTCCAAATTTGTTTAGTAATATAACACTGTTGTTGTGCTGATATACTTACCAGTACTACGAAATAGTAGTGAATTATATTCTTATCAAAATTTTGCGAGTAATGTGGCCTTGATTAATCGTATCCGCCCATTACAAGTAAACTGCGGATCGAACTTGACCGCCAGAGCGACGTCATATTTTTTTGTAATGATATAATTCTCGTGTTCCTTTTTTTTTAAGACAACTCCCGCACTAGAGATCAAGCTCTGCGTCGCGGGGGACTTTACAAACGCACAATTAACGGACACAATTTACACCCAGACTCAGAACAGCTCTTTATGGGTCACACAAAATTTGTCCTGTGTGGGAATCGAACCCTCAACCTCGTGCACAGCAGGTGCATACTGCCACCACTGGATCACCAAGGCTGTCATTTTTTTAGGCTTTGTTAGTCTAGTGGTTATTAAGGTTCACGGATATCACGGTGTCTTCACATTTTACACTCTTCTTTTCTTTAGAGAGAGCTCTAACTTCATAGTCGGCTGTGGCTGAGCTGTGTTCCTAGACTTGCTGAAGCCCATGAGCGACGTTACCACTTACCATTTGGTAGGTCATTGGCTCGTCTGCAGAATAAATGTCCTATTCTGTTCCTGCTAAGTGCGGATTTCCAAAGTTGATTGAGGAATCGCTGATCTATCAGTAAGGACTAGATCAATTGAGTTTCATAACTCCAGTTATGCTCGTTTATCATTGCAAGCGTATTTTGTGTAAGATTAGAACATTAGTCTAAGGCTACGGTAACTGCTTACCATCAGGCAGACCGTATCCATGATTGCTACATTATAATAAAAATAACTTATCATAAATTACTTACAAACAATCAGATATTGTATTTAAAGGTATTTAACCTATAAATAAAATATCTGATTGAGATCGCAGTTTTGAGGAAAGGTGCCCAAAAGACTAGCCACATTGCTGTGCTGGATCATAAGGCTAATGCGTTAACCCAAGTAAAGGCTAGCCTTAGGATCGTTAGATGACTTGATTAATCGTTTAGGTATCTCACGATACAGTATGTTAGCACATGGTCCCGATGGTCCTAGAGATTCGACCCCAAACGGCTCAAAAATTTAAGTCTCACCGAGACTCTCATATTTGCGCCGCTTGAGACACTCTGCAGAAGTGGCGGCCGAACCCACTTTAATGGCAGTCAATAGAAGATGGGGAGGCGCCAAACAGGAAGCATCCCACACTAAAGGCCTTCCCATCCTTCATGGAACGAGAGTCATGCCATCATGACATTGGCGTTCGGTTTCAGAACGGCAGGAATACGCGCGCTAACAAGAGCTCGACGGATGTTAAGCAGTTACCGTAGCCTATGGACGCTTGCAATACCAGAGGTATCACATGCGTGTTGCCAACCCATTTTTTTACACCAGGGCTTTAAGATGAGAGTATCCCTGGGATATCAATACTTGTCTTTCAAAACGAATCCCTAATGAGTTTCCTATCTTAATTTAAATTTTAACATTTAAGAAAGTGTAAATGATTCAGTAATTTAAAAATATACAAGGTCGTAACACACAGCAATACCTACTTAATACGTATTATATAAATTTAGGCGTATGTAAATAAAAAGTGGTTTACAGCGCAAGACCTTGGGACGCGCAGGTCGTTGCCGTTCGACGTAAGCAATTAAAGTGATAATATGAGGTACATTCATACTTAATGAGCATTGATATGATGATACCTATAATGACACGAGGAAGGCAAAATAAGCACACGTTTATTTTGATAACTTTTTCACTCGCATATTATTGTAGATAGCTAGCCGGCTGATTCTCTAAGAAACAGCGATGGCAAACTGACAGTTGTGATTGCTCGGTGACGGCACAATCTATTGACTAAACGTCAAAAAGGCTCGGTTTTTGCCCTTACGGAATACCGATTTTCAATCTGACAGCCATATTTTGCTCGGTTTTTGCTCTTACGGAATACCCCTGCTAGTCTGGAAGGGCGTAAACCAATAGAAAGGCACCCATTTTGGTTCCTACTGTAGAGGTTCATTGGTGGTCACTAGCTGGCCGCATACCAATAGTGAAACCTCTGACGTTTTATAAAAACGTCTACTGACAACTGCCTCGGTGGTCCAGTGGTCGCAGTATGCGCCTGCTGTGCCCGAGGTTATGGGTTCGATTCCCACACAGGACAAAACTTTGTGTGACCTACAAAGAATTGTTGTGAGTCTGGGTGTAATTTGTGTCCGTTAATTGTGTGTTTGTAAAGTCCCCCGCGACACAGAGCTTGTTCTCTAGAGCAGGAGTTGTGTTAAAAAAAATATATATATTTAATTTAATATATTTGAATTTTAAGTTTGACAAAGGAGAATTACATGAGGGTTGTCATGTGGAGTCAGGTTCGGGCTTCGATGAAGTAAATACGTAATCTGATGTAAATAATTTTAAGTAAACAAGTTATATATTTATCAAGTTGTGTTTCCTTGACGTAAAGGATAAAGAACCCCTCGTCCGAAATTGTACCTGATGCAGCAATACCAAGCATACGCCATCCGTAGTACGTGCTAAAGAAGAGAGGTTGCTGATGGCGGCGGCGGCCTCACACTGCCTATCTACATACATTTATATGGTTTCGTGCGAAGAATTGGCTGCACACAGGAGGACTTGACTTGGCTGCCTCTGACGCAGATACCAACTTACAAACCTAAATAAGACTGCTCACAAAAAAAGCTGGCCAAACAATTCAAATTTAAAATTAGAACATGAAATAAGAATGGCCAGTACAATTAGATACTGGTTATAATTGTCATTTTTGAATAACTACTTATTAACCCACGGTTCGTTGCACGTCGATGAGTACATGACGTATGTAGTAGACCTATTGCGGAATAGTAATTAGTTGCCTACGTAATTTCACCTAACTGACCATAGTTCCTGTAATATGCAGTAGATGGCGCCAAAGGACAATTAACTTCTACTCGTATAATAAACTAGAGTTCCGTCCTCGATTCGCTTAGGTTTATCAAAATAAATAAATCGTATAATAAACTAGAGTTCCGTCCTCGATTCGCTTAGGTTTATCAAAATAAATAAAAATGAAACCACCCAAATGTATGTAAGAGCATCACTTCCGGACGACTTAACACCGAATTAGATAATTCTTTTTTGTGTTAGTTATTGTCAGGACAAAGTTTGTATAGAAGAAAATTCAAAGAAAAAAAATTTGACGGTACGAAGTTCGCCGGGTCATGTAAATATTACCACACAAAGGCTTTAAATTTTTGGGTTTAATATATAATATAACGTATGAGACTCACAAATAACGTGGTCTTCTATTGGTAAAAGAATATTCAAAAACGGTTCAGTAAAAAAATAAAGTAGTAAAATGGGTTGGCAACACGCAAGTGATACCTCTGGTATTGCAGCGTCCATAGGCTACGGTTATTGCTTATCATCAGGTGGGCCGTATGCTTGTTTGCCACCCAAGTAGTATAAAAAAAAAAGATCCAGAGATTACCCCCTACAACCTCACAGACTTTAAAATAATACCAATATCGGTTGCCCGCAACCTTTACCAGGTCGTCGGTCCACCTTGTTGGAGGCCTGCCCTCGCTTCGTTTTCCAGTTCATGGTCGCCACTCTAGAACCTTAACAGCCATAAATATTTAGGTAAAATAAAAATACATAAATTCATAACCATTCATTTATTTACTCCATTGATACACTTAAAATATTTAATTTCATTTTTTAATACAATCATTTATTCACATAAATACAAAACAGTGAGAAAATCATCATACATGTTAAAATTGACAATAATTATTAATTTTTATAAATTTTCAATACACTGGCAGTCATAGAATAATTAAAAAAAATGACTAGACCCTCTAGACAAGTGGCATAAACGGTAGTCGAAACGAAAAGTCAAAAAAGCAAATGTATGGGATTTGACGTAAGTTTACGATATAATGTCGTAAACGTTTTTTTATTTACGTTTTTCTTTATTTACTTTAAAAATAGTTTATATATATATATATTAGTTGTTAGCTTACACACCATTGTTTATTTTGTTGCCCATGTGGTGCTTACCAGTAAGAAATTGTGACACTAGACTAAGTTATTTGTAAGTTTTTTTTGTTATCTCAACAGTGTTAACAATTGTTGGTGAGCCAATAAAATAAAAAAATAAAAAACTTAAGTCAAATCCCAAACATTTGCTTTTTGGACTACCGTTTATGCCTTTTGTCTAGAGAGGCAGGTCATTGGTAAGTCACTGTAGTGGTGGACGAAATATAAACCAAATAAAAAAAACATATCCTTAATTTTTAAATTAATTGAGTTTAAATATTAAAATAATAGCAACCCATAAAATGTCCTACTGTCGGGCTCTCTCTCTTGATAGAGGCGAGGAGAGCCACGGGTCTCATCTCCTCTATCAAGAGAGAGAGAGAGAGAGACGGTTTAGGTCTTAATTCACACACGCTGGCCTAATGCGGGTTTGTGAATCAGACATATCTTTAGAATATCCTCTAAGACATTTGAGTTTCCTCAAGATGTTTTTTTTTACCGTTAGCAGATGGTAAATAATTTTATAAGTATCTAATAAATTCCACAAAGTGAAATTCACATTGGATTCACCTGGGTTCGTTCAGATCTGGGCTGTTTATGCGGTGTAACCCAAACAATGCCAGACCTCACATCATGCCATGCATGCCCTAACACCTGCACGTAGGAGGACTTGATGGCTGCCTCCGACAATGCAGGCAATGTAGCTGTATTCTGGGCCGCAATAATATAAATGTAACGATGTTTGCCATCGAAACGCTAAGAAGAAGAACATAAAAAATGCAATGAGGTTTCTTACTTTCAAATTAAGTAATAACAATTGAATTTCGACACCAATAAACACCAACACATATTTGCTTATATCTATCTTATACTATTAAGTTTATTGTGCGTAAAATAAAGATACAGAACTATCGCGAACTCCGAAGGTACGAATGAATTGTACGGAGGGCGACATCGTCTGTAAAAGATTCTAGAAAGTTACAAATTCACAAGCACAGTATGCTTGTTTTATTTTGCTGAGCTATAACATTGTAAATATTCATCAAAATCTGTCCAGTAGTTTTGCTAGAAGTAGTAACACATTCATACATCCTCACAATCTTTCACATTTGTAATAAGTAGTTTTTAACAAAGAACAAATGAAATTGTGATTTTATATATTAAATAAAATTAATAAGACGGGTATCGACATCAGGCTGCTTCACGACGAATGCTACGCGAGGCAGCGTGGAGACGCAATTGCCTCGCGCCCCAATTTGTAAACAACGCATTCGCCTCACAAAGTTTTGCCCCACGTACAAAAAGCCATATTCGTCCTATATTTTATTCCGTTTTAGCCCGAAAAATATTATATTTGGGACTAAAACGGAATAAATTCTAGGACGAATACGGATTATTTACGTGGGACAAAACTTCGTTAGGCGATTGCGGAACAAATCCATCAGGTTTATACGTTTGTAATTTTTCAGGTCAATGCCTGCTCAATGCGAGCATTAGACTAGCAGACTCGCGAGGCAACCTTGCAATATCGATACCTGGCTTACGGATTTCAAAAATCATAATTATTATTTTACTAAAAGCAAATCTGCTTGATCTTTAATATAATAAAATATAGCCATCCGCCATGTTGCGTGAAATCCCTTTCGGATGGGCACTCTGCAAGTCGCGGCGTTTTACACACATCTCAAATCAATAAAAGAGATAAAACTCAGGCCACATTCTGTAATGACCTGATTTATTACCAAATATCAGGCCTATTGTCACAAGGGATCGGCAATACAACATCATTCCTACGAAGAATGCGATATATATTCTACAAACTACCATTTATTTTTTCTATATGACAACTTCAAATGTTTACAGCCTTATTCTTAGTTTAACTTAAAAACAAGACTAATTTACAAAATGCAAATTTTGTATTGCATGTTTCATGCCATCTCTGTGACACTCAACTAATGAGACAAAGACAGAATGAAACTGGCTTTACAAAACTTGCAGAGTGTAAATTAGCTTAAATATTGCTACTCATGGAATATTAAATTATTTATTAAACATAAACCTATACTAATAAGCTGTTGCCCGCGGCTCCGCCCGCGTGGGTGTCGGTTATCGCTGCAAAAAGTAGCCTATGTGTTATTCCAGACCATAATCTATCTCTGTCCCAAATTTTATCCAGATCCGTTCAGTAGTTTTTACGTCAAACATCCATCCATCCATTCTCAAAAAACTTTCATATTTATAATATTAGTAAGGATTATTAATGAGAAAGTTTGGGATGGATGGATCTTTGTAACTCAATCACGCTAAAACGGCTAAACGAATCTGGATGAAATTTAGCATAGAGATAGATAATAGTCTGGACTAGAACATTAGACTACTTTTTATCCCTAAAAAATGAGTGTTCCAGTGAAATTGAACGCGCGGGCGAAGCCACGGGCGGTAACTAGTATGGTATAACAACATAAGATTGCAAATGGCCTACAGGTAATTACAGTGACATAATAAGCTCATAAGGTTTCTCAGATAATTTAGGCCGTTAAGATGAAAATCGGTTGACAAAACCATTATCGAGTGCCAACTTTATCGATAGCACAGTGTCGCCATCTAGCGAAGGACGCCCGCAAACCGTGCTTTTAATAGAAAATCCTATCACATCGTATTGCTTATTAATTGGATAACGACAAAAAATTATCTAAATTATTGTAACAACACTTTATATCGCATCTGAGCCTCTAGACAAGTGGCATAAACGGAAATCGAATCGAAAAGTCAAAAAACAAATGTATGAGATTTGACGTAAGTCTACGATATAATGTCGTAAACTTACGTCAAATCCCATACATCAGATTTTTTGACTTTTCGATACGACTATCGCTTATGCCACTTGTCTAGAGGGGCTGGAATGACTAATCTAATAAGATTACAACATAGTATAGAATAGAATAGTTAAATTAGTAAATTCATAATAATTAATGCTTATTGATATATAAACATAAACCTGTCATGAACGAAGAAAAAAACAACGGGTTGCACTCCGGCAGAAGTGAAAACTTAAACATTAACGTCGTGCATTTTTAAATATTTTGGAATGGTTAGGGAAATTCTGTCCGGTGTGGTGACGGATTAAGCATACAAATGTCACCACCCCTTCCATCCCGAGGGTGTCGTAAGAGTCGACTAAGGAAGTAAGTCAGGCAGACAATATCCACCGCAAGAGAGGGAGAACTCAAAATAGAACCTTATACCAACCCATTTGGCCAGCGTGGTATAGTAGGCTAATATCCCATTTATACCCATCCTAAAAAAGTGCACAAAATGCTAAAGAAGTTTTCAAATTTAAAATTTCGAATGATGAATGAGAACGAGATTCACTCAGTCAGTCGATACTCGACTGTCCGTTTTTTTCGGTCACTTCATTATTCGTTGTTGCAACGTTCACATTAAGACACATTAATTACTTCATATAATAATACATATATGTAGTTTGTTTTCATTATAATATTTACTAGATAGATATTCAAAGGATTTTTTTCTAAAACACAACTCCCGCACTATGTAACAAGCCTTGTGTGTTGTGTTACAGGGGACTTTACTAACATACAATTCACGGACACAAATTACATCCAGACTTGAAACAAACATTTATAGATCACACAAAGTTTTGTACCGTTTGGGAATCGAACCCACGATCTCTGGCTAGGCAGGGTCACTAACTACTGGACGAACAGGCCAGGCGTAATTATACTATTAAAAATAGATTATTAAAAATGTTTACTAACAATACATACACATACATACACACCCGTAACCCTGCCACTATAGTTTGAAACCTTAAAGTATAAACAGACGATCGAACTTGGTTCGGGCCGAACCACGAACATGGTGCGCTCCGAACCATATTATAATGATATTAATAATGTCCGGCGGACCGTGCACCACACGAGCGAATTTGGTTCGGAGCGCACCATGTTCGTGGTTCGGCCCGAACCAAATTCGTTCGTCTGTTTATACTTTTATGCCGGTACTACACGGCTATGACGCGTTGTGTCGTGATGCGTCAGAATGGTATCGAATTTATACATTTGACAGAAGTCAACTAAACATACACACATAAATGTATATCTCACCATATTGACTGGCTTAGTTGTTAATGATCTTGACTACAAAGCCGAAGGTCGTTGGTTGATTCTAACCCAGGTCAAATGATTGCATGATGAGCACGAGTCTTTGTTCTGTCTCTAGGTGTTATTAATCAATGATATGTATTTAAAAATAAATAAATATTTTTAGCAATTGTGTGGTTGCCATAGTACAGGCTCTGCCTATATTGTGATTAGATGGCTGATTTACTAAACGTATGAATTAGATAGATACCATTTCGACGCATCAAGGGGTCATAGCAGTGTAGTTACGGCATTATGTCTTAACAAACTACTGCCATCTACCGGTCGATACAAAGAAATATATTACCTAACTACTTGACATTTTACTCGTTTAAATATTTTTTTATTAAACTTAGAATTATTAATATTCAAAAGCGTTTAAAAGTACCCGCATAACCATTAGACCTAATATATAGAAATTTATAATAAATTTTGTACAATTCAGGCCTATATAGACATACCACAAGATTTCATCTAAAGGGTATATACCAGGTACATATCTGGTAGCTGTATAAGGTGTATTATTGAAATACAACAACTTAAACAAAATATGGAAGACCAGAATAGCGTAATTACAGATGTCGAGGAATAGGCACCTTCATGAAATAGGGCCGTCCAAAAACCTGATATGCAGGGCCTGTGGGGAGGAAGACTAGGGTATACAGCACTTATTAGGTGCGTGGCATTGGCTGCAAAAAGAATATGACTTATTAGTCAGGATGACCCTGAACTGACAGACTACAAGATGCTAGAGAATCTAGATGAAGGAAGAGAAAAACAATTCACAAAAGAGTCCATCATAGGTGCTCTGGCTGGCCATAAGGACAGCTCCAACAAGATAAGGGATATAATATATCAGGTTTCAACCCAGGATCCTCTAACTATACGAACGATTCCATCCTGAATCTGTCGTTAATTTTACGAGTCAATTTAAATTGCGGGTAGAATAAGGAGATGATTTTGTGTTTTGCTTTTATAGGAAGCACGATTGTTATTGAAATATTTTTCGTAGTTTACGATATTTTGCGTATTAATATATTTGTAATCTAAAAAACCATCTCCAAAGATGAAGATAAGAATCTTATTATCTTAGTTATTTGTGCTTGTGGTGTCAAGTTTAGCAGCTATTCCAAAGATACTTACACGCAAGATACAATAAGGTACACGTAACTTAGTCTTAGTCTAGAACACTGAGTTCACACCTATCTCTCACAAATCTACGAGTATTCTAAAGTTTTAAATTCTTACATCGAACATTTCTTACTATACAGTTCAAAAAACAAAATAATGAAAAATATATACCGTTACATCATCGATCATTCTACATTCAAATATGTTTTAAAAATACCGTCACTACCTATATTATATGTCGAACATTCCAATTATTAAAAAATACATACACAAACATATAATAGAAATAACGTTGCAATACATTCTAAATTTAAAAATAAATTAACACGTACAACGATTTATAAAAATAGTAAACGACACTTTATATTCAAAATTAAAAAATAACCTAATTATTATGACAATGCCGTCACTAAACACGTCACTGAAAAATTCTAAATTCATAAACACGAACCTGTCAGTAGGGCACAAAGTCAGTGAGTGTGGGGTCAACGCGTGTGCGCTTACAGCAGGGCCCGGGCGGCGCTGCTGGAGGGGCGCAGGTGTCTGCGCGGGGCCGGCGCGGGGGCGCGGCGTCAGCGCGCCGGCGCCAGCGAGCCGCCCCCCCACCACCGCAGGCACAGCGGGTCCACGCAGCGCGCCCGCGCCGCGCGCCGAGATACTTCCTCTAGCACCTCCTGCAGAACACCACATCGCATCAGAACAAGCATTATACTAACAGGTTACTCCCAAAAACTTAACGAAGACGCAGCATTAAAGAGTTGCAGACTGTTCATGACGCCAAAGGCACTATCTGCGAGACACCATTTTTGATAGTAAACCGAGGCGAGAACATAGCAAAACTTTCCCTAGTCTAACACCAAATAAAAATCTAATTGGCCGAGTTACATTGATCCAGCAAATGCTAAACAATTAAAAAAATGTACAATAATTTTTTAACATAAACACGTACCTGTTTCTTAAGTACAATATGCTTTCCTTTCCAATATTTCATCAGCCCTCTCTCTTGCAGCGTGGACACTATATCTGAAGACGCTATCGCCAAGTCTTTGCTCAGATCTCTTATACACAACGTAGGTCCAGGAGCTGAACATAACCTCTTGAGCAGCGCTTCCTTCCAGTAGGAGCGGTATGATATTAGACCAAGATCTGATAACGGAGTTTCTGGAGAACCTACTTTGCCTTCTTCTTTAGTGAGTAGATAACCTGGTGGGGGAAATGTAGGCTATAATTTAAAGAAGCAACGAATTTATGTACGTAAACCTGGCTGATGTCAGATATTGCATTATTATTAAAGGTGGTTAAGTTGTAACCGTGCGTACTTTAGTTAAAAACAAATGTCTTGGCTTAAGCTAAGCGTGAATGATGCCTTCAGTTTAAAACGCGATAATAGGTCGAGTGGAAACTAGCCGTCGGCCAGGACATGTGCTTATTTATCACCTTGAAAATTGTTAACCTGTCAATCATGAAATACAAATGACCAGATATGATTGTTTCCAGCTTAATAAAACATACTAATTTAAAACTTGGCTTTAGTAATACTGTTTAACCTTGTGCTATCACAACAATATCACAAATTCAACAACCACTTCTATTCGTTTAGAAGAGTAGTCCAATTATATTTAGGGGTAAATACCAGACGTTGTCACAATCATTTCGCGTATAAGGCTTCATAATGAACAAAATGATTCTGTATATACAAGTAGGAGGTGACTGACTAACATATCAACGCATGGACAAAATTGCAGAAATTAGAAGTATGAGTTTTATCTATGAAAGATAAAATAATAAATATCTAAATGCCATGTAGACGGAGACGCGAAGACGAGGGCTACACGTAGCCCTTACATTCCAGCGAAATGGATTAGAAAAAACTAAGTAACAAGAATTAATTAGTAAGCTAATGAAGAAAAACCGCAAGCTGACAAGTGACGCATCGAAATGAAAATATCGATTTAAAAAATAATTACACATTGTAAGTATGAAATGAACCCCTTTACAGAAAGGAAATAAGATGGACGCAAATTAAATGTGTCACTTTACCCGTCAATACCAGATTCAAACTAGAAAATTAAAACGAATATTTTTAATAAAATAATTTGCAATTTAAAGTAAAGTTTTAACAGAAATATGTTATGTATACAGCCAGTATGTTAAAATAAACTAATAAAATAATTAAAGTTATGCAAAACTGGTAAGTTTTCATTTGAATTTTATGAACCATAAATTTTCATGGAAATCAACACGATATGTTAATATTATCTAAACATATTAAGTATTTGTACAATATATAAGTAATTTAACTTCAGAACATAGGATTTTAATATACAGTGTTTATTTCATTAAGGTGTAAAGTAAACAAGACAAAGGGAACTAAAATAGTACCCTGGAGTACACCATAGGTAATTAACCTGCAGAATGCCCTAGGGGTCTAATCAAGGGTCCTTTGTCACCGTATACTGCTGAAACTGTAATCTTTAATGTGAACTTTGATGAAAATACATGTTCAATTTGATGTAAAACGCTGATTTATGCGCTTAGTTGTAAAACGCTTTTAGTTATGCTAAAAGTTAGTTAGCAACATTATTAAACGTCCTTCCATTAATATTCTGGTACTAATTTCTAGTTTCAAATTCAAATTGAGACGAATACGTTTAAATTTGACGGTCGAAATTCATAAATAAAATATCTACGTGATCGCAAACATAATAATAGTTGTTTAACAATATTACTTGTTAAACAATAAAGTAGAGATCAGTATACGAGTCTACAATCCAAGGGTGAAAGGGACAGGGCTGACATATTCATTTGTAATAATATATGCGTTGTTGAGCGACTATCTCAGTCTAAAATAGTGGGTGTAGAATTAGATGATAGATAACAAAAGAACATTCAACATTAGCTTCAGTCGACCGTTACAAACAAAAGTATGAATCCGATTTCCAAATCGGAATATCAGAGACATCATGCACGTGCTTTCACTGTACGACATTTATTCCAAACTCTCTATCAAAGTTGTGTCGACCCACGTTGTAACTGACTCATTTGGTCTGATAAATATCCAGCGACATGTTTAAAAAAACATATTATTCATAATTTGAAATATTCCCTTCTTTAACAATAGAGGTTTATTCCAAACAAAACCAAAACTTAAGCGCCAACATGTTCAATTACCAAAATCCATTTACAACCCACCGACGATTCCCATCCCACTCGCCGAACCCCACAAACAAATTGCACACACACGCACCGGCTTATCCTAGGTTAGTTATATCGCAGCAGCCCTATTTACGTCTCACGGCGGGTCCGCCAACCCCCCAGACCTGAGGGGGGGAGTCTAGACGGTAGACGGATCTATACTGCACTGCATCGATCGAGGTCGGGTCGTCGGCCTCAACGGCCCCGACGGGACGACCCTCGCCTCCCCGGGGGACAAAACAAACCGGCACGCGGAGGGTTAATGCGTTGACCGTACAGGTGTTATAGGCACGATTTGTATTGAGTAAGAATTGATGATGTTGACATGGAATTTAAACCACCTGCTTGCTATAGTTAAAAAAAAATGTAAAAAAAAAACAACTGACTAAATTAACTCGCTATCGTTATCTTTCTCTTTAATACTGTAATTTAAAAAATATATAAACTTGAAAAAAAAATCTAACTGAAATTTCGCAGAAACGTGATGTTCATGAATGTCAAATTTCAATGGCATTTAAATATTTTATAGATCTAAGAAATTACAAACGTAATCGATCGAACTTTAGACATTAATTTAAGCTGTAGCCCTTGCTTGACATTGCCAACATGACTCATAGTAACAAACATAGACACTAAAAGCTTTTTCTCGTATAACAGATGACATTGTGAACTCATTCATAATCATAAGGACGTTGTCACATTGTGGTGACATTGGCATACGCGCAACTATTCCAACAGTTCGACGACCAATTTGCTAGAGGTTAAACTCTTTACAATTTATGCCTTAGGGGTGCGGGATGAGTTTTTTTTCTTTTTACTTATATTTCTTTTTAATACTGTAATAATTTGTTAACCATTGCTTTTTAATTTAGAACTAAGTATATATTTATAAGTATTAGTGCATGCGATGTTTGCTTATAATTGGCTGTACATTTTGAAAATATTTAGCTTTAACACTTTCGCGGACAGTAACGTGACACAATAGATGTTTTATTGTCATGACGTCTATAGGCGTTCACTGTCCTTCAAAGTGTTAAGTTATTAATTTTGTAAGATTGTAATGTAACAGCTGTCAGCAAACCAAATAAATAAATAAAATATTAGTTTTTTTAAATATCTTTCTTATTATCTTACGGCAACTAAGCAGACTGAATATTTCAACTGCCAGTTAGTTAAAAAGAGTCAAAGTTATAGACGGATAATCCGGAATAAAAAATATTTTGAAGAAACAAGAGACATAGCTTCAAGTTTTTTTTTTATTATACCTCCAAGGTGGCAAACAAGCATACGGCTCGCATGATGGTAAGCAGTTACCGTAGCCTATGGACGTTTGCAACACCAGGGGTGTCACTCACGCGTTGCCGACACTTATAACAATATTACTGGATAGTACTTTTGCATAATGTAAAATGTTTAAATATACTTACTGAAATCGATGAGTAACCTTCCGTACCCTTGCCTCTGATAAGGTGGCAGCGTCAATATGCAGGACACGTTGTAATTTAGAAATGAATTCTTTTCCTGTGGACAATATTGTAGTTATTATTGGAGGATTAAATATGTTGATATTTTTATACTTATATGATGTACTAGCGGGCCCGCGGGTCTACCGGGTTAAATTTTTTTTTAAATTTAAGGTTGAAATCCCTTAGGGTTAAAATTTCAAAAAACCCTGATACAGGTATTAATTTTTTTTAAGTTGAAGCAGGTATATGAAAGAAGCTGACGTCATTCCAAGACGTAAACAAGCTGTGGACAAATTCGAACTCCAGAGTAGGAGCTCGGATGGCACAGTTGGTAGTGCGCTGGGCCCGAACCCGAGAGGCGCAGGTTCGAATCCTGCTCCGGGCTCGTATTTTTCCACATTGCTTTAATATTTAGGTACATGAAGTTTTGTGCATCTCATTTTAAAAATGAAAGAATTCCATACAACGGTTCATCGCTTATTTTAACCCCTTAGTGGTTAAAATATCAATTTACAGGTCTAAACACTATTTCTCTCTTAATAGAGAAGAGGAGACCTGTTCCCAGCACTGGGATTATATGGGTTGCTAATTCAACTACTTCTACTACACCAACTTTTATAAAACTTTCCACACATATTTAATACAATTTTATAATTGATTCACGAGGATTTAAACAATGGCAAATTTAAAATAAAACCGTTAAACTTGAAAATATCTTTAATCTATTTTTATAACAGGCAATAATGCACGTACGTCATTTAAGCTAAGTATACATGCAAGGTTCGTATGGCAGTTTAAAAATAAATGCGTATGACGTATGCTCTGACGCACAATCAACACGCATGGGAGGCATCGTTTGTTTATTGTTATCACGTATGTAGTAAGTAATATCGCACCCACAGTAGAAAAATTACATAAGTTGAAGCGTGTTTGGTTTGCAATTTACATCTTATTCTCAACAGCTAAGGTTCAAAATTGCCTAGTGATATTTTTTCGAGTTACGCCAGTTTTCGACTCAGGATGCGATATGTAAAGCTACATGTTGGGCCAACATAATCCAATGTGGTCTACATTGGATTATGTATAGAAAGAAAGAAAGAAAAGCATTCGAATATACACAGATCAACAGATAGAAGACTAAAAATAAATTCTTATTAGGTGAATAATAATACAAATATTATCCTGTGTGATGTCAGAAAGGGTCCTTGTCTCAGCTCTGTGCTATGGCATTTTATGCTGCAGCGCTGATTTTCTGAACAGCATACTTAAAGCTAAAATTGGAACATTGTACTACTTTCAGTTTCATATATTTTTTGCTTTAATATGGGTTTACTGTTCATGATAAGTATGCAAAACCCTTACTTATATTATAAATGTGAAAGTTTGTGAGTATAGATGGATGGATGGATGTATGGATGGATGGATGGATGGATGGATGTTTGTTACTCTTTCATGTAAAAACTACTGAACGGATCTGTATGAAATTTGGCACAGAGATAGATTATGGTCTAGACTAGAACAACTCATAGGCTACTGCGATAACCGACATCCATGCGGGCGGAGCCGCGGGCAACAGCTAGTTATTTATATTCTGATGAATCGCGGGTAGTCGATGGATAAGGTCAGCTCAGGACCGAATGCGGTGGAAATCATTGGGGGAGGCATATTTCCAGCAGTGGACGTCTTTTGGCTGAGAAGACAATGATGATGAATGAATGGAATTGGTGTAGATAGTATTTATGACTAAGTTTCGACTACAATCTCAGGGGAACAGTGATTTTGCCGGGATTAAAGTAGCCTCTGTGCTATTCCAGACAATAATCTATCTGTGGTTAAATTAGGGATTTTTAGGCGTTTAAAAATACCAGAATACTAACTATAAACATACGTGATGTACTATGAGCCTGTTCACGTGTTACACATATCAAAAGGATTTATTAAAAAGAACCCCTTCAATAACGGTCTCTTAGTATCCGAATGGGTGCGCGGGCGGCACACGAGTAATGGTTCTTATATTGGAAGGGTCCATACACTACGGTAACTGCCTACCACCAGGCAGAACGTATGCTTGTTTACTATCTAGGCAGTTTAAAAATCTTTTAACTTTTCACTGACAGCAAACCAGATACAGTCTCGGACACATTTGGCACAGTCACTGAAACCATTTCAACAGCTTTGTAGACTTTGAATCGCCTTTCATTATCGTCATCATCATCATCGTTCCCTCACTGTTTAGGATTGTGACCACATATGACGCGTTTCCAAGCTATGCAGTTTTCAATACCCTTCATTATATCCAATACGAAAATCGAACATTCAAGTAACTAATTCAATAAATCAATTCAGAATCAAAACCCAGACAATTCACCTATAACTAATGTACATAATAAAGTAAAACTTTTAAGTTAGCAGCCTTAAATACAGAAGGGCCGTCCTCCTGTCTGTCTGCAGCTTCAGGTCGACGAACTAATGGGGGGTAGTGGGGAGACGGCGCGTCGGCCGGGGAGGGAGGGAGAGTTACCGAAACATTAAAAATAAAACCTGACCCTTGTGTAAATATTATAAGCTTCTTAGTATATAAGATTCTGTCTAGGCAGCCATTTTCTTTGTTAGAATTATTTATGGAATATGATTGTTTTTATTTTTAGTTTATAAGCTGTATTTTATAGAGTTCGATCGTGGGCAGTTTGAATTTCACTTTGTGGAGTTTATATGTACTAATCAAATGATTCGCCATCTGCTAACGGAGAAGAAAAACATCGTGAGGAAACCCATATGTCGTAGAAGAAATTCTAAAGACATCTGGGTACATGTCGTAGAAGAAATTCTCACGACATGTCCGATTTACCAACCCGCATTAGGCCAGCGTGTGTGAATTAAGGCCTAAACACCCCCCTCTCTTTCTCTCTTGGTAGAGGAGAGGAGACCCATTCCCAGCAATAGGACATATATAGGTTGCTATTATTATATATATAGAGAAACATAGGCTACTAAAATTGAAGAGAGCTCTAGCTTTCTTCAATTTTAGTGCTCTAGCACTAAAAGCGAGCAATCGCGACCGTATGCTTGTTTGCCATCCAAAGAGTATAAAAAACATAACAAAAAGGGATAGCAGATTCTCACCACATTCCAGACACATAATATTATACGTCAGTTTCGTCTAACTTACTTTAAATATATATTAATTAGTCTCCTTCCCCGTCGCAGACAGGAGATGGAATAGCTAACAAAATTTGTTGGTAACAAAAAGCCCCTTTTGCACGTGTCTGGCAGGAGCACAGTGGTACGTAATGAATTCCCGCAATAATGTTAGATATAAAGTGGGAGCTCGACGTCTAGACGTCTACACTCGGTCGGTGTTTACGTCGGTAAATTGTCACCCCTCAGGGCTGTCAACATGTTAAATATAATGTAGTACACAATTTTTGGCACTTGATGTGTTTGTCATGTTCTTTTAATAGAAGAATTAGGGATAGCAAAACATTTTTTTAAGAGATATAGGACACCATACTATAGTCTACTAGCTGTTGCCCGCGGCTCCGCCCGCGTGGATGTCGGTTATCGCTGCAAAACATCTATGTGTTATTTCAGACCATAATCTATCTGTGTGCCAAATTTCATCTAGATCCGTTCAGTAGTTTTTACGTGAAAGAGTAACAAACATCCATCTATCCATCCATTCTTAAACACTTTCACATTTATAATTTAAGCAAGGATTTCACATAGCATGGGCATAATAGCATGACGTTTAACATTTTACGATAAAGATGAAAGAAAATGATTTGATCAATCTCTAACCAATTGGCTAATTGAATGATCAAGAGCCTAGAGTATTTAATCGATAGGCCTTAATTTAATCGTCTATCATTTACATTGATACTTATCTATAAATGTTAAACATCACAGTACCCTTATGTGAAATAGACTATAGTGAACAAGCCCGAGTGGCAAAGGACATCCACCTAACAGAAGAGACCACAGCTAAATGACTACACACAGCGGTGTAGTTGTATTACTGGGTACAGGTTTCCAGAGCACATTTAGGGATGCGTTAAGAACAAAACGTTTTTCTATTCCAGGAAAATTCTATCATAAAACCCTGGTATTAATTTTGGAGTAGGCAACACGCAAGTGATACCTCTAGTGCCACCCTTAGGTGGCAAACAAGCATACGGCTCGGATAATGGTACGCAGTTACCGTTGTATTATTAAAAGTACTCATAGGTTGCTGTTTTTTTACGATTATTCGGCTTTTTTAAACATAGATATTATTATAATTATTTAACTTATTTAGTCTATAAAATGAAACATTTCTCTTGTTTTTGCAGTCACTTCGACACTTTGAAATCTTTTGTTTTTATTTTGTACATTTTTTTATATCGAGTGACAACCCTACAAAGCTAACATGGGCGGCAACATCAGGGGAGTAAAATAGCAAATCATTCGGCAATATTTAGCGGACCATAACCTATACAACACGTTACAGGCATGACGCGACGCAATGAGTACGATAAAATGAAGCTATTGTTCGTGAGGGAATCACGCGATACGGTTTTGTTAGGAAGTAGCTTTCACTGGTTATTTTTCAGAAATAAGTATTTTCCCCTCCTTTTACCAAACAAAACTGAAGGACGTTTGACGTCTCCCGGTTATTATTTTTGATCGAATAAATAAAAAAACCAAAACAAAACCCTATACCAACCCGTCTGGCCAGCGTGGTGTAGTAGGCTAATATCCCTCCGAATTTATGGAGGAGACCTGTGCCCAGCAGTGGGACGTTTATAGGTTGAGATGAGAAATAAAAAAATACCTAAAATAACTTAAATCATAATCATCATCAAAATAAAGACGTCCACTTGTGGATAAAGGTTCTTCTAAGATAATAAAATAAACTAAAATCTAAACCCTCACGAGACAATTTCTGCTCTTACAATATCCAAGTTTTAAAACGTATGTCGTTCGAATGAGAAAGAGAGACGGTATACGCGCTTTATAGCTCCGTCCCTCTTTCTCGATCTAACGACTCACGCTTTAACACGTCGTGGTAACTCCTTGATGTATAGAAAGAGAGATAAATTGAAATAAAAGCTACGTGTATAACTATACCTACTTCATAAATCTTATATATAAAAATGAATCTCTATTTCAATTTGTCACGGCATCACGCGTGAACGGCTGGACCGATTTCAGTAATTCTTTTTTTGTTGTGTTTGTTATTGTCAGGAGAAGGTGCTTATGTAAAAAGCTGAAAATAATTTAACCCGAACGAAGTCGGGGCGGGCCGCTAGTATATAATATGTATTCAATCAATAACAATATTGTAGCCGCCATATAATATAGTTAACATTGTGATTTAAAATGTTCTCATGAAAGTGGTCATTATTATTTTGAGAAATAAACTGATCTTAAACCTGAATTTGATTAATAAATGTTTAAACCCCACCCTATATAATGCTATTCTTAGTAAAGGCGAAAACTGAAAGTATTTTTTTCTTAATCAGTATAATAGGTTATATATTTATTTTACCATGTTATATTTTGTCCCGGCTACACACCCATATTTAAACGCGCCATATTTTAATTTTGCAAATGTATAATAACCGAAATGGTTTGTACTCTAGTACACGCGGCCCTAGCGGCACTTTCCGCTAGGTTAACATAATTGTGCAAGAAAAACTACACAATGAAATCAACTTCTAACATCGTAAACTTTCATTATTCTTACTCTTCTAATAAAAACAAATTTCGGATATTTCTTTTTTGGAACGAAGTTCCTTATTTTTTTTATACTACCAAGGAGGCAAACAAGCATACGGCCCACCTGATGGTAATCAGTTACCGTAGCCTATGAACGCTTGCAACACCAGGGGTATCACTCGCGCGTTGCTGACCCTTTAGAAACCTTATAACTTCTTTCTTGAAGAACCCCATGCTATAGTCTCTCGGGAAAACCTAGGCAGGAAGCTCATTCCACAACCTAATCGTACGTGGGAGGAAATTCCTCTGAAACCGCACAGGGCGGCACGATAAAGGTTCTAAAATGTGTGGATGAACTCCAAAGACAAAGTCTCTCCTTAAACTAAGTGGATCAATACCGCCTGTGAGCTTGGGGTCGTCAACAATATATATATTAACACAATAAATCAATCACATTTGCCGCGAATGTACTGATGGAATATGTGTTTGAAACGCCCATCTTAGGGAACTATTATTTGGGCCTAGTAGTAGTAACATCCATATATCTGACACGGTCAAAGATCTCTATACGTTTTATATACAATCATATGTAATCCTTACTAATATTATAAATGTAAATGTTTGTGAGGATGGATGGATGGATGGATGGATGGATGGATGGATGGATGGATGGATGGATGGATGGATGGATAGATAGATAGATAGATAGATAGATAGATAGATAGATAGATAGATAGATAGATAGATAGATAGATAGATAGATAGATAGATGGATGGATGAATGGATGTTTGTTACTCTTTCAGGTAAAAACTACTGAACGGATCTGGATGAAATTTGGCACAGAGATAGATTATGGTCTGGAATAACACATAGGCTACTTTTTGCAGTGATAACCCGACATACACGCGGGCGGAGCCACGGGCAACACCTAGTAGAACATAAGGTAGCTACAATAGAGCGACATAGTATTGTTAAATTCTAAACTTCAAAAAAATTTAGATTAAAAAAAACCGCGAATTAAATTAACCCTTACACTGCCTATGGTACCCAAACACACAAAAAAAAACCAACCCTAAAACAACATCATACCCGAAAACCGTACACAAAAACAGTCTAGACAACAATACACAATAAATCGTTGGTAGGTATAGGTATACCCGGACATGCCCGGATGCAGAGGGTGAACGACCGCGGTTCCTCCGGACAGACGTCTTATGTATATAAGATGGGAAATTTTACAGACTGGGGTGGGAATAAGGGGGGGTATTGATCAGTCTATGTAACGTCTGGAGCCTTTTTGTGTAAGACGGTTTATTAATTGCTTAAGAGTGAAGTGCTTTTGTTTGTGTGGGTGTGTCTGGTAGTGATAATTGCTTTTATATCATATTTTCTTTTGATTTCGAATAGAACTTTGTATATATAGTAAACGGAAAGTTATGACTAAGGTTAATCGACTAAATATAGTGTCATTTAGTAACTGACAAGTGACGGTTTTTTTTTTGTTTAAATGATAATTGTCTCCATTAAATCATAACCGCTTACCACCACATCGACTGTATGCTTGTTTGTCCCCTTATAGTATAAACAAGTGTCGTGAAAAATAGCAGATTTATCCTACTAATATTATATACGCGAAAGTTTGTAAGTATGGATGGATGAATGTTTGTTACTCTTTCACGTAAAAACCACTGAATGGATCTGGATGAAATTTGGCACAGAGATAGATTATGGTCTGGTTTTTTTACAACGATAACCGACATCCACGCAGGCGGAGCCGCAGGCAACAGCTAGTTTAAAATAATTTTTAATTGTATTTTTTTATATTTTTTACCGACTGCCTTAGGACAAGCAATTTATACGTTAAATCCTTAAAAATCCTCATTCAGTTTATACGTCACAAGAATTGTACAAAAAATATCCTTAATCCCCAAATAATAATAGCGACTCATATATCCCACTGCAGCGCACGGGTCTTCTCTTTTTTAACAAGAGAGAAGAGAGCGTGAATCCCAAATATAGATAAAAAATAAATGAGTTCTATTTTCATTAACTAAACATTTAATTAAAGAGTGACTAATACCTTTTCTAACTAAACTATCAGACTTAATGCAAACTCCGTGTCAAACATAAATAAAACTTATTTAAACAGAGAAACTCTTTTACTCACAGAAAAAAAAACGCAAAGCAAACCGTAAAAGCAACATAAATCATTCATTAATCTCAATATAGTAGTACAACACTAACTCTACTACGCCGTAGACCGTCTACGAGCTACGTCACGTAGTTTACGTCGGCTACGACGCTACAACTGCCGTAGACAGCTGGTACGAGAAGCTTCGAGCATGTTTCATTTAAATTCCGACTTTATTCTAAACGCATAAGTTACGAATTAATTTGTACTCGGTATCCTTTGTACTTTTCTTTAGCTTGTAATTAAAAATCGACTTTATTTAGATAAAGTTAAGTGTCACATTAATTTTGTCTTTAATAAAATGCAGTGTAGCACTAAAGAAAATTAATATTATTTGAAAATTAACCATGTTTGTGTATAAATTGGGTTGGATTTTTTTGTATGTTTAAGTCTGCATATATAATTACGTATGGCGTAAGTCAGAGTTAATGAAAATATTTTTTTTTTTTTATCGTTTTGGCGTTTATTTGCGGAACATCACAAGCCATACACACCAATCAGCCATGTTGTACTGTTCAAACTCGATAAATTTCACCTCGAATATCTAAAATATAATATATCGCTGTTAACAAACGCATCAGACAGACGGCTAGCTGTACCTATCCTTATGTAGCAGAGGGGGGAATATTGAAAGAATGTACTCCACCAGACTGTATTGGTTTACATGCGCGATATGAAATTTTAAATTTTCTATATGATCGATGTTACATATTGGACTTTTAACAATTGGCCATTTGACAGTTGTATTTATAAAACACTAGCTGTTGCCCGCGGCTCCGCCCGAGTGGATGTCGGTTATCGCTGCAAAAAGTAGCCTATGTGTTATTCCAGACCATAATCTATATCTGTGCCAAATTTCATTCAGATCCGTTCAGTAGTTTTTACGTGAAAGAGTAACAAACATCCATCCATCCATCCATCCATTCTCACAAACTTTCACATTGATAATATTAGTAAGGATGAAATATGTATTGGATCTGACAGCTTGTTCACCTATAGTAAAAAATTGTAAATATTACATTTTTGGATCGATTTGGAACCGAAACGCGGGCTGGTCAATCTTGGCATAATTTATTTGTAATTAATAAAGATAATTTACACATTTTTACTAAGAGTACAATGCGATCACAATGTGATTTTTTTTTCATATACTTACAAAAAAGACTATCTATCATCTACCTTTCAGTGGGACCCTAATTTTTTTTATTGTATTTTGATTGTTTCCTTACTAATTAAATACTTTTTATTTACCATCATTAAATTTTAAATGGTATACGGGTGTCTTCTGTCTCTCTTTGTTACCACAAATATTGTGACTCATACCAAATTGTAAATGTTATAGGTACTCTGGCGATCAAAAAGAGTGGCCATGAGTTTCGTGCCAATTCTTCTCGAGGCTCTACCCTAGTCAGTGAATTTACTGTAGGAAAAAATATGTAAGTATTATGCATTTGATCTAAAGTAATAAATGAGTTTGACTTTGACATGTTTGAACATCCTGTGACATTACATTTTACAAAACATCTGACATCTCTGTTTTATTTGTTATGAAAATATGGATGATTATCTGTTTTTTTTTTCAAATGTGCCACTATTTATGTATTATGTATTATTAAAATTTGTGTGATTTATAGATTGTTTCGTGTCTGTAAAGTCTCAGGTCACATCGGACATGTTTCGTAGTGTGGAAGAAATCCTTTATGATGTTTTCATAGTATTTTTTGTATTGTATTTCCATTGTATTTTAAAATATCCAGACATGTGTTCATCGACTCATTCTCTCTTCAATCGTAATATTAATTTTAATTATATTTGTTATCCATTTTTATTTTTAAAGAGACAACTCCTACACTAGGTAACAAGGCCTGAATCGCGAGAAACTAAATCATACAACTCACGGACAAAGGTACACTATTAAACTTTAATAAAAACATTTACACGCATGTTCGTCATGTTATCAACGTGTAGTTTCACGGGCACCATAAAGCAGACTATCTACATATATTTTTTTAATTTAGCACAACTTTAACATAGACAGCACAATTAAAACGGTTGAACAGTCGAGCGTGTAATTGAAACTCGCGCTACAAATCAAAACGATATCGCGATACCCGTTATATATGATTTATACACTGAAAACGAACAGTAGAATGTTTTAAAAATATAACATAGCATCGCAGCACTACGCTCGTGTCCAAGAAAAGGTGAACAATTTGAAAGAAATTTAAATTAAAAACCCATACTAATATTTATAAATGCGACAATTTTTCACGACTAAACGGCTGAACTGATTCTAATAAAATTTGACAAGGAGATAGATGATACTATGGGAAAGGCCATAGAATACTTTTTAATGCGATTTCCCACATCCACGTGGACAGAACCCCGGGCAACGGCTGGTTTATTATAAGCTTTTTTTTGTCTCACTAGATGATTAAAGCCGAACATGACGCACCTAATAACCCGATTAATTAAGATTAAAATTCTGCAGACGCAAAAGAGATAACGCACATTTGAGTACATGTATATCAAATTCGAAAAACAAAAGATCATTACTGATAACAAAAGACTTGAAGAGCGAAACAGTGTATAGGTAAATTATCTTAGAGAGATTTTTGTATTTGTAGTAGTGTTTGTATATGTACACGGATTCAAAATTTGAAATTTGAATTCCACTATACGGTCAGCAAATAAGGTCTGTCACATTTTTATTATTTAAGTATTTATTTTGTGTAATATTTTTTGATCAATATTTTATTATTTTAACATTGTTAAATAAAAATGTTCCGATGATGATATATGCCCGAGGTAAACTTTGGCATCGTATGGTAAAATTAGTTTCGAGAGATTTTTGCAGCTGTAGTAGTATTTGTTTATGTTTATTAACAGGGATTCTAAATTTAAGATTTGAATTTCATTGTACGACCAAAAAAGGTTCGGCACAATTTTAAGAAGAATATAATATTGACTGTCAAAAGTCAAAAAGTCAGTGAATGTCAAATTTTACCTAAATAATTATATTGTTCAGGTTCTGACTATAAAAAGTATAAAAAATATAAAAGTTCTCAATTATTTATTTCCTTATTTGCTGACCGTACACAACTACAAATGCAAAAATCTCTCTAAGATAATTTACCTATAATACAACTCAATCCACCTCCTCAAAAAAAAACACGTGATGCTAAATTTAAGTAACAACTACGCCACATAACTAACAATCAATGCATATAAACTTTATACTCGAACCACCCCGCCGGAACCATCTAACAGCTCACAAAATATTAATAACCAACTCTCTAATTTCCATGTATTGCAGAACTCACACGCGCACAAAATGGGGTGAATTTTGGGGGGGTAAAAAGGGCGTGTCACAACCCCATCCACCCATTCAACCCCCTTTCTCCCTCCCCGCCAGTTCAACGACCTCACAGCTGACGGGACGCCGCTGAATGGCGGGCATAGTACGAGGCTCTACACCGAGTAGTATTATAGTACAATCATTGTACTACATAATTATGCTTTTAACCGACACGGCTGTGCAAAAAGTAGAGTTGTGTATTTGACTTTGTAATGAACTAGTGCGGTGTCCTTTCAGAATAATATTTGTGTTGAATACTGCTTTTATTACGTATTTTATCTCTTTTACAGGTTTATTAATAAACGTGGTGTATCTAGTAAATAGTTACACCGTGCTTTGTATTCGTCTTTTGAAGGAGAGATTATAATTATAATAAAATTATTTTAAGTTGGTTATTATTAAAAGATAAAAAAGAGAGATAATGAAAAGAATAATAATATTAAAAGAGAATTGTATTTTAGAATGTTTCTATGTTAGTAATGAATAAACTAAAAAAAAACTATAAAAGGACTATAAAAAGCTACATTATTAGCGAATAACATAGGCTATATTTTATTCTTTTTAAATAAGGGACCACTACGAAAACTATAATAAATGGCCATCTGTGCCAAGCCCGGATTTGCCGCTCATATAATACATATTTCCTAACAAATTATTATTTTTAATATTCGCAGACAATCAGTTAAAGAGGTATAGATAGATAGATAGAAAACTCTTTATTGTACACCAATAACATTTATGATACAGATATTATTTCACATATTTATGTAAAATGGGCGGCTTTATCGCTAAATTAAATTATAAATATATAAATTATAAAACAAAGTCGGGTTGGTTCGGACTAGTGATGTACGTCTGGGAATATTGCCACTCCCGGAAACTTTCCACTCCCAATATGCCCGGAAAACTTCCGGGCACATTGGGAATATTGCCCAAAATTCCCAGCCAACAGTATCTTATTATTTAATCTAAAATTTGATTATATACACTATTCTCCACGCTTATGCTCGCTGCCTCGCCCCTCACGCGCGGTTTCCGCCGCTCTCCGCGTTTCACGCGCGCTCCCCGCGTACTGCCGCCACTCACGCGCCGCGATTTGCGCAGTAGCTTCGTGTTTGTTGCAGAGAATACGTGTCTTGTTAGTGCGTGGGCCCAACGCACCGTAATATTTTGTTACAATACGTGAGAAATCAAAAGTAAACGAATATTTCAAAGGCGACAAGGATAATACGGGACGTAAAAATTATAAATGCACGGCCTGTGGTCACAGTTTTACTTTAAAAACGTCACAAAATTTGCGCGCCTCCTTGTTAATGCATGCAAACACCGTCATTAAACAGCAACGCAACAACGCAGACGATATACTATAGGGACAACATTTACCACTACTACGAGCCAAGCAAGTTTCTTGAAAGAAAACTTACATATCCACTTCACAGCAGTGATATTAAGTCCCAAAAAACATGGTTCTAGTCTTTGTGCAGAAGACCATTTAGAAGGATGTAATGCTATTTTGAGCCTAGTGGGCACTCAGCAATGATGATGCTGCTACCAATGTGATAAAAGAACTCTCTGACTTTAAATACCGAAATGGACGATATGCAAAAAATATAATTGGGCAGGCTGCTAATTCTATCGACCCAAAAGAAAGGTGGACCACCGTTTTCTCAAATACACCTTTAGGTCCTGTTACAATAAAAAAATTAACAGTACCATCTACTTCAACATTGATAGTAAGATTTTTCATTTTCTATATTCTCTCTTATACACACTCGAAAAAGAAACAAATTTACAACAGAGAGAGAAGAAAAAAAATATAGCTATATAGCTCACAATTGAAAGTTTATGAACGAAATTGTTTCGATATATATCGCTCCAGCGACATGAAATCTGACGCAGTTTAACAGATATCAACAACGAAGAAATTAATTCAATAAATGATTCAGATGAAGACTTTGATATAGATTCAATAAGTGATTCAGATAAAGATTTTGTTATGGAACCATTGGACTTTAGGTCAGTTACAGAAATATTCGAAGAGGATGTCTATTCTTTTATATTTACAATCAATGATGAAGATGATAATTAATTTATAGTAGCCGTAAAGAATAAAAGAAAAAAAATACTTTACTTGATTTTTAACTGACTTTAAAAACGAATAGGTTATCAATATGTGTGTATTTTTTGTCTAGTCATGTATGGGCTTATTTGAATGGTCAAGACATGCACTTTAGCTATAATTGATCAGTTTAAAAAAACCGTCTTAAAAGGAAAATTGGGATTTGAGTTTGTCTGAAAGTTGAAACTTGGGAATTTAGGGTTTTTGAAAGTTCTACAACTTGCAGTATTGAATTCTGGTTTTTTTTTTTTGTTAAAATTATATTCTATGCCAATAATTCAAGTTACGAACGTAGTTAAATTAAAAGATTATTGTTTTATATACTTAGTATTTTTTTACAATTCGTGTTTTTGTTTATAACATAGTTTGTGATCATAAAAGTTAATTCGTTGCATACTGGGGTATAAATACATTTTATTAATATATTATTTAAAATTATGGTTGCGTTATAATACAATTGAATCATTTTTTTTTGTTGAATAAGTAAAATGAAGCTACTTAGTCAAAACGGTTTTTTAATTCCTTACTTTCCTAAAATATATATAGGATATTACGACAATTAATAAAGACAGCCAAAAAATTCAAAAATCTTTTTTAAAATTGTAATGATTGGCTCTTTATACTTATCCAAAGTTCGTTGCCGGCAATATTCCCAAGCAACCTTGGGAATATTGCCAGCAACGAACTGGAAACATTGCTGGGAATATTGAAATGAACTGGGAATTTTCGTTAATATGATATTTTATTGTCTGCTTTTATTATAAGTATATAGGCTATAATAAACTAAAGTAAATGCAATATATCTTTCGTAAAAAATCCGAAAAATTAACCAAAATTCCCAGAATATTTCCAGTTTGGGAACATTGCCGGCAGCGCTGCCGGCAATATTTCCAGTCCTTGGCAGTGTTCCCGGGCATGGTACATCACTAGTTCGGACACTTATAACTCGGTCGATTTTCAAGGTTTTTTATTTTGTTGGATTTGATTGGATAACAAATTCTAAAAATATGTTGTGTATATCCGACATCCATGCGAGCGGAGCCGTGGGCAACAGCTAGTAAAATATAATAAAGCCCGAAGTGGGAGGTATAATACTCCCTGAAATTCTATAGTAAACTCGTAAAGTGTTGCCTCGTCACATAACCAAAGGGTATTTACTATAGACATAGTTACATTTTCGCGTCGCTATCGATACCGCAGACAGACTATTCGTGGCTGTCTGGGAGATAAATTATACATACACTCCTCGGTATACGATCACGGTGTGTCTGGCTGTATAAGCAGCGAGATTTATTCATTTTAGAGTATATTAGGATAGAGATATTTAGGGATTTGGACATAATTTAAGTTTCAATACAATGTTAATTTGTTTTGCGAATTTTTGTAAATGAAATAATTAATCTAAATAATGTAATTCGCTGTAAGCTTGTATCACTTATCGTGCATGGTTTAACTGTTAACAATAAAATTTCTGTGTGCGTAAATAAATAAATAAACTCAAACTCATTTATTCATTTAGATCCCAATACTTATGAACGTCAAAATAAACAAAAGTCAGCATTTTTTTTCCTACAGCCAATTCGCTGACATGGGTATAGAAGAATTGCCTAGAGAAGAATCGGCAAGAAACTGTGGCCATGTTTTTCAATCGCCATAGTATAATATTTACAATTTGGTATGAGTTACAATTTGAAGTAGATAACAAAAAGATAAGAACCAACACACCATACCATTAAGAAATTTAAGTAATTAAATAGGATGAATAGAACGGAATGGGCATGTACTAAAGACTTTTTTAATACTACTAAGGTGGCAAACAAGCGTTGTGACGTAAAGTCGTCCACCACTAGTTGCTTCTGTACTACTACTTCTGTATGGTATATTGGTTTCCGTTCTTTTTCGTTACCACTAATATTGTAACTTATACCAAATTGTAAATGTTATATATTCTGGCGATTAAAAAGAGTCACCCCGAGTTTCTTGCCAATTCTTCTCGAGGCCTTACCATAGTAAGCGAATTGGCCGTAGAAGAAAAAAAATATGCTGCATTTGTTTCTATGACGTTCATAAGTATCATGAATTTAATTTGATCTAAATGAATAAATGAGTTTGACTTTGCTATACCACAGCTCGCTCGCTCGAGTCGGTTTTACCTATATAAGGATTCCCCGGGCGCGGGCACGGTCCTCTTTATCCTACGCATCACCGACCAGTTAAGTACACATTACTTAGCGTGCCATCGACGAATTTCGTGCATAAACACAAGAAACATTGTCGCTTGCAATATATATCAAAGGTATCATTAGCGAGCTGAGCCATTTTTTTTACATCAGGGTTTGAAGATGGATCATCCCTGGTGTAGGCAAACATTTCTGTATCCCAAAATGACACAACAATACCAATGTGTATATGTTATATATATATATTTTATACGACTTGGGTGGCAAAAAAGCATACGACCCATCTGATGTTAAGTAGTTACCGTAGCCTATGGACGCTTGCAAAACCAGAGGTATCATTTGCGTGTTGCCAACCCATTGTTTTACACTAGGGCTTTATGATGAGTGTCCCTGGGATAGGGATACGTTTCCTGAGAGACCTGTACTCACACACAGGAACATAACTACACCGCTGTGTGTAGTTATTTGGCTGTGGTCTTCTGTGAGGTGGAGGTTCTTCCCCAGCCGGGCTTGGTCGCTAGTACCATACTAGCGACCAAGCCCGACTGGGGAAGGACTCAGCTCTCTCTGCCCTACCTCTCTTATAGCAAATATCTCGTATATGGCTGTGGTCTTCTGTAATGTGGCAATCCTTTCCAAGTCGAACCTGTTCGCTTCTATGTTATCCTTTATCGAACTAAACTGTAGCTAAAAATAACAATGCCTAGACAAGTGGCATATGCGATTGTCGAATCGAAAAGTCAAAAAAGCAAATGTATGGGATTTGACGTAAGTTTACGACATTATATCGTAGACTTACGTCAAATCCCATACATTAGTTTGACTTTTCGATTCGACTACTGTTTATGCCACTTGTCTAGAGGGTCTGGTGTAGTTTTGGTTCTCAAAAAAACATGCATACGCCATACTTTCCGTTTGCTTTTGGCTGGTACAGGTATTGTAAGCGTCCATGAGTACGATAACTGCTTACTATCAGACGGGATATTTGCTTGTTTTCCACTAAAGAGGTAGGATAAATAAATAAATTAAAACCTATATGTTTATTGATATTTGGATATATTGACTAACTTACCGACCACTGTGTATGTAGTATCTATATACAGTGGCGTTTTGATTTGTAAAATATCTGGCTTTAAATCCTACCTTAATTTTCTATCAAAATAAGTATGATTTCTTAGATCATCATCTCAACCCATAAAGGTCCTACTGCTGGGCACGGGTCTCCTCCATACACTTGGAGGGATATTAGCCTACTATATCACGCTGGCCAGACGGGTTGATATAGGGTTGTATTTCGAGTTTTTCTTCTCTTGCAGTGGATATTGTCTGCCTGACTTACTCCCTTAGTCGACTCTTACGACACCCTCGGGATGGAACGGGGTGGTGACATTTGTATTCTTAATCCGTCACCACACGGATAATTTCTTAGATATTGCAACCGAATAATGATATTATGGGCTTGAGCGTTATCATTAAAATAATAACTGGTAAGTCTTTGAATTATTCTCGAATTGATGTGACCTCTCATCATATCATTGGTAAGAATTCCACGGCTGGACATAGGCCTCCCAGGATTTCCACAGCACTCGGTATGAGCTGACATTGTCTGGTTGCCTACAACCTTTACCAAGTCATCGATCCACCTCGTTGGAAGCCTGTCCACGCTGCGTCTTCCAGTTCGTGGTCCACTCCAGAACCAGTTGCTTGATTTACTATAATAATAATAATAATAATAATAATAATAATAATAATAATCATTTATTTCAGGAATTACATATTTTACATAGTACTTAAAATACAAGTAGATTACATATTCCCATAGATATATACCTTACAATACAAACTAACATATATATTATTATAAAACTTATAACTAAACACATTTCACCGGTGTTGTGTTACACTGCGTTGTGTTGTGCAAACGTCCGCGGAAACGGCGATACACAACACCCTGCGGCCAAAACTCTTCCTTGAAGAATGTGTCGAAACTATGAGTCGGCACCCGCACCACAAACGAATTAAAATTCGTATTATGACGCGGTACCAACTTTTCGACCCTTAAAGTCCAGTTGACCTTCTTCTTGATGTACTACTATCTTCTTATCGTTTGGTTAGTGGACAACCTGGTGACAGAGTTATTTAGATCGCCCATATTTAGCCTCTGTCGTAATCTAACGACTGTTAACAGTCGGGACTGACTTTAAACGTGCCTTGCCGTGACGATCAGATGAAATACTACTATGCGGTCACTAATCTATAGGGTTACCGCACCCTTGGTTGCTTTACCCGCTAATCGTTTACCGAACAGCGACCTGGTTTACTATATCGGTCTACCTTGTAAATACAAAAGCTTCAATAAAGGCGGCCGGCATATCGACTAAAACCCCCCTGTGCACCTACACCCACCTTCACGGGTGGACCACCGGAACCTGATATGACGTCAGTGGTCCACCCAGCGGCTCCACTCCAGTGACAGCGTCCGAGTGCACTGGGAACGCTGTCCCTCAACTGAAAGGTGCGGGTGAGAGGTTCGATGACCTCTCACCCGCAGCCTCACTGAATAAAATGCAAATACAAAAGCGTGTACTAACCTTACTAAAATATCCAACAACATGACACCCCTCATGATCAGCGCTCGTCATCACGTAGAACAGGAACGGTTCGACATCGTAGTACAAAGTCTTGTGGTCCAAGAAGAACTTGGCAAGTAGACAGAGTTGCTGGCAGTACTGTTTGTGCTTGCGTCCGTCTACTTGCCATACTGATAAGTTGTCTTTTCTGTATACCTGTCAAGAAAAATAAAATTAAAAAAAACCGTTTAAACCGTTTATTGAAACATATACAAGACATTACAGAGGACGTGTGTGGGCGCTGAAAGTCGAAGAGAGGGGCGGTAAGGGACCCAGAAAAAATAGTTTCATATCAGAAGATAATATTCCTTATATCAAAATAATAGAATAATAAAAACTAATCAACTAAAAACCTAATAATCAATAATAATAAAAAAAAATATTTATCCCCCTCGCTCTCTCTCTCTTAAAGTGGATGGTAGACGAAATAAGTTTGAGAACCTTGCCACTAAATGAACATCATAGGTGTAGTAATTAAGATGGACACAAACGCCATCTAGTTCTGCTATAGATGGACACAAACGCCATCTAGTTCTGCTATAGATGGACACAAACGCCATCTAGTTCTGCTATAGATATAACTAGCGCCTTGTCTATTATTTTTTTCTTCCTTTACGTTCGTTGCTCTGTGCTCGTGCGACATATCTTGTTATATTTATTATTGCGATTACATTTACTATACTTTTAGCTTCGTTGTTTCCTTTCCACAATAGGACAGCAGTATTACTACGTTATCCTGTGAGAAAATAGAATAGGTCCCAATCTCAGCTTTGAGTTGCGGCATTTTCATGCTGCATCATAGAATAAGTACATTAATCATCTCAACCCATAAACTACCTGCTTGGCACGGGTCTATTCCTTAAAGTTGGAGGGATATTAGTCTACTATACCACGCTGACCAGACGGGTTGGTATAGCGTTTTGTTTCCAATTTTCCTTCTCTTGCAGTGGGTAAATCTGCTTGACTTTCTCTCTTGGTCGACTTTTACGACACTCATGGGATGGAAGGGGGTGATGACATTTGTATTCCTAGTCCGTCACCACACGAAGAACAGTACCAACATTATTTACACATATTTCGGCAACACACAAGTATTGCTTAAAGTATTGCAAGCGTCCATAAGCTACGGTAACTGCTGCTAAGCAGGCCGCAACCCTGTTTTTCACCTAAGTAGTATAGAAAAATGAAGAGATGCAGGGCATACAAGCGATAACCGCCTGGTGAAAGATCTCCAACTTTATTTTTTATTTATTTTTATACTACCAAGGTGGCAAACAAGCATACGGCCCGCCTGACGGTAAGCAGTTACCGTAGCCTATGGACGTTTGCAACATCAGTCCCCATTTCTGGGCGAAGGACGCCTTCAAAATCATCCACATCATTTTTTTAATTCACATTTCTAACATGTTTTTAAAAATAGTTTACGTCATAAAATGAATTTACCAAAATGGCCACTAACCTCGTCACCCGGAGGATGTTTCCAAACACATTTGACTTTGTGCCTTGTAGCGCCAGTGGCAGACTTGTGATGATTAAGGCAGAACTCGCAGACGAACAGCCGAGGTACCCTGGCAGCATCTCCAGGATACGGAGACTGGTACCACACCTCCATCTTGTATTTACCCATGATTACGTATCTGGAAAAACAAAGACATTAAATAACCTAAGATTCATAAGGACTGGAAGTGTCAGGTGACAGATAAAATGGTAAATTGACATATTTACAAGCTTTTATTTAGCTTACAATGTATATTATACTATCCATACTAATATTATAAAGCTGAAGAGTTTGTTTGGTTGAACGCGCTAATCTCAGAAAGTACTGGTTCGATTAGAAAAAAACTTTTTTTGTTGAATAGTACCTTTATCCAGGAGGGCTATAGGCTATATTACATCACGCTATGATCAATAGAAGCAGAACAGAGTTGCAAAATCGGGAAAAAATATACGTTCCAAATTACCACGCGGACGAAGTCGCGGGCGACTCCTAGTTATTATATATTAGTTTGTTTAGGTCAAATCTTGTAAGCTAGATTTGAAGCACTTCCCGGAAAACATGATGGAGCTGAAATTTGGTATACCGACGTAAATTCGGTGACAATGCAATAATATGGTAACATGGAGCTGGTCTAATGATGCAGTCGCGAGGTGGAACTCTTTAACGAGACATGATAGCCCCGTCGTGTTTCGGTTCGTAGGATTTATCTTGACGAGTACTATATGCCTAGGTGGGTGTTCAGGTCGTGATGATAAAATTAGAAGGTGGCCATGGAAACTCTTAAAAAAATAAGATAACAATGTCATGATAAGGTTTTTTGGATTTATTTAGACAAATACTATATTCATTATATAGGTACTGTAGTTCATTTTTAATGCAAACCTTGTAATTCATTTTAATTTATCTTTTCCATATACTTATTGGCCTCATAGACGTATTTTATTTTATTCCTATTTTTTATTCTACTTTTATGTAATTTTAGTGATTTTATCTCTATTGCTGGCATATATTTTATGTTAATAATTATTTATAGTCTATAGTTTGTTTAATTTTGTAAAAATGGTTTATAACAGAATGTAAACTTATTGTTTTACTAATTATTATATTTGCAATGTTAACGATAAGCGATTAATTATAATTTAACTGTGAATTATGTTATTATGATCTCGATACAGGCTTGCCTAGTGAGAGGATCACCAGTAATGTAACTGATATTTTAACTCCAGCATTTGTTTATACTATCACTACTTGTTCTAAAAACAATACCTAATTTATTTAAAATTGTGATTTATTTTGTAAATGTAAAACTGTGTTAAAATGCTGAACGAAATATTTCTTTAATTTTTTTCGTAGGTGGGTGTTTAGGACGTAATGATTATATTCAAAGGTAGCCAAAGGAACTCTTCAACGAAACAAGACGTCGTGTTTGGGCTCTTTTAAAAATGTTTAATAAATTACATTAATTACAAAAATACACTATAAAAATATGTAATTAAAAGCATATTTTTTAAATATAAACTTATTTAAATACATTTCTCGCACTAGAGAAGTGCGTACTTACTTTGTGGAAAGTATACATACTAATCATGTAATTACCGTGTGCTGTGGCACGTGTTTGGAGAGGCCTATGTCCAGCAGTGGACTACGATAGGCTTATTGATTGAATTATGTAATTTGCCATCTGCTAATGGTGTAGGAAAACATCATGAGGCAAAGAACAGGTCTCCAGCGCTCATCTAGGGATGCGTTTTGAAAGAAACATATTCGTATCCCAAGGTTACTTCCATCTTAAAGCCCTGGTGTCAAAAAATGGCTTGGCAACACGCAAGTAATACCTCTGGTATTGCAAGCGTCCATAGGCTACGGTTACTGCTTAACTATACTTGTTTGCCACCCAAGTAGTATAAAAAAAATGTCTGACCCACCAACAGTTTTTTTTTTTGCAAAGAAATGCTTTAGGCATACCGCCAGGCCCGGGGAAGCGAGGCGGCTATGTCGTACTCTCCAGCCTAAAGGTGGTAGACGACCGACATACCGACTAAAACGGGTCGACCACCTGAACTTACTGAACCATACTAGCGAGCAAGCCCGACTGGGGAAGGACCTCAACCTTACAGATGAATACCCCCAAAAAAGTACACACAGTGGTGTAGTTGTGTTCCTGTGTGTAAGTACAGATCTATATTGCTCATTTAGAGATGCGTTTTGAGAGAAACGTATTCCTATCCCAGGGATACTCCCAAAGCCCTGGTGAAAAAAAATGGTTTGGCAACACGCAAGTGATATTTATGGTATTGCAAACGTCCATAGGCTGCGGTAACTGCTTAACATCAGTCGGGCCGTATGCTTGATTGCCACCTAAGTAGTATAAAAAAAAATTCTAAATCGGTTTAGTAGATCCAGGGATTACCTCCTACAACGTCACAAACTGACAAACTTTACCAATATAGTATTATATTTTTTTATTATATTTAAAAAAGACAACTCCCGCACTAGAGAACAAGCTCTGTGTCGCGGGGGCCTTTACAAACATACAATTAACGGACACAAATTACCCCCAGAATCAGAACAATTCTTTGTGGGTCACACAAATTTTTGTCCTGTGTGGGAATCGAACCCATAGCCTCGTGCATAGCAGGCGCATACTGCGGCCACTAGTATAGATATAGGTTTCTTTACCTGGTTCCTTTATCGGTAGGTAGGTCACCAATCTCCTCTTCTATTTGTATAGCAGCCAACGCTTGAGCTTCTCTGAACAACCTTAAGTCATAATCCGGCGCGAATCCTTCTAGGATAGGTTCTCTGTCATCGTTGAACTCTTCATTACTTGATGCTGCTAGTTTCTCACGTAATTCTTGACTGCCTTTCCACTTTGAACGCATGTCCTGGACGGCAAATAAAGTTTTTAATAAATAAATAAATAAAATAACTTTTATTTCGAACACCGAATTCATATTATGTTAGTAACAATAAACTTAGCTATGTTAGTAAACAAAATTAAAGAGCTAAACAACAATTATTTTGAAATCAATTGTACGGTAGACATGCATCTACGCGTACAATGGTTCAAAATAGGCGAATCATACCTTTCGGCAATCATTCGCAGAATACTGTTGGAGCTGGCCCGAACTCTGCAGAGCAAGGAGGCTGTTTTTTGCGCCATATCGCAAAAAAGTCATTAGTATGGCTTTGCGCGAACATACCTGATGCACTGCAGAAGCGGGGCAGCCCCATCAGCATTCTAAAGCCATTATTATATAGGACACGTTTTTGAGTAAAAAACAATGATTAATTCATTTTGGTTACAAAATAATACTTATGAAGGTCATAAGTAATGATTATGTAACAGGAAAACAAGGAAAATAACAGTTTACTGTTGGCCATTTTGCTGACAATGAGAAGAATGAGCAAGAAACTCCAGCTACTCTTTTAATTGTCAAAAAAGTTATAATATAAATTTTAGGTTTTGTAAATTACATTTCCTCTCCTTAATAGTATAAGTTTGCGGCATCAGAAATAAGTTTTCTATAGATTTTGCTGACAATAATAGCTTTGAGAAGAATGAGCAAGAAACTCCAGCTACTCTTTTTATTTTTCAAAAATGTTATAATATAAATTTTAGGTTTTGTAAATTACATTTCCTCTCCTTAATTGCATAAGTTTGCAGCATCAGAAATAAGTTTTCTTTATATACTTAGACTAGGGGTCGTCCGCGTGGTAATTTGGAATATTTTCCCCGATTTTGCAACATACCTCACTCCGCTTCTATTGACCAAAGCGTGATGTTATAAAGCCTATAGCCTTCCTGGATAAATGCACTATTAATTAAATTAATATTAAACTAATACAAAAAAGTTTTTTCTAATCGAACCAGTACTTTCTGAGATAAGCGCGTTCAACCAACCAATCAAACAAACAAACTCTTCAGCTTTATAATATTAGTATAGATAACAAACTTAATGTTTTGTTGCATAGTTCTTATGACCATTTTCCTACTGCATCATCAGATCAGCTCCATCTCGAAGTTACGTAGGTATTTTTAGCTCAATATAACACCGGAAAGTGGTTAAAGTAAATTTTGCAAGTAAGATCTGATTAAAGCAAACTAAAAGACATTGAAAGTAAATGCTTGTAAATAGAAAAGCGGGTGAGTGAGACACGTGATGGTTGTCAGAAGGTATACACAGCAACGGAGATAGCTGTACAGGGCCGCTACATGAAGATTCGTTTTTTTAAGAAAACCATTGTATATATTTCTGTGAAATTTGGTAACAGTGTACAATCAGACTAAACCTACGGATAAAAATATATCTATACTAATATTATAAACGCGAAAGTTTGTAAGAATGTATGGATGTTTGTTACTCTTTCATGCAAAAACTACTAAACGCATCTGGATTAAATTTGGCATAGAAATAGATTATAGTCTGGAATAACACACAGGCTTTTTTGTCTCGGAAAAAAACTCTGTTCCCGAGGGAATGTAAGCGCGGGCGAGGCCGCGGGCGGAAGCTAATTTCACATAAATTCATACATTGGTTATACTAAAAAACTCAAACTCAAAAATCATTTATTCATTTAGGTTACAAAGTAACACTTATGAAGGTCATAAATTATGAATAAGCCAAAAAGATGATGCAGCAAAATTTTCCTACGGCTAGTTCGTTGACGTGGAGCCTTGAGAAGAACTAGCAAGAAACTCAGACCCTCTAGACAAGTGACATAAACGGTAGTCGAATCGAAAAGTGGAAAAAAACAAATGTATGGGATTTGACGTAAGTTTACGACGTCGTAAACTTATGTCAAATCCCATACATTTGCTTTTTTGACTTTTCGATTCGACTATCGTTTATGCCACTTGTCTAGAGGGGCAGGCCAGAACTAATCTTCATATAACGGTCCTGGACAGCTAACTCCGTTGCTGGCCGTACGTACCTTGACTTTAAGTTGGTAAGCTCTCTGCTCGATGGTGGGCTGATGGCGCGGGCGCGCGCTCAGCAGGCGCACGGCGTGGCGCCGCGCGTCGGCCGCGGCCGCGCGCTCCTCGCCCGCCGCCACGCACCACGCCGCCGTCACGTTGTGGTACAGCGGGCACGCGTCCCACGTCACGTGGCGCTCCGCCAGACCGCCTGCCAACACACGGATAATATACTAAACCAAACGGTAATGACCTTCTTGTAAGGCTAAGGCTACACTGCGCTTAAACACTTATACTTTCTGACTCAAGGAAACTACGGCGGCCGCAACTGCAGTTTCTGCCCACGACTTAGTTAGTTAGTTTGGCGGGGCTTTTCCGCACCTGGCCGCTTAAGTGGGCCTTTGTGCGTGGGGTTCCTTATGGCTATTTCAACCACCCCAGGTTCTTCCAAAAGGCCAGCAGACGTCCGAGGTCACCGCAGGCCTCTGGTAGAGTGCCTGGTAGGGTGCCCACGACTTATTTTGTACGCGTTTTATGATTTTGTTGCGGTTTTCACAACATTAGGCTAAGGGATATTTATGAAGTACATGCGGAATTTTCCATTTGCACTGAATATGAATGATTGGTTCTTTTTTCCGCCTAGTGGTTAACGGTTACTATAGCCTTTGGACACTTGCAGCACTAGGGGTGCCACTCACACGTTAAAATCCTTTACTAAAGATTTTTTTCTCTTTTCTTAATATTGTGAGATAGATACCTATTTATCGATGACTTGAAATCGTAGTTCTAATAAGTGAGGCCCATTATGTACCTACGTTCCAATATTTTCGGTCTTTTAACGCTAACATGTAAATCTTCAGACTTTTGATTGAAACTTTCAAAACATCAACTTTTTTTTTTAATTTTCACTATTTGTACACTTATTTTTACTATAGGGTTTTCATACTTTTTGTTACCCGAAGTTTCAGTCGAAGTGCACGAATTATCCCGTGACAACGGTCGGTGCAATTCGACCGAAACGTTGGGAACTTTTTGTATTTAAATTTAAACAAACGAACAATTATTTTAGAAACAGTGCGCCTAATTTTAATTTAATTGTTTGGCTTAGTGATACTTATAATTTTAAGAGAGAGGGCACCATACTCGCGAGCAAGCCTAACTGGGGAAGGATCTCCACCTTACATAAGACCACAGCCAAATAACTACACACAGTGGTGTAGTCGTGTTTCTGTGTGTCAGTACAGGTCTGCAGCGCTCATTTAGGGATTCGTTTTTAAAGAAACGTATTCATATCCCAGGATCATTTTTAAACTCTGGTATAAAAAAATGGGTTAGCAACACGCAGATGATAACTCTGGCATTGCAAGCGTCCATAGGCTACGGTAACTGCCTAATATCAGGCGTGCCGTATGCTTGTTTGCCACCCAAGTAGTAAAGATGCACAAAATGTACAATTATATAATTGTACATTTTGTGCACCTAGTACTCTTAATTTGGTCCAAGTAATTTGCATACATATGTATATATGGTAGCTACATAATTAACTAAGGTACATACCGAGATGTCCAGCAGAATCACAACCTCGTACAGGACACCTCCGCTCGGTGGGCTCGGAGGAGGAGGCCAGCGCCGAGGGGGGTGACCACGCCGGCAATACACGACTCTTTATATTCTTCTTCGAGTCTTTGACGCTACTGCAAAATATTCTCTTCAATTTTCTTGAGGAAAATGAAGTTACAAATACAACATGAGACATTTTTTCTACTTTGTAAAGAGGTTTTTGTTAGTTTGTTAGTTCTCCCCCTTGGCTGATGTCCACTAAAGAGGTTTGTTTACCAATCATAACTGGTGACTCCGGTAGCTGTACAGATCAAAACGCAAGACTTTCCGGCTAAAGAAGAATAAGATGAGTAAATAATTATGCAATGCTTTGTCCTCTTCTTTCGAATGTCAAATTTCTAATGACAGAAAGAGAGAAATCAAAGTGTTTGTCTCGTTTATTATTAAAGCGGTACATGTTTTTATGTAATTTATTTTTTAATAAGTGGTTGTTGTGGCCAAATTAGGTGACAGCTATCGCTCATACGACTCTGCCGTGACCTAAAGACTTTTAACATGCGGTCACCCATTCACAGGGTAAGCAGCACGGTAGCTTAGCCGCTAATGTTGTTACTGATTAATGAGTTAATAGGCTCATATCAAATATATTAGCCTATTAACTGCTTTTTTGATGCAATTTGCAGATGATGCAAAGTTTAGTATTACCTGTGGGACTACTTTGGTGGAAATCAGTTCTTATTGTTATGCTCATAAAGTTGTAAGTTTGTTATTAGTAGTTATAAACGAAAAAAGCATTACACATTATTAAGCGAAACTAAAACTTTCTAGAAACTACTTCATTTGTTTAGTTATAAATGTTTTATACAGCATTGAATAAGGTTAAGGCCAAACAACCGAGATTTGTCATTTTTATATTGTACGATATAAAAATGAATGGCATGAAATTTTGTACAGAAGACACATATGAAAGCATAAACCTACGAACGTATATACGCACGCGTGCACGCACGCACGCAATCTCGCACGCACTTCTTAAGAAAGCACTAAGAAATAAAAAAAACTTTACACCTACTCAAAAATTCTGTATGTTTGGCCTGAACTTTATTTACAAAAAAAAAACATTATTTTAAAAATCACTATTTAGTTACTTACTTTTTGTTATCGCTACTACTTTTCTCGTCAATGTCAGAATCTGTGTCAGTGTTTGCCGGTCTTGATACTGTGGCCATCCTCGACACTCTGGCAGAAAGTGACCTGGTCAATTTTCTTGGCATTGTTGCCACAACTGAGTCACAAGAATCCTCGCTTTTTGCTGCACTATCTTGCTGTAAAGGAAAATATTAATTCTATGACAGAGTACTTTTTATTATTTCTTACTAGCTGTTACCCACGGCTCTGCCCGCATAAATGTCGGTTATTGCGATAAAAAGTAGACTATTCGCTATTCCAAACTGTAATCTATCTCTTTGCCAAATTTCATCCAGATTCGTTAAGTAGTTTTTACGTGAAAGAGTAACAAAAATCCATACATACATCCATCCTCACAAACTTTCATATTCATAATATTAGTGGGATACCACATTATGCAGTAACATGCCTCTGTTAAGAGGCTGTAATAATAGCATCCCTTATGACTCACTTCCACAATGGTTTTTTTTTAAATACTAACAAGGTGGCAAACAAGCATACGGCCTGCCTGATGGTAAGCAGTTACCGTAGCTTATGGGCGTTTGCAACACCAGGAGTGTCACTCACGCGTTGCCGAAAAATTATTACGGTATTTGGCACAAAAGCTCACAAAGGGTCTCAGTGCAGTCGTATCCCTATGTGAAAATGTAAGTGGGATGCACTTGGAGAGGCCCGTGTTGACCCACTGTGAACACTCCCACTCTACTGAACGCACTACGAACACTGACATTCCACTGCGGGCATCCTACGTTTGATTAGCCACAGTCTCCACTTCATGTTATATTATTATAAAGTTATTATATTACAAACCAGTGGTGTGGAGGGTGCAGGTTTTGTCTTTCCTTTAAACTGATCCTTCTTAAAAGATGTTTCACTATCACTATCAGAAGACAGTGACTCCACTGAAGACTGACTTGAAGTACATGATGATGCACTTTTATCTTCAATAGTTTTCTTTGGTGGAGGCCCACTTGGTCTGTCCCCATTTTTGCGTTTGACATTATCTTTAGAATCTTTTGAATATCTGGAATCTCTGGAATCTTTTGAATCCTTGGAATCTTTTGAATCCTTGGAATCTTTTGAATCCTTGGAATCTTTTGAATCCTTTGAAACTTTTGAATCCTTGGAATCCTTTGAATCCTTTGAATATTTTGAATCTTTTGAATCCTTTGAATATTTTGAATCTTTTGAATCCTTTGAATCTTTTGAATCTTTTGAATATTTAGAATCTTTGGAATCCTTTGAATCTTTTGAATACTTAGAATCTTTCGAATCTCTGGAATCTTTTGAATATTTTGAATCTTTTGAGTCATCATTGTCAGCAGTTGAAGGTGGGGAACTAGGTTTCTTACTTTCCTCACTAGAATTTCTGGAAGACCTTTTGGTCTTTGGTGATGCTTTTGGACTTTTATTATTGGATGACTTACTTTCCGTTTCTGATTCAGAGCTGTTATCGGGCGAAAAAATGCTTTTCTTTTTTAATGTCCCTGCATCAGTTTTCGCAGTTGGTTTTGTTGCTGTTTTTACGACTGGTCTGGGAGGTTTTCCACCTGTTGTAATTCTTTGTGTTGCTTTACCTCTTGCAAGAACAGCTAATGCAGATTTTGGTTTAGCAGAGCGTCTTCTAGGTGGTGCTGGTTTTGGACTGGAGGTTTTAGGTGCATCATCATCGCTTGATGATGATATTTTAACTTTCGAAGGTCTACGCGGTTTTGGTTCTTCTTTATTTTCAGGTTCTTTAGGTTTTGTGGGGGATTTCGGTGCAGGTGCCGGAACAGTATTTGCTGGAGGGTCTGAGGTAGATGATTCAGAGTCAGAACTGCTTGAAGCAGATCCTGAGCTGGTAGATGAACTGGCACTGCTGCTAGAATCAGAGGTGGACCCTGAGCTACTTTCAGTGCTACTGTTGCTGACCTGTAAAAGCAAAGACCAACATAAAAGTAGAATGTAAGGTAAACATTAAGAGCTATGACTGAAATGGCTGACTGTTTAATCAAAGTTCAATCAAATTGTTTGTCAGCAAACAAAGTAAATTGGGCAACAAGAAATTTATTAATGGTAGGGAGTAAATTGTTGTGACAAGTAATAACATATATCTGCAGCAATATTAATAATTAGGCAGCGAATCGTGATCAATTTCTCTAAATTAAAAATATTTTTCTGGGAGGTTATAAAGACCTAATATGGCCTTCTAACCTAACTTATCCAAGTTGAGTTGCTTTTTTTTTTGTAGATGGGAAATGGTTTACGCATACCGCCCCACCCAGGGAAGCAAGGCGGTTATGTCGGACTCTCCGGCCCAAAGATGGTAGGCGGCCAGCATACCGGCTAAAACCCCCCTGTGCAACAACACTCGCTTTCACGGGTGGACCACCGGAACCTGATATGATGTCAGGGGTCAAGTTGGGTTGCTCTGAGTCAGGGTGCTAACCCCTATTATGATTTTCCTACGACATTTATAAACATTATTTTAATCCCAACTGATTGTATAATACATGAAAGTAGTAGTGTAGTTATGCCACTGATTTTTGCAGATCATCTTTGATACTAAATTAAAGACTCACCAGGTAAGTAATGCTGAGCATTTATTTTAGAGATAACGAAATCATATATTTTTGTAGGTGGTTATTGCTGGCCAAATAGTGAAGTAGGTAATTAAATAGTATTTATTGTACCTACTATTTATTACTATCCAATATTAAGTATGTTTTTGTCGGAATATATACATACTACAATGACAAACCTCTTTCTATTTTTATAGTCCGCACAAGATACAATTGATATTGACATAAATAGATGTAGATATCCCAAAATACTCAACACCAAATCACTTTATATTAAACTTTTACTCAGACCTACACAAAATTATTTCCTATACTTTATTGGTAAATATCATCATGTTACACCCAAAAATACATTGCGATAACGTAAATAACATGTACTTTTAGTAATTAAAGAAATTAATTTGTTAATTTCTCACAAAAAGAAGTACAAATACAAAAAATAGAAATACTTACATCAAGGTTCGTCATTTTGTCGTTTTACAGCTACTATTGTCTAATATCGCTTAGGCTTAACAACTACTTTATATAGTAAAATTAAACTGTAGAATTAGTATTTCATTATTCGATAATTATAATAACAGATAATATTTATTTAACTAAAAAGTATGTCATGAAAACAATAAAACAATGATCGTAACTTTTGACAAGTTACGTTAGACCAGAGATAATAATAGACGTCACGTCATTAACAACAGATTAAAAAATATTTTTAACTAGTGTCTCTTTGTTTGTGAAACGAAACGCTGTCAAGTATGGCAGAAAAATAATATATTTTCCCTATAATAATTAGTTTTATTGTCTACGCATTCCCACTAAAAAAAATATCAATACATACAAACATATAATAATGTTTGTCAATAAACAATCATAAAAATGAAAGGGTTTTCCAGTGGTTCAAAAATTTGATTCTAGATGGTGCTGATTCTGATAAGTAAGTTAAAGTAAGTTGATTAAACAAAGTGTAGCTACCTACTTACCGTTACTTATTAGGTATGTATTATGAAATCAAACAAATTGATATAGGTCATTACTGTTTTATTCTATACTGTTCTGTTATCATCTTTAATCATATCAGACGCTTTTTCCGCTATCATTATAGTAGGTGCATTTAAATTGCCGCTTACTATAGTTGGCATTATACTGGCATCTACCACACGAAGGCCAGTCACTCCTCTTACCCTCAATCTCTCGTCTATCACGCCTTTGCCTTCTGGACCCATAGCACAAGTCCCTGCAGGATGCCATTGAGTGGTTGCAATGTTTAAAACGAAGCATTTCCAGTACGCATGACTACCAAACTTCAAGGACTTGCACTGAGGAATTTTCATATCAATAACTGCAGCTTTTATACTTTTAAAATATGATGTATTTACAACACTGATATAGTCTTCTACATACCGAGCATGATTCTCTAAGTCTCTTTTGACAGAATAGTATCCATTATGAATTATAGGGCTAATTTCGGGATTGCTGCTTTTCAGTCTAACTTTTCCTCTAGATTCTGGATGCAGTAAAGAGAAAATTGTGTACAATATCCTCCTACTTCTATTGGCTTCATATAAAGCATTACAAATTTGTTCATCCAATCCGAATACATAAGAACAAATTAACGCTGTAATTGGTGAGTATGCTGGCAGAGGAAATATGGAAGTCTGATAGTCTGGAACTGATTGAGATTTGTTCAGAGTTACATGCCCCAATATACATGGTGTAGGGAACTTATCTAAGTTAGTCAAAATGTCTAAGTTGTCGATAACTGATGCAGGATCTTTCTCGACGCCTATAGGAACAGATACGATAGGGTGGTCTTGCAGATTGCCACCAACGTGAGGAGAATCTACCAGTACGTTTATACCAAATTGATGCAGATGCTTCTTAGGTCCTATCCCCGACAACATCAGCAACTGAGGACTGTTGATAGCACCAGCTGATAAAATAACTTCTTTACGAGCAAATACAGTTATTATTTTATTATTTGGTAATTTAAGTTCTACACCCTCAGCCTTTAGATAATTATCAAATAAAATTTTCCTAGCTAAAGTCTTTCTTAGAACGAAAAGGTTACGTCGGTCTTTAATTGGTTCTAGGAATGCTGTAGCAGTGTGTTGACGGACATTGTTATCTACCGTATAAGAAGGTACGATGTACCCTAATTGCTCATCTCCATTACAGTCAAAAATTAAGTTGTGTCCGTTTTCTTGGAAGGCTTGTAAGTATTTTCCAGTCCTTTTCTCCCAAAGAGGTCTCGTGACTCCTAAGTAACCTTCGGTATTATGGTGCCAGCCTAAATCGCGTTTTGTGATGGTATGATCATTGAGGCGTTCACTTTTCTTGAAGTAATACATGACTGTGTCCCAATCCCATCCGTCATTCCCTTGTGCCACCCAATCATTGTAATCTTTCTGGTTTCCTCTTACGTAGAACATGTAGTTGGCTCCACTGGAACCTCCAAGCATCTTGCCTCTGGTAAGATGGACACTTTTCTTCGTAAGCCCTTGACTAGAGTATCCATCATTTACCGTATAGTAATTCCAGTCTGATGAAGAATAATCAACGAATGGAAACAAACCAGGGTACTGAAACAAAAACATGGTTTAAGATATTGTACGGTTTCAGAGGAATTTCCTCCCATGCACGATAAGGTTGTGGAATTAGCTGCCTACCGATGTTTTCCCGAGAGACTGTAGATGCTACAGTGGATAGAGGTTCCTCAAGAGAAGACTTATGACTTTTTAGAGGGTTGGCACGGTGCGAGTGATACCCCTGGTGTTGCAAGTGTCCATAGGCTACGGTAATTGCTAACTATTGCGGGCCGTATGCTTCTTTTTTCATTGCCATACAGTGGAAAGCTAAATTCATTTTTTCCCTTCATTGTTTCCTTATAATTTTTTTTTTTTTACTTAAATTTAATTTTGTATGGAATATTGGGTTCCGTCCCTTTTTGTTAACACTAATATTGTAACTCATACCAAATTGTAAATGTTATACTCTGGCAATTAAAAAGAGTGGCCCGAGTTTCTTGCCAATTCTTCTCGAGGCCCAACCCTAGTCAGCGAATTGGCCGTAGGAAAAAAAGTATGCTGGCATTTGTTTTTATGACGTTCATAAGTATCATGTATTTGATCTATATGAATAAATGAGTTTGACTTTGACTTTGACTTTGCCTTCTGAGTAGTATGAAAAATGTGTAGATTTATTTTTTCAATTTGATATAAATGCTGAACAATATATCAAAGTAAACGATATGTAAATTTTCAGAAAATAATGTTATTGGTGTGCAAATCATCTACCCTTATACAGACCCACCACAGATAGGAACATTCAACATTCGAGTTATCAATTCACGCAAGTGTCGTTTTCAAGCAAAACTATGAGAAAGTAGGTATGTTTCTTTTAGTAAAGGTTGTCCGCAGCCGATGGACAAGCTAAAATGATGATGTCACGTCAGTCGCATGCCAAAGAAGCTGTGGGCGAAGGTAACTACACAGTGGGTCCTAAATAACAGGCAGCGGCCACGTGGTAGCTCCAAAATGAGATGGCGTGATGAGCTTGATGCATATAGAAGGGATTGGCTTTAATTGGCAAAAGATTGGTTATCATAGAAAAAGAAAAAGGAGGCCTTTGTTTGATTAAAAAAAAACATTAAATTGCTAGCGTTTTACTGACCTTTGCACTGATAGGTGGATTTCCCCCAGCTTCTATGAGCAGTACATTCCATCCTGATATCTCGGTAAGTCTGTTGGCGAGCACACACCCTGCTGATCCACCTCCGACCACTATGAAGTCGAACACTTGACCATCTGGAATAGATAATAAAATTCGTATGTTAAATGAACCTCATAAATTTTATTTCATAAATTCTTTTACTGATCGATAGCTGATTTAACATCGGAGTGACGTAGTTTCTCAACACAAGCAGAATGCAGAAGCTAGTGTTCTTTATACAAAGCTGTCATATCTGGCCTTGTTGCATCAGTGTTAAACCAACACCTTTTTATCTATGAATAGAATCGTAAGATTTGTAAAACCAGTATCAAAAGCACTTTTGCTAAGAAACTCTTTTAAAATAATATCCTAAAAAGCTTTTCTAAAGCTATTGCGTTAAGACGAGGGCTTTATAAAACTGCTTTAAGACTTGAGATATTGCGAACGACTTTGAGTATATGGGCGAAGCAAACACGATTCGCGGGTTGAGTCGTGTTTGCGCTCTCCTAAAGCACTCTCTTAAAGCGTTCTCCTAAAGCGCTCGCCTGAAGCGCGTACCTAAAGCACTCGCTTAATAACCAGCCATCATAGTCTAATTCACATAGCATGGATACTGTGACGCTTAACATTTTATGATGAAGATAAAAGAAAATGATTGAATCTATCTCTAACCAATTGGCTAATTGAATGATCAAGAGCCTAGAGTATTCAATCGATAGGATTTACTTAATCATATATCATTTTCATTGATGTTTTTGTTTAAATGTCAAACGTCACAGTACCCATGCTATGTGAAATAGACATTTAGATACAGATTTTTAAATACAGCTCCCGCACTTGAGAACAAGCTCTGTGTCGCGGGGGACTTTACAAACATACAATTAACGGACACAAATTACACCCAGACTCAGAACTACTCTTTATGGGTCATACAAAGTTTTGTCCTGTGTGGGAATCGAACCCACAACCTCGTGCACAGCAGGCGCATACTGCGGCCACTGGACCACCAAGGCAGTCAAATTACAATACATACGAACCTTTTACTTTAGCTTGTGGTGGGAAATCTTTCGCGTCAAGTTCAAGTACATCAACAGAGTTGAACAGTATTTGTATCAGTTGTATCAGCGGCCTTAGCGTCCTCACATTGAGGGTGGACAGAAATTGTGTTAGAATATTCATCCTAGAAAATAGAATGACACAATAAGCGACGAGAAAACATATTAATGTTATGGGACTATTATAAGCAGGACGTAGGACAGTACAAGTAGGTAATACTAATAATGTCCTCCTAACCGAAATTCGGTCGCGGCGGTTAATCTCAACGGAGACTAGCCATCTGCGCGGGAGATATTAAAGTACACAAGTGTGTGCGCAAACACAAGTGTCCTCTTTATCCGACACGATCGGAGAGAGATTAGGCATAAAACCAACGGCTTTACGTGGCACGGGGATGTAAACACCACCAATTACCAAACTCCGGGCGTCTATAATTTCCAGAAAAACACAAAAGTATCATTTTTTGGCCCGACCGTCGAACCCGTGACTTTGTGATCAGCAGCCACACACATTAACCAGTGTTTCAGTTTTTTTTTATCAAAATTTGAAATTCGTAAAATGTCAACTTTATAAGCAAGATCTAAGGTTGTCAGTTGAAAACCCAAAATTCATTTGGGTTTCACCTTAATATTTACAAAATAAATCTCAATTTTCTTAATAAATATACCGTATTTTATTAATACTAAGTTAAAAAAAAAGACTACAGCATGGGGTTCTTCAAGAAAGGAGTTATAAGGTTTTTAAAGGGTCGGCAACGCGTGAGTGACACCCCTGGTGTTGCAAACGTCCATAGGCTACGGTAACTGCTTACCATCAGGCGGGCCGTGTGCTTGTTTGTCACCTTGGTAGTATAAAAAAAAAAAAAAAAATTAAGATTACCTGGGCCTTGTTCTTGCTAGGCTAGCGCCTAGCCTATTAGGATTAATAATGTAACTACTATCTGTATTTCTCTAGTATACCTACAATAAAGAATATCATTTATTCCAGCACAGGGCACCCAAGAACAACTTAAAAAATAGTCAATCAATTGACTATTTTTTAAGTTACGCAGTATAAACAAAGAAACAATATAAAACATCACCAAAAACAAAGAGATAAAATTAGATATTGTGCTGTTCCGCAAGCCCACACTGGAAAAGGTCACCATCTCAGCATAAGCTAGGCAAGCACGCACCTAGCGCTGGTTTTCAGTTGGCAACCTTTACCTAGTACCTATTGGAAAGATCATTACTATCCAATAATATGCCATTATAGGGCCGTATTTTTTAATTTATACTTAGTAATATCCAGGCGAATACTTATGGCCGGAGAGCTACTGGTTCATTTGACTATCCCGTTTCCCACAAAGCTAGATTTTGTTTATAAATACAACAATACGACTACTCTAAAGTACCACAACTTCTCTAGAACTTTCTTCCGGTAGGCACTTGCAACCTCTAGAACGCGCTGGCTGTTTAGTTATGCTTTTAAAAGAATATTCACACTAAATTTCAGTTTTGTGGGAGCAGGTTAACAATTACCATTTCTACGACAACTTTACTCTGTTCTGGCAGATATTTACAAACGTCGCAATAGGCTGGCAATTTTTTTTACGCTTAAACATTTGTTGAGATTTATTATGACCTTTTTGATTTTATTCTAGAATTATTGAGTAAAGAAGGCTAAATTTTAAACATAATAGCCAGTCCCGGCTGAGCATGGGTGGACATTTATTTAGTCATCGTGAAACTAAATCCTTTCCTTACTAATAGTTTGTAAGAATGGATGGATGGATGTTTGTTACTCTTTCACGTAAAAACTACTGAACGGATCTGGATGAAATTTGGCACACAGATAGATTATGGTCTGGAATAACACAAAGGCTACTTTTTGCAGCGATAATCAACATCCAAGCGGGCGGAGCCGCGGGCAACAGCTAGTATATGTATGAAACCGGGACGGGCCGCTAGTAAGAAATAATAGTAGTGAAAATAAAAAATAAACGTTACCTAAGTACCTACTATCATTTACGGTCATAATCATTTTTCTATTTTTATCATAATAAATAAGAGGGAAAGTAAGAACGTACTTGGTAAGTAGGTACCTACATATTAGATAATACATAGCTAGTCGGTACATTAATAATGGAGCATCTATTTTTTTAAATTAGTAATAAGGTAAGTAGGACTGCCCATTATACCTCAAGTTCTCATCTTTATTAATTTCTACATTGTATTATAATTAAATTGTGTGAAATAATGAATACTCTACCTATCAAGGTCTGTTTTTTTTAATTTACCAAACTAAAAGCAGGTACCTACTACCTACCTATCCACAATTGCTTTACAGATTGACTGCCTCGGTGGTCCAGTGGCCACAATATGCGCCTGCTGTGCACGAGGTTGTGGGTTCGATCCCCACACAGGACAAAACTTTGTGTGACCCATAAAGATTTGTTCTGAGTCTGGGTATAATTTGTGTCCGTTAATTGTGTGTTTGTAAAGTTCCCCGCGACACAGAGCTTGTTCTCTAGTGCGGGAGTTGTCTTTTAAAAAAAGAAAATGAAAGATTATTTTTTATTTTTGTAAAAAAAAAAAACTAAGTAGGTACTTACCTGTAAATTAATGGCAATCCAATTTTTCACTTTACGCACTGCGTCTATATAAATAAATACCTTATATTATTTTTAATAATTTAACTCTCAAACTTAGACAAAAGTACAAAATTTTTTTTTGTCTCTAATAGCCTGCGCTATCACGTCTGCTTTATGCCTACACAACTGACATAATTGTAATTAATTCAAAACAGGTGTTAACTTAACATGTAAGACCAAACAAGTCTTATTTGACTCATATACCTATTTACTAACTAATCAAAGCATCACCATAGTATAAAAGGGTAAGTAGTACAGAAATTGCGCCAAAATGTCAGTTTAAACCGCAATTCTACCGTTGAGCGCTAATTAACCTGACAAACTTAACTATTTAAGGTCAACTGGTAGATGCCTGACATTAAATCCACATGCGATTGTGCGATTTTGCATAAAGATTTCAAATAAATAAATAAATGACAACTTGTTTTGGTATAGGTATTTATTTTGATATAATCTTATATACTTACTGCCAAAAATAGTAGGTAGGTTATGTATAGGTACCTATATTCTTTTTATCGTTTAGTTAGTGGCCAACCTGGTGACAGAGTAATTCTAATCACCTATAATAGGTACCAATCTCTTAGTAACAATGTCGACTGCCTCGGTGGTCCAGTGGCCGCAGTATGCGCCTGCTGTGCACGAGGTTGTCGGTTCGATTCCCACACAGGTCAAAATTTTGTGTGACCCACAAAGAGTTGTTCTGTATCTAGGTGTAATTTGTGTCCATTAATTGTATGTTTTGTAAAGTCCCCCGCAACACAGAGCTTGTTTGTTTTCTAGTGCAGGAGTTGTCTTAAAATATATATATATATATATATATATATATGTAATGGTCTTTTATGAAAATAATTATATTACAAATAGCGCTGTAACAACCCTACGCAAGACAGTGTAAGACGCGCTGTAGGTATTTACTTGTCGTATTTTGCGCATCTAAAACGAGATTCTCTACTGCCTACTCGTTATACTATAGCATGACCTTGACCGTAGGATAATGACGGATGATATTAATAGAGATGAATTTTCAAAATAACATTCTTGGGTTCCGTACAAGAAAAGTAGTACCTGGTGCCAGAAATTATTCTTAGGTTTACAAGGTAGGTCCTTACCTACTTGGTAAGGCATATCATGTGTTGCGTCTAGCAGTGGATTACGATAAGTTGATCATGTTAATGATAAAATACCTACTTTGTTATACTACTTGAGTGGCAAACAAGCATAAGACCCGCCTGATATTAAGCAATCAATATAGCTCCTCCACCTATTTTCTTAAGGTACTAATATTATGGATGCGAAAGTTTTGATTTATAACTGGATATAGAATTGTTTGTTATTCAATTATGCCAAAACGGCTGAATGATCAAAAATAAATCGTAATAAGAACGTCATGGTAGGAGCCCTTGGCTTGTCTCGTAGAGCGTTCGTTGTGCTTTAAAAAATCAACAAAAATGTTTAGTGCATATACATAATGTATTAGCCAAATTGATGCAATAGTACATTATTAAGTAAATTTATTTCCGGTCAACATCATAATATTTGTTCGACTATATATGGCTACCTATGCATGCAATCACAGAACATAATTTGTTCTATGCATGTATGATATGCTTGTTTGTCTCACAAACAAGCATATAATTTTGTTTTTTGTATTTGTTTTGTTTTGCTATGTATACCGTCACTTTATAGTAGAAGACAAAGTCGCTTCCCGCTGTCTGTCTGTCCCTATGCATTCTTAATAATAGCAACCCATATAATAATATGTCCCACTGCTGGGCACGGGTCTCCTCTCCTCTATCAAGAGAGAGAGAGGGTTTAGGCCTTAATTCACACAAGCTGGCCTAATGCGGGTTGGTAAATCTGACGTGTCTTTAGAATTTCTTCTAAGACATGTGGCTTTCCTCACGATGTTTTCCTTCACCGTTAGCAGATGGCGAATCATATCATTCGTACATATAAACTCCACAAAGTGAAATTCACATTGGTACTGCCTGGGATCGAACTCGCACCTCTTGCGTGCAAGTCGGTTACTTTCCCACTCGGCCACCACCGCTTATATGCATTCTTAGATCTTTAAAATCTTTAACGTTGTGCATTTCATATATAATAGATCAATATGGAATACAGCATGTATGCATTTTAAATGAATATTTTCGTAGATATTATAGATTTAAAATGCAGGGACATAGCGGTACCGGCCGGGGGTAGATTTGAGCGTTGAATGTTTTTCACATGGCCAATTATATGTCGCTGTTTTAGGAACAACCTCTGAAAAAACATGTTTGTATTGTCTAATAATAAAAAAACTGTGAACGTTGTATATAAAGACATTCTGTAGTTTATTTAGTATGAGCATTGCATCCGTGCGAAGCCGGGGACGAGTAGACGAGACGCTATATATAATTATTAATATTAATTCTTTAGTATTTTTAATTATTTTTCATTTATATAGGTATAAGTGCTGATTGATATCCATGGGTTAGTGTTCAATGGTTCCAGCTGAAAATCAGCGCCCAGCATTACTGCCCGGCATTATGCTGAGCTGGATCCCATTTTGGGATAAAAATGATACACATAATATCCCACCCACAGTGGAAAAATAACTTAAGTTGAAGCGGGTTTGTTTTTCAGTTTATATTTTATTCTTAAGAGATAAAGTTCAAAATTGCCCAGTGACATTTCACAAATTATGTAATCAACTAGTGGCCCGTCCCAAATTCGCCCGGTTTAAACTATTTTCAGCTCAACTTTCTTATTTTTTTACCTACATAAAAACCTTCTCCTGAATATAACAAAAAAATTAGCGAAATCGGTTCAGCTGTTCTTGAGATTTGCGCTTAGCAACACATTCAGCGATTCATTTTATATTATAGACTAGCTGTTGCCCGCAGCTCCGCCCGCGTGGATGTCGGTTATTGCTGTAAAAAGTAGCCTATGTGTTATTCCAGACCATAATCTATCTCTGTGCCAAATTTCATCCAGATCCATTCTGTAGTTTTTACGTGAAAGAGTAACAAACATCCATCCATCCATCCATACTTACAAACTTTCGCGTTTATAATATTAGTAGGATAAGTATTTTTGACAATTTTGTAATTTACTTGTGTTTTCAAAATTACTGCCAAATAAAATATTCTTTCTTTCTTTCTTTAATACGGCCCTCCTGATAAGCAAAGCAAGCAGTTACCGTAGCCTAATCGTCCGCAAAGTTGCTATTGACAAACACAAAATCCTACGTACTCGCTAAAATAAACAATCATTACGGGAAATAACCTAACCTAGTCACACACAATATTTACCGTCGAGTAACTTGATTTATATGTATGGAAAACTAGCTGTTCCTCGCGGTGTCACTCGCGTTCTATTTGATTATTGACTGGCCTGTTGGTTTAGTGGTTAGTGACCCTGACTGCTAAGCCAAAGGTCGTTGGTTTGATTCCCACACGGGACAAAACTTTGTATGATTCATAAATGGTGTAATTAAGTGCGTGAGTTATATGTTTTATTTCTTTATACTTTACTAGCTTTTGCCCGCGGCTCCGCCCGCGTGGATGTCGGTTATCGCTGCAAATTAGCCTATGTGTTATTCCAGACCATAATCTATCTGTGTGCCATATTTCATCCAGATCCGTTCAGTAGTTTTTACGTGAAAGAGTAACAAATATCCATCCATCCATCCATCCATCCATTCTTACAAACTTTCACATTTATAATATTAGTAAGGATTATATACCATTATAATTCATTACGCAGTAACTTATTATAAACTAGTGACAGTCCCGGCTTCGCACGAGTACAATGCACAATGTATTAAAGTTAAAAGAAAATTAAATGTTCTGACTGCCTTGGTGGTCCAGTGGCCGCAGTATGCGCCTGCTGCGCACGAGGTTGTGGGTTCGATTCCCGCACAGTACAAAACTTTGTGTTAAAAAAAAAAATTGGATAAGGATTAATGCTGTAATGCTTAAAATCACTTCGTAAATAAGACATTATTTCTCGTAAAAGGTAAAGGATAAAAAATGGTTATTGTGGGTTACCCCTAAGAGATAGACATATACAATCGCGGACTTTCGTAGACCTTTTTAAAGTGTACAATACTGTAGTAAATTATTTTTGATCTATCTCGTGGGGTTCAGCCAGCATTTGAAATGTAAGCAAAAACAAAAGTGTTTATTTACGACATCACATTAGAAACCTCTACATTTATCAGTATTTCTTTATACTATTATGCATGTAATATTATTCATATAAACCTTTCTCTTAAATCACTTTATCTATTAAAAAAAGCCGCTTCAAAATCCGTGGCGTAGTTTTTAAGATTTAAGCATACATAGGGACGGACAGACAGCGACAGCGACTTTGTTTTGTACTATGTAGTGATGATAAGACTGTATAATGGGCGGCCTTATCGCTAAGAGCGATGTCTTGATGTATTGTGTTAAAGAGAGTCAGCGGTAGTAGTTTGCGTACTAAATAAATAAGATGAATTAAAAAGGGATGGAACGAAGTTCCACATAACACACATATTTTAATTTAATTTTTTATTATGTTAAATAAATAATTAAATTATTTTTTAATTTATAATATTAATATATTATTATAATGTTATCTGGCTTGCTTTCTATAAGAGAGAGAGAGAGAGAGAGAGAGAGAGAGAGAGAGAGAGAGAGAGACAGAGAAACATGCGCACGCCGCACAGCTTACAATAGCTTACTATAGCAAAAAGTGTCGTGACAATATACCAAAACAGACAGACAGAATATACCAAAGCGAAGCGAGGGTGGGTCCCTAGTATAAAATATAATAAAAGAGAGTCATTCGTCAACTCGCTGTATATCTATCTCGTAGACTTTGGCGAGATGGCACATTTCAATTTAAATTATAATTCGCCGAGATAGGTATTCAGCGAGTTGACGAATGACTCATAAAAGATTTTAAGGATATGTATCTACTATATTTGTTAGTCCCCCGCGACACAGGGCTTGTTCCCTAGTGCGGGAGTTGTCCTTTTAAAAACAAAAAAGAAATATCTCGGGTTATGTTATTGTTACTGCCATGCTTTCCTTGAGTAGTAGCAGGCCTCCGTCACTCGCTCAAGGTTACGCGTTATGTGCCTACTGCTATGTAGCTCGTAACCGAGCCGATCGCCCGTGGGCTGCCGCACGCGACACAGAGCGCACACAGCACGTTTCCCGCTAAAAACGCATACGATATTTACGTACACTACGTATATTAAGTTAATATTATTAAGTTTTGACTAACGACACGATGGTTAATTATTGTGAAGTCGTTGGATGTCATAGTCAAAAGAAAAATAAAAAATTGACTTTTTTTCATTGCCGAAAGATGAAGAAAGGTACGTTACGTTATTAGAAAGTAGGTACGCATTTCAGCTGGCTTCAGTTAGTAGTACCTAGTAATTTTAAAATGCATCTTGTGTGTAGGTACTCTTTCTTAAAAATCTACGAGAAAGTTAGAAAGACAACCCTACCGCATTCGTGCGATGACGAGCTTGCACGTGAGTCGCACGGCGGGCAACACAATCTCGACTCTTTGTTTGCGTACTTATGGTACATTTCTTTTCGCTGCGAACAGCAGGTATTATTATTAAGAATTTGTAGGCTATTATGGCGTAGGTATTTTCGGTTTTGTATGGGAGTGATGTATCTGTTACGTAGTAACTATTAAGTAATCTGTGGTAGTAGTGTGAAGTTAATACCCTATAACGTTCCTAGAAAATTAGGCTACGGAACGCAAAAATAGTTTTAAAATGTAACTGGTAGAGACAGACAAATCAATTCTATGATTCTACCTCTACACACTATACTCTATTTCACATATCATGTAACGTTTGACATTTGAAGATAAATATCAATCTGCTTTTTATCGTTTGATTAAGTCAAAGTCAAAACTCTTTTATTCATTTAGATCAAATGCATGATACCTCTAAACGTCATAAAATCAAATGCCAGCATTTTTTGTGCTACGGCCAATTCGTTGACTTGAGCAAGGCCTCGAGAAGAATAGGTAAGAAACTCGGACCGCTCTTTTTAATCGTCAGAGTATAACATTTACAATTTGGTATGATTTACATTATTCATCATCATCATCTTAACCCATAAACGTCCCACTGCTGGGCACGGGTCTAACATTTGGAGGGATATTAGCCTACTATACCACGCTGGCCAGACGGGTTGGAATAGGGTTTTATTTCGAGATTTCCCTCTCTTGCGGTGGATATTGTCTGCTAGACTTACTCCCTTAGTCGACTCTTACGACACCCTCGGGTTAGAAGGGGGTGGTGACATTTGTACTCTAAATCCACACGGATGGATTTACATAATTAGTGGTAACAAAAAGAGACGGAAACCAATATACCTAATTTAAAAAGTATCCTATCATTTCTGGATATCATCTATCTCCTTCCAAAATGTTCCATTCAGCCGTTTAGCGGTGAAAAGGTGACAAACTAACATACCTACATACAAACAAACCAAGTTATTTTCACGTTTGTTCCCACTAGTTCGATTCATTAGTTCGATCGTCGAACTAGTGAGAATTTTTTTTCTCATTAGTTCGACCGTCGAACTACTGAGACTTTTTTTTTCTCATTAGTTCGACCGTCGATCTTACTTTAATCTAGTTAGTTCGATCGTCGAACTAGTGAGATTTTTTTTTCCCATTAGTTCGACCGTCGAACTACTGAGACTTTTTTTTCTCATTTGTTCGACCGTCGATCTTACTTTAATCTAGAAACCAAAAATCAATCAAATTAAATTTAAAATACGCTTGTTTCACTAAAAACGGTTTATATTGGTTTACATTGGTGTACATCTATACCACATTCTTCATAATATACATAATTGCAAAAATATTTTTCTGCCTTGCTTATCTCAACAAGCTTAGCCAGAAACAAAAAAATATATAATAGTTCGATTTGGTAATAAATTAACTTCACGCGTGTTTTACTTTTTGCTTGTTTTCTCTCTTTAGTTTTCAATCTGTCAATTTATATTATACTTCGCATGAATAGCTTCGCCTACACAAAAGCTATCACGAAGTGGCTAATGGGCTTACACCACTAGAAAAAGGCTTGTCAAACTCATTTTCTCTTAGCTATGGTTAACACACATACAGACTCACACACACACACTCACTCTCACGCACATAAACTTCCTCATACACATACACTCACATCACACACATACCCATACACCACAACATTACTGTATTCATAATTTAAATTTTGTGTATACCTATAAATGAACTCGTTCCGTCGACAAGATGAGAGAGACAGTGCCTACATACAACTTTTTTTTTCCTTTATGAGCAAATAAAGTTATTATTATTATTTTAAAATTGGTCGTTTACAGCTAAAGTGTATCTCATGACCATTTCATTAAGTCCAAACACGGCTAGATTATATTGCTCAATCATGGAGTTACATACATTACATAGACTAACAAACATAAATACACACGAATTGATAACCTCCACATGTCATACATCATTACATGTCACTAATTCTATTATTTTAAGAGATATTCTAATTTTTCGTAGTGACCTGTAATTTTTGTCCACGAATATAATATATTAAATGTCTAAGACTTACCATATTCATTGTTACGGATCCAGTACATTTTAAACTTGTATTATTTTTGCACCGCCATATGCTTTGACCATTTTTGTATTTACGCATTGAATAATATTGATGTCCTTCTAATTGCAGAATTTTTCCACGGCCACTTTTAATAAATTTTAATTCTTTAGACGTCATTCCGAAAATATAAATGTTAAACTGAACAGGCACCATGCAATAAAATATTGCTACTGCAGGGCACGAACAGCGTAATACATCAATTTTGCGAAACATCTACCCTCAAAGTAAAACAAAAAGCACGGACGAGACAAAATAATATTACCCCACTCCTGATGGGGAGTTTAGTTAAATGTTGTTTATGTTAACACGATGTACCTACATGCCTAAGTCCTATAGGTATAGGTGCATATAAGGAAATGTACAGTGGAAATATTTCCATGTGATATGACGATAATTTGTTGTGTATTTACTATTAATCTACTTTGACGTTTACTTTATTTGATATTTGACTAATGATAATAAATTACACATATTATAGGCATAATTTTTTTGTTTCTGGCTAAGCTTGTTGAGATAAGCAAGGCAGAAAAATATTTTTGCAATTATGTATATTATGAAGAATGTGGTATAGATGTACACCAATGTAAACCAATATAAACCGTTTTTAGTGAAACAAGCGTATTTTAAATTTAATTTGATTGTTTTTTGGTTTCTAGATTAAAGTAAGATCGACGGTCGAACAAATGAGAAAAAAAAGTCTCAGTAGTTCGACGGTCGAACTACTGAGACTTTTTTTCATTCTCACTAGTTCGACTAAAAAATTCTCACTAGTTCGACGATCGAACTAACTAGATTAAAGTAAGATCGACGGTCGAACTAATGAGAAAAAAAAAGTCTCAGTAGTTCGACGGTCGAACTAATGAGAAAAAAAATTCTCACTAGTTCGACGATCGAACTAATGAATCGAACTAGTGGGAACAAACGTATTTTCATACTATATATAAGATGAGTTATACATATTGATATAGTGCGACAGTATAATACCTAATGACAAATATTGACAAAATATGGTAGGTAGTTAAAAATATCGCAGTTTTATATCTATGTACATGGCACAAACATACATACCTACATGTTGCTTCTGTTTGGTAGTCAATTATACTGTTTATTTTAATACTAAGTAACTTCGGTGTTTTTTTGTTATGCTATTTAGGTGGCAAACAGGCATACGGCACGGCAGCTACCGCAGCCTATGGATGCGTTTTGAAAGAAACGTATTCCTATCCCAGGGATATGCCCATCATATAGCCCTGATGTCAAAAATGGGTTGGCAACACGCAAAGTAAACCTCTGGTATTGCAAACGTCCATAGGCTACGGTAACTGCTTACCATCAGGCGGGCCGTATGCTTGTTTGCCACCTTGGTAGTATAAAAAAAAATACAATTTTAGTCATGCAATGCTGCGCGTGCTCCGGTGTTGTACGCGGCATGCGTACGCCACAATACAATTTATATATTTTACGAAATAAATAGGTACATGATTTAATTAACAATATATTTGTTTAATAGTCGGTCGGCATATTTTGTTCTCAGAATTAATCTTTTGTTTCTTAATTTTTAATTTCTTTATTTATAATTTATTAGCGAATGTACTATTGTCTAACATTGAACTGATCGTTTATTACTCTTCGCAGACTGCTATACTGGTGTGGCTGAGTGAATGTATACCTATTTCGGTAATTACGTTGTATTCGTTTACTAGTCTTACTACTACTACCTACTCCTATGCTATTGAAATGTACATAGACAGCAATTTATTAGTGTTTACCTGTCTACTTTCAATATATAGAAACTTAACATTCATTACTCATCATTTTCAGCACATATATATTCACACTTTTATTAATCTATGTATTTCATTAAGTATAGTAATTCGGCCTAAAAATGTCTAATCTAAATTTCTACTACCAAAACTGTAGAGGGCTCCGTACTAAGACATCGGCGTTTTTTCGTAACCTTTGTATGAACAACTATGACATGATTTTGCTGACTGAGACCTGGCTAGTTGATAGCATTAGTGATAGTGAACTGTTCGACCAACGATACGTAATATTTCGTCGTGATCGTGATTACGCTCTTACTGGTCAGTCTAAGGGAGGCGGTGTTCTAATTGCAATCCTGCGGCAATTTCATGTAATGCACAATCTGAATTGGCGATCAAGTGCCGAGGACATCTGGATAACTCTGAAAGTTAAGAATTCGCAAAAAGATACTGTTCAGATTCACATCTGCGCAATATATTTGTGTCAACAAAATAAAGGCAACAGTTTTGTTGCGCAGCTGAGTAACTTTCTTAGTTCTCTTAGATGCCATATTGAAAGCAATGCGTCTGATTATTTCTTGGTAGTGGGAGATTTCAACATGAGCGACATTCTGTAGGTTTCAGGTGACAATGGTTTTCATGCTTCTACAACCAACAATATACACCTAAACAATTTTACTGCTGCGCTGCATGAGTGTGGTCTCAACCAGTTCAACTCTCATAAAAACCATACTGGCGGTATACTAGACCTAGTTTTATGTAACGATCTTGTTTCAGTATCAACTTGTTCAGATCCACTGGTCAAGGAGGACCCTTATCATAAAAGTTTAATACTCAGGCTATTATTTTTACACCCGGATCTACTCAAATGTAATCCTCGAAATATATTCTGTTATCAGAGAGGTGACTTTGACAGTATTCGCGGTGAGCTAGCTGGTGTTGACTGGTTAACTGTGCTTGACACCGTTTCGATAGATGAGGCCGTTGACAATTTTTATAGAATTATCTATCAACTTAGAAGTAAATTCATACCTACTCGTAAGACCAAAGACACTAGTTACCCTCCATGGTATAGTTCTGCTCTAATCAAGTGTATAAAAGAAAAATTTAAATATTTCAAGAAATTTAAAACCTATAATAACACCTCAGACGGATACACCTACAATTTACTTCGGGAAAGAGTTAAAAAACTAGAAGATATTTGTTATAAGAACTATATTGAGACAATTGAAAATTCTATAACTGTCAACCCTAAGCTCTTCTGGTCGCATGTTAAGAGTAAACGCGGACATAGTACTTATCCTGCTCTTATGACTTATGGTGATTGCGCAAGCGACAGTGGCGTGGGCATAAGTGAGCTATTCTCCAATTATTTTTCATCAAACTTTCTCAATAACAACTATTCCACCTCGCATGTATCACATTATGTTTCAACTAAAGATAGCCACGTTTGTCATGTTTCTACTATTGAGATCGAAGCCGAGCATGTCTTCAAGCTTTTAAAGGGTCTTGATATTTGTAAGTCGCCTGGGTCGGATACAATTACCAGCCACTTTTTTGGTACCGTGTGCAGAGGAACTTTCCGTGCCAATAACGCGAATATTTCAGCGATCACTGAGTGAAGGTGTTATGCCTTCTATCTGAAAATCTGCACTTATTACACCCATCCACAAAAAAGGATCAAAAAGTGACGTTATTAATTACAGGCCCATCTCGAAACTTTGCTTAATAGCTAAAGTCTTTGAACGAATAATCTTCAATCAACTTTATAACTCAATTAAATCTGTGTTTATCGACGAACAACATGGTTTCTTGAAGGGTAGATCCACCACTTCCAATCTAATTGTTTTTAACGAATACCTAACAAGCAATATGGATGGAGGTGATCAGGTGGACGTGGTCTATACTGACTATAGTAAAGCGTTTGACCGCATAAATCACAACATTATTACTGACTAAGCTCCTAGATGTTGGTATTCACGGCAAACTGTACAAGTGGTTTTCCTCCTATCTTCTGGGTAGGTCTCAGTCCGTTGTATTAAATGGTTACTCCTCAGCATGGATTAACATCTCATCCGGAATACCGCAGGGCTCTTTGTTGGGACCCCTGCTATTCATTATTTTTGTGAATGACATTGGGTCGTGCTTTATTCATTCCAGATTCCTTCTATTTGCTGATGACATGAAAATTTTTAGAAAGGTTAATCGGACCACTGATGCCGAATTACTGCAGGAAGATCTTAAACGCCTTGATGTCTATTGTAATTTAAATGATTTGGATTTAAATGCATCAAAATGCTTCTCTATGAGTTTTACCCGTAAGCGTCAACTGTTTCGTTTTGACTACGTGATTAAGGGTCAGAAGTTGACAAGTAGAACTTCATGTAGGGATTTGGGTGTAGTGCATGACAGCAAGCTTCTATTTGATGAGCATGTAAATCAATTGGTGGACAAGGCTTTCAGAGCCCTGGGTTTCATAATTCGCTGTTCAAGTGATTTCAGAAACATGAAAACAATTAAAACCTTGTACTGTGCTTATGTACGAAGTCACCTTGAATATGCTGCTCAAATCTGGAACCCCCAATATGCTTGCTACTCCCATGACATCGAGAGGATACAAAAGAAGTTTGTTCGATACTTAGGTTTTAAATTCAAATCATGTCAACTAGCCGATCTTACCTACGATCAAACATGTGCCAAATTACATTTGCTGCCCCTGTATGTAAGACGTAATATTTTGGACTTGACATTTCTACTAAATCTTGCTCAGGGTAGAATCGACTGTCCTGATCTCCTGAAGGAAATAAAGTTAAGAATTCCCGTAAAGAGGCTGCGTAACAATTGGTTGCTATATGCTTCTCCAAGTCACACCAATTTTAGGAAAAATAGTTTTCTGCCTAGGGTGTTCACCAAATTTAATAAGTTGGATAATGACATTCGCATTGATCTATTTACTACTAGTAGTACCTGTGCTAGATCCTATTTAACCAACAACTTTGTCGATAATGTACCTAAAGTCTGACAAATTGTAACTTACACTTAAATATAAGTTCTAATTTTATATAATGTTCGTACCCATATTAGTCTATACCTAATCTTTTTTTTTGTAAAGCGTTTTCCGTCAAGCTGTGGAAGCTTGTTATTGGCGTTTTTTGATATATGTATTATCATATTTGTTTTGAAGCTGTAAGCTCCCCAAATAAAATAAAATAAATATTTGTATTGGCTGGTTGCATATATAATAATACAATGTATTAATACACTACGAGTATGTTATATGTATGCAACCAGCCAATTCTTATATATTTGAATTATATAATGAATCGAACAACCTAATATACAAGTATTGGCTGGTTGCATATATATTATGTATAATACAATGTATAAATACACTATATTATAAGTAGGCAACCAGCCAATTCTTATATTTGGCTGTTATATGTTTGGATATCCAAATCAGGGTTTCTTCTAGATATTCATAAAACAATATATGTATATTCTTTGGTATTTATTTATAACAAATTCTTAAAATTGTTTAGTAACCCATATATTATGTCCCAGTGCCCAGCAACCTCAGGTATCTTCTCCTCTATTAAGAGAGAGAGGGGTTTAGGCCTTAAATTCACACACGCTGGCCCAATGCGGGTTGATGAATCAGACATGTCTTTAGAATTTCTTCTAAGAACTGTGGATTTTCTCACGATGTTTTCTTTCACAGTTGTTTTGATATATTTGGTAATAATTCACACATGAATACAGTAATATTCAATAAATTGGTTCTATATTTATCCCATGATCAAGTTTAATCATGTCTGCAGCTTTCTCCGCAATCATAATGACTGGTGCATTAGTATTACCACGGGTTATAGTAGGCATTATACTAGCATCTATCACTCGAAGCCCTTTCACACCTCGCAGCCGAAGTCTCTCGTCAACCACACCCTTGCCCTCTGGACCCATCGCACAAGTTCCAACTGGATGCCATAGAGTAGTTACAACATTTTGAGCGTGGCATTTCCAATAATCATGTCGGTCTTTAGCAGCTTTACACTCAGGTGTTTCAATATCCAATGCATGTCCATTAACATTCTTAAAATAAGTTGTATTAAGTACACTCAAATAGTCTTCAATATATTTTGTATGATCTTCTAAATCATCAGGATTTGAATAATATCCAGTGTAAATTAACGGTTTCTTTAAAGGATCGTTACTTTGAAGTCTAATTTTACCTGTAGATTTTGGTTGCAACATTGTTACAGTTGAAGCTAATATTTCATTATTTTGTATTCCCTTAACAATTTGTTCACAAATTTCATCACGCAACCTTAAAGTAAATGTACAAACAGTTAAAATGACTAACGAAGAAGCTGGTTCAACAAATATGGTTGTTTGATAATCAGGAAACGTCTGCGTTTTATTCATAGCAACATGGCCAATGATAACTGGAACAGGAAATCGATAAATATTCCTGAAAAAATCTAGATTTTCTACAGCAGTTGAGATGTCTTCTTTTGCTTTTAAAATTATAAACACTGTCGGATGATCTTGCAGATTATTTCCAAGGCTTGGAGAATTTAGAACTATTGGAATATGCATGTCTTTTAAGTGCCTATCTGGTCCTATTCCCGATAACATTAATACCTGTGGACTATTGATAGCTCCTGCTGACATGATTACTTCTTTACTAGCAAATATTTTCATTTTATCATCATTGGGCAGGTGAACTTCAACTCCGATAGCCTTTTTACGGTCGTCAAATAGCACTTTCCTCGCTAAAGTATTTTTTAAAACGTGTAAGTTTTTTCGATTTCTTATTGGACTCAAAAAGGCATTGGATGTGCTTTGTCTTAATTTATTATCAATAGTTAATGCAGGCACTGCATAGCCAAGCTGCTGTGGGCCATTGATGGGCCAGTAATATTTCATGACCATTTTCTTTGAATGCTTCAAAATATTTATCAGTTTTAGAAGGCCTTGTTGATCTTGTAATACCGAGGTAACCTTTAGTGCCATGTAAATAAGCTGAGGGACTGTTGAGGATACTTTTATCTCTAAGTCGTTCACTCTTCTTGAAGTATGCTGTGACATTGTCCCAGTCCCATCCTTCATTGCCTTGTTCTACCCAGCTCTGGTAATCTGCTTTGTTCCCTCGAACATAAAACATATAGTTGGCGCCACTGCTCCCACCCAACATTTTACCTCTAGTATGATGTATGGACTTTGATTTTAAAAATTGACTTGTGAAGCCATCGTTTACTGTATCGTAGTTCCAATCTGCAGAAGATTGATCAACCAAAGGGAAGAGACCTGGAATCTGAAGAATATTCATTATTTATTAACTGTAATTTTAACACTACACGCACAAAGCTAATTTTAACTGAAATAAAAGAAATAAGAAAAACCAATTTAATGAAGACTGTGTTGTTTTAGCATTGAAATATTCCTCAATATCATTGTCTACTGGAAACAACAACACTACAATACTCAAACTGCACGTGTGGTCTAAGGCCTCGTGCGGACGAGTAAGAGTATGTTAAAAAAGCGTTGAATTGAAACAAATGGATTTCTTTATTTATTCCTACGTCAGCGCTTTTAAAACGCGACGTTTTTTATAAAGCTATGTCAAATTTCAAGCGCTGTGCAGTACCACCTAGAGCTTATTATTCAATAAACTTAAAATTCTACAAAGCGAGAAGGCGGTGACCTCGCCACCGACACTGCGCCGTTTTTTATGGATTCTATTCCCATACGGAACAAAACTTTGTGTGATCCATAAATATTGTTCCAAGTCTGGGTATACTTTATGTTAGTGAAGCACACCTTGTACCTAGTGCGTGAGATTTCTTTAAAAAAAATAATATTTAATTTCAGAATATAACACGCTACTTACATTGGACGTAATGGGTGGGTCTCCACCGGCCTCGATGAGCAGCACAGACCAATCAGCGACCTCAGTAAGTCTGTTGGCAAGCACGCAACCTGCTGACCCCGCTCCCACAATTATAAAGTCAAAACTTTGACCACCTGAAACATTATGGAAGTATAAATTAATGCAAACTATCATCACTCCATGACCTTTCTCTATAAATGGGCCGAAAATCTTTTTGAAATAAGACTACGAGTTCTAGAGATAAGCGCGTTCAAATAAACAACATTCTCAGCCTGGAGTGTATTAGTAAAAAAAACAAAATCGTATCAACAGTTTCAGAGCCATTATAACCCATTACATCCAAACTTACAAATGCGTTGCTGTACAACGGTAATAAAGATAGATAGAGCCCATCTTGCGGCCAATTGAGTCAGCGCCAACACTATTCAATCCCTATTAAGTAATATGATAAATAATACGAAAGTACCTAACGTTGTCTGTTACCACTAGGAAAACATCTGAATAGTTCTTAATGAAATTTGGCAAGGAATTTACTTTTTTCGCTTCCAATAAGGTCTTCTTACAAGCACATATTTTTTTACCAAATTGTAAAAGTGGCGATTAAAAAGAGTGGCCAGAGTTTCTTGCCAATTCTTCTCATTCCCTACCTACTCATGTCAACAAATTGGCTGTAGAAAAAAAAAGTCTTTTATGAGTCTACCGCTGGAGGCCGAATTTCTTTTGGCCTGTTATCGACTAAAAAAATTACCAAAAGAGATAATTAACCGAAACAACTATTGTTGTTATTATTGCAAACTTAGTAATTTGTCACATGGACTCAAGTCCGAAAAACAATGATTTTATTAATCATATCTCAGTTTGTTCGATCTTGGGTCAGATCAAAAAAATCGGCCTTCAGTGGTCATTTGATATTGCTCTGACTTTTTCTAATATGATATCTTAAAAATCTATCTAAAAAAATATACTTACCATGTATATCTGCATTTTTAGGATACTGCACTAAGTCCACAGTCATGAATAGGCTGACCATACCCTGCAGCAGTTCCACTAAAGTTGGAACAAAGACCACTCCTAAAATTGGTATGTTTCCAAGACGCATTTTCCTGAATAAAACAAAAACGTAAGCTGATTGTGTGAAACCGATTAAAAAAAGAACAACACCCAGCACCAATACATATTAAATTATTAAACTGTGATGGTATTTGAATGATGGTAAGCAGTTACCGTAGCCTATGAATGCTTGCATACGAGGGATTAGGGATAGAGTATCCTGAGCTCGTAGCGTAGTTTGCTGCTGTCAGTCCATAGAAGGTTGTCAATTTTCTAAAAACACAGCAAGACCCTTCCATGCCTCGGAAATCACATAAAGCCGTTGGTCCTGCGTCTGATCTCTCTCTGGTCGTGCCGGATTGCCGTCCGATCGGACTATGATAGCGAAGGAATAGAGAGCGGACCTGTGTTTGCGCTTATACTTGTGCACTATAAGGCCTGTGCAGTTGGCCAATCTCCGTTGAGATTAACCGCCGTCACCGAAATCGGTCTGGACAACAATTACTACCATTATTGCTATTGCTATCCCTGAGACAAAAAAACGTTTCTTTTAAAAATAAATTCTAAATGCTCTGGAGACCTGTAGGTACTCGCGAACAGCAACACTACGACACCACTATGTGTAAGTTTTCTGTTAGTTGGGAGGTCCCAGCCAAGTCGAGCTTGCATGGTGCCCTACCTCTCTTATATAAACGACAATCCCACCGCTGTGACTCCTGTGAGCCAGGATCAACAGCGGAATAACCAACTAATACACCGAGCTTTGACACTCGTGCGTCCCGTGGACAACTAAATCTACTGTCTTGGACCCTGCAACGAATTTAATCACAAGTAAATAGTTTTATTTACTTATTAAATCAGATTAACATTTTATATAGGTAAAAAAATGACTTAAGGTTATGCAAACAACGAGCAAGATGTTAGCTAGATAATGTAATAAAACTATAACAATGTTATTTATTTTATATATAAGCACACCTGCCAGTACTGGTAAAGCCTCAGTGCCAGCTGTCTTATGTGCTAAACGAGCAAAAAAATATCAACGCAAGACGTTGACTCTGAAGCAACTTGTGTCGTGCGGCACCGGTGGTTGCCCTATTAGCCCACACAGGTGCACGTAATACATACAACCTAAATGAGTCGCTGCATAGATTATTTTCAAGGTGTAAAAAGACAGACCCCATGTCGCCGTCGATATCCTTGTTAAGGCGTAAAAAAAATTCTTACATTTTTCTCCTATCGTTGTATGTTATGATATATGTATGTTATGATGTACAAAAGTGAAATTTCTCTCTAAAATCAAACCTAAATAACAAACGGAATCTTTATTTCTAACGGTAATATTAAGAAGTCTATCGTATAGAATCTATGTTTCAGCTATAGGTCAGCAACACGTAAATTATATAAGTTCCTCAGGCTTGCAATAAGCGTTCATAAACTACGGAACTGTTTTACACTGGGCTGTATGCTTGCCTTCTACCTAAGTATTATAAAAAAGACTGTACTCTTCGGAGTCATGGGCAACTTATCGCCGCCATATACGCACGTTGGACCGTTTCCACCTCAAATGTCTGCGCAAAATACTAAACATCCGTTGGTCTGATCGCGTCCGGAATACGGAAGTGCTGCGAAGAGCCAATATCATGGGGATTGAGGCTTACCTGATGCGGCGGCAACTCCGTTGGTGTGGACATGTATCGCGAATGTCGGATAAACGTACGACTAAGTGCATATTTTTCTCTGAACTTGCGAAGGGCAAGCGTAAGCATGGTGGACAATACCTTAGGTATAAAGACGTACCAAAGCGTCACATGAAAATGTGCGACATTGGGCCCTTACAGTGGGAGCTATTAGCTATTAGACGACCTAAGTGGAGATCTCTGATGAAAACCAAAGTCAATGACTGAGGCGAAATGCTGCTCAGAACTAGATGCTCGACACAAGAACTGAAAGCGTCCACCCTGTGCAATCAATTATAATTACTGCAATAGTGTGCCCACCTGCCCGCAATGTGCGCGTACGTTTAGCAATAAGATCGGCTACATTAGCCATATTCGAGCATCATCAATGCCATGAAACAGAACGAAGTTGAAGGGGTCCTCATGGCCGAAATCGGTCGAGGAAGTAATACCTAGTAGTAGTAGTATAAAAAAGAAAAAAAAGAAAGACTTACCATTAAGTCTGTTGAAATTCTAAATGCAAAACAAAATGCTGTTAGAAGATATTTAGAAAAAAACTCTGCAACCGTCAAAAAAACAAATCTGGACCAAATTACCACAAATAAAAAATACTACTTTTATTTCGGCACACTATTTTAGAGTATCTTTGTTTTTATATTAAGACTGACTGAATCAACAAACATTTTTAAATATATATATATATATTTATTATGATATGATAATATGTTAATGAATTTTAAGGTAAAAATACCAGTTGTTTTCTATGATACTTGTAATTCGACGCCATATATAGTGACTTTTATTTTTACATTATTTTATTTTTGAAGTGAATACTTATTTTAGCACGGTATGCATGTTTTTGGATGAGATAAAATCTCTGGATTCGCGACACCGTTACGAGACGCAGCTTGACATATCCGAAAAAACTTATTTCGACTGTCACGTTATTTAAGCAAAGACGATATATATATGTATATCCTTACGTCTCATTATTTTTTTCTTTTCTTTTCACCCCTCTTTTACCCCCTTAAGGCATAATTTTCGAAAAAATATTTTATTCATGTTTCAAGACTTTCAATGAAAGACCTTCATACTGAATTTCACTAGAATAACTTCAAAAACGGCAAAGTTCCATACTTAATTAGCACCTCCTTTTCAAGTTTCGAACTCACATAGTTTGCCCACGGCCCCGCCCGCGTGGATATCGGTTATCGCTATAAAAAGTAGCCGATGTGTTATTCCAGACCATAATCTATCACTATCCCAAATTTCATCCAGATTCGTTCAGTAGTTTTTACGTGCAAGAGTAACAAACATCCATCCATACACCCATACTTACAAACTTTCGCGTTTATAATATTATTAGTAGAAAATAGTATATTATAGTAGGATATTAGAAAATACTTTTTTAAACAACAATTTAAACCCTACCTTTAGATTTAAGTTTAGTTAAGTTAAGTCCTGTCGCCGACTCTCTGGTGCTTGGTGATAGACGAGCTTCTAATAGAACTAAACAAAGGACCGAGACATACTGTCGGGTACGCGGACGATCTTGTGATACTGATAAACGGGAAGTTCCCAGGCACAGTGGCAAGACTCATGCAAGAAGCCCTAAGGACAGTGGAGAGATGGTGTCAAACCAACAACCTCTTCATTAATCCAAACAAGTCAACTGTAATACCGTTCACAAAGAAAAGGGACCTATCTGGCATGGGGACGCTTTCGATGTACGATACCCAGTTGGAGCTAGCCACGGAAGTGAAATATCTGGGAATAGCATTGGATAGCAAGCTGACGTGGAAACAACACGTAGACGGGATGACAAACAAAGCTCTGAGAGTCTTTGGTATGTGTCGCTCGGCATACGGGAAGACATGGGGACTAAAACCCAAAGTGGTTCATTGGATATACAACATGATGGTGAGACCCATCATAACATATGGATGCATCGCATGGTGGCCAAGAACAAAACTAGCAACGTGCAGACAAACACTGAACAAGATTCAGAGAACTGCTTGCATGGCTATGACAGGAGCGTTTAGGACCACGCCGACAGCGGCGATGGAAGTTCTACTCGGTCTTACACCGATCCACATAGTGGTAGAAATGGAGGCAAGGAAAGCAATCCATAGACTAATCATAAAGGGTCATTGGAAAACTTCCATGCAAAGGTCAATACACATGAGAACGGAAACCATACAACACCTGGATGGCATCATGGAGATGGGATGCGACAGAATACAGGCGAGTTATGGTCTCACAAGACAATACTCAATGCATATACCAAGCAGAGAGGAATGGAAAGCTGGCTTAATACCCCAAAAGGATAACAGCCAGACATGGTACACAGACGGATCCAAAATGGAATCAGGAACGGGCGCAGGAATATACAATAAGACCTGCAGCCTTAGCGTGAGCATGGGCAAGCTAGCAACAGTCTTCCAACCGGAGACATACGCGATAGCAGCCTGTGCCCAAGAACTGTTAGATAGAGAAACAAAGAACCACTCCATTTACATAGCGAGTGACAGTCAGGCTGCACTAAGAGCACTGACGTCCTACAAGGTGCAGTCTGCAATAGTACTAGACTGCGCCAAAACGCTAAACAGACTAGGGAGACACAACAGTGTAAAACTAGTCTGGGTACCCGGCCATGAAGGCGTCGAAGGTAACGAGAAAGCCGATACCCTAGCACGAAGGGGATCGGAATCGCCTATGTGCGGCCCAGAGCCGTTCATAAACCTGGCACAAACGGTGGTCAAGCAATCTATAACACAGATGACCACCAAAAAGCATGGCGAGTACTGGCAAAACACCGAAGGCCAAAGCCATGCGAAAGAATTCCTAAGGAAAATGGAAAAAGGCTGGACGAACAAATTATGGAAGTACAGCAGAACACAAATGAGGGCAGTGACCGGTGCCTTCACGGGTCACTACCCTACAAACAAGCTTCTCCACAAAATGGGCCTGTCAAACAACCCGACATGCAGGACCTGTGGCGAAGAAGAGGAGTCAATGCGGCACCTGCTATGCACGTGCGATGCGCTGGCCTCAAGAAGAATGAGCCTTCTGGGACTGGCTTACCCTGAACCAGAGGACTACAGGCGCGCCCCCGTCAAGGACGTACTGAAGCTCATGCAGGAGGTATTCAGGGACCAAGACGTAGGGTGAGATATATAAGATAAGAATAAGATAAGTTTAGTTAACAGTGTAATTCAAAGTTGCAGTATGTCACAGTGTTACTCAATAGGAATTTATTTCCCTCCCTATTTAGTTACATATCTGGGTGTAAACCGTATGAAGTTGGATGTTTTACCCTATTAACTTATTTATTAATAAAAAAGCAAAAGTGACGCAAAGGAAATAGCAAAAAATGCTTGTGGGAAGTTATTAATAAAACAATAAAATATGGCTCTAACAAATAACCAAACTATAATACCGATTTGCTATCTATAGATGATCCAGTAATAGGTATCAACGACATTAATGCATACTTTGCTAGTAAAGGTCGTAATCTTCCTAATTAAATCATCCACCAAACACAAAATAATCCTGATCATCACAATCTTCCTACCATACCTCCACTTAACTCATTAGTCCTATTACTACTACTATTACATGAGAAAGAATTCGCATCGTGTTAATTAAGGATTAAAAGAAACGTGTGGCGCAGAAATTGACCTAGTTTCTGGTAAAGTGATTAAAAGGTACATAAATATTCTTACCTTACCAATTACACACATTTGCAATTTGTCTTTTACGAATGGTATTGGTATCCCGTGGGTCACGTGGGTGTCGTAAGAGTCGACTAAGGGAGTAAGTCAGGCAGACAATATCGACTGCAAGAGAGGGAAAACTCGAAACAAAACCCTATACCAACCCGCCTGGCCAGCGTGGTATAGTAGACTAATATCCCTCCAAATGCATGGAGGAGACCCGTGCCCAGCAGTGGGACGTTTATGGGTTGAGATGATGATGAATGGTATTTTTACCTAAGCATTTAAAGTAGCGGTTATCAATCCTATTTATAAGGAAGGGAAGCGGGACTGTGTTGGGAACTATAGGCCTGTCAATCCATCCTACCTGTTTTGTCCAAAATCTTGGAACGACTAATAAACACCCGTTAAATAACATTTTTGGTAAATAACATTATCCTTTCGACAAACTAGTTTGGGTTCCAAAGTGGTAATTCCACAAGTAACGCAGTGGGTGAGCTTTTGCAACCTATTATCACCAACATGGATAAAAAGAAAAAATGCTTAACGGTATTCTAGGACCTGGCCAAAGCCTTCGACGCGGTCTCGTTCCCTCTCCTAATTAATATACTAGCTCAGTAAGTAAGAGGTATTCCGTTAAAATTGATGCAAAGTTACCTAACAAATAAACGACAGAGAGATAAGATAGATCAGAGAACAAGTGATGAGCTACCTGTCGAATTTGGTCCAGGGAAGTATCCTCGGACCCATATTGATCCTGATTTATATCAACGACCTCTGTACGATCCAACTCAAAAGTGGCAACAGTGCAACAGGTGGTTTCTTACACACACTAAGCTTTCCCACTTCTGGAATGTTACATAATAAATTTATTATAAGTAATACAGGTTTCTTTTACACCTACATCAGGCACCAGTCTCTTAAAATATTTGTTCATGGCAGTTAAGTGTTTAATAACAATATAACTATAATAATAGGGGTTAAAGTACATATGAAATTGCCGTTTTATTGTAATAGGTACTTCAAATTGACATAGAACCTTCATGGTTTGAGATTTTTGAGTGAAACTTTTGATGTGAAACATCTATAGCCGCACGTAAAACAGATTTCTGGCGTGGCGACGCGTCGCCACGCGATGACGTCATGATAACGATTTGAAATAAATTCGTAGTTTTTTGTATTTAATGAAAATTTGACTGCCTCGATGGTCTAGTGGTCGCAGTATGCGCCTGCTGTGCACGAGGTTGTGGGTTCGATTCCCGCACAGGACAAAACTTTGTGTGACCCACAAAGAATTGTTCTGAGTCTGGGTGTAATTTGTGTCCGTTAATTGCATGTTTGTAAAGTCCCCCGCGACCTTCTTTTAAAGAATGTGCAGCATTCGATTATCGACTTTCAGTTGTTTATTCATTTTTTTTGTGTTTTGGACAATTTTCTACGTGTTAAAAAGTTTTCTTCTCAGGAGGCAGTACAAAATGCTTTCGCACAGTTTGTCGAATCTAGATCACCAGAGTTATATCGCAAAGGCATAAACAACCTTCCTATTAGACGGCAGCAATGTATCCTACTAATATTATAAACGCGAAAGTTTGTAAGTATGGATAGATGGATGAATGTTTGTTACTCTTTCACGTAAATAGTACTGAACGGATCTGGATGAAATTTGACACGGAGATAGGTTATTGGAATAACATATAGGCTACAGCAATAACCGACAGCCACACAGGCGGAGCCGTGGGCAACAGCTAGTAGATAATAATGGTAATAATTTATGATATAATAAATATGTTAAATAAAAAAAAATGAATTTCAACTTTTCAGTATAAATCGGCAATTTCATACTTTAACCCCAAATACATCTATAATTATAAAAATACGTGTGGCACTCGGGGACTGCCGCGGTAAAGCTATTGCATATTTTTTAGTATGTTTTTTTTTATCGAAACAAATAAAAATTACTTTACAAAATTATCTAAATCATTTTATTTTATTCTCAATGATTCATAAAAATATAAAATAATAAAAATGAATACTTGTAACTTAAGACTCCTTATACTATAATTTTTTTCACATTAATATTCTCTGAGATCAAAACCTCCTTACACAAATTTGACATATTATTATTGGCCGTTTAGAGAATTCGTCATTAAAAAAGTATAACCACTGTGCCGATCGGAGTAAGGGGGTGTTAGGTTTATTATTTTCGTTACGGAATTTCCGAATTCGGTCTCCACGCCCAAGGCCCGCGATAGAAGCTATGCAATAGCTTAATAAGTACCTATTTATCTTCAATTTAAATAATTACGTTAGAAAAAAATTAAATTTGGTTCCTTATAGACAAAGATAATAATAAAGAGAGTAATAAGTTTTTAAAATTATTCTTGTATATATATATATATGTAGCATATAGTCTTTTACTGAAATAAATGTTTTTAAACTATCGCAATAATATATACATCCAGTGATTACAATTACGAAACCTCGCTTGGGTGCACAGTCGGAAAACGCTCGGAATACGGACAGCTTCCATAATAGGGACACTGTGACGGTAGTGTTTGACGGTTCGTGGAGAAATAATAATGTGAGGGTAGAATTAAATGATTCTACCTCACAAACGGAGTCCTGACATCGCTTCACCAGTCAGCTTGTGACCACGGCCGGTGCAACCTGGTCGAAACGTCAAGCAATCTAAAGGTAAATAAAGCATGATCGTGTTAATACCCGAAGTATATATTATATTATTGACATAAATGTTATTTTTATAAAGAGAAAAACAAACCGACTTCAGAAAGCAAAAAATAACCGAATACAGATTGAGGTCGGTGCCAAGCTGAATATTAGATGACAGAATGAACCTAGCACCGAGTTTTTCTATTTTTAGTGACAAAATAAAAGTAAAAAAATATACTTATGAAAATTGTTAATACCTATAATATTTAAGGGTTGCCCTCGATTGCCCTGGGATTCCATCATCGGGTTCTGACTGAGGTGGTCCACCTTAAGAGAATAGAATCTCTTTCAAATAAAAAAATAATTTTGAGAGTCGGTTCACAAATGGGGGAAAAATCGGTGAATATACATTAAAAAATACATACAGTCGAACATAGAACCTCCTTCTTTTTTGAAGTCGGTTAAGGATTAAAATCTTTGTTCATAACGAATAGGTAAACATAAAAAAATAATTGCAGATATTTTTTTCATACTCCATGGATGGCAAACAAGCATACGGCCCGCCTGATGTTAAGCAGTTACCGTAACCTATGGACGCTTGCAATTATATACAGAGTTATCACTTGCGTGTTGCCGATCCATTTTTCTTTACACCAGCGCTCAAAGATGAAGTATCCCTGGCATCGGAAAAAGTTGCTTTTAATACACATTCCTCAATGAGCGTTGGAGACCTGTACTTACACACAGGAATTCAAGTATACCGCTGTGTGTAGCTATTTGGCTGTTGTCATCTGTAAGGTGGAGGTCCTTCCCCAGTCGGGCTTGCTCGCTAATATGGTGCCCCACCTCTTTTGAAAGATGGACTATTTTACTTAATAAATAAAATAAAAAAGCATTTATTTGACCAAATTTATACAGTTACACTTTAAGTATTTACTAAATTAAATTACTCATATTTCGACGCTTAAACAACAGTCTTCATTTGTATTATTATGTTTTTTCTTTTTTTTGTATTTATGATTAAATTAGTTTTATGTATATAGGTAGTAAAATATATATAATTACTCACTAATTGCTAAGTGTAAATACTAAATTCTCTTTACTAATACTATTAAAACTACATATATAATGACTATTATTAATACTATACTTAATACAATGACTTAATTCTAGTTACATTAATATGCTATACTATTTTACTTTGCTTTTATTTATTCAGATATACTTATCTAATTTATTAAAAGATATTATCTTTTATTTATTTAGTTAAATAGAATTGCTTACGTAGATTACATTGATAGCATCCACACATAAATATTATTAGATCACCTTAAGAGATAAGACAGCCCATTGTAGAGCTACTTGATTTAAGTATCCTCATATTGTTTATTATATCTGAAAACTGTTTAATAAATCCTTACTAATATTATAAATGTGAAAGTATGTAAGAATGGATGGATGGATGGATGTTTGTTACTCTTTCACGTAAAAACTACTGCACGGATCTGGATGAAATTTGGCGCACAGATAGATTATGGTCTGGAATAACACATAGGCTACTTTTTGCAGCGATAACCGACATCCACGCGGGCGGAGCCGCGGGCAACAGCTAGTATACAATAAAGTAATAACAATATAAAGAAAGATAGGGTGAATTGTGTTTGTTTTTTTCCCTAACTTGCAAAACGCTTATTTTAACCAATACCTAGTATCTACTTATAGATAACTAGCTGTTGCCCGCAGTTTCACCCGCGTTGATGTCGGTTATCGCGATTAAAATAGCCTATTCACTATTCTAGACTATAATCTATCTTTATTTCAAATTTCATCTACATTCTTTTAGTAGTTTTTACGTGAAAGTGTAACAAACATCTATGCACACATCCATCTATCCTCACAAACTTTAATATTTATATAATACTAGCTGACCCAGCAAACGTTGTTTTGCTTTTAAAATATTAATATCGTTATTTAAAAATAGGGGTTGATCGTAGAGGGGTGAAAAATAAGGGTTGTATGTATTTTTTAATACTGAATCACAAAAAAAATAAAAACAAAAAAAATTGTCTAAAAATTTAAATAAAATTTTAAGGGTGGACCACCCTTCACATTTAGGGGGATAAAAAATAGATGTTGTCCGACCGAATAGATGTTGTCTCAGACCTACCCAATATGCACACAAAATTTCACGAAAATCGGTCAGAGGAGTTCAATAACGTACACCGTGACACGAGAATTTTATATATTAGAAGTGGGATGGGTCCTAACTTTATAAATTTATCTACTCGTAAATACTTAGGAATTTATAAAACCGTGTCGCTGCCTTCCTTTGAAAATCTTCTAAAAAATACACTAGCATAATATCAATCCAATTCACCAACAAAAATAACAACTTTCCACTTCTGGATTTCTTAAAATTATTCAATTCTAAATTCATTCTCTCTTCCATACCCAATTTTTAATGCCAGGGGCATTCTCTACCAGTCTATGAATACGGATGATGCAGAGAAATACGAAGTAAGTGTAATTGAAGTAATGAATATAGTTAAGTAATGATGTGGATAGTGTTGGTGCTGATTCAATTGACCGCGAGATGAGCTCTGTACCGCACCTCTTTTGTAAGGTTGGATGTAATGGGTTATAATGGCCCTGAAACTGTTGATACGATTTTGATTTATTTTCACTAATACACTCCAGGTTGAGAAGTTTGTTTATTTCATTGCGCTTATCTCTAGAACTCGTAGTCTTATTTCAAAAACATTTTCGGCCCATTTATGGAGGAAGGTCGTGGAGTAATGTTTCAGGTGGTCAAAGTTTTGACTTTATAATTGTGGGAGCGGGGTCAGCAGGTTGCGTGCTTGCCAACAGACTTACTGAGGTCGCTGATTGGTCTGTGCTGCTCATCGAGGCCGGTGGAGATCCACCTATTACGTCCAATGTTAGTAGCCTTTTATTTTCTGAACTTAAATATTTTTTTAAAGAAATCTCACGCACTAAAGTACAAGCTGTGCTTCACTAACACAAAGTATACCCAGACTTGGAACAATATTTATGGATTACACAAAGTTTTGTTCCGTATGGGAATAGATATTTTAAAAAACTGGAGACCTATACTCACACACAGGAACACAACTACACCACTGTGAGTAGTTATTTTTTTTTAATTCAACGTTTGTTTAATGCTCGTCCGAACTAGGCCTTAGACTAAACGTGCAGTTTGAGCATTGTAGTATTGCATCTTCCCAGTAGACAGTGATATTGAGGAATATTTCGACACTAAAACAACACAGTAATTAATTTTGTTTTTCTTATTTCTTGTGTTTCAGTTAAAATTAGCAGTGTGTGTGTAGTGTTAAAATTACTTAGATAACAATAATATTAAATTTAATATAACTCAGTATGTGTTAATAAAAAGAAAGAATCTAATTGACAAGTAATAATAATAATAAATAAGTCATAATTGAATTTAATTTTAACAGGATAATTTCAAATTTTACACAGAATCAATAGGATTATTTTGTGGAACTAGGCAAGCGAGTCAGAATGCACGTCAACATGGTCAAGCTATTTAATAGTTTACAAAGCCGCGGGATGGTAGAACATGCACCAAGTACTGTTCTGCGGAGTGGAGGGTGCAAGGTAGTAATGGGGGCTCGCGGATATCTAGCTGGAACGCGAAATTGGATTTTTTCCAACATTTGGGGACAGTCAATTTAACACCGGAGGTTACTCCGGTGTTAAATTGACTGTCCAAGAAAATTGATTGTAAATGAAAATTGATATTGATTGTTTAAATTGATTGTACAAGACATCAATCATATTATTTCTGCGTCTCTCAAGAGACATAGCGGTAAGTCCCGATCTCGACGAGTGGCTGGAGAGGCGTCATGGCGCTCTTACGTTCCGGCTGACGCCGGTACTGACGGGGCACGGGTGCTTCGGAAAGTACCTGCATCGTATGCAGCAGACGCCCGAGTGTCACCAATGCGGGAACTGCCCTGAAGACACGGCGCTCCACACACTGGTGGAGTGTCCGGCGTGGGCGGGGCAACGTCGAGACCTTGGCGTTGCTATAGGGGTGGCGGGCAGCTTCTCGCTCTCTACTGTGGTGCTTGCCATGGTCGAGGGCGAGACTGCCTGGGACTTCGTCGCCTCCTTTTGCGAGGAGGTAATGCTCGCCAAGGAGCTGGCGGAAAAAGGAGAGGGAAGCAACAGCTATCCTCCACTCCCGCAGACGACGCAACGGCCGTCGGAGGGCGCAAGACGTGGTGGCGACCTTGGGCAGTCGTCACCTAGCAGGCCCGAGAAGAAGGCGGCTCGTGTTCCGCGCGCGCTTCATCGTGAGGAAGGGCTAGGCTTTCCAAATCAGAAGGGGCTCGCCAGGGTCTGTGACCTGCGGGGGATGCGGATGAATGCGCAAGCGTACTCGTGTCCCCTGCAATAGATCGTCTGAGGGAACACCGTGGAATGTTTAGTCGGTAGGGCGGTCTCCTGTTCAGTGGGCATAACCACCCACCGGCGGTTACGTGGTAACATTTATTCACACTCAAAGCCATGCCATTTTCGTTACACCACTGCGCAAGCGAATCGACATCTATCTGAAGTTGATTGTGATCATTAGTTGTTTAAATTACTTTGTATATTTTCAGGTCATCAACATACAACATTCTGTGTAGCGAAGGCAATGAGGAATATCATTCACAAAGATGTTGAATAGAATCGGTCCAATATGTGAGCCCTGTGGAACTTCAGATTGGTAACCATTCACGGCGTCATGGAATAGACGGTTATTTAGGTAAGGTTTGATCTATATATAGAGGGTACCAGTAATTCCATAAGCAGATAGCTTGTAAAGTAGTATATTGTAAGGAACACGATCGAAGGCCTAAATTCAGGTGCGCTAAGAAAAACATAGCGCACCAGTGAATGGTGCGTTAATACCCCCGTTTTTTAAATGTGTAATTAATGTAAATATCTACATATTTTGTTATTATTAGTTATATTTGCACTCCAACATGATGAGACATTGACTACAACAACTAACATGATGAAATAATATATAATATCGTAATATTAACACCTTTCCTATAACTATATTTACAATAAAACTATATTTACACTAATTAGAAATAAAATATATTAATAAAATTGCACAAAAAAGGAAGAGGATTGCGAACAATTCCTCCCCATGTCTACTGTGAGCGTGTCAAGGAGACTGGCAGCATTGCCACGTTGAATGGCAATGCTTACGCCACGATTCTAAATTAAAGATTGATTTGAATTAATTATATAAGTTTTACTCACTAATATTCCCACGGACATTGAGCGTTTAAAGAAATATAACTTTAATATGTATAATATATCTATAATTATCTATTCTATATCAGTCTTATCTTCAACTTATATAATTACGTAAGAAAAGAAAAAAAATTGTTTCCTTATAGTCAAAGATAAAGCTAAAAATAAATAGATCTGACTGAAAAATAACCGAATACAGATTGAAGTCGGTGCTAGGTTCATCCTGTCACCTAATATGGCACCGACTTCAATCTGTATTCGGTTATTTTTAGCTTTTTGAAGTCAGTAAATTAAAAAAATATTTTTTTTTCTAATTTTAGTAATAAAATAAAAGTATATAAATATACTTATGAAAACCATTGTTAATACTTATAACATTTTTTATATAGGTTGTCCTCAATTGCCCTGGGATTCCATCATTAAGTCCTGACTTGGTGCCAATGGGACCACCTCAAGAGTATACTCTTTCAAATAAAAAAAGAATTTTTAGAATCGGTCCATAAATGAGGGAGATATCGGTGAACATACATTAATAAAATACATACAGTCGAACATAGAACCTCCTCCTTTTTTAAGGTCGGTTAAAGATAAAAAATTTTGTTCATAATAAAAAAAATACTTGCGTTACCCATTTATTTTCACCAGGGCTTTAAGATGGGAGGGGAGTCCTGAGATGGGGAAACGTTTATTTCAAAACGAATTCTTAAATGAGAGGAGACCTGTACTCACACACAGGAATTCAACTACACCGCTCTGTATAGTTATTGGGCTGTGGTCTTCTGTAAGGTGGAGGTCCTTCCCCAGTCGGGCTTGCTCGCCCGTATGGTGCCCTGCCTATCTTATATTTTTCTTCCGTCTGTCTGATTTATGAGATAATCTTATTTTACCGAGGCACACCAAGTAATGACCATGGGACATCCGGAGGTCGTGGGTTCGATTCCCACCCAGGACAAATATTTGTGTAATGAGCACGATTGTTTGTTCTGTACCCATAGAAAAATCCTTCACTGCCAATCTTATGGATTGTTTTAGGGACTTAGGGACTCCAAATTATCATGCATTTAGAGCACGCCATACTCTCTAATACTGACCATAAATCATAATCCAGCGGATTAAGATCCGGACTAGATGACGTCCAGACTTTAGTTCTGATTAGATGCTAGGGTTTCGAAATTAAACCCTATACCAACCCTTCTGGCAACCGTGGTAAGGCCAAAACCTCCTATGGTAGGACGCCAGAAGCAAAGGTCCCCAGTTCCCGGTAGTCCCGCTGTCCGTGGCCACGGTTCGGTCGCGGTAACAGCGGGGCACGGGGTGCAAAGAATCTCCGGGCTACGACGAAAGGCTACCAAAAATACCTGACCCTGGCGGCGTATGACGAACGCTCTCTACGGCTGTACCAACACCTCACCGAACTCGAGGTAGAATTAGGTCGCTTAAACTGGCACATATTGGGGTTATCTGAAGTCCGACGCAAGGGAGAGGACACAATAACCCTTGAGTCAGAGCACTTATTCTACTTTCGGGAAGATGATCGGCCCTCTCAGGGCGGTGTCGGTTTCCTGGTCAACAAAGCCCTCACTAACAACGTTGTAGAAGTCAGCAGTGTGCCGACGTGGGTAGTGGGTACTCCCTGAAGGTGGTACAGGTATATGCGCCGACCTCGACATACTGCGACGACATAGCCGAAGCCATGTACAAAGACATAGCCACTACATGGTACCACCAAGGCTCACTACAATGTTGTTCTGGGGGACTTCAATGCCAAAGTGTGAGTACAAGAACGCGGCGAAACAAAAATCGGATCCTAATAGACTATAGACTTCAAAGCCGAAAGGCATGATTAAGTCTACTCTCAGACTTACTGCGCCTCAAATAGCACTAGGGTCCGAAAAGTTCCAACTGAAGCTTCAAAATCGTTTCGATCTGCTGGAAACCGAAGGCACTGTTGACGAGAAAATAACTGACATAGTGATCAGAACGCTACAGGATGTGTCTCGAAGCGTGTTTCCCGGAAAAAGCGTAAACAGACAGTCTAAACTCTCGCTCGAGACTCTCGAACTTATGAGGCAAAGACGGGAAATGTCATCCACGCAGACGTCTTCGTCAGATGGGAGAAACCTCAACCTATTAGGCTTAAAATTATCAAAAATCAAATTGGTATCATGGCAGTAGAATTGGTAGCTATAGCAAGGCAAGTATGCAATTTTTACGGATACAAAGAGTGCATTTCAACATTTGGCTAGATGTACCTAAACTGTGCGAAGTATGCCGATAGCCGAGATATTTTATATTCAGTATTAAAATTACAACTTCTTGGCAATTCCATATATATGCCTTCAATGGATTCCATCACATATAGGATTAGAAGGTAATACTCGTGTTGATCATTTGGCAAAAGAGGCAATATATTTAGGAACTTCCGTAAATTATCTACCTTATTTTAAAGATCTTTTACCTACCGCCAGAGATAAGTAATAAAATCTGGAAGGAATATTACGATGAGAGGCCTCGTTTCGTGGGTATTTGGTACAAAACAATACAACAGAGTCCGTGTAATTCTGTTTGGTTTGCAAATTCCAATTTCTCAAAACTAGATGTAGTGACTGCGTTGCGAATTCGTTCCGGAAAAATAAATCTTCACCTAACTGTTCAATGTGCAATGTGAGGGTTACCACATATTAGTTGAGTGTGCACGGAATGAAGTTGAACGAAAACAATTTGAATTGGAGGAGGCCTGTTGTTTAAAATGTATTGGGGTCTGTAACAACATATTTTCTGCTCCTTTATCAGAGCAGGCAAAACGCTTGTATAAAATGCTTACCAACGCAATCAAATTTTTTTTGATTGCCTTGGTGGTCCAGTGGCCGCGGTGTGCGCCTGCAGCGCACGAGGTTGTGGGTTCGATTCCCACACAGGACAAAACTTTGTGTGACCCACAAAGAATTGTTCTGAGTCTGGGTGTAATTTGTGTCCGTTAATTTGTATGTTTGTAAAGTCCCCTGCGACACAGAGCTTGATCTCAGTGCGGGAGTTCTTTCCAAAAGAAAAAAATCAGACCATAGGCAGGCCTGGTTCACTCCGCTGTTTAGGTATGAATCTATAAGTACCCGGCCGCAACATTTCTAGGGGGATTATTTAGTCGAGTGTCGCGCGCGCGCATCGTGCCGGTCGCGTCTCGTCGGTTCGACGTAAGTTTAAAGAAGCCGTAATTCGTCACCGATTCGTGTTCGCTTTTAAATATTTTAAAGAAAATATTGCACAGTATTCGGCTGCTTAAATAGTGATAAGGATCCTAAACCTCTCGTTTTTCAATATTCCAAAGGATATTGCAAAGTAAATACGTTATCATTTACAAAAACATAATTTGTAGGTACCTATTTGTAGCAAGATTTTGATATGTAGACTATACAGCACAGTTTTTGTAGAGACGTATTATTTATTAGTCCAACCAATTAAGTAGGTACTTATTGGGAAATATATTATAGCCGCCTACTACTCAATAGCTTTAAATTTCAACTGGACAAATGGCTCCAAACAAACCAATGACAAACTCTAATATTTTTAATTTAATTAATCAAAAACATAATAATGGGCGGAGCCGTGTGCAATAGCTAGTACCCATTATTATAATTTGTTCTTTAGTGGTTTGACCAGTCCTGCGATGTGGCTCGTTCTTATAATTTAATAATCATAATGTCGTCCTGTAGTACCTATTAAGTATTCTGTGTTTCTACTAAGTACCTTCATTGAATATGTCCCCACATGTCCAGATTTATATAAAAAGTCACTCGTTTATCCCTAACAGGTACTTCAGATCAAAATTGATCTCTAAGTGACAACCATAATGTCCAGAAATACGCAATACAAAGAGTCAATTTGTAGGTGAATAAACGAGTAGGTAAGTTTTGTGCTGGGGAGCTGAATTGCGCTCTATTGTGTGCGAGCAAAGTTGATATTTGTTTAAATGATTTAGCGAAGTGAACCTTCTGTACCTGTACTATTAAGTATTCTGTGCCATAGGTTTAGTTTATTTCTTACCTGATACTGATATTACTTTAAATATATTTTGTAATTCCCTATTATGGAGGCGACATGATCACTGTGAGATCAAGACTCTTTCTTTCTATAAATAAAAAAATTAAAAAAAATTATACATCTATACTTAGGTATTAAAAAAGAAAAAATATAGAAAATACACGAAAAAAGGGAGGGACTACTTAAAAGGAGTCATAAAATTCCTCCTCATCGACGTCTACTGAAAAACGTGCCCAGAAGACTGGCAGCATTGCCACGTTAAATGGCAATGCTTATTCTTTGAGCAAAATATAAGCCAGCCCTCTGGTCACGTGAAGCCTCGATTAATCGCTTTGACAAATCTTTAAAAAGACCTCGAGCACTATTTCTATTGATTGACATTGACATGACATTTTTAACCCTAGGACTGCGGCGGCTGTGTGCCTCGCACACTCTGCACCATAGGTCAAAACCCGCGTCTGATCAAACATACAAACAAACACTGTTAATTAATTTCACATTCATAATTTAGTATGTTTTTTACATAGAGATGTAGTAAATAGAGCAGCCGCGTTGAGCAAAATTTATGTCAAGTTCATATTTTTTTAAAATGGACTTCATTAGAATTCGGAAACTTTTATGGTTTTTATTTGTGTGATTAATTTCTTCTTTTATAACTTTGTAAAGTATTAACCATAAATAAATGGTTAATACTTTACAAAATTATAAAGGTTTTTTTGTATGTTTATGAACCGATTTAATTATTTGATTTCATATTATGTTGTGTGTCTTCTTTTACTCATAACTCAACCATTAATTAAATATACAATAAAATCTAATTTAGATAAAAAAAAATCAAAAACATAGCATTCAGATACGCGGTGTAGGAAAAATACGATGCATAATGTTGTACCTACACTGTGCATATGAATGTTTTAATCTATGTCAAACAAAGCAATATGGCGTCCGCAAAATATTTTCTTCGTATTTAATTTTAAAATAATAGTTTTTGTTTATTTGCTTATGCAAACTGATTACTTTGGATGCTGTAGTATTTCTTGTGTTATTAGTGCACTATCTTAACGCACACGCCCGTATATTCAAGGACTTTACCAGTTTTTTCGAATATAAACAATGGTAAAAATTTCTGCGCCCAAAAGCTAGCGAGAGTAACAAGTGACAGACAGGTATTGAGAGCGTGCACTTAAGATGAACGGCCTACAATTGGCAAGCAAGCGTCGACTCTATTTAATTGTAACTCAATGGTTTTTTACCGTGAAACGTTTTTTTTTATTGTGACTGACTCTTTCATCAAATAGATATAATGTTAGTTTTGCGCCAACAACTAGTCCGAACGAACGCATCCTCCATACATTTTAGACCTTTGTTCACGTGAGTACCTTATTTTTTAAATAGTTTGGTTACATAACATTTATACTTGAATAATTTTAACAAAAAAAAAACAGCTCCAAACTCCTTAGTAACAAAAATAAAAAAGGCACATGAAATAAAAAACGGCCGGTTAAAAATACACAAATACAGATCAAAATCTTTTTACTTTAGACATTCCCGTTGAACTAGCGAGTATTCTATAGGTACAATCCCTGGGCATTGAATACATTACCTAGATATTGACAACAATTTACATAGATAATGTTACATTGCCTAGATATTGATAACAATTTACATAGATAATGTTACATTGCCTAGATATTGACAACAATTTACATAGATAATGTTACATTGCCTAGATATTGACAACAATTTACATAGATAATGTTACATTACCTAGATATTGAAGGTATGTCACAGGACAATCGTATAAAGCGGTTTTTCGCGAAAATCCTAGGGAAATCGCGAAAGACCGAATAATAGTCAAAGTCAAACTCATTTATTCATTTAGATCAAATACATAATACTTATGAACATCATAAAAATAAATACTATCATACTTTTTTCTAACGCTAAATTTCCAATTCGCTGACTAGGATAGGGCCTCGAGAAGAATTGGCAAGAAACTCGAAAAAAAAAGTATAACATTTACAATTTGATATGAGTTACAATATTAGAGTTAACAAAAAGGGTCGGAAACCAATATACAATACAAAATTAAATTTAGGTAAAAATATTTGATAAATAAGGAAACAATTAAAAAAAAAATTAATGAATTTAGCTTTCCGCTGTATGGCAATGAGGGATCCTTTCCTTTTGTATGGATAAGATAGAAACGTGTCAAGATCACATCGCGATCTTAGCAAAATCAAAAAACGATATCTTTATTATGTAAAAATAAATCATGCCAAGATTGACCAGCCCCCTCAAGTAGCACCCGTTCACGAGCATGACGCACGGACCAGCCACCGTTTCCTTCGCTATATTAGAGGAAATGACCCGGAAAATGCGACACCACAAGCAATGGCATTTCAGTGAGCATGACAATCTAGGACATAATAAAAATAAAAAATATAACTAAATAGAAAGTCAATAATGATCACAAAACGTCTCTATATGACAAATTTCAAATGTAGTTATTATTCTTATGTAAATCTGCATCATAATTAGCAACTAACCCCATGACTTTTTATCATTTAAAAAGACATTAATAGTATAACAACCCTTGCTTATAATATATTTTTACTGCTAGTTTGAATTTGTGTAAGGGTAGGTTTATAACTTGAATAGGTAGTTTGTTATAAAAACGTACCCCGAGTCCTACAAATTTTTTGTGAACTTTATGTAGGCGGTGTTACGTACGAACAAGTTTGTGTTTGTTTCTTGTGTTTATTGTATGAATGTCACTGTTTTCACAAAATGATGTCGGCAAAAATGTACTACGATTCAACTGTGAAAATGCCTATTTCTTTACACCTTTCTCTAAGTGAAACTCGAGCTCCTAAATTGTAAATAGAACGTATTGCTCTTTTCTGGAGTATAAACATAGTTTCAATATCAGCGGCTTTTCCCCAAAGTAGTATGCCATAAGACATGACGTTGTGAAAATAACTAAAATAGACAAGCCTAGATGTTTCTATGTCTGTAAATTGCCTTATCTTTCTAACTGCGAAAGCTGCGGAACTAAGTTTCCCTGCAAGACACGATATATAATATAAGCACCCCACTGAAGCTTGCGATCTAAAGTCAAACCCAAAAACACTGTAGATTCAACGAAACTTAATGTTTCACCGTCCAAAATTATATTACTTAATGTAAGATTTCTAGTATTGGACATAGTAAACTTAACACACTTGGTTTTGTTTGACTTGATTCTAACAGTAGATTGTTTGCATTAAAACAGTCCAGGACTTTCCCATTCACACACTCAATGTTTGATTCTTTACGGTCTACCTGAAATATAGGTGACGTATCATCTGCGGAGAGTACAATGTCACAGAAATCCTGCACATGGAAAGGCAAATCATTAATATAAACTCAAATGAATTGTGCCCTGTGGGACACCCATCATCATCGTGTCAACCCGTAAACGTCCCACTGCTTGACACGGGTCTCCTCCATACATTTGGAGGGATATTAGCCTACTATACCACGTTGGCCAGACGGGTTGGTATAGGGTTTTGTTTGGAGTTTTCCCTCTCTTGCAGTGGATATTGTCCATTGTCCAATATACTTAAAACAAAGTAAGACGCTACACTCTCGACGCTGCCCCTTACCAAGTTCTCGGCTTTGACTGGGCAAGAATCTAACGAGCTAGTAGTATTAATGATTAATGTTTGTAAAGAAATTATTAAACAAATGCGCTACATCTAAATTATTTGAGACCACTTCATCATCATGTTTAAGTTAAAAGTTGTTGTCGCGCAATTTGATTCTACCAGTTTCATTATTGATAATAGAAACGTAACAATTAATTTCACTATCTTCCGAGGCATATTCTTCATAACTAATGAGCGCTGATTGGCAAAAGAAATGTTATTCTCACTGATGGATGCGCTGATTGGCTTACGGCTATATTCACTTGGCATTAGTCACCAATCAGCGTTTAAGTTTCATTATTCTAAAGTTCCAAAGCGAACCTGGATGATAGTGAAATTCTTTGTTAGTTTCCAAAATCCGTATCGAAGTATAAATACCTAATTTGGTAGGTACATAGGAATTAGGGAATAATCATATAAGTAGGCAGTGACAAGCGACTTTAGAAAGTGTGGATGAAAGAAGAATAATAAAAGAGGTATATCGTGCAAAAATGAATGGAAATGGAACATGAACATACAGCCACCAAGTAGGGGATTAGCTAAAAAAAGGGCCAAATTAAAAGTACCCAGATTGAACCATTGCGCAAAGTTTGTAGTTTGTAGCATAGTGTGTGTAGTATAGATTAAGCAGATACTATGGTATACCAATTGCTTCAATCCAAACTTTTTTTGCCTCCTCTTCATTCATCAACCTCTTCATGCATGAACATGATAAATATAATAATTAGGAGTAGGTATAGTATTTGCGTTAGTTTGTTTGTCACCATATTTTATATAAAAATCTTTAAAAAAAATATCCATCTATCAACGTGGGAAATTAAGCTAATTAACTTATGAGTATTACATAACATAATAATAAAAATAAATATACTTTTAATAACATCAAATTACATATTGTTAGTACATATACCTATTAAAGGTATATACTTACTACCCAAGTTAATAAAATAAATAGTAAAAAAGTTGATGTTTAATTATGGAGTTACGTTGCCTACCTTCATCTCCTTAACTACTCCTTATCTAGTGGCATCTTGCCAGCATCGTGGAAATATGCTCAAATCACTCTCATACCTAAAAACCAATCCATCATACTCAGATTATCGTCCAATATCTCCTTCCAGTCCATCTTACCCTTCCTCTCCAAAGTCATCGAACGACTTGTCCATAACGGCTTAGTACATTCCTTTCAAGTAAAAATCTCCTTAATCTTTTCCAGTCTGGTTTCCGTCCCCTTCATTGCACTACCACTTCTTTGGTAAATATTACGGATGACATACGGTTTGGTATTTTTAGTTCCTTTGTGTGTCACATGCGAGATCCTTACGATCATCGGAATACCTGCAGTTAAAAATGCCAACGCATTCCACGTCATTTTATGATAATTCCTTCACTTTAACTTATGGTTAAAGAGCACTATTTACTATTAAAATAATGCTGCTTATATTTTGTGAATAAATAGTTAACATTTATTTTGTCATAATAAGTATAATAATTATATAGGTATAATTATATATATGAAGACTTCATATTTTAGTAGGTATTATATGTATGTTGTAATGGTATGTTATATATTTATCTATGTATTGTGTAGTATTTATATGAAAAACTAATTTAGACATAAATACTAAAAAAGGAAAAACAATAATACAAATGAAGACTGTTGTTTAAGAGTCGAAATATTCCTCAACATTCACTGTCAAGTCCACTGGGAACATGCCCAGAAGGCTGGCGGCATTGCCACATTGAATGGCAATGCTTATTCTCTGCGAGAAACAAGCCAGCCCTCTGATCACGAGAAGCGTCGATCAGTCGTTTCGCTAGGTCTCTGTAAAGGAAACGAACACTCGGACCCCATGAACCTACAGTCTCCAACCCAAACGGCTCAAAAATGTAGTTTCCAACTAAATTGCTGTACTTTCGCCTGTTGAGGGACTCTGCAGCTGCAGCAGCAGCGCCAGCACAACCTGCTGTACTTGGAAGATATGATGGTGCAAGGGTGTCGACGCACGTTGCATCCCACACCAAAGGCCTGCCCATCTTCCAAGGCAATAACGACATACCATCAGGTCTCTTCCCATCGTCACGTACCAAACCATTTGGTTCAAGTACGGCTGGTACGCCGGCGGTGACAAGAGCTCGACGGATAATGTCGTTAAGTTGGGCGTGTCACGATATGCGGCCTGCCCTCCTGCTGCAGGATAGCCCATAGTGTCCGAGACTGTCGACGTCTTCTCCACAAAGACAATGATGCGGAGAAACATAAGGAGCACCCAAACGGAGGCAAGTGGCGAGGCGGAATGTAGTGTCGTCCAACATAGTGCCTATGTTGGGCGATGGCAATGCCTGCAGCCAAAGACCAGATTCCCACTCACCCACAGCAAGAAGACGTGCGCGTTCCGCAGCACTAGAATCAGTAGAAATAAGATAATTTCTTCTCATGCTGCACAACGGCCCATCCCACTGCTTTTAGGAGAAAAGGCTGGTCGGCAAGACAGTATTTGGACATGTCATTTTCCAAGCATTTACTGATCAGTCTTACACACACTTCCGCATTAACCAGTGTGGGTTCTAAAATTTTCCTGGTTAATTCTTCCGTGCTGTGGACCGAGGACAGAAATGCTGGTAAGCTTACATCAGAAATTTGCGAGCGCCGAGGCCTCCAAAGCGGATGGGAAGTGATGCTTGGAGCCATGCCCGGTCGTTCAAGGCCACAATTAAAACTCTACTCAATGTAATTTGGATAATTTTGTCAATTTTTTCTAAAAGTGAAATATTTTTCCAAAATTGTGAAGGCCTTTGGGTAAATTTAGGGACGAAAAGACAATATCTGATAATTGTGAAAGCAAGAAAAGAATATTAATTTTGAGAAGACGGTCCGAAATTTCACAGAAATTTTGTATTTTCTCTTCTATAAAAGAGTCATATGCATTTTCTACGTCTGGGGAACCAAGAAGGCGTAGACAACTTCTTTCAATAATTTTTATGTCAGGTCATCATCATCATCATCTCAGCCAAAAGACGTCCACTGCTGGACATAGGCCTCCCCCAAGGTTTTCCACAACTCTCGATCCTGAGCCGACCTCGCCCATCGGTTGCCCGCAACCTTTACCAGGTCGTCGGTCCACCTTGTTGGAGGCCTGCCCACGCTTCGTCTTCCAGTTCGTGGTCGCCACTCTAGAACCTTTCTGCCCCAACGGCCATCAGTTCTGCGAGCTATGTGCCCGGCCCATTGCCACTTAATGGAGGCAATTCTTCGAGCTATGTCGGTTACGTTGGTTCTCCTACGGATCTCCTCATTTCTGATTCGATCTCGCAGGGAAACTCCAAGCATAGCTCTCTCCATTGGTCGTTGGGTGACTTTGAGCCTTCGCACGAGGCCCATAGTGAACGACCACGTCTCAGATCCGTATGTCATCACTGGCAACACACACTGGTCAAAGACTTTCGTCTTGAGACACTGCGGTATTTGGGACGAGAAGATATGACGTAGCTTCCCAAACGCTGCCCAGCCGAGTCGGATTCGACGAGTGACCTCTTTCTCGCAGTTGGACCTACCTAACTGGACTGTATGTCCCAGGTAAACATACTCGTCAACAACTTCGAGTGTAGAGCCTCCATTTGTGACAGAATGTCAGGTGCCAAAGAATTAAATTTTGAGATTACCAAAAGTCTCATATTTCCATGAAGATAAATTTCACATTTACTTAGTGGGATTTAATTCCAAACCGATTGACTGATTTTGTTTTTAGAAAAGCCAAATCTTGAAGTACTGTGTCTACATCGCCTCCAAGTGTCCCATCGTCTAGATACCAACAATTAAATTTAGAATTTAGTTGTCGAATAATAGGGTGTATTGCCAAACTAAAAATGGCAGGTCCAAGAGGGTCACCTTGCTGACAACCAACAGCAGAATCTAAAATATTATCCTTTTATAGTAATTTTGAAGGGTTACGGTAGCATTGGCATAGGAATTTATAAATTTTGGGTGTTTCAATTTTTACTTGTGTCAACAAAGTGTCCCGGTTTACTGAATTGAAGGCATTTTTCAAGTCAACCTTCAAAATGACCTCACCTTCACCACAACTAAGGTATGTGGACAGGGCATGTACGGCAGCCTCACAGCCCCCTTTAGACCCGAAGCCTAACTGAACGGGCTGAAATTTAGCCGAAAGTTCTGTGCTGTAAATATTGCAACAAATTTTGATAAAATTATAGTATATTCCATAAATTATTTAAATTTTTGCATTATTTGCAACAACTTTTGGAAAATCCATATTATGCAAATAAACAGTTTTGAATTTGAATGTTTAAAGTTCCCACGTTAAATTCAAATTCAAAACTCTTTATTTTGATAAGCTAATTAACTTATGAATTCTATTTTTCTTTTATTAGGTTAGGTCAGGCTACTAGATGTAGGAGTAGAAATACCTGACCATCTTAAAATAATCAGTAGGTTAGGTTATAACTGCGAGCGGCTGAGAGGTCGGGGCATCGAGCCTCTCACCCGCACCGCACCGCGGAGGGACAGCTTTCCCGGTGCACCCGGACGCTGTCACTGGAGTGGAGCTCGCGTACCGCGGGCAGCCGCTGGGTAGACCACTGACGTCATATCAGGTTCCGGTGGTCCACCCGTGAAGGTGGGTGTAGGTGCACAGGGGGGTTTTAGTCGGTATGCCGGCCGCCTACCACCTTTAGGCCGGAGAGTCCGACATATCCACTTCGCTTCCCCGGGCGGGGCGGTATGCGTAAAGCATGTCCCCTCTGTAAAAAAAAAAGGTTGGAACTGGGTCGCGAGAAGAAATTCGAAAACCTTAATTAAGAATCTAATATTACATGGTACATACGAACAAGAAAAATACATTAGGTATATTTGGGAGGTACATAGTTTTATATCTACCAAATTTTAAAATTTTAACATTTAATATAAATAATTTTAACAAAAAAAAACCGACTTCAGTACGGCAAGTTGCAGAATTTCAAAAACCTTAAAAACGGCTAGATTACATTGTTTAATTATGAAGTTCCGTTGCCTAGCTACTTTAGCAACCATAATGGAAACTTATTTAATCGCCATCCGTAAAATACTTATTATTGAGAAGTTCAGGTGGCCATCTGCGGTCTTCTTCATCAGATTTACTTCATCATAATATTATACTTCCTGAATGCAAATGTTTGATGTGTTGTTAAAAATATTGAAATTGCTGTATGTGTGCCTATAATTTTTGAGGAGTTCCCTCAATTCCTCATGGATCCCATCATCAGAACTTACTTTTGATGAAAATGGGACCAAACTGGAAGTATGTCCTCTCAGACAAAAAAATATTTTTTCAAATCGGTCCATAAATGAGGGAGTTCTGCGGTAACAAACATTAAAAAAAAAAAAAAAAAAAAAACCGCTGTGCGGAGTGACTCCCATCGCCGCAACCCTTTTAATGTGACTTATTTCAAGACTTTACCAAAATTGTTACCATTGTCCTAAGTATGTTTTGAGAAATCACGAATGCTGAAACCATAGATACCTTATTCTTAGTCCGCATTATTAGGAATGGCAATTTCGGAACCGTACATTGTGCGTGACCCGACAAGCACTTTATCGGTTTTTTATATTACATAATAACAGCCTTGGTGGTCCAGTATGCGCCTGCTGTTCACGAGGTTGTGGGTTCGATTCCCACACAGGACAAAACTTTGTGTGACCCACAAAGAGTTGTTCTAAATCTGGGTGTTATTTGTGTCCATTAATTGTACGTTTGTCAAGTCCCTCGCGCTACAGAGCTTGTGCTCTGGACGGGAGTTGTCTTTTTAATGTAAAAGAAAAATATTATTTTATCTCCTTTAGGCACAATTATCTAGTCTGTTTCGTTAAATTTATACGAGTAGTTGTTCCAATTTGCGATCGATACAAGGGGCAGCTTATTACTGTGTGGTTATAAAAAAACATAACGCGAAGGCCTTCTTGTATAATCCTTTCTTGCCTTGCTAATTGCGAATTGGACAAATTGCGCCCAAACCCACTAAGGCTTTAATTTGCGATTTTTTAACCACGCAACGGCTTTAGTGAGGTTTTCACTATCATAATACTTTTTCCATAGGCATAGTCTACGAGTAAGAAATAATCTCATCTCTCTCTATAGGTAAGGTCCTGCGTGGATGTCGGTTATCGCAATAAAAAGTTTCTGTCTTCTTCGCCAGAATACCATTTATCTCCTTGCCAAATTTCATTAAAATCATTCAAAAAAATTGTTAATTTCACTTTGTGTAGTTTATATGTATTATTCAAATGATTCCCCATCTGCTAATGGTGAAGGAAAACATCGTACCAAGGAACGCCACCTCTACCAGTGTTTTCCTTCCGTTACTGATCGGTTGGCAAAGACATGGCTGGAGGTTGATCACAGTGTCGCTCAGTTCCTTACCCGTAAGGAACTGACCCGTCATGGTAACTTTCGGAGCAAGTTATACTCATTTATGCTAGTTGATTCGCTGAACTGTCAATGCTCAACACCTGGCTCCGATCAGGAGCAGTCTGCTCATCACATACTCTGGGAGTGTAGTCTTTGGCATAATGATCGTAATATTATTACATAATATCCCATTTGATCTCTTTATCTTTTTATTTTTTAAATTATTATTATTTAATTAATTAATTACGATTTTATAATTTGTTAATTCTTATATTGATTTAGATTTATGTAATTACTGGTTGTTTTATGTGAATGCTGTGCATATTTGTAATTGGTGTAGCACAAGCTTTAAGTTAAGTGAAGAATTAAATATAAGGAATGTATGTGTCTACACTGTTAATATGCCTAATAAATAAATAAAATAAATAAATAAATTATGTTGAACAGCTTACATGTATCATCTGGAGCGGCCTTCTATGGGAATTTAGTCTCATCTGGAGGGAATTTCAGTGCATTTAAAACGTTTTGCCATACATATTATAGCAATCAAACTTAGCTCACATAGGTCCCGTAGTTTAAGGTCCTCCGTGGTGCTCCTTTTCATAGGTTACCGACCTATACAGATTTAATTTGTCTCACGCTTAACTATGGAGGGAAGTGGAAACTTTTCTTTCTAACTCCTCCTATTTTCTTCTGAATAAATTCGTTGCGGGGTCCAAGACAGTAGGTTTAGTTGTTCACGGGACGCACGAGTATCAAAGCTCGGTGTATCATTTGGTGACTCCGCTGTTAATCCTGGCTTACAGAAGTCACAGCGCTGGGCATGTGGGTGGGATTGTCCCGAAGTAGGTATGTATGTTTGTTTGTTACCTTTGAAGGGACCGGCTTGGTTATTCTTGGCCGCTTCTTAAACGTCTTCATGACTCGGGAATCGAACCCGCGATTACTTGCGCGGTTTACTGGGTATGCGGAGCAGCAATTAAACTAAGGCAGAAGGCACTGAATTACTTATTTATTACTGAATATAATAATTACAACAATAGATAATACGGAAGGTTAATTGCTAGCTAGCTGAAGCAAAAAAGTAGAGGAAGTGTCACTATAATGCGGGTCATGGTATTTATAGTAAAACTATATTAAAATAGCTACGACGTACGGCAAGTTGTAAAAATTTCAAATATTTGTTTGTTACAATCGAATAAAATCGACTGAGCGTCGGGCTGAACACAGGTCAAGTAGGTATTAAAAGCAATATTTAATCTGTGCAATCCGCGCTCAATTCATTCACGTCATTATTTCTTATTAATAGTTGCTTAGCAACAATAACCGAAACTTATCTAATCGCCATCAGTAAAATACTTATTATTGAAAAGTTCAGATGGCCATCTGTGGTCTTCTTCATCAGTTTTACTTCACCAAATTACACTTTCTGAATGCAAATGATTGATTAGTTGATAAAAATATTGAAATTGCTATATGTGTGCCTATAACTTTTGAGGAGTTCCCTCAATTCCTCATGGATCCCATCATCAGAACTTTCTTTTGATGATAATGGGACCAAACTGGAAGTATGTCCAGCCAGACAAAAAAAGATTTTTTCAAATCGGTCCATAAATGACGGAGTTATGCGGTAACAAACATAAAAAAATAAATAAAAAAGAAAATACACACGAATTGATAACCTCCTCTTTTTGAAGTCAGTTAAAAAGTCAACGCCTACAATACAGTCGTCGACCGCAGAACAATAGACGATCAGTGAAGCTTCCTTTTTAGGGAAATAGCGAAACGGCTGATCGACGCTTCGCATGACTTCTGGTCATGCGAAGCGTCGATCAGCCGTTTCTCGCACAGAGAATCAGCATTGCATCAGTTGTCGATGTGTGTGACTGCTGATCTGGAGGTCCAGGGTAGATTCCTTAGCCGGGTTAAAAATTCATGTTGGGTTTTTCTGTTAAGAAATTCACAATAAATGCTCGGAGTTTGGAAATTGTCCGTGTAGTGACAGATTATGAATACATATGTCACCACCCCGTTCCATCCGAGGGTGTCGTAAGAGTCGACTAAGGGAGTAAGTCAGGCAGACAATATCCACTGCAAAAAAGGGAAACTCAAAATAAAACCCTATATCAATTCGTCTGGCCAGCGTGGTATAGTAGGCTAATATCCCTCCAAATGTATGAAGGAGATCCGTGCCCAACAGTGGAACGTTTATGGGTTGAGATGATGATGATAAGTGGAGGATTCAGTTAGGATAAGGACGTCACAATCAATCTTAAATATAAAAAGAGGCGATAATAATTCGTCAAAATTCCTATTTACGCTACGTATATTCATATACAATTATAATATAATATAATAGACCCATCGCACCAACCTTTGCAACAGGAACATCCAAATACTCCGAAATACTTTATTCCGAATTTCGATGTTCCGATTTTCCGATTTTCAAAAGTCCGAATTTCATAATACCTAAGAATTTTAATGTCTATTATTAAAAATCACGAAATTTATTTTACCGAAAGTCGTAAATGCGATTTGATAGTTTTCCGATTTTCATACGTTCGAAGAGTCAAATGCTCGTTAAAACCATCTGCGACGATAAGCTCGCTTGGGGCCGCCCAAACCCCGCAGCGCCGGAGCCGTGACAGAAACTATGCTTGCTGCATGATGCATGCCTGCTTGCTTCAAGCACTGAAGTGATTCATCAATACAATACGCAACTTGCAAGCAGGCATGCTGCATGCCTACTTGCATGCTGTATGCCTGCTTGCATGCTGCATGCCTGCTTGCATGTTGCATGCCTACTTGCATGTTTGCTTGCATGCTGCATATCCCCTGTATTATTGATGAATCACTTCGGTTAGGTTAGGTTAGTTCACACAGTTCTAAACTGTGACCAGGGAAGCAAAATATTTTTTCAAAAGTAAACAATCATAGTTTTAAATGAGAACCAATACACTGTAAAAAATGTACTTCATCATATAGTTTTAAACATAATATATTATTATACTTCTCTCTGATGAGCAATTATGTGTTTATTTGTCTTGCTATTTCGTTTTACCAGGCGTTTTTATTTTGGAATTGTGACGTGTTAATCGGTATTTTAATATTCAGAATTCGTATTGTTGATGTTTTGAATTATCATTAAGTCGGACTTTTTGTTATTCGATCTATTGAAGCTCGGTATTTTGAGAATAGTAATTATAAACGTTAGGAATATTGAAATTTAGGAATTATAAAAATAGGAGTAATGATAAATCGGAGTTGTTATGTTCGGAATTTTGAACCATTCGGAATTATGAAAATCGGTATTTTGAAATTCGTATTTGTGACTGACGGAATCAAGTTTTTCGTATTTATGTTGTGTACCTCTTTGCAACTTCTATATCGTCTAGTTCAAATGCAATATTATTAACTAGAGTAGTCATTTGTTGAATATCAGATACTCAAAGTTGTTAGATACAGTAAAGGATAAGCTTGGCGCACACCTGCTTGAGTCCTATTAAAATATATATTGCAATAATGTAATAATATGTGTAGTGTGGTTTGAATATGTATGTGCTGGAAGTAAGATTGAGTGTGTGTAACATACACACACTCAATCTTACTTCATACATATTAGAATGTTGTGTAGTGTTGCTATGTTTTGTTTTGTGTATGTTTGTAGTTCGTTCATAAATATTTATGTGTGTTTGTGTTTCCCTTTTTGGGAGCATATTTAAGAATATAGCATGAGATATAGATAAAAAAACGTAGAAATAATTACAAAATATAAAATTTCAAGATATGCCATGCTCGATATACTCGTAGGTCACGTATTGTTGATGTTGGTAGGTATAGGTAAGTCAATAGTATTACCAACGTTCATTATTATTTTTGAGAGGTCTGCAGGTGACTCATTAGCTTGCATCGGTATATTAATCCGAATAATACTTGTTTCAAGTCTCGTTTGAAGCGGTGGCTTGTCGAGCAAACTTTTTATACGTTTAATGAATATTCATGACTTAAAAAAATGAATTATTTAATTTGACATGTTTATTTAACTTGATAATTTTTATTTAATTTGACATTGTATTTAACTTGACAATTTTTATTTAATTTGACATTGTATTTAACTTGTCAATTTTTTATATTTACGACATGATTGTTTTTTTATTTGTATAACATTTTTAGGACATGTTTGTTTGATTATGTTTGTCAATTAAATGAATGGATGACTCGGTATAATGGTAATAATTGGTGATTGTATTCTATAAAAAAATGACATGTAAATTGGCTTTATGAAATAAATGATTATGATTATTACGTAGTTCGACAGTGGAGGATCGGGACTTAAATTGGAGGTCGCGAAGGGTTCGTCTTAAAGCTTCGGTTTACTTTTTGTACTCTTTACACTCATTTTGCAACAATTTTACTTGGTTTTTGACATCGTCATATAATTCACTGACAGTAGCGATAGATTTTTCGATATCTTAGTTTGTCTTTTGTATCTCGATGTTTTGTTTTTTAAGCTCGGCAACTTCCGCAACCAGCTTTGCCACTAGTGATGTCTGCTCCGCCATCAACTTCGTAATGACATCGTCATAATCACTTTTCCAGGCCTTAGGCATTTGTTTAATTTCGAGCATAAAATCCTCAAGTTGATCGGGTGGAGAATTTTCTGTTCTAAGACGTTTGTGACGTAAAGTTGTGTGAAATGTTAAAATCCTGATCACTCATAACTCGAGTAATGTTGGAGACAGATTGCGATTGTTCCAACGCCGTCGTAACAGAGGGGCTTATAGTTTTTGGGGAATTCGTAGTATGGTCGCAATTGATGAATAGCTCGCTACGTAGCAGATAGTTGAGACGTCTCGGCGCGCGTCACGCGGTCGTAGCACGTAGCAAAGTGAAAGGGACTGTGGTCTGTGACGTATCTTCTTTTGTAGCACTGTACGGTGTCGGGCGTCGTAGCTGATAGCGCTCCTTATGATCCGTATAATTTGGTGACAGAACACTGAGTAGCGGTGGCTTGGTGGGGACTAGTACTACACCCCACGCAGGTGTCCGGCAGATCAAATTCCAGCCAATCCCAAAAATCGGTCACAGTGGAAATTTATTTAGCTAACATACTATACTACCTTTTGCCTCTATTCCAATTCAAATAAAATCATAAATTTTACTTTAAGTAAGAAATGTGATATCCAAAAGGCTTACTATTAGCAAACACCTATTGCCTTTTGCATGAGAAAGATTGACTTTAAAATTAAGAAATCACTCTGAAAAATTATTGAATTAAAATTAATTTAAAAAAAAATAAGCATTGCAATGACTGCTACAGTCATTGCCATTATAAAAATTTTAGACTCTGTACCGTACCATGACGTCAATAAAAAAAAATTATTAGAACTTCTAAAAGCTTAAAATTTTATATATGTAGATATTATAAAATATGTTTGAAATTATATTGTATTGATACCTGCATTTTAATTATTTTCTTTACTTGCCTATAATTAAATGTGCAATCCCGACTGGGTAAGGGCTTCCACCTTAGACAGTAGCTACAGTTGTGTTCCTGTGCACCAGCACAGGTCTCCAGAGGGATGCGTTTTTACTGAAATGTTTTTCTACCCCAGGGATACCTACACTATCACGAAATTTCGGAATACAGTTTTTGGTGTCACTGTGATCAGTGATGCCAGGTATTCCAAGCATCTATAAGCTACGGTAACTGTTTTCCAACAAGCAAGCTGTATGCTTGTTTGCCACCTATACAAGTATAGGTAGTTGGCAGATACAGTTACTGAATTTTAATTACCTACCACAGTTACTAAAATGTTACCATGATGTAAGGAAGACTCTTTATAGTGAGGACACTGCCGCATTATTTAAAAATAAATACTTACCGCTCAGAAGTATAAAAAAAAAACAAGTCTTGCGGTTTTTCACAACAGTAAGTTGTCTAACCTTACTAACAGCAAAAGCCGCAGAACTGAGTTTTCCCGTGAGGCACGATATTTAGGCTCCCCACTGTAGTTTACGATGTAACCAAGAAAACTGTTTACTCAACAAGCGAAAGTGTTGTTTCTTTACGGTCTACTTTAAATATTAAAGAGATATCATCTGCAAATGGCACAGAAATCCTGTACAAAGAAGGGCAAATCATTTATATAAACTAGAAAGAGAAAAGGCCCTAGAATAGAGCCTTGGGGGACGCCCATTGTTACAGGTAATCCCGAAGACCTATTTCCATTTTTATTAACGAATTGCATTAAGGTAAGGCGGCAATAAGATTAAGCGTATCGTTCCAATGCCGTAATGGCTGAGCTATCGCAGAAGCGTATTCTGTTCAACGTAGTTAAAATGCTTTTGACAGATCGCAGAAACACCAATAGCATCCATCGAATTCTCCCAGGCGTTTAATATATACTTAATACCTGCGTCTATAGTAGAGCGACCCTTTGTGAAACCATATTGCTCATTGTAATAGATTATTACAGTTAAAGTGACTCTCTTATTGCTGCAGTATTATTTTCTCAAAAATTGTGCTAATTGCAGGCAATATTGATATAGGTCTAAAATTATTGGGATCGCTTCTAAATCCGTTTTTTTAATAATCGCACTACCTTGCTGTGCGTCATTAAATTAGGAAATACACCTGCATCAACGCATCTATTAAATATTGCAGCTAGATTCGGAGCTGTATTAAAAATAATATTTTGAACTAACTTATCAGAAATTCAAAATTGTTATAATATTGTTATTAATATATTAAATCCAAAATTGTTATCCCGTATCTTAGCCCGACCAGTCTCACTATTAATAATGTTCCAAGGAGTTCTTACTTTATTGCCGGATTCCTTGATTTAGTTACTTAAATACAAGGACTTGGCAGCAGCATAATATATGTAAAAAGAACACAATAAATGTACCTCAAAGTATAAAAATAAAAGAATGTAAAGTAATCTACTAAATATGACGTCGAATTGCAGGTTGATACCTGTATTAAACTGGTATTTTTACCTTGACATTCATTAACATAACTTTTGTATCTCATATTAAATATATAATTATGCTTAAATATGATTGTAGATTCAGTAAGTCTCAATGTAATGACAAAGATACTCGCAATTAGTGTGCCAAAATAATAGTAGTATCTTTTAACAGTGTTATTTTGGCCCAGAATTGTTTTTTTTACGGTTTTAGGTAGTTTTGAAGAGGATTTATTTTAAAATATCTACTTAACAGTAGCTTTTGCATTTGGAATTTCAACAGACTTAATGGTAAGTCTTACGGATTCGTTGTTTTTGAACGCTTCCAAGAGGTAAGATGCCATACAAGCGAGTAGACTCAACTTGGCTGGGACCTCCCAAATTTCAGAAAAACAAAGCTAAGTTATATCTATATCTGTGGTTACTACACATAGTGGTGTTCCTGTGCGCGTGCGGTAACGGTGACGAGTGTTCCATGAATTTTGTTCGCCCAAAAAGTGTTCAATACGGCTAAAGAAGAAAACTAGATAAGGCGCTGATAACAGCTAAATAGCCTAACTTAAGCGATTTTTTAGCCAAATCTGTTTCACTTATCAAAAAAAAAATTATATTATGTTGTTTTTCACTATATTTACTTTTAAATAGTTGCACTCCATATACATTTCATTAAAGAAAACATATGAAAAAAACAACGTCAAAGTTAGCTAGTAATTTAGTTATTTTATTTTATACTAGCTGTTGCCCGCGGCTCCACCCGCGTGAATGTCGGTTATCAATGTAAAAAGTAACCTATGTGTTATTCCAGACCATAATCTATCTCTGTGCCAAATGTCATCCAGATCCGTTTAGTAGTTTTTACGTGAAAGAGTAACAAACATTCATCCATCCATCCATACTTACAAACTTTTACGTTTATAATATTAGTAAGATAAATTCAAATTCAAATTCAAATCATTTATTTGCGAAATATGGGTTTACAGGGTTCTTAAATTAATGTAGGGTATCACCATACTCAGCTCTTAAGCATGCAAAATTTCATTAATAACAATAATCGATTTTTAAATTTCAAAACATTAATAAGTCAAGTATATTAAAGCACATATGATATAAATTAAGAATGTCAAATAATTACAAGGAATGTCAGAGTCAATTACATTATTAAAATAGAAAAATATAGGAATACAAATAAAATATGTTATAAATTTAAATAATGTCACAGTTAACTATAGTTTTATTATAAATATTTATCTGCTAGATATTCCTTGACAGAATAGTAAGCTTTGGCAAGCAGTAATTTCTTTACACCACGCTTAAATTTAGGAAAATTTGTAATGTTTAACAATTCATTTGGTAAATGATTATAAATGCGTGGGGCCATACAAAATATGCTTTTGTTTACTTGAGCAGTGTTGTTAGTTGGCATTTGTATTTTCATATTGTGTCTTCGGCTGTTTAGTTTCTCGAATTTATTTATATTTTTCTTTACAAATAACACAATTTCGAGAATATATAGACTAGGTAGCGTTAGTAGCATTAATTGTAAAAAGTAAGATTTGCAGCTATCAGTGATTTTTAATTTATATATGGACCTTATACATTTCTTTTGTGCCTTAAATACTGCTTCCCAGTTTGTGGAGTTTCCCCAGAATATAACTCCGTATGTTAGAATAGGCGCTACATGACCATGATACGCTATTAACACGGTTGATAATATATATCTACAGTTTTTGATAGCTCTGCCAAGGCATATGCATATTTGTTTATTTTCGCACACAAAAGTTCCACATGTGATGTCCAATTTAAACAAGAGTCAATATTAAGACCTAAAAATTTTGTTTCGTCTACTTCCTCAATTTTATGTCCCAAATAATTAATGTCAATTTTACCTAATTTATTTATTCTATTTCTAAATGTCATAAAATTTGTCTTATCCAGATTAATTTTCAAGTTATTTAATGTCAGCCAATTAATTATAGAATTTAAAGAATTGTTAATGTCTTGTTTTAATAATGTATCGCTTTTGCCTGTAAATATAATTGTACTGTCGTCTGCGAATAGTATAGTTTTATTGTTGGTCAGTTTTGGTAAATCATTTATATATATAATAAATAGTAGTGGACCCAACACACTACCTTGTGGAACAGAAAAGAGTGTTTTTTTACCCTCTGATACATAATTAATAACGTTTTTAGTTTTTGGACATAGCCTCGTAATCTGCGTTACCTGTATTCTGTCACTTATATATGATTTTATAAGGTCCAGGACATTTCCCCTAATGCCGTAGGCGTACAATTTATTAATTAATATTTCATGATCTACATGGTCAAACGCTTTTGTAAGGTCCATAAAAAGTGCACACGACTGAGAGCCTTTGCTCATGTTATATAAAATTTCATAAAGAAAGTTATATATAGCTAAATTTATGCACTTATTTTTTCTGAATCCGACCTGTTCTTCGCAGAATAACTGGTTTATTTCAAAGAAATCGTACACATTATTATATATTACCTTTTCAAATATTTTTGAAAGTATAGGTACTAGTGCAATTGGACGGTAGCAGCTCATGTCTTTTTTGTCTTTTTTTTTAAACAATGGTTTTATGACTGTAATCTTGAGTTTGTCAGGGAAAACTCCATGCTCAATACATAAATTTATTATAAAGCTTAATATGTATGATATTTTGCCAGATACATGTTTTAAAATGTTGGTTACTATATCATCATAGCCAGAACTATTAGTGTTGTTCAAATTAAGTATTATTTTGTTTACGTCATAAGGAGTTGTAGGTTGCATAAAAATGGATTTATAATGGTTCGTTATATTTATCGGGTAATCTTTCGGGGCTAGTTTAGTTATTTCATCAATGAAAAAATTATTAAAATAACTTGCTATTTGTTGCGGATCGCTAATTATATTCCCATTTATCAGTATTTGCTCAATATCATCTTTAGGTAGAGCTATATTGTTGTTATTAATAACATTCCAAGTCGCTTTACTTTTATTTTTTGCATTTTTTATATATTTCGTGTTGTGAGATTTTTGTGTCAATTTAATTATTTTATTAAGTCTACATGATAGTGCGGTAAAGCGTGACTTGCTTTCCACACTTCGCGTTTTCCTGTATTCCCACAACAGTTTCCTTTTTCGCTTGCAGCACACTGCGATACCTTTAGTAATCCACTTTGGTCTAATTTTTGTAGATATTCTAATAGTTATTTTTGGAAAACATAGGTAATATAATAAACAAAACATTTCATAAAAATTGTTGAATGCAATATTTGGATCCTCGTTATTAAAAACATCTAAAAAACTAAGGGAGTTCAAATAGTTTGAAAATTTCTTTATGTTATCATCACTGTAGTCACGTTTTTCGGTGTACCAGTGTGTCAATGTACAGCTACGTTTTACAGGACATGTTAAAATTTGAGCGGTGTGATCAGATAGTGCCAATTCTATTATGTCTGCTTTACAGCCTCTTATGTTATATGCAAAATTATCTATACACGTTCCACTTGATAAACGTGTAGGTTTTTTTATACCCAGTTTAAGATTGTAACTTTGCATCATATGTATAAATTCGTAAGTTTCATTACTTTTATTTAAAATATTAATATTAAAATCACCACATAGAATTATTTTCTTTTTAGTAAAGCAAAAACTTGTAAGTAACTGGTCTAGCATAAAGAAGAATTTATTTAATATTTCAATTGATTGTTTAGGAGGTCTGTAAATGCAAATAATATATATTTGACTGTCAACTAATTCTATTCCAGAACATTCTATTATATTTTCAATTGAGAATTTACCGATATTGGGAATAGTATTAAAACGTATAGAATTATGTACTAAAATGCAGGATCCGCCATGGCGGCTTTTCCTAGTAAATATGGATGCAAGTCTGTAATTTGTAATCTTTAAGAGTTTTATATCTGTGTCTAGCAAATTGTGTTCCGTTATGCACAATATCTTAATATCCCCCCGTTCATTGCTCATAGATTCAAGACTAAGCGTTAACAGATCAGATTTAGAAATGAGTCCATTTATATTTTGGTGTAGCACATTAATATGTTTGCAAGAGAAAAAACTTATTACATTGGAGATATGGTTGTTCTGCTTCTTCTAATAAAGGTTTCGTCGGCGAATCAGAGATTAAGTTTGTACTTATGTCAATTTGTTTAAATGTGTGTATGTCAACTAATATGTTATCCATAATGCATTTATATATATTTCGTATTCCATGCTTATTAATTTTTCCAGTTGAATAAGAGAACATATCAAGAGTTAAGTCTAGGTTACTGTCAAAAAGATATGCATAGTCATTATTCTGTAGGTCCATACAAAGAAGATTATTGAACATTTCGACTTTAGAATTGTAAATTGGTGCACCTGTGATATAAGTAGGAGTACAAATAATTTTATTGGTGTTTCTTACTTTTTTTAGAGATTCTTTTATAATGGTTATGGTCCTTTTATAGTTCCTTTCCTTTTTGATGTCTTCTTCCCCAATAAGAATAATGCAATAGTCGCTATGGGTGAAATTGTTTAGCTTAGTCTCGATATTGAACACCAGTTCCTCTGTTGTGCCGTTGGTAATTACGTGATGATAGAAATCAAAGTAGTTTGAAAAGATATCTTCAATTATTGATAACGACTGTTTATAGTTTTTATTGCTCAGTATACATAGCTTGTTCTTCTTTTGTTTGAATGATGATGGTGGTGACTGGCATGGTTGTAATTGTTTATTAGCCGGCGTTAGAGAATTACTGTGTGTTGTCTGTGTCTCTTTATTGAGCTTGATAATTTGTTGCTGTTTATCAAGTGAGCCATTATATGATTGGTTTTGATGGACAACTCGTTGTTTTGGTGTTGATTGTGGTGTACGACTGCGTTGCGGAGTCAGGCAAATTATATATATATATAGATAGTTAGATAGTTATTTTATTGTTAAATTGACGTTGGCGATACTCAGCGCCTTAAACACTTTTTGGGTGAACAAAAATCATGAAACTCGCGTCATCGTCACTGCACGCGATCAACGATACAATTCACAAGTTACTTAGTTTTCACTAAAATTAACACATGTTTTTTTTTCTATTCCAGGAATAGAAATAATAATAATAATGGTAATTCGGTGACGGCGGCCAATCTCAACGGAGATCAGCAAACTGTGCAGGACATATTATAGTGCGGTTACTGCACTTGTGTATGCGCAAACACAGGAGCACTTTCTATTCCTTTACTATCATAGTCCGACGAAATCGCAATCCGACACGACCAGAGAGAGATCAGGCGCAGGACCAACAGCTTTACGTGTTTTCCGAGGAATGGAAGAGTCTTGATGTGTTTTTAGAAAATTGTCATCCATCTATAGACCAGCCGCGGCCAACTTGCTTAACCTTACAGATCTGTCGATCAAACACGCAAAGTGTAAGAGGCCAGAGCCTCTAGACAAGTGGCATAATTGATAGTCGAATCGAAAAGTCAAAAAATAAAATGTATGGGATTTGACGTATGTTTACGACATTATATCGTAGACTTACGTCAAATCCCATACAGTTGTTTTTTTGACTTTTCGATTCGACTATCACTTATGCCATTTGTCTAGAGGGGCAGGATACTCCATCACTAAACCGTAGTGTGCAAGCGTTCATAGGCTACGGTAACTGCTTACCATCATTCAAACACCATCACAGTTTAATCATTCAATAGGTATTGGCGCTGGGTGTCGTTTTTTTAATCGGTTTCAACCAATCAGTATATGGGTAATACGTTTGTGTTTTATTCAGGAAAATGCGTCTTGGAATCATACCAATTTTAAAAGTGGTAGTTGTACCAACTTTAGTGGAACTGTTGCAGGGTATGGTCAGCCTATTCATGACTGTAGAATTAGTGCAGTATCCTAGCAATGCAGATATACATGGTTGGTATATTATTTAGATATATTTTTAAGATAACATGTTAGTTAAGGTTTTAGGCCATTTAAATCAAATGCATAATGCTTGTGCATGTTATAAAAAACAAAATGTTTTTTTTTCTACAGCATATTTGTTGACAAGAATACTTAGGTCACGAGAAAAATTAACAAAAAACTCTGGCTAATCTTTTCAATCGCCAGAGTATAATATTTACAATTTGGTAAAGTTACAATTTATTAGGCTTTACCTCAATTGGAATTTGATGTGCGAGGCGAGGCCTTAGGGGAAGCGAAAAAAATAAATTCCTTGCCATATTTCATTAAGATCTATTTAGCCGTTTTCCTATTCGTGAAAAGGTAACAGACAAAGTTACCTAGGTACCTTAATGCGGACTTAATGCCAGAGGCATTCTCTACCAGTCAACCTGTAAGGATAATGCAGAGAAATACAAAGTAGGTGCAATTGAAGTAATGAAAGATTTGGATAGTGTTGGTGCTGACTCAATTGGCCGTGAGATGGGTTCAAATGAGCCCATGTTTATTACCGTTGTACCGCAACGCATTTGTTAGTTTGGATGTAATGGGTTATAATGGCTCTGAAACTGTTGATCCGATTTTGATTTTTTTTACTAATACACTCCAGGCTGATAAGATTGTTTATTTGAACACTATTATCTCTAGAACTCGTAGTTTTATTTTACCGATTTATGGAGGAAGGTCATTGAGTGATGATATTTTGCATTAAGTATACCTCCATAATGTTTCAGGTGGTCAAAGCTTCGACTTTATAATTGTGGGTGCGGGGTCAGCAGGTTGCGTGCTTGCCAATAGACTTACTGAGGTCGCTGATTGGTCTGTGCTGCTCATCGAGGCCGGTGGAGACCCACCTATTACGTCCAATGTTAGTAGCGTTTTATTTTCTGAAAATAAATATTCTGTTTTAAAGAAATCTCATACACTTTCACTAACACAAATTATACCCAGTCTTGGAATAAACATTTTTGGATCACACATAGTTTTGTTCCGTATGGGAAAGCATAAAAACGGCGCGGTCTCGGTCGGTGGCGAGGTCACCACCTTCTCGCGTTTAAAAAGCGTTGAATTGTAAGTTTATTGAATAATAAACTCTAGTTAGTACTGCACAGCGCTTGAAATTCAACATAGCTTTATAAAAACGTCGCGTTTTATAAGCGCCGACGCGACGTACGAATAAATAGCTAAGAAGTCCATTTGTTTCAATTTGACGCTTTTTAACGGAGACGTTTCTTTGACTCTCGTCCAAACGAGGCGTTAGAGCACAGTGATAATGAGGAAGCTTAGTCAACACAATCTTCATTTATTTAGTTTTTCTTATTTCTTGTATTTCAGTTAAAATTAGCTTTGTGTTCGTAGTGTTATAATTACAGTTAATTAATAATGAATATTCTTTAGATTCCAGGTCTCTTCCCTCTAGTTGACCACTCTTCAGCAGATTGGAACTACGATACAGTAAACGATGGCTTCACAAGTCAATTTTTTAAATCAAAGTCCATACATCATACTAGAGGTAAAATGTTGGGTGGGAGCAGTGGCACCAACTATATGTTTTATGTTCGAGGGAACAAAGCAGATTACCAGAGCTGGGTAGAACAAGGCAATGAAGGATGGGACTGGGACAATGTCACAGCATACTTTAAGAAGAGTGAACGACTTAAAGATAAAAGTATTCTCAACAGTTCCTCAGCTTATTTACATGGTACTAAAGGTTACCTCGGTATTACAAGATCAACAAGGCCTCATAAAACTGATAAATATTTTAAAGCATTCAAAGAAAATGGTCATGATATATTACTGGACATGAATGGCCCCCAGCAGCTTGGCTATGCAGCGCCTGCATTTACTATTGATAATAAATTAAGACAAAGCACATCCAATGCCTTTTTGAGCCCAATAAGAAATCGAAAAAACTTACACGTTTTAAAAAATACTTTAGCAAGGAAAGTACTATTTGATGACAATAAAAGGGCTATCGGAGTAGAAGTTCACCTGCCCAATGATGATATATTGAAATTATTTGCTAGTAAAGAAGTAATCATGTCAGCAGGAGCTATAAACAGTCCACAGGTATTAATGTTATCGGGAATAGGACCAGATAAGCACTTGAAAGACATGCATATTCCATTAATTCTAAATTCTCCAAGCCTTGGAAATAATCTGCAAGATCATCCGACAGTGATTATAATTTTAAAAGCGAAACAAGACATCTCAACTGCTGTAGAAAATCTAGATTTTTTCAGGAATATTTATCAATTTCCTGTTCCAGTTATCATTGGCCATGTTGCTATGAATAAAACACAGACGTTTCCTGATTATCAAACAACCATATTTGTTGAACCAGCTTCTTCGTTAGTCATTTTAACTGTTTGTACATTTACTTTAAGGTTGCGTGATGAAATTTGTGAACAAATTGTTAAGGGAATACAAAATAATGAAGTATTAGCTTCAACTGTAACAATGTTGCAACCAAAATCTACAGGTAAAATTAGACTTCAAAGTAACGATCCTTTAAAGAAACCGTTAATTTACACTGGATATTATTCAAATCCGGATGATTTAGAAGATCATACAAAATATATTGAAGACTACTTGAGTGTACTTAATACAACTTATTTTAAGAATGTTAATGGATTGGCGTTTAAAACTTATGAGTGTAAAGCTGCTAAAGACCGTCATAATTACTGGAAATGGTACGCTCAAAATATTGTAACTACTCTATGGCATCCAGTTGGAACTTGTGCGATGGGTCCGGAGGGCAAGGGTGTGGTTGACGAGAGACTTCGGCTGCGAGGTGTGAAAGGGCTTCGAGTGGTAGATGCTAGTATAATGCCTACTATAACCCGTGGTAATACCAATGCACCAGTCATTATGATTGCAGAAAAAGGTGCAGACATGATTAAACTTGATAATGGGATAAATATAGAACCAATTTATTGAATATTATTGTACCCATGTATGAATTTCTATTAAATATAATCTTAATAAGTATACGAATTTGTTATGAATAAATACTAATCTTGGGCGAGCCGTGAGTACTGTAGAGGTTTATTGGGGTCACTAGCTGGTCGTGTAACCATAGTAAGACCTCTGGCGTTTTAGAAAAACAAATAATATGACAAATTAAGTCTAGAAGGAGTTGATATAAGAGTTATGCTCTGGCTTACAAGTGGTGGAGTCATGTGGCAAATGTATTAATCATAAGTAGGGCAATTACAAGATAAGTGATACCTCTGGTAATGCAAGCGTCTATAGGCTACGGATACTGCTTAACATCAGGCGGGCCGTATGCTTGTTTGCCACCCAAGTAGTATAAAAAAAAAAAAATAATAATAATAATATATGAAGTAAAAGCATGGGGTCTCATCAGGAACAAATCAAAATTAGTACGAATAAATACCAATAGATGGAGTTACATATATCGATTTGTTATTTACGTTTATGTAAAATTCAAACCTGGAAGAAATATAGCCTGAAACATATACGTACATATTTTAAGAAATCCTACTAGCATAGGAAAATGAAATAGAGGGCTCATAAAACAAAATTATAATTATATATTTTCAAAATTCAATAATGTCGCCGTAGTCCTGGCCGCAGTATTTTGTACTACTAAGAAGTTGAAACTTGCGAGTGACTTGTGAGTAATGGCGCTGGCGCTGTATGCATTTTTAGATTTTTATAAATTAAAATTTTACTGTTGGGTCATACTAGGTATAAAAATATATAAAGTTAGGTTAAAAATAAATAATACTGGTATATATATTTTTTCTCTCAACAAAAAAACTTTAAAAATGTCTTACGTTATCAAAATTATGAACAAAAATTTAAGATTTATTATCATAAATATTTTAAAAACTAAACAAATACAAAAAGTGTATCCTATGTTGGGATTCAATATTTTAAAAACTAAACAAATAGAAAATACAAAAAGTGTATCCGATGTTGGGATTCGAACCCGGTTCGGCCGGATACGGGTACCTCCGTACGGTGCTAAGGTATCGACGATCCTTACTGTGAGAAAATTACCTATTTGTGAATTCGAACTGATAGTTAATAATTACAGTTTTATTATATTTTTCCTAATAATTAAAAAAAATATTATCTGATATTAAAACCATCTACAAAAAACAAATTTCAAAAATTGGACATGAATCTGGGATTCGAACCCAGTACCATGGGACTGTTGGACGAATACCACAGAATGCTATACTTACTCCTGATGGGCCTGTTGGTCTAGTGGTTAGTGACTCTTAACTACTAAGTTGGGGGGTCATGGGTTCGATTACCATTCAGGACAAATCTTTGTGTGATGAGCTCTGTTTGTTGTGCTGTGCCAAGCCTGGTTTCAGATGGTATGTGAATTGTCAGAAAATATTATTATTACTCTAATTCGACTCATCTCGTAGGTACTGAATTGATAGATGCTAGGTAGGTATAATATAATTAATATAAATTTGTTAATTTGAACTGACAAAACAAAAAAAATGTTTATTATAGTTTCACGAATAATTAAAAAAAACATTTTATTTTATAGGTATACGTAATTAAAGCCATCAACAAAAAACTTAACACTATACCGTAAACTTCTGTTAAGATACGGGAAAAAATTGTTTAGCCCGGGGCGAAACCGGGGCGGAGCGCTAGTTAAATACGGAAGCAAACAGTCAAAATAAGTGTATATTTCGTACGTAAAGCGCGTGACCTTGAGCGAGTAAACGTGGCCCGAGCCCGAGACAATAAGCGATACCTACCCTTTATGGTCGGTGTTCGGTGTAGATGCCTACTATTTTTTGGGAAGAATATAATTTCTTTAACATAAATAAATTCGGTTATAAAGTGTCGCCATCTGTTGATTTTATGTGTATGCACGTAATCTGTTGGATATAGACATCTAGTGTCGTATAAATAGTAAAAATTTAGCCGCACGGTTAGCCCGAGTTAGCAGGGAACCAATTCTTTGTATGGGATGGGGTATCTGTACTAGTATTATATTATCTGTGGTAAAAGTATTAAAAATGTTTCATTTGGGAAGAAGAAAATACAGTTGAAGTATCCGTCGCTAGAAACTAATGTGCCTCTCCTAAGTCAAGCGAGCGCTACCCCATAGTACGAGCTGAGGAGCAGAGAGATTGGCAGCGGCGCACTGTGGAACGAAAATCGACTGTAGAGGACTTAGGGACCTGAATTCTATTTTGGCGTTTTTTTTTCGTGAAATGGATTTAAATAGCCAATACAATACTCAAACATGTCACGAAACTTATTTTGGCACGAAAACTGACGAAAAATATATTTTTCGAAAAAAATGTAAGGAGCTTTTTTAACCGCAAAGATAACCGTAATATCCTTTCTCACGGTTATAGTACTAATTATTTGTGATTTTTTGACATACTTTATATATTACGGGATTTACTGCGGTTTTTTTTTTAAATCGTCAAAAATATTATTTTTTTCGGTCTTAAATAATTAATTTCATACTAAAAGCAGTAATGGGCATGCAGTTAGGCTAATTTAAAAATTTGGAAAGGCTAAAAGTAACATTTGAAGTGATATTTGACAATAAATTACAATTGTTCGAACTGCTATTGTTACTCAAAATAGACACCAATGCTAATATTTATTAACCGACTTCAAAAAGAGGAGGAGGCATAACTCCGTCATTTATGGACCGATTTGAAAAATTCTTTTTTTGTCTGACTGGACATACTTCCAGTTTGGTCCCATTATCATCAAAAGAAAGTTCCGATGATGGGATCCATGAGGAATTGAGGGAACTCCTCAAAAGTTATAGGCACACATATAGCAATTTTAATATTAACAACTAATCAATCATTTGCATTCAGAAAGTGTAATTTTGTGAAGTAAAACTGATGAAGAAGACCACAGATGGTCATCTGAACTTTTCAATAATAAGTATTTTACTGATGGCGATTAGATAAGTTTCGGTTATTGTTGCTAAGCAACTATTAATAAGAAATAATGACGTGAATGAATTGAGCGCGGATTGCACAGATTAAATATTGCTTTTAATACCTACTTGACCTGTGTTCAGCCCGACGCTCAGTCGATTTTATTCGATTGTAACAAACAAATATCTGAAAATTTTATAACTTGCCGTACTGAAGTCGGTTTTTTTTGTTTAAATTATTATTAAATATTAAGTCAAATTGTGTTCTAAAACGCTAATAGAGAACAAACAAATAAGTAAGTACAATAAAGAAGTAAGGTTTTATGTTAGATGCAAGTTGTAATTTTTTTTTTTTTATTTAAAAACTTTTGCACAAAAAAAAAGTGTACAAAGGCGGACTTAATGCCAAAGGCATTCTCTACCAGTCAACCTTTGGGTGATGCAGAGAGAATACAAGGTAGGTGCATAAACCGTAAAACTAAACAAAACAATAATATTACAATAATAAATGTCATGTTATACACATATAATATAAAATAATAGACATACATACATAATACACATATATTATATAACAATACAATACTTAAATAAATAATATAAGTATATTATGAACGTTGTGATGATTCTGCCAAATATTTACTATAGAGCTGCCGTACTCTAGCCTTAAAGGTGTCTCGGTTAGTGGACATCCTGATTTCGAGAGGGAGTGCATTCCAAAGAAGAATAGATTGAATATAGAAGGAAGAATGAACTAGACTTGAGTTGTGATGACTAGTGATGAGGACAAAAAAGAAGAAGGTTGTTAGAAGAACGTAAGTTTTTGTGAAATTCAATTTTCTAGGAACATATGCACCTAATTACCGAGAAAGGATTAAAAATAATTGGAATAAAAAGATTTTACCTTATAATGATGCAATTTGTAATATCCGATTTTCTAGGAAGTGCCTTTATATTTACTATATGACTAATTACCGCTGAGAGAGACTTTCTATATAATAGTAATAGTTACCAATTACCTGATGATAATGTGTATAAATATACACCAATAATGTTTTTTAGTTTAATTTACTTAATATAAACTTTGTATCTGTTGTAAATATTGTAACTACTGTATGGCATCCAGTTGGAACTTGTGCGATGGGTCCGGAGGGCAAGGATGTGGTTGATAAGAGAGAGACTTCGGCTGCGAGGTGGCTTCGTGGACGCCCCGTTAAGGCAATTTATTGTTAAACCTTGGGATATCACCAACGTCCTTGAGCATTTGGGCGCAGCAAATACAACTCACCACACACTAATTCTCTAGGCGAGCACGGGGATACAAACAGATGTACTCTTTGAATGGACGTCTTATTAATTTTTAATAAATTAAAATTCTAACTTATTCTAAACATATAAAATTACCAAATTATAGTTTATTTATTTATTCATTTACGACTCACCAACAATTGTACACACTATGTATTTTTTTTTTTCAAATATTGATAAATTAATTAATTGCATTATATAGTTGTTTGTTTAATTTAGAATAAATCAGCTTAGTACATAAGTTCTAATTTGTGACGTGAGGCAAATTGTGAATTGTAGTGATAATTCTGTACTTTCTTTTTCTTTGTTTATTTATTTAGTAGCAAAACGTTAAATTCTACAATAAAAATTGTCACTATTCACATATTGCCTTATTCTTTAATAGCAATATGTAAATTGAAGCAGACTTAAACACCATACTTTTTTTTTCTCACGCACGACCAGTACTAAGTACGATTACTTTATTTTAACAATTAAGTAAGTATCGTGTTTTGACTGCATCAGCTTGCATGCTATCATACTTGTATTTTACAAAAGATTGTAACTATCTGGCGATTAAAAAGAGTGGCCTGAGTTTCTTGCTAGTTCTTCTCAAGGCTCCACGTCAGCGAACTAGCCGTAGGAAAATTTTGCTGACATCATCTTTCTGGCTTATTCATAATTTATGACCTTCATAAGTGTTACTTTGTAACCTAAATGAATAAATGAATTTTGAGTTTGAGTTTGAGATTGTTTTTTTTGTATCTATTATTTGATAAAAATTAAAGAAATAAAGTGGTTATATCTCAATAATTTGGTGCTGATTCGATGTTTTTTTTACAAACTATTTAGAATTAATTTATGACAAACCCATATTATGAAACACATCTTGTAGATTTACACTGTATTTTTGGCAGTCATTTGTCTATAAATGCCAAAAAAATAGTTTCAGTACCTACACCTCTTTTTCAACATATTTTGAGATACAGGCTACTGTGGGCCTAGTGTGGGGCTCAATGCTCACATTTAATTGTTGTACCATGTTTATGGATGAATAAACTCTTTATCTTCTGTGTCATTCTGCCTTGACCTCAACATATAGTGAGGACACTGTCGCATTATAAACCGAGCCTTAAATAGCGCAGTTAGCCAACAAGTCCGGGCTGGCAACGTAGCAGGCGCCTTGATTCTAAGTGGTTGGTATTTATTTATATATAATGTGACAGTGTTCTCAATATATAGTGTCTTCCTTACACTATACCTTAACATAGACTAAAACTCAAAGTCATTTAAATTCATTTAGATCAAATGCATGATACTTATGAACGTCAAAATAAACAAAAGTCAGTATATTTTTTTCTTGCAGCCAATTTGCTGACAAGGGTAGGTAGCCTAGAGAAGAATTGGCAAGAAACTGGCCACTCTTTTCAATCGTCCGATTATAATATTTACAACGTGAAATGAGAAACGAGGAGTGTCCTGTTTCGGCGGTTTCGTGGAACGCTACATGACACCTTACAACATCGCAGTGCGTCGCAGACCCAACGAGCAAAACAATAAACAAAATATATGTGTTTAGTTTATATTGATAAATATGTATGTCAGTAGACAAGATAGATATACATATATTTTAAACTGAGCAACTTCAACGGCATCCTAGATACAAGCTTTTGCTTAGTTTGAGGCCAAAGTAAAGCTTACTATTGTTATTTGTATATTTTATTAAATAAATTATTATTATTATTAATTATAGTTACAATTTGGGTAGGTAACAAAAAGGTACGGAACCGAAACACCATACCAAAAAAGAAATTTAAGTGATTATAATAAATCAGTATGGTAATGAGGCATCGTCTCTTTTTGTAGTTATAAAAACATAGAGTAGTAGAGGTAGATACCTCTTTACTCCATTTACATAATATCTATATAATCATTCCAATTTATGTTTGAAAGATCGCAAGAAAATGTGTCCCAGTCGGAGGTGTGGTAGAGATACAAGTAGAGATTTAACCTTCTTGGCTTTTATTTCCCAGGAGTGCGTGGTGAAGTACCGCAGCATTTTTCGTCCTAATATTATTTTTGCTTGGAGTCTAACGTAAATGTGGACAGCAAGAGGGAATTCCAATCAATCCATCAATCGGCCTGTTGCAGTCGGCTGCTGGACATAGGAACATACACAGCACAGAACATATGAAAGAGCCTGAGATAAGGTACTCACGGCTCGCCCAAGTTTGGTATTTATTTATAACATAATTTGTATGATTGTTGAGATACCTTTAATAGAAACGTATACATGAGTACAATAATATTCAATAAATTGGTTCTATATTTATCCCATGATCAAGTTTAATCATGTCTGCACCTTTCTCTGCAATCATAATGACTGGTGCATTGGTATTACCACGGGTTATAGTAGGCATTATACTAGCATCTACCACTCGAAGCCCTTTCACACCTCGCAGCCGAAGTCTCTCATCAACCACACCCTTGCCCTCCGGACCCATCGCACAAGTTCCAACTGGATGCCATGAAGTAGTTACAGCATTTTGAGCGAAGCATTTCCAATAATCATGTCGGTCTTTAGCAGCTTTACACTCAGAAGTTTCAAACACCAATGCATATCCATTAATATTCTTAAAATAAGTTGTATTAAGTACACTCATGTAGTCTTCAATATATTTTGTATGATCTTCTAAATCATCCGGATTTGAATAATATCCAGCGTAAATTAAAGGTTTCTTTAAAGGATCGTTACTTTGAAGTCTAATTTTACCTGTAGATTTTGGTTGCATCATTGTTACAGTTGTAGATAATACTTCATTATTTTGTATTCCCTTAACAATTTGTTCACAAATCTCATCACGCAACCTTAAAGTAAATGTACAAACAGTTAAAACGACTAAAGAAGAAGCTGGTTCAACAAATATGGTTGTCTGATAATCAGGAAACGTCTGTGTTTTATTCATAGCAACATGGCCAGTGATAACTGTAACAGGAAATCGATAAATATTCCTGAAAAAATCTAGATTTTCTACAGCAGTTGAGATGTCTTGTTTCGCTTTTAAAATTATAATCACTGACGGATGATCTTGCAGATTATTTCCAAGGCTTGGAGAATTTAGAACTATTGGAATATGCATGTCTTTCAAGTGCTTATCTGGTCCTATTCCCGATAACATTAATACCTGTGGACTATTGATAGCTCCTGCTGACATGATTACTTCTTTACTAGCAAACACTTTCAATATATCATCATTAGGTAGGTGAACTTCAACTCCGATAGCCCTTTTATTGTCATCAAATAGTACTTTCCTCGCTAAAGTATTTTTTAAAACGTGTAAGTTTTTTCGATTTCTTATTGGACTCAAAAAGGCATTGGATGTGCTTTGTCTTAATTTATTATCAATAGTAAATGCAGGCGCTGCATAGCCAAGCTGCTGGGGGCCATTGACGTCCAGTAATATTTCATGACCATTTTCTTTGAATGCTTCAAAGTATTTATCAGTTTTAGAAGGCCTTGTTGATCTTGTAATACCGAGGTAACCTTTAGTGCCATGTAAATAAGCTGAGGGACTGTTGAGGATACTTTTATCTCTTAGTCGTTCACTCTTCTTGAAGTATGCTGTGACATTGTCCCAGTCCCATCCTTCATTGCCTTGTTCTACCCAGCTCTGGTAATCTGCTTTGTTCCCACGAACATAAAACATATAGTTGGCGCCACTGCTCCCACCTAACATTTTACCTCTAGTATGATGTATGGACTTTGTTTTTAAAAATTGACTTGTGACGCCATCGTTTACCGTATTGTAGTTCCAATCTGCTGAAGAGTGATCAACCAGAGGGAAGAGACCTGGAATCTGAAGAATATTCATTATTAATTAACTGCTGTCCCCGAAATGATATTCAGGAATTTGAAATAGACAACAAGACTGAACATAAATGGCGAAAACCTAAGCCACTTACTCTTTGCAGATGACTTAGTTCTATTTCCCGATTGCTTGGAAATCCTAAGGCTAATGTTACAACAGCTATCGGATGAAAATCATAAAGCAGGTCTGACAATGAACTTAAAGAAAACAAAAATAATGTCAAATTCTACACACACACACACTCACAGATAAAAATAATCAAATCGACTACGTACACGAATATATACTTAAAACAGCTAATATCTACGCAAGACTGCATGCAAAAGGAAATAGAAAGAAGAGTAACCAACACCTGGAAACGTTATTGGTCACTAAAGGAAGTTATGAAAAACAAAGATATGCCTATAAAAGAAAAGAGAAAAGTATACAATACATGTATTCTACCATGCTTATTGTACGGGTGCCAGACTTGGGCAATGACAAAACATGTAGCGAACAAAATTAAAATTTGTGAAATAGTATAGAGAGGCGATGGACGGGTCATATGATTAGAGAAGAGAGGGATAAATGGACCAAGTTAAATACAGAATGGTACCCATGAGACGGAAAAAGGAACAGAGGCAGACAGATGATGAGATGGGAAGATGACATCGTAACAATTACATACTGGGTCAACGTGGAGATCTTTAGAGGAGGTCTTTGTCGGAAAACAAGCTGTTACAGAATAACAAACCGTTTGCTGGTGTTTATTTGTTATAATATAATTTAATAAATTGTTTAGGCATAATTATTGTTTAGAAATAATCTAAAACAAAGTGAACAGCAATAAAGGCTAATTTAAACTAAACTAAAAAAACTATTTTTCTATTTTTATTTCTATTTTAAAAAGACAACTCCCGCACTAGAGAACAAGCTCTGTGTAGCGGGGGACTTTACAAACATACAATTAACGGACACAAATTACACCCAGACTCAAAACAATTCTTTGTGGGTCACACAAAGTTTTGTCATGTGTGGGAATCGAACCCACAACCTCGTGCACAGCAGGCGCATACTGCGGCCACTGGACCACCGAGGCAGTCTACTACTTTACTACTAGTACTAAAATAAAAGTAATAAGAAAATCAAAATAAATAAAGACTGTGTTGTTTTAGCGTCTAAATATTCCTCAATATCACTGTCTACTAGGAACATGCAATACTACAATACTCAAACTGCACGTGTGGCCTAAGGCCTCGTTCGGACGAGCGTTAAAAAAACGTCCGTTAAAAAAGCGTCGAATTGAAACAAATGGATTTCTTAGTATTTATTTGCACGTCAGGGCTTTTAAAATATGACGTTTTTTATAAAGCTACGTTAAATTTCAAGCGCTGTGCAGTACCACCTAGAGTTTATTATTCAATAAACTTCAAATTGAACATTGTTTTAACGCGAGAAGGTGGTGACCTCGCCCCCGACACCGTGCCGTTTTTTTATGAATTCTATTCCCATACGGAAAATAACTTTGTGTGATCCATAAATGTTTGTTCCAAGTCTGGGTATACTTTGTGTTAGTAAAGCACAGCTTGTACCCTAGTGCATGAGATTTCTTAAGAAAAAAAACAAAGTTCAGAAAATAAAACGCTACTAACATTGGACGTAATAGGTGGGTCTCCACCGGCCTCGATGAGCAGCACAGACCAATCAGCGACCTCAGTAAGTCTATTGGCAAGCACGCAACCTGCTGACCCCGCACCCACAATTATAAAGTCGAAGCTTTGACCACCTGTAACATTATGGAAGTATAATTAATGCAAAATATCATCACTCAACGACCTTCCTCCATAAATCGGCAAAATAAAACTACGAGTTCTAGAGATAATAGTGTTCAAATAAACAAACTTATCAGCCTGGAGTGTATTAGTAAAAAAAAAACAAAATCGGATCAACAGTTTCAGAGTCATTATAACTCATTACATCCAAACTTACAAATGCGTTGCTGTACAACGGTAATAAACATGGGCTCATTTGAACCCATCTCGCGGCTCATTGAGTGAGCACCAACACTATCCAAATCTTTCATTACTTCAATTGCACCTACTTTGTATTTCTCTGCATTATCCTTACAGGTTGACTGGTAGAGAATGCCTCTGGCATTAAGTCCGCATTAAGATAGCTAGGTAACTTTGTCTGTTACCTTTTCACGACTAGGAGAACGGCTAAATAGATCTTAATGAAATTTGACAGGGAATTTATTTTTTTCGCTTCCCCTAAGGCCTCGCCTCGGATATCAAATTCTAATTGAGGTATAGCCTAATAAATTGTAACTTTACCAATTTGTAAATATTATACTCTGGCGATTAATAAGATTAGCTAGAGTTTCTTGCTAATTGTTCTCGTGGCCTCAACAAATAGGCTCTAGATAAAAATGACATTTGTTTTTATAACAAGCATTATGCATTTGGTCTAAATGGCTTTGACCTTAACTAACATGTTATCTTAAAAATCTATCTAACAATATACCAACCATGAACATCTGCATTTTTAGGATACTGCACTAAGTCTACAGGCATGAATAGGCTGACCATACTCTGCAGCAGTTCCATTAATGTTGGAACAAAGACCACTCCTAAAATTGGGATGTTTCCAAGAAGCATTTTCCTGAATAAAACAAAAACGAATTATGTATAGTATTACCCAAATATCTTTAAAACACATTTCTACATGAGCTCTGAAGACCTATAGGTACTCGCGCACAGAAACAGTACTACACCATATTATAACTATAATGGAGAACGGGTCTAAATCACGTAATATTTTAAAGGTTTTCATAACATTTTGTTTCCCGACGCTCACCCGCACCAGTCAACCCGTGACCACGGTCGGTGCAATTCAACCAATACGTCGGGAAACAAAAAGGTATGAAAACCTTTTAAATATAACGCGATTTGGACCCGTTGTCCATTATAGTTATAATATGTGTGCAAATCGTGAAAGTTTAGAGGAATTTAGTCCTACACCACTACGTGTAGTTACTTAGCTTTAATTTTCTGAAAGTCAGGAGGTCCCAGCCAAGTCTAGCTTGCTCGCTTGTATGGTATCTTACCTCTCCTATATCGCTGTTGGCGTACATGAAAAAGGACAAGTTTCCTACAGTAAGATAATATATAAACCCTCGTGTAACAATTATTTAGTTCAGCAACACCTATCCCAGGAGTTGCAAGCGTTCATAAACTACGGAACCGTTTTATACTGGACTGTATGCTTGATTTCCACCTAAATATTATAACAAGAAAGACTTACCAATTAAGTGTGTTGAAATTTATTTCAAATGCAAAAGCTACTGTTAAGTAGTTATTTAGATTAAATCCTCTGCAACCGTCAAAGAAACAAGTCTGTGCCAAATTAATTCTATTAAAAATACTACTATCATTTCGGCACGCTACCTAATTGCGAGTTTCTTTGTCGTTATATTAAGACTTACTGAATCAACATATATTTATATATTTAAGCATATAATATATTTAATATGATTATGCACAAGTTATGTTAATGAATTTTAAGGTAAAAATACCAGTTTTAGTTATCTACGATTCGACGTCATATTTAGTAGCTTATTTTTACATTCTTTTATTTTTTATATTTTAATGTACATTTATTAAGAACTTTTTACATGTGCTTTTACCGAGTCCTTGTATTTAAGCAACAAAATTAAAGAGTCCGACAGTAAAGTAAAAACTACTTGGAACATTATTTATAGTGAGACTGGTCGGGCTAATATACGGGATAACAATTTTGAATTTAAAATATAATGATAATATTATCTCAAACATACAGATGTAGCTGAAACGTTTAAAATTTTTTTTTTTAACATACCAGTAAAAACTTACTACTTATGGAGAATTTCTGTTAAGTTAGTACCAAATATTAGTTTTAATATAGCTCCACATCTAGCTGCAATATTTAATAGATGCGTTGATGCAGGTGTGTTTCCCAATTTAATAAAGAATAGCGAGGTAATATCATTATTTAATAACGGATCTAAATGCGACTCTAGTAATTTTAGATTTATATTCATATTACTTTCAATCAGCAATTTTTTTGAGAAAATCATACTGCAGCAATTAGAGAGTCTCAGGGAGGGTAATACTGTGGTAGGTAATTAAAATTCAGTAACTGTATCTGCCTACTACCTATACTTAGGTGGCAAACAAGCATACAGTCTGCCTGTTGGTAAGCAGTTTCCGTAGCTTATATAGACGCTTGGAATGCCTGGCATCACTGATCACAGTGACACAAAAAAAATGTATTCCGAGATTTCGTGATGGTATCCCTGGGATAGATAAACATTCCATTAAAATAGCATTCCTATGGAGACCTGTGCTGGTGCACAGGACTACACTGCTGTCTAAGGTGGAAGTCGTTATTCAGTCGGGATTGCACATTTATAATAGGCAATTACTCGTAGATAAAAGAAATAAAAAGCAGGTATCAATACAATTTAATTTGAATCATATTTTATAATAATATACTTATACATATATCTTATAATAAGCTTTTAGAAATTCTCATTTCGTTTATGTGGTGGTACGGCCAGAGTCCAACTTAATTTCTTATATATAACATTAATTTAAGGGCTATTTCACAATATTTTCTCCCTCCTCCTTACAGGATCCCTCTTTACTTATATACTAAAGATCTATTTTAATTAACACTAAATCCAATAAAAGGTATTACAAAATATATTACATCGCAAGAAACGATGATTCTTCTCTTTTTAGCAATATCACCTCACGATTGTGGTGTTAAGAGTAAAATATCATTTTATCTATGATTTAACGTGTGACTGTAACGGCTAAATTTTAATAATACCTAATAAATAGAAACAGGTGTGACAAATGTAAACGCATCTCATAATTATAATATAATTATATTACTAGCTGTTGCCCGCGGCTCCGCCCGCATGGATGTCGGTTATCGCTGCAAAAAGTAGCCTTTGTGTTATTCCAGACCATAATCTATCTCTGTACCAAATTTCATCCAAATCCGTTCAGTAGTTTTTACGTGAAAGAGTAACAAACATCCATCCATACTCACAAACTTTCACATTTATAATATTAGTAAGGATTTTTATCTCTACTAATAACTATTATATTTGCAAAAGTAACTCTGTCTCTCTGTTTGTTGCCTTGAACTACTATTCACAACGGCGAAGCCTTGGGCAACATCTAAATAATAGTAACAACCCAGATGTTGCTATTATTATTTAGCCTCCTCTTCTCTATTAAGAAAAAGAAAAGGTGTAGGCCTTCATTCCTACACGCTGGCCTAATGCGGGTTGGTCAATCAGATATGTCTTTAGAATTTCTTCTAAGACATGTGGGTTTCCTCACGATGTTTTCCTTCACCGTTAGCAGATGATGAATCATTTGATTAATACATATAAACTTCACAAAGTGAAATACACATTGGTACTGCCACTGGCATCGAACTCGCACCTAGTTGGGCAACATGTAGTTAGGTTATAATACAATTTTATTTAGCTTTTATTTATTCAGTAAAATTAATTTGATTTATTCAGAAATAATTTATTTAAAGATATTATCTTTTATTTATTTGGTTAAATAGAATTGCTTACGTAGATAGATTGATAGCACCGCATATAAATATTATTAGATCACCTTAAGAGATAAGACTGCCCATTGTAGAGCTACTTGATTTAAGTGTATTCGTATTGTTTATTATATTTGAAAACCTGTTTTAAATATAAGTACAATAAAGTAATAACAATAGAGAGAGAGCGATCAATCTCTATGCCAATTTCCGCCACATCTTTTATGTAGTTTTTACGTGAAAGAGTAACAAATATCCATAAATACATCGGTCCATCCTCACAAACTTTCACATTTATAATTTTAGTATTAGGGTATTAGAAGTAATATTACTTTTATAAATTTATCTAAGAACTTAGAAATTTAAAAAAACCATGTCGCTGTTTTCCTTTAAAAAGTTTATATGTATTATGTATGTATTATGTTTTATGTATGTATTTAGAAATATATAAGTATGTTTATCAGTTGACTGGTTACCATAGTACAGGCTCTGCCTAGTTTGGGATCAGATAGCAATGTGTGAGTTGTCCCGAAAATATAAAAAAGAAAATATATGTAGGTATCATGCATTTGAGTTTAAGTGTAACATTTTTGTTAAGGTTATTCTTGCTAAGACCTCCTCGATACAGTCCCACATTAACCTAGTTAGTGTGGGGCTAATATTAAATTTGTTGTACCATATTTTTGGATGGATAAACATTTTGTCTTTTATCTTCATCTTCTGCGTCATTCTCCTTGACTCTAAACCATAACTATAGTGTTAGGAAAACGATATAGTGAAGACACTGCCGTATGATGTCGAAACAAATACCTACCGCTCAAGACCTTTAGTGCAGTTAGTCAACAAGTACGGGCTGGCAACGTAGCGGGCGCGCGCTCTGTTCCTGAGTGGTAGGTATTTATTTTGATATAATATGGCAGTGTTCTCACTATATAGAGTCTTCCATACATTAAACCTTAACATAGATGCTTCTTTACTCCATTTACATATATATCTATATATTCATTCCAGTTTATGTTAGAAGGATCGCAAGAAAATGTGTCCCAGTCGGTGTGTAGTAGAGAAGCATGAAGAGATTTAACATTATCGGCTTTCATTTCCCAGGAGTGCGTGGTGAAGTACCGCAACATGTTTCGTCCTAATATTATTCTTGCTTGGAGTTTAACGTATCTGTGGACAACAAGAGAGAATTTCAATTAATCGATCTATCGGCGTGTTTCAGTCCACTGTTGGACATAGGCCTGAGAATATATAAGATGGCCTGAGATTTATATCTAAATAATTTATAATTAAATATGAATATTATATAAATTTTAATGGGTCAAAAGTAACCGGGAACGTGAGAGTAGACGCTGTACTCAGCAATTGAATATACCTTCTCACTGATCAGTGGCCTTCCATAGCAGTTACCGATACGCTGTATGATACAGCGTGGTGTAGTATTTTGAAAGTGTGTAGGTAAGTATATATTTATATTCTTATTTTTATATGTAAGTATATTTTATTTTTGTAACACTGTTTTATTATTTACACAGCTTCATATATTTTCCCCTCGATACCCCAGTCCGTGCTTCACTAAAGGTTGCCAACTGAAAACCAGCGCTAGGTGCTTGCGCCTAGCTTATGCTGAGATGGTGACCTTTTCCAGTATGGGCTTGCAGAGCAGCACAATGTCTATTTTTGTATCTTTGTTCTTGTTGTTTTTTTTATATATTGTTCTTACTGTGTATTCTCTTGGCTATTCTGTAAGTTGTTCTTGTGTGCCCTGTACTGGAATAAATGATATTCTATTCTATTCTATTCTAGATTAGATACTCACGGGATGCCCTAGTTTTGGGCGGGTTAAACAATTTTTTACCCGTTTTGGAATTCAATTTCCATAAAGGTACTATTCAATCCGTGTGGTGACGGATTAAGAATACAAATGTCACCACCCCGTTCCTCCCATCTCGAGGGTGTCGTAAGAGTCGACTAAGGGAGTAAGTCAGACAGACAATATCCAATTTTAGAGAAGGAAAACTCGAAACAAAGCCCTGTACCAACCCGTCTGGCCAGCGCGGTATAGTAGGCTAATATCCATCCAAATGTATGGAGGAGACCCGTGCGCAGCAGTGGGACGTTTCTGGGTTAATATGATGAAAGGTACTATTTCGAACCGAACTGCCAACATCAATTGCCATTGACAGCACGTGCAGCAGCTGCATATAGTTAGCTGCAGCAGCACGACTGATTTGTTTGTATTTCTATGAAATGCAGTGTGAACAGCCGCCGTCAGCTGCACGTGCTGCTACCGCAGTGCTTGGAAGTCATTTTATATGACTTCATACAAAACAGTCGTGCTGCTGCTGCGTTGCCGTTGGCAACTCATACAATATATTTTTTCTTTTTTAAAAAGACAACTCCCGCACTAGAGAACAAGCTGTGTGTCGCGGGGGACTTTACAAACATACAATTAACGGACACAAATTACACGCAGACTCAGAACAACTCTTTGTGGGTCACATAAAGTTTTGTCCCTGTGTGGGAATCGAACCCACAACCTCTTGCACAGCAGGCGCATACTGCACTCACTGGACCACCAAGTCAGTCAATATAGAACGGTTGTGACCCATGATACACCTACATGATTCAAATAAATATTCTACAGTTAACTTTTTGTACCTTAACTTTTTGTACCTTAACTTTTTGTACCTTAGGTACTTAGGTGAGAGACTACAGAAATATATTCTATGACATAGCTAGAAAGTCCTCCTACACACAGCGGTATAGTTGTGTTCCTGTGTACAAGTCTCCAGCGCTTATCAGGAGCAAACCGAAAAAATAATGTCTGGCCATTCTTCTCCAGAGTCTACGCCCCGTGGCTGGGCACTGGTGGCACCACCCTATTTACGGCACTGCCTCCACCTTACAGAAGACCACAGCCAAATAACTACACACTGCAGTGTAGTTGTGTTCCTGTGTGTGAGTACAGGTCTCCAGCGCTCATTTAGGGATGCGTTTTGAAAGAATCAATGTCCTATACCAGGGATAGTCTATCTTAAAGCTCTGGTATAAAAAATGGGACAGCAACACGCAAGTGATACCGCTGGTATTGCAAGCGTCTATGCGCTGCGGTAACTGCTTAATATCAGGCAGGTCGTATGCTTGTTTGCCACCCAAGTAGTATAAAAAAACATAGATATGTTTGTTTAATATCTGATTGCCTTTAAAATATATTGAGGCGCTTGTTTATTGTTTTGCTATCAGAATGTGTGATACAAGTCTTGTTTACTGTAGGACGACAGCACCTAAAATAAAAACTTATAAGCATCAGATAGAATGGCAACTTACCTAGGTTGTTCTCCCATGACTCTTAGGAACAGATCAGCTAGGTAAGCAGGTATTATTTGCAATAAAAACGTAATTATATTCACCAGCCATTCCTTGTTTGTGAACACCACAGTCGGGTAAGAGTTATCATCTGCAAACAAGAAAGAATATATTCTGAAATGGTTATACGAGAAACACGGGTAGAGCCCAAGGGAATAACCGGCAAAAAAGTCAGGCTTCTCGTTTTAAACCGAAGCGAAGCGCGAGCAGGTCGCTTGTACTTAATTAATACTTAAGTATACTGGCCGAGTGGGAAAGTAACTGACTTGCACGCAAGAGTTGCGAGTTCGGTCCCGGGCAGTACCAATGTGAATTTCACTTTGTGGAGTTTATATGTACGAATCAAATGATTCGCCATCTGCTTACGGTGAAGGAAAACATCGTGAGGAAACCCACATGTCTTAGAAGAAATTCTAAAGACATGTCAGATTCACCAACCCGCATTAGGCCAGCGTGTGTGAATTAAGGCCTAAACCCTCTCTCTCTCTTGATAGAGGAGAAGAGACCCGTGCCCAGCAGTGGGACATATATATGGGTTGCTACTTATAATGACGCAGTGGGTCCCAAACACCAGACAGCGGCCACGTGGTAGACCCCAAATGAGATGGCGAGATGAGCTTGACAGCTATAAAAGGGATTGGCTACAATTGGCAAAAGATAGACTATCATGGAAAAAGGAAGGAGAGGCCTTTGCCCTGCAGTGGGACAGTATAGGCTTATGATGATGATGATACTAATAAAAATGTACAAATTACAATATATATTTATCTAAACTTACGGAATCCTATTTCAAAAGAGGAGTTCTTGAAACTTTCGAAGAAGTCGACAATTGAGATTGGATTGCACGAACTCGTACAGCAGTTGTAAACGGTCAACGCGTTTAGTCTGGAATTTGAAAGTTAGATATCTATAAGTACTAATATTATAAAGTTAAGTTTGTGAGGTTGTAGGGGGTAATCTCGGGATCAACTGAACCAATTTTGAAAATTCTTTTACCAATAGAAAGCCTCGTTATTGGAATGCTATGCTATGCTGTTTTTTATTTAATTAAATGTTTAACATTAACACATTGACATTAGGTATAGTTGATACTATCTTTTTTTTTATACTACCAAGGTGGCAAACAAGCATACGGCTCGCCTGATGGTAAGCAGTTACCATAGCCTATGGACGTTTGCAACACCAGGGGTGCGAATTTGCTAAAAAATCTTTTAAGTTAGGCTATTCTGCTGTTATCAGCGCCTTAACGCGAATTAGAGCTACCATAATCAAACCTACTTGGAGCATTTAGCAGCGGCCACAATAGTCGCATTAGACACGTAGTCCACAGGTATAATGTCCAAAATATTGTTGCCGTCACCTAATATGACTCTATTGGCGCCTTTAACTGACGCTGTGAGAATTCCAGACGCCCCGTACCAGTTGTCTATCCAGCCAGGTACAGGTTCTCTATAAGAAGGCGATACTGAAACGAAAAAAAACTCGTCATTTTAATTTAATAAGAGAGGTAGGGCACAATACCCAATAAACTTCACACAATTATGTAGTTATGTTCCTATGTGTGAGTACAGCCCCTCTAGACAAGTGTCATAAACGAAGATAAAAGCAAATGTAAGGGATTTGACGTACTCGTAAATTTACGACATAATATCTCGTAAACTTATGTTAAATCCTATGGAATCCTGTCAAATCCTATCCTATCTTATATATAAAATTCTCGTGTCACAATGTTCGTTCCCGTACTCCTCCGAAACGGCTTGACCGATTTTCGTGAAATTTTGTGTGCATATTGGGTAGGTCTGAGAATCGGAGAACATCTATTTTTCATTCCCCTAAATGTTAAGGGTGGTCCACCAATATTTTTTTTATTTAATTTTTTAGACAACAATTTTTGTTTTTATTTTTTTGTGATTCAGTATTAAAAAATACATACAACCCTTAAGTTTCACCCCTCTACGATCAACTCCTATACTATTTTAGTAGCAAAACAATGTTTGCTGGGTCAGCTAGTAATTTATATACCTAATAGCTTTATATTCTAATAGATTTGTTTACCGGGCAGATCTCCAGTGCGAATGCGTTTCTGAAGAAACGTTTTTCTTTTACGAGCATACTCCCATCATAAATGTTCGGGGGCGATAGTATGTCAGATGAGTACAGGTTACAATGCGGGGTCAGACAGGGAGGCCTGACTTCACCAAAGCTGTTCAACTTGTATATAAATGAACTAATTGTTGGTCTCAGCGGTCGACATGTCGGATGCCATGTTGATAATGTCTGTGTTAACAATCTCAGCTATGCGGACGACATGGTGCTGCTGACACCAACAGTTGGATCATTAAGACAGCTTTTACATATCTGCCAGACTTATGTGCAAAGTCATGGGTTGTTATACAATGTAAACAAGAGCGAATACATGGTGTTTGGGGTTGCCGGTAAGAAATTTGAACTTGTTCCGCCCGTGACACTAGCCGGTGTTCTATTAAAGAGAGTCGGTGTCTACAAATACCTTGGACACTATGTTACTGAAGACCTCAAGGACCATGTAGACATAGAACGAGAGCGCAGGGCATTGGCGGTGAGGTGTAACATGCTGGCCCGTAGGTTTGCTCGGTGTAGTAAAGCGGTTAAAATCACTTTGTTCAAGGCATACTGCCAAAACTTGTACACGAGCAGCCCGTGGGTGAGCTGTACACTGAAATCGCTGAGTGCCCTGCGTGTTCAGTATAACAATGCTTTCAGGGTATTGTTGGGGTTGCCGCCGTTTTGTAGTGCATCAACTATGTTTGCGGAGGCACGGGTGGACGGGTTTCATGCCGTTTGGCGCAAAAGGTCTGCCTCGTTGTTGCCCCGAATACGCGGCAGCTCTAACAGTATTCTGAGAGTAATAGCAGATCGGTATGAGTCACCCATCTTGAAGCAGATTGTTAAGAGAGTAAAGTCCGATACGGTCACTCTAATAAATTAAATTATTCATGGCCTATATTATTTATTTATTAATTTATAGGTACTACTTAATAATTTATTCATTTTTTATTATTCCTTTTAGATTATTGTTATTAAATTATATTATTTTTATTATTTAAATGACATAGATTTTTAACATAGGCTATTGATAATATTTTATTTTAATATGTGTAATTTGTGATTGTCCAATGTCCATACTAACATTAGATAATAAGAACATTGTTACTAACAAATTGGGCCCTGTTGCCATTAATAAATAATAATATTGAATATTGAATATATATATATATAAAACAATTCTTAAGTCGATAACACGCAAGTTAGCACATACATAGGTTTACGATAACTGCTTACCATTAAGCAGGTTGTATGCTTCTTTACCACCAAATTAGTATAAAAAAACTTTTAAAGACATTGGCGACTATATCGCTGTCATGATAATTTCTCTTATTTAATTCCCAAAGTGGGCCCAGCAGAATATCAGCGCTGTAGCGTCTTCAATGTTGCAACTAATCGCTGAGCTAGGTCCAGTTTTGTCTGGAAACCATTATTATTATTCTTGTGGATAACTGTACCTACTTAAGTAGATCATGTAAACACAAAATAAATATTTTCTCTTTCTTTCTTTTCTTTCTGAAGGTATTACTCATCACCAATGATACTAACACCATAATTACCTATCGAGGGCCTAATGATAACTGTTGGTATATTCCCACGGCTTTCCGCTACGACGTGTTCCGCCAAGTTTTTTGTAAATGTGTATGTGTTTGGTAAATCCTCTGTAAAATAAGAAAATTTGCGTCATTCTTCAGAAATCAAGTTATACCTAAAGTCTGTGTTGTGACAACTAGATAACTTGGTGAACATACTTATTACTAGCGGCATGTTCCGCTAGTAATAAGTATGTTCATTTATTTAGGACATTTATTTAGTTTTCGTAGAGGTCCCTTAATTTTTTCAAATAAAATATAACCCACGTAAGTCACTGATAACGTAGCTTTCTAATGGTGAAAGATTATGAAATCGGTCAAGTAGTAGGTATTAAAAAACTTAAAAAAAAGATGAATGCAATCAGTAAATTCGTTCTCAAGTTTTGGCGCTATGGTAACATAACTAAGGGAAATAGGGATTCATTTAAACTTATATTGTAAAAAGGAAAGATTGGATTTTTTATTTGTTTGTTACAATTTAACTCAAAAACTACTCGAAAGATTTTAAAAATTCTTTTATGTAACAGGTAAAATAGGCTATATTTTATTGAAAAAGAAAACGGAAACTTAATAAATGTGTGGTTTTTTTTTTTTTTATGTTTGTTACCGCATAACTCCGTCATTTATGGACCGATTTGAAATATTCTTTTTTTGTCTGACTGGACATACTTCCAGTTTGGTCCCATTATCATCAAAAGAAAGTTCCGATGATGGGATCCATGAGGAATTGAGGGAACTCCTCAAAAGTTATAGGCACACATATAGCAATTTCAATATTTTTAACAACTAATCAATCATTTGCATTCAGAAAGTGTAATTTGGTGAAGTAAAACTGATGAAGAAGACCACAGATGGCCATCTGAACTTTTCAATAATAAGTATTTTACTGATGGCGATTAGATAAGTTTCGGTTATTGTTGCTAAGCAACTATTAATAAGAAATAATGACGTGAATGAATTGAGCGCGGATTGCACAGATTAAATATTGCTTTTAATATCTACTTGACCTGTGTTCAGCCCGACGCTCAGTCGATTTTATTCGATTGTAACAAACAAATATCCGAAAATTTTACAACTTGCCGTACTGAAGTCGGTTTTTTTTTTGTTAAAATTATTGTATATAAAGAAAAATATGTCTGTATTTAGACATATGCATATTGTAAGTTTCAGTTATATATGTAGTTGTCTGTTTACGCTCTAAGGCTCGGCCTATAGTGTATGGAATGGGTACACATGGAATGGGTACTGTGACGGTTAATATTTTATGATAAAGATGAAAGAAAATGATTGAATCAATCGCTCACCAAAATTGACTAATTGAATGATTAAGAGCCTCAGACTAATAGAATAAGATAGACGGAGCGTGTAGAACTCGCGCGTGAAGCCGCCAAAAGTCATACTAAATAGCAATGTCATACGTTTTCGTTTTCGCGCGCAGTCGATTTGAGCCGCTATGAAGTATTTTTACAACGTTTTACTACACAATAAGGCATTATAATAATATTTTGTCAAAACGTGTTCAGACGTGCGTACTCACTAGCGGCTCAAATCGACTGCGCGCGAAAACGAAAATGTATGACATTGCTATTTAGTATGACTTTTGGCGGCTTCACGCGCGAGTTCTACACGCTCCGTCTATCTTATTCTATTAGTCTGAGTTAAGAGCCTAGAATATTCAATCGATAAGATTTTCATTTAATCTCTCATTTTCAAATGTCAAAAGTCACAGTAGCCATGCTATGTGAAATGTACTATAGTTTCGGATCAGATGGTGATGTGTGAGTTGTCCCTTTATATTATTACTAGGGGTCGCCCGCGACTTCGTCCGCGTGGTAATTTGGAATATTTTCCCCGATTTTGCGATACGATCAATAGAAACGGAGCAGTAGTGAGATATGTTATCTCACTACTGCTCCGTTTCTATTGATCGTAGCGTGATATTATATATTATAGCCTTTAGCCTTCCTGGATAAATGCACTATTTAACAAAAAAAATTTTTTTCAAATCGCACTAGTACTTTCTGAGATTAGCGCGTTCAATCAAACAAACAAACTCTTCAGCTTTATAATATTAGTATAGATTATTTTATATTAAATTTAACTTACTCAAAAATAGTTCTTTAATTTGTTCTTCGTCGAGGTTGGGCTGTTCTATGTATTCCAATACGTCGCTAAGATTTGCTTTAGGAGGGTACATCTTCTCTTGTAGAACTTCTTGGTCTGTGTTGCAATACGCTGTTGACACGTGGACAAGAGCCTGAAGAGTGACAAGTGACAGTTGATTTACGACATAATCACTCTTTCATTAGAAATGGGATAGTAGAAATTTATTTAGCAAATAATGTCATAAGTACTCATGAACCATTTATTTTATTTTGACATAATCCTTACTAATATAACAAATGTGAAAGTTTGTAGGAATGGATGGATGTTTGTAACTCTTTCACGTAAAATCTACTGAACGGATCTGGATGAAATTTAGCACACAGATAGATTATGGTCTGGAATAACACATAGGCTACTTTTTGCAGCGATAACCGACATCCACGCGGGTGGAGCCGCGGGCAATAGCTAGTATAATATAATATTAAACTCTAAAACTATATTTACAATAAAACTTTATTAGGACAAATTAAAAATAAATTCTAATAATTAAAAATACAAAAAAAATAATTAATATATATATAAATAATTAAAAATAGGGGGTAGACTGTGCACTGCATAATAGGCGTCGAAATATTCGTCCGCATCGATATCTACTGAAAACGTGCCCAGGAGACTGGCAGCATTGCTACGCTGAATGGAAATGCTTATTATGCCAAATATAAGCCAGCAAATTATCTTACATCAACAAACACTAAATTATACTAAGTAAGGAAGCGATATGTTTATAATTACGGGTTAAATATTAGGCGGTGACTGTATCGGTAGAATAAAAAAACATATCTATAAGGCTTGGAATCTGTAATTGCGTTTTTATAACTAAAGGCTCACCCCATACCCTGTATTAGGGACATGGAAACTAATACAGCTGATGAAACATGGGTATGATACGACTCTGCCTACCCCTTTGGGCAGAGGCGGAATCAACCCCTCTCGTAGCCATTTAATTAATGAAACTATTTCCTTTTTATTTTGTAAATAAACTATGTTATATGTAGTATATATATAGTTAGTACTAAAGAGTATTTAGGTACTTCATTTTTTTAGTAAAGATATTGAACTTTTCTAAGGCGCGCGCCTCTTTTACCCTCGCCCCCTGGGCACATGCTTAGATTGCCTTCATCATCATCATCATCTCAGCCAAAAGACGTCCACTGCTGGACATAGGCCTCCCCCAAGGATTTCCATAAATCTCGATCCTGAACAGACCTTGTCCATCGGTTGCCCGCAACCTTTACCAGGTCGTCGGTCCACCTTGTTGGAGGCCTGCCCACGCTTCGTCTTCCAGTTCGTGGTCGCCACTCTAGAACCTTTCTGCCTTACCTACGGATAATACGCCATAGCACAGCCTTCTAGCTAAAAGGCGTTATTCTATGTCATAGTGGATAAGTCTTTTACCTACCTTTATATTCTTCATTCGATGACAAAGGTTGATCACAGATTTGGTTCCATTAACATTGATATTCACCGCTTTATCTAATCTTTTGTTAAACTTGACTGTAGCCGCCGCATGAAATACTACTGATACCTGAAATTATAAACTAGTCAACCTTGTGCCACAATTATCGACAACGCCCTAGGCAAGTACCAACCTACTTTGCATGACCACAAAAAGTTTTTTTTTATTAAATCTTAAGGCTTGGGATATCGCCAACGACCAACGCATATGGGCGAAGCAAACACGACTCATCACACACTAATTCTCTAGGCGAGCTTGGGGATACGAACAGATGTACTCATTGAATGGACGTCTTATTGATTTTTAATAAATTAAAATTCAAACATATTCTTAATATAACATTACCAAATTATAGGTGTATGTTTTCTTTAAATATTGTTTTTTTTTTCGTATTATTTTTGGTGCCCAAGGCCGTCGTCGCGGCAGACCCCAAAAACGTGATGATCGTGGTGAGCTGGGTGCCTTTGCGGAGAACTGGGTAGATTTGGAATCGAATAGAGGTGTGGAAGACCATGGGGGAGACCTTGCCCAACAGTGGGACATAACGTGTTAAATAAAAAGAATATTACAACTTTATATAGTATACCTTGTCAATGAGTTTATCTTCATCTGCTGAGGATATGCCAAGACCAGATAGACTGATGTCTCCGCTTATAGGTATTATTTTATTCAGATCTTCAGGTCTTTCGCTTCTTATTCTTCCAAAAAGCTGAAATTAAAATTTGCTATTTGTTTAAATCACTTACTTAGCTCAATAAAAAGGCTCGCTAATAAAAAAACCTTTTAAATAAAACCTTAGATCAATAAGATTTTCGAACCAAAATCTATTGTCTGAAAATATTTTGTTTTTTAAACACTTCGGATTAGTTTATACTTAAATAATGTTTAATTCAACATTCTTTTAACTTACAGGTAAATTACAAATACACAAAAAAAGAAGACTATTATTTGGGCGTCATAGTACCTGTTCCTCAACATCACCGTGTACTGAGAACGTACCAAGAAAGCTAGCGACCACATAGGATATTAATGCTTGCTCATTGATTTTTGTGCAAAAAATGCTTCAATTGCGGAACGGTATGCTGGTCGGCAGCAATAAAAATAATAGTAACAAATATGTATAACTGCATATTATTAGTGTTCTAAACATCTAAAAAAACTGTTTCATGTACCTAATACCATAGAATACTATTATTATCGAATAATAGTATACCACTAATATTTTTACTCACTAAATACTTTTATCTAGAGGTATATCTAGTGAACAAAGAACTTTGTACTCCTTAGAAGCACATTGCGCGCACAGAGGAGTGATATTTGGCATAGTTCAAGTTGATACAAAGAAGGACTGCAAATATTAATAAGGGTTGAATTTCGACCGCCGTATGACCTCTAGTACTAATAAAGAGACTGGCGAAATAAAATACCCACAACTCACCGGTTTGCTAATTAACTCTTGAACCCTTTGATGAGCATTGGCATCTTTTTTCCCACGTATCAAGACAAATATGTTGTCAATATCCTTACAGCTGTACAGTAACTTCTCGATGAAGACCTGAAAATACGACGAGACTACGTAAGCTAACAAAAACCAAATTCCTCGATTTTAAACTTATTAAACAGTCAGAAGAATTTACTCTCAAATTGCTACGAGATTCTTTGAAGAAAAAAAAATATTTTGTACATACTAAACATGATATATCTATATAGACATTTCATACATATCATCACGCCCGTCTCTCATTGTGGTAAGCATAGATTGCTTCGATCGTCAATTGCTATTACAATCCAAACATACATCTTTCTCTTCCTATACATTCATCAACCTCTTTATGAATGAGCGTCGATTTAGGATACTTTAAAGATATTTCATGTTTTGTGGTTATAAATGAAGCTCGGAGTAACCAAAGGGTGCGAATTGAAAACCAGCGTTGACTGGTGACGCGTCAGGTGAACTGAGCCTCTAGACAAGTGGCATAAGCGATAGTCGAATCGAAAAGTCAAAAAATAAAATATATGGAATTTGAAGTGAGTCTACGATTTAATCTCGTAAACTTACGTCAAATCCCATACATTTTCTTTTTTGACTTTTCTTTGCTGCACCGAACCCAATTTTGTTTAATATTTGATTATATTACTACAGAAAGATTATTATGGTCGTTTAGTAGCAAAGGTTTAATTTAAATTTATTTATATTTTATCTTTATTTCTACAAGAATCGAGCTGAGCCCAGCACTGGGAATTAAATATCTAAAAACTAGACCAACTCTGTCAACTCTAAATTTTATTGAAAATAAAAAATATAATAACAAAAGGGGCCGCGCACCAGGTGAGCTAGTTCGGCGCAATGCTAAGTATCTATATACTTTAATCAGGGCAAGTCGTTAGTTCAATATAATACGATTACAGCTCATTAACGAGCACAGTTCGTGTTCCACTTAGACTCTTAATATAATTTGACTGCCTCGGTGGTCCAGTGGTCGCAGTATGCGCCTGCTGTGCACGAGGTTGAGGGTTCACATAGGACAAAACTTTGTGTGACCCACAAAGAATTGTTCTGAGTCTGGGTGTAATTTGTGTTCGTTAATTGTATGTTTGTAAAGTCCCCCGCGACACAGAGCTTGTTCTCTAGTGCGGGAGTTGTCTTAAAAAAAAAATTAGACAAACTTATACCACAGAATACTTAATAGTTGCTTATACTTTAAAATAAATTCGCTTACGTCATCCACATTATGAGGTCATGTAATTGTATGTGACCAGTGTGCTATCTACATGTTATGTTCTCTAATTGTTTACGTAAATATGTCAATGAATATGTATGTATCTGTATCTACTAACGTCATTAGTATCGAATACATAATTACTTTTCAATTGTACAGACAGTACAATTGAAAAGTAATTATGTTCGACAGTGATTTGATTTGTGATTTTGGACTAACAATTGTTAATTATACCCACTCGATTTTAGGTGGTTGTATTTTTATTGTTTTGGGATTGTAATTAACCTCTCAATTTCTCAATCAGTATTCATTTTCTATTTTTTTGTTTAATATTTACTTAATAAAGTACTTATAATTCAAATCAAGATTTACATTATATAAGTAATTTACAACTAAAACTATATTTACACAAATTAGAAATAAATTCTGATAATAAAAACAAGACAAAAAGGGGGAGGATTGCTTAATAAGCTTTTCTATTTTTGATTTTGAGAAGTTCTTTAGTGTATCTCAGCCATCTGTGATTCGATTTTGTTTTTTTTATTTTTGCGTTGGGTTTGGTTGAGTACTAAGATTCGATACGACTCCTGAGCCTCTAGACAAGTGGCATAAGCGATAGTCAAATCGAGTCGTATCGAATCTTAGTACTCAACCAAACCCAACGCAAAAATAAAAAAAACAAAATCGAATCACAGATGGCGAAGATATAAACGGACATACATACAAACAAAAGAAAAGACATACAGTCAAATTGAGTAAGTACCTTCTTCTTTCTACCTAAATTTTTTAACGATTTTTACCCGCAATCGCACCCGGTTGAAAATCACTCCGTTGTCACCACAGTTTGAAGTTCAATAGTACGTTTACCTTTCCAAGAAAGCCGGTACCACCTGTGATAAAAACTGACTTGCCGGCGTAGAATTCGGCAACAGACTCGCACCCTGACGATACTAAAGAGTGCTCAATAGTCTCCATCTTTTAATAATGTTGATTTTCAAATAGGTTCTGAAATAAATAAATAATTCGGTTATAGAGAATTCAACCACCGCACTGTAGTAATGAATCTTCCACTCATCATCATCATCATCTCAACCCATAAACGTTCCACTGCTGGGCACGGATCTCCTCCATACATTTGAAGGGATATTAGCCTACTATACCGCGCTTGCCAGACGGATTGCTATAGAGTTTGTTTCGAGTTTTGCCTCTCTTGCAGTAGATATTGTCTGCCTGACTTACTCCCTTAGTCGACTCTTACGACACCCTCGGGATGGAACGGGGTGGTGACATTTGTATTCTTAATCCTCCACTACCTACTAATAAACTCAACTGTTTTTATTTATAGTGGCGCGTACAGAACGATAACAATTACGCATTGTTGTGAAGCGAAAATAATAATATGTAGGTACATGTATCTACATTTATACATTTACTTATTTATTTACACACACACATAAAACTATTATTACAGGAACTACTACCTCATTCAATAGCCTATGTAAATAAATATATAACAAACTAGCTAATGCCCGCGGCTCCGTCCGCGTATATGTCGGTTATCGCTGTAAAAAGTAGCCTATGTATTATTCCAGACCATAATCTATCTCTGTGCCAAATTTCATCCAGATCCGTTCAGTAGATTTTATGTGAAAGAGTAACAAACATCCATCCATCCATTCTTACAAACTTTCACATTTATAATATTAGTTAGGATCTTAACTTAAATGGTTAGTGACTCTGACTGCTACGCCGAAGGTCGTGGATTCGATTCCCACCCAGGACTTTGTGTGATGAGCGCGAATGTTTGTTCTGTGTCTGGGTGTAATTTATCTATAAGTATATATTTAGAAATATTATAAGTATGTTTATCAGTTGTCTGGTTACCATAGTACAGGCTCTGCCTAGTTTGGGATCAGATAGCGATGTGTGAGTTGTCCCGAAAATATTATATTTTAATGATTAACTAAACAAATTACACAATAAGCAGCCCGTGTGAATTCGTTCAGTGTAAATTGGACAAGTTTTCGTTTTATTTCACAACTAATAGATATAATGAGCTTCATCAGCCCGTGACTGCTATAAAGTGATATAAAAGTATCAAGGTATAGTACCTTTATACTTTTATAACACCTTATAGCCAAGTATTTATAGGCGTCAGTTACGAGAAGTGATCTAAGGTGAATAGAATCACAGTGTTGTAATCTCTCTGATTCTATTACCCTGCCTCGCTTTACCACATGACTGCACATTTGTCCACTCCAAAATCCACACGTTTCAACTCTACATTACTCTATACTGACTGATAAATAATGCCTTCGCTATAAATTTTCGAAATAAAAAAAAGAAAATATGTTCTCCTAACCGAATTTCGGTCACAGCGGCTAAACTTAACGGAGACTAGCCAACTGAGCGGGAGATATTATAGTGCACAAGTGTGCGCAAACAAAAGTGCACTCTTTATTCCCTCACTCTCATAGTCCGATAGGACAGCAATCTGTCACGACCGGCGAGAGATCAGGCGTAGGATTAACTGCTTTACGCGCTTTTCGAGGCACAGGGGTATAAACACTGCCAACTTCCAAACTCCGAGCATTTATTGTGAATTTCTTGACAGGAAAACCCAACATAGTTTTTTAGCCCGACTAAGGAATCGAACCCGGAACCTCGTGATCAGCAGTCACACACATCGACCACTGAGCCACCGAGGCAGTTATAAAAGTATGTAAGAAAAGAGGTAGATATCGCGCACCCATTAATACCGATAAAAGGAGCTAATAGTTGTCATTCGGCTAATAAAAAGAGAGTGCCATCTCTTGACGCACATGATTCTTACTAATATTATAAATGTGAAAGTTTGTAATAATGGATGGATGGATGTTTGCTACTCTTTCACGTAAAAACTACTGAACGGATCTGGATAAAATTTAGCACAGAGATAGATTATGGTCTGGAATAACACATAGGCTACTTTTTGCAGCGATAACCGACTACGCGGGCGGAGCCGCGGGCAACAGCTAGTAAATAAATAATTAGGAGTAAATATAAATACTTACGTTAACTTTCCAAAAAAAATATGATCACTTTAAAAATAAATGACTTCTATTAGATAGGTGCTAATGGCTCTATTACTTGAAAGAAAATAAAGACAAAGTCGCCTGGACTGTAATTTTATTCAACACTAGCCTGCCCCAAATTCGCACGGGTGGTATGTCCCAGGGTTCCGTAATGTTTTAGTTAATAAAATATAGCATACTAGCTGTTGCCCGCGGCTCCGCCCGCGTTGATGTCGGTTATCGCTGCAAAAAGTAGCCTATGTGTTATTCTAGACCATGATCTATCTGTGTGCCAAATTTCATCCAGATCCGTTCAGTAGTTTTTACGTGAAAGAGTAACAAACATCCATCCATCCATCCATTCTTACAAACTTTTACATTTATAATATTATTATGCTATGCTATTGAAGAGTCTCCTACCTTCCGTGTCGGATGTAGATCAATTTAAGGTCTCCTTGATGTTGTAGTGTCATTAAAACTGCATATGTGTAACAAATGAAATATTTATGAAACAATCAAATTATTCCTTTTTTTTCTTTACTTATAGGTAATTGTTGTTTCTTATCTTTTTAGTCGAAAATACGGAGTTTTCGAAAATTTAATCATTTATAGTCAAAGTGCATCTTATGACCATTCCAATAAGCCCAAACACGGAACTCCTTTGAGTTCCGATGCTTTTGCCTTCCTTTGAACGGTGAAACGTTAAGTCTCGTTGAATCTACAGTGTTTTTGGGTTTGACTTTAGATCGCAACCTTCAGTGTGGTGCTTATATATCGTGTCTTGCAGGGAAGCTTAGTTCCGCAGCTTTCGCAGTAAGAAAGGTAAGGCAATTTACAGACATAGAAACAGCTAGGCTTGTTTATTTTAGTTATTTTCTATTAGTCTTATGGCATACTACTATGGGGAAAAGCTGAAAACTATATTTATCTTACTCCAGAAAAGAGCAGTACGTTCTATTTACAATTTAGGAGCACGAGTTTCACTTAGAGAAAGGTTTAAAGAAATTGGCATTCTGACAGTTGCATCTCAGTACATTTTAGCCAACATCATGTTCGTTAAACAAAATATACACCTGTTTTGTAAAACATTCATACAATCAACACAAAAAACAAACACAAACTTGTTGGTTCGTATCACCGCCTACATAAAGTCCACAATTAATTAGCGGGATTCGGGGTACGTTTTTATAACAAACTAGCTGTTGCCCGCGGCTTCGCCCGTGTGGATGTCGGTTATCGATGCAAAAAGTAGCCTATGTTTTATTCCAGACCATAATCTATCTCTGTGCCAAATCCGTTCAGTAGTTTTTATGTGAAAGAGTAACAAACATCCATACATCCATTCCTCCATCCGTCTATCCATCCATCCATTCTTACAAACTTTCACATTTATAATATTAGTAAGGACTATGTACTGCAATGTTGGGTCTTGGGTGTTCAAAGTAAAAGATGTTTCTTTGTCTATTGTCAGAGGTTTAATGCTTAATCTTACATACTACAATACAATTTGTTCTTAAGGGAATGAGGGGCGATGCGTCATACACTACATCTCCCCCCTTTAAAAAAAAAAATACAAATACAATTCATAATAACATGGAATAACATTTTCATTAAAATGATTACTTGCTTGACATTGCCAACATGACTCATAGTTACAAACATCGACACTTTCTCGCATTGTGAACTCATTCATAATCATAAGGACGTTGTCACATTGTGGTGACATTGGCATACGCGCAACTATTCCAACAGTTCGACGACCAATTTGCTAGAGGTTAAACTCTTTACACTTTATGCCTTAGGGGTGCGGGATGAGTTTTTTTCTTCTTTTTTTTATAAAAGACAACTCCAACTGTTTTAACTATTCCTGCCAGTGTTTTAATCTTTTTCATAAAGCTTAATATCATTTTTTTTTCAGTAAATCTATTTTCGACCGAGGTTTGACCGTAGGCAACGGCTTAGCATTGCCATGCCATGTCCATGATTAGCGGTCACCGCTTACTAGTTGGGTCGCTGGCTCATCTACTATAATTATCTATTATTCTTCTTATCGTTTGGTTAGTGACCATTATAAGCATTATTATCAACAGAGCTAGGAAATAAATTACCAGGAAACATTTATTTTCTAGCTCTGTTGACAATATAAATAAAAAAATAAAATTTAATACAATCATCATCATGTTCTTATAGGAATTTCTCTAATCTTCTTCATGCATAAACGTCGATCTGGGTACTTTTAATTTGGCCCCTTTTTTAGCAAATCGCCTACTTAGTCGCTGTATGTTATCCTAGGGCGACCTTTACCGACATTTCCATTAATACTTGCACGATATACCTCTTTTGTTATTCTTCTTTCATCCATCCTTTCTAAAGTCGCTCGCCACTGTCTAGTTATATGATTATTCTCTAATTCCTATGTACCTAATTAGGTATGTATACTTCGATACGGATTTTGGAAACTAACAAAGAATTTCATTTTCTTCCAGGTTCGTTTGAATAATATAATTACTTTAGAATAATGAAACTTAAATGCTGATTGGTGACTAATGACAAATTAATATATGGCCGTTAGCCAATCAGAACATCCATCAATGAGTATAACGTTCCTTCTGCCAATTAGCGTTCATAAGTTATGAAGAATATACCTCAGAAGATAGTGAAATTTAATTAATTGTTACATTTATATTATTCGGTGTTTCACGATCTCCTTAGGATTTTCGTGAAAAATCGCTTTATCCGATTGTCCTGTGACTAGTTCACTAGCAGTGTAAAGTAATAATATTTTGATGTGTATTTTTAACCGACTCCAAAAAATAGGGTTTTTAATTTGTGTGCCTTTTTTATTTTTGTTAAATAAAAATTTATTTTGTTAAATTAAAAAATCGGCGCCAAATACCTTAGGGTATTTGGGGCCGATTTGATTTTCTTGAAATTATTTAAGTAGATAAAATATATGAAAAAAAAATGAACTCACTTGTACAAAATTTATGGAGGATGCGTTCTTTCTGACTAGTTGTTAGCACAAAACTAACACTAACATTATATATTGATGAAATAGTCAGTCACGAAAAAATTACGTGGTAAAAACAAAACGCTTCGATGCACCTTATCCATACTAATTCAAGATAATATTAAATACTAGCTGTTGCCCGTGGCTCCGCCCGCGTGGAAGTTGGTTATCGCTGTAAAAGTAGCCTATGTGTTATTCCAGACCATAATTATATCTCTGTGCCAAATTTCATCCAGATCCGTACCCTTATCACGAACATTTTTGAAGTATCGTTATAGTAACGTATTCGAATAGTAATAGTAAACTTTTGTATGAAAACTTGATCAGCGCTCCGTGGGCGTATTTGGAACTAAAAAATGGTAGCACGAACACTAAAGTGACATTTCGTATAGTAATCGTATAGTTATCGAGTAGTAAAATTGAATGAAACTACGGAAAACGGTAGCACGAACATTTTTTTTGACGTATAGTATCGAATTTCTCGATAGCTGGCTATCGAGAAACTCGCAAGTGCTCTCACGGACATTTTTGAGGTGACAATGTTATCGAAAGGTAGTTAGCCGTGCGTTATATTAGTGAATTAAGTATAATATTGTTTTTATGACCAAGCAAAAATCGTTCTGTGGCATAGATACTATTATTTATTACAATTACAAAATAAAATACTTGTTTAAAGTTATATTTTTAGCCTTACTTTGCTTTATGCAAAGCAAAGCAAAGTTAGGCTAAAAATATAACTTTAAAAAGGTATTTTATTTTGTACACAACATACCTCTTAATAATTAAATAACACTAGTTAATTACAATAATAACATAATCCTTACTAATATTATAAATTTGTATTTGTAAGAATGGATGGATGGGTGTTTGTTACTCTTTCACGTAAAAACTACTGAACGGATCTGGATGAAAATTGGCACACAGATAGATTATGGTCTGGAATAACACATAGGCTACTTTTTGCAGCGATAACCGACATCCACGCGTGCGGAGCCGCGGGCAACAGCTAGTATAATTATATTTGATGTAAAGTATTGTAAAGACATCAAATATTATGTTATCATTGTACCTAGCTAGTGTTGTTATTTAAATATTAATAGGTATGTTGTGTTATAGTACTTATTTACCTCTTTTTACCATGTTTATACTAATATTATAAAAAGAAAAAATGAATTTATAGGTTTGTAATGAATTCCTTAATTTAATAACTATGCGACCGAATGTAATGTTTTTTTCCACTAATTAATGCTACATTATCACTAAGAAATTGTATTAGAAAAAAAATAGGAACCCCTTAGAGAACTAGGTAAATAATTGTTTACCGATGCAATGTTGGGACAGGCCACTAGTTATTAATATTTTTATTGCTTGTAGCCCACTGTTAATAGTGTAACTTAATATAGGCACCTACTTAATGAATATTGTAACAAAAATGTTAATCTCATATACCTACCAACATATAAAGTTTTCTACCTATCTAATTTTATTATTGTAAGGTAATAAATAAGTTGCAACCACATGACAATTAAAAAATATTTATTATAAAAGTATACATATAGGATAGGTACTAAATAACAATAATTAAAATTTCAACCAACAATAATGACATATAGTATTCCACCCCGTTTTTCACAACTCAGAGTAGTAATGTAAAGAACCATGGCCTTTCACAGCGCTTGTGACTCATATGAAGCTTTTGTTAAGACAGCCTACTGTCTCAGTACTGATTTGGGCTTTGGTGGTATGATGGGACTCATCATTGGCAGTAGGAGTCCTTAATTCTTGCTGTAACCTGGAGTATCATGGGGTATTAATCGCCTGAAAGAACAAGAAAAAAAAATTAGTTGCATAAATTATATTCTTTAGTAATCTATAGGTAGGCCATTATATGCAAGAGTTCTCAAGGTTGGTATAACAACACACATATGAATGGGTATTATCTTAGTAACATATATTATTGTATCACTTAGTAGTGGTGAAAATATTGTGCATATTTTATGCAATTTCTGAATTTCTTGTGCATATACAATAAGGTCAGACGTGTGTGTCTCAGGACTATATTATACAGTGAGTAGGTAAAATATAATATATCAACTTACTAATCAATGTTGCATACTCCCTAAGACCCTCTTTTGCAGGTGGTATTACAAATAAAATATTTATTAGAGTCCCCTTTAGAGGTAGTGTGTCTGTTATAAGTTCTTGAACAATGTGAAAATGAACTATCATATTATTAGGTAATATTATTTCCAAAAAATTATGGCAATTTGTATACATAAGCAAAACAGCAAATAATATATTATAGTTATATCTATATCCATTTTGCTGTTATAAAATTTCACAAAGCATGCTAAAACCAAATTCAGGCAAAGATATTTCAACTGTTTTATTTATTTAGAGTTTTAGTCTTTCCTCTATCATTATGTTGGGTTTTCACTATTACACGACACCTTGCAAAGCAAATGAAGTAATTATGCACACAACATTCGAACAAGTGAAAATAGACGTGCAGTGTAGTGTACCTTTTAGTGTGAATCAATTTATATAAAAATGTAACTTACTTCCCGCCACTTTTATTCACTCCAAGATTCTTCTTGGCTGTTGGTAAATTCCTTCCACTTTTTAGTAGCCCAGTGGTATCCATTTGTTAAATTCAGTTAAAGGTAAGATAAATTCTGCATTCCTTGATTGTTTCAGACAACGTTTTATTACTTTTATTCACTATTTAGTTGTTTTGTTAACAATTATAACAATATTTTAACATTTGGAAATACGACGAATTCCGCGCGTAAAAAGTCACATTCAACAGTCAAACAAAACTTCAAATTTGAACAAAATGGCGCCGTTTAGAAATTGATAAGCTTAAAGCTTTTTTGAAAATTAATGTATTTAATTATAATATTGTAATTTAAAGTAAATAATAATTCAAATTTACATATTACACAAGTTTGTAACATTATATTTACATTTTGTTACTTTTTAAGCACAGTTAATGTTTTGATGAATTTAATAATAGCAATTTTTAAACGTGTCATTCGTTTTCATTCGTTCAAATTGATATTGTATACTTGGCATTATTTTACTATAGTATCGAGTTCACGAGAGTAAAATTTAAGCGTTCGTGCTACGGATGATTAAAGTAATAGTATCGAATCCGTTTTCGTGTAGTAAACTCGATACGAATACTTTACGATAGTGTGGAATGTTCGTGATAAGGGTACCGTTCAGTAGTTTTTACGTGAAAGAGTAACAAACATCCATCCATTCTTACAAACTTCCGCATATTTTATAATATTAATGGGATGAATGCGAACTGTACCCTTATCACGAACATTCCACACTATCGTAAAGTATTCGTATCGAGTTTACTACACGAAAACGGATTCGATACTATTACTTTAATCATCCGTAGCACGAACGCTTAAATTTTACTCTCGTGAACTCGATACTATAGTAAAATAATGCCAAGTATACAATATCAATTTGAACGAATGAAAACGAATGACACGTTTAAAAATTGCTATTATTAAATTCATCAAAACATTAACTGTGCTTAAAAAGTAACAAAATGTAAATATAATGTTACAAACTTGTGTAATATGTAAATTTGAATTATTATTTACTTTAAATTACAATATTATAATTAAATACATTAATTTTCAAAAAAGCTTTAAGCTTATCAATTTCTAAACGGCGCCATTTTGTTCAAATTTGAAGTTTTGTTTGACTGTTGAATGTGACTTTTTACGCGCGGAATTCGTCGTATTTCCAAATGTTAAAATATTGTTATAATTGTTAACAAAACAACTAAATAGTGAATAAAAGTAATAAAACGTTGTCTGAAACAATCAAGGAATGCAGAATTTATCTTACCTTTAACTGAATTTAACAAATGGATACCACTGGGCTACTAAAAAGTGGAAGGAATTTACCAACAGCCAAGAAGAATCTTGGAGTGAATAAAAGTGGCGGGAAGTAAGTTACATTTTTATATAAATTGATTCACACTAAAAGGTACACTACACTGCACGTCTATTTTCACTTGTTCGAATGTTGTGTGCATAATTACTTCATTTGCTTTGCAAGGTGTCGTGTAATTGTGAAAACCCAACATAATGATAGAGGAAAGACTAAAACTCTAAATAAATAAAACAGTTGAAATATCTTTGCCTGAATTTGGTTTTAGCATGCTTTGTGAAATTTTATAACAGCAAAATGGATATAGATATAACTATAATATATTATTTGCTGTTTTGCTTATGTATACAAATTGCCATAATTTTTTGGAAATAATATTACCTAATAATATGATAGTTCATTTTCACATTGTTCAAGAACTTATAACAGACACACTACCTCTAAAGGGGACTCTAATAAATATTTTATTTGTAATACCACCTGCAAAAGAGGGTCTTAGGGAGTATGCAACATTGATTAGTAAGTTGATATATTATATTTTACCTACTCACTGTATAATATAGTCCTGAGACACACACGTCTGACCTTATTGTATATGCACAAGAAATTCAGAAATTGCATAAAATATGCACAATATTTTCACCACTACTAAGTGATACAATAATATATGTTACTAAGATAATACCCATTCATATGTGTGTTGTTATACCAACCTTGAGAACTCTTGCATATAATGGCCTACCTATAGATTACTAAAGAATATAATTTATGCAACTAATTTTTTTTTCTTGTTCTTTCAGGCGATTAATACCCCATGATACTCCAGGTTACAGCAAGAATTAAGGACTCCTACTGCCAATGATGAGTCCCATCATACCACCAAAGCCCAAATCAGTACTGAGACAGTAGGCTGTCTTAACAAAAGCTTCATATGAGTCACAAGCGCTGTGAAAGGCCATGGTTCTTTACATTACTACTCTGAGTTGTGAAAAACGGGGTGGAATACTATATGTCATTATTGTTGGTTGAAATTTTAATTATTGTTATTTAGTACCTATCCTATATGTATACTTTTATAATAAATATTTTTTAATTGTCATGTGGTTGCAACTTATTTATTACCTTACAATAATAAAATTAGATAGGTAGAAAACTTTATATGTTGGTAGGTATATGAGATTAACATTTTTGTTACAATATTCATTAAGTAGGTGCCTATATTAAGTTACACTATTAACAGTGGGCTACAAGCAATAAAAATATTAATAACTAGTGGCCTGTCCCAACATTGCATCGGTAAACAATTATTTACCTAGTTCTCTAAGGGGTTCCTATTTTTTTTCTAATACAATTTCTCAGTGATAATGTAGCATTAATTAGTGGAAAAAAACATTACATTCGGTCGCATAGTTATTAAATTAAGTAATTCATTACAAACCTATAAATTCATTTTTTCTTTTTATAATATTAGTATAAACATGGTAAAAAGAGGTAAATAAGTACTATAACACAACATACCTATTAATATTTAAATAACAACACTAGCTAGGTACAATGATAACATAATATTTGATGTCTTTACAATACTTTACATCAAATATAATTATACTAGCTGTTGCCCGCGGCTCCGCACGCGTGGATGTCGGTTATCGCTGCAAAAAGTAGCCTATGTGTTATTCCAGACCATAATCTATCTGTGTGCCAATTTTCATCCAGATCCGTTCAGTAGTTTTTACGTGAAAGAGTAACAAACACCCATCCATCCATTCTTACAAATACAAATTTATAATATTAGTAAGGATTATGTTATTATTGTAATTAACTAGTGTTATTTAATTATTAAGAGGTATGTTGTGTACAAAATAAAATACCTTTTTAAAGTTAAAGTTATATTTTTAGCCTAACTTTGCTTTGCTTTGCATAAAGCAAAGTAAGGCTAAAAATATAACTTTAAACAAGTATTTTATTTTGTAATTGTAATAAATAATAGTATCTATGCCACAGAACGATTTTTGCTTGGTCATAAAAACAATATTATACTTAATTCACTAATATAACGCACGGCTAACTACCTTTCGATAACATTGTCACCTCAAAAATGTCCGTGAGAGCACTTGCGAGTTTCTCGATAGCCAGCTATCGAGAAATTCGATACTATACGTCAAAAAAAATGTTCGTGCTACCGTTTTCCGTAGTTTCATTCAATTTTACTACTCGATAACTATACGATTACTATACGAAATGTCACTTTAGTGTTCGTGCTACCATTTTTTAGTTCCAAATACGCCCACGGAGCGCTGATCAAGTTTTCATACAAAAGTTTACTATTACTATTCGAATACGTTACTATAACGATACTTCAAAAATGTTCGTGATAAGGGTACTGTTTGTATGTTTGATTAGAGGCGGCTTCTCGGCTTCTCTATGCAGTAATGCGAAAACGATGTGCCTCCCTGGTGCGTCGGATTCGGGCCAGCATTGCAAGCGTCTATAGGCTACGGTAACTGCTTAACATCAGGCGGGTCGTATGCTTGTTTGCCGCCCACGTAGTATAAAAAAATAAGTAATCCTACCTGTAATTTTCACTGCAAAGCCAACAACCAAATCCAAATTAATCAGGTAGGCGTGTACACACTCGCTAATATAGCCGATATCAAACATCATCTTGTTATATTTATCAAACATGGTCTTGATTTACATAATATCTATACTTTTAATATTGGTTGGTTAACGCGCTAATTTCAGAAAGTACTGGTTCGATTAGAAAAAATCTTTATTGTTGAATAGTGCATTTATTTATTTAAAATTCTGCACTTACTGTTCAAAGGTGGATATAAAGAAAGAAAGAAAACATTTTTTTTAACATGCAGATGACGCATAACATTAAAATAGAAACAACGATTACAAAAACAAAAAAAATACATTTAAAATAAAACAAGAAAAACAATATAACAAAGAACTGATAACAATTGAAGAAAGAATTAAAACTAAAAATTGTGTGCTGGAGTACGCCCCACCCGCATGTTAAAATAGGCCATCGCTCAGCATATTGCTAATTATGCTGCAACCAGCAAGGGTTTCAACACAAAAGCGCTGATTTTCAGCGGCAGCCAGAAAATCTGTGTATCGTCTGTCGCAGAGAAGCACATCGAGCTTCCTAAATGCCAGCTTGGCCATATCCTAGAAGTGGTGACGATTGTAAATATATATAATTACTAGCTGTTGCCCGCGGCTCCGCCCGCGAGGATTTCGGTTATCGCTATGTGTTATTCCAGACCATAATCTATCTCTGTGTTTTACGTGAAAGAGTAACAAACATCCATCCATTCATCCATCCATTCTCACAAACTTTCACATTTATAATATTAGTAAGGATAGTGAGGATATTATACCTTATACAATTGTAGGTATTAGGTATAATAATAAAAAAACATATATATGTGGAGTAGAGATCTAGAGATGAACTTTTAAATTATCAACTTAGTCTATGCATACGTATTTACCTACATAGACTAATTTTGTTTTATAAGGGCAGAGACAAGTTTTCACTGCTGAAATGGCTGGAAAGGTTTACCCCACTGAAGGGCAAAGGTCTACTTATAATCCAGCTGCGCTCGCGCGCGGCCCTCCGTTTCGTCGAGTCAATTCCGTGTGGTGAAAAAAACAGTATGATATAAAATCCCAAAGTAAGGAAGTACCGTAGATTCCTGTCTCTTTGCCTATTTTAATACGTATTTTTAGCTTCACTAAGAGAAATTTTCAATGTAAGTTTCACCCACTTCAAAACATCTGAATAATCTAAAAACTTCAACACTAATTAAAGTAATACTCTATTTTTTAAGAGAAAGGCTAAATAGTTTTTTTTTTAAGTTTTAAGACTAAAAATAAAGATGAACTACTCATATTTAAAAAAAACGCGCTTAAATAAGTAACGAATCGAACTATAAAACAAATAATTTTAACAAAAAAAAACCGACTTCAGTACGGCAAGTTGTATAATTTTCAAATATTTGTTTGTTACAATCGAATAAAATCGACTGAGCGTCGGGCTGAACTCAGGTCAAGTAGGTATTAAAAGCAATATTTAATCTGTGCAATCCGCGCTCAATTAATTCACGTCATTATTTCTTATTAATAGTTGCTTAGCAACAATAACCGAAACTTATCTAATCGCCATCAGTAAAATACTTATTATTGAGAAGTTCAGATGGCCAACTGTGGTCTTCTTCATCAGTTTTACTTCACCAAATTACACTTTCTGAATGCAAATGATTGATTTATTGTTAAAAATATTGAAATTGCTATATGTGTGCCTATAACTTTTGAGGAGTTCCCTCAATTCCTCATGGATCCCATCATCAGAACTTTCTTTAGATGATAATGGGACCAAACTGGAAGTATGTCCAGTCAGACAAAAAAAGAATTTTTCAAATCGGTCCATAAATGACGGAGTTATGCGGTAACAAACATTAAAAAAAATAAAAAATACACACGAATTGATAACCTCCTCTTTTTGAAGTCGGTTAAAAATGAACTTTAGTAAGAAAAAACCTGTGGTTGTTCGAAAATTCTCATTTTCATTTTAAAATCTCGTTGTGGTGTAAGAATCCATTATAAATTGAGGGTATATTTAATAAGCATAGTTACATATACCGACTTTAATATTTTCGGCAACTAGGTATATAGTAAAACATTAGCATTCAGAAAGTATCGTCTGATGACAATACTTTCTGAATGCAAATAAATGTTTTACTATACAGTGCATCCCACGGCTTTGTATTCCTGTTGAACACAAAGTCGCACTCTTTTGATTATTTCGCTCTTTGTTTGTAGCTCGTGGACACTTTCATACCGGTTCTTGTAAACTATTTTTTTTACATAAATAACCCCATAAAAAAATATCTAACGGCCCAGGATACGGCTCGATTTGTTGCATACTACCAGTATCTAGTAATTACGTATCTCTTTACCATGCACTTAAATTATAATACGGAAATGATGCGTACTTCTCAAGTGGGTACTGTAGTGTATGGGCTAAAGCATGCATACTCTGTCTCGTGTGGACAAGCTCCTCTAGACAAGTGGCATAGACGGAAGTCGAATCGAAAAGTCAAAATGGCAAATGTATGGGATTTGACGTAAGTTTACGATATAATGTCGTAAACTTACGTCAAATTCCATACATTATTTTCTTTGACTTTTCGATTCGACTACCGCGTATGCCACTTGTCTAGAGGGTCAGAGCCTCTAGACAAGTGGCATAAGCGATAATCGAATCGAAAAGTCAAAAAATAAAATGTATGTAATTTGACGTGAGTGTACGATTTAGTGTCGTTAACTTTCGTCAAATCCCATACATTTTCTTTTTTGACTTTTCGATTCGACTATCGCTTATGCCACTTGTCTAGAGGCTCTATATTGGCTGTATCAGTTAAATAAACGTCACTGTGACAGTTGCACAAAAGCGCGGCAAAGGGTAGGTAAGCCACGGGCGGTTATGTGGACTGGGTGAGTGGGCTATAAAACCGATTACAAAGTACAGGGCATTGTCGAGCCAGTGTGATAACATGAGTAAACAATAAACCCTACAGGTACTATTAGTAATAGGTACTTATGATAATGTCAGTTGTATGTCCTTTCGGCAATGTCAGCTTTTCATTTTTCTGAATAAATTTTTACAGCAAACGTCATGGTCTTCCTTATATTTCTGACACTATGTTATTAAGCAAAACATAATCCTTATGATGAAGCCTTTCGATCGGTATGATAAAGCTACAGGGTAATTATTTTTCTCGTGTAACGGGTTCGATGCCCGGTTCAACCATGCCCGACTGGGGAAGGATCTCTATTCTCTACCTTACAGAAGACCACAGCCAAATAACTACACACAGCGTAGTTGTGTTACTGTGTGTGAGTTGGTACAGGTCTCCAGCGCTCATTTAGGTATAGGTACGCCCATCCCAGGGATACTCAATCTAAAAACCTTGGTGTAAAACAACAACAAGGACAGGCAACAAGCTAGTGATACCTCTGGTATTGCGAGCGTCCGTAGGTTACGGCACAGATAATATAATACTGTTACGATAACTATTTAGCACTAGGCAGGCCTTATGCTTGTTTGCCAACCAAGTACTTAGTATAAAAAATGTATATATATATACTAGCTATTGCTCGCGGCTCCGCACGCGTGGATGTTATTTATGACGATTAGCATTTATTCAAGTATTTTCCTCCCCAGGATACCATCTATTTCCTTGCCCAATTCCATTAAGATTCGTTGAGCCGTTTGGTCGTGAAAGCGTAACTAACAAAAAAACGTTTACCCCTTAAGGGATGGAAAAAAAATTGATACGTGTTTCATGACTTTTAATGAAGAACCTTCATACTGAATTTTACTCGAACAACTTCAAAAAATTTCAATAATCCTTTCTTAATGCTTCCCTATGTTATAAAAGGAACCCTTTGGCAAAATTTCAAGTTTCTAACCGTTATAGTTTAGGCCCTGCGTTGATATGTCAGTCAGTCAGTCAGTTTCTCCTTTTTAACCGACCTCAAAAAAGGAGGAGGTTCTATGTTCGACTGTATGTAGGTTTTTTTTATGTAGGATGTTCATCGATATCTTTCCCATTCTTGAGGTGGTCCCATTGGCACCAAGTCAGGGTCTCATGATGGATTTCCAAGGAAATCGAGGGCACTTCATAAGTATATTTTTTTACTTTTATGTTATCACTAAAAATAGAAAAATAAAAGAAAAATTAAACCGACTTCAAAAAGCTAAAAATAACCGATTACAGATTAAAGTCGGTCCCAAGCTGAATATTAGGTGACAGAATGAACCTAATAATTTAATTTTATAGTTTTTTTGAAAAGGTTTAATTTTTTTTCTAAAAAAAATTTATAAAGATAGAAGATAGATAATAATTAATTATAATAGATCGTTGGATTCATTTATTGGTTGTGTTTTTTAATTCTTAGAGCCGATGCGTGTAAAGAGACGTTTTGACAGTGCAGTGTTGCTACTCTATTTTATTTTAAATTTACCCATTATTGTGGCATGAGGATGATGGTTTCAAATATGGAAGTCTGTAAGTAGGTAGTCATTTCATTGTAAGTATTTTCATTTTTTGGTTACTCGTTAGTTAATTTCAATTATCTTCGTTATCCATAGCAAAATACAAAATATCAAACCCAGCATAGTAACAAAAGATAATATAAGTACCTATGTATTTAGAATGTTTAAATGTTACGACGCAAGTACTTTCATACAACAGTTTCTGCTTTAATACTTTTGATAACTACCTACCATACCTACTTTATACCTACTATTGTATTCCCATCAACTCAAAATTCAAAATTCAAATTCAAAAAAAATCAAAAATTTTATTTGCTAGAAACATGGTCGACAAGATGTTTTTAAGGTCTGTTAGTACAGCATATTTCGCCTGTCTGGCGGCATGCAAATGTTAATAGTATGTTTAAATGTATGTTAGATATTACGATTATGACATAAATTATATTATTACAGTTTTAGATTCACACAATAAAAGGATATACATAACTTAATAATTAATCATAAAATAATCATAAAATAAATCAAATTAATATTAAAAAAATGTCAATAAATCAAATTAATATCACTACTACATTAACTTAAAGTCGATATTCGATATAAACAATACTGCTAATTTTTTGCTCGTAGGTGACTATAACTTGCCTTGTTTGCGTTGGAGTTCGGATGGTTGGTCACTCGGACACGTAGGTAATAACGTCTTAGATCTTTGTTTTTCAAACTTGCCTTTAGAAATTTCTTCAACTGACGGACTAACTAAGATCGACACCCTTCACCCACCTCTTTCTATAAACATAGTCGACCTATATGTAAAACCCTTGATAACGAACAAAAGTTATAGCTTTAACTTTCGCAAATGTAATTACGAGGATATAAACAATCACTTAGGCAATATTAATTGGGACCAATTGTTGTTGAGCACTGACTCGATAGACGATGCAGTAGATATATTTTATGAAAAAATAAATGAATGTATTGTTCTTTTTGTGCCTTATGTGGGTTATAAAAATAATCATTATCCCGTATGGTACAGTCAAGCCCTAATTAAAATAATTCACGAGAAAACTAAATCACACCAGAGATGGAAACGGTTTAAAAACCCTCGTGATTATGATGAATTTAAACTTCTCAGAGACAGACAGCACCGCGTGCAGGGCTTATGCTTTGAAAACTTCACAAAAAATGCCGAACACAACATACGGAAAGCTCCCAACTATTTCTGGAGGTATGTAAAGTCAAAGAAGGGTTGTTCCACCTATCCGCGTCAGTTTAGCTTAGGAAACATAAAGTATAACAACGGACAAGAGATATGTACTGCTTTCAATAATTTTTTTGACAGTGTATTTAACAGAAGCCCCTCTGCTGGCTTTATTCACCAGAATTCCCCTCCGATAGTTAATTCTGCCTGTGACTCAATATCTAGTATCACCGTGTCTAAAGACACTGTGTTAAAATTTCTATCAAGTCTCGACAAAACTAAAGGCGCCGGTTGCGACGGTATCCCACCCATATTTCTAGCCTCGTGTGCAAAAAGTCTATCATACCCAATTACCCTTCTGTTTCAACGATCATTAAAAACCTGTGTTTTCCCTTCGTTGTGGAAAAAAGCACATATAATACCTGTTCATAAGAAGGGCTCTAAGTCTAAAATCGATAATTACCGCCCCATATCCATACTGAACTCAGTCAGTAAAATCTTTGAAAAAATTATATTTAAGTGTATCTATCCTGTAATTGCTCATGGAATCCCTGTTACTCAGACGGCTTTATGCAGAGACGCTCCACGGTTACTAATCTTGCATGTTTTACGGACTATGTTATCAGAGAAATGGAAAAGGGTGGTCAGGTTGACGTGGTCTACACTGATTTCGAAAAAGCTTTTGATCGTGTAGACCACGTTATTCTGCTACGGAAGCTTTGCGAATTAGGAATACCTGGAGATTTGCTCAGATGGGTCGAATCTTACCTCGCTAATCGCTCGCAGGCTGTAGTGATGGGTGGCTTTAAATCCGACCTTATAACTATTCCCTCAGGAGTTCCCCAAGGCTCGCACCTCGGTCCTCTGTTTTATAACGCCTATATCTTTGACATTACTCAATTCATAAAAAATTCACGTCATATCCTCTACGCTGATGACAAAAAAGTGTATTTATCCATCAAATCAACATCTGATTGTGCTCTACTCCAAGAGGATCTAAACACATTATTTAATTATTATACCCAAAATAGCATCACAGTTAACATTAGTAAATGCCAAAGTATTTCCTTTACTCGCAAAAAACATCCTATTTCTTATCAATATAAGTTTAACGGCGTTGTAATTCAGAGGGTCACGTCTGTGCGGGACTTGGGCGTACTTTTGGACTCCGAGATGTCAATGCGACAACACATCGAGGCGATATCTAGTAAATCATTCCGTAATCTTGGCTTCGTCTTAAGATCATGTCAACCCTTTAAGAGTTTGTTAAGCTTAAAAGTAGTCTATTACGCTTTTGTTCGGTGCGTTCTGGAATATGCTTGTCAAATCTGGTCACCCTGTTATACAATTCATAAAACTGGCATTGAGCGCATTCAAAAAAAATTCATCGCTCATCTGAACTATAAATTTCATCGTGCTTCAGATAATTATGAAACCGACTGTCATTCATATCACTTAATGACTCTGGAAGAAAGACGTGTTATGATGGACATGGGGCTGTTGTTTGACCTACTTCGCGGACAACTTGATTGTGCTGATCTTCTTAATAACATAATATTTAATGTTCCCAAGAAACGCACCAGACATACTAAGCCATTATGTCCTCCTTTTCACTCTACTACCTATGGTAAAAATAGTGTACTGTCGCGTATAATGAACACTTAAAAAGATCGTTTTTGCAATGTTGATTTATTTACAGGTTCCAAAGACAATTTTAAAAAACAAATAATGGACAACTTACTGCAACCTTAGATCGTTTATTTTTATTTTCTAATTTATCTTGAAATTAACTAAAAGTAACACATTTCTCTTTCTTTTCTCTTTTTACGTACATACAGCAAACACATTAATATATAGTAACATTCCAATTAAAACTTAAAAGGATGTAGGCATATATATTATACATATATATATTATACATATATTTAAATATATTATTAATCATACTTACATTTATTTTAGCAGCTTTATTATACTTACCGATGAAAGTAGTTAACTTATTGATTTGTATCATTAGATTTGTATTTTTGTTCACCTTGAGTTTGTTAAATTATTAAACTGTTTAACGTTAAACATATAATGTGCATCTGTCGTGGATAACTATTATTGGCCACTCATGTAATTATATTATGAAACACACTGTTTATATCAACCGCTGTTGTTATCCCATAAATAAATAAATATTAAAATAATGTCAATAAATCAAATTAATATAAAAAAGTCAATTAATTAAATAGGTTATGTCATCCCTTGAATGTCAAAAACTCATTTATGGAATAAAAACACCCTTCCACAAGCCAATTATTTAATTTTTTTCTAAATAAGTTGATGGGCAATTCTCTTATTACTCTAGGTATCCTATTGTATATTTTTACCACCATACTATGACAATTTTTTTGGTGTAATGTGCTTACGGATCTAGTCACAGCGAGTTTAGTTTTATCCCTTGAGAGGTAATTTTTGTGTTCGCACGCTTTTGTAAATAAATGTGGCTGGTTTTTGACAAACATCGCTATTTCAAGTATGTACAGAGAGATTACTGTGAGTATTTTGTTCATCTTGAATAATGGTCTACATGAATCTAGAGGCCCGGCACCAGAAATGGCTCTTATACACTTTTTTTGGGAGAAGAGTACTTTGTTAATTTCTGTGGAGTTGCCCCATAGTAGTACTCCATATCTGAGCACAGATCCAATATATCCGTGGTAGGCGGATAGGGCAGCTTTATGACCTGCGTGTTTAGTTAGGTTTCTAAGTGCGTAGACAAATTTATTAATACGTGTGCAAACAGTTTGAATGTGCGCTTTCCAATTGCAGTGTGTGTCAAGGGTAATACCGAGGAATTTTATATCATCTACTTCTTGGATTTCCTTTTTATACTCATCTATTATAATTTTATCATATTTATTCTTGTAATTGTGAAATTGTACTATTTTAGTTTTATTCAGGTTTGCTGTAAGATTATTTGCATTTAACCAGTCTGTTACGGTTGCAATTGTGGATTTTATTTGTTCATTATATCTATCAAGATCACATTTGTCTGAGATGATAACTGATATATCATCTGCAAAGAGTACACATTTGTGTTGTATTATGCTTGGGATATCGTTAATATAGATTAGGAAGAGTAACGGCCCTATCACACTGCCCTGCGGGACTCCAAATTTATTCACTCTATACTCTGAGCTGAAAGATTCAGTAATAAATTTTTCATTAATGCGAGTAATTTGAACACTCTGTTTTCGGTCAGAGAGATAGCTTTGTATCCACTTTAGGGCTTGCCCTCTGATACCATAGCGATCGCATTTGTTCAGCAAGATTTTATGACTAACGACATCGAATGCCTTGCTCATGTCAAAGAATATTGCAGTGACCCGTTTTTTTTCATCAATATTCTTAGTGATATGTTGAATTAGTGAATATGCAGCTAACGTTGTTGATTTGCTTTTCTGAAATCCATTTTGTTCTTCAACTATAACTTTAAATTCATTAAGAAAATTCGATATCCTAGTGTACATTAACCTTTCAAATAATTTAGATAATATAGGGATAAGCGTTATAGGTCTGTAGTTAGCCAAATCACTTTTACTACCTTTTTTATACAATGGCTTTACGATTGAAAGTTTGAGTTTATCAGGGAACACTCCATGGTAAAACGAGAGGTTAATAAGATGAGACAATATCTTTGAAATCTCATTACTACACTGTTTTAATATAAAAGTCGAAATATTATCGTAACCTACTGAATTAGTGTTTTTCAATGAATTTAGCGCTTTTACTACTTCATTTTCAGATGTTGGTTTTATAAAGATAGTGGGTTCAATATTTTTTAATAATTTATAATTTGGTACTGGTTTCTTATCTATATTAGTAGTAGCAATGAAGTGATCGTTAAATGATGTAGCTATCTCAATTGGGTCCACAATATGTTTATCATTATTTTTTACGTATTTAATATGCTCCTGTATGTTAGTATCGCCTATTTTTTCCTTTATTAATGTCCATGTGGCTTGACACTTGTTTTTTGCGTTGTGTATAAACTTATCATTAACATTCCTTTTTGAATGCACGATACACCTCTTTAATATTTTTTCGTATTTTGTATATAAATCTCTATTATTTTTAGTACTGTTTTTATAGAAATTATATCTAAGACGTCGTTTTGTTTTTGACGACTTTTGGATGCCCTTTGTTATCCATTTAGGAGTTTTCGAGTGTGATTTCATTTTAATTTTAATAACGGGAAAGCAAAGGTTATAAAACATCACAAAAGTCTCGTGAAACAAATTAAACGCTCGATTACAATCTTCTTCTTCAAATATATTATTCCACGATAGGTTACATAAACATTCTTTAAATTTAATTATATTATCGTTATTATAGTCGCGTTTATTTATATACCAGTGTGTCAATTTAGGTTGTGGTTTATTTACTGGAAAACATAATGTTTGGCAGTGTCATGATCCGACAGAAATAATTGAAAGACTTTACTTGATGCACCGCTAATGTTACTGATTATGTGGTCTATGCATGACTGTTGTCGCGTAGGTTGGTGTATGTGTAGTTGTAAATTATAATTTAGTAGTATTCCCTTTAAATTCTTACTAGCATTATTTATTTTTAACGTATCAATATTAAGGTCCCCTGCTAAAATAATATTTTTGACTGAGCGCTTACATAATTTAAATAACAATAATTCGAGTTTTTCAAAGAATACAGATATATCTGCATTTGCAACTTACCTACTTACTAAATAAAATTACAATGTGTTTACCCATTTTAAATCATAAAAATGGCTAATCAGCAATAGTTTCCTTGTATGTGTTTTTTTATTAGTTTCCATCACAAAATATTGTTAAGTTTAGATTTTAGGCTAGCAACATTAAGTCGTTCATTATTGTGTCTAAAACTTGAGTGTATTTATTTATTTTGAACGGGAAATCCTTGAAAAATATGGCGTAGATGTATTATTTAACGTTATTTTATTCACTAAAAGCATACATTTTTCATTACTAAGTGTCCTGTGAACCGAAAATGTCGGAATCAAGTTCAGTGGAAGATATTCCGGAGCAGTGTAAAGTAAGTTTTTAATGTTTATTTATCCTTTGTCTGTTGTTCATTTTGACCTTTGCTCGAATCACGAAGTGCCATTTTTATTATTGGTAAACAACAGAGCAAGGAATGCATGTTTTTTTTTTTACCAAGGACAAAAAATATTGCGTCATAAAGTAATGAGTGTAGGTGAAATACGAGTGCGGCAAGTGCGCTAATTCTCATTGATATCAATTTTATGGCGCAAAAGGCGCGTTCCAGAGAATTTTTGTTTTAATATAGTACATTTGGTTGTTAGCTAACTACAGATATTCGAGAGGTAAACAATACTTTTTTTCAAATTTGTTTTAGTTACACAATAGCATTATCATGTTATCATAACATGATAGGTAATTAATTCATATGTTGCTTTTATTATTACAATGTTCCTATGCTGTGAAGTAGGTACAAAACAGTATGTTTAGTGAAACTCAACACAGTATTCATATAAAGAAATGAGTGTAGTTTTTTTTAAATCTAGGGACAGTTCACACATGTCTATCTGATCCTAAACTAGACAGCCTACTATAATATTTTTCACATAGCATGGATACTGTGATGTTTGACATTTAAATATCAATGAAAATAATAGACGCTTCAATTAAAACCTATCAATTACAATACTCTAATATAATATAATAATAATTTAAGAGAGGTAGGGCACCATACTAGCGAGCAAGCCCGACTGAGGAAGGACCTCCACATTACAGAAGACCACAGCCAAATGACTACACACAGCGGTGTAGTTGTGTTCCTGTGTGTGAGTACAGGTCTCCAGAGCTCATTTAGAAATGCGTTTTGAAAGATACGTATTCCTATCCCAGGGTTACTTCCATCTTAAAGCCCTGGTGTAAAAAAATGGGTTGGCAACACGCAAGTGATACCTCTGGTAATGCAAGCGTCTATAGGCTACGGATACTGCTTAACATCAGGTGGGCCGTATGCTTGTTTGCCACCCAAGTAGTATAAAAAAAAAAAAAAAAAAACTCTAGGCTCTTGATCATTCAATTAGCCAATTGGGAAAAGATTTATTCAATCATTTTCTTTTATCTTCATCATAATACGTTCAATGTCACAGTACCTATACTATTCCAGTGCATGAGAAAGTGCTGTTGACGATTGCTGTGGCACAGTTTGATAGTGAGAATTTTTAAAATATAAAGACGCAATCGCACTCTAACAGACACGAGAAACAATATTGTGTATCCAGTTTTAATAATTGTGGGCAAATAACAAGAAAATATATGGTGTATTGTAATAAATTTATATATACTCACTATGTGTTATTTGGCAATAAAAACTTTAAAATAAAAAAATATATGTGTACTTAATACACTATAGGAATATGTATTTTAGTGTACAATAAAAGTTGGAACGAAGTTCCTTATCGCGCGTTGTGAAAGGGGACTAGATGGAAAAAATTCTTACAAAAAGTTGTCACAACACTTTTTGCTATAGTAAGCTAATGTAAGTAATGTAAGCTGTGCGGTGTGCGCATGTTTCGCTGTCTGTCTCTCTCTCTCTCTTATAGAAAGCAAGCCAGATAACATTATAATAATATATTTATATTAAAATATTAATATTATTAATTCATCATCTCAACCCATAAACGTCCCACTGCTGGGCACGGGTCTCCTCCAAACATTTGGAGGGATATTAGCCTACTAGATACCACGCTGGCCAGACGGGTTGGTATAGGGTTTTGTTTCGAGTTTTCCCTCTCTTGCGGGGGATATTGCCTGCTAGACTTACTTCCTTAGTCGACTCTTACGACACCCTCGGGATAGAAAGGGGTGGTGACATTAGTATATTATTAATTAAATAATAATTTAATTATTTATTTATATTTTTATTTTATTTTTTATTATGTTACATAATAAAAAATAAAAAATAAATATGTGTGTTATGTGGAACTTCGTTCCATCCGGGTGTCTCTTGACAGGTCTCAAGTTATTTTTTTCTTTTTTATATGGCAACCAGACCACTGGTCATGTCAGACCAATGATATTATAAAGAAAGATAAGCTATCTTCATACTGAGTGGCATTCAGTTCCCATATTTTTATTGATGTATACTTGCTTATACATATTATTACATTATACATTTATCCCGGGTGGCAGTATCAATGTGAATTTCACATTGTGTTTATTGTACTAATCAAATGATTCACCATCTGCTAACGGTAAAGGAAAACATTGTGAGGAAACCTACATGTCTTAGAAGAAATTCTAAAGACATACCTGATTCACCAACCCGCATTAGGCGAGTGTGAATTAAGGCTTAAAACTTCTCTCTCTTGATTGAGGAAAGGAAACCCATGCCAAGCAGTGGGACATACATGAGTTGCTATTATTAAATAGTATGAGAGGTAAGTGGATATAATTTTTTGATAGTGAATTGGCCGTAGGAAAAAATATGCTGACTTTTGTTTATTTTGACGTTCATAAGTATCATGTATTTGATCTAAATGAATAAATGACTGAGTTTGATATAATATTCTACTAGTGGCTGCCCGCGGCTTTGCATGCATGTACAAAACCATAGCTAGTGTGTTTTTAGTAGCCTATGTGTGAATAGGTATTTATTTATCATTAACAATTTTTACATTGTGTTTGATATATAGAAATAGATCCTATCGCTTAGCAATAAAATATCACTCCAACTGGATTACAAAAGAAAGACATTATAATAACAACATTGAATAAATTAAAATAAAAACATTATATTACAATAAAAAAAGATTATAAAATAATGTTATGTTATGTAGGAATCCTTACTAATATTATAAATGTGAAAGTTTGTGAGTATGGATGGATGGATGTTTGTCACTCTTTCACATAAAAACTACTAAACGGACCTGGATAAAATTTGGCACAGAGATAGATTATGATCTGGAATAACACATAGGCTACTTTTTACAGCGATAACCGACATCCAAGCGGGTGGAGCCGCCGGCAACAGCTAGTACATTAATAAGGTACACAATAAAATATAAAATATAGGTATACAATAAAATATTTCAGACTATATTCTATCTGTGTTAAATTCGATTCAGATTCATTTAGCCATTTTGATATGATTGAGTAACTAACATCTAAACTTTTGCATTTATAATCTTATATATAAAATTATCGTATCACGGTGTTTATAATTAAACTCCTCCGAAATGGCTTGACCGATTTTCGTGAAATTTTGTGTGCATATCGGTAAGGTCTGCGAATCGGACAACATCTATTTTTTATCCTCCTAAATGTTAAGGGTGGTCTCATACCTAAATTTTATTTTTTTGACAATTTTTTTTTGTTTTTATTTTTTTGTGATTCAGCATTAAAAATACATACAACCTATAATTTTCACCCCTCTACGACCAAACCCTATTTTAGTAGCATTACAACATTTGCTGGGTCCGCTAGTAGGTATTAGTATAGATTTATAGAGTTTAGTTAGTCTCTACATTAGTTCTAACCAAGTCACAGGTAGTAACTAATGAATAGGAATATTATGACGCCTAAACTATTGCCTTTTATTAAATTAATTAGTTTTTCATATTTAGGTTTAGTTAGTATAAATAAGTTTTTTCATATTATTAATTTATGTAATAAATGACATTTGAAAATTAAAGTTTAAATGAAATAATTGTATAGCTGTTAAATATTGAATGAAAAACCATATTAAATTCAAAACAATAACATTGCCTTGTTATGAAAAATTTGAATATTTCACATGGATAGACCTTGAAAGGTAGACACAGTTTCGATAAGCTTATCGATAATGGCATGCATACTAAAAATAGTATTACACAACTCATAGGTGAAACAGAATTTTACCAATTTTTCTCACATCCTAGCACCTCAAACATGCCGTACCGTATGATCCCAGAGGAATTTCTTACCACTTACGATTAGGTTGTGGAATGAGCTCCCTGCCAAAGTTTTCCCAAGAGACTATAGTATGGGGTTCTTGAAGAAAGGAGTTATAAGGTTTTTAAAGGATCGGCAACACGCGAGTGACACCACACTCCTGGTGTTGCAAGCGTCCATAGGCTACGGCAACTGCTTACCATCAGGCGGGTCGTATGCTTGTTTGCCACCTTGGTAGTATAATAAAAACTTCTAAAACTGACTTCAAAAATTAGTTAAATACCTACAAATATTGCAGAACCGCCGATACTAAAGGTCACTAACTTGACACATTGGGCCAACCTAAAACAATGTAGACCCTGTGGTCTACATTGTCTTAGGTTGGCCCAATGTGTTTAGCTGCGGACTATTGTGAACTAGAGGCACATCTCCACTTATTTTCGGTCTTAAATTTAACTTAGAAGAGTTTCTGTTCTCCAATACAACACTCCCCTTACGTCCGCTGATGCATCTCATGCGATGGGTCTCAAATCGGTCGCCTATCGCAGAGCAGTCTGACCTACAGGAGTCTGACGTCATAAATTTTTCATCTTTCCAGGATCTGTTCACCCAAGATGGTGTGCTTCTCAAGGCCTGCCTCGGGAGACCAGTCACGGACCTCAACAGCATCGGCATGCTTTGTATCGTCCAGAACCAAGACAGCACTAAGAGCATCGAATGGAGACCCAACGACCTGATCACCATCGACTCTGACACGCAGGACCAGGAGTGGGCGGTCGTCAACACTATTGGTATATCCATGTCTTACGCTAAAGGTATTTGAGATGAATATTTTATGGCTTGGGTTACAGGGTAAGGAGCCAGAATTGATTTGGAAGGAATGTACTTTGCTTTTGTGTTTTTTTTAAATATATTTTTTGTATATTGTACTTTAAATTTGCCCTCTCGTGTTTATAGCTATCCAAAGGCTTGGCAGGTAACCAAGGCGATTGGTTGATCAGAATATCACATTTTAATCTAGTATATAAAATTCTCGTGTCATAGTGTTCAACTTTGAAATCCTCCGAAACGGCTCGACCGATTTCCGTGAAATTTTGTGTGCATATTGGGTAGGTCTGGGAAACGGACAACATCTATTTTTCATCCCCCTAAATGTTAAGGGTGGTCCACCCCTAATTTTTTTATTGAATTTTTTAGACAACACTTTTTGTTTTTATTTTTTTGTGATTCGGCATTAAAAAATACATACAACCCTTATTTTCACCCCACTACGATCAACCCCTTTTTTTCAATAACAATATTACTATTTTAGTAGCAAAACAACGTTTGCTGGGTTAGCTAGTTAATTATAAATTTTTAGAAGTAGACATTTCTAAATAAGTTCTTATTCTCTTAACGTTTTGTCTTGCATTTCACCGTGTCCTAAAGGTTGGTCTAGTGGTTAGTGACTCTGACTGCTACGCCGGAGGTCGTGGGTTCGATTCCCACCCAGGACAAATCTTTGTGTGATGAGCTCGAATGTTTGTTCTGTGTCTGGGTGTAATTTATCTATAATATGTATGTATTTAGAAATATATAAGTATGTTTATCAGTTGTCTGGTTACCATAGTACAGGCTCTGCCTAGTTTGGGATCAGATAGCGATGTGTGAGTTGTCCCGAAAATATTATTATTATCCTCTTTATTTATTCTTACAACATATGATTTACATTTTTAAATATATAAAAAACAATAATAAAAAACCTATATATTTAAAAATATAAAAAACAGTTCCCCACCGGTATCGGGAACAAAGTCCAAGCTACCGGCGGTTAGGGCTCCAGAGACAGGAATCTCCTCACTATACGCGCCGTGTCGAGAAGCACTGCCTTCTGCATCAGACCCTTGATCCATCCACCCAATATTATTATTATTATTATTATATGGCGTTTTTTTACATTTTTCACAATTTAAAGCTGCGTTTCAACAATAAGATATGGACTGGTTATAATAACCAGTACGCATTATAACCAGTCCATATCTTAGTATCCGAAGAATCTGGGGGATAAGGAATACCTTATTCCCCGGATTCTTCGTTAGGCGTATTTGTTCCGAATCAAACAAAAGAGAAATCCGACGAAGCATCCTACGGATATCCTACGCCATATTATTATGTTAGATAGCGATAGAATTGATGGCCACTCCAAGGTTACTTACCATAAGAAAACCGTGACAAAATTTTACTACATCAAATCAGAATGTCAATGTTAAGGTTATTTAGTTGCCGATAAGGTATTTCATTACTACGACGACGTTGTTCAATGCGCGATAGAACCATAAAGTTTAACTTTACGTTACAATCAGAAACTCTAATCCGATCATCGATTTTGATAGGACAATTCCTGTACCTGTCTTATGTGCCTTATTCAATTTGTGTTTGTTTGAAAGGGATAGAAATATTTCGTCTTTTCGGATATATTGATTAGAGTGACGTAGGTAACGTCTGAGTCGAGAACCATATTTTAAAACCCGCAAAAATTAAGAGGTTTGTTTGATTGGCTGCCTATCTGCAGCGGTCAAACAGATGATCCAATTCTAATGCGAAAGCGAACAAAGACGTAAGAATTTAGGTCTTTGTTCAGCTTCTATTAAGCGAAGCGTTATTACAGCAGCAAACAGTAGAGCGAAAAGATATAATTATAATCCTATTATAATAAACTATTAGTATGAAAGACATGGCTATTGTTTGAGCAGTTCCCAGCAGAGGAACATTTAAGCTTGCTGTTTTGTATTCTTCACTTCTTGGCTAATCTTCTAGAAAGATCGCTGCGTGGTTTCATAGAAAATTTTCACCACCAGGTCGTCGCCAACGGACACTAAGCGGCAACATCACCTCAGACTACGCAACAGCACGTGCCCGCATCATCAAAATACCCATCGATGAGCTGAAGACCTTCAGAATAACCCGCAACAACCAACAAATGCAATTCTCAACCAAACCAGGGGTCTGGCAGACCACATTCTACTTCCAACATGGAAATGCTGAAATATTTGTTGCGTATCTAAAGAATCATATCAAAACAGCAAAGACCAGGCATGATAGGAACACGTATGTGGTGATAGAACCTAATATAGAGTCTCAGGTTCTGAACAGGTCTTTCGCAGAGTTGGATATCTTTACGGAAAATACGACAGACGTGGTTTGGAACTTGGTGTCAAATTTTAAGCAGAGACCTTATGAGACTACAATGGAGGCGTTTTCGAAATTGACTGATATCGGTAAGGATGTTTTTGGTTGCGTATTTAATACTTCTCAGGTGACTTGCAAGCATACGATTAGAGTGGTCAGGTGCGGATCCAGGGAGAGAGAGGGGGAACAATGGGTTCAATTGCCCCTCTCCCCTGGCTTGCGACTAATTCTTCCTAACTTTTTATATATCACTTTTTTGAAAGATTAAGTTAGTGAAAGGAGCAAAAGGATCCGCGCCTGCGGATCGAATAGGCCAAAAGTAAAATACTTTGGGTGGGAAAAGGTTTTTTAAAAATCCCTAAATGACTATTACACCACTTTGTGTAGTTATTTGGCTGTGTTCTTCTGTAAGGTAGTATGTAAGGTACTTCCTGAGTTGGGATTGCTCGCTTGTAAGTAAGGCACCATGCTTTATCCTTCTTGTCTTAGATTCTAAAACTGGCTGTTCAGTTTACAAACTCTTCAATTTTTAAACGAAAATCTATGTTTATATTTCAGTATACTATGGTAATGAAGGTATGAACGGCAAACGCGATGTCTCCGAGGAGGTAGCGGACCTTTTGACCAAAAGCATGAGCGCCATGGACGAAGTCACTACTGTCGTGAGAAATGATGAATACGAAGTGATTAGTGTCAAGCCTACGTTGCCACCGAGACCTAGTATACCTAGGTAAGTCGTTAGACTGATTGCTTAGGTCAAAAGTGTAATTCATTCATTTAGATCAAATACATGATACTTATGAACGTTATAAAAATAGCCTAGTTGTGTTCCTGTGTGTGAGTACAGGTCTCCAGCGCTCATTTAAGTATGCGTTTTGAAAGAAACGTATTCCTATCCCAGGGGAAAAAATGGGTTGGCAACATGCAAGTGATACTTCTGGTATTGCAAGCACCCATAGGCTACCGTAACTGCTTAACATCAGGCAGGCCGTATGCTTGTTTGCCACCTAAGTAGTGTAAAAAAAAAAAAAGTTACCGCACCTGGCTTTACCCGCGCGTATAATCCCACGGCAACAGTTATTCTTTTCGGGATATAGTAACCTTTGGCTTCCAGACTATAATCTATATCTGTTCCCAATTTGACGTATTAAATACCAAACATCCAGACTTTCGCATATTGTTTTCCTTGCATGAATGTTGGCTCTTTAGTAAACTGATCCCGCTCGAACTGATCCCGCGGGATCAGTTGACCTAATGTATATTTTAAATTGGTCAACTGATCCCGTTCCATAAATTTTATAATTAGACACCGAGAAAAGTGTTAGACTATTTAATATCGCCCAAATAATATTTAAGTTCACTTGTATTACTCTCAAGTTAGATGGGTATAGCTTAATTTTGTATTTTCATCCGGCAGAACTAAATATAGTTACGATCTTACGACTCGAGAGGCGGGCCGTGGGCACGACAACAAACATATTTTTCTACTGGGCACTAAATACGTTAAACGTTTTCTGTATGCCTGTACACATATGAGGGTAAGCACTTGTGGAGATAAATAAAAGTAAAATGTTCAAGACTTACAGTAGGTACATTTAATATGAGGAAGCGTAGAAGTCACAAGCACAAGCACAGAGTAAGTAGAAGCACAGAATAGCACAGAAGGAGTATGACAGTGAAGTAGACAGTTCAGAACAGTTCAGAAAACACATAGGACTTAGATATAGCGAGTAATTAGGCAAGTACGTGACAGCGGGCAGTGCTGCGGATGGCACGGGCTTCGCGTCGGATAGCTCGGTAACGACTGACTAGCGGCGGCGTTAGTTCCATGCGCCAACGCACCTCGTACGAGAACAATAGAACCGGTCTTGAGGTGCGCTTGCCCATTTGCTACAAACCGCGCGCCGTGTCGATATAGTATGTGTTTATATATTTTATGATATGTATGTGTTTAGTGTATGTATGTATATATAATATATATTATAGTTTTGTATATAAGTTTAACCTTGTATGTATGTGTCTGTGGGCCACATCACTCCCCCCCAGTGGCTGACTATGGTCGAAAATAGTCAGGAAAACGAACCACGCGTCCTGAACGTGTTTTTTTGGTGACATCCTGTGTAGGTACATTATCGCCTACGGGACCAGGATGAATTGAAATTGCAGGGGTAGGGTTAGAAGAAGCTGTAATAGGATCAGGGGTTGGGTCTATCAGTACGTAGGCCGGTTTGAGGCGGTCTATAGATACAGTGACCGATTTGCCCTTTAATAAAATTCTAAATGTTTTATCCCCTCGTTCTAGCACTTTATGGGGGCCGGAATAGGGAGGCTGCAAGGCACCTCTTACTGTATCGTCCCTTAGAAAAATATGGCTAGAAGAGGTTAAATCCTTATGAATAAAAATTTTATTCTTGCTATGACGTGCAGCTGGAATAGGCTGCAGCTTGACCGTAAATTGGCGGAGACGGGCGTGAAAATCGGACAAATCGACGGTTTCCGGTGGTACCGCCTGGAAAAATTCTCCCGGCAGCCGCAAGGGTTCTCCGTACACTAGCTCGGCTGAAGAGGAGTGAAGATCCTCTTTGTATGCGCTTCTAATTCCTAATAGCACGAGCGGTAGTGTGTCCACCCAATTGCAGTCAGCGTGACACATTATTGCGGCTTTAAGTTGACGGTGGAATCGCTCCACTAAGCCGTTGCAAGCGGGGTGGTATGCGGTTGTTCTGCGATGCTTGAATCCAGTCACTTTTCCAAGGTATTGGAAAAGTGAAGATTCAAACTGTCGCCCGCGATCGGTGACTATATCGAATGGACATCCAAATCTGGATATCCAAGATATTAACGCCTTTCCCACTGTCTCCGCTGTCATGTCCGTCATAGGAATGACTTCAGGCCAGCGTGTGAAGCGATCCACGACCGTCAAACAATACCGATAACCTTGCGAGACTGGTAAGGGTCCAACAATGTCGGTGTGTAAAAAAGAAAAACGTGCTCGAGGTAGTTCGAAAGTGCCATGTGGGGATGCCACATGTCTATGGACCTTTGAGCGTTGGCAGGCTAAACACTTTTGTGACCACTCTCTGCAGTCTTTTCGCACTCCAGGCCAAACAAAACGCTCTGCTACTAATTTGGCAGTTGCGTTGGCGCCTGGGTGGCTAAGACTATGGAGACTTTCAAATACTCGCCTTCTTAGAGGCTTAGTAACGAAAGGTCTTGGAGAGGAGGTGCTGACGTCACAGTAAAGCTCTGTCAGACCGTCACCTACTTTCGATATCTTCAGCCGAAGTGATGATCCATCAGCGATGAGTTGAGAAAGCTCTTGGTCGGCAGTTTGTGACGCAGCCAGCTCGTCAAAATCGATGGGTGTCTGCAGTTCATCAACTCGAGATAATGTATCGGCCACCACATTATTTTTGCCAGATATATGTCTGATATCGGTTGTGAACTGCGCGATGTAGTCGAAATGACGAAACTGTCTTGGAGAACAATTAGCTTTTCTCTCATTGTAAGCGTAAGTGAGCGGCTTGTGGTCGGTATATACTACGAAGTGTCTCGCCTCCAGCATATGGCGAAAGTATTTAATGCCTTCGTAGATGGCCAATAGCTCGCGGTCGTAAGGCGAATATTTTTGTTGCGCCGGGCTAAATTTCCGCGAGAAGAAACCGAGAGGTTGCCAAAAGTCGTCTTTAAATTGCTGCAATACGGCACCCATTGCCAGGTCAGACGCATCTGTAACCAGAGCGAGTTTGGCCTGACAATCCGGGAATGCAAGCATAGCAGCCTCAGACAGGCTAGCCTTACACTTTGCAAATGCTGATAAAGCATCACCAGACAGCACTATAGGGTCAGAACCTTTTACAGAGCCAGTAAGCAGAGCGTTTAAAGGGGCTTGAATCTCGGCTGAATGAGCTAAGAATCGCCTGTAAAAATTCATCATGCCTAGGAAACGTCTAAGCTGCTTGACGGTTTTGGGACAGGGAAAATCAACTATAGCCTCTACTTTTGCTTTTAATGGTTTGACACCCGATGCTGAAATCTTATGACCTAAAAATGTTACTTCGGAGGCTCCGAAAACACATTTTGCAGCGTTGATAAGGACACCGAATTCCTTCATACGAGTGAAAAGTTGCTGAAGGTGTGCCTCATGTAGTGCTTCATTTTTGGAGAATACCACGAAATCATCGATGAAGCAGTAACAAAAATCGAGTCCTCTCGTCATTTCGTCGACGAACCTTTGAAAGGTTTGGCCTGCGTTGCGCAGACCAAAGGTCATAAACGGGAACTCGTAAAGGCCAAATGGAGTGGATATAGCGGTCTTTGGGATATCAGCTTTATGGATCGGCAATTGATTGTAAGCTTTCATTAAATCTATCGTCGAAAAGACAGTACAACCAGCCATGCTATGGTCGAAGTCATGGATGTGCCTGATTGGGTAACGATCAGGGATAGTACGAGCGTTGAGCAATCTATAATCGCCGCATGGTCGCCAGGTGTTGTCCTTTTTAGGAGCGAGATGAAGTGGAGAGGCCCAGGGACTCTCTGATGGACGCGCCGTACCGTTCGCCAACATCAATTCAAATTCCCGTTTAGCTATAGCCAGTTTATCCGGGGCTAACCTGCGTGGAGTACAAAACACAGGGGGGCCGGGTGTGGTACGAATGAAGTGTACGGTGTTGTGCTTAGGTGTGATGGGTGTGCCAGAAGGGCGTGTTATTTCGGGAAAGAGATCCAAAATCCGATGGAAACGCGTGGCACCCGTTGCAACTTTTACTGAAAAAATTTCAATATTGGCAAGTACAGCTTTTGACGACAATGTTGTCATATTATCTATTAAGCGTTGGTTCCTTACATCTACAATTAGGTTGTAATGGCTAAGAAAATCTACGCCAATGATTGCTTTCGTTACATTAGCAACAGTAAACCTCCAAGGAAAGTTACGCCTTAAACCTAAATTTAAGTTGAGCTCAATACAACCAAAAGTATCAATTACAGTTCCGTTTGCAGCACATAATTGAAAGTCCGTTTTATTTCGGCGGTCTCGTAACGCGGATCGAGGGTAAACACAAAGGTCACTTCCAGTGTCTATCAAAAATTGGATGTTCGATCCCTGGTCGGTGACGAAGAGGCGACCTGTAGCGGTGGGACAGTAGTCAGTCGCCATTACTGACTGCCCCTGGAGTTTTCCGCCTTCCCGTAGTCGCAGGGCTTTATACATATCCGAGCCGCTGCTCCATGTTTAGCGTGATACCAGCACAATGGGAATCTTCTATAGCTGGAGTCCGACCGGTTCCTGTTGCCCGACGATGATCGACGGCGTTCGCGAGGTCTAGAGCGCTCGTGGGAAAATCGGGAAGTCCTCGTGTGCTCGTCCAGCTTCTTTGCGAGTGCCTGAACCATTTGTTTCAGCTCAGCGATTTCACCGGCTGCGTTGGGAACACTTGATGAGCTGGATGTGGCTGCGACTTGCATTGGTGACGTAACTTCCTGCACTCGGTCCGCTAGGTCTGCGAGTTGCTCTAGGGGCTGCGTAGTCTGACAAGCCAAGACGGTCTGGATATAGGGAGGCAGGCGATTACTCCAAATGCTCTTCACAAAGTCTTCAGGTACCGAAGGACCGGCCAAGTCCTGCAAGTGTCTCAAGAACTGGGATGGCTTCCTGTCTCCCAATTCTTCGTGAGTCAGCAGTTGCCTAACTTTCTTCTCATGTGACGCGCACAAACGTTTGATCAGCTCAGTCTTAATTTTTTTATACCGATCGGTATCAGGAGGACTAATGATAATATCCTTTACTGACTTAGCGTACTGAATGTCCAAATTGTTTGTCACATTGTTAAACTTCGCTAGGTCATCTGTGATGCCGTGCGTCGAAAACTGACTTTCCAGCATAGCGAACCAAAGTTCCGGGTCCTCCGGAGAGAATGCTGGCACCTTCAGTCGTAATGGTCGGACGGGCGGTGTGTCGACACAAGTGGACAACCGCGCTTTGCGAGTCGGCCGCGTGGTTACTTTGCTGGCTTTATCTGAATCGCAAGTTTTCACCGAATCATTACTGCTGTCGCTCATTTTCACAAATTGTCGTGTTCTTACGGGGTCACCAGTGAGGGTAAGCACTTGTGGAGATAAATAAAAGTAAAATGTTCAAGACTTACAGTAGGTACATTTAATATGAGGAAGCGTAGAAGTCACAAGCACAAGCACAGAGTAAGTAGAAGCACAGAATAGCACAGAAGGAGTATGACAGTGAAGTAGACAGTTCAGAACAGTTCAGAAAACACATAGGACTTAGATATAGCGAGTAATTAGGCAAGTACGTGACAGCGGGCAGTGCTGCGGATGGCACGGGCTTCGCGTCGGATAGCTCGGTAACGACTGACTAGCGGCGGCGTTAGTTCCATGCGCCAACGCACCTCGTACGAGAACAATAGAACCGGTCTTGAGGTGCGCTTGCCCATTTGCTACAAACCGCGCGCCGTGTCGATATAGTATGTGTTTATATATTTTATGATATGTATGTGTTTAGTGTATGTATGTATATATAATATATATTATAGTTTTGTATATAAGTTTAACCTTGTATGTATGTGTCTGTGGGCCACACATATTTCAAAATATACAATAGAGTTTTGCCTAATTTAAAAGTGGGACCAGTTGACAAAAGAAAAGTAATAAAATTATTAATTAAGTCAACTCAACCCTCGGGATCAGTTTAGAGTGGGATCAGTTTACTAAAGAGCCGAATGTTACTATACATAAAATGTATATAAGTAGATAGTATTAAGTATAATCCTATCAGTTAAGTAATTATAATTGGTTGAAACATATCATGACATATGATGAACATGTGCCGTACGATAAAGATTCATTCAGTTGGTTCTTTGTTCACTTATCAATCAGAATAATGATTAGAATTGTTGGGCTTATCTAAAACTGCGTATCTCGCTGCATATTATATACCTACATACTACCGTCATTGTTAATTTAAAATATCCCATGTGTAAAAAGAATCAACCAAAACAAAATGCTATCCTGCCTGCAAAAAATGTTAGAAGATATTTGTATTTGTATTGTATTTGCCTCGGTGGTCCAGTGGCCGCAGTATGCGCCTGCAGTGCACGAGGTTGTGGGTTCCATTCCCACATAAGTCAAAACTTTGTGTGACCCACAATGAATTGTTCTGAGTCTGGTTGTAATTTGTGTCCGTTGATTGTACGTTTGTAAAATCCCCTGCGACACAGAGTTTGTTCTATAGTGCGGGAGTTGTCTATAAAAAAAAATTAACAATATTTAGTCATATTTTATTGTTAAGGATTTCTTACAAGTCATATTTTATTACAACATAATACAATTTGTTCATGTCAATTAAAATAAAACATAATAATGTCAGTAGAATAAAATAATGTCAAAATATTAAATTTCAATAATAATGTGAAATAATAACAATTTCAAAATTTCATCATTATGAATAGAATGCTTGCTTAATAGCCATTTCTTCAGGTGAAATTTAAAGCCCCACCCAAACTACCAAACCCGTCTGGCCAGTAGTAGGCTAATATGTCTTCCAAGTGTATGGAGGAGACCCGTGGTAATGCTAAAGCCGGCACTGCCTACTCTCTCTCTCTCTCGAGAGAGAGAGAGAGTAGGCAGTGCCGACCACAGCTAAATAACTACACAGTGGTGTAGTTGTGTTCCTGTGTGTGAGTACAGGTCTCCAGCGCTCATTTAGGTATGCGTTTTGAAAGAAACGTATTCCTATCTCAAGGATACTCCTATCTTAAAGTCCTGGAGTAAAAAAATGGGTTGGCAACACGCAAGTGATACCTCTGGTATTGCAGGTGTCCTTAGGCTACAGTAACTGCTTAACATCGGACGGGCCGTATGATTGTTTGCCACCCAAGTAGTATAAAAAAAACTAATAAATAAATTAAAAAAATCGATTTATATGTCGACTGTTACAGAGGTACACCACTATCAACAGAGAAATGGGAGGGCCTCCAAGACACGGAGGGTAGAGTTACAGAAGTGGAAGGAGTTCGACAACTTATATTCAGAGGAGTGAGTATTGTTTCAATTCTAGATTTTATATAGACCCGAAATTCGCAAGATGGTGCTGGTATAAAATTATAATAATAATTTTAGGTCTTGATCAATAAGTGCCTGCATACCTGGTATAGGCACTTATTGATCAAGACCTAAAATTATTATTATAATTTTCAGCCTATCTGCAGGGAAAACGCCTCCCTTTCTTTTGTCCACTCAACCCTATATAATAATAATATTTTTTAATAATAAACCCAAAGCCCAAACTAAGTAGAGCCTGTACTATGGCAACCAGACAACTGATAAACATACTTATATATTTCTAAATACATAAATAACACCCAGACACAGAACAAACATTTATGCTCATCACACAAAGATTTGTCCTGGGTGGGAATCGAACCTACGACCTCCGGCGTAGCAGTCAGAGTCACTAACCACTAGACCAACAGGCCAGTCGAATAATATACTATCTTAGTCTTATCGACACATTACTATTTGTTGCTACACAACAAAATTGACAATCCAAGTGCGTTGTGTCGTTGTTCTCTGTCTGTGCCTTACCAGCCCCTCTAGACAAGTGGCATATGTGATAGTCTAATCGAAAAGTCAAAAAACTAAATGTATGGGATTTGACGTAAGTTTACGACATTATATCGTAGACTTACGTCAAATCCCATACATTTGTTTTTTTGACTTTTCTTATTATTGTTTATGCCACTTGTCTAGAGGCTCTGTACACGCGGCTGCGCTCGCGTCACCTGCTGGCAATGCCTGCGGTACGTACGTGCACGCCGCTATTTGCTCCAACTAATCAGGCTATAGGACTGCTTAACTCGCTGATTGCTCAATACCCAGAAGTTGACATTTTTAACAGCAAATTAGGCCAATTTGTTAATTTATGTCTTTTCTACCTATGTAATCATTTATAAGTAATTACTGTATTGTATTTTGGTTCACTGCACGTGTAGGGTAACTGTGAGTGCAGTGAACAACTGAAATATAAATAAATAAATATATCGAGGACTCTGAGAGAATCTGGACCCGTCGAGATGCCGTTAGATATTTTTTCCAAAAATTGCTACATCAAAGAAAATGTAATTAAAAAGAGCATAATAGCATCTAAGTTATACGAAATAGTTGGCCATAAATAGGAAAATATAAAAAAAAAATGACAAAAAGAATCTCTCCGGCGGGGAATCGAACCCCGGTCTCCCGCGTGACAGGCGGGGATACTGACCACTATACTACCGAAGACTTGTTCTAAGCTGACGAAATTAAGGTTCATTATATCAATGGTAATGATTTTAACCATGGGACACTGATATGTAGTTTTTTTTGTACGAAGAAACATTTTTTTTTTGTTTTAGTTTTTTCCTTTTCTATGCGCTCGGTGTTAGAAGCATCTGCTTGAGAGCAATATTAATTAATTTTTTAATATAATATGGTGTGTTGTGGGTTCGATTCCCACACAAGACAAACATTTTGTGTTGCACAATTGGTTGGTTCGAGTCTGGGTGTAATTTGTGTGCATTAATTTTAAGTATGTAAAGTCCTCCGCGACACAGTGCTTTGTCTTTAGTATATATATACCTACACCTCTACCTATCCCCTCAGAGAGAAAAGGTTACCACTTATATGATGGTATGTGTGTTATACTTTGTAACGTGCTTTTTTTTTATAACCAGGGTGTAGCACACTCAATAAGACAGTCAGTATGGAAGTACCTCTTGGACTATTATCCTTGGCACATGACACATGCAGAACTAAGAGTCTTGCAGAAGAAGAGGACTGAGGAGTACTTCTCCATGAAGCTGCAGTGGAGGTCCATGACTGAGGGACAGGAGGCCAGGTTTGTTCCTATTATTGTATTTAATTTGTTAAGGAAAACTGTCTTATTTATATAATTACTAGCTGTTGCCCGCGGCTTCGCCCGCGTGGATGTCGGTTATCGCTGCATAAAGTAGCCTTTGTGTTATTCCAGACCATAATCTATCTCTGTGCCAAATTTCATTCAGATCCGTTCTGTAGTTTTTACGTGAAAGAGTAACAAACATCCATCCATCCATTCTCACAAACTTTCACATTTATAATTTAAGTAAGGATTTATACTACTTAGATTACAAACAATCATACGATCCTCTTGATGGTTAAAAGTCACCGTACCCTATGGACGCTTGCAATACCAGAAGTGTTAATTGCGTGTTGCTGGTCCAAAAAAATTAACATCACGTTATTTTTATGGAGTATCCTTGGGATAGAAATACGTTTCGTCATTTTTAATTTTCCTCATCTCTTTAGGAAGAGACGCCTACTGCTGACACCAATTGTAACAGAAATTTGTTTTTTTTAACAACTCCCGCACTAGAGAACAAGCTCTGTGTCGCGGGGGACTTTCCAAACATACAATTAACGGACAAAAATTACACCCAGACTCAGAACAATTCTTTATGGGTCACACAAAGTTTTGTCCTGTGTGGGAATCGAACCTACAACCTCGTGCACAGCAGGCGCATATTGCGGCCACTGGACCACCAAGGCAGTCAAAATTTTATCATCCAACTATTAATTACTTTGTAACACACGTTTTTAACACAAAAAGTGCTAAAAACGAGCTTTGGAAACCTGCTATTTTTTTTTTTTTATACTACCAAGGTGGCAAACAAGCATACGGCCCGCCTGATAGTAAGCAGTTGCCGTAGCCTATGGACGTTTGCAACACCAAGGGTGTCACTCACGCGTTTAAAAACCTTGTAACTCCTTTCTTGAAAAACCCCATGCTATAGTCTCTTGGGAAAACCTCGGCAGGGAGCTCATTCCACAGCCTAATCGTTATGTTTAGCTGCGTCCCCATCGGGCGTGTTTTGGCTCGCGAGCGCAAAGCTCTTCTACAGAACAGATATATTAGTGGAGGCGTGCCTCGCGAGGCCAGGCTCGCGGCCGCACGACGAGGCTGCCGCGCGAGCCCGGGCGCCCGCTGGGGTTATTTTGTATGCGATAAACAAAAACAAAAAGCGGTGGTGGCCGAGTGGGAAAGTAACCGACTTGCACGCAAGAGGTGCGAGTTCGATCCCGCGTAGTACCAATGTGAATTTCACTTTGTGGAGTTTATATGTAGGAATCAAATGATTCACCATCTGCTAACGGTGAAGGAAAACATCGTGAGGAAACCCACATATCTTAGAAGTAATTCTAAAGACATGTCAGATTCACCAACCCGCATTAGGCCAGCGTGTGTGAATTAAGGCCTAAACCCTCTCTCTCTCTTGATAGAGGAGAGGAGACCCGTGCCCAGCAGTGGGACATATATGGGTTGCTATTATTATAAACAAAAACAATATCTTTACAGGTTTTCAGAATACAGAGATAGAAAGAGTCTCGTAGAAAAAGACGTCAATCGAACAGACAGAACTCATCCCTTCTACGCCGGAGACAACAATCCGAACTTGATGGTGTTACAAGATATACTGATGACTTACGTCATGTACAACTTTGATCTAGGATACGTTCAGGGCATGAGCGATATACTAGCACCGTTACTGCTGTTACTCGGACATGAGGTCGATAGTTTCTGGTGTTTTGTTGGATTTATGGATAAAATTGTGAGTATTTTGAAAAGAAATAGAGTAGGACCTCCACCTTATAGAAGACCACAGCCAAATAACTACACACAGTAGTGTAATTGTATTCTTATATGTGACAAATCTCAATAGTCATTTAGGGATGCGATTTTTTAAATATCGGTTTTTAGTTCGAAAAGTGTTCAGTGTCAACCTTATGATAGTTTCTAGCAATATACACATATTACATAGGATGTAACATAGCTGGTGAAATAAAGGGGTAGGCAGAGCTCTAAGTCATCCCAAAGACGTGAATCGAACAGACAGAACTCATCCGTTCTACGCTGGAGACAACAATCCGAACTTGATGGTGTTACAAGATATACTGATGACTTACGTCATGTACAACTTTGATCTGGGATACGTTCAGGGCATGAGCGATATACTAGCACCGTTACTGCTGTTACTCGGACATGAGGTCGATAGTTTCTGGTGTTTTGTTGGATTTATGGATAAAATTGTGAGTATTATAAAAAAAATGGGGCTTTTTATAAGCGAGCAAGCCCACCTGGGGAAGTACTTCCTCCTTATAGAAGACCACAGCCAAATAACTACATACAGTGGTGTAATAGTGTGTGTAAAAAAATGTCAATCGTCATTTAGTATGCGTTTTTTTATTATCGGGTGGTTTTGGATTGTTCTAAAAGTGCTCCGTATCTACCCTGAGATAGTGTATCTTAATGGGCTCACCCCCTTTCCCTTGGGTTAGGGTCCAAAAATAAAAATAATATGGTATTACTAACTGGTTCGGTCGTGGGTCTTTTATTTTAATTTTATTTTATTTATTTGGTACAGACTTAGACTTAAAAAGTATACAAATTTTGTTTACAGAATATAAATTTTAATCTGAAGCCCAATTAAGACTGTACACAGCATTCACAGATTACAAAGTTGCAATGAGTAGGTACTTCAAAAATAGAATAAAATTATATATTTTATACAACATAATATTATGAAGTGGACAAGAACAAAATCTTGAAAATGTTTACTTAATTTTGTAAACATTTTCAATATTTTCTTCCTCCGGTTTTTATGTTTGGAACTGATCCGAATGTATAGTAATTAATTCTGCTTTATGGTAAGCTGTTAACGAAGCCTATAAATACTTTGTTTTTTATCTAGGCATTTCGGGACAATCCCACCCACATGCCCACCGCTGTGACTCCTGTGAGCCAGGGTTAACAGCGAAGTAACCAACTGATACACCGAGTTTTGACACTCGTGCGTCCCGTGGACAACTAAACCTACTGTCTTGGACCCCGCAACGAATTTAATCAGAAGTAAATAGGAGGAGTCAGAAAGAAAAGTTTGCACTTCCCTCCATAGCAAAGCGGTTATTTAGGCATATTAACAGTATATACACAAACATTATCATAATATACATACATTTTAATAAAATAGCACGTGTCATACCAATCATAAATATGCACAGCATTTACTTAATAACACTTAACTAAAAGGAACAAAAAAAATGAGAGTTTATACTCATATAGCAACATTCTAAAATGTTGCTATGAAAAATATATAAGTAGTTAACGTTTATATGTTTCATATTGTGTAAACCTCTAAAACTTACCTTCCAGGCATCAAACTTCGACATGGACCAAGCAGGTATGAAACACCAACTACTGCAGCTTCAACAGTTGTTGATGTTTGCAAGCCCTGAGCTCGCCAACCACCTGTCTCAGAAGGACTCCGGGAACATGTACTTCTGCTTCCGATGGCTCCTCGTCTGGTTCAAACGGGAGTTCTCACACAGAGATATTATGAGGTTAGTCTTACAGTGGATTAAAATGGATTGAAATGCCGGATTTTCTTCTTTTTCTTTCCTGATCGGCGAAAAGGAGAGTGCGTCATGCTCGTGAACGGCAAATTTAATGTTAATAGCAACTCCCGCACCAGAGAATAATCCCTGTGTTGTGGAGAACTTCACAAACATACAATTAACGGGCACAAATTACATCCAAAATCAGGATTACGTTTTTTTTGTCTCGTTTAGGGATTGTACTTTGTTTGGTTGGATTTAACTTAAACCCCATGAGTGTACCAACCCAGTTTCTGTATATAGAGGGAGGAGAGTCAAATCAGACTGCCTTGGTGGTCCAGTGGGTACAGTATGTGCCTGCTGTACACGAGGTTGTGGGTTCGATTCCCACACAGGGACAAAACTTTGTGTGACCCACAGAGTTGTTCTGAGTCTGGGTTAAATTTGTGTCCGTTAATTGTATGTTTGTTAAGTCCCCTGCAACACAGAGCTTTCTCTCTAGTGCGGGAGTTGTCTTTTTAAAAAGAAAAATAAGGCTTAGTTTGTTACTTTGTTGGATTTTTTTAACAGATGGTCATTTCATTAGTGTTTAAAACACACCAACAATGTAATAACATGTTTTTAATCCCCGAAAGAGAGGCACAGCTTTTCCCGTACTGGAGAGAAATAATAATATATTCTTTTTATTACTTAAAAAATATATAAATAATAATATTTACTTAGTAAAATAAAGTATGTAGTAACATGAATATCTTATATTTTACAGGCTATGGGAAGTGTTATGGACAGGGTTGCCATGCGCAAATTTCCACTTATTAATATGTGTTGCCATACTTGATGCAGAGAAAGATATTCTTATCAGTAAAGATTATGGGTTCACTGAAATATTAAAAGTAAGTAGTTTTCTTTACTTTTTTTTTATACTACCAAGGAAGCTAACAAACATACGGCCCCTCATGTAACACCAAAGGTGTCACTCACGCGTTGCTGACCCTGTAAAAACTTTATAACTTCTTTCTTGAATAATATAGATAACAAACATACAACATTATTATGTACAAAGGCGAGCTTAACTCAAAGTTGAGTTCTCTTACAGCAAACCTTTGAGTGATGGAAAATGCAGCGGAAAGTAAAATCTATACTAATATTATAAAGCTAAAAACTCTCAGAAAGTACTGGTTCGATTAGAAAAAATCTTTTTCTTGTTAAATAGTGCATTTATCCTGGAAGGCTATTAATAGGAGCGGAGCAGTAGTGAGATATGTTGCATAATCAGGGAAAATATTCCAAATTACCACGCGGACGACCACTAGTAGTAAATAAAGTAAATTTTGTAAAATATTTCACCAGTATAATACAATATTATTACTGGTAGCAGCATAGACTGTATTGCATTTAAATATGATTAGAGATTATTGAATAAATGTCCTCGTTTACAACCGGTAGTAATTAATATTCATATATTTTTAATATATTTTCCAGCACGTAAACGACCTATCAATGTGCCTAGACGTGGACAAAATACTCAGCACAGCCGAAGGTATCTACCACCAGATAGTGTCGGCCCCGCACCTCAGTGACCAGATCCGGACCATCCTCGGTCTTCCCACCGTCACCACCACGTCTACTCACTCGGAGAGTGACGTCACAGACGAGCCGACGTCATCTAAGGCTAAAGAAAATGGTACGACTGAGCCGGTCAACATGTATGGACCGGACATGGAAGAAGTTATGTATCAAATAGGCTTAGACATGAATTTCTGAGGTGGTGATTATCTATTTTCCTATATCGCACCCTCAGTGGAAAAATGACATAAGTCGAAGCGTGTTCGTTTTGCAATTTACATCTTATTCTTTACTGTTTAGGTCCAAAATTGCCCAGTGACATTTTTCAAGTTACGCCAGTTTTCTACTAAGAATGCGATATGTGTATTTAGATGGCTGTAGTGGGTTTGGGCTTATGCTGAAATTGCTTTCATGAGTGTAGAAGTATCATAGAAATTGAAGATTTTATTTTGTTGTCAGGTCGATTTTCATTTGATTTTTTTTTTTATAAAAATGACAACTCCCGCACTAGAGAACAAGCTCTGTGTCGCGGGGGACTTTACAATCATACAATTAACGGACGCAAATTACACCCAGACTCGGAACAGTTCTTTATGAGTCACACAAAGTTTTGTCTGTGTGGGTATCGAACCCACAACCTCGTGCACAGCAGGCGCATAGTGCGGCCAATGTTATTTAGTCACCGCTCATTAGTTATCCATTTAAAGGATTTATAAATCGCACAATTTTTGTCTTTGTATAGGAATTAAACCACACGTCAAGCAGTGGTAAATAGCGAGTCATTGGAGCAATCGTTAACGATTGCTCCAATGACTCGCTATTTAAATTTAAATTTAAATAGTCCGGAGGTCAATATTATTGACCTCTTTGGTGATATTTATTTTTTTGTAGAGGTCAATATATTGTCAATAATATTGACCTATATTTGAATATGTATTGTTAATTTTGAACTCTGTTTAACATACTTATGTATACTAAAACTTTACTTACTGCCGTATATTTGATGGCTAACTTGCTTTTTAGTTAAATTGGAGAATCATCATCAGCCTACAGCCGTTCTTAGCATAGCTCTTTTCAAGTGTGCGCCACTTGCCATAAGCCTCGGTTTCTAGCATCCAGCTGCTTCCAGCCACATTGCGAAGATCGTCGCGATCATTGAACTAGCTTAAGAGGACTCTACACGACGTTTAGGTTGACTTATTTTTATTTATTTTTGTCCCTGGTTAACGGTCCTGACCGTATACATTCAGTCTTTTCATAGGTTACAAACCTATACAGATTTATTTTGTCTCCCGCTTTGCTATAGAGGGAAGTGGATTTTTTTTTTTCTAACTCCTCCTATTTACTTCTAATTAAATTCGTTGCGGGATTCAAATCCTGGCTTACAGGAGTCACAGCGGTGGGCATGTGGATGGGAATGTCCCGATTAGTATTTTCTCTGTCAACAATTACAAATTGACTGATAGAAATGACATTAATTGACCTCTAAACTTTTACACATCACCATCATCACAGCCAAAAACGTCCACTGCTGAACGTAAGCTCCCCCCCAAGCTTTTCCACGGCTCGCGGTCCTGTGAAAACTTTTACACTTATTAAGTAATAAAATTTCAGTGTGACCAATAAAAGTAACAGCTTACCTTTCTAACCCCACCTCTACACGTTAGGTATAACCCGTTTTTTTATAACTGTGCAGCTGTCAATGTCAAAATATTGCCATGTTGGCTGCATTGGAACAAAAGTAGGTATGTACAGTAATGTGAATAAAATCCATTTTTATTGTAACAAAGAGCAATACGAATACTCAACTAACGCAGACGATAGGAAAATGCACTGTGCTGAAATGGACAGGCGCTTGCGGGGGGGAGGTAGGAAGGGAAGCAGGCGGGGGAATACAATCATACCAACCTAACGATTTTGACCGCTCCAACTGCACAGTTTGAAAAAATGGGTTATATGTACATTTTATAGCAATTATACATCAGTAAAAATCGCCTTATTCTAGTCCTTGCAGTTTTATCAATAGGGGTCAAAATGTTTTATCAATTTGCTGTTCATGTATCAAATGCATGTATATCAAAGGAAAGTAAGCGGGCAAGTAAATTAAATCATGCCAACCTAACGATTTTGACAGCTCCCAACTGCACAGTCATAAAAATCGGGTTTTAATTAGCAACTTTATTTTTATACTATTGCATTTATTATGACTATGTTCTTGAGTGGCATTTATACATATATATTATTTAACTATCACTATATAAAAGATTGTTATCGAATGGATATAGTAACTAATCGAATATATAACTTTGTGTAGTTTTTCTTTAACATTAAAAGTATATACTGATACATTTATTAAACTATTTATTTACATTTTTATTTACAAGTAATTTACATCTACAACTATAAATCTAATAATAAAAACAAATTAAATTTTAAAAGTATATTATATAATTCATATTTGATGCGTTTTTTTAAATGAAGAAACGTTTTTCTATTCCAGGGCTATTCAATGAAAAGTGACCATTTTTTTGGGGCATTGTCCGATGCCTCTGGTATACTTTTTTAGCAAACTTATGGCAAACTTTTTTAGGCTACGGTACGGTATTAGGCCGTATGCTTATTTAATAACTCATCAACTAAAACACCGTTAGTTACCAAGCTCATGTCTAAGAACCCTAGTTGGGTTTGAAAGTATTTGCGCATATCAAATGTAAATAACTTCCAACATATATTATTTATATTGTAACTAACACCCACAGATTTTTTTAAAGATCACAGATATCTAATTCTACGCACATATTGGTTTAAAAGTTACTAAAAATAAAGTGATTTGTGGAAAATATATATTATCTGATAAAAAAATTTAACTAAAAAAGTTAACTTACCAAATGGCTTATATACTTCGGGTATTACCACGATCATGCAAATCAAGATTGCTTTAGATTGCTTGATGTTTCGACCAGGTTACACCGGCGGCCATGGTCTCAAGTTGACGGGTGAAGTGATATAATTAAGCATGATCGTGTTAATATCCGATTTTTGTTCCGTATGGAGATCGAATCAACAAAACGACACGTGACATCAGTGGTTACCATAGTAACCACTGATCCATCTTTGCAGCCTTTAAAATCATCTCAGCCGAAAGACGTCCACTGCTGGGCATAATTATTCTCTCGCAAAGATTTTCACGGCATTTTATTAGACAGATATAATAAAAATAATTATATATAATTCTGCATCTGGTTATATAATATTATTGCCTGCTATTTTGAACAAGCGATTTTTTAAATCTAAGATCATATTTGCACTAAAATATGGCATGCGGTTGCACTGCTACAGAAGCATAATTATTATCACTATCGATAGTTCAGCTTGATGAAGTCCACTGTTATACGTAGGCTCCCTAACTGCTAAAACTTTAGCACATAGCCCCCCTTACCACTAACACTGTCAACAGTGTTAGTAGTCGGTGGCCTACGTTCAAAAGGTAGGTCACCTAACTTCTAACACTGTTGAAAGTAGGTAAATATTACCTCAATGGCTGACCTGAAGCTGCTTGCATTCGGTACTTCCCTGCAGCTTTGGTTAAGTCATCTGTCCACTGAGTAGGAGGTTTCACAAGCTTTATATATTATGTATTTAATTGCAAGGTTTTTGTTACAAAGCAAAATAAGTAATATTAAGTAAATTATCATGAGCATACATATATATATCTGCATGTTCTTATTAAAATTCGAAAAGTAAATTAAAACATAACCAACAACACTCGGCGTAGTGTTGGTCACCACCCTAACCGCCACAAATGCAGTCCAGCTACTCTTTAAGTTGCAGTAGTTTATTTTTTTGTATAAATAATTGTATTTAAATTACTCACGCAAGAATGTCAAAAATGACAATATACAGCAAAAACGATAAAATATTAAAATGATGTATTTTTCTATTGCAGGATACGCTCGAATATAACGGATTACAAATACAAATAGTAACGAAAACAGTATGGGCGTTACTGTCGTAGCGACAAAGTACTACTCGACCAAGCCAGCTAGACGTTGGGGCGGGTAGGCCGCCTACTCTACTGATCACCTATATAACTTGGTCAATTAGTAATGTATAAGAATTCTTTAGTACTCGGCAAATAGTAAGTAAACAAACATACATTACTACCTGACCAAGCTAAATAGGCATTGAGGCGGGAAGGCCGTCTACTCGTCTGATCGCCTATTTCGCTTGACCAATTAGTAATGTATAAGCATTCACTAGTACTCGACAAATAGTAAGTAAACAAGGATAGCTACATTACTATCTGACCAAGCTAACTAGACCCTCGGGCGGGAAGGCCGCCTACCCGCCCGGACGCCTATCTGGCTTGGTTTTTTAGTTCTGTATAAATTATTCACTAGTACTCGACAAATAGTAATAATCAAGTAGACATTGCTATCCGACAAAGTTAGCGAGACGCTCGGGCGGGAAGGCCGCCTACCCATCCGAGCATCTAGATATCTTGGTCGGTTGTATATATTTATATTGTGTCGGTAACAGACTGCAGATATAGTGATATTTTTTATATTTTTATAAATACCGCTTTAAAATTTCTATGTAAGTTTGGCTCCTATTCAACTGTTTTGACTTGAGTGCCCCATCTAATATTTGTTTCATCGTCATTATCATTAGCCCTTTAATAATATTAAAATATTTATTTCTATACTAAATTACATTGTAATAAATTAATTGGTTTTTTGCTTCGACTTGTTAGCCAAGACTGTAGTTAAATTATTTATATTTGATCATATTATGTGAGGTATATAATTGGTTTGGATGATGATGATGATTATTATCTTAATCATCGTTTTATCCGAAAGACGTAATTGCTGGACATAGGCCTCTCCAAAGTATTTCCACGGCATTCAGTCCTGAGCTGACCTTGTCTGTAGACAGTCCGCAACCTTCACGAGGTCGTCGGTACTTGTGTTGAAGGCCTGTCCACGCTGCGTCTTCATTAATAAATTATTGTTATTAAACTGATCTAGTTTCATAAGTCTTATTTTTATTCTGAAAATCTTATCTTATTATTTTATTATTAGAATGCACTTTTAGCGCATCATGATTTTATATAACTCACTCAAAATTTATTTGGGTTACAAAGTAACACTTATGAAGGTTATAAATTTAGGTAAACTAGAAAGTTGATGTCAGCTAATTTATCTACGGTTAATTCGGTGATAAATTGGCTGACATTTATCTATAAACAGTGTCGTGCCAGGATGACAAATACTATTTATACTTAGGTCTTAATCCATTGTCTTAGATACATTTTAACCTAAACAAAAATGATGTCCCCATGTCAAAATCTAATATTAGATTCAAACTCACTCAAAAGCTACTTGAAGCACTAGTTTCAGTGAGTAGCCTAGGGCGTTGAGGTTAAGAGTGATAACCAGTATCGCTGTTGTGTATACCACAATAGCCAGAAAAAGTCACGCATTTTTCTTCGGTTTACACAAACTAATTAAACCTAAGCGTTTATTCTTTCGATTTGCACACTTTTAATATTAATAATGCAAAATTATGTTGCTGTTGTGTTGTGTTGACTTCTTATTTTTTTTAACTCTAGCCATAAATTAAAAAGCAATCGAATGTGAAGCAATGAATGTGTGCCTTTAAGATAGCACATAGCACGATTTTGGTACCTGTGACATGATGCTGTTAATTAATTTAGATTCTTGTTGTCTTGTTTATATGGTTCATATTTGCCTAACAACGATTTTGTCTAAGCATAGAATATATGAAAAGAATTAAGAGGATATTGAATTAGAAAAGATATTTCTTATTAATTGTATTATGTAAATTGATTGGATATGTAAGTGCCATTGTTGATTATAAATATGTATATTTTCTTGGGACATAGCACATTTGCCAAAAATATGGCGTTAAGCAGACAACAGATGGAGCTATATATATATTAATATAGTGAGCTATATTTCGCTATAGCAAGCGGTCACAAACGGTGGCTATGCTATTATATATATTTTTGCACTCATTAGCTCTGCGGCCGAAATATACCAAAATATATTCGTGCTATACCTACATGTCGATATATTTTGGTGACGTAATAAAAATATACGTTATAGCTGCGTCTGTGTTCACTCGCCAATTAAAAATAAAAATATTTGTTGCCACCGTTTCTACAGCTTACATAAAGGCTAATTTACACTATGCAAGTTTTGCAAACCGTCACTACACCTACATCTTTGTTTCAATGGTTGAGAAAACGGATGGCAAGTGTATACTACTGTATCCTATCTTAAACTTGCATTGTGTGAATGGTGGTTTACAATCCATTGACGTAGTCCTAAAGGAAAAAAAATCGGTCGTAGGACTGCACGTCGGTAATAAAAACTTCTTACTTGAACCTGAACGTAACAGTCACGTGAGTTGTGCTTTTCGTCATACCATAAGTGCCCAACATGCCTCAAGCAGTTTAACTTCAAAAACCTATAGATATGATGTTAAGTGAAGTAAGATTCAAAATACAAATCAATATAATCCAATTTTTCTAACTGTGCAGTTGTCATTGTCAAAATTTTGCTATATTGGCTGCATTAGAACAAAATTTCAATTATAAATAAAATCATTTTGATTTATATGTATAGGTAAATTATCTTAGAGAGATTTTTGTATTTGTAGTAGTGTTCGTATATGTACACGGATTCAAAATTTGAAATTTGAATTCCACTATACGGTCAGCAAATAAGGTTGTCACATTTTTATTATTTAAGTATTTATTTTGTGTAATATTTTTTGATCAATATTTTATTATTTTAACATTGTTAAATAAAAATGTTCCGATGATGATATATGCCAGAGGTAAACTTTGGCATCGTATGGTAAAATTAGTTTCGAGAGATTTTTGCAGCTGTAGTAGTATTTGTTTATGTTTATTAACAGGATTAATAATGTAATGATTGTTAACTATTTTAGTCTCTAGCTTATCATTGTTTAATGTTATTTGATGCAGTTGGTGTAACTGACTATAAAAAGTATAAAAAATATAAAAGTTCTCAATTATTTATTTCCTTATGTGCTGACCGTACACAACTACAAATGCAAAAATCTCTCTAAGATAATTTACCTATATTTGTATTATATCAAAGAGGGACATGGATACTCAAATAGCGCAGATGACACGAAAGTGCAGACCGTACTGACAGGGACAGGCGCCTGCGGGGAGGTAGAAAGAGAAGCGGGCGGGTGAATCCAACGCATCCCAACCTAACGATTTTGACAGCTCCAACTGCACAGTTTAAAAAATTGGGTTATATGTACATTTTATAGCAACTAAACATCAGTAAAAATCGCCTTATTCTGGTGCTTGCAGTTTTATCAATAGGGGTCAAAATATTTATCAATTTGCTGTTAAATGTGTCAATTGCATGTATATCAATATAAATATTCCTGTATTGTGTTAAATTTCGTTTTAATTACAAATTGTTTATGTAAGTTAAGCGTCTTATTGCCATTGTTTCATTATATTGTTTCGAATGTAATTATGGTTTAATTATATTCATTATTTTATTAAAGTTTCTGTACATGCACAGACTACTTTTAAATTGTTTTTTTATACCCCAAAATGAGTAACCCCCAAATGGGACATAAGATTTTTTAAATGTTTTATAATTACTATTAGAAATATCAGAATAAAATCCCACATGCCAGTTTGCCTTTATTTGGGACCGTTAAAGGAGAGTAATTGCAATAAATCTGCTTATGTAACAACATAAGCAGATTTATTCCAATTATTTACTCCCCCTTGTCAGCAAAACGCTGGTACCTATATCCATTATTCTTTTAATTTATTCTGTCTGTGGAAGAGATTAAGGCAACTGAAGCTCGCGGTAATTTCTTTACTCTGTTCTAAGTAAGTACCTAAACATATTTATTACTGGTGGGAATCCCCAAAAGTGAGTTTCGTTTTGAATCATAGGGGTGGGGTTGCTATAATATGTGTAAAAAAAGCAAATAACTACTGCTGACGTAATCACCTTCTAGACATTGTCACAAAAAAGTACTGGTTGGCAATTCATTCAAAATTTATATTATTTATTTATTATAATTACAATCTACATGCTTACATATAAATGAGATCAATTAATTTCTTTGTACTTTAGTTTACAAATTCAATACATTCATATTTATCTGTGAATGGGATTTCAAATGTACATTCAACCCGTATCTAGTTTGGTAAGATTTATCACACAAATGGCAATGGAAATTCTTCACTCCAGTATGAGTCAAAGAATGTCTTTGCAACTCCGATTTGGAGAAGAACCGTTTCCCACAACTATCACAACCATACTTCTTCTCCTTCAAATGATTCTTCCGTATATGAGAACTTCTTGAACTAGACGATATGAATGTTGCATTACACACTTCACATTTATGATTCCTTGTTCTTTTATGATTCCATAATACGTGGGAGTGTAGTCCGCCGGGGACTTTGAATTTCTTTGGACAAAATTTGCAGCTGTAGGGGCGGTCATTACTATGGGTTAACATATGAATTCGTATATATCCTGGGGGATATGATTTCCCGCATTGATCACATTGCCGTAAAACTCGTTCAGTTTTGTTTTTCTCTTTGTCTATGTTAGGTCTACAGGAGTGGGAGTTAAGTTCATCACCACTATAAAAGCCTTCCCAACAATTTTCACATAAATACGGCTTTAAATGTAGCTTTCGGTGCAAAACTAAGGAACGAAAGTCCTCAAATTTCTCATTGCAGTATTCACAATCTCTGCCTATTTCAGATTTTGTAGGATGGAGGTTTGCACAATGTTCATTTAGAGATCTAACAGAATGAAATTCTGCTTTGCATTCAACACAAAACAGCAATCTCATTTCATCTTCTATATGGTCTAGTTTCTTCTTTATTTTTCTTTTCTTAATATTTATATGGCAGTTTGGTTTTTGATCGTCAGATTCATAGTTACAGTCATAATTATCACTAGTTGACTCTAGAAGGTTAAAGCTATCTGTTATGGTTTTTGCACTAGAATCTATGAGCATTTTAAAAGAATATGTTATTGTTAATTGATGGACGCAATTGATACAAATATTCTCAGGATATGTTGGGTCTGGGGTTACCTGGAAAATAATGTTAAGATTATTATTTTTTTGTTGAACCCTCCAATACTAGGGAGCAGCAACTTAGGACTACAAACAAACAATATTCACAGACATAAATATAATTTTAAGTATGCATATACTCAAAACCATTTTTGTGGATTACTCAAAATTTTTGTCCAGTATATGTAAAGAACAAACTCAATGGTATATATTATGGCAAGGTAATCTAGCCAGTGAAATAAAACAGTAGGTACAATTTATTATTCATAGTTAAGTGGTGATAAGAGACCACTAGTATGGGTACCAACTGCAACTAATGTATTTGTATAGCCTATATTGCTTCCATCCAAAAATATAACATTTTTTTAGATTTTTAAATTTCCAATTTCAGTCCTAATTGTTGAGTTTCAATTGTCATTTCTTAAGCTGAAATTTAAGACATAGTGCTTCATCAGCGATACTTGCAAAGAAATAATATTAGTATCTTGGGACAACTCACATGACCATGGCCAGCTGATCCCAAACAAGGCAGAGCCTGTACTATGGCAACTGATAAACATACTAAATAGGTAACAAAATGTCTCAGCGACTTTTCTGTTAGTGCTACTAAACTGACGTAAAGCTCCAATATGTCAAAATTATACAGAAATTCAAGTAAAAACAAAATATTTACCTTATAGTTATAAAAATTCTGTAAGATATCTGAGAGGTGAACATCTTCACCGGCTATTAGTACGCTTGAGTATATGTGGCGCATATCTTTCTCACTACCCAGACAAGTACGACATCGAGATTTGTAATCCATATTGTTGAATTACATCAGAATTTCTTTATTAGTTCGATTTAATGTTAGATCGTCATTTTATTCGTAAATATAAATATATTATGTCAATATTGAACATTGTATCATAGACTATACACTTCATTGTATTGTCAGTCAATTGTCAAGTCCTGAAATATGTACCTACGTTCCGTTTTCCGAAATGTCAACATACGATTTTGCCGCTATGGAGAGTTGAGTTCCTTAACAAAAAGAAACTCCATTTTCCGAGGTGAATAGGTACTACTCGCGACACCTCTTATATAATAATATAATAAGTACTAGTGTCGCAACTCAAGCTTTCTAAAATTCGTGTCGATCAACGATATCCAGAGAGAACTGATTTTATTCCCACCTTCTAAACCTGCCACCTGAACACCACTTTGCCTGATCGGGAAATTCTAAACAGACTTTGAACTCCGTTCGCTCGAAGCGAGGAAAACCTGTTCTGGTGGGGATTTATAGACAATTCCAATCTGGAGTGCCATTGTGCCACGGTCAAGTTACCTGCTTTAGTATATATCAGGTGTCACGTGAGGGTGACCTTAGATCATTACCTACTGTTGGTACAGTAGCCTACACTCCTACTACACGAGGAACCTAATGACCTTACAGGGTTCTCCCGATCTCCCGGCGTGCCGAGCAAACTAAAGTAGGTACACGTTCAGTTCAGCTAAGATTATTAATGTCATGGGTCCATAATTGTACAATAAACTAGCAAGATATAGACACTTGATCACAGATGCTTCCAGCCTGAATAGTTTCAAAGGTCGCCTCAAACGCTGCCTTATCGAGTAAAAGTTTTACTCTGATCATAAATGAAACTAAATAGGTATATATTTCTAAAATGAATAAATTAAATTTAAATATTTTGTAATGGACATGAAATTATGAGTATATTATTAAGTACTTTGCCAACCATTGATTGCCTTGACTGTCTTGGTGGTCCAGTGGCCGCAGTATGCGCCTGCTGTGCACGAGGTTGTGGGTTCGATTCCCACACAGGACAAAACTTTGCGTGACCCACAAAGAGTTGTTCTGAGTCTGGGTGTAATTTGTGTCCGTCTCCCGCGACACAGAGCTTGTTCTCTAGTGCGGGAGGTGACTTTAAAAAAAATGATGTAAGTACCACATTTGATTATTATAATTTATGTTGATGTTGATCTTAAATATTTCTCCAATTTTTAACTGTATTGGTCTTACAATAAGATGGTACCAAGTTCCAATTCTTCTATCGCTTCCACTTTTTGTTTTTGTTAGTTTTGAAATATTTATAATAATGTATCTTAGTTAAAACGTTTTTGTTGATGATTAAAAATACCGGTATTATTTTACAATAAATGCGAGGTCACAGTTACGCGGTACCTAGCCTAGTATTTCGAATATCAAGTATTTATGACAAAGCAAGTATGAGGTTACAGTTACGCCGTATACCTAGTATTTCTGTTATAGGTTTTTCCAACATCTTGTAACAGTGACAGAACAGTATTTTTATAAAACCTGTAATTGTTATTACGCAAACTGTGGAACACGTATTATGACACGTAAAAGAAGCATAATATTGATAACGTAAAACATACGCCATCGAGAAGAACAATCCATTTTTATTGTATTCTGATTTGAGGAATGTTAGCATATACCCTGTTTGTTACTTTGAATTTGTTATAGTACAACATTGCTGCGCGTTCAAAGTACAAATATTTAAAATAAGCCTAGGTAAGTAATAATTTGGATGGAGAACTACATAAAACTTTTGAATACGATGTTCACAGAGCACTTTGGAATATAGACTATGACATAAACATCGAAATATTTTGTTGTCTATGATATTGTCAAATTTGACAATTCGCAATACGCGCATCAACAAAGACAAATGTTTTCTCAACCACCTGAAGATGACCGAAACAAAACATTTCAAAATTACCCTCGACAACTTTCAGTGAAATCATTAAAAAACAAAAATAAACGTAAGGGTAACAAGAAAAAAGCAAATAATAAGAAACAACAAGTGCAACCGCATTTTTCTATAAGGGCAATGTCTTCCTGGGCTGAGAACTTTACGCATGCTGCTACTTGGCAAATGAAGCACCAAATCGCATATTGGAAGTCTAAAGCCACCGCTTTGGAGTACGAAAATCAAATATTACATGAAATTATTCGGAAAAACTACTTGAATGTTGCACAAACAGTCCAGGATAACAGTGATTCAGAGAATGAAAATATTGCAGAACAAACTAGTAATGAATCTGAAAGTTCCGAGAACGAAGAGGATAATGAGGAATTTGAAGTAAGTGAAGAATATATACAGTTTTTAATGAACAATGCCAAGTATAAAGAAGATGCAAAACGCGAACGAGAGAGATTAAAAGCCATGCAAAATGCAGAGGAGGCTGAACCTGTCGAAATGGAAGCCGTACCAACGATAAGTGAAGAAGACAAAGAAGCAATATATAAAGAGTGTTATGGAGAGAATTGGCAAAAAATAGCTGCTTTAGAAATGTCTTTAAAATCACAGTTTTTAAATGCTTGTGATGGTGAGAGAGCGGAGTATTGGCCGAACATACCTTTAAACTTTAATTTTAGTTAATGTTTGAGTACTTATATATTTCTATGTTAATGTTTGAGTATTTATATATTTCTATGTTAATTTGTGAATGTAAGATAATATTGTTATTAAAATATGATCTACTCAGAGTTAGTTTAGTTTATTCACAATCAATTTTGTGATGCATGATAGCAGTACATACATCACAACAGGACTTTTTTACCCTGTGGCATATAATATAATAAACAATGGGTATTGATGTATACATTTTTTTTTATACTACTTGGGTGGCAAACAAGCAAACGGCCCGCCTAGGACAAGCCTACTAGACTTCCAGCAGTGAGCTGTACCCTATGGTCTTTTATGATCATGCATTCCATTAGGATGTGATGCATGATCATAAAAGATCGTGTTAATAACTGTTCAAATATTTTTTTAAAGACTACTAGCAGGCCCCGTGGCATGGGAGACTTTATAAATTTTTTTTTTGTTATTTTGTTAAATTTGTATTGTTGTTTTGTTGAACCACAACACTCCGCGCAGTGGGCGAGGTAACCACTTAAGCCAGTGATCGCAACCGTGCAATCAATCTGGTAATATAATTTTTACCTCCTGTTGCTAGTTCTATGGTTTTGTAATAATTATAATGAATGATATACGATACTAGCTGTTGCCCGCGGCTCCGCCCGTGTGGATGTCGGTTATCGCTGTAAAAAGTAGCCTATGTGTAATTCCAGAACATAATCTATCTCTGTGCCAAATTTCATCCAGATCCGTTCAGTAGTTTTTACGTGAAAAAGTAACAAACATCCATCCATCCATCCATACTTACAAACTTTCACATTTATAATATTAGTAAGGATGTTTAGAGTAAATGTTTTTAATAAAATATTTTAATTCAACATTGATAAGTAAATGTTTTTAATAAAATATTTTAATTCAACATTGATAAGTAAATGTAATTAATAAAATATTTTAATTCTACATTGATAAGTAAATGTTTTTAATAAAATATTTTAATTCTACATTGATAAGTAAATGTTTTTAATAAAATATTTTAATTCAACATTGATAAGTAAATGTAATTAATAAAATATTTTAATTCTACATTGATAAGTAAATGTTTTTAATAAAATATTTTAATTCTACATTGATAAGTAAATGTTTTTAATAAAATATTTTAATTCTACATTGATAGTATTTTTTTGTGTTCCTCTATCTCTCTCTGTTATTTTCTATGTTTCTAATTGTTTTGCTTGTTACATACTTTAACTTGTTTATTTATTTACTAGGGGTCACCCGCGATTTCGTCCGCATGGTAATTTGAATATTGCTCCGCTGCTATTGATAATAGCGTGATGTTATAAAGCCTATAGCCTTCCTGGATAAATGCACTATTTAATAAAAAAAGATTTTTTCTAATCGAATCAGTACTTTTTGAGATTAGCGCGTTCAACCAAACAAACAAACTCTTTAGCTTCATAATATTAGTATAGATTTATTACATACTTAACAACTATCATTTTGATTGTCAACTCACCTTTTGAACTGTAACCTACTTTAACAATTTAATTAATAGCAACCCTTTTTAAGAGAGGTAGGGCACCATACTAGCGAGCAGGCCCGACTGGGGAAGGACCTCCACCTTACAGAAGACCACAGCCAAATAACTACACACAGCGGTGTAGTTGTGTTCCTGTGTACAGGTCTGCAGCGCTTATTTAGGGATGCGTTTTGGAAGAAACGTATTCCTATCCCAGAGTTACTTCCATCTTACAGCCCTGGTGTCAATAAATGGGTTAGCAACACGCGAGTAATACCTCTGGTATTGCAAGCGTCCATAGGCTACGGTTACTGCTTAACATCAGGTGGGCCGTTTGCTTGTTTGCCATCCAAGTAGTATAAAAAAAAACATATGTCCCACTGCTGGGCACGGGTCTTCTCCCCTCTATCAAAAGAGAGAGAGAGAGAGTTTAATGCGGGCCTAGTGTGGGTTGGTGAATCAGACATGTCTTTAGAATTACTTTTAAGACATGTGGGTTTTCTCAGGATGTTTTCCTACATTGCGGTGATTAAAATTAATCCACTATAAGAATAGCCAAGAGTTTGTATTTGAAGGAAGTAGTACTTAACTATATCAATAGATGGCGCTATTTATGCTAGGGTAAGCGTGTTGCAGTATTGATTAGCTGATTTATTATTGTATTTCTGAAAATAAAATATTTTCCTTTAACATTGTATCAAATAAAAAAAATGGGCACAAACGGACAACACAAGCTATATTAATTTAAATATAACAATAAAAAGGAAGAAGAAACAAAAATAAAAGACAAAATAATTTTAACAAAAAGAAACCGACTTCAGTACGGCAAGTTGTAAAATTTTCAAATACCTTCAAACCCCTAGTCTAACATAGGTTTTAAAACAGGATGAACTTTCATGCAAACTCTTATCTCACTTTTCCTCCCTTAAAGAAAGTTCTTTTTAATCTGATAATTTATAGCTAAAGTGCATCTCATGACCATACAAATAAGCCCAAACACGGCTAGATTACATTGTGTAATTATGAAGTTCCGTTGCCTAGCTTCCGGCTTCATCATCAGTTCAGTTCAAATGTACCAGTTTTTATTTGCTACATTATTATTAGCTATTAATAATTATTAGCTATTTGAAAGAAAGAAAGAAAAGCATTTATTCGAACATACACAGGATAACAGATATAAACAAAAACAATAGACACACAATAACAAAACAAAAAACTATCCTGTGTGATGTCAGAAAGGGCCTTAATCTCAGCTCTGTGCTGTGGCATTTTAAACTGCAGCGCTGATATTCTGATCAGGCCTCAGTGAAGTCACGGTCAGTTATATACATAGGTAAAAAAACTTTTTATTGTACACATATGTTAAGCACATATTTAAAGGTATATTAGGTATACCTAATATACCTTTTAAATATGTTTGAGAATATTAGGAAAAAATGAAGACAATAAATAGGTTTGTTTAAATAAAGAATTTTTTTGTTTTTTAGAATCGAATAAAATCGACTAAGCGTCGGGCTGAATACAGGTCAAGTAGATATTAAAAAAATATTTAATCTGTTCAATCCGCGCTCAATTCATTCGCGTCATTATTGCTTATTAATACCTAGTTGCTTAGCAACCATAATCAAAACTTATCTAATCGCCATCAGTTTTTTTTTTAATACTGTGTATGCCGCAGAGCTGTGCCAAATAGGTCCAGCATATATGCCGAAACATCTAAGTTGATGTTCGACGCTAATTTTCAACTGAACCTAATACAATAGGTATACTAGTTCCGCCAGTGACTTTGCTTGTGTATGTAATTCAAAGGATGAGGCGCTCATAGCTAGGTGCACTCAAACGATCAGCGTGACCGACTATTAACGTGTCCTCCGGAGCACGGAGACGTTCAGATGAAATACCACTATTCGGTCACCCATCTTAAGGGTTACCTAAGCAACCATGTGCGCGGTAACCCTTAAGATGGGTAAACAGTCGTTAGATCACAACAGAGGCCGACGATCTAAATAACTCTGTCACCAGGTTGGCCACTAACCAAATTATAAGAAGAAGATCCAAAGGAAACTGATTTTCCGGTATAAAAAGCTATTTCTATAATCTGTGTGCCAAATTCCATATTTTTTTTATAGGTACTTAAGTAGGTACTACTTACTTGGGTGGCAAAATGGCATACGGCCCGCCAGATGGTAAGCAGTTACCGTAGCCTACAGACGCTTGCAATACCAACGGTATCACTTGCGTATTGCCGATCCATTTTTTAAATATCAGGGCTTTAAGATGGAGACCCCGGGATAGGGAAACGTTATTCAAGAAAGGAGTTATAAGGTTTTTAAAGGGTCGGCAACGCGTGAGTGACACCCCTGGTATTGCAAACGTCCATAGGCTACGGTAACTGCTTACCATCAGGCGGGTCGTATGCTTGTTTGCCACCTTGGTAGTATAAAAAAAAAAGTTCCTTTTAAAACGCTTACCTAAATGAGTGCTGGAGACCTGTACTCACACACAGGAACATAACTACACTGTTGTGTGTAATTATTCGGTTGTGTTCTTCTGTAAGGTGAAAGTCCTTCACCAGACGGGGTTGCTCGAAAGTATGGTGGGCACCATACCTCCAATCACAATCACGCATCAAACATTACGTAATTAATTCACTTGTCCAGTAACTCAGTTAGTTAATTTGTAATTCGTTTCACGACTGAACAGCTGATCCGATTTCCATCAAATTTGGCAAGGAGATAGATACTATTCTGGGGAAGGACATAGACATTGTTTATTGTTTCCTTATTACTGAAATATTTTTACCTAAATTTAATTTTGTTTGGTACTTATCCACATGGTTTCCGTCCCTTTTTGTTAACACTAATATTGTAACCCATACTAAATTGTAAATGTTATACTGTAACACTTTGGCTGTCTAATAAAAGTTACGATGAGATTGAGTCCCTCTTGACCCCCATCTCTTAAACTACAACCACACACACACACACACACACGCACACACACACACAAACACACACACACACACATTATTATATTACTAGTAAACTATCCATAACTTTTTATTTCATAAGATATTTACATGAATAGTCATTAAAATTAAAGTAACCTAACCTACTTACAAACAATCAGTTATTGTATTTAAAGGTATACCTATAAATAAAATAAACGGTAAATATAAAAAATTAAAATGTTATCCTTTTTGCCTTATTTCTTTAAACAATATAAACTGTATTTTAAATATAAATTGTAAAATAGTCACTTATACATACTAAGCAAATGTTAACACAATTATAGAAGAGCGAGGTCTCCTGGCACAGGTATTTATTTACTTAAAAGGAGATCTCAGCAACCATGTTATATGTAGTGTGTAATAGTTACTGAAATAAATATTTTTTCATTTTTTTTTTCATACTCTGGCGATTAAAAAGCACACTTTTTAATCGCCTTCTTCGTCGTCTTAGGCGTGCACATTTGACCAAGCTCAGAAGTTGCGCGATGCCTGTTAAACACACAAACTTAGACTTGGCGCACAATTCTATTCTGATGAGTAGGCCTGTGGTCGTATCATGACGTAGGAATTTAATGCGAATAATTCATAATTTATACGTAATGTAGGACGCCCTCAGGCGAGGTGGAGCGACGATCTTCGCAAAGCGGCTGGGAGTAGCTGGATGCGGGAAGCCGAGGATCGTGCTAGGTGGCGTGCCCTTGGAGAGGCCTATGTCCAGCAGTGGACTGCGATAGGCTGATGATGATGATGAATTCATAATTTTAATTAAAATCGTATGATTTTGACTTTATTAGCTTTAAGTTTGTCATTGCTTAAAATTACAACTGCATTTAGACCGCTGATTTGAGTTGTGCCTAGAGATGGGCGGGTGGGTAAAAATCGGGTGGGTAAAAATGGGAAGGAAAGGTAAAAATGGGTAAAAATTGATTTTTACCCATTTTTACCCGGTATTTATTAAAAATACCGGGTATAAATTAATTCAGTATGTAATTTGATTAATTTTCATATTAAAAAGACTGTAAAATGCCTTTTGTATTTATCTTGACGAGTACTATATTTCGAGATGGGTGTTTAGGACGTGGTGATGAAGTTGGAAGGTGGCCATGGCAACTCTTCAACGAAACAAGATAGATATGTCGTATTTTGGATTTATTTTGACTAGTACTTATAGTACTCGTCAAAATAAATTCAAAATACGACATATTCATAATTCCTAGGTGATGTCCTATGAAGTCGGAATGAAGTCGGTGACCATGGCAACTCTTCAACGAAACAAGATAGTCATATCGTATTTTAGAGTTTTGGATTTTTTTTGACGAGTACTATATTCCTGTTCAGGATTGATGATAATGTCGGAAAGTGGCCATGGCAACTCTTCAACGAAACAAGATAGCCGTGTCGTGTTCGGGTGTTTTAGATTTATCTTGACAAGTACTATATTCCTAGATGGGTGTTCATGACGTGATGATGAAGTCGGAAAGTGGCCATGGCAACTCTTCAACGAAACAAGACACCCGTATCGTGTTTCGGTGTTTTGGATTTATTTTGACGAGTACTATATTCCTAGATGGGCGTTCGGGATTGATGAAGAAATCGCAAGGTAGCCATCGCAACTCTTCCACGAAACAAGATACCTGTGTCGTGTTTGGGTGTTTTGGATTTATCTTGACGAGTACTATATTCCTAGATGGGCGTTCAGGATTGATAATGAAGTCGGAAGGTAGCCATAGCAACTCTTTCACGAAACAAGATACCCAAACACGACACGTGTTTGGGTGTTTTGGATTGATCTTGACGAGTACTATATTACTAGGTTCAGGACATGATGATGAAGTCGGAAGGTGGCCATGGCAACTCTTCAACGAAACAAGATAGTCATGTCGTGTTTGGATGATTTGGATTTATCTTGACGAGTACCATATACCTAGATGGGTGTTCAGGATTGATGATAAAGTTGAAAGATGGCCATGGCAACTTTTCAACGAAATAAGATAGCCGTGTCGTGTTTAAGTATTTTGGATTTAGAATTTGAAGAGTACTATATTCGTAGGTGGGTGTTTAGGATGTGACCATAAAGTCGGAAGGTGGCCATGGTAACTCTTCAACGAAACAAGATAGCCGCGTTGTTTTACGATTTGTTGATTTATCTAGACGGCTAATATAATTCCAGGAGGTGTTTAGCGTGTGATGATGATGTTCAAAGATAGTCATAGGAACTTTTCAACGAAACAAGACAGCTGCGTCGTGTTTGAGATCTTTTTAAGAATATTTAATGCATTTACACTCATAAATTAAATAAATACACTATTAAAGCTTGTATTTTTTTTTTTAATATCGTCGGTCTCTACGTACGAGATTAAAATAATGATTTATATAATTGCAGAAAAAAACATGTAATATCATTTTCATTTTAATATGATGCTTGGATGATACCCTCTGTAATCTATACTAATATTATAAAGCTGAAGAGTTTGTTTATTTGGTTGAACGCGCTAATCTCAGAAAGTACTGGTTCGATTAGAAAAATAGTTTTGTTGAATAGTGCAGGCAGGCTATAGGCCATATAACATCACGCTGTGATCAATAGGAGCGGAGCAGTTGTGAGATATGTTGCAAAATCGGGGAAAATATTCCAAATTACCACGCGGACGAAGTCGCGGGCGACCCCTAGTGATATGATATATAGTAAGATCTCATTGCAAAAATGATATCTTTTTATTTAAAATTCAGAGATGACCGTTTGTACGCTGAAATTTAATATTCTTTACTCAGTCACGTCTGACATGTCAGCTTTTACACAAGAGATTAATATCAATATATGAATCAAAATCATTTGATTGTGTTAAAATTTAAGAAAATAGCACTAAATAGACTAAGTAGGTAACCTAATAACATTTTTTTACAACGCGTGAACGTGAATGTCGATGAATTACCTAAGAGAAAATAAACGATGTCATATGTGACGTACCCGCATTTACGCAGAGTAGCGCGCTTTTTAGAACATTTATGTCCTCATCTACGACACTAATTCTTTTAATTTACTACACAAGTCATAATTTACGTTTATAGTATCTAGTAAACTATTTTATAGATTTAAAAATGCAATATGTGATAACCTGAATCAATTTATGCAATAAAAAAATGGCTTTTTCGACATGCCGCTTTGTACGTAGGGACCGTCGAGATAAACTTATTTATTATTTAACACAAATTTATTGCATTGCGTATATAATTTTATAGTTTATGAATCTGAAAAATCAGATCATGAATAGAAAATTATTGTAGGTATAAAGTAGATACAAACGTGTCTCTTTCAGGTACTAAAATTAATTTACGTTTAAAATATTTATTTTTCTTTCTTTCTTTCTTTTCTATGTTGAATATTTTTTATGAACATTATCAACATGTTATATAATTACATGAAAAGTTCTTCATTTTAATTAATACCCGGTAAAAATTAAAAATGGGTGGGTAAAAATGGGTATAAATGGAAATTTTCCCGAAGGTCGGAAATTTACCGGGTAGACGCCCATCTCTAGTTGTGCCGTGTTTACAATCGGCTTGCGCAATGTCTACGCTAGTCGTACGTTAGAAGAATGCGACACACATAGTCCGTGGCTATATTGATTTGGGAATAAAAAAGTTACTAGTCTACACAAATTTTACTTAAAATTTATATTTGTTAGTTACTAAAAGAAATGGGGATTAATCCCCATTTTTTTTAAATAAATAAAACTAAAAGTCGGACGGTAGTCAATTTAACTTAGGAACTTACTTAGAGGAGGAGGGGGTTCCAAGGAGCCCAGAAAAAAATCATAAGTAAAAAAATCCCGCCGTCGAAGTAAAAAAAAATTTTACCGGCGCTGAATAAATAATTGATGTTAAAAATAGACGGTAGACGAAATAAGTTTGAGAACCTCTGTTTAAAACTACTATAAAAAAGTATAAAATTAAAAACGCATATTTTATTTGATGTTTTTTTAAAGTCAACTCCCGCACTAGAGAACAAGCCCTGTACCACGAGGGACTTTACAAACATACAATTAACCGACACAAAGTTCACCCAGACTGGGAACGACCATTAATAATCACACAATTTTTTGTCCCGTTAGGGATCGAACCCACAACACGCTGCGCAGTGGTAAATAGTGAGGTTACCACTTAAGTCACTGAACCAACCGTCGCGACGACATGGTAGGTACCAAACGTCGTATGAAGGCGCGTATCTGTCCTTTACAATGTAGTAACATTAACAAAGTATGCACGTACAAAAGATATCAACGCGTTGCATCATTTCAAACACAATCATAATTACGTGTTATCGTTAAATCTATCGTTATATTAATTTTAATATTGACTATATTTTAATATGACTGCCTCGGTGGTCCAGTGGCCGCAGTATGCGACTGTCGTGCACGAGGTTGTGGGTTCGATTCCCACACAGGACAAAACTTTTTGTGACCCGCGAAGAATTGTTCTGAGTCTGGGTGTAATTTGTGTTAGTTAATTGTATGTTTGTAAAGTCCCCCGCGACACAGAGCTGGTTCTCTAGTGCGGGAGTTGTCTTTTTAAAACAAAAAAACAAACAATACCATTAAATTTATTAAAACTATTGTTTACAAGCGACTCACCCCAGACTCCACGCGGGTAAAGATTTTTTTAGTGCAATTTTTTTTTTTTAGCCGTAAGAACATTTTTTTAGCTCTTTAAGAAGAAAACTCCCGCACTATGGATAAGCCCTATGTCACAGGGAACTTTACAAGCATTCAATACATGGACACAAATTACACCCAGATTTAGAACTGTTTTTGGATCACACAAAGTTTCTTTCCAAATAACTATACACAAAATGGTTCAGTTGTGTTCTTGTGTTTTCCAGAGCCGCTAGACAAGTGGCATAAGCGATAGCCTAATCGAAAAGTCAAAAAATCAAATGTATGGGATTTGACGTAAGCTACGATTTAATGTCGTATACTTACGTCAAATCCCATACATTTACTTTTTTGACTTTTCGGTTCGATTATCGCTTATGCCACTTGTCTAGAGGCTCTGATCTCATTTAGAGAAAACGTGTCGTTCAAAAGAATTTAACGACACGTTTTCCTATACTATCCCAAGGAAATTGTAAAAACCCTGGAGTTTATTTTAGGATCGGCAACACGCAAGTTATATTCATGTATTGCGAGCGTCCATAGGCTTCAGTAACTGCTTACCATCAGGCGGACAGTATGCAATACATTGCAACCTGGGTTGGAGATCCAACTTGTTGTTTTGGCCGTGGTTTTCTCTTCCCCAGTCGAGCATGGTCGCTCGTATGGTCTTCTACGGTCTACCTATGGTAAAGTGTAGGTTTATTTAACATATTTTTTTCTAGTTATTGTCAATGAAATATTCTATAAGTAGATAAGTATAAATATTCCTTGTTAAAATATAGAAACCGGCTTTTTGTGGCAAAGTACCTACCTACATTAATTAGGTGGTTAAAAATCTACATAAACATAATATCACTTTACGCAAAGATAGAAGTTACGACCCCATTGCTGACATACAAACTTTTTTTTTTATACTACCAAGGTGGCAAACAAGCATACGGCCTACCTGATGGTAAGCAGTTACCGTAGCCTATGGACGTTTGCAACACCAGGGGTGTTACTCACGCGTTGCCGACCCTTTAAAAACCTTATAACTAATTTCTTGAAGAACCCCATGCTATAGTCTCTTGGGAAAACCTCTCATTCATTCACTAACTACTATGCCATCGAGACCTTGGCCTCGAAAAAAAAAAAAACTAAAAATGTGGTCTCTCGCAGCTCAACCAAGTCTACCCTACAGCATCTATCAACATTTAAAGTATCAATTGTTGAAACTAAAGAACGTAGAAATTGGCGCTCAAAACGGTTGAGCGCAACCTGTTCTGAGGGGGGGGCGCCCCCCCTCGCCCCCTCACCCGGCGTCCCTCGCCAGTGCCATCCGAGCCTTCGTAGAGCTCACCTGCGTGCGCGCATCCCGCTCCCACACAAAAAAAAACACGTTTAAAAGTTTTGTGAAACAAAATTTGTGTATTCCGGATTGCAGTGCAGTGTTAATGCAATTATTGATATATATATATGTGTGTAAAACAGTGTTTTCTATGAATTAATTATGTCTCAGTGATTTCTCTCTGTCAGAAGGATTTTGGAGGTAAATGTGAGCTTTACTTTTCATATAAACTATTCTAGCCAAGCTTATAAGCTCTGACTTATAGTACAAACTAGAATTATAATAAATACCATACCGTTACTGCGTATGTCGAGATAGAATTTTCCTACCGCTGTCCCTATTCCTAGAATATGTTCTGTCTCTATCAAAATGGTTAAGTTAGAATTCTTGCTCATAACTTTATTTAATTACTAAGATTATTATCTCGTGATTTGACTTAGGTATATTATAAAGATAACATGTTTCTAGTGCTCATTTAGGGTTGCGTTTCTATAGGTACCTCATTACAAAACCCTTGTGTTATAAATTGGCTAAATTGGTGTCCATAGGCTTCGGTAACTGCTTACCATCAAGCTAGTCGTTTGCTTGTTTGCCACCTAAGTAGTATAAAACGTCTCTACAACAGTATAGTCTCTATTATACTTAAAAAGCTTTATCAAGAAAACTTATCTTATACTTATCTTTAACTATGAACAATTTTCTTAGAAAGTTATACTCATGTACCAAGTAGTCGTCAGTACATTATAAAGTAGAGTATTAACTATATTTAGCCCGCGGCACTGCTTACGTTTCACTAGTCATCCCATTTATTAAAAGACTTTGATATATGATGATACAGAGTCATTTTATAGTCATTAGATTTGCACTAGGTATTTTAATAATCTCTATGTAATTGTACAGTAGAGATAGCATTAGTATACTACTCTCTGCTTCCAGTTTCACTCGCATAGTATGTCGATAAAAAGTAACCTTACAGCAGAGATAATGTAGATTTCTACATGCTTTCGCCCGCGTCTTTTCCCCGTGTACAATTCTATATAAGTGATTTTCCCCGAGATAAAAAGTAGCCTATGTGTTATTCAAGGGTTTAGTCTATCTCTGTGCCAAATTTCATTAAAATCCGTTTAGCCATTCTGGCGTGATTGAGTAACAAACATCAATTCATCTATCCATTCAAACTTGCCCGTTAATAATATTAGTAAGAAGTAAAATTAAAGAAAGTATTTAAACTTCTTCTTTAAGTGACTACCATCATAGCCAACAAATGTAAAAATGAAAAGATATTCTATTCATTTGTTGTCAAAAATCCGAAGTGTAAAAATATACCTATGTGTAAAAAGACATATTGACAAGAGTCACATTAACGGCTTAAATTAGTAAATTACTTAAAATTTTGTACAAATACTTAATTTATTATGGTCATAAGTAATAAATACTAAAGGTTAGTATTGCATGCTGCAGTATGCAGTTACAAATAGGCTTTTATCGAATATCGAGATAAAAAGTATTAGACGTCCTTCTCCTAGATACCATTTATCTCCTTGCCAAATTTCATTAAAATCCGTTCAGCCGTTTAGTTTTAAAAATGCAACAGACAGAATTTCTTTCGCATTTATTATATTAGTAGTGTATACTGTTATTGCTGTAGAAATAATATGTATTACTTATTAACCATATTTATAGTCTGTCCCAGTGCAGGATATTTCTCAAAGGTTGGCGATGTAAAATCAAATTTAAAAAAACATACTTATTCACATTGGTCATACCTTGATAATTATGCAAGTCGATGAAAAATGATAAATGCTAGACAGTTACCATTTGCCACTGAATGATAGACCCATGTCTCCATCTTCATTTAATGTTTTAAAATACCTGATAATCTTTAAAAACAAAGTATATCGCCGTTAATAAAGAAGGACAGACGACAGTTGCTTATTATCACTAACAAACAGACCTCCAATAAATGTTATACCAATGTCACCTTATTATAACATAATTAATAACAGTTTTTTTTCATTCTTGACATTTAGATATCCTTATTTATCATTGCACATTAATGGAAAACTCATGTATAAAAGTTATATTTTTATTGTATTTTAAAAAGTACATGCTGTCTTTTGTTTTGTCTTATGGATATTTATATAAGTATACGGTATAAGTCGATTTTCCTATCTTAGCTTACCTTAGCTTAATACTGAGGGACTTAATAAAAATCAAGTTTATTTATGGAGTTATAGTAATTGTGTAGAAATTTTTCTACACTGCCATTATCTATTTAAGAATAGATTGGCAAAGTAGTTCTGTGTTACTTTTAACGGCTAAACCACAAAACAAAAGTTATTTTTCCATTAAAATTAAGTATCTAAAGAGCTTATTAAAACTCTTTCATCATCATCATCTCAGCCTGATAATGTCCACTGCTGAAGGGAGGCTTCCCTCATATGTCTCCACAATGGCCGATCTTGAACTGCCTGCATCAAGGCTTTCAAACTAACTTTAAATGAAATTAAACGTACCTACAATTCATACAAACAATAAAAATATGCAATTTAAAAATAAAATAAGAGTTCTCTCAGACTACCCAAAATTCTGAGCGTTATATACATAGTGATAGCAATCACAATGAATACAAAAGCGATATGTATGTAGGTAGATGTATGGATCATTGTTTAGAAGGATAATACTTAGTTATTCATATTTAAATATTCAAAACGCGCTAACAAAAAATATATCTGTTAAAATATACATCAGGTCAGAAACACATTCAAATATTTACATTCATACAAAATAATTTTGGAGACAAGAATTAAAACACTACATTTACTTTAATTATTTCAAAGATTAGTATGTTATTGAATCCAAATAATTATATTTCAAACAAGCATCCATGACTCCACGGTAAGTGGTTACCACGAGGCGAAGGAATAAAAAAACAGTAGTAGTAGTTACTAAGCTTCATACAAAAAAAAAATACAAACAAAAATACAAATCTTTTTGTTTTCAAACAATATTGTTCGTTTAGATACTGTTATCGTACTGTTTTTCTTTAGATATTTACTATTGTAACGATTTTAGATGATATATTATTAGAAGGTTTTATCGAATTGCACCATTATTATAAATGTAAAATAATATTATAATATACAACACCTAAAAATTTTTCACATCAAAGGTGTTTCGCTCTTAAGGGTGTTTTAAAAAAGCGCATAACTGAAATGTTCTCGTCCCTTTCCTCACAGATATAACTCATTCTCGCATAGTCCGTGTTGGGGCACGAAAATCGGAATTTTTGATGTCCGCCGCCGCGCAGCCAGCGCGTACGCAGCATTCTTGACGCTAATTCGTTTAGAGATCACTTGTTTTTCTTTTTATTATTAAGTTTATAATTATTTATTAATTTAAAAAAGCGATAGAGAAACATAATGTAGCACTTACTAATAATTTAAATAAATATCGTATACGTTAACTTAGTTTAAATAGGTAGTTATCCTCATTTGTTTCATAATAAGATTACTGTTAAATATATTTTATAAAATTGTAATAAATTCGAATTTGTCAAAATGAAAAAATAAACAAAAGCTATGTAACAAATAATAAGCTTATTAAAAAAGGCAAAAACATACATTAATGTCAATTATATCAGTACAATAATCTACTTCATGTAAAAGATTTGCACTGGAACAACAAAACCAAAAAAAAATCTAATGCAAGATATATGCAAAGTGCAGTTCATCTACATTTTGAAGCTTCGACGGCATTAAAACTTAGATTTTACGAGCCGTCGGCCGGCTAAGCGAGCTTTGGAATACGTGTACGTATAAGGCTTTTTATATGCGTGCATGTGCGTGTGAGTGTTGGCAAATCCGTTTTGAACGGATTAATGGGCTTTGGTACTAAGTTAGTGATAAAGTGTTGCATGTCTTTAAAAATGACTTAAAAGTGTAACTTATTTAGCTGAATATGTAGTTTGTTTTATAAATGTAGCGACAGTAACTTTATAGTCGTTTAAATAATGTGAATTTTATTTATAATTAGGTATATTCTAATCATATCCATCATTTAAATCTATTTAATAATTCTGAATCTATTTAAATGAAACTATTGTATTTCATTTAAATTCGTTTAGCCGTTTAGTTTTATGTCTACTACTTATAGGCACTACACTACTACGTAAGCTCACTTATTATCGTTACACATATTATACGAAGTGCAAGCGTTAAGTAAATTAATAAAATTTAAATTCTATTATAAATATTTATTAAGAATATCAGCAACCAGTCATAATTGCCCTTAGATGTAGCTCAACGTCTGATTTCTAATCCGACGAGAATGTGAAAACGAGTAAATTTAATACATACAAGTCTCAATTTGCGATCCTTCCCTTTTAGATATTAGGTATTTATTTAATGTTTATGTAATAAACAAAATGGGATAAAAATATATGCTTTTTGTGAAAGATCAGTTAGCTAATGTAGTTAGGAACAGTATATCGTTAATGTAATGGAAAACAACATAACTGATATTAATTTGAAATAACCGTTAAGATATAACCTATAAGTAGCAAATAAACCTTATTACTTTAAGTCCGTTGACAGTTTTATTATAAAAATAACTTTCATAAAATAAACTTGAGAATTTTAATGCGATGCAATTTGTTAACTTTATTTTTAATAACTTGTTTTATAAGTTATCTGGGCTTGATAAGTAAGTATAAGTAAGGAATTATGGCTTGAGAGATTATTAGCAGCTAGAATTGTGGCCGCCCTGCGTTGAATATAATTATGATCAAATTACGTAGTCGTTAAATATAACACATGTTGTATATATAATTATTATAATACTAGCTGTTACCCGCGGCTCCGCCCGCGTGGATGTCGGTTATCGGTGCAAAAAGTAGCCTATGTGTTATTCCAGACCATAATCTATCTCTGTGCCAAATTTCATCCGTTCAGTAGTTTCTACGTGAAAGAGTAACAAACAAACATCCATCCATCCATCCATACTTACAAAATTTCGCGTTTATATTATTAGTAGGATTATTATAATATCTAATCTTAATCGATCCTAGTAATAATGTCCTCCTTACCGAATTTTTCGGTCACGGCGGCTAATCTCAACGGAGCCTAGCCATCTGCGCGGGCGATATTATAGTGCACAAGTTTGTGCGCAAACACAAGTGCAATCGTTATTCCCTCACTCCCATAGTCCGATGGGACGGCAATCCGACACGACCGGAGAGAGCTTTACGTGCTTTCCGAGGCACGGGGGTTGTAGATCCCAGTATCGAGTGAGTGAATGGAGTTTACGAAAATATCGCGGTATAAGTTATCTTTTGAATGAATACTCATTTTCCTATCCTTTAACAATGTTTAGATCAAATAATCACATCAATAATATGTTTTGATTTTTACATTTATTGGCTAGTCCACAATATTTGATTAATATAAAAGATTTATAATTAATTTATTCATATAGGTATCTATCAAAATGCATTCATAATAGATAATAATGTCGTTGATTTATAAAAACATTTAAATTATAAATTCAGTCCATAATTATGGTTAGGAATATAATTTTGTCTTTGCCATTATAAAACCTGTTGCTTAATCCGTTGACATATTGGTATTTTATTATTTTATGCTTAGTTTACACGTATTGAGTGTAAATTCTCGCTAGTTCATTCAAATCTACTCGTAAAGTCACTTTACACAAGTTGCATGCTGTGTTTGAATTAATCGTCAAGATGAATACAGATGACGTAGCATTATGATTAAAATTATTAATTATCTGAACTTATAATATAAAGAGTTAAAGTTTGTCTCTCTCCTCTAGACAAGTGGCATAAACTGTAGTCGAATCGAATAGAGTAAAAACCAAATGTATGGGATTTGACATACGTTTACGATGTAGTGACATAAACTTATTTACATTTGCTAGTCTTGAGGGGCAGAATCATCAACGCAAAACGTAAATCGGTGGGTCTACAAACTTGAAATTTTGCGCAAAGGTATCTTTATTGGCGTATGTTAGTAGTAGGAAGGGATTTTCGGAATTTAAATTTTTAGACGAGTAAAAAATTTTGTTATACAATTTTGATAGAAAGAGTCTAGAAATTACATATAAAGAGGATTTATTATATTAACAAAAGAGTAACTCAGTAGTCTTCTGACAGGAATTAACATTGTAAATGTATATCAGACTTAATGATTATAAATTTTTGTGGGACAAGAATCAATTTAATTTGCACTTTATAACCATACAATAAATCTTTTTAGATGTAATCTGTGCCTTTATATCTTTGGGTTGCTAAAATAGTATTGTATTCCAAATAATGCATGTTGTTGTGTCTAAAATATCTCTGAATACACTAATGTAGAATACCTATGCTAGTTTTAATTTAGTTACTTTTATGTAAAGTAATACTACTGAGAAAAAGGATTTGATTTCTTGTATTCCTAATTCCTACCTATTTGTTTGTAAAGAAACAGAAGAAGCACCTAGACGAAGGCAAGTAGCCATGCGGAAAGTTGTATCATCCAACATGGTACCTATGTTGTTTATAATAAACAATATTAAAAAACTACTACAACTGACTTTAAGAATCCTTTCACCTAAAAATAGCAGCATAATTAGCAAGTAACGTAAAGCTATATTTCATTTTTAGAATATATAAGATTTTTTAGAAAACTAAAATGATTCCGGGACTGGCCACTAGTTATTAATAAAATTTGTAGGTTGTTATGCAAATAAATAAAATAAATTAGAGCAGTTTATTTTTAAATATGAATTTTAATATTCGATTATTTATTAGCTATGCAAATTACACACAAAAAATATAAAGAATATGCCATTTTTGAATAATAAAACATAATCAAATATCGATTTGAAGTCGTCAAATATATTTTAAACATCAAAATCTCATTTATGTACGTACCGAGCACCCATCCCTTTTAATTTCGTCTACCTGTGCCTTTTACCTGATCCCTTAGTAAATGTAGGGAGGCTTTCAACAAAGACAACACTTGTCTATGTAATAATATTATTTTTAAAGTAAAATTGTTTATTTTGTCCCTTTGTGTAAATATATGGCGGTATTTTAAACATCACGGTACCAAATCTGCGCATGACAGTTTGGACGATATTTGATATATTGTATTAGAAGAATAATATTCGTATTTAAAACGTTATTTTTGTGGTTAGAGGTGACTTATATAAGTAGAAGATTACGAAATAATGGAAGTTCAGCCAATTAGACCATTTTTCCTTTTTTGTGGTTTTTGAACAATAAAAATATTGTTCGAAAATCAGAACATACCTACATATATTACCTACTAGCTGTTGCCCGCGGCTCCACCCGCGTGGATGTCGGTTATCGCTGCAAAAAGTAGCCTATGTGTTATTCCAGACCATAATATATCTGTGTGCCAAATTTCATTCAGATCCGTTCAGTAGTTTTTACGTTAAGGAGTAACAAACATCCATACATCCATCCATCCATTCTTACAAACTTTCACATTTATAATATTAGTAAGGATTTTCTATATTGGAGGCCTTGTACCTATAACATTTGTTTACTGTCTATGGTTGCCATAGTACAAGCTCTACCTAGTTTGGCTGTGTGTGAATTGTCCCAAGATATTATTATGTAATACCTCCTATATTTTATAATACCTATATCAATTACATCAAAATAAATATTATGATTATATCAGAATTATTAGAATAATGTCCATGGTAAGCAGGTGATAATGTGTTTACAATTACGCTATAGCATGCTACTATTACAGCACATAACATAATAATTATGCTAATTAGCATTATAACGTTATTAAACAGAACTGCTTTATTTAGCATAAATATAGTAGTAGTTAAAGATAATGCATCTAGTATCATTACTGAACGATTGACTGATATCTTAAATGTGATCAACGCATCATTACATCTCTCTCTCTGTCTATTAACAGCTATTAGAAAGAGATATGCGAGCTTGGCATAGGAAAATAGATAATCCTACTAACATAAATGCGAAAGTTTAGTTTAAATTGTTGTCCAATCACAAAAAACGACTGTCAGATCTTTTTGAAAGTTAGCAGTTTTATATACAGTTTGATTTATGTTACTTGGATATTAAACGATATTACCTAGCAATCTAGCGTAGCCTATGGACGCTTGCAATATCAGAGGTATTACATGCGTGTTTAAGACCCAAAATAATTAATACCAGTGTTTTGTGATGGACTGAAAATAACACAACAGTGTGTAGGTATTTGGCCGTGGGCTTCTGTAAGGTAGAGGTCCTTCCTCAGTCGGGCTTGCTCGCTCGTTTGTATGCCCTTCCTCTCTTCATACATGTCACTGTAACCTAAAGAAGAAACACACCCAATCAAAATATAATAACATAATTTATTTATTTAGATAACACGGCAACGGAAATATATAGGGCCGCTATAAGAAGATTATTTTGTTAGGAAAACCATTGTATGAATTTGTGTGAAATATATTTTTTTACCGACTTTAAAAAAGGAGGAGGTTATTATGGTCGATTGTATGGATTTTCTTTATGTATGTTTACCGATATCTCCCCCATTTGTGGACCGATTCTCAAAATTTTTTTTTATTTGAAAGGGTATACTCTAGAGGTGGTCCCATTGGACTAAGCCAGGATGGACCCACCAAGTCAGGATCTGATGATGAAATCCTAGGGAAATCAAGGGCAACCCTCAAATGTTATAGGCAGTAACAATGGTTTTAATATATTTTTTACTTTTATATTATCACTAAAAATAGAAAAATATTTTTTTTATCGGTAGATTTAGTCTAATTGTACACTGTTACCAAATTTCACAGAAATATATACAATGGTTTTCTTGAAAACTAATCTTCATATAGCGGCCCTATCTTCGTTGCCGTGTGTACACAAAACAGAACAAAGTACAATTTTGATAAAATACAAAGGATTACAATTTTGGGCTTAACTAAGGTTCTCATTACCTAGTAAACTGTGTTAAAAATAGAAAATGAAATTAGAAAATAATGAAGATTTCTTTTTTTTATACTACTTGGGTGGCAAACAAGCATACGGCCCGCTTAATGTTAACCAGTCAACGTAGCCTGTTGACGCAATAATTGCCGACCCATGTTTTACACCAGGGCTTTAAGGTGGATTATCCCTGGGATAGGAAAACGTTTCTTTCAAAACGCATCCCTAAATGGAGACCACAGGAACACAACTACACCACTGTGTGTAGTTATTTGGCTGTGATCTTCTGTAAGGCAGAGGTCCTTCCTCAGTCGTGCTTGCTCGCTAGTATAGCACCGTACCTCTCTTGAACTATGAAAATGTACTGTTAAATATGTCCAAAGTTTTTACTCTTGTGGTAATGCGTATAAACGTCACATACTATCGGGTTGTAAAATGATGTATTATTGAAGTGCACATCTAGGCATAATGCACAATCTACAATTTTGTCGCAACCAGGAGATGCTTTAGACACGAATATATAAATATTCATAGATGTTTTATAGAACAGACTGGTAATGTTAAGCAAAAAACATAAGATATGTAACTTGTGTATGAAAAAGGAAACTGGTAGAGACTGCATGTTTATTATAATTATAGAATATACATCATTCATTTATGCCTTTATTGGATAAGCAGAGTTTAAACGTTGTAACATAAACGTTAGTATTACTTGGTTTTAAGGCCTACATATATGTTGGAATGGACAAAAACAAATCTATCTCATTTTAACATAACTCGGGACCATCTCAACCACATGCCCACCTCTGTGACTCCTGTGAGCCAGGATTAACAGCGGAGCAACCAACTGATACACCGAGTTTTGGCACTCGTGTGTCCCGTGGACAACTAAACCTACTGTCTTGGACCCCGCAACGAATTTAATCAGAAGTAAATAGGAGGAGTTAGAAAGAAAAGTTTCCACTTCCCTCCATAGCAAAGCGGGAGACAAAATAAATCTGTATAGGTTTGTAACCTATGAAAAGGAGCACCACGGAGGACCTTAAACTACGGGACCTAAGTGAGCTAAGTTTGATTGCTATAATATGTATGGCAGAAACGTTTAAATGCACGGAAATACCCTCTAGATGAGACTAAATCCCGATATCATTTCAACATAACTGTCGCTCTCTTTCTAACACGTAAATATTAGTTTTTATATACGAACCCTCTACGAACACTTTACTGTACTTTGCAGTCCACACTTAACTTAAAGCTCTGCCTAGAACCACACGCGTCTCATAACCACACCTAAATATAAAGATCAATAATAAATTAATTATTGAGACGATTGATTGATTATTAAATTGAATATTGAGAGAGAGTATAAAAACAGTTGTTTCTTTTTGGTGTCTCCTATATACCATACTAGCTGTTGCCCGCGGCTCTGCCCGCGTGGATGTCGGTTATCGCTGCAAAAAGTAAGCCTATGTGTTATTCCAGACCATAATCTATCTCTGTGCCAAATTTCAACCAGATCCGTTCAGTAGTTTTTACGTGAAAGAGTAACAAACATCCATCTATCCATCCATCCATCCATCCATCCATCCATCCATCCATCCATCTATCCATCCATCCATCCATTCTTACAAACTTTCACATTTATAATATTAGTAAGGATATACACAGAGTGGAGGTTTTTTTATTTTCTTTTAGTAGTCATCTGGCTACTAACACTGTACTGAGTGTACGGAAAACCAAATTGAATAAATCTTTGTTTACTTGTTAGAACATTAATAGCTAATGCCCGCGGCTTCACATGCGTGGATGTCCATTTTCGCAGTAATAAGTTACCTACGTCCTTTCCCTAGATACCATTTGTCCTTTTGCCAAATTTCATGAAGATCTCACCCGTTTAGTCGTGAAAAGTTAGCAAACAGGCGAAAACAAACAAATGTTACTTTAGCATTTATAATACTAGTAAGGATTAGCATGGATGATATGTTTCATTCGTCTGAGTCTGAGTGTCCATGAATTGTATGTTTGCAAAAGACGCCCGCGACATAGGCCTGTACCCTAGTGCGAGAATGAACGAAAAAAATCAGCAGTATGTATAGCAAAACTTCTAAGTTTTATGATAAAGTATAACTTTTTGAATGTAGACCACTTTTTTTTAAGTAAGTGGCATATTATTCTTTTGATTTTATAGAGTACTGATTAAATAAGGAACAGTCCCAAAAAAACAGGAAGTTCACCGTCTTTATTTGTCCAATATTTTCTTTAACAAAAAGTTTTTCATTCAACGTTCGAACGCCAGCTGGCATTAGACTAGCTTTTTACCTAAATAAAACCAGTGTGACTGTGATCATTGCTTGTGAATTACTAATGTACCACACACAGTTTCTTATTCTCGTGGGAACATTGAACATGAATGATAGCATAGTTTATATAATGTGTCATACTTTTTTACTTTCCCTTGTCGCAAAAAACTATAAAATATACATATAAGAGTTTATAACAAAAGTGTAATTTTTAATCGACTTCCATAGCTTTATCTTACTGGCTGCGTACTGATTTGTTCTTTGATAGTTAGATACAATGAGCGATTTTAAAAATTATTTGAATTTCATCGGACAAGCATTATAGAGACTATTATTTGGTAGCTATGCGATCAAGTAGCAGTATTAAATTTGAAAATCTGTGTTTCAGGTGTGAGTGACAATGTGTGTGCGGTGAGTGAGAAGAACGCGCGATGTTGCGCGTGATCACCTGCCTCCTGGTCGCGTGCGCGGCTGCGGAGCACGTGCGAGAGTTCACCGTCAGAGAGAACGCCCGCGCCGCTACCCTCGTCGGACATCTCGGGGACGAACTCCCAGACGCCGCGCCACCTTACACCATCGTCCCTGTCCCCGGTAGCGCCGTTAACGACGATCTCCGAATTGATCCTCATACAGGAGAAATTAGAACTCGAGTACCCCTAGACAGAGAAAACCGGGATCACTACGCCTTAGTTGCCATCCCCGCCAGTGGAGACAACATCCGTGTAGTTGTTCGCGTACTCGATGAGAACGACAATGCCCCCACATTCCCCACCTCTATCATGAACGTTGAGTTCTCCGAAAACACTCCTAGAGACGTCAAACGAAAACTGAATCCTGCCAAAGATCAGGATCTAGGTGCGTTCAATACGCAACGGTACAATATTGTGTCTGGTAACACTGATAATGCGTTCAGATTGTCTTCTCACAGAGAAAGAGATGGGGTTCTTTATTTGGACCTACAAATTAATGGCTTCCTCGATAGAGAGACGACTGACCACTATCAGTTAGTTATAGAGGCATTAGACGGTGGTACCCCACCACTTAGAGGTACTATGACAGTGAATATAACAATTTTAGACGTTAATGATAATCCACCAGTGTTTGCTGAAAGTGTTTACTCAGCTACTATACCGGAAAACGCCACAGTGGGCACTCCGATCTTAAAAGTGTCCGCGACAGATTCAGACTCTGGTGAAAACGGTGTAATAGAATACTCGATAAACAGAAGACAGAGTGATAAAGAGAATATGTTTAAAATTGATCCAGAAACTGGTGAAATTACTGTGAATAAAGCGTTAGATTTTGAAACGAAGGAGTTGCATGAGTTGGTTGTCGTCGCAAGAGATAAGGGTGCTCAACCTTTGGAAACAACAGCCTTCGTATCAATTAGGGTGACAGATGTCAATGACAACCAGCCCACGATAGACGTTATATTCCTAAGTGATGATGCTACACCAAAAATTTCAGAGTCGGCACAGCTAGACGAGTTCGTGGCTCGAATATCGGTCCATGATCCAGATTCTAAAACGGAATATGCGAATGTAAACGTTACACTGAGCGGCGGGGACGGGCATTTTGACTTGCGGACTCACGACAACATAATTTATTTAGTGGTTGTCGCGCTACCACTAGATCGTGAGGCTCGTTCGTCTTACACGTTGAACGTGGTAGCTACTGATAAGGGCTCGCCGCCTCTACACGCGTCTAGAATCATCAGTCTTCGAGTGACTGACGTGAATGATAACGCTCCGGTTTTCGTTGAGTCTGAGTATAAAGCGAGCGTTCCCGAAGCAGCTGCGCCTGGTACGCCAGTAGTTCAAGTGTCAGCACACGATGCTGATGAAGGAGAGAATTCCGAAATACGTTATTCTTTATTACCTACTCCGCAGTCGGATTGGTTTGCGATTGATGAGCGATCAGGGTTAGTGACGACGAGGTCTAGGGTTGATTGTGAGACGAATCCCATGCCTCGTTTAACGGTGGTTGCGCAGGATAAGGGTAGCCCTCCAATGTCCTCAACATCGACGTTAGTAGTGACAGTGTTAGATGTGAACGACAACGAGCCGATCTTCGACCAGTCCTTCTACAATGTCACCGTGTCGGAGAGTGAAGCTGTCGGCAGCTGTATTTTAAAGGTGAGTACTTAGACTAATTAAATTACTTTTGTAAATATATTTAAAGTCTAATGTGATCATTTAAGTTTCTGTTTGTCCTGCTTGCCAGTTGTCTGTAGTTTAACAAAAAAGAAGAAGAAATTTCACCATGTAAGCCGGCCATATCAAGGACATTCTAAATTTAGATTATTATATTTCCGCAACTTGATTATACAAAACTTTTTACTTTCATACTAAACATAAAAATCAGTTGAATAGTTTCTACTAAATAAAAATATGACACTTCCCAGACAACTCAATGCATAAATTTCGCATACATTACCTTCCTAACTGTCAAACGATTCACCATTAAATATGAGCTCACAAATCACAAACGAATCCATATAGTGAAAGTCCAATTGGCGTAGCAATTTGCCAGAAGTAAACTACGGTACTGGCATTAACCGCCAGCGAAAATGCCAAATGCCAGATGATGATTCTGTATGATTTGCCATTTACTATCCATATACGTTAAGTGGGACATATAAGTACACATTACAACCTATTTGGGAGGTAGTTATAGAAGATTGTGGCTCTTTTAGTGAGGTATTGATAGGTTGATTGCAGGTCTCCATTTGATTTGAAAGTTTTAGTCTTGGATTTTACATCCGACACAGTTATTTTGTTTTTTATAAATTTATATTTATAGATTTATTAAAAAGGATAATGTGAATAACGTCTTTATTTTATAAATGTTTAATGCACAATTAATTTCTTAAAGACGCGTCAGTGGCTGGTATTTCAATAATAAATGATGCCAAGTATAAGCGTAGATATATAAATAAATAATATTGGTATATGAGTATACAGAAAACTTAAAGAGTTGAAGATTTCTACTTTATACCACTATGGCAATTGATACCGTGACCTCAGCATGGCAATTACAAGCGAGGCACCAATTATATCATTATTATAATTATAATATATTATCAAATTGACAATAGAATACGAGTTTTTCACGTTTTCTTTACTAAATACTTTGAGTAATTCAACTTAGTTTTATAAGAAAACTATAAAGGTAGAATTTCTATCAAAATATAGTCACAGCATAAATAAGGCTAAGTGATTGCAATTTTTATGATAAGTACTTATCCACTTCATTTTAATTGTCATAAAATATCGTTTGATATCTATTTTTTACAATTTTAATGAAGTGTCAACAGCTTTATATTACTATTTTAAAATGCCATTTGTAGGCTAAACTGACAATAAAATTCTAAAATTGCATTATTATGTCTCTGTGTCTCAAATCTCGCAGAGTATCATGTTACTGAACGACTTCCTTCTTCAGTTGTTCTTTTATAGCGTTATCTTAAATAAAATAAAAGTAATATAGAGTATAAAAATATACGTTCAAAAACTCGAACAATAAACCAGGGTCTGCAAACTCGGTACCAATTAGTTACAACGGACAGATCAATTCCGCTTATCTCAGTCGGCCACACCCGCGCTTGACGAATTTGTCGACTAAAAAAAAACTCAATTTTCATTAACTCTTATCTTGAAAAAGGCTTGCTCGTAACTTACACGAGTTAATTTCTTTTAATATATTCTTCGTATATTTATAAGTGGCTGTACATAAATCTATCTCGTCGGGTGATGTGAGTTTGGGCGTGAGCCTGCGTCGGATCGCGAATTGCGATCTAAATTGAAAATTAAACAGTGCGGGTTTTCGAACTGACCGCTCCCGCTCCCGGGACTATACAATGATTTTCATAAGGCATTCGCGTATATTCCTTTGCCTATCAGAAAAAATCTGTGTTGTTTATGCTTAATTTAAAAAGGTTTGTGATAATTTTTCAATTAAATTAAAGCGGTTTTTATTACTTAAATTTAAAATAACGAAATTTACACGTGGGTTTGGAATTTATATATCTATATAATACTAATCTATTTATACTACTATAATAAAATGATAATTCAAAACGTTAGATTCCTAATTAAGTGTATTGCGCGCACGTATGAGGTACCATTAAAGTTAATATAGACGACCTAATATTTAAAAAAAAAAAAGTGAACAATCAATAAATCTGCCTGTTTGAGTCTATAACCATAAGATCAATGATTGACTTTATTCCAATATTATTAAAATTTATATTAAACTAGTGGACCTGGCAGACGTCGTCCTGCCTGAAAAAGCTGAAATACCGACAGCAGCGCCACCTACCGGGTCCAATTGTAAATCTAAACCATCCAAGGCCCTACCCGAACACACACATAAAATTTCATCAAAATTGGTCCAGTCGTTTAGGAGGAGTTCAGTCACATACACACGCACACAAGAAATATATATATTAAGATTTAAAACCTGTATTCCGAAACTTATTAATGAAAGGAGGTAAGTATCTAATGCATCAACATCAATGAAATAGACAAATAAATTCATTATTTATTTTAGCCTATGCTAAACAATTCAATTTATATCAGATGTTAGTCCATACAATTCAAAGTAAGTACCGAATACACAATTGAATTGTAAGATTTTTCGTCACCTGCAACACCGCAGCGTCACGATCTCACGACTCACCGATTGTTATTTGGTTATTCGCATAAACTTCTATGTGTTTCGCTTTTAATAGAGGTTAAGTGCCGCTAAAGGCAGACAAATGAACTTTGACTTGATACCTTTGCTTTATTAAAAACTAATTTCACTTTCTCTGTTGCACAGATAAGAAATATTTATTTAAAAAGCGCCAAACTGTTATCCTTACTAATATTATAAACGCGAAAGTTTGTAAAAATGTATGGATGGATGTATGGATGTTTGTTACTCTTTCACGCAAAAACTACTAAACGGATCTGGATGAAATTTGGCACAGAGATAGATTATAGTCTGGAATAGCATATAGGCCTTTTATCGCGATAACCGACATCTACGCGGGCAGAGCCGCGGGCAACAACTAGTCATATATATATATAAACTTTTCCGTTTGCTATTCACATAGTCATTTTAATGAACTTAATTTAAACAACTGCTTCGTTAAACATAATATTATTATGGTCCCGGGATTGATTCCTGGAACGACCCGAAAATAGATTGGGATTTTCTGTACAGAAATTTGAAATAATTCGGTTAGTAGGAGATTAATTGCTTTTATTATCTATGTAACCTTTAAACTATACTTATGTTTGATATTTACAATAAATTCATCATTTCTATGAATCAATTTAATAATGATTGTCTACCTACGATTACCTATACCTACTACTCCAGTCCTTGAGCTTAAAGACTTAGCCAATAATATCATAAAGTTAACTCTATACTTATTTGTAATAGGTATCATTAAAATTATATGTGTGGGTTAGAAACTATTGTGTAAGTCTTCAACAAATTATATAGGTAAAGACAAGAGGTAATTTTTTTATAAGAAGCTTTTGTCTATGGTGTAAGTAAAATAAAATGATATGAAAACTATTTTATTCTTGGCACCATTGATAGATGTTATGTATTCCACTAGATAAGCAATAACAGCACAAATGTGATACTAAAGCAATGTAAGACACCGGTCAAATAGCCGCTTTTTGGTTTTTATGGAATGCAACACCGAGCTTGTCGAAGCTAGTAATATCATAATGAATCTGTCTCTGTCATATTGAATTTATGTCATCGTGCTAACGAACTAGAGCAAAAGAGATAGATATATTATGTTTGCTTTGAAATCTTTGGTGGTTTTAAAGTTACGTCGGCATAATGGAAAAGCTACTGCTGTATATACCAAGGAAGCAACGTAGCTTTACTCGGGTAGTTTATTAGAAAGCTCTGATATATATAAAAGTACAAAGAAGACATAAGTGCGCGTCACAACTTAATGAACCTTAAAGTATCTACGTAATATGTATCATTAATTAAATATATGATTAGATCTCACGAGAACTAATTACGTTTCATAGTATGTACATTATTATGTTAGTTATTCTTTTAACATAGCTCCGTACATATTTCAGTAGCGGGACTGAGCGAGCTTCCTATAACCTGATAAGACTCAACCGCCATGTTGGATTCCGATACCCGTTGCCATGGTTACCGCTTCATTGCGTGTGTAGGCGCTTCACCATCGACATTTTTGCTCCATCTCCCTTTACTAATGTACTGTTTTAATAGGATTATTAGTATGTGATGTTTGTTAGCATTTTTTTATACTTTAATCCTTTCTTAAGTATCTGTCGATGCTCTATCTTTAATTAATGTGATTCCTTTTTCAATCTGTGTGATACAAGTTTTGTTTGCTTTGATATTTTATTATAGACTAAGCATTAAGATTAAAATTATGACATTTTAAATATTCAGTTTAGCTAATAAGCATTTAAATAAGCATAAATATTATATTTATCGTTGTTTTTGTATAATTATGTAGACTTTGTAATATTAGACATAACATTGTTTTAGTTTCATAACAAAAACTTACTTGGTGCCTAATCGTCATGATTAAAATTATCTCTATTTAGTATATAATAAAACTAAGTGCCTCTCAATAAATCGGGTGGAGCAAAACTTAAATAGTTGCTAAACAGTTGAGGACAAGTTCTCTTATGGTTCATAGTCACGCGAGACCGCTAATTATGTAACTGAATTAATTTATTACACCAAACGTATAAATGGAAGACTTCCAGACGAGTTTAGAAGTCAATGCCATTTGGCAGAATGGCGAATACCTTTATTCAAAAAAAGTTACTAAGTTGTAAAATGGCGCGCATTTTTGACAGTTTGTTTTTATTTTTATTCTTTTATGGACTATGGACACGGTAAAGGTAACAGGTGGTTGTACTTATTGTAATTGGCAAGTACATAATTAGGTAATATAATTATGTAGATATGAATTATGATATCACACCTGTATGAGTGAAAATCTATTTATAATAACTTGAGAACTACTCGATCGAATTGGTTGATTTTTTTATTGTGTTCGTAATTGTCAGGACAAAGGACAATCTAATATATTTTTACGGAAAAAAATCGTAAATTGAAATGTTTTTTTTGAAATCTATATCAACACAATAATGTGTAAAGTGAATTACATTCTTGCTAAGCTGGGACGGGTGCTATTATTTAATTATTGTGCATATTGCAATATATTATTATTATGCCGTTGTAATTTATGTTCAAAACACAGTCTTGCATATTATAGCTTAATTTCATACATATTTCCTGCCTTTGTAAAAACTAATTTAGTCAGCTGTAATAGTGAACGATTATGTAAATAATTAGCGAGAGTTTTCCATTTTCTCTTTCGATATCAGTGTCCATAGTGCGTTTTGCGTTTACACGCAAGCGCATCCAGTCGTGACGTTATATAAGTCACTTGTTATCGTTTTTATAACACAAAATAACATTAAATGCACACGTGATTAATGTTTCACTAATTATTTGTCTCTATTACTAGTAAAATGACAGAAAAACATTGATTTATTTGGATTTTTATGCGAGAATTTATGTAATGATTACGTTGAAATTGGTCTGTTAGGATCCACTTTTATTTTCACTGGAAGAATTTAGAGTACGAGTGATACAAGCGTGATGAAAATTATGTAATTACAGTGAAAATTCAATTGGATTGTTTTCACGAGATATTTTATCAAAACACGCGAATTGGAAAAATAATCGTTAATTACTACTTGCGTGATCCAAATGTTTGTTCTGATTCTAGATGAGTCAGTATGTTTATAAAATGACACAGGGCTTTATAGTCATAAAGGTAAAAAGATGGTTGACGATTTTACATGTACCTACTTACTAGGCAGAATCCGATAATATCTATCTTTAGAAAAAAAAATGTTTATGAATTATGTGTATTTTATTACCTGCATGTATATTAATGTCAAGTATAATTCAACATTGCGTGTGGCCAGTGCGCGGATAAGTTTATATTAAATGCATATTCACGTAGAGCCAAGTATTTGAGAGGTTATAGCAGTAAGAATGTGATAATTAAAATGGGTTTTTATAAAAGGTATCATTGGCTTTGAAGGGCCAGTCGTTAGTGTAAGCGGGTAGCTTTGTCATAAGAGGAGCGTATTTTTAGTAACAATAAAATGTAGGCAGGCCTTCGATAAGTTAGAAAGACGACTTAGCGAAGGCGGCGGACGGTCGTAGGACAGAGTCAGCACAGAACCAGTGGACATCTCTCGAAATGATGATGATCAAGTTATGTCATGTGTCTAAATATATGAAAGGGAGAGTGAGACAGAGAGAAAGAAAGAGACGCTTAACTAAAGCATTAGCTTTAGGAATCTATTGCGTTATTATGTTTCTGGAAAATCTTAATATAACTACATACATTCGTAATCTTACCTACACCTGTTTTCCATAGAAGTAGGCCTAAACTACGGATTTCAACTTGTCATACTTATTTTGCTTCTTATTCTTACATAGTGTTGCTTTGTTCCTCCGTATTTAAAATTCTAATCTAGCCTTTTAACTATGTAATTTCCAACTGAAAATTATCGACAAAAAAAAAGAACAAGACGAAGTCTATTTTAAATAAGTAGATTCCCAAATCGCTTTTTTCTAAACCCAACCTTTATATCATAAAATCATACATTATACCATTCTCGGTGTCTCCCGTTGATCTTAATGAAAATACCATTTAAATTAAGTGGAAAAATTAATTTGAGAATATGTAGCCAAGTTCTTGTAACGAGCCATTTTTGTTTTTAATTTGTCATTTAAAATTCGATTTCTAAATATTTTTTTAAGAATGGAGTTATAGGCTAGCATTTAACATAAAAATGTGTTTTGAATTTGCAGGTTTTTTACATAAAATTATAATATATGGTGTTATGTCAAAAGATGTGTGTATTATACACAGAATACTTCCTCTATGATGTGTTCTGTGGTTTTACATATATTAGAACCCTACTAATGTTATTATTTTGAAATTAATTCTGTTTGTCGTTTTACTTTAGCAGCGCTCATTTAGGGATGCGTTTTGAAAGAAACGTATGCCTATCCCAGGGATACTCCCACCATAAAGCCCTGGAGTAAAAAAAAGGGGTTGGCAACACGCAAGTGATACTTTTGGTATTACAAGCGTCCATAGGCTACGGTAACTGCTTAACATCAGGCGGGCCGTATGCTTGCTTGCCACCTAAGTAGTATAAAAAAAAAAAAAAAAAAAAAAAAACTTTTAGCGACTAAACGGCTGAACGAATCTTAATACAATTTAGCAAGGAGATAGACGGTTTTTACGAAAAGGCTACGGGTACCTTTCATCGCAATAACCGATATCTACACGGGGGGCACCGCGTGCAATATGTAATATTAGATATTTCTGTGATTTCGATATAAACTTAACAAATTTTAAATGAACTTCATAACAATAAGTCTTACTTAGATAAGTAGGAAATATAAAATAATTAAGATCTTCAAGCACATTCAAAAGGTTGAATAGACAATACATTTATGACTTGTGAACATTAAAGTTCTCTTTCATTCAGAGTTTAGTTTTATTATACAGCTGATGAAAGTTTTTACAACTAGCGCCATTTTGCCACGAGATATTAACTATTTTTATTTTAATGTATTTAATAAAAAAACATAATAAGTCACAACGCTTACATATAGAAATATTATAAAATTTAATCATACGTTAGTAAATAAACAATATATAATAAATAATGATATCCTGTTACAACTTACATGCGACTATCTAATCCCAAACTAGGCAGAACATAATAACTGATAAACACGGCAATATAATAATTTATAATTATTAGCTTTTATCGTTTCTGGCTAGCTTTTCTATAATGCTTATTATATATAGCCTATGTGCTATACCTACTGATAATAAGCTATTGCACAGGTGGACATTTTTTTTCTTTTTTTAAAGACAACTCCCGCACTAGAGAACATGCTCTGTGACGCGGGATAGGTACTTTACAAACATACAATTAACGGACACAAATTACACCCAGACTCAGAGCAAACATTTATGAATAACACAAAGTTTTGTTCCGTCTGGGAATCGAACCCACGACCTCTGGCTTAGCAGTCTGAAACACTAACCACTACACCACCAAACCAAACGTACTAAGTTAATATATAATTATAAAATATTTGTTTTTATTTTTTACATTGTACTTACGATTATTAACAATCTATAATAATGAATATTCACGGTTTAATAAAGGTCAGAAATAATTACCTCTTTTGTAGTGAATTGACAAGACGAAAAATTATTGCATGGAGACTTTAATTTATACATTTTACGAACATAATGAGATATTATAGTAGATAAAGATATGTATAGACAATATTGTAATTTTGCAATTCTTTTTACGTTGTTTTGTTTTAATGGAAACGATGAAGGCTTGTACTTGACAGTGCCATAGAGCAGTAGAAACTTTTTTTTTTGTATCTTTCTGTTTAGTGTGGCTTTAGATATTATACTAATATGTAAGAGAGGTAGAGCACCATACAAACAAGCAACCCCTGATTAGGGAATGATCTCCACCTTACATAAGACCACATCTAAATCTTCACATAGTGGTGTAGTTTTGTTCCTGTCCGTGAATAAAAGTTTCCATTATAAAAAGGAAATAGGTTTTACAATAACGTTTTTCTTATCCCATAGTTGCTAATAACACAAAACTTCTGCTTAAAGGCCTTTCCAACCCACAAGAGATAAGAGAAGAGAAGATCTTTTTTAATAAACGCCCACCCATCACAAACGGATCACAGCAAAGTTGCTTGCATAAATCTACCGAACTGCTATTCCCTAGCGATTGCATTACATAGATTACAATTCTGTCAATGTGAAAGCTACTTTGTAGCAATTAAACGCAATTCTACATTAATGAATATTCAACACTTTATGGAAGCTAATAAAAGGATTTTCTACTTGTTTTTTATTAAATACGAAGACCTGTATGTCGTTGATCGATGTTGCGTGGATTGACTCATTAATTTACTTAGTTTTATGTATTATGTTTTCTGTTGCCGCTTTTAAGTTTTTAATTGAACCTTAATGATAAAAATATTTAGAAATAACTATTTATAATGATACCATCTTTAAAAAATAGTGTAGTTTTTAAATCTATATCTAACCTGTTTTTTAATTTTTATGAAACTAGTCGCAAACGGATATCGGTAACTGTTTTTTTTTTCATTAAACAGTGGCCGAAGAATTATTTAAATAAAATGTGCGATTACTAAGTATAAAGCCGGCTGAATGTTGTCGCTTACCCGTGCATTCTTGTTTATAAAAAAAATCAAGTTCTCGATTTAAAATTCAAAATCTTGCTATTCCAGCGATCACGACATAAAGTTCCATTTAAAATGAAACCTTATTCCATGCAATTGAAAGTGGTATTTTGTATGTGATATTATTTGAGTGCTCGATAAGTACATAATAATAGATGTTCTTGGGATAGTAACCTGTCACTACTTCTTGCCTTTGCGGTATTTAAACCTCAATACCATCCCATCGATGTTCAATACACTTAAACTTTACTCGATTTAAATGAGACTGGCAACTTTATCTAGTTATTTAGAGTGAAAAAAATAAACCCTCACAGCTTTACGTTTGTAAAATATTTTATACGTAAAATATGCATGAAAGAATGGATTATGTAAAGAATAAGTATGACATAAACGAAAACAAAATATTCCAATAAATTAAAAAAAAAAATAGATGTTTTAATTTAATATAAAAGTTTCAAACGTTACGAACATATAGCGACTTGTCTACGCGTCGCCACACCAACAGTCGCTCTAACTCATCGAATTAGATGGTTCAAAAAGAAAGTTAAAACAAAAAAAAGAATAAAATAAAGAAAAAATAAGTCTGGAGAACAACCTTTTTGAAACCCTTTAAAGGTATTTCTTTACTTGTTCTGTACTTAAAACATGGGCAAATACATAGCAAAAAGTTTGCATTACGAGACTTATTCCCACAGTGTACAGCGGTAATGTTTTTGCCAATAGTATAGGGCTGTGAGAATTGTTATTTACTTAATTGAGTAATTGAAAACTGTTAATTGCGTATTCATTTATAATTGCTATAATTAACGAGGAAATAATTTACCTTTTTTTTTTTTTTTTTTTTTTAATACTACTTGGGTGGCAAACAAGCATACGCCCACCTGATGTTAAGCAGTATTCGTAGCCTATAGACGCTTGCATTACCAGAGGTATCACTTGCGTGTTGCCAACCCATTTTTTTACACCAGGGCTTTAAGATGGAAGTAACCCTGGGATAGGAATACGTATCTTTCAAAACGCATTCCTAAACGAGCGCTGGAGACCTGTACTCACACACAGGAACACAACTACACCGCTGTGTGTTTATTTGGCTGTGGTCTTCTGTAAGGTGGAGGTCCTTCCCCAGTCGGGCTTGCTCGCTAGTATGGTGCCCTACCTCTCCTATAATTATAGTCTATGCATACCTATATAATTCCTTGTCCTGACTGAGTAATTAAATCATCAACATAAAGCCTACACCCCTGGGCTACAAATATTACACACAACAACAAGTTTTCACAAAATATTGTGGTAAATTATTAAAAACCTTTCTTTTTGCGTTATAAGTACGACGATAGCTGCAGTTGATGACTTATAATATGATAGGCAAGTGAATGTAGAACAGGACTTACCTTAGGGCAGTAACTCATGCTGCGAAAGTACCACTTAATAGTTTTAGGCAATGACAATAGTAACAAAAACTATTTACTACTCTAGTCTATACACCTAATAACAATGGTATTAGGAGACTAGAGTAGTAATCTATTTTCTGTGCTACTTTAATACCTGCTTATAGTAGTAGAGTATTTTATTTAAGAACAGTTATTTAGCTTTATAATCGAATACCTGGCCTGTTGGTTTAGTGGTTAGTGACTCTGACTGCTACGCCGGAGCTCGTGGGTTCGATTCCCACCCAGGACAAATCTTTGTGTGATGAGCACGAATGTTTGTTCGGTATCTGGGTGTAATTTTATTTATCTATAATATGTATGTATTTAGAAATATATAAGTAGTTTTATCAGTTGTCTGGTTACCATAGTACAGGTTCTGCCTAGATTGGGATCAGATAGCGATGTGTGAGTTGTCACGAAAATATAATTATTATAATTATTATATTATTATTACCTATGCAATGTTTATTTTGACAGTCGACATTAAACAATCAATCGTTTTAGTATTATACTATAGTTGGTATTCGTGACAATTTTAGAACCGGGCTATAATAATGACATAAGATTTTATTTATGTCAGAGGTATTTTGCTTTCAAGGATCGGCCTAACGTCTTTAATAAGATTAAATCAATCTAGATTTGAACTTTCTGACCTATTGCCTACCTATATTTAGATTAGCATAAAAATAATATATTTAGATGATAGCAAATCATAGATTTGTATTCATTATGAATTCATCTTTAAATAACAATAGCATAATTCAATGATATTATCGCGGCCATATGTTACGCCCTCAGACTAATAGAATAAGATAGACGGAGCGTGTAGAACAAATCAGTGAAGCCAAAAAGCGCTGTCAATGTCGTGTGACGTGGAAAACGATGTTGCCAGCAAATGAAATACTCCCAACAAAAGTTGAAACAAAACTGTTAACTCGTGATAATAATATGCAATATCAATATTAAAAATTATACTTCAAATTGTTTGTTTAAATAATGTTATTATTTATAATTATTTTACATTAATATTTCAAAATAAATAGGTGACAATAAACACTAACTACATGCTTTAATTTCTGACGAATAAAATAAATCTTTTTAAATATAACATCATACATCTTAGCATTATGTTACATTAAAAAAAGGTTTCTGTTAACAAACATATCAAGACAAAATACAATATTATATTAAAAAAACAAACATAAAATACAAAACATATTACTCGTAAAACAAAACTGGCAAAAATTGTATCTAAAAAAATGTATATATATGGTGTATGCTTGTTTACTATCCAAGTAGTATAAAAAAAAATTAAATATTTAGCGGCAAGCGGTAAGAACAAATTTTGTTCATACCGCTCGCCGCCGCCGCTCACAGCCGTGGTTAGGATGTAAATACTTTTTTTTAAATAAATCATAAACCTAACATATCTACTTATTTTATGAATTTAAATGATCAATTATTATTATTATATTAATATTAATTGTTCATCATCTGAATAACATAGAAAAACATTATCTAAGTACCTACCTAGGTACCTCTTAAAATCACTACAAAAATACGGAATTACTCGCTAAATGCAAACAACAATTTCTTTTTTTTTTCGCGTGGATCCCCAACTATCATTCAGATTTATTTTAAATAGTATATCGATAGACTGATTAATATTGTTTTATATTCCCACTAACACGTTGCAAAATATTTTAGGGAAAAAGATATGCTAAGAATGGCAACACTGTAGAACATGGTAGAGGTTTTGTGTTCCTAGTTTGTGTAACTAAAATATTTACGAAAACAATAAGAAATCTATAATGTTAAAATTATTTACCTATGGAACGATACTCCAGAACTCTTTTTGAGATTTGCTGAAGTATTTTTACAACGTTTTACTACACAATACGGCATTATAATAATATTTTGTCAGAACGTGTTTAGACGTGCGTACTCACTAGCGGCTCAAATCGACTGCGCGCGAAAACGTATGACATTGCTATTTAGTATTGCTTTTGGCGGCTTCACGCGCGAGTTCTACACGCTCCGTCTATCTTATTCTATTAGTCTGAGGTTACGCCATACATTGAATAAACTTACATTGCCCGGTAGCATGAATTGAACAATAAAATGATGGAACATCCCTATAAATCCCGAGTCCCAACACATCATTTACTCGAGTTCGCACGTGGCGGGCCGTGTCCAATGTTGTCAGCGTCTGCAGGGCGGGAAAGTCAGCGGCCATCTTGAAAAAAGTTGTTCTACTAGTGTCTAGTCGGCCGTGGACCCGCGGTCGCATGTAGAGCGAACCTTTTTATATTTTTTAATTGCGTTCCATTTCTGATAGGTTTATGTTTTATTGCATATTTTTATATTATAAAATAAGGAAAATATTATTTTATTAAATTGATTGAATAAAGTAACTCTTTTGTACATTACGTGTCACAATTTTTTTTGTGTAAACCTGTATTATTTTTCTATCCAAGAGAGACTTACTAGATGAGTAGAAAGTATCTCGGTGCATGATTACTTACGACAGTAAAGTTCACACCTAATGATTTTTGTTTGATTTATTTAAAATATAGAATCTAGCATTTATATTTAGGTTTAGGAGTCTGTATTGTTTATTTGCAATAAATAGGGTCTAAACGGTTCAAATAAAAAATATGTAAATAAAATTCAAGTGCATTCTGTCTATAAAAGTTTTAAAAAGGAACAAAGCGTAATAGCCTTATTGTCCGACTGTCATCGGTCGCGTTTAGTGATGTGATCGAATGAGGTATCGATTATTAAAAAAATATTACGCGACATCGATCTGCGGGGCGCCCGATTACTCGATTACCCACTGCTCGAGGGCTGTAAGGTAGCGCGTTTAGTGATGCGATGAGCGACTTTTTGTTTTTGTTATTATTATTTTTATTAACATGTGCGTTATTTTTAACGGTTATCGAGAATAAGTTGGTTAGTATTACGTATATGATTTATGCATTTTTAATATTTTTAGGCAAATAGGTATATGTATGTATTTATTAATAGTCAAAAATGAAACTAATTGAATATTGTATTTGAGAAAACCGTCATAAATACGACACATTGTAAGAAATGTTTTTGGAATTCGATTGAATACTGATAAGAGGACTGTTTAGTCATCCGCCCACTCACTCCGCTTCGCTCATCGCACGGTAGCGATCACTTTATTCCAACTCCATGTATATTACAATGTAAATGACCCTAAAAGTTTCTTTTCGAGACGCCATGCAATAAGAAACCTTTTTTAAGAAAATCGATGACGATGTTAAATGGCTAACGTTCGAAGAATTTAAACTAATTCGAATATGGAATCAATTCGCGGGCTTTTTATTTAAGCACTTTTATTGTTATTGCAGATAACTCTGGTACTTAGTTATTAATTTTGGAATAATTTTTTGGATGCAATTGTAAAAATGTCTTCTTATGTTAAGAATAAAGTCGATATTGTAATGCCACACAATTTTTATTTAAATTAGAAAACATTACCCAAACACGGTGTCGGATATCGTAATAAATGGACAGTATCAATCAGACCGCAGTTATGAATACAAAAATCTGATTTAAGTTTCGATCCAATTATTTAAAGAATTTAAAGAGAGGTAGAGAACTATACAACCAAGCAAGCCCGACTGAGAAAGGACCTAAGACCTTATAGAAGACAACAGATACACACAGTAGTCTAGCTGTATGCTGCGATGCGTAAATACCTCTAGTGCTCATTTAGGGATGCCTTTTATGGAAACGTTTCCCATCCCAGGGAATGCTGATGTAACAATTTTTATTGCAATTGTCCATAGACTACGGTAACTGCTTATCATCAGGCAGGCCATATGAGGTTATAATTTTTAACTATTCAATGTAGATCCCGAATGGTTAGTTTCAACTTTTTTGTTGAAGCTAAAAATAGTTTCAGATCTCTAGCTAATCATTAGCAAATCTAATGTCACAACTATTTGGACAAAAAGTGTATTTCCACTTAAAAATTAGTTAAACGAGTAAAGAATAATACGATTCGTTTTTTAAAATGAGTGTAATTATTTGAGTGATGCGATTTTTGAACCGAATCGAGACGTCAAGTGTGAAATTACTACTCGTTTAGTTGTGCGATACATCGTATTGTGTAACGATTTCGAGTTAATTTAAATATCGATTCGTTGATCGTCGACTGAATGGTTGTTGTTTATTTTATTTATTTTTCATTTGTGTTACCTTGACCAGTACTCCCGTTACCTTTATAAAGAAACATACAGTAGTGTGTAGTAGTAGTAGACTTGGCTTTTTAATATACCTATTACGGATAAATATATTTTATACTAGCTGTTGCCCATGGTTTCGTCCACGTGGATGTCGGTTATCGCGGTAAAAAAATCTCTTTGCCAAATTTCATTGAGATCTGTTTAGCCGTATAGTCAAGAAAAGGTTACAAGCTAAATAAACAAATAGAGTTACTTTCACATTTATATCTACATTTTTTGTACATACGTGAAATGTATTGTATGGCCTTTTTAATTTTATTTCTTAGCCTTCGCGTTAGCTTTTTTGGCTTATAATCACCCAGAAAAGCTACAGCGCTGATGCCCTTCGTCTCCCTCTTCTTCGCTCTCATACATTACACAAATTATCGGCTGCGAATTATACAAATTGCCGGTAACAGATACATTATACGTTCATGAATGTGCATGAAGCGAAAGAAGTATGTCTGAATTGGCGTACCATAGTCTATGCTTACTCCAATGGGAGGTGAGGGTGATGATATGTATGTGTAGATACTTTAAATTTAAATAAGGGTTGTGGATTACAGATTTGATATGGACAGAAGATTTGATCTCAAGTCCGATGTCCATTGGGTTTTTGCCGACAACGATAAAGAATTGTACCTAGGCAGTGATATTGTCATTAATATTAAAACAAGAAAACGACGAAAGAAGAATCTTGTCTCGTAAATTATAATAAAATCATTGACCTTTCGTTAGCTTGCAACCACATGGCTTGTTTGCCATTTTCCCTTATTGTGTGTTCTTCACTAATCGATATTATATCGAATATTAATATCGACAAAGTTACCTTATCGATATTTTAAATCGATACTACATCGATAAGGCGACTTTGTGACGCCGAAATGATCCGCTCATTGCTGGTTTTTAATTGAGGTGGAATCATTCGATTTACATATCGGGAATCGGTATTATGTTAAGTAGAAGCTACGTATCGATGTTATTTTTTTGTTCAATTGCGGTTCGTAAATACATTTTTTAATTAAGTATGTATGGAAGTTAATTGTGATAATCTAGGAATTTATATTTAAGCTTTGTAAAATATTTTAATCCGGATCGTACCAAGTGGCGTGCACTTTGAGAGGCCTATGTCCAGCAGTGGACTGTAATCAGCTGATGAGATGATAACGATATATTGTAGGTTTTACTACTAAGTTTGCATACAAGCATACGGCCCGCCTGATGTTAAGCAGTTACCGTAGCCTATAGGTGCTTGCAATACTGGATCACTTGCGTGTTGCCTTTTTTATACACCAGGGCTTAAGATGGAGTATATATTGTACATTTGTAAAGTATTCCTCGACACAAGGTTTGTTCTCCAGTACGGGGGTTGCCTTTTTAATAAAAAAAAGAATGCTCTTAACTGACTGCAACTGTTACCATATGATATCTAGAGGCCGAACCATAAAGTCCTGATAGCGGTTTTGATCGATTCTAAATTGAAATTCGTTAGAGGTCAATTTTATATACGAGTTTTCAGATTGTCATATTGTTCGAAATTTAAATTAAATTAAAAAAAATGTTTTATGGACATATCTGGTTATATAGGACAATTAATTTAAACATTGTAATGTAAATGAGTCTTTATAGTTCAATAATAAGTGTATACACGGCTCACCGCTGCGAATTCAAATTATAATAAGTTCAGAACCTTTGTGCAAATACTGATGGTAATCTGTACCTACTCAATATATATACAGGCTGGTTGAAATTATCAAACTGGGTATTTTATTTGGATTTTCTTTTTAATACTCTAATAATAAAAATTGTGCTTTTACGGATTTAATATGCAATGATTTTGTAATACTTAGGAGATAAACAGGTATCTCTATTGTGTCTACTTCTTATCGTTTAGTTAGTTGCCAACATGGTGACAGTTATTTAGATCGCCACATTTTTAACCAATATGAATTTCACTTTGTGGAATTTAAATGTACTAGTTAAATAAATTACCATCTGCTAATGGTGAAACAAAATACCGTGAGGAAACTTATGTATACATGTGTCTTAGAAGAAATTCTAAAGACATGTCTTATTCACCAACCCGCATTAGGTCAGCGTGTATGAATTAAGGCCTAAACTTCTTCTAAACATATATGGGTTGCTATTATTATTAGTTAGTTGATTTAAATAACTATTTAATATTATGTAAAGCATAATGAAAATTAAAAAAAAAAAAAATAAACAACCTGTATATACATTGCATAGTATATTAACTGTGACGTTTAAAAGCATCACGGTTCTTAGAAGTAATGTATTGAATTGTAATGTAGTGATATGCATGTATGAGCCCCATATTGTTTTGATGAAGGACGCTCTCAGGCAAGGTGGAGTGACGATTTTCGCAAAGTGGCTGGAGTAGCTGGATTCGAGAAGCCGCGGATCGTTCTAAGTGACGTGCACTTTGAGAGGCTTGTGTCCACCAATGGATTGTGATAGGTTGATAGTGATTGTTTTAGAAAGAAAGAAACAAATATACAATCAATTAAAAAAGAAAAAAATCGCAATTAATTACAATTTTGGATAGCAACCCGTATAAGTTCCACTGCTGGGCACGAGTCTCCTCTCTTCTATCAAGAGAGAGAGAGAGAGAGGGTTCAAGCACTAATTCACACACGCTCGTCTAATGCGGATTGGTGAATCAAACATGTCTTTAGAATTTCTTCTTAGGCATGTGGGTTTCCTCATGATGTTATCCTTCACAATTAGCAGATAGTAATTCAATATGATTGCACATATATAATTATTTAAAAATATTGAAGACTGTAGACTATATATTTAAGAGCAGAATGGACAATAATAATAGGTTACATGCCCATCACCTTCAGTACCGATAACCATTGAAATAATGCCTGCTTAATCAGGATAAACAGCATGTTTTTCTTTTATTTCACATCGCAGATTGTTCTTACCTTCGCTTATAATTTATTCATTGCACACCACACAAAATATTACTGCCATTTACTTAAAGGACAAAGATTAAAATGCAGATGCGTCGTGATATTTTAGTTTTATGCCTACATTATAATTTATTCATGGCACGACAATACGATTGGGAATTGATGTCGTAAAATTAATTCTGCTTCGATGTGTCTGAATGTTAGATTTTTTATTGTATTATTTACTCGAAGCCATGGGTTTAAAGCATTTAATAGTCTTGCAGTTTTTTTGTGGATTCCTTTGTAAATGTGTACCTGTTCAAGGTGAGACTGACATACTATTACTTCAAAATGAATATAACTGAAAAAAAAACAGTTTTTTATACTTTTAAGGAAGCAGACATCCTGACAATCAGCTACCTTGCCAATATCAGGAGTATCACTCATGCGTTGCTAACCCTGTAAAATCCTTTAACTCTTTTTTTGATATCTATTTTAATAATTTAATCAATCTAGATTTTAGTCAATTTTTAATGTAATAATAAAACTTGTATTTATTATTTTTAATTCTCAATAACCAATAAAACTGTTTATTTGAACCTAAAGAAATTTCTACGAAATAACATTTTCTTTTAAATTTTAATGAAAGCGATGCGCGGGAGCAACCGAAGCGAGAGGCGCGGGGAGGGATGAAATTATAGGATTGTACGCGTTCGCCGGTTCATAATGATGGATGGAGAACGTCTCCGGTCGGTGCGCTTAATGAGAATGGCAGCCCTGCGATGAGGTGGTTTAATTTTAGAACTATTTTATTTTTTACCTAATTGTGCATCTGGTTTTATGACGATGTGACGTGAAGTTATGTCGAAATGAGATTAGAGGATTTTTTAATTTTGCGTCTCCTTTTATGTTTGGTTTTTATACCATAATACTTAATATGCAATAAAATGTTATATTTTTGTATTTGTATTACTACCAAAAAATATCTAGAGAGTCGAAAAAAAACTATCCTAGTCTATAAACTATTTTGCATAAAGCATAGTGTGATTCTTAATGCAAAGAATAGTTTATTATACATATTACAATGTTTTTTTTATTATTCTTTCCTTTATGAAAATTGAATAAATTCATTCAATTCTCATGAAAGAAAGAATAATAAAAAAAACTTTATACTTCCATCATTAGTAAATTATTTTTATTATCTCACATACATAATGTATTAAATTAAACGATATTATATATAATATCAAAAGAAAGTTTGATAAATTTAGCTTTAATTCATTTCTAATAAGTTTAGATAAAACAGCAATTGAATGTATACATATACACATACATACATACAAGCATATTCCAAACTAAACAAATACAAAATGCATTATTTATCGTAAACTAAGAATAACATTCGCTAAACCTCGTTTAATCAATATTCAACCAATAAACATACGAAACTTTGAATCTAGACATTATCGCTTCGTGAGTGCACAGTACATTATCAAGGGCGATAGCTGTGCAACATAACTAACCAGGATCAGGTACCCAGGTTCTATTCCCCGGTGATAAAACTTAGCGAAACAATATCGTGGCGATACAGAATATCGACTAAGTTACGACTCGACACAATGACGATAAATTTTGGAATGCGTAAGGTTTTCTTTAAAAAATACTTTGTGAGTTTTCTGAGCTATAAACATTGTTCATTGGTCGTGTGGCGATTGTTTAGTTGGTTTGCTCTGTGTTATATTAGTTTCTTTTTATTAAAGAAAAAATCTTGTAATTGTTTTTAAAGTTTTTTTTTGTGAATTTTTTTAAATATATTTTTAATTAAATTTAAGTTTAATTTCAATTAATTCATAAAAGAGGATTAACTAAAATATATATTTTTTAAACACGTATCTCACTTTTTTAAAGAATAAGCTTAAGAAGTAATAAGTTTGTATATATATCTTTTTTTTTAAATTATCCAGATCTCAAGTGTTCTTAGCGATTACAAAGAACTTGAAACGCAGAATTATATTTTATGGAACACGGTATGCTTAATTTTAAATATTGTAATTTAACATTTTAGTTATAGTAGATACAATGTATGTGAGTGGTATTTTAATAATTATTAAATATTACTTTTTTATCAACGAAGATTACCTATGATATGTCTGAAAATAGACCCAATGGTGCACTTATAACTCTACTAGCTGTTGCCCGCGGTTCTGCCCGCCGATGTCGGTTATCGCTGTAAAAAGTAACCTATGTGTTATTCCAGACCACCATCTATCTCTGTGCCAAATTTCGTCCAGTTCCGTTGAGTAGTTTTTCCGTAGTATCCATCCATCCATACTTACAAACTTTCGCATTTATAATATTAGTAGGATGTAGCATGTAAGTAAACGGAGAAAGAACAATAAAGTCCCGTTCTTGCATATGCACCACTTATAAATAATTGCATTTTCCCGGCAGAAGTAAAAACTTGTTAAAACAATAATTACGACATAAATCAATAACTACCTTCAAATGGATCCAGTAGTAACTATCATTTTCATTAAGCACCATTTCTATACGGGAATTATTGCAAATGAAGTTTCTACGAACTAAAGGCATATTCACCAAGAATTATCTAACAAAAAAGAGAGTCATCATAAAGGTTCTATTCCTGAAATGAATAGGACCATAAACCGGCAATAAATGTCTCTTATATTGCTATATCCTGATTCAATATATTTTAGAATTTCCTTGTCCTGAAGATGTGGTCTAATTGTTAGCATTTAGCGGCGTATAGTCCAATCATCTCCTTAAAGAAACATTAACGGCGAAAGACAAAATAAATCTTCCAATTGGCCAACTGTAGGACAGAAGCTGTCCTATTCTTACCATTTGTTATTCTATAACAGTTTCAGTAGACGTAGATGTGTGTAAATTAATCGCTAATCTCTCCGCTATACGCGCCCGCTTACGCCTGGACCACAACATAACTCCCCCAGTCCGTTCTGCATGTATTTACGATGCAAGCTTTACGTTTGTCATTTAAGATGTGTTCTAGGAAATATAATCGTAGGAACATAAAGCCGAGCAGTTTTCTTCCTACATTAAATCCGTTTAAATCATAAAAATTGTGATAGATTTGTTTATTATGATAATTTTATTGGTTACATCGAAAGATTGAAAATTGTTTGGTATTTTTTTTGTTTATAATGTGATTTGGATAAGATATTAAATCTATGGACATATATTTGAAAATTGTGTCGTAATCTAAGGATAAATTTGTATAGAGTTTAGCGTCTTTATACTTTAGCAAAAATATTGACCAAATAGCTCAGGGTTACTTTGGCCCAAAAACCATTTAACTAACATGTGAATCTACGACTATGCTAAACATATTAAACTTTCCATTTCACACAATCTTATCTTTCATCTATGTAAAGATGCAAGAATACACGTGGTTTTACTAAGTTTAATACGATATTTAATGTTACAGCTACCATACAACCCAACCATTATGATTACGAAACATTCCGAGTTCCTTGAACCCGTTAAAACTGGCAACAGGCAATTAAATCATAAATTTCGCATCGATCCAACGCAACCAACAATCACAAAAGATATCGATACAAAACGAATCGTTTAAATAACAAAATTAAAAAAAAATCGAGTACGCAATGCTGCATGCAAACGATTTTGTCTCTCAAAATTAGCGAGTATTATTTTTGTACAACACTAACGGTAGGCGTTCTACAAATAAAAATATTTGAATTATTGATTTATTCGATTCGGAAAGCGATTTGGATTCGATTAAAACTTGTTGTAATTAAATAGTGGATTAAATTAAAAATGGAATACGGTGTAGACACTTTTTGTTTTTTTCTTTAAACAATTAATTAATAAAGCAACCATTGCTTTGTTCGTGCTACGAAATAAATTGTCATAGAAAAGAGTTCAACGCGTCAAATTCCTACTAATAATATTACAAATGCGAAAATAACTCCGTCTGTCTGGCTTTTAATGACTAAACGGCTGAACAGATTCTAATGAAATTTGACAAAAATATAGACAATATTTCGGAGACTTCGGGTACTTATAACCACGCGGACCGAACCACGGGTATCATTTTGTAGTTTTATAAAATGGTATTGTACGAGTAAGAACTCACGAAATATATTCATTTTTATTTAAAGTATTTTCATATTTTGCAGTCTATGTAAATTTAATAGTTTTTACAAAGAGATAAGGAAACAAGTCTCCTTAGTAAACCTTTAATTAAAATCCCTTAATGACATTACAAAACTTGCGTCCTTTAAATAATTACTATACAAAAGAGTCCGATCAAAACGTTTAGCATTGTGCAAACATTTTTCGTAACTGATATCATCTATGGACCCGATATACTTTAACATTTCATCGGCGAATATTTCACTGGATTGTTGCCCTACCTTCTTAGATTCTAGAACTGATAATATGCAAATGAACAACTCGACGATTTAAAAATAAAAAGGATTAACGTTGGGATCGATGCCCCTTTAACTGACCCAAATAAGATCATTTCGAAATTTAGAACGACATTGGCCTCTGTGGCTGTCAATAAGAATTAAGGATAATGTTGCTAGCTTACAAAAGTGTTATTCAAGTTGGCAAGATTAAAAAAAAAGTATTATTTGTTGTCCTTAGAGTTAGGATGCGTCTGTTTGGATAAATGATGAAGATTTTAGTTTTAATTTTTAGTTATGCTTACAGACGGGTTTATGTTAGGGTTTTTTTATTTATTTTTAGTGAAACAGGTTGCATATCTCTGGTTTAAGTGTTTTATTTTTTTTAAATACGGACGCTTGTAAAATCAGCTGAGTTTTGAGGTCATAGCTCTGCTATCTATGAATCTCGGTTTTATTTCTTGCTACTGGAACAGGTGTGTACTTCTGAGATGGTTTTATTGTTACATATACATATTTTATTTGTAGATGTGAAATAAAATATGTATTGTCCTATCGAAAGTAAAATTGAATATAATATTATTGATATCCACGAAAAAAAAATGTCGAGATAAAAAGTAGTCTATGTGCTATTCCAGACTATATTTTATCTCTGTATAGAATTTTATCTATATCAGTTCGGCCGTTTTGGCGTGATTGAGTAACGAACATCCAGACATCCATCCGAATTTTCACATTTATAATACATACATAGTATAGATAACAACTACTGCTTTGATGATCCCATAGTGACACATGGTCAACTGATTCCAAACTAGACTGAGCTTATACAACAGCAACCAGACAATTGGAAAACATATTGATGTATTTTTAATTCCTTTTTATTATAGATAATTTTTGTCCAAACACAGATTAAAAATCGTGTTCATCATGCAAAGATCTGTCCTGAATCCCTCCTAGCACTCAGGGTCACCAACCTCTATACCAACAGCCTACTAAATACATAAATTGATAAACACCAGTATTTAGCTAAATATATCTAAATTTCACACCTCCATTGTTTAACAGACAATACAAAATTTGTTAAACATCTTGTATTTGTGATTACCTTTAAAGCTAGACAATACCAGATTAAACACGTCTTTTGTAAAAAAAACAATCTACTTTTTAAAAAAGGTTTGCTTGTTGCTAATAGACATTGAGTTTTACTCATAAATATACATTATCTGTGGCTGTAAATGGGTAAGGATGGACAAAAAGCGTTTGAAGGGCGACTTCGCAAGTTCGCAACAGGGGACTTACAACCTGACTACAGTCCACAGACAAGTTTTTATTTGCACAAGTTCCTGCTTTTATTCTTTCTATATCTATGATATAGATTTTTTAATCTATACTTCTTGTTTATGATTTATTGAACTGTCAAAAGGATTAATTTTAATTTAGATTTTAATTGTGCATAAATTTCGATGAATTTGATAAGTTTTTATGTTTTGCGATGACAAACTGGTATTTACGATGTAAATGACGTCATAGCAATGTCTTCCTAACCAAATTTCGGCTAATCTCGATGAAGACTAGCTATTTGCGCAGGAGGTGTGCAAAAACACAGGTGCATTCTTTCTCCCTTTTTCCCACTCTTATAGTTCAATGGGGCGGCAATCGAGTACGACTAGAGAGAGATTAGGCGTTGGACAAAAAGCTTTACGTGCTTCAACATTGGAACTTTTTTATGGCTGTTCAATTTCCAAAAAATTTAACCGATTTTAATTATATTTTTTAATAAAAAGAACTGCATTAAAATAGGTGCATCTATTCTTAAGCTTTAGTGCTATACACATGCAGACTAAATCTTCAAAGTTATAACACATTTTTAATTAGAACATTTTTGCACCATGTTCTAATTAAAAATGCAACGGTACGTCCTTTTAAAACAGGTTATCAAAATGGCTACATTGGTTTCTGAGATACAGTCCAACAGATAGACGGAATCCCATTAAAAGCAGTAGTGGTTTAGTAATAGCCAATTACTTTTTTTATCAGTGTTTAAAACTTAGGCCTATTAATTCTAAATGTTCTGTTATCGACGAATGGTAGCGTCAATATTTTATGGTTACGGTACAATTCAGGTTTTTTTGATAGTCAAAATGGAAGAATATCATTAGTATGCAAAACTTTATCAACCAACATAATTTGAGCTTAAATCTATCCACTTATACGACTCTATTCTTACGACCTTAAAGTTCATTTTTCCTTGCAGTTTATTTTAATTAGAGGTAAATTTACTATAGTAAGTTTTTGAAAATCAAGTTATGTTTATCTCAAATTGATTAACTTATATGACTCTATTATAATTGTGGTAAGGCATATTTTTGTTTGCAGCTTATATAAGTTATAGGGCATTATATTTTGACGATATTTTAATGGCTGCTACTTTCGCTGAATTATTAATATGGGATATATTATCAATTGATGTTATAAATTATGAATTTTATGTTTCATTGAGTTTTGCGTTATTTGATGTATGCCGTAAGTCTTATCTGATTGCAGTTAAGTTAAAAGAAATATAAATATAACATAATATATTATGTGGCAGTCTTTTGGGCACCTTCCCTTAGAGCTGCGACCTCAATCATTTTATACATAGGGGAATTCTTTTAAATACAATATCTGATTGTAAGTAGTTTAGGTTAAGTTGCTTTTATTTTAATAACTATTCTTGTAAATATTGTTATTGTTATTAAAAAAAGAGTGTTAGAGAGAATTTTAAATGGATTTATATGGGTCTCTATTACAATCTTTGGAGGAGGCCTATGAATAACTGTGGGCGTTGTTTTAGCTGAGATGATAACGAAGATGAAAAATATATATATATCGAGATATAAGTGGCCAATCTGGTGACAAAGTTACTCAAATTGACGTCATCTGACACTGATAACAGTTTGGACAGACTTTAAAAGTGCTTTCCAAAGGGTTCAGATGCTCTTCAAAGCACTCAGATGAAATACCTATCCATAGGGTAACCGCGCCCTTGGTAGCTTAAACTCTGGATAGTTTAGGACGTAAGCTCTGGATAGTTTGGGAACAGATGGCCGTGTGTGGTTCACACAAGATACATATTATTATTGTATTATCATGTCAACGCTGTTAAGTGTTTTTCCAACCACGTGGGCCAGTTGACCCACGTGACCGGTAAAAAAACAAAAGAAAAGAGACAGTTTTTAGATTTTAAAATAGATTTTAGATACATAGAACGAATATTGGAGATGTAGGTCCTAAGCACAAGGGTCTTCGAAAGCCCGCTAAGTATAGTACTTAACTGGCCGGCGAAGCGCAGTAGAAAGATAAGGATATAGCCGAGTGCGCTGTGGGATCTAGCGGTGGACGACGTCACATCATTACTTTGTCCAAATATTTTCCCAACGGGTCACAGTTATTAAAAATATTAATAATTACCGTACTAAATGCATTAGAAAACTGATTAGCATTTTCCTATGAGAAATGTGATATTTTCTTTACGTTCATATTTCTATGATACATAATTTCCTCTAAATTAAGACATAAAGAAACCGCAATTAATTAACTAGTATATCAACATATAAATATAAATAAATACAAACATATCAAATATAACAGTATGCTTTCAAATTTGCATAATAAAATAATAATGTACATGCCTTATTTAGATATATCCCGTATCTATAACTTAAACTGTTTATTGTTTCCTTCAGTCAACGTTTTCTGTGGACCACATTTAACAAGAATAGGGTTACCAGTATTAATAAAACAATATTGACAAATCAGTAGCTACTTACCTACAGGACGTAAGCTTGTGCCTCCTTAGTTATAATCATCTGACGATTAAAAAGATTAGCTTGAGTTTCTTGCTAGTTCTTTTCATGGCTTTACAGTTGTCAGCAAATTAGCAAAAGTTAAATTTGCTGACACCATCTTTTTGGCTTACCTGATATATTCATAATTTAAAACGTTCATAAGTGTTACTTTGTAACTTAAATGAATTTAAAGTTTGAGTTTAGTCTTCACACATATGACAAAATGAAAAATTGGCCGTAGGAAAAAAGTATGCTGGCATTTGTTTTTATGACGTTCATAAGTATCATGTATTTGATCTAAATGAATAAATGAGTTTGACTTTGACATAAGTATCATGTATTTGATCTGAATGAATAAATGAGTTTGACTTTGACTTTGACACGTGTGACAATTCCACTAATCTGAGTAAGTTGAACTCAAAATTCAAACTCAGTTATTCATTTAAATTACAAAGTAACACTTATGAAAGCCTTACATTATGTTGTCTGTCTTCTCTTTTCTACATTATTTTTGCGGATACTTTTCACAAAATTCTGATCTATTATTAGTGTGGCAACCCTAATTTAATAAATTCTCTCGCAAATTCGGGTTACCATTGATAACGATCTCCAATTTGTCTCAGATTGTTAATTACCTGCTTAACGTTCGTCAAAGTTAATGTTTTTTACTATAATCTAGGGATTGGGGTCAATTACCAAACCGGTGGTTTTGCCCGCAGAGTGTTTTATTACCCCTCATGGTGTGTTGTGACTCTCTTTTTATTTAATTAGGCATTTTAATTATCCGTGATTAAAGTGGCGTTAGTTTCCGGCAATGAATATAACCTTTTTATATATTTGGATGACGTTCGATTTGATAGAACAATTTTGAATACATTTTAAGAGATTTCTTTGAGATGGATTAATTATATGTATATTATTTCGGAAAACGTAATATCGCGCCTGATACGCGAAACGGGGAGTATATTTACACTATAAAATATATCCGATTTGTCATCTGTTGTGAACTTTTTAATATATGAATATTTTAGTACCTTTCTTCCTCTCTCTCTCATTAACATAAAAGACAAAAAACAAACTTTTTCGAAAACAAAAACAATTCGCTTTGAATACTACATTCAAACAGTTTCCTAAAATTTTTCATAACACTAAACATTACCTACATATTTCAAATTAGAGCCCCTCTCGAGCGATCCACATTCCACGTTACACCGGTCGAATCATTTTTTAGAAAGCTTATTTCAGTCGGAGTTACAATTTAGGCCACTCTCGACTTTATTATCTTCAAATTAGAGAGCTTTTTCAATCATCTTTGTATCTCCGAGACTGTAATTAAGGGGCATGTTGGCCAGGCCCTGTGATATTGTTTTTTATGGACGGATAGTGGATCCCATAGATTATAAGGCATTTGATGCGCTCCTACACAATGAGTGTTGTCGTCTATATAATGAAATGTAAACGTGTTTTTTTAAGTTATTTCAATAAGTTTTACCTAGAAGATTATTTATTTATTTATATTTGGAAAACCAACAGCTACATACAAAATAATTAATATTTAGGTTATGAAACATAAAGCCAATTACAGGTTTTCACGAATAGCATCAAAACAACACACAACACACTCAGCGATCAGAATATGTCACACCTTATGGTAATCTAGGTACTAACTATGATCAAAAAAGTTAAGGTTTAGTTGGCTGCGCACTACAGAGCTTTTGGTATTAAAAGGATCGAAAGAGTAGGTACTCTTTACACAATCTATTAAGGTCGCTGCTTGCTCGCACAATATATGAGTTTTGTCTATAGTTAGAAGATGAAAACGGGAAAGATATAGGATTATAATGAACAAAGATCTTAAATTCATACAGCATTTATTTAACTAAAAATAAAACTCAAGATTGAGTTTTCTACAAGCAGTCCCATTGTTGTAGAGTAAAAAGATACAAATTTAAACTCTAAATTTATTTATTCATTTAGGTTGCTAAGTAACTCTTATGAAGGTCATAAATGTGAGTAAGTGAAGTGTACAATTAAAGAGATATGGAAGAGTAGAAAGAATAGAAAGAAAAGTAACAACAAGTGTTAACGTAGCAAGTGGAAATCCGAAGTCTCTGCTTTCTCCCCTAGAAAACAGGCGTGTATATATTTGTAAAGACACGAGAATTTAAGTAATTTGCTGTTTATTGCAAATAGTGAGTGTCTCAGTAGCGATATTATGGGTTAGAATTAATTATGGCGATCGATAAGTTACCTCCTGTGGGTAGATGCTTATCGCTATGACCTCTGAGTTCAATTGTGAACGCTGGTCAATGGCTCTCAAACTGTTTGATGATTTATTTGTCGAATATATAAATCTATGCTTATTGGTCGAATATTTGACTTATGGCTAATATCGGTCGACTATCTGATTGTATGATTATTGGTCGGGTACTAAATGTATAATAATTTTATTATTTAAAAAAAATGCACAACTTAAACTTAGAATCTAGAAGTTTGGAATTTGTGCATGAAGAAAACATTATTTATTTTACTCTCAAACAAAGGGAAAAACAACACGTGTATGTAATTTATATTTTGTTTTTTTTTATACATAGCCTTGATGACAGGCAATAATGGTCTTAGAGGAGTTTTTAAACGTCGGCAATGAGCACTATAAAAGATTTTTTCACAATTTATACCCTGAGGGGGTCGTGTGCTAAATCCTATTTAGCACACACCTAGTTTTATAATAAAGTTTGACATTCACTGCCAGACTATATAGGTCGCTGATAGTAAGACCATCGTTATCTATCATCTCGATTATTCAGCCGTTAGCCAACACGATGTTAGCCTCCCAGACCAGAGCTTCTTTTTGTGCAGGTAGTGAAAGTTTATTAAATTATTTTATCTCTATTTTAAGCTTTGCTCGCTTATAAGTGAGTTTGGACCTTACCGAAGGCTTGTTCCCTAAGCCATGAAAACAACTAGTTTAAAACTTAGGCTTTTATTCGCCAGATATTAAGAATCTTTTGTAATTGTAATAGTTTTAATTCTTCATGATGTTTTCCTTCTTCATAATATTTTAAGGCAGGTGAAGCTGCGAAAAGCATTAAGGCATTATGGTCTTCCAAAAAATCTTAATCATGCAGAACCAATTATTCCGCGATATATATTCAATAGTCTTATGTAAATTATTGTATACCATCGACCTTTGACAATCCAATAGTTACCCATTAATACATTAATTCGCCTTCTATTATTGCCGAGTTAAATTCTTGACATTTCCCACGAGTAAATAATTGTATTATAACTGGTATAAGTTAGTGGTTAGTTTAACTGTTGCTGATAACAATACCTTTGTAATTTTATCTTTATTAATTTTAGATTTCGGCTCTGATTAAACGATAACTCTATTAATACTATAATATTATAGAACGAAATCTATGGTAAGAATTTTGTTTTGGTGGTCCAGTGCTGCAGTATGCGCCTTCTGTGCACGAGGTTGTGGGTTCGATTCCCACACAGAACAAAACTTTGTGTGACCCACAAATAGTTGTTCTGAGTCTAGGTGTAATTTTTGTCCGTTAATTGTATGTTTGTAAAGTCCTCCGCGACACAAAGCTTGTTTTCTAGTGACTTTTTCAAAAGAAAAGATCTCAAACTCAAAACTCATTTATTCCACTTACAAAGTCATAAATTATGAATAAATCAGAATGACGATGTCAGCTAAATTCGCCTACGGCTAATTCGCTGACGGTAGAGCCATGAAAAGAACTAGCAAAAAACTCAAACCACTCTTTTGAATCGCCAGATAGTTATAATCTTTTGTAAAATACAATTATGGTAATAATAATAATAGCAACCTATATACGCCCCACTGCTGGGCACGGGTCTTCTCTCCTGTATTAAAAGAGGAAGAGAATTTAGGCTTGAATTCATACACGCTGGCCTAATGCGTGTTGATGAATCATATATGTCTTTAAAATAATAATATAATCATTTATTTTTAAGCAACTAACTACTTATATATATTGTTGACCGGCAAATTCGACATCTATGGACTAGAACACACCTGTCCTAACAGAGTTCAGTAAAACATTTCTCCTGTAAAATTTTATTATATATATATGTATATATATATAATATATAATAATATATATACATATATATATAATAAAATATTACCGACTTATTGCTTGGTCTCAATTTATACTAGACACAGTTTCCGTTATTAGAAACCCAAAGAGCTTCATATTATATATCAGTTACAGTTATATATATTGCGAATAGTAACATAAAGCTTTGAAATTATATGATGAGATAAACCAACCAACGTACGAGCCATTGTACAATTTTTATTTTCAACTATTTTGCATACAATTTCAAATATAACTGTAAATATAAATAGAAATCTTAGAGAAATATGAACTTTAAGTGCTTAGTAATAAAATCGAATATTGATTGTGTTGTAAAGTCATGTTTCTGACAAGGACGAAGTAATAAATTCCAGTAAATAGTACAAATTCAACAATTGTTAGTACATACCGATTACCGATTATAATATTCCATTAATTCTATAGAATTAGATATTGCTTTGGCAAATGTTGCTTAATGTTATGTAGTAAGTAGGTTTATTAGCTGCCATTATCATGTTAGAATAGGATCATTGCTATACTTTTATTTTATATATTTTTTTTTTTGCCGTGATGAATGATGGATGAAAAATTTGGGGTATTCCTCGAAGCGCATCCATTTTAAAACGCACCTAACGAAGAGCACCTAAAGTATTCCTCGAAACGCACCATTCAGGTGTGGTATTATTTTCTTAGCGCACCTGAATGGTACGTTTCGAGAAATACTTTAGGTGCGTTTCAAAATGGGTGCGCTTCGAGGAATACCCCAAAAATTTCATCTAAACTTTAAGCCGTTTGAATTTTAGATTCAATTTTATAAAAAAAGCCTCGTGCAAAATAAATTTCAAAAATCTATTTTGCACGGGAAAAAGTTTCTTGTAATTTTTTTTTCTTACACAAAAACTACCGCACTAGGAACAAGCCCCGTGTCGCGAGGGTTTTCACAAATATAAAATTAACGGACGCAAAGTACACCCAGACTCGGGACAACCATATATGGATTACACTTTTTTTTTAATTAGCAATTTCGGTACTTTCTTTGACTTAAGCTGCACATTTTCTGTCAATAAATAAAGAATGAACTTCATAGATATTTCCTCGTGAAACATTTATTTACACACAGATACTCACTATGGAGTTGTTCACTAATCACACAGAAATATTGATAACGAGAAACGCACTAGCATTTACACAGGTGTAAATCAAATCAGCATTCATGTATGTTCCTTGATTTGATTTCAAACAAACAACTAGACGGAAGTCAGCACTTCCAAGTTTATCTTTCAGTACTGTTAGCCAATTTTATTCTCCTATAGTGTCAGTGTTCGATTTAATTGAACATAGGTAGTATAATGAGAGGTTTTTATTGTATATTGATTGTGATAGAATTTATTTATAGCTGTGTTCTTGTTAACGATGTTAAGTTCAAATTAATCGTTCGTAGTTAATTTAGATTAAAGATGTTTAATGGTGGATTTATTAATTGATTTTCTAGGAGCTATTTGCTTAGTAGTGGAAAAGTTGTCTTTAGTGCAAGTTTTTTAATATAATAATAGCAACCGATATATATTCCACTGCTGGGCACGGGTCTCCTCTCCTCTACAAAGAGAGAGAGGGTTTAGGTCTTAATTCACACTCGCTGGCCTAATGCGGGTTAATGAATCAGACATGTGACAAATTTAAATTGATACAGCCACCCGAAATTGAACTTGCACCTCTTGCATGCAAGTCGGTTACTTTCCCATTCGGCACCTCTGATGGAATAATACAGGGTAAAAATAAATAAATAGGTACTTATTATACTCTCTAAGGTAAAAAAAAAACTGAATCTATACTTATAATATTACAAAGCTGAAGAGTTTGTTGGTTTGTTTCGTTGAACGCGCTATTCTCAAATATTTCAAATTACGGCGCGGACGAAGTCGCGAGCGACCCTTAGTAAAATAGTATGTGAACCATCTTTTGAAAAACCAAAAGACGATCTCCCGATTCATAGCTTAACTGATGCTCAGTTTTATGTACCTAGTAATTATTTCACTCGTAAGCAGTTTCATTAAAGACCCTTCACACGCTACGACTTTTATCGTTACTATTTGTATCGATGCAAACGATATCAATATCGATTTCAAGGCATTTGCATCTATATAAGAAGACACGATGTTTAAAGATATGACAACTAGCGACTGTTTCAGGTTTCAATCAATCAATCAGCCTGTTTCCTAGACATATGCCTGTCCTAATTCACGTATGTTTCACGATTATATCGAAGAAGATCGACATAGTGTATAAAGGTTTGTCAGCTTGCAACTATTACGTATTATGTTTGCATCGATGCAAGGACTAGTGTATAACCGCTCTAAGGGCTACAAACATCAACCTTGGCACGTCAAATTATACACAGCCTACTATCGTTATTGACGAATTAAATTTATGTTTACCTTGCACAATATTATTATAATATTAGTAATGGTTGTTATGCATTTGTGTGCGAATAACTACACCATTAATGTTTGGCATATTCATATAAGTGCAAAAAATGAGTCTATGTAGACGCTTTTTTGAGAGTCGGCAATAACAGTTGCGAAGTCTAAGTTGGAAAGTCTTTGTGGGACATAAGAGGACAGCGAGACCTAGGACAATAGAATCTTTTCTTTCTTATCTTTTTTTATGATTAATTTACACTTTAATCGAAGCCTTTACTGTGTAACCGCTCCGCGAAAGCCGGCCGTCACTGCAATCCCCTTAAAAAAATATTTATTCCCTAAAAAAAAGGCAAACAAGGAGGTATTCCTCGAAGCGCTACCATTTTGAAGCGCACCTAATGAAGCGCTCCTTTTTTATTCCTCGGAGCGCACCTTTTAGGAGCGCTCCCGATAGCAATTTCTCCTAAAAGGTGCGCTCCGAGGAATAAAAAAGGAGCGCTTCATAAGGTGCGCTTCAAAATGGTAGCGCTTCGAGGAATACCTCCAAACAAGCATGCGGCTCGCCTGATGGTAAGCAGTCAGCGTAGCCTAAAGACGCTTGCAACACCAAGGGTATCACTCGTGCGTTGCCTACCCTTTGTTTGTCAAATACCTGTAAAATTAATTTAATCATTACAAACATACAGACAAACATAATATAATCCGATTGATTAATATAAGCTAGATGTAAACTATTTGTATTCTGTCATACCACAAATAACTAATTGACAAGACGTCAATATTCATAATTCATATATTTCCATTAAGGTTTTACAAAATGGAGACTTGAATGAATACAATTGTGTGGATCACATTTGCGGTTGATCAAGTTTTAAAGGCGATATTCGCTTGCGTTCAAATTCTGACTTACGTGGCTGCAGGTATTGACATAAAAGTTTGATGCATGCGATTTTTCTCCTTATGATGATTAAGTGGAAAGCTTTGACTGATTGTAACTAGTTCAAGGTCCTATGATTAGTGCAGTGGATGTAGTGACCATATTGATTGTAACTCGTACTAATTCTTCATGGCGGGTTGACGTTGATTTTCATTCACAACTATAAATGTCTTGACTGCCTTGGTGCCAGTGGTCGCAGTATGCGCCTGCTGAGCACGAGGTTGTGGGTTCGATTCCCACACAGGATAAAACTTTGTGTGACCCACAAAGAGTTGTTCTGAGTCTGAGTGTAATTTGCTAATCCTTAATACAGGCTATTTTATAGCCTAGCTAGGTAAGCAGTGTGCCACCCACACTATCGTAGTATTTATGTTCTTGTTTTATTATATTATTATGAATGTTACATATATGTCTACTTGTACTACATTGTTGTATTCTATGGATAGATTATTTGCGAAATAAACTTTATTATTATTATTATTATAATTTGTGTCCGATAAATGTATGTTTGTAAAGTCCCCCGCGACACAGAGCTTGCTAGTGCGGGAGGTAGTCTTTTTGAAAAAAAGGAAAATGTGTTTACTCTTGTTGGAGCTTTCCTTGGCCAAAGATCATGAACTCTTTGGGATCACTCGTGTATTTGTTTTCCCTTTTGTTCAGTTATCATCTAGAATCCATAGTATTATCCGTGCGAGTGCTAGTACATCTCTAACGACGATACAATATCCATTTCTACTTTGGTTCGGGATACATCTGGCTCAGAAAGCTTATTTTTTGCAGCAAATGCTTTGCATTCACGTTATAGGCGCCGCATTGGCTCGTCCTCTTAGACTTTAGTAGTACTTATACTTCGATATTATATAGGTAAAATATCTAAAAAGGACTATACTCTAGAATTCTTGCTTTAGTAAAATATAATCTATTCTCGAAAACACAAAGTATAATTTAGAAATAAATTTTTAAATTGTTTCTAGTAAGGTTATAATACTGCAAATCAATGGTAGTTTGATTCGTAATTCTTATCGCGTTTTGATTGCCATTAAGTATGTAAATGAGTGTTCGAAATGTAAACAGAATGACCTAGGTGCGATAAATCAATAGCAATCAAAATAAATTCCTTTACAACTAGAGGCGGGAGTAGCTCAAGAATTACTTGTTTTTAATTACGTGTACGACTTGGATCGGATATCCTGGAGTTGTGTGACTTTCAAATTGATATTTTGCGACAATTTTAGGTGATTTTAGACTTCATGATCCAGTGGTTTATGCGTCTTCAAGTTTTACACCGCAGCAATCAACATGCTACCCGAAATATCTGATAATCCACAATTTTTATTCGTGAATTATATTTTTGTAAAGTACCTTTGACTTGTACTTTGAAGGGGTAAATTGTGCGTAACAGAGAAAATATCGACCATTTTACGATGAATGGCTCTGATAATGATATATAATTTGCATTCACAGCTTAGAAGCTACTCAGAAGATGAAGGATCCAAAACCAGATTTTCTTTTAATTCCAAATCGAAAATCGATTTTTGAGTGATACATATATTATTTCGCATCCAGTCTTTCATTTGAGAAGAATCTAAGATTCAAAATAGTTAGGATAGGCTGGATGCAGAAAGTGAAAAATCGAGTGTTGTGGTGCAAATTAGGCAAGATCTACGTCCAGCAGTGGCCCATGCTTCACTTCTGTTTTTTTTTTACAATTCTCTTTTATAATATGTATGTTTTATACATGTAAACATTCCTCTTGAATCACTCTATCTATTGCTGAAAACTGCATCAAAATCCGTTGCGTTGTTTAAAAGATCTAAGCGTACAGACAACGGCAGCGACTTTGTTTAACACTATGTAAAGAAGTAAAGAACAAATTACGTTATCTTTTGCATTGATTGAGATATTAAGTTTATTAGTAAGACTTGAACTCGCTGTCCTATAACCAAGTGTTTTAACTATACATATTCATAATTATTCAGTTCCATTAAAGTTCAATGAATAATCGTTTAGAATAGACAATTGCTTTACTCGCCTTGCAGTCTGTGAGATACGGAATGCCATGGATTTGTATTATTTATGTGTTTACAATTGACAGGCTGATTTTACATTTCGAACACAATCTACTTATTTATGTTTGGTTTTTTAATAGTATTAAGGTAGCAAACAAACATATGGCTTTATGTACAAATTTTTACAATTACGGCATTGGTGGTCCAGTGGTCGCAGTATGCGCCTGCTGTGCACGAGGTTGTGGGTTCGATTACCACACAGGACAAAACTTTGTGTGGCCCACAAAGAGTCTGGGAGTAATTTGTGTCCGTTAATTGTATTTTGTAAAGTCCCTCGCGACACAGAGTTTGCTCTCTAGTCCGGGAGTTGTCTTTAAAAATAAAATTATAATCCATTAAGGGATGCTTTTCAAAGAAGCGTTTTTATATACCATGAATATTTCATCAAGAAATATCCAAAGAAAGATAGAATAAGCGGTGAAGCAACGGGTTTACGTGTGTTTTGATATGAAAGTTCGTTGTTTTTTCAAATTGGCCACCCATTTACGCACTAACCGTGATAAACTTGCTTAACCTCTCAAATCGAACTTATCGACTAGCCTTTTCTTATTATTTATGTAAGAAAGAGATGAAACGAATGCATCAATGTAGAGCTAAATAAAACAAATATTATCTATGGGGGTGGTCACAATTGTATTGTACAGCCAATATTCTTTTTGTCGAACTATTTACACCATTTTAATCTTTGCATGTAACATTGTAATCGATATAATGTATGTATATATGTGTGTGCGTGTTGCGGTTAAAGTGTGAAATAGTAGTATGGAATTATTGACCTGAAACGAGTATAACGGCTAAGACCTTGGTGTGTTAAGATGATTAGCTGTTAAGAATGTTCAGAATTTGTGCTAGGAATTTATTGCTGGTTTAATAGACAGGTAGTGCGGCAAATAAATCATTGTCTGATAATTTAACACAAGGTTTCTCTCGAGCTGAAGTCATAAAACGATTATTTTTTAAATAGCGCAATTTCTACATCGTAAAGGAATTTATAAATATTTAATTAGTAATTGCTTTTTTTATACCAAATCCTAATAAAATAAAAATCATTTATTTTTCAACGTCTTAATTCATAGTACGTACGTATTCCCCCCACGAAGACTTACCGAGACTCCAACACATGGAGTTCGGTGAATCCGCGCAAAAAATATTTTTATGATTATATTTGAGCGTTACAAAATATTGATTTTAAGTTGTAAACTTACTGATAAAATTGTACACTTCAAAACTGGATAAAAAACGACCCTAAGACACTGTTGTGTAATATAAGTTAAGTGTAAGAATAAGTTTTAAAACATTCGACAACAATTTTCTCGTCATTTATAACCGGTACTTTTACAAAATCTACTATTGTTCTTTTTAACTACAACTTATATCTACGTATACAAGCACACCGCACAGCTTCGCTCGTGCCTACGCTGACTATGCTAATACAACCTCGAACTAACACAAAATGGATGCGGTGTACATTGTTCGTGAAATTGAAAGTTATTGAAATTGAAATAAGTTATTTCTAAGAATGAAATTATTCAATTATGTAGACTAGATGTTGCTCGCGGGTTCTCTCATGTGGATGTTAGTGATCGTGATAAAAAGGAACATCAATACCATCTATCTCGATGCCAAATTTCATTAAGATCCGTTTAGCTGTTTTGTCATGAAAATGCATCAGATAGAGTTATTTTCAAATTCATAATATTAAAAGGAATGTTGGGGACTACTTGTAGTGGACTGTAGGGGTTCTTTTCTTAATTAATACTTCGTTTTTCTTATTAGTTGTTTATTGTTCCTCTTCTTGTTTCCGAATGAATATTTACAAAAATGGTCCCTATATTTATACTAAAAACTACTGATCTGTAATTGGTCTAAACATAGCGCCTCTGATTGGCCGGGCGCGGTGCCGGCGGTGCGTCGCGGTGCGCGCGTCGTGTTCGATGTGTCGCGGGCTCGACGTCATTTACAGCCGCGCTGTGATTGGTCGATGTGTAGCGCTTCTGATTGGCCGAGTGTGGTGCCGGCGGCGCGTCGTGGTGCGTGCGTTGGGTTTGTTACGTTGCGGGCTCGATGTACTTTACAGTTCTCCCCCCAGCGCAGCCTGCGTAGCGACTCCTTTCAGTACGACGAGCTTGCTGACTGGTCGTTTGAAGATTCCGGTTTTCGTTCTGATGTCTGCCACCCGGATGCCGCCGTCTGGTCCCGGATAGACACGAGTGACTTCACCCAGTGGCCATACGTTTCTTGGTAGGGTGTGGTCGGTCACGACCACTATGTCGCCAACTTGCAGTGGTCGGTGCTGACTGGCTGACCCGCCGCGTGGTGTCAGCGAAGGCAGGTACTCCCGCACCCAGCGTCGCCAAAAGTGGTCGGCGAGTGCTTGGCTGGCTCTCCAGGCTCGGCGGTCGGTGTCCTCGCATGGTCCCGTGGTTGGCAGTCCAGCTGATGATCCTAATAAAAAGTGATTTGGGGTTAAAGCCTCGGGATCGTCTGGGTTTACACTTACATGTGTCAATGGCCGGGCGTTAATGCTGAACTCGGCTTCGGTCAGGAGAGTTCCCAGCACTTCTTCAGTCGGTTCCTTTTCTTTTAGGGTCGCAGCTAGGGCCACTTTTACTGAGCGTACGAGTCGCTCCCACGCTCCCCCCTGGTTTGGAGCTCCAGGTGGTATGTAGCGCCAATTCATGCGATGTAGTTGTCCTATTTCTCGTAAAGCTGGTTTCCATTCTTCGTAGGCTACCCGTAGTTCTGTGTCTGCACCATGGAAGTTGGTTGCGTTGTCAGAGTACATGGTTCGCGGCCATCCCCTTCTTGCTGCCATCCGTCGAAGTGCCATGATGGCCGAGTTCGTTGACAATGATGCGACGAGTTCCAGGTGCACAGCACGGGAGGTGAGGCAGGTGAACAACGCTCCCCATCGTTTCTCTCGGCGACGTCCTATCTTCACAATGATGGGTCCAAAATAGTCTAGCCCGCAGTGAGTGAAAGGCCGTTGAAACGGTTCAAGACGGGCGCGGGGTAGGTCTCCAGTTGCCGGTACTTCCGGTTTCGTTCGACGGGTTCGACACCAGGCGCATTCCCGTTCGATGGTGCGCACGGTGGGTCGCAGGTGGATAATCCAGTACCGCTGTCTCAGGTCGTTGGTTACCCTCTCTCTCGCACCATGTCCGGCGGCGCAATGTTCTCGCATCACTATGAGTCGGGTGATGTGGTGACGTCCGTCCAGGATGATGGGCTGCTTGGTATCCAAAGGTACGGTAGCTGCTCCTATGCGGCCCCTCAGCCGTAAGACTCCGTCCACCAGCACTGGGTCCAGTTTGTACAGCCGGCTTGACTTTGTGATGGGGCGTGAGGATTCCAGTCTTGTTATTTCCTCCTCGAAGCTTTCTCTTTGTGCGTGTTGAATGACTGCTCGTTCTGCCTGTTCTATATGTTCGTTCTCCATACGACTTGATCGGCGTCGGCACCTGTTGACAAAAGTTAATACCCGAGCGGTGGCTCGTACCAGAGTTTCGTATTTAGAGAAGCGTGAGGGTTCAGGTATCCAACTGTCTTTCGCGTCTACGATATGGAGTACCTCTACCTCCTCCTCTTCGGAGGTCCTCTCGACTGGCCATTGGTCTTCAGGTTGGTATAAGAATGCTGGACCTCGAAACCATCTATCCTCCGTAGTGATCGACGTGTGGGTGAGCCTGGTTGCGTCGTCCGCAACATTCTGCTCGGTCGGTACCCATCGCCACTCCTTGCTATGTGTAAGCTCGGAGATCTCTCCGAGGCGGTGGGCCACGAACGGTGTGTATCGTCGTGCGTCGTGACGTACCCAGTGGATCACGGTGGTTGAGTCGGTCCAGTATACCGTTCTGTGTACTTCTACTCGATGTTCCTTTTTGATGGTGGCTGCCAACCGTGCTCCGATGACTGCGGCCTGTAGTTCTAGGCGGGGAATGGTCTGAGAGCGTCGTGGTGCTACTTTGGACTTGGCGGCTACAAGGCTTATCTGGATGCTGCTGTCTTGTCGGGTGATGCGCCAGTACGCTACGGCGGCGTATGCTTGTTCGCTAGCGTCACATAGTATGTGCAGTTCCAGGTTCAGGCATCCCTGCAGCATGTAGCATCGTTCTAGTCGGAGACGGTCGAGGTCAGGAAGACGTTCCAACCAGGCGGCGAAGAGCTCGTTTTCTTCCTCTGGTATGGGTTCATCCCATGATATTTGCAGACGCCACAGGCTTTGTAATACGATCTTGGCTCGTATGGTGAAGTGACTCAACAATCCTAGGGGGTCATAGATCGACATGACCGCGCTGAGTGCTTCCCGTTTGGTCGGTGAGCGGTTCCTGTTACGTACCTCGATTGGGACCCTGTTCATAGAGGTGTTGAAACCCAGTTCGTCCTTTTCCGCGCTCCAGATGAGGCCGAGTATCTTATTCTCCGGTCCATCTCCCCCCAGTGGGGTGGGCGACGTGGCTTTCAATTCCTCGGGCACGTTGAGTAGTACGCTGGCCTTGTTGGTGTTCCACCCTCGTAGCTTAAACCCGGCGGCTGCATGTACTTCCATTAGCTCCGTGACGACTTGCCGAGCTTCCTGTTCGCTGTCGTAGCTGGCTGCCAGGTCGTCCATATAGTGGCTTCGAGTGATAGCTTCGAGGGCGCGCGGGTGAGTACTCGCGTGCATCTTCGCGTTATAATCTCGAACGTAGTGTGCCATGAATGGGGAACTTACTGCGCCGAATATCATACTCGTCATTTTAAAGTGTTGTGGTGCTGCCTCTCGTTCGGTCCCTCGCCATAGGAACTGCTGAGCTGGTTGATCTTCGGGTCGTATCTTCACTTGAAGGAACATTTCCTGAATGTCTGCGGTGATGGCTACCTGTTTTTCTCGAAAACGGAACATAATGCCCTGCAGGGACATCAATAGATCGGGTCCTTCCAGCAGGTGGTCGTTTAGGCTGACTCCACGGCTCCTTGCTGCTGCGTCGAACACGAGTCGTTGCTTCCCGGGCTTGTTAGGATTCTGCACTGCGAAATGCGGCAGGTACCAGCATACGGCACTAGTTCTTTCGGTGCCGTCGCAGGGTGTCGCGTATCCTTTCTGTAGCAGGTTTTCTATCTGCCTGGTGTATTCCGCTGCGAACTCTGGCTTGCTGTCCATCTTCTGCTCGATCTTGTGCAGCCGGCGTAACGCTGAGTCGTAGCTAGGCGGTAGCTTGATGTCGTCCTCCTTCCAGGGTAGTCCCACCTCGTAGCCGTTCGCTGACTTCTTCAGGGTGTTCTTGACCATATTCATCGCTCGGAGGTTCGCGTCGCTTACTTTTGGTTTATTAGCGACACCAAGCGCGTCGATCCTGAAGTGGTGTTCCACGAGGTTGTGGAGTTGTTGATCGTGGTTGTCCGCTGTGTTCTCACCATGTCTTGGTGTGTGGACGTGTAGCACACAGTCTTCGTTCCGTCGTATGATGCTGCGTGGCAGTGTGCCGTGTATCACCCATCCCAGTGTTGTTCGTGATGCTATCGGCTGATTCTTCTTGCCGATGCGTAGTTCCCGGGACACGATGTATTCCCAGTGATCGGTTCCCACGAGAATCCCAGGGCGTGCTAGGTCGTAGCATACTTGTTCTTTGGGCAAGTCTCGCAGGTGTTCGTGCGCCAGCAGGGCGATCGGTGCTGCCTGTTGGTGCAATTTCATGTTCTTGATGGTACGAGCTCTTAGTTCATGAGACATACCTTGAGATCCCTTCAGCTGTACGGTCACCACCTGGCTTCCAACTTCGGTCTGTGACATGTTGACACCCTGCATTCGGAGTTGCTGTGCTGGTCCCTTCACTCCAATCTGCTGTGCTAGTTCGGCGTCGATGAGCGAGATGGTGGCACCTTCATCCAGGAGGGCGTAAGTGCTGACCTCCCCCCGTGGTCCCACGACGGTGACTGGACACATCTTGAGTAGCACTGTCTTCGGTTCTGAGGTCATGCGGGCGGCAACTGACAGGACTGCTTCCGTGGAGCTGGTGGATGCTGTGACTGGTTCTCCCACTGCTCGCTGTTGATCCTGGTGCAGCGTTGCATGGTGGGGGCGGTGGCACTGCTCCACACCACACGGCTTCGCTCTGCAGAAGTTGCGGCGGTGTTTCTTTGTGATGCACCTGAAACACAGCTTCTTGTTCTTTACCAACTCCCAGCGTTGGTCCACTGTCAGTGCCTTGTACTTGGGGCACTGGGGTAGCTCGTGGTTCTGCTCGCATTTGGGGCACTGGTCCAGCTGCTCCCTGTCGGGCTCGGTGACGTTGAACACGGCACTCGGCTTCCTCTTCGTTCCAGGGGTTGCAGCAGCAGGTCTAGTTTCCTTCCTGGTGGATGTTGTGAGAGCTGTGGAAGGTACATAAGAGTGTTTGAGTGCTCGGTCTGCCTCCCTCATCAGGAATTGTGAGAGCATGACGATCTCTGGTTCCCTCGATTCCTCATGATCCGTCGCGTAGTCACACCACCGTGCCTGGATGTGGGGGCTGAGCTTACTCAGGGTCTCTCGTGTTAGCGCGGGGTTATACAGGTACCCATGCTGGTCGATGCTCTTTAGCACGTAGACCACGTTCTGTACCCGTACAGCGAAGTTGTTCAGGTCCACCGCTGATGACCCTGGCTTCGGGAGCTTCCTCAGGTCCTCGAAGGCCTTGTCGATGATGACTTCTGGTCTGCCGAAGGTCTGCTCGAGGGTGCTGATGATGATGTCAGGATCGGAGGCGGTGGCCAGGAGCGCAGCTACGACGTCACGGGCTTCCCCTGCTAAGCATTTCCGCAGCCTCTGTAAGTTTTCAATTCCTGTCATTCTATATATTCTAGTGGAATCCCTAAAAGCGGCCTTGAAAGTCAGCCATTCGGTGTGGGTCCCGGAGAACGTGGGTAGCTCGGCGCACTTGACCCTGGGCCTGGACATCCTATCCATGGCCTCTGTGAGGTGGTCAATACTCCTGGCTCTGGTAGGAGTGGGTGACCTGCCCCTAAGGTCGAAGCGCAGGTGCCGTTCTTCCCTGGTCTTCCCTGGGTCCTCCTTGTTCCTGGGGCTGGCGCTGATGGGGTTCGCTCGCAGCCATTCGTCCACCTTCCGATGGTGGGGGTCGTCGGCGGCGTCTTCGTGAATGCTGCCTTGTTCGTCGTGGAGGGCTGAGACGTCTGCGGCCAACCGCTTCTTTATCAGGTCGGCTTCGATTTCCAGCTCCTTCTTCTTTAGGGCAGCCAGCTTCTCGGCGGCTTCCAGTTCGGCCAACCTCACCCTAGCTGCAACGCTAGCCGTCGAGCGCTGGGACCGCACTGAACGCCCTGGTGAACCAGTTCGTGGTAGGTTTCCAGGAGTCAGGGGTCTGGAGGTGCTGGGGGGGGCGTCGTTCGTAGCCCCCTTCCCAGTCTCCGTGTCTCGGTGCGTGCTGGGTGAAGCCGGTGGTCCTAGGGCCTGGCGGCGTCGGCGCTCATCTTCGATCCTCTGCCGCCTCAGGAGTTCCGCTTCCTCGTTCTGGCGGCGTTCTGATGATTCTTCTGCGTCGGCCTGGCGGCGTCGGCGCTCATCTTCGATCCTCTGCCGCCTAAGGAGTTCCGCTTCCTCGTTCTGGCGGCGTTCTGATGATTCTTCTGCGTCGGCCTGGCTTCTAGTGATGACCATCTTGATCCGGATTCGAAGGTCCAACTGTTGGGGACTACTTGTAGTGGACTGTAGGGGTTCTTTTCTTAATTAATACTTCGTTTTTCTTATTAGTTGTTTATTGTTCCTCTTCTTGTTTCCGAATGAATATTTACAAAAATGGTCCCTATATTTATACTAAAAACTACTGATCTGTAATTGGTCTAAACATAGCGCCTCTGATTGGCCGGGCGCGGTGCCGGCGGTGCGTCGCGGTGCGCGCGTCGTGTTCGATGTGTCGCGGGCTCGACGTCATTTACAGCCGCGCTGTGATTGGTCGATGTGTAGCGCTTCTGATTGGCCGAGTGTGGTGCCGGCGGCGCGTCGTGGTGCGTGCGTTGGGTTTGTTACGTTGCGGGCTCGATGTACTTTACAAGGAAAATCAAAAAAAGTGTTATCTACAGAGATTAAAATATGAACTTTTGTTTGTCTCTGTTGTTGTCAAAAATGGATAATATGGCTTTTAATATAGTTTTTGTTTAAAAAATAGTTTTATTAGAATAATCTTGTTTTCCAATAAACTTTATCAAGTAATTATAAAAAGCAATTCAGATAGATCTTGATATATTTTTTTTATAATTTACGTCATGTCATGTCATGTCTTTGACGAGCTTCATGTAGTGTTTTAAAATGAGAAAAAGTTACTAAAATTGAAACATAGATTTTGGGAAAGGATGCCTGATAAACAAAATAATAGTGAGGTAAAAAACATTTTGTACAAACATTTACAACAGTTGACTGCCTTGGTGGTCCAGTGGCCGCGGTATGCGCCTGCTGTGCACGAGGTTGTGGGTACGATTCCCGCACAGGACAAAACTTTGTGTGACACACAAAGAATTGTTCTGAGTCTGGGTGTAATTTGTGTCCGTTAATTTGTTTGTTTGTCCCACAAAAGTCCCACACAGAGCTTGTTCCCTACTGCGGGAGTTGTCTTTTAAAAAAAAAATAAAACAGAAATCTTGTTTCCCAATTAATTTTATTAAGTATTTATAAAAAGCAATACACTATCTGAATTGCTTTTTATAAATACTTGATAAAATTAATCTTGATATATATATTTTTTTGATAATTTCAAAGTTTTTGATGAGCGACGAGAATTCATCTAGTGTTTTAAGATGAAAAAAAGTTACTAAAATTGAAACATAGATTTTGGGAAAGGATGCCTGATAAACTAAATAATACTGAAATACAAACTTAATATAAATCCAACAAACAACCATGTCCAAAGCTTCGTACAAATCTGCGCAACTAGCGATGACGGGCCAAGATACCGTGAAATCATAAATATAGCTCTGCAGTCCACCGCTTTGTCTCCCCGGTCTTTTTGCTGTGTTTGTTAAGCGAACCGGCGGCGGCGGCGGCTGCGAGTGCCAAATGGTAACATTTACTTACACAGCTAGTTTAATTCTGACGTATATTATTGCAGTTTTTTATGTTTTGTAAATATTTAAAGTCTGATATGTATGTATGATACTTACGAACGTCATTAAAACAAATGCCAGCATCCTTTTTTCCTAAGGCCAATTTGCTGACTAAGGAAGAGTCTCTAGTAGAATTGGCAAGAAACTTGGGCCACTCTTTTTAATCGCCAGAGTACTATTTACAATTTGATTCGAGTTACAATATTAGTGGTAACAAAAAGGGACGGAAACCAATATAACATAATCATTAAATTTAGATAATTAATTGTTTCTTTATTTATTAATATTTAATAAATAAGGAAACAATATTAAAAAAAAATGAATTTAACTTTCCACTGTATGGTAATGAAGGCTCGTTTCTTTTTGTAAGTATAAGATAGAAAATATTTAAATATAGATTTATTATAATTACATTTTAACGAAAGAAACCTTAACTGACAAGCATATAAGTAGTCTACATATTGGAGTAGATGAAGTGAAAGAAGTATATGAGCATAAGTATGATTAAGAAAGGTACCTAGAGCACTAGGCAAAGAGAGACAGAAACTGTTTTTCCATCCATCCATCCATCTCAGCCATAAGATGTCCACTGCTGGACATAGGCCTTCCTCAAGGTCTTCCACATCATTCGGTCCTGAGCTGACCTTGTCCATCGGTTGCCCGCAACCGATGGACCTTGGATTTACCTTTGTCCTTTACCTGATGGCCGTTGGGGCAGAAAGGTTCTAGAGTGGCGACCACGAACTGGAAGACGCAGTGTGGGCAGGCCTCCAACAAGGTGGACCGATGACCTGGTAAAGTGTTTTTAATTTATTAAAAAAAATCTTAACATCAGGCGAGCCGTATGCTTGTTTGCCACCCAAGTAGTATAAAAAAAAACCTATTACGTGTTAGGCCACTATACAGGCAAGCAACCCCGACAACGTAATAGAAGGATACAATAACATACAGTAGTAGTAAAGCTGTGTTTTTTTTTTGGACAACTCACACACATCTGATCCATAACTAGTCAGAGCCTGTACTATGGCAACCAGACAACTGATAAACATACTTATATATTTCTAAATAAATACATCAAACATCTATGCTCATCACACAAAGATTTGTCCTGGGTGAGAATCGAACTCTCGACCTCCGGCGTAGCAGTCAGAGTCACTAACCAACAGGCCAGTCAAACTATAACCAGGTGTTACATATCTTAGCGGCAACACACGGGTGATACCTCTGGTATTACAAGCGTCCAATGGCTACTGTAACTTGCATGCCATCAGGCGGGCCACATGCGTATTTGCCATCTAAGTAGTTTAAAAAAACTTTTGGATTCTGAGATATTCTATAAAGTAGAAGTCCTTCCCCAGTCTGGCTTAATGGCTTGTATGGTACCCTCTCTGAAAAAAATACTACGCTATAACATTTTAATTTATTTTAATTTTTAGTTACACATCGTTTTGAAGGTATGTAGTGTATTAACAGATTCCGTGGCTTTCATTGAATGTAGTTCTCACAGGGGTCATTGTCGACAGTCGTTTGCGTTGCGCATGCGCAATCGATCAGCTGATTTGTACCCAGAGCGTGTGCTTCACTGACGTGATAGTCTCAATGTAATGTTGCTGGTTCGAATTCATTGTGCATTATTAGGTAACGATAGTAATGATGACGATGATGACTGACTGGCTTATTGGGCTAGAGTTGTCGGTTCGATTCCTACTTGAGACAAAACTTTTTGTCATCCAAAAATGATTTAATTTGTTACCTAGTGCGGAAGATGTCTTTATTTTTTTAATATGATAATAATTAATTTTAATAATGAAGGAAAGTAATTTTTCAGTTACATCGGCTTTTCGTCATGCGTCACTTTTATTGTTAGTAACCTAAGCCGTGGTAGCGTGATGACATGTAATCTTCAAAATTAAAAAAAAGCGATTCGTAGTTTTAAAGATCTACAAGTCCAACCATTACAAAAGAGGCACCTTACTTACTACCTTGGGTTAAGAAAAATTAAGCACAGGATACATACTCACGCACAGGAGCAAAAAAACTACACTACTGTGCGTAGTTATTATGTAGTTTCTCGTAAGGTAGAGGATTATTATATTTGTCCGTGTGGTGGCGGATTAAGAATACAAATGTCACCACCCCTTCCATCCCGAGGGTGTCGTAAGAGTCGACTAAGGGAGTAAGTGTTATTCACCGCAAGAGAGGGAAAATTCGAAACAAAACCCTATACCAACCCATCAGGCCAGCGTGGTATAGTAGGCTAATATCCCTCTGCTTGGAGGAGACCCGTGCCCAGCAGTGGAACGTTTATGGGTTGAGACGTATAGAGGATTATTTCCTACTTCTCTTAAATGTCTTAAATCTATTTCTCAATCACTAATAAGCTACTAATTAATTACAAAACATCTTCTAGACCACCACGAACTTACATAAACCTATCAACAATAAAAACATATAAACTTAGTCACAAATATACGTTAGAATACACTCGTTAAGGGTATGTCTACTTAAAGCGTCTTTTTTGTCGTGTTGACGGCTCTCAATCACGCGCGCCCACGAGGTTGCTAATTAAAATATATTACTGCGACGTCGAACGATTCATGACTACGTCGTGATTAGAATCCACCTTTAACGTGTATCAAGTAAATGTTCGATTCAATTTCCACTTATTTTTTAATGCCGTGATGTCCTTAGTATGTTTTATGTAAAGCCTGGGCTATTACTCGTAACATGATTAAGTCCTATGGGAAAAGGTCGGGTCCGGATCGAGAGCTGTGGAAATCCTTGAGGTGGCCTATGTCAAGCTACGCAAAACACGTAAAGCCGTTGATTTTGATCCTGATCTGATCGCGTAATCTCCCTCCGGTATTGTCAGACTGCAGTTGTATCGGACTAGGAAAATGAAGAAATAAGATGAAGAAAGAGTGTTCCAGTGTTTGCGCTCTCACTTGTGTACCTATTATGTTCTACGACATAAGGATTACCAGGTATATGGACTTTTTTCTTTCTAACCGATGGTAATGAAATCTTTGATCGTCTATATGTTTTGAAATCATAGAAAACTGGATCTACCGATTCATATAGATAGCCTATATTATTATTATTATAGTTCATGTGAAGAAATGTAAGCAGATACTCAAAATAAGTTTTATAGACTAATATATTTGTATATTGTACTAAATAGCCAATGAAACGCAAGTTAATTTTAAAAATATCCATTTTGCATGACTCGGGAACAGAAACCGAGAAACTTTTACACTTATAAACAACAATGTTGCCATATAGCCGCTCTAACAAAATTATCCTTAAAGATAATAACTTAGTTCTTATCTACTTACTAAGCTCCGTTTGGCAACACCAAATTACTTCGAACAGTATTGACATCATAATTTAGATTATCATACTAAAAACTATCGCATATGAATTTGCACCTTATGATAAAGGGATAAGGTTACCATTAGATTGGTATTAAGTGATAATACATTTGCGAATAGTAAAATTTTAGGCTCAGGGTGACAAAGTCTTCAATGAACGTTTCTAACTCAACTGTAACTTATGAAAATAATTATAATAGAAAGAAAAAGTTTTTTTTTATTTATTAAAGCAATCTGGAAAAAGACGAGCCCGGAGCAGGACTCTGGATAACTCTGGAGTAGGAGCTCGGATGGCACAGTTGGTAGTGCGCTGGGCCGGAACACGAGAGGCGCAGGTTCGAGTCCTACTTCGGGCTCGTTTTTTTCCACATTGCTTTAATATTTAAGTATATTTGAGCTGATTGCATAGCAAAAATGATAAAAATATTTAATATTTGTTCTCACATTAAAACTTCAAATTATAAACAAACATAAAGCAAATAAGGTTCCTGCGTCAGCTCTAATGTTGTGGCCAGGACCACAACGCTGGTATTCTCAAATTATACCAACCCGTCTGGCCAGCGGGGTATATATAGTAGGCTAATACTGCTGGGCACGGGTCTCGTCTATACATTTGGAGGGATCCAAATGTATGGAGGAGACCTGTGCCCAGCAGTGGGACATTTATGGGTTGAGATGATGATGATGAATGAAATGCCTTTAAATGACAAGCCACATCGCGGTAGACACAGACGAATATGGCGGGATTTTGATAATTTTTCTTTCTATGGTATTAACATACTTCAGAGATGGTCCCGGTATAAACTTTATTCAGGGATATTCCATCACAAACTCCTGATGTTAAAACTAAATAATTTCAAATAGATTTTCTTTATGCAAATCTAGCGGCTCGTCCTGATTTCACACGGGTAGACGTTTACCCCGTATTTTTTTACAATAAAATATAGCCTATGTTATCCGCTCATAATGTAGCTTTTTTTTTTTATTTTATTTTTTTATACTACTTGGGTGGCAAACAAGCATACGGCCCACCTGATGTTAAGCAGTATCCGTAGCCTATAGACGCTTGCATTACCAGAGGTATCACTTGCGTGTTGCCAACCCATTTTTTTACACCAGGGCTTTAAGATGGAAGTAACCCTGGGATAGGAATACGTATCTTTCAAAACGCATTCCTAAATGAGCGCTGGAGACCTGTACTCACACACAGGAACACAACTACATCGCTGTGTGTAGTCATTTGGCTGTGGTCTTCTGTAAGGTGGAGGTCCTTCCCCAGTCGGGCTTGCTCGCTAGTATGGTGCCCTACCTCTCTTAGCTTTCTAATGGTGAAAGAATTTTTAAAATCAGTCGAGTAGTTTTAGAGTTATATCGTACCAAACAACCAATCAAATTTTTCTTCTTTATAATATTATAGTGTGTTTAACCAAGAAATCTTTCCAAAAAAACTAACGATAAAAATATATAACTAATTACTAAAAAGTAAATCTTGTTCTTAATTTGTAACAGAGGTTCTATTGTGTACCGGAAGTTGCAACTTAACACTAATATTAACATCCGGTGTAACATTGACACTGTTACTTTGATAACCTGCTATTATTAACTAAGGACATTAAAAAGAAATATGTGGTGTAAAATATTAAACTTCTCTAAAGTTAACTTATATCTTCTTCTTCTTATTGTTTGGTTAGTGGCCAACCTGGTGACAGAGTTATTTATAGTTTTTAGTTAACTTATATGGTACGCCGGTTAGCTATTACCGTTACGGATAAGCAGTTACTGTAGCCTATGGACGGTTGTGATAGTTGGTTAAAACACATCTACACACAGCGGTGTAGTTGTATTCCTGTATATGAGTACAGGTTTCCAGAGCTCATTAAGGGATGCGATTTTAAAGAAACGTTTTCCTATCTAAATACTTCATCAAAACCCTAGTGGTATATTTTTTGTATCGGCAACATGTAAGTGTTACCTCTAGTATTGTAAGCGTCCATAGACTATGGTAATCATTACCAGCAAGACGGTCTTATGTTCGTTTGCCACAAAAGCTTCTACATTCCGTTTCCATAAGCTTCATGATGCAGTCAGTATTACTTTCTTTATAAAGTCATCTTTTGCACTAGGAAACAAGTACTATGCCACGCGAACATACAATTAACGGACACAAAGACTGCCTTGGTGGTCCAGTGGCCGCAGTATGCGCTGCTGTGCACGAGGTTGTGTTCAATTCCCACACAGGACAAAACTTTGTGTGACCCACAAAGAGAAAATAAAGGGAATATTACTGTACCTATATGTATTCTGTGTATGTATTCTTGTTATCGTTCACTGCATGTGTTAGGCAACCGTTAGTGCAGTGAGCAGATAATAAAGAGTAAATAAGTAAATAATCATCATCTCAGCCTGATAATGTCCACTGCTGAACGTAGGCCTCCCTCATATGTCTCCACAATGGCCGATCTTGAGCTGCCTGCATCCAATAAATAAGTAAATAATAATATAATGTAAATATATAAAGAGTCTTTCTGAGTCTGTGTGTAATTTTTGTCCGTAAATAGTAAATTTCTAAAGTCCCCCGCGACACAGAGCTTGTCCTATAATACGAAAGTAGTTAAATAAAATAGATCATACAATTTTTTGTCTCGTGTAGGAATCGAACCCACAACACGCCGCGCAGTATTACGACTTAACTTTAACTGTACACTGTACAATGACAGCATGGCGACCCTAGTTTGTCAGTAGCTGTGGGCGTAGAGCTAAGACCACGCCGGATTAAGATAAGGCGAGTAAACAACGATCTAACTATATGCACAGTCTGGTAAAGTACGTTTAATGTTTCACGCCAATTAAAGTAGTGTTCCTAGCCTGATTTGAATCGACTTTATGGGTAGTGCCCTAAAGAAGACTTAGGTACTAATATACAGTAAAGAAATCTTCTGTTAAAAAAAGATTTGTGACTGACTGACCATTAATATACACGTGGGTTTTTAAAGTTTGTTTAGTCGCTAACTTTGTGGCAGAGTTGTTCAGATTGCCTATAACTATGCAGTCACTTAAGATACGTTAGTAAAACTGCCTTTCTAAGTTTCCGTGTTCAATTCTGGCTCGGATAAAGATTCGGAAATATTATATATAATATCTATGTATATCATAAACTTATACAACTATTTCTTTGGTCAGGGTATACACTTCAGGGTATAAATTAGCCTATACCTTCGGATAAAAAGGTTTGATGCAATTTTTTATGATTTCATTCTGCATATATCCTTACCAATATTATAAATGGGTAAGTTTGTAAGAATGGATGGATGGATGGATGGATGTTTGTTACTCTTTCACGTAAAAACTACTGAACGGATCTGGAAATTTGGCACAGAGATTTGTACTCCCGAGAATCGTGTCAATGCCGAACATTACCGAAGAAACCCGAAGTATATAATTCAAAATCATACTCTACACAAACTTAATGCCAACTAGATTGAACTTAAAAGACAATGCACGCCTACACACATTAAATTAACACGTATACATACGTAATTACTTGTGCTACTGTTCATAAACCAGTTTAATAAGAGCCCTCAGGGGAATTATTTTGCAACAACTGTGTAATAAAAACAGGTCATGTTAGATTGGTGGTGTAATGAAGTTGTATGTCAGATTGACAAGCGAGGTTGTTTGGACCCTTTAAAGTACATTACATGAATTAAATTGAATCTAATCGCTCGTAACTTTGTCTGTATAGGCGGAAGAAGGAATGAGGTATAAGAGAGGTAGGGCAACATACTAGCGAGTAACCCCGACTCGGGCAGGACCTCCTCCTTACAGAAGACCTCAGCCAAATAACTACACACAGCGGTGTAGTTGTGTTCCTGTGTGTGAGTACAGGTCTCCAGCGCTAATTTAGGGATGCGTTTTGAAAGAAACGTATTCCTAAGTAGTATAAAAAAAAACAATCAATCATAATTTAAGCCCACTGCTGGACTTCTTTGCTACAACACCCGGTTATCCAACATCCGTATTCACTCCACACCAGCAGCTTTCTTATGGTTGTCTCGGTTTATCTGACCGGCAAGTCTACCTTACGTTTTTTAAGTAGCAGTCTCCTATAAGACTCGTTTGCTCCACCTACCATTGGTCCTCCTATTACAAATCTCATTCTCAGTTTTGCGAGCTGGATACTCTACCCTTTGCCACTTAATTAAGGCTGGGGACAATCCCACCCAAATGGCCACCGCTGTGACTCCTGTGAGCCAGGATTAACAGCGGAGTAACCAACTGATACATCGAGCTTTAATTAAGGCTCGACTACGAACTGAAAGCATGCGTACGCAGTGTGCGTATATACTTAAATGACAAATAAATAGACTTTTATCCATACTTATGCTAAACGACTGCCTTAATGGCACAGTGGTAGTATGACTTTAATTAGTTCTTAGGTTTGATCCTAAAGTAAATAGTTTCAATCCGGAATACTTATTGCTTTCGATGTGGCTAACTCATAAGCTCGCAAAAACCAATAGCTTTTGATGCTTATGCGGCCTAAAATAGCTAATAACAAACGAAACATAATATTTACATTACTGCTAAGTCCAACTAGGAACATGGCGTGATATCCTTACTAATATTATAAATGTGAAAGTTTGTAAGAATGGATGGATGGATGTTTGTTACTCTTTCACGTAAAAACTACTGAACGGATCTGGATGAAATTTGGCACACAGATAGATTATGGTCTGGAATAACACAAAGGCTACTTTTTGCAGCGATAACCGACATCCACGCGAGCGGAGCCGCGGGCAACAGCTAGTTAATATATATATGCTCGCTTGACAATAAGACCAAGTTGCACTGGCCCTCGTCAAATCCTGACTTGTGAAGGCTACCCGTTTTAATCGATAGATAGTTACAACACATTCAGTCAAATGATATATGTGGTAGACAGCTTTACGTTTTATAACAGCCAGGCATAAATAAAAGAGTACAAGTAGAAACTTTTTTATTACTCATACCTACGTATCTGTGTGATGAACATTTAATATCTAAAAAATATTTTTCTAACGGCTAAGTGTAAAATAATAGACGCATTTTTGATAATTTCTTTTATACTTCCAAACGCTATGAGATCATTAATCATAAGTCTTTATGGTCAGGGCTGTCAAAAAAAGATTGGGAATTTTATATAGGTAGAAGTTTTTTCAAGTTATAGGTCGTTTCGCCCGCCATTTGTTCGCCCGAGCGGGCCAAACGACCTAATTACAAAATTTATAATATTTGATTGGGCGTTTCGCCCGATGGAGGTTTTATTACTTTTCTTTTCTTTACTATAGCTCGTTTTTTCGACTTTGTTTTTGAGTTGATTTTACATGTTGCTGTTTTTGTAATAAAGCCCAAAGCTTACGCTATATACATTGCTTTTAGGACCTATATACTGAACATCTAAATATCATTGAGGACGTGCCTTCTTAAATTCATAAAGTTGTTATCTGTTGTCTAACTAAAATTCCTAAATTAAGCATTATTATAAGTTAATCACTGCTTACGTTTTTAAATCGTTACAGTTATGTTGCATATTATAGTAAAGTAACTGTTCAAATCTTCGCATTCACATTGAAGTTTAAAAAACTCAGTATTTACGTGACAACCCTACAGATACAATGGCGGGCAAATTAAAGTACATAACTTCTTGTAAGATGAAAGGGCAGCAGGTTGTACGAAGCTTCTCAGTTTAAGTTATTAACGAAAAGGACTTAAAGAGACGTGTAAGGGTTTCAATAAATTGAATCTAAGAGATTTTATTGGCATTATTCCGTGGCCATTTTATACTACTTTGGTGACAGAAGGCCAATAAGCCAAGTGCCTGACGGTAAGGAGCTCAAGCAGCCTATAGACACTTGCTAGTTTACTCGCATGTTTTCGACCCAACATTTTGTAACACCAGAATTCAGTGCTATGAGGTCTTCTTATCGTTTAATTAGTAGCCAATAAGCCAACCTGGTGACAGAGTAATTTAGATCGCTCATATTTAGGCCTCTATCGTAATCTAACGATTTTTAACAGTTGGGACCGACTTTTAACGTGCCCTTTGAAGCTCAGATATAATACTACTATGCGGTCACCCGTCTATAGGGTTACCGCGCCCTTGGTTGCCAAACCCGCTGATCGTTTACCGAACAGCAAGTGCTATGGGTAATCTTGGTGAAGGTGGGTGGTATAGGTGCACAGGGGGGTTTTACCTACCATCACTGAGCCGGAGAGTCCGACATAACTGTCTCGCTTACCCGGGCGGAGCGGTATGCGTAAAGCATTTCCCCTCTACAAAAAAAAGGAAAAACTTTTTTTTTTTAAACTTACTTTGATTTGCCTATTTTACTCACGGGAACACAACTACACCTCTATTCTTACTACACCTCTGTTCTTCTGTACACTACGTGCTGATTACAGAAGTGACAGTATAGGGATTGTGGGTGGGATTGCTCAGTAAAACTTGATGCCTTTTACTAAAGTTACGATGAACCTCACCATATTCAAAAGGCAAATGAAAACTCAACAGGATGGTCAACCATAGTCATAAACTTTTAGCAAAGAATTATTACGGCATAGTAAAATGCTGACTGCCAACCTGTCATTACTGACGCTAACTTTGTCTTGTCAACCTGTTTCTGTGTCTTGAGTCCTAATAATACATATATTCACGTCTGTTTTCTTGGAGGGTAGGTAATAACTACGGATTTCCACTTGCTTATGATCCTTTTTTCGCTTTATTCGCATTCAATAAATGCTTTTTTAACGCCAATGAAGTTAACCGTGCTTATCATAAAATTTGATCCGCAAATGTTAACCATGGCTTTCAATTCCGGTCGAGGAAACAAGACCTATGCCATAGACTCGAAACTATCATATATAAAGGGTAGCCATCAAACAAACCGTGCTGTCAAGTTTTTTTTTTTTTAAATTACACTCAGACTAGAAACAAATTTTATGAATCACACAAAAATTTGTGTCACGTGGGAATCGAACCCATGACCTCCAGCTTAGCAGGGTCACTAACCACTAAACCAACAGGTCAATCTAGTCAGTTATTTTTAGCCTTCATTGTATCTACTACTGTTTTATGTTAGGTTTAAATACTCGTAATTTTAATGCATGTAGGTGGATTAATAAGGAATGTAGGCGGTTGAAATGATTGATTAAAATTGAGGCGGACGTTGAGACAGCTGAACGCAAAAACGACTGGGCAACTTTTGATGAAATTCTGCAATATTTAACATCAGTATATATTTTTTAAATATTATAGTTATTATTTACGAGTGCAAAGCGGCGTTTCAAGTTTTTTTTATACTACTTGTGTGGCGAATAAGCATACGGGCACGGCTCGCCTGATTTCAAGCAGTTACCGTAGCCTAATATGGACGCTTGCAATACCAGAGGTATCACTTGCGTGTTGCCGACCCATTTTTTAACACCAGGGCTAGTTGATAATATTAGTATAATAAATTGAATAATATAACTAATAACATGTTTTGTTTATTTCAGGTATGTTCTACTTCATCTGCTTGTTACTTATTGAATGTAAGTTTTTTAAGAATTTTTAAAATAATTACTGAAAATTGAACTTGCGTGGGATTGTGAGGTCCCAGGTTTTGATTTTTGGGCAAAGTGTTTTTGGGATTTTCTGTTATAAAACTATCATTAGCATTACGTACTTAAGTCGAAATTGCAAAATTTAATTTGCAAAATTTCGACCTTCGAGAGAAAACGTGCGCCATGGGATGCTGTTTTTTTTATTATTATTTTTTTTTTATTTTTTTTTTTATACTACCAAGGTGGCAAACAAGCATACGGCCCGCCTGATGGTAAGCAGTTACCGTAGCCTATGGACGTTTGCAACACCAGGGGTGTTACTCACGCGTTGCCGACCCTTTAAAAACCTTATAGGTAACTCCTTTCTTGAAGAACCCCATGCTATAGTCTTTTGGGAAAACCTCGGCAGGGAGCTCATTCCTGTTATATTTAGTCAAGCTTTCTATCTGGTTATTTATCAGCAGAAAAACTAATATCTTTCCGAAATTAGCTACCTATCCCTCTTTATTTATTAAAAATACTTATATGCATCTTTCTTTTGCTGACTAACAACTAAGTACTACATATAATTAGATACGAATATTCTTATTTTATACTTTTTTCTCTGTCCAGACATTCTCTGTAATGATTTGACATCCCGTAACGAATCTAACAATAATAATAAGTTGGGAACAGAGTCGGTATGTACGTACCTACGTAACAATAGTCCTCTACCTGCCAGTAATAATGGCAATTATTGCGCCACAATTTGGGTAACTGAATTGTACAGGTAGGGCAGTTAGATACTGAGGTGCTCAAAGTTTGGTCACTTTTGTTATAAAGTCAATTTTTTAAATTGACAATTTTTAGAACGGGAAAAATTAAAATCTCTTTATTAAAAAAAAAGAGTTCCTTTTTAAGTGTCTTGCGGACATGGATGAGTGTGAGTTTTGGTACAGTAACATGGAAGAGTATTGCAAAATAATAAGATAGAAATCATAAAAAAAAATACCGTTGAATTTCATTTACCGATGATAATAATAACGATGAAAATAATAATTAACGATGATACTTTTAAAATCAAAACTATATTCCACTGAATAAACAGTTTGCAGCAATTTAATACAAAAAAATGTCTTTATGCAGAACAAAAGCCTACTCTTTCTTTTTCATGATACTATATCTTTTGCCAGTCAATCCCTTATGTAGGCGTCAAGCTAATCTCGAAATCTCCTTTTGGGTTCACGTGTTCAAAATAAATTTATTAGACCCAATTGTATTGTATTTACATCTCACAAAGTACTAATCTCTTTCTAGCTATAAGAACATTAAATTGAGTCAATACCTTTATTCTCACCGTGCACTTGCATGAGTACAGTAATAAAGGCGATGAAAGGTTATAAAATATTGTGTGTAAACTTCCGATATCGATAATAGTATGTTATGGAACAACTACTAGCAAACAAATCCATCACTGATTGATACATGGTTGACTTACTATTAGAATTGAATTGATTTGCTGATTAGTGACTAGCCCGCCCTGAAAAAAACCTCTACCCGGGAAAAAAATGTTTTACTCAAATGAAGCCGGATTGATTTCCAAAAATCCTGTGTTACGTTATCTAAGAAAACTAAGTGTTAAGTTTTAAGTTTTTAATTCTGGCAGTTTAGGCTCTTCGTTGATGAACCAGTCATTTAGTAATTATATCCAATAAGTAATACTGTAAATAAAAATAAATAATATTTTATTTCGGAACAACTCACACATCGCTATCTGATCCCAAATTAGGCAGAGCCTGTACTATGGTAACCAGACAACAGATAAACATACTTATATATTTTTAAATACTTACATATTATAGATAAATTACACCCAGACACAGAACAAACATTTGTGCTCATCACACAAAGATTTGTCCTGGGTGGGAATCGAACCCACGACCTCCGGCGTACCTAGCAGTCAGAGTGACTAACCACTAGACCAACAAGCCAGTCAAAATGTAATTTTATAAAATCGGTGTCATTGTTTCTGTGCGCAATTTGAAAAAAAACTTTGGGATCAACTGTCTACCAGCAGGTACTCAAAAGACATTGGCGCCGGATTGTCATAGTTTTTTTTTAAGGTATCATTCAGTGGATGTTATCATGGCTATTGTGGAATTGTTGCATTTTATAGAGCAAAGGTAACATAAGATATTGAAAAAGGTTTTATAATAATAGTGCGCGACCATTAAAAAAATGTCTCTTGTATGTATTTTAAGTTACTGGTGTACGATTTTATTCAAAGAATTTGGTGAATTTGGCTCAAAAATAAGAAGAAACATAATGATCACCTGGGATACTAGTAAGTATAGGCGCTCATAGCTAGGTGCACTCGCTGTTCGGTAAACGATCAGCGGGTTAAGCTACCAAGGGCGCGGTAACCCTGTAGATGGGTGACCGCATAGTGGTATTTCATCTGAGCGTGTCCGTGCTTCGCAGGGCACGTTAAAAGTCGGTCCCGACAGTTAAGAGTCGTTAGATCACGACAAAGGCCTAAATATAGGCGATCTAAATAACTCTGCCACCAGGTTAACCACTAACCAAACGATAAAGAAAGAACTAGTAAGTATAATTTATTTTAGGAATATGTTTTAAAATAAATGTTTACTGTTTCCAGGGATATTCCATTACAAAACCCAGTTGTTACAATTTTTTGGTTTTGCAACGTAACGCCAGATATTACAAGCGCATAGGCCATGGTAACTGCTTACCATCAAGCGGGCCGTATGTTTGTTTGCTATCGAAGTAGCATAAAACAAAACCTTGCAAATTGCAGCATACTATGTATTCTATCTTAAACTATTACTTTACCCACAGATATATTTTTAATCTGCATTTCTAACTACAACAGTTTATTAAAAAATGAAAACCTATCAGCCTATACATACTGGTGCCATACAGAAATAGCACAAAATATAACTATACATTTGAAGTCCGAAAGAAATATGCTTCACACACGAATCTTTACGACATCTAAATACCATAAACACCACATTTCAAAGGCTTGCATGTATAAATCGATACACATTACATCACGTATGGCCGCCATAGCTTAGAAATCGAACCGCTAATAATTTAAAAGTGCGTGCTATAACCAGTAGCTAACTTTTTGACCCTACCTTCCGCATACTCCATATTCATGTGATCCACTAATTCTCAAACTTTTAATAGGGAACGGTTTTGATAATGATATTTTTTATAAGACAACTCCCGCACTGGAAAACAAGCTCTGTGTCGCGAGGGACTTTACAAACATACAATTAATGGACACAAATTACACCCAGACTCAGGGCAAACATTTATGAATAACACAAAGTTTTGTCCTGTGTGGAAATGGAACCCACGACCTCGTGCACAGCAGGCGCATACTGCGACCACTGGAACACCAAGGCAGTCGTTTTATTTGAGGTCTCATGCGACAGTGCTGCCGACTGGTGGAAATTGCAAAAGTAATATCATCATCATCATCATCTCAGCCAAAAGACATTTATTATGTGACTGCTTCAGCACAAGGGAAACATGAGTGACTGAATGACTGCACGTTTGATTCAGTGGCTTAAGTGGTTACCTTGCCATTTACTACTGTACGGTGTGTTGTCGGTTAGATCCCTGTGGGACAAAAAATTGTGTAATCCATAAACGGTTGTCCCGAGTCTGGATGTACTTTGTGTTGGTTAATTGTATATTTTTAGTCTCCCGGTCCCGTACCGGGAGACTAAAAATATACAAAAATATAATATAAAAGATATATGTCTAAAAAATTACAAGGTTCTACCAGATTCAGGGCCACTATCTGTATGTTACACAAATAGTTTATCCTGTTTAGGAATCGAAGCTATACCTTATAACTAGATATTTCCAGCGGCTCAGTCCAAATTGAAAAATATGATTCACAGACACCATTACAAACATTTACGGTTCACACAGATTTGTCCCATTTGGGAATCGAACCCCGGCGTAGCAGTCAGAGTCACTAACCACTAGACCAAAGGCCAGTCATAGTAAAGATTAGTTTGAGAACCGTAGTAATAAACGATGATATGATATGCGTGGATTGCATGCGCATAGGCACTAAGGTGATACTCCTCGCGTTTCATCCGTAAGCTGTTATGACGCGTCATATTTACTATTAAAACTTAAATAAATGGTTGTGCGTTTGACTTAGCTTAATTAATTGGTTGATTAACATAGTTTATGTGGTATTTATATTATGTGGGAGGTTGGCTATCCAAGTATTAGTTTATTAGAAGGGGTTTTAAAGTGAAGTTAGTCTATATATGTAAATGTAATTAGTTGTTGTCCGTGGTTGTGCACGCGTGGACATCGGTTATCACGATAAAAAGGAACTAATGTCCTTTCTCTGGATACCATCTATCTCCTTGCCAAATTTAATTGTAAATGTTTTACTCTGGCGATTAAAAAGAGTAGCCCGAGTTTCTTGCGAATTGACCGTAGGAAAAAACATTACTTCATTTGTTTTTATGACGTTCATAAATATCATGTATTTGATTTAAATGAATAAATGAGTTTGACTTTGACTTCGACTTTGACTTTTCTAAAATTCGGTCAGCCGTTTAGTTATTAAAAGGTAACTAATAAACAAAAGAGTACCAACAAAGTTACTCTCGCATTTTTAATGTTACTACGGATTACTTACTTGTCCTGACTTATTCATGAATGCAGAACTAAAACCGTTGAGGCAACAAACATGATTTTTTGTATTTTTATAAATTCTATTCATAAACGGTTAAAAATTGTTTAATCCAGGGAAAGATGGAGCGAGCTGCTAGCGGAAAAAAGAAGTATGTTAAGATTGTACCAAATAGAAATGTTTAGTTCTTGTCTATTCTTTTGAATATAGGCATAAAATTAAGAGAGAGATTTATTTTATTTTGGGAATGCAGTAATGTTATGTAATATTATGTTAAAATATTAATGTAATCTACATAATTAATTCATTAAGAAAAAAAAACCCTTTTTAAGCTCATTGCGCGTAAAGAGAAGTGTGGGATTTGGCGATAGTTAAAGTTCAAACACAGGACTGCAGAAAGCAGTAACGGACGAATTTCGACTGCCCGGCGACCTCTAGTAATATTAAATAAGTTACATTAATGGATAACTGCTGGGTTTATACTCCCTTCAGTTCTCAGAAGGTTCGATTAGGTGACTCACAGACTCAAACGACCCAGTCATCAACCATTCCCTCAAAATGACGAGATCTAATTTTCATCAAAATCAATCACAATATACACTGCGAACGGCCTATAAAGACACAAAAAAATTCCTTCCACATTGATTATAAATGTAAAAGGATACAATGAGTAATTTTGAATAACAGTTTCCAAGAAATAATCTGTACGATACTTTGAAACTTCCACGAGATGCCAGTGGTTTGCTATCCGATGATGTTGTTAAGTGCTAGTTTATAGACCTGGTTTAGGTTCCGTACTAGTTATAATTATATTGTTAGTAACGTTTTTTTTGTGATCGGATATTGATATAGGATGCAAAAAATATGCCTAATAATATTAATATTAATGGAATATCTTTAATAAAGTCAAGATATCTATTGTATAATAAACAATTATTGTGATTAATTAATGAGCTTCCTTAATAACTACTTTTACTTTGTGAAATTTAAATTACGGTAATCTGTGTGAAGTTTTAGGACAACCTTCTATTTTATTCTACACCTTTTTCTACTACTGATATCGCAAACAAGCATACAGCCCGCTTGATGGTAAGCAGTTATCATAGTTACCACTATGTGTGTTATTTAGCTATGGTCTTTTAAGGTAAGCTTTCTGTAGAAACTTTTCTTTCTACTCTATCAGTTCAAGCATCATCTGCTTAACTATTAAAACAGTTTTATACAAAAACCTAATTACTCTATACGCTTAGATTCTCTGAATATTCATTTATCAGACCTCTATAAGGAAGATTTAGGTTCATAGAATCCAACATTCTTAACCAAACACTTTCTTGAGAGATAAACTTCATTTAAAAACGAGTTCATAACCATAGATGGCGAGGATACTTACCTAGTGTCTACGGAATCCTAAAAAAATGTACGGCCGCTCTATAAAAGTAATTAACTCGGACTGAAGATAATTGATGAAGCTCAGAGATTACTACCTTAGTATTCTACAGACGATACCGATGGAAAATGAACTCTATGATCTTCGTATACGGTTGGAAGTCAATCAATGGCGGTATGGTAGACCGTAATAAAAGTACGGAGATGGGCGTAGGGCCAGACGAATAGAGGAATAAGGTTTTTTTTTAGTAGTTATGGCGTAGATTCCCCTTCGGTATTATTATAAAATCGTCAAGTTAGACCATTTTTGTTTTGGGTGTGTGACGGATGGTGTTTTGACTGCGTACGCGCATGTGTGCGTGTTCCTAATTTTGGTCAGGGTTTTATGCTGCAGGGCTTCTCGTAATGATTAGTTCTATGTAGCTTTATAAAGTTATGTAAGAGTGGGTTATATCTTTTGTTTTATGTGGGTCAGTATAACAAAAATGTAACGGAAAAGTGTTCTTATTTTTAAAGCTAATATTTCTAAATTAATTTAATAAAAATTGTTTTAGGTGTTAGTGTTTTATTTTGATAAATAGTAAAGTAAGGTCTACTATTTAAAGGTTTTTACTTTAAAGCATTTATATAATGTCATTACTATAAGCCTATTACAGTACACTATAGGATATATGTGCTGCTGAACAAAGCTCGGCTTCTCGCATTCATCTGATCAGACAACTTCCACACTTAGGAACAAACCATGACTTTTGGAGGACTTAACAAATATACAATCAAGAAAACGAAGTAAATCCAGACTCAATAGACATCTGCATACAGTTCGGTTCTTTTTTTAAATCTATGAATATTAAATATTCTCTTAGTAGAGATACCTATGTATATTTTTAAATTGCGAACCGCTCTACTTTTTAATAATAAAAAGCGTCAGCAATAATAAATTACTTTTTAAAACAAGTATTTATAGACTGAATGGAAGTAGGTCGAAGTGAGAGGCCAAACTTGTAATTTGTAATCTATTGCAATCAATTCTGTCAAAGCATTATCCTGAATCTATTACTTGAATCGGCAATTTATTTGTACTGTCCGTAAAATAGAGTGTTCTTGTTAAATTTCAAGCATAAGAACCGTTTTACCATTTACAATGAAAAAGTCAATTTTAAAAACTACTGCATCATGTCTTCACAATTTCGCGCGCATTCGAAAATGGCCGTCGTTCTTTTTTCTTAATTCAAAAATTCGTCATGGGATATGGATATTCTTTTGTGCGTGTATGTATTTTAATAAAGTTATGTTCTGCCTTGGGGTGTTTGTCTAGAAATGTTTAGTTATGGGTAGATATGATAATATTTTACAGTTCTAATCAAGTCGAATCAAAATTTATATTCAAATAAAAAATATATAACCAAATTAATCGATCTGTACGTAATTTTATATATGATTTTATTATGATAGATTATTTTGCTTTGGGCATTGTTTTTGCAAATTACGAACGAATATTAGAACAATTGAAAAATAAATAAACCAAAAAGTAACTTCATATTTTTATTACAAAAAAATCAAAACCGCCGACGCTTCTATACCATACGTGTTAATGCGCGGTCCATAGACACAAAGGGGTTGTTTTTTATCACAGGGTAAGAAACGCATCTTTTATACATTTATGATGGTTGGTTGTAAAACAGAAATGCACCATTAGCAGAGATGGATCGGCATGTTTTGGTTCGGAAATATCCCGAAGCACCTCTCGAGTCGGAACGAAGTGTCAAATATTTTAAAGGATTTGAACAGAAGCCGTTATTAATACATATAAAAAAAAACAAATGAATTTTTGAAGATGGAACTTTACTTTTTTATTTCTTTTTAGGCATAGATAGTTTTTAAGTTATGCCTAGTATAGATTAAATGGGTCAAAAGGAATAAAAATAATTTACACTTTTTTATTTTTTCCTTGATAATGTCTACGAATGCATTGCAAACTTTGATCCTTTTTGTAGTAGCATTGTAGCGGTCCGAATGGATAGTCCAATTTATTTTTCAATTGATGAGTTCTCATCTTTCTTATCTGGTTTCTTTAAATGATCAACTTTAATTCAATAAATCGTTATTCCGAGAAAATATACGAGGTGACAGCGAAACTCTAGTAAAAGTATCCTAACATCGCATGTGTGTATTGCCCTAAAGAAATGGCCTAGCAAAGACTTAAAAGGAAATCTAAGAAATTAGCCGTCACTTGACATACGTATTGACATGTCAATCTTGGCGGCAAACGACTTTTTATCGATTAATGAGGTTGTATTAAAAACTTATGGTTTTTATTAGAGACTTTTTAATAGACAGGTGGTTTAGAATTAGAAGAATGTCATAGACAAATGGATGGGATAGATCGAGTGTTTTTGCGCGCATACTGGCATTTCGTACTTTGCGAATAATGTGAATTTATTATATTTCTTTTCTTTTTAAAAAGTCGATTTCTGCACTAGGATACAAGCCCTGTGTCGCGGGGTATTTAACAAATGCACAATTCATGGACACAAAATACACATACTCGATTTTGACTCTCTATAGTCCCGTGTGGAATTCGAAGACACAACAAGCTGTTCAACTATTTAGTGCGTTCTGAGTGAATTTCAGCTACAGTGTAAACTAGTCCATACACACAATCATACTCAAACACAGTTGCATTTTGTATTTCCTTACCCTCATACTCTGATGGGACGGTCAACTAAAAGACCGGGGAGAGATCAGGTGCAGAAACGACGTCCTTTGCGTACAAGAAACGGATTCGAACTGAGCCTCAAAAAACATATTCTACTGAACAAGGTGTAAATAGGTACCTACCTTGTTCTGTAGAATATGTTTTTTGAATTTCGAACAAAACAATATTTATACGATTTTTAAAAAGAAAAATACTTACAACAACAAAAAATAAAAACAAAAATGCGATGTCATATTCTCCGTATCGCTGTCTACTAAATTATTCATTTCTATATTTAAAAAAAGTATGGTTACCCATCTAGGATCTAACCGCAACATGTTTACTTCGTCACATATCTAGTGATCTATTATCCAGCTTGGCTACGAGCAACATACGAATGCTGGGCTTCTAGTACAATGTCAGTATTCAGTACTCGTCAGCTGCCATCTATCGGATGAACTAAAATGTGTTCTTGCGCAGTAAATACTCTAGGCTTAGTTTCTACAGCCATTAAGTTGGTGTGTGCTACTGAGAAATGGATAAGGTAGTTACAGAGTTAATTGAATTGTAATTTGTTTAATGGACTAATGCGAATGGTTTTTATTTTATTGTCTTCTAAATAATAAAAGCAGAGTATTAGCTATATCGTAACAAATGGAAATTGTAGTAAGTGGTGGTTACTTCTTCCCGTCAAATGTGCCGTTGGTTCGTCGTCTCCATTGGCAAGAAAAGTCAGTAAAAGTACCAGCATGAAAGTTTTAAAAGAATCGGCTAAGTGCGATTGTAAGCATTCCGCTACAAAATCTTATAATGTATGGATGATTCTTATTTCCCATGTTTATCATCTCAGACGTCCACAGCTGGACATAAATCTTCCCCATCGATTTCCACAGCGTTCGGTCCTTAGCTAACCAAATTATTTACCATTTTAGGTTATTAAATAAGTATGATTTTAATAGTCTTTATTTATTCCAAGATGTATTAAAATCCTAGCGTATTTTTTTTCAATATACCGCATCCATGTTGTTTATTGTTGTTCACACGACGAACAACTGACTTTTCCTAAGCGCGGCCATTTGCGGAACCGTTAATGTTATTAAGTTTTCTCGACAATTAAACTTTGCATTCTTCAACTAGTTGTGTTAGAAAGCTTCCTTTGATATGGCGAATAGTTTTTTTGTCCGACCATCTCGTTAGCGCGGTTTTCTTGGCACTTATTTGTGTGATTACGGAGAATTACGATGTTGATTATCGCTTCATTTCCTATGGGGATTTTCTTTGCTTGTTTGTTTAGTATTTGCGGTTTCCATATAGAAGTATCACATTTCTTGTTTACTAACCTAGTAATTTTACCTAACTGTGTCTTCGTATGAGCGTTTGAGATGTAAAAGAAACAAAAGATTTATAAAAAAAACAATCGAGTTAAAAGGTCGAAATTAAGACAGTATTAAAACATAATAAGGTTAGTATACATTTAACCTCTTTACGTCGTGAACAATGAGTATCAAATGAAGGCCAGGAATAATAAATCGTCGACGAGGACTAGCCGTCTGCGCGGGAGATATTATAGTGCACAAGTATGTGCGCGAACAAAAGCTGCACTCTTATTTCCTCAATTTGAAATGACCGGTGAAAGATCAGGCGTAGCATCAACGGCTTTACTTGCTCTTCGAGACTTAGGGTGTAAACACTGCCAATTTTCAAACCTCTATAAATATACAGTTTTTGACACGAAATCCAATGTCTCTTTTTAGCCCGACCTGGGAATCAAACCACATGATCAGCAGACGCACTTAACGGTGCCTCTGGCGGGAGAAATTGACACTAACATACCTTATAGATATTTTACGAAGAGTTATGTCAATCTATGATATATCCCCCTTTCTTTCTGTCCATATTTGACGTAGGCGCACGAGTCTATATAGAGCAATAAATCATTGAGCCTACTTCAAATCTATCACATAATTTTTTGTTTAGAAATGCGAAAGCACTTATAATGAGACAATAACTGGTTTTTACTGGCTTTTCCCGGCTTGTATCTTTGCTCCTATTGGTCGATATCGATGTTTGTGTTTAGAGAAGAAATGAGTTGGTGTAATTGTTTGATTATGTCGTATTAAGTAATTTATTTGTTGTTTTAAAGGAATTTTGTATTAATGGTGATTTATTATTAAGTTTTCTCTTTAGAATTATATATTTGTGTTGTTATAATTTTAATTTATTTCCCAGTAAAGTAGGATAATTAAATATTATGTCTGTCTTCGTATATATTCTCAACGACTGTAAATTAAAGTGCGGACTTTTCATATTGCCTCCCAAACAGAATAATTAAAACTCGGAAAAAAATGTGCCATTTATTAGTATGTCAGTTTGTCCTGTATTGTTTGTGGACCACAATGACATGATGCATCGGCTATTGTAGTCCAGAAAGTTATTTAAAAAATAACCTATTAAGTTTTATGTAAAAATCTAATTAGTTTGCAACATTGTTCTTGAAAAATAACATGCCGTGAGTAATGTTTACTTTGCAGTTTTATTTTTGAAAGCATTTTAAACTTAAAATTCATTAAACCATTTAGGTTTTAAAATAACAGTAATATACATGTACTTATGAGCAAATCTGACTGGGGAAGGATCTCCTTCTGTTGTCGGACTAGTGAGCAAATCTGACTGGGGAAGGATCTCCTTCTGTTGTCGGACTAGTGAGCAAATCTGACTGGGGAAGGATCTCCTTCTGTTGTCGGACTAGTGAGCAAATCTGACTGGGGAAGGATCTCCTTCTGTTGTCGGACTAGTGAGCAAATCTGACTGGGGAAGGATCTCCTTCTGTTGTCGGACTAGTGAGCAAATCTGACTGGGGAAGGACCTTCTTCCCCAATCGGATTTGCTTACTATCTTTAGGCCGTCAAGTGACACATTATATTATCATAATCATCATCATTATCTTTGCCAAAAGACGACCACTGCTGGGCATAGACCTCCTCCAAGAATTTCCATAGCTTTCAGTCCTGATTTCGTCCACGGTGACACATATATCCGTTGCTTTATTTAAGAAAGGCATTTAGAATTTATAGACTCGAATAATATTTATACACTTCAATTCGCCGGATGTCATATAAAATGAAACATCAATATTTAAATTAATGGTATCGCATAAAGTCCTTTTCAAGCTCACTAGGTCAGGTCAGCTTGTATGAACAGGTCATAATTTAAACTCATTACACCTTCTGTACCGGTTCAGTCGGTTTAATCGATATTTCACGATCTATATCATGAAGTGGTTTCTAGAAAATTGAATCTAAAGTTTTAATCAGAATAGTGTGCCTGTTTTGAAATTGTGGAACGCATAGTTAGCCGTTACTATAGACTTCCAATGCAGTGTAATGTGACACAATTCCATCTGCCTCTTGTACAGCGCTCCTATAGAACCTTTTCAAACTAAATTTTACTCGTCTATTAAGTCACTTATTTAGATTATTTACTTGCAGTTTTGCTGTCGCGTCCTAAATACCCGGACTGAACGCTCTACTCGTATTTGTAGAAACAAAATACTTTATATCCTACTCGTCTTAATTTAAAGTTGAAATTAAATTGGCATAGCTAAAATTTTGTTTTTACTTACAACTTATGCACTAGGGAATAAGCTTTGTGAGACTTTACAAACACATGATTCAAGGACCAGGTACACCCAGACTTGATAAACATTCATGTGTCACACAAAATTTTATCTCGTGTAGGAATGGAACCCACATCACTCGGCGCGGTGACTACCTTAACCAATAAAGCACACAGATATTTGTAAGCCTTCCTCTGGTTTAAAATCATCTTAAAACATATCAAGGTAACTATGCCAACGCATTGTAAAGTTACAATTTCAAATAGAATCGCTGTTTTTTTAGTTCCCAAGCGGTATCATAGAATAATGAATGGGTGATTAATTATAATATGTTCACATAAAACTGAATCGGCTTTGTGGGAACTATGAAGTGAACTTGACGAAATTTCTTTTTGCGTTGATGAACAGTTCAAGAATACGGGGTCAAGAACTTAAGTAGGCAGAAATGTAACATAATCTGCAATTTCTATTAATATTATAAATGCGAAAGTAATTCTGAGTGATGTCTTTTTACGATTAAACGGCTAAACAGGTCCTAGTAAAAGTTAACAAGGAGATAGATGGTATATTGGGGATGATTAAAGAGCACTTTTTATTACAATAATTGAATTCTTTGTGGACCTGAGTAAAATCTAGTGAAATTGTAAATGTGAAAATATATATTTTTAAATATTGCCACTTTTTAAAAACTGAAATGTTCGTCTACTTTTGCTACTAAATAAAGATTATTATTATTATTAAGAATACATTACTATTAAAACCAATGAAGTAAGATATGACCCCCAGCATTCAGCTATCCAATAGCTATCACTAATCGACACTAGACACTGATAGCTATAATATTTCTTAACCGCAAAAGGAAAACTCTAATACTGTGTTCACATTTTATCACTAAATAACATTGTAAAGACATCGATAGTCAATTAGTAAGCAACACACACTATTTAGTAACTATCTAACATCAAACGGTAGAATATGTGACGAAGATTTCTATCTAGATGATCTGATAAAGCTTGGTTCTGCTAAGCAAAGCTGTAGGTACACTGACGCCGGGAACACGCAACGCAAATGACTTAAGTTCGTTACTACACAGGAGAATACAGTAACTCTAGTACGAGGTTGTGATTAGAAAACAATCTTTTTATTTTTTTATACTATTTGAGTGGCAAACAAGCATACAGCCTACCTGATGTTAAGCAATAACCGTAGCCTATGGACGCTTCCAATACCAGAGATATCACTTGCGTGTTGCCAACCCATTATTTTACACCAGAGATTTAAGATGGAAGTAAGTAAATAGGAATACGTTTCTTTTAAAACGCATCCCTAAATGAGCGCTGGAGACCTGTACTCACACACAGGAACACAACTATACCGCTGTGTGTAGTTATTTCGCTGTGGTCTTCTGTAAGGTGGAGGTCCTTCCCCAGTCCCCAGCCCAGCTTGCTCGCTAGTTTAGAGCCCTCTCTTCAAAAAAGTTGAAATTAAAAAACAAAACTTCAGAGTAGAGAGTAGTAGATTTCTGAATACAGATTTGATTTTTTTGCATGTTAGAATTGATAAAGAAGATACTCTTATGCACAATATAATTATAATTTGTGTATAATCTACGTGTCACTGAAAGCGCAGTGTACGAGGTAGTGTATATGGTGCTTTACTTTAAGTTTCCCTAGATTAAGTAAATAAGGTTTTCTGAGCTAGAAAGCTAAATTCCAACCTTTCCTTAGACTATGATAATGATGTTACAGAGGTATTTAGTAAAGTAGGTAGTCTACTAAAACAGTTAGATAGCAAATTATTATTTTAAGCCGTGGAGGAAGTCAGAGTAATTATTTTTTATATTGTGAGGAAGTCACAAGATTTATATAAATAATACACTAAAGAGGTTTTATATTTTGTCTTGTATGCTAAGGTGTGTTAAGTTACTATTCATTAGCAAGATTTATTTGGTATTTAGGAAGGTGATCATTTAAAAACATTGCTGTAATATGCAAATTTGTTTTAATTTAAATGTAATTTTGTAGTTTTAATTGATTTAATATTAGGGATTAAGAGTATGTTTTATCTCTGTGAAAAGGCATTGCCTTAGGTGCCTCTTAAATAGTTAAAGTCTTTTGATACAATCTGAAGATATCCTAGAGAATGGTAATATGACGACGTATGATTGCTTAATATTTTTCAGATTTGAGGTAGGTCCAAAATGTCTTTCTTTTCTATTTTTCCTTCCTCCTTTTTTTTTCTTCCTTTTACATCTAAATGAGCACTGAGACCACACAACACAACACACAACACAAATACACCGCAGTATGTAGTTATTTTGCCATGTTCTTCTATGAGGTGGAGATCCATCCCCAGTCGGGTTTCCTCGCTGCTTGCGCTTGCATTTTAACATACTTTCTATAATCCAGAAATGTTGTTTGTACAAGCATTTAGCACAGATTCCTAATAAAACAAGCATGCATTTTACAACTCTAAGCATTATAAAATACGGTTTAATTTGCATAAACAGACCATCTAGATTATCAATTACTTCAAGTACGACAGTACTGAACTAAATAGTTTTATTTATGAGATCGTTTAATTCGTTTACAGTTTGTTAATTAAAGGCTAAGTATAAAGATTATAGGAATGTATTTCTACGTTGTATGCTATTAAAATGTGAAGCTAAATTAAAATGAAAATACATATAGTAGATATTAGTGAAAGGAATGCCTCACGCATTCTAGTGCTTATTCTGTCTAGGCTGTTTAACATAATGGTTCTGGATTGTCTAGAGACTATTCAGTTCTACTTGTCAATATAGGTTTTTGTTAATTCTCAGATTAATCTGATATATGTTTTGGGACAGATGTTACTTTACTATTATCTTTACTTGGGTCATCGTGGCCTTGCAATCCAGTGTGGAAATGTGGCCAGTCTTTTAGGCACCTTTCCTCAGAACTGCGACCTCAATCAAATATTTTATTTATATACATTTTGAACACCTTTATATTCAATATCTGTTTGTTTGTAAGTAGTTTAGGTTAAGTTACTTTTATTTTAATAACTATTCATGTAAATATATTTGATATTAAGAGAACTTTACTATTACTTTTGAAATTTTCTTAAAAAAATATTTCCTACAAGTTGTTGGTTTTGAAGTGAAAATTGTATCTTTAAAGCATAATAGCTACGCCCTCTTGAATTTTAACTTCATAACGATCGATCGAAAGTTGCGGATTATATTTTATTAGTTATATTTATATAGAATATTTTACTGTCCTATGTTTTGCCATTTCCTTTTTATAAAGTAAAAGTCGTAAAAATATCTTAATGTCTAAGTAAAATGGCGTACTATTCGTATTTTTATATCTTTACTACAAAGTCGTTTGTGCTTTCGTTTTTAGTTCTAAGACTTTTAAGTAATTTGAACTTAAAACTGCAACTGGGAACCCTTAGGTTATAAATATTATAGCCGTCAAACTATTGCTTGCGCAGGCGGTTCCTTTGGCGCTGCCTTTATTGAGTACCGGAGTATTTTAGGGTGAATATGTTTCGCTAGACGTCCAAGTTCATTACAATGTTATGTTCAACTTTAACTTTATTAACGTCTAAACATCTCAAGTAATTGCTACATGTCTATTACAAAATTAACTTCTTTACATCTTAATTACAACATAAAGATGAAGATATCTGTGTACAACAGATAGGTTTTTGCTGTTTAAGTGTAATAGGGAATGTTACTACCATATGTACTGATGGTTATATTTCTATATGTTATATGTTTATGGTGAGTGAGGTTTCCTGTTCTGAGCCTCTAGACAAGTGGCATAAGCGATAGTCGAATCGAAAAGTCAAAAAATAAAATGTATGGAATTTGACGTGAGTCTACGATTTAATGTCGTAAACTTACGTCAAATCCCATACATTTTCTTTTTTGACTTTTCAATTCGACTATCGCTTATGCCACTTGTCTAGGGGCTCTGTACGTTTAAGTTAAAGTGGTAGGTAAAATACTTGTAGATTCACGAAATGTAAACATAGATTACAGTGGTTTTGGATCTGTCATTACTGTCATTGTTAGTTCTACAAGTGGTCGGAATGTCGCTAGTTGTATTCACTGCATGTGATGTTGTTACGTATAAAGGCGTAAAGTTATGTAACGAATAAAATTACCATATCATTATCATTATTAAAATATTCTCTGAAGACATTTTCCAATATTAGGCCAAGTACACGCGATCTGAATACCGCGGAAGTTGACATCACGTAGCCTCGGCCTTATTTACTGTTCTATTGAGAACCTCTTTAATTATTTACCCCCTGCTTTATAGTTTGGTTTAAGATAAATTGTGCTGATAGTATTATGGGTGAGATAGACGAGTTTTAGCTGATCGATAGTGGTTTCGATATGTTAATGTCTTTGGATTTTGTACCGTGGGTAAAGTCTTTATTGTATCTAGAACACGATATTTACTTTTTGTTTAAATTCTGCTTGTGACACTGTTGCGCCATGATTTAGAGAAGCACATAGAGAATGTACTCGCTTATATTTTACAAGTTCGACTGGGTTGAATATTTCCATCCTTTAGAAGACCACAGTAGTTTCTGCTGATGAGTATGGCTTCCAGGTATACTTCAAGGAGCTATGAGTCTAGAGTTTCTTCAAGCAAAAGTTAGTTATCTGTATGGTGAAGGTTCTCCCCCAGTCAGACTCTCTTACTTGTATGGTGCCTCACCTGTTTTCACTTTATCATCTTTATCTATATCATATTTGTACTTAATCATCATTTGCTATTATCCACTCACTTCTGGGTTTAGGTCTCCTCTTTAGTGCGCCATGTGTTCCGGCCTTATGCTAAGCTCATCCATTGCTTTTCCGCTATCTCCTTTAGTTTTTTCGGCCACCACTCTTTATGTATTATTTTACCTTTTGTCTTGTTGCCTAACTTAAGGCTTGTCTATCTTTTACCCACATCTTCGACCAGCTACCTACCTTGTCTGTAGTTCTTATATGTTATTTATATTTATCAGGTAGTGTGAACAAACTACCGTTGCTTCCTGATAAGCAACAAAATTTTCTCTTTAATGTCCAGAGTTTAAACATTGTTTAACGCCGTATTGTTTACTGTTAATAGACTATTACGTTTTCTATATAACAATGTGTGTAACTAGTATTCATTTTCTTATGTTAGCATGTTTAATTTTATTTTATATACACTAGTACCAACGTTTCGTAATATTATCTTCCGGGTAATGCTGGAATCAAGCTTGTAAGTTCACAAGATTGGATCCACAGTGAAAAAATCGTCTCGTTCGCAATAATGAATTCAAAGGTCCATTTACACAATATAAGTTTTGTAGGGATATTGTTATGCTGTCTCTATTTTCTCACAGTCCTCCTCCAAAATTTTTCGAAGTCCGTACTTACCTGTAGAATGGGAATTTTGGCACCTGCTTCAAAAAGCATAAATACATAATAGGGGAACAGACATCGAAGTCGTGGAATTAAAATACAAGTTTGTGTTCAAGATTTCATTTTTAGGAACAATTAAATTAGTGTTCTGACGTGATGTTATACATGCGACAAAAAGATGTATAACACATGTTTTTGTCGCATGGCGTAGCAAAATTAGTATCATATTAAACAATTATTACCTTCTCGCTAGTCCGACGGGTAGATGTCAGCACTCATTAGTCTTTAAGGACTATTTTCACAACTATTGCACATGACCGAATCTGGGAACTTTTCCTAGCTAACCTCAACTAATAGCACAGTCTCAAAGTGTTAACTGTATAGTTTAGACTCGATCAGTATCGCAGGTACGCGGTATGCGCATCGTCCGCGCAGGTGACCGCTAAATAGCCGCGCGCGCATACGTTCGATGCTCACATACTAAGGATATTGTTTATATATAGCTTATTATACTGGTAGCAGTTGTTAAAGTTTTGTAGATATTTAATTTTACAAGCAATTTATACTTTCATTAAAATCATCTCAACCGAAAAACGTCCACTGCTTGACTTCGGCTTCCCATTTCTTCAACATTCGACTGGACTGCCTCGGTGGTCCAGTGGCCGCAGTATGCGCCTGCTGTGCACGAGGTTGTGGGTTCGATTCCCACACAGGACAAAACTTTGTGTAACCCACAAAGAATTGTTCTGAGTCTGGGTGTAATTTGTGTCCGTTAATTGTATGTTTGTAAAGTCCCCCGCGACACAGAGCTTGTTCTCTAGTGCGGGAGTTGTCTTTTTTAAAAATTATAAAATTATTCGGTCATGAAAATTATTCGTTTATTTCTACTTTTATTATTATTATTATAAGACCGTGTAGTCTCACTGTAGGCCTCCCTACTTTCCTTTTACTTTTCTCTGTTTAGAGCCGCTGCGGACCAGTCTTGGATAAATGAGTCTAACTCATCCCGCCATCTCCGTTTAGGTCTACCGCGATGTCACTTGCTATTCAGAGGTACCCACTGATCGTGAGTTTGGCTCATTGGTTTCTTTACTTTACCTTTTATTAATTATTTTTCTATAAAGTATCTGATGACAATTTTGTAGGCAAGTTTGGTGTAAATTATTATTTAAATATTATAGAATTCTTGAACAATTAACTATAACTAATCTTCCAAATTTTTCAAAACATTTAAGTATTGCAGCATATTTCGGACAAAATTAAATAAAAAATTGAAGTATATGCCACAGAATAACTAATCACTACATGGTATATGCTTAGTAAGAAGTGTCAAGTCAATGATAAAATTCTCAATCAAACCATTCTCTTACTATTTATATTCCTGCGTCAGAAACAGAATGCCGCTAAGAATCCTTGACAAACGCAACACAAAATGATCCAACAATGTTTAATTGCAATATATTAAATAGGAGCAAATGTTGTACAGTTACATAGCCAACGGGCAACGCGCATAAGTGCGCAAGTGAACGGACATGCAGCTATTGTGCGGCTCCGATCCAAGATACGGCCGAGTTCCAAGTTTTACAGTTACTCTCTTCTGCAGCGCGTGTGTGGTTGTCTTCCTGTTTTTTATATAATAATATGTAACGATATTAGTCAACTATCACTTATAATTTAATGATATTATATGTGTAGGAATTAGTTACAGGTATTATTTTTATTAATTATTATACCAATTACGCTAATAAAAGAAATAACAAAGAATACAAATATAAAGAAATTAAAATATGTAAAATAGACTTAAAAATAATTAACACCCAGTCATGCGTGTCATCTCACAATACTTCAGGCACTCAGACAAGATCACCTTCCAATCATTCACATCACAATTTGGACTCAAGGAGAGTATTGAGAGTAGAACGTGTTCGAGGTATATGAGATTTTGCGCGGGACACAGTACGGCATATGGGAATACTTCTTAAGTGGCAATCAAGCATACGACCCGCATGATGGTAAGTAATTACCATATCCTATGGACGCTAGTCATACCGGAGGTATCACTTGCATGTTGCCCAAAAAATTTGAGCGCTGGAGACCTATACTCACACAGGAACACAACTACGCCGCTGTGTGTACTTATATGATAGTGGTCTTCTGTGAGGGGGTTCTTCCCCAGACGGGCTTGGTATGTATACTGTATAGTGCCCTAAATCTCTTAACAGTATAATGTTAAATCACCTATAATACTGCCTGTCAAGTATTGTGCGTTGTCGCAAAGCCGTTGGTCGCTGCCCGATATTTCAAAGAATAGATACTGTCCAGCAGTTTACAAGTTTATAACACAAATACATACAAAAACCAGCTTTCACGACACAATACGATCAATAAATTAACCAGATCTAGCTCAAGAGTAATTCTCTATGCATTCATAGAGAATTGAATATAGTATATTCAATCCTCGGTACAATATCTATTGTGGACGTATTAGGTTTTCAACAGACGCAAAACAGACAGCAAATCGAAAGCATAATACAGTTGCTAGGCAACTATTTCACTACATTTTCGAAAGAAATAGGAATTTCCTTCCATGTACAATTAGGTTGTGAAAAGAGCTACCTGCCGAGGTTTTCCCGAGAGATTATAGCATGGGGTTCTTCAAGAAAGGAGTTTTAACGTTTTTAAAAGGTCGGTGAGTGATTCCCTGTGGTGTTGCAAGAATCCATAGGCGACGGTAACTGCTTACCACCAGGCGGGCCGTATGCTTATTTGCCTCCTTGGTAGTATATAAAATGAAAGAAAGAATAGCATTTATTCGAACATACACAGGATAACAGATAGTAAACAAATAATAACAACATAAAAATTATCCTGTGTGATGTCAGAAAGGGTCCTAATCTCAGCTCTGTGCTGCGGCATTTTTTTATATCTACAAGCTTCACCACAGGTATTAAGGTGTTACGACAAGCGACTAAGACAATAACGACACATTTTAATTTTGTCAGATAGTGTTTAAGTTCCGAAATTGGAGTTTTTGCTTCCAAATGATATGCAAACCTCATTTTTTAAAAATGAAATTTAATAAGGCCTTATTTCAATAAGGACCATTTTCGCGCGGACAATCTCTCCCATGTCCACCGCTGTGACTCCTGTGAGCCAGGATTAACAGCGGAGTAACCAACTGATACACCGAGCTTTGACACTCGTGCGTCCCGTGGACAACTAAACTTACTGTCTTGGACCCCGTAACGAATTTAGCTAGAAGTTAATAGGAGGAGAATTTTGGCGATTAGTGACGATAGTAATAAGTATAAATTGAAATAACTACAGTTTGTTGACTGTGATGTGAATGTTATATTCTTACGATTAAAAAGAGTGACCCGAGTTTCTTGCCAATTCTTCTCGAGGCCCTACCCTAGTCAGCGAATTGGCTGAAGGAAAAAAGTATGCTGGCATTTGTTTTTATGACGTTCATAAGTCATGATACTTATGAACGTCATCTAAATGAATAAATGAGTTTGACTTTGACCTTGACTTTGTCGTATTGCCGGATTGTTGCCCGTCTAACAACTCAAGCTAAAATATAAAATAATGTTTTGGCTAGTTATTGTCAAGCAGGGAGTGAACGAAATGCCAGGCTAACGATATAGTTAATATTTAATACAGCTTTCTACCATTTTGTGTTGTGATAGTGTTGGCTGCGGTATTATTTATTGGTACGACAGAATTGTTAGGGTGATTTTATGTTAATGTTAAAGGCGGGAAATTTTTATACTATCTTTATCTCATTCGTTAAGAACAACAGATTCCATACTAATATTATATGTGGAAGTAACTCTGTTTATTAGCTTAGCTGCTTCAGCCTAGAACCGAACATCTAATAGCAAGAGTGATCTGTTATTATGTAGTCCTAAGGAAGAGCGGGACCACCCAACACAAGCATTACTACATGCTTCCTGGGTTGTTCCGGCAACTGAATAATATTGTATGAGAGAAGTTACAGAAATAAACTATTTTTTTTTAAGAGTAAGTATCTGCAACAAATACCAGAGGAATGGTGATTTTTGAACAAAATAATCCACTTTAATCGTATATTTAATATCAGCAAAGTATAGCTTATACGTTACGAATAAAAATAATTGTATTGAAAGTTATTGCGTAGGCTTTCTAGTTCAATTGCCGGGTTGCGCACGCATCGACACTTATGTCTTCTATCTCTCATTAAATGTCATTATATTTATATAATTATTGTACGTACGATAGTTTTATTTACTTTCGAAAGATAAATAAAAGCTGTATATTAACTACGGCAGAAATTTAAAGTAACACGTACCGGGAAATGATCACGTTGTCAGAATGTTAGAATAGTAAATATGTATTATGTACCCTAGTGAAATCCTACTAATATTATAAATGTGAAAGTTTGTGAGGATAGGTGGATGTATGTATGGATGTTTGTTACTCTTTCACGTAAAAACTACTGAACGGATCTGGATGAAATTTTGCATAGAGATGGATTATAGTCTGGAATAGCGAATAGGCTACATTTTATCGCGATAGTTGTTAACAATTTGACTCTTTTTTCTTATTTTTATTTTACTTAGGTAGCAAACAAGGGTACTGCCCGCCTGATGTTAAGTAGTTACGGTAGCATATAGACGTCTGCAATACTAGAGGTATCACTTACGTGTTGCCAACCCATTTTTTTACATCAGGGCTTAGAAAAGGATTTTTTCTAAAACGCATAGGGCTTTGACATGATTTTTTTTCAAAACGCATCCCTAAATTTAATGAGCGCTGGAGACCTGTACTCACACACAGAGACACAACTACACCGCTGTACTTATTTGGCTGTAGACTTCTGTACGATGGAGGTCCTTCCTCATTCAGGTGTACTCGCTAGTATAGTGCCTTACCTCTCTATGTTTAAGTATTTCTAAATACATCCTTACAATGCTTTCTATTTCTAGTACACAACTGCTTCGACGTTTAACATCTCTATTCTTAACACTATTGTAGCGTTTATACGGCAGTAGCGAGAATAGCTGTCGCCCTCCCGCAGTAATGTGTCGCCACCCTAACAGCGGTAGGCACGCAATGTTACAATGACTTAGTTCCCGCTATTTATTGTGATATGTTTACGGCATGCCTATATACATCCTTATTTTATGTTACAGACTAGGGGTCGCCCGCGACTTCGTCCGGGTGGTAATTTGGAACGTACATTTTTCCCGATTTTGCAATATATCTCACTACTGTTTCGATCCTATTGATCATAGCGTGATGTTATATAGCCTATAGCCTTTCTGGATAAATGCACTTTACAATTTTTTTTCTAATCGAACCAGTACTTTCTGAGATTAGCGCTTTTAACCTAACAAACAAACTCTTCAGCTTTACAATATTAGTATAGATACTAGGCTACAATGGATACCCGGGTCAGGCCCAAAATACTATTTTTGCTATAGGAAAATACAGAAACACCCCATTTTTTTTATTAGAAGAGTAAGAATAAAAAAACGATTTTATAAGCTGATTTCATTGTGTAGTTTTTCCTGCATGGTCACCTAGCGGAAAGCTGCTAGGGACACATGTATCTGAGTACAAACAATTACGATGTATTGTGCATTTGTAAAATTAAAATATGCCTGTTTAAATATGGATGGTGGGACATCCATATTTAAACAGGCATAGTTTAATTTAAACAATTCTCATACATTCATCATCATCTGGGTTTGCGCATACAATGGTGATATTGTTAGTCTTCTTCAAAATCAGCCGCCGCTATCGTCGTCAATGATATTTAATTATATTCTATAAAACTGCCCACTATAAATAAGATAATATTTAAAACTTTCTACCCAACTTCACAACAGGAATAGGAAGATTACGCTGTTCGATTAATGTCGTTGTATAAAAAACGAATCGGATTTCCTAGAAAACAGGAATTCTGTAACAAACTGGTTATGTTAAGGCACAAACAAGGCCTAGTAGTTAGATACTTGTGTAATCTACAATAATATTAGAATATGAACAATTTATATACATTGGCCATACGGTGGACTTCGTCTCAACCCATAAACGTCCCACTGCTGGGCACGGGTCTCCTCCATGCATTTGGAGGGATATTAGCCTACTATACCACGCTGGCCAGACGGGTTGGTATAGGGTTTTGTTCCGAGTTTTCCCTCTCTTGCAGTGGATATTGTCTGCCTGACTCCCTTAGTCGACTCGTGCGACACCCTCGGGATAGAACGGGGTGGTGACATTTGTATTCTTAATCCGTCACCACACGGATAACTATGGTGGACTACTTTATACTAAAGATAGAAATGAAATTAGGAACAGTATATTGAGTTCCTAGAGTGAATATTGGGAAAAGAATCCACTAAGTGTAACAGAATTTTGTTTGACGTAAGATATTTTTTAAATTAGCGTAGGTGAATTCATTTTACCTATTCTTACTAGTAACATTTACTAGTAATAGGTATTTGTGTGACTAGCAGTAAGTAGTTTGGTCAAGATATCGTCGGATGCTTTCGCTGTCAAGATTAATAATTGTAGGGAGTTGTGGTTTAGATAATTTGGTTCAGTGAGTATTGGTCTTTATATTGCAGTGGTAAACTAAGAGTACTAGGTATTTCCGAAAATTCCTAAATATAAAAGGATAACGTTTCCCTTACATTTATTACTAGACGCAAATAATCATAACTAAACCACTGTAAATATATTTTTTATTGTAGCCTTCTGTGGTGTCTCAATGGCAAATCTAGTGGTAAAAAAAACAACTACAATGGCTTTTTGTAAACCACTTTTCTGTGCATGTACGCACATGCACAGATATATATACATATATTAGAATCTGTCGATACATTATTAGTATTACTAACCAGTAACACAATATTCTCAGCCTAACTTTGAAATTTTCGGCTCCATTTTTCGGCCCCGTTTTTATTTTGTTTTTTTGAGATAATTTTATCGGGCGCGTTGTTTAGTAAATTTACAGTTGAACGGATTGGGCTAGTAGGGTTTCTTGTGACCACGCTTTAGATTTTTTTGAGGTCTTTTTTGAAGCCGACCCTTTAGTATTTGGTTGCGAATGCCGAACGGACCACCTAATAAGGTTTATTTCGGTCTTTGTACGTTTTTGAGTCATGTTAATAGCAACTACGTTAATTTTTTAATAAAAAATCAGTTTAGATAATTTCAGCAAACGTTGCTTATTGTATTTTCAATAAAATCTGCTCTACATTATAAAATTATTTACATAATTATGATTACCCAAGCCTTGAACCTTTGAATCAAATAAATAATATTTCCTTCATCTATATGTCCACTAATTCAGCGCGTCTTTCATGCAGTCCATTCTTTAGTCCAATAAAAATATACATAGGGTACACGATGGCAGTAGAAAACCAGCCTTAATATCGCAGACTTTCCTTACAACATCACATAAATAAGTTCCAAGTTGGAAAGCCAAAGACATTCAATAACAAATTCTTAAACACGATTGTCAAGCGAGCCTGTATAATTCACTGCTAGGCGTAGGCGGATTCATTTCACCTATTCCTACTAGAAACATTTACTAGTAGGAATAGGTATTTGTGTGACTAGCAGTAAGTGGTTTGGTCAAGATGTCGTCGGATGCTTTTGCTGTCAAGATTAATAATTGTAGGGAGTTGTGATTCAGATAATTTGGTTAAGTGACTATATGATTAGTATAGTAAATTGTTTATTTAGCTTATGTGTGGGTAAATAAAATTAGAATAAAAATTTTCAGTTTCAAAATCAAAAGTTAGTTTCTATAATAAATATTATAATTTATTTTCATCAGAATACAAAGTTTCAAACATAAATTGATGTCTTTGAGAATAGATATACTGACTAAGTGACGACTAACGTCTTTCGTGACTTAAAGTACTTAAAGTACAATAGATTAATGTATAATTAATGTATAATAACAAATGTATAAAAATAATTAATTAATTAGTAACAAGCAAAATAATAATATAAATGTATGGTGGTGGATGTGTGGGTGAGTGAATGTAAGTGTGAGATTAGACTACGTTGTTCTATCTACGTTGTTATTATTTTTAAGATATTTAATTGAAAGAAAATAATAACTAGTTTTTCGCTTTTGTTGATAAGTATTTTTGTTCCGTTAGTGGTTGTATGAACTCATTACACGCTAAGGTTTAACCGTTGTCAAGGCGACAACATTCCTAATGACGCTTATATAAAAGATTGATCAAAGCACTTGAACATAATTAACTACATTTCTTAACAGCATCTCTAAACTTTACGAGTATTGACCAGTTCGATTTCTTCCTCCTTCACTCAATAAAGAGTCCCGCAAATACAGAATAGCGGTAAAATTCCTCAAGTCACAATAACATAGGTAAAATTGCTCTTAGTAAACTAACAAAATGTTATTAGGAATACTTTATAACTACGTTATTTTGTGGTAATAAAGGTCTGATGCGTGAGGATGCATACATTCAGTCTGTATGGTCAAACAGCTAAATAATTTTAACTGCTAGGTCTAGGCGTAGGTGTAGTAATCATTTGCAATAAGTTTATTATTGATGTTTACTAGACTTTCTGCTTTCTAGTATTATGAAGAATTTAGTACATTTACTCGGTGTTTTGAAAGCAAGTGCGAGATGTCGTGAGAACTTGCTCTTTCTAATCCTAGTAGGCACTAATACATCATTTGATTGAAGATTGTTTTTGAGTTGTTTGATGTCCTTTAGTGAAAGTGTACGTTTGGAATATATAGAATAGTGTTGGCTAATTTAATAGAATGCGACGATGTTATGCTGGTTGTCTTATTCACATCCAGTCAGCTGATGACAGAGACGATGCAGAAGAAGTGACCTCAATTATTTTTAATTAATTTTAGTTACCAAATTTTGCTTTTTTCTATGGTATTACCTAGTTCCCATAGGTTTATATAAGTTCATATTCAAATGTAGTGCTTATAATGGTTTTAAAGATATTGTTCTTTATATCAATGTCTCTATTATTATATCTCTAATGCAGCTAATTTTTAATTTATATCTAATCTTCAAGTTTAAACGAGCTATAAACATGTCGCCATTCGAATATCCAGCTATATACCATTGCAAACTTTCTCATCAATAAATACAGACTATAATAACATCCAATCGCTCGTATGTTTGTGTAAATATCTAAACATGCCGTCCTTTGTAACATTTAAATATCTTTTCTGCCTTCATAGTAATATGTACAGTTATTTCTTAATTTTCATTTCTTATAATCACTCATTATGGCGTGAATTAAAAGAGGCCTACGCCTAGCAGTGAAAACTGAAACAGGCTAATTAATTGATTGAATCATTACATCACCTTTTAATAAATTCAAGTAATTTTTAAGTTATAGGTTAAGCTAATTTTGAACAGGGACCATACCATGGCGTGTTAAACTTGAATCTTTCGATCGAGAAAAAGGGACGGAGCTATATAGCCTGCATAGCTCCATTCCTCTTTCTCGCTCGAACGACTCACCTTTTAACACGTCTTGGTACGACCTCTATACACCAGTTTGATATAGCTGTGAGACATATTTATGTATTGTAAAGTTGGTTGTTTGCAATTTTATTTTCTTTCTTACTTTTAAAATAGCCTGACCAATCCTTTCTACAAGTACATCTCCTTTATCATCCACTAAATTCTTAATCTTAAGTTCTTACAGGTGAAACAGCGATTGAATCCTAGTATGTAAGTAGTAACGGGTACTTTTGACTAATGTAAGCGTTCGCTAGGCAGTGCAAGTAAGTACGTCCGCGTCGCCAAGTGTTGAATTGATGGCGCTCTCTGTACGTTTTAGATAGTACCAGTTATTTATGCTGTTAAGCGACTACTGAGTTAAAAGGGATTTGTTTTCGATTTATGGTATACTAGCTTCTGCTTGCAGATTTACTCGTATTGATAGGAATCGTGTAGATTTTGATCGGTGAAAGAATATTATTAATTCACAGTTGGTGTTCTTGTTACATCCCTAGTGGTAACAAACGCCTTTTAGTTGACACAATTCTGGACTTTGCGACCTTGATTTGAAGTCCAAAAAACTTAGAAAAGCCTGATCGGTGACGGTGTGTTACCCCCCAAAAGAAAGAAAGAAAGAAAAGCATTTATTCAAACAAAAGCTGGCTGCCTGCATTATTCTAGCAATAATTCCTGGCTATTTTTTCTAGTTTCATTCCTAGATTACAATTTAAGAGAAATAAAAAGAAATCCTCAGTCAGTCAGCTATCAGCTAACAGTATGTTGTCAATTTGCACTTTATTTCGGGACTAGATCGCATATAAACATTATGAAATATACTAGCTGTTGCCCGCGGTTCCGCCCGCGTTGATGTCGGTTATCGCTGCAAAAAGCCTATTAGTTATTCCAGACCATAATCTATCTCTGTGCCAAATTTCATCCAGATCCGTTCAGTAGTTTTTACGTGAAAGAGTAACGAACATCCATCCATCCATTCTTACAAACTTTCACATTTATAATATTGTAAGGATTAAAATAAGTGAATTGTATACTCTACTATAAATATTATACTTATTAAATTCTCCTCTAACAATGCCATCACAATCCCTCCACCTTATATCAGGTTACAAAGTGCAACTGCACCGATTTCCCTGTAACCTACTGACACGAAGTCGGAATCAGTTTACTTCTAGGCGACGAATCGTTTACCTACCGACCGCAGTGTCGGGTTACGCTTAGAGCATGCACACACGACCCGACTTTACTGTCGGACTTTTTAGTCGAACTTGTTTTTTTAGCCGATTGGTGTATTGTTTTGGAGGGGAAGTTGAGTTGGTTGTGTTTTTAAGAATAGGTTTTTTATATTCATCGTCTAACAGCATTATAGTGGTGCACGTGAAATCCTTCAAATATTAAACAGTTTTGATTTCAAGGCATAATTTCATCCATATTACTTAGATTAAAAGATAGAAATTGCACAGTATGATACAAAAAGACCTTTAAATATAATACAGGACAGAAATTGGTGTAATCAACAAATAGTTTCTGAATTAAGGAGTACTTTGTGTCCGTAAATTGTGTTTTTGTAAAATCCTCCGCGACTCAGCTTGTTCCTTAACTAAAGAGACGTATTTTTAAAGAAAAAATAAACATTTATTTACAACAATATTATATGATTAGACAAGTCCGATACTATTCCTACTTAGTATAACTAAAACACGTCGTGTACTCCAGTACTAAGCTCTAATATCTTAAACTCAGAACCTAACTAACGTTCGAGTTAACCTGAATGATTGCTCATCATTTGTTTAGTCCATTATCTGTTAGCGTCATTACTGTGGGCGGCTGAAATATTGCCATCCTCGTGTTATATTGACTTGAGGTAATTTTTATTCGTGCTACTGGGCATTGTGAAAGACTTTTTTTTATTAAGGTGGCAGATAAACGTCGAGATGTTAAGCAGTAACTGTAGTCTAAGTACGCTTGTTTTTTCTTGAAATTTTTGAAAAAGCATCACGAGAATTGTGTCTAGTAGGATTTAGCAATCTAGTAGAAGTCTAGTTGCTGATTCATAAATTTGTGAGACCAGGATATAATGAAGGGTATCTTTGGCAAAGAAAAATGTTTCTTTACAAAAGGCATTCGTGAATGACTGAATGATCCTTCATGCATAGAAAAACTACTATACCACTTATAATATAGTAAGTAGTTTTTTTGTAGACAACTCCTGCACTACACAAGCTCTGTGTCGCAGGGACTTTTAGAAAAATACAATTAGCAGACACAAAGCACACCCAGATTCAGGACAACCATTTATGGCAAATTTCGAACTACCTGATATGTCGAAATTTGCCGATAACGGGATCGAAGCCACAACACGCCGGTAAAAGAAAAATGCAGTCTTATCATAAGCCACAAGCATTTTCCCTTAGCATTAAAAGCGGAGTCATATCATCCGCACCCTAAGATTGGAATTCAACCTCAACCGAGCAATGATAAGTACAATGTATCGTTAAGCCTACTAATACTATGAATGAAACTACAGTAGCGAGTTACACACACGTTTTTTTTTCTAGTTTCCGGTGCAGATAAGCCTTTGCTTATCTAAATCGTTTCACAAGTAAGTCTTAGAAGATAATTTTAGTTGAATGCCACCTTTTTTAAACATAATGCTGCATACGCACGACTGTGGTTAAAGTTACTAGTATTGTTGCAAAGATTTAATATAGTTTAACCTCTTTTTTTTAAGTCGAATTAAAAAAAAAGAAGTTTAGACTTCGAAAATTAAACTTCTTTTTTTTCTTATTCATTTTATGCCGGGTATTTTTGACTGACATAAAATTTACGGACTCAAAAGTAAGGTGGGTACATGGATGTTGGCTGAGATGATGATGATGTCCCAGGTGGGCTGCTTACTTGTACAGCTATTCACCTCCCATAAAAGATGATCCACATTTTTCCACTATAGTTGCTATGCATTACAAAGACATAAGATCTTACATACAGTCATACCTCATAGGATAATCCTAGAATTTATACCATATACAATGTGAAGAATGTTCCTTGTACGTACAACGTATGACATATCGACGCAACTGCGTTTAGATCTCTCAACAAGTGACAGGTTTCTAGACGTCTCGGCTGCTACGTCATCATAACGGTATCGGAACTCATACCTCGTAGGCCATAGTGAGTTAGCTTTGATAAAAGTTGACGTTACTTTAAATCGCTTTTTTATGATTTTAAATTACATTATTTTTGTTATTTAAAACAAAAGCTGCAAAAGTTTTTGTCAGTGATTTCGTCCGTGTAGATGTTTTTTTATGTTTAACATAATTATCTCTCTCTCTTTCTCTTGTTAGAGAGGAGGAGACCCGTGCCCAGCAGTGGGACATATATGGGTTGCTATAATTATAAGCATTTATGGTAGGTATTCTAATTAATAAGCTATTAAAGTTACATCGAAATACGTTCAGTAAATGCGCGAATTTGTAACAAATATCTCATGAGTAATTTAGAGGTTCTTCTATTGGAGGTTTCAAAACGTTTTTAATTAATGCATTAGCACTCCTTTTGCTTGTCTTTTTAGGATATTTATTGAGGATATATTTTTTTTATTTTAAAAATTGAATGTTTGTGTTCTTTTTTGGAAAATAATGATGTGACCTTGTTAGTTTGATTGTTTAACCTAAATTTTAAAGGGGTAACGCATGTCAAGGCCGAGATCCAATCAAAAATTGGACCATATTTCCGGCCAAAGCACTCGTTTGAGTCAAGTGTCTTCCAGCAGAGCGCGTTCGCTTCGTAACCTGCCTTCTCAGGTTTTTTACCTTTTAAAACACCCTACAAACAAAAAACTACCCTACAATGATAAGGATAGAGCCTAAATTCTAACGGGATGTGCGGAGCAACCACGCTCACTCTTATTTAAATAAGGTAGTCGGTGTGCGAGAGAGATAGGAAATGTTAGGGATGGGTGGAAAAGGGATGCAGGATGGCGATGTTGCCGCGCTTTTGATAGTGATGGGTAGTGTCGATTGGTTTTTAGATTTCATAAAACTTTATATTGGGGTTTTAGTTTCTTAATTATTATATTTTTCATATTATACATTTGCCATCAAATTATTTAAATTTCTTAAAGTTACATCATTACTTTTCTTTAAAAGCTACACTATGACGTCACTGCAAAGTTCTTTTTTATTTAAGAAAATGTAAATTAAGTAATAAATTCTAAAACACCCAGTGTTTACCTTACCTTACTTTCTGTTTTAAGTTTATTAGGATATCAATTTGAATTATACCTTAAGAAAAAACGATATATGGTTATTTCTATTACTATAATAAAAATACGAATGGTCACAGAATGAATATTTAAATGAAGGTTGCGATTTATAATTATAACACTACAGCTATTTTAGATTGCGGTTATCATGACAAAAAGTATCTATGGCCTTCCTAAAGAATACTGTCTAGTCTCCCTCCTAGCCAAATTTCGCGCCCGTCTCTCCGTAGACACAGACTGTGTAATTGCTTCGATCCAAACATACTTCCTTCGCCTCCTATACATTCATCAACCTCTTAAGCCAAATTTCTGTCAGCTGTTTAATCGAAGAAGATAACAGACAGAGTTTTTTTCGCATTATTAATATTAGTACCTACGGCTTATTTCCAACCAGTATTTATAAAAACTTATATGCTAATCAATGATTCATTGTTAGTAATTATAATAATAAATGCTAAAGTTTAGAACACTTTTATTTGAAACATCGTTTGAATTAATTTTATTAAATAAATATATTTTTGCACAAAAGAACTAGTTTATTTGAATACTGTTCATTGAGATATTATGTGTTGAAATATGTGCATTTCAATGTGTTATATGGATAGCTTACCGTATAATGCTGAGAAAATTAATGCTCTGGCCATGTATAGAACATTATTTTTTCTTAATCTTATATCTTGATACATAAATTTTTATTTTTATTATTTTAAACAATACAGGCTTAGTCAAAACAATATAGTTTATTATATTCTAAATTATAATATCATGTTTAACATATTTTTTTATTTAAAAATATTATGAACCAGCTAGATGCGAGAAGCTTAGGATCGTGCCAAGTGGCATAGGTACTCTTGGAGAGGCCTATGTCCAGCAGTAGACTGCGATAAGTTGATGATGATCAACTTATCGCAGTCATTCGGCTTCTATGTTTAAACCCAAGTATTATATACTTCAATATGTTTAAAATTTTAATATTAATTATTGCGACTGTGATTTCATTCTTGAATTCTCTTAGAATGTTATAAAATGTTTCTTTATAAGTAAAATATTAAGTAAGTCAGCCGTGAATAGCTTCTAATAAACTTCTAGGTAATTAGTAGACTGTATTGTATGTAGACGTCATCGATTATCAACACATGAAATCGCTATTCACAATAAAGAAATACAATATACTTATCGATAAGTATTTCCCATCCCTAAGAGCCAGATGGCGTCGACAGGCGCTGCGAGCCGACAACTCGAATTCGGCTCGTTCGGAATTCCTCGCGTCGCCTCCGCCCCGTGATGCATGCACGAGTTTCGGGGTTTTAGACGACCGCCACATTCGTTTTTTAAAAGTTATTTTTTTAAGAAGGGATGGCGAAATGCTTCGGGATCTTTGACTTTTAAAGTTTGCTGCCATGGTCGTATACACTTATTTATTCTTTTGCTACTGTCATTTATTTTAAAGTATTTATTTACTTAATTTCTTATTAAGTATGCAGAGATGGCGTAATAATTGACGTAGTATCTTACCAGTAGCGTGTTCAGTCTCGTATTGAATAAATTTGATAAATGTTTTTGTCTTTCAAATGGGGCGTGTAAACACGAGACCTCTGTTTTGCCAGTCGGAAGGTCTACAAAACTATAGTCACTTGACAGTCTACTATTATTAAAACTAAATTTATTAGCTATGAGATTGTTATGAAACTGGTGTTTTACAAAATCGAAAGATAGATACAAGGCGGTACAACGTAAAGTTAAACAGGTATTAGTTCCAAAGGCATTATTTATCTAGTACACAATGATATCTTTGTTGGTGTAAAGTCTAGTTTACACTTGCACCTCACTAGCATGGGGTTCTTCTAGAAAGAAGTAAAAAAACAATTGAACCGTAAAGCGTGAGTGGTACCCGAGGTGTTGCAAACGTCCAGTAACTGCTTACTATCAGGCAGGCCGTAAGCTGGTTTGCCTCCTTGGTAATATAAAAAAAAACATAATTGCACCTATTGAAAATAAAATGCTATCATTAAAAGTGCAATATGCAAAGTTTTAGTTTAAAGATACACTCCAAAACAAGAGCTGCAAACGAAATTCCACTGCTATTTTAAGGATGCGTTATAGTTATTTGGCTGCGGTCTTCCAAAAGTGTGGATCTTTCCCCAGTCTAACATGCGCGCTATTATGGTGCCCTACCACTCTTATTTTCATTGGCATTTGAGTGCACAGTAGCAAATGTGACTCATACCAACATAAATATTATAGAGAACTATGACTTTGACTTTCCAGAATAAGAGTTCTTATTTCACGCTTGTGTGTACTAAGCTCAAGTTTATAAATATTTAACACGGTGACGTCACGTTGAAGGCTTCGAGTCTAAACGCTGGTGTAAATAAGCTGGCTAGTACTTACACGTACAATAGGCTGTAGACTATATTAAGAGACTCTGTTGCAGTAAGGTGTAGGATTTATCTGTAGCTTTGAAGCGTCAGTTTATAGCCTAACATTAGTATGTTATGCAGAAGTTAGGCTTTGAGTTCTACAGTGTTATCAATACTAGTATTTACGAACTGTAAACTCTATGTACTCTTCTTATAGCCCCCTACAATGGCAACCCATACAATGTCCCACTGCTGGACTCCTCTCCTCTATCAGGAAAGCTGGGAGGGATTTTAGGCCTTAATCCCCACACGCTGGCCTAATGCGGGTTGGTGGATCAGACATGCCTTTGCTTACCAAACACGACGGCGACGTTCCAAATACTGTTGTCCAGTGGCCGCAGTATGCGCCTGCTGTGCACGAGGTTGTGGGTTCGATCCCCACACGGGACAAAAATTTGCGAGATTCATAAAGTGTTGTCCTGAGTCTGGGTGTACTTTGTCTTCGTTAATTGTATATTTGTAAAGACCCCCGCGATGCAGGGCTTGTTCCCTAGTGCGGGAGTTGTCTTAAAAAAAACCGATGGGATTTTGCACAGTGCTATTGTAACTCACATCTCGTCGTTTGATGTGACGCGAATGTGCAAACGCATGAAGCATCCAAATATATGCGTACAAGCATACGTCCATCATGAATATTATTAAAATATGCGTTTTATTTTTAGTTAGGACACATAAGGTCGTATATTTGTCAATATTAATTGATGCATATTTTGCCCACGGCTTGTTTATATATGTCTATGTCGTTTCTAATAAAATATCTATAAAATATAGCTTATGTCCTATGCCCGTATATGAGCTTAATTACTGTCTACGTTTATGACAATCTGATTAGTAGTTTTTACACTATTACGAACAAACAATAAAATAATTTTAGTATAATTTCCGTACTAATCATTTGCCCACATGTCCTAGAAGATATCCTAATCTCTAACCACCAACCTCTATAGGGCCAGCGTGTGTGAATTAAGGCATCATCCCTTCTCTGCTGTCCTAAATAGACAAGAGCAGACCTGTGACCAGAAGTAAAAAATACATGAGTTGCTAATAATAAATGACTAAGCTGCAATGAGCTTCTAATTTATCCTGACCCTTATATTCTATAAGTAAGACAACTGCACTATTGGTCCAGTGGCATTAGTGGTTACCTCGCTATTTACTTCTGCATGGCGTGTTATGGGTTTGATTCCCACGCGGGACAAAAAATGGTGTGATTCATATTTGATATACTTTGTGTGCGTTAATTGTATATTTGTAAAGTCCTCCGCGACATAAGGCTTGTTTCTTAGTGCGGAAATGTATGTAAAAAAAAGTTTAAAAATCTATACGATACCAAATAAAACTAGGAAATCCGAGATAAATTCAAGTAAAACTTCAAATTTCACGTGCTAATTGTTCCCGTATGCGTCTACGCATGTATATGTGTGTATGTATGTGTACAAGTTTGGGGCGCGGGATAGTCGAACTAATTCACACTATTAGGTGAGTCGAGATAATATACGAGAATTTAGTCGCGCGCACTATTGTGCTAAGATTTGAAGAATTTATATTTTAGTTATTAGATATATAATTGCAATTTGATTGGCAAAAATACAACCTGGTTTAAATATTATTATTTTTTCTTTAAAAAGACAACTCCCGCACTAGAGAACAAGCTCTGTGTCGCGGGGGACTTTACAAGCATACAATTAACGGACACAAATTACATCCAGACTCAGAACACCTCTTTGTAGGTCACACAAAGTTTTGTCCTGTGTGGGAATCGAACCCACAACCTCGTGCACAGCATACTGCGGCCACTGGACCACCAAGGCAGTCAACAAGTAGTCCGCACCGGACAAAACTTTGTGTGATCCACAAAAAGGTGTTCTGAGTCTGGGTGCAATTTGTGTCCATTATAATTGTATGTTGGTAAAGTCCCCCGCGACACAGAGCTTGTTCTTTAGTGTAGTTGTCTTTTTTTATAAAATAACAATAGAACCTACATCGCCACGTACCTATGGTGACCATATTAACCATTTCGCTGTCCGTATAGTTCAAATATCATACAGATCCCTTCAACCCTATTTCGTAAGCTCAAACCGTGGGTCCAAACAGTAGCCAGCAATGTTTACACACCTATTAACACTTGAAGGGTTAAGAGGTTCTAAACGCAAGATATAGGAATTGTAATAAAAACTGTTTTAACGTATCCCACTAGCGGCCATTGTCTCGAGCTTTTACGTTTCACTAATTAGAAGTAGTTTAATTTGTAAGTTTGGGAAGAATGTTTTGTTTTTGAATGTTGGTACATTGATCTAGATGCCATTGTTTGAATTTAGAAAATTTTAAAACTTTTTTTATATTTTTCTAGCGCTTACCCGCAGCTTTTTTTTATTTATTTATTTATAAACTTCATGCACGTACCTACGTGCATACGCGGACTTAATGCGAATTCTCATATTAAAAAAATCTTTTATTATCAATGTTCTGCATTTTTTTTATCACCATTAACTATTTAACACGGAGTGATTGACAGATCCAGTTACAACAAATTCTGGTATTAATAATACCGTGAAAGTTTATGAATATGGATATTTGCTACTTCTTCACGCAAATACTACTGAACGGATTTTGTTCAAAAATTTGCTCATTCATCAAAAAAAACACGTATTCTAAATTAATAAAACAAACTATGCAGATAGAAGCGAGTTTGTTCATAAATCTATTACAACTTCAACGTATATTATCGTTTAGCTTAGAGCGATTAGAATTTTACCTTTATTGTTTTACAGTAACTTTTAACCTAGAAAGCTTAACTCGATTCATTATAAAAGTACTTCGGCCTAACCTCCCACGTCCTACGTCCACGTCCGTGAGTAATTCACGAAAGACGCCTGCGCAGCGCGTCGTGCCGTCCAAATATTTTTATTAAAACAAAGCTTTTTTGGTAAGGCTAAGTTATAAGAGGTAGCGAGAGCGATTTAATTGGAGTACCTAGGCACTGGATTAAGGGATGTCCTAGGTACTGGATTGGATGTGATGTGGTATGTGGATGATTAATCATCATCATCTCAACCCATAAACGTCCCACTGCTGGCCACGGGTCTCCTCCTTATAGTAGGAGGGATATTAGCCTACTATACCACGCTGGCCAGACGGGTTGGTATAGGGTTTTGTTTCGAGTTTTCCTTCTCTTGCAGTGGAGGATTAATAGAGTTTAATTGATTGATACGGTTTAGTCTATTACGCGGGCCTATTGCATTGGTGGACCTAACATGCCTCTTCAAATTATTCCTTGCAGAGTGGTACTGGCGGTTGTAATCAAACGACAACACAAAGCAGGATTTTTAGGTTGATATCTAATGACTTATATGAAAAATATGCCTGTTTTGCAATTTTTATCTTTTGCTACTTAGTTAAAGTTCAAAATTGTCAAATGGTATTTTTCTCGACTTACGCCTCTTTTCCACTGATGGTGCGATATCAAAATGGAATTTAAATTGTTAAATGTTAAATTTGTCATCATAAGAAATGATCCCGCTCCCGCTACATGCAGTCCCTTGCACCACCCTCGCTCAGCACAGTTCCCAGTAAGTCATATCTTGGTATTTATCACCCACGTTCATCTTAGCTCGTGTGTTCACCACTACGTCTATGAGAATTCCGACATGGTGATGACATCGTGGCCGCTTTTCAACAGGCTCTGTGTATAAAATTTTCGAGCTTTGAGGTGTTACGCATGAGAAAAGTAATCGTTCATTAATAACTAAAGAACAAGTCAACTGACCAACATACGCATAGCCAGGTACACTCGCTGTTCGGGAAATGATCAGCGGGTTAAGCAACCAAAGGCAAGGTAATCCTATAGATGGGTGACCGCATAGTGGTATTTCATCTGAGCGTCTCCGTGCTTCGGAGGGTACATGAGTATCATTGGGATAAGAAAACGTTTCTTTCAAAACAATCCCTAAATGAGCGATCCCTATATATCCCTATAAACAATCCCTAATGAATACAACTACACCGTTGTGTACAGGTTTAATGAGCTTATCAAAGTACGGAGATAATAAAAATAATATTTTCGGGACAACTCACACATCCCTATCTGATCCCAACCTAGGCAGAGCCTGTACTATGGTAACCAGATAACTGATAAAGATACTTATATATTTCTAAATACATACATAATTATTATAGATAAATTACACCGAAACACAGAACAAACATTCGTGCTCATCACACAAAGATTTGTCCTGGGTAGGAATCGAACCCACGACCTCCAGCGTAGCAGTCAGAGTCACTAACCACTATACCTATATTTTAATTACAGAAAATCACCAATAACACATTTCCAACTTGAGATCTGTGATCTTACAATCAGCCACAAATTTATGCCACCTGTCTGAGGAGTATTATTTTCAACACACATTTTTTTCATGCTCAAGTTATAAAGTTATATTCGCATCTGGAAGTGCCCGTTTTTAAAAACAGCTGCATTCATAAATTGGCAACGATCTGATAAATTTTATCGAAAATACTAGAATAAAGTTGTATCTTTTATAATATTAATAGAGACATGTTTTTTTGCAGGTAAGCTCCCGATTAAAAGAATTTATGGTATAACTTCTGGATGGGTTTTGAAAAGGTATGGGATTCGTCGAAAAAATCCTGTGGTACGTATTTTCGTATTCTAAAAGCGTGTGTATTTTTTTGTAGTAAAATCATTGTTTAATTTGTATATCACGTTCTTATCATTAATTTTTTGGGTTTGTTTTATTATATTTTTATTGCTTAATGCTTTTTGTTATTATGGGATTTTGTTATTCTTTTATTTTTTAGGAATGTAGGTATTTAATAGGAAAGGGTTTATGTATTTATAATTAATTACGTCTGCATTTACTAAAGTTTAAGTAAAATGTGACTTGTTTTATAAGTAGAAAGATAGGTATTACATAGTAGATTCTATGTTTAGTATATTAGTAAGTCTTTTGCATTTGCATTAACAAAAATATTACTTTTAAAATTTGTTACCACCCCAGAACAGCAGAGCGGATTGGGATGAAATTTAGCACATAGAAAGATAATAGTCCAGAGTAGCTTATAGGCTACTTTTTATTTCGATATACGCGGGCTAAACCGCGAGCTAAGCCTCATGCTTAGGCTAGTATCTTTATATACCCACGAAAAAATAGCCCTCATAATAAAATGGAATTAATTGTAAATAAACAAGTAAACGATAATTCTGATATCATAAATCGTTTATCGATATCTGTGATCTGTTAAATGACATCACTTAGAGAATACGGTCCTTCTAAGGCCAACTGTATATTGTGCGCAAAGATATTTTTCTTATACCACTAATTAGGCAAAATAGTATACGGTTCACTTGATAGTAACCAGTTGCCTTATTTTGTGGACAACTGCAACACCAGGTGAATCATATCTTTGGTATTAAAGACCCAGGGATTCTTGTGTCATAGAACGGTGAAATTGTTCCAGGCATTTAAAAAAGTTACATTACATTTTTAGACTAACAGAAATAATATTGGTAGCCGTTAATGAGCAGGGGTTACCACTTTACAGTCAAACGGAGTGATGGCTTCATTGCCACCATTTGCAAAAAAAAAATAACATGTGGAGCAATTTTTGGGGACTTCCGATAAAAGTGAAAACTTAGTAACTTGTGTAATTTTTGAATATGGAAAGCGTTCGGTGACGCGAGTTCCATGATTTTTGTTCTTCCAAAAAGTGCTCGCCTAGAAGTTTTCACTTAAAAAAAAATGAATGCTACGGCTAAAATAAAATAATGATAATAAGATTGAATTTAATGTGCGCTCACCTTAAGTTTCTTATCAACAAATTATAATAAATGTATTGAAACGACGTCGATGCCTCCTTTTAATAGGAGCTTTGGTAATTTCGCGGCTTATTTGCAAAGATTATACATTAAAACTCAATTTATACGATATTTGTATAGCCAGTCTAGTTGGTGACTTAAATATCTTTAATATATGAATATTTAAGTACATATTATTCGATTTTCTAGAGGGGCTCATAGCTAAGAGTTAGTGGCGCGGACCGAAAGATCTGCAAGGTGAAGCAAGCTTGTTAAGGTCGGTTCATAGATAGGTGACCGTTTTCTAAAAATACAACAAGACCCATCCGTGCCAAGCAGAGCACGTAAAGCTGATGATCCAGTGCCTTAACTCTCCTTGGTGTTGGATCGGTATTGGTGTCGGATTGCCGTCCCATCGGACTATGAGAGAGAAGGAATAGAGACTGCACAATACCCCAGTAGTTATTATTATTATTATATAATAATTACTATGTTATCACAGCAAAAAGTACCTTATGTCTACCTGGCCAAATTTAAATAAAATTGGTACAGCCGTTTAGTCGTGAAAAGGTAACAAACAAACTAACAAAGTTACTTTCTCATTTTTAAAGTAAGGATTGTAGAATGAAGTGTCTTCAAGCCAAAAATATAATTCAAAAACTTTACTTACAAAGACAATACCATAGATACACTTGAACAAACAGTATTATATTAGCCTTTATATAAATACATATAACCAATATTAAAGATCCACGGGATCATCTGAAATTGGAAACTTTTGTAAAGAAATATCTCAGGACAAAGGTCGAGGTATGCTGGTTGGTTATTTTGTCTTCTAATACGCCGAAAGACCAAACAAAAAGTGTATATCGCTCCTTTTGGGGACTTTTACGTGTTCGGAATAATAAAATCGGTGATATATTTAGGTTACGTTACAAGATGTACAATATTTTGAGTAGCAGTGGGTATAGTGTGATTAAAAGATATTATTAAGAGCAATCAATTTTCAATGTTCTTTAAGTTTAATTTTAATAAAATTCATCAGTAAATGATCATGAAAAAGTAAAAGTGATTTTATATTTATTGATGTAGAAAAAATATAACATTATTAATATAAATATATATTTACTTTTTTAATAAGTGTAAATATATTAGGTGTATGGTATATTGTATATATAGATGTATAAATAATGATATTTTAACCATAAAGTACCTAAATTAAGGTTTAAAGTGTACATTTTTATATTATTATAGTTAAGTTAGTTGAATATTGTTTTCTATTAAAAAGAGTTTTTTCTAAATCGAATCAGTAGTTTATTAACCTCTACATAAAATCTAAAAATCTCAAAATTTATAATATTAGTTAGTACCCATAAATAAATATCAAATTAAGGAAGCCAGACATACAAATCTCAGTCGCATACACTCGGATTTCAACTCGAACTAAGTGTTTCTGAACTGTGAATGACTCAAACTGCGTTCGGAAACTCGCAAGCCACGCGTCCGTACAGACAAATATAAAATATCGTTCTTAAACCACAGACATTCAGGGATTGTTTTCGTGTCGACTGGATTTATTCAACGCCGCGCCGTCTCAGTTCCCGCATTCCAAAGCAATGATAGCGATTTTCCTGTTCCTTTGTAATTCCACACCGTACACTTGTATTTGTCATAACGTATGCTAAATATGCTTTGGTCTATAGAAATGTTTGTCTGTTTGTTTGTTTGCACTATGCTGTTGAAGTGTTAATGTCAGTCTTAACACGTTCGAATTATGAATTATTAAATAGACAGTACTCTAAACAGTGTTAAATGTGGAATGTTATATAAATGTTGGGGCCATTATTCGGGTTTTTTGGAGTAAGAAAATGTTCAGTTTATTTTATTATTATAAGCAAACGTACTTATTTAATTTTAAGAGTTTAAATATTATTTTATTTTTCTATTCCTTTTTTGATTTAAAATATAACGACTCTTACACTAGGTGATTATCCCCGTACCGCTTGAGATATTAACATAGTACATCAACAAACACAATTTTAGACCATTTTTTGTCTCTTATCTATCAAATCCACAACACGCCTTGCCCTAGTAGAAAATGACCACTCAAACAAACTACTAAGTTTCAGTGGTCATTTTCCACTGCAAGGGGAAGTTTAAGCTAAATGTATATAACGATTGCATGCTCTTTAGCTACACCACAATTTCTGATCTCGAGTGAACTTTGATACACACTAAAAAATAGCATTATTTCTTTAATCTATACTAACTAATATTTAGTTTCGATGAATGGATCTATGATTTTTTGTTACGAAGTCATACTGTAACGGCTCAACGCATCTGAATGAATTTTGGGACCACGACAGATAATAGTCTGGAATAGCACATATAGTATTCCAGATGCTTTTATCCCCAACAAACAATACATTTTCCGACACTAATCCACTATAAAACAGTCGGTATCATATATCATCATTATAAGAAATAAAACACAAAAGAATTATACAAAAATAAAGTTGACCAAAAAAAAAAAAGAAAAAATAACAAAAAAATTAATTCAACGAGTCAAATTCCTTAAATGCAGAATATTATGTTAATTGACATTCAAGAATAGACAACAAAAAAAGAACAAGATACATTTTGTATTTCGTAAGTAAGATATTTAACCTTTTTATAAATCTTGATATATCAATCATTTTAATTTTACAAACTAAATAGCACATATTTTATTTCTTAATGACTGACCTATAAAATAGCCTCCTAATGTAGAGACAGAGATATTATAGTGTGCAAGTGTGTGCGCAAACACAGGTGCAATCTTTATTCTTTCACTCTCATAGTGCGATGGATCAGCTCATTATTTTATACCAGGGCTTTAAGATTGAATATCCCTGGGATTGTCTGTGTGGTGACAGATTAAGAGTACAAATGTCACCATCCCCTTCCATCCTGAGGGTGGCGTAGGAGTCGACTAAGGGAGTAAGCCAGGCAGACAATATCCACTGCAAGAGAGGGAAAACTTGAAACAAAACCCTATACCAACCCGTCTGGCCAGTGTGGTATAGTAGGCTAATATCCCTCCAAATGTATGGAGCAGACTCTTGCCCGCAGTGGGACGTTTATGGCTTGAGAAGAATCCCTGGGACAGGAATACGTTTCATCCAAAACGCATTCCTAAATGAGCGCTGGAGACCTGTATTCACAAGTTTTAAATTTTTACTGAATATAACTATTATTAATACATAATATATTTATAATATTATGTCATTTGGTTTAGATCAGTATGTCACTATATTATAATTTTTCTAATATATTAATATTAAACACGAAAATTTTACATATAAATGCATTTTAGAATACTATATCGGATGTTAATTGCTATATTCTGTTTTTTTGTTTGTTTGATTTTGTTATTAATGTATATTGTAAACTAATTATCATATATATTATTAATGTGTTGGATTACCTATTTATTAAAAATATAGACATTAGAATTTATAATATATTAGGGATCGCCCGCGACTTCGTCCGCGTGGTAATTTGGAACGTACATTTCTCCGATTTTGCAACATATCTCACTAGTGCTTCGCTCCTATTGATCATAGCGTGATGTTATATAGCCTATAGCCTTCCTGGATAAATGCACTATTCAACAAAAAAAGAATTTTACAAATCGAACACGTACTTTCTGAGATTAGCGCGTTCAACCAAACAAACAAACAAACTCTATAATATTAGTATAGATTATATTAATAGTAAACTGCATATTTCTAAGTTTTAAATACATAAACTATTTAGGTGGTAAAAAAGGCTTCGCCTAGACGGTAAAGTTACGACGGTAAGCTGTTACCGTAGTTATTTGGCAGTCTTCTGTAAGATAGAGGTCCTTCTCCAGTTGGGCTTATCTGCTAGTATGGTGCCAGAACTTTCTTACTACGGTGTGTAGTTATTAGGCTGTGGTTTAGTCTAGATAGGTAGAGGTCTTTTCACTGTCAGGGTTGCGCAATTAAATAGTAGGCATATCTCTATATTATTCTCTATAATTAAAGAATAGTGTAGCGCAAAACTTACGATATCGATAGTTTCAGTGTTACTGTTTTATCGACACTAAGCTAGTGCTGTGTCATATAACGAAGTTATAGATCACAATATAAAACGCATTACCACATTAATTATTTGATAATTTAAATGTAGACCCGTTTTAACTAACAAAACAAGCTACTCTAATATCTATCTACTAAAATAGTCACAATATTAAAATATAAATTATATGATTACATGCATAACTAAAAAGCAAAACTAAATAAAAAAGTGGTTGATATTAATACAAGTTTTTACGTATTCCTCATTCAATCAATTTTAAAAGAAACAACTGTGTGGTCCGATGTTAGTTAATTATTTAATTTATTATTGCAAGATGTTGAGATTGTCATAAAATCTATATAAAATTAATGAAATCTTAATAAAATGCTAACGGTCACATTTTATTAAAGTAACACCCGCCACCGGCAGGGAGGTTTTCCTTACCTCAAATGTCCCGTTCTGCTCGTTTCCGCAGGATTTTCCTCCCAGACCCTCTAGACTTGTGGCAGAAACGGTAGTCGATACGAAAAGTCATAAAGCAAATGTATGTGATTTGACGTTAATTTACGATAATAATATATTGTCGTAAGCTTACGTCAAATCCCATACATTTGATTTTTGAATTTTCGATTAGGTACGATCACGATGTGGAATGAGCTTTTCGCTGAAGATTTTTAGAGGGTTTATAGGATGGAGTTCTTTAAGTAAGAAGTTAAAGAGTTTCACTGAGACCTCAACGCGCGAGTGATATAGCAGCCCCTCTAGAAAAGTAGCATAAACAGTAGTCGAATCAAATAGAATAAAAATATATGAGATTTCACATAAGTTTACATCATACATTTGCTTTCAAGAGGCTGATGTTTCAAGCGTCCATAGGCTACGGTAGCTGCAAATCATTAGGCGGACCGTATGTTTAGATAAGTAATATAGTAACACAGCTAATTAATTTTCAAAATAATAATATTTTATTACCTCGTGTAACATTCAAATAAAATAAAGAGCTTTCAGATTCAATAAAAATGTATCGTAAACATGACAAAGACATTTTGACGGATTAAAAATGCAAATGGCTACTCAATAAAGTTATGTTAAGGAGATCACAAATCAAATTGAAGTAATACTGAATAGATGGCCGATACTGTTTTGCCTGTTATGCATCTAATAAATTATAATTTTGACATAGTGTTGATTGAATTTAAAATTTTACGATCATTCGAATTTCTGTTGGGCAAAACATTCGCATATAAAACTGATTGTCGCATCTGTTTTGACATTTCAAATCATATTTTAAGTTATGTCTCCGATGACGTCATTTATCTAAACTAGATAGGTATTTCCCTCGCGTGGATTTTGGCAATAGCGATAAAAAGTTTGTCTCTCTTTAGGATGCCATTTATCTTCTTATCAAATTTCATCAAGATTCATTTAGCCGTTTAGTCGTGAAAACGCAAAAGGCGTCAGAGTTACCTTCGCATCTGTAATGTTGGTGTGTATAGAATGTTTCTAAAAACTGGTGTTGATGTAGTAATTAAATATTCAATAAAAACGAATTAGCTCAGTCAATAGGTTGGAATAATTAGTATATAATATGTATTGACAGGTAGCTAGTGAACTATTAAATTATAATTTAAAATGACTATAAAAATAATATCGTTTATTTTAAACGATATAAAATAATTAAAAACCGTAACTTTAGGAAACAAAATTAATTATAAACTCCATATTCTTTATGCTTATATTTTCATAATAATTACAGTATTATTTAAAAATGAGTATTTTAAAACCGTAAACATTTGAAAACTAAACAAAATAAATGACGTACAAAACCGCTTGAACTGAGCACCACGTCTAATGTGGTTAATTCATTTATTTATATGTAAATTATATGCGTTAATTGAATCGAGGGATATCATCGCAATACTTTCATTATTAATAAAAAAAGGCACCGCAACACAAGTCGCATTAACACAAAACTGACCCGAGTTGATCGTAAAAATAAAATTATTATTGCCTCTATCAAAACGTCTGGCGGACCCATTTGACTATTTAAGTTCACGTATAATTGCACCGGCTTTTAACATCAGCTTGATATAATCCTGGGAGGCATCCTTTTATCCAGTTTTGCAACGTATACAGTAATTGCTAATCTGAAAGTTTTTTTTTTGCCAGACCGGTAACCCAACACCGTAGGATGCCTCTTAAAAGGGAAACTTAGTAATGCCTTTACGCCAGTCGCGTCGTGTTATATCAGAGTAAGAGCTGTATATTTTTTATCGATATCATTCGTCCAACACTAGTTAGTTTTAATTGGCGTTAGTGGCTGACAAGTGATGAAGGGTGTTACTCTACGTTTATTTGTAGTGAATTGTAATTCAGTGTATGTTAAGTTTTAGTGGGTTGTTAATGGTGTAATTGGGTGGTTGAATGACGTAGCTCATCATTGTATGTTAATGTAGATATGGAATAGAGAATAAAAACTTTTAAACTTTATTTCAATTATGTTGGGAGAGAGCCTATGTCCAGTGGTATGCAATTGGCTAAATTATACAATATTAAATATTTTTATTATAATGTTCAATTTGTGTAAATACATAAAGAATTAATTTTTATTTGTAGTTTAAATGGGCGTTTTAGCATTGAGTTTGTAATAATATTTTATTTTTCTATGTATTTGCTGTCTGGCTAAAGTTTGCCTGAAATTATAATATAAAATTCTAAAAAAAAATGTTTGGCATAAGTATAATAAAAACCTTTCTATCTACGTACCTATCAAGGCTGCTTTTGGTTTACCAAAGAAATATATTTTATGTTTTGACATGTATCAACGTAATGAAAATACTTTTAAATGTTAATATTAAGTAAAGTTATATTAAAAACGTTGGTCTTTTAATTTTCATGTTGTCATCTCACAACACTAACTTATGTAATTCTATAAATTACAGCCAACAGCCGGTTAGGATTAGCATACACTAATATGATTTGGTTGCCAATGCATACGAGAATATAATGTATAGACTTCATATAAGTTTAATGCGATTAAGTCAAGTACACAGCAGCCGCGTAAACTTTTCATAGTAAATGATACTTTATCGATATGCTAAGTAAGTGTGATGTGCATCACTATCGTGAAGGTATGCATCGCGAATTTTATCGAAATTTGAATTGCTTAAACGGGTGCATGCGTTGACGGGTGCATCGATGATTTTAGCTCAAGAAGGTGCATCTTTTTCTTAAGTATACGTTTACATTAGGTTATGTTAGTAAAGAGTATGTATGAGACGCTTAGATTTTAATTTAGATATGTAAAACGACGAAACTCGTCCCGCCTACGAGTGATAAAAAGATTTTGCAAGTTACGTCGCGCAATGTATGTACATATACTGGGTACTCTAGAGAGGATACTTTGGCATTCATTATGAATAAAAAATATACAGCGGTGGTGGCTGAGTGGAAAAGTAACTGACTTGAGGTGCAGCAAGAGATGTGACTTCGATCCCGGGTGGCAATACCAAAATGAATTTCTGTAGTACTAATTATGCTAACGACGAAAGAAAATATCGATTTACCATCTGCTAACGGTGATGAAAAACATTGTGAGGAAACCCACATGTCTTACAAGAAATTCTAATGACATGTATTTGTCTTAGAAGAAATTCTTAAGACATGTCTGATTCACCTACCCACATTAGGCCAGCGTGTGTGAAGAGTTATATCCACATTTTAAACCTATCAATCATATTTAGCAGATGTCTAGCCTATTGATGTATACTATGTGCATTTACCAGGCATAATTCTAGATTTCGGACTAATATTGAAAGAATGTTTTGATAACATCCATGCCTTTTTAAAAATAGCTTCTATAATTGTCATCGAATTAGCCGTCAGAAAATTGACAGACATTGTATTAGTTTTTACAATGTTTATGTATTATGATCTTCTTCTTGGCGATGGAACGTCGACTACGAGTATTTAAATCACAAGCCTAGAATGTATATATATTTTTTTGTATTTTCTTTTAAAAAAGACAACTCCCGCACTAGAGAACAAGTTCTGTATCGCGGGGGACTTTACAAACATACAATTAACGAACACAAATTACACCCAGACTCAGAACAACTCTTTGTGGGTCACACAAAGTTTTGTCCTGTGTGGGAATCGAATCCACAACCTCGTGCACAGCAGGTGCATATTGCGACCACTGGACCACCAAGGCAGTCAATATTATGTAAATGAATAAATCAATTTGTCTTTTTAAATGAATAATTTAATTAAAATTATATTGTATGAAAGATTTGAGTTTGAAACAATAGGTAAACATTTGCGGTCCGTCTACTTATAATACTTAGAGTTTCAAGCGTACCGCGTCGAGTCTCGGAGCGTTATAACGCGGTACAATTGCAGACGCACCGCAAATGATTACCTAAATTGTTTCAAACCCGAGTCTTGATACAATGTTGCTTTAATTTAAATTGTACGCTCTCTGAGTGTATACTTCTGTGGTTTTGTTGATCCAAGGTGAAAGATGCAGCGGTTTATTGCATACTAGGTTTTACCTGTGAATTTGTCCGAGGAGAATTTTCTTAGGCATTATTATTAAGAGCTTACTTACATTCTATAACTAAATCCAGGAGCCGTGCCATGATGACGTGACGTAAGACATTTGATCGAGAAAGAGAGAATCTATCCACGCGAAAATATAGCTGAAACTATACAATTTCAAACCTAGTTCTTAACATAAATCCTTAATTATAGTATTAAATAAATCTCGCACATTTGCAACAGAAATAGCTCCGAAACTGGATCACAATTAAACCAGTTTTCAAGCCGAAATGTTCAACATTTTGAAACATTTAATTGCATACTAAAATACATAGAAACCAAATTCTACAAAACATCCAAACTTTAAAATGGATTTCAAAATATATAATTAAGTCCGAAGGTTTTGCTCAGCGAATTAATTATAATAACAACAATTTTAAAAGTCTTATTTTTATTTTAAAGTCCTACTATGAGATGCAGTTCTTATTATTAGAACATAAATAACAGCCATACGAATCAGTACTTTATACTTTTTTTATACTACTTGGGTGGCAGACAAGCATACGGCCCGGCTGATGTTAAACAGCCCCTCTAGACAAGTGGCATAAGCGATAGTCGAATCGAAAAGTCAAAAAAGGAAATGTATGGGATTTCACGTAAGTTTACGACATTATATCGTAGACTTACGTCAAATCCCATACATTTGTTTTTTTGACTTTTTGATTCGACTATCGCTTATGCCACTTGTCTAGAGGCTCTGTTACCGTAGCCTAAGGACGCTTGTAATATCATTTACGTGTTGCCGACCCATTTTTTTTCATACCAGGACTTTATGATGAAGTGTCCCTAAGATGGGAAAATGTTTCTTTCTCTGGGTTAGGAAAAAAAATGTTTCATTAAAAAGGCATCCCTAAATGAGCTCTGGAAACCAGAACTCACATACAGGAACACAACTACACCGCTGTATGTAATCATTTGTCAGTGGTCTCCTATAAGGGCCTTCCCCAGGCTTGCTCACTTACATGTTGCTCTATCTATCCACTTCTGCCTATCCCTTCCAGGCTTGCTAGTATGTGATGATAAAAACACAATCTCCTCACATTCTTTATCTAAATGATACAGCTTTAGATGTGAGAGCCATCACAATCGTTGATTACCTCTCAATCGAGCCTTACAATGCTCGTCCACATTTAGCACGTACTATATGCTTGCACATGCACCGGCCGAGCTTCGAACACGGACCAATTAGCACAGTCGTCGCTCGCTGATACTGAGTCATAAATCCAGTGGACCGTTATTGCGGGGCCATGAGAGAAGCGGACGACGCGTCGTCCGACGTTGAGTGCTCCTTTGGATGTTGTGTGGCCGTGCTTTAGCAGAAAATAAATGACTTTTTTTCTGATAGCTATATTTAATTTCTAAGGCATTTTATAAAGGATGGATTAAATGTGTATTCATATCAGCATCAGCAGAATATCAACTTGTCTGCGATGTTGCAATTAATCGCTGAGGTAGGTCCTGTTTTGTCTTGTAACCATTATACATATATATTTTTTAGATTATTATAGTAAGATGTAAAGACAAACAAAATTTTTTTTCTTTCTTTCTTTCTATATTATACGGTTCAAATAATTTTGGCTTATTCCGGAAATTCCGTATGTTGATTTGGGGATATTTTTAAAGTTATAATATGTTCATATAAATATTTATTGATCTTATACAGATTCGTCTACATGCGTGACAAACATCTATCCAAGCTTTCGCATATGTCATAGTTGTTTGATAATAAATAGTTACTTTCTGCAATAAATTCTTCAAATAGCTGAATACTGCAATAGTAAAATATCTTAATGTATCTTATCTCATAATCTTATCTAACACTTTTACTTCGCTGTTTTTGTGGACTTACAATCTTAGGACCCCTGTAGCTTTGGGAATCTTCGCCGATGCCCGAATGGAGATGCGTACGCGCAACTTTTACAAGAATCCAAGTATTAAACGTAAATTATATATTAGTTTTATGCAATATTTAAATATGGGTTTAGAGTAATGTCAAAGTTAGGTAATGGTTTTTTCATGTTAATATCGTTTTGTCTGTTTAAGAATAACATACCTATATGGATGTTTGTTTTATTTAAAAGGAATTTATTGCTTGTTTCTTTTATATCTATTTTATATGTCTCTTTTATATTTTAAAATGTTTGATATTATTTTACTATATGGTTTTTATATGGTCTGAACACTTCAACCGGCTTTAATTCAATAATTTAGATAGTTATAGTTAAACTAGCTGACCCAGCAAACGTTGTTTTGCCATATAAAGTAAAATAATATTGCTATTAAAAATAGGGGTTGGTGGTGAAAATTAAGGGTTGAACAACCCTTATCACTTAGGGATATAAAATATAAATAACAACCTACTTAATATACATATAAAATTTCATCAAAATCGGTGAAGCCATTTCGGAGGAGTATGGTAACTAAAACTGTGACACGGAAATGTTTTATATTAGATTAGTGCTCTTGTGTGATAAGCTTTTTATATAGGTATGTATGTAACGTGATACAGATTTATGAACAAGATATAATTAATAATCTTGACTAATTGATTTATCAATGTAGAGACTAAACCGCTGGAGTTACAAACTTGAAATTCTACACCAAGGTTCCTTAAATTTTGTACAGTATACAAAGCAGATAAGGTATTAGGGTCGCTCTATAGGATTTTTTTCAGGAAATACTGAATATATTTTTATGAGGTTTTGCAAGGATAAACAACTACTTTTTATTGGATGCATAGCAGGTAAAACAGCATCGGCCATCTATTCAGTATTAGTTCATCCTCACATCCTTGCACCTCAAACATGCCGTACCGTAAGATTCCAGAGGAATTTCTTACCACGCACGATTCAGTTGTGGTCCCTGCTGAAGTTTCCCCAAAAGACTATAGCATGGGGTTCTTCAAGAAAGGAGTTATAAGGTTTTTAAAGGGTCAGCAACGCGTGAGTGATACCCCTGGTGTTGCAAACGTCCATAGGCTACGGTAACTGCTTACCATCAGGCGAGCCGTATGCTTGTTTGCCTTGGTAAAATAATAAAAAAAAACTAATTTTAAAACCATAACAAATCTCCTAAAAAACACTGCTGTCTTCTGTAAGATAAGGTCCTTTCCCAGTCGGGTTTGCTAGCTAGTATGGAGGTCTACCTCTCTTGTAAATGAATGCTTAAAGTAGTAGTAATATAATCAAATAATCATTTTCTAAATATTTAATGCGTTACACTGCAGTTTGTCTTGTGAACCAGCGAAGTGTCATCATCGCTGCATGAATTAAATTATAAATACGATTATAAACGCTTACTAACATTTAATATAACATTAATCTTTTGAAATACTGTTAAATAATATTACGAGGTTTGGAAGGGAAAACTTCTTAAGGCGTTGAGTACTTTTTGGGTGAACAAATATCATGGAACTCGCGTCATCGTTATCGAACGTTTTCCATATTCAAACATTTTGGGTGACCAAAAATTATGGAACGATAATAATCTAATAGCTCGACGATACAATTCACAAGTTACTTAGATTTCATTTCAGTCCCCAAAGACTGCCCCGTCTTTGGGGACTGCCGATAGAAGTAGCAAAAAATGGTAAAGCAGTTATCGTAGTCTAAGGAGTAAGGACGCTTGCAATGGTGTTAAAATCTTTGTATTGCCAATACAAAGATTTTAACACCAAGTATTTTTGTGATAGAGTATCCCTGGGATATAAAAACGCTTCTCAAAATGAGCGCTGGAAACCTGTACTCACACTTCTGTTTACGGGAATACTACTACACTACATCAGTGTAGTAAATTTAATATTTCCGTGTGTAGTTATTTGGGTGTAATCTTCTGTAAGATAGAGGTCCTTCCCTAGTTGGGCTTGCTCACTTGTACGGTACTGTAACTCTTTTGTTTTGCTCACTAAACTTTAATATAATATTATGTATTACTCTTTTAAAATACTGTTGAATAACATTAGGGAATTTCACAGTTTGTCGTATTAAGATTGTAAAATAAAAATTATATCGACATGAATTTGCCTCCAACCACTCCTTGTCATTTTAAACCAATCTTACGACCGTTATATCATCTTTTTCACTCATTACAAATCGTATATTTCTGTCTCTTTCTGTCGTTTGAATTATGCGGTAGTATCCTGATATGTATATTTGCTTATTTGGCTTGATATTGTTAAATAAATTCGTGGTTTCGAGGTCTTGCTTTTTATTTCTTTTTTGTGCCAGTTACTGTGGAGTTTTATTGTATGAGGTTGTATTATTTTTGAGATTTATTGTTTTCAGAAGTGCTTACGCGAATAAGCTCTATAAAATCAATTAAATAATAACTATGATACTTAATGTTTGCCATTTTATTTCAATTATCTTTGTTTATGACTGTTATGTCCATTGAAAAGAACAGAACAACCATACACTGGAGTGTATGGTTGTTCGGATTGTTATTTTTTTTATAATTAAAAACCTCTTTTTTAGTATGCAATAAACGTTGGTATCGTATAGACTTTTATAAATATTAAAATGACGGACACAAATGTAAGTAACACTCTTTAACTGATTTTCGGCAAAAATAAATGAGATTCATCACTCTTTGGTAAATAATAGCGAGGTAATCTTCTAAATTTAAATACATAAATACATATCATCACGCCCGTCTCCCAGTGGGGTAGGCAGAGACTATGGTACGCCAATTGCTTCGATCCAAACACATATCCTTCGCCTCCACTACATTTATCAACCTCTTCATGCATGAGTACAATTTTGGATTTATCTACACTACTTAATATTATTATAAGGAGCAACGATTTGCATCTCTGTTTGTAATGAAAATACTCAAAAACTACTGGACTCATTTAAAAAATCCTTTATCAGTGCCAAAGTAAATAAATGTCAGTAGACGAACCGTAGTTTAAATATATCTAAATATTTTTAATGAAAGTTTGAATGGATAGATGGGTATATTATTTAATCAATCACACCAAAACGGCTGAATGGATTTAGATGAAATTTGGCATAGAGACAGGTTAAAGTCTAGAATAGTACATTAGATTGTACACGCAAGCAAAGCTGCGGCTGAAAAACTAGTTTTTTATAAGTATACCGATGCATATAGTTTCACTATAACGTATTATAAATCAGTTGAATAAAATTATTCAATTTAGCTATGTTATTGCAATCACCAGCAAAACTTACCAGAGATTTATGCGGTACAAAGACAGTAATTAAAATATAAATTAAAAACATCACCGATCTTGTTGTAAATCTGTACCTTATATCTATACTAATATTATAAAGCTGAAGAGTTTATTTGTTTGTTTGGTTGAACGCGATAATCTCAGAAAGTACTGGTTGTCAAAGTATAAAACAAAGTCAAACTCATTTATTCATTTAGATCAAATACATGATACTTATGAACGTCATAAAAACAAATGCCAGCATACTTTTTTCCTACGGTTGGATTAGAAAAAAACTTTTTTGTTTAATAGTGCATTTATCCAGGAAGGCTATAGGCTATATCACGCTATGATTAATAGGAGCGGAGTAGTGAGATATGTTGCAAAATCGGGGAAAATATTTCAAATTACCACGCTGAAGTCGCGGGCGCCCTTTAGTTCTTAAATAAATTTGAAAATAAAATGGTTTACAAACATGAGAAGTGCTGCGAAGGTAGCAACTTAGTTACGAACAGGTTGCTTAACAAAAAAGCAACAAAAGACATATGTTGTTTCTGATTGAATGTGTCCGAAGGTTCCTTGTTAAACAATCGCCAATTATGCCAAGATTATGTTGAATTAAAGATGATCTTGATATTGTAAACTTACGGGATAAGGGAAGGTTTCTTACTAATATTTAACATGAGATAGCATCGCGTATTTTTCTCTGATGGAGTTAGCTGAGAGTGAACCTACTTCCATCATACCGAGCGACATGCATTGATTTTACTGATGCAGTGATGGTTAAGACTATTGAAAATTGTATCAATTGAAACTTTTCACAAAAACGCTTTTGTGAAGCAGATTTAAAAGTTTCTTTCTAAGATCGGTGTAGTTTTTTTTTATTATTATTTTTATTTAAATCATGTTGCATATTGTGTTACAATTATATTATACCACTAAAACCATCAAGGGCTTAACTGTGGTATATTTGTGTTCCTGTGAGAACAGGGCCCTAATTCTGCTAATTTACGGTTGGCTCAATTTAATTTGAATTGATTGTCAATTGAATTTCAGTAGCATTTTCGGTATAATTCTGCTAATAAATTTAAAATCTGGAAAACTATTGGTCTTAAATTTATTAGCAGAATACCAAAAATGCTACTGAGATTCAATTGAGAATCAAATCAAATTAAGCCATCCGTAAATTAGCAGAATTGGGGCCCAGGTCTCCAGCACTCATTTAGAGATGCGTTTTAAAAGAAACGTTTTCCTAATCCATCTTAAAACCTTAAAATAATAGGTCGGCAACATCCAAGTGATACCTGTGGTATTGCAAGCGTCTATAGGCTACGGTAACTGCTTAACACATGTGGAAGCCTGTAAATGGTATATGCTAGCTTACAAAATAAGTATAATTTGTGAAATTAGCCGTAAGCTCCCCAAATCAAATAAAATAAAATATTATCATCAGGCGGTTTTTTCTGCTACATTTGTGGCAAACAAGCATACAGCCCGCCTGATGTTAATCATTAATCGTAGCCTATGGACGCTTGCAATATTAGAGATATCACTTGCGTGTTGCCAACCCATTTTTTTACACCAGAGCCAGATGAAGTATCCGAGGTATAGAGGTATAGAAAAACGTTTCTTTCAAAACGAAACCCTAAATGAGTGCTGGCGACCTATAAACTGGTTGTCATAGCAACGATAAAACATTATATAACCGTATAAGGTCAGCAAATTTTGCATACAATACAGTCTATAATTAATAAAATGTATGTCTCTTAAGATAATTCATTATAGCCATAACTCAAAATATAACCCCGGAACTGACATAAGGCTCAAAAGTTATATCCAAAAGCTGCCATAAAATATAATAAAATCGTTAATAAAGGTTAAAAGTTAAATATGCAGATGATTTTGATGGCGCTGTGCGTCATTTGACAGTAAGTGCTGCATATTTTAGCACTGTATTGTCCATCCCGTTACTCCTAAGTTAGGTAAGATCTAGGGTTACTAATAATATTGCTACACTATCGCTGTAAACGAACAGCGGGTTGAGTTAATAATAATAATGACCTAACCGAATTTCGGTCACAGTAATCTTAAATCCCCTGCCCCTCTAGACAAGTGGCATAAACATTGAATTGAATCGAAACGTCAAAAAAGCAAATGTATGGGATTTGACGCAAATCTACGATATTGAGAGAGGCTGGTGTTGCAAACGTCCATAGGGTACGGTAACTGCTTACCATCATTATAGTGTACAAGTGCGCTCATTATTCCGTCACTGTCATAATCGGACGACAATCCGACACGACCGGAGAGGGATCAGACGTTCGACCGACAGTTATACGTGCTTTCCGAGTCACGGGGGTATAAAAATCACCAATCATCCTTGCACCTCAAACTTGCCGTACCGTAAGATTCCAGAGGAATTTCTTACCACGTACGATTAGGCTGTGGAATGAGCTCCCTGCCGAGGTTTTTCCAAAAGACAAGGGGTTCTTCAAGAAATGAGTTATAAGGTTTTTAAAGGGTCGGCAACGCGTGAGTGACACCCCTGGTGTTGCAAACGTCCATAGGCTACGGTAACTGCTTACCATCAGGCGGGCCGTATGCTTGTTTGTCACCTTGGTAGTATAAAAAAAAAAAAAAAAATGCCAAACTTCGGGATTCTATTGTGTAATTTATTGACAGTAACATCGATATAATTTTTTTGGCCCAACTCGGAAATCGAACCCGAGACCTCGTGATCAGCAGTCATACACATCGACCACTGAGCTATAGAGGTAGTTTGAGCTATTAAAGGTGTGGTTACCCTGCATATAGGTGAATGCATAGTGGTATTTTAGCTAAGCGTCACCGTCACCAATTAACCAAACGATAAGAAAAAGACTAGTACATCACCTTCTAAGCGGTAGTTGTTAGTATGTTGCATCCGTAAATCTCACTCGAAAGATTCCCGTTTACCATGTCATGGTATGACAATTTAAAAAAAAAGTTTATAAAATTTATACTAATATTATAATGCGAAAGAGACTCTGTTCGTAACCTTTTTTCCGCTAAACGGCTGAACAGATTTTTATGAAATTTCGCAAGCAGATAGACGGTATCCTGGAGAAGGACAATGGGTATTTTTTTACCACGATAACCGACATCCACGTAGGCGGAGTCGCCGGCAACGGCAACTTATGATTATACTGGCTGTTGCCCGCGGCTCCGCCCGCGTGGATGTTGGTTATCGCTGCAAAAAGTAGCCAATGTGTTATTCCAGACTGTAGTCTATATCTGTGCCAAATTTTATCCAGATCCGGTCAGTAGTTTTTACGTGAAAGAGTAACAAACATCCATCCATCCATCCATCCATTCTTACAAACTTTCACATTTATAATATTCGTAAGGATTAATCCATTCTCACGTAATAGTAACAGTACCATCGATACAACTTAAAGTTCCTTTAAAATTACAACTTGTTTTGATTGGAGGCAGTTAAACTTGGAGATTCGAAGGCGAGGTCTTGTCATTAAACAGTGAATATGCAAGAAGACGTATTGTCTATCCCGTTAGGCTGTAACATGCAAAATGTTTGGTGTAATAGTCTTCATACTGGCATGTCCACTAGCTTGATTGGTTCATAAAATATATAAATGTTTCATTGCCATTAAGATTCCAGTATCACCCTTGCGTTCCTATAAAAGGTCAGACGTCTATAGTAATTTATTTTGGATCTTAATTTGAATTTTGAACAATGACAATTTAAAAAGAAGAGACGTAGGGCACTATACTAGTGAGCAAGCCCGTCTAAAGAAGGCCCTCCACCTAACAAAAGACCACAGCGTTGCGTTTTAATGGAATGAAATTTCTTCCCTGGTATTTATTTTTGAGTAGGCAACAAGTAAATTATACCTTTGGTATTGTGAGTCCATAGGCTATGGTAACTGCTTACCATCAGGCTGGCCGTATACTTGTTTGCCACATAAGTAGTATAAAAAAAATAGTTTGTCAGAAAGAGGTTTTTTTTATATCACTAAGTAGGCAAACTAATAACATACAGCAAAACAGAATATGTAGCAATATGTCTGATGGACCAACCCGCATTAAACCAGCGCGTGTGAAGGCCTAAACCCTATCTCTCTTGACGGAGGAGAAGAGACCCGTGCCCAGCAGTGGGACGTATATGGGTTGCTGTTATTATCATTATATTACAATTAGTATTTGAAACTGATCAAATTTTGCATAACACTGACAGTCTTATATTTATTTTATTACAAAACACAATACTTTAATACTCAAAGCAGCTTATTTATGACCTAATAATTACACAATAAAATAAAAAATACTTTATATCTTAAAACCCAATATTCCATTCAGATCAAAGAATACACAAAACATAATTGACCGGAACATTTTAGTGTACTTTAAAAATGTTCAAAAATAACTGACCTCGAAAGAAAGGGGAATCATAAATCAATCAAAAAACTAATTAAGATCAACTGTACTACGGATTGCACTTAACCGTTTTACAATACGGGCCTTATTTTTATGCGAACAAGTAATAACCGTGGCAATGATCACAATTCGGAAATATACGAGCGAGTATTTGGGCGAGCTGGATGACGTTTAGTTTAAGAAGAATGATGTGACTTGTTTATATAAGGGCCTTTTAGTTACGACCAAGAATAAGGGCTTGTAATGTATACATGGAAGCGTCAATTGCGAAATAAATATCTAAAGAAACTTTTGTCATATATTTTTTTTATTCACACATAAATAGGCGTATGGCTCGCCTATACCAGTTTACTACCTTTAGAATTACCAGGAAAATTATTAGCGATTTTGTCGACGCTACATCTTCTAGTTATAACAAAGCAAATATACGTTAGCAGTTAATCTTTACATTATTCTTACATATCACAAAAAAAATAGTGAAGGTAAATGTTATTACTAAAATTGAAACTCATACTATTTTAAATTGATTGATTTGTAAACATTTTAAATTTTAAAAGGCAAAACAGTTTAATGCTTTGTCTCCTATGTTGTCAATTGATATTATTTATTTTTATATTGTTTGCTACTAAACGATATAAACATAAAAAAATCGTAAATGAATAAAAGAAAGAAATAATAAATACATAAATACAATCGGCTGATAATGTTCAAAAAATATAATAAATAGGAAAAAATTAAAAAATATATGAGTTACGGTCGAATTCGAATCACTCGGCGACATTTATTTATAAATATATGCACAACCGTCCTTTCTCCGTCACATAATATCCCGACGTTTCAATCTTGATTAATTGTACCGGACATGGTTAAGGGTGAAACCATTCGATTTCAACAGATAAGTAGCGAAATGAATCTTGCCTGACTAATGTTTCTCTCGCCACTAATAAATTGAGTTAAATTTATTACAACATTAGCAAAGGAGGCCCTACGTGGAAATCCGCGTGTTTTTAATTGAATGCGTGTAAAGTATTAAGGAAAGTAACTAAAATTAACTACCCTATTACATTAGCGTATTATGGGATAGCGAATGACAAGACGTGTGGTCTTTGAGCGTAATTAAATATTTTACTATCTTATTCAACATGAATACATAAAAAACATTTATTATTAGTAAAACTAACTTAAATATAAACAAAATTATTAAATTATCTCATAATTAAATATTGGTCTAGTATTTTTTTCCAATATCCAACAATATAGTTATGACAGTAGCACACGTCTCCAGACGCTATTAAAACGGATTGTCAATCAATCTTTTGCAAAAACCGATCATAAATGTTGGGCTCGCCACATTTCGCTCTCGTATGTCTACTATAAAGGACCTCCCGTAAAAGCCGAGTTGATTTTATGATCATACTAATTGGCTATACCAAATAAACGTGGAAATATGAATGCATAAAACTGGGTTCGATTCTCAGTGCAGCAGTTCCTAATGGATTTAGCGACATTCGTGTTATAAATGTTTTTCTTAATTCTCATTAGTTTTGTTGCGAATTTCAATACGTAATGTTGATGCGTTTTAATTTTGCACGTTTTTATTGTTGTGAGGAATAAAAATTGGTTTTATAGTTTTGTGAACTGTGTTCATTGTGTGATTTAATAGAGATAGCGCATTGCTTTGGCTTTGTGTAAAAATATGTGAAGTGTGAATTACGATGTGCGAAGTTATTACACACAAATGTGTACTTGAAAGTTTTCTTGGAATACTTATTATTGAATATACGCCTTCATTAATATACAATGCTTTTCTTGGTACAGTAAAATACCGAAACACCTCAAATTTGTTTTTATTAGAAAAGTAAGAATAAAAAATAGACAATTCACTATAACAGTCCATACTTGCCTCTCTAGACAAGTGGTATAAATGGTAGCTGAATAAAAAAAATTGAATAGACATGGGATTTGACATAAGTCTACGACATTATGACGTAAAGTTACGTCAAATTATACATTTGCTTTCTAATCTATTCGATTCGAAGTATAGACTAACGCCTGTTTCCCGGGTGGGCAGAAACAGTTTTCTACTGTTAGAAATGTTTGAACACATTCTGAACTTTGAAGCTGTTTATATGTCTATCAGTATATAACTTACTTGTTTCTGGAATAAAAAGAGACTATATTCTATCTCTGTTCCAAATTTCATCCAGATCCGTTTAGCAGTTTTGGCGTGATTTAGTTACATTTCATACATTCATCTATTCCATCCAAACTTTCGCATTTGTAATATTAGTATAGATGAGTAGCTTGTAAGAAAGAAAGTGCTTTTTATTTTATTATTTAATACAATACGTCTTGTAAACGTCGTAACAATGCTTAAATGCTTCGTAACGATAGCAAAAGAGGATAGTGACTCTTTTACTGCTACTAGCTAAGGAATTTGTAAAGCTATTTGCAATACAACCAATCTAAATTCAACTTTATGACATTAACATAAGGTTGATTTTATTTCGTCTCAAATAATGCAAAATATTTAAACTACGTAAGGGTCATCTAAGACTTTTTGCGCAATTTAATGTGCTAACTGTACGTCTACAAAGTACGTATCAAACAGTATTTCCCTCATAATAACACCAATGCCGTTATATCGTAGGCGTAATGCTTGCCCATCATTGTCTGTTTTGTTTATCGATACTTATTTATGCGGTAATCGAGTTATTTATCGATAAATTCACTGACGAGAATGGGGCGTTACTACTACAATAGTGACGCAACTGCATTATTTGAGATGTTCTTTTTTTAAATTTACGACTGTAGATATGATGGTGACTGGTTTAATTTGATGTTTTAAGTAAAAGTGGATTTGGTGTAGAATGTACTCGTAGATGTACCTGTTTGATTAGGCAAAAATCTATACTAATATTATAAAGCTGAAGAGTATGTTTGTTTGGTTGAACACGCTAATCTCAGAAAGTACTGGTTCGATTAGAAATTTTTTTTTTGCGAATAGTGCATTTATCCAGGAAGGCTATAAGTAGGCTATATAACATCACGCTATGATCAATAAGAGCGGAGAAATAGTGAGATATGTTGCAAAATGGAGGAAAATATTCCAAATTACCACGCGGACGAAGTCGCGGGTGACCCTTGATTCCTGACATAGTAATGGTTTTACTATTGCAAAAACATTATGCTAAGCGCTTAAAAGGTTCGATGCATGGATGTTAAATTGTTCATAAAAGTAAAAAAAAGATATATTGTAGAAAATTCTGACTTGACGATATTTCTTTATATTTTTCAAAGACAACTTTCAACCTAGAAAGCATGTTTTGTATCGCACACAAAATACACCCAGACACGAAACAAATGGATCAAACAAGTTTTAGTCCTGTGTTGGGATTGAACCTACAAAGCACTGTGCAATGGTATTTATACCATTAAACCATATATTTATTATATAGTTAAATATTTAAGCAATGTGAAAAAAGTCGAGCCCGGAGCAGGATTCAAAACTGCTCCATCATAAAAATTGTGCCATCCGAGCTCCTACTCTGGAGCTCGAAATTTTCCACCACTTTTTACGTCTTGGAGTGACGTCAACTTCAGTATTATATAGGTATGTAGTTAAATTTAGAAATATTTTCAAACATTCTAACTTCTATAACAAGCCCGGGCCTAACTACTAAACCACCGGCCCTTATAACTACAATTTATACTACCCTAACAACCACTGCATAGGAAAACAAAATAATCTAAAATTCACCCCATTCTCTGCCATGTAAGGAAAAAATCGTGACCTTATCCTAAATTCACTAGACTAACTTATTGGCAAATTCAATAAGCTTCAAGCTAACAGGCCTTTGAACATCCTGTATAATGCGTGAAAACATAAGTGTGGTTACAACACCCTGTATAAGGCTTCGTATAACTAGCGTTGGCTTGTTAGTTGTGTACGGTGTAACTCAAAACGCCTAGTTACTATCAGGGTTGTCAGGTGAAAGAAAAATGTACAATCATATGAGCAGTGGAGTAGTTTTTCAGGTTAGCTCGTTTCTTTTTTGGTATCAAAAATAATTATAATAATAGAAATCTATATAGGTTATATTCAATGGTTGGTTGATTTTGAAAAACCTAGAAAATAACCGATATGGATATATTGCTGGGTTTATTAACTGTATCATTGGTCCGGTCGTTGAGAGCGACTGGTAATCATAAAGACTCGCCGGCTAATTCTCTAAGAAACAGCGATGGCAAACTGACAGTTGTGATCGCAAAATTGACAGTTGTGATTGCTCGGGGACGGCACAATCTATTAACTAAACGTCAAAAAGGACTCTTACGGAATACCGATTTTCAATCTGACAGATGGATTTTGCTCGGTTTTTGCGGTAGCTCGGTTTTTGCTCTTACGGAATACCCCGGCCGGTTTTGATTTCCAGGTTAGACCAAAGTAGATATTGGATATTTCTGTCAGTAATTTCACGATAGATGCTTGAAGTTCCTGCGCCTTTCTAAGCCTAATTTCTCTGCAGTCGTATCGGATCACCATCCCATTCAACTATGAGAATATGTACCTGTGTTTACGCACACACTTGTTCACTATTATAAATCCCATGCAAATTGATAGCCCGCATCTTAATCATCGCCACCGCTGTGTCAGAAATTCGGTTAGCAAGGCATTATTTTTGTTAGTTCCTTACTATTTTGTACGCGGTATGCTAGCCCGTCACCTAATAAAATACTAAATTAAAGAAGTGGCAACCCTAAATACAATGGTAGTGACAGATTTATTCGTACAGCCGAGACGTATCATCGCATGAACACTTAAAATCACGACTATTGTCCATGAACACATTAATGTTTGTACTTATAATATAAGCCTACCCGACAATGAAGAACTACGTATCAAGTTGTTTTTTATTTGTTAATCAATCGTCTTGCCTGAGGGTAAGAAGTTTGAATTTGACTGGTTTTGCTCAAGTGGTTGTGTTCCCTCACGGGACAAAATCTTATGTGATTTGTAAATGTTTATTCCGAGTTTGGGAGTTAAGTGTCGAGTCTCACATGAAACAAAATTTTGTGTGTTCTATAATTTTTTGTTCCAACTCTGGGTCAAACATGGTGTTCGTAGGTAAATTTGCTGACATCATCTTTCTGGTTACCTACTACAATTATAATTTATTATGAACTCCGTTAGTGTTATTTTGCAAACTCAATACTCATTTAGCTGTCCCCTAGGACAGGAGTTGGAAAATTAAAAAATAATTGCCGATGTGCATAGTTTTTGGAGAAATAATTTGATTTCAATTAATTAATTAATATCCAAAGTAATAACAGTAAATGTGTAATGGATTCAGTTAATTTATAAGTTAAATTTTATGTTGCAATCAAGAATTTTACGGTTAATGGAGGCAATCAATACAGGATAATTATTTTTAAGTAGCACTCGCAAGTAGTTATAAATACCTTACAAATATTTAAAGATCTAGTGTACAGTTTTTTTTATATAGATGGCTCCAGGCAGCAGAGGCTTTTAGGGTGAGATCCTAAAGATTGCTACGCAAAAGAGTAGCAAATATAGAATTTTATTTGTTATGCGATTTGTTTTTGAACGACAATTTGTAAAAAAAACAGACATAACATATATATTTTTTTATTACATTGTTTAAAAATTGTAAGACTTAAGTATTATTTTATACTTTTTTCTATTTAAGCTAATATTATAAAGAGAAGGGGTTGAAACACTTACTTAAACTAACTTTATAATATACAGGATTAGTATAATCTTTAATTAAAAATAAAGCAAAATAAACTAATTAATTTAATATAATGGCTTGACGTCATGCCTAATATTCCTTAGCATCAATATCAACTGGAAACGTACACAGGCTACCAGTATTACCATGTAGAATGAAAAAAAACTCGTATTTTCTCGTCACGTCCTCTTTAAACTAGTGCAAGCCAATATCTTTCTAACTTTTTTTGTAGTACTTGGGTGGCAAACAAGCATACGGCCGTATCTGATGTTCAGTAGTTACCGCAGCCTATGGACGCTTACAATGCCAGAAGTATCACTTGCTTTAAGATGAAATATCCCTGGGTTACGATAACGTTTCTTTCAAAATGTACCCATAAATGAGCGCTGGAGACCTGTACTCACACACAAGTACATATACCGCTGTGTGTAGTTATTTGGCTGTAGTCTACTGTAAGGTGGAACTCCATCTAAAGTTGAAATTGCAAGTTCATAAAGGGCTCTACTTCTAATAAATTAAAAACAACACGTCAGGTTAAGACATTTCATAATCGTACACTAAATCGGTGAAATCAATCCTTCCCCAGTCGGGCTTGCTCACTAATATGGTGCCCTACCTCTCTTCAATCACTTATTTCATAGGTATGGTGATATTTATTCTTTTTGATCAGCCAGTATTGATAAGTTTTCAACTTCTTTCATCTTGTGTTCTAAGCGTAATACTTGGAAACCTGTTATTATTCAATCGTTGTTTTATAACAATTATGGCCATTTATATTTGCATATTTATAGTAAATATTTTACGAGATATATCTAGATTGTAAGGTATATTTTTGACTGACTGGTTTGTCTAGGGGTCTTTGAGTGCGACTGTTGAACATGAAGCCCCAGGTTCAATTCCAGGGTCATACCAAAAATTAAAAATAAATTCTGTTTTTCTGACAAAAAAATTACAATAAATGACTGCTTCATTCCACTACCATCCACTGTCGAGGCGCTACTGGTGGATCCGCCACCGCCATCCGCCATGATGACGCCTTGGAGTTTGAGTCATTTGATTAATTTGTATAAATTCCCCAAATTTAAATTAATACACATTTGTACTACCACCAGGGATCATTATACTCCATGTGTACAAGTCGCTTACTCTGTCACCGAGTTAGCACCACTCTTAGATGTATTAAAAAATGAGTTTTTATTTTCGATTTTGCATTTCCAAATAATAATATGTACAAAAACGTATTAGGCGTATACGTGGTGCATTGGTCGAAGAATATTAGAACAAATGCGTCGTTAAGGCGAGCTGTAGCGTGTACCGGTGCCTTGTTACTTCGCACATGCTGCTGCGACTTATACCAAGGCGTGGACGTGACATACAGCTTGGGAATACAGCCAGCAAGTCGGGCAACTTGTGAGATTTTAACTTAAAATTTGTTTAATCATTAAGGTTACAAAGTAACACCCAGATAATAAACGAGGAAGACGATCAGCGAATTTACTTACACCTGAAAAGATATCACACAGTTTTTCAAAGCTTATATTAATTTTGTTATGAAAACAGGCTTTATTTTTATGGGTATTTTGGGTTACGTAATTTTGTTTTAGTAAAAATACTGTATTTTTTATATTTAATACTAATCAAAAGTCAACCATAAGAACTTTTTAAAAGTCAGTTAAATTAACTAGCTTCCGCCTGCGGCTATCTGGGTGGTATGTCGATAAAAAGTAACTTAAACCCTTAAAAGTTATGTAGCTTACTTTTAGTGAACGAATTGTCTGAATCGGATTAGAAGATGCAGAGATAACCATCTAGATTATACTTTGGTATAGATTTGACGTGAAATATTTTTATTTTCTTTCACGTTGCCTGTCATTAGTGGCTGTGTGTCCCCATATCCACACACCCTGCGCAGATAATCCAAAGATCCAGCGACATTCAGATCCCATCGGATACCGCGATATACTTACAATAGTTGTCGTTTAAAGGACAAAATCTTGTTATTTGGACGCCTACGGTCACATTTTACATTGGCTCTAGACTCTTAGAGAGCTGTTATGTAGAGTTAGCAATCACTAGATAGCAAAATATGGAAATATTGAGCGCATTAGAGGCAATCGTTTCCTTAGTACCTCTCAATAATATTTTTTTTAGTTTCATTTTGAATATTGATTTTTTTGGCTTAGTCATCTCTATGTGGATTAGTTCTATATCTAGCAATTAGACCATTTATTATCCACTCACAATCTTAAATAAAATAAGATCTTAAACCAAGACTCGATCCCTGGGAACTAAAATATTATATAAAAATGTTTTAGCGCTGGCCCAAATAGAATTTATAATTTTACCACTTTAAGACACGGACGTTAGAAAATACATGTGGGTAGGTTTGCTCACCATGATTTTCTTCATTGATAGTAGAAAATATATATATCACAAAAAAACAACAAATAAACATAAAATCTACTGTTCTTAGTTCCTGTCAGTTCTAGAGTGACATAGCTCTACATTTCCTCGCGATGTTTTTGCTACACTCTTCGTATATCACACTTTATCTCTACCACTCTCTCTCAAGAAGCGCACACGCATAACTCAGCGCTAAGTGTTGCAATTAAATATTGCTCAGCTTTGTTTCTCGTGTACTATTGGAACTTTTGTATTGAACATTTGAATATTGTGCACCTATATTATTTCTAGTGTGTACTAACTTTAAACTTTGTAGACTTAAATACTTTTTCATATAGGACTAACTGTTACCCGCGGTTTCGCCCATGTGGATGTTAGTTATCGCGGTAAAAAGTACCCTGTGTCCTTTCCTAGAATACAATCTATCTCCTTACCAAAATTCATTAAGATCCGTTCGGCGGTTTAGTCCTGTAAACGTAACAAACATGCAAACAAACTATCATAACTTAAATTACCTAATGCACTTACTTAGATTTTTCCTGCACCACTTATTAAGTATTAAGTCCATCTAAGTACCTTTGGAATATGAATTTTAATAAATAGGTTGATAAAGTTTACATGTTAAACGTCGGTCCTGACTGTTAACAGACTAGATCTCGACAGAGACCTAAATATGTGCGATTTAAATATCTCTGTCATTAGGTTGACCGCTAATCAAACGATAAAAAAACATTAAATTTTAATACTAATAAAATTATACTCAATACGTACTCTCTGTAATTGTCTAAGACAATCCAACTGACAAAAAGGAGGAAGAGTTCTATGTTCGTCTGTATATAAGTTTTTTTTTGTCTGTACACCGATATCAATAAAAATTAAATCAATTGTAAACAGATTTTTTGAATTGTGTTTTGTTTAAGAGGGCATACCCTCGAGGAGGTCCCATATTTATTAATTAAATGATACACCAAGAAACTTCTCAGAATCAAATAACTGACAAAGACAATCCAACTGTTTTTCTATGATGAGGTTATCTACGTACTCCGTACATCTTAATGGTGAATATAACATTGGCATTGATGTGTTCGCCTGCTGTAGCTAAATATGGCACTTTATAGACCTCTCGTTCGCAAGGAACAAGACTGCTGACAAGTGAATTGGTAATAGCAATAAATTGAAAACCTGTCTCGTATAAGCCTTTTGTTATAGCCAATGTGAAGCTGCAGTTGATTTGACCGTTAAGTGTACGATTAGGAAATGTTTTAAGACGACTTGCTATTTTTGATTTAATAGAGGTAGAGCCCATGAACGATCAAAGTTAACTTTTAAAGGGGCTCCACCTTATAGAAGACTACAGACAAAATAACTATACACAGTGGTAAAGTTGTGTTCCTGTGTTTAGGTCATTACTGCTCATTTAAGGAAAACTGTTTTCAAAATAACGTGTTCCTATTTTTTCTTTTAATATAAAATTCTGGTGTTACAAGATGTAAAGCAGTCGACGTGTAAGCGTGTCCATAGGCTACACTAACTAGGGGGTTATAGCCTTTCTCTCCACTAGCTATTTGATTAACGATCAACGAATTGAGCTACCGAAGGCGAGGTAACCCTATAGATGGGTGACCGCATAGTGGTAATATATCTGAGCGTCTTCGTGCTTTAGAGGGCACGTTAAAAGTTGGTCCTGGCTGTTAACAGTCGTTAGATTACGACAGATGCCTAAATATGGGCGATATAAGTAACTCTGTTACCAGGTTGATCCCTAATCAAACAATAATAAGAAGACCAGACAACACACCATGCCGTACGCTGGATTATCACTGTGATGGCATAATAAAAAAAGGAAATCTTTGATTATAATAATTCCAATCAAAATTTGACTATCTCTTGTAATAATTTATTTCACAAGTTTTCCCGAGAGAGTAGAAAGAAATGTTTCACTAACCATGACCTCAAAAAAGATTTCCAATTATTGCTTCACAATATAATATGTCACATAAATATTGCTCGTAAATGCTACTGTGCCTAACGTAGAAACACAAAATACAATAGAAATAAAACCTTTAAAAAAACCATTACCAGTCGACAAGGTATAAACACATATTACCATAATGATACTGAGAACAGATATCGCGTCCTATGTTACAAGCGCAGCGAGAAGCGATTTTACTTAAATGCTATTTCAATGTGAAATAAATAATTTTAAATTTAAAAAACCGTTATATTCTATAACGGTTTTTGAAATTCAAAATTATTGGTTTGTATATTGCAAATCTTTTAGTGTCAAAAATGATTGAAACACGTTGTTTTTGAATTCACTATTCTAGGTTGACGTTTGACCCTATCAGAAACATTTTAGCTCAGTCTTAACAAGAATATTATAATTTTGTTTAATCAAATACTCTGATATGGTTTCAGTCAGTATGAGTAAAATTATTTATCGGATTTTTTTAGAAGTTTGTATTTCATTTGAACTTGTCATGCTCACTCAAGCCCTATTATTGAAATAAAGCTATTATTTATATAAATTATATTTAGATCAATCAAGTAATTCCGTTGAAGAGGGCGATATTAATGTGAAGGTATAAATTTATGCAAGATTGTTTTGAAAATCTATTCCATCAAATCGCCATCACTTTTATCTTAGACCAGTCCCCATTCAAACTCCATTCAAAGAGCCTCATTTCAATAGGCGCCTTGGCCACCCAGTATAACAAGACCTTCAAATTCCCGATCATAACTCCCCATCTCTCAAAGATAGGTGTTCTTACAGCTCCATTAACACTGGTCATTGATCAGTTGACACTCCAAAGGTCGCGTCGAATGACCTCTAGCACTACGACCCTACCCTTATATGTAGGTACATGCTTTCACTTAGATAATTTCTGTCAAATTAACATATTTTCGATGCATTCTGTTATCCATGTTTCGTCAAATAAAGTGTACTTTTGAAATTACTTATGTAACCTTTCGATTTGGTTTGGTGGGCAACGGTCATGGGATAAAAGACTATCTTATGTTATCTTCTCTCGATCTCTCTTATCTCCAGCTCTTACGTTTAAATGTTCTACTATGTAAGTAATATGCTATTTCTATCTTTGCTTTTCTGATTAATTTTCAACTTTCTTTTGAAATAAAAGTGCTGTTTTATTATTTTTAATACAGTAGTTAATGGCATAACTACCCCATAACTAACCCATTACAAAGAGTCCTACTCATTATATAAAGAAATTAAGAGGCAAAATACATGTCAAATTCACCAAACCGCATTGGGCCAGCGTGTGTGAATTAAGGCCTAAAAACCCTCTCTCTCTTAATAAAGGGTATATGGGTCGTTTTTATTATTATATAAAAAATTGTCCTACATGGGACACAAATCCGCGACCTCCACTTTAGAAGTCAGGGTCACTATCCAATTGAACAACAGGACAAAACAGTTTATCCAAATTATAACATATACTCTATGCTTAACATGGGTATCAAACCAAGTACGATTAAGAAGTAATATTTACAACATCCGCGTAGATGCAAGTCAATTAAATTAATTATTACAACTCAAATACATAAAATCTATTCTTTTCTGTTTAGCTGATGTCATTGAACGCCACTGGATTAAGATTTAAATCAGTTAAACTATTAATCTAGTCTAGATAGTCTAGATTAGCTTAGAATTTAATTTATGTGGTTTTTTTAAATATGTCGTATATTAAATATTTTTATTCTTTGATTTATCGATGTAATGGTAAGATAATACTTACATAATCCATAAAAAAATACATTTAAATAAGCTTTTGTAAAATACACAACGCGTTGATGTCTATTGTAGGTGATCATGAGAGAAGACAAATATTATTAAATTATTGTTTTTTACTTATACTTCTTAGATGGAAAAAGGCACATGAACCACCCGATGGTAAGCAGTTATAGCCTGTAGACACAGTGCAGTACTACATTTTCCACTGTGTTCGTCGAGCTGAGCTTGAGGGACACCCTTGGTGTTGCGTCCATAGGCTACTATAACTGCTTACCATCGGGCATGCCCTATGCTTGTTTGCCACCTTGGTAGTATATCAAAAAAGCTAGTTTCTTTTTTTATATTTTGCATAGTAGCAATTGTTTAGTATTATCAATAAAAAAGCTTTTTCAGTTAGTATTTATAAAGAATAGTTTATGTCCTACTTTCTTAAACAAACTGTAACCCAATTGTTTTAAAACAAAAATTAAAATAAGAACAACAACAAATTCGAAAAGCAATTTTTTAATAAGCACAAAACGATTGGACTTTCGCGCGAATCGTAATAATCGAAAAAGTCGCGTTCCGAACGCGCTTGGCATTCTACAAGACTCTATTAAAGCCTCCTGCGATCACACCATGCAAAACAAAACCTTATTTTTTAAGTAGCACGACTTAAAATAAAAAAATATATCCTCCATTCGGTCCACACATTACTTTTTTACAGCGCATCTTTAAGAAATACGCTTTCGTTTACATAACACGAGACGATTACGATACGATTTCATTTTGATATTTATTTTATAGGGGATTTTAGATTTTATAAGATTTGTGTCTTTACATTCGTTTTATGGTCTGGGAATGAACATGATTTTGTTTATGTTTGAAGTTTTTATTTGTTTTAAATTGTAATAAGATGATATTCTTGATTTTTATAGTCAATGACACGATATTATCTCATATTGTTTGACGGTAAAGTGATATTTAAAAAATAATTCAATTTGTAAAAATGTTTAAGCGTTCTTTAATTAATGAGTCAATTAAATTTATAGTTTTGTTTGGCCTCAAACTAGGCTAATGTTTGCTAGGGCATCGTTGAAATGGCTACAAATAAATAAATGGTTGGTAGTTACAAATAATAAATAGTTTAAAACCATACATACATACATTACACATTAATACATTCATATTATGTTGTATTTTTTTAAAAGACTTACGCCGCTCTGTGAAATGAGCCCTGAGTCAAAGGGAACTTTCAAAACATATAATTAACGGACACAAACTACACCCAGACTCGGGACAACCATTTAAGGATCACCAATTTTTTGTGGCGTGTAGGTATCGATCCCACAACACGCCGCGCAATGGTTAATAGTGAGGTAACCACTTATACCCACTGAACCAACTGTGTTATTTAATTATTTGATCATTACATATATTTTCATCCAATTATAAAAATATAATTATGATTAAGTAATCATATAACTTAGAAAGATACTTGACATGAACCAGTATAAGGCATTTTAAATTGCAAAATATTACTTCTATAACTCTTAATTAATTGCTCAATTATTACGTATAAAAACTATAATTATACTTACGTGTAATTACCTTTTTAATTCATATACAATTAAATAAGTTGTAACCGCAATTAAAAGTAGCAATTGCCATTAAGTGACAGAAACTCGATTAAAAGTCGTATGATATAAATCGTCCCATCTCTTGTATTAGCAAAAACGATCGATAGGCTTCTACATTCCGCTTGTTGCTTAGATCCTGAGTAATTTATATTACAATGTATATTTTATACAATACTCACTCTTATACTGAGGATCATAAAATCTATGTTTCCTTGAACAATATTGGCAGTTAATATATTTTGACGTTGGAATTTTCTGTTCATATTACATGACAGTGGATTAATTGTAGTGTTATAGTGTAGTGTACTTAATGACGTCATTATTTCTATTATATAGCACTTCTTGAGTTTTATCGATGCATATATTAGTAGTTTGGTTTGAACAAATAAGTGTAATAGTTGAAAATTATGGTACACTAGATAACAACAGTAGTTTTGTGTAAACGGGAAACTCAAGCAGCCTGTACTCATATGAATTATGTTCTGTGATCATGGACACGGGTCTGGTCATCTGGTTTTGTAACTACCACGATGAAAAACAACCATACGGACGAACAAAAATTTCGCATAGAAATAGAAAGTTAAGAGAGGCAGGGCACCATACTAGCGAGGAAGCCCGTCTGGGGAAGGATCTTCACCTTACAGTAGACCACGGCCAAATAACTACAGCGGTGTAGTTGTGTTCCTGTATGGAGTACACGACAAGAAAGATATTCCTATCCTAGGATACTCCCATCTTAGACCTAGTGTATAAAAATGAGTTGGCAACACGCAAGTGATACCTCTGGTATTGCAAGCGTCCATAGGCTACGGAAACTGCTTAACAGCAGGCGAGCCGTATGCTTGTTTGCCTTGGAGAGGCCTATGTCCAGCAGTAGAGTGCAAACGTCTAATGATTATAGTAAAGAAGAATAATTGCCAATTCTTCTTGAGGCCTAAACTCCTAGTCAGCGAATTGGCCGTAGAAAAAAACCATGCTGGCATTTGTTTTTGTTTTTGACGTTCATAAGTATCATGCTTTATTCACATTATTCAAAGTCAAAGTCATTTAGATCAAATGCATTTGATCTAAATGAATAAATGAGTTTGACTTTGAATAATGTGAATATAATTTTTGCGTTTCATTTAATGCGCACAATTCCTCTTAGACTACCGCCATCTACATACATGCAACAAAATCAAGAAAGATAACTGAATTTCCATCTATACAAGACATAAATAGAGCATCTACTATCAACAGTATACAGCCTTATTCTGATATCGTTATTATTAATTATAATTCCCATACACATAAAGTTTTACTCGGCAATTACATATATGGTAACAAGTAGCGGTCATATCAAAGTACATTCGACATGTTAATGAAACTCTCTAACTGTTTTTTAAAAGGTTTTCGTAGAGTTATGATGGTAATAGTTTATAGATCAATCAACTAAAATTTCTTCCGTGATAAAGTTGATAATAATTAGTATTGGGATATGTAGAATAGTGTTGTGCCTTGTTTGTGAAGTTGGAAAAATGACTAACTTAGACCAAGATAAATAATTTTTTGGATGAGATATTTACATGAATAGTTATTAAAATTAAAGTAACCTAACGTAACCTACTTACAAACAATCAGATATTATATTTACCTATATATAAAATATCTGATTGAGGTCGCAGTTCTGAGGAATGATGCCCAAAAGACTGGCAACGTTTCCACGCTGGATTGGATTACACATGCATTTTCATCGTCTAAACTAATCTAATTGCTGGAGACTATACATTATTAAAACTCATTAATCATATCTTATTGGGACTGTTCTTGTAGGCCCAAGTACTTCAATTTGATTTTTTGTAATCTTTTGTAAATCTGGATGAAGGGGTTAATTTTCGAAACTATGAATTCAATTATAAAAAATATTTTACTAATAGGAAGCTATAAATACTATCTCTAAATGCTATCCTTCCTTTTTGATATTCCACGCGAAAGTAGCTGCGGGCTAGTATGTATAAAATAAGTTATTTCTGCAACTTAGCCTTTATGGATTTTCTTTCTTTTCATATGACCATTTATTGTAAATCCTCTTTTAACAATACGAAAAATTTAAAGTGGAACATTTTTGACTTCTAGTTCCAACAGTTTTATCGGCACTTTATTTGTCAGTTAATCAGTTTTCTTTAAAATAATAATGCTGATGTCCTTATTTATATATTTATATAGGTAATCTGTGCTTATAAGAGCACCGCATTTCTCGTGAATAGTTGATCATAATAGTAGAACTACGGCGTCATTTAAATTTTAAACTATTAAACTGTCATCGTATAGCATAATCATGAAGACTAGAATTTTATTTTTCATTTGAAATTATTTAGATTATTTCGATATTGTAAAAATATTAGTTATGCTAAAAAATATTTATTAATATTAATCTTTTATACAAACAAATTTAAATCTGTCCGCTTTTTAATCACATATACTTTATTAGTTTAATCCTTTCATAAACTATAACAATATTACTATTTTAAATTATAAAAATGTCGAGTAGGTATATTCGGTCTATTTTTCGACTAAGTAAGGCACACCACTAAAACATCTTAATTTATTTTATATCGCATGTTTGAGACGAATAATCGGCTACTGATTAACTGCTCGTCATATTTTTATATGCTTCATAAATATTGTGTTCAATTACGCAAACAAACTTTTTAATGAAATATTTAGCGGAGTGAGCAGAACTGGTTGAATTTTATTATGATTAGAGTAATTAAAAACTAGAAGATATAGGCTCATGTGGACGACAACTTTCTGATCTTTCTTAAGATGGCTGCCTCATTGATACTGTGGCTGGTGTATATTTAATTACAGTTTCTTACCTTTATAGTTTGGGCTGATAAGAGTATCGAACATTGCAGCATAACGTAAAAATAAATAAACGTACAATATAGTGCTCTGCGATTGGCTGATAATGATAATGACTATATAGATGTCTTCAAGATGAGAGTAAATAGATATGAGCAGTATATAGGCAAGCATGCTCCACTGTAGACTAAACCATCGCCAAGCATCGGACGAGTTGGAGATCAAATGATGAATTCTTATGGGGAATACTACTAAATGTAATAACTATAAAGTTAATATCTGTAATCTTAAATCAGAAATTCCGTTGAACTGTGTTGTTATTTTGGCAATCGGTGGTATAAAATGAATACCAGCGTAATGTGTAGTGTCCAACATAAACGCATAACCTAATTTAAGACCAGCGAAAAATTCAAAATTAAAATTTCTCAAGATTGTATGTAGATTTTTATCAATATGAAAGAATTGAGATATCAGCTTTTTAAATTTGACGTTTTCCAATTTTGACAATTTGTCGTCGGTGTAGAAATATCAATTAAGAAAGTACATTAATCAGAGAATCGGATTTTATTAACACCGGATTAAAGAGGTGTTAACACAATTTTACATAAAAATACTATTATATGCAAACTAATAATCACTTTAATATGCTAAATTCACCACGTTTTTGACTACCGTCTAACGTACATTGGCGATAAGGATGCGAATTTATTGCATCTATATTTTCGGCAAAAATCTATTTTATTGAAGGATTATTTAAATAAATGTGGTAAAGCGATGACATTTAGACTATTTATGTTACACCAAATGGTCTATTTTAGTTAAAATACTAGTTTGTGGAATAAATGTGACGTGATTCCATTATATTTATCTGATGATGCGTTGGCCAAGTTTGTATCTAAATCTGAAATTCTTATAGTATGATTGTTACCAGTTTAATGGTTGTAAATGTTTGCAAAGCTTCTGTTAATTAAAGAGTTGAGAAAATGGCTATTGGTTTTTGTATAGTTAGAATATGGTCGTACAAATATATCTACAACTCATAGCGCGTATGCATAAAACGATACCCCATATACGTTTAATTTTAATTTGTATTGTAGATACTGTCATCTCCAATCCAATTAAATTTACTGAGCAAAAAGTACTGTCATTGTTCAGCAGTTAAAATAGCAATAAATTTATAATTATACCAAATAATACAGTCCATTTCCATTAAACTTAGCTAAGCCTGGAACAAGAATAGCTCCCTGTGGGACACCGACTCCCTGCTGAAGCGTAGTCATAAATATTTTTATTGTAAATAATTGCAATCTACAATTACCTTTACTACTGCCATATGATATTTTTGAAAGAGCCGCCATATTAAGTTAATATCGGTAATTAAAATAAAGACTGTCTTTTTATGCGTCAGCCATTGAAGTCCAACCAGTCATATGATATACCGGAATACCTGAAAATACAGCTTATAAATAATTTTATTGCTAACAAAATGAACTTTAATAGATCTTTAATAAAAGGTAAGTGAAGATTCTTAATAAAGATAAAGATGGATGTACCTAACTAGTATTTTCTTAAGTGTATTCAAGTTATATACTAGTTAGTTTAAATTAATGGTGAGTACCACAAAGCGATGAGTAATATTTATCTCGAGAGTTATTTACAAAAACATAGGGTTGTCAAATTGAATCCCGTCACACTAAGACAGAAATGAAAATAACTGCTGCCGTGTAATATTGATAGTATGGATCAAGGCTATTACCACGACAGTTTGCAGTGATGATGTCCCTGGTTCAAATCTTAGTCCGTGTTAAGTAGTAAATTTTTTTTATCAAGAAATTCTCAGTATCATTTTGTAGTCTGCATCTGCGTAAATCAATATATGACAATAGCCTCACCCTCTATTACAAGATGGCAAATGTGGATGTAACACACGTTTGAATTGAACACTTCGCAAAAAAGCGTGATGTTGTGTGTTGTTTTTTTATGTTTAAATCCAACCTCTTTTACTAATTAACTATCATCCACAATTCCGTAGAAATCTCGCGCTCGCTTTAATCAAATTAACAACTAATAATACTAAAATTTTAAAAGAATATTCTGTTTTACTTATCTCCTTGATAAATGAGTGCGATGTTTTTTTTCTTAATAAGGCACATGTAATGTCTCAGTCACGACTTAAGATTGAGATGTATCTTCTGTATCGGTAAACGGTGTGACATTTTTAGTAAATTACTTTGTGATGTCACCGCTCAGAGAATAAAAACATTTGAAAATTAATTTGCCAAGATCTGCTGAATGATCTGTTTTTTTCTCTTACAATAATTTAATAATTTTATCTATGTGTTTTACTTATTTATATTCTTTGTTTCATTTCAGGTAAAAATCATTGTCACGTCCGTAATATGCCGACACTAGCGTGAATCTAAGGTATTTATTATTAGACCTTTAACTAACACAATTGTTGTCATATTAAATGTATATATTTAACATCAATTTAGTTAATATTTGTTCCAGCGAAGTTTTCTTTGTTAATCTTAGATAGGAATTTCGCTTTTTAGTATAATCTTAATTATAACGAAACATTATTGACAAACATTTCTTTCGTGTTATTGAGACATTTGCCATTATGAACATTAAATTGAATTCATTAGAAGCCAAACAATTTGACCGCTTAGCATTAGGTACGATTATAACATGTTGAGATCTAATTATACTGGTTACTTTAATGAAGTACGTAGACCATACATCAAGTGGTTGAGATGCAATGACGCAACGTGTTCCCGGATCGGCATCTCAACAAACTCTCATCAGAAATACCGAATGCTTAAGCGAAGTCGTTAAAAGCAACATTCTTTTTAATTTCAAACGGTTGAAAAGTGTGTTAGTTTACTAATTAATAGTGAAGTTTAGAACTTTACCGTTTAGCCCAGTTTATTTCAAAGTAAGTAAACCCTTAGAGTTGAATATAATATTTTAAGTGTATGTCTGATGGCAAAGTTATATCAATTTACAAAAATACCTCTGACATGCTTTCATTAGAAGTCAAGGTGCTGATTGCTCGTCAACTTAATACGCGCTTTGACCCAATTGATTTTTTAATAGAAAATACTACAGCAGCTTTCTTAACTCTGGATTCAAACACGAGACCTTAGGTCGAGAGTCAAAAGTTAAACTGGTAAGTATCACTAAATCAATAATGCAGTTATTAAATATTATAGTTCTAGGAGTGGCTTCAAGTAATATTTGTATGTATTGATTTGAACCATCGACCTTTACTGCTGTCGCCTTTAGCCGCTGGGCTATTGTTTCTTCAGAATTCAATTATTAGTTGAATACTATATGATCTTTCGATTTCATAATCTTAACTATAGTACGACAGCCAATAATATCATTGAATAAGAGGCTCTAAGAAATGATATATTCCTTTATTTATACCATAACGATACATCACTTCACGTTTGACGTCGTTTTCTCCAAAAGGGTAGGCAGAGATGTATACCATCTACGTATCGCCAGTTCGTGTCTTAGGAATAAAGCATGTTACCAAACCCGAGAATTGAATCTCTATACTAGGTAGACGCCATTGATGTAGACAGCAAAGATTGAGGTAACAAAATATTTTTACAGATTATGTTTACCCATAGGAGTAATAACAAGTTTCTTACTATTCAACCGTAAGTAGAAATTTCGACATCAGAATCGTTTAAAGGAGAAAACTTTCTATCAAAATTTGAATACGACATCCGATGAGTCAGCCGGCGAGTTATTTTTTAGATTAGGATTACCATTATCAATAGAATGCATTACTCCGCACCTATTCTCTTCATGTTAATAATAAGCCTTGCCGTCTTTGAGCCCGTGCGGTATTGCCTATCTCTTTCTAACGTATGTAGATTGAACGAGAGAGCGATATGTCGCTCGACCAGCTAGACGACCGTGTTGAAATACTTATACGGGGCATGGATTAAAACTTGAATGTTTGATGTACCGATTGCATAAAAACGTTTAAATAAAATTGAATTTAAAATGTTGAAACTATTGAGTAAATGAAAAATGAAATTATTTTCTTTTTTAATTTAATGATTTTATATTTGTTTTGCATTATTTAAAAAAAATATAAAATAGGTGATGAACAAGCTTGCAATCACTTGCGTATTACCCACCCAAAAAAATAAACACCAGGGTTTTGTGATTGAGTATCCCTGGGATAGGACAACATTTTATTATAAACGCATCCTTAATAAAAGAAAAAAATACGGCGAAAGTAAATAGTGTCGTACACTAAGTAGTGAATGTGAATAAGCATATTTTTTTTATTTATTATAATAAATAAATGGTTTAATAAATTTACACACGCTGGTGTAATGTGGGTTGGTGAATTTTTATAGTTATTATTATTGTTTAATTTTAAGCACGTGTGTTCTAGTGGTAAAGGTAGACATCTCGCCATCGAGTGTTTCGTGTTTGATTCCCTGTTCACTTTTTCTGATCCATACAATTTTGTTCCCAGTCTGGGAGTATTTTATATCCGTGAATTATATGTAAGTATAGTCCCACGCAACATATAACGAGTTGTCTTTTTTAAAAAGAACAAGTTTATTTGCTGACTGTACAGCCAACCTACGATCCTAATGTCCAAAGTTAAACTGTCACAATGGGTAGTATTTAACACCGCCGTATCATAGATCAGATAACATTCGATAACTGTGATGATCGATCATGTATAACGTTATAACATGTTATATAACTATGTTACGATAGTGGTGACGTGGGAAATTGAAATTTGAGGGAAATTGTAACGGATGTTGGAATGTACTACGTCCTTTTATACTTACTATTATTTTTATACTACTTTAGTGGTAAACAAGGTTACAGCTCTCCATGGTGAGCAATTTTCGGAGCAAATTAAATACTGCAATGCCTATCAAAAAAATAACATCTAGGTTTTTTGATAGGGCAACCCTGGGGTACTAAAATGTTTCTTTCTAAATCGCGTCCCTAAAAGCAAAGGGATACGTACACGTAGGAACCCAAATATACGACTGTATGTAGTTAAGTATTTGGCTGTAGCTTTGTGTAAGTTAGATGTCCCTCCCTTGTTGGGTTTGCACGTTTATAAGGTGCCTAACCTCTCTTAGGGGTCAACATCTACCACTACTTTATAGAAAACGAGGAGCAATTTCATCTCTTAGTAGGCCTGAAAACGTGTCACTATTAGGTGGGACTGTGACAACTTAAATGGAGTTGAAATAAAAAATGGACTGAGAGAAAGGTCAGGCAAAAGTAAAAGCAGCCTATAATCAGAAATGAATAGCTAGGCAAAACCTGAAGATGTTAAATAAGTAATAAAAGGAATTGAAAGATATAGTATTGGAACACAGGATATTCGATTGATGTTAGTAAAAGTTCTTAAAATATTTTTTTGGTGTCTAAATATTCTGTACAATAAGCAGCTATCCCCACCATAACTTTCATTCAGACAAAAATCAACCAAAAACCGTGTCTATACCCAAACACCCCTTTTCATACATTTGAATTATAAAAAATACAAAGAAGGTATTCTGTTGAGCGTTTCCTCTCAGCCTTTATCAAGTTCACACTCCGTAGAACAAAACTAAGCAAAACAAAGCCATGCCGCTAGCGACACCTGACGAAGTGAGAAAGAAACTTGATATCCCCGGGCACTCACTCTACGCTCAACTTCCAACTATACTACTCACAAAATAAGTTCCAATTTTGTTTGGAGCTCCAATGAGCTTTAATAAAATCCTATTACAATTGATTCTGGTTTCTGTAATAATTGAAATAGAGTATAGTTTTCTTTGCTAGCGTGAATAGTATTAAGATTCCGACCGCCACGTGATACGGTCTTACCTTTCGCCAAGTAGTTTTGTATTGGAATAATTTTATAGTTATTACATATTAGAATGCTATCGGTTCTACATTTGAAAATAGACCTTATGCTTAAATTAAAGATAGTGTTGATTTTAGGTTGTTTTATTAAAAAGGAAAGAATCGTCATAGTAAGAACATGTGATTCAAAGTGAGGCTCGGAATGAATTGTCAATCAAAAGTTGAATGTTTTGAAATTTGACCAGTGCTACCAAATTAATACTCTGTATAATAAAATAATAATGGGTGTGTCTCTGATTTGTATAATGTAGAAGTTTGTAAAGATGAATCAAAGACAAGTTTTTTTTTTTCATTTTGTTCTTTGGCTATAATGAATCTGTTAAAGTTTCGTTTCGTTGTAATATGTGTTCTTGATTTGAATTACTGGTTTTTTAATATTCTTATTGACTAGTTTATATTATAGGGTTAGCTATGTTGATTCAGTAGCCATGAGCAGGTTCGATTGCCGGACAAGATTATTTTTTATAAAGAAATTCTTTTTAGTGGCTAGAGTCGCGAGTCAAGTATTATAGCTAGTAGATGATAGTAAGGACGTTAAGCAGATTGGTGTTATGTGGATCTGAATATACGCAAACTATATGATAATTAGAAATGATCCAAGACAAGAAGGACGTAAGTAAATTCACATTAGCAAGCAAATTAATGCAAATGATGTTACTGTTAGATATCAAAATAGTTCAAATGCCTAATGATCACAAGTAACAATTTTGTTTGATACTTTTTTAGTTTAAAACTTAGTACGCATCTTAATTTATATTAAAGGATGCGATATTGAAGCAGGTTTGCAACAGATAAAACAAGATATTAAAAAATAAAAATAATACTTATAAAATGCAAATTTCTCATCCAAAAAGCTTAATATACATCTATAAAGCTACTGATAAAGTTAGCAATTCAGTTCAACTCAGTAAAAAGCAATAAAGATAATATAAACTATAAAATGAAGTTTATGAAGTTTTCAATAAAAGGAACATGCGATATATGTTGGTTTTTATTTATTTTTCTTTGCGTTTAAATTGCGTACAGCAACGAGAAAATATTCCTAGGTTTATTATAATGTAATAAACATTTTCATGGCTTGAACATAATGAAATTGAAATAAATGGTGCAACGGAGTGCAAGAGCGGGGTCGTGGGTTCGATCACCGCGCGGGATAAATATTTGTATAGAATGTATTTGTTCTGAGGTTGGCTGTTTGTTATAATAATACAATATTATGTAAACTTTATAATATATATAGAATTGTTGTGCATTATGGCGTTTCCTGTTGGTAGTATAACGATGTTGTGAACGTAGGTTGAGAATTTAGACATTATAGCAAATTGCTGATTTAGCAGTCTTAATGATGAAAATAAACATACATAATTATTTTAGTCATAAAATATTATGTTTTTTTTATTTTTAAGAGAGGTCCAGCAGTATGTGTATGTGTAAATAGGCTTGCAATTACCAAACAGGCACAATATAATAATTAAATTATCCTGTGCCTTTATTTTACAAGGTACGACGGACTGTTACGGACATTTCGATATACAACGAAGCCTCTAAATAACATGAATTGTAAAGTCCACAATCAAATAATTAAAATATAAAAATGTTTTTATTAATCACCCAAAACATTTTTCGAAGACTTCACCAAAATAATTTTCAACAATAAAACCATTAAGATATTTTTGTGTCGTTAAACTAATTAAAGAATTGACCAATTTCGTTTTTTATGTTCTTTATATTTTGTATAAAAATATGTTTAGAGTAAAAGTACTTCTCATAGTTTTAGAATAAATGGTAAGTTGTAAATTCTCAGCTTCGGTTTCATACATAGAACGAACTCTATTGTTTCTTGGTTTCTTGTACTCGTAATGATTACAATAATAGTTCAGTTTATATTCCACCAGGAACTCAGTGGAATAATGGAATTGAAATCATACATGAAATACTATAAAATAAATAAAAAACATATAAAAGCATTGAGTTTATAGTCGCATTCCATTAATAATAATTCGATGTGAAAATTGTCAGACATTTTGACATTGATGAAGTGTATTATATATAGTGTATTATAATAGATAATTGTATGAGTCGATATTGGAGGAACTTAACATCACCGCTTTTTGGACACATCATGCATTCATCTTACATCGGCCTGAAAAAGCTTTAATTCTAGTTCGAATTTTGCGCAAAAGATCGACGAAATGATTTGTCGTATGTGATCGTAGTCTTGTACAATGAGGGAAAGACAATGGTGAAAACGATTAGTAATTATCCGTTTTGTCTAAATGTGAACTTTTATCACAGCATACGTAAATTAATAAATAACGAATACTTCGATTTTTTTAAATAAATAAACCTGTTATTTTTTACTTCGACAATCTGAATCTGTGGATCTTTCTGTCCATATTGTCGTATTTTAATCTGTATAATATATCGATATATCTTCATAAATTATTTTAATATACTTTTAAAATAAAATATCTTGCAAAAATGTACTCTATTTGTATTAGAATAAGGTGGTAGTGCAAAACTTGACAGGTCGATGAAATATCTATTTAAAAAGTTTTAATATAGGCTGCTTATTTTAGTTCTAGATTTATTTATTCATAGGAAGTTATTTATGAGTAGGCAAGCACATAAGTTTAGTTATGGACATAATACATTCTTGTTAAACAAGATAGTTTTAAAATTGGATCATTTTTATAAGTATTAATGTTTTTTTTATTAAACTGTGTTATTTTTACGTTCGGTATCCGGTTCGTTTCAGCGTTGACAGTTTTTTTCTACTACTGAGGTGGCAAATATATATACAGTAAGCCTGATGGTAAGCAGTTACCGTAGCCTAAAGACGCTTTCAATACCAGAGGTATCATTTGCGTGATTACCCAAAACTAAACACCAAAGTTTGATAGGTAAACGTTTATTTAGAAACGCATCCCTAAATGAGATCTAGAAAGCTGTATTCGCACACAGGAACACAACTATACCGCTATGTGTAGTCATATGGCTGTGGTTCTCTGCAAGGTGGAAGTCTTTTCCCAGTCAGGCTTGCTCACTATAAAACAATTTTGATAGTTATGATCATTTATGTCTGCTATATCCTAATGATATTAAAATAAACCGTATTAAAACAACAGTTCCATGTGATGTCTGATTAACAATACAAAATGTCACCACCCCTTTCCATCCCGAGAGTGTCATAAGAGTCGACTAAAGGAGTACCTAAGTCAGGCAGACAATGTTCCACTGCAAGAGAAGGAAAACTCAAAATAAAACCCTATACCAATCCGTCTAGCCAGCGTGGCGTAGTAGGCTGATATCCCTTCAAGTGTATGGAGAAGACCCGTGCCCAGCAGTGGGACGTTTATTGGTTGATATGATTAAAATAAAAAGTATTGATGTTCAAATAATTACTTTTTATTCACTGATCATTTAAGTAGTTCCTGCGATACAGAGCTTATTCTATGTACTTACGGGAATTGTCTTTAAAAATGCGGATAGCTTATTGAAGAAATGCATATGTGTTATATATTATTACCTCAGTACTTGTATTTCAATTTACTTTAATACGTTATTGGTAGTAGTTTTATGGCGGCGTAGCGGGCTTTTCCGTACGAGTACGGAAGTAAGTTTACGTTAAAGAAAACTGACGCCAAATTGTATTGTGTTCCTGTTCGTGAATACGGGAAAGTCCAAGCTTTTTAGGAGAAAGAGCTGTATAAACGTACAGTCAGCATGCAAATTTGTATGTATTTTAAAAAAGTGGCTTTTTAATACTTCTTAAACGGCAAACAAGCATAATTTGTGTGCTTGTTTGCAATACTGAAAGAATGAAAAGTGTCAGTCAAAATAGACAAAAAATTGTTACATCAGAGTGTTGGTATAGGATATAACTTTGACTTGAACTGCCTTGGTGGTGCAGTTATAGTCCGGCAGGGGTATTCCGTAAGAGCAAAAACCGAGCCACCGCAAAAACCGAGCAAAATCCATCTGTCAGATTGAAAATCGGTATTCCGTAAGAGCCCTTTTTGACGTTTAGTCAATAGATTGTGCCGTCCCCGAGCAATCACAACTGTCAATTTTGCGATCACAACTGTCAGTTTGCCATCGCTGTTTCTTAGAGAATTAATTAAATTCCGGCGGGTTCGAATTCGAGGTCCGGTAAAGTAGTTTTTGAATACTAAATTAATTAGTTTAAGCTGGTAAACAAATACTATAAGAAACAAAATTTAAAACCAAAATCGAATAAAAAAATAAATTCAAAATATATTTTGAGTTTCTATTTTATTCCATTTTTTATTTGTAGTTTTCACTTATACGTTTACTCTTGGACATTTTCGCAAAAAAAATAACCAGCTCAAGAAATTTAAAAAATAAATAAAACCTTTATACTTGAAAACAAATAAAACAATCAGCCATCAAGCTACAACAGTGTCAATTAAATCGTGCCACAATTAACTGTAGTCAGTGTCCCGATGTGATGCTATCGGATGACCTGAGGCTATCGGGTACTCCTCGGGTTCCTACAGCTACCGTTGCTCCGTCCTTTGCTTCTCTCGTGATATATCGATGCAAAACGTTTATTCTCTCAGGGTTAATTGCATAAATTTAACTTAAAACTTTAGGGTTAATAAGGTTTCGAGTGTTGGGTGGCGGGAATTTGATACTTTGAGTTGGGTTTGTTTTATTATAGTGTTTTATTTATCTTAGATTATGCTTGAGTCGTGATGTTGGTAGAATTTATTTATAGAGTAATGGTAGTTCAATGGGTAAGTAATCGATTTGTAGAAATATGAGATGTGAGTTCGATCCCAGGTGATATTGCCATTGAAACTCGTGCCTTGGGAGACATGAATGGTTTGATATAATATTCTATACTTTAATATTATAATACGACAGTTTGGATGGATGGATGTTTGCTACTCAATCAGGCAAAACGGTCGAATTAACCTGGATGATATTTGGCGCAGAGATAGAATACAGTCTGGTAAAACACATAAGCTACATTTTATCCCGAAAAAAAAACGCTATTCCTAGGGGAATGTTATGTTTATTAGTATAGATGAACTTGTTACCACCCGCGGCTTTGCCCACGCGTGCAGCATGGTCATCGGGCATCACGACTTTCTCCCTAAAGCGACAGTCAGAGGAGCAAGATATCTATATTACGCCAATTGTGTTAAGTCTCATGTAGAAGGTGAGCCTATTGTTTTAAACCGGTAACAATTTTACTTCAAACTCTATCCTACTACTGAGAATTTTCTAATACAAAAGCCGAAGAGAGAAAATCAAGCCCGTTAAGTCACTAATACGTATCTGTTTTAACTAACAAAAGTTCTTAAATATTTGCAGTATCTAGAAGCTAACAGTAATAACAAATTAGTTTCAACTGTCCAACCAAATGTATTTTTTACAACACCAATAAGCCATGAGTGACGAATCGGACATTATTCTTAAATTACGTAACAAGTTTTAGACAAAGACTGAATGAATTGCAATTCTATGTTGGTACCTTTTAATTTGTCTACAGCTAGATTCGTTCACTGAACAAATAGAGTGACGCCTTGAGGAAAGAATTGTCGATAAACTCAATTTACTGTTTTTAACCGCTAGAGTTGCAATTTAATAAACCGTATCAAATTCTTAAGAGAAAAACTAGACTATTTCTATTATTATATTGTCTTTACCAATAACCTTCGTAAAATTTACATCACATTTACACTAATTCAAAATCAGGAGTAGGAACTCGAATAACACCATCGTTAGTGCGCTAGGCCGGAACCTGAGAGGCGCAGTTTTGATTCCTGGTCTGGGCTCGTCTTTTCCCACATTGCTTTAAATATTATTATATATGTTAACTGTTCTACATAAACACTCCCATATACCGGAAGACAGAAGGAAACGTATTACCCTGTGTGGGAGAAGTTTTGCTATCTATGAACCAAATTTTACAAATACCTCTTTTGCACATTCTCATATCCACACTAGATGCTTCAACATATCATACTGTTGACAACATTCAATGAAACTCAATACAATGTAATAGGGAGGACCTGGACTTCTAAAAAAGAGAGGCTTAGTTTAGACTCCAGATCTCCCACAAATTACGAATTAAGCCTATAATTGTCAACTTTTACCAATGTATAAGTCCTTTATTATGTAATTTGTGGAGATAAATAAACTATTATTATATTATTACAATAAACATTCTTAAAAGTCGGCCCATGTGGCCTAATCAATGATTTAAGTTTCAGTCTTCGTCTGTCAGCCTATTATATTAAATGTTTATGTACTGTAGCTATACGTAGAACTTTAACTCGCTGTAACATAAATACAATAAATAAACATTCGATACACTATATTTCTTCACAATAGATATAACCTTTACAAAACGTTTCGAATTATCAATTCGAATTCGTTTGGCAATAAATAGGGCACCCGACAGACGAAAACCGCTGTACATGACATAAATACTACCGTTTGACAGCGTTAAACGTCGTAACTGCAAAACTGTTAACCGAAATCCATTCTTATCTTAAAAAAGTCAGAGTTTAGTTTCATTTGTAGCGTTTTTCGAAGATATATAAAGGGCATTGAATATATGAGTCCGAAGACAATGGTGTATCGGGTTTGGAGACAAGTGGAGGTGACAGTCGGTTTTCGGGTTTTAATTCGCGAAATTTTGTGTAAAGGCACAATGGACAAAGAATCGTGTGGAGACATTGAGTGACGGCGCTGGTGGGAACATTTTCAGTTGGGCTTTTAATTTTATCTGTTTGTAAAATCTTATTTACGTTTCAAGTATATAGTCAGTTTTTTAAATTCTTTATTGTACTCTATAACGTGGAAACAAATCTCAGAACGTACTGGTTCGATTAGAAAAAAACTTTTTTGTTGAATAGTGCATTTATCCAGGAAGGCTATAGGCTATATAACATCACGCTATGATCAATAGGAGCGGAGCAGTAGTAAAATAGTGGTGTTTCAATCTGGCAAAATATTCCAAATTACCACGCGGACGAAGTCGCGGGCGACCCCTACTATTAATATAATTGGTTAATAAATTCTGACAACGACGAATGACAATTATAACCTAAAAAACATTACTCTTTAGAACGTCTTAAGTATCATTAGAACGCCTTATAATGCAAAAAATGTACTTAATATAGATCTGAACAGAGATGAAAATACTAAAATCTTTTGGTTAAAAAAAAACGAATAATAAATACCTTATTATCTAAATTGAACTCTGACTTCCATATTTAGCACTTTATTGTCATTCCGATGTATTGTCGTTGACCACAAATCGATTCTAAATATTTTGCGTAATCTTACTAAATACGGACAATAAAAATGTTAAGTAGCCAAATGTATTTTGTTTTATCAATAGACAATGATTATATTATAAGCGGTGGTGGCCAAAGTAACCGACTTGCACGCAACAGGTGCGAGTTCGATCCCGGGCAGTACCAATGTGAATTTCACTTTGCGGAGTTTATATTTATGTACTAATCAAATGATTCGCCATCTGCTAACGGTGAAGGAAAATATCGTGAGGAAACCCACATGTTTTAGAAGAAATTCTAAAGACATGTCATGTCTGAATTACCAACCCGCATTAGGCCAGCGTCTGTGAATTAAGCCTAAACCCTCTCTCTTGATAGAGGGGAGGAGACCCGTGCCCAGCAGTGGGACATATTATGGGTTGCTATTATATTATAACGATTATAAATAAAGAGTGTATCTTCTTTTTTATTTATTTTTTTAGAAGTACATATATTTAAATCATAGAGTACCTGGCGTTTTATGGAAAAACATTAAATAAATTTCTAAATTAATATAAATCTAAAGTGGATTACTTTAGGTTTGATACATATATTTTATTTAATAAAACATTGAATGAAAATGTAGGTCCTTTTTGTGGTGGTGGTTGGTGGTCTTGGGTGGCAAACAAGCATACGGCGCGCCTGATGTTTAGCAGTATCAGTCGCGTGTTGCCAACCCACTTTTTTACACCAGGGCATTAAGATGGGAGTATCCCTGGGATAGGAATACGTTTCATTCAAAACTCACACACAGGAACACAACTACACCGCTGTGTATAGTTACTTGGATGTGGTCTTCAGTAAGGTTCCTTTCCCAGTAGGGCTTGCTCGCTAATATTGTGCCGTACCTCTCGATAAACTTACTTTACTTTAAACTGCTTTAGTATAAATACCAAAATGGTTAACTAATTGTCACTTGTAATAAAACGTTTGAATAAAAAAGTGGCAAGTGTGCCACGAATGCTTTTTAACATTGTAAGAGACTTACAGGGAACTTAATCGTCTATGTCAATATTTGGCATAAGTTATGTTAATTTACAAAAAAGAAAAACGACGAATAACGACGTAATTACATAAATACACTAAGATATTTCATTCACGCTTATATTCCTTAAGCAGGTAAGCAGAAGTACTTGAAATTTAGCAAAAAATGCTATGCAAAAAGTGACTATGGACTTATCTATTTCATTCAGATTGGTATAAATGACTTTGTTCAATTTATTCAAGTCAATTTATTACAATTTTATATGCATTTTGAATGTAGTAACTTGTGCTCCCAGACGAATCAAATACCTGTACTATATACGTATATCGCTATGTAAATAGTATCCACGCGGGAAACGAACTTACGACCTTTTGCACACAAAAGGCGAGCCCGTCAATGCGTCATTTAATATCGTAACAATGGATGAAGTGTTCCACTTAAAATATTGGCATAATTTCATTTCATTGTGAACACAGGCCTTCATATAACAGTAAATGTCCTTATAAATGTATTATAGCCTCTTGTAGACATTTACAAAGAGTCACCACACATCGACACACTGTACAAAATGAATTAAATTCATAAAAATGCTTTATCACACCCCATTACGGAACAATAACTGGAATTCTGGCACAAAAAATATAAAAAAACCAACTCTTACATAACGTATACGGGGTACAGTCAGTACAATAAGTAGTCAGCATTTATTCTGAATGCCGAGCGAGGTAGGAATTATCTTCGCGGGTATCAAAAAAGGCCGACTTCGACTTAAGAAATAAAAAAAGGCATAAGACTCGACAAGAAATTATGATACTACCAAATACGCGGGTAAAAACTTGATTCTATATACATGTATGTTCTACAGTGGATTCCAATCCAATTATCCGATTTTCGGCGGTTGGATTGCATTCGTTGCAAATAATTTTGTTGGCTGTACTTAAATATTATGGGTCGTTTTCGTCATTTTGGTTTTTTTACGTCCTTTTTAGATTGGTATTCAGAGCCTCTAGACAAGTGGCATAAGCGATAGTCGAAACGAAAAGTCAAAATAGGAAATGTATGGGATTTGACGTAAGTTTACGACATTATATCGTAGACTCACGTCAAATTCCATACATTTTCTTTTTTGACTTTTCGATTCGTTGGAATTTGACGTGAGTCTACGATTTAATGTCGCAAACATACGTCAAATCCCATACATTTTATTTTTTGACTTTTCGATTCGACTATCGCTTATGCCACTTGTCTAGAGGCTCTGTATTGTATTTGTAATTGTTTGTTAGCCGATCTATTCAATGTAGATACGTTGTTTTACATTCTTGTGATCCTTAACACGTATTTACAGTTAATAAATTCCGAAGTCGACGTTGATTGGTACTATGCAGTAGAAACGACATTTAACATACAATTGTTTACTATTTTATCGCCTATATTTATTTTAATTAGTACTGTAGATGGAAACGACTACTTACTCGGTATATTGACGATCTTGATGGCACGTTACGTAAGCGATATAGATGATAGATAAAATGTTGTAACCCACACTGATATTATAAATCCATAGTAACCCTGTTTAATTGTTGGTTTTTTACATTAAGGCTTTAAGATGAAATATCCCTGGGATAGGAAAACGTTTCTTTTAAAACAAATCTCTTAGTGAGCGCTGGAGACCTGCCGGCTGATTCTCTAAAAAACAGCGATGGCAAACTGACAGTTGTGATTGCAAAACTGACAGTTGTGATTGCTCGTTGACGCAACAATCTATTGACTAAACGTCAAAAAGGGCTCTTACGGAATACTGATTTTCAATCTGACAGACAGATTCTGCTCGGTTTTTGCGGTGGCTCGGTTTTTGCTCTTACAGAATACCCCTGCCGTATTCTCACACAGGAACACAACTACACTGTCGTGAGTAGTTATTTGGCTGTGGTCTTCTGTAAGGTGGAGGTCATTTCCCAGTTGGCATTGCTCGCTAGTTTGGTGCCCTACCTCTCATAAAATCAGTATGTGTTTGAAGCCTTAATTGTACAAATCGTAATAGAATTGCCCATGTTTTACTACATCTGTGATCTACAAGTTAAGCTGAAGACTACGCCACTTATTTTTATGTGGTCTAAGTTTTATTTTTGTCCGTAAATTATTTGTAAAGTCAGACAGGGCTTGCTCTCAGCAACACAGAAACAACAATGGCTTACAGAAGTCTTTTCTAGTTAAGTAAAGCACTCTTGTTCATTGAACAAAGTAACGGTAGTAACAGCCCTACAAGCAGTAGGAAGCTTTAGAATGCAGCAGGTCTAATCTGAGGCTGTGTTCTCACTAGTTGGGTTGCAGAGGTCACTACCAATAATAAGGTGCATTAGGGTTACACTGGAAGCCGATCCTAGTACACTTTGATAAAGGTTGTGTATTATTTACCTATTCTATAGGTGACAATGGTGATTCGCTTCAATTTGATATCTAGTTGGTAATTTTTTGTGTGATCCATAGATTGTTATTTTGGGTTTAGCAGATTTTTTATTGCAAAGAAATTATGTTGATTTTAGTATTAATGAGAAGTGGAGGCTCTCAGGCTAGGTGAAGTGATGATCTTAGCAAAGTTGCTGGAAGCAGTCAGATGCGAGATGCCGAGTATCGTTTCAAGTGGCATACACTTTGAGAGGCTTATGTCCAGCAGTGGACTACGATAGGCTTAATGATGAAGATGATTATTTCACTCTTTATGAGTCTCATATAAAGAGAATACCTATTGATTTAAAAAGTGCAGCAAAGCAAATCTTAAAAGTGCCAACCTTATATTTAAATATATATTTAGTCGTAGAAATCGTGGGTAAGGTATAGAAAACTGTGTTATCTACTAAAACGCCACCAATTAGAAATCCAAAAAGTCCATTTGTCCCTTAAGCAAACACAAAACACCTCATTAAACTAATTAGTGAGAAAAAAACTAAGGAAGAGACGTCGATCAGTAGCAGACAATTCCGGGTAGCGCCAGTAGTCTTAGATGATAGGGTTGTCAAAAGATAACATGTAATTATAAAATTAATTTTAATTTCTTTGACGGATAAAGACTAAGGATACCATAGCACCAAAGATATACCTAAAATCGATACTAATAATATGAATAAAAAAGTAACTCTGTTTGTTAAATGGTTCTTGCGCCTGATCTCTCTCCAATTTTGTCAGATTGGATTGGCAATCCGACAAATCGGACTATGAGAGTAAAGGAATAGAAAGTGTATCTGAGTTAGCATACGTCTTTACTATAATGTCACGTGTTTACGATATTAATTTTCCAAACAATCTGAAGAACATTAAAATAATAATAATAAAATAATATTTTGGGACAACTCACACACCGCCATCTGATCCCAAACTAGGCAGAGCCTGTACTATGGCAACCAGACAACTGATAAACATACTTAATATTTCTAAATACATACATATTATAGATAAATTACACCAGACACAGAACAAACAATCGTGCTCATCACACTAATATTTGTTCTGGGTGGGAATAATAATAGCTAAGTTTGACTATATGTTGTTAAGAGTTTAAGGTGGTCACCTAAGCTCTAACACCGGCAGGGGTATTCCGTAAGGGCAAAAAACCGAGCAACCGCAAAAACTGAGCAAAATCTGGCTGTCAGATTGAAAATCGGCATTCCGTAAGAGCCCTTTTGACGTTTAGTCAATAGATTGTGCCGTCACCGAGCAATCACAACTGTCAGTTTGCGATCACAATTGTCAGTTTGCCATCGCTGTTTCTTAGAAAATCAGCCGGCGGGTCGAGTGCTGTGCTTTAGATTCGTACACAGAACCAAATTTTGTATCATAAATATTTTTTCTTAGTCTAGGTGTACTTTATGTCCGATAATTTTATTTGTATTGTTATATTCATGCCTTGTGTCGCGAGGGACCTTACAAACATACAATTCAAAACATGTATGTATGTTTATAAATTCCTCCGCGAAACATAGGAGTAGTCCTCCATCTTTTGCTTGTTGTTTACATCATACATTTTAATTAGTTCCTATTACACAATACTTCAATAAATATATTCCTAACTATACATTTGGCATTACTGTCTTTGGTTAAAAGTTAACGAAGTCTCACAACATTGATAGGTTACTAAACTATGTATGGCAAAAACAACTTTTGCTCCAAGTTTATTGATATTGTTTACGTGTCAATTTGATTGGCAAGTAGGTGATACTTAACTTATTTATTACTCTTTATTCTTGCCAAATACTTTACCTCAGTATTTTAAGAATTAGGATTTAAATTAAAAATATGTTTCAAATAGAAGCTTTCAGGTGTTTTGGTTACATTTAATTTCAGAAGTTGGATAAAATTCATATGAAATACTTATATTTATTTTTTGAAATCATTCATTTGAAATGGAAACATTTGTAAATCTGACTAAGACCAATTCGGGCAACAACGAACAATCTCGAACGAGAGTAACTAACTGCGCAAATTATTTATTTAGATCGAAAAAAACGAAGTATTCCAAATTCAAGTATATTTTGTATGACGTTCATAAGTATCAGATGATGAGAAACTTGGGCAGACTTTGAGAAGAATTGGAAAGAAACTCGGGCCACTCTTTTTTTTAGTATAGTATGCTCAGCACAAGTATATGCGCAAACCTAGGTGCACTTTCTAGACTTCTCATAAGTCGATAGGACGGAAATCTGACATAACCTTGTCAGAATTCTGTACTATTACGCAGAGGATGCTGTTAGCAAAAACTACGTACTTGTTTTATCTTTACTGCACAAAGCAATATAAGTATAATCAATGTGAAACTAGCTTCTGTCGGTTTTAATAGTAGCACTTAAACTTTAAGATAGGTTGGGTACCGTACAAGCCAGCAAGCCTGACTGGGAAAAGACCTTATAGAAGATCACAGCCAAATAATAACACACAGTGGTGTTTCTATAATAATTTGTTAGACAGGACCCCAATGCTAATTTAGGGATGTAGGATTTTCCTATCCCAGGGATACTTTATTTTAAGACCCTGATATTAAAAGTTAGGGTCAGCAATACGCAAGCGATGCTCCAGGTATTGCTCTATAATCAGACAGGCCGTATGCTTATTTGCTATCCAAGTAGCATTAAAAATAATAAAATACACTGTATAGCTTTTGAAAATATAATTCTAGATATTTGGTATTTTATTTAAAAAGACAACTCGCGCACTAGGGAACAAGCCCCATGTCGCTGAAGACTTTACAAACATACCATTAACAGGTACTAAGTACATCCAGACTTCGAACAACCATTTGTTTTCAAATTTATTTTGTAATGTGGGGATCGAACCCACAACACGCCGATGATAAATGGCGAGGTAACCACTTAAGCCACTGAACTAACCGTGCAGTATGCCTAAGTTATCTTTTATTTACGTCAAAGGCAATTAAATATATTCAATCTATCGTGTCTAATAAATCGAATGTGTTAGTCACAATATCGTGAAATTCCAGTATGGAGGCCAGCCCTACGGTTTCAGGTCCTATCAAGATATCCCACAGCTTGCTAATGAAAAGAACCCTGGTCCCTTTATTAAGTCTAATGTATTCAGTAGATCAGCTAGCCGATTGCTAACCAAATGTCAATGTGTGTTTACTCTGTTGCTTGCTTTTAGTTGATGAGTTCTAATTCCATTATTGTTTTAAATTTGTAGTTTTGAAATTGTATAAAAACTTTTTGCTGTCATTAGCGTGTAGAAGGAAATGAATTTATATTGTTTTCTTTTTCTTTTTATCGTGTCTATGGTTTTGAGTTCTGCCATAATACTTATTGGTCACCAGTGTTCATAACAAAACATTTTTAAATTTTAACTGCATGGTTGGTTCAGTGGTTAGCTCGCTATTTACTGCGCGGCGTGTTTTAGGTTTAATCCCACACGGAACAAACATTTTGTGTGATCCATTAATGGTTGTCATGAGTCTGGATTTACTGTGTCCGTTAATTGTATGTTTGTAAAGTCCCTCGCGACACAGAGCTTGTTCTCTAGTACGAGAGATGCTGAAAAACAAACAATCTTGTATCATGGTTACCATTTACCCAAAAATTTGGTGTGGTATTGGTTGATGCGAAAAACTAAGGGAAAGTATTGAGGTGCGAAAAAAGAGAGGCCAACGTTATTCTATAATATTTATAAGTATAGTATTACCTACCCTGTTGTAATTTATAGTTTCTAAGTGCATGCCATGGTGACCTTTAAGTAAGGTAGCACCAAACACTAGATATAAGTACTAGTCCTAAGGAGCTGTATGGTGTATACCTTGTTGATTGTCCTAAATAAATAAATAAATAAAATAAACGTCCAGCAATAGACTGAATCAGGTTTACTGACAACCAACAAGCATTCGACCCGCGTGATATTAAGGCTACCATAGCCTAAGAACGCATGCATCACTTGCCAAAACTATTAACACCAGGCTTTTCCCTACCATAAGAAAACGTATCTTTAAAAACACGTTCCTAAATGATCACTGAAGACCTTAGCCTGTCAGTAACGTGTCGATAACATTCAAATCACTTCATTAGTCTAAAACTTAATAATAAAACTTCTATCCACTATTTTTCCGAACAACAAAAGAAAAAAGGTAACCGATAAAGCTCAGTAACTATATGAACAACATTCCGATCTCGAAGATAGCGCTTTTATGGTGTTTTAGGGGCTCGGTGGCGCAAACCATCAAGCTAGTACTATAATAAATCTTGGTTTTATGTCGGATGCAATGACTCCTGGATTCACCAGTTTATATAAATGGCCGGCTTGATCTCCCATAAAGTGGGCAAGGATATGACTGGCGAATGGGAATTTAGTTAAACTGAATTTTGGATACGATAGTAGGTATGCTAATTTAAATTTTATTTATTCATCTTTATATACAACTAGCTGTTGCCCGCGGCTCCGCCCGCGTGGATGTCGGTTATCGCTGCAAAAAGCCTATGTGTTATTCCAGACCATAATCTATCTGTGTGCCAAATTTCATCCAGATCCGTTCAGTAGTTTTTACGTGAAAGAGTAACAAACATCCATCCATTCTCACAAACTTTCACATTTATAATATTAGTAAGGATATATTTACACTTGTTAAAAAATACAAAATAATGATAGGTACACGAAATAAAGGGTAGGACTGTTTAATATGGAAATACACTGTTGGAAATGTTTCTGTGTGCGAGTACAAGTTTCTCTCATTTAGGGATAGGTACGTCTTTTTTAAAAGAACAAGCCCTGTGTTGCGGGGGACTTTACAAACATACAATTAACGGACACACAAAGTACATCCAGACTTGGGACAATAATTTATGGATCACACAATTTTTTGCCCCGTGTGGGGATCGAACCCACAACACGCCGTGAACTGCACGTGTTGTTCTTTACTGCTGATACTGATAATTTTTCAACAAATAAATCTTATTTCAATTTTACACTACTCGGATATCAATCCTGGGACCTCAATACGGCAATAGATTAGTTTCTACTCTTTTATATATTTCTAAGACAACACAATATAAAGATCTCTACTTATATTTATATAATAAACAAATTCCTCAAAGTGTAAAAGTTTTAAATCCTAATAGGTGCGCAATGCAGTTTTATCACGCAGACAAATTGCGCGCTTGCGTCCGCGCAGCCTCGCTATTGGTCGACAAAAACTCGCGCATGCGCGGAAGCTGCGTCATTAGCCAGCTATTTTAACGTCTATTGACGTTTGAATAAAAAGGCGAATTAGCTATTTGCATTGAGTGTTGTTATTTTATAGGTGTGTTGTATTTTATTTCTAATATTGTACAGGTTGTTTGTTATTACGGAATTTAATACCAACGTAATCCTACTAATATTATAAATGCGAAAGTTTGTAAGAATGGATAGATGGATGGATGGATGTTTGTTACTCTTTCACGTAAAAACTACTAAACGGATCTGGATGAAATTTGTCACAGAGATAGATTATGGTCTGGAATAACACAAAGGCTACTTTTTACAGCGATAACCTACATCCACGCGTGCGGAGCTGCGGGCAACAACTAGTTAACAATAAGTACGATTGCGTGTGCTAGTGTTGGTGAGTAGTCGGGCAAGCGAGCATGTCTGACTGGGGAACGACCTTACAGAAGACCACAGCCAGATAACTGCACTATGTAGTTGTGTTCCTGTGTGTGAGTACAGGTCTCTAGCGCTCATTTAGGAATGCGTTTTGAAAGAAACGTTTCATATCCCAGGGATACTCTCATCTTAAAGCCCTGGTGTAAAACAATGGGTTAGCAACACGCAAGTGATACCTCTGGTATTGCAAGCGTCTATAGGCTACGGTAACTGCTTAACTTCGGGTAGGCCGTATACTTGTTTGCTACCTAAATTGTAAAAAGTAGACATCCACATGCATTACTTAAAATTTAAAGAAATATACTTATTATGAGTATAAAAAGTATTTTCTTCGCACATAAATTGCTTTTCCACTTAATATCATATTTCAATACAGAAATGTTTAGTTACTCTACTAAATACATTGCAAAATCAGTAGTATCATAAAAGTCCAACACAATCATCACTTTATCTGTTTAATATGTAAACAACTTATGTATTAGTCAAATATACTACGATTATTGTGTTCACGGTAAAACAAGATATTAAATTCAATATAAATTGTAAACTAGTGTAACTTTAAGAGAGGGACCTCCACCTTACAGAAGACCACAGCCAAATGACTACACACAGCGGTGTAGTTGTGTTCCTATGTGTGAGTACAGGTCTCCAGCGCTCATTTAGGAATGCGTTTTGAAAGAAACGTATTCCTATCCCAGGGTTACTTCCATCTTAAAGCCCTGGTGTAAAAAAATGGGTTGGCGTCCCGCATATTTACAATTTTCAATAAAAATTGTAAATATGCGATCTTTCTGACAAAACTGTACTTACTGTATATTGTAGTAACTATTAGCAGTCCTTTAAACTACCACGTGATACACTTAAGTATTGCATTTTATTGATACAACAATGTAACATCGAAAATTATTATACCGGTTGCGAAAACGGAGTTTTTTTAAACATAATTGTTAATAATGGAAACAAGTATTTTTATTTTAAAATACTTGTTTTTTATACTACTTAGGTGGCAAACAAGCATATGGCTCGCCTGATGTTAAGCAGTTACTGTAGCCTATGGATGCGTGCAAAACGAGAAGTATCACTTGCATGTTGCCAACCCCAATTTTTTATGATGGGAGTATCCCTGGGATAGGAAAACGTTTCTTTCAAAACGCATCCCTAAATGAGCGCTGGAGACTTGTAGGTACACACAGGAACACAACTATACCACTGTATGTAGTTATTTGGCTGTGGTCTTCTGTAAGGCGGAACTTCTTCCCCAGTCGGGATTGCTCGCTAGTATGGTACCCTACCTCTCTTATACCTGCTTCATCATCAATCCATAAACGCTCTACTGCTGGCCACGGATCTCCTCCCCATTTTACCATTATTTTGCCCACTTACCATTATTTTACCCATTTCTTATTATTTTTCCCATTTACAATACCATACCTCCAAATCACGGCACAATCTTAGCTAAACAATTTCATATGTTTGGTTAAGGCAAGCACTTGGGTTTTATTTGGGTAATGACGGATATCGTTATCTAAAAGAACTGGTAGTAAGCGTAAATTTGGCTCTTCATCTTCATTATCTTGAGGTTATTGGTCCCTGTCTCGACCGCTTCAAAGCTTATGTGAAATTACTTTATCAAATGACCCGAGAAGAAAACACAAATTTCTCGAACCGCAATTAGAATTTTAAAACAAGATTATTGGTCAATTTTATATCAATTGACGATTCCTTAAAATTCAGTATTGAAAATATTTTATTAATATTCCAAGAATGTATTCCATATAACTGTTTTTGTAACTTAAAACATTTTTATAAGCAAATTAATGTTTACGAATTGAAGGTTCGGGGTACCGATATCGTTACTCGGGGCTTTATTAGTAGCAATAAATTTATTTTAAGGACATTTTATGATGGTGAAACAAGCGGAGCAATTAAATCTCTCAGTTGAGCCGAAACTGTTAATGAGTAATTAGGGTTGCAAATTAAATGGTAGCCTTTTAATGGCTGTCTGAATTACTATTCTTGATCGATTCGTTGTGATACAGAATTTAAAAGAACTGGTACATTCCCAGTGAAATATCCCGAGACAGGTATTCCCGAGAAAGGTTAATCCGAGACTAATATTACTAGAACAGTTGCTTTGAGATACTATCCCGAGACAGACCATTCCACGACAATGTATCCCGAGACAGACAAAAATTTACAGCTAATATATTTAACACACTAAAGCCAATTATTGAGTTATACGTAAGCTGTATATACGGAAAAAATACAAAACGTCAATATAATATATAAATCGTCAATCTAAAGGTTAATATTTTGCATTATCGTGCCTGTCTCTTCTAGAGTTTTCTATTCTGTTTTATAGGCATCATGCAAAGCGAAAGTTAGAAAGATAGTATTAAGTATAGATAATAATTGAGGTAGTTTCGTTTATATGTACTTCTATTATACACTTTGCGCAATATTAGATGTGATAGTTATATCATTTACTTCTATATAATCGGACTTTCTACATAATAAAACAAGCAATTTCTAAGCAAATTCTTCACATAAAATCCAGTAAACAGAAGTTAAAACTCAACATTTTCATTTATTTCATTCGTATACCTGTTATATATCTTATATGTTTGTCTAATTAGTATTGTTTTAGTTCGTAACAAATTAAACAAAGTTAATGAACAATACATATTAACAACCATGGCAAATAATAAAGTGCGGTTCGAGTCTTAGTATAAGTCTATAAAGTCGAGACTATATCTCGAGGCCTTGAAAAACGCGAGTCGCTCAAGGCTACTCTTGACTCGAGATTTCTCGTCTGATTTTCTTATCATTTTTATATTTCGTTTGGTTAGTACAATGGTAGCTTCGTGAGAATGAACTGTAACTCGTGAGGTGCAGGTTGAATATCAGCTGGCAAGACCTACTAATGAATATTTCACTTAATGGATTTTATATTTACTAATTTTGATTAGTACACATAAATTCTTAACCGTTAGCTGATGATAAACAATTTGCCATTCATCATAAATATATTGTAAAGGCATGTTTGATACACTAATACGCCTTAGGCCCGCGTGAGTTGCGTAATTCTCTAAAACCTCTTGATATCATTATGCTACAGTCCAAGGAGAGGATTGCAGTGTGTTAAACATGGATTTTATCTCGTGTCACGTAAAAAATAACAACACTTTCTTTTTGTTTTCTCACTTTTTGAATCTAGTCCGAAGTTTATGTAAGCGAGATACTAGTATCTGTACTAGAAGATATATATGACAAAATACCAGCATCTCTCAACTATGGAAATGTGAATATTAGATTACTTTATAATATAATCTCTATAAAATCTATCTGAAGATACTGTTACTTTGTAAAGTTACAATGAACTTCATAATCAACCATTGGCACCTAATTGCGATAATGAATTAGCTATACTCGAAGGTAGTGGTGCGCCAAACCGTATCATGACTCTGACTCACCAAGTTCCCCACACAAACATTCTTAGTCACTTCATATCGCTGTTCTCATAGCCACAACATAATAAATAATAAACAATTTCTTACAATAGAAAAAACGAAAACTGGAAAATGTCAACAAAGCCTACTGCAAGCAGGCTTGAATTAAATGTAACTTATACTTTATATTACCTTTATTTTCTAAGCCATAAGGTCTATTTTAGCTTAAGCTGAGGGTATATGAAGGTGGTAGTCGTAAAGCCTACTGCATCGGCTGCGCCCGTGTTGCAGTTTTAAAAATATTTCGCTTAAAAGTAATTTGTTTGTGCATTTGAGAAACTATTTCTAGAATCCAGAGCAATTTATTTTGTACATTTTCTTGTATTTTTATATAAGTTTTATGTTATATTATTGTTTTGAAAAGGTAAGATTGAGACAAATCAATCGTGGAACTGTACGATAAATAAAATAAAGTGAAAATCTAAGTTAAGTTCCAATTGATTAAACGAATCTGTTGTCTAAACTAAACAACAAGTATTTTATTGATTTATGTAACGATATCTCAGTTATGTATTTTTACAACACTGCACTGTGTGTTGTGGGTTCGATTCCTACACGAGACATAAATTTGTGTCATCCAAATGTTTGTCCCGTGTCTGTGTATCCGTGTAATAATATATGATATGATATATGATTGCAAAGCTCCCCGTGACACATGGTTATGTAACGCATGTTGCCTTTAAAAATAATTTGACTCGTAGCTCTCATATCATCATAACAGTAATAAGTAAAATAAGTAAAGATAATGCTAGATTTTATAGATTATTGTACTTAATTTGGAATATTTTCCCCGATTTTGCAACATATTTCACTACTGCTCCGCTTCTATTGATCATAGCGTGATGTTACATAGCCTATAGCCTTCTTGGATAAATGAATTATTGAACAAAAAAAGATTTTTCTAATCAAACCAGTACTTTTTGAGATTAGCGCGTTCAACCAAACAAACAAACAAACTCTTCAGCTTTATAATAAATAAACTGAAGAGTTTGTTTTTGTTGTGGAAACACATCAACGGAATAAAACCCTAGAGTACCAAAGCTTTAGTGAAGGCGTTGCTAGTACCTACTGTCAATTTAAAAACGTGTTTAACAAAATACAGTGAGGTTCTATCAAGAGTAACGGCATGCTGACGACATTAAATTTTCCTCAATCGAACTTTTACTACTTGGGTGGGGCATAAAATACCTTTTACTTACAGTTCCGCAAAAAAACATAGATACTTTACTTAGACATTGCATCGTATATAGCGTTAGAGGTTTGCAAGCCGCTTGAATTAATCTGTCGTGGCCTAACATTAGTAATTATTAGAGGTGTTGCTGATAAAAATATATCCTTTGCGTTTTTCTTAGCGGGTAAGACAAAGACAGCATGACCATTGCGTCGTAAGTTGGCATGCTGATTTTTATTCTAGTTAGGTAGCAAACAAGCATACGGGCATAACTTGCGTATTATAATAGCAACCCATATATGTCCCACTGCTGGGCACTCTCCTCTATCAAGAGAGAGAGAGAGAGAGAGAGAGGGTTTAGGCCGCTGGCCTAGTTCGGGTTCATGCATGTCTTTACAATTACTTCTAAGACATGTGGGTTTCCTCACGATGTTTTCCTTCACCGTTAGCACATGGCGAATCATTTGATTAGTATTATATAAACTCCACAAAGTAAAATTCACATTGGTGCTACAACCCGGGATCGAACTCACACCTCTTGCGTGCAAGTCGATTACTTTCCCACTCGGCCACCACCGCTTTACTTGTGTATTACCGACACAAAAACCCAGGTCTTGCAAATTGTTGGATCGGCAATATACTTATATATGAAAACCGTATCACTAAGTGTTGGGGCATCCCAGGATTGAATTTCGTTTTTAAAAGAATGCATCCCTAGATCTTCTTTTTATCATTTAGTTAGTGGCCAACCTGGTGACAAAGTTATTTGAGAACTGTAGACCTTTACTTACTCAAAGGATACTTGGGCTTTCTTACTTGTATGGTGCTCTAACTATTCTTCTGCATCTAATGGCTAGCTGGCTACTACCCACACCATTTAAGATCTTAATTGAAATAATTTATATAACAATAGCTGACTCGGCGAACTTTATACCACCTTAATATTCTGACTGCCTTGGTGGTCCAGTGGCCGCAGTATGCGCCTGCTGTGAGCGAGGTGGTGGGTTCGATTCCCACACAGGGACAATACTTTGTGTGACCCACAAAGAGTTGTTCTGAGTCTGGGTGTAATTTGTGTCCGTTAATTGTATGTTTGTAAAGTCCCCCGCGATACAGAGCTTGTTCTCTGTGCGGGAGAAAAAAAAAAAAAAATTTCTGCACAACTTTTATATTTTTTACATAAGAACCTTCTCCTGACAATAACAAACACAACAAAAAAGAATTACCGTAATCGGTCCGGCCGTTCACGCGTGATGCCGTGACCAAGGGAAATAGGGATTCATTTTTATTTATTTAACATTAGATCCAAAACCAATTATCTTTATATCACGTATCTAACAATCTACCAGGTGAATATTCCTATATACCGTTAAAATCCCAACTATAACCCCTAAATGGGTCCATTGGGGTCTAAATGGATTCTAAATGGGGATTAAATAGGCCGGGAGCATGTTGGTGTCGTTCTGGACGCACGGGTACATGTTAGCTCCTGTAATGGTGTGCCTTCCCTAGAATTTCCAATTACGGCCTTATTGGGCCAAAGGCTATTGTAAGTTAAGGTTAGGCAGTTTACATAGTGTAGACTAGACGCTGCGACCTTTAGTCTAGTTGCAGAGATTTAAATATATGTAAATAATTGATTCAAAAATTAAAATTGGGAATAGAAGAAGATCATAAAGAGAGACCTTAATTATTTACATCCTACTAATATTATAAACGTGAAAGTTTGTAAGTATGGATGGTTGGATGGATGGATGGATGGCTATTTGTTACTCCTTCACGTAAAATCCGCTGAACGGATCTGGATGAAATTTAGCACAGGGATCGATTATGGTCTGGAATAACACATAGGCTACTTTTTACAGCGATAACCGACATTCACGCGGGCGGAGCCGCGGGCAACAGCTAGTTGTATATAATACAAAAAAGTATGGTATTGTACTTACACGAATTTATAAGCAGTAGTGGTTCAAGATATATAGTAGATAGTATTATTGATCCTTTTTGCAGAACTTCAGGTGACAGTAACAACTAAATATTTATAAAAATAATATAATATTTCAATCTAATCAAAATAATTCAAAAGCATCATTTTATTTAAGTTAGTCGCGATTTTTCTCCTAACCATAAGTATTTAATCGCAGTAATGCAACCGGCCTAATGCCTGAGATTGCGCTCAATGAAACGGATAAAGCATTAGCTTCTGATCAAATCGTAATATATTTTAGTATTCAAATAAGATAAATAACATCACGCAATTATTTTCTATATAGAATAATTTACTATGAGTAAGAAATTACTTGATATTTTGCACAGTTAACAACCTGTAGTATGTAATAGTAAATTTTGGGAAAGTGTCGACCCGTCTCCAGACTCATAGTTTGTACCTTTTTTTTATATTACTTCGGTGGCAAACAAATTTACGGCCGGCCTAATGCTAAGCAGTCACCGTTGCCTATGGACGCTTGCAATACCAGAAGTATCACTTGCGTGTTACCAACCCATTTTTTTACACCAAGGCTTTAAGATTGGATATCCCTGGGATAGGAATACGTTTTATTTTAAAACGCATCCTAAATGAGCGCTGGAGGCCTGTACTCACACACAGGAACAAAACTACACCGCTGTGTGTAGTTATTTGTACCTGTAATAATTTGATTACACAGTAGGATCAGTGGCATAAGTGGTTATCTCACCATTTACAACTGCGCGGTATGTTGTGGGTTCTATCCCTACACGGTATAAACATTTGTTTCTTGTGTGTACTTTCTGTCCGTTAACTGTGTGTTTGTAAAGTCCCCCGCGACACAGCGCTCGTTCCTTAGTGCGGTAGTTGTCTTTTTAAAGAAAAAAAAACTTTTAATCTATTGATATTTGCAGAAAATAATTCTCATATTACAATTTTTTATTCACGCAGTTTGTCACGACAAACACACCCCATAAACACTTTAACACTTTTTATCACTTATCCCTTTTAGCCATAATTTCCTTGACAATTCCTAACCCTCGGCGGCTAGGCGTGACTCCGGCCTCTAGCGCGAGCCATATTAGGCGTAGGCAAGCCCATTTAGCAGGCGGCGACAATTAAGGCCTCTAGAAAGATCACGAACATTATTAGCGTGTTATTTTTTGTACATGCTTAGGAAATTATAGGGTAGTGGTTTATTAGATGAAGGTATTATAAACTTGAAAAAAAAAGAATGTTTGCTATAGATTAAAATAAATATTAAGTGGATATTTTTATTCTACTTAGATGACAAAAACATCTTGGAGCAACACGAATATCGATGCAGGTAATGTTCCTTGTATTGAAGTGTATAAATTATAGGCTAGGGTAATTACTTACTATCAAGTAGGCTGTACGCTTGTTTGTCACCATAATAATAATAGCAACCCATATTATATCCCACTGCAGGGCACAGGTCTCCTCTCCACTATCAAGAGGGAGAGAGAGAGGGTTTAGGTCTTAATACACAGACACTAGCCTAAACTTAACTACATACTAAATATAAATAAATATCTGATTGAGGTTGCAGTTCTGAGCAAAGGTGCATATAAGACTGGCCACATGGAAGAATTAGAAAAATAGCCATTCTAAAGACAAAACAATACCATTTTCTTGATGACGTATTGACGATCTATTCCCAACCAGTACCACATTCTAATACCATTTGGTATTTCTTTTTAATTTAATTATTTTGTATTCCTAACCAGTACCACTTTTTAAAACTATTAAATTAAATGGAGATGTATTCCTAACGAGTACTACAACATGACTTTTAGTTTGCTATCCGTTTTGAAAAGTGATTCCCGTTTGCAATGGTATTGGAATTTGGTACCGGTTAGGAATACAAAATAATTAAATTAAAAAGAAATACCAAATGGTATTAGAATGTGGTACTGGTTGGGAATAGATCGTATTGACTCAGTATAGAAGGTGCTAAGTTTCATTGACTTTATATATAATTAAAAAAGTCGTATGTCAATTATGTATGTCATTTGCTACCACTTGCAGCCGACAGTAATAAAATCCGCGTCAATTAACATGGGTAAAACTTTATTACGTATTATTCAATTGCATCGCGGCAAAGAAAAATGGCGTCCACCATCTACATAATTACCGATATTATTTATTTTACGATTATTCATGTGAAATAAATGTATTTTTATAATGTAATTGTATTGTAGAATAATTGTTTTTTTTTGTATGTACCTTTATGTGAATAATTATAAGAAATAATTATTTTAAGTTGATGCAATGACGGTTCCGCCATTTTTATGCGTAATTTTCTAACACAATCTCTATTATTTAAAATGATATGGCTGAAAGGAAATATATTATAGTAGACAGTAATATAAATGTCTTTTTTCTTACCAGCCTGTACGATGGCATTGAACTACGAAGGCTGGGTTTGCACTGGTCCCATTCAGAAGCTTTCTACAATTTTCTTTACTAGAACTAATTAAGTAAGGATTTATTTATATTGTCTAGAAAACCACGTAGCTTAGACATGGTATATGTTTTGATAGTACATGGTTTCTTCTTCATTAATCTACAAACTTTCGTCTCTCTCTTATCTCTTTAAAATACCCATTTAACACAAAGCAGTGAACCCATATCAATACTGGTAAAATCGATACTTTTTGTTAGGTGTATTGACTAGACAAAGGGACTAGCTTAATAAAAAACAAACGTAAGTTTCATAAAGATTTAGTTAGCTATGTGGACAGCTATTCTCAGTATAAAAAAATCTTTATAACCTCAACTTCATGTGATTACAAAATAACTTACTTTGAAAGAGTTCCATCTCAACTGAAGATAATAATATAATGAAACAACTACAGAACCAAACCGAAGTAAATCAGTTCCAATAAAAACAGTGAATCAACATAGAATTCGTACACCAATATAATAATTGCTTTGAAATGATGATTCCGATTAGAGTGAGACGAAAAATGTTGAAACGAATAAAAGAAAGAGACCGAATACTGTAATAAACACGGAATAACGTGAGAGACAGGGTTCGTTGGCAAGGCAGGTATTAGCGGCAATAAAAATGATTTCTTTTTTTAGTGTAATGTGTTATTTACAACTGCGGTTGAGCTTCTTACACACTGATTGATAAGACAGATGGAAATATATTGAAGATTTTTTTTGTAATATTAATATTTTGTACCTATATAGAAAAAAAAATGTTTATCACTACTCGCACCTTTGATAGATAGACATGGAAAAAGCTGCCCTATTGAAATCAATGTTATTAATAATATTTTATGAAAATCATTTCTTAAAAACCTTATTCAACTTGACCCCAAAACACTTTAACACCAAAACTGAGAAGTAGCATCAGCACAAACCTCTACCAAAACTGTTTTGGAGTTTAAGTGGAATTTAAGTACCTATATAAATATTTTTTAATTTAATTTTAGTACCTATTAACACTTTGGGGTTAAAATGGCATGAATCTATGGATATTTACGTTTCGAGAACAATAGCTTTTGGTTTTAGTGGAATAAGTCTTTTAAAGGTTCCTACAACTTGTAATGACAAACATTACATTCCTTGTACAACTTTTAGAAAAAATACTTATTCCTCATATTAATGCAATATATATGTACCTCATCACCAAATTCATGACTGTCTTCTGGATTTTCATATCAGTGAAGCTAATTTTATGTAAACAAAAACAATCATGGTAAATCATTCTTTCTTTTATGTAATCCGTCTATTTCCTCATCGGTTACAACATCTACAGGTAATCCAACACCTGGTGGTCTCTTCAAACTTACGTTGACACAGTCACCTACAAATCTAAGTCATAAATCTTCAACGAATAAGCTTTATATAACACGAACACAGAGCTTTTTTATACTTCCAACAAAATCTATATAAATGAAACTATAATTTCACATACCTACCGTCGTATAAAAAAATGTACAAATCCTCATAGTTTTAAAATGCGTGCGTCATTCTCTGATGACTCCTACCATAAATTGACAGTCGAAAAAGAATTTAACAAGTGTTGTTTTAAGGTTGAATTCAAATTAATTTTGGTAGAGCGTCCGCTATTGGTTGTAAAGACAGTGTTTTTTTCTTTCCATGCCTTTTTATAAGCACGGGATGGTGGTTAATGGGAGGCTTGGTAATTTTGGCTCCAAGAGCGAAGAGGGGAGGGAGGGGTAATTATAGTGTCTGCCTGTGTCATTGTCTGTATATCTCTGTTCTAATTTTCGTAACAAAATTGAAAAAAAAGGAAGTTTTTTTCTGTTTCCCGCCATGTTGATTGAAACTTTGGTTTCGGCTGAACTTGGTGTTTACGATAATACGACACAATTGTGTAGATGTCTTAGTTGTATTTGAAAGATATATCGGACTTTAATGCATTACTTAAAACGCTATAATAGGACAATACAATAGACGCGCTGTGGGGAAAACAGTAGTAACAGTGGTAACAAGTAACAAGCAATAAACAAAATAAAATTTAAGAAGAAATTTTTACTAAAATCAATTAGCATTAATTGTTGCTTAAAACCTCAAACAGTTCTTATAACTAACAATAACAACTTGGCTAATATTTATATCCACAACAAACTTCACATTAAAAACAAATCTAACTTTTAAAGCAACTACTCAAATTCTTTTAACATAAGTCATAACTTCCCACCAATTTTTTTGTTGTTACTAGGCCCTTCTTCGACCCCGGCTATACAAATCCCTTACATTTGATATTAAAACATCACTATGATAAATAAGGCCGATTACTATAGGTGCTGCCACTAGAATTAAAAAGAGAATATTCTTAGTGAACGCCCAAAGCTGTTCTTTTAAACGTCCGTGATGAGTAATGAGAGAAATGAGCGATGACCCCCAAGACCTAGTGATAGATTAGTAAAATTATGATCTTTTTGGAATATTTTGGTCATAGTTATCAAATGATAATGATGATATTGTAAGGGTTGCAGCTGATGTTTTCAATTCAAAGTAACTTCGATAATGTTGGTTTGAAATTCCCTACTAATATTTTAAATGCCAAAGCTGCTCTATCGGTCTGTCCGTTGAATTTTCACAACGGTTGAATATATCTTAATGAACTTAGCAAGGAAATAGATAGTTCTATCATGATTACCAACATCCACACAGGCGAATCCGCTAGCAACATCTCGTTGATTATAACTATTATTTACCATAGAAATATTTCTAAAATAAACATAACTACAAGCTGCGAAGTTCTCTCAAAAAAATTATAATTGGGAAGAAACGTAGTTATTTCACGAACTTCCAATGATACATCGGTAGGTATGTTAATAGGTGGCCGAAACCCAGCCTTATAATTTTGTTTCATATCATTACTATGGGCCGAGGGATTCGAATGGATAATGGCCGAAAAAAAAAACATAATTACTTATAAAAAAAGCGACGCCATCTTTGTCTAGTGGTCAGTATTTTTTTTATAAAGGTGATGACGGTAGTCCGTCTATTGTTATTTGTCATTTCTTTATAAGTTGTCATTTTTGTATACTGTTGGTACAATTTATCATTTGAGTAAAAATTTGTTTCGGTAAAGGTTTCTATGAAAGCTTGTTTAATGGTTTATTAAAGCAGCATGCTTAGAAAACCAACGTAATGTTGTAAATTTGATTACTGATTAGATAAAGTTTCGTGATTTTAATATGTAGCAACATGATTTTAATATTTGCATAATAAGTAAGACATACCTAAGTAAAAATTTTACTGATTAACTATATAGATTATATGTACGAATTAACAAACGAATTGTAATATAAAATAGATATCTTCTAAGGGTCGGGCCCAACGCCTTTAATACAAGTTGCTGTGACAACTTAGCAAAGGTGTTGGAGTCAACACACAATCTAAAATTATACTCTAAGTTAGTAACTGTAATACGTACAATATTGTGTAAAATTGTATATGTTTTTTTGCTAATAAATTTATTATTATTATTATAACTTGCAAATGATTTAAAAGATAAATTCCTGACTTTTTAATACAGAACAGCAATGTATGGTTTGTATTGAGAACTTTTTAAAGATATTTTTAGAACTCCTGAACTTATATAAGAGCGATTTTTAATTTATAAATAAATCAACACAAGCCAAATTAAATTATCATTTCATAATAAAACTTTAAAACAAAGCTGTTCGTATCTGACCGATCTAATCGCCTACACTACGCTTATCCGACCGATCGACCTTTTTTTAAAGGCGTCACAAAAAACGGGCCAACGTGGACGCTACTTGGAAATATAATTCGACAATAATAAACCACTAATTTCTTTGTAATGACATGTTTCAGAACAATTTTGAGGTCCCAAGATCAGGGGACGATGGGACAGGGTGTAGTCTGAGGTCAAATAAAAAAGAGGAAAATACTATTCAGATAATTATATCCTACGTAAGATTGGAACAAGATGTGTACAGTGACAGATGTACGTTTTTTTATGTTTTTCCTTTACATTAAAACGTCTACCAAGCTGATTCCGATTTCTTTGATATACTTTGTAATAGTAATAAATGGAAGTCACTCTAAGACGTAAAAAGCGGTGGACAAATTCGAATTCTGGAGTAGGAGCTTGGGTGGCACAATTAGTAGTGCGCTGAGCTGGAACCCTAGAGGCGCAGGTTTTAATCCTGCACCGAGCTCGTCTTTTCTACATTGCTTTAAATATTTAAATTGTAATAAATTTTTGATTTAATACACGATATCTTTTACAGTTTTAGTTGCCTCTCAAATAAATCTAATACTGATAATCATGATTTATCTGCTTGCCAATGCCATATAGCTCTATTATCGTGTTCCTAGTGAGGATTTCTATATGTTGTCCATATTTTAAATATTCCCAATCTTTTTGGAATCCAAGAAATATTTTAGTGTGTGCGAGTTTTTAATAAACTATTTGAGGAAGTGTTGTACATTTATGTATCTCCTAATTATGTGTTTAGATGTTCAGTTTTATATAAGATACATTGCACGCGTCAAAATATACACCAGCGTTATTATTCTAGTGTTATTACTCACCCAGGAAGAAGTTAACTGAACAAAAACTTCTAGGCTACCTGGTTTATCTACGTATACCTATAATTTAATCATTATTTACTTTAATACCGACATCGCGTGTGCTTTGTACTTAGTATCTGTCTGCAATAATGGTGTCATTTCGAGATACAGTCGAGCAAGAATCGTAATCAGCAAATGCGATTTTGACTACTATATTTTACAGTATATTAGTAGTATCATTTTTAACAAGACTAGTAGTTATATTTTCTTATTACAGAGTAATCCTGTTTTTATTATTGCTTACATAGTCAGTTTTTTCTAGTAAAAAATTGTTTCGTTTATTGAGAAGCAAAGCTGAAGAACGTTGGTTTGCTTTTTTATGTAGCATAGACCTTAGTTATTATTACGAGATCATTTCGACGATTTCCTTTATAAAGGGCATCATTAGAAACCTTATACTTTTGCCAATGAGCAAATATCGTAAAATCTAAAACTTACTTTACTAGGAAACTTGCACAAACATAGAAAAGATTCATTTTTAAAACAAAGATTAATTGCTAAAAGACGTATTTTTTTTACCATCGAATTGATATCATATTTTAAAGTGGGAAAGTATCTGGCTTGTACAAGTCAGTGAGATACTTTCCAGTCACTTGTTGACTCTATACATTTATTTATTCCTCAAATCGATTCGCACTGCCATCTGTAGTCAAATTCACGACACTGATACCAAAACGCACAATGATTGCCATGTTTCGTAATGTCATCACAAAGTATGTATTCAATTCGTTCAGCAAAAAATCAGTCCGCGAACCCGCCGGCTGATTCTCTAAGAAACAGCGATCGCAAACTGACAGTTATGATTGCTCGGTGACGGCACATACGATTCAATCAATCAGCCTATCGCAGTCCACTGCTGGATATAGCCTCTTCCAACACACACACGATTGCTAAACGTCAAAAAGGCTCGGTTTTCGCTCTTACGGAATACCGATTTTCAATCTGACAGCCAAATTTTGCTCCGTTTTCGCGGTCGTTTGGTTTTTGCTCTTACGGAATACCCCTGCCGGTAGTAGGCAAATTAGCTGACGTATCATTTGGCATTTTTCATTGACCTACATAATTGTCACAGTGTGATCTATGAAAGAGGATCTTGACAAACAGATGGACAACAAAGTCATTTCTGGTTCCGTTTATTTCCTTTTAATGTACGGATAATAAATGAATTTTAAATTTGTGTCCAATTCACCAATCAAGATATATAATATTGAGAATGCATCGCAAATTCCTCTATGCTATAATTAATTTTATACAACAACGGCAATTAAAAGGGTGATTCAGAGATTAAAGTTTAAAAAATCGATTAGCTTACATTAATACAGTTTTAATATCCCGGTTTATATTACGACTTAACTTTTAGTGGCCGGGTAAAGCGAACCGAACAGGTTTTTAATGTATTTTGTATCTTTCCAGGTATGTAACGGACGTGTCAGTAGCGGTGAAGTTCATGCGAATGTGTAGTTTTATATTGGAGATATTAATGCAGTTATTGGTAAGTTTTATAATATATGTATCATTGCTGGGCACCCATATTATGTGCTATCCTCTGTCAAGGTGCTTTCTGTGTAGGTCTTTATTTACATATGCTGGCCCAATGCGGATTGATTGATCATACACATTGACTGGACGGATGGTTCAGTGGCTTAAGTGGTTACCTCACCATTTTCCTTTGTGCGGCGTGTTGTTGTTTCGATCCGCACACAAGACAAAAATCATATCACCAATTAAAGATTATTCCGACTCAGGGTGGGCTTTGTGTCGGTTGTGTGTTTGTAAAGTCCTTCGCGACAGAGGGCTTGTTTTCTAGTGCGGGAGTGGTTAAAGAAAAAATAAATTCGCGATGGTTTTTTACTTAGATGGTTACTACATAGGTATAAAGAATAGTGCATCGCGCAAAAATTTGTCCTGTGTACAAATCGAACTCATGATCTCCAGCTAAGCAGTCAGGGTCATTAACCACCAGACAATAGGCCAGTCAAATCAAAATTTATCCAATACTCTACCAAATCAAAACATAAGTATTTTGAGAAAGCATCACTGGGTCCATCTTTACCTGAACCAATCATTTCTTTATTGAAATAATTATTAAATACCATGTAACCATATTAAATAATGTTGAAGGTTCAAATTAAGCCCTCTCCCTTCATTTGTAATGCATCAAAGATTTTGTTGTAGACCATAAAAGTGGCCATAAAGCCCGCGTTTATATCCAAGGATATTTCTATTGGATATATCGTTTTGAATAATAGGCTTTAGGTTGGGCAGACCTTATACGATTACATGAGGCATACCTGAGAGAAGTGGTATAAAAGTAGATTTGAAATATTTTGCTTTGGTTTTTTTTTGTGTATACACAGCAACGGAGTTAGCTGTACAGACTCTCTAGACAAGTGGCATATGCGATAGTCGAATCGAAAAGTCAAAAAAGAAAATGTATGGGATTTGACGTAAGTTTACGACATTAAATCGTAGACTCACGTCAAATTCCATACATTTTATTTTTTGACTTTTCGATTCGACTATCGCTTATGCCACTTGTCTAGAGGCTCAGACCCTCTAGACAAGTGGCATAAACGGTAGTCGAATCGATAAGTCAAAGAATTCAAATGTATGGGATTTGACGTAAGTTTTCGATATAATGTCGCAAACTTACGTCAAATTCCATACATTTTCACTTTTGACTTTTTACTTCGACTACCGTTTATGCCACTTGTCTAGAGGGTCAGGCCGCTATATGATAATCCGTGTTTTAAAAAAACCATTATACCTATATATTTCTGTGGAATTTGGTAACAGTGTACAATTACACTAAACCTACAGATAAAAATATATTTCACACAAATTCATATATACCAATATAAAAAACTAATTCTCTAAACTTCATATAGCGGCCCTGTACAGCTAAATCAGTTGCCGACTGTACCTATCTAACTATTTACGATATGCCTGTTATAATGTTGCATTGAACTTGTGAATAATGTCTACATAATATTATTTGTGGAATAAATTTGGCATTTTATTTAGTCGAATTATTCTTAAAGCCCTAGTGTAAAGAAAATGGGTTGGTAACACGCAATTGATATCTCTGGTATGGCAAGCGTCCATAGACTACGGTAGCTGCTGAACACCAGGCGGGCCGTATGCGTATTTGCCATCCAAGTACTATAAAAAAAATCTCGAGCTGGCAAAAATCGTATATATTTTATTTTATAAACTTTAATACAATAGACGTATGTCTGCAAAACTGGTTTTGTCTTTAAGACTCAAAAATGAACGTTATTTTACACAATATTTTTAAATGGTGGTGAAATAACCTCTTTAAAATTTCTTATAAATCCTTACTACTATTATAAATGTAAAAGTTTGTGAGAATGGATGGATGTTTGTTACTCTTTCACGTAAAAACCACTGAACGGATCTGGATGACATTTGGCACAAAGATAGGTTACGGTCTGGAACAATACATAGGCTACTTATTACAGCGATAACCGACATCCACGCGGGCGGAGCCGCGGGCAACAGCTAGTACAAAATAAATTAAATGAATTCACTTATACCAGTGACAATAGTAAGCCAGTAAAGTTTAATAGTTCTTCGTCTAAAGGAAGTAAATAACATTATATAAAACCAGCGCATAATATTAAATGAAAGTGACTGAGGATATCGTTATTGGCGCGTAGGTGGATCTAGTTCGTGAGGCTGTTGTCGCATAAAGTTGAAGTTTGCCGCAAAAGTGTTTAATACACCAGCCTGGTATATTGGCATATTCTGCACGATTCGGAGTATTGGTAATCGATCAAATACCTAACGTCGGACAATGAAAGTGATGGAAAAGACAATGCACCTGTGTTTGCTATTGATATATATATATTTTCCGTAAGTCCGTGTAGTGCCGGATTAAGAACGTTTTGAGATGATATATATTTTCAACTCTATACATTATTAGCCGCCTAGGCTACAGTAAAATCAGTGCTGCAAAATACTATTGTAGCATTTTGCTGAGCTGGCCTATTAGTAACACAAAACTGCACTAAGTCTTGTGTTAATTTTTTTTTTCATATTATTATTGTATATTCTATCCTGTATTGTTATTGTTTTCTTGTCTTGTGCTAATATCGTTTAATTATATTCTAAAATAGAATTATACACACAGTTCCGCACCGTTATCTAATCTTCGTTGTGTTTGTCCGCCTTAACCAAAATCAGTGTGGAGGACAATATTTACATAAGGCTCAATATTCCTTGAATCAAACTAACTCTTAAAATTACCCAACAATTTATTTTAGATGAAATCACAGCCGGTACCGTGTGACTTAATTTATTAGCAACAAATCAAAAATCAGGCGATTGGTCACAGTGTTTGGATTGAAACTTGAAGCTTCATGGTGATGAGGAATTACTAATTATACATACCTTTTGTGTAGATAGTATTACAAACAGAAATTACCGACTCAGTCACGCCACTTAGACTCAAATATTTTGAAACTAACAAAATGGCTTTCATGGGAATCGAACCAACGAAATTGGCTGCGATCGTTAGTTAACGGTAACATACCCGATTGATTTCTTTACGACCAAATTGTTTTTGATATTTTTTATGTTTTGTTAAGGCGAGGTATTCTGTGAGCCTATCGTTTGATTTGTTAGCCTTGAACTTGTCAATTTGTTGTTTTGTAACATTAGAAATTACAACATTGACATAAACGGAATTTAAATTTAGATATATGAATTAATAAATGTACACATGTAGACGTAAAGGTATCAAACTTAAATGAATACTGCAGAATGAAAAATATGAACTTTAGTAATTTTAGCCTAGGTATAACATGTAATATTTATATTCTATTGTTATAATTACCTATGTTCCTATTAATGTTAATAATTCAATCTATTTAAACTTTATTATGTACCTACCAAAAACTTATATGTGTGGTGTAAACTGTGAATTTCAGTTGGTAATAAATAAATAAAAAAAACATTTTGGCTTAATGGAAAAAAATTGAAGATTTGTCTTTTGAAGAAGTTCAAAATATAGTACAAATTTAATTTAAAGTTAGCAAAGAGTAGTTTCGTTATAAGTAGTAATATTACACAGTTTGAATGTAGAGATAACCAACACTAAAAATGGAATTTGATAAGGAGACGGTGATATCGAGAACACAGCAGCAACAGCTAGTGCGTCAATAACATCTGATGAAAGTTTTACCATGTACCGTAAGCACGTAGCCTTAACAGAAGCGGCTGGTTCAAACACGTAGCGAACATTATAAATTCGTTATCCTCATATCCTACCCGGCACAGTCGTGGCACACATCGTACATTTAATTGCTACAAATTGCTGTTAATGATCAATAGTACGGTGTTGATGAACTTGCCTTGTGATTGTGTAATGTTATTGGATTTAGACAGTAAGGGATTACATGTACTGATTGGGCAAATTCTTTATTGATTTGGGAGTTAACTAGTTTAGAAAATATTATGTTGTTTTTAGTGAAAAAAGTTATGAGCCTCCAAGTTATTTCGGTGTGGGTATAGGACAAGTAAAATCAAAGGAGAGACGCAGAAGGCTGATCTCAACACTATAAGTATACATAAAAGCCGGAGGCTTAATATCCCATACAGCCAAAAACTTACACCTTTCTCTCTCTATTGCTATAGACAGAGAAAGGAATAAGTTTTTGGCCTAAGTTTAAATTTAAGAATAAGAAACACAAGATACAAAAAAAATTTAGGATATATCAGACTATTTAAATTTATCCGTCGAAGTATTGTAAAAAAGTAGTTAAAACTCGCTTCTTTTATGTGATCCCACTTCTACCAATAATATGGTTATGTTAAGCACCAACAAAGAAATAAGCACACGTATAAAATATAGCGTAGTTAATTTGGATTTCTGCGTGTAACCGATAAATGATACAGTTTCCGTGTCAAACACACAATACAAGCAGTATCTGGTCGTAGCAATAAATTTTAATAATTTGCATAAGGTCGTACTAGCTACCGATAGCATAAACCTCTTGCTAAATGTTTACGTAAGCTACATTGTTGACGCATAACCTGCTGGGATTCGATTTTCGGTATCCTTAAGGCCAATTTTGCTATTGCGTCAAAAATAATTGATTTAACTGAAGTTATTGCTTCTGTAACATGTGATACAACTAATAATACTTAAATATAGATAGTCATGTTTGCGTTGTACCTCTGTTTAAAGTATCTATAAGAAAATGATAGAAGCAATTGTCATACTCAAACTCAATAATAGACTCTGGGTTCTGCTTACCCAATTGGAAACGGGTGTGATGATATATGTGTATGTAAGAATATGCTCCAACATGATGAGGTGTTTTGTTTACTTTCTCTACCCTATCTAATTCTTTATTCTCTACTGAACTATGTAGCTTTGTGGTCTTCTCTTCTTTCCATCTTTGTTTGCTTCTTTATGAACGTGCATCTAAAATATGAATCCCAAAACAGCACATTTTTATTATAGGTATAGGTCTTATGATGACTAATTTAATGTATGGAAATGGTTTAATAATATGCCTTAATTAATACTTAATATCATATATGTGTGGCCATACTAAATGAGCTTTAATTTTAATAGGTAGAAGTCATTAAATATCTTGGTATGTGGTATATTCGGTGCATTATTCTTGGAAATATTCAGTAGCTTTTATTAGTTCGAGATATTCGAGATTTATTTTTTAAATTAATTGAATGACTTTTGACAATATATTTGAGATAACATTTTAGTATTAATGATTTCGTAACAAAAATGTGTTGTAAAATTTCATCGTCATCATCATCATCCTCAGTCGAAAGACGTTTACACCTGGACGTAGGCTTTAACCACAAAAAATCTAAATTTACCAACGGGTAAATTTAGAATTATTTGAATGATAATGTTCTTGATAGCTAAGGTGCAGATTTAGCCCACAAGACCCACGACTGTCAAGCACTATGAATATTGCTAGAAATAATAAAATCTATCATCAAAAATAGCAACAGATGAATCCTATGTTTTTACCAAATTGTAATAAAAAAAAACATCCTACGCAATAATTTACTGCGATGCTCTTAAATAAATATTGCTCTAAAAATTTAACTCCCGCTGTGTTTGTGATAACTTTTTGCTAGATTTTGGCATTCTCATGAATAATGATGTTACAAAATTTTGATTAATATTGTAGGCATCGACTTTAGTATTAATTGTAATTGCCTAGTAAGAGCAATGCTCACCGGGGGACATTTGTATGGTAATTTTTGAAAATTTATAATAATAATTGTAATATTTTAGGACAACCCATCTGAACTCAGCATAACCGCACGAGTAAAGCACATTAGCCAATAATGACATTTTCTATTTAGATTATTGTAGGTATCAATAATTATTTAGGTTGATAATTATTTTTGCATAACAGAAGAGATACTATGCCTGAAAGATCCCAAAGGGTCGAAGTGCTCCAGAAGCAAGGAGAACCCTCATCAAGATAAGAGAGATACTCTTCTTCTTCACTACTTCTTAGTCACTCAATGCTAAGTGTAGGCCTCTCCTAATGCACGCCGTTCATTATAGTCTTGGATTTTACGCATCCAGTTCCTCCAACCCACCTTTAGCAAGTTATCTGTCCACCTTAGTAGTTCAAGGTCTTCAATTCAGGATCTTTTCCCCCAATCTGTCATTTAGTCTGCTAATGCAACTTTTAATGCTAGCAACAGTGATAAATGGTGACGATAGACCGATTTCGTCTACAACGACTGCATCATCTCCATTGTAAGTTCGTTTCTTGCGCTCGCATGTGGCTTATATATCCAATCTATCAATAGACATAAAATGTTCACGAAAATGTTTTTTGGAAAGTAACAAATTAATGTAAACGAATTACATTACAGTTAAAACCACGTGTACACGATATAGTCCACCAATAAAATGCCCATTGACAATAAATCAGGCACATTAAATTTGATATTCCTCGAAGATAACACTACTCCTGACTATTTCGGACATTAAGATTGTCTTAAGAAATTTTTATAGCATTTTTATGATCAGAGATACGCTTGATCAGACGATTACTTGTCAACATATAAAGGTCAGACCTTGTTGAATACGTGAATATGATTTTAATAGATTATTATTGTGTTTTAATTGGTAATTCTTTTGATTTCACACTAATATTGTGAGGTTCTCCATACTTGCTATTTTATTTTATAGCATGTTTATATACATCTTAATATTATAATTGTTAAACTAAGTTACACTCGTACAGTCAGCAAGACTTTGTTGTGAGATAAAGTTTATTCGTAACTATGAATGAATCTTATTTCTTTCTATTTAAATGACATGTTAATAAACTTTATATGTAATGTCTTAAAATATATCCTACTATTATTATAAATGTGAAAGTTTGTGAGGGTGGATGTTTGTTACTCTTTCACGTAAAATTGATATAATTAGACAAAGAGATAGATTATAGTCTAGAATAGCGAATAGGGTACTTTTTATCGCAATAACCGTCATCCACGCGGGCGCAGCCGGGGTAATAGCTAGTAATAGATAATTTGAATAGTATGTTAATTTGTAATCGTAATAATTGTGCAGCGTATACGTGCTTTGTGTTTTATTGACGTTAATTTATTATGACTCAACTCACTAATAAACCATGGAAAGTAGTTATATTTAAAGTCAATGTTTAAGTTTTTCATTTTATATTTCAAGGAAGTTTAGTTTGCAAAATTCTCTACACCCGGGCATAATTATCCACATTTCTGAAATTAATGAGATAAAAACAAACACAAGAGTTTAATAATATAATTTACCATCATAGAATAATTTTGTTTAAAGGTCTGTCATAATATGGCTGTTAGTTCTGCTATCATCCGTTATGTCGCTAGTTGTCGTCACAAACTGAATAAAATTACACGCCGAGCTGTCTGCAGCAGTTTTCTTCTTTTGTAGAAGCAGGTTGTCAATATATCCTTACTTAGAAGTTTAGCTATTAGAAACAGAACGTATCGATGCCACCATTAATTCACTAGCTAAGTCTGACAGTGAGTGACGCAGTAATGAGTTAGGTTACTACCCGTCACCCCTAAGTGGTTGATTGTAGTGAAATTAACCTGGACACCGTTAGGATTAATAGTTTAGTCTGGTGTTTAGGGAAAATGTATTTCTACTACATAATTATACTAGCTGTTGCCAGAGGGTCCGCCCGCGTGAATATCGGTTACCGCGATGAAAAGTAGCCTATGTGCTATTCTACACTATAATCTATCTCCGTGCCAAATTTTATCCAGATCCGTTCAGTAGTTTTTGCGTGAAAGAGTAACAAACATACACACAAAAATACAAATCTTTCCTCTTTATAATATTAGTATAGATGGATGCTTTATAATTATTTTATTCTTTCGTTATAAGAAGGCTTTTTGCCTTCACAGGCGCCTTTCTCTTATTTATGTATTTTTCTTTTCATGTCGTTGAAAGAACCTAGTGGATTAATTTTGGAAAAATCGGGAAACGACTGATCGACGCTTCGCATGATCAGAGGGCTGGTCTATTTCTCGCACAGATAATGAGCATTGCCATCCAATGTGGCAATGCTGCTAGCCTTCTGGGCACGTTCCCGATAGACAGTGATATTGAGGAATATTTTGACGCCTAAACGACAGTTTTTTGTTTCTTATTTTGTGTGTTTCTTACTTTGTAAGTATATAGTGTATAAAAAGTATATTATTTATGTAAATAAACCTGATACATATAATAATTAGGTAATATCGGAAGACAATTTTCTTATATATTAACGTCAACTTTTACAACATAAAGCAATGCAATCCTTTAAACATTCCTACAAAGACATAAACACACCTATGAAGACATCCTCATTCTGCCAACGAGTCACAAAGTCACTATAAATAAGGCTATTTGAATGACAGACACAGACAGCTTCCAGTTTATTATTACAATCACGTGTTCTTTGATATGATGTAAAATTGTAAACAGTGGGTTTACTTCGATGGGACAATGGTCGGCCTTGGTATTGGGAAGTGGGATATGAATTCATTTCTACAATTTATGCAGCCTCGTTCAGTCCAGTGTGCGTTTGAGTCTGATTTCAGATCATGAGGTTTTGGGTTCAATTCTCGTGCCAGTACTTATTATTCATCAGCAGTCACCTTCAGCTGATCATAGGGCTCAGGTTCTATGTCCTCAGAGAGCTGCTGATTCTACACCCTATCTTTTTCTGATATCTGATATCTCCCGCGCAGATAGTTAGTGACCGGAATTTAGTTCATAGGACATCATTATTATCTATTTTTGTCAAAAAGATCTCAACATATGAAGTCAAGGAAAACAGTAAGGAGTACATTCCTGACAAAGTTCAGAAAGGCATACCATAAATAGAATATAGTCTCCATTGCAAAAGATACACCAAAGTAATAACAGTTGTCAAAAATTTAATTTATGAGAATTCCACTAGCTTCCTTGTGACTTCGTTTCCATAGAATAACCAGTCTATGTATAACTCTTAATAATATAGAAATGACTCCAAATGAAAGGTCTAGCCACTGAACTTATTTATGGCTTAGGTTTCGATAAAATCTTCCTTAGTGAATTTAAAAACTGTTTGTGGAATATAGGTTCGTTATTCCACATACATATGTCTGTATAGACATTTGTTGTTAGTAATTTAAATTAAATAAGAAAAGTAAATGGCAGACTGTATAAGAACACGTAGATAATAACGTAAAATATTTTTAATTAGTAAAATCGTGTGTAAAAAAAAACAAAAGAAAAAGAAAAATACAAAAGAACAAATAAAAGGAACAACAATTAAATTCAGACAGTACTAATAATAAGGTTGACCTAGGTATATAACCTTTTTGCGTCGTCATCAGATAGATAGAAGCTAGAAGCTGATTATAACACAGTATAATGAAAAGGGTTGTTCATTGTGGCATATGAAGTTTTAGTATTCAACTCAGGAGCTATTATGACCTCTTGGCTGATCACGTTCTTTTATTCATAGTCTTCGATAAATAGGACTTTCACTGCTTCGAAGAGTCTTATTACAATAACCGTACATATTATTTTATAAGATAATTGTTACAATGATTTTATTCTCAAGCTAAAATGACAAAAAATGCTATATCATTTTGATTGATTTACTTTTTGCTGATTATATGAAGACGGCTTCTGCGCTAGGCAACTAGCCCTGAGTGGATACAAACAAATAATTTACGGTCCACCCAGAATAAATATTCTTTTCTTTTTAAAAGGACAACTGCCGCACTAGAGAACAAGCTCTGTGTTGCAAAATAAAACCATACAATTAACGGACACAAATTCCACCCAGACTCAAAACAACTCTTTGTGGGTCCCACAAAGTTTTGTCCCTATGTGGGAATCGAACCCATAACCTCGTGTACAGCAGGCGCACACTGCACCCACTGAACCACCAAGGCAGTCAAAATTGAAATACAAAATATTAAAATACAAACACCTATAACTAAAATATCAGATTGAGGTCGCAATTCTGAAAAAATACTAATACATATACATACCTACTTCCGTTTTATTCACTGAATTTCCTAATCAAACTCACACACATGCTAGCACAATATTCTTTGCCTGTTGTAATAACCTAGGTATGCTATAATATCCCTCTGATAGTGATACAAGGGACATAAAAAGTGTCGTCCGTTCAGTGACACTTCGCGCGTGCTCGGGCAACTCCGGCGCATAATTGTGCGCGGCCATTGTTCGTTTGTTCTTACACGTCGCCGTGTGTGATTTGTAGTAGCTTCTTTTTGTTCTAAGTCTGTCTTTACTTGTGTTATAGGTTTTGGTACAGAAATAATGCAAGTGACTGGCCTGTTCGTCTAGTGGTTAGTGACTCTGCTACCACCGCTTCACTTGCGTATTACCGACACAAAAACCCAGGTTTAGCAAATTGTTGGATTGGCAATATACTTATATGACTGCCTTATTTGACTGCCTCGGTGGTCCAGTGGCCGCAGTATGCGCCTGCTACGCCGGAGGTCGTGGGTTCGATTTCCACCCAGGACAAATCTTTGTGTAATGAGCACAAATGTTTGTTCTGTGTCTGGGTGTAATTTTTCTATATTATGTATGTATTTAGAAATATATAAGTATGTTTATCAGCTGATTACCATAGTAAAGGCTCTGCCTAGTTTGGCATCAGATAGCGATGTGTGAAAATATTATTATTATTATAAAAGCGATAGTAACTCTGTCTGTCTGTCTGAACAGATCTTAATTAAATTAGGCAAGAAGATACCTTCTATCCAGGGTACTTTTTATCGAGTTAACCGATATCCACAGAGTCAAAATCAGACTCATTTATTCATTTAGATCTTTAAAAAGACAATTCTTCAAAAAAATACAACTCCCGCACTAGGGAACAAGCCCTGTGTCGCGAGGGACTTTACAAACATACAATTAATGGACACAAAGTACACCCAGACTCGGAACAAGCATTTTTGGATCAAACACGCTGCGCAGTGGTAAATGGCGAGGTAACCGAACCACAAATTTGTGTTAATAATATCGGGACCAATTTTAAAATTTTGATGGTTTGTTATTCTGGCATATAATATAGGTATTCATAAAATTGCGAATTAATGTGATCTCTCTAGATCTTGACCTAAACTACATTTGTTACTCGAAATAATTAATTATTTTATAACATTTAAACTGCTACAAGTAAGTTTTTGCCGGGGAATTAAGTAATTTATTTACAGAGAGACTTTAGCATGGGGTTCTTCAAGAAAGGAGTTATAAGGTTTCTAAATGGTCGGCAACGGGCGAGTGATACCCCTGGTGTTGCAAGCGTCCATAGGCTACGGTAACTGCTTACCATCAAGCGGGCCGTATGCTTGTTCGCCTCCCTGGAAGTATTAAAAAAAATGAGAAAAAAATATGTAAGCATCTGTTGTTTCTTTGATGAAATGAAAGTTTTTCTTCTTGGATTTCTTAAATGAGATCTGCCTTTTATTCTTGCTTAGTTTGGATTAAAAAATATTTTTGATTAACCTATTGTTAATAATGATTTTCAAGGCTCTAGTGGGAGTAAAGCGATGATGGCCTAGTGGTAATAATCAAAGATGAAGATCAGCTGACGGTAAAAGAAAACATCGTGAAAAAACGATCTTAAAAGAAATTCTAAAAATATGTCTGATTCACCAACCCACACTAGGCCATCATGCGTGAATTGGAGCCTTAAACCGCTCTTAATGGAAAGGAGACCGGTGCCCAGCAGTGGGACATTTATGGGTTGCTTTCATTATTATAATGGTATAGTAATACCCCTTTTTACTGGCTCGGTTTTAAACATAACGGTATACGGACTTAAACTCATAACTATTATACTTTATATGAACATTGCTATAAATCAGCATCTTTCGAAGCCCCATCGAAAATTTCACGTTGCACATCGATAAGTTAACAAAAAAATATATTGTAACGGTGGGTTGATGTACACCAGTCGACGTCATCGAGCCACAATATTAAATGACCATCTTAGCAGTAACCGTTTAATAAATAACCGAAGGGAACTGAGAAGGATCGGGAAGTAATGGTCCTGTAGAATTTGGTATACAAAATATTGACGAAAAATTAGTATCGCGTGTATGTTTTCATTTCGATTGTGTGATTGGTGGTCCAGTGGCCGCAATATGCGCCTGCTGTGCACGAGGTTGTGGGTTCGATTCCCACACAGGACAAAACTTTGTGTGACCCATAAAGAATTGTTCGGAGTCTGGGTGTAATTTGTGTCCGTTAATTGTATGTTTGTAAAGTCCCCCGCGACACAGAGCTTGTTCTCTAGTGCGGGAGTTGTCTTTCTTTAATAAAAAAATATATAAAATAAATCAATACATACATATCCATCCTTTTTTCAATATCTATTTTTTACTCGTAATAGAGTAAAGAAGGCCTATGTCACGCTGTGGACGTCTTTTGGCTGAGATTATGATGAAAGAAAAGTACTATTCAAATTTTAAAATATATGTAATTGATGAATAAATCATTGAATATAAAAAAATAAAAATAAAAAAACAACCTCCACTCAATTTATATAAGTTGCAGTTCTGAACTAGATACTTCGGACCCATACTAAGAACGATTAAACCCACAACAATCGGTATATAGTATCAGTAAGCAGGTGACCACTACTAGAAAGCTGTTCATTTAAATTAATTATGTACCTTTTAATTATATATGAATTACTAGCAGATCTGACAGATATCATCCTGCCTGAAAAAGCTGACATACCGACAGCAGCGCCACCTATCGGGTCCAATTGTAAATTTAAACCATTGTTGTGGCTCGAATCCACCTGAAGATACACAAAATCGGTCCAGCCATTAAGGAGGAGTTCAGTGACATATACACACACAGAAGAATCCTTACTAATATTATAAACACGAAAGTTTGTAAGTATGGATGGATGGATGTTTGTTACTCTTTCACAGAGATAGATTTATAGTCTGGAAAAGCATATAGGCTACTACTTTTTATTGCGATAACCGACATCTACGCGGGCGGAGCCGCAGGCAACAGCTAGTTATATATATATAAAGATGAAAAGGACCCTAAAACATCTCCGCATTGGGTGTTCCACTACTTTATAATTTCTGACCAATGCATCACAGAACAAATTAAGCTCGGTGCCAAAAATAATTTATCAGTCGTTCGTGAAATTATTCACGCTTATGACAAACGGCAGGGCTGTATATTTTACGGATTTGTGATCTGCAATACATTTGGTAACAGATATCTTACGGACTTCCATTTTATTTATAACTTTATCTTTTTTCTTGGGTGTGTATTTTATTTAACTGTGCAGGAAGATAAATTTAATTGTTTTTTCTTATGTTAGGTGTCAAACACTCAGACCTGTCTCGGTGGTCCAATGGCCGCAGTAGGCGCCTGCTGTGCACGAAGCTGTGGGTTCGATTCCCACACAAGACAAAACTTTGTGTGACTCATAAAGTGTTGTTCTGAGTCTGGGTGTAATTTGTGCCGTTAAATTACACCCAGACTCAGAACTAAAAATATACTATATTATTGTTTATAGTTTATGGCTGTAGACTTCTATAAGGTAGAGGTCCTTCCCCAATCGGATTTGCTCGCTTGTACAGAGCCCTAAGCAGAAAGATATTTAAAAATATCGCAGGTGTTTCGAAATTTTATAAATTCACAGCACTATGACAGCAAATCCATCAAAGAAGTGAACTGTTAATCGGTAGGTCGTGACTTCAAATCTGAACTTAACTAGAATGATAGAAATACCTGTGTAGTCTGCTTATACAATACAATAAACAAAAGGAGATACAAAATAACATACATCCAAAAAGAAAAAGAAAAATACTGTTGAAAAAATCATCAGGTGTAAAAATGCTATTAGTTTTTAATAGCAACCCATATATGTTCCACTGCTGGGCACGGGTCTCCTCTTGTTTATTAAGAGAGGGAGAGAGAGAGAGAGAGTTTTTTTTTTAAATACCCTCTCTCGCTGTCGAAGTTAAAAAATGCATCATACAATATTAACCATAACATTACAAATGCAAAAGTTTAGATGTGCCAGAACGGTTATATGGATAACCGTTCTGGCACATCTATAGATTTTAGTCTGAAATAGCACATAGGCTATTTTTTTCCTAATAAACTACTTCTTTATTAAACTAGACCATGAAGGCCAGTGTTATATTTATATCAGTATAATTCCTTACATTAATATTATTAAGTATACGGCGAACTTTTAATCATGAATCTGATAAGGGTACATTAACATAGCCAGAAGACGTAACTGATTACAACAAAAATTCTATACAGTAGATATTAATTAATTAAACGTTCACGTCAGCGAGAGAGATAGAATGAAATAGCAACAATTACATCGAATTAAATCGAATACATTGCTGGCTAATTGTATAGTGTTGTTAGTAAACTGCGTACATAATCTTCAATGGATGAGTGAGTCAACGATAGCATCAGCTTCGCGAGGATAAGATGAGAACACTAATTATGTTTCTATGGTGCGCTCGCGCAGGGAGGGGCGGCATTCCGCCGGTGCGTTGACCCCACACACAGACCACCATACAAGTAGAGTATCAAAAAAATATAAATTGAAATATATATTAATGATTTCTATTAATTATCAAATGTATAATAAATTATATCAACTTATGAATTATGTTATTTTGTGAAATTTAAAATTAGTAGGTATTAATTGGGATCAAAATGGCGCTTGTGTTTTTACACTTTGAAGATATTTATTATAATTAATGAAAAGATTGTTTTTTGACAGCTGAATGGCAGATCGTTCTAAAATTATATCAATTGAATACGAATTAACTGATAATACTGAAAACGAATGTGTTACATTTTGTTGTTACAAGCACTGAATGTCATAAAATTTACTCATAAGGATAATATATTCTATGTCTGTCAATTTAAGACTTAAATTTGAATTAAACGAAATGGGGTAAATTCTTCTATGTATTAACAACAAATTGGTCTAACTGCCGAAACTGAAGTGAACTTGTCTATAAATCAGCTGCTAGGTATAGATGTCGGTCGTAAACATTGTTTTTTATATAATATTAAACGTGACATACTATTTTATCTAACAATGTCTTACATGCATATTTTATTTTTGACATTTGTTTATTTGCATGCGCTAATATGACAATAACAAGTAACTCCTGGGTTTCCCCGATAACTTACAATTGGCAGATGAACGAATGAATGAATGAAATGTCAAAGATTCAGCTCTCAATGATTCAAGCGTCGCATCGTAGACATGTCAAAAAGTACTGTCCAATCGTGAAAAGTATGTTATGTAACTTACTTTTCATGTACGATAAATTGCTGTAACAACAATTTTAACATTCACCTTTTTTAAAAAATTGCAGAATTAAGTTCTCACTACATAACATTGCTATTCGAAATAAAACATTATTTATATAAAGCACTTGTCATACGTTACAACTTAAATGTATGTTTAATGTTCTTTTTAAATTCAATGAACGAACAGAACGTTTTAAATTCTAAATCATTCACCTCTGCTACTACCATATAACACACTATACAATTTTTCTTTTTTTTTTGCTTGCCAACTTTTACAAATGGCCTGTCTCAATCATTCTGGTTGATAAATCTATGGCGTAGCAGATGATATACAGTATCACAGTATACAGCGCAAATGTGCTATCTCTGGCTATTCGTTTGAGACAATCGTGTTCCGTTGTACCTTTGAAACTTTGACGTACACTGATGTGATTTAAAAGTATATTGACGTGTTGAAAGACCTCTTTTGTTTCGATTTGAATTTGGATGAATTCAACGCTCATTATCCTTTTGTTTTTGTTCTATAAAGAGTATGTTGTCACATATACAAAGATAGCTTGAGATTATTATTAACGAATTCGGTAGATCACAGTAGGCAGGTTCGTCATTATGAACAAAATTTGACAAAATAGGGAAATCTTAAACCAACTATCCAAAAGTGCTTATGCAACAGCACTGAAAATGCTTTCAAAAATTAACTTGATACCATATTGCCGTAGCCATATAACGGAGTAAAATTACAAAAATTACAATATTAAACTGTTGACTGTAAGAGATGAAGATATACCAATCTAGCAATCAATTTGCGGGGCGGTTTCTCCACTTGGACACACACCGCTCTAGTGGACTTTTGTGTGTGAACTTCTTGTGATTATTTCAACCAACCTAAGTTCTTCCAGAAAACCAGCGGAAAAGAGCCCGTTTTTTTAGAGTCTGTGCTCTATGGTTTTAACATTTAATAAGAACATAGGCGAATGCCCTAATCTAGATCTAGATGTATCTTGATCATCAATAAATGTATCTATAGCCGGACTTTTAATTATCTCTGTGTACAGATAATGTCATCAGTAGCTTCAATGTTCCCGCTTCTTGACTCCTCCAGGCCTCCCCCATTATTTTCCATTCCTGATTTTAAAAGACAACTCCCGCACTAGAGAACAAGCTCTGTGTCGCGGGGGACAGTACAATTTGCACACCATTCTATTAACTGCAAAAAATAGTAGCCAGAGTATCTTGTCAATTTTTCTGATGGCTCCACAGTAATTAATGAATTGGCTTTAGTAAACGTATTGACCTCAATGGGTTCATTAGTAAGTAAATAAATGAGTGTGACTTAAACGTAATAACTAATGTAAGTGGCCCCCGACTACTTTATATTCGGGGAAAAGGATCAGCCTACTTATGCATCTAAAAGCATGACTTGAACTACCTGAAAACAAAAACTATTGTGCACCAAATCTGACAAAAGATTTGACCTAAATATAACTTCACAGCGCACAACTTGCCACACCGGAGCAGTTTAATTGAGCTGTTACTTGGAAAGTTTAATATTCATAGTCTCATTGCAACCTTTAACTTTATGATTCGAGCCTTAACAACTGCAATGTAAGGCCTACGCATAACATCGTAACCTAATTTCCTAGATTTGCTCTTTCATATAAGCTGTTTCCCGTGGCTGTGCCCGCGTAAGCTAAAACAAATGTACCTTATGGGAACTGTAGATAGAAAACTCTTCATTGTACACCAATTACATTTTGATAAAACATTATTTATATTAATTTGGCATTAAGTCCGCCTTTACCAAATTTGTGTATAAAGTTTTAAATAAATAAATAAATATTTAAACTCTGTTATGTACGATGCTCTATCGCTAAAAGCATTTCTTGCAGACAACCTTTGGATGGACAGAAAAGAAAGTTAAATATAATAAAGAAAAGTGGGAGGGTTTTGGTGTTATGCAATTTTACATTTTTTTCGGGATCAAAAGTAGCCTGTAGCTATTCGAGACTATAATCTAACAAACAAACATCCATCCATCCAAATTTTCACATTCATAATACTAGCTGTTGCCCATGGCTTTACCCACGTGATGGCGATTATAATTATTGCAGTATAAACAACCCTAGTTCCTCCCTTAGAATACTATCTATTCCCTTGCTAAATTTCATTAAGATCCGTTCAGCTGTTTATTCAAAAAAAACTTTAGAATATGGAAAATTTAAAGGTAACAAACAAGCAGAGTTAATTTCATATTTATAATATTAGTATAGATATGGAAGTAAGAATGCATAGTTGATGCGATTTTCTCATGGTAGATAGAGAAATTAGGTTCATTATGCTGTTAATGTTTTTATCTGGCAAGTGGGTTAAACGACTTGGAAATGATGCTGATTAACCCATTTCCATGATCGAAGCATAAGCGTAGATGTTATTTTATGTTAATTTTTTGCGTGATGGTTCTCATTTGTATATGGCAGTGTGATTAGTAAACGGTGTTGGAATTGTAGTTATTAGTTGTCTACTTAAGGAATTTAGATATTAACACTTTCTAGAACAGATAAAGTCTTTACGTCACGACAATAAAAATGCGGGTTAAGCAACCAAGGGTGCGGTAACCCTATAGATGGGTGACCGCATAGTGGTAATTCATCTGAGCGTCTCCGTGCTTCGGAGGGCACGTTAAAAGTCGGTCCCGGCTGTTAACAGTCGTTAGATCACGACAGAGGCCTAAATATGAGCGATCTAAATAACTCTGTCACCAGGTTGGCCACTAACCAAACGATAAGAAGAAGAAGATGACAATAAAACATAATATTGTGTCTACTTTACTGTCCGCGAAAGGATACGTGATAATATTTCGAATATTTTTTCGTGCTTATTACGCCCGCAAAATTCCTTTTGGATGCCCTTGGATCCCATTGGTTTAAAGTTTACACGAAGAAGGAATGAAAAAAAAAATATATTTTGAATATTATTTTTTTTACATTACTTCTTTGTGTAAACACGAATTACAGTTGAATGTTGATCGTTGGGCGACCTTTAGTTACAATAAAAGTGTCTAACTGCAGAGAGAGTTAAATAAAAATATCTTAATAGATTAATTGAATTGCGTTTATTGCTATAAGCATGCACTCCACCATCCACGATGATGAGCAGTGACATAATAGGTTACATACCTTAGAAAACTCTCGCGTATTGCTGACCCGATTTAATTAATTTAGGAATTAATAGTAGGCGTTTTTTAAAGAAACGGTTTTTTTACCTCTAACAAAAATCCCTGATGGTACAGATTTCGGCAGCTCGTAAGTGATACCCCTGGTATTTTAACTGGTTATTATAAGGTAGGCCGAATGCTTGTTTGCCTCCGAATCCATTTAATTTATGTGTTAAAGACTCACATACGGTTACTACGTACATGTTTTTTTTTTAAATAGAGTTGAATTTCGCCTTCTCCCGACTTATGTAGTTATGAATAACAGTTTACAAAAAGCACAAAACGTATTTAATCAAAGTCAATATACAATTGAGGATTAAAATAAAATTCATGGTTGGTCGCCATTTTGAAATGTACCTACAATTCTTTTTGTCGCTAAATGTGTGACACAAAAACTTTGTTGACCATAGATGACCTCAAATTTATAATTTTATATGGTACTTATAATATTTTAACAGATTACTGCTACAAAAAACTATACAAGCTCTTGCACGCGGCTTTGCGTGCATAAGTTAGTAAGTTTTTTTGCGTAATTAAGAATCATGGTTGTTGAGTTTTTTGTTTGAAATTTTTGAATGTCTGTAATCTTTACTTGTCTAGTCAAGTTTAGATAGTATTATTTTAAACTATATTTTAAGATCACTGATGAATGCGATGTATATATATACATATATGATATGTCTCACAGGTGGGCATACATCTGCCAGCCTTTACAAAGAGTGCTGAGTAGGCTTAGGTCTTTGGATGATAGATAGATATATATTATTCGTTTTTTTTAATCTGCTAGGTGGCGTGCATTTCGAGAGGCCTCTGTCCAGTAGTGGACTGCGATAGGCTTATTATGGTGATCATGATGATGGTGGATCCCTCAAGTTTTTGTTCCGCGTGGGAATCGAACTCATAACAATTTTAAGCCACTGAACCAACCATGCATTTAACTTAAAATGACTCAAGTTTAACATAACTTACATACTTAACTACTTCACATAAGTAGGTATAACTGATTTATATGCTTATTTGTCATAATGTAAATGTAATATGGCGTCGCAAAACAATGTCCTTTATTCACATTGAAATACACTGATTGTATGCTAAATTATTAGGTTCGATGCTCGATTGATGCTCTTCATAATTATTTTCTTTATGTGCTTGGGATTTAATATGAAACTTATTTTAACTTCTTTGTTTTTTTATTGGTATAAGCTAAATTGCAGGATGCAATAATAGTAAGTGACTCAATAAGTTAAAATCTGATAGAACACAACTGTGTATATACAACTATATAATATTAGTAGAAAAGTTAAGTACTTCCAATTATAATTATAAGTAATAATCTGTCAAAATTGAAACTGACACCAATGGCTGACAGCTACAAAGAAGTTTCAATTCACTTTTTAAAATAACATTATATTTTTTAAAAACAGAACGCACATAATTCATGCGCGTGTCGCATTTAACACACCTCATAATTTTATTCCTCGTTTTGAAAAAGGAATTTTTAAAAATATCACCAGTTACATCTTTAAAAGTGGTCGTAATTAAAAGTATTAAAGCCTTTCTGGTGTACTGATTAAAGATTGCTATAATATAAGTTGTACGGTAAAATATTGCGTGGCAACTTAAATAAATGTATTATGTTGTACGAAAAGATTGTGGGACAGAAAGTTTTGATAGTAAGTTTGCGTTCAGTAATGAGTTGTGTGTTAATTCAGGTATGATTTGGAGGTGTGAATCTCTCTTCGGGTCTTGCCGAAGTTTCTGTAACACGAACTTGCATATATTAAGTTTAAGATTTTCATCTTTGGACATACATTTTGTCATTTTGGATTCAGTTTCTGTGAATTTTTTAATCTATTTTTTATGAAGTCATTATTTTAGCTTTGCGTGGTACGACTACCCTTTCAAAATGAGAAAGTTATACTGTACAAAATTCAAATAATCATTAGACATAGCAATACGCCCCGGAGCCCTGATTTCGCAAGCCTATGCTATATATCGGACATAGTCCTAGACTCTTTGCTGCAACTGAAAACTCAATAACTGCTAGACTCGAGAATTAAACCTAGTACCTCTCGATATCGGCTGCAAACATAAGTGCAAACGGTCGTGGAACCAACGAGCCAGCTAAAATACTAAAACTTTTTTCTAAACTTCATAGAGTTCTCAATTATTACCATTTAATATGAACTAGTTGTTGCCCGCGGCTCCACCCGCGTGGATGTCGGTTATCGCTGTAAAAAGTAGCCTATGTGTTATTCCAGACCATAGTCTATCTCTGTACCAAATTTCATCCAGATCCGTTCAGTAATTTTTACGTGAAAGAGTAACAAACATCCATCCATCCATCCATTCTTACAAACTTTCACATTTATAATATTAGTAAGGATGTGATAACAATAAATTATTCTTATAGATATATTTCTATCAAATCTAAGTGCAGATATAATCGTAAAAATAAAAATCAATTACGTAGTTTTTGTTGTCTATTAACAATATCGGTGTACCTAAAATAGGCATAGATATCTATCCTCATTGTCTATCATTCCATTTTTAAACTCGTCATTGTATCTAACATAATCGACTGGTAGTAAAAAAATAGTATTACTTAACAATAGATTTAAACTTATTCACTTGATAGGCTTGTTCTTTTTTCAAAAAAATAAATTTTAGTTAATGAGTTTTGAATAAATAGATATTCACTTTTGTGAGGGATCCTGACATCGTGTCTTTTGCTTCGTACTCTCGAACATGTACGAGCATGGCTTGTTGGTCTAGTGGTAAGTGACCCTGACTGCTAAGCCAGAGGTCATGAGTTCGATGCCCATACGAGATCAAACTTTGTGTGATTCATATTTGTTTCGAGTTTGGGTATAATTTGTATCTCTAAATTGTATATTTGTAGTCTCCCGCTACACAGGGCTAGTTCCCTAATGCAGGAATTGTCTTACTAAATAATAATAATATATTTATTAGACAGAATATTGTTCCTTTTTTTTCTACGAGCATTTTATTTGCGCGTTGTCGAACCTCATTTATAACGGGTAATTAGTATAAGGTCACTCTCATAAAGTCAAATTCTCATAAAGTCATATTTTCATAAAGTCATACTTTCATAAAGTCATACTTTCAAAAAGTCAAACTAGCATTATTTAATAATATAATGTTAGTTTAAAAAAAGTTAGATAGAATAAAAATAGATAGAATATAAATAAAAATAACGGAAATAAGTAATAAATAAACTGTACTTTTCGGTTTAATTATTGCACGCATAATGTAATGCTATATGGTCTTTTTTTGTTTTATATAACTCAAATATCTTGTAATGGTTATTAGTTCATCCGTTTCGTTATGTAATAGATATAAATACATAGGTATAAATAATAACTGGTTTTGTATGTGTATTTAATGCTTATAAGAACGTGAACATCTCTTTGCCATCATCAGTTTGATTACGTATCTTCTTCAGCTCTCTCTGAATTTTAAAATGTCATTGACTCATGTTATTGTCATTGATTGCGAAGAAAAAATGTATTATACAATATGGCATATGGCGCGCCTGATGGTAAGTAGTTACTACGGTAACTACTTACCATCAGGCGCGCCATAGGCTACGGACTATGGACGCTTGCAATATCTAAAGTATAGTATAGTGTTGAGGGCTCAAAACATTTAAAAATATTTTTTTTCCGAACCGGGATTGAACTCTATCCAGAAAATTCCAATATTTAGATTTATTAGCCAAAACGGTTATTTTTACGATATATTTTCAAATTGAAAAGCTGCTACTAAAATAAAAGCAACCTCAATTTTTAAAATTATTTAATATTAACCAAAAATTCAAATATACGATTCATACAATCCTTCACTCACTCATTTATTTACACATTCGTTCACTTTTCAATATACGAATGTTGAGACGCGGAAAGTTGCTTTGCTTTGCTTTATAAAAAGTTCATACATCTGTTGATGTTCAAAACGTAATGTCATCCATCAACATCATCTGCATGTGCTTGACCTTGCCGAGTTACCAAAGAGGTTTTGTTACAAAAAAAATACAAAAACTCTTTAGAATAAACTACACAATGAGAAAATGCCGTTTCGATGTTAAGGCGAAGTTTGTAAGAAAGTTCGGAGTGCAATCTAAAATTATTTATTTGATTTATTTATTTATTGAATAGAACGGTAAAAAGTCCACTTACACTACTCACAAAATTATAAAGGTATTAGAGTAACAGCAAAACGCAAAGGAGTGCACTAATGTTTGTTATTAGATTATGAATGAAATGTCAAAAATATTTCAAAATACCTATATATTTTATGAATTGGCTATCATGTCAAAAGATGATGGGCCTATTGGTCTAGTGGTAAATGACTCTGGTTTTGATTGCTACATTCGATAAAGCTTTCAGTGATGAGTACGATTATTTAACCTATATCTGAGTGTATCTTATGTTTATAATATGTATGAAATTTAACTTCATCCTTTTGTTCTGAGTTACAGATATACATAGTTTCACATTTCTATTAGCAGGTATTAAAAAAATAATGTACCACCTACGTACTAAGATTGAAAGTCATTTTCAATAAAGCTCTTCCCCTTAAGACCCAGCTGTGCGTTGTTCCGACTTACAAATCGTCGATTGAACTGATAAAAACACCATTAAATTAATATTACCGATTTTTTACTCACCATAATAGTTTCATACTGATGAAACAGCACAAAACTTGATACAAATTGTTCGCATTCTATTAAAACATCTATTTATATCTTACAAAAGATAATAACTGCCACAGCAGCGGAATTACCGATACTAAGATAGCGAGCTCTATTTCATCCTTTGCACTTTTTTAACAAGCATTTTACACAGAAAAAATGTTTGTAATTTATTACCTTAATTAAAAATTAATGACTGTCGTATAAGTATTGCAGATTTTTGTTCGTTTTAGACTTGTTTTACGACTTAGAATTTACTCAGGACACTAAATTATAAACTATAAATAATAAGGGTACAAACATAGTAGAGCAGACAGCGGAAAAGCTTTACTTAGCGGAAAAAGGTTATTTAAACCTCTTTCTTGCAAAGCTTATTTATCCTCTTTCTCCCGCTATTATCTGCTACCACTTTATTCATATTATATACTAAAGTAGTTGTATGTTTTTGTCTGCAACGTAAGGATAGGGTTGCGGTCGATAATGAGGTCCGGATTTAAGTTTTTCTAAAAAAAGGCAGAGTCAGATATATGGCAGAGACCACACCTTTGAAACTCGGAGAATACATAAAGACGGTCATTTTAATCATCACAGTTGGACTATAAGAGTAAAATAATAAATTGTGCGCATGCATAAGTGCCGTAAATAATGTCCAATGCCAGCTAGTCTCTTCTTTAGATTGGCTGCTTTAGAAAAAAAGTTACCACGAGCTCCATTCTTCCTTACTAAGGATAAGCAAAGTGACTGACTCCAGTTTCGGAAAAAGCGCCTCTAAATTTAAATACCTAAGATTCGTTTATCCCGTAGCTTTTCCGTGTAGTTGCTTTGTTTTTCCTTAGCAGGGCGGTATTACTCGCTGACGTATTCCGCTCTCCCGCTCTCCGCTACCACTGTGTCTGTGCACTAACTTACAGTGTATGATATAAATCGCTGTAAATTCAATTAGTCCGTACCCCTGATTTTAATAACCTAATTAAAATAACATTAATAAATTATCTAATATCCTGCTGCCTCTGTTGGTTTATTAAAATTGCATAATCATTTTTGTAACAGCTTGTTATTTATATGTATCTTAAATAGATTTACATTGGATGACATTGTAGGGATCTGTTGAGATCATAAGTTTATGTTTTTAGTAACTTGTTAAGTTGATGGTAAGCGAAACTTCAATGTAATCATACATTGAAGTTTCGATTACTAATTATATACTCAACTAGCTTACTGGCGAACTTCAGTTACATTCTAAACCTCATTATAGAAACTGGTGTATACCCTGAAAAATTAAAAATTTCAATTATTAAACCGATGCATAAAAAAGAGAGTAAAGAAAACATGAATAACTATAGACCTATTGCCCTAATACCAATCTTCTCAAAAATCTTTGAGAAGTACATATATAATGTATTTGTTAGATATTTTGAAACCCACAACATTCTGGCTGAAGAGCAAAAGGGATTTAGACAGAACAAGGGAATAAATCTGGCTATATATGAATTTTTGGAAATTGTTACAAACAATGTTGACAAGCGAACACCTATCTGCGCCATCTTTATGGATATGACGCAAGCTTTTGATTACGTGGTACATGATATCTTATTGCATAAGCTTGAAATATATGGAATAAGAGGCAATACTTTAAAACTAATTGAATCTTACCTTAAAAACCGCATACAATATACACAATATAACAAAATCAATATTAAAACTAAAATGGAGGAAACATACCTGTCAAGGGGACGTAAAATACAATATGGTGTCCCGCAAGGAAGTGTATTGGGTCCATTACTCTTTATAATATACATTAACGACCTTCCAAATACAAATTCAAACCCAATGACACTCTTTGCTGACGACAGCACTGTTGCAATTAAGTGTGATGACAAAACATCTTATAGGCATGATATAAGCAGTACCCTAAACGCAATCATTAAATGGCTAGACACTAACAATTTGAAAGCAAACATAGGAAAAACTAAAATAATCCATTTTAATCAGCGTGTTAATGCAATCCAACCTCAGATTGACTATAAGGGTGAACCTGTGTCTGACGTGCAGACAACAAAATTTCTTGGTCTTATTGTTGATAGTAAGCTAAACTGGAAATCACAAATTGAAACACTATGTAAAAGAATTAATAAATCAGTTTATGCACTAAATGAACTTAAAAAAAACTCAAATGTTAATACCTTGTTAACTGCATATCATGGTTTAGTTGCTTCACTCTTGAGATATGGTGTAATTTTTTGGGGAAACTCGACTGACATAGATTTAATCTTTAAAGCACAAAAACGGTGCATAAGGGCTATGTTTGGGCTTCAAACAATTGAAACCTGCAAACCATTTTTCCAGGAGTATAACATTTTAACTCTTCCAAGCCTATATATTTATGAGGTCTCGATATTTGTTAAGGTCAACCATAACTTATTTACATTGGCATCAGAAGTCAGTAATAGGCGACAACGTGACCCATTTCGCCTCTGTATGCGACGTACCTATACCACTTTAATGCACAAAAGTGTGTTTCACATGGCTCCTGTAATCTTCAATAAATTACCTAAAGAAATAAAGGCAATGAATACAGCTTTATTTAAGAAAAACCTTAAACGCCTTTTAGTTAACAAATGTTATTACAACTTGAACGACTATTTAAACGACAATTTCTCCAAACTTAAGACCTTATAATAAATCAATTAATTTAAATAAATATGTATCTTTAAAATTATTAATATAAATTGTAATAATTGACAAAACATGACATTGAAATAATTTCATTATTATTAATATTAAATAAATAATCTATACAATGGTAAATTTAAGAAGGACATTGCATTAATTTAATATCTTAAAATACACTTTCATCTAATTTTATATGTATATTTCAATGACAGTTTTGATTTTTACCACCCATAATTGTATACATTTTGCATGCCTTACGGTAGAATCACTTGAAACATGTACATGTAATAACACCTTTGATTGTAACAGTGTTTCTTGCAGAAAATAAATGATTTGATTTGATTTGATTTGATTCAAACCGGCATTTTTTTCTTGAATATTTTCTTAAATTTTCTTTTATACAACCTTTTCATGACAATAAAAAACATAAAAAATCATTTCATTTTGACGTCTCATTTTTATGATGGTTTTATTTTTATTTTGATAGATAAGGGTGGTAAAATTGTTTTTTTTAATGACCCTTTTCATCTACTAGCCATGTATCGCATGGGACTTTTCAAACATACAATTAACGGACACAAAATAGATTAAAATATAAATTAGAACATAGAATCTAAATGCTTTACTATTATTTATAACATTTATAATTATATTTAAGACAATTGCAATCTTTCACAAGACTATGATATAACATACATATTCTAGCTAAAAATATATATTTAAATACAAGTTTTCTAACTCTATCGTGTAATTCTAGCCACAATATGTAATGAAGATGCTCATTTTTTGTTCCTGCTGCAGCCATGTCAGGACGTAGCCTGTAATTTTCTTAATTCATATAATCCTGAAGTTGGAAGCAACGTGCCGTGTATTGTGCGAGCACAGAACCCCTTACCTTGAGCCTTAGAGGGTGTAATTAAAAGATTTAAATTGGAAATTATGCCGCAATATTATAATGACGATGTACTTTATAAAATCTAGAAACTTAAGAAGTAAAACCTCATTTCTCAGTTGCTTCAGCTCAAAGAATAATACACAAAATTCTTAAATGAATTATTTTTTATGCAGTCGAATTTTAGAAAAACTTTATTCAAATGTTAATCAAATTTCATTTATTATAATTATTTATTGCTAAAAACTGCCTTGCGAGGCTGCTCGTCTGGTGCTTGCATTGAGCAGGCAGTCGGTCAATCAGTCTGGCAGGCAACGTTCAATTTGGCTCGCGACGCAAATGCTTCTCTAGATGTTGCCTCGCGAGGAATGCCGTGAGAAGCAGACTCGTGATATTGACACCCGCCTCAACTATTATATACAGCAAAGTCACTGCCCACGGTAAAATTAGTGCCTTCTTTAAACAAAAAAAAACAGACACCTATATTCAAGCCTCTATTCAACTTAATTGCTAAAAAATCTCACCCACCGATATAATATTCTAATATTCATTTATATTCAACAAAGTAACAGGCGATAAGAAAAGGTCAACCGACATTGTCTTCGGGAATCATTTAGAAGCTCTTACGGTACTTTGTAGGCAATTTTCTGACATGTACGGTCGGCAACACAGATAAGTATTCATTAATAAACGGTCATACTGGAGCGTTCCCGGTAATGGCAGACAGTGCCCTCTGTCGTAGTGCTTCAGAAATTAATTAGATACGGTCTCGAAGAGATTGTACGGTCGGCAGAAATATTGCAAAGTAATGTGTGATAAATTGTGATGGGTTGTTTAAGGTCGTTTATTTATTAAGTTTGTACCAAATTAAGGTTAGATTGACTGTGACAAAATTGACTGATGTAGGTCGTTTTTTGAAGAAAAGGTACCGTAAAAGCGCGGAAGCCTAACTGGGGAAGGACATTGACCTTATAGAAAAAAACAGCCAAATAATTAGACACGGTGGTGTAGTAGTATTTCTGTGTATCACATATACGCCCAGTGCTTATTTTAGGGATGCTTTTTAAGTTCCTCCACCAGATTTCCGATACCCAAAGGTAACACAAAATCCTAATCTATACAAGCATTTTTTTACTTTATCTTTTTGAAAGGTACGCGTTAGTGATGCCATATGTGTTGCAAGAATGCAAAGGCATTGGTAAGTGCTTACGATCAGGCGGGCTGTGTTTGGCAGATTAGTATTTAAAAATACCGTATTCTACTTTTTATTCTGCTAACAGTACACAATATACGCGGCACAAGGCATAGATAAGTGTAAAGTTATTATTAAGTAAGTAAGAAAGATATGACTAAGATTGAAGGAATCCTGCTCTTGAATAACTGCTTCGGTAGTTTCAAAGATTATAGGCTCATGTTGCTCTCATTTAGTTTAAAATGGAGGCTACTGAGTTTGTTTTTTCAAAGACAACACCTGTACTGAAGAACAGCCACGCCTAGTTGCAAAGAACTTTCAAAACAAACGATTAATGGATACAAACACAGACTCTAAATAAATCTGTGGGTTACACAAATACTTCTTTCGTATGAGGTGACTACTTTATAAACTAGGCAACACGTCAGGGAGTTCATCCTCACATCCTTGGACCTCAAACATGCCGTACCGTAAGATTCCAGAGGAATTTCTTACCACGTACGAATAGGCTGTGGAATGAGCTCCCTGCCGAGGTTTTCCCAAGAGACTATAGCATGGGGTTCTTCAAGAAAGGAGTTATAAGGTTTTTAAAGGGTCGGCAACGCGTGAGTAACACCCCTGTTGTTGCAAACGTCCATAGGCTACGCGGTAACTGCTTACTATCAGGCGGGCCATATGCTTGTTTACCACCTTGGTAGTATAAAAAAAACGTGTAGTCAACATTGAATCAAATCTTATGATATTATGTAAATATTTATTGTAAGCACACAGATTTTTATGTAAGTACAATATTATTTAATCTGAATCTAATTAAAAAAAAAACAGTACATTACTTTAGATTTTGTCCATTATTTTTGGTATCCTCATGCTATAGTAACATATTCTGGAAAAATATTTACTTACAAAATATTTTTATATTTTACAGCAAAATCCTTGACGTGATAAAATATTATGTCTATTTAAAATTATCGAGAAAGAAGCTTAAATTCCAACATCGATCCATCGTTTAAGGAAATTGCGGCCGCGTCGATTCGACACGAAAACTTCATCAACACGTGCGTGCGCGCATTGCAAAATGGCCGCCTAACAAAATGGCCGTTAGGTACACTTGCGGCTAATAAAATGCAGATAATAGTTTTAATATCATTTAAGTCTTGTTTTATTTAAGTTGAATTTAGTTTTTTTAACAAGCAGTAGTACTAGTAGTAATACTGCCGGGAGACTCGGAACAATAAAATAAATGTTTTTTTAAGTGAAAAGTAGCGTGGTCACCACAAACGTAATATTAATCAAATACAATGCATTTTCCAGCTTGGCAGATTGTAATGAAGTCGACTATGTGCGAGTAATAATCCTGGCATTAATTATGCGTACATAGTGGCCTTCTTAGTAGAATAAAAATATCATAATATTTATATAATAATATTGTGTTTTTCTTGTTGCAGGTAAATTTTAAATCGACTCACATCAGTATAGCCGAAAACAATAATGACGTAAACCATAGTAAGTATTGATAAGCTTATTTTTAGACCCATAACTATAAAATCTTGATGTTTCAATTTTTAAGGGTGGCTAATGCTTTTACTGCTACGGTAACCGATTACCATTAGGTTGATCTGGTCAAGTTTGCCACATAAAAAATAGTAAGGACGATGTAATTGCTCAGCGACAAAGTCCTTTTAATAAATTAAAAAAAATAGTACGTAGTTCAAGAGACATGTTTTCCTATGTTCTGATAAAAGCAATATGAAAGAGGTTTTAGTCATGAGGATATCTGTGCTGGGAATTTAATCTAACTACCATAGCAGTTTACACTTTACGCTATTGAGGCAGATACAAAGTACCGTATAGTTATCAAAAACGAGGTTAAACGGAGTCTTTATAAGTTATAAAGTATAATAAATACTTGTAATCATGTGTCAGGCAAGTAATGGGTAGTTGTGGGAGCTTATCATTATGGTGACTGGAAAATTAATGAATCGAAATTTCACTAACGCTTAGAGCCCAGATTATCTGGTAAGAAAATGCTTTTATCTCAAGTTAAATGGCTACTGAAGGGAATTATTAGTTGTGAAAGAGCTTTGCTATTCACTAACTGTATTTTGAAGATAGTTTTCATAAGTGTTTGACTGATTCTTTGACTAACTTGTCTGTTTTCGTGGTTAGTGAGTCATCTAATCGAAGCCACGACGCTTGGCTTGACTGCCCTAATATCGTAAATGACTGCTATACTCTTCTTCTTCTTATCGTGTGGTTAGTGGTCAACCTGGTGACAGAGTTATTTAGATCGCCCATATTTAGGCCTCTGTCGTGATCTAACGACTGGTAATAGTCGGGACCGACTTTTGACGTGCCCTCTGAAGCACGGAGACGCTCAGATGAAATACCACTTCACCCATCTATAGGGTTACCGAGCCTTTAGTAGCTTAACCCGCTGATCGTTTACCGAACAGCGAGTGCACTTGGCTATGAGCGTCTTTGTACTAAAATCCTTGGGTTTGATCCCCATACTATACTTTTCATCAAAGCTAGGTCGTGGCTTCGATTTCTGCCTGCATTGAATTGGTGTATGTGTAGTGTATATGTATTTGTAAAGTCTTCCGCATCACAGGGCTTGCTACCTAGTGCGGGTGTTATCTTAAAATCTTATAAAGACAACATATAAGTTCTAGTTCCAACAAATCTAGCTCCGCTTCACCTCGTCTTGGCGACGGTCCATGTTAAGCACTATAAACCATATCTCTCTATAGCCGGTTCTTTGATATAATAAGCTATTTAAAACAGGTTAACTTGCACGAAAGTGATGTATAGTGTCCACACTTGAAGTTGAAATACCTATAAATATACAACGAGGTAATGACTCGTATGGTTTTTATATGAGGACATACTAATGATCAATTTGTAGGACAAGTTGGAGAACTTGTTCGGTGTGGCTGAGCCATGTCGAATATCTGATAGAATTGTACTTAAGATTTCTTTTAATTTAGAGTTTAGAATAAAATTGATTGAATTGTAATATGAAAAATAACCTTTATCATGTCAGCCGAAATATGTCCCTTGCTGGTCTCCACTTAGGATTTCCACAGCAGCCTGCCTCCCTGCCTGACTGCCTCGGTGGTCCAGTGGTCGCAGTATGCGCCTGCTGTGCACGAGGTTGTGGGTTCGATTCCCACACAGGACAAAACTTTGTGTGACCCACAAAGAATTGTTCTGAGTCTGGGTGTAATTTGTGTCCGTTAATTGTATATTTGTAAAGTCCCCCGCGACACAGAGCTTGTTCTCTAGTGCGGGAGTTGTCTTTTAAAAAAGAGAAGAGAAAGAGTTGGTCCTAAGCTGACCTTAAATATTTTTTAAGAGCATCAAAATTATTTCTGCCATTCTAGTTTAATTTTTTTTAAGTTTATGTCCAGCAGTAAACGAATACAGGCTGATTGATTGATTGAATATCCTTGTATTTCAATTTATTTTAGTCATTTATCTTGTTTCAGTTTACTGCTGAACAAAAGGCATCTTTTAATTTGCGTCATTAACACCGATTCCTCAGGATTAAATAAAAATAGATTTTTAGATAGGTACTCTAACACGAAATACGGTTCTAGCTTGATTAAATGTATTTTATGGGGACCAGACCCAAGCTTTGAGTATAGCAGTCATTTATAATACGCTATTGAGGCAGCCGAGCGTTGTGGTAGTATGAGTCTGCTAAATGCTGGCATCTTTTCTTTTTAGCCGTGTGTCACGACTGTGTTAGAAGTAATTAACTTGTTAAGTCGATATCTCAAGCAGGTATCCAGTCTACGCAAGCTTTAACACTAAATTTATTCCACAATTTTAATAGGCTTTTATAAAAAAACAACTAGATAACCACGCCTCTTTCCTATATGGTGAATTTATGAACTCGTAAGTTAATGGGAAAAATTGCCATATTTACATCACTGCTTGATTTTAATTGCTGATTTCATCATTCAGTTAGATAAATAGAGAGATAGTTACTATACCATGCTTATTCAAAGCTATGAGAAAATTTGTACTGAGTTGCCTTCAATCGTAGTCTTGCGTTTTGGTCCGACTACATAAACAACCAGAAAAAGAGGACGAGAAAGACCCTGAATCACATGGATGTCTGTAGTACGCCTCCGTTAATTTAAAATAATTATTATGTAGTAATACAGAGAACTAGGTCATCGGTCCACCTTGTTGGAGGCCTGCCCACGCTTCGTCTTCCAGTTCGTGATCGCCACTCTAGGACCGACGACCTGGTAAAGGTTGCGGGCAACCGATAGACAAGGTCAGCTCTAGACCGAGAGTTGTGGAAATCCTTGGAGAGGGCCTATGTCCAGCAGTGGATGTCTTTTGGCTGAGATAAAGAAATTCTAAAGACATGTCCCTCTCTCTCTCGATAGAGGAGAGGAGACCCGTGCCTAGCAGTAGGACATATATGCTATTATATAATTATTATTATAATACAGAATGGGATTGAACCAAACTCTGAATATAACTTTATAACATAGTAAAGTGTGGTATTAAATGCATTTAAACATTCATAGATATATGTGGGCAAGTATATCAGTTTATGGGGTCGTATGAAGGCACTAGAAAGGTTAAGTTCTTCTAAAATAAGTAACTTCTTTGTCCACCAGCCGCTTCAACCATAACGACTTTGCATATTATGATTTCTTACAGAATACGATCGTTTCAACGCCTCAGGTAATACGTTAAAATCCTGCGTTATTGAGCAAAACACCAAATCACTTACCAATTCGTAAAATAACAGAAAAGTTTTGTAGTAAAATATATTATTTATATTCAGTTTTACGAGTACGTGAAATATGTTGTAAAAGTAACATCGGTTCAGAGAAGGTCGATTGATTTTACTGTGATTACCTTCGCAAGGATATACAAATACATAATTTACGATTAGCAATCTTATTGCTATGTAACATAGTTTCGTTTACATTGTTACTGTTGTTAAAATGTGGTATTTTAAGTGTTGTGTCATTCTAAAATTAACTTTAATGCTTAGCATTTATAAGTTGATATTTGTATTATATCGTGAACTATAAAAGGGTCGTAGTTCGTATAATAATATATAAAAATGGTAGAGGTATATATTGTTTGTTAAAGTACAAAAATGTTGCTAAGTATACCATCCCTATATAGATATAGAGTCATCTCACCCGACCAAATCTCGGCCGATCGGGGGGGATGGCACAAAATAATTTAATTTATTTTTCTTGTCGTCGACTCGCACTTAAAATCTTTGCTGATTAAAAAAAACATTTAAAATCGATTTTAAATGTTTTTTTTTCTATTCTAGAGTTAAACAAAACTCTGGTATAAAGACTGCTTACCATCAGGCGTTACCGTCCGCTTATTTGTCACCGTAGTATAAAAAAGACACATGTAATAAATTTCATATCGCATAAACTTTAATAAGAAATCGTTCACCTAAAGCGCATGTTTGATATTTTTCTCCGCGTAAAGTGTATACGATCGTAAATGCATCGTAAAATTACAGTTCTATGTTATAGCTTTAGAAATAAATACTTTTTGGTTAAATGTGTTCCATTTATTAGCCATATACAAGTAAAAATATAGTTTGTAAGTAAGTGTCACGTTATCTATAGCCATTTTGTTTTTATGTCGAATATAAACTTGGATTGATTTCGTCGCGTTTTAATTTGTAGGAAACACCTGTGGCGTAGGCGCTTACAAAAAATTGATAGGTATTTAAAATAACATACAAAATATGTTCGTAAAATTCTTGTCATGATTTTTTCTATAGCTTCGACATTTCGTTAGCTATGTTAAAGCATAGTTATAGAGGACAGACTGGGCACAATTCCAAACTCTAGGCAGATACTGAGCATTACTCGATCAAAACTCAATAATATTTAACAGGACTCCGATATAAAGTGTAAAAGCTTGACAGTAGTATTTACAAGGAAACGATTTCGATGGTTCTGGAAAAAAAAACTGCTAATTATATAAACTTATTTGATTACACTGCCTAGCTCTGATAACATGGCTAACTTAGCCTAACAAAGCTAGCTTAACGTAAATATACACTTCTGCCTACCCTCCAGGAAAAATGACGTCATGTATCGTATTCACTCTTGCAAAATCTTTCTTTATCACAATTCAACGTGAACACAACAATCAGATATGCAATCATGAACAAAATAATATAATATCATATATTTGCATTTATCAATGGCATAATGCACAGAACATGCACAGATATTGCACAGAACATGCACAGGAAGTGTGAAGAGTGTGTTGTGGATAACTGCTACAGGATGTTAACGGTTTGTTTTGGTAACTAGCAACACTATTGGCGTGAGGCACAGCTTGAATATGTAAGGATGGTGACTGACTGAAAGCGTATAGCGGATTTGTGAATTAAGTTACCTTTTATTATTATTATTTTGTGTTATAAATTTCTTATTTATGTTTGCAATAATTACCCGTCACCATTGCAAACATAAATAAGAAATTTATAACACAACAATATTTCAACAAGTCAACATTTGGCCAGTGTGCCAGTGTGTGTTGTGCACACTGGCCAAATGTAAGAAGTGGATCAAATATACCTTTAAAATTTCTTTTCAGACACGTTGATTTTCTTTACCCCTAATTGTAAACCTATTCTAAATAAAAGAATAAAGACATTAAAAAAGAATTTTTTAGTTTTTTTTAATTTTTTATTTTATGCTCAATTTAAATTTAATTTCACAACTATTTTAATACTCATAAATTTCAAATAAAAATTAAAAGTTTTATACGATATTTGACTCTAAATCCGCTTCACGCTCTCTCTCTAACCACGTCCTAACAGAAATTAAAATAAACTACACTTATTGTCATACGTCGCATGTACAGGCTCAGCCCACAGAGTATGCAATAACATAAACTTCTCAGATGAATCACGGTATACTATTTGTTCAGCAAGTCTCGTAAGTTGCCAGCCCCTTGTTCGTCATAAGTTGCTAGGCAGGGGGTTTGATAAGCTGAACATTTGCATATACTGTGGCGTGACGAAGGATGGGAGTTTGCTGATAAGGCAAGCCCGTTTTTCATTACGTACTACGTAATTTAAGATTGATAATTTATAGGAGATTGGATTTGAAGGGTGTTCAGGTTTATGTTAATGATAATTTTTGTATTTAATTTAATATAATGTATATACACGTAATATATCTAGATTTTTTTTATTGATGTGATTCTAAGCTTTTAATGAATGCTTGTAAGTCAATTAAGTACTATAGAAAATATGAATAGATTTATAGATACGAGTAGACCAGGGCTTTAAGATAGGAGTTTCCCTGGGATAGGAATAAGTTTCTTTCAAAACGCATCCCTAAATGAGCGCTGGAGTGTACTCACACACAGAAACACAACTACACCGCTGTATGTAGTTATTTGGTCTTCTAAATTGTGTGGTGCCCTACCACTCTTAAAATATCTTATTATTAAGTCAAGCTTTTAAAAGTCAATTATATATTGTAGGGTTTTCTAATTTTTTTTTTTATTAGAAATCTTATATGATAAGAAGATAAGAAGAAGATCTGGACAACTCCCGCACTAGAGAACAAGCTCTGTGTCGCGGGGGACTTTACAAACATACAATTAACGGACACAAATTACACCCAGACTCAGAACAATTCTTTGTGGGTTACACAAAGTTTTGTCCTGTGTGGGAATCGAACCCACAACCTCGTGCACAGCAGGCGCATACTGCGGCCACTGGACCACCGAGGCAGTCACATATATAAAAATATGAAAAAATATACATATATAAAAATGAATCACTATTTCCCTTTGTTACGGTATCACGCGTAAACGGCTAGACCAATTTCGGTAATTCTTTTTTTGTTGTGTTTGTTATTGCCAGGGGACGGTTCTTATGTAAATAAAAAAAAAGTTGCGCTGAAAATTGTTTAACCCGGACGAAGTCGGGGCGTGTGTCCTTATTACAATTTACTATCATACAACTATTTGAACATCGTTGAGTACAAAATTAATATACCCTTCACAAAATCTAGCTCTCAAACGACGTCTTTATAGGGCTATAACTTGCAGTCTTAACTGTCAAGCATAACTGAACGTTTGCAACGGACCTAACGTAGATATTAGTCCTGGTTATTCACTGTCAGATCTACGGGGTAAAGGTCAGGTACACACTGACGATATATACTGAAATCGGACTGGTATTGTCAGTGGGTGACTTACCTTATTGCGTCTTGAAATTATTTAGAACGTGAGATTTTGAAAATTAGTTTTATGTTTTAAGAGAGGTAGGGCACCATACTAGCGAGCAAGCCCGAATGGGAAAGGACCTTACAAAAGCCAAATAACTACACACTGTAGTGTAGTTATGTTCCTGTGTATGAGTTCAGGTCGCCAGCGGTTATCTAGGGATGCGTCTTTATCAAAACGTTTTTCTATACCAGGGATTCTCCATCAAAAAACCCTGGTGTTCATTTTTGGATCGATAACACGCAAGTCATACCTCTGGTATTGCAAGCGTCCATAGGCTACGGTTACTGCTTACTATCAGGCGGGCCGTATGCTCATTTGCCATATAAGTAGTATAATAAAAGAGGACCAAGACGACAAGAACAATTAGGCTGTGGTCATATGATAGGTGGAAGCCCTTCTCCAGTTAGACTCACTCACCTATCTTGTATTTGCATTTTCATCTAAAAATTAATGTATCAAAAATAACAAAAGTATCAAAACAGTATATAATACATATTATATCCAAGTAGTTAAGCCTTTCTGCTTCTGTGCACACCTATTCGACGAAAGCTCTCATCGGTTATAACAGCTTAGCATTAAACGGCTATTTCCCAGTGGGTAGTGCCATAAGTAATGTTCTGCCAAAGGATTATCTTAGGCAGCGACAGTTCCTGAGTGACCATGCTTCCTAGGGTCCACCATCTTGAAATATGATCGGCCAATGGTGGTGGACGAGTTATGATATTGTAAATGCATTCCTTTGAGGTCTATGTCCAGCAGTGGACTGAAACAGGCTGATTGATTGATTGGTTGAAATGAGCTTTGAAATTTTTATTATATTAGTTGGCTTGCTATCATAATTACCTATCTTTACTTATATTATAAAGAGGAAATATTTTTATTTTTGTGTGTATGTTTGTTACTCATTGACGCAAAAACTACTGAAAAAATCTGGATAAAATTTGGCACATAGATAGATTATAGTTTAGAATAGCACATAGGCTACTTTTTATCGCGGTAACCGACATCGGCGGGCGGAGCCGCGGCCAACAGCTAGTAATTTATAATTGTATGTTTGTAAGTCTCTTGCGATACAAGGCTTATTCAAAAATTGACCGATGTCTCTTTATCCATTTATCCAGCGTGAAAATCACGGTGTGTGAAACAAATGATGTACCCTCTTCAGCATCACGCATGGAGAAGTGTAAGGCATTATTAATCCGTATGGAGAAGAATTGCAGAAATCAACTACTGTCGAAATTCGACTACCGGCCGGCTAATTCTCTAAGAAACAGCGATGGCAAACTGACAGTTGTGATCGCAAAATTGACAGTTGTGATTGCTCGGGGACGGCACAATCTATTGACTAAACATCAAAAAGGGCTCTTACGGAATACCGTTTTTCAATCTGACGGATTTTGCTCGGTTTTAGCGGTGGCTCGGTTTTTGCTCTTACGGAATACGCCTGCCGGTGACGTCAATAATATAATATGAATATTGATTCGTTTAATACCACGTAATGTTACTCATTAGCTCTACAAGTAAAATAGTGAAGTATCTTTTGTGAACAAAACCTGGCTCTAATACAGGTATAAACCATTGTATTTATTGAGGAACTCAGTGATTTCAACTAAATGAGGTTTTATTAGATTTTTATGATTTCCAGCCTAGCTTAGATTAGAGCTATGATGGTGGATAATTTTGTTATTACTAAATGAAACTATTTATAGCATTTAATGTTATAAAGAATAAGGAAGTTATTGTGCCGTTACGTTGTGAGAACCAAACCTAAGTATTTTTTTTATTATTTTCTTAGTTTTTCATCATCATCATCTCAACCCATAAATGTTCCACTGATGGGCACGGGTCTCCTCCTCCATTTGGATGGATATATTAGCCTACAATACCACGATGGCCAGGCGGGTTGGTGGTTTTGTTTCGAGTTTTTCCTCTCTTGCTCCGTTACAACGTCACGAATTGGGCGAAGTGGAAGAAGAACACGAAAAGGGCTAACCCCACCACCATGTGGGATAAATAGTTGAAAAGAAATAGGGAAAGAGAGAGAGAGAAAGAGTTTGCGGCAGTCCATTGTTGCACATATACCTCTACTTATTGCAGGCAAAAATCAGATGTATACATCCGAAAGTCAGACGAGATGATGAAGATTTAGGATAGGTTTAATGTAGCTTATTCAGACTTCTGATATTCTCTTGCTATTGTTTACATTTATGTTTTAAAAACATTTCTTTCATTCGATTGTTTGTCTATTTAGTTATAAATTTATTTTTTTCCAATATTAATTAAAGTGTAACATTGTAATTTATAAGAACTTTATTTTAGTTAAAGTATGACAATATTCTCGACCATATTTCATCAAGAAAGTTATTATAACGTAAGCTAAGCGGACATTGCGATACAATCAGAGATATGTTTACTTCATAATATACCTGTTTTATCCAGATGCTTGAAGCACGATACCTGCCAACCTCTCCGATTTTAATAGCATGATAATATTTATAGTTGCATTTTTATCAGCAATTTGCTTCGAAACTTGTGAACGGAGATGTCAGTAAAAGTTTTGTAGATGAACATTAATTTTATGAGGCAATATTTTATCGAATTATTCTCATGGAACCGAACAGTAGTGAACAGATTCATATATAAATACTCGACCAAACATAACTTTACTTGCCTAGAGTATAGATGGACTTCACCAAGATATCTTTCACCAACGATCATAGAAATAAAAAGGTGATGATGATGATAGAAATCAGGTTTCCAGAGCTCATTTAGGGATGCGTTTTTAACTAAATGTCCTAGGGTAACGTGTCCCAGGGAACAAGTGTCCATATGCTGCGGTAACTGCTTACCATCAGGCGGACTGCTGCTTGTTTGCCACAAAAAAATTAAGCATACCTACTTTACAAAGCTTCACGTTACGCTTGATATGTTGTACGTAATTGTAGTCCAAACATTGCACTGACATTGCATGTCATCAGTCATCACCGTCGCGTCGAGAGACATCCACTGCTTGACATAGACCTAAGCTTCCTCGAGAATTTCTCCAGCATTCGATTTTAAACTGACCTTGTCTATCAGCTGCCTGTTACCTTTATAAGGTAGTGGTCCATCTTGTTGGAGGTCAAGCTGCGTCTTTCAGTCCGTGGTTGCTACTACCTTTCTGCTAAGTGTCCAATATAATATTTCTTACTGCTGGGCTCAGGTTTCTGCTCTATCAAGAAAACTTCAGGCTCTAATCTATACGCACAGGCCTAATACACAATACTCATATTCTAATTTTAAAATTAGTGCATTTAGTGTTTTGTTTATTTTTAATCAATATTTGTTTGTGACTGAATCGAGTATCAGCTGAGAAACAAAACTTTCTCAGTCAATATCAATTCAAGATAACAGACCCTTAAAATATTTGTGTCACCAACTATACCAAGGTATAATCCAATATTCAATAATCAACGTCTAAAATAATGAGGCGAATCGATTGAATCGGTTTCCTCTTGATTCCAATCTCTTATCGATTACTCGTTGATCGGATCGCTCAATCGATGGTCATTGTCAGCGTTGTATCGATGTGACATCTTTTATGCTTAATCTATTCAAATTTACACCTTATTACAAGTAAATAGGGTTCCTGCATTAATAAAATGAAAACAACTTTATGTAGTATTTCTGGCATTCAAATTGAGTCTTATTTTCAAGGTGTTAAAAGTTATTGGCTAAGTATTTTTTAGGTTGTATTTATGAATAAAATCTCTTTCGTATAGAGAATTGTATCCTTAATTAGTGTCATGTTCTTGTCACATCAACGCCTGCGTTCGAAAATTAAAAAATGTGTCGAATATATTTATTTTCTTTTTTGACCTAAGTCATACTTTAAGTTTCGAATTTTAAATATGCATTTTAAGGCTATGAATCATGAATACGATCGCAATACATAATTTATGTCGTAACTGGCCAGGCTAATAAATCGTTGTCTTTTTGGAAAAATAAATCTTACTCAGATGAAAGCTAATATTAATAAATAGTACCTACTTGATCTTTAGGAGCCGGTAATACATCCTCCTCGGTTCCTTGCTTACTATAATCAATATAGTTGTTTAAAACTTAAAATTTCGTATTTATCTCTCTCTCTCTCGACTCAGAGGTCGAATTTGAAACTTGTACATCTACCACTGAATCATCGAGTTGCATTCACCCTAATAAATATTACACTTAGTTACTCTATTAAGTTTATTTTTAAATAATTATCCTCAAGTTCACGTTTGTGGTTTAAAAGTAGCCAATTTCTGTTTAGCACGCCATTTTTATACTTCTGCGGTGAAAAGGTGTCAAACATATGATAAAAAGTCATGGGGTTAGTTGCTAATTTTGATGCAGAATTATATAAGAATAATAACTACATTTAAAATTTGTCAGGAGACGTTTTGTGATCATTATTGGCTTTCTATTGAGTTTATTTTTTCTTATTATGTCCTGGATTGTCATGCTCACTGAAATGCCATTGCTTGTGGTGTCGTATTGGCCGGGTCAGTTCCTTCCCTCTAATATGGCGAAGGAAATGATGGCTGGTCTGTGCGTCATGCTCGTGAACGGGTGCTACTTGGGGTGGCTGGTCAATCTTGGCATGATTTATTTTTAAATATTAAAGATATAGTTTCTAGATATTTACTAAGATTGCAATGTGATCTCGACACGTTTCTATCTTATACTTACAAAAAGAAACGATCCCTCATTACCATACAGTGGAAAGCTAAATTCATTTTTTTTTTTTTCAATATTGTTTACTCATTAATTAAATACTTATCTAAATTTCTCATATGGTATATTGGTTTCCGTTCCTTTTTGTTACCACTATTGTAACTCATACCAAATTGTAAATGTTATACTCTGGCGATTAAAAAGAGTGGCCCGAGTTTCTTGCCAATTCTTCTCGAGGCCCAACCCTAGTCAGCGAATTGGCCTTAGGAAAAAAGTATGCTGGCATTTGTTTTAATGACGTTCATAAGTATCATGGATTTGATCTAAATGAATAAATGAGTTTGACTTTGACTTTGACTTTGACTTATTATGTGTACTTCATAAAAACAAATAAGTACTGCAGCTTTACGTTCTAAGAAAACCCTCCTAAGAGGTCACCGATCCTCACACCTATACAATAGAAAATATTCAACATGATAATCCAAGGTCCAATGAGTTTACAAACACACCAACAGAACTCACATGTCACTGCACATTCGCGTCAAGAAAGACAATATCACCGCCAACACTTAAAAACAAACATACATTTACCATTCCATAAGAAAAAGTCAATTGAAAATGAACTTTACGCTGTTGTAATAAGACCTACCTTTAAAGAATTGTGAAGATTAGTAACTTTGTTGACAGAAACCACTGAAACTCGATGCTGTGTAACTAAACACACACATATTTAATATTTATAGGTAATAATCAGACGAGCTTTTATATTACTTTTTTAGTGCAAGGTTTTGTTTTAGTTGCGGAGATACGATGCTCGACAGAGACAAAGAATCTTTTATTGGAATTTTTGTATCTACTATCTAGGTAGCAAACAAGCATAATATATGTATAGATTGCTCGACAGACGCTTGCAATACTGAGGCTTTACTTGCAAGTGGCTGATTCATATTAAACCCTTAGATACTGACTGACTGACCTGTTGGTCTAGTGGTTAGTGACTCTGACTGCTACGCCAGAGGTCGTGGGTTCGATTCCCACCCAGGACAAATCTTTGTGTGATGAGCACGAATGTTTGTTCTATGTCTGGGTGTAATTTATCTATAATATGTATGTATTTAGAAATATATATGTATGTTTATCAGTTGTCTGGTTACCATAGTACGGCTCTGCCAAGTTTGGGATCAGATAGCGATGTGTGAGTTGTCCGGAAAATATTTATTTATATTTATACACAGAAGATCTCTATTCACACACACGACCACTACTACCCCTTCTTTAAAGTCCTTCTCACATCATACTTGCTAGCTAGTATGATGACCCTACCATTCTTAAAAATTATTTTTCTTTAAAGCGCATGTACTAGTTCTTAAAAAGAAACATGAGAAAAAATCATGTTTGGAGGACTTTATAAATATACAATTCTGAGTACACCTAGACTCAAAAATACTAACCACGAATATAAATACCTACATGTTCCATGCCGTGTACCTACGGATCGAACTCACAGCAATAGCAAACACTATCTAGGTGACCTTAACCACAAAGCTACAGGAGAATCCAAATAGTTTCCCCTTGAGACTCTGTGATTCAGCCATTAATGTTCGAATGTAGTAAACACTAGATGCAATAAAAAAGCACGAACAAGGATCGAACCTGGACCTCTGACTTCACTATCCAATTGTTTTCTCAATAGGCTGTAATAGCTTCTGTCTGTAGATATTATTTGTTTATTTGTACATCTTTTTTTTTGCTTAAAAGCTGTCAAAGCAGCACCAGACATTATTCTGCTGCAATAGTAGGGCTTACCTATATAACTTTTTATTTTCAGTTTGTGGGATAATGACGCTATTATTTTTATTTTTTATGATGTAGATAGGTATATTGATATAATAGGTACCTATACCTATGTGATATTTAATAAGTACCTAGATTACTTCCTTTGACGTTTGGTCAGTACTATAGCTATGTACCTATTCCTCCGCATAACGGACTATGCGCATACGCACTTGAAACAAACTAGTTTGCCCACATAATTGATAATTTAATCAGCTTGCCAAATATAATATTTTTAATAATATTAGGTACTTTTTACGTACTTAAACAGTATTTTCCTTTTTTAGGCGATGACTTAACTGGCTGTTTGAACTTACTTCATATTTATTCTCAGAACTCAATCTACAAATAAAAATAAATTAATCTTAATATAAAATTAATAAAAATAAATAACGTAAATTTAATAATAAACACAAATCTTTTTAAACTTATTAAAAAAACATGCCACTCAAAATACTTAAAATGTATTAATAGTAGGTAATATGAAAACTGCAATTATATAAATTATAAACAATATCGCATTTAAAATTTCACCGAATACACTCTACCTCTTAATTTCCAAAATCTCATTGGCCATGACGTAACGACCGCCATGTTTTGCCGCGCAAAAAGCGTGTCGCCTGCGCACATGATCCAGACATGTCTCGAAGCCTAATTGGGTGGTTCGGTCGCCTCGCCTGTTCATTGGACATGGGGCGGTGCGTAATTATTTTAATAACCCCACCCCCTTTTTAATTAAAGCCTGTTGTACATGTAATGCCAGTTGGGTTATAACTTTTTTTTTAATAAAGTATCTAGTTTCTTATCTAAAGAGGTTTGTGGTGATGATGTTGTGCTTCGGATCATAAAGTATAGTTGATTGTGAGAAAATTAAGAAATTGTTCGATTTATCTCTTAATATAGTTTGAATCGAGATATTGCGTTTAGCTGCGACTTGGACAGACTTTATTAAATGCTTTAATAGATTGCAGTTGACTGTATATAACATAATATCATGCCTTTTTCAAGGTATACAAGACTGTATATTATAATATATTAATCAATATATTCCACAACTCTCGATCCTAAGCCGACCTTGTCCATCGGTGGCCTGCAACCTTTACCAGGTCGTCGGTCCACCTTGTTGGAGGCCTGCCCACGCTTCGTTTTCCAGTTGTGAAAAATCATTGAGGGACGGCCTGTGTCCAGCAGTGGACGTCTTTTGGCTGAGATGATGATGATGATGAATCAATATATTGGCTTTTTGGATAACATAATACCAGTTTACCCGATATGGTATCGATCCAGGATACGAAAAATAAAACAATATAAATACAAGCAAATGCGATGCGACTATGTAAAAACCTTGTTAGAGAATCCCTCTGTCTGTCTTCCTCTCTCTTTGTCTTAAATCTGCAGCAGGGAGCTCATTTGACAACCCGATCATACGGTAGGATTTTTTTTTTACCGCGCAGTACGGTACGGAAAACCGTAGAATAAGTTTTTTTTATCTGACCTAAATTATTACGAATCGTAATTAGCAGCTAGTTTTTCATGCAGAATTAGTCAGGAATTCGCTTCTCTAAAACCATAGAGAATTTTATCTGGCTATTCTACACTTTTAAGGGGCCACATTCAACAAAATTAACCCACAGAGTAATTGTTATACAGCACCATAATTCTTCGAGAGTCAAACAATACCATTGTATGCTACCATAATTGTATTTTAAAAAGACAATTCCCGCACTAGAGATCAAGCTCTGTGTCGCGGGGGACTTTACAATCATACAATTAACGGACACAAATTACACACAGTCTCAGAACAACTCTTTGTGGGTCACACAAAGTTTTTGTCCTATGTGGGAATCGAACCCACAACCTCGTGCACAGCAGGCGCATACTGCGACCACTGGACCACCGAGGCAGTCAGATTGTAACTACCTGGCGATTAAAAATTGAGGCCTGAGTTTCTTAGGCTCCACGTCAGCGAACTGTAAGTAGCGTAGGCAAATGTAGCCAACATCATCTTTCTGGCTTATTCATAATTTATGACCTTCATTAGTGTTCTTTGTAACCTAAATGAATAAATGAGTTTTTAGTTTAATACTTTAACAAGTTGTTGAAAAATCCGTCGATTAGAGTACTGTTAATCATACTTTAGTTAATCTGTGACAACCGCCATTTTGAAACACGTCATTTAATGTTATGGGCTGACATGGAATTCGTAACTCTCTTACAATTTTATAGTTGAACTGTTAAATTTTATTGTTCCACTAGAAAATGCGTTATGCATTAAATATAAACCTAATTTGTAGATTGCTTCGACTGTTAAAATAAAATAGGGTACTAGCTTTTCTGAAGACTGATTTGTGATTCTGAACTGAGTGCTTAGGAATTTAACACCCGCTTTTGGTTTTAATAAAGTGGATTTTATTGTTAAAAGACGATTGGTCGAGTGGTTAGTGAGTAACTTTAGTAACTGCTTTCTATATTTCTAGATTTTTTAAGAACTTTTTAACGTAAACTTGTGTAATCTAAACTAATATTATAAAGCTGAAGAGTTTGTTTGTTTGGTTTAATGCGCTAATCTCAGAAAGTAGGTACTGGTTCGAATAGATTTTTTTTTTGTTGAATGGTGCATTTATCCAGGAAGGCTCTATAGCCTATGCGCATATAACCTAATATGATCAATAGGAGCGGAGCAGTAGTAAAATATATGTTGCAAAATCGGGGAAAATATTCCAAATTACCACGCGGACGAAGTCGCGGGCGACCCCTAGTGTTTCTTTTAAATTTAAATTGCTAGTATGTCTTGACTTTTTTATCACCTACCCCCGAAAAATTTTCAGTGTATTCTTTTTCTTTTTTTTCATTCATCTGAAGCCAGCTGTAATAAACTTTACAAAGTATAATTCCAGTCTCTTTTAAAAATAAAACAAAGTTTATACAACACAAAACACTTTAACAAAGCTAAGTTTAAAGCAAAAAACCCTCTTCAAAAAACATCCATCGATTCTCGCACGTGAACATGCAGCCTTATCAATGCGTTGCGCTTGCGCAATTGATCTTACACGGTATCTCATGGGCCGGGTGTGGTCAGATGCCAATGGTTGCGATTACCATTAAATTGTGGTTGGTTCGATGGACAACCTTACGTTGATTCGGGTTTGGAAGCACCTGTACCATTTCATTATCGACTTCCCTGTTCGCCTTCGTAATGTATTTAGGGTTGCTTCCTCGTCTGCTGCTATTAATAACAATAATATATTTGTAATTTAAATTAAGGCCAACGACCTTGAGCAATTGGGCGAAACAAACACGACCTAATTCTCTAGGCGAGCGCGGAGATACAAACAGATGTACTCCTTGAATGGACGTCTTTTTAATAAATTAAAACATTACCAAATTATAAATGTATGTTTTCTTCAAATATTTGATTTTTGATTGATTTGATTTAAATTATACTTGTAATGAGCCCCAACACGCCAGGGCTAGTTAGGGCTCTTGCTTTCTTGATGATTTCCTATGGCTATCTTCTAACGACATTGTTAGAGGGTGGCTTCACGGTACATTATTATTGCATTGTTACCGGACGAGCATAAGTAACTATGCACAATTTTAGCTCAATCGAATACTAACAAGTGGATAGCTTACTTACGAACATTGCAAGTTAAAAAAAAGCTTGAACAATACGTGATTATGAATCTATAATACTATATCATAAATACAGTTTGACAAGCATTTTCATAGAAAAGTTTTCATATCCCAAGAATATTACGAAGCCCTGGTGAGTTAAACATGTAAGCCGAAGAGAAGATGATAGCCAATCAAAAGAACTAACAAGAAACTCAGGCCACAATTATTTTGGGTTAGCAACACATAATGTCCCATGTATTGCAAGTATCCATAAGCTACAGAAACTGCTTATCGGCATCTCGGATGCTTGTTTGCTGACATAATCTAAGATTTTTTTTTGTAAAATACGGAAAACACCAACCGTGACATGTCTGAGCAAGTATTTTAATAGGAAAAAATAAGTACGTATTAGTATTCTATGGGATCATTCTTGAGGTATTTGAGCAGAACTGACAAGAATACTAATTAATGTTGCGTTATGGGTCTTCCCGAGAAGTCAAGGTCATTTTATTCTTAGTAAACTATTGTATCTGCTATGGGAATAGGCCATGAATAAAAGTAGGTAGTCTTTTGGAAAAAAAAAATATTCAGAAATAATTATCCAAAAATTTGGTCGCTAAGAGATTTTTAATGACAATAAATCAATTAATTTTATATATAAATACGTTTATTAGCTTATTCTTTTTGCATTGAAGTTCTACTATCTTTGTATAGTTTACATTGGGGTAGTTCATTTTGGTAGTGACATCGAAAAGGAAGCGATAAATAATTTTATTAGAAGATATCATGTAAAATAGTAAAACGAAGCATGCGTAGCCTTTTTTAAATTGGTAAGCAGAGTTAACTGATAAAATTTGAAAGTAATATTAGGTTATAAGTAATAGGACGCGAGTGTATTACCATATACTCGACACAACTGATGCAAAATTATTTTTTTGATAGAAACACTTAATGCTAACATCAGAACCTCAGTACAGAAATCGTGTTTAAAACATTCTAAACAAACAGATAATCAAAGAAATAAACAGATTTTGATGACGTTTTCAGGCAAAACTAAGATGCTTTCAGATCAATGAATCTTTATTTAACTGATAGCTTACAATAAAATGTGATTTTGACTGCCTCGGTGGTCCAGTGCCCGCAGTATGCGCAGTATCTCGTGCGCCGTGCACGAGATTGTGGGTTCGATTCCCACACAGGACAAAACTTTGTGTGACCCACAAAGAATTGCTACGAGTCTGGGTTTAATTTGTGTCCGTTAATTGTATGTTTGTAAAGTCCCCCGCGACACAGAGCTTGTTCTCTAGTGAGGGAGTTGTTTTTTAAAAAAAAAAAAGATAACTTCGTCGCTTGTAATATGTTAGAAACTACACAGAATATACAGTGGTATTCTTTCTCACGATCAGAACATTATCTAGCATACACCCGAAATATCCAACAATTGTTTCCAGCAGTTGTAATCTTGCTTAACCGCGTATAACTAATCTAAAAACCAGAAAAAAAGAACAAAAGAATCCAAAGGCATCAGCGCAGTGTAATGGAGATCACGTACTCTCAGATCTCTGATTATACCTCTCGCTTTAATTTACGACCGTTATTTGAGTGTGAGCGAGATGGAATTAATAATGGTCTAACCGCAACCCGGACTATCATTAGTTGGTATTCCATTTATGAACACCGTGTTTCTCGGCTGTTCAGTGATGAGAGTATCAAAAGACACTGTGTCGATGCACTGTGCCTGTGTTTCAAAGATTCCATAAGTAGTTATAGTGGCGGAAACCGTAGTACGTTGGTGGGGTAATGGCGGCCGACAATCGTAAGAAATAAATGAATTTTTCCCCTTTTTTTTTCTTTCAAGCCTCAAATTGGTTTTTATATGTTTTCCTTAAGATTTTTCGAGACAATTGCCAGTGGTTTTTGTTATTATGTATAATTTAATCGGTGGTTATCGATACAGGTCTTGGCGTTTGTCAATGCGTGACATCATTATACTATACTTGGCAATGGCAATTGTTTCCTTTCTTGAGATTTAATGATGGAGATTATGACAAAATAAATATTGATTATGATTGGTCGTTGTAATAAATACGGAAACACAAGTAGCCATTTTATTTTTCAGTTGTTGGTCTACAAAAGAAAATCTTTAAGGCTAAAGCTATATGTGACGCAAAATACCACCAGAATTTACCGGCCTATCAAATGATATTATAAAGAAACTAGCTGTTGCCCGCGGATCCACCCGCGTGGATGTCGGTTATCGCTGTAAAAAGTAGCCTGTGTATTATTCCAGACCATAATCTATCTCTGTGCCAAATTATGTCCAGATCCGTTCAGTAGTTTTTACGTGAAAGAGTAACAAACATCCATCCATCCATACTTACAAACTTTCACGTTTGTAATATTAGTAGGATAAGCCACCTTCATACTGGGCATCGTTCAGTTTTATTTCCATGTTTTTCTGTGAACTTGCCTACATATTTTGAGTATGAATGTGATAGATAATACTAAACGTAATGATACAGAAAGAGATAGTGATAGATAGAATGAAGCTACTAAGCTATTGTGATAGTGATAGCGCTAGTGCGATATCTATGTCTTTCTTACTATAATATAATTAAGCCTATGAGCAATATTTTTATTAATATTGACTGCCTTGGTGGCCCAGTGGTCGCAGTATGCGCCTGCAATGCACGAAGTTGTAGGTTCGATTTCCGCACAGGACAAAACTTTGTGTGATCCACAGAGAGTTGTTCTGAGTCTGGGTGTAATTTGTTTACGTTAATTGTATGTTTGTAAAGTCCCCTGCGACACAGAGCTTGTTCTCTAGTCTTTTTAAAAAAAGAAAAAATATATTGTCTTTTTGACGCCACTGTCTTCTATATGTGACAAGTGAAAACATACCCTTTATGCCAACGACATCAGTATACGTGACAAAAATACAGACAACAGATACACCAAATAAAACAAAAATATTACAAAATTTTGAAATCCCTGTTTCTCGTACACGAATTTATGTAGACTTTTGTCTTATGTATGCATCTCGTTTAAATTTATCTCAAATCTACTACTTACTTAAACATGTTATAGTTTCACAAATTAATGAGCGTAATATACTATAACAAGTAGCTCCATCTGTTATCCTGAACCAGAACTACAGGTGTGGCATCAAGCTTCAACTTACATCGCTGATTGACGTTTAAAAAAACAACCTGTATTAAATAATTGCTTGTATTCCTTACTTAACATTTATTATGTTTATTTTTCCTTTTGATTTTGAGATACGAATCAAAATTAATAGAAATAATCCGTACCCAGACATCAGTAGCACAATACACTTATTTAACTTGTCATTTTGCAAGCTTTAACTTATTGCAGACATCATTCATGCAAACTTGGTCCGTGCCGACAATGTTTTGCAAACTTAATTCTTCATATCACAAACTAATTTTCACACAAAAATGAACTTTGCTGCTTTGGAATAAGGTTTTCGTATAATCAAATTATGTATTGAAGGATATAGTAAAGCAGTATTTCATCCTTATTGTAGGCTGTCATAATAATCTCCTTTACGTTGTTATCGTATTGCAAAAGAGTTGGTGTATGTGTGTTATGCTATCGAACTAATATTATGTATGGGCTTACACGTGTAATGTTCTATCGTAAGGGGTGGTAGGCATTACCTACGTAATTGTGTTTAATATAAATTGACTATTAAATTTAACATAGTATAAACTTTCATATAAAATTAAAACTGGCTTATTGGTCTAGTGGTCAGTAACCCTGAGTACTAAACAGAATATCATGTTTTTATACTATCAAGGATGCCGGCGCACTTTCAATTGTGCTGGTCCGGAACCCGAGAAGAGCAGGTTCGAATTCAAATTCAAAATCATTTATTCATATAGATCACACTGTGACACTTATGCAGGTCAACGAAAAAAGCCAAATGAGACGTCAGCTAATTTGCGTACTGCCGGGTTCGCTGTCTGAACAGACAGGGGTAGAGCACAAGGAAAGAACCGACAAGAAACTCAGGCTACTCTTTTCAATCGCCAAATATGTGACATCTTACTCCGAGCTCGATGTTAACCACATTGCTTAAAATATTTAACAATTGTATTACTATCATACTACGAACTCTGCCTAGTTTACCAAGAAACTCCAAAAGTTTTAATATTAGCCGAGTTTTTATTCAAACATCTTTGGCTACGACAGTACCCTTCGTTAAAGTTCGTATTCCCGAAGTTGTCCGAACGTATTTTTTAATTTGAGAATCGTTATGGCGTTAATAAGTGACGTCATAAATGTAGATTGTTTTATTGACCGATATTTTTATGTGGTTATGATGGGTGAGTGATGAGTCTATAGCCATAGTAGCTACTTATAGCACGTCGGCCCCCTCATAACTTTGCCAGAGCTGTATTAAATTTACATCTTACTAGGTTATAATTGCGGCTTTTTTCTAATCTTATTTAGGACTATTTTTGTGGCCAAACCATTTTGACCCTTTGGGATGGCTATAGCTAGTTTCGGGATAAAAATAACATGCGGGGCAGTCTTTGGGGACTGCCGATAGAAGTGAAAACTAAATAACTTGTGAATTTTACGTACAGCTATTAGATTATTGAATATGGAAAGCGTTCGTTGACAATGACGCGATTTCATGATTTTTGCAAAAAGTGCTTAATTCACCTAAAGAAGTTTTCACTTCAAAAATAGTCTATGTGCTATAATTTATCCCTGTGTCAAATTTTATCCAGATCCACCGGCTAATTCTCTATGAAACAGCGATCGCAAACTGACAGTTGTGATTGCTCGGTGACGGCACACACGATTGCTAAAAGTCAAAAAGGCTCGGTTTTCACTCTTACGGAATACCGATTTTCAATCTGACAGCCAGATTTTGCTCCGTTTTTGCGGTCGCTCGGTTTTCGTTCTTACGGAATAACAAACAAACATCCATCCATCCGTACGTTTGCATTTATAGTATTAATGTAGATTCAGGTTCCAAAACAACAGTTATGAATGTAACAGAAAATTATGAACGAAGATGTCAACCAATTTATATATTTGCTGACAAGGGAGATCCATTAAATGCCATCCTTTTTTACTCGTCTCTGGTTGCCATAATAAGTTATTCTATACAATGGATTTACTTCCTTCTAATAATTCTATTTTGAAGGAACAAACAAAACAACATATAGTTTTGTTTATAGACAAAAATGTGGTCGTGATCGCGGAATACCGTGGGATACGTCTCCCAACAATATATGGAGGAAAGCTTACGATGAAAATTTAATATTTTGTCTCACAATACCATGTTTAAACAGGTTGATACTTGTACTATACCATACTACATATATTATTGGTAATGTATGTTCTGAGATTACAAGGACTATGATGTAGTAGATGCGGTATACTAACTAATATCAAATATGCGACGTAACCCTGTCTTTATGTCTCTTACTAGTAATGAAATTTTGCAAGGACAGGCAATGTGGTTAACCGTTCTTACATTCTAGGCTTATCATAGAGCGGAGAGGTTAAGGCTTCTTGGTGGTAAGGCCTCATTAAATAAACTTACCTCCAAGCCACATAAGTACGTCTCATGCCTGTTTTCTAGAGAGCAGAGAGAGAATCTTGACATATTTCATTAGCTTCATTTACACTCATGACATTTTTCACTCATGATCGTTATTCAGGAATACTCTTAACCTAGTCTAGTGAAAATTACAGTTTTATAGTACCACCAGTGATTTATTTTATTTATTTGCAAGGTAAAATATTTTTGCAGTAACTACCACATACCGCATCCAATTTTTCGATGGTCTTTAACGTCCTAGTATTTCATAAACATAGCCCTAAATAATACAGTTAAATGATTTGACTACATGTTTGTAAGGTACAGTGATATATGTATTTTGAAATGTTTATGAGATGTAAACTTAATAGAATTGTTATTTCTGCTCACAGAAAGATTGTAACATTATATAAATAAACAAGCAGTGTCTTTTCCGGGGAGTGTAGAATTTAGAGAACCGAGGTATAATGTCCCTACTACCTCTTCTTCTTAGCTAGAAGCTAAGATGAGCCATTTCACCAAAAACCCAAATCTTCGAAATCCCATTTTATCGAAGCTTATTCGGTAAAATGGGATTTCGAAGATTTGGTTTTTTGGTGAAATGGCTAATCGATCAAATAACCCATCGATTATTTGATCGATGATCCTGAGCTTTTCGGTGATGATGATGAGCTTTTCGGTGATGATGATGAGCTTTTCGGTGATGTGGCGTCGTAGAAATGTATTTCGATAATGAGTACGCATCCCGTGACCGCATAGAACTCTGCATAACGCCCGCGCGCTTTCAGACTTTAACACAATCTCGGCAAGCTCATAAACACGTACTAAATCTATTTTATACCTTTCTTAAATGACCAATATAATTTCTTACTTACACTAAATTCGCACTATTTAGATGAACAAAGTAGGCGGTTCTAGTAAATGAGGTTTATAATTTCATTATAATTCTCTCTTCTATTTAGATATTTTATTACAGTCTTTATAGATTGGATTAAGTGACTTATTATAGTGTTTACATATGCATGTGTGTTGTCCATTAGCGGTCACGACTCTGCAATGTTCCCATACATGTCATGGTGTACTATAACTTGAACTTATGAAACGGTTCATGTTTGAGATGTTGAGATTAAGTTTATTGGATTTTTTCCAGTTATCCTTATCTTTGCATTGGTGACTACTATTTACTATAGCAATCGCAGAGGCATCGTGTTGTCACCATTTTCTTTAAAGCGAGTGTTAATCGAAGGAGAAGAAAGTTTGAAGATTCTTGTGATTGTGATCAATGAAGAGACACTTGGCAAGCTCGGAGGTCATTTATCTATTAAATGTAGAGCTATACGATGAACTGGCAAGAAACTTAGGCCTCAAGTTACAATCTTGTGTAAATTACAATTGTGGTAGCATGCAAACTGATACTGTAAAAATACTTAGTTACCAATAAAAATGCTAATGCTAATGAAATCTACTATTATTTAGTAAGTTAGTAGATTTTAATGGGAGAAACGGTAGCAATTATTAAATTATGATGTGGCTAATATCTACCTAAATTGCAGAAATAATGACTTAAAAACAAAAAGCAAATCAAATTGTTGAAACAATTTTTAACGATATTATAAACACAATAAGTGTGGTGGTTTTGTAATCAAATCTTGAGTTTCGATGATTCAAATCATTTTTTGTAAGTCAACAGTAATTTTCTGTTTTCGTAGTTTTTTGTTGGAGTCATTTTGCGAAATGTAAGCTTTAAATGACACCAAAAATTATTTGGACATTTTCGGTCTGTGGTTTAAATGTTATTAAAGTGTGTTCTGTATTCAAAATTTTAGTTGATATTTTTAAGTATAGCTTTAAGCTTTACCTGAGCTTCTAAGAACTTCATTACAATTAGGTATCAGTGGGTAAAACGTAGCAGTTGCATATTATCTGACTGCACGGTTGATTCAGTGGCTTAAGTGGTTGCCTCGCCAGTAACACTGCGCGGCGTGTTGTGGGTTTGATCCCCACACGGGACAAAAAATGGTGTAAGTAATACCACACGATCTGTGTGGATATACATCCTTGCCGTAGTCAGTCGGTGGATAGGTTATTGGATCTTTTTTTAAAATAAAACCGTTGGTTCTGCATCTGATACCTTTCCGGTCGTAAGTAGTCGTAACGGATCGTAGTTCCATCGGACTAAGGGAGTGAAGGCATAGAGAGTGCACATTTTGATTAATTGATGTTTACCGTTGGTACACGCATTACCTAATTTGGAATTAGATTGAGTGTAAGTTGCCATAGGATATAGATAGTTATTATCAACGGATAAACACATACCAACAGCGTTACATTATTAAATCACAATGACTGGATGAAAATTACTGTTTTTATTGAGCCTGCCATTCCTATTCCCTTATTAAGTGCGTTGCATAATTTAATTTTACACTTGGCACGATATACAATGCTAGACAATTCACAGTTTGCCGGCTAGTTTACTTAATAAACCATATCAAATTGTGTACAGCAGCGAACCTAGGGCTGTCTCACGATTTAAATCCTGTTCAAGTCTGAATAAAATAAGAGTTTTACTTGCAGTTTGAATTTAGAACAAAATACTTTAAATATGAAAAATAACGAAAGTGAAGTTAGGGGTATTTTGTGAATCGTGAAATTGTGAAATAAAATTAAATCTCTTACATCAATTATAATAACAGCAACCCATGTATGTCCTACGGGTCTTCTCTCCTCTATCAAGTTAGTTATGAGGATTTTCGCACACACTGTTAATATTAGTTATGTAATAATTACATGGACAACCATAAATGCATTGTATGAGGCTCCATTTGATAAATCAAGTGTAGCTGGAAGTTTGCTAGTGCTTTTAACTCAGGTGTTCCTGTTGTCATCCCATACGACTTAATAAATTAGGGACCAGTTTGTTTAACTTTCAGTATAAACAGTTTTTTTGTGAAATTGGTTATTACTTTTTAATTTTTTATTTAAGAGAAATATGTGAATAGTGGCAACCCTATGGTGACGTAACAAAGTCACGGTGCGCCTGCGTCACGTCCGTTGTTGTGTTACACGAATATATCGTGATATTTCATCATAATAAGTTTGGACTTACCTTCAAAGGCGACTTCCTTTGTGGGTAAACAATCCTAGTCATGTACTAGGATGTTAGTAATTTGCGTGGGACAAATTAATTTTAAATTACCTTGCTTGGAGCAGTTGCTACAGTTAGATAGACAGTCAATTTTTACTATACACAATTACATTTTAGATACGTCTATTTATTTTAAAATAGCTTGCGCCCGCGGTTTCGCCTACGTGTTCAATCCCACTGGAGATGATTTTTCCGAAATAAAAAGTAGCCTATATGATATTCCAGACTAAAATCGATCTCTATGTCAGATTTTATTCAGATGCATGTCGGCGTTTTGTGTATTTGTTCCTAATACGGAACCAAACTTTGCAAAACCCATACATGGTTGGAAGTCTGATGTACTTTATATCCGTGATTTCAATATTTATGTCAGAGAATATTTTCATACTCTCCTATTCCTATTGAGTAGGTTGAATAACGATCAGAATGATCCAATCCAAATCAGGCATAGGTAACCAATTTGTTGGATATACGGAAAATTCAATACAATAAATACAACCAATTTACAAAATAAGTTAAAACAGCAACTTCTAGTCACACCTCGTCGGCCATTTCGTTCGAGCGAACGCAAAACAAAATGGCGACCATTTCGGTTACAGGAAACGCGTATCTGTCAACACGGCTGCATCGCAAGTGGGCATTGTATGATAATCGTGCGCACCGACAAAGTTTTAAAGTGTGGCCATGAAATGCGCAGGGAATTTGGTAAGGTTGGGTTTTGGAAAATCGGTATAATTGTCAAAGGTATTTAAAATACGTATGTAGGTATAGAATATTGTTTTAATCAACAGCTAAGGATTTTAACGAAAATAATTTATTTTATCTTTTTTAATATATTTAAGGAATAAGAAAGGGAACAACTGGTTGTTGTAGTGCAAAGTTTTAGAAGCCTATGTCTAACGGCAGACTGCAGCAGGCTGGTAATGGAACGAAAGTTGATGTTATGCAATTATTGAATGGATATGCTAATAGGATTTATGTAAAAGATACAAGAAAGAAGAAACAGAATATACAATATATTCTGAATATTTCTTAAGTACCTATGACAAATCAATATTACAGTCATCTATTTAATTATTAATATTTACTATCATACGTTTTGTATACAAAAGTAAATAATATTAAATCAAACATTACACAACAAGAACGCAAAAGCAATTTTTCATTAAGTAAACCAGTACCCTTATTTAACTTGACGTACCTGCGAAAACATTAATTCAGTTAACAATGACATAAATAAGCAAGTCTTAGGTAATGTTTAATATAAGGCCTTTCTGCACCTATTTACGTAACGATAGCGACGGCCTATTGCGTTGAGATTTCTATGTAATCTTAGGTTATTCATGTTTCCTGGATGTTTTCTTATAATTGTTTGTATAGCCTTAATATAATGTAGCCTTACACTTTATTATAATGTGGGTAAGATTAGCTCTGGTAGGCTTTAGTCAGTGGAAGTGGCAGTCTCAAGTTCAATTAAACCTGTCTGACCGATGAATTATTTTTTCATTGCGGGTTCCTGTCTGTAAAATGAGGAGGCGTATCATCATTTACGTGTTCAAGAGCAATCAGTTGCTTATTAGGTGACAAATTCTTAAATTTGCTAATATTGCAGAGATTTGTTTTTTTTAACTAGATTAGGTGAAGGAACATCCAAATGGAATAAATGAATAAAAAAAGGTTAATTTTGATAAAAAACCAAATGCATTTTTTATCAAAATTAAACTAATAACAAGACATATAAATTTATCGGTTGTCTGGAACCTTAAGAAGGTGGTCTGCCCCATTGCGTTTTCTTGTTCTTAGTCGCCACTCGAGAAACTTTCTGCCCCAGCGGCCATTGGTTCTGCAAGCTACTTGCTCTGCCCATTGGAAAAAATGATGCTGTGGAAATCATTTCAAAAGACCTATTTCCAGCAGTGAACGTATTTCGATTAATATTATCAATTTGAAATCTAAAAAGCTTATTATGTAAATGTAAAATTTCAAAATATTATCGTAATACTTGTTTGTTGCAACTAACTATAAAATAAGATGCAATAGCAGATGCAGCTGTAACATGTAAGGTTACAAGGATATCTTGGATAGTAAAATATAATGTTGAGGCTGTAAAGTTGGATTTATATAGCAGTTTACAAATTCTGAGATATTACGATACCTTTATTTTGCTTTTGGAAGTTTTATTTGCTATTAATGTACAAATAAACAGCCTATAAAGGAATCTATGCATAATTTACGGAAATCTTACTTAATATTGTTGGATTTTGTGCACAATAAAGATCAAATAATATTAAGAGAGATAAGGCATCATACAAGCGAGCAAACCCGACTGAGGAAGGACCTCCACCTTACAGTAGAACGAGCCAAATAGCTAAAAGTGGTAAAATTTTGCATTAAACATATCTTGGAGAGGCATGTGTCCAGCAGTGGATGCGATTAAAAAAGGTGATGCTAATGATAAATTTTAGAAATTTTTACTATTAATGCAAATAATTACACATTCTATAATAGAAATCCTAACGGTTAAACCTAGTCCTATATTTTTCATAGATCGCAGTTTTCATGGCCCCATCCTAATTCGCGTCTGGGCTCGCATTATTCCCTTATTCGCTACGAAATATGGATATTATTGTTATAAGAGGTTGGTTCGTGACGACTGCTTTGATTATTGCCAACCCCATAACAAGGTGTTAGAACCACTGGCTCTAGAGGGAGGGGGGGTAAATATGTTGATGTTTTGAATAACCTTTAAGAAATTTGTAGTTTTTGTGCTTAGGTTACGTGTGTGTGTTTTTTATGTTTTAGTTATTCGTTTTTTTCCTTAAAAAATAAAAGTAAAAAAATATATGAAAAACATTGTTAATACCTATAACATTTAAAGGTTGCTCTTGATTGCCCTGGGATTTCATCATCAGATCCTTACTTGGCTTAACTTTACTGCATAGCACTTCTCAAGAATATACTCTTTCAAATAAAAAAGGAATTTTGAGAATCCGTCCACAAATGGAGGAGAAATCGGTGAACATACATAAAAAAAACATACAGTAAAAATAAAGAGGTTATTTTTTTTATTTTTTTGTTTGTAAAAGAAAACAACCGCACTAGACAACAAGCTCTGTGTCGTGGGGTAGTTTACAGACATACATTAACGGATTACACCCAGACTCAGAACACCTGTTTGTAATTCACACAAAGTTTTGCCCTATGTGGGAATCGAACCCACAACCTCACATATATGCAAGCGCATACTGGTCATTGGTGGTCCAGTGACATGTTAATAGAACTTCTTTTTTTAGGTCGCTTAATCACACAAATTAGTTTTCTTCAGTAGATAAAAGTAATATTCACAATAATAATAGCAAAGTGCGACAACTCACACACGACTATCTAATTTCAAACTCAATAAAGCAACCAGACAACTCGTCTCGAGAGTGGCTTACCATTGACCACTACACGGCGCGTTGTGAGTTCGATCCTTACACGGAACAAAAGAAAAGTGATCCACACAAGTTTGTTCCGAATCTGGGTGTATTTTGTGTTTATAAATACCGCGGCACTTAGTCTAGTTCTTCACAATCAAGGGATTAGAAAAAGCAAAACAATTGTGGGAATTATACCGTTTGAAGGCTTAGCTATTTTAATCACGTTAGAAATAATGACGAATAATTCTAATTACAAATGGCGTTTAGCGCTATCTATTGTAAAACCCATAAGTTACATATGGAACACTCGGCATACTAGCGCTGACATCCGGCGCTATTTAGCACAGCCGCGCATGCGTGGTCGCGATTTGATTTGCAGATGCGTGTGAGCATATTGTGTGGTACAAGTGTTGACAATTTTTTCTTTTATTTTTAAAAGGCAACTCCCGCACTAAGGAACAAGCACTGTGTCGTGGGGGACTTTACAAACATACAATTAATGGACACAAAGTACACCCCGACTAGGGATCACCATTTATGGATCACACAAATTTTTGTCTCGTGTGGGGATCGAACCCAGAACACGCCGCTTAGTGTTGTAAACATATGCCACTTACTTACTAATTATTATAAAGCCTTGGTTACAGTAGCCTATTTAAATAGAGACTATATAGTCAACTGTGTAAGGCAAATTATAGTGCACAACTGTGATCGCAAACATAAGTACAGTATAAAATACAATTCAGAGACATTAATACTCACCTTTTCCAGTCTCGAAACAAATATTTATTGATCGCACTAAGTTTTGTCCCATCTGGGAATCGAACCTACGATACTTAGCGCGATGTTTGTGGCGAAGCGGCTACCTTTACCACTAGACTATACGTGCAGTCTTTTATATAATTTTCAGAATTTTTATTTTCAATTTTTTTATTACATTATGTGAAACCAGCCAAATCTTTCATACCTTGCACCACTCAACACAAATTTAAAACTTGGCTCGGAACAAAGGCACTATATTTCGCAGTCCACGCCTTAGTGAAGATTAATTAACAGTATTTGCTTACTAATATGAATTGTAGATGTTTGTAGTTTGTTTGTAACACATCCGGGGTTTTTTAAACAGTGGTCTTTTTGTCCGACGGCGTTAAAAAAGTGGAATTTTGATTTATAATGTTTGTGGTGTTGCTTTTATTTATTTTTGTTTCTTTTACTACCTCAATGAGTGGTCGTTGAGTGCGACTGCCAAAAATTTAGTATTTCTGTCAAGAATGTCCAAAATTTTTAAATTGGCCGTGTCTACTTTTGGAGTGGTTCTACGACTGATCTGGCCAAGGTCGTATTGAATTGCCGTCTTATCGGACTATAAGAGTAAAAGGTGACAAGTGTACACATGTGCACTATAATATTTCCCGTATAGCTAGTTTCTGTCGATATTAGGAGCAACCGAAATTTGATTACCAGGAATTATGATTATCATGTGCTTTTTATAATACGTACTTTTTATAATATGGTTTCTTCTTCTAATGATCTCTTTCTTATTTTGCAGGTAAACATTTTGTCATCAGTTTCAACTGCATGCAGCATTTATTATATTACGTAAGTTTTGATTTTACATTATACTATTTAAAGACTAAGCCCGGTCTAAGGAACAATCCCTGTATCGTAGGGGATTTAAATAGAAATAACAAAGTATCACCAGATTCAAAACAACCATTTGTAGATCACACAAATTTATGTCCCGCAACACGTCGTGCAGTATTGGATACCGAAGTACCTAATTACTTAAGCTACTGAACCAACTATGCAGTCAATATTCTACATTAAATTCCAATTTACACATATTTTGAAAGTTTAATAGAAATCAAAATTTGTTCCAATCAAGTACGATTGGAACAAATTTTAACGTAGTAACGTTATCACGCAAAAAACTTGGCGGATGCACTGCGATGCGCACGCTTCGCATACTAAACAATAACCTCAGTTATTCGCCAAATTCCTCTAGTTCATCGACATTATTAGTATCGATATAAATTGACATAGCCCGTATCGATAGTAGTGCATACAAATATTTTTCTGGTATATCTTCTAAGAATTGTGGTTGGCTTGTAGAGGAAGCGAAAGATAATGTTTAGATTGATGCAATTGGCGTACCAAAGTCTCTGCCTAATTTAATGGAAGACAAGTGTAATTATACGAGTATATACATATGTATGTATGTATGTTTTCTATGGAAATATTAATGCTGATTGATGATTTAGCTTAGTGGTGTTTGTTTTAGCGCTTTTTTGAGAAACTACGAGTCTGTGAGTACATCACTATGTATTACCTACCTTCTACATAGTGTGTTTGAAACCTTAGTAAAGAAAAAGCGTAAGAGTAGGAACTGCCAGTGGAATTCGGACCTTATAGCAATTAAGTTACAATTAAAATTAGCTATCAGGCTATAGGCTCAGTGTGGTCACGTGTGGTCACCACCCCCTTCTATCCCGAGGGTGTCGTAAGAGTCGACTAAGGGAGTAAGTCTAGCAGACAATATCCACCGGAAGAGAGGAAAAACTCAAAATAAAACCCTATTCCAACTCGTCTGGCCAGCGTGGCACAGTAGGCTAATATCCCTACAAATATTTGGAGGAGACCCATGCCCGGCAGTGGGACGTTTATAGGTTGATATGATGATCAGGCTATTCTGTGAATTTGATTCCTAGGTCGATCGAATGTCAAAACATGCTTCCAAGTCTAATAAATAAAATTTGACTTACTAAATCAAAACTTTCGATACTTAAACGTCATACATTTCCTTTGACTCACAAATTGATAACCATCCAGTGCTCAATCAATCGTAGGTAATTGTTGAAGGAATTCACGACAATTTTCAATAAACGTCAACCCACAACTGCCTTCAGGTGAACTTTACCGCATTTTACCGCGCTCTTACAATTTATTACTATCACGACTAAAGAAAGTTTACCGGCCAATATTTTAATGTAACTGTCGAAACAGTTACTGTTACACGAACTGTTCTAATGTGTATTTGTTGAATGTTTTTCTACATTTATTTGAGCTTTTATCTTTTACTAGCTGTTGCTCGCGGCTACGCCCACGTGGACGTCGATTATTGCTGTAAAATATGTAGCCTATGTGTTATTCCAGACCATAATCTATCTCTGTGCCAAATTTCATCCAGATCCGTTCAGTAGTTTTTACGTGAAAGAGTAACAAACATCCATCCATCCATCCATCCATACTCACAAGCTTTCACATTTATAATATTAGTAAGAATTTGGTTCTACTTAGTATTGTTTAGTAAGGTTTTGGTTTGTTGATAAATCTTCTAATGGCTAATGGATTCTGGTGTTGGTTTATTTTTTTCTTAAGAATTATTAAAACTACAATGATTATGTGTAAAAACACTGATCTTATGTAGCTTACAATATGGTTAAGAGCAAAAAAACCGTGCTGTGTTTCTACTGATATTTTTCTGTCAGAAAACAACACGATCTTATAATCAAATGTGAGACTTATGAATTCTTTAACCAATGATTAATTTAAGGGTTAACATTTTCAATAATTAATTCAAAACTCTTATCAATAATATATTTTTTGTTAGCACAAAAAGAAATTTACTTTCGCTTAATTCTAACGAATATCATAGATATTATTATAATAACTGACATAATGAACATACAATTCCCAACATAGATACATCTATATCCTTTTCTCTCATAAAAGATGAGCATAAGATTTCAAAAGTGATTAGCAATCTTTTTTTTAAATAGCGCACTGGAGTGCCCGCGCATAATGCCATTGTATTAAATAAAAACGTTAAAATTATGCAATAACACGGCCCTGGTGAATAATTTATGTCTGTCTGTTGGTGTTCCTTTGCGATTGCAGGGTTGACACTAGCTGTTAGTGTAGGGTTGAGAGGTTAAACTAAAATATTGTTTTATTTTTTATGAAGAAACCAAACTTAATTGTGAAAATAATTATTAGACTCGTAAAAGGTTGTTGAAAGTCACTAAAAATAGTTTTTTTTTTTTCAATGTTATGTTTTATTTTTATGTGTTTTATGAAGGGTTAGATATAATATTGTGTTGTATATATTATGATGTTTATGATAGAAAAAAAACACTCATAATAATAAAAGTTGAAAGCATGAAAGCTGTCACCATTTGGCTAAAACAAATGCTCTTTAAAAGTATTGTTTCCAATGTTTTTTTTTATTACCTTAATGTTTATTTTACTTTAAATAACGGCCAAATTACTTATAAGCTTGCCACATATTAAAGGCAAGTGAGATGTCTTGCCAATATATGTAGATATTTATAATAAGTGATTCGGTTTACCAAGTTCTGGTAGTGTGAAGCTGATCTGGTGAAGCTATCGCCTCTACAAAGATGCTTCCTCATCAGTGAAAGTGATTGGCAGAAATTGAATCCACAAAACCCAAGACTGTAAGGGATGGCATGCATACAAGAGTTCTATACTCAGCACTGGGTGACCACGTGTTTAAGAATACAGTCGCTTTAGTAAGCTTCTTTTACTTAGTATATATATCTGACTTAAGTACCTGAAAATTATCATCCAAGATACAACAATCTTAGAAGACCATTATAGGTTTAATATATGAGAAAGTGAGTCAATTCTCACGAGGGAAAGCTAGGGTCATGTTATAGGAACTCACACATTACCGTAACAACGTGTAGGCCTCGCTAATTTACGTTTCAAACGCTAAATCATCTCGAGAAAGTGATTGTAAACCATATTATGGCTTGACCTTTCCTAGGATTAGCTTTGATCATGTAATTTGAATCGAACGAACCGGTATAAACTGTCGATTTCATATTTCTAGGGTTGTTAATGTAGTGGAAACACGATCTGTTGATGTAACTGTTTTAGCTTGTGGTGCAAGACTTCATTCCTTCAAGATAAAATACTTATTACCTAGTTTCTTATAGCACAAGTGGTTCTAATGCAATGTCTGGTATTTTGAATTGCTTCAGGTGTTCAACTGGTAGAGTACAAGTTGAGTCAGGTGAAGATTGAAAATTGTCTTCAATATTTTTTGAGGAATGTTTAATTAGTGTTCTGATTTTATTTTAGTAAAACTTATTCTATCTATTTATATATTGGTTCTGTATTCATAATATGATTGAGTTAAGGGTTCCTGCGACTGGGACCACAGCAAAATTGAGACCGTGGTCCGAGTTGCCTCATTACTTTTTATATTTATTTTTCTTTCGGTAATTAGGACCACTCGCAATATTACAGCTTTCACATGAATAAATTCAAGATCAAACTTATTTTGTTAAAAGTGATAAGTATAGATATCTCTTAATAAAAGCATTTAATCCAAGAACTAATCACGTATCACCATATACGCGAAGATTGAACAACGATGGAGCGCCACGAAAAAACACAAACATAATTAATGATTGACAGTTTCATACTGCAGCAAAGAAGTCATTAAATCCCCTAGTTTACCGTACAGTTTTCTCGCTACAGCAAAGGAAATCCATTCATAGAATACTACTACTATTATGTCTTGATTCAGATATTTTTTACTTCAGTTACTCGTTAAAATACCTTTAGTGAGTTTTTGTTTTACGCTCAATATGTAGCATTTGATCGGCGATGTTGGTTGTACATAAATCGTTTACAATGTTGTTTTGCTTGTAAGTTTGTATGTAGTGTGAAAAAGGTGTATTGGAATTTTAATCAGTGATGTTTGAAAAGAAAACTGTTCTTTCTTAACAGTATCGTACAAATTTCTTCTTCATGTCCCGGTTGTAAGTTAGGTTTTGATTTAAAATAAAATAGATTCTTTATAATTTGATTGGTAGGTTTTGAAATTTTTGGCCACGTGGTAGATGCAAAATGAGACGGCGAGATGAGCTTGATACCTATAGAAGGGATTGGCTTCACTCGGCTATAGATAGACTATCATGAAAAAAGGAAGGGTAGGCCTATGCTCTGCAGTAGGGCTTTAAAATAGTACATATCTATAATATTAATAAAAAGATTTAAATACTAACAAAACAGGAAAAATAAGGCGCTAAGGCAGGTAAAGACTATCTAAATCACGCTAAAATATAATAGATTATTATAGATAGTGAAAAAAAAAAATACTGCAAACCTAATAAAGCAGTATCAAATACTTTCTTTCTTGAACTAAACAATACATATTCTTAAACAATTGATGACGATGTTGATAAACGTAAAGCAGGCACTTACTCCATGCCCTTTTAGTTCGTCAGACAGTCTTGTTAAAGACAATAGTGTGAAATGTAATCGAGAATATTACGAAACTCCTAAAAGATATGAATGTTGCATTCGTTTTATCGTTTATGACTGAATTGTTTGAAAATAAATCCTCATTTTTTTATGGATGGCAGTTAGCTGTACCAATGAGATTGGCTTCCAGTAAAAGCTACGCGAATATCTACCTTTAGTAGATCTAAAATATAATAATATTATGATAAAATAATGATTAACTTTGAATAGAATTAATGAGTTATAGGTCGTTTCGCCCGCCATTTGTTCGTGCGAAAAGGCCAAACGACCAAATTACAAAATTTATAATATTTGATTGGGCGTTTTCCCTACAGCATCAAAATCTGTCTGTACATGAAAAGTAATAAAACCTCCATCGGGCAAAACGCCCAATCAAATATTATAAATTTTGTAATTAGGTCGTTTGGCCCGCTCGGGCGAACAAATGGCGGGCAAAACGACCTATAACTCGAATTAATGAAAGGGATGATGACATAATTCTTAATTGACTGGTCTAATTTAAGACTCTTCATTGGGACTCTTAGTGATGAGATAGTAAATAAGCATAAATTTCTGTTGTCTATACAATAATTTATTAGGAATCCAGTTCCATAGTCTGAGTATACCTGTAACTGTGCTCATTTAAGGATCTTTAAAGAAACGTTGGCCTATCCTAGGGACAATCTAATTCAGCTTTGATTTTGGGTCGGCAACACAGTTACTTTTTATTATTGCCCAATAAGATAAAAAATGTGTCTTGAAGAGCCGCAATTTACTCAATTGTATTTAAAAATATTCAGCATTTGAAATATATCGTTACTGGTCGTAGTGAATCTTTCTAATGCTAGTAAACTTTGTATTTTAGTGGAACACAACCCTATCTCACATACGTAGGCAATTTAGATTTATCTCTAGACACTTCACATAACACGGTCACACGCAATCAGGGTTGTGCCGAACGTGTTTATTAAAAGTGCTCAGTAATTGCCTTTATTCCTAGAAATCTTACTTCAATTGAATATTTCTTAGAACGATAAGAGGGTTATCTGACTGCAAGAGGTTGTATCAAATTAATTTGATGGAAACATGTGTGTATCCTAGTGGAACTGCTATTTTTAGTGCTTTTCTTCTATTAACTGTGTTAATTGAGGCAATTTAAGATTGCAAAGTGTACGTATGACAGCAACCCACTGCTGGCGCAGGTCTCTTTTCCTCTATCAAGTGCGAGAGTGAGAGAGAGGTATAATAATTAATATCAAAATCCAAATAATCTGAATTTGAAAAACAAGGATATTCTGTGATCTGCTTCTATTTATTAAGTAGCTAATGATGGCTTTCTGTAATATGACAGCATTTAATTAGCTAGGTATACATTTGTTCTGGAATATTTTTTTATTGCGGCCATTTTTTTCCTATTTTCGTCCTTGATCAAAAGTAATTAATCCTTTTTTACATCAAGGAAACTATGGACAAATCTGATTTTAAAGTCGGATTGATAGTTGTGACTTAAAGCTAGGTACTTTTATATCTATTTTCTCAATGAAGTTTGATATCAAACCTAGTCAAATTAAAAGACTAATCAAGCTCTAAAATTCGCACCATATCAATAATTGCCTCACAGAAATGGAAATAAACGTCAATTAACAACTTTGGCCCAAATACTAAAGTCACCATTGGTCATGGTTCAACGTTAGTTAATTAATAAATAACTGGGTGATGTAAAAACTTTTCTGGAAGTAGTAATTGTCAATAAATTTAATTTTAACGAAGTAATGCCATTTGCTATTTGAAGTATGAGAGGCATAGCCGATAATTGTGCCCATAAACACATAGTAGTTAAGAAGGTAACTGATTAACTTAGTTAGTAGATATATGAGGCATTCTTAAAGATGGTTGGCACTATGTTTAGAACATATCCGTTGGTAGTAAGTTATCAATGGCAGGCCTGTAGTGTGTACATACGTTTTTATATTAAGTTGGAAAAATAATGAAGATAACAATTTCAGTCAAGACAATGGCAACGAGCAGAAGACTAACAGAACTTGTTTCATTAATTGCCTGTAGAACAAAAAAATACATATAATAATGGCAATACCGCTAATCGGGGACAGTGATGTTGAGGAATATTTTGATATTAAAACAACAGCCTTTTTAGTTTCCTATTTTGTTCTGTTGTATGTGTACCTTTAAGTTAAAAAATTGTTTATCTATACTAATATTGTAAAGCTGAAGAGTTTGTTTGTTTGTTTGATTAGTTGGTTTAACGCGCTAATCTCAGAAAGTACTGATTCGATTAGAAAAAATATTTTTTTGTTGAATAGCATTGCATTTATCCAGGAAGGCTATAGGCTATATAACATCGCGCTATGATCAATATGATGGAGCAGTAGTAAGATATGTTGCAAAATCGGAGAAAATATTCCAAATTACCACGCAGACGAAGTCGCGGGCGAGCGTGTAGCTATATAATGTAAAAATTAACGCAGTGGTTGAGAGTTCGTTCGTTTGTTCCGTCTAGAAATGAAACGAACTACTAATTTTCTAATAGCCCATTCACAAGCCCAGTTCACAAGAAATAAACTATGTAAAATCGCTCATTTACTATCCAATAACAATTTATGTTAAGCCATTCGAACGACAATTCGATTCAACAACTAGCCTCAAAACAAATAGGTACTAAATAACAAACGGAATCATTTAAACTTTCACATTGCGAGACTAAATTTAAAAGGCTTAGCATCTGGCCCCTTTGTTAGTAGGTGCATTTGTAGGAGCGTATAGCGGAAAGTGTCTTATAATCGATGCATGTTTTGAGTCTTCTCAAGCTAGAATAACAATAGGCTATATGAGAAAAGCATGTAAAAAGGAGCCATGGTTTCGGGCATTATAATAGTCTTTATCTTTATAAGGCTGAAAAAGTTTTTACTAGTTGCTGTGGTGTTTACCGAGCAGAAGCGAAACGAAATTGTCAGGTTTAGAGAGCACTAATTCCATGGTAGATAGCGGTTTGGCTGTATCCTTTAAAGGTCGCTGGGGCGGACTGAATGCGGAAGGCGGAGGACCGTGTGCTGTGGCGCGTGTTGGGAAAGGCCTATGTCCAGGATAGGCTGATTGATTGATTGTGTCATTGGCATTGCTGAGTACCACTTACCATTATGTGGTACGCTGGCTAATTTTCCACCTTTAGCAATAAAAAAATAGCTCACCTCACAATATACAAATCTTATGATAAGTAACAATCGTCTATTAAGGCCACAAGCATGCTACTTTAAACATCGGCATTCTGCAATTTAGTCGCTTTTTAGAAGCAACATTCCTCATCGCATACTTTAAAACGCCAAACATGCCGATTGAGTCACTTTTCGACAATTCGACAGTGCGTCGAACGCTACACTCCGCTCAAATTCGGATACTGGTCGCATCGATTAAATTAATCATTACATATATTACGAAGAGATCCGCGACCGAACCCAGAGAGTCGCCAAATCGCGATACAGTTGCAAAATCGCTTATCGCCAATACTAAAAAATTACGTTTGGTTGAAACCATACTACTACTGTTACTCAGTTTTACAATTATAAATCTTTTTTTTAAACTTTAGTTGTATCTACTTCTGCTTCTTCTATTCTAAACCTTATCCCATCATCTGGGGTCGGCTTTCCTTGCCTGCCTTTTCCACTTATTTCTATCCCGCGCAGTCGCGGCGTCTATCCTTTTGTCCTTAAGATGATTTTGGATCGTTGTTAGCCAGGTGGCGGTCTTCCACGGCATCTTTATACTTTAGTTGTATCTACTTTACAAAAAGATAACCCGCTCAACTATCCGCTCTCTTTAGCACCACCACCGTTAACTGGACACCAATTATCTCGAATGAATAAATCAGTCAGTAACCGATAAACAGGGAAACGAGGCTTGAAAGTAGGGTAGTAGAAAATCTATAAAACGAGGTATCGATGGATACTGATGATCACCTGTCACCAAGATCATAGCAGATTAGCACGCGATGGAATGGAAACTAGTCTATTTATTTGCATGTTAATCAATAAACTTCTTGTTTGATGAGACCCTGTCAGTGACATAGTACTTAATAGTTTGTAATTGTTATTTATTCCTACAATGATTTTGTTATTTGCAACAAAATCGTGCCAAGTGGTAAGCTTTTGGAGAGGCATATATGCAGCAGTAGTAGAATGTAGTAGACTGATGAATTATTTAGAGTATGTTGAGCTGACAAGCGTGAAGTAAGCTTCTTGCAAGTGCACGTTTGAAACTACATGAACTTGTTTTTAAGCATTCACGTACTAACGCATGGTGGAAATGTAGAAAATGATCAGTGTGCAGCGGTTGTGTCAGCTGCAGTCCATGAGTGGAAGTTACAACTTACAATAGGTAGTAATAAAAAGAAGGTTCCTAAACTTTCTGACGAAAAGCTTCAAACTTTTTTTTTATACTACTTGGGTGGCAAACAAGCATACGGCCTGATGTTAAGCAGTTACCGTAGCGTATTGATGCTTGCAATATCAGAGGGATCACTTACGTGTTGCCGGGTAATTTTTTTACACCAGGGATTTAAGATGGTGTATCCCTGTGGTAGGAAAACGTTTCTTTAAAAACGCATTCTTTAATTCTTCTTATCGTTTTGTTAGTAGCCAACCTTTCTTTAATGAGCGCTGGAGACCTGTACTGACACACAAGATTATTTGGTTGTGGTCACCTGTGAGGTCGAGGTCCTTCCCCAGTCGGGCTTGCTCGCTAGTATAGTGCCCTACATCTCTACTATATAGTATAGGAGCTATACTATACTCAAAATTTCACGATTAATGTAAGTGCTTCTTCAATCAGAGTGGGCAATTTAAATTTCTTTAGACCAACAAGACACACTGCAATCAATCTGCATAGTGTAAAAAAGCTGTACCCATTAACTAGGTCAAACAACTTGAACCAATAACACCATAGAGAAACGCTGATCTATAGCATTTAATATTGATTATACAGCCGGTTGTTTTTACCCAACGATGGGACAGCCACTGTTATTAAATCCTAACAAGACTTAGAAACAACTAATTTACTAAGTGTCTTGTTGCACGGCAGAGAAGTTGATGAATTAAACTGAGGTTAGTGTGTTATTAGATCTTGAAGTAATCGTGTGTGTAGTTATTAGTTCGATGATAGACGGATATGGGTTTTGAAGCAAAGATTGATCTTTTTTAAAACGCATGATTTAACTGACTGCCTTGGTGGTCCAGTGGGTGCAGTATGCGCCTGCTGTGCACGAGGTTGTGGGTTCGATTCCTACACAGGGACAAAACTTTATGTGACCCATAAAGAGTTGTTCTGAGTCTGGGTGTAATTTGTGTCCGTTAATAGTATGTTTGTAAAGTCCCACGCAACACAGAGCTTGTTCCCTAGTGCGGGAGTTGTCTTTAAAAAAAAAAAACTTTGTTTGATTGAATGTGTACCTATATAATATAAGAGCACCTATAGTTTGAGTACTTATATTAATATATATAAGTGGAATAGTGTGTTTCTCTATGGTGTAATATAGCTCGGTGCTGAAAGTGGAACAAAAAATGACTAAGGTGCTCAAATCATTGGTGTTTAAAAACTTGGTACAGAAGGTGTTTTGTCTAAAATGTTATTTTTTAACCATATTATGTAAGTATAATAACTTTAATTTAGTTTGAGCACAAAATAAATACATTCTCCTTCTTTTCTTAAATTTACGATTAAAATTTTATGAAGCACTAAATCTCCCAACATATCGCAATAGGTACATCACTGAAAACCGTATTTATTAACTATTTTAAAAACTATTTTAGATAGATACAAACAAAATCTGTTTTTTATTATAAGTAAAGATTAGTTTATCCATCAGCTTACAATAACCAAATCTAAACTAATATTTTTAATGCGGTAGTTTGTAAGCGTGTATGGATGTATGTATGTTAAATCTTTCACGAAAAACTACTGAATGGATCTGGATCAAATTTGGCATAGAGATAGATAATAGTCTGGAATAACACATAGGCTACTTTTTATCCCGGAAACAAAACTATGTACGCGCGGGCGAAGCCGCAGTTGGAAGCTAGTTTAATTATAATTAAAGATTAATTTATCTACCAGCTAACAACAACTAAATCCTGCTGTCATTTACCCTCAATTTATTTACCAGAACATTTACCCAACAAATGTAAGTAATTGAATAAGACAGAAATAAATATTTATATGGTTTACCTAATCACGATTCTTATTGCAACTCAATGAGTGATATTATTTAGCAACACCTTATTTGGTAGGCTGTAGCATATTGATTACGGTGTTACATTTTCTAGTACCTATTTGTTTTAAAAGCGTAGTACATAGATAAGTTAACATGACATTATTAGCATTATCAAGCTTCCTTTTAAGCATGTGCAGTAAAGTTTGTAGTCTGTAAGTAATTTTATTAGGAAGTTTTTGGATACGGTGATTTGTTGTTTAGAATTATATCGCTAGTTTATCTTTTCTTCTTGTAAGTGAATTTGCTAAGAAATAGTAGGTACTAACTGTATTGGTTAGCAACCTGGGTCCAACTGTCCGTTTTTTTTACATCAGGGCTTTAAGATGGAGTATCCCTGGAATAGGAATACATTTCTTTCAAAACGCAGCCCTATATGAGCGCTGGAGACCTGTACTCACACAAAGGAATACAACTACACCGCTGTGGATAGTTATTTGGCTGTGGTCTTCTGTAAGGTGGTCCTTTCCCAGTCGGGTTTGCTCACTAGTGTTGTGCCCTTCCTCTCTTCAGTTACTAAAACATTATTGAATGAGACATCTGTAATGCAATCTAACGTTTGATGTTGATTTATATGTGATAAGTAATCGAGAGATCTAAAATTTTGTGTTGATTCATCATATTAACATAATAAGTACTTATATCATGCTGAAAAAAAAATACAAATTTTATATTTAGGTATATTCAAATCTTACTTGACATTACGAAGACTACATCCCGATAAATAAATATTATGTAACAATATTAAAACATATTATATCAAAAAAGAAAAAAGAAATGATTAAAATGTACTTAATTTTCTTTATTAAGTCCGTAACTACAACAAAAAGGTATTTTTCTTTATTAAAAGTCTTTAACTTGCGACCAAGTGAGGAAAACACCCCGTTAAACTAAGTCCTAAATTAAATGCACTCATTATGTTTACAAAAAAACAAATTATAATTATTCACAATTTAATCGATGATGAAGAAAAGATGATGCCCACGGCCACATTTTATCAACGCACCTCTCGCCACCGACAGGGAGTTCATCCTCACACCCTTGCACCTCAAACATGCCGTACCGTAAGATTCCAGAGGAATTTCTTACCACGTACGATAAGGTTGTGGAATGAGCTCCCTGCCGAGGTTTTCCCAAGAGACTATAGCATGGGGTTCTTCAAGAAAGGAGTTATAAGGTTTTTAAAGGGTCGGCAACGCGTGAGTGACAACCCTGGTGTTGCAAACGTCCATAGGCTACGGTAACTACTTACCATCAGGCGGGCCGTATGCTTGTTTGCCACCTTGGTAGTATTAAAAAAAAAAAAAAAATCGAAACATGGTATTAAAATAACTAACGGAATAGGGCTTCTATTTATAACCTAAAGATAGTTAATCATCACTTTATCTTGAGTTATTAGTGTTAGATGATATACTCGTACCACAAGCGAAATCTAACAAATGAGTTCACGTTTTAAACGGTATCTTAGCTAATCCAAAGACTAATTCAATTTACTTACAATCTAGAACAGTGGCTCTCAAACTATTACGACCATGAAAAATGTTTTAATAATAATAATAATACAAACGTCTGTTGTATTTATATCGGCGTCAGCTTAGGATCGAGAGTTGTGGAAATTCTTGAGGGAGGCCTACGTCCAGCAGTGGACGTCTTTTGTCTGAGATGATGATGATGAATTAATTATTTTGATTTTTTATTGTAATCAATAAATACATCTTACAATTAAATTATATTTACACTTATTTTAATAGAAATAATAATAATAGACGGGTTGGTGGATTTTGTTTCGAGTTTTCCGTCTCTTGCAGTGGATATTGTCAGCCTGACTTACTCCCTTAGTCGACTCTTACGACAGCCTCGGGATCCGTCTCGCCAGAGCGTGGTATAGTAGGTTGATATTCCTTCAAGTGTATGGAGGAGACCCGTGACCAGCAGTGGGAGATTTATGGGTTGAGATGATGATGATGATGAATAATAATAGAAAATACTCAACAAAAGGGGGGAGAGGGACTGCTTAATAGGCACCATTTTATTTCCTTAATTTTAGCTATTTTTATTTCTAATTTGAAGAACGCTGGTCGTATGTACCCTAACCACAGAACAGAGAATCTTTCGTTCTATGACCCCAAGGATTGCATTGCCCTGAGGTTCTTTGAGAAACACTGGTCTCAACCATTTACGTGGTACCTGAGTTATTCGATCTACTATATGAGAACTAGTAAGATTAGCCAATGAACGACCGAATGACTGAATAAGAGTGAATGATTTGGCATTTAGCAATTAATCGGCGGTTAAGGGTATTCAAGGTCTGCCGTAGTGAATGGTTTGAGATTGATTGAAATATAATGAAGTTTAACAAAATTATTGCTAAACGCTGGTTAAGTGTTACTGTGATTTAAAATCTTAAATTTGAAATATATTTGAATGTTTAAATAAAATTATTTGTGTTCGATTGTTCTATTGTATCGCTACTTGTTTTAAACGGACCGTATTGAATAAAATTTCCATTAAATATGTCGCCCATATATCGCGTATAATAATATTCTATTGATATTTATAAATTTAACTATTACTGTCAAATAATTTCTGTATACCAGATCGTCGGTTCACCTTGTTGGTGGCCTGCCTACGTTTCGTCTTCCAGTTCGTGGTCGCCACTCTAGAACCTTTCTGCCCCAACGGCCTGGTAATGGTTGCGGGCAACCGATGGACAAGGTCGGCTCAGGATCGAGAGTTGTGGAAATTACTATACTAGTAGTAGTATAGTAATTTGTACAGGTTGGCCACAAACCAAACGATACGAAGAAGTATAGTAATTTCTGTAATCATGAAAACATGTTTTTATAATTTGATTTTTTTGTACAAACAACAAAAAAAAAATCTTGGATTTTTATTAAAGCTTTCTTTAAAATCTTACCATAGTTTTCGAATGACTTGAGTATGTATTCGTTAATTACTTTTGTGTAGTTGGTAGGTTGGTCCGTGTGGTGACGGATTAAGAATACAAATATCACCACCCCATTCCATCCCGTGGGTGAGTCGTAAGAGTCGACTAAGGGAGTACGTCAGGCAGACAAGATCCACTGCAAGAGATGGAAAACTCGAAACAAAACCCTATACCAACCCGTCTGGCCAGCGTGGTATCGTAGGCTAATATCCCTCCAAATTTATGGAGGAGACCTGTGCCTAGCAGTGGGACGTTTATGGGTTTAGATGATGATGATGATGACTTGGTAGGTAGGTATATAGTAATATTTAAACAAATACTTTTCCATCGTGGGTATTATGTTTGTATAGGCGTTCTAGTCTCATAAACAACCATACATTATTCTATTAACATTTATAATAAGATCATTTGTAAATATTTTGTTACAACTAATGAGATAAATAAAGACCTTGAAAAATCAATCAGTAAAACTACGGGCTCGTAATAATGATGAAAATGACGTAAGCAGAGTTTAATACGACAGTTAGAATATAATATGCCTGGATACTTTCGGTAGAAATAAACAGAGCCCAAGAAGGAAACAGAGCCCAGCAGTGGGACGTTTATGGGTTGAAATGAGAGACTTGTGCTCTCATCTCAACCCATAAACGTCCCACTGCTGGGCTCTGTTTCGTCCATACACTTGGAGGGATCCTAGCATACTTACGCTGGCCAGACGGGTTGGTACAGTTTTCATCAGGTTTTCAAGTTTTCCACAACACAAGTCTATTATAATCAAATAAGAATTATCATAACAAATTACAAAATCAAAGATTACAAAACAACAAAAATTCCAATAGCGACTTTTTTATCGATACCTACAATTATAAATTATTAAACGATTATCTATAACTGATTATAATAACTATAGAAATACCACAATTAAACTAACTAAGCCCAATAAACCATGGCAGGTGTTGCGGATGTATCGGTATCTCGTTACCGAGTAATTGATAGATACTCGATAGTCGATACTATCGGTACGTCTCTAGTCAAGCTTTATTAGTCGTGTTTGAGATTGCAGAACATTACGTGAAATTCTATTCTGGTATTTACGTAAATAGCTGTATATTTTCTAGTGAATTAGGAGCTTAATTTTGATTAAAGAGAAGTTAAGTTAAAGTTATAGCGTTTCTTTAGCCTTTAAATGGCTACACATTCTATTTCCAATCATTATTAAGAGTAGGACACGAATTGAGCAATCCCGACTAGGGAAGGACCTTCACTTTACAGAAGACCACAGCCACATTTAGATTAGATTAGAAAAATTACACACAGCGGTGTAGTTGTGTTCCTATGTGTGAGTACAAGTTACCAGCGCTTATTTAGTGATGCGTTTTAAAAGAAACGTATTCCTATCTCAGGGATAGTCCCATCATAAAGCCCTGGTGTAAAAAAATGGGCTGGCGACACGCAAGTGATACTTCTGGTATCGCAAGCGTCCATAGGCTATGGTAACTGCTTAACATCAGGTGGGCCATATGCTTATTTAAAAATACTAAATATTATTTAAAAACTTTAGGTATGAATTAGTTTAGCACTATTAAAAAACTACAATAAGTTTATATCACTTTGATTTATCTATAAATGTTAATATTTCTAAATACTTCTCTTATTATCTGAAATACCATTATTTTTGCCTATTTTAGGTGAAAGGACATTTCACCTAAGCGTAATCTATGCACGACTTTTTTAGCTTTCTAGAATTCACTGATATGATCTTGCATACGTTTGGTACAAAATTTAACAAGTTTTCGTTTCTTTTTGTCAACAATATCTGATTGCAGTGACATCACGACTTTTGACTTTGTATGGTAATCGTTTCTTGGGGTTCTAAGCTAGTAGCTGCATGCGGATGTGCCTGTTTATACGAGGAAGAAATATGCATAGCTGGATGATTACGATTAATTTCAAGAATGAACAATTTTTATCTAATTTTAAAGATTCTTTCTTACAGATAAATTAAACAATCATTTAAAAAATAATTATTTGAAAATAACAAAAAAATATTTCATATAACATAAAAAGAAAACATGTTAAAAGACCATTTCAAAAAAAATAAAATCTCTTTAATATTTATTGTATTTAACATCAACATCGCAGTCGAAAGACCTATACTGCTGGATATAGGCCTAATATTAATATAATATTATTCTGACATACATTAATAGACTTCATAGTTGACAGACTGCAAAGCTTTTTAGTTCACTGATGTAAGCCTGTACTGGCAAAAGCGTTATACAATAGGCCTGCTAAATGTAATTCTACTCGTATTTCAAGTTTACTCCTTAGTTTAGAATTCGTTTTCATCATCAATACGTGCCTGTCCTTTCTTCTGTTTTGTTCTTTTTACTATTTGTGCGTAACTACATTATATATGAAGAGATAAATATCTTAACTTCTTATTTATAAACCTTCATTTAAAAATCCTTTAAGCCACAATTTATTTTAAACAACAGTTGTACAAAATTAAACTTTTACAAATAAAGCTCGCAGGTTTTCGGATCCCGTTTTTAATTAAACATGGACGGCGCGGTTGCGCAGGCGCACCGTCGTAAAGTATTAACTTCTAGAGGAGGGGCAGGGAGTGACGGGAGGGGGAGGGCAGGTAAATTGCGGTTCCTCTCCCCCAACGTGATGATTCTTGGAATTCCAACTAAAATAATATACTTAGGTATATATTTTTAGTTGTAATAAGTTTGAATTGGGTTTGTGGCTTTAAACAAAGGGAGAAGTTGAGGTTAGTTGTAATTGGTAAGAAACGATTGGCTGCTCCAAGCAAAATGTGGTAAAATTTAAATTGTCAATTTCTTGGTAGAACACTGAAAATTCTTAAATAAATCATTATGATTTGAATTAAAAATATTCATTACAGAATCATCAAATCTCAACGAAATTGTCGCGTCAAAGCTATTTAAATAATAATTGAATATCAAAAATGTTGCTCTTTCTTTTTTAAATTGCCTTGAGGTGATGGCACTAACAGGCATCCTTGCATTTTGGACTTGACACGATGTATTAAAACGTAAAAGAGAACAAGACAGCCTGTTACCTTTTGACATGCAATTTTCGGATACCCATTTATCAAGCAGTCCAACACTAATATATCGATCATTTTTTGTCGATAGTTTCTTTAAGTGCCGTTAGTTATTGATTTTATTTTAGTTATGAACGGTAGTCTCAGTTTCAATTAAAACGAATCGTTACAAACTTAATGTATTTTTTACTGTTGCGTGATTGATAAATCGTGAAAATGGTTGATGGGTGAAAAAATGTAATTTGCCATATGTATACTCTATATTTGAGTATAAACAAAACATTAATATTTATCGACGTACTAAGTAACGTCAGATATAGTGTGACATCAATCATGAATTCTAATAACAGGAAGTTAATTTTTTACCGACAGATTCTATCGATAATTTTGTACGATCAACTGCAAAGTTGAGGTCCAGTGGGATCAAAACAATTATCTTTATGATTCCAGATTTTGAACTCGACCTTTTTGGTCCAGGAGGCTAAGTTAATCAATTTACGAACGATACCAGTTCTTAAATATAAGATTGGATTACGAATTGTTTGCAAAATTAAAATCTGTCTTGTCTGTTGTAATTTTCGTGTTCATTCAATTTAAATTCGTGTCCAAGTAGCGGGAAGTCATGAGGCTTTTTATGGCGAACTTATTTGGACTTACTCATCTTGATGTACTCATTTTCTCACAAATTTGCTTTTTATGTTAGAATTACACTGTTATGCCATAATTTTCAACACTAATATCATTTTCAACAATCAAATACAAAATGTATCATTCGCTCAAAACTTTAATTCTGTCTGGATTAATAACGAAAATGTCAAAATAATTATACACAACCCAAAAGCCAAGGGTCCGGTAAACATTAAAAATGTCGAATCCTTAAAAAGTATTTTAAAAAAAACAACAAAAATAATGACCGCACGAGGTTACGCTTTGTAATACATTAATAATAGTTTTATACTTACAGAAAATGACCCATAATCATATGGGATAGAAAATTGTTTTCAAAATGATGTTGGGGAGTAAAAAATCTTGATGGCGTTTCGCATTACCGAGCGTTGATGAGACCAAAAAATAGCGAATATGAATTCGGTCGCACTCTGATACATTCGAATTCTTTGATTAGTGTACGGCCATTGAACCTTTATTATGAAGAGTGTGTGTGAATGGTGGGAAATGTGACGTCATATGATAGTGAGCCGTTGACTCTGGGTAATTATACAGTGGTTATGTGCCGTAGCGGCGGTATCTTTTGATTGTAATAGCTCGAATGTGGAAATAGTGACTCTTAAGTGTTGCTTTTTATAAAATACTAGTTTTTCTTGAGTGTAGTTTTTAAATAATGAGGCTTCGAGTGCTAATTTGAGAATGACTAATGAAATATCATTATTTTTAGTGACGTTTTTTATTTTATTTGTCAGTAATAACATCTTATCTTCACGAGTTAATTTGAAGAAGTAATTTTATATCTACATTAATATTTGTTAAAATAGCTTTGAGTGCTGAAGATAACAAGTAAAAAACTTAATTCCATTAGTATAGAATAAATTAATTGTAATGCATATTTAAAATTAAACATTACGGATATAATTTTATGACGTCATGAGTCCACCTGTTATTGACAATTTCTTATTTTTTTATCTCTTATATTATAGATGTCGATTCAATTTCCTATTCACCCTTCTATGTAATTAACATAAACGCCAAATATTGTGAGGATTGAGGTTTGTTTACAAATAATTCAAGAAAGAAAAAAAATCGATAAGGCTAGGGATAAAAGCTAGTGTTTTAGTAATTACGTTAATTTTAGTTGAACTAATTGCAGATATAACTCTGGTGCCATTGTAGTATACAAATCATGTAGTATTAAATTACTATTTAAATAATGAAGCTAGGAATATTACTAGATGTATGACATGGGAACAAATTTCTCAGGGTTGCTAACGGCATATAAAGGTAACAGTAACTGCATACTTAACTTCTTTAAAAGCTTTACTATCTCAATAAAAAAATATATAGCAGCTAAGCAGCCCTCATAATTCATAATCATGATGACGAATTTAATTGTTCCCGGTTGAGAGAAAGTTGGTAACAATAGATGCATTCCATTAAAAAGAGGTTACGATGGGAATTTGTCAATTATCAGTCAGCATTGTGTTTAAGTGTACTACGTCAATCTATTATAGTGTTTAACAGGATTGATTGGATTTTTAAAAAGGGTTTGATGACATGTTGTTTTGGATTTGGTGATTTGATATCCGTAGATTGGCACAAATGTTGTGCTAGCTTGTTTTTGTCGTATACTCTCTTTCTGCCATTAAATCTTCGTGTAATATGTTGGGACTATCTTTGTTATTATTTGCAACAGTCACTGTAGCACTTTTTTAATCGAAAACTAGCGGCTCACGTCGACTTCGCTTAGCTTAATCTTTTTTACCGTTTAGAGATTGATTTTATAACAATCTCTTTTTAACCTTACTTACGTCATTAAAAAATCAAAGTGCAAAATTTCAAGTTTGTACCCGTTTACGTTCTTCATTAATGAATAAATATTTCAGTCAATCGGACAACTAATTAAAATATTTTACATAAGAATTCTACTTAGTATACAAGTAAGCGTATTTTTTAAGTACAACTTTCGTTCCATATAATTAAATTTTCCATTTCCTAAATGAAATGGTATCAATTAATTAACGAAATAAGGCTTGTAAACCATAATAATGCTAATATTTACAAGATTATGTTAAATGGCAACAATAACATAGAAAAAGTTATATTCATAGACAAGGGTATTACAAACTTTATTGTCCATGAAATGTTTTAAAATATTCTAATTTTATTCTATTCTAAATTTAATATTATCATGTTCCACATTCAAAGAGTCGTTTGTATGCTGATCTTTAAATGAAAAATGCATTGGCTGCTTATCGTCCCGCACAAGTCGAATATTATATAATACTATGTGGGATTTAAATCTAATGTGATGAAAAGACCACAAAGATGGGCGACACACTAATTTGATTATAACTATTACAAATGAAAATAAATTCTTTGATACTTTACTATTAATTTAGTCTATTTTAATCTAGATTTAGTAGAATTTGGTTTGTTAGATTCCACGATCTAGTAAGATAAAAATGATGATAGAAAACAGACAAGCAGAGAAGGCATCAGATGTTGGAATATTAAAAAAAGAAGAGAAGTGGTGTATAGTGTGTATTTATGACAGTACAGTGTGTTGTAAAATCACAATTTAATTCTGACAAATTACGAAAAAACATGACATCGGTTTGCTATTATTATTATTTATAATACCAAAAAGGTTTGCTATTATTATTATTTATAATACCAATATAATAATACATTGAGACGATTAGTGGTCTTCTGATACAGGCATATCTATTCTGCTTAAAAGAAGATCTCAACAATTTATGTATGAAACATTATGTACTGATGGAAATAAATTATTATTATTATTATTAGAAATTACAATGTAGTTTGTAGACCTTCAATTTCTATACCTATTAAATACAAAATAAAAAAGGAATTGAGTGCAGTTCTAACATTTTATTGAATATAAAAACTTATGCATGTGTTGGTGTCCATCTAAAGGTTATTGATACAGATCTCCTAGCGAAATGATGAGACGGCACCGCAGTATTGAGGTCATTACCACGTACCTTATCGTATTCAGCACTAGGGATGGGAATATTTTGTTAACGTTTATTTTGTTGAGTATTATTTAAGAAATATTTATAAATATAAAAAGTATTATATTTTGTAGTATCGATTCATTTAACAAAATAATAATAATTTTATATCCTATCTCAAAACATTTTAATGAAAGTTTGTCTAAGTCTTAAACTCATTTTGTAAGACTTGACAAACTTCAAAATTCATTTTTGCAGCGTAATGTACCTGTACTTAATTTTATCGATCCTTTTACAACAATTAAGCAAAAAGCGAACACCGATTTAAATACTCCTTTAGGTATAAAAGAAGACCAAACTCAACATTGTCATAAATTTAACATGCAAATGTAACTTGTTTCAAACATATCCCAACAAATGTCAGAAAGCGCTTACAAGTAATATAACTAGAAGATAGTTTACAGCAAAACAATGTCCTGAACTTGCCTGTCGACATTTATCGATATTCCCATCACTCGGCCACCCCGCCGTGTCAATATAAGCTAGCCAATTGTGTATGAGTCGGCCACAATTCACGGCTATTCAATAACCGCCTTGCTCACCACAGATTGGTATCGGTGTATTCAAAACGCGACATCTGAATCAAACAAAAAGCAACTCTACTTTTAACATATTAAAGTTCTTTTTGTTGTTATATGTTGGTTGAAAGAAATAGTTTGACCGTAGTGAAATTCTGAATGTGCGAATATAAAAAATATGTGAGAAAAGCTAATGAGTTGGAAGGAAGTGTTTAGTAACAAAAAGTGTGGAATGTTTTTGTAATCAGTTATGACGGATTGGTATCGGTATCTATCAATGCACGTCACTGTTTTGTAAAACGTTAAGTTACATTTGAAATACCATTAATCTTGCTAATTAAAAAGTAGCTTTATGATTGTTATCGAAATATTTATCGTATCAAATTTACATCTTCATTATGAATATCTTTTTCTACATACGTTGACCTCATTATCATCCGTCTCAGTCGTGAGGTCGTCAGCTATTAATGTTCTCTAATAAACATGGTCAGTTCTCGTATCTTTCTGTTTCATGTATAGTGTTGCTTTACAAGTAGCATCGTCTGTTGAAGATTTTTTTTACAAAATATTTACAATATGGCTATATTTTGAATAAAGTGCCTCTATAAGGTTCTCCATTCTACATTAAGGGAGGGATTTTCAAAAGAATCGTTTTTCTATCCCAAGTAACTCACGTGTTTTTTTTGTCGATACTGCTATTTATCAGGCATTTGTTCGTTTGCCACCAAGTAGTTCCAATATAGGTAGGCCATGCACAAGTGGTGCCTTTAGTAATGCAAGAATCTTTAGGCAACGATAAACGCTTACCGTATGCTTTTGTGTGTACCTAAGATATAAAAATAATAATAGAAACATTCTAAAAAAGAAACGTGATACAAAAAAGATTTAAATCTACTCCAGCAGTAAATGTCCACCTACACATTAATAAAACCCTTAAACCTAAATCTGATATAGAATTTTGCGAGGAATGTAAGACAATAAAAAAATTTACACCCACATTTTTCCAAAGCAAAGCATATCACGTACAACATCTAGCCGAAAATATATACATTTAGCATTAATGAATAGATAAATTAAGGTTAATAGATACTAACAGAAGTCTAGTAATTTTAATCACCACTAACTATGACTCAGCTGGGTATGCCATCACTAGAAGGACGGAATGATTAACGAACTTAGTTTTTAGGCTTCTTCTTCTTCTTCGTGCGGATGATGCAGGGCACGATGAGATGTAGAATATCGTTTGTGTACCACCAGAACCGTACCGTCTGTGACACTTTTTTTTCTTTCTCCGGCTGACCTATTTAAGAACCTCCAGACTGGCCAAAATCATGTTTTTAGGCTTTGTGGTATAGTATATTGATAATGATGCCCAGCCCAGCTGTATTCTTATATTGACATTACTCTCAAAATTGTTTACCCTATTTGCAATATCTGCCCAAATTATACATATTGATAATGGTTGTAATAATTTGTTTGATAATGTACGTACGCGCCGTGTAGTACATACAATCAGGAAGTGGTTGATAATTTTACTGCGTGATGCGACTTCGATCCTTAAACGAACAATGAATGGACTACAGATGGCTGTTCCGAGTCTGGCTGTTCTTTATGTACCTGTGTTTGTGTGTACTTTGTGACTAGAGATAAGAAAATGCAACACTGAGTTTCTGATTCTGAAAACCGGTATACAAAACGAAATAATGCCTTGTTATTTCACTTTCTGATAAATTATTTCGCGCCTAATAAAATAAAAAAAACAATTCTCTAACAATGTTCGAAATTCGAATGAACAAAAGAAACAATTTCACTTTTCTAAACTCAGATCACATCAATTCTTTCAAACCGCATTCCATTACTGTGCCTATAGGTAGTGATGTGCATATTATCGATAACGCTTTCGGCCAGTGCAGTGCCACGACCTCGAGTAACGGTACCAGCCGTCAATCTTACATCAACAATTTTAATATTGACGTTTTACAACACTAGTTTTATAACAAAACCTGTATTACTTATGTCGTAGAGTTCAGTTTTGTGTCTAAAATATATATTGGATTGGAAATAATTGTTGTAATGGTCTATGAATGTTTCGAGGCGTCAGTCTTGACATATCGAGCAGTACTTTGATGTGTTCCTTGTACTTATTTTTGAGGTCTAAAGATAAAGAAATGATTAAAGAATCGATCGATCTTTGTAGGCAGTTTATTGAGTAGAAATGTTTTTTTATGTTACAGAACGCTCAAGTATCCATAAAAACAACCGTAACTTTGTAAATAACTGTACATTTCAATGTGACTAACGAACATTATTTAGTTAAATGTGGATATCTCCATGTTCAATTAACACCAAAACTCGAAAGTAACATTTGTCAAATACAGGCGTTTGTTTGACACTGAACTAAATAAAGCATTGCAGCTTAATCATTTCACAATAAAATCTCAATCAAAACTCACAAGCATCCTTAACCAGTTGTGAACACAAAACAAAACCTAAATAACGCTAACAAATACCTACATTATTATTGAACTTGGATTATTCAACAAACACCTTCCATTTGCAAAGTTTCGTAAGTAAAATGGCGGAAATGTCAAGCACATTTTGTATCACAGCCCAATGCACTTACTAGAATAATTTAAGGCTTTGCAAGTAAAGTTTAGATATTATTATTTTTTTTTGATGGGGATTTTTTTATAATTAACTTATATTCTACTAAGCTAAGGGTCTAAACAATGTGACTCGCGACCGAGTGTGGAAGTCGGCGTCACTTTACCATACAGACAATACCCCCTGACATATATACTTGACAGGATTAAAATGTTTCAATCTAAGTGTCTACTCTCTTTCGCTCAATCAATTGATTGACCACTTATTATATTAAAGTTAAATAATCAATTGATTATAAAAGTTCGAGTACACACTTAGTCTAGAGACCCACAGTCAAAAATTAGGCTTGAATGATCATTTCTACTATGACGTGAGGCGCGCACTATAATTAATTAAATAAATAAACGCTAATTACTTCAAATTTCCTAATACGAAAATATATATTTTCTTTAATACATCAACAATATTATTATTTGGAACAAATTAGTTAAGGAACAGACCTCGCGTCAATGTAGACATCTAGTGACTAAAAATGGAAGTTTTCCATAATCAGCCAGATAAGGGGGGTTGGGGGGTTTATTAAATTAGTCTCTTCTCCAACTACAAGTGGTTTCTGATGTTTATTCCACGTCTTCTTCCTGGAGCATCTTGCCACTGGCCTTCATGGAGGCTCGCAGTCTCTCTGAGACTTCTGGGAGCTTCTTCAGCAGCAAATGGAAGATCGGGGCTGGCATTGTTTGTTGGAGAACACTAAGCAACTGTTGTGTCTGTCCGCACACTGCGACGGCCTGACCGAGGTGCTCCACACCAGCCTCCAGGTCTCCTGCTGCCAGCAGCTCTTCTCCGAGCTGGATCTGTTGCAAGAAGAATCTCTGCATGGCTTCATGATCGCTCATGTCAGGCAGTGGCCCGCCTAGCGTGCGTGAACGTGTCGCATTTTGTTGGGCATTCTGTCTACGTTCTCTCAACTTCTTTTTGAAGAGAGGATCCTTGCGACTTTGTTGATCGAAGTACACACAATATCCAAGAAACAATGTTCCAGCTATTCCAACTGCAATACCTAAGGTAGTGCGCGTAATCTCCATGTCTGTAATTCCAATCTTGTTGTTGAAATTACGTAAAATATCAATTCGCTTTTGTTACAGAATTTTGGTATCCGCCATTTAAGAAAAAAAAAAGTCATGCAATTGAATGTCAAGATAAACAAAGTTTATATCAACAACTTAACAATTTATATGCTTATGTTACTTCAAATACGCCCAGCTTTATTAATATATCAACGTATTTTAATCTGCGACGAAATTAAGTTTTCCTTGGAGAGGTCCTGGTTTTGGATGGATAAACGTTTTGTAAATAAGTTGAACAACTTTCTTAGTATATCTTAAAGTTAAATACCTTTCGATTGTCGTTTTACTCTAGCTAACAAGCTATATTCTTTGTATCGTTTGGTTAATGTTCAACCTGGTGACAGCGTAATTAATATAGCTCATATTGAGTCAGACTGTTAACAGTCGGGACCAACTTGAAACGTGCCTTCCAAAGCATTGATACACTCAGAAATACCACTTTGCGGTCACCCATCTATAGAGTTACCGTGACCTACGCAAACAGTGAGTGCACTTGGCTATATAGAGCCTATATTCCTAAATACATACAGTCATTATCATAAACAAATTACACCCAGCTTTAAACAAAGATTGTTTTAAAGAGGTCAAACACTCAGCATCCGTTAAAATTCTTATTCCACTCTAAATTTCACATACAGGTTGATATTAATTTACAAATTAAAGCCAAGATATTAACGGTAATGTTTCTGTCTCGAGTAAATTACGATTCTATCAAACTTAATTATCACGATTAAACAGAGGAAGTACAAAATTAAATGTACGAGTTTAACCAAACGAGGCGGTGCCTTGAAAGGCGGTAGTTTGGGCTGTGTTATCCTTCTAGGATTAATGTTAGAAACCTTCGAATAATTAAATACATTACAATTGAATGACAGCCGTAAATCAAATAATAATAACATTTGGCCGGTTGATCCAGAAGTTAGGTTTTAATCCGGCCCACAACAAATCCAATGATAATGATTCTTTAAAGAGAAAAGATTTGTATTTTTGAAATTTGGCATGTTTGTAATGAATAAGCTCAAAAACTACTGAACCAATTTTAAAAATTCTTTCACATAAAAAAGCTTTATCATCACCAAAAAACATAGTTTATCTATAATACATATGTTTCAGAATTAAATTAAGAAATATATAATTATGTTTACCAGTTGCCATATGACAGATGCGTGTTAACCATTACTTGCAAAAATAATTACAGAATAATAATAAAGTTCTCTGAACTAAAATGAAAATCTAAAAAAATAAGTATCCAAGTAACAAATGGAGTCCAACCACAAGATAATTTCTTATTTATTTTTCAATATTTTTTGAAGATTTTCTTAGTATTGTCAGATGTTTCTTTACCACGTTATACGAGTAAATAATTGTATGGTAGATGGAAGCTCAGAGTGTTGATAATAAAACACAAATGAGTATGCGCGTGCGATTGCAGACGACAGACGGCGACAGTGCGCCGCTCGCCCGCCCATTTAGTTAAGGAGACGTGTAGACGAACGATTCTGCGATTTTTGTTTCTGATAGCTGTACGGATTTTAGGCAGTTTTCTACTATAAATTAAAATCACCGGGTTTTTCAAACGTGCCTTAATATTTTTTGCACGGTAAAGTTTAAAAGTAAGGTAAGAAACTGCCACAAGCGACAACCTATTTCAAATAATCTATTAGATACTAACATTATATAAAACTGAAAAGTTTGTTACGCGCTAATCTCTGTATTAGTTGGATTTAAAAATTCCTTATCACGCAGACCCACGGGGAATCAGTAACCATAAAAAGTGACATGAGACTAAATCCAAATTTGACACGTATTAAACTGTTGTAAATAGCTAGTCAGTTATATAAAATATAATTTGGTACTTTGATAGCAAATTATCTTGAGAAAATTATAAAACTAACTTTTATCAGTTTCAGGTATTGATTACATAATTTATAACTTTCATAGCGTACGAATTAAGTTAGTAATTAAAATTCTTTATTTAATTAAAAATTAGTTACGATTTTTAGTCGCTGTATTGCAGATAGCTTTTCAACAGGCCTACGGGTTCCGTGTGGGCCGCAGCCGCTCGCTATACCGTTAAGGATATTCTCTTAATCTTTAATCGTACAACTGTAGCCGGCCTTAGACAATGTCCGATGAGTAATGGTCATAGTATTTGCTAATGTCACATCTTGTTATGAAAATGTTTGTGGCTGTAGTATGAAATTTATTTGTTAGTGAGTGAGTGTGTTTCTCTCTCTCTTTTTCATTTGGGTTTAGGTCTTCTAATCATTCTTCGCCAGACGTGTTACTGTGTGTGCGTGTCATAATTTTATATGATTTCTACAACGGATGGATAACCGTTACAGTAAGTCTTGGATACAGACGCTCAGCAACTACAGGGTATTTGAATGTAATTATAAACTAGAATGGTTTATGTATGTTGGTGTGTTCGTCCAATGTTTGTACTATGGGTCGAAATAAAATATAATATTATTTTTGCAAAGATCTGTCTCATCTAAATCGCTAATGAAAATCATTGTCATCATCATGTCAGCCGCAACATGTGCTTGATATAGGCCTTCCTCGAGGATTACCAGCATTCAATCTTAAACTGCCCTCAACCATTAGCTGCCCACAAACTTCACCAGGTCGTCGGTCCATATTGTCGAAGACCACGTAGCGTCTTTCAGTTAAATGGGAAAGAAGAAGAAAAGAAATGAAACTTCTGGACTAGGTAGTGAATAAACCAGCCCTCTAAACTCTTGATAGAAGAGAGGACCCATGCTTACCAGTAGGACAAATAAAGGTTGCTATTCAATTATTTTCTATAAAATGATGGCTAGAATAGGAACACACTAACGCTTCTAGCGGCAGAAATTGTCAACAAACAACAGTAAGAATTGCCGTACGAGATGACTGTATTTTAGTAGATTCTATCTATCAACCCTCGTACAAGTAAAATTATTAACCTTATACCACCCAGGTGAAGGGCGTTTCATGGAGTACCGTAAAATTTACGCTTTAGTGATGCACCTGTGGATCGATACTAGATAATTATCGATGTATTCAGTGGTACAGCCCTTTCCTTGTTTGATCTCTAGACGTAGCGGGCCGCAGAATTTATTGCTGATTTTAATTGGCAACACTGTGTAAGCGGATAGTTTGTCTGTGGATTTATTGAGTGTTGCCACTCTATGGAATTGTACGTCACCATTTCTATTTGTTGAGTAGAGGTAATCATTGTATTATGTAACGCATTGTAATTTATTTTTATTGCTTTTTGTGGTTTAAGTTTTCTTTAGTTTTTAGTGTCTTTGTTTTTGGTAGATAAAAATAATAATGACAAAAATCCTTAAATTTATATAAGTGGTGAAGAAAAAGCTCCTGAATAAGATAAAGTTGCAATTTTATCATCTGCTATCAGGTAAACTAATTCAAAGAAATATTGTATGTATATATTTAAAATAAATATAGGCAGATCTCCAGGCTCCTTATTTTATATATACAGTTAACAATTAAATATCATACAAATTAAATCAACGAGTGCCCTTTCATCACACAATATAACTAATTCTATCAGATATTATACCACGATGTGAAGTATTCAGGAACACAATAATTGGCAATGTAATGGTACTATACCCCATTGTTCTCGACTTGTAAACATACATTGTCTGAACTCTAGATCGATGCTATGGGTTAAACATTGCGTTTCGCGTTCTACCTTATTATTGTGAATGGGATCGTTGCAGCGGTGTATGGGAACTTTCTCCGCATTCAAAATGGATGTTCCACTTTGGTAGAGAATGTTATGAGCAGTTAAATCATTTTAGTACTGCAATAGTGTATGTTGTATCTGCTTTGTGAGTAATATTGTTGAAATAGCCTAATTTGACTTAAAATTGGGATGAAGTATTTGATGGTTCTAGGTTGACATTCTGTTTTATGATATCCATTTGAAATATGTAATCAATTGATCAGCCTGTTTCAGTCTACTGCTGAACATAGGCTTCTCCTTATTCCTGCCACAACACTCAATATTGTAATCATCTTTTTTTAAGTTTTGGGTCCAATCCCAAAACTTTGTGTATTCCATCATTATTTTAATTCTGTGTATACTCTGTGTCCGTCTATTAAATAAAAAAATGCCTGTGAGCTTGTGAAAATATGAAGTTTTAAATAAAATGAACTATCCTTTACTTAACTGTGCACTATAGTAAATAATATTAACACATCGAGATTGGGTCTGTTCAGCGGCATTTGCAGAAAGCACGATGACGGTATTTTGGTGCCGTTTGTGGGGTTCTACTGAGAGCGGACTGACTGTTAAAGCTTGTAGATTCGACGCCTGCATAATTATGTTTCGTGTGACGGGCACGATTTTTTTTCTATATTTTTTGAAATTGAACTTGAAATTCCGTCAGGAGACTATTTTTATTTTTTTACATATTGTAAATAATTATTCTTATTAAGTTTTGTGTACATTTTACACAGGTAAAGCCAGCTTAAAGCTGAATTTGAATTAAGTGAGGCAATGTTAAAAGTAATCATATTACTGCCGATGCAAGAGAAAGGTTGTAAAGTAACTTAAATTATTTATTATGATATTTTATTGATCTCTAGACCAAAGCTCGTAATAAGTGCATAGTTTATGATAAAAGTCTAAATCCTGCAGTGATGATATAAATTCATATTTTAACAACGATTAATTGCATAAATGACATTATGGAATATGCAAAATCACAGGTTGACACAGTTAAAGTAATAGTTGGTTTAATTATTTAGACGGTTCCATGTATCTTTAATAGCTATAAACTATCGAGGTCTGGTATTTTAAATACGTAAGTGGTAGTAAACCTCTTAACAAGCTCCAGCTTTTCATAATCAAAATTTTATGTCATATTTTGATTACAACATTTTGAATAATTAAAAATTAAGTAATTAATCAAAATGTTGTAAAATTTTGATTATGAAAGCTGCTTATTCAAAGTTACCTGCTATCACACATTTCAAATTGTGATTTAGAAATTTATTGGAAAATAATTTTCTGGATTTATTTTTATCTTGCTAAACTGTTGACTTTATTTTCTTTTATTATTAAAATTATTTTACTTGCTTTTTAATGTATCATAAACACGAAAAAATAAGTTATGTCTCAACTCCAGCCTTATATAAAACTACTAAAACGCTTTCGATGAGACCATACAAAACACACAGTGTTATTTCCCTTTGATTACAAGCGAAAGGGGGCGCCCTTTATGCTGTAGTACGGCTCATACACGGTACATAGGGCAAATATGACTTAAAATAACAATTTTGTAATACATTACAGGTACAACTTGTAAGTAATAGTCTTGTTGCAATATGGCGGATGCAAGTTTGTTGCGTGGAGAGGCGATCGAGAATTAATTGCGGTGATATTTGAGAGGATAGTGAGAATAGGAATTACGTCATTATCAGCCTTTTACTTAAGCATAACTGCTGATGGGTAGTACCTACATTACTTGTATAAAATGACTACATCATGAAAAAAAAAATTTCAAAGGTACATCTGAAAAAATATACATCTGAAAGAAAGAAGAAAAAAATACACGCCCTGTGCTTTGGAGGTTTAACCAATATTGAAAAAACAAATGCAACGAACAACCAAACGCGGCAAGCTACAAAATACTTGTTTATTTTGTGGTTTTTAGTGATTTCATAAAATCAAAGCTGTTTGAATAATCTGCGTAACTTATTAGAAAAACTTCACAAAGCTTTGAAACATCGAGAAACACTTATTTAAAACGACATATAGGTACTTAGCATAGTAAAAGCTCTAAATAATAAAATCCAAACCCATTTTATTCAAATAAAACAAAAAAAAAACTAATATTCTACGCAAGCAGCACTAGTGCAAAGCAAAAATTATATCGATAATAAAATCGAGTAATTCGATCTATCGATATTGATGGCCTGGGATGCGACCCGTACGACACTAAAGGCGTGTTAGAAATACTACGCTCATTTACTTGCCCACTTTGGAATTTGCGCTAGAGATGTGCTCAGTATTTAGTCGACTATTATATCACTTTAATAATAAAATTGTTAGACTACTCGATTTCATTTAGCTGTGTGATCTAATAAAATGAGTATATCATTGTTTTGTCTGAGGTGAATAATGATTATTTAATTTATGTCAGTGCAATTCTTATTAAATGAAAATTATTAGATGATCTTTATTTTAATTTAGTACAAAAATATATCTGCAATAGTAGTAATATATTTTTTACATTAGATTGGGTGGAGGAAAAAATTAAAAACCAAATTTTAGAACCAATACTTTGTTTATAATTAAGCTTCTTTATTATTAATTTAATAATTTAAACCCAAAACATTTTAATATAATTTATAATAATATAATGTCACTGGAAAGGCAAAATTACTGAAGTGAAAATAGGTTGTTTCGAGATAAAGCCGATCAAAGTTTTTATTTTTAGAAAAAAAATCATATCTTTTTACACAATCATCCGATTTCAATGAAATAACTTTATAAATAATTCTATTTGTAGCATGCGTTTACTGGAAGTGGTTGAAATTCGTTTTTTTGACTACTTTCCAAGATAAGTGGCGCTTCAGTAATTTTGACCCAATAACTTAGTAAGCCAAATTTTCTTAAACGCCACCAATGTAAACAACGATTGTATTTTAAAAGTACTGAACACAATACTATTAGTAAATTTGAGTAGGATGAAATTTCTTTAGCATAAATTTTAGTGTCTTGTTGGTGTATCAAAATAACTTCAAGGGAAATATTTTATGCTCCTCATGTCTAGGATTTTGACTCATGAGGCGATAGGATAACTAAGTAACTTCAACTAAAATTACTTATAATGTTTTTTTTTCGTAATCAGTTAAAATTTCTTTAGCTGAATTTTTATTACATTCAAGGTAAGCACAAATTACTTAAAGGCCATTCTTTTTTAGGCTACACAAAGGCAATTTTACTCAAGCGCCAAACTTAATATTTAATATTCAGGAAATATTTCTTGAGCGACATGAGTGAAAAATTGGCCAAAAAACGCGTCGCTTCAGTAATTAGGAAAAAAAAGCAGCACCTTTTTTTAGGTTACTTAAACGCCACAAAAATGCTCTGATTGCAATGGTTCCTAGGCAGATCGACGCAGAAAAAATCGCTGATTCCGAATATGTATATAACTCAATTATGCCCACTTTGTATGACAGAAGTAATTTTGCCTTTCCAGTGACATGTATTTGTAATGTTTATACATTTTAATACAATTAGTTCTCTAGATTCCTTTTTCAAAAAATATTTCTCAGTGCAGTCACTTACTTACTTATCTAAGGAAACTTGGGCAAAAATGTAACTTTGTAGTTTTTGCATAGTGTTTACGTAGATACTTTTATCCAACAAAATTCGATTACTATAGCCGATTATTCCAGTTAATAAAATCGACTAAATTTAATCTACATTTTACTTTAACTACACTATTCAGGGTATTAAAAGGGTTGTATAAACGTCAGCAAGGCTACAAGCAAGTGGGAAGAAATAATTTAATCCGTGGAAAGATAAATATACAGTATTAAACTTCAAGAAATTTGCGCACATATTTTATAGGTAAAGATTGTGGGTGGAAATCAATTCCAGTGCTTTTAGATAAAAAGCAAAGTGTTATAGAGATAACCGTAATAAAATAACCATTAAATAAATGAATGGTGTTCTCGTTATTCATAATAATAGTTGCTGCTTGTGGATTTCTCCTTAGAGTATAGAGAATAAGGAAATACTATTAAATATTTTTAGCACTTTTGCAATGCAATCACCTCAAATATACTTAATATACTTAATGTGGAAAAAAACCTGTACCTGACAGTTGTGTTTGCTCGGTGACGCCACAATCTATTGACTAAACGTCACTTTGGTTTTTGGAATACCGATTTTCAATCTGACAGCCAGATTTTGCTCGGTTTTCGCGGTGGCTCGATTTTTGCTCTTACGGAATACCCCTGCAGGGCTCGTCTTTTTCTACATTGCTTTAATATTTAAGGAAATAAGTACTAATTTATATACTTGTATTATACTTAAAGGAGAAAAAAACCGCTTAGTACGAAGGATATAAAAACAACAATAATAAAAAAATAGAAAATAAACTGTACAATAACTTGAAGAAATAAGTACACTTTAATTTTTGTAAACGCAAAATATTATTTAAAAAAAAAATACATTTTATAATTTTTCTCCTACCCCTAAATGTAATAAATACAATATTTTCTTTAACTTTAAACTCTTTAAATATAGTTTTATAAAATGCAGTAAAAACTAAGTTCAGAAATGTAATAAAAATTGATATAATTCTGTCTGTAAGTGCGCTTACGTTTTAAAACGATATTGTTTACGCCGTAGGCTTATTGGCGTGAAATCTGCTCGCTCATTGGAGGTCTCGACTTCGAGTACGGCCGTCCACATACTGGGCTACACATGCAGTATGACCACTACTTCAGTTGCATAAAAGTTTTGTCACACTCGCACATTAAAACTGGCAAATTCTAATTTGCACTATTCTGTGACTGTGTTTGAAAATAATAAAAACATACTATGGGGTACAAATAAAAAAACAAAGATAATATGAAAATGCACGTTTCTACTAAATTCTTATTATATTGCAGTATAATAAACTCATTGTTATTAATTTCATACAAGCAATCTGTCCCGGCTTTCCATGCGTAGAACTCGTTAAGCTAATTTGATGATTGCCTGAAAATTTCATATTCGTTTCAGCATTTTTCAGTCTATAGGAAACATATGTATATGATATCGAACATAATAATTTACACTGCATCCAGATAAACAAAACGTCATGATAAAACTAAATCAACTGAAATAAAAATATAAGTAATTAAAATGATGTGATTACTAACAGTTGAAACGGTTTTATCATCAATTAAATATATTAATAAACAAATCAATTGCTTAAACAACCAAGAAGTTGCTGTAAAGTTTGTTGTCACAAAATTGCATTGGCAAGTATTGCTCAGTGTGCAGTAGTCCTTATTCCAACAAACCTCTGACCTATTCGTTTAGACTGGGCGTGTGAATACAGCGCAGTTTTATTGAAAATGAAGCTAGAAGCGAATGGAGTTTATTTTATTGCATTATTTGAAATTTGATTTAAATAGATGCATGTATGAATTAAATTATAAGTATTTGTTTATATAAGTTCAAGTTTAAACTCAATTTCCAATGTCGTAAAAGGAACTAGCATATTTTGTTTAGTGGATACAGAACCATATAATTTTTATATTGTGAAACATCTAAAACAATCTCTACTATTTCTATTGAGCGTGACTTATTATTATTTTGTGCAATTTGAATTTAGTGGCTTTATTTATTAGTGAGCTTATTTATTTTAAATTTAGGGTTCCGTGGCCAAAGGTACACACAGGACCTTATTAGTAAACGATCACGATACGGTAAACGATCAGCGGGTTAAGCTACCAAGGGCGCGGTAACCCTGGGTGACCGCATAGTGGTGTTTTATCTGAGCGTCTCCGTGCTTCGGAGGTCAAGTTAAAAGTCGGTCCCGACTGTTATCAGTCGTTGGATCACGACAGAGGCCGAAATATGGGCGATCTAAATAATTATGTCAACAGGTTGGCCACTAACCAAACGATAAGAAGAAGAAGTAAACTTTTGCTGTCCTTCGTGATCTTCTCTCTTAATGCTACATTGATAGATAAGAGAAAACGTGACGTGCTCAGTGGGATATATACTTGTATGAGTTGTTATTTTATAAAAGCAGTCTTTTGAGTTCCTACTCAAATTAGTGTTATATCCGCAGAACAGAAGGTTTTACGTTACAACCAAATTTGTATGACGTATTTTTATATATACTAAAGTATTTGATTGTAATACACCCAAAAACTACTGGACCGATTTAAAAAATATTTATTTTATAAAGCTACATTATCAACGTGTAAGATAGGCTATAAGTATTTTATTTAAAAAAAACTAAGGAATCCCTAAAAAACCAACTGGCGACGTGTCAGTAGTTATTTTATTTATACTACCAAGGAGTCAAACAAGCATACGGCCCGCCTGATGATAAGCACTTACTGCAGCCTATGGACACTTGCAACACCGGCGGTATCACTCGCGCGATGCCGACCCTTTAAAAACCTTATAACTCCTTTCTTGAAGAACCCCATGCTATAGTCTCTCGGGAAAACCTCGACACATGGCTCATTCCACAACCTAATATTATTATACAATACCAGGTATAGCTCTTTATATTATTCAAGTATTTCTCAGGACACAAAAAGAAAACACTCCTGTGTACAAGTACACATTTGGCCAATTTATTTGAAGCACGTTTTGTACGAGATAAAAGTTTCACGACGCGGCACATCAAACGTTAAAGGGATTTTACGACGGATGCATACTTAATTTAGCCTTACGTGTATTTTTTATTAAGAAATATAATAATTCTGAACTTAGATATAGTACAGAGTGTAATATGAGAGGTAGGGCACCATATTAGCGAGCAAGCCCAACTGGGGAAGGACCACAGAACACCACAGCCAAATAACTACACACAGCAGTATAGTTGTATTCCTGTGTGTAAGTACAGGTCTCCAGCGCTGCAGCGCTTATTTAACGATGCGTTTTGAAAGAAACGTCTATCCCAGGGATATTCTAGTCCTAAAGCCTTGGTATAAAAAAAATGGGTTTACTAATAGGAAGCTACATTTTACCTGTCTGAATCCTGAAGATTACTTTTATCAACCGTTCGAGCAAAATCTCAGGCTGAGGCCAGTGGTTTAATAAAAAAAGTCTAGAATTTTTATTATTATAGGGTCACTTAATATGTCATTTTGAATCTCCAGAAACTACTACCCTGCTAGCTGTTTAAATATACTATAAGTAATATATCATTGTTTTTACTTTGTTACCAAAATGTATAATTTGGTTAAGACTTATTAACTTATGTAAAGATAGGCTGCATCATTGAGTTGGTAAATCATTTTTAGAATGATGCAGCAAGTGGTACCTAAATAAATAAATACCCAAGCCTTTAAGACTACATTGTACGTTTATGACTAGACAATTTTAAAGTAGCATATATCGTATTCTGCGTAACAATATGTGACATCACGGTTCACGACATTACACTTTTAATGCAATATGCATGTTTAAAGGATGATGAGAATATCTCTTATCATAAACAATCATGTCGTAAAGATATTAAAGTGATAAGAGAAGCTGAGCTTTTGTTTACCTACAGATTTATTCTGAACAAAAGTTTATTTTATATTTTGTAAATATGTTTATTATTTTTTCAACCTATGCATGCTTACAATAAATACATTTTTTTCATTTTTCATTCATTTAAAAAAGACAAGACAGGGAACAAGCTCTGTGTTGCGGGGTATTATACAATTAACGGACACAAATTACACCCAGACTCAGAACAACTCTTTGTGGGTCACACAAAATTTTGTCCCTGTGTGGGAATCGAACCCACAACCTCGTGCACAGTAGGCACATACTGTACCCACATACTGTACCCACTGGACCACCGAGGCAGTCATTGGCAGTATACCCTATCTGCTTCCTCAATAGAGAGGGGGAGACCCGTGTCTAGCAGTGGAATGCATTTTTATATGAATTGTCTATATTATCCTTATTATTACATTGGAAGAAGATTCAGTTGTTCTAGAGAAGTTACACCAAACTAGAAAAAGGCGAATTCCTGCAAGGCGAATGGAAAGCCATTCGCCTTGCAGGAATTCGCCTTTTTCTAGTTTCACACAATTTGACCGCTTTGCAATTTAACAAGATTAAGTCATAAATACGAAATAATAATGTGTCCTTAACACATTAAATTCGATATGATAAGTACGAATAGTACGCTCCTTTCGTCCTATATCTGAGTGTAATTTATATGTGGTCGTATGTATTAAGAGATGTATAAATATGTTTACCTTGACCTTGACTGATTGCTAGTACTAATTCTACTTAGTTGAGAACCAGATGGTCATGTGTGTGTTATCCTAACATAATTGAATTATTAATATTTAAATAATTTCTAAGGCACATAAGAACAAATGCCTTAGTCCTCAATGCGTATGTCTTAGCACAATCAGTGACCTATTTTTCGAGCTTGCAGTGCACATCTCTTTTCATCTGTTTTCGAATAATTAATCACATGTATACTTACTAATGATTAACCCATTTTTTTTGTTTCAGGTACTTACACAAATTTAAAAGAAATAAATCAGTTTTACGAGGCAATTGCGTAAGTAATAAAAAGTGTCCAACAATAAAGCTAAATAGTCATTAATCGTTAGCTAGTGATTTACATATTTTTCAGAGATAAACTCTATTTTTATTAAAACAAAAGGATTCCATTTTGTTTTAATTTAACAAATTTACTTTATAATATCATCGGTTTTCAACTCAACACTATCAGATATTTGTAGAAATATAGTAGTATAAGATTATTTAGAAGCAGTTGGAAGTGAAAGGATCGGGTTAAGTGGTCCAATATTACTTATGAAGTACTAGTTGTTGCCCGCGGCTCCGCCCGCGTAGATGTCGGTTATCACGATAAAAAGTAGTCTTATATCCTATACCAGGTTATAATCTATATCTGTGCCAAATTTCATCCATACATCTATTCTTACAAACTTTCGCGTTTATACTATTAGTAAGGATGAATATTCTACACTTTTTTGAAATCCCCACTTAATATTATAAATGGGAAAATAACTGTGTGTGTCTGTCTGTTTGACTTCTTAAAGCTATTGATGTATATATTAATGTGAGTATTTTTACAACTTTAAAACTAGTTTGGCTCTTATCTATTCCCTAGCTCATTGCTGAAGTTATAAAAAAATCTGATTAATGGATATGTAGCAGGAAAATCGGATGAAACGGATTTTTGTGATATTTCTAGGACTATTGCAAAAATCAGATAATAGGAATCTAAAAACAAATTTCTTAATTATCCGAAGTATTTTCAAGATAACTTAAGGTAAGTCGCCGAAACCTAAAATAGGTCGGATTTTTACAAAGATCTTAAAAATATCTCAACTGATTATGAAATGTTTTATTATCATTTTGATTTATTCGATTATCTATGTATATATATGCGACATTATTATATGATATCAATAACAAGTCATCAAAATCTAGTTTTCTATTTTTTCCACATGAAAGTTCAAAACCCTTTTGTCACACCAAAATCAACACCATAAAATATTGACAGACCAAATTAATAACTTCCTTTTATCTAACCGAGTACACACTACACATACATCCGCGATCTTGTATATAATTAATCTTATTTTAGCTAATTAAGTCATTATGTATATAAAAGAAACCGGCCACTTTTTTTGGCCTGACTTGTACAGATAAGAAAAGGCTTAGCGTTAATATGTCATCGAGTGACACATTTATCTTGTTTGTCAAATATGAAATAGACAGATAAGGTAACATTGCATGTATTTTGGGATATGTGGTCATCCGGTGACTTTGCAGGTGTGTCCAACTCTGCAATTTGACAGTAAATAATTTAAATATATTTTTTTAATTTGCCTTAGGTTATTTCTATTTGCTACTGGTAATAAGTCACAGTGAAAAAAACATACGACAAGGCAGTCAATTCTAAAAGTTACTAAGAGAAAACTTAGTAACTTTTAGAATTGACTGCCTTGGTGGTCCAGTGGGCGAGGTTGTGGGTTCGATTCCCACACAGGACAAAACTTTGTGTGACCCACAAAGAGTTGTTCTGAGTCTGGGTGTAATTTTTGTCTGTTAATTGTATGTTTGTAAAGTCCCCCGCGACACAGAGCTTGTTCTCTAGTGCGGGAGTTGTCTTTAAAAAAAAAACTGCTATACAGTGACTATTCGCGAGTATAGGAATCATACATCACAGTGAAAATCATGCAGAGTAGTCTTTGGGGACTACCAGTAGAAGTGAAAACTAAGTAACGTTTTTAATTGTATCGTCCATCTATAAGATTATGCAGTATTAGCGCATTGGTAAATGACGAGGTAACCATTTAAGCCACTGAACCTTGCAGTCGATAATGATTATGACTTTGATAAGGATGATGATGAAATATAATATGCATCGCATTTTTAACTCGACTTAGGAATTATTCGTGATTTGAAGTGTACAGTGCAATACCTGGTGTATTAATAACTTTAAAGAGGCGCTCCACTCAGGACATAACAAGATACCGACAGTATAACTCATTTACAGTATGCGACTTTTTGACCAACAAAATTAAATAATGTTTAAAATTTTGACCAAGCATTTTTATGCGGTCTGCCTGGCAGACACCATAAACATTGTGTGCACAAACACAAGTGCACTCATTATTCTCTTACTCTCATAGTCCGATGGGACGGCCATCCGACACGACCGGAGAGAGATTAGGCGTAGCACCAACGGCTTTACGTGCTTTCTGAGACCCGGGGTGGTAAACACCGCCAATTTCCAAACTCTGTGCATCTATTGTGAATTTCTTGACAGAAAAACCCAGTAATAATTTTTGGCCCGACCCCGGAATCGAACTTTCGTGATCAGCAGTCACACATATCGACCACTGAGCCACTAAGGCAGTAGCAAAGTGCAAACTATATACGTGCTTAATGCTTGCAAACCATAAAGTATTGTGTTAGGATAGGAAAACGTATTTTTTGCGTTATGGAAACCTGTAATCTTGAAAACCATCAACCTAAATCAATTTTATAGGTAGCAGGTGTATTACACAACTCCAGAGGTGATGGTTACTGAGATAATATAGATATTATACACGACTGAAACTAATATAACATTTTAAACATATATAAATTAGATACCTTACAGGCCATGTAAAAGAAAATGCACTTCAATTTAAAACGCCATTTAAAAGTTAACTGAAAAGTCGTATCCGTATCGCTCCCGTGCCTCGTAAATTCTTACACATAAATGCTAATAGATCACTATTTAAAATCTTCCTTACAAATATAACTTAGACAAATACACTTTTGCGTTTTTGCATTCCACTTATCGAGAGGTTTTTCAACGTTCTTTAGAATTCCATATAATTATTTAAGTAATGTTTTTAGGTATTTCTTTGGTTGTGCTCTTAGGGTAATTCTAATAAAATAATCTTAAGTAATTTCGAGGAGTTATAACCTTGGTAGCACAAGACGTGGAATCTCTGTGCCAAATTTCACCCAGATCCGTTCAGTAGTTTTTTACGTGAAAGAGTAACAAACATCCATCCATCCATTCATACTTACAAACTTTCGCGTTTATAATATTAGTAGGATGTAAAAGTTTGTGAGGATAGATGGATGTTTTTTACTCTTTCACTTAAAACCTACTGAACGATAAGGCAACTCTATTTTTACATTCCATAGACATTATGGCGATTAACTAAGCGTGGAAATTTCCCCAGGATACTCTGGAGTAATAGTAATGAACTCTCAAGTTTATAATAAAAACATTTTATATAAGGACATAAAATTATATCTAATGACATGCACTTTAAGAGTTAGATGGAAACTTCTTCTGAAAAGCGTGTATCGGCTAAAGCTTAGCAGAAAGCGCTCGTGAAACGGTTATAGGCAAATCTTTAAATGCCTACTCTATTGACAGTTTTGAATAACTCGAAGGCACGTATATTCAAGGTTTTAGTGGTTATATTACTAGAGAAATCTCATCATCAAAAGATTGTAATAAATCATATTAATAGAAGCTCAATTTCGTATCTGACTTTTACGATTTTAGGCAGAATATTTAACACTGCGTGTTTCTTTTCATAGGAAATGGAAATCTATATGAATAGTGAATTGAAAAGACGTTATTTATACAAAATACTAGTATTATATTTAAGTGTAGTTCAGTTTGTCTGAAGCCGGAATAGAGTCTTTTAAACGTCCATTTTACAATGTCAATGTAGCTAGCCTTTGTGTGGTGTTTAATTCATAGGAGGTAGCGAATTTTTTAGTCGTACGTTCGTTTATTTTGCAATTTTGCTATTATGTAATGTTTCCATTATATATTACGATTGCTGGTGAAAATTTAACCATAAATTACTTCCCTTTTTTTTCAGGACTGCTTTATAATTTAATCAATTACCATACTTACAAATTATTACATTATTATTATTATAGCGACTTTACGCCTCTCTGGTGAAATTACTACAAGGTACATTTACGTGGGTTCTCTCACTGCTAGTAGTTGGTAACTTACTTGATAAGTAGGTATAGATAATTAAAGATATGAAGGTCCCGTTAAGAGTTCTACTTTTACAATGTAATATTCACATTAGTAAGCCGGGATCAAAATCACATCTTACTTGGAACAAGTCGGTTAGGTACTCTCTAACTTGACGACGGCCATAGCCATACATAATTCTCATAAATTGCATTACTAGGCATGGAATATAAATAAGATTGAACATGCTAATTTCTAACTCTGCATAACATAACATTTAAGTATGCTAATAAGGTTGGTGGAATTCTATTGTTTGCAAGGACTAAATATCAAAATGAGTAATTATCCGATCTATAAATTTAGCAGCACATTTTATTATAATTTATGTGAAATATGCAAGCGAAAGGAACTATGATCTTACTAATTTATTTACTTATTTATAATACAATTAAGTCAGCATTATGCTCACTAAAACCTGATCTACAAAAGAATCAACATCACTAGGATTCACCATAAGTTGTAATAACTTATGGTGAATCTTAGTGATGTTGATTCTTTGGTGCATTATATCAACGTTACTTAATAATAAAATTTTTGTGAGCATTTCTTAACAGGCTTCTATCAAACATCATCTGAATCACTCGTACCTACTAAATCAGCTTTTAATAAAAATAACGTATTAAAATTATGCATTTGAAAGTTAAAGCACCACATACACTAACTTATAACATTAGTCTTATTGCTCGAATAAAAATAATAATAACAATTTTAAAATCGCAACCGCTTATATCTCGGGCGGGCCACAACGGCAGCGAAGTAAGAGCACCCATAAAAACGTGCGTTTACCACGTAAATACAGAATGGAGGATGCCATCAGGACGTTTGCAGCTATTCTTATATGCACACCACTCAAATACTACATTTTAAACGCCCATACTCAAGTAAGATAGTTTTGCACACACTGTAAACAAATGTTGGATCGCGACTACATGCTTGTTCAACATATTTCTTATGAAATCTTACTAATATTATAAATGTGAAAGCTTGTGAGGATGGATGGATGTATGAATGTTTGTTACTCTTCCACGTAAATACTACTGAACGGATCTGAATGAAATTTGGCATAGAGATAGATTATAGTCTGGAATAATCTTCAAGAGAAGTATGACATCATACTAGTAAGCATGCCGACTGGGGAAGGACCTCCACCTTATAATTACACACAGCAGTGTGTGTGATTACAGGTCTCCATCGCTCATTTAGGGATGCGTTTTAAAAAAAAATATTTTTATGACGCCTTTTAAGCAGTCCCTCCCCTTTTTCGTGTATTTTCTGTATATATATTTTTTTTTTTTTTTCCTTTTTTAATAACTGTAAATATATTATAGTATGAAATGTAAATTGCTTGTAAATAACTTGAATTAATAAATGCACTTTTTAGGGACATTCCATATTAAAGCCCTGGTTTAAAAAGTGGGTTGGCAACATGCAAGTGACACCATTGGTATATCATACGTCTACTAAATTTAACCTACTATATTTTCATTCTAAAATCTTATAGAATCTCTTTATGAATCTTGTATCCACGCACAACTTCCTGGCCACACGCCTAGCAACAATATAACACTACATAACAAATAAAACTAAAATCCCCCTTCATACAATACAAATCTAGTGTACATCTTGTAACAATAAGAACACGGTCAGGCACTGCAGTTTCTCAGCATAACATTAGCTATTTATGATTCCTTATCTAGACTAACGGGCCGAGTCCGCAAACCCTAGAAAGCAGGCTACACTTTGATTAAGACATTACATTTTATAGACTAAAAAGCTCATTAGCATAGCAGCTTAAAATCTATCCGTGAAATAACGTTATAAGTCTTATTACTTTGGGTGATTTTAAAAACAAAATTGTTAAACCTTTATGAAGAGTACTTAATAAATTAATTTATGCATAATGCATGAATGAAAAGCGGTGGTGGCCGAGTAAAAAGAAAGTATCCGACTTCTTTTCTTTTCTTTCTTTCTTTTTTAAAAGACAACTCCCGCATTAGAGTGTCCGTTAATTGTATGTTTGTAAAGTCCCCCGCGACACAGGACTTGTTCCCTGGTGTAGTAAAAAAAAACAGATATTATTTTTTTTGTTCAATACTCAGTTCCAATTTCATAATATCAATAATTTCACGATCACGAAATCCTGGCATATCCTATCTCCTCATAAAAATTTACGTAAATTAAATGACTACCATGTTAATATAATGCGTTGGGAATAAAAAATAATCTTTTAATTTCCCAATTCCATCTCCTTCTTCTTCAAAATTTAAAGCCTTTACCCAACACGTTCTTATAAAAGGATTGTACGGCAGAGGCTACATGCGAATTCCACAATAATCCAGTTTAAATAACTCGCTGCAATTACTCCACATAAACGTCTTGCCGGCATTGTATCGAAAACGAAACGAATCGACAGGACGATGTTGTTTGCGTTAATGGTTCCGTATCATATTATATTGATTGTGGAAATTTTAAGGCTAGAGAATTGATGTTAAAAGTATTTACATTTACTAGAGGTCGTCCTGTAGTCGAAATTTTCCATTAATTGCTTTATGAAGTCCTTCTCCGTATGAATGTTAACTGTGCCAAATATGATACTCCTCCGTGTGCGAAATGTGGTTAAAAAAGGTATACATAGTTTGTCGTAGGCTAGAGATAAGTTTAGGATTTGATTTTGAGATACATAATATTATATATACTTTTTTATGGTATTATTGTTGAATGACTAGTCTTTACTGTTGTTTCTATCTATTAAATCTTTGTTTTTTATACTACTTTAGGTTGCAATAAAAATGTTGGATATTTAATAACAATAATTGCAACACCAACACTAAAATTCAAATTATTACGTTGACTGTTGCAGCACAGACCTTCCATCTGTGTCAGTCTTCCAATACACACGTGAAATTTACTGCTCTACTTTTTATTTCTTCTTCCCCGGCATCAACGTACCAGCACCTCATCAGTACCCACCGCTTCAATAATACATCGCTGCATTCAAGTTTAGGTACGGCTTGCTTGACGGTAACCACGATAACCAATATAAAATTATAAATTAACTTGACTGGGATAGGGAATCGTTTCCTTAAAAACGCATCACCCATAAATGAACACTGGAGACCAGAGCCTCTAGACAAGTGGCATAAGCGATAGTCGAATCGAAAAGTCAAAAAATAAAATGTATGGCATTTGACGTGAGTCTACGATTTAATGTCGTAATCTTGCGTCAAATCTCATACATTTTCTTTATTGACTTTTCCATTCGACTATCGCTTATGCCACTTGTCTAGAGGCTCTGTACTCGCGCATACGAACACAATTTCACCACTGTGTGTAGTTATTTGACTTTGTTCTTCTGTAATGTAAAACTCTTTCTCCATTTGGGTAAGCTTGCTTGTATGGTGGTGTTTTGTTCATTCTAAGAACGATACATTACTGTATATTGCATAATAACATGTCAGCATTTATTATGAATTCATATCAAGTTATGAATCAGCGGTATCTGTCAAGAAGGATTTATTTTTGGATGCCAATTTTTCCTCGTATACTGTCAATAACATTGTAACAAAGATTCACACCTTCACGTCAGTTAAAAATCCAAACTTCAATGAATGCCCAAGGAACCCTAAGAACAAAAAAAGTTGAAAAATCTCGATAAGACCCGCGTGGGGTGGTGACAACGGCGAGTAAACAAAATAAAAAAGGTCTGTTGGACCCCAAAGGTGTCGCATGGACCTTGTAACGTTATCTCAACGTAAGGGACCAGATCGATCAACGCTCTTCGAAATTTAAAAATCCAACAATGAATGTTGTCATTCAAGAGGTCAGTTTTATTAAAATGATGACGTAATTATATTATTCGTTTTTTAAATTAAAATTTATGATTTTATTTTTGTTGTCTTGTTTGGTTGCCATAAAGGATTTTATTTATTTATAACCTACTTAGTATAAAGAGTAAACTATTTCTATTACTACTTTTGTCTGGTAGCATGAAAATGAGGATGTATAGTTTTATACCGAACCTATACCATAGGGGTCATGAACGGTCAGTAGTACAATAATACGAATAAATAATTTTTTAGAAATCAATGAGTTTGGTGTTTTTAAATTCATTAGTTGGCACAAGAATTGTAAAAAATTAATGATTAAAAAGAGTTCCATTAGTAACTTTCTAGTTCTTCTTTTGTAAATAGATACACTTGTTAGCAAATTAGCCGTAGATAAAACGACTGACATGGTCTTTCTGTCTTACCTGTTACCTATATTCATAATTTATTATCTTTATTTTGAAAATTTGTTTTACTTTTAATAAATGATGTCTAAAACGGAACAAAACTCTTTACAATTTTATATACATTTCTCCCACCACTCCTCCGCATAGTTTTCATAATAAAGCGCTAAATTTTAATTAAAAATCACTTGCGCTGCGTCGCATGCGCGCAAAAAACGACGAGGATCTCGATCCGAGGATGCCCGAACGTCGGCGATGTTACCCGAACAACCGTCGGCCATTACGCATAATTACTCAATCGCCGAAATGTGGAATGCTTTCGGCCGACTTTGAAATCGAATGGTTTTGTGTTTAAAGCCATATTCGGATAAGAGATTATGCTTGAATCATTGATAATGCGAAAATAAGATTTCTTTAAGATGTTATTAGCGGCTTTCGTGTGAGATTATTTGCTTTAGCGTTTATTGGATCATCAGGTAATATAACAGAACACCATAAAGTTTAAACAACAGAATTTGTTTTATCAATTTGATCAACTACTAATTTTCATTATCAATACCCTGACATATTAAAAATAAACATCACAAGAAACATAAATGTAACATCTATCAATCAATCAATCATCCCGTACGATGTAGTCGTAATGACGTTTCTCAATTTGCATCACAACACCCGGTTTTTCGCCTTCCACATCTAAATATTTAACATAATCATCCAACTTTAGTATCTTTCAACTTTTGAGATAGTCGAGATGCCAACTGACGTAAAGTAAAATGACTTTATACCTACGCTCTTCTTACATCAAATTACATTTTTAATTCATAAGAAAGTAATGGACTTACTATTTTAGAGTAATTAAAATTACCTAATTGCACTATTCTTTTAACAAGTGCCGTAGATAACTCACATCAATGTTAATCAACAAAAGTAAATAAAGTTATACTATAGATCTAGATATTCTGATAATTCAAATAGCAGCAACTAATATTATTGGTTACGTCGAAATTATATATAATTTTCTCTAACAAGTTATTATTAGAAGCCACGTTGATTTGCTGACAAGTGTACAGTTCGTTATAACTCATGATACAATCAAAATGTATGTAAATTTATGCCATTCCTTAATTACTAACTCGCCGCTGAATCAAACTTTAAGCTTGCCTTCCACTGGTGCGAGCAAAATGAGCGGAAACATTTATTTAATAAGATGAAAATACGGCTCTACACTTGTCAACATCATCATAGACTTTCATTACTTTACTGTTATCTAACGTAACATACATTTTGAGTTTGTGTTTGATAAATTGAGTTTAATTAGCTTCTACGAAACATATCAATGTTGCTTTAGATTTCATTTATATGATTCCATTATCAGAATGTTGAGGACTACTAAATTTGATTGTTAAAAAAGATTTACAATGAACAATATTAATATCATGGTCAAAGTAAATAACTTAATCATATTTTGTCTCCTTGTCATTTAAACATCTTGCATTCACTTTAAAATTTTCCTGTTACGAGACAGACTAATTGCTCAGTATGGTGGTCAAGCGAATGGAGAAGATTACTACACTAGTGGAAACACAGCTTTAAATTAATCTGCCTTTAATTGTAGTATCACACTAGTAGATAATAATCTAACAGTGAAAGAAAGAAAATAAGACATAATTTATTTATTAAATTGTTAATAAAAATAACAGATTTACTGTTTGTTTTCTTTTATGCCAAATTAAGGTGGGAAAAAAGTATACGTTCTTTTGAAAGGTAAACAACTAACGTAATTTATACGACGACATCAAATGTATTTTGTCCAATTAATATTTCTTTGGTAGTCTTTTAAAAAAATCACTTTAATGCTCCTCCTCAATATTAAGAGCATCAACCTAGTCCTCTTATTCTAAGTAACTCAGTATCAGTATTTCTTCCAGTTCACTAATGACACTAGGATTCTTCTTTTTTACGTTAATACCATTCAAAATATTATCCTTATCTTAATCATAAAACAGTTCTATTACTTTATTAGTAATGATAAAATTATTTTTGTTAACTTCCATGATTTGTACACACATTATTTCTAGGTGTATTGGACAACAGGTCGAAATCGTGTAATTTTAAGATTTTCGCACCATATAGTTTTGTTAAAACAAAAATTATTCTTAGCTACAAAATTATAAATAAAAACTACGTATATATATGTAATACCTCATTAAACGCTGCATAGCTAGTATACCACGCTTATAAATAAGTATTTTATCAATGGCAAAACACAACGCTGGCTAGACGTTAACAAATCGCACAAATCCAGAACTCCGCAGCAACCACTTATTAGAATTTATCAAAACCAATGTAACTGACATAAACTATAGTTAACTGTCTTTAAAAAAAATTAAACCGCTATGTGTGCAATAGTATATTGATTTATGATTTAGTACCCAACAGTTGGGATTAATTTATTAGGAAGCCCTTATTCATTTAGATGGATACGAAGATGTAGACCTTCCTGGTTAACTCTGACTTGATATTTATTATTTAATAATCAATTTCCTTCATTTTATATATAAAGTTTTGCAGGTGTAGTATTTAGGAAAACTATAAGATGACTAGTTTGTTTGCAAAGATTGATGTTGCCATCCTATTAAACTCTTTGGTTTTATCTAAGAATTTGAAATTGAGTATGGACACCTCTTAAGCCAATCAGATTTGAATTCAATTTCGCAGATAAATCTTCACAATTTTCTTTTTTTTTAAATTAAATTTACTGATTGTAAAACTTTACTTTTTAAAATATCTTGCATCTAAATTACTTAACGTATCAGTGCAATGAGTTAGATTCACTAAACCTAATCCCTTTTCATTTCGTAAAGGTATAGAAGAAGAAGCGTTGGTAATAACGGGAACAGATTATAAATTCAACAGTAACTATTGGTGGGTAATTGATTCCGCTTTCTGGTCATAATTCTGGGCTACCATCGACCTGTCATCGCTTGCATAGACTAAGCCAGTAGGGATGGGAAATGGTAATACATCACGCATTTATAATTGTGCATTATTCCAATGGAATGCTTTGAAATGTCTAAATTAAAGTTAGCGGTTTATTCGAGTTATTAAATTTTAATGAATATACCAATTTGCTTGACTGATTTGTTGGTAGATTGGTATATTTGTGAGATATATTGACTGACTTGGTGGTCCAGTGGTCGCAGTATGCGCCTGCTGTGCACGAAGTTGTGGGTTCGATTCCCACACAGGACAAAACTTTATGTGGCCCACAAAGAGTTGTTCTGAGTCTGGGTGTAATTTGTGTCCGTTAATTGTATGTTTGTAAAGTCCCCCTCGACACAGAGTTTGTTCTCTAGTGCGGGAGTAGTCTTTAAAAAAAATATTTGTTTTACGTCTAAATGTAATTTATCTATTACCTAGTTAATTTATCTAGAGTTTTTAAATATAAAATAATATTATAAAGAGGAAATAATTGAATTTATGTTTATTTGTTTGATACGGTTTAACTCAAAAACTATTCAATCGACAGGTTACATAGGCTATATTTTATTCAAAAATATAACGGGATGGACAACACACAGGTGACACCTCTAATATTGCAAGCGTCCATAGGCTACGGTAACTGCTTAAAATCAGGCGGGCCGTATGCTTGTTTGCCACCCAAGCAGTTTAAAAAGTAAGTTAATTAGTTACAATAAAATCATTCATTAATTCACACGCAACTTAAACAATTTTGTTGTAGTCTTCAATCATTAATTAAATAATATTTTAATTTACCATATTGTTGTAAGTATTGTTAGTGTTTTCGTATAATTTATAATTACATCAGTATACATTATACAGTAACTTAAAGTAGGTATTCCTACCTACCTACTCAGGAAATTGCAAACGTGCTGGCATCTTAAATTATCTTTATTAATAAGGAGTATTCACTGGATATTTTTAGTTAAAGTACAAAAACGTATTAATAAAACTTGTAATTTTGATGCATATAATAATACAGTCACCATAATTATATGATTAAACTCATCATCTTTAATATAACGAGTTTAATTCAAATTGAATCTTGTTGCAAAATATATAAAGTTTAAAGTTGTTTGGTAAAGCTCTTTGCCTTATAGAGGGTGGGTAAAGATTGCAGTATAGATAATATTATTTATGTAGATTTAATCTGGACAAGTGTTAATGGATCTTTTAATTTAAATTTGAAATAAGTTGGGTTTCAATTTGCAGTTTACAAAATGTTAAATTGCAAATTGTTGTATAATTGTAACAAATGACTCTTACAGTCGATTTAATGTATGCTAAAAAAATGAAAACATAAAATGTACTAAAGAATAATGAAACATTTATTAGTAGCTTTTTTAAAATAAAACATTTTTGTTTATTCATACTATTATTAATTTATATTTATTGAAATTTTTAACACTATTCTTAATTTAAATGTATTAAATTTTTTTGTCTATTTTTTAGTTCGGTTTTCTATAAAAAGCGTGTTTTTTAGTTTTTTTAAACTATTATTTATTTTATACTTTTTATCAAATTAGTGTATATCATCGGTCCTCGATAAATCTACAAAGTTTGAACGAAATCTGGCCGTTTAAAAAGAAAGCGCCCAAAGAAGTCGGTTACAAACATACAGGTGAAGCTAATAAAAAGCGTGTAAAAAAATGAAAACATAAAATGTACTAAAGAATAATGAAACATTTATTAGTAGCTATAAAGTGTTAATATATAGCCTATGACACTCACAAATAACGTGGATTTATATTGGTAAAATAATTTAGTAGATTCAGAGATTACCTCCTACAACCTTACAAACTCAGAAACTATACCTCTTTATAATATTAGTATGTACAAGCAACCTGCAGTATTTCAATCTAACTAAAGCTTAACACAATGTATAATAATTAAATTAACAATTCACAAGAAATTATTCCAGTGACTAAGAATGATTCCAGTGACCGTTTTCCCATCACTACCCGTTTTAAAAGGCGCGGGCGTGACGAAGTCTCTATCTACAATGATCTAAACGGAATAACTAGTGGCTTCACTCGGGTACGCTCGCAATTGATCTTAGTCCACCGTATAAGTAAAACGTGTCCTCCCACAGAAAGCCTGGTATTATTTCTAGCGTTTTTATGTGGATTATTGAATGTTAAATACCTTCCCACATCGTTGGGAGGGTACCTTAGTGTATCTAGTCAACGTATCACTGTTGTTTGTATGAATTTTACTTTTGTACGGCTATCTGGTTGACCGAACTTTATTGTGGAAACATTATCAGTAGTTATTACCGCTAGCCAGAGACTTTCCATAAGTTCGACTGAGTGACGAGGACATTAGATAGTTGTATTACTGAACATCCTTTTGATTGATTTTTTATTTTTAACTTTTAATTTTAATAATTTGGATAAATTATTGCTTCTGTTTTTTTTTATCTACTACCTATAAGATTATAATAATAAACATATGTAATACCTTTGCTGTCGACAAACCATAATAAATAAATAATAAATAAATTTATTTATATTAGAACCAAGTTGACGTCCTTGAGGGAGAATTACCACCACCAGGAGAGAATGATGATGAATTTACGTGTTTAAAATTATGATAGCTAAAGGCGTTGAGACATTTAAAAAATCCACTCGAATTAAATTTATTCTTTTAGAAATAAGTATAAAAATCAAAAACTTATCCCTTCTTACTTATATTAAAGTGCGAGAGCAATTCCGCCTGTCTGTTGCTGTTTCACGTCTATACTCCTTAACGGATTTTAATAAACCTTGGCTAGGATATAGCTTGTGTCCTGGAGAAGGATACAGGGTATTTTTATCGCAATAATCAACATCACCACGGGCTTCATGAAATTATTACTTAACATATAGACTCTTTTCTTACGAACACTTTATGTATATTTATAATATTATAATGCTACACCTACATGAAACAGTACATTGATTTCAATCAGACCTTCAAAGTTCCCACCGTGTACCATAAATAATATAGAATTAACACTCATTCAAATATTTCTAAGCAATCGAATTAAGCGACCTCATTTGAAGCTCGCTGTTAGGGTGACTATACTTTACTATTTTATTTGTATTATTTGAATTTTGAAGCGGTAGTAGCTAAATGGGAAAGTAACCAATTTGTAAACATAGTGTGAGTTCAATGCCCGATCGCAGTTGCAAATTGTTAGAATTAATTCTATATGCGTGTCTAAATTACTTACTCTGTATAAGCCAGCATGTATGAATAAACGTCAACAGATCTTATATCCTTTATCAAAAGATCAGAACGGCTCTTTTGATGAATTCGCGTGGTAATTTCGAATATTTTCCCCGATTTTGCAACATATCTCACAGTACTCCGCTCCTATTGTTCATAGCGTGATGTTATATAGCCTATAGCCTTCCTGAATAAATGCACTAATCAACAAAAAATATTTTCCTAATCGAACCCGTACTTTCTGAGATTAACGCGTTCAACCAGACAAACAAGCACTACAGCTTTATAATATTAGTATAGATAATAAAATAATAATTTGAATTGAATAATCGATACAATAAAAATAAAAGAAAACCAGTTGCTCATTTAGATAAAAAATATTAAATCATAAGTATTGCATAATATTTCGCAATTTAAAACAAATCTTTTAAGATGAGGAAAAAGAAGATTATGCATTTATTTTAATGCATAATCTTTTCAATAATTATTTTACTTCTATTTATTTCAATATAATTACGCTAATGTCCTGTCTTTAAACTAACTCATAGTCACCCTACCGTTAGTTCACGACCGCATCAGGAAACTCAAAACTCTAATTACCTAATAATAGCGTCAAATTACAGTACTCAATCATTTGAACTATGTTAAATGGCAGTTGTAATGCAAATTGAATATCTAACTTGTAAGTAGCTGGAGAGTATATTGTGCGGGATATTTTATTAATATACAGTTGCCTAAAAGAAAGATTTTTAGTACCATTAAGAGAGGTAGGGGACCATACTAGTGAGCAAGCCCGACTGGGAAAGGACCTCCACTTTACATAAGCCCACAGCCAAATAACTACAAACAGCGGTATAGTTGTGTTCCTGTGTGTTGAAATAACCGTATTCCTATCCCAGGGATACTTCCATCTTAAAGCCTTGGGGTAAAAAAATGGGTTGAAAACACGCAAGTGATAGCTCTGGTATTGAAAACGTCCATGGGCTACGGTAACTGCTTAACATCAGGCGGACCGTAGGCTTGTTTTCCACCCAAGTAGTATAAAAAAAAAAAACGTTACCTACTTAGCTCTCGTTACATTTTTGGCTTGGCAACACGCAAGTGATAGCTCTGGTATTCCAAGCGTCCATTAGCTACGGTAACTGCTTACCATTAGGCCGGCCGTAAGGTTGCTTGCCAGCTTGCCACCTAAGTAGTATAGAAATAAATAAAATTTCTAGATATTCATTATGAATGATTGATTCAATCAATCAACCTATCGAAGTCTTCTGCTGGACATATTAAGTCCAGCAGTGGACTACGATAGATTGGCCGTGTGCTGTGGCGCATGTTAGGAGAGGCCTATGCCTCTGCCACAGCACACAGTTCTCAATAAACGTTTTAATTATAGCAATAAACGTTTCTTTCTTTCTTCTTTTTTTCTTCTTTCTTTCTTTCTTCTTTCTTTCTTTCCTCCGTATTTTGCATCCAGTCCGTCCCAGCGACCTTTCTAAGGTCGTCAGTGGCTGGGGGCCGTCCTACCTTACGCTTACTGAGCCGCGGTCTCCACTCTAGGATACGTCTGACTGACTGACTGTAAGTTTAAAAAACGCTCAAGAGTAATTACTTATAATGAAAAGCAGACTTAATTTAAAGGTATTTTTAATTACTTAAAAATCCACTCATCACCTGTCTTTATCCATGTGCTTGTTAAATCGCCATCTTGTTGAAAATTGTATTGTTAAAATAATTATAACTTTTCGTGTATTTTAACACTGATAGTATCAAATTGTATTTTAGTGTGGGACTTTGAGATTATTGCTATTAAAATATAATTAGTAGTGTTTTTAATTATCTTGTTAAATAATAATAGCTATATGACAATAGCTACGGGAAAATCGCATCTAAGGCGTGTAATTGTTCATAAATTGTAAGTTATGTATTGACTGGCCTGTTGGTCTAGTGGTTAGTGACTCTGAGTGCTACACCAGAGGTCGTGGGTTTAATTCCCATCCAGGACACATCTTTGTGTGATGAGCATAAATGTTTGTTCTGTGTCTGGGTGTTATTTATTGGCGTCATAGCCAAGGAGGTTATAAGAAAAGGTTATTATTAGACGGAATATAGTTTTTCTTATAATTATTTTAAGTCGTCGATTTCGTCACGGCGGCCAATCTCAACGAAGATCAGCAAACTGTGAATAATAATAGCAATCCATATATGTCCCACTGCTAGGCACGGGTCTCCTCTCCTCTATCAAGAGAATTGAGGGGGTTCAGGCCTTAGTCAAAGTCAAACTCATTTATTCATTTAGATCAAATACATGATACTTATGAACGTCATAAAAACAAATGCCAGCATACTTTTTTCTTGCGGCCAATCCGCTGACTATGGTAGGGCCTCGAGAAGAATTGGCAAGAAACTCGGGTCACTCTTTTTAACCGCCAGAATATAACATTTACAATTTGGTATAAGTTACAATATTAGGGGTAACGAAAAGGAACGGAAACCAATATAGCATGCAGAATAATCCACACACACTGGCCTAATGCAGGTTGGTAGATTAGACATGTCTTTAGAATTACTTCTAAGACATGTGGGTTTCCTTAAGATGTTTTCCTTTACCATTAGCAGAAGGTTCCACTTGATTCCACAAAGTGAAATTCACATTGGTTCTCCCACCTGGGATCGAACTTAAACCTCTTGCGTACAAGCTGGTTACCACCGCTATATGGAATTTTCATTGCATATTTAAGGGAAATGTTTTCAAATCAATTTCCATCTTCTGGGTTACCGTTACGAGCATAACATCGATAAAAGCCCAACACTACTTAATACTAGTTTTAGAATAGAGCTGTGCCTATTTTACAGCACTAATTAAAATCTTATACCGTCAAAGTTAGAAAGTTAAACTGTTGAACGGGATTCGAACCTCGACCCTGCTTCTGCTGTGTTATTCGCCGTTAAAACTCTAATTAAAAAATAAGTAAGTACATCGCTGTTTTGATCATAATTTATAAACAACTTTTATACAAAGTGAGAGAGATATTTTGTTTTCTATATGAATACTATCACAAACAAGCATACGGCCTGTCAGATGGTAAGCAGTTACCGTAGCCTATGGACGTTTGAAATACCGATGGCATCATTCGTGTGTTATCGACCTTAAACTTGTAACCTCTTAATTTACTTCTTGTAACCTTTGTATAAAAGATATCCTCAGGATTGAAAAAATGAAAAAGAATTTTCCTCATATACAGGATTGCGACCATATTTGGCTGTGGTATTCTGTTAGGCAAAGGTAGGACACCAAACTATTGAGCAAGCCTGACTGGGAAAGGTCCTCCCTTTACTATACTGAATACCACAGCAAAATGACTACAAATAACCTATATTATAATAATACATAAATTATGTACTAGCTGTTGCCCGTGGCTCCGCCTGCGTAGATTTCGGTTATCGCGATAATATTCTATTCGCTATTCCAGACTATAAACTATCTTTATGCCAAATTTCATCCAGATCCGTTGAGTAGTTTTACGTGAAAGAGTAATAAACATCAATGCCTCCATCCATGCTCACAAACTTTAACATTAATAATATTAGTAGGATTTAGAAATATAATAATATTACTTTTATTATTATTATCTCTACCAGTTACCTCTAGTTGCCACACCGGCTCTACTTACTTAATGTATTTGCTAACGGAATGTGCGTCATCCCAAATAATCCATTCAAAATATGAAAAACAAAATTCTTTAATAAATAACACCTAAGCATTAATACCGGATCAATATCTTGCACGTCAACATTATAAATAATAGTCCACATATCACCTTTATACGCCCACTGGCTAAACTCATTACCCCACTTTTAGTTGTCGGCTAACAGAATAATAAGATACTCCTACACATACCTCAGCTTCCAGTTTTAATTAGCACAAAAATAAATAAAAGGTGCATAGATAAGAAATGACAGTATAATAGGCGGGAAACTCATTAGTATATGTTTTACACTATTGATAACTAAAGAGGTTATTATGGTAGTAATTCGTCTATGGTAGTGATTCTCAAAGTTGTCTAAATCGACCAATTGAGATCGAAATCGATTTGGGGGTCGAGGTCGACGTCGACGAGGTCTAAAAATCGATCGAACACAAGTTCTTATTTCAAATTTTTTACAGTATGAGTTTGTTAAGTATACCAACTTGTCATAAGAATCCTACTGATATTATAAATGTGAAAGTTTGTGAGTATGGATGTATGGATGTTTGTTACTCTTTCACTTAAAAACTACTGAACGGATCTGGCTGAAATTACGCACAGACATAGATTATAGTCTGTAATAGCACATAGGCTTTTTATCGCGATAACCGACTACCACGCGAGTGGAGCCGCGGGCAACAGCTAGTGACTTATATTATATGAAAATGTGAGGAGTATCGTTGTTGTACTTTTATTTTAATTGGTAAGTATTTGTATCAATAGGACAAAACTATAGATATGATTTTTAAAGTAATTTGGATATAGGGGTTTGAGGTAAAGGTTGAAAAAAAAGTTTGGGAATCCTTGGTCTATGGAATATGCAGAGGCGTATCTTAAGCGAACCGACTTTCTTTTGTTAAATTATATAGGCCCACCCTGACTTCGCCTTGGCTGAATACATCTACACTAATATTTTTAAAGAGAAAACACACTTTGTAATAAATAATTCAAAAACTACTGGACCTATTTACAACCGCATCCAAATTAGTTGTGTGGTTTAGGAGATCTAAGCGTACAGAGAGGCAGACAGCGGGAAGTGATTTTGTTTTATACTATGTAAAGATAGGACTGTTAGGACTGCACGCATTTACGGAACCTATCTAAACTATTATTTACACCCATTTTCTCCAATGAATCATTAAAAATACGCTATTAAGGCTAAATAACTTACTAGTTTAACCTGAACGGAGCCAGTTCCGCATTCCCTTGAATCAAGAGGCCAACGTTAACTGGTTCATGTATTAAAGTATATTTCACACTTAGACGACGGATGCAAAGTTTATTGAGAACGCCCATTGAATATTAAACCGCATCTATATTTGATAAGGTTCAAATTATACTGCACGTCGATAACAACGTGTGATTCCATGAAGTGATAGTCTGAGACACTGAAATTTCGACCGTAAAACCTTTGTATCAAGGTTTAGTATTGACAGTGGGTCATTGGGGTTAGTCCTATCTCTATGTCAATTCTGAAGGAGACCCAATATTAATTGTTGGTCATTATTTTCTAGTGTAGAAAGCGGCGAGACGGTAGTTGGTCGCCTTCGCGTTAGATGTAGGATGACAATTGTTTTAGAATATTGTGGACAGTTTTGTACATAAAAAATGGCGATAATGTCATTACTAATTCATGTGCTTGACATTAATAATTCTCTTAATATTAAAAATCATTCACTTTTAGTCTCAGTGTCTACACTTAATGGAGAATAGGAAACTGCGAAGGACTATTATAGTGCACACGTGTGTTCATAAATACAGGTACTTTATATACAACAAAACTGATAGAGCTGTCAGTTTCCCATCCCATTGGAGACGGGAAACCCAAAGGAAAGACTCAATCCGAAAGAAGTTTCGTGCTTTCCAAGAATCGAAGGGATTACGCTGTATTTTTAGAAAATAGTTATGCATCTTCGGATTGACCGTGGCGGGTTTGTTTAACCCATGTCAAGACAATTCTTCTAAAATTAAGACCACTAAAAAAGCATTAAATTTAAACTGCGGAATTTGTTTATTATTTAGCATACCGATGCAATCGCAAGCAAAACATAGCCGGATAATACATCAAACAAGGTTATTAGATTAGTAATTGATAAATTAATTAGTAAAGCTATCGCAATTTTCACTCCATTTACCTGATTTACAGCAAACTATTTCACTTTATTTAAGTCTTAGAGTACATTTTATAAATTAAAAACATTTCCATTGCCACCTTAAAGGTTTTTAATCAAAGCTTCAGCGCATTAAGAATAAACTAGATTTCTCTGCCAGCTCATTTGTCAGTCACAGCCTAGATTACCATGTACAATTGTACGTAGATTAATCAAATCAACTCTGTTTATGATATTCCACTCACCGTTGGCGTCATCTTAAGAACCTGTAACTAAATGATCATTAGTCATAATAGCATATAGGCAAATTGGGTTGGCAATACGGTAGTTATATCTCTAGCATTGCAAGCGTCCAGCTATGGTAACTGCTTAACATCATCCGTATGCTTGTTTGGTACCTTAGTAGTATAAAAAAATAGATCTGTAGTAAGCAAAGTTTGGAATTAAAAAAATTAATCGTTTATCAAGTATGCGTGAAATATTTTTATATACTACTTAGAGTCAGCGCAGACAGATAGGAATACTCCACGCGCGGTTTTCGGCATTTTCTTTACGAATCGCGTATGACTCCCGTATATCTTCGAGGACGCGCGAGCATTTTTTTGTCATTTTCAAGTGCGTTAATAAAATCCTCTCCGTTGCGCTCCGTTCCGTCTGCGCTGAGCCTTAGGTGGCAAAAAACATACGGCTCGGCTGAAAGTAAGTAGATTACCATAGTTTTTGGACGCTTTCATTACTTAAGACATCACTTACACTAACTTACATTTTATCGGTAGGGTTGTATGATATACTATGTACATTACACGAACCTAAACTAAGAAAATGTTTTTTTTAAATGCCACCATTGAAATGTTGTTATCCATAGGCTATGGTTACAAGGCGGGCTGTATGTTCGTTTGCCATTTAAGTGGTATAAAAAAATAAAGAATTTCTTAGAGTTTTACAAGGCAATAGCTTTAGAGCTATCATAAATTCAGGAATTATTCCTACTCTTTCAGGATTTGTGGTAGCCCTAACGTAGTAAATGTTAACGCTTTTGTGCTGTTAAGACATAATTGTCAATGTTTAATAGTCTCCATATGTTTTACTTTCTCCCTTGCACTATAGCAGTTCTAAAGGGTATTGAGATAAGGAAAAGGATGGCTATAAAGCTACCACTACTAACGTAATATTATGTTTAATTTGTTTTTTTGTGGGAATTTTTCATATCGGTTTTCTTACTTTGGCTATGACAAATGACGATCACAATTGAACTTAATGTATTTTGCGAACCTGGTAATTATAGAAATACGTGATAATTCCGCTACGCGAGTGATGCACCAGGTATTGCAAGTCTCCAAAAGCTTTTTTTTTAACTACCAAGGATTGCCTCTTTAGTAGTTCAAAAAAAACAAGCAAGCTTACGGCCCGCCTGATGGTAAGCAGTTACGTAGCCTATTAATGCTTGGAACACTAAGGAATTCGCAAGCGTTCATAGTTGCTGACTCTTCAAAAACCTTATAACTCCTTTCTTGAAGAACCTCATACTATAGGCTCTCGGGAAAACCTCATCAGGGAGCTGATTTCACAACCTAATACGTGGTAGGAAATTCTTCAAAAAACTACTACTGTTAGGCAACCCGTATGCTTGATTGCCACCTAGATAACTAAAAAAACACAACTGCGTTTTACTCAACTTCAAACTTAATCCTATCATTTTCTATTCCCATCTTATAGATTCAAACTTCAGACATTTGAACAAAACATTAACTTGTGTAGCCCACCATTAAATTCCATTGCCGACTAGACGCTGACTGTAGCTCTCTATTCATAAATCGAGGGACCTTTTATATGTAAAACAGATGTTTTACAGATGGAACCTACAGAGACCAGACGTATTTTCTCCACAATTTTTATGCCCTGTCTGTCTTAGCTTACGCGCTCGACCACGATAAAGTGCGCACTATTTTTATACGTTTTTTTCTGATCTGTTGGTACTGATATTTTAATCTATAAAAGAAGAACCTGACTGACTGAGTGACGTATCAGCGCACAGCAAACAATATATAGTCCTCTTCACTGTGTCCGGTGACAGCGATGTATGTTTCTAAAGCCCCCCTCGACTCAAAGGCGGAGTTGTATTTTGGGAAAAAAAATGCACTTCAGGAATGCCGACAGAACTGAAAACACTAAGCAAAACAGTTGTTATAAATTTTATAGCAGTAAATGTTTTTTTATTCATCTAGACGCGTTCGTGGTCTGCTATATGTACATGCATATATCGCCTCTTTGCTTTAATAACGTGACAGTCGAAAAAAGTTTTTCCGGATATGTCAAGCTGCGTCTTGTAACGGTGTCGCGAATCCAGAGATTATATCTCATCTAAAAATATGCGTACCGTGCAAAAAAAAGTTTTCGCTTCAAAAACCCTATGTGGTCACCTATAAGGTAACCGTAGGCTATTTTATCCGAGGGTCTCTGTGCTTTGGACCGCACCTTAATGTCTGTCTTAACTAGTCATTCGATTACAGTACACAGTAAAGACCAATATGGGTGATCTAAATTACTCTGTCACCAGGCAAACGTAAGTGATGATGGACCGATGACCTTGAAAACACCTTTTTTCAAACTTTTGCTGGTTAGACTGGATGCAGAAGACGGAGAACTGGGTGATGTGGCGTGAATAAGAAGAGGCCTATGTCTAGCAGTGGATGAGTGGACTGAAATAGGCTGATAGATTGATGGAGTCTTTTCTAAGGTAGTCTTTTTCGAATCGGGCTTGTTAAATTTAGTAATTGTTTCATTAATTATAAAGCTATAACCAATTAAAAATACAACACCTGTTTTAACAGAAGCTTTCTTTTTATAAAGTTTGTATTACACATAAAATTCTATTACTTTGCAACCGTTATATGTGAGAAATTCTTTTTTTAAAAACATTAAAAGGCATATAATGTTCATAGGAAATTTATTTCGCTATTAATGCTTAAACGAATAATAATCTTTATGTGACATTAACTTACTAAGTATAATCAGACGGTCTTTAATGAGCTATTTAATAAGCACTTTTTCATAATTTATACGGGCTTCTTCTGTGCGTTACCTTGTTGATAAGCGTCATTAATATATTGAATTTATGATAAAATTTAAGTGTTGCAGCTTTCATAGTTGCGAGTTTTATCTTTATTTTTTTAAAAGACATTTCCCGCACTAGGGAACAAGCCCTGTGTCGCGGGGGACTTTACAAACATACAATTAACGGACACAATGAACATCCAGACCCAGGCTTTATGCCTGTTTCCTCACGATGTTTACCTTCACCGTTAGCAGATGGTAAATCATTATTTGATAAATAAAATTATAAATTCCACAAAGTGAAATCCACATTGGTACTGCAAATAGGTTTAAACTCAAACTTCATTTATTCATCAAGGTTACAAAGTAACACTTATGAAGGTAGTAAATTATAAATAAGCCAGAAAAATTATGTCAGATATTTTTTTCTACGGCTAGTTCGTTGACGTGGAACCATGAGAAGAGAAGAACAAACAAGAAACTCAGATTACTCTCCCATTTGGCCACCACTGCTCAATCATGATTATCACAAAAAAAAATTCCTGTGTGGGAATCTAACCCACGGCGTCCGGCTCAGCACTCGGGATCTGGACTAACAGGCCAGATCGAATTCTTGCATTTATCACGATATATTTCCCGACATTCCCATAAAAATTACACTCTGAAAAGCAAAACAAAAACGAATTTCGAGTAGCCTCACAACATTCACCGCCGCTCCATATCAATATGTAAATACAACAACATTTTTGCTTCCCCTTTGCATCTAATATTTTACTATTGAGCATCTTATTTATGCAGTCTATCTTGAATAAGACGTATCCATCTATCCTTTACTGGTTTCGGTCACTAATGATCTGAGGCGAACCCTTTTTTGCGATGTCTAACTAAATAATGTGGACGTGAGGTGGGTACTTTATTTTGTAACTATGTGTACGGATTAGTTGGTACGTTCTGGATTTGAAAATGAGGTTAGGTTATGCGTGATTTGTTTATGTAAACGAAAAATTCTGAGGTAACGTTAGTTGATAATAAATGTTAATTGTCGAAAAATTGTGAATAAAAATTTTAAGTATAGTTTTAAATAAATAAATTAAAAATAATTATTAACTCCGTAAGCTTGTTTGGTACCTACCTAGATAGTATTAAAAATGTTTTGTTTTCCTTCACCATGCAGATGGTAATTCATGAAATAATTCAACAAAATAAAATTTACATAGATAGGAATGAAAATCATACCACCTCTCTGTAGTACGAAATGTATCTATACTTTTTTTTCTTTTTTAAACAAAAACTCCCACACTAGTGAACAAGCCCAGTGTCGCGAGGGACTTTAAAAATATACCTATACAATCCGCGGACAAAAATTACACCTCGATACGGAACAAATATTTACGAATCACACAAAGTTTTGTTCCGTGTGCGAATCAAACCACTAGGAACAAGCCAGTCAACATATATTTCATAATTATGTAAAACATAAACGTACAGGAAGAGAAACCTTATATTAAACCCAGAAGCCATACAGTTACACGCCTCAGAACTAGGTTATTAATACAGTTATAACTTCTATATAATATATATTATTATAGTACGAACAAAACCTACCAATTAAATAGTACCCGCAAATATTTTCAATTAAAGGTAGAGCCGTAAATCAAAATTGGATTTCAATTAAGCATCCCAATGCTTTGGCGGCATTAATCATTGCTGGTAATAGAATGGCCTAGGTACAGTGCCACCTACGGGTGCTGTGATACATGGATAAATGTTACTCTAGATGTGATAAAGATATTTTTTTTGTATTAATGGGTGCTTATTTTGTCTTGCAGTGTATGTACATTCATTTAGGGTGTCCATTTCTTCCATAGTAATTTTATAAAGTGTCTGCTAGTGTTGTTTAGTGGTTAAGATGTCCATCTTTCTACTAACACTGCGCTGAGTGTTGTGGGTTTAATTCCTTCACGGGATACAACTTTGTACGATCCATAAATATTTGCTCCGAGTATGTTCAGAGTTAGTTGCTTGTCCTGAGCAACACTGGATTTGTGTGGTAACTATAATTACGGTAACCATATGTAGTTACTGTAGCCTATAGATGCTATTGTTTGCCTTCTTATCCTATAGTTTTGGTTAGTAGCCAACCTGGTGACAGAGTATTTTAAAATGCCCATATTTATACCTCTGTCGTGATCTAACGACTGGCGTCTTCATGAGCTCTGACGTACAAAGACCTACTACTGAAATACCACTTTGCGGTCACCCATAGTAGGTTTCCATAGGGTCGGATGCTTAAATTGGAAGCTTAACCCGCTGATCGCATAAAGATAGACGAGTCCACGTGGCTATGAGTGCCTCTTATTTATCTAAAATATTTCAATAAAAAACCATTTTTAAGACAACTTTCGCACAAAGAAACAAGCTCTGACTTTAATTAGCAAATAAGCATATGGTACCCTTAGGTACGCCAAATTCTTCTTCTTTTTTATCCTTAAAAGTATAAAAAAGGAACTAAATTTCCATCAATAAAACACGATCAATTCTTACGATACCCCATCTATTGAACCCAGTTCCCTTCAAACCAAACAGAATGCGATTTCATAAAATATAACTGTTATACCGCATACCGGATTCGAATCTATTAACACTTTCGCTAATGAGAATTTACTTTATGTATCAAATAAATACGTACACCCCATGATTAAACGTTGTACATTACTTCAACACTAAGAATAGTTAAAACGTGAGAGGTTTCTTGTAATTGTTTTAACAGTAAATTGTCTAAATGATTCAATATGCTTAAACTTTGTTAAAGCGGTGGTGGCTGACTGGGAAAGTAACCGACTTGCACGGAAGAGGTGCGCCTTCGATCCCGGGTGGCAGTATCAGTGTGAATTTCACTTTGTGGAGTTTATATGTACCTACTAATCAAATGGTTCGCCATCTGCTTACGGTGAAGGAAAATATCGTGAGGAAACCGCCATTAAGCCAGCGTGTGTAAATTAAGGCTTACTCCCCCTCTCACTCTTGATAGAGGAGAGGAGGCTCGTGCCCAGCAGTGGGACATATACGGGTTGTTGTTATTCATTTAGATTTTTACCACATTTCTTACTTAATTACTGTTTATTAACCGTTAATACTAATAACTCATTCTAATGAATATCGTAACATTTTATATTTAAATTTCGGCTCTATAAGTCTATAAATGTATCTTACCATTAACCATGTAAACTTGTCAGACTGTTTGTTGCCAAAATGAAACAAAAAAATAGTAATAAAATTAATGTCGAATTAATAATAATGTAGTATTTAGTGTTATGAACTGTGGTAGTTCAGTGGGAAAGTGAATCCAATGCCAGGTAGTGTTAATGTAATTATTTTAATCTGTGGAACTTATACGTAGGTACTAATCAAAATATACGATCTGCTAACGGTAAAGGAAAACATCGAAAGTATAGCAGTTTACTCATAGCAAAGACAATGAAGTAATACTATTAGGGTATTTTTTCTTTTTGATTTTGTCTCTTATAGTGGAAGGTGAAGGAATTCACACGGGCCGCTTATTGTGCAATTTGTTTAGTTTATTATTTTAAGTTATCATTTTCTTCTTTAATATTTATTTTATTTATGTAGTAAATAGCTGTAATAATAGTTGTATGTGTTTGTGTGTGTGTGTGTGTGTGTGTGTGTGTGTGTGTGTGTGTGTGTGTGTGTGTGTGTGTGTGTGTGTGTGTGTGTGTGTGTGTGTGTGTGTGTGTGTGTGTGTGTGTGTGTGTGTGTGTGTGTGTGTGTCTGGAGATAAATGTATGTAACATAAAACAATAACTATCTGACCTGACAGATAAAACTAGAAGGTCAAAATACATATTTCGTACAACTCCGTACACGACTAACCAGATTTTCTCCCCCTAATATGTCTATAATGTCTTATAAACATACCCGATGATTTCTAACCATAAATTCACCATACATTTCACGGTCTATTTTTGTCTGGTGTGTGTCTAGCCTTATTTGGCTACAACACTACTGTCCCAGTTCTGCCCGCGAACACCTTCGGCGTTATTAATTTACTGAACATCGTTTGTTCGCTAGTGCTGTGTCGACTTTCCCGGGCTATTTTAATTGCGTGAGTTATAAAATTTATTGATGCAGGCATTTCAGGGCTGCTTCTAATATTTTCTATTCATGGGCCATGACAATTAACTACAATTTTGCAACCTAATAGGTTGATATTAAACTATTTTGATTTGTAAGATTATTACAATATTATTTATTTTTTTAAGACGGATAGGGAAAATAACATTATTTTTATTGAATTGTTTCTGGTGTGATATTTGATATTATTTAATAATTAAGTTCTATATTTAAAAAGTCCTAGGTAACTGGGCTAACCCTAAACATAATAGTTTATTACTTTGAGAAACGTACAAGCTAACAATAAAACGAGTTATTAATGACTAAAATTCTTTGTACAAAAGTGAATGGTGAGAAAAATGCTTTGCCTTGCACATAAATCTTGGGCAAATCATTTCATAAATAAATGATGATTATCAATGTGCAATATCCCGTTTAAATCCCACGGTACTTGTCCCATCCTTACGCTATTGAAACTTCACCGTAGTCAACCCGGTTAGCGCAGTGCCTTGGGCTGAAACACATAAAGGTCTGTGGGACGAACCATTCAGCGGGACGAATCGCACTGAAACTATATTAATAACTTAACGGAATCGAATATTGAATTTGTAATTGTTTATAGTTGTATTAATGTGAAAGGGGATTATTATTGGTTGGTTTTATGTATAACTGGAGCGGGAAATAATTATATTTTGTTATACCTGCGCTTATATAGAGTACTAGGGGTCGCCCGCGACTTCGTCCGCGTGGTAGTTTGGAATACTTCCCCCGATTTTGCAACATATCTCACTAGTGCTCCTCTCCTATTGATCATAGCGTAATGTTATATGTGTATATGTTATAGCCCTGGATAAATGCACTATTCAACAAAAAAAGATTTTTTCTAATCGAACCAGTACTTTCTGAGATTAGCGCGTTTAACCAAACAAACTTTTCAGATTTATAATATTATATCGTATAGAAGTATAGATTAACTTTACGGTATGTAGTGACTTGAGTCAGGTCAGTAGCTTTTTAGCCCACATTGAAATTAAAATTATGAAGGTAGAGAAAGCGAAAGAAGTATGTCTGAATCGAAGCAATTGGCGTACCATAGTCTCTGCTTACCTTACATAGCTCACGATAAAGATTTTCAGTAACGGTACTAATCTAACTCATTTTATTCAAACTCTAGGATAAAATCCCCACATATATTAAATCGGGACATCTCATCAATTCCTAAACGAAAACATAGGAGAAGCCTAACGATTCTATCTACCTAACGGCAGCATGAAAAATCCTAGCCATTGCTGCAACGGAAATTTTAACGATACAACATTAAGGCTGAGGCTGACGATCGGTAGTCAAACGACGTAGTGTACAATCTATTCGGTTATTTTGATGAGGTATTTATATATGGTCGAAGGAATGATAATGTTATGTTTGCGTAAGATTTTATACTTGATTCGAATGTATTTTGTTTTTGTTAGCTTATACCCTAAAGTGATGGAGATCGTACGAATATGTACTTAGAGGAAAATGATTAAAATTATTCTAATAACATTATTTTTGAAGCTAGTAAAGTCATATGACTATAACGTCTACTTCAACAAAAAGAACTTTATTCAGAACTTCATTACTTTAAACATTGAATATTGACTTCATTATTTTTGTCATTATATTATATACATCATGATTTTTCTCACCAGTTTCAATTTTAAAAAAGTCTTCATATCTTTCATATACTTACTTCTCCTTAAGGCTTTTTGCATGTCGGCAATTAGGTATCTACTAATATTACGTGTCGTATCTAATCAAAGCTATCCAGTAAACCTACTTTAACATTACAAATTACTTCGCTAATCCCACGGTTGCTATCAAAAGACAGACAGACGGGAAGGCAACTACAATATTTAATTGGAGTTACACAATAACAAGAATTACTAGGAAATGTAGATGCATATTATCGACGCGGCAATAAATTAACGACAAGTAAAGACAGGAGCTAAACTTGTTGAATCTGTTTAACTGTTCGATGAAGAGTTGGTTGCGTAATTATAGATACTTTGTGAGGAAATGAATAGCTTAAGCTGAAGCAAAAAGTAATTAGAAACTCAATAAGGAATAAGTTAGTGTAAGGTGCATTCGCCTGTAATATAACATTTCAGAGTCAATTTTGAGCATTACATTAGAATACTGCCTCCCTAACTTGGCGTCATTTAGTAATGTTGCCGCTAACGAATTTTATATACTATTAAAATTATTGTTTATAGGCTACGGTAATTGCTTGCCATCAGACAGGCCATATGCTTCTTTGCAATGTTGACATATTTTAAGTTCGATAACTTCGATACTGTTGAATGAAAGTATCGCACATAACGTACTTAAAATATGTCAACAACACAAACTATGACTATAAGAGAAGACCATTAAAATATTGATGTCAATGTAAGCGTAGATTTCCCAGAAAAATAAGCTGTGCGAAGTTATAAATTAAATATTATAGATAAACAAGCAAACATAAGTAAGATATCGGTAAGGAAAGCAGTTAGCCATATTAATAGATCAATAGTAATACCGTTACCTCCTGAAATGCTTAATCAATCATTCGAGATCCAATGTCCTGATACTTCGGTTTCCGCGTAATACATCAGGCGGTGATAGTGATTCAGACTGGTTATTAAAAGATGCTAGCAGTATGTAATCAGTAATTTACATTAAGCGCTTGCTTTTGTAGTAAATTAGAATAATTATGTTGGTGTTGAAAAGATTGTATCCATGCATGCGTTGAAATTAAATTGAAGATGCAGCGTACATTGAGTTAAAATTATCGACATCATATCAGAAATGTTGTTTAGCAATCCATACCTGAACAATAGTGTAAGAAAGAATCTCATCTCTTTCTTAAATACCTACAGTTCAAAGACCTGTTTAATTGGCAAGCAAGTTCGGGCTTTTAATCGAACTAACAAAATATTTTTTTATACTACTTAGGTGGCTAACAAGCATACGGCTCGCCTGATGTAAAGCAGTTACCGTAGCCTATGGACGCTTGCAATACCAGAAGTATAACTTGTGTGTTGCCAACCCATTTTTTACACTAGGGCTTTATGATGGCAGTATCCCTGGGATAGAAATACGTTTCTTTCATAACGCATCCCTAAATGGACGCTGGAGACCTGTACCCACACACAGGAACACAACTACACCACTGTGTGGCTTGCTCGCTAGTATGGTGCCCTACCTCTCTCAAATATTCTAAATTCAAATTTCATTTGTAAATCCACGGTGATATATAGACAGGACGGCTCACATTGATGCTTGTACTTCGTCTACAATGCAATCTTCCATAATGTACTCAAGATACATATCATCTTCACCTTCTCATTATATGAATATATTATATTCATTAAAGATACGCCATTTAAGCAACTCAATTTACAATGAATGGACATTGTTATAACATTATCTATGATCAGAACAAACACTTATGAACATTGTCATGGGAATGATCCAATCGTTTGCAAAAGTCAATGTGTTGATTTTGTTACTCATTATGTGTATTGTTTAGAAGATGGGTGTGAGTTTGCATGTACGATAGGTTATTGATGTTACTGATTGCTGTTTCATTGTTTTTGAGTTCATTGTCTTTGTGTATAATATATATTATTAATTGGCAATCTTCTATTTTGGCATAATACTTAGTTGATTTAATAATGATTTCTGCATTTAAAATAATATTAAAATCTTTGTTCAAAAATATGTCAATTAGTTGCTCGTTGTTATTGAGTTTTCAAAATAAAAAAAATAAGAATATTTTATATATAGACTCAATGTTGGGATTCCAATATAGAGCAGAGAGAGAAAGAGAGAGTACATAATATTGAAAATATATTTAAAATACTACGAGATTTTTTGGTGATGCCACGGTTTCAAAATTCTCAATGACTAATAATCATGGCTTTTCTGTACATATCCACCATTTTATCCTATGATTCAGTGATTAAAGTCCGGTACAATAAATCATCACACTAGAGTGCCGCTCGACAACTGACATCGCTGCGACTGTCGACTTTTGCTACACCCACGGGAAATTATAAAATACATCTATTCTTAGAATTCAAAGTAAACTCTTGGCTAGCAAGATGAAAAAAGATACAATTTCAGAAAATATTGAAAATTACGACAATTTTTTTGATTGTAAAACTATTTTTATACGATTTTAAATTAAAATAAAAAGGGTACTATAGAGAAATTGAAATAAACTGGCGTCATAAAATTCCACCGCATCCATGTCAACTGGAAATTTGACCAGAAAACTGGCAGTATACTTTGATACATTAATATCTAATAATTTTCAAGTTACTCTTTGAAAGTAAAGAGTCAGAGAGAATCAAGACATCCTAAGGTGACTCAATGTTTGATGACGAACTGTAGGCAATGTATTTCAAGAACATTATGCTACACTCAGCCATACAAGTTTATCCATAGGTTGTGGAATTAGCTCCTGCCGACGTTTTCCCGAGAGACTGTAGCATGCGGTTCTTCAAGAAAGGAGTTATAAGGTTTTTAAAAAGTTGGAAAAGCGCGAGTGACAGCCCTAGTGTTGGAAGCGCCCATAGGCTACGGCAACTGCTTACCACCAGGCAGGCCGTATGTTTGCTTACCACCTTCGTAGTATATAAAAAAAGATAACATACTAGAAAATCAGTAATGTGTATCTTGATATTTGACCCCAGATTTCTGATTCAACTAGGCTCTATATATCTATCAGATAAATTGAACAAAACTATATGTTTATATAATTTACATAGCGGAAATCTAAGCCTTAATATGCAAGATACTACTTCAAAAATCTTAGTTATTTTGCTGGTCTACGATTAATGGTTTCACAATCAGTAGCTTCGCTAAACATATTGCATGTTAAGAATATTTCTTTAGTAATTTCAGTTAGCAGATGTGAATGTCCATTGATACTTTTATACGGTATTATGGGTTTGTTGTAATGGCATAGTATAAATAGTAGGTAGTAGAGAATCTCCTTTTTAGTTGCGCAAAAGCCCACAGATAAATACCTAGAGCGCGTCGTACACAGCAAGATAGCAATGAATGTAGGTAATTATTGTAATAAAAGATAATTTAGTTTTCAATATGCAATAGATACCTACTATTATATTGTCGTTATATAAATCAATATGTATCCTTACTAATACTATAAATGTAAAAGATTGTGAGAATGGATGGATGGATAGATGGATGGATGTTTGTTACTCTTTCACGTAAAAACTACTGAACGGATCTGGATGAAATTTGGCACAGAGATAGATTATGGTCTGGCATAACACATAGGCTACTTTTTGCAACGATAACCGACATCCACGCGGGTGGAGCCGCGGGAAACAGCTAGTATTATATAATGTAGCTGGAAGTGAGAAGCCGAGGATTGTGTTAGGTGACGTGCACTTGGAGAGGCCTATGTACAGCAGTAGACTGCGATTAAATGATGATAATAATTATGTAACAATAAAATTTGTGATTAACCGATGCGATGCCGACAGTTCGTTGTCGCTGCAGCTTTGCCAGCCCGTACTTATACGCCTATTAAAATTACGGAGCGGTAGGTATTTAATTTGAAGTCTTAGATGTTTCTTTACTACTTACTTATTTATTCTATGATAATGGTGACTTTCCGTGTGCCGGTGGTCGTACACCATCGGTCATAGGACTGTGTAATGTTTCATTGTGAGGTTACAGAGAGCTGGGACAAATGGATGTGGTATGGGAAAACAGTAAAAGATAGTTACTGGATACAAAAACTATAGAAAAACTTAGAAGGTATGATCTGTACCTATAATATTTGTAAAGTTATGTTGTTGGTCGCAGCTCAGATCTATATAATATTTTAGTACTGAAGCCGGACTTATGAAATAATAATTGCATAATTAAATGCACACTTGTGTTAAAAGTAAAAAAAAAAACTTATTTTCCTTTGTATTTTTTTAAAGACAAGTTCCGTAAGGCACAGGCCCTATTGTAGGGGATTTTACCAATATTTTGTAGATCACACAAAATTCGTGCGTATTGGTGAGGTTACCACTTAAACCACTGAACCTACCGTATCGATTAAACTATTACATACTAGCTGTTGCTAGGCTCCGCCCGTAGCTGTCCGTTATCGCTATAAAAATAAAATTCGAGATCCGTTTAGTCGCTAAAAAGTAACAAATAAACAAACATACATACAAACAGAGCTACTCTCTCATTTAAAATATTAGTAATGATTTAGCGGAGAGTTCGAGAAGTAAAAAACCCAAATTTATAATAATAATAATAACGTTTATTAATCTTAAACTGATTGTAGTACATGGGCTTATGCAGTGTTATGGTGGTGTATGGTAAGTAGGTTCAGTTCTGTTCTTTTAACTAGGTTACAAAGTAGCCTGTGTGAAGAAACAAAGCAATTTTCAACAACTATTCAATATTTGTATAAGACCCGTGTGTGGTATAACCATCACGGTTTTTTATTGACAACCGTTAATATTGATAGACGTGTAATACATTCACATAGTGATTATTATATAGATTAATTTTCTGTTTAGCATGCAAATAAATTCAAAGAGGTTTTTATCAAATCATACATACATAACTTTTCAATTTATACTTGACAGACGAGAAAAGGATCTGCAATGTTATAATTACTTTATTATAATTTGAATTACGTATTCATTCTAATTCTTATATTGTGTGGGATGATGTCGAATTATCCTTTATAGACTCTTTAGGATTCGTGATAAAAATAATATGAAAAAAGCAAATGGTTCTTCGATGGTAAGTATTTACCGCAGTCATGAACAATGTGAAACACTATACCTATGTAATAAATTGAAATTTATATCCTATGTATGTGTTCAGAATTAAAATAAGGTTTCCAGAGCTCATTTAGGGATGCGTTTTTAACAAAACGTTTTCCGATCCCAGGGAAATTTGATCGTAAAACTCTGGTAATTATTTTTGGATCGCCAACGCTCAAATAATACCTCTGGTGTTGCAAGCGTCCATGGGCTATGGTAGCTGCTTACCATCAGACAGGCTGTATGCTTGATTGCTACATAATTAGTAAAAAAAATGTACCTATGTTTACCCCATGAAAAAGACGCGGCTCATTGCAAAAATACAAGCAATATCAGATAACAAAATACATGCACTATCAGATATAAAAATACACGCAATATTAGACATCAAAAATACACGCAATCATACCGCATCCATTAGCGTGTAGTCGATGTCATATTCTAATTAAGCAGCTAGCTAAAGATTTATAAGATATGGAGGCATTAGGGAGATTTATACCTAGTACTGAATAATGAGATAACACTAATGGTATGCCGTGTGCTCGGTCGCTTGTCGCACTATTAAATTATATATATTTTAGAATTAACAAAAATATTATATATTAGGAAAAATGTTTTACAAAAAAGGTAATATTTACCTTTGTTACGTATATAGACAACAATTAACGAAAAAAAAACAAAAATAAAATTAAACAAGTGCTCGCGGTCTTTTTAAAGATTTGTCGAAGCGATTAATCGAGGCTTCACGTGACCAGGCTGGCTTATTTTTGGCTCAAAGAATAAGCATTGCCATTCAACGTGGCAATGCTGCCAGTCTTCTGGGCACGTCGCCAGTAGACGTCGATGCGGAGGAATTTTATGACGTCTGTTAAGCAGTCCCTCCCGTTTTTCGTGTATTTTCTATGCATTTTTTTTTCCTTTTTTAAGAAGTGTAAATATATAAGGGATATTGTATATAAATAAAACCTCACATTTATTATATCGCCAATTATTATTATTAAGGAAAAAAAACATTTCACGTCGATAATACAGGAGGCACAGCTACCGATTCCGTTTATCTACTCATGTGCTATAAGCCTAATCAACAAACTCTTATTCCCATTCTCACACAGCTTAATCAACAAAACTAAGCTTTAATTAATTTAAATCTTAACTAATCCTTAAAAAAACCGTGTCAATACATACATAATGTACAGTAGATATATACAAGACAGTGACTAGTTACTATAGCAAACAAGAAATTTAACAATTCTCACAAGCTCGTTAATCTAAACTACAGTTAAATAGGACGATTAACAAATAATCTGGTACGCATTAGTGTCGTATTATCTAGAGAGATAGGTTGCTCAAGCGCCGCTCGGGAACATGAACTCAAAAGATTTATTTTAAATTTCCAATGGTACGCTAAAATAAGCTTATAGAAACAAGAAAGTTTAAAAAAATATTTGATTTTTCTGTTACCTGTCAATCAAAATATTTTTAACAGCAATAATCAATTTAGCTTGCGAATAAAACATTTCAAGTAGTAAAAATAATCACTTAAATTCGATCCACAAAGAATTCGCAAAGTCCAACCTCCTCATTCCATCTGATACCTTTTCGTCCAAAATTTAATAAAAAAAAAACATATTTCGAAACGAACAAACATGGGGCCGACAAGAAAAACCACCGGAGCGACCTGTTATGAAAATTAACGTTTGCTGCGTGTGGGTCGTCAGCCAGTTGTCGCTTGCCAGTAGCACAAAATATTGGATTATGGACTAATGTAGCATTTGTGACGTCATTTTGTCTTGTGGTCTGATAGAATTCCTAGAATAATTCCCTTCAAGAAATACGAGTAGGTATATATTGTAAGAAAAAGTAAAATGCTGCTATTGTAAAGAAAAATAAAAAAATTCTTTACAATAGTAGCAATTTAGCTACATAAGAGTTGCTAGGTTTAAATCTTTGTGCATAAGTACCATATAGTATGATACATCTAAAAATTCTTGTATATATAAATATACATTTTATGTTATCTAAGAAGCGGCTCTTATCACAATACATTATTTATTCGATTTTTCTTTTTTATGTTTAGTACTTTACATATTGTAAGAAAAAGTAAAATGCTGCTATTGTAAAGAAAAATTCAAAATTCTTTACAATAGCAGCATTTTAGCTACATAGGAGTTGCTAGGTTTAAATCTTTGTGCATGAGTACCATATAGTATGATACATCTAAAAAATCTTGTTTATATAAATATACATTTTATGTAACCTAAGAAGAGGCTCTATTTACATTACATTATTAATCTGATTTTCTGTTTTTTATGTTTAGTACTTTACAAAATAACACACTATTACTAAAAATAAAACGCCAACTAAAACTTGGTCTCCTATGTACTAATATTATACTCTGTAGCTCAGTGGAACATTAAAGATAGATTGTCAGATAGAGATCTTAGGTTCAGTTCCCGGTCAGCTAAACTTATCTTATTTATTCTACCAAAGAGGTAAACAAGCTCACGGCCTGCCTGATGCAAAGTAGTTACCGTAGTCTATGTATGACCGACCTTTTAAAAAAACTTATAATATTTTGTAATATCTCTACTTTTCTGTACCAAAATGAAGAACAAGATGGGAAGTTAATACAAATGAATACGAAATCATAAATGTTCGCTAAAACAAGCTCTAAAATCCATTGTGTGGTTGTTTACGATTCGTATGACCTTCGTTTTGTGATGAACTGTTGGAAGTTCAAAGAATGTCTCAAGTTCATAGCGAAGCGATGTACAGTTGTAATTCATTACTATTAGGCGGTTTAAGTATAAGGTATGAGATGTAGCGATTCACGAAGTCGGCAAACGTGATGGGAAGTAGTTACATAGGCTATGGACTCTTACTATATCAGAAGAGATTTAATTGTTGTTATGCTTGTATTGATTATTTATTTTGTCAGACAAAAACACATTTATATATTTAGGTTACAAAATACCACTTATGAAGGTCATAAAATATTTACCGATACATATAAGCCAGAAAGATGATGTTAGCTAATTTGTCTACGGCTATTACGCTGACGTGGAGCTATGAGAAGAACTAGCAAGAAACTCCGCCCATCCTTTTTAATCGCCAGATTGTTACAATCTTAATCTTTTTTAAATTAAATGCATCGCATGCAAACTGATGCAATCAAAATACGATATTAACTTTATTTATATGACTTCTGTATAGTTCAATATGTTATTACATAATTATAGGAATCGTTTTCCCGCTTGCTGTAAAAATCATCTCAGTCGTCAGTCTCAGGGTTCCTAGTATCGCAAGTGTTTAAAGTTTAGCAACGGTAAACAGGGCCATATAACAAAAGAAGAAGAAAAAAGACAAATTTAAATTTATTCTGTGACAAAGAAATGAAAATCGCTTTCTCTTAACACTTGTACTGTTTAAAACGAATATCTTAAATGTACACACACGACGTCAATTAGCGGTGTATCATAGTTAGAGCCACATTAAGATAATTCTCTGCACCGTTTTAAGTGTTAATACTCTGCGGTTTTATTCGCTGATTTTGTAGCCTCGTTACATTTTAGTTTGATGTAAAGCTAAGTAGGGCCATGAAGTCAGTGATATCTCCGCAACATACTCGTATTCTCTCTTTATATCCTTACTTCCTAACTAATATTATAAATGTGAAAGTTTGTAAGAATGGATGGATGTTTGTTACTCTTCCACGTAAAAACTACTGAACGGATCTGGATGAAATTTGGCACACAGATAGATTATGGTCTGGAATAACACATAGGCTACTTTTTGCAGCGATAACCGACATCCATGCGGGCGGAGCCGCGGGCAACAGCTAGTAATTAATATAATCAGAGCTGCCTCGATGAGATTCACCTCAGGATCGGCTATTGTGGAAGCTGCAATTTGATAGGAGTGCACAAGTCGAGACTATGAATAAAATGAAAGTATATAATATAAGTTATAGATAACAAAACATTTATGAATACAAATTATTTTGCCATTAATATTATATAACTTTAATTTATAGCTTTCGAATGATCTAATAACTTGGACATCAAAGTCAAATAATCGCTTAATTTATAATATGTCAAAATATTATTTATTACTATAAAATATGTAAATCTGCGATGCTGTAAATCTATTATTGTAAAACGATTTAAAAGCAATATGAATCTATTAAATATAAAATTATATTTTTAATTAAAAATCAATAAAAATTTAAAACAACATACCTAGTTCTTCCAAATGAAAATGTCAAGCATATCAATATTTTTATACCTAGCAATTTCTATAAATTAACTTTTTTTAACCTATTCTATAAAACACAAAATTAACAGAAAATATATTGGCAACTAAATAGAGAAACTTGCTAAAAAAATTAAGACAAGTTTTATTGGGTTGGGGTAAAATATATAATTATAAAAACTAGCTGACCCAGCAAACGTTGTTTTGCTACTAAAATAGTAATATCGCTATTAAAAAATTGGGGTTGATCGAAGAGGGGTGAAAATTAAGGGTTGTATGTATTTTTTAATGCTGAATCACAAAAAAATAAAAACAAAAAATTTTGTCTAATAAATTTAAAAAAAAATTTAGGGGGATGAAAAATAGATGTGGTCCGATTTTCAGACCTACCCAATATGCACACAAAATTTCAGAGGCCGAGAGCTGTTTCAGAGGAGTTCAAAGTTGAACACTATGACACGAGAATTTTATATATTAGATAACCTCTAAATAGGAACGAGACAAACAAAGTGTGTTGTGTGACCCACAAAGAATTGTTCTGAGTCTGGGTGTAATTTGTGTCCGTTAATTGTATGTTTGTAAAGTGCGGGAGTTGTCTTTAAAAAAATAATAATAAAGACCCTAGATTCAGAGATCTTATACTTAAATGTGTTCTGGTTTTAAAATTTCTGTAATAAATACTTACATACTAAAAAGTTGTTTTGTTTTACCCACTATTAAAACTAAATGGTTTAAACCATAATAGTGAAACCAAGGTTAAATCTACAAAAGAACACACATAATTTTGCACCGATCCCATTTAATAACAATTTCACACGAATAAAGTCGTAAAAATTCACAATATTGAATCGTTCGCGCTAAAATATTGGTTGTAAAAGTCTAAATAATTGTAAAAATATATAACTGACAAATGCCATTTTGTTATTTCGATTGATATGAATAGACTCGACGGGATGTCTTATAATGACAAAAATATAATTAAGAATATTCTAGAAAATAATATAAAATATTACAATCCGATATTGTGATCTAAACATGCCCAAAATTATTCTTCTATGCTATTGTTAATTTTTATTAGTAGTGTTAAGATGTTTTTAAATGTACCACTTTATAGGCTGTATTTAAAAGTTGTAGTAATAAAACGTTTTAAAAGTCGTTAGATTACCCTCGTATCTGACCTACAAGGATTTTATATGCTATGAAAATTTTATATCTACCGCAATTTTTTTTTAAATTATTATGAAAATTATAGACCTTGTTGATATGCGAAGCATTGCCTGTTAAAAGAAAGAGCCTTCTAGGTCGGGCAATTAAAAAACCAGAAGACTTTTTCCTTAACACCCATAATCATATCACATCATAAATGTAGCCTGTAATCTTGTTAACTGTACCCTTTTTTTTCTATTCTAATTTTTTTTAAGGTTTTTTTCACAATGAAATGCCAGCCTTATCGTAACTTATACTAGCTTACAAACAAAACTGAGATTGGACATTATTGATGGCTAAATAAATCTAAAAGTAAATCTACTATTTCTGAAGTAGGTTGTGACAATATATGTAAGTAGGGAGCAATATCATATTTACTAGTGTTAATTTTAGCCATCAATGACTCTCTCTCCTTCTTATTTCTAGTACACTCCAAGTAAATGGTAAACATCCTCAACAGTTCCACAATTTGGAGAATCTACTTTCTTCATCAAGAAACCAAACTTCCTAGATGGGTAATGACCAGAGCGCAATCTATGAATTAAAGTATTTTGCGATCTGTTCATATTAGATAGAGTAAACCATGGAATTTGAGGAGGCTGACATTTTATTACTTTTACATTTTAACTGTAACCTTGTAAATTGTAACCTTAGTGTAAATGTAGTCAGTTATCTAATATAATCACACATTAAAATTACATTCGATTCCAATTTAACAAAACAAAAATCTGCAGTTTTGTTAAATTGGAATTTTCAAACATGCAGAAACTCCCTCCTAAGCACTTGTTTTAAAACCCTGCATACCTTAACACCTCTTGGCCGATTTTGTCTCTGTGGGCTCAGCAGTAATGAGTATTTAGATAATATCTGTCTACTATCTGATTCTGTTCTGATTAACTTTACTCGAGTTATCATTGACGCAACCTTTTCTATACATATAAAAGCCTGGTTGGTCTGGCAGACTACAAGTACTTCGCTTGCTCGTTCAATTATCAAATGCAAAAGCTCATCGTTGATCGCGGTATGACCGCAGGGTTCGGTCACTCGGACACCCGATGCGAGCAGTGTATTCGTATTCGGTGTGCTCAATGTATCAGATATCGTCTTCCGCAAATATGTTCACACACCGACTATTGACACGCGTCGACACTTCATATCAACGTAATGGTAAAATAAACTCTTGTTGCTTGATATCATCACAATTTGAAGGCTGGCTGACATCTCTTGAACGGATTGATGGAAGCTTATGGTCGCTTGCGATACCATGGGTATCGATTGCGTGTTGCCGACTCAAAAAATCTAACGCCAAGGTTTTGTGATGAAGTATCCCTTGAGATAGGAAAACGTTTCGTTCTTCTTCTTATCGTTTGGTTAGTGGCCAACCTGGTGACAGAGTTATTTAGATCGCCCATATTTAGGCCTCTGTCGTGATCTGACGACTGTTAACAGTCGGGACCGATACTCAATAAGGGTAGTGGCTCTCATTACTAACACGCTAATCCGGATGGAAGGCAACCTTCTTTTCTTTTCTATATCAAGCTGAAAGCCAAAAGATCCTCTTTTTCTCGATCATTAATTTCCAATAAATACCATTCCAAAAATAAAACAACTTTCACGAAGTTACATAAAATTGAACTTTATATCGAATCTTATTTATTTAATCTCTCTTTTTTAAAATCCTTGCAATAAAAACAATGTACGAAATTGTTTCCTCATGACCAAACTTGTGAATCCGTTGACACGAGAACAAGCGCGTACGCACAATAAAAACCATATGTTTATCCTTCCGAGCCTCTCCCACGCGCGACTTTAATACTTTTCTGAGCATTCACAATTTTTCTCTGTTAGAGGTGGTCTTGCGGTTGGTGTTAGGTGTCGTGATGTTACAAGTTCGAACCTGAGACGCAGTAGTTTTTTTTTTCTAATAAATTTATTATGTAATGACGAACTATCAAATGCCACTATATTGAAAGAAACTATTGTTATTATTTTACTGTGATTATCAACAAATGATATAATAATATTGCAAAAAGAGCAGATTTCATACTGTTCTTTGACGTCATCAACTTAAAAATACAAATGATAGTTTCATGAAAACAAACTGAAACTAGACATGTTAAGTAGAACTTTGACCATGAAGGCAAAATTCCCCACTAAATCTCAAACAATTTCCTTGGCCACCCGTCCATTGTCAACCACAAAACTTACTGTTTCCATTTATACCGTTTTACGATAATACACAAATTTAATAAGCTGTAAATAAAATTATATTGACTTGTCAGACCGCACGAGGTTGGTTTACTACGATTGTAGTACCAATAGGCCAGCTAGTCTAACGAGAAAGAAAACAGAAAATAAAAATGTAGTTATAAGTTATTTTGAAATTACGGGTATGTATGTCTCGATAATCTAGTATACGATAGTAGGTACAATTCAGGGCTACCTGTAAAAAGAAATACCACAATAGAATCTCTAAAACTGGAATAAAAAGAAAAACAAATGTATTAGTGCACACAATTGTCTTGTACACTATAATATCTCTCGCGCAGATAGCTAATCTCCATCGAGATTAGCCGCCGCGTGACCGATATTCTGCTAAGCCGAGACATTGCGAGGTTGCTCATCTGGTGCTTACATTGAGCAGACAGTCAGTCAGGCACCGTTCAAATTGGCCCATAAGGCAAACGCGTCTCCACATCATGAGGCTACCTCGCGCAGACTTCCTCATGATGTAATGTCGATACCGTGTTAATTCCGTCAAACAAATGTTTCGTCTCACTATGTACGGGAAAGGAAACTAGAAACTCATTACCAACCTTCAAAATTAAAGATGAAAAATATGTATGATTTATTTATTACTTCTGCATATTATTATTTACGAGAGATGATTTTGAGAAACGACTGCAGCATAAGTAATGCTACTAGATAATAAATAAAACTTAAATTGCATTGCCCTAAGACAGGTGTTAAGAGTTTCTTTCAAGAGAATTAAATGATAACTACTGAATACCTTACAGGTGCTTGTAAAGTTTATGTTTAAAGTCGTAAGTTTTCATTACAGATAAAAAATACAATCTATTTGAACAGACAATAAGATTCCGAAAGCATCAGATTACCAAACAGATACAAACAGTGTTGCTAAAAACAATATTAATCCTTTTAATTCTTTAAAATAAAGGACCTATATAAATTGCGATGGGCAACACAATGAAATGTTTAATGAAATGGAGGGAAAGGTCAGCGAGACTGCATCTTCAATTAAAGAAATAACCGATGAGTCAAGAAATTTTATTTTTAAAGACATTTCTGGTATCGATCTGGTATTTTTATTTATATTATCTGATGTAGATATCTTTAAATTACAGTAATAAAATTGATCACATTAAACACACTACAATAAACAATGACTTGCCATATATGTATGCTTTGATGTTTATTTATACCTCCGTATAAAAGTAAAAATTTGTATGTACTCGTAGAAGCTAAAATGTGTTTAAGAATATATTTCTTAACTAATAAGTAATTTGAACAAACAATTAATTGAGTTTATTGTAATTTGACCACAAGAATGACCAACAAATTGTGATTGTTGAAGCGCAACCTGGCCAATGGCCATTTACTGCACAAAGAAAGTAAAGGCCGTTGAAATACACATTTTAAGGCTCGCTCCAAATATCATCAATTAAAACCAATTACAAAAGAAAGTGATAGTCGCCCAAGTATGCTGGTCACAACTTCTGATTCATTTTTTAATTATCCAATTTCTCCTGAAGTTGGAATTTTGACTTTACTCCTTTAAATTAGGGTTGAAAGTCCAATTGCACTAAAGGTAAGCTGTTGAACTAATGGCACTACAAATCCTCGGCAGTCCAGGCCAGGTATTGTCCCCTGAAAAGTTTATTTGCTCCTTACACCACTGTCGTCCGATCGCCTTTTTACTTTTATCTCAGACAATTTTTAAATGGTTTATGTTTGATACCATTATTGTGTGCCAATCAGGTTGAATTACAATGTCCTTTACCAACGACCGAACTGAGTAAGAATTTCTTTATTATTTTTGTTACAAATCATTTTATTTTATGCCTTTTTTAGTTTTAAAGTAAACAAGGCAGATGTTCGCTTTATTTAGATGAGCCAGTCGAATGCGTAAGTTGAATTTAAATAACTCGTGTTTGAATTTACGGATGCTTGTGGACATGGAAAATTGTACTTCATGCTTTATTTTTTCTCCTTTTTGCGGATATTTATGTGTCTTTAGTTTTGACAAGTTTACTTTGGCTTCTAGGAAGTAAAGACTTAGAATGTATTTGAATTTAAATATACTCTTTCTATATAAGGAGTGTATATTCCTGAGCGTTCTGTATCTAGAAGAAGTCGTTATTTAAAAAGCTTTGATCTGAGTTGGAATGTTTGATTTATTTTTGCATTCAGTTTTTCAAATGGCACTTCACCAGGCAGGCGCTTGGATCAATAATCTGGACATTAGCGGCACATAAAAGTCACTAATTGAGATATCCTCACAATTTTAACTCAATGTTTTTAAAGTGTTAAGTAGTGGCTGGAGTGTGCAATAAATCTCATTGTTGGCACTCTTATCTGTTTTACTGAGGTAGCCGATATAGCGTTGCAAAGAAATTTAAATATAAAACGTGTTGTCGCAAAACGATCACGAGTCTTTTTCGGTAAGTTCATATTTTGAAATTTGTGGAGCATAGTAAGGTGATGGTGCTGTTATGTATTTAAAACATAATAAAATATTATGGCAAGTATCTGATATTAAAGCACTTATTTTTACATAATATGAATCTTGAGATCGAAACAAAACAACAAAATGAAAACATTTTTTGCGATCAAAGTGTAAAAAAGATTTGAAATTATTTGGCAGTTGAGTTGTAGGTATAGGAGTTTTTATAATTAAAGTTTCTTTAAAAGACCCGGTGGTCTCGTCTTATCCGGAAACAAGTGGTAAATGTCTACAAGACACAAATCATCGATTTTTGATCTACTTCCTCAATCAAGCTGTCGCGTCCTCTTTCCCAAGTCACAACAGCTATAACTCTAAACAAATCAAGATTAAAACTGACTGACATTGAGTGAATTCTAAAAATGTCTCTTTTATATCACAAGAAACAAGTTATCAAAGTCATAAGCGATTTAAATAAAGATAATAAAGATTACGAAATCACTTTACTTATGGAAGGAATCAACGTGTGTGGTAAAGTAAACACTTATCGATGATCTCTTCGTTAAAAATTAAATGTCAGATCGCTTCGAATTGTTACTAGAACGTTTATTTGAATTGATTTAATTGACCATTAAATGGGATTATACAGATATTGCTTACTTATTCATTGCAAATTAAAATAAAAAACAAAATAAGTTAATAAAAACTAGTTTATGACAGTAATTGGAGCAAGTAAAACGAATAATGTATTTGAAATACAACACGTTTAAAACTAAAAGGAAATATATATTTGAAAATCATTTTCATCTTAATCCTTTCCTAAATAAACTTATACATTATACCACATGACTGTATTATAAAGCTAAATAAACTTAACAACAATCCCGTTAATCTAAACGTGAAACCTTCACTAGTACCTCAGTTTGCATGCAACTTTAAGCGCATCAATCAGCAACTGAATCGTATTCTCAATAATAATAAAGTAAGCTCATCAGTTTCGGGGATCGCAACAAATGTTTCTGAGAACGTTGCGTGTCCTCTTAATGGTCTGAATAAAAGTAAATGTTTTGAACAAAAGGTATCTAAAGCTTAATTAGGTTGTATCTGGTGGAAGTCCAGGATCGTGAGAAATTAGGATGACGCGACACGATTGCTAAGCCTTTAGTGTTAAGCATGTAAGAATTTTTAATTTCAAAATAAATAAAGATAGAGTAGCTAACTAAACAGAGAAAACAGGTTTAAATAATGCAACATTTGCTATTGTTAATATTTCAATACACAAATGTATTGTTCATGATATCATTGTTGTTATAAAGCACGCAAATGAAAAAGCCATAATGGTGATATATTATAGCATAAGCCCTGTATCGATTAAAATGATTAAATAAATATGTAGGCTTGTATAATAATATTAATTTATTCAATAAAATGAACAAATAGGATCAGTGTATGATCTCTGCTGAATAAACTCGTTTAGAGGATAACAATAAATTCATCACTCCGATTTATTAATAAGTAGATACATAAAACAACGTGTAAACATGATAAATACTCGTAAAAAGATAATATTTTAAGAATGATCAATAGTAAGAATATTTTATTACAAAATGATTTACTGTTTACCACAGAACATGTAAGAGCTGTAAAGGTATATTGCATGGATCCCAGATTAAGTGAGTTAAAAACTTAAGAGATTTTTTAAATACATTTTTAATTCTATAATGTCCTGTTATGTAACATTAAAATGATAATCTAAACGTGTTAATACTAAAGCAATTTATATCAATGATCGACCAACAATGTTAATAAGACAAGATACAAGAATGAAGCCATTAGTGGAATCGCTAAAACTAACACCGTTTCGCGATCATATAAATTACAAACCAATTTGAGTCTTACCATTAAGTTGTCAGAAATGAAAATTCAACAACGAGCACCCCGACAATTTATCTTAGCTTACGACGTGGATGCAATTAATCAAGAACCGATGTCACGTACGTAATATAACTGAGGTAAAAGAGAAAAAGATGATTTCAGGCTAATTATCTTTGATGCTGTTACACTTTTATTTTGCCACTTAACACCTACTGGGGCAATTTGTCGCTTGTTACCTTATAGTATTGAATTTTAGAACGCCTTGCATTGTGTGACTACCGTATAGTAAGGCCAGTTGATTTATTTCTCACATGTCTTCCAGTACTCATTTATCATCGTTCGGTTGTATTTAGACTGTTTATTTTTATAATGAGCTCTCGAAAAGGTCAATTTTGTGTTTAAACTTATTTTATTTTGTCTTCGTTTATTTCTTAAATACTTTTAAGATCAGTTGCTTTGTTCTTGTTATTCGAGGTGTGTTCTGAAATAATTAATGAAGCGTATCATTTTCTTTTTTGACTTTCGATATAAGTATTCAGCACCACCTAAGTTGAAAGGGACTATATTTGGCGTTTATCAATTATTGCTACTTTATTTTGTACTCACATAAAATTAATTTTAATAGGTAATTTTATAATTGTATAGGGGCTTTACCTTTCTATAAAATTCGCGTAAGCTTCCTTAAACAATAACTCCAGTACAGTAGTAAATGCACATCGGTATATTCAACCAAATGTCCCGTAACTTCCCATAATACCTGGACCTCACAGAACTCTGATCAATTCATCGAATTAAATACCTTTAATTAATTACGATAGCTATCTCGACTAGGATTGTAGATGGCAATTAGTCTTACTAGGCATCCTTTGTTAGATGTCACTTGAGGAGTACAGGCTTCCTGGTTCAGTTATCGTCTAAGATTACAAGCATTGATCATGCTATTTGGATGATTATGGTCATCTTTTTACTCAATTGATAATCAAGTCTTAAGTGTGTTTTTTTTTATTCTATCAAACTTGGATGACAATAAAATACGTTAACTCTAGCTTGTCAATTTGACACAATACATGTTTAATTATTATTGCTTTGTTTGTTCTCTAGCAATAAAGGTTTAATTTTTGATCAATCTAGTTTTTAGTGTATTGTCACTTTTCTCTTAATTTAATTATGACGTTAAAAGAAAGATGAATTTTTATGTCCGTCTCTTGATTTCTGTGTCATCAAGTAGATAAATAAATTTATATCGATTCAAATTTTGTTTTTTAAAAGCTTCCTTAATTGGCATAGATAACCACGTTCAATTTAGAAACAGTTATATGATATATATTTTTTCACTTGTTTATAATTTTATACGTTTTTATAAGGTACAGTCAATATATAATAATTATTAAAATGCAGTTATTCTTAACTTAATTAAAATTTAGTTTTATTATGATTGTTATTTAAATTAATTACCTACGTAGAACCGTAACATTTAATTGTAAGTTATCGCTTGCAAGTAACATTTCCTAAAACAAGCTCGTATGTAGGCGACGAGTTAGCCACCTGTTCACTCATTTATGAAATACTGCCTTGTATTGCAGTTCTAGTTTACTTAGTAGTGAAGGCTGGTGATACCGTTTTAGATACATTTGATATTAATCCGTTCGACTTAATAGTATTGATGGTTTATAATATGATATAAGAAGATGAAAGAAAGACGAATGGTTGGTGTAAATAATGAGTGGAAAGTAATTGAGATGATAATATAAATGGTAGTGGAGATGAAAAGTAATAAATAATAATAATATTTTCGGGACAACTCACACACCGCCATCTGATCCCAAACTAGGCATAGCCTGTGCTATGGGAACCAGAGAACTGATAAACATACTTATATATTTCTAAATACATACATGATATTATAGATAAATAACACCCAGACACAGATTAAACAATCGTGCTCATCACACAAATATTTGTCCTGGGTGGGAATCGAACCCACGACCTCCAGCGTATCAGTCAGAGTAACTAACCGCTAGACCAACAGGTCAGTCATATTTAATACATAATAAATGCATATATTATGTATTTAATATGCTTCAAACAAATCTATATATTAGTAAAATACCCGTTTATTAGTTCTACCAGGCCTGGTTCACTCCGCTGTTTAGGTATGAATCTACAAGTACCCGGCCGCAACATTTCCAGGGGTATTATTTAGTCGAGTGTCGCGCGCGCGCATCGCGCCGGTCGCGTCGTTGGTTCGACGTAAGTTTACCTACGAAACGCACACGAAGCCGTAATTCGTCACCGATTCGTTTTCGCTTTTAAATATTTTAAAGAAAATAAAGGCATAAAAATATTCCACAGTATTCGGCTGCTTAAATAGTGATAAGGATCTTAACCTCTCGTTTTTCAATATTCCAAAGGATATTGCAAAGTAAAGAAACACGTTATCATTTAGAAAAACATAATTTGTACGTACCTATTTGTAGCAAGATTTTGATATGTAGACTATAGGTACAGCACAGTTTTTATAGATACGTATTATTTATTTGTCCAACCAATTAAGTAGGTACTTATTTAATTGGGAAAATATATTATAGCCGCTTATCACTCAATAGTTTTAAATTTCAACTGGACAAATAGCTCCAAACAAACCAATGACAAACTCTAATACCTATTTTTAATTTAATCAAAAACATAATCATGGGCGGTGCCGCGGGCAACAGCTAGTACCCATTATTATAATTTGTTCTTTAGTGGTTTGACCAGTCCTGTGATGTGGACACACATTGCTCGTTCTTATAATTTAATTACTAAGTACCTACATTGAATATGTCCCCACATGTCCAGATTTATTTAAAAAGTCACTCGTTTACAAAAGTATAGTAAGTACCTACCTAAACCTAACAGGTACTTCAGATCAAAATTGATCTCTAAGTGACAACCATAATGTCCAGAAATACGCAATACAAAGGGAGCCAATTTGTAGGTGAATAAACGAGTAGGTAAGTTTTGTGCTGGGGAGCTGAATTACGCTCTATTGTGTGCGAGCAAAGTTGATATTTGTTTAAATGATTTAGCGAAGTGAACCTTCTGTACCTGTACTATTATGTATTCTGTGGTTCTACTTAATATTATAGTACATTTACGATCCTGCTGCTTCCAGACACTTTGCTCCTCCTATCTTGTGGTTGCCCTACACTGGTTAAATCTAGCAGTATACTGCGATAGGTTGATGATGATGATAATTATTCCTGGCAAAGACATTGAAGAGTAGTCCACGTAATTTGCGCATGTGCTATATATACTTGGTCCAATAAGGTGCATAGTTTGACAGTATTGACCAATGACGCGATTTTTTTAATCCTGTGATTGGTTCATTGTCGTGCCTCGCCCCCCGCAGCCCACACATACCACCAAAGAGACCTAATAATGCTTTCTGGGCAATTGTTCAAGATCTTTGCCCGACATTATGTCAGTGATGTATAAAGCAGATAATTTAAATGTAATTTTCTCTTTTCCACAGATGTCAGCAATCGACCCTGATTGCGGAGTCAACGCCATCGTCAACTACACCCTTGGCGAAAGTTCTATCAAGCCACAGTTTTCAGTGAAGCCAGATACCGGTGAACTCTGTGTGTCTGCTCCTCTGGACTATGAAGCTCATAGTGACTTCGAGTTTCCAGTCTTGGCTACTGATAGAGGTACGTAAAATCGTTACATAAAAACAATTTTAAATTTAAAAATGAGGTAGGGCTTACAGAAGAATACAGCTAAAAGAGTACAAATTTTCATCGCTCATTTAGTTTTGCGTTTTTAACGAATCGTTTTCCTATCCCGTTGATATTCCATCAAAAAAACTTGGTGTTTATTTTAAGATTGGTACACGTAATTTATTACAAGCGTCCATAGGGTACGGCTTCTAACCATCAGGTGGGCCATATGCGTGTTTTCCATCTAAGTCTCTCTCACTCTCTTTTGCCTAGCCTTGCCCTTTATTTGGGGTCGGCTCTCCTCGTACCGCGGCCCCAGGACGCTCGGTCCCGGGTTGTCTGTATATCTAGTTAAGCCCGCGTGTTTTCCATCTAAGTAGTACAAAAAATAAGAAAACAAATCGCTTACACTAGAATAATAGGTATTTCTAGAAGCCAGAACATAAACTAAAATATTTTCTTAATGTTACGCAAAAGTAGGTTAACAACATTCCCTCAGTGAACCTCTATTAATTTTATAATAATTAGCTCTGAGATCGAATGTTTTGAGGCATAGTTAAATTGCCTATTTTGTATTATACAAAGTGGAAACCTAAGTAAGTTAAAATATTAAAAAGACATTTTGCTCAGTATTCATTCATATAAAATTTGTTTAATATTTTTTTGAAATATTTAATTATGTTTTAAAATTAGTTATTCAAACTTATAAAGAATTATATTATATAATTTAGATTGACAAAAAACACAGGTCATTCTTTTTAATACTACTAACTTAGATGTTTGTCAGAAAACCAATTTTATACTTAATTTCTATGTTTCAATAAATTCGTACAAATTAAACGACAGTTAGATACAGACAATGTATGAACTATTGTATCGTATATCAAATGACAATCGTTTCTCTTTACTTTAACATTATTAGTTTTGTTAGTTCTAATTCACATCGTGTCTTAAGATGAGATGAGATATGTTTTCTCGGTTTACGGAAATATGTACAACGTTGCTTTCAATGTAATTGTTTGCATCATATCTTGGCACATCTTGGAAATGGCTGCAACGAAAGCCATAATACGAGTATATACTCGTACCTAAACGGTAAAAATTCTAAGAATTTCAGAAAATCAAATTAAAAAAAACATTGTCTGATAATTATTTAGCGTTAATGGTAAATCAATCATGCAATACAAAATGCTAATTTGATTAAAGTTTTAGTTGGTATTTGACATTTAATAAATATTGTAAATTAAGTTTGGCACGGTTACCTGTACCTATGTAAAGGTGAGAGAGATACGTGGTTAATAACTTCATAAAAGCATAAAGGTATCTTGTTATTTGCCATTAAGAATAAAATAATCAAATAATGTTTAGTATATTTTCAATTGATATAAAAGCAATTTACTATAAAGCAATGTGAAAAAAAACCAACCCGGAGCAGGATTTGAACCTGCGCCTCTCTCGCTAACTACGAGAGCTTAGCAGAACTCTATGCGCGAACTATGGTCTGAATGATCGTAGTAACGATAAATTGTTGACCAACAAATCGCTTCTGCGAATAATGATAGTACGACGGAATGGTGTGCTATAAACTATGCACCAACAGCAAATATATAGATAATTATAATATTTTAGTATAAGGATGTTTTGTTAATCAGTTTGTAAAATAGTATGACTTTCTCATTAAAACACTATCTTAAAAATAAACAAAAAATCAAGTGAATATTCCCAATGATTTCGAAACCGTCACATTGGTGAGTCCCGAAATAAATTCCAATGATGTCCGTCCCGGTCGAAAAGCCATCCCTTCCTGATTTATGGAGAGAGAATTGTGCAACTATTGCTTGGTTTTATTTTGTTAGCTCGAGCGGCAACTTTGTATTCGAAAACGGAATTTTTGCGATTTTTTCCAGTTTTCAAGATTCTGACGACTGTGTTTGTATGTTGGATTTGGAAGTATTGAATTTTGTAGAAGTTCCAAAGTTCACTTATGAAGTAACTTATTGATGTTACGAGTATGTAAACTCAATTTTATAGTGTTTAAAGAGACTATAAAAATATACGATTGCACTGCCTGAAAGTGCGGTCGATAGCTGTAGTGTTTATTACGGTAACATTGTACAAAGTAATAACCTTTACCTACCGTAAAACTTAGCTGTACTTTTAAGGATTATTATTAATTTTACTGTTATCACAACATTTTATGGTATAAGATTCTTGTACTGACCTAACAATTTTCATTTAATTGATTTATTATTAATTTGATTGTAGTTAATTATCAATTACGTTGATTCTGTTTTATTAGTAAGATATTAAATACTTGATTGAAGACGGAAACTTAGGATTTATAACTAATAGTGTCAATAATTTAATTAATTGAAACATTTAGTCGGTACTCAAAACATCCTTTCTCTAACTGAAATATGATTCAATAATTAGGCAACTAATTTAACCAAAATCGAATTGCTTTTTAAAAAAGCCTTACTGTACTTGTTATAAGTAATAATCACATTTTAACTTACATCATAAAAACCAAAAGGACGTCTACTTATATTTAAGTTTATACATAAATCAACGACCTGCCAATTAGAAATAAAATTACAAACAATACCAACAATCAATACCAATTATTTATTCGCAGGAGGCCTGTCTACAACCGCTATGGTGAAGATCCAACTACTTGATATAAACGACAATGTCCCAGTCTTCACTGTTAAGGATTACAACGTGTCTCTGAAAGAGGGACGGATATCAATCGAGCCGATTATTGCAGTCTCCGCAGCAGACTCTGATTCAGGAAGATTTGGTACAATCACTTACAGAATTGTTAGTGGAAATGAGAACGATGTGTTCAGGATTGATAGAAGTACTGGTGAAATTCTAGTTACTAAGCCAGCTTTGGTACAGGCTAATGGTAAATTTGATCTGGAAGTATCAGCAACTGATGGAGGAGGATTGACTGCTCCTCAAAATGCTGTGGTACACGTGACTGTTATGCCTGCTGGAACTGGATCAGCATTGTTTGATAAGCCACGGTACAATTTTCGAGTGAAAGAAGACATACGGATTGGGACTATAGTTGGAAATCTGAAAGCTACCGTTAGTGATAGAGGTAAGTGCAAATATTCTTAACTCTGCGAAAAAAAGGTCTCATATTTAAAGATCATTAATTGTACCTGTTATGTATTCTTGTCAGAGTAATTTTATTTTTGAAAGTATTTCTTCTTGTACGGATACACAAATCAAATTTGCGTTACATTTCGAAGCTCATTACGAAAAGTAAATTTATGTCAGCTGCTCTGCCTTAAAAATAATTGACTGCCTTGGTGGTCCAGTGGCCGCAGTTTGCACCTGCTATGCACGAGGTTGTGGGTTCGATTCCCACACAGAACAAAACTTTATGTGACCCACAAAGAGTTTTTCTGAGTCTGGTTGTAATTTATGTCCGTTAATTGTATATTTGTAAAATCTACCGCGACAACGGAGCATGTTCTCTATGCGGGAGTTGTATTTAAAACATATATATTTCCTATAATAACAAAGATACAAGACAATATCCTGCGTATCCTAATTGAAACGACATTTAGTTATGACCAGTTTCTGTTACTTTATACAATTTAATACTGTATGATACTTCACATACCTAATACTGCATGTTTAGTGCTATATATTACAATGACAAAAACAACTTCTTTAACTACATGCAGTGAGAGTTCCGTCTATTGTTGTTTAAACAAAAACATGATCAATTTTCATGTCAACAGCTTATTAACATTCCTGGAAAGAAAGTCAGTATTGCTTTCTTATTTTTATTTGTAAAATGTTCTACTCAAACGGGTCACTAATGACATAACTCAGATATGACAACACCTGAGAAATATTGAGATTTGTTTCAACATAGGTACTCATTATTTAGTTTATCTGATGTATGTAGTATGTGAAGAGAGCTTGAATGTCTGCAGATTAAGAAAAGTGTAAGGGAATATTATGTCTTAATAAAATAGTAATTAGGTGGACAATGAATGCCAATTTAAGTTGATCTTTCAGTACCGTAGATATCTTTAGCATTAATAGATCAGTTGATTTGGAGTGAAATTATATTCATTGACTTTTAGATGATTAGAGATTTTCCTGCTTAATTTAATGAAATTATAGGCTTGGAAGATTTGTATTTTTGTCCGTTTATATTTACTGTAACATACATTTAAAAATAAAATCATAGAAAGTTTACGTATACACATTGTTTACAAGGAAAATAGTGAAAGAATAGTGAGAGAGAAATAGTGAAAGAAGACATACGTTTGTATTGTGCGTCTGTATTTCTTATGGCTACTGCAAACAGTTTGATATATTCAATACATACACAAATTGACAACGTAAATTGTCTATTATTCTCATTGGCTGTTCAAAAAGAAAATGTCCCGCATTAATGGTTGCCGGAAATAAAACGTAAAACTTACAAACGACTCAATGCAAGACTACCGTTGACCGCTATCACCCTATGACTTCATTTTGCTTTAACAAATTTATTGAAATCGTGCATAAGCTGTTTCCATTTAAATTAAAAGCTTTCAGCGATTAAATTTTTTAGATTGACTTCGAATTTAATTGCAAAGGTGACTGGGTCGGTGAATTGGGTTTTAATGGTACTGTTATATATGTTTTTAATGGTAATTAAGAGGAAATAGCTGATCGAAAGCATCTCATAAATTTGGGTCAAATAATAGACGAACCTTAATATAAGATTGACATTCATACTCTACTTTAAATATTGTCAGCCAATTAATTTCTGACTTATTTACTGATAAGCGTAGAACAATAAAAATAATAAATAACAAACTCAAACCGCTTATTTTTATCACCTCATAGTCTGTTACAGATGATACGATTAACTTAAAAAACCGATACTTTATAATTAAAGATATTAAAAAGTGATACCTCTGGTATTGCAAACGTCCATAGGCTGCGGTAGTTTCTTAACATCAGGCAGGCCGTATGCTCGTTTGACACCCAAGTAATATAAAAAAAAACCTCATCAAGAATCATTTGAATATAAATTAAAAACTAAAATTATAAATGTGAAAGTAACTCTATCAGTCAGTTAGGTTTTCACAACTAAACGACTGAACCTTAATGATAAAGAAACTGGCAAAGAGATAGATGATATCCTTTGGAAGGATATGAGGTACCTCTTATCATAATTTGACTGCCTCGGTGGTCCAGTGGTCGCAGTATGCGCCTGCTGTGCACGAGGTTGTGGGTTCGATTCCCACACAGGACAAAACTTTGTGTGACCCACAAAGAATTGTTCTGAGTCTGGGTTTAATTTGTGTCCGTTAATTGTATGTCTGTAAAGTCCCCTGCGACACAGAGCTTGATCTCTAGTGCGGGAGTTGTCTTTTTATAAAACTAAACTAACTAAATAATAACCGATATCAATATTTAGTATAAAATAAGATGTTATCTACTGCCATTTGTGTAAATAAGATGAATTAACTGTCATAAGCCATCATCTTGATTAGACCATTCTAGAGATGAAAAAAATATATACAAATTTATGAAATTTATTCAAGTACTCAATACTAAAGTAAAAAACACACTACGGGGATTTTGTATGCCTCTACCTTAGACCACTGACTCATAAGGCAGGATTCCTATACAACAGTACGTAATCGCCCATTGTCTTAAGAGATCACGAGTTGATGTTACCCAGTGCATCCACTTGGCGACTTTTATGAACGCGTTTGAATTGCTGATTCCTCCTTACCATTTAGCTGGGACTAATAATTTACACGGTACAGAATATATATTTTTTTAATGAAAGTCTCTTTGGGTTGTTGGTGAAGATATTTCTTTGAAGGCTGATTTAATTATTTCAAACTTGATTAAGACATTATATTTTTTGTTACTTTAGAAATATTGATGAGTTTGTAAGTGTATCTTACGTTACCTACCTAAATGCTGATACGTATGGTCTAGTGGTGGATGTAGTTACTTCACCACCGTACCGAGTGTTGTGAGTTCGATTCCCACAAAAGACTAAACATTGTGATTTGTGATTTATAATTTTTTGTTTCATATCTATGTGTACTTTGTGTCCGTTATTTGCAAATTATAAAATCCTCCACGATTTACCGTACTTCACATTAATCCAATCAACGGTGCGTTATCGTCTGACAAATATTATACACTAGTAGTATGTCCCGGCTGCGCCCAAAAAATGGACATTTAAACAAAAACATATACCCTATGTTAGCCACTGGTAATGTAACTATCTATAGGTAAAAGAATTTTTAAAATCGGTCGTTTAGTTTTTGAGTTAAATCGAAACAAACAAAAACACAAAAATATCTTTATAATATTAGCTTAGATTAGTTTACTCGCTCGTTCAAAAAGTTACTATCGCATTTCTACTATCAAAAATATGCGTAAATATTTTAGTATAAATTATTTTACTGTCATTTACTTAATTAATAGATACACATTTATAGTATTTAAAACACATGGATGTAATATAAAATGTTTACATTAAGCCGATGGCATACTAAACGTTGATTGATTGTCGATCGCACCAGTACCGCAATATCTCATTTCCTTTAATATTTCTCACGACACCGACTAAATACACGCTACATGTTTTCAAACACGATATCATGAGAAAACTATCGCCATTTTATAAATTTATTGCTTTAGTTTGTCGTCACTCAAAATCGTCATAAACAAAAAAATATTTTGAGAATTTAATTAATTAGAAAACTTTTAATGTTTCGACCATAAGTGCTTTTTACAACTACTAATGGAACATTAAAAAGAAATAAAATAATTTTAGTGAGTGCAAATCATGGTATTATGAACGCATCAAAATGTTTTTTATGACTGCATTTATATGTCCCAGGTGATAATACCTATAGATACACTTATAATGTGTGAAGGTTATGACTATGAGGTCGTGAGATTTTATAAGAAAAGCTGCCTATTATACTGGTTATTAGTTTATCGTTAGATAGATCGGTGTCATTTTTAAATGGTAGTGAAAAGATAAATTAAAGGAATTATGCATGTGGTTTAGTAACGAGAAATAAAAAGGCTGTTTTAATGGTGGATATCTGCTTGATAATATGAAGAAATTTGCTCCAAAATACTTATGTAGGGCACGATAAAAGCAAGTAAGCCCAACTGGGGAAGGACCTTCACCTTACAGAAGACCACAGCCAGCAGTGTAGTTGTGTTCCTGTGTGTGGATATGGGTCTTCAGCACATGGATGCATTTTGAAAGAAAAGTTTTCATATCCCAGACATACTTCATCTTAAGCCGTGGTGTAAAAAAATGGGTCGGCAACACGCAAATAAATTCTCTGGCGTTGCAAGCATCTATTGGCTGTTAACTGCTTAACATCTGGCCGAATGCTTTTTTGCCACTCAAGTAGTGTAAAAAAAGGCAAAACGCAATTATCTACTTCTACGCTATACTAGACCTTTCTAGTATAGCGTAGAAGTAGATAATTGCGTTGGAGATGGTAATTTCTCAGTTGAACATGCTCACTTTCTCAAAGATAGCCTAAAAGTTGTCTCTAACCACCAACCACATGCTGAGGTTTTAAGTTGGATCCCAAAACGTTACAAATAAGTCTTTTAACTATAATATATGTATAATTTAGGACTTTCAGGTATAACTGTAAACAGTTTATTATGTAGTATCATTGTTTTAAGATATCGTATATAATAGCAGGTATAGACAATAAAACATGTTCGGTATCTCACTTGCGACGAGTGCGTTTTGATAATATTTATATACGTAGAGCTTGGTAAAGTTTCTAGTCACTTCATCACACCGTACTGTAATCTTTTTTTTTTTTTTTTTTTTTTTTTTATACTACCAAGGTGACAAACAAGCATACGGCCCGCCTGATGGTAAGCAGTTACCGTAGCCTATGGACGTTTGCAACACCAGGGGTGTCACTCACGCGTCGCCGACCCTTTAAAAACCTTATAACTCCTTTCTTGAAGAACCCCATGCTATAGTCTTTTGGGAAAACCTCGGCAGGGAGCTCATTCCACAGCCTAATCGTACGTGGTAAGAAATTCCTCTGGAATCTTACGGTACGGCAAGTTTGAGGTGCAAGGATGTGAGGATGAACTCCCTGTCGGTGGCGAGAGGTGCGTTGATAAAATGTGGCCGTGGGCATCATCTCGAACAATTCCTCAGAACACAGCCCATTGTACAGGCGGTAGAACACACACAAGGAGGCGAAGTCTCTCCCTAGACTTAGTGGATCAATACCGCCTGTGAGCTTGGGATCGTCAACAATCCTCACAGCGCGTCTTTGGATAGAATCAAAGGGTCCAAGCTGGTATCCAGGTGCTCCCGCCCAAAGGTGGCAGCAGTGATGCAATTTAATGATGCTATTTGAAATATAAAAAATAGGCCTCAAATAACATGGGCTAATGACATTAGAGTCGATGTCAGCTCAGGATTTAATGTTAAGGAAATCCTTCAATTCTTGAATATTACAAATCTAAAGAGCTAAATTGATCTTGATTCTAGAATGTACATTTATAATACCTACGTAATTTTAATAATTATTAAACTTTAATATTATACTATAATACTTCTTCTAAGTAAATCTTGAGAGGTGAGGAGAAGCGGAAAGAGAGTAGATAGGCCTTTGCTAAGCTAAGCTTGAGATCGCGGATTGAATTCTCTCTCAAGATAAATCTTTGTTTGACGAGCACAATTAATTATTTTGTATCTATAATGTTTTTCAGTAATTTGGTTGCTATAGTATTGGTCCTGTCATTTGTTTAGTTAAGATGTAATACAACAAACTCAAATTTACAATACGGTGTGAGAGTATACCTCAACACGAGCCCACGTATTCTGTTGTAAGGCCGGCTCTGTAAATCACTGAATTGCAAACTTCACCGTTATAGTACGTTGTGCACTTGTCTATGAGAAATTCTACGCCATGAGTCGGCCATTGTTAGGACACAGATAGCGGCCGCTTAAGATTCATGGGGTTTCAATACTGTATATGTAGATGTTGAATTATTGTGGGGATTTATTTTGGTTAAACTTGGCAAAGAACCACTTGACAAGGCCTTGGGAGTAAGCTACGTTAGAATAGTATTACAGGCAATTGTAGTAAATGCTAAGGCCATGTATATATTTACACTTGATAACTTAGGTTGGAATTTTAGTTTGCTCCATATCTATATTTATCAACGTACGTGATTTGATAGTTAGTAGCGCAGCGAAATTTTGTTTCATTTCATGTCAAACATTGCAACTAGCGCCTCTAGTGGAAAGTAAGACAATCTGAACTTCACAATACGAGTTCTTAGATCAAAACAATATTTCGAGTAATTTTGGACATTATGTTAGTATAAGTTCATAACACTTGACGATGAAAACGTAAAGTTTTTTCAATTCACAATGTCTTACTAGAAGTGGGTACTGATTATATGATAAACTTGGTAAATAAATTGCAGGCATAGAAAACAAAGAATTGTGCTCATCACATAAATATTTGTCTTGAGTGGGAATAGAATCCACGAAATCCAAAATGACGATCTCTAAAATGTAACTGATAATGTAAATCAACAGTAACAGTTTATTGAACAAGCCAATAACATTTTAACGCATTCCAATAAATCAAATAAATTTATTATTCTTACGATGTACCAAATTCCATTTATTCAAAGTGTGATATACTAAACAAGAAATTAAGATTTAAGATAAGATACGATTATCGTGTGAACTATAATTTTGTTATCGTAGGAGGTACTTCAGTAGTAATATTAATAAATTGTAAACTAATTAGCTAAATCACAATACTGGTATTAAACATAATATACGTATTGCAAATCAAATCTTTAGATTGAGTTGATTTTATCTCAAAAATCACATTGTATTTTTGTTGTATGGTCTAAGTTAAAGACGATAGCTACTTACCACAAATACAGCAGGCTAATAAATATATATTTATGCGATGTTTATGTATTGTGATACTTTTTAATTGACTTGCTATTCTCTTTATTTTACTTATGTTTATTTTGGATTTCGTCTCATGTAACGTTTATTGTTATTACCGGGACCCAATAGACCGTATCGTGATTACCTTCCTCAAGAATTTGTTTAATGTGCAGTTGGCTAATCTTTGTTGAGATCGACTGCCTAGGCCTAAATAGATCTGGCAGACAATTAAATTTTACCTAATTTGTATATTTCATATTTGGTAAACTTAGTTAAATTTCTTTCAGTTGCACGCGAGAGTAAATGCTTTATGGCAATCGTTTTCACTCATAATTTAGGCCCCACCTGAACTCGCTTTGAGTTTAATTAGAAAGAGGTCCATAACGCTTGCGTTCAATACAGACGCACGCCCCCTCAGATTTATAGCTGCTGGCCTGCAGATAAACATCCATTAATTAAAAAAATATTATATATTGAAGTTTACGGATGGGCGAAGCCTGTTTTTAGTCGCCAAATATTACGATGCTGTGATAGCTTTAATAACTTGAAGAGAGATGATTACATTTATTTAATTTGAAATTTTCTGTTAAATATAGTGGAGAAATAAAATGCAACTATTAATATGCATTAGGTATAGAAGATGATGATGTAAGAATAATTGCTAGGTATATTGAAGATAAAAAAACAAATATACTTATTATTAAATATTTTTAACCTTTTTGCTATGCAATCAGCTCAAATATACTTAAATATTAATATATATTATATATATATTAATATTAAATTATATATATAGCAATGTGGAAAAAGACGAGCCCGGAGCAGGTTCGAATCCTGCTCCGGGCTTGTCTTTTTCCACATTGCTTTAATATTTAAGTATATTATTGTTAAGATAGATAAGGCACCAATAAAAGCAAAAAAGTCCGACTGGGAGAGGTCCTTTAACTTACTAAAAACTACAGACAAATAACTACACAGCGGCGTACGTAGTTAACGTTTTAACGGCAACATGCAAGTGACGCCCCATTATATTGCAAGCTTTCATATTATGCTACGGCCTTTAACTGCTTACCATCAGGCGGGCCATACGCTTATGTGCCTTCTAAATTTATAAAACAACTAACTTTTTCTTGCAGCTCCGACCGTTTAGATTTCATCTATTTAAAATAAAATAATGGCTTTTGTACTATTTTGATGTATAAGCATTGTAACATTTCATTGAAATCCGACCAGTATTTTTTCTCTTACAAATATTAATAGAATAGGCAAATTGATAAATTTAATATCCCATAGCGATTTCTATCTCTTAATAAATTACGTGCCAAAAATTATATTAACAACTAACCCGATTAAAATTAAGATTCTGTAACGATTATCGATACAATAATTAGTATTCGATTACCGACTAATCAAATATCGATTTGACTCGCATCACCGTTAGACCACACATGCGTAGGTACATATTATATTAATTTATCATGTGTGACAGTTAATCTTCTGAATAATTCTCATCGCCGTTACTGTGCGCTTCTGCTAAGAATTATTTGGTCGTAATTTGACTGCAGCCAAAGGTAGATATATAGCTTAAAGTGAATTTGAAAGGCGCCAATGCTCATTGGCTTTAATAATATTTTAAGGTGTGGAAACTACTAACTTGATTAATCAGTACTTAATTAAAATTTTCAATTATAGATGACAATAAATTATTATTATCATTATCTAATAAAGTATGTTCTTGATATTTAAGAAGGAAGCATGTAATTATAATATTAGTTATTACTTTACGTTTATTCCTTAAGGAGTTTCGCAGGGCGCTAATATGGTTCAGACTGAAGCATTTAATACTGTTTCATTTCCAAACTCCTCTCTTGTCTGAAGAGGGCCAAAAACAAGCTAATTGCTAGATTATAATTCTTTTAGAATTCTTCTAAAATAGATGAAGTTTCCCCAAAATATTTAACTTTACTATAAGCAAACATTTATAACGAATAAAAATGTGTCCGTACAAAAAAAAAGAAAACAAATCGAGGAACATGGCTGCGCAATAATATGAATAGCATTACGCAAATTAGGGACGATAGCAGGACCGAAAGCCTTTTGTGTAGACAGGCACTGTCTTAGTTCTTTAGACATAAGATATAGTGATTTAAAATAGTTTGAACATAAAGACTATAAAAAAGGTAATGTTTTTATTATAACGGTTTCGAACCTTATGAGATCGTCTTTTTAATTATGGTTTAAATTACAATTGCATGAGAATATGTAACTTAATAGCAACCCATTATACCTACTTTATTTTATGCTACTGCTACGTACGGGTCTCTGTCTTTTACGAAGAGAGCTGAGACAATGTACACTTATTTATTAAGCGTAAGTAGTGCGGGGTCCACACCCCGCACTACTTACGCTTACGTCAATCAATAAAGACAATCCTCATCCACATGATTTCTCCCACATTTTTCTTAGCCACATCAGATTAATAATATGAAATTAATATTTTTTTTATAATGTAAAAAAACAAAAAGTATTGTAATATTGGCATTATTTACAAAATAAAAATTTCATGAGGTTAAAAAATACCATAAAATATTAAATTTGATTATAATTTTGTGCAGGTAGCCAACTTAAGCTTAATAATAATAAATTTAGAATTTTAATATGCTTATCTGCAGACAAGATTTAAACCTATAGTTTATTAACATTAGAAGGATTAAAGTAAATCTTATGCTGTTTTATGATAGGTCTTATAAAATAAATAAAAAATTTCACGCTCCCGTGCAATGGAATAGTGACTGAAAATTTGAAATTCGAATCTGGAGAAATCCAAGGATACATTTGGATCTGTGTGCGCCGGCGCAGCGATGGATAGGGTAGCAACGTTTTTGAAAATTTATATTTGTTTTTAAATAAACAAAATTCTCATTTTAGCTGGGTGTTAAAAAAACAATATTTGTAAATATACATTTCATAACTTACTACTATTATCTAAGTAGTTAGTTAAGTTCAAGTAGTATCCATTTCTCAAGTATTTATGAAAATAATTCCAACTTTTACAAAATGCATGTTTATAATCTTAGCCATTTTAACCTTAATGCATTATCTGACCTTAATTCTTTCTCAGCGATGCTTCATGTACAAAGTCTATTTCTCGCAAAGTCAAACCATTTGGTAACCCTACCAGTGGCACACCCAAATAAATCCAACGAGGTCGGCGACCCCTCACCGCGGCGACAGTTTTTGTTGTGGAAATTTTTAGACCTCCTTTTTTAAAGGTCCTGTAGGTACCTCAATTATTTTCGACTTTTTACTCCCGCGTTATTTCGTCTTCGCGTTTGATTCACCTTATTTTCTCGTGTAGGTGTTTAATAGGTGTAATTTTGTTTGCGACAATGTTATACGTCAAATAATGTGTGAGTGAGATTTGGTTGGGTGCTAAAATTGAGTTTTTGCTTCTGGTCCGGCTTGTTTATCTTGGTAAATTAAAATAAACTTTGGAAGAACAAAATTAAATCGTATCAACCACAGAACATGAGAAAGAGGATCAAACCGGGACTAATTAATATTTAATTCATCTGATGTAGTGGCTGTTCATATTATTGATTGATATTTTAGGATTGTTATATATAGAAAACAACTTGACAGAAGATTGCAATGTAATTAATGTATCGAAGTAGAAACGTGCTAGCCGGTAAGTAAAGAAAATTTAACACAGTTGTCTTTAATAGAGACAATAATCAGATTATAACCATGTTTATCAGTACGATTCACTATAAATTACAATGATATACCATATCAGGTCTTCGCTTGTCCAAAACACACCACGAGAGCCCCTGAAATACGTCACGGTAGCTATTTTCTAAATTCTTTACATCTGGTGATAACACACTCTGCAGCCATACATAATCCTGGTAATTTAATCACAGTGCGCTGTTATTTCTAGGCAATCGTGAAAGTATGATAAAAATTAAGTAGGTATGGATCTTAAACTTCTTATTTAATCCTTTAAAGTGTAAGCTATTTTCATTCACGACCTCTATAATTTATTTAAATTAAAATCCTTATTTACAGCATTGCCAATTAACAGCACATCAAAATCGTGGAGGCATTATTCAAAACTAAAGATAATCACGTTAGATAAATTAATTCAGTCGAATTAAAATCTACTATTCTCATAGGTGGAGATTTACAAAGCTTAATTGAACCAGGTTGGGTGCGCGTGAGTCTGATAATCAGTTTAGCCATTAATGATTTCAATTTAGAAGGGCCAGGATGCAAATTTATTTTAGAATGCGGAGTGGGCCGGTATGCCACAGAAGTCAGGGTTGGTAATATGGACAATTTAGGCTGAATTTGGTGATTAATGAGAACTTTAAAATAATTAAGAAACAACTAAAAGCAAGCTGCAGTTTATAATACTTAAATTTTAATATTATCCACTGAGCTTAAGTGTGGCTATTAATATCATGACACGATTTTTGATGTCTCTTTTTCTCTAAACTACATCATGCATACATGACATGCTTATTTTTATATCAATTTTATTTTCAATTTCGGGTATGAACCAAAACATAATAAATTTAAAATACATTTGCATATTTCTTTGTCAAAAAAACAAAGCATAACAGTTACGTGTAATAGCGAACTTAATACCAAAGACATTCTTAACCAACCAGTCAACCTTTGGATTATGCAGAAACTAAAACATGCAGATACATTTTTAGAGGTTTATTAATTTTACGTGAATGCTATAAAAGTGAACACAAATGTTATGCTTGTAAGTTGTAGGTATTTGAAAAAGCAAATACCTCCATAAATATTACTCTTACATGTCACACGTTTAACAATCTAAAACGTCTCAGTCAAGAGGAGCCCAAAAATGCAAACCTTCTATATCTAAACAGAGTCCCAAAACGAAATATTCAAGAAGTTCTACCCACGATTCTGATACCTAATGAATTGACTAAAGACTCACTTCAAACTTAAGTATTTAATATCACTTTATTGCGATTTGTTCAGATTCAGAAATGTTTCCTTATTGTAATTTTAATATACATTTTATTTTTGCAAATCAAATCCGTCGTCTTATGATAATTTAGAGAAGCCATGAATTTTAGCTTTTAGACACGGATGGATTAAATAAAGTTCGGTGTTGACCGTGACATACAGATTCTTATGTTTACATTTTGTTTTCCTTTAGTTAAATACTTTAGCATAATACAATTGTAGTGGTAGGTATTACATAATTATAATAAGGAATATCGTAATCAGAGTTTTTTTTATATGTTTATGTGTTGTTTGTAGACATTTTCATTCACAATTCATTTATTCAAAATTGTATCTATATCCAATGCAGCTAGCATTTAATATAGATACAATTGTGAATAAATAACATAGATACTTCAGCTAGAAAGTTAAATAAGAATCTAATAAGAGTTATCATAGTAAGCTTCACAGTTAAAAACTTACATAAACTATTGAAACAAATCAAAGTGCACATATAACCACTGAAAAATAATGACAATTCACACAAAAACAACAGTTACGCCAAATCCTGTGAATCCAACCGAAAATAAGTCTGCGTTTGCGCATCGGCGACTGTATAAAGAGGAGAGACAAAGGGGCAACGCGGGGGTGAATACGACAGGGGAGAGGAACCGGGACCAGTTAAACAAAGACTGCGGAGCATGTCCACGAATAAGACTGTATATCAATCTTGTGTCAGCGTACCTGCCCAAAACGACTGGCATAAAAAAAAGCGCGCCGCCCGCGCAAAAAATAAGAAACGCCGGAAAAAAAATTTTTCGACAGTGAACCCCTTTAAATTGTTGTGAGAGCTGCCAATTAAAAATTGATAGATACAAAACCGTTTTCGGCAGATAGTTTATTTTGGATAAATTGTCGAGTCTTGAAAAGCTTCAACGGGATGATTACAACAAAAGCAATTATATATTATTTAAAAATGTAAATATTATGGATACAATGAATCAAATAAATATCAAAAATATATAAAATGTAAAATATTAGGTAACTATGAAACCCTACTATAATATTATAGTGAAAGATTGAAAATACAGATCAATTTAATAATAATTTCATTGATATAATTTATCCAATTAGTATTATTTTAACCATAGATACGTAATTATAGTATCAAACTATTTCTTAAAGAATTGAATTAAGCTGGAATATTTCGAAGGCAGCAATCAAACACTTGATAAAATGATTTGCTTAAAACCAAAATTACATATTGAAGATACAAAAAGCCACAGAATTATGCAAATCCGATAAGAATCTTGTAGTCCGATTATTGTAAGTACTGCAACAATCTTAAGAACACTTTTGTAAATCTATATTTAAAACGTATTTTACATAATTGCGACTTACTGCCTACGCCTACACAACATAACTAACTTTTGTATGTAAATGTTAACAAACATAACAACAGACAATTAGCAATAAAAAGCTTTTTGAAAAACAGACCAAAAGCATATTGAGGGACAATACAATAGTCGGCAAGGAGCGGCCAGACATCCAGACATTAATTTAACTTGCATAATTACGAGTAGTTTAGAAGTGACGAAAATAGATCACAACTTTGGTTCAATTGTTTGTTGTGTTGAAATTGATTTGATTGCTTAAAATTATTATTTGGATAGGCTTGAATGAAAAATTGGTAGGAGTGTATAACTTTATAGGTCTGTTGGTCTAGTGAGTAGTAACGTTGACTGCTAAGTCCGAGTTGGTGAGTTCGATTCCCACCCAGAACATGAGTATTTGTATGATGAGCACTATAATTCTTTGTTTTGTGTCTGGCTGTTATTTATTATGTATTTCAAAATACGTACTTAATATGTATGTTTATCAGTTGTCTAGTTGCCATAATACAGGCTTTGCCATGTTTTGGCATTGGTAAGCCATCTTTTCAATATATTTTTCAATCAGTTCAATATATTTTTTGCCATCTAAATCTTACAATCTACTTTGTATATCTCTACATTACTTTAAGATTGTCTGGTAAAGAATGCCTTTGGCATTAAGTCATCGAAAAATATTATTAGACGGCATATTATAGTCTCTGCCTACCCCAATAGGAGATATGATGATAATTTTGGATTGTATGAATTTCTGAATTTTTTTGAATGAAGCACTTCACAACAGTTAGGTCCATATTCAAATGTCGATATACACGTCGTAATTCTTTCTCTATATTCCTTTGAAATTCTAAAGCTATTTATACTTACACGATTTACAGTGCTCCATAAATAGTTATGACGGTCATAGGCTGTTGCCCATATGCATCAAGACATCGGCTTATCGTTTACGACTCACATCGCAAATTCTGATAAAGAAGTGTATATTCATATCAGTGTTAGATGCTAGTGTAATAATTACAGTAGATATTTTATTTTGTATCTATGTTTCATCTATAGTGTCAAAATATAGTGCAGATTCATCTGTGTCTCATTAAATTTCTATAATAACAGTTGTTTTGCTTATCGAGTGGTTGTGGAAAAAAATGACAGAGTTGTTCAGATCACTCAAATTAAAGCCTCTGTCGTGACTTTAAACAGTTAGAGCCATCTTTAAACGTGCCTTGTGAAGATTTGAAATACTAAGATGAAATAACACTATGCGGTCACCCATCTTTTACCAATCAGCAAGTACACCTGGCTATGAGCGCCTTATGTTAGCACTTTTTTATACCTAGAGGTCGTCTGATGGTCAAGATGGGATAAATAATTATGTAATTAAATCAAAAGTGAGAAAAAACTGTTAATTGAACACTAAAACTCGTCAAATAAAAACAAAAATTAGTTGATAAACAAAGAAGAAAAAGGTAATGATCACACTGAGGCTTATTTACTATACATTATGACTAAACATTACATTCAGGTTATGTTTATGTGAGAATCCCACTGAGTTTGTGACTTAAATTGATACCACCTTCAGATATATTATTCTTAGTGTTAATAAAACTTGCCTGATAATTAATAATAATAATGAAGATAAATAATAATAGTAGTTAAGACTCTATTCCCGATGCCGCACGGTGAACCCACATATTCTTCAAAGGTAATTTTGTAGGAAGAAATTAGCAAATGAAGAATTATTGAAGAGAATAATAATAATAAATGGAACAGATACAGATACATCGTAATAAATACCATATTATGTATATATATTTGAAGTAATATTTTAGTACTAGGTACAGTATTTTTCAACCAAAATAATGTTTAATAATATTATAGTACCTACCTACTCATAAAAACTAAGCAATGGACAAATAGCCTGAACCAGATACGCTTCTAGATAATTAATATTTTGCATTTGCATATAAATTGCCTGAGATTCTAGTTTCGGTCTAGTCACGAAATTAGGAAGCTATTTTGATGAACAGCAAAAAGATTTCGCAAAACCATAATTACACGTAAATTATACACATGTGGATATAATAAAAATAAAAGAAAATTTATAACTTGATAAATACATTTTTGTTGAGAAATCGAGCTGGTATTAAAAATGACATCATTATCAAAAGGTTTACATGGAACTTATTTCTAATCAATTAAGCTTCGATAATTTGAATAGGTATCAAATAAAAATAAAAAGTTGAAATTATCAACAACAATAAGATTATTAATGATCCCTTAAAGTTTATTGATTCAATTAAAAATGAAGGCGTTGAAAATAATCATGAATCAAATAGAAAACTTATTATGAATATAAAATTTTATTCAATATAATATATGTACATAGTTTATGTGTATATAGTTTCCTAGTATTAAAGACAATACGAGTCGGAAAGTAAAGTGATACCGTAGAATAAATATTTATAGGGCCATCAATATTGGTGCGGTCAATTTCGCTCGGATGCTCACTATCTGGGAAAATTGAGACGAGTGAAGGCGGGATACACTGACATGCCGATAGAACAACAGCTAGACAATATTCTAAACATTCAGAAGATAATTTACGAATCTGAAAGATGTTAATATAAACTATGTATAACAAAGCTTATGAATATAGATGAGTAAATAACTAAAGATGACCGTAAAACTATTTATTTTAATATTAAAATAATTGTGAGTCGAGCTAACCATTTCACACTGAGCTACATCGGGTTGGCTTGTGTGTTGGTATCATCATCATGGGCACGGGTCTCCTCCATACACTTGGAGGGATATTAGCCTACTATACCACGCTGGCCAGACGGGTTGGTATAGGGTTTTGTTTTGAGTTTTCCCTTCTCTTGCAGTGGATATTGTCTGCTTGACTTACTCCCTTAGTCGACTCTTACGACACCCACGGGATGGAATGGGGTGGTGACATTTGTTTTCTTAATCCCTCACCACACGGAAATCTACTGATTAGTACTAGTAGTATTAATGTTTCTCCTAAGAAATAATCAGGCAATTTTCTCAATATTGCGCTAAGCAAGCCATTTTGAACACAAATGCTGGCTAATTTTATGACCAGTATAGCATAAGCTGTAGATAGAATATTCAAAGGCGTTTGGATAATTTAAACCAATTTTGTATACGTGCTGGTAGTATTGGTCTAGTTTTAACCGATGACCTGGAATTTTCTATAATAAAACTATTTTAATATTGTAAAAATAGAGAAATATCACAAATAGCTTACATAAATAGAGTACATCCTTAAAAAAATCTCCAAATCTTGACGTAAATCATGACTTGTACTTGTAGGTGGTTAACCTATGAAGATTATGAGTATTATAAGTATGAAGTATTTGTTTATTTGTTGGTGACATCGTAACTCATTAACGGATGAAGGTGTTTCAATAAGCCAGGATCTTAGTTGTGTTGTTGTGTCTGAGTACAAGTCTCCAAAGTTTTGAAAGAAACGTATTTCTCTCCCAGGGATATTCCCATCTTAAAGCACTGGTGCAAAAATATGGGTTGGTAAAACGCAAGTGGTTCCTCTGGTATTGCAAGTGTCTATAGGCTACGGTAACTGCAGCCATCAGGCGGGCCGTATGCTTGTTTGCCACCTAAGTAGTACAAACATTATTTTTTTATAGAAATCACTGTAGACGTTGTATTTCAATGCTTTTGTTTGTGGTATAATAAGTATATTATTTATTTAAACCAATAGTATAGTAATAATATCAATAATAGGGATTTATAAATATGTATATTATTATTTACTATGATTTACTTTCGTATATGCTAATTTTCTTGTTATCATTTCTTTATTCAGGTCAACCACCAGTCCGCTACAGCATTGTCTCCGGTGACCCAGACCATCGCTTCACAATTGAAGCTTTAACTGGAGCCATCAGAACCGCTGGACAGCTGGACAGGGAAACCAGTCCCTCGTATCTACTGAACGTTAGAGCTACTAACACAAATCCTTCAAATTATGATCAAACGCAGGTAAGGCCAGGTTTATATTCCTTTAGCTCAAAGAGAATTGCTTGTACTAAATTATTAGAAGTCCGTGTGGTGACGGATTAAGAATACAAATGTCACCACCCCGATCCATCCCGAGGGTGTCGTAAGAGTCGACTAAGGGAGTAAGTCAGGCAGACAATATCCACTGCAAGAGAGGGAAAACTCGAAACAAAACCCTATACCAACCCGTCTGGCCAGCGTGGTGTAGTAGGCTAATATCCTTCCTAATGTATGGAGGAAGCCCGTGCCCAGCAGTGGGACGTTTATGGGTTGAAATGGAAGTTATTAGCAGAGTACGTTAAACATATCCTACTTTATAATATTCATGCAAAAAAAAGTCTAAATGCCCTGGAGCCTTACCATAACACGTCAACGTGAGGGACAAAGCTAAACACGCTATATAGAAAGAAAGAAAAAAAAAATTGTTCTTACAAAAACTTAAAATTATACTAACATATATAACATAAAATAAAACTTATAGCAAATAAGGTTCCTGCATCAGCTCTAATGCTGTAGCCTGGACCACAACGCTGGTATTCTCGCAGGACCAAAAATATATAGCTCCGTCCGTTATTAATAATAATTTACTCTTTATTCTTGTCCCAAAGGTCCAAATTACTTTAGAAGACGTAAACGACAATGCTCCAGAATTTGGAACATCATCAGTACGTGTCTCTGTAGCTGAATCGGCTGCTATAGGATCAGTGGTTTATGCAGCGAAGGCTACTGATGAGGATTTTGGCAAGAATGGACAAATCAATTATCAACTGGTATCAGCTACAGGACCTTCCAATACTTTCGCCGTCAATCATCAGCATGGCTTAGTTACTTTGTTGAGGTATGTATAACAATTATGAAACTAATACGTTTATTGTACCACTATTTATGAAATATGTTACTTGACAGCTGATTCAAAGCCATTTTAATATGAAAGTTTCGCAAAATAAGTATCACCAAGTGTATTATATTTATCTACATTTTTTTTGATATGTTCGGCAAGACAGACCTTAAATCAAAAAGCATGACTTATGTAGGTCACAGATATTTAACTTGATTAAAAACTGGTAACAATTTTCATGGTTTTTTTTTTATTTTCTAGGTCCCTTGACTACGAGAATCTCGTCCGCCACACGCTAACCATCACAGCAAAAGACAATGGCGTACCATCACTTACTGCCAACTTGACTTTGGTGGTAGATGTTCAGGATGTCAATGACAACCCTCCGGTATTCGAACATGAATCATACAGTGCCAATGTACTTGAATCAGAAGCTATTAATGCTAAGGTATGTAAGATGTATTATTTTGACAAAACAAATTATTTTAAAGTATCTTTAAATCAATAAAGCAATGTAGATAACTTTAAGCCCAGTGCAGGATTCGAACCTATGCCTCCCGGGTTCTACAAACTATGCTATCCGAGATTCTACTACTGAGTTCGAATTTGTTCACCACTGTCTACGTCTTGGGGTAACCTTTTATCATTTCAAATATTATTTATAACGAAAAATTTACATCATTATATTGGGTTACTTATTACAGAAACAAAGAAGTTTGATAAAATGTTCAATAGTTTTGAAAAGTATTCTAAGTAAATCAAACTTTGTGTCAATTATACGTAACAACATGTACAAACTAAAACATATTTCAAAAATAATAACTGAATAAAGCCATTTGCTTTCGAAATGTTGCATCATAATTTTGTTGGCAGTTGCATTCAAACATTACGTCAGGTATTTCAATAAAAATAAGTAACAATGCGTACATAAATATTTACTAATCGCTAGATATCAGTTTATGGGATATCGTTTTAACTGCACGATAGTAATCAAATAGTATCGAATTCACATAAGCCAACTAAAAATAAAGTAAATCATTTTAAGTTAATTCAATCTCGAGATTGAATCGGAAACAGGTTTAGTTGGTTTAATGTATAATTGTTATAGGGTCAGAATATGTTATAGCTAAATATATATTTGCTTTAAAATATAACAATACTGTATTGTTTTCTTACAGATTCTCGAAATACAAGCAATAGATAAAGACACGGGAAATAACGCACGCATTACTTACAAAATAGCTGCAGAAATTGCCAATTCAACTGAAGACTACTTCAAAGTGCAACCAAGCACTGGTTGGGTATATCTTGCAAAACAACTAGATAGGGAAACTACTGCAAGACATAAAATGCTCATCGTAGCTGTCGACAACGGTATACCACCACTTTCCGCAACAGCCAACTTAGTAGTCAATGTAATAGATGCTAATGATAATGATCCAACGTTTACTAAAACCACATATGAGTTCCAAGTGGAAGAAAATCAGAAGGCTGGAGCCTTTGTTGGGAAAATTGCAGCTACTGATGCCGATTTAGGTGAAAATGCAATAATTAGATACAGCCTGTTTCCTAGCAATACAAGCTTCAATGTCAATCCAGTTACAGGTAAGGTTTCTTTTATTAATTCTAATCTTAGTTTTCAAGATTTTTTATCTCCAAACAGATACAATACTCCAGCCAAAACAAAACATCAATTTAGCATCATATAACTTACAAACAAAAAAATACTATTTTATTATGACAAGTGATAGAATATCTTCCACATCAATCTAAGCATCTTTAAAACCATGTTTTTTACAAAAGCTCCTTGCACTTTGAACTTCTCAAATAACTTACAAGTTTTTGCATATTACTTAAAATTTTTGAAATTAAAATGTTTGATTTATGATAGACATTACTTTGTCTAGTCTTCAATGCTCGTCAAGGTAGATGTCGAGCTGTAATTTGTCATTATAATCCGACTAAGAACTTCCGATAGTTGACCCGGCCTCAATGTCTAGCACCGAACCACCTTACGTGAATAGTTCAAGGCACATTTTTGATAGGTGCCCGATCATTATGTAAAGTAGGTACTCGTATAATAACAAAAGCTTGCCGACAATTTTCTTCTTTCAAATGTGGACTTAAAAATTCTAGCCGTAAAAATGGTCAAATATTTTGTTTTCTTTTTTGTGCCTTGAATTTATAACTTCTGGAACTATTTTTATATTCTGAAATATTTTTTTGCATAACAAAATTTGATACAATATTGTACGTACGTACTGATCCGTGTTTCAACCGCATACAGTACCGGCGCTACATGGATCATTACATCGTGTACAGACCTAACTAAGAACAATGAAATTTTACCGTAATACCAAATACTCTTTATATTTGTTCACCAAGAACTTCACTGCAAGCGGCCACTTGTCCTTTGTTTAGTTTGCCGGCACTTTTGAAAGCTAAAACCCAAAGTATGTAAGTCCCTTGAAACTCATTGATTGAGTAAACATTTTGGATAAATAGAGCCATTTTAATACCTGCACAATTTGAAAGTATAGGGAGCAGATCCGATGGCTTTGTTTATTTTGGACCTTCCCATGGACCGGTGTGTAATTATGGAATTATTTCGAGTGTTCAGTCTGTGTTGGTGAAGGATCCGTGCTTTGTGTTTCGTTAAATCCAATAAGATTTGATTAGTTCTGCTGTAGTTCTTAAAAATGAACTTACGTTGTTTAAGTTTACAAAAGTAGCGAGTGCACATTATGCAAGTTAAAGTGAATACTTTAACTTGCATAATGTGCACTCTATAAATAAACGATAATATTGGACTATAATAAAAAAAAAATACAGAATCTTGTTTATTATCTTTAAGTACAGTCCACTTTATATTTAAAAATAATATTAGCAGGAGCTATCCACGTTTTAGCTTTTTAAAGCGCATTTAATAAGATATGCAAATACGCGATCCTTATCCAAAACGATGTTTATCGTCGAATTCGTGTGAGTATTAAACATGGCATAAAAAGGGTGGTAGACACTTCGTTATTCTCAATAACTGACTGATGAATGGTAAAGCTTTTCGTCTCAATTCGGCTTATCGACGATCGCACCCGAACACTCCCGAGCTAGTTAGCAGCTGTAAGAGTACTTGCACATTGCATTCAGGTGCAATTCATATTATGATTGTTCAATTTTTACACCTTGCCTATTTTTGAAGTATGTTATGAATTATTAATTTAATCTCACATATAGTGTTGATATGACGTGAAATAAATGAATATATTGTAGATAAGAAGTTTTCGAGTTTGAAGTGTTCTCATCTCGATCTTTTTTCTTTTTATCATCTCAGAAAACTCAACCAAAACAATTATTTAACTGGTGGCGTGACAATACGGGGTTAGCTGTCAACATTAAAAAAATAAGAACTGAACTGTACCAGTTCAGTGCGCATCTAACCCGGAATACATGTGCATGCCTCCTTAGTAGTAAAGGGTGAGAGCTAAATTCGTAAATCATTTACGACATGTGTATGTGGTCCTGATTGGGAGATTGCGTTCTTCAGCAGGTGCCCACAATGTGTTCGGTGGCAAAAAGTCTACCTTTTATGAACATTGATAGCCGTCGGCCCGTTTGTGATCTTAGGGCTTGGATTGATACGAAGGAATTATTTAGAGACGGTAATTGAGCAATGTAAAAAAAAACATGAGGCAATAAAATACCCGTACCTAATTGTTAAATATGAATGTGATATCAAAGTATGTGTGTACTCTATCAAAACGATTGTTTCGCTAAGAGGCAAAAGTTCCTTGGCACAGGCACGGCGGATAGAAAAGCGTCTAATAGAAGCTTCAATACTTTTTCGTGTTAAAATTTACCCCAGAAGAAAAGAATATAAATAAAAGAAATAATACCCACATTTATTGTTTAAATACAATCATTATCTTCATTTTTATACTGTCAATAACTTAATTTGGTTTTTGGCCGTATTTCGGCTACATACTTATTTTTTGAAATAACCAAAGGTGAATCCTCAAGCGATGAGTCAAAATCACAGTAATAATTCTTATTTGGCATGGGACAAAAGTTCACCGTGTCTGATCTTTTATAAGGACATAAAATACTGTGCGACGCAAATTTGTGGGTGGACACAAATTGATGAAGACAGCGAAATATAAGTATATCTGAAATCGAAATCTTTTAATTTGATTGTAATACTGGCCAGTCATCAAAATCTTTATAGGCTTCATAATGAACGGAAACAGAAATGTATTTAAATATTTGCTTCTATGTTTTGTACATATAAAAATTATAAGGCAATATTAGCATGACCACAGTCGTGTTTACGATCTACTTCGATATTTATTTTTATCACATACCTACAGTTGAAATATGTACCATATATTTTATTTTATTACAATCTAGTAAATAAAAACCCATGGTCTAGTAATTATGTGGGCACTCAATTATAAATACGTATCGAATGGATACTTAAAATTACATTTACTTCAACAAAAAGTATGTTGACATTACACTTTTTAATGACTTAAAGCATACTAACAAAGTACTACATTGAAACATAAATACAACCTCAACATTAATAAAAAGGAACATAATGTTTGGACTATAAAATATCAATGAGCGGTTACATTCAATACTTGAATGAATGACCGGGCTAAATGTCTTTAAAGTAATAACATAAACCACCTTGTGAATAGCTTGTATATCGTTAACAAAATCATCGTTATCATCAGCTGGCAATACAACGAAATATGGCCCTTTCACATTAAGGCAGGCTTCACAGTCAATTGCTGAATCCATGACTGCAATAGGTATACAATAATATATACTTAGGGTATTAATGCAATAGGTATATCAAGCAGCTAAAATATTTTACTCTTTAGATTCTTTAGAAACTGTTGACTATGTTGCTTACATTTGCCGTGGTATACTGCTTATATAGCAGGTACTTATAGTTTCATAGATCCTTTCAGATATACCCATGTAATTAGACCCCATAGTAATAAAAATTAAATTGAAAAATTCAAGCAACAAAAAAGTATACGAGCATTTTGTGATAGAAATGTACACAAACGGACTCGTGGTAATAGCTTAGATAAATCCACAAGTATTTATACGTGATTTAATTGGTTTGAAAAATATAAATCTCGGCAAAAATTAAAATGACGTATCAATCACGATGGCGGTATTTTTTTTATTAAAAAGGTCACGCCACCCGTCGTTGTCCGGCTTGACCACAACGGGAGGCAGCACACAATGAATTTATGCGCGTCAATTGCGAGTTATAAACGTCGTCGCTCTCGCATGCGCCGTGACCCACCATTAACTATTATTAAAATATTGCTATGTAGAAGCCTCGCTATTCTCTCCATGTTTTATTACAAGTCTTACCAGTACTAGATACTGTCGTCGACTATTTAAAGCCCGTATGTTACAAATGTACGTGTAGGACGCACAGGGCCTACAACTCGTTTCGTTGACAGATATCTTTTATTTTCATATGTTCTCAAATGAATTATAGGTGTAAAATGTAGCTGGAATCTTTCTCTAGACAGAGTGCTATAAATTGCTGCAATAACAAACGGGATGAAACAAAAAAAGGATAATTGTGATCGAATATGACGTAATTGTAAAAGATTCCGTTGTCTTAACTATACGCTCATAGCCTACTGGCAGAAACCTTATAGATTAGTGACCATATAAGTTGTATTTCATCTAAGCGTCACTATACTTCGGCGGTATACACCAGTCGTTGCATCAACTAGTGGCAGAGGTCATAACATTGCCCATAGGCAATGTTAACAACTTTGTAAACCCACAAAACCACTCGATAAGAAGAAGATTTTAACTATGTAAATAAAATAAGACAAACTTACTTACGAGTGGGAAAAACATTATTAAAAAAAAAACCCTCTCCATGGACATACATAATAAATCTATAACCTTATTGTTTTTTAGGTTGCAAGTATTTATGAGTTATCCGTCATGGTCTTTGGTCTAAGCCTTTGGGCAAAACCTTATACCACAAAAGTAATTTTAGTTTTCGACAAAAACAGAAATCAACCATGATGAAACATAATATTACCGTTTTACCACAAGCGTTGAAGTTAAAACTCCAATATTTGCGGTTGAAATAATGACGAATATTTTTATAGTTCCCTTTCCATAGCTCATTACAGTGGTTTCTGGTACTTAATATTATCTTCCTATGACTTAGTTGCAGACAAAAAAAAGATCTTAACTTTAGCAGCTTTCGGCTTATTATTGTTTGTGATGGTCAAATAATGAAATGGTATTCATATTGCTACCCCGTTTCTGTCTTCTAAATTTTAGGGCTCTCGATAAAGAGTTTTGGATAATCATAGTTGTTCTGTTCGGAGAAGACCTCTTTTATGTATGACTAATATTGGGGTACAATTTTACGGTAATCGATTTGAAATTGCTAACATTCTTTAGTCAAGTGTAACACTTGTATGTTGAGCAGCTAAGCGAATTTTAAGACTTGAATCGAGTTCATTATTGAAAAATACAATTTTATTGATTACATTTAGTTGTGCAGACTGTGATTTTTCTGCGGTAATTAAGAAAAATAAAAACTAGTCGATATTTTTACTTGCTGTTTTGTATGAAATCTCAAAAAAATGGCTAAAATTATCATCCTATTATATATTGTTACTACGGCAATTAACTAGCGTTTTTTAAATTTTATATCAGCAACCGTCAACGTATTTTTCCATTCACTATTTAGGTAGCAAACAAACATACAGCCCGTCTGATGTTAACATCATTCTGCAGCCATTTGGTGTTGGCAATACCAGGAGTATCACTTGAATATCACTAGGGTTTATCTCTAGGATGGGAAAGCGTTTAATAAACGTTTTCCGTTTAAATGAGCATTATATTATTATTATGTATTTCCTGTTTGCTATAATAAGTTTATTCTTGTTACAGGAATAATAACAACTAAAGAAAACTTAGACAGAGAATTTAAATCATCATATTCTCTCTTCGCCGAAGCAAAAGACCAAGGATCACTACCAAGATCAAGTAGAGTACCTGTTTCTATAAAAATAACCGATGTGAATGATAATCCTCCTGAAATCATAGATCCTAGAGAAGATGTAGTCAGTGTAAGAGAAGAACAACAGCCTGGTGCAGAAGTTGCTAGAGTTAAGGCGATTGATAGAGACAATGGTGTAAATTCTTCTATAAGTTATTCCATCCTGAGTGAAAGAGATATGGATGGCGTTGGTGTTTTTGTTATTGATACCAACACAGGTGTAATAAAAACTAGCACAGGTAAAATTACTTGTTTATTATATGACAAGAAACGTTTACAGAAAAGTTTAACTTTATCTGACTTATAAAGTTAAACTTTTCTGTAAACGTTTCTTATTCGATATATTTGATTTACAGTACTCGACCATGAAGAACGCTCAATCTACCGTTTGACAGTAGCCGCTACTGATGGAGGCACCCCACCAAAGCAGACTGTGAGACAGCTTAAAGTTGAAGTATTGGACCTCAATGACAATAGACCAACGTTTACTAGTTCCAGTTTATCTTTCAAGGTGAGCTCATAATAATATGTAAAAATATATAAGAATAATAATAAGATTTTATTTAAATAAGTAATAATTACAAGTAGTATTTTTTTTAAACACCCTATCTACTTTTCAGGTGAAAGAAGATGCCAAGATTGGACACGTAGTGGGTACTGTTGCTTGTTGCGATAGTGATATCACAGAAAACTTAGTAAACGATGACGATGAAAAACAGATATCATATCTTTTGATGCCTCTCACGGCGGACCATTCTCCCGGCACCTTTGAAATAGATCGACGTACAGGCTCTCTAGTCGTAGCTAGGCAGCTAGATAGAGAAATACAAGATGAATATCGACTTGAAGTACGAGCTTTAGATACTTCAGCGACAAATAATCCACAAAGCAGTGCTGTAACTGTAAAAATAGAAATTGTTGATGTCAATGACAATGCACCAAAATGGCCTCATGATCCTATTAATATAGAAATATCTGAATTGACACCAATCGGTATGATAGTTTATAACTTTACTGCAAAAGATGCCGATTCAGGTGCAAATGGAGAATTGAATTTTCGAGTTGTGTCATCATTACCTGTGACTAAAAATGTATTTAACTTAGATGTACTCACTGGATCTCTTACATTAACTTCTGCGCTTGATTATGAAACGCTAAAAGAGTATTGGTTAATCGTAGAAGCAACCGATTTGGCAACAAATGTAACAGATAGGATGGCTACATCAGCAACTGTGCACATTTCTATAACCGATGCAAATGATAACACTCCTACTTTCGTGTCAGCCACCAAAGCTATTGTATCACCAAATACTTTATCAGGTACTCTGTATCAAGCTCTAGCTGTTGATGCTGATTCAGGTGATAATGGAAGATTATCATATTACATATCTAGTGGAAATGACCATGGTTATTTTTCTATGGAATACGATATTGGAAAATTGACACTATCCACCAAGTTTTCCCAAGATATTTCAAGAGTCCGACCAGGACAATACAAGCTAAACCTTACAGCATCTGATCATGGAATGCCATTTCCAAGGCAAAGTCATATGACTTTGAATTTGATTTTGCAAGAATCAACCAATGTTCCTCCTAGATTCATGGATTCCTTTTATAGAGCTAATATCACTGAAGATATAAGACCAGGGAGTTTTGTTACTAGGCTATCCGCCAAATCTTCAAGAGGGAATGCAAGTAAGTACCTATTCATTTTATAATCTAAGTGTAATATTTAAATAATATACCAACTTCTGTTTATGTGTTTCATTTTCTTATTTAAACGAGTTAAGTGTTTTTTTTATAGTTGCCGTTATTATCGTTTACCTTGAAGGTATTCGAGTATTCAATATTATACTTGTCTTAACAAATTATCAAACTAATAAACTGTATTTTTACAGGCAACCTTACCTACATGATCCCTTCTGGCGTAGCTGATGACAAATTTGCAATAGATGATCGACTCGGGACTATCACAGTGAAAACTAAAATCGATAGAGAAGAGAGAGATCAGTACATATTTCCAGTTTACGTCACAGATTCAAGTACATTTCAGTCTACAAGTAATTTTGATGTAGCAACGGTAACCATAAGTGTTATGGATGTGAATGACAATCCACCTAGCTTCAAAACAGGATCCTGCTATCCGTTAGCAGTGCCAGAGAATAATGACCCTGAAGTCATACATACTGTAGCTGCTACTGATAAAGATATTGGCGCGAATGGTGTTATAACCTACAGTATTACATCAGGCAACAATGGCAATAAGTTTTCCATAGATTCCACCTCAGGAAGACTTACAGCTAGGACGTTAGATCGGGAGACGCAGTCAAAATATCACTTGACAGTTACAGCTTTTGATCATGGATCTCCTGTAGCCTTGCAAGGATCGTGTAATATAACTATCATAGTTGAAGATCAAAATGATAACGATCCCGTTTTTGATACCGGTCATTATTCTGCTGCCATCCCAGAAGATGCCATGGTTGATACTTCAGTAATCAAAGTTAGAGCTACTGATGCTGATTTAGGTTTCAATAAAAGAATAGTATATTCACTAGCAAATGAAAGCCAAGGTTTATTCAGGATTGACAATAAGACTGGGATTATCTTTACTACTGGGTAAGTAATTACAAACATTAATGCATAATATAAAATCTTCACATTTTGTTATATTTTATATAAATTTTAACGTATTATAATAATTTGTTTCAGAACTTTTGATAGAGAAAAGACAAGTGTCTACCATTTTGAAGCAGTAGCTACAGATGAAGGAAGATATGTTACCCGATCTCAAAGAGTTTCAGTCGAAGTCACGATTAATGATGTCAACGACAATAAACCAATATTTACCAAATATCCCTTCAAAGAACAAGTAGCCACATTATCTCCACCAGGTCAAAGTTTACTAAGAGTATCAGCGAGTGATAATGACATAGGGACTAACGCAGAAATAATTTACGAGCTTTTGGATACATCAAATCATAAGTTCCGCATCAACCCAACAACAGGCGTCCTAACAGCCACACAGAGCTTAGCTAGTGAAAATGGAAAGCTAATTCACTTGAAAGTCATGGCAAAAGATAAAGGAAACCCACCTCAAAACTCTATAGGACTAATTGAAATTCGGGTCGGTGACTTTTCAGATCAAACACCTACATTAAACTTCCAAAACGCAACATACAATGTAACCATCGAAGAAAATATGTCTTACGGCAAAGACGTGCTTCAAGTGACCGCTCTTCGGAGTGACGGGCGGCGACAGAGAATAATTTATGAAATCGGCAATGGCAACGATCAGTATGCATTCGAAATTGACTCTAACTCAGGCGTAATAAGGGTGAATAACTCTGCCAATCTGGACTATGAGTCGTACCCGGGCCCGCGCAGACAACTCGTTGTAGTCGCGCGTACAGAAGGCACGCCTGTTCTATACGGCTACTGCGACGTTATAATAAATCTGATTGATCAGAACGACCACGCTCCCAGGTTTACGCAACAACAGTACATAGCAAATGTCCTTGAAGGGAACACTAAGGGCGAATTTGTTGTGCAACTTGCCGCTAAGGATGGAGATCGCGGTGTAAATGCGCGGATACTTTACCACATTGTCGACGGAAATCATGACAATGCATTCATTATTGAACCTGCATTCTCCGGATCGGTGAAGACGAACATAGTTCTCGATCGGGAGATAAGGGAGACCTACAAATTGACGGTGATAGCTACGGATGAAGGCGATCCACAGATGACTGGAACTGCCACGCTGAGGATCAATGTCGTGGATGTGAATGACAATCAGCCGACATTCCCACCGCCAAACGTCATCTCAGTATCGGAAGGTACGTTTTTACTCGTTTACTCTGTATTCGCATTCGGGTTTTAAATTGCCGTTGGTCGGCCTATCGACTTTTCGAAATAAATTGGTAGAACAAAAAGCGTACCACAGAGAGGGAGGCATTTTACATAATTTGTATTCTCGACTCGGTAACATTGCGACTTTTCGATTTCGACGCCGAGATTAAATAAAAGGGACTCCTTTAGAATCAATATTTATTGGATGGTATTACATTTTTTCCAAGTGCATGTTTTAGCGGTTCACCGACGGTCCGCGGCGTCCGCGTCGCTTTTTATCCGTTTTTTATATCATTGTAAGTCGACGAAGGTTTTGTTTTAGAGAATTTTTATTTTGGCGGATCGTTAAAACGGCAGTCAAACGAGACTCGTCAGTTTATTTTATTTCTATTTTTTAGGAACGGAAGTTGGGACTGTGCTCACATCTGTTACTGCAAACGACGTTGATACATATCCGGCACTGAAATACTCGATAATGCAAGGGGACAACAGTTTTTCTATAGACCGATATAGTGGAAAAATTGTGTTGAACAGACCTCTTGACTTCGAAACGAGAAAGATTTATGAAGTTAATGTGACAGCATCAGACAGCGAGCATGTAGCAAAGACTACTTTGACTATAAAGGTTACGGATGTAAACGACAACTCTCCATTATTCGATGATATTTCCTACAATAGAATATTGCCCGGTAAGCATAATAACCTGCCTATGTAATTAAACTACTTTTAAAATTACTACTATCTAAAATTAAGTGTTCTTAAATTGGACTACATACATATATATATAATAGCAACCCATATATGTCCCACTGCTGGGCACGGGTCTCCTCTCCTCTATCAAGAAAGAGAGGGTTCAGGCCTTAATTCACACACGCTGGCCTAATGCGGGTTGGTGAATCAGACATGTCTTTAGAATTTCTTCTAAGACATGTGGGTTTCCTTACGATGTTTTCCTTCACCGTTAGCAGATGGCGAATCATTTGATTCGTACATATGACCTCCATAAAGTGAAATTCACATTGGTACTGCCGCCCGGGATCGAACTCGCACCTCTTGCGTGCAAGTCGGTTACTTTCCCACTTGGCCACCACCGCTTCAAAAACAACATAATATATATATAATACTAATCAAATATCAAACGACTTAAATAAAATTGTACCATATCAACTACTTTGTTCGTGTGAAATTTCACAATAAACAATTTATTTACGATATCCATTAACATTTAAATCACTTGTTCAGTCATTTACATGTAATTAATTATGCTCTATTTCTTTTTACAGAAGGTACCGACACCCTTGAAATTGGTTCTGTCAGCGCAAAAGACCGCGACGATGGAGACAATGGTAAAATTACCTACTCACTCCTTCGCCCAACCAAAGGGTACTACATCGATACAACATCCGGGGCCATCTTCGTGAATTACAGTGCTTTACCATCAAACCAGAGAGACACACAGCTAGCTGTAGTAGCAACTGATCATGGCAAACCTAACAGAACTGCTGTAGCCTCCGTCAGGATTAGTACTGGAGCATCTTCAGAAATCAAGCCATTTATTGGACAGGATGTTTACAGGTAAATAATATAATTTATAAAATTAAGGATAATTTTACGCCTACCTTACTTATTTCGTTTAACATGACATCTATTTGTTAATAATTATTATTAGGCTTACAAACATAATTATTACCACAACTTAATTCATTAATACAATATAAATAATTAAACTCTAGTCAAATGTCTATTATAATTATAATAATAAACTGAATCTATGGCATAGTGGTTAAAGTAATTACCTTGGCCCTATAACTATGCCTAGCGGCGTGGGTTTGATTCCCACATATTTTGCTTCAAATTTAGGTATACTTATTTAATTAAAATTGAGGTATAGATAATAGTATAAACACAGGACTTGTTACCTAGTAGGCGACTATTAAAAATAAAAGAAATATATATTAATAAAATTATTTTTATTAATTCTAGGATCACAGTGAACGAGGACACCGAGAAAGGATCATCACTTCTGCAAATCGGTGGCATCAATGATGTGCTCAAGAAGTACAATTTGGATATTCACATAATTTCCGGCAACGAAGGCAATACGTTTGACGTCACAATGGAAGGAGCTCTTATTCTTCTCAAAAAATTAGACAGAGAATCTCAAGATTCTTATGTTCTCGGACTAGCTGCGGTTGAACAGGGAAAAATCCTAACACACAACCAAAATAAAACTTCCATTACGGTGTTTATCACTGTAGCAGATGCCAATGATAATTCTCCGATATTTTCAACCAATGATTTTGAATTGACTGTCAGTGAAGATGTTAAGATTGGTTACACACTAACTCAGCTTGCAGCTACTGATGCAGATTTGTATGGTACTCCGAATGCTGCTATTGTATATAATATAACTTCCGGAGATGACGAAAAACTCTTTTTTATTCATCCAACTACGGGCATTTTGACTGTTAATAAAAGCCTGGATTACGATACTGGTAATACTAAATATAAGCTCATTGTAATCGCCTGCGATCGAGGAGTGCAATCACTATGTAATGCCGTATATATAAGCATTAGTATACTTGATGAAAATGATAACGCACCGACGTTCCCAGTCAACGAATACTTTGAAACTATTGGCGAAAACGAAAGAGTGGGAACTTCAATATTTACTGCAAGAGCCACTGATTTAGATAAAGGCAGATATGGAAAATTAAATTACTCAATAGTGCCGTCTTCAAACAACTACAACAGAAATGACGAATCTTGGAAAATGTTTCTGATTGATTCATCTTCAGGACTAGTCAACTCTAACGCTGTTTTTGACTACGAGATAAAGAATAAATATGAATTTTCTATAAAAGCTTTAGATTTGGGAGGCAAAAGTACAACTGTAAAAGTCAGAATTGATATTGAAAGCAGAGACGAATTCTACCCACAATTTACGCAGAAAACTTACAAGTTCCGTGTGCCAAAATCAGGGTCGCTTCCCGCGGGTTACGTTATTGGACAAGCAACAGCCACAGACCGAGACAAAGGTATTGATGGCAGAATAGTCTATCAGCTCTCTACTTCACATTCTTACTTCAAAATTAACAGGACGACTGGAGTCATCATCTTGAAAAAGAAAATAGACTCGATTCAAAATCTCTTTGGCTTAGATAAATCTATAAGCTTAGTAGTAACAGCCAGTTCTGGCAGACAAGGTTCCCTAACAAATAAAACTGCAGTTGAAATAGGAATGAATGACCTTGCACTTGCATCTGATGCTAACCAAATAAATGATGCTTCAGCTGTTGCAAGTGGTGGCTTATCTGACTGGGCTTTAGGGTTACTTATAGTTTTCATATTTATTATAATCATATTTGCTGCAGCGTTCCTATTTTTACATATGAAAAATAAAAGACATAAGAAAGTCAATAAACCAGGATTAAATTCTGAAGGTGTTGGGGCTACAAATAGCTACGTAGATCCAAGTGCCTTTGATACTATCCCTATTAGAAGTACTGGGGCTGTAAATGCTGGTAACCAGTTTGCTCCTCCAAAATATGATGAAATACCACCATATGGACCTCATACAGCCAGTTCAAATTCTGGAGCAGCAACGACTTCAGAACTATCTGGCTCTGATCAGTCTGGATCAAGTGGCCGAGGATCAGCTGAAGACGGGGAAGATGGAGAAGATGAGGAAATTAGAATGATCAACGAAGGTCCTTTGCAAAGAGAATCTGGTATTCATAGAGGCACAGATGATGACAATCTTTCTGATGTATCAGTACACAATACCCAAGAATATCTTGCAAGGCTAGGTATAGTCGATACTGGCACGGGTGGTGGTGCATCGACTTCATCAAGGAGGTGTTCGGAGAATGTTGGAAGTAAAGACACTATGTTACACCATGCTCCTATAGATTCCATGCACATGTTTGATGAAGATGGAGCTCATGAAAATGATATAACTAATCTAATATACGCCAAATTAAACGAAGTCACTGGTAGTGAAAGAGCGAGTAGTGCTGATGAATCAAGTGCAGCTGTGGATAGAGCTATGGCTTTAGGAGCTTTTTCAAGTACAGCAGGAGATAATAACGCAGTACCTACAGCTGGTCCATCCATGACGGGTAGCTTAAGTTCTATTGTACATTCCGAAGAAGAATTAACTGGAAGCTATAATTGGGATTATTTACTTGATTGGGGTCCACAATATCAGCCTTTAGCTCATGTATTTTCAGAAATAGCACGGTTAAAAGACGATGCGGTGTCTTTGCAAAGTGGTAATAGCGGAGCATCAAGCGCTAAAAGTAAAGGGACTTCATTATCGGGAGGCAAGAGTGTACCACCACCTTTATTGACTACAGTTGCTCCCAGGAGTTGTCCGGCTCCGTCTTTGTCATGTAGACAGCCGCAATTATTATTACCGAGATCACCAATAAGTCACGATGTTCCTGGCGGGTTTTCAGCTGCAGCAGCCATGTCGCCTTCATTCTCGCCATCATTATCACCATTAGCTACTAGATCACCATCCATGTCACCATTAGTTGGACCTGGCTTGCCTCCGGCACCTGCTAATCGTAAACCTCCACATTCTACAATGAGGATATGAAAATTATGAACATTTTGTAACCGTAGTATATTCAATACTGTATATATGAACGACTGTTTTGCCTATAATGTAGTTAGTAGTATTTATTCGGCCGATGTGATCGGCTTAATTCATTTTGCGCATATTACTATTTAAAACTTACAGATATGCTCAAAGTGATAACTAAGCGCTTATTACCGATTTTTGCGGTAAATGTAAATAAATAAAAAATCGGGTGTATTTTTTAAGTGTAAATACTTACTTACTCATTGTAAAAAATATATAAAGACTGCCATTTTTTATTTTTAACAAAAATACAGCTTTACATTAAGCTATAAGTATAATTTTAGGAACTGGAAATCGTAGTGATGTTTCGATTGATTATTTGGATTGTAATCTATTTGTTCATTCAATTTTACTGTTAGCTTTATTACGCCGATGTATGTAATTCTTCACTATGTAAAATTCTACTTGCAAATATAATGTAATATTAGTTTTCAGTGAATTGAACGTTGAAGTTTCGTTTCTCTGTGATTTTATGAAATGCCTGATGATTTAGTTTAGATTTTTTGTTACTATGTTATAGTTACTTAGTTATAGTAGTTTAATCGTCACATAAATCTTAATAATATAAATGTTGGAAGGAATGTCTTGCTTTTTTGTATTACAATAAAACAAGACAAGATCAGGTCAACTAGATTTAATTTTACAAGTACTGCTGATGTTAAAAGCAGTTTGGTTGAACTTGAAATTAAAGACTAACATTCTGAAGTCATGTCATGATAATGTGACCGACACGTCTACTTTATAAATTGAATATATGTCATCAATCATTAAAATAATTATTTTTCGATAAAATTAACATTATTATGAACGAATAACATCAATTTTATTATGTAATGTATTTATCAAAATTATTTTAAGTAAGGAGTAACAAAAAATCTGTGCTAAACTAGTATACATATATTATTAATTATTGTAAATATTTAGATTGTAATTACATGTTAATAATTTAGTTTTAGAATCCACCGACTGTAAGAATATTGTTTAGGTGGAAATAAAAAAGTGAAATTTTAATAAATTGTTTTCTTTAACCCATAACATTGGCAACATATTGTCAAAATTACACCTTATATAAATAAACAATATATAAATAACACCTTGGTCTGATCCCAAACTATAATAGAGCTATACTTTGGCAACCAGACAACTTGACATACTTATATTTCTAAATACTTTAACATACATAACTTTAACACATCCTACCTAATATTATAAATGTGAACGTTTGTGAGTATGGATATATGGATGTCTCTTTCACGCAAAAACTACTGAACGGATCTGGATGAAATTTGGCGGTTATAGATTATAGTCTGGAATAGGATATGGGCTACTTTTTATCGCGATAACCGATAAATTGTATAATAAATTACATCCGAACACTAATAAAGAATCATGCTCATTTAACAAGGATTTATCCTGGGCGGGAAATGGGACTTGAACCCACGACCTTCGGCAGCTAGATAATGTTATTACTTTTTAATGTCTATATAAATAATACCTTAGGACAGTAATTAACGGATATCTGATATAAAACAAGGCAGAGGTAAACATACTTATATAATTTACAGAAAAAAAACATGCGGGGCAGTCTTTGGGTACTGCCTATAGAAGACAAAACTAAGTAACTTGTGAATTGTATCATAAAAAAAAAATGGTTTATTGTATCTATAAGTTGCTTAACATTATAATGAGGCTGCCCCAGTAAGTTATAAGAAATACTTGTGGTGGGGCTACCTCGCTCTTCCCGTAGTTACAATAATATTAAAACATTATATAGTGACAAAATGAAATAGAGATGAAACTAAAATAAAAAGATATAAAAAGAAAATAAGGCAACAACAACAAAACAAAATAATTATCAAATTAAATGTACAATAGTAATTGACAGCTCGAGGTGTTTGCGCGTGTGTGTGTGTGTGTGTGTGTGTGTGTGTGTGTGTGTGTTTCTTACATATTCTAACTAGGATATTTTCTGTTTCTTCATATGTGAGTGATTTCAACCACTCAGTGATGGTTTTTTTGCACTCATAAATTTGTTTTGGGTATATACATAATTTTGCGTTAATTTTATTGTAGATGTAAGCAGATTGTGTTGTATATTGGCGTCTCGCAAATACAGTATGAACTCTAGGGGAATGAGCTACAATGTCCTTACGTCGTTTCTCTAGGTACTCTGAATTGTAAGTCATTGTCTTGTGCAGGCGTAGGGTTATATTTAAAACATATAATTTTCTTATAGACAGTACATTGCTTTCTTTGTAAAGATGGTCTGTGGAATATCTATAAGGTTTAAAGAACATTACTTTGATAATTGATCTCTGAGCTCTTTCTAATTCTAAGAACTTAGTTTTCGTGGCACCACCCCAAGCCGATATGCAGTAGGTTATTACTGACTGTGTTAAAGCAATGTAAATTTTAGTAAGAAGCTGTGCAGATGTTACGTGACGTAGACTTTTGAAAATCTATATTAGTTTTCTTACTCTTGTCATAAGGACCTCAATGTGGGAGTGCCACGATAGTCTTTGATCTACTGTTACGCCTAGATATTTAGTAGAGCTAACTTGCCTTATATTTTGGCAAACACAGTCAGGACTAGGACTAAGTGGGGCTCCACATCCATGGATTACGATTCCAAAATCTGCACTCGGCTGGGATCTCAGGAAAAACAGATAAAATTTGTTTTAGTAACGTTAAGAGTAAGTAAGTTTTCATTGAGCCAGCCAGCTATCACAGCCAAACCCTGTTCAGCGGTAGCCCGAACAGCAGACCAAGACGCTCCCGAAAACACAACTGCGGTGTCATCCGCATAGGAAAAGACTTGCCCGCCACTGCACTCAATATTACAAAGGTCATTTATATATATCAAGAACAGCGTCGGGCCAATCACACTTCCCTGTGGGATTCCGTAGACTACGTCGTTCTCCTGGCTCGTTATGTTGTCAATTTTAACTTGCTGCTTTCTATTCTGTAAATAACTTTGGAATAAAGAAAGAGTATTACCTCTAATTCCGATTTTTTCAAGTCGGTTCAGGAGTATGGGGACCGAGACCGTATCAAACGCCTTTTTGAGGTCTAGGAAAACCGTTAGACACTTATCTCCCTTATCTACTAGCGTCGTAATCTCTTTAGTTAGTGAAATTACATCATCTTGTGTTGAGAGTCCCTTCCTAAATCCGTACTGGGAGTTTGACAATATTTTATATTTGTTTAGATATCCTATTAGCCTATTGTTTATTATTTTTTCCAAAATTTTTGAAATACATGGTAATACCGAAATAGGCCTATAGTTATTGACATCACTGACATCCCCAGCCTTATGAACAGGGGTCACTACGGATCGCTTAAAAACAGCAGGAAATATTCCAGTTTTAAAGCATAGATTAGCTAGCTGGCTTAATAATGGGACTACAAAATCGCTGGCCATTTTCAAAAATCCCGCGGGAATACCATCCCAACCAGGTGAGCTCTCGGAATCTATACTCATGAGTATACTGTTTACTTCGTGTGGGTCAGTGTCCAGTAATACAAATGAGGAGACCTGAGATTGAGTACTAGTGGGATTTATAAGAGGGTTAAAACTTTTAATAATGTCTTCAGCCAAGGTTCTACCAATACTAACAAAAAACTGATTCACACGATTTACTGAATCTAGAGGATGAGGCGTGATTTTTAAGAGACACGTGTTTGATGATTTAGGGGTGATCATTGAGCTATAAGATTATTATTTTTGAATATGGAAAGTGTTTGGTGACGATGATGACGATGATGTTCACCCAAAATCAATGCGCCCAAAACAGACAGACAAAACAAAGAAAAAAAAAAACTTTGTGCTTAACTTGCCTAAATAAGTTTTCACTTCTGTTTTTAAATTATTTTTTAGTTTGTCTCATGGAAAACGTTCGGTGATGATGACGCGAGTTCCATGATTTTTATTCACCCAAAAAGTGCTCAAAACGCCTGAAGAAGTTTTCACTTCAAAAACATTGGTTCAAATCTCACAAAGGTTAATCCAGTATGGAAATCCTAAGTAGTTAGCGACCGACGCCGATAAGGCATTATCATGAAACTAATCTTATACCAAAGCACTTAGGAATATGCTACAATTGCTACTGCAAAGTGCTTGTCATGATTTTATTTAAAACTCAGAAACTGTAAAGAAAATCAAAATTGACAATAAAGGCATTCAGTTCGAAACATTAATTTTAAAAAACTGTCAATTGACAAAAATCGTCCTTCGAAATATTATTGCTAATCATATCATTACCTTGACCAATACATAATATTAAACACATTTGCTATTTTTAACATGGCTGTCAGCAATTCAGTTTCAGTTGAAATTTTGTCGCACTATATCATGTTATTTGAATCATTTTAATTGTGGTTGTTGTGTAAATTCATGTCAATGATAATATCTTCAGATCCTATAGACGTTTTTCCAGAAGTAGTGACGTCAGCATCTGTTTTAGAAGTCGAGTTATTCAGTGGTTCCTGGAATTTGGATTTGAATTAGTTATACATAGATGATATTCCATATCAAAATGAACATTTAAAAAGCCAAGGTAATAATGAACATCAGATAATACGAGTATGTTGTAGCGCAAGTAATCAATCTTATAATAAAGTGGTTAAATATGTCAAAGTAAAGTCAGGTCTCTTTGACCCTGGCAGGGAGTTAAAACTTCCATAACTTATTATTTCAATGTTGTACATACCGCAGGAAGCGTGTCACTGTCCAAAAGCTCGTTCCTAGACATATGCTCGACCACAGCTGACGCATAGCAGTCACCCAACATATTATTTGTGGTGCGGATACGGTCACTGAAATTTAAATAAAATATAATGTATAAGTTAATATAGGTAGGGCTCAGAACTCATAAAATTTATGACCACTGGGTCAGAAAGTTTTTACAGCGACGATCACGAAAAGGAAGACGCAGCATCGGCAGGTTTCCGACTAGGCGAGCTGATGATCCAGTTATGGTTGCGGGCACTCGATAGTTAAGGTCAGCTCAGGACCGAATGCTGAGACAAAGCAAGTAGAAGGACTAGAAGTAGTATTTTTCCTGAGTTAAAATTGGATTCTCTTTCTCTTCTCCCTTTCTCTTGCACTAGAGAACAAACTTTGTGTCGCGGTGGACTTTACAAACATACAATTAACGGACATAAATTACACCCAAACTCAGAATAACTCTTTGTGGGTCACACAAAGTTATGTCCTGTGTGGGAATTAAACCCACAACGTGGTGCACAGCAGGCGCATACGGCGGCCACTGAATCATCAAGGCAGTTGATTCCATTCCGTGTTACTTTTATTGTTTCTGCCATGCCTTCTTGAGTCATAATGGGTTATCCAGTGTAATGAGAAGATAAAGAAAGTATGAACTTACACAAGCCAATCAACTGCGAAGAGTAAAGAGACATCATGCGTAGGTGCATCTATGGAAGCCAACACTATTAGTAGAAGTACCATTGCAGCAGATGGTACTGAAGCTGAAGACAATGAAGCTACAGTCGATGTTAAGCTAAAAATAAAACGATAGCAATAAAATCAACTTTAGCTATTCATAATTTTTGCAATAAATTATTATTATACAGTAATATGCGTTTTGCCGTCTGGGTATAATTCTATTTCAAGAAGACTAGTGGCCGGCATCGACGTAAAATATAATAACTAATGGTCGCCAAATGGTCGACTATAAGACTTTTGTCGATCGAAGATCGAGATGGTTCTCAGCTATAATTTTTGAAGATTTATTATGGACTTTGAAGACTATTAACAGGTCACAGGTGTTTTATTTTTTAGTTTTGTTTTATTACATCAGTTGCAAGCGTGAAGCGTGTACAATTACATGTCTTTAACATGGGCAGTGTGAACATATTAATTTAATGTATTTGTGTACTCATATAATCTGTTTTAAAAAGAAGTACAAGGTTATCTCTTCATGTTTCAATATTATAATTATAGATACTTACAATATAGTAGCAAGCTGTGCGAACCCTAGAGGCAAGTTGTTCATCTGACATATAAACATGGTTGCTACAGGTAAGAACAGAGCTATTCCGTCAGTATTGATATTGCATCCTATCGGTAGCACGAAGCGAGTGATGCGAGTATCGATCTTGAGAGGTCCTTCCATCGCTTTAAAAGTTACTGGAAGAGCTGCTGCACTAGAAATTAGAAGAATCTCTTGTTGATTTTTAAGTTGTATAATGCAATGCTCGATTTACGCAACTGGGGCGGCAAAACGCAAGTGATATGCAAGCGTCCATAGGCTACTTGTGTGTTGCCGAGCCAAAAATAAACACCAAGGTTTTATGATGGAATTTCCCTGGGATAGAATGAAATAAGCTCTGGAAACATGTAGAACATGAGTCATTTGGCTGTGATCTTCTGTAAGGTGGAGGTCCTTTCCCAGTCGGGCCTGCTCATAAGTATGGTGCCCTACCTCTTTTTTCATAATTCAATAATTATATTACTTTTTTAACAATATTATGTCCAAAACTTACGTAGAGCCAGTAGCAGAAGCTGTAAGCATAGCATGCATGAGGCCCCAGTAAAACTTGTAAGGATTCCGCCTCAAGAACAAGAAGTATGTTAACTGCATCACGATCAGCTGGTAGAAGAACACTCCCACGGCAACTGTCGCTATGAACCATCCCAGTTGAGACATTACTTGAACTGAAAGGAAATAATAAATATGTTAAAATATTTAATAGACGTAGGGCACCATACTAGCGAGCAAGGCCGACTGGGGAAGGATCTCCACCTTACAGAAGACTACAGCCAAATAACTATACACAGCGGTGTAGTTGTGTTCCTGTGTGTGAGTACAGGTCTCCAGCGCTCATTTAGGAATGCATTTTGAAAGAAACGTATTCCTATTCCAGGGATACTCTCATCACAAAGCCCTGGTGTAAAACAAGGGGATGGCAACATGCAAATGATATCTCTGGTATTGCGAGCGTCCATAGGCTACTAAATGTTATATTTTGGCGATTAAAAAGAGTGACCTGAGTTTCTTGCCAATTCTTCTCGAGGCGGTCATAGTCAGCGAATTGGCCGTTGAAAAAAAGTATGCTGGCATTTGTTTTTATGACGTTCATAAGTATCATGTATTTGATCTAAATGAATAAATGAGTTTGACTTTGACTTTAAACAACCGAGAAAAAATAATAAATACTTACCTACATCTTTTACTCCTAGAATCTTGCCAGCAATTATACTGCTGACTCCTATGGGAGTGAACCACATGACTCCAGTCACCATCTTCATAATAACTTCGAAGATTGCTTGGAAGAAGTCAACTACTACCTGCCCCTTAGGACCCAACCTGCCCAGAAGAGTACCAAACAACAGACAAAAGAACACCAATCCTAGGGTATTGGTGCCTGACCTGAAAAAAATTCTTCTTTGTATTATCGTACATCTCTACCTATCTCCCTCTGTCTATCGTACATCTCTTCCTGTGTGTGAGTACAGGTCTCCAGCGCTCATTTAGGGTAGGGCTCATGTAGGTTTTAAAATAAACGTATTTCTATCCCAGGGATTCTCCTATCATAAAGCCTTGGTGTAAAAAAAAAGGGTCGGCAACACGCAAGTGATACTTTTGGTATAACAAGCGTCCATAGGCTACGGTAACTACTTAACATCAGGCGGGCCGTATGCTTGTTTGCCACTCAAGTAGTATAAAAAAGTACATATATATATATCTCGCGATCCGTCTGAGTTTTGGAAATTCGTAAGAGATAAAAGGAAAAGTAGACAACAGATTGAAGATTACATTTTCAACAATGAAATTGTTAGAGAACAGGAAGCTGCCAATGCATTTGCCAAATATTTTAAGTCGGTTTTTTATGTGAATGCACCAAAGCTAGATCCTATGGCAGCCGAGCGTGATGCAATTAAACAAAACTGTGTGTCTCCAATAAGTATCACAAATGTCAATTCTGCACAACTGCGATGCGCAGTAAAACATCTTAAAGCATCATCAGCATATGGACCTGATAGCATACCAGCTTTCTTGGTAAAGGATTGTATATCTGTTCTTGAAGTGCCCCTGCTGTACATATATAATCTTTCACTTCAGTGTAGCTCTTATCCTAGCAGATGGAAGTTATCACGGGTGACGCCAGTACCAAAAAAATAATCATCTACTGACGTCACAAATTATAGACCAATAGCAGTGTTATCAGTATTCGGCAAATTATTTGAAATAATCTTAAATAATGTTATCTCGGCCAGTATCAATAACACGCTCCATAACTCACAGCATGGTTTTAGATCCGCCCGCTCTACTCTGACCAACAATATCGTGTTTACAGATTACGTGAGAACCAATATGACAGCAGGTTGTCAGATTGATGCAGCTTATTTCGATTTTTCCAAAGCTTTTGATCTTGTCGATAATGATGTGCTCTTAACTAAGCTTTCACTACATGGATTTGATTCAAGCCTCCTTCGGTTCATTGCCGATTATCTAAGAGATCGTAAGCAGTATGTCAAATTAGGAAACCACAAATCCCAGGAATATTTTACGAGATCTGGTGTGAGCCAGGGTAGTACCCTTGGGCCGACGTTGTTTCTTATCATGATAAACGATCTGCCAAATGTTGTTCATAAAGCACAGTGCCTCATGTTCGCTGACGATCTCAAGCTGTTTACCTCTATTAAGGGCGTTGCTGACTGCGAAGATTTACAGCGTGATATCGATGCAGTAGTTGAATGGAGCAAAACAAATAAGCTTTCTTTTAATGTTTCAAAATGTAAGACCATTACATTCACTCGGTCCCGATTTCCAATTACTATGGTATACACAATGGCAGGAGAGCCCCTTGAACGAGTGACCACAATACGTGATCTTGGTTTGACATTGGACTCTAAACTGAACTTTCATGATCACATTATAAACACATGTAAGGCTGCAAATAGGGCTCTTGGATTTGTAATTAGAACATCATCCCAATTCAATGGCGTAGTTACAGTAACACTTCTCTATAATGCCTATGTACGTAGCAAATTGGAGTACAACGCAATTGTTTGGAGTCCTAAAGAGAAGCTATACACTTTAATGATCGAAAGAATCCAACGGAAATTTGCCCGATATCTCTATAAGCGCATACTCGTATATGGATACTATCCATTTCTCTACCCCTCCATGTTCGTATCTGGTATGATCGGTTTAGATACTTTAGAACTTAGACGCAATTTGGCGCACATAATGCACTATTACTTGTTACTGGCCAACAAAGTAGATAACCCATCAGTTCGAGAATGCATTCATTTTTACGTACCAGACCAGTACATGCGTGCTACTGGGCGACGACAACACAACCTTTTTACCTGTCCACCGACATGGCGCTTGTCACTAGCTGCTAGTAGTCCTACAGGGAGGGCTTTCGAGCTACTTAATAAATTGTTACAGGCAGATCTAGATGCTGACATATTTCATGACAATGTGAATCACATGACTAAAAAAGTTTTGTTATATTTGAACATGTAATAATTACTGAATAACAATTACTTTATTTTATTTACCGTTCTGTTAATATATTTTTATTTTTAATAATATTTTATCGTGACCTATTAATTATTTTCTATTATTATTATATGTATATTTAATTCTAATGTTTCAATTATGTCATAGTCCGTATTTTTTTGTAATCATGTAAAAAAAACTTTATTCTTGTGTAGAATCATTTTCTTAATGTAAAATAGCATATAAACGATTTGGATTATTCTGTAAGCTTATTATGTTTTTGTTATAAATAAATAAATAAATATACTGAGCGGCGCGGCGTTCAGTATTGTTTCCATGTTTTAGTGTGTAGTTATTTACATACATATTTCAAGTATAAATGCGATAAATAATACGATACGATATGATACAGACAGAGATAGATGTAATAAAATTACTGAGTGCCTGTTTACGGCAACAGTTTAGCTAGTGCAATATCTTACATCTTTCTTACTATGATATTATATCATTGATGAGCACAGTTCTTTGAATTTTATTTATGTAATTGTATGTATTTTATTGAATGTAGTGTTTTTTTTATACAACTAAGAAGGCAAACAAACATACGGCCTGCTTGATGGTAAGCAGTTACCGTAGCCTATGGACGCTTGCAACCCCAGGGGTGTCACTTGCGCGTTGCCGACCATTTTAATACCTCATAACTCCTTTTTTGAAGAACCCCTTGCTATAGTGAAAACCTCAGCTGCGAGCTCATTCCGCAACCTAAATAAACTTAGGAACATACAAACTGTGCCAATTCAAGTAACCCCAAAAATGTTAAATAAAATTATGTAACCCCAAAAATGTCATGAAAGTAAGTAAATGTTATACTCTATCTATATTAATATTTTCTTAATGATAGAGCTAGTTTACATTTTGATTATTGTGTTCGTAACATAATTATTGTAATGTATGCATAGCCACTAGATCAACAGGCCAGCTGATATCTATACTAATATTATAAAGCTGAAGAGTTTGTTCGTTCGTTTGTTTGGTTGAACGCGCTAATCTCAGAAAGTACTGCTTTAATTAGAAAAAATCTTTTTTTGTACATTTATTCAAGAAGGCTATAGGCTGTATAACATCACGCTATGATCAATAGGAGCGGAGCAGTACTGAGATATGTCGCAAAATCGAGGAAAATATTCCAAATTACCATGCGGGCGGAGTAGCGGACGAAGTCACGGGCGACCACTATAACAATATGTACAGAACCCTAACTAAGCTACGCCTGTGAGTGATCAAGGGCTTATAACTAATGAGTATTTAATAATAAAACTACTGTAAATCCCCATTGTAGTGACAGGTGTGATTACACCTTAGTTATACCCACAGAAATAGATCGAGATCCTGATCTATTTCTGTGGTTATACCCCTGATATTGCAAGCGTCCATGTCAAATATCCTACTAATATTATAAACGCAAAAGTTTGTAAGTACTCTTTCACGTAAAAACTACTGAACGGATCTGGATGAAATTTGGCACAGAGATTATGGTCTGGAATAACACATAGGCTACTTTTTACAGCGATAATCGACATTCACGCGGGCGGAGCCGCGGGCAACAGCTAGTGTATAAATATTTCTATAATTTATTTATAACAAAATATTATTGCTATACCAAAATAGGTCTTCTTTAGGTAATCATGAGTTTCTTGAAATAATCTTATGTAAAGATGAAGAAGTATACCTGTAAGCAACAACTGGCACTAAATTCAGCACCGTGTTATTCTCAGAGATATTTCTTGCGAACAAAATTGGTGGAGCCTCGTACACTGTGTGTGATTGCTGGAATGTTGCCTGCACAATATTGTCCGGGAATATATTTCTGTAATATTTTAAAAGATTTTGACTTGGTAAATGTTATCTAGGAACAATTTGTTTTTACGGGAGCTGTAATGATATCCTTTAAGATCTTAATTCAAAATTCATAGGATCTAAATTTTTAGATTTTCATGGTTTGGAATTCAAGTGAAGATCGATAATAAATGGCTATCTATAAGGTCATCATGGTATGGCTGCAACATTCATTCTGTATTAAATCCGCTCAAAACTTGTTGCCTCTCTAGTGAGCAAAGGTCATGCTTTTCAACTTCTCTTTGTCAAATATGTTTCGTAATGTTTGATAACATTATTCAACAAGTACCTACTAACAGAAATATAAAGACTGATATACCTCCCAATATCCAGAATACTATCCAATATATTGTGATCTCTCTTGCCTGCACTAGGTCGTACATTATCTTCTCTAATTTCTGGCTGTCCGGGATGAACTAATATGGCCAACAAAATTCCAAACAATGCATTAAACATTGAAGTCAATATGAAGTATAATAAAGTTCTCACAGCAATTTTTCCACTCATCTTAGAATTGAGGGATGCTGAACCAGCTATCAGACTGGCGATGATTAGAGGCAGTATCAGCAGTTTTAACAGTCTCATGAAAAGTTCTCCTGGGTATGAAATAATCATCAATGTATCTGGAGCTAGGTGATATGGTCGAAGTCCGAAACCTAGAAATAAGATTTTTTATTGAAAGTCACCGATTTGTACAATTGAGATTTGAGCTCAATTCCAAGTGGCAGTTTTAATGAGAATTTTACTACTTTATTATTTTCATACTAATTTATTTATTTATTAAACTTCATGCACATAGGTACTTAGGCGGACTTAATGCTATAAGCATTCTCTACCAGTCAACCTTGAGTGGTGCAGAGATAATTGAAGTAGGTGCAGTAAAAAGTTTAAGTAAATTAAATACAACATTGCACATTATACGAGTATACATTAAAGTAATATATAAATATAATAATAGTAATAATAAATATATATATATATATATATAATTATATATATATATGAATACAATAAACAGTTAACGAGATAATTCCAACAAATTTTCGAAGAGGAGGGCCTTAACTCTCAGTTTAAATACAAAACGGTTAGTAAAATTTACCATCTGTTTACCGTGAAGGAAAACATCGTGAGGAATTTTAAAGAGATTCTTAACGCATCTCTGATCCACAAACCCTCATTAGGCCAGCGTGTGCAAATAAGGCCTTAATCCTCTTAGATCTCTTTATAATGGAGAGGAGAGGCAACCCCTACATAAAATAGGATCTGATATAGATCGCTAATATGTGTGTTCTTCGTTATTTTGTTCCACATGTTCTATATTTCTCCTTACCATGATCCTTAACGTATTAAACTCTTCCTCTATCGAACAACTCACATTTTATCATGTCATAGTACAGCACTTATACAATTATGATCTAATTCTTCTTTATTACTTGTTTTAATTTCTGGTCAGGCATTTAGAGACAATTTTAAATTTATTCATTTCATTTATACTCAGCCATATTTTCTGCCTACCCGTTTGGGAAATATTAAATATGTGTATTAAAAGGTTCTCACCTAAACCAACTCCTAGAAGTACTCCAGTCAGTGTCACCATCAGCATAAGGTTAACAGCAAGTAACTTTTTGATACCACTTGGTTCAACTGGTGCAGCCATGTCTTCAGTAGTCATCAGTTCTTTGTCACCAGGGCCTATCTTCTTAAATAAATGTTCTGAAAAACGTTTATTTGAACAAATATTGAATTCAAATAAAGGAATAAAGTTATATAATAAAATATTAACGAATAAAGTACATTTGGTTTTCACAGCCGTCCTTATATTTTTCGATTTCGGTTATTTTTCGATCTTAATTTAATGACACAAATATTTAAATTAGAAAAGTGTTTAAAAATAATTTAAATTTTTGCTAGAACTTATTGAAAGTGTTTAGAAAATACAAGTTAAATATAATAAGAATACATCAATTTGATTATATTTATCAATAAATTTGATAAAACCAAAAACCAACCTTCCGCTTCTGTTGCCATTTTTTCATGAAACAGTTTTATTTAAACCTGACGAAAACCAATCTTAATTCACTCCACAATACTTCCCGCACTCTCAAATAACAAAATGATAATGTAGGTAGTCATTTACAAATATAAATGTGTAAATAATTACAATTTGTTATCTTAAAGTAAGATTACGGCTTTACTTTGTATACTATAATTAGAAAGATTCATTCCATCTTATTTGATAAAGTAGTATAGATGTACGTCTGGTGATCGTTAGCCATAAATTGGTGTGTTTGCAACCCCGTGCCTCGAAAAACACATCATTATGACTGACCTGTTGGTCTAGTGGTTAGTGACTCTAACTGCTACGCCGGAGGTCGTGGGTTCGATTCCTACCTAGGACAAATCTTTGTGTGATGAGCACGAATGTTTGTTCTGTGTCTGGTTCTGCCTAGTTTGGGATCAGATAGCGATGTGTGAGTTGTCCCAAAATTATTATTATTATTATCCATTTTTGAATGATCTATCAACTGACTGCACCTCGATATTTAAAATTTTCCCATGTTTCACTTACTCATATGTACCGCTCAAAAGTGACAGCATAAACCTGAGAGTTATTTTCTGATATAGTAACAACCTTCCTCTAAACGTAATTCACGGTAAATAATTTCACTATAGTGAATGGTTTTTGCTATGGGCCTGTAGTATAATTAACCGCTGTGCTGTGTGTAAGAATGAAATAATATATTAGGGTTCCTCTTTAAACAGCATAGAGTATCCGATTCTTGGATCGTAGAATTATCTTGACAACTTTTTGGCAGTAAATGATAGACCTTTTTCAGTCAAAACATTCTAGCATAAGTAGACTATACCTGCTGTTGAGTTAAAGGCGTATTAAATTAAGCTTCCGAGAAATACAGCAAACGAAATGTAGAACGCCCTTAGGCAAGATGGAGCCACGATCTTCGCAAAGTGGCTGGGAGTAGTTGGATGCGAGAAGGCAAGAATCGTGCTAGGTGATATGCACTTGGAAAGCCCTTTGTTCAGCAGTGGACTGCTAACGACGATGGATAGGCAACACCAGGTAAATGTATAAGTAATTGGGACTGTATGCTGTTTGCAAATGACTAGAAACAAAATATTGAAAGATACCTTTTATTGTTTATTCCACAATAAAATAATAATAAACATACGTATTATATATGATAAATAAGTAATTAAGTGATTTCACAATAACTATTACATTACGCAATATTATATAAAATTAAATAAAAACTGATTTGATTTTAAATTACTAGCAATGAAAATTTGATATGAATATAATTTTGAGAATTATTTTTTATAATAAGTACACATGGCAACGGAGATAGCTACATGTATAGGGCCGCTACATGAAGATAAGTTTTTTAGGAAGTCCACATAATATGAATGTGAAATATATTTTTATCTGTAGGTTTAGTTTAATTGCACACTGTTACCAAATCCACAGAAATATATACAATGGTTTTCTTAAAAAACTAATCTTCATATAGCGGCCGTGAATAGCCTTCTCCGTTGCCGAGTGTAGATAATTTAAAAAAAACTAGCCACAAACCTATTAAAAGACAATGAAATACTCTGACAGGCACATACATTGCATTAAAGACTTTAAAATAAAAAGAGAGTATAATATATGTAAAGATTTTCATCTGTGTCTCTAAACAAGCGTGAGTCTATACATGCCTGCATACAGGTAGTTTTAAGGTCCATCAGTACTTATCTGTCAGTTTAATAACAAATAGTTACTTACAAAATCACTTAGTATTATGCAATAATAATGATAATACAAATAAATAATGAAAGCAATTATAAATTAAATATTATTATCACAGTTGGAGCTAAAACTACTAATATTATATTGATTATGGACTACAGTAATCTTGGTATAAAGGAAATTGTACCTATTGTGGCTCAGTTATAGCTTACTTTCTACTGGCGGCTCTACGTCAAAACATTTCAAAATTCTAATTTCAAATTAATATAAGACTGACAATTGCATTCAATTCTTTATATCAAAATTGATTAATAATATTATTATAATATAATTTTTATAATTTTAAGGTATATGCGATTTTAGGGACTTTTTATCCAAAGAGTGCTAACGAGACCCTTTAATGACGTCAACCAAGTGTGTATTGTGTGGAGTTAAGAATATCCACAGTGCGCAAACCTAACGTGAACTCATCATCACTTCGTGCTTGCAGTAACTCCTCAGAGTCTCATATAGTCAACATTATTAAATACTGGTACCGACTACAAAAGAAAACAAAATAAAAGTTATTTTTGTATAATAAGTAAATATTATAAAAATATTGAATACAAATACAAATTCATAGGAAACGTGGATATTAGTTTTTTTAAGGTTTCGGTCATAAAGAGCCCTTACAACTCATAATAAATTATATAATTAATTTAATAGGCATAGTACATAGTAAGGAACATATTATTTGGTTACTTTGTAATCATAGCAATTCAAAAACAAAATCAGCCAATGTGTAAACGGATTATAGAAGATTGAATAGAAGACTGTTTCAAAAAGTAGTATTGTATAAAAATGATTAGAAAATATGAATGAATTGTCAGTCTAATTATTATTTGAAACGTTTAATAGTGGTAGTAAATATAACAAAATGAAAAGTGAATCCACACTAGGCAACATATTCTAAGAATTCTGGTGAACACATTAGTTACTACTTATACTTAGAATAATAAATTATAGAATAAACCGAGAAGCAGAGCAAAGCCGCATCGCCAAATTCATTTCCAATATTATTGTCATACACTCTAATAACTAACGCATAATAAGGCGAGTTCGGCCACATAGCCATACCGTAATTATTAAGACAATATAACAACGCGATGCGGATCGTTCCACCTAAATTGGCGCAAAGCATAAAAAGTATACTTAGGTACTTTTAGAAAAGTATAAGTTGACTCTAGTATAATAATGTGAAATAAAGTATAAGTTGGCTTAGAGATAATAATATGTGTATTTCATATTTATTTCTTTAGAAAGTGGTTAAGTGGTATAACTTGTATTAAATAAATTGATTTATTATTTCAATGTTGTTATAAATAATAATATAACTTTCATTCTATAAGTTATTATTCTAAGGCACTATGCTTATTTTATGAACATTTTTATTGTGATAACTTTTAGAATATGTTTTTAGAACATTGGTTTAACATTTATGTTGACGAGCATTATTATTATTTATTTGGTATCATTCATGTAGTCAAAATGCTAATAATATATTATCATAATAATATAAAAAACATGTTATCAAATATGAATGCGCTCTTAATATAATTAAATACATAATAATATGTATACAAGACGGCAAATATTACATCATAATATATAATTTATTTTAGAAATTATAAATCTTGTTAGGATTTTTTTAAATGATATTATACTTAAGACTGATTTTGCATGTGATATAATTGTCAAAATGGTGTTCAGTCGATATAACAATGGCCAGAATAATATAGGCAATATTAAAGCCAATAGTTAGCGTACCTGGGATGGGCCAGAACACTTCTTCTTAGGGTTTTTTGTGCTTGCCCCTTCCTTAGCGCTCATTTTACATCCTGGTCCCTGAATGTCTCATGTATGAGTATCAGTACATCCTTGATGGGGATGCGCCTATAGTTATCTGGTTCGGGGTATGCTTGTCCCAGTAGGCTCATTCTTCTCAGTCAGTCTTCAGTAGGTCGCAATAACTCATCTTCTTCCGTGTCTTCCATGAGAATAATAAACGTAACAATGACAAATCATACGTCTATCTTGCTTATATTCATTATGATCAGCTTTCATTCTACACAGCAATGTATTAAATTTAATTTTGTTTCTTAAAGGCATGTATGATCTATCAATATCAGCTGCACTGAAAAAGCGTGTGTAGATTCAAGTCTAAACTCCCTCTGCTCTGTGTAGAAAAGAGGAGACTCGCACCCAACAGTAGAACAACAAACTAAAAGCTGATGTTATACTGGCAATCATAGATAACATATGGATTGCTATTCTTACATCAGCTTTCAGATTGTATTTGGGACTTACATCTTACAGTTACATATTGGCTTTAATATTACGTATTTAAAATAGACATCTAATTCCTAATAATCCTCCACGTTAAGATATTATACTTAATATTTAAATATTGGTATCATTGTATGTCTATCCGAAACTCACGAACAACTAGTCCAATTCCTATGCGATTAACCAAACGGTAAGGCCATCTCCGGTTAACCCTGTCCTTCTACTCTTAAATCTAGTACAATAGGTAAAACAGTGGCTTAATATACCTACAGCAAGTAACGCACCTAAGGTCTTTTATCCATATGGCATACAATTTGTAGCAAATTGTAAGATCACGCAAATTTTATCTAGCAAACTTTTTGCTCAGCTACAGATTACAGGGAAACGTGGAATAATGTTTATCCAGCAAAACCTACGCTATCGTGTTAGTATGTAAATACTGTTCAAATAGTGACACAGTGTAGGAAAATGACAATGTGACTTCAGCGGTTGATATTAATGTTATTAATACATTTTTGCTAGGCAAATAATTTGTGGCAAAGTGTAAGTGCCTCCTTTTAATACACAATCCACACCGAAGATGACAAACAATTATCAAAGTATTTGTCTACCCTAGGTGCTTTTGGGTACATTCACAGATACAGCATTGATACAGTTACAATATCTCGAAAAAGCACATCCTCTACAGGCAAAACAGAACTGGTTAGATTCTTACAGGTTTTGCTGAATAATTCCTAAGGTCTAAGTCAAAAACATATAAAGTGAGCCACACTAAATCCTCTTATTAGAGTCAGTATGATTATGGTTATTGTGTAAATGCATGTCTATGATGACTTCATCCGATGCTATGGACTTTTTCCTGTCGATGCTGATGTCCACGTCTGTGTTTGGAGTCAAGCCGTTTGAGTTGTCCTGGAAATTGAATTTCTTTAATCAGTCGACTTCAAAATATTTATCATAATGGAAAACACGCGTAAGAATCTCTATTCTTACTAGACTTTTTCAAGACTCGCTAGCGGGACTCGCTCTAGGGAACCAGGCCATTACGTAGAATTAACAGACACAAATTACACTCAGACTAGGAAGAAGCATTTATAACTCACACAAACAGTTTTGTCTTGTGTAAGAATCGAACCCACAAATTTCGGCTTAGCAGTCAGGGTCACTAATCACTAGACCAACAGGCTAGTCAACAGTGGATAGAGGTTTAATAATCCTGATAAGGACACTTAGGTAGCCCTTGAGGGCCTTTGTAGGGTTTTTGAGTCTTTGTCGAACGTATATTCTGCTGTACGTACCGCAGTGAGTGCGTCACAGGCCATCAGCTCGTTCTTAGACAAGTGCTCAACCACAGCAGCCGCGTAGCAGTCGCCCAACATGTTGTTGGTAGTACGGATACGGTCTCTGAAATTTTAAGAAAATATATGTAAAGAATTTTAGGGAAAATAAAAAAAATGTAGGACAGTAATTTGTTTTGCTTATCGCGTATTTATGTTAGCTTGGTTATATTTTTGTTAAAAAAATGATATCAGCATCTACACCAGCACCTGACGTGACTAAAGCACTATTTGATACTTGTAATTTTGTAGTAATGAAACTTAATAGACTCCCATATCAACTGTAATTAATCATCATCCCAAAACCTACGCTATGATAACTCGCTCACTGAAAAATTATTGATATGAAAATCAAGCAAAATTTTGTCATTAAGTAGCCATTGAATCAAATCAAATCAATTATTTATTTGCTAGAAATAAATTATTATGACAAAGGTAAGATCTTATATAACCTAGTTGTTATTGTATTCTGGTTGCAAGCAAGCGAGCAGATTTTTAACATTTTAATACAGCAGTTACTATTCTTATCATATACATATTGATTCTTCATCATCATCTCAGCCAAAAGACGTCCACTGCTGGACATAGAACTCTCTCAAAGATTTCCACAACATTCGGTCCTTTTTTTTTTTTGAGCTAACCTAATCCATCGGCTACCCGCGACCTTTACCAGCTCATCGTCACACCTTGTTGGACCCACGCTGCGTCTTCCATAATTTAATATTAATTCTTATGGTTCATAAATTCCCTACTATAGTAACATTCTATTTGGATCCATTTTGTTAATCAGTCTTAAACCTTGCAATCGTTCAATTTCATAGAAATGTATTTGTGACGAGATGGTTGATATAATAGGTTCTGAACCCGAATCTCGTGAGCCTCATTCCAATTTTAGCGTCATCCAAGAAAATTATTACTTCTTGTAATTAGAACACTCTACTAGCTATCGTTACTAACAAAAGAAACTTACACAAGCCAATCAACAGCAAACAATAAGGAAACATCGTGCGTAGGCGCATCTACGGCAGCCAATACTACCAGGAGAAGTACCATAGCAGCGGACGGTACTGACGCTGAAGATACTGATGCTGCTGTTGACGTTAAGCTGAAATTAAGACAAAATAAGTCAGATTTAGATAAGACAAGTTTTGAACTTGGATCGAAAGATAATAGTTCAGCTACCTAAATGTTAATTCTGTACATCCCACAACATCCAGAAACCTCATATCTATATTAATATTATAAAGCTGAAGAGTTTGTTTGTTTGGTTAAACGCGCTAATCTCAGAAAGTATTGGTTCGATTAGAAAAAAATCTTTTTTTGTTGAATAGTGCATTTATTCAGGAAGGCTATAGGCTAACAACATAGATATAACATCACGCTTTGATCAATAGGAGCGGAGCAGTAGTGAGATATGTTGCAAAATCGGGGGAAATATTCCAAATTACCACGCGGGCGAAGTCGCGGGCGACCCCTAGTAAATTTATTAAAATGGACGTATTTGCATTATTAACTGGCATTGAACCAGCTTGCGTGGATTAATGCCTAAGCCTTCTTGATAGAGGAGAGCAGAGTAACGAGTAACTAGCAAACATTAAACGCCTGATACAGTATTCATCGCAATTCACCGAAATGAAATGTTGCATCTAACCATAAGCAGACTTTTCGAAAATATCCTACTAATTAGCTGAGAGTTAAAGAATAATAAGTCCACTTTTTTTAAATTCTTTTTTTCGTGCATTTGGATTCCTAAATGTGTAATCTAGAGCGTGGTAAAAAGTAATAAGTCCTATCGACAATAGTTTTTAATTTATTCAAAATAAAACAGTAAGAAGTCAATAGAAGATTAATTGTTAAATTGTAATAAGTCCCCTTATGATTGTTTACCTGCCGCATCGGGAGAGAACTCGATACAACAGTTAGATAATAAGTCCAAGCGCGCTGCTCGCAGCGCCACTGGAGACGGACTTGTCACTACTTACCTCGCAACTGTTTGCACATATTTAAGTGTGAAAAATCCCGCCCAGGTCTTAAGCTTCTCTTAAAGCTCACCGTGTAAAGTTTTAGATTTGGCGCTTGTTATTCTTTACCTCTCAGCTACAATATTATAAACGCGAAAGTTTGTAAGTATGGATGGATGGATGTTTGTTACTCTTTCGCGGAAAAACTACTGAGCGGATCTGGATGAAATTTGGTACAGAGATAGATTCTGGTCTGGAATAACACATAGGTTACTTTTTCAGCTATAACCGACATCCACGCGGGCGGCGCCGCGGGCAACATGTAGTTTTAAATAAAAACTGGAAACTGATATTGTTACGAGTAAATTTTGTATACTACTTGGGCATACGCCCCGCCTGATGTTAAACAGTTACTCGTACCGTAGCTTATGAACGCTTGCAATACCAGAGGTATCAATTGCATGTTCTCGACCCACTATTTTGCACCAGGACCTTATGATGGAGTCGAATAGGATAGAAAACGTTTAGAACGCATCCTTGAATGAGCGCTGGAGACCTGTACATACAGGAACACAAATTCACCGCTGTGTATAGTTACTTGGCTGTGGTATTTTGTAAGGTGGAGGTACTTCCCTAGTCGGGCTTGCTGGCTAATATGGTGCCCTACCCATCTTATATCATATCATGTATACAAATGAATTATCACCTGTCTGTTGACTGCTGGGTTCACGTCCACGGGAAGATAAATATTTCATATTATTATGGAAAATCTGGGCTGAATGTACTTACAATATAGTAGCAAGCTGGGCAAACCCAAGATGCAAGTTGTTCATCTGACACACGAACATACTAGCCACAGCTAAGAAGAGAGCTGTTCCATCCATGTTGATGTTACATCCTATCGGTAACACGAAGCGAGTGATTCGACTGTCTATTTGAAGAGGTCCTTCCATTGCTTTGAATGTTACTGGTAGAGCCGCTGCACTGGAAATTGGTAAAATAGTTGTTTTGGTAAATGGTGTCAGTACTGCCACTCTAGACAAGTGGCAACAATCGAATTGAATAGAATAGAAAGCTACGGATGAGATTTTACATAAGTTTAGGACATAATGACATAGATAATATACATTTGCTTTTAAAACAGTCGGTGTAGTCAATATAGTTCCAAAAAAACATTTCACGTTATCTAAATAGGTAATACCTAATGTACTAAAACAAATAAATAACGTTTAATGCAATGCAAATTTACATATTTTTTTTGTTATTTATACTTTAACAGTAGAATATAATAGGAATACAACACCAAAAGTGATAGAGGCAAATAAAGTAAGCCAAAGGAATGAAAGGTAGGGTAGACAAGCCAATAGATAATACCCTGTTTCTACTGTTTTTTGTTTTATTTTTTATTTATTTAACTTACACAAAAGTATATTGGCGGACTTAATGCTAAAGGCATTCTCTACCAGTCAACCATTAAGGGTGGTGCAGAGATAAATAAAAGTAGGTGCATTCGAAGTAAACAAGTTAAAAAGAGAGATAAATAATTTTAAAATATACATACCAAAACCATGCACATATACAATAAATGTCTAATTCTAATTTTTACTACAAACAGAATCCCTGTAGGTATCTACTTATTAAATTCTAATAAGGTGACTTACTTTTCCGATTGTATAGATAAAACAGCATAAGTGTTTGACGTAAATAAATATACTTACACCTAGAACGTGCAGGAGGAACATACTTACGTGGATGCAGTAGCTGAAGCAGTAAGCATAGCGTGAGAGAGTCCCCAGTAAAACTTGTAGGGATTCCGCTTCAAGAACAGAAAGTATAATAACTGCATCACAATCAGCTGGTAGAAGAATACACCCACGGTAACTGTCGCTATGAACCAGGCTAGTTGTGACATTACTTGAGCTGAAATGAGATACAAACACCATTGGTGAATATTGGTTGTTAAGATGATGATTTAAGTACGATTTCCATCAACCGGGCCGCGCCCGATTAAAAACCAACTTCCACATAACTTCTATATACTACTCAAGTCATACTTAGAAAATAGAATCTTCCGAGTAAAAATTAATGACTCTGTCTCGGAGTTCTACGACATCCAAGCTGGAGTTCCTCAGGGATCTGTCTTAGGCCCAACACTGTACCTAATATACACAGCTGACATCCCAATTACAAACAATGTATTATGTGCAACCTTCGCTGATGACACAGCGGTCCTTTGTAACAACAAGAATCCTAAGACGGCTTCCCGAGTGTTAGTTCCGACGCCATGGCCCGCATTCTCTCAGGCCGAGCGGAGCCAAACGGACACGACCGCAGCTGAGTGCCGCGGCGCCGTCCACGTGCTCGAGTAGCTGACCGTCTGCGGATCAAATCGAGTTCCAAGAAATATAAATTCCATGCAAAAATGAAACTTAAGTATTGGATACAAGACTGAATTTTCTTTAGCACAGTGTAAAATACGCTCCGGCGCGGCCCGTTTGTTGGAAATCGTACAATAAACATAATTATTATATTATGAAACAGGGCAATCTAATAGGACTTACTAAACTTCTGTAAGGCACGCTTAGCAGCAATTGCTTTTGCAAACTCCGATGACCCTCAGAAGTTTTAAGTAACGTACTGTCCTGAACTTCACAGACAAATTTAAATCTATACTAATATTATAAAGCTGAAGAGTTTGTTTGTTTATTTGGATGAACGCGCTAATCTATAAAAAGTATTTTTTTGTTGAATCGTGCATTTATCCAGGAAGGCTATAGGCTATATACATCACGCTATGATCAATAGGAGCGGACCGGTAGTGAGATATGTTGCAAAATCGGGGAAAATATTTCATTACCACGCGGACGAAGTCACGGGCGAACCCTAGTTAAGTATAAATAAATTATCAGACTTCATCCAGTTCAATCATATTATATGAATAAAATAATAGCAACACATTATATTATATGTCCCACTGCTGGGCACCGAATGCCTCTCCTCTATCAAGAGAGAGAGAGAGAGAGAGATGGTTTAGGCCTTAAAATCATGATGCAGTAGTTTTTACCTAAGTTTGACCAAGCAATCCCTATCCTCATAACATTTGATGTAAGTAATAGTTATTTCAAATCAATTATTAAACTGCATTGTGGAATGACATCAAACAGTAACATGATGATGAACTTGGACCCTCATAAAATCCCCACACTCAACGAGAACATTGGCGCAATTGGAACAATAAATTGTCATTCGGATTCACTGATGGATCTAAGAGACCGCGTTCGTTTATCACACTTAAAAGGGACTGTTTTATAGTATACGACAACATTAAATTATATAAAGGGTCATTCTTTACACATATACTAAGGCAACATAAAATATATGAAGTATGTATGTACCGTGGAGCATGAGCTACCAACGACGCATCTTCGTATACACTGCATAGTTACAAAATGTTATGACGATTCATTCATTCATCTCAACCCATAAACGTCCCACTGCTGGGCACGGGTCTCCTTCAAACATATGGAGCGATATTAGTCTACTATACCACGCTGGCCAGACGGGTTGGTATAGAGTTTTGTTTCGAGTTTTCCCTCTCTTGCGGATATTGTCTGCTAGACTTGCTCCCTTAGTCGACTCTTACGACACCCTCGGGATGGAAGGGGGTGGTGACATTTGTATTCTTAATCCGTCACCACACGGACAATAATGACGATAATAAAATATAAATAATAATCCTACTGAAAGTTTTCAATCTGCAGTAAAGGTTCAATAAGAGTGTAAGAGCTCGTAGATAAATAGTAGCAAATCAGACAGACAGATCTGCAAGCTTAAGCTACGTTTGCTGTACGTGGATGAGTCTCAATAACTCTTATCGTCATGTCACGTCGAATAGCTATTCCATCTGACTGTGAGAGTGAGGAAATAGAAAACATGCTTATATAATATTTACGCACATAATTGCGCACTGTATTATATTACTACTAGTTGTTGTCTGCGGTTTCGCCCGCGTAGATTTCGGTTATTGCGATAAAAAGTACTATAATCTATTTCTGTGCCAAATTTCATCCGGATCCGTTCAGTAGTTTTTGCGTGAAAGAGTATCAAACATCCATACATTCTTACAAACTTTCGCGTTTATAATATTATATATAGTAAGGCTTGAGATTGGAAGCCGTGAATAAGGTCTATCATATAGTACCGAAGAAGATTAGACAGCTAAGCAGCTAAAATAATCTTACCAACATCATTTACTCCAAGAATCTTGCCAGCGATGACACTGCTAACCCCTATTGGGGTAAACCACATGACTCCTGTCACCATCTTCATAATGACTTCGAAGATTGCTTGGAAGAAGTCTATCACCACCTGACCCTTAGCTCCCAACGTACCGAGAAGACTGCCGAACACCAAACAGAAGAAGACCAAGCCTAAAGTATTAGTGCCTGATCTGGAAAATAAATATTATTTATTAGGACTGCACAATGTTATTAGATTTTTTCTAACTTTGGTAGATACGGCTCTTTATAAGCAGTGTTACGTGTTTACGTGTTTAAAAAAAGACAACTCCCGCTCTAGAGAACAAGCTCTGTGTCGCGGGGGACTTTACAAACATACAATTAACGTGCACAAATTACACCCAGACTCAGAACAATTCTTTGTGGGTCACACAAAGTTTTGTCCTGTGTGGGAATCGAACCCACAACCTCATGCACAGCAGGCGCATACTGCGGCCACTGGACCACCGAGACAGTCGAAGTAAGAAGGTCTCGTAACTAATATAATGCGCCATAAACATTGTTATTACCAATCTTAAGACCCAGTTTCCATTGCTGCATAATAGCATTTCCATAAGGATCTCTTCTGACCTTACGCAATAGTAGAAATAATTACCTAGCTGAGTACTTTTATTTTGCTTTGAGTGACTATTTTTATCTGTGGTCCTCTTTGCAATGGAAATTCGTTAGCTTAAAATTTGACCATTGTTCAATCTTCCTTAACTCAATATTTTTTCATTCATTTTAAATTATTGCGTTACCTATTTTTCATTTGCTTTATGTTTTATGTTCTTACATAATTATGACTTAATTGCAGCAATTCAGTCATGATTAAAAAAAATATTTTAATTAATCATAATATAATTTAGTAAGGACTTACCTGTAAGCCACAACTCGTACCAAAGTAGGTAAAGTGTCGTTTTCAGAGACATTTCTTGCAAATATATTTGGTGGTTGTGCATACACTGTATGTGCCTGCTGAAATGCTGCCTGTACAATATTGTCCGGGAAAATGTTTCTGTAAGAGATTAGACGTGATATTATTTGTGTGATATTACAATTTCAAAGTACACTAAAATAGTTATAATACATTTTGACAAACCATCTTGATACTTTATCAAATTTGCGGCCCATACCAACTTATCACAGGTTAAACAAAATTTTAACCCGTTTAGAGATTTAATTCCAAAAACACACATCTTAAGCACAAAGAAGCTATTGTACAAAATTTAAAGTTTATAGCCCCAGCGGATTAAGTTCTTCGGTAACGAATTAGTTAAGACAAGTAATTACATATGTATATGTGTAACTATGTTTAACTAAATGCATGCATTTAAAACGACATAAGGCAGAAAAATATGTAAGAAGTCTCTATTGTAAAGAACCTTTTCACAGTGAATTGAAAGTTACATTACACGCAGTCTTGTAAGAATTAGAGCACGCGGGGATTATCGATGGCAGTCATGGTAGTGCAGCGCTGCGGTATATCAAGGTGCAAGTTTTATGTCCCTATAAAGTCGATAGTTGGCATGTTTAGATAATATTCTTCTTAAATATTAATATCACAGCATTTATTAATTCATCATCATTATGTTTTATTATTATCTCAGCCGAAATACTTTCAATGCTGGAAATAGGCCTCTCCCAAGACTTGTGGCTAATTAAAGAGTTTAGTTTCCATAGGCTGACATCCTTACGATTACCTCGACCTTTAAATTCAAAGCAATCAAAATTCATTTTGTAAAAAGTGATCTTAGTAAACATCCTTCATAAAGAGCTAGAAATGTTTTGTGTAGAAACAAATGACGCATAGAACTTTATGACTCTTTGGAAGTAGTGAAGAAATGATGAAGATATTAACTCACGGAACGAAATGTTGATTACAAATATCATGAAATGCGATAAGTAAGGTCAAAAAGAAAATAAACATTTCTAAATGTGGTTTTGTAACAAACAAATTACTTCAAAAATGTTGTTTTAATAACTTATGCTGAAAAGATTTATATGGATGTGACCCAAGCTTTCCGTCAAAAAATATTTTATATTTTAGTTGTCAATATTATAATAGTATATTATGAATTATTTGAAACGTTATTCTACAAAAACAAACAAAAAATATAGGAGTACCTGCCAATATCCAGAATACTATCCAATATACTGTGATCCTTTTTTCTTCCAACAGTCAATACAAAATCTTCTCTTATTTCAGGCTTTCCGGGATGAATTAATATGGCCAGCAAAATCCCAAGAAATGCATTAAACATAGACGTCAAGATAAAATATAATAAAGTTCTGACTGCAATTTTTCCACTCATCTTAGCATTGAGGGATGCTGAGCCAGCTATAAGACTGGCGATGATTAAAGGCAGTATCATCAGCTTTAACAGCCTCATAAAGAGTTCTCCTGGATATGATATAATAATCAATGCATCTGGACCTAGGTTAAATGATCGGAAACCAAGACCTAGAAACAGAGAATTTTAAAATATTAGCTATTTATTATTTAGAAAAATGACATATCTAAATTTGTTTTTTTTTGTAAATAACTACGAGAAATATGTTTTACCTACGTGTAGGTTATTATTAAACATCAGTTCAAACAAAGGTATCGGTTTATCAAACCATGAGTTGATTTGAAATTTAAAGTACCGATGACAATGCACACACGACCATAAAATTGTTTAAGTTTTTACTTGAATTTTGTTGATAATCACACTTTAATGCAAAAATTTTGCATCGAAATCGAATCACAAAAGACTTGCTCAGAGGTTATAACTGCATCAAATTCACTCCTAAAATATTTTTGTCTTGAAATATTTTGGCGAATAAATCCTATTTATATTTCAATATCAACGAATAAAATTGACATTTTAAACATCATTTATCTCAACGACTGTATTATTCATAACCATATGCACTTTCATACAAAACTCTCAAATGCACTTTCGAAATAGGTCATATTCATTATATCTACAGACTATATTATAATAAGAGAAACAATTCTCACCTACACCAATTCCCAGGAGTACTCCAAACAGGGTCACCACCAGCATAATATTATCAACAAGAAACTTTTTCACACCAGTTGGTTCGACTGGTGCAGACCGGTCTTCGGTGGTCTTCGGCCCCCTGTCGCCGGGGCCCATCTTCGCGAACAAATATTCTGAAAAACGTTCACTTTTCTCCATCACAGGTGAAATCGGACTTCACAGCCCAGATCCCTAGACCTGGTGATGTACTACCCCTTCAATATACTCTCACCACTCTTTCAAAAGTTAACACTGAGAAGAATAAAATAGTCCCTAGTTTCGCATTTCAAAGCGATAATTATCGTCATAAATTACTCATATATATTTGTCTTTAATAAAAAACTATAGTTTCTTTTATAAAAATGTGTTATACATATTTTTTCTGTTAGAATATCGTCTAGAATCGGAGAGTTGTACGCTTTTGTTCCGCAATCAACTGATTCTGATGGAACACTAACCCACAGTATATCTTTTGCCTCTCACTATATAGCGAATGCACCGAGTTCAGCAGCATTACAAACAAATATTTCATGATACATTACAGTTTTAGTCAAAGACGTTTTGGATTTAAGCTCACTGGAGCAGCAATGTATATTGATTCTGAAAACTTGTCGTGTTAACTCAAGTGACGCAAGAAGCCATGTTTACTGCTGCGCGCGCACCCATCGATTGGTCTTCCATTCACTTAGTTATATTAAATTTCTATAAATAGATTATTAAATTGTGGGCATTATAGTTTTGCACAGGTATTAACAACACTATGCAATTATATTTGTTCATATATTTAAAAAAAATTGCACTCCGGGAGTGCCGACAGAAGTTAAAACACTAGACAAAACAGTTGGTGTCCTACCTCTCTTAAATCATCTCATTAGTTTAGTAGAACGATTACTTTACTAAATTTAATAACGTTTATTTTCTAACCTTATATACATATATATATATAAATGAATCCCTATTTCCCTTGGTCACGGCATCACGCGTGAACGGCTGGACCGATTTAATAATTATTTTCGTGTTGTGTTTGTTATTGTCAGGAGAAGGTTCTTATATAAAAAATGAAAGTTGGGCTAAAAATAGTTTAACCCTGACGAAGCGTGCCGCTAGTTGAAACAATATATTTTGGTGTACCTATAATTACAGGCGAAACCTAAAACAAAACTATTTTTTTATTATTTACTATTTAATTATTTTTTTAATTAATTTAAATACTTTTCAATGAAATTTTCTATTCTATTTACTTTATTTATATAATTAGAAACATGTCCTCACATTTACAATTAAAATACCAGTGTTTGATAGTAATGACAGCAGAATATAATTTAGTTTAACATTTTTATCAGTTCAATGGCCTTTTTTTTTCTTTTTATTTTTAAAACAACTCCCGCACTAGAGAACAAGCTCTGTATTGCGGGGGACTTTACAAACATACAATTAACGGGCACAAATTACATCCAGACTAAGAACAACTCTTTGCGAGTCACACAAAGTTTTGTCCTGTATGAGAATCGAACCCACAACCTCGTGCACAGCAGGCGCATACTGCGACCACTGGACAACCAAGGCAGTCAAAGGCCGACCCAAAATAGTTTGTTGGGAGTTCTTTTTTTTTATTCTACTTAGGTGCCAATCAAACTTACGGCCATCCTGATGTTAAGCAGTTACCTTGCAATACCAGAGGTATCACTTGCATGTTGGCGACCATTTTTAAACCTAGGACTTTAAGATGGAATATCCTTGCGATAGGAAGATGTTTCTTTTCAAACGCTTCCCTAAATTATCGCTGGAGACCTGTACTCAGACACAGGAACACAACTACACTGCTTAGTGTAGTTATTTGGCTGTGGTCTTCCCTCCCTAGTCGGGCTTGCTCACTAGTATAGTGCCCCACCTTTCTTATAATTTCTTATGTTGATTCTAATGTCAACCCTGTGTCAGAGCTACTTTTCAGATTAAAAAATATAAAAAAATTACACACGAATTGATAACCTCCTCTTTTTGAAGTCGGTTAAAAATATATTTTTGCTTAAGCTAAAATTAATCCTACTAATCTATACTAATATTATAAACGCGAAAGATTGTAAGAATGTATAGATGCTTGTTACTCTTTCACGCAAAAACTACTAAACGGACCTGGATTAAATTTGGCATATAGATAGATTATAGTCTGGAATAACACATAGGCTACTTTTTATCCCAGAAAAAACTCTGTTCCCGAGGGAATGTACGCACGGGCGAAGCCGCGGGTGGAAGCTAGTATTATATATATATAAATGAAAGTTTATGTGGATGGACTTTAGTTACTTTTTCACGCAAAAACTACCGAACGGATTTTATAAAACTTTACAGTATCTGTTTATATTTTATTAAAAAAAAAAATACCACGCGGACAAAGTCGCGGGCAAAGCTTATGTTAAATATTGCAACTTGATTACAGTAACGAGTATCATGAAAAGCAATTGTCAGAGACAGTAATAATAGGGCAGCAATTGAAAACAATGAAAAGGACTGATCAATAAGTGCATGCAACAATTAATTGGGGTTTATGGTCAATCAAAGCCGGGACTTGTTGTTATACCATACATCTAAACTTAATATATAAAGATTTAAGTTTTTGTTTGTTTGTCACGATTTAACTCAAAAACTACTGGACCGATTTTACAAATTCTTTCACAATTAGAAAGCTACGTTATCTGCGAGTAACATCCTTACTAATATTATAAATGTGAAAGTTTGTAAAAATGGATGGATGGATTGATGTTTGTTACTCTTTCACGTAAAAACTACTGAACGGATCTAGATGAAATTTGGCACACAGATAGATTATGGCCTAGAATAGCACATAGATTACTTTTTGCAGCGATAACCGAAATCCACGCGGGCGGAGCCGCGGGCAACAGCTAGTAGGCTATATTTTATTAAATTATGGGATCCTCTCGAAAACTAAATAAATTTAAATGTTCACCCGGGTGAAATTGGGATATGCTGCTAGCCATTTACATAATAAAAACTAGTGGCCCGCCCAGACTTTGACCTGGTTCAACTATTGTCAGCTTAACTTTCTTTTTTTTACATAAGAACCTTGCCTGACAATAACGAACATAGCACAAAAAGAATTAGCGAAATCGGTTAAGCTGTTCTCGAGAATTGCGCTTAGCAACACATTCAGCGATTCATTTTTATATTATAGACTAGCTGTTGCCTGCGGCTCCGCCCGCGTGCATGTCGGTTATCGCTGCAAAAAGTCTAAATCCTATTGTTATTCCAGACCATAATCTATCTCTGTGCCAAATTTCATCCAGATCCGTTCAGTAGTTTTTACGTGAAAGAGTAACAAACATCCATCCATCCATTCTTACAAACTTTCACATTTATAATATAAGTAAGGATTATTTAAAACTCACCGATATGTGAAGAAGCTAGTACCAGTTAATGATACAGTTTCACTGACACGATTGAAATAGCCTAAAGCTATAGCAGGAAATGTTCGCGACACCATTATTATAGTCTTTATAGCTGACCCAGCAAACGTTGCTTTGCTACTAAAATAGTAATAGGGGTCGATCGTAGAGGGGTGAAAATTAAGGGTCGTATGTATTTTTTAATGCTGAATGACAAAAAAATAAAAACAAAAAACTTTGTCAAAAAAATTAAAAAAAAAATTAGGGGTGGACCACCCTTAACATTTAGGAGGATGAAAAATAGATGCTGTCCGATTCTCAGACCTACCCAATATGCAGACAAAATTTCACCAAAATCGGTCAAGCCGTTTCGGAGGAGTCCAAAGTTGAACACTTATGACACGAGAATTTTATATATAAGATATTACATAGCATGGGTACTGTGACATTTGACATTTGAAAATAAATATCAATGAAAATGATAGACAATTAAATTAAAACCTATCGATTGAATACTCTAGGCTTTTGATCCATTCAATTAGCCTATTGGTTAAAGGTTGATTCATTTTTTTCAACACAACTTCCGCACTAGAGAACAAGCTCTGTGTCGCGGGGGACTTTACAAACATACATTTAACGAACACAAATTACACCCAGACTCATAACAACTCTTTGTGGGTCACAAAGTTTTGTCCTGTGTCAATCGAAGCCACAACCTCGTGCACAGCAAGCGCATACTGCGGCCACTGGACCACCAAGGCAGTCGATTCGATCATTTTCTTTCATTTTCATTATAAAATGTTAAACGTCACAGTAGCCATGCTATGTGAAATAGTCTATAGTATTACTCTTTTAATATTATGGTGACATCATAAAAATAATAATATAAATAACTTTTTTTTTTTTTTTATACTACCAAGGTGACAAACAAGCATACGGCCCGCCTGATGGTAAGCAGTTACCGTAGCCTATGGACGTATGCAACACCAGGGGTGTCACTCACGCGTTGCCGACCCTTTAAAAACCTTATAACTCCTTTCTTGAAGAACCCCATGCTATAGTCTTTTGGAAAAACCTCGGCAGGTTATATTAAAAAAAAAAACTTTTTTTTTTTTAATATAAGCTTTTTTATAATACTTGGGTGGCACACAACCGGTCGTCTAACCGGCCTATGTCCAGCAGTGGACGTCTTGTGGCTGAGATGGATGGATGGATGGATTACTCTTTTGCATTATTATGTAAAAGAAACTCAAAGCATTAAATGCAATATTGTCAACGGCTTTACAAGTATCTATAATTAAAAGCACGTGCCAAGATCAGAGCGTGCCAATTATAGACAAGAACAGTGCATGCCAGGTTGAAACTCCCATTACAAGATCAATGATCTTATTATTTAAATTTCTTTGAATAACAATGATATAGTGAATTATTATTGAATGAACTGAATTGATATAGAATATAAACCTACTAATATTATAAACTAGTTGTTGCCCGCGGCTTCGCCCGCGTGGATGTCGGTTATTGCGATAAAAAGTAGCCTATGTGCTATTCCAGACTATAATCTATATGTATGTTAAATTTCATCCAGATCCGTTCAGTAGTTATTGCGTGAAAGAGTAACAAACATACATCCATCCATACATCTATACTCACAAACTTTCACATTTATAATATTAGTAGGATGTGAAAGTTTGACGATGTATAAATGGATACATCTGATGGATGGTTTGTTACTCTTTTCACGTAAAAACTACTGAACGGATCTAAATGAAATTTAGTATAAAGATATAGTCTGGAATAGCGAATAGGCTACTTTTTATTGCGAAAACTGACATCAAAGCGGGCGGAGCCGCATTCAACAATTAGTGTAATAATAATAATTTTGAATAGTATAGTATATGCTATATACATTTTATTGCTTTTTCCGGATTCAGGTTTTATTTTTCAATTATTATTGGACACTTGTAGTAGATAATTTGACAAAAGAGGCAGAAATTTACAAAATGATTACAAACCCTATTCAATATACATACCTAATACAAGACTAGCTAATCAAACATGTTTTTTTTCCGTTTAAAGTTTTTTCCTATTTCACAGCCGACATTTTAATCCTTTTACTAAAATAAATACGCAACAATTTATGCTACCTATTTATATGCAATTAAATTTCACTTTTATTAGTTATAACTTATAATTTTAACGACGTTTAAATAAATTCGACGTTTAAATAAAGGTTGACTGGTAGAGAATGCCTTTGGCATTAAGTCCGCCATTGTACCATTATGTTGTGCAAGAAGTTTTAAATAAATAAATAAATTCAGTATCGACATGCCGCCAGTTTTACGTTCGCCGGCATTGATTACTCTAGTCGGCACTTTGTTTTTAATCTTTTCTAACAAGAGTTTTAAGTATAAAAGATGTAAGCAAAATCTAAGAATGAGTGAGTTGTGGTTGACTGTTTTTTTTTATTTATTTGGGGGCAATTGAGAATTAATGTTATGTAGTTGTACAATATCGACTGCCGTGGTGGTCCAGTGGCTGCAGTATGCGCCTTCTGTGCACGAGGTCTTGGGCTCGATTCCCACACAGGACAAAACTTTGTGTGACCTACAAAGAGTTGTTCTGAGTCTGGGTGTAATTTGTGTCCGTTAATTGTATGTTTGTAAAGTCCCCCGCGACACAGAGCTTGTTCTCTAGTGCGGGAGTTGTCTTTATAAAAATAAATATCGTTTCAATAACTTTCGGGGGGAATCAACACTAACCCGTCTGTGTAACGAATTTTTTTTTAGGTTGTGATTAAACATCAAAAAATACCCAATAGTCAGACATAAAAATTTAAAAACATGTATGATGTGATGAAAATATCAAAATAGTGCATTTATCGAGGATGGCTATAGGCTATACAACATCACGCTATGATCAATAAGAGCGAAACAGTAGTGAGATATGTTGCAAAACCGGGGAAAATATTCCAAATTACCACGCCGACGAAGTCGCGGGCGACCCCTAATAATATGATATATAGCCCATAACGTAACGATATAATAGCAGCCCCTTTAGACAAGTGGTAGTCGAATCAAACAGAATGGAAAGCAAATGTTTGGGATTGAATAAAAGTATTCGATATTATGCCGTAAATTTTTTAAGTGAAATGAAATTGGTAGGAGCTATAATATTTAAGAATTTTTTATATTACTTAGGTGGCAAGCAAGCATTCGGCACACCTGATGTTAAGCTAATGTTACCTTAGCCTATGGACGTTTGCAAAACAGAGGCATCACTTGCGTGGTCACTTGCCTGAGATAGGGTAGGAAAACCTTTCTTTTAAAACGTATTCCTAACCGATCGAGACTTTTTGTTGACTTGTTGTAGTTTTTTGGCTGTTTTTTTGTGAGGTGGAGGTCGGGCTTGCTTGCTAGTACATTGCCCTACCTCTCTTTAATATAATAATATCTTAAATTCGTGATTGTACCGTAATATGTATCTATAGTTTGTGCTGAAATAAATGAATTGAATTGAATTTAAACATGATATTATTCTATTTTACTGTAGAAATGAAAGATATAAATTTATAGTTATATCAAATTATTTCGAAAATGCCTATATAACTGAAGAATATTAGTAATGTATTAAATATTTAAATTATTTACTTTGGTTATCGTTTTGCTCAGGTTCCTTGGATTCATTGTTGATCTGACCGTTAGGATCATTCCCACCAACCGATGTATCTGCGATATTGTCTATTATTTCAGATAGTTTTTCTGAGTTTGATGCTGAAACTTCATTAAACTTAGTGCTCTTCGTCTTACATCTTTGCTTACTTTTGCTTTTCAATTCTTTCAGTTTATCAAACTGAATCTGCAAAGCTTTAATTTCTTCTTTATTTTCTTTTAGGGATTCAATTTCAGTCTTCAGACCAGAAACTTTGTCAGTTAAGGAACCCAATGAGTGCTCTATAAATGTAATTGTAGACTCTATGTCCACGTATGTGGATCTGATCGATTTTAATTCAGTAATTTCTTGCTGAATAGTCTTTACATTTTCAATCAGAGGCGGCAGATTGTACATTTGTGCAGAGAGGTTCTTTAACTCCGACATTAAGCTTTCCACTGTTAAGGTAGGCTTACCACTCAAACGTGAGGTAGACAAGTTAGAAGCTGCAAAGGATTTGCAACTACAGCATTTCCTCGAAATTTTTCGATCACCTGATCTACGACATTTCGTCTCTGTAGATCCAACACGTTGCGGTTCACATTTACATATCTCGCCATCCTTAAGATCCGAGTCACATTTTAAACAAATGAACATTGTAACACAAGTAAGATAATTTTGGACACCGTTTGTGGTCGCGGACGTGCAGCGTAAGGTGTTACCGATTTAGGCTTTACCGGCTAACTGGTGTTCTTATAATGGTTTGCGATATTAATATAATAATGACATTACATCATCTGATTTGTCTAATATTTTTTGTTTAAAACGATCTAAACCATTGAATAGGTTATATTTATGATTATTAATCAACAAATATACATAAACATAATAAAAATAGGGTGATATTTTTATTTATTTACAGCGGTTCGATTTGAAGAGGGAAGTTATAGGTACCTTATAACAAAGGTGATTCCATCTTTTAATATTTAAGGTGGAGAAAAATATATAATCAGTGAAACTAAAACATAATGCTACCTAATTTTTGCAATGATGATAATGGCGACTTAGCAAATAATTCCCTACAAGATCGAATCTGAAACAAAGAGATCAGTAGAATACCCGAAGCAACCGAAAAAGCTCGAAGAGCTACCTCAATTAAGTGGCAATGGGTCAAGCACATAGATAGATAGAAAACTCTTTATTGTACACCAATTACATTTATGATACAGACATTATTCACATAGCTCGCAGAACTGATGGCCGTTGGGGCAGAAAGGCTCTAGAGTGGCAACCACGAACTGAAAGACGAAGCATTGGCAAGCCAAGGAAGGAAAGGAAGGCAAGGAAGGAAGACAAGGTGGACCAACGACCTGGTAAAAGTTGCGGGCAACCGATGAACGAGGTCGGCTTCGTGATCGGCGATCGTGTGTTGTGGAATTTCTGGGGGCAGGCCCATGTTTGGCAGTGGACGTCTTTGGCTGAGATGATCAAATAAATGCACGCTTATGATGCTAATGATGTGCAAGAGTATGGCCTTAACAATATACTTTTTTATTATCGTATACAACGGCACGCGGGAATAGGACATAATAGTTTTGTGAGTTTTAAGTCTCCGTCTGTTTCATTTGGAGGCAACAACTTGTTCATCTTATTAATCTTTTTGAGATATAATATTATTTTGTAACGCAATTGAATCCAAGGAAATAATGCATTGGCATATACCAAAATCATTGTCACGGAAATCTATTAAAAATATTGATAGCGTCATAATAGTGCTAATGCTGTAATTTAACGTGGTCCTTGCCGATTAGAACTTTTATTTAAACACAATAGCAACTAAACATTGAAGATTTTAAAACACAAGGCAGCAATTGAATAATTGAAACAAATTTTGTGTGATCTACATGGTATTATTATTTTTTCCAAGTGTAGAAACAAAACTAAAAAATATACAAACACTAGCTGTTGCCCGCGGCTCCGTCCACGTGCGGTGTTGGTTATCGCTGTTAAAATGCCTATGCCTATGTGTTATTCGAGACCATAATCTATCTCTGTGCCAAATTTCATCCAGATCCGTTCAGTAGTTTATACGTGAAAGAGTAATAAACATCCATCCATCCATCCGTCCATCCATCCATTATAATAGGATATACAAGCTTAACTAACATTTAGGGTTGGGCACGTGCAATAGATGCTCATTAAGTATAAGCGAAGCTTACGCCTGATCTCGCTCCAGGCGAGTCGGATTGCTGTCCTATCGGACACTAAGGCTAAGAGTAAAGAGTGCACTATAATATCGTCCACACAGATAGATAGTGTCTGTCGAGATTAACCTTCGGGTGTGAAATTTGGTTATAAAAACATTATTACAAGCGTTGCATAACCAGTTGCTTATCATAAGGCGTGTCAATATGCTTGTTTATCACCAGCGGACACAGGCGATGAGTTGTCATCTCTGTTTTATAAACTAGTGATTCAGCCCTACTTAAAACAATGGATACTGTACTCGCAGGTCTTAAGTACAGGGCACTGTTTAAAAAGATAACGTTAATACGTTATCTTTTTAAACGTCTATGTCAATAGTGTATTTTACTATACGAGCACCGGCGAACCCTTTGAATCAAATTTAGTTTTATATTACAAAGATGAAAGTAGATTTGACTTTATTCCTTTCTAAATGTAACTTTTTTATGATACTTACTGGGCTATCTATTTTTTCAGGCAAATACAAGTTGTTAAAATTAGAAGTGGTTGGAACTTAGAAAGGTGCACAAGAATTAAAATCTTTATTGGGATTACAGTCAGTGCTAAGATGTTCGAAATTTGAAACTCAATTTCTGTTAAGTAATTTAAAAAAAGTCAGATGAACCACCGGCTGAAGGTACGTTAATAAACTACTTCGGTACTTACAATATGGATATAGAAATAAAAGATGTATTTTTCAATGACTTACATCATTATGATTGTCTATGATGACACGGTACTATACTATATCACAATGTATATAACATGTGACCGATTCAAAACTATTTTTAGAACTGGCATCATGAGCAAACAGGAATTTGAAATAAATACATTCCAAGATAGGCTTTCCGGTACATAGCTAGAGAACTATTTGTAATTAATTTCATCATTTGAAATCTGAACACATTGACAGTCATCTTATTATGATTGTTTTTTGACACCAACGTTAAACGATCTAAAAACAATACTCTTTTTCGGCCCCAGTGTCTATTAAGGTATTCATTTCAACTCTACATAATATTATTAACTCTTTGTTTATTAACGAGTATCTATTGACTTAAAGCTGGTATTTTAGTAGGGACACACGTGGGTAACTTTACCATAAGATTTGCATTGGTTGTTAATTGTTCTACTAATAGATTCAAAAAATGTTAAGTTGGGTCAGAATCTGCTAATTTAGCTTACTAAGGCAATGGAGCTTCTATAAATGTCAAGGTGATGTAGCTATAGCTTACTGCAGTCAACAACTAACCTTGAATTTGAAGACACGAAAGGGTATCGATCTGTTACCCATCAGTCTAATGATAATCATCACGCAACTACTTATGTAACATGCTTTATTCAGAATGAAGTTCCACTGAAGTTAATTTAACGACTGAAATAAATTTAGTTTAACATTTTACGTCAAAATGGAAAATTACTGTCAATCCTATGAATAATAAACTTTTATTGTTGACGTCAGAACTGTAGTTGCATATAAACTGAACTTTATCAACATAGTCTTGAAGACAGATAAAACTGAAAGTAGTATAAGTTTTGATGACTTTTTAATTGAAAAAATGATTGCTAGTAATGTCGTCTGATATGGAGTTATGAACTCATAAATGTTCAAGAACAAAATAGGTAAACTGTTAATGAGTGAACAAAGTTTTGTTGCCAGTTCTTTTATTATGGATCTACTTCAGGGTTCAGTTATCTATCCAAGAGTAGGCTATAGAAAATTTGGCCGTTGTTCTTTATTTTTTTTTGATATCTGATGAGATACTACTTAATAATATTTTATTATGGTTATATTTTAGGTCTGTTTGGTCCGACGTGAGATTGTCATTGTGTAAAACATTAGCAACAAAATCAGAAATTTAATGGCGCAATGCTTAGGTTTTTAAATGTTTGTCAATAACTGCATGTGAACAGTTAAAATTTTGTTATAGATTTTGTTCATTTTAAGTGATAGAATTTATTTGCAGCAATGATCTGCTATATGTTGTTGATGTGTATGTTATTCACATCAACAAGAATGCAATTAAGGAAGCATACTACTCTAAAGGTAGAGAAATATATCATGTTGTATTCTTATTGCCTTTCTAACGGAACTAAATTGTTTATCTAGCAATGCGTATTGTATCTTTTTTTTTTTATATTCTCCCACAAACAAGGACAATTCAATACAAACCGCATGTTTTTAAAATATAAATCTCGTTATAATTCAACTGGTGACAGAATTATTTCTCGCATAGCGTCTACCCTCATATTCTGAGCAACTTTCAGTAATGCAAATTAAAAAAATAATTTAATGAATTTTTACATTATAAACTGTATTAAAAGTAATAAAATGCAAGAACTCACCTTTTATGTACTTAATTTTGGCTGATTGCAGCCAATAAGTAAAAAACTTTTCCACTGTCACTATTGCTTGTCCGTCTTATTTGAACAAATGAAGAAAATGCAACTGGTCGAAACTATTTTACTCTTCTTATTAGAAAATACACATTTTAAATTTGGAACGTTGGTTGATTGGTTGGCTCAGAAAATGTATTATTTAAAAAAAGTGCTCAACACTTTTTGCTAAGCATTTACGTTAGGAAATATTTAAACAGTTGATGTTTTTAATTCGTTTGGTAAATAAATGACAGTATTAAATCTAATACAAAGAAGTGGTGTGTGCTGACTTTTCTTGGCAACTAACGCTGCAACTGCATGAAGGTTATTTTAATCGACTGCCATTACTTATTGAACTTTTGTTGTAGGAACAAATATTTGCTTATTTTCGTCATGGAGCCGCGTAATTAAAACCGAGTGTGCACATTTAAAATGAAAATAATCTATATGTGAGATATCTACTTAAACCCAATATCAATGTACATAAATGTTGTACTATTATATTTATCGAATTTTACAATTAAAGAATATCAATAGATTAAAAATAATATAGATAGAATAATTAAATATTGTTTATTTCCATCAGATATTGTCAAGGTGGATCATGTTGGTGACAATAGCAAACTAATTGCATCCATTATAAGTAAATAAATTAACATATTCCATTTACAAAAAATATTTAATTTTATTAATTTACGATTGTTAAATTTATATCATTGAATTTAGCGCCATCTGTTAGAACTATGTTACACTAGTTTCACTACTATTTGATGTTGCAGACTTCATTTATGTATCAGTCTTATAATATAGCTATAGATGGCGCTGTTATTATATTAATAGTATACAATTCATTGACGATAATGACTAGCATCAATGTACTGTATTATATATTTATATAATAGCTGATAAATCAGCTATATCTGTTCCCTACGGTTTTGCCGGCGTTTAATTTGGATTTGGTTTCCTGTCACATTCTTCTTCTTATCGTTTGGTTAGTGGCCAACCTGGTTACAGAGTTTTTGAGATCGCCCATATTTAGGCCTCTGTCATGATCTAACGACTGTTAACAGTCGGGACCGATTTTTAACGTGCCTTCGAAGCACATTTATTAACTACCATGCTCCTTTCCCTGTCACAGTTACTGCCGTGCACCTTTAAGGTCGTTGCACTATATAACCTATAAAATTCTTTAAGTATCGTGCTATCAAATACATAAAGACAGACAAGCTCTTCACCTTTAATCCTACTAATATTATAAATGTAAAAGTTTGTTAGTCTGGATTAATGGATGAATGTTTGTTACTCTTTCACGCAATAACTACTAAACGGATCTGGATGAAATTTGGCATAAAGATAGATTATAGTCTGGAATAGCACATATTATATTAGTGTAGACTAACACAACTTGAATAATATACAAGGGCCTACGACGCCGCTGCTTTGTCTAAAGAATGCTTTAGACGTAAAGAATGCTTAAGACAAAACAGAAATCAATATTTCACTGTTCCAATAGAATAATAAAACTATAAATAACTTATGCACTTATAAAAATCCAGCTCTGTTAGATTTATCAAACGGCCAGAGTATTGTTAAAAAATATCTTATTACGAGATTAAAAAGAGAGAGTCACCTCTATTATACAGCGATAAACGTCGACAGCGTACTCAAAACCGTTGTACCTGATCGACTGAGTAGGGTGATATTATGGTACCTCATCACCATCACCATCATCATCTTAGCCAAAAGATCTCGAAACTAGGTCCTACTATTATGTATGCATTACCTTTTTTAACGTTGTTCTATATTAACTGTGAGAGAATCAGATAGTGATAAAGGCTCTTTCCAACATAGCATGTAAGAATTATTTCTCGCGTAGCGTCTATCCACATCTGAGCAACTTTCAGTAATGCAATTAAAAAAATATATTTTTAATTTTTTGGTTCTCCTACAGAATTTTTTGGGGGAGGTCTATTGCCAGCAGAAAAGAGATCGGTGTATGCATGTAGATCTCCTTTCTGCTGGCAATAGACCTACCCCAAAAAAATCTGTAGGAGAACCAAAATGGCTGGAATAATAATATAGTCTCAATTAAGTGGCAATGGGCAAAGCACATTGGGGCAGAAAGGGGGACCGACGAAAGACCGAGTAAAGGCAAGGTAGCCGATGTATAAGGCCAGCATGTATAACCCCATTGAGCTCATCCTTACTAATATTATAAATGTGAAAGATTGTAAGAATGGATAGATGGATGGATGGATGTTTGTTACTCTTTCACGTAAAAACTACTGAACGGATCTGGATGAAATTTGGCACAGAGATAGATTATGGTCTGGAATAACACATATCTAGGCTACTTTTTGCAGCGATAACCGACACCCACGCGGGTGGAGCCGCGGGCAACAGCTAGCTATTAATAATAATGCAACTTCATTTTTGCTCTTACTTTTTGATCCAGCAGCAATTTGCAACTGAAGCTCATTTTATTCATTTTTTTTCAAAAGAATTCAAAGCAGAGCAGATTAAGTTAAATGAATTGGAAGCACAGAAGAACGATCTCAGCTAATTTAAATCCAGATTGCAAATAAAGGTAGAACCATAAGAAGAACTAGCAATAAAACTAGGTCTTACTATTATGGATGCATACGCTTTTTTTAACGTCGTTCTATATTATATTATATAATAGCAACCCATATATGTCCCACTGCTGGGCACGGGTCTCTTCTCCTCTATCAAGAGAGAGAGACCCTCTCTTTCTCTTTTTGGCCTTAATTCACACACGCTGGCCTAATGCGGGTTGGTGAATCATACATGTCTTTAGAATTTCTTCTAAGACATGTGGGTTTCCTCACGATGTTTTCCTTCACCGTTAGCAGATGGCGAATCATTTGATTAGTACATATAAACTCCACAAAGTGAAATTCACATTGGTGCTGTCGCCCGCGATCGAACTCGCACCTCTTGCGTGCAAGTCGGTTACTTTCCCACTCGGCCACCACCGCTCGTTCGTTCTATATTAACTGTGAGAGAATCAGATAGTGATAAAGGCTCTTCTCAACATAGCATGTAAGCAAAGCTGAGGACAATAATCATATTACCATAACGCCTTTATTTCTAATGTAGCAGACAGAGGTGTACCATTAACAGATTCCGTATCAGATAGAGGCACCGGATTTCTTTCATTACAAGTTGGTATGATCTTCCGGGATAAAAATCCTATGTAGTATTTCAAACTATAATCTATCTCTGTGTCAAAATTTTATCCAGATTCATTCAGCTGTTTTTGCGTAAGTTACAAACTTTTATACATCCATCCATCTAAACTTTCGCAATAATAATAATAATATTAGTATACATGATAAATATGAATGGTGACATCATAGGTATGAAATTTTAAAAAGCAAAGGCGCGACTTTCTTCTTAGTGCCAGGCACGTGCCAGATTGTATCTATAGTCTTAACAATTGTAGTAAACGTAAACAAAATATTTGGAAATAAAACACTGTACGAAACAGAGAAAGATAATAGTCCGCCGCAATATCAAGAATGAACGAGATGCATAGATATCTCATGTTTCGTTTCACGTGAAAAGTTTGAAATTCCTAACTTCTAAATGTTTACTATTGTGGTATCAGGATGGTGTGGCTATGTTGTATGTCCGGGTATATAGGTATAAATAAGTACTAGCACTCACGTTAGGTACAATCCATATATTGTTCCGTATAATTAGATACAATCAGTTCACACACATATATACACATAAGTTTCAGAAGGCACTAAGCACAAGCACTAGATGACAGACTAGGATAGATAGAAGTAGAAATTAGAAAGTACATAACAACATTAGTGTGTGTAAATATATAATGTTATGTAGTTAGATAAGTAAAATGTATAAATAATAATAATAATGTGTAAATATGAAATAAATTAAATCTTTATTATGTTATTGTAAATATTTGTGTGTGAATATATTTGTGTATAATACGAGTATGTATGTGTTGGCACGTAAGGTAGCCTACACCACCCCCCACCAGAGACCGTCAAGGGCGATAATAATCGGGGAATCTCACCCGACGACCAGAACGAGTCTCGTAATCGCGCCGGTCTGCTGGTTCTGGGTTATCCTGAACTGACAGTGTGAAAGCCGGTTTTAAGCGGTTTATGGACACTGTCATCTCTTTGTTTTTAAAAAGAATTTTAAAAACTTTATCTCCTCTGGCGAGAACTTTGTGTGGCCCAGAGTATGCAGGCTGGAGAGAACCTCGAGACGCGTCTTCACGAAGGAAGACGTAGTCACAGGTTTCTAAGTCCTTGTAAACAAATACTCTTTGTTTACTATGGCGTGATGCCGGTATGGGTCGCAGCTTATCAGCGAAATTTCTGATTCGAGCAGAAAAATCAGATAAGTCTGTGCTACCACCGACCGAGGGCTCAAAGAACTCGCCAGGAAGTCTTAACGACTCTCCATAAACTAATTCAGCTGAGGAGGTCTGTAAATCTTCCTTAAAAGATGTTCTAATGCCTAGTAATACCCATGGCAACGATTCCGACCACCTATCGTTTGCATGGCACACTATCGCGGCTTTAAGTTGCCGGTGAAAACGCTCAACGAGACCGTTGCAGGCCGGGTGGTAGGCTGTCGTCCTTTTATGTTCGAATCCAGCTAGCTTAGACAGGCATTGAAATAGGGCTGATTCGAACTGTCGCCCGCGGTCTGTCGTAATATCTGTAGGACAGCCAAACCGGGCAATCCAGGTTGACAGCAGGGCTTTAGCAACAGTTTCAGCTGTTATATCCTCGATCGGTACTGCTTCCGGCCATCTCGTAAAACGATCTACTGCAGTCAGACAGTACCGATAACCATGCGATAGAGGAAGGGGTCCAATAAGATCAATATGGATCTGTTTAAAACGGGCGCGTGGCAAAGTAAAAGTGCCAAGAGGTGCATTCACGTGTCGGTGGACTTTTGCCCGTTGACACTGTAAACAAGTGCGCGCCCACTCCCTGCAGTCCTTTCTGACACCCGGCCAAACAAATCGCTCGGCTACTAACCTGGCCGAAGCATTAGCGCCTGGGTGGCTAAGGGAATGCAGGCTATCGAATACCTGCTTCCGAAAGGTCTTGGGAACGTATGGCCTGGAGGTTGCGTTACTGACGTCGCAGTATAACGGCATTGTACTTCCAGGGACACTAAGTTTTTGCAGATGAAGAGATGAACCTTCACTGAGCAACTTACCAAGTTCGGGATCTGACACTTGTCCTGCAGCTAATGTCTCGAGGTTTATGGGCATTCCCAGTTCTTCAATACGTGACAATGTGTCGGCCACGATATTGTCCTTACCGGATATATGCCGGATATCAGTTGTAAACTGGGAAATGAAATCTAAATGCCTATACTGCCTAGGCGAACAGGTATTTTTCCTTTCGTGGAAAGCAAAACTGATCGGCTTATGGTCAGTATAGACAATGAAATGCCTAGCCTCGAGCATGTGCCTAAAATATTTAATGGCTTCATAAATGGCAAGTAACTCCCGGTCATACGGCGAGTATTTGGTTTGGGAGGGACTTAATTTCCTAGAAAAGAAAGATAATGGCTGCCATGCTCCATCTTTAAACTGCTGTAAAACTGCTCCAAGCGCCTTATCAGAGGCGTCTGTGACAACAGCAAGCTTAGCAGTGCAATCGGGATGTGCCAAGAGAGTAGCGTTACATAAGCTGTCTTTACACGCTTGAAACGCTGCCAAGGTATCCCCAGAAAGGTTGATTGGCTGCGATCCCTTCACCGAACCTGTTAGTAAGGCATGCAATGGAGCTTGGATTTGGGCTGCTTGCGGAAGAAATCTCCTATAAAAGTTAAGCATGCCCAAAAATGCTCTCAGCTGTCGCACGTTCGTAGGAGGAAGAAAGTCTTTCACCACCTGCACCTTTGACTCGAGAGGTCTGCACCCATGCTCCGAAATTTGATAACCTAAAAAAGTTACTTCACTTTTACCGAAAACACATTTAGATGAATTTAATAGCATACCATATTTCTTCAGTCTGCTGAAAACTTCACGGAGATGCTGCTCATGCTGAACTGGAGTCTCAGAGAATATTACAAAGTCATCCAAATAACAGTAGACGTTATCGAGTCCCCGGGTCAATTCGTCAACAAAACGCTGGAAAGTTTGGCCTGCGTTACGCAGACCGAACGTCATATATGGAAATTCGAATAATCCGAATGGTGTCGTGATGGCAGTCTTCGCAATGTCCTCTGGACTGACCGGTATCTGATTATAAGCTTTTTCAAGGTCTAAAGTTGAAAATACTTTGCAACCAGAAATGCTATGAGCAAAATCATGAATATGCTTGATCGGATACCGGTCAGGCACAGTACGAGCATTCAATTTGCGGTAATCTCCGCAGGGACGCCATCCATTGGTCTTCTTTGCAGCTAGATGAAGAGGCGACGACCATGGACTCTGAGAAGGTCTAGCTGTACCATTGGATAACATAACCTGAAATTCCTTCTGGGCTATTTTTAATTTGTCAGGAGCTAAACGACGAGGAGGTGAAGCAACTGGAGGGCCTGGAGTAGTATGTATGTGGTGTACCGTGTTGTGAGGTGTGGTGTGGTGTATACCGGCTGGTCGAGTTATCTCGGGAAACTCGTCGAGAATTTTGTGAAACCGCGACTCACCTGTTACCACTTTCACAGAAGAAACACCATTGCAATTAGCTAATTTAGCAATAGCTGAGACTGATGTCAAACTATCTATCAGGCGTTTATTACGACAATCTACTACAAGGCTATAATAATTTAAAAAATCTACACCTATAATTGGTTTAGTAACATCGGCAACAACAAAACGCCATACAAAACTTCTACGTAAACCAAAATCTAAATTTAAATGTAAATAACCATAAGTAGCTATAGTAGAACCGTTAGCAGCAGATAAGCTAAATTCAGTCCGATGACGACGATCACACAGTGCCGACCTTGGGAAGACACAGAGGTCGCTACCAGTGTCGACCAGAAATTGCGTCTTTGAAGATCGATCCGTGACGAACAGGCGACCAGTTGTAGATGGGCAATCGTCAGCCGCCATTACCGACCGCCCTTGGAGTTTTCCGGCTTGTAGTCACAGGGCCGAATACACTTAGCAGCCTTTTCTCCAAACATCCCGTGGTACCAACACATCGGGAACTTGCGATAATTAGACTGCGATCGCTGTCGAGAAGTACTGCGGTTGCGTTGTGGACGTGGAGAACGCGAAGAACGGAATCTGCTACTCCTTTCCGTTGTCAACTTCTGGAATTCTTTCCGCAGCTCAGCCACTTCTTTTATTAGGTCGTTAACCACGGAACCAGGGATTTCGTTCAACGTGGCGACCTTTGGCGTTGAAGAAGCGAGATCGTTCACTCGGTCAGCTAAATCTGCTAAATCTTCTAGCGAAACGGTAGTAGCTTGACCTGCGAGCACCGTCTGGATACCATGTGGAAGGCGACTTATCCACATCGTCTTCAGGAAATCGTCCGGAACGTTGAAACCCGCGAGTCCTCGAAGATGGCGAAGAAATTGCGAAGGCTTGCGATCGCCAAGCTCTTCATGCATCAACAATTGTTTAATTTTGTTGTCCTTCGAGGCACTCAGTCTCTTGATTAGCTCAGTTTTCAACTTCTCGTATTTATCGGTCGCTGGCGGGTCCACAATAATGTCTTTAACCTCCCTCGAATGTTGATTGTCAAGGTGACCGATGACATAATTGAATTTTGTATGGTCACTCGTTATGCCTGAGATCGCGAACTGCCCCTCGACTTGGGCAAACCAAATATCGGGCTCTTCTGCCCAGAATGGTGGCACTCTCACGCCTACTCGAAAAACATCGACATTTTCTATCGACCTTGTCACATCACTAGTGCCGGCATGTGGTCGTTCATGGGCATCTAAAAATTCCTTATCGACCGACATATTCCTTTCAATGGGGTCACCAGTGTGGTATCAGGATGGTGTGGCTATGTTGTATGTCCGGGTATATAGGTATAAATAAGTACTAGCACTCACGTTAGGTACAATCCATATATTGTTCCGTATAATTAGATACAATCAGTTCACACACATATATACACATAAGTTTCAGAAGGCACTAAGCACAAGCACTAGATGACAGACTAGGATAGATAGAAGTAGAAATTAGAAAGTACATAACAACATTAGGCGTGCGCGTATATAATTTAGCGAGGATGAGGGACATGCACTCCGCGTCAAGGCTAATTAACGACTGCTTGACCTCTGCGCACGCGGCTAGGGCAAGCAAGTATATAATCCTTATATACTAAGAGGTAATAGGGCGAGGACACTGTCGATGATTATGATATCGATATTTATGGTATCGATATGTGACATCGACAAACCGGTATATTATGTATACGTGTAAATATATAATGTTATGTAGTTAGATAAGTAAAATGTATAAATAATAATAATAATGTGTAAATATGAAATAAATTAAATCTTTATTATGTTATTGTAAATATTTGTGTGTGAATATATTTGTGTATAATACGAGTATGTATGTGTTGGCACGTAAGGTAGCCTACACTATCACTAATTGTCAATTATATATCTACACAATGGTTTATTCATAGTAATATGATAGATTGAATAGTATAGATTGATTTGTGATTGTGTTAACTCGTACTAATTATTTATTTATTTAGAGAAATTAAAAAGAACATTAAGAAATAGAAGAACAAAAAATTGCAAGCTAATATAAACTTTATTTTTAATCTTTGTGGAGTTCAAAACCCTTTGTATAAAAATTGTAAATGGACCTTTGACTAAGATGGTACGTACATGTTGTTGTGTACTAGTTAATGTTGTCGAATAACAAATTATTATTTTTAATTATGTTTTCATGAACATGGTTGTACGATAAGTGTCATTTATAATAATACTTTTTATAATAATTATTATTATCTAAAAGTTCGTGAAGTTAATCGTTTTCTTATTTATGTAAATAATAATGATTTATTGTTCTTCTGCAAAACAAGTACAATTTAAATTAATGTCTGTAAAATCTAAACAAAATATCGTGTGCCAGTGTTTGTAAGTGTGTATGTATGTGTGTGTGTGTGTGTGTGTGTGTGCGTGTGTATGTGTTTGTAGTAGAATATTACGTTTTTAATATATTACAGCCAACAGAGCCTCATTTTTTTTATAGGTCAATGTTTCTATCCAATTTATAAATATTGCTATAATTACACACTGCTTTTTTATATATACATAAAGCTCTGTGAAACAGGCAAATGCACTGAGACACATAATAATTGATGCAAAGGCAAATAGTTCGAAAGGCCATCTCTGTAGTATGTATTAAAGACAACAAACAATAAAATTGTACACTGTGCTCAACAATAATTAATTAGAATAAAAGATTTAAAGAAAGAATTAATTTCTTTCTTTCTTATATTATATTGCTCAGCGTTTGCATTAGTATATTATTTTGTATTTTTCACATTAGTCTTCACAATAGTACCTACAATAACAATAGCCACAAATAACTTCAAAGACTTGTAAATCCACCAAATCCTTTCCTCGCTTCACTTTGAAAATCTCTAAAATTGCGGGATGCCAGGCAGACCCACAAATATGCATTTGCCGTACTACTAACCGATAGAACACACTTACTAAAAGAATGGAGAACTATTGAATACATTAATTTTAATTTTTGAAACCAATTTAGACATACATATATACCTATATATATATATTTTGTTTTGATAAAGACAACTCCCGCACTAGAGAACAAGCTCTGTGTCGCGGGGGACTTTACAAACATACAAGTAACGGACACAAATTACACCCAGACTCGGACTCAGAGTTTTGTCCTGTGTGGGAATCGAACCCACAACCTTGTGCACAGCAGGCGCACACTGCGGCCACTGGACCACCGAATCCAAATTATTATCGACGGCGTGAAATATTTTTAAGGTTTCTCTGATTTTTTGTCATCCTGAACGGACCAGTCAATTGTTAGTCTATTCATGTTGCATCGTGATACGAGCATGGTGAATCAATGAAATGTCAATAAAACAAAATATTTTTTCCTGATTCAGGTAGACCTTATCACAAATCTCTGGCGGTACTTACAAATTTTAAGACCGGCTATACAAAAATTGGTATCCTAGATATTACAAGCCTGTAGCCCAGTCCATAGGTAACGGTAACTGCTTACCATCAGGCGGGCTGGTTGCTTCATTTGCCACCTAAATGATAAAAAAATTGGTTGACACAATTGGTGCTAGTAAGTTTGTTTGAAGCATGACTATAAACTTACTACTTAATCCTAGCTTTTTACCCAAACAGTAAAAAACATCAAGTATCTATGAGTACTGTCACCCATAAAGAAAGGTTCTCGAGTGCCGACCAGGTGCAGGAAAACGCATCGTGGGACGACCTCTCACTAGGTAGACAGATGATATCATCAGAGCTGTAGGAAAGTGCTGGATGCAGGAAGCTCAGGGTCGGCCATTGTGGAGACATAATTATGAGGACAAGGCTGAGACGATGATGATGATGACTGTTACCCAACAAGTTCGCTGACAAACTATAATATTCTAAACGTCTGTATGTCACTCATGTAATCGCTTTTGGATTTCAGCGATTTTCAGGTTGTTAGGTGTTAGAAAGAATTTTTGCTTACACAGCGTTATACCGAAATAAAGACTGAGCTTTTTGATGTTTTTAGTGTAAACAATCAATAAACTGCTTAATTGAGTACTGATCGTATGAATGGCTCAGTGGGTTACTACTTTTTTTCTTTTTTAAAAAGACAACTCCCGCACTAGAGAACTCTGAGCTCTGTGTCGCGGGGAACTTTAGAAACATACAATTAACGGACACAAATTATACCCAGACTCAGAACAACTCTTTATGGGTCACACAAAGTTTTGTCCTATGTGGGAATTGAACCCTCAACCTCGTGCACAGCAGGCGCATACTGCGGCCACTGGACTACCAAGGCAGTTATCTACTCAGACTACTGAGCGACGTATTGCGGTTTGATCCATAATAAAGCGGAATAAAAATGTAAAGTGTGTTTTTTAAATTGGCGAAGGAGTAATTAGTAAGTAAGAGAAGAATGCGGGTATTTTTCCAAGGTGGAAATATTCAATTAAATTAGCAAATTCAAGTAGGCAGTTTAATTAATACTAAGTATCTATATAAATGTCCGTGTGATGACGGATTAAGAATTAAAATGTCGCCACCCCGTTCTATCGCGAGGGTATAGTAGTCGACTAACGGAGTAAGTCAGGCAAATAATATCCGCTGCAAGTGCAAACATTCGGAACAAAACCCTATACCAACCCGTCTGGAGAGAGTGGTATAGCAGGCTAATATCTCTGCTAGTGTATGGAGGAGACCCGTACCCAGCAGTGGGCCGTTTATGGGTTGTAGTGATAATCTATATAAAAGACTTACACGCATCACACATTAAAATTTTACGTTTCAATCGAAGTATCCACAAGCACTATGTTACCGTCTAATTTGAAATCAGAATGGGAAATGTAAAAAAAAAAACTATCCTCAACAAAAAGGTATGAAAACCTTCAAAATATTACGCGATTTAGACCCGTTGTCCATTATAATTATAATAATATGTGTACAAATCGTGAAAGTTTAAAAAATAAATATTATGTAAACGGCAATGTTGATTTATTTGTTTTTTTTTAATTAAATAAATATTTATTTAAATAAAGATATTAACATGAATAGTTATTAAAATAAAAGTAATTTAACCTAAACTACTTACAATTACAATCAGATATTGTATTTAAAGGTTACTTATAAATAAAATATCTGATTGAGGTCGAATTAGGAAAGGTGCCCAAAAGACTGGCCACATTTCCACCTTGGATTGCAAGGCTAATAAGTTGACCCAAGTATATGCCAGCCTTAGGATCGTGAGATGACTAGACTAAACGTTTAGATATCTCACGATACAGTTGGTGGGCACTTGGACCCTATTGTTTTCAAACTTTACTTAATTCCAACGATATATGAAAATGTATTTATATATTTTATATAATATGTACTTGTAAACAGGAAAACTTGCAATTATCGAAGTAAGTTAAAAATATTATTTGGTTTCGATATTATCGTAATTATATTGTAGTAAATAAATAATTTTAACCACAAATATAATTATTAATTATAATTTTATTAATTAATAAATCAATAATTCTAATCTTACCTAATCCTTTATGAACAGCTCCACGACGTATTTAAATAAATAAATATTTATTTTGTTGCACTGCCATGCGCGTCACCATTTATCAACAACACGACTCAATTGTTTTTTTAAAATAAATCATAGAAAAATAGCTACGCCGCCATTTTATTACTTTATTTAAAATTCGAAAGTAGATTTTAAAGCGTATATACGGAGTATCGTGACACCTAGCATACTGTAGTGATTGGGGGAATACAAGTGTTGTTTGTACAGTATCCATTCTGCAATTTTATATGCCAAAAATAATGATTAAATCCGACAGGTTTCAAAAATCATTTACTTACAATCAAAACGACAAAATTACTTATTCAAAATAATAAACCTTTCACTCTGTCATCTCACAAAACCTCATGCATTTCGACAAAATCACCTACCATTCATCAGCAAACATATCCAGTCTAGGACTTTTTTTTTATTAAACTTCATACACAATATTTATGTATATTCATTCTTAACCCATAAATGTCCCACTGCTGGGCACGGGTCAAAATTTATGTAAAAGCGGACTTAATGCCTGGGGCATTTTTTACCAGTCAATCTTAGGAACTTGACTCTAGTAGCGCGTTGAGTCCTTTTAACAAATATAATTAAACTGTGTTTAAAAAAAAACACTTTTGAACTTTATTATATTAAAATATAAGTAGATTCGCTTAACTAAATAACAAATAATAATAATAATACTTTTATTTATATCCCACAAAAAGCAAAAAAAAACTAACATTTCAAAATAATTTTGATTAGTTTTATCCGATATTTGTTAGAATGAAAAATCAACATAGCATCTAAACGAAGGTTCATAGTCACATAAAGAGTAATGTAAAGAAGTATGAAAGAGTTTCGCTGCAAGATTGAATCAGAAGCAATGAGATCCGTAGAAGAACCAAAATGTCCTAAAGAGTGCCTAAAACCTGAAATAACAACCATGAACCAGGGACTTAACATTTCTGCCAATACAAAATCATTTATTTCTAAATATGTATTTAGTATGTATTACAGTATTACCTACTTTGTTTTATCTCTGCATCACCCAATAGGTTGACTGGTAGAGAATGTCCCTGGCATTAAGTCCGCCTTTATACCAATTTGTGTATAATAATATAAAGTTTTAATAAATCAATAAAAATCAAAAATAAATAGAATGACCCTAACATCTCCCCTCTTCATATTTGTATGATAATATAATTCACCAATGCGATACGTACCAACACGTACCTAAACGTCATCAGCTCGATCAAAAAGAGACTATCTGATCACTGGGTGATTTTTGACGATATACATAGATAGATCTTAAGAGTAGTAAGGCTCCATACAAGCGGGTAAAATGTCCTGAAAGGTAGTTCTGTTGTGTTTGAGTACCTATTTCAATCAGTTTTTGTAAAGCCCCCAATATAAAGGATAGTTGTTATCCTCGTAGCCTATATGATATTCCTGACTATAATCTATCTCTGTGCCAAATTTAATCCACATCCGTTTAGTAGTTTTTGCGTGAAAGAGTAACAAACATCCATACATTCTTACAAACTTTCGCGTTTATAATATTAGTAAGGATTATTCCCCTATTATTACATCTATCGCTGCATATAAATAAATCTATGAATCATTTATACACTGGAAATAAATGTTTATGGTGTTTGTTTGTTTTCATTGTTGCTCGGTTATTCCCACGACTTTAATAACATAATAATATTATCTTAGCAAAAGCAAGCAAGCTACTGATATCTTAGCAAAATACTAGGCACCTATTTCAATATATACCTAATTCAATTATTTTTTGCTTTTTTTTTGTAGTGTATTAAATATTTTTGAAGTAAAATCTTCTTGAGACGTGTTAAGCACTTTTTGGATAAACAAAAATCATGGAACTCGCGTCATCGGCATCGAACGCTTTCCACGAGCTATATGTATACTGTGTATATATGTGGCTGCCTATAAAAATATATTGGGTTTTTCTGGCAAGATATTCACAATAGATGCCCGAAGTTTGGAAATTGGCGTTGTTTACACCCCGTGCCTCGGAAATCAAGTAAAGCTGTTGGTCCCAAGCCTTCTCTCTCCGGTCATGTGGGATTGCCGTCCCATCGGACTATAAGAGTGAGGGAATAAAGAGTGCATAATTATCTATACTAATATTATAATGCTAAAGAGTTTGTTTGTTTGGTTGAACGCGCTAATCTCAAAAAGAACTAGTTCGATTTGAAAAAATATTTTTTGTTGAATAGTATTTATCCAGGAAGGCTATATAACATCACGCTATGATCAAAAGGAGCGGAGCAGTAGTGAAATATGTTGCAAAATCGGGGAAAATATTCCAAATTACCACGCGGACGAAGTCGCGGGCGACCCCTATTTATTATATATGAGTACTTTTTGGGTGAACAAAAAGCGTGAAACTTGCATCATAGTCACCTCATGCACTCGACGATACAATTCACAAGTTACTTAATCCCCAAAGACTGCTTCGCATGTTTTTTTTTCATCTTAAAAGTGAGTAGAGACTAGAAACTTCTACGTGCAGATGGTTAATCTCCATCAAATAAACCGCGCTCGAGATGCGTTAACAAGTCATTAATTTTTGTGGGAGCACAGTTATACAACAAAATTCCAATCGATATAAGGAATTTAAGCTCATTTAATTTTTTTAAGAGAAAATTATTAAATCATATAATTGGTGATGATTTTTTCTCCACATAGAAAATTATCATCACAAATTATTTCGATCGCTTAACTAGTAGCAAAACCAGCATTTTTTAACTTGGACCATACCCTATATGCGTTGAGCTCGGATCTACTATCGACTGAATAGTGAAGTGCGTGCGGGTGATAGTAAATAAATTATATAGTTTTTTTATTTTTTTTTTTATTTCCCAAACATAAAATAACAAAGTTTTTATTTTTACAATTCTGCCACTTAAACCTAATTGATTTGTGTGTGACACAATGTTTCGACCTCTGACATATTTTTTACTTAATTAAAAGCGTAAATAACTACTTAAATATTTTCACATCATAATAATACAGTAATATTCTTAACACTTTGGAGGACACACGGCGGCTAAATACTTTATTAGTTATGATAATAAAAACATCTATTATGTCTACGTTACTGTCCGCCAAAGGGTCAAGAGTTACAACTGTGACAAAAAATGTTGTTTAGGCTTATTCTTAATATTATCATGGGGTCTCATCAGGAACAAATCAAAATTAGTACGAATAAATACCAATAGATGGAGTTACATATATCGATTTGTTATTTACGTTTATGTAAAATTCAAACCTGAAAGAAATATAGCCTGAAACATTTACATACATATTTTAAGAAATCCTACTAGCATAGGAAAATGAAATAAAGGGCTCATAAGACAAAATTATAATTATATATTTTCAAAATTGAATAATGTCGCCGTAGTCCTGGCGGCAGTATTTTGTACTACTAAGAAGTTGAAACTTGCGAGTGACTTGTGAGTAATAGCGCTGGCGCTGTATGCATTTTCAGATTTTTATAAATTAAAATTTTACTGTTGGGTCATACTAGGTATAAAAATATATAAAGTTGGGTTAAAAATAAATAATACTGGTATATATATTTTTTCTCTCAACAAAAAAACTTTAAAAATGTCTTACCTACGTTATCAAAATTATGAACAAAAATTTAAGATTTATTATCATAAATATTTTAAAAACTAAACAAATACAAAAAGTGTAACCTATGTTGGGATTCAATATTTTAAAAACTAAACAAATACAAAATACAAAAAGTGTATCCGATGTTGGGATTCGAACCCGGTTCGGCCGGATACGGGTACCTCCGTACGGTGCTAAGGTATCGACTATCGTACTGTGAGAAAATTACCTATTTGTGAATTCGAACTGATACTGAATAATTACAGATTTATTATATTTTTCTTATAATTAAAAAAATATTATCTGATATTAAAACCATCTACAAAAAACAAATTTCAAAAATTGGACATGAATCTGGGATTCGAACCCAGTACCATGGGACTGTTGGACGAATACCACAGAATGCTATACTTACTCCTGACTGGCCTGTTGGTCTAGTGGTTAGTGACTCTTAACTACTAAGTTGGGGGGTCATGGGTTCGATTACCATTCAGGACAAATCTTTATGTGATGAGCTCTGTTTGTTGTTCTGTGCCAAGCCTGGTTTCAGATGGTATGTGAATTGTCAGAAAATATTATTATTACCCTAATTCGACTCATCTCGTAGGTACTGAATTGATAGATGCTAGGTAGGTATAATATACTTATTTGTTAATTTGAACTGACAAAACAAAAAAAAATCTTTATTATAGTTTCACGAATAATAAAAATAAACATTTTATTTTATAGGTATACGTAATTAAAGCCATCAACAAAAAACTTAACACTATACCGTAAACTTTTGTTAAGATACGGGAAAAAATTGTTTAGCCCGGGGCGAAACCGGGGCAGAGCGCTAGTTAAATACGGAAGCAAACAGTCAAAATAAGTGTATATTTCGTACGTAAAGCGCGTGACCTTGAGCGAGTAAACGTGGCCCGAGCCCGAGACAATAAGCGATACCTAACCTTTATGGTCGGTGTAGATGCCTACTATTTTTTTGGAAGAATATAATTTCTTTAACATAAATAAATTCGGTTATAAAGTGTCGCCATCTGTTGATTTTATGTGTATGCACGTAATCTGTTGGATATAGACATCTAGTGTCGTATAGTTAGTAAAAATTTAGCCGCACGGTTAGCCCGAGTTAGCAGGGAACCAATTCTTTGTATGGGATGGGGTATCTGTACTAGTATTATATTATCTGTGATATTATTAACATTAATTGTACTCGTACTACGAACGGAATCAGGTAACAAATTTATAAATCTTGGAATAAGTTATATACCGTCAATATAAGATTATTTAATTTTAACATATTTTTTTAAGTTACATTGTTATTGTTTCTTATGTTAGTGACACTTAAGTGTTATGAATAAGAAATAAATATGATTTAAACTGATTTTTTATAGTTTTTTATTTTGTTTCAGATGAAATATTAAATTTTAAAAGACTATGAACAGAAGAGCGGTACTAAGTTTTTTATTCTCATTTATATTCGACGTCCAATTATTGAAGTCACGTTTAATATACCATGAGAACACACATATCATGTTTATAGGAGACCGTGTAATACCAAACGATTACTTTGGATACTCTGTCTTTTTAACGTCTGATGGGTAATGTATTGTTTTTAATTTTGTTAATTCTTTAATGTAATTTTAGTGGCCGCGTGGAAAAGTAACTGACACGCAAGGGGTGCGAATTCGATCCTTGGTGGCAATACCAATATGAATTTCACTTTGTGGAGTTTGTTGATTCACCATCTGCTAACGGTGAGGGAAAACATCGTGAGGAAACCCACATGAATTCTTAAAGACATGTGTGATTCACCAATCCGCATTTAGCCAGCGTGTGTGAATTAAGACCTAAAACCCTCTTTCTCTCTTGAGAGGAGAGGAGAGCCATGCCCAGCAGTGGGACATTATATGGGTTGCTATTGCTATTTAATGTACACAAGAGAAATACAGATGGTATTACTTAGGTATCAATACTATCAGGTACAAAGGCGAGCTCAGCAGTTGCTGAGCTCGCTCTTCTAAGAGTAAAGGAAACCAAGGGTAAACGAAGTGTAGGTACATAGATTACGCATACATACTTACAGAATATATATAAATACTTGCATAGTATGTAGACACAATTATTTTAAAAGGAAATGCTCCTTGACGTATCTCTGGAATACGTCCAGAGAAGGGCTAGAGCGTATGGTGTGTGGAAGAGAATTATGATATGATCAGTAATAACGAAAAATACTTAGTAGAGCTAAAGCCAGCTCTTAATATAGCTGGTAAAACGAGGGTTAGGCACACCGCTGCTTACTATTAATTTATGAAGGAAAAGTGGATTGAGAATTCTTGAGGCAGGCCTATGTCCGACAACATACGTGATGACGTCATATAGCTCCATAAAGCTCAAATGATGATGATGATGATGAAATACAAACAAGTTATTTTGGGCGCATTTATTAAAAATGTAATTTATACATCTCTGGTTTATTATATGTATATAATGTTCTACCTTTTTCATTTTTCATCTTGTGCGCAATAATAATCAAATCATCATCATCATCATCATCAACTTATCATAGTCCACTATCTAGTGGACTATGATAAGTTGATGATGATGATTTGAAAATTATTTTATGAATCTTCATAAAATTTGTATGAATCTTCATACAAATAAAACTATATTTACAGGCTTTACGTTGGAGCACCAAAAGCAGATCGTTTTAGAGTAAAACGGCCATCAGGATCCGTATTTGTGTGTTCATTACAGAACTTAGATGTCAAACATGTGAGATGTACCAGATTGGGATCAAAAATTAAATTAAAACATAAATTCGAAGTTCACGCCTCAAACAGTCACATGAGGGCCGACAGTTGGTTTGGATCATCTATTGCGTTTCTTACTAATAGTATCCTACTGGTATGATCTTTACTTTATTTTTTTACAAAAATAATTATAAAAAAAACTAAAATTTTTAACACCGGCCATAAATATCTAATACCTAGGTTGACTGGTAGAAAATGCCTAAAGCATTAAGTCCGCCTCTGTATAATTTTGTGCAAATGGGTCGGCAACACGCAAGTGATACCTCCGATATTGCAAGCGTACATAGGCTACGGTACTGCTTAACACTAGGCCGTATGCTTGTTTGCCACCAAAGTAGCATTAATAAAACCACACTAGTGAGCAAGCCCGACTGGGAAGGACTTCCACAAGATAGAAGACCACCGCCAAATGACTATACACAGCGGTGTAGTTACGACCTGTAGTCTTCAGCGCTCATTTAAAGATGCGTTTTGAAAAAAACGTTTTCCTATCCCAGGCATACTCCATCTTAATGCCATGAAAATGGGTCGGCAACAAGCAAGCGTCCATAGGTAACTGCTTAACATCAGGTGGATTAGGCTGTGGAATGAGCTCCCTGCCGAGGTTTCGGTTTGTAGGAGACTATACTGCCATCCACTAACTAAAAGGCCGTTAAGCCACAGTTAGCCGTTTTTCACTTTTTAATGTAGTCTTATACAACTTTCGATGCTCTATCTTTTGGTCTAAGATTCATTTTGCTAGCTAGCTTAGTTTTAGAGATACAAAACATTGCTGAGCAGTTAAACCACATGAATTTCGTTACTTCCTTAATTAAAAAGCGGCTAAGCCACAATACTTCTCTAGAAAGACGTTAACATACTTCAACGGCAAACTGATGTATAATTTTTTCTAATTTTACTTAACTAAAAGTACGTTATCTAGTCATGCTTGACTAAAAAGCAGTTAAGCGTCTTTAACTACCTTCATGTATTGTGTCATATAAGTAACCACCTGAACATCGTACCTTAACTATAAAGCAGTTATAAATAAAAACTACACTAGAAAGCAGTTATACGCCAATAGCGGCTTTTAAGTTATGTATTGAAATTAGTATTAGCTAAATATCAATCGCTAGAGAGCAGTCAAACGACAATACTAGACTAAAAAGCAGTTAAACGCTTGTGATTTTTGTTTGCGTTTGACGAGCTCAGGATATATTCCGGAAGGAAAGGATCCAAAGGATCCAAACTATGATGAATAGTGTGTTGGTGGACCAGGTGGACCACCATTTCTAACTGCACAACGCCTTGAAACTAAAAGTATGCCATCTACACGCAATTCCACTTGCTCTAATATTAGCCAAGAATCAAAGTACGCCCACATGAACAGTAACGATTTAGTTAATCTTCTTAACCAAGAACCTTACTCGATGACATCACAAGAGTTTCAAAAATTTAATGAAACACAAATAACATATAAAAACAGCCAACCAGAAGAAACTCTGAAGCTTACAATAGAAACATTAACTCAGCAACAGCTTGAAACACATTCTTTATACTGCCACGAATCGATACCCCCTCCTTCTCCGATGCCATCTTCTTCTCACTGCGTTATACCAGAAATATAAGATTATGATAGTGATGACTCCGTTAAGGATAAGGACTAAGGTCAGCCATGTGACAAAGTTTTAAGTGATGATACTGAATATGGTTATGACATGCAAAGGCAAAATACAGTTGTAAACCCTAAAAGTAACCCAATATTGAAAAGGAGAACATCAATAACTAAAACATTTCCCGAAAAATTAATAACGCGACGACATACTCAAGAATTTACAAGAACAAAAGAGATTATTGGACATCGGTTACCTAAGAAAAGACGTGCATCTTTATCTTTTATTGATTGCTCTATTTCTATGAATTTAGTAAATTTAGCACCACCATCATCCACAAAGAGAAAGAAATATGATACCAGCTTGAAAGATAGATTAGTTGAGAAGGAAAAGGAATGCACATACAATTAACGGACACAAATTACAACCAGACTCAGAACCCACAACCTCGTGCACAGCAGGCGCATACTGCGGCCACTGGACCACCAAGGCAGTACACTTCACATACGCTGGCAGGATCGGATTCCCAACACGGAAGTACTTCGTCGGACGGATATGGTGGGCATGGAGAGCCTCCTTATTAAAAGGCAGCTTCGCTGGTGTGAACATCTTGTACGCATGGAGCCCTCAAGGTTGCCAAAAGCTGTCTTTTACTCTGAGATCAGCTCAGACAGTATCTTTGTACAAGGATGTTCTTAAGCGACACTTATCTGTAACCGGTGTGTCTCCAAACTCATGGGAGGAGCTTGCTACACACAGGTTAGACTGGCATAAGGCTGTTCACAGAGGTATAGAAGAGTTTGAAAACTGACGTCTTAAAGACCTTGACGCCAAACGCCAGCACCTTAAAACTCAACTCAGGCCCTCTTATGAGTATACCTAATGCGCAAGGAGGGCTTCACTGCGCCTTGTGTGACCGTCTTTTTAAGACGTAATTCGGCTTCGCGAGCCCCGTCCGAGCACATGAGCGGAGACGTATGGCCGTGAGTTAGTAGGGGTCGCCGTCGACGGATACGTCTAGGAGGACATCATCATCATTAATTTTATAAATATGAAATATTGGATGCTCGTTATTAATTCTTATACTAATGTCTAAAATTTTGCACACACCTACTAGTAGCTTATGGTTCGAGTTGTAATATTTGGTTAAGTTCTTTTCGCATTAGTCGATGCGGTATCGGCGCGGGTAGCGTATGCTCGCAATGCACAATACCGAAAGCTTGTCGAACGCTTACATTTCAACGTGCGCTTTCAGAATCGCATGGTTTGTGCGGACGTGGGACGTTTCTGTAAACTGCGTCTCAAAGTTTTGAGAACATAAGGGTTACTACACACATAAGCGGCCCGGCATAATCTGTGCGGCAACAAAGCCAACTCAAAGCTTATACTTTCTCCTCGAACATCATCTACATATATAAACTCGATTTTACTGCCCGACTGTGCCGATTAATGCCGGCCCGCTTATGTGTATAGCAACTCTTAGAAGCTTTGCTCGATTTGTTTACCATCAGGTACAAAAATCAAGACAATATAACATCTTTATGCATTTCGTTATAAATATCCCGCATTGATAACGCACCTACACAAGTAAGAAGGACCTAGCTAGCTACTTTGTCTTCCCGTTACAATTTGTTAACATTTTTAACGCAAGTCTTTATGTATGTATGTATGTTTTTACTTAAATCCATTATATATATATGGTAGTTTAATCGCCAAGTTTGCTCGACTCACGCAATCACGAATTTTGTATTGAAAATTTTTGGTTTCTGTCTGGAATTTTAATTTTTTTTTATTAAACTTTGATTTGATACTTTAAAAATTTATTATTTCTCACATAATCCTGTCAAATGCTTAGCAATAAGGAAGTTAAACTCAAGCGAAGTAAGTATTGCCGCCTTTTAGTTAAGTATTATTAGAATAATCTTGTATTCAGTTTCATATTCTATAAACGCTACTTAGCTTAAAAGAGTCTAAGCCGCTTATTAGAAAATATATTAAGTTTCAGATTGATGACAAGTTTCGACAATAAAGCCGTTAGACGACTTAGCGACTTTCTAGTTAAGGATTGCATAATAAATTTAACTAAGATTTAGAATCCTATAAATTTATTAAAATTACTTCACTAAAAAGCCGTTACGGTAACGTTAGCGACCTTTTAGTACAGGATTTAGAGCCAAAAATTATCTAAAATGCTTAGCTAAATCGAAAAAGAACGTTTTTTTAACGAGGTGTAGTTTTTTTTAATAACTAAAACCTTAAAATGATCCACGGAAATAATATTCAATAATCTGCCTAACACCCGTCAAGCTAAGTATTGTACTTTTTAAGAAATAACGGTTGCCGCCTTTTTTGCTGTTTTCTCCAAAACTAGTTTTTGGGCTTAACGGCTTTCTAGTTATAGGACGGCAGTATAGCATGGGGTTCTTTAAGAAAGGAGTTACAAGGTTTTTAATGGGTCGGCAACGCGTGAGTAACACCCCTGGTGTTGCAAACGAAAATTAAGGGTTGTATGTATTTTTGTATGTTGTATCATAAAAAAATATCTATTTTTTTTTTTAAATGGGTTGGACTACCGTTAACATTTAGGGGGATGAAAAATAAATGTCCGATTCTCAGACCTACCCAATATGCACACAAAATTTCATGAGAATCGGTCAAGCCGTTTCGGAGGAGATTAACTACAGACACCGCGACACGGGAATTTTATATATAAGATTAAACCATACAAGCTTACAGGTTAAACCAAAGCATTAGACATGTCTGATTCACCAACCCCTAGAACCCTCTCTCTCTAAATAGAGGAGAGGAGACCCGTGCCCAGCAGCAGGATATATAGGTATGGGTTGCTATTATAAATGTACTACATTTTGTTTTTTTCAGGTAACAGCACCCAGATTAAGGTCACGATATTCATACCCAAACTCATTTAAAATAAAACAAGGCGCCTGTTACTTATTCGCATCGAGAAGTAGCGGAATTCTGGAACCATTCGCTGAAGGTAACTAATGATTATAAATCAGTCATCACCTCATTCCATCCTGATGATGTCGTAAGACTAAGCGAGTAAGTCAGGCAGACAATATATACTGCACGAGAGGGAAAACTTGAAACTAAACCAACCCATCTGTGTGGTAAAGAAGGCTAATATTCCGTTCGGTGTGTGGAGGAGATACGTGCCCAGCGGTGAGACGTTTTTGAGATGATGAATTAATGATTATGCTCATAGTACCAAAAAGTCTATATGGTAACAAAGAGTAAGTAATTGCCTTGTCAGTCGTTCGGCAAAAAATTGCGGTATTAGACGACTACCGCACTTAGAGTCAAGCTCTGTGTCGCGGCAAATTTTAAAAATATACAATTCTCTTATACAAATTAACTCAAAACTCGGAACAAACATTTATGAATCACACAACATTTTGCCCCGTTTGGGAATCGAACCCACGACCTCCGGCTTAGCAGTCTTAGTCATTAGTGACTCTGACTGCTAATCCAGTACATAACAGTGATTAGCCACTACATCTTTGTTTGCGACTAATTTCAAAGTCCATGGTTATATTCCTGAGTTGTGCAAAGTGTGTGTTTTGTTTTTGTATATTGTTTAGTTTTTTTTTTCTTTTAAAAATACAACTTACAATAAGAAACACGCCCCGTGTCGCGGGGAATTTTTACAAACATACAATTAACGGACACAAAGTACATCCAGACTCGGGAAAACCATTAGTGGATCAGAAAATTTTGTGTCCCATAGAGAATCGAACCTACAACACGTCGAACAGTTAAATGGCGAGGTTACCACACTAAAGCCACTGAACCAACCAAAAATTATGTGGTGTACAATAAAGAATATTTATTATTATTATTATGCAATCAATATACGTCTTTTTACTGTGTATTATTTTTTACAGATGGTAAAATTGATCACCAAATATTTATATTAGATGGATTGAGGAGAAGTTATGGTCTATTAAATGAAACTGTGTATTACTACTCTCTTGGGCAAGCTGGTTTCTCAATGGCGGTCTCAAAACATAACACATTGTTGTTAGGAGCTCCTGGTTTCATGCAATTTACAGGTAGAGAAGTCTTCAATTTGATTTCTGTATATCTTAGGCTCAAGATCGTATGCTGTGAAGATCCTTGGGCTTCCCCAGGAATTTCAATCTTGACTGAAAAGGTTTCGTTAATTTACCACGCCAGGCAATAAAAAAAAATTCTGCCTTTGACTAATGAATTTTTAGGCAATTCTAAAAGTGCCCTATTTATTCAAACGTTAAAAAATAAAACTGTTTCGGACTTTGCCTAGTCCTAGTAGAGACCAAGATAAATTTATCAAACGTCGATTTGCCATGCACTGTTGCGAGTCAAAACCTCGACTAAAAGCAGTCATTTTTTAAAACAGGTACTGATACTGACTGGGCAAAACCCGATTTTATCCTATTTAGTTTTGGTGTTATACTGGCCAAATGAATCTCTCCTAGAATAACACTTTTAAGTCAAATGAAAATTTGGATAAACATAATTATAATTCTTTATTATTTGGCCCTCTTTTAAATGATTACCATGTTATGGGTTTTTGATAATTTTTCAGGTGGAGTTATCAGTTATACCTTTAGTATAAACGGTAATGTTTTGAGCTCTAAATTACAACCAATTGCAAATACTTATAAAACTATAGAATTGGATACAAATGATTATTTTGGTAAGTTATTATGCAAGAAAAGATGCAAATTTTTCCATTTGGAACTAACGATGCAACGGAACGAATAGATAAATAAATAGAGGCTATTTTTCTTCACCTGGAACAAAGAGTTAAATTAAATTTTGTCTATGCTTCTTTTCCTTGCAAAATGTTTTATTTTAATGCAATCCATAAGCAAAAATAATAACAATATAAATTTCAACTTGATTCCTCTACGCTTTCGTGGGAAAAGGGGTCTTGACAGACAAACAGACGATCAGAGAGACGGACAACAAAGTAATCCTATAAGGGCTCCTGTTTTTCGTTAAAGGTACGGAACCCTAAAAGTATGATAATACGCAACAATAATAATTTATTGATTACAAATATCATATATCATATGCCTTAAAATGAATAAAATTGCTTATAAAATTAATACCATAAATCCTGAGCTAGAGGTGTGCTAAGTAATTTACAAAATATCAAATTGCTCTTTCAGGATATAGTGTTGATTCCGGCATTTTCGAAAGAAGTGGAAGATTACTGCACATTGGAGGAGCTCCTCGAGCTGATATGGGACGCGGAAAGGTAATTAACATTTTTATAAAATTCTCGCCACTGCAGCACTGTGGGGGAATATTTTGTACCATTTTAATTTTATTATCAGTCTTATTTAAAAATTGACGCTCAAAAAATTGGTGCACCAGAGGCTCTAGACAAGTGGCATAAGCGATAGTCGAATCGAAAAGTCAAAAAAGAAAATGTGTGGGATTTGACGTAAGTTTACGACATTAAATCGTAGACTCACGTCAAATTCCATACATTTAATTGTATGGAATTTGACAGGGCATTGGGACAGGGCTTCGATTCGAATGAGATTTTAGAAAGCTTTGTATTCTTTTTAGGTATTAGTATTTAGCCCACCGACAGAGGTAGAAAAGCCCCTAGACATCAAAGAGGAGCTAATTGGTCCCCACGTTGGATCCTATTTTGGAGCCAGTCTATGTTGCACAGATATCAATAACGATGGTCTAGATGATCTTCTGATTGGTGCTCCGACATTCGTAAAACGTGATGCCATTAACCCATCTTACGATCAAGGAGCTGTATTTGTTTATATGGCAAAAGAGGTAAAGTTAATTAGATCTATAGATTTGTTTTACATTGTCTCATAGATAACTAGGATTACCTTACAAATTGTAATATCACTTTATTAATCTTAACAAAAATTTCGATACACAATACCTTCAGCCAAAACTCTTTTCTGAGAAATATGCCGAGATCTTGAATCGATGAATTAATTTTAATTTATGTTATTATGCGACTCCAACTTCTTGAATTCTCGATTACTCCATAGTCTTCAGTCTTTATGGAGTAACACAGGCGGGATTATCTATATAGCATACATTTTTATGACATCTATCTTTGTGGGTCGCAGGTTTACCTATTATTACGAAACATGATGCTTAGCCAGAGCCAGAGCTTAGACCAGTATGTTGGCATGCTTTACCTTATCTTCAAAGAGATTTTATAGGATTTTCAGGCATGCATGTTTTTTCAGACATTTTCAGGGTTTGTTCTAGAAAGAACTGGCTATCTATCAGGCTCTAAGAGTGTTGGAGCAAGATTCGGAACTGCAATAGCTGATCTTGGCGACATTGACGGTGATGGATTTATAGGTAAATAATATTATTAATAGTTGTGTTTCTATGGATGAGGACAAGTTTCCAACGCTCCTTTAGGGATGCGTTTCCTAAGCCAGGGATACTTCATCGTAAAGCACTGGTGTTAATATTTTGGGTCGGCAACATGCAAGTGAGACTTCTGGTATTGCATGCCTTCATGGGCTATGTTAACTGCTTACCATGAGGCGGGCTGTATGCATAATAGTATAAAAAAGAGTACTGGAGACCTATATAGACGCACGGAAGCACAACAACACTACTTAAATACCAACACACAGAGTCAAAATGTGGTTAGTCCTTTGTTTCTACACTACAACATTAAACATTTTTACTGCAGACATTGCCATAGGTGCACCTTGGGAACTAGATGGCGTTGGAGCTGTATACATATATATGGGTAATATCAACGGACTGAATAATAATGAAGTTCAACGAATTCAACCGGCAGGAGTACGAGGATTCGGTTGGTCGATAGCCAGAGGTGTTGATGTGGATCAAAATAATTGTAATGGTTAGTAAATAATATGTAACTGAATTTAACAGTTTAGTAATGTCCACGTCACGGAGGTTAATCTCGGCGGAGGTAGGACACATAATGGGGCTCAAAACAGGTGCATTCTTTGACACCCTCATTCTGATAGTCCGTTGGGTCGCCAATCCGACACCAAACCAGTGTCACTAGACGCAACAGGTATTTGACACGGTTATCTGCCCGGCAGTCATTTTGACTTTGCTTACGATTTTATTATCGAGTGATGATAGAATTATTCAGATCGTCTATAAAAGCCTCTTAAGTCGTCGACTTTAATGCGCTCTTCTCCTCTCTCACTATGCACTCACTCATCTATATTTATTTACACTAATTCGTTTTCGGTTTCAGATTTAGCTATAGGAGCCTACAATAGCGGTGCTTCGTACTTATACCGTTGTATACCAACTATGTCTGTGCGAGCTTTGATCAGAGCTCCTGAGTTCGTGAACTTGTCGTATAATGCCACAAGCTTTACCGCCATGTTTTGTGTTCGATCACCACCTACCATGTTCCGTTCAGATATCAAATTAAGTTAGTACTTATTCAGATTGTGATAAATTATTAGTTAATTCTACATACATAATCATCACGCCCGTCTCCCGTTTAATATCATTTTTTTATTGTGGTAAGCAGAGACTATGTCACTAATATAATATGTACGCCAAAAATATAGGGTCAGCAAAACGCAAATTATTCCTCTGGTTTTGCAAGCGTCGATAGGCTATGGTAAATACTTACCATTAGGCATAAAAAAAAAGATTCTTAAAAAAAAGGACTGGAGATATGTACTTAAGGACAGAAATACACCACGTGTGTGTATATTTTGCTATAGTCATCTGTAAGGTCAGCAGGTCCATTCCCAGTCAAGCTTGCAAGGTAATATGGTGCCCTATCTCTCTTAAAATTTGATTATAAAAGGAAAATTTGTTGTAATTATGTTGAAATTATAAATTCAAGCTTCGATTTAGTAAATACAATACTGATGTGTAGCTTCATTAGCTTCATCTATTGCTAACTGGATATATATATAATAATTGTTTTATTACAGTCTTTATTGGAACAATACTAACAGATCCCGAAGATAATAGAGCAAGTATTAGTGGAGATTCACAATATATAACAACTGCTACACCAGGGAAAGAAATTTGTGATGAAAAAACTATTAGCGTAAACGTAAGTGCTTTTAAACTATCGCATCGCACGATATGCAATACATATCACGAGTAATAATGTGATTTATTTAAAGAAGAACAGAAGCAATCTAAAGGTAAATAAAGCATGATCAAGTTACGACTTTTACATCGAAGTCAATGGATCAAAGTAAATATAAGCTAGAACATTTGTTTAGAACAGACAGGTAACAACTTCTCATTACATTTTTATACATATTAAAATTAAGGTAATACATACTCTTATTTTATATTTGCAGAAAGCGGCAGATCTATTGTATCCTCTTCATTTAGTATTTCAGTTAGAAGAAGATAAGCAAATGAAAGGTAACAAAATTAATCACTAGAGCTGCATAATGTTTGAAGGATAAATAAAATGTTTATCCCATGTCAGGTATTAAACAAAGTTAAGCCAGTTCCAGTTTTCATCGTATGTATATCAAATCAATTCAAATTTATTTTAATAAAATACATCATACAACAATTTTTCTTTGGCCCCAAACTAAGCTAATGCTTGTGTCTTGATGCCGTTGGAATTACTCAGTTGTTAAATATACATAATGTATATAGACTTTAGCTAGCTATGCGTATTCTATCGTCTGCTCCACGTAAAGCATTCTGTAGAACCACTTGACCTGATGCTATCGTCAAATTTCAATGAATGCTTCACTCGACTTCACAGCAGAATTCATTCTTATTATCAATAAACGATTTCTTCCAGTGCCAGCATCCATTTCTGCCACGTTCGTATAGACTCTGGAATGAACTACCTGCTGTAGTTTTTCCCAAACACATGGCATGTCTTTCTTCAAATTATATTAATAGTAGTATTGCCAAAGTCTATGAACGACAGTCACCACTTACTATTAGTTGGACCGCCTGGCCCGACTGCCACCAATTTTTTATTAAATTGTATGAGACTTTAATCAGTAATTAAATTTTAGATGACTCAACCACATTTTTGTTGGATGCTGCAAGGCTATCTGAAGAATCAATACTAAAAGCTTCAATGCCAGTACATATTATACGTGATTGTAGAAACAAACCTTTTTGCGGTTCGTCTTTGCATATGACTTTAGAAGCCATGGATAAGTAAGTCACTCAAGTTTTAAGATATTTTCTTTCGTCGCTTTCAAAAACCAAATAACTGATGTTCTTCTATTTGCCTACACCGTTCGAAATGGGCATTAATTTTGGACTGTTATAGTAAACCTTAGTAATATGTATAATAGTTCAAATGGTGTGAAGCACTTGTTCTTTGAACAAACTGCTGTTCAAATATAATTTATCGTATAGGGGCTGTACCATGACATTACCTAAGATCGGTAATGTCACGGTACAGCCCCTATACGATAAATTATATAATTTAAATTTTTAACGCTAGCAATGGTAATAAAGGTTATCTTACTAATTTTGAAGATCAAAAATAAATCATTATAAAGACATCATGCTACAGCCCCTGACCTCGCCTTCTTTTATTTCTAAAACTCTTGCAACCACAAAGTTTTTTCTTGATTTAAACTAAATTTGCCCTGCCCTTTCTCAGTCCTTATATACCAGGAACAAACAAAAGGTTTGGAGTAATACTAACAGTACATAATACAGAAGAACCAGCATACGGTGTGATGGTAATCATATGCCTACCGATGAATCCAAAGAAAATCCCACCAGAATGTTCTTTCCATGACCTGACATTGAACTGTAATATCCCACAACCATTTAGACGTAACGAACACATTGTATGGGAAATAGAAATGGAGTACAATTTGAAAATTGGAGAAAATATAAGCATATCTGTGACAGCAGAAGTCAGTAATAAATTTTACAGTAGAGCTGATCTTTATCAAAAAGTATTTATTAACGTGACACCTGAAGCTAGTTTCAGTGTCACTGGGTAAGTACTTTTTATACTACTAAGGATGTAAATAATCATACGGTCCGTCTGATGGTAAGCTGTTATCGTAGCCTATGGACACTCGCAACACGAGAAAACACCAAATGTTTAAAATAATTTGAGAATAAAGGTGACGTCACTTCAAGACGTAAAAAAGCGTTGGACAAATTTGAACTACAGAGTAAAGGCTTGGGTGGCACAATTGATAGTGCGCTAGGCACAGGGTCAGATCGTGCTCCAGGTTATTTAAGTAAATTTTAAAAGAATTTCAACACGTGTCTGTAGCCAAGAAAAAGGGGATCACAAATTGTTTTTCAATAGGTCCATAGCAGTAGAATTCGAAATTCAACGATCCAATCGAATTTTAGGAAAGGATTGATAATTTTATTTTGATACAGTATATTATATTGTTCGAATTAAAGATTAATACTTAAGAGCCATACAACTACCACGACAATGAGCTATTGCGTAGACCATACTCGTAAAAACCATTTCTTGCCAATTCTTCTTGAGGCCTTACCCTTGTCAGCGCATTGGCTGTAGGAAAAAAATATGCTGACTTTTGTTTATTTTGACGTTCGTAAGTATCATACATTTGATATAATATATGAGTAAAATACTTTGGAGTTTGAGTTGCCTTAACTAATTCGTGTTTTTCTATTAGTGTTACTATTCATGATTATAAATTATTATTATTTAATATATATATTGTTTTATTTCAGAAAACCAATGCCAAATGAGGCTATACTAATTTCAAGAAATTATTTAGCTGTTGGTGGCAATGTATCATTTCAACATTTATTCGAGGTAAATAAGCTTTACAAATGTCAACGAATTTTTGCCAAGATCATATTAAATAGTAGTAGTATTTATTTAATTTTCATATTTAGATATGTTAATTAGGTCGCCCAGTGGTCGAAATTTGACAGTAGGTAATTATAGCTTTCTGCACTTTTTCTCCATATAAAACTTTAAATATGTTAAATCTTACACACAATGAGCCTAAAAAGGGGCACAAAGTCTTTTCGTATTAATATATGAGTATATAATAATATAATGGAATTACGGATATAGATTTCATATATTTTTAAACATTTTAACTAATAATAATAAACGTTTATTTCGGGCTAGCCCATATAGTGTTAGTAACAATGATTTTATAAAACTAGTGTTAGTAATAGGTACATTATTTATTAAAGCTAGTGTGGAGCTCCATCCAATGTCGCATCATTGGAGACTCCCATTTGTCAACAAACACACTCAGGGTACCGTTACTAAACTAACTAAAGGGTAACACAAAAAAAATACAAAAACACTTATAATAAGGAAAATAAATATTGACAGTATATTAATGATTGTGTACTTAAATTTCAGATAACGAATGTTGGACCTTCTGACTGGCAAACACTTATTGCACATATACGGATCCCTGATAAGGTACATGTACTAAAAACTAAATTAAAACCTTTAAACTAAGAATAAGAACAAACCAGACGTCTACAAACTTCAAAGAAAGGATTCAAAACAACTTGCTATAACGTCATGGTACGGCACCTACTCTTATACCGTTAAGGCTATGAAATAGTTTTACTGTCAGCACATTGACAGTAGATGATTGCGTATCCAAAAAGCCACAACAATGCTTTAAAAAGAGACCTGAAATAAAATTTATTTGCCAGTAATACTAAAAACTTAAAAAGCGGTGGTGGCCGAGTGGGAAAGTAATCGACTTGCACGCAAGAGGTGCGAGTTCGATTTTCACTTTGTGGAGTTTATATGTACTAATCAAATGATTCGCCATCTGCTAACGGTGAAGGAAAACATCGTGAGGAAACCCACATGTCTTAAAAGAAATTTTAAAGACATGTCTGATTCACCAACCCGCATTAGGCCAGCGTGTGTAAATGAAGGCCTAAACCCTCTCTCTCTCTTGATAGAGGAGAGGAGACCCGTGCTCAGCAGTGGGTTGCTATTATTATTATATTATATATATATATATACAAAAAGCTTTTATCAAATTGTTCATTTGTTACAGACGTATCTGACATCTCCAATAAAAGATTGTGAAATAGTAGACTTAGGCTATGAATGCATGTGGTCAGTACCGGCGAAAGTTTCCTACCCTGTAGCTATCGCATTACAAATGGATCTAAGTCAAGAAGGTTTGTTACCTTCTTTCTTTCTAACAGCACAGTCATGATATAGTTTGTTAGATGATACATTTTATACATAGATGCATCTACCGTTACATTATTTTGTTTATTCTACCTAGTTTTTTCTCTGTATTACCCAAGGATTGACTGGTAGATAATGGCTTTGGCATTAAGTCCGCCTTGTACACATTTTTTAGTGCAAAAGTTTTTAAATAAAAATAATATATAAATAAATTAATACTTAACGAATCAAGTTTAATATATTTTTCATAATTTACAGGCAATTTCTTAAAAAGAAATATGATATACAATGCCACTTCATCCATGCTTATTCTACTGAGACAAACTAAATTCGAACTAAAATACATGTAAGTAGTCCTCATTGATGCTTATGATCCCACGATCCTATATTATCCGCAATACGAAGTGGTGCGAGTCTCGCTTCATAAGACCGTGTAGGTGCGAAAGAGATAGCACGAATTCGATAATTTAAAAAATATGCTGGAGAGTAATCTGTGTAAGATACATTCTATGCAATCCGTCATAAAAGACTATACTCGCTGCTAACAAGAACGCGGTCGAGTTCCAACGGCATCCTGAAAATGTTAATGGAAAAATTCGATGGAACAAGGCTGAACCATGCTATAGCTCTGCTGGTCAAACCGGCATTCGTTTTTTAGCAAGTTGTGTTTAAATTTATTTTATTTACTAACATAAAAATGTTACTAACAAATTGGGCTAAGTTGCCATAGAATTTTTCCAACAAAAATAACCCCAGTAACACTTTGGCTAACCTGAAAATGTTCGTCGTCGTCGTTTTAAGTAAATTAAACTTTTGGTCAGTATTATTCTGTCTACTAACAAATTGTTACGGTATTTACATTACAGGGGATATGAAGTGACCACAACATTCACTCTAGAGCCAGCAAGGATCATCTGGTGTATTGTAATACCTTGCATATTCTTAGGATTACTTCTACTAGCAATTATTGTACGGATTTTATATAAAGTAAGTTTCATAATACATTGTTTGAACCACGTTCTATATTTTAAAAGACATTTAATAAAACAAATAAAAGGAGAGCCAGCATCGTATTTACTTTTGTCATTTCATGAAAATTCACAAACTAACTCTTATATAATAATAATAATAGCAACCCATATATATATGTCCCACAGCTGGCCATGGCTCTGCTCTCCTCTATCAAGAGAAAGAAAGGGTTAAGGCCTTAATTCACACACGCTGGCCTAATGTGGGTTGGTGAATCAGGCATGTTTTTCGAATTTCTTCTTAGATGTGGGTTTTCTCACGATGTTTTCCTTCACCGTAACGTAACTGTTAATCTCTTCTGGCAAACTTCTGCGGTCGGAGTATTTATCCTAAAATAACAAAGAAAATAAGAAATAAAACTAAATTTAAAATAAAATATATCACTATAATTTGCTACAAATTTTAGGACTGGTACTATAACCAAATTTTATTTCTTACCCTCTTTGTTCTTTTAGATTTAAGCACCCCGGCCGCAGAGTTGCCAGGAGAGTCTTTTAGTATTCTACAGGTATATAGGAATTATTTTGTAAAATTTCATGACTTATGAAATGACAAAAGTAAATACGTTGCTGGCTCTTGGTCCACAACTACGAACACCAAAAATATGACGGAGAGTAATCTGTGTTAGACACTTTTTTTATACAACTTAATCGGCAACAAGTTGCTGGCCCGCCTGATGTAAGCAGTTGCCTTAGACTATAGGCGATAGGACTATCAGTCGCACGTTGTGACTTTTCTTATTAGTAGCCTATAACCAAGTCTCTCTCGGCATGAAGTCGGGCATGAAAAATCAGAACAGTGATTTTTCATGCCCGAGTTTCTTGCCAATTATTCTCGTGGTCCTGCCCTTGTGAACATTGAGTGCACTATATTTACTGACATTTATAGCTTTTTATGACGATCATAAGAATTATGCTCTATTGAGCATGATTCATTCATATTTGAATGAAATTAATAAACAATTATGTCTTTGACTTTGACCTGTACTTAACAGCAGGCACACAGTATTAGGTACTATTGCTTAAGTTCTGTAGCATGGAAAAACATCGCCAGATATTAAAATGCTGTGCCGTATTTATTTTTAATTAGACTAGCCTGTTGGTCTAGTGGTTAGTGACCCTGACTGCTAAGCCGGAGGTCGTGGGTTCGATTCCCACACGGGACAAAACTTTGTGTACATAAATGTTTGTCCCGAGTCTGGGTGTAATTTGCGTATGTGAATTGTATGTTTGTAAAGTAACCCGCGACACAGGGCTTGTTCCCTAGTGCAGGAGTGGTCTCTAAAATTAGAACTTTATACCTAATCATTGTTAATTTATTTTCAGTGCGGTTTTTTCCTGAGAAAATATCACATATTGTTGACTGAGAAGAAGAATCAACTGTTTAACAAAAACTCACCAGTGTCGTCGCACATATCTCTATAGTCTTACTAGCTGACCCAGCAAACGTTGTTTTGCTACTAAAATAGTAATATCGCTATTAAAAAATTGGGGTTGATCGTAGAGGGGTGAAAATTAAGGGTTGTATGTATATGTTGTCTAGAAAAATTCAATAAAAAAATTTGGGGTGGACCACCCTTAACATTTAGGGGGATGAAAAATAGATGTTGGCCGATTCTCAGACCTACTCAATATGTTTACAAAATTTCATGAGAATCGGTCAAGCCGTTTCGGAGGAGTACGGGAACGAACATTGTGACATAAGAATTTTATATATAAGATAGTCTTATTATTTATTAGGAAAATAAGAATACATGCCTACATAATACATAGGTACATAGTCCAATTAGGTGATGTGCTAAAAAACGGGCCAAATTAAGGCTTCCTGCCCGCGTCCCCATAAATCGGTAACCGATTGTAGGACCGATATAAATGTGGTCCCATCACAGATGTTTTATAAATATTTGTTAAAAATATTAAGGCTTGTGATATCGCCAACGACCTTGAGCATTTGGGCGAAGCAAACACGACCTAGTTCTCTAGGTGAGCGCGGTATCCCCGCGCTCGCCAAACAGATGTACTCTTTGAATGGACGTCTTTTTAATTTTTAATAAATTTAAATTTAAACTGATTCTAAATATAACATTACCAAATTATATATGTATGTTTTCTTCAAATATTGGTTTTTTTTTTCGTATTATTTGATAAAAATTGAAGTCATAAAGTGGTTACATCTCAATAATTTGGTGCTGATTCGATGATTTTTTTACAAACTTTTTAGAATTACTATATAATTTATGACAAAACTATATTATGAAACACATCTTGTAGATTAATACTGTATTATTTGGCGATCATTTATCTATAAATGCGAACAAAAAATAGTTTCATTTACACCTCTTTTTCATTATTTTTTGAGAGAGGGGCCTTAATGATAAGTCTTGTATGAATTTGTATACTGTGTCATACGTTTCATATCGCTGCAAGTAAAAACGAGTTTTTCAGACTGTGCAATATTCTGCCTATGCCTACTCTTACTTTGTATAAATTTAGTGTAGACGTGAGAGACTATATATGTATGTATGTACTTATTTATGAGATAAGAATATTGCAATTTTGTATTATAAAAAAAATAAACTGGAATGAATTTGTTAATTATATATTTTTTTGTTTTTCCTTATTTTTAACTTAGGTATTTTCCTGTAAGTATCAAAAAGACAGGTATGTAAGACCATGCTACAGACATTTGTCGAACAGTGGTATAAAATAAGTTTAAATAAAGATAAATGTATCTAATGTCGATTAAATTCATTTTAGCCAAAGTACTAACTACTTATCTAAAATACAAATACATAATATCTACAAATTTCTTATCGCATTAATAAGTTTCAATATTGTTCGACAGTTAAACTTTAGTATACCAGCTGTTATTATGAAGATAGATTTATTTTATAAATTTAAGACCTCCACATCCTTGCACCTCAAACATGGTTCTTCAAGAAAGGAGTTATAAGGTTTTTAATTACAAGAGAGAACAAAAGTGAGTGACACCCCCGGTGTTGCAAACGTCCATAGGCTACGGTTACTGCTTACCATCAGGCAGGCCGTATGCGTGTTTGCTACCTTGATAGTATTTACATCTCAACCCATAAACGTCCCACTGCTGGGCACGGGTCTCCTCCAAACATTTAGAGGGATCTTAGCCTACTATACCACGCTGGCCAGATGGATTGGTATAGGGCTTTGTTTCGAGTTTTCCCTCTCTTGCGGTGGATAACAGTCGATAGTATAAAAAAAATATTGCAAGCGCCCATAGGCTATAGTTACTGCTTACCATCTGGCAAGCCGTATGCTTGGTTGCTATCTGAATAAAATAATGTTTCTGTATGACAAATACGTGCATGACTAAGTAACAATGAAATTATACTCAATAATGTATATCGCTACTTTATAACTTAAACGGGAAATGAGATAGCATGAGCAGTGATAGTACATTCATATTGTAATACAGCATCCATTATTAATTATATACACAATTGATAAATGAAATTCTTATTTGTTCATTTTAATAAAGTTTTTTTGCATTATTGTTTGGCTTGTTGGTCTAGTGGTTAGTGACTCTGACTGCAATGCCGGATGTCGTGGGTTCGACTCCTACTCGAGGAAAAAGTGTTTTTCTTTCTTCTTTTATTTTCTTTTTAAAAGACAACTCCCGCACTAGAGAACAAGCTGTTGCGGGGGACTTTACAAACATATAATTAACGGACACAAATTACACCCACACTCAGAACAACTCTTTGTGTGTCACACAAAGTTTTGTCCTGCGTGGGAATCGAACCCACAACCTCGTGCACAGTAGGCGCATACTGCGACCACTAGACCATCAAGGCAGTCGCCTAAATGTTAAGTTTAATTTGTGTCCGTAAATTGACTATTTGTACAATCCCCCGCAACACAGGGCAAATTCCCAAGTACGGGAGTTATCTTTCACATAAATTTAAAAAGAATGCTTTATCAAATTTCGGTTACGGCATTTCTGCGCCTACTATAGATATTATAGTGCACACGTGGGTGCGCAAATGGCCTTCTCACCATCACCATATTTTTTTATACTATTTAAGTGGCAAACAAGCATACGGGCTTGTTTGCCACTTAAATAGTATAAAAAAATATGCTTTAAACATTTATTCTAAGACATGTGGCTTGGCTCCAAGGGCACGCTAGGTGGCGTGCCCTTGGAGAGGCCTATGTCCAGCAGTGGACTGCGATAGGCTGATGATGATGATGATGATGATGATGATGTGGCTTATTATAAATAAACAAATTAATAAATAAATTTTATAAAAAACAACTTTTTCCGACCTGGAAATCGAACTCAGGACCTCGGAATTAGCAGTCACATTCATTCATCACTACACCAACATGGCAGTTCCTTTTTCTAAAAATGTACGAGAAAGAACAAAAATATGAGTAATTATCGATGAGTCATAATACCATTATAGTATTGTATTTTGATTGCATTCAGAGTCCCCTGAGCATTGGAAGGGGTCACTCGTATCAGTAGTAATTTAGTTATTGTTTACTTCATACGTACGTATAATGTGAATGATATATATTTTTATTTAATTAAAAATGACATTTTTAATTATTAGAAGTGTTAAATTACTAGTGTAAATAGTTAGATACATTATTTATAAAAAGTGATTTTAGTGTAAATGAAAAATATATTTGGAATTATTTTGTTTGTAAGGTGGGTTTTTGTTTCAAAATAATTTATTTTATTATTTATTTGTAATATTATAAAGCTGAAGACTTTGTTTGTATGGTTGAACGCTCAAATCTCAGAAAGTACTATTTCGATTGGAAAGATTATTTTTTTGTTGAATAGTGCATTTATCTAGGAAGGCTATAAGCTATATAACATCACGCTATGATCAATAGGAGCAGAGCAGTAGTGAGATATGTTGCAAAACCGGGAAAAAAATATACGTTCCAAATTACCACACGGACGAAGTCGCGGGCGACCCCTAGTAATACAATATGTAGGTATTTTAAATGCCTTTTAGATAGGTACTTAGATATCTTTATATAGAGATAAGACATGAATTGTGCATAAACTATCATGTATTGCTTTGTGTATTTTTTTTTAAATCGCATGTCTTCCAAAGGGCCAACTTCTGTATTCTGTTATCTTTTGTGTTCTGCTATCTTTTGTACCATGTTCTGAGCGAAATTTATATTTATGAATCGCACATATCGAACCCACAACACTCTCGGAGTCGTAAATGTCAAAGTAGACTCTTAAGCCACTAAGTGTCAGGAGCAGTCAAATAAAAACAAAATATTAAGAAGTACTACTTGTAGTAATATTTTAAACAGAAATTTTATACCACTAAGTGTCAGGTGTAGTCAAATAAAAACAAAATATTAAGAAGTACTACTTGTAGTAATATTTTAAGCAGAAATTTTATACCACTAAGTGTCAGGTGTAGTCAAATAAAAACAAAGTATTAAAAAGTACTAGTTGTAGTAATATTTTAAACAGAAATTTAGTTACTTATTTTTTGTTTAATAATGTGATGTTTTGTTACGAAGCTTTACTAATATTATAAAGCTGAAGAGTTTGTTTTGTTTAACGCGCTAATCTCAGAAAGTACTAGTTCGATGAGAAAAAATATTTTTTTGTTAAATAGTGCATTTATACAGGAAGGCTATAGGCTATTTAACATCACGCTAAGATCAATAGGAGCGGAGCAGTAGAGAGATATGTTGCAAAATCGGAGAAAATATTCCAAATTACCACGCGGACGACCCCTAGTTAGTAATAAAGGTATACTAAAATAATTTTAATTTACATATATTACAGGTGACAAAAACTGAAACTAAAAAATGTCGTTAAAGACATTGCTGTATTATTTATTGGTATCATTCGTCCACTATTCTACTTCAAGTTTTGTATATCATGAAAATACAAATATAATATTGAAACCATACGACGCCAATCAGAGGGGAGACAACGAATATTTTGGATATTCTACTGCATTGCGGCCTGATGGGTAATGTACTATAATAATAAAATAATTATAATATTTTGGGACAACTCATACACCGCCATCTAATCCCAAACTAGGCAAAGTCATATATGTAGCCAAAAAACTGATAAACATACTTTTATATTTCTAAATACATACATATTATAGACAAATTACACCCAGACACAGAACAAACAATTGTGCTCATCACACAAATATTTGTCCTGGGTGGGTATCAAACCCACTCCGGCGTAGCAGTCAGAGCCACTAACCACTAGGCCAACAGGCCAGTCAAAATAATCTTTTGTTATTTATTGAATTACTTAGAGAGAAAAGTAAAACGTAGGCAAAATTAACCGACCGCTCGTCGGTAAATGTTACAAAAATTTGGTAATTTTACAGTGACTCTGACTGCTACGCCGGAGGTCGTTGGTAGTCAAAATAGTATACAATATTAATACTTTTATATACCTAATCAAAATATTTGTTAACATGGGTTCGATTATATGTTTTGATATAATTATACACTGCATGCAAAAATATCTGAACTAATCATCATCTCAACCCAAAACCGTCCCACTGCAGGGCGTGGGTTTCCTCAATAAACTTGGAAGGATATTAGCCTACTATACCACGCTGGCTAGACGGGTTGGTATAGGGTTTTGTTTCGAGTTTTCCCTCTCTAGCAGTGAATATTGTCTGCCGAACTTACTCCCTTAGTCGACTCTTACGACACCCACGGACATTTAGTTTGTGTCCGTGTGGTGACGGATTAAGAATATAAATGTCACCACCCCATTCCATCCCGTGGGTGTCGTAAGAGTCGACTAAGGGAGTAAGTCAGACAGACAATATCTGAACTAATACGTCTAAATAATATAGTCTATATAGCCTATTCGCTATTCCAGACTATAATCTATCTACTTAAATATTGGGAGCAGGATTCGAACCTGCGCCTCTGGGATTCCGGCCCAGCACACTACCAATTTCGACTGCCTTGGTGGTCCAGTGGCCGCAGTATGAGCCTGCTGTGCACGAGGTTGTGGGTTCGATTCCCACACAGGACAAAACTTTGTGTGACCCGCAAAGAGTTGTTCTGAGTCTGGGTGTAATTTGTGTTCGTTAATTGTATCACAGAGCTTGTTCTCTAGTGCGGGAATTGTCTAACTATCTTTAGGGCAAAAATCTCATTCAAATCCGTTTAGTAATTTTACGTGAAAGAGCATCAAACATCCAAACATTAATCCATCCATCCTCCAGAAGGAATTTTTAGTAACTGCTTAACATACAGTAGTATAAAAAATATAAAACAACCACTGACAAAGCAGCGACTTATTATTAAGGACTAGCTGCTGACCGCGGCTCCGTCCGCGTGGATGTCGGTTATCGCTGCAAAAAGTATAGCCTATGTGTTATTCCAGACCATAATCTATCTGTGTGCCAAATTTCATCCAGATCCATTAACTAGTTTTTACGTGAAAGAGTAACAAACACCCATCCATCCATCCATCCATTCTTACAAATTTTCACATTTATAATATTAGTAAGGACATAGCTATTATTTTTTTTATTTGCAGACTATTTGTTGGAGCACCAAAAGCAACAAACAGATACAATGAATCAACTGGAGTAGTTTTCAACTGCCCGTTATCAAATCTGGATGACAAACAAGCTTCCTGTTATCAGTTGGGTACCAGACAGGCGGGACATCAATTCTTTACACCATTCGATTTACGCCACGACATGTGGTTTGGTGCTTCTATATCGTTTCTTACTAAGGATAGGCTTCTGGTACGTTGGATTCCGAATACAGCGATTGATAGGAGATAGACGCAAGTTGACTGCAGCTTCTTGCAGCCTTGGTGGTCCAGTGGTCGCAGTATGCGCCTGCTGTGCACGAGATTGTGGGTTCGATTTCCACACAGGACAAAACTTTGTGTAATTTATAAATGTTTGTTCTGAGTCTCGGTGTAATTTGTGTCCGTTAATTGTATGTTTGTAAAGTCCCCCGCGATACAGAGCTTGTTCTCTAGTGCGGGAGTTGTCTTATAAAAAAGCTTCGTTCAGTGGCTTGTTATGGGTTCAATCTCCATTTTTTTATCTCGGGTAAAGTCAGAGCGGGCTGCTAGTATAATTCATTTTTCTTCTTTGAATTTTAATAGTAGGTACCTACCTTCAAAATCAGAAAGTGTCAAAATTAATTAAATTTGTTCCACATTACATTAATACACACAGAAAAAATAGAAACAAACAGAATATAATAATATAAAACTTGCTTTATAGGCTAGCTTGCTTGCTTAGTGCCCTACCCCTCTGAAAATAATTCTACACCAAATCTCTCTTTAACTAATATTAACTAAGCGACTGATAAGGTATTGTCCTCCCAATTAGATGCACTAGTGCTATTAACGCTAATTACGATATATTAACTTATCGTAATTAGCGTTAATAGCACTTGTATTTGCACTACAACCAATACTTAATTACTGTTTATTTTCTTTTAGATATCAGCTCCTAGAACCAAGGACAAATATGATCCAAAAAATTTACTGATGCATGGTGCCAGTTATCTTCTTTCACCAAGACGGTATAGAATTTTAGATCCTTTAACAGAAGGTAAACAAGAGAATTTTGTTTGAAAAAATAATAATTTTAATGTCAAACTAAATGATTATTACAATTATTGATTTATGTTTAACTAGCTGTTGCCCGCGGCTCTGCCCGCGTTGATGTCGGTTACCGCAGTAAAAAGGAGCCTATGTGTTCTTCGGGACCATAATCTATGTCTGTGCCAAATTTCATCCAGATCCGTTCAGTAGTTTTTACGTGAAAGAGTAACAAACATCCATCCATCCATTCTCACAAACTTTCGCATTTATAATATTAGTAAGGATTACACAATTCAAATATGGTAATGGATTCTCTCACAAACAACGATGCGCCCGTACACGACGATGTCTCCAGCAAAAGTGGTTCTCAGTTCTACACCACGTTCGAATTGATGGAAAGCTTGTGATATCGCCAACGACCTTGAGCATTTAGGCGAAGCAAACACGACCTAAATCTCTAGGCGAGCGCGGGGATACCAACAGATGTACTCTTCGAATCGACGTCTCCAACTTATAATAAATTAAAATTTAAACTTATTCTTAATATAACATTACCAAATTATAGGTGTATGTTTTCTTCAAATATTATATTAACAAAACGTATTAACCTTGCGTCCAGCGTGGCCAGTCTTTGGCACCTTTTCTCAGAACTGCGACCTCAATCAGATATTTTATTTTTAAATAGGTTTAATACCTTTAGATACAATATCTGATTGTTTATTAGTAATTTAGGTTAAGTTCTTCTTATTTCAAAACTATTTATGCAAATATATATTGATATAATAACCATTGTATAAATCAGCTACTTACTTTCAGGAACCATCCATAAAAACCAAGCGTACGTCACAGATGGTATTAGAAGAGAATATGGTCCTGTCAATACACATTTATATTTCTACGCCCACGGACAAGTTGGATTTTCAATGGCAGTCACTAAAATGAATACAGTAGTCTTAGGAGCTCCAGGATTGTTGCAATGGACAGGTCATTGGAATATTTATTTGAAATACCTAGTTACTACAGTTTTTTTCTGAAAAAAGACAACTCCCGCACTAGGGAACAAGCCCTGTGACACGGGGGACTTTACAAACATACAATTAAAGGGCACAAAGTACACACAAACTTGGGACAACCATTTGTGGATCACACGATTTTTTTTCCCGTGTGGGGATCGAACCACACGCCACGCAGTAGTAGTAAATGGCGAGGTAATCACTTATGCCACTGAACCAACCGTGCAGTCGGTTTATGATAGCTACTCATTTTATTTCCCACTGCTGGACACAAGTCTCTTTTTTTAATATATTCTGCTGGCTCAATGCAAGTTGGTGTACAAGACGTACTTCACCAACTTGTGGAACCCCACAATTTGGTGAGGTACATACGGCAACTGAGATAGCTGTACAGGGCCGCTATATGAAGATAATATTTTTTAAGAATACCTTTGAATCTATCTCTGTGGAATGTGGTGACAGTGTATAATTAGACTAGATCTACAGATAAAAATATTATTGTTATAATTAGCCTATACTGTACCACTGCAGGGCAAAGTCCTCCCCTTCCTTGTTCCATGATAGTCTATCTTACTTAAATATTAAAGCAATGTGGAAAAAGACGAGCTTGTTTTTGTTTGATGTTCGAGTCCTGCTCCGGGCTCGTCTTTTTCCACATTGCTTTAATATTTAAGTATATTTGAGCTAATTGCATAGCAATTTTCAACAACAAATTCGAACTCTGGAGTAGGAGCTCGGATGGCACAGTTGGTAGTGCGCTGGGCCGGAACCCGAGAGGCGCAGGTTCGAGTCCTGCTCCGGGCTCGTCTTTTTCCACATTGCTTTAATATTTAAGTATATTTGAGCTAATTGCATAGCAAAATGCTAAAAATATTTAATAGTCTATCTTGTGCCAATTGAAGCCAATCCCTTTTATAGGCGTCAAGCTCATCTCGCCATCTCATTTTGTGTCTACCACGTGTCCGCTGTCTGGTGTTTGGAACCCACTGCGTCGTTATTTTGCCCACAGCTCCTCTGGCATGCGACTGACGTGATCCGCCCAGTTCCACTTTAGCTTGGCCGCTGCTTCCTAAAAAAACTAACTTTAATTTGGTAGCCCTAAACAGCTATGTCCACCAACTCATTATAGTTTTCTCATTTGTTTAGTACATAATTATAAATTTATCCTTCAAGTGAAATTTACACTTGTACTGCCGGTAAAGACCACATTCACACCTAATCTGTTATAAGTCGATTACTTTTACCCTCATCTATCAAATTTAGTTTATTTTGTTGACCGTTTAAGCTTATTACAATACTTACAAAAGCTCATACTTTACAACAATCTTGCATCTATTTATTCAAATTTGTAACTACCTGGCTGAGAAAATTTGAAGTAGTCTTCATATTTTTCAGGTGGTATTGTCAGTTACTCTTTCAACCCTAACGATACTAATGCGTACACGCAATTGCAGCCAATTTCAAATCCTTATCATACTATGAGTTTGGATCCAGATGATTATTTTGGTAAGTTTTCTTTTTAAATCAAATATCACGTAGTAGTTACAATTGTTAAATTAGCAAGCCATATACGTCCCACTGCTGGGCACGGGTCTCCTCTCCTCTATCAAGAGAGAGAGAGGCTTTAGACACAGATTAATAAATAGTTGCTTTAGACCTTAATTCACCGAATGCGAATTGGTGAATCTGACATGTTTTTAGAATTACTTCAAAGACATGTGGGTTTCCTTACGATATTTTTTCCTTCACCGTTAGCAGATGGCTAATCATTTGATTAGTACATAATAAACTCCACAAAGTGAAATTTACATTGGTACTGCCTCCCTGGATCAAACTTGTGTGCAAATCGTTTACCACTCGGCCACCGCTTTTTACAAGTAGTTACAGGTCTCCAGCGCTTATTTAGGGACACGCAGGTGATACCTCTCGCATTGCAAGCGTCCATAGGCTACGGTAACTGCTTAACATTAGGCGCGCCGTATGCTTGTTTGCCACCCAAGTAGTATAAAAAAAAAACAAAAAAAGTTATTGATGAACCGTTGTGTTGTAATTGTTAGCCGCAGATGATTTTAGTTGTCCATTATATTAAGCTGGCAACAAGGCAACAGTTTCTCATCCTTAATAAGCTAAACAAAAATTCTTAGGACAACCCTCGAGAGGCCTACAATCTCGTCATAGTCTTGAAGAATACAATGATTTTATAAAATACGATATTGTTTAATTATGTTGATACCAACAGTTGTTTGAGTCTAAAGAAATTGTTTAAGTTTCCACTTTCGTAAAAATTTTTAAAATGATCCGAAACAAAAATATATTTATTGTTGTCTGGGTGAACCAACAAGCTTTATAATTAATTATGTTTACTTAACCTTTTAAAATATCAATTTCAGGATATAGCGTTGAATCTGGAATATTTGAGAAAAATGGCAATGTCCTTTATATCGCTGGAGCTCCACGATCGAACTTGGGAGGTGGCAAGGTAATTTTTTTTTCTATATTCCTGGCTAGTCAAAGATGAAAGAAAAACAAAAACTTTTTGTTTTGACTCTTTTACTGACATATATTATTTACTAGCGGACCTGGAAGACGTGGTCCTACCTGGAAAAGCTGATATATGGACAGCAGCGCCACCTACCGGGTCCAATTGTGAATCTAAATTTCATTAAAATAAAAGCCTAAACGGCTGGACCAGCCGTTTAGGAGGAGTTTAGTGACATACACACGAACATAAGAATTATATATATATATATAATAAAGATTTACACTCATTTATTTATTTATTTACTATTGTTCTTTATTTCGTTTCGTATCACTATAGGCATTTGTCTGTTTTCTAGGTCCTCATATTCAACCCTCCCATTAATGAGCTAAAACCTTTGGAGGTCAAAACAAAGCTCATGGGTCCGCAGATAGGATCCTATTTTGGAGCCAGTCTATGCTGCACAGATATCAATAATGATGGGTTGGACGATTTACTGGTGGGTGCGCCAACTTTTGTGAAAAAAAATGGTGCTCTTCCGTACGATCAAGGTGCTGTTTTTATTTATATGACGAAAGAGGTACTTTTTTTAAAAATATTTTCTTTTTTTTATTGTAAACTAGGGGTCGCTCGCGACTTCGTCCGCATGATAATTTGGAATATTTCCCCCGATATTGCAATATACCTCACTACTGCTCCGCTCATATTGATCATAGCGTGATGTTATATAGCCTATAGCCTTCCTGAATAAATGCACTATTCAACAAAAACAGTTTTTTTCTAATCGAACTAGTACTTTCTGAGATTAGCGCGTTCAACCAAACAAACAAACTCTTCAGCTTTATAATATTATGCTTCAGCTTTATGATATGAGTTACTAGAACACACACACAACTACACCCGCAAAAACAAATTATCCCACGGAAACTATAAATTTTTACAAGATCAACATCGGCCTATGTCTTATTCCAGACTATATTATATCTATCTATATGTTACATTTCATCCAGATCCATAATAATATACTGCTGGGTATTGATCTCTTTTTTTTTTTGCGCGTCATTTGTCCTTGTCCTATGCTTAGCTCATCCATTGATTGCCCGCTACCCCTGTTACTTTGTCCGACTACTAATCTCAATTATTATAAGAACTCCATTAAATTTATTCTTCGTCAAGACTGCTGGATTTAGGCCTCTTCTTTTGTGCGCCATCTGTTCCAGTCATGTGCCAAGCTCAACCAATGGTTTCACGCTGTTCTTCTTATATCGCCCGACCACCGGGCTCGGCAATCTCCTTTCATTTCGTGACCTCCATTCTGTGACTGCTCTGATTCTCCTTCCGTCTTCCCGCCTAGCTAGTAGTTCCGCCCATCTCTTCTTAATGCTAATTCACCTTTTACCCAAATCGTACTATTTTGGATTTATTAATATTAGTAATTTTATCTTTATTATTGTACTAGCTGTACCCGCGACTTCGTTCGCGTGTTCAGTCTTTTACTGAAAATCTCAAAGCTACAGCTGTTATCCCTATACAAACTTTCATCGGCTGATTTTCATCTTTAGTGGTTACATTAAAAAAAACCTTTCTTTGCGGATGCCTATATCATAATAGCTATCTGAGTGTCTAATGATTTAAACTGTGCGTTTGTTGATTAGTCAGTCACTTTTTTCTTTTAAACATTTGGATTCTGCAATTAATAAACTTCATAAAGAAATATTCCTTGTTTGTATGATTGTTCTGCTCTTTAAATTGTCTTAGCGCAAACGTGAATAACCTTAAATGGCCCATCGCCTAGCTAATAGTTTGAATTTATGTATTGTTATGTATTATCTGTGCCATACCCTGTAGAAATCTCTACATCTATTACATTTCGTTTTAAATTGGTCACTTCTAACCTGATAGGTACAGTTACACAGTTTATGTGGGCTAAAAATTTATTAAATTCTTATAATGGTCCGTCGTAGTGCTCAAGAATTTCAGAAATTGAACTTTCCTGTCTTATGTAAAGTAACCTAGCTTATGTAAAGTAGTATAACTGTATTATAAGAACAATGTATTAAAATCCATTGTTCTTATAATACAGTTATACTACTTTACATAAGCTTTCGGAACAAAACTGAATGAAAAACCAGTAAGTTGAACCCTATTTAATATTGTCGACCATATTAGTGAGAGTTCAACGTAAATTCGGTATATAGGTATCTGTTAATTATTATCTTTATCTCTGAAACTATGCATTTTTAGTTTGTACATTGTTTAATTACGAAGTTTCCGTGCCTATATCCGGCTGTATCATAATATTAGTTCAATTGTACATTTTAATTTGCTCATTAAATGTGATTAGTTACTGTCATTTAATTACCATAATTGAGATACATTATGACTGATCTCCATCGGAAAAATATTTATCATTGAGAAGTTGGCCAGCTGCAGTATTCTGGTTCGGTTCTGTGAGCTATATGCCCTGCCCATTGTCACTTAATTGAGGCAATTTTTCGAGCTATGTCGGTCACTTAAAAAGAAAATATTACAAATCGGCTCTTAAATGACGATGTTCAGGAATAAAAAAAACAATGCAATGGAACCTCATCTTTAAAAATTCTGTTAAAAATATATATCAATTAAGTATGCCGATGAGACAGAGGCTGATCATGCGTTTCGCTGTGAGTATTTTTTTTGGTTGAAGATAGACACATAGTATCGCGGAGTTTTTTAGATCTATTTGCAAATAACATTGCCTCCAATGGCAGGATTTGCCGACTCGCTCAACTATCATCGTAATATTTCAGCCAATTCACGCTCGCAAAACTATAATGAAAGAATCACGCCGTCTACTGGTGAAATTCGTATGAAATTTTATTTGGTAGTTATTGAGTTTATCGTGACCAGATAGACAGATTCGATGGAGTGTTTTCTTTTCTGTGCTGCTTTCCTGATTACCTAAATTAAGGTATTGTTAAATGTTAGCGCCTACACAGTATGAAATAGCATTCATTTTATAGTAATATTTTATAGTTTGTGTTTAAGTTTTATTAGGCGTTTAATTTAGTCAGTGATTGTCTCAGGTCTTGGCATGATTAACGCATTTTATTCATACTTATAGTATAGTATATTTATATATATATTATTTATATTTTAGTTTTATCAAAGACGATTTTAGCTGCAACAAACAGATAGACAGAGAGATAAAACTGTTAAAATTGTATTTCTGTTGTAAGTGCTATGTAAACAGCCACATGAATTTAATAGAAAGCTGTTATTTTGATATTACAAACAGACACTTCAATTTTATTAATGTGTGTATAGATGTATAGCTGATATGTGTTTATGACTTCGTTTGCGTGGACTTCAGCGATTAAAACAGAGTTTCCTGGAGATGCTAAACGGAAAATTGTTTGGAATCAAAAGAACCCGGGGCATAAAAGATTATCACCTGCACCACATCCTGTTAAAATGTCTGCTTCTACACTTACATTTCGTTGTAAAATGGTCACTTTTAACCTAGTACCGTTAACACGTGTGAACCAGTCAGCTGATCTCTATTTAATATGGTCGCCGATATTGATGAGAGTTCAACTTAAATTGGTGATTGCTATATCTCCGAAACCTCGCATTATTTTTTAAATTTATTTTCATATAAACTTCAAACGTCGTTTTACAAACTACATTTTAAAAAGTTTTAGCTAAATAAATCAAAGCGTGTTTCTTGTATAGCACGTGTGTTATTAAAGTGACCATAACTTTTTTATTTGTGAACCGATTGGAATAAAATAATGCCTATATGTTATGGGAAGGTTGCCACAATATATAAGTGAAAACCGCATTCAAATCGGTTGCGTGGTTGCTGAGTTTATCGCGCACAAACGCGGCCACAAACAGACAAACAGACACACAGACAAACAGACACACAGACAAACAGATAAAAATTCTAAAAACCACATTTTTGGCCTCAGTAACATAAATACAACGTATATAAATTGTTTTTTCGAAAAAAAATTCAATGTACAGACGCGACTTGGTTACGATTTTATTATATGTATAGATTACCTATTAAGTTTTTTGTTTTTTTCAGTTGTCGTCAGGATTTAATCTTAAAGAATTTGGTTACGTATCAGGCTCTGGAGCAGATGGAGCGAAGTTTGGAACTGTGATTGCTGATCTTGGAGACGTTAATGGTGATGGATTTAAAGGTAAATATAGTTTGGTATCAGTCAATGTATTTAGTATATAATTTGTGATACTATTTACATCCCAATGAGATAACTTACTAGTCAAAACGCATTGAAGTTGATTCATTAGTTTCTTTTTCAAGTGACTTTTCTACTGACACACATGAGAATCAGATGCATTTTTGGTTTTAGGAGCTTCTCAGCTCCTGAAACCTGTAATAAGTTGGGTTTGGTTGAAATACATTTATAAGTATATAAGAGTTCGAGCTTTTTTAACCGACTTCAAAAACGAGTAGGTTATCAATTCGTGTGTATATTTTTTATGTTTAATACCGCAGAACTCCGACATTATATGGACCGTTTTGAAAAATTATAAAAAAAAATTAAATCGTCATGTAAAATGCACTTTTGCTGAGGATGATCAGATTTAACAAAAAATGACCTTAAGGGGGAAAAGTGGGATTAAAGTTTGTATAAAAGTTCATCCCGTTAAAATACTTAACAATTGCCACAAGTTGCTGGAATGAGGTTCTTTTTGTTAAAATTATTCATTACTTTTGTTTTAGAATCAAAAAGTCAACCCAAAAATAAACAACGAAATAAACTTCCAATTTCTCTTTCAGATATAGCTATAGGAGCCCCATGGGAAAATGATGGAATTGGAGCTGTATACATTTATATGGGCAATGTTAATGGTTTGAGGAATGAAAACGTGCAAAGAATTCAGCCAGCAGGTGCTCGCGGCTTTGGCATGTCAATAACTAAAGGAGTCGACGTAGACGGCAATTATTGTAATGGTACGTTTTTTATACTTCTTGGGTGGCAAACAAGCAAACGGCTGGCCTGATGTTAAGCGGTTACCGTAGCCTATGGACGCTTGCAATACAAGAGATATCACTTGCGTGTTGCTGACTCATTTTTTACACCAGGGCTTTAAAATGGAGTATACCTGGAGTAGGAAAACGTTTCTTTCAAAACGCATCCTAAATGAGTGCTGGAGACCTGTACTCACACACAGGGACACAACTACACCGCTATGTGTAGTTATTTGGCTGTGGTCTTCTGTAAGGTGGAAGTTGATTTCCAGTCTAGTCCCTTCCAGTTTTAAGTGACTTACCACTAGTCCAACAGGCCAGTAAATGTTTAAAAAATATTATACCAGACGAGCTATATCAAATTAATGTTAATAAAAACACATTTTTTAAATTACAGATATGGCAGTCGGTGCTTACAACAGCGGTACCTCATACATATACCGCTGTATTCCAACAATGGTAGTGCATGCTTCAATCAGAATACCAAACGCTATAAATCTGCCACATAACGCATCAACTTTTACAGCCATGTTTTGTGTGACGGCACCACCAATTAAGTTTCGATCAAACGTTAAATTAAGTTAGTATTATTATTTACTAAAAGGATAATGTATAACATACAGTATTTTTTGATATTTTCAAGGTGGGGAACAATCATACGGCCTACCTGATGGTAAGCAGTTACCATAACCTATGAACGCTTGCAACATAAACACCGAGGGTATCACTCGCGCGCTGCCGACCCTTTAAAAACCTTATAACTTCTTTCTTGAAGTTTATATATTTTTTATAGTACAATAATGAAGATAGATCATAGAATGTGAAGTCTTTACGCACAAGCTTCGTAACGGCCCGCTAAGTGATAGTATCACTTAACTAATACTCGTAGGTCAGAAGAATGGCGGGCTTCGCGGCTCTTTATCTTTTTATATGACTCCGAGCAATCAGGTAAGGGGGGATGGACGCGGTTGGGCGATTCTTCACCACAAGGGTAGGCAGCAGCTAATAACCTTTACATTTCAAAAGCTATGATAGATCCCACGCTATAGAGAGAGAGCTAATTGCCAAAACATCTACACATTTTTGGAGTCCGTGATGTCACTGAGAATTTTGTTACAGAAAAATGTAATAACATTTTGCTCGACCATGCCCATAACATTTAGGACTGTGTAATCTTCCGCAAACATACAAGAACAACCTCTACTAATAATATTTTTAATAAATAAATGTTTCTCAAAGGTGATAGGAAAGGTGATAGGAAAGAGGGCACCTGTGCTAAGCAGTGAGACATTATATGGGTTATTAATATTATAAGTATAATTAAATTTTAATTCAAATGTTGCTATAAATTGAAGTAGGTAAGTATTAACTTCAATAACTACTCGTAATTTAATGACTACCCTTATTTCAGATTTCATCGGTAGGATAGACGCAGATCCAGAGGATAAACGAGCGATGATTATTGATGGTTCAGAATATAACATTACTGTTTCACCGGAAAATGAAGAATGTGATCAGAAAACTATTTTCGTAAATGTAAATATACACTATATATATATATAGTAGTATAGTAGGCTAATATCCCTCCAAATGTTTGGAGGAGACCCGTGCCCAGCAGTGGGACGTTTATGGGTTGAGATGATGAAATATACACTTGTAAGATTTAAAAGCTCAAATAGTTATGATAGATTTCGAATCAACAACAAATATAATTGAAATTCAAACTCAAATTTATGTCGCTATATTATTATTCTTAATGTTAAATGTTTGTAACTCCTCAAGCAAAGGATTTTGATAAAACTTGACAATGGTAATGGCTATTCTTATGTACATACTTACTTACTTATGTATAAGCCTGTCACTTTTTCCACAAAGATTTTTTTATGCCTGTGTGCTATTCAGATTAAACATAAGAATAGCCATTACCATTATCAAATTTTATCAAAATCCTTCGCTTATAGGAGTTGCAAACATTTATAGAAAGTAAAGAATATATCCACAGTATAAGTGTTTTTTTTTTGTATAATTTCCAGTCAACTGCCGATCTTTCAAAGCCAGTGCTATTAACATTTAAACTTGAAGCAGACGAAATGATGACAGGTAATAACGTAAATTATGATTACTTAAAGTAGGAAAGTTTTGAATGGGTTACAGATTGTTCCGTTCGTTTTCTACACGCCTATAGCCTATGTATTATCTATAATAATATATTGTATTAATAGTGGAATTTGGGGGAGGCCTATGTCCAGCAGTAGACGTCTTTTGGCTGAGATGATGATGATGATGATGATAGTGGAAATGTATAAGTAACACAGTATACTTAAGTATGCATATTTTATATTCACATCAACACAGCCAATCCGCTGATATTGCAGGAACTTAGTAAGTAAATTGCTTGAATGCAGTCTAATAATGATATTACGCATTTTTAATCTGTTGTAGATAATTCTACTAAATTCTTGATGGATGCAGCCAGACTATCTGATGATTCAACATTGGAGACTTCATTTCACGTGCAGCTGATGAGAGACTGTGGCGATGATCTCATCTGTTCTCCGTGGTTAACCATGACATTAGAGGCTTTAGATAAGTGAGTACTTTTTAGTTGATATCAAGTACAAGTACTTTATGGCATTTTGGTGTCTTATTTGACGTAGATAAATAATATTAATATAATTAATAATATATAATATAATATTATGTATAACACTATAATAATCTATTCTTAATTTTTAATAATTTTAACACCTGCCATTAATATCTCTGCATCACCCTAAGGTTGACTGGTAGAAAATGCCTAAGGCATTAAGTCCGCCTCTGTAACTTTGTGCAGGAAGATTTAAATAAATAAATAAATAAATAAATAAAATATGTCCATACTTTCTAATGCTGCTTTAATAAGCCGTTATATTCTAGATTTATTTCGGCTAGAACTTTACCACGTCAATTTCGTTTGTTATGCTCTATAATTATAATATGCTATTATTTATAGCATATTATACTGTTTTGAATTCCATATTTGAAACTTAGTTGAAAAATGTATTTTGCAGTTGTTTCACCTGTCAATAGATCCTTATTGTTTGATATAGCATAATTACTATAAATTAATAAATAAATAACTTCTTTCAGTCCTTACATACCAGGCACAAATCAAACTATTGGAATAAGACTTACAGTTCTTAACAAAGAAGAACCAGCTTACGGATTGTCCGTTAACATTACCCTCCCTATGCATCCAAAAAGGATTCCAAGTGTTTGTTCCCTTCAGTACCTCATAATGACCTGTGACTTACCTCAACCATTTTCTAGAAATGGAGAAATTGTATGGGATTTTGAACTAGAATACAATTTGAATGTCGTTGAAGATGTAGATTTGATAGTTACAGCTGAATTAAATGACGAATTTAATAGAAATATAACTGATAAGAATTCTGAAGAATTGGTTCTTAAGATTACTCCTGAAGCGAGTTTTACCGTCAGTGGGTAAGTCTAAATATATAATATATCGCGTGAACTACGAACATAAAGGCCTACTGGAACCGTTTCCAAATTAGTTTTTGCAAATTGCTCTTTAAAAAAGTATGTGGATATGCATTTATCCACATACTTTTTAAGCTACTCACGTATTGATCATCATCTTTTAAGCAAGGGTTATTACACTATTAATGACTTTCTAAATGATAAAAAGTCATGGTGTTAGTTGCTAATTTTGATACAGAATTATATAAGAATAATAACTACAAATTTGTAAGGAGACGTTTTGTGATCATTATTGACTTTCTATTTAGTTTTTTTTTTATTATTATGTCCTGGATTGTCATGCTCACTGAAATGCCATTGCTTGTGGTGTCGTATTGGCCGGGTCATTTCCTTCCCTCTAATATGGCGAAGGAAGTGATGGCTGGTCCGTGCGTCATGCTCGTGAACGGGTGCTACTTGGGGTGGCTGGTCAATCTTGGCATGATTTATTTTTAAATAATAAAGATATAGTTTTTAGATTCTTATTAAGAACGCAATGTGATCTCGACACGTTTCTATCTTATACATACAAAAGGAAAGGATCCCTCATTGCCATACAGTGGAAAGCTAAATTCATTTCTTTCCCTTTATTGTTTCCTTATTATTATTTTTTTTTTACTTCAATTTAATTTTGTGTGGTATATTGGGTTCCGTCCCTTTTTGTTAACACTAATATTGTAACTCATACCAAATTGTAAATGTTATACTCTGGTAATTAAAAACAGTGGCCCGAGTTTCTTGCCAATTCTTCTCAAGGCCCAACCCTAGTCAGCGAATTGGCCGTAGGAAAAAAAGTATGCTGGCATTTGTTTTTATGACGTTCATAAGTATCATGTATTTGATCTAAATGAATAAATGAGTTTGACTTTGACTTTGACTTTGAAGGTATATCTTCAAGTAGGTTTTATTTTATAAAACCTTCGAGTCCGTCCGTGACTACAGTCTATTTAATTCGACCGAAACAGTTGGTAACAACAAAAGGTATGAAAGCCTTAAAAATATTATACGATTAAGTTGGATCCGTTGTCGTGTAAAAAGCTCTTGAAGTAGTGAAAATGCTGTAGCCACTTTTATAATCATAATATTCAGTTCGTCTACTATCAAGTACCTTCCTACTAAAGTTATATTTTTTTCTTATTTCAGAAAATCTATGCCAAATGCATCCATGACTGTGTTCAGAGATAATTTGGCTTCGGGAGCGGAGGTATTATTTAAACACTATTTTGAGGTAAATAATTTATCGTTTTTTTATTTTATGGTATGTTTTATATATGTTTTAGTGTTTATGTAACAAGCTATCGTTTTTTAATTTCAGATAACAAATTTAGGACCTTCAGACTGGTCGGCGTTGACTGTACAAATACAAATTCCTTCAAGGGTTCGTATTTAATTATCATTATATTTATCCAGTTAATGTGTCAATGTTAGTTAATGTAACATTACCGTTAGCAAAGAAATCTGTCAATTTGGTCTCGCTTAAAAAATCGAAGTTTTATGTATATAAAACTTTGATAAACGAATTGCTTTGCATTTTTAATTAGCATTTTACACTAAATCTGAAATTAAAGAACAATTAAATACCATTTTTTATTCGTTATTTTAGCCTCGATTTTTTTTAATTAACAAATTAATGTTAAAGTTGAATTTTAATGGTATACGTAATTAATTTACTTAATGACAGCACCATTAAGTATGCAGATATTATATCTACTAAAATATAGTAAAAAAAAAGTTTCTTTCTAATCATTTATTTATTCATAGTAATGATTGAAGAAGTTTAATTTTGATCTGCAACAGATCCAAGTTATCAAATATTTTTAGCATTTTTGCTATGCAATCAGCTCAAATATACTTAAATAAAACTGACGTCACTCCAAGACGTAAACAAGCGGTGGACAAATTCGAATTCTGGAGTAGGAGCTCGGATGGCACAGTTGGTAGTGCGCTGGGCCGGAACCCGAGAGGTGCAGGTTCGAGTCCTGCTCCGGGCTCGTCTTTTTTCACATTGCTTTAATATTTAAGATCCAAGTTCAGTTTCTTGTCAATCATCTGCATTCATGGGAATGATATTCATTGTGTATTTTGTTGCAGACAAACCTTTCAGCTCCATTAGAAGCCTGTCATATAATAGACTCTGGTTATGAGTGCACGTATTCAATACCTGCTAAAGTTTCCTTCCCAGTATCTATTCCATTATTAATGGACCTAAGTCTTGAAGGTTAGTTTAACTCATGATGATAAATTTTATTGATTATACCTAACTAGTTAGATACTTCTTATTTTACATGAAATATGTTAATATGGCGCGTGTTGGGAGAGGCCTATGTCCAGCAGTGGACTGCGATAGGCTGATTGATTGATGTTACAATTATTTTTAATGTTCTATTAATGTTATTACTAAAAAAACATATTTTCATCGACTTTTTTATTATTTTAGGAGATTATTTAAAAGAAAATGTGACATATAATGCAACATCAGCTATACTTATTCGGACTAAAACTGGATCCAAAAACACGTAAGTATTGAAATTACACCTCGCTTGATAAAGAAGCTAAGACCTGAACCCAATAGTGCGATATACTTATAATTAAATAACACGTTACTCACACGTTGGTACAGCACTATTCATTATACGCTGTTCTAATGCCAACAGCCTATGTGGATTAAGGACTAAATCGTTACATCTCCCTTGAAAAAGAAGCTAAGATCTGAACCCAATAGTGCGATATAATTATAATTAAATCAACCGTCAGTCACTTACACGTTGGTACAGCACCATTCATTATACGCTGTTCTAATGCCAACAGCGTATGTGGATTAAGGACTTAATCGTTACACCTTGCTTGATAAAGAAGCGAAGACCTGAACCCAATAGTGCGATATAATTAAAAAGTATGGGTTGCTATTATTATTTTTCAGTATGTGACTGAAATGCCTTTATGATATAATTATTTTAATGGTAATAATAGTGCGTCCGTTTTTATCTTTCAGCGTTTTTGAAGTAACCACGACATTCATTTTAGAACCTGCCAGTATCATCTGGTATATAGTCATTGTCTGCGTGTTTATTGGACTGATATTATTAGCGATCATTGTTCGAATTTTACACAAAGTGAGTTTTAATGTTACCTATCTTTGTATAATATGACTGCCTCGGTGGTCCGGTGGCCGCAGTATGCGCCTGCTGTGCACGAGGTTGTGGGTTAGATTCCCATACAGGATAAAACTTTGTGTGACCCACAAAGAATTGTTCTGAGTCTGGGTATAATTTGTGTCCGTTAATTGTATGTTTGTAAAGTCCCCCGCTACACAGAGCTTGTTCTCTAGTGCGGGTGTTGTCTTTTTAAAGAAAGAAAAAAAAAATTAGAATAGAGCAATTTAGGTACGCAGCAGCTTGACTGTTTCCCTGGCATGGAACGGCGGTTACCACTTACAATCAGATATCGTCACCACTGACCGTCTACCACCATTGGAGATTAAAATCCGAAAGTATCCCTACAGAACACAAAGACAATTTTGAGTATCTAAAATTGTGCACGTTGCGATGTGCCTTTTTTAAAAGGTTTAGTTTTTTAGTACATAAAAGTTACAACGAAGTGCATGTTCCACCTTAAATGACTTTATTTGATACATTAAATTTTATAGTAACAGCCGTTCAATATAATATAATTAATAACAATTTATTTTCGCAGCGTGGATTCTTTTTACGACAAAAACATGAAATGCTAAAACGTCAAAAAGAGAATCAACTGTTAGAAGAATCTGAACAACCTTTTTCTACAGAAGATGATGATGATGATGAAGACCGTAGACTAGAGTTGGAAGACGACCTATAATATATAATAAAGTATTACTTAGTCAAAATGTGATATTTTTTTACTGGAGTCCCCATTTGTATTTTGTGAGATAATTTTAATATGACTCGGTTGACAATAGCAGGTGTCTGATGGCGTTCCTTGACGAGCTAGGGTAGATGTAGTAGTCCCCTGTCATCCAAAATACGCTGCATCAACGTGGAGGTGCGGGAAACAGCCCGATATACCAATGACATAACCTATCATCCTTATATTTAATCTTAATTCAATTTTTCTTAGATATCAACTTTATTACTCATTTGGAATTCCAAATTTCACTTTTTAAAATATATAAGTACTAATCAAATGATTTACCATCTGCTGACGTTAAAGAACGACATCGTGAGGAAACATTAGGCCAGCGTGGGCCAGCGTGTGTGGATTAAGCCCTAAACCCTCTCTCTCTCTCTTATAGTGTAGAAGAGACCCGTGCAGTGAGACATAATTATGGGTTGCGATTATTATTATTAAAGATATAGTGGCAGTACCATGTCCTTAATATGTCATATTTAATACGTTTCTGTTTAAACCTTTGACGAAAAAGGCATGATAATAAATATTATTTTAACAAGCGCCTATTTCTTACGTATTTTTATTTATTTATTTAGGTACCACTTGCTGCATCATTCTAACAGCGATTTACCAATTCAATGATGCAGCTTATCTTTACATAAGTAATAAGTCTTAACCAAATTAAACATTTTGGTAACAAAGTAAAAACAATGATATTTGTATGAATTCACGCCGATTTTTATGCTATATATTTTTTTTATGCTACTTGGGTGGCAAACAAGCATACGGCCCGCCTCATGTTAAGCAGTTACCGTAGCCTATGGACGCTTGCAATACCGGAGGACTCACTTGAGTGTTTCCAAACCATTTTTACACACCAGAGATTTAAGATGGGAGTATCCCTGGGTAAAGAATACGTTTCTTTCAAAACGCATCCCTAAATGATCGCTGGAGACCTGTACTCATACACAGGAACACAACTACACCGCTGTGTGGGTAGTTATTTGGCTGTGGCCTTCTCTAAGGTGGAGGTCCTTTCCCAGTCGGGCTTGCTCACTAGTACGCTGCCCAACCTCTCTTTATATTGATCTGATGTTTCGATTTTTTAATGATAGCTCTCATGTGATTGGAGTTTGGTTGATTGGGTTACGTTTTGTTTTGTTACTATATTATTGAGTTTTATTTATATAAAGTTTTGTAGCCCTTATCAAATAAATTACGCGGCGATCATAATGTTGTTCTTAACATTATGATCGCCGATCTTTGATCTATCAAAGATGAGGGATATGATTAAGGTAAAAGAATTAGACCAATTTAGCTTTATACCCATTCGCATGTAACTTATTCGAAATTATTTAAACGCAGTATTCTTAGATACAAAAACATTTACAATATCAAATTGAAATGATTTTTTCCCTGCAGGATATTTTATATATGATTATTAGCGGCCCGCTCCGACTTCGTCCGGGTTAAACTATTTTCAGCGCAACTTTCTTTTTTTTACATAAGAACCTTCTCCTGAGAATAACAAACACAACAAAAAAATAATTACCGAAATCGGTCCTGCCGTTCCGTGATGCCGTGACAAAGGGAAATAGGGATTCATTTTTATATATAAGAACATCAAACCCCGTACTCTATATTATACATTTGGTTTATATACTTATTATTACTTTAATTATTAAATAAAACATAAAACTAACAATGAAGAAAGTCACATACTTACTTCATATTTTCTTCCACAAAATTCAAAATGTAAGTAAACATGATATTAGAAACTAGTGAAGTTATTGCCTTGAATATGAAATTTGCATATCAAACCACTGAATCTGGGTATTTGTCGGTGCAGGATCCGTTTTGGCACATCCGACGTCGGTTAGATAAGAGCTAGCTAGTAATTTAGATTCATCTATGCACTATATTTGACTTCTAAATCCAGTGTCCAGTGGTCGCAGTATGCGCCTTCTGTGCACGAGGTTGTGGGTTCGATTCCCACACAGGACAAAACTTTGTGTGACCCACAAAGAGTTGTTCTGGGTCTGGGTGTAATTTGTGTCCGTTAATTGTATGTTTGTTAAGTCCCCCGCGACATAGAGCTTGTTCTCTAGTGCGGGAGTTGTCTTTAAAAATAAAAAAAAATATGCCGAAACCAAAACTGTAATTATAATTATTATATGATTTGCGGAGCCGCTGGCCGAGGTACTTAGCAGAACAGTGCATTAGCTCAGCTGGTGTGCGATTTTGGACGTTGGCCCTGACGTACCATTATCAGTATTGTAGTGCAAACAAGAAGATTTAAGAGCAGTAGGGCACCATACTAGTAAGCAAGCCCGACTGGGGAAGGACCTCTACCTTAGAGAAGACCACAGGCAAATAACTACACACAGCGGTGTAGTTGTGTTCGTGTGTTTAGTACAGGTCTCCATCACATTTAGCGATGCGTTTTGAAATAAAAGTATTCCTATCCCAGGGATACTCCCATCTGAAAGCCTTGGTATAAAAATGGTTTGTTAACACGCAAGTGATACCTCTAGTATTGCTAGCGCCCATAGGCTACGGTAACTGCTTAACATCAGGCGAGCCGTATGCTTGTTTGTCACCCAAGTAGTATATAAAAAAATAAAGATCATTTTTGGAAACATTTTATTAGACTGTTTTAGCAATATACCTTTGGATTGCCATCGTGGTGTAAGGATTTGCCAATTAGCTTGAGGAAGTCGCTAATTGCCCAGATGCGCCGAACGTATATTGGGACATTAGACATGTTACTCGGGGAGGCTCGTTACGTGCATCCCACCCTCCGAAAATCTCCCGCCTGGATATTAGACACCTTGGCTGACCTGGAAGTCTTTAAACCGACTTCGGACTCAGGTTGGTCGAAGCAAAGAAAACCTGCTCAGGTGGGGATTTATAGATGAGTCCAACCTGGAGTGTAAAGGTAGTGCTAAGCCACAAACCATGGGGCACTTGATATCATGTCCCGCCTGCCCTGATACCTGCACCTTAGAGGAGCTTATGGACGCTACTGAAAATGCAAAACTCGTAGCTAGCTTCTTGGCCGACACAATTTAGATTGCCATCGACACGCTAAGAAGAAGACGCAATATACCTAGTGCACAACGTTTTGAATTGCATTTTATGACTGACATTTTTTCAGAAGTTACCTGCACTACCACCAGTTTTTATTTTTGGAGCGTTTTCCTTGATAATGACGATGACAGTAATGAAACGCGCTTTCATATAATCATTAGATTTAATTGAATTTATTAAGACATATATCAACACTGAGTATTAACATATGTATTTATTTCATTGCACAAAATATTATAACTACTACCTAGCTACTACTTACATTGTTAAATAAAACCTTAATTATTAGTTACAATAATTAATTAATACAAACTTATTTTAAAGCTGTTATTGGTTCTGTTCTAGGATTGCTATATTTTGTATACAACAAGGTCTTCACAACTCTCTAGACTAACGATATTTTGAGGTAGGTAACCGATTATATCTTTTGCAAATGGACTTGAAATCTTTTTATCTTTTGTAGCTTATTCTTGAAGACTCATATGTTTTTATTTATTTATAGCACCACAAAGTTACATTTTAAGGACAAAGGATTTACACTTATAATTATAACAATATTCTTATCAGTTACAGGCCCGTGTACATTCATGCCTCTTAATACATCTCTCTTAACTTGATGCGGTGATTTTGCATTCAGCTGCTCTGTACTTAGCGGATAGTAAATTAAAATAATTTTAAATTGAAACCAGGAACATTTAATTATCTATCTGAGATTAGCACAAAACTGACAATAATGGTATGAGCAAGGAGAGGATTATTCGCATTGTTAATTATAATAGAAATAATCAAATGGTTATAATTACAATTAAAACGCTCTAATAAAAAAAAGGTACAATCCTCCTATATCTTCTGTCCCGTTTTCATCTTCTAACTATAGACAAAATTTGTATATTGTGCAAACAAGCAGCGACCTTAATGGATTGTGTAAAGAGTACTCTTTCGATCCTTTTAATACCAAAAGCTTTGTAGTGCGCAGCCAACTAAACCTTAACCTTAGTAGTACTTAGAAGGTAATCTAGGTACTAACTATCATCAAAAAAGATCATAGTTAGTACCTAGATTACCTTCTGTTCAAGGTGTGACATATTCGGATTGCTGAGTGTGTTGTGTTTTGTTTTGATGCTATTCGTGAAAACCTGTAATTGGCTTTATGTTTCATAACTTAAATATTAATTATTTTGTATGTAGCTGTTGGTTTTCCAAATATAAATAAATAAATTAATCAATATTCTCATACCGTTGACGTTGCTTGCCAATCCGATTCTTGTTTCAGTATGTTAACAATATTAAATTCATGTCCCTCTCCTATGACAACTGGAATTTCTATTGAAGCATCTCTATGAGGAAACGGAAATTTAATTGTCACGTTCACTTTATATTCCCTTGAGAAAATCTTTGAATTCTGTACAGAATATAAATTTCGAAATGTAGGCACAATACACATTAGTTTAGCTACGCTATTTCCATTTATACCTGGAGATTCTCCTTTACTTTTATCAATAACCTTCTTTTGCGTCTTTTTATGTTTAGCATCCGATATGTAAGTCACTTGTTCTATAAGTTGCGTTTCTATTCTAGATAAAGGTATTTTTGTAAAATTCTTTACCAAACAAGTCAATGGTATACTTTCACCTGGTGTCAAAAATGTTCTTGGAATTTCTATATGCAAATTCACGGGTTTTCTCGCAGTGAACGGACTCTTCGTCAATACAAATACAAGTGGTTGCGAAGAACAAGGCTGTACATTTCCGTAGACTAATAATTGAATATCAACTTATTCGGATTGCTGAGTGTGTTGTGTTTTGTTTTGATGCTATTCGTGAAAACCTGTAATTGGCTTTATGTTTCATAACTTAAATATTAATTATTTTGTATGTAGCTGTTGGTTTTCCAAATATAAATAAATAAATTAATCAATATTCTCATACCGTTGACGTTGCTTGCCAATCCGATTCTTGTTTCAGTATGTTAACAATATTAAATTCATGTCCCTCTCCTATGACAACTGGAATTTCTATTGAAGCATCTCTATGAGGAAACGGAAATTTAATTGTCACGTTCACTTTATATTCCCTTGAGAAAATCTTTGAATTCTGTACAGAATATAAATTTCGAAATGTAGGCACAATACACATTAGTTTAGCTACGCTATTTCCATTTATACCTGGAGATTCTCCTTTACTTTTATCAATAACCTTCTTTTGCGTCTTTTTATGTTTAGCATCCGATATGTAAGTCACTTGTTCTATAAGTTGCGTTTCTATTCTAGATAAAGGTATTTTTGTAAAATTCTTTACCAAACAAGTCAATGGTATACTTTCACCTGGTGTCAAAAATGTTCTTGGAATTTCTATATGCAAATTCACGGGTTTTCTCGCAGTGAACGGACTCTTCGTCAATACAAATACAAGTGGTTGCGAAGAACAAGGCTGTACATTTCCGTAGACTAATAATTGAATATCAACTTTTTTCGTACCACCAAGGAATCCAGATTTTGAAAAAACAGCAACAATTTTGTACTTTATTTTGCAAATATCATCATTGTAAGACGATGGTAAATCAAGTGGAAGTTGGAACTGGAATGGTAAATTGTATACACCTGACTTTAATGCTTCTTCGGTTTTTTGCAAAATTGTGTGGTTAATTGATACGTAATCTTCTTTACCAGCATATGATTCAAATGTGCTACTGTCAGATGATGCACCAGTAGGTTCAGTCCACCAACACTTGCCCTTTCCCTTGAGTGACACGTTAATAAATTCGAATTTTGTCGGCTTATCGATACTATATCGAAGTATTCCCGAAACCAGCTGACCACTTCTATAAAGCCTGTTCTTAGTTTTCGTAAGGAGTATCTGACATTTCAGGCCCATTATTACCGAGATGATGCGACTTGTATCTGCGGCAGATCACGGTGTAGTGAACTTGTTTAGGGTTTTGTACAAATTATTTACAGCTGATTCAATACTAAACAAATAGTATCAACGAGATGATTTATAAATAACTGTTATTGTACTGCTTGTATACCACACGATCCAATAACATGACCTAGCCAATGGGGTCATGCAAATAAAACATCAACATTACATATAGTGAACGTAATCATTATGACGGTGAAAATTATGATTGTTGGCATCTTCAATTGCTTAAATTTAACTTATTTTGTAATATATTAAATATTTAAAAGCATTTCATAATGTTTATGTATATGTTTGTTACCTTTTCACGAGTAAACGGCTGAGCGGATCGTAATAAAACTTAGCATAATGATAGATTATATTTTGGGGAAGAACATAGGATACTTTTGAACGCAAAAACCAACGTTCATGCGGCTACAGCTAGAATAATATACATAAGTATAGTCGATACACATAATTCTATCAAATTAGTCTTTTATCATCATCATCATCATTTCAGTCGAAAACCCATTGCAGCTATGTCCTGAAGTGGGTTTTCGACCTCTCCCAATAATTTCCACAGCATTTGGTCCTGATCGTCAATCTGCCTTATTAGAGGTCTACCCACGCTGTGAATTTATTTATTTATTTATTTATTCATTATTACTTACAACTATTTTAACAGGTGCACACCCAATGCAATAGTGAAGTCTTATTATCTATAACATATTACATATAATGCTGTCCTTGTGAATTCACTCAGTGTGCAGGCAAAAATGTCAATTTTAGTTATTACTAGCTATACCCAGCCATGCTTTGCTGTAGCTCAGTTTGATATACTTGGAATGACTGTTGCCCGAATTTTATGCACACTTTATGGGTTTTCAATTCTTTGCGCAAAACCCTAATTATTTTTTCTAAAATAAATCTAGCTTGAAATACGCTCCATAATATGAGCTATCTTTTAGTGAAAGTCCTCTTACTGTCCGTCCAGCCGTTGCCAAGATGACTCGTAACAGACAGACAAAAATTTTAAAGTTGTAGTTTTGGTTTCAATCAATAAATCAACCAGCCTATCGCAGTCCACTGCTGGACATAGGTCTCTCATCTTTGGTTTAATACTCGTATAAACATTCTATATACTTTTTTTTTGTTTTTTGTGCCAATCTGCAATCAGTTGTTACTTTTAGCAGGTGTGTTGAGGTTCAGCAATATGGCACATTCTATATACTGAATAGAAATCTGTTATTTTGATATTACAAACAAACACTTCAATTATTTTATTTATTTGTACAGACTGAAGTTTAATTCCAACTAATTGCTTACGAGCGTACTTACCGCTGTCTTACAGTTTGTATTTACTTTTAGCAACACGTAATTACTAGCGCAGTCTGCTAAATATCCGCACTCTGCAGCTAATCCGGCTTCAACGGAAGCTAGCAGCGGTTATTGCGATCTTAGAGCAGATTATGAGTACTGTACTGTAGAACTAAGTTCTTATTTAGTTATATGATGTGAAAAGCGGTGTAATTTAGGTATGTTACGCACTTAATATTTAATAAGCGACATTCTACTTTTTATAAGAAAATGTTATAACGAAATAATGACAGCTTTAGTTCAAATAATTTTGTATTTTATTATATCAGATTCTTATTACCAATATGGATTTAGTTTTTATACCGAATTCATCCAATTTGGTAAATAAACTAAATCCACATTTGTAAGAAGGACCTAATCATGAAAATATATTTTGAAAAAAATGCATTCCTATGTGGTCTACGTAAAGATATAAGCGTTAAAAAAATAAAGAACGTTTTAAAATACATTTATGTATTGATCTCAAAAGTGTTACGGAATTTGTATATAATCGTAATATGTGAAAAATCAATATATATTATATACATACTATATATAATATTATAAAGCTGAATAATTTGTTTGTTTGGTTGAACGCGCTAATCTCAGAAAGTACTGGTTCGACTAGAAAATAGCCTTTTTTGTTGAATAGTGCATTTATCCAGGAAGGCTATATAACATCACGCTATGACCAATAGGAGCAGAGTAGTAGTGAGATATGTTGCAAAATCGGTGAAAATATACCAAATAACCACGCGGATCAAGTCGCGGGCGACCACTAGTAAATAATAAAATGTGTATGTTTGTTTTCACGTGAAAATATAGATTATAGTCTGGAAAAGCACATGCTACTTTTTATCTAAATAAACAACATCTACACGGGCGGCCCCCGGGCAACAGCTTGTGTATAAATATTTTACGTAATTAAAATATTTTAATCACTAGCATAACTGCCATTGCTTGTCAAACGTCACTTTTGAACAATAACAAGTGAGTAACGTAACGTACCAGTTGTTTAAAATTCTGTTGTCATTATTAAATTGTTTACGTAAAACATCATCTGCTATCTTATGTTACCAGTGTACAGTGGTAAGTAAATTAATATAACTTAAGTTAAAATAGTTATAGAAAAAATAATTATAGTACAGAAATCGTCATAAACACACGTCTATCTCTGTGCCAAATTTCATTCAGATTCGTTCAGTAGTTTTACGTGAAAGAGTAACAAACATCCATACATCTATCCTTACAAACTGTCACATTTATAATATTAGTAGGATATAATAATATGTTTAATATAAAACACGTGTATATACTGTAGTCTGTGTATGTATGTATGACAAGCTTTATTCAATCTAAAGTTACGAACACAATATCACAAAACCGAACACATTGCAAAGTAGAATGAACTAAATTCTCACATATAAATGATCGAGTTAGTGTCGTCAGTCTCATGTATAGCCGTCACTTTTAAACTATGCTGAACAGTTTGTTGGTTAATAACTTTTGGTTTGAGTATAATACTCAGCGGCTAAGCTATAGTGGAACTGGGTGGGTCGCATGCCGGAGGGGCTGTGGGCAAAACACAACGCAGTAGGTCCCAAACACCAGTCAACGGCCTACCAAGTAGATCCAAAATGAGATGGCAAGATGAGCTAGACGCCTTTAAAAGGATTGGTTTTAATGTGCAAGAAATAATGTGAAAAAGGAAGGAGAGGCCTTTGCCCTGCAGTGGGACAGTATAGGCAAACATCCTAATAATATTATAAACGCGAAAGTTTTTAAGTATGGATGGATGGATGTTTGTTACTTTTTTACGTAAAAACTACTGAACGGATATGGATGAAATTTGGCACAGAGATCTAGGTCTAGAATAACACATATGCTTTTTTACAGCGATAACCGACATCCACGCGGGTGGAGTGCGGGCAACAGCTTGTTAATAATAATACTTGTTTTTTCCGCGGCTTTCAATTTAGACGTTTCGTGGCGGCATCTTGCCGCTGGTTTTAACCCACTGCCGGGCCGCTGCAGTACTTTAGCTGTCCGAAACCAAACGCTTAATTGAAAGAGAATCTGACTTACCTACGTGCGTTTGTATGATAGTGTTGTGAAATCAGTCAAGCCATGGACTCTGACAAGAAATAAACCTGTTAGTGCTCACGTGGTGTCTACGACGTTGCCGTTCTGTTGTCGAGCGTTTGAAGTACCGGTGCCGAGCTGTTGCCGTACAGTACACTTTGTGTGAAAAAAAAAAACGATCGTCCGTACGCAGGACGACTAACCGCTGCCCCACCACAGACAGATAGACAGAGTAAACTCGCATGGAACGTCGATATCTCTAAACAATTTGACTATAAAACAGCTAGTGATGAGGTATTACTAAGATAGCAAATGCTTTGTATGGGTAATTTGTTTGATATCATCCATATCAAAGAAATTACCCATACAAATCATTTGGACCCTCATTATCACGTGTACCCGTCGTTAGAAATAGTAAAAAATAGACCTCATCACTTCTTCGAGAATGTAATGAGTATAATACATCTCTTGCCTGTAGAATAGTGATATTGCCTCGTTGTCTTGTTGTAGTTACGTTTGCTGACAACTAGGTCCTGGGTTCGGCGCCTGGATTTTTAAAATTTTAAAATATGTGACCAACCCTCATTAGGCCAGCAAGTGTAGCACTATACCCTATCAGCTCCCCTGATAGATGAAATACGTAACCAAATATGTCCCACATCTGGGCACGTATCTTCGGATATGGTTTCTCCTACCAGTTCTGCTTCCTATAAATATTATAAATGTAAAAGTTTGTGAGGATGGATGAACGGATTTTTTACGCAAAAACTGCTAAACAGGTCTGGATGAAATTTGGCACAGTGATAGTTTATTCTCTGGAATAGCACATTAGTTACTTTTTAGCGGGCTCAAGTAGTAAATAAAATATAATAACACTTCTGACTCTAAACATTGTCCGATGCACGATCACAATCACCCAAGACCACAACCAAGTATCTACTTTATTAAATTGCTAAGATCATAATATATATTATATTATATTTTAGGTAGTTACTATTGTTTATTACATACTAGCTGATGCCCGTTGCTCCCCGCGTTAATGCCTGTTATCGTGGTAAAAATTACCCTATCGGGATAATCCCACCCACATGCCCACCGCTGTGCTGAGCCAGGATTAACAGCGGAGTAACCAACTGATACACCGAGCATTGACACTCGTGCGTCCCGTGGACAACTAAATCTACTGTCTTGGACCCCGCTATGAAATTTAATCAGAAGTAAATAGGAGTTAGAAAGAAAAGTTTCCACTTCCCTCCATAGCAAAGCGAAAGACAAAATAAATCTGTATAGTTTTGTAAAAGGAGCACCATGGAGGACCTTAAACTACGGGACCTACGTGAGCTAAGTTTGATTGTTATAGTAAGTATGGCAGAAACATTTAAGCCCACTAAAATTCCTTCCAGATGAGACTAAATTTCAATAGTAGACGGCTCCTGATGATACATGTAAGCTGTTCAACATCATAGTACGATCATTATGCCAAAGACTACACTCCCGGAGTATATGATGAGCAGACTGCTCCTGATCAGAGCCAGATTTTGAGCATAAAAAGTACCCTATGTCCTTCCCCATGGTACTATTTATCTAATTGCTAAATTTCATTAAGATCCTTTCAGCCGTATAGCCGTGAACAAAACAAACAAACAAACTCACTTTCGCATTTATAACATACTAGCTGTAGCCCGCGACTTTGCCTGTGTGGATGTCAGTTATCGCGTTAATATGTACCCTATTCGCTATTCTAGACTATAATCTATCTCTATGTCAAATTTTATCCAGATCCGTTCGGTAGTTTCTACGTGAAAGAGTAACAAACATACATTCTTACAAACTTTCACATTTATAATATTAGTAGGACTAGCAGCTAGTCCCGGCTTCGTACGGCTGGACATTTATTTAGTTTTTGTAGGGATCCCATAATTTTTATTCAATAAAATATAGCCTATGTTACCGATTGATAATGTAGCTTTCTAATAATGAAATAAATTTTAAAATCAATTGAGTAGTTTTTTAATTACATCGTAACAAACAAACAAGTTTATATAAGTATAAAATAAAATACTGTTTTTTTAAATAGTTATTACAAGACCTTTATTATTGTGTTCCTTGTTTATACTCTTCACGGTGTATTTTGAAACATTTTTTTATTTAACAATGAACGTATTTATAAATAGCACCATATCATTAGTTGTTGTATACACAGATACAAGCACACATACACACGTTCATATGCACACGGGTTACATTAGTTTTTTTTAATATTGCTTGGGTAGCAAACAAGCATAATGTCCTCCTAACCAAGTTTCGGTCACGGTGGCTAATCTCAACGGAGACTTGCCATCTGCGGGGGAAATATTATAGTGCACAAGTGTGTGCGCGAACACAATTGCACTCTTTATTTCCTCACTCTCATAGTCCGATGGGACGGCAAATCCGACACGACACAGCACACAAACACCGCCAATTTCCAAACTCCGGGCATCTATTGTGAATTTCTTAACAGAAAAACCCAATATAGATTTTTGGCCCAACCCGGGAATCGAACCCGGGACCTCGTAATCAACAGTCTCACACATCGACCACTGAGCCACGGAGGCAGTTACAACAAACAAGCATACGGCCTATGTGATGGTAAGCAGTTGCCGTAGCCTATGCTTGTAATAACGGAGGTATCACTTGCGTGTTTCCAACCCATTTTTTTTGCACCAGGGCTTTAAGATGGAGTATCGCTGGGATAGGAAAACGATTCTTTCAAAACGCCTAAATGAGCGCTGGAGACCTGTACTCACACACGGGAACACAATATACCGCTGTGTGTATTTATTTGGCTGTGGTCTTCTGTAACGTGGAGGTCCTTCCCGAATCGGGCTTGCTCGCTAGTATGGTGATCTACCTCTTCTAAATGGTTTAATGGATGGTAGCCCATGACATATATTATAAGACTAGGGGTCGCCCGCGACTTCGTCCGCGTGGTGGTGGCTTATCTACAGGTTAAAAAAATATAATCTACAGGTGTAGATAAGCAAAGAGATTCTTACGTACCAGGACACAACTATACCAATGTGCTTTATTCTTTAAGCTGAAGGTCCTTCCCCAGACGCGCTTACGTGCGTGTATGCTCTCTTACCTACTTTAAAATCAATCAACAAGTATTATATACAAGTACAACCTCTATTTTTTTTCTAAATTTACTGAAGCTTTCCAATTAGAAGTTAATTTATATCAAGAGGTTAAATAAATACGTCAGACTTGATAAGTCCATTAGAGATTGAAATAAATTATTTGAACACAGTTACTAAGGTAAATTTGTACCAAAATCTCTTTAAGTTTTTACCTGATCGAATTAGAACGATTTTATTGCCATCATGTTGAAATAAATTGAGTCTTAAGTCCCAATTTTCTACAATTTAAACGGCTTACTGTTGGAAACAAGAAATGGTTGGTATATTTAGGAAATACGTTTTTAGATAACGATGCGGAGGAATTTTATGACGCTTATTGAAGTGGTCTTATTTTATTTGTCTAGTTGTAGAAGTCTTTTTGTTATACAATAATATATAGAATAGAATAGAATAGAAAACTCTTTATTGCACACCAGTTACATTAATATACTTCGGGTATTAACACGATCATGCTTTATTTACCTTTAGATTGCTTGACGTTCCGACCAGGTTTTTTTTTTTTTTTTTTTATACTACCAAGTAGGCAAACAAGCATACGGCCCGCCTGATGGTAAGCAGTTACCGTAGCCTATGGACGCTTGCAACACCAGTATTAATTAGGTTGCACCGGCCGTGGTCACAAGCTGACTGGTAAAGCGATGTCATGTAAATAAAGCATGATCATGTTAATACCCGAAGTATATATTATTGTATATCATGCAACGCGATAGTTTAAAAGTTATTATAGTGTTTTTGTTATTTTTTTACCAATTTCAAAAAGGGAGGAGGTTCTATGTTCGACTGTAAGTACGTTTTTTAAATGTAAGTATGTTCACTGATTTCTAACCCATTTGTGGACCGAATTTCAAAATATTTTTTTTATTTGAAAGACTCATGTCCTATTGGCATCAAGTCAGGATCTGCTGATGGATTCCATCCCAGGGCATGCGAAGGCAACCCTCAAATGTATTAACAATGTTTTTCATTATTATATTTTTTACTTTTATTTTATCACTAAAGATAGTTTTTTTTATGTAACTGAATTAAGATTAAAGTCGGTGCCATATTGAAAGTTAGGTGACAGAATGAACCTAGCACCAGCTTCAATTTGTATTCAGTTATTAATAATATAAGTCGTTTTAAAGTCTAATTAGTAACAAGTCCACAGCCAAATAACTACACATCGCAGTGTAGTTGTGTTCCTGTGTATGAGCACAGGTCTTTTGCACTCTTTGTCTAAAAGCTCTAGTGTAAATTAAATAAGTCGGCAACACGCCAGTGATACATTGGTATTGTAGGCCTCCATAGGCTACGGTAATTGCTTAAGGCGGGCCGTATGCTTGTTTGCCAGCCAAGTAGTATAAACTACTTGGGTATAAAGTATAAGCAGTTACCATAGCCTATGGACGCTTGCAATACCAGAGGTATCATTTGCGTGTTGCCGACCCGTATTTTTACACCAGGGCTTTAAGATGGAGTGGATTTAAGACCCTGGGATAGGAAAAAGTTTCTTTCAAAACGCATCCCTAAATGAGCGCTGGAGACCTGTACTTTTTTTATTTTTTTTATTTGGAAAATGACGTGTTTGTTGTAGTTTTATTACAGTTGATATCGTTGTGTAATAAACTTTATTAGTTATTGCTTGTTGCCTAGTAGAGCACAGCACGCTCTTTCCTCTATCTCTAAAACGGATTCATGAGCGCATGAAAAAAAATGTGCAGCAAAATTTGTCACAAATTGTATGCAACAGCATTGGAGCAATAGAAACCTAGATAATTGCGAGATTCTTTGAGACTTTTGAGACAACCATTACAATGCCTTAAAGAAGAAGTTATATTCGAGATTTCAGCTTATTATACCAAATTCCGAGGTGAAACACTTATTTGACCCAAATATAATAAAATGTTTACAATAACATTTTTTTTAGAGAAGAAATGCTTTACTCATACCGCCCGGGGAAGCGAATCGGATTATGATATGGCCCTGATATGACATCAATTGGTCCACCCAGCACAATAACAATACTTTTTTTTTGTAGAGCGGAAACGCTTTACGCATACCGCCCCGCCCGGGGAAGCGAAGCGGATATGTCGGACTCTCCGGCCTTAAGGTGGTAGGCGGCCGGTATACCGACTAAAACCTTCCTGTGCAGCTACACCCGCATTCATGGGTGGACCACCGGAACCTGATATGACGTCAGTGGTAGCACAATAACAATACTAAACCAACCTCGTCGGTGACACTTTAATCTATCCCTCTCTCTCTCTCTCTCTCTCTCTCTCACTCACACACGCCTATTACTACAGATGATTTCCTAAAGTACTAATAACGCTGCACAATTTCTCGCTTCCACTCAAGGAAATGTAATCTAAGATAATATCGTAAATGGGCTTGTTAAAGATAAGAGGGATGCTGCGAAGCGTGAAATTTTAAGATAAAGGTGCGTGTTATCTCCTGTTGTATCGTTTTAATTGCTTTGATGGTGACACTGATTGTTAAATAATATTAATTTATTTATATTTATGCAAATTTAAAGAAATACATTTTAAGAAATGTGGTGCTGGAGAAGATTGCTTGGAGTAAAATGGATGGAATTTCGCACGAACGCTACCATACTTCAAGAACTCTGCATTCAACAGCGTCTATCATCATTAGTACAGTCCCGTATCCTCAATTTCTTATCATCATATCATGTCTCAAGGAGAAGCAACGACTCTATAGAGCGTCTTGTTGTACAGGGTCAAGTAAACGGAAGTCGACCACGCGGAAGAGCACCAATGTGGTGGACAGATCACTGAGAGAGACAGTTTTTTTTTTATATATTTTATTTGGAAAACCAACACTTTTACAAAAAACATAACAAAAAAATATTGATAGTAACATAGAACCATTAACAGGTTTTCATTTATTATACATGCTACTGTGTATATTATATTTTTTATCTATTGTATATTTGATTTGAGTATATAAAGATATAAAAAATTAAAGATATTATAACTTTTACCCTTATGCCCAGTATGGAAAACAGAGATTGTCCTTAACGTAAAAAAAATAAGGAATTTCATGTTTGACGTGTATGATAGCATAGACGTCAAACATTAAATCCCTTTTTTTAAAATATTAAGGTCAAAAAAAGTACTTTCCATCTTTTTAAACAGCCTACTACCTAACATATCATTGTAGAACCTAACTATAGAGCCGACTTTTTATACATTTTCATACACGCTTCGTCTGATGAACAATGGGGCATGCGAGTGGCCCTTCCATTGTTGACGATGCATTGTATTTTTAGAACAACTTTCCTTTTGTGGTCGAGTAATACACAACACTGTGTTTTTGTTTTAGTTACGTTTTTTAAATTGTTTTTTCTTTAAAATGTACGTCAATTTCCAAACTTTGGCCATCTATTGTAAACTATTTGACAGAAAAACTCAATATCTACTTTGGCCCAGTCCAGGAATCAAACCTCGGAACTCGTGTTCCGCAACAGCAACGACCAATAGACACACGAGGCATACATATCTTTACTAATATTATAAATGTGAAGGTTTGTAAGAATGGATGGATGGATGGATGTTTGTTACTCTTTCACGTAAAAACTACTGAACGGATCTGGATGAAATATGACATACAGATACATTAAGGTCTGGAATAACACATAGGCTACTTTTTACAGCGATAACCGACATCCACGCGGGCGGAGCCGCGGTCAACAGCTAGTATATAATATATTACTTATTTTAAACTCCCGCACTAGAGCACAAGCCTTTTACAGGGACTTTCCAAATACATAATAAATCCAGACTCGGGGCAACCCACCACACGCTGCACAGTAGTAAATGTCGACTTAAGCCACTGAACAAAAAAAAAACAATAAAAAAATATTTTAGCCTTCAGAATAATTTACACAGGATTTTCTATTATATTTATGGCTACCATAAAATTAAAGTTCTGACTCGTGACCCCTGTAACAGGGTTGCGATTACATGGTTTGCATTTTTACGGGGTTCATTAATAACCCCCTTGTTGGATATCCTATTTTAAGGTGTTTTATATTTGACTAGCTGTTGCCCGCGGCTCCGCCCACGTGGATGTCGGTTATTGCTGTAAAAAGTAGCCTATGTGTTATTTCAGACCATAATCTATCTCTGTGCCAAATTTCATCCAGATCCGTTCAGTCGTTTTTACGTGAAAGAGTAACAAACATCCATCCATCCATCCATCCATACTTACGAACTTTCGCGTTTATAATATTAGTATGATAGAGTATGCGTTAACTCGTCAACTTTGATTGTGTTTTGGCGATTAATGGAAGGATTTTGTTCCATTTCATTGCTGGGGAACATTAGGTTGGAATCATATCCGCTGACTCAGTTGGAGATATGATCATAATGTGACTGGCCTATGGGTTTAATGGCTAGTAGTAGACTGCTAAGCCGAAGGTCGTGGGTTCGATTCCCACATGGCACAAAACTTTGTGTGATGCATAGTGGTTGCGAATCTGGGTGTAATTTGTGTCCGTGAATTGTATATTTGTTAAATCCCCGCGACACGACACAAGGATTGTTCCATGTGTGATTGTGCATATTATATCTTTAAAAAAAACTAGACACAAAAACACATGCTATGAACGATACAAAGTTATTGTAAATGGTAGGAAATCACCAAAAAAACAAACATAACGACTAAAAACACATAATTAATGCAGCGTTCAGTCGCCGCAGCCCAAAATAATAAACCCGCCATTTTGAATGTGGAGCTAATCACGTTCTCCAAATATTATTTCAAGTGCAAACAAGTTTGCTAGTATTGTGGTTCCTATCGAAGCTCGTATTAGTATTCCGAATGGTGCCGCTTTAATGAGTTACCCAGTTTGTTAAATAGTTTTAGTTTTAAAAGTTTTCAGGTATTTTAAGATCGATAAAACTGTTCCATCCCGAGGGTGTCGTAAGAGTTGACTAAGGGAGTAAGACAGGCTGACGGTATCCACTGCAAGAGAGTAAAATTTCGAAACAAAGTCCTATACCTATATACTATAGGCTAATATCCCTCCAAATGTATGACGGAGACCCGTGACCAGCAGTGGGACGTTTATGGGTTGAGATGATGATGATGAAAATTTTTATATTACAATTTGACTGGCCTGTGGGTCTAGTGGCTAGTGACTCTGACTGCTGCTGAGATCGTGGATTCCCATTCAGGACAAATCTTTGTGTGATGAGCATAAATTTTTGTTCTGTGTCTGGATGTTATTTGTCTATAATAATATGTATGTATTTAGTAATATATAAGTATGTTTATCAGTTGTTTGGTTGCCATAGCACAGGCTCTGCTTAGTTTAGGATCAGATGGCGGTGTGTAAGTTGTAAAAATATTATTATTATTACACAAAACCCGCCTGCGATGCACTACTATGGTGGACTTAAAGATTAATCTTCGACAGTTTATCGGACTATGATCAGATAGTCTGGTCATAGAACTGCGCGGGCTGGCTCACCCACGGGCATGAAGCCATTAATATGTGATTTGTTTTTGTGATTTAATTAATTAAAATATAATAAAACTAACATAGCTCATAAGTAACTAACACCAAGGATCTCTGTTGTCTAAATAAATTGTTATTATTATTATTTGTCAAATTATATAATTATGGAACAGGAACAAAATTAACTTAACTCACTATATTATGCTGTAACTAAATAGGTCATCTTCAATAGTAAAGAGCTTATGGAACATTACAATGAAACCGACGATGAATAGTAACTGAACGCTTAGCGATCACAAAACACTCCTTAACGAACTCACTGGATGAATAGATGAAATTCAACGGGAATAAGCTGGTGTTATTCTGGAAATTAAGCTTATAATAAATCTTGTTGATGAGCAGAAAAATAGTATAATTAAGTATTTTTAAAAGAAAACTTAGATATCTGAAGCTGGGTATCTGCTCATCTGGTGTTCGCATTAAGCAATCAGTCAGCCAACCAAGTCAGCCAATGCATCTTCACGTTAAGTGTTGGAGTCGCGACGCAACGTCAATTTTAGGGCTTTTGTGGTGCGAGTAACAACAGTCTACCTAAATCTCGTCTTGGAAGAGAGTTTATGGCCGACAGGTGTAGTGTTCTGTCGCTTCCGCAGACAAGTGCCACACGAACGCACTGCGACATAGTGCAAGCGAAGTGTACTAACATAGTTTTAAGAGTTTAATACTAACACAGGATTATATTAATATGTACGTTAGTCTGTAAGGTATATATCTGCGTTTATGCAACACAATAATAAAATGATTTATTATTATTAAGAAGCTGCCTTGCGTTGGCATTCCTCGCGAGGTAGCCATGTGATGTCGATACCCGCCTTAAGAAGAAATTCTAAAGACATGTCCTGATTCACTAACCCGCTTTAGGCCAGCGTGTGTGATTTAAGGCCTAAACCCTCTCTCTCTCTCTCTTGATGGAGGAGCCGTGTCCAGCTGTGTAACATAAATGGGTTACTATTATAATTTTTTAAAAGATATTTGGAATTGTATAGCTCTACTAGAGATTTATAGCGCTAACTAGGTATTTATGTAGGTGAGTACAGTTTTCAGAACTCCTAGAGGAAGCAGAAGGTAATAATAATAATATTTTTACAACTTACACACCGCCATCTGATCCTAAACTAAGCAGAGCCTGTATTTAGAATGCCAGCACATTAGGCCCTATCCTAGTCAGCGAGTTGGCCGTAGGAAAAAAGTATGCTGGCATTTGTTTTTATAATGTTCATAAGAATCATGTATGTATTTTATCTAAATGAATAATTGAGTTTGACTTTGACTTTGACCTCTGGTATTGTAAGCGTCCATAGGCTACGGTAACTGCTTAACATCAGGCGGGCCATATACTTGTTTGCCACCAAAGTACTATAAAAAAACTTAACCTACATATTATACAAATCACTATCCAGAATAGGACTGCAATTTACAAACGAATGCGTTGGACATTCGGTTAAATTCGTACAAAATTTTCATGACATTCCATTTTCCATGGAAATCTGTTTGGAGTTTCCAACTAGTGCCTACTTAAAACCAACTGAGCGATTCATGCGCCAATTCAAATCAAATTAGCTTTTCAATGAGTTCGGATTTTGGACCTTTAATCTTTACGCTTGCTTTAATTTTGAGATAATTTGGTATAAGAAGAAAATTCATATTTCTGTTTAGCATTCTTAAAGATTGACAAAATAAAACCGAGGGTATTCCGTAAGAGCAAAAACCGAGCCACCGCAAAAACCGAGCAAAATCTGGCTGTCAGATTGAAAATCGGTATTCCGTAAGAGCCCTTTTTGTCGTTTAGTCAATAGATTGTGCCGTCACCGAGCAATCACAACTGTCAGTTTTGCGATCACAACTGTCAGTTTGCCATCGCTGTTTCTTAGAGAATCAGCCGGCCGTTGTCTGTAAAGTCGGTTTACTAACGATAGTTGAATGTGACAACGTCATAAGAATGGCCGATTGTGCCTCTTTGTCGCTCGTTTCGCGCTCTCGCTTGCACAATGGAACGCCTCAGAGCGAGGTAACGCCGCATACGTCAGGTAACGCCGCATACGTCATATTTTTTCGTGCGTGCAGCCGGCTCCATCTAATTATAAGACGTCACGTCAAAAAATATTTTATATCGTCGGAAACCAAACTAGATAACATCTTAAATCTTGATGCCTTCTTAGTAGGTAGTAAGTATATAAGAAAACTAATTCGGGTTTGTAAAAAAATACAAATTTAATTTACTTAGGGAACAAGGCAACTTTAATGTATGCAACATTTAAAAACCTCAGTACTCAATAAAACAAAGTTACAATAACTAAAAAGAGAAACTTAGATACTCCGTGTATATTCATAGTTACAAAATTATTTACTTCTATGCTTCTCTTATTACAATGCTTCACCAATTAGTATAAATAAAAAACGACTTTCGCAATCATCCTACTTTAATATTATAAACGCGAAAGTTTGTAAGTATGAATGGATAGATGTTTGTTACTCTTTCACGTAAAAACTCCTGAACGGATCTAGATGAAATTTGGCACAGAGATAAATTATGATCTGGAATAACACATAGGCTACTTTTTATAGCGATAACCGACATCCACGCTGGCGGAGCCGCGGGTAACAGCTATTCCTATGTCTTTTCACAAACATTACAATTACCAATATAAAATACACTCAGACTTGATTCATGTGAGGCTTAAACATGCCTTGTAGGAGTAAATTTTCTACATATAGTCAAAAGATAGTAAATTCTGACGAGATTAATAAAAATGTCTACTATGAAAAATGTAACTCTGACAATAAACGATTAAGCAACCTATTACATACAAATCACTTAATAATTCCAAAACATAAACTAATCTCAGTGGGAGTGCGGCGCCACGATGACGTCACTATCCTATAATTACGTCACACCGATAGAACCATTAACGACTATCACAACATTAACTATGACATCTTACGACCATGTATTATTCTCTCACGATTCAGTAAAGGACTGTTATAATAACTTAATTTAGATAAATAGCTAATTACTTGAATTCAGACAACTGAATTTGTTCAAAATACGTCAACAACTACCATTCAATTCTACCAAAAAGTCTCCATCCAAAGATTGCCTGGAAGAAATCGCTATTACGGCCCGGCCACGAGTTCACGCGTTAGCGTCAGCGTCGAGCGTCTGCGGCAAGCAGCGCGACACTCGGTGAAATTCGCGCTTATGGCCGCAATGCGCGGCGACTCGTGGCGTCATAGAACGTTATAGTACATGAGAGAGAGAGAGAGAAAAAACATTTATTTGTTTTCACCACTCGCCGCCGACGCTCGACGCTGCCGTGGCAGTCTCGTGTTTGTGGCCGAGCAGTTAGCAATTAGGCCCCTATAATGTACTATCTACATTGTATTGAAAATCTATAAATGTATTTTTGGGTGTAAAATAAAGCATAAAAATAAATCAATATACTTTTATTAAAAATGTGACAAGTAACTCTGTTTGTCTGATTATCCGTTGGACATTTGGCAAAAAGATAGATCGTTTTCTGGGGAAGGATTAGACTTCCTTTATCGCAATAACCAAACGCGAGCAAATTCATGGCAATAAAGTAACATAGGCAAAAATTATCCCAAGATAAAACAACTCATGGTTCTGGTTACGAGCTTCAGTCAAAAGAAGGTGAAGATGTGTTCTGAAACCATATTTACAAATGCTGCTTTTGAAAAGGCTCACCTTTAAGGCAGGTTTCCTCCCACATACGATTAGATTGTGGAATGAGGTCTTTGGTAAGGATCTTCCGAGAGACGTTAGGAATGGGTTCTTTAATGGAGTTATAAGGATTTTAAAAGGTTGGCAACGCGCAAGTGATACTCCTCATACCCCTTGTGAAGCATCCATAAACTACGATAACTGCTAACCATCAGGCGTATTCTTATTTGTCTTCTTAGTCGTATAAAAAAGTAACAAAAACATCTACAAATTACTTTTTAAAGACATATGTACTTCTGTAAAGGTCAACTTGACCTTTAAGATAGATAAACAGTATCCTCATGACCTTCAATTACAACAACCTAGCAACAATTACCTAAACATTCTACCTAAACAACACGTTTCTTACCCAAATGAATACACGTGAATACGCCCTTAACTAACTGATGTAATAGACTATCGAAAATGGGTAGATAGGAACATCCCTATTCTGGTTTTAACACGTTAATCATTGAACGACGAAGCAATATTACTTGGTGAATACTATTTACGAGAGTAAATTGAATGGAATAATGTTTGAAATTGTTTGAAACTAGCTGTTCGTCTAGAGTACAAGTTACCAGTTTACTTAGGGCTTTCAGGGCTTTGAAGGTACTTATTAATGATGGCTCAGAAGTCTTGGTGTGTAAATGTTTATTGATTAGTTAGTTCTCATAGCAAGGTGCACTCGCTGTTCGGTAAACGTTCAGCGGGTTAAGCTACCAAGAGCGCGGTAACCCTATAGATGGGTGACCGCATAGTGGTATTTCATCTGAGCGTCCGCGTCTTTGTGCTTCGGAGGGCACGTTAAAAGTCGGTCCCGACTCTTATCAGTCGTTAGATCACGACAGAGGCCTAAATATATGCGATCTAATTAACTCTGTCACCAGGTTGACCACTAACCAAACGATAAGAAGAAAAAATGAAAAAAAGGGTGCGGTGGTAGCCGACTAGGAAAGTAACGGATTTGCACGCAGGAGATGTAATTCGATCCCGAATGGCAGTACTAATGTATTTGTATTTTGATTTGACTTAAGTCTACGATATAATCTTGAATTGGACTGCCTTGGTGGCCAGTGGCCGCAGTATGCGCCTGCTGTGCACGAGGTTGTGGGTTCGATTTCCACACAGGACAAAACTTTGTGTGACCAACAAAGAGTTGTTCTGAGTCTGGGTGTAATTTGTGTCCGTTGCTTGTTCTCTAGTGCGGGAGTTGTCTTTAAAAAAAACCCACCATGCGTTCTTTACCCCAGTTTGTCACGTGAGTAGTTAACCAGAATAAGTTCACGGAAACATATTAGCTGTCTCAGTAGACGAAGGTCTGACGGCCGTATAAGCGAATAAATGAAATAAATATTGGCTACTAATGAATACTTTAGTAAAAATACAACATTAACGTATATTTCTAGACGAATTGTTGGTTATTTTTCTTTCTAAAAGGTAATTATTATTATTAACTAGTGGGCCGCCCAGACTTTGCCCGGGTTAAACTATTTTCAGCACAACTTACTTAACTTTTTCTCACATAAAACCTTCTCCTGACAATAACAAACACAACAAAAAAAGAATTAACGAAATCGGTTCAGCTGTTCTCGAGATTTGCGCTTAGCAACACATTCAGCGATTTATTTTAATATTATAGATAAATAACTTTCACTTGACTGCAAGATTGGTTCAGTGGTTTATGTGGTTACCTCGCCATTTGCTACAGAACGGCTTGTTATGGTTTCGATCCACACACGGGATATAAAATTGTGTAATCCATTAATGGATGTTCCGAGTTTGGGTATACTTGGTACTTAGTTTGTTAATTGTATATTTGTAAAGTTCCCCGCGACACCGAGATTGTTCTCTAATGCGGGATTTTTCTTAAAAATAAAAAAATCATATAAGGAGTAAAGACATTGTCAAGTCATTTATCTTTCAAAACTTAAAGCCTTATCGGAGATAAAAATAATATTATCTTGTTCGATGTTAATTGGATTAGGGTAGTGGCATGGGGTCTCATCAGGAACAAATCAAAATTAGTACGAATAAATACCAATAGATGGAGTTACATATATCGAATTGTTATTTACGTTTATGTAAAATTCAAACCTGGAAGAAATATAGCCTGAAACATATACGTACATATTTTAAGAAATCCTACTAGCATAGGAAAATGAAATAGAGGGCTCATAAAACAAAATTATAATTATATATTTTCAAAATTCAATAATGTCGCCGTAGTCCTGGCGGCAGTATTTTGTACTATTAAGAAGTTGAAACTTGCGAGTGACTTGTGAGTAATGGCGCTGGCGCTGTATGCATTTTAGATTTTTATAAATTAAAATTTTACTGTTGGGTCATACTAGGTATAAAAATATATAAAGTTAGGTTAAAAATAAATAATACTGGTATATATATTTTTTCTCTCAACAAAAAAACTTTAAAAATGTCTTACGTTATCAAAATTATGAACAAAAATTTAAGATTTATTATCATAAATATTTTAAAAACTGAACAAATACAAAAAGTGTATCCTATGTTGGGATTCAATATTTTAAAAACTAAACAAATAGAAAATACAAAAAGTGTATCCCATGTTGGGATTCGAACCCGGTTCGGCCGGATACGGGTACCTCCGTACGGTGCTAAGGTATCGACGATCCTTACTGTGAGAAAATTACCTATTTGTGAATTCGAACTGATACTTAATAATTACAGTTTTATTATATTTTTCCTAATAATTAAAAAAAATATTATCTGATATTAAAACCATCTACAAAAAACAAATTTCAAAAATTGGACATGAATCTGGGATTCGAACCCAGTACCATGGGACTGTTGGACGAATACCACAGAATGCTATACTTACTGCTGATTGGCCTGTTGGTCTAGTGGTTAGTGACTCTTAACTACTAAGTTGGGGGGTCATGGGTTCGATTACCATTCAGGACAAATCTTTGTGTGATGAGCTCTGTTTGTTGTGCTGTGCCAAGCCTGGTTTCAGATGGTATGTGAATTGTCAGAAAATATTATTATTACTCTAATTCGACTCATCTCTTAGGTACTGAATTGATAGATGCTAGGTAGGTATAATATACTTATTTGTTAATTTGAACTGACAAAACAAAAAAAATGTTTATTATAGTTTCACGAATAATTAAAAACAACATTTTATTTTATAGGTATACGTAATTAAAGCCATCAACAAAAAACTTAACACTATACCGTAAACTTCTGTTAAGATACGGGAAAAAATTGTTTAGCCCGGGGTGAAACCGGGGCGGAGCGCTAGTTAAATACGGAAGCAAACAGTCAAAATAAGTGTATATTTCGTACGTAAAGCGCGTGACCTTGAGCGAGTAAACGTGGCCCAAACCCGAGACAATAAGCGATACCTATATGGTCGGTGTTCGGTGTAGATGCCTACTATTTTTTGGGAAGAATATAATTTCTTTAACATAAATAAATTCGGTTATAAAGTGTCGCCATCTGTTGATTTTATGTGTATGCACGTAATCTGTTGGATATAGACATCTAGTGTCGTATAAATAGTAAAAATTTAGCCGCACGGTTAGCCCGAGTTAGCAGGGAACCAATTCTTTGTATGGGATGGGGTATCTGTACTAGTATTATATTATCTGTGGTAGTGGTATATACCTACCTCTTTCTTAATACTTACACACACGAAATATCAATAAAATAAATACCTAAACTTAAAAATATCATGAACAAAGGCGAGCTTAACTCATGATTTTTTTACCAGCTAACCTTAGAGTGGCAGAGAAAAAAAATAATACATAAAAAATTATATTAAAAAAATAAAATTTAATTTATTCTTTGTTGAATTCCTTAAGTACAATATCTGATTGTTTATAAGTAGTTTAGGTTAAGTTGCTTTTACGTTAATAACTATCCTTGAAAATATAATATGAAAGAACTACATAGAACCATTTTCGCACATCTTCCAATTCAATTTCAGGAGAAAACCTGCTCAGGTGGGGATTTATAGACGATTCCAACCTGGAGTGTAAATGTGGTGCTAAGCCACAAACCATGGGGCACTTGATATCATGCCCCGCGTGCCCTGATACCTGCACCTTGGAGGAGCTTATGAACGCTACTGACAATGCAAAACTCGTAGCTAGGTTCTGGGCTGACACAATTTAGATTGCCATCGACACGCTAAGAAGAAGAATGAAAACTCGCTATAAAAATAGAAAATAAATAAATGGGCGCTATGTATTTGGGCTTCCTGGTAGAAGAGCTGTCAGTCACAGCCACTGTGTACGAGTAAGTGCAGTCGACCCAAACCTAATGTAAATCGTCGAAAGCTAAACGTCGATACTCCAATCGAAATACATATATATGTTTTTTATTATAGCGTAGTTTTTTGAAAACATTAAAATTTTAGGAGAGGTAGGGCACCATACTAACGTGCAAGCCTGACTGACAAAGGACCTCCACCTTACAGAAGACCACAACCAAATAACTACAAACAGCAATGTACAGTACATGTCTGGGGATGCGTTTTGATAGAAACCTTTTTCTATTCCAGGGATACTACATCACTGCTTTCCCACCTAAGTAGTATATAAAAAAGTACATATTATATAAAACCTTTTTCCTTAAAGGATTAGGCAGGCGCGTTAAATTTATGTGATCCATAAATGATTATCCCGAGTCTGGGAGTACTTTGTGTCCGTTAATTGTATGTCTGTAAAGTTCTCCGCAACACAAAGCTTTTAGTTGTTTAAAAAAAATAAAATTATGATTATTCCCAGTCGAAAAGGTGTGGTGTACCTATTTTATATTTATACACGAGGATAGGAATTACTCCCTAGTCTGTAGAAAGCATAATTCAGAACCATTGACACCTTTTTCTCGTTCAAGTGTATAAAAGGGTTTCAAATTCTGTATTATAAATTACATCTGACGAAGCTTAATCCCGCGTTTCCATTGATAAAATCTATTCCTTCGACGATGGAGACGACGCCTGCAAAATCTTGAGATTCAGCGATCTGGTAACTAAGATAAGTATGGATTGTCTTTTCATTCTCTCAGTCTCGGTCGGGTGCTATAGGTTTAATTTTATGCCTGCTTTATATGGGAGCCGAGTAAATGTGGATGTTATGCAATTATGTTGATCCCTTTGGGGAAAAAGGCGTGATAGTGGAAATGTGCTATTACAAGCAAGGCTATGGCCTCATCTATCAGGCCAAAGAATAACGTCACAAAAAGCAAGGAAATTCAACAAACAAACACACAGATCGCTATCCCTAGAAACACGCAACGGTCAGAGAAGCCTCTCTTTTCGTTGAAGATCTGTGACGGGAAAATAAGCATACGCCCTACCTTAAGCTAACACCAAATGTACCACTTGCGTACTGTCAAAACCTTTAACTTCTATGTTAGATATTTTTCAAAGTTGTAGGCAAATTAGAATCATCTACTACGTATTATTAACTTTCTCTTATCTAACCGAGTGGACTGAATAAGTTTAACTTGCATAAAAAATATAATTAACTCAATACCTCAAACAAAAAAATCCAAACGACTAAAGTTTCTTTTACATTTGAAACTGAAGTTTTAATAAACGATAAATAAAAAAAACAAAAGGTAATTTTAGAAAAAAGGAAAATTTAAAATACTCCTATTCCATTCAGTTATATAATCTTGTAAACAAATATAAATCATTGCTTATCAGCATTAAAATTTGAAACAAAAGAACGTTCTCATGGCAGTGAAATATTGCAATAACTGTTTCCCAAATCCTTATTTGTTTATCGAATTTATGCATAGAATATTCTTTATTATATACCAAGAAATTAAATGTGTTTTAAGTTTTATAATTTTAAACTTAACAGATCACATAATGTTATACATAAAAATTGTTTTTCTCTCTTCATTTTTTTATGCGATAATGGCGACAACCGTCGTGAAATGTGTTAATTGCAATCTTGTCATTAATGAGTTACTTGCGTTTGTGCAAAATAAGATGGATGTAATGGATAATATTAGTTTAACAAGAATTTGTAATAGTGCATTCTCGGAAGAGGATATAGTCATCGCCAAAGATCTTTTATTTGATTCCGTTAAAAGTTCGAAACGGAAAATACAGAGGAAGAAGGAAGGAAAGTCCCAACGGGATTTGGAAGATATAGTGGGACTTATGAGGCAAGTGGATCCGGATGAAATTCCTGTTTTTGTGGCAAAAAATCTGTGTAAACTCCCTCCGGTCACATTCGACCATGTCGATGTCACACGGTTATTGAAAGATATTGTTGTATTGCAACAACAGATGAGTGAGATGAAGCAAAATTATGTTAAGAAGGATGAAATAGATATCATTATAACAGATATAACTAATTTAAAAAACGGAAAACAAAACATTAATGTTGTTGAGGGTAGTTCTATTACTGCGGAGGATATTGTGGAAACCAGTGTAAATGCGACGAAATCTCTGAATGCTGCGAAGAACTGTTTTTCAGCAATTAATTCATCGCGATATAAGCAACTTCGATCGTCACAAAAACATTCACATAAAAGTCCGAATACCTACCAGAGGTATCACTGCATTTATAGATTACACAATTTTTTGTCCGTGTGGGGATTGAACCCACAATACGGCGCCAATGGTAAATAGCGAGGTAACTTGGCGCGATGATTGTGAATAAATGATGTACTGCATCTTCACTAATTATTTTCTAATGTTCAAACTCTCTAAATGTTCAGTGAGACTATCTTTTACGGGATGACATAGCCGTCTCTTTTACATCTTCTATATTGTTTCTTCTAAGTTTCCCCTAAATCTTTATCCTTCAAAATTTCCTTCTATTATTGTCCTCAAAACATCGTAAAAGGTAGAAATTCCTGCCGTCCTAAATTATCCTTCTTATATTATAAATGAGAAAGTTTATGAGTATGTGTCTGTGGGTGTTCTTTACTCTTTCACGTTAAAACTGCTGAACGAATCTGGATGAAATTTAGCACACATATAGATTATAGTCAGGAATAGAACATAGGCTACTTTTTATCACAATAACTGATATCCATTCGGGCGAAGCCACGGGCAACATCAAGTTATAAAATAATAACGTCGCTCAACCTAGTAACTTTTATACTCCAACTTCTAGGAGCGAAGTATGCAAATCAAAATTTAGAAGTAGACCTCGAAATCAATTTGATCAGGACACTTTCAATTTAATTACGAACCTTCACCTTGTCAACTCTAATTAATTCTGATTAATTTCCTGCAAAACTAATTTCGGAGTTTTTTGTTGCTGTGATTGACAGTTAAAATCTTATATTGATAACTTAGTTAAGCTCAACTCAAACTCAAAATTAATTTATTCATTTAGGTTACAAAGTAACACTTATAAAGGTCATAAATTATGAATAAGACAGAAAGATGATGTCAGCAAAGTTTCCTACGGCTAGTTCGTGAAGCCTTGAGAAGAACTAGCAAGAAACTCAGGCCACTCTTTTTAATCGCCAGATAGTTACAATATTTTGTAAAATACAAATATGATAGCATGCAAGCTGATGCAGTCAAAACACGATACTTAGTTAATTGTTAAAATAAGGTAAATAATTGTTAAAATAAGATAATTAAAATCTATCTGAAATTTCATTAAGAATCTAATCAGAAACTGTAGTCGCTGGAGCACAAGGCAGGCCCTCCAACAAGGTGAACCGACCACCTGGTAATTAGAAACGTATAATATTAAGAAATCACAATAGTTTTCTGACAAAGTAAATACTAGTCCTAGACTGCCTTGGTGGTCCAGTGGCCGCAGTATGCGCCTGTTGTGCACAAGGTGAGGGTTCGATTTCCACACAAGACAAAACTTTGTGTGACCCATAAAGAGTTGTTCTGAGTCTGGGTGTAATTTGTGTCCGTTAATTGTATGTTTGTAAAGTCCCCGCGACACAGAGCTTGTTCTCTAGTGCGGGAGTTGTTTTTTTTAAAAGAAAAAAAAATTATAGTATAACTATAGTAACACGTGATGCAACTCAAATTTATATTAACCCATAACCTTTATTAATTGAAGCAGCTTTAAAATTATTAACGTTGAAGAGGAGAACCTAGGAAATTATTGAAAATGTGTTATTTCCGTTATTAAATCGAGTCGTGATTTATGATGGTAATTTTTATATATTTAATATTAAATTGTTGTTTGCTTAATTCATCGAATCACGTTTTCACTCTCCTGTTAATTGATGGTGATGTGATTAACTTGCTTTATTAACCGACTCCAAAAAGGTTAAGGTTATCAATTCGTGTGTATTTTTTTATATGTTTGTTACTGCAGAACGCCGTCATTTGATTTTTTTTTGTGTCTGAGAGGACATACTTCCAGTTTGGTCCCATAATCATCAAAAGAAAGCTCTGATAATGGGTTCATGTTTTGGCTTATTTGAATGGTCATGAGATGCACTATAGCTGTTAATTATTAGATTTAAAAGAACCGTCTTTAAGAGAGGAAAAGTGAGATAAGAGTTTGGTATACTACAACATAGTTTTGTAATGACTTTATTTTCCTTTTCTATTTATCTTTTCTTGTTCAGTTGAACACTTCATTTGCTCTCTCACCTTATCTTTTCCTCTACCACTCTAAGGTTTGCTGGTAGAAAACTCATTATGAGTTAAGCTCGCCTTTGTACATGATATTTTTAAGTTTATTAAGTATTTTGTTATTTGTGTACAATAAAGAATTAAAGTCCTTTGTAAAGTGGGGGTCCTTTCCCAGTTGGGCTTGCTCGCTAGTATGGTACCCTACCTCTCTTTCTCTTAAAGTTTTTTTTAAAGACATATCCCGCACTAGTGAACAAGCTCTGTATCGCGGGAGACTTTACAAACATACAATTAACGGACCCTGACTCGGGGCAACCATTTATCACACACATCACACAATTTTTTGCCCCGTGTGGGGATTGAACCCACAACACGCCGCGCAATGCTAAATAGCGTGGTAACCACTTAAGCCACTGAACTAACCATGCAGTGAAAGGTAATTAAAACCATGCGACTGCAATTAAAAGGCAAGGTTTTACATTATTCTCGATATGCTAGAAGAAGCAAAGTATCTGCGTGTCGCCCTAATGGATGGTTACACTCATTAGCCATGGTTCGTTTAATATTATGCTTGCGGCGTGACATGCGCCTTAAATCAGAAGCATTAATTAAGTTTAATTAGCCATTGAAGGGCGGTGGCGATTTTTTTAAATCAGTCCTCAATTGACTAAGACCAATGTCTTATTCAATTGAGCTCTTAAACATAAAAAAAGGAAAAAATATACATAGACAGACATACAACCTTCCTTTTTTAGAGTCAGCTTAATAAATAACATCACGCTTTTCCTTCAAATTAGACTTAAAGTTAAAAGTAAAATTAGTCTTCAAGGTACATCCAGAAAATCGGGAAAGTTTGACAAAACAAATAAAAATAAATGTTTAAATATTAATAATCAACGAAAATCGGGAAAGTTTGACAAAACAAATAAAAATAAATGTTTAAATATTAATAATCAACGTTTATTTTAATTAACAAACCAATATTTATTATTATTCAACAAACAAGAAAAATATAATAATGTAGTGTAAAATTTAGACACTGCACTTTTATATTTTTCTTCCCATCTAACTTCATGAGATAATATTATTTTTTCGAGGCTCATCAAATAATGCCCATGAATACCAGAATGCCGAGGCACACACTTTGAGGAACACTGGCCTAGAGGATTTGCCTACTGCCATATGAACCGGCTACAAATCCAGACTCTGAAATTTAACAAAAATATCTAACAACTTGCGATTCAGCATGGCAATGTAGCTATTTATCAAAACTGCGACCTCAATTGGATATTTATTAATAAATTTTATAAATATGTTTGATTGTAAATAGTTAAAGTTAAGTTACTTTATTTTTGTAATAATTTTAATTTTAATTATTTGACTTTTATTTCGATTTAATTCTTTTTTTAAATTATTTAATGTACACATTTAGTATTACATAGGTATTAATAATATTATGTATAAATGAGTTTTCTTACAGCAAACCTCAGAGTGGTAGAAAGCTTAGAGGAAACCAAGGATAAACAATATGTAGGTACATTAATTAATTTATATATTAAAATTTTAATATAATTTAATTTTATAAAACTATCTAATATTATGCTACTAACATAGTTATGAGTGCACTAACAGATAAATAATTTTAAATCTGAATAAAATGAATAATAATATATTAAACTTCTATTTACTCTAAACTCAACTCTCTCACTACGAAACAACTTCTGTGTCACAGAAGACTTTACAAACATACAATTCAGAGACACAAATTACACCCAGACTTGGAACGAAACATATATCGATGGTCTAGATGACAAAAGTGTGGATTACAAAATGTTGATATTTTAATGCCAAATGTATTAAATAAGCATGCTCATACATTTGTCATTAAAATATTATATTATCAAAATTTTGTAATTAGCACATTATTTTGTCTTCTAGGCCATCGATATAGATTGTACAAAGTTTTGTCCCATGTGAGAATCGAACTCACGACCTGGGGCTTAGCAGTCAGGGTCACTAGCCACTAGATCAACAGGCCAGTCGAAAATACGTAAGACGAAACAAAAAAAACAGTGTTATAATTATTTTCTTCTTTCCAAATATTGTCGTACTCCACAGGAGTAGTCGCGTAGATATTCGTTCCAGTCTATAGCAGTGGGATCGCATGGGAAGATGCTCTTGTCTATAGGAGATAGAGATGAGAAGAGTTCCCGGGTCCGATCTGCCTTCATGATCCAGGAACGATTCGTGAAGTAATCAACTGCACTCCGAGTTTGGATCACACGGGATTGGAGTTTCACGTACCTGAAAAAAATTTCGTGGTGGTAAGTATTTTAAAAAGACATACTTCATTATATAGTAATTCTAAATAGTTTGTAAAAAAATCATCAAATCAGCACCAAATTATTGAGATGTAACCACTTTATGACTTCAATTTGTATCAAATAATACGAAAAAAAAAAACAATATTTGATGCAAACTTACACCTATAATTTGGTAATCTTATATTTAGAATAAGTTTAAATTTTAATTTATTATAAATTAATAAGACGTCCATTAAAAGAGTACATCTGTTTGTATCCTCGCGCTCGCCTACAGAATTAGGTCGTGTTTGCTTCACACAAATGCTCAATGTCGTTAGCAATATCCCAAGCCTTATTAATGATGTAATAAGACTGCCTTGTTGATCCAGTGGCTGCAGTATGCAGATAAAAATGCATAAAAATGGATGTGTACTGTCTTATTCATAATTTTACAATAATGTTGTACTTACATGGCTGTTTTACAAATAATCAATCTGTAGCAATCTGCCAACATCGCGGGTATTAATTGAAATAGTACTACGACTATTGACACTAACCAGAAGTATTTCGTAAATAGGCACAACTGAGGAAACGGCATGAAATCTGAAAATAAATTTATCATTAATAAAATACGTTAAACATTATTGCATTTAAAATTTTGGCGTTTATAAGTAAGTGCGAGTACATAAATGTTTGTTCGATGGTTACTTGAGTATGGAGGTAAGTAAGGAATGTCGTGATATGTGGCTGGCGTATTAATGAGACAAAACGATTTTAAGTTCAAATATGAGTTAAACATAATAGCTGCTAGTGTGTACTAAAAGTAAGAGTAAAGTAATGGGTAAAGAATTTTTAAAGACGGTCCCTTCTTTAAAAATTCTTTACCCATTAGAGCTACACTCTACTAACTTAAAATCGTTTTGTCTCATTAATAGTAGTTTTCGAGATAAATCGTACCAAACAAAAAGTTATCTTATCTTTTACAATATAAGTTTAGACTATAGATAAATTGCACGTAGAGAGAAAATCATGTTCGTCAAACATAGATTTTTTCCTCGGTGGGAATCGAACCCACTTTCAAAGGTTCACCCACGGCTAACCTCCCGTGATAGCTCAAGGGATTATCTGAAACTGCATAATCATCCACGGCTAATCTCTCGTGATAGCTCAAGGGATAATCTGAAACTTCATAATCATTCACGGCTAATCTCTCGTGATAGCTCAAGGGATTATCTGAAACTTCATAATCATCCACGGCTAAACTCTCGTGATAGCTCAAGGGATTATCTGAAACTTCATAATCATCCACGGCTAATCTCTCGTGATAGCTCAAGGGATTATCTGAAACTTCATAATCATCCACGGCTAATCTCTCGTGATAGCTCAAGGGATTATCTGAAACTTCATAATCATCCACGGATAACCTCCCGTGATAGCTCAAGGGATTATCTGAAACTTCATAATCATCCACGGCTAATCTCTCGTGATAGCTCAAGGGATTATCTGAAACTTCATAATCATCCACGGCTAATCTCTCGTGATAGCTCAAGGGGTTATCTGAAACTTCATAATCATCCATGGCTAATCTCTCGTGATAGCTCAAGGGATTGAACAAGAACATTGTACACACAACTTACTAGATTTTTCCTTTATAACGTCATCAGTGAAAGCTTTGATAAGTCTTCCCAACAGAAGTGGATTACACTCGCTGCTGCAGCAGTTGTAGATTTTCAGTTCATTCGACCTAAAACAAAAGATTTAAGAGGTAGGACTATAAACTAATGAGGAAGGTCAACAGGGAAAAGACCTCCACCTTACAGAATACCACAGTCAAATAATAACACACAGAGGTATAGTCGTGTTCTTATGTGTGAGTACATAATTATCTCCAGCGCTCATTTACGGATGCGTTTTGAAATTTTAAAGCCCTGGTGTAAAAAAATGGATCGTCAACACGCAAGTGATACCTAAGGTCTTTGATTATTAACATGTCATGTTTATAATGAAAGCCTTAGGTATTGCAAGCGTCCATAGGCTACGGTAATTGCTTAACATCAGATGAATTGTATGCTTGTTTGCCTTCTCAAAATAAATAAATATATGCCACATATACCTCGGAGAGAGACAGGACTAACCTGCTGTTCTTTGCTCCTGCTGCAATAACCAAGTTAGCGACATAATCCACTGGTATTAAATCCAAAAGGTTACTCTCGCTGCCGTAAATGACACGGTTCAAACCCTTAGCAGTGAATGCCATAATACCCGTAGCTCCAAACCAATTCTGAACCCATCCTTTTAAGCAGCCATCCTTTATGGGGCTAACTGAAAATTATAATAAGCGGTTACGAGGTTAAAGGAACTAGAGATGTAGGGCACCATACTAGCGAGCAAGCGACCTCCACCTTAGAAGACCACAGCCAAATAACTACAAACATCGGTGTAGGTTCCTGTGTGAGGGTGCAGGTCTCCAGCGCTCATTTAGGAATGCGTTTTGAAAGAAACGTTTTCCTATCTCGGGAATGCTCAATCTTAAAGCCCTGTGATACCTGAGGTATGGCAAGCGTCCATAGGCTACGGTAACTGCATAACATCAGGCGGGCCGTATGCTTGTTTGCTACCCAAACAGTATAAAAAAATCTAAAATCTCTCTCTCTTGTTTAATCAAATTTTAGCTAAAATTTGATTAAACAAGAGAAAGAGAGTTTTGAATTCAAAGGAAACAGTGTTTTTTTTGGTATAAAAAGTAACCTATGTGCCATTCCAGACTAAAATCAATCTCTATGCCAATTTTCAACCAGGCCCCTTTAGCAGTTTTGGCGTGATCGAGTCACTAACATCCATCCATCCAAACTTTCGAATATATAGTATTAGAATAAATTTATTACCAACTGATGGTCTGACGATGATTGTAGACATGTGATCTTGGTTCTTGGCAACAATGTGTTCAGTGAGCGCTTTGGTAAAAGTGTACGTGTTTGGACGATTACCTGGAAATTTTATAAAAATAATATGGCAAACTTCTCTGAATTATATTTTGGGACAACAACTCATACAACGCCATCTGATCCCAAACTAAGCAGAGCCTGTACCATAGCAACCAGACAACTGATAATTATACTTATATATTTCTAAATACATCCATATACATATATAATAATAATAGCAACCCATATATGTTCCACTGCTGGGCACGGGTCTCCTCTCCTCTATCAAAAGAGAGAGAGGGTTTAGGCCATAATTCACACACGCTGGCCTAATGCGGGTTGGTGAATTAGACATGACATTAGAATTTCTTCTAAGACATGTGGGTTTCCTCACGATGTTTTCCTTCACCGTTAGCAGATGGCCAATTATTTGATTAGTACATATAAACTCCACAAAGTGAAATTCACATTGGTACTGCCCGGGATCGAACTCGCACCTCTTGCGTGCAAGTCGGTTACTTTCCCACTCGGCCACCACCGCTTTTATATATTTATTTTTATATTTAAGTTTTTATTTTAATACTTTTGTTTCTCAAATGTGATCTTTAATAGTTAATATCAAATATCACCTATAGAATATATTATTTAATGGTTACCTAGTGGCATTTTCGAGACAATCCCACCCACATGTCCACCGCTGTGACTCCTGTGAGCCAGGATTACCAGCGGAGTAACCAACTGATACACCGAGCTCGAGTGTCAAACACTCGAGCGTCCCGTGGACAACTTAACCTACTGTCTTGGACCGTGCAACGAATTAAATCAGAAGGAGGAGTTAGAAAGAAAAGTTTCCACTTCCCTTCATAGCAAAGCGGGAGACAAAATAAATCTGTATAGGTTTGTAACCTATGAAAAGGAGCACCACGGAGGATCTTAAACTACGGGACCTATGTGAGCTAAGTTTGTACCTAGTGGCATGCTTTTTTTTGTTATTCTGTGGATAATGTGGTTGACTGCAATATTGTTATATAGTTATTGTCACTTAAGAATACATATTATATTGTACTTGTTTGTTGTCCCATAAATAAATAAATTAAAAAAAAATCTTACCTATAATTTTCAAAGTTTCTTTCTTAGTAAGATCTTGTTTAACAAAAGAAGAAATTTCATTGATATCTGCTGGTGCAGGGTATAATACTTCTTCTATAACTTCTCTGTTTGTATTACTAAACGCTGTTGATATGTGAATGAAGACCTGGAAAATAATAACATTAGTATTTAAAAGGGTTTTGAAGTGTCGATCGTGGAAAGAAATACACAAGCAAGTCTTCAAGAGGATGAAAACCCTTTGAAAGATTTTTTTTCATCCTAGTTGAGTGGCAAACAAGCATACAACCCACCTGATGTTAAGCAGTTACCATAGCCTATGGACGCTTGCAATACCACAGGTATCACTTGCGCGTTGCCAACCTATTTTTTTACACCAGGGCTTTAAGATGGAAGTATCCCTGGGATTGGAATACGTTTCTTTCAAAACGCATCCCTAAATGAGCGCTGAAGGCTGTGGTCTTCTGTAAGGTGGAAGTCCTTTCCCAGTTGGCTTGCTTGCTAATATGGTGGCCTACCTTTCTTAAAACTTTTTACTATCTATACATATACAATCAAAAGTATAATAATAATAATATTTTGGTACAACTCACACACCGCCACCTGATCCCAAACTAGGTAGAGCCTGTACTATGCCAACCAGACAACTGATAAACATACTTATATATTTCTAAATACAGACATAATATTATTTATAAATAACACCCAGACACAGAACAAACATTTATGCTCATCACACAAAGATTTGTCCTGGGTGAGAATCGAACCCACGATCTCCGGCGTAGCAGTTAGAGTCACTAACCACTAGACCAGCAGGCCATTCAAGTATCATGACCCTCTGACTCCTAGCTGCATTATATTAGATATTTATCCAGCTGTAGACTGTAGACGTTGTTATCATGCAACAGCCTTTCCAGGCCATTGGAGCTTACGGCAAGCGCCATAATGGACGCTTATGCAATATTTGCCGTCCTTTGCATAAACGATATGAGAATGGCCGTGCTGTAACGTCGGATACCATGTAATTTCTTATTTGTTCAGCGTTTTATTGTTCCTTGCTCGCTATTGGCGTACGGCTCTTTTGCACTAAGTTAATGAGATTTCTTAACCGACTTCAAAAAAGGAAGAGGTTTAATGTTTGTTAGCGGATAACTTCGTTGTTTATCACAGGTGTTGTTTATGAACCGATTCTAAAAATTTTTTTTTTATTTAAAAGAGTATACTCTAGAGGTGGTCTCATTAGCACCAAGTCAGGATCTGAACTGAATACAGATTGAAGTCGGTGCCATGCTTAATATAAGGTGACAGGATGAACCTAGCACCGACTTCATCGATGACGGCATCTGCTTACTGAACCGTATACTTTACATAAGAAGCATGTTTTTTTTTAATATATAAATGAACCATAACTTAAGAACGACTCTACAGTTTTTTTCACTTTTTTTTTAATAGTTTGTATTGGTTGTTTTTTTTTTATATAAAAACAACTTCCACACTAGAGAACAAGCTGTGTGTCGCGGAAGACTTTACAAACATACAATTAACGGACACAAATTTCACCCAGACTCAGAACAACTCTTTGTGAGTTACACAAAGTTTTGTCCTGTGTGGGAATCGAACCCACAACCTTGTGCACAACAATCGCATACTGCGCCCACTGGACCACCAAGGCAGTCGATTTGAATTCAAAGTTGTGTAAAACATATCCAGGTGAATTCGGGGCGGGTCGCTAGTATATAGAAAGGAGAAAGAAAGAAAAATATTTAATTTGTCTTTACATCTTAATACAGTAATCTAAAAAATATATATAATGGTTACAAGACAAAACAGGACCTAGCTCAGCGATTAATTGCAACATCGCAGACGCTGCAGCGCTGATATTCTGCTAGGACCCCTTAGAGAAGGTATTCGACACCTAGCATAATATATACTTACTTCTACACACTTCATTCTTTGTGACAATTCCAGCATCATTCTGGTACCTTCGACGTTAGTTCGCCAAGCTACCTTCAGAGCCTCGTTGAACTTCACCGTGGCTGCAGCATGGATAACCACTGATACCTATAAATACCACATATCAAATCAATACAATATATAAAGTTTTTTTTGACAAATGTACCAACTACTGTTGTCATAAATTTATTTAATTATGACATATTTATCAGCATTGCATTTTTATTTTTATTTTAAATTTTAAATCTTATTATTGCATATAATGTATTTTTTTATTCTAATTTTATAATCATTAAATGTTATCTGTATCAATCTTTGTTCAATTGCATTTATTATAATAATCTTGGTTCTTTACACGTGTTCGTTCTCACTGTGAGTGTAAAGAGTAATTAAAAAGAATAAATAAATACGTATTTTTAGTACAGTCAGAATAAGTCAATATTGCGCAGAAAAACCTAATACAAAAATATGGTAGAAAATATGTGATATTTATATTTTGACATCATATTGTATGGGTTTGCTACACTATTTGATTGATTTTTGAACTACTTGGGTGGCAAACAAGCCGCCCGCCTTATTTTAAGCTGTAGCCTATGGGCGCTTGCAATACCTCAGGTATCACTTGCGTGTTGCCATTTAACTCAGTGACTTAGCCATACGTCATGCTATGCAGTCAGATTCATCTACCGATATTTTTGTAAGTAAAAACTTCTTTTAGCATGGTATGCATATTTTTAGATGATATAAAATCTCTGGATTCGCGACACCGTTACGAGACGCAGCTTGATATATCCGAAAAATCTTTTTTCGACTGTCATGTTATTAAAGCAAAGAGGCGATATATGCATGTACATATAGCAGACCGCGAACGCGTCCAGATAAATTAAAAAAAAAAAATATTGCTTTAAAATTTAAAACAACTGTTTTGCCTAGTGTTTTCACTTCTGTCGGCACTCCCGGAGTGCATTTTTTTAATTTGCATTTCGATGCTTTTACTCCATAATTATAAAGTTTTATACAATACCTTATCAATTAAAATTTCTTCATTTTTTTCAGAGATTCCTAAGCGATGACTATTGATATCACCTGGTATATGTATTACTTTCTCCAAATCCTGTGGTCTCTTATCCTTAAGTCTTTCGAAGAGCTTTTGGTACATGTAAATAATATTTTAGTATTATAAGAAAAGTGGTGGTGGCCAAGTGGAAAAGTAACCGACTTGCACGCAAGAGGTGCGAGTTCGATCCCAGGTGGCAGTAATAATGTGAATTTCACTTTGTGGAGTTTATATGAACTAATCAAATAATTCGCCATCTGCTAACGGTGAAGGAAAACATCGCGAGGAAACTTACATGTCTTAGAGATTCCTTATGATCTCATGAACAGACATGTCTTTAGAGTTCTAAAGACATGTCTGAATTACCAACCCGCATTAGGGCTAGCGTGTGTGAATTAAGACCTGAACCCTCTCACTCTTGATAGAGGAGCTCCTCTCCTCTATCAAGAGTGAGATGGTTCATATAAGTTTTGTTAAAAGTAAACAGCAACCCATACTATAAAGTCCCAACTGCTAGGCACCCGTGCCTAGCAGTTGGGACTTTATATATTATGGGTTGCTGTTTACTTTGTTGTTTTTTATAACTAGATTTGGTCTTGGGCTGAAGAAAAGGGAAATAAATAAAAATAATGAACTCCTGAATTTGTTATCTTTTTACGACACTAACGCACTCAGGGGACATCAACTTTCCAAACCCTTGTCATATAAAATATTCTCAGAGGTAAAACTGTCATTTTCAAGCGCACGATTTCGCCGAAGCTATCTTGTTTCTACGAGTACCGTTTATTTGTTTAAATCTTCAATGTCGGTTAACATTACAGCCTTTATTCTTTATTATCTTTTTTAATTCTTCTTTATTATCTTTTTTAATTCGTGCGAATAAGACTAAGGTTGGTAACCTTAGTCTTATTTGCACAGGGATTTTCTTAGTCATTCCGTTTTTGTGAATCACATCATTTTTGATGTTCAGTTTTGATTAATCGCAGGGTTATTATTTTTATTTAAGACAATTTCTGTCCTATGAAACAAGCCTTGTGCTGGACTTAGATATACAATTAGCAGACATATAATACAATCAGACTCGGTACAACTAGTTATGGATAACACGATTTTTGGTCCCATGCGGGGATTGAACCCACAACATGCCACGCAAGACAGCTGTACAGGGCTGCTATATCAAGATTTATTTTCAGGAAAACCATTGTATATTTCTGTGGAATTTGGTAACTGTTCAATTAGCCTAAACTTACAGATAAAAATATATTTCACACAAATTTATACATTGGTTTTCCTAAAAACAAATTATTTGTACAGCACCCTGTACAGCTAACTCCATTGCCGACCGTACAAGTACAGTCAATTAATCAATTCCGAAAAACCCAAAATAAAAAAATAAACTTACCGGATCATCAAAAAATTGTTTCAGCCTCTCATTGATAGTGCAACCCTTTTTCTCTCTTATCAGCATGTAAATATTACCTATATCTGGACAACTGTACAAAAGTTTTTCTATAAAAACCTAAAAAAAATCAAAAAAGAAAATAAATATAATGTCCTTCTAGATAAATGAGCATTTCAAGGAGGTAGGGCACCATACTAGCGAGAAAGATCCTACATATATTATAAACGCAAAGGTTTGTAAGTATGGATGGATAGATGGATGGATGTTTGTTACTCTTTCACGTAAAAACTAATGAACGGATCTGGATGAAATTTAGCACAGAGATAGATTATTGTCTGGAATAACTCATATGCTACTTTTTACAGCGATAACCGACCACGCGAGCGGAGCCGCGGGCAACAGCTAGTACACTATAAATGATAAAGGACCTTTACCTTACAGAAGACTACAGCTAAATGACTTTACACAGCGGTGTAGTTGTGTTCCTGTGTGTAAGTACAGGTCTCCAGCACTCGATTAGAAATGGGTTTGTAACGAAACGTATTCCTATCCCAGAGAAATTCCATCCTAAATCCTTGGTGTTCATTCTTGTGTCGGCAACACGCAAGTCCGTGTGATTAGACGGATTAAGAATGTCACCACCCCATTCCATCCCGAGGATGCCGTAAGAGTCGACTAAAGGAGTACCTAAGTCTAGTAGACAATATCTACCGCAAGAGAGGAAAAACTCGAAACAAAACTCTAAACCAACCCGTCTGGCCAGCGTGGTATAGTACGCTTATATCCCTCCAATGTTTGAATGAGACCCGTGGCCAGCAGTGGGACGTTTATGGGTTGAGATGATGATGATGATGATGAACGCAAGTCAACGCCTTTGGACGTTTGCAATGCCAGAGGTATACTCTGGCATTGCAAACGTCCAAAGGCTATGGTAACTACTTACCGTAAATGGTAGTTCATTTTAGAGCGTATACGTATTTTTTGTTCCCTACCTATCTGTATCATTTTATCTAATTTTAGGTTTTTATTGTTCCTTTCGTTCTTAGCAAGCTGAAGTGGCAATGGACTGGTCACATCTGCAGATGTGACCAGCCTCTTGCCACTTGTCACGGAAGGACCAACGGCCGATGGAGCAGACGTGTCCTAGAGTGGAGACCGTGACTCGGCAAGCGTAAAGTAGGGCGGCCCCCAGCAGTGGACCAACGACCTAAAAAAGATCGCTGGGACGGACTGGATGCGGAAGGCAGAGGACCGTGTGCTGTGGCGCGTGTTAGGAGAGTCCTATGTCCAGCAGTGGACTGCGATAGGCTTATTAATTGATTGATTGTTCTTTTACGACCTGGTAAAGGTCGCGGGCAACCGATGGACAGGGTCAGCTCAGGACCGAATGATGTGGAAAACCTTGGGGGAGGCCTATGTCCAGTGGACGTTTTATGGCTGAGATGGATTGTTCTTTTAGATTTGATTTTGTTTTAAGTTCTGTGCGAGGATGAATAAATGTATCTTTCTTTCTTACGTAGGAAATATAAACGAGAAATGAATGAAATGAGAAATTATAATGCATTGTTTACAACAATCTGGTTTAACCTTTCAACCCTCTTGGGCCAGTTATTTTCAGTTTAGCCATCCACCCCATCATTGAAAAAATTAATTCTTAATTTAACATCTGGTACCTGGATGATGGGACCCTAGGAGGCGATGCAGAAACAGTATTTCAAGATTTGGCTTTTTTAAAAACTCAATTTAATTCCATTGGTTTAGAACTCAACACTAGCAAATGTGAAATTTATATAAGCGACAAAATTAATGACAAAGTTTCGGTTTTATCAAAATTTAATACTTTGGCACCTAACATCAAAATTATTGAGAAAACTGAGTTTCGTCTCCTCGGGTCCCCCGTTTTTGAAGAAGCTTTTAATTCTTATATACAAGAAAAAGTACAAAATTTCAGTGAAGTTTCGGACCGACTATTGAAAATTAATATGCATTCGGCTTTTACAATAATTCGATATTGTCTTTTTGTCCCTAAATTCACGCACGCCCGAAGATCTGCCCCGTTTTGGAAACATTTAACACTTTTAGGCAAATTGGACCAAATTATCCACAACACCATTAGTAAAATTCTTAATGTGGCCCTGAACGACCGAGCATGGCTTCAAGCGTCCTTACCAGTTCGTTTGGGCGGGCTCGGCGTTCGCAAAATTTCCGATGTCAGTTTACCAGCATTTCTGTCCTCGGTCCATAGCACGGAAGAACTAACCAGGAAAATTTTAGAGTCCACACTGGTTGGTCCCGATGTGCCATGTAAGACCGATGCCATTAGTGCTTGGAAAATTACTGTGCCCAACACTGAGTTACCCACTAACCTTTCTTCTCAGAGACAGTGGGATGAGCCGTTTTGCAGGATGGTTAGGAATAACCTCATAAACTCGACTACCAGTCCTGCTGAGCGCGCTCGTTTGCTGGCTGTGGGGGAATGGGAGTCGGGCCTCTGGCTTAAGGCACTCCCATCGCCCAACATAGGTACCATGTTGGACGATACAACCTTCCGCATGGCTACTTGCCTTCGTCTAGGTGCTCCTTCTGTTTCTCCGCATAGATGTTGCTGTGGTGAAGCCGTCGACAGCCTTGGACACCACGGCCTGTCATGCAGCAGGAGTGCAGGCCGCATATCCCGGCACGCTAACCTAAATGACATACTCCGACGTGCCCTTGTCACCGCTGGCGTACCAGCTGTACGGGAACCCAACGGTTTGGTACGCAACCATGGTAAGAGACCTGATGGTATGTCTTTACTGCCATGGAAGATGGGTAGGCCTTTGGTGTGGGACGCAACATGTGTCGACACCCTCGCGCCATCTCATCTTCCAAGCACTGCAGGTTGTGCTGGTGCTGCTGCTGCATCCGCGGAGACTCTCAAGCGGCGCAAATACAGTAATCTCATTGGGGATTATGTTTTTGAGCCGTTTGGAGTCGAAACGCTCGGGCCGTGGGGTGCTAGTGCTCGCAGTCTTTTTAAAGATTTGTCCAAGCGTTTAGTCGACGCTTCACGTGACCAGAAGGCTGGCTTATATTTGGCTCAAAGAATAAGCATTGCCATTCAGCGTGGCAATGCTGCCAGTCTCCTGGGCACGTTTTCAGTAGACGTCGATGCGGAGGAATTTAACGACGCCTATTAAGCAGTCCCCCCCTTTTTTGTGTTTTTTTTATTTTTTATTTCTAATTTGTGTAAATATAGTTTTAGTTGTAAATTACTTGTATTATATACTTACTAATCAGATATTGTATTTAAAGGTAAATACCTTTCAAAATAATAAAATAATATATATATATTGTATGTTAATGAGGCTCATATTGTATTTCATTTTTAAAATAACATTCTATATGATTCAATGCAAATAAAAGTATAAAGCCAAAATAAGAAGGTAATTAAAAGTAATATATTTAATGAGAATGATATATTTATTGTCTAAACTCACGTCACAGGCTTCTTGTACTCAGTGGCCTCTAAACAACGTATGTATTAACGTCATGTAGTTTTTGCCCATGATTTTGACTGTGGTAAAATTATATTGTGACGTAATGAGCCCAACTTTTCCCAATAATTTTTCACATAATTGCTTTTTTATGTTTTAAATTTATTAAAAAAACATCTCCCTCTTTTGTGGACAAGCCCTGTGTCGTGGGAGACTTTACAAACATAAAATTCACGCACACAAAATTTTATCCCGTGTGGGAATACCAGTACTAGTTACTTTTATATTCAAATAAAAATATATAGCCACTATTTTTGTTTTCTTTTTTGTATTTTTGTTTTTGTGTATTTAAGTAAAAAAAATGTTTTGTATATAAAGTGTTAAAAAAACCTTAAATAAACGACTGAGTGGGTATGTAAACTTAAAATAATAATAATAAAAAATACAAAAAAATAATAAAACCAATAAATTATCGACGACATTCTTTACTATTCAACTAGGCTGCAGATTGCATTTATATAATTATTTTATTTAATAAAATAAAGTATGTATAAAAATGTGGTATATACTTGCCTTGCCAAGAAAACCAGTACCTCCAGAAATAAATACAGACTTTCCTGCGTAAAAGTCCGCTACCGTTTTAATACTCGAATCAATCACCATATTGGAAATTATAATAGCACTATTGATACGTAAATAAAAAATAATATACAATGTAGGAGTTTTGTTCGTTCAGACTCGAAATAAACGAGAAAGGTTTCTTGACTGAGGTATTTAAATGCAAAACAATGATTAAAATACATATGTACATGTTCTCGTGTTGCTGTTAAAGTGCACAATCGGATTTTTCGCCAAACAACCATTTTGGCATTATGTTTTGTGATGTGACGACAACTTTTTTGATGTTTAATTAAATACGTTTTTAGAGTTTCGTTGTATAAATAATAATATAAGGAGTACTTATATTTTGTATTGTAAAAAACTGAAACTGAACTAAAACGCTGCTCTATATTTGAAACAAAAAACAATTGTCATCTGAACTGCAACATTATTTTATAATAAATATTTTCTGTAAAACATCTAAATGTTTTACAGAAATTTGTGGTATTTTAATTTTAAAACTAATAATTTCATAATATCTATTTTCTTAAAATGTAAAAGACATGTCTGATTCACCAATCCGCATTAGGCCAGCGTGTGTGAGTTAAGGCCTAAACCCTTCTCTCTCTCTCTTGATAGAGGAGAGGAGACCCGTGGCCAGCAGTAGAACGTATATGGGTTGCTGCTGTATACTCCTTAGGTGGTAAACAAGCGTATGACCTGCCTGATGGTAAGCAGTTACCGTAGCCTATGAAAGATTGCAATACCAGAGGTATTTCTTGCGTGATGCTGATCTTAAAATATGTATATGGAGGGAAGTGAACTTTCCTTTCTAATTGCTCCTATTTACTTCAGATCAAATTCGTTGCGGGGTCCAAGACAGTAAGTTTAGGTGTCCACGGGACGCATGAGTTTCAAAGCTCGGTGTATCAGTTGGTTACTCCGCTGTTAATCCTGGCGCACAGGAGTCACAGCGGTGGGAATGCGGGTGGGATCGATCTAAAAATATTAATACCAGAGTTTTATGATGGAGTATCCCTGGGATAGGAACACGTATCGTTAAAAACACACGTGTAGTCATTTGGCTGTGGTCTTCTGTAAGGTGGAGGTCCTTCCCCAGTCGGGCTTGCTCACTTGTACTGTGCCCTATTAATCTAGTACCTCCTTACTTTTAAAGATCTAATGACAAAATTATGCATGAATATGTAAATCGAATATAATAGTTTTAATGATAACAAATTTTGATAGAGATTAAAATCTTGATAATATTCACATCAATAAATTACTCTTTGTACGTCAGGTGAAAATTTATTTAATAATTGTAAATAATAGCAACATTCACACGACTATTCGTTTTGTTTATAAATTTTATTATTAAAAAAAAGGCAACTCCACTAGGAAATAAGCTCTGTGACGCGGGAACTTTACACACATTTGATTAACGGACACAAAGTTCACCCAGACTATTGACAACCATTTATGGATTACACAATTTTTCGTACATGTGGGTATCGAACCCACAACACGCCGTGCAGTGGTAAATGGCGAGGTCACCACTTAAGCTACTTAACCAACCGTGCAGTCACATACATTAATTTATTTTATGATTAATGTACTGAATTATTTATGAATATAAATAACGTTGACACAATATAAATAATAAACTTAAATATGCATGTATTTATTTAAAAAAATACAGAATAGATGAGGTCAAAGTGTGGTTTTTATTTTTATTTTTAAAACCAGTAGATGCCCGTGGCTATGCCCGTATGGATGTTAGTTATCGCGATAAAAGCCTAATGTACCAATACGTCTTTTCTCAGAATACCATCTATCTATTTGCCAAATTTAATTAGTATCAGTTCAGCTTTTAATTCGTGAGAAGGTAATAAACTAACAAATAGGGTTACTTTCGCATTTATATTTTTAGCAGGCATAATTATTTAAGAGCGATTGCCACTGCCCATTTTTCCACACAAACGTACTCCTGATCTTCCTTCCTGTATTTTAAGCCCAGAGCAATGAAATTGTAACCTGATATAGATATCAGGCTTAACCATGACTCAGAGTTTCGTTTTTTATTGGATAAACAGATTTTTATGGAAGTTATAATCTACCGAATTATAAGAAAAAGCATATTTGAAACGACTTAAAATAATCATAAAAGCATAAAGCTAAGGGAAAAGAATTATAGCATAATATTCTGGGTTTTTGCCGAATGGTTAGTTAAAAATTGAATCGGTTAAGTTTTGAAGGAGGAAAATTACCATTCGGAATACGAAACCATGTTTTTTACGATTTTTGTTGGTGAAAATCAGTCTGGCCTGCGATTGTATCTTTCGCACAGTTTGCCGGGGTATATAAATAAGGGGGAATAGATTAATCTGTTATGAATAAATTTTTAAAACACTTGCGAGTGATAATCTCTCCTAAGTATTATTCCATTTATATTTGACTGGTCTGTTGGTGGTTAGTGACTTTGACTCTGGGTTCGATTCCCACCCAGGACAAATATTTGTGTGATGAGCATAAATGTTTGTTGTGTCTGGGTGTTATTTATCTGTAATATGTATGTATTAAGAAATATATAAGTATGTTTATCAGTTGTCTGGTTGCCATAGTACAGGCTCTGCCTAGTTTGGGATGGTGGATGATGGTGTGTGAGTTGTCCCAAAAAAAATATATTAATTATATAATATTATGGATTCGGAGTGCCGTTGTATGATAATGAGCAACAAAGTTCACACTATTAATGTTTTATTATATTGTCTATCACTTCTGTCCGCTTCATGTCAAGTCTCATTAAAGAAGACACCTGCCATTTTTTACATAACTATACAAATTGACTACAAAGAGGTATCTGTCATAATAGTTATGTTAAATAATTTAAAATTATAAGTATCATAAATTTTATTTATAATTTCATAATAACCGGTAGAACGTCGAAGTGTTGAAGTGTGCAAGATCAGTGCTCGAAGCCTATCCGATTGCAGCGGGGTGTGAGACAGGGAGACGTTATATCTCCAAACTGTTTACCGCTGGAAGATGCTTTTAAGCTTCTGGATTGGAATGGACTAGGCATCAACATTAACGGCGAGTACATCACCCACCTTCAATTTGCCGACGATACTGTGGTCATGGCTGAGACCTTAGAAGACCTTGGCGCAATGCTCGATGGTCTTAGTAGAGTCTCCCTACAAGTGGGTCTTAAAATGAACATGGACAAGACCAAGATTATAGCAAATGTCCATGTCGCACCCACCTCTGTCACAATTGGAGGCTCTATACTCGAAGTTGTTGACGAGTATGTTTATCTGAGATATACAATCCAGTTAGGTAGGTCCAACTACGAGAGAGAGGTCACTTGTCGAATCCGACTTGGATAGCAGCGTCTTTTTTAACAAGCTGGAAACGATTGAAGATCGTTTCATAACATTTTTATAATAATTGTTTATATATTTTAATCTGAAATTCGTATTTTATGTCAACTTTATTACTTAGCTTAGAAATTTATATCTAAAGTAAATCGCTATAAGGTCGTCGTGGTATGGCCCTAAGCGTCAGTTAACAAGTTATTAGTTTATTGTGGTTACTTATTGCTTATTTATATCGACTGTGAATAGTATTCATTCCTATATTATATTGAAATGGATAGCTTAACATTCTTTATACCTAGTTTAAAAACAGGTATATTCTGAACATCCCAATTTCGCAACATATCTGCAACATAATCAAATATAACCAATGATGTATGGACAGAATAAAACAATGCAGATAAACAAATTGTTTTAAACACTAATCTTATTGTGATTGTTATTATAAACAAACAAATCATCTGTTTCTATTAATGTCATTGTAATCGTCAAAACAATATAATTGCTTATGACAGGCCGTATGTTTCTTTGCTTTCTAAATTCTTTTCATGAAGGTTTTGCTAACCCTGTTTCTGTTTCAGTTAATCTAATTATCTTAAATTATCTTCTGTATTCAGTAGACGTCGATGAGGAGGAATTTTACGACGCCTTTTAAGCCTATATTTACACAAATTAGAAAAAAAAAATAGTTGTAAATTACTTGTATTATATATATTGTTTCCTTAAATAAATTAATTAATTACAAAATAAAATCTTAAAAAGTATTATATCTATATAAATAAAAATGAAACTCCCCCAAATGTATGTACGCGCATAACTTCTGATCGACTGCACCAAATTAGATAATTCGTTTTTTTTTGTGTTTGTTATTGTCAGGACAAGGTTTGTATAGAAGAAAAGTAAAAGAAAAAAAATATCGGTACGAAATTGCCGGGTCAGCTAGTTTTTATTTTATGGTCCTCAAACATGATCTTGAACAATTTAGAAAAGTCCATGCTTGAGTTTGGTCAAAGAGATATGTAACGAATTATTTTAGGTATTAAACTTACAGATCGGGTTACCGACTATAACTAATTCCAGTACAAAAATCACTGACGTCATTTAGTAAGCTGCCACGCTAAAATGGAACAGAGCCCCTAGACAAGTGGCATAAGTGATAGTCGAATCGAAAAGTCAAAAAAACAACTGTATGGGATTTGACGTAAGTCTACGATATAATGTCGTAAACTTACGTCCAATCCCATACATTTTCTTTTTTGACTTTTTGATTCGACTATCACTTATGCTACTTGTCTAGAGGGGCTGGGCTCGTCATAATCTGTGGCTCATTATTTCAGACGATCAATGGATCAAAGTCACTACCCAGCTTCTGAATATCAAGCGACATTACGGTAGATCACGATGGATATGGCGGGATGAGTTAGACTCTCTCTCTAGATAGAGACAAGTTGAAGGAGAGTACACTTTTGCCCTGCAGTGGGATAAAACAGGGTTATTATTATTCAGTTCTATGTATGGGCCATTATGTAAACGAATAAAAAAGACGTGTGGTACTCGGGAACTGCCGTGGTAAAGCTATTGCATATTTTTTAGTACGATTTTTTTATCGAAACAAATAAAAAAATACTTGACAGATTTATCTAAATCATTTTATTTTATTCTCAATGATTCATAAAAATATATAATTATAAAAATGAATACTTGTAATAATGATTCCTTATACTATAATCTTTTTCACATTAATATTATCTTAGATCAAAACCTCCTTACACAAATTTGACATATTATTTTTGGCCGTTTAGAGAATTTTTCATTAAAAAAATCATCACCGCTGTGCCGGTCGGAGTGTTAGGTTTATTATTTTCGTTACGGAATTTCTGGATTCGGTCTCCACGCCCAAGGCCCGCTATAGAAGCTATGCAATAGCTTAAAAACTTTTTACCCCTTTAGAAGTACAGTGCGCGCACGGAGTGTGAGATTTCGCATACTTAGTTAAATTTTATACTTAGAAGGACTACAGAAAGCAATCACTTCGATTCATAGAATCATTTTGACTACCCGACCTATGGTCTTCTAGTTTAAATTAATTGTTTTAGAACCGATTTCTATAGAAGACTTTACGATTACTGTGTATGAATTTTTTTTTTTTTAAAAGACAACTCCCGCACTTGAGAACAAGCTCTGTGTCGCGGGGGACTTTACAAACATACGATTAACGGACACAAATTACACCTAAACTCAGAACAACTCTTTGTGGGTCAAACAAAGTTTTGTCCTGTGTGGTAATCTAACCCACAACCTCGTGCACAGCAGGCGCATACTGCGGCCACTGGACCACCGAGGCAGTCTTTATACTACTAGGATGGCAAATAAGTGTACGGTCCGCCCGATGTCAAGCAGTTACCATAGATTATGGACGCTTGCAATATCAGAGGTATCACTTGCGTGTTGCCGATCCATTTTTTTTTACATCAGGGCTTTAAGATGAGGTGGGATAGTAAAACGTTGCATCCCGCAAATATGCTCTGAAGACCTTTACACTTAAAGTGTAATACTGTACACACAGGAACTCAATTACGCCGCTGTGTGTAAAAGTACTTCTAAGTAGACAAGTACAACAAAAATGATTCATGTACGGAAATCTAAGTTTTTCATAGAAATAGAATTTCATAAAAAATAATTGTATTGGAACAAAACAATTAATTTTAACTAGAGGACCAGAGGTGACATGTTGCTATTAAAAATATCCCAGGCGTTAAATTACCGCGTACTGACAGGCCTCCGTCACTCCATGTACTTGCGCGCTATAATTACCTACCGCCCGCCGGTTCGCCGCCGCGCCGGCGGATAAAATTCAGTGCGGTTTTCGCTTGCGCTTCGCGAAGATGTGTTTTATAATGTGGTTTTGTCATTTTTTTTTTTTTTTTTTTTTTAACGCGCATTCACTATTGTGTTTACTGCGTCTTTCTTTTTTGTATGAGCACTGTCTCCCAAAATACAGGCTTTAGCCTAGTTTGGGAATCAGTACCAGTACTTTCTGAGTAATTACACAGTATGTATTAATTGTAACAACTTTATGTAACTGTTAAAATTTAGTGACAAATAAACATTATTATTATTATTAAATTGAATATTAATATACCAATATTATAAAGCTGAAGAATTTGTTTGTTTGTTTGGTTGAACACGCTAATCTCAAAAAGTACTGGTTCGATTAGAGAAATCCTTTTTTTGTTGAATAGTGCATTTATACAAAAAGGCTATAGGCTATATTCCAAATTACTGCGGGGACGAAGTCGCGGGCGACCCCTAGTTCTAAATAAATTATAAAAAAATCATCGAATCAGCACCAAATTATTGAGATGTAATCACTTCAACTATCAAAAATAATAGGACAAAAAAACATACACCTATAATTTGGTTATGTTATATTTTGAATAAGTATGAATTTTAATTTATTATAAATTAATAAGACGTACATTCAAAACATCTGTTTGTATCCTCGCGCTCGCCTTGAGAACTAGTCGTGTTAGCTTCGCCCGTATGCTCAAGGTCGGGCAAGAAACTTGGGCCACTCTTTTTAATCGTCGGAGTATAATAATGTCCTCCTAACCGAATTTCGGTCACAGCGGCTAATCTCAACGGAGACTTGCTATCTGCGCGGGAGATATTATAGTGCACAAGTGTGTGCGCAACACAAGTGCACTCTTTATTCCTTCACTCTCATAGTCCGATGGGACGGCAAATCCGACACGACCGGAGAGAGATCAGGCGTAGGACCAACGGCTTTACGAGCTTGCCGAGGCACAGGGGTGTAAACACCACCAATTTCCAAATTCCGGGCATCTATTGTGAATTTCTTAACAGAAAAACCCAATATCGATTTTTGGCCCGACCCGGGAATCGAAACCGGGACCTCGTGATCAGCAGTCTCGCACATCGACCACTGAGCCACGGAGTATAACATTCAAATCCTAGCACCTCAAACGAGCCGTAGCGTACGGTTTCAGAGAAATTTCTTACCATGTAAGATTAGGTTGTAAAATGTGCTCCCTGACGAGTTTGTCCCCAGAGGAGACAAACTCGTTAGGGAGCGGAGAGGATTAGATTTTCAAAGGGTCGGAAACGCGTGAGCGAACTCTGGTGTTGCAAGTGTAGCCATAGGCTACGGTAACTGCTGAACATCAGGTGGGCCGTATGCTTGTTTGCCTCCTTGGTAGTATAAAAAAAACATAATTTGTCTCGAGTTACAAATTTTTTTCTGGTTACAAAAAACCATAAAAATAGACTATTCCATAAAATATACAAAACAAAATTAAATTGAGGTGGATAAAAAGTATTTAATTAATAAGGAAACAAACATTATAAAATAAATAAAAACAAGTTAACTTCTCACTGTTTAGTAATGAGGAATCGTCTCTTTTTGTAAGTATAAGAAAAATATATCGCAATCACATAGCATTTTAAGTAAAAATGTATAAATTTTATTATTTAAAAATAAATTATGCCAAGATTGACCAGCCATCTCAAGTACTATCCGTTCACGAGCATGACGCCATCTTTTCTTTAGCCATATTTAAGGGACGATAATGATGACGACAGAGGCCTAAATATGGGACATCTAAATAACTCTGTCACCAAGTTGGCCATTAACAAAACGATAAGAAGCAGGGTTGTATGCCACTTAAGCAGTATAAAAAACCTTTATACATATATTTCTTGTGTGCGTGTGTATGTCATTAAACTCCTCCTAGACGGCTGGACCGATTTTGATGAAATTTTGTGTGTGCGTTCGGGTAGGGCCCTGGATGGTTTAGATTCACAATTGGGCCCGGTAGGTGGCGCTGCTGTTGGTATTTCAGCTTTTTCAGGCAGGACAACGTCTGCCTGGTCCAATAGTATATGTGTAAATATATTATATTACTATGTTAACTAATCCTATCAGATTTATAAATATGAAAGTTTGTGAGGATGGATATATGTATGGATGTTTGTTACTGTTTCACGTAAAAACTACTGAACGGATCTGGATGAAATTGTGTATAGAGATAGGTTATAATCTAATAATGGAATAGCGAATAGGCTACTTTTTATCGTGATAACTGACATCCACACGGGCAGAGCTGCGGGTAACAGCTAGTATATTATACATTTTCTTAATCAGCAAATTTTACATCGGGCTTATCTAAACTAATATTATAAATCTGAAGAGTTTATTTGTTTGTTTAAACGCGCTAATCTCAGAAAGTACCGGTTCGATTATAAAAAAAAACTTTTTTTGTTGAATAGTGCATTTATCCAGAAAGGCTATAGGCTATATAACATCACGCTTTGATTAATAGGTGCGGAGCAGTAGTGATATATGTTGCAAAATCGGGGAAATGTACGTTGCAAATTTCCACGCGGACCAAGTCGCGGGCGATCCAGTTTCATTTATAAATGTTGACAGTGAATTGGGCTGCAGGCGCGATACTTAATGTGATGGCGTCACTCATACATGCGCCTGAGACGCGTCGCACGACGCCAGCCATGTTTGATTGCACTGTGATACATTGCATGCCTGGTAGGTTGAATCCGACCTGAAATAATAATAATAATAAATTCTTTTATTAGCATAACTTAGGTTCACAATATATTAAGCTCTGACTCCTGAGGTAGGCATACAAGCCTGTGTTTCTGAAGCCAGTGCCTTCTTCCAATATAGATACATGTATCAATTATGCTGGTAAAGATCGGTGTTAATTTAAATTTTGCATGACCCACAAAGATTTGTTCTGAGTCTGGCTGTAATTTGTGTCCGTTAATTGTATTTTTGTAAATTCCCCCGCGACACAGGGCTTATTCTCTAGTGCGGGCATTGTCTTTTTAAAAGAGAAAAGAAAATTGAAAATCATTGGAGGAGGCCTTTGCGAAGACGTACACCGAACTCCAACACATTATAATAGAACATACAGTAATATTCTACACAAAACTCTGATTTTACAAGATGTTGTAAAATCAGAGTTTTGTGCGCAAGTAATACTCTTGTTATAATAGCGACCCATATACGTCCCACTGCTGGGCACGGGTCTCCTCTCCTCTATCATGAGAGAGAGAGGGTTTAGGCCTTAATTCACACACGCTGGCCTTATGCGGGTTAGTGAATCCACATGTCTTTAGAATTTCTTCTAAGACATGTGGATTTCCTCACGATGTTTTCCTTCACCGTTAGCAGATGGCGAATCATTTGAGTAGTACTTATAAACTTCACAAAGTGAAATTCACATTGGTACTGCCAACCAGGAAGAACTCGCACCTCTTGCGTGCAAGTCGGTTACTTTCCCACTCGGTCACCACCGTTATTACTTTGACTTTTGTTATAGGCATTGCAGTACGTAGTACATCACATTTACACATTTGAACAAGTCTTCACAGCTCATTTAGGGATTAGTTGTAAAAGAAACGTTGTCCTATTCCAGGAATACTCCATCTTAAAATTCTGGTGTAAAAAAAGCGGCCATAGGCTACGGTAAATGCTTAACATCAGGCGGGCCGTAAGCTTGTTTGCCACCCAATTAGTATAAAAGAAAAGTAAAACCCAATATCAATTTTGATTTTGGGTATTTCTAGCAAGTACGATTGACACCGAGGAAGTATTTAAAAAAAGAAAGAGCGTTTGTACCTGTATATCGACAGAGGTATCTGTAATCATGTTATCATCGACTTCGTTGACCTCATAATACATAAGCTTGCTCTTGTCCAAATTCTCACAATTGCCACACTTCCAAATGCCACCAGAAAACATCGGCTCTATACCTAAAACAGAGATTTGTATGGTTTTAAAAAGGAAACATGACTGACAATCTGACCTGAGCCTCTAGACAAGTGGCATAAGCGATAGTCGAATCGAAAAGTCAAAAAATAAAATGTATGGAATTTGACGTGAGTCTACGATTTAATGTCGTAAACTTACGTCAAATTCCATACATTTTCTTTTATCTACTAACGCTTATGCCACTTGTCTAGAGGCTCTGGACGACAAGGACTGGTGATATTTAATAGACAAATTTAAATGACAAGTTTATCGTTGGGTTGGAGCGATGACGTTACCTTTAGTTTTGGCAAACATTTTTTTTTCTGCTATACATTTCCAAATCGTTCTATTCTTTATTGTAACATTGAGTTTGAGGAACACAAAGTTTCTGTCCCGTATGGAAATTGAACCCATGCAGCTTAGCAGTCAAGGTCACTGATCACTAGACCAACAGGCCATTCATATTGAAATAAATGCAACATTATTGTAAGATGACTGCACGGTGGGTCACTGCGCGGTGTTGTGGGTTCAATACGCATACCGGACAAAAAATTGTGTGATCCTTAAATGGTTGTCCCGAGTCCAGGTATGCTTTGTGTCCGCTAATTGTATATTTGTAACGTCCCTTGCGACACAAGGCTTGTTCGGTAGTGCTCGAGTTGTCTTTATAAAAAAAAATGTTTTCTTTTTCTCCCGCACTAGAGTACAATTTCTGTGTCGCGGGGCACTTTACAAACATACAATTAACGGACACAAATTACACCCAGACTCAGAACAACTCTTTGTGTCACACAAAGTTTTGTCATGTGGGAATCGAACCCACAACCTCGTGCACAGCAGGCGCATACTGCGGCCACTGGACCACCAAGGCAGTCAAATGTGTATGTATGAATATTAGAATTGTGAATAAAAATAGTGTTGTTTATGTATTTACCATCATCCACTTCGTTTGACTTCCCAAACTCTTCACTACCACCATTCAATAACATATTTATAACAGAATCAACATAGTCTATGTCTGCTTCATCTGCACCACATACACTAATAACTACTAAAACACATAATAATTTAAACAACATTATAATTTTGCAATCTTTTGTTCAAGAATGTTATGTGTAATGATAATTTTGTCTGGGACTACGAGAGCTGAGAGTTGTGAGGGATTGGATATAAAGCATGTTTAACATAGACAGTTGTAGTTAGACGCGCGGGTTTGCAGTATTTACTTCTAAAAAAACAAGTTTTTCTAAAAAAAATATTTGAATAAATCATATTTTAATATTATTATTTTTTTTCTTTTTAAATACCTAAGTGTAAATATTGTATAAGTAAATATAATAAAATATTTTTTTTTTGTATTTGAACTCAGAGCTTTTTCCGGAGGTATGCGTTAATAGCTGCGTTTGCGATTGTGATCTATCGTTATACAAAACACTTTACTTTGATTTATATAATATTTATTATGATTGATTATTGTTACATAGTTTCTAAAATAAATTTCGTTATGCTAAGGCAATTGTCCTACTAATATTATAAATGCGAAAGTAACTCTGTCTCTTTGTTATCTTTTCATGAATAAACCGCTGAATTGAGCTTATTGAAATTTGGCTACAAGAAAATGGTACCCTGAATACGTTAAGTACCCAATTCCACTAATATTATAAACGTGATAATTTGTAAGAATGTGTGGTGTATAGATATTATGTGTGTTACTCTTTCACGCAAAAACTACTTAACGGAACTGGATGAAATTTAGCTAATAAAGAAATAAGAAAAGGAAATTATAAAGAAAGATAGAAAGAAGAACGACTAGTACTTTATACGACGATAACCGTCGACATCCACGTGGACAGAGCCGCGGATTGTTCATACATTATAGCATATGTTATGGTCGCTCCCTAACTGGAACTTATCTATATAACTATTGACCCTAACAAGATATCAGTGGTCTTGCACTATCGGGTTCAAGAATTTTTTATGTAACTTCTTAAACAAAACAAAAAAACGTAGCATTATCTTACTAAGATAATGCTACGTTTTTTTGTTTTGTTTGTATATTTACAAAACGTCTTGCTCAGTCTTGTTCTTGGTTAACTTTTTAGGCTAGGTGGAGTGGTGATCAATTGGTTGGGTGCGGCTGGATGCGATAAGCCGAGAGTCTTGCTAAGTGGTGTGTGTGTTTTTTTTATACTATTTAGGTGGCATAAAAGCATACGACCAGCATAATGTTAAGCAGATTTCGTAGCCTATAGACGCTTGCAATATCAGAAGTACTTGCGTGTTGCCGACACATATTTTTTTTATACAAGTTCGTTAAGATGTAGTATCCCTGGGATAGGAAAACGTTTCTTTTAAAAGGCTTCCCTAAATAAGCGCTGGAAATATGTACTCAGACGCAGGAACTAGACCGCTGTGTGTAGTTATTTGGCTGTGGTTTTCTGTAAAGTGGAAGTCATTCCTCAGTTTTCTCGCTTGCGTGGTGCCCTATAATAGTGTATTTAAAGAAGCTTGTGTCTAGCAACGGGTTGTGATAGGGTCAGCGCAGACAGAGAGGAGCGCAGCAGAGAGGATTTTATTAACGCACTTGAAAATAAACTTTAAAATTATTACAATAAAGTGCATAAATTCTATCTATATAGAATCTATATCTATATAGAATAGTTTATCTAAATGCTTGAACCTGACAAAAAATGCTCGCGCGTGCTCGAAGATATACGGAAATCATTTATGCACTTTATTGCAATAATTTTAAAGATTATTTTCAAGTGCGTTAATAAAATCATCTCCGCTGCGCTCCTCTCTGTCTGCGCTGACCCATAGGCGGTGATGCATGTTCAAAAATTGTAACAATTATTGAAAAGAGTGAATTTAAAATATAGTTCGTAAGTTAACATTATTATATAGTACAAATAAAAATCTTTCACGTGTATTTGTACACACGTGCGAAAATTAATAGAGAAACGCTCGCACTTGGCCGATTTTATCTCAACTGTTGGTTCTACAAATATTTGCTAAAGCAAATTTTGTTGTATTCTTTTAGTTCATTGGGCCGCATAAAGTTCGCTTTGTAGATATTATTTAAGTTAAGCGATAAATGTGTGTCAGTGTCGTAACTTTTGCGCATTTTGTTAGGCGCATGGGTTTTGTCGGCTGTGTAACAATAAAAATCAAATTATTTGGAACGTCTTCCATGATGGCAAGGCAGAACTCTATCGAAATCCATGAAAGAGGTCTGTTCAGCAATCTTTTAAAAAGGCAACACCAGAATTAAGGCATAATCTTTTATCGCGGAGGACATTACAAACACACATTTCACTGACACAAAGTACACCCAAATTGGGAACTAGCATTTGTAAATCACAGTTTTGTGTTCCTGTAACTCACTCAATCAAATATAGCAACCCATATTATTAATAACTAGGGGTCGCCCGCGTGGTAATTTGGAATATTTTCCCCGATTTTGCAACATATCTCACTACTGCTCCGCTCCTATTGGTCATAGCGTAATGTTATATAGCCTATAACCTTCCTGGATAAATGCACTATTCAACAAAAAAAGATTTTTTCTAATCGAACCAGTACTTTCTGAGATTAGCGCGTACAACCAAACAAACAAATAAACTCTTCAGCTTTATAATATTAAGTATAATATGTAGATTTACGTACGTAAATACGCTTCGAGAGGTCTTTAACCAGCCTACTAAATACTATGTAGGAAATGACATAGGATACTTTGAAGTAAAAACTTCTATATGCGTTGAGCAATTTTTGGGTGAAAAAAAAATCATGGAACTTGCGTCATCGTCACCGAACGCTTTCCATATTCAAAAATAATAGTCGAATACTCGTAGCTCGTCGATACAATTCACAAGTTACTTAGTTTTCACTTCTATCGGCAGACCCAAAGACTGCCCCGTATGTTTTTTATATCACGAAAACCCACGCGGGTGGAGCCGCGGGTAGCAGCTAGTATTTTATCTTTAATTCTTTAATGTACACAAAAGAAATACAGATAGTGTTACATAGGTATTAATATCATGAACAAAGGCGAGCTTAACTCAAAATTGAGTTCTCTTACAGCAAACCTCTAAGAAGTGGAAAGTTTAGAGGAAACCAAGGGTAAATAAAGTGTAGGTACATTTGATAAAGAACAGCTGGTAACAAATACATTATAACATAATACATTCATAAGATTATACATAGATACATACAGAATATATAAATAAATAAATACATATATATATATATAGTATATATATAGACACAATTATTTTACAAGGAAATGCTTCTTGACGTTATCTGTTGGTATATGATATTAATATTATTAAAAGTATATAGTCGGTTTTCTTTATTGTTCCATTGTCTTCTAAATAACTGTTATCATTTTGTTAAAATTGAAATTTAGCCGCAAGCCAATTTGTGTTTAGACGATTGAAATGAAACTCTTACAAATAAATAACTTTTTAATTAATTTTCTTTAGAAAACAGCTCTCTCAGTCTCGGGGTCAGATGAAATTCTATGATTACTTTGTATTCGTATATACTTACTTACTGAAGTTATAATATTATATGTTTCTTGTTTAGCGGCTTTTGCAGTTAGTAAGACCGCTTATAATAGTAACCCATATATGTACCACTGCTGAGCACGAGTCTCCTCTCCTCTATCAATCGAGAGAGAGGGTTTAGGCCTTAATCCATACACGCTGGCCTAATACGGATTGGTGAATCAGACATGTCTTTAGAATTTCTTCTAAGACATGTGGGTTTCCTTACGATGTTTATTTTCACCGTTAGCAGATGGTGAGTCATTTGATTAGTACATATAAACTCCACAAAGTGAAGTTTATACCTATATGTTCTTCATTTGAGTATGTATGTGTAAAACTGCTTACTAAAGTTTAAACCGAAAGTCTGATCAGTAACACGTTTACAGAAGACCACATCCAAATAACTATACACAGTGGTTTAGTTGTGTGCCTGTGTGTGAGCATAGGTCTCTTGCACTTTTTATCTGGTTGACTGCCTAGGTGTTCCAGTGGCCGCAGTATGCGCCTGCTGTGCACGAGGGTTCGATTCCCATACAGGACAAAACTTTGTGTGACCCGCAAAGAGTTGTTCTGAGTCTAGGTGTAATTTGTGTCCGTTAATTGTATGTTTGTAAAGTCCCCCGCGACACAGAGCTTGTTCTCTAGTACGGGAGTTGTCTTTAAAAAAAAAAAAACTTAAAGCCCTAGTGTAAATTTAATGGGTCGGCCACACGCCAGTGATACACTGGTATTGTAGGCCTCCATAGGCTACGGTAACTGCTTAACATCAGGCGGGCCGTATGCTTGTTTGCCACACAAGTAGTATAAAAAAGCTGACAAATACTCAAATAAGCCATGGATTAGGTACACCATGTTTTGGATGAAAAATTTCTTTAAAATATATTAAAAGCATGGCGTTACATAAACCTTTTTGATCGTACATATTATTATGTTATCTCAGGTTTTTCTATTAAGATTAAATGAATAATTCAAAGTTGGGTCTTGATATGGGCTTAAGTTTGTCGCGGGTCTATTCTCTAAGGGGCTATAACACGGTAAGAATATAAAGGTCGGGACACCCCGTATTTTAGGGTAAGAATAGTTTTATATGTTAAAATGAATATTGGGATATCGCTGGATATTCGTTTCGATAACTTTTGGCATGTAGCCAGCCATTTGGATTATAATATGGTGTGTTGGTGTTCAATCTTTGACAAGTAACGCGCTCCGGTATCGCACGAATAATATGATGTTTCTAGAAAACATTGACATGTTCAAACATTTTCTGTATTCCTATAAATATAAATCAATAGGAAGAAATTATCTTTTTAATAATCCTTACTAATATTATAAATGTGAAAGTTTGTAAGAATGGATGGATGGATGGATGGATGTTTGTTACTCTTTCACGTAAAAACTACTGAACGGATCTGGATGAAATTTGGCACACAGTTTTTTTTTTTTTATACTACCAAGTAGGCAAACAAGCATACGGCCCGCCTGATGGTAAGCAGTTACCGTAGCCTATGGACGTTTGCAACACCAGGGGTGTCACTCACGTATTGCCGACCCTTTAAAACCTTATAACTCCTTTCTTGAAGAACCCTATGATGATAGCATCATAGGGTTCTTCAAGAAAGGAGTTATAAACCGTGATGCCGTGACAAAGGGACTATAGAGTCCCTTTGTCACGGCATCACGCGTGAACGGATTTCAGTAATTATTTTTTTGTTGTGTTTGTTATTTATTTCATAACAATTTACATTGTGTTGAAATGGTACAGTATTGTAAGGAGAAATATCTTATGTAAAAAAAAGAAGAAAGTTGCGCTGAAAATAGTTTTACCGGCAGGCGTATTCCGTAAGAGCAAAAACCGAGCAAAATCTGGCTGTCAGATTGAAAATCGGTATTCCATAAGAGCAAAAACCGAGCCTTTTTGAAGTTTAGTCAATAGATTGTGCCGTCACCGAGCAATAACAACTGTCAGTTTGCCATCGCTGTTTCTTAGAGAATCAGCCGGCCGGACGAAGTCGGGGCGGGCCGCTAGTTTAAAATATTAGCTAAATGCACTAAGTTCTAAGTTAACTGTTGATTGTTTGTGTGTAAAAATACAAAGATTCTCCTTGTATCTACATCACCACTAACAATACGCTGAAAAACTTCAGTTCGATTCTCACACGGAAACAACTTTGTGTGTTTTTTTTTATACTACTTAGGTGGCAAACAAGCATACTGCCCGCTTCATGTTAAGCAGTTACCGTAGCCTATGGGCTCTTGCAATACCAGAAGTATCACTTGCGTGTTGCCAACTCTTTTTTTTTACACCAGGGCTTTATGATGGGAGTATCCTTGGGATAGGAATACGTTTCTTTTAAAACGCATCCCTAAATGAGCGCTGGAGACCTCTACTCACACACAGAAACACAACTAGTTATTTGGCTGTGGTCTTCTGGTCTTCTTCTTAAGGTGGAGGTCCTTTCCCAGTCGGGCTTTGCTTGCTTGTACGGCGCTCTACCTCTCTTACAATTCTGATTTTTAAATATCTTAAAAACCTAATGTTGCTATTCCACACAGCTTCATCCCTGATTGAGAAACACAAACATCAATCCATCCATCCATCCAAGTCCAAACTTTTACATTTATAATAGAAAGTACAGATTATACGAAAAATATCCTTAAAGGTATTACAAGATTCAGTTTCTACATAATATTGAAAGAAGAGCATTTGGTAACAAAAACGTTATAAAAACAAGGGATCATCTTAAAAAATATTCCTTATAAAACAGGTTATAACCTAATACCTAAAATGAGATTCAATAAATTTCTACAAACAATTTATTGAAATTTGAACCTTAATACTTGGTCTTAAGGTGTTAACAAACCGCATTTGTATATTGGTATAATAACTTTTATGCAGATTGGTATTCTAAGCAAATCCCTTTAATCGGGAATAAAAGGTTTTACCGTTTTAATACGAAGAGCTATTAACCGATGTCCCGAATAAAATTTTCCCGTTTTTGAGATTAAAAAAATCTATTACTTACCTCTATTTTATATTCAGTTGCTAACAAACTATTAATTAGAGAGGTACGGCACCATATAAGCGGTCAAGTCCGACCTGGACAAGACCTTCACCTCACAGAAAGACCACAGCCAAATAACTACACATAGCGGAGGAGTTGTGTTCCTGTGTGTGAGTACAGGTTTCCAGTGTTAATTTAACAGTTTTTAAAATAACATTATTTTTAATTCTATCTATACTCTATACTATATTAAAAATACTAGGGGTCGCTCGCGACTTCGTCCGCGTGGTAATTTGGAATATTTTTCCCGATTTTGCAACATATCTTACTATGTTTGTTTGGTTGAACGCGCTAATCTCAGAAAGTACTGGTTCGATTAGAAAAAATCTTTTTTTGTTAAATAGTGCATTTATCTAGGAAGGCGTGATGTTATATAGCCTATAGGCTATATAACATCACGCTATCATCAAAAGGAGCGGAGCAGTAGTGAGATATGTTACAAAATCGGGGAAATGTACGTTCCAAATGACCACGCGGACGAAGTCGCAGGCGACCCCTAGTCACCAATAATACAAAACTCTGGTGTTACAAGATGCAGTATCGAAAACGCGCGAGTAATGATGCCATTTATAAGATACGGTAACTGATCAGAGCCTCTAGACAAGTGGCATAAGCGATAGTCGAATCGAAAAGTCAAAAAAGCAAATGTATGAGATTTGACATAAGTTACCGACATTATATCGTATACTTACGTCAAATTCCATACATTTGCTTTTTTGACATTTCGAATTGATTATCATTCATGCCACTTGTCTAGAGGGGCAGACCCTCTAGACAAGTGGCATAAACGGTAGTCGAATCGAAAAGTCAAAAAAACTAATGTATGAAATTTGACGTAAGTGTACGATATCATGTCGTCAACTTACATCAAATCCCATACATTTGCTTGTTGACTTTTCGAATCGACTACCGTTTATGCCACTTGTCTAAAAGGGCAGGCAAGCCTTATGCTTGTCTACCATCCATCTCAGCCAAAAGACGTCCACTGCCGGAAAGCCCCTCAAGGTTTTCCACATCACTCGGTCCTAAGCTGACCTTGTCCATCGGTTGCCCGCTACCTTTACTACATAGGTCGCCGGAAAAAAGAGTAGCCAGAGTTTCTTGCCAATTCTTCTTTAGGCCCTACCCATGTCAGTGAATTGGCTGTAGGAAAAAAATATGCTGACTTTTGTTTATTTTGACGTTAGTAAGTATCATGTCATTGTATTTGTATTGTGGCGCGTGTTAGGAGAGGCCTATGTCCAGCAGTGAACTGCGATAGGCTGATTGATTGATGTATTTGATCTAAATGAATAAATGACTGAGTTTGAGTTAGGTCCACTATGTTGGAGGCCTGCGTTATACTTGTTACCATGGTAATAAAAAAAAATAAGCATATAAAATACGGTACCTGCTCATGCTTAATTGCCAAAGTTTAATTATACTTTGTAATCATTTGTACTCAAGTTTAGTATAGTTATCCAATGGATTCTAAATTAAATTGAAGCCATACAAAAATCGATAAATAAAATCTTCTGAAAATATTTATTCAGTTCTATCCAGAGAGTTATGAATCTTATCTATAAAATGCATTATTATAGTGACTAACTTATTGAATATTAGATCTTATGAATAATAGTGGTCGCTCGCGACTTCGTCCGCGTGGTAATTTGGAATATTTTCCCCGATTTTGCAACATATCTCACTACTGCTCCGCTCCTATTGATCATAGCGTGATATTAGCCTTCCTCGATAAATGCACTATGCAACAAAAACTTTTTTTCTAATCGAACCAGTGCTTTCTGAGATAAGCACGTTCAACCAAACAAACAAACAAACTCTTCAGCTTTATAATATTAAGTATAGATAGTATAGACTAGCTGTAGATCATAGTTTTGCTCGTATTAAATTCATATTTTTTATACTACTTAGGTGGCAAACAAGCATAAACCCTGGTAGACGCTTGCAACACCAGGAGCATTACTCACGCTTTGTCGAACCTTCATCTTGTATACTTAAATTTAACAGCAATGTGGAAAAAGTCGAGCCCAGAGCAGGATTCGAACCTGCGCCTCTTGGCTTCCGGCCCAGCGCACTACTAATGGTGCCATCCAAGCTCCTCTCTAGTACTAGTCTCTTTTCGGACTGGCTCTGCTCTGTGTTGTTCTGTGTCTTATTTAGTGTTAAGCCATAGTGCCTTAGGATCTTTGTGTAATCTATGCATATATATATAATATGAATTACGTGTCCTGATATCCGTAAAAAAATAATATCGATGGTAAAAGGGATATTAAGTTTAGCTATGTTTTACCGTAAAATCTTGTTTTTTCAAATGCCTACTTAGTAGGTAAGGCCGCCCATTGTACAGATATTTAACCCTTTCGCTGTCCCAAGTTAGACACAATAATAATAATAATGTTTATTTCAGATGATTCCATAATATAAATTTTTGTTAGTATACAAAAGACCTTACTAGCTATGTTAGTACGTGTAATTTACATAAATAATTTACAATGGGACTGTCATATTTGGAGGCAATGACCCTCAGGTGGCTATTGGAGCTACCACGTATTCGCTGTAGTAGCGAAGCAGCGCGTTTACGTCTAATCGCTGCAAAACTGTCCGTGTGGGCATCTGCGAACATGCCTGAGGCGCTGCACATCCATGGCAGTCCCAACAGCATCCTGAGTGCATTGTTGTACTGGACTCGAAGAGCACTGATGGTCTTCAGCGTACAGCTAGTCCAAAGACTGCACGTGTAAAACGTTTGACAATAAGCTTTAAAAAGTTTTAATTTTACGTCACATGTGCAACGTGCAAATCTTCGGACAAGCATGTTGCTTCTGACCGCCAACGCTCTTCGTTCCCTTTCTACATCCAAATCATCTCTCATGTTCTCCGTAAGTATATGTCCCAAATACTTAAACTGTTGAACACGGTTTAAGGTACTGCCCATTAAGGTAAAAGGTGGTAAGTTTTCCGATAATTTTGCCCCGAAGACTAGAATTTCGCTCTTTTTGGCATTGTATCTTAAACCGTGCTCTCCAGCATACCTCTCACACACCTCCAGTAAGGCCCTCAAACCAGCAACTGAGGGGCTAAGTAAAGCCATATCATCGGCATAACTTATATTATTTAAAGCTACGCCATCTATGTAGCAACCTGATTGCATACTGCTAAGCTCGCTAATCAGTGCATCAATATATAGGTTAAACAATATTGGAGATGTTAACCCACCTTGTCTAACCCCACATTGCAACCTATATTCCTCCGATTCAGCATCTGCCCATTTTACAAAGTTTATTTGGTGCTGATACCAATATTTAAATATGTTAACAATGTCTAATGGAACATTTGAATTGGACATTTTCTCCCAAAGCTTGTCGTAATTCACCATGTCAAAAGCTTTGGACATATCAAGAAAGCATGCAAACACAGGCGTCTTTCTATCGGTGTAGTACCTCACTGACTCTTTTAAACATAGAATTGCCGTTTCGGTTGACACACCCTGGCTAAAACCGTGCTAAGCATCGTGCAAAATGATATGCTTCTGTAAAAAAGTGTTCAAAATACTATCAAATACCTTGGCAACAATTGTGGCAAGCGATATAGGCCTGTAATTCATTTTGTCCGATATGTCCCCCGTCTTATTCTTTGTGATAGGTACAACTATTGTTTTCATCATGTCACTAGGTAAGTAGGAGTGTGATACACAGAGGTTATATAGCAACGCTAGAACCCGTGGCATATGTGCACCAGCATGTTTCAAATGTTCAACACTGAGCCCGTCATGACCTGGGGACTTGCCATGCTTCATCTGAAAGATAGCATCTCTGACCCCTCTAGCTGTAAATCTAATTACAAAATCCCCAGACTGTGAATACTCGTCAGTAGTTCCAGGTGATGGCAAGCCCAGCGGTGAACTTACAATGAACATATCTTTAAACATATTTGATATGTCGTTGGGTTTAGTCAGTCCATGAACGCTGATCGGGCGGGCCGGACCATGACTCAGACACTTGGTACTTTTCCAGAATTCGCGGAAGTTATTATTCTCATGATGAGAAGCTATTCTATCCATCGCTATCTGCTCTTGATGGTCCTGACACCATTTTAGCTTTAATTTAAATTGTTTTCTAGTTTTAATCATATTATCATAACTGTTACCATGAGATGGCTTGCCCGATAGAATCCATGCCTGAAACATAAGCCTGGCCTCCCGGTGTGCCTCTCTAACATGCTTATTCCAGCCTTCAATATAACCTCCTTTTCTCCTACATCGCGGTTTGTTATAGGACGCAATAGCGGCCTTGCTCATTATTCTAATAATGTTTTGATATAAACAATCAATAACTAAGCGATGTTCTAAATTATTACAATATTTATCGCCACATTGACGAAACTCATTAGGAAATTCAATATATTTTAATTCATTATTACACAATTCATTATATTTTTGTAACTGTTGCAAATGCCTATTTCCCCACACTATTTTATTACATTTAACATTATGATAATTATATTTTGATCTTACGACATTTAGATCACAAACAATAAACAATGGCAAATGATCCGACCACGTCACATCGTACATAACATTGATACTAGTGAGTGAGTCGTATGCTGCTTCCGTCACCAGACAGTGATCCAGCCACCTTTTACAACCGTGGGCCTCACTTATAAAAGTGTAGGTATCTGAGTTCTTACCTAACAATCGCGTGTCCGCACAGACCCAGTTTTGTTCTATACAAAAATTATGTAACTCTTTGCCAAATAACTCATTTGGATGAGAATTAAAGTCACCTAGAATATATGAAAATTCTACCTCAATGACAGCGTTGATTCGACTTAGGCAGTCTGTGTACTCACTGAGATTCTCTGCGCAATTGGTAGGCATATAAACACTGAACACTAATATCGATTTATCGCACAACACTATTCTAATGGCCGATAAACGCGCACAATTACAGTCGACCACTGTTACAGTCTGAAATACGCTTTTCTTCCACAACAGGGCTACACCTCGATACGGCCTGCCTTGTAGCAAGCCGACCGCTGAATCTACCGCTGAAGTCCCAGTGTATGCAAATTCTTGGTCTATAGAACTAAGATATGACAAGTCATGACTCATGAGCCATGTTTCCTGCAGGGCTAAGATGTCTGCTGACCCACATAATATCTTCACGCTATCAATAGATCTTTTAATAGACTTGCAGTTAAAACTAACCATCGTACAATGTTTTTCATTCATAATAACTTTATTCATTATTATTTTGTCGATGAGTCACCGATAATCCTTCCCTTTTGTAAACAAAACGACGGAACGAAATTCCATCGGGCCATAAACTCGCATCCATAAATATACTTAACTTTTGTCTCGGAACTAAAAGTTTATATGCATCGTAATCTTTTTCTTTCCACATATTTATTTTCTCTAAACATATTTGTATACCTGTTTTCTGTAATATATAACTAGATATATCTTCTGCTAATGTATCTTTATGCACATTGTTAATAAAAAGCGGTATTTTGAGATCTGCTGCCTTGAATTTTTCTTCTGGTTGTATATTTGCTTCGCCTTTTGAACTAATAAATCTGTTTCTATATCTTTTTCTCTGAACTATTTTCCACTGTTCGTCATTAGTTTTTGTTCTTCATTCTCCTCCCTCACTAACCGTTTGAGCAAACGATTTTCTCACTGGATGGGTGACTAAGTTCATATCAACACCGTTATAACTAGGCACCGGTAAAATCGGCTCCTGGGCAGATGTTTTAATACCGCTTGTAGTATTCTTTGCAGAACTTCCCTCAGATTGAATGTTCTCGGTGGCTTTTTGTGACATAGGTAATGCAAGCGTCTATAGGCTACGGATACTGCTTAACATCAGGCGGGCCGTATGCTTGTTTGCCACCCAAGTAGTATAAAAAAAAAAAAAAAAAAAATGGTTGTCCCTAGTCTGGATGTACTTTGTGTCCATTAATTGTATGTTTGTAAAGTCCTCCGTGTCACAGGACTTATTACCTAGTTCAATAGTTGTCTTAAAAATCAATGCCAACAATTTTAGTTGTACATTAATTCAAACATAAAATTGTCGTATCATTTTTTTTTTTTGTTTTTAAAAGCTAACTCCCGCACTAGAGAACAAGCTTTGTGTTGCGGGGGACTTTACAAACACACAGTAAACGGACACAAATTACACCTAGACTTAAAATAACTCTTTGTGTGTCACACAAAGTTTTTTCCTGTGTGCGAATCAACCCCAATCGCTGGACCACCAAGGCAGTCAATACGATACAATATTATAAAGGCGCTCATAGCTAGGTGCACTCGCTGTTCGGTAAACGATCAGCGGGTTAAGCTACCAAGGGCGCGGTAACCCTATAGATGGGTGACCGCATAGTGGTAATTGATCTGAGCGTTTCCGTGCTTCGGAGGGTACGTTAAAAGTCGGTCCCGACTGTTATCAGTCGTTAGATCACGACAGAGGCCTAAATATGGGCGATCTAAATAACTCTGTCACCAGGTTGACCACTAACCAAACGATAAGAAGAAGAAGAATATTGTAAACATCACTATCATATTTTTTATTTGAATACGTTCAATTTCGCTGCAATAGTAAATTCTGATTAGATCCCTTTGAGCATTATAATTCTTGGCCGTGACTCGCATAAGCAAACCCACATCGGTATAAAATAAGTAAATGTCAAATGAATATAGAGAGGTATTCGAATCAATATGTAAGGGGTATCCTGTACCTTACCTTATGTTATCAGGATAACTCGACTTTACTTGAATGTAAATAGAAACTAGTTTCGTTTAGAAAAATCTATTTGTTTGCTATATTTGCATCTACAGTACAGGTCTCTAGCGCTAGTACAAACATGCAGCGCTTATTTAGGGATGCGTTTTGAAAGAAAGAAAGCATTTATTCGAACATACACAGTATAACAGATGGTAGACATAAGATAGACACATAATAGCAACACAAAAAACGCTAAGAACACAATAAAGATATACATATATATAAGTATATCCTGTGTGATGTCAGAAAAGGTCCCAATTTCAGCTCTGTGCTGCGGCATTTTGTACTGCAGCGCTGATTTTCTGATCAGGCCTTGGTGAGATTATGGTCGGTTATATAAATAAATAAACAGATAGAAAACTTTTTATTGTACACCATACGTTTATGAAACAGAATAAATAACTTCAAATATATGTGTTCAAAGACGTTTTTCTATCTAGGGAGGGTTTTAAGGTGGGTGTACCACATTAAAGCTTTGGTGAAAAAAAAAGGGGTTACACGCAAGTGATATCTCTGGTATTGCAAGCGTCCTCGCGTCCTCTGATAGGCTACGGTTACTGCACAAAAATGCATTCAAATTTATCGATGAAGTGAGAACACTTTATAACTCCATAAGAGATTCCCAAAAAAAAAGGTGTTTATTTTTATTCTATACAATTTGATAGTAAATCTAATTAGTTGTACATCCGTCTATCACAGAGAAATCTACCGTCTGTCAAAGTGAGGTCCTAAAAGAGAAAAAGAACCTGAGTAGTGGGCGGACCCCACAGTTGCGGAGTTAATGAAATTCCTGTACGACACGCGAACACTTACCATTTAGGGGGGATACGAGGTGTCGGGAGCTTGCCGACTGATCGACAATTGAGTGTCAATTTATAACCCGATACTTGTTACTTTGTCACCTATTCTTTATAACTAGCTGACCCAACAAACATTGTTTTGCTTCTAAAATAATAATATCGCTATTAAAAAATAGGGGTTGATCGTAGAAGGGTGTATTTTTTAATGCTGAATCATAAAATAAAAACAAAAAAAAAACTGAAAAACATAACCCCCTAACATTTAGGGAGATGAAAAATAGATGTCGTCCGATTCGCAGACTAATAAAAATAAATGTTGTCCGATTCGCAGACCAACCAATATGCACACAAAATTTCACAAAAATCGGTCGAGCCATTTCGGAGGAGTTTAATTACAAACACAGTGACACAAAAAAAATATATATAAGATTATGTGGCAAATAAGTATACAACCCGCCTATTGGTAAGCAGTTTAATTATTAATTTTTTTTAAGACAACTCCGCACTAGGGAACATGCCCTGTATCGCGGGGGACTTAACAAACACATAATTCACATACACAAATTACACTTAGACTCGGAACAAGCAATTATGGATCACACAAAGTTGTCCCATGTGAGAATCGAACCTATAGGTTAGCAGCCAGGTTGGCTAACTACTAGACCAACAGGCCAGACAATTCGTTACCGCAGTTAATGGACGCTTGTTACATTAGAAGCCCATGTTGCCGACCTAAAAAATTGGGGTATTCCTCGAAGCGCACCCATTTTGAAACGCATCTAACGAAGCGCACCTAAAGTATTCCTCAAAACGCACCATTCAGGTGTGCTAGGGAATCATAGCGCACCTGAATGGTGCGTTTCGAGGAATACTTGCGTTTCAAAATGGGTGCGCTTCGAGGAATACCCCAAAAAATTTAAAAACATGATTTTAATTACAAGACTCTATAGGAAAATGTTTCGTTAAAAACGGATCCATATGTGAGCGCAGAAACCCTGTACTGTACGCAACGAAACTCTGCTTGTAGTTGTTTTTTTTTTAAAGACAACTCCTGCACTAGAGAACAAGCTCTGTGTTGCGGGGGACTTTACAAACATACAAGTAACGGACACAAATTACACCCAGACTCAGTTTATTTCATGCTGTCTCAAGATAAGTAGAAACTATAAGTTATGCAAGAAAATCGTATTATTCATGTCCTTAGAGTACCTTCCTGTAGGCCAGCTTATGCTCTAATTGATATAATTTAAATAAACACAGAATTAAGAATACTTGGATGTGGTATTTTTTCTTTTTTATACTACCAAGGTGGCAAACAAGCATACGGCCCGCCTGATGGTAAGCAGTTACCATAGCCTATGGACGCTTGCAACATTAGGAGTGTTACTCGCGCGTTTTTTTCAAGTTATTTATTTCTATGACGTGTTAAAAGAGAGTCTTTCAAAGTCAAAGTCAAAATCAAACTCATTTATTAATTTAGATCAAATTCATGATACTTATGAACGTCATTAACACAAACGCCAGCATATATTTTGTCTTTCGAGTGAGAAAGAGGGACAGCGCTATACATACTACATAGCTCAGTCTCTCTTTCTCTTTCTCTACTCACGTTTTAACAATACATGGTACGGCCCTAGTATTGCCTAAAAATCTTTGATATATTTCTGAAATAAATTATATCATTATCTTATCCATTCTTTTTATAACTCATTGTAAAATGTACTGATGTGAGTGGAGAACCCAGAATTCAATTCATACCATTACGAAGGGCGGGTATATGTACCTTTATTATGCTTTAATATGTATAGATATATTATATGTGAACTGATGGCCGCTGGGGCAGAAAGGTTTTAGAGTGGTGACCACGAACTGGAAGACGAAGCGTGGGCAGGCCTCCAATAAGGTCTTCAGCAAGCAACCGATGGATAAAGTCGGCTCAGGATCGAGAGTTGTGGAAATTCTTGGGGGTGCCAAATGTCCAGCAGAGGACGTCTTTTGACTGAGATGATGATGATGATATTATTGATTGATTTCAAAAAAAATATTATTCAAATTCTCCCACTCGACTACCATCTTTTACATTATTACTTAAATATTAGGTTAATAAAATAATTCTAGATTTACTTAATAAAAAATTTCCAGCGCTATTTAGCGATACGATTGTAACTACATGTTTTTCTATTACAGGAATACTCCTTTTCTTTTCTTTTTCTACGATTTCTTTCTTTACTACGTCATTTCATGTACACTTTACATTATCCTTTTCATTATCGTCTGATACGGCAAAATAAGGAAGACTGCACTAGGTTCAGTGGATTAAGTGGTAACCTGACCATTTACCACTGCGCGGCGTGTTGTGGGTTCGGTTAAAATAGACAAAAATTTTTTTTTTTTTTTTTTTTTTTTTTTATACTACCAAGTAGGCAAACAAGCATACGGCCCGCCTGATGGTAAGCAGTTACCGTAGCCTATGGACGCTTGCAACACCAGGGGTATCACTCGCTATTTTTTGATTTATAAATTTATCCCGAGTACTCTGTGTCCGATAATGTATATTATAGCAGTAGGCAGATATACTGAATACATGTGTGTATTTTCCTCCTCTTCCTTGTGTGTATTCTACCGCCTGTACAATGGGCTGTGTTCTGAGGAATTGTTCGAGATGATGCCCACGGCCATATTCTATCAACAAGCACCACTCGCCACCGACAGGAAGTTCATCCTTACATCCTTGCACCTCCTTTTTTGCCACGTACGATTAGGCTGTGGAATGAGCTCTCTGCCGACGTTTTCCCAAGAGACTATAGCATCGGGGTTCTTCAAGAAAGGAGTTATAAGGTTTTTAAAGGATCGGTAACGCGTGAGTGACACCCCTGGTGTTGCAACCGTCCATAGACCACGGTAACTGCTTACCATCAGGCGGGCCGTATGCTTGCTTGCCACCTTGGTAGTATAAAAAAAAACATGATATTTTTAAAATCATTTCCTAATACTTTGTAAAAGGTTCTAACAAAAAAAGAAAATTTAAACCCAGGTGGTGCCGCGGGTAAGTCTAGTCAGTTATAAATGAAACACGAATAACATTTAAATTTTACATTTGGTTGCACAAATTACCATTTTAATGAGACAACTTCACAACCACATAATAACGTTAGCTACGGGTACAAAACGTTAGCCGTGCGAGAATTTTTAAATATTTTTTGTAACAAAATTGCTTCTGACGTGCAATCGTGGTAACAAAACATGTACACACGGCAACGGAGTTAGCTGTACAGGAATGCTTCATGAAGATTCGACCATTGTATATGACGTGTTAGGAGGCCGATTGTAAGCTAAATCTTCCATAGTGAGTATGTAAATGTGTAAAGGTGCTGTAATAAAGCTGTGTCGATAGTTAGCGGTTATATTTCAAATTCAAATTATTACAAACGAAACATAAGACAGCTTCTAAGAACTTGTTGTCCGCTCGGAGGTTGGAGTAGAAGTGGCCGCTGGCTGGACACGCGATCACTCATATCCGCTCACCGCACGAACTTCAGCCTAGACTCTGTCGAAGCGCGCTAACGTCGTACGCTTCTGTTTCGCTGTCAGCTTGACTCCCGTACTAATAACCATTCCGATATATATATATATATATATATACATATATAATGTACGCTATAATCAATAAATCCATCCTAAGGTTGTCTGGAAGAGATCGCTTTTAGCGATAAGACCGCCCATATTTGTAACTTTACATATTTCTTGTAGTAGTTATAGTACTTAAGTGGTGTACAATAAAGAATATTCTATCTTTATTTCTGTGGAATGATAAAATATATTTCACACAAATAATATATGTATATACAATGGTTTTCCTAAAAAACTAATCTTCATATAGCGGCCCTGTTCAGCTTACTCCGTTGCCGACCGTACCTACACCGTCAAATTGAGAAGGCTGTCAAATACACGTGTATTACATGTCTATCTAAAATATTCGCTGCGGTTGTACTGGGAGGTTGTGGTGGCGGTTTTATGTTGAGAATACAATGTGTGCGCTTTTAAACACAAATACCATAATAACGAACTTATTTTTTCACTGATTTTGTATTGTATGGTTTTTTTTTATATTTAAGAGAGGTAGAGCACCACTCTAGTGAGCAAGCCCGACTGGGAAGGAACCTTACAGAAGACCTCGGCCAAATAACTACACACAGCGGTGTAGTTGTATTTCTGCATGTGAGTACAGGTCTCCAGCGCTCATTTAGAAATGTGGTTTGAAATAAACGTATTCCGTTTGAAGTACACAGTGTAAATAAAAAATAAACGTATTCTTATCCCAGGGATAGGATCCCTGACTGTGTTCTTACACATAGGAACACAAATAAACGTATTCCGTTTTTAATTTAATTTTAATAATATTAAACATTACAATAGTCGCTGAGAGGATGATTCAAGGGAGTCCACTTGCACCACCCTGTCTTAGAAGAAAATACAGAGAAAAATAAAAGAAAAGCATTAAGAAATTACGTATAGATCCGATAGCATCTTACTAGAAAGTCTGATGACGATGCACATTGCACTATCACTGCGCAGATGAGGTAGTCTACATACGAGTATAAAGTAACTTTGCCTATTAAGTTGTCGAATAGCAACCGCAAAACATGTCTTTGGCTGATTTGGTTAATTATAAGCACCTATACCACGTATGAGTAAAATTGTCTGGCCACACATACATTTTAATTGTATGAAATAATCTGTTACAATCTTGAAGATAAAGATAAATTTATTTGTTATAACATGAGTGGATTACAATGTAAAAAATATAGATGCAATGGTGTTTAATAATACTTCAAGCTACATGTTATGCCACAGGAGGCGTACAAATATTATAATATGCAAAATTAAATGAATCAATACAGTAACATTATATTATTAATTATATATTATAAATTTCAATTTTGTATATTTTATCTAAATAGTAATAAATTATAAAAATTAAAATTTATCATTTAAGAATTCAGTAACACTATAATAACATTTTATCTTAATTCTCTAAAAAAAACATTTACCCAAAATTACATAAGCAATAGGTCTTTTAGGTCTTACACTACTATGACTAACACCGCGTTGAGTGTTGGGAGTTCGATTCCAGGCATGTGACTAAAATCAAAATCATTTATTCATATAGGTTATGAATGAACCTGCATATGTGTTATGGTATGCCATAACACATATGCAGGTCCATAAAAAAAACCAAATGAGATGTCAGCTAATTTGCCTACTGCCAGGTTCGCTGACTGAACAGACTAAGGGCCAGCTTAAGAAAAGAAACTTAGGCCACTCTTTTCAATCGCCAGATAGTTAAATAAAATTTGTGACCTGCGAACCACACAAAGTGAGTGACACCCCTGGTGTTGCAAACGTCCATAGGCTACGGTAACTGCTTACCATCAGGCGAACCGTATGCTTGTTTGCCACCTTGGTAGAAAAAAAAAAAATATTTGTTCAGTGTAAGTATCAATTCTACAATATAATCCGGTGTTAGTAGACAGGTGAATAATTACTAAGCCAAAATACATGGAAAGGATCTCACCTAAAACCTCATTTAAATATTTACATTTACAAACAAACTTTTGAATAAATGTAAAACTTGTAATGCAGCTTCCTGCTCATTCATTTTAATTCAAAAACATTTAATTTATTAATAAAGTAGCAAAGTTTGCGAACAAATGAACGTCGACTTGATCCTGAAGTTAAAGCCTTAAAAACGAAGGTACGGTCTGGTACGGTTACTACGTCAGTCGCTTCGTAGACCTCGTAGAGGGTGGCCGCTACGCCACCTACGCGATCTTGCTACGCAGAAACTTTCGTGCTACATATAATTTTTGAATATTTTTTGTGAAAATTGTATTGTGTTTTAAGTAAATTATTGATTTCATATTAAATAAGTGTGATAATTGATATTTTTGTTAAAAGATTAAAATGTAGTGGTATGTTTTTGTTTAAAAGTTATGCCTTTGTGATAATGATGAATATTATTTTTGATAAATTGAAAATTAACTGAATGTAACAAAGATTTGTTATGTCAAGAAAATGTGAATTTTATTTTGTGTGTTTCGTTAAAATTAACTGTCGTAGTGTGAATTAATGTTTCCTGAGATTATAATGGTAAGTCTAATAAAATATAATTTTATCTGCTCTTGAAATTGTGTCTTTCAGCTCAGACAATCAGTTAAATATTAATCTAAATCTATTTTCCATTTTTTTTTTGCAAAAAAAGTGCCACGCATACATTGCAAAAAGCCGGTTGATGTACATTCGTCACAACGTAAATTTGCCACAGAATATGTACTTATACTTTTTTCTGTGGCAAATTTACATTGTGACGAATGTACAACAACCCGATTTAGGCAATGAATTAAAATACAATAAAGACACAAAAAATATGTATTAGATAGTATCGAATTATTCAACAATTAGAATGTACATTTATTTAATAATGAACATTTTGCAGTCACTATAATATTTCCAGAAGATTAACTGTATGATTCGTATTGAGGTATAGCTATAATTATAGTCATTTTAGGATACTTTAACTAAAATTCAATATAATATCTGTAATATTTAAAAACACTTTTTTATTATATTTATTGTACATTAAAAATATAAATTTCATTGCTATTTTCTAAAGACAAGAGTTTACTTTTATACAGAAAATTGCGTCATTAAAATATCAGAAAAAAAAATGTTTTTGACAAAACACAATTGAGCAGGTCTCTTGATTGAAGTGAGGAAACCCGTGCTCAGCAGTGGGACACAAAGCTCAAATGTATCGGTATTTTCTCAAATTGTTTCTCAAGTCACTCAAATTAATAAGATTCGTACATGAAGCGGAGGCGGATAAGAAATTCTCAAGCCAAACACATTCAAGGTGTAATCTAGTCGACACAACGGAAACAGGCATTATGGACATGAAAAGTAGCCTTAATGTCCAGACAGTTTAGACTAACTTAATGTCCAAAATCCCCGTTGTGTCGACCAGATTACACTTTGAATGTGTGTGGCTTGAAATTTCGTATCCGCCTCGTCGGTAAACCTTTAAATAAATAAACACTCTAAACTATAATTTGCCAAATTTCATTCAGATCTATTCAGCCGTTTTGGCGTGATTTATTTATTTTGTTACTCAATAAATAAATAACTACATTTATTTCTTAATAGAATATCAACAACTATACTTATTTATTCATTGCTTAAAACTATAACTTATGTTAATGTTCTAATAATGATTTAAATATTTAAATTCTTTTATTAACTGACATGCAATTTTGTTGAACATATAGTGGCCCACCCCGACTTCGTCCGGGTTATACTATTTTCAGCGCAACTTTTTTTTTTACATAAGTACCTTCTCCTGACAGTAACAAACACAACAAAAAAGAATGACTGAAATCGGTCCAGCCGTTCACGCGCGATGCCGTGACCAAGGGAAATAGGGATTCATTTTTATATATAAAGATGTTATAGGACTTATAGGTTTATGAAATATAATAATTTAAATATTAAATGTATTTGATACTGTATGCAACCTAAGTATAATAAGGTAATAATTAATTAATTTGGTGGAATTTGCATGTTAAATTATGAATCAATAATGTACCTATTTTATATACTATATGTATACCTATTTTTAATGTAAAATTTGCACACCAGAAATGGTAGCATACGGTAGATTAATATTTCTGCTTTACAATTGTACACAACCTGTATGACGCAAGTAAACGATTTGATTTGATTATTATCAATATTTTAGTGCCAAATTTTAAATTTACTTAGCTAATAAAAATATTAATTTGGTATACAAATAACAAAAAAAAACAATGATAATAATATACTTATATGGCAATTTTGCGAATTAGTAATATTAGTAGGTTTTTAAAACACGCAAAGCCATAATTTTAAAGTTAGGTTATTATAATCTTAGGTCATCCATCAAAGGGACATGACGTAATACCAATTACCTATATCAGCGAAAGCCGTACAAGGGATTTAAGAAGTAGGTGTTTTATTGCCAAGTCTAGTTTAGTACTTAAGTAAACATAGATAGAGCAACTTAAGTAACATAGAGTAGGCGCATAGTGCATGGTTAGTAACTCTGACTGCTAAGCCGAAGGTCGTGGGTTCGATTCCCAACTAAGACAATTTTTTGTGTGATGAATTTTTTTTTTACTTGTTCTGACACTAGGGACCAACACCTGTGTCACGGGGGACTTTACAATACAATTAACGGACACAAAGTACACCCAGACTCGGGACAACCATTTATTGGTCACACATTTTTTTGATTCATGAGATGATATTATCATCAGAGCTGCAGGAAAGCACTAGATGCAGGCAGCTCAAGATCGGCCATTGTGGAGGCATGTGAGGGAGGCCTACGTTTAACAGTTGACATCATCAGGCTGATGATGATGATGATGATGTGAGGATCGAACCCACAATACCGCCGTGCAGTGGTAAATGGCTAGGTAACCACATAAGCACCTTTTTTTTGTAGAGGGGAAATGCTTTACGCATACCGCTCCGCCCGGGATAGCGAGGCGGTTATGTCGGACTCTCTCGGCTCAAAGATGGTAGGCGTCCGGCATAACGACTAAAAACCCCTGTGCACCAACACCCACCTTCACGGGTGGACCACCGGAACCTGATATGACTTCAGTGGTGCCACTTAAGCACCTGAACCAACCGTGCAGTTTTGACACTAATAGCTTTATATACTCTCCTATCGACTTACGTCACGCGCAAACATGTTCATGCCAATATGCTAGCCTATTTAGTTATATAATAGGTTTCCGTCTAACTAATTAACAGGCATATTGCTTATTATATACGTTTCACGTACAAGCATATTGTAGCTGCCTTCGATTCAGAAGCCTCGTTCAAATCCTCATGCATTACAATGTTGTTCTTAGTTTAGTGAAACAACGTATTACATGCTCCCTAAATAGGTAAGGTGTATCCTACTAATATTATAAACGTGAAGGTTTGTAAGTATGGATAGATGGATGGATGTTTATTACTCTTTCACGTAAAAACTACTTAACGGATCTGAATGAAATTTGGCACAGAGATAGATTATGATCTGGAATAACACATAGGCTACATTTTACAGCGATAATCGACATCCACGCGGGCGGAGCCGCGGGCAACAGTATATTTTAGGAGAGGTAGGGCTTCTCTCTCTCTCTCTCTTGATACAGGAGAAAGGAGCCGAGCCCAGCAGTGGGACATATATGGGTTGCTATTATAGGGCATACAATTGAGCAAGCCTGAATGGATAAGCAACTCCACTTAACAGAAGACCGCAGCCAATACACAGCGGTGTATTTGTGTTAATGTTATTAGGTATTTAGCTCTGGTCTTCTGTAAGGTAGAGGTTCTTTGGATTTCATACTACAATGTTCATCTTTCTCTTTTAATAATTGGCTATCAAATGCCCAAAGAATTGATCAAAAGTGATTATTGGTTTCAGGGATTAGCGCGTTCAAACAGACAGGCAAACAAACAAACAAAATCAATATTAGTATAGAAATCATGTATAGATTATAGTTTGTTGTATACCCAAAATAGATTAAATTATCTTCTTATAAGGCACCCCTTGAAGTAGAAAATCTGTAGCCATAGAGCTGGAAATACATCGCTCATTTGATGAAATAAATTCTCGCTCTTTTGAGTCTAATAAATATAGTTCTTAACAGCATGTTCTTAAGGTTCTTATTTGAATAAATACCAAGTACTTTATTAATTTAGTACATTCGTAGTAAGCAAAAAGTATTTTTGTTTTTATTTAAACAGTTCGGCCGTCTTTTTAAATAAAGTAATCTTATTTTGCAAATTACACGAAAATAAAAAGTTGGTAGAACGTTAAGGTTAATCGGTAAGTGTAATGTTAATAATAAAAAGAAGACCACAACTATATTCTTTCTTTTTTTTAGAAAAAGACAACTCCCGCACTAGAGAACTAGCTCTGTGTCGCGGGGGACTTTACAAACATACAATTAACTGACACAAATTACACCCAGACTCAGAACAATTCTTTGTGGGTCATACAAAGTTTCGAACCCACAACCTCATTCACAGCAGTCGCATACTGCGGCCACTGGACCACCGAGGCAGTCATAAGTTACTGGGACAAAAATACCGGTATTGTTCGTGCTTCAGAGACAGGAAAGAGTTGTTCTGAGTCTGGATGTAATTTGTGTCCGTTATTTGTGCTTGTAAAGTTTCCTGCGACACAGAGCTTGATCTCTAGTGCGGTAGTTGTCTTTCTAAAAATAGAAAAAAAGGAATCTCCTCACGATATATTTTTTTTTGAAAGACAACTGTTGCTGGAGATTTTTCTAATATACAAATAACAAACACAAAGTACAGCCAGACTCAGGACAACCATTTCTGGATCGAACCCACAAAACGCCACGTAAATAAAGGTCTGCCTTAGTGGACCAGTGATCGCAGTATCGATCAGGGTTCGATTCCCACACAGGACAAAAATTTGTGTGACCCACAAAGAGTTGTTCTGAGTCTGGGTGTAATTTGTGTCTGTTAATTGTATGTTTCTAAAGTCTCCTGCGACACAAAGCTTGGTCTTTAGAGCGGGAGTTGTCTTTAAAAAAAAATTACAGTAATCAGATTACACGTTTAGAATACGGTAAGCATAAGCTAAGGCTGTAATCTAGTTAGTAGGTGAAATACTGTCAAAGATAGGTTACAGAGTAACCTGTTTTTAAGGGAGACAACGATATTATTTTTCATCGAGAAAAATCCTATAAAAAAAACAAATTTCTATGAATAAATAAAAAAAATGTGGTTACCACACCCGCCTTCACGGGTGGACCACTGGAACCTGATATGACGTCAGTGGTCCACCCAGCACCACGAAAGCCACTGAACCAACTGTGCCATCAAATCAGTCGGTATTATTATTTAACGTCAAGTTCTATACTACCCCAGCAATACATCTGTTACACTTCTATGGCTGACAATTGTTCTGTAATGTATAAATCTCATAAATAAATAAACATGCACATAAATTACAATACATTATAATAACAGATTAATTAATACCGAGAAGTGAATCGCATATTGATAAGTAAATGATTTTGTAGTAATGAGTTTCGTGCCTTTGGGATATGTATCAACTAGTTTCTACCCGCAACCTCGCCCGCGTCTACAATCCTACGGGGATTGTGATTTTTCCGGCATGAAATATAGTAGTTTATAGTAGCCTACAGACTATATTAAAAAAAAAAGCAATGTGGAAAAGTCAAGCCTGGAGTAGGATTCGAACATGTGCCTCTCGGGATCCGGCCCAGAGCCGTACTAATTGTGCCATCCGAGCTCCTTCTCGTTGGTTCGCAAATTTTCACCGCTTTTTTTACGTCTTGGAGTGACGTCGTATGCATGTGCCACTAAAGTAGTATTAAAAAAACTCTGAACTATTTGTAGTCTCACATATATATTATAAGTTCCGAGTTTGGAACTCAAACCTACTTATGAACGTCACGTCAAAATATTATTAACAAAAATCTGCATTTTTTCCTACAGCCTATTCACTAACAACTCTTGATACTGAGCCGGCCTTGTCCATCGGTTGCCTGCAATCTTTACCAGGCCGTGGATCTACCTTGTTGAAGGCCTGCCCACACTTCGTTTTCCAGTTCGTAGTCAACACTCTAGAACCTTGGCGAGTTTTGGAAATCTTTGGGGAAGGTCTACGTCTAGCAGTGGACGTATTTTGGCTGAGATGCTGTTAATGATTTACTAACACGCCTTGAGAAGAATTAGCAAGAAACTCTGCCCACTCAAAATGTTTTAATCTAACCCACAACCATGTTATCCTCTCCAACACCGAGGTTTTACCAAGAGACTATAGCATGAGGTTCTTCAAAAATGGGAGTTATAAGGTTTTTAAAAGGTCAGCAACGCGTGAGTGACACCCGTGGTGTTGCAAACGTCCATAGGTACGGTAACTGCTTACCATCAGGCGGGCCGTATGCTGGTTTGCCAATTTAGGATAAAAAAAACACGCTGGCAATCGTTTACTTGCCAAAAACATGGTAATATAAGATCTCGTCTTTGTATTTAGGGTAATTGGCATGTACTATGACGTATTCACTGTAAGTTTCTCACTCTAATTAATGACTATCGAGATCGTGGTTACACGACTCCATCACAATTATACCAGACAGGAGGCGTGATTATAATAACAAATGATGAATAGGTAATTACACCATCGTCGCTACAGTTCAGAGAGGTAGGGCACTATACTAGCGAGCAAGCCCGATTTGGAAAGGACCTCCAGTTTACAGAAGACCACAGCCAAATAATTACACACAGCGGTGTAGTTGTGTTCCTGTGTGTAAATCTCCAGTGGACATTTAAATGCGTTTAATTAATAATAATAATATTTGACTGCCTTGGTGGTCCAGTGGCCGGCTGTGCATGAGGTTGTGGGTTCGATTCCCACACAGGACAAAACTTTGTGTGACCCGCAAAGAGTTGTTCTGAGTCTGGGTGTAATTTGTGTACGTTAATTGTATGTTTGTAAAGTCCCCCGCGACACAGAGCTTGGTCTTTAGTGCGGGAGTTCTCTTTAAAAAAAAAAGAACTTTGAGAAACCAGATTACACGTGTAGAATATGGTAAGCATAAGCTAAGACTATAATCTAGTTAGTAGGTGAAATACTATCTAAGAAAGGGACAGAATAACCTGTGTTTAAGAGAGACAACGATATTATTTTTCATCGACAAAATCCTATGAATTTAGTAGTAGTAGTTAATTACACAATTTAGCCGTCCCCATATCGTGGTCGGATCGTTACCGTGTTATATAATAGCTCGTTCATTTGCATGATGTAATTGAAGCGTGGATGGACAGCATCGACGCCATCCCGAACGATGTTAACGCCATCTGCTGGTTTATTGAGTTATATAAATTGCTAGTGGATTGCACTTAAAGGTTGTTATATGTTGCCAGGGCCAGCTGTCGTCGTTTTTGGTACCCTGGGCTCTGCCAGAGATTCTTAGCACCCCATGGCCGTTACCATGGCCGCTACCTGAGCCAGGAATAGTGGGACTGCCGGGGACTAGGGGCTGATTTATATTGGTGCGGATCATTTTGGGGGGGATTTACCATAATCGCCACGCTTGGCAGGCGGGTTGGCGATCGCAGCGGCGGTGCAGGTACCGGCAGTTAAATAACTGCGTATACCTGCACCAGTGGGCGGTGGGGTTGTCACTTTCCGACGCCTCGCAACGATATGTGTTACAAAGATATATTTGGAACTTGTTTCAGCCCGCGGGAACAGCTTTTTCGGAATAAAAAGGAGCCTTTGTGCTAGCTTTAGACTATATGCTATCTCTGTGCCAAATTTCATCAAGATCCGTTTAGCCATTTTGACGTATTTGGGTAACAAACATTCACACATAAAACGTACGCATTTATAAACGCGAAAGTTTGTAAGTATGGATGGATAGATGGTTGGATGGATGGATGTTTGTTACTCTTTCACGTAGAGACGACTGAACGGATTTGGATGAAATTTGGCACAGAGATAGATTATGGTCTGGAATAACACATAGGCTACAGCTTTTTACATCGATACCCGACATCCACGCGGGCGGAGCCACGGGCAACATCTAGTAATAAATATTAATACCTATATAATGAGATATATAATATGTAATTTTCAGAAAAATTATAAAGCAAAGCAAATTATAAAGCAAAAAGTATGCATGAGACAATTAGAAGGTAAAGTCACACGTTTGAATGATGAGAATATACCTATTTACATATAAAAGTAGGTAAGTAGGAAGTAAGGATCAGTACCTAAATGAGCACTGATGTTGAGGGTAGTTATTTGCCTGTGGTCTTCTGTAAGGTGGAATGCTTACTTGCATGCACCCTACCATTCTTAAATTTTATTAATTTAACGTAAATCTTTGTTTCTAACATTTTCTTTGAACAAGTTATGTAATACACTTATCAAGACAATCCTACCCACATGCCCACCGCTGTGACTCCTGTAAACCAGGATTAACAGCGGAGTTACCAACTGATACACCGAGCTTTAACACTCGTGCGTCCCGTGGACAACTAAACCTACTGTCTTGGACCCCGCAACGAATTTAATCAGAAGTAAATATATGTATATGTAATACACTTATACTAACATTCCTAGAATAACTTAAACTTTTGCCACCAGAGAACGGGGCGTGGGTAGTATTGTTTCAAGAACTTTTCTTACTTGTCGGACTTTATTTGTGTTCAGACCCCAACGGGTAAGGTTGAGGTATTTGGTAACAGTTACTTTGGTATTTCACTGTAAATATTATTCCGTCAGTTTTGTAAATTGTTATGTTTTGTTTGTTTGTCCTATGTACACATGGTAACGGAGATAGCTGATATGAAGATCAGTTCATATGAGAACCATTGTATAAGTATACATTTCTGTGGAATTTGGTAACAATAAGACTAAATATACAGATCGTTTACGTTGGATGGAAATTGTAATTTTCTCTGAAAAAGCCTTAACGATAATTTATGTATCACACAAAAAAATATTTCGTGTTGTATGGGACCGAACCTGCAATAACTTTGTGTTGATGAGGCGACCACCTTATTTACTATACCATACGTACAGTCCTGTGTACGTTCAATAAAAAGTAAACAATTTTATTTTTGAATTTTTGTTTGTTATCAATTAACTGAAATAGGGGAGACCGGGTACAAAAGTAACACTTTGTACTTTTACTTTGATTTCTGCATGGGTGTTACTGTTGCCATTAAAATAATATAATTATATAAAAGTTCAGTTTATGTTTTTCACTGTAGCAACTCGATTTATCACATTAAAATGTGTTTTGTATGAATTACAGAAATTTAAAAAAAAATCGTTCCTTGTTACTTTCGACCACGTAGGCAGGTCGAAAGTAACACGTTGTGGGTCGAAAGTAACAACACAAAGGGGTTGATAATTAATACAATATTATACATGGTAAATCAACAAATTATTTATTTAAATTCTTTATGCTAATAACACAAATTAACGTTCGTATTTTAAATGTTCAAAAACTATAAATGTTAAGATAATAACAAATCAATAAAATTCTTAGTTTAAGTAATGAGATCAATTTAGTACTATAATCAGACTTTTTTAATTCAGTCATTAATCTTAATCAGAATCGCAATGATGGCATACATAATGCTTGTCATCATGCACACATTCCAAATGGGACCACATTTTACATTCGATACATTCTACCCATTTTTCATTTGGTCGACTGTAATTTTCTAAACAAACAAGACAGTAGGTTACTTCGTCATCAGATTCATTTTCCTTTTCTTTTGGTGCTTTCTTTGTCTTTTTGCCTTTTCCCTTCCCTTTTGCAGACAATTTTTTCTTACTTTCTCTAGTATTGTCTTGCAGTACCGTTTTCTTGACTTTATTTCGTTGTTGGTGTTCTTGTTCAATTAAGTTTTTTTCGGGTGTGTCCGTCAGAATGGCAGTCTTACGTTTTTTACGACCTTTATTTGTTTCAGTTCTCGGACCTGCTTGTGGTAAAGGTCTAAGATCTTTAGGCGAGAAATTAAACGGCTTGGTAAAATTTGCTTCTTGCAGTCCGCTAGGTCCTGGCACTGGTGATTTGGAACTTTGATCAAAAATTAGGTTAGCTAACATAGGATCGGTATCCGTAGAGATTGAGTCCGGTATATTTTGAACATCCGATGGTTGGTCATCATTATTGTTTGATTTGTTTGACAAATCATTGCTATCTTTATGATGAACAGTTTGGTCAATTGATGTTGGAAGATCACCAACTGGAGTACTTGGACCAACTTGAACGGATGACGTTGCGTCAGAATTAGTCAACAAATCATTTGGTGGAATTTGTCTGTTGACTTGTAACGGCCGGTCAGTCACAGACGATGGCGCGTAGTCAATAGCAGTAAATATATTCCTATTAAATGGACTTATACCAGTACAACTAAATCCAGCAATTGCATTTCTATCAGTTACAGACAGAGGAAATGCTTCTCTAACAATCCCAGGAATGTAATGAATGGTCATCGTTTGACCAGGATGATTTCGCATCCAGTTGTCTGTAGCGGTGTTTATCATTTTCTTAAATGGCCCAAATACAGCTCTATCCAAAGGCTGAAGTTTGTGTGTGCAATGGGGTGGAAACGACAGCAGCACTATTCCATTTTCTTTACAAAAATCTAGAGCTTGGATAGATATATGCGATGAATGGTTGTCGAGTAGTAACAAGCATTTTTGATCAACTGTGGGCTTGACTTGTCTTTTAAAATGATGTAGAAACATTAAAAATTCAGTTTCCTGCATCCGTCCACTAGAATTGCCAGCTCCAGCACATCCAACAGGACCCTCGCGTATCATGTGGTCTTGGAATCGTTTTAGTGGGAATACGAAAAAAGGCGGGATGTGTCCGCCTTGAGCATTGATGGCAACAGCAACAGTTACTAATCTTCCTCGCTCTGCCGATGTTACTGCACCTACTTGTTTAATTCCTTTTTTTGCTACAATTTTGCTAGGTTTTTGGACAGTGGTCACCCCGGTCTCATCCATGTTCCAGATATCTTTTGGCTCAAATTGGTACCTATCCATTACATCAGCAAGGTTATCAAAAAATTTACTCACATTATGCTCGTTGAAACTTGTTGCCCGCGACAGACTTGTTGCTTGAGGACATCTTAAAGACAGGCTCGGGTGCCGTTTTAAAAAACCAGTCAACCATTCCTTACCAGCCATTTGAGTATCGTGCCACTTTGTAGGAAATAGTTTTTCATTTTTAAGCGCTAACTCGTATGCCAGTTTACGTACTTCAGTTGGGGATAACCCAAAATAAACTGCAGAGCATTCGATTAAATAGTCGCGTAGATTAATTTCTTCGTTGTTGGTAAAAACACGGTTGACGCAACGGTAGCCCACAACTGCGGTAGTATTTCCTGCTTTTAATGTTTTTATAAATCTGCATAATGTTACATGGCAAACATTATATTTTTTTGCCAGGCCTCTAATTGTTGCAGCATCTTTAAAATGCTCTTCAGCCGCTTTTTTATACACTTCCGTGTCGGTAGTTCCTCGTTCAGTTGTTCTTATGCGTTGTCGAGGCATTCTGTTAAAAAAAATATGAAATATGAAATATATGATAAATAATTAAATCACCACGAGGACAAAAGTAACATGTTACTTTTGTACCCATAGGATTATGTTACTTTTGTACCCATCCACATTTTTGTCAAAACGTGCAACATAACCTTAAATGGGAACGTACTACACAAAAATGAATTTACGCAATGTACAATCACTTTAATACAGTATAGACATGCAAACATTCAGATTACTATCATGCTTTTAAGACTATTAAAACATTGAATAAGAAAACGTAAAAAAACTTACTTTTGGTTTGTAAATTCACGTAGCGTTCTGTCACACAACCAAACAGCGCGTGGCGTACGCGGCGACTAAATGCAATTGAGGGGGGCGCTCCCGGCTATCGCCTGACAGCAGCAAAGCGGTGTTCGCCCATTAGATAAATCTAGAGAGCATTTGTTACTTTCGACCCGCCGTTACTTTTGTACCCGGTCTCCCACGGTTTTTTGTATCGGTCGGTCGAACGATTTAAAAATCATTTCACGATTAGAAAGCTACATTATCTACGAGTAGGCTATATTTTATTTAAAAAAAAACCGGTGCGCAACCGGGACATTCAAGTTACCACATATGTTGAGATGTTTGATCTTAAGTAATTTCACTAGCAACTTGAACCTGTGCAAATTGAACCACTTTAAAAAGGCAGTTCAATATGCTATTAGCTCGTCTGAAAATGAATCATAGTATTGCACCATCTGTACACTACTCATTGTTGACAGAATCTTCTAAATAGAAAGAGATAAAATTGGTCCAGAGCGCTACTATGTCGTCCTTAGATAAATTTATTTTCGATCTTCATTTATATTTTGCAAAATGACAATCTTAGAGATCAAAAATAAATCGTTTGGAGGTAATTTGACTGCATGGATGGTTCAGTGGTTTAAATGGTTACCTTACCATTTACCACTGAGCGGCATGTTGTGAGTTCGATTCCCACACGGGCCAAAAAACTATGTGATCCACAAATGATTTGCCGAGTTTTGAGAGAGGGGGTACTGAGTGTCCTTTAATTGTATGTTTCTAAAGTACACCGTGACACAGGGCTTGTTCCCTAGTGCGGAATTTGTCTTTAAAAAAAACGCTATAAGAAGTCATGGTACAGCTCATGCGATAGCACACACATTTGTGCTTCTTCTTCTTCTTATCGTTTGGTTAGTGGCCAACCTAGTGACAGAGTTATTTAGATCGCCCATATTTAGACCTCTGTCGTAATCTAACGACTGATAACAGTCGGGACCGACTTTTAACGTGCCCTCCGAAGCACGGAGACGCTCAGATGAAATACCACTATGCGGTCACCCATCTATAGGGTTACCGCGCCCATGGTAGCTTAACCCGCTGATCGTTTACCGAACAGCGAGTGCACCTGGCTATAATCTACATTCAACCAAAATTGGCCTAAAATACTTAAATATTTCTGATCATAAAGCTATTTCTTTGTCATTCCACAATAGACGAATAACCCATTTCTCAACACCTATTGATAGTCAACCACGACCTTTGGGCTTTTGTCGAACACAATCACCAAGAACATATTCTAAAATTGCTGTGCCAATATCCACAAGTGCCTTATAAACCCTTTATGCTAGGTATTAAGCACATTCTTATGGTAAGTCAATCGTTTTTCTATAGAAATGGCGTCGTTTACTATGTTCAAGATACCTTTATGTTGTATACTTAGAATAGTTTGAGTTTAATTTTTATTTATTTTTTCTACTTGGATGGCAAATAAGCATACGGCCCGCCTGATGTTATGCAGTATCCGTAGCCTATGGACGCTTGCAATACCAGAGATTATCACTTGCGTGTTGCACACCCAATTTTTTACCCCTGGGCTTTAAAATGGAAGTAACCCTGGGATAGGAATACGTTTATTTCAAAACGCATCCCTAAATGAGCGCTGGAGACCTGTACTCACACACAGGAATACAACTACACCGCTTCGGGTAGTTACTTGGCTGTGGTCTCCTTCCCCAGTCGGGCTTGCTCACTAGTAAGGTGCCCTACCTCTTTTAAAAGTTCATATTTTGGATATAACCTGTTTTTTTTACTGTGCATCTGTCAATGTCAAAATATTTTTATGTTGGCTGCATTGGAATAAAATTACAATGATATAATTATAAACATTTTTATTGACAGGTATGTAATGTGAATTACCCTACCCTAGTCAGCGAATTGGCCTTAGGAAAAAAGTATGCTGGCATTTGTTTTAATGACGTTCATAAGTATCATTAATTTGATCTAAATGAATAAATGAGTTTGACTTTGACTTTGAATTAAAGCCATTTCCTTTAACAGAGAGCGATATGCATACTCAAATGCCGCAGACGACACAAAAGTGCAGACCGTACTGACAGGGACAGGTAGAACGAGAAGCGGGCGGGTGAACTCAATCATGCCAACTTAACGATTTTGACAGCTCCAAGCGCACAGTAAAATAAAATGGGATATACAGTATAAAATATAATTAATAATAATAATATTTTCAGGACAACTCACACATCGCTATCTGATCCCAAATTAGGCAGAGCCTATACTATGGTAACCAGACAACTGATAAACATACTTATATATTTCTAAACACATACATATTATAGATAAATTACACCCAGACACAGAACAAACATTCGTGCTTATCACACAAAGATTTGTCCTGGGTGGGAATCGAACCCACGACCTCCGGCGTAGCAGTCAAAGTCACTAACCACTAGACCAACAGGCCAGTCAATTAACAATAGTGTAACGTAGTAGGTAATATAACAATAATTTATTTATTTTTATATTTATTATTTTACATACAATTTTAAAATCATCACTGGAAATTGGCAGAAATACTCGCTCTATACATACATATAATATACATCACGCCCATTTACCTTTGGGGTAGGCAGAGACTATGATATACCTATTGCTTCGATACAGTCATATTTTTCACTTCCTCTACATTCATCAACCTCTTTATGCACGGACGTACGCTATATGACTAGGTATTAAACTTTGTTTAAGTATTATACATAGACAAATACATGTGTGACGACACTATTATCAATATTATCAACAAATAATCAAAATCGATAAGGATTTATCACAAATTATCAAACAACGTAAATAACATGACGCGTGTTAGATAAATTTAGTGTGAGTGAAGATACAATATAAAACAAACGTTTAAACAAAATAAAAATGGTTGTGTCGTGTAACATACAATTGGATATGCCTGAAGGAAGCAAAATAATAACTGGAACAACTCTAAAAGGAATCGTGAAATATGAGCTGGATAAAGAAATTGCGTACAAGACTATATCTGTAGCACTCGTTGGCAAAGGAAACTGCACATGGCAACATCGACCTATGATCAACAACAAACCCGCAGATCAAGTCGTCACATATTATGGCAGCGAAACCTATCCAATAGGTAAAATATATTTACTACAAAAAAATAAGAACGACAAAGCTCCAGTAGAGGTCGGTACATACAAACATCCATTTGAATTTAATATATCTGAATTTATTCCACCGTCATTCAGTAGTAGTCTAGGTGAAATAAAATATACCCTTGCAATCAAATTTAAGAAGTTCGGTTTTTTTTCTTTTAATAAGGAATTTAATTATAACATCCAAATATATCCAGCGGTACCAATTACGATTCCTAGTGACCCGATCACTATTAACTTTGATATATCTCTAAATAAACTGTTCACTGATCAAAAAAGGCAAATCAATGTAAAAGTCACAGTTGATAAAGTGTATCTAATACCAGGTCATGCTACCAATATATCTTACATAGTCACTAATGATAGCGATGTTAAACCAAATGTTAAGACTGAATTGATACAAATATCAACATATAGAGATGCTCAGTATAATACGAAAATAGTAGAAAAAGTTGTAGATGAATCTACAGTGAGGACACCTAATATACTTGAAAATAGTGTAGCTAACATGCACAACACATTAACAGTATTTACAGAACGATATACAACAAGAAATTCTAATATAGTGGCAAGGGAATTTAAGCTAAAGTTCACTTTGAAGTTACCGTTGCCTCATTTGAATGCATCTATGGAAGTTCCTGTATATATTGGTGAAAGGAAGGAAGTGCCTGTTGCTATTGCTGAAGTAGCAGAGATGGCAAGACATGAGCCAATTAGAGAAGCACCGCCTACGTATTGGGAAGCTATATATGAAGATAAAAGTTAAGGTTAATTGAGTCATGATGTGTCCATGACAAAAGTTATCTATGATAATGAAGATTAATTTTGCAGCGACTTTCATGCCAGATCTTTACCCGTATCTTTATCTTTTTTGGCAGGCCTGTTAGTCTAGTGGTTGGTAACTCTGACTGCTACACCGGTAGTCGGGGGTTCGATTCCCACCCAGGACAAATCTTTGTGTGATGAGCACGAATATTTGTTCTGTGTCTGGGTGTAATTTATATATAATATGTATGTATTTAGAAATATATAAGAATGTTTATCAGTTGTCTGGTAACTATAGTACAGGCTATGTCTAGTTTGGGATCAGATAGCGATGTGTGAGTTGTCCGGCACGTATTGTTATTATCTAAAATGAATGAAGTGCATTTTACAACGTTATCTGTTAAGACTATCTATTTGTTGTATACAAAGATAAATTACATTATCTATTTTGTGACAAAGTTTTATTTTTGTACATTACGTAGTTGTAGATTAAATTATATATTATTTAAAACTTGTATTTATTATATATTATGTATACAAGGACTTATTATTATGTAGCATTTATTTAATATGTTTGTGAGACGCTCATAGCTAGGTGCACTCGCTGTTCGGTAAACGATCAGCGGGTTAAGCTACCAAGGGCGCGGTACTATAGATGGGTCACCGCATATTGGTATTTCAGCAGAGCGTCTCCGTGCTTCGGAGGGCACGTTAAAAGTCGATCGCGGTCTCGACAGAGGCCTAAATATCAGCGATCTAAATAACTCTGTCACCAGGTTGGCCACTAACCAAACGATAAGAAGAAGAATATATTTGTGTGTCTTTTCCAATAGATGTGGTCGAACCGATTCACCCTTCAAGGTGTTTGAGAGTATTATTTTGTAACGTTGCAAGTTCATCATAGTTTATTTTGTCATTTTATTCATTAGTATTGTTTGGGGCCATCGCGCTTTCAGTATTATGAACTCCTCCCTTTCTGTTTAAATGAGGATGTTGCCAAACTTACTCACTTTCAAGGAAAAAGTTCGTGATATATCGTTACGTAGCAGGTTCATCGTAGATTATCGAATCGAACGAATAATTTTTTTTTATACTACCAAGTAGGCAAACAAACATACGGTCCGCCTGATGGCAGTTACCGTAGCCTATGGACACTTGCAACACCAGGGGTAGCACTCACGCGTTGCCGACCCTTTAGAAACCTTATAACTCCTTTCTTGAAGAACCCCATGCTATAGTCTCTCGGGAAAACCTCGGCAGGGATCTCATTCCACAACCTAATCGTACGTGGGAGGAAATTCCTCTGAAACCGTACGGTGCAGCACGATAGAGGTTCAAAAATATGAGGATGAACTCCTTGTTGGGTAGTCAAGTTTAGACAGGTTCACTCGTCATTAATTAGATAAAAAGTATAACCATCTAGATTGCAAACATGGCGCAAATAAATTGTTTTCTAGATATCTTTATCTACTACATATTAGTGGTAAATGTAGAAGTTCTTATCTGTCTTCCATATATTTATACTCTAAACATCAATAAGAGGCTCGTAGATAAGTATCAGCCGCTCTGATCCATAGATCTCCAATGTGAAGCAAAATTTCCGGGGTATTCCTCGAAGCGCACCTATTTTGAAACGCACCTAACTAAACGCACCTAAAGTATTCCTCGAAACGCACCATTCAGGTGCGGTAAGGAAATAAATAAAAAATACACCGCACCTGAATGGTGCGTTTCGAGGACTACTTTAGGTGCGTTTCAAAATGGGTGCGCTTCGAGGAATACCACAAATTTCCATAGTCGGTCTGTATTTAGGTAACCATTTTTTCTTTTTTTATGGCCAACAAGCATACGGCCCGCCTGATGTTATGCAGTTACCTTGCTATACCAGAAGTATCACTTGCGTGTTGTCGACCCATCTTTTAGACATTAAGATCCTTAGGATAGGAAAACGTTTCTTTCAAAACACGTTTCTAAATGAGCATTGGAGACCTGACCATATTCAAAAAACTTCCTAGTTGCCTCGGAAAGTACAAAAAGCCGTTGAGTTTAGGCCTAATCTCTCTCTGAACGGATGGGATTGTGGTTTCATCTGGCTGTTAGTGAATACAGGTCCTCAGTTCTCATTTTAAAAATAGGTTTTCTTCGCATATGATATAAGATTTTAGGTCAGCAATACACGAATGCTGAATACTTCTTACCATTTGTCGATTCATTTGTTTGTTTACCACAAACTTAGTATGAAAGAATTTAAAATGCCTATTATGAAAAGAAAAGAAGTACCTATCAAAAAACTATCTTAACCTACATTAATTTAATTTAATTTCTATTACTATTTTATATCATTTGGGTGGCAAACAAGCATATGGCCTGCCCGTTATTAAGCAGTTACCGTAGCCTATGGAATTGCAATATCTGAGATATCACTTGCGTGTTGCCAATTGCCAACCCATTTTTTTACACTAGGGCTTTAAGATGGAGTTTCCCTGGGATAGTAGTACGTTTCTTTCAAAACGCATTCCTGACCGCTGAAGACCTGTACTCACACACAGAAACACAACTACACCGCTGTGTGTGGTCATCTGTAAGGTGGAAGTCCTTCCCCAGTCGGGCTTGCTCGCTAGTATGGTGCCGTACCTCTCTTAAAAAGAAATAATTTGAATTTGTACACGTACTCTCTTGATGAGCCCAAATCTATATTATTATTATAAAGCTGAGTTTGTTTGTTTGAACGCGCTAATCTCAGAAAGTACTGGGTCGATTTTTTTTTATTTTTAATTGTGCATTTATCCAGGAAGGCTATAAGCTATATAACATCATGCTATGATCAATAGGAGCGGAGCAGTAGTGAGATATGTTGCAAAATCGGGTAAAATATTCCAAATTACTACGCGGACGAAGTCGCGGGCGAACCCTAGTGTGCTATAAGCTTCACCTGTGACACATCAGCTGCCATGATATCCTCACTATGGTGATTTCACTAGTTCTACGAAACATTTATCGTATCGTTATCGTAATAGGAGTACATTAACGAACACCATTACTGCGAAGTTCTGAAGCAGATATACTTAGCAGCTACTTTTATAGCAACCATTATTTCGAAAGGTTTGTTATTTAACAATTCTGTTATTGTGTAAGTTATTTTTCGAATTTAGGCATATTTGAATGTAATCGAAGATACAAGTTCCTAAGATTTAAATTATCATTTTAAATGTATTACAATCACCCAAAATGTATTTTTTAAAAGAACCAAATTGCTTGTAGGCGAAATGTTTATCCATTAAAGACATCTCAAAGCTGTACGATTACTTATAAAATCGACGGGTCAAAAAATATGTACAGTCAGCAACATACTTTAATCATATTTTTTGATTATTATGCTTATACAAACTCGAATGTAACCAAATAGTAAAGTAACAAGCTTTAAGAGAGGTAGAACACCAAGCTCAAATAAAAACCCAAACAAGCGACCAAGCCTAAATAGGAAAAGACCTTAGAGAAGACCACAGCGAAATAAGTACATATTATAGCGGTATAGTTGCGAAAAAGTGGTACATATGAAAGCGTTAAAGTGTTGGATTGGATCATCACATGTTACAGGTTACCAAGCTCCCAACTGCATAGTGGTATTTTATCTGAACGTCTCTGTGCGTTGAAAGGCACATTAAAAGCTTAACAGTCGTTTGATCACAGCAGAGGCCTGTTAAGATAAAGAATGTAATTACGGAAAATCTTTACCATTAGTACACTCTTACGCCTGTGAGTTAGGTACTGTGAATATTACACCCGCAACATATTATATATATTCATAATAAAAAATATAATAAATTTATCATAAAATAAATTTATCGTGCTGATTGTATTCATTTTTTTCGTGCGTGTTTTACGAAATGTATTTATATTTTTGCCAAAAAGAAATAAATTGCCGCTAGATTTGCATTTTGTCGATGAATTTTCTTTAAACGAATTTCTGTCTGTTCCGTGGGAATTTTTAGAGTTATGTAGCGGTAAATCTGGGAATAAATTAGATAAAGAAGCTCTAAGCATTGTGTAGGCAGCAAAGTTAACGGATGACCTAGATATTATTATATTTATTTCTTTTAGGTTACGTCTTCTTGCTTCTTCTTCAGCAGTGGGACGTTTATGGGTTGAGATGATGATGATGTTGATGATGACGTCTTCTAAATTATACTGATTTTCCTCTACTTTGGTAAAAGCACTGATTATACGTTGTATACAGTTTCTTCTTCACTCAATCTTGTTTATATTTAACAAAAAAAGGGAAGTTAGCACAAAAAACATTGACTCAAGTTTTTTCTACCTTTTTGTTTTTTACAACTTAGCTACATCATTTTTACATAAAATAATATTTCTATTTTTTCATAGACGTTCATGTTTTTATTCCTTAGTTCTTGGGTATGTTTGTGCAAAATATTATTGTTCTAGAAAAAAATATAATAATGAATCCTTAAAACTGGGAATGTCTAAAAATATAAGAAGTTTTATTTGGGTTTTGTGTTTAAGAAAGTTTAATATCAATTTAAAATTCAAATTTATTAGCGAACGATGTGAACGCTCAAAAACTGGGCTTTCTGTTGAGACATTGAAGTAATGAGATAGAAAATTATTTAAATCCAGATTACTGGATTTAAATAAATAGAAAATGAGACTTGATTTGTTCTTCATTCGTTGTGTATATTTTTCAAGTTACTTATATTACTCTCTATACAGTATTGAACTATAAAACTTACCTTATTGTGTACATTTCCCATTTTATACTTACAGATTTAGTAATAATAGCAACCTATATAATGTCCCACTATTAGGCGCGGGTCTCCTCTCCTCTGTGAAGAGAGCTAAAAAGATTTCGGCCTGCTGACCTAATGTGGGTTGGTGGATGACAGCGTAGTAGTAGCTCATAATACAAAATGTAAATTCGATTTGAAACAAGGCCTTTGTCCAGCAGTGGACTGCGATAGGCTGATTGATTGATTGATTGTTTTAATTAGAGATGGGCGTCCACGCTTGTATGGCAGCTCTTTTAAATAATAATATATTTCTTTCAAATAATTTTAGATGCATCCATATTATGTTAGTACAAATAATAATGAGAAATAATAATATTATACCAATTATCAATTATCCTAATATTTTAAAACAAAAACAAGGTTATTCCGTTAGTTCACTTGTCGTATGTAACAAAGGTTGGCGTTTGCCCCATCCAATAATTTTGTATTGGGCAATCGTACCGTCCAGCCAATACTTTCAGAATGCTGTTACTGTTATTTAGTAGACGCTCGCGTATTGATACTATCTTTTTACGCATAATAGCGTGAAAGCCATCTGTACGTGCTTGTGCACACATCAATGAAGCACTGCAGCGTCTTGGGAATCCCATCAGCATCCTGAAAGCATTGTTGTACTGTACACACAGGACGTTGTAGGCTCCTTATAATATTGGTTCCAGAGTCGTTAAAATATTCTTTCGGAAAATCTTAAAGAACAATAAACATTTTCCACATTATTATACTCCGTATGTCACAGACAAAACAGTTTAATTTCGACCCCGAGTTGATTTGTGCGTTAACCCAATACAGTTTACGCTAAGTGCAATCCAATTTATGTGGCTGTCGGGCCCGGGGCCTTTTGTACCTACCACAAATTCTGACCTTATCTATAACTAAGAGTATTTTGTCAAAAATAAGAAGGTTAAATAAGTATCAGGTGCTTAAAATTTCATAAGAATGTTTTGTTTTATTAGAGATAATTGTTCCACACTTATTTACACCAATCTATACTATTTTGATTGTTATAGAGTTTGTAATGTTGTTACAAGCAAAGTTACTTTCGTATTTTTAACATTAATATATCATGACTTTTAACCTCTTTAGTATAAGTAAACCACAATAATGATAACCATGATTTATTGTAAGTTATAAAATTATGTTATCATTAATAAAACTGCAGTTACAAATATATAACGAAGTATCTCTATGGCAAATTTCTATAATGACAAAGAAGAGTCAGACATTCGTGAGTCACAAGCCAATACAATAGTCATAGTCTGCCGCGATAGTGCACAAATAAAGGACGTTGTGGAAAATTTCCTTAAAGAGAATAAAATGGGACTTCAATGTGATATAATATTAAATGAAAATACAGAGTGCTTTAAAAGTGGTGATGAAATTGCAGGAGTATTCAAATACAGTTTTGATAAACCAACAAAAGTTGAGGCCATTGTACTTTCACTCAAAGGTGATGGCCGATGTTCTTGGTCAAAATTAAAAACTCCCAAGAAAGGCGCAGTGTATTCCAGTTCAGAGGAGTACGTAAGTGTAGATGAATTGGTCCAGAGTACAGAAAAGATAATTGAACCGGGTGATTATGAACATTCATTCACGTTTGTGATTCCAAATCATATACCCTCTTCTTTTAGAAACAAATTTTGTGAAATATCGTACAAAATAGTCGCTATCTTTTCGAGAGCTGTACTAGGATTTTTTGATGATTCTAAAACTTTCACTAAACATATCAGAGTTTGTGGCAGTTTAGAACCATATTATACGCAGCCCATAATTTTTGGATTAACAAAACATCCATTCTTTATGCGGCCCAAGAGTAAAAAGCTGTTTTATTTAAAAGTTACACTTGAAAAGACATTTTTTAAGCCAGGTGAAGATATAGAACTAAAAATATCAACAATAAATGACACAGGTATACAGTTAAAGAATGTAACAGCGAAGCTTGTTAGACATTTTATATATAAAATTATTAATACTAAACAGAAAAAGGTAGAGAAAAAAGTTTTGGAAGGATGTGTAGCAAAAGCTACTAGAATAAAAAAAAATATTTCAAATTCGAATATGTATAGTTTTAGTATGGTTAATGAACCCGTATTAAAAGCAGAAATAGATAATATATACTTACAAGCAGGTATAGGAAATGATAATAAGATGAATACAGATATTGAGAACTTGAGTACGCAAAAAGACGATATAAGTCAAGAAAATCTATCCGTACGTACAGATCAAGTTATAAAAAGATTAGGATATGATATTGTAGGCGCAACAAATAATAATATTATTGCAAAAAGTAATGAATTATATTCTAATATAGGTCATATACGCTTATGTATACGTAGATACAATGTACATTTAGAAAATTATATTTTATGCCAAGAAATTTACAATAAAAATAAAGAAGACGTGAATGTGAGTACAGAAATAGATAACGTTAGAGCAGATATCGATGCTATTAAAAGAAGCAATGATAATTTTGAATCATTAAAAAATATAATAAGCTCTAAAAATGATAATGAAAAATCAAAAAGTTATGATAAAAACAAAGAAAATAATAATAATAGTATACACAGTACTAGCAATAGTAACGCACTGGATAATATAAATAAGGAAAAAACTATAATAAACACAGAAATTAGTAAAAATAAAACAGAATACGATCAAGATTCAGATGCTGAAAACGTAAGCAATGGCAAGGATAATGTAAGAATAGAAAAGGAGGAGGAGAACGCAAGAAAAGTAAATAATGTAATAGGCATGGCAAATGATAATACGACTGAATTAGTTTGTGTTGTACCAACAAAACCGGACTTTTGCTCCATACAACATTCGGATATATTCAAAAAGAAATACATGTTAAATGTAACAGCAAAGTTTCCCTTTCCTTACAAAGCTGCTTCAGTACAAATACCTGTAGCAATAGGAGAATTAATGTGTATCGGATCCAAAGAAGAAAAAAGAAATTCTCGTAAATGCACTTCATGGCATTTTAAATTGGCCATATTATCATATCACTAGTTTATATTTTATAAAATTCACTCTCATTCATGTAAATTTAATACAGTTTCCAATCTCATTAAATCAGCTGCCTGCCTGAGTTGGAGGCGCTCATAGCTTGGTGCACTCGCTGTACGATCAGCGGGTTCAGCAACTAAGGGCGCGGTAACCCTATAGATGGGTGACCGAATAGTGGAATTTCATCTGAGCATCTCCATGCTTCGGAGGGCACGTTAATAGTCAATCACGACTGTAAACAGTCCTTAGATCACGACAGAGGCCTAAATTTGGGCGATCTAAATAACTCTGTCACCAGGTTGGCTACTAACCAAATGATAAGAAGAAGAAACTGCCAGCCATTAAAAATGCCATAAAACTGTCCTAGTAATTATGAAGATTACCCGTATAAAAATACAGATAAAAAGCGTTTTGGTTATTGGTTCCAGAGTCGCTAAACAAGTCAATGGTCATTCATTTGATGATATCTTTTTTTGCTTTTCTATTCTCCAAATGAGTACCTAGGCTAAGGATATGTCCCCACAACCAATTTAATCCAGCTTAATTCGCTAAGCCTATTGCCAAAATACTGAGAACAATTATTATTATTTAAGATGATTTATTTAAAAAGTACCAAAATAATAGCTAGTATAGCAATAACGCGTGAATCAAATTCGCCTTTTACAATCACTCAGGCGCTTTAACAAAATATGCGAAAAATGGTCCTACTGCATATTTACTCGATATTTTTGCAGTAAATTAGGCACTATCTTCGTATATTTACTTACTAATATTGTTAAGGTCTTTTATTAATTAGAACATTTTATGGTTCTGTATTTTATAGTTTAGGCGGCGTACGCCAAATAAGGAACTTTTTTGGACGATTTTTTACACCTTGGGTCCGAAAAACCCAAATATCCCTACTTTTTCTAAAATAAAATATAGCCTATGTTGCAGATAATGAAGCTTTCTAATGGTTTTTGAGTTTATCCATTACAAACAAACAAAAATACAAATCTTTCCTCTTTATAATATTAAATAAGTATAGACATACAACTATAATCACAGGTTTACCTAATACAATAGTGAAGTTACAAACTACATATATAACATATTATTAACTTAATAGATATTTTGTAATTCTTGGTTTATTCTTCAATTGTTAGTTAATAGCTTAATAATCGAGGCAATGCTTTTGCGATCGAAAGATGTTGAGTTTAAATTCCATTTAATGTAAATCTATACCTAGCAAATTAAAGTTAAAATTTTTAAATTAATATTAATACATAACTACATGTCATCTATGTAATTTAATAAATTACATTAAAATATAAAATGAAGAAGTGGTTTCTTTGATTGTTAAACCCCAGGCACGTTAAGGATAACCCCAGCTCTTAGAAGTTTTCCAAAAATACCAATGTGTGATACATTTATAACCTGTAGCGGGAAAATATTATAATTATCACTGCGGTTCCGTATGTTCTGTGGCGGCTCTCGTATCTCACGGGAAGTCTAGTTCAAAGGGAAAATGTGGTAGCTTAATTACAGACTTCAAACAACTGTACGTATAAAATGCAGAATGTTGACTAAGAATTTATTAGACATAAATTAACAGTCTTCATCATCTCAATTCATAAACGTCTCACTGCTGGGCACGGGTCTCCTCCAAACATTTGGAGGGTTATTAGCCTACTATACCACGCTGGCCAGACGGGTTGGTATAGGGTTTTGTTTCGAGTATTCTCTCTTGCGGTGGATATTGTCTGCTTGACTTACTCCCTTGGTCGATTTTTACGACACCCTCGGGACGGAACGGGGTGGTGACATTTGTATTCTTAATCCATCACCACATGGACCGTTTACAGTCTTATTATTGTGAAATTGTATTTATCTGCTGCATTTTCGCCGCTTAACTTGAATTATATAATTTACATACCAACAAAGTCATCTTACAGAAATAATATAATAATTTCGGTTATAAGGTATAAGGTTTAATGATAGGAAGCAGTTGCCGTAGCCACAGCTAAACCGGCTGTATAAAGAGAATTATATATCATGTCAGCTTGCAACTACGAGTATATGCAAAAATGACATCTTTCTGTCGCTCTGTTTTTATTCACTAACTAGGGGTCACCCGCGACTTCGTTCTCGTGGTAATTTGGAATATTTCTCCCGATTTTGCAACAAATCTCACTACTGCTCCGCTCCTATTGATCATAGCGTGATGTTATATAACCTATAGCCTCCCTGGATAAATTCACTATTCAACAAAAAAGATTTATTCTAATCGAACCAGTACTTTCTGAGATTAACGCGTTAAACCAAACAAACAAACTCTTCAGCTTTAAAATATTAGTATAAATACATAGTGTATTATTATATTTGTGCGACAGGTAGATGTGCTTTTTTCTAGATCATCATCATCATCTCAACCAAAAAACGTCTACTGCTGGACATAGGCCTCCCCGAAGGTTTTCCACAACTCTCGATTCTGAGCCGAACTTGTCCATCGGTTGCCCGCAACCTTTACCAGGTCGTCGGTCCACCTTGTTGGAGGCCTGCCCACGCTTCGTCTTCCAGTTCGTGGTCGCCACTCTAGAACCTTTCTGCCCCAACGGCCATCAGTTCTGCGAGCTATGTGCCCGGCCCATTGCCATTTAATGGGTGCAATTTTTTGAGTTATGTCGGTTACTTTGGTTTTTTTCTAGATAACTATAGTAAAAAGAGGACTCATAAAGTAAATAATTAGTAAGTCTTTTTAATGATAGTTTGAATATACAAATCGCTAAGCCGTATTTGCCGCAGGTAAAAGTTGTTCCAACAGTTCTAATCTCTTAGCTACGATGGGATTGAAAATCAACAGTCAGAAGCAACAAGAAAGGAGCCGTCGAATGCAGTACAGCGGTCACGTCATAGATAAATCACAGAAGTTAAAGTTTCAACTGACTTCATGATCTAATCGTTAGTGACCCTGAATGCTAAGCCTAGAGATTGTGGGTACAATTCCCACCCAGTACAAATATTTGTTTAATTAGATTTTTGGATTCTTACTTAGAGACAAAAATGTGAATTTAGTTGATTTATTTTAGTTGATAGTCTAGCTTAATCGTATAAATCTCCTTAAGGTATAGATAGATAGATAGAATATTCTTTATTGTACACCAAGCAAAAAATGCAACAGTATAAAATATCAGTTTGATGTAATAGTTAGCTGCTGTACAATGGGCGGTCTTAGCACTAAAAGCGATCTCTTCCAGACAACCTTTGGATGGATTTTAAAGAGTAAGGTAAGGTAGTTTGTGGTGTACTCACTATATAAATACTATACAATACATATATTATATCCTTACTAATATTATAAATGTTAAAGTTTGTGAGTATGGATAGATGAATGGATGTTTGTTAATCTTTCACGTAAAAACTACTGAACGGATCTCGATTAAATTTGGCACAGAGATAGATTATAGTCTGGAATAACACATAGGCTACTTTTTACAGCGATAACCGACATCCACGTGGGCGGAGCCGCGGGCAACTGCTAGTAAGATATAATTATAACACTAATACATATATAATTTATCAATATATATGTATAAAAATATTATAAGCATTATTTAAGTAACAGATAGTGCTATTTAAACATACATTTAAATGTAGTCAGAGATTGAGTGCGTCTTATATACCTACGTAGATATATATAAACAAATATACCAATTAACCTTTTATAATCAAGAACGGTTAATTAGCTACGTATGTATGTAACGTACGTATATCCCGAATAATTAGTTTTCATTATTTTCAATATACAAATGATTCATTATTTACGTTAACAGTGACACAAATACAAACAAAACTAGTCTACAAATTTATGTTGACGTCACAGCAATACGATTTGCCTGTTTTAAGTGATTTCACGTGCGTCACTAGCGACGATTATAACCAGTCGCATATGGCATTTAAATAACATAGTGCGCAACTTGTAGGAAGGAGTCTTGGTTTTCCTTTATGCATATAATATATTCATGGGGTTAACACATTAGTATTTCTCGATTATTTAAAAGTAAAGGACGTGTTGTTAAATTCACCAATAACGATGGGGCTCGACTGTCAAATATTACTGACGCCACCAACAGACGGCATTTACAGAAGTGGACAATCGGTCACAGGAACTCTCAAAATAAATAAAAACGATACAGCAATAATTGAAAAAATAAATATACATTTTTCTGGAAAACTTAAAGGAAAGCACAATACATTTGAAAGTGATTACGATAGAATAAGTAAAGAACAGTTTGTGTTATTATCTCATAATGTAGCAGAAACTTTGGAAGAAAAAGATAAGATTAAAAAAGGTATTTATGATCATCCATTCGAATTTCAACTGCCTGAAGATCTGCCATCTTCCTACAGAGACAAATCGTGCATAATATCATACAAAGTTATTGTGGAGTTAACCGTAGCTGGACTTTTTAATAGCAAAAGAATAGAAACTGAAGTACCTGTTTATGGTAAAGTAAAACGTTGCTCAGCACAACCTCAAACATATGGATTAACCAAAAACCCGTTTCCTTCAAACGACCCAATAGATTTACATATAGAAATTAAAAATACATTTCTGTCTGCTGGCGATAATATCGAATTGAGCTATTTAATTAACAATGAAGCAAAAATACCTGTAACTGGAATCAAAACCAAATTAATACTAGAAACTGCTTATAAATATGATGATAAACATAAGAAGGTGCAAAGAAAAGACTTGAGTTCAGTAGAATCCCCAGGAGCTAAAGAGCACAGTGAAACTAAAATAAATTGTATTCTGCCGACGTTACCAGATTTGTTCACCATTCAACACTCCAAATTCTTCAGAAAAGATTACAAAGTGATTGTGACAGCAACGTTCCCGTTTCCTCATAGAGATGCATCGGTGGAAATTCCAGTGGTTATACAAATGGGAAATACTTTGCCACAAATGGAAGTAAATGGCACACATAACGCTTTAGGATTTCTTCCGTACTTGAATGCTGTTCTTAGACCATTTGTTTGATAATTGTAGACAAAGAGACAATTACTAATAATAATCAATAAAAGACTTCAACAAAAAATTGTGATTGTGTGTTAAATTTATTTGCCATGTCAAATTCAAATTTGTGTATTTGCCAGAAACAGATGATAATAATTACTATATTAGTTCAGTATATTCTACCATAACAATGGAGTGCAAAATATTTTATATTATAGTTTAACAACCTACAATACATACTAGGAAAATCGAAATAATTTTAAAGCATTACACAAATTTATGAAAAGTATGTACCTATTTAGATAAAAAATTAAGATTAAATAAATTACATCAACTTTGAACATTATTATGTATTAAATAATTGTATTATATTGTATATTTTAATGTCATATAATCGTTGAGGTTGTAAAAGCAATTATCTAGAAGCCATTCCGTCAATTTGGTCTCAAACATTCTTTAAATTTATTCGGTAATTTGTTATTAACCTTAAGAGCAGCAACATAAGAATTTATTTTAAAGATTTCTAGATGACATTGGGGTTCATACAATTTATACTTATTGTTAGGGATTACATCTCTTTTTGATACTAGTGATTTAAGTTCAAAGTATTCCGAATGTTGTCTAACAAATATACAGACTTCTCTAATATACCTACATGCAGTCTAGTGGCAAAACGCATAATCTATAATATAAATATGAATCGCTGAATGTGTTGCCGTGGACCGCGACGGGGCCCGTGAAATAAAAGGGCCTCTGTCTTTTCAAGAGCCACCCTAAGCCCCAGCGCCCCAATCCGCCTGACCACCGGAGAGACCCCGTGGTGGCCAGGTGCGCCGCATCTTCGAACGACCCCGAGCTGTGACCAGCGTGTCATCGGCACAACATGCGTCCATAGGCTACGGTAACTGCTTAACATCAGGCGGGACGTATGCTTATTTGCCACCCGAGTAGTAAAAAAAAGATGTTTTATTATTAACATTTAAGTTTTATCATAGAATTATAAACAGTACTTATGTAGTTAATTGATTGGCCTGTTGGTCTAGTAGTAAGTGACCCTGGCTGGTAAGCCGGAGGTCGATGTCCGATTCCCATAGGACAAAACTTTGTGTGATTCATAAATGTTTTTTCCAAGTCTGAGTGTAGTTGGTGCCCGTGAATGATATATTTGTAAAGTCCCCCGCGATACAGGGCTTGTTCCCTAGTGACGGGCTTTAGACTATTTGTATTTAAATTTATATAGATACTGATATTTATTATTGTATTGAATAAATTATGTGAAATAAATGTGTTATAATATTTCTGTATTAGGGATTACTGACTATAGTCTATTTCACATAGCATTGGTACTGTGACGTTTGACATTTAAAGATAAAGATATAAAAAAATATTTAATCTATGTCTAACCAAAAGGATTATTCTTCTTTTTCTTAACGTGTCGATGGCAATCTAAATTGTGTCGGCCCAGAACCTAGCTACGAGTTTTGCATTTTCAGTAGTGTCCATAAGCTCCTCTAAGGTGCAGGTATCAGGGCACGCGGGACATGATAGCAAATGCCCGATGGTGTGTGTCTCAGTACCACATTTACACTCCAAGTTGGAATCGTCAATAAATCCCCACCTGAGCAGGTGATTAGGCTTATTGATTGATCAAACTCACTCATCAAAAATAACAACTTTCCAATCCTAGATTTCCTAATATTCCATTCCATATCCACTATCACTTCTATACCCTATGTTAAAAGAAACTTTAATATTGTCGACCTTTTGTATAAGTGAATATTATTTGCTGTTAAATATCTTTTAAGGTAACTCTTGTAATGACCTCCACGATACAGGCTATAAAGCTTAGTGTGGGGCTCAATGCTCATATTCATTTTTGTTTAATGTATTTGGATGAATAAACTTTATCTTATCTTAGTATTTAAGCGATATGTTTAAATTCAATCGTCTTTAATTTTCATTGATATTTATTTTCTGTCTAACGTCACAGTACCCATACTATGTGAAATATACTATAGGTACTGATATGTCATGTGTCGGAGGTGAAATAGGAGTAGGTTAAAAAGTACATAAGACAGCCTAGGAATAGACGGAATAGAAATAACCTATTCTAAACTCTATCTTGTAACCTAACCTACTTACAAACAATCAGATATTGTATTTAAAGGTATACCTATAAATAAAAATCCATAACCGGTAAATATAAATAATTTACAATGTTATCTTTTTATTCCTTTTTTCTTTAAAAAATATAAACTGTATTTTAAATATAAATTGTAAAATAGTCACTTATACATACTAAGCAAATGTTAACACAATTATAGAAGAGCGAGGTCTCCTGGCACAGGTATTTCTTTACTTAAAAGAAGATCTCAGCAACCATGTTATATGTAGTGTGTAATAGTTACTGAAATAAAATATTTTTCATTTTTCATTTTCATCTTGGAATCAAACCCACTACCATAGCGCCATTGAACCAAGTAGTGTGCCATATATGTATTTATTGTAGTAAATTTATTATGAACATTATTTTAAAGGCAACCTCCCACACTTCGGGTCAATCCATGTCTTGCTTATCTTTTTTTTTCAAAAACAACTCCCGCACTAGAGAACAAGCTCTGTGTTGCGGGGGACTTTACAAACATACAATTAACGGACACAAATTACACCCAGATTCAGAACAACTCTTTGTGGGTCACACAAAGTTTTGTCCTGTGCGGGAATCGAACCCACAACCTCGTGCACAGCAGGCGCATACTGCGACCACTGACCCACGGCAAGGCAGTCAAAAATATACACTACACGGACACAAATAACATTCAGACACACAAACAAAGGTTTTTACCATGTATGAATACTATGGTCCAGTTGTTAGTGGCCCTGGCTGCTAAGGGTTGTGGGTTCGATACCCACATAGGACCAAGCTTTGCTTTGTGTCATAAAATAATGTTTGTTCCAAGTCTGGGTGTAATTTGTTAACAAGAATTGTATGTTTGTAAAGCCTCCGCGTAATTTGTAAATTTCCGTGTGGTGACGGATTAAGAATACAAATGTCACCCCCTCATTCCATCCCGTGGGTGTCGTAAGTCGACTAAGGCAGTAATTCTGGCAGGCAATATCCACTGCAAGGGAGGGAAAACTCGAAACAAAACCTTATACCAACCCGTCTGGCCAGCGTGGTATAGTAGGCTATTAATCCTCCAAATTTATGGAGGAGATCGGTACCCAGCAGTGGGACGTTTATGGGTTGAGATGATGAAAGCCCCTGCAACATAGGGCTCGTTACATAGTGCAGGAGTGGTCTTAAAACATAATTAGATACTTATGTATTAACAGATTAACAGAGAACAGATTTCTGTTCATATAACTACTCATAGGAATATAACATGTTGTTTAGAGCAGTTCCTTATATTTACATGAGTACCAAATACATCAATAATTTCTTGACATTCCCAAAGGAAATTGGGAAAATTCCACGCAGCCAAGGTCCATTAGCGGGTCCGGTCAAGATTTTTTTTATATAACTTTCATAACAAGCATACAGCCCGAATTATGGTAAGCAGATACTGTAGCTTATGTACACTTACTACCCGAGGAATCACTTGGACTACATATAATTTTAACATTAGTGTTCTTTAATGCAGTTGATATCCCTGGGATAGGAAAACATCCCTAAATGAGAAATTTAAAAAAATATATTGCACCGAACTTCAATAAAAAACGTAAGTGAGGATTAAGAAAGTATATTTAGATTAAAAAACTCGTTATTGTATACCTATTACATGTAAATTACATATGTAAGGATTGTAATAAATGCATTATGCAACGTAAGATGTTTAAAGTTCAGGATAAAAATGAAGTCAAAATCAACCAATAATTTCGCGATAAAATGTCCAGAATATTTTTTGTCTTTGTGCCAAATTTCTGCTAGATCTATTCAGCCGTTTTAGCGTGATTGAGTAACAAATATTCATACATCCCTCTATCCATCCAAACTAACTTCCCGGTACCTATTTTTCATATTCATCTAATACCTACGCATAAAAAAGCATCGCAAGGCAATTTTTGCCATCTCCATTTTTATCGACGAATTAGTCAGGGATAGCATTACAACTGTCCTTCAAAACTTATACTATGTTAATATTTTTAGACTGTTATAAATGCGATCTTGTATTTAATATCTAATAATGCTTTGATTTGTCCGTGTGGTGACGGATTAAGAATACAAATGTCACCACCCCCTTCTATCCCGAGGGTGTCGTAAGAGTCGACTAAGGGAGTAAGTCTAGCAGACAATATCCACCGCAAGAGAGGGAAAACTCGAAATAAAACCCTATTCCAACCCATCTAGCCAGCGTGGTATAGTAGGCTAATATCCCTCCAAATGTTTGGAGGAGACCCGTGCCCAGCAGTGGGACGTTTATGGGTTGAGATGATGATGATGAATGCTTTGATCATTCATTTTCCTTGTATATGGGAATTCTTAGTGACGTCACTAATAACCTGTAGAACCAGTTTGTGAGATTCTCTATTAGGTATTGCATAACTCATTCACTCGGTGTTCACGTTTATTTACAAACCCACCAGTGTGCCGCGACTTGCTACAGATAGAGGCTGTTTCGCAATTTATACCTCTAAGCGGTCAAAATGGGACTCTACTGTCAAATTCTATTGGCAGCGCCTCCAGAAGGTGTATACAAAAGTGGTCAACATGTGAAAGGAGTACTGAACTACAATTTGAATAAGCAGACGTCGTTTCAATCCATTGTCGTCAAATTTGAAGGTAAAGCCAAGTGCAAATGGTCAACAAGTTCTGATGACTCGACGACTTATCACTTTGGCAATGAAAAATATATATCTATGACCAAGAATATAACTCAAATAACAGGATACCATTTAGCTGCTGGTATTCACAGCAATGCTTTCGAATTTTATGTGCCAGAAAATATCCCGTCTTCTTTCAAAGACAAGACATGCACTATAACATACAAAATTATTGCCAAATTTTCTAAATCTGGAATCTTTAACAAGGATAAAGAATTTAAAAAAGAAATAACAGTTTACGGACACTTACAACCTTGCTCATCGCAACCATTGATATTTGGATTAACGAAAGATCCATTCTCTATAACTTCAACAGGCAAGGTATATTTAAAAATAGAAATTGAAAGAACATTCTTAATGCCGGGAGAAAATATAAATTTGAAATGCTCAATAAAGAATGACTCAGATCTAACAGTGTGTGGTGTTAAATCAAAACTGATAACAGAAATCACATATAAATCTAATAAAGGCACTCAGCAAGTTCAGAGAAAAGGTATTGATGAAAGTACGGTCAAATCTCCAGGAGTCAAAGAAAATAGTATAATTAGTTACAATTACAAGGTGCCAACACTACAACATTTATACTCTATACAGCATTCAAATGTTTTAATAAGGCAGTACAAACTAAGTGTGACAGTAAAATTACCATTTCCTCATAGAAATGCTTCGGTAGAAATTCCTGTGGTAATAGGCGAAGGCTATAACAAAGTGAATTGGCAAAATACGTATCGTGAGAGACATAGGACTTATTATTATGATGACGGTGGTAATTACATTGAATATTAAGAAAGAAGTATTAGTGTATCAAGTTATAATAGTATCGCGGCATTTTAGAATTAAAGCCCGCTATGATGACGAACAGGACGTAACGGTAGGACACAGTAAAATATCCATAAAGATGTAATCTATACTTATCCAATGAAGATAGAAGAAATGACGCTGTAGCGGCCGACATAGAGCGATACCATGGAATGTCTCGACGTAAATTATTCTCAAGTGTTCTCTTCAAGACAAGTCCAAGGAAAGACAAGTGCGAGGAGTATTATAATAGATTTAATGTTTGGGTTCAATTAAATAATTTGCCGTAGGCGGTACATGTTATTCTATCCTGTCGATGAGCACCCGTACTATTGTAAGTAATCATAACTTATCATTTATAATGTACTAGGGGTCGCTCGCGACTTCGTCCGCGCGGTAATTTGGAATATTTTCCCCTATCCTGCAACATATCTCACTACTGCTCCGCTCCTATTTATCATAGCGTGATGTTATATAGCCTATAACCTTCCTGGATAAATGCACTATTCAACAAAAAAAAGTTTTTTTTCTAATCGAACCAGTACTTTCTGAGATTAGCGCGTTCAACCAAACAAATAAACAAACTCTTCAGCTTTATAATATAGATTTTGTGTAATAAAAGACAGATATTCAATAACACAATATAGCATTATTTTTAATATAGCTGCACAGTAAGGTAAACATAAAAATTATAAATTAAATGTTTTCCTTATTATATTCCTATATTAACCTGTTTATTGAGTAAAACTATGCGTCAGAGAACCTACTGTAATTTCAAAGTAAAAGGAAACTAATTACATTAATATACTGCGCAGTACACCGCGATTTGCCATAAACAACAGTCATACCGTGTGTCACTTTTTCAAAATGGGATTAAAATGTAAAATCCTACTTACAGACGAAAAAAAGTTCTACAGAAGCGGTCAATCGGTTACAGGAATACTTAACTATACGTTAGATAAACCGACAGAATTCGAATCCATTACTATTTCACTCAAAGGTGATAGCATTATCGATTGGCAGGAATCAAATAGTGATTTATCAAGTTCATATCAAAGTGTGACTGAAGAATATGTATCATTGCACAAGAATATCTTACAAGGAAAAGAAAACAAAATGCAAGCAGGTGATTATACCGTACCGTTTGAATTTATACTTCCAGAAAACTTACCTACCTCAAATAATGATGCTTGTCGAATATCGTATAGAATTATGGCCGCTTTTATAAAAGCTGGATTACAAAATAACACAAAAGAAGTTGTAACAGAAATACCAGTTATTGGTTATTTAAAACCATATTCAACAAAAACTGTAGTGTATGAATTAACCAAAAAACCATTTTCTTTAAAGTCAAGACAAACAGTGATATTAGAAGTGAAGATTGAAAAGACATTTCTAAAGCCTGGGGAAAATATTAAACTTGCGTTCACAATTAAAAATGATACTAATGTACCTATTAATAGTATTAAAACTAAACTTGTTTATGAAGATATTTATATGGCAGGTAGTAGGCAGAAAGTAGTACGGAGAAAAGCTATTGAGGAAAGTATAAGAGAAACATCAGGAATTAGAGCGAATAGTATTGCCAAAGTAATGCGTATTGTACCTACGCTACTAAATTTTAATTCTATACAAAATTCCAAGATATTCCAAAGAGATTTTAGAGTAAAAATTACAGTGATGTTTCCGTTTCCTCATAAAGATGCATTTATGGAAATACCAGTAGTTATCGGAGAGCAACATTTATCACCTGAAGTTGAGAATACACAAAGTGATCAGGAGTTCTTTCAGTTTTGTGAAACAGTGAAATATGTGCAAACAAATGTCTGACCTAAAGTGGTCTACTAGCTTCTCACAGTGAAAGAAAAACCAGTTTACGCTAACCTGCCATAATTAGGTCAAGGTTATTAGACAGTATTATAGATGGAAGTCTGACACATCCATTCGAAATGGTTACGTCTTAAACTGCAGATTGTAAAAAAGCTTTAAAACAATAGTTACTTAGTAAATAATATAGGTATATTTTTTTTACATATAATTACATAATGTAGCTGATAAGTGCATGGATAAAAAGCAATTTTGAACTTGGAGCATTACCATAAAGTCCTTATAAATCTACCGGCTCTAGCTGTTACCACTTTTCTAACTAGTCTATGTTATTTTATATGTCGCACCCGCAGGAGAATAATGACTTAAGATGAGTTACGCCTGTATTGCAATTTTCATCTTGTGCTTTATACAGTTAAGGTTCAAAATTGTCAAATGACATTTCTCACCTTACGCCTATTTTCCACTGATGGTGCGATATGTCTGTTTGTGTTGTGTTTTTTATTGTACGTAAAATGTATAAATAATAATAATAATTCTTTAGATGTCAATTTTATTACTATTGACTATAATGACGTCATTGGCCCTGTTATTTTCTTATATCGTTTGTATCCGTACTTATATTGAAAGTACCGTTAATAAGATAACATTCCTTCAGTTTAATATAATTGTACTAATGTGTTTATGAATTGAAAATTGTATTTATTGTTTGTGAAGTGTTAAATAAGAGAGAGAGAGAGAGAGAGAAAGTGTTTGCAACACCAATATTTATTATTCGGTCTATTTTGTAAGAGAGCAGAGAGAGAAATTAGAGATAATAGCCAAGTAGGACAACTTGTAAAAAAAATTATATACGAGTAATATAATAATTAGTTTATAAGAAAACATCCATTAATAATTATAAGTGTATGATATTATTGCAACATTTTAATTAACGAGTCAATGTATAATATATTTTTAATATTATCCTGTTATATATTGTACGAAGGAAATTCATTGACGTAATTAACATTCTTGCTATGATTAAAATTCTAAATCACAAAATGTTTATGATTTTTTTATTAATTTTCCTTATTGTATTCTGATATACAATCACATCTTTTTGCCCCAAAAAAGAAATCATATGTGTTGTTTACATTGCTTTCTGTTACAGGGATACTAGGTACATCTAAAACCCGGGTGTTCAAAGTTTTTTTTTTTTCATTTATTTCGGATTATAACCTACTCCATAGTGTTTCAGGTCGGCAACACGCATGTGATACTTCTGGCATTTCAATTGTCCGGAGGCTAGAATAACCCGATTTTTTATTACTGTGCGATTGGGGCTGTCTTAATCGTTACGTGAGCATAATTGATATCATCCGCCCGCTTTCCTTCCTACGATCTGCACTTGAGTCGTCTGCGCTACTTAAATATCCATATCGGTGCCTTTTATTCACATTACTGCATATACCTATTAATCAAATTGATTAAAATTATCATTGGAATTTCGTTTTATTGCAGCTGACTTGGCAATATTTTGATACTAGTTGTTGCCCGTGGCTCCGCCCGCATGTATGTCGGTTATCGCTGCATATGGCCTATGTGTTATTCCAGACCAAAAATCAGGTTATAGTAACTGCTTACCATCAGGCGGGCCGTATACTTGTTTGCCACCTCAGTAGTATAAAAAACCTTTATAACATTTTTGGAATTACTCACAAACCATCTGATCACAAACGTCTGTACGAAGACAACCAGACATGTTTCCAAATAAATACTTATCTTCTTATATTTAAAAATTAATCCCTATTTTACTTTGTCACGGCATCATGCGTGAACGGCTAGACCGATTTCAGTAATTCTTTTTTGTTGTGTTTGTTATTTGACAGGAGAAGGTTTTTATGTAAAAAAAAAAGAAAGTAGCGCTGAAAATAGTTTAACCCGGACAAAGTCGGAAAGGGCCGCTAGTTATAGATAGATAACACCCAAACACAAAATTAATAATCGCGTTCATTACACAAAGATTTGTTATGGATGGGACTCGAACCCAGGAGCTCTAGCAAGGTCACAAAAAAACAAAATGTTTATTTCGTTAACAAGTACACTAACAAGTAGAGTAGGCTAATATTTAACCGATATAATAATAACCATTACAATCCCACGCCTCTTTACGAACTAAAAAGGTATACACCTACACACACAATAGTATAACAATGACTTAACAATAATAGCTTCTGTTTAGAAAGAGAGAGAGAGATAATAACCGACTGGGAAATTACCCGACTTGTACGAACGAGGTGTTAGTTCGATCCAGGTGACAGTACTGACGTAAAACTCACTAATCTAATGATTTACCATCTATTTACGGTAAAGGAATACATTGTGAGGAAACCCACATATCTTAGAAAATATTCTAAAGGCATGTCTGATACATTAACCCGCACTGGGCCAGCTTGTGAAGATAAAGACCTTAAGGCTTGTGATATCGCCAACGACCTTGAGCATTTGGGCGAAGCAAACACGACCTAATTCTCTAGACGACCGCGGAGATACAAACAGATGTACTTTTTGAATGGACGTCTTATTAATTTTTAATAAATTAAAATTTTAACTTATTCTAAATAATATATCATCATCATCATCTCAGCCGAAAGACGTCCACTGCTGGACATAGGCCTCCCCCAAGGTTTTCCACAACTCTCGATCCTGAGCTGACCTTGTCCATCGGTTGCCCGCAACCTTTATCAGGTCGTCGGTCTAAATATAACATAACCAAATTATAGGTGTATGTTTTCTTCAAAAATTGTTTTATTTTTCGTATTATTTGATAAAAATTGAAGTCACAAAGTGGTTACATCTAAATAATTTGGTGCTGATTCGATGATTTTTTACAAACTATTTAAAATTACTATATAATTTATGACTATTTAATCATATTATGAAACACATCTTGTAGATTAATACTGTATTTTTTGGCAGTCATTTGTCTATAAATGCCAACAAAAAAAGGTTTCATTTACACCTCTTTTTCATCACTTTTTGAGAGAGGGGCCTCTCTCTGCTCTTTTAATAGAAATGGGAGATCCGTGTCCAGTAGTGGGACATAGGTATATGAGCTGATATTCTTACCTACTATCTATAACTTAAACTATTTATTTCAAACAATAGTCAACACTTCCACACAATCACGTACCTAACAATATAGCTGTTGATACAAAATAAAACAGGTTATTTGTTTTTATACGGTTTTCCTGTTTCTTATTTGATTAAACGACTTTGAGCTTTAAATCGCACAAGATAAGATATAAAGTCGGATGAAGTTAATGTTATAACCTGTTATGGTTTAGTTTTTATAACAGAATGGAAATATTTATAGTTTACAAACAAATGTGAATTGTTTGTTTGAAATATAAACAAAGAATTCCCAGCCTCGATACTTCTATGAGTAACGAATCCATATTACACTGCGTCTATAACTATTACGACGTATTAAGGCCCCTTTCTCAAAAAAAATGATGGGAAAGAGGTGTAAATGAAACCATTTTTGTTGGCATTTATAGACCAATGACTGCCAAAAAATTCGGTATTAATTTACAAGATGTGTTTCATAATATGGTTTTGCCATAAATTGTATAACAATTCTCAATAATTTGTAAAAAAATCATCGAATCAGTACCAAAATATTGAAATATAACCACTTTATGACTTATATAGTTTGGTAATGTTATATTTAGAATAAGTATGCATTTCTATTTATTATAAATTTATAGGTTTATCCAAATTATTGGGATGTAACCACATTATGACTTCAATTTTTATCAAATAATACGAACAAAAAAACAATTTTTGAAGAAAACATACCTATAATTTCGTAATGTTTGTTTTCGTAAGAATAAGTATGCATTTTTAACCGACTTCAAAAAGAGGAGGTTATCAATTCGTGTGTATTTTTTTTTTTTTTTTTATGTTTGTTACCGTATAACTCCGTCATTTATAGACCGATTTGAAAAATTCTTTTTTTGTCTGACTGGACATACTTCCAGTTTGGTCCCAATATCATCAAAAGAAAGTTCTGATGTTAGGATCCATGAGGAATTGAGAGAACTCCTCAAAAGTTATAGGCACTCATATAGCAATTTCAATATTTTTAACAACTAATCAATCATTTGCATTCAGAAAGTGTAATTTGGTGAAGTAAAACTGATGAAGAAGACCACAGATGGCCATCTGAACTTTTCAATAATAAGTATTTTACTGATGGCTATTAGATAAGTTTCGGTTATTGTTGCTAAGCAACTATTAATAAGAAATAATGACGTGAATGAATTGAGCGCGGATTGCACAGATTAAATATTGCTTTTAATACCTACTTGACCTGTGTTATGCCCGACGCTCAGTCGATTTTATTCGATTGTAACAAACAAATATTTGAAAATTTTACAACTTGCCGTACTGAAGTCAGTTTTTTTTTGTTAAAATTATAATTTATTATAAATTTATAAGACGTCCATTCAAAGATCCCCGATGTTCGTATCCCCGCGCTCGCCTGGAGAATTAGTACGGGATGAGTCGTGTTCGCTCCGCCCATATGCTCAAGGTCTTTTGCAATATCCCAAGTCTTAAATGACAGCACTTCCTTGAAGATCTTTGGAAACACTACTCACCAGCAAATCACAACATTTAGAGGGCCTACCATGATGTGTTAACTTCTCAGATGCCAGCTGACCAAACACTATAGAAAATACATTGTGTCTCGCGTAGATTTGCATTCCGGTATTCGAACGAATTAAACGTGAGTCAATCAATCGAGAAACAGGAATAGAGCTATACAAGTTATATCTCCGTCTCTTTTTCGCGGTCGAACAGCTTACGTTTTAATACGTACGCTGTACGCCAGGTAATATTTTGCATTATTCTAGATGGTATTCTTCTGTGGGGAGGATGTACTTCTCACAAAACATATGATCCTCTAACAGACTGTTACAGAAAAGAAGCAAGAAAGAGCTCGGAATACCATTTTAAAATAAAAAAATGACCAACTATAAACAATATTTCTAAAGGTAATTAGCAGCTGATTGCATCAAGTCTGAACTTGTAATTTTTGGTTTCTCTAGAATGGAAATACCAAATTATAAATTGTATTTGCGCAATACGTCATACAAAATGTACGAGAGGTAAGAAAAAACGTAGACCGTGATTATAAAATATATAATATGACTCATATTCTGGCATATAACAAAGAGTCATTGCATTATTATGAGATACATAGTTTCATACTGCATGGTTGGTTCAGTGGCTTAAGTGGTTACCTTTCCATTTACCACTGCGTGGTGTGTTGTGGATTCGATCGGACACGGGACAAAAAATTGTGTGATCCACAAATGGGTCGAGGAGGCACTCGTCAGTTTCTTTAACTCGCCAGTTTCTGTAACTGGTAAGTTTCATAGTTTCGTCAATTTTAAGTCATTCGTGAACTAGTCAGTTTCCTTACTCGTCAGTTTTTTTAATTCGTCAAGATATCGCGACTGTGCTTTGTATCCGTTAATTGTACGTTTGTAAAGTCCCCCGTGACACAAGGCGGTCCCATAGTGCGGGAGCTGTCTTTAAAAAAACATAATAATTTTGTGGATACCGTGGAGAACGTAATGTAATACGTCTTCAGTCAAAGTCGAGCGATTATCTTCGAAAAGTGGCTGGATGTGAGAAGCCGAGGATAATGTTAGGTAGCGTACACTTGGAGAGGCATGTGTCCAACAGTGGACTGCGATACTGCGATAGACTGTACGATGTTAATGAATTTTATCATTTATACTGACTGGGCCTTGTCTACTTACATATCCGTTTACTAGTTCATAGGTACTGTAGGCGAAAAAAAAATAGCTACCATACGAATCTCACATCATCACACTTTATTCTTTGAAAAGATTGGTAGAGCTTGAAAATTATCATTATTTAGTTAGCTGTAGTGTCTCACTATGTATCTTAATAAATGTTTTTTCTTTCTTTTCTTTCTTTCTGTTCAGTCCAATGCAAGTCGAGCGCCTATTGCAATTCTAGAATACAATGACATGGGTTGATAATGAATAGAACAAGTACTTTAATGCTTTAGACTAACCTTTAAAGTTAACTAATGCTATAAAGGGAAAATCTAATATGATAATAAGACACGAATCCAAGATGATAATATGGCCGCTATTGCACCACCGATACAGTATATGCAGTAGTCATTTCAGTCAGTAGTTTCGATGGAATGTACACATAACAACAATAACAATTTAGTTAATAATATTTCCTTCCTTCTGGATGTACAAAATAAACAAAGCATTACAATTTAAATAACATTTATTCAAATGAGAATCAAAATAAAAGTCTATAATTATAACGAATACAAAAATTAGAATTAGTAAGATAATTATGATATTAGCAGAGATACTACTACGCCGCCAGGTGCGCTATAATTATAAATTAATACAAAAACTGGATAAAACATCTTTTAGACAAGAATAATTATACCGATTAATTTTTATATTATTATTATTATACTATTTTACTAGTAATTTTTGGTACAATAATTTATCTTTCTCAACCAGACAGCGCACCAGTCTTACTAAAATTAAAACAAAACCGACATTTCTAGAAATCACCAGATTTTTCACCCTTGTTACATTCAAAACTCAAATTTTCTTCATCGGATCTATCGTTTACAGCACCTTCACCCATCACTTCCCAGTATGATGGTGGAGAATCTGCGTAAGTCTTGGATGTAGCAACTGGCTGGGGAACTGGAGTTTCTGCTACGCTATTACCTGCCAGTTCGTCGTTAGATAGTTGATTTGCTCCAATTTGCACGGGAATGTCTAACACGACATTTCTATGAGGAATTGGTAATTGAGCTATGATCCTCACCATATAATCTCTATTTACTAACTTTGAATTTTGCAAAGATACTTTATCTGTTGGCAGATTAATACACAAGGGCCAAGATTTTACTACTCCACCATAAATTTGTGCCGATTTAAAATCAGTATTTGGTACATCGTCGTAAATTTTCACGTCTGTGTGTCCATTGGCCTTAAAAGTGTACACTTCCATTAATTTGGACTCAACAGTTTTAATCAACACATTAGTGTCATTATTGATTTCAAAATTCAATTGAATTTGACCTCCAATCGGTATTACAGAATTTGATATAGTTGCCTTTAATCCCACGTTAGCGTTCTTTCTTGAAAATAGTCTCATCAGCTTCTTAGTTTCACTATAAATGAGGGGTTCCATCAAGAGCTGCGGCACTATTGTAGAAACTACCTTGATTTCTTTTCTAAAATGTTTAGTAAAAGCAAACCAGCCGGGCCTTTCAAATTTTATACGTATATAATATCTGATCCTACATTTTATTATATATCGTGCCAAATTTTTCTTGTATTCTAAAGTTGGAGGGAGTCTTTCCGGTATTTTGAAATTAAATTTTATTTCATAGCACCCGACAGGAACGTTAATTTTTGTTGCAGTATGCACATTGTCAGTGTCAACATAATTTTCATTGGCCGCATATGTGTTTTTCTTGTTTCTCTGACTGCTTTTAACCCTTACTTTCAGCTGTCCGCTTCCTTTCAGTGATGTGGTGATTCTTTCAAATTCCATTGGTTCATGAATTGCATATTTTACAACTCCTGATATAGTTTCACCTGGTTGAAATGCAAGGTCTGGTGATTTGAACAAATTAATTTGGCAAAACATTCCCATTTCTATTTTCTTCACAGAGTTTTAGAAGATACACATCACAAGAATTTAGATGAAAACTGTCACAACTTCTGTTTTAGGTTTTTAAATTTATATTACTAAGTCCAAAGACACTTACTGATTTATTTTATGTTGATTTTTAGTTTAAAATGCACAAATTACTTATTAAACAGTCAATGTAGCTGATAAATATTTGCACCTGAAACACAGCTTTACTGAGGCACACTAATTGGTAAACTGATCAGTAGTTATTTTGATATTAATTGTGTAGAAAGACAATACTGTGAAATGTATAAATATTTTCCAGCTAGCAAACACAGGACGATTATGTTTTGAATATCTTACACTGTGTTCATAACATAGCTCGGTATAAAAATATGAGTCAAGCTTGCAGACGACCACACTGACATCATTCGAACTGACTGACGCACATTGACATTAGATAATGTAATTAAACCTCAGTTCAAAACTTGGCTAGTCTACACGTTCGGATACGTACTACGGAGTATCAACGCAAACAATTTTATTTAAAATCGTATTACATTATTTTGTCAAAAAACTGTGGGAGTGTTGGATTTCACTCGAGCATTCCGATATCATAATTATCAAAGTGGTTTTGCACATTTTCAAGTACAAAAACTGTAACAGCATTACCATCAGTTTTTTTTATCTGAAGTGGTAAACAAGGTGTTTTTGTTAGGTCATGATATTCATACTAGCTGTCCCCTATGATTTTACCTGCATCTTGTTTGGATTTCCCATGTCCCGTCGATTGTCCACTATCATTTATTTATTTATTTATATTATTAAGAAACTCGACAGCTTGTTTTTATTACACATTGATCAAAGTGTAGGTGCTACCAACGTACCAACAATAATGATGATGATAATATGAATGATCATGGATCATCCATATCACTTAGGTCCTAGTGAATGCGTGATTATATAGTTTTTTTTTTTTAGCTATACGTGCAAAAACATTGTTAAAATGTTGACTGGTATTTCTACTAAAAATCATCCTTATAACAATATAATACCTATTTTTGTATCAGAATCAGAAATCATATATTTGCATGAAATGTAGGTAACAAAATAGAGAGTAAACTAATATAATTAGAAAAGCATTAAACTTTATATTAGGTACTAGTGGCTTTTTTTTATAAAATGTAAGTAATTTCATTTTTAATATCGTGAGGTATCTTTTTATTATAGTCGCCCGCGACTTCGTCCGCGTGGTAATTTGGAACGTACATTTCCCCGATTTTGTAACATATCTCACTACTGCTCCGCTCCTATTGATGATAGCCTATAGCCTTTCTGGATAAATGCACTATTCAACAAAAAAAAAATCTAATTGTACCAGTACGTTCTGAGATTAGCGCGTTCAACAAAACAAACACACAAACTCTTCAGCTTTATATAATATTGGTATAGATAACTGGTCCCATACACATAATACTTTTTCTTAACAATGCTGTTTTGAAATCACTTATGTATAGAAGATCTTTGTATTGGGATCTCATTAGTACTGGTCTTGTTGATTGACTGATTCTTGTATTAAATAAATATTATTTTATTGTATTGTAAAGATATTATGTAGTGCTTCAGCTAAACGGTATTGTCTTATTAAAATATCAACAGATTTAACTGGAAAGATTATAAGGTCAAAATTCACATGTGCATTTACGTGGCTATACATAAAGTAGGTTTATAAATATCCCAAATTAGAATAGACCATTTCAAAATAGTAGTCTTCAATTCAGGTTACTTTCCTACTTGCCTACCGCAACTAGGAAAGTAACCTGAATTGTAACACCTAATCCTAACTGGTAAGTAGTAGCAAAGAAAATTTCATTTATGGAATATATACGACTAATCAAGCGACAGCATTTACTCACGGTGAGATCATCTTGAGGAAATCCTCACGTCTCAGAAGCAATTCTAAAACTATAATTTATACCAAATTTTAAATTGGATAAGTACTTATCAGCGACTTGGCTATGGGAAAAAAATACTGACATTTATTGTTCTTTTTTGACGTTTGTAAATGAATAAATTAATTAGTTCGACTTGGTAATAAACTTCATGTCTAATCTGAAAACCCGTATTGGAAAACTCTAACAGCTATTTCCCCGGTTATACTTGTTTGTAACAATTTGAGCGAATTCTTATATAATATTAAGGTAGACGGACACTGCAGTATTCTAGTATTTAAAAATTGCGACGATTTAATTATGCACTAAGTAAGCTTTTAGCGTTTCCAACTTTATGAAAATTTTTATCTCCTCAAATACATTTTTAAAAGGAAATACGCCTGCAATAATTTAATTGCAATACACTTAGCTGTTATTAAAATAATATTAAATCATTGTTGTGTAAATGATTAAGGCATGAGGATAAAGAACAAGTAGAAGTTGCTGCAGATATAAAAACGTTTACTGGGAAAAGAAATGTCCGGAGACGACACTCATTGTTGAAATATTTACCTATGAGAGTGGTATGGCGGCAGCTTTACCTCGTCCTTTAGAGCTGCATCCAAAGTCGAAATTGTGCTAATATTGACCAACCTCCGATTGTCTAGGAACACGAAAAAGAAGAAGAAATATAGTATTGCCTACAATGCCTTTTTTATACTACAGTGACGAACAAAGATAGCCCACTTGATAAAAATCAGTTAAAAAGATTGCCTAAGTGCCAAACAATTTGAATATGGCGCTTTCACAATTTGGTTTTGAAATAATTTTAGCAATTCATTTAGGGATGCGTTTTGGTAGAAACGTATTCCTATCCCAGGGTTACTTCCATTTTAAAGCCCTGGTGTCAATAAATATGAGTGAGTGATACCTCTGGTATTGCAAGCGTCCATAGGCGACGGTTACTGCTTAATATCAGGTGGGCCGTATGCTTGTTTGCCACTCAAGTAGTATAAAAAAAATATACAACAATGCCTGTTTATTTTGACAAAGCAATATGTGGTTGAGATACTTACTCTTTTTTACATATGTACATTTAAGAAGTAGAGCGTTATATTAGCGAGCCAGCCTGATTGGTGAAGGACCTGACTATACAGAAAATAATAACAATAATAAATTCTTTATTTCAGATACTAAACATCCATTTTGTTAGTAAAAAAAGTATGATTAGTGTTAGTAAAAGTTATGTGATTTTAAGATTGCATTTGACAATTTTGTAGGCACTTCGTGATAAAGACCGTAAATCAGAAGTCCTCTTCCACAAGGGGTCTTCTGTAAGGTAGAAGTCTTTCCCCAGTCGGGCTTGCTCGCTATTATGATACCCTACCTTTCTATCTACGTCTCAAAGTGACGTTACTGCGTTTAGGTTTATACTTTGAAGCAACAACCCGCATTGCACTCGTCTCTTATTCTAAAAGGAAGGTAATGTGCTTTGTGAGTTATATGGCATACACACAGATAGATACAGTGTGTGGCCGGTGACTTAGGCCAAGTGGTACTTTACAAGGATTACGACAAGTGTAGCCTTTTAACATATTGGTCTATCTACAGTAGTTAAGCGAACACAAGTACTGTAGATTCAATTGCTGTACATCATCATCATCATCATCTCAGCCAAAAGACATCCACTGCTGGACATAGACCTCCCTCAAGGATTTCCACAACTCTCAATCCTGAGCCGACCTTGTCCATCGGTTGTCCGCAACCTTTACCAGGTCGTCAGTCCACCTTGTTGGAGGCCTGCCCACACTTCGTCTTCTAGTTTGTAGTCGCCACTCTAGAACCTTTTTACCCCAACGGCCATCAGTTCTGCGAGATATGTGCCCGGCCCATTGCCACTTAATGGAGGCAATTCTTGGAATTGCTGCACACACTTCATGAAACTTGGTTTGATCCGTGAAATTTTTTTTTTGGAGTCTGGGTGTATTGTAAAGCTCCACATGATACAAGGCTTGTGCCTTATTTAGGGACTTGTCTTTTAAAAATAAAAAGAAAATCGAATTTGTCATTATTTAAATAGTTACGAAAGGCATATTGTCTGTATCCAAGCTTCATATTAATAAATAATAAAAATTAAAACATATATTTTTTATTTCTACAAATTACCAATGTTACAATATACAGTTGTGTTGATAGGCAGTCAGATATTTTTAAGAGATTTATTCAGTCTATTGGGACAAGTTGAGAGACGCGGGTGTGCCGGCGGAGTATACATCACTTCTCAGATACTGGTACAATAACCAAAAAAATCAAGTAAGGTGGGTCGGTACTTTGTCGGATGAGTACAGGGTGGAATGTGGTGTACGACAGGGGGGATTAAGCTCGCCTTTGTTATTTAATCTGTACGTGAATGAGCTTATCGAGCGGCTGAGCAGCACACATGTCGGCTGTCACATTGATGGCACCTGTGTGAATAATATAAGTTACGCGGACGATATGGTGCTGCTTAGTCCATCGATAGGTGGGCTGAGACACTTACTAATGACCTGCGAGATATATGCGGCGGCGCACGGTCTAAAGTACAACTCAAAAAAGAGTGAAATTTTAGTGTTTAAAGCACCCACACAACAACGCCGCTGTGTGCCGCCTATATGTCTCAACGGCGTAGTACTCAACGTGGTTGATAGTTTTAAGTACCTGGGTCACATTGTCACCTGTGACATGCGGGATGACCGTGACATAGAACGGGAGCGCAGGGCGTTGTCGGTGAGGAGTAATATGCTCGCCCGTAGGTTCGCTCGCTGCACTACAGACGTCAAAGTCACTTTATTTAAGGCGTTCTGTCAGTCCTTTTATTCGAGCGGCCTATGGGTGTCTTATACGAGCCGAGCCTACAACGTCCTGCGCGTGCAATACAACAACGCCTTCAGGATGCTATTGCGATTGCCGTGGCGATGTAGTGCATCGGGCATGTTTGCGGAGGCTCGCACGGATGGCTTTCACGCCATCATGCGTAAAAAAGCAGCTTCCCTACTACAGCGCTTGCGTAACAGTCGCAATGGCATCCTGAAGATGATTGCTGATAGACCGGACTGTCCCATTCAAAGGCACTGGGTGGAGTTAGCATTAGGGTTAAAACAATAGCTTATTTTATAATAATTACTAATAATACTAATATAGATTATAAGCACAAATTGTTACTAATTTGCCACTAACAATATATGGAAATTTGTTTCTGAAATAAATGTTTATTATTATTATTATTATTATATAACAATCCACTACGGAATTCAAAATATCTCTGGGCAAAAGACGTATTTGCTTTAGTTGATTCACATACAGCATAATTTCTGCTTGTATGAGCTACAGAAATTAATAATATTGCTATGAGAATTTGTATAGGCGTCGTTCAATAATATCGCTGATATAATTACGAGTATATAGGCAGGAGCCGTATTAATGCGCATTAAAATATGAGTCGTTCGAGAGAGAAAAACTAAATAACTGCCTAGGTGGTCCAGTGGCTGCAGTATGCGCCTGCTGTGCACGAGGTTGTGGGTTCGATTCTCGCACAGGATAAAACTTTGTGTGACCTACAAAGAATTGTCCTGAGTCTGGGTGTAGTTTCTGTCCGGTTATTGTATGTTTGTTAAAGTCCCCCGTGACACAGAGCTTGTTCTCTAGTACGGGAGTAGTTATAAAGAAAATATAAAAAAGGGGGGGCGGAGCTACACACGCTATGTAGCTCCGTCACTCTTACTCTCTCGAGCGACTCGCGTTTTTGCAAGTCATGGTACGGCTCCTATAATAATAAATCAGTATCAAGTTGGAGACTGGATTAATGTAAGGTATCTTAAGTTTATAGCCCTCAAGATATATATATATATATTTTATACTACTTGGGTGGCAAACAAGCATACGGCCCGCCTGATGTTAAGGAGTCACCGTAGCTTATATACGCTTGCAATACCAGAGGTATAACTTGCGTGTTGCAGACCTATATTTTTACAGCGGCTTTAAGATGGAGTTAACCCTGGGATAGAAATACGTTTCTTTCAAAACGCATCCCTAAATGAGCGCTGGAGACCAGCCCCTCTAGACAAGTGGCATAAGCGATAGTCGAATCGAAAAGTCAAAAAAGCAAATGTATGGGATTTGACGTAAGTTTACGACATTATATCGTAGTCTTACGTCAAATCCCATACATTTGTTTGTTTAACTCTTCGATTCGACTACCGTTTATGCCACTTGTCTAGGGGCTCTGTACTCACACACAGGAACACAACTACACCGCTATTATCTGGCTGTGGTCTTCTGTAATGTGGAGGTTCTTCCCCAGACGGGCTTGCTCGCTAGTATAGTTCCCTACCTCTCTGATATATATGCTACATGTGTCCTTTTCAAACAAAAGCTACACGCTAAGCCAAGTAACATCCTGCGGTTTAATTAAGACGAAATAGGTACGAGTATCTTCTTTTATTAAAACCAAGAAGGTTTTGCAGTTACCACAAAAAGGGAAATACTAACAAACTTTTATAGCAGTATACGCTTTCTTTTGTCTATGAGAAAGGGACATGTGACTGTCGTTTTAAGAGCACAATAAAATGTTTTCGTCGCCGGTATATTCGCTTTACTCTTGAGCCATGTCGTTTGAGATGACGTTAATAAAAAGGGAACTGTCATACAAATAACGTCGGAGTAATGGAATAAAATTGTTCAATAAGTTTTTTGTAGTTGATGGAAAATTTAATGATTACATACATTTATATGTCCGTGAAGTGACGGATTAAGAATACAAATGTCACCACCATTTTCCATCCCAAGGGTGTCGTAAGAGTCGACTAAGGGAGTAAGTCAGGTAGACAATATCCACAGGAAGAGAGGGAAAACTCGAATCAAAACCCTAAACCAACCCGTCTGGCCAGCGTGGTATAGTAGGCTAATATCCCTCCAAATGTATGGAGGAGACCCGTGCCCAGCAAAGGTACGTTTATGAGTTGATATGGATGATGGAATACATATATATCGTCACGCCAATCTCCCATTGGGTTGGCAGACACTACGGTACGCCATTTGCATATTTCTTTCGCTTCCTCTTAATTCATTAACCTCTTCATGCATGACCATCGGTTCTGGGTACTTTTAATTTGACCCCTATTTTGGAATGATTATTTTTTGGGAAACGAAACACGAGGCGGCACTCGATCCCGGACTGAATCTATTCTATACTTTTATTTAAATTTAGTTTAAAAGACAACTCCCGCACTAGAGAACAAGCTCTGTGTCGCGGGGGACTTTACAAACATACAATTAACGGACACAAATTACACCTAGACTCAGAACAACTCTTTGTGGGTTACACAAAGTCTTGTCTGCACAGCAGGCGCGTACTGCGGCCATTGGATTACCAAGGCAGTCAATTATTTCCATATTTGTAAATATATTATTTCTTTCAGTAATAGCACTTTTTTTTAAACAATTCTTTATGATACAATGAGAGTTAGGGCACCGTACTAGCGAGGAAACCCGACTAGGAAAGGACCTCCACCTTACAGAAGACCACAAATAACTACACACAGTGGTATAGATGTGTTCCTGTGTGTGATTACAGATCTCCAGCGCTTATTTAGTAATGCGTTTTTAAAGAAACGTTTTCCTATCCCATGGATACTCCAGCTTAAAGCCCTGGTGTAAAAAGATGTAGGACGGCAACATGCAAGTGATACCTCTAGTATTACATGCGTTTATAGGCTACGGTTACTTGCACTCAAGTAGTATAAAAAAATACAAAACATGACGTGAGAAACAATCTTCATATAAAAATACTATCAAATATTTTCATACCCGAAAACACCATACAACATATCTATAATTTTATATCTTTTAGACGAATGTACGCGTGACTTGGTTTATGATCCATCTCCGACTCCTTCCTCGTTGTATTCTCGTAAAAATAATACGCTACTCTTTTTTTTTCTGCAAAAAATATAGCTGTGAATGTCCGTAATGAAAATATGTTTGCGAGAGACAAGTGAGGTTTCGTGGTTGATAATGTATATGGCAAATAATCGTTATATTACCAGAAAATATTGTTAAAGGAGTAAAAATACATTGTCTTTTTACATTTTGGTAAAGGATAGAAAGGGTTATGTATGGACGAAAGAAAAAGAAGAAAGATAGAAAGAAAATTACATTTATTGACAGTTACATTTTGGTATAATACATATTGTATTTTATAATTACTGATAGGGGTCGCCCGCGACTTCGTCCGCGTGGTAATTGGAATATTTTTTCCCATTTTGCAACATATCTCACTACTGCTCCGCTTCTATTGATCATAGCTTGATGTTATATAGCCTATAGCCTTCCTGGATATATGCACTATTCAACCAAAAATATATTTTCTAATCGAATCAGTACTTTCTGAGATTAGCGCGTTTAACCAAACAAACTCTTCAGCTTTATAATATTAGTATAGATAATCGTAATATTGTTACAGGTATAAAAATACATTGTCTTTTTTTCATTTCAGAGAGGTAGGGCACCATACTAGCAAGCATGCCCGACTGGGGAAGGACCTTACAGAAGACCTGCTAAAAAACTACACACAACAGTGTACATAGTAGTGTTCCTGTGTGTGAGTTCAGGTTTCTAGCGCTCATTTAGGGATGCGTTTTGAAAGAAACTTTTCTATCCCAGGGACACTCCCATTTTTAAGCCTTGGTGTAAAAAATGAGTTCGCAACACGGAAGTGATACCTCTGATATTGCAAGCGTCCATAAGCTACGGTACTTGTTTGCCACCCCAGTAGTATAAAATATATATATATTGGCAGAGCATAGAAAGGGTTATGTATGTAAGAAAAAGAAAATTACATTTATTGGGACAGTCATATTTAGGTATATTACACATTGTAATTTATAATTAATCGACTGCCTCGGTGGTCCAGTGGCCGCAGTATGCGGCTGCTGTGCACGAGGTTGTGGGTTCGATTCCCGCACAGGACAAAACTTAGTGTGACCCACAAAGAATTGTTCTGAATCTGGGTGTAATTTGTGTCCGTTAATTCTATGTTTGTAAAGTCCCCCGCAACACAGAGCTTGTTCTCTAGTGCGGGAGTTGTCTTTTTAAAAAAGAAAAAAAAGAAATAATTACTATTAGAAGCGTCGTGTCTGTGCCAATTGTGATATCCACACATATATAACCCTTTCTTTCTTTTACTATATGGTGATGTCACGGCGGCTAATTACAACGGAGACTAGCCATCTGCGTGGGATATATTAAAGTGCACATGTTAAGCAGTTATCCTAGCCTATAGACGCTTGCAGTACCAGAGGTATAAATTGCATGTTGCCAACCCATTTTTTTACACCAGGGCTTTAAGATGGGAGTATTACTGGAATAGAAATAGGTTTCTTTTTAAACGCATCCCTAAATGAGCGCTGGAGAACTGTACTCATTTACAGGAACATTACAAAAAAACAAAACTACACCGCTATGTGTAGTTTTTTTTTTATACTACATAGGTGGCAAACAAGCATACGGCCCGCCTGATGTTAAGCAGTTACCGTAGCATTTGGACGCTTGCAATATCAGAGGTATCACTTGCGTGTTGTCAACCCATTTTTTTACATCCGGGCTTTAAGATGGAGTATCCCTGGGATACGAAAACGCATTCCTAAATGAGCGCTGGATATATAGGGCTATTTGGTTGTGGTCTTTTGTAAGGTGGAGGTCCTTCCTCTGTCGGGCTTTCTCGCTAGTATGGTGCCCTACCTCTCTTAAAAATATGCACTTACATGTCCAGCGAAATTCGGTTAGTAGTTTACAAAATATTTTAATGACCACGAAGTACATTAAAATGTCCATAAATTTTTACTCTAATTTAACACTGACTCAACATTTTTCACTTCTTTACTTGTTTATCAAACTCGCTACAATCTCATTCAAAACCTAACCTTGTGCTAACCAAATAAGGGTGAAAATCGATCGAAGAGTAGATGTTCTAACAAAATAGGCCACGGCTCAACGACCACTTGTGCGCTAAGAGGTAGCTAACATCGAGGGTTCGAAGAGCTCTTTATAAATGCAAGTCATAGGGTTTTGTTGCGGAGTGTGTTCAAGTATTGTTCAAATCACTTACCATTGAAGGACATTTGCTGTAAACCGGATTTTTAATGATAAGCATTACTCCTTTTATAAAAGCGGGTTAAGCTATTGAAACAAATTTCTGTAGGTATATATTTCTTTCAATATTAATAATAATGCTTAACTTTGTATGATATTAAAGAGATAGGGTACAATGCAAGTGAGCAAGCCCAACTGCGGAGAGACCTTACAGAAGACCACAGTCTCAAATAACTATACACAACGATGTAGTTATGTTCCTGTATGTTAGTACAGCGCTCATTTAGGGATGCATTTTGAACAAAACATTTTTGTACCCGAACGATATTTTATCTTAAAGTCTTGGTGTAAAAAATGGGTTGGCAACACGTAAAAGATACCTCTGGTATCGCAAACGTCTACTACGTAACTGCTTAACATCAGGTGGGCCATATGCTTGTTTTTTTATGAAAGGCGGGTTAAGCTATTGATCTGATTTTTTGTAATAATATATATATCGGAGACGGTTGATAAATTAGAAGTCAATTAGAGATCAAACGAAGTGCAGCACGAGTTCCGAGATATGGCAACGGTATTGCGATGTCGGAAGTACTCGGCTAACTTCGTGCTTCAACGGAGCCTAGTTCAGGTTGGACCACGAGTTCAAGACCTCCATACTAGGAACTGTTACTCGTTTCGTTTGTTGGACGTGCACTAATTCAGGTTAAGTGTAAAATACGACTTGATTACCTATTATCCTAACTATCGTCCCACACGACTTCTGATGATAGAGATGACATTATTGTCAATCCGACGTATATTTTTAGTTACTTCGCCCACTTACATCTCTTGGGGTAAAACTTTGTGTCATCCATCAATGTTTGTTCCAAGTCAAGGTGTACTTCGTGACAAAGAATCATATATCTCTAAAGTCCTTTGCGGCACATGGCTTATGCCCTAATGCCGGGGTTGTCTTTATTAAAAATAAACTAATCTCTGAAACTATATTGTCTTTTTTCGTCCCTGTGTAAAACAATCTTACTGAACCAGAACCCTGGCTGATGTGTTGGAGGTCGTAGGTTCAATTTCTACTTAGAACAAATATACATATGTGTGATAACCACGATTCTATATTAGCGGCATTTACCGGCTTCGCATTTTTTCGACATTTATTTAGATTTTGTAGCGTTCTTTAATTTAAGTAAAATATCCTATGTTACTCGCTGATAATGTAGCTTTTAAATGGTGAAAGAAATTTTAAATACAGCCGCGTAATTTTTGATTTAAATCGTAAGAACTTTTGATTTTAAGTATTTCTTACCACGTACGATAAGATTGTGGAATGAGCTCCCTGCCCAGGTTTTCCCAAGAGGTTATAGCATGGGGTTCTTCAAGAAAGGAGTTATAAGGTTTTTAAAGGGTCGGCAACGCGTGAGTGACACCCCTGGTGTTGCAAACGTCCATAGGCTACGGTAACTGCTTACCATCAGGCGGGCCGTATGCTTGTTTGCCACCTTGGTAGTATAAAAAAAAATAAACAAACAATAAATCAAATCTTTTCCCTTTATGATACCAGTTGAAAAATGTATGTATTAAGAAATATAACCGGTGGTCGCCGAGTGGGAAAGTAACCGACATGCACGCAAGAGGTGCGAGTTCGATCCCGGGCGGCAGTACCAATGTAAATTTCACTTTGTGGAGTTTTTATGTACTAATCAAATGATTCGCCATCTGCTGACGGTCAACGGAACGAAACGGAAACATCGTGAGGAAACCCACATGTCCTAGAGGAAATTCTAAAGACATATGTCTGATTCACCAACCCGCATTAGGCCAGCGTGTGTAAATTAAGGCTTAAGCTCTATCTCTTGATAGAGGAGAGGAGACCCGTACCCAGCAGTGGGACATATATGGGTTGCTATTATTAATATATTATTATAAGAAATATTATTAAAGGGTCGGCAATGTATGAGTGCCTATGGACGCCTATGCCTATGGTAGCCTATGGACGTTTGCAACACCAGGGGTGTTGTCTATAGGCTACGGTAACTCCTTACCATCAGGCGGGCCGTATGCTTGTTTGCCACTTTGGCAGTATAAAAAAAATATATACAACCCACTAGAGCTTCGAATATAAGTATATCTTTCAAAGAAAAATGTTTAGGTGATAGAAAGCGAATGAAAATTGTTTGATGTCGGACTAACTCGCTAACTATCGTGTCTCTTGAGGAATAGACAAAAACTTCTAACAAGTCAATTTGGAGAACTTCGGCTATTAGTTTATGAACTACTACATAGTTTTGTCTGTGACTTTGACCAAGGTAATTTCTTTTCTGTGGGTCAATTAATCTATTGTTAACAAAAAAGAAGTTACTCTGCATTTATAAATAAAATAACGATATTAGGAATAAATTCGAATCGAAAACCAGCAGAAAACTCAGCCCCGGGAATCGATAGCATCAGCTCAACGTACGCACCACCAATCAGTCATCGAAGTAGTTAATAAAAAAATAAAAAAATAGGTTTATTGCATAAAAAATTGTAACTCATACCAAATTGTAAAAATTATACTCTGGTGATTAAAAAGAGTGGCCAGAGTTTATTGAGGATTTTTCTCCAGGCTCTACCCTTGTCAGCAAATTGGCTGTAGAAAAAAAATGCATTTATTTTGACATTCAAAAATATGATGCATTTTCTGTTTTTAGAAAAAGACAACTCCCGCATTAGAGAACAAGCTCTGTGTCGCGGGGGACTTTACACACATACAATTAACGGACACAAATTAAACCCAGACTGTGAACAACTCTTTGTGGGTCACACAAAGTTTTGTCCTGCGTGGGAATCGAACCCACAACCTCGTGCACAGCAGGCGTATACTGCGGCCACTGGACCACCAAGGCAGTCATTACATTCATAGTCATTTTAACTAATTGTATAAATGAAATTGTGTTTGAGTTTGAGTCAAATATCCTATAGAACATGATATGAAGACCTAGATCCTACACTAGGAATCTCTGTGTTGTGTCTAGTCTCTAGTTAAGATAAAAATATGTATTAAGAGCACTATCACGCAAGTAATACCTCTATAATCGCAAGCGACCATAGGCTTCGGTAACTGCTTACCGCCATGCAGGCCGTATACATATTTGCCACCTAAGTTCAATCAAATCAAATCAAAAATTCAAAAAAAAAAAAACCAATCAATCTGATTATAAGATTTAAATTTCGAACTAAATGAACACAAGTAATTGTTGTTAAACGAAAAAATAATTACCTCTCACATAAAAAAAGAAAATTAAATAAACTGTTACAATTCTTCAACACAATTCAATACATAAAAATATTAATCTGTTGTCCATTAAGGGAGCACAGTCCACAACGCGTCGGGTTCAATAAAACTCACAAAAGTATAACAATGAGAGACTGGAAATGTTTTATTCGAGAATGTTCCGAGCTGAATTCAAATTAAAACTTTTGTGTATGTTTTGCCGATGCTTTTTGCGTTTAAATAATTATAAATAATAGATAACTGGGAAAGGTTTCGAATTACGGTTTGCGATTTCATGAAATGTTTTTTTAAGTGAAAACTTATTTTAGCACGGTACGCATATTTTTTTTTTATCTTTGAATTCGTGACACCGTTACGAGACGCAGCTTGACATATCCGAAAAATCTTTTTTCGACTGTCACGTTATTAAGGCAAAGAGGCGATAAGACTTCGTCAAATTTTTAAAACAATTTAAAAAAAAGTATTTTCTGCAGGTGTGAAATTGTTTGATTAGTAATTAATCCACAAAATTCATACCGACTTTTAATTAGAATCAAACTTATGGATTACTGTACCACTTTTCCGCATTAGTTTCAATACCTGATGCAATATTCCTACCAGTCCTTTGACTTTACAGGACAAAAATAGCCCCAATAAACAATTTTATAAACGAAACTGGCAAATGTTCAACGACAATAAAAACATGACTGAAGAATAGCACCTATCTTTAAAGGTGAGGAGGTAATACGGCACACCTCGATCAATCTGTACTTCAAGAAAAATGGCTTTGTTTTTTATACCTAAAAATGTACTTGATGGATATTGATGTTTTTAAGCATAGCTTCTATCGCGGGCCTTGGGCGTGGAGACCGAATCCAGAAATTCTGTAACGAAAATAATAAACCTAATACCCCCCACTCCGACCGGCACAGCGGTGATACTTTTTTATTGACGAATTCTCTAAACGGTCAATAATAAAATGTCAAATTCGTGTAAGGAGGTTTTGATCTAAGAGAATAAAAAATAAGTAAAGAATAAATTGAAGGTCAAATAGTAGCCTAAAATTTAATGAATTATGGTTGAATTTCGACCACGGGCGATCACTATAATCAATTTCACATAGCATGGTACGATGACGTTTTGCATTTAAAATCTAGAGATGTAGTATTAATAATATCGAATTTAAAAAATATCGATGATAAAAAAAGCATACTAAAACATATGCAATAGCTTTACCGCGGCAGTCCCCGAGTGCCACAAGTTTTTTTTTTTATAAAACACAATATACAACGAGGCAAACAAGCTTTCGGCCCTCCTAACCGTAACCTATGGATGCTTGCAACTCCACGAGTATCACTCGAGCGTTGCCGACCCTGTAGGTCTTCCAAAACCTTATAACTCCTTTCTTGAAGAACTCCATGCTATATTATCAGAGGCAAACCTCAGCTTAAACCTTGTTGTGTTCAGGTAATTTTTGAATGAATATTCCAAAAATAACTTGGCGAAATGTAAGGGCAGAATATTTTTTACCTAAAGAAAGTTTCATTAGAAGTTAGAATTTAGTTTAAAAGGCGTTTGTATTGTCGGAATAACTTATTTTCTACTTTTAGTTAAAAATAGCATCTATTTATATACCACTATTCGATAAGGTTCTTTTCCAATTTATCAGGAAAACTGCAGCGGTTAAGTTCTTAAACGTATTCAACGGATTGACCCGCGGATTGGTAAATTTATACTACACGAGGGGTCGCCCGCGACTTCGTCCGCGTGGTAATTTGGTATATTTTGCCTGATTTTGCAACATATCTCACTATTGCTCCGCTCCTATTGAACATAGCGTGATGTTATATAGTCTATAGCATTCCTGGATAAATACACTATTCAACAAAAAAATATTTTTTCAAATCGAACCTGTACTTTTTGAGATTAGCGCGTTCAACCAAACAAACAAACAAACTCTTCAGCTTTATAATATTAATATAGTTTAGATACTAAGGCAGTTGACACACTGCACCGCACCACGCTGCGTAGCGCAGGAGTGCGTGCTCTTATCTCTCAATTACCATGACTATGGAGTATGAACGCTTCAAATAACAGAGGGCAGCACATGCTGCCGATCCAAAAAACAGTATTACCAGAGTTTTACTGTAGTTGTGACTTTGAGAAAGAAAATCGCATTGTTGAGTTTCTTGCCGGTTCTTTCCTTAGGCTTCACCCCTGTCTATTCAGCCAGCGAACCCGGCAGTAAGCAAATTAGCTGACGTCTCATCTTTCATTCATAAGTGTCACAGTGTAATCTATTCGTATATCAATAAAATTAAATGATATTGAATTCGAAAAGTTTTTTACACATCCCTAAATGAGCACTAGTTTCATTTTAGTCATACTGACTGCTCCTCTTTGTCTAACAAACTCATCAATAACTATGCATGTTTTGAGCTTTTACCCTTCATGACAAAATAGTCGTAGAAAGTGGTTTTAGGTAGGTATACAAAGGCCATTAGCACATGCAATAGTCTTTTTTTTAGTGTGTAGGTGTAATTTAGGCGTAGGCTGGTACCTTGAAAACCTTTTTGTGTAAGTAAAGAGGATTATTCTAAATTCAGAACTGATATTTTATTATCTGTGGCCAGTCAAAGAGATCCAAAATAAATGTTTTTAAAATGGGTTAGTAGCTCTGTGTACCTTATTTAAAAATGAGCTCAATAGAATAAGTCGCTATTTCTTTATAGGTTTAAAAGCATTCGTGAACGGGTGCTACTTAAGGTGGCTGGTCTCTCTTGGCGTGATTTATTTTTAAATAATAAAGATAAAGTTTTTAGATTTTACTAAGATTGCAATGTGATTTCGACACGTTTCTATCTTATACTTACAAAAAGAAACGATCCCTCATTACCATACTAAATTCATTCCTTTTTTTTAGTCATTATATTGTTTTCTAAATAATTTAATACTTATCTAAATTTCATTCTGTATAGTATATTGGTTTCCGTTTCTTTTCGTTACCACTAATATTGTAACTTATAGCGAATTGTAAATGTTATATTCTGGCGATTAAAAAGAGTGACCCGAGTTTCTTGCCAATTCTTCTCGAGGCCCTACCATAGTCAGCGAATTGGCCTTAGGAAAAAAGTATGCTGGCATTTGTTTTTATGACGTTCATAAGTATCATGTATTTGATCTAAATGAATAAATGAGTTTGACTTTGAAATTGGATTTTTATTTATCTACATAAGACTAAAAACATCTTAAAAAGAGGTTATAAGGTTTTTAAAGGGTCGGCAACGCGTGAGTGACACCCCTGGTGTTGCAAACGTCCATAGGCTACGGTAACTGCTTACCATCAGGCGGGCCGTATGCTTGTTTGTCACCTTGGTAGTATAAAAAAAAAAAAAAAAAAAAAAAAAAAAAAAAAACTGAAACAAATCTATATTTACACGATTAAAAACTAAATACACAAAAAAAGGAATTATTATTTAACCATGTCCCTGATATTACAAGCGTCCATATATTAAGATAACTGCTTGCTATCAGACGTATAACAATCGAAGTACTTGGAGCAAGCCTACTCACCAAGGCCGTCAAATAATGTGTCAAACTGCGGACAGTGGCCTGCCCGCAGAAATACATTTAATTAAGGTTCCATTCAGTATTTATATATATTACTGTAAAAGACTGAATTACAGTAAATTCTGAAATTTACCAATTTTAGACGTTTCAGAGTAGGTTTGGTTATTTTATGTTACATTATTTTTACGGTAGTTTTTTTTTAATAGTTACGATTATTATCGTTGAATATTTTGGACTTTTATCTCTCAAGAGATAGTAAATCTTAGGATTTACTGTGTTCGGGCTTTTAAAGCACCTGGAGCCAATCCCCTGTAGCCTGGAGCCTGTCCCCTCCCAACTGTATCGTGATCCTGCAGGTACAAAGGTACCTGCAGCAGGGATACGATATAGTTCTAAGACTATAATTGATATGATTGAATCCAAGTATTCGTATTCTATGGGACTCCTTGACCTTCACCTGCCTTTGATTTGAATACAATGTTCGTGTATCTCTACGTGTAATGTCTTGGCGATATAAACACTTTTCTCGATAACTATACTGCCTGCCTTGGTGGTCCAGTGGGCGCAGTATGCGCCTGCTGTGCACGAGGTTGAGGGTTTGATTCCCACACAGGACAAAACTTTGTGTGACCCATAAGGAGTTGAGTGTAATTTGTGTCCGTTAATTGTGTGTTTGTAAAGTCTGCCAAGAGCGAAACGAATGAGAAGAAGAAGAGAAAGTCCCCCGCAATACAGAGCTTGTTCTCTAGTGCGGGAGTTGTCTTTTTTAAAGTATAAGTATACAAATTATAAAATTTATGAAACGGGATCAGGTGACCAATTCGAAATATACTTTAGGTCAACTGAACCCGCGGGATCTGTTCTAACGGGATCAGTTGACTAAAGAGCCAGTTAAATGTTGATATGTTTGGATTATAGGTTTTATCACGTAGCGTAGGTGGTATAGAAAAATACATTTTCCGAGATAATATGTCCCTTAGGACAATAAGTATTTTTGTACACCATTACGGAAGCTTTTTACTACCTCTATATTCGTAACAGTAGGCGGTCTATTCTTAGCTGCACAAAATTGTAGTAAATATGGAACACATAAGATATTACTACGGCCGTGCTGTCTAGTCTGAGAATAGCCCACTACACTTAAGATACTGAGAACTTAGATATTCTAGCTGTTCTTGGCGTTTCTAGAAGCTTTTAAGGATTATTGCCTTATGGACTGATTTAGTCAGTCATTTATAAGCATAAAATCGTTTGATCTCAGGCAGAGCCTATACTATGACAGCCACACCAGAAGAAAGAAAGAAAGAATTTATTCTGAACGAATTTAAATACCACAATTATAATATTTAAAGACAATAATTAACTGAACAATTAATGATAAATCTAAATAAAATATACATAAACAATTAAAAATTAGGAACAAAAAATGATAACTAACATTACGAGGACAGTTAAATACTAGTGCAATGTGTGTCATCGAATTCGTAAAAAAAAGATGTCGCTCAGCCTAAAGCTACATCGTAATGGACGACGCAGCGCTGATTTTCAGCAACACCTCAATAAATGTAATATTTTAATAGTATGTATCTGTTTGCTACTACTAAACATATCACCATTTTCAGCCTATCACAGCCTACTACTGGACATAACCCACCACTAGAAGATTAAAAACCTACATAATTATCTCCTCTTTGTCTTTAGCTGAACATCCAGCTAAACACAAAAAAACAGACACAAAACAAAGAATTGTGCTAATCACATAAAGAATTGTTCTGTTTGTTCTGTGTCTGGGTTTAATTTATCTATAATATGTATGTATTTAGAAATATATATGTATGTTTATCAGTTGTCTGGTTACCATAGTACAGGCTCTGCCTAGTTTGGGATCAGATAGGGATGTGTGAGTTGTGCCGAAAATATTATTATATTATATTAATTGTCCTGGGTGGAAATCGAACCTGCGAGTTTAGATTTAGCAGCCACTAACCACTAACCCAACATGCCAGACAAATATGTAATTTAAAAATATTCCTTCTCTATTTTACTAACCATTTTTTATACTAATCGGGTGGCTAACAAAGTTACGCAGCTACCGTAGCCTATGGATGCTTGCAATACCAGAGGTATCACTTGCGTGTTGCAACCCATTTTTTTACACCAGGGCTGGAGTATCCCTGGGATAGGAATACGTTTGTTTCAAAATGCATTCCTAAAAGAGCGCTGAATACCTGTAAATAAAAATCTAGAAATAAAAACATTCCTTCTCTATTTTACTACAATTCCACCTTTCCAAGCGTTTTTTGCTCACAAAAGAGTAATATTTACACGGTTTCCAAAAAAGTGACCACGACTTTTTTCACACGCACAAAAAGTCAAGCGCACTAAACAAGGCTTTGATCTATCCCTTGTTAGTGGAAACCTCTTAAACTGTTGCTTCAGGAAATTCAGAAAATTTACCCAAATAGGGGACATGCAAAAGAAAAGCAATATCAAAGGAATTTTTATATATTTTTAATAGTAAAGTCTTTTATGATATGCTCATTAAGATTTTGGGGTTTTTTTGGATGTTTAATTTAAGTAGCTTTGAGTGAGAGTGGGTATTTGGTAGTGCGGAATATGAGTACCTAATTATACACGTACTAGCTACCACCCGCGGCTTCGCCCACGCGTACAATTCCTCCGGAACAGAGATTTTTTCCGGGATAAAAAGTAGCCTATGTGTTATTCCAGATTATAATCTATCTCTTATGCCAAATTAATTCCAGATCCGTTCAGTAGTTTTTGCGTGAAATAATCCAAACATTTATATATTCTTACAAACTTTCGCGTTTATATTAGTAGGATTATGCCGACAATACAGGTGGGGCAGGGCACATAGCTCGCAGAACCGATAGCCGTTGGGGCAGAAAGGTTCTAGAGTGGTGACCACAAACTGGCAGACGCAGCATGGGCAGGCCTCCAACAAGGTGGACCGACGACCTGATAACCTGGCAACCGATGAACAAGGTCAGCTCAGGACCGAACGATGTGGAAAACCTTGGGGGAGGCCTATGACCAGCAGTGGACGTCTTAAGATAGATGCGGACAATCAAAAGCTATCAATACTCATTTCTCGAGTGTTTTGAAGTTAGAGGAGAAGGTGAAGCTATGGCAGCGAGTAAGCGCGACTGGGCAAAGACCACCAAATTGGTACTGTTTGATTCTCAAGTCGGGCAAATTGTTATTTGGTTTTTACATTAGTAAATAATCGGTATAATACAAAGACATATGGAAAATACCTATGTGCCTACTACCAACTATTGTCTTATTATTTTACCTGTAAGTACTTTTTGAAATAGAATTCGAACTCTGGATATAGTGATCCACAGAAGTAAACATCTCCCGTATATATTATATTAGCTGTTGCCCGCGGCTCCGCCCGCGTGGATGTCGGTTATTGCTGCAAAAAGTAGCCTATGTGTTATTCCAGACCATAATCTATCTGTGTGTCAAATTTCATCCAGATCCGTTCAGCTGTTTTTACGTGAAAGAGTATCAAACATCCATCCATCCATCCATCCATTCTTACAAACCTTCACATTTATAATATTAGTAGGATGAATCATATTAAAATATATATGTAATAATATATGTACAATTATGAGAGTATATATTGTGGTATACTATATACATAGTTAGGTAAAAACTTGCTCTCACTCTCTCTTTTCTTTAACTCCTTTGTTTTTTTATTTCTTAGTCTGGTGTACACTTCATTTGCACTCTCGCCTTATCTTCTCCTCCAACACTCTAAGGTTTACTGGTAGAAAACTCATTATAAGTTAAGCTCGCCTTTGTACATGATTTTTATTTTTAAGTATATTGTTATGTTTATTTGTGTGTACAATAAAGAATTAAGAATCTCCCAAAAATACTTTTGCTGCTCAAAATATATACTTACTGGTAGTTATTTAAGAGGTACTAAATATTACTACTTGCAATTCGGCTTGTAATATATCATTTTACTCCTTCCAAAAGTGACAAAATGTGGGTGCCATAAACCTCTACCTACTCTTCAAGAGCTAGCGTGATGCTATTCCGAGTTCTGAGTATTTCTTTAAACATGTTTGACCAAATAAAAAACGTAGAAAAGATATCCGTAAAACTAACAAAAGTTACTACCAGGAATACGATCTTACATTTGCATTTGTAGTACTTAAAAGACTGGCAAAATACCTATAGGCCTCAGACGAGGTAGTACTAAAAGAGGTCATTGAACGACCTACCATTAAATATTCATGAGTACTCAGCACTTTTTAAATATTTAAGTAAAGTTGGAATCGTTTCAATATTTGTTTCATACAAAATCACGCGACAGATGACAAATAAAAAAAAAACTTCAGAGTGGCAGGGCACTATAAAAGTGAGCAAGCACACCTGGGGAAAGGCCTTTGCCACCACAATGCGGTGTAGTTGCTCCAGCGCACCAACACTAAATCCTGATGTAAAAATACTTAAGTTACCAACACGCAAGTGATACCTCTGGTATTGTAAGCATCCATAGGCTACGGTAACTGTATACATGATGCTTAAACCTGCACCTTCACCCACCTAAATATCGCCAGTAGGTGGTCTCATGTGTGCCTATTCATAAGGGCACAATTCTAGTTCAAAACAAAAACACAACGGCCGGTTGATTCTCTAAGAAACAGCGATAGCAAACTGACAGTTGTGATCGCAAACTGGCAGTTGTAATCGCAAATTGACAGTTGGGATTGCTCGGTGACGAACAATACACACAATCTATTGACTAAACGTCAAAAAGGCTCGGTTTTTGCTCTTACGGAATACCCCTGCCGGTCATCGGATCCGGCTCCTAATACGGTAGTCGTACATATTACTACTGCGCCACAGAGACAGTTTACCTATAAAATTAACATAAGCAAAAAAGGTCGACTGCATAATGAGGGTTTTAGCATTCTTCCAAAGAACACTAGTACCTACATGTTTTGCATAGTGAGCAAATGTACTTACCTCACCTAAACCACATGATAAGAAAGACTCTTTATAGTGGAGACATTTTTTTTATACTACTTAGGTAGCAAACAAGCATACGGCCCAATTGATGTTAAGCAGTTATCGTAGCCCTTCCCTAGTTGAAAATATGTTATTAATTTGTGTGTAAATACCTACCGTTCAGGACCAGAGCAATGGGGGCTTTTGAACTTCAAACGCCACCAGTGAAAGGGCGCTCTGTCCGCTATTTTACCAGCCCGTACTTGTAAGCTTGTGCCATACTTCGGAGGGCACGTTAAAAGTCGCTCACTAGGTTGACCACTTTTTTGGGATAATCCCACCCACATGCCCACCGCTGTGACTCCTGTGAGCCAGTATTAACAGCGGAGTAACTAACTGATACACCGAGCTTTGACACTAGTTCGGCCCGTGGACAACTAAACCTACTGTCTTAGACCCCGCAACGAATTTAATCAGAAGTAAATAGGAGGAGTTAGAAAGAAACGGATGACCACTTATCAAACGATAAGAAGAAGAATACGTGTATGCTAACTAAGTGGGTCCTGAATGTTAGGTATTTATTTTAACATAATGCAGCAGTGTCTTCACTATAGTCTTCCTTACACTATGCTTAAACCGCCCAAACTAATAAGGTTGAATTCGTGAAAGTATTTGAATTCTGCCAAGCCGTACTAGGCTTTTGTGAATGTAATAAGGTTTATATCTCACTCTAGACGAATTGTGGCTAATAATGAGACGATTAATAAAGAGAAGCCGTTCTCGAGTTGTAAATGGTCAAACTACTAAGTACAATCTGTCTTGATACTTATCTTGAAAGCACCTAATCACGATTGATTTCATATGACTGTACAATGACAAGTTAATGACGAGATAGGAAAGTAACGAGTTCGGAATATGACGAATCTGGAATATGACCAATTTGGAAGATGACGAATGTGAAACAAATCGGTACTATGATATTTTCTTTAGTCTTTTTTAGGCAATCCCAAGTTTTTATTATTTTAATGTTGGGAGAATAAAATAATAAAAACTGTTGCCATCAATAGAAGCTAAGTAGCTTCATTGAAGGTAGCTTGTCTTTCTTATTATATCTTTAGTAATGAACATGGTTCTGAATATAATTAAAATTTATCTAAGATAATATGTATGTAAGAAAGGGAAAACTTGAAACAAAATCCTTTACTAACCCGTCTGGCCAGCGTATAGGGATAATATCATCATCTCAGCCAAGAGACGTCCACTGCTGGACATAGGCCTCCCCCAAGGTTTTCCACAACTCTCGATCCTGAGCAGACCTTGTCCATCGGTTGCCCGCAACCTTTACCAGGTCGTCGGTCCACCTTGTTGGAGGCCTGCCCACGCTTCGTCTTCCAGTTCGTGGTCGCCACTCTAGAACCTTTCTGCCCCAATAATATTCAGGGATAATATATTAGCTTACAATACGTAAGCTAATATATTATCCCTTCAAGTATTTGGAAGAGACCCGTGCCCAACAGTGAGACGTTTATGGGTTGAGATGATGATAATGTATATATAAAAAATGTATAAAAATGCTTCGAAAAATACTTACGAGTACATAGCATCTGATCTCTTATTGCCATAATACAGGCTCTTTCTAGTTTGGTATCAGATCGCCATATGCGCCGTATGTAAGTTGTACCGATAAATTATTATTACAATTATTTTTATTACCTTATCCTTACCTTATCCTTAAAAAGCAACATCAGCGTAATTTAAATATGATTTTCTTGATATTTTAATTAAATATTACCGGGATTATAGCGGACGAGCCGTCCGGCATCCTTGTCCAACCCAACAATGACGTTGGAGTGAATAATTTAAATTTAAATTAAAAATGGTGACTTCAAAAGGTAGATTTTCTTTAGCTCTGTCATTATTTATGTGGTTGAAAATTGGATAGAAAGTCTTGTGTTTAGGTAAAGTACTTCAATTTGAAATGCTTTTTTGTCAGCGTTTCTGGGAATAGGCAATTTAAGCTGATGAGCTAGCTAGCAGTAGGTACATGTACTTATGGAGGTATAAGGCTTCAAGCAGACTTGCTACTTTTAGCATAGGCGATCAACGATATTCTGACTGTATTCATGCTGCATTGCATTGCATTCGTTGCTTTATGGAGCTTCCTAAAAGTGACACAATCGCGGAGTAAGGCATATAAGCGAAATAAGCTAACTTGGAAGACTTTTAGGCAAAATCTGATTCTTTTATCACAATAAAAAATATAGTAATATGTTGCTCTTTACTATATTTACGATAGGTTGTATTCGAAATACATTTTGTTAAAAAAACATACATAAAATAATGCCAAAGTCACCCCCTAAAATATATTTATAGAAAAAAAAAAGTGAGGTGGGGAATGTTTAGTCGCAGCATTTACTTTCTAAAAAGCGACTAAAGTACAGATCACCGATGCCTAAAGTAGCATGGCTACTGTAGCCCTAAAACGCCGTGGGCTCTGTTTGTCATACGGTATTGGAACAGTACAGTGGAACATAACTCATTATTGATGTGCAGATTACGTTCTATTGAGGAACAAAATTGAATTCTGTTTGGTCGAGAGTGCAGTACCAACTGAGAGAAGTAGGGTACTATAAAAGCGGGCAAACCCGACTGGGAAAAGACCACTCCACCTTATATAAAATTACAGCTAGTCTTCTTCCTTTTTTCGATTGGTTAGTGACCAATCTGGCAACAGAATTATTTAGATTTCCCATCTTAAGCCTCATGCCTCTGTCGTGATCTAACGACTGTTAACAGTCGGGACTGAGTTATGGGGACCTGGCTATGAGCAGATTGAATAACAACAACATCCATCCATCCAAACTTTCGTCATTATTATTAGTAGCTTGAAGTATTTTTCTTTTAAAGACAACTCCCGCACTAGAGATCAAACTCTGTGTCGCGAGAGACTTTACAAACATAAAATTAACGGACACAAATTACATCCAGACTCAGAACAACTCTTTATGGGTCACACAAAGTTTTGTCCTGTGTGGGAATCGAACCCACAACCTCGTGCACAGCAAACTCATACTGCGGCCACTGGACCACCAAGGCAGTCGAATAATTAGCTAAGAACCGTACACAATCATGCTGGTTGGCCTGTTTATGTAAACAATTAAATTGTGTACGCGGTCCTTAAAATTTAGGGTTACATGGGAACATACACGCATAACATTACGCAAATAGGGTTAAAGTTTATACAATCTGGAGACAAGGTAATTAATCAAGGGATGGGCAGTAACTGTAGCAATCTGTCAAGTGTGAAGGGTGTACTGAGGAATGTTTAGTAAAGGTATATTATATACTGTACAAGATTAAGTAAAGATGTGATGTCGACATTTTTTATTACTCTTTTTTTATAACTCCCGCACTAGAGAACAAGCTCTGTGTCGCGGGGGACTTTACAAATATAATAACATACTCAAAACAATTCTTTGTGGGTCACACAAAGTTTTGTCCTGTGTGGAAATCGAACCCACAACCTGGTGCACAGCAGGCGCATACTGCGGCCACTGGACCACCGAGGCAGTCATGATCAGAGATGGGCATGTCGTATTGATAACTTATATGTGTATACGGCTTTAAAAAATGACGCAGTGCTTGTAGGCGCAATTACTGTGTTAGAGTCTTAGGATTTTTTTATTTTTTTGGAAAAGACAACTCCCGCACTAGAGTACAATCTCTGTGTCTTTGGGACTTTACAAATTACAACCAGACCCAGAACAATTCTTTGTGGGTCACGCAAAGTTTTGTCCTGCGTGGAAATTGAACCCACAACCTCGTGCACAGCAGGAGCAGACTACGGCCACTGGACCACCAAGGCAGCTAGACATCTGGGAGTACGGGAGTGCCTGCGCCATGATGAAACAACTCAAGCGCCGGGCACAACGTACAAAAACATATTACATCCGACGGCGATGCCCAACTCACTCAATGGTTACTAAATCAACAAAGCATGTACCATACAATATACACATATTTTAATGATAGCGACCCATATATTATTATGTCCCACTCCTGGACACAGGTTTCCTCTACTCTATTAAAAGAGGGTATCAATCATACCTAAGTAAAATACCTTTACAGTTCCATTCTATAACTGTTACTAGAACCCACTTTTTCAAAGAGTTTGTCACGATTTTTTATATTTATATCGGTAACACCATCCGTTGGAATGGGCTGCAGACTTATCAGAGTGATATATGGCAACCTGTAACCCTGAGTTATGGCCTACCAACCTTAAACGGTGCAAACTAATATTTCATATTTTAGGACAAAAATATTTAAGCTGAATTTTTGGGGTTGCATGGGCTTTGTTATAGCAATCAATTTAATATCCTACAGATAGGGCCGTATCATGACGTACTTATATTTTACTAGGTGTTGCCCACGGCTCCGCCCGTGTGGATTTCGGTTATCGCTGCAAAAATAAGCCTATGTGTTATTCCAGACCATAATCTATCTCTGTGCCAAATTTCATCCAAATCCGTTCAGTAGTTTTTACGTGAAAGAGTAACAAACATCAGAATAACAAACATTGAAACTATGGACAAAAAGTGCAACCAGTCTTAAATAATCATTTGTGAACTTTGGTCTTGTAAGGGTCGAACCTACAACACGCCGTGCTGAGGAAAATAGCGGACTGGCCACTTAAACCACAAACTCTCACAGCTGCAGTCAATCTAAGAAATAATTATTTACCCTGACGGTACATCTTTATTTTGGATTCGAACCCGGGACGTAGTAGTCCACAGAAGTAAACATCTCCTAAATATATTTTAAGTCACCCACCTGGAGTCAATCTAACCAATAAATTAGTTTACATCAAAGTAATTTTTATAAATTGAATTCGAACCCGGGACTAAGTAGACCATACATCTTCAAAAAAATTCACTTTTTTGAAGATGTATGGTTACATTGCCCAAAATGTATAATTAAATCTACATCCAGGTAGATTATTAAGTGTTACTAATATAATAATAGCAATCCATAGGTATATGTCCTTGTTTTTTGGGCACGGGTTTCCTCTCCTCTATCAAGAGAGAGAGAGGGTTTAGGCCCTAATTCACATACACTGGCCTAATACGGTATGGTAAATCTGACGTCTTTAGAATTACTTATAAGACATGTGGGTTTCCTCACAATGTTTTCCTACACCGTTAACAGATGGTGAATCATTTAATTAATACGTATTAACTCCAAAAAGTGAAATTCATCGAACTCGCACCTCTTGCGTGGAAGTCTGTTAATTTCCCACCCGCCAACCACCACTTTTTTTTGTGGTACTAATATTACTACTTGAAATTCGGCTCGTAACACACAGAAGAAAGGCTAGCATACAATATAAAACTTAATCAAAAACGTGTGTGGAATAACCGCTTTTTAACTGGCTTGTTGGTCTAGTAGTAAGTGACTCTGACTGCTACGCCTGAGGTCGTGGGTTCGATTACCACATGGGACCAAACTTTGTGTTATCTATAAATGTTTGTTCCGAATCTGAGTGCAGGTAATTTAATTTCGTGAATTGTATGTTTGGAAAGTCCCCCGCAACCTGGGGCTAGTTTACTGGGAGTAAACTGTAAAAAACAAAAAAGAGGAATAATAAAATAACAAATAAACCGGTATTGTGCCCAAAAACTATTAACTTTACCGACTTTAACACCAGAATTATGATGATTTCTGGTGTTAAAGTCGGCAACATGCAAGTAATACCTCTTGGAAACCTCTTGGTATTGCAAGCAATAGTTTCTCCTTAATTATTTATTGGAGATTGTGGACCTGTACTCACGCATAAGAAAATACAAGTTATATGTATATAGCAATAAAAAGTATACCTAAACTAAGAAAATAATTTTATGATTATAAATTTAATTAATAGACCCCTTACTGTAGATAAACAGCTAAAAGAATATACGGCTAAAACGTTCTCGAAGATAGCCAAAACGGTTAAAATCGGTAACAAGTCTTCAGCGCTCATTTAGGTATGCGTTTTGAATGGAACTTTTTCTATCCCAGGGATAATAATAATAATAGCAACCCATATATGTCCCATTGCTGACTGTATCTTAAAGCCGTGTCGTTTACACTGGTGATTAAATAGAATAGAATAGAAAATAAATAATGGTCGGCAACACTACTATTAAGTAAGTATTCTGTGGCAACACGCAAGTGATATTTTTGGTATTGCAAGCGTCTATATTCTACGGTAACTACTTACCGTCAGGCCGTAAGCTTGTTTGCCACCATAGTATGATAAAAAAATAATTATTAAATGTTCGGTTCTATGAAATATACTTAACAAATAATCACGATTAAATCTCACATTTACCTACGTTTTCATACAAAAATATACCTTGTGTACGAAAGGTAACAAACAATACAACAATAGACAACCTACACGAAGATAAAGATTAACCTTTCACATGCGAAGTCGAATCTCCGTAACGTAAAGAGGTAGGAGTCATTTACGGCTACTTAGCCGTAAGTTCACCACAATGAGCCGCGGAGCAGACAAGGTTATTTTGAGACAACAATGCCAATGTGAATGGTGGGATAGCACGCGTCATCACAGGGACGTATTCAAACGTATATTATACATTTTAGTAACTTACCTAGAACTCTCTTCGGTCTCTGTGTCGAATGGCCCATCAGACTATGAGAGTAAGGGAATAAAGAGTGCATCTGTATTTGCGCACACACTTGTGCACTATAATATCTCCACCATCACAGATGGCTGGTATCCATATTTTGAATTACCAAAATTCGATTAAAAGGAAATTAAATACTACTTTTGATACATATGTATCTACAATTCTCCATATTTTGTTAGGAAAACTAAACTATGGCAGCAAAACTATATAGTACTCATTTTAGCACGTGCCATGTTATGCCTGCTGGTTTAACTGAAGCCCATTTATGTAAGTGCCGCACGAATGGCTTACTTATCGTAAATTGTGTTAAATATATCCTTCTTGTAGTAATGCAGAAATAAATTTATTGCTAATATTTAACAGATCTAAAGTGCTCAGGGATGCGTTTTTTTAAAGAAACTTCTTTTTCCATAGTTATTCATAACAAAACTTTGGTGTTACAATTACTTGGGTAGATAACACACGAGTGACACTTCAAGTATGCTAGCAGACTGTATGGTTATAAAATATAATATTTTTATATTACTAACTAGGAGACAAACCTCTTAGTACTACTTATATAAATACGTAGTCAAGTCAAAGAAAAAACTCATTATTTAGGTATTCATTTAGATCAAAATGCATGATACTTATGAACGTCATAAAGACAAATACCAGCATATTTTTTTTCCAACGTATTATATGGTCTTCCTGCGTTACCATTTTATTAAAATATCACCAAAATGTTATATAAATATATTAACAAGTATCCCAAGTCCGTACCTGTACGTCTTGTGCTAATACCCGTACAGGGAACATTGCTCATATATCACACCGTCCCAGCATTGAGGCTCACACATTTAGATAACTATGTAATGTAGCTATGCCTACTTACAGAATGAAGGATATAAGAGTTTATTGTTGAAAATTATATACCTTTGAGATTTGTATTGTATGTAGTAACTGCCTCGGTGGCTCAGTGGTTGATGTGTGTGACTGCTGATCACGAGGTCCTGGGTTCGATTCCCGGGTCGGGCCAAAAAATAATATTGGGTTTTTCTGTCAAGAAATTCACAATAGATGCTCGGAGTTTGGAAATTGACGGTGTTTATACTCCCGTGCCTCGGACAGCACGTAAAGCCGTTGGTCATGCGCCTGATCTCTCTCCGGTCGTGTCGGATCCTTACTAATATTATAAATGTGAAAGTTTGTAAGAATGGATGGATGGATGTTTGTTACTCTTTCACGTAAAAACTACTGAACGGATCTGGATGAAATTTGGCACACAGATAGATTATGGTCTGGAATAACACATAGGCTACCTTTTGCAGCGATAACCGACATCCACGCGGGCGGAGCCGCGCTCAACAGCTAATTACCAATAAAGCGAAACCTCTGTGCCTCGGCAAACACGTCCTGTTGGTCCTTTGCTTAATTTTTATCTGACCATGTCGGATTGTGAGAGTGAAGAAGAAGAGAGTGCTCCTGTTTACGCACACATTTGAGCACTACAACGCTAATCTCCGTTGAGATTGGCTGCCGTGACCGAAATTCAGTTAGGACGACATTATTATTATGTTGTAACACTGTGATCCATAAATGGTTGTCTCTAGTCTAGGTGTACTTTTTATCCGTTAATTGTATGTTAGCAAAGTCCCCTGCGACACATGGCTTTTTCCATAGTGCGGAAGTGGTCATACCTTTTTTTTTTTAGAGGTGAAATGGTTTACGCATACCGCCCCGCCCGGGGAAAGCGAGGCGATTATGACGGACTCTTTTTTTTTTCTTTCTTTTTTTTTTTTTAAAAAGACAACTCCCGCACTAGAGAACAAGCTCTGTGTCGCGGGGGACTTTACAAACATACAATCAACGGACACAAATTACACCCAGACTCAGAACAACTCTTTGTGGGTCACACAAAGTTTTGTCCCTGTGTGGGAATCGAACCCACAACCTCGTGCACAGCAGGCGCATACTGCACCCACTGGACCACCGAGGCAGTCAAAGATCTCTCCGGCTCAAAGATGGTAGTACCGACTAAAACCGGCCGGCATACCGACTAAAACCCCTCTATGCACCTGATATGACGTCAGTGGTAAAGAGAGTCATACCATATTATTATTTTATACTGACCAATAAGGTAGATAATCCATGTCCACGCGAGTGCATATATTTTTTTGTCCCTGGCCTCCCCCGGCCGACGACAGCACCAACTCCTCACATGTCCTCCTACATGGCATGGATCAGTTAAAATAGTCCTACAGCTAGAGCAATTCAATTAATTAATGATTTTTTACAATTCAATACAAAAGCTGATATATTTTATGATAAAATTAATATAATGTCTAATTATGTTATGTTATATTGCAATAATGTATAAATAACAATAATTTACTATATTTCATTTGACATTTGTATTTTAGCTAATAAGTGACTTTTTGTGTAATTCAGTGTAACATATAAGCGATTTTGGTTTATAACTGTAAGCTTGTATTGTTGTGGAATAAATAAATAAAAAAATACCATCTTATACTCAAGAACTAATTCCAAAAACTCAAGCAAAAGGATGTTAAATTAAGTAGTAAGAACATATCGTAACTGAACCACGGCCACCACGTCGGAGCCTCGCCGTCGCCTCCGCCTACACTTCCCTCGCATACGAGTATGAACTTAACAACTCAAACAGTGAAACGATACGAGCCGTTTCTTGTTGAAAATAAGTTCCCATCTCTACTTATGTCGAGTTCTAGAATATTCCACGATGCATTACTAATGTAAGTCTTATGAATTAAATATTTTAAGTTAGGTTACTTTTTTTAAAATACTATACAAAGTTCTATCTTGTGTAGGAATCAAACCCTGTTAATCTAGTGGTAAGTGACTCTGACCACTAAGCCGGAGATAGTGTTTGATTTCCACACGGGACAAAAAAGCATACGGCCCGCCTGATGGTAAGCAGTTACCGTAGCCTATGGACGTTTGCAACACCAGGGGTGTCACTCACGCGTTGCCGACCTTTTAAAAACCTTATAACTCCTTTCTTGAAGACAACAACATCACAACAATATCGTATTCGAATTCGAACACAAGACTATCATTAGCTAATTATTTTTGATGTTGTGTTTGCTATTGTCAGGAGAAGGTTTTAGATAAAAATTAGGGAAATTGCGCTGAAAATAGTTTAACCCGGGCGAAGTCGGGGCAACCCGCTAGTTTACAATAAAGTAGGGTTAGTTCAGCATTGGAGATCATTAACACAGGAGGGGAGTAACTACGTTAAAAAAATAGTCCAATTAAAATGATTAACCAACCAATTCAACATTCTGATTGGTTTATTTTTACACGTCAGCAACTCCGCTTCTGATTAAAGTAATACAATAGAATGAATACAAAGGAATTCTTGAATTATCTGGTTTTCTAGATTTGCTTAACAATACTTGTACCGTGCAAAATGAGGCTATTAACTGACTAGGTACCGGCAAACCAAACACAATTCAAAAACTATTGTTGTGTGGTCGCCCGCGGTGCTAATCCATTTAAGTCAAGTATAGACATCGGAGAAAAGTTCTTGATCATAGAATGCACTCAAAGCAGAGTGCCTACAAAATGGTCTAACTTGATCAAGAAGGCTGTCGGTAGTGGCATTACTGGGGTAAATTAGAGAACCGGCCGGCTGATTCCCTAAGAAACAGCGATCGCAAACTGACAGTTGTGATTGCTCGATGACGGCTCACACGATTGCTAAACGTCAAATAGGCTTGGTTTTCGCTCTTATGGAATACCGATTTTCAATCTGACAGCCAGATTTTGCTCCGTTTTCGCGGTCGCTTGGTTGTCGCTCTTACGGAATACCCCTGCGGCTGTTGTGGCGTAAATTAGAAGAGGTCTAAGTCCAGCAGTGGATTGATACAGGCTGATCGATTGATTAAACGCCGCGCCAAGTATTGTGGGTTCCCTACACAGAATAAAACTTTGGATTACAAGTCTGGGTGGTCGTGATTTGATAGTTTGTAAAGTCCCCCCGACCCAGGGCTTGCTATCTACACAAGAGTTGAAATAATTGCATTTTTAGATATTACCAAAACTAGCTTGTAAAAAAATAAAGGTATATTTTAATTTTCCAACATGCAAAATGAATGCTTACTTTATTTCAATTTAAATTGTTCCAAAATGGCGTCGCTAAAGGTGACGACAGAAACAAACACAAAATAAATTGCCTGTTTCTTGTGCGGAAAGAATTTAACACGAAAAAATATTGCTTAGGAAAAAAGTGTTTGCTGTTAAAACGATACGAGTCGTGTTTAATGGAATTTGTGCAACGTACCTGTTTTTGCGCCTTTGATGTTTGGGCTCGCATTTTCTTTATAATAATAATAATACTTAATTTAATTCAGAATATTCCATATTTTGTTAGTAACAATTTTCTTACATACTAGTATTAGTTGAAAATAATTCATAATTTAATTTAATTAATTAGAAGCAGTGTTGAGCCGCATCCACCGCCTCATAACAGGCCATTCCCACCGATCCATAAAAACACCCAGGATGGTGTTGGTACTGCTTCGAACTCGAGCCAGTAGAGAGGACTTTCCTCATGATGGCGGCAAAACCAATGAATTTTATACCTAGGAAAATATGTTATACATCGTTAGCTAGAGAAACATTAATTTACTGAAACGGAGAGAGAACATAGACTAATATCAATCGAAACTGAATTGAAACTGAATTTCATTTACCTTTTGATAGTTATAAGACTAAGGTAATTGGCCCACTGCACCACACTACGCAGCGTAACGCGGGAGTTTGTGTTCTTGCGTTGCTTGAAAGTATCTCTCTTTATATTGAAAACACGCCTAATACAATATACTGAAAACGCATTCACGCGTAGTGTTTTTGTTGTGTCGCCACGCACCCTGCAGCGTGATGCGGTGCAGTGTGCTAATCGCCTAATGCAGCGTTTTTATATTACTTTGGTGACAAACTTCGAAAGGTTAGGCTCCATACTGGCGAGAAAGCCCAACTGGAGAAAGACCTCCACCTTACAGAAGAACAAAGTCAAATAACCACACACAGCGGTGCAGTTGTGTTCCTGTGTATGAGAACCGGTTTCCAGCGCTCATTTAGGGATGCGATTCGAATAAATCGTTTTCTTATCCCAGGGATACTCCATCTTAAAACCTTGGTGTAAAGAATTTGGTCAGCTACATGCAACCATTAGTACTGCAACCGTCCATAAGCTACGGTAACTGCTTAACATCAGGCAGTCCGTAAGCTTGTTTGCCAGCGAAGTAGTATAAAAAAAGCATTTTTAAATTACTTTGGAGACAAATTAGCGTATAAGTCCGTAGTAAATAGTGAGGCCGTGCAGTCTGTCACCAGATTGGCCACTAACGATCGATAAAAAGAAGTAATATTATGAACAAAACTACATTAAGCCATTTATTTTGCCTACGTCACTGTATTCTCGGTGAGGTAAAGCTGTCTATACAAATGCGAGGCACTCCTCCGGCAATTTCCCGCGGGAACCGACTATCAAGAATAACGTTTAGCCACGCTTTTGTTTCGTACAAAACACCACAGAGATAGCTTTTGCTTGAAGTTTTTTGTTGTGATCATATTGTAGACTATTACCCTGCCCTGACTTCAGCCGAATTAAATGCTTTTTTACCTGTTTTATGTTGCTTTTTTACGGTCTACGCCCCGCCTGATGTTAAGCAGTTACTATATCCTATGAACGCTTTCAATATCAGAAGTATCACTTGCGTGTTTCTAACCCATATTTTTACAACAGGGCTTTATTGGTGGAGTATCTCTGGCGTGTGACAGGGTGACCCAATGTCCCCAACACTATTCATTGCTATCCTAGAATATATAATAAGAAAGCTGGACTGGAAAACATGCGGTCTTTATATAGGCGGAAACTATCTAAGCCATCTCCGCTTCGCGGACGACATAGTTCTCCTATCGGAATCAAGTACTCAACTCCAGTCCATGATACAATCACTAAACGAATATAGTAAACAAGTAGGCTTGGAGATGAATTTATCAAAAACGATGTTGATGACAAACAGCGTAGTGAAAACCGCAATTTCAGTTGACAACAAAACACTAACTATACAGATAAATATATTTACTTAGGCAAACAAATCAGCTTTGATAGTAAAAACAACGATCAAGAAGTGGAAAGACGTATACAGCTCGCTTGGAATAAATATTGGAGCCTGAAAGAGATATTTAAAAGCAATATGGCAGTACAAATCAAAACAAACGTCATGACGTCATGACGTCATGCCTCTTACCGTGCTTGACCTACGCTTGCCAAACTTGGAAATATACTACAAAAATAAGGAGTAAAATATCAACATGCCAACGCGGCATGGAACGCAGTATGCTCAACATAAGAAAAGCACAAAAAATAAGACACACCAAAATCAGACACATAACAAAAGCGACCGACGTTTTAGATCATTCTCTGAAACTCAAATGGAAATGGGCGGGGCATGTAGCGCGACTGCAAGACGAGAGATGGACAGGAAGGGTGACGTCATGGACCGGCCCCCTAGGCAAGCGCTATAGAGGAAGACCACATACGAGATGGCAAGACGAGATCGTCAAGACGGCTGGTCCTGCTTGGATACTGACAGCTCAGAATAGGGAACACTGGAATTCTTTGGAGGAGGCCTTCACCCGAGGAGGGGTTCTGGAAAACACAGAATTAGATAAATAGAAAAACCATTTATTGTAAACCACTTAGTTATCTTTTAAGCACAAAATTACAACAATAAAAAACACTAAAAACAAAAAAATTAGTAATAAAAGTAAATAAATAGATATAAAACTGTACACAAACTACATATTATAGTTATAATTATTAAAACAAGATACTTCGCAAAAAACAAAAATATATATCTAATAATTATATAAACGTAAATAAATAGATAGATAGAAATCTTTTATTGCACACCAATTAATTTATGTAGTTATGTTACCTATATAGTATGTATATTAGTATTAAAACAAAATACTTAGCATGTTTAACATAGACATTATTGTATTAGAAATACAAACGTATGTAAGTAAGCTAAGATAAATATCTAAACAAAGAAAGAACATTGTAATATTCTGTTTTTTTTCCCTGAAATATAAGGCTTTTTTATTTTTTATCTTTGGGATAGGAATACGTTTCTTTCAAAATGTATCCCTAAATGAGCGTTGCAGACCTATCTCACACACAGGAACATAACTACACCGCTGTGTGTAGTTATTTGGCTGTGGTCTTCTGTAAGAAGGAGGTCCTTACTCAGACAGGCCTGCTCGCTATTATGGTACCCTACCATTCTTTTTCAATGTGTTTAAAATTTCAGTTCTAAAATTTAATAGTTTTGGCGATAGACAGTCAAGACAAACAATTTTATTTATATAGATACGTTATATAGCTGTAATGGAATTTATATATACTAATCAATTGATTTACCATACGCATTAGGTCAGCGTGTGTGAATCAACGCCTAACCCTCTCTCTTCTGATAGAGAAGAGGAGACCCGCTGTGCCCAGCAGTGGGACATAATATATAGGTTGCTATAATGCTAATAGTATTAGCCGAAGTAAGCAGTAACCGGTATTTAGGGTATTACTTGCGTATTGACCAAAAAGCGTTAACAATAGACAGAATATTGCTGGGCATCATTATTCCTCGAAAAAATAAAGCGCTTTGTTATTGGAATCCTGGCCAATTTGTGATCAATTAAAATAAATTCGATACAGCTTTTTAGCTTTGTTTGTTTAATTAGTAAAACTATTTCTTTTTTTACTTGTTTTTTGTTTTCAATATATTTTGGTAGGTTTATTTTTGCATTCTACAAAATCATCAATTTTATTTACAATGCTTTATGGAGACAGAAGTAATGATTTTTTTACTTAAACTGACATTAAGGAAATGTTTTCGGATTCTACATATATTAAGGATATTCCATTTTAGAGCTCTAGTGTAAAAAAATATTGGGTCGGCACCATGCAAGTGATACTTTTGGTATTGCAAGCGCCTATTAGCTACTTTACGGTAACTGCTTAACTTCAGGCCGTTCGCTTGTTTGCCAAACATAAAAAAAACAGCTGGCCTCCACAAGGTGAACCCAATGCAATGCAATGTAAAAAGCCCAACTGCCGAAATCAATGCGGTACAGCATTGGCCGGACCTAGCATGCTGCTGCGTCCTGCTATTCCAACGACGCAGTTGTATGTTTCAAGATTAATGTACAATACAACGATGGAAGACGTTGTGGAGTATATACGTGTGAAGACCGGTAACCGACTGAGGGTTACTAGGCTGGACTCGCGTCACAATGTAAACTTCGCTTCATTCGTAGTGCGAGTCCCAACTGAACAGCTGACAACCTACATGACGGAGGATTTCTGGCCGAGGAGTGTCGTGTTTCGGCGGTTCCGTGGAACGTTACGACACCGTACAACAGCGTAGTGCGTCGCAGACCCAACGTGCAAAACAATAGAAATAATATTAGTGTTTAGTTTATAATTAAATGTATGTATGTTAGTATATAAGGTATATATTGTAATCTGAGCATCTTCAACGGCGTCCAAGACACAAGCTTCCGCTTAGTTTGGGGCTGAAGTAAAGCTCACTATTGTTATTTGTGTATTTTATGTTTTATTAAATAAATTATCCATACTAATATTATAAATGCGAAAGTAACTCTGTCTGTCTGTCTGTCTGTTACTCTTTCACGCCTAAACGGCTCAACGGATTTTGATGAAATTTGGTATGGTGATAAATGATAACCTAGAAATGGTCATAGGCTATAAATAATCACGCCATCGTTCTTAGGGGGTAGGCAGTAGGCAGATAACTAAATTGAGTTAGTGATTTTTAGTCGTTTTTGTTGGGACTTTTGCTCTTTCACGCCTAAACGGCTGAACAGATTTTAATGAAATTTAGTAAGGTAATAGATGGTTACCTAAAAACGGATATAAGATCAAAATGATCACGTCATCGTACTTAGGGGGTAGGAAGTAGGCAGAAAACTGAATTGAGTTAGTGATTTTTTTATGGTTTTTGCTGGGAGTTTTGCTCTATCATGCCTAAATGGCTGAACGGATTTTGATGAAATTTAGTTAGGTGATAGATAGTAACCTAGAAAAGGATATAAGATCAAAATGATCACGTCATCGTACTTAAGGCGTAGGCAGTAGGCAGAAAACTAATTAAGTTAGTGATTTTTAATCGTTTGTTTTAAAAGTTTACCTCATTCACGCCTTAACGTCTGAACGGATTTTTATAAGACTTGGTTAATATAAAGATAGGATCCTAGGCACGGACACAGGCTACTTTTTACGGCGGGAAAATACCTCATTCTCGCGGAAATCTAGCGTGATCGTGTCAAGAAGCGCATGACGCCATAGCTACTGAAATGATTTTGATGTTTTTTTTTTTAACTGAGTGTTACTAAGACTTTAAGTTAGTATTTGATCACTTTTCTAACTTAGAGGGTCGGTAGGCGCCATAATTTAGGGAATTTATGATAAAATTTTAATGCAACTGTCTTTATTTAACAGTTTTACTTCGATCGAAACTTAGCGACATTCCATCACACTACTTAACTTATAGGGTAGGAAGGTACCAAAATTCAGACTACTTTTTACTTCGGGAAAATATCTCATGAGGGCAGACGTCGTCGTCGCACGTATGCGAATATTAAAATTTTTCTACGCATGCTTTTACACCATGTGCGCGGACCTACCTCTTTCAATGATCTAAAAAAATACAACACACAAGATTATCCTACATTTCGAGAGGCATGTGAGGCAAGAGGATTACTGGAGAATGACAACCATTGGGATGTGACACTGGAAAAAGCTGCTCAATGTAGATCAGCAGGCAAGATGAGAGAGCTATTTGCTGTATTAGTAGCGACATGTGGTCTTTCAAATCCTCAACAATTGTGGGATAAATACAAAAATGATATGACCGACGATATATTGCACAGATTACAAGAGCAAAATCCCAATGTCACGTACAGTGATTTAATTTACAATGAGGGTCTGACAAAAATTGAAGACCAGGTTAAAACAATTTCTGGAAAGGATTTATCAGATTATGGAATGATCAGACCACAGAGAACCGAGGAAATCAGTAGCGATTTAATACGGGAACAAGATTACGATACTGCTTCCTTACAACAACAATTGACAGAGTCTGTTCCACGTTTAATCCCAGAACAAAGGTTAGTATTTGACAATGTTTTCAAAAAAATCGAAGATGGCGAATGTGGTTTGTTATTTTTGGATGCTCCCGGAGGCACGTGAAAAACCTTTCTTTTAAACTTGCTTTTAGCGCAAATCCGAAAAGATAAAGGAATTGCTGTAGCAGTTGCCTCTTCCGGAATAGCCGCCACTCTGAAATGATGATATTTGGATTACTCTTGAAAGACATCAAGAGTAATCCAAATATCATGGGGGGGATGGTGGTACTTTTAGCGGGCGATTTTAGACAGACTTTGCCGGTTATCACTAAAGGCACCCCTGCAGATGAAATAAATGCGTGTTTAAAAGCGTCAACGTTATGGGTGCACGTAAAAACGTTTAGTCTGTCTACAAATATGAGAGTGCAACTACACAATGATGTACAATCTGGACAATATGCTGCTGCTCTTCTTAAAATTGGAGAAGATCGTATGGCAAAGGATGGTAATGGCATGATTACATTGGATCGTGAATTCTGCAATGTTGTGCATAATCCAGATGATCTAAATAACTTCGTCTATAGCGAACTGCTAACTAATATGAGGAATAGAGAATGGTTATGTGAAAGAGCAATTTTAGCGCCAACGAATGAAATGGTGGGACAGATAAACGAGCAAATTATGTCACGCGTGGAAGGTGATATTGTTGAGTTTTTCTCTGTAGACACTGCAATGGATACTGAACAAGTAACATCATACCCTGTAGAATTTCTTAATTCTTTAGAACTGTCGGGAGTACCTTCACACAAACTGAGGCTGAAAGTAGGCGTTCCTGTCCTTTTGATGCGGAATTTAGATGCACCAAGACTGTGTAATGGCACACGGTTGCAAGTAACACACCTCGGTCGCAATGTTGTAAAAGCAATCATTATGACTGGAATGGCAAAAGGAGAGAACGTTTTAATCCCCCGTATACCCATAATTCCGACAGATTTGCCATTCCAGTTTAAGAGATTACAGTTTCCGCTGAAAATCGCATTCGCTATGACGATAAATAAAGCTCAGGGGCAAACATTAAAAGTAGCCGGCATTAATTTAGAAAAGAGTTGTTTTTCTCACGGACAATTATACGTGGTTTGCTCACGTGTTTCAAGTCCACAGAATCTCCATGTGTTGGCCAGAAAGGGAAAAACAAAGAACATAGTTTACATAATTTTAACAAAAAAAAAACCGACTTCAGTACGGCAAGTTGTAAAATTTTCAAATATTTGTTTGTTACAATCGAATAAAATCGACTGAGCGTCGGGCTGAACACAGATCAAGTAGGTATTAAAAGCAATATTTAATCTGTGCAATCCGCGCTCATCTCTCATTCACGTCATTATTTCTTATTAATAGTTGCTTAGCAACAATAACCGAAACTTATCTAATCGCCATCAGTAAAATACTTATTATTGAAAAGTTCAGATGGCCATCTGTGGTCTTCTTCATCAGTTTTACTTCACCAAATTACACTTTCTGAATGCAAATGATGATGATTAGTTGTTAAAAATATTGAAATTGCTATATGTGTGCCTATAACTTTTGAGGAGTTCCCTCAATTCCTCATGGATCTCATCATCAGAACTTTCTTTTGATGATAATGGGACCAAACTGAAAGTATGTCCAGTCAGACAAAAAAAGAATTTTTCAAATCGGTCCATAAATGACGGAGATATGCGGTAACAAATATTAAAAAAAATAAAAATACACACGAATTGATAACCTCCTCTTTTTGAAGTCGGTTAAAAAATGTACTACAGTATTATGGCCTCTTATTTTTAGCTTCCTACATTATTAAACTACTTACATTAAGTTAGTATTTCCTACGCAGACGATGTTGCTGATGTCACACTGTCTAACATCGGGAGTTGGCAGGTAGGTAGTTAGTAGTATTTTAAACCGATTTACATTATTTACTTTTTATATTTACTAAGGAAACATTCGGAGCTATCCATTATGTAGCTTAGGTTGCTTTTGAACAAATTTTGATGTGAAGTTGAGGACTAGAACACGATAGTGGGACATTGTTGCAGGGGGACTTACAGCCGGGAGAAAACAAAAAAACTTATGCGGACGAAGTCGCGGGTAAAAGCTAGTAATTTAATAATAATAATATTTTTATTTCGGATCAATAATATACATCCATTTTGTTAGTATCAGTAAAACTTACACAACTATGTTAGTAACTAATGCTGCAGAGGACTCGAGAAAGTTAGTAGAAAATGTTTATAACACTCTATTTGGGGATCAGGTAGTGTTTGCAATGCTATAAAAAATGACGTAAAATTGCTTCAAGGCTAGGTCACATATGAAGTATCTACATGTGCTAATACCTAAATAGAATAATAGATTAAACCACAAATCGGTAGAACTCTCAAAATCGATAACCCTATTGAGCTGTAAAATCAGTGTTGTGTGAGCCGTTGTCAGTCGAAACTGAAGCTTCCTTCACAAACAAATCAATTCATACTTAATCCCTTTGAGATAGGATTCAATTTACTTTGAATTCTTGTTTTCCATTTTATATTTTGCATTCTAGGTTGGTTTTGAACTGGAATATTATTAAATGGAAATTTTCCTTGCTGATCTAGCTGGGAAAGTAAATAGGGTTAGTTAGGGGTTTGTTGTAGTCTAAACTGGGGGAAATAGGGTGAATATAATAAGTATTATATTCTACCTCATTAGGCCAGTAGATTAAGCTTGCGGTGTAGTTGTGTTTCTGTGCTTGAGTACAGGGATTATTACAGAATGCGTTTTGGAAAATCAATGTTTTTCTATCCCATTACACAAAACCACACATTTGGTCACAGCATTTAGCTTCGAAAAAGCGACTACATTACAGATCGCCGATACTAAAAGTAGCATGTCTGCTATAGCCCTAGCATCAGGCTAGGGCTATAGCAGACACGGAAGCTCGACAAAACGACGAACGCTAATCTTCGCACACCATAGAATGCCAATCACATCATTTTATTTAATTATTAATAATATTTTTTTAGGACAACCCACACATCTGCCATCTAATCCAAAATTAGGCAGAGCCTGTACTATAGCAATCAGACAACTGATAAACATACCTATAAATTTCTAAATACATACATATTCTAAATAAATAACACCCAGACACAGAACAAACATTTATGCTCATCACACAAAGATTTGTCCTGGGTGGAAATCGAACCCATGACCTCCGGCGTAGCAGTCAGAGTTACTAACCACTAGACCAACAGGCCAGTTTCAGTCATTGTTTCGTATATTACGAAGAGATCTGAGAGTTGTCCGAGACAACTACTTCAAAATCAACTTGGAAACAGTTTCGCAATTACTTCAGAGACTAAACCCCAGGCACCTATTTCGGAAATATTGAAGACTTGTGTAACTACGTGTAAGATTTTTACTAAATCAGATTTTGTAATAATTGTAGGTGGATCAAATGACTATAATCCATTGAATCTGCAATCATCATTATATTATATAATAAACCAAATGAAACATACTAATGTCTTAATTGGTGAGGTTCTTAGAAACAAATATTTAAATGTAAACAAGGTAAATGATATAATAAAACACGTCTGTAGAAATTGTAATAATATGTCTTTCATAGATTATAAGCATCAATTGTATTTAAATGAATTTAGATGGAATAATAAATTGTATATTAGTAGACTGTTCCATAGAGAAATATTACGACTTCAATATAAACATAATTATCATTTTTTTATAAATAATCAAACACAACTGAATGTGAAACGCTCAGATACACCGAAAATTTATTGTAATACCAGTATTCAAACAGATGCTAATATCCACCTCAAACCCGTTTATGCAGACGCAGAATCACAAACAGAGAACCAATCAATTCCTGTGTCTGACACTGATTTTTTTCGTCAGTAACAAAGTATGTAAAACTACAGTTTCTGATACAATTACACTCAATATTTTCCATCAAAATGTTTGTGGTATAAATAATAAACGAGATGAGTTTGAACTCTATTTGACAACGCTACCTAATATTGACTACGTATGTTTCACTGAGCACTTTCTTAACAGTACCTCGATCCCGCTTTTTAGTATTAGTGACTATAAACTGGTTGCACACAATACAAGGATGAACAAAAAAAGAGGCGGTAGTTTAATTCTAGGACAAAGAAACCGAGAAAATACACCTTGTTCTCAAGTAAATAATTTGTATTTAGAAGAAATATTTGAAATATGTTGCATTAAGGATATCAATACTGGTTTATACTTGTGTTGCTTTTATCGAAGTCCTAATGATAAAAACTTTGAATTATTTATGAAAAATTTTGAAAAAGTACTGGAATTTCTATTCAATAGAAAGTCTCTCATTTGTGGCGATTTCAATGTTGACATACTAATAGAAAGTAAAAAAAGGACGGAATTCTTGAATTTGTTAAGATGTTACAATTTTAGAACCTTAGTACATACTGCTACCTTCACCCGCAACAATTCAGTTTCATGTATTGACAACTTTATCACAAACTTAGATGATCAGTATGTAGGCAAAATCATTAATGACCACAATGGTTTAGCGGATGGGCACAGTGGACTATTATGCGAAATAACGCTTCAGTGTCTGACACGTAAGAAATTGGCTGCAAACTTACCCATTACTATTGACAAAATTATTATTAATGACAGTAACAACGATACTTTTGAAACTTTTCTCATTAATACCGACTGGGCTTCTATGGGTATTAACGCCTTCTTAAATCAATTTAATAATTACTTTAAACATAGTTTCAGGAAAAAAACAGTAAAAATTAACATTAAAAAAAACTGCGCAGGAATAAAATGGTCAACAAAAGGTATTCAAGTGTCTAGCAGAATGAAACGCTTTATATGCATGCAAAATGTAGGTAAGGTTAACGAGTCTGTTTTAGCTTATAGAAAAAAATACATTAGACTGTTTCGTAAAGTTGTTAAGGCTGCCAAAAGAAATTCAGTACGCAGACAACTCGCAAATGCAAAGAATGTAAGCAAAGAAATTTGGCAAATAGTAAATCGGCATAGGAACAAAACCACATGTAAAACTGTTAAAAAAATAAGTATAATCCATAACAAGAAAGTAATTGATGACCCAACAAGTGTAGCGAATATATTTGCTGAACAATTCAATAATAAACAACCAACTAAATTAAGAAAATTAGAGGAGTCTATAATCCTCCTGCAGGCTAGCTGTGATAGGGTAAAAGTAAATATGGTTCTATCTCCTATAACACCCAATGAAATCAGTAACACCGTTAGAAAAATGCCAATAAAATCGTCTAGTGGATATGATGAAGTGCAGATATCGGTAATAAAAACTCATATAGTAACGCTGGCAACACCACTTTCCATTCTTTTTAACAAATGCTGTGAGCAAGGCATTTTTCCTGAACAGCTAAAAATTGCTAAGGTTATTCCACTGCACAAAAAGGGTTCTCAAACTGAACCCAGGAATTATAGACCAATATCACTCCTTCCAGTTTTATCTAAAATATTTGAAAAATTATTAAAAAACCGTCTGGTCAATCATTTAGTAATAAATAACATTATTGAAAAGAGACAGTTCGGGTGCCAAAAAAGTGTTGGAACATCTGATGCCTTATATAGTTTGGTAAATGAAATAGTTGAAAAATTAAATAATAAAATGAAAGTAGCCGGTATTTTCTTAGATCTAAGTTCTGCCTTTGACACGGTAAATCATGAACTGCTTATAGCAAAACTGGAACATTATGGCGTTAGAGACAACGTTTTAGATCTTTTTAAATCATATTTACATAACAGACAAATGTTTGTACAAATCAATGCACTAGATGATAATAACCATAAAAAAGCTAATAAATCAAAAATAAATCAGGTAACAGCCGGCGTACCACAGGGATCAATCTTGGGACCGATTCTATTCATTGTATTTATAAATGACTTGCTAAATTTTTCGAAACAATTCTCCTCGAATCCTCAGTTAATCGTGTTTGCTGATGATACCAATGCGATAGTAAGTGCAAATAACATTAATTTATTAAACGAGAAAGTCAACAATACATTACATGACTTTTATAATTGGTTTGTAGCGAATGAATTAATAATTAACACTAGCAAAACTAATGTAATGTTATTTAAAACAACTGCTCGCAATACTGACAAATTGACCGTACAATTATTAGGAAATAAGATTGAGCTTGTAAATTCAGTTAAATTCTTGGGTGTGCATATTGATAACTTATTGAATTGGCAAAACGAACTGAACGCTATTGAGGAATCAGTATTATCTTCTTGCTATGCGCTCAGGTCTTTAAGAGATGAAGTCTGCATTAATCAGTTGAAAACTGTTTACTATGCCCTAGCCGAATCAAGGTTAAGGTACAGTATCCAGTTTTGGGGAAATAGTTACAATTACAATTGTGAAAAAGCTTTTATAATTCAAAAGAGAGCAATTAGAACTATAGTCCGTATACCGCAGTGGGAATCTTGCAAGGAGCATTTTAAGGAACTGTCTATACTAACGGTACCTTGCCTTTATATATTAACTGTTCTAAGTCAGTTGTCAAAGTACATATCTGATTTTGAAACTGCAGATGAAAGGTTGATCAGAGAAAGTACAAGGAGAAATAATTTGAAAGCTAATCTTAATCCAGTTCTAAATATTGCAAAACATAGTGCGCGATATCAAGGTGTTGTATTATTCAATAGTCTGCCAAATGAGCTGAAACATGATATTTATTATACACATTTATTTAAAAGAAAATTGAAAAACTTTCTATTGGTAAAATCCTATTACTCTGTGGATGAATTTCTTGGTGACTCGCAATATTGACAAATAACTACGACATTTAATGATTAATTATTATTGTATGTGAATTATTATTATTATTTGTTATTAACATTATTATACTGTGACATGCTTAAATTATAGTGACATTTCATTGGTGACATTGTATGTAGAATTAAGTATTATGTTTATTGTTCTATTCTTTTTTTTTTAAATAATAATTTTTGTATGAAGTTCAAATTATATTCAGTTATTGTAATGCTAATTGTAACATTCAAACACAATTGTAAAAAATTGTTTATGAATTCAATAAATAAATAAATAAATAGATCCGCAACCGAATGCAGAGAGTCGCCAAAATACGAGTATGATGCAGCATCGATACAGTTGCAAAATGGCAGTTCGCTGACGCTAAAAGTAGCTTAAAACCTTAAACTTATTGGACCGGCAACATGTCAGTGATACCCCAATTATTGCAAGAGTCCATAGGCTACGGTAACTACTACTACTACTACTATCTCAACCCATTAACGTCCCACTGCTGGGCACGGTAACTGCTTACCATCAAATGTTGTACATAAATTGTAATACTATTCTTATTATAATTATTATTGTTATACTGTACCATTTCAACACAATGTAAATTGTTATGAAATAAATAAATAAATAAATGGGGCGTTTGCTTTTTTCCCACTTACGTTGTATCTAAAAAGAGTTCATTTTCTGCCTCAATTTCTCTGTATTATACTTTTATTTCTAACTAAAAATATCAACGATCTTATCGAGCCTCCCATTTCCATTCTCCAGTTACCGTCTATAGCGTATTTTTGGGGGTTGATAGCTTCGGTATCGAAATAGCCAACGTTATTAAGACTACACTGTATGGCTCTCTCAGCTATTTGCTTAGTATTAGTCGTTTGTCAGGATACAGAGGTTACATGTACCCATACTTCTATACTAGCTATACTAATATTATAATAATCATTTTTATTTAAAGACAACTAATACTCCATTTACATCCTTACTAATATTATATATATGTGAAAGTTTCTGAGTATGGATACTCTTTCACGCAAAAACTACTGAACAGATCTGGATGAAATTCGGCACAGACATAGATTATAGTCTGGATTAGCATATAGGCTCCTTTTTTTTCTTCAACTACGAGGGCGGAGCCGTGGACAATAACTAGTATATTACAAATAAAATCATGTTTTAGCAAAATAAAGAAATGGAAAAGAGAGACAACCTTGGTTGATTAGCAGGTTTACTGAGGTATGCTTTAAATATGCAGCGCAGTGAATCTGAACATCACCGTACCGTCATTATAAAGAGAAAAGCGGCGTGACTCGGCAAACACGTAAAGCCCACGCCTGATCTCTCCCCGGTCGTGTCGGATCGCCATCCTATCGGACTATGTCGTGAACGGGTGCTACTTGGGATGGCTGGTCAATCTTGGCATGATTTATTTTCAAATAATAAAGATATAGTTTTTAGATTTTACTAATATTGCAATGTAATCTGGACACGTATCTATCTTATTCTTACAAAAAGAAACGATCCCTAATTACCATACTGAATTCATTCCTTTTTTTTACCCCTTTTGATTTTTTCTTAATTAATTAAATACTTATCTTAATTTCATTCTGTATGGTATATTGGTTTCCGTTCCTTTTCGTTACCACTAATATTATAACTTATACCAAATTGTAAATGTTATATTCTGGCGATTAAAAAGAGTGACCCGAGTTTCTTGCCAATTCTTCTCGAGGCCCTACCATAGTCAGTGAATTGGCCGTAGGAAAAAAGTATGCTGACATTTGTTTTTATGACGTTCATAAGTACCATGTATTTGATCTAAATGAATAAATGAGTTTGACTTTGACTTATGAGAGTGAGGAAATAAAGAGTGCACATGTGTTAGCGCACACACTTGTGCATCATAAACTATTCCGTGCATAAGATTTAGATTTAGGATTTTATTATTATATATAATTTTTTCACGTAAAAACTACTAAACGGATCTGGATGTCGGTTATCGCTGCAAAAAGTAGCCTATGTGTTATTCCAGACCATAATCTATCTGTGTGCCAAATTTCATCCAGATCCGTTTAGTAGTTTTTACGTAAAGACTAACAAACCATCCATCTATCCATTATCACAAACATTCACATTCTTTTTCTTCTTAGCGTTTCGATGGCAAACATCGTTAAATTTATATTATTGCTGCCCAAAATTCAGCTACGTTGACTGCATTGTCAGAGGCAGCCATCAAGTCCTCCTTCCTGCGTGCAGGTGTTAGGGCATGGAGGACATGATGTGAGGTGGGCCATTGTATGGGTTACACCGCATGAGCATTCCAGATCTGTACCATCTGTAAACCCCCACCTGAACAATATAATATTAGTAAGGATCTTGCCTTGCTCACGCGACGGCTAATCATTCTGCAGTTTACTTACAAAGTGCGATATGGAGGGGCATACACTCACCTGGCCTTCCTCTCCCTTAAAAAAACATGGATTCACATAAAAAGTCTTTAAGAATGTTAATATAAAATTTGATAGATGTTTGTATGAATAAATATGCAAATAACTTGACCCAACTCAACTAACATTATGCAGGTTAACAAACATTTTTCTACAAAACTTTTCAGCATGTATTTCGCTTCTGCGTAAAAGGTGAGCATGAAAAATAAAATTTATTTTCAACTGACAAAGTAAGACAACGTTTATATTAGCAACCCATATATCGACGGAAATGTCCATCATCATCATGATGTCATGATGATGATGGACATGTTATCTGCGAAAACTTTTAATTGGCCTTCTTCTTTCTATTCAACTCTGTCTATAATATTAATTTAGCTGTAAGTTTTCCTAAAATTGTTAAATAAATAAATGTCAGAAATGATGGTTTACAGGAGAGCAAACTAAACATTCATGAATGTAGAAAAAAGCACGTATTATTTTGTAATATTATTTTTATTTTAATGTGCTATGCTAGGATGATAATCTCTGTAATTAAATATAGTAATTTTACACTAATTCTTTTATTTTACTAAACATGTACATTTACGCTTATAGTAACTAGATAACAATTTTATAAAAGCATTATATATGAGAATGTGCTGGACAATAACTAGAATCCATTTATGCAATAAAAAGAATTGGCATTTTTGACATGTCGCTTTGTACGTAGGGACCGCCGAAATGTCTCACAGCTGGGCACGGGTCTCCTCTTATCTATGAAGAGAGAGAGAGAATGTTAATCTTAATTCACACACGCTGGCCTAATGCGAGTTGATGAATTAGACATGTCTTTAATCTTCTAAGATGTGTGGGTTTCCTCACGATGTTTTTCTTTTTGTTAGCATTTGATTATAGTACATATAAACTCCACAAAGTGAAATTCATTTTGCCACATTGCCACCCGGGATCGAACTCACCCCCTTTTGCGTGCAAGTCTGTTCCTTTCGCACTTGACCATCGCTTACCGTCGCACTTACACAACATTTATTTATTTAGATTACATAGTAATACTTTTGAAGGTCATAAGTTGTGAATGTTACATAATGTAAAATCATTTAAGATTTGAGTTGAGTCGCTTTTCGGAAACTCCATACATCGAAGAAAGCTACATTCTGCGCACATTCGGATGCCGGTCGCATCGATTAGGTTAGTTGTTTCATAAATTATGAAGAGATCCGCTACCGAACGCAAAGAGTCGCCAATTTGCGATGCCGCGTCAATACAGTCCTAAAATCCTACTATTATGATACCGCGACTAAACGCAGAGAGTTGCCAAAACGCGATGCAGCATCGATACAGTCGCAAAATCGCTGATCGCCGGTACAAAAAGAGAGGTAGCGCACCATACTAGCGAGCAAGCCCGACTGGTAAAGGACCTACAGAAGACCACAGCCAAATAACCACGCACAGCGGTGTAGTTGTGCACCTGTACATGATTACAGGTCTTCAGCGCTCATTTAGGGATGCGTTTTGAAAGAAACGTTTTCCTATCCCAGGGATACTCCATCTTAAAGCCCTGGTGTAAAAAAATAGGTCAACAACTCGCAAGTGATATCTCTGGTATCGGGCACGATCACTACTTGACTTGATGGTCCAGTGGCCGCAGTATGCGCCTGCTGTGCACGAGGTTGTGGGTTCGATTCCCACACAGGACAAAACTTTGTGTGACCCATAAACTGTTGTTCTGCGTCTGAGTGAAATTTGTGTCCGTTGATTGTATATTTATAAAGTCCCCCGCGACACAGCTGCAAGCAAGCTGATTACCGTTTGTTTGTTTTTAGAAATATTTAATATCATCAATGATGTCATTAAGGTAACTTAATGAAAAACAGCGCTGCAATACGGTGTTGGCGATATTGCAGCACATAGCTGATTGAGTGTCCTTATTTGTCATAGCATAATTAATCTGTTTTTGTCTATATAAGCTTGCTCTTGTATGCTATTGCCATTTTATATATGTACAATATATATATAACAAACTTGTTTTTGCATTCGTGATGTTTAGGTTTAGGTTTATGTTTAGGTTCAGTTGAAAATCAGCGTCGAACATCAACTTAGATGTTTAGACCTATGCTGAACTGGACCTATTTGGCACAGCTCTGAGGCATACACAGCATTTATTAAACTTGTCTTATTTTTTGTCTATATATATATATTTTTTGGTTCTTTTTTCTTTTAATTGTTATATTTCTGTCAATATAGCTTGTGTTGTCTCTGTCCGTGTTCAAATCAATATTTTTTCATAATTTTTCATTTTATTTCTATTACAATAAAAAGTTTTTCTTTCTTTCTTTCAATGATTTGAACGATAAAGTTAATCACCTTTTTTACGACAACCAGTGTTTATTCCTTGTCAGAGACTACAATTTCGATAATTACAATGACGATAATATCAATAAATTTGACTCGTTATTCCGAACGTTAAAAAGCTCGTTCTCACAGCTAAAATTTTGTTCATAAAATGAAATGTTCTCAATCAATCACGATGATTAGATCAGTGGATGGCAATTTCCATGGAAAGATTGGCAAATTAATTTATAAAACAGTTTTCCACCTGAATGGCGAAATTTTGACTTCAATTATTTAATGGTAAATCAAAATTATATGGAATACTATCTTTTTCCCGCGGCTCAGCCCGCATTGATGTCGGTTATCGCGATAGAAATATATCCTATCTCTGTGCCAAATTTCATCCAGATCTGTTCAGTATTTTTTATGTGAAGAGTAATAAACATCCATACTCACAAACTTTCACATTTATAATATTAAGTAGAAGGATTTTATTAGTGACTTGTTTTATTAACTTAGGATTTTATTATTAACTTGTTTTTTCTTCGTTTGGCCTTGACGGTCTCATTAAACCCACCTTCTAAGGTATATTGGAATGTATATTATCAAGCATGCATTTATATAGGTTTTTTTATACTTCTACATATATCGATACTGATGATTGAAAATACATTTGATCTGTTGGTCTAGTGGTTATTGTTGACTGCTAAGCCGAAGGTCGGGTTCGATTCCCACAACGGGACCAAACTTTGTATGATAAATGTTGTATGAAGACTGTGTAATTTTTGTTCGTGAATAGTATATTAATTGTAAAGCCCCTAGCAAAAGTTCAAAGTTCACTATTGACAATAAGACCGCCTATTGTGCCTACTTATGTGTATGTAATAAATATTTCTACGTAATATTGGACTTGTGTCTATCGCTCAGGCTTACCCAAAACTAGATTGACCAATTACGTGTATATCGTTCCCAAAGGTCTTCCCCTGGAACAGTCCGGCTCTTCACGTTTGACTTTCAAATACAACATACGTAAAATCGTTTGACGACCGCTCGCGAAACGAATGTCACCTAATCTTATTTGGATAGCTTCTGATGCGTGTAATTTCTTGGACATAACTTAGGGGGTATCTACTGAGAAATTTGGTATTTGCAAGTTGTGAAAGTATATTTTAATCAAATAATATTATAAACGCAAAAGCTTGTAAGGATGGATGGATAGATAGATGGATGGATGGATAGATGGATGGATGGATTTATAGGCAATTTCAATATTTTTAACAACACATCAAATGCATTCAGAAAGTATAATATGATGAAGTAAAACTGATGAAGAAGACCACAGATGGCCACCTGAACTTCTCAATAATAAGTATTTTACGGATGGCGATTAGATAAGTTTCCATTATAATTGCTAAGCAACTATTTGATGATAAAGCTTTCTTTTCTGCATCTTGCCGTACTGAAGTCGGTTTATTTTGTTAAAATTATTTTACTTTCGTCATCAAAATTTTATGTCTGAAAATTTCACACGTAATACAAAAATATGAAATTAAAAATGACTTTTTCAAGAGCCATGCACGCATCCAGTGATTTGAAAAATATGGAGCAGTTAGTTACCTTTGGGTCTCAGTTCATTTGATAACACTGGCTAACGTCTAGAGAAATAAACTTAACCATGTGAGAATATAGTCACATTGAACTGTATGATAGCTCGGCAAACGTAGACGCCCTCGGGATAGGTAGAACTATGATCCGAAATATAACCTTACAAAGAACGTGTAACGTAGTGAGTGTTTTAGGTAGCTAGTAGTAGACCGGAAGGTCTACGTGGGTTAGTTCACCCGCGTGGCCGGTCAGGATCACACCAAAGAATACACTAATTACAATATGCAAATATAATGTTATCCTCCACCTTTAAGAGAGGTAGAGCACAATACTAGAAAGCAAGCCCGATTGAGGAAGGACCTCCACCTTACGGAAGACCAAAGCCAAATAACTACACATAGCATGTTGTGTTCCTGTGTGTGAGTACAGGTCTCCAGCGCTCATTTAGGGATATGTTTTGAAAGAAACGTATTCCTATCCCAGGGATTTTAAAAAATGGGTTGGCAACGCGCAAGAAGCGTCCATAAGCTACGGTAACTGCTTAACATCAGGCGAAACGTATGCGTACACACTGATAGATTATTACATATTTGCATAGAACAAGAGAGTGTAGTAAATCCATAGACACAAGGTATGTCGAGAGCTCGTACTAGAAGCGGAGCACTTAACTGGCCGGTGATTCCTCGACGCGAGCTCGCTGTGGTAGGGTTGGTGGAGGTGGACAGCGTGACGTCACAAATGATAGTCCGAAAAATGGAGAGAAAAGAGAAAATTTCTTTTACTATTTGCAGTTATGTGCTAGAGCACCAAGTCCGACTGGGGAAAGACCTTATAAAAGACCACAGCCAAATAATTGCGATGTAGTTGTGTTCCTGTGTGTGAGTGAGCTCTTCAGCGCTCATTTAGGGATACGTTTTGAAAGAAACGAAAAGTCTAATGCACTATAATCACGCGCCGTCTTTGTCAAGATTTGGTTCTAGTTTGAAGCACATCTATACAAATAAATAAAATTTGAGTGTCTGTTTGTAATATTAAAATCACCTTTTTACTAAATGCATATGGATGTATACACCAAATACCAAAATATATATTTTTAAATTTTTGTCTGTATGTTTGCGCCGGCGAATCTCTGAAACGGCTGGACCGATTTTAACGGGACTTTCACGGGCAGATAGCTGATGTAATAAGGAGTAAGTTAAAAATGTTATTTATATTTATTAAATTGTGACGTCTACGCGGGTGGAGCCGCGGGCAACAGCTAGTTACTATTATAACCAAAGTGACATTGAAAAGCCTTTCTTGTAAGACGACTCCTATTAAAACCTTTACTCTAAGCTCTTTAACAGCCGTATGATTGAATTCCCCTTATACGAGCTAACGGTTACCGCTCGTAACTTGACCCGGGATTAAACTCCGATTTTTATCGTTAACGAAAAATTAAACTAGGTTTTATGATGCTTTATAGAGGAGGGTTTAGTGGATGATATAAAAATTGGGATTAGATTTATTGAACGTTTGAGGTCACTATCTACACTCATAATATTGTATTGTTATTGACCGACTTAAAAAAAGGAGGAGGTATGTTCGACTGTATGTATTTTTTTTATGTATGTTCACCGATATTTTTCCCATTTGTGGACCGATTCTCAAAATTCTTTTTTTAATTGAAAGACTTATACTCCTGAGGTAGTCCTTGGCTTATTGCTGGCTTATTGCGGACTACAGATTAGTAATTATAAGGGAGAAAGGGCTAGTAACGAGTGATACGTTACTATGCGGAGAGAAACTACGCGTAGTTAAACTAGGCGGAGCTTACGGAGTATATACGCGGAACTGTAATAAACAATACATAGACATATTGTACGGTTTCCCATCAAAAGATAAGAAAAGCGCGCAAGTAATCGAGTAAGAAAGTAACCTTGACTTATAATTTCACTTTTTGACTTTTATATATGTTACATTTGTAATCTCAATAAATAATTAAGTATCATTATTTTTTTTTTAACACAACTCCCGCACTAGAGAATAAGCTCTGTGTCTCGGGGGACTTTACAAACATACAATTAATGGACACAATTTACACCCAGACTCAGAAAAACTCTTTGTGGGTCACACAAAGTGTTGTCCTGTGCAAGGAATCGAACCCACAACCTCGTGCACAGGTGGCGCATACTGCGAACACTGGACCACTAAGGCAGTCATTAATAGTACCGATCTAAACGCCGTACATTTAAACGGACCTCGCTGAAATTGCGATGGTATGCGGTGCGCGCTACAACATTCCCAACGAACAGATTTTGTAGGTACTTGTGTGAGTATTCGAGCAATAAGCTTCCTGCTGACTACCCTTGAACTGGGTGATTAGAATTTACACTGCACAGCAAAGTAAAAATACGTACGATAATAAATCTAAACTCCACACATTAAGGTATAAATTCGTTTTAAAATACAGCATATATTCGTGCGAATTACGATTTACACGGTGAAACCAACACAACATTAATAGAATATTGATCCTAATCTTTACACAGTAAGGTATAAATTAGTATAAACTTCAGCTTCAGACGTATTCAGGCGACCGCGTCGGTTTCGTTGCTCCATACAAATTTATTATGCGTCGCTTCGATGAACTTTGAGACTCTGTCAGTGTCTTTTGTCCTCAAGCTAAATTCACACCAATTTATCAAAAAGAAACTTAATTGGTTTTGTGTTAAGATAGAGATAGTACCAGAAATATTTACCGGGAATCATGGAATCAATCAATAAAGACTAACTACCGGCCCGGACTTCACTTGGGTTAAACTATTTTCTGCGCGAATTTCTTTTTATTCCTGTAAAAATCTTCTACGAATTATTAGGAAACTTTAAAATTAAAGATAATAGGATGTTTAGACTTTTATAATATTACTAGCTGTACCCGCGACTTCGTTCGCGTGTTCAGTCTTTTACTGAAAATCTCAAAGCTACAGCTGTTATCCCTATACAAACTTTCATCGGCTGATTTTCATCTTTAGTGGTTACATTTAAAAAAACCTTTCTTTGCGGATGCCTATATCATAATAGCTATCTGAGTGTCTAATGATTTAAACTGTGCGTTTGTTGATTAGTCAGTCACTTTTCTTTTAAACATTTGGATTCTGCAATTAATAAACTTCATGAAGAAATATTCCTTGTTTGTATGATTGTTCTGCTCTTCAAATTGTCTTAGCGCAAACGTGAATAACCTTAAATGGCCCATCGTCTAGCTAATAGTTTGAATTTATGTATTGTTATGTATTATCTGTGCCATACCCTGTAGAAATCTCTACATCTATTACATTTCATACAGTACAGTTACACAGTTTATGTGGGCTAAAAATTTATTAAATTCTTAAAGGGCATAATGGTCCGTCGTAGTGCTCAAGGATTTCAGAAATTGAATTTTCCTTTTAATCCATTGTTCTTATAATACAGTTATACTACTTTACATAAGCTTTCGGAACAAAACTGAATGAAAAACCAGTAAGTTGAACCCTATTTAATATTGTCGACCATATTAGTGAGAGTTCAACGTAAATTCGGTATATAGGTATCTGTTAATTATTATCTTTATCTCTGAAACTATGCATTTTTTAGTTTGTACATTGTTTAATTACGAAGTTTTCGTGCCTATATCCGGCTGTATCATAATAATAGTTCAATTGTAACATTTTAATTTGCTCATTAAATGTGATTAGTTACTGTCATTTATTTACCATAATTGAGATACATTATGTCTGATCTCCATCGGAAAAATATTTATCATTGAGAAGTTGGCCAGCTGCAGTATTCTGGTTCGGTTCTGTGAGCTATATGCCCTGCCCATTGTCACTTAATTGAGGCAATTTTTCGAGCTATGTCGGTCACTTAAAAAGAAAATATTACAAATCGGCTCTTAAATGACTATGTCAGGAATAAAAAAAACAATGCAATGGTACCTCATCTTTAAAAATTCAGTTAAAAATATATATCAGTTAAGTATGCCGATGACAGAGGCTGATCATGCGTTTCGCTGTGAGTAATTTTTTTGGTCGAAGATAGACACATAGTATCGCGGAGTTTTTTAGATCTATTTGCAAATAACATTGCCTTCAATGGCAGGATTTTTCCGACTCGCTCAACTATCATCGTAATATTTCAGCCAATTCACGCTCGCAAAACTATAATGAAAGAATCACGCCGTCTACTGGTGAAAATCGTATGAAATTTTGTTTGGTAGTTATTGAGTTTATCGTGACCAGATAGACAGATTCGATAGAGTGTTTTTTTTTCTGTGCTGCTTTCCTGATTACCTAAATTAAGGTATTGTTAAATGTTAGCGCCTACACAAAATGAAATAGCATTCATTTTATAGTAATATTGTATAGTTTGTGTTTAAGTTTTATTAGGCGTTTAATTTAGTCAGTGATTGTCTTAGGTCTTGGCATGATTAACGAATTTTATTCATACTTATAGTATATTTATATAGTTTTAGTTTTATCAAAGACGATTTTAGCTGCAACAAACAGATAGACAGATAGATAAAACTGTTAAAATTGTATTTCTGTTGTAAGTGCTATGTAAACAGCCACATAAATTTAATAGAAAGCTGTTATTTTGATATTACAAACAGACACTTCAATTTTATTAATGTGTGTATAGATGTATAGCTGATATGTGTTTATGACTTCGTTTGCGTGGACTTCAGCGATTAAAACAGAGTTTCCTGGAGATGCTAAACGGAAAATTGTTTGGAATCAAAAGAACCCGGGGCATAAAAGATTATCACCTGCACCACGTCCTGTTAAAATGTCTGCTTCTATTACATTTCGTTGTAAAATGGTCACTTTTAACCTAGTACCGTTAACACGTGATGTACCAGTCAGCTGATCTCTATTTAATATGGTCGCCGATATTGATGAGAGTTCAACTTAAATTGGTGATTGCTATATCTCCGAAACCTCGCATTATTTTTTAAATTTATTTTCATATAAACTTCAAACGTGGTTTTACAAACTACATTTTAAAAAGTTTTAGCTAAATAAATCGAAGCGTGTTTCTTGTACAGCACGTGTGTTATTAAAGTGACCATAACTTTTTTATTTGTGAACCGATTGGAATAAAATAAAGCCTATATGTTATGGAAAGGTTGCCACAATATATAAGTGAAAACCGCATTCAAATCGTGGTTGCTGAGTTTATCGCGCACAAACGCGGCCACAAACAGACAAACAGACACACAGACAAACAGACAAAAATTCTAAAAACCACATTTTTGGCCTCAGTAACATAAATACAACGTATATAAATTGTTTTTTCGAAAAAAAATTCAATGTACAGACGCGACTTGGTTACGATTTTATTATATGTATAGATGTATAGATTGTTGATTGAAAACTTACAGGTAATGTCACAGAACGGCACTTAGCCGTTCTGTGACATTATCTGTAAGTTTTTTAATTCACGCAGAAAATAGTTTAACTCAAGTGAAGTCCGGGCCATTAAATTACTACTGTCCCGAAGTTGTCCAAATATTAAAGTTTTTTTTTATACTACTAAGGAGGCATACAAGCATACGGCTTGTCTGAGCATCAATCGCGTGTTGGAGATCCGAAATAAATCTTAGATTTATTTCGGATCTCCAACACGCGATTGATGTGGTTCTATTATAGGCCAAACATAAAAAAAAATTGCCGTCCAAATAGGCGACCATGATACTCATCAGCGATACGGATACGGTGATCGAGTAAATATTACATCCCTTTCAGTTTCTTACCACGAATGATAGCGATTCTAAACATACATTTACCAGATAAAACATAACTCAAAACCCGAATTTACCAAAAACTTTAACTCATTATAATAACATTTATCTGTAAAGGGAAATCAAGTGGATCCTATGCGGTAGAAGCCCTGAGTTTTAAGTGTCCTGGAGACCCGTAATCGTAATCCTGCCGGACGGAACACAATAAAAGGTATATTGCTCGGGGAATTATGTGATGCGTCCAAGTTACGGGCGGTAGCGATAGTAAATCAAATTAAAATCTGTCTAGACTGATTGACTGATTCAGAGCCTAAATCGCTGAGGCTACAAACGTGAAATTACACTCAAATATGACGTAAGCATTAAGAAGATTTTTGGAAATTCATTGCGGGTAAGAAATGAAGATGAAAAACAGTCTCTTTTTTAGGCACTATGTATAAATGAATACACAGCAATGAGGGAAGACGGGTACCAGGAAGAAGGACGTAATTAATCAGTAGCCAACCCACGAATAGTTCGTCACAACCTGGACACCAGCTAGCACTCGGTAAAGATAAAGATAAAGATCGGTATCGCAGAGTTTAGGAGACTAATCCTTTCCCAACGTACGAAAGGATCTTACTCAATACCTATCATAAACTGCACAATAATGGATCTACGCCAGCTTATAACTTGAACCATCGGTCCTGTGGGATGCGACGTGGCACGTCCCGGACGCAAAGCCTTTTTGTTCCCAACACGAGTTATATCCATTACTGATATGTGCTTTAGTCTGATTGTTTACGAATTTTCTGTACAGATAGCGCCACTATACACATAATTGTTGATATTCATTGTTAATTTGTGGATATACCGTTTATTTGAAAAGTTGTGGAAACTTTTTTTTTAAAGACAATTCCCGCATTAGGGAACAAGCCCAGTGTCGCTTGGGACTTTACAAACATACAATTAACGGACACAAAGTACACCCAGACTCGGGATCACACAATTTTTTGTCCCGTGTGGTGATCGAACCCACAACACGCCGCGCAGTAGTAAATAGTGAGGTAACCAATTAAGTCACTGAACCAACTGTGCAATCAAGCATGTTCATCAATTATATTATCAATCTGATATGTGTTGTGTAACTTACTTTATAATCGACTGATTTGGCGGTCCAGTGGCCGCAGTATGCGCCTGCTATGCACGATGGGTTCGATTCCCACACACGACAAAACTTTGTGTAACACAAAAAGAGTTGTTTTCAGTCTGGGTGTAATTTGTGTCCATTAATTGTACGTTTATAAAGTCCCCCGTGACACAGAGCTTGTTTTCTAGTGCGGGAGTTGTCTTAAAAAAAAACTTTTACTTGCTGGCTATTCTCATCTTTTGTTAGGAAACCGTACAATATGTCTATGTGTTGTTTATTACAGTTACGCGTATATATTACGTAAGCCCCGCTTAGTTTTACTCCGCTTAGCTTCTCCCCACATAGTAACGTATCACTAGTTATTAACCCGTTAGTCACCCTTACAGTTACTAATCTGTAGCCCGCAATAAGCCACAAAATTATTTTTCCATCTTTCATTAGAGTATATATTATTATGTCTACGCATCACGCATCAGCCCGCAACGCACACTCCATTCTAAGCCCCGCTTAGTTTCACCCCGCTAAGTAATTTTCCATTCATATTTAGCCCGCTAGTCATCACACAACCATCGCTATAAAAAAATCACATGAATTTCTTCTCAAAAACTCGTACTTGCGGGCTTTTCTCATCTTTTGTAAGCAAACCGTACAATGTGTCTATATATTGTTTGTAATCAGTTCAGCGTATAAATTCCGTAAGCCCCGCTTAGTTTTACTCCGCTTAGCTTCTCCCCACATAGTAACGTATCACTCGTTACTATAAAAAAATCACATGAATTTCTCCTTAAAAACTTAAAATTTTCTAATAGTAATAGTTGTCTTTTATAACTCACATTACGTTTTTAACAAATATGCTTCCGAATTTCAAAGAACATGAAACAATGGTATTTAATTTTTAACAAGATATTATTCCGAGTTAAAATCTTTGGAACAGAAAATACAATAAACATTGCACAGTTCGTTAAAATGTCAAGGAACGTTTAATTTATCATGTGGAACCTTCCACCTCTAGTGAAATTAAATCAGTTTAAGCAAAGTCTATGTTTTGTATACTGTACCGGTCTACCCCGACTTCGCCCGGGTTAATAATATTTTTACCCGTTTAGAAATTACATTTATAGAAATAAAGGATAAAATTCTAGAAATTTTTGTATATACTAAAGGTATATATTCTATTGGGGAGAACTACAGGCAACGGATTTACACTAAACATTTCTATTGACGATAACCCATTACTGTAAATATGTGTGTGCGTACTCAGGCGACCTTAAGGTCGCCTGAGTTCTCTACCAGTCAATACAGAGATATACATAGAAAATGCACTAAAAAAATAAAGTTTTAGCGAGGCAAGAAACATACTTACAATATCAAACATCCAATAATTAGAATGAGATATTATATTTCCGTGTGGTGACGGATTAAGAATACAAATGTCACCACCCAGTTTCATCCCGAGGGTGTCCTAAGAGTCGACTATGGGAAGTAGGTAAGTCAGGCAGACAATATCCACTACAAGAGAGGGAAAACTCGAAACAAAACCCTATACCAACCCGTCTGGCCAGCATGGTATAGTAGGCTAATATCCCTCTAAATATATGAAGGAGACCTGTGCCCAGCACTGGGACGTTTGTGGGTTGAGATGATGATGATGATTATAATTCCGACGATTCATCATCATCATTGTAGCCATCCGGATAGATTTGTATATGTAGTGTAGAATTCACCAGATCTGGGATGGAATCCGGTAACTCCATTCGGTGTCAGTACTACAGAAACGACTACAAAAATAATCTTTACAACTCATTCATGAAGGGGAAAATGGCAATTAACATAAGCCAAATGATTATCCTCGTTCCCAAGACGGTTCACATTTATTTTCTTGTTCTGCCATTACATACATATTTAAATATACTTGACTGTGGGGTTCTTCTGAGTAGCATTACGTTTAGATACGTACACACAGCAACGAAGTTACCTATACAGGGCCGCTATATGAAGATTCGTTTTTTAAGAAAACCTTTGTATATATTTCTGTGGAGTTAGGTAACAGTGGACAATTATCCTCTCATATGTGAACTGTCAATAAATCACTATTGACGTCATCTGTGGCGCCGATTCCCGATATGCCCACAGACAAAGGTTTTTGGGAGGAATGATTTTAATCTTATTAGAAAAGTATCATATTCTTAATGAAATATTGCTTATTTCTTATAAGAATATTTCCGCTGTAGACTGTACATAAAATCCATAATATGTATGTATTCGTAACCAAGTAACAGCCTTGCTGATTATCACCGTCGGTCCTTAGGTTGCTTTGCTTTTGTTGCTTTTAAAAAAGACAACTTTCGCACTAGAACAAGCTCTGTGTCGCGGGGGACTTTACAAAAATACAATGATAAGAAGAAGACCAGCCCCTCAAGATAAGTGGCATAACCGGTAGTCGAATCGAAAAGGATAGAGAAGATAGGATAGATTTGATGTAAGTTTACGATATATGATAATAACTGACGTCAAACCACATTTGCTTTCTATTCTATTCTTTTTTTTTAAAGACAACTCCCGCACTAGAGAACAAGCTCTGTGTCGCGGGGGACTTTACAAACATACAATTAACGGACAAAAATTACACCCAGACTCAGAACAACACTTTGTGGGTCACACAAAGTTTTGTCCTGTGAATCGAACCCACAACCTCGTGCACAGCAGGCGCATACTGCGGCCACTGGACCACCAAGGCAGTCTAGGTGTGGACCAATTTTTAAACTCAGTAAAACCCCATCGTGCCTCGGATAATACGTAACACGGCAATGAAATAAAGTGTAAATACTATCATAATTACGGTTTTTTCAAAACATAGTTCTAGAAAGAGAAAGAGGGACGGAGCTATACAAATTATATAGCCCCATGCCTGCCTCCGTGGCTCAGTGGTCGATGTGTGAGACTGCTGATCACGAGGTCCCGGGTTCGATTCCCGGGTCGGGCCAAAAATCGATATTGGGTTTTTCTGTTAAGAAATTCACAATAGATGCCCGGAGTTTGGAAATTGGCGGTGTTTACACCCCCGTGCCTCGGAAAGCACGTAAAGCCGTTGGTCCTACGCCTGATCTCTCTCCGGTCGTGTCAGATTTGCCGTCCCATCGGACTATGAGAGTGAGGGAATAAAGAGTGCACTTGTGTTTGCGCACACACTTGTGCACTATAATATCTCCCGCGCAGATGGCAAGTCTCCGTTGAGATTAGCCGCCGTGACCGAAACTCGGTTAGGAGGACATTATAGCTCCATCCCTCTTTCTCACTCAAACGACTCACGTTTAACACATCATACATATTATCGCGCCAGTTTCCCATTGGGGTAGACAGAGACTATAGTACGCCAATTGATTCGATCCTGACATACTTATTTCTTGTCGGGTCGTTAGGGTTTGTACAACCCACACATGATTACTCCATCACAAATATCATATCGGTAGATAGCAATTCAACGTCGCCTTATTCAATCATCGATATTCAAAAGATGTAATCAAGTGATTCTATATTAAGCTTAACTTCCATCTACATACGTAGGTAGGTAAGTGAAATTAACCCAAACACACTAGTAATAATAGGTGGTTGATTGTGTAATTTACGAATAATGGTTGCTCGGTAATTGCGTAATTATTTCAGATTGTTTTCTCTCGGGAATGTTGTACCTACGTGTAATGAAGAAGAAAATATTCGGAAGACTTTTGGGATTTACTTTTATTCCGTATTTCTTGAATCTCTAGAAAGCTCAAACAAATGAGGCTTGTATTTGTACTTATCTTCAGAGAATAGTATTTCTTTTCTATTTTTTTTATTAATATTTTAATTTTTATATTTAATAATCAAGAGAGTTATGAGGTAAGTTTAATATGTTTTTATTAGCTGTATGTACATATATATATGTTACGGTAAATCTGATTAATTGAAAATTATTAATATTTTTACAAAATTATTAATAATAACCACATGTTTTGGTAAATGTGAATAATCGATCGAAATTTATTACTTTTAGTAGTAATTATTAATAATTCACGACACATATTGGTAAAAGTTAAAAAATAAATAAAAACCTAACCTAACCTAACCTAGGTTAGGTTAGGTTAGGTTTTTAACCTTATGTGAGCCGTAGTCAAGTATAATTATTAATAATTCACGACACATATTGGTAAAAGTTATAAAATAAAATAAATAAAAACCTAACCTTTTTTTTTTTTTTTTGAAGAGGGGAAATGCTTTACGCATACCGCCTTGCCTGGGGCAGCGAGGCGGTTATGTCGGACTCTCCGGCTCAAAGATGGTGGGCGGCCGGCATACCGACTAAAACCCCCCTGTGCACCAACACCCGCCTTCACGGGTGGACCACTGGAACCTGATATGACGTCAGTGGTCCACCCAGCGGCTGCCCGCTTCACGCGGACTCCTTCCCCGTTGACAGCGTCCGGGCGCACCGGGAACACTGTCCCTCCGCGGAAGGGTGCGGGTGAGACTCTGCTGCCCCAGTCTCTCCGCACCCTCACTATGGCGGCATCAAACGCTCGTAGGCGCGCCGACGCTGCCCAGTTCGCCGGCGACGGATCGGATCAGCGAGGAGACTTTCCTCTCTGATCCGCTCCGCCGCCTCCTTCTGTAAGATGACGTCCTCGCAGAAGGATGCGACCGCCGTCCACTCCCTGTCGCTGGTGACCATGGACCGTGCCACAGCCGGCAGCGACAGGTCTACTCCAATGACTGCGACGAGGTCCCGGCGCTGCCCCGCCCAAGCCGGACACGACTCAAGCGTATGCTGCGCCGAGTCGTCGTCGCAGTCGCAGTGGTGGCAGACAGGACTCGGTTCCCTCCTAGCGACCTTGTGCAGGTAGTGCCCGAAGCAACCATGCCCGGACAAAACCTGCACCAGTCGGAAGGAAAGGGTCCCGTACTGCCGCCCCGCCCACTCCGACAAGATCGGCTGGAGCGCCTCCACGGTCCTGAAACCGGCCCGTGGAGCCCCCAGCCGACCTGACCACTGGGCCATGATGGCCCTGCGGGCGGCTTCGCGCCACTCGCGAATTTGTTCGGGGAGAGGGGACCGCTGCTCTGCCCGAACTGCAGCCACCCGCCGATATACTTCGGCGAGCACCTCCGCCTCCAAGTCCCACGGGGGAGTTCCGGCTAATGCGCACGCCGCGTCTGTGGACACGGTGCGGTAGCCGCGTATGGCTCTGACCGCCATTACACGCTGCGGCCTCGCCAGCAGCCGCCTGCTTTCGGCGGTCAGAGACCCCGCCCACACCGGTGCGCCGTAAAGCGCCATTGACCGGACCACCCCCGTGTACAGCCGGCGACAGGTGAGGCTGGGCCCGCCCAGGTTTGGCAAAAGCCGTCCCAAGGCGGACGCAGCCCCCTCAAGCCTCGGCGAGAGACGACGAAAGTGCTCGTCGAAGAGCCATCGCCCATCCAACACCAAGCCCAGATACTTCATCTGGGCCTGAACCCGTACGAGGACCGAACCGACGGATATCGAGGCGCCAGCAGGTGGGCCACGACGGGGCCCATGGAATAAGAGGGCCTCCGTCTTTTCAAGGGCCACCCTAAGCCCCAGCGCCGCGATCCGCCCGACCACTTGAGAGACCCCAGTGGTGGCCAGGCGCGCCACGTCTTCAAACTTACGACCCCGAGCTGTGACCAGTGTGTCATCGGCGTAACAGAATACGCCCAGCCCGGGGGGTAGAGCACCGCGCAGGACCCAGTCGTAGCCGATGTCCCACAGGAGAGGGCCAAGGACGGACCCCTGCGGAACACCGCTCGAAATGGTCCTGCGCCGGACGCCGCCTTCTCGGTCCTCGTACAGGACACACCTCCTCTCGAGGTAGTCTGCCACTAGCAGCCTCAGGTATTTGGGCACTCCATGGAACCGGAGCGCCTCCCTGATGCTGCCAAATGGCAGACTGTTAAAAGCGTTGGCGATGTCCAAAGACACCGCCAACAGCACCTCGCCGTTCACTACGGCTTCCTCGGTCGCGGCCCTAAGCGGCAAAATGGCGTCGATCGTCGAACGCCCAGCACGAAAGCCATACTGGGCGTCCGACAGGTCGGGGCCGACCTCGTTCAGGTGCCGGACGATGCGGGAGGCGAGAATCCTCTCCAGCAGCTTCCCTGCCTCGTCCAGCAACACAATTGGCCTATAGGCCGCGACCGAGTCCGGGGCCCTCCCCGGCTTCGGTAGAAGCACCAGCTTTCCCACTTTCCAGGTCTCAGGGAACCTTCCAGACGCCAAGCAAGCGTCGAAAAGGCCCCTGAGGCGGTCCCCCAAATGATCGAGGATCAGGGCCAGCACTCGGGCAGGGATCCCGTCCGGCCCGGGAGCGGTGTTCTTGGAGCGAACTCTGAGAACAGCCGCCCCTAACTCCGCCTCCGTGACAGGCGGCACCTCTTCGGCCTCCCCGACTACGGCCCTAGCAGGGACCATCGCCGGGGGCGTGTGCTCCGCCTGTGGCGGGAACAGACCCTCGACCACTTCTGTGAGAAAGCTGGGCTGAAGGGACTCGGTGAGGGGGGGACCCTGCGCACGGAGCTTATTCAGCGCCGCGCGGTAAGGGCGACCCCAGGGGTCACGATCTAGTCCCTCCAGCATCTCCGTTCTGGAGCGCTCCTTGGCACGGCAGATGGCCAGCTTAAAGGCCTCCACTGCAGTGCGGTAGGCCTCGTACAGCTGGCCCTCCCCATCATCGCGGTTTCGTCGCCGGCTGCGGGTGTAAGACCTTCGGGCACGAATACAGGCCGCACGAAGGTCCGCCAGATCCTGGGACCACCAGTAGACCTCCCTCTTAGGAGGCCGACGTCGGACCCGAGGCATAGCGGCATCGCAGACTTGCGTAAACGCATCCCGGATGCGGCCAGCCTCGGCATCTACTCCTTCGGAGGGAGGTGGTGAAGACAGCCATGCGTGAACAATGGCCGCCTCAGCTAGTAGATCCCTGTCTATCCTACCCACAGCCCACCGCGGAAATTGGGGAGCTCTGCCCACTCTGTGACCCCTGCCGGGGTCCTGAGGATTCCGGGAGAGCTCTAATCGGATGTACAGATGATCCGACAGAGTCTCGGCCTCTTTCAGGACGCACCAGCTCCTCACTCGCGCGGCGACAGCAGGGGTAGCAAACGAAAGGTCTACTATCGACCCCCCCCACTGCCGAACACACGTATTGGTGGCGCCTCTGTTAAGCAGACAGAGGCCCACCGAATTAGCCCACTCCTCGACCGCTTTACCGCGGGCGTCCGTCCTAGGGGAACCCCACACTTGAGACTTTGCGTTAAAGTCCCCCATGACTAGGACGCGGCCCGATGCCAATCGCCGTATCGAGGTCTCCAGAGATGTAAGGAAGACCTCGAAATCCGCCAGACTCCGGTTGGGGGAGAAATATACTCCGAAGAGTAATATTCCCCCCCACTCAGCAGCAACGTATCCTGAGCCCTTGTCTCTGAGCGACAATGACGGGGAACGAGGCGCTGTGGAGCCGACGATTGCCACAGAGCCGTCCACGTCACCCACCCAGTTTGGGCGAGTAGGAACGTAATACGGCTCCACAGCTACGGCTACACCTATCGACCACTCCACCAAAGACTGCAGGAAAAGGTCCTGCGCCCTAGCAGAGTGATTCAGATTGGCCTGGAGGAGGAACGTGCAGTAACCGTCCATTATTGGATCGGTGGTGCTGTGTCCTTCTCCATCCGCGACGTTGTCGGTCGAGGTTCGCTGAGAGCGGCCTGGGTCGAAAGGCCTCTCCTCAGTTTGGGTTTAGAAACCTGGGGGGGTTTGCACCCCTCTCTCCCCATCAAGTGGTTGGCGGGCAGATTGCCTGCTGCACACGCGGGGCAGTGGGGGGCGGAAGAACAGTCCGCCGCTCTGTGCCCCGGCCGGCCGCAGCGAAAACAGAGCTCGCTGCAGTCAAAACTGCTGGTGCAAGCGGCACGCACGTGCCCCGTTGCCATGCACTTGTGACACCTCGCGGGGCGGGCCGCCAAAAGTGTTACCCTGGCGGAACTCCAGCCCACGAGGAGCCTCCCAGCAGATGCCAATTTATTGGCCCCAGCAACGGGGCATTGCACCCACACAGCTCCGACTCCCGCCGGTCCGGGGCGGATGGCGCCAACTTTGACGGTGTCCAGGGAGCACTCGGTTGCAACTCTGATTGCCTCCCGGACCTCGTCGGGCGTTACGGAGTCGTCCAGACCCGTGATGCGCATCTCTGCACACTTGGTGGGCCTGGCGACCTTGACGCCATCCTCCTCCGCGAACAAACCTCGCAATCTCTGTGCTACGACGTCGGCCGTTTTGTTGCCCTCTGCACCGGGAAACTCGAGTATTCGAGCTCCGGTTCGGGCAAGGCGCGTTCTGGCGCCAGTGGGACCCAGATCCTCCACACTGACGCTTTCCCGCGCTCTCTTGAAGACGGCCGCGTATGAGAGGCCGCGCTCCACCGCCTCTGGCGACACCGTGATGACCACGGCGGCCGACTTGGGCGGCTGAAGCCTCCCAGGCTTCTTCTTGCCGCGATTTCTTTTCCGCCGGGCCTTCTTGCCGCCGGCTATTTGCCAACCTTCATTAGAAGGCCCGGAGGGACCGGGGGTAACGGCATCCCTCGGCCTACTTGTAGGCGCAGCCGCATGCGCAGGCTTGCGTGCCGGAATGCGAGTGACAGGCGCTCGCTGCGAGAGGGGTGGGAAATCACCAGGCGTCGGTGGAGCAGAAGCCGTGGTTTTGTGTGACCCTTTTTTACCACTAGCCCTAGTCGGTGCCGCTGTAGATGCCGCTGCAGCATAAGTCCGGTCGCCTGAACTAGTAGAGGGTTCCTGTGAGCAATGAAACTTGTCCGCTGCGAGAGGCGGCCGACGGCGCGGCTCCGGAGGCAGTCTTGCCTCCAAGCTGCTCAGGCGGACATTTATCATTGTCCCAACCGAGTCCATAACTTGTCGCAACTGTGCGTCGCTCAGTGGCGATGAGGAGGGACGGTGTTGATCCTCTTCTTGAACCGGCACTGGACTAAAGCGCGGCATCAGTGCCTGCGCCTTAAGGTGGTTGATTTCAACCCGGAGGTCGGCAACTTCGCTAGCCAGAAGTGCGTTATTGGCCTGCAGACGCCTGGTCTCCTCCGATGTTGAGCGGGAGGCGAGCATCTCCACAGCCACCTTGAGATTGGTAGCCGCTGTTTTTAGTACACGCACAAAGGTACCCTTCAAGTGCCTGCTCTTTGTGGCCACCTCAATAATCGCCGTTACCGACTCACCCGCGGACTGAAACAAGTCGGCTACTGAATCCGGGCTCTGGTCTGCGGTCTTAAGCTCCTGGAGACGCGCCAATCTTTCCTCCGCAGCACGTTCTCCCTCTTCGCGGGTACGCGCTACTTGTCCCCGCTTACTGAACACCGATATGCCCGTGACTTCCGACATGGTTTTTGGTCTAGACCTTGCCGCCTTGCTAGGAGCCGGCATGTCTAGCTCGTCTGGCCCGATGCTCACCGATGAGCGGCTGCGACTTCGTTTTCGGCCCTGCCGCTTCCTACTAGGAGCTTCGCTGCCGCTCTGGCTTGCCGTCGGTGTCACGTCGCTTACATCCTCGGGGTCCGAGTCGGGCACGAAGCTCATAGAGCTCCTACGGCTCCCGAACGGCGTCGACGCCCGCGAGGACATCGATCTTGTGTGAGGACGCGCAAAACTGGGCGTGCGCGTCCTTTCCTCCGCTGCAAGTGGTATCAAATCCACCGGCGGAGATATCCAGTCCGAACACGCCGTTATAGGCGTGCGTGAGACTTCACTATCGCCACTAAAAGTGGCGGAACAGGAGGGCGCAATACTGGGCGTGCGCTCCTCATTTTCCAGCTGTGGAACAGCTGGGCGGTGCTCTGCACCGGGGCCTTTTTTCCCCACCACAAATACGAGAGGGGTGCACCCCGAAGGGCGGCCGGATTTGCCGGCTTGTGGAGTTACTTCCTTTTTAAAATCGGCCATAATGTTACTCTTTTAAGCCAGGGTGAGTTCCCTGGGCCAGCCCTCCTCCTTACTACACTCACCCCGCAGCCGAGCCAACAAAGCTCAGGGTGAGGGGCTGCTGTCCACAGACTACCCGCCTGCCACGCATCCCCTGGCCACAGCCGAACACGGGATTAGGGGTAATTTTTTATAGAGGTTTTCTTCCTCGCGGCCCCCATCTCAAAGATGGCGGCCCTCGTCCCCGACACCTACGGGTCGGGATTACGAGATTGGCCGAACAGTGGTCTGTGTCAGACCAAATCCGTCGCCCATGGGTCCTTTTAGCTTCGCCGTGGATGGTTAGATCCACGGCTACTGAGCCCCCCCCGCCACGGCAAGGCAGGACACCCCGGGGGGAAATAAAAACCTAACCTAACCTAACCTAACCTAGGTTAGGTTAGGTTAGGTTTTTATTTATTTAACCTAACCTAACCTAACCCCCTGCGCCTCTCGCACGTCGCACACACCGCCCCGCCCCGCAATCCTTGGCCACTTATTACATTTATCACTACTGGGGTTAAATTATTAATAATAACCGACAAATGTGATTAATTTATCAGTTTAACCTCGATTTTCGGTAATCATTAATAATAATAGATAATTATTAATAATCTTCAATTATTCACTCTTACCGTAACATATATATATATATCAGAATCTCAGTCGCAGACCACCTTTATATTCTAAATTTTCTAACAAAAATATTCAGAGGGCTACCCCTCTAAATATTTTTAGGTATCATTCTCATCTCTAGGTACCATTCTACCGAGCAAGCCTGACTGGGGAAGGACCTCCACCTTACAGAAGACCAACACCAAAAAATTAAACACAGCGATGTAGTTGTGTTCCTGTGTGTGAGTACAGGTTTCCAGCGCTTATTTAGGGATGCGTTTTGAAAGAAACGTGTTCCTATCCCAGGGATACTCCAACTTTAAGCCCTGGTGTAAAAAAACGGTTGGCAACATGCAGGTGATACCGCTGCTATTGCAAGCGTCCATAGGCTACAGTAACTGCTTACCAGGCGGGGCGTATTCTTGTTTGCCACCCAAGTAGTACAGAAAAAAAGACTAACATTTTTCCAACCCGAAAATTGAACCTACGACCTTAAGATCACGATACATAAGCGCAAACATATATCACAATCTCTGTAATATTTTACGATCAATACTCACTAAACTAACCTAGTAGAGTACGACCTAATCCTTCTCATTCAAAGAAGGCCTGCGCTCAATAATAAAAGGATACTACTGGTATATAAGCAGAATTTATCAAAAGCGTTAATATATTCTAACACCAACGTTTCAATTCCCTCTATTTATACTAACAAACGAAGCGGGTAAACTAGCGAATGGCACCGCCAGATACTAAGCAATCTGTTTTGGAGGACACGTTAAAAGTCGTCAGATAACCACAGAGGCCTAAATATGGGCGATCTAAATAACTTTGTCACTAGGTTGGCCACCAACCAAACGATAAGAAGAAGACCACCTTCTGTAGACAGGTGGCATAAAGGGTAGGTCAATCAAATAGACTGTCTTGGTGGTCTAGTGGCCGCAGTATGCGCCTGCTGTGCACGAGGTTGTGGGTTCAATTCCCACACATGAGAAAACTTAGTGTGACCCACAAGTGTTGTTTTAAATCTGGGTGTAATTTGTGTCCGTTATTTGTATGTTTGTAAAGTCCCCCGCGACACAGAGCTTGTTCTCTAGTGCGGGAGTTGTCTTTAAAAAAAAATATAATAGAAAGCAAATGTGGTTTGACATCAGTTATATATCGTAAACTTACATTAAATCTATCCTATCCTCTCTATCCTATTCGATTCGACTACCGTTTATACCACTTATCTAGAGGGGCTGGTCTCCATCTTATCATAGTACCAGGATCTGCATAATTTGGGATCAGATAACGTGTGTGAATCCTAAGATACCCTTACTAATATTATAAATATGAAAGTTTGTAAGTGTGGATGGATGGATGGATGTTTGTTACTCTTTCACGTAAAAACTACTGAACGGATCTGGATGAAATTTGGCACAGAGATAGATTATGGTCTGAAATAACACATAGGCTACTTTTTACAGCGATAACCGACATCCACGCGGTCGGGCACAGCGACATCCACGGGCGGAGCTGCGGGCAACAGCTAGTTATAAATAAAAGCACTCTTATATATTTTACGTTTTTGCCAAATACGTGATTAACTTACATTCAACTCATTGTCTCTTCAATAAGGTCGTTCTATTTAAAATACTTAAGCTAACTCGCAATTGCCAAGACGACTCAATTAAATCTCCAATCTTCAACACTGCCAAATGTAATCAGTACGGGATAATATTTTCGTTATCCGATCGTTTTAAAGGTGCAATCAGTTGCTAATTGTCGTTTATATAACGAAAACAATTATTAAAACTCATTTTGAAAGTGATTTTCTTCAGAATGGTGAGCATTGAAAATGTACCTTTTGATCAAGAATAACTGTTTCAAAGTTAATTTAGATTTATTTGAGACCTTGCTTTTATATACCTACATATATTTAGTAATTATTATTTATTCGTTATAGCCTAGTTGGTCCAGTCTTCCTTGAATACGAGAAAAGATCAGCCGTCGCACCCCACTCCTGAAAATCCCAGCAGGAACCTGGAAATAATATTATGGATAGGGCCAAAACTAGATAATATTATCTTTCAGTTTTTGAGTCACGTCATCATCATCATTATCTCAGCCACTGCTGGACATAGGCCTCCCCCAAGGTTTTCCACAACTCTTGATCCTGAGCCGACCTTGTCCATCGGTTGCCCGCAACCTTTACCAGGTCGTCGGTCCATCTTGTTGGAGGCCTGCCCACGCTTCGTCTTCCTTTTCTGCTTTCTTGAGTCAGGTAATTTATGATAAATGCCCGAAGTTTTGAAATGGCAGTTATAATAATCTCTTGCCTTGGGAAGCACCTAAATACGATGCTCGTACGCCTGATCCATCTAGAAATAGTGAGGGAATAAAGAGTGCACCTATGTTTGCGCACACACTTGTGCACTACAATATCTCCCGCTCAGAAGGCTAATCTCCTTGAGATTGGCCGTTATGACTAAAATTCGGTTCATCATTATCATCTCAACCCATAAACGTCCTGCTGCTGGGCTGGACCCGTCTGACGAGTTAGATAATAGTAGGCTAGGTTTCGTTTCGAGGTTTCCTCCACTTGCAGTGGATATTATCTGCCTGACTACTCCCTTAGCCGACCCTTATGATACCCTAACGTGCCCTCCGTAGTCGGTCCCGACTGGTAACAGTCGTTAGATCACGACAGGAGTCTAAATATGAGCAATCTAAATAATTTTGTCACCAGGTTGACCACTAACCAAACGAAAAGAAGAAGAAGATGATACCCTAAGGAATGGGTTGGTGACATTTGTATTCTTAATCTTTCAGGGACCAATTTGGTTACGACGATTTTATTATTCAATTACTAAAACTATGTAAGTCGCGAAAAAAACCTAAATTATAATTGATTTATATACTTACTACATTAATTAAATCCAAATGCATATTATGCTAATATTAAAAACGCAGCAGAATATTCACATTCATATATTTACATTACCACAACGTGTCACGATAATTCGCAGATTTAAATTTTAAATGTAAGTAATCCAGTACCTCTGGCCGTTCGCTTTCGTACGATAATTCATATTTACATGTTTTTTTTCGTTGTGGAATACTTTTCCATAAAATATTTTTGAAAGTCCCTTTGCATCGTGTAGGCTTTTCAAATCTATACATCCATACTAATATATCTATATATTACAAAGAAGAGAGATGATTTGTATTTTTATATTCTCGTTTGTGATAAGTAAACTCAAAAACTAATAGGCTGTTTTAAAAAAATCTTTCACCAATAGAAAGCTACATTATCTGCAGATAACATAGGCTACATTTATTTTTAAAAAAATAAGGAACTCCGACGGCAACTAAGTAAATGTTCACTAGGAAATGCGTTTTTTTTATAAAAAGACAGTAAGAAGATTCACGGACACAAATTACATCCAGACTCAGAACAACACTTTATAGGTCACACATAGTGTTGTTCGATTACGATTTCGATTCGTCGATAAGTACATCAAAAATATAAACTATAGGCAAAGCTAAAAGGTTATTTTTATTTTTCTAAGATTATTTTATAGGGCAAGTCAGACCTGCTCGCTTTTACAAAACCTCTTTCAGCTTTTCCTATCCTAGCCTAAAATATTATTTTTAGTCACCTTGAATATTCTATTTGGAAGCGCTGCCGCCAAGATAACACAATGGCAGCGCATGGCGCTACCTACCTTTTCTCGACGTGCATCATTGTATTATTCTACTTTATATTTTTCTATATCAACTGCATATCATATTTATTATTATATTTTAAGCGGCAGGACATTTTTAACGACCGTTGGTCAGCAAGCAGTCTGACCACACAAAAGAAAGGGCTGATACAGTGGGAGTAGTACCCTACACAGCGTCTGACACTCATCTCATCTACTTATAGTCTCCTCGACTAATTAATAAAAAAGAAAAAACAAAATATATCCACATTGAAATAAAAATAGTAGCAAACTGTGTTCAGTCTTTCAAACACAATTTGTAAATTGTTCATATCGTAGTAAGATACTCTAACTTATTTGGAAATAGAAGCACGTGATGATAACAATCTAATTATGCTATTAAAATACTACTTAACTAGATTATGTAACATTCGGTCAGAATAACAATAAGTGTATACAACCCTAATTAATGTATAGGCAAAACCTAAAAGTATAATAGAATAGAATAGAAAACTCTTTATTGTACACCAATTACATTACAAAAGTATATACTCGTAGTTTGCTTAGAATTAGTAATAGATTCATGTACAATATTATATTAAATGTAGGTATTCTCGTCGTTATTTACCTGTTATGACGTACGGTGCCGAGACGTGGACGCTCACAGTGGGACTAGTCCACAAACTGAAAGTCACACAGCGGGCTATGGAGCGAGCTATGCTCGGCGTTTCTTTCAACGATAAAATTCGCAACGAGGTAATCCGACAAAGAACCAAAGTTACCGACATAGCTCACAGACTTAGCAAGCTGAAGTGGCAATGGGCTGGTCACATCTGCAGAAGGACCGACAGCCGATGGAGCAGACGTGTCCTAGAGTGGAGACCGTGACTCGGTAAGTGTAAGGTAGGGCGGCCCCCAGCTAGGTGGACCGACGACCTAAAAAAGGTCGTTGGGACGGACTGGATGCGGAAAGCAGAGGGCCGTGTGCTGTGGCGCGTGTTAGGAGAGGCTTATATCCAGCAGTGGACTGCGATAGGCTGATTTATTGATTGATATAGGTATTTTGCCACAATAATGTATGAAAATTGTGTAAAGTGGGATACCTATATTTTAACCGGCCATATTTTAATTTCACAACTGCCCAATACATCGAAATGGTTTGTAGTCTGGTCATTTTCCGCTAGTAACTATAATTGGGCAGGAAAAACTACACAATGAAATCAGCTTATTACATCGTGAGTGTTAATACTCGTAGATATAGTATAGTATAGTATAACTTGTAATAAAAACTTCTACTTCTAATAAAATTTAGGGTGTTGCGATATTTTACTAGACCAAGAATAGCATTGAATATAAGCCGCGGTCTCCTTTCTAGGACTAGTTTGCTACAGTTGCAGATATGCCTTAGTGGTCCAGTGGCCGCGGTATGCGCCTGCTGTGCACGAGGTTGTGGGTTCGATTTCCACACAGGACAACACTTTGTGCGACCCACAAAGAATTATTCTCAGTCTGGGTGTAATTTGTGTCCGTTAATTTGTATGTTTGTAAAGTCCCCCGCGACACAGAGCTTGTTCTCTAGTGCGGTAGTTGTCTTCTTTAAAAAAAAACTTTATGTTCGTTAATGTTTTTTTGTAAAGTGTAATAAGACGTAATAAGACCCCGTAAGACAGGGCTGGTTTCGTAGAGCAAGCCTAGAGTTGTCTATAAAAAAAATTGTAAGAATTTAAAGACTTGGTAGAAGAAATAAATGCTAAAATACATTATTAACGCTTCAAAGTAAGGAGATGAACAAGAACCTAATATCCGCTCAAGCGAAGGTTTTTCCTATTACACATATATGAGTAAAAATCTCATTTAGAGAGTGAAAATGCAAACAATTTCCTTTTTAAAGGTAACGCTAGTGGTGTCTTGGGAATTGGGTCTCTATATTTGTTTTTAGGGTTCCGTATTTATGATAATAATTGGTATTCATAGGATTTTTTGTTTGCACGTGTATATCTATCAATACATCTATAGTATTATAGTTAGGAGTTCTTTACGCCGTGCTAATATTATAAAGAGAAAAATATTGTATTTTTTTTTGTAATAAATAAATTGAAAATGAAATTAATCGATTTTTAAAATTCTTTCACCTATAAAAAGCTACATTATCAGAGAGTAACTGCATTTTTTTTAAAGAATTAAGTAACCACTATTAAAATTAAAAATAAATCCACTCATGCGTAGCTGGAACTTTTATTTAATTAGTAGTTTAACTCGCTACTTTTTCCTACTGAGTTTGATTACATCATTGTTTAAATATAATATGTGTCGTACATAATATATCTAAAGTCAGTGTGTAATCGAAACCGCGATACTAAGCTTGGCTTTTAATATGTAGCGAGACGATCAACTTAACCAAGACGGTTTTCAAACGGAGCACTACTTTGTGTTTGTAAATTGTATATTTGTCAAGTCTTTCGCGACATAGAGCTTTATACCGAGTGCGAGAATCGTCTTTAAGAAAAAAGAAAAGAAACAAGCATTCGGCCCACTTCATATTAAGCAATTAAATTGTACAGAATTGACTTGGTGCGTAATATTAATAAGAAAAAAGATGTTCAAATCGTTTTAGAAAAACGAATAAGACAAATTCCAACATTGGCAATCTTTATAATTCTTAACCGTTATAAAATCTCATTTGAAAAAAGGAATAACTTCCCGTTCCCTTCATTAGCTTCGCGCATCCGTAATCTTGTTTCGAAACCTCGTTTGTGACGTCACGGCAGCGTGAGTGCTCCAAAATGGCGACCTTTACAAATTTATACATTTACTACACTCATGTGTTACTTTAAGAAACGTAGGTATATTAGCTTGATTCTTTTTATATAGACCTTCAGATTGATTTTGATCACAGCGGCAAATCTCAACGGAGAATAGCCAACTGCACAGGATATCAAAACTAATATTATAAAAAATCGTTTATCAATTAAATGCTTTTGCTTTTCACCAAAGAGGTTAGGCGCAGAACCAACGGCTTACCGAGCTTTTCAAGGCATGAGTACGCAATTTGCATACTACGATTGTGGCAGAATAATCTAATACTATGGTCGTTGACACTCAAGAGTACGACTTGTAAAACCTGCTACGCCTCCCACTAGCATTGTACGTGCTACGAATATGTCGTAGGCGTGCTACGAAATGAAAAATGAAATGAAAAAAGTGTTTATATGTGTGGGAAAAGATACATTTTACACTTTTTATACTTCTGCCAAACTGCACAGCAGTTTGTTGGCAGATGCAACTCCCTTGGCACAATACATTTTCTTCATTTTAATTTAATGATTAAATAAATAATTATAACTTAGGCATTACATTAAAAAAGACAATTAAAATAATAAATTAATTAACTAATAAATATAAACATCATGGCAACATATTATGACCCTGCCAGAAAGCCTCAGGTACACCTCAACCTTTCTTTTAAATGATTTTTTTAAAACATTACTATCCTCCGAAATATCGTAGCATATTTACGAAAACAATTACATATAACTGAAAACATTCACATTCTGTCCCCTTGAACTTCATCGTATTCTTCTTCTTCTTAGCGTGTCGATGGTAATCTAAATTGTGTCGGCCCAGAACCTAGCTACGAGTTTTGCATTTTTATCGTATTCTAATCATAATCATCACCTTAGCCGATGGACGTTAACTGATAACCATAAGCCTTTCCCAAGTATTTCTTCTGCATTGGGTTCTGAGTTGATCGTATTTATTTACTGCCCGCAAACTTCACCAGGTCGACCTTATTATTAGAGGTCTGCTCATACTGTTCGAGGGTACTTTAGAACCCTATTTATGCCAATATACAATTTGTTTAAGCATTAAATAACCTCTCTATTTAGTATTCCGTCCCACGCCGGAGACACATTCGTTATTATATTAGAAAATCGACATTTCGCTCTGGATAACATCTTTTTCATGACCTTACCTGTGTTAAATAATTTTCTTTGGTCGTTCAAAAGAACTTTCTGGCACAATGTAATCAAATCTCAGCAGTGACCAGTTCATCAGTGAATTAGATTTATTGTAATAATAATACTTATAATAAAATGGTAGACTTACCTTGGAATCTATGCGATGTGAGTTTGATACCAACCGGTAATACCAATTGTGAAATTTATACATATTAATTAAATAAAAGGTTCTAGAATGACGACTACGAATTGGAAGACGAAGCGTGGGCACGCCACCAAGGTGGACCGACGACGTGGTAAGGTTGCGGACAATCGACGGAAATCCTTGGGGGAGGCCTATGTCCAGCAGTGGTTTTTTTTTGGCTGAAATGATGGCTTAAATCGTGTGTAGATTAGGGCCTAAATCCATTCAGCTCTCTTGATAGAGGAGAAAATACCATATGCCATACCTAGCACTGGGAGAAATATAGGATATCCTACTAATATTATAAACGCGAAAGTTTGTAAGTATGGATGGATGTATTGATGTTTGTTAGTTTTTCACGTAAAAACTACTGAACGGATCTGGATGAAATTTGCCACAGAGGTAGATTATGGTCTTGAATAACACAAAGGCTACTTTTTACAGCGATAACCGACGGGCGCAATAGCTAGTAATACATATTTTTCCACCCTGAACAAGCTTACATTCCCACACAAAGTACGAATACAAAAAACATTATCGCATTATTTTTGCAAGACCTTTGAATTATATTTTTACGAAGCAATTCGAGCGAAATCAGTACACAAGCACGTGAGCGATCAATAAGATAAAAGCACACAAATGTTTAACACGCCTGACTTCATTCAATACGTCACAAGAATAAGGCCAGAGGCATACTCTTAGGCCCTTTATATACTCGGTTGTTGTATAAATTCTTCTTTGGCTGTTTATTAATGGATGATATTGGACTTGGCACGAAGAAGATCTCCTTGTCAGGCATTAGAAACTAATTGATTTTAGGACTCACTTAATTTTTTTTACCTAACGGAAAATGTTTGAGTGTGTTCAGAAAAATGCCTATGGAAGACGCTGGGCCAAAATGGTTTTGGAGAAGCGAACATAAATTAGCAGACGTGGGTAAAGTTCCAAAACATAGAACGATCACCAGGAAAAGGTTGCGGGCAGCCAATAAACCAGGTCAGCTCAAAACAGCATCCTGTAGAAGTCCCTAGAGGACGCCAGTGCGCACAATACCTACGCTATTGACAATTTAAATCAAATCATTTTATTTGCACGAAAATTGGTACAGATATGGTGTTAAGTACAAAAACAAGCTCCTCACAGTTCACCTGCTTTGGAATGCAAATCTTATTAAACAGACAATGCATCATCAGATTTTAAAACCTGAAAGGTGTCGTACAATCAAGTTGCAGAGAAATTTTCTCATACGTACAATCAGTTTCTCGAGTGAAGTTTTGCCAAAATACTCTAGCATGGCATTCTTAACACTTTGAAGGACAGTGAACGCCTATAGACGTCATAATGTGTCTACGTTACTGTCCGCGAAAGTGTTAAAAATAGGAGCGCAAGTTTCCAGATATCCTTAAAGTTACTAAAGCTAAGGCTACTACCATACCTGTTTGTCATCGGACGAGTCCTATGCCATTTATTAAGATTTTACATTGACGTCTACCGAAAAAAACAAAAGACAATCTTGAAAGAGAAACTTCAAAAGAAATAACAATGACAAAAAGGTATTGTTGTGATAAGTTTAACAAAAAAAAAAGCGACATTAATGACAAAAGTCATCATTGCCAATCTTGAAAAGTTCTTATACAATTTTAAACTTCTTACGTAATTATTAATATTCTTTTTTTTATTAGTAGTCAACGACATTAAAATGACAAACGATGTTTAACCAACGTCTACGCTAGCGACTTCATTAAAGTATCCTAAAATATATAATAGAAAAAGCTACCACATTACAAAACGGTGACAAGGCACTTTCCTTTTCTATCATACCAGTTATTTATCATAGTTTGTATGGAGGTTTTGATTCCGTCACTACACAAATAGTAACTAACCAATAAAAAAGAGTGGCCTCAGTTTCTTACCAGTTCTTTTTTGAGCATCCACTCCTGTCTGATCAGTCAACAAATCCAGCAATACGTCGTCTTGTTTAGAATTTTCCTTCTATCTGCATAAGTGTCATTGTGTGACCTATATGAATATTCTAGCTGGGATTCTTATGGCTGAAGCTTGATTTCTGGTGATAATAAGAGAGGTAGGGCCTCCCCCTTACAGAAGACCACAGCCAAATAACTACACACAGTGGTGTAGTTGTGTTCCTGTGTATCAGACCAGGTCTCCAGCGCTCTCGCTTAGGGATGTGTATTGAAAGAAACGTATTCCTATCTATACTAAAAATGTGTTGGCAACACGCAAGTGATACCTCTGGTATTGCAAGGCTATGGTAAATGTTTAACATCAGGCAGGCCGTATGCTTGATTTCCACAAAAGTAGTATTAAAAGAAGATATGATAGGCTTCAGAAATCAAGCTTTATAATAAACTAGGGGTCGCCCGTGACTTGGTCTGCGTGGTAATTTGGAATATTTTCCCCGATTTTGCAACATAACTCACTACTGCTGCACTCCTATTGATCATGAATGATGTTATATAGCCTATAGCCTTCGATAAATGCACTATTCAACAAAAAAAGATTTTTTCGAATCGAACCATTCCTTTCGGAGATTTGCGCATTCAACCAAACTAACAAACAAACTCTTCAACTTTATAATATTATAGTATAGTAGTATAGATTCAATATTCATATAGGTCATACAGTGTCACGGGGGACTTTACAAACATACTATTCACTAACAGACTAGTCAAATATTTATATTATTAAAAGAATTATTTTGACTTTAAGTCCATGGAGAATAGCATAGTTACTTAAATGTGTCACTTCGTTTCGTGGACCTTTCTTATTGATATTTTTCCGAGTCTGTTTGTAAAAATAAACATCTGAAGTCTACGTGACGAAGTGTTGTGACATGAATATAAAACAAAAAGACTCTTTTCACCTCCTCTTTATAAATAAAAATCAATGTGTGTATGTTTGGCCTCTATTTATTTATTTTATTAAGATTTATGCTCATAGGAATGCTTTTTAAGAATTGAAGGTGTCTTGATCGTATTTGATTTTTTTTTCTAATGCTCTAAGGTTGCTAACTAAAAACCAGCGTTAGAATTACTATAATAATATAATTTATGACAAAACCATATTATGAAACACATCTTGTAGATTAATACTGTATTTTTTGGCAGTCATTTGTCTATAAATGCAAACAAAAATAGTTTCATTTACACCTCTTTTTCATCATTTTTTGAGAGAGGGTCCTTAAAGGTCTAAACGCGCTACTAGAGTCAGGTCCTGGACTGGATATGTTTGCTGATGTATTGAAGATGATTTTGTCAGCATGCATGAGGTTTTGTGAGATGACGAAGGTTTGTTATTTTGAATGTAACCAGCGTAATTCACGTTTTGTCGTTCTGATTATAAATAAAATAAATAAATAATAAAAAATCTATGCGCCTCTTACACGCCATTACTCTGCCTACCATACACCACCGAATAATTAAACGTAAAGGAATCTGACGAAATTTTGCGAAGCGCAATGATTAAATCAGACGTATAAATATTTTATTGGATGAATTTGAATGTCTGTGCCTGTATGTGGAAAAAATCAATGAGAAATGTGTTTATTATTTCAGGGTTCTAAATACCAACATAGGCGAGGCGCTCATTGCTAGGTGCATTCGCTGTTCGGTAAACTATCAGCGGAATAAGCTACTAAGGGCGCGGAAACCCTATAGATGGGTGACCGCATAGTGGTATTTCATCTAAGCATCTCCGTGCTTCGGAGGGCACGTTAAAAGTCGGTCCCGACTGTTATCAGTCGTTAGATCACTACAGAGGCCTAAAATATAGGCGATCTAAATAACTCAGTCACCAGGTTAATCTACGTGCAATTTCAGACGATATTCTATCTCTGTGCAAAATTTCATCCACATACGTCCACATTTTTTGGATGTTGTAAGAAAAACAAAATGACAGAGGTTAAGTAAAAAAAGGACTTCTACTTTACTTCGTAAACTAACGTCCTATGTCCAGCAGTGGACGTCTTTTGGCTGAGATGATGAACGTCAAATTGTCATTTGCTTTATTGTTTTTTTGATTCGACTACCGTTTATGCCACTTGTCTAGAAGTGTTACACCAGTGCTTATCTATAGTTTCCTACCAAAGGGATCACAATAAATAGTGGGTGTTGCAAATGTTTAGGAATGATGCCTCAGGTAATGCAATCGTTCATCAAAACTCAAAATTCATCTATTCATTTAGGTTACAAGGTAACACTTATGAAGGTCATAAATTATGAATAAACCAGAAAGATGATGTCAGCAAAATTTTCTTACGGCTAGTTCGCTGACGTGGAGCCTTGAGAAGAACTAGCAAGAAACTCAGGCCACTCTTTTTAATCGCCAGATAGTTACAATCTTTTGTAAAATACAAGTATGACAGCATGCAAGCTGATGCAGTCAAAACACGATACTAACTATATTGATAAAATAAGGTAATCGTACTTAGTACTGGTCATGAGAGAAAAAAAAATAAAGTAAATCAAAGTCAAAGTCAAACTCATTTATTCATTTAGATCAAATTCATGATTCTTATGAACGTCATAAAAACAAATGCCAGCATACTGTTTTCCTAGCGCTAATTCGCTGACTAGGGTAGGGCCTCGAGAAGAATTGGCAAGAAACTCGGGCCACTCTTTTTAATCGTCAGAGTATAACATTTATAATTTGGTATGAGTTACAATAGTGGTAACAAAAAGGAACGGAAACCAATACACCATAAGAATGAAATTTAGATTAATTAATAAGTAAGCAATATAAAAAAAATTAGCTTTCCACTGTATGGTAATGAGTGATCGTTTCTTTATATAAGTATAAGATAGAAACGCGTCGAGATCACATTGCAATCTTAGTAAAACGTCGTAAGCATCGATTACGGGAACTACTCATCACCAGCCATTATTGGCCACCTACGTACTATAAAAACTCCGCATAAACTTTCATGAATTACTTAACTTGTACGTGTGGACTCAATTCGCATGCGTGACGTAAACAAACGACTTTTAGAACACAATATTGCGTACATGTTACATGTATTCTACTCGTGTAGCTCTGTTCATCAATTTGTTTTGTTTTTTTTTATTCTGGAACATTTATCAGCCAATCACCCATGCGTTCTGTGAATACAGGGGCCATTTCGTATTAAATAAAATGAAAAATATTTTATTTCAGTAACTATTACACACTACATATATAACATGGTTGCTGAGATCTCCTTTTAAGTAAAGAAATATATGTGCCAGAAGACCTCGCTCTTCTATAATTGTGTTAACTTTTGCTAGTTGCATAAGTGACTATTTTACAATTTATATTTAAAATACAGTTTATATTAAGTTTAAGGAAAAAAAGAAAACATTTTATATTATTTACGTTAAAACGTGAGTAGTTTTTTTATACTACTCAGGTGGCAAACAAGCATATGGCCCGCCTGATGTTAAGCAGTTACCGTAGCCTATGGACGCTTACAATAGCAGAAGTATCACTTGCGTGTTGCCAACCCATTTTTTTACACCAGGTCTTTATGATGGGAGTATCCCTGGGTTAGGAATACGTTTCTTTCAAAACTGGAGACCTGTAATCACACACAGGAACACAACTACACCACTGTGTGTAGTTATGGTTGTGGTCTTCTGTAAGGTGGAAGTCCTTCCCCAGTCCGGCTTGCTCGCTAGTATGGTGTCCTACCTCTCTTAGTTCAAGCAAGAAAGAGAGACGTAGCTATATAGCTTGTATAGCTCTGTACCTCTTTCTCGTTTGAAAGACTATCGATTAACAAGTCATGGTACGACCCCGGTTCATTAAAATTTGTTGCTTTAAAAACAAACCTCATAGCAGTAAATGTATATTGAGTCGGTTCTCTAGCCGTAAATTATTAATAGATAATTTTAATATACAGTACCGGTAGGTGAAATAATTTGTTTTTTTTTAAAGACTTCTTCCGCACTAGAGAAGAAGCTCTGAGTCGCGGGGGACTTTGCAAACATACAATTAACGGACATAAATTACACCCAGACTCAGAACAATTCTTTGTGGGTCACACAAAGTTTTGTCCTATGTAGGAATCGAACCCACAACCTCGTGCACAGCAGGCGCATACTAAGGTCACCGAGGCAGTCAAATTAACTAAACTTAAGTAATATTTTTTATTTACTAGCTGTACCCCACGGCGCCGTCCGCGTGGATATCGATTATTGCAATAAAAAGTAATCTATGTCCCAGAAGAAGAAGTACACAACGGACTTTACAAACTTACAATTAACGGACAAAAATAGACAGACAGACTCGAAATTATTCCTGCCTACCATTTATGGATCACTTTTTTTTACCTCGTATAGGGATCAAACCCACAATTTTAGACGCGTCTTGATAGCAAGGTTAACCCTTAACCACAAGATTATACGTACTACTACAATATTACTTGATTAGCCTGGTTAGTAAGTAAGAGGCTATAATAATAATAATAGCAACCTAAACATGTCCCACTGCTGCGTATTGGTTTCATCTCCTCTATCAAGCAAGAGAGAGAGAAAGAGTTGATGAATCAGACATTTCTTTAGAATTTCTTCTAAGACATGTTGGTTTCTTCACAATGTTTCCCTTCACCGTTAGCCGGTGGCGAATCATTTGATTAGTACATATATAAACTCCACAAAGAGATATTCACATTGGTACAACCAGGATCGAACTCGCACCTTTTGCGTGCAAGTCGGTTACTTCCCCATTCGGCCACCACCGCTATAGAAAATCAATAAAAATCGTAAATTAAAAAAAACCTTTCTCGATACTCCTTAATTAATATTTTTCTCATTATTGTAACAAAAGAACAAAATAATTAACACAATTACTTTTAATACAATGAACGTTCTCGACAACAATTAACAACAGATTAATTAATTTTCGTCAATCACCGCTTTGACATTCAATATTGTTTATTATTCCATTGAATTGGGGCGTAACTGTGACTTAGTAGAATCCGGAGACGAAGATTTTGGAAATTTTTACTTTATAAAAATTAGTCTATTATCAGCGTTTAGTTGAGTCAACTCACGATCCTAACGCTGGCCTTTACTTGGGTGTTGACCCAAGTAAAGGCCAGCGTTAGGATCGTGATTGTGTGTGAAAGTACCCAAAAGACTGGCCACATTTCCACGCTGGATTGCAAGGCTAAACGTTGGTATAGCCTTGCAATCCAGCGTGGAAATGTGGCCAGTCTTTTGGGTACCTTTCCTGAGAACTGTGACCTCAATCAGATATTTTATTAATACCTTTAAATACTCCATTACTTTACAACCGTATTAGCAAAGTCAAACCTTTGAAAGATGTGTCTAGATTTGTTTGCAAAAGTACACTTGATAAGTTTCTGTGTGAGCTTGACTATGAACGGACTGAAAAATTTATACAGATATGTAAGTAAATAATCATTATACTAAATCATATCATACATATACACACTGATATTATTATTTTTAAATATATTATAATTATAATTACATGTTAACATTGAAATATATACCCTAATTATAATACACCTACTCTTACATAATATATAATAAGAACAAAAATACATTCATAAGCATAGATATGCATGCATACTTAGATTATATACATATATCTATATATTACACAAACTATTTCACATTTATATCTAAATAATTAATTAATGATTCTACTCAACACTTCTACACAATTACTTTAATGAATAAAACAGACTTACTATTTTCAAACCCAACTTTATCTATAATCGTTGAATATACTCGTACTATGTGTTTACTACGAACTGTTTATATAGTCGTTGACTCGTGGCCGACAATGTTTTGTTTTACTTATATTGCCACGGTCAATAGAAAACTGTCCTTATGTCAATCATGTTACATGCTATAGTTTGCATCATGTAATATGCTAACGCTGGCCTTTACTTGGGTGTTGACCCAAGTAAAGGCCAGCGTTAGGATCGTGATTGTGTGTGAAAGTACCCAAAAGACTGGCCACATTTCCACGCTGGATTGCAAGGCTATACGTTGGTATAGCCTTGCAATCCAGCGTGGAAATGTGGCCAGTCTTTTGGGTACCTTTCCTGAGAACTGTGACCTCAATCAGATATTTTATTAATACCTTTAAATACAATATCTAATCGTTTGTAATTAGGTTAGGTTAATTTAATTTTTTTCGGATGCAAAATGTCTGCCTATACGGGCCCTCATCTTTACTCCAAAATAAACAAAATCCTAAATATTCTCCATATGACTAGGTTCACCTGCAAAAAAAGTGTAAATAAGTGGTTAATGAGTTTGAATTACGACCAAACAGAGAAATTCTTATCTTCATCCTATTAAACTAATGATGTGATTACTGTGTTCTATTTTGCACTAAAGCTAGTGATCTGCTGCCGCAGACAAGTTATTACAGTCCTCAGCAGCAGATCTGATCCCAAGGCACATGCCGTAGGGCTAGTAGGCACAGCTAAAATTAAACTCACTCACACACATACTTCACGACACACACACACACACACACACACACACACACACACTACACTACTACAACTAATAATGTATGCAAATGTTGTACTTACCAACACAGTGTATAACAGTAACTTTTTAATAATCTGTGGTATAACTCAGTGTCTGATTTTTTGCTTAGTGTATAATATTTACCTATTACTTCTACTTCGTTTTGTAATTATCTTTTAAGCATATCGATGAAAGAGACTGGTTTCCACGACACAGGGAATCCTAGTGTGGAAACCAGTGCTTACCTAAACCCTGTTATATTTTCTTTGAGTAAATAAAGATTATTATTATTATAATAACAACTAATATGTTCAATAAAATGTATGTATATTATGATATGAAATTAGTCTATTTGGTAATCTTTAACTACTAGAAATTTAGAATTTAGAAATTTATTTAAAAAAACAAAGTAAGTATTAGGTACATTGTATAGTTCTGATACACAACATAAACAAAATGTGTGCATGTAACAAAATGGTAAACTTAAATAACAAAGTTGTTTAATTTTAATAAACTAACAATATTAATAATATTTACTAATTGGCGGTATACAAAAAAAAGAACTTTACCTCCCGTGCTAGTCAAAAGACTGTGTTACGGCAAGGTAATGAATCTCATTAATAAACTATAGCATGTAACATGATTGACATAAGGACAGTTTTCTATTGACCGTGGCAATATAAGTAAAACAAAACATTGTCGGCCACGAGTCAACGACTATATAAACAGTTCGTAGTAAACACATAGTACGAGTATATTCAACGATTATAGATAAAGTTGGGTTTGAAAATAGTAAGTCTGTTTTATTCATTAAAGTAATTGTGTAGAAGTGTTGAGTAGAATCATTAATTAATTATTTAGATATAAATGTGAAATAGTTTGTGTAATATATAGATATATGTATATAATCTAAGTATGCATGCATATCTATGCTTATGAATGTATTTTTGTTCTTATTATATATTATGTAAGAGTAGGTGTATTATAATTAGGGTATATATTTCAATGTTAACATGTAATTATAATTATAATATATTTAAAAATAATAATATCAGTGTGTATATGTATGATATGATTTAGTATAATGATTATTTACTTACATATCTGTATAAATTTTTCAGTCCGTTCATAGTCAAGCTCACACAGAAACTTATCAAGTGTACTTTTGCAAACAAATCTAGACACATCTTTCAAAGGTTTGACTTTGCTAATACGGTTGTAAAGTAATGGAGCCAGAAAGAATGCGAAAGTTTGAGCAAATCTTGTTTTACATGAAGGTACTTCATAGACGTCGTGTGTTCGTCTGGCAGATTTGCTTGAACGGTTTGGGCAGCAGTGCTGTAGTGCGTAGGTTTCAAATTTTTTTAAAAATGGGTATTAGTTTGCGTATCCTAGATTTAAGATTATTAATGTGCGTTTGCCAGTTTAGGTTTTTGTCTACTTCGATTCCGAGATATTTAATGCTGTTGGTTGGGGACAATATGTAACAGTTGCAATCATCATTTGTGGATAAACAGGTTGAACAATGGGCTTTTAGTATAAAATTGGGAGGGGGTTGAAGATTGTTTTTAATGCTGAAAGTTATATATTTTGTTTTGTTCAGATTCAAAGTAAGTAGGTTATAGTCAAGCCAATTTATTATATTTTGCAGTCCTTTCTCAGCCAATGCTTTTACTTGAGTCCATGTAGAGTGTTGAAATAAAATAACAGTGTCGTCAGCAAAAGTAATTATTTTTGAGTTTGGTATTTCATTACTGCAGAGGTTATTTACATAAATAAGAAACAGCGTAGGAGCGAGTACTGAGCCTTGAGGCACCCCAAAGCTAATTTTGAGTTTAGTACTAATAATATCGCCAATTTTTAACGATTGTGTCCTATTACTAAGATAATCCTTAAGCAATGCCAGAGGTAAGCCCCTGATGCCTATAGACTCCAGCTTACGAAACAATAAGGGAATTGAGATGGTATCAAAGGCTTTTGCCAAATCCAAAAACACTCCTATACATTTTTTTTATTATCTAAGTTCCCTGCAACATTATAAACCAAGTCCTCAATAGCGTCTACAGTTGATTTTGATTTCCTGAAACCATATTGGTTAGTAGATAGGATGTTATTTTTTTCTAAATATTGAACTAATCTAAGGTTAATAATTTTTTCTATAATTTTTGCCATTGTAGGCAAAAGAGAGATCGGCCGATAATTGGCAATATTGTTTTTGTCACCTGATTTAAATATAGGCACAACAATGGAGTCTTTTAGGACACTTGGAAATTTACCAGTTGTCAAGCATAAATTTACTATATGAGTTATAGGTGGTATGAGATTTATAGCGAATTTTTTTATAAATATTGATGAGATGCAGTCCCGACCTGTAGTGTTCGTTCTTTTTAGGGACATGATAATTTTACGTACCTCTAGTTCATCGGTTTCCAACAATGAGTTCGTTAGGGTATGATCATTTTTAAAACTTTTTGCTATTTCTTCTTCGGATATATTTAATTTTAGTAAAATATTGTTAGCTAGTCTAGCTCCTATGTTGACAAAATAGTCATTAGCATAGTCAATAGACTCTTGAGGCGTTGACTTGATATTTAAAAGATCATTCGGTACTTTAGCGTTTTTAGTCATAGCAATATTACAAACTCGTTTAATAGTATTCCAAGTCTTTTTTATATCATTTTTATTTGCATTTAAGTCATGTTTATCGTATTCGTTTTTTAAATTGTGGAGAATGTTATTACAGCGATTGCGATAACGTTTATAGGTAGTAGCCAGATCTTTATCATTTGGAGATTTCATGTGCCTTTTATGAAGTGTGTCTCTGAATCTCATACAACGCAACAGACCAGGAGTTACCCATTCTTGACGAGTTGATTTTCTATTTGGTACTACAACGGTTTGGGTACTTTTTTGGATGATTTTAGAAAGTATGTCAATAAACATGTCAGTTGCATAAATAGGATCCATCGATGATGTTATAGTTGAGAAGTCAAATTCGTTAATTAGGTTGCAAGCCATATGATAATTAATTTTTTGTAGGGTTTTCTTAGATTTAGTGATTGTAGTGTGCAATTTGATCAAAGGTATGTTTAAGTACATGCTATGATGATCAGTCACCGAAGACTCACAAATTACAGTTACGATTTTAGTATTAGATTTTACAAAACAGTGATCAATACATTTACTCAGACGAGTTGGGAACAGATGGCTGGGTAAAAGACAATGGGAAGCAAGGAGATCCAAGTATTCATCAGATTTAGGATCTTTGTTATTAATTCCAATATCGATATTTATGTCTCCCGTCAGATAAATGTTAGGAAATCGTTTTAAACTAGCCAAAAGTTGATCCAATGAGTTAAGGAAATTGGATGGCGTTATAAAAGAAGGCGACCTGTACACACCAACAAATGCTATGTTTCTACCTATCTCAACCACCAGACAGTCGGCATCGAGAATATGAGGTTCATATACTCTGATGTTGTTCAAATTACTCTTGACATAAATTACCACTCCACTATTTTGGTTTATGTGTTCGATAGTGTAGTATGCGTCGTATTGCCCAATAGTTGGAATTAAATCGGATCCTTCTAGCCAACACTCAGTTAAAATGATGATGTCGTAGCTTATGTCACTTCTAGTCATGAAGACCTTAAAATCTTCTAAATTTCTATTAATGCTACGAATATTCTGTACAATTACGTTGAGAGATGGCGCCGTATTAAGTTTGTATTGCATAAACACTTCAGGGTCCTCAACCAAAAAAGATTCACTAACGTTGATATTATTATCAACGTCGGTGATTACTTCATCTAAATTGTTATCCATGATAACAATGAGAGAAAATAATTGTGAAATAGGTATGGTTGAGGACAATAGTTTCTGATATTTGTATAATTGGAAATGTATACAATTTTTTTCTGCTTCGTGTTTGATTTCAAGACTTTGGACCCTGCTTGATATTTTTTTGTAAGTAGCAGCATTTTCTTCCAAAAGTTTTATAATTTGTGAATTCGATTCAAGTATCTGTTTATTTTGTTGCTTTATCTCACATAACTCTGTATTCATCATTTGCTTAAGGGATTCCATGAGTTCTGCCTTTAAATCCTCCAAATTTTCTTGATCTAGGTTTTTACGTTTCCTTATGCTGACATTTTGCGTCATGTCTTGATCTTGGGATCTAATGGACAGGTCAGGGTACGATGAAATTTTTGACGGTTGACCAGATTTTGTTGGATGTTGCATTTTATCTGCCAATTTTGCTTGTACTGTGTATCACTGAGCTTAGAACGACGAATATAGAAAAACGAAGTTATGGAGAAATAAACTTTATGTCGTGAGCTTAGAGTTCAGAATTGGTTGATTCTATATACGACCAGATGCAAACACGACTGTCCCTCACAAAAGTCCGGACGAGAATGTGAATGTTTTTACAAATATACTAAAAATATATTTGTAAAAACATTCCCGTTTTTTATATTACTTCTATTCATCATCAACTCATTGGTTCACTATGTTGGAGGCCTGCCCATTTCGTAACCACTCTAAAACCTCTTAACTTCAGTTGTGTCCTACCCATTGGTACTTAATTAAGGGAAAACTCAACATACCTCAATAGTTAACCTAAAAAAAAAGCAACTCAACCTAAACTACTTACAAACAACCAGATATTGTATATAAAGAAATTAACCTTTAAATAAAATATCTGATTAAGATTGCAGCTCTAGGAAAAGGTGCCCAAAAGACCTTCAGACTAACGCATTAGCCTTGCCATCCAGCGTGACAATGTAGCCAATTGTCACGCTGGATGGCAAGGCTAATGCGTTGGTCTAAGCAAACAACAGCCTTAGAATCATGAGACAACTCAACTAAACATTTAGAAATAAATTTAAAAAAAAGTAAATTCTCAAGGTGTCAGCAAATTTTGATAATATTAAAAATCTACGCCGTGACAGTTTGTGGGTCACCTTAACTTAAAATTGTCTTGTCACCACACACAAAAACACTTATGTCTAACAAAAAACTGCTGACAAAAAACATCCTTTTTGTTAACATCGAAGGCAGAAAAGCTTAAATCAAGTGAAGAGGAGCTTCTATACTTTCAATGAAAATTTTCTCTTGCGCACCATTTATCAAATTTAGACTGTACTTCTATTGAAAGAAGGTTAAATATAGAATGAAGTAGACAGCTTGAAGGCTTTACAAATGATTGTTACTTTTGTCAGCGACCTGCGAATAGGGCCTAGTTAATTGTGATTGAGTTCACAATAGGACGAACTTGATTCGTTGATTTCGAAAGGCAAGATGGATTTTTAAAAGGAAGAAAAGAAAATAAATTCATGTAAGAAATAAAAAACAAGAGATGCTACACAATGCATGAAATAGCAAACGCTTTTTGATTCATTTTGTAGCTAAAGCTTTAGTGAATGGACGGCACATTTTGAACAAATGGTCATTTCTTTACTGCCTTTTATATTTCATATCTTTATTATTAAATTTGTTGGTACTTAAATTGTACCGACTCACGTAAATCACTTACTTAGCATACAACAATACGCTAATCTTCAATAATGTTAATCTTTTCTTTTATATTCTAGAATGGTCATCCGGCTAGATTCTTATTGCAACAACATAGAATGTGTTCCGATGCTACAAAACAAAATAATCATGAAACACAGTAATTAGTTTATAATTTCGATTAAACTTAGTCCTGAAGCTAGAGTTGTGTTGAAATTGTCGCCGCTCGTATCAAACTTTATCTCGATCAGTTCTGTCTGACTAAACTTTAATGAGTGTTGAATTTATGACCACCTATTGGAAAGCCGTGGTGATTATGTCAATATAATAGGTACTAGTTTGATCAAAACCAACTTTACTTTTAGTAATTACATTTTTGAAAGCTTACATCATTGTGGCAATAAGTAAAATGAATGCTATTGTGATTGCAAAAAAAAAACATATTATATTTATGTTGATTTACTTTATTAATAATAATATTAATCAGTATAACTAACATCTAAAATCAACGCAATTTTTAAGAAACAAATACCTAGAAATATCTTCTTAAAAACATTGCAAGTGTTTCTTTATAATTGTTATATTTCTATTAATATAGCTTGTGTTGTCTCTGTCTGTGTTCAAATAAATAATTTTTCATTTTTTTCATTTCATTTCTTTTATTTGTATCGTTTTCAATATTAGGATAAAATTTTAATAGTTTATGTCAGTATTTATTTTGTCTTGTTTGACATGCAAATTACTCGTAATAAAAACAATATAAATGTGTTATCTAAAAACTCAATAAAACTTTACTGTTGTTGAATAAATTTAAGTGCTTAAATTGCCACTGAATACTTTACTTCTAAAACAACAAATTTAGCGTTCGTCTAAACTAAGAAAACTAATTAAAAGTAGACAAACTTAATCAAGAAAATAACAACATTTGAACAAAAAGACGAGATTTGAACAATGAGGACAACTTCACTGAACAAAATAAAGATATCAGTTTTATCTAACTCGAAATTAAGTCAAAAAATAATTTGGCTTAAAATGTAAATTTTCAACCGTTAAATAATACATTCCTGAATATATTTAAATAATTTTTTTTAGAGAGGACAAAATATGCAAATTTATTTAGACTAAGCCAAGCACTTATGATAATAAATAATATGTTTGTCTATTCGATAAATAAATATCCTCGTGTGTCTTTCACATAGGCAGAGACTATATTACTCTTATTTCTTTTCTTTAAACTATTTCTTCTTCTTCCTCTTCATGTATGCACCACGGTCCCAGGTTCTTTTGATGTGGGTTTTTAGCTACTTGGTTAATGTGTGTTCACTTTGGGCACCTCCTAATGACATCTTCATTTATTCTTGGTGTGATTTTCTCCCTATATTTTGTCTAACCAATTTCAACGCTCTTTTAGTCTATTATACTGTTTTTCTTATTTCAGCTACATTAACACCAAGTGTTGCATCATGCAAATAAACTTTAATTTCACTGTATTAATAATTACTTTTGTTTTCAGGATAGTCGGCGCTAACGCCGGCCTGGCATGACGCGTCAACAACGTCCCGCCTCGCCCCTGTACCTCAATACATCCCTCTACGATCCAACCTTGAAAATACTTAACACTCTTCTCTCCCTCTCCTTCCTATTCCTACCAATCGTAAGCACACAGATGGTGACCCCAAATATAACTCATGTCGAAAAGAATAGAAATGTTTCAGCAGAAAATTTTACTAAAATAAATGAATATGTAGTAACCACAAATATAAATGAACAAAATGAGCTTGTAAGTACAGTAAGTAGCAAAAACTATCAAACCCTTCTTGACAGGTTTCGAAGAAAAGAGACCAAAACGACAGAAAACACTAATTTACCACAAAGTTCAATTGATATTGAAGATGAATATGATATCAATATTGAATTAGAGGATGAAAATAACTCGAACAAATTAGACAACAATTCTATGGAGAAACTAAGATTTGATGAAGCGACAAGATCAAAAATATTTAATGACTTTTCAAAAACAGTAAAAATCGTTACTAAAAATCAATCTAAAATTGATGTTTTAGACAATGTTCCGACACCTGATAGTATAGAAATGATTGATCGGGAAGATACAAAACCTGTCATTAACAAATCATTAGAATTCCCTACACCACTTCCCACATCCTATCATATTCCTTCAATTACGGGCGTTCAACAGACACCACGTCCAGGATTTCTTGACGGTATGTTAACTTAAATCTTATCCATATAGAAATTAGGATGATATTCTTATGACAACTATATTAACTTCTGAAACAATTTGTACGCCGGTTTCCACGGATCCAAAGTTGAACATTGTTTGTACTTGAGAGTGCGACGCGGTGATGTATAATTTCATTTTAAAGACGTCTTTACTATATAGGAGCCTTTCCTTTTAATGAATTCCTTAACTTCAAACAAGGCCAGGAAGTGTAATGAATTAACAATGGTTATTATATTACAGCTACTCTTAAGATTCTAATGATTATAATTATTTTCGCGTTCTCAAAATACCTGTTTCCAAAATAGACAACATCACAATACAAAGCGAAGGCTTGTTGTGTTTATTTACTACTAATTGTTATTCTGAATCTATCTGTAAATATAACAACATATTTAGAGAAAAATAAGCAACATTCCTAGTACCTATTATAGCTAATGGTTGTTCTTTAGCTTTAATAAAAGGAATATTGCTTTTTTATACTACTTAGGTGGCAAACAAGCATACGGCCCGACTGGTGTTAAGTAGTTTACGTAGCATATGGATGCTTGCAATACCAGAGTTATCACTTGCGTGTTACCGACCCATTATTTTTTACACCTCGGCTTTAGAATGGAGTATCCCTAGGGTAGAAAAATCTATGTGTAGTTATTTGGCTGTGGTCTTCCCAGTCGGGCTTGCTGACTACTATGGTGCCCTACCATTCTGTGTTTATATACGACACAAATGTTCATTTTGTTAAAAAAAAGTTGTTGATTCATCAAAACTTTTAACCATCGATAAAAACGAACATGTTTCATCAAATGCCAACAAAAATAAAACAAAACGTCTACTCATCATTTAAAGCCCTTTTATCTAGGTACCATTTTGTATCCCCAAAACAGTTCGCAAGTCCCGTCTGTCAATTCTATTGTAAGCTCGTTATATGATTTATCAGTAAAAACAAAATGTAGACCCGTTTCAAACCAATCCATTGGAATTTGACGTTTATATTTTCCTATTGGATTTCGTGGATAAAAATTACATTCGAATGATCAAAGGTTTGTTTTGATAGAAGATAATAATTCATTTAGAAACGTATTCCTATCCATGGGATAGTCCTATCATGAAGCCCTGGTGTAAAAAAATGAGCGTCCATAGGCTTCGGTAACTGCTTAACATCAGGCGGGCCGTATGCTTGTTTGCTACCTTAGTAGTATAAAAAAATAACGTAACGGGCATCTGTTTTGAAAATTTTAACATTTAAACTTTTGTGTGGTATGATATTAAACAATAGTTTAAACAATCCCACCGGAAAAGTTATGTTTTTCAGGGTAAAATGTTACCCATATACGTCATTTTGGCGTGATTGAGTAACAAACATCTGTACATCCATCCATCCATATACGTGACGTGACTATTTATAATTATTCCTACACCTACATTCTCCAATCGTGTCGAATAGCTATCCCATCAGACTATGAGAATAGAGGAATAGTGAGTGCACCAGTGTTTGCGCACACATGTGTGCTCAATAATATGACCTGTGCAGTAGGCTAATCGTTGGTATTGACCGCCGTGACCGAAGTCGGTTTGGTCAACTATTATAATATAGAATGTACATACGGCAACGGAGTTAGCTGTACAGGGCCGCTATATAGAGATTAGTTTTTTTGGAAAACCATTGTATATCCATCTCAGCGATAAGACGTCCACTGCTGGACATAGGCCTCCCCCAAGGTTTTCCACATCGTTCGGTCCTGAGCTGACCTTGTTCATCGGTTGCCCGCAACCTTTACCAGGTCGTCGGTATATATTTCTGTGAAATTTGGTAACAGAGTACAATTAGACTAAACCTACAGATAAAAATATACCAGGTGGATCGAAATATTCGCGGCCTACCACATAAATACTTGACTTATTTTAATGTAACTGACCTCATTCGATTTGTTTACTCTCTGGTTGTCACATTGTAAAATTCTGTCACAATAGCATTATCTGTTTTTAAATTAGACTGAATTTTGTGAGCCTAAGTGCAGCGTTTTTAAAGAATGGAGAAAATTGAGCAACGTGCGGTCATCAAATACCTGTTTAAAAAAAAACTGACTCCAAAAGAGATTCACGAAGATATGTCAACAACATTGGGGGAATCTGCTCCATCGTATACGACTGTGAAAAAGTGGGTTGCAGAATTTAAACGCGGACGAGAGAGTATTGAAGATGACCCTCGCTCCGGCCGGCCTACGACGTCTACGACTGAAGAAAACATTGGGAAAATCTGTGATCTGATATTGGCAGATCGGAGATTGACCATCAGGGAGATTGCTGACACTATTGGCATCTCATATGAACGAACACAAAACATCATAGTCAATGAACTTGGATTTTCTAAGGTTTCTAGGGTTTTTGGACAGATTTGTTACAATGGATGAAACCTGGGTACACCACTACACCCCAGAGTCAAAACAGCAATCCAAGCAGTGGAAAAAACCTGATGAACCGACTCCAAAAAAAGCCAAAACAATTTTGTCAGCTGGCAAGGTGATGGCGTCAGTTTTTTGGGATGCTAAGGGTGTCATCATGGTGGACTACCTTGCAAAAGGTGAGACTATAAACTCTGCTTATTACTGCACCCTTTTACGTCATTTGCGTGAAACGATCAAAGAGAAAAGGCCAGGACTACTCAGCAAGAAAGTGTTGTTCCATCAGGATAATGCACGCGTTCACACGTCTGTTGAATCAATGGCTCAAATTCGTGATTGTGGCTTTGAATTACTGCCCCATCCCGCCTATTCCCCTGATTTGGCACCTTCGGACTTTCATTTATTCCCAAACCTTAAAAAACACCTTGGAGGTCAAAAATTTTCATCAAATGAGGAGGTTGAAACCGCGGTGGGTGACTTTTTTGAAGGCCTTGAAGAAACTTTTTTTATGACCGGCATACAGGCGTTGGAAACCAGATGGAAGAAGTGCATTGAGTTAAGTGGAGATTACGTGGAAAAATAAAATTACTTTTGTTTATATTTTATATTGTTTTCTTGCCGAGGCCGCGAACTTTTCAATCTCGTATTTAACACAAATTCCTACATTTTCCTTAAAAACTAATCTTGATATAGCGGCCTTCGGCGGGTTCAAATAAAATGTATGGGATTTGACGTAAGTCTACGATATAATGTCGTAAACTTACGTCAAATCCCATACATTTGCTTTTTTGACTTTTCGATACGACTATCGCTTATGCCACTTGTCTAGAGGCTCTGTGCAGCTAACTCCGTTGCCGACCGTACCAAATTATATATCTACACAACTCTCAAATAAAGAAGAAATAACAAAAAATATACCAACAAATTCATAAGAGTCTTGAGAATGTAATATTGTTACAATGTACCTTTGTGCCGAAGTCACAGACGTCTCGAAACATTGAGAAACCTTTCACAATACCTCCTCACTTTTAAAAAGAATATTCTTAACGTTTGTCATAATCTATTCTTATAATATTATTTTCATAAGCTAGGTATATATAGCCGTAGCCTATGGACGCTTACAAAACCAGAGGTATCACTTGCGTGTTGCCGACCCAATTTTTTACAGATGCAATATCTCTGGGATAGGAAAGCGGTTCTTCCAAAATGCATCCTTTTAAATGAGCACTGGAGACCTGATCCCTTAGACAAGTGGCATAAGCAGTAGTCGAATCAAAAAGTCAAAGAAACAAATGTTTGGAATTTGACGTAAATTTACGACATTATATCGTAAACTTACGTCAAAGCCCATATATTTGCTTTTTTGACTTTTCGTTCTACTACCACATTATATCGTAAACTTACGTCAAATCCCATATATTTGCTTTTTTGACTTTTCGATTCGACTACCGCTTATCCCATTTGTCAAGAGAGCTGGATCCCAATTCTGCTAATTTAAGCTCAAGTTTTGGTATTCTGCTAATAATTTAAGACCAATAGTTGGAAAACCAAAATGGTTTTCTTCTTCTTCTACACTTCTTCTTCTTCACAAATTTAATACAAAAAAGTTAAAATAATACAGAAAAAAATGGATAATTCAAATATTACTTTAAGGAATAAAAATAAAACTATGAACTACAATAAGCAGGACGACGAGAACCGATTGTCATCTAGTTACACAACTTTAAACAGGAGTTTACCTGATCTGTCGACGGCTTATTACGATGAAATAATAGCTCAACAGAAAGAAACAATTAATACATTAAAATACCGACTAGAATCCGCAGATAATGAAGTACAAAATCTGCTCTTAGAAAACACAAGTCTTCAAAAAATGCTAAAAGAACACCAAACAAAAATTCAACAACTTACTACAATTTGTTCGTCTACTATAAAAATTGGGAAAAAAATTGTAAACAAAGATAGCGTCACCAGACGGCGAATTAATTTTGCTGAAAATATAGATTCTCCGGTAGTCCACTCGCTTCGAACATCGCCAAAACTCAGCAAACAAAAAGATCAATTTGATACGGAGATAAATACACATGATTCATTGAATACGGACAAAACAATGTGTATTACTTGTGATACACAAGTACAGTCTCCCAACCCAATAGATAAAAGCTTCCATGCTAAAAGACGGATATTGATATTTGGTAGTCAGCAATGCTCTGGACTAGCAGCAAACCTGGTGGCGTCAAGAAAGAATAGCAAGTACGAAGCCTACAATATATTTGCGTATACTAAGCCATTTGCTACCACGAAGGAGATAGTAAAATGTTGTGAAAATTTGAAATTAACTAAACATGATAAAGTTATATTAAGCATAGGTGAAAATGACTCTACTCCTCTGAATATACAAATTGAACTGTCAGCGACTTTAAAAAAGTTATACAATAATACAGTGTTGATTTTAAATGTATGTAACAATAAGCATTTGAACGAGAAGTTGTTAAATAATATGTTAAGACTAACTGCAAATAATTTTAAAAACTGTAATTTTTTAAATGTATTTTATAAACGTTACAATAACATATATCATACATGTAGAAAACTTAACCTATTCATAGATAGGTACCTTAGATTACGAGAATTGTTACTTACCAATGCTTAAAAAATACACAAGGGGTAGCATTAAACACGACTACACGTCTTTAAAACTGAATGCCACCACCAACCATACGCAATTTAACTCCAACTTTAAACAGACAACTATCTTAGACTATTTTTCAAAATTATCAGATCTTAAAAATGCTGTAGCGAGTAATACATCTAAGACGTTTTTTCGTTCAAACGAACAAAACCATGTGTGATACCGTGACATTACTACATCAAAATATTGCAGGTTTATTACACAAAATGGATATGCTTGAAATATGTCTAAATGAACTGAACGAAAAAGGTAAACAAATAACTATTATTTGCCTGAGTGAAATATTTGTTAAAAAGGGAGAACATTCAAACATTAAAATAAAAAATTATAAATTAGCTTCCACTTTTTGTCGAGCTAGAGAAAGACGCGGAGGTGTATGTATCTTAATTAAAAATTCATTAGATTTTAAAGAAATAAAATTTTGCAAAGATGTGGCAGCAGAAAAATATTTTGAGTGTTGTGGAATTGATATTCCTGCATATAAATGTATCATAATCTGTATTTACAGAATACCAAATTCTCCTATTTCCTTGTTTTTTAATAACTTGAACATTCTGCTACACAAACTTACGATTAGAAATGAAAAAAACATTATTTTGTGTGGAGATTTGAACATTGATACATTAAAAAATAACAATATCACAGAAGAATTTATTAATCTTACTTACAATTACAATTTAAAACTTTATATAAATAAGCCTACACGTCAACTTACCTGCATAGATCATATAGCTAGCAACATCAAAGACGCAAGTGGTTCAACACATGAATTTAATCTGTCAGACCATAATACCTGTCAAACACTAAGCTTTCCGATTCTAAAACCTGATGATACAAAAAATACATGGTTTATAACTAAGCGAAATTATAGTATAGATAATTTAATAAAATTCAGAGATTCATTACAATCGCTGTCTTGGACTGATGTTGTTGTCGAGGATCTTAACTTGGGCTTCAATAACTTTCATGACATGTTTTGTTTACTCTATGACCTATGTTTTCCAATCCAAAGATGTAAAGTTAGACAACATAATCATGCACCTAAATGGTTAACAAGAGGAATTAAGATATCAAGTAAAAATAAAAGAAAACTAAGATACACATATTACACAAACAAATGTGTAACAAATAAAAGTAAATATAATAAATATGCAAAACTACTCAAGGATTGTATAGTGTGTTCTAAAAGAAATATAAACAATTATCTAGTAAAAACGTCTAAAAATGTTTGTAGAACAACATGGAACATTATAAACAATAAAGAATATGATAACGGAAATAACTCAAATATTGATTTTATAAATTCTAATGGTATAAAAATCACTGACCCTTCTTTGATTGCTGACTGCTTTAACTCCTTTTTTGTTAATATAGCAAATAATTCACAAAACAATAAAAATAATTATAATTTAAGCAATAACATTGATCACGTTGCATCAAGTATATTTTTAACCCCATGTACTGCTAATGAAACGTTACGCTATATTAAATCCTTAAACAATACAAAATCGGTAGGTTATGATTCCGTCTGCACAAACATTATAAAAAGCTGTGCTGATATTATTGCTCCAATCTTAACCTACCTTATTAACTTATCTTTTGCACAAGGTATATTTCCAAATAAACTTAAAACATCAATTGTTAAACCACTTTTTAAAGGAGAAGATAGTACCGAACTTACAAACTATAGGCCCATCACCTTGATACCGATATTTTCCAAAATTTTTGAGAAAGCTATGCACTCACGCTTATATAGTTTTATGAATAAATACAACATTTTTAGGCAAGAACAAAACGGTTTTCAGAAGGAGAAATCAACATCTCTCGCAGCTTTTTCTCTTTTGAAAGCAGTAACTGAGTACATAGACAGAAAAATACCAGTAGTTGCTCTATTCTTTGACATGTCTAAAGCATTTGACTGCGTGGACCACAACATCTTATTAGATAAATGTGAAAGATACGGAATCCGAGGTACGGCACTTAAATGGCTGGAAAGCTATCTAAAAAACCGCCAACAATGCGTTGAAGTATCACACATAAATCAAGGATCTACTGACTGCATACCGATCGGAATTTTTGGAAAATAAGTACGGTGTTCCACAGGGTAGCATACTCGGACCGCTCCTATTCATTATTTATATTAATGATCTTCCAAATATAACACCATTTCAATCAATACTTTTTGCAGATGACATTTCAATAATTATCCCTAAGAATGACATATCTAGTAATTTTGACATAATAATAAATACTGTTGTAGAATCTGTTATGACATGGCTTGAACGTAATAATCTTTGTGCGAATATTACAAAAACTAAATTCATTCAATTTTCTAATTACAAAACTATTCACGAAACATTAAATATTGCATACCATGGCGAAAACCTAAGCAAAGTAGCAGATACAAAATTTTTAGGACTACACTTGGACCAGTACTGCAGCTGGAAAGTACACATAAAAAATGTATGTACTAAACTTAATAAGTTTGTATTTGCACTCCGTAATCTACAGCGTATTGCAGGTATGTCTACGGCATTAATTGCCTATTATGGTTACATAGAATCTGTTTTAAGGTATGGTATATTGCTATGGGGTAATTCGACAGACATAAACAAGGCTTTCATTTGTCAAAAAAAGTGTATACGAGCATTGTGTAATGTAGGCCCCTTAGAATCATGTAGACCCCTTTTTAAAAATAACAATATACTTACACTTGTGGGTCTATATATATTTGAAATCTGCGTACATGTAAAAAAGTTTACACACGAATTCATCAGTGCACGAGATAATTCAATCATAGGCAAAAGGGATCCTACTAGGTTATTGATGCCTAATTGCAAAACTACCCTATTCCATAAAAACTGTTATGTGATGTGCATCAAAGTTTTTAATAAAGTGCCCAGGTCTATTCGTGAATTACCACTTATAAAAATGAAAAAAGAGTTAAAAAAGTGGTTGATAATACACACATTTTATTCAATTAACGACTTCTTTGAGGTATGACCAAATATATATGTGATAATTATTTATTTTTAGATATAAGAAGACATGTTATAATATGATAATTTTATTGCACTGAAATTATTTAAATATAACCATTCATTGATTTTTGTAAGAATCATTATTAATGTCTAGATAATATTATTATAATAAGATTTGCATGCCAAAGCAGGTGAATTGTGAGGACCTTGTTTTGTACCTAACACCATATCTGTACCACTTTTCGTGCAAATAAAATGATTTGATTTGATTTGATTCTTAAATTAGTTAGCAGAATACCAAAAATGCTACTGAGATTCAATTCAGCCATCCGTAAATTAGTAACATTGGGGCCCTGTACTCACACACAGGAACAACTACACCTCTGTTATTTATAATTTAGTTAACACAAATAATCATATACAAAACAAACTGTTCCCACGTAATATTTATCTTTTACAACACCGGTAACTCATTCCGCTTCTACAAATTATAAACTTCGTAGTTTCCAAAACCTCGCAAAATTTTAATGAGTCCACAACTTTTAGCCATTATTTCATTGTTATTATAAGTCGAATATAACAACGAAACAAATATTTTGTACGCACGGTCTTATTTGAGCGCAGCCACGGATTAAATTATGTTCTGTTGGCTTTGCATATGTGGACGGTGTAGTAGTTTTGTTTATGTTTTATGAACACCGTCTGTTATTTAATTAATGTAACGTATGCGGTGGTGGCCGAGTGGAATAGTAACAGACTTGCACGCAAGGGGTGCGAGTTCGATCCCGGGCGGCAGTAACAATGTAAATTTCACTTTGTGGATTATATGTACTAATCAAATGATTCGCCATCAGCTAACGGTAAAGTTATCCGTGTGGTGATGGATCAGGAATAGTAATGTCACCATCCCTTTCCATCCCGTGGGTGTCGTAAGAGTCGACTAAGGGAGTAAGTCTGGCAGACAATATCCACTGCAAGAGAGGGAAAACTTGAAACAAAACCATATACCAACCCGTCTGGCCAGAGTGGTATAGTAGGCTAATATCCCTTCAAATTTATGAAGGAGACCCGTGCCCAGCAGTGGGAGGTTTATGGGTTGAGATGACTAACGGGAAAGCAAAATATCGTGAGGAAACCCACATGTCTTAGAAGGAATTCTAAAGACAAGTCAAATTCACTATCCCACATTAGGCCCGCGTGTGTGAATTAAGGCCTAAAACCCTCTCTCTCTCTCTTGATAGAGGAGAGAAGCCGTGGTACATAATATGGGTTGCTGTTATATATGGCGTAATTTGTCTATATTTGTCTATACTATATTATAAAGAGGTCAAGTTCGTGAGTGTGTGACGTTGTAATCTCTGGATCTCCTAAACCGATTTTGAAAATTCTTTTACCAATAGAAAGCCACGATATTTGTGAGTGTCATAGGCTATATTTTATTGACAAAAAAATAACGGGACCGCGGGAAATACCACCCGTGCGAAGGCGGCAAGTGGCTAGTAATTGATAAACTCAAAAACTTTCTAAATCGATTTTAAAAATTGTATCACCAGTAGAATGCTGTATTAAAAAACAAAATGCGGTTAGTAGTAAAATCCTTCCAATATTATAAATGCGATAGTTTGTGATGATGAATGCATGTTTGTTACTCCCAAGTGCAAAAAATACTGGACAGGTTAAACATCAGAATAGCTCATAGGCTGATGACTGCACGGTTGGTAGTTACCTCAACATTTACTACTGCGCAACGTGTTCTGGGTTCGATCCCCACACGGGACAAAAATTTGTGTAATTCATAAATGGTTGTCCCGAGTCTGGGTGCAGTTTATGTCCTTTTATTATGTGTTTATGTTTGTGAAGTTTGCCACGGCACAGAGGTGGTTCTCTAGTGCGGGTGTTGTCTTTTTTAAATAATAATTTTAAAAAAACATTTTTGACGTGGTTGAAGTCACAGGCAAAAGCTTGACATTTTTCATAAGTAAAAAGTAAAGTAAATAGCAACCCATATATATTATGTAGGTATGTCCCACTGCTGGGCACGCGTCTCTTCTCGTCTATCGAGTAAGAGAGAGAGGGTTTAGGCCTTAATTCACACACGCTGGCCTAATGCGGATTGGTGAATCTGACATGCCTTTAGAATTACATTGTATTTTATTTGTAACTTTAGAAGTATTCAACTACAGTTATACTAACTCTAAATTGGAAAACATACCTAATTAAATATCACAAAAGACTAATTTTTAACGATGAAACTTTCTAAACAAAGTTTTAACTTTTTCGTACTTTTATTGCAAAAAAGTTTTCGCTGGCTTTGTCAACAAAAAGAATTAAGGGTGTACTTGACATAAATCAAAGCTAGAGAAGCCTAAACTAATGATGACCTCTTTAGTTATTTGACAATTTAAACTAACTATATGTCCCACAGTAGTGGGACATATAGTTAGTATAAGTTTCACTTGCGTGTTGCCAACCCTTTTTTTTTACATACTAACCTGTACAGTTGGCTAATCAACATTGCGATTGCGAAATCGGTCTCGTTGACGAATAGGTCTCGTTTAGGTTTCAAAAAACGATTACAAATATTTATTTATTTATTTATCAATAAACACTTACATCTATCATTACAGACTAAATCTAATGCGATAGTGCAGGAACTAAGAAATGTAGGTAACTAAAACTAATTTACATATAAAGACTGACCGCGACAATCTTGCAAATTTATATATTATACTAGTGGCCCGCCCCGAATTTGCCCGGGTTAAACTATTTTCGGCTTAACCTTCTTAATTTTTTTTTTCTTAACATTATCCTGACAATACGAACGAAGAAAAAAACATTGCAAGATTGGTTCAACTGTTTTCGAGATTTGCGCTTTGCAACACATTCAGCGATTCATTTTTATATTATAGTTACGAAAGCCCACAGTTCCCTTTAGCAAGCAGAAACAAACAAGAGCTTTACAAACTCACTGTATCACACAACGCATTGAAATACTTCCTATTATTGACACAGCCCGTTTAAAAAATACATGAAAAAAATATGCACAACATTATTTTTACGTATTTTTTTACTATTCACACGCGTGCAACAGAAAATACGCGTTGAATGAGGTCAGGTATTGTATCACTGAATGTGATGTGTATAATTCTGTTTATATTAAATGGAAAATAAAATGTATTGTGAATGAAATTGGGTTTACAAAGAGTGAATAATTTAATTTGTCTAGCATGTAACACATAAACTATGTATCAAATAACTCGGAAGAGCGGAGTTTCCTCTCACAAGCATAATTATTAGTTTAAATGGAAACTCCAATTTGTAAAACCTGTACCAAATTTAGAAAACGAAATAAACATTTTATTTATTTATTTATTATTTTTATTTAATTTTGTAATGGTATAAATATGTATGATCATCGTCAGGTATGTTGTTTTTGGGAACATGAAACAGTCTATACCTACATAGCTCTATTCTCTATTAAAAAAGAAAACTTCCGCACTAGAGAACGAGCTCTGTGTCGCGGGGGACTTTAGAAACATACAATTAACGGACACAAATTACACCCAGACTCAGAACAACTCTTTATAGGTCACACAAAGTTTTGTCCTGTGTGGGAATCGAACCCTCAACCTCGTGCACAGCAGGCGCATACTGCGGCCACTGGCCCACCAAGACAGTCACTCCTTGTATAATGTTGCTCATAAGTCTCGAGGAATCGCTTTTCTGGTAGGGCTTGGTATATTATGATCAATACTTGCTGTTGCCTATCTTGATAAAAAAGACTCTATGTCCTTCCCCTGGATGTAATCTATCGATTCGTTCCGCATTCGCCTCACGAAGTTTTGCTCCACGTAAAAAAAATATTAATTCCGTTTTAGCTCCAAAAATATTACATTTGGGGCTAAAATGGAATAAAATGTAGGGCGAATATGGAACAAATCAATCTATCTCCTTGGCAAATTCCATTGCGATCCGTTTAGCCGTTTAGTCGTGAAAAGTTAACAAATAAACAGAAAATTTTGCATCGAAAGTATTTTTTATATTAATTTCACTTTTGAGCAACTACAACGTAAAGAGTCACGCACAAGAACGCAACTACACTACTGTAACTATGTTAGTAATTAGGCTGTTGTCTAATGTAAGGTGGAGGTCCTTCCCAGTCAGGCTTGCTTTCTTGTATTAGTGCCTAAGAATATTCAGTCCAAAAATAGCCTTAGAAATAAATTCATGTCATTGCTACCTCACAACTTGACTGCCTTGGTGGTCCAGTGGCTGCAGTATGCGCCTGCTGTGCACTAGGTTGTTGGTTCGATTCCTGCACAGGACAAAACTTTGTGTTACACAAAAAAAGAAATTGTTGTTCTGAGTCTGGGTGTAATTTGTGTCCGTTAATTGTATGTAAAGTACCCCGCGAGACAGAGCTTGTTCTCTAGTAAAAAAAAAACACCAAGACACTAAACGATACTTTGTACACCACATTCTAAATCCAAAGGATTGTCTTGTCTGTTTAATTATTCGTTCTCTCACTTTGGTGTCAGACCGTCAACGCTGCGGTTCCGTTTTCTGAACGTCGCTCGTTGCGGGCCCTGGGTTGGCAGACACAATTTATTATTAAACAACACTAATAGCTGGGAAATCAACGTACATTCTGTGCTGTACGAATTTGTGGTTGAGTAAATCGATTTGCATTAGAATAGAATACTTTATTTTCATGAATATGGTTGGTAGGAGTTATAAGGTTTCTAAAGGGTCGGCAACGCGCGAGTGATACCCCTGGTGTTGCAAGCGTCCATAGGCTACGGTAACTGCTTACCATCAGGCGGGCCGTATGCTTGTTTGCCTACTTGGTAGTATAAAAAAAAAAAAAATTTTTGATACAACATATTCTGCCAGTTGTGGCGTGTAAATATTTAGAAACACAGACAAAATAACTTATAATGTAATGAATTAAAATAATGAATTAAATATTATTATTATTATTGGAATTTTATACATAATATTGTAGCTTATATGTCTAGTTTTTATTGGAAATTATTCATTGTTGTTATAAATCCTACTATTTATAAAAACGCGAAAGTTTATAAGAATGACGTATGGATGTGTGTTTGTTACTCTTTTACGCAAAAACTACTGAACGGATCTGGATTAAATTTGGGATAAAGATTTGAGGCATAAAGAGGTTGGCAACACGCAAGTGGTACCTCTGGTATTGCAAGCGTCTATAGGCTACGGTAACGGCTTAACATCAGGTGGACCGTATGTTTATTTGCCACCTTAGTAGTAAATGTCTGTTGGTCAATGTGTATAAAATTCTCTCGTTTTGATAAAAAGGGAAGTATTTTTTTTTTCTTTTTCTTTTTTAAAAGACAACTCCCGCACAAGAGAACAAGCACTGTGTCGCGGGGGACTTTACAAACATACAATTACAACAGACACAAATTACACCCAGACTCAGAACAATTCTTTGTGGGTCACACAAAGTTTTGTCCTGTGTGGGAATCGAACCCACAACCTCGTGCACAGCAGGCGCATACTGCGACCACTGGACCACCGAGGCAGTGTATAACTTTCTTTATCTATTTAAAATTCGTTGTGGGATCCAAGTTTATCTTTCACTGGGACTTTGGAGTTTCATCTCTCGGTTGTAAAGGGTAATCGCGGTTAATCCTGACTTACTGGAGTTACAGAGGTGTTTTAACTCATGCAAAATAAATAACTATGGGTCATTTTCGACTAACTACTCGACCTTTATGAAACCTATGCCAATTGAAAGCTTTTGGAGTATTATTTTTTTTATAGACAACTCCCGCACTAGGGAACAAGCCATGTGTCGCGAGGGACTTTAGAAATATACAATTAACGGACACAAAGTACACCCACACTCGGGATAATCATTTATGGATCTTTTTTTTTTTTGTCCAGTGTGGGGATCGAACCCACACCACGCCGCGCAGTGGTAAATGGTGAGGTAACCACTTAAGCCACTGAACCCACCGTGCAGTCAATTTAATTTCAATTTAATTTTGACTATGAGACGCAAGCTAAAATTGAGAATAAATATGGTTTTTTGAAAACTAATACCGAGATATTATATTCTTACCAAAAAAAGACGTTTACGTACAGGAAAAAAATATGCTGACATTTATTGATTATAGTGCTCACTGCACACAGTATGTTGGCAAACTTTATTCCTCATTCACATTGTCCGTTTTAACGGAAATCCGACACAACCGAAGAGGGATCAGCCGCAGGACCGACGGCTTTACGTGTTCACAAGGCAACGGTATTGATATTTATAAGATACTAGAGGCCCGCCGCCGCTTCGTTTAGCTTAAACAATTTTATAGGCAATTTTCTGTGATTTTTTTTCGTAAGAATCTTCTACAAAGTATAATAAAAAGTATAAGGGCTTTCCCTGGAAAACGTTTCTTTCAAAACGCATCCCTAAATGAGCGCTGGAGACCTTTACTCACACGCTGGAACACAACTACATCACTGTGTGAAGTTATTTGGCTGTGGTCTTCTGTAAGGTGTAGGCCCTTCCTTAGTCGGGCTTGCTTGCTTGGTGCTCTATTTCTATTAAAATTTATCCATTACGTTTCATAATATCTATCGTACTCATAATTGAATACGCAAGTACGCATTAAAAACATGGTAACAATACTGAACGTATCCCAGTATTTTTTTTTATACTACTAGGAGGCAAACAAGCATACAGACCGCTGATGGTAAGCAGTTACCGTAGCCTATGGACGCTTGCAACACCAGGGGTATCACTCGCGCGTTGCCGACCCTTTAGAAACCTTATAACTCCTTTCTTGAAGAACCCCATGCTATAGTCTCTCGGAAAAACCTCAGCAGAGAGCTCATTCCAGAACCTAATCGTACGTGGGAGGAAATTCCTCTGAAATCGACAGTGCGGCACGATAGAGGTTTTAAAATGTGAGGATGAAGTCTCTGTCGGTGGCGGGAGGTGCGTTGATAAAATGTGGCCGTCGGCATCATATCAAACCATTCCTGGGAACACATCTCAGTATAAAGGTAGCATATCTTTATATATCTATACTGCCTTGCTAACAAAGAACGACGCAAGTTCATGACATGAGTTAATGGATTAATGCTTCTAAAGTTAGATATCTAAGTTGCATTTTCCCATATATTTCGATATGCAGTTATGCTTTTCGGGCAGTATAATGATTATAATGATATATATAATTGTTTCTATTTTAATGTTGTGCGTCATCTGCGTGTTAAAATAAATTGTTTTTCTTTCTTTCTTTCTTTCTTTCATATATAAGATACAAGAAAAGTCTGATACATAAGTTAAGCTCGCGAATTAATGACATTGCTCAAGCGCTGTACCACTTAACAAGAGTATGAAGTTTCTTAATTAAAAACACAAAAACACTAGAAAAGTTGTTGGAAACTAGTTTCAGCACTCAGAAAGAAAATGTTCTAAGTTTTCCCTTTAGTTATGCTAGATATCAGGTAGTTTTTAATTAAAAGCGCACACTATGTTTTTTTTGTAGTTTAATAGGTATCTTATAATGGACAATTCACATACCGTCATTTGGACATCATACACAAACTAGGCAAAGTTAGTAAGTACTACGGCAACCAGAATTGGTAAAAAAACGAAATAAATATATTTATTTCATAGGATATTTAATAATAATTTCTTCCAAAAAACAATACAAAAATAGATATAAACATTGAGCCCCACACTAGGCTTGGAGCCTGTATCGTGGAGGTCTTTACAAGAATTAACATATTAATATTGACAAACCAATAGGTACTTGCAAAAAAGGTCATCAATATTTTAATTTAAGTATATTAATTCAAATTAAGAATGAAAGAGGGAGAGAACGGAATTTAAAGGAATAGTTATTAAAAGAAAAGTGTCCGTGTGGTGACGGATTAAGAATACAAATGTCACCACCCCATTCCATCCCGTGGGTGTCGTAAAAGTCGATTAAGGGAGTAAGTCAGGCAGACGATATCCACTGCAAGAGAGGGAAAACTCGAAACAAAACCCTTTACCAACCCGTCTGGCCAGCGTGGTATAGTAGGCTAATATCCCTCCAAATTTATGGAGGAGACCCGTGCCCAGCAGTGGATTGTTTATGGGTTGACATGATGAACTTAACCAAAACTACTTACAAACAATCAGTGTATTTATTTATTTATTTAAAGGTATAACCGATAAATAAAATACCTATCTGATTGAGGTCGCATTTCTGAATATATATGTCTCTGTATCGTACGAGTATATAGGTATCAATATATATAAATATCTATTGCTCTTAGTCACGCCATAACTTGAACGACTATACCTATTTAATTCATCATAATTTTTAAGTTTTCTATTTCTTTGTAAAAGTAAAAACAAAGAAAAAAGGCGAACCAATTCAAGACAAAAGTCGGGGCGAACCGGTAATTATAAATAACATTCACTCACAGAATAAATAATAGTGCATAGTACAAAAAATGAAATTAGTGAATGAATAGAGTCGAAAGTAAATGTATGGGATTTGACGTAAGTTTCTATGTGATGATTTATACATGAGTACCCAATGTAAGAGAGTTAAGGCACCATTAAATGAGCAAGCCCGACTACCGATACGTCGTAAACTTCAAAAAGTCAACATTTGCTTTCTATTCTATTCGATTCGATTACTGTTTATGCCACTTGCTTATCGCTAAAAGCATGTTCATAAATGGTAAAAACATCATTACTTTTTAAATTTTTGAGAAAACTCACTACGAGTAGCACTAGCCATGTTTATAACATAAGGCTGACTTTCAAGCTCCTATTGGCTTCGTTCTTTTGTTAACCCACAAACAATTAGAGTTGCTCAATTTTTGTGAAACTAACTCAATACGTGCTTCCCAAACTTTTGTTGTAAGGAACGGGTCAATAGAGTTTCTGTTCCGACCTTTTCTTAACAAGACCTCTTTAGTAGGGTGTCTGTGATAAATACATTAATTAACAGATATAATTTAAATTTTCATTAGAGTGTTAATTTTATCTACGACATAATAAAATACGTATGCTCAAACTAAGAGATTTTTCTTGTATAAGATAACGTTTTTTCTTGGTTATGTTTGGGGTATATTAATTATGATATTTTATATTAGCTAAGTATTATTACAATATTACAAAAAAAATAATTAATTTTGCTTAGTTTTTTTTTGCATAAAACCGTTTAAAGTTTTACGTTATATTTTTATACATTATATTTTATTTTATAAAACCATACATAATATGTGCAGTTCAACCGAAACGTCGTTTCATATAAAAAAATATGACAATAATTATTATCATAACCCTCCGTTTGACTTAGCCAGAGTCGGGTAAAAATTATTAGACAACTAAGACCCGTTGTCCATTTAACTATCTGATGATTAGCTAATTTAAATTAGCTGCCATCATCTCTTTGCTTATTTATATAATTTATGACCTTCATTAGTGTTACTTTGTAACCTAAAAGAATTCTAAGTTTGTGTTAATAGTTTTCGCTTCACGTATCCTACTAATATTTTAAACGCGAAAGTTTGTAAGTATGGATGGATGGATGGATGTTTGTTACTCTTTCACGTAAAAACTACTGAACAGATCTGGATGAAATTTGGCACAGAGATAGATTATGGTCTAGAATAACACATAGGTTTTTTACAGCTATAACCGACATCCACGCGGGCGGAGCTATGTAACTATTTATTAATCTGTGCTATGGGCAACAGCTATTTAATAATATACAGATTGTCCAAGAAATCCTAAATAGTCACAAATAAGAGTAATATTATTCTTTCAGTTCATGAGCCACTCACCGTAGCTCCACAGGCTATTAGATATTAAACACCTTCTGTTTGTAAAACTGCGTCACTTTTACTGGTGCTACATCTCTAAACTTCAGCACTTATACATTATGATAATGGCGCGTACAGATAACACAAAGTAATACAGGCAGATATTTGATGTCTATCAAAAACAACTAAAGAACATTACCTCGACACGAAGAAGAAGAAACAAAATCTTACAATTCCTATGTATAATGAGTATAATGTACGTAAGTATAATGAGCAAGCGTATCTAGAATTGGATAATCCCGAATAGTCACTAATGAGAGTCTCTCGCCGTAGCTCCACGGGATATTAGATGTGAAGCACCGTCTGTCTGATAAACTGTCTCACCTTTACTGATGTTACGACACTAAAGTTCACCACGTATATTATCACTGCTATGATAATTTTGCGACTAAGGGCACGTCTGGTAGAACTAATTGTCTTAGGGGAAAGATAAAAAGAAAGTCTGGAATAGAAAATCGTTACGATTTGTTCCAGATTCGTCATCTTCCAAATTGGTCATATTCCAGAATCATCATATTCCAAACTCGTCACTTTCCAATCTCGTCATATTCCAAATTCCTTATAGTATGTACAATCGCCTGCATAATTTATACAAATCCTATATAGTGAATCACGTAAATCTTTTTAGATTATTAATAGACCAGCTATTACCCGCGACTTCGTCGAATTTCTATTAATTACAAACGCGTTTCTAAATGAACACTGAGAGTCTTAAACTCACGTACAGGGGCTACCATGATGTGTTAGAATGTGAGTCGTTCGATTGAGAAAGAGGGACAAAGCCGTATAGCCCTGTATAGCTCCGTCCCTCTTTCTCGGTAGAATGATACACCGCTGTGTGTAGTTTGGCTGTCGTCTTCTATAAAGTGAGGGAAATATTAAAAATGTTTTAAATATATATATATATTTTACTTTGTTTGATTGAAGTATAAATAAAAATTTAAAAATAAAAATAATTTAACCGACTTCAAAAAGCTAAAAATAACTGAATACAGATTGAGTCCGTGCCAAGCTTAACATTAGGTGACAGGATGAATCTAGCACCGTCTTCAAACTGTATTCAGTTATTTTTAGCTTTTTGAAGTCGGTTTATTTTTGTTTCTAATTTTATGTTATACTCGAAACAAACAAAAAACTTAAAATATGTGTGTCGTAAAAATCTATCCCAATGTATAGATTTTTACGACACATATTTCAAGATATACAAATATTTCAAAATGAACGATAACAACTTTTATGGAACATTCTGGCGTCTCTCATCGTGTCTCAAGACATCGGATACTGTAACAACAAACTGTCATCTGTTCTGATCCTCATGTTACATTGACACAAAGACACATAAGACTCTTCAGATCCTCGAGTAATTTGTTCTGGCAACACTTTGTTATTTAATAGCGAAGTGGTTGTTGTCTATCTATACTAATATAGAATAAAGGGTTTTTTACGCTGTGCTAATATTATTAAGCTGAAGAGTTTGTTTGATGGTTTATTATTATTATCGTTTGGTTAGTGTCCAACCTGGTGACATAGTTATTTAGATCGCCCATATTTGGGCCTCTGTCGTGATCTAACGACTGTTAACAATCGGGACCGACTTTTAACGTGCCCTCCGAAGCACGGAGACGCTCAGATGAAATGCCACTATGCGGTCACCCATCTAAAGGGTTACCGCGCCCTTGGTAGCTTAACCCGCTGATCGTTTACCGAACAGTGAGTGCACCTAGCTATGAGCGCCTCCTCGTTTGTGTGGTTGAACGCGCTAATCTCAGAATGTACTAGTTCAATTAGAAAAAATCTTTTTTTGTTGAATAGGTAGTGAATTTATCCAGGAAGGCTATAAGCTATATAACATTACGCTATGATCAAAAGGAGTGGAGCAGAAGTGAGATAAGTTGCAAAATCGGGGAAAATATTCCAAATAACCACGCGGACGAAGGCGCGGGTGACCCCTAGTTTGTTTAATAACTCTGATAAAATGTTTAGATATATATAAAGCTAGACGCTTGTTCCGTGAAGGTGTAAGCAGAGTTGTTCTCACAACTTTGATTTGCCAATTACAATTATTATTATTTTTTAAGAGAAAAGACAACTCCTGCACCAGGGAACAGTCCCTGTGTCGCGGGGACTTTAGTTTGTAAAGTTATTTAATTAATTCACGGGCACAAATTACACCCAGACTCGGAACAAATGTTTATGGATCACCAATAGCATATCAATACATTTTACTTTTAAAAGACTTTTCTATCAGAAAATTTCAAGACTTTTCTTGAGGATGTCTTCTTTATTTTTTATACCTTTTGGGTGGCAAACAAGCATATGGCCTGCCTAATGTTAAGCAGTTACCGTAGCCTATATGAACGCTTGCACTACCAGAGGTTGTGTGCACTTGCGTGTTGCCGACCCATTTTTTTATACCAGGGTATTAAGATGGAATATCCCTGGGATAGGAGAATACAACTACACCGCTGTGTATAGTTATTTGGCTGTGGTCGTCATTAAGCTGGAGGACCTTCCCCAGTCGGGTTTGCTCGCTCGTATGATGCTCTACCTCTCTTAATCATTTGGTCACAGAACTTTCTCCCTTCCAACATTTCTATTTACGCTATTCTTGTTTGTGTGCTTACCCAAAATCTTCTTTCATTAATTCGCTTTAAATGAAAATTCATCATCATCACCACCATCTCAGTAAAAAGAAGTCCACTGGATATAGGCGTCTTTCAAGTATTTCGCACACCATTCTGTTTAATTACGACGTTTTTTCAAATTAATTGATGAATTTCCAATTAATTAATAACAAACTATTTTAAAATATAGTAGAGACACGCCATTTTCCAGCTGCAAACTTGAGTGTTCACGCGCAATCTCAGCAGATATTAGATTTCACTCGGCGTGGCCTGTCTGTTATAGCCAATGCAGTTCTTCAATAAAACGATTTGCCGAGACAATGGAACGAATTACGTCCCTTCTACGATCCAATTCTATATCTAATGGTGACTAGGGATGGCAGTAAAATATTGATGAATCGATTTATTTTATTGTATTTTCAGGTAGGTACTCGGGAACAAGGTCTGTGTCGCGAGGGTTTACGGACACAAATCACAACCATAATTATCACACAATGTTAAATTATCATACATTTACACGTACATTTTAATCGTTACTTTTTGTAGTTGCAGTCCCACAGGAATAGTGATTTTTTCGGTAGCTGATGTGCTATTCCAGACTATAATCTATATCTGTGCCAAATTTCATCCATATTCGTTTAGCCGTTTTGGCGTCATCCATCCAAACTTTCGCATTTATAATATAAGTGTAGATATTCATTTTATCTCTCAATTACATCGCTTCATAATCATTCACAATTAGAAAATTGATCGGCATTTAATAAGATGTTAATATTAAATTATCTATATACTCGTAAATAGTTATTATTTATTCATATAAGCTAATCCGTGATCACAGCGCTTGCAATAATGCCAAAATATTGGAAACAAATATCAACGGTACATAGTAAATATCCTGTTAAACAAAATAATATTAAAGACAATATAGAAAGAAAGAAAGAAACATATTTATTCAGATATTACAGAGGAAAACACGATCAGAGCAAATACCAGTAGGTATAAATCTACTTAATATATAGTTTTTTTATGTTTGTTACTTTTCATGATTAAACTTCACAATATATGATAGCTTTTAGATCAGAATAGCATATGGGATATACATATATAGGCACGCGAGCAAAAGCTAATAATTACCTGATGAATATATGTATGTATGTTTAGTGTTTTTTATCGATATAATATTTTCCCAACACTGACAGCCCTAGAGCTGTGGCGTGTGCCTTTTATTGACTTGCAACTAAAGAGACAGTTTCATAAGTTTGTTGTAATTGAATAATAAAATTACTTACTGGCATTGTATTGTACTGCTGTACGTTATTTTATAAATATTTGGTCTGAAGTTTACTAAAGGAAATTAATAAATTAATGGCGATTAAGGAAATCTTTAACAAAAAATGTAGGTATGTGATTTTTTGAGGCTAAAATGCTGTAAAAAATAAATTATAGTCCATGAAGCCCACACAAGACTAACCAGTCGCAGCGATAAATAAATAAATAAAAAATAAAAATATGTTTAATTTCCACCACATAATACATCAATATATTGTTTACTGTAAATTAATTACAAATTTGATGACTACGTTATGGCAAGAAAAGCAGTTTCCACTAACCACTTTGTACAGGTCGATAACCACAAACCACAAAAATAGATATTCACAATAATAGATAGATAAATTTGAGTCCTACACCTATTTCTTTCCGATCGCGTCGAATTTCCGCTCCATCGAGCTACGAGAGTGAAGGAACAAAAAATGCACCTGTGTTTATGCACACAATTGGCTACTTGACAGTTGTTATAATAAAATATGAAATAAACATAACTTATACATAATTTTTATTTGCAAGCAACTAAGTGTAACTATTTTATTTTTGCAAAATCAACTTGCGATATTTTATCTGTGTATTACAAGAACCGAAACGCGGGCGGCCATGTTTGAGTATCTTATGACTACTACTACATTGCACAAAACATTTGGCATCTCTGTTTTATAAAATGAATATTTATTAGGAAAATAACCTTGATAACCATTGATGTGCCAAGTTTTAAAATGTAAAAACTTGGAATAAGAACCTAAATAAATAATTTTGCTTCCCCTAATGACATCACATTTCAAACCTGACGTAAATTGACATGATCGACTGTTTTCGCACTACATTTCAAATAATTGAACAAAATCTTTTTTTTTTGTATTAAATAACGTTTTTTCAAGAAAAATATATTTTAAAGAGGTATAAAATAACCAGCAGTAAACTTTAAAATACTTTTTCAAAAATGCCAATTATTGTGCACTTTATAGTACCGAGACTTGCCATTTGAACGGGAGATAATAATATTATCTCCCGCTCAAATGGCAAGGCTAATGGCTAGTCTCCGTCGAGATTAGTCGCCACCGTGACCAAACTTAAACTTAGCTTTAAATATCTTTATTATATCCTGTGTATTTCTAAATAAATTGTTTCTTTCCTTCTTTATTACGAGATTTGTTCTTGTCGTTGAAACGATCTACACTCCTTTTTATTGCGTATAAGGAAAATAACGTCTGTGTGATAAATTCCTCCACTTATTTTTCACACATCAAACAAGTCCTTGGCATTACTCCGAGAGTTTCCTCGCGATATTTTCCTTTAACGTTAACAGTGGTTTCTTAGGTACATACATATTATATGTAGTAAATATTATTTAAAGACATCATTTTTAATTTTTAATAAAAGATCTTCACATTATCTCATCTCCGCGCACATTTTACACCACACGAAGTCTACTACCGCATAAGGAAATAAGTCATGTGTATTTAAAAACACGATTCATGGACACAAAGTACACCCACACTAAAAACATTTTTGTCATTTTTGAGAATCAGAACCACCGTATACAAAATTTAAAATCAATGATTTTCACGGAGTACAGTAATCAGGATTTTAGATATTAGTAATGGATGATGAAAGCAGAGGGTGCGAAAAAATTATGTCTGGATCGAAGCAATTGGCGTACCATAGTCCTTGTCTACCCCCATGGGAGACGGGCGTAATAATATAGAATTCAAATGTGCAATTGAGATATCTAAGCGTTTAGTCTTCTCACCATCCTATAAGGCTGACCTTGGATCAACGCATTGGCCCTGCGATCCAGCGTAGCAATGTGGCCAGTCTTTTGGGCAGATATTTTATTTATAGGTAAACATATTTAAATACAAAATTTTATTGTTTCATAGTTTAGGTCAAATTACTTTTATTTTAATAACTATTCTTGTAAATACATATATTATCAAATTGTCATCTTTTAACCCATTTGAGACTGCCGTGCCCATATGGGCACGGCCATATAAGTGAAGTTATTTTTTCGATGATGAGGGTAGTTGTGAATTTTATCACAGCAATTAAAACGCCAGTGTAGTAACTATTAGAAAATAAGCTGCTGTTCTTAAATTAGCTCCAGAATTTATTGATTTTTCGGTTGTGATTTTTGTTTTTACATATTGCATCGTCACCAAAAACGTAAGTACATTTATTTTTTTATTGAATATAATAATAAATACAGTTGAGGTTAAATTTTACTTGCCGTTTATTCAAATGTAGATTTACACGAAAAAACTAACCGTTTTTACATTGTAATTTAGTAAAATTTTCGTTTTTTAGTCGGTGTCCCCAAATGGGGACAACGGGCACATAGCAGTACTAATTATTGTTGATTCTTTTCAGGAATTATCTGCTAATAGACATGTCGAAACGAGTGTTCACGAAGTCTGACGACTACAAAGGGCTAGAAGATGCTCTCGCGGCATTGGTAAGTGACTCTGATGATGACGAGGAGTATGAATTAGTCACTATTCCACCTGAACCAAGCTGTCTTACCGATGAAGAAGAGGGGGATGAGGATGAGCTGGTACAAAATGATTTACCACGAGACGTTCCAGGGCGAATAGAGGTTTTCGTACGTGAAAGTGTAGACCACTCTCTGCAGTGAGATGAGGATGATGATGAGCCTTTGTCTACATTACAAAGAAAGCGCCCGCGTGTAGAAGATCAAGAACCTCGTTGGCTCAAGTGCCAACCAACCTATGATGCCTTTCATGGTGCAGAAGGTGTTACACAAAGACAGGAGAATGTAAAGTCAGCATTGAAAAATCTGAACCCTGTTCAAATATTTGAGAAATTATTTGATGAAAATATTTTAAAAATGATTTGATGAAAATATTTTAAAAATGATTGTACATAATTCTCAGCTTTACTCTTCACAAAATAACAGACACGATTTTTATACAACTCCTAAAGAAATAAAGACATTTTTTGGCATACTGATACTTAGTGGGTACCATCATCTACCTCGAAAGAAATTATACTGGTCGCTTGATGAAGATTGTCAGGTAAACATTGTTGCTAATGCTATGTCTCGTAATCGATATCTACAAATAAAAAAGAACCTTCATTTTTGCGATAACATTGCATCCGAGGGTACTACTGATAAAATGTATAAAGTCAGACCGCTGGCTGATATGCTGCAAGAAAGATTTTTGCAGTGGGGTACTTTTCATGTAGACCTATCAATAGATGAGTCCATGATAAAATACTTCGGCCGTAATCCAGCAAAACAATTCATAAGAGGCAAACCTGTGCGTTTTGGGTACAAAAACTGGATGTTGGCGAGTTCTTGTAGCTATTGTTACGTTTTCGATATTTACTGTGGCAAATCTGCAGGAGCACTAAGTAAAGAACCTCTAGGCTCAAGAGTAGTCAAAACGCTTCTTGAGAAATTGAATACAGATCCAACGGATCATGTAACCTACTTTGACAATTATTTTACAAGCCACGGGTTACTGAAAGAGTTGCGGGATGCAGGATATCGTGCTACAGGAACTGTCCGGGAAGGTCGTACAAAGCGATGTCCTCTAACCAACGTGAAAGAGATGAAGAAGAAGAATCGAGCCGATTATGATTATCGTTTTGATAAAAACAATAAAATATTATTTGTAAGATGGTTAGATAACAGCGTATGTACGATGGGGACTAATTTTGATAGTGTGGAACCCCTTGGTAAGGTGAAGCGATGGTGTTCAACCAGGCGCCAGAAGGTGGATGTCGATATTCCACATGTTTTTCAAAGTTACAACGCTGGTATGGGTGGAGTAGATCAAGCGGACCAGTCTATTTTTCTCTACCGAGTTTCACTACGTGGTAAGAAATGGTGGTGGGTTTTATTCACCTACATGCTGGATGTAACTATATCAAATGCCTGGCGCTTACATATTATGAGTTCGCAAAAAGATGATCAAATGGATCAACTCCAATTTCGTCGGTACATAGCCCGGCATTATTTGCGCCATACACAAAAGAAAGCTCGTGCATCAGCTTCAAATTTACCGAGTCTGCAATACCAAAGCGGTGGCCATTTTCCTCAAAAACTTGCAAAACAATTACGATGCACCGTGTGTCACGCCAAAGCTCGCTGGCAATGTAAATTATGTTTGAAGACCCTATGTGTAGAAAAAATATGTTTTGAAAGTTTTCATACCACATGATACCGTTGTCCCCATATGAGGACGCCTTTTTTTTTCATATTCAAATATGTTTTTTTCAGATTTTTTTTTCACAATTTTCTTTTGTAGTCTAAAGATATTCAAATAATAAAAGTTGCATTCAATTATCTTCTGTAGTTTTATTTTGGTCCCAAATGGGTAGGTACCAATCGATTACTTTCCCAATCTGCTGCCAACTTAAATCGAGTCACCAAAACTCAAACAAACAACAAATTCAAACTTCAATACCCTCGATCAGCAGTTCAGGATTAAATGCCGTTAGTTATTGCATTCCAGTGTGCGAGTTAAACTTTAACATTTAGAGGTTAATCGGATTAACCACGGGTTAAATGTTTCATTATGGTTAAATGATTTGGGTAAAGTTACCAGTGTTATTAATTCTAATACCGTATTATGGATGTTGAAGTTTAGAACAATATTAGTTTGTTTGGACGCGCCATATTTGGATTTAGGGATAACTTTGTAAGGTTTATGGATTTCAATAATAATATTTTGATTTTGAGTGGTTGCCAAGTAGGAAAGTAATCGACTTATAATAATAATATTTTCGGGACAACTCACACATCGCTATCATCAGATAGCGATGTGTGAGTTAGTCTACCTAGTTTGGGATCACCCAAACTAGGCAGAGCCTGTACTATGGTAACCAAATTGATAAACATACATATATATTTCTAAATACATACATATTATAGATAAATAACACCCAGACACAGAACAAACATTCATGCTCAGCACACAAAGATTTGTCCTGGGTGGGAATCGAACCCACGACCTCCAGCGTAGCAGTCAGAGTCACTAACCACTTGACCAACAGGCCAGTTATAAAAATAGGTGGCACCACGACAAAAATGACTGGAGAAGAACCTCCACCTTACAGAAGACCACAGCCAAATAACTACGCAGCGGTGTAGTAGTAGATGTCGGCTATGTACGCAAGTGATACCTCGCAAGCGTCCATAGTCTACAGCAAAAACTGCTTACCATCACATTTGTAGTATATAAAAAAGTAACATATTAACATAAAAAAAATAAATTAAATAAAAAAGCCTTCTTGTTACAACAGCATGTCCCTCAACAAAAGCCTCCCTTAAAGACTATCTACATCTCCCTGTCTCTTGCAATTTTCATCTAGCCTGGACCAGCAGTGCCGTTAAGGTCATCTTCCCAGCGGATTGGCTGCCGCCATTTGCTTCTTTTACCATCTCTCATTCTTTTCTTTTAACATATTGTCCTCTTAAAATTAACATCATCATCATCATCAGCCTATCGCAGTCCACTGCTGGACATAGGCCTCTCTAAGTGCACGCCACCTAGCACGATCCTCGGCTTCCCACATCCTGCTACTCTCAGCCGCTTTTCGAAGATTGTCACTCCACCTCGCCTGAGGTCGTCCTACATTACGTTTGCCGAGCCACGGTCTTCACTCAAAAACACGTCTGCTCCAACGGTTGTCAGTTCTTTGGCAAATATGGCCCGCCCATTGCCACTTAACAAATATTAACATAGCATTAGTTTAATAATAACAAAGCTCACACACACAAGTGCAACAACTAGCGTGATTAATACAACAGTCAACCTCAGTTATCATAGGCCAGAGGTTTAGTTTCAAACTATCTCCGATCTCCATATCCCTAACTTAGACTAGACGTCAAAAGTTTTACTGGACACGAGGTATAATGGACCCTTGTTCGTAAACTTTTAGATTTCAAATTTATTTTGACTGGCCTCTTGGTATTGTGGTTAGTGACTTTGACTGCTAAGCTGGGGGTCGTGGGCTTGATTCCACAGTGGCTAATGGTAAGCAGTTACCATACCCTACATATAAAAGCGGTGGCCGATTGGGAAAGTAACTGATTTGTTCGCAAGAGGTGAAATTTCGATCCCGATCCGATATGTTGGTCTTTTGTACCTTCTTAGTTGGGGTAGCTCGCTTGTATGTTCTCCTACCTTTCAGAGAATATCAACAAAATGTTAGTTCTAAGGGTAATAAAATCAAGAGAACAGAATTTATTTCGACACAAAAATCATGCCGTACCGGAGCCGCAGCCTTTCTGTAAGTTTCTTAAAGTCCTCTGAAAAAGCTTAATGGCTTACTACTTTCTAGTGCTCAGAATTATAAAGAATTCGGTATCCTTTGCATCGACTTGCTTAAGTGACATGACAGCCCAGAGCCAACGGTTTAACATACTCAGTAAGATCTTCCAACTTTACAAACTTCGGAATGATACTCCGACTTTATTTATAGAAAATCCCAATACTTTTTCCAAAGGTAATCGAACCATTTATTTATAAATACTTTATTATAAACTAGCTGTTGTTCGCGTCTCCGCCCGCATGGATGTCAGTTATCGCTGTAAAAAGTAGCCTATGTGTTATTCCAGACCATAATCTCTGTGCCAAATTTCATCAAGATCCGTTCAGTAGTTTTTACGTGAAAGAGTAACAAACATCCATCCATATTCTTACAAACTTTCGCGTTTATAATATTAGTAGGATAATAAAGCAAGAAAAACGTTTATATGAATGTACACAGGACATAAAGATAGATTGGTAAAAAATAAACAATAAATAGGCACAAAAATTTCATTTCACGGGTTTGATACCCGGGTCGGGTCAAAAATCGATATTGGATTATTCTGTCAAGAAATTCACAATAGATGCCCGGAGTTTGGTAATTGGTGTTGTTTACACCCCCGTGCCTAAAACCTGTTTATAAAGCCGTTGTTTCTGCGCCTGATCACTCTCCGGTCGTGTCGATTGCCGTTCCATAAAATGGAATAAAGAGTGCACTTGTGTTTGCGCATACACTTATGCACTATAATATCTCCCGCGCATCTGCGCAAATTTCCAAACTCTGGGCATCTATATAGCCATCTGGCCCCCAATTCTGCTAATTTACAGATAGCTCAATTGAATGTAAATTGATCCACAATTGAATCCCAGTAGCATTTTTGGTATTCTGCTAATAAATTTAAGACCAATAGTTGGAAAACCATTTGTATTATAAAATTTAGCTGATTACCAATAATGTAATACCAAAAATGCTAATAATTTAAGACCAATAATTTTCCAACTATTGGTCTTAAATTTATTAGCAGCATACCAAAAATGCTACTGGGATTCAATTCAGATTCAATTGCTCCATCCGTAAATTAGCAGAATTGGGGCCCTGGCTAGTCTCCGTTGACATTAGCTGCCGTGACCGATATTCGGCTAGGAGGACATTATCATGTTATATTTTTTCACATTATTCGCTCATTATACCAAGTCTTTGTTTTTTGTCTCGCCGTGACGTAATAATACGAGAAGTCGCCCAAACATTAATGTTCCATTATTAGTTGTTACTATAACTAATGTGTAAATATTGTTACGACGCACAGGTTGGCCCTAAAAACTACCGCTATCTGAAAACAATAGCTATTCATAAAGTGTCTCGAACAATACAGAAAAACAGCATACAGAAAACAAAGGATGAATAGCGGTCAAACGGAACGTGCGAATATGAACCTTAGCGTATGGGCAAGGTTTATGGCACTTAGCACGGTGACTTGTTTACATCGTGAATGAACGTTCGAGTAACGGGTTTCTTCGTAAAGACGTTACTATAACTTACCACGATCCTCGCGTATATTCTCGATTCCGTGGCTAGTGATATATAAGGGGCCGACGTGCGGCGGACAGTCAGTCTTGGTTGAAGAGTCTTAGTTGAGTCTTCGTTGAGCAGTCAACGAGTCTTCACTGAGAAGAAGACAGCGATACAGGCGATATATCGGGACGATATTGGAAGACTTTAGTGAAGTGTTTTGTGTTATAGTGAAGAGTTTAGTGAGTGAACTGTTATAGTGTGTAATTGTGTTTACGGTGTATTGTAAGTGACATTGTGTGTTTTGTGTTGAAGTGCTAATATACTCGTTTTCGCGTAACCTGGCATTTTAATCGAACCCTATCCTGACAAGTAACTATTGTTGTGGTCATCGAACATAACAATTAGTGTCAGCGGTAGTTCGTAACAACTGGTCTCAGCACCGGGACGTAACATTGGTGTCAGAAGTGGGATGTCAGTCACACTACGCGACGGAGACGAGGGAGTTTACATGCAACAGTTGACGAAGTGCAAATGCCTGTCAGACCGAGCGACGGTTACAAGGGGGCATGCACTCGTCAACAGGCTGTTTTGGAGTCTTGTGAACCTGCAACTGCAGCTGAGGAAGACAGCAGTCCGCCGCTAACTCATCTGGTCACCACTGGGGCCGAGGAAAATATTAGCACACCATCGACTTCTGCGGATACCTCAGCGGGCCCGACAGCGACAAGTCCTTCTAATGTGGTTGATTTGTCGATCCTCTTGGCCACTATGCAAGACTTCCAACGTCGATATGAAGAGAGCCTAAGCCGACAACGCCAAGCTCAGGAAAGAATTATGCAGAGTGTACAAGTTCATAGGGAGGCTCAGCGCCGAAATGTGCAAGAGCTAATGCGGATCTGCGACTCCATAAAGCTTCAGCCTAGCACACATCAAGCTATGGAAGACGTCAAGAACAGCCAACGTGAAGGTACGGAGGACGTCAAGGATGTTCATCTTCAGAGGCAAGATATGGAGAACGTAATGGATAGCCAAGGACAAGCTATGGAGAACGTCAAGGATAACTACGGTGAAGCTATGGAGGACGTCAAGGTTAGCTATGGTGAAGCTATGGGGGACGTCCAGGATAGCTGTGGTGAAGCTATGGGGGACGTCCAGGTTAGCTATGGTAAAGCTATGGAGGACGTCCAGGATAGCTACAGTGAAGTTATAAAGGACGTTAAGGATAGCTATGAAGAGGCTATGGAAGACGTTAAGGATTGCCAACGTGAAGTTATGGAGGACGTCAGGGATCTTCAGAGGCACGTTATGGAGGATGTCAAGGATTGCCAGCGGTATGCTATGGAGGACGAAGTCAAAGTGTCTACGAGAAAGGCGGATTGTAGCGAGGCAGCTGTATCAGAACCGGGCCCCGAACCGTTGGACATGCAGAAGAAAGAAGATTTAGTGAGGGAACTGAAGAAATATAGCGGACGTGAGAATATCGGCGAACGCAACAGTGAACATTGTGGCTACGGCGGACGCGACGAGTTCCCCAGTATTGAACGTGCTGAATTAGCACGAAGAGAACATAACTGTGAATTTATGTATAGAACTTTTGGTGAACAGGATCGTGACCCACCGCCTAAGAGAAGATGGCTATGGGTCGAAGAAGAAGTGAAGCCCCGTGTGCGTATGAAGTTGCAGGATTACTCTGCAGACCCGCGACAGGAATCGTGCGGGTGCCGTGCAGACATGCCGAGTGACAGACCATACCTATACGGAGATGTTGCTCGGGACGAGCAAGTTTAAGAGGGGGGCAGTGTTACGACGCACAGGTTGGCCCTAAAAACTACCGCTATCTGAAAACAATAGCTATTCATAAAGTGTCTCGAACAATACAGAAAAACAGCATACAGAGAACAAAGGATGAATAGCGGTCGAACGGAACGTGCGAATATGAACCTTAGCGTATGGGCGCAAGGTTTATGGCACTTAGCACGGTGACTTGTTTACATCGTGAATGAACGTTCGAGTAACGGGTTTCTTCGTAAAGACGTTACTATAACTTACCACGATCCTCGCGTATATTCTCGATTCCGTGGCTAGTGATATATAAGGGGCCGACGTGCGGCGGACAGTCAGTCTTGGTTGAAGAGTCTTAGTTGAGTCTTCGTTGAGCAGTCAACGAGTCTTCACTGAGAAGAAGACAGCGATACAGGCGATATATCGGGACGATATTGGAAGACTTTAGTGAAGTGTTTTGTGTTATAGTGAAGAGTTTAGTGAGTGAACTATTATAGTGTGTAATTGTGTTTACGGTGTATTGTAAGTGACATTGTGTGTTTTGTGTTGAAGTGCTAATATACTCGTTATCGCGTAACCTGGCATTTTAATCGAACCCTATCCTGACAAGTAACTATTGTTGTGGTCATCGAACATAACAATTAGTGTCAGCGGTAGTTCGTAACATTGGTCTCAGAGTTGGGACGTAACAATATTAAGCTTTGTTATACTACAAGCCATAAAACGCTAAGACAAAATAAATGAAAAACTGACTTCTTCTTCCTTACTAGAAAAAGAAGAATAAGTCCGTTGTTTCTTTATTTTCTTTTAGCGTTTTCTAGCTTGGTCGCAGGGTATTTAAAACGTACCTACATCCAAACCGGCGACTACCATTTATGATTTACACATTTTTTTACAAAATCAGCGCTGCATGAAATACTGCACTGGAGCACTGGAGACCTATACTCACACACAGGAACATAACTACACCACTATATGTAGTTATTTGACTGTGGCCTTCTGTTAGGTGGAGTTATCATACTTTGAGGCTTGGTTTCAATTACATGAGCAATAATCGCGCAAATAAGCTACCAAAACAATTTCAAACTCCCGCAGGGGTATTCCGTAAGAGCAAAAACCGAGCAAAATCTGGCTGTCAGATTGAAAATCGGTATTCCGTAAGGGCCCTTTTTGACGTTTAGTAAATAGATTGTGCCGTCACCGAGCAATCACAACTGTCAGTTTGTGATCACAACTGTCAGTTTGCGATCACAACTGTCAGTTTGCCATCGCTGTTTCTTAGAGAATCAGCCGGCCGGCATGTGCAAGAGCGTCTTTTGTTTTTCATATGGAATGCATTAGCCTGTATGGAATGTATGTCATATCACATTTATATCTTCGTGCTAACGAACTAGAGTAAAAGAGATAGTTATATATTTGTTTCGTAATGTTTGGTAACCACCAAACATTATCACAATGAAATAGAGGGAATAGCAAGCTTTAATGTTTTGACATATATGTATATGTTTGCCTCAGTGGTTTCTTCACTATATGCTACGTCATGCTAGTGGTATAAACAGTGTGGCTGCCCCCTATACCATAGCCTCAAGATGTCATGATTATAATTCCGGAGAACACAACCTATTTTCTACCCTGTTCCTTTAACATAAGGTTCACAATAAAATAACAAATATCCTAACGACAAAATGATATCATTCAGAGTTTCAAGATGTGATATTATATCAATCATGTTAGGAGAACGTGTGAAGGAAAAATGTTATGTTATTTATGAAAATGTCGTCAACATATAAATCAATTAGGTTTATATTAATGTTACGTATTTACTTATTATTGATTGCACAGTTGGTTTAGTGGCTTAAGTGGCTACATCGCTATTTATACTGCCTACTGCCATACTGCCTTGGTGGTCTAGTGGCCGCAGTATGCGCCTGCTGTGCACGTGTTTGTGGGTTCGATTCCACACAGGACAAAACTTTGTGTGACCCGCAAAGAGTTGTTCTGAGTCTGGGTGTAATTTGTGTCCGTTAATTGTATGTTTGTAAAGTCCCCCGCGACACAGAGCTTGTTCTCTAGTGCGGGAGTTGTCTTTTTAAAGATAGATAGAATATAGATTTGGCGTGTTGTGGGTTCGATCCCCACTCGGCATAAAAAAATGTATGATCCATAAATGGTTGTCCCGAGTCTGGATGTACTTTGTGTCTATTAATTGTTTGTTTGTAAAGATCCCTTCGAAACAGGGCTTGTTATTTTTAAATTAAAAAATATTGATATACCTAATATTATTTAAAAAAATGGCAATAATTAATTTAAAAGTCCAACAACATTTTAATTTGTATAGAAACGGAATTGTATCGATTAATTATGCTTTTTTTGAGCAAGTCTGTGCTTTATTTAAAATATGTAAAATGTGTAAATTCGTTTTTATTTTATATTTAGATAGGGCCGAATTTGTTTTTTTACCAATTCCTAAAGTTTGAATAATTATTCACTCTTCATATTCTACCAGCCAGCCTTTTATACAGACTTCAAAAAAAGAGGAATTCATATTATGTTCTTCTGTTTTTTTTTCTTTTTTTGTTAAGACTGCTGTTATATTTTACAAATATTTCACACCAAACGCGAACACGGATTCAACATTAACAAACACACGTATACGGGTCACAGTTGGCCTCCACTGGACGCGGACGCTATCGTTAGCCCATAAATCATTTAGTTTTTCACGACCAGTCCGCTGTACATCTTTACCCAAAATATTTTCTCATAAATAACGATATTATGACGTAACATTTCGTATGGTTAGATCAAAGCAAAAAAGAAATCATTTTTAGCTAGCTTAATTTATATAAGGCTGGCTAAGGTCCGGAACGAGTATGTGATAGGAAGCCTGGGAGTCAGTGACATAGCGGAGAAGCTGCAAGATGGTATGGACATGTCAGGAGGAGAACACCCGTTTACATCGGTAATCGAGTACTAAAACAATCTGTACCTTTTAAACCTTTTCTGTACCTTTTAAAGAGAGGTAGGGCACCATACTAGCGAGCAAGCCCGACTGGGGAAGGACCTCCACCTTACAGAAGACCACAGCCAAATGACTACACACAGCGGTGTAGTTGTGTTCCTGTGTGTGAGTACAGGTCTCCAGCGCTCATTTAGGAATGCGTTTTGAAAGAAACGTATTCCTATCCCAGGGTTACTTCCATCTTAAAGGCCTGGTGTAAAAAAAAAAGGGTTGGCAACACGCAAGTGATACCTCTGGTAATGCAAGCGCCTATAGGCTACGGATACTGCTTAACATCAGGCGGGCCGTATGCTTGTTTGCCACCCAAGTAGTATAAAAAAAAAAAAAAAAAAAAAAAAAAACCTGAAACGAGACCGAGGGGAAGGCCTAAGACTACATGGACCAATGTAGTGCGCAGAGATTTTAGAAGGACGTTTTGGAAGACGACGTCACTTATAGGGCGAAGTGGAAGAAGAACACGAAAAGGGCTGACCCCACCACCATGTGGAATAAATAGTCACGAAGAAAGAGAGAGCTTGCTTAATTTATCTTAACTAAATGACTTTTTAAGTATATTTAGCTATTGTGAAAGCTACAGCCAATAAATCTATACGATATTATAAAGAGGTAAAGTTTGTAAGTTTGTGAAGTTGTATCTCTGAATCTACTGAACCGATTTTGAAAATTCTCTTAACAATAGAGAGCCACGTTATTTTTAAGTGTAATAGGGCAATACCAGCTGTGCGAAGCCGAGGCGGGCGACTATTTTTTTATAAAATTAAAAAAAAACAAGCTTTACTTCATTTACTGTCTTTTGTTTTTTAATAAAATTTTAAACAAATAAGACCTTTACAGTCTTAGAATGCCACGCCCTCGCCTCATTAGTTGAATGTAAAAAATAGAATATAGCGGATCCATTATTCGTAAACTCGTCTTCAGTAGCTCGAGGGAACATCCTTCTACACTCTTGTTTGCACTGAGCTTAATTTAGCTCTAAAACTTTGCCGGCTAGTGAGTTCGCGAGCGTAAACGTAAGACGTCTGTTTGCGAATATTGTACCTAATCTTATGTTAATTGAGGAGTCTATACTTATATCCTATTAATACTCGTATTATGAATCTGAGAATGGATGAAATTATGAATGGATGTTTGTTACTCTTTCATTTAAAAACTACTAAACGGATCTAGATGAAATTTGGCATAGAGATAGATTATAATCTGAAATAGCAAAGTGACTTCCACGCGGGCGGGGCCGAAGGTGACAGCTAGTAGTATAAATGCGAAGGTGAGTTTGTTTATTTGTTATGCTTTCACGACTAAACGGCTGAACAGACCTTAATGAAATTTGGCAAAGAGATAAGTGGTATCCTGGGGGAAAATATAGGATATTACCTACTAAGTACTACTACATACTGTAACAGAGACTGGTAAAGTGCTAAAAAAGACACAGAACAGAAGTTCATGCATAAAGAGGTTGAAGTATGTTGAGAAAGCGAAAAAGCAATGGACTTACAATGCCTACCACAATGGGAGATTAGCGTGATGATATATCACAGACAGAATCCCCATCAGAAATAGAGACAGACATCTTACCCCTTGCCCACCTCTATCTCTCTTTTTTTTTCTTCCTGTCTTTCTATAGTGGTGTGACACAGACGAAAACACGGCTGAAAAATCTGCCGATGTTGCGATCGTATCGGTGTATCGATACGTTGGTAAACCCAGTAAACCGTTATCACGTTATATTGCCGACCTTTGATCCTTACGGTCCTCAAGCCATTTCTCTAATGTCACTACAACATCGTATTGTTAAAGAGCAAATAATTCACGCGTCAAGTAACCATTACAATCTAACAGTGAATGATGGCTACACAAGAGTTGTTTTTGCCAAAATGTTCAGCATTTTTCTAGAATATTCATCGTCATCATCATCTCAGCCAAAAGACGTCCACTGCTGGACATAGGCCTCCCCCAAAGATTTACACAACTCTCGATCCTGAGCCGACTTTGTCCATCGGTTGCCCGCAACCTTTACCAGATCGTCGATCCACCTTGTTGGAGGACTGCCCACGCTTCGTCTTCCAGTTCGTGGTCGCCACTCTAGAACCTTTCTGCCCCAACGGCCATCAGTTCTGCGATCTATGTGCCCGGCCCATTGCCACTTAATGGAAGCCTTCAAAATATTGCGTTAAGTTAAATCTAGTTTTAATTTAGAGTAACTGCACGATTGTTTCGTGGTTACCTCGCCATTTACCAATGCGCGGTGTGTTGTGGGTTCGATCTTCACACGGGACATAAAATTTGTGTGTTCCATAATTGATTGTCCCGAGTATAGGTATACTTTGTGTCCGTTAATTGTATGTTTGTAACAACATTATATATAACTAGCTGACCCAGCAAACGTTGTTTTGCTACTAAAATAGTAACATCGCTATTAGAAAATAGGGGTTGATCGTAGAGGGGTAAAAATTAAAGGTTGTATGTATTTTTGTACGCTGCATCATAAAAAAATAAAAACAAAAAATTATGTCTAAAAAATAAAAATTAGGGGTGAACCCTTAACATTTAGGGGGATGAAAAATAGATGTTGTCCGATTCACAGACCTAAACGATATGCACACAAAATTTCACGAAGATCGGTCGAGCCATTTCGGAGGAGTTTAATTACAAACCGTGACACGAAAATTTTATATATAAGATATTCACAAATGGAATTTGAAACAAAGGAGGACATGGTTGTTGATAAGTTGATTTTTATTGATAAGATGTTTTCTTGGGTGACAAACAAGCATACGGCACGCCTGATGTTACCGTAACCTACGTACGCTTGCAATACCAGTGCTATCACTTGCGTGTTGCCCATTTCTGACACCACTCATTGGTGATAAATGAGCATACCGATCTAATGGCAATTAATTACCATAGCTTATGGACCTTTGCAATACCCGAGGAGTCACTTGTATGTTGCGACTTAAAAAATGTTAACACTAGTATTTTAGGTCACAATAGATAGGAAAGTATTTCAAAAATATTTTTACCTAAAAGAAGCCTGAAGATCACACGCATTAAAACCAATTAACTGGCTCGACTCAGACAGGTATCAAACCCTCAGCAAAGTATACACCAGTACCACTGAACTAAGACTCAAAGAAATAACACAGACTTATTTCATGTTATCATTCTGTTTTTTTCTTTTTAAAAAGACAACTCCCGCATTAGAATTCAAGCTCTGTGTCGCAGGGGACTTTACAAACATTCAAATAACAGACTCAAATTACATACAATACACACAAAGTTTTGTCCTATGTAAGAATCGAACCCATAACCTCATGCACAGCAGGCGCTTACTGCGACCACTGAACCACCAAGGCAATAACAAAAACTTTCATGCTAAATGTAAGCTGTATCACCACTCAGACGTGAACATTAAAGTAACAATTTACATTTCAACTGCGCCACATAAATTTATTTAACTGAACGTGCTAATCTCCTTGTTTTACGTAGAATATACGACTTTTTTATTTGTGGCTTTGCTTGCATGTTAGGATGAAAATTTCGGCTTTTCAATTGTTTCTGTGCAAAGTTACTATATGCCATGGCTTTGTTTTACGTGGATGAAGGGCAAATGCACTTCTACACTTCTTAAAAAAGTAGTCTTCTTCGTCTTTTGAGCTATGCTCGTGCAAAGTTTTCTTTTTCCACTAAGAAACATAATTTGGAAAGAGTTTTTTTTTTTTTCGTTTACAATATACGGGACGCCAACTCCCGCCCTAGAGAAAAAGCTCTGTGTTGCAGGGTACTTTACAAACATACAATTAACGGACACAAATTACACCCAGACTCAAAATAACTCTTTGTGATTCACGCAAAGTTTTGTCTTGTGTGAACCACAAAGAGTTGTTGGAATGACATGGAGGGAAAATATCTTAAATATTGTAGATAGACCAAAGATTTTAAGCATTTGCTAAATTAAATTAATTGTAAGCACAACGAATTCGCGTCCGGGATCGAACTCGCACCTCTTGCGTGCAAGTCGGTTACTTTCCTACTCGGCCACCTCCGCTCTTGTTACTCTTGACCTGTCGCTAATAGACGATTAATCTGCTACTACTTACAGCTAAAATCACGACTTGTAATCAGCAATTGCCTATACATATTCATGAAAGTCTCAACAGAAGCATATATGTTATATCAACTAGTGTATAATCCGTAGTAGTAATATTCACTTAGCGGTATAAGCTGTACAGCCCAGGTAATGCTTGCTAATCCAGCCAGTGGAATTTGTGAGTGAGTATCATGCTGTATGCAAAACGAGGGTATATTCTCAATGTTTAGTGCTGTAATTTTATAATTTTAAGAGTTCTTTGAGGAGTTAATTTAGAATCAGAATTAAATGTGTTGAATGTTATTTAAAAAAAACGCGAATACTTAGGGCGTAACTTGCGGTTGTTGTTGATTCTGTGTAGGATATTAATAAGAGCAACCCATATGAGGATTGTTGACGATCCCAAGCTCACAGGCGGAATTGATCCACTAAGTCCCAGGAGAGACTTCGCTTCCTTGTGTGTGTTCTACCGCCTGTACAATGAGCTGTGTTTTGAGGAATTGTTCGAGATGATGTACCTCAAACATGCCATACCATAAGAGACGAAAGGAGATCCGGAGGCTAAATAAGCGCTGGAGACCTGTACTTACACATAGAAACACAACTACATCGCTGTGTATAGTGGCCGTGGTCTTCTGTAAGGTTCTCCTTCCGATTTCAAAGCTTTCGCACAGTACCGACTTTTGCCAAATTCAATTACCTGTATAGAATTTTGCACCTAACCGAATAGAGATAGAGAGAGATATTACCTGTGTTTGTGTACACACTTGTAATGCACAAGTATGTGTGCAAACACATGTAGCCAGAGGGCTACTACATGTGTTTGGCCCGAAAGCCCGACTGGGGATAAAACTGTGAGAGTGGGGAAATGAAGAGTTATTTCCCCACTCTCACAGTTTTATCCCCAGTCGGGCTTGCTCGCTAGTATGGTGCCTCATCTTTCTTTAACATTTCACTATCAGTACGAAATCACAATATACACTCATCTTGTTACTAGGCTAATCAACTCGAATCATAAATAACGTTGAGTTACAAAGCGACGAAGGCTTTGATAGAAATTTCACATACATTTAGGAGAGTTAGGGAATATTTTTAGAAAATACTATCGGACCTGGCAGACGTCGTCCTACCCGGCAAAGCTGATATACCGACATCAGCGCCACCTACCGGGTCCAATTGTGAATCTAACCATCCGGGGCCCTACCAGAACACACACAACATTTCATTCAAATCAGCCGAGCTGTTTAGGAGGAGTTCAATTACAACGAAAAATGGCATTTATTTTTATATATAACGACTAGTGGACCTGGCAGACGTCGTCCTGCCTGAAAAAGCTGAAATACCGACAGCAGCGCCACCTACCGGGTCCAATTGTGAATCTAAACCATCCAGGGCCCTACCCGAACACATACACAAAATTTCATCAAAATCGGTCCAGCCGTCTAGGTGGAGTTCAGTGACATACACACGCACACAAGAAGTATATATATATATAAAGATTAAAGAAAAATAAACATGGCGGTATGAAGTACGCCTAGTCAGCTAATTAAATAGGTACCTAATATTAATTTAAATCCTTGTATATTAATCTGTCCATCTGATGTTAAACATTCATTTAAAAACAACACAAACAAATAGTTTCTCAAATTAAAAAACGTTCTTATTATAGACACTCGTGTTTTTAAAGCGGATCATTGTGTAAATCCTCGGTTTGAATCCAGTGGAACTTTCCACATGCATTATTCTTCTAACTATACTCGTATTATGAATATGTAGTCACCCAACCAAACGAGTGCATATGCGTTGAACTGTACATGAGCGCGCACAACGAAAGTAATGTGAAATCAAATAAGCCTTTTTGGAATATTTAGTTTTTAGCGGCATAAGTATGGTTTTTTTATACTTCTTGGGTGGCAAACAAGCAGACTATGGACGCTTACAATGCCAAAAGTATCACTTGAGTGATGCCGACCCTTTTTTTTACACCAGGACTTTGAGATGGAGTATCCCTGGGATAACCAAACGTTTCTTTCAAAACGCATCCCTATAAGAGCGCTGGAGACTTGTACTCACATAAATAAATAAAATAAAAATAAAAAAGCCTTTTATTTCTTACAATTTACAAAATACATTCTTTGATTGGTATTGATAACTCTATTCATTAAATGTAAAAACCCCAGTTTGGGTGAAGGACTCCTCCAATGATGCCCATTCCTGTCTATTTTGTGCTGCTTGGTCCCAACCTTGGCCTGCTGCTCTTCTCACCTCGTCCTCCCATCGCGTCACAGGTCTCCCCCTGCCTCTTTTCCCTTGTGGGCCTCTCCACATGGTCACTTTTTTAGTCCATCTTTGGTCTTTTAGTCTCGCTACGTGGCCTGCCCATTTCCATTTCAGCCTTTGCGCGTAACTTAAAGCATTTGTGGCTTTTGTTATTGCTCTTATTCTTGTGTGTCTTACTTTGTCCATTTTCTTTATCTTCAGCATGCTGCGCTCAAGTCCTCGCTGACAGGTATTTATTTTTTGTTTTGCCTTTGCCGTAAATTTCCAAGTCTGGCATCCGTATGTTAAAGCAGGTAGGAGGCAGGAGTTCATAATTCTAGTTTTCGTGCCTATTGGCATGTTGCTTTTAAAAATTTCTTTTAAGCTCCAGTATTTGTTCCACGTTATTTGTATTCTTCTTTCTATTTCTATGTCGTTGTTTTTTCTGTCGAAACTGATTGTTTTCCCTAAGTATATGTATTTTTCTGTGTATTCTAGTGGGTTTCCATTGACTGTTATTGGGATCTTACTACTATTTGACATTGTCATGGTCTTAGTTAGATTGATTTCTAGCCCTACTTTTTTACTAGCTAGCTGTAAGGACTCAACCATAGACTGCAGCTGTGAGCTTGTCTCGGAGAGTATCACAATGTCGTCTGCAAATCTCAGATGACTTAAGAAGGTGCCTTGTATATTAAGTCCTGCTTTTGTCCAGTCTAGCTTGCTGGTGATGTCTTCCAGTATGGCTATGAATATTTTTGGTGATAATGGGTCTCCCTGTCTGACGCCCCTCTCTATGGGGAAGCTTGGACCCAGGGTTTCTAGCTTTATTCTACCCACGTTATTATTATATACACTTCTGATGGCCTTTATGTATACTTCGCCGACTCCTTGTTCTTTCAAGCTTTCCCATATGCTTGTGTGAGTTACCGTGTCAAAAGCTTTTTGATAGTCAATAAATGCGAGGTATAATGGTCTCTGCTGTTCTTGATATTTCTCTATAATAAGCTCAAGGGTGTGTATGTGGTCGACTGTCGAGAAACCTTTCCTGAAGCCTGCCTGCTCTACGGGTTGTCTCGCTTCAATTGCAGGGCTAATTCTTGTGTTTACAATAGCGGAAAATAGCTTGTATATACTAGGGAGCAAACTTATTGGTCTGTAGTTGCCTATATTCTTTGGGTCACCTTTCTTATATAATAGAATTATGTTAGATTCGGACCATTGTATAGGTGTTTCGGATTTTTTAAATATCATATTAAATAATTCAGCTAATGGAGTGGCTAATGTTGCCTGTCCTATCTTTAGTGCCTCATTTGTAATATTATCCGATCCAGGGGATTTTTCTATTTTTAATTTATTTATTGCCTCTATAATTTATGTTTCATTTATTGGATTTAAGTTTGCTTCACTGTCGTCTCTACTATTATTTTGAATGGTGGTTGTTTGTGTTTTATCGCTATATAGTTTTTTATAAAAAGTGGTGGCTGTATTCATGATATCAGTTCGTTGGTTCTGGTCTTTGTCGAGTATCTTTAATCCTTCGACCCAAGTTTTATTTGTTCGGAGTTCCTTGTAGGCCTTTTTTGTGCTGCCGGTGAGGTGTAGGTGTCTTTCTATGGTGTCTTGTCTGTATTTTGCATAGTCGTTTTTTATACATTTGTTGACTATTTTATAGAGAGCGGAGAGTTCATTTTTCATACTACGTGATTTGTTCCTTGTTCTCTGTAGTTCTTTTCTTCTTTGTAATAAGGTTGTTGTGCGTACTGATAGAATTTTATGTCGTTCATCTTTTTTTAATCGAGCGCGTTTCAGGCTACTGCTGATAGCGTATGTTATTTTGTCGTAATATTGTTGAACTGAGGTATTCTCCTGGGTTTCAGCTGAGTCTGATAGCATCGATACCAGGTTTTCCTTGTAGTTTGATATTTCTTCGTCTCTCTTTAGTTGACTTACTTGTTTGTTTGTGAATTTTGTTCTACTTAATTTTGATCCGGTTAAGGTTATTGTTGCTCTGACTAACCTGTGATCTGACGGGTAGTTAAGATTCACAGTACCAATGTTCTGGAATATTCTCGGTTGGTTGGATAGTATATAGTCGATCTCGTTCTTGATATCCCCATTTGGAGATCTCCAAGTCCATCTTCGATTTTGCTTCTTTTTGAAACATGTGTTTATTATTGTTAGTTTGTGTTCAAATGCAAAATCCACAAGTCTCTGTCCTCTATCATTTCTTTTCCCGTATCCGTACTGTCTCATAATCAGATGTTCTTCTTTCCTGGGAACTCCTATCTTTGCATTGAAGTCTCCCATTACAATTATGTTCTTATGTGTGTTTTCTAATACTTTGTCGACCGTTTCATAAAATTCATTTATATCATTTTCACTTGATTTTTTTTTTTTATACTACTTGGGTGGCAAACAAGCATACGGCCCGCCTGATGTTAAGCAGTATCCGTAGCCTATAGACGCTTGCATTACCAGAGGTATCACTTGCGTGTTGCCAACCCATTTTTTTTTACACCAGGGCTTTAAGATGGAAGTAACCCTGGGATAGGAATACGTTTGATTCAAAACGCATTCCTAAATGAGCGCTGGAGACCTGTACTCACACACAGGAACACAACTAAAGCCGCTGTGTGTAATCATTTGGCTGTGGTCTTCTGTAAGGTGGAGGTCCTTCCCCAGTCGGGCTTGCTCGCTAGTATGGTGCCCTACCTCTCTTAAAATTTGATGCTTCTGTTGGAGCGTATACTTGTATGATGGTGACCATATAACCTTGGAAATTCATGTTTAGTACTGCAACACGTTCTGTTATGCCAGTGAAGCTCTCTATGTTGTTTTTGTGTGCTTTGTTAATTATGAAGCCTACTCCATATTTGCCCGGTGTTTGGCCTATGTAACATAATATATAGTGCTCGTGTTCCTCTATTCTGCTACCAAACCGTCTCATTTCCGAAATTCCTATTACATCGTATTTTATATCTTTTATTGATTCTTCTAGTTCAAGTAAGCGGTCATATGTCGATAACGTTCTAACGTTGTATGTTGCAATCTGTAGTGTGTTTATTTTTTCTCTATTATGGCTGGTTTCAGTTGCGGTTTTTTTCTTTGGAGGGTTATGGTCGTACTCTTCCACGGTGACCAACCGGGTTGGAAGATGTTGTATGTTTTTTGGTTTATTTTGTTTTTTTGTGTAAGCAGTGTAGGAGGAGGGGCTTGGTTGCTATGCTTTCTTGTCTTGGTTACTGTTTGTATTAGTTGCATTTTTAGTGACTAGGAAGTTAAGAATACCCGGTTTAACAACTCCCTCGGAGATACTATTTGACCTTTTTACTGATGTTTCATGTTGTTGAATTTTGTTCTTTTTATTTACTTGCGTGTTTCTCTCTGCAAAGGAAGCTATGCCACTTTCAGGTGAAATAGGTAGTTTTCTTTTGGTAAAATTTTTAGTTATAATCAGTTTATCATATTTAATTACGGCTCTGTTTCCTTTCTCTCTTTCTAGTAGCAGTTGTCCTTGTAATTCTTTCCTTTTCTCTAGTATGTACTTTGGATAATCTTCTTTAACATAGTAGTGTGTATCCTTCAGCGCTCCCTTTCGTTTTAGTATTTTAATTTTTATGCCAAGAGTAGCAAAGGTAACTACTATTGGGCGTGGCTTTTCTCCTTTCTTTCCCACTCTCTTTACTTCCTGTATATCGCTGTAGGTTAGCTTGATAGAGAGGTAGTGTTCCAGCCACTTAGAGATGTTCTTTTCTAGATTCTCATATGATGTTTCGGTTTCTTCGATACCGAAAAATACCATGTTTCTATTCCTGGCCTGTTTTTCCAAAAAATATATCCTCTTTTCCTGATTTTCCACTTTTTCTTTCAGTTTTTCATGTTTTTCGTCCCACTCTAAAAATTTTTCTTCAAAAATATTATTTATATTTATAGTAACTTGATCCGTCACATTTTTTCCAGTTTCCCGGATTTCTAATCTTTGTTCGTCTAGTTCCTTTTTTATTGTTTTTAGTGCGTTCAAAATTTCTTCCATGTTTAATATTATTTGTGTATTTAAATATTCCAAATTTTTCTGCAATTGTTTATTATTGCTACTGGTGCTGCCCTCTGTTAACCGTTCCCCGCGTTTTAATTAGTTATTGATTGATCATAGCTAATAAACTAATAACCGAGATGGTACTCGATAGTTTCAACAGATGGCGCTTATATCCTTATCAATTTTGCAATATCATTCATTTGATTTGTTTTGATTGATTTTTAGGTTATAGTAGATTGTTCGTTGTAATTAAGATGTTTTAAGTGTATTGTTCGCTTATTTTAAAACTGTTAGCACTTCCCAACACTTGTTTCGGTAGTGGTGGTTATTCAAGACAGACGAAAACAAATTAGTTTCAAACTGTGTACCTAAATGTCATCCACTGAAAGTTTTCTATTGATTTATAGTTTGTACACTGAATAATGGACCATGCCCACAATGTATGTTATGAGTCAGATCAGTCTATTATCACTTCACTAGTTTTTCACTGCGTATTTTCACTATTTAATTTTTATTACGAGTTTAGCAATAAGTTGATGTTTACTGTGGCACCAGTGTTGCCTCCTCTCTCCTCACTCTCACTCACATACAGAAACACAACTACACCGCTGTGTGTGGTTATTCGGTAGAGGTCCTCTATAAGGTGAAGGTCCTTCCCCAGTCGGGCTTGCTCGCTAGTATGGTGCCCAAATTGATTTTCATACATTTCATACATCACATTTCGTGTTTATTATTGCTTTGGAAGAAAAATAAGTATATCTGGATCGAAGCCATCGGCGTACCTACCATAATCTTTGCCTACCTCAATAGAAGAGGGGCATAATGATAGGTATGTTTATATTGCTCTGATCATAAGGCTCATAGCGTGTTATATACTTAGAAAGTCTATAACCTCCTCAAGAATTCGTGTATTGAATGCAAATATTTTTCAAATATAAATAGTAGCTCTGCTCACGAAAAAGGCCTTTGTTATATCCGTAGCGAGATTACAACAACTATCACAAGAATTTGACTGCCTCGGTGGTCCAGTGGCCGCAGTATGCGCCTGCTGTGCACGAGGTTGTGGGTTCGATTCCCACACAGGACAAAACTTTGTGTGATCCACAAAGAATTGTTCTGAGTCTGGGTGTTATTTGTGTTCGTTAAGTGTATGTTTGTAAAGTCCCCCGCGACACAGAGCTTGTTCTCTAGTGCAGGAGTTGTCTTTTTTAAACGAATAAAAAAAATAACAACAACTTAACACTAAAGAGAGGTAGGGCACCATATTAGCGAGTAAGCCCGACTGGGGAAGGACCTCCACCTTACAGAATACCACAGCCAAATAACTACACACAGCGGTGTAGTTGTGTTCCTGTGTGTGAGTACAGGTCTCCAGCGCTCATTTAGAGATGAGTTTTGAAAGAAACATATTCCTATCCCTGGGACACTCCCATCTTTAAGCCCTGGTGTAAAAAAATGGGTTGGCAACACGCAAGTGATACCTCTGGTAATGCAAGCGTCTATAGGCTACGGATACTGCTTAACATCAGGCGGGCCGTATGCTTGTTTGCCACCCAAGTAGTATAAAAAAAAACTATACAAATAAACATAAATCCAAGATGGCCGTTTCACTAGTTCACATAAAACAAACGCCAGCACGCGGTCACTACAACCATGGCGGTGGATTTACCCCAAGAGGGCAGCACTGTGCACAGGTTTGTAATTAATTGCGTCTGTTTGTTTCAAAGCTACGAGTACGTTTGTACTAATAGAGCCTTTGACTCGACCCCACTGTAGAACGGTACAAGATTACAGATAATTGATTTTCATTCAGTTTAATTTTAAATGCATTTGTGTGTGATTATGTAAGGAAATAGGTGTTTAGGAAAATCTATGTGGGAACGGTGGGCAACGGAGATAGTTGTAAAGACAAGTGGCATAAGCGGTAATCGAATCGAAAAATCAAATAAGCAAATGTTTGGGATTTGACATAAGTTTACAACATTATACTACTATATGAAGATTAGTTTTTAAGGAAAATGTATTAAAAAAAAAATTAGCTTTAGTAACTCATTACCTAATCAAAATGGTCAAATTTCATGTCACTTAACACAATCAACTTGAAAATGAGAGCAAATTTAATGAGCTAAACGCCAAAAAAGTCCTTCTAAAAATGTTAAACTCGGTTCAAAAGACGCAGAAAAATTCGCTGATTTCAAATATGAATATAACTCAATATCGCTAAAAATGTCGCTTAACTCAATTAGCCTTTCAACCGTCGATATTATAATAATTCTTGTTATAGGTGTTTCTTTTTATGTTTTCTGAACCGGCCAACTAGCCTACGTGATTGGAAACCTACTAACTCCTTACTACGTTACAATATATTATAGCTTAGTATATAATTGTTGAGCATGATTGATGATGGTAAGGTGAGCCGGTGTGGAATCAATCCGATGCACATGCGTCGAGCCGTGAACCTCTCTGTGATACCCATTCAACAAAACTTTACTGAATGCACTTTTATTTTTTATTTCGAGTTCATTCGACTATTTTATAGCGCTTTGGATTAATTTTATGTCGTTGATGATGACTTCTTCTTTGGTCTTCTAAATGTTTGCGTTTTGTTGGTAGGACGGTGAGGCAATGATATTATAAGTAAACAAGCTGACTCAGCAAACGTTGTTTTGCTGAGTCAGCTTGTTTACTTATAATTTACTTTGTTTTACTAAAATAGTAATATCACAGGGGTTTATCGTAGAGGGTTGAAAATTTAGGGTTGTATGTATTTTATAATGCTGTATCATAAAAAAATAAAATATATATTTAAAAATTAAAAAAAAAATAGTGGTGGACTACCCTTAACATTTAGGGGGATGAAAAATAGATGTTGTCCGATTCTAAGACCTACCCAATATGCACACAAAATTTCATGAGAATCGGTTAAGCCGTTTCGGAGAAGTTTAACTACAAACACCGCGACACGAGAATTTTATATATTAGATAAAAATATACTGTGGTCAATATTGGCGTATGTTGACCAACGTGGAGAGGAAATAAACAGGCACTGGCCAAACCAACCCATATTAGTACAAGCTACACAGACCTACGTAAACACTAAACATACCCCGAAACAAATACATCTAAAGGTGCTCCCTCATCTGGAGCATTCGCTTGTAATGCATCATTTCAGATTCGACTTTTTTTATACTTCTTGGGTGACAAACAAGCATACGGCCCGCCTGATGTTAGGCAATTACCGTAGCCTATGGCTTGCAGGTATCACTTGCGTATTGTCAATCCATTTTTTTACACTAGGGTTTTAAGATGGGTGTATCCCAGATGAGATAGGAATACCAGATGAGAGATGAGATAGGAATACATTTCCTTTAAAACGCATCCCTAAATGAACGCTGGAGACCTTTACTCACATACAGGAACGCAGCTACACCGCTGTGTGTAGTTATTTGGCTGTGGTCTGTAGGAGGAGGTACTTCCCCAGTCGGGTTTGCTCGCTAGTATGGTGCCCTATCTCTTTAAAAACTTGACGAACATTCGCCTGTAATGTAACATATCAGGTTCGATTTAGATAATTACACTACAGTTTGCGCACTGTAATGTTCTGTTCTGTAACGCACACGCAAATGCCAGGTGTGGGAGCACCTTTAGGTTGGCTATAATATTATTTATCTGTGCCTAAATAAATAACTGTCCTTTAGTTCGTACAGATGATTAATGGCTCTGGGGTTAAGTGCTAGTTCACATAGGTTCATCATGTATTCTGTAAGAAAAGCTTTTCCATAAATGTTATTAAAAAAATACTGCAGTAGAGAAAAAAAACCCTTGCCGCGAGGAACTTCACAAGCATACAATTAACGGACACAAATTACACCCAGACTCGAAACAACCATTTATGGATCACATTTTTTGACTCATGTTAAAATCCCATCACACGCCATACTGTGGTATTGTGTATGACGTATTGGAATTACGCCTGGACAGAAAAAGGCTTTCCTCATATTAAATACTATCTAATATAGGTGGCGAAATGAAATTATATGGTGCCTACACTTCTGCCTGCACCTTTTGTGATTAAAGGCCTTTAAATTCCGTCCCAAAAGTATATAGGCAGGTAATTTACCTACCCCTTGGTTTGATATCGCTACCAGAGCACTTTGTAATCATCTTTTAAGTCCTTTTAAAATATTGTTGAGTAATTGAAACAAGCAATATAGATTACACACAAAAATATATAAACACAATATAATAAGAAAACAGACGGTACAGACCTACCGTACCTTTTCTTTCTACTAATATTACAAATATGGAAGTATGGATAGATGGATGGATGTTTATTACTCAACACGCCAAAATGGACCTAGATCGAATCTGGCACAGAGATAACGCGTACGCCTAGTTTTTATCCCGCAAATTATGTTTAACCTGGCTTTCTTGTTTTGTTGAAGAGTTCCTAGGGCCACCTTCCGACTGCATTATCAGACCAGCTTCATGGTACCATATTATTGCATTGTCACCGAAGTTACGTCGATCATTGACGTTCATTGATCGACATGTTGTACAATGACGGGTACTAGCTGAAAATCAGTGCTGTACTATAAGCACAGCGTATACTGAGCTAGATCCCCTGCTATACATGTATCCTTTGTAGATAATATAATATTTTTATTCATGTGTAAATGTAATTTTTTATGTAAATGTATTTTTTCTGTATGTGTGTGGCAAAAATAAATGGTTTAAATGGTTTTAAATGGTTTAAATGATATACCAAATTTCGGACCCATTAAATACCGGAAAGTGCTTCAAATTTAACTTATAAGATTTGACCTAAACAAACTAACATACTGACTAACTAACAAACTAACTAACTGACGAACTAACAAACTAACTAACAAACTAACTAACTAACTAACAAACTAACAAACTAACAAACTAACAAACTAACAAACTAACAAACTAACAAACTAACAAACTAACAAACTAACAAACTAACAAACTAACAAACTAACAAACTAACAAACTAACAAACTAACTAACAAACTAACTAACTAACTAAAAAACTAACTAACTAACTAACTAACAAACTAACAAACAAACGAACTAACAAACTAACTAATAAACTAACTAACTAACTAACAAACTAACAAACAAACGAACTAACAAACTAACTAACAAACTAACTAACATTGCAAGCTATATAAAAGCTTGTAAAAATCGGGGCGGTCCAAGAGTTTATTATAAAATTCCATGTTTTTATCGGTGCCAAAATTCCGGTCGTGCCAATAGCAGTGCTTGTCGTTCCCCAAACTTTTTAAACTCAATACGTTGTCGAGAATAAGTGGTCTCCACCGAAAACCCCGAATAGGCCTTTAATTAAAAATTTTACATTAAAAGTAGATACCTAGTTGAAGGTTGGGGAGTAATTAATTGGTGGATAAATTAGGATTTGAATGGAAATTTCGATCGGTACGTACGCTTTGTAATATGCAAAATAAATGGCGAAATAGAATTGTATATACACAGACTATTTATATACGACACATCTTAAACTCACAGGGCAGGGTCGCCATGTCAGGTTGTGTGTTAGAGGGTGAAGAAATGATACGATTACTGTCTAGTGACTGTCTTAATAACATTTATAAAAATAAAACATTGCAATTCAATTCGAATGCACGACTGGTTTAAGGGCTAGCAGCTAAGTGGTTACCTCGATCCACACACGGGACAAAAAATATTTTGTGATACATAAATGGTTGTCCCGCGTCTGGGTATACTTCCTGTCGGTTAATTATATGTTTATAATAATAATAGTAATTTATTTCAAAAAAATAATTTTCAAACATTGTGTTAGTAGACTTATAACTATGTTAGTTAGTATGCAAACACAAAAAAAAACAACACAACACAGAGAAAAAAGAGAAAGCCAACAGCCCCACTATTCCACAATAGGCAAATGTAAATATGTCCATTGCGCAATAATCGGACTGTCAAATTTGTCCCGTATTAAATGGACTAAACTATTGGAACTGCCACGAACGCGTTGCATCATTGAGGCAGTTTTTTTTTTCTCATAATGGCGTGGAAGCCATCCACATGAGCATCGGCAAACATCCTCCATCCATTTATAAACCCCCGTGCTGTCTTTAAAAGAAAATTAAAAAAAAACAGAGCGAGACATGAGAGAGGTTAGAGAGAGCGAGAGAGAGAGAAAAAACGTTCCAACAATTTCAGTAGACATATGTGTTCAGTAACTGATTATTGTAACTATAGCAAAGAAGCATCGGCCCGCCTAGCGCCTAAAGGATATTTCCTAGTAGGATTTTCTAGCTTGTGTTTGTATTATGTGTATGTTATCAAATTATATGCTCAAACGAAACTCTCTAATCTATATTACTGTTTTTATTATGCTTAAGCCACAGCTTCTCTAAATTCAATATCGTGTTTAATTCTAAATGGCCCTGTTTTATCTCAAAGCCTGGGACAAATTAGATTTGTTGAATGTACAATTAACAAATTTGGCGCTCTACAACTCATTGATTGTTTAATTATTACCATAAAACAATTTGGTATTAAAACGCAAGTTTGCATGGTCTATGGGTAAATGAAGTAATGCAGTGAATTTACTGTTTTTGAGCGCATGGCGTAAGTTCATACGAGCGCTAAAAAAGCGTTGAATTTTAAGCGTGGGGGAGCTTAAAACGCTGACTTGCGATCTAGCAAGGCTAGTCATCTGGTGCTCGCATTGAGCAGGCATAGGCAAGTAAAATGATTGATATCGATACCCGCCTTAAGAAATCAATTTGTTTCAATTCGACGTCCTTTTTAACGGTCGTCCGAACGAATCCTTAACTCCTTACGCTCAGACATACTTACATACATATTATGTGTACGTTTACAAGTCTTTGAAGCTTAAAAGATTTCACTTCTGACGTGCAGTCCTACAACTGTCAGTTCTAATGTTATGAGTGGTTGATCGTTAACTTTGCCGATAGTACCTACAGTACAAACAGCATATGGGTAACGGCCTCGGGCAGTTGGCAATCGGCAAATTACCCATTATTTTGGACAATACATCACGTAAATGAGTGTTCAGGGTTTAACCATCAAATTATTTGAGTTTTTGAATTTGTTTTATTTTATTGTTTAACCTTTTGCAGTTGTATGTATGGTATGTTTGTGGCTAATCGTAAAAGCGTTCGATTCCCGAGTCAGGCAAAAGTGTTATTGGATTTTTTTGTTAGAAAAATTTCGATAGTAACTCCCGCAAATAATGTAACACCTCTTGTCCTGCTCTTTGTGTCCTGCCACTTGCGCAATATGCAACCTTTTCGCTGCAATTGGTAATCTGGGCTTTCACAATTACATACTGACTGCCTCGGTGGTCCAGTAGCCGCAGTATGCGCCTGCTGTGCACGAGGTTGTGGGTCCACAAAGAGTTGTTCTGAGTCTGGGTGTTATTTGTGTCCGTTAATTGTATGTTTGTAAAGTCCCCCGCGACACGGAGCTTGTTCTCTAGTGCGGGAGTTGTCTTTTTTTATTAAAAAAAAAAAAAAAAACAAATACTTGACGTTCCATGGACACGAAAAAGAAGTAGCAACACGTAGTCTTGAATTGTACCCACAGCTAACTGCTTACCCCTTTGTATTAAAAAGAGGTTTTATCATTCGTGATTTATTACCCGACTGGCGAAGCGAAAAAAAAGTTTTACTTTTTTTTATACTACTTGGATGGCAAAAAAACATACGGCCCGCCTGATGTTACAGTTACAGCTATGGACGCTTGCAATACCAGAGGTATCACTTGCATGAAATATATATCTGTTATAATGGTTTCATTTTAATTATTTAACTGTGGTCTTGTGGAGATGTGACCCGGCACGGTATGCTTGGAGCTCGGAATGTTGTAATTTCGATTAAAACATGAGAAAACGGCCAGTCCTATAGTAAGTAAGCAGTTACCGTAACCCATGGCGTAGATAATAATAATATAATCTATAAAATAATTATTTTTTCTGCAATTTATTATTTAAAAACATTGTGTCCAAATTTATATCAAAAGAAGCCCTAAATGCAGGAATAGCTACAGATATATGTATATCCTGATCTATTTCTGTGGGCTTAGCCTAGTTTTGGGACCAATCAGTAAGGAAACCCAATAAAAATATGTTTTGAAAATAAGTCTATACGTAAAAAAAAAAAATCTGACTTCAAATACTAAGAAGTAGTAAAAGTATTTATACTTCTCGAGAGTTCTGAAGTAACATAAAAAACACACATGAAACGAACCTCCTCTTTTTAAAGTCGGCTAATAACTTAGCCTAAAAGACTCAATAAAGTTTATCTTATTATTAAGTAACTCGGAAAGCCCTTTGAAGTACCTTTAGCGTTAATTGGGGATGGAGTCGATACTAAATGCATTTAACCTCAAAGGTCAGCACCAAAGGGTAAAGGTCGACAAAGGTCGTTAGCCAGGTGACCCCTGGTAACAGCGCCGTGGTATCTATATCTATAAGTATATACCGATAAGTGTATCATTGACTGAAAGGATTGCTGAACTCAAAATGATGATTGTATGCCATTGCAAGAGTCTGCACCGGTAAATACTTAACGGCATACCGTATGTTGTTTTAATTATTACATAGTTGACAAACAAGCATACGGTCTGCCTATTGGTAAGGAGTTACCGTAGCCTATGTACGCTTGCAATACCTGAGGCATCACGCAGATGTTGACGGCAACATTTTGTCTATTCTAGAGCCAAATATTGTGTGATGAGCATGATCGTTTGTTCTGTGTCTGGGTGTAATTTTTCTATAATACATAATATGTATGTTTAAGTATGTCCGGTTTGGAATCAGATGGTGGTGTTTTTTTTTTATACTACCAAGGTGGCAAACAAGCATACGGCCCGCCTGATAGTAAGCAGTTACCGTAGCCTATGGACGTTTGCAACACCAGGGGTGTTACTCACGCGTTGCCGACCCTTGAAAAACCTTATAACTCCTTTCTTGAAGAACCCCATGCTATAATCTCTTGGGAAAACCTCGGCAGGGAGCTCATTCCACAGCCTAATCGTACGTGGTAAGAAATTCCTCTGGAATCTTACTGTACGGCATGTTTGAGGTGCAAGGATGTGAGGAGGAACTCCCTGTCGGTGTGTGAGTTGTCCCAAAATATTATTGTTATTATTATTCGCTTTTAAACAGGACAAAAGTTATGTGTCCACTCGTTGACCTAACTTTAATATTTTTATTTTACTTTATCAAACTTTTCACAAGAAATATAACTGAATAAAACTTTTCACAAAATGTAATATAGGATTGAACTGAGTGTCAGACTTTAGTTGTAAAAGTATAACAAGTTACTTGTAGTTAAATAACTAATAACATTTCTGTTATTTAAGTTTTACTTCAAGTATGATCGAATGAAACTTTAGTATATAAAATTACTTAGTTCGTGAGATATCTAAGCGTTTAGTCGAGTCATCTCATTTTTTCATAACTAGTAAAATAGACTACACTGCACTTAATAAATAGGGGGAATCACTGACGTCTGAGATACAGGAGGCATCCTAGTTTAGACGTCAGATGCTTTCATTAAATGTGAACACAGCAGCCTAACCTATACATACATTGTCAATACTTAGTTTTGTCGAAACTCGAGGACCATGGGGCCCAAGTGCCGACAAATTGTATCGTGAGATATCAAGGCGTTTGGTCGATTCATCTCAAGACCCTAAGGCTGACCTTTACTTGGGTCAACATATTAAGCCTTGCGATCCAGCGTGTCAGTGTGGCCAGTCCTTTAGGCACCTTTCATCAGAACTACAACCTCATTCAAATATTTTATTTATAGGTTACCTTTAAATAAAATATCTGATTGTTTGTAAATAGTTTTTTTTATACTACTTAGGTGGCAAACAAGCATACGGCCCACCTGATGTTAAGCAGTTACCGTAGTCTATGGACGCTTGCAATTCCGTAAATACCTCCAGTATTGCAAAAAATGGGTGGGATATAAAAAATGTATGTTTCACTTGCGTGTTGCCAACCCATTTTTTTACTCCAGGGGTTTCGGTTAAGTTTTTTTTTTAAATAACTATACGTGTAAATATCTTATGAATACATGCTTAGTTTTAAGATAAGTTCATAATCTTGGCAAGGATTTGCCAAATATTTTGTTTTACGTTACACGTCTATAACAACCAATAAATAACAATAAACTTTCTTAAAGATATTTTAATAGGCCGGCAATCCGACAGCACCCGAGAGAGATTATGAGCAGACGGCTTTACGTAGGTACGTTATAAAATGGAGAGGTATCCACCACCATATCTTTAAGAGGGCAGGCATCCATCCCTGGACTAATGGCAAGCCGGTTTAATCTTGGATTTCTCATCATTTATTAAACCACACAAAATTTATTTGTATAAAAATCTATATATCGCTCAAAACGGATTTCTACAAAACATAACTAAAAACCATTACGATTACTATACTTTATTCAACTATCACAAAAAAGAATCCGTTCATCCGTTTAGAAGCTACAAAGCCTTAGACGTAGGCATCATACTATACCACCCCTCGTATTCCGACCACGTTAATTCATCCCCGCAATAAAGCGGACTTGAAAACAGCCAAAATTTTAATACTTTTAACAAAATTAACATTTAAACGCCTGTCTACAGTGTCTTAGTAGATGAAGGGGATTTTATTAGATTTAAAGAAAGGCCGAAAGATTTACGCGAGACTAATAAAATTGCAATTTCAAGATTTATTGTCACGAATTTGACTGCGGACGAATACTGGATGAAGCGAATCGTTTATGGCACCCGATGGCTCAAAATTGTATAGTGTTAATTTTGTCTCCCTATTAATTGCAATGCATAGCCTTACAGTTTATAGCAGTTTTAATGAAAAAGCTTCAAGTTGTACGCTATTAAAGTATACTTTAGCTCGGACATAAACGTCTTAAGATTTTATGACTTTGTAATGGGCAGACTAGAAAATTGAAAAATATAAAAATGTTAGGACTCATTTGATACTAAATTCTTGTCAATTGTATCAAATTAAATTAAAAATAAAGTTCATTTTCTCATCTCTAAGTATATAGTATTAATTCTAGATACACATAATAAAATTAGGTTCTACCATTTTTATATATTTTTTAAAAGACAACTCCTGCACTAGGGAACAAACGCTATGTCGCGGAGGTATTTACAAACATACAATTAACGGACACAAAGTACACCCAGAATCGGGACAACCATTTATGGATCACACAAATTATTGCCCCGTATCAAGATCGAACCCACACACACCGCACAGTGGTAAATGTTGAGGTAACCACTTAAGCCACTGAACCAACCGTGCAGTCACCTATCTGAGAGACTGGTGCCTAAAGTAGGTTAGTTGAAAATATATATCTATATATATCTTTTTTTTATACGATTATCTTTAAACATACAATTACCGGACTAAATCCATCCATCCAGAATCCATCCATCCAAACATCCAGACTCAGACCAACTACTTGCGAATTAGACCTTTTTTTCCCGTTCGGAGATCGAACCCACAATTAAATAGATACGCCGCGCATTGGTATATTTATAGATATATTCACCCTTTTTACCCTCTTTTATTTAGAGGGGAAATGCTTTACGCATACCGCCCCGCCTGGGGTAGCGAGGCGGTTATGTCGGACTCTCCGGCTCAAAGATGGTAGGCGGCCGGCATACCGACTAAAACCCCCCTGTGCACCAACACACGCCTTCACGGGTGGACCACTGGAACCTGATATGACGTCAGTGATCCACCCAGCGACTGTGTGTCTCCATCCCCAGTGACAGCGTCCGGGCGCACCGGGAACACTGTCCCTCCGCGGAAGGGTGCGGGTGAGACTCTGCTGCCCCAGTCTTTCCGCACCCTCACTATGGCGGCATCAGACGCTCGTAGGCGCGCCGACGCCGCCCAGTTCGCCGGCGATGGATCGGATCACCGAGGAGACTTTCCTCCCTAATCCGCTCCGCCGCCTCCTTCTGCGAGATGACGTCCTCGCAGAAGGATGCGACCGCCGTCCACTCCCTGTCGCTGGTAACCATGGACCGTGCCACGGCCGGCAGCGACAGGTCTACTCCAAGATATATTTACACCTAAGCCAATAAACCCACCGTCCAAATTAATAATTTCTCTTTAAACGGATAGATCTAGATCCTACCTAGACAAAATTACATCGAAGTCAAGAAATCGTTGAATTATTCACGAGAAACTTGAGGTAAGAACTTAAAATTCAAACCAATAAAAGAGCCCCGATAAAAATAACTCTTTCAAATATAAAGTTAATTGTATCTTTGACTTAAATAAACTGGACTTTTTGCAAAGATATTTATACTAATATTATAAATGCGAGGGTAATTCTGCTAGTTTGTTACCACGACTAAATGGGTAAACGAATCTTTAAAATTTGGCTAGGAGGTAGATAGGGAAGAGTAAATTGAACTTTTTGCCGTGATAACTGACATCCACGTAAGCAGGGCCGCGGGCAACGCTAATATCTGTCTAAATGAAGCTATATTTGGACACATTGGGGGATTATTCAAGGGATCGAAGCAACTCCGCGTAAGTACCTAATAAGACATTTAATGAAAGTTATTTTTGCAAATAGAGGCTTCCAGGTATATATAGCTGTTGACTGGCTGTTGGTCTTGTAATTATTGAACTTAACTGATAAACTAAAACGGGTTGGATTTCCATCCAGAATAAATCTTTGTGCTATCCATTCCACCCATGTGGGTGGAATTGATAGCCCACCGCTGTGACTCCTGTGAGACAGGATTTTCATGACTGTCTTGGACCCCGCAACGAATTTGATCAGAAGTAAATACGAGGAGTTAGAAAGAAAAGTTTTCACTTTCCTCCATAGCAAAGCGGGAGACAAATCTTTGTGTGATCACCTTCATTGTATAATTCTGTGTCAAGATATAATTGTCTTTATTATTTTAATGTTTATTATTTTAAGGAGGGTTTGACTGCCTTAGTGGTCCAGTGGCCGCAGTATGCGCCTGCTGTGCACGAGGTTGTGGGTTCGACTCCCACACAGGACAAAACTTTGTGTGACCTAAAAAGTGTTTTTCTGAGTCTGGGTGTAATTTGTGTCCGTTAATTGTATGTTTGTAAAGTCCTCCGCGACACAGAGCTTGTTCTCTAGTGCGGGAGTTGTCTTTTTAAAAAAGAGAAAAAAAGAGAAAAGTTATCTGCCGCCATGTTTTCAGTTGGTGCGCCTTCGGAATTTACGTTTTCAAATACTTTTACTTAAAGCATTGTTATAAAATTCCCAATTTTACTAAGATCACTTTTGACAGAACCGTCAAAACTTTAACCTATTATCCGGCATTAAAAAAGTTGAAAAGAGTTTTGCAAATGTCGTTTTAGTTGAAAAGAAAGATGAATTTAATGACTCTTCTGTTCAATCGGTACTCAAAACCTAAAGAATTAAGTTTGAAAACTTTTGAATTTGACATTTTGGGTAAGAAAATGTTTTAAAAACAAAATCAAAGTCTGCTCTATTATGTTACCGGTCGTTAACAAAACGCATGAGTACAATATTCTCACTGCAAATGACAAATCTAAAAATTACTTGTAAAATTTCTAACGTAAAATCTAGTAATATGAAGTAGAAAAAATAAAATTGGCTTGTAAATGTAGACAGAAGTGAATCTCACCTATGAGTCACTGAGTATCATATAATTGACGGCGAGCTTATTAACATTTTCCGGTCAGAATTCTAGGCTCCGGGCCGTATCTGACTATTTTATAATAGATAAACTAGTACTTGACTCGGAAACCGAACCTGATACTTATCTCTTAAGTCACTGCGTTATAGGGGTGATAAAATAGCATACACCTCTTTTGTATTATATTTTCATCATCATTTCAACTTATAAACGTCCCACTGCTGGGCACGGGTCTCTTCCATATAGTTGGAGGGATATTAGCCACAACCACACGGACTTTGTATTATATTTTGTATTTTTTTAATGTTATCGGCGGGGTTAAACTATTTTCTGCGCCATTTTCTTATTTTATTTGCCGTAAGAACTTTCTAGAAAGTATTAGAAAACTTTAAAAAAAGATGAATGGAATCGGTAAAGTCGTTTTCGTGTTATGGCGTGAACAAGGGAAATAGGGATTCATTTTTAACCGACTTCAAAAACGAGGAGGTTTTCAATTCGTATGTATTTTTTTTTGTTTGTTACCGCAGAACTTCGTTATTTCTGAACCGATTTGATTTTGTTTTTAAGCCTGAGAGGACATACTTCCAGTTTGATTCCATTTTCATCAAAAAAAAGTTCTGATGATGGGTCCAATGAGGAATTGAGGAAACTCCTCAGAAATATAGCCATACATATATAGATAAGTTTCAATTAAGGTTGTTAAGCAACTATTAGTAAGCAAATGTAATGTTGAAATTAAAATGGTACAATTGATCTGAACTGAAGATAAAGCCGGAAGGTAATGGAACTCCATAATTAAGCAATGTAATCTAGCCGTGTTGGGCTTATTTAAATGGTCATGAAATGCACTTTAGCTGTAAAATAGACTGCTTTGGTGGTCTAGTGGGTGTAGTATACATCTGCTATGCACGAGGTTGTGGGTTCGATTCCCGCACAGGGACAAAACTTTGTGTGAGCCAAAAAAAAGTTGTTCGGAGTCTGGGTGTAATTTGTGTCCGTTAATTGTATGTATGTAAAGTCCCCCGCAACATAGAGCTTGTTCTCTAGTGCGGGAGTTGGCTTCTAAAATAAATGAAATAATCAAATAACAAAAAAACTCGTCTATAAAAGTTAAAATACGTTCGATTAGAAATTTTAAAGTTTTTGAAAATTCTACAACTTGCCCGTATTCAAGCAATATTTATACTATACTAGCCGCCCGCCCCGGCTACGCACGGATGGTATCCCGGGGTCCCGTAATGTTATTGTCGATAAAATATATTATAACACTCACAAATAACGGCTTTCTATTGGTAAAAGAATTTCAAAAATCGGTTCAGTTGCTCCAGATATACAACAACTGTAAAAAAGAAAAACACACTCACAAACTTTAACCTCTTAATAATATGCCAAACACAATAATAAAAAAACACCCCACTTTGCTCATAACTGGGCTGGACGAGATGATATTTTAATATTCATCATAACAAATACACATTCGGGGACTAATGTCCGTGCATGAATTGTGAATGGCACGATATTGTAGCCACCCGCCATTTTGAATGTTGTTAAATGTCTTGTTTGTATTTTCTGATATTTAATCGTCCATAGTACAGTGGAGATAGCTGTACAGAGCCTCTAGACATGTGGCATAAACGGTAGTCGAATCGAAAAGTCAAAAAAGTATGTAAGTATGGGATTTAACGTTAGTTTACGATATCATGTCGATAACTAACGTCAAATCCCTTATATTTACTTTTTCGACTTTTCGATTCGACTACCGTTTATGCCATTTGTCTAGAGGCTCAGGGCTTCTATATGAAGATTAGTTTTATAAGAAAACCTTTTATTTTTATTTTTGTGGAATGTGGTGATAGATTAGGAATTGTTTTTTTTTTGTTAAAAAAGACAACTCCCGTGCTAGAGAACAAGCTCTTTGTCGCGGGTGACTTTACAAACATACAATTAACGGACACAAATTACACCAAGACTCAGATCAACTCTTTATGAGTCACACAAAGTTTTGTCCTGTGTGGAAATAAATCTCGTACACAGCAGGCGCATACTGCGGTCACTGGACCACCAAGGCCTATTCCTACTCCTTTGGGGAAAGATGCGTAAGTTAAGTATGCTGAGCCAGCTAATGTTAGCTGACAAGGTCAGTTTCAGACTTAATGCTGTTTAAATCCTTGAGAGAGGCTTATCTTCAGTAGAGGATGTCTTTCGGCTCAGATAATGATGATGATTTATTTGACTGCAAAGTTGGTTCAGTGGCTTAACCTTGCCATTTACGCATTGCGCATAAAACGCTAAATGAGTGCTGGAGACCTGTACTCACAGGAACACTACTACACCGCTGTGTGTAGTTATTTGGCTGTGGTCTCTTGTAAAGTGGAGGTCCTTCCCCAGTTGGGCTTGCTCGGTAGAATGGTGCCCTACCTCTCTTGTGTGATCCATAAAAGGTTGTCCTGAATCTGGAAGTACATTGTGTCCGTTAATTGTATGTTTGTGTGACAGTTGTGATCGCAAACTGACAGTCGTGATTGCTCGGTGACGGCACAATCTATTGAATAAACGTCAAAAAGGTTCGGTTTTCGCTCTTACATAATACTGATTTTCAATCTGACAGCCAGATTTTGCTCGGTTTTCCCGATGGCTCGGTTTTTGCTCTTACGGAATACCCCTGCGGGATTTGTCCTTTTTCAACAAACAAAAACGATTGCATATAAACTTTTTATACGCGTTAGCTGCCGTTGGGACACTTGTGTCCAAGTCCGTGTTGCCATCAACATTGACCATGAACCAATTGGTTCCGTAATAATAAAATTATATTCTCAGCAATAAAACTGTTAAGTACATGTAAAGAGTCACCCATCAAGGTTTAATGGGCCATCATAGATGTGACGTCATATCTCCATATTATCTTGATATGGATGGATATTCGGACATGTCTTGGACGTGATATCTCATGACCTAAATAGCATTATATTTGGATCGTTAAATTAGCGTTCGGGGCGTCTGATTGTAAGCAGTAACCGTAGCCTAAGGATGCTTGTAATAGCAGAATTATTGGCCCTCTGGACATATCCCACATATTTGCTTTCTATTCTATTCGATTCAACTACCGCTTATGCCACTTGTCTAGATTAAACGGTAGTCGAATTTGACGTAAGATTATGATCGTACCTATAACTTGCGTATTACCTGCCCAAAAATAAACACCAAGGTTTTATGATGAAACTAGGGGTCACCCGCGACTTGGTCCGCGTGGTAATCTATACATATAATAAAATCGTAACCAAGTCGCGTCTGTACATTGTTTTTTTTTTTTGAAAAAACAATTTATATACGTTGTATATATGTTACTGAGGTCAAAAATGTGGTTTTTAGAATTTTTGTCTGTTTGTCTGTGTGTCTGTTTGTGGCCGCGTTTGTGCGCGATAAACTCAGCAACCACGCAACCGATTTGAATGCGGTTTTCACTTATATATTGTGGCAACCTTCCCATAACATATAGGCTTTATTTTATTCCAATCGGTTCACAAATAAAAAAGTTATGGTCACTTTAATAACACACGTGCTATACAAGAAACACGCTTCGATTTATTTAGCTAAAACTTTTTAAAATGTAGTTTGTAAAACGACGTTTGAAGTTTATATGAAAATAAATTTAAAAAATAAATAAAAGTGACCATTTTACAACGAAATGTAATAGAAGCAGACATTTTAACAGGATGTGGTGCAGGTGATAATCTTTTATGCCCCGGGTTCTTTTGATTCCAAACAATTTTCCGTTTAGCATCTCCAGGAAACTCTGTTTTAATCGCTGAAGTCCACGCAAACGAAGTCATAAACACATATCAGCTATACATCTATACACACATTAATAAAATTGAAGTGTCTGTTTGTCATATCAAAATAACAGCTTTCTATTAAATTCATGTGGCTGTTTACATAGCACTTACAACAGAAATACAATTTTAACAGTTTTATCTCTCTGTCTATCTGTTTGTTGCAGCTAAAATCGTCTTTGATAAAACTAAAACTATATAAATATACTATAAGTATGAATAAAATGCGTTAATCATGCCAAGACCTAAGACAATCACTGACTAAATTAAACGCCTAATAAAACTTAAACACAAACTATAAAATATTACTATAAAATGAATGCTATTTCATTTTGTGTAGGCGCTAACATTTAACAATACCTTAATTTAGGTAATCAGGAAAGCAGCACAAAAAAGAAAACACTCCATCGAATCTGTCTATCTGGTCCCGATAAACTCAATAACTACCAAACAAAATTTCATACGATTTTCACCAGTAGACGGCGTGATTCTTTTATTATAGTTTTGCAAGCGTGAATTGGCTGAAATATTACGATGATAGTTGAGCGAGTCGGAAAAATCCTGCCATTGGAGGCAATGTTATTTGCAAATAGATCTAAAAAACTCCGCGATACTATGTGTCTATCTTCGACCAAAAAAATTACTCACAGCGAAACGCATGATCAGCCTCTATCTCATCGGCATACTTAATTGATATATATTTTTAACAGAATTTTTAAAGATGAGGTTCCATTGCATTGTTTTTTTTATTCCTGAACATCGTCATTTAAGAGCATGGGGGTACATAGGAGTTTAGTAGTGGTTTCCATCACAGAACTATCGGTTGACCCATTTATTTTGAGTGATAGTCATTGCATGGTCTACAAACTTCTTTAACATAATTGCTGGTGGCTCCAAGAAGCTGTATTGTGCACAGTGGCCGTACCCCGGTAAACCACGTCAATCCGTGGGCCAAATCCAGCAAAGGGCTGGTTCATCTGAGTCCTAATCAGTTTATCCCCTGATAGAGCACATAAAGTCCTCATCGGCAAGAAAGGTGAGTACCTTCGATAGATAATTACTTACGGCTTTCATGGCGATGAGGCAAGGCACTGGTGTATGTCTCAAAGGGCGTATGTTGGGATACTTTAGCAACATACGGTCATTCACTGCACTCTTGTGTCTCCTGCCGGTCGTACCGGCCATCCGGTCCATCGGCGTCAGGAGGATAAGAGCGAGAGAGTGGATCTGTACCAGCGCAAGTGCTTATCCACTTTAATATATTCACGCGTAAATGACTTCGGCAACATATTTTTGGACTCGAAATAACCATAAGTCCTGCGGCGATGGAGCTCTGATGGTGGGGTAAGGGTATGGTGTGCCTAAGCCTTAGTTGGTGCTCTGCACGTAGGCGGCTAGGTGAGAGTGGTCGCTTCAGGACTCGACTGAGACAGGAGGACTGGTTCGGCAGCACGCCTAGTGATAAAGCAGCCCTATTTAGGATCGCTCTGCTTTCCTCAATCAGGGGAGGGGCCTAGAAAAGGTGGCCTAAAAATAGTCTGTCTCTATCCTGTACGGTTGGCAAACCGCGGTCACCCGTTCACCATTTAAACGCGGTCGAAAGAAGCAAAAAGAAATTAAAAAACATCTAATCATAGGAACATGGAACGTCCGCACTTTGCGAGACGATGATAATAATTTGTGTGACGATGAAAAAAACAGCTTTGATCGCTAGGGAGTTGCAAAAATACAACATCGATATTGCTGCCATCAGTGAGACTCATCTCAGTGATACCGGTGAGCTGTGTGAACAACTTGGTGGTTACACCTTCTACTGGAGTGGGAAACCATCTGGAGAGAGGGCATCAAGCGGAGTGGGCTTTGTTGTGCGTAATCAGTTAGCAGAACTTACTAGAACATCCGAAAGGAATAAGTGATAGAATAATCACGTTACGCTTTGAACTTTCCTTTAAAAAGTACATACACTTTATCAGTATTTACGCACCTACATTGCCATCCTCTGATGAAGATAAGGCCAGGTTCTATGAAGAACTTCGTACAGTACTTTTAACGATTCCATCGACGGACAAAGTACTCCTCTTGGGTGACTTTAACGCTCGTGTTGGGACAGAGCATAGTGTATGGAGTGGGGTCCTGGGACGTCATGGGGTGGGAAACTGTAACGCCAATGGCCTAGATCTTCTCACTTTGTGTGCCGAATTTGACCTCTTTATCACCAACACTTGCTTCCGTTTACCAAATAAATACAAGACAACGTGGATGCATCCAAGGTCTGGGCACTGGCACCTCCTAGATTATGTGATTGTACGTAAGAGAGATCTCAGAGAAGTATTGATCACTCGTGTGATGAGAGGTGCTCAGGGTTGGACAGACCATCAACTAGTCAGATCTAAACTGTGCCTAAAAGTTAAAACCCCACGTCGAGCGTCGCACAAGATACCAGTCAGACTGTCCTGTGAAAAACTAGTTCAAATTAAAGAGCTAAGAAAGGAACTAGATGACTGTTTTGGTGCCAAAACATCGGCCATACAGGAAACGGAACCAGTCGATAAGAGTTGGCGATCTTATGCAGATAAGCTCCTTGAAAGTGCTCTTCAAGTAATTGGAAGACCAGACCGAAAACACCAAGATTGGTTTGATGCCAACGACCCAGCTATAACAAAACTTATTAAAGACCATAAAAATTCACTACGGTCATCGAATATAAATACACGTAAATGCTGTCATCAAGAACTAAAACTCAAAATACGAGCGCTGAAGGACGGATGGTGGGTAAAAAAGGCGTCTGAAATGCAATTTTATGCAGATTCTAAACAACAAGGCAAATTTTTTGAATGTCTGCAAACTATTTTTGGCCCAAGAGTCAAGAAAGTAGCCCCTATCTGTAGCAGGGACAGGCGTAGTAGGTTTACTGAGAAAAGGGATGTTTTAGCTCGATGGGCGGAACATTTCGACGATGTCCTAAACCCTAAAACTCAGACCACTGACTTGTCTTATGTAGAAGGTCTCGATAATGCTCCATTAATACAAAATCTAGCCGAACCTCCTTCACTCGAAGAATACACCTCAGCATTGAAGAAACTTAAGAACTCCAAGACATCTGGGATGGATAACTTGCCGTCTGAAGTATACAAATATGGTGGGCCAAACATTAACAACCAAATGTTTTCACTAATTTTAAAAATATGGGAGAGCGAAATAATTCCACAAGATTGGAAAGATGCCTCCATTTGCAAGTTATATAAAGGCAAAGGTGAAATATCTGACTGTAATTCTTACATGGGCATCTCCCTCCTTTCTTCTGCTGGGAAAATCTTAGCACACATCTTAAATGCTAGGCTATCTGATCTTGCTGAAACCCTACTACCAGAAACGCAATGTGGTTTTCGACCTAGTAGAGGCACGGTAGATGCAATCTTTGTTATAAAACAAATCCAAGAGAAGAGTCTGGAACAATATCGTCCTCTCTACATGTGCTTTGTCGACCTCGAAAAGGCTTTTGACCGGGTACCACGTAAAGCTCTCTGGTTAGTTCTTGAGAAATGTGGATGTCCTGTGAAGTTCGTTAATTTAATACGTCAATTTCATGATAACATGATGGCGAGAGTTCGACATGAAAACGACCACACAGATGAATTTCACGTTACGAGCGGCGTGAAGCAGGGTTGTGTCTTGGCTCCTACTCTGTTTTCTATGTATTTTGCTGTTGTAATGCAGTGTGCAGTGAAATCTTGCAATGGCCTCCTAAAAATGAATACGAGGTCTGATAAGAGCATATTTGACATATCACGCTTCAGAGCAAAAAATAAAGTCACACCTTTCTCCGTGATGGAAATTTTATACGCTGATGACGTATGTTTATTGGCTGACTCTATCGAACACCTTCAAACCTATGTCGACTCTCTTAACGCCATGTGCTGTAAATTTGGTCTGGTTATTAGTGTCACCAAAACACAAATTCTTAAACAGCCCGCTAGGGGATGCCAGTTGGACAACGCCAGAGTTAAGTTGGATAATAAGGTTCTGGGTGAAGTGTCACATTTTAAATACCTAGGCACCCAAATTAGAAGTGACAACAGTCTGGCGTCAGAGATTCCTAATCGCATTGCAAACGCCGCTGCAGCTTTCGGCAGACTGAACAGTCGGGTATGGAGCTCACATCATTTGAAACTCGCTACCAAGTTAATGGTTTATAAGGCCATAGTAATACCTACCCTTCTTTACGCTGCAGAATCCTGGTGCTGCTACAAGGCAGACATCAAAAAGCTCGACAGCTTTCATTTGCGCTGTCTAAGAAATATTATGGGCATAAAATGGCAAGATCGTGTACCCAACACAGAGGTTCTGCGGCGCGCCGAGATGCCTGGTATTGAGGCGATCATTATGAAACACCAGTTGAGATGGAGCGGCCACGTTGTGCGCATGGACGACAGCAGATTGCCTAAGTCCGTTTTCTATTCGGAGCTCTCGTGTGGAAAGCGTAGGCAAGGTGGACAATACCTACGGTTTAAAGATGTGCTCAAACGTCATCTGAGTGCTAGCAACATTCCAAGCAATCAGTGGGAGAGGCTTGCTTTACAGAGACCTGAATGGCGCTCTACTGTTGACAGAAGCGTTAAAGTTTTTGAAACTAGCCGCCTAGACGAACTGGATGCAAAGCGTCAAATCAGAAAAACTCGGCCCAAGCCCTCCTACAATTACACATATGACACTTCTGGACAACTTTTCTGCCATGCATGTGATCGCTCTTTTAAAAATAAATTTGGTTTTGCAAGCCACATTCGGGCCTATCATAATTTGGACACAAATTATTTTTCATTTAATTAATTAGAATTTAAGATATCATTAGGTTTCTGATAAGTTTAATTTTAAATTACTACTTAGTTGTCGTTGTCGCCATAGCCGAATACGGCCAGGAGGACTTATGCATTTAAGAGCCGATTTGTAATATTTTCTTTTTAAGTGACCGACATAGCTCGAAAAATTGCCTCAATTAAGTGACAATGGGCAGGGCATATAGCTCACAGAACCGAACCAGAATACTGCAGCTGGCCAACTTCTCAATGATAAATATTTTTCCGATGGAGATCAGACATAATGTATCTCAATTAAGGTAATTAAATGACAGTAACTAATCACATTTAATGAGCAAATTAAAATGTTACAATTGAACTAATATTATGATACAGCCAGCACGGAAACTTCGTAATTAAACAATGTACAAACTAAAAAATGCATAGTTTCAGAGATAAAGATAATAATTAACAGATACCTACCTTTATACCGAATTTACGTTGAACTCTCACTAATATGGTCGACAATATTAAATAGGGTTCAACTTACTGGTTTTTCATTCAGTTTTGTTCCGAAAGCTTATGTAAAGTAGTATAACTGTATTATAAGAACAATGGATTAAAAGGAAAGTTCAATTTCTGAAATCCTTGAGCACTACGATGGACCATTATGCCCTTTAAGAATTTAATAAATTTTTAGCCCACATAAACTGTGTAACTGTACCTATCAGGTTAGAAGTGACCAATTTAAAACGAAATGTAATAGATGTAGAGATTTCTACAGGGTATGGCACAGATAATACATAACAATACATAAATTCAAACTAGGCGATGGGCCATTTAAGGTTATTCACGTTTGCGCTAAGACAATTTGAAGAGCAGAACAATCATACAAACAAGGAATATTTCTTCATGAAGTTTATTAATTGCAGAATCCAAATGTTTAAAAGAAAAAAGTGACTGACTAATCAACAAACGCACAGTTTAAATCATTAGACACTCAGATAGCTATTATGATATAGGCATCCGCAAAGAAAGGTTTTTTAAATGTAACCACTAAAGATGATAATCAGCCGATGAAAGTTTGTATAGGGATAACAGCTGTAGCTTTGAGATTTTCAGTAAAAGACTGAACACGCGAACGAAGTCGCGGGTACAGCTAGTTTGTAATATTTTCCCCGATTTTGCAACATATCTCACTACTGCTCCGATCCTATTGACCATACCGTGATGTTATATAGCCTATAGCCTTCCTGGATAAATGCATTATTCAACAAAAAAGTATTTTTTCTAATCAAACTAGTTCTTTCTGAGATTAGCGCGTTCAACCAAACAAGCAAACTCTTCGCTTTATAATATCAGTATAGATTTCCCTGGGATAGAAAAACGTTAAAAACCATCCTTAAATGAGCTCTGGAAACCTGTAAGTTCACACACAAGAACACAATTACACCGCTGTGTGTAGTTAATTGTGGTCTTCTGTAAGGTGGAAGTCCTTCCCCAGTCGGGCTTGCCCTTTGTTAATTACTTTTTTGTTTACCTACATATAGTGATCCTATCCGAAATATTTTGATTTAATTCATGTCCCATATTAGAGAGCCTTATCATTATAATATTTTGTCATTTATAATTGCCATATGCCATAATATATATAATACGTATAATTTAATAGCAATTTACAATTATTTAAGTACAAGAATTTGGAATTCCGCGCGTCACTCACGTAGATATAAAGGTCCTGCGAGAATACCAGCGTTGTGGTCCAGGCCACAACATTAGAGCTGACGCAGGGACCTTATTTGCTTCGAGGGTCTATTCCCGCCACAGGCGGAGCACACGCCCCCGGCGATGGTCCCTGCTGGGGCTGAAGTCCGGGAGGCTGAAGAGGTGCCGCCTGTCACGGAGGGGGAATTAGGGGCGGCTGTTCTCAGAGTCCGCTCCAAGAAGACCGCCCCCGGGCCGGACGGGATTCCTGCCCGAGTGCTGGCCCTGATCCTTGATCACATGGGGGACCGCCTCAGGGGCCTTTTTGATACCTGCCTAGTGTCTGGAAGGTTCCCTGAAACCTGGAAAGTGGGGAAGCTGGCCCTCTCCTGTGGAATATCGGCTATGACTGGGTCCAGCGCGGTGTTCTTCCCCCCGGGTTGGGCATATTGTGTTACGCCGATGACACGTTGGTCACGGCTCGGGGTCGTAGATTTGAAGATGCGGCGCGCCTGGCCACCACGGGGGTCTCTCAGGTGGTCGGGCGTATCGGGGCGCTGGGGCTTAGGGTGGCCCTTGAAAAGACGGAGGCTCTTTTATTTCATGGGCCCCGTCGCGGTCCACCTGCTGGCGCCTCGATATCCGTCGGTTCGGTCCTCATACGGGTCCAGGCCCAGATGAAGTATCTGGGCCTGGTGTTGGATGGGCGATGGCTCTTCGACGAGCACCTTCGCCGTCTCTCGCCGAGACTCGAGGGGGCTGCGTCCGCCTTGGGACGGCTTCTGCCGAACCTGGGTGGGCCCAGCCTCATCTGTCGTCGGCTGTACACGGGGGTAGTCCGGTCAATGGCGCTTTACGGCGCACCGGTGTGGGTGGGGTCTCTGACCACCGAGAGCAGGCGGCTGCGCGCGAGGCCGCAGCGTATAATGGCGGTCAGAGCCATACGCGGCTACCGCACCGTGTCCACAGACGCGGCGTGCGCATTGGCCGGAACGCCCCCGTGGGACTTGGAGGCGGAGGTGCTCGCCGAGGTGTATCGGCGGGCGGCTGCAGTTCGGGCAGAGCGGCGGTCTCCTCTCCCCGAACAAATCCGCTATCATGGCCCGGTGGTCAAGTCAGCTGGAGGCTCCACGGGCTGGTTTCAGAACTGTGGAGGCGCTCCAGCCGATCTTGTCGGAGTGGGCAGGGCGGCGGTACGGGACCCTTTCCTTCCGACTGGTGCAGGTTTTGTCCGGGCATGGTTGCTTCGGGCATTACCTTCACAAGGTCGCTAGGAGGGAACCGAGTCCCGTCTGCCACCACTGCGACTGCGGCGACGACTCGGCGCAGCATACGCTCGAGTCATGTCCGGCTTGGGCGGTGCAGCGCCGGAACCTTGTCGCAGTCATCGGTGTAGACCTGTCGCTGTCCGCCGTGGCACGGTCCATGGTCGCCAGCGACAGGGAGTGGATGGCGGTCGCATCCTTCTGCGAGGACGTCATCTCGCAGAAGAAGGCAGCGGAGCGGATCAGGGAGGAAAGTCTCCTGGCTGATCCGATCCGTCGTCGGTGAACTGGGCGGCGTCGGCGCGCACACGAGCGCCTGATGCCGCCATAGTGAGGCTGCGGGGAGGCTGGGGCAATTGAGCCTCATCCGCAACCTTCTGCGAAGGGACAGCGTCTCCGGTGCACCCGGACGCTGTCACTAGTGATGGAGCTCGCGTAGCGCGGGCAGCTGCTGGGTGGACCACTGATGTCATATCAGGTTCCAGTGGTCCACCCGTGAAGGCGGGTGTAGGTGCACAGGGGGGTTTTAGTCGGTATACCGGTCGCCCACCACCTTTAGGCCGAAGAGTCCGACATAACTGCCTCGCTTCCCCAGGCGGGGCGGTATGCGCAAAGCATTTCCCCTCTACAAAAAAAAAAAAAAAAAGGGACCTTATTTGCTTTCTTATTTTAAGTTTTATCAAATGTTGTAATTGTAAGTTTAATTGAATGTAAGAGCAAATAATTTTTTTTCTTTCTTTCTTAGTATAAAAAAAACCTACGCAACATTTAACATGGTCTACAGACAAATAAAGTGTAATAAGTAAGTTTAAATATTTAAAGCAATAAGGAAAAGTCAAGCCCACAGCAGGATTCGAACCTGCGCCTCTCGGGTTCCGGCCCAGCGCATTATTTATTGTGCCATCCGAGCTCCTGTCCACTGCTTTTTTACGTCTTGGAGTGACCAGCTTCGTCCAAGACGTATGCGTGAGCAAATTGCATAGTAAAAATGCTAAAAAAATATGCCGTCCGTTTGTCAAAATAGCTAGATGTTAATAGTGGTACAGCTTCAAGTTAACTGATACAAACAAAGCTTTAATCTACTGTCGTAATCTATGACATTTGGTGAACGCAGCGGTACAGGCATCCGGGCGGCTTGTGTACCTATGTGCAGCGACGCCGATGGATTAATTGGCAACTATTCCATTCGCGAGTTAGCAAACGTGACATATTTGTGTGAATGTGTCTGTCACTATGTATAATAATTATATTTTTGGGACAACTCACACATCGCTATCTGATCCTAAACTAGGCAGAGCCTTTATTATGGTAACCAGCCACTGGACCAACAGGCCAGTCAACAGTAAGTGTGGTTTTTAGAATCCTTAATTAATATTTTAACAAAAAAAAATGAAATTTCATAAGTTCATTGTTAATCGTCAATCAATCAATCAGCCTATCGCAGTCCACTGCTGGTCATAGGCCTCTCCCAACACGCGCCATAGCACACGGTCCTCCGCCTTGCGCATCCAGTGCGTCCCAGCGACGTTTTTTAGGTCGTCGGTCCACCTAGCTATTCGTTTTGATCTGACTAAAGTGCACGCTCTGTAGTTTAGGATTCCCTATACATATGCACAGTATACTAAAACGGTAGGTGAAGTTAGTTTAGTGTAATTTATATCGTACATAAAGATAAAGCGTATTAATCTTGCCGCTGCGTGTTAACATGTAATCCATCACAACAATACTCGTATACACTACATCGTACATAATGTTGCTGCTACAATTTATGCTTTCCCTTTAGCCTTGCTAAAAATATGGTTTTAGGAGTCAGGTAAGGCACTATACTAGCCAGCAAACCCGACTAAGGAAGGATCTTACAGAAAACCACAGCCAAATAACTACACACAGCGGAACATTTGTGTTTCTGTGTGTGAGTACAGGTCTCCAGTGCTCATTTAGGACAGCGTTTTCCTACCCCAGGGATACTTCATCTTAAAGCCCTGGTGTAAGAAAATGGGTCGGCAATACGCAAGTGATACCTCTGTATTGCAAGGGCCCATAGGCTACGGTAACTTCTTAACATAAGGCGGGCCGTATGTTTGTTTGCCACCTAAGTAATATAAAAAAATGGTACGAAGCATTCGCGACGCGGCGTCAGCTATATGATGTCATCTCAATCCCTTAAACGTCCCACTTCTGGGCACAGGTCTCCTCCATACACTATACAGCTATGTGATATAAAACTTATTATTTATTATTTCGCTAGCCTAGTGGTCTTGTGGTTGCCCTGACTGCTAAGCAGACGGTTGTGGGTTTAATTCACGCCTAGAACAAATCTTTGTATGATGAGCACGATTTTTTATTAATATGTAATGTCTTTTCTTTTATTTAAAAGACAAATCCCGTACTAGGGATCAAGCCCTGTTTCGTGGGAGACTTTCTTCTTCTCTATCGGTATCACTTTTGAGTGGTCGTGGTCATCACGTCAGGTGTTAGTGGCAAGCTTAACAACGCGCCGCCACTCTTCTCTGATGGCCGCCTTCCTCATACATTCATGCAGTGATGATGAGCCATTTACTGCCGCTTTTGTGGTAACTTTGGTTATGACTTCATGGAGATTAGGTGTTGATGTAAATAAGTACACGTCTATTTGCGGTTAGTGTCGTTTATTGAGTCAAGAATAAAGTATTACAAAATATGGAACTGTATAAAAATGCTTACTCTATAAAACGTGAGAATACATAGTGTAATTACGGGAAACGGGCGAGGCATCGCCTTACACCTCCCCTGAAAAGTTTCCCTTATACCCCTCCATCAGAGAGAAAAAAAAATTAAATTATACATTTTTTTTTATACATATAATATCCAAACTACTTAAGGTATAATTAGATTGTAACTTATACAATTCAAAATAGCAAAATTATATCTTAAAATATACTTAACTAACAATCTTAATACTTATGGCTAAGAAAAATAAACAAATAAAAAATTTGGTTAACAATGAAATAATTTGGTAAGATTTTTATGAATAACATATTCTTTTCCATCTTTTAATATTTTTACATTTGGAGAAATATCCATTATTACTTTGTAAGGACCGTTATAAATATTATCAAATTTTGTACCTGTTTGATTTTTTATTAATATTAATTCACCTTCTTTGTAACTAATTGTATGTATATTTTTATCATAATTTTTCTTTCTTATATATTTACTATTTAACAAATTTTCCTTGGCATCAGCATGTGCTTTTTGTAATCTATATTTTAATTCTAAGGGATAGCTGTCAAAATTATACAATGGATCAACATGATTTTGCAAATTACTAGGTAGAGTACATAGTTTGCCAAAAACTAATTCGTACGGAGTATATTTTGTTTCGGTATGTACTGTAGTGTTATAGGAAAAACACCAAAATTGTATCCAATAGCTCCAATTTTCTCTATTATTGCTACATTGTATTCTGAGAAAAGCTGCCAAATGTTTATGTGAATTTTCTATAGCGCCTAATGTTTCATGGTGATAAGGTGAAGAATTTATTTTTCTGATACCTAACAAATTACAAGTTTCTTTTAAAACTGATGACATAAATTCAGTTCCGTTATCGGTTATTATCTCTCGAGGGATGCCGTAACGTAAAATAAAATTGTTTACAAATGTCCTTGAAACTGTAACCGTATCCTTACGCTGTATCGGATATGCTTCTATAAACTTAGATAAATCGCATTGTACCGTTAAAATATATTTATTATTATAATTATCTATATCTAAGGGGCCCATTAAATCTAGACTAATCCTATCAAGAGCCGAATTAGCAGTGGACGTTATAACCATTGGTTCTTTAACGTTTTTATTGGTATGTTTCTGCAATTGACAACTCTTGCATTTTTTTACATATTTGGCTACGTCTGTAGACATACCTGGCCAAAAATAGTATTTTTTTATGTTATTTATCATACGATTTATCCCTGCATGGCCACTGCTGGGTAATAAATGAAAATCGTTGAGAATAACTTTTTTCTCGTCGTCATGTAAGATTCTCGTTATGTCCTTGACTATTAAGAAACGAGGTAAATTAAGTTGCAACTTTTTACTTTCACTCAATATTTTTTTAATAATGCTAGCATTTTTATTTTTAATTATTAGCAACTCTTTTAGGGCTAATCGTTCACAAAATTTATCTAAGTCCCTCGCTAACACCTCAATGGTAGATAACGATCGAGAGTCTAGATATATCGCTGATTGCGATGGGATAAATATACAAAGCTTTGCATCTGAAATAATATTATCTTTACTTTTTAAACATTTTTCTTTAAATTCTCTAGAGAAAATCAATTCTACTACATTGTCTGGTCTTTTGAGTATTTCCACAGCAACGGGTTGATCAGACCTGTTAGCTGAAGGCGTCTCATTAGTCAGTCTTTTATTTACACGAGTCAATGCCAAATTTTTACTTTGATTTCTTGTCAAAACATTTTTGTTTTTAACAAGACTTAAAAGACATGCAAGAAAATGTAGTCAACAATGACTACATTTTCTTGCATGTCTTTTAAGTCTTTGCATGTTACAGAAATTCGACTCAATGCGTCTGCAGCCACATTGTATCGACCTGGAACATATTCTACCTCAAAATCATATTCTTCAAGGTATAAGCGAAATTTAGTCAACCTACTAGAGGGATCCTTTAAATTAAATAAATAAATAAGTGGTCTATGATCTGTATAAATTTTGAATTTTCTTCCATATAAATATGGTTTGAAATGGTTTACGGCCCACACAATAGCGAGTAATTCTAATTCTATTATGGGATATCTTGTTTCAGCAGGTTTCAAGTTACGACTGGCGTATGCGACAACTTTGCCATTACCGTTCGATAATATTGCACCTAAACCTATTTTTGATGCATCCGTTTGTAACTTAAAAATATTATCCTCCGAAAAATCAGGGTATTCCAAAACTGGTGGATTTGAAAGGGCTAATTTTAAATTTTCAAATGCTGCTTGGCAGTCTGATGACCAAATGAAATTTGCACCTTTTTTACACAATACATTCATAGGATATACGATATCGGAAAAACTGGGTATAAAACGCCTATAATAATTTGCAAACGCAACAAAACGTCTTACATCATCTGCGCTGGTAGGTATTGGATAGTCGCGCAATGTTTCAATTTTTGATGGGTCAGGAAAAATACCATCCGATGTTATTTTATATGACCTAAGTAAACGATTTCGTGTCTTAAAAAATCACATTTCATAGGGTTTAATTTTAAATTAACTTCACGTAAACGGTTTAATATACTAATTAGGTTTTTATTGTGATGTGATAACGATTTTCCAATGCAAACACAATCGTCTAGATATATGAAACACTTTTTATAGTTAAGACCTGACATTGCTATAGTCATGAGCCTTGAAAAGACACTAGGACTTGTTTTAAGACCCATAGGGCAGCGTTTCATCTGGTATTGCTTGCCTGCCGTAAAAGCTGTACATTTACGTGAATTACTGTCTAAAGATAGTTGATACATTTTGTCTACACTGAAAGATGTGTATTTTCGTGAATTTTCACTAAGTGAAAGTTGGTAATAACTTTGAGAAAGGTCCAATTTGGAAAAATAAATATTGCCTGATAAGGAATCTAAAATTTCGGTTATGTTGGGTAGTGGAAATTTATCATCTTGGATTTTAGTATTTAAATGACGATAATCAATAACAAGTCTCCATTTTTTTTCATTTGACTTGTCTGCTTTCTTTGGTACTAACAACACTGGACTCGACCATTCGGATGAGGTTTCCTCTATAATATCATTGTCCAACATGTCTTGAATTTGCTTTTGGACTTCAGTTTTTAGAGCATGTGGAATCCTATACGGTTTTACGTAAACGGGAGCTACGTTGTCTTTTAATTGGATAGAATGTTCCATCAAATTGGTGACCGACAATTTATCACCTGGCAAGTGGAAAACATCGGCGTACTTCGCACATATGTTTTCTATACTTATTTGTTCCTCTTTATTCATATTAGTTAAATCGAGAAAATTAAAAAGAGTCTTAATCCGATCGACTGAATTGTGCTCTTCGTTAAATTGACAGACGTCAAATTCGCTATAAAAATTAACACATAAGTTAGATAAATCAACTGTTACTTTTTCATCTCTCGTATTTAAAATCCTTAATGGTATATAATTATTAACTGGTTTTGCTATTAAGCCAGCTATAAAAACGCCTGAACAAAGTTCATGTGCTAATACTACAATATCTTCATTAAAACTACAAGGAATATTCCTAATTACCTCACAACGGGGTGGTATAACATGTCGAAACCTGTTATCACTTTCTAAACTAATACACACTGTGACAGTATTAGATGACAAGCAAATAGTCATCTTACTATAGTCAATAAGAGCGTTATACCGCTTCAAAAAATTATGGCCTAATATTCCGTCACTCATACAACTTAAATTTTTAAAAACATAAAACTGCTGATTAAAAACTACTCCGTCATAAACTAAATCTAAATAAACATAGCCTTCGGACACTAACTGTCCACCTATACCATTTATAGTTATTTTATCATAACAAAGCTTATCTAGTAAGGACTCATTCAACCATTCATACTTTAATGTGCATATAGTTGCTCCACTATCAATTAAAAAATTAGCATCGTTGCTAGAAATAACATTAAGAGAAATTATACTAAATTTACTGTAAGTAAAAACATTATCATTCGTTGAAGGGACGAAAAAAATCATTACTTTTATTCGGTACTTCTACTATGTTCGGTTTTTGCAACTCGTGAGAAAAATTCTTTACATGTGCACGTGCATTATAGTTATTACGCGGAAAGTATTGCGATGCACTCTGTGCAGGTGCGCGAGGAAATACGAAACCTCGGCCACGCGGTGTCGGGCCGCGTGGGCTGCCGCGCATGTACCTGTTGCTATAATTAGACGTGGGAACATAAGATTGTTTAAAGTTTCTATCACTTGATTGATAGTAATTACGACTTTGCTGATAAGTTTTAGCGCCCTTGTTTGGCTGTGAAAAGTCGCGTTTATAATGTAATCTGTTCTGAGGTCTAAAGTTCAAAACATGGTCTTCATTTGGAGATAACGTATGCTCGTCAACTGCTGCTCTAATAGCTTCTGGTAACGACCCAAATTGACGGGCGGCTATAATTGTACTGAGCCGAGTATTAGTTAAACCGTCTGAAAAACGCTTAATCGCTAACTTTTCATTGATCGGACGTAAAGTGGATAACTTGCTATCATCTCCATCGGCCTGTGCAATGGTCAAATTCACTAATAATTTTTCCAAATCATCGCCAAATTGTTCAATAGACCTACGCCCTTGTCTACTACCTAAAAGTTTTGAATGAATCGACACAGCGGATTTTTTCTGAATTAAGTGTATACGCATATCATTAATTAAGCTGTCTATAGTAGCATAAGTAGATTTTAAACGCAATTTTGCACTCTCAGACAATCTTGTTTTTAAAACAAACTCTACTAATCGACCTTTAGTGCTATCGGTAATCATAGAACTATATAATTGTATACCATCTATTAAACGCAAGGTATCTTGTTCTTTACCTGTCATGATCGGTAAAAGTGCAATGGCTGTTTTTAAGTTAAAAGATTCGCTGCTAGCCATTTTTAATGACGAACTCGAACCATCTGACGAAGTCGAGGTCATTTTGCAAAGAGTAATTATTTTGTTATATAAAATATGAATGTTACTTATAATTGAATGGATAGAATTTAAACTTTCGGCGCTTATCTCAGAATTTTCAACCTTTTTTTGAACTTCGAACAAAATATACTCTAATTTACAATATTCATCTTGAGCTGACAACACTTTTTGTTGTGCTGTATGGGATGTCTGTCTCTGTACAGAACCAATTTTTATTAAATAATCCCTTGTTTCTTTTAATTTATCCGAAATAGATACTAAGTCCTTTAACGGCATAACAAAAAAAACATACCTAAATTTAAACAAAAATAAACATTTCAGGAGTCTCTAATGTTAAATTAAAATAGTAAAAACCTGATTCCACGATGAGGCACGATGATGAGGATCCCAGGCATGGCGTGGTGTATTCTTGGATAATCCCAGGACTCTGCTGCTGTACTGCTGCTGATTCGGTCCAAGCTGTATTCTGAATTCCTTGAGTTGGGCTGATGGCTGATATTGTCCTCTTAAACTGATGAAACGGCTTCAGGTCGGGTAGCAACGCTAAATGTACTGGCGTTGAGTTCTCTTCGAAGTATCCTGACAGCATTCCTTCGACACTTTTGGAAAATGATGTAAAGTGCTTCAATAAGTATCAGAATAAGTATTGTTATCAGCAATATTTCAACAATACTGATTGGTTTTCCAATGGACTGGCTGGTAGAGGCATTAGCTTCACCATTTGCGTTCTGGGGTATAACGACCTCTTCTTTTGAATATGTTTTTCCCATCTTCTATCTGGTGTCCTTGAATCTTCTAATTTTCTTCCAATTTGTGGTCTTCTTTAGTCTTCAATTTTTTGCTTCATTCTTCTTATATCTTCATATTATTATTTTTTCTTCTTTCTTCCGATGTTCTTGAAGGCAGGGTCGCCATGTGGTAACTTTGGTTATGACTTCATGGAGATTAGGTGTTGATGTAAATAAGTACACGTCTATTTGCGGTTAGTGTCGTTTATTGAGTCAAGAATAAAGTATTACAAAATATGGAACTGTATAAAAATGCTTACTCTATAAAACGTGAGAATACATAGTGTAATTACGGGAAACGGGCGAGGCATCGCCTTACACTTTTATTTGGTCAGTCCACCTCATAGGGAGATTTTACAAACATACAATTAACGGACACAAAGTACATCCAATATGACCTACGAATATTTTCTTATGAACGCAAACATTTGTCCACAGATTTGCCGAAGTCAAAATCAAACCGTATCGTGTCCATCTTGGGCCTCTTCGAACTTTCGGTGGGAGACTCTCCGCGAGCTGATGGAGTATCAGAGCTGGCTGCCGCCAAATTAGCCATAGACCATGTGAACAAAAGAGGTCTACTGCCTGGATACAAGCTGCATCTGATCACAAACGACACTAAGGTAAATTATTCACTATTTACTTCAGCCATATCTATATTAATTATATTATAAATGTGAAAGTTTGTAAGAATGGATGGATGGATGGATGTTTGTTACTCTTTCACGTAAAAAACTACTGAACGGATCTGGATGAAATTTGGCACAGAGATAGATTATGGTCTGGAATAACACATAGGCTACTTTTTACAGCGATAACCGACATCTACGCGGGCGGAGCCGCGGGCAACAGCTAGTTAATTATATTATTTATTTAATTATAAAGGTCATTACAACAGGTTGCATGTTGCATGGCACAATAACCACACAACAGTATTAGTACAAATTAAAACCCTGACAGAATTATAAAAATATTAAGTTATTCGTTACTTAATACTAAAAGAAATGGCATTAATCCAAATGACAAGTATGTAAAACAAAACAAAACTTATAAGGATAGGGCTACAACATTTTTATAAGCAGTGGCTCGCGAATGGAGAATTTCAATATTATTATTAACTGCAATAAAACCGTGTGGACATACGGCATCGAACTCTGGGGGTCAGCAAGCCACTCTAACATAGAAATATTACAGCGCTCTCGAAATAATATCCTAAATGTCATATGCAATGCACCATGGTTTATTAAAAACACTGAGGTACACGAATATCTGAAGGTGCCCACCATCAGGGAAGTAATTAAAAACTCAAGTGACGCGTACAAACAGCATCTCGAGAGACATAAAAACAAATTAGCCACAGCGCTCCTTGAAACCAATAATAGCCTATCCCGTCTGAAAAAACCACAACTAGCGACAATCTAAATTTCCCAGTATCCCATAAGAGATGTCGCATCACAGGATGTGCAAAATCTTAAAACGCCAACAAAACTACATAAAATCTGATTATAGCTAAGGACTGATCGCAGATGGAAAGAACAAAAAGAAGAAGAAAGAAAACAAAAAAATATTATGCATAGAGACTTAATTATAAAGACATATTCTATGATGGGATTGTAGAGGGAGGTGTTATTTTAAATATAATAATGGATGCTTGCAACTCAAGGGGTATCACTGGCGCGTTGCCAACCCTGTCAATACCTTTATTGTATTACCTATTTTACTTATAGTTGATGTCTCTTTATTTTCTTTCATACTAGCAACTTATCCCGGCTTCCTATAAATGTTATTAATATTGTCATACAAAAATGCATTTCAAATATTTCGACTTTTCGTACGTTTGAGCTCGCTAATTTCCGAAACTGCTAGTCAGAATAGAAAAAAAATATGTTTGCATTTAATAGCTTAATTCTAGAAAAAGGTTCAACATCACGCTGCAAGCCAAGAGAAGTATAGGTATAGTTTTATCCGGCTAATCTAATAAAAACCAAGCTAACCGGTTACACCTTACTCCAGCCGGCTAAGACTGGCCGGCTTTTAGCCGTAACACATAAACGTTGTGGCAATGTGGCCAGTCTTTTGCGTACCTTTCCTCAGAACTGCGACCTTAATTAGATACTTTATTAATAGGTAAATACAATATCTGAGCCTCTAGACAAGTGGCATAAGTGATAATCGAATCGAAAAGTCAAAAAATAAAATGTATGGAATTTGACGTGAGTCTACAATATAATGTCGTAAACTTACGTCAAATCCCATACATTTTATTTTTTGACTTTTCGATTCGACTATCGCTTATGCCACTTGTCTAGAGGCTCTGATTGTTTGTAAGAAGTGTAGGTTAAGTGACTTTTATTTTAATAATTATTCATGTAAATATCTCATGAATTAAATGTCATCTTTATACCGGGTATACGTTGTTGATATTTGCATTTGGCATTGCGAAACGCATTTAGTAACTGTCCATTCGATCCCTCAAACACGACGCAAAGCCTTTGATGTGGTTATTGGGAGCCATTTTGATTGTAATGACTTTATCAAAGCCTGTTAGGCTTCGTTGCTGGTCGGGATTTGGTTACGTGGGACTGTACCATGACGTCCTATAGCGATTTAGTTTCAATCTACAGATCGTCTCGCCGAATATTTCGGTGTTTTAGTAAAGTGAAATTGGCTTGCAGTACTTCTTTAACACTGCTTTTATTCACTTCAATATATATGATAGGTATTTTATGATTTACGATTGATGACAGACGCTAGATCTGTAGGATCTTCATTAATGTAACATTTTTATATTTATCCAAATATTTTTTAATTGTCAATGGAAAAAACCTGGTTTTGCCTATATATCCAAACGGATGCTAGTGCTCATTTCAGACCTTACATTCATTACAGTCTAAACATTGTTAGAATAAGTACCTACAATAAATATGTTTAAGTGCATAATTTTTTATCACAGACTTGAAACTTGGCTATCATATACTCGAATCTACTTCTTGCAGGAAAAAGGTCTTTGTTATTTTAATCACAAGACTAAACTTTTGTTAGCCTCTCTAAAGTCTCAGAATAATTTTCATAAAAGTTTTTTGGATGGAACCCTTACTGTGCCTAACTGATAAGGGCTAAACGCCATTTTAATAACAAAAGTAATCTTTTGGTACAAGGCCGTAGCCATTTTGAATTTTTAAAGTTTATCTTGTGTAGTTTAAAAGATTTTTTCGTACCAACTTTAAAATTAAGAGAGTAGATTTAAAAACATCACTGACATTGCCTTTTTTTCTTTTGAGAAAAAAGGCGAGAGCAATATTCGAGCGAGAAAGCGGGAGGGAGCTATATAGCCTGTATAGCTCTGTCTCTCTTCTTCTGTTAAACAGTGACCATAGCCTATAGACGCTTGCATACCAGAGGTATCATTTCAAAATTAACAGTACCTTAACTTTCCTTTTTTATTATTTTTATCAAAAAGTACATTTACAATTAGAGCTTGGAGTCCTCTTTTAGGCAAAACAATGCTTGTGTAAGAGGACTCCGCTCTTCCATAGCATAGATTAGCTTAGCTTAAGATAACAAAAAATCTCTTACAATAAAACGTGTGTCTGTGGATGTGCGTGTGTGTGTGTGTGTTTGTATGTTTTTTTTTAAGTTAAACTATATAATTTACTAGCTGTTTCCCGAGGCTCCGCCCGCGTGGATGTCTTTTATCGCTGTAAAAAGTAGCCTATGTGTTATGCCAGATTGTTCAGTAGTTTTTACGTGAAAGAGTAACAAACATCTATCCATACTTACAAACTTTCGCGTTTATAATATTAGTAGGACTTAAAATTAATGTATTACTGCCAACAGAGCCTCGGTTTCATCCTTTATTATATCTTTATATTTTTTATCCACAGTGCGATCCTGGCGTAGGCGTTGACCGATTCTTCCACGCGCTTTACACGGAACGAGACTCCAGGATGGTGATGTTGTTGGGAACAGCCTGCTCCGAAGTTACTGAGAGCATCGCCAAGATTGTACCTTATTGGAACATTGTGCAGGTGAGGTTTAATTTTTGTTTGTTTGTTATGATTTAACTCAAAAACTAATCGACCAATTTTAAAAATCTTTCACCATTAGTAAGCTACATTATCAGCGGGTAAGATGGGCTATATTTTATTGGAAAAAAATATGGGATCCCTACGAAAATAAAACAATATAGCCGGGACATGCTGCTAGTATTATAGAATAATAATAATCAGATTACCTACCCAGTCTACTATTCTCCGTCACGATTAGCGGCCGCTACTGAAACGGTTCGGTTAAAAAAACATTATAATTATTTTAAAAAGATGTAGTTAGTTGGCTGTAACACATTGTATCTGAAAGGTTCTACCACTACATTCCGTACCTTAAATATACTCAAAAAATCTCTAAAATGTATGCAGGTAATTTGAGAAGTTCGTAGTAAAACGCAGCTCAAACACATCGTCCACGCTTCCCTCATCTCACTACCAATCTCGTTTCGAATCCCCGGTTCGTAATCAGTTTACTGTCAAAGCGTCACACTGGAGATTTCTCTTTCATCTTTTTAACTCACACAGAATGTAGGTAGTAGATTTTTTTAGGTTTTTTTTCGGAAGCTTTTTGATTTCTGTTCATCAAAGTTGGAGTTAATTTCATTCGGTTCTTTTTGATTACTCTAAGCTTATATTTGCTGGATGTTTCGGAAACGGGTAAATTAAAAAAAAATTACACAAAAAAAGAGTGTCTAGAGCTCATCTATGAAAATCATTTTTTTAAAGGAGAGGCCGCATAGCAATTGAAATTTTATTTCAGTCTTTTTGTTCATAAGATATTTACATGAATAGTTATTAAAATAAAAGTAACTTAACCTAACTTACAAACAAACAGATATTGTATTAAAAAGTTTACCTATAAATAAAATATCAGATTGTGGTCGCAGGTCTGAGGAAAGGCGTACAAAAGACTGGCCACATTGCCACGCTGGTTCGCAAGGCTAATACGTTGACCCAAGTAAAGGCCAGGATTCCTTAGGATCGTAAGATAACTCGACGAAACGCTATAAATCAAAATTATTTTTTTTCTTCTATGACATATTTTTTTTAATTAATATATCTTTGCACCGTCTTCTTTAATATTAACTTTAACTGTACCAAAAATACACCGTGCTCGCAATGTGCTTAAAATGGAGGGAAATGTTGTTTCTTCACCTAATACATAGATAAACTTTTTCTTATATCACTGCTAATTATAACACAAAACCCTGTTTTTTTATACTTCTTGGTGGTGGTAAACAAGCATTCGGTCCGCCTGGTGTTAAGCAGTTACCGTAGCCCATGGACGCTTGTAGTACTACAGGTATCGCTTGCGTGTTGCCGACCCATTTATTGGAGTACCCTAAGTACACACAAGAACACAATTACACCGCTGTGTCTAATTATTTGGCTGTGGTCTTCTATGAGTTGGACGGTCCTTTCCCAGTCGGGCTAGCTCGCCAGTATGGTACCCTACCTGCACAGTCTCTTCCTCACCTCTGTGCACAGAGACACACTGGAGCAAATAAGAAAAAAAATGTATTTCTTTCGTTTGTCGTTTTTATTTTCTGTGTTTCAATTTATTACTATGTACCTACCTACCTAATCTTGCTATAATTTTCTGTCTTCTTTATTATAATCAAGTGTCTTAAGTTCAGCAAAATAAATGTTCTTTCTTTCTTTCTTTCTACCTCTCTTGATAATGCTTTTAATTAGGTACTTACAATGGCAAGTAATTAAAAGCATTGGAGATGATACTGACCCATCCACACGTTACCACAGGCAGCCTGTGAACTTGTTTGACCGATAACACCATAGAGGTGGCAAAATTCTGGGCTTGTACTATTAAATGAGTTATAGGTCGTTTCGCCCGCCATTTGTTCGCCCGAGCGTGCCAAACGACCAAATTGCAAAATTTATAATATGTGTTTGGGCGTTTCACCCGATGAAGGACAGGCAGCATCGAAATCTGTCTGTACATGAAAAGTAATAAAACCTCCATCGGGCGAACAAATGGCGGGCGAAACGACCTATATTTAAATTACTCGACGAACCATCGACACGAAGAGAAATAGTAGATAACAAAAAGTTTAATCATACATATTTACACTTCGATAAGCAATTTATAATCACAGTATGAACTGGCTTGTGAACTTTAAAGGTCAACTGGAAATACATAAATTTTGGATAACCTTTGATATATATTTGCTATTATTGTACTTAATGTATTCATAGGTATTATTACAGCGTGGGTAGGCCTTCAACAGGTAGACCGATGAAGCTGTGACCGTAGCCTAAAGGCGCATCATCATCTTCTCAACCCATAAACGTCCCACAGCTGGGCACGTGTCTCCTCCATACATTTGCAGAGATGTTAGCCTACTATACCACGCTGGCCAGACGGTTTGGGTATAGGGTTTAGTTTCGAGTTTTCCCTCTCTTGCAGTGGATATTATAAGACAGACTTACTCCCTTAGTCGACTCTTACAACACTCTCGGGATGGAAAGCGGTAGTGACATCTGTATTGTTAATCCGTCACCACACGGACAAAAGGCGCATGAAATAACATAATTTGCGATTTAACGAGCCAAAACTTTTTACATCAGGAATTTTGATTTATATATTTACTAGCTGTTGCCCGCGGGTCCACCTGCGTGGATGTCAGTTATCGCTGCAAAAAGTAGCCTATGTGTTATTCCAGACCATAATCTATTTCTGTGCCAAATTTCATCCAGATCCGTTCAGTAGTTTTTACGTGAAAGAGTAACTAACATCCATCCATCCATTCTCACAAACTTTCACATTTATAATATTAGTAAAGATTACCACGGAACACCTATTCCCGGATAGCATGAATTTCTCCAATACTCGTATGACGATTGAACCCACAACACAGTTCCGCAGTTGAACACTTCCTGGCGACCACTTAATCCACCGTCCAATCAGCGCATCCTTCATCAAATACAACATTTATGAGCTATATCACTCAAACAAACATAAATCAACGTATTGTATTAGTTACGTTCAACTGAAACTGCATTAAACCAGCTCTAACCGCTTCAATCCAGCGCTATCTGGAGCTTACTGCTAACATCGACTTCGACAAACAAACGAAGTCTACATAGACAATTCAATTTTGGCTCCATAGACCATCTTTGAACCGACACATACAAAAAGCAACCTTATATATAAGAATATAGTGTTCAATTTACAGTGTACAAATTTATCAATAGACGGTTAGATCGGAAAATCCAATATTTGAATTTGGAGTACGTTTGTATTACCAGTAATCGTGTATAGGTCAAGAAGTGATTCCTTTCAGTGAGTCGTTACATGACCGTTAGATTTGTGGGTAGTTTGGAATTTAGTGTTTCGTCGTTATATTACAATCTTCGTATAAATACGATCTGGGAAGAACTTCCTCCTCACTTCTGTTCTTATGACCACAGTCAAATACGTTTTCCTACTTATACCAGAAATGCATGCATTGCATTACAGGGGAAATATTGTCTTCTGTACATACGTATATAGTGTAACTAGCTGTTGCCCACGGCTCCACCCGCGTGGATGTCGGTTATCGCTGCAAAAAGTATACCATAATCTATCTGTGTGCCAAATTTTATCCAAATCCGTTCAGTAGTTTTTACGTGAAAGAGTAACAAACATCTATCCATCCATCCATTCTCACAAACTTTCACATTTATAATATTAGTATATTAGTAAGGATAGTTTGTCCTGTCAACAATCAATCAGTCAAACGAAAGTTTTGACTGTGCATTAATTGTCCAGCCTAGAAAGCTGAAATTGAGAACATAGGTTTGTTGTAACATTATGTATAACGTAAGCATTCTAAGAAAGGATTTTTAAACATGCAATCCCTAAACAGTTAAAAAATAATTTAACCCAGGCGAAGTCGAAGCAGGCCACTAGTACAAAATAAATGTAATAACAATGCTGCTACAAATCCCTAATAATTATTACAGTTACACAGAATGATTAATGACGAATCAAATCCACACTCGGCCGCGCTAAGCTCGCCTAACAATACGCATATAGCAATCAACATGTGGCTTTAACGATATGTAGGGTTGTCAACTGAACACATTCTGAAGACAATATGATGATTTTTGAAGTGAAAAACTTATTTAATAATGTAGTGTGTGTATATCTTCATTTTCTGTATGATCGTATTGTATTTTTGTACGAGACGTGTTGAATTAATGTTTCTTTCTTTCTTTCGTTCTTTCTTTCTTTCTATCTTTAGGCGCGTTAGCACTTTTTGAGTGAACGAAAATCATGGAGTTCGCGTCATCGTCACCGAACGCTTTCCATTTAAAAATAATAATCTAATAGCTCGACGATACAATTCACAAGTTACTTAGTTTTCACTTCCATCGGCAGTCCCCAAAGACAGCCCAGCATGTTTTTTTATTTTTTTCTTTCCATCTTTCACAATAGGCAACAAACCCTGTGTGGCCGAGATCTATACAAATATACAATTAACGGACACAAACTACACCCAGACTCGGGACAACTATCTATGGATCACATAATTTTTTAACCCCTCACACGCAGTGGTAAATGACGAGGTAACCACTTAAGCTACTGACCAACCGTGCAGTCAAAAGTTACAAAGTCGGGTCGTACTTTTTTACAGGCACAAAAGTAGCATAGTAGCATACGCCTGCTTTATGGTAAGCAATTGTCCTCCGCGACACAGAGCTTGTTCTCTAGTGCGGGAGTTGTTTTATTAACAAAAAAAATACCATAACCCCACGGACGTTTGCACAACATTTTACCCAGAAATAAACAACACACAATGATTTACATATCTTGCCGTGCATGAATAGGTATAGAAGTTAAGAAAACCATAATTTTATTAAATAACTTTTTTTAATCTCTGGTCAGTAACCAAGTTATGCTAGTAAATCGTATTTCCTGCGTCCATCGGCTACGCCGCGGTAACTACTTAGTATCATCCGGGCCGTACGATTGTGTGCCACTAAAAAAAATACTAGCTGTTGCCCGCGACTCCGCCCGCGGGGGTGTCGATTATCGCTGCAAAAAGTGGCCTATGTGTTATTCCAGACCATAATCTATCTGTGTGCCAAATTTCATCCAGATCCGTTCAGTAGTTTTTACGTGAAAGAGTAACAAACATCCATCCATCCATTCTCACAAACTTTCACATTTATAATATTAGTAAGGATAAAGGCGTAGGCTCATAGCCAGGTGCACTTGCTGTTCGGTAAACGATCCGCGGGTTAAGCAACTAAGGGAGCGGAAATTCTATAGATGTCCGTATAGTAGCATTGCATCTGGGCGTCTCTGTGCATCGAAGGGCACATTAAAGTCAACTGTTACAGTCGTTAGACCACGACAGAGGCCTGAATATGGGCGATCTAAATAACTGTCACCAGAGCCTTTAGACAAGAGGCATAAACGGTAGTCGAATCGAAAAGTCAAAAAAGAAAATGTATTGGATTTGACTTAATTTGACAATATAATGTCGTAAAATTACGTCAAATCCCATTTATTTGCTTTTTTGACTTTTCGATTCGACTACCGTTTATTGTTGTCTAGAGGGGCAGGTTGGTTACTAATCAAACGATAAGGAGAAAACTATAGTATAAAACAGATATAGATACATAAATTTATATATACAAAATTTAATTTTACAGCAACAAAATAGAATTACACAAACGCCAACCCTACCACCACCGTGTATTATAAATCATAATAATTAATTTCTCGCTTCATCGAATATTCACTGTGACGGTATGACAGCAATGAACTTCACATTAATTGTAATAAACCCTTTGATATGTTTAATTACATTCATTGACAATCGTTAATTTTGCTGGCTATTACAGTTTTTGTTATAAGTAAGGGTTGAGGTACAAATTGCCTTGCCGAATAGCATTTCTTTCTTCATAAAAAAGACTGGCTGTAGGGAATAATTTAGATCATGATTCTGATAGGGAAGTATCGTGTTCCGGCGGTTTTGTGGTGCCTTACGTGATGAACAAAAAATGCAGTGAATCGCAAAAACAAAAGAGGAATAGTGTGCCATATAAACGAGCATGCCTTACTGAGAAAGGACCTCCATCTTACAATATTAGACTACAACTAAATAAAAAAAAGAAAGAAAGAAATAAATATTATTTAATTTAATAATTTAATTTAATTGTGTTCCTCCCCTTCAAACTCCAGCTCTCACTAAAGTTTACATTGAGCAATCCCTCTATTAAGAACATACCTTTGTACTAACCTTTTTGAGGTAATTAATAAATATATTATTACTAGTGGACCCGCCCCGACTTCGTCCGGGTTGAACTATTTTCTGCGCAACTTTCTTTTTTTTACATAAGTACCTTCTCCTGACAATAACAAACACAACAAAAGAAGAATTACTGAAATCAGTCCAGCTGTTCACGCGTGATACCGTGACAAAAGGAAATAGGGATTCATTTTTATATATAAGCTAAAGATTATTATAATGTTGCAGGTATCCTTCGGGTCCACATCACCAGCACTGAGCGACCGGACGGAGTTCCCACTGTTCTGTCGCACCGTGGCTCCTGACTCCTCACACAATCCAGCTAGAATTGCTTTCATCAGGTATAATATTGAGTTCATTAAAATTACAACGTGATTATTACCAATTCAATTTTTTTTTTAAATTATGTGCGTACGACTACCGCTCATGTAAAAGTCTCTTTTTAAGAGAGATAGGGCATCGTATTAGCGAGCAAGCCCGACTGGGGAAGGACCTCCACCTAACAGAAGACCACAGCCAAATAACTACACACAGTGGTGTAGTTGTGTTCCTATGTGTGAGTACAGGTCCCCAGCGCTCATTTAGAAATGCATTTCAATAGAAACGTATTGTAGATACTCGTATATATTATGATATAAATATATGCTTTTAACCGCATCTGTTCGATATTTGGAGTCTATTTCAACTCCAAGTACAATCTGCTCCTAGAAATAGTCTTTGTTTGTTTGTTTTGTTTTATTTTAGTTTATTTTAAGTCTAATGTAATATTAAATTTATATTCTATTGTTATAATTACCAATGTTCCTATTAATGTTAATAATTCAATCTATTTAAACTTTATTATGTACCTACCAAAAACTTATATGTCTGGTGTAAACTGTGAATTTAAGTTGGTAATAAATAAATGATGAGCGACATTATATCGTAACCTTTTGTGTTACCGTAAAATCCCATACATTTTCTTTCTATTCGATTCGACTGCTGTTTATGCCACTTGGCTATGGGCTGGTAACCCTACTCGCATTATAAAGACCGATAGAATTTGAACTTTACTCGACTATTTTTTACTACTCATTCATTATAATGAGACCAATTACAAGTTTAAAACGGTAAGCCGTCAATAAAAGACCTCAGTAATTCACGTCGTTACCGCATTTTACCGCGTTTTTACCGCAAACGTAAAAGAAAAAAGAAACTATAAAAGGTACGCTTGTATATTGCTCTCATTAAAAATGTTCTGCCTTATAATGAAACTAATTAAGACGCTAGACATTTAGCAAATAAATTAAAATTTCGCGTAAATCATTCATTTTTATATATATACTAGTTGTTGCCCGCGGCTTCTCCCGCGTAGGTGTCGGTTATCGCGATAAAAAGCCTTTATGCTATTTTAGACTATAATCTATCTTTGTGCCAAATTTCCGCTAGATCTGTTCAGTAGTTTTTGCGTAAAAGAGTAACAAACATCTATACATTCTTACAAACTTTCGCGATTATAATATTAGTAAGGACGAATTATTTTAGGTAGTATACATATTTTTTAAAGACAACTCCCACACTAGGATACAAGCCCTGTGTTGTGGGGATTTTACATTTTTTTAATTTCGGTCGAGTAGTTTTTGAGTTAAATCGCAACAAACAAACAAAAAATCATTTCTTGTTCCTCTTATATTATTAGTTTAGACTAGCTGACCTGTGCCCACTTTGTTAGGCGGTAAACATTTTTACTTGTGATAAAATTATGAGTGTGGTTCAATTCATTTATTGCAGAACTGTGTACACAATAGGCGTTAGTGTAGATAAACAGTGTGGTTTCAACAGTCTACCCATGCCGGATATGCAATATTAATAAGTTTATATAATAAAATACAGTTATAACAGGCTTATTAAATAAAATTATTATATTAAGATTAATTATATCCATCTCAGCCATAAGACGTCCACTGCTGGACATAGGCCTCCCCCAAGGTTTTACACATAGTTCGGTCCTGAGCTGACCTTGTCCATCGGTTGCCCGCGATCTTTACCAGGTCGTTGGTCCACCTTGTTGAAAGCCTATTAATAATATGCATCTATTTATTTATTTTTTCAAAAAAATTATGCTGGCTATAAAATGCATTTGCTATCATTTCTTAAGGTCGTTTTTAAATACTATTACTGAGTACTAGTAATGAGTGCTAAGATTTATTTCACACCTAGGGTTTGACGCAATTAGTGCACTTCTCAACTTGTACACCATGCTCAAATGGTGAACTTAGCAACTAGTGCACTTCTCATATGGTACACTTCGCAACTGGTGCACTTCTCATATGGTACACTTCGCAACTGGTGCACTTCTTAATTGGTGCTCTTCGCAAAAGGAGCACTTTTTAAGATGAGTGGAGATATGGAAAAATTGACTAAAAAAAGAAAAAATCTTAGGTTACTACCTATTTGAAAGGTATTGTTTGATTGTATTTTTAAGAAAATTACCTACACAGAACCAAAAATTTTTTCCTTTTTTAGTCATTTTTTCCTACTGTGTTACCAATTTGCTTTCCCACTGGGCCACAACTCCGCTTCACTCATATTATGACGATAAAATATCGACATGTGTAAAGAAAAATGTCAAGTGTTTTCGTTATATATGTTACAGTAAAATATTTTAACCGGTTTAAAGTACTTTTGACTGCAAAAATCGGTCAAAAATACTTTTAATTAATGACACTACTTTTGACTGAGTAATATCGGTCAATAGTACTTTTAACTAAAACGGTGGGTTAAAAGTAGGTTAGGTTAAGTTAAAACTGCGATCCCCCTACATCTACGTTAGACACTGATATTTACGTACGAACAACAAAAATTTCATATTATATAAGTATAATATTTTTTTACAGTAATGTGGAGGACTATTATGACGCCTAAACTATTCCCTTTAATTTAAATAATTAGTTTTTCGTCTTTAGGTTTAGTGTTATAAGTTTTTAATTATTCTTCTCATAGTCTTTTCTGCAATAAATAACCCTTTTTTAAGTAAAAAAAAAAAAATAATAAGTACTTTTAACCAGCGCCATCTATTAAAAGTACTCTTAACTGATATTAAACGTACGGTCAAAAGTACTTTTCACCAACGTATTTTGTTAAAATTACTTGTGACAGATTTTTCAGTCAAAAGTACTATTGACTGGTTAAGAGTTTTGACTGTAACATACATATAAAGTTGTCAATAGTTTTGTGCTCTCGTGTCAAAAGTGTCGCGAACACTGATCGGAATGGAGAGAAATTGTTGGTTATTTCGATATAAAACTCGTTGGCGTTAGATTGCTTGTCGATATAACTCAATATTATTAAAGATAATAATATTTTTACTGTATCTATACTAATATTATATGTGTGAAAGTAAGTCTGTTTGATTGTTTGTTTGTTTTTTTACCTTTTCACGACTTATGGCTATTTAGACCTTAATTAAATTTAGCATGGAGATAGATGGTATACTCACTCAAAATTCATTTATTCATTTAGGTTACAAAGTAACACCTATGAAGGTCATTAATTATGCATAAGCCAGAAAGATGATGTCAGCTTAAATTTTCTACGGCTAGTTCGCTGACGTGGAGCCTTGAAAAGAACTAGCAAGAAACTCAGACCACTCTTTTTAATCGCCAGATAGTTACAATCTTTTGTAAAATACAAGTATGATAGCATGCAAGCTGATGCAGTCAAAACATGATACTTATTTTATTGATAAAATAGCTAATCGTACTTAGTGCTGGTCGTGCGAAAAACAAAATAAAAATAGTATAGTGAAAGTCTGCTTCAATTTACATATTATTGCTATTAAGGAATAAGGCAATATTTGAATAGTGTCAATTTTTATTAGAGAAATTAAACGTTTCACTACTATATAATCATTACTAATATTATAAACGCGAAAGTTTGTTAGTATGGTAGGATGGATGTTTGTTACTCTTTCACGTAAAAACCACTGAACGGATCGGGATGAAATTTAGCACAGAGATAGATTATGGGCTGGAATAACACATAGGCTAGTTTTTACAGCGATAACCGACATCAACGCGGGCGGAGCCGCGGGCAACAGCTAGTATTAAATATAATTATCCGTGCAAATGTGGGCAGCTTTCTTCCGTAGGTATAATTTATATTTCATTCGTAAAATATTAACTTACATAATCAAAGCTACACTGCAAAGCGGATTGGATTGCCTTAACATTTCGTAGCTTCCGTAGAGGCTCTACGAAACTACGTAGACTGTCTACGCTTGGGACTACGGCTAATTTATTTAATTTAGGGCTGCCACGTTTCTTGGTGGTTTAACTGCCATGGCCTGGCAGAGTAGTGCGTATGTATGCTAATATATATACTAGTAACTAGCAGCCCGCCCCGACTTCATAATAATATATATTATTTTATTATGCTTAGGTGGTAAACAAGCATACCTCCCGCCAGATGTTAAGCAGTTACCGTAGCCTATGGACGCTTGTTAAACCAGAGCTATCACTTGCGTGTTATTCGAATATTTTTTTTATACCAGGGCTCTAAGATAGGGTATGCTAATTTGCCACTCGAAAAAATAATAACAATTGAACCTACTACTACGGTACTGGACTATGGTATACCTGTACGTACTAGGGATACTAAAACTTATTTCGTATTTTGCCCACTTTAAAAATCAATACTTTTTTAGCGCTAGCTAACTTCGACAATGTGTTTTTTTTTCTTATGAAAATTGTTTATTTTGGGCCCCTTACCTCTTCGATCTCCAGCATCCACAAGGGAGTGTAATAGCTCACTTTGAGATAGACTGGTATATACAATAGGAACTATTTCTAATTAGGAATTATCCTTCGCTGTTGAAAGGAATGTTAACTATGTATTTAATATGAATACACACATGAATATTCAGAGTTACATGATGTGGGTTCGAACCCAAAACCTCTGACAGATAGTCTAACAGACTCGCAATTACTTACAGGTTCTTACAGGTCGCCAGCGCTCATGGAGGGATGCGTTTTGAAAGAAACGTATTCCTATCCTAGGGTTACTTCCATCTTAAAGCCCTAGTGTAAAAAAATGGGTTGGCAACACGCAAGTGAAACCTCTGGTAATGCAAGCGTCTATAGGCTACGGATACTGCTTAACATCAGGTGGGCCGTATGCTTGTTTGCCACCCAAGTAGTATTAAAAAAAATAAAAAAATAAAAAAGTGATACCTCTGGTAATGCAAGCGTCCATAGGCTATGGTTACTGCCTAACACAAAAAATGTATTAAAAAATATTGTGTCTTGGGCGCCGTTGGAATCATTCAGTCGTAAAAATTACATAATATTAATATTATATTCTATTATTATATAGTTATAAACTACATATTATTAAAATTATTCAAATAACAACATAAAATACATGATTCAACATTAAACCTTTTTTTTTGGTTTAGAAGTAACTGTAAGTTGATGTTAACCAGTTACTAAGCCTATGAAAGCTTACAGCACCAGCCTCTAGACATATGGCATAAACTGTAGTCGAATCAAATAGAAAAGAAAGCAAATGTATGTTTGACGTAATTTTACGACATTATCATCATCATCATCAGCCTATCGCAGCATAGTCCACTGCTGGACATAGGCCTCTCCAAGTCCACGCCACCTGGCACGGCTTCCGTGGCTTCCCGCATCCAGCTACTCCCAGTATAGTACGATATTATATCATAAACTTATACCCATTCATTTGTATTCGATTCGACTACTGCTTATACCACTTGTCTAAAAGAGCATGGGTATCCCATATATTTAAATTACCAAATTATTTATTACTAGCTGTTTCCCGCGGCTCCGCCCGCGTGAATGTCGGTTATCGCTGTAAAAAGTAGCCTATGTGTTATTCCAGACCATAATCTATCTCTATGCCAAATATCATCCAGATGCGTTCAGTAATTTTTACGTGAAAGAGTAACAAACGTCCATCCATCCATACTCACAAATTTTCACATTTATAATATTAGTAAGGATAATTACAATATTATCATTCTTCTCCACCAGACAATTTGGATGGGACACAGTGACGGCGTTCTCACAAAATGAAGAGATCTACTCCCTGGCGGTGAACGAGCTGGTGACACAGCTGGAGGCTGCCAACATCACGTGCGCTGCCTCTATCACCTTCGCTGAGTCTGACTTCAAGGAACAACTGCAGCAACTAAAGGTATAGTTCCTCATTACTTAAATCATCCTCTACTGTACGGTTCCAGAAAAACTTACGATTTAAACTGATATTTTACTCTTTATTTTTTTAAAAGACAACTACCTGCACTAGATAGCAAGCTCAGTGTCGCGGAGGACTTCACAAATATACAATTAACGGACACAAATTAAACTCAGACTCAGAACAACTCTTTGTGGGTCACACAAAGTTTTGTCTTGTGTGGGAATCGAACCCACGGCGCATACTGCGACCACTGAATCACCAAATCAGTCTATGTTGTGCGTCTACCTACATTATGTTATGTCATGTACTATGTGCATGACATAACATAATGTAGTGAGGGTTCTTCAAAAAAACATATGTCTGGGTGTACTTTGTGTGCGAAACAAGGCTCGCAATACATTTGCAATCGAACAGCAATTTTTTGCTCAAATTTCGCTATGGTTTGATTTGTGTTAGTCCGTAATACCACTGCCGGTTACCGGCCAAAAGGAACATTGTATACTGAATGTCTTACAAAGATTAATCCATAAAAGCCATTTAAAAACTAAATTTGAACACGTAACCTTATTCTAGACAATTCGATAAGTACCTCTTAAGCCTCGTATTCATGGTAAACATGTGTTTAGCAACATGGTTGCATAAACATGTTGCCGAATTGCTGTCAACATATTGCGGGCAACACTTGTGTTGCGGAGTTGATGCCATGTTGCAGAGTTGACGCTCGGTGACCGAAAACATCAGTTTATCAACAAATGTTGACGTGTGTGGACGTGTTTGCAACTGTTTATAAACATAAAACAACGATAAAATTATGCATTTACAGAAAACACAACAACACTACTTCCTCGGGCAACATTTTGTTTGTGTAGACAACTTATATTGATTTATGTTTCCAGCAGCATTATATTTCTATTGTATATCATTGTATTATATATTTGATTGTTTTATATTATATATTATTTTTTTAACAAAATATAGGCGGCATAATATCCGTGCGTCATTAAGGTCACTTAATGAAAAACAGCGCTGCAATACCGTGTTGGCGATATTGCAGCACATAGCTGATTGAGTGTCCTTATTTGTCATAGCATAATTAATCTGTTTTTATCCTATAAGCTTGCTATTGTATGCTATTACAATAAAAAGTTTTTCTTTCTTTCTTTCATTCTCGCCGTTCATCAACAACGTTGATCAACTGTTGCTAAACAAATGTTTACCATAAATACCGAGCTTCATACGTACACGTTCGGCTTCAATATATCTTCGTTTAGTTAACAAAGGACACATTGGAACAGGATTCCTATTCGACCGAACAAATCAATCTGTATGAACAGATAGTGACAACATGGACATGGACACAAATGCCCAATCTACTGTGAGAGCTCTCTAACTAAATTTAATCCTCTTATAAAGACAACATTGTAATTTACGGATACTCTGCTACACTCTTCTGAATCTATATTTTTTTTATACTTTTTGGACGGCATATAAGCATACGACCCGCCTGATGATAAGAAATTACCGTAGCCCAAGGACATGTGAGGTATCCACATGCGTGTTGCCAACCCATTTTTTATACCAGGACTTTAAGAATACGTTTTTTTCGAAACGCATCCCTAAATGAGCGCTGGAGACCTGACTCACAGACAGAAACACAACTACACCGCTGTGTGCAGTTATTTGGCTGTGGTCTTCCTTAAGGTGGAAGTTCTTCCCCAGTCGGGCTTGCTCGCTAATATGATGTAAAGTCAGCATTTTTTTTGCTGACTTTCTGACAATCCATCACAAAACCCTGGTGTATTTTTACGTAGGCAACACGCATGTGATACGTCTCTAGTACTGCGTCCATAGGTTATGGTAACTGCTTATGTACGTATGCTTGCTTGCCACCTTTGTAATAATAAAAAAAAAATGCTATAAACTTGCAATGTGGTGAGTAGATCGATTTAATAAACCATCTGTATTAAATAAGTCATCTGTAGGTAATAGTCCGTGTGGTGACGGCTTAAGAATACAAATGTCACCACCCCGTTCCATCCCGTGGGTGTCGTAAGAGTCGACTAAGGGAGTAAGGCAGACAATATCTACTGCAAGAGTGGGAAAACTCGAAACAAAACCCTATACCAACTTGTCTGGCCAGCGTGGTGTAGTAGGCTAATATACCTCCAAATGTATAGAGGCGACCCGTGCCCAGTAGTGGGACGTTTATGGGTTGAAGTGTGTGATGATTGATGATTAAATAAGCTTTCAAATAAAAAATAATCTACATTATGCAAGAACCATGCGTTAATCTATTATATAGACAAGGTGATAAATGTGAACATTTTACTACATTTGTATTTAAATACTTCAGATAACAATTAAAATATAGACGCCACATAAATCTAGACTGTTCTTTTTAATCTAGACCCAGGCTTATTAATCCTGATTGATTGCGACATCACATACACGATTTACCTAACAAGATTTAAACTGGATCGTTTATTTTATCGTTGTATGAAGAAAATAGTCTGTCGCTAATAATTTGCGACGGTTTATTTGACTTTTGTTTATTAAAAGACTTTTTAAATATACAATTAGTGGCGCGTACTATTTACTCTACGGGAACAATGTTTTGTTCGGCATTATAAGTTTATGTGCTATTTGTAGACTACTAGCTGTTGCCCGCGGCTCCGCCCGCGTCAATTCGTTATCGCTGTAAAAATTAGCCTATGTGTTATTCCAGACCATAATCTATCTCTGTGTCAACTTTCATCCAGATCCGTTCAGTAGTTTTTACGTGAAAGAGTAACAAACATCCATCCATCCATTCATCCATACTTTGACATTTATAATATTAGTAAGGATAATCTATCTCTGTGCTAAATTTCAAACAGATTCGTTCAGTCGTTCTGGCGTGATAGAGTTACAAACATCCATACATCCATCCGTTCATTCTAGTATAAGTAGAGATTATAATATAGTGCGAACCGGGGATCGAACTCGGGACCGCAAACAGTCGTATGCAAAATAAGCCAGAAACCCAGATCTTTACAAACATTTCCTTAGACCATAACTATGTAATTAACTTTGAGTTAATTTACACCAATGTAGTTTCCTTGACTTTGCTTTCAGACGCCTTTGACTGGTTTAAAACATTTCACTTTATAAATTACTTGCGGCACGTGCCGGTTTCGCACGGGTAATCCCTATTTTTTTATTGATATTGTGCGCAGCTTTTTGATTAAAGAAACATTACCAATTAATGTGACGTCAGTAAAACCATCCTACTTATATTATAAATAAGAGAGTTTGTAAGGATGTGTTTGTTACTCTTTCACGTAAAAACTATTAAACAGATCTGCATGAAATGTAGCATAGAGATAGATTATAGTCTGAACTCAAACTCAAAATTAATTTATTCATTTAGATTACAAAGTAACACTTATGAAGGTCATAAGCCAGAAAGATGATGTCAGCAAAATTTTCCTATGGCTAGTTTGTTGACGTGGAGCCTTGTGAAGAAATAGCAAGAAACTCAGGTCATCTGAAATAGCAAATAGGATTTTTTTTATTGCGATAACCGACATCCGGACGGAGCTGCGGGCAACAGATAGTAATCTATAATTTAAATTCTATAAAACGTACTTCTGTCGCCATCAAAGTGGAAGTCGAATTTTATGCATTAAAGCTAAGTCAAATACAACCTTTATAACCTGGCTTCCAAGGTTCATTACAGCTGAAAGGGATCTTTACAAATTTAGCTATGAAAGTAAGTGGCTCGCCCTTTCTTTAATACCTTTCTTCAAGAAGAAAGTGCCTTACTTTTTATATAGTTTTGTGCTAATGCTCCATTTGGGGTAATGTTAATGGATGGGCAATTGTGTTGATGTAAAAGCAAAATATGGATAGGTTTAAGAGGACGAGTGTGGTTCCATATAAGCGAGCAAACGCGATCAGGGAAGGACCTTTACCTAACAGAAGACCACAGCTGACTCCACACTATGTTTTAGTTGCGATTTTATTAATACTGCTGGCCTGCCCAACTTCGCCCGGATTAAACTATTTTTAGCTCAACTTTTCTTTTTTTTTACATAAGAACCTTCTCCTGACAATAACGAACATAGCAAAAAATCAATGAGTGAAATCGGTTCAGCTGTTCTCGAGATTTGCGCTTAGCAACACATTCAGCGATTCATTTTTATATCTTCTATACTAATATTATAAAGCTGAAGAGTTTGTTTGGTTGAACGCGCTAATCTCAAAAGTACTGGTTCGAGTAGAAACAATCTTTTTTTGTTGAAAAGTACATTTATCCAGTAAGGCTATAGGCTATTTAACATCACGCTATGATCAATAAGAGCGGAGCAGTAGTGAGATATGTTGCAAAATCGGGGAAATGTACGTTCCAAATTACCACGCGGACGAAGTCGCGGGCGGCCCTAGTTATAGAAGATTTGGGTAGCAAACAAGCATAAGACCCTCCTGTCTCTGCCTACCACAGTGGGAGACGGACGTGATGATATATATGTATGTATGTAAAAAACTCTCAGTAGTGTTAATACACAAGAGTATACACAGCCAATATTAGTTTGAAGCCAATATAATTTATCAAACTTAGTTGATTACAAGTCGCGCCCAGAACTTGGAGTAAATCAATCATGAAGTTCCGTCTATACTTACTAATAGTTTCTAATAGGCGCTCATAGCTAGGTGCACTTGCTGTTCAGTAAACGGCGGGTTAAGCAATCAAGGGCGCAGTAACCCTATAGATGGGTGACCGAATAGTGGTTTTTCCGTATCCGTGCTTCGAAGGCCACGTTAATAGTAGGTCCCGACTGTAAACAGTCGTTATATCACGACAGAGGCCTAATTCTGTCACCAGGTTGGCTACTAACCAAACGATAAGAAGAAGAAGAATAGTTTCTATTATGGCTTGAATGGAACCAACCTGTTGGGACTTTCAAAGAGTATGAACTTCGCGGCGGGTCTCTAAACACCTGTCAAGACTAAAGACACCCGTCTTCCTAATTTCGCATTGTAGGAAAATATGTATGACACCGTTTTGGTACCTATATTAAAGAGTGAGTCTATATCAGGCACAATCCCAGAACCAACAGTAGAAAATCTCAATAACACTTTGCTCGACCCAGTAATCGAACCCTCTCACGGTCAGCCGAAAAAATACGCACAAGCTTAATCCGCAAGATCAACGAGGGAATTATTATGTCCTAACTCAAACTCAAACTCAAAGTCATTTATTCATTTAGATCAAATACATGATACTTATGAACGTCAAAATAAACAAAAGTCAGCATATTTTTTCCTACGGCCAATTCGCTGACATGGGTAGGGCCTAGAGAAGAATTGGCAAGAAACTCTGGCTACTCTTTTTAATCGCCAAGGTATAATATTTACAATTTCGTATGAGTTACAATTTGAAGAGGGTACCAAAAAGGTTCGAAACCAACACACCATACCAAAAAAAGAAATTTAAAATTAAGAGATTAAAGTAAACAACGTATCAATTACACAATCACAATTTGGTATCTATCAGTATGGTAATGAGGCATCGTCTCTTTTTGTACATATAAAAGCATAAGGTGATCACATTGTACACTAAGTGAAATAAACTAAATCATTTAAGGATAGATGAGTACTACTGAGATAGATGATAACTGAGTAGTTCAGCAGGACCTGATAATGTTCCATCTTCCATACTTAAATATTCTAATAAATCCTTTATAAAACCTCTTACTTACTTATTCAATTTAGTTCTAAGTACCGGCAAGTATCCGTCTCAATGGAAAATTTCCAGAGTAACTCCTATACCAAAGAAAGGTATAAAAACAACTGTTGAGGATTATCGACCTATAGCAATTCTTTCATCTCCTGCAAAAGTTTTCGAGCACATTTTACACAATGAAATTAATAGACAAGTCAATAGCTTTTTATGTAACGAACAACATGGCTTTCGAACTAAAAGATCTGTTAATACTAACTTAATTACACTAACTGATTATATTTCTGCACGTTTAGATCAAGGTCGACAGGTTGATGTATTATATTTTGATTTCCAAAAGGCTTTCGATAGAGTCAATAATGATATTTTAATACGCAAACTAAGTGCCATGGGATTTGCTCCTAAACTGCTTTTCTTAATATCTGACTATCTCTGTGATCGACAGCAGTATGTGCGACTAGGATTATACAATTCACGTTCATATCACACGCGTTCTGGGGTAAATCAGGGTTCAATACTCGGACCTCTATTATTTTTGATAATGATAAATGATTAACCACAAGTCTTACGACATTCTAAATGTCTACTCTATGCTGATGATCTGAAGCTGTATTCAGAAATAGAATCACAATCAGACTGTATAGCACTACAGCAGGATATTGATGCCCTAATGGAATGGTCTGTCACAAATGAAATGAACTTTAATCCATCCAAATGCTGCATTTTGAGTTTTGGTCGAATGCGAAACCCCTTAAATTTCAAGTATTACATAAATGGAACGGAAATAGCTAGAGTTAAAGCAATAAAAGATCTCGGTGTAACATTCGACTACAAACTCACTTTTCACGAGCACATTATATCCCTAGCCAAGGAATCATTCCGCCGACTGGGGTTTGTGCTGCGAAACTGCCGTGAATTCAAGAACCACGAAGTTTACACTCTTCTATTCCATACTCTTGTTAGAAGTAAGCTTGAGTGCAGTTCTTGTATATGGAACCCTCATGAAAAATTGTATGCGCTGATGTTGGAAAAAGTTCAGAAGGCATTTCTACGATATTTATACAAATGTAAATATGGGTACTACCCTTACATGTATCCAACGAAATTTTTATTAGGTTGCCTGGGATTTGAATCACTGCAGGTTAGGCGAACTTATGATCAACTCACGACCGCATGTAAAATCTTACATGGGGCTATAGATGCACCTGGTTTGCATGAGGAGCTGTGTAAATTTTTTGTGCCTAACAATTACAACAGAGCGAGGCGACATTCTTTATTTGCGGTGGCGCACTGTCGAACGGTGGCGCGGTCGATGTCTCCCATACCGCGCATGTTAAAGGGTCTCAACGCGCTTCTGGAGTCAACTTGTGGACTAGATTTGTTTGCTGATGAATGGAAGATGATTTTGTCGGAATGTATGAGGTTTTGTGAGATGACAGAATGAAAGGTATTTTTCTATTTCTTATTAATCAGTGTAATTGATGTTTTTGTCGTTCTGATTATATATATATAAATAAAATAAAAATTATACAACTTTAAATAATTGTAGACGTAGGAAGAAAGACATATGCTACTTATATTAGAAATGTGATAGTTTGAGAGAAGAATAACAAACATCCATAATTATATTTGTTTCTCTTTCACGTAAGAACAACTGAGCGGATTTGGATGCAATTTGTTGTGTAAAAAAGACAACTCTATCAACCAGAGAACAAGCTCTGTGCCGCGGGGGACTTTACAAACATACAATTAACGGACACAAATTACACCCAGACACAGAATTTGGCATAGATATAGATTATATAGTCTGGAATAGCGAATATGCTACTTTTTATCGCGTTATCTGACATCCACGCGGGTCCACTGCGGGCAAGAGCTAATAATTACATACACATTTGCTAGGTAACCTCTTCTAATACCATTAATACGCTGTTCTAATACCCATTATAACGAAAACCTAGAATCGAATTACTTTACAAAGTTCTTAATATAAGTATATTCACAGTGAATAAACAAACAATAAATCAACTGAAGCTCGAATTGAACGATTTTTCAATGTCAGCCTTTAAAAACTAAGGAATATATTTCGCTCTGTCTATTTCACTGAGCCACAATGGTAGAAAATTGGTAAATTTTCAAGATAAATCGTCTGTGTCATTGGCTTGTAAAAAATATAGCGGTTTGAGTACGAAAAAGGAAAAGGTATATTTATCTTTTGAATGATTTTTATCGTTACACAGGTGAGTCAGAATATTTAATCCTGAAAGAAAATGCCTTAAATTTTGAAGATATCAAGAAAAAAGAGCATTGATATTGTTTTTTTATTTTGATACACATTTGACGTGAATGATGCCTCTGGTATTGCAAGCGGTTTTATCGCGGTACAGAGATTAGTAAGCCTGTCTTCTAAAATTCAGTTTTGTGTACAAGCCTATAGCAGGCCTCCGTCACTCCATGTACTTGCGCGCTATAATTACCTACGGCTCGTCGTACCGGCGACGGACCAAATTCAATGCGGTTTTCGCAAGCGAAGCGCACGCACGTTGTTCAATTCTAATCGTTCTATTAATTTTTTCTACACTAAAAATTAATAACCGAGAATTTAGAAAGGATAAGAAATTTATATAAAAATAAAACTCGTAACTTTTAAAGATTTTTTTATTTTACCTACATACTGACCTATATAATTATGTTTTAGATGTATTGCACAGTCAACAATTTTAAACTACCACCTATAGTCAGAACATATTCACAGTTCTCAATAAAATAGGCACAAATAGTTATTTATGTTAATTTAATTTTATCAAAGAGGCAGCCCCGCGATTGCTGTGGGATCGCGCAGTGCGAAGCAATCACAACTGTACGCTTGGGCATTTAGGCACATTTTAGCATGCAGCGGTTGCTGATGCGACAGAGTAGGCTATTATAGCAGAAGGTATTGGTAATTTTCTTCTGAGTGAAGTATCTGTTACGTAGTAACTATTTAGTAATCTGTGCCTATCTTTAAATTTAAAAAAATAATTGGAAAAAATTTAATCCGACTTAAAAACACAAAAAGCTAAAAATACCTGAATACAGATTGAAGTTGGTGCTAGATTCATCCTGTCACCTAATATAAAGCTTGGCACCGACTTTAATATGATTTCAGTTATTTTTAGCTTTTTGAAGTCGGTTTAGTTTTTTTTTTCTAAAAACTTTATATTTTAAAATAAAAGTAAAATATATATTATGTAAAACATTGTAAGGCCTATAACATTTGAGGGTTGCCCTCGATTTCCCTGGGATTCCATCATCAGATCCTGACAATGGGACCACCTCTAGAGTATACTCTTTCAAATAAAAAAAGAATTTTGAGAATCGGTCCAAAAATTGAGGAGATACATCAATTTAAAAAAAACATACAGTCGAACATAGAACATCCTCCTTTTTTGAAGTCGGTTAAAAAATGACCAAAGCAAAATTAGTTAACCGTAGCTTGTCTAAAAAGGAACATTGTTTTGATACCACAATACAAAAGTTGTAACAACTTCGGCCACAACAATACACCATTTTGAAATAACTCCTGAAAGCATTGAGGAATTAATAAATCAAAATTAATTAATGTAATGTTTTCAGCTTTTAGTTCTAATGTATATTAATTGTTGTTGGAACTTATTTACGAAGAGAAAACTATTAAAATTAAATATTTTTGCCGTCAATAGAAACTAAATAAATATATACTAAATAAATACTGTAAAAGATCTTGGTTTGCACCTTGACGCCAACCTTGATTGGAAGACTCAGACAGCGAACATTAGCCGAAATGTGACCAATACACTGCGAGCTCTCTACCGCTTAAAGAACTTCCTCCCACCTGAGACCAAAACGATGCTGGTGCAAACTTTAATATTCCCTGTTATCGATTATGGTGACGTGTGCTACCTCGACCTAAATGCAGATCTACTCGATAAACTGCTGATAACTGACCGCCTTCTCAACAATTGCATTAGATTCATTTTCAATCTACGTAAGTATGATCATGTGTCGACATTTCGCTCCCAACTACAATGGCTCCCTATCCGTCAGCGACGTAGCTGGCGTGCACTATCTATGCTTTACTCTCTTCTTAACTCTCCCAATGCGCCTACGTATTTAACTCCTCATTTCCAATATCTTTGCAGCACTCATCACAAAAACTTACGTTCTTCTAACAACCTTCTTCTTTTTTGTCCTCATCACAACTCAAGTCTAGTTCATTCTTCCTTCTATATTCAATCTATTCTTCTTTGGAATGCACTCCCTCTCGAAATCAGGATGTCAACTAACCGAGACACCTTTAAGGCTAGAGTACGGCAGCTGTATAGCAAATATTTGGCAGAATCATCACAACATTCATAATATACTTATATTATTTATTTTAAGTATTGTATTGTTATATAATATATGTGTATCATGTATGTATGTCTATTATTTTATATTATATGTGTATAATATGACATTTATTATTGTAATATTATTGTTTTGTTTAGTTCTACGGTTTATGCATCTACCTAGTATTCTCTCTGCATCACCCAAAGGTTGACTGGTAGAGAATGCCTTTGGCATTAAAACTTTTGCACAAAAAAAAGTGTACAAAGGCGGACTGCCTTTGTACACTTTTTTTTGTGCAAAAGTTTTTAAATAAAAAAAATAAAAATAAATAAATAACTTCATTTTATCTAATACTGTCTACGTTTTGCATTATTAATCGTATTCGTATATTCTTTAATAGACTGGTAATATATACATATGTAAATAACTAGCTGACCCAGCAAACGTTGTTTTGCTACTAAAATAGTAATATCGCTATTAAAAAATAGGGGTTAATCGAATAGGCGTGAAAATTAAAGATTGTATGTATTTTCTAATGCTTAATCATAAAAAAATAAAAATAAAAATTTGTCTAAAAAATTTAATAAAAAATTTAGGGGTGGACCACCCTTAACATTAAGGGGGATGAAAAATAGATGTTGTCCGATTCTCAGACCTACCCAATATGCACAGAAAATTTCACGATAATCGGCCGAGCCGTTTCACAGAAGTTCAATAACGTACACCGTGACACGAGAATTTTATATATTAGACTAGCTGACCCAGCAAACGTTAGTAAACTTATGTAAAGATAGGCTGCATCATTGAATTGGTATATTACTGTTAGAATGATGCAGCGAGTGGTACCTAAATAAATAAATAAAATTATTGGGGTTCGAGTTTATAAAAATATAAAATTATATTTGATTTCAGGAGCTGGATACCCGTATCATCATTGGCAGTTTCTCACAAGAAATGATTCCGAAAATATTTTGTGAAGTAAGTCGTCAGTTCTAAAAACGCTTTCTGCGCATTTTTCAAGATGGCTGGTTCCTCATCGTAGTTTTGTAAAAAAAAACTGAATATTTGCAGGCATTCAGACTTGGCATGTTCGGCGCAGAATATGCGTGGCTAGTCTCAGGCATGCCACCTCGGATTAGGTCTGCAGGCCCATGTGCGCGGGCGCAACTAGCTCGAGCGTTAGAAGGGCTTGTCACTGTCACTGCGCACAGGGGCATTGTTGGTGACGTTGCTTCTTACTCCGGATTGGTAAGTGAATTTAACAGTTTTTCTAAAGTAGCACAAGAATATATACTGTTATGTGGTGGGATGGTGGAAACTACTATAATACTAATACAAGTACATTTTAAAGAAAATTAAAAGCTATTACAAAAGAATCTAGTGTCCATATGAAGTCTTATTCGTACAAAAAAAAAAACACTTTGCTTGAGCTAAGCGCCGAGCAGAGAGATATCATTTTGTATCTAATATATACTTTCTCATCTATCTACCAACCCATCCACAAGTAGCAGTTTTGCTGGACCCGTCTGTGGTATTCAAAGACTTAAAAGGGACCACCATATTTGATTGGTAGGAGCGGCGCTGGCTTCCCCACCTAAAAAGCCCTATGATATCATCATCATGATAGGTGTGATGATATTCACTTATGGTCTAACGACCGATTACAGATAACTAAAAAAAAAAAGAAAAATGTACCTACCATTCATCATAGTCACCTCAGCCAAAAGACGTCCACTGCTGGACACAGCACTGCTTCTGAGCCGCTCTTACCATTATCAACTCATAAATCTAATATTCGTAGACATGTTTCTAAGTACTTTAGCTAATTTATATCCTGCTACTAAAACCATGTAGTAAATATCATAAAACATAGCTCAGATCTTTTATGTATTAGCTAGTATGAGTATGTTGCTGGAAAATAAATCTGGACGCCATCTATTTGAACTGTCTCTCTGCGCATCATGATACAATATTCATTTCTTGCTTTTAAGAAATATGTCATGTACGACGAAGGATTTAAGTCTAAACTATTTGTAGTCTTACAATTCGTAGTAAGCAATGTTGTTAAATTGTTTTTACGCAAGTGGCATGAGCGCTTGCTTGAAGAAATCCATATTTTTTAATAAGAAATGCTTATGATGCGGTTTCTCCTGAATGAAAAGAGAAGGGCTAAAGTATAAGATTTTCTTTGTGTGAAGAGCACGGTTTTTTATTCCGTGTCTTGGTGTAATGTATAATATATTATGTATGTAATTAGATATATATAAGTATGTTTATCAGTTGTCTAATTACCATAGTACAGGCTCTGCCTAGTTTGGGGTCGATAGCAGTGCGTAAGTTGTCAGAAAATTATTATACGTACGTATACTGTTTCAGACAAATGAAATGTTCCACCGAGAGATGGAGGCAGCAGGTGTTCCAGTATCTCCTTTCGCTCCTCAAACTTACGATGCTGTTTGGGCGATGGCCTTAGCTCTTAGTAATGCGGAACAGCTCTGGAGAAGTATAGGCAACAAGAGGAACAATGGAACAAACATCATAAGATTGGGACTCAGCCATTTCGATTACGACAGACAGGATATGGCGAAGGAGTTTCTGGATCAGCTCGCGAATCTTAGTTTTGTTGGAGTATCGGTAAATTAAAATTATATTATTCTTAAATCCAGTGCCGGCTTTATCACTACCATCGCCCTTGAGTGAAGATCTGCGACCCACCCTCCCCCCTTTACCCGAATTGAATTTGGTAGGTTTTGATTTACTTTTGTCTTGATCGTTTTTTGTTCTTGGTCTTGACCAAACTTATAGAGGCACCAGATAAAGGGGTCCCTTCATGCCTGGCCGCCTCTTCCTAAAAGCCGGCACTGCTTAAATTGTTTTAAATATTCAATTTATAATAGACTCTCAGGCCGATTTCGGTCAAGGCGGCCAAACTCTATGGCTAATAGGTAACCGCTCGGGATATATTATAGTTCTCAATAGCATTGAGATACTTACACATTTTACTCCTTCAATCTTATAGTCCGATGGAACTACAACATGACACGACTGGAGAGGGGAGAGAGCGAGAGAGAGAATGGAGGCGTCATATTGTGTTTTTAGAAAACGGTCACATAGATACTAACTTGCCTGATTTGATTTCGTGAAAAGAGCTCTATCTTAGCATAACCTACAGTTTTTAAAAGCTAGGAAGCTGATTCTAATACTTAGGGTACTTATTTTGTAGTCACAAAAAGCCCCAAAATACCTAAAATTAATAATCACACGACTTTCAGGGTCCTGTATCATTTAATGGAGCCGATAGAATAGGCACTTCAGCGTTCTACCAAATTCAAGGTAATTATACTAAATTATGAATTGATAACTTTCCTCCTTAGCTTTCGAACTCGATACACTGTCATACCACGGCCACGTATGGATATTTGTTACTCCTTAACGCAAAATCTACTGAACTTAGTTTTTTCCATCAGAATAGCACAGACTATATAACCGTGCCGACAGAAGTGAAAACACTAGACAAAACAGTTGTTTTAAATTGTATAGCATTAAATGTTTTTTTTATTTACCTAGACGCGTTCGCGGTCTGCTGAATATACATGCATTTATTTCGCCTCTTTGCCTTAATAACGTGACAGTCGAAAAAGATTTTTTGGATATGTCAAGCTGCGTTTCGTAACGGTGTCGCGAATCCAGAGATTTTATCTCATCTAAAAATATAACGGTACGCATATTTAAAAAAAATAAGTTTTCACTTAAATTATAAAAAATAATGCTATATATAATTTCAAGGAGAAATTCTTCATTACTATTTTATTAGTTTCCCCACAATATTACTTCACCTGATTTAAAATAACGACTTTTTTTCACCGTTGTTTTACAAGCCGAAATGTTGGTTCTAAAATAATGTACATTGAATAAAACTAAACAAGCTAGCAAATTGCAACCTTAACTTTAAAGATATAAGGTTTTTTATCGTCAGATCTCAATAGTCACAAAGTTCTCACACTTATTTATCACTTGCCACATAAACATTGACGACACGTGCGACAGACATTTACCATCACCACGCGCCATTTTATTTAGGTACCCGCATGACAATTTATACCAATGGCTGCAAAGAATACAGCCTTATATTACTTCCTTGCTCGTAAATTCTTATATCAACCGGTAGAAAAGGAGGGATATTATTTTAAACGGTGACAATTTGAATATCTGAACGACATAAATTCTTTTAAGCTGTTGTTCACTTAGTATACCTCTATATAGGTACCTACTATGTAGATCCAGGTCCTAATAGGTACTCCAGATTACGGCAAATAGTTGATATGACTGTTTCGACATGCAGTGTTGATAGAATGCAATATACATGTTTTTTATGTAAGCTATACTGATGCAGGTTTTAGAAATAAGTAGTCTATATTGAGCACTTAGATTGATAAATCTGAAAGACAAAATTATTTGTTTTGAATTTTTTATATCCTACTTTCTACTAATAATATAGGTAAACGCGAAAGTTTGTAAGAATGTATGTTTGTTACTCTTTCATGCAAAAACTACTGAATGGATCTGGATTAGATTTGGCATAAAGATAGATTATAGTCTGAAATAACACGTAGGCTCAAAAAATCTCTCGCTCCCGAGGGATTGTGCGCGCGGGCGAAGTCGTGGACGGAAGCTAGTATAGGTATATAACTGACCGTGGTTTCACTGAGGCCTGTTTAGAAAATCAGCGCTGCAGCATAAAATGCCGCAGCACAAAGCTGAGATTAGGACTCTTTCTGACATCGTACAGGATAATTTTTATGTTCTTATTCTTCATCTATTTTTTATCTTCGATCTGTTGTCCTGTGCATGTTCGAATAAATGCTTTTCTTTCTTATAACATTACCGTTTATACTCGTAATAACCAAGAACAATTTTTTAATTACTCTCTTTCTCCACATTATAGGAGGTCGTCCGAAAACAGTAGCCCTATATACTCACGGTAAAGAACTGTCTTGTGCAAAATGTACAAGGCCTCAATGGGCTGGTGGTATACCGGCCGCTAGAAGAGTCCTGGTCTTAAGGGTGGACTCCGTGTGGGCACCGGCAAGACTAGCAGTGGCGGCGGTAGCAGCTTTAGGAGTTGCGTTAGCGTTGGCGTTTCTGATATTCAATCTGCATTATAGCAAACGAAGGTAAGGACAGCCAGGCTTTTTTTTCCTTGAATATACACACCTTTTTGGTATAAGAATTATGGTTCTAAAGATACGACTCTTATTGCGTGCCTAGTGTTTTAGCTGACGAGGAATGTTCTATATTTCTTGAAATTTCTTTTTATGGCGCTACTCATGTCAAATTAACTAACTTCAGAATCATCGGTATAACAAACAAACATGGGGTATACAAAACGAATGGAGCTATAACAAAAAAAAACTAACTTCATTTTCTGGATTTAGGAAGAAGAGACAAATAACCTTTTTATTCTGGTAATGACTTCTCTAGAGCGAGAGTTAGTCATTAAGAGAGTAAACTTTTTCAGCCACTTAAATAAATATTTTTAAAGTTCACATAGCAAACATAGAACATCAACTTAATTTCTTAATAGCCCAAGAGCCAACGGTCGCCAGGCCTTTGTTAAAGTATAAAAGCTATAAGTTTCGTAATGTATGTGCCTAACAAAGGTAAGAACGATCCCTGACTCTGTCCCCGACGATACCCCGGTCGTGCCATGTAGCTTTTATACTTTAACGAAGGCCTGGCTCTTGCTCTATAATGCCCCTACTCAGCAGTTTGTATGAATAACCACACTTACCTTTCGAAATATAACATTTCAGATCTATAAAACTATCATCTCCTCGGCTGAACAACATGACATTGATAGGCTGTGTCCTGGTGTACACAGCAGTCGCACTGCTAGGCGTGGACAACGCGACGTTACCATCCTACGTGCCCTTCTCTGCTATGTGCACTGTGAGAACATTGACTTAATGCCTACTTTTTATACAACAGGTGGTAAACAAACATAAGGTAAGCAGTTACCGTAGCTTATGAATGCTTGCAATATCGGGAGTAAGTTTATTACCGCCCTAAAAAAAATACATCAGGGTTTTATGGAGTAGGTACCGATACCTGGGATAAGAAAACGATTCTTTTGAATCGCATCCCTGAATAAGCGCTGGAGACCTTAACGATTATGTGTCGTATTTGGGTGTGGTCTTCTCTAAGGTAAAAGTCCCTCTCCGGTTGGGCTTCCTCGTAAAGTACCTAAGGTAAGTTAAAATTTAACCAAATTTGCACGCCTTATGGGCAGGATATGCTGTAATAATATAATATTGTAACACCTGAACCAATACCATATTTGTGAGCAAATAAATAATTTGATTAGATTAGAAACGCTTTTATGTACTGAATAGTAATAAAAATATATGTTTTTTTTCTGAAGCATTATTTTAGATTATGTCTTTTTTGTTTTTTTCTTTTAATCCTGGAGTGGAAAAAGGGTTATGTTAGTCTATTCTAATATGTATTACTTATGATATAATTGCAGGGCAGAGTCTACATCTTATCAGCGGGTTTCTCATTGGCTTTTGGATCTATGTTCGCAAAAACATACCGAGTGCACAGGATATTTGTAAGGTAATTTAATTATTTAACTACCTTGCCTTTATTTATTGGCTTACAATGTTCGCATGTAGTTATCTGCTTCGAAAATTGCAAAACGTATTTTAACCGCTTTTTGGTATCCGATTGGCTGAAATTTGGTATACCTACCTTATATCAGTTGAGTGACAATGCAATAATATGGTACCGTGAAGCTAGTCTGATGATGCAGTTGGAAGGTGGCCATAGGAACTCCTCAACGAAACAAGATACCTCTATCGTGTTTAGACTCGTTAAATAATAAAAAGAAGAAATTCTAAAGGCATGTCAAAAAAAATAATATCCACCGACCCGTGTAGGTGAGTTAGTATTATATACAAGTCCGCGTGTGTGGATTATGGTCTAAGCCGTCTCAGATTAATAGAGGAGAGGAGACCCGTGTCCTGCAGTAGGACATATTATATGGGTGACTATTGTTGTTGTTGTTTACTTTTTTGTTTATACTACCAAGGTGGCACACAAGCATACGGCCCGCCTGATGGTAAGCAGTTACCGTAGCCTATGGACGTTTGCAACACCAGGGGTGTCACTCACGCCGACCCTTTAGAAACCTTATAACTCCTTTCTTGAAGAACCCCATGCTATAGTCTCTCCGGAAAACCTCAGCAGGGAGCTCATTCCACAACCTTATCGTACGTGGTAAGAGATTCCTCTGGAATCTTACAGTACGGCATGTTTGAGGTGCGAGGATGTGAGGATGAACTCCCTGGCGAGAGGTGCGTTGATAGAACGTGGGCATCATCTCGAACAATTCCTCAGAACACAGCCCATTGTACAGGCGGTAGAACACACACAAGGAGGCAACATTCATGTTCTCGATTTGGCAGAAACATCGGTATAACAAAACAGATGGAGTCATAACTACACAAAAAATGTTCTCGGTATTAAAATTACACTTTCATTTCAGCAACCGCAGTGGTGTCTGCAAAACCAAATTGCTTCAAGACACTCCGCTCATATCACTTGTGTGTGCGCTACTAGTGATCGACGGTATGATAGTCACTCTGTGGACTATGCTCGACCCTATGGAGAGACACTTGAAGAACTTGACGACGGAGATCAGCGCTACTGATCGAGGAGTCATCTATCAACCCCAGGTATGAAGCAAGGTGGTTACAAATTAGACGAGGTTACATGACGGTTACATTGTGGTTACATTTTATTTCGTTCATAACCTGGCGGGTTAAGCTACCAAGGGCGCGGTTACCTTATAGATGGGTGACCGCATAGTGGTATTTCATCTTAACGTCTGCGTGCTTCGAAGGGCACGTTAAAATTCGGTCCCGACTGTTAACAGTCGTTAGATCACGACAGAGGCCTAAAAATGGGCGATCTAAATAACTCTGTCACCAGGTTGGCCACTAATCAAACGATAAGAAGATGTCGTGTACTCAAGATGCAGCGAACAGCCATACCATTTTCGCTAGTGTACAATATTTGACTGGCCTGTTGGTCTAGTGGTTAGTGACTCTGACTGCTACGCCGGAGGTCGTGGGTTTGATTCCCACCCAGGACAAATCTTTGTGTGATGAGCACGATTGTTCTGTGTCTGTGGGTGGATGTGAATAAATGACTTTGAATTTATTGATACACAGGCCTCCTCCAAGAAGGAGGGGAAGCCTATGTCCAGTACTAGTAGTAAACATCTCATAGCTGAGATGGGTGGATAATTGATACGAGTAGAAAGTTTTATTGATTTGCACAAATTAAGACAACTCAAAATTTCATATCAAAGTTATCTACTAATCACTATATCTATACATGTGTATATCTAACCATGAAAGTGTACTTTTAGATAGAAGTCTGCAAATCCCAGAACACGACAGGCTGGCTATGTGCTCTTTATGCATACAAGGGTCTTCTCCTCATCGTCGGAGTATACATGGCTTGGGAGACCAGGAACGTCAAGATATCTGCCTTAAACGACTCCAAATACATCGGCATCAGTGTATACTCCGTGGTGATCACTAGCGCCAGTGTGGTCGTAATTGGAACTATAATTTCGGAGAGAGCCACACTGGCGTATATATCGATAACTAGTTTAATATTGATTACTACGACGTTCACGTTATGTTTGCTGTTCTTACCAAAGATTGTGGCCATTAGGACTAAAGGTGCGTACCTACCTTTAATATTTCTTTTTATTTTAATTAATATCTTCCCTTATCGACGCACGGACGTACAAAGCGACATGTCAAAAATGATGGTTTACAGGAGAGCAAAATAAAGTGCGGGTCGATAACTTGAATCTAATTATTCAATAAAAAAAATGGCAATTTCGACAGTAATGCTAGTAAATCGTATTTCCAGCATCCACAGGCTATGGTAACTACTTACCATCATCTAAACCGTACGATTGTGTGCCACTATAAAAATATAAACCCTCTCTCTCTCCTGATAGAGGAAAGGAGACCCGTGCTCAGCAGTGGGACATATATGGGTTGCTATTATTATATTATTATTTGACTGCCTCGGTAGTCCAGTGGCCGCAGTATGCGCTTGCTGTGCACGAGTTTGTGAGTTCGATTCCCACACAGGACAAAACTTTGTGTGACCCACGAAGAATTGTTCTGAGTCTGGGTGTAATTTGTGTCCGTTAATTGTATGTTTGTAAAGTCCACAGAGCTTGTTCTCTAGTGCGGGAGTTGTCTTTTTAAAAGAAAGAACTATACTTTACCGAGCAAAACACAATTACAACAATTTTATATTATAATCAAGACTCGCCTTTTTTTTTCAGCTGAAGACGACCCCGTAATACAAAGTTTAGGCCTAAGACTAGAGTGCAAAACAAGAAGATTTGTAACAGATGAAACGCAAGAACTGCACTTTAGAATAGAGATTCAGAACAAGGTGTATAAAAGAGAAGTGGCTGCGTTAGATAAGGAGATTGGGAGGCTTGAGAAACTGCTGGCTGAACCACTGGATTCTGGTAGTGGGTCTAGCGTGTCAATTGCTTTGCATAAAAGAGTAAGTACTTCAATTCTCTCCCTAGTATTTTTGTTATACTACTTGGGTGGCAAAGAAGCATACGGCCCGCCTGATGTTAAGCGGTTACCGTAGCCTAGGTACGCCCGCAACATCAGAGGTATCACTTGCGTGTTGCCGACCCTTTTCTTTACACCAGTGTTTTAAGATGGAGTATCCCTGTTATTGTAGGGAGAAGCAGATAGGAGCTATCTCTAGACTAATGTTTATCAAAATTAATCATGACTTTAACCAGCATAACGTAACAGATAAAATTACTATAGCATTATTTAATACATCGATGTTGACCGCACCGAATCTACGTGAAATAAAATTGAGTCTTTTTGTTCCTGATTTCCTTGTTTATTGGTTAAAGTATGGATTGGTATTTTGCAGACGGAGCTCAACACGGTGGAAGAAGAAGGAATATGTCGAGCAGATGTTGACAGACGTACTCCAAGCATAAGTGGAGGTTTACCTATGCTACTCCTCTCAGTCCTTCCCCCAGTTATACCCCGTGCCAGCTGGCCATCCGCCGAAGCATGCCGTGGGCGAAACTCAGTCAGTTTCAGTTCCCAACCAAAACTCAATCGTAACTCCCAACCAGCAATAGACTTATACAACCTCTGCCTAAACAAGAGAGAAGAACACACCGGCTTTCTGAGCAGACTGAAAAGCTTTTTCGGCAGTAGACCTTCAAGTAGAAAAGCGTCTACTATGTCTATAGCAGACCCTACAGGTCAGAGTATTGCTGCAGCACTGAAAATGCACGTTGGAATGATAGCAGGACTGGTACCGGGTAATAGGAAACACTCAATGGTCTTATCATGCAATACCTTGCACGTACCACATCCAGAACTGAAATTAAGAAGAGAATCTTACGCAAAGAGTGGACCAATCATTCGCGTGACGGATGATGAACCTTCATGTTCTTATGACCCTCAACCTTTAGGTCCTCAGAAGTATATTGCTGAACCAGAGACGAAGGTGAACTTTGTATTACCAGCTACTCACAATAAACCAATGTCTCATCAGAATTCTTGCGAGAGGATTAAAGGATCTCCAAGGTTCCCTCATAGAATAGCACCTTCTGCTGCTAACAGTCTTACGACCCTCGATATTCGGCGAAAAACCAGTGCTGATAGTGTCTTTAATGCCAGGGTATTTGAAGAGCAGCGAAGATATAGCCACCAGAACGTGAACCAGGATTCTAAAGGCAAGTCTATTTTGGAGAGTAGGTGGAAGTCTACCGAAGATGCAAGACCTGGTCCTTCTACAGCAAGGGATTAGAACTTAAACAAATGTGCCGAAAATGTGTGCCAAAGATTATAAAGAGATAAGTAGCAGTAGTCATTATGTGTGTATAAGAAGTCTTTAGTCTTTCTAATATTAGTTGCCATTTGCAAAAAAATGACAGTTTGATTTGATTTTTAAACTGGCAATTAAAATATTTAAAACATTAAATATAAATGTAGTCGTTTCAAAAGTCTGTACCATATTAGAATACTTTATCGACATGCGAATTGTAAATAAAACTTAGCTGTGTACTCAATTGTCTACAGAAAAAAAACCTAAATGTAGGTAAATTAAGTAGGTATATATAAATTATAATGCCTGTCTAAAAGGTTACGTAGAGATAAACAGAAGGGTTGAACGCCATTCTATGAAAGATATTGGTTTCCTAAGTATTGTGTACTAGTTCGCCCCTCTACACAAGTGGCATAAACGAAAAGTCATAAAAGCAAATGTAGGATTTGACGTAAGTTTACAATATAATTTCGTGAACTTACATCAAATCCCATACATTTGCTTTTATGATTTTTCGATTCGACTACCGTTTATGCCACTCGTCTAGATGGGCAGTATTATTATTTGTATAATATTACATATCCTTATATAAAAAAATCAATGCCACTTTTCGTTGTAATTGAACTCCTCCTAAACGGGTCGGCTGATTTTAATGAAATTTTTTGTGTGTTCAGGTAAGGCCCCGGATGGTTTAGATTCACAATTGAACCGGCAGGGGTATTCCGTAAGAGCAAAAACCGAGCCACCGCAAAAACCGAGCAAAATCTGGCTGTCAGATTGAAAATCGGTATTCCATAAGAGCAAAAACCGAGCCTTTTTGACGTTTAGTCAATAGATTGTGCCGTCACCGAGCAATCACAACTGTCATTCCTGCGATCACAACTGTCAGTTTGCCATCGCTGTTTCTTAGAGAATCAGACGTCGTGCTACCCGGAAAAGCTGCTATACCGACAGCAGCGCCACCTACCGGCGCTGCTGTCGGTATAGCAGCTTTTCCGGGTAGCACGACGTCTGCCAGGTCCGCTAGTTAGAATATATAATTAAGATACTTAAGCAACTGTATATTAACTGTAGATAATAATATTTAGAATAACAATATTAATAATCGGAACATGTAAATTGTCATGATGAAAAAAGGTACAGTGACACCAATAAGTAGATTTTACTTTTTTTGGCGACACATGCCTACAGTATTATGGTCAATAAGGCTTTTTGTATGATTGACATTTTAATACGGGTCTTTTAAATAATGATTTTTAGAATCTCCCTCTGAAGAAAAAGGATGAACGACAAAGCTGGGTGATCATGGCAAGATTCATCCATCATCATCATCATCATCTCAGCCAAAAACGTCCACTGCTCGACATAGGCCTCTCCCCAACTCTCGATCCTGAGCCGACCTTGTCCATCGGTTGCCTGCAACCTTTACCAGGTCGTCGATCGACCTTGTTGGAGACGAACTGGACGACGAAGCGTGGGCAGGCCTCCAAGATTCATCCATAGAAATATAATTTAAATGCGTAACTCCGTTTGTTTGTTTTGTGTTTATTTGTTTGTTACCTTTTGACGCCTAAACGGCTTCACGGATCTTGATGAAATTTGGCAAGGAGATAGATGGTATCTTAGCAAAGGACATAGGATAACCGATATCCACGCCAGCATTAAATTCGTCGCGGGGTCCAAGACAGTAGGTTTAGTTGTCCACGGGACGCACGAGTGTCAAAGCTCGGTGTATCAGTTGGTTACTCTACTGTTAATCCTGGCTTACAGACGTCACAGCGGTGGACACGTGGGTGGGATTGTCCCGATCCACGCCAGCAAAGCTACGGGCAATAGTTAGTATGTGTATATTTTTACCGATATTTCCGTCACTTATGAACAGATTTTTGAAATTCTTATTTAATCAATGTATACGTTATTTAAAAGACCTATCTTACCCTAGTAATAATTTACCTATCATCTATATTGTAAATATTCATTTTTTATATGTGTGACAAAACTGTGTTATTAATTATAATGAAATATATCTTGTAGAATTTGTAGTCAATATTATACCTACAGTATTAAATTAAAATAACATTTAATATATTACAGTATATTTCTAAACAATGTAGGACTGGGAGCTAACAATGACGTGTTAAAAGTGAGTCGTCCGAGCTAGGAAAAGAGACGGAGCTATACAAGCTATATAGCTCCATCTTTCTTTCTCGCTCGAAAGACTCACGCTTAACACGTCATGATAATCCTCCTGCTACCTTCAACTAGGCTGTTAAGCAATGCAGAAATTTAAAGTACCATTCATCTCAACCCATAAACGTCCCACTGCTGGGCACGGGTCTCCTGCATACATTTGGAGGGTTATTAGCCTACTATACCACGCTGGCCAGACGGGTTGGTATAGGGTTTTGTTTCGAGTTTTCCCTCTCTTGCAGTGGATATTGTCTTTTTTGACTTACTCCCTTAGTCGACTCCTACGACACCCTCGGGATGGAACGGGGTGGTGACATTTGTATTCTTAATCCGTCACCACACTGACGAAAGTACCATTACTAAGGTAATGGTACTTTCGTCAGTGTGGTGATAAAAACAAGATAAAAAACAAGTCTATATTTTAGTAAGCTAAAATATAGACTTGTTTTTTTAATGCATCACTTTTGACAGCTTTTTCTGTGCATATTTAAAGGACATGAAAAGTTTATGTGCACAGGAACACAATTTCACCACTGTGTGTAAAGTTCATTTCAATAGAATTTGTTAAAAGTGTAAACAAAACCTGGGGCCGTACCTACCATGACGTGTGAAAACGTGAGTCGTTCGAGCGAGAAAGAGAGACGGTGCAATATAGCGTGTATACCTACATCCCTCTTTCTCCCTTGAAAAACCTCCCTTTCTCCCTTGGTTAAAAGTTACCACACAAAATGTCGCTTGTATGGTAGGTACCCTAGGTTCCCATTAGCTATAGACTCTTTAATTTTTCTTTTCTTTTACTCTCTTCTCTTTTTTCTTCTTTCTAGCAAGTCTTTAGCACACCTCTATTATTTTAGATATTAAATATAATACGTAGTATTGAACATAAGCAATATTTATTATAGTCACTATGTTAGTGAAGACTTATTTTTAGAGACACCTGTATAGTCTTACCCTTATATATAATAAGTGATCCCAAAGTGTTCAGTAATTTATAAAAGGGATCCTTAATGTGTAGTGTACCTTATTTAGATTGATATTGTGTGAATATAATGTAATAAAGTTTCAAAATTTAATTGTTTTTTTATTAATCACTAACAGCCGACATCATCTTTCTTGCTGACATCATATTTCTGGCTTATTCATAATTTATGACCTTCATAAGTGTTACTTTGTAACCTAAATGAATGAATGAATTTTGAGTTTGAGCCGATTTCGGCATTTAGGAAGGTTTTTTTAAGCTAATTTGGTGGCAAACAAACATACGGCTCGACTAAGTAAGCAGGTACTGTAGCCTACGGACGCTTGCAATACCCTAAATAATATAATATGTCATACTAGTACCGCAGCTGCCACTTCACAAGGAGAAATGTTCACTAAATACATACTTACATTTTTTTTATACTGCTTAGGTGGCAAACAAGCATACGGCCCGCCTGCTGTAAAGCAGTTACCGTAGCCTATGGACGCTTGCAATACCAGAAGTATCACTTGCGTGTTGCGAATCCATTTTTTTACACAAGAGCCTGATGATGGGAGTATCCCTGGGATAGGAATACGTTTCTTTCAAAACGCATCCCTAATTGAGCGCTGGAAACCTGTACTCACATACAGGAACAACTCCACAAATGTGTATAGTTATTTGGCTGTGGTCTTCTGTAAGGGGGAGGTCCTTCTCCAGTCGGGCTTGCTAGTATGGTGCACTGCCTCTCAAAATACGCCCGTATTTCATTGAGGTAGGCAGAGACTATGGTAGGTACGTCAATTACTTCCATCCAGACATAATTCTTTCGCTTCTTCCACATTCATCAACCTCTTTATGCAAAACGTCGGTTCCGGGTACTTTAAATTTGGCCCTTTTTAACACATCACTGAATAATAAAAGGAATATGGTCAAACAATAAAAAGCTACATATTATAGTATAACTTGTATATTGTATATATTAATACAGATTGAAACAAACTATAACAAAGTACTGAATGATTTTCAAATACAGTGGACCTCCGGTAATCCGATAAACATTTTTTGCAGAACAGTGTCATACACGCATGACCAGGGCCCTAATTCTGCCAGTTTACGGATGGCTCAATTTAATTTCAATTGAAACTCAATTGAAACTACTAAGCAGCCCTCCCCTTCTTTTTTTTTTGTGTTATTTATATTATGTGATTTATAGTTGTAGTTGTAAATTACTTGTAAATAAAACTTTAAATACAAAAAAAAAAAAAAAAAAAAAAAATGATTTAGGTATATGAAATAATTTGAATATTAATAAAAATGCCTTCGCAAATATTTTGAATTGAAACTTAATTGAAAATCAATTGAATCTCAGTAGCATTTTTGGTAGCTAATAAATTTAAGACCAAATAGTTGGAAAGCCATTGGTCTTAAATTATTACCATTTTTGCTATTACATTATTGGTATTCTACTAAATAATTTAGGATCAATGGTTTTCTAACGATTGCTCTTAACTTTATTAGCAGCATACCAAAAATGATACTGAGGTTCAATTGAGATTCAATTGAGCCATCCGTAAATTAGCAGAATTGGGGCCCAGTACTAAGTACGATTAGATTTTTTATCAATAAAGTAAGTATCGTGTTTTGACTGCATCAGCTTGCATGCTACCATCCTTGTATTTTACAAAATATTGTAAATATCTGGCAATTAAAAAAAGTGGCCTGAGTTTCTTGATAGTTCTTCTCAAGGCTCCACGTCAGCGACTAGCCGTAGGAAAATTAAGCTGACATCATCTTTCTGGCTTATTCCTATATTATTACATATTAAGTGTTACTTTGTAACCTAAATGAATAATTGAAGTTTCTAGTTTGTCGGACTATCAAATACGTCGGATATTTTTTTTAAGAAAGACCCTTTCTTAAAAAAACAGGTATAGGTACCCTTTCTTAAAAAAAATATACGACGTATTTGATAGTCCGACAAACTCAATCTTGGTTATCCGACAAATTACAGATAAATATAATAAATTCTATTTAAACTTCAAATCATACTACAAGATAACAGTAATAGGTATGTCGGATCACAGGGGGCGACGGATTAGACAGGGCCCGGATTAGACAGGGTCCGGAATAGACAGGTTTCGGATGAGACAGGGTCCGGAATAGACAGGGTCCGGAATAGACAGGTTTCGGATGAGACAGGGTCCGGAATAGACAGGGGCCGGATTAAACAGGGGCCAGATTAGACAGGGGCCGGATTAGACAGGTATAGGGCTTTTTTATACTACTTAGGTCGCAACCAAGCACACGGCCCGCCTGATGTTAAGCAGTTACCGTAGCCTATGGACGCTTGAAATACCAAAAGTATCACTTGCGTGTTGCCAACTCATTTTTTACACCAGGGCTTTATGATGGGACTATCCCTGGGATAGGAATACGTTTCTTTCAAAACGCATCCCTAAATGATCCGTATGCTTGATGGTGAGCAGTTACTGTAGCCTATTGACGCTTGCATCACTACAATAATCATAACAATATAACAATGATATATGGTCTATCCTACCGCTCTCTCTGTCATCCTCACAATCCTCTCGTCGATAATTCGTTTGATATTAGCATTAACACTGGGCAGGTCGGTATGCTTCCTCACGGACAGTTCTATCTTATTCACCAGCTCTATCTCCCGGGGCCACGCGATGAAGTTGGTGATGCTGCAGTTGGAGGGAGAGCCGATACGTCCGGTGCGACCACTGCGGTGGATGTAGTCAGCCGTGTATAGTGGGAAATCGTAATTTATTATGTGTTGTGTCTGAAATATAAACAAGGTGATGTCACTCCAAGACAAATAAAAAAAAATGGGGGGCAGTCTTTGGGGACTGCCTATAGAAGTGAAAACTAAGTATATTGTTAATTGTATTGACGAGCATTATTAAGAGATAATTTTTTAATTATTTTTGATTTGTCTAATGGGAAGCATTCGGGGATGATGACGCGAGTTCCACGATTTTTGTTCACCCACAAAGTGCTAACTCACCTTAAGAAGTTTTCACTTCTATTTTTGAATTATTTTTGGTTAGTCACATGGTGATGATGAATGACTGAATGAATGAATAGTTACTGTGGGCCAGAATCCGAGAGGCACAGATTCGAATCCTGCTCAAGGCTTGAGTTTTTCAACATTGCTTTAAATATAAACATATTACACGTCAATCGTTACTGCTATGGTGCTCTAGGATCATAGCGTGATGATATAGCCTATCTTACTTCATGAACTGGGATTCTATTAGATTTTTTCGCATTTAATAAATTCGAAAAAATCTAATAAATCTAAAAAGGAGGTAGGTCACTGTACAAGTTAGCAAAGCCAACTGGGGAAAGACAAAAGCCAAATAAATACACACAGCAGTGTAGCTATGTTCCTGTATATATATAATACAGGTCTCCAGTATTCATTTCGAGATGCAGTCTTAAAGAAATGTTTTCCTATCCCACAGATACTCCATCGCACAATCCTGGTGTTGATTTGAGCAAGCATCATGTGAGTGATGCTTTTTCAAGCGTCCATAGGCTACCATTACCGCTTACAACCGGAAAATATGCTTAGTTCCCAAATTTTCCATCTCAATAGTATAAAAAATAAACTAACCCTCGTAGTATCCAATCCTCTCGAAGCAATATCAGTACACGACAACACATTAACTTTACCACTCTTGAACAGCTCAAATTTACCCAACTTCAGCGGCACGGCCATCTTCCCATTTATATTAATACATTCAATATTGTTCTCGTTCAAGAACATCGATACAAAGTCGCAAGTAGACGTCTGGTTGGAGAATATCATCACTGGACGTTTCTGGTTTACATCTGCTTGCACTAGTTTTAGAAGTTCTGCTGGTTTCTGTGCTTTGCCAAGACGAAGGAATCTGGGAAAAAATTTTTGGTTATTATAAAAATATACCAAGATTGGCTTTATATAAATTCTATTTTGGACCTATTTTAATAAAAAGCCAAACACAAATACCAAAAAGAAGGGATCTTTCCTTAGGAAAAAGAATGTTGGAATTTGTTTTGGTGATGTTCATAAGTATCACGTAGTTGATCAAAATTTATAAATGAGTTTGACTTTGACTTTGAGTCTGGCGGGCCAAAACCCAACAGGTTAGTTGCTAGTGAGCTATACTAATATTATAAATGCCAAAGTATGTCTGTTTGTTACATTGTCACAACTCATTTAGTTGTAGCTGAATGGATCATAAACAAATATGGCACTGAGATGGTATCCTGAAGAGGGACATACCATACTTTTTCTCGCGATTAACGACATTCATGAGGGCGGAGCCGCGGGCAACAGCTAGCGGATATATGGAACCTCTGTGAGATAAAACTTCTACAGCACGATTCAGAATCTAGTAGTATGTACTAGTTATGTAACTTAGCTTCGCTTGTTTCATAGGATTACTATTGGCCTGATAGACGGCATTTACTACTCGCATAAATATTTTTATACTTACTTATGAGGCACATGAGGTAATATTCTATGGATTTTAGATGTGGTGATAGTCCTCAAAGACTGCGGGTCTACAAATGCGCTGACCGAATCTGGCAACTGATGAGGCATTGTCGCACTTGCCAGAGTTAACTGACATCCTTGAGGTGGCGTTTGTATCTGTACTTTATATTGTATCTGTAAACAACATATACGGTCGAATTTTGATACCTCCTTTTTTTAAGTCGGTTAAAAATAGATTTTTATAAGTTACATATTACAAGACAGTGTATAAAAAGGATGTTTATCAGGGGAAAGAAACACTCAAGGTAATAAGATTGTCACATAGTATTTTTTTCTTGTAACAGTCTTGCCGACCAGTTCAAACACAATTTAAAATATTAAAACGTTTCTCATGATACAGAATATATCATTAGAAAACAACACCTGCCCTTTAAATTTATAATGACCTCGATTGGGCAGCCAATTTTGAACAGAGATTAGCCAACTGCACGGGACATAATTATAGTGTGCAAGCTAAGGTGCACTGTGTATAGCAAAACAATCCACCGACAGGACCAATTGCTTCATATGCTTACGGGTGCATGACACTACGTAACTAAGTCCCTGTATAACAAGGTGTTTTGTAAAAAAAAGTTAGCTAATATAATATATCACTTACCATAAACTTTTTTAATAAATGCGACAGCTTCTCAACAAAACTATCATCTAATAATGTATCGGCTTCATCCAAAACAACATGATGTACATTATTTATCTTAAAGATGCCCGTAGTGACAAGTTTACTGTACGCACCTAGTGTTGTCACTAGTATATCAGTGTATTCAATTGGTGGATTTAACATTTTCTGCTTAGTACGACCACCAATGAGGGTGGTGACGTTGAGATTAAGGCGCTGACCTATGTTTTGTGCTACATCGCCTACTTGTTGGGCTGAAATATTAAATTATATAATGAAGCAGTAGAATAATTTTACATTTTTTAATGTAATTATTTTTTTTATTTTACTTGGGTGGCAAACAAGCATATGGCCTGCCTAATGTTAAGCAGTTACCGTAACCTATTGATGCTTGCAATACTAGAGATATCACTTTTGTGTATGTATGAATTCCAAAAAGTGCAAAAGTCACAAGTAATATCTTTACATTGTATAACAAAGTGACAATTATACTGATATATTATATGCTAGGTCAATAAATAAATAATTTGACTCTATTTACCTAATTCCCTGCTAGGACTTATAACCACAGCCATGGGACTGTTAAAATCCTCCTTGACAGTAGGCTTCCACTCAAGAATATGTTGGAATATGGGCAACAAGTACGCCAAAGTCTTACCACAACCTGTCTCGGCGGTAATTACAGTATTATAACCACCCAGAATGGCCGGAATCGCCTTCGTTTGGATCTCAGTCGGCAAAGAATAGCCTTGCTCAGACATAACCTCAATCAAACTTTGACTAACGCCGATTTCTTCAAAACTTTTCTTGTAAACAGGTTTCTCTGCCTTTTCATTTGCATTACCGTATATTATGAAGTAATCATTCTTCGACTTAGAGTGCATCCACCCTTTAGAAGCCAATGGAATACCATCAAATTTAGGGTAAGACTGTCCTTCATAATGATTAAATTCAGGTTTTTTACACGTTATTATTGGCAATTTCTTTTTTGCCTGTTGCACACTATAGTATCTACAATATGATAGATTTAATAAATTTCTTATTTTAGACATTTTTTCGTCAAAAAATAAACTTGTATTATGACATGTAATCGTATTTTTGATATTTTGAAAAGTAGATGTCTATTGTTGAGTTGACGTAATATTTGACGTAAAAGTGATGTTCGATAATAATCGATGTTATCGAAATGTTAGAACATCTATTTATAACAAAGATAGATGTTCAGATGAGAGATATTTTATTTTTCTGTCTCACCTGAAACATGGAAAAACGTTCACCCATACTGTACCTATTTACAATTTGTTTGATCCTCTTCGGGATACAAACTTCCTGGTATTGGATCACAGGTTTCATGTGCATACATTCCGAGTAAATAGGTAGGTACAGGTACCTACTTACAATAGTTACAATGTTACTTTTCTCCCCCTTCAGGTATTTATTCGGATTCTTATACTATTGAATAAATGACATTAACTATTTTATTACAAAAACTATATTAAACAAAAGTATATATAAAAAAAAAACAAAAAAATTCAAAAAATAAATAAAAATTCTATAAAAAAAAATTAAGTATCTATCACTATCGCTTCTTCAATTGCTTCGGTTCAGGTTCCATGCAGTAATCGGGCTTGGCACAAGGGCACTTATTTTTCATTTGTATTCCTGAAGCCATCTGCTGCATGAATGGGTGCACGTGATCGCTGTAGAACCGTCTACAAAGGACAAAAAAATATAGATAAAGCTTCTTACACATAAAAAAAAACTTCAGGGATTGCGCACAACATATCACGTTGAAACAAGCAAGAATCTAAAATAAGTCCAGATGGTGGTAAATTATTGCGATGCGTTATCGTCGTGTATGATTCCATAATGTTACAATATAAAATTACTTGTAATTTTAGTATTCGAAACGCGCTAGTGATGTCCCTGACATTACAATAAATTGTTCAGGGAAACAGATGGCGCTGTTAATTGTTCATGTTTTTAGCAAAACCTATTATTTTTAAATATGTCTTTGTGTGGTATTTTTCGTCAATACCAGCAAATATAAGTTGTCAATTTCATCAATAAATAAATCCATTATACTTTTCGAAAAAAAAAAACGTAATTATTACCTAAGTAGGTACCTAACTATGTTATAATGTTAAGAATATGTACCTATAAAAAAGACATTGATGATCAACTAACCGACTCAGAATATTCTTAATCTCGTCTTGATACTCTTGGGCCGCTATTTGGCACTTCTTTCTTTGTTCTAGTTCTTCTAGCAAAGCTTGTTCCTGTTTCATTAGAAACAAATTTATTAAATTATCATGATATTTATTATACTACTAACGGTTGTCCGCGGCTTCACCCGCGTTGATATCGGTTATCGTAATAAAATTCCTATGCCTATTCGCTATTCCAGACTTTAGTCTATATCTACGCCAAATTTCATCCAGATCCGTTTAGTAGTTTTTATGTAAAATATCCATACTATATGTATTTATCGTCACAAACCTTCACATTATAATATTAGTAGGATGTAAATGGGACAGGTATTTAGAAAACTAATTAGGTACCTAGGTACCTACCTAGAAAGCTGGACATGATATTAGGTACCTACCTATCTAGGTTAACTAATATTATGTCCTGCTTTGTTGGTCTTTTGTCTGGTATGTTATATATAATACCTTCGTAGGATGTAAGATTTTGTTAGTACTATTTGTATATTACCAAGGAGGTAAACAAGCATACGGTCCGCCAGATGGTAAGTAGAGCCCCTAGACTTTATGAAATATATACTTTATAAAAGAAAATGTATGGGATTTGACGTAAGGTTACGATATTATATCGTTGACTCAGGTCAAATTCCATACATTTTATTTTTTGACTTTTCGATTCGACTATCGCTTATGCCACTTGTCTAGGGGCTCTGCTTACCATCTGGGGGACCGTATGCTTGTTTGACTCCTTGGTAATATCAATAAAATATTACCTACTAACAAAATCTTAATCTTAGGGGCTCAGTTTACCTTACCGCTCCTTTTTAAACCTTAAAATTATATCTCCATTTTAAATGAGCGCCATGCTATAGCTTATTCCACAAACTAATCGTACGTGTACGGTACCTATTCGCTCAGGAACAAAGTCCAACAAATATCTTTTATATCATACAATATCCTGCTAATATTATAAACGCGAAAGTTTGTAAGTATGGATGGATGTTTGACACAGAGATAGATTATAGTCTGGAATAGCTTATAGGCTACTTTTCATCGCGATAACCGACATCTATGCGGGCGGAGCCGCAGGCAACAGCTAGTATTTTATATATAACTGTAGGTATACGACGGATGTAAACGTAAAGAAAGTAAAAACTCAATTACCTTTAACAATTTGCTGTATTCTATTTGTTTTAGTAAGTCCTTCTGATGCAGCTTCTTAGCCTGAGCGTCCGTTAGTTGCTTATGTTTCACCAATTCGTCCATCTGACTGTTCAATTGCTGTTCGTATTCTCTCATATCATTATTAACCAAGCTCCTATTTCTTCGAGTTGTCTGTTCCATTTGCTCTTTGTTTGCCATACTCGCTTTCTAAAGAAGACGTAAATAGATTTATTTATATGGTAATGTGTGATGAAATAACGAAAAGCAACTTCTGTCAAAAAAAATAAGGTTAAGGCATAGACAGAGAAAGGTCTCTCTGTCTACGGTTTAGGTAAGGCACTATGGAGGTTTACTAGCGCACTGTCACTCAATAATAGTTTGATAGTCAACCTCTTTGATGATTATAACAAACTAGCGTGCATTTTTAAACGTAGCACAGGTTTTTTTTATTATTCTCTCAGCTGAAAGTTGTCCACTGCTAGACATAGGCCTCTACAAATAGTCTTACGAAGCGCCTTCAACTTAAGTCACATATATATTTTCTCACAACATTTGCTCATTTTACACGAACAGGCGTTACAACAAAAATGCTTATGATTTAAAAATGGTGGCATCTACAAACTAATTTTATATATTATTTTTTATAATAAATAGAGTACTAAAGATTGTTACATTAAAATCTTCGTTTAAGCTTTAGTATTTCGTAAATTGGCAGTGGCTCTGCGGTTCTGAAGTCAGAATGGCGGACCATTTAAAAAAAGAAAAAGTAGAATTATACAAAGGTACTAGGATTTGAAATAAAGGTACTAAGAAATACTGATATGGTAATAATTACGTATAATACACTATCCAACATGCGAATTTTTGACAGTGATAAGCTTTTTTGGTTTTTATTTAATGTAATAATTTTATACTGCCTCGGTGGTCCAGTGGCGGCAGTATGCGCCCGCTGTGCACGAGGTTTGATTCCCACACAGGACAAAACTTTGTGTGACCCACGAAGTATTGTTCTGAGTCTGGGTGTAATTTGTGTCCGTTAATTGTATGTTTGTAAAGTCTCCCGCGACACAGAGCTTGTGCGGGAGTTGTCTTTAATAAAAAAATTTTTTTTGTCGTAAAAGCAGATAAAAACTTTTTCTTTCCTTCTTTCTTATATCGCGGCACGCACGCATCGAAATCGTGGCGAGGCCGCTTAAACGATGCTTATCAGTCCCGTCGTTCCGTATGCACCATTGACCTGCACCATGAGACTAATTCGGGACATTCAATCTAGTATGTATCTCTATATAATCTAAGGTACACGTACACGAACTGAAATATGCACGTTGTATGTTACCATATGAGATTGTCGCAATATTTTTTCACGCTCGCATCTTTTAAGGTCCTCTTCATTTTGTAGTCGTTGTTCTTCTTGTTGTAGCAGTGCGTCGTTGTGGTCGCTAAACTTTTTGAAACAGTGTGCCTGCACTGCCAGCTTACGATTACATTCAATATTCTCTCTCTGAAATACATTCATAAATATACACTTTGAAAGCTGACTGCATTAGATAAAAGTAACAGGCTTGTCTTATTCAGTAAGTTTTTTTTTATACTACTTATGTGGCAAACAAGCATAGGACCCGCCTAATGTAAAGCAGTTACCGTAGCTTATGGACGCTTGCAATATTAGAGGTATCACTTGCATGTTAATAACTAATAAGTTAAGGAAGAGCGGAGTCTCCTAATACAGGCTATTTTAGCTTAAAAGGAGGTTCCATTCACCATCATAGTTTATAAGATCAAACTTGTTAAAACTAATAAATCATTTTTCATTTTCATGTTGGAAATCCATTTTTTTACACCAAGGCTTTAAGATGGAGTATCCCTGGGATTAGACAACGTTTCTTCCAAAATGCATCCCTAAACGAGCGATGGAGACCTATACTCACACACAGGAACACAACTACTTAGCTAGATGTGTGTAGTTATTTGGCTATGGTCTTCTGTGAGGCAGAGCAATCGGGCTTGCTCGCTAGTATGGCGCCCTACTTACCCTACCTGATCTTATAAAAGTACCTCCTGCGTTCTGCGACTATTTTGAGGCTTCATGTCCATTTCCTTTTTATATTCTTGACTCATGACCGAGGTCAAAGTGTCTGCAACAAGCTTCTTCTCAGCCTCCTGCTTGGCCACCTCTGCCCGCATATCTTTGACTGCATCTTCTTTATCATGACACAATTTGATGCGTTTCTTTTGACATTCGGATGCCTCTGCACAAACAGATTAGTCATCATCATTATCTCAACCAAATTATGGATAAAAAAGGAAAAAGTAGAACTATACATGTATGTACAATGATCCTTACTAATATTATAAATGTGAAAGTTTGTAAGAATGGATGGATGGATGGATGTTTGTTACTCTTTCACGTAAAAACTACTTAACGGATCTGGATGAAATTTGGCACAGAGATCGATTATGGTCTGGAATAACACATAGGCTTTTTACAGCGATAACCGACATCCACGCGAGCGGAGCCGCGGGCAACAGCTAGTATATAATATATGTACATGGTAATGAATTAAGAAAAACTGGATGTGTTTTCCGTGTAGTGACGGATTAAGAATACAAATGTCACCACCCCATTCCATCCCGAGGGTGTCGTAAGAGTCGACTAAGGGAGTAAGTCCGGCAGACAATATCCACTGCAAGATAGGGAAAACTCGAAACAAAACCCTATACCAACCCGTCTGGCCAGCGTGGTATAGTAGGCTAATATCCCTCCAAATTTATAGAGGAGACCCGTGCCCAGCAGTGGGACGTTTATGGGTTGAGATGATGATGGATGTGTTTTGTCTCAGATTATTAACATACCTTCTGCCTCTAGCCTGCTCATTTCATCTATTATAGTATTAAACTCATGCGCCTCCTGCTTCAACCTTTCTCGTTTTTTAGCCCGCTCAAAACGTCGCAACTCCAGCTGATGGTTATTAATCTCCTGGTATTCGGTCCCACGTCGCATTTTCTCAATTACATCATATTCCATGCGGGCAGACTTTGAACAAAACGAAGTTGTGATATTTTTGTTATACTACTTGGGTGGCAAACAAGTATACGGCCCACCTGATGATAAGCAGCCACCGTAGCGTTAAGACGCTTGCAATACCAGAGGTATGGCTTGTGTGTTGCCGAACCATTTTTTGCACCAGGGCTTGTATCTTTGGGATAGAAAAACGTTTCTTTCGAAACGCATCCCTAGTGATTAATAATTAAAAAACAAATGAAAATCAGCGCTTTTGTGTTGCAAGCGTTGCTTGGTTGCTGGTTGTAGCATAATTTGCAACATGCTGAGCTGAGCGATGGCCGTTTATTAGCCGGCTTCGGTTTACACCTCTATCAAGATGGAGTTTGGTGTGTATAAATGCGCGGTCATGCATGTAAAACGAGGTGGGATGGTGGAATCTGAGGGGATACAACTCTCAGATTCTACTCAACTTAGATCACTGTCTGCAACCGAAACCTACAAATATTTGGGTATGTCACAGGCGTTAGGTATAGCCGATGCTGGCATGAAACAGGTGTTAAAGGATCGTTTCTTTGGCCGCCTGACAAAGGTTCTTAAAAGTCTTTTGTCAGGTGGTAACAAGGTGCGTGCTTTTAACAGCTGGGTCATGCCTGTCCTAACGTACTCCTTTGGCATACTCAAATGGACTCAGACTGAACTGGATGCCCTTGATAGAAGAGTCCGAACACAGTTGACTGCTTTTCGTATGCACCATCCACGATCATCAGTAATGAGGTTGTATATCCCACGGAAATGTGGAGGTCGTGGCTTTTTATGTGCCAAGACCCTCCACAACCGTGAGGTATGCAACCTCAGAGAATACTTTCTCAATGCTGACGTGAATGTGCATCGGGACGTTGTTGCTGTGGATACCGGACTCACCCCGCTGGGTCTGGCTAAAGAGAACTGGCGCAAACCTGTAGTACTCAGTACTACTGAGCGTGAGGAAGTATGGAGGAGCAAGGAGTTGCATGGACGTTTCTATCGGGCCTTGCATGGGCCCGATGTAGAATTTTTATCATCTGTGTCCTGGCTACGTTTCGGCGATCTCTTTGGAGAAACCGAAGGTTTTGTCTGTGCAATTATGGACGAAGTTGTTATGACGAACAACTACCGTAAGTATATCCTGAAAGACGGAACGGTTGACATTTGTCGGGCCTGCCACCATCCCGGAGAATCTCTCAGGCATATAGTTTCTGGTTGTTCCCGTCTTGCAAACGGCGAGTATTTGCACAGACACAACCAAGTGGCCAGGATTGTCCATCAGCAACTTGCTGTAAAGTACAACCTTGTGGACTCGGAGGTGCCGTACTATAGGTATGTGCCCGACCCAGTTCTCGAGAATGGTCGTGCCACAATATATTGGGATCGGTCTATCATTACTGACAGGACTATTGTTGCCAATAAGCCTGATATAGTGGTGATAGATCGATTAGAGCGCCTTGCAATGATCATTGATATCACTGTCCCACATGACGAGAATCTCGTGAAAGCCGAGAAAGAAAAACAAATTAAGTATTTGGATTTGGCTCACGAGATTGTTGACATGTGGGAGATAGATTCAGCGATCATTGTGCCGATAGTTGTATCAGTCAATGGACTGATCGCCAAGAGCCTTCATCAACACCTTAGGAGGCTCTCGTTAGACGGTTGGATTGTGGGCCTGATGCAGAAGGCGGTTCTCTTGGACACGGCGCGCATCGTGAGGAGGTTCCTGTCTCTGAAGCCCTAACCACCGGTAGCTTGGTCCCTGTACCCGATACCGGTGGGCCTCCTTTTTTTATATTTTTAAATGTATATTTTTTATAATTGGTATGTATTTAAAAATGTAATTAAGAGATGAAAGTTTAATAAAGGGAATAATAATAAATCTTCATATAGCGGCCCCGTACAGCTAACTCCGTTGCCGACCATACCTATACCACACGTTTTACCCACGTTAAAAAAAATTTCGTATCCCAGCGATACTCCATCTTAAAGCACTGATGTAAAAAAAAATGGGTCGGCAACACACAAGTTATACCTCTGGTATTGCAAGCGTCCAAAAGCTACGGTTACTGCTTAACATCAGGCTGGCCGTATGCTTGTTTGCAACCCAAGTAGTATAAAATACTCACGGAATTCTAACTAAATTTACAAACTATTTAGTGTTTGTAACATCAGAGTTGGTGTTAGGGGTTATGCAAAACGTTTTCAGCGTCTTATCAGGCGTGAGGCGCTCATAGCTAGGTGCACTCGCTGTTCGGTAAACGATCAGCGGGTTAAGCTACCAAGGGCGCGGTAGCCCTATAGATGGGTGACCGCATAGTGGTATTTCATCTGAGCGTCTCCGTGCTTCGGAGGGCACATTAAAAGTCGATCCCGACTGTTAATAGTCTAGATCTAAATAACTCTGTCACTAGGTTGGCCACTAACCAACCGATATATTGTGTGACCCACAAATAATTGTTCTTAGTCTGGGTGTAATTTGTGTTAACGGACACAAATTGTATATTTTAATTTTTTATTTTTATACACAGACGCGACACAGAGCTTGTTCTCTAGTACGGGAGTTGTCTTTAAAAAAAAAGATAATAAGAATCTGGCGTGGATCTTGGATTTGGTTAAGGAGGAAGTGAAGTGATAAAAAGTTAAGAAGAATAGATCTCAAACCAGGGAGGAGGGGCACTCATTGCTCCTCCCCCCTCCCTAGATCTGCGCTTGCTTCTCATTGATAGTCAGCCATAATAAACTCACCAGCGCCTCAGCCTCCTTCAAACTAACTTCATACCACATATTATCCAATTCCTTCTCTGCTAACTTACGCATCTGTTTCTCTCTAATCTGATACAGCTGGCATTCTACAGTGTCTTTATTAAGCTGTCTGGCTGCGGCTTCATTTAAATGCGGATATCTAGCACTGAAAATATTTAGTTGATTGAATTTTGAAATTCATAAGACGTTATAAGCTTAGCTTAGGCTTATGATTACCCTTACATTGTATACAAACGTATGTATATAATCTAAGCTTTGACCTCAGTAAAGGCCAGCCTTAAAATCATGAGATGACTCGACTAAACGCTAAAATATCTCACGATATAGTTTGTGGGGATTTGGTCCCCATGGTCCTAGAGTTTCGACCCCAAACGGCAAATGAAATTGAAATACGAATAAATATGATCCATTGAAATAGTCGAAAACTTTTGACTGCACGGTTGGTTCAGTGGCTTTTATGGTTACCTCACCATTTACCACCTCGCGGCGTGTTGTGGATTCGATCCCGACACGGGGCAAAAATTTGTGTGATCCATAAAAATGATTTTAATTTTTTATACTTCCAAGGTGGCAAACAAGCATACGGCCCGCCTGATGGTAAGCAGTTACCTAGTTAGCCTATGAACGTTTGCAACACTTGCCGACCCTTTAAAAACCTTATAACTCCTTCCTTGAAGAACCCCATGCTATATTCTCTTGGGAAAACCTCGGCAGGGAGCTGATTCCACAGTTTAATCGTACGTGGTAAGAAATTCCTCTGGAATCTTACGGTATGTTTGAGGTGCAAGGATGTCCCGAGTCTGGTCTCTGCGACACAGAGTTTGTTTTCTAGTGCGAGCGTTGTCTTTTATATGTTTAAAATTAAAAAAAATATTCTTACAGAGATGAGGGTTGTTCTTGTTCCATCTTTCTCTTAGCGAGTAAGTAATCCAAACGTTCTTTCTTCGCTTCCCACATCAATGCTTGGCTTTCCTGGTTCTGAGTAACAAGCCCACGCACGTGCAAGGCCTCGTCATTTTTTAAGAGGTCCAGTAATCTAGAAATGTTCTAAATTAAAAACACATCCATCCATCTCAGCCATAAGACGTTCAAATCATTCGGTCCTGGGCTGACCTTGTCCATCTTGGCCGCGACCTTTATCAGGTCGTCGGTCCACCTTGTTGAAGGCCTGCCCACGCTGCGTCTTCCTACTTACTAATAATAGACATTAATAAATCACAGGGAGTTGATCGGGTGGAGGTGTGTAACCGTATTACAATAAATACACACGACGAAAAGGCGCTAGAATTTGCTCAGATGTAAAAAATAAAAAAAACTTTCGTAAGGTGTCATTAATTATTTTATAAATCCAACTCTTTAACTAACTACTGATTGGTGGTAAAAAAATATCCATTGATGCAAATGTCGATTCACGCAAATGTCCATTCGAGCAAATGTCCATTCACGCAAATATCCATTGATGCAAATGTCCATTCACGCAAATATCCATTCACACACGTGAAATCGTGTACCAGATCCTACCACTACTGGGTCACCTCTTTTAAATAAGTTCAACATTCACGCAAATGTCCGTTGTAGAATGTAGTATGTAGTTAGTTTTATATACATATATAGCCGACCACTGTCTCTCAAAATACAAGTTAACCTTAACTACTAGTATTATATTATCTGTGCCTTAACTTAGTTTGTGAGACTGAGTTATAATCTTGTATCACCAACACAATTATAAAAGATTGTATAATTAGTCAGTAACGATACTGTGTTATCTTTTTGCGCAATAAAGATTATTATTATTATTTATGGTATCTTCTCCTTCAAAATAAATTGGCAGGGAATCGCAGCCGCGATGATAGAAACTTACTTCTTCCTTCTATCTTGAAGATCGTCTTCATAAGCTGATATGCAATTCGCAACACGATTCGAGACATAGCTTATAAGAGCCCTGTGGACAACATTTGAGGATTGTGAACAATAACAGATTTATATAGTCCACAGATAGATATACCGCATCATGGATTAACTCTAAGGAATAGGTATTCAAGTTTGTTTGATTGAACGTGCTTATCTCAGAAAGTACTGGTTCGATTAGAAAAAATCTTGTTTTTTGTTGTGTAGTGCATTTATCCAGAAAGGCTATAGGCTATATAACATCACGCTCTGATCAATAGGAGCAGAGCAGTAGTGAGATATGTTGCAAAATCGAGGAAAATATTATTATTTTTTTGAGTTTCCGTCGCGTTCAAAAATGATGTAGTGAAGAATCTATCTATAAAAAATTCCGCGACAGCATATTACTATCTCTTAGGGTTAACTCACTATAACGTAATTTATGGAAATCAAAATTGATTAAAAATGATTCATTATCTGCGAAGCTATATTTATGAACAATAATCCTTATCCAAACAAGTAGGTACGCTATTCGTTATAAGGATTTAATTTTGAACAAATTTGTCCTTTACATCATTTGATTTCAACAAATAGGTACCTATCTTAGGAGATATCATAGATTTAGTCAAAATCCATATTTGTAATAAAGAGCGGGATCCAATACCTCCGAGGGCTCCGAAGTCCAAACTCTTTAGTAATCTGTGTCCAAAGTCCGTATAATGTAGGTACGTCCCAAATTACCACGCAGACGAAGTCGTGGGCGACCCCTAGTAATATTATAACACTTGATAACTACGTAGGTAGGTACTTTAGATGTGATCTCGCTCGACACGTTTCTATCTTATTCTTACAAAAAGAAACGAACCCTCTTTACCATACAAAATTCATTCCTTTTTTAGCCATTATATTGTTTATTAATTAATTAAATACCTACTTATCTAAATTTCATTCTGTATGGTACCTAGTTATATTGGTTTCCGTTCCTTTTCGTTACCACTAATATTGTAACTTATACCAATTTGTAAATGTTATATTCTGGCGATTAAAAAGAGTGACCCGAGTTTCTTGCCAATTCTTCTCGAGGCCCTTCCATAGTCAGTGAATTGGCCGTAGGAAAAAAGTATATACACATACCTACGTGCCTACATGTATTTGATCCAAATGAATAAATGACTTTGACTTAGATACCTACTAGAAATGTAGTTGAACCGAGCTCCATCAAAAATGGCGCGTGGTAGTAGGCAACGCGCCTCCCCACCAGTCCCGAGCGGCCGCACCACAGATTAATAAATAGACGCCGCACGCCGCACTGTGGATCGAAAATCGGCTGTAGTGGACTTAGTCACCTGAATTCTTTTTTGGCGGGTTTTTGTCTTGAAACGATTTTGTATAGCCAACACAATGCTGAAATATATCACAGAATTCATTTTGGCGCGAAAACGCACACAGCAATCGGTATCTTAGTAATAGAGTCCCGTTTTACCCTTTGGGTACGGAACCCTAAAAACGGTAGTTCAAAAAGGGGTTTTGCTAATCAATATCGCTTTGCAGCCAACTTTCATACTTCTTTTTGGAATTCTCAGTTTTGCGGTGGGATTTCTGCCACCTTTGGGAAGCAGCTCGTGCAAAACTTCGACAGAACATTTTCAATTTCATCTTTTTAACCTCCGTTTTTATGGTTCCATACCTAAAAGGTAAAACGGGACCCTATTACTAAGACTCCGCTGTCCATCTGTCTGTCACCAGGCTGTATCTCATGAACCGTAATAGTTAGACATCTGAAATTTTCACAGATGATGTATTTCTGTTGACGTTATAACAACAAATACTAAAAAACAGAATAAAATAAATATTTAAGGGGGTTCCCACACAACAAACGTGATATTTTTTGCCATTTTCATAGATAATGGTACGGAACCCTTCGTGCGCGAGTCCGACTCACACTTGACCGGTTTTTTATTATTTGTTTGTTTTCTTGAAACGTTTTAGAACCAAAATTGACTTAACATTGCATAAGCATTATTAGCACTATCGTCATTTTTTAGTAACAATGAGCAGTGCAAACAATTGTAATCTTAATATATATATTTCTTGTGTGCGTGTGTATGTGACTGAACTCCTCCTAGACGGGTGGACCGATTTTGATGAAATTTTGTGTGTGTGTTCGGGTAGGGCCCTGGATGGTTTAGATTCACAATTGGACCCGGTAGGTGGCGCTGCTGTCGGTATTTCAGCTTTTTCCGGCAGGACGACGTCTGCCAGGTCCACTAGTTTTTTTATAAAATATGACTGAAATGTCACTTCTAGATGTTTCATTTTTTTAATTAGCCTAACTGAATGCCCTTTAGTGCTTTAAGCATAAAATTAGTCAGTTAAGATAAAAAAAAAATAGATTTTGTCGATTTAAAAAAAAAGCGCAGCAATTCCCGTAATATGAAGTATGTCAAAAAATGACAAATAATTAGTACTACAACCGTATGTAGGGATATAACTACCAAACTTGCGATTACGGAGATATTTGGTTTTTTTTATACCCGCTCCATACATTTTTTTCGTAAAAAAATATAATTCGTTAGTTTTCGCGCCAAAATGAATTCCGTGATATATTTCAGCATTATGTTGGTTATACAAAACCGTTTCAAGACAAAAACCCGCCAAAAAAAGAATTCAGGTGTCTAAATCCACTACAGCCGATTTTCGATCCACAGTGTGCCGGTTCGCGCATCTTGTAGTAAACAACATGAATTGCATTTTAGCGAAACATATTTATAAGTAGTGCTCCCTGACTTTACTCGTGATTTATTTTTTAATACAAAGTCAAACTCATTTATTCATTTAGATCAAATACATGATACTTATGAACGTCATAAAAACAAATGCCGGCATACTTTTTTTTCCTACGGCCGATTCGCTGACTAGGGTTGGGCCTCGAGAAGAATTGGCAAGAAACTCGGGCTACTCTTTTTAATTGCGAGAGTATAACATTTACAATTTGGTATGAGTTACAATATTAGTGTTAACAAAAAGGAACGGAACCCAATATACCATACAAAATTAAATTTAAGTAAAAAAAAAATTTATCAATGAATAATACAATTTTTATCTTCGTACCTACATAATAAGTATAATATATTTTAAGTGATTTGTAAATTATTATAATAGATTTTACTGTAAGTTTATTTAGTTAAATTTAATTTTAGATTTTGTAAATATATATGCACTTTATTATTATTTCTTATTAATTTCCTTAATTTTAACTTAAATAGAACGCAGTGTAACGAAACCGTTACAATGTAGAATTAGTAACATTAAATATATACATAGAACGCAAGTCTTATGATCGACTTATTCTGTTCGACCTTCATTAGTCATTTGTTATCTTATATCAGGTAAAAGGGAGTTGACACCGGCTCCCTGTCGACCCCAGTAACACGTTGTAGTCACGTATTATAATGGGCGTATAACCACAGATTAGATAATAGCACAGATAATATAATAATAATAGTAACCTACGGCTACAAACCTGTAATTGCTTCGATGATAAAATTCATTGCGATGTTGATCATAACAACGTTTTTTACATTGGACCATCTCTCGTCGCTGAATTTCTTCACTTTGTCGAAGTTTATTTATATAACTGTCATAATGCTTTGTCGAGTTCGACACTCGTGTCGCTGCTGCCTGTTTTGAAAGCGCAGTTTAGTTAAGGTGGAAACACATTTACATGTCGCGTCGCGCCAGAAGCATATCGGCACAGATTAATAAATAGTTACTACGTAACAGATACATCACTCCCATACAAAAGCGAAAATACCTACGCCATAATAGCCTACAAAATCTTAATAATAATACCTGCTGTTCGCAGCGAAAAGAAATGTACCATAAGAACGCGAACAAAGAGTCAATGTGTTGCCCGCCGTGCGACTCACGTGCAAGCTCGTCATCGCACGAATGCGGTAGGGTTGTCTTTCTAACTTTCTCGTCAATTTTTAAGGAAGAGTACCTACACACAAGAAGCGTTTTAAAATTACTAGGTACTACTAACTGAAGCCAGCTGAAATGCGCGTTTGTTCCCACTAGTTCGATTCATTAGTTCGATCGTCGAACTAGTGAGAATTTTTTTTCTCATTAGTTCGACCGTCGAACTACTGAGACTTTTTTTTCTCATTAGTTCGACCGTCGATCTTACTTTAATCTAGTTAGTTCGATCGTCGAACTAGTGAGATTTTTTTTCCCATTAGTTCGACCGTCGAACTACTGAGACTTTTTTTTCTCATTTGTTCGACTGTCGATTTTACTTTAATCTAGAAACCAAAAAACAATAAAATTAAATTTAAAATACGCTTGTTTCACCAAAAACGGTTTATATTGGTTTACATTGGTGTACATCTATACCACATTCTTCATGATATACATAATTGCAAAAATACTTTTCTGCCTTGCTTATCTCAACAAGCTTAGCCAGAAACAAAAAAATATATAAAAGTTCGATTTGTTAATAAATTAACTTCACGCGTGTTTTACTTTTTGCTTGTTTTCTCTCTTTAATTTTCAATCTATCTATTTATATTATACTTCGCATGAATAGCTTCGCCTACACAAAAGCTATCACGAAGTGGCTAATGGGCTTACACCACTAGCAAAAGGCTTGTCAAACTCATTTTCTCTTAGCGATGGTTAACACACATACAGACTCACACACACACACTCGCATCCGCGCCCACACACTCACTCTCACGCACATAAACTTCCTCATACACATACACTCACATCACACACATACCCATACACCACAACATTACTGTATTCATATTTTATATTTTGTGTATGAACTCGTACCGTCGACTAGATGAGAGAGACAGTGCCTACATACAACTTTTTTTTCCTTTGTGAGCACATAAAGTTATTATTATTATTTTAAAATTGGTCATTTACAGTTAAAGTGTATCTCATGACCATTTCATTAAGCCCAAACACGGCTAGATTATATTGCTTAATCATGGAGTAACTCCTAATACATTACATAGACTAACAAACATAAAAAAAAAATACACACGAATTGATAACCTCCTCTTTTTGAAGTCGGTTAAAAAGAATAACGTTTCCAACATTTAGTGTCCTTTTATTAACCATCAAAATTATCTACCACTTACAGTTCATGTCGCTAATTCTATTATTTTAAGAGATATTCTAATTTTTCGTAGTGACCTGTAATTTTTGTCCACGAATATAATATAGGTATAAAATGTCTAAGACTTACCATATTCATTGTTACGGATCCAGTACATTTTAAACTTTTATAATTTTTACACCGCAATATGCTTTGACCATTTTTGTATTTACGCATTGAATAATATTGATGTCCTTCTAATTGCAGAATTTTTCCACGGCCACTTTTAATAAATTTTAATTCTTAAGACGTCATTCCGAAAATATAAATGTTAAACTGAACAGGCACCATGAAATAAAATATTGCTACTGCAGGGCACGAACAGCGTAATACATCAATTTTGCGAAACATCTACCCTCAAAGTAAAACAAAAAACACGGACGAGACAAATAATATTACCCCACTCCTGATGGGGTGTTTAGTTAAATGTTGTTTATGTTAACATGATGTACCTACATGCCTAAGTCCTATAGGTATAGGTGCATATAAGGAAATGTACAGTGGAAATATTTCCAGGTGATATGACGATAATTTGTTGTGTATTTACTATTAATCTACTTTGACGTTTACTTTATTTGATATTTGACTAATGATAATAAATTACACATATTATAGGCATTATTTTTTTGTTTCTGGCTAAGCTTGTTGAGATAAGCAAGGCAGAAAAATATTTTTGCAATTATGTATATCATGAAGAATGTGGTATAGATGTACACCAATGTAAACCAATATAAACCGTTTTTAGTGAAACAAGCGTATTTTAAATTTAATTTTATTGTTTTTTGGTTTCTAGATTAAAGTAAGATCGACGGTCGAACAAATGAGAAAAAAAGTCTCAGTAGTTCGACGGTCGAACTAATGGGAAAAAAAATCTCACTAGTTCGACGATCGAACTAACTAGATTAAAGTAAGATCGACGGTCGAACTAATGAGAAAAAAAAAGTCTCAGTAGTTCGACGGTCGAACTAATGAGAAAAAAAAATCTCACTAGTTCGACGATCGAACTAATGAATCGAACTAGTGGGAACAAACGGAAATGCGTACCTACTTTCAAATAACGTAAAGTACCTTTCTTCATCTTTCGGCAATGAAAAAAAGACAATTTTTTATTTTTCTTTTGACTATGACATCCAACGACTTCACAATAATTAACCATCGTGTCGTTAGTCAAAACTTAATAATATTAAACTTAATATACGTAGTGTACGTAAATATCGTATGCGTTTTAAGCGGGAAACGCGCTGTGCGCGCTCTGTGTCGCGTGCGGCAGCCCACTCTGGCGATCGGCTCGGTTACGATTACGAGCTACATAGCGGTAGGCACATATCGCGTAACCTTGAGCGAGTGACGGAGGCCTGATATCGGCACGGTAATTAATATCTATACAGTATTCCAACTTCATACAAATGGACGAAGCGTGAGCTATACCTACGCGCCTCGATCTCGGCAAGCGCTCGGCATGAAGACAGTCGCGACTGTGCCGCAGTGTCGAACGGACGGTGTGTTGTTTTTTTAACAATAACCACGCGATTTTTCACTAAAAATAAGTTCAAGTACATATTTAATATGACGAGTAGGATATATTGTACTGTTTTTGGTTGCATGAATTCGTCAAGAACGCATCCAGAGATAACTTGTTTTAGATTACCTGCAAACTCTGAAGGGTAAGACTATAAAATAATTTTACTTACTAGTAGGTAGGTACATAATGTGTTTCTTTTTAATGGATAACTATTTTCTTTAAACTCCCGAAAAGTCTGGATTAATATATAAAATCAATAGAGTAAAGGCAAGTGATGGACACGAGTGCAATAGGTAGTTACCTATATGCAAATTTATAAGACCGATTTCTTATTCAAACATAAACATGTTTTTTTAAATTAAATCAACCAATCAAAAGACAACCCGCATTTTTATTGAACACTTCCTATACAATTCACAAAGTATTTTATTTGTTTATATAAAAAGCATATTTACAATCACAAAACCTCAGACTAATTAGTCTGAGCACAAAACTAAATGGAAACACAAAGTAGACAAATGTTATTAAAATGCTGGAGGCGGACAGCCCTATCGCATGTTTACCTACCGCGCGGCTGTAGGCATTTATTTCAAAAATACGGCTGAGTCACAATACTGTATAGATAATATTACCGTGATATCGGTTTCATATATTACTAGCTGTTGCCCGCGGTTCCGCCCGCGTGGATGTCGGTTACCGCTGCAAAAAGTAGCCTATGTGTTATTACCAGACCATAATCTATATCTGTGCCAAATTTCATCCAGATCCGTTCAGTAGTTTTTACGTGAAAGGGTAACAAACATCCATCCATCCATCCATTCTCACAAACTTTCACATTTATAATAATTAGTACGTATTGTACGGTTTCGTAAACACTCACCGTCTCATCCAGTAAGCGACACGACACGCCACATAAAAATAGCTAAATTTAATTGCTCGATAGAGAACTTCAGGGGAATCCTTACATAATGTACTTTATTTCAATTCACCGTTACATATTAAGGGGAGTCCCCGGTCTTTATATACGGTATTGCGAGTCTATGAATTTGTCTAATTTAAAAAGTAGGTACTTCGGTCATCCATAATTTAAAAATATAAATAAGAATGTTTTTTCTTTGTTTTATAAAGATAACTCCCGCACTAGAGAACAAGCTCTGTGACGCTGGAAATTTACAAACATACTATTCACGGACACAAATTAAGAGAGGTAGGGCACCATACTAGCGAGCAAGCCCGACTGGGGAAGGACCTCCACCTTACAGAAGACCACAGCCAAATGACTACACACAGCGGTGTAGTTGTGTTCCTGTGTGTGAGTACAGGTCTCCAGCGCTCATTTAGGAATGCATTTTGAAAGAAACGTATTCCTATCCCAGGGTTACTTCCATCTTAAAGCCTTGGTGTAAAAAAATGGGTTGGCAACACGCAAGTGATACCTCTGGTAATGCAAGCGTCTATAGGCTACGGATACTGCTTAACATCAGGTGGGCCGTATGCTTGTTTGCCACCCAAGTAGTATAAAAAAAAAAAAAAAAAAAAAAAAAAAAAAACACCCAGATTCAGAACAACTCTTTGTGGGTCACACAAAGTTTTGTCCTGTGTGGGAACCGAACCCACAACCGCGTGCACAGCAGGCGCATACTGCGGCCACTGGACCACCAAGGTAGTCGAAATATTTATTCACTTTTAAAGACTAAACTGGTAAACAAATCGTAATTAAATTTAGCAAGGAGATAGAATAGAGGTATTCTATCTGCGATAGCCGACATTCATGCGGGCGGAACCACGGACAGCAGCTACTATCTAATCGGCAGCACAAAAATAATCTTACTTGGTAACACTTAGAATCACCAAGGGGACCCAAGTGCTCTGCTGGTATCTTCTTTCGTCCAGGCAGTCCTAAATTGTTACAAGGATCCATAGTGTAAAAAAAATAATATAAAAAATATATATCAGTTACAAAAAATAATAATAAACAAATATAAAATAATGTAAAAATACTTGTCAAAAATATACAAAATGTCACATAGCACAGAGTAAAGTATTTTTTTGCTTAATTTCAACATAGATTAAACGATAGAAATAATTTCAAATAGTTTTCGTATAAGTAGGTAATTACAATAACTGTCAAATGTCTGAAGAAAAAGGCAGCGTAACTGAAAATAAAGAAAGTTACAAGAGAGGTAGGGCACCATTCTAGCTAGCATGCCCGACTCGGGAAGGACCTTACAGAAAACCAACCAAATAACTACACACAGCGGTGTAGTGGTGTTCCTGTGTGTGAGTACAGGTCTCCAGCGCTCATTTAGGGATGCGTTTTGGGAGAAACGTATTCCTATCCCAGGGACACTACCATCTTTAAGCCCTGGTGTAAAAAAATGGGTTGGCAACACGCAAGTGATACCTCTGGTATTGCAAGCGTTCATTGACTACGGCAACTGCTTAACATCAGGCGGACCGTATGCTTGTTTGCCACCCAAGTAGTAGGTATAAAAGTTGAAGTAGAAAAATGTGATTGCCATCACTGGGCCTACCGAGTTGACTGCCGTGGTGGTCCAGTGGCGGCAGTATGCGCCTGCTGTGCACGAGGTTGTGGGTTCGATACCCACACAGGACAAAACTTTGTGTGGCCCACAAAGTGTTGTTCTGAGTCTGGGTGTAATTTGTGTCCGTAAGTCTCCGTAATGTCTAAATCCGTAAATCCGTATGTTCGTAAAGTCCCCCGCGACACAGAGCTTGTTCTCTAGTGCGAGAGTTGTCTTTTTAAAAGAAAAAAAAGGAAAGATAATAAGGTGGTATAAAACCTAAATAAAACCAATAATAGCGTCATACTCTGGTTCTTTGCCGAATGATTAGTGAACAAAAAAGAAAAATAAAGAAAGAAAAGAGTTATGCCTGAAAGTCCCTATAAGTCCTAACTCGGAGGGACTTTTAGGTAAAATGATGAACGTATCGCTAAATATTATGTCCAATAGCAATTAAAATAGTCTATTGTAGGTACTTACCTATCTGATATGAAAAACAGATCTGAAAAGGTATACAAAAATCAAGTTTTCTTGGGAGATTGAAATCTACTTATAAGTTTTTTGCTATTTTTTCGTAAAACAATGTAGGAAATTATGTAAATTAAATTTAAATTATAATTATTTTAATTAAGTTAGTTAGGTAGGTACGTACACACAGCAACGGAGTTTGCAGTACAGTGTACATCTGTGTGCGTTACCCTAGCAAGAAAGTTGCTCGTAGAGCGACATGAGTGGTACGTATAAAATTTGTGAGTGGTCTACTGTGAATGTGGATCGACTTTACAACTTGTAAGTCCTGTCGTTTTTGAGAAAAATGGAAAAAAACGATTCGTGCTAGAATAACGTTACCTAGCACAAAAGTTGCTCGTAGAGTGACATGCAAGGTACGTATAATTAGATAGTTACCTACTGTCAATGTGGACGAAATATAAAATTTGTGAGTCTTCAGGTAATTGAGATATTGCATTTCATGCTAGGGTAACGTTTAGCTAAATCGTATATCTCGACAACTATTATATGTGCGCCAATGTAATAAACATGCACGCGTGCCTCTTGATTTGTGAGTATTTGTGAGAGAATAAGATTTGGGAAAATACCTCACTTTGAAAAAAAAAAAAAAAACACCCATAACTCATAAATAAGTAAACTTATTAGTTAGCTAAAAACTGTATTCGGTTCTTCTTGACATCTATAATAACTATACAAAGTCTGCAAGACGCATGGATTAATAATGTCACTAGAAATTAATAAGACAGTATCATAACATTGACGTCAACATACAAGAAAACGGCTCAACCCAAGATGTGTTGGTATAAACCAAAAATCAGTGAGTTTAGTCAACTATCTTACTTATCCATTTTTCTCGAAAACGACAGGACTCACAAATTGTAAAGTCGATCCACATTTACAGTAGATCACTCACTAATACGTACCACTCATGTCGCTCTTCGAGCAACTTTCGTGCTAGAGTAACGCACACTGTAAAATTAGACTAAACCTACAGATAAACATACATATATTTCACACAAATTCATACATTGTTTTTCCTAAAAAACTAATACAATAAATGATTATTTGAACGACAAAAGGTCTTGGAATTAGTTGCATTATATAGTTTTTTGTTTAATTTAGAATAAATCAGCTTAGTACATAAGTTCTTATTTGTGACGTGAGGCACATTGTGATTTCTAGTGATAATTCTGTACTTCCTTTTTCTTTCTTTTGCTTATTTATTTAGTAGCAAAACGTTAAATTTTACAATAAAAATTGTCACTACTCACATATTGCCTAATTCCTTAATAGCAATATGTAAATTGAAGCAGACTTTAACACCATACTTTTTTTTTTCTCGCACGACCAGTACTAAGTACGATTACCTTATTTTAACAATAAAGTAAGTTAGTATCGTGTTTTGACTGCATCAGCTTGCATGCTATCATACTTGTATTTTACAAAAGATTGTAACTATCTGACGATTTAAAGCTTTTTGGCTCTACGTCAGTGAACTAGCCGTAGGAAAATTTTGCTGACATCATCTTTCTGGCTTATTCATAATTTATGACCTTCATAAGTGTTACTAGTGTTTGAGTTTAATCCTGTACCTACAGCTAAATCCGTTGCCGACCAAATTTACAGGCCACGGCCTGCGCGGGCGCCTCCTACCTAATATACCTACAAACTCGATCAGAATAAACATAGTCAAGGCAAAAGGCAGACGCAGGTTCGCTCGCTCCGTGCATAAGGAAATTTAAAGATAAATTTAAAAATATTTATAATTTTAATCATGATCAGCTATTTAAGACATTTTAAATTTAATGTGGTGACGCTGTGTGCAGTTTTAGTTGTTATTATAGGCATCGGGAGTCAAGTGCAGTGAGTTTTTGAATTATTATTTTTAAATAAGGTCTGTCTTATTAAAATTTGCCATATTGAGAACGCTAAAATAAATGCTGTAAGACTGTCCTTTTTGTGAACTCATATCCCAATTTTGTATAAGTATAGATTTTTTACATTTAAACTTCCATTTTTTATTGATTTTTAACCGACTTCAAAAGAGGAGGTTATTAATTCGTGTGTATTTTTTTTATGGACCGATTTGAAAAAATCTGTTTTTGTCGAAGAATTAATAATAATTAAAAAATTAATAATTAATTAATATTAATTAAAAAAAGAAAAAGTTCTGATGATGTGATCCATAAGGAATTGAGGGAACTCCTCAAAAAATATGGGCACACATATACCTAGCAATTTCATTATTTTTAACAACACATCAAACATTTGCATTCAGAAAGTACCTATAATATGATGAAGTTAAACTGATGAAGAAGACCACAGATGCCCACCTGAACTTTTCAATAGTAAATATTATTTACGGATGGCGATTAGATAAGTTTCCATTATGGTTGCTAAGCAATTTGATGATAAAGCCGGTAGCTAGGCAATGGAACTTCATAATTAAACAGTGAAATCTAGCCGTGTTTGGGCTTATATATTTTAGTTATTTTCACAGCGTTATGTCTTATAACATTCTACTGTGGGGAAAGGCTGCTGACATTGAAACTATATTTATACTCCAGAAAAGAGCAGTACGCTCTATTTACAATTTAAGCGCACGAGTCTCACTTAGAGAAAAGTTCAAAGAAATAGGCATTCTCACAGTTGCATCTCAGTACATTTTTGCCAACATCATGTTCGTCAAACAAAATATACACCTGTTTTGTAAAAACAGTGACATTCGTTCAGTAAACACAAGGATCAAACACAAACTAGTTGGTACGTAGGTATCACCGTCTACATAAAGTCCACAATTTATTTGCGGGACTCGGGGTACGATTTTATAACAAACTACCTATTGAAGTTATGAACCTACCCCTCAGACTAATAGAATAAGATAAGATCAACGAATCAGCACCAAATTCAATAATTTGGTGCTGATTCGTTCGTACAAATCGAAGTCATAAAGTGGTTACATCTCAATAGATGTAACCACTTTATGACTTCGATTTGTATCAAATAATACGAAAAAAAACAGTATTTTAAGAAAACATACACCAATAATTTGGTAATGTTATATTTAGAATAAGTTTAAATTTTAATTTATTAAAAATTATTAAGACGTCCATCTGTGCGTCCATTCAAAGAGTAGGTAGGTACATCTGTTTGTATTCCCTCGCTCACCTATAGAATTAGGTCGTGTTTGCTTTGCTAAATGCTCAAGGTCGTTGGCGATATCACAAACCTTAATAAGAATAGAGAGTCGCGGAAAAAGTTAGTCCTACGTTCTCGCACATCAGGATTTAGGACTCCTAGACTGACCAGTCGGTCTAGTCGTTAGTGACCTTGACTGCCAATCCGACGGTCGATGTTGACAGCAAATTAAGAAACTCCCAAATATAGAAAAGATATGATAATGATGGCATCACTGTAGAACATGGTAGAGGTTTCGAGTTCCTAGTTTGTATGATTAAAATATTAACGAAAATAAAGAGAAATCTATAATGTTATAATTATTTACCTATCAAACGATAATCCAGTACCAGTACTCTTTTTAATAATTATTTAGTATTTTTACAATATGTTTTTCGACCCAATACGGCATTATCCTTATTAATATTATTTATAATATTTTGTCGAAACGTGTTTAGATGTGCGCGCACTCACTAGCGGCTGTAAGCGACTGCGTCTGCGAACGAAAAAAAAAACGTATTACTTGGCAATTTTTTTTTGTCTTTCTTTTTAAAAGATAACTCCCGCAATAGAGAACAAGCTCTGTATCGCGGGGGACTTTACAAACATACAATTAACGGACACAAATTACACCCAGACTCAGAACAACTCTTTGCACACAAAGTTTTGTCCGTGTGTGGGAATCGAACCCACAACCTCGTGCACAGCAGGCGCATACTGCACCCACTGGACCAGCAAGGCAGTCAGTATTTAGTATGACGATATGACTTTAGGCAGCGGCTTCACGCGCGAATTCTACGCGCTCCGTCTGTCTGTCATTGTATGCTTGTAAAGTCCCCCGCGCGCGACAGGTTTTGTTTTCGAGTGCGGGAGTTGTTTTGTTTTATTTTTTCCAAAGAAAAAAAACAAAACAAACTCGGTCCACTCTTTTTGTCAGATACCAAATCAGGCAGAACCTGTACTATGGCAACCAGACAACTGGTAAAAATACTCTATACATATAGGTATTTTGAAATAAATTACACTGAATCAAAACAAGGAATCGTGGTCATAACTTTAAAAATGTCCTGGATGAGAATCGAACCTAGGACCTAACGGCTGAGCAGTCAGAATCACTAACTACTGACATTTAAAAAAAATAAAAACTAGTTATGACGTATTAGGTAGATACCACTTTTTTTTGTACCATTGTTTAATTTTTATTAGGAACCTACCTAATATTACTTACTTTAATTCACAAGTTATATAAAATATAATGAACCTAGGACTAACCACCAACGCCACCTACAATTACATACATATGCATTATATGCATTGTCTATGCTCTTTAGACTGCCTTGGTTGTCCAGTGGTAGCGGTATGCGCCTGCTGTGCACGAGGTGGATGGTGGTGGATGCTGTGGAGGAGGGTTCGATTCTCACACAGGACAAAACTTTGTGTTGCCCACAAAGAGTTGTTCTGAGTCTGGGTGTAATTTGTGTCCGTTAATTGAATGTTTGTAAAGTCCCCCGCGACACAGAGCAGATAGAGAGTAGCTTGTTCTCTAGTACGGGAGTTGTTTTAAAAAAAAAAAATTCAACCGTTTTCAAGGAAGGTATTTCTACCTACCAACGGTTCATTTGTCTGTGCATTCGTACAAAAATGCACAATAGTAGATAGATATATAGGTACGTAATAACGAAGCTTGTGTTTAGACAAACAAAATTTAAATAAAATTAAAAAATTGTCCTTTGGCTTCCACTTTTTGCTATCTGATCTTATGACTAGGTACCTACTTATGAGTTTAGTTCTCACCTTTTTCTTACTTACTTTAGCAATTAATTGTTGCTTATTTATAATTAGAATTTTTAAAAACAGAGAAAATCTTAAGTAACTGCTTAGCCGCCGCCGTGCAAAAATATTAAGTTTTAATGATTAAATCAAAAACAAAATAACACTTAACCATTCATTAATATTTAATACTGATGGTATTAATAATAATAATTTATTGCAAATAACTAAGGAATTGTACAGTATTTAGGTCTTTATTATAACTTTAAAATAGGACATAATTATAAAGTGCCTGTACTAAGTAGGTGAAAGACCTGTGTCACGGGCGAAAAATAAAACATAATATTTGTAGCATCTAGTCACAAAAGTAGAATCCAGAGTCTCTCTAACCCAATTTATAAAAAGACGAGCTAGTGCGCGGATGGGCTAGAACAGAACTTAAATAATGTAGTACAGATGTTATATATTTTTCAGCAGATTATAAAAAGGATTCTAAGGTCAGCGATGATATCTTCTCGGCTACTACATTCTGCACGAAAATACAATTTAAAACTTAAGAGAATAACACTCTTAAATAAACATACGTATCGAGAAAAAATATAATTTCAGTTTTCCTCCATACATTTATGTTTTCAATATTTTTTTTGGCAAAAGTAAACGATTTCATGAAAAGTGCATAAAAACGTTGATGAGCACAACCTTATCTGCCCGTATGATTTTTTTCAAAAAATAAAATGTATGGAATTTGACGTGAGTCTACGACTTAATGTCGTAAACTTACGTCAAATCCCATACATTTTCTTTTTTGACTTTTCCATTCGACTATCGCTTATGCCACTTGTCTAGCTAGAGGCTCTGGCCCTCTAGAAAAGTAGCATAAACAATAGTCGGATCGAAAAGTCAAAAAAGCTAATGTATTGTATGTATTGTATCTGCCCGTATGATTTTTTTCAAAAAATAAAATGTATGGAATTTGACGTGAGTCTACGACTTAATGTCGTAAACATACGTCAAATCCCATACATTTGTTTTTTTGATTTTTCGATTCGACTACCGTTAATGCCACTTGTCATGCGCCTGCTGTGCACGAGGTTGGGGGTAAGATTCCAACACTGGACAAAACTTTGTGTGACCCACAAAGAGTTGTTCTGAGTCTGGGTGTAATTTGTGTCCGTTACTTGTATGTTTATAAAGTCCCCCGTGACACAGAGCTTGTTCTCTAGTGCGGGAGTTGTCTTTTTAAAAGAAAAAAGTAAAGAAAGAAATAAAGGTGGTATAAAACCTAAAAAAAAATAATAGCGTCATACTCTGGTTCTTTGCCGAATGATTGGTGAACAAAAAATTGAAATCGGTTAAATTTTGGAGGACGAAAGTCCGGAATACGTAATCTCATTTTTTACGTTTTTGTTGGCGGAAATCTGTCTGGCCGGCGTTTGGCCTTGGCCCTTTAGCACAGTTTAGGAAGGGGATAGGAATAGGAGGGAATGTATTAATGTTAATACAATAAACTATTTATGTGTATGTTATGAATACATTTTTATAACACTCGAACAAGAAATTAGCTCGCAATAAGTAAATGACTACCTTGGTGGTCTAGTGGGTACAATACGTCCCTGCTGTGCACGAGGTTGTGGGTTCGATTCTCACACAGGGACAAAACTTTGAGTGACCCACAAATGTAATTTGTGTCCGTTAATTGCTTGTTTGTAAAGTCCCTCGCAACACAGAACTTGTTCTCTAGTGCGGGAGTTGTCTGATTGTTTTTTTTTTTAATCATCGGTGCGAATTCTGTGGTGCGAATCCAACCACCAACACCCAGCGCATAAGTTATATTTTAAGTTTTCACGAACGAACGACTACACCTTATTTAATACATATATATATTTTACAGCATAATCCTTCAAGCTGTTGCCGTAGCTGAAGTAAAACTCCTGATTCCATTGATAAGAGTACTTCAAGTAGCAATTGTTGGTGCTTCAACGTTCAACTTTGGGGTCTCGCCATACCCCCCACATGCCGACGTACAGGGTAAGTTATACCGAATACTATAGAAATTAGGTACTTAAGAAAACGGTGGTAACTGAGTGGGAAAATAACCGACTTACACGCAAGCACTGTGAGTTCGATTTCGGAATGCCGTATGGCATATGGGCATGGCAGTGTCTACCAGTTTAGCTTTCAAAATTTAATTACCATCTGCTAACGGTGGAAAAAAAACATCGTGAGGGAACCCACTTAGAAGTAATTCTAAAGACATGTCGGATTTACCAACCCGCATTAGACCAGCGTCTGTGAATAAAGGCCTAAACCCTCTCTATCTCTTAATACAGGAGAAGAGATCTGTGCCCAGCAGCGGGACATATATCCTACTAATATTATAAACGCGAAAGTTTGTAAGTATGGATGCATGGATGGATGTTTGTTACTCTTTCACGTAAAAACTACTGAACGGATCAGGATGAAATTTGGCACAGAGATGGATTATGGTCTGGAATAACACATAGGCTACTTTTTACAGCGATAACCGACATCCAATATCCGTGTTACCGCATAGTAATATTTCTTCCAAGCGTCTCCGTGCTTCGGAAGGCACGCTAAAAGTCGGTTCCGACTGTCAGCAGTCGTTAGATCACGACGGAGGCCTAAATATAGGCGATCGTGATAACTCTGTCACCAGGAAGACCACTAACCAAAGGATAAGAAGAAGAAAGACTTATGTCAAAAGTGGACTGAAATAGGCAACCTATATTTCTCTAAATTATTTTCAACTTTCACGATTTTGACCACAAATGACCAACAAAAGAGTTTGACGTAGGGAAGTTATATGCAAACTATGTTATAATAAATTATATTATGACGGTCCATTATAATACAATTTACACATAACTTCCCTACGTCAAACTCTTTTGTTAGTTTTTTTAAATTAATGTCACACGGTACCTACTTACATAAGTAATAAGTAAAACAAAACAGTTGTTTTACACAAACTAAATAAATTATACATAAGTACTATTATAATTTTATCTACCTTAACATCTGGTTAATGTTCTTCAAGTGCTGTATTCACGGAAGTGCCTAAAAATAGTAGGTATCTTTTATGAATTCTAAATGTAAAACTTGACGCAAATAATCTTTGACCTGCATTCTATGTAACTTAAGATAAAAATCGTAGATATAAGTATAACAAAGCTATCCTCTGACAAAAATCATGACAAGACGTCACTTTTGTGTTACGTACCTACCCCTCTAGACAAGTGGCTTAAGCGATAGTCAAATCGAAAAGTCAAAAAAGCAAATGTATGGGATTTGACGTAAGTTTACGACATTATATCGTAGACTTAAGTCAAAGTCCCATACATTTTATTTTTTGACTTTTTGATTCGACTACCGTTTATGCCACTTGTCTAGAGGCTCTAGTTAGATTACTTCTTTAAAAACCATCCTCAATATACCTATTCATTACGACACGCCCATTATAAGCCGACCGAAGGAGGAGGTTCTATGTTCGACTGTATGTATATGTTAGTATGTTCACCGATTTTTCCGCCATTTGATTCTATTTTTTTTTATTTGGAAGAGTAGGTTTACTCTTGAGGTGGCCCCATTGGCACCAAGTAAGTATCTGATGATGGAGTCCCAGGGAAATCAAGGGCAACCCTCAAATGCTATAAGTATTGACAATGTTTTTATTTCATTTATTTTTTACTTTTAATTTATCACAAAAATTGGATATACATTTTTAAATATTAAACCGACTTCAAAAAGCTAAAAATAATAATTGAATACTAATATCAAAAAGCTAAAAATAATAATTATATTGTAAGCATGTAATTCTAGATATGAATGTCTTGTAACAGCGCTAGGGGACTTTTATTTTTTTGTGACATTTGACCTCAAGGATGATACCGATTTAGAACGTGAAAGGAGAGCATTGGCGGTTAGGGGCAATAAACTCTCCCGTAGGTACGCGCGTTGCTCGAGCGAAGTTAAAATCACCTTGTTTAAGGCATATTGCCAATCATTTTATTTGGGAGGTGTATGGGTAAGGCATACCCGCCGGGCTACCAATGTTCTCAGAGTTCAATACAATAACATCTTCAGAGTGTTGTTGGGACTTCCGCGCGACTGCAGCGCGTCGCTCATGTTTGTAGAGGCACACACGGACGGCTTTCATGCTATTATGCGCAAGAAAGTCGCATCCGTTGTGCGACGTGTGAGAGAGAGTGACAACAGCATTCTTAAAAATGATCTCAAATCGTTTGGACTGTCCAATCCAGCACAGGTGGATGAGAATATAGATGGATGGATGGTGGATGGGTAGGTATACCGCTTAATTACCTACCTTTCTCTTTTTAATTTTAATATTTATTTTACGCCATCTATATACAATAAAGTGCTTCTAATGAATTAAATTTTTGATGATTGTTTTGATGTTTTTTTTAAATTCTGTTATTTTATGTATTTATTGGATGACGTTGCTTTAATTAATTATTTTAAAATTTTACAAAACACATAGATATAAGTCATTTACTAACAAAATATTGTAGGTATGGACTATTGTCCGAAATAAATGATTATTATTTGCCTAAATCATATCCTCCGTACCTCGAAAGCACGTATCTAAAGCTGATGGTTCTGCTTTAGTAATCTGTGGTTCTGCGCCTGATCTCTCTCTGGTCCTGTCGGATTGTTATACTATCGGACTATGAGTGTGAAGGATATTGCACCTCCTGCGCACACACTGCCATGCCCTGGATGCGAGAAACCGAGTATCGTGCTAGGTAGTATGCACATGGAGAGGCCTATGCTCAGCAGCGGACGGCAATAGACTGGTGATGATGATGACTTGCGCACACACTTGCGCACTGTATACTGTACTGAGCCTCTAGACATGTGGCCTATGCGATAGTCGAATGGAAAAGTCAAAAAAGAAAATGTATGGGATTTGACGTAAGTTTACGACATGAAATCGTAGACTCACGTCAAATTACATACGTTTATTTTTTGACTTTTCGATTCGACTATCGCTTATGCCACTTGTCTAAAGGGGCTGTTACGATTGACTGTCAGCGCCATGACGAAAGCGGCCAGGTGAACAATAATAATATTCTTATTCCAGATGGCGAGACATTTGATTTCATAGTGGTGGGTGCAGGATCCGCAGGCTGTGTATTAGCGAATAGACTGACTGAGATATCTGATTGGAGAGTGCTGTTGATAGAAGCTGGAGACGATCCACCTCGAGCTTCAAATGTTAGTATCTACATATTAAAATAATTTGTGTAAAACTAACTTTTGCCCGCGGCTCCGCCCGCGTGGATGTCGGTTATCGCTGTAAAAAGTAGCCTATGTGTTATTCCAAACCATAATCTATCTCTGTGCCAAATTTCATCCAGATCCGTTCAGTAGTTTTTACGTGAAAGAGTAACAAACATCCATCCATCCATCCATACTTACAAACTTTCACGTTTATAATATTAGTAGAATAAAGCCGGGTATCGATATTGCAAGGCTGCCTCGCGAGGCTGCTCATCTAGTGCTAGCATTGAGCAGGCAGTCGCGAGGCAGGCTCGCGGTGCGCTCAATGTGCGTCTACACATGCCACACGAGAGCCTGCGAGACGTCAGTAGGTAAATGTTATATTACAAAGGTAATTCTTTGTCGTCCATATTGCGAGCGCACGAGGCAATACACATGCATCTCTTGCAACTGAGCGGCTCAGACTGAGCGCTCTTTGAGCACCGCTACTTATCGTCAGGGAATCGCGGTCGGTACTTAATAACTTTATAATACTATCAATCAAAGTGGCAAACAAAGACTAATTAAAAGTTTTCAAATAAATAATATAACAATAAAGATATTATAAGATAGATACACACGGAATATTCATTTTATTTATTAGGTATCTAAATCAAATCCATGCAGTACGTAGTGTAAGTAGGATTTTGATGATAGTTCTTTGGTCAATTTTAGTGGTCTCATAACTATTATAATATAATAATAGCAACCCATATATGTCCCACTGCTGTGCACGGGTCTTCTCTCCTCTATCAAGAGAGAGATACTTTAGGTTTTTTTTTTCTCGCAAGACCAGTACTAAGTACGATTATCATATTTTACCAATATAGTTAGTATCGTGTTTTGACTGCATCAGCTTGCATGCTATCATACTTGTATTTTACAAAAGATTGTAACTATCTGGCGATTAAAAAGAGTGGCCTGAGTTTCTTGCTAGTTCTTCTCAAGGCTCCACGTCAGCGAACTAGCCGTAGGAAAATTTTGCTGACATCATCTTTCTGGTTTATTCATAATTTATGACCTTCATAAGTGTTACTTTGTAACCTAAATGAATAAATGAATTTTGAGTTGAGTTTGAGTTTGAGTTTGAGAGAGAGAGGGTTTAAGCCTTAATTCACACACGCTGGCCTAATTCGGGTTGGTGAATCAGACATGTCTTTAGAATTTCTTCTAAGACATGTGGGTTTCCTTACGATGTTTTCCTTCACCGTAAGCAGATGGCGAATCATTTGATTAGTACATTATAAACTCCACAAAGTGAAATTCACATTGGTACTGCCGGGGACCGAACTCACACCTCTTGCAAGTCGGTTACTTTTCCACTTGGCCACCACCGCTTAACAATTAGTTGAAATAATAAAGTTTTCCCTTTAAGCCCGTTCTACTGCTAGGGATACTGTCCCTAGCAGTAGAACGTGCTTAAAATAAGATATACTGCAAAGAACATTTCACTTCTTCATAGATTTGTCTCTCCTCGCATAAATTTTGTATCGAAAAGGAGCAAAAAAATTAAAATCCTGTACCTAATATAAGTTTCATAAAAGTACCTATATTTTTCAGAGCCCCGGTATATCTACATTACTGTCTCCACAATTGCCAAGCTGGACTTACACGACTGTCAACGATGACTATTCGAGCCAAGGTCTCAAAACGAAGAGCATACAACAACTCACGGGTAAAATGCTGGGAGGATCCAGTGGTATCAATTTTATGTTCTATCTTAGAGGAAATAAGGAAGACTACGAAACCTGGGTACGACTCGGCAATCCTGGGTGGGATTGGGAAAATGTCACCTCATATTTCAAAAAGAGCGAACGAATGAACAATGAAGCGATCATGAACAGTGACTCAGCTGATTTACATAACACAGAAGGTGTCTTAGGTGTCACTCAACCAAATTGGGATCTTAAAATAAAATACTTCTTAGAAGCTTTCGAAGAAAATGGGCACGATATTCTCATAGAAAATAACGGACATCAGCAGTTGGGTTACGCTCCAGCAAGTTTTACAATTGATAGTAGCTTGCGTCAAAATACAGCTAATGCTTTCTTAAGACCTATAAAGGATAGAAATAATTTGTACGTTCTCAAAAATACAAATGCAAGAAAAATCTTGTTCGATAACAGTAAAAAGGCAATTGGAGTTGAAGTGAAGCTTCTAGACGGCAGAACGATAAAATTGTACGTTGAAAATGAAGTTATCTTGTCAGCAGGTGCAATTAATAGCCCTCAACTCCTTATGCTTTCAGGTATCGGACCTAAGAATCATTTGAAAGAAATGAATATAGATCTTATATTAAATTCACCAAACGTAGGTAGAAAATTGCAAGATCATCCACTAGTTCCAGTGACAATAACTATGGATAGGCCACTTCATACTATTATTGAGAACATGGAACTTTTGTCGAACTTAGACCGTTTTCCTGTAGCAGCTATCGTAGGATTCGCAGCTCTGAATCGATCACAAGGATACCCTGACTACCAGGTTTCTATATTCCCGGCTCCTCTATCTTCATTAGTTCCAACATTGATATCATCTGCGACACTGACGTTAAACGATGGATCATGTATTGCTATTGCAAAACAGACCAAACTACGAGGAAGCTTAACTACATTTACTTCTATTATACAACCAAAATCGAGAGGAAAAGTAATGCTAAGAAGTTCTAACCCAGATGACAGTCCTCTAATATATACTGGTTATTATAGTAATAATGATGACTTGGAGCAATTTGCGAAATACATAGAAGATTATGTAAGCGTATTGAATACAACATATTTTAAGGAGCTAAACGCAGAAGTTGCAGATTTGGAACTCCCTCAATGTGGAAATCTGAATATAAGCAGTCATGAGTATTGGAAATGTTACATATTAAACTTATCTACTTCACATTACCATCCTGTTGGTACTTGTGCGATGGGGGTGGAAGGCACAGGGGTGGTGGATGAAAGACTTAAAGTTCGAGGAGTGACAGGTCTAAGAGTAGTGGACGCCAGTATAATGCCGACAATTACAAGAGGAAATACAAACGCTCCTACCATTATGATAGCTGAGAAAGCAGCTGATATGATTAAGTTTGATCATGGAATTTATGTTTAAATAGTTTGTGTGGGTGGACAAAGCGAGTGATGTTTATTCTAGTCAAGGTTGACTGGGTAGGTAAAAAAGGGAGGTCAAATGTATTATTTATTTATATAGTTGTATAAAATTTATTTATGTAACGTATGTAATGTACTTATGAGTATTAGTATATTAGTTATAGGTAGGTATTAATTACCTATGTAAGTATATATATTTCCATCTACTAGCAACACCAAACTGCTCACTTTATAAACATCTTTAGGTATCTATTCTTTTTGTCCATCCTAAGGTTGCCTGTAAGAAATTACTTTTAGCGATAAGGCCGCCCATTGTGAGTTACCATTTAAGTAAAACTAGGTAAGCACTATGTATTTTGGTGTACAATAAAGAGTTATCTATCTATCTATTATTTTCACTTACTACTGGTGGAAATAAAAGTGGAATATAATTTATATTTTTCTTATGTGGGTTTTATTCAAAGAATAATATCGGTCCAACACGTAGTGGCCCTTTAAGAATTAAGAAGACTATTCTAATATGCCGTAGCCATACCATAGTTTGTATACTATCGCAGTATAATCATACAAAACCTTTACACTAAAAAAACAGTTCTCCCAAACACCCAACGTATTTGGGAGAACTGTTTTTTTTAAAAACCTTGGCATAAAAGGTCGCCAACGTTTGAATCTCAGGTTTATTATGTGGAAACCGAAATTGGGAATTATTTATTATTATTATATTTAATTTAAAAAATACCCACTTAAGAGCGTATTCACACTTTTCAGTAAAATAAGCAAAAATACGCAGTTTTCTAAGTGATAATTCTCGGCTATGAAGTGATGCAGGTTTCAATTTCCAAGGTTTAGTTATAGATATGTCGTTGACAAAGGGGCTAACTATAGTCAAAGTCCACTAACGTGGTTGGTTATTTTTTAAATAATTATTTTCCAACACACGAATTCGTAATGGCGCAATTAGGGGCATCGCAGTCAGCATATTTTGAAGAATTGGTTATTACTTTAAAACGTATATGTAAGTACTAAGCATATAGTCTACAAGTGATTTTTTAATGAATAATTTGCGATTTTATAAGGTTTAGAGAACAACAAACATATTTATCCAACAATAATTCGTCAAAAATCGCGTGTTATAAAACATGCAGCCAACTTTAAATTAATAAAATAAAGTATAAAAATACTTCACCTTATCAAAATATAGTGCTTTATCTTGAAAATAAAATATATTTCTGATTAATTCATAGTATATTTTTTTTGTTTTAAGTGATCAAACATAACGTATAAAACTCGCAAGTTCGCAACACTGACATGATGCATGATTCAGTGCCGCGCCTGCGCCTTTAGAGGAAGGACCTATGTCGCTCGCGCTCCTGGCCGCCGAACCTCAGTTTTCGTAATTTATTAGATATCGTCAACAGTGGGTACAGTACTCGTATCATACTAATGTTATTATTTTACTACTGATAATCTTATACGGTCATACTTTTGTCAAATAATTGAATGATTTATGTTTAGAATGTGATTTTAACGTTAGGCTCAGTGGTGGATGTGTGTGACTGCTGATCACGAGGTCACGAGGTCCCGGGTTCGATTCCCGGGTCGGGCAAATAAAATGAAATGAAATAAAATAAAATAAAATGGAAAAAAAATGGAATAAATTGGAATAAAATGGAATAAATTGGAATAAAATAGAAAAAATGGAATAAAATGGAAAAAAATGGAATAAATTGTAATAAAATGGAATAAAATAGAAAAAATGGAATAAAATGTAATAAAATGGAATAAAATGGAAAAAAAATGGAATAAATTGGAATAAAATAGAAAAAATGGAATAAAATAGAAAAAATGGAATAGAATAGAAAAAATGGAATAAAATGGAATAAAATAGAATAAATAGAAAAAATGGAATAGCAGTTACCGTAGCCTATGGACGCTTGCAATACCAAAGGTATCACTTGCGTGTTGCCGACCCATTTTTTTAACACCAGGGCTTTATGATGGAGTATCCCTGGGATAGGAAACGTTTCTTCCAAAACGCAGGAGTACCCACAGCATATATATTCATTATATTTTTTTAGATGTTGTTGAATCTGTAATGTCTAGAATATTCGGTAGGAGCTAAGAGAAACAACGTCCGTTAGTTCATGCATATAATTCGCACTGATCACACAATAGAAAGAGAAACAGATACACATTATAGAAAGAGAGAACAGATACACATTGTAGACCTACCCACATTATATCACTATATATCTTACGACTAGTTATAACTAAGAGTAACTACCTACATTACACTCTTCCACACCAATCAATACCACATATATCTATTGAACCCTAACTTACTACTAAAACACAAGAATACAAAACTAGATACATTTACATCTTAACATTAATTTTATTTTTAAGTCTACATAGTCTGATCGGTCGACTTTGAGTAGGTGACACCTGAGGCTGCGCGTCCTGAAACTCCGGTGAAGCCGGACTTCCAACCATACCTGAATCAACCCTTATTTCTTTCGAAATAACATCACCCCTGGGTGAATTACCCAGTTCCACCGACCTTTCTTCCGACTGACCCTCACTCGATAGGGAATTTGGTTCCCCGGTCGTCTCCACCTGAGAATCTGTGCTAGGTTCTGTCGCTAATCCCGTTGACTGACCAGAGCAGGCTAAGGATAGCCTTGAGGATCTCTTTTTCAACTGGTCAATATGTCTGTGAACTATTCCCCCTTCCCTACCTTTTACTTTATAATTATTTGAGCCAGTAACGTCAACTATTTGACCCGGGACCCACTTTTCCCCCTTTAAATACTGTCTATACCATACTTCATCCCGAGGCTGAAGTTCCCTATTCGCCCCAATCACCGATTCTTTCTGGCGTTGTTGGGCCCTTTCAACCCTAATTTCTCTATCTGGTTTTAAAACATCTAACCTAGTACGTAACCGACGCCCCAATAATAACATAGCTGGGCTTTCACCAGTGGTTGAGTGCTCGGTGTTCCTATAATGTAATAAATATGTCCAAAGTGCTTTATCTATATTCTGTTTTTCCAGAATAGCTTTTTTAATGACCCGCTTTAAAGACTTAACGGCATTCTCAGCAAGACCGTTCGATGCCGGATGATATGGTGCCGTAAAAATGTGATCGATTCCCTGATTCTTGTTAAAATTACTAAATTCTATACTCGAAAATGGAGGCCCGTTGTCCGTGACTATCTGTTTAGGAAGGCCCCATCTACTAAATAACTCTGATAACTTATCTAATACACTACTAGCTGTCGTACTAGTCATACTAAATACTTCCACCCACTTAGACATTGCGTCGACCACTACTAAATACGTTTTGCCTAAAATCGGTCCCATAAAATCTAAGTGTAACCGTGTCCACGGGCGGTGTGGCCACGGCCACATGCGCGGAGTCTGGCGCGGCGGCGCGTCCGCATGCGCTGCGCATACCTCACACCCGCGACACATACGCTCGATATCCTCATCGATGCCGGCCCACCACACATAACTACGCGCTATCGCCTTAGACTTAACAATTCCCATATGGGGCTCATGAATCATCCGTAGTACCCTTTCCTTACAATCATTCGGCACTACCAATCTGTGACCCCACATAACACAACCTAACTCCTCATATAATTCCGTTCTACGATTAAAATAAGGTCGTAAATTCACAATTTCGCAGTCTGCCGGCCACCCATCTCGTAAGTATCTAAGCACTTTTGATAATACTGGGTCCCGATTAGTTTTATTCTTAATCTCGTAGTAGTCTAATAAAAATGTTTGTTGAACAAAATGCAAAAATGTTTGCTCGGGCGCCGAATGACTCATCTGTTTACTACTAGCCGCCACAGGTAAACGCGATAGGCCGTCTGCACCGTTCTTGTCAGTGCGCACGTACTCAATATCAAATGAATAAGCCGATAATATTATTGCCCACCGCTGCATCCTACTAGCTACCATAGTTGGTATACCTGTATGTGGCCCTAAAATAGATACTAATGGCTTGTGGTCAGTCCGTAAAATAAAATGTCGGCCATATAAATATTGATGAAACTTATTTACCGAAAAAATAATTGCCAAGGCCTCTCTATGAATTTGAGAATAATTCTTTTCCGCGTCATTCAGAGTGCGCGACGCGTAAGCAACGGGACGTTCGGACGCCCCGTCGTCGTCGAGCTGTGTGAGGACCGCGCCGAGCCCGCGCGCGCTCGCGTCGCATGTTACTATTAGTTTCCGCGTCGGATCATAATGTGATAATACATCCGCGCTTGTTAATAATGTTTTTATTTCTTTAAACGCTCGCTCACAATCTGTTGTCCAGTGCCATATTCTATCCCTTTTCAATAAATCGTATAACGGCACTAGCTTAGAACTCATATTTCTAACAAACTTAGCATAAAAGTTAATTAAACCCAGAAATGACCGTAATTCCGTTACATTTCCCGGCCTAGGAATCTTTGTGATAGCTTCCACTTTACTAGGATCCGTTCTAATGCCGTCCTTGTTTATCACGTACCCTAAGTATCGAACTTCGTCCACTAAAAATACACATTTGCTAGTCTTTAATTTTAAACCGTATTTATGCAACTTACTAAACACTGCTTCAACCGCCTGAAGGTGCTGGTCCCTATTGGATCCCCCAATAATTATATCATCTAAGAACACTTCTACATAAGGAATACTACCTAATAAATTACACATAATGCGCTGGAATATACCTGGGCTAGACGCCAGGCCGTATACTAACCTATTATAACGATATAAGCCTCGATGAGTATTAATTACCGTTATTTCTTTACTGTTATCTAATTCAATCTGACTGTAGGCCTGGGATAAGTCGATTTTAGAAAAATAACGAGCATTTCCTAAGCGCACCATTAAGTCCTCGATTTTCGGTAAAGGATAGCGATCCACTAACAGAACAGGATTTACCGTGGCTTTAACCCTAGATCACTAACCATTCGTCAAAATTACGACGCTGACCTCACGGACTCAATGTTTCAATAAGTTCCCGACCCCTCCCGCTGCTGCCGTTGTCATTACCTTCTTAATTTGCGTCGCCAGTGACCCGCAATCATTCATTGCGGATATATGTATTTTAGATTTAGAGATATTGTGGAACTGTCGTAAAAATTACGAAAGGTTAGTAACTACGTAATTTTTTTCAAAGACATGTATTTATTTTTTCTGTTGGTTATTTTAATTTTTCAATGTAGAAGTATAATTATTTTTATATTTTATGAAGTATATTGTAGTACTTTATAATTTATACCTACTAATCGATGTAAATATTGAAAATAGGTATATATATTTAATAATTTATTATTTTTGTAAATATGATCGTAAAGATTATGTTTTATATGTATAGATGGATTTGAGGAGTCAAAATGACATAATATTATAATGGTTAGCTGATTCGGACTCGGTGATGCTGTAGACCACAGTCATCAAAATCCGAGGATAGTGATAATTTAGAGACGGAAGTTTTACAAATATTTGATTTTACGTCTTACAAGCCAAAGTCAAATAGGGTTGTCTACCTGCTTTCTTCTACATAATATGATCAACCTGCTGTCAATACAAATTCAAAGAAGCCTAAAGAAGAATAATTGAATTTTACAATTAAATTATTAAAGAAAAAAACTCTATTATTCTTAGATACTGTGGACCAGATAAGCTCGGTTATAAGTACCAGCTGTAAGACCAACAGATGGCCACTGTGCTTGTTTTATGACATCTTAAATTTGTCTATATTGAATGGTTATGCTATTCAGGTGTCTAATGCGATCAAAAATGAAAATTAAAACATTAAAAAGAAGGGTATTTGCATTAGAAATGGCAGATGAAGCCCTGGTTGCAAGAAAGATATCAGACCGTAACTTTATCCCAAAATTTGAACTAAATTATGGCGTAGATCTTAAAGATTGATTCTTATACGCATCCAGGTCCTACCCAAGATCCTAAATCACGAAAAACTTGCAGCTACTGCCTTGCAAAAAACATCGTATGACCACGAACTTCTGCAACAGCTGCAAAAAAGCGTTTTTTAGGGAGCATATCGTTTTAATGTGCAACCATGTTACTTATTAAAATATTTTAATAACAATTGATGTTATTTGATTAAGAGATAACTAATACTGGTAAATAAAGTCATTTTATGTCATTAATAAAGTCCATTCACATAAATATTGATGTTTTGATTCGTCGTAAATTTTACGAATGGTTAGTGACAATGTTACTCTAAATTAAGGTTAGTGAGCTAGGGTTAAAATCTGCACAAATTCTCAGTGATCCGTCCGCTTTACTGACCGGTACTAACGGTGAGGCCCAGTCGGAGCTGTCAATGGGCTCGATAATCCCCTCACGCAGCATTGCATCGAGCTCGGCGTCGACGCGCTCCCGCAGCGCATAAGGTATCGGCCGAGCGCGGTGGAACACTGGCGCTGCCCCCTCCCGCAGCCTTAACGTCGCCTTGCCTCCCGTGTACCTTCCCAAGCCGCCGCTGAATAACTCCTTATATCTATGAAACAATATTTTTAAATCATTATCCATTGTAACTTCACTGCCAACACTATGACAATTACTGAACCTTGGTATTTTAATATTTAATTCCGTAAGCCATTGCCTACCTAATAGGGACGTAGTACCACCATCTATAACAAATAATTCTAAATATTTCTTTTTGTTGTCATAACAAACAAGAGGTTTATTATACCTAAAGGTTTTAATCTCGATCCGTCATAAAACTTTAATCCAACACTAGTAGGCTCTAAACATAAATCACTGAAATATTGTTTATAAGTTTGACTACTAATGCACGATACTGCCGTCCCCGTATCGACTTCCATATTAATAATTACATTTTCAATAAACACGGGTAAACTCACCGGTTTGTATTCGTTTAAACATAGATGATGGAACCCTTCTTGGCACTGTTCAAAATTGGTTTCTACAGCATCCTCCTGTGCTAACCCATAGTATATGGCATTCTTGTCCTGCTGCCCTCCAGAGGCCCGTCCCGAGCACATGCGTCTTAAGTGGCCAGTTTGCCGGCACCGACTGCATACGTAATTCCGAAATCTGCACATCTCATAATTATGCGCCGTTGACCCGCACCCTCTACAGCCGCCACCCGCGACCGTGCTTCCGTGCCGTATTCCTGCCCCGCGGTGCACGACACGATGGCCGGGCGGCCCGCCCGCGCCCGCGCCGTGGCCGCTGCCGCCGCGCCAGCGCCCGCGCGGGGCCGCCATTGCTCCTCCGCGGCGCTGCGCACCGCCGCTTACCTCCACAGCATGTAACCCCGCTGTTTTCTCACTATAAGCCGTTGCTGGCGTAGCCGCCTCCGCCGTCGATGATCTCTCTACCGCCGCCGCATCCCGCTCCGCCGCTTCCAGAGATGTTGCCAGTTTTACCGCGCCAGTAAAACTCAAAGAATCTTCCTCTGCAAACAGCCTTTGTCTGGTTATTTCGCTTTTCAACCCACATACGAATTGATCCCGTAGATTTTCATTAAGAATTTCGGCAAATTTACAATGACGTGTCATCTTTTTCAACTCCGCCACGTAATCAGCAATGCTTTCCCCCGCTGCTTGTAACCTTTGTCTAAAGCGAAACCTCTCTGCCAGCGCCGATGGAACCGGTTGAAGGTGGTTTTCCATTATAATAACCACTTCCTTGTAGGTCAACTCCGAGGGCTTCTTTGGGCTTGACAAATTCACCAACAACTCATATGCCGCTTCCCCCATTACCGCGATCAACGTAGGCAATTTAAGGTCTTCCTTAATGGCGTTTGCCACAAAGTACATATTTATCCGTTCAATATACGACGACCACACCCCCGCGACCACATCGAACTCCTTTACTTTTCCGATCGACATCGTATTTAGGTACTAATTATGCACGCACAATCAATATAAAAACACGCGCTTTTATCCTCGTCGCCAATGTAATGTCTAGAATATTCGGTAGGAGCTAAGAGAAACAACGTCCGTTAGTTCATGCATATAATTCGCACTGATCACACAATAGAAAGAGAAACAGATACACATTATAGAAAGAGAGAACAGATACACATTAGACCTACCCACATTATATCACTATATATCTTACGACTAGTTATAACTAAGAGTAACTACCTACATTACAGAATCTATATCCTTATCTTAAATTTGTTTCTTTGTTTTATCCATTTTTTTTTGTTTTTGAGTGCACCTACTATGGTCATCTCTGTATCACCCAAGGTCAACTGGTAGAGAATGCCAATGGCATTAAGTCTGCCTGTGTGCGATTGTGCATAAAGTTTTAAATAAATAAATAATTTGGCTGTGGTGTATTAATATTATAGATAATAAGATAAGATAACGTTTATTTGTAAAACATGTGTACAATATTTGGTGTTACATAAAAATAATGTTTGATCAGACATGTTTTGCCTCTGTAGGGGCGTACAAATATTTATTTATTTATAACAAAATTGATACGAATAAGGAACACACAATCTTAATAAATCTATTTAAACATCAATACAGTAATAATACTGACTAAAAAACTTAATATTGTAATGTCACTATGCAGATAGAATTAAAATAATAAATTGAAATCTCTTTAATTGTAATGTCACAGTACAGATAAATAATAATAATTAAAGACTAGATTAAACAATAATAATACTTGTCATCCATAACATTAAATGTCACCCAAAACAATTCGTTTAAATTTAGATTTTTTATTGAATTCGGTATTTTATTAAATATTTTGGGGGCCATACATAGTACACTTTTGTTCATTAAAGTTGTCTTGGCGCTTCTCATACAAAGTCTTTCATTATTACGCCTATTTCGTTTTACTTTATCGTCTAGCCTTGGAAACAGATGACGGTTGATTTTGACAAACAGAGCAACTTCCAGAATATACAAGGACGGTAGTGTTAAAATTTTATGCTTAATAAAATATTCCTTGCAGCTATCAATCGGTTTCAGTCCAAACATGGCTCTTATACAACGCTTTTGTACCTTAAACATCATTTCTTTGTCAGTGGAATGGCCCCAGAAGATAATTCCATATCTTAGGTTTGATGACACTAACCCATGATAGGCAGTTAGAAGGGCATCTGTATTAACAGTGGGTGCAAGTTTATGTAGGGCATAACCAGAACTGCTAATTTTCTTACTTAGAGTTTCTACGTGATTTTTCCAATTAAGTTTACTGTCGATGGTCAGCCCAAGGAATTTGGCAGTCTTAACTTCAGCTATGATATGACCGTTATGGCTCACATTAATTTTCCGATTACGAATGATCCGTTCACGTTGGTTAAAATGCATGACATGAGTTTTATTAAGGTTAATTTTTAAATTATTATGATCTTTCTTTCTACCACCCAGATATACCTAATATCTCAGATAGAGAGGTATATAATATAATTAAAAGTATGCCGTATGATAAAAGCCCAGGCGAAGACGGCATTACAACGGAAGCCCTCAAATTTGGCCTCCCTACACTTCTTCCTTATCTTACCGAACTTTTTAATAATATTTTTCAAACAGGCATTATTCCCAATAAATTATGTCATTCTAATATTATACTCCTTCATAAAAAAGGGTCAAAAAGCGACATAAACAACTACCGTCCAATCAGCTTGGTGTCTCATCTGTATAAAGCTTTTATCAAAGTTATTTATAATCGGATTGCTGCTAAGCTAGACTCCCACCAACCACCCGAACAAGCCGGATTTCGACCAGGATTTTCTACTACGGATCACTTGCAATCACTTAATCAAGTAATAGAGAAACATACAGAATATAAAAAACCACTTTACCTAGCATTCGTAGACTACACAAAAGCATTTGATAGCATTAAACACAAAAATATTTTCACAGCCCTTAAAATACAAGAAATTGATGATATCTATATAAACTTACTAAAGAATATTTACAAAAGTAGTACAGCTAATATTAAACTCAACTCCCTCGGTACCTCGTTTGATATAAAAAGAGGCGTTAAACAGGGTGACCCGCTCTCCCCCAAATTATTTACCAGCACTCTGGAGGAAATCTTCAATACTTTATCAGACTCATGGGCAACGAAAGGCATCATAGTTGGCGGAAAAAGATTGACAAATCTCCGATTTGCTGACGATATTGTCATTTTCGCTTCCACTGCTCCAGAACTTGAAAAAATGCTTCAGGAATTAAGCACAGCAAGCCTTGGGGTTGGATTAATGATGAATCAATCAAAGACCAAAATCATGACCAACGGCACAAAACGTAGGGGAGGTAGATGGGCAGGAAATACAATATGTCCAAGAGTACATATACTTGGGCCAGTTAGTTTCCTTCGAAAACAGGCAAGACAAGGAAATCGACCGCCGTGTCGAAAACGCCTGGAAGAGCTACTGGTCCATGAAAACGCTAATGAAGGGCAACCTTCCGTTATGTCTCAAGCGCAAACTCCTGGACATGTGTATCTTGCCCATCCTAACTTACGGTGCCCAAACCTGGTCACTAACAGAGATTCAGAAGTCCAAACTCAAGGTTTGTCAAAGGGCAATGGAGCGCAGCATATTAAACATCAAACTACGTGACAAAGTGCGGAATACCGTCATACGCTCGCAGACCGGTATCAGGGATGTCGGTAGCAAATCTGCCAAACTTAAGTGGGACTGGGCGGGACACATTTCTCGTATGCATCCTGAGAGATGGGCTCGGGTCGTCACACAGTGGATGCCTGAAGATGGGCATCGCCGCCGAGGCCGACCAAGAAAACGCTGGCGTGACGACCTGGATGCATATGAGAAGGATTGGTGGAATAGGGCAATGGACAGACGGGACTGGAAGTCAATGGGGGAGGCCTTTGCTCAGCAGTGGGACAACATAGGCTAGTAAAAAAAAAAAAAAAAAAATGATCTTTCTTTGTTTTTTGTACCTACCTACCTAGCCTACAAAAAACCACCACTACCTACTACTTTTTTGTAGGCTAGGTATCATGTTATGGCATTAGTTTCCACCCACGGCTTCACCTGCACTTACAACCCCAGGCAGAAACAAGCAAGAAAAAGGTCCATAGGTACTTAGGTACATCAATTCATCCAAACATTCGCATTTATAATAATAATAATATGTATTAGAATAGATATGGTATGCCAAAGTGTTCCTTTACTTCTCTAATAATAACATATTCTACAAATTTACAATACAAATACCTATTATAACACCAAAAATCTTACCGTAATATAACAATAAAGTTTACGCGGCCCTGCACTGTGCCGAACATACTTCACGAACAATGTATGTGTGCGAGGATCACGCACACACGCGCACTCGCCACGCGCACGCGGCCGGTCGACCGATAATTACCTAATCTGTAGCTGCGCTATTTTGTGAATACGCTCTTAACTGCTTTCAGTCCAACTAATGTCCATTATTTATTTTTGACTAGGTAATTAATTATGACATTATTTATTAGTCTTGTGACTGAGATGGATGGATGAATGGAATTAATTATGAATTTATTTATTTTTTATATTTAAATGACAACTCCCGCACTAGAGAACATGCTCTGTGTCACGGGGGACTTTACAAACATACAATTAACGGACTCAAATTACACCCAGACTCAGAACAACTCTTTGTGGGTCACACAAAGTTTTGTCCTGTGTGGGAATCGAACCCGCAACCTCGTGCACAGCAAACGCATACTGCGGCCACTGGACCACGGAGGCAGTCAAAATTCTATGCCTAACATTTTTATTATACCATTGTCGAAAGAAAATCCCACGTAGATATTAATTTCTACATAATTAAATATTTTTATTAACATACCTGTCTACTAACCTATAGATTTAAAATAATTATGCGTTTTTTTAAAGCAGGTAGGTTAATTTTTTTCTAATGTATTCATCTTACTTCTAATAAAATTTGCTGCTGAAGTGCTGACTCCTTACATTCAGGAGTCCCTGAAAAATATATACCAAAGCAGGTTCACACATTAAGGAATCTTCATCATCTTGGCGAAAGACGTCAACAGCCCAGAAACGATCTGGAATGGCAACCACGTACTGGAAGATAGCGTGGACAGCGGGCTTACCAATGACGTGTTAAACATAAGTCGTTCGAATGAGAAAGAGGGAGAGAGCTATACACGCTATATAGCTCCGTCTCTGTTTCTCGCACGAACGATTGACGTTTTAAGACGTGTTAACCTGTAACTGACGATTAATAAGTGACTATAAGGAATTAAACAAATATATATTATTTTCTCCCACCGCCTTTCATCCACATTTATTTTAATGCCTTACAACAATTATATCAGTTTTAACTAACATTAAACATAAAAATATTAACATCGTTTTTATACAAGGTATTTACAAAAGTTATACAAATAAAGTTGTGTAGAAAAATAATCACGAAGACTTACATACTACATAATCTAAGCATAAATATTAATTTTACAAAGCTTACCGATAAACTATAGGTCGGTGTACAGATCTGACAAGGTGCATCGCAGGGTAGTTCACAATGCTAATAGAAAAGCAACCTAATATATATTAAGATAGAGTTGATAATCAATCGACATTAATTTATTTTTAAATATATTTTTAACACTAGCAGTAATAAAACCGTGCGCTGCATCTCATCAGTGTACAAAACCTTACCATAAAAAAAGGTTTGACCGAATGAACGAACTAAAACTAATACTTAATGCAGATTCATTCGGTCAATGCAAAAAAAACCGTTAAAATTTAAAAGGTAGTATAATACTAGAATTTAGTACATGAAATTATAACAGGTGCTAAACACATTAATTAAAAAATAGCATCTAATATACAAATCATCATTAGTGGACTGTGATAGAATGATGATCATAAATAATGATGAGCGATGATCATAATAATGACGAGTGCGCGCATACGTGTCAATTTGATTGTATCCAATCATCGGCGTCAATTTATCGGAACCAATCGCATAGCTTCTAATACAGAATAGGAGTTATAAGGTTTTTAAAGGGTCGGCAACGCGTGAGTGACACCCCTGGTGTTGCAAACGTCCATAGGCTACGGTAACTGCTTACCATCAGGCGGGCCGTATGCTTGTTTGCCACCTTGGTAGTATTAAAAAAAGAATGACTTGACTGACGTCACACTTGATGGACTCATAAGCTTCATTAACGTGGAGACGGACTTTCAAACTGTCAGCCTTTGCATCGATTAATCAGAATATGTCAGAGCATACATACCTTCATAGATTCACGCCTGTCTCCAAGAGAGGGGCAAAGAAACTTGACTGGACAGTGAAGCCGTCACAGACGGTGAAGAAACTATGATATTTTATTATTATTATATCGCTCACTATAAAGAGTGGCCTGAGTTTCTTGCCAAATCTTCTCGACGCCCTGACTAGGTCAGCGAATTGGCCGTAGGGAATAAAAGAAACGCTGGCATTTGTTTTTATGACGTTCATAAGTGTACCACTGCTGGGCACGGGTCTCCTCTCCTCTATCAAGAGAGGGTTTAGGCCTTAATTCACACACGCTGGCCTAATGCGGGTTGGTAAATCAGACATGTGTTTAGAATTTCTTATAAGACATGTGGAAACCCACATGTCTTATAAGAAATTCTCACGATGTTTTTCTTCACCGTTAGCAGATGGCGAATCATTTGATTAGTACATATAAACTCCACAAAGTGAAATTTACATTGGTACTGCCGCCCGGTATCGAACTCGCACCTCTTGCGTGCAAGTTACTTTCCCACTCCACCCAAATTCATTAAGTAATATTGTGTAATTTATAAAAAAATTAAAACAGGTATTAATCGCGTTTTATCATAATTAAAATATAGACACTAGATTTCTCAAAAATATTCATGGCGCGATTTACTCTATGTTATATTATGTTCTATTTGGAACGCTTAGTCTAAGATCCCTCTATAATATATTAACAATTAAAAATTTTAATTGTTAATTAATCATATTCTGGACTGAAAATTTTTAGGCAACCCATTTGCCATATATTTATAGATATTTAATTGAATATAAAATACTTTTCATCCATTAACCAGCTCGGTGATGGTCGTTCTATGGAGGGATCCTGTACTAGCTCAGGTAATGTCAACGTCACGACAAATGGTAGTAATGCAAGCAAATTACCAATTAGCAACAGAATGCCATATTAAGTCGGCGGTGGTCAGACTTAGTCGCGTGTGAAACTCACCTTTATTTAGCCTACAGTTAAAGCCTGATTTCTACAGTATGCCAGCTCAGACAAGATATTATTTGTAAATCATTTTTGGACACCACAAGACATTAGTGAAATTCCAACAAATATAAATATAACTAGGGACCCGCCCCGGTTTCAGCCCGGATTACACTATGCTTTTACCCGTTTAAACACTTTTTTTTTTAAACTCTATCGATATCGATATCGCTCATAGCCAGCCCCCTCTAGACAAGTGGCATAAACGGTTGTCGAATCGAAAAGTTAAAAAAGCAAATGTATGGGATTTGACGTTAGTTTACGACATGATATCGTAAACTTACGTCAAATCCCATACATTTACTTTTTTGACTTCTCAATTCGACTACCGTTTATGCCGCTTGTCTAGAGGGGCAGGTGCACTCGCTGTTCGGTAAACGATCAGCTGGTTAAGCAACCAAGGCACAGATTACTAAATAGTTACTACGTAACAGATACATCACTCCCATACAAAAGCGAAAATACCTACGCCATAATAGCCTACAAAATCTTAATAATAATACCTGCTGTTCGCAGCGAAAAGAAATATACCATAAGCACGCGAACAAAGAGTAGATTGTGTTGCCCGCCGTGCGACTCACGTGCAAGCTCGTCATCGCACGAATGCGGTAGGGTTGTCTTTCCAACTTTCTCGTAAATTACCTACACACAAGAAGCATTTTAAAATTACTAGGTACTACTAACTGAAGCCAGCTGAAATGCGTACCTACTTTCAAATAACGTAACGTACCTCTCTTCATCTTTCGGCAATTAAAAAATGACATTTTTTTATTTTTCTTTTGACTATGACATCCAACGACTTCACAATAATTAACCACCGTGTCGTTAGTCAAAACTTAATATACGTAGTGTACGTAAATATCGGAATAATGCGTTTTGAGCGGCAAACGTGTTGTGCGCGCTTTGTGTCGCGTCACTGGCGATCGGCTCGGTTACGAGCTACATAGCGGTAGGCACATAGCGCGTGACCTTGAGCGAGTGACGGAGGCCTGACCAAGGGCGCAGTAACCCTATAGATGGGTGACCGCATAGTAGTATTTCATCTGAGCGTCTCCGTGAGTCGGAGGGCACGTTAAAAGTCGTTAGATCACGACAGAGGCCTAAATATGAGCGATCTGAATAACTCTGTCACCAGGTTGGCCACTAATCAAACGATAAGAAGAAGAAAACTATCTTCAAAAATCACTCATACAAACTGTAACCCCATAATCCAAGGTTGAATTTCCAAACATCCTTTGTTAGTGCTCACCTACAGTGTAACAGGAACTATAATGCAATCATTCAAACTTTCACGGTCCCAGACCCTGTGGCTGTGCGCTGATACGTCAGTCAGTCAGTTTCTTCTTTTATATATATATAAATAATAATGACGATGACAGGAAAAACTAAGTTAGTTTACCTACATTCGACGCGATTAAACTCGTTTTCTACAATATTAAATCTTACTATATTATTAAGCAAAGAATTAGTGATGCTACTATCATTTTGAAACAATAATGTATTTAATTTTTGTTAAAAAGTTACTCGTAGGTAATATAATTCAAAGCTAAATTTCAACTTAAAAATCTACATAAAAATACTGACGGTTTTACAATAAAAAAAAATACAAAAGAGTTTTTAAGCAGCAGTTTTTTTATACTTCTGAATTATCGAATAAATATTTATACTGAAATGTAAATAGCCGTACTGATAGTAAATTTATCTACATGCATTAAGTTCATCATTATACAGCTGCGTATTGACATTGTGAGGCACGCCTTGCTCAACAACGCGTCTCTATATCCCGAGGGTAACTCGCAATATCTATAGGCTACTTGCATGATGCAGATCCGATGATTAATACCGGTCGACCCGATTCGAAAGGCTTTAAGAGTTTACTATAAGTATTTAAGTACATTGCTCTCTACACACAAGCTGATTTCGCCAATAATGTTGAAGGACGATAAAGACACGAATTGAAAAATCGATAATGTTTAAATTCTATATTGCCAACAAATAGGCAAAATTTTGTGCAACAAATCAAGTGAGTTAGCAATTTGGCCTTGTAATGTTTTTATACAAAATTATACCTTATTTTATATGAAAAATGGTTCAATTCCTGATATATTGATCGGGAATACCAAATGTTTACAAAATACAAGTACCTAATATATTTTAAACAAATGTTTAATTTTTTATACTTATTCTAAATCGCATATACAAACATGTTTCATAACAATAACAACATATAAACTTATTAGTATTTTATCCATCCATCTCAGCCATAAGACGTCCATAAGACTGCTGGACATATTTTAAACATTTCGAAAAATAAGTAAATAAATGAAATGTGGATTCTGTTCAACAACTAAATTCATTTCACTCTAACCCTTAAAAAGGTAGTCAATCGAAAAAAATAAGAACCTAATAAAGCTGTCAATAAAATTTTTAATCCATCAAGTTTAACTCACTTCGGTAAATTTAAACTGCATGAAAAAAAAACTATAATAAGTAATAATTGATCAATACATTTAGAGATAATAATTATACTATGGTACAATTTACTAGGCCTATGTCCAGCGGTGGACGTCTTTTGGCTGAGATGATGATGATGATGATGATGACAATGATAATGACAATTTACTATGCAAATCTATTATGATTTTAAAATATTAGAAAGACAGATAAAAAATTAAACAACAAAGAATTGAAAACATTCAACCAGTTTAAAAGAATAATTTTGAATTAAATAGTTCAACGTTTGAAACTCTACCCAAAATTAATCTAATGTCATTAAACATATTTCTACTGCCTCTCCAATTGTATCATAATAATTATACAAGTAGAAATCGTATAAACAAATTTTATACATGGTTATTGTTATGAGATATTGTACAATCGCGCACAACATCCACATCCTAAACATCAAACGTCAAAATGAAACATGACATTTGACAACATTGATTTATACATTTGAAATGTCAAACGTCAAATTGACGGTTGACATAAAAGTGTACACAGATATAATATTTACAAAATGTAACTACACAGATACCCGTAACACTGTATTTATCTTTTAAAAAATTCGAGGAAATGATTTTTTTAACAAGAAATGCACAGTTTAAATAGTGAATATTTATATCTTTGACTTAGATATAATATGTAAACACTGCAGGATTTTATTATATTACACCTTTTATTTAATTCAATTAATATTATCCATTTTTTCTTTTATTTCATAACTTAAGGCAGCGTTTACATATTTACCATAGATAATTCCATAGACAAATTTGAACCTCAAAATTTTCTACAGATAACGCACAGAAGCCAACAATGAGATATTTTAACATTTATATAAAACCTCAAATATATAAATAGTACTATAGATTTCAGTAGTTTTTTAAATACATTCTTTAAGTCGATTGCCTGTCTATATATGTACGTAAATTAACAATAACGTAGCTTTAAAAAAAAAGAAAAAACGAAGAACTTACATACCTAAATCCTGCAAGAGTTGATAAAATATTTATTTATATTTTAGAATAATTACGGCTTTATAATGAAGAGTCGAAAACATCTCTTGCAGTGAAATTAAAGTAATATTACTTGAATTTCTTTATTTAAAATGATTTAAGGTTGAACTATTGAGCAATGTCCAACCCTAAATATTATGGACCTAAACTTAAGGTATCAAAATATATATCAACACTTGTGAAGAAGCTTTAGATGAAAACAATATAATGTTCTCTCGAAGTACTTTGTTTAAATGATATTTAGATCACACAATCACGCTGTAGTCAAATCTTAGTGTTCCATACTAAAAAAGACAATATAATTCTCACAGGAGATTTTTTAATATTATTACACACTATATTTTATACTCTCCTATGATTTAATATAATAGGAGAGTATTTCAAATACTATGTCGTATAAAAATATTAAAAGTGAGTGATTACCTAACGTCATTAGTAATATTACAGTCGGTCGGTTAGTTCAGTTCATTCTTTAGTTCGTTAGTTCATTCATTCACTCATAGCCTGTCAAAATGACTTCGTTTTACCTGATGGACCACTAAGATCAACACAAGTAAAGACCATCATCTAAATTCTAATTGCTATTATTATAATAAGCATGGTGATCTGACAGAAAATAATAATTTGAAGAACGAAATATTTTGAGAGAACATCATATTATATGAGTAGGTAACCATATAGATATCTAAGGTCCATCGTGCTTAAGTAGAAAATGAAAAATTCATACTAAAACAAGATCAAAATATAATCATTAGTCAGTCTTTGAAACTGTTGAAGTTCCTTTTATTTTTATTTGCAGATAGTAATGTAAGCGTACACTTGGAGAGGCCATAATCATCCACCTATAGCAGACCAATGCTGCCTATAGCAAACCTATACCTTATTTCAGCATTGGTCTAGACTTTATGAGCCTAGCAGACCAATGCTGAAAACATTGGACTGCGATAGGCTGACGATGATGATAAATGTTATCGAATAATTGAGTAGATTTAAAACTAGTTTTCATTACACTACCGACCGACGACGCACGGTGGATCCTGTAGGTACTATGGAGCGTTTGGGCATAAATCCTTTTTTTGAAAATGTAGGTAGATGATTATTATTTTTCAATTTAATAAATTGAGGGTATATTACATTAGTTTTAGGTAAACAAAGTAGTACTAGCCGTCTAGTATTATTTTTATGATACATCAAACATAACCCATTTTCTGTTTTTCATTGTTGTTAGTTGCGGATAACCAAGTTTAGTTCAGACTTTGAACAAATATTTCTTTAAAAGTGAGAACATTAGTTTGATATAAAAAAAATATTAGTGTTGATGAAGGTATGTAGTAATTAGGACAAATAAATGTAACACTTATTTTTTATGTTTGATGTATCATAAAAATAATACTAGACGGCTAGTACTACTTTGTTTACCTAAAACTAATTTAATATACTGAGGGTATATTAAATTAGTTATTAAATTAAAAATAAAATAATCTACCTACATTTTCAAAAAAATATTTATGGCCAAACGCTTCATAGTACAGGATCCACCGTGCGACGGTTCGACGCAAAAGAAAGTAATTTGTAAAAGGCATTCGATATCGAAGTGCGTGTATAACTCACGTCTCTCAAGTTACCGTACTAGTACACTACCAACTATGCTATTCATGTTCCTCAGCGAGGTTCGACATTCTACACTGTTACTCTCTATACAAAATTTTCTATTCTGACGTATACTAACATAGTGAGAGACGTAGGTTCTAATCTCATTTCGAGATCTAATTTTTCTAAAATTATAATTCCATAATACAAATAAATAAAAAATTATTAACTGTACACTTACATTAATATCGGCAATTAATATTACATATCGAATAACGAAAAATCAAAAATTAATTAATTACTGATTAAAATTTAAATATAAGGCTTAATTATTATTACACTCTCAAGTTTCGAAAAGAGAAATTTAAATGGATGGTGTCCGACCGAAACAAAAGTCGGATATTCGGCTTTGACCGAAGCCAAAAAGTTGATAATTTATTAAAAACATAGGGACTTCTAAGATAAGCTAATAGTATAGCATTAAGTTAAGGAAACGTAAGTAAATAGGTATTTATACTTTTTTTTTTTTTTTATACTACCAAGGTGGCAAACAAGCATACGGCCCGCCTGATGGTAAGCAGTTACCGTAGCCTATGGACGTTTGCAACACCAGGGGTGTCACTCACGCGTTGCCGACCCTTTAAAAACCTTATAACTCCTTTCTTGAAGAACCCCATGCTATAGTCTATGCTATACTTTTTTTAATAGAGCTTTTATTGCCGAATATACAGTTTTGGTAAAATTCTTTTTAGGTTGGCCACCACATATTTCTTGCTTTAGTTTTAAGGAAATTAATGAATGAGCTTACGATGACCGAAAACAGGTCATATTTCGAACTTTGAGTAGAATTGGAATTACATTGTTAAATATGCCTTGATAGAGGTATTAATTACGCTTATACGATACGATATGATATATAAGAGTAAGTTTACACCCGATTAGCCAATCACGGCAACTTACGCGATCAAATCCCTACGCGCCCCGGTCGTCATGCACAAAGTAACCTATACATCGAAATACGTACTTTTTAAGACTTGCCGGTTACTGTATCTCACCTTTCAAATTTATGCACTGAGAGAATTATATAATTTGTAAAATAAAGATAGCATACTAAGAAAGGTTAGGCACCATACTAACGACCAAGAGGTGTATTTGTTCCTGTGTGTGAGTACAGGTATCCAGCGCTCATTAAGGGATACGTTTTGAAAGAAACGTTTTCCCATCCCAGGCATACTACACCGTAAAAATGGGTCGGCAACAAGCAATAACTTTGGTATTGCAAGCGTCCATAGGCAACGGTAACTGTTCAGCAGCATCAGGTAGGCCGTATGCTTGTTTGCCACCCAAGTAGTATAAAAAAAGCATGAAATTATCTTGCCGAAACTCTTCAAATGTAATGTGCCTTAAAATATTTTTTGATTTAAAGGAACTTCAACGTGACAATGCAAGATAGGTCTCTTTACAATCCTAGATTAGTACATTTTTGTACAGTACAGACTAGACTAGTACAGTCGCGGCCAAAAGTGTTATGCTTATTAAATAACCTATTTTTTATTTTCGAGTTACGATTGTACAAAATCAGCTATGAAATATTGTAAAATTTAAATTTTAAGATACAATTGGTGATCGAGTTATGACAGTTTACTGCTCAAATCTACATAGAAAAAACATTAGATGTCGATAAATAAAGGTGATAATCTCACTTAAAATTATGAAATTAAATTTCAGGTTTATAATACTTATACACGACTGCCAGTTAAGGTAAAAAGATTATATTTTGTATAATTATTATTTGCAAAATTTTATAAAGCTGAAAAGTTTGTTAGAACACACTAATCTCTGAAATCTAATCCAGATTGAAAACCCTCTCGCATTTTATACTTTACTACTTTGAATATCTATCTACGTTTTAATAACATACAACGAGATCAAAGCCGACAAAACGTAATATAAAAAACAAACAATCAAACAAATAAATTCAGTTTATTTTTAACTACCTACATATATGAAAGAAGTGAGATTACTACCTTTATCTGTCCTTATTATTCTTTCTTATTATAATGAAGTCGGATCAGCCTTCTACTTTAATAATGTAATTACCGACGTTTTGTATTATAAACCTTATTAATTGGTAATAAAGATTATTTTTCTATGTAGGTCAAATTGTCACCACCCGGTTGCCAAACAGGTACAATTAGGGTTGAATCCCAAATAGTCGTACATATCGGAAAGGACACCATATATGACTTAGTTTCACACCTTAAAAGAGATGCGGAGATAACAGGTGTCTGTGCAGTGAGTATAATTTAGTGCAAAGAAGCGCTTAGTAAAGAAGGTGGAAGGAAAACGCTCTCGAAAACGAAAACTAATAATAGTGCAGTTGATTTAATTATATAATTGAACAAAATGAATAGAAAACGTAGCTGCATTACGACGAATACGTTAATTTTTATATTACCTCACAGACAAACGCGCTTACGGCCCGCCAAAATTAAGCAGTTACCATAACCTATGGATGCTTGCAATAATCCTCCTGTTACAACAGACACAAGAACTGTTTCCCTACGAATCTAATTATGACACATTTATTCCGTTTGTTAATTTAATCAAGCCAATAAGTAATCACCGGGCTAGCGGGGTCAACAGAGGAAGCTGCGCGTCAGCGGACGCGATACAGACCACCACAATCGATGACTACGCGCATATATCAAAAATTACTACGTTATAACCAGTTTTTGTTATCGTGAGCGTTTTCCTTCCACCCAGCACAATATATACGACCATATGAGTGCATACCCTTATTCTAACTACATACATTCGAAATACATTTGTCTACTGTACAAATGTAACTAAGCGAGTCGCTAAAACTGTAGGGCAGACGGTTTAAAATGCCGTCTCAAACTGACCAATCCGTGACAAAAAACAAGGGAATAAGATACCAATAGTATTATATCTAAACAGCTAAATGGGTTTTAAGCAATAAAGACTTTAATGCTACTCATTAAAGTATGTATTCCTTTGAAAATTAGTAACGGCATTCGTCAGTTTGAGCAGACTGAGACTAGCTATTTTACTATCCTATTATATCGCATCCTTGATAGAAAACTGGCGTAACTTGGGCAATTTTGAACTTTAGCTGTTAGGAATAAGATAGAAATTGCAAAACAAATACGCTTCAACTTAAGTCATTTTTCCACTGTGGGTGCGATATATTTAAGTCGCTGTTGCGTTTTGAACACTCTAAACACAATAAGACACTTGTGACCACGACAGTACTCACGATATAATTTATGTAATCGCAATAGTGTTCTTACAAACTTCGATTAACTCTGTTAGTTGTGAGAACTTGGTGTGCGCCTCTTGTAGCATGTTCCTGTAATAAAAAACGTATAATATAGTCGCAATAGCATTATACTCGCTGTAAAGCATAATCATATCAACATAACATAAAACATATCAACTGTAAAATAAACTTTAAAAGGCTACCAATAAAGTTATTAGAGATTGGAGCATACCGACTGTTTGGGATGTTTAGTGCATTGACATGGCTAGCGATTAATTATCGACTATCGCCAACGGCCAAAAATATCATCATGTCATGACGTTCATGCATGAAGAGGTTGATAAATATAGAGGAAGCGAAAAAAGTAAGTTTAGATCGAAGCAATTGGCGTACTCTGCCTACCCCAATCGGAGACCGGCGTGATGATATATCTTACTTTTCTCTCAAAATAGTTTGAACCCACATACCTGCACTTAGTACAGAATAGCCTGAGGTTGGTTTTGTTGACGACGGCCGCGTCCATACATATGAGCTGCAAACTATCCTTGAACACACCTTCCAACTGCGTCACCTGTTCCTCTATACTGAATTCTGCTACGTCTGTTGTAAGTACTCTGTAAAAATAATAATAGAAACTCATTTTTTTTTTTTTTTATACTACCAAGGTGACAAACAAGCATTTATGTCCCACTGCTGGGCAAGGGTCTCTATCAAAAGATCTAAGAGGATTTAGGCTACATACACTAGCCTAATGGGGATTGGTGAATCAGATTTTCGCGATTTCAGAAACTTTCGCGTTTATAATATTAGTAGGATACTAATATTATAAACGCGAAAGTTTGTAAGTATGGATGGATGGATGTTTGTTACTCAATCACGTAAAAACTACTGAACGGATTTGGATGAAATTTGGCACAGAGATAGATTATGGTCTCGAATAACACATAGGCTACTTTTTACAGCGATAACCGACATCCACACGGGCGGAGCCGCGGGCAACAGCTAGTATAGAATATAGTCTGGAATAGCACAGACTTTTATCATGGATAAAAACACAGTTCCCGTAGGATTGTACGCATGGGTGAAGCTGCGGGAGGAAACTAGTCCATACTAATATTATAGTCAAAGTCAAACTCATTTATTCATTTAGATCAAATACATGATACTTATGGACGTCATAAAAACAAATGCCATAAATAACTAACTCTGTATGTATTTTGTTTGTTTGCTACCTTTTCACGACTAAACGGCTGAACGCGGCTCAACGGAAACTTTTTAACGCAATAATCGACATAACGCGGGTGGAGTGACGGGCTACAGCTAGTATACTATGGTAATAACTAATAAGACATAAATATGTATTAATAGGTAATAAGTAACTGACATCTAAAATTGTAGTAATTGACTAATATGTATTAATAGATAATAAGTAACTGACATCTAAAATCATATAATGGTATTTAATGTAATAATTGACGAAATGAGGACTTGGTAAATTACATTTAATGATAATAATTTTATAATTTATATTAATTTTGTAATCTAATTCAACTATTAATTATTGTTTTATATAAATTGTACACCGCTTAGGTATGTTACATTGATACATAACAAATATTTATTATTATAAGAACCTACTTTGCACCAGTGACAAACAATAAATAAATTTGAAATTAATATACTGACCCTTTGAGTGCGAGTGTGAACGCGGTGATCTGACTACTGAACACCATCAGTTTAGTAGTGAGTACATCCAGCGGCTCCTGTCCTGGGATCTTGTCTTCTATGTTGTGGGGCACTCCTATACAATTCGATAGTTTGGCACTGAAACATAAAGTGTACATACTTTACATTAAGTGTATATACGCCTCGGTGGTCCAGTGGCCGCAGTATGCGCCTGCTGTGCACGAGGTTGTGGGTTCGATTCCCACACAGGACAAAACTTTGTGTGGCCCACAAAGAGTAGTCCCCCGCGACATAGAGCTTGTTTTCTAGTGCGGAAGTTATCTTGAGAAAAAAAAAGAAAATTGTAAAGCGAATTTGTTTGTTAAGCCGTCACGACTAAAAGGCTGGACGCATCTTAATAAAATTTGGCACGGAGATAGATGGTATCCTGAGGAAGAACAGATCTATATTTATTTTTTAATCAGGCATTTTTATATGCCCTTTTTTGAGGGGGGAGGGGGATGGCGATACGTATAACTCAAGGACACAAAGTACACCCAGACGCGAAATAACTACATGTCCCGTCTAAGAATCGAACACATAACTACACCGCTGTGTATAGTTATTTGGCTGTGGTCTTCCGTAAGAAGGAGGTCCGCTGCTTGCTCGCTTCTATGGTACTCTACATCACTTAAAAAAAAATACACATACAGACGAAGTAACTCTTACGTACCTCCTCCTTTTTCAAAGTCGGTTAAAAATAAACTCACCAATAACTGGACAAAACAGTCCAGACACTTTCAAAAGCATCAATGACCACCATCTCACTGTTCTTATCCTCCGGTTCGTCACTCGTCCGGCTGCGCAGGAGTCGGTCTACGGTCATCTTGGCCAACTCCATATATTCAGGTATTATCTGACACTTCCTTGCTATGTCCAAACATAGCTCTTTGAAGTTTGTTACTTCTGATTCGGTGAGAGATTTTGGATCTAAAAATAATAACATTAATTTTAATTATGGTTGCTTGGAAAATTTTCAGGGCTTTAAGATCCCTGGGATAGGAAAACGTTTCATTCAAAATACGTCCTTAAATGAGCTCTGGAGATTTGTACTCATGGGAACACAACTGTCCTGCTAAGGAAGAATAAAGCATCTACATGAAAAAAGCTACGGGAAAAAAATCTTAAATTTAGATGTGGTTTTTCCGAAACTGCAGTCACACAGGTACTTTGTCCATCGTTAGCAAGGCAGACATCTACACCGCTGCGTGTAGTTATTTGACTGGTCTTCTGTAAGGTAGAGGTACACCTCCAGTCGGGCTTGCTCGCTAGTATAGTGGGCACCATACCTCTCTAAGATTCTTAATACATACTTACTTTTACTTTCAACACATGCCAAATTATTCTTCAAATCATTGAACAGATGTTCGATCCTGGGGAACACCTCGTTAAACACGGCTATCCAATGTTTGAGCAAACATTGGAGCACGTCCGCCAACGTCCAAGGTGGCGCTTTGAACAATACGTGTTGCCATAAGTTGTTGTATTTTGCTCGCATTTCATTCTAAAAACGAAAATTGATAAATTTAAAATTATTAAAAATATATATCTTACCTTAGAATTTCAGTCATGATGATGATGATGAACTTAACGGTAAAGCATCGTAAGGAAACTATCATGTCATAGAAGAAATTCTAATGACATGTCTGATCCCACATTAGCTCTCTTGATAGAGAAGAGGAACACCGTGCCCAAGTGTGGGACATATAAAAGTTGTTATTAAATTAAACATGGACAGATAATTCCTTATTACACCACATATATGTTTTTCTGTACGGATATAACATACATAGCTTCACGTCCACATTTCAACAAGTATCTTAGGTCCCATATAATAGGGGGTATGCCTATAGCCACATAGGGCAATACCGAATATGTAAATATTTTTCTATTACTACCAACGCGAGGATCGAACCCGATACCACGGCCCAAACACAGCAGTCGTACAAAGCACATAAACTTATAAAACAAAATCTTTTCTAAATACAAAATTTCATCCAAATTGCTACAGCCATTACCAAGTACACAAAATCTATGCAAAAGGTTGTAATAGATTATAGTCTGGAATAACACGTAGGCTACTTTTTATCCCACTGAAATATATGATTCCCGTGGGAAAGATTTATTGATAAATAGTAAACAATATTCCGTGTGGTGACGGATTAAGAATACAAATGTCACCATCGCCTTCCATCCTGAGGGTGTCGTAAGAGTCGACTAAGGGAGTAAGCCAGGCAGACAATATCCACTGCAAGAGAGGGAAAACTCGATACAAAACCCTATACCAACCCGTCTGGCCAGCGTGGTATAGTAGGCTAATATCCCTCCAAATAAATAATGGAGGAGACCCGTGCCCCGCAGTGGGACGTTTATGGGTTGAGATGTGTGAAACAATATTACCTCTAAAATATTAGCCAACAATTGGTATATAGTATCTTGATAGTGTTTAAAGTTGTTGTATAAGTCAGGGTCGGTCTCTTGAGGCTTGCTCTCCAGCAGATCCTTCAGTTCCGACAGACTGATGTTTTTTATATTGTTTATTAATGCTTTACTGCATAAATTCTTGTCGTTTGACAGCAAAATCTGTGGAAAACAGTTATATATAAAGTTTCTTCATAGTGATACAATAACATATCTTTGTCAACTCCCACTTGGCTATCTGATACCAAACTAGGCAGAGTCTGTACTATGGCAACAAGATAACTAGTAAATATCCATACTTATATTCATCATCATCAGCCTATCGCAGTCCACTGCTGGACATAGGCCTCTCCAAGGGCAGGCCACCTAGCACGATCCTTGGCTTCCCGCATCCAGCTACTCCCAGCCGCTTTGCGAAGATTGTCACTCCACCTCGCCTGAGGGCGTCCTACATTACATTTGCCGAGCCGCGGTCTCCACTCAAGAACACGTCTGCTCCAGCGGTTGTCAGTTCTTCGGCAAATATGACCCGCCCATTGCCACTTCAGCTGGCTTATTCTTTGAGCTATGTCGATAACTTTGGTTCTCTGTCGGATCACCTCGTTTCGAAGTCGATCTTTCAGAGAGACACCTAACATAGCCCGCTCCATAGCTCGCTGAGTGACTTTTAATTTATGGACGAGCCGTACCGTGAGTGTCCACGTCTCGGCTGCGTATGTCATTACTGGTGGAACGCACTGATTGAAGACTTTTGTCTTTAGGCTTTGAGGTATTGGCGACGAGAAGACTCGACCTAATTTCCTAAACGCTGCCCAGCCCAACTGAATTCTTCTATTGGCCTCACTCTCGAAGTCGTTTTTACCCATCTGCAAGGTCTGTCCAAGGTAAACATATTTTACAACAACTTCGAGAATGTCACCTTTTACAGCAACCGGTTCCGGAGTTATATGTTCATTGAACATACTTATATTATAAATACAAAAGTGTTAGAGAATAAAAGGGGGAAATACTCACCACAGACTTCCCCCTCTCGGCTTGCTGCAGAGCACAGTTGAGGATCTCGTCGTCGGGAGACTCGCACGGGTATATGTGAGAGTTCGCATCGCGGAGAGGCTGCCCTGCTCATCACAATATTACTGGTTGAACACACATCACTTGAGTTAACACATCCTAGACCCAATTGAGACTAAGGACTAAATGATCGACCAATAATTTATTTAACAAGCTTTAGTATCATTATAATCAAAACAAATAAATAAAATTAAAGTGTCTGTATAAATGTTATAATAACAGTTAGTTACTAAATCCATAAAGAAGTATAATTATACGGTACTTATAACTAAAACCTTTTTTTTAATGTAGTTTGTTCCAGCTAATCTCCGAAACGGCTAAACTGATTTCAAGGGGAATTTTACTGTGAGATAGTTGCTGTTATAAGGCCTAAAGTAGATTTTTATAACAGAATCTGGGTTCTGTGTAAATAAATATTAAATCCATTAAATTGTTAACAAAATTCAAATCCAAATTCAATGCGGGTGTGACCGCAGGGATCTGCTAATCCTTACTAATATTATAAATGTGAAAGTTTGTAAGAATGGATGGATGGATGGATGTTTGTTACTTTTTCACGAAAAAACTACTGAACGGATCTGGATGAAAATTGGCACAGAGATGGATTATGGTCTGGAATAACACATAGGCTACTTTTTGCAGCGATAACCGACATCTACGCGGGCGGAGCCGCGGGCAACAACTAGTTTTTAATAAATGCTTTTACAGTTCAGAGCAGGCAGCTCAAAATCGGCCATGGTGGAAACATATGAAAGAGGCCTATGTTCAATGATGATGACAGTTCAGAGTCGCTTAGATCAGGTCAACAAAGACATAATTTTAAAACTGTATGAATCCTTCACATTACCCCTTAGTATTTAGCACTTCATTTACCTCTAATTCTGCTGTTCTCTGGTATAGACTTGTAGAGATAGTCCATAGCGAGTCTAGCTCGCTTCCAGATAGCTCCATTGCAATTATTGTTGTCCTTCAGACGGTCTAACTCGTTGACTACACGCCAAGGGACTAGCAATGTCGGCTGCTCAGAATACCCTGCAAGCAGTTAAAAAAAAAATGTATCTCTATCGTACAGTACTGCCTGTTAGCAGTTACCGTAGCCTACCCTGGTGTTGCAAGCGTCCACAGGGACACTTGCAACACCAGGGCTACCACTCGCGCGTTGACGACCCTTTGAGAAGAAATATATTTTTTATGCTATTATTGAGGCAAAGAAGCATACATCCCGCCTGATGGCAAACAGTCACCATCTATACTAATATTATAAACGCGAAAGTTTGTAAGACTGTATGGATGTTTGTTACTATTTCACGCAAAAACTACTAAACTGATCTGGATTAAATTTGGCATAGAGATAGATCTGGAATAACACATAGGCTACTGTTTATCCCGGAAAAAACTCTGTTCCCGAGGGTAAGTACGCGCGGGCGAAGCCGCGGGCGGAAGCTAGTAGCCTATATTTTCGAAGCTCATTTAGAGATGTATGTTAAAGAAACATTTCCTTTACCGGAATACTTTATCACAAAACCCTGATGTTGAAAATGTTCCCCTCAAATTGCTAGCGTTTACAGGCTTGGATAGCTGCTTCAGACGGACTGTATGCTTGTTTGCCACCTAAACGGTATAAATAAATATAGTTTTTACCTTTTATACTAGAATTTAGCACATTCTTGATGATATCCAACTCATGTAAAAATATATTAGTGTCCACAACTAAAACCAAATTGCTGCTAATGTTATCTTTTGTGCAATTCACTAGAGGAGTTGGGGCTTGCTTTATTGGCAACTGAAAGAACAGAAATTGTATTAATTAAAAAAAAAGAAAAGGAAGCAATACAGTAATCTTATTGAAGATTGTCTTTGAGCTGTTTGGAGTCGAAACGCTTGGACTGTGGGGTGCAAGTGCTCGTGGTCTTTTCAAAGATTCACGTGACCAGAAGGCTGGCTTATATTTAGAACAAAAAATAAGCATTGCCTTTCAATGTGATAAAACTGCCAGTCGTCTGGGCACGCTTATAGTAAACATCGATGCGGATAAATTTTAAGACACCTATTAAAAAGTCCCACTCTTTTTTTGAGTATTCTCCATTATTATTATTTATTTTCATATTTGTGTAAATATAGTTTTATTATATATATAGTTACTTAATAAATATCTACAAAAAGTTGACTAAACTAAATGTTGTCTACTAGCAAATAATGAAGAATAAATACCTCTTCATATTGCATACAAATAAGCTAGACAACATTAACATATGTACAATATTAAAGCTGGCTATTCAATAGCATGCTTTAACTGTAACTATTGCATGCATGTGGTACGTTATATTGTTGGCTATCATGCTGCGAGTTGAACGGGCTGTGGTCACAATGAGCAGATGATTTTCAGCTCTTGTCAGGAATCAATCATTGGCAATGAAGCTTGCATGCTTTGAACGGTTTCTATCTTTTAGTAATCAAGAAATGATTTTGCTTTTTTTTAAGGACAACTCCCGCACTAGGGAACAACCCCTATATCGGGACAATTCCACCCACATGCCCACCGCTGTGACTCCTGTGAGCTAGGATTAACAGAGGAGTAACCAACTGATATTATTTATAACCGAGCTTTGACACTCTAACCATTCCGTCTCCGGACTTTACAAACATACGATCTACGGACAATTTATGAATCACACAAATTTTGTCCCATATGGGGATCAAATTCAGAATACTGTGCGCAGTGGTTAATGCACACAGACTACTAACTTCATTACTATATCTGTATGGTTAGAGTTCAGTAATCAATACATATAATAATGAGTTGCCCTCACTGAAGGACTGATTAATCAACACAGGTCATAAACTGCTGGCGGAAGAACTAAACCTTTATCAGTTTCTAAAAATATGTAAGTTAGTGACTAAAAAAGGATTTTTGGAAATTAAGTCTCTATAAATGATAAAAAATCGCTTGGGGGGGATGGGCTGCTAGTACTACATACATTTGTAAATATTGTAATACATGAACTATCAACATGCATTTGAACACAACAAAAATCAAATAAAAAACAAACCTCCTTACAATCCACATCCATGGCTTCAGTTGTACACTTTTCCTCATTATTTGACATTGATAAAGTATCACTTTCATTGGTCTCCATACTTTCATTATTCAAACTTGTTCGTAAAGCTGCCATACGATCACTAGCTGATGTATAAGACTTTACACTTGTTTCCTTAGAAACAACTTTGGTTAATTTTGATTTAATAGCAGATACAAGTTTGCTGGCTTCAGAAAACTGAGGCGGTGTAGCTGGATGCTTCATATACGGATACTCTGACATTTGATTACATATACCTTGCTCTATATCCGCAAATGTGTCTTTTGGTTTTGTTTTATCACAGTATTCTTCAGGTAGCTGAGCTTTCATGGACGATATAATTTTGTTTGCTGCAAAAAATTGCGATGGTGACGGTATGGACTGTAAACTGTCACTGCTAGGGGACTGTGTTGTTGTTGTGTTGCATTTTGATTCATTTACGTTTGGACTTTTATTCTCCGTTTTGATGACTTTTGTATCAGGCTGAGGTGGTTTTGGACTGATTTTTGGTTTCTGTTTAATGGGTGATTTGTCAATGCTATTGCTGCTGTCATCTTGGGATTCAGCTGATAGTCTGGATCGTAGTTGTGCGAGTCGAGAATTCGCAGTGTTCTTAACCAGTGTCTGCTGCTTGTCTGGCGTTTCTTTCTTAACACTAGTAGGTGTAGTATTTGCACTTGAAGGTCTGGGTTTGGCACTACTAGATGCTGGCTTTGCAGTATTTTGAGCCAATTTTGGAGCAGGTACAGTTGATTCTTTTTTGATTTTAGGTTTTTGCGGTGTTGAGGTACTGGTGACTTCTGAATAAAATATGACAAATTATTAAATTATTTTTCAAAACAAAACTGAAGAAGTATATACCTATAAAAGGAGGACCACCTTTACAAGTGTGGGCTATGGTGAATTATTCATCTAATTCATAAGCAAGCATTAGTACCTTATAAAAAAAAACAATCTAAAATCAATGTTAATTTTTTTATGCAATATATTGTACCATTCAGAATACTATAATTAATATTCATGTGGAACATGTACCAAATTAACAAATATATGTAAATCTGGTGAGGTGAACTATTACATTTTTCATGAAGATTATATACCATTTCAAAACTTTATATGGAAACCCAAATGTATTTTTTTATTAAGACATTCTGAAAGCATGTCTGAACCACAAACTCGCATTGGGTCAGCAAGTGTGGATTAAAATCAAAACCTGCCAAGGTTATCCCAAGAGACTATAGCATGGGGTCCTTCAAGAAAGGAGATATAAGGTTTTTAAAGGGTTGGCAACGTTTTGCAAACATCCATAGGCTACGGTAACTGCTTACCATCAGGCGGGCCGTATGCTTGTTTGCCACCTTGGTAGTATAAAAAAAAAATACCTCTCAACTTTCTTAATACAGTGAAGAAGAGACAGCAGTGAAAGATTACATGTTGTACCTTCTGATAAAGGATGTGGCCTTCATCCTTAGCCTCAATTAACAATAAAAGGTATCATTTAAAAAGAATATTAACTCATCTGGCAGCCTTTCACAGTTTCTGCATCAATGGATTAATTATAAGGATACTTCAAATGGACAAAATAAATAAATTTGCAAAGTTCAGGCCTGTCCAAGCACCTCTTTAAAAACAACTTGGAAGTATAATACTCATACTGATACTCTCATGATAAATCATAACTGTAGCAATGCATTAAAGAGTTCATTTAGATTTAGACAATAAAAATGTAAAAAATACCCACATATAACATTTTCATTATTTTTATAAGTACCATTTTTAATATAATATAATAATTGCTAAATAACTGCTCTTACCAAAGACAGTCTTCAGCTATTAATTTAAGAGTGTGGTGTGGTCTAATTAGTCTTTGATAACAATAACAACTACCTATATAAATATACTCTATACCATACCCTTTTTCTGTTTCTTGTTCTTGGATGTACTCTGTTCTTCATGGCTGTCGCTTTTCCGCTTTAAATTGTTCTTCTGCAATTCCTCTTTTCTGCTCTTTTCTCTTTGTACTTTCTCTTTTTTACTCTTGTGTTTTCGATCACACTTCTCAATAGCCTTGGAATTAAAGATTTAAAATATTACCTTTAAAACTAAAAATACAGTCTTATATGGAAAAATAGTATTTCCTAGTTCATCACTATCATAATAAAAACCTGTTTTACCATAATAAATTAAAGTTGTTACAAAAAATTACGAAATTCACCTGTGGTTGTGTCCATGAAGATTTTCCTGTCCTTTTATTGAAATAATACTTTCTACCAGGATTTGATTTTGAAGTACAAAGCATCCAGCCATCAGGTAGTTTAACCGCCCCTTTTTTATCAGAACTCATTGCGATTTATTGTACAATAAAATAAATAAATATCATTTACACATCACAAAACGAAAATTAAAGATATTTATTTGACAAATCAATTTGCGTTTGCTCTATGATTTTACTTTAAGTCCTAACGATAGAATATTTTATAGATTTTAGACTTTATTACAACACAGTATGATTCTTATTCGGTAAATGGTAATACCAACCCTCCCTTCGACCACAAACTAATAATTCTGTAGAAATACATTTTTAAATCATAGGTTTTTGAACGAATTTATTTTGCAATAATGATAGCGACATTTCTATTCTATTCAATAAATAGATTTTCCCCTAATCTGTGAGCTTAAAGATCAATGTATATAAATTCGATAATTATTTTTTTCATAATGAATTCACATGGGAAAAATCAGTCAACAACTTTTCACGCTCAACAGCCTAAAGTCACACACAACTTACATATGCTTAACCGCCTTATTGGTCTAGTAGTCGTTTAATAAAGTAGGGGTGCTATACTTTATTAAACGACTACTAGACCAACTATTTATCTCATCACATCAAGAGACAAAGTTGCTCGTGAGCGCCATACCTAATAGTGCTAATCACAAAGTCTCAGCTTAAATTTCCGATTCGAGCCAAAAATAGATATTGGGCTTTTCTGTCAAGAAATTATCAATAGATGCCCGAAGTGAAAAAATGGGCGATGTTTACAGGCACAATAAAAAATATCGATTTCCCGAATCACCAAGGTGGCAAACAAGCATGCGGTCGGCCTGATGGTAAGCAGTTACCGTAGCATAACCCCGGTGTTGCAGGACCGTTGCAACATGCAACATCGGGGGTATCACCAAGGAACTTATACCCAAGTGATATGTTATCTTGCTTATCAATTTTCGGTCCGACTGTTGGGGAGCCCTCTGTCTTTTTCTATGGGGTGACCATGCGGTTGATCTAGACCAGAATGTCATTATCTCTATGTTAAGCAAAACTCCGGCTTTCAATGACAAAAATAGGTTTTTAATTAGGTAATACACACAGGGACACAGGGCTCCTCGTTTGACTATCTAATTGGGACCGTTTTTCTCTCTGATATTTTTGCGTACAATTTTGATCCTTAAAATTATGAAAATATGGTTTAATATGGAAATCGATATTTGTTGAAGTACTCAACCATTAATATAAGATCCTTAGGTATCACTCGCACCATAGATTACACTCACGCGTTGCCGACCTTTTAAAAACCACTTTTATCTCCTTTCTTGCAGAACCCCTTATGATGTGCGTATGAGTGGAGAAGGCTTACAATTAGCTTAACGTATTCTCTGTTAAAAATACGTGTGAAAAAAAATGTTGATACGATGTTCAGTTTCTGAGATATGGAATCTTAAAAGACGCGGGCCGGGCACGATGCGAGAACGTCACTGCTCTACACGTCGCTTGCTAACATGACGCGCCAGCAGTGTTTTTAAGGTTTTGCGTAAATTGAATTGTCTTAGTGGGTGGTATTCGGTTCTATTCGACCGTGCATTACTCGATACAGTACAATGTATAAGGCTTTTACTCGTATTTAACAGATAAATCTTAATTTAAAATTAGAAAACAATCATTTTAGCTTGATTTCTACGCGAGTAAAACTGAGAAGTAAAACTCGGAAGCGGTCTAAAAGTATTTAGGTATCAGGGGCTGTAGGCCGTACCATGACGTCTTTATAGTAATTTATTTTGTCTTTATCGATCTTAATTTGAAATTTGTGAGATGTGAATTTAATTAACAAGGTTGTCATTGTACAAAATTCAAATTAAGATCAGAATAACTCGCTTTAGGGCCATCATGGTTCGGCGCCATAGGGACGACATAGCATGATCTGAAATAAATGCTGCTTTGGTGGTCTACTGGATGCAGTGTGCGCTTGCTGTGCACGAGGTTGTGGGCTCGATTCCCACACAGGACAAAACTTTGTGTGACCCACAAAGTGAAGTCTGGGTGTAATTTGTGTCCGTTAATTGTATGTTTGTAAAGTCACACAGAGCTTGTTCACTATCAAGACGTCATAGTACGGCCTACAGCCCCTGATACCTAGGTAAATACTTTCAGACCGCGACGAACGATTTTACTCGCGTAGAAATCCAGCTAAAATCATTGTATTCAAATTTTTTATTGCAATTTATCTTTTTAATGTAAGCTTGATCCATTGTACTGTAATAGTACAGTAATACACGGTCGAAATAGAACAGAATCCTATCCACTAAGACAATTAACTTCACGCAAAACCTAAAACACTGCTGGCGCGTAATGTTAGCAAGCGGCGTGTAGTGCAGTGACGTCTCACGGACGACGCGCGCCTCGATTTTGGCGAACTTTAGATGGCTGTAAAATAAAAACTACTTGGTCTTTTTGAATGAAATAAAAACTAGTGTATTTGTACATATAAAAACTCTACTGTTAATAAGTTTCAAGCGATTTGGAAATTCAAGAGCCTTCTCCATTAAACAATCGAACGCCTCATCTCTTTTTCTTTTGGTCACTTTTGGTAAAAGATTGTCGATTGTTCATTGTCACATTATTTTTTTTGCCCCTGTCAAAGCGAAGTGTCAAATTATTAAAATGTCAGTTTCATTCATTCTGACGTACTTCAGTTGCTCTCAATCCTTAGATATAGTATATTTTTATTCATGCTTTATCTTAGGCTCAATACATCAATCATTCGGGTGAAAACAAATTGGGTAAAAAATTATATCGGCCAGACAGCTGATGTCTAACCTCGAAATTTATGAAATTCTTTATTAGAAACAATGGAGAAAGTTGCAAAATTTGGTAAAACGATTCGAACTAATTGGAAAAAATCTGTTTGTGGTGTTGTAGCCTTGTATTATGGTGCGGTGACTCTGAAAGAGAAATATGAGTAAGTTACCCCTAATAACCAACAATTTATCACATAACGCGTCAATGTTCTACGTTACATTGGGTGACAAAATTATGGTGGTGTAATATTTGACATAATTGAATATTGAACCTTCATAACCCCTTTGGATTTACCCATGTGTACAAGATAACAACAACAATTTCTTTATTTTCCACCAGCATCGTTGTCTCAGCTGAAAAAAGTCCACTGCTGGACGTAAACCTCCACTCGACAATCCCACACATATTTCCATTTCCACTGTGTTAAGTCAGCACACTAGGTTTATTAATTATCTTCCAATTGTCTATAAAATATTGATTTTCAGAATCAACTTACTTATGCGTGCCGCTTGCAAAGAAGCAGCAAAATATGGCGATGCCATGATACCTATAGGCCGGAATCCAACCCTTGTGACTGTTATACTTAACCCAGTTGCAAACAAGAGGAAAGCAAAGCAGGACTATGAGAATTATTGTGAACCGCTACTTCACTTAGCTGGGTTACAAGTGGATGTTATACAGACAGCTTCAGAAGGCAATGCTAAAGAAATTGTTGAGACATTGAAGGGAACAGAGGCTATAATTGTAGCAGGAGGTGATGGAACACTATCAGAAACTGTCACAGGTAAAACAAATGCATTTTTGTATTTTACCTAGTTCATTTACTTTCAGGATTGGATGGGGATTGAATAATCCCACCCACACAGAAAATATATGCTTAGACATGGTTTTGTGATAAACAGCCCACTATACTATACCATGGTGGTATACGAAGAATAAAATAAAAAGCCTTTTTTTTTTTCTTAATATATCGCACTTATTTTTTTTAAGTACCTGTAGCGATGAAAAAGAGTTAAGGTAGAAAAAAAGGTATGTTTAAAGGTGCATTATGAGAATGTTATATTTTGCGAATGGGGTACATTATGCGATGAAAGCCATCGGCTTAGCTAGCATTTTTGTTTCTTATTCCATTTTGTAATCAGCTAGCTAAATATGAGCAGATGTGTGTAGAATTTTAACATCACAGACTAGTTTCTCCAACATAAGAACATGTTCCTTTATGTTACACTTTTCTGTATCATCTTGATAAGTTTGTTGAAGTCTTGATTTTTGCAGCCTAGAAATTCTTATTTCTCACTTCCTGAAAGATGATCATTATCTTCACTCCATAAATTTATAGATATTGTGTCCGTTAATTGTATGTTTGTAGAGTCCCCCGCGACACAGAGCTTGTTCTCTAGTGTGGGAGTTGTCTTTTTAAAAAGCTAAAAAAAAAAAAAAAGACTTGAATGAATCAGACTGTTGAGATATGATTTTTGAAGTTTTATTTAAGTTTTGCACTTACAGAACTTTACCTTCACCTTTACACCACTTAGCAGTAGGTTAATTAATAATATGTTTAACAATTTCAGGTTTACTAAGAAGAAATGATGAAGCAAATCGTTTCCCTGTAGGCATTCTTCCTTTGGGACGTACAAACTCAATTGGTAACACCTTATTTCCTATCTGTGAAAGCAATAACATAGAGAAGGTCAAGCAGCTCATAGATGCATCTATGGCAATAGTCAATGGAAGCACAGTATGGAAAGATGTCATAAAAATTGAACCAATTGCTCAAGAAGAAGAAACTACAAGCAAACCAATATTCGCAATGTCTTCTGTAGAATGGGGTGCATTTAAAGATGTTTTTGCAAAGAAGGACAAGTACTGGATTTATGGCTCTTTAAGAGACTACGCATCTTTCATTTTTAATGGCTACAAAGAATCTCTGTGCTGGAACTGCAGTGGAACTATCAAGTATACCCCACCATGTACAGGCTGCAGCAACTGCTTGAGAAAAAGGCCAGAGGTGAAAAGGAAATGGTCTTTCTTTTTACCAAAAGTTTCTTCACTGACTAAAGACTCAGACCCAACTAATGTGGTAAATCATGAGTGTTCAAGGACTGAAGAGCTGTGTTTTAAAACTTGCGATTTCAGAATTATTTCACCTAATGTACAGAATACTCAAGTACCTGCTTTAAGTATTGCTATAGGCAAGGGAGGTTACTCTTATACAGAATTTGTAGCTGAAGGGTGGAATCGTATAAAAAATAATACAGTTCATGAGGCTATTCTAGCAAGGACAATAGAACTAATGCCCAAGGGTACGGATCAAGAAGCGATGATTGAAATCGATAAGGAAGAGTTTGAAGCGAAGCCTGTCAAAATTACGTTATTGCCAAAAGTTGTGAAATTGTTCTGTAAACCTACATATTATGATTAGAATGTGTTTTAAAGAATTGTTTTTATTATTTAATCTGGTGAGCAACAATTAGTAATCCTTAGTACTGCATTGCTAAAGTGCACTCGTGTTTCGCCTACTATGGTAGAGCCCCATGTAATAGGGGTAACCATATGGCCATTGCCTGAGCCGGCAACTGAACCCAAGATTTTATACATAAGCACAAACTTATGTCACAGGACCAATGAAATAATTGGCTACTTGACAGTTGTTATAATAAAATGTATTGGATATGATAGCTAATATGTGTTTGTTAATTGTATGTTTATAAAGTCTCCCGCGACACAGAGCTTGTTCCCTAGTGCAGGAGTTGTCTTTAAAAATATATATATACATGTATTTAATTTACAGGGTAGTAAGAAAGTCATAAAAATAATAAATTATATAATTAAAATTTTATTTTTCATATATATTAAAGTTTATATCTAGGTTATATTACAAAATGTATGTACTTCACTTGATCCTTAAAATATTAGATGCCCCAGGCATTTACAAGTTTAGGTATTACAAGCGTCCATAGGCTATGGTAACTGCTTACCTTCATACAGGCCATATACTTATATGTCACATTAGTTGAATTAAAATCTCCAACTACCTACATTATTACAAAATGTTCTGTCTAGCGTACTCCCAAACAAATATGGCAGCTGTGACGTGTACATTAAGAGATCTGACGTATCCTTGCTGTGGTATCTCCACGCAGTGGTCCATGATAGGCAGCAAATCGCACGGTACTCCTTCTTTCTCATGACTGAAATAAAATTATATTTAATAGAAACAGAAATTTTTTAATTTAAAACGTGTACCCAATCTAAGTTGGCCGAATTGAACATAGGGGTATTAGCATAGTATAAGGAAGAATCTCTCTGTATAGTGAGAACACTTTAAAAGACAACTCCCGCACTAGAGAACAAGCTCTGTGTCGCGGGGAACTTTTACAATAATACAATTAACGGACACAAATTATACCCAGACTCAGAACAATTCTTTGTGGGTCACACGAAGTTTTGTCCTGTGTGGGAATCGAACCCACAACCTCATGCACAGCAGGCGCATACTGCAGCCACTGGACCACCGAAGCAGTCAACTGTCAGTCAACAACACTGTCGCAACTGTCAAAATAACTACCATTCTTGACCAGGGGCCGTAAAATGACGTGTTACACATGAGTATTGCGAGCGAGAAAGAGGAATGGAACTGTATAGCTCTTGCTCGCTCACGTTCGTTTTAACACGTGCTAGTACGGCCACAGAACGCGGGTGCATCGCCCGCTACGTTGCTAGCCCGTACGTACATATATGCCTAACTGAATAGGTCCTGAGCGGTAGGTATTTCTTTTGACAGATAGCTGCAGTGTTCTCACTATATAGAAAGATTTTTTCTTACATTATGGTTTTGGCATTTCAATGAGTATTTATTTGGACTAATTGGTGACTGGTAGAGGGTTCAAAGTTCATAGACTTATATTACTGGCAGTAAATACTGCCTTGTTGGTCTAGTAGTCATTCGAGTGCGACTGCTAACGCAAAGCACATAATGTCAGGAAGTCCTACTGACCTTATTGGATTGCCATCCTATTGGACTATGAGAATAAGGGAGATGCATGGGGGTTTGCGCACTCATTCGTGCACTATAATATCTGAAGCGCCGGTAGCTAGTCTATAAGCCGCTGTGACCTAAATTCGGTTATAATAGCATCCCATATAATATGTCCCACTGCTGGGCACGGGTCTCCTCTATCAAGAGAGAAAGTGCGTTTAGGCCTTAATTCACATACGCTGGCCTAATTCGGGTTGGTGAATCTGACACGTCTTTAGAATTACTTCTAAAACTCTTCTACGTGTGGCTAAATTCGGTTCATCATCACAGCCAAAAGACGTCCACTGCTGGATCGTTCGATCCTTGGGGGAGGCCTGTGCCTCCCCCAAGGATCGAGAGTTGTGGAAATCCTTGGGAAATTCGGTTAGTAGGACATTATTCATATGCGGGAGAATCTATACTAATATTATAAAGCTAAAGAGTTTGTTTGTTTGAACGCGCTAATCTCAGAAAGTACTGGTTCGATTAGACAAAATCTTTTTTTGTTTAATAGTGCATTTATCTAGGAAGGCTATATGACATCACGCTATGATCAATAGAAGCGGAGCAGTAGTGAGATATGTTGCAAAATCGGGGAAATGTACGTTCCAAATTATCACGCGGACAAAGTCGCGGGCGACCCCTAGCGCCCACATAAACTAACTAAGATTGTTAGTACTATACCCATCAACTTACCCAAGCAACAGCAAAGTCTTCTTAGGAAACTTGAACGCCTGTAGCTTGGTACTTGTAGATGTCTGCTCGGCAGCCACTATGGCGTACCCTTCTGTCTTCTTCTCCATCAGATACTCCCTGAGTGCATGACCTGGACGAACTTCCTCGATATTGATCCAACGTTCAGCTGATACACTAGAAAATGTTTGTTTTTTAGTCTCGCTCAATAGCACAGGACCTAAGGTAGAGTTGTGGGTTCAAAATGAGTTTCTTCAAGAATTCGTCTAAAGAAAGATCTGTACCTTGCAAGAGACCTAATTAGGGGATGCGTTTTGAAAGACGACGTTTCCCTTTCCCAGGGATACTCCATAAAGCCCTGGTGTAAAAAAAAGGTTCGGCAACGCGCAAGTGATATTGCAAGCGTCGATAGGCTACGGTAACTGTTTAACATCAGGCGGACCGTATGCTAGTTTGCCGGCCGTCGGTTGTGGAGTGGTGACCACTAAATGAAAGATGCGGCGTCGTTGCCAGACAAACAATAACATGGATCAACAATCTTGTATTGTCAGAGCAGACAAGCGTTTATTGTGGCATGGCAGAGTAGTTTCTCCAACAAAACACCATGATCTTTCAGCTATACATTTCTGTATCATCTTATCTTTTTTTATTTCATCTTTTTAAAGACAACTTCCGCACTGGGAAATAAGCTCTGTGTCGTGGGGGCCTTTACAAACATACAATTCACGGACACAAATTACACCCAGACTTAGAACAATTCTTTGTGTCACACAAAGTTTTATCTTATGTGGGAATCGAACCCTCGTGCACAGCAGGCGCATACTGCGGCCACTGGACCACCGAGGCAGTCAACACAACAACAAAACTTACAAATTACACCCAGACTAGAAACAAACATGAATCACACAAAGTTTTTCACTCGTATTTTTAGCGTTTTTCCGCTGATATCATAATATTTAGTTATTATGGTAATATAATATAAAAAAATGTTTACCTTAATCCCTGAAACTGCTTATCCTGTAAGTGCCTCAGGCTGTCCACGACATAGGTTTTGACTCCGAACACCTCACTGGTTCTGGCCATGCCTCCTAAATTTGGTAGCTTGTCGATTAGAGATGCTACTACTATTAGTTCGCTTTTACTTTCAGCCTGGAGAAAAGTTTTTTTTTTTAGGAAAGTTTACAGACTAATAACAATGTAAAAAAATAAATATATGACCATATAGCTAATAACAAGCCTCCACAGATAAAAAAAACTCCACAGGTAAAATTAACATTGTTCAGCATTTATTTTATCTAGTGGTAGGTACATCAACCTGGTGTCAAGAGTTGCTCAGATCGCCTGGGACTTTGCTGTCATTTGATGAATGTTAACAGTTCAGACCTAATTTAAACGTGCCTTCCAAAGTATGGAGACACTCTGATGAATTTTCTTTCTTATTCTTTAAAAAGCAAACTCCCGCACTAGGGAACATCCCTGAGTCGCGGTGGACTTACAAACATACAACTACACCCAGACTCGAAACCATTTATGGATTACAATTTTTTTGTCCCGGATGGAGATCGAACCCACATGCCGAGCTGAGGTAAATGATGAGGTAACGACTTAAGCCATTGAATAAACGGTGAAGTCTTTTAGATTGAAATATCTGTATGCGGTCACTAATCCATATGGTAACAAATTTCTGGTAGCTTATAACCTAGCGATAATTTATTAAAAAAAAAAAAAAGAAACCTTGCTGCATTAGGTTTGTAAATGGTAAAAAACACAGCAAGACCTTGCCGTGCCTCGAAGAGCACGTTAAAATCGTTGGTATAGCATCTGATCTCCGATTACCGTTCCATCAGACTATGAAAGCGACATTATATACCAGTTATAATAACATAATATATAATAAAAAGTCAAACTGCCTACCTTTTTTTCCAGGTCATAAACATTAACATCACTCATATTCTTCCATGGAATATACTTCTTTTGAATAGTGCCAGTGCAGTCTATCTCCGCAACGACTTTACTATCTGCAACATTACTCATCTCCGACTCCACAAACTCTTCATCCCTCTGACAAGATCGCCATTCAACATCAAAATCTTCATGACCACACCCAAAACAACCATTGATATCTTTCATAATACTTTTTACAAATTCTAAATTAACTTTATCATTATCAATTTCACAATATCTCGGTAATAAATAATAAATAAAAAATGGATTCAAGTTAGCTAATATATCGAAACTATTCGCAAAATAATCGCATTGAAGTTTTAAATAATTTTTGTCATTATTGCTAACGCTAAAAGTTTTTTCTATAACGGCTATAATATAGTCAAATTTGGTTGTTTTTTGTATCATTTTATGTAATTTTGTGGCCAGATACTGTGCGTGTAATCGCACATTAAATAATTGGCCCATAGCATGCGATAGCAGAAAGTCTAGCACATAGTTACATTCGGTTTCAATAAATGAGTTATTAGATATTTTATGTTTTAGCAACCAGTAAGTTATAAAGAATTGAGAAGTTAGTGGCACGTTTTTTGATTTCAAAGTTTGTAGCATTTCTTCGTTTAGAGTTGCTTTCTGAAAATAAAATGTAAACTTTATGATAGTTACTTTAAAATACAATTTACAATGACATACAACAATCATTAGACAGTGACTACATATAGGCTTATAAAAGTAAGCATTATATAAACGTAGATAGAGTTCAAAATTGATTGCGCGGATCGTAATATAGTAGGTACTGTGCTATCATATCCCTAAAGGTCAACTTAGACCGGTTTAATAACTCACCTTAGTATAAAAGTACAAGGCCACCAACCATTCCAAGCAGATCCTCACGCTTGGTTGATGAGGTAACTTTACCAACAAATCAAGAGACCAGTTGAGCAAACAATCCAAATCGCCGGATGATTTCAAGAATATTATCAAAATGTGTTGTAGTGCTGCCAGTAGCATTTTATGTGTGTGTGAGTTGCCATGGTATCTACAAAAATAAGGAAATGTACTTATGTTGTATTTAGTATGTAAATTAGCTGAGGATTTGGGTTGTGGAATAAGCTCCCAGCTAAAGTTTTTCCAAGAGACTATAGCATGGGATTTTTCAAGAAAGGAATTATAAGGTTTTTAAAGAGTCGACAACGCGCGAGTGACACCCCTGGTGTTACAAGCGTCCATGAGTTACTGAAACGGTGCTTATCAACAGGCTATGGTACAACAGGTATGCTTGTTTGTTTGGTAGTAAGAAAAAAAACTACTAGTATGTAGGCGCTCATAGCCAGGTGCACTCGTTGTTGTTATGGTAAACGCATAATGGTATTTCATCTGAACGTCTCCGTGTTTCGGAAGGCACGTTAATAGACGGTCCCGACTGTTAACAGTCGTTAGATCACGACAGACCCAATAATTATTATTTTATTGCACTTTTAGAAACTCACTATATCCATTTGATTATATCCTTCTTTTATTCTATTTGGGTGGCAAACAAGTATACGGCCCGTTTGATGTTAAGCAGTTACCGTAGCCTATGGACACTTGCAAAATCAGATGTATCACTTTTTTACACCAGGGCTTTAAGAAGGAGTATTCCGGGGATAGAAAAACTTTTCTTTCAAAACCCATCCTTAAATGAGCGCTGGAAACCTGTCCTTACTACTAAAATTCTAGTTTAAACTATTCAATAGGTTAATTAAGCCAAACATTAGAAAAATATTTTTTATTATTTACCTCTGCTTACTTTGAAAAGTCTTGTCAATTGTATTGGCAATAAATTTCTTGACTGTAGTCAAAGTTTCTGGATTACTTATATGACACAGTGTTGCTATTGATAAATATTGAATTTCGAAGTTGAAGTGGATATCCAGGCTGTAAGAAAAATATTATTACAAAATTAGTTATTCATTTGTTTACTTCTTGCATAAATTAAATGTACATTGGCGGCTCTAGGGCATTATTTAGTCAACCTTTGGGTGATACAGAGATAGAACTAGGTAGATGCATTTTAAGTTTTTTTCTTTTTTTTTCTTGTGTGTTCTTCTGAGCGAGCACGCGTGTACGTGCACGCTTGCGTGCATGCGTGTTTAGATGCACAAGTGTCGACACTAAAAAAGTATGACCTATTTATTTATTTTGTATAATTGCATCCTTAGTGGACAAATAGTGGAAGGTATATACTATAATTGTATGATGATTCTCACCTTATTTACAAAAAAAAAGTAAAAATTAACATGTAACTATTTCCCCTCTCACTCCTCATCATTAAGTTAGGCATACTTTTAGGACAAGGCTAGTAATGAATTAGTTATTATAAATGTATAATTAAAGCAAATATCCCTTACCATTTTGTGTCTGTTCCATATTTTGGATCTTGCAGAATTTGCAGAGATAAATTGTCAGTGATTCTGAAATAAATGAATGAATAAACCAATTACACTTTTTACCTATACTCACACAATCACTACAGCCAAATAACTATGCACCGCTGTGTGTTATTTGGCTGTGGTTCTCTGTAAGGTGGAGGTTGATCCCCAGTCGGGCTGGCTCATTAGTATGGTGCCCTACCTCAATAATTAAGAAGCTTTTTAAAAATTACCATAAATCGTTAAAAGTCTTACCTTTGGTCTTTTCTTAAAACCGGACAGTATAACAAAATGTCACATAAAATATAGATTAAATGACCATAATCTTTCACACCTTTTCTATATAATATCTTAGTCAAATAATATAAAGGATTCGTTTTCACCGGGCCATATTCAATAATCTTATTACAGTACAAAATTACTATATTATTATACATTGCATTTTCTAGTATGGCATCCTGAGTTATAAGCTCAACAAACTCTTCAATGCAAGGTGAATATTGATTGTTTGACTTCAATTCTTCAATCTCATTCCATACTTTGTTTATAAATTGAATCATATTGAACTTTGTTTCATCATTGACTAGAGTCTTGACAATTTGATTGGCAATTTTTAATATCCATCTTAGACAACCATAACCACCACATTCTAGAACATTTTCTATGTAAGTAATTAGTTCTTTGATGCATGATTGAACATCTTTTTCATCTTCAATTAGATTGTAAATTACTTCACAAGACTTTTCAAAGAAAATATTTTTCGATCTACCCACACTTTCATTTTGTACATCTTTAAATTCAAAATTGGAAATTATTTTCAAAAAAATCTTTAATGTAATCATTTCATGTTTGTATTTATTTATCAAAAGATTATTGTTCATTAACATTTTTATTGTAAATATGCTAAAGATAGCTTTGTCTAATTCTGGGTTATCATTTAAAAATAATATTGATGTTTTATTGAGCTGCAGTAAAATGTTCTCTACATCCTTATCTACAAACTGATAGCTGTGTTTTTCAAACAATGCAGCAGCAACATCGCCAGTTATCTCAGTATCACTTGAAAGTAGACTTAAAATATATTGTAGTAAGACCTTATTTTGTTTGGCAATTTGATTGTGTATATTATTTATTAATTTGTCATCATTATCTTTTGTTTTACTTAAAAAATATAGTAAAAAAATTACATCTTCCAAACATTCTTTTTTATCAGAGTACTGTCTATGTACTATTTCATTTAGTTTTGTTATCTTTTCATTTATAACATCTTCAAATGTATTAACATTTTCTTCATTATTAGACAGATATAAAAGTATAAGATCTATATTTGTAATATTTCCTGCCATAACTTTAAAACATTCATATCTTTCTTTTTCTTTTAATGTAATTTGTTGGATAATTGATCCAAATGTGCTGATTTTCTGTAATTCTTGTGCAGTAGAACTAATGGTAGTGAAGTCTCGCCAATTTAGATTGTCACAGCAATTTTTCATAAAGGATATTATGTTAATTGTCACAGCTTTACGTATAACCAGATTGTTACACAACACTTTTAAGATGGCAGTTATTTCATTGGCAATATTGGAAGTAATTTTACACTTTAAATTTGCCAGTATATCTGTTATATGATATAATGGTATGGGTGACCATTTAATGCCAGAAATTGCTTTGAAAACTACCATGAAGGATACATTATCTTTCAATAGCTCACTCATTCTAATTTTAAGTTCTTTATAGTTAGTGTTTTCATAGATATTTATATCATTCAAAGCTTCTAAGAACACAAAAGCCTCTGGTTGATTTCTTATTCTTGTTTTTAATTTATATTCTATACATTTTAATCTGACTTGGGTATTATCATGCTTTAAGCCAATATTAAATGCTGCATTCATCCAACTTTCTCCTACATCTATGGTTTCAAATAATTTTAACGATGGCAACACAATATTGCTCTGCTTTTCTTCTAGGCTGTCTATGAGTATAAAGTAGTTATCCCACATATGTTTGAGATTTTTTGAATTATTTTTATTCCATAAAAATATATTTTCAGACTGTATGTAAATATCTTTTTTTGTAGTTATAACACAGTCAATGGCCCTCTTTGTTAGATAGACTGATATTTTTCGTATACCTGTGTCATCTGACATTATGCCGTACAAGATAACATGCCAAAAATCAGCTAAGAATATAATTTCCGATTCATATTTAACTTTTCCTTTTGCATCGGGAATTGGTAAATAGTAGTCAGAGAGACAGCTCAATATCTTCAATGCCTTTTCCTTCTGTTCTCCTTTTAATTGTATTAAGTAGTCCCATATTCTGTCTAAAATATTATAACCAATAGAACCTTCAAATAATTTAGGCACAGTGTTAGTTAGAAAATATAATTTTAACTTTTCATCTGTTGAATCTAGTATCTTTTCTAGAGGTGTTTCTAAGAACAGTATAGATAACTTTTCATTATTTTTAATTACAGCATCAAGAATACTGCCACATATTTTTAGGTTTATCATTGTCTTAGAGCAGGTCTCTGCTAATAATGTGTTTATATCAGATTTGTCTGTTTGAAAGTCTATATCGGACAAAATCTGTTGTATCAAATGCTCTGATTTATTTATTAAATTGCTTGTATTAAGACACAATACAATATTCACAATTTTACAAATGTAATCAACATTTTCTTGGTTTACGCTGGGGAGGAGCTGGACTATAAAGTCATACTCATCATCATTTGGACAGTCACTACCTTCTTGAGTATTTATTAACGTTTTATACTGCAATAATTGGATCGCACTTTTAAGATGTTTATTCGTATGGTTGCTTCTTACCATTAAAGATTTTAATCGTGTATCTATAATTTCTTCATCTAAATCAAGTAGATCTAGAAAGGATAGTATGTCCTCTTGCGTATTCATTATTTAATTTTAGAGGTGTTTAAAATGAAATAAGGTTATTTTCTGTTTATTTGTATAGATATTTATCTGTTTCCAATATTACCGTATTTATAAATTCGGCACATGGTTTCAATTGTTTTTACATTTTATTCACACTCAGCGCTCTTACTTTAACTAGAAAGGGAGATCTTATTATTTATATTTAAAAAATCTAATTTATAAAATACACTTGCATAGCGGTCAGGTACGGTGACGTTTTAGATTTGAAATTTCTAGGGATGTAGTAATGATAACATCGAATAAAACATCGATTAAATAATTTAAACGATTTAATTTACTTCGCAGAAAGAATTGATTGCAGAAAAAAACTATTTAAAATTTGTATTTACTTAAACATATATAATTGCTTGTCCCATACTAATTGACTTACTAATTCATCAACGCAGAGCCTAAACCGAACCGGAATCTTTGTGCATATTTTCAAGTTTGTATACTGGATATTAAATGACGTAAGTGAGCACTAAGAAGGTATTTCTTGAAATTTCACCACCCCTAAGGGTATAAAATGGTAGAATATCAAAGATGTAAAAAACAAAATATACAAAAAATGATAGGGCGGCAGTTCAATTTGCCGATAGTCAGTGTTTTGACAACACATCAGTTCGACGAACATTAGTGCTCGATTGCTAGATTGTTTTATCGATAAACGATAGAGCGACAGACGGATGACGAATAATAGTTAGGTTAGAACTGCGAAAGAAAAAAGGTTAGAACCCCCTACGCAGTTCGATCAGTGAAACAGAAGCTAATATTAACATACGAATAACAAAATCATATTAGGTATAATATAATGTTATAGTTCGTCGATCAAAAGTTCTTTCGCCCTATCGTTTGTGGAGAAAAAAGTATATCGCACTAATGTTCGTCAAACTGTCGAACTGATGTGCTGTCGCAACACTGATTGTCGGCATATCGAACTGTTGCCTTATCATTTGTCTTATATTTGTTTGTCGCAACTTTGATACGGAGTCGGATAAAACAAGAGATGAACGGTTGTATAGGAATCCGTTATTTTCAAAGTAAGAAGCATGAAATTGCTATACCCGCTTCTGGTTAGAAACAAAGGTACACAGGTATATCGTTAAAATGTGTAAAAAAATCTGCCGTTGAAGTAAAACATTTAAAATGAAAGCTGGGTGAAGCTGAGGCTGGGTGCTTGTTTTTTTAAATAATTTAATGACAATAATTCGTCAGACGGATACTAGTTTGTAGTGATTTCATTTCAAAATCAAAGATTTTTTTTTTAAATGCATTAACAAGAATATTCTTAGACGAAATAACCTCAATAACATTTCGAAAACTTGATGAACATTAATTGTTGATTCTAATTTATACAATTATTACATAATAAATTTGGATACCGAATATAGTAAAACAAATATTAATAAATCGATTACAACAATCTCATTTTGTCAATCCTCACGGTGACGCGTTCCATTTTATGCATCTATCAATAGAATTTGTATTTTATGCTTATATTTTGATTTTTTAAGGTTTAAGATTTTCAAAATAAATATTAAATAAAATAGGTGGCAATTCTTTCCCGGACTTTGCATAATTGTATTTATAATTTATATCTTAGACTGCAACATTCAATTAAATTTGACACTACGTGTGGCTGTGGATGCAGCTGACAGCTGATACAAAAAACAAATTGCCAGTATAAAAAAACAAAGTAAATAATATATTATGTGACTAAAATGTTTTATTTAATTATGTATATGCTTATTAAACATCAGAATTTAAAAAATAGGTTCTGTAAAATATGTTTTATTGTTACTGCATGAACCAATTCATTTTACTAATTAAAATAATTTTAAAAGTTATACTTTGTAGAACAATGAAATTTATGAAGATTTTTTGATCTGGAAACATCAATATTTTTGTCCTTGTTCTTGCTGCCAAAATCGCCAAAATTTCGGAAAAATCCTCCATTGAGTCCTCAGATTCCGTTTCATTTATTATTGTAAAATAAGTTTTTAAATTAGCTGGAATTCTTTTGCGTTGTAAATTTAACTAACGTTTAATTCGTAATTCTATTGTAGAATAATTATCAACGTAAGCAGCGATGGAAGATAATTCTTCGAGCGATGACGAAATTAAGGATTCCCCTACAAGTCCCAAATCGGGTGGAAAAAAACTGAAATTGAATGATGGAAGTTCACAGGATAGTTTCCAAGAAACAGGTAAATCCATACCCTAGTTTCGACCACTTAAAAAATATGACGTAAAAACTTCGTGTCCATTTTGATGTTTTTGTAGTGGTGTCGTCGAAGAAGGATGAGAATGTGGACAGTGGGGTGTCTGCAGACAAGTCTGAGAGCACTAGCAGCGACGACCGTGCCGTTGGCCCATCGGAGGGACCTTCTAATGAGGTCATAAACGCTGCGCCATCTGGTAGTAATGTTCGTGCTATCCTGTTGAACCTTAGACGCCCTAAATGTACGAGGCTCTACAGAAAACGGAAGACACCAGACAGAGATTCAGATTCTTCTAGAGATTCTGATGATTTATCGCCTGAGGAATCAGCTCCTACTTCAAGAAGCAATGAAAATAGTGCATCTGAAGAAGAAAATGATGGTTTGAGGAGACTAGCTGGGTTAGCTCATTTCCTAAATTCTGACATAGATTGTGGAGTATCAAATAGTAGGTAAGTTACTTAGTAGTACATTCACTTTACCTTTTTATTAAATTTTATGCTGATGGAATACCTTGGACACTATATATTATACACTAATCACTTCAGCACTGATAACCTAATGATTAATCAGTATGACCCTATGAAAATTGCTAAAAAAATCTGTAAACCAATAAGTTTATAATTATTATTAGCCTGTAAAACATCCATGCAAGCCATCATATCCCAGTCTTTAAAATATTAATCAATAATGATTGAAACTAAAATATACAATATATATGTATTATTTTTCTAATTTTGTCGATATGTCTTACAGTATCTATAATTTTTAAGAGTCTTCACTATATTATGCAATCTATCAGTATGTACAGTTCAGGCAATCAGGAGATATTGCATAGTACATTATAGATAAACATGAGCATAAAACTAATGGCTGCATATTATAATATTTTGAAGTATTTCCCTCTCATAAATAAGACATTCACTGCTGGACATAAGCCTCCCCCAAAGTTTTCCACATCATTTGGTCCTAAGCTGACCGTTTCCATTGGTTGCCCGCAACCTTTACCAAGTTGTAGCTTAAAGTATTTAGTTAGTTTTAAATGAGATATAATTGTAGTTTAATTTAACAATAATATTGTCACTAGACTAGATTGGAATCTTATTTAACATACACTTATTACATTTTAATACAGAAATCCATTGTGTAATATAAACATGATATCATATCAGATATGAATCCAAGTAAGAGTAGTATTGCTTTTGTTTTCCACTCTTAAAAAACAACTATTAAGCTGGCTTCATACAGCCAGTAGGTCTCTCTGAATTTATAATCTGAATTCATATTATTAATTCAGAAAGCCCAGAATTCTATACAATGTAACTATTTTCCACACACATACTGATTTTTTCAGATTATGAATTTCTCAGATTGATCTGTAAGAATGATATTTTTTTATGGAATTTCGGGCTTTTTCTTTTGAAAATTATTTTTTCTTTTGAAAATTATTTTTTCTGGCCATCTTTCTGCCTCCCTCCTAGACCTATACGGCCCACAGGGAGCACTATGGCCCACTTAGAAAACGACTGATATAGAAGGAGCACTATCGCCCATTTAGAAAAAGACTGATCTAAACTTTCAACTTTCTGTATTATGGGGGAGTTACAAGTAAACCCAGACGTAGTAGTTATAATAATTGTCATGTCATCAGAATGACATCCAAAGGCTTTGGATCTTGAACTGACCTTAAACATTCATCATCTCAGATTGGTAATGTTGTTAAAGACTCCCTTTTATGAAAACACAAGCTTCCACCCTCGGCTTTGCCTGGGCGTACAATTCCTTGGCAAATCTATCTCTGTGCCAAAATTCATCCAGATCGGCTATGTAGTTTTGCGTCAAAGAGCAACAAACGTCCATAAGTACATACATCCTCACAATTTTACATTTTAAATATTAGTAGGATAGGATAGTTTACACAAAGACTAGTCTTAGGTAGGTAGTTCTTAGCTTTTTGTTTTTTTTGTTTAATTGTTGGTAGGCTTGCATTTGATTATAATCTTGTCTAATATTAAGTAATAATGTATATAGTTTAAGGGTTTTAAAACCCTTAATTTTTTATTAGAGATGTTAATTTTTATACTGCTTTACGTCACCGGAAATCGACAACTGAACATGTCTGTTATATTCAATATAACATAGTAGGTCCTTTAGTCTACTGGTGCGTCTTTATCGCCATATAAAGAAAGATGAATTTGAATAGTCGTCGAACATTGATTAAATCATGATTCGAACCAGCTTGTCCTTTTCAGAATTATATTAGAAAACAATCAGTATCATTTTATTAGACTAAACAAGGCAAACACAATGAGGCTTAAATTCTGCATTTAATTTAGGCCTATATTTAGCCCTCTATTGTGACTGCAGTCTCCCAACCCCTATCAAGGGTGGGTAGCCCTCTGATCGTTTACCGAACAGCGATTACACCTGCCTATGAGCCCCTCAAAAGAAAAGTTATTTGTGTCACTACCCATTACACAATATAAAAGTTTTTTTCTACATCTCAAATTTATGGAATAATCATTTAATAAGGCTCTGTAGATTATGTAAACAAGATGCACTTAATTAATCTTAGATTACATCTCAGTCGCATTAACTGCGGTGCGGAAGATGCGCGCGTCCGTCGCGTCGACCCACAACCTTGGTAACACTACCCTATTGTTGTAGAATAGTATAATGATATATAGATAGAATACTGTTTATTGTACACCAAATTTAGTTCCGTTCCCTTATAGGATGTAGGGGAAATATTCCCAAAAACGAGAGCTGGTTGTATTGCTGGTGATTCCTGATTCAATGCATGGCATCATAGATTCGCTTTACAGAATAATCCATGTCGCGATGAGTTTGACTAACATTGAAACTACGAATACTAATTACATTCGATCCTAATTACACTCTGACTCAGAAGTTATTGTGTGGCTACGCACTTTAAAATGGCGAAGTAAACAACTAAGCCACACGCGCAGTCAAACCTATAACAATTCAAATGTCGTTTGCCGTTTAACATAAGCATTTAACTGTAGGTATACGCGCAGCTGACGCGCGACCTTGAACTTTCACCTTGTAAATTTTTAGTGACATTGTATGAGGAATCAATAGCACTACCGTAAGTTTTCGTTACCTTCCTTTTAGTATAAATATATTAACAAGTGTACTCTTTTAATGTTTATTACAAAACAACTTTAATAATATGTGCCGTTTTATTTTTATTAAAGTAGTAGTTCAAATGAAAGTTCGTCAAGCACATCGGTTAGCAATGACAGCTTTGAATCAAATAACATGATAGACATGCCCTCTGGTGATACGGACACTGATGAAGAGAACCCACTGTCACGGAGTAATGAAGAGGAGGAACCTGAGGAGAACAAGGGCAAGACACCTATTGTACTGCAGAAGACGAGACCGAAGCACAGTTACTTGATGCTTAGAGGTGAATACGCACTAATGTACAGAAGTTATAAGCTTTTAAAATGTTGAAAATCACATTTTGCCGTAAATTTTCCTCAAACCAAACAGTACAGGCCAACTAATATGGCGTTACATCACAAGAAAGCTTAGCTAGTGCTTGTAACTTCGCATTTTTCAAACAATCTAATAGACTATTAATTAAATTGCTTGAAAAAACACATTGTGGCCACAACCACATAGCTCTTATACTTATTATATCTTTACAGAAATAATAAACCGCGAAATGGGGCTGACATTTCCCTGCGGTAAAACGACCAAGGAGGATGTCATGTTCGAGAAAAGATTCTACGGGTCCCTCCACGCCATATACAGAATGAAGAAGCTACATCATCTCAACAAACATAGGGGCTGTGTTAATTCCATAAATTTTCATCCAGAAGGTACGTAAAAAACTTGCAAGACATTCAACCATAACCAAAGTTCATTATTTTTACTTTGTTTGGAATGGTGATTATTTTATTTGTTTCCTTCAACTCCTCTAATTTCAGATATATTTTCGAGTTCAAAAGTATACTTTTTTTTTTTTTATAAATGATGGCTGCATTAACCAATAGCTCGGTCTTGACGCAGAACTTCAATTTCTATCATATTTCAAAATTTGATAACTCAATTTCATTTTTGCGAAAAGTCACTTTCACTAAACTTACTTACTCAACTTTTGCAAAACGTCACTTTTTTCAAATCACTCAAATGATAATTTATTAATAATATGGTAACTTATTATTAACAAGCTGTAAAAATACTAGTAACATCCAGATTAAGAAAGTGACTGCACCAAAGTCAAAAGTTTTGTTGATGTAACTTTGCGAAAGTGACATTGTGCGTCAAGACCAATAACACACATACGTAAGCGCTTATGTGTCAATAGGTCCGTCAGTCGCAGAACTAGAAAATCATCATCTTCTTAGCCATCACTGTTAAATATAGGCAGTACAGCTCTGTATTAACATAAAATTATTTTGTTTAAAGGACACCTCCTAGCATCAGGCTCGGATGACACAAATGTTGTCGTATGGGACTGGGCACGCAACGCAGCAATACAAACTATTAAAACGGGTCACAAATCAAATGTATTCCAGAGCAAGTTCCTACACCTGAATGCTAGAAGTCAGTTGAATATTGTCACTTGTGCCAGAGACGGACAGGTGAGTACTTTGTATTAAAAATATTACCTCAATGGTCATTTCCCCTGGCATTGTACTGTGAGATGTGAGCCGGATAGGTAAAGACCAACATATGTAGTATCCGACAGTTTGGAAGTTGATGTGATACTTCTATCGTATGTGAAACTGCATATTATTTCGTCACGATATCAAGACAAAAATATGCCGTTTAATAGCAGTGACCAATTTATTTCAAAATGACCCTTTTTATAGATTTTTATGTTGGTAACTCGCCCCAATTTACTCACGGCTAGTATGCTGACGGTAAAGCCGTGAGAAGTACTAGCCACAAGCTCGGTAAATTTTACTTTCTGATTAAAATCACGACGAGACTATAAGTAGTGAATACGAATGGAAACGCAAATGCCATGCGCAAGTAATTTGATTAGGAAGCTGGTCCAGGTGGTGGTGACGTATTTATTTATAAACTTTTGTTACGGTCATACACACTTGGCCGCACTAAAAGTCTAGTCATTCTTTAGAAATCACAGTATTACAAGGGAATCATTTATTACAATTATAGTATCCTACACCTATCTACTTTTGCAAAACATCCCTATCACACATGGTCACTGTCACAGAATGTAATGACTTAATTGTCACTAAGAGTAAAATTATATGACACGAAAGTGACTTTTGTATTTTTAACAAAGTGACGTTTTGCGAAATTGACATTGTGCGAATGAGCTCTAGACTTTATAAAACGAAATCCGGTTCAGGTTTATGTACATCACCCTCCTGTCGATGGATCGTCGACTTGAACCATACCAAATATTCCCCGAGATAGTTTTGGTTGCAAGGCTTGACGCTAGTACCACAGTGTAAAGAACCCTTTATTCCTCCTTACAGTGGGCCAACGCCTTTGATGTTTGGTGCAATGCTGCCGCCGACTTGACATAAATAATTGTCGCAGGGTTGTCACATATTTAAAAATTCGCGTCCGCCATCTTGAATCACGAAATAGATGTCATATTCGTATTCAGCAACCCCAAAAACCATGAAAACGATACCCATATTGACTTTTTCGTAAGATTCGCGTCCGCCATCTTGGATCACGAAATAGATGTCAGATGTCATATTCGTATTCAGCAACCCCAAAAACCATAAAAACGATACCAATAATGACTTTTCGAAAAATTGGCGTCCGCCATCTTGGATCACGAAATAGATGTCATATTCGTATTCAGCAACCCCAAAAACCATGAAAATGATACCCATATTGACTTTATCGAAAAGTTCGCGTCCACAATCTTGGATCACGAAACAGATGTCATATTCGTATTCAGCAACCCCAAAAACCATAAAAACGATACCAATCATGACTTTTCAAAAAATTCGCGTCCGCCATCTTGGATCACGAAATAGATGTCATATTCGTATTCAGCAACCCCAAAAACCATGAAAACGATACCCATATTGACTTTTTCGAAAAATTCGCGTCCGCAATCTTGGATCACGAAATAGATGTCATATTCGTATTCAGCAACCCCAAAAACCATAAAAACGATACCCACATTGACTTTTCGAAAAATTCGCGTCCGCCATCTTGAATCACGAAATAGATGTCATATTCGTCTTGAGCACCCCTGAAAACCACGAAAACGATACCCGTAATAACATTTTCCAAAAAATCGCGTCCGCCATCTTGGATCACGAAATAGATGTCAGATGTCATATTCGCACCTATTCAGCAACCCCAAAAACCATAAAAACGATACCCATATTGACTTTTCGAAAAAATTGTGTCCGCTATCTTGGATCACGAAATAGATGTCAGATGTCATATTCGTATTCAGCAACCCCAATAAACCATAAAAACGATACCCATATTGACTTTTCGAAAAAAATGTGTCCGCTATCTTGGATCACGAAATAGATGTCAGATGTCATATTCGTATTCAGCAACCCCAAAAACCATAAAAACGATACCAATAATGACTTTTCGAAAAATTGGCGTCCGCCATCTTGGATCACGAAATAGATGTCATATTCGTATTCAGCAACCCCAAAAACCATGAAAATGATACCCATATTGACTTTTTGAAAAAATTGCGTCCGCCATCTTGGATCACGAAATAGATGTCATATTCGTATTCAGCAACCCCAAAAACCATGAAAATGATACCCATATTGACTTTTTCGAAAAATTCGCGTCCGCAATCTTGGATCACGAAATAGATGTCATATTCGTATTCAGCAACCCCAAAAACCATAAAGACTTTTCGAAAAATTCGCGTCCGTCACCTTGGATCACCAAATAGATGTCATATTCGTATTCAGCAACCCCAAAACCCATGCAAAGGATACCCATATTGACTTTTTCGAAAAAATCGCGTCCGCCATCTTGGATCACTAAATAGATGTTAAGTTATTCAATTTTAATTATTAATTTTATAATGTTTTAAAGTCATCCGCCATTTTGCTGTTTCAATATTTTTTATGAATGAAATGAAATTGGTAAAATTATAAATAAATTTTAACTTACCAATAATTTTAAAATTCTTATTTAAACGAGAAGATGACATACAGTTTCTCACAGCACAATGACATGTTGTGTGTATTATTTTACAAATAAAACGAAATAAGAAATTATTATTTAACAATAGGAACCTAATTAAATTTGCGTTAACCCTGAACAAGTTGTCCCGAGGGAGTGTATGGCAGGTCGGGCTCGCTACCTCTCCCCCCTCACTCTGCGTACCCCGCACGATTGCTCTGTCTAGTCGTGTCCGTCGAAGTACTGTATGAAAGAGTTCGTCCCCAGGTGCGGCTGCTGCAGTGCGGGCCGGCGGGCGGCGCGGCGGTGTCGCGGCGGCGGCTGGCGGCGCACGCGCGCGCGGCGCACAAGCTGCACGTGTGCGCCGCCGAGCCGCACCTCGTCGTGTCGGCCGGCGAGGACGGGCTCGTCATGCAGTGTGACGTGCGCACCGACCACGTCACACGGTGAGTACACATACTGTGACAGTGCGGCCGGCGGGCGGCGCGGCGGTGTCGCGGCGGCGGCTGGCGGCGCACGCGCGCGCGGCGCACAAGCTGCACGTGTGCGCCGCCGAGCCGCACCTCGTCGTGTCGGCCGGCGAGGACGGGCTCGTCATGCAGTGTGACGTGCGCACCGACCACGTCACACGGTGAGTACACATACTGTGACAGTGCGGCCGGCGGGCGGCGCGGCGGTGTCGCGGCGGCGGCTGGCGGCGCACGCGCGCGCGGCGCACAAGCTGCACGTGTGCGCCGCCGAGCCGCACCTCGTCGTGTCGGCCGGCGAGGACGGGCTCGTCATGCAGTGTGACGTGCGCACCGACCACGTCACACGGTGAGTACACATACTGTGACAGTGCGGCCGGCGGGCGGCGCGGCGGTGTCGCGGCGGCGGCTGGCGGCGCACGCGCGCGCGGCGCACAAGCTGCACGTGTGCGCCGCCGAGCCGCACCTCGTCGTGTCGGCCGGCGAGGACGGGCTCGTCATGCAGTGTGACGTGCGCACCGACCACGTCACACGGTGAGTACACATACTGTGACAGTGCGGCCGGCGGGCGGCGCGGCGGTGTCGCGGCGGCGGCTGGCGGCGCACGCGCGCGCGGCGCACAAGCTGCACGTGTGCGCCGCCGAGCCGCACCTCGTCGTGTCGGCCGGCGAGGACGGGCTCGTCATGCAGTGTGACGTGCGCACCGACCACGTCACACGGTGAGTACACATACTGTGACAGTGCGGCCGGCGGGCGGCGCGGCGGTGTCGCGGCGGCGGCTGGCGGCGCACGCGCGCGCGGCGCACAAGCTGCACGTGTGCGCCGCCGAGCCGCACCTCGTCGTGTCGGCCGGCGAGGACGGGCTCGTCATGCAGTGTGACGTGCGCACCGACCACGTCACACGGTGAGTACACATACTGTGACAGTGCGGCCGGCGGGCGGCGCGGCGGTGTCGCGGCGGCGGCTGGCGGCGCACGCGCGCGCGGCGCACAAGCTGCACGTGTGCGCCGCCGAGCCGCACCTCGTCGTGTCGGCCGGCGAGGACGGGCTCGTCATGCAGTGTGACGTGCGCACCGACCACGTCACACGGTGAGTACACATACTGTGACAGTGCGGCCGGCGGGCGGCGCGGCGGTGTCGCGGCGGCGGCTGGCGGCGCACCACACCACACTACAGCTCCCAAGAACAACTACTGGTGATTCATGATATAATGCGCGTGATTGTTGACCTTGGTTCGTTCTTCACCGTTATTGAACCCATGAGTCCGGTGATCTCGTTGTAGACGCCGTAACGTAAGGCAAAATTGAAAATAAAAACGTCGCGTTCGTAATTAACATTTTACTGTTTAAACAAGATGCATAAAGCATACAAAAACAAACCATCATATAAGATATTTCCATTTCTTTGTATCATTACCAGATTATGTTCTTTCCACCCCGCCAAAAAGACCGTTTAAGGCGATACCTCGAAAATAAATTGTGGTTTTGTGGGCGTGGCTTAGCTTCCACGGCTGGCCGCTACGCGTCGCCTTCGTCCGTGTGACGTTGTCAAATAAGTGATTAGAAATATTTTATTGAGTTTTTAGGAATTTTAGCACAGGAGGCATGGAGTAGACAAAAATAGAACAATTAATTATAAAATTAAATGTTTACCATTGGCAAAATACATAGATATATATTTATAAATATATATATTTAATTAAAAAGTTCAGAAAATATTACTCGATAAAATATTTTTCTTGGTAATAACTATTATATAATATAACTACGATTGTGTTATTGTGTTTAATCAACTGTATATAAGTAAATAAATAAATATCTATAATTCTTCTGTATGTGTGTATGTCGCTGAACTCCTAAACGGCAGGATCGATTTTAATGAAATTTTGTAGGGTCACGGATGGTTCAGATTCACAATTGGACCCGGTAGCGCTGCTGTCGGTATATCGGACCTGGCAGACGTCGTCCTACCCGGAAAATGTCCGGGTAGGACGACGTCTGCCAGGTCCGCTAGTAAATATATATATATATATATATATATATATATATATATATATATATATATATATATATATATATATATATATATATATATATATATATATATATATATTATAATACTTGGTTGGCAAACAAGTATACAGCTCGCCTGATGTTAAGCAGGTACCGTAGCCTATGGACGCTTGCAATACCAGAGGTATCACTTGCGTGTTGCCAACCCATTTTTTTTACACCAGCGCTTAAGATGCGAGTATCCCTAGGATACGAATACGTTTATTTAAAACACAATATGAGCGCTGAATACCTGTACTCACACACAGGAACACAACTACACCGCTGTGTGTAGTTATTTGGCTGTGGTCTTATGTAAGGTGGAGGTCCTTCGCCAGTCGGGCTTGCTCGCTAGTATGGTGCCCTATCTTTCTTAAAATTACTCAGGCTGAGGTGATTTCTTTTTAATTTTCTTGTAACAAGTTGTATCTGACGGCTCCGCAGTTATAACCTAACCAACTATTTTCTTTTCTGGTAACAAGTCGTATCTGACGGAGTCGCAGTTTGCAACCTAACCTAATTTTCTAGTAGCTATTTCTAACTTAGTCTAACGTATTTTACAGTTAGCAAATTAATTTAGGTGTTTTAATCTAATATTTCCAATTATACTGCTTAATTAATCTGACTGAATATGGTGTTCCTTCATTTGAAGACAGAAATTTCATAGAATGTTAATAATTAATAAAATCTATGTATATATACGTAATGTATCTATTTCTACATATTTATTGAAATAAAATACCATGGAAAAATATACCGATCAAACAGCATGCGTTAAAAATTCTACTGTTTGATTGTTTTGTTAAATAAAAACAAATATTTTTAAATTCATTGAGTTTCTGCAATGTCGAATATGTTTAATTGAAGTCAATTGTCCATTGAAACCATTATATTCGAAATATGGACATTTTAAAGTTTATTGAAACAATAATATTCGAAATATAAATACTGTTTCGCAGAAAATGTTTCATATAATATTTGGGCCCTGTAGCTTAAATATTATAATATATGAAAAATTTTCTGCGAAACAAAATTCGATGAAATTTCTGTCTGTAAATGAAGGGCGTTCCCTTCATTATAAAAAAACGGCGTTCCCATCATTCGCAGACGGAAAATTCATAGAATTTTGTTAATACCAGAAATGACAATAGCAAGTAGGTTAGGTTAAAACTGCGACCTGCTAGAAACAATTTTACATAAATAAAAAAAACTTACCGCAGCCTGAGAATATATAATTAACATTATTATTTAAATATAACATTATTATTTTAATTCAAAATTATACTTTACCTGTAAAATATTTGACTGAAGTGAAATTTACAACCCTTTATCTCTTTATCTTTTTTTTAAATACTCTTTGTATTTAAAAAAAGATCGTAAACTCGTTTTCTCGGTAATAACTTTTATATAAACTAAACAATATGAGGATAAAGAATATTTAATTTGATTTTCTATGAGAATATCGAAAAATAAAAAGTAATTTTTAACAAAAATTTTGTGTTGAATTTGTTTAGAGTAAATATTCCGTGTATTGAATATTCTATGAAATGACAATATGATAAAAAAAAGTGAAACGAAAATCTATAATACTTTTATTTTTTCTTATTATTAAAATTATTTTATTTATTATTACATTGAAGGAAACTAATCAGAAATATTTTTAAGATTGGATTTTTATAATCCAATCTTAAAAATATTTCTGATTAGGACATAGGTATTCATATTTTACGTAATCATATTTTACTACCTACTATACTAATAGAACCTTACGTATATCATCAAAAAATACTAAAAATAATCTCGAAAATTTACAGTTTTTTTAAATACAAAAAGTTGAAGTGCTACTCCATCCCTCTTTTTGTTATTAGTCTGTCACTTTCGGTAATAGTTCCACTAGAGTTGGGAAAATGCCTGAGCATTTTAGGCAAATTTGGCAGAATGTCTATAAATGCCCGAAGAAATTCTATGTAAGTTGTAAAATGTTATACCATGTGCTCAGTTGCACTTTGAGACGCATTCGACACTTATTGTTAGTTATTCTTTGTGAATAACGCAATGAAGGGAAATGAAACGAAGGATGCGCAAAGGCATAAAGTCACGATTTAATTTTTGCCCTGTGATCGTGGCGTGAACTTGGAGAAGTTCTATGTTCAGCAGAGGAATGCAAAAGCTGATGATAATCAGGAATTGATTCTGAACCAAAAATATATAATGTCGGTATTATCGGGTTTTATTATTTTGCCCGCCAGGCATAAACACATTGGGCATCTCTTGCTATCATTTACTTTATAAAGTAAGTCTTAAAAATATACTATAATGTAGTACATTCAATACGAATTTGTGATGAATTGAATAACTAATTTGGTTAATGACCTGTTTAATAAATTATAACATTTAAAACTACAAAAATCTGAGAGAACCGATCTGCAAAAAAGTAGCATACGTCCGTCGTTGGTGAGGCCTACCGGCCGACTAAAAGTGTGGCGAGTGAGAGTGATGCAAATACTTTTGTAAGGCAAAAGAAGAGAGAGCTATAATGATGCATGCGCTCAGAATAAAATAACGTATGTGCCAAATTGAATTTTCTACTTTTTACTAAAATACATTATCAAATCAAAAAAAAAATCTTAGCAAAACTTTGATACGATTGTCCTCTATGTTTTAAAGTAAACCCCGTTGAATAAATCTTAAGTTTTATTACATAATACAGAAAAAGGGAAAAAAATAGAATGGACTTCGCAGCTGTTTTCTATCGAGGATATTTCTTCCAATCACGTTTTCCTCTTACCATATGGTAGATCATATAATCAAAAAATTTATGCTAAAGTTTTAACTTCCTATTTTAAATGCTTAGCGAATTACACTTATTATAATTTCCTTATTATTTTCAATGTATCACCTTAAGACTGCAAAGTTCAATCTATAATTTAAATAATAATGATGTTTGCAGATTGTTCCAAGTACGTGAGCGTAACATGACGATCCCGCTGTACAGCGTGTGCGGCCACCCCGTGGAGACGCGCGAGCTGATCGTGGCGGGACGCGACAGGTTCGTGCGACTGTACGACCGACGCAAGTCCAACAAGCCACTCGCCATGTACTGTCCGGCGTTCTTTAGTGATCAACCTGTGAGTTATTTAATTTATTACTATTAAAATATCTCCTATACAATAACATGTATGATTAAAGCCAAACACGAAACCGACTTTTAGCTAAATAATGTACCACTATAATAAACTAAAATTGGCTGTTCCACGTTCTTGTAGCCGAATTCACAACAGAAAAACATTTGACTTACCTCATTGTCGTACCAATTACAGTCAGCACTCACCGTTGTACCGTATGAGTTCTGCATACAACAACATTTGCAACGAAATTGATATTTTCGGTGCATCTGTCCGTTCGCTAAAACTCCACCTAACTTGTATCTAGACTGACTAGACTGTAAAGAATTGTGATGTACCGGCCTACCTTAACACTCTTGTGTATAAATATGTACCTTAATGCATGCTGTGTTCACTCCTAGAAGGTGTATGATCTTCTAGAAGTGAACACAGCATGCATTAAGGTACACGGTAAACACATTACTTGTATATTATAAGTAATACTATCAAAAAAATCCTGGCTCACAGGAGTCATAGCGGTGGCCATGCGGCGGGTCGGATTGCCACCGCTATGAGCGGGTGGGATTGTCCTGAAATGCTGTTTTAAAAACCGAGTGGATGATAATGAACATTACTTTCCCACATTACAGCTGAGCGCAAAGAAACGAGTGAGGACTTCAAATATGCATCTAACATGCGCTGTATATAACCACGATGGCACGGAAATACTAGGCTCCTATAACGATGAAGATATCTACTTATTTGACACTAAAAACGACGTGTATGACAAGTAAGTAATATATTATTTATTTGGATGGGTGGTATGGATGTTTGTTACTCAATCAAGCGAATAACGGCTAATCGGGTTTGGATGAAATTTGGCACAGAGATAGATTATAGTCTGGAATAGCACATAGGTTACTTTATGTTCCGAAAAAACTCTATTCCCATGGTACATGAAGAAAAACGTTGTATTCCCTTTTTTAAACATATTGCGCGCACGCAGGAGTGTAAGACTTGACATAGTTATAGAGTTCATATGGAGCATGACTGTAGAAAGCCCGATGGTCGAATTTCGGCCATCGGGCGACCTCTAGTAGTTATTAATTGAATTAAAATACACTGGCGAGCAAAAAAATCGACTCACTTAATACTTTTGCACTCAAAGTGTTCTAATTTTAAAATTAAGACCTAAATCTTAATTTAGGTCTTAAATTCTTTCAGCCTTACAAATAAACGTGGTATAACAGTTATACTCGAGAATAAGCAAAATGTCTACAAATAAACAAAGTATAGCTTATACCAAGTATAGCGTTGACACTTCTGTCCATACAATCGTTATGTCGAAGTTATACGCGCCCATACCCTAGTATAAACCTAGTATAATCATAAAAATACCACGTTTCAGGCTTATTTACGTGTTTTATATTTTTTTAAGTTTCAAGAAATGGATTTAAAAGCAATAGAAGAAGTAGAACAAGTAAATAACGTCATTGTTTTAATAGAGGCTGCAAGATAAGTCAAATAAAATATCGGTTTTCTAAAAGTGGTGTGATGTTTTTGGATACCTAAATTATTTGGTAGATATCTCAATATGGAAAATAGAAGGTAATCCACCCGGATTATCTTCTATTTTACAATTATGATTGCTTTGAGATATGGGGTTACGTCCCCGTCAGGTAAAAACATTTGGATATTCACACATGTAACTAAATCTGTTCTATCAGTTTCACAAATTTAACTACCTACTCGTTCCTTGTTCCTTCAAGTGCAAGAAGATGCTGTGGACATTCACGGTTTGACTCAGCAGTCTATATTAAAGAAAAAAATCGATGACATTTACATGCCACATACTATAAACGAACATCTTCATGTTATGGAAAATTTCAATGAGATTTAAAAATTAAAAACTGTCGAAAAAAGTTTTGTTGACAAATAGATGCAGTTGTCATAGACAAAATATGTTTTTTTATGAAGTTTCTCTTTGGTGGTGCTGTTGCCAAATCGTGCAATTTGACATAACGGATAAATAGTTATACGAAAGTAATACCTGCTTTATTTGTTAAAAAATATTTTTGACTTGTTCTTAATTTATAACTCGTATAACTATACCTCGTATAAGAATGAGATAAATGTGATATAACAGATTTTTATTTGTAAGGCTGTTTAAGTTCTAGATGTTAGCTTTAAAAAAAATAACAATTACTACAGTGTTAACTTTTAGACATTGTAACAAAAGTCGAGGAACAGTAACTGTATGATTTCGTACTCGTTAACTCAGTTAGCATTGCGTGACCTTAGGGCGTATAAAAGGTGACGTACCCCTTTCACCCTTATCAGTTGACCGTGAAACGTCAACAGGTACACATCTCCTCAATCTCAAGCAGTTATCCTATTGCAACAGGCCTGAGTCAACGTCAAGTGGCTCGTACTTTGCAGATGAGCCAGTCAGTGGTATCAAGAATATACCGAAGGCACCGGGAGACTGGTGGCTTTCACCGACGAAGAGGTTCCGGTAGAAATCGATCCACTTCGGAGGCAGACGATCGCTTTATCGTCCGTACTTCGCTGAGGAATCGTTCTCTCACCGGGGTCCAAGTTCAACGGGAGCTCCGAGAAACACGTGGGGTAGCTGTAAGTTCTTGGACAGTGAGAAGAAGACTCAAGGCAGCAACCCTCACTCCAAGAAGACCACGTCATCCCATACGCTGGTTTTATTGGAGAAAACTTCATCCTGATGCAGGATAATGCCCGTCCACACAGCGCAAATGTCGTGCGGCAGTACCTGCGAGAAGTGGGTGTCGCTGTTATGGACTGGCCAGCTCGTAGTCCGGACTTGAATCCTATTGAGCATTTATGGGATGACCTAAAGAGAAGAATCCGGGCTAGAGATCCTGCACCAGGTACAAGAGCTGACCTGCAAGCGGCTCTGACCGATCATTGAGTCAATGAGGAACCGTTTAGAAGCTGTCATCAAAGCAAGAGGGGGTAACATTCGTTATTAAAGTGGTAATCATTAAGTAATAAAGTTTATTTAAAATGTTATGATGTCTTTTATTTTAATTTTTTTTACCTGAACTTTTCAAGTTTTAGTACTCACAAAGTTTGAAACCATTTATTGTTCAAGAAAATGAGTACAAGTTAAGAGTATTTGTACTCATTTTAAAGCCAACATCTAGAACTTAAAGAAGTAGTAAGTTAAGATTTAGGTCTTAGTTTTAAAACTAGAGCACTTTGAGTGCGAAAGTATGAAGTGAGTCGATTTTTTTGCTCGCCAGTGTAGTATAGACACGGTGTATCTATAAATAAATTTGAATCTGTTTGTAATATCGAAATATAAGCGTTCTGCTAAATGCATAATAATAATTAAACTTGCACTTAATTAAATACATTTTTTTATATTTTTGTCTGTCTGTCGGGATTGCTGTTTGTTTGTTCCGGGTAATCTCGGCAACAGCCAGACCATTTTTAACGGCCTGGACCGTCAAATTTGATTGAATTGGAATAGCGTAACGCATTTTGACGGGTCTAAGGAAAGAAGAGAAAAAAGGTCTGCGCACGCGCCGTGTTTAACATTTGATGCGCGTACACATTTTCCTTTCAAATTTATACCACATGTTTAGTATCAGTAGAGTTTAAATATTTTTAAAGAGTCAATAATCTACGCATGATACCCCTGGTGTTGCAAGCGTCTATAAGCTACGGTAACAGCTTACCATCTTGCCGGCCGTATGCTTGTTTGCCACCCAAGTAGTATAAAAAAAATGAAGCTCAAGTTACATCAGTTTCCTAGTATTGAGTTTGTTTGAATGTTTGTTACTCTTTCACGTAAAAACTACTGAACGGATCTGGATGAAATTTGGCACAGAGATAAATTATGGTCTGGAATAGCACATAGGCTACTTTTTACAGCGATAACCGACATCCACGCGGGCGGAGCCGCGGGCAACAGCTAGAAATATTATAAAGCTGACGAGTTTGTTTGTTTACCAAACAAACAAACTCGCGCGTGATCTCAGAAAGTACTGGCTCGATTAGAAAAAATTTTTTTTTTGTTAAATAGTGCATGTATCCAGGAAGTCTATAGGCTATATAACAGCACGCTATGATCAATAGGAGCGGAGCAGTAGTGAGATATGTTGCAATATCGGGGAAAATATTTCAAATTACCACGCGGACGACCACTAGTATCTTTATAATATTTTATAGACTTAACTTGAATTTTTTTAACGTTCCAGAGACAACACGAATGAACTAAAAGAAGGTTTCACGCATCGGTACAGCGGTCACAGAAACAGCGCAACGTTTAAAGGCGTCGCGTTCTTCGGACCTAAGAGCGAGTTTGTCGTATCCGGCTCGGATTGTTCCTATATATACATGTGGGATAAGAAAACAGAGGCTATTGTGCAATGGCTGCAGGGTGATATGAATGGTGTAGTAAGTATATCTGTATTTAAAATATGTCTATACTTAATATTATAAAGCTGAAGAGTTTGTTTGTTTGAACGCGCTAATCTCAGAAAGTACTGGTACGATTAGAAAATAACTTTTTTTTTTGTTAAATAGTGCATTTATTCAGGAAGGCTATAGGCTATATAACATCACGCTATGATCAATAGGAGTGGAGCAGTAGTGAGATGTGTTGCAAAATCGGGGAAAATATTCCAAATTACCACGCGGACGAAGTCGGGGGCGACCCCTAGTATATAATATTAGCAACCTGTATTATTACTATAATCATACCATTTTGTTACTCGACGTTTCGGTCGAAACAGTCAATCCGTGACCGTGGTCACGGTCGGTGCAATTCGACCGACACGTCGGGTAACAAAAAGGTATGAAAACCTTTAAAATATTATTTAGACCCGTTGTCCATTATATTAATAATATGTGTATAAATCATGCAAGTTTAAAAAAAATTATTAGCAACCTGCTCCAGTTTCCCACGGGTAACACTAAAAACAAGAAAACTGTTGATCCAATACCATACTTCTTAGGATCACCCACTGCGGTAATCTGAATATAGCCTGTAAATTTTATCAAAATAGTTCAAGCTTTGGAGTTCACAGGGATACACACATTGATTTTCATACATATAGATAATACAAAATATATATTATGTCATTTCAAGATGTATCTTACAAGATGCTCTTTTGTTTTCTGAGTTTGTAAAGAAGCGTTGTATTGTCAGCAGGATTTTCGGACTCTCTTAGTCTTTGTCTTTTTTGCAGGGTGGTAACGCGCAAGTTATAATAAGCACTACAAGCGTCCATAGATTACGGTAATTGCTTACCATCATACGGGCAGAGTGCCTTCTAAGTGGTAAAAAGTACCATAGCCACGTTATGTTCCGGCTCTTGAGTGTTCAGAGAGTTAACTTAACCTAAGCTTGTATTATAAAGGAATTATATTGTCAGACTTACTCAAGACTACGAGTGACCCTGGTGTTGCAAGCGTCCATAGACTACGGTAACTGCTTACCATCCGTATGATATGATTATCTGACTGCACGGTTGGTTCAGTGGCTTATGTGGCTATCTCGCCATTTACCACTGTGCGGTGTATTATTCGATTCACACACGAGACAAAAATTTGTGTGATCCATAAATGGTTTTCCTAAATCTGGGTGTACTTTTTGTCCGTTAATTGTATATTTGTAAAGTGCTCCGTGACAAAGGGCTTCTTTTCAAGTGCGGGAGTTTTCTTTAAAAAAAAAGAAATTTGATATCTAAGAAGTTTGACTTCGTTATTTTAAATGAAAACTAAATGAAATTATATAATTTTTCAGGTAAATTGTATAGAGGCGCATCCCCGGTGTCCAGTTTTGGCTACGAGCGGGCTTGACAAGGATGTTAAGATATGGATACCGAGGAGTCAGAACGATCCTACCTATGATGGATTAGAGAGGGTAATGTTGGCGTGTCGTATATTTGTATAGACATTGTGACGATATTATTTATTTAGGGAGATATTTAGGGTGTGTCCGACCGCATGGGCTAGTTAACCCTTCCTTTGGTGTGATCCTAACCGGCCACGTGGTTAGGATCACACCAAAGGAAACACTTATCAGACAGACAATATATATATATATTTTACACAACTGATTTATACAGCACGAGAGAACACTAGGACACTCAGGGACGTAGGTCCTAGGCACAAAGTTCGTTGAGAGCCCGTAGTGAAGCGGAGCACTTAACTGGCTGATGATGGGCAGGAGAGAGGATGACCGAGGTTTATATAGCCTCGTGCTGTGGTAGGCTGGTGAAGGTGGACGGCGTGACGTCACAAAATGCTTCGGTTGTGTACTACTGCCGTCATCATCATCATCATCTCAGCCAAAAGACGTCCACTGCTGGACATAGGGCTCCGCCAATTATTTCCACAGCATTCGGTCCTGGTAAAGGTCGCGAGTAGCCGATGGATAAGTTCAGCTCAGGACCGAATGCTGCCGTCATCAAGTAGGATAGATAGAAAGGTTCTAGTTCAGAAAAACAAATGTTTTAAAATATAAAATACAAAGTGAAAAATATACATATATGTGGAATGCGTAGTGCATTCCAAATATCTTTTCGATTTTATCGATAATATATATTTTACAGGAATAAAAAATTATCGATAAATATGTTGATAACATATTTATTATACATCACTTTTATTGAATACTAGCGACCCGCCCCATCTTTGTCCGGAGTTAACTATTTTCTGTGTCATTTTCTAGAAGAACCTTCTAAAAAGTATTAGTAAAGTAAGAAATCGATAGTCCTTCTCAAGTTATATAGTTTTTTTTACCTACCTAGCATAAAAATCTAGTCTAACTGAAACAAAAATGTAATCCACATTTCAAATTTCAGGTGGTGAAAGAAAACAATATGTCACAACTTCGTAGCCCGTTATTCAACGATTTTTTACCTACACTATATAGTGCGTGGCGGGGGGAAAACAGACTGTTCTCTGACGATGATACTCCGTTCACCGATGAGAACGTACCTTTCTCTTATGGCGGGAATATTGAGTTTGACGGTAACGTCTGTACTACCTTCTAGGATCCACAGTAAACAGACACAGGTTTATATACAGCGGTTTAATTCAAATTTAGAATTTGTTCTACCCACATTTTGAAGCGAACAGGTTGTTTATATTTTATTTTTAGTATTTAATATAAAGGAGGATTGAATGCTAGAGGCATTCTTTGCCAGTCAACCTATGTTTTGGTTGTTAGGGCATTGTAGCTAGTGAATGTCCTGTGTATGTAATGTGTTGCCTATATGTGAGTGATGCCTCTGGTGTTTCAAGGTAGCTGCTTGCCATCAGCTTACCAGAATGCTTATTTGTATTGATATAAAGAAAAAAATAATAGAAGACATTCAAGCATGCAGCCTACCTAATGTTAAGCAGCTACCATATTCTAACCTCACACATACAATAATCTTGACAATATTGCGTGTAAATGTTTTATAGCAAAAGATACCGGATCTTTGTCCGCAACTTTACACTGTAATTTGCTTGTTTTTGTAAAATTTTGTAGTAAAATACCCGCTGTATTCAAATCTGTGTCTGTTTTATATTAGGAGATAAAAGTTTTGTCGTCTTTTAACGATTTCTACTCGCGTTTTTTTTGTTTCTACAATGTAAACGTAAAGCCAAACATACACAAGTTATATTATTTGTTTTGTAAGACACTTGTGGTTTTTATTCATTTTTTTATATCAGACCGTTAAATTATGCATGACATTATTTTTTTTATTTTTGTTTTAAATTTGGAATATTAAGATATAATCCCTATTCATTGACCAATTTGTTTTATACACGGACAGAGAGCAATGCTTTAGTGTTTATTGTCTATATTGGTATTTAAACTTGATCAATTGAATTTATATAATTTACATATTTTAACAAAAATACAACTAGACACACGGCAGCTTGTCCAGCCAAGTTCAAAGAAAAAGAAAATGGCGACGTAGCAGCCGTGTGGAATTACACGAACCGTTGCGAGCTATTTTGGACCCCTACACAACACGAAATAGTAAAAATACCAATACTGGCCTTTAAGCACTACCAACTAAAATAACATCTTTTGCTTTAAAGAAACATTAAAATAATTACAAATAAACACAAACTATGTACGCATTTATAATAAATTACAAGCAAAATTTAAAAAGACAACAGTTTTGCTTGAAACATTTATTAACACTACATAAACAATTTAATTTAAAAAAATGTGAAATAAATTGCCATAATGCAAAAATATATATTTTAACCTGGCAATTGAACGTCACTAAAAAGGTCATGTCTAATCTAAAACAATAATACATGCACTGACGCAACCACGAGTCGTTGTGTTAGTCATAGTGTATTTAAAATATCTATTTAGTTACGACCTTTAGGATGTATCATGACGCTTCTTATAATATAAGCATTGGTAGAACACATGACTAAGTTATTATAAAAGTGTGGTGTTGTTTTCTGCGTAATATACATACGATTCTCTGCTAACAGAATATGGGATTTTTACTAGTGTGGTGTATGAAATTGTGTTTAGTAAAATTGGTTAGCCGGAATTGGTCCAATTCGCAGTTGGTCCAAGACCAATTGCACCCAAACCAGTAAAATGATTAAAATGTTAACTCGCTTAACTCTTTGAGGCAATGCAGGTGTCGAAGTAGCCCGCGACTTCGTCCGCGTGCTAATTTGGAATGTATTCCCCGTTTTTGCATACATATCTCACTACTGCTCCGCTCCTATTGATCATAGCGTGATGTTATATAGCCTCTCTGGATAAATACACTATTCAACAAAAAAATATTTTTCTTATCGAACCAGTACTTTCTGAGATTAGCGCGTTCAACTTAACAAACAAACTCTTTAGCTTTATAATATTAGTAAAGATTTTTGACAACAATAATGAATAATATTCTAATTGTAGAATTAACAATATTCTGTTTAGTTTACCATATGGTATGTAATATTATGTAACATTTTTATTACAAATTAAAAGTATAATGTTCGTTAATAGATGTCGCTATTAATATAATAAATATTCATTTATATTTTAATAGTTTCTGATATTTAAATAGCTATAAAAACCGCAAGTGTCTAAATGGTTTGAAATTGTAAACGGTGAAACAATGTTATATATAATTATATGTATATGCCTGTGATATACTGATTTGAGGGATATTTTGATATATAAATTAGAAAATATTTTTTTGTTTATATTATGATAAGCTTTGAAAACAATTTCAAACTGAAACTCTTATATATTGATTTAATTATTTGTTTTGAGTGAAATCGAGTGTTGAACCTGTGGTAAGTATGAATAGTTTATAAAACTAGATTGAAAGCATTTTGTGTCAATATAAGAATAATGGCTCTCAGTATGGATTCTTCCTATATAGTATAAAAAACATTTTTGTATAATAACCAATTTAGACTTAGTGTTAAAAAATGTTCTAGAAATATTTAATACTATATAGTCTATACACGCAACTCAATTCTACTGAATTGTAGTTTCTGCCATGTTTCTTCATAGACCTTGTTGCAAAGGCAAGAGGATTCCTGCTTGTTTAAATATCACATCTATCAATTTCTGTAACTTCATATCTCTATAGATGTATAAAAGGCGTAAAATTTTCACAGTTTTATACCAGGGTAACTTATTAGCATTTAGTCTTCATGTTTTAAGCTAGTGGTTCATAACAATAAAAGATAAGTGCCTTTAAAAAAGGCAGAAGTTGAAGGATCAATTAATTAGACTATTTATATAAATAGCCTGAGCGATAGATGTTAAATAAAATCCTTGTCGTAGATTTTTCTTGAGTGTAAAGTTAAATTTATCCATTAACATTGATCGACGGTACTCGTTTTAGTTGCTACATGGATGCAACAAGTACAACTCCCGTCTGCCCACATGTTCCTACTTATTGTAGTGAACCACTAACATAAAACGTGAACTATTCAAATTAAACATTTGTTGAAATAACTTATGTACGCTTTTTTTCTTAATGTCTATTAACTACTAGAACACACATAATTAGCCATTGTTATTCTATTGTAAAAATATATTCCAGTGTCTATTTTAGACGTAATCTCTTTAGTTTTCATATTTTTATAAGCGCGCTGCCGTCTAAAGCCAATAACCACGGCGCTAGTTTCCATGCCATTGCAGTCTTTATAATGAAAAATAAATGAAGTTCCATGTTTTGCCGCAGGTTTTCTTTCTGACGAAAAATAAAGGCAGTTATTGTGATCAAAAAAGTTTGATCAAATCCCCAATTGAGTAGTGTGTATTTTTTATTTGGCAAATGTAAATTGGGTCACCCAAGACAAAGTTATTAATGTAAATATTTAAAATGTATCGTTACGTCTAAAATAAATACTAATTTGCAAATAAAAAGATGTTATATTCTTTTTTCTATATTACGTTTGCCACCGCTCATCTAGGTCATATGATTATATTTTAGTTCGAGTGTAATTTTATTTATCGTTCATTATCGCCTCCAAATGTGTGTGGAGTAAAAAATGTAAGGTTAGTCCCAATGTGTAAATAAATGATGATTTTAAATATATTTTCTATTTATTTCTACTCATTTTTCGATATTAGTTAAAAAGCTCTGGTACTTAGCAGGTAAATCCCGCGAAAATCGAGTTGTTCTTTGAAAAATATAACATGATAAATTATGTCTAGATAGGTGAACACATTTTATCGGCAATGTGACATTATTTACATAAACTATGAACGCAGGGGTCGACGTGCTAATTTTTATTATTTTGATTGCATTGCGCTATTCTGCTAACAAAACAAAAATGTTAGTACGCAATGGTAACTATTTTCAACACAATGAACTTTTTATTTTCCCGCTTTTCTCAAATAGACTGAACCGCCACCTTGCGTTAATATTTTGAACTAATCGAAGCCGACGCGCTTCTATTTTTTAGTATTTCTCTAAATGAAGATAGTATAAAGCAAAATTAATTTTGCCAGCGCTTCTAAAATTAGTTTTAACATCTATTTAGATAGCCAATTAGTAGCGAAACACTTAAATAGCGAAAATAAATTTCAATATTTTTGCCCACATGCTAGTCATAGCCTGTTAATGGCGGACGTTCTCGACCAATCGGAAGGCAGGCGTGCAGAAGCCCGCGCCATCTTCGTTTTCAAACTCGACCGCTCGCTCACTCGCTCAGTCAGTCGCGCGTCGGATCCGGGCAGCCGTACAACTTACTAATTCTAGTAATTAACTCCAAAATCAGAACAATCATGAGCACCAATGAAAATAACAGTGAAGTGGCAGTCGACAAGGTCGGCGATGAGAAGAAGGGTGACGCTAAAAGTGACCTAAAAGGAGCCAAAAGGGCAGCAGAGGTGAGTGCACATGTCAAACAAAATGTATTCGTTTAATCGCTCGCCATTTTATTGAACGCTATTATAAAGGCCGCATTACACTAATTTCCTTTATCTGTATTACCTTCACACAGTAATCCACGTGGTAGATGAGACCTAAGTATATAGGCACGGAAATGATTTCCGACTCTAACCGGCGTATTTTTGGATGTCATATCTGTGGAGTTATGCATTTTAGCGTGTGTGGGGGAATCGAAGAGCATTTAATTATGTTGCATACAAGAGTAACGGACCTATGAAACCAAAGGTTAGATTGATAGACGTGTGGCCTATAACTTTTTAGCTTTGTTTACTCGTTTTCAATACGAAGGCATGACCTTGGCGGAAAAAAAAAACATGGCGCGGGAACGTACGCTGTCCTCATTGATGTGGTTATTATAGAAAAAGTATGCAAGTAGATGTTGCAATGCCCACGTATAGTTGATTATTGATTATATTGCGTGTAATGACTATTTTAGACTTTCTTAGGGCTTACGTTCATCGTAGCGTGACGCTAGATAGATGGGTAACATGGCCGGCGCGAATGTCAGTGTTTGAGTTGGATGGACTGTCACAAACGCCGCGCAAATGCTCGTTCCCCTTATCTGCTCTCAATACATTCTTACTATTTTATAATGCAATATCAAATGTGCCAATAACATTAGAATGAGAGCCGTTTGCACGTTGTTATTTTATTTCGGCACTTCTCTGAAAAGTAGTCAATGACCCGGCATTATTTGCATGTAGGTGTAATATATGAAGTAGGTATACATATCCTTTGTTCTACGAACACTTGTTCATGGCTAGTACTTAATCATGTGAATATTCGATGAACGTTGAGATTCAGCGGGAATCTATAAGATTGTATTCTCTAAAAATGGGAATGTTTCATATCTTCCGTCTTGTTCCCTCTAGGTTACGTGCGTTTACGAGAACGCATGGCGTTTATGGCTTGATGTAATTATATGGCTTGTATAGGTTAGCGTCGGTGAAGTTTACCGATCTAAAACGTGTATGTTAATGAATGACGCTACGAGATACTGTATCAGCGTTATTTAGGCGGTTTTAAGTTTTTCTTGAGTAAACGGCGTCGCTTGCGAACGGTTTAGATAGGTATGCGCGGTGACCGCGTTCCGCTCAACTTTGCCACGGGAAAAAGGGCTGTATGACGACGGCCCCGCTCTATACATCGCTTTTTCCCCCACACAACTAATGACCCACGCTTCTTTATCGTTACGAATCTTTGTCACCTGCGTCTCATTATTATGCAGGTAACTTGCATAATTTTTCTCAAAATTTCTAATAACAGATTTCGCAGTGCATTCAAAATTGAAATAATATTGGCTAATGGCCAGTTATTACTTGTTTGATCTTGAATACGTCAAGGCACACCGCGCAATGTTGTATGTTGTACGTAAACAAAAAAACAGTGTTCCCGCCACTAACTTTGTTGCGGTTTTAGGATAAAACAACAGATGCGAAAAAGGCGCGAAAGGAGGAGAATGGTGGTGGTGGAGAAGACGAGCCACACAGTGACGAGGAAGACTTAGAAGGAGAAGGTGAGGGCGAAGAAGACGACGATGAAGAAGTAGAAGGCGAGGAGGATGATGAAGAAATCATCGGTGAAGGAGAGGACGACGATCTCGAAGGTGAGGGTCAGTAGCGTTAGATTCTGTTTAACTTGCTTGCGCGTCATAATCATTAAGGCTACCTTCAAAGGTCGCCCTGTTTTACCATGTAATGATGCGCTAACACGTAAACAAGCAAGAGACCGTCTAAGTTATCATTTATACACACACACTTATAAATATAATTGAACAGAAATTCCCTTAGTAGATAGACAAAAACTGTATACTTGTAACTATTCATTCGTTTTTGTTGAATACTGCTTTTTAGTCAGTATCTAGTTTTGATTTTTGACTGCTGATAATTGAATTGAAAAATAAAATAATACTGTTGTGGAATACTGTGTGTGACAGCAGACAGCACGTGCCTTTGTTGACTAAAACATGTTTGTTGTTACAGACGAGGAGGTGGAAGAGGAGCTGCTCGGCGAAGAGGAGGAGGAGGATGCGTAATACGCCTCGTGCCTCTTTATGGACAATGTCACAGTGATGTGTTAGTGCTTGTGACGGCCCGGACTGGCGCGGCCTCGCTTCGCCTCAACTGTCCACACACCGCGACAGCCCCAACAACAGTGACATAAACAACAGTTGGGAACACGCGGGGCCGACAACGCTCCCACCTAAAACGGGTGCAGTTTTATTTAAATGACAAATGTAATTAATTAAGTCAAATTCAATGCAGATTTTCATTTTTTTACAATGTTTAAGTTCGGTACTGAAAGCTGTATCTTTACTTTCTCGGCTCGGAGCGTCGAGCGTGTAATTAAGACTTACTAGAATGCTGTTGAATTTTGTCATGAAATGTACAAATGTGTTTTTCGGAAGTAAACTTTATTCTAAGTGAAATCCACTCTGTATTCTAGGTCTACCTGTGAGCCCGTCGAATGGTGAAGTTGTGATATTTTTCTATGCAATAGGAATCTACCCATTAATAATAAAGTATAGAAATAAGCCTGTATCGGCGTGTTATAGTAAATAAGCTAGAAGTCGCAAAGCTCAATACTTCATTTTCTTGTTGTCGATGAGAGTTTGTGTGTACATATTTAGCGTAAGTGAAGCCTGTGATTTTTATAATCATTAATGTAACATAGTGTGATTGTTGCATTCAGGTTAATCGTATTCTTTTATACAGTACATCCACACTCGCGTTTCTATTACACAATCGCTCCCTCGTTCGACTCGATCGCAAACTGGATCGAATGATAAAGTATGATAACGAAATACATTTAGTAAATTAGTCATTTAGTGATAGAATCGATACAGGTCGGCACCGTCCAGAGCCATCGAGTCAGGACGAGGCAGCGTCACCCTACACTGGTACGGGGCGCAGTCGTATTCCACACGTCAGTCTACTAGAAAAACATCACAATTTTGCCATTATCTCTCGCACATCGCGCGCCGACCGCGCGCTCTTTGAACGACCGATAAAGAGAGCGCGACGGTCGCCGCGCCGCGATAGCGATTTACAAAAATATATCAAACCGGCCTGTAATTTTTGTCCATAACTGTTAATTAGGATAGAACCTTCAGCTCGGTAATCCAGTGTCTCACGGTGTGGAATAAGAGATTCCTAGGTTTAAAGTGATTTAGTATGTAGGATGTACGTCATTTTTTATGAAATAACGCCACGGGCGGGGCGGGGTGGTGCGACGGAGCGCGGTGGTTCGGGCGAGGAGTACGGGTGGGGGAGGAGGGGAGAGCGGGCGCGTGGGTCCCCCCGCGTGGCCTCGTTCGATTTGCCGTCGCCGCCCGCACCACGGCGCAACGACGCGCTCTCTCGCGTGGAAAATCACCCGTTGTGCGCTGTACATCGCCGCTCGGGCCCGCCACTGGCCCACGCTGCGCTGTACTCGCGCACCCCGCGCCGTCCGCCTAGACGCCGATCGTCACATGGCCGTTTTGATACTTCTTGTTGAATCATTTTTCACTCCGTTCAGTCTTTCGTGGGGCGTCGTCGTACTTACACATAGTTGCGATGATATAAATGTATGAATTTGAGCGGTCCGGCCCCCGCGATAGACGGCGAGATGTTTTGAGAAGCATTTAGCGATTGTTCCGTTGGCGATCGAATACCAAAGGGAGCAAAGATGTTTTCATTAGAGGAAATTGACATGGAAATCAATAAAATTATCTTATGAGTAAATCTTATTGTCCCGCCTTTTCATTTTTTGTGGTAAGAATGAGCTGTCGCATATTTGTACTATGTACGACGTATGTGAATACCTTAGTACGATTTTATTTATTTGTGATGTTGAACACTATTGATTTTCTACAATGGACGAAATGTAAATACAACCGATTTTAAGTAAAAAGTTATTTTGTTTTCAAGCTTATTTATTTGTCCCACGGCGTCGGATTTTTGTGTTCCTATATTATATGAAATCCTCGATTTCTAGAACCGATTATGATGACGTAAAGATAGCGTTGTAAAAATAAATATGGCGCATATCTTGACAAGCGCAATTCATTGAGCTACGTTCACACTTGTCTTAGGTACCTACCTACATTTAGTTCCAAGATATCAATTTTGTTCTTCGAAACAAAGGGTCTTGAATAATATTTTTCCCCTCTTCAAAACACCCCTTGCTTCATAGGGGTTGTTTGTATGTCTGGCTTCTGTTGGGGTTTAAGATATCATTAGTAGGTGGTAGGATACCCATATTTTTAAAATACAAAATCCTGTTTGGCACCTATGTACATACTTACACCTTGGTTTGCGAACTTATGTACAATATTGTAGCTATGAAGGTTGGTACCTACACAAGATATTATAGATACGAATTCTCAAAAGATAAGAGCTGCATTTTGTTATCAATTTTGATAGTATGCAACTTGGTGTCGAATAGTAGGTAAGCAAGCAAACTTATCCCACGTAGGCGTCGATGGTGACGCGATGACTCACCGCAGAGATAACGGTATTTACGTAGGTATCTACCTAACCTATCGTGTGAACGCAGCCTTGGTAATGTGGGAATACCACAGTAGTGACATCTAGCGGTTGGCATTCAACACTAATTGACAATTGTGCCCAACAGATGGAGACACTGTCTAATGACAGGATTAAATAAATAGGCCATCTTGAGTTGTGTGTGTGCACTAGGTATTAAAACAGATGGCGCTGCAATAGTAATTGTTACTTTCGCGGGTGTTTTAAACTTTAGTAGGTACGTTTGTATTAACATTTACACATAAGTGGTCCATCTTAGATAATACCTATTCTTTAAACGAATACTATATTTTGTCACGATAAATACCTGAGTAGGTCACTCAATAGAATAATGATTAATGCATTAAGTAATTAATTATATACCTTCTGTAACAGTACGACTCCATGATTGTTTTATATAAATATTATATGAAACAATCATGGAGTCGTATTTAATAGTCTTAGATATATATATATTAGTTATATTTTACTTTCTTGTTTATTCATATATTATCACATCAGTCCATTTTACAAAATATGCACTCGGATTTACCACCATTGCTTGTCTTCAAACTGTTTAGGTAGGTACTATTCACTCAAATAATATAAAATGATGTTGATTGAAAACTCAATATTCTTTTATCTAACTCTCAAATAAAGTAGGTATATTTTGAAACTGTCTCTGGTAGATTTTTAACTAACTAGGTATAGTGTGTTCATGCCGAAACAAATGAAACGAGGTTCGATCCGACGCTTTTTTAATTTTTATTACCACACGATAGTTTTTGTTTATAGTTTGAACTTTTGGAAACGTAATTTTCACCATCGACAATCGTTAAGACATTTTTTTTGTCTATAGTTATTAACAACTTACTCTAGGACTTAGCTAATTGGTGAAAATTGACGTTGGACTGGGAACAAAATTGATATGCCTACTTGCCTTAGTTAGTTCAATTTTTCTAACTGTGCAGCTGTCAATGTCAAAATTTTGCACCGCTGCATTGCATTGCTGCATTGGAACAAAATTTTAATGATAATTATAATCATTTTAATTTGATTGAATCATTGGGTAGGTATGTACAGTAATGTGAATAAAATCATTGTTATTATATCAAAGAGGGTTATGGATACTCAAATAGCATAGATGACACGAAAGTGCAGACCGTAGTGACCGTACAGCTGGTCTGACAGGGACAGGCGCCTGCGGGGTGAATTTAATCATCTCAACCTACTGATTTTGACAGCTCCAACTGCACAGTTAAAACTGCACAGTTATAAATATTGGGTTATACTACAGCTCGGTTATAACTTCATACCTAGTTTTTCAAACTAATCTTAATAAGTACAGTAATATATTTTTATTTTTGTAAGAATTAGTAAAACATGTCTCGCTTGGGGGTTAAAAATACAACGGTAAAGACTCAACAGAGACATAATCAAGATAGTATCTATCTTGATTATGTCTCTCGTTTTTATTTTGTACCCACAAGTCTCAAAGTTTACTTTACTCTGTTAGGTACAGATACATAACATAATAAATACCTACCTATATTATTGGTATTCATTGTTTGATTATTGTTATAAGTAAAGAAAATAAATTCGTTAGAAAGAAATAGTTAACCATGTCTAATGACGAATAAATTTTCATTTCATTTTACTACAAAAATAACTCTTGTGGGTACAAATTATAAACTGTACACCCTTCAAACTTCAAATTACTTTTTTTTTTAATAAAATAAACTAAGCTCAACGCACAGGACACGCATTAGTGTCGTGACAGTACAGATACGTGACACTGTGGTGTCTACTTAAATTTTGAATACAAAATAGATATATTTTTGTAATTCTAAAAGATTAGGTAGGTACTGATTTTATTATTCGTTTATTTTTAATCGATTAGGCCCATCACTAGACTGATTAGATTAAATCTCTCATAGTACAAATAAAATATTACTACATTGGAGAAATAAATAAAGTATTTTAAATATTCAGATGCAGTTTTATTTTAAAGATGAATGATTTTGTTTTATCCATTATGTCCTACTGGTGGTATCCCCCATCGCGTTGTCTTCCCACACTTCTATTCGATGCTAAATCTATAGGTACAGTTCTCCGCAGAGTCATGTCCATTGAACATAAATATTTTTATCAGAAAATTATAGAGAATGTTATGGTAGATAACACCTCTGGCATTACATAAGTCCGCCTATACCTACATTGTATGAAATTTTCAATTTTCATTGATAACTAAAGCAGTAATGTATAAAAATAAATAAAATAAGTACCTACCTACTCTAAATTTTTACTATTATCATAACCAAAACATCGTAGAAAACCATCTTATATTATAGATTATATTAGGTAAACTAGTGCCCCGACTTCGCCCGGGTTAAACTATTTTCAGCTCAACATTCTTAATTTTTTTTTTACATAAGAGCCTTCTCCTAACAATAATGAACAGAGCAAAAAAAAAAAAATAGCGAAATCGGTTCAGCTGTTCTCGAAATTTGCGCTTAGCAACACATTCAGCGATTCATTTTTATATTATAGATTATCACTTTTGTCGCCCAAACAATCGGCGACACACCAAAAACGGGTCACATGCTGCTAGTTTAACAACAAAGGATATAAATACACAACGAAATTCTGATATACTGGTGTTGCTTTCAAATACATAGTAACGATGACATCCGGAATCGAGTTGAATAATATGTTGGCTCAAACTCTCAAACATTTGTGACATATGTGTGTATGGATTTGCCTTTGATTCAGCGGAGTGCACAATAATCCAGTGCGTTTTATACCGCGAGAGCGAACTTACGTCTGTTTTGTTTTGCCCTTGTAAAGTGCATTCACTTTTCGTGAGTTATTTATCAATTAAATTGACATTTTGTGCAGAATTATTGATTGACAAAAAATTAAATATTTTTTCTGAACGTGATAATCGAGATTTTTATACCTATCAATATTTAGGTGGCAAAATGTGATAAATTGATTGTGAAGTTTTCAAAACTTTTGGACATCTTTAAAGGTAAAATTTTAAATATTTTGGCGTTTAAAAAATATTAAACAATTTTTTCTATTTATTCATTTAAAAAAAATGCTATGCTATAAAAAAAATATATACAACTTTCTTCATTTTATAATTTTCTTTTTAAATGATGTACGACACACAAATTATGGTCTGATCTGTATTTCCTACTTGGGTTTATAAAAGTTAGAATTTTCGTCTAAGCATTTGTTTCGTAAATAGGAACTTATTGGAGGACTTGGGCACTATAGTATAATAGGTTTTTTTTTATTATTGTTACTAGTAAGTAGTAATAAGTACTTACTTTAAGATAGGTACCTTGAATTTATTTTCCTAAAGGGTAAGTTGATACGATTAAGTTGAAAATAGAAGGATGAAGTTTAATGTCTATAATATAAAACTTCCAATTCAGCCCATCTAGACAAGTGGCATAAACGATAGTCGAATCGAAAAGTCAAAAAAGCAAATGTATTGGATTTGACGTAAGTGTACGACATAAAATCGTACACTTACGTCAAATCCCATACATTTGCTTTTTTGACTTTTGGGCTGGTGTACCTACTCGTACCTACCTATCTTCTATTTGTTATTGAAATAATAATTGAAAGCAAAGATAATTGTTCTAATCAGGTACTTATGTAGGTACTAGATACATTTTGCTAATTTTATTGTTATTGTTTACATTTAATGTCTTTGTTTTCTCTTATCGTAATAGCGATGTTATCGTCGCTGGTTAAGATAAAGACGCACTTAGGTACAAACAGCTTTTAAATTCTTAGAATAGTACTAAAAGTCACTGAGTAGGTCTATCTTATTTATTAGTGGTTATTCTGAAAGAGAGGCCAGGAGTCCATAGCACAGAGTATCCTAGTTTGTTAGTTTGTTTGTCCTTAAATATCGGAAATAATTATAAAATTTATTTTGTAATGTAAACATTTAATTTAAGTTTTTTTTTTCTTTGCCTTTTGTGAGAGTTAAATAAAGTATTATTATTATCTAGGACTTAAAATATGTGTGATATTTTAAGTCCTAGATAATAAATAATATATGTATAGGTACGATTATAATACGAATAGGTACTGACAATTACGAACACAACGAAATACAAATTAGCCCAATCAGTTGACCCGTTCTTAAGTGATGCTCCGAAATACATACCTACATGTTATACCTACATGTTATACCTACCTATAGATTTTTATTTATATCGATTTTATAAATAACTAAACTCAAACTCAAAATACACCTAACGAGGTAGCTTATCTTTCGTAATTTATAAAAATAGTATCATTGCCCAAAACCCAGAAATTCTACTTTATTTTATCCTAGCATTGCATTAACGTTATAATTTTTCCGCAATTAAAGCAGAAACGGCTTCAATTCTCACGGCCCTTTACGTGATTAGAATAGGAACCTATATGCTATGTCTATGCATGAGATTTTCGTTCCATTGCCTCCTCTGTAAAGTGCTTATAGGCGACAATACAGCTTTGTCAAATATGGGCACACGTTGTCCTTAACCATCGTGATTTAGAATGAAGAAGGCTATTTTATTCCCTTGGTTGTCACTTTCCTGGATATTTTGTAGTCCTGTATTATTGGATGACAGAAACGATGACACTGTGTGAGTAAAATAAATAGGTTGTAAAATCTTCCTAGAAACAAAAATAATTGTTGATTTTTCAGAGCTCTTTGGGAAAGAGAGCTCTTTTTCAGAGCTCTTGGCTCTTTTTCTCTTTGGGAAAGCGCCGAATGGGATTAAGTCTAGCTAAAAGTTGGTATAGCATTTTCATTTTATTTACAGGGTGTGGGAATATGAGTAAATGATGCTCTTTATAATAATAGGTAACTAGCTGACCTAACAAACGTTGTTTTGCTACTAAAATAGTAATATTGCTATTAAAAATAGGGGTTGATCGTAAAGTGGTGAAAATTAAGGGTTGTATGTATTTTTTAATGCTAAATCATAAAAAAATAAAAACAACAAATTTTGTTTGAAAAAAAAAAAGAATAGTTTTTTGAAGATTAAAATTAGATGTTGTCCGATTCGCAGACCTAACCGATATGCACACAAAATTTCACGAAAATCGGCCGAGCCATTTCGGAGGAGTTTAATTACAAACACCGTGACACGATATTTTTATATATAGGTATATAGAGATAATATCTCCAAACTAGTCGATCCTATAATAAGTTACGCACTAGACTGTTATGGACTCACATTTAAGACTAATTTAGATAAATTAGAAGCGCAACAAATTAGGTTTTTAAAATTATTAGTCAATAAGAAAACGAAAGATAATTGCAACGGAGATTATAATAAACTATTTAAAATTCTTCCCATTAGTTTAAAACATAAATATCTACTTCTAGTAAACAATCATAGCAGTTTGGATAGTTACTCGTTAATTACCTATAAATACCCAACTAGGGCAGTATCCTCAGGGAAATTTGAAGTACCAAGAGTGCATAACTACTTTGGTGACAGAACGCTTGATAAACGAGTACCATACCTTCTCAATAGATTGCCTGTTAAAATAAGAAAAGAGCATAAAAAGGGTAAATTTGCCAAATTACTAATGCAATTCTACCACGACAATATATAAATAGTGCAAAAATGTATCTGCACTACCAGTGTTTAACTTTAAGTTCATTTGTACGGATCGTTCCCACAGACAAACTGTGAAAATAGTTTTGTGGGGCTGTGTATAGATATAAGTTTAAATGTAAAACTTTTTCTTAATAAAGATACATACATACATACATACTGCTGGAGCTGCTTGCGAACAGGCGGGCCTTAAACGATGAGTCTAATACAATCATCATGGACATTGTCTTTGACATTATCACTACTTAACTGAACTGTAATGCCAATTTTGCTTACGTGGTGCCAGAGTATTTTAAGCTGCAGGATGTCTTCCAATAAATGATTATCTGAAAGGTATCATTAATTAATTGATTTTTCTCTGGTGACTCCTTTTTGTCTAGTTACAAGTCTAGCAGTTATTATTTTCAAGCTACGGTAACTGCGTTACCCCGTACTATCAGGCGTTACCCCGTTACACAGAGTTAGAATAAAAAAACTATTTTTTACTCAAGTTTCCAATTCTAACTTAGGACAAAAATCATTAAATTATTTCGCAGCGTTCCCAAAACGACGACTTCTTAGCAGGCCCTTGGTTGATAAGGTACCTAACTCTCGCCAGATTTAACTAATAAAATAATTACTTATCTAATTTTTTTGCCTGTTTTAATTAAAAAGTCTTCTGTCATAATTATAGTGGAGGTCCTAGGCCTAAAGTGCCCAGAATTTAAATACAGCCGTGCTGTATATGTTTGACGAGCTATTGTAAAGATGATTGCTCAATAACTCCATCAATATAGTAGTCCTCGTTTCATGCTGGTTGACCATTGTACTTGTGACCTTGAAACCGTTGCATTATCAGTTAGTCAATGAACTCGTCAATCTTCGCTATCGGGCAATAAATAATTATAGCTTTATAGATACCTATTTAAATTGTGCACAATGCAGTTTCGGATTTATTTATTTACTGTAGCATTTTGATTCTTTTTTATAGTGGTTAGTGGCCAGCCTGTTGACAGAGTTGCTTAGATCGCTCATAAAGACCTCTATCGTGATTCAAAGACAGTTTTATCAGTCGGGACCAATATTTAACGTGCCTATCCAAGCGGGGAGACTCATACAAAATACCAAAAAAAAAAAAAAATTTTTTTTTGCAACACGCAATTGATACCTCTGGTAATGAAAGCGTCTACAGGCTACGGTAACAGCTTAACATCAAGTGGGCTGTAGGTTTATTTGCCACTTAAGTAGTATAAAAAAAACCACTATGCGGTCACCCATCCATAGGATAGCCGCACCCTTTACCAACCGAGTGCATTTAGCTAAAATAAATTGTAGCTTATTATTGGAAATTCCTGTAAAAATCTCTGGGTCGGCAGTGTAAGTGATGTTACGAGATAAAAAAATAGAAAAAGCACGTAACGGCAAACATCACTATCAACATACCTATCCTACTAATATTATAAACGTGAAAGTTTGTAAGTATGGATGGATGGATGTTTGTTACTCTTTCACGTAAAAACTACTGAACGGATCTGGATGAAATTTAGCACAGATATAGATTATGGTCTGGAATAACACAAAGGCTTTTTACAGCGATAACCGACATCCACGCGGGTGGAGCCGTGGGCTACAGCTAGTACATACATACAAAAACGCGTTAGATTCGCAATGATTCACGAAGATACCTAGTTGGAAATTTGGCGCGTAATAAAAGTCTCATCAAAGGTTTGGTACTTGAAAGTGATTGGCTAAAATAAAAAAAATACCTTATTTTCTGTTTAATTTATACCATTAGATACTTTATTAGAAATCAATGTTCAAATGGATATAGCGTTGCAAAATGACAATTGCACGCAATATTTATGATTCAAGGTGTAAACAATTAGAGAACTGTGTAAATTTCCTGTAAATTGGTTATACATATAACATTTTGTTTTGTATACTACTAAGGTGGCAAACAAGCATACGGCCCGCCTGGTGGTAAGCAGTTACTGTAGCCTGTAGACGCTTTCATTCGTTTCCGACCTCTTTGAATTTTAACACTATGTCCTACTGTTGGGCAAAGGTCTCCTCCATGGTCTTCCACACTTCTCTACTAGATATTAAATCTACCCAGTTCTACAAAAGGCGTCCAGCTTATCACGCCAGCGTTTTTGAGGTCTACCGCGATGATCACGTCCGTCTTCAGGCATCCACTGCGTGACGTTTTGTCAGGATGCATTCTATTGGTGTGCCCATCTCTATATCAACTTAGTGGACTTGAGACCCATATATAGCATATACATAGATAATATAATATGTTTAGATGATAAATGTTATAAGACAAAAAAAATAATGAGACAAAAAAAATTCGACTGCCTTGGTGGTCCAGTGGCCGCAGTATGCGCCTGTTGTGCACGAGATTGTGGGTTCGATTCACACACAAAACTTTGTGTTAACAAGAGTTCTTGTTCTGAGTCTGTGTGTAATTTGTGTCCGTTAATTGTGTTTGAAAGTCCCCCGCGACACAGAGCTAGTTCTCTAGTGCGGGAGTTGTCTTTTATAAATTGAGACAACTTTTTGTGAAAACATTTATAAACATTTAGATACGTGTATTAAAAAGTGGAATCAAAGTACATAACCGTCCCTGACTAATAATAAGTTCATGGTAGTAAAGCCATTGTATGCAGCCAGAGACCCTTTTTACCTGCGACATGATATGAAATTCGAACTCAAAAACCGTTACCTACCTAACGGTTTGCTTTTTATCATGTTGCCAGAAAAGAGCTTGTCAAAAAGTACATAGCAGGATTTCTAGAATATTCGCTTTTAGTTTTGTACTTGACAAAACAGAACATTTATGATGACATCACCTTAGTCTCCATCCGCTCACATGCTTCCAGATGTTTTTATGTTGGATGTCTTTTGTCTCATAAAAAATATTAGGTACCTGAGATTGGCATAATTGGTGTAGTAGTCCTGCGTAATACCACTGGGTTCGGCGGGCCGTATGCTTGATACCTTGGTATTATAAAAAAAAAGAACAAAAACATTCCAATTTTAAAGCGCGTTGCGGGCACGGAGGTACATTAGGCATAGTTAAAGTTCTTATGATCAAGTTTCGACCAACTGGCGACCCTTATAGTACACACATAGCATGGGTACTGTGAAGTTTGACATTTAAAGATAAATATCAATGAAAATAAAAGATGATAAAATTAAAACCTATCGATTGAATACTCTTCTTGATCATTCAATTAGCTAATTGGTTACAGATTGATTCAATCATTTTCTTTCATCTTCATCGTAAAATATTAAACGTAGTATGGTTAGTAACGAGACCTTACATGCATAATGTGCAATTTGTCATACATGCTGACAATGCTGACATTGCTGTATGCAAGTGACCAAGTACGTGACTGTATCGTTTAATATAATAATTCGTACAAACTGCTTGTAACCAGGTCAAAGTCAATTGCACAACAATTATTATGATTTTGTTGACATTTTTGTTTGTTTAGATTTATTCCTTGACTGTTTCTTAGAGTATGAGTGTCATCTATTATACGTAGTATTTAAAGCTGAAGAGTCTGTCTGTTTGTACATGTTAACCTCTAGTAATATTTTATTTGCCTTTGATAGCTATTCTTGAGGTTATGGGTACAACCGAACCGGTAGTAAGAATGACACGGGACGAAATCCAAAATTAACGCAGATAAAACCGCGGGGACCAGCTAGTCAGTAATATTGTGCTAAGAGGTATGTGCATAACAGAGCTGACAGAGGAATATTTTGTTAATTCTCATGCGCCAATGTAATCATCCAAAACATTTTTTTTCTTTTATTTATTGTACTCTTCGTATCGGTTGCCCGTAACTTTTACCAGGTCGTCGGTCCACCTTGTTGGAGGCCTGCCTACGCTATGTCTTTCAGTTCGTGGTCACTACTTTAGAACCTTTCTGCCCCAACGGCCATCGGTTCTGCGAGCTATGTGCCCTGCCCTGGCTATTGCCACTTAATTGAGGCAATTCTTCGAGCTATGTCGGTCACTTGGCTGAGATGGACTCATTCCGAGACACGGGGATCTATTTCCAAACTCCGGGCATCTTTTTTTTTTTTTTTCTTTATACTACCAAGGTACAAGCATACGGCCCGCCTGATGGTAAGCAGTTACCGTAGCCTATGGATGTTTGCAACACCAGGGGTGTCACTCACGCGTTGCCGACCCTTTAAAAACCTTATATAACCTTTCTTGAAGAACCCTATGCTATAGTCTCTTGGGAAAACCTCGGCAGGGAGCTCATTCCACAGCCTAATCGTACGTGGTAAGAAATTCCTCTGGAATCTCACTGTACGGCATGTTTGAGGTGCAAGGATGTGAGGATGAACTACCTGTCGTTGGCGAGAGGTGCGTTGATAAAATGTAACAGTGGGCATCATCTCGAATAATTCCTCAGAACACAGCCCATTGTACAGGTGGTAGAACACACACAAGGAGGATCTATTGTGAATTTCTTGACAGAAAAACCCAATTTCATTTTTTGACACACACATCGACCACTGAGCCACCGATGCAGTATTTTGACATAATGTGAATGTGACGTCACTATATAGAGAGATACGAGATTCACTTACACTGTGCCTACGTTGAGTATTTACTTACTAAAATTCTACTAGTACCTACTAATACTAAAACAAACGTAGGTACTACACTAATGGCTATCAAAATGTGATTAGCATTTACCTAGAAAGTTTTTCCTGTACCATTTGTAGGTATTCATATGCAATTATCATCATCTCAGCCAAAAGACGTCCACTGCTGGACATAGGCCTCCCCCAAGGTTTTCCACAACTCTCGATCCTGAGCCGACCTCGCCCATCGGTTGCCCGCAACCTTTACCAGGTCGTCGGTCCACCTTGTTGGAGGCCTGCCCACGCTTCGTCTTCCAGTTCGTGGTCGCCACTCTAGAACCTTTCTGCCCCAACGGCCATCAGTTCTGCGAGCTATGTGCCCGGCCCATTGCCACTTAATGGAGGCAATTCTCCGAGCTATGTCGGTTACTTTGGTTCTCCTACGGATCTCCTCATTTCTGATTCGATCTCGCAGGGAAACTCCAAGCATAGCTCTCTCCATTGCTCGTTGGGTGACTTTGAGCCTTCGCACGAGGCCCATAGTGAACGACCACGTCTCAGATCCGTATGTCATCACTGGCAACACACACTGGTCAAATAATAAATAACAATACATATTACGTATGTTAGTCTTTAGTCTGTTCCGATTCATCCGAGAAACTCTTGGTAACACTAATAACTATGTATACATCTAGTGATGGGATCAAACATCGAGTACGTATTTTATCGATAAATTGTAGTCAGTCTGCTAGAATTTGTAAGGATTCATTAAAGTAAGTTTATATACTACATGTTCTTTCTCTCTCTCTCTTTTAACTCCGCCTGGGTCGATGTCGGTTATCGGCATAAGAAGTAGGTACGTCGCCCCTTCCCAGGATATCATCTAGCTCCTTGCCAAATTTAATTTAGATGCGTTCAGCCGTTTAGTTGTGAAAAGAGACAGAGTTACTTTTGCATTTTGTAATAATTATGTATTAAAAATAGGGATAATACTATGACGAGTGTTAACGGCCGGTCTCAATAACGTACTGACAGTCAAACTCTGTGTTTGACTATATTTAAGGATTAATATTTTTTACAAAAATAATTTAAGTGCCGCAGAGTAACAAGGTCACTTTTCATCAATAAATATGACAATGTATAGTATGTTTTCCGATTATATTAGTGAACTAGCTGTACCCGCGACTTCGTTCGCGTGTTCAGTCTTTTACTGAAAATCTCAAAGCCACAGCTGTTATCCCTATACAAACTTTCATCGGCTGATTTTCATCTTTAGTGGTTACATTTAAAAAAACCTTTTTTTGCGGTTGCCTATATCATAATAGCTATCTGAGTGTCTAATGATTTAAACTGTGCGTTTGTTGATTAGTCAGTCACTTTTTTCCTTTAAACATTTGGATTCTGCAATTAATAAACTTCATGAAGAAATATTCCTTGTTTGTATGATTGTTCTGCTCTTCAAATTGTCTTTGAAAAACCAGTAAGTTGAACCCTATTTAATATTGTCGACCATATTAGTGAGAGTTCAACGTAAATTCGGTATATAGGTATCTGTTAATTATTATCTTTATCTCTGAAACTATGCATTTTTTAGTTTGTACATTGTTTAATTACGAAGTTTCCGTGCCTATATCCGGCTGTATCATAATATTAGTTCAATTTTAACATTTTCATTTGCTCATTAAATGTGATTAGTTACTGTCATTTAATTACCATAATTGAGATACATTATGTCTGATCTCCATCGGAAAAATATTTATCATTGAGAAGTTGGCCAGCTGTAGTATTCTGGTTCGGTTCTGTGAGCTATATGCCCGTTGTCACTTAATTGAGGCAATTTTTCGAGCTATGTCGGTCACTTAAAAAGAAAATATTACAAATCGGCTCTTAAATGACGATGTTCAGGAATAAAAAAAACAATCCAATGGAACCTCATCTTTAAAATTCAGTTAAAAATATATATCAGTTAAGTATGCCGATGAGACAGAGGCTGATCATGCATTTCGCTGTGAGTATTTTTTTTGGTCGAAGATAGACACATAGTATCGCGGAGTTTTTTAGATCTATTTGCAAATAACATTGCCTCCAATGGCAGGATTTTACCGACTCGCTTAACTATCATCGTAATATTTCAGCCAATTCACGCTCGCAAAACTATAATGAAAGAATCACGCCGTCTACTGGTGAAAATCGTATGAAATTTTGTTTGGTAGTTATTGAGTTTATCGTGACCAGATAGACAGATTCGATGGAGTGTTTTCTTTTCTGTGCTGCTTTCCTGATAAGCTAAATTGAGGTATTGTTAAATATTAGCGCCTACACAAAATGAAATAGCATTCATTTTATAGTAATATTTTATAGTTTGTGTTTAAGTTTTATTAGGCGTTTAATTTAGTCAGTGATTGTCTTAGGTCTTGGCATGATTAACGCATTTTATTCATACTTATAGTATATTTATATAGTTTTATTTTTTTATCGAAGACGATTTTAGCGGCAACAAACAGATAGACAAAGAGATAAAACTGTTAAAATTGTATTTCTGTTGTAAGTGCTATGTAAACAGCCACATGAATTTAATAGAAAGCTGTTATTTTGATATTACAAACAGACACTTCAATTTTATTAATGTTGTATAGATGTATAGTTGATATGTGTTTATGACTTCGTTTGCGTGGACTTCAGCGATTAAAACAGAGTTTCCTGGAGATGCTAAACGGAAAATTGTTTGGAAACAAAAGAACCCGGGGCATAAAAGATTATCACCTGCACCACATCCTGTTAAAATGTCTGCTTCTATTACATTTCGTTGTAAAATGGTCACTTTTAACCTAGTACCGTTAACACGTGATGTACCAGTCAGCTGATCTCTATTTAATATGGTCGCCGATATTGATGAGAGTTCAACTTAAATTGGTGATTGCTATATCTCCGAAACCTCGCATTATTTTTTAAATTTATTTTCATATAAACTTCAAACGTGGTTTTACAAACTACATTTTAAAAAGTTTTAGCTAAATAAATCGAAGCGTGTTTCTTGTATAGCACGTGTGTTATTAAAGTGACCATAACTTTTTTATTTGTGAACCGATTGGAATAAAATAAAGCCTATATGTTATGGGAAGGTTGCCACAATATATAAATGAAAACCGCATTCAAATCGGTTGCGTGGTTGCTGAGTTTATCGCGCACAAACGCGGCCACAAACAGACAAACAGACACACAGACAAACAGACAAACAGACACACAGACAAACAGACAAAAATTCTAAAAACCACATTTTTGGCCTCAGTAACATAAATACAACGTATATAAATTGTTTTTTTGAAAAAAAATTCAATGTACAGACGCGACTTGGTTACGATTTTATTATATGTATAGATATAGAAGTAACATGGTATCAATAATACATAATAACTGTTTTGTGACTGCGCTTCGAAACTTGAAATACATCTATACTAATCTATACCTACTAATATTATAAAGCTGAAGAGTTTTTTTGTTTGTTTGGTTGAACGCGCTAATTTCAGAAAGTGCTGGTTCGATTAGATAAAATCGTTCGAAACTTTTTTTGTTGAATAGTGCATTTATCCAGGAAGGCTATAGGCTATATAACATCACGCTATGATCAATAGGAGCGGAGCAGTAGTGAGATATGTTGCAAAAACTGGGAAAATATGCCAAATTACCACGCAGACGAAGTCGCGGCGTAGTAACTATTATCTAATCTGTGGTCGCGGGCGACCCCTAGTTCTTGATAAAGATAAGTTTTAATTTATGCAAATTTATTTATGTTGTTTCAAATTATTTAAATTCATTTAGGTAGCTCACATCAGTGTTTATGATTATATGTAAGTTGGTCAACAAGCGAAGAGGTTCACGGCACTCTTGCTCAACGTGAGAGAAATTTGGCATTTGGCACCATTTATGATTAAAAAAATATTTTAATAAACCATTCCTCTATCGTGGATAACTTTCATCCCTCTGTTGTGGACAACTTTTATTAGCTATATTCTATTTTTAAGTGATCTCAACAATTGTAAACAGCTGTTGTTTTTTTTTTTTTTTTTTTTTTTATACTACTTAGGTGGCAAACAAGCATACGGCCCGCCTGATGTTAAGCAGTTACCGTAGCCTATGGACGCTTGTAATACCAAAAGTATCACTTGCGTGTTGCCAACCCCATTTTTTTTTACTCCAGGGCTTTATGGTGGGAGTATCCCTGGGATAGGCATACGTTTCTTTCAAAACGCATCCCTAAATGAGCGCTGGAGACCTGTACTCACACACAGGAACACAACTACACCACTGTGTGTAGGTCCTTCCCCAGTCGGGCTTGCTCGCTAGTATGGTGCCCTACCTCTGTTGTTATTTCTTATAGGTAATAAATAAATAAATAAAACAGACTCCAGAAAAACATATAATATAAAGTAATAGGATCATTCAATCAATAACTGAAATGACCTTATCCATCGGTTGCCTGCAAGCCTGCAACCGATGGATAAGGTCAGTTTATGGCCAAATGTTGTGGAAATCCATGGGAGAGACCTATGTCCATCAGTGGACATACTTCTTCTTCCTTTCGGGAACTCTTCCGCATTTCTAATAGCGTGAAATATTCTAGTTTCCAAATAATTAAAATACCAGTAATCTAATTTGATAAAATTTGATTTGTACTTAAATATTTACGTTTAGTTACATATTATTTGAGCGTAGTCAATACTTGCTGTCAAAACTAAATATTAGCCGACAAAACAAATATTTATGAACACCTGGTCTTCAATCAATATCAATGTCATTGGGTCAAATTTTTGTATATACGTGTTTAAAATATTACTTGGTATTAATACACGTCGTTTAACTTATCAAAAGCTTATCAGAATACAGGTAAAGTCAACAGGATAATTTAAAAAATAATGTTAAGTTCGAGGTTATAAAGATTTCAATCTGGTTGTGACAGTTGAGGGTTAGTTGGACACTTACAATTTTTTATGCACTTAATGCAAATCTCTGAAAAATATTCTTAATATTCTTATTCTTAATAAGACAACTCCCGCACTATGGAAGCTCTGTATCGCAGGGGACTTTAGAAACGTAGAATTAACGGACACAAAGTACAACCAGACTCGGGACAACCATTTATGGATCTCAAATTTTTTTGTCCCGTGTGGGGATCGAACCCACAACACGCCGCGCAGTGGTAAAAGGCGAGGTAACTACTGCCACTGAACCAACCGTGCAGTCATATATTGTTGAAATTGTTTTTATCATTATTAATTAGAATCAAAACTAATCAAGGTTGATTTTCAAAATGTCCTCTCACTTCTACATACGTATTGAGAGCCCTAATCCACATACGATGGCCCGTGGCAAATCAGAGACGTCGTTTGAGTTTTTTCTAAATTATTTATTATCATATACAGGAACACATTCGTCCACATTGTAATAATTATGCAATCAGATTGATGTCCGAAATGATCTATAATCTTCCCTTAAGTAGGGTCACAAACAATATGTCTTAAATCTAAATTGTCTCAAATATTATACCAAAACGTCATGATTAATGACAGTTAATAGTAGCCTCGTAGCCAAGTTAGCAAAAATAAATAAAAATATGACCTACTGTTATAATTTTACTATTTTACATATTTAAGTTTACATAACTAGGTATTATATATTATGTTAATATTATCATTTAATTTGGCGCAGCCATGAGAGAAAGTAAGTACTTAACTTGAACACATATGGTGCAAACATTTGGCACTACCAATGTGATTTTCACTTTGTCGTTTTTGAGTTTATATGCACTAATCAAATTATTTACCATCTGCTAACGGTGAAGGATAACCTCGTGAGGAGAACAACATGTCTTAGAACAAAATTCTAAAGGCAAACCCTTTCAGAGAAAGCCTCCTGAAACGGTTTAGGACCATGACCTGTTGAAACATGAGTCGTTAAAGCGAGGGATAGAGCTATGCTCCCTATGAAGCGCTTTCTCGTTCGAAAGACTGCTTTCAGCTCTCTTAATAGAGGAGACCCGTGCCGAGAAGTGGGACTGTATATCGGTTAATATTTAATAATATCATTTAATCATTTTCGAGTAAATGTTCTAGATTTGGTTTACATAAATGTGTCAAATTAACCGGGGACGACTCTCCTGCAATACCGTTATTACTAGCGAATTCTTAAAAATGTTTATGTTAAAACTTCAATCTATGTATTTGTCGTACTAAGGCGTGGTCGAATAATATTTAAATTCTATTATTCCTTGCCGGACAAAATATGTTTATCATATTATGGTGGGTATGTTTACCGAGGTCAATAACATAACATAACAAAACATAATAATACTTTTCTATGGTCATAATATATTAGAAAACGTTAACATTGTACACATTGCGTTGACTAACTTATTTATAGTAACACTAACAAGTCGACAAACAAGTAAAGTGCGACTTTCATGTAAGGGATTACCGTAACTAATGGACCATTGCCCTCCCATGGGCAACATTAAGCGTTGTTAGCCCTGAGACATTTTGTGTACTACTTTAGCGGTACCACAGAATAAATAGTACAGAGCCTCTAGACAACTGGCATAAGCGATAGTCGAATCGAAAAGTCAAAAAAACAAATGTCTGTGATTTGACGTATGTCTACGATATAATGTCGTAAACTTACGTCAAATCATATACATTTGATTTTTTGGCTTTGCGATTCGACTATCGCTTATGCCACTTGTCTAGAGGCTCAGGTATCAGGTAGCGGCACGCAGGCATGCGGCCCACCTGGTAAGGATCAGCGCAGATAGAGAGGAGCGCAGCGGAGAGAATTTTATTAACGCACTTGAAAATAAACTTTAAAATCATTACAATAAAGTGCATAAATAATTCCCGCATATCTTCGAGGACGCGCGAGCATTTTTTGTCAGTTTCAAGCATTTATGCTCTTTATTGTAATATTTATAAAGTTTATTTTCAAGTGCGTTATTAAAATCCTCTCCGCTGCGCTCCTCTCTGTCTGCGCTGACCCTAAGGAGTAACCGTGGCCTTTAAATGGGTTTATCATCTCAAAGTGTCTAATGAAACAAGTAAATTCATACTTATAAACAACTAGTTTCTACTCGCGGCTTCGCCCGCGCTGACAACCCACCGGAACTGTAGCATATGTGCTATTCCAGACTATAATCTATCTCTGTGCAAAATTAGCCGTTGCGGCGTGATTCTTTTCTTTTAAAAGACAACTCCGTCACTAGGGAATAAGATCTGTGTCGCGGGGGACTTTACAAATATACAATTAACGGAATTGTACGTCTGTAGTCCCCCACGACAGAATGTTTACACATTAATGCGGGAGTCGTCATAAAAATAGAAATACTCAGCAAGTCTACAAAAATATATCATTACTAGCTGTTGCCCGCGGCTCCGTCCGTGTGGATGTCGGTTATCGCTGCAAAAAGCCTGCTTAGCCTATGTGTTATTCCAGACCATAATCTATCTCTGTGCCAAATTTCATCCAGATCCGTTCAGTAGTTTTTACGTGAAAGAGTAACAAACATCCATCCATCCATCACTTTATCCATCCATCTATCCATCCATCCATACTCACAAACTTTCACATTTATAATATTAGTAAAGATTAGTAGTTAAGGATTCTAATGGACAACGGGTCTAAATCATGTAATATTTTAAAGGTTTCTTTATCTATTCCGTGTGATGACGGATTAAGAATACTAATGTGACTACCCCTTTCTCTCCCGAGGGTGTCTTATAATATTCGACAATATCCACTGCAAGAGAAGGAAACCTCGAAAGAAAACCCTATACCAACCCGTCTGGCCAGCGTGGTATAGTAGGCTAAGTGTATGGAGGAGACCCGTGCCCAACAGTGGGATATTTATGGGTTGAGATGATGATGATGATTATCTGACGTTTCGGTCGAATTGCATCTACCAACTAGTACTACTTTAAAAACAAGACTTTGTCTTGAACTCAAAATTTGACTTTCATAAAATATTTTCTGCGCGTAAAACAAGTTATCGATAAAACTTTCTCCTGACTTTATCGACAGTGCAACAACACTAGCGGTGCAGTTGCAACGACCTACATTATGAAAGTGCATTAAGTGCATCTACTCGTTGAGATATTGCTAAATGCGATTGTTTATTATTGTTTTCCCTTTGTTTGTTTGTTTCAAATGCATGTAATTTGACGGTTTAGTTGTTCACCTCGCTGTTACCGTTGTGTCCAGTGGTGTGGGCTCGATTTCCACTCGGAAAAAATAGTGTGTGATCCTTAGATAGTTATTCCGAGTTTGGGTGTAATTTATTGACTTTCAGGTACCTTGTCTTCGTAAATTGCATGTCTGTATAGTCCCTGTGACAGAAGGTTTGTTGTCTGATGCGGAATTTGTCATAAAAAACAGAAGCAGGTTAATTTGAGAATATGTTTTTTTAATCCTTACTTATATTATTACTTAAATGTGAAAGTTTGTAAGTATGGATGGATGTTTGTTTCTTACTCTTTTACGTAAAAACGATTGAACGGATCTAGATGAAATGTGGCACAGAGATAAATATAGTCTGGAATAGCATATAGGCTACTTTTTATAGCGATAACCGACATCCACGCGGGAGGAGCCGCGGGCAACAGCTAGTGTCAAATAAGAATAGAACACATGTTGGTAAGCACAAGCAGCCACTGTAACCCAGAATCGATTAAAATGACTAGAACAGGATTTACGCATTTAGACTGCCTTGGTGGTCCAGTGGCCGCGGTATGCACCTGCTGTGCTCGAGTTTGTGGGTTTGATTCCAACACAGGACAAAACTTTGTGTGACCCGCAAAGAATTGTTCTGAGTCTGGGTGTAATTTGTGTCCGTTAATTTGTATGTTTGTAAAGTCCCCTGCGACACAGAGCTTCTTCTCTAGTGCGGGAGTTGTCTTTTATAAAAACAAAAACAATCAGCGTATTTTAGACCACTGCTAGCCATAGGCTTCTCCTAATTCACGCTACAACACCAGGTCTTTCGCCTTCCTTATCCAGTCTAACCCAGCAACCTTCTTAAGGTCATCGGTCCATCTGGCCGAAGGGTATTCAAGCTTACATTTACAAAGTCGAGGTTGTAGTGTGTGACGCATCACCCCCTATCACTCATTCCCTTATAACATAATGTATCGTAGCATGTAAGATTATTCATTAAACCTCTGACATTGTACGAAAGAACATCTTTTACTTTGACCACCAAGACCCAACATTGCAAGGTCTCGAGTCGCCAGGACTCGCTTGTTCCAGCAACCATCGATCCTCAAGCAGATATGGCCAGTCCAATGCCATTTCAGTTTGTACCGTATTGTAGAAAAGATAAAATTTCTACACTTTCCCAAGCAGCGGCCGTACTATAAGTTCCCTAAAGCGATTCATTTTTAATCTTAATTTTAATTTCTGACAATGCTAACATTGTCAAATGATGTAAGTAATAAAGTTGACATCTAACTTATTTCAAAATAAGATGGAAAATGACTCACTATAAAGACGTTATCAACATCCGCTGCTTAGAAAATGTATCTTTTCCTTAAGCTGTTTCCATGATGACATTGTATGAACAAAGAAGATGATTTCTTTATATTAAATTGCAGTTTCTTTCATTGATGTGTCGTCATAATGCGAAGTAAACAAGTCACTATATATTATATTGTACGAATACATATTGTGAAACTACTACTATATCGTAATTCGAAATTATGTTTTGATTCTTTATGCATTTGATGATGTCTTGCAAGATATATTTTGCTGCTCCGCAAGCCCATACTGGAAAGGTTACCAGTTACCGCTGGCAACCTTTAGTGAAGCACAAACGCCTGATGTTAAGCAATTACCATAGCCTATCGCTCATAGCTTGGTGCACTCGCTGTTCGGTAAACGATCAGCGGGTTAAGCTACCAAGGGCGCGATAACCTTATAGATAGATGGGTGACCGCATAATGGTATTTCATCTGAGCGTCTCCGTGCTTCGGAGGGTACGTTAAAAATCGGTCCCGAATGTTATCAGTCGTTAGATCACGACATAGGCCTAAATATGGGCGATCTAAATAACTCTGTCACCAGGTTGACCACTAATCAAACGATAAGAAGAACCATAGCCTATGGACGCTTGCAATATCAGAAGCACTTGCGTGTTACCAACCCATGTTTTTACACCAGGGCTTTATAATGGTAGTATCCCTGGGATAGGAATACGTTTCTTTCAAAACGCATCCCTAAATGAGCGCTGGAGACTTGTACTCACACACATAAACATAACAACACCGCTGTGTATTATTATTTGGCTGTGGTCTTCTGTAAGGTGGAGGTCCTTTCCCAGTCGGGCTTGCTCGCTAGTATGGTACACTACCTCTCTTAAAATATCGAGAGGAAAATATAAAAAGCTGTGTACTGTACCATATTCATTTTCAATCTTTATTTTTGAAATTTTTCGAGATTAATATTTGATCTAATGATACGTACGACCTCCCACGTACAGCTATACGGAACTAACTACAGGTAAAACATGCCTTTAACTCCTTTAGTTAAAGGCTACAGAGGTTAGACATGAGGTTGACATGAATATACATATACTCGTACGTAGAGGACGGTGACCTTTTCATCAATATGATGAGTAAATGTCATTGACTAAGTGCAATCTTAGTACAATTTACACTTTGTAATTGTACTGAGTTTGCACTGGAATACTTTATTATTCTACTAGCTGTTGCCCGCGGCTCCGCCCGCGTGTATGTCGGCTATCGCTGCAAAAAGTAGCCTATGTGTTATTCCAGACCATAATCTATCTCTGTGCCAAATTTCATCCAGATCCGTTTAGTAGTTTTTACGTGAAAAAGTAACAAACATCCATCCATCCATTCATTTTTACAAACTCTCACATTTATAATATTAGTAAGTATTGTTGATGGGTATGAATTGTGATCAAATATAATAAAATTTATTTCATAAGATATTTACATGAATAGTTATTAAAATTAAAGTAACCTAACCTTAGCTACTTGCAAACAATCAGCTGTATTGCAAGGCTAATACCTACGTTGACCCAAGTAAAGGCCAGCGTTAGGATCGTGAGATGACTCGACTAAACGCTTAGATATCTCACGATACAGTTTGTGGGCATTTGAGCCTCATGGTCCTAGAGTTTCGACCCCAAATGGCTCAAAAATGTAAGTCTCCGAGACTTTCATATTTGCGTCGCTTGAGACACTGCAGAAGTGGCGGCCGAACCCACTTTAATGCTAGTCAATGAGAGATGGGAAGGCGCCAAGGTATCTACACAGGTAGCATCCCATGCTAAGGGCCTTCCCATCCTCCAAGGAACGAGAGACATACCGTCAGGACACTTGCCATCACTACGAAACAAGCCGTTCGGTTCCAGAACGGCATGTTTGAATTGTCATCCAACATTGTGATCCTCGTAGACCAGGCTTTAGTATATTGTTTTAGTTTTATTTATATTTCAGTAATTCACTACACTCACAGTTACCCAACACGTGCAGTGAACCATAACAAACAAAATACATGACAATAAAACTTATCTTCTTCTTCTTATCGTTTGGTTAGTGGCCAACCTGGTGACAGAGTTATTTAGATCGCCCACATTTAGGCCTCTGTCGTGATCTAACGACTGATAACAGTCGGGACCGACTTTTAACGTGCCCTCCGAAGCACGGAATAAAACTTATAAAATATTACATAGGTAGAAAAGACAGAAATTAGGAAATTGGGCCCAATTTGCTGTTAAATATGTCAACTTCTGGGTATTGAGCAATCAACGAGTTAAGCAGTCCTACAGCTTGATTATTTGGAGTAAATTGCGCCGTGCACGTAGCTACGAACCCTAGGCATTGCTAGCAGGCAACGCGAGCGCAACCGCGTGTACAGACAGAGCACAAGGATACAACGCAGTTGAATTGTCAATTTTGTTGCGTAGCAATATATAGTAATGTGTCATGAGGGCACATTTACGTCGCAGTTCGAGTGTGTTCATACCTACTATATCCACTTCGACTGCCTTCGTGACTCAGTGGTCGATGTGTGCGACTGCTGATAACGAGGTCCCGGGTTCGATTCCCGGGTCGGGCCAAAAATTGATATTGGGTTTTTCTGTCAAGAAATTCACAATAGATGCCCGGAGTTTGGAAATTGGCGGTGTTTACACCCCTGTGCCTCGGAAAGCATGTCATTTGCATGCCTTTGTTCCTACGTCTGATCTCTCTCCGGTCGTGTCGGATTGCCGTCCCATCGGACTATGAGAGTGAATGGAATAAAGAGTGCACTTTTGTTTGCACACACACTTGTGCACTATAATATCTCCCGCGCAGATGGCAAATCTCCATTGAGATTAGCCGCCGTGACCGAAATTCGGTTAGGAGGACATTATTACATACCATACCCAAAACAAAAAGTGATGGGTACAAATATGGGTAGAAGCCATACAGTTTATTAAATAAAAAACGAGAGTATTTAAGGTTTTCTACCGAAAGTGTGCCAACGGGACTTTTTACTAAGTCTTTGCTGTTCGTCCGTCTGTCAGCGGGCTGCACTGCAACCTGGCTCTTTAGTAAACTGATCCAAAATATACATTAGGTCAACTGATCCCGCGGGATCAGTTTAGAGCGGGATCAGTTTACTAAAGAGCCGCAATCTCATGGACCGCGGATACTTAGTTGAAATTTTCAATTACTAAGCATTTTTATTGCCGCTATAGACGCAAATAATAAAAAATACACACGAATTAGTAACTCACTCTTCTTCACTTTTCATGATATTATAATTCAGTCTTTTAGAAGGTGATTAATAATTAAGTGGCTTTTTCGATGTTTTTTGTGGATCCAATTATGTGCAAGTCAACATGGCTGGATTTTTTAATTAATTTATTATTTTGACATCATTATGTCGATATTTTTGTAGCAATATAAATCGAAGAGGCATTCATTTTTTTTTTTTTTTTTTTTTTTTTTATACTTCATACACAACATTTATGTATAGGCGGACTTAATGCCTGGGGCATTATCTACTAGTCAACCTTAGGGTGGTTAAGAGACAAACAAAGTAGACTTATAAGTTTTTCGTATTTAGGTTTAGTTAGTTTAAATACGTTTTTAATATTATTCTTGTGTAGATACCTACACATATAGTATATAGTCCTTTACTGAAATAAAAATTAATTTGCTATGTATGTGTAGTATAGAAACACACAAGGTACAGGCAACTATTAAGTATTCTGTGGTACAGGAAAAACGCATTTATTTTCTTAACTTTAGAGACGTTTTTTCCGAATTGCAGTAGCCATACAGACCTCATACATATATGTAAATGTAATATAATATACTAGTTGTTGCCCGCGGCTCCGCCCGCGTAGATATCTGTTATCGTGATAAAAAGTAGCCTAAATGCTATTCCAGGCTATAAATCTATTTCTGTGCCAAATTTCATCCAGATTCGTTCAGTAGTTTTTGCGTGAAAGAGTAACAAACATCCATACATCCATCGTAGGATATAAACTTTTTATCAGGACTTACAATAATATTATCGTTTTGTTCCATGTTATTGCAAGTAGAGTAAAACAATGAACCTTCATACATTCGTCGTACGTTGTACTGTATTTGTTGTTCGCAACTAGCATTATCAGACACGATAAGGTACTACAGAGACTTATAAAATGTAAGGATAAAGTATTAACAATAACACTGTCACTTCAACAGCTTAGAAAAGGGGTATGTTATTTATTAATCTTATTATATATATATGATACTGTAAAAGCCCGAACTACGGCAAATCTTAGGTTTTACCAGTAAATCTTAGGGTTTACCAACACGAGTCGGTAAATGTAAGAATATGTAAAAAAGAAACGATTTTATCGGGCTTTTACTATTAGAATTTAGTACATGCTAGGTTTTACCAGTGACGGTTGGTAAATGTTAGTTTTGGAAATAAAACAATGCATAGTTCTTAATCATTTATTTTAATTAATAATTATTCAAATCCTTACATACCTATGAGTAATTATTAATCATTAATTTAATACTAATCAGTCAAATCGTTACCTATATTTTTTGGTATTTTTATTGACTAGTAACGTATGGACATGTTTATCTTAACATTTACCGTGTCTATGAGGTAAATCCTAAGATTTGCCGTAGACTATAGACGTTTGCACCACCAGGGGGTGTCACGCGTTGCCGACCTTTTAAAGACCTTATAACTCCTTTCTTGAAGAACTGACGAGAAAAGTAGTTGGTTAAAAATCAGTAATAGGTACTCGTAGATTCAAATACAATAATTTTTAATCGACTTTAAACTATACTCGTGAACAAAAATTAGTCACTACGAAAAATTTGAATAGGTAGTTGCTGCCCAAAATACAGCTACATTGACAGCACTGTCGGAGGCAGCCTCAAGTAAAAATATATAAAAAACTCGATGCTTATCGATATTGTTTACTCACAAATTCAATAACGAAGGTCAATAACTAGTAGTTGCGTTGTATTATTGATTTGGAAATCATCAAACGAAACGGAAAAATACAAAAACACAATACCTATCACTATGACTAATAGGAACCGGTGAGTGATACATTGATCTCACAAGGTGTAAACACGGAAACATATTATCATATGCTAGAGATGAGTATTGCTATCTGTTTCAAATTAAACTCGTAAATAGACGAAAGGCAGAGCTGAGTGATGTGAAGAGAGGTGCGAGATGCTTCTGGCTGCATCCTTTTAAAGGTAATAGCTTAGAATACAATCAGGGTAGTGTTAAGTTTCTGCTAGTCAGGAAAGCTTCAAGAGTTAGGATAAGCATTTTGCTGGCACTACTTTTTTTTTTATACTACCAAGGTGGCAATCAAGCATACGGCCCGCCTGATGGTAAGCAGTTACCGTAGCCTATGGACGTTTGCAACACCAGGGGTGTCACTCACGCGTTGCCGTTTAAAAACCTTATAACTCCTTTCTTGAAGAACCCCATGCTATAGTCTCTTGGGAAAACCTCGGCAGGGAGCTCATTACTTATTATTATTAACCAATTTGCAGAAAAATAAACAATAAGCAATAATAAAAAAAATACTAACCAACATTTTCCTTATTAAAATCTAAGGTCTTGTCTCGCGCTTCGTTTTTACTTGTATAAGATACTAGAGGTCAACCGCGTGGTAATTTGGAACGTACAATTCTCCGATTTTGCAACATATCTCACTACTGCTCCGCTCCTATTGATCATAGCGTGATGTTTAATAGTCTATAACCTTCCTGGATAAATGCACTATTCAACAAAAAAAGATTTTTTCTAATCGAACCAGTACTGTCTGAGATTAGCGCGTTTAAACAAACAAACTCTTCAGCTTTATAATATTAGTATAGATGTACTTATTGAACGCCTAAATACCGGTCTTTTTTATTTTAATTTAACTTAACGTTTAAAAACCCGTACCGTTTTTTACGGCTGTCTTTTTGTCCGAGCTAATCAATTGTCACGCGACTAACACAGGAGGCAAGAAACTTTGAAACAGGTGCGACGTTGATCATAATTGAGGCCTATAGGTGTACTGCGTATTAAAAGCCTGAGTAATGCATGTAGATCAGAGCCATTGATTATTTTATACTACTTAGATAGCAAACAAGCATACGGCCTGCCTGATGTTAAGCAGTTACCGTAGTCTAAAACGCTTGCAATACCTACCAGAGGTATCACTTGCGTGTTGCCCAATTTTTTACACCAGGGCTTTAAGATGTAGTATCCCTGAGATAGGAAAACGTTTCTTTTAAAACGCATCCCTAAATGAGCGCTGGAGACCTGTACACACACATAGGAACACAACTATACCGCTTTGTGTAGTTATTTGGCTGTGGTCTTCTGTAAGGTAGAGGTCCTTCCTCAGTCGGGCTTGCTCCCTACCTCTCTTAAAAGTATGGTTCCCCACCTCTTTTAAAACCCTTTAGAAAGATTACCTTCTCTAGAGTCGGGATTGCTCGCTAGCATGGTGCCCTACCTCACTTTTTATAAATAATAATAATAATATTTTCGGGACAACTCACACATCGCTATCTGATCCCAAACTAGGCAGAGCCTGTACTATGGTAACCAGACAACTTATAAACATACTTATATATTTCTAAATACATACATATTATAGATAAATTACACCCAGACTCAGAACAAACATTCGTGCTCATCACACAAAGATTTGTCCTGGGTGGGAATCGAACCCACGACCTCCGGCGTAGCAGTCAGAGTCACTAACCACTAGACCAACAGGCTAGTTAAATGTAATATCGCCAAAAATACTAGCCGTCACCATGTGCGCGGCAGACCTTAGTAATAACAAGTAAGTAGGTAACGATGACGCATCGCCACAATCGATCAGAATTCATCGCACGCGCCGCCTGCGCCTGCGCCTGCTCACTCAGAGCAATGTCATTGACAGTTTGATCTTCCGTATAACGTGATCTGCGTCGGAAGACATTGACTTATAGGAAATACTATCTATACATTCAAATATAGATCACAATCATATACGATCTCTTCGTCATCGAGGTGAATATTTAATGTTAAATTATCTTCTAATATATAAAATTCTTGTGTCATAGTGTTCAACTTTGAAGTCCTCTGAAACGGCTCGACCGATTTTCGTGAAATTTTGTGTGCATATCGGTTAGGTCTGCGAATCGGACAACATCTATTTTCATCCCCCTAAATGTTAAGGGTATCCCTATTTTTTTTTATTAAATTTTTTAGACAAAATTTTTTGTTTTTATTTTTTTGTGAATCAGCACTAAAAATACTTACAACCCTTAATTTTCACCCCTCTACGATCAACCCCGATTTTTTAATAGCGATATTACTATTTGGTGGCAAAACAACGTTAGCTGAGTGATTGAATGATTTCATAATAATAATTTTCATCTACTGCACTTATGCGTGTTACTTATATTGATAATAATATAATTTGCACTTGTCACTCTATTCCTATTATAGTGCCTAATGTGAACTGTAGGCGGCTATAAGTAGCTTTAATGTGATAGCAGAAAATATCAGCTAATATATTTTCTCCCTTTCGAATCGCATTGCTACGGGTAAACTTTTTAATTATTATGAACAAATACCTGTTGCCCGCGGCTCCGCACGAGTAGATGTCGGTTATCGCGATAAAAGTCTATATGCTATTCCAGACTATAATCTATCTCTGTGCCAAATTTAATCCAGATCCGTTCAGTAGTTTTTGCGTAAAAGAGTAACAAACATCCATACCGCAATTGCACTGCGGTTGCCATGTTTGAATTCGTTCTTTAAACAGCTATTATCACATTGAGGACTCGATATTCCATAGCTTAGTCAGAAGCGCTAAAAACTCACATCTGGCTTCTAGAATGTTTTATCATTATCATCTCAGCTTTATGATGTCCACTGTTAAACGTAGGCCTCACCCATATGTTTCTGCTATCGTCGATCTTGAATTTTTGCATCCAGTGCTTTTACGCAGCTCTGTTTAGGTCAACTGTCTACCTTGAGCAAATTTATATTTTGAAGTGAAAATTTCTTTTAGCACGGTACGCATATTTTTAGATGAGATAAAATCTCTGGATTCGCGACACCGTTACGAGACGCAGCTTGACATATCCGAAAAATCTTTTTTCGACTGTCACGTTATTAAAGCAAAGAGGCGATATATGCATGTCTAATTTTACATATAGAAGACCGCGAACGCGTCTAGATATAAAAAAAAAATATTGCTATTAAATTTATAACAACTGTTTTGCCTAGTGTTTTCACTTCTGTCGGCAGTCCCGGAGCGCAATTTATTTATTTTTAAGTTGCCATTACATTCATTGTAAAATGGACAATCTTTTCAGATGACCATGTACGTGTTGATGGGCGTGTTAGCATGCGCGCTGACTGCGCACGCGCTCCGCGTCGGTGTCGGCATCTATGACGTCACGGGTCCACCAGCTGAAATCGGATTTGTAAGTACTTTGTATTACTAAGACTAGGTTTCTTATTTATTATCCAGTTCTATTTATAAACTACCGCATTACTAAGAACCGGTTAGACTTCGAGAACATTCTTAAGAATTCTTGGATGACAATGTTTTCGAAATTCTACGTCAAATGTAATTTGCCTTTGGAAAACAATTTTTTGTACATTATTAGGACAAAATATAACATCGTTTAAAAATGATTGTACTCGAATTTATTACTGATTCTGAACAATCGACTTGCAGGTGTCGCCTATTAGACCAGGGTCGATAATTTTTTTAAAATAAATTACGTGCGATCTGAGGTCGGGAAGTGAAAGGGGGTGAGTTTAAAGAATAAAAAATCGTGTAAAAGGTAATTTTTGTAAAAGATAAAAAAAAACACAAAATTTGAATTGGTTATTTAAATATTTTTCATACATTTTGAGGTTATGTGAAAAAGGTGTAAATGCAAAAGTTGTAGATCTCTTTATTACCTAAAACTTTGCCATTTAAATTATTTCCATAGGACTTGTAGTTTTGTCGGAAATCGAGATAAACCGTTTTTTACCCTTAAAACTCACCCCCTTCAGCTTCCCGACCTCAGATCGCCCGTAATTTATTTTTCATCTTATTTTTGTTATATTCTCTTCCCTTTGCAATGGGTTTCATCCTACTATTATTTTTTTTCATTTTTAACCATTTTCAAAGGCACTGGTCTATATACCAAATAGCATTTTATAAAATGGACAGTCGCGCCGGCTGAAATTAATACAGCTATCACCGGATTTTGCATGACTACTTTTAAGATTCATTCTACTTAATTATTTATTTGTAATGTGCAAAAAGGAAGCTCATTTACAAGTAGTTGTTAACTCGTACCTAAATATTGTCCGTCAGTTGCAAGTTGATGGCCTTGCAAGCACTTGGTTTCGCAAAACTATTCCGCACATAGCATACCTATTATATTACATGTGTAGTTTTACTTGTAGCCAGTGCCAAATCGACTGTATCACCTAGTTTTTTTTTTTGAACGAAGTTCCTTATTTTCGCGCGTTGCGAGAGACGGAAAAATTAAGACCAAAAGTTGTAACGACACTTTTTGTTTTTTTATTATTTTGGCGAATTCTCTAAACGGCCAATAATAAATCAAATTTGTGTAAGGAGGTTTTTGATCTAAGAGAATAAATTAAAGGTCAAATAGTAGCTTCATGGTTGAATTTCGACCACGGGCGATCACTAGTATTAAGGAATTATTAAGTAGTCTTAAGGAATTATTTCAAGTATTAATTTTGAGAATAAAATAAATTGTGTAGATAGTAAAGTACTTTTTTATTTTAATCTATAAAAAATCATAATAAAAAAATTATACTTGAATAATTATTTTCTTTATACCTCGAATAGAACTTGAAATTAATATTTTTATAATAAGGAACTTCGTTCCTATCTGGTGTCCCACGAAACCACTCGCTTTTTTTTGCCCGATGCCAAGCAGCCACCGAAGCCTATGGACGCTTGCAATACCAGATGTATCATTTGCGTGTTGCCAACTCATTTTTTTACACCAGGGCTTAAAGATGAGAGTGCCCCTGGGATGAAAATATGTTTCTTACAAAACACATCTCTAAATAAGCACTGGAGACCTGTACTCACACACAGGAACACAACTGCACCGGCGGGCGCTGTGTGTAGTTATTTCGCTAGGGTCTTCTGTAAGGTGGAGATCCTTCCCCAGTCGGGCTTGCTTGCTAGTATAATGCCCTAATATCTCTGTTATCTTCAGAGAAAGTGATCAAGTGGGGGACATAAGGAATATTGTTTGCCACCGCTTGTTTGCGACCCAAGTAGTATAAAAAACAGTTTTTTTCCTGGTGTTCACCCCACAACCTACAAATCATATGGGGCAAACGTAAGTTCTATCACTGCCTCATTATCTCCGCTAAAATATTTCTATTAGATAAATACTTTAGCAAGTTTCCGAGCGAGATTACGTCCGCACGTGCTTTTAAAAAAAATATTTATTACATTTTTTTTTTCAAGAACAAGATATTCCAGACTATAATCTATCTCTGTGCAAAATTTCATCCAAGTCAGTCCAGCCGTTTTGGCGTGATTGAGTAATGAACAAACATCCATCCATTAGAACTTTCACATTTATAATATTAGTTTGTAAGATGAATTTTACAAGTAGGTAGATTTGCTAAAAAAGGGCCAAATTCAAAGTACCCAGAATCGACGTTCATGCATGAAGAGGTTGATGAATGTAGAGGAGGCGAAGAAAGTATGTTTGGATCGAAGCAATTGGCGTACTATAGTCTCTGCCTACCCCACATGGAGACGGGCGTGATGGTATATATGTATGTATGAATTTAAAATAGTTTTTTTTTTTTTTTTATAAAAAAGACAACTTTACAAACATACAGTTATCGGACACAAATTACACCCAGACTCAGAACAACTTTTTGTGGGTCACACAAAGTTTTGTCCCTGTGTGGGAATCGAACCCACAACCTCGCACACAGCAGGCACATACTGTACCTACTAGGCCACCAAGGCAGTCAAATAGAAGTCAAAGATTACAGCTTGTACTGCCTATAAGGACAAACTCAAATAGGTATATAGGTACCTACATAAGATCACCCAATTCACCGAATATGTCTAATAGAATGTGAATGAATCTAATTAGCCTTGAGGCTCGTATTCACTAAAACAAGATCAAATTAAATTACGTAACTTAAACTTAAAATTCACTTCGGTTTCACAACAGTTATCCTTACTAATATTGTAAATGTGAAAATTTGTGAGTATGGATGGATGGATGGATGTATGGATGGATGGATGGATGTTTGTTACTCTTTCACGTAAAAACTACTGAACGGATCTGGATGAAATTTGGCACAGATATAGATTATGGTCTGGAATAACACATAGGCACATACTTTCGCGTTTATAATATTAAAATAGGATTGTCAATAGTACAATTGATCTAAGTCAATAACCAATTAATTTATTATTACATCAGACGTTTGTCACGATGATTTCAATATTCCATTCGTTGCGGTATAAATCATTAAATTTTATTGAAATAAATGATAAATCATTAAATTTAATAGTCAGTAATAAAGTTGTCGTATTTAAATTCAATGATTCATATACAATCAACTGATTTCTCGTTTATTACATACTAGGGGTCGCCTGCAACTTCGCGTGGTAATTAGGAATATTTTCCCCGATTTTGCAACATATCTCACTACTGCTCCGCTCCTATTGATCATAGCATGGTGTTATATAACCTATAGCCTTCCTGTATAAATGCACTATTCAACAAAAAACGATTCTTTTCTAATCGCACCAGTACTTTCTGAGATTAGCGCGTTCAACCAAACAAACAAACTTTTAAGCTTTATAATATTAGTATAGAAGTATAGACTAGCGGCACGTCCAGAATTCGCACGGGTGGGCATTTGGTAAGTTTTCGTAGGGACGCCGTATTTAAAAAAGAAAAATAAAGCCTATATTACTCACTGATAATGTACCTAGCTCTTTAATGGTGAAAGAATTTTTAAAATCGGTCGAGTAGTTTTTGAGTCAAATCGTAACAAAAAAACAAAGAAGAGAGGTAAAGAAGAATAAAGAGAGGTAAAAAATAACAGAGGTACCACTAGCGAGCAAGCCCGACTGGGTGACTCAAAAACTACTCGACCGATTTTAAAAATTCTTTCACCATTAAACCTACACCTTACAGATAACCACAGCCAAATAACTATACACAACGGTCTCAGACTAATAGAATAAGATAGACGGAGCGTGTAGAACTCGCGCGTGAAGCCGCCAAAAGTCATACTAAATAGCAATGTCATACGTTTTCGTTTTCGCGCGCAGTCGATTTGAGCCGCTCTGAAGTATTTTTACGTTTTACTACACAATACGGCATTATAATAATATTTTGTCAAAACGTGTTTAGACGTGCGTACTCACTAGCGGCTCAAATCGACTGCGCGCGAAAACGAAAACGTATGACATTGCTATTTAGTATGACTTTTGGCGGCTTCACGCGCGAGTTCTACACGCTCCGTCTATCTTATTCTATTAGTCTGAGACAACGGTGTACATAGTTGTGTTCCTGTTCATGTACATTCATTTTAAACTTTTACATTTATAATCCTAGCGTCGGCCAGATACCACATAAGTCATATCGTCATACTTATGTGATTTAGTTTGCCGACCTGCCGACCCTAGGATTATGAATGTAAAAGTTTGAATGTATAATAATAATAACTTTCTTTGGTAAACTTTGAGATAACATATACAATTTAATATTGGTAGGTACATAACAATGATCCATAGAAGCTCATAGTGATTTGTAACGTGGATGTTTGTTACTCAATCACACCAAAACGGCTAAACGAATCTAGATGATAATAAGCATACAGATAGATTGTATATAGAATAGCATAAAGCAGTGGCGTTTGAGGCCCGCGGTCATCTTTATATATAAAAATGAATCCCCATTTCCCTTGGTCACGGACTCACGGCATCAGACGTGAACGGCTAGACCGATTTCAGTAATTCTTTTTTGCTGTGTTTGTTATTGTCAGGAGAAGGTTCTTATGTAAATAAAAGAAAGTTGAGCTGAAAATAGTTTAACCCAGACAAAGTCGGGGCGGGCCGCTAGTGTTGTAATAAAAAATATTAGAACACTTCTGTGACCAGAGGTCCCTTTAGGCCAGGGGCCTGTGGCATTTTGCCTGTAATGCCAACCTATTGTTACGCTACTGGCTCCAAGTTTACTTTTATCCTGGATAAATCACTGTCCCATAGGATTATATACGCGGACCTTTGTCCGCGTATAAGTCCGTGGGCATAAGCTTCTTGCTAATTTAGCGATTTCCTTTTAATGCTTAATGATCTTATTGATTTTACATTGCAAGTGTAATCAAATTTCTAAGTCTGCACAAAATTATGAAATTATCCGGTATTGGTAGCAGTAAAAATTGCTTATGGCTACAAATATGTGGGTCAGTGACTGAGTTGATATCAAGGTTATCCAGCCTACAGATGATTCATCATTTATACTAACAAAGAAATAAAATATCAACCTATTCATCCATATATAATACAAAATACATGACTAATTTGTACATATAGGACTTATCAGTTTAATTTTATTAATTTTTAAAGTAGCCTATGTGTTATTCCAGACTATAATCTATCTCTATGCCAAATTTAATCCAGATCCGTTAAGTAGTTTTTGCGTGAAAGAGTAACAAACATCTATACATTCTTACAAACTTTCGCGTTTTTAATATAAGTAGGATGTATCCACAGAAATAGATATCGATCTATTTCTGTGGATGAATCTGTTGATGTACCTCAGAACTCCGTCATTTAGTCGATTTGATTTTTTATTTTAATTTTAAAATATATACTTTCAGATTGGTTCTATTTTATTCATAAAATCTGGTTCTGATTCTGATGATGAGATCCATGAGGAATTGACCGAAGTCCTCAAATATTACATATATATATATTACACATATAGCGATTTTAGTATTTTCTGTAACAAGTCACACATTTGCACTTAGAAAATATTATTTAGAAGTCCACATATGGGTACCAGAACTACGCAATGATTATGTATTCCTCAGATATATCGAGTAAGGTACCTACTTAAGCGAATTAAAATCTTATTTGATGATGAATGAAGGAAGGTAGGCACCATCATTCCAATATAAGGAAAGTATAAGAACGGCATAATGTAGCCCCAGGCCAGGTTAGAGACCTGTTGGTGGTTTTGAGATGACGCGTTCATCCGGAAAAGCTAGTAGGTACAGCATTCAGAACAGATAAGGTACTGTTCTGTACCAGCTTTTTTTATACTACTTGGGTGGCAAACAAGCATACGGCCCGCCTGATATTAAGCAGTTAGCGTAGCCTATGGACGCTTGCAAAACTACTTATACAGATACTTGTATCACTTGCGTGTTGCCAACCCATTTTTTTACACCAGGGCTTTAAGATGGGAGTTTCCCTGGGATAGGAATACGTTTCTTTCAAAACGCATCCCTAAATGAGCGATAGTGACCTGTACTCACACACACACAGGAACACAACTACACCACTGTGTCTACACACAGCTATTATATTAGCTGTGGTCTTCTGTAGGGTGGAGGTCCTTCCCCAGTCGGGCTTGCTCGTTAGTATGGTGCCCTATCTCTCTTTAAAGCAGATAAGGTACCAGGGTTATAGGGATTCGTTTTTTTCAGAAAATACTGAATATATTTTTATGAGGTTTTGTGAGCTTAAACAATTACACTCATTTAATAACCATAGCAAGTATCCTAACAATATTCTATATTAAAAAAAAAACTAATCCTTATAAAGCAACCCTAGTACCTTATCTGCATTGTATGCAGTACCTACAGAGACTAAAAAGTTCAAGTTGCTTAACACTTTGAAGGACAGTGAACGTGTGAACGTCTATAGACGTCATGACAATAAAACATCTATTGTGTCTATGTTACTATCCGACAAAGTGTTAAAAGTACGTAAAATAAATGCAAGATATATGTCGTGGAATCCTGTTTTAAGTGCAGCGGCACTTTTTTTTTTTTTTTTTTTCTTTATAATAATGGACTTAAAAAAAAAAGTGCATCATTGCAATTACAATCTAGCCTCAAGGCTAATGCAGCTGCACTTAAAAAGAAAGAAAGAAAAACAATTTATTTTTACAAACAAATGACGCACAACAAACAAAAATACACATTTGCATAAAGGACATCAAAAACAATAATAGGTAATATCTTGTGTGGCGTACGTCACACGCATGCAAAAAATGGCCACCGCTAAAAGCACAGAAAGTAAACAAAAAAAAGTAAAGACAGGTACTACAGCTGTCATTAGCTCTGCACTGGATGTTAGGAGACGCTGCACTCCGTAGCGGGTCACGAAACATAACCCGATCGCCTTGACCTCGGCTGTATTAGCTTGTGCCCAACGGTGCGTTAAGTTCCAGAAATTTCTTTAAGGAGTATTGTATACATGTACTTGCACCTTGAAATAAAATAAATTAAATAATAAAAAAGTGGTCCTTTTTTGGTCTGCGAATAAACTGTTGAAAGGATTTTGATGAAATACTGTAAAGAGATGAATTCTATGTGAAGATATAAGAGATGCTAGTAAAGTAAAACGTTGAAAATATATATAGACTAGTTGTTGCCCGCGGCTCCGCCCGCGTGGATGTCGGTTATCGCTGCAAAAAGTGTTATTCCAGACCATAATCTATCTCTGTGCTAAATTTCATCCAGATCCGTTCTGTAGTTTTTACGTGAAAGAGTAACAAACATCCATCCATTCTTACAAACTTTCACATTTATAATATGAGTAAGGATTACTTCGCCGAAAATACCGCCGAGGGTTTGGGTTCGATGCCCAAATGAGAATATTTTTGAATCACACAATGTTTGGCACATTGCGTGTTTAAAAAATATTTGTTTCCGTTGTGCATTCCGTTTGTGCATATATTTATGTTTGTAAAACTGCCGAAATAAGGGGTTTGTTTCCTGGTGCGGGAAGGTCCTTTTAGAAAGAATAAGAAAATACAATCTATCTATACATATAATAAAATCGTAACCAAGTCGCGTCTGTACATTGAATTTTTTATTGTTACGCTACTGGCTCCAAGTTTACTTTTATCCTGGATAAATCACTGTCCCATAGGATTATATACGCGGACTAAGCCGCGGGCATAAGCTTCTTGCTAATATAGCGATTTTCCTTTTAATGCTTAATGATCTTATTGATTTTACATTGCTAGTGTAATCAAATTTCTAAGTCAGCACAAAATTATGAAATTATCCGGTATTGGTAGCAATAAAAATTGCTTATGGCTACAAATATGTGGGTCAGTGACTGAGTTGATATCAAGGTTATCCAGCCTACAGATGATTCATCATTTATACTAACAAAGAAATAAAATATCAACCTATTCATCCATATATAATACAAAATACATGACTAATTTGTACCTATAGAACTTATCAGTTTAATCCTTACTAATATTATAAAGGTGAAAGTTTGTTAGAATGGATGGATGGATGGATGTCTGCTACTCTTTCACGTAAAAACTACTGAACGGATCTGGATGAAATTTGGCACAGAGATAGATTATGGTTTGGAATAACACATAGGCTACTTTTTACAGCGATAACCGACATCCACGCGGGCGGGGCCGCGGGCAACAGCTAGTTTTATATATTTTTGAACTAGCTTCCGCCCGCGACTTCGCCCGCGCGTACATTCCTTCGGGAACAGAGTTTTTTCCGGGATAAAAAGTAGCCTTTGTGTTATTGCAGACTATAATCTATCTCTATGCCAAATTTAATCCTGATCCGTTTAGTAGTATTTGTGTGAAAGAGTAACAAACATCTATACATTCTTACGAACTTTCGCGTTTATAATATTAGTCTATTTCTGTGGATGAATCTGTTGATGTAACTCAGAACTCCGTCATTTAGTCGATATGATTTTTTATTTTAATTTTAAAACCTATACTTTCAGATTGGTTCTATTTTATTCATGAAATCTGGTTCTGATTCTGATGATGAGATCCATGAGGAATTGACCGAAGTCCTCAAATATTATAGGCATACATATAGCGATTTTAGTATTTTCTGTAACAAGTCAAACATTTGCACTTAGAAAATATTAATATTATAATATTATTTAGAAGTCCACATATGGGTACCAGAACTACGCAATGATTATGTATTCCTCAGATATATCGAGTAAGGTACCTACTTAAGCGAATTTAAATGTTTCTACTTATTTGATGATGAATGAAGGAAGGTAGGCACCATCATTCCATTATAAGGAAAGTATAAGAACGCCAAAATGTAGCCCCAGGCCAGGCTAGAGCCCAGTTGGTGGTTCTGAGATTTATGACGCGTTCATCCGGAAAAGCTAGTAGGTACAGCATTCAGACCTGATAAGGTACTGTTCTGTACCAGCTTTTTTTATACTACTTGGGTGGTAAACAAGCATACGGCCCGCCTGATGCGTAGCCTATGGACGCTTGCAAAACTACTCATACAATTACAGATACTTGTATCACTTGCGTGTTGCCAACCCATTTTTTTACACCAGGGCTTTAAGATGGGAGTTTCCCTGGGATAGGAATACGTTTCTTTCAAAACGCATCCCTAAATGAGCGATAGAGACCTGTACTCACACACAGGAACACAACTACACCGCTGTGTCTACACACAGCTATTATATTATGGTCTTCTGTAGGGCGGAGGTCCTTCCCCAGTCGGGCTTGCTCGTTAGTATGGTGCCCTATCTCTCTTTAAAGCAGATAAGGTACCAGGGTTATAGGGATTCGTTTTTTTTCAGAAAATACTGAATATATTTTTATGAGGTTTTGTGAGCTTAAACAATTACACTCATTTAATAACCATAGCAAGTATCCTAACAATATTCTATATTAAAAAAAACTAATCCTTATAAAGCAACACTAGTACCACAGTGTAAAGAACCCTTTATTCCTTCTTACAGTGGGCCAACGCCTTTGATGTTTTGCGAAATGCCGCCGCCGACTTGACATAGATAATTGTCGCAGGGTTGTCACATATTTTTTCTTAATTTATTTTATATTTTGTAATGTTAGAATGCGTGTGGGGTACCAGGAAAATAAATAATACAAATATTAATTATTAAATTGGTTAATGAGAAGGCAAAATATGTTTGTGTATTATTTACAAAATGATGAATATGACTAAATGAAAAAATGAGTTTGAGAATATAATTTTTATACATCTTGGATCACTAAATAGATTTCATATTCGTATTCAGCAACCTCATAAACCATAAAAACGATACCCATATTGACTTTTTAAAAATTCGCGTCCGCCATCTTGGATCACCAAATAGATCATATATTTGTTTTCAGCACCCCTAAAAATTACAAAAACGATACCCATATTGACTTTTTTGAAAAATTCGCATCCGCCATCTTGGATCACGAAATAGATGTCATATTCGTTTTCAGCACCCCCAAAAACTACGAAAACGATACCCATATTGACTTCTTCGAAAAATTCGCGTCCGCCATCTTGGATCACAAAATAGATGTCATTTTCGTTTTCAGCACCCCCAAAAACCACGAAAACGATACCCATATTGACTTTTTTGAAAAATTCGCGTTCGCCATCTTGGATCACGAAATGGATGTCATTTTCGTTTTCAGCACCCCCACAAACCACGAAAACGATACCCATATTGACTTTTTTGAAAAATTCGCGTTCGCCATCTTGGATCACGAAATAGATGTCATTTTCGTTTTCAGCACCTCCAAAAACCACGAAAACGATACCCATATTAACTTTTTCGAAAAATTCGCATCCGCCATCTTGCATCACGAAATAAATGTTTTTAAGTCGTCCGCCATTTTGCCGTCTCAGTATTTTTCTCTGAATGAAATTGGTGAAATTATAAATTCTTATTTAAACGAGATGATGACATACAGGTTCTTACAGCACATATTGTGTGTACCATTTTACAAATAAAACGAAAAAGAAATTAATAATTTAACAAAAAAGGTAATTAAAATTGCGTAAACCCTGAACGACTTGTCCCGAGTGAGTGTATGCAGCTCGGGCTCGCTACCTCTCCCCCTCCTACTCCGCGTACCCCGCACGATTGCTCTGTCTAGACGTGTCCGTCGAACTACTGTATGAAAAAGTCCTTATACTGTGCTAGTACCTTATCTGCATTGTATGCAGTACCTACAGAGACTAAAAAGTTCAAGTTGCTTAACACTTTGAAGGACAGTGAACGTGTGAACGTCTATAGACGTCATGACAATAAAACATCTATTGTGTCTATGTTACTATCCGACAAAGTGTTAAAAGTACGTAAAATAAATGCAAGATATATGTCGTGGAATCCTGTTTTAAGTGCAGCGGCACTTTTTTTTTTTTTTTTTTTCTTTATAATAATGGACTTAAAAAAAAAAGTGCATCATTGCAATTACAATCTAGCCTCAAGGCTAATGCAGCTGCACTTAAAAAGAAAGAAAGAAAAACAATTTATTTTTACAAACAAATGACGCACAACAAACAAAAATACACATTTGCATAAAGGACATCAAAAACAATAATAGGTAATATCTTGTGTGGCGTACGTCACACGCATGCAAAAAATGGCCACCGCTAAAAGCACAGAAAGTAAACAAAAAAAAGTAAAGACAGGTACTACAGCTGTCATTAGCTCTGCACTGGATGTTAGGAGACGCTGCACTCCGTAGCGGGTCACGAAACATAACCCGATCGCCTTGACCTCGGCTGTATTAGCTTGTGCCCAACGGTGCGTTAAGTTCCAGAAATTTCTTTAAGGAGTATTGTATACATGTACTTGCACCTTGAAATAAAATAAATTAAATAATAAAAAAGTGGTCCTTTTTTGGTCTGCGAATAAACTGTTGAAAGGATTTTGATGAAATACTGTAAAGAGATGAATTCTATGTGAAGATATAAGAGATGCTAGTAAAGTAAAACGTTGAAAATATATATAGACTAGTTGTTGCCCGCGGCTCCGCCCGCGTGGATGTCGGTTATCGCTGCAAAAAGTGTTATTCCAGACCATAATCTATCTCTGTGCTAAATTTCATCCAGATCCGTTCTGTAGTTTTTACGTGAAAGAGTAACAAACATCCATCCATTCTTACAAACTTTCACATTTATAATATGAGTAAGGATTACTTCGCCGAAAATACCGCCGAGGGTTTGGGTTCGATGCCCAAATGAGAATATTTTTGAATCACACAATGTTTGGCACATTGCGTGTTTAAAAAATATTTGTTTCCGTTGTGCATTCCGTTTGTGCATATATTTATGTTTGTAAAACTGCCGAAATAAGGGGTTTGTTTCCTGGTGCGGGAAGGTCCTTTTAGAAAGAATAAGAAAATACAATCTATCTATACATATAATAAAATCGTAACCAAGTCGCGTCTGTACATTGAATTTTTTATTGTTACGCTACTGGCTCCAAGTTTACTTTTATCCTGGATAAATCACTGTCCCATAGGATTATATACGCGGACTAAGCCGCGGGCATAAGCTTCTTGCTAATATAGCGATTTTCCTTTTAATGCTTAATGATCTTATTGATTTTACATTGCTAGTGTAATCAAATTTCTAAGTCAGCACAAAATTATGAAATTATCCGGTATTGGTAGCAATAAAAATTGCTTATGGCTACAAATATGTGGGTCAGTGACTGAGTTGATATCAAGGTTATCCAGCCTACAGATGATTCATCATTTATACTAACAAAGAAATAAAATATCAACCTATTCATCCATATATAATACAAAATACATGACTAATTTGTACCTATAGAACTTATCAGTTTAATCCTTACTAATATTATAAAGGTGAAAGTTTGTTAGAATGGATGGATGGATGGATGTCTGCTACTCTTTCACGTAAAAACTACTGAACGGATCTGGATGAAATTTGGCACAGAGATAGATTATGGTTTGGAATAACACATAGGCTACTTTTTACAGCGATAACCGACATCCACGCGGGCGGGGCCGCGGGCAACAGCTAGTTTTATATATTTTTGAACTAGCTTCCGCCCGCGACTTCGCCCGCGCGTACATTCCTTCGGGAACAGAGTTTTTTCCGGGATAAAAAGTAGCCTTTGTGTTATTGCAGACTATAATCTATCTCTATGCCAAATTTAATCCTGATCCGTTTAGTAGTATTTGTGTGAAAGAGTAACAAACATCTATACATTCTTACGAACTTTCGCGTTTATAATATTAGTCTATTTCTGTGGATGAATCTGTTGATGTAACTCAGAACTCCGTCATTTAGTCGATATGATTTTTTATTTTAATTTTAAAACCTATACTTTCAGATTGGTTCTATTTTATTCATGAAATCTGGTTCTGATTCTGATGATGAGATCCATGAGGAATTGACCGAAGTCCTCAAATATTATAGGCATACATATAGCGATTTTAGTATTTTCTGTAACAAGTCAAACATTTGCACTTAGAAAATATTAATATTATAATATTATTTAGAAGTCCACATATGGGTACCAGAACTACGCAATGATTATGTATTCCTCAGATATATCGAGTAAGGTACCTACTTAAGCGAATTTAAATGTTTCTACTTATTTGATGATGAATGAAGGAAGGTAGGCACCATCATTCCATTATAAGGAAAGTATAAGAACGCCAAAATGTAGCCCCAGGCCAGGCTAGAGCCCAGTTGGTGGTTCTGAGATTTATGACGCGTTCATCCGGAAAAGCTAGTAGGTACAGCATTCAGACCTGATAAGGTACTGTTCTGTACCAGCTTTTTTTATACTACTTGGGTGGTAAACAAGCATACGGCCCGCCTGATGCGTAGCCTATGGACGCTTGCAAAACTACTCATACAATTACAGATACTTGTATCACTTGCGTGTTGCCAACCCATTTTTTTACACCAGGGCTTTAAGATGGGAGTTTCCCTGGGATAGGAATACGTTTCTTTCAAAACGCATCCCTAAATGAGCGATAGAGACCTGTACTCACACACAGGAACACAACTACACCGCTGTGTCTACACACAGCTATTATATTATGGTCTTCTGTAGGGCGGAGGTCCTTCCCCAGTCGGGCTTGCTCGTTAGTATGGTGCCCTATCTCTCTTTAAAGCAGATAAGGTACCAGGGTTATAGGGATTCGTTTTTTTTCAGAAAATACTGAATATATTTTTATGAGGTTTTGTGAGCTTAAACAATTACACTCATTTAATAACCATAGCAAGTATCCTAACAATATTCTATATTAAAAAAAACTAATCCTTATAAAGCAACACTAGTACCACAGTGTAAAGAACCCTTTATTCCTTCTTACAGTGGGCCAACGCCTTTGATGTTTTGCGAAATGCCGCCGCCGACTTGACATAGATAATTGTCGCAGGGTTGTCACATATTTTTTCTTAATTTATTTTATATTTTGTAATGTTAGAATGCGTGTGGGGTACCAGGAAAATAAATAATACAAATATTAATTATTAAATTGGTTAATGAGAAGGCAAAATATGTTTGTGTATTATTTACAAAATGATGAATATGACTAAATGAAAAAATGAGTTTGAGAATATAATTTTTATACATCTTGGATCACTAAATAGATTTCATATTCGTATTCAGCAACCTCATAAACCATAAAAACGATACCCATATTGACTTTTTAAAAATTCGCGTCCGCCATCTTGGATCACCAAATAGATCATATATTTGTTTTCAGCACCCCTAAAAATTACAAAAACGATACCCATATTGACTTTTTTGAAAAATTCGCATCCGCCATCTTGGATCACGAAATAGATGTCATATTCGTTTTCAGCACCCCCAAAAACTACGAAAACGATACCCATATTGACTTCTTCGAAAAATTCGCGTCCGCCATCTTGGATCACAAAATAGATGTCATTTTCGTTTTCAGCACCCCCAAAAACCACGAAAACGATACCCATATTGACTTTTTTGAAAAATTCGCGTTCGCCATCTTGGATCACGAAATGGATGTCATTTTCGTTTTCAGCACCCCCACAAACCACGAAAACGATACCCATATTGACTTTTTTGAAAAATTCGCGTTCGCCATCTTGGATCACGAAATAGATGTCATTTTCGTTTTCAGCACCTCCAAAAACCACGAAAACGATACCCATATTAACTTTTTCGAAAAATTCGCATCCGCCATCTTGCATCACGAAATAAATGTTTTTAAGTCGTCCGCCATTTTGCCGTCTCAGTATTTTTCTCTGAATGAAATTGGTGAAATTATAAATTCTTATTTAAACGAGATGATGACATACAGGTTCTTACAGCACATATTGTGTGTACCATTTTACAAATAAAACGAAAAAGAAATTAATAATTTAACAAAAAAGGTAATTAAAATTGCGTAAACCCTGAACGACTTGTCCCGAGTGAGTGTATGCAGCTCGGGCTCGCTACCTCTCCCCCTCCTACTCCGCGTACCCCGCACGATTGCTCTGTCTAGACGTGTCCGTCGAACTACTGTATGAAAAAGTCCTTATACTGTGCTAGTACCTTATCTGCATTGTATGCAGTACCTACAGAGACTAAAAAGTTCAAGTTGCTTAACACTTTGAAGGACAGTGAACGTGTGAACGTCTATAGACGTCATGACAATAAAACATCTATTGTGTCTATGTTACTATCCGACAAAGTGTTAAAAGTACGTAAAATAAATGCAAGATATATGTCGTGGAATCCTGTTTTAAGTGCAGCGGCACTTTTTTTTTTTTTTTTTTTCTTTATAATAATGGACTTAAAAAAAAAAGTGCATCATTGCAATTACAATCTAGCCTCAAGGCTAATGCAGCTGCACTTAAAAAGAAAGAAAGAAAAACAATTTATTTTTACAAACAAATGACGCACAACAAACAAAAATACACATTTGCATAAAGGACATCAAAAACAATAATAGGTAATATCTTGTGTGGCGTACGTCACACGCATGCAAAAAATGGCCACCGCTAAAAGCACAGAAAGTAAACAAAAAAAAGTAAAGACAGGTACTACAGCTGTCATTAGCTCTGCACTGGATGTTAGGAGACGCTGCACTCCGTAGCGGGTCACGAAACATAACCCGATCGCCTTGACCTCGGCTGTATTAGCTTGTGCCCAACGGTGCGTTAAGTTCCAGAAATTTCTTTAAGGAGTATTGTATACATGTACTTGCACCTTGAAATAAAATAAATTAAATAATAAAAAAGTGGTCCTTTTTTGGTCTGCGAATAAACTGTTGAAAGGATTTTGATGAAATACTGTAAAGAGATGAATTCTATGTGAAGATATAAGAGATGCTAGTAAAGTAAAACGTTGAAAATATATATAGACTAGTTGTTGCCCGCGGCTCCGCCCGCGTGGATGTCGGTTATCGCTGCAAAAAGTGTTATTCCAGACCATAATCTATCTCTGTGCTAAATTTCATCCAGATCCGTTCTGTAGTTTTTACGTGAAAGAGTAACAAACATCCATCCATTCTTACAAACTTTCACATTTATAATATGAGTAAGGATTACTTCGCCGAAAATACCGCCGAGGGTTTGGGTTCGATGCCCAAATGAGAATATTTTTGAATCACACAATGTTTGGCACATTGCGTGTTTAAAAAATATTTGTTTCCGTTGTGCATTCCGTTTGTGCATATATTTATGTTTGTAAAACTGCCGAAATAAGGGGTTTGTTTCCTGGTGCGGGAAGGTCCTTTTAGAAAGAATAAGAAAATACAATCTATCTATACATATAATAAAATCGTAACCAAGTCGCGTCTGTACATTGAATTTTTTATTGTTACGCTACTGGCTCCAAGTTTACTTTTATCCTGGATAAATCACTGTCCCATAGGATTATATACGCGGACTAAGCCGCGGGCATAAGCTTCTTGCTAATATAGCGATTTTCCTTTTAATGCTTAATGATCTTATTGATTTTACATTGCTAGTGTAATCAAATTTCTAAGTCAGCACAAAATTATGAAATTATCCGGTATTGGTAGCAATAAAAATTGCTTATGGCTACAAATATGTGGGTCAGTGACTGAGTTGATATCAAGGTTATCCAGCCTACAGATGATTCATCATTTATACTAACAAAGAAATAAAATATCAACCTATTCATCCATATATAATACAAAATACATGACTAATTTGTACCTATAGAACTTATCAGTTTAATCCTTACTAATATTATAAAGGTGAAAGTTTGTTAGAATGGATGGATGGATGGATGTCTGCTACTCTTTCACGTAAAAACTACTGAACGGATCTGGATGAAATTTGGCACAGAGATAGATTATGGTTTGGAATAACACATAGGCTACTTTTTACAGCGATAACCGACATCCACGCGGGCGGGGCCGCGGGCAACAGCTAGTTTTATATATTTTTGAACTAGCTTCCGCCCGCGACTTCGCCCGCGCGTACATTCCTTCGGGAACAGAGTTTTTTCCGGGATAAAAAGTAGCCTTTGTGTTATTGCAGACTATAATCTATCTCTATGCCAAATTTAATCCTGATCCGTTTAGTAGTATTTGTGTGAAAGAGTAACAAACATCTATACATTCTTACGAACTTTCGCGTTTATAATATTAGTCTATTTCTGTGGATGAATCTGTTGATGTAACTCAGAACTCCGTCATTTAGTCGATATGATTTTTTATTTTAATTTTAAAACCTATACTTTCAGATTGGTTCTATTTTATTCATGAAATCTGGTTCTGATTCTGATGATGAGATCCATGAGGAATTGACCGAAGTCCTCAAATATTATAGGCATACATATAGCGATTTTAGTATTTTCTGTAACAAGTCAAACATTTGCACTTAGAAAATATTAATATTATAATATTATTTAGAAGTCCACATATGGGTACCAGAACTACGCAATGATTATGTATTCCTCAGATATATCGAGTAAGGTACCTACTTAAGCGAATTTAAATGTTTCTACTTATTTGATGATGAATGAAGGAAGGTAGGCACCATCATTCCATTATAAGGAAAGTATAAGAACGCCAAAATGTAGCCCCAGGCCAGGCTAGAGCCCAGTTGGTGGTTCTGAGATTTATGACGCGTTCATCCGGAAAAGCTAGTAGGTACAGCATTCAGACCTGATAAGGTACTGTTCTGTACCAGCTTTTTTTATACTACTTGGGTGGTAAACAAGCATACGGCCCGCCTGATGCGTAGCCTATGGACGCTTGCAAAACTACTCATACAATTACAGATACTTGTATCACTTGCGTGTTGCCAACCCATTTTTTTACACCAGGGCTTTAAGATGGGAGTTTCCCTGGGATAGGAATACGTTTCTTTCAAAACGCATCCCTAAATGAGCGATAGAGACCTGTACTCACACACAGGAACACAACTACACCGCTGTGTCTACACACAGCTATTATATTATGGTCTTCTGTAGGGCGGAGGTCCTTCCCCAGTCGGGCTTGCTCGTTAGTATGGTGCCCTATCTCTCTTTAAAGCAGATAAGGTACCAGGGTTATAGGGATTCGTTTTTTTTCAGAAAATACTGAATATATTTTTATGAGGTTTTGTGAGCTTAAACAATTACACTCATTTAATAACCATAGCAAGTATCCTAACAATATTCTATATTAAAAAAAACTAATCCTTATAAAGCAACACTAGTACCACAGTGTAAAGAACCCTTTATTCCTTCTTACAGTGGGCCAACGCCTTTGATGTTTTGCGAAATGCCGCCGCCGACTTGACATAGATAATTGTCGCAGGGTTGTCACATATTTTTTCTTAATTTATTTTATATTTTGTAATGTTAGAATGCGTGTGGGGTACCAGGAAAATAAATAATACAAATATTAATTATTAAATTGGTTAATGAGAAGGCAAAATATGTTTGTGTATTATTTACAAAATGATGAATATGACTAAATGAAAAAATGAGTTTGAGAATATAATTTTTATACATCTTGGATCACTAAATAGATTTCATATTCGTATTCAGCAACCTCATAAACCATAAAAACGATACCCATATTGACTTTTTAAAAATTCGCGTCCGCCATCTTGGATCACCAAATAGATCATATATTTGTTTTCAGCACCCCTAAAAATTACAAAAACGATACCCATATTGACTTTTTTGAAAAATTCGCATCCGCCATCTTGGATCACGAAATAGATGTCATATTCGTTTTCAGCACCCCCAAAAACTACGAAAACGATACCCATATTGACTTCTTCGAAAAATTCGCGTCCGCCATCTTGGATCACAAAATAGATGTCATTTTCGTTTTCAGCACCCCCAAAAACCACGAAAACGATACCCATATTGACTTTTTTGAAAAATTCGCGTTCGCCATCTTGGATCACGAAATGGATGTCATTTTCGTTTTCAGCACCCCCACAAACCACGAAAACGATACCCATATTGACTTTTTTGAAAAATTCGCGTTCGCCATCTTGGATCACGAAATAGATGTCATTTTCGTTTTCAGCACCTCCAAAAACCACGAAAACGATACCCATATTAACTTTTTCGAAAAATTCGCATCCGCCATCTTGCATCACGAAATAAATGTTTTTAAGTCGTCCGCCATTTTGCCGTCTCAGTATTTTTCTCTGAATGAAATTGGTGAAATTATAAATTCTTATTTAAACGAGATGATGACATACAGGTTCTTACAGCACATATTGTGTGTACCATTTTACAAATAAAACGAAAAAGAAATTAATAATTTAACAAAAAAGGTAATTAAAATTGCGTAAACCCTGAACGACTTGTCCCGAGTGAGTGTATGCAGCTCGGGCTCGCTACCTCTCCCCCTCCTACTCCGCGTACCCCGCACGATTGCTCTGTCTAGACGTGTCCGTCGAACTACTGTATGAAAAAGTCCTTATACTGTGCTAGTACCTTATCTGCATTGTATGCAGTACCTACAGAGACTAAAAAGTTCAAGTTGCTTAACACTTTGAAGGACAGTGAACGTGTGAACGTCTATAGACGTCATGACAATAAAACATCTATTGTGTCTATGTTACTATCCGACAAAGTGTTAAAAGTACGTAAAATAAATGCAAGATATATGTCGTGGAATCCTGTTTTAAGTGCAGCTGCATTTAAAAAGAAAGAAAGAAAAACAATTTATTTTTACAAACAAATGACGCACAACTTCACAGAAAGTAAATAAAAAAAAGTAAAGACAAGTACTGCAGCTGTCATTAGCTCTGCACCGGACGTTAGGAACCGCTGCACCATAGAGTATAGTAACTACTAAAAAGGAACGAAACATAACCCGATCGCCTTGACCTCGGCTGTATGGACGAATGCTTGTGCCCAACGGTGCGTTAACTTCCAGAAATTTCTTTAAGGAGTATTGCATACATGTACTTGCACCTTGAAATAAAATATTTTTTTTGATCTGTTAAGCTTTCATGGATAAACTGCGAAAAGGGTTTTGATGAAATACTGTACGGAGATGAATTCTATGGGAAGATATAAGAATTAATAATATTAGAAAATAATTACGTTGAAAATATCCAGATTACTTCTCCGAAAATACCACCGAGAGTTTGGGTTCGATTCCCAAATGAGATCAAACATTGTGTGATACAAAAATATTTGTTTCCGAGTGAGGTTGTACTTTAAATCCGTGCATATTTATGTACGAAATAAGGGGCTTGTTTCCTAGTGCGGGAAGGTCCTTTTAGAAAGAATAAGAAAATACAATACATAATAAGAATATACTACAAGATTTCTTTCATTCGCCTCACGAAGTTTTGCCCCATGTAAAAAAATCCGTATTCGTTCTACATTTTATTCCGTTTTAGCTTAAATCTTAAGAACTGGTACACAGCTCGACTTATAACTACTATAAAATGTGTAACTGTCCCGATCTCCAAACTGTGGAAGCCTGTTAAGTACCTCATTTTTGGTAATGACTAACCTGTTGGTTAGTCATTAGTAATAATATTCGTTGCGGGTCCAAGACAGTAGGTTTAGTTGTCCACGGCACGCACGAGTGTCAAAACTCGGTGCAGGTATCAGTTGGTTACTCCGCTGTTAATCCTGGCTCACAGGAGTCACAGCGGTGGGCATGTGGGTGGGATTGTAACCTGTTGGTCTAGTAGTTATTGACGCTGACTGCAAAGCGCGGATGTCATGGGTTCGATCCCCACATGCGACAGAACTTTGTGTGATTCTTAAACGTTTGTTCCGAGTCGGGGTGTAATTTGTGTCTTTGCATGTTGTCCGCCGCGACACAGACACACACTTCCTTAGTACGGAAATTGCCTTTAAAAAAACAATAATCGTTTAAATCTAAATATAGAAACGAATAAGGAAAATTTAACCAGTAGGATTCTCGCCGGCACACGGCCTTTTCCTTCCTTTTAGTGTATTGTTTTTTGTTTTCTCTTTTTGGGCATATAATAATTGGACATTCTGAACCTGAACGAATCGAACGATTGTGCAGTTTCTTGTACTATTCAGTATTCTGTGATATTTATTTATTTTATTTTTTTAAAAGATAACTCCCGCACTACAGAACAAGCTCTGTGTCGCGGGTACTTTACAAACATACAATTAACGGACACAAATTACACCCAGACTCAGAACAAATCTTTGTGGGCCACACAAAGTTTTGTCCTGTGTGGGAATCGAACCCCTAACCGCGTGCACAGCAGTCGCATACTGCGGCCACTGGACCACCAAGGCAGTCAAAGGTGTAAAGATAGATATTGTTGCTTATACCATCTTGTTAGGGTTGTCCCTTTGTTTGATTTTATGTAATTGAATTCAATTTAACCCAAGCGAAGACCGAGCGGATTGCTAGAAGGTAATATTAATAAGGTAATTACTATCCACTTCGTCAAGCTATGCAAGATTTATTTAAACATACTAGAAATTCTAGTTGAGTGTTTGAATAAACGCATATTAGTATGACTATAGTAGACTTTGGACCTTAGTACATCTATAAAAATAAATAAAATTTGAGTGTCTGTTTGTAATAGGTATTAAAATTATCTCTTTTTACTAAATGAATATAGATGTATACACGATACATATCCTTACTAATATTATAAATGTGAAAGTTTGTGAGAATGGATGGATGGATGTTTGTTACTCTTTCACGTAAAAACTACTGAACGGATCTGGATGAAATTTGGCACAGAGATAGATTATGGTCTGGAATGACACAAAGACTTTTTGCAGCGATAACCGACATCCACGCGGGCGGAGCCGCGGGCAACAGCTAGTACTAAAATATTTTTTCAATTTTTGTCTGTCTGTTTGTTCCGGCTTATCTTCGAAACGGCTGGACCGATTTTGACGGGAATTTCACTGGCAGATAGCTTATAGGCTGGAATAGTGAACAGGCTACCTACTTTTTATCGCGATAACCAACATCCACGCGGACGGAGCCGCGGGCAACAGCTAGTAAGGTTATATTTACTTACGTATAATGTATTTTTGTTAAGTAAACATGATACCTATGTCGTGACGTCATCATTGTTGACTTATTAATTAATTTTACCTTCAGTAGTGACGTAGTGACGGTATCGATTTTCCTTTCGTTGCCTTGACTAATGCGCATTGTTTAGTAAGGTTGTAGATACTTATTGTAAAAGCTTATCAACAATTCACGTCTTTGTTAGCAAATATATGTACTTATTGGCATTCCTATGATATTATAAATGCCATTTATTTACTAAGCGACAGATGTATAGGAATCGAACCCACGACCTCCATAATCTCAAGAATACTTGATTGTGCATAAAGTGTTTAAATAAATAAATAAATAAATACTTCATGACAACACAGGTATTGCATGCGTCTATAGGCTACAGTAACTACTTACCATCAGGCGGACCGTATTTACCACCTAAGAAGCACCAAGGAAAAATAAAGAAATGACCGGGTATTAGGCAATCAAAGTACCTATATTATTATGCAGATCGTTAAAACTTGTGAAAAGAAAGCAATGGCAAGTTGTTGGACAATTGTCGTATAAGGTACCGTAGAGAGACAATGGTATGATGAAAGTAGGTTACCAAGTACCTGCTTATTGGCTGCCTACATAATTATACCATAGGTGCAAGAACTGCACCTTCAAACGCATCAACATGTCACGTGAATCTTAAGCTTTATCTTTATAAACTAAACTCTTTAAGAATAAGCATTGCTATTCACCGTGGCAATTGGCAATGCAGTCTTCAGGACACGTTTCCAGTAGACGTCAATGCGGAGGAATTTTAAGACGCCTTTTAAGTAGTTCCTCCCATTTTTCGTGTATTTTCTATTTTTTTTTATTTTTTAATAAGTGTAGTTGTATTGTATAGTTATATTGTGTATACTGGGTGGAAGGGGAACGCTCTCGGAGCCTGAACAATAATAAAATACTATCTAAACACAAATTAATACTAAACGTCTTTTGGTGATTAGTCCTTTTTTTAAATAAATAAGTAACATAGTAAGTATGATAGACTGAGAAAAGTGGGATATATCGCGATAGGCGCTGCTCGCTGCTGCACCACTGCGCCGACAGCTGAGCGCGAACGTTGACCCCGCCCGCGGCTCATTTTTAACCGACTTCAAAAAGAGGAGGTTATCAATTCGTGTGTTTTTTTTTTTTTTTTTAATGTTTGTTACCGCATATCTCCGTCATTTATGGACCGATTTGAAAAATTCTTTTTTTGTCTGACTGGACATACTTCCAGTTTGGTCCCATTATCATCAAAAGCAAGTTCTGATGATGGGATTCATGAGGAATTGAGGGAACTCTTCAAAAGTTATAGGCACACGTATAGCAATTTCAATATTTTTAACAACTAATCAATCATTTGCATTCAGAAAGTGTAATTTGGTGAAGTAAAACTGATGAAGAAGACCACAGATGGCCATCTGAACTTTTCAATAATAAGTATTTTACTGATGGCGATTAAATAAGTTTCGGTTATTGTTGCTAAGCAACTATTAATAAGAAATAATGACGTAAATGAATTGAGCGCGGATTGCACAGATTAAATATTGCTTTTAATACCTACTTGATCTGTGTTCAGCCCGACGCTCAGTCGATTTTATTCGATTGTAACAAACAAATATTTGAAAATTTTACAACTTGCCGTACTGAAGTCGGTTTTTTTTTGTTAAAATTATTTATTTACGTTACATTACTTTCGTTGAGAAAACACTGATTTTATTGGTTCCACTACTTCTACTGCTGAATTATCGTTTGATTAAACTGTCCAAATGTGTTAGAATGTCAATAAAAAACGTGAAAAAAAAATTGTAAAAAAAATCCTCATTTATTCATTACTAGTTGTTGCCCGCGGCTCCGCCCGCGTGGATGTCGGTTATCGCTGGAAAAAGTAGCCTATGTGTTATTCCAGACCAAAATCTTACTCTGTGCCAAATTTCATCCAGATCCGTTCAGTAGTTTTTTCGTGAAAGAGTAACAAACATCCATCCATCCATTCTTACAAACTTTCACATTTATAATATTAGTAAGGATTTATACATCTATATAGATGTATAAATAATTAATAAATGAGGATTTAAACTAAACTCTGAACTAAAAACCTGAAGGTTCTTTGTTCAGGAACAGTAATAGATTCGAGTAGAGGGTTACCAAGGGTTGTATACAAAAGCAAATAGACAATACATGAGAAATAATAATTTGTGTACAATAAAGAGTTTTCGATCTTACTATTCTGCTTAACAGAACTATAAATAAAATACATAAATAAATTAGAATAAAAGGAAACGGTTTTTCGACTGGAATAGGAAAATATTTCATTCAAAACGCTGACCTAAATGAGTGCTGGAGACCTGTATATATATAATAATTATAATAATCATTTTATTTCAAGATAACTCATAGATCCATATACACATTATAATTATAAAAAACACATGTTTTAGAAAAAGAAAGACATCATGGGTATTTTTTGAATATGCAGTGTCGAATGGCGCTCTTTTTAAATTGCATAAATCGCCGAAAAGCAATGACCTCCGGCTAAAAACACGTGCCAAATGTTATCATCTAAAACACTTTTGCTTTTTTGTTTGCTATTAAAAGTTTAAATGCATTGTACGGTCTTTCATATATATATATATTTCTAATGTAACCACCTTTCGGGTTTTACTTTCAACGTTTTCACATATATCTTTTTCCTGCGTATCCTTACTTACGAGTATATGCCCAAGATCTTCCACAATCGTTTGATTTGTAGAACATAGAAGTGTATTGTTTAGTAATTGTTCACAATGCGTATTGCTCATCGCCACCCGGCCAAATATAACTGTTTGCAATAACAAATAACAGTCATTTGTTTCATAATACGCGGTGCAAGTTCCTTCTAATGTACTTACTAAGTTAGTGTAGTATCTAGTTGATACGAATTGTTTTTATGTTGATGATGATTATTGGTTAAAGAACAAAGTAAAACCTTATAAGATACTTTTATTTTATACTAGGGGTCGCCCGCGACTTCGTCCGCGTGGTAATTTGGAATTTCTCCGATTTTGCAACATATCTCACTACTGCTCCGCTCCTATTGATCATAGCGTGATGTTATATAGCCTATAGCCTTTCTGGATAAATGCACTATTCAACAAAAGAAGATTTTTTCTAATCGAACCACTACTTTCTGAGATTAGCGCGTTCAACCAAACAAACAAACAAACTCTTCAGTTTTATAATATTAGTATAAATAATGATATAGTACATAACTAAGACGAAGCGTGGGCAGGTCTTCACTCCAACAAGGTGAACCGACGACCTGGTAAAGGTTGCGGACAACCGATGGACAAGGTCGACTCAGGATCGAGAGTTGTGGAAATCCTCGAAGGCCAATGTCTAGCAGTGGGCGTCTTTTGGCTGAGATGATGATGATAACTTGGAATGAAATATTCATACGAACAACCAACACTTTAGTGTATTTAAAGCAGGGACTGTCTAGATACTCGTTCAAAAGGGTTATTGAAAGGGTAGGTATTTAAAAATACAGCGCACAATACCTACCGCTTGGCACGGTCGAGGATATTTAAGGGTTCATTACAAGTTCAAGGGTGCTAAACATATCAAATGTTTATATGTTAAAAGACATCCCCATCCGCGGGCGGACCGCAGAAAGCTTTGATCCACGCTGATGCTGCATTTCTCGACAGAAAACCCAAATAATGGATTTTTCGACCAGTAAATTGTTTCTGGAACCTCATTATCCAGTGATAATGAGGTCCATTATGACTGGATAGTGATTTTATTTTAATTAGGAATACCTAGATGCTACAGTCACCATCTAGGTATTCCTAATTAAAATAAAATAAATAATAGTTTATAGTAAAAAGACACAGCGGTGGTGGCCGGGTGGAGTGGTTGTAGCCTAGTGGGAAAGTAACGGATTGCACGCAAGAGGTGCGAGTTCGATCCCGGGTGGCAGTACTAATGTGAATTTCACTTTGTGGAGATTATATGAACTAATCAAATGATTCACCATCTGCTAACGGTGAAGGAAAACATCGTGAGGAAACCCACATGTCTTAGAATAAATTCTAAAGCCATGTCTGATTCACCAACCCGCATTAGGCCAGCGTGTGTGAATTAAGGCCTACACACTCTCTCTCTTCATAGAGGAGAGGAGACCCGTGCCCAGCAGTGGGACATATATGGGTTGCTATTATTATTAATAAAAAGATGTTTCTATACTCTACTTTTTTCTAAATATTTTTTAAATTTGTTATTTACAGATGGGATACGCGCAACTAGAGCAGTCGGGCCACGGTATCCACCTGCGCCAGTTCTCCAGAGCTTTTGTGTTCGAAGACGGCACCGGAGACAAGACGCAGAGGCTTGTGTTTGTGTCCGTGGATGCGGCGATGATGGGACATGGCGTCAGGACAGAGGTAAATTGTGTCTTTGAATTACTAGTCCAGTCTCATTATATACTAGGGGTCGCCCGCGACTTCGTCCGCGTGTTAATTTGGAATATTTTCCCCGATTTGGCAACGTATCTCACTACTACTCCGCTCCTATTGATCATAGCATGATGTTATATAGCCTATAGCCTTCCTGGATAATTGCACTATTTAACAAAAAAAGATTTATTATAATCGAACCAGTTTCTGAGATTAGCGCGTTCATTCAAACAAACAAATAAACTCTTCAGCTTTATAATATTAGTACAGATTTCTTCTTAGTGTTTCGAAGGCACCAGGGTTTTCACTATGGGCATGGCTTGCCTCCATTTCGTTGGACCTAGCAAAGCTGGCAAAACATGGGTGTCATTTACCTCTATCTCTACCTAACTTTTCGGTAAAGACGCGTTGTAAAGGTTATCTCCAACGAAAATGGGGGATCCTCTGACCAGGCTGGTTGATGGTGCGGGCTGCGGTCCAATGGTTCATCGTTGGGAGTTGAATATATACTGAGTCTCTGTGTGTCTAGTACCTAAGGTTTTACGCATGTTTTACGGTTGCCTATTTCTCAGAAAATCTCTTTTTACTATGTTAAACTTCGTTCTGCCTGTATATGGTGTGACTCTCTTTTTCTTTCTCCGACAATTTAACCTTCGTGGTGGCGGAGAGTCCTCGTCGTGTATTTTCTCCATTTAGCCCTTTCCTTGACGTCGTCTTCGAATATACTTATGTCTGTATTATGTCGTTGTTAAGTTATTTGTATATTTTATTATAATATTTCAATTTCAGGTGATCAAACGTCTCAAGAAGCGCTACGGTGATATTTACAGTGAACACAACGTGATCATCAGTGGCACTCACACACACTCCACGCCAGGAGGGTTCCTCATGGACTTCTTGTTCGACCTGCCAATTCTCGGCTTCGTCAAGGAAACTTATGCTGCTTATATTATAGGAATATTTAAGGTGAGTAACTTTTGATTGCACCACAGCTTAGGGTTAGGCTTGTTTGTTGTTGATAGGCATGCGTTTGATTGACACATCATTGTGTCAATCGAGAAGGCTAGATCATTCTAGCCTACAGGGTAATACGCTCACAGTATGGCAAAAACTAAGTTATTTCCTTTACAGAGCCTTAACGAAATGACCGATCGACTGAGGGCTGGCTTGTTTTTCGCATAAAGAATTAGCATTGGCTTTCAATGTGGCAATGCCACTAGAATTTAGGCACATTCCCAGTACACGGTGATGTTAAGGAATATTTCTCTTCGTTTTTGTAATTAAGTTCAAATTTGTATTTTCTATATAGGTAGTGTTAAAATGTATAATATATTTTATAATATAAATATTTTATTATAGAAAAAAAGTGAAACTTAATAAAATGTATGTAGAGAAAAAGTGGCCAATGGAATGCAAGCGAATTTAAGACATTCTTATATTGGCTCTCTCTTGGCAGATTTTAAAGCGGTGCAGCGGTGGTGGCAAAGAAAGTAACCGACTTGACGCAAGAGGTGCGAGTTCAATCCGGGGCAGTACCAATGTAAATTTCACTTTGTGGAGTTTATATGTACTAATCAAATGATTCGCCATCTGCTTACAGTAAAGGAAAACATCGTGAGGAAACCCACATGTCACCAACCTGCATTAGGCCAGCGTGTGTGAATTAAGGCCTAAACCCTATCTCTCTCTTGAAAGAGGAGAGGAGATCCGTGCCCAGCAGTGGGACCACAGAAATATTCTGTGAGTGGGACATAATTATGGTGGCTCTTACGAGATAAGGGCCGTGGTGGATAGGTTCGATTAGATCTGTCCATCTTTGTCTAGGTCCTATAGGCACTGTACGATGCCTTTGTAGTAATTGGTCGATATAATGCTATGCAAACTTTTAAGGCGTTGCTTTTTTATATTTCAGAGTATAGTGATAGCACACAGCAAGATGAAAGATGCTCGGATGGTGTACGGCGAAGCTGAACTATTAGAAGCTAATATTAACCGGTCACCAACGTCATATCTACGAAACCCACCTGAAGAGAGAGCGAAGTAAGAGTACTCTTTGTTTTTATATATAACTAGTTGATGCCCGCGGCTCCGTACACATGGATGTTATCGCGATAAAAAGTACCCTATGTCCTTCTCCATAATACCATCAATCTCCTTGTCAAATTTCACTAAAATGCGGCTGTTTTGTCGTGAAAAGGGAACAAACAAACATTTAAATAAATATATACATACCTACCAATAAAGTTTTTTAGATTTTGCATTTATTTATTATAGACACGCCAACAGTACACATATACAACATTAAAGTAGAATACAGTATTTTATAATGTTTCTTATATGTATACCCATGAGAGGCATGTACAGCTTACTCCAACTAAGTGACATTATTTTATAATACTAGTAGGTATGAATTTTGTCCGCAAATAATCAACCCGACCGTGAATAACCATCTACACGGGATATATTAAAGTGCATAAGTGTCACTTTCACCACACTCTCACACTATCTCACTCACACACAGTAACACAACTACACCATTGTGTGGGTTTGATCTTCTGTAACGTCCTTTCCTAGTCGAAGTGTCTAACTTTTTGTACTGGCTGAGAAGCCGGAACAGAAGAAGAAACATGCATGATGCATAGGCAATATGGGCATGCTTCTCATAGCCAATACAAAAGTCAATGTCAAACTCATTTATAAATTTAGATCAAATACACGATACTTATGAACGTCATAAAAACAAATGCCAGCATACTTTTTTCCTACGGCCAATTCGCTGACTTGGGTTGAAGAATTGGCAAGAAATTCGGGCCACTCTTTTAAATCGCCAGAGTATAACATTTTCAATTTTATATGAGTTACAATATTAGTGTTATCAAAAAGGGACGGAAACCAATATACCATACAAAATTCTTTCTTCTTTTTTTAAAAGACAACTCCCGCACTAGAGAACAAGCTCCGTGTCGCGGGGGACTTTACAAACATACAATTAACGGACACAAATTACACCCAGACTCAGAACAACTCTTTGTGGGTCACACAAAGTTTTGTCCTGTTTGGGAATCGAACCCACAAACTCGTGCACAGCAGGCGCATACTGCGGCCACTGGACCACAAAGGCAATTTAGCTAAAAATATTTGATAAATTAGGAAACAATAAAGAAAAAATTTAGCTTTCCACTGTATGGCAATAAGTTGTTATAAAACCTTTAACAGATTACATTTGAACGATTTCAGGTACAAATACGATGTAGATAAAACCCTGTCCCAAATCCGGTTCGTAACCCCCGAAGACAAGGTCCTGGGTGTGATCAACTGGTTTGCAGTCCACCCTACCAGTATGAACAACACCAACCGGTTGATATCCTCAGATAACGTTGGTTATGCTTCTCTGATGATGGAGAAGGCGTTGAACGGGAACTCTACACTGCCGGGGAAGGTAACGTTTTGCTGATTGATCCATCCATTTTGAGGATGCATCGTTATTTTGATATCTAAAATTTGCAATGATTGGCTCTATGACATGACATGTGTGGTCTCCGGTTTAATGGTTAAGGTGGTCACCCTCGCCATGTACACAGAGACTCTGAGAGGTTCGATTTCTCCAAGGCACCCATAAAAGTTTGTTCCGGCTCATGTCAGTGAGACATGTGTTCTTCAGAGTGAGAGTTGTCTTTAAAAACCAAAGAAATGCTTTCCAAGGTTTACAAAATAAAGACAACTCTTGAAGTTAGTAGATAGTCCCTGTATAGTGAAAGGCTTTTAAACACATCAGTTTAGATCAGTGAATTGCTGGCCACACCCTGTCTTCCATGGACCTACAAAGAAAAAGAACTAAAACTCAAACTGCTATTAGTATAACCTGCTGAACAAAATTATAATCATCAATTTCCAGGGTAATGTAGTTTGCGCTTTTGCGTCTACAAACTTGGGAGACGTATCACCGAACACTCGAGGACCTCACTGTGAGTTCTCCGGCAACGTCTGTGACCAGGAGAAGCTCTTGTGTAAGCTTCCTAAGGAGAAGTGCTTTGCCTCAGGACCTGGGAGGGACATGTTTGACAGCACCCGGATTATTGCCACGAAGATGTTTCAGACTGCCATGGTGAGGAATTAATTAGTATCTACCTACGCAGTAAATTCTTGTAGGATATAAAAATTCTTTTAATGGTTTCGTTGTTGCAATGCGCCGCGTTTTTGAGTTTTTGGTATTCGTGGCTGCAGCAAACTGGGGAGAACTTTTAAGTTAATTTTTATCAAATTATTATAAGAAATCATAAGTAAAAGGATCGGCAACACGAAAGCGATACCTTTGATACTGCAAGCGTCTAGGTCCTCCTTAGGAAAACGTGAGTGATTGCTGAAGACTTGTACTTATTTGGCTGTAGCCTTTTATAACGTCCTTCCCCAGTCGGGCTTGCTCGCTAGTAGGGTGCCCTAGTTATTCGTGACTAGATGAATATACATATATACAAACAAAGATTTGTCTTCACCACATTCGTGTAAAAATGTAATAAATCATAACGCCCTGCGCTTAGATACCTTCAATTTCATTCAAGTTTATAGTATCTTTTCATTCCTAAACTAGCCCGCCCCAGCTTCGCACTGGTGGTATTCTATTATATAATAATGTTTTTGTCAGTAAAATATAGCCTATTACACTCACAAAAATATCGTGGATTTCTATTGGTAAAAGATTTTTCAAAAATCACTTCAGTACAACCAGAGATTACCCCCTACAACGTCACAAACTCACAAACCTTACCTCTTTATAATACCTTATCTCTCTTGATAGAGGATACCCGTACCCAGCTGTGGGACATATATAGGTTGCTGTTATTATTATAATAGATATTTAGTAGGTACCTATTGATAATTTTGGTTATTTACAGAAACTTCTGAACGAACACGGTGAAGATCTGACAGGTCCTATTGGTATAGTACACCAGTATGTCAAGATGCCTGCCGAGGTGGTGTCAGCTTACGATCCAATCACGGAGACCTTTAATGATGTGAGTTTTTTATTACAATTATTTTTTTTTCTTTTAAATTCAACTGCCCCACTCTTTCATCAGTGTTAGTTCCGAGTTTGGGTTTCATTTGTGTCTGTGAATTCTTTCTTTTTTTTCAAAAAGGCATCCCCCGCACAAGGGAACGAGCCCTGTGTCGCGGAGGACTTTACAAACATAACATGTTTAACAGTAACAGACAGAAAGTACACTCACTCGGGACAATCATTTATTGATCACACAATTTTTTGTCCCGTGTGAGGATCGAATCCACACCACGACGCGCAGTGGTAAATGGTGAGGTAACCACTTAAGCCAGACGTTTGTATCTTGTACTTCAGAGCGTCAAAGTCCAGGGTTGTCTCCCAGCGATGGGCTACAGTTTCGCGGCAGGTACTACAGACGGTCCGGGCGCGTTCGACTTCAAGCAAGGCACCACCTCTTCCAACCCGCTGTGGAACGCCGTCAGGGACTTCATCGCTGAGCCAACAACGGAAGACGTGAACTGCCAGGCACCGAAACCTATACTTCTAGCCACCGGGAGAGTAAGTACAAATATTATAAGCAAGCCCGACTGGGGAAGAACCTACACCTTACAGAACACCACAGCCAAATAACTACATAGCGATGTACCGAACCGGAGGTATCACTTGCATTTTTCCTATCTACCTTTTTATAAACCAGGGCTTTAAGATGGAATATTCCTGCGATAGAAGACGTTTCTCTTAAAACGCACTCCTAGATTATTGACAAATTCTCGCAAATTTAATTTGAGCGGGAAATAGTATAAAGCAGACCGCGAACGCGTCTAGATAAATAAAAAAAAAAGTCACGTTATTAAAGCAAAGAGGCGATATATGCATGTACAGATGTACATATTATAGCAGACCGCGAACGCGTCTAGATAAATAAAAAAAAAAGTCACGTTATTAAAGCAAAGAGGCGATATATGCATGTACAGATGTACATATTATAGCAGACCGCGAACGCGTCTAGATAAATAAAAAAAAAAGTCACGTTATTAAAGCAAAGAGGCGATATATGCATGTACAGATGTACATATTATAGCAGACCGCGAACGCGTCTAGATATTTTAAAAAACATTTATTGCTATTAAATTTATAAGAACTGTTTTGCCTAGTGTTTTCACTTCTGTCGGCACTCCCGGAGTTTAATTTATATAGCGTTTTATATAAGTTAGTTAGTTAAAAAAAACGCTTTAATATATTTAATAATTTTTCTTTTAAAATTATATATATCTTTGGAGGCATCAGAAATGGGGTTAAATGCTTTCCAGCATAAGAGAACATGCTATATAATTTTTCTAATTGTGCAGCTGTCAATGTCAAAATATTGCCATGTTGGCTGCATTGGAACAAAATTTCAATGATAATTATAATCATTTTGATTGATAGTTATGTATAGTAATGTGAATAAAATCCATTTTTATAATAACAAAGAGGTGTGGATACTCAAATAGTGCAGACGACACGAAAGCACAGACCGTACTGACAAGGACAGGTAGAAAGGGAAGCGGGAGGGGGAATACAATCATGCCAACCTAACGATTTTGACAGTTCCAAGTGCACAGTTAGAAAAATACAGATTTAATACAGCAATTACTATTTTTATATGTATATATTTTCTTTATTTATTTAGGCTCTCAATACACATTACAAGCAATTCAGAAATGTAACAATCTAACAATATCGACTATGAACTAGCTTGGAACGTACATTTTGTGCGCTCAGCAAACTTAGCATTCATGATATAAATATTTAACAATTAGTAAATAAATATATCACTTAATTAACCTTACTACTTACGGTCAAAACTGTAATTGAGATGGAGGATATCTTTTAATGATTTTACAAATGATGTTAATTTTATAAATATGTCTAACTCATTGTTAGCACTAACCAGCTCATTATACTGTCTACACATTCTGGTTAGTGGATTAAAGTATGATGTGTTGTTGATATATGTGCGTAAAGCAAACACATTAACGTGGTTTGATCTACGGGCACTGCATTTTATATAAAAAATGATCTGTTTCCAGGCCAAATTCCCATACGAGTGGCAGCCAAATGTGGTCTCCTGTTCAGTGGCACGTATCGGAGGTTTGTTCCTGGCGGCAGTACCTGGGGAGTTCACCACCATGTCTGGTCGAAGACTCAGGAACATCATCGCGAAGACCGCGCCTGATGCTAAAAGAGTCGTCTTAGCTGGCCTGTCCAATATTTATTCAGATTATATTACTACGTTTGAAGAATATCAAGTAAGCGTTTTCTTAGTTTTGTTACTGACAGAATTTTATACAATTTCTTTTTTATAATTTACTCATTATAAAATATTATTCTTGGATTAGTAAAATACCGAAATATCCCATTAAAAGAGAAAGAATAAAAAATGAAAGCTCACAATGTTATAAGTAACTATTCTAATTTCATTGTAAAAAAAATCCTGCATAATTTTGTTCTATAATGGGGTTCAAGAATAGGTTTGTACATTTAACAATACCCATTTCAGTTATATTTGCCGTTATATTCCAAACAATTGACTGCCTTGGTAGTCTAGTAGTCGCAGTATGCGCCTGCTGTGCACGAGGTTGTGGTTTCGATTCCCACACAGGACAAAACTTTGTGTCCCACAAAGAGTTGTTCAGAGTCTGGGTGTAATTTGTGTCCGTTAATTATATGTTTGTAAAGTCCCCCGCGATACAGAGCTTGTTCTCTAGTGCGGGATTTGCCTTTATAAAACAAAAATAATATGATAAAAATGATTAAACAATTTGATTATCGGTTTCACCATTCAAATTAACTTTGAATCTTTTTAGTTTTAAATAATTATTTACTCTATTTTTGTATAAAGGCACAAAGATACGAAGCAGCTTCGACAATCTTCGGGCCGCACACGCTCGAGATTTATCTGAACAAATACGTCGAGTTGACTGAAGCGTTGATTTCGGTAAGTAACTATATATTCGTAAAGTGATCTTTCTAAGAATTTCCTTTTGCAATATAAATAAATTGTTTCGTCGGGACTGAGTGGAAGGAAAACGGTCTCGAAAATAGTGCTAGTGATTCCTTACATAAGTAATGTGTGCAGTCTCCGATTGCGGTGGAGTAATTGTTGGAAAAATAAACTAAAATTAGCAAAAACATTACTTCATCATCTCAATCCATAATCGTCCCACTACTGGGCACAGGTTTCCTCCATACACTTGGAGTGATACTAGCCTACTATAACACGCTGGTCAGACGGGTTGGTATAGGGATTTGTTTCGAATTTTCCTTCTCTTGCAGCGGATATTGTCTGCCTGACTTACTCCCTTAGTCGTCTCTTATGACACCCTCGTAATGGAACAGGGTGGTGACATTAAATTTGTATTCTTAATCCGTCACCACACGGAAACATTACTTACTTTCATTTAATAACAATGATTTAAATCACATTTTGGTCTTAAAAGCAACGAAGACGCTGATAGATTAGCATATAGTTTTGTAGCATCTATGAGCCTTTTTACGCAGAAATTTTCACATCACCAACTTCTGTCATCATCATCTCAGCCCAAAGATATTCACTGCTGAACATAGGCCTCCACCAAGGATTACCACAACTGTCGATCCTGAGCTGACCTTGTCCATCGGTTGCCCGCAACCTTTACCAGGTCGTCGCGTCGGTCCAACTTCTGTATTTCATAATAAATTTGTGTTCAGGTGTGAATTATGGTTTGGTACTTTTTTTCAGGGAAAAACAGTAGCGCCAGGTCCAGATCCTCCAGACCTAAGCACTCAGCTGATCTCGCTGATACCTCCTGTGCTGTGGGACTCAACGCACTGGGGTCACGAGTTCGGTGACTGTTTGCTGCAACCGCAGAAACACTACAGCTACGGAGATATTGTTACTGCACATTTTGTTAGTACCATTCGTTTTGAAAGAAAGAAATTTATTTATTTACTAGGGATCGCCCGCGTCTTCGTCCGCGTGGTAATTTGAAATATTTTTCCCGATTTTGCAACATATCTCACTAGGTACTGCTCCTTTCCTATTGATCATAGCGTAATGTTATACATATAGCCTATAAGCCTTCCTTGATAAATGCACTATTCAACAAAAAAAGATTTTTTCTAATCAAACCAGCACTTTCTGAGATTAGCATGTTTAACCAAACAAACAAACTCATCAGCTTTATAATATTAGTATATATTTATTGAATAGGCTAACAACTTATAACATGATCATGAACATTTTCGACACTCTAGAACTTTCACTCTAGACATTTCTGCCTCAATGGCCATCAGTACTGCGAGCTATGTGCCTGGCCTATTATAATAATAATTATAATATTTTGGGACAACTCACACGCCGCCATCTGATCCCAAACTAGGCATAGCCTGTACTATGGTAACCAGACAACTGATAAACATACTTATATATTTCTAAATAGATACATATTATAGATTAATTACACCTAGACACAGAACAAACAATTGTGCCATCACACAAATATTTGGCCTGGGTGGGAATCGAACCCACAACCTCCGGCGTAGCAGTCAAAGTCACTAACCACTAGACCAACAGGCCAGTCCATTGCCACTTAATAGAGGCAATTCTTCGAGCTAAGTCGGCTACTTTGGTTTTCCTACAATTGAAGATAATTTTAATATAAATAATGGTTATTATTGTTGTTGTAATCAGGTATCCGGCCACCCTCGCAACAGCATCCGCCACGGACGATGGTACATGGTGGTGGAACGGTTGGAGTCTGAAGAAGATGATGCCTGGACTATCATAGCCACTGACGGTGATTGGGAGACTAAGTAAGTAGACCTTGTCTAAGCTCAAATGACGCACTCCACTCTCGCATTTACGTATACAATCAAATATAAAGTTAAACTAAAAATTAATTACTGCCTTGGTGGTCCAGTGGTCGCAGTATGTGCCTGCTGTGCACGAGGTTGTGGGTTCGATTCCCACACAGGACAAAACTTTGTGCGGCCCACAAAGAGTTGTTCTAAGTCTGGATGTAATTTGTGTCCGTTAATTGTATGTTTGTAAAGTCCCCCGCTACACAGAGCTTGTTCTCTAGTGCGGGAGTTGTCTTATTTAAAAAAAAACACATTTATTTTACAAAGTAACACTTATAAAAACTATAAATTATAAATAAGCCAGAACGATGATGTCAGCTAAATTTTCCTACGGCTAGTTCGCTGACGTGGAGCCATAAGAAGAACTGGCAAGAAATTTAGCCTGGTGTAAAAAAAAGGCTCGGCAACACGCAAGTGATGCCTGTGGCATTACAAGCGGCAATAGACTACGGTAACTGCTTACCATCAGGCAGGCCATAATAGTATAAAAAAGGTGTTTAATCCTAAAATAACATAGAAGATCAGACATAAAATTAATTTAAAATAGAAAATATATAATGTCAATTTATTTTACTACAAATTCTAAGACTGATTCTGTAACCAAATTTAGTTTTATTTCTTACTCCCTTTGTCATTTTAGAGGTTCAACACCTCGGCCGTAGAGGGTTGCCAGAAGAGCCTTTTATTATATAAGAGTTTGTTTGTAAATTTTCAAATATTATAAACAAAAGAAAATACGTTATTTGCTCCCTCTATTATGAAAGATTTTCGAAGGTATGATGACGGAGTCAGGGGTTGAACAGTGGAAGAATTAAAATAGAACCTTATAAAAATGTCTTTTTTTTAGGTTCACCTGGGTTCGTGAATCCAAGGTAATGGGGACAAGTCATGTAGAACTTGAGTGGGAGATCCCTGTCGGTACTCCTAAGGGTACCTACAGACTACACCATTTCGGCAACTACAAGTACGTTCTTGGAGGAATATATCCTTATCATGGGTTTACGGACAGTTTCCAAGTGTCATAGATGACGGATGGATGCCGAACCAAAGGACTTTAGCCTTGAAAATCTGCCCACAGGAATGGGCAGTTAGAGGTTGGATTATCTTTATAGAAAATACATCAGCCCCTTTATACAAGTGGCATAATCGGTAGTCGAATCGAAAATTCAAAAAAGCAAACGTAAGTTTACGATAAAATGTCGTAAACTTACGTCAAATCCAGATTTTTCGATTCGTCTACTGTTTTTGCTACTTGTCTAGAGGGTCAGTGATGTTTTTTCGATTAGTGATGTGAAGTAGACTGATAAAGTTTTTATGGACAGTGAGTTCCGAAGGTGATGAAGAAAATTCTTGGAACAAATTATTATCAGCTAGGCTGTGTTTTTTATACGTAATTAATCGGACGTTAGATCTTTAATGTCACGCATGTATGCTTATTTTTCTTCTCTTTTATTTAGGACTGACTGCTAAGCTTAAGGTCGTGGGTTCGATTCCCACCCATGACAAATCATTTCGTGATGAGCACGATTGTATGTTCTGTGTCTGGGTGTCAATTATCTATATTATGTATGTATTTAGAAATATATAAGTATGTTTATCAGTTGTCTGATTACCATAGTAAAGGCTCTGCTTCGTTTGGGATCAGATGGCGATGAGTTGTCAGAAAATATTATTTTTGCCAACAGGGGAGATATGGACTAATTCTGCCAGTTGAATTTTTTTTTTGCCTTTGTATCTGAGGCTGAGTTTTGACTTTGTTTTGCAAAATTTTAACTGAGCACTTACCATATAAAATTTTAATATTATGTCAGAATTCCAATGAAGATTGAAAATGTTTAATTTCCAAAACCAAATTGGATTGTATTTCATATATTTTTTAGCATATTTTTTATAGATATGTGATCTGTATTATAAGTACTTATTATGTAAGTATCACTGTATTGTGTATGTACCTATAGTAATTCTACACGATGTCGTTAATACTATTTAGAATCGATCTTGCGCTTAGAAAGTTAATTTTATTTACATCCTAGTCACGCAAATATGTATTGGGTGAATAAGTTAAGCGCGGTGCGTGCGGATATTGCTTGATACCCAGTGGGGCAGATAACGATATATCAAAATCTATGTAATCAGCTCCTCTAGACAAGTGGCATAAACCGTAGTCGAAACGAAAAGTCAAAAAAGGAAAGGTATGAGATTTGACGTAAGTTTACGCCAATATATCGTATATTTACGTCAAATCCTATACATTTATATATATTGCTTTTTTGACTTTTCGATTCTACTACGGCTTATGCTACTTGTCTAGAGGGGCAGGCACGTCGATGAAATATGCCAAACAAGACGTCAGCCATAATCTTATTAATATCAAATTTTAAGGAACTCTCATAATTGGTATATAGTAGCAAACTATTGAAGCCCCCGCAATAAAGAGTTATAGAATAGTTCGCGGTATTCCATTAAGCCGACGTAGCTTTAAAACCACCAAACTTTTCGAAGTCAACATATATCTATCTCTTCTACTCTAGTTCGTTAACACGGGGACTTAGACAACAGGACAGAGAAAGTGATAACTTGCATTGACAAGTACGGTGTTGCAAAGAAAAAACAAAAAAAGAACAAACATTAAAATATTAAACGTATATTCCCATTCTATAGTATTTTAATGTGTTATGGGTAAATATAATGTAATGCAGAAAAAATATTTCAAGTAATATTTACTACTTATGCCTGTATACATTGTGTAATAAAAAAATATTTGTAAATGTTACTTTTGTCAATTAATTTTAACTATAATAAGTTATTTAAATCCAAAACCAAAGTGAAATGTTAAGTAACTATCTACGAGAGATAGCAGTTTTCAATGACAGTGCTGATTTAGCACTGCTAGCGCCCTGGGCGAAGATCTACGGTTCGCCCATATAAGTCTCTGGCATAATTTGCCGATTTTCGAAGCACGGCGAGACAGCGATGTTCTGCCCCTCTAGACAAGTGGCATAAACGGTAGTCGAACCTAAAAGTCAAAAAATCTAATGTATGGGATTTGACGTTAGTTTACGATATAATGTCGAAAACTTACGTCAAATCCCATACATTTGCTTTTTTGACTTATCAATTCGATTATCGCTTATGCCACTTGTCTAGAGGGGCAGATAAAATACCACTAAGAACCGCCACATATATACGGTCTTAATCTGAACAAATACCATACGATAGGTACGAATGGACTAAAATAATTTCGTACGTAAACAAGTTGTAATCTACCCACAAAATCTGTACAAACTGCCTAGGCAGTTCTTATTTTGCCCACCCTAAGGGTTGTACCCTTAAATTTAGTCTAAGTTATACATATAAATTATAATTATGCCTGTGTATATAAATTTTATAAGATGTGATAATTAAGTAAAATATATAATACCTACTTAAATTGTTTGTTTTTATTTTATACTGGCCACCCGTCCTGGCTACGCACGGGTGGTATTTCCCAGGGTTGTCAATAAAATATAGCCTATGACACTCACAAATAACGTGGCTTACTATTGGGAAAATAATTTTCAAAATCGGTTCAGTAGATACAGAGATTAACCCTGCAAAGTCAGGAATACACAAACTGTATACATACTACTGTATAGACTAGCAATCCGCCTTCTCTTCGCTTCGGATTTATTTAAATTTCTCTGTTATTATAATATGCTTGTATTATACATATAAACCTTCCGGAAGAAATTTTCTAAAGGTTAGTGAAAACTGCATCAAAATCGGTTGGTTGGTTTAGAAGATCTAAGCGTCCAGAAAACGAGAAGGACTCAAAAAATCTCAAAACTCAAAATTCATTTATTCATTTAGGTTACAAGGTAACACTTATGAAGGTCATAAATTATGAATAAACCAGAAAGATGATGTCAGCAAAATTTTCCTACGGCTAGTTCGCTGACGTGGAGCCTTGAGAAGAACTAGCAAGAAACTCAGGCCACTCTTTTTAATCGCCAGATAGTTACAATCTTTTGTAAAATACAAGTATGATAGCATGCAAGCTGATGCAGACAAAACACGATACTAACTATATTGATAAAATAAGGTAATCGTACTTAGTACTGGTCGTGCGAGAAAAAAAAAAAAAGTATGATGTTAAAGTCTGCTTCAATTTACATATTGCTATTAAAGAATAAGGCAATATGTGAATAGTGACAATTTATATTGTAAAATTTAACGTATTGCTACTAAAGAAATAAACAAAGAAAAAAAGAAAAAGTACAGAATTATCACTAGAATTCACAATGTGCCTCACGTCACAAATAAGAACTTATGTACTAAGCTGATTTATTGTAAATTAAACAAACAACTATATAATGCAACTAATTCCAAGACTTTTTATCGTTCAAATAATCATTTATTGTATAATAGCCCTTCCCTATGAGATGATTTTTAACAGTAGGTTTAAATTTGTGTAAGGGCAAATTCATTATCTCTTTCGGTAATTTGTTAAAAAAACGTATACCGAGTCCTACAAATGAATTATGCACTTTGTGTAAACGATGGTACGTGCCAACTAACTTATGTTTATTTCTGGTATTTACTGAATGAATATCACTGTTCTTACTAGGGTCATTGCGCCAGTTAGCGACCAGTTAGCTGGGTTGCCCACTTTAGATGAGTATAAGAAAATGTAATTTACACGCAACATAGTATGTCTTGGTGTAAATTAGTCCCAAGTATAGTCTAGTTTAGATATAAAACATAAAATATAATACTTTTAGCCATGAAATATTATAAAATGCTGAAAAAGTGAAAATATAGCCAAAACGTCGGTTTACGGCCACTTTAGGCTGTTTACGACCACCAGTGTGCTAGTTTGCGACCACTATATTTATCTTTGACTTCATAACAAACTCTATGATTTTAATATTAAAAATATGCCAGTAAAACAATTAAAATGGTTTTTTAATTTGTTCTGTTAATAAAGTATAATTACAGAAATAATAATTGTTAACAAAAACAATATTTATTTATTTTTTATTAGGCATATCAGTAACAATAATCAACTTCAGTAATTTTAATGATGTGGTGTAAGGTTTTGTCTTAATTTTTGCTCTTTTTATAAGTATTAAAAAATATCAATTTTACATTTAGAAGCAAACTTATCTCACATGACACTCAAGAACAGGTAGACCGACGACCTAGTAAAGGTTGCGGCCAACCGATGGACAAGGTCAGCTCAGGGCCGAGTGCTGTGGAAATACTTAGGGAGGACTATGTCCAGAAGAGGATGTCTTTTGGCTAAGATTGATACATGGATCGACAAGACCAATGGCATATGTGACTTGTTAGCATCTATCGGCAGTAATACGGGTTTATACAGTTGCGTGTCGGATAATCTAGCTCTTGCTTTATTTGTTCCTTCGACTGCGCGGCATGATAACTCAGGATGGCGCTTTAGGAAGTTTAAGTACCAGGTTTGTCCCGGACGATGTTCTTCGTGCCATGGTCTTTAAGAATTTTCTGGACTGTCTAACAGCTTCTGTTTCTTAACCAGGAAACCACTCTTTAACCTGCTTTTCACCCTTTTACCAAGTTACAGGATCTGGGTCCCTATCTCGATAGTATCACATCTCTTCTCAGTAAGCCGATCTCGAATTGTGGTTCGAGGGATCTGATACACAGTCTACAAGTTTCTCTTATTACCTTCCCTTCCTTTCGAATATCATTATGAGCTTTTTTCAAGGCTTCTTCAGTGTACTGATAAAATATTATTTTGTCTGCCTAATTCTAATGCTGTAAATGTAAAAGTAATAAACTTTTAATATTCGACAGATTGCTTGCTAAAATAATTATTAAATGGACATTAAAAAATCCAACCAAATTAATAATAATAATAAATAATAATAAAAACCATTTATTTTCTCACAACAAAGATTCTTACATTTGCATTATAATGAAGTAGGTACAGAGTGAGAGAAATAGACATAATGACAGAAATTTCAAAACCAAAAATCAAAATCTCTTAAAACTTTGTGAGAGACTGGTGCATGTTGTAGATTTATTACTAAATCTGTGTTACATGTCACCAGGCCCCTCTCGCGGTATACAAGATAGTGAAAGTTAATTTGGGCAGTTATTGACAGCCATTTGTACTTACATAGAAAAAACATTTTTAAGTTACAGCTAAGTTACTTAGTTACTAACAGGAATACAGATAAATAATGACAAGATGAGAGACTTGTAATGAGAAACAATATGAATTAAAATAAAATAAAGTAAAGTAAAGAAGGAGATAATGATGAGATAACAGTATGCGTGTTGACGGAAAGTGAGTGTGCAATGAGAGTGTGTGAGTGCGGATGTGGATGTGAGTATGGTAAATGATAGGTGAGCGCGTGAAGTTGTGTGTTGTAAGTGTTAAAGCTAAGGAGTTATGGGATCTATTATTTAAGCGGTATGAGAAGGTTCTCTGTTTCTTGGTAGTCTAGCGTCTTAAGATGATTAGATACAGTGATCTTGCAGCGTGATTTGAGTAGTGGGTAAATGTTTAATTTGTTATTTAACTTATTATATAAAAAAGGTCCAAGGAAACAGATAAATTTATGGGACATTGCAGACTTGAAGGACAGTGTTTGGCAAACCTTGCCCTTTCGTCGTTTGTCACTATTAAGTCTAGGGATATAATTGAGTGAGGAATGCGTTTTTAATGTTATGCGTAACACAAACGTTTGTCGTACAGTAAGTACATCCCAGTCTCTATAGAGTTTCGAGGTTGGGTACCGAAAGGGTAGTCCAGCGGCAACCTTGAGGATCGCCCGCTGGGCCCTCTCCACTTCGATTAGGTGTGTTTTTGCTGCACCACCCCAAGAGGTTATGCAGTATTCAACCAAGGACTGACATAGCGCAAGATAAATCATCCTGATGACTTCCCTATCTGCTGAATGCCTCATTGTTTTAAAAATGTATATAAGTTTTCGTAGTCGGGTCACCAGGATCTCTATATGTGATTTGAAGGTCAGCGTTTGATCTATGGTTATACCTAGGTACCTCAAGCTATGTACTCTTTGCAAGCTAGGACAAGAGCAAGCCACGGGGGAGTGCAGGCAGTCGTGTGCTATTATGCCTAGCGATAAATGCGGTAGCAGGTTGGTTCTGTAAGCAAATACCATATATTTGGTTTTACTCACATTTAGGGTAAGCACATTAAATTTAAGCCATTCGATAATTCTATTGAAGCCATTTTGGGCAATGTCAAATAGCTCCTCCCAGCTATTACCTGTGAACAGGACAGCAGTGTCATCAGCAAAGGTGACTATCTTGGCTTGGTGCAGTTGTAGTTGGCACAGTCCGTTGATGTATATCAGGAACAGCGTAGGGCCGATCACGCTGCCCTGAGGTACACCATATTCCACCATTAGGTCGTCACTTATTTGGTCATTGATTTTAACTTTCTGAATTCTGTCTGTTAGATAGTCCTCGAAAAGGTTGAGGGGTGTACCTCTTACTCCGATGCAGCTGAGTTTCGTCAGGAGGAGGGGAATTGAGACTGTATCAAAAGCTTTTTTGATATCAAGGAATACTGCCATCGACTTCCTGCCACTGTCTAAGTTATCCACAGTCTGACTCAGCAGCTCGTGGACAGCATCGCTGGTAGATTTTCCACGTCTAAAGCCGTACTGCGATGGTGAAAGTAGGTTGTTCTTCTCTAAAAAGTTGACCAGCCGGGTATTTATAATGCGTTCCAGAATCTTGGACAGGGCAGGCAGAATCGATATGGGGCGGTAGTTATCGACACAACTCTTTTCTCCTCCCTTGTATATTGGCTTGATAACCGCGATTTTAAAACACCTAGGAAAGATACCAGTCTCCAACGAAAGGTTACAAATATGCGTAATGGGTGGAGTGAGGACATGAGCGTATTTTTTTATAATTTTTGTGGAAATTAGGTCAATTCCTACTGCACATCGATCCTTTAGGCCGTGTATGAGAGTAAGCACCTCTCTTTCGTCTGTGGGTAGCATGGCCAATGAGTTGAGGGTGGCAGTAGCGGGGATGTAATTTGCATTAATTCTGTTAGATGTAGATAACAATGTTTTTTCGGCTATTTTCTTGCCTATACCAGTAAAGAACGAATTAACCCTGTTGATGTCCGTTGCCGGGTTACTGTCTCCCAAGAGGCAGTTCGAGTGGTCAACGATTTTATTGGTACCACTAATCTTTTTGATTGCCTCCCAGAGTTGCCGTTTGTTGTGTTTAGCATTCTCAATCTCCCGCCTCTCATAGCTCCTTTTAGCTTTTTTGGTTATTTGGTTGCAGAAATTACGATAACGTCTGTACGTGAGCTTTACAATCTCGTTTTCCGGGTCGCGTTTAGTTTTTCTGTATAGTTTATCCCTATTTCTCATACAACGCAATAATCCTTTAGTGATCCAAGGTTTGGAGTTTCTTTGCCTGTTGGGAATTCGCACAGTCCGCGTATTATTTATAGTAGCGGTAGACAGGACTGAAACAAACAAATCAGCCGCATCATTGGCGTCATCGCAGTTCAACACTGGTTGGAAATCAGTATTGTATATAGTGTCATCGAGACTCTCAAAATTAACCCTAGAAGCAGTGGTGTTGCGATGTACATAATAAATTCAAAAAACACCCTTGTTTCTCTCTTACTAAATGATGGTGGCCGCAAACTGATGTCTATATTTCAATTATGTGGGTTAACGGCCACCTATATAGCACTTGTTTGTAGGTCAATTAAACAAACTTTCTTCAAAGACACTGGTGGTCGCTTACTAAAGATTTGTATGTTAACACTTTGACAACGCTACACCCTGAATTGTTATAGTCCTGTATAAATATTAAGGTCATACTAAGCAAAACAAAATAATGCTGTATGTGTCAGATTGCGACCATGTGGCCGCAATTTGACGTTTTTAAAAAATTAGCACTTCGGTTACCGACCACTAAATATTAGTTTAATAATAAGTATAAAAATAATAAAATACAATTAAATAATGACAACAACTTAACAATTGAACTAATTAAACATCTATCTTGTGTATACGACATGAAATAAGTAATGAAACTTACATTTGAGCACCGCGCGTCGTGTTATTTTTTTCTTAAATCACTACACAATCGCTCACTGCTGAATTATCATGCGCTTTGAGTAATTTTTCTTCGGCGTTGGGTTAAACCATTTATTTCAAACTGCATAAATTCTTCTTTAACAATAATTTAAAAAACGCGTAAGATTTTTTATTTATTTATGTTACCTCTAGAAATGTTATTATCATGATTTAATAAATGTAGTCCGTCAAATGGCCGGTTACTGAAGCTGGCCGGAAAACTGGCGCAATGACCCTATATAGATCAATATTCTGTTTAACAAACATAATATTTGCAAATATATATTGAGATGCAACTGTTAAAATACCTATTTCTTTAAAACGTTCTCTAAGAGAAACTCGTGAGCCTAGGTTGTAAATTGAGCGTACAGCTCGTTTCTGAATTAAGAAAATAGTTTCAATATCAGCAGCCTTGCCCCACAGCAATATGCCGTAGGACATGACGCTGTGAAAATAACTAAAATAAACTAATCTAGCTGTATCTACATCAGTAAGTTGTCTTACTTTACTAACTGCAAAAACCGCAGAGCTAAGCTTACCTGCGAGGCATGATATATGGGCTCCCCACTGAAGTTTACGATCTAAAGTTAAACCCAAAAAAACTGTAGACTCAACAAGTGAAATAGCTTCATTATTAAGACTTAAATTAGTGGTAACACTTCTTACGTTAGGCATGGTAAATTTAATGCATTAAGTTTTTTTTGAATTTAACAGTAGATTATTTGATGTGAACCAGTCCAGGACTTGTGCGAGAGAACCATTTACAACATCAAAGTTACTTTCTTTACGGTCAATTTTGAAGAGAAGTGATGTATCATCTGCAAATAGCACTATGTCGCACAAATCCTGTCCTGACTTTGTTTTATACTATGACAATATAAGTAGGTACTTTTCGTTTGACGACAAACTGCCTTATAATGATAAAGCTATCGTCTCGACCCAGTGGGGCAGATAACAATGTGAAAGTTTGTAAGAATGGATGGATGGATGGATGTTTGTTACTCTTTCACGTAAGAACTACTGAACGGATCTGGTTGAAATTTGGCACAGATATAGATTATGGTCTGGAATAACACATAGGCTACTTTGCAGCGATAACCGTAATCCACACGGGCGGAGCCGCGGGCAACAGCTAGTATAATGATAAAGCTATCATCTCGACCCAGTGGGGCAGATAACAATATATCAAAATGTATGTGATCAGGCACGTCGATGAAATATGCCAAATAAGACGTCAGATATAATCCTACTAATATTACAGTCTAAGGAACTCTTCAATTCTTTATTGTACACAATAACATATAGAAACATATACAATTAAATATAACATGTACAAAGGCGAGCTTATTTTACTCAAAAATTTAGTTTACCACCAGTAAATCAGCGTGGGAAAAAGATACAAAAACATTTATTTAAAAACGCATCCCTAAATGAGCTCTGGGGGCCAGTACTCACACACAGAAACACAATTACACTGTTGTGTGTAATTATTTTACTGTAGTATTCTGTAAGGGCCTTACCCAGTCAGGCTTGCTCACTAGTATGGCACTCTTAACTACTCTTAACTTCATTGTGCTGGCTAGCTGAAAATATAGTTTCTGATATGTTGATATCAACAAATTGAATTCGTTCGATAGGTACTTGCTATTTAATCGATAAATAAAGCAAGATAATGTTCTACTGGTAGGTGCGATAAACAATAATTAGATGTTGGATTATTCATGTTTAACGATAATACACAAAAATATGAATTGTTCAGTTCATCGTTTAGTCCACAGAATTTTGTCCTACATAAAAAATCCTGAGTTTTACACCCAGACTCAGAGCAATTCTTTATGAGTCACACAAAGTTTTGTTCTGTGTGGGAATCGAACCCACAACCTCGTGCACAGCAGGCGCATACTGCGGCCACTGGACCACCAAGGCAGTCAAGTCGCCGCTTTCATCGTCCTAAAACATAATTTTAATAATTTTATTCCTGCTTCGTTCTATTTTATATTCCTTGAACGACCCATAATTTTTACTTTTCCATTACTTTTCTACTGAGCTGAAAAGAAATATAGGATGTGAAGCAGCAAGAGTTCATTGTAGCAGGGACTAAGTAAAACAATATATTTTTTGCTTCCTATTATACCAAATTGTAAATATTAAACTATGGCGAGTTAAAAATATGTTCTGAGTTTCTTGCCAATACTTTTCGAGGCCCTACCCTGGTCAGCGAATTGGCCATAAGAAAAAATGGTTTGGTACGCAACGATGGTAAGAGACCTGATGGTATATATGTTCAAGAGAGGTAGGGCACCATACTAGCGAGCAAGCCCGACTGGGGAAGGACCTCCACCTTACAGAAGACCACAGCCAAATGACTACACACAGCGGTGTAGTTGTGTTCCTGTGTGTGAGTACAGGTCTCCAGCGCTCATTTAGGAATGCGTTTTGAAAGATACGTATTCCTATCCCAGGGTTACTTCCATCTTAAAGCCCTGGTGTAAAAAAAATGGGTTGGCAACACGCAAGTGATACCTCTGGTAATGCAAGCGTCTATAGGCTACGGATACTGCTTAACATCAGATGGGCCGTATGATTGTTTGCCACCCAAGTAGTATAAAAAAAAAAAAAATGTCTTTACTGCCATGGAAGATGGGTAGGCCTTTGGTGTGGGACGCAACATGTGTCGACACCCTTGCGCCATCTCATCTTCCAAGTACAGCAGGTTGTGCTGGTGCTGCTGCTGCATCCACGGAGACTCTCAAACGGCGCAAATACAATACTCCAGCGGAGATTATGTGTTTGAGCCGTTTGGAGTCGAAACGCTTGGGCCGTGGGGTGCAAGTGCTCGCGGTCTTTTTAAAGATTTGTCGAAGCGATTAATCGAGGCTTCACGTGACCAGAGGGCTGGCTTATATTTGGCTCAAAGAATAAGCATTGCCATTCAACGTGGCAATGCTGCCAGTCTTCTGGGCACGTTTCCAGTAGACGTCGATGCGGAGAAATTTTATGACGCCTTTTAAGCAGTCCCTCCCCTTTTTCGTGTATTTTCTGTATATTTTTTTTTTGCTTTTTTAATAAGTGTAAATATATATTATAGTATGAAATGTAAATTACTTGTAAATAAATAACTAATATTACTGGTAGTATTTGTTTTTTATGACGTTCCTTAGTAGGCATTTGATGTATGGGTTTTCAAACATTTTATTTGTAGCGAGTGGCGACCACCGGCGTCAACCGTGTGCGGCGAGTCTTAAAATGTATGAAATCTACAAGAAATAGATCGGTGGTGGTGCGCGAGCGGCGGTTTGTGATTGTCGCCCGTGGCCCGTGTGCTACTTAATTTTGTAAACTGGATTACGGACCACTTGATGGTCAGCAGTTGCCAGGAGCATCACTTCCGTGACTTCGACTTCAATTTTTGAACCAATATTTTGAACCAATTTTCAAATTGAAGGTACGAAATATCTATGTAGAATTTAGTAGACTTAATTAAGTTAGTCTTACTCTTGATCGTTTTTTGTTCTTGGTCTTGACCAAACTTACAGGCAGAGGCTTCTAAACTTAAAGAGACGCCAGGCAGGGGCGCTGAAGACGCCCCTGCCTGGCCCCTGGCCTGGCGCCCTACCGCACCCCCCCATAAAGCCAGCACTGGTTTCTCCATTAGCACAGAATACTCATTACTCAAGTACGAATGAACCTATTCGAAATGCAAGTCAGTACATTTTTGTTATCATAAACGTTATAAATTTACTTTAGTATGTTTAGATAACTGCTCATTAATGCTTTATCTGATAAAATAACTGTATTATCTAATAATATTTGGATTTTATGTTAAATAAAAAAGTATTTTGAATGATAGATAGATAGATAATTCTTTATTGTACACCATAAATTATTATGATATATATTATGTCGGAGAAACCGAACACCATATGACTCGGGGGTCGAATCTCTTATCAGGTTCTGCTGGTCCACTTGTGAAGAGCTGGCGCAGACCTTACTTGCTTTCTTATTTTAAGGAATTGGCTACAATTGGCAAAAGATAGACTATCACGGAAAAAGGAAGGGGAGGCCTTTGCCCTGCAGTGGCACAGTATAGGCTAATAATAATGCTGTAATAATTTAAGTCTTTTTTTTTTGTTAAAAAAATAACTCCCGCACTAGAGAACAAGCTCTGTGTCGCGGGGGACTTTACAAACATACAATTAACGGACACAAAATCACAAATTACACCCAGACTCAGAACAATTCTTTGTGGGTCACACAAAGTTTTGTCCTGTGTGGGAATCGAACCCACAACCTCGTGCACAGCAGGCGCATGCTGCGGCCACTGGACCACCGAGGTAAAGTAAAGTAAGTATTTGTCAATTTTGTAACTTACTTGTGTTTCTAAATTACTGCCAAATAAAAATATTCTTTGTTTCTTTCTTTCTATATTCTGAGGAGCTTAATATAACATTGTATATATTGCATCCCATATTATGCATGTATGCAATCTTGATCAACATAATAAAACTAAGTAAGAAATCACTACACGTAATCAGAAATTTCCTGTTGATAATACTTTTTGTTCAAATATATATTATACAAGTTTTGTTTATGGAGATAACCTGATAGCAGTCTACGGGGGAGTAACGCCACCTCCTTATGCAAGGTACCAAGGCTTGATGGAAAATGAAGTATAGAAAGTAGTTAGGTTTAAAAATTATCGCCAGGGAAATTTTATACGAAATTTCGCATGGATCCCAATCTCCCTAACGGTAAAATTTGTTATTTTTTTTAATCATACTACTTGGGTGGCAAACAAGCATACGGTCCGCCTGATGGTAAGCAGTTACCGCAGCCTATGGACGCTTGCAATAACAGAGGTACCAAGGTGGCAAACAAGCATACTGCCGTTTGCAACACCAGGGGTGTTTAAAAACCTTATAACTCCTTTCTTGAAGAACCCCATGCTATAGTCTCTTGGGAAAACCTCGGCAGGGAGCTCATTTCACAACCTTATCGTACGTGGTAAGAAATTCCTCTGGAATCTTACGGTACGGCATGTTGCCAACAAATTTTAAGATCTTTTAGCATCAATACGGGGGTGTGCGGTTGTGTATCCTAATCTCCTGTAAGACCTTCTTTCTACAAGCAAAGAATTTAGACACGTCAAATGGTGCAGCCCAGAATGCAGGTGGTAGGGTACCTACGAAGAGTAATAGGGTATCTAAGCATAATTGTACAATTGACAAAAGGTAGTGAATTATGAAAAGTGACCAGATAGGGAAAATGACGAGTAAACAAATCCTACTAATTAGACAAACTGAACTTAGAGAAAATCTGAAATTGACGAATAAGAAAAATGGAGTTAACGAAACTGGCCAATTGAGGTAACTAACGAGTGATAACCCGACCCAAGATGGGTTAGTGCCACATTCGGTAACAGTATAGTCCCACTTATACAGAATGTATTTGCATCTCTAAACTTGGGTTCGGTATCGGTTGAGTGATATCCTGTAGGTACTATAACCGAAAAGCTTGCAATCAGAATAAATAAATCAGAGTGGCTTGTTGGTCTAGTGGTTAGTGACCCTGACTGCTAGGCCAGAAGTCGTGGGTTCGATTCCCACACGGGACAAAACTTTGTGTGAATTATAATATGTTTGTCTAGTCCCCCGCGACACACTGTTGTATTTTTCAAAGAAAGATAAAGAATGACCTCGTGGCGAAAATACGAAGTAGCTGTAATTTTTAGTTTCAATGTCTTAATTTCATTTCTTAATCCCATGACGATTAAAATTATTATATTTATCACAAATTGGAATATTTTTGATAATGTTGTTCCAGTGATAATTACTTTATCGGATTATTTTGATCGATTAATTCATATTTACAGTTTTGTATGTATGTTCCTTTTATGCTTCGGACGTGTGTGAAGTGAGAGTGTGTTTAGTTTACTTTGTAAGTATTTAGATACCTATATTTTATTTTAATCGGTTTTACATGATGGGGGACCATTAGCAGATTTCCACCAATTCAGACACACGCACATATCTTCAGATAGAGAAAGGTTTTATACTTAAAACATACTTTTTTTACGTCGCGTCGTACCAAAAATTACAAATAGGTATACGGCTGGTTTTACTGACTCTAAACTTAACATTGATATGTATTTTGCGATTTCGTATTGAGATTTATGGTTATTAATTTGCATCTCGTCTTTATCAAAAATGGAATGCATTCTGTATTTTACAAGAAAAAACTAAAGGGTACCAAATACGACGTAATGCTTCCAGCATTTATGGGATTTGACGTTAGTTTACGACATGATATCGTATACTTACGTCAAATTCCATACATTTTATTTTTTGACTTTATTATTCGAATAGAATAGAAAGCAAATGTGTTTGTGTCAAATTCCATTGCGCTTCCGTTATCTCGTCTCGGCAGGGGCACTCCCGTGGGCACTTTTCATTCAATTAACCATTTAATATTATATTATATAATAAGAATCGTTTGTTTTTCTGTCTAATAGACGCATCTACTTCTATCAATGGCTATAATATCGTAATAATTATAAGATAAACAGATTTTATTGATTTATTAAGTTTAGATAAAGGTGTCCTTGACTGATTAACTGTCCTTGGGTCAACGATATGTAGACCCTGTTTCCAATATCGAGCGGAGAAATGTTATACAGCAGTCTACTGCCTTGGTGGTCCAGTGGCCGCAGTATGCGCCTGCTGTGCACGAGGTTGTGGGTTCGATTCCCACACAGGACAAAACTTTGTGTGACCCACAAAGTGTTGTTCTGAGTCTAGGTCTAATTGTGTGTCCGTTTATTGTATGTTTGTAAAGTCCCCAGCGACACAGAGCCTGATCTCTAGTGCGGGAGTTGTCTTTTTTAAAAAGAGAAAGAGTTTTTTGTGAATTTTCAATACAGACAAAACAAATATCAATCATCTGAAACTAGTTTACATTATTCTTAAAATATTCAGTTACTAAAACTTCACATACACTTCCTCTTTCTCTCTCTTTGTCTTGGTCTCAATCAGCGTAACCCTTTTCGATATCTATCAAAATTGAATATGAGACATTGTTATTTCTCGATGATATTCAAAGCGCTCATTAAAGGGATGCGTTTTGAGAAAAACATTTGCCTCAGGGATACTCCATCATAAAGCCGTGATGTAAAAAATTGGATTGGCAACACGCAAGTGTTACCTCTGGTATTGCAAGCGTCCATAGGCTACGGTAACTGCTTAACATTAAGCGGTCCGTGTGCTTGTTTGCCACCCAAGTAGTATAAATGAGTACATAAAAGGCGATAGCATGCTTTATTAAAACTTTCTATTACAGACACAATGGCGATCTCCATCTTAGGTAAGATCGTCATCCTCGTGGTGTTCCTCGGCGTGATAGCCGGCCTCACCACCGTGATCGTGATGGTAGTCAACGAAGCCAACGATGGAGATAGCGATGTGGAACCTGAAGTGCCACCGCCACCTGCCTCAGATACAGAGTATCAAGTAGGAGTTGGCATCGCGGATATAACAGGACCATGTGTTGAAATTACTTTTGTAAGAACGTGTTTTATATCTATGTAAACATAAGCATATAGTTACTTTTCCTGACTGACTGTGTCATCGATTGGCTGACTGATTAATCAACGCACAGCCTAGAGGCTATAGAATCTAGATTTTTTGTACTTGAATGACATAAAGAACATTAACAAGGGATTTTTCAATTCAATTTCTAAACGGTAAAAAAATGGCTTAATTTAAGGGCTGCTAAGCTTTCATGTATTATTTTTAAAAAACATCTCCTGTACTGGGAAACAAGCCTTTGTCGCGGAGAATCTTAAAAAAATTCACGGACACAAATTACACCCAAACTCGAAAATTCAAATATTTATAAATCACACAAAGTTTTGTCCCGTGTGGAAATCGAACCTCGGCTTGACAGTCAGGGACAAAGCAAAGCATCGCCAAAGTGGGTGGATGTGAAAAAGTCAAGGATCGTGCTTAGTGGCATTCACTAGGAGAAGTCTAAGTTTCACACAGGCCGGGTATAGGCTGATGACGTCAATGTGGCACGCCACTTTAGTTGTATCATACAACTAAAGTGGAAGCAAATGGCTTGTCTAATGTTAAGTAGTTACCTTCGCCAGGAGACTCTAGCATTGAATGGATTGGCATTGTGCTAGTGATTCTCCTGGATGCCAGGGGAATCACTAGCACAATGCCAATCCTAAATTTAGTAACATCAGAGTTTTCTGCTTAGGATAAGAAAAACTTTTCTTTAAAAGACCTATACTCAGTTACAGGAACACACTTTAAAAATTTGTATATTTATTTGAGCTTTATAAAAGGCGAGGGGTCTTGTATACGGTGGAGGTCCTGATCCAAGCGGACTTCAACCTTTACAGGGCGGTGTACACCAACTAACCAGTTATTATATTTTAGATGGGTTATGCGGAGCTTGGTCAGAGTGGTGGAGGCCTTCACTTGCGGCAGTTCGCTCGCTCCTTCATTTTCGTGAAAGGAGACACCAGGGTCGTCTACGTCTCTGCAGAGCTTCAGTCTATTGGTATTGCAGTCAGACGTGAGGTGAGTTCAGAATATACTTCATCAGCCACCAACCAGGGTGTTAGTTGATCGCTTTTTATTATCGTGGGCTTGTACTCCAAGTTTATTATTATTTGACTGCTTGCGTTCGACCGTCAATGCCAACTTTCCTTTGGTGCCTACCGTTTTTACATTTTACACAGTTGTAAGTTTAATGTCTACACGTGATACAATGAATGTTCCTTTGTAAGGGAGTTTCATCATTTAAGAAAGGAAATAATAAAAACAAAATATTTCCTATCCAATCAAATTCGAGAACTACGTAGTCTATCAGTGCTTTATTGAAAGAGATAGAAATGCATGTTCTTGTTTCTTCTTGCAGGTCATAAGGAATCTTCAAACAAGATACGGCAGCATATACAATTTCCGCAACGTGATCATCAGTGGTACACATACGCACAGTACTCCTGGAGGATACCTGGTGGACTTCTTACTGGACATCAGTATACTTGGCTTTTCCAGGGAATCTTTCAATGCTTACGTTGAGGGTATTACCAGGGTAAAATAACAGTTCTTTATTTTTTCTTTTCAACTATTACAGTTTGTTAATGTGGGGCAATGGAAGAAATTTTCTATGCGCCATCTTGCCTAGCGTATCCTAACTCTAGCCCGTTCTAAGAACGAAAAAATGCTACAGCAATTGCCGTGCGCGTGGCTAAACGCCTGGCAAACCATCATATGGACCTGATGGTAAGAATTTACCATAGCTTAAGGACCCAATACCAAAGGCATTACTCTACATTACCAATTGGCTGACCAAAAACTATTAAGAACAGGGTTTTGAGTAAGTAGGTGTATATTTTATCTCTGGTGATAGTCATCATCATCATCATCTCAGCCTGATAATGTCCACTGCTGAACGTAGGCCTCCCTCATATGTCTCCAGAATGGCCGATCTTGAGCTGCCTGCATCCAGTGCTTAGTCCAGTGCTGGTGATAGTAATAATACGTAATTTTTGCAGAGTATAGTACGAGCTCATGAAAACATAGTGCCTGCTAAACTATTCTACGGACAGACCCTGGTATCCGACGCGCATATGAACAGATCACCGTACTCTTACCAATACAATCCTCAAGCTGAAAGGGATCGGTGAGTTTTCATGATTATCTCCATGTTACTAATACCTTTTCGAAGGCATCCCCCGTGGAGGTAGGCAGAGGTCTAACAGTTGTTAACTAGCGTCAGGTATATTTTGTCTGATTGAAGAAAGAAAGAAAGAAAGAAAGAAAGAAAAGCATTTATTCGAACATACACAGGATAACAGATGGTAGATAAAAGATAGACACATAATAACAACACAAAGAAATTATCCTCTCTATCTCAGCTCTGTGCTGCGGCATTTTAAACTGCAGCGCTGATTTTCTGACTAGGCCTTAGTGATACATCCTTAATAAGGATTTTATTCCTTCTAATATTATAATAATGATTGAAGAGAGGTAGGGCACCATACTAGCGAGCAAGCCCGACTGGGGAAGGACCTCCACCTTACAGAAGACCACAGCCAAATGACTACACACAGCGGTGTAGTTGTGTTCCTGTGAGTGAGTACAGGTCTCCAGCGCTCATTTAGGAATGCGTTTTGAAAGATACGTATTCCTATCCAGGGTTACTTCCATCTTGAAGCCCTGGTGTAAAAAGAATGGGTTGGCAGCACGTAAGTGATACCTCTGGTAATGCAAGCGTCTATAGGCTTCGGATACTGCTTAACATCAGGTGGGCCGTATGCTTGTTTGCCACCCAAGTAGTATAAAAAAAAAAAAAAAACCTATATACGTTCCACTGCTAGGCACAGGTCTCCTCTCTTCTATCAAAAGTGAGGGCTTAGGCCTTAATTTACACAATTAATTTACATTACACGCTGGCCTAATGCGGGTTGGTGAATCAGACATGTCTTTAGAATTTATTCTAAGACTTGTGGGTTTCCTCACAATGTTTTCCTTCACCGTAAGCAGATGGCGAATCATTTGATTAGTACATAATAAACTCCACAAAGTGAAATTCACATTGGTACTGCCACCCGGGATCGAACTCGCACCTCTTGTTACACCTTACTTTTCTCATTGTTGGCTTTTCTCAGCTAGTAGATAGATAGTATCCTGGGGAGGGACTGTAAAACGAGTAATATTTAGTAATTAATTATTCCTTGGTCTTCTAGTTACGACAGTAACACAGATGACATGCTGACTCAAGTGAGGATAGTGAAAGAAGACGGTTCCATTCACGGCGTGATGAACTGGTACTCCATCCACACCACAACGATGAACTTGACCAACAGCCTCGTCTCCTCCGACAACCTTGGATATGCTGCTCTCAGGATGGAGAAGGAGTTAAACCCAGGAGCTTTGCCTGGCAAGGTTGGTACACTTGGTTTGATCACCGATCTTTTTTTTATGTTTTTTGAATGTTACTAAGCGTGTCGTACTACTTTGTTTTTCTTTATTTCTTTACAAGGATATGTCCTAATGTACATAGTATTTTCTTTTATCATCTAAGATATTTATTTATTTACTAGCTGTACCCGCGACTTCGTTCGCGTGTTCAGTCTTTTACTGGAAATCTAAAAGCTACAGCTGTTATCCCTATACAAACTTTCATCGGCTGATTTTCATCTTTAGTGGTTACATTTAAAAAAACCTTTCTTTGCGGATGCCTATATCATAATAGCTATCTGAGTGTCTAGTGATTTAAACTGTGCGTTTGTTGATTAGTCAGTCACGTTTTTCTTTTAAACATTTAGATTCTGCAATTAATAAACTTTATGAAGAAATATTCCTTGTTTATATGATTATTCTGCTCTTCAAATTGTCTTAGCGCAAACGTGAATAACCTTAATTGGCCCATCGCCTAGCTAAAAGTTTGAATTTATGTATTGTTATGCATTATCTGTGCCATAGCCTGCAGAAATCTCTACATCTATTACATTTCGTTAAATTGGTCACTTCTAGCCTGATAGGTCCTGTTACACTGTTTGGGTGAGTTAAAAAATTATTAAATTCTTAAAGGGCATTATGGTCCGCCGCAGTGCTCAGGATTTCAGAAATTGAACTGCATAGTTATTAGATTCCTTTTTATATATCGTTCTAATTATACAGATATAGTAATCTAAATAAGCTCCCGGAACAAAACTGAATAAAGAACCAGTAAGCTGAACCCTATTTAATATAGTCGACCATATTAGTAAAAGTTCAACGTAAATTCGATAAAAAGGTAACTATTAATAGTATCTCTATCTCTGAAACCATGATTTTTTACTTTGTACATTGTTTAATTACGAAGTTTCGGTGCCTATATCATAATATTAGTTCAATCAAATTGTAACATTTTAATTTGCTCATTGAATGGGATTAGTTACTGTCATTTAATTACCATAATTGAGATACATTATGTCTGACCTCCATCGGAAAAATATTTATCATTGAGAAGTTGGCCATCTGCAGTATTCTTTTTTTTTTTTTTTTTTTATTTTTTTTTTTTTTTATTTTTTTTATTTAGAAGACAACTCCCGCACTAGAGAACAAGCTCTGTGTCGCGGGGGACTTTACAAACATACAATTAACGGACACAAATTACACCCAGACTCAGAACAACTCTTTGTGGGTCACACAAAGTTTTGTCCCTGTGTGGGAATCGAACCCACAACCTCGTGCGCAGCAGGCGCATACTGCATATATTCTTTATTAGTTTCACTAACGAATTGATGCTTCCTGAATACATTTGTTTGATTCATTGCAGTATGCCTATAGAATTTAAGGAGGTTACTCACTTCCCTACGGAACCCATCACCAGAACTGGATTTCTTAAAAACTGAGAACAATATGAAAGATTATCCATCCAATTACAAAAAGATTTTTAAGAGAATTTTTAAAGAGAGGGAAGGACCTCCACTTTACAGAAGACCACAGCCAAATAACTACACACAGCGGTGTAGTTGTGTTCCTGTGTGCGAGTATGGTCTCCAACGCTCACTTAGGGATTCGTTTTGAAAGAAACGTATTTCTATCCCAGGGATACTCCCATCTAAGCCCTGGTGTAAAAAATGGGTTGGTAACACGCAAGTGATACCTTTGGTATTGCAAGCGTCTATAGGCTACGGTAACTGCTCAACATCAGCTGGGCCGTATGCTTGTTTGCCACAAAAGTAGTTCTATCTCAGACATAAGACATCCACTGCTCGTCATAGGCTTCCCGCAAGGTTTTCCACATCAGTCGGTCCTGAGCTGACCTTGTCCATCGGTTGCCCGCGTTTACCAGGTTGTCGGTCCACCTTGTTGGAGGCCTGCCCACGCTGAGTCTTCTAGTTCGTGGTCGCCACTCTAGAAACTTTCTGCCCCAACGGCCATCGGTTCTGTGAGCTATATTGAATAATCCCATTGTCACTTAATTGAGGCAATTTTTTGAGCTATGTCGGTCACTTAAAAAGAAAATATTACAAATCGGCTCTTAAATGACGATGTTCAGAGATAAAAAAATCAATGCAATGGAACCTCATCTTTAAAAATTCAGTTAAAAATATATATCAGTTAAGTATGCCGATGAGACAGAGGCCGATCATGCGTTTCGCTGTGAGTGATTTTTTTGGTCGAAAATAGACACATACATAGTATCGCGGAGTTTTTTAGATCTATTTGCGAATAACATTGCCTCCATCGGCAGGATTTTTCCGACTCGCTCAATTATCATCGTAATATTTCAGCCAATTCACGCTCGCAAAACTATAATGAAAGAATCACGCCGTCTACTGGTAAAAATCGTATGAAATTTTGTTTGGTAGTTATTGTGTATATCGTGACCAGACAGACAGATTCGGTGGAGTGTTTGCTTTTCTGTGCTGCTTTTCTGATTACCTAAATTAAGGTATTGTTAAATGTTAGCGCCTACACAAAATGAAATAGCATTCATTTTATAGTAATATATTATAGTTTGTATTTAAGTTTTATCAGGCGTTTAATTTAGTCAGTGATTGTCTTAGGTCTTGGCATGATTAACATGAGTACTTATAGTATATTTATATAGTTTTAGTATTATCAAAGACGATTTTAGCGGCAACCAATAGACAGAGAGATAAAACTGTTAAAATTGTATTTCTGTTGTAAGTGCTATCTAAACAGCCACATGAATTTAATAGAAAGCTGTTATTTTGATATTACAAACAGATACTTCAATTTTATTAATGTGTGTATAGATGTATAGCTGAAATGTGTTTATGACTTCGTTTGTGGGACTTCAGGGATTAAAACATAGAGTTTCCTGGAGTTGCTAAACGGAAAATTGTTTGGAATCAAAAGAACCCGGGGTATAAAAGATAATCACCTGCACCGCATCCTGTTAAAATGTCTGCTTCTATTACATTTCGTTGTAAAATGGTAACTTTTAACCTAGTACCGTTAACACGTGATGGACCAGTCAGCTGAGATCTATTTAATATGGTCGCCGATATTGATGAGAGTTCAACTTAAATTGGTGATTTCTATATCTCCGAAACCTCGCATTATTTTTTAATTTTTTTTTCATATAAACTTCAAACTTGGTTTTACAAACTACAGTTTAAAAAGTTTCAGCTTAATAAATCGAAGCGCGTTTCTTGAATAGCACGTGTGTTATTAAAGTGACCATAACTTTTTTATTTGTGAACCGATTGGAATAAAATAAAGCCTATATGTTATGGGAAGGTTGCCACAATATATATGTGAAAACCGCATTCAAATCGGTTGCGTGGTTGCTGAGTTTATCGCGTACAAACGCGGCCACAAACAGACAAACAGACAAACAGACACACAGACAAACAGACACACAGACAAACAGACAAAAATTCTAAAAACCACATTTTCGGCCTCAGTAACGTAAATACAATGTATAGAAATTGTTTTTTCGAAAAAAAAAACCAATGTACAGACGCGACTTGGTTACGATTTTATTATATGTATAGATTTAAACTTTATGCACAATATTGTGCAAAGGTGGGCTTAATGCCAAAGGTATTCTCTACCAGCCGACCTTTGAATTCATAAGTACCTAGAAGTACAGATTTCCCTAATCAAGATATCTTGATTAGGGAATACTATACTTCTGGGGCCGTACCATGACATCTTTGAATATCGTACAATAAAAAACTTTAAACTAACGTCATTTCAAGTTTTCATTTTTCAAATTAAGATCAAAAATAAATCGCTATACCTAAGGATGTCACGGTAAGGCACCTGTACGATGCTATAATAAATCTGATGAATATGTATGTTTGAATGTATTAATCTCAGGAGCTACAGCACTGATTTCAAAAACTGTTTTAAATAACATAAGTAGGTACCTGCTTAAGCATTTTTTTATTTATATTCGATGCGAGCGATATATATTATACTAGGGGTCACCTGCGACTTCGTCCGTGTGGTAATTTGGAACGTACATTCCCCCGATTTTGCAACATATCTCACTACTGCTCCGCTCCTATTGACCATAGCGTGATGTTATATAGCCTTCCTGGATAAATGCACTATTCATTTTTTCTAATCGAACCAGTACTTTCTGAGATTAGCGCGTTCAAACAAACAAACTCTTCAGCTTTATAATATTAAAGTATAGATTTGGGTCAATTAACAACGCAACCTGAATGAATGGCTAAAATATTAACAAATGTGTCTTTCCAGCCTAAAATCGTGGCTGCTTTCTTCACGACGAACCTTGGAGATGTGTCTCCTAACACCCAGGGGGCCAAGTGTGAGTTCACCGGGAGGGAGTGCGACAACCACTTCCTGCTGTGCGGCTCTTCAGAGAGATGCTACGCTCAGGGTCCAGGAGTCGACATGTTCGACAGTGTCAGGATTATCGGCACCAAGGTGTACGAGGGAGCGTGGGTAAGTCAAGATTTGTGAATTAAAAAAAAAAACGGGTTGCACTCCGGCAGTGGTATTCCGTAAGAGCAAAAACCGAGCCACCGCAAAAACCGAGCAATATCTGGCTGTCAGATTGAAAATCGGTATTCCGTAAGAGCAAAAACCGAGCCTTTTTGACGTTTAGTCAATAGATTTTGCCGTCACCGAGCAATCACAACTGTCAGTTTGCGATCACAACTGTCAGTTTGCCATCGCTGTTTCTTAGAGAATCAGCCAGCCGGAGTGTCGACAGAAGTGAAAATTTGAACATTAACACTTTGAAGGACAGTGAACGCCTATAGACGTCATGACAATAAAACGTTTATTGTGTCTACGTTACTATCCGCGAAAGTTTTTTTCTTGCTTTCTTGCTTTTTTTACAACTCCCGCACTAGAGAACAAGCTCTGTGTTGCGGGGGACTTTACAAATATAAAATTAACGGACACAAATTACACCCAGACACAGAACAACTATTTGTGGGTCACACAAAGTTTTGTCCTGTGCGGGAAACGAACCCACAACCTCGTGCACAGCAGGCGCATCCTGCGACCACTGGACAACCAAGGCAATCGAAAGTGTTAACGTTGTTCAAATACTTCTTTTATGTTTCTTTAAAAAGACAATTCCCGCGCTAGGGAACAAACCGTGTCGCGCGGACTTTACAAACAAACAATTAACGGACACGAAGTACACCCAGACTCGGGACAACCATATATGGATCACACAAATTTGGGTGCCGCACCACAACATGCCGCCCAATGGTGAATGCCGAAATGAAACAACCATGCAACTTTACGGGGCGAGACAGAAATCAAATTCAACGTGGGGCAACTAAGCATTTTTTTGGAATGAGAGACGAACCCTCTTCTCTTTCTTCGAATGGGCCGGCAACAAGCAAGTGATTCCTTTGGTATTGCAAGTGTCCATAGGCTACGGTAACGTATGTTTGTTGGCCACCATGGTAGTATAAAAAATATAGTCCCATAGATAGACCTTACGAACTAACATACGGCGGTCGGCGATCAAAGTCCTGAGCCTCTAGACAAGTGGCATAAGCGATAGTCGAATCGAAAAGTCAAAAAAGAAAATGTATGGAATTTGACGTGAGTCTACGATTTAATGTCGTAAACTTACGTCAAATCCCATACATTTTCTTTTTTGACTTTTCGATTCGACTATCGCTTATGCCACTTGTCTAGAGGCTCTGATGGTAAGCCAGAAGTATCACAAGCGTGTTGCCGCCAAAAATAAACTATTGATGGAATTACCCTGGTATAGGAAAACGTTAAATAAAGACGCATCCCTAAATTAGCTTTGGAAACCTGTACTCACACACAGAAACACAACTACTCTGCATGTAGTAATTTGGCTGTGATCTTCTGTAAGGTGGAGGTCCTTGCCCAATTGGGCTTGATCACTAGTATGGTGGCCTACCTGTCTTAAATTTCTTTGAAATTTATAGATTTAGAATAAATATTTTATTTTGTTTTACAGCAAGTTCTGAACTCCCCTGGTGAAGAGCTGACGGGGAAACTCGCAGTGGTACATCAGTTCGTAGATATGCCCGAACAAGTCGCTGACAAATATGATCCCATTGAACGTACCTTCGACAGTGTAAGTGTTTTAGTGCTTCTTTGTACTACCTAGACCTTACACAAAGATTTAAATCTGCTCTGCTCACAGGTACAGGAAATCCATGAATTTTATAGAACGAGTGAACGAGAAAATACTAGTCAAAACTCTTAACAATCCCTCGGGAACAGAGATTTTTTTCGTAATAATAAGTTGCCTATGTGTTTTTTCACACTATAATCTATCCCTATTTCAAATTTTATCCAGATCCGTTTAGTAGTTTTTGCGTGAACGAGTAACAAACATACAAACATCCATATATTTTTATAAACTTTCGCGTTTATAATATTAATACAATAAGGCTTTAAGATACAAAGAATAAAGCATATGGTCCGCCTGATAGTTAGCAGTTTCTGGACCCATGAATTGCTTGTAATGCCAGGGGTACTCGTTGCCAACCTTAGGGCTCATACTCACGCAAAGGAACTCAGCTACTCCTCTGTGTCTACTTATTTGACTGTAGTCTTCTGTAAGGTGGAGGTCTTTAGAATAGGCTGCTCGTTCGTATAGTTAATATTATGGCTTTTTTTTTCAGAGTAACCGTGTTCGAGGCTGTGTCGCTGCAATGGGTTACAGTTTCGCGTCTGGTACTATAGATGGCGCTAATACTCTCAACATCACGCAGGTAATTTTGATAATTCATTTGTACTTCCTATTAGATAGACCTCCAACAAGGTGGACCAACGAACTAGTTGAGGTCAACCGATGGACAAGGTCAGCTCGGGGCTCAGGACCAAATGATGATGAAATTCTTTGGGGAGGCCTATGTCTAGCAGTGTACGTCTTTCGACTGAAAGGAAGGAATGTCTATATTCCTGTCAAGTCAATAACATAGTAAAATCAATGCCCGTATCATAACGTCCTTAATTTTCAATCTTAATTTAAATTTTGTAAGATGACAACTTTGTTACTTAGCTTTAAAGTTGCCATTGATCAAAATTCAAATTAGGATCGAAAATAGATCGAAGACGTCATGGTAGGTACGGTAGATAGTTCTCTATCATAAAAATGGTTTATTTTCACCAGGGCACATTGGAAGGCAATATTCTGCTAGATTTAGTGGGTGATATTGTTGCTGAGGCAACTCCTGAAGATATCGACTGTCACGCACCTAAGCCAATACTCTTAGCTACTGGCAGGGTAAGTTCCAACAAATTATATCTCATATACCACGTTTTTTCGCTTGATGAGTCTGGTGTCAGCTTCAGCGCCAGTGCCAGAGTTCCAGAAACTCAGAACTGAATGCCGCGTGGGTCCAGTGGGTTGATGTGCTACGTAGTTTGAGGACTGCTGCGTATGGTGATAGGAGATGAGTCTGCTTACGGAAACCGTAGACAGCAGAGTGCTGTGCCACTTTGATGAGGCCGTAGGTTAGACGAGGCTTGCGCAGGTGCAGGCGTATGTGGAGTGTACCTAAAGTAACCGAAGATGCTGGCTGCGACTTGGTTACTGCTACTGGTTGTTAGAGGGGAAAAGTTGATTACTTGATACTGCTGATTTGCTCCGTGAAGGCTGGTTTCAATCACATCGGTTGATGATCACATCGGGGTCAACATTGTGGACACTGTCACACACCTCCAACAAAAAGGAAGGATGCTCCGTCCAGTCTAGGTGATGATACCAAGCATGATGATCTAGCCTGGACGGTGAATCGTCGTTTTTCGTATCCACAGTTGACGCCGACGACACAATATTCTATATAGATTATTAACTACGAAGATATTTTTCTTTTTGTCTTGTTGTAATAAAATTTTAATTAAATGACATCTTAAGCTGATAGAAACAAAAAATATTAGTATCAAGGTTATGCTATAGGTATCATTATCTATTATTTAAAAGAATATCTTAAAGATAAGTAATAAATATTACTATGAGCGTGCAAAACATAAAAATAGTACAGATCGATATAGTGCACAAGTATGTGCGCAAACACGGGTGTACTCACTATTCCTTCACTGGCTTCACTCTCATAGTCCGTTGGGACGGCAATCCGAAACGACCGGAGAGAGATAAGACGCAAGACCAAGGGCTGTACGCAAAGAGAATTAAACCACGCTGTACGCTTTCCGAGGCACGGAGGGTTCATGCTGTGTTTTAGAAATGGTCACCCATCTTAGGAAAGATCGCGGCAAGCTTGCTTAACCTTAAAGAGCTATTGATCGGCGCTAACACAACCAACACAAGTGTCGTTATTTACCTAGTTAATTCAATATTTAGTAAATTGCTAGCTAACTTAACGAGTTTCTTGCCAATTCTTCTCGAGGCTTCACCCTAGTCAGCGAATTGACCGTAGGAAAAAGGTATGCTAGCATTTGTTTTAATGACGTTCATAAGTATCATGTATTTGATCTAAATGAGTTTATTACCTACATTATACTCACACTTGTATATTAAAGCGAAGCTACCACATTACCATACTATATAGAATATCATTAAATTTAATTTTGACTTAAAAAATGCTAGAGTATGTTAAGCAAAGCGCCCCGCTACCGACAGACAAGACAGTCATATTTTCTATCATCCTATTGTGTTTGTATGGGTTGGTATGGTATGTATGTTTTTGTTTTCATCACTTTCTGCACTAATTGTAACACAAAAATTATAATCACATATCTGGCGATTGAAAAGAGTGGCTTGAGTTTCTTGCCGGTTCTTTTCTTGGGCTCTACCCCTGTCTGTTCAGTCAGCGAATCCGGCAGTAAGCAAATTAGCTGACGTCTCATTTGGCATTTTTCATTGACGTGCATAAGTGTCACAGTGTGATCTATATGAATAAATGATTTCGTAGCCAAAATAATTAAAACAAATTCTACATATTAATTTAAACACTTTTTGTCCCACAGGCCAACTTCCCTCTACCATGGCATCCTCACATCGTCTCAGCATCTCTCATCTGGCTTGGTGATCTAGTTATCCTGGGCGTGCCTGGCGAAGCGACCACCATGGCAGGAAGACGCATGAGGGATGTGGTGGGACAAGTGATGGAAAGCCATGGGTTTGAACCCAGAGTTGTGGTGTCAGGATTGACGAATGAGTATATTCACTACATCGCTACTTATGAGGAGTATCAGGTAAGATATAGATATTTAATTCACGATTTTTATTCGGTTTATAAAAGACCGAAACATATTTTGTTTTTTGTTATTTTGTAACTGTTCAAGGCGCTAATATATATACAAGGCGCTATACTTACAGACAAAAAACCCCGTTTATTTATTGAATTAAATTGGTAATATTAGGAATGTTAGCTGATTATAACATGTTTAAAAATATTGTATAACATGTTTAAAAATATTGCCGTTTTAATGTTTTCAATTACTACTTATTTAGTAAATATATTATGACAATTCTGGACTCAATTTCAGCAGTGCTTCGATTTATTCGTATTCTTTGCTTCTTTTTAATTCCTATCGGCAGTGATCAAATGAATATTTAATTCTCAATGTCGTTGGCGATTCGCAGCGTTTTAACTCACGTAATAAATTTTAAGGAATGCCCGACTTCAACAGTTTCAAACCGAATGTCTTTATTTCATTCTATATTTGTGATTTATGAGCTCCCTTCGACTAATGGCAATTAAATTATTAGGAACTATTAAATCTAAGCATTAAAACGAAAAAGCTAGTAATTGTAATTACTCTTTATTCCTCAGATACAACGATACGAAGCAGCCTCTACAATCTACGGACCTCATACACTTGATATCTTCCTCAATAAGTTTAGAGATTTAACCACCGTAGCTATTCAGGTTTGTTTTTTGTTTCATAAAACGACTTATCAATAGTTTTGCTTATAGTTAACTAGCTGTTGCCCGCGGCTCCGCCCGCGTGGATGTCGGTTATCGCGATAAAAAGTAGCCTATATGCTATTCCAGACTATAATCTATCTCTGTGCCAAATTTAACTCAGATCCGTTCAGTAGTATTTGTGAGAAAGAGTAACAAACATCCATACATTCTTACAAACTTCCGCGATTTTAATATTAGTAGGATATTTTTTTCTGATCTTAGGGGTTTCACTCGAGCCGCTATCATCATATGAAAAATGCAAAATGTGTAGGCTTTGGAATTAACTACCTGCAAGGTTTCCAGAGAGCTAGGACATGTCCTTCTTCAACGAAGTTTGAAGAGAGGACTAACCTGACGGTAGGCAGCGACCTGGCTGTATCCCTGGCATTGCTGTAGTCCATAAGTAGTTGTTACCACTTACCAAACGATGAGCTACTGGCTCGGCTGCCATTTTTGACTTCTTCCCTTTATAATTCCCTTTTTTTTATCAGTTTGTCAATCATCTTTTTCACTTCTCTTTCATCATCATCTTTTCATCTTTTTTCTTCACTTTTCACACTGTCTTGACTTCTAGGGTGGTATACTAGAACCTGGTCCAACGCCAGAAGACAACCTTAACCGTACGGTGTCCCTCATCACGCCAGTGCTGATAGACAACTCACAGCTTGGCAGGCAGTTCGGTGAGACCATCCGTCAGCCCGAACGTATTGCGTATAGGGGAGAGACAGTCTTTGCTACTTTTGTAAGTATTTTATTTAAAGATGACAATGCTTATTTTTTTAAATTGTAAAATAACAAAACACCTAATTTTTTTAGTTTATAATATTTGAAGAGTAAGATTAAATAAAAGAAAAATGAAAACTTACGATGTTATAAGCTGTTTTCATTGTGTAGTTTTTCTTTCCCAATTATGGTAAGAAATAAAAAAAGGTAATTTAGGAATGCGTTTTGAAAGAAACGTTTTCTAATCCTGGGATTAGAAAACGTTTCTTTTACCCTACTTAGGAAAGGAATATCCCTGGCGATATTCCTTTTTGAAGCCCTGGTGTAAAAAACTGGGTTGGCAATACGCAAGTGATACCTTTGGTACTGCATGCGTCCATAGGCTACGTTAACTGCTTAAAATCAGGCGGACTGTATGCTTGTCTTGCCACCAAAAAAAGCACATTTCTTGTGATTATGGGTACATCGGACTGTTGTGGTATACCATAAATAATTGGTTTCTCCATAATACGCTAGTAGATATATCAAAGACAGTTTTGATATCGTTTCAGATGGGAGCAAACCCTCGTAACGATCTGAAGCAAGAGGAGAGTCACGCAGTAGTCGAACGCTACGATGAAGGAGAGTGGGTCGTCGTCGCCAATGATGCTGACTTTTACACCAAGTAATTAAAGAATTTTCTTTATTTGTAGTTTACAATATTAGAAGATGCATTGCTGCTCAGCAATGAAGTCCTCATAACCAATCGAAAGGCGGATCAGGCGTAGGCTTTACGTGTTTACGGCACGAGGGGGTGTAAACATCGATAATCTTGGGCAAATTGATAAATAATACCGAATTTATATTTTTTTGGCTCGACCTGGGAATCAAACCACGTGATAATCCAAGTTGGCTAATGATTATTATATTTTCGACCTGGTATTAAAATTGTACTAAAAATAATAAATATTATTATTATCTAAGAATATCGATAAATCTTTTAGAGAGGCAATGTATAGCAGTGGCCAATTCTCCAGTTAAGGAACAAAGACTTTCTTATGTGTTCATACCGTCATTGTTACTTTTGTCACCCTTATTAAAAATTGTTATATATTTTTTTCAGATTCATTTGGGAACGTATTCTAACTTTAGTAGGCACCAGTAGAGTTCGTTTCGAGTGGACGATCCCCGAAGATGCTGTGTCAGGAGTACCTCACAGGATGAGATATTTCGGCGCAGCTAGAGGACTGCTAGGTGGAATTACACATTTTACTGGAGAAACTAATTACTTCGTCATTTTAGATGGTGAAGACGAGAGTGACGAAGAGAACATGGATAGACAGTATGAGAATTAGTACTAAGACAACACACAATCTAACATAGCTAATTATATAATATATTATTTATTGTATATAAAGTGTTTAAATTAAAATAACCACCCAACATACTACCAGGATCCCCAGATGCCGCTGTTGTGATAATTGAAAACCAATGTCTCAGTGTAAGCAACGCGTAATGAATGTTTCTAGTATTGCATTCATAGGCTACAGTAATTGCTTACCTTCTAGTAAGCCGTATGCTTGTCTGCTGTTCTTGTAGGTATAAACAAAAGTTGAGGTACAAGAATGCTACCCTGTGGTACACCGGGAGCTGTATAACACTTAGCAGAATATAATTCATCGATACATTTACGCTGTCAGCGACCAAGTGGGAAGTGTGAAATTAGTAAATTGCTGTTACACTTACGATAAATAAAGCGGAATATCGTAAACACGATACGGCAATCAACTGAGTTAAATGCGTTACTAAAATCAAATAGGCATAGAATATAATTCTTCGATATATTTACTCTGTCAACGACCAAATAAATAAGTGTGAAGCGAGTCAATTGCTGTTACTGGGTGCAGAAAACTAAAACTGATATTGATTTTTGATACAAGGCTCTAAAAACCACAAGCTAGCTTCACTCCGAGGTTTCGCTCGTATAGTATATAGTTACTTAGGGTTTTATCTAACTTTATTGAGTTACTTCTTCTAGTTCTTTTAGTCGGGTAAAACCGTCACTGGCATTCCTGTCTTTTTTTTACTACAGTATTATATTTAGTCTCTTAACTGACATCACAATGCTTTGTAGGTATAATATATTGTGATTTGACTACTGAAAAGGAAAAAAAATAAAATGAAAATGTTATATTTTCTGCGTTTAACAATAACTTAATATCTAATATTTTTACTTTACATTTTAACGAGTATTTTTCAATAGCTGTTAGTTTTAAACATGAATAACAATAAGTCTGTGTGGTCACACTAGGCAAGCCTGTATCGTGAAGACGTAAGCAAACAAATAAAAATAGAATTACTTAAAATCAAATTTTAAATTCTATATACTTAAGTAATTACTTCTATTCTATGGTGTATTAACATTGAAATAAATATATTCGTTGACAATTACTATTCAATTAAATCATTAAAAATAGTATTTTCGAACACAGGATTCATATCATGTTTTGGAATCGAATCATATAACTCCAACATCCAAATTTAAATATATTGTGGGACTTACATATAAATCTTCTGAGTTTCACTTTGTATTCGAGTTTTGAATGTTTAATGCTTGCCGTAATATAAAAATTAATGCGTATTTAGGAAATTGACACTTAAAGCAAACTGAAAGAAAACTTTGATTAATACTTAAATGTCAATCATCATCATCATCACTGCAGGGCAATGGCCTCCCCTTCCTTTTTCCATGATAGTCTATCTTTTGCCAATTGAAGCCAATCCCTTTTATAGGCGTCAAGCTCATCTCACCATCTCATAAAACGTTAAATATTAATATTATATAATATTCGTTGTAGGCGATATTTTTTAATCGTTACTATAAAGTATTTATAGCTCACTATAATGTGTATATTTTAAAGACTAATCATCATCTGTGCATTACTAGTGATTATTTCTTTAATACTTACATAAAAATGATGATTAAATACAAACATTAAAACGATGCCATAAAAATATTATAAAAACAAAAATCTGACTGTTGTGATCTTAGATTAACTACCTATAGCAGTTGGAACTAATTAGAAAGAAAATGATATACTGCTTTATTAATAAGCGTCGTGTAGCAGTGAATAGTTACGCCATGCATTGTCCTCTTCTTTTGAATCTAATTACTGATGACAGAAAGAGAGAATATACTCTTATAATACAATTACTATACTATTCCTGTATTAATAAGGCTTGGAGAGTTTGCTATGTTGCCAGCCCGTATTTATATGCAAACCGAAAAGCTTCTGAGCGGTAGGTATTTATCTTGACAGATTGTAACAATGTCCCCACTATAAAGAGAGAGATTCTTACTTACGCTATGACTAGACTAACAGAGCCTCTAGACAAGTGGCATAAGCGATAGTCGAATCGAAAAGTCAAAAAAGCAAATGTATGGGATTTGACGTAAGCTAACGACATTGTATCGTAGACTTACGTCAAATCCCATACATTTGTTTTTTTGACTTTTCGATTGGACTACCGTTTATGCCACTTTTCTTTTAGCGTTCATTTCTCCCATGTAAGTGTAATTAAGTTGAGATTCTGATATGTATCTGCTGCCCGAGCACTGCATATCCTTCCAACTTTTCAGTAAGCAGTTTCGTTGTGCTTCTTATACTGCTCAAATCAAACCTGAAGTGTCCTTCAGGTTTGATTTGAGCAGTATAAGAAGCTGTTACGTAATTACTGTAACTAAACTACTTAATTTATGTGCTTCTTTGTGATAAGTGTTTGTAAATGGCTCATACGCCATTCTTTTGTATTATTTTGTCACGAGTAGCGTAAGCAATTATCTCTCATATTTAAAACGTACAATGTAGCTATATGCCAGTAGAATATTAAATAGGTTAGTTTTTCAGAATATTTATCAACAAGTTTTTTTTTTAAATAATAATATAATATTTTCAGGACAACTCACACATCGCTATCTGATCCCAAACTAGGCAGAGCCTGTACAATGGTAACCAGAAAACTGATAAACATACTTATATATTTCTAAATACATACATATTATAGATAAATTACACCCAGACACAGAACAAACATTCGTGCTCATCACACAAAGATTTGTCCTGGGTGGGAATCGAACCCACGACCTCCGGCGTAGCAGTCAGCGTCACTAACCACTAGACCAGCAGGCCAGTCAAAGATCTTTATTAGATTACACAACCTTTTCGTCCAAAGGCTGAAAATTTATTTATCTGTTTAGGAGTATACAGATTCTTATACACTTCTTAACAAACATGGTAAAAGATTTTATATTTATATGTAGTTTAATTGTCAACATACCTTCATATTTTAGAGAGGTAGGGCATCGTACTAGCGAGCAAGCCCGATTGGGGAAGGACCTCCACCTTACAGAAGATCACAGCCAAATAACTACACACAGTGGTGTAGTTGTGTTCCTGTGTGTGAGTACAGGTCTTCAGCGCTCATTTAGGGATACGTTTTGAAAAAAAAAATATTTCTATCCCAGGGATAGTTCCCATCGTAAAGCCCGGGTGTAAAAAATGGATTGGCAACGCGCAAGTGATACTTCTGGTATTGCAAGCGTCCATAGGCTACGGTAACTGCTTATCATCAGGCGGGCCGTATGCTTGTATGCCACCTAAGTAGTATATAAAAAAAAACAATCAACCAGCCTCAGAACAAAGAGAGGCCTACATCCAACAGTGGATGTTGGACGTAGGCCTCTCCTGGTTCTCCCAATTAAAATACACACAAAGAAAAAACAATCACATAAGGGACATGAATCCCTTAAATAAATTATATTTTAGTTTTTACTAGTGTCCGGCTCCGACTTCGCCCGGGTTAAAGTATTTTCAGCTTAACTTTCTTAATTTTTTTTACATAAGAACCTTCTCCTGACAGTAACGAACAATAATTAGCGAAATCGGTTCAACTGTTCTCGAGATTTGCGCTTAGCAACTCATTCAGCGATTCATTTTTATATTATACATAGTACAAAAAAAAAACCTTATAGCATTGTCACAAAATTGTAGATGTAAGCTGTTAAAATTTAAATCGAATGCGGCCGCAGTTGTCAAAATACATCGTTCCCATTGGCTTATAAATATCACGTGACCTTATATTTTATCCAATACGGTAAAACGGCTAACCTTTTTTTACGAATACCCACTGCATTTGTAAAAATAAGATTAGGTGTTGAAGATTGTAATGTTTTCGTTGAGACGTTATTTTGTAGTTTAAGCTAAATTGGAATACCTACTTAGTACGATAAATAAGTGTTGTGGATTTATGGAGAAGTTATGGTGAGCATAATTTAAAGAAATGACTTGGTGTTAAGGTTAATCAAATTATTATTTTTTTATATTACTTGGGTGGCAAACAGTTAGTACCCTATGGACGCTTGCAATACCAGAGGTATAACTTGCGTGATGCCCACTGTAGTGTTTGTCGTTTATCCCTTTTCCCTCACACTGGCTCGACAGTGTCCTGTACTTGGTTGATAACGTCCTCTTTCACAGTCCACGCGCTCCCGCCACCAGGCATGTCCTCCCGCGCTTTTTGTGTCATATATCACTCAACTGTCAACTGTGACATTTACGTTTCGTTCACCAATACAGGCACACACGAGACAGCGTATGCATGCTATAGCGCATACACTACATCCCTCCCTTGTTGTTGAATTAGAAATAACAAACAATAACTTTTTATAAAGTAGTTATTTATTAAGTTCACATTAATTATTAAGTTCACATTAAACTTGTAAGTAGTAAAATTACATATTTTATCTATTATTATTAAATAGATATTCCTTTAAATCAATTTGCAGTTATATACTATATTGTTAACAATTGTAGCATTTTGTTATAATAGTAACAAGTAGGTTATAAGAATATTTAAAAAAACTAAACAAATAATAAATTATTCCTCTGTCTTATCTTTGCAATCTTCTTCATCTTCCCGGTTTTTTCCTTGAACTGATCTCCATTGTCCCTCTACTCTTTTCAGGTGAACAACATTTCTCCTTAATATTTGTCCCGTTTCATCGTTTTTTACTGTAATATCTCCTCCATGAGAACTCTGAACAGTATAAGGTGTTGGGTTATAATTAGAACTAAGCTTATTGGCTTTGTCCATATTTTTAACATAGACTCTATCTCCTTCAATTAAATCCGCTTCAATAGCTCCTCTCTTTTTATCTCCATAGTCTTTCCCCTTTTCCTTCTGAATTTTGTCCCGATCGCGTACATCAAGATCAATTTCCGTACTTTCAAGCCTATCTATTGATGGAATTTTGTCTCTGTTTTGCCGTCTAAAAAACAGTTCTGATGGTGACTTGCCTGTGGCTGAATGAGGTGTGCTATTATACATTAACAAGTAAACCATTAGACTTTCCTTTGTGTCCTTTTTTTCTAGATGACTAATTTTAAGGCGTTTCACGATATCACGGTTTTGTCTCTCAACTTCTCCGTTCTGTTGGGGCCAATATGGCACAGTATTATACAAGGTGATGTTGCATTCTTTGCAGAATGAACGAAACTCATCGCTGACAAATTGTCTCCCATTGTCTGCAGTAATTGAGACCGGGAATCCTAATCTGCTAAAAATTTCCTGGAGTAATTTAATAATATTGGAGCTAGTCACTGTCTTGGTTATTTTGATCTCTTTGTAGCGACTATAATAATCGACTATTACTAGGAGGTATTCGTTGCTAGGCAATGGACCTAGTAGATCCATTGCTACGTCAACCCAAGGAGCTATAGGAAGCTCGCGTCTTTTCATGGGCATCGGGGGGTTTGGCAATCCCACTAGAGTGCAGCTTTTACAAGCTTTGACTAAATTTTCTGCATCTTTGTCAATTCTTGGCCACCACACTTTTGATCTCAACCTTCCTTTCATCGCCACAATACCAGGATGGCCCTCATGTGCAGCATCTAGGACATCTTTTCGTAATTTCTGGGGTATCACAATTCGATTTCCTCTGAGTAAAATGTTTTCGTAGAAACATAGCTCGTTCTCGAATATTTTATAGCTTTTGGCAGAATCAGGCCATTCTTTTTCATAAACTCCTTTCTTAACATCATTGATTTCCTTGTCACTTCCTGAAACTTCAATAATGGTTGTCATAGGAATCGCTTGTGGTCTCGCTTGTTCAACCACTTGATGAATGTATTCATCACCTCCCTTAGATAGTGGTTTTAATTTTTCGCATAATCGAGATAACGGATCAGCAATGTTTGCTTTGCCTGGCTTGTAAATCACCTTATAATTGTATGACTGTAATCTGAGCACCCATCGCTCTATGCGCGCACAAGGTTTAGATTTTTGTCCAAATAATATTTCTAGTGGTTTATGATCAGTAATGAGATCGAACTCCTTTCCGAAAAGAAATATATTAAAATGTTCTACCGACCAAACGAGGGCTAAAGCCTCTTTTTCCGTTTGGCTGTACTTTCTTTCGCATTCTGTCAATGTCCTGTTACCATACGCAATTATTCGCGGACCCTTTTGGTCAGACTGTACTAAAACGGCACCGAGGCCTACAGGACTGGCATCCGCTATAACTTGTGTTTTGTCTTTAACATCGTAGTATCCCAAAGATTGTATTTGACCTAGTGCTTCTTTTAACTGTGTAAAAGCTTCGTTTTGTTTACTCTTCCAAAACGGTTTAATAACAGTTTTCTTACCCATTTTTTTCCTTAACAATTCTTTTAAAGGTTCTGTTTTTGTAGCCAGGTTGGGTAACCATTTATTTATATAGTTCACCAGCCCCAAAAAACTCTGTAGTTCTTCTATGGTTGCTGGGTATCTGAAATTGGTGATGCTCTCTATGTACTTAGGCAATGGTTTTACCCCGTTTGATGACAATTCATGTCCCAAAAAACTCACCTTCTCTACTTTGTATATGCATTTCTGTTCGTTGAGTTGTACGTCATTTTCTTTGAGTACTCGCAACACTTTGCTAAGTCGATAATCATGTTGTTCCTCGCTGTTTCCAAAAATTAATATGTCATCGATGAAATTTACTACTCCATCGCATTTTATCAAGACCTTTTCGAGTATCTTTTGAAAGATCTCTGGAGCGCAACTGATTCCAAACATAAGCCTTTTATACTGGTAGAGCCCTTTAGCTGTTATGAAGGTTGTTATATATCTGCAATTTGGATGTAATTCTAGCTGATGGAAAGCATCTTTAATATCTATCTTGCTAAAATATTTGGCTTTGCTAATTTTCGGCAAAAGTTTATCCATGCAAGGCAACGGGTGATTCTCTCGCATAATGGCAGCGTTGGCACGTCGCATATCCACACACAATCGCAAGTCTCCATTTTCTTTTATAATAGGTACCATAGGAGAGACCCATCTTGAAGGTCCACATGACTCTTCGATTATGTCCCGATTAAGTAAGTCTTCAATCTTATTTTCAACTTTGTTTTCAATAGGTAGCGGTATTCTTCGATATGGTTGTGATACTGGACGTACATTGTCATCAATAGGAATTTCTATCAGCACATTCTTAAACTTGGGAAATGGCTGTGACACGAGATTGATTTCAGTCCTATCCATATCTAGACCTATTTTTAAAACACCTAGACGTGTGGCAGTTTCTTTACCCATTAGATCTCTTGTACCTTCTGAAATAACATAAACAGTTGTTTGTTCTACCCGTTCATTAATTCCAATTGTGGTTTCAAATGATCCTTTAATATCGAGCGGAGTGCGACTTCCGTACGCTAGAAGTGTCTTATTTGGCTTGGTCGTCTGGTTCACTGTGATAACTCCTTGGTTTTTTAAAGTCTTCCATGTTTGTTGGGTTATCAAATTTACTGTACAGCCTGAATCAACTAGCATTTTGGTTTTTACCCCCCCTAGGGTACACTCCACGGTTGCATCGTCATCAATGTTAAAAACATAATCCACTTCAACCCGTGGTTTTTTGTTTTCTTTTGTGTTTTGTGACTTTTCAAACCTTGCGTGTGCATCAGCTTTTCGTTTTATGCTTTTTTCTTTACATTTCTGACGGAAATGTCCAAATTTGTCACATAGAAAACATTTTTTTTCTAAGGCAGGGCATCTTTTGTAGTCTGATTTATGGCTTTTACTGTTACATCGTCCACAATTTAATATGGGTTTGTTGTATATTGGTCTGGTTATTTCTTTTTTATTTTTATTGTATATCGCATTTACTTCTGGGTTTCCTTGTATCTTTTCTTGACTTTCTGTTTTCTTGTTGTCATATACTTCTAGTTGCTGGTTTACTACTTCCAATGTTTTGGCTTCGGTTACAATTTTTTCTAGTGTTATACTATCACCTATCGTAAGTATTTTCTTGCGTAATTCCGTCAAAGCACATTTATCTGTTATTTGATCAATTAAGTGGTCCTCTTTTTTGTCAAAGTTACATTTCTCAGCTTGTTTCCGTAGCCGTACCAAGAACCCTTCAAACTTTTCATTGTCGTCTTGCTTAATCTGTCTAAACAAGTGACGTTCAAAAACGCGATTTTGTTTCGGAAGAAAGAATTCGTCGAGTTTCTTGATGGTTTCTTCAAAAATATCGGCTCCTTGGTCTCTGTCTGGCAAATTATAATATATCTCTTGCAGGCTTGGCCCTCCGAAATGTAACAAGGTCGCTCGTTTTCTATGAGAAGACACAATTTCAGCTGCGTCAAGATATATTAATAGTGATCGTTTCCAAATTTCCCATTTACAGCCGACAGAAGCCCTGTCACTATCTAAATCCAGCCTTTCCAGACTCAGGAATGGTTGGTGAGCCATGGTGATCTGAAAAAATCATTTAATGGGTAATTTTAAGATGTAATAACTACTTACCAAATTATTAACGAGGTATTCATTTGAACTGGCCGACTGTTTCCAATTTAATGGCGGTAGTCAACCCTGGCATTCATTTGAACTGCCCAACTGTTTTCCAATTTAATGGCGGTAGTCAACCCTGGCATTCATTTGAACTGCCCGACTGTTTTCCATTTAATGGCGGTAGTCAACCCTGGCATTCACTTGAACTGCCCGACTGTTTTCCAATTTAATGGCGGTAGTCAACCCTGGCATTCATTTGAACTGCCCGACTCTTTTCCAATTTAATGGCGGTAGTCAACCCTGGCATTCATTTGAACTGCCCGACTGTTTTCCAATTTAATGGCGGTAGTCAACCCTGGCATTCATTTGAACTGCCCAGACTGTTCCCAATTTAATGGCGGTAGTCAACCCTACTTACCTACATGCTTTTATTTGTATGGTGTGTAATTTCATATTTATTTATTCCTTACACATTTAATCTTTTTTTTTTTATGGAGGTTGTATAGTAGTCTAACATAAGAGTTAACTCTTTTCAAAATGTGATATTACATACATCACATAGGACTGCAGTTTAACATTTACTACTATGTTAAATATAAATAAATATAATTAATACCATTAACCTCTAAATAAATAACATTAACCTCTAAAATTTTTTCTATTTTTTTTTTTTTTATATATTATATTAGAGGTCATTTATTTTTCATTTTATCTTTGATTTTTTTTTTTTTTTTTTTTTTTTTTTTTTTGCTATAACTATATACTCCCAAATAATAATACAAATACTTACATTTGCTATTCCTTTATACATTGGTAATGTTTACTGTATACTACTGTTACTGTATGTTTACTGTAGGTATTACATTGAATATTTGGGCAAATACTTCAACATTTATTTTACATTTACCTATATGATCATAGAAGGATATCCATTTATGTGATATCTATAATAATGACCAAGATGGTCTACTACACTTGTATTCCCACTCTCAGTTGCTCAGTGATACATAAGATTTTATCATACTTGGGTAGCACCGGTACAGTGCTTATCCTACATTTAGGTAACAATGATTTTAACACCCAACAATTTATAAGTGCACTTCTGTATGAAATAATCTAGTATTAGGTGCAGAAGTTATAGGTGTAGGTACAAATACTTTAATTTATTCAGCAACTCACTTATTGTATGTAAGTAGTGGTTAATTTATCATATTTTACTGAATACATCGTCACAAATCACTAGTTGTAGGCACACCAACGATGTTTTGATGTTCTTTCAAAAGTACAATCGTGTTGGCTCGCAACTTTGATGTATCAATATTGACATCTACTCTGTAAGATTTTAGTTAAAATATATTACCTTTTCCTCGTCGCCACTTGTAGTGTTTGTCGTTTATCCCTTTTCCCTCACACTGGCTCGACAGTGTCCTGTACTTGGTTGATAACGTCCTCTTTCACAGTCCACGCGCTCCCGCCACCAGGCATGTCCTCCCGCGCTTTTTGTGTCATATATCACTCAACTGTCAACTGTGACATTTACGTTTCGTTCACCAATACAGGCACACACGAGACAGCGTATGCATGCTATAGCGCATACACTACACCCACCCTCTTTATTACACCAGACCTTTAAGATAGAATATCTCTTGTATAGGAAAACGTTTCTTTCAAAACACAACACTTGTTATAAATATTTTGCAGTAGGCAAATCTTTCTTACACATTTTTTTATTACTTTCATGTGACTTTTTATATTATTTATTATTGAAAATTTTGAAGTTTAAGTAAGTGTGTAGGTACACACTTACTTGAAAGGTATTTGTTGATTGTATTTTTAAGAAAATTACCTGCAAAACCAAAGATTCTTTTATTATTAGACATTTTTTCCAACTCTCCACTCATATTAAAAAGTGCTCCTTTTGCAAAGTGCACCAATTGAGAAGTGCATCAGTTGCGAAGTGTACCATGAGAAGTGCACGAGTTGCTAAGTTCACCATTTGAGCATGGTGTACAAGATGAGATGTGCACAAAATGCATCAAACCCAAAAAAAGGGAGGTTATATCACAGGTAAGGCACGAATGTTGTGGATGTAAAGAGAAATTTATATCGATTATTGACTTACTTATTATTCAAGTCGTGTGAACAATACAATGCGAACCAAATTCACAATGTAAAAAAACAGGCCAATGTATTGCTTACAAAATAAATATTTTATGTGGGAAAAAAGAAAAAAAAAGCGGTATCTAGTGATCTCGGGTGGCAGTATCAATGTGAATTTTATCTTGTGGTAAAGGAAAACATCGTGAGGAACCCACATGTTTTAGAAGATTTTCTAAAGACATGTCTGATTCACCAACCCGCATTGGGTAATGCGGGTTGGTGAATGATAGAGAATAGGAGACCCGTGCCCAGCAGTGGGATATGGGATATACGAGTATATGGGTTGCTATTATTATTTTTATTTACATGTGGAAACTATGTCTAGTTACTAGGTAAACTATACTTTTTGTAGGTACGACAAAAGTGACAAGCATAAGGCCCGCCTGATGGAAAGCAGTTATTGTTGCCTAGGTTACATGACCAGTCCCCGCCCTAAAATTTAACACCAGATTTATGTGTTATGGGTAACTCTTCCTAACAGATTATACACAGAAAATGTCATTTTGATTAGGATATTTTTTTTTTGTTGCACTAGAGAACAAGCTCTATGTCACGGGTGACTTTACAAATATACAATTAATGGACACAAATTACACTCACGAGTCAGAATAACTCTTTGCGGGTTAAACATAATTTTGTCCTGTGTGGGAATCGAACTTACAACCTCGTGCACAGCAGGGGCATACTACGTCCACTAGACTACCAAGGCAGTCAAAACTATTGCAATCTATATATAGATTAAGCTGATTAATCAGCGATGGAACTAACCAGATAAAAAGAGGTCGAAAATGGCTCGATGATGGATGTTCTCGTATTTATTTTCTTTTTACTGCCAATAGTTTTTTTTCTTTTTTAAAAAAAATACCGCCCTAGAGATCAAGCTCAGTGTCGCGGGGGACTTTACAATTAACGGATACAAATTACACCCAGACTCAGAACAACACTTTGTGGCTCACACAAAGTTTTGTCCTGTGTGGGAATCGAACCCACAACCTCATGTACAGCAGGCGCATTGGTGGTCCAGTGGCCGGAGTATGCGCCTGCTTCCACTTTTTTCTGCGATGTTTCTACTGCCTTGGTGGTCTAAGGCAGTAGAAACATCGGAGGGGAAAGTTCATTTAATTCATTTCGTACAACTTGGCCTGGCGCACTTGGTACATTATTAACATTCATTACCTTTAAAAGGCTGTATAGTAATTATTATTTAATATACTATTATCTGTTAATAACTAAATGTAATAAACGTAACGGAGAGCCATTACCGACGGTACAATGCTAATCTTAAACAGTAGGCTTTACCAAATAATGTAAAGTGTTATGCGACGTTTTGATCAAGTCTCTATGTCAGTGTGCTAGTGAATTAATAACGGATTACTTAGTTGCCAGATACATCGCTTAAGGTAATTTAATTTTTATCTCATTTATTTCTTAATTTTCTAAGCGTTTCGGAACATATATTGCAGAACGCGACCGTATTGATTGAACCTTAATTGATTGTCCTTAGGTAGTCGGTGTTAGGGCATGTCGGATGGCGATTATAATTTTCTGTACTAATTCAAAATCATTTATTCATATAGATCACACTTATACAGGTCAATGAAAAATGCCAAATGAGAGGTCAGCTAATTTGCCTTCTGCTGAGTTAGCTGACTGAACAGACAGGGGTAGAGCCTAAGGAAAGAACTGGCAAGAAACTCAGGTCACTCTTTTCAATCGCCAGATATGTAGTTACAATTAAAAATGCCAAATGAGACGTTAGCTAATTTGCCTACTACCAGGTTCGCTGACTGAACAGACAGAAACAGAGCCTAAGAAAAGAACCGGCAAGAAACTTAGGCCACTCTTTTCAATCGCCAGATATGTGGTTATAACATTTTATTTGTGTTACTATTAATTAGCGCAGAATGTGATGCTATGAAATAAGTCAGCCCTCTGGTTACGTAAAGCGTCGCGTCGATCAGTACTTTCGTTATTTCTCTATATAGAAAGGACCAGAAAGAACCTATTGACTAAACCCGAAAAGGTCTTATAAACATAATTATATATCAAAATAATAATATGATAAGGGCCTTCAGGTCGCTGGGATGAACTGGATGCGGAAGGCGTAGGACTGTGTGGTGTGGCACGTGTTAGAAGAGGCCTATGTCCAGCAGTGGACTGCGATAGTCTGATTGATTGAAGTGCCTTAGTAGTTGTAGCAGCAGTGCCTGCATAGGCCTCAGTGGTTGCAAGATATGATGACGCAAGGGTATAGCACGTTGTATCCCACATCAAAGGCTTACCCATCCTCCCATAATAACATTCCATCAGGTCTACATGCGAGAGCTGGACAAAATAGCTTACTCAATATCAGTCTCTGTCTCCACTGACACTAAGGATAAAGATATTTTACAAGGGATTATTTAAATAAATAGTTTTAACTAACTTTTGACTTTGTTTCTATGTGGATAAGGTATTATTTCATGCGCAGCATGAGAAACTAGCGTTAGTGACTTGAACAACCTAAATATAGCAATGAATACCTTTTCTTAGCTGTACAATGACTAGTTTCCTTTTAGACTAGGCATGTTTTCCTGTGCTTTTGAATAATTTATTTTATAGAAAAGAAACTGACAAGATACTCGCCACTCTTTTTTATGGACAGATACAGATACAGATACTTAGATATGCTTGGACTTCCAATTTTAAACACATTTAAATTGAATAAACTCCTACGTATAATATATTTTTTTTAACTCAAAACGGTTTACTGGCATAGGAAGATTCGCCGACCAGGCTCTGGTTGATCGTGCCTGGCGAGCCACGGCCTAACAGTTAGTCGGTGAAAGTCGTATAATTTTATATATGGAATCTCAGTAAAAACCTCTACAGCGCGATACGGACTCTAATTAAATATATTAAGTGTTTCTGAGAATAGTGACATCTGTGTCATCTATTTTGTAACGTTCTACTTGTATCTGGTGTTGCGATTGGCCTAATAGATGGCGCCACAAACGACGTACCTACTTACGATAAATAAAGAAACACAAGTTATCCAAAGCGTTAATTTGTGATAAAACATAAGATAAGTTTTACAACACATAAGAAAACAAGATAATATTGTTTTCGTTTCTACAATCGACATAAAATTATGGGATCAATTATTACGTAGGTACCAAAATATGTAATTATCTCTTGAGTAATTTATCAGAATTAGATGCCTACATCCCAGAAATATGAACAACTATTTGTTACCCGCGGCTCCGCCCGCTTAGATGTCGGTTATCGCGATAAAAAGCCTATATGCTATTCCAGACCAAATTTCATCCAGATCCGTTCAGTTGTTTTTGCGTGAAATAGTAACAAACATCCATACATCCATTCTTACAAACTTTTACGTTTATAATATTAGTAAGGACACAGATAATATAATACTAGTACAGATACCCCATCCCATACAAAGAAATGGTTCCCCGCTAACTCGGGCTAACCTTCGGGCTAAATTTTAATTATCTATCTATCTGTAGATGTCTGTATCCAACAGATTACGTGCATACACATAAAATCAACAGATGGCGACATTATTTAAAATTATATTTTTCATAAGATATAGTAGGCACTTACTTCATCACTCACATAGATCTACCGACCTATAGGGTAGGTATCACTCATTGTCTCGGGCTCGGGCCACGTTTGCTCGCTCAAGGTCACGCGCTTTACGAAATATACTTATTTTGATTGTTTGCTTCCATATTTAACTAGCGCTCCGCCCCGGTTTCGCCCGGGCTAAACAATTTTTTCCCGTTTAGGTATATTAAAATGTTAATATACCTATTAACCTAAGTTTATTTTTTTGTTGATGGCTTATATTAGGTATACCTATAATATAAATTGATTTATTAAAAAGAATATTCGTGAAACTATTATAAGCAATTAATTTATCAGTGCAAATAAACAAATAATCTGTTTGAAGTGATAAGGGTCTGTTTGAATTGTTTCTGTCTTAGTCAAATTAGGTTAATTACAATATTTTGTGACAACTCACACACCATCTAAATCCAAACTTGGCACAGACTGTATGGTAATCAGACGACAGACAGAGCATATCACACTAAGATTGGTCCTGAATGGGAATCGAACCCTCATGGATTAGATTCACTAACCACTAGTTACGTAGTAACTCTTTAGTAATCTGTGCCACTAGTACAACAGGCCAGTCGATGTCATTAATGGATGGAGTAAGTTATAGCATTTTTTGGTATTAGTCCAACAGTCCGATGGTACTGGGTTCGAATCCCAGATTCATGTCCACTTTTTGAAATTTGTTTTTTGTAGATGGTTTTTATATCAGATAATATTTTTTTGAATTATTTGTAAAAATATAGTAAAACAGTAATTATTTAGTATCAGTCTGAATTCACAAATAGGTAATTTTCCCACAGTACGATCAGGCCTCCGTCACTCGCTCAAGGTTACGCGATATGTGCCTACCGCTATGTAGCTCGTAACCGAGCCGATCGCCAGTGGGGCTGCCGCACGCGACACAGAGCGCGCACAAAGCGTTTCCCGCTCAAAACGCATACGATATTTACGTACACTACGTATATTAAGTTTAATATTATTAAGTTTTGACTAACGACACGATGGTTAATTATTGTGAAGTCGTTGGATGTCAAAGTCAAAAGAAAAATAAAAAATTGTCTTTTTTTCATTGCCGAAAGATGAAGAAAGGTACTTAACGTTATTTGAAAGTAGGTACGCATTTCAGCTGGCTTCAGTTAGTAGTACCTAGTTATTTTAAAATGCTTTTTGTGTGTAGGTACTCTTTCTTAAAAATTGACGAGAAAGTTAGAAAGACAACCCTACCGCATTCGTGCGATGACGAGCTTGCACGTGAGTCGCACGGCGGGCAACACAATCTCGACTCTTTGTTCGCGTTCTTATGGTACATTTCTTTTCGCTGCGAACAGCAGTTATTATTATTAAGATTTTGTAGGCTATTATGGCGTAGGTATTTTCGCTTTTGTATGGGAGTGATGTATCTATTACGTAGTAACTATAGTAACTATTTATTAATCTGTGGTACGATACCGTAGCACCGCTGCACCGTACCGGCCGTAGAACCGGCCAAACCGGGTTCGAATCCCAACCTCGGATACACTTTTGTATTTAGTTTTTGTTTAGTTTTTAAAATATTTTATATATCTTGGATGCAATATTTTTGTTGATAACTTTGATAACGTAAAACATTTTTAAAGTTTTTTGTTGAGAGAAAAAAACATATGCCCGTATTATTTATTTTTAACATAATTCACTGTTTCACATAGCTTTATATATTTTTATACCTACGAGTAAGTAGTATGACCCAACATTATACTTCAAAACCAGGTAGGTATTTTAATTTATAAAAATCTGAAAATGCATACAGCGCCAGCGCCCAGCGCCATTACTCACAAGTCACTCGCAAGTTTCAACTTCTTAGTAGTACAAAATACTGCCGCCAGGACTACGGCGACATTATTGAAATTTGTAATAATATAATTGTAATTTTGTTTTATGAGCCCTTTATTTCATTTTCCTATGCTAGTAGGATTTCTTAAAATATGTACATATATATTTCAGGCTATATTTCTTCCAGGTTTGAATTTTACATAAACGTTATTAACAAATCGATATATGTAACTCCATCTATTGGTATTTATTCGTACTAATTTTGATTTGTTCCTGATGAGACCCCATGGTAAGGATTAGGATAATATAAAACAAAACACTAATTACCCTCGCAAAGAGTTGAGAAATTGCTTGCAACAGCGTTTGACACGAAATTCACCTAACTTCCAAATAGCTACGGGAAAAAAGCAATGACAGTGACAGTGGACAGGCCAGATCTATCGTCTATAACCAATGGAGAAGGAAGGTTGTCGAGTGTCAACTGCGTCCAGGTGACCATATAAAGGTCATCTAGTGGGAGGTTGCCTCATACTGTGTTCTGCGTTTCATGCTGCTCGTGCTGCGGTCATTATTATGACCTAATCGGAACTGCGGGAAGCGCTGGATGCAAACAAGCAGCAAGCAAACTCATGATGATGTCCACTGTGCTACCGACATGGTGAAGGCTTACGTTCCACAGTGGACGTCATCATGATGATTACTACACTGAACATCAGGGAGACCGTTCCTCGTTTGCCACCATCGGCACAAACTAGGTTAAAATTGGTGAAAACTAGAAAATTATGATTATTAAATATTTTAAGCATTTTTGCTATGCAATCAGCTCAAATATACTTAAATATTAAAGCAATGTCCAACGTCTTTTTCCACATTGCTTTAAATAATATTTAAGTATAAAATATGATTAGTCAAAGTCAAGTCAAAGTCAAACTCATTTATTCACTTAGATTAAATACATGATACCTACTAATGAACGTAATAAAAACAAATGCCAGCATACTTTTTTCCTACGGCCAATTCGCTGACTATGGTAGGGCCTCGCGAAGAATTGGCAAGAAACTCGGATCACTCTTTTTAATCGCCAGAATATAACATTTACAATTTGGTATAAGTTACAATTTTTTATAACTTATACCAAACTTTTTATAACTTATAACTTATACCAAACAATTTGGTATGAGTTAGGTACTACTTGGGGTGGCAAACAAGCATACCTGATGTTAAACAGTAGCCGTAGCTTATGAACGCTTGCAATGCCAGAAGTATCACTTGCGTGTTTCTGACCCATTATCTACACCAGGGCTTTAAATGGAGTATCCCTATGATAGGTAAACGTTTCTACCAAAACGCAAACATAAATGAGCGCTGGAGACCTGCACTCACACACGGGAAAACAACTACACCGCTGTGTGGAGTTATTTAGCTGTGGTCCTCTGTTAGGTGGAAGTCCTTACCCAGGCTTACTCGCTAGTATGGTGCCCTACCACTCATAAATGATATAATAGCAACCCATATATGTCCCACTGCTGGGCACGGGTCTCCTCTCCTCTATCAAGAGAGAGAGAGGGTTTAGGCCTTAATTCACACACGCTGGCCTAATGCGGATTGGTGAATCAGACATATCTTTAGAATTAATTCTAAGACATGCGGGTTTCCTCACGATGTTTTCCTTCACCGTTAGCAGATGGCGAATCATTTGATTAGTACATATAAACTCCACAAAGTGAAATTTACATTGGTACTACCGCCCGGGATCGAACTCGCACCTCTTGCGTGCAAGTCGGTTACTTTCCCACTCGGCCACCACCGCCAAATGATATTATAAAATAATCCAAGCTATAATATCTCTATATATCTTAGCTGGTAACTACTCCACCTACCTTCCAAGTCCGAGTTAAATTGCCGATTGGCTGATCGTCAAAACACGCATGAAGTTAGTTACATGCGGATTCTCTTCATCACGTAACACTCTTAGTTTTAACAGTTGACTGATTGATAATAAGGTCGTAAACTTTAGCTTTGATAAAGTGATGCGGTTATTTGTTTATTGTTAAGTGTTATATGTTAGTCTAGGCATATCTTATCGAATAAGTACGGTGACAGTTTTGATCAAGGTAAGACGTGTCCAAATTTGTGTTGTTTATTTATTTAGTGATGGAAAATAAAAGCTTTTGTTGTAATTTTGGTGTAAGCAAAGATTTTTTTTTTTACAATTTCGGTGTTCTGTTCTAGACAATCCGAGAAGACAATTACACCATCTTAAGAGCACGTTATTATAACATGACACAGTGCGAAAAATCCTGCATGATGGCACGTAAAATAGTTTTTTTTAGTACTTTAGTTTGATATAAAATAAAGTATAGCCTAAAATAAATAGTGTTTTAAGTAAGACATTAAGTTTGTTGTGGTTTTATTTACTTAATACTATTTGTTAATTATTTACAAAGCCGCAACAATAGCATACTAACGCTTAACAAACAAGCAATTACTGTAATCACTGATTAATGTTTCTTAAGTCGATAAATATATTAAAACACCATTGGAATTTTATCTAGTAGTCACCAGAGTTAGTTTTTTTTTATACTACTTATATGGCAAACAAGCATACGGCCCAAGCTAGTATAGGTAGCCTATCTGTCTTAATTTTATTTTGTGTTACCTTTAGTTTACCGATGTTGCCAATTTTAGAGTAGGAGAGGCTTGCAGCCTCCAGTGGGTTATTTAGAGTGGCTCTAGCTACATGTTGCCAGTTTTATGGGCACGTTCCCAGTAGACAGAGATATGTTTTATATAGATGATGTCTTCTTAAGTGGTCTTGTGTTTTTGAATGAAGAAAGAAAGAGAAAGAAGGTATTTTTATGGTGATCGTTAGAAACCCTTAGGCCCATGCATGTTCAAAGGTGGTAGACTTCTTGTGAGTTACAGACTTTGCTCAAATGGAAGAGCCCAGTACATAATATTTTTATTTACGTACTGGGCTCTTCAAAAAAAGGGACCACCTTCAGTTTTCGTTCCAGGGTTATCACCATCTAGAGCCGCCTTTGCTGTAATTTTATTTAGGTCACAAACAAGTACATAGCACGCCTAGCAATACATGCAAGGCAAGCTATTTTGCGTCTTTGGCTTTTGCATATTGCCGACCCAAAAAATTGTAAAGCCAAGGTTTTGTGATGGAGTATTCTCGGGATAGGAAAAACTGGCAACCTGTTCCATTACCACTGTGTTTGGCTATGGTATTCTGTGACTTATAGGTTCTTTTCCAGTCGGGCTTCCTCGCTCGTATAATGCCCTAATATTTCTCTTATGTAATTAGTGTTGTTTCAATTTTATGGCTACAGTCCTACAAATTTCAGATCCATCCAGATCCGTTAAGTGGTTAGTAATAACTATAATTGTACTCTTTTACATAAGTGAAAGAGTAACAAACATCCATCCATCCATCCATACTTACAAACTTTCACATTTATAATAATCGTAGGATGTGAAAGTATTTGAGGATGTGTGGAAGTTTGTTACTCTTTTACGCAAAAAATATTGTCTAGATTTATATGAAATTTGGCACAGAGATAGATTATAGTCAGGATTAGCATATAAGCTACTTTTATGCCATGATTTAAAAATAGGGATTCCATTGGATTGTACACGCGGATGAAGCCACGAGCGGAAGCTAGTAAATAATAATAACAACCCATCAATGTCCCACGGCTGGCCACACCGGGGCTTAGGCCTTAATCCACACACACTGGCATCTATACATATAATAAAATCGTAACCAAGTCGCGTCTGTACATTGAATTTTTTTTCGAAAAAACAATTTATATACGTTGTATTTATGTTACTGAGGCCAAAAATGTGGTTTTTAGAATTTTTGTCTGTTTGTCTGTGTGTCTGTTTGTCTGTGTGTCTGTTTGTCTGTTTGTGGCCGCGTTTGTGCGCGATAAACTCAGCAACCACGCAACCGATTTGAATGCGGTTTTCACTTATATATTGTGGCAACCTTCCCATAACATATAGGCTTTATTTTATTCCAATCGGTTGACAAATAAAAAAGTTATGGTCACTTTAATAACACACGTGCTATACAAGAAACACGCTTCGATTTATTTAGCTAAAACTTTTTAAAATGTAGTTTGTAAAACCACGTTTGAAGTTTATATGAAAATAAATTTAAAAAATAATGCGAGGTTTCGGAGATATAGCAATCACCAATTTAAGTTGAACTCTCATCAATATCGGCGACCATATTAAATAGAGATCAGCTGACTGGTACATCACGTGTTAACGGTACTAGGTTAAAAGTGACCATTTTACAACGAAATGTAATAGAAGCAGACATTTTAACAGGATGTGGTGCAGGTGATAATCTTTTATGCCCCGGGTTCTTTTGATTCCAAACAATTTTCCGTTTAGCATCTCCAGGAAACTCTGTTTTAATCGCTGAAGTCCACGCAAACGAAGTCATAAACACATATCAGCTATACATCTATACACACATTAATAAAATTGAAGTGTCTGTTTGTAATATTAAAATAACAGCTTTCTATTAAATTCATGTGGCTGTTTACATAGCACTTACAACAGAAATACAATTTTAACAGTTTTATCTCTCTGTCTATCTGTATGTTGCAGCTAAAATCGTCTTCGATAAAACTAAAACTATATAAATATACTATAAGTATGAATAAAATGCGTTAATCATGCCAATACCTAAGACAATCACTGACTAAATTAAACGCCTAATAAAACTTAAACACAAACTATAAAATATTACTATAAAATGAATGCTATTTCATTTTGTGTAGGCGCTAACATTTAACAAAACCTTAATTTAGGTTATCAGGAAAGCAGCACAGAAAAGAAAACACTCCATCGAATCTGTCTATCTGGTCACGATAAACTCAATAACTACCAAACAAAATTTCATACGATTTTCACCAGTAGACGGCGTGATTCTTTCATTATAGTTTTGCGAGCGTGAATTGGCTGAAATATTACGATGATAGTTGAGCGAGTCGGAAAAATCCTGCCATTGGAGGCAATGTTATTTGCAAATAGATCTAAAAAACTCCGCGATACTATGTGTCTATCTTCGACCAAAAAAATTACTCACAGCGAAATGCATGATCAGCCTCTGTCTCATCGGCATACTTAACTGATATATATTTTTAACTGAATTTTTAAAGATGAGGTTCCATTGGATTGTTTTTTTTATTCCTGAACATCGTCATTTAAGAGCCGATTTGTAATATTTTCTTTTTAAGTGACCGACATAGCTCGAAAAATTGCCTCAATTAAGTGATAATGGGCAGGGCATATAGCTTACGTAGTAACTATTAAGTAATCTGTGATATAGCTCACAGAACCGAACCAGAATACTGCAGCTGGCCAACTTCTCAATGATAAATATTTTTCCGATGGAGATCAGACATAATGTATCTCAATTATGGTAATTAAATGACAGTAACTAATCACATTTAATGAGCAAATTAAAATGTTACAATTGAACTAATATTATGATACAGCACGGAAACTTCGTAATTAAACAATGTACAAACTAAAAAATGCATAGTTTCAGAGATAAAGATAATAATTAACAGATACCTATATACCGAATTTACGTTGAACTCTCACTAATATGGTCGACAATATATTAAATAGGGTTCAACTTACTGGTTTTTCATTCAGTTTTGTTCCGAAAGCTTATGTAAAGTAGTATAACTGTATTATAAGAACAATGGATTAAAAGGAAAGTTCAATTTCTGAAATCCTTGAGCACTACGACGGACCATTATGCCCTTTAAGAATTTAACAAATTTTTACACATAAACTGTGTAACTGTACCTATCAGGTTAGAAGTGACCAATTTAAAACGAAATGTAATAGATGTAGAGATTTCTACAGGGTATGGCACAGATAATACATAACAATACATAAATTCAAACTATTAGCTAGGCGATGGGCCATTTAAGGTTATTCACGTTTGCGCTAAGACAATTTGAAGAGCAAAACAATCATACAAACAAGGAATATTTCTTCATGAAGTTTATTAATTGCAGAATCCAAATGTTTAAAAGAAAAAAGTGACTGACTAATCAACAAACGCACAGTTTAAATCATTAGACACTCAGATAGCTATTATGATATAGGTCACCGCAAAGAAAGGTTCTTTTTAAATGTAACCACTAAAGATAAAAATCAGCCGATGAAAGTTTGTATAGGGATAACAGCTGTGGCTTTGAGATTTTCAGTAAAAGACTGAACACGCGAACGAAGTCGCGGGTACAGCTAGTAATTTATATAATGATACACCTATCTAAAATTAATTTACCTTCTGCAAACAGCAAAGAAAACGCATTGTGAAGGAAAGGTCTTAGAAAGGCGTATCTGATCCACGAACCTGGTGCAATGAGATTAAGGCTTAAACCCTTTTTATAATGAAGAAGAGACTCGTGCCCAGCTGTGGGACATATAAGCCTAGTTTTCCAAAATAGTGATTTTCCCAGACTATAATTTATCTTTGTACCAAATTTTATCCAGATCCGTTAGGCGTGTCTAAGCAACAAACATCCATACCTACATCCATCCATCCAAATTTACCCATTTATTATATTACAAATACATAAATTTAACTGCTTATCTATACAGATAAGCAGTTAAATTTATGTATTTGTATGTAGTAACGACAAATACCGTGCGGTCTACAGTTCAGAAGACCGCATAGCTTGGAGACGCGCCGTATGTGGTCGTGATCCTCAGCAGTGAGGGAACGACGATGATGATGATGATGTAGTAATAAGATGTTTTCTTACCAGATGTCGTGTAGCAGGCCTGTGACGAAGAAAGTAATAAATGGTACAGCATCATGCGTGGACGACAACCTCCGCGGGATTGTCGCGACCTTCCCAATGCTGCAGCTGCACCCTAAACATAGGGTCATCACTGTTAGGAATAAGGTTAGTGGTTATAGTTAAAACTTTCTTGACACGATCTTCTACTTAACGTTGACTGCATCCGTGGCTCAGTGGTCGATGTGTGAGACTGCTGATCACGAGGTCCTGGGTTTGATTCCCGGGTCGGGCCAAAAATCGATATTGGTTTTTCTGTTAAGAAATTCACAGTAGTTGCCCGGAGTTTGGAAATTAGCGGTGTTTACACCTCGGTGCCTCGGAAAGCACGTAAAGCTGTTGGTCCTACGCCTGATCTCTCTCCGGTCGTGTCAGATTTGATATGAGAGTGAGGGAATAAAAAGTGCACTTGTGTTTGCGCAGACACTTGTGCACTATAATATCTCCCGCGCAGATGGCAAGTCTCCGTTGAGATCAGCCGTCGTGACCGAAATTCGGTTAGGTGGACATTCTTAGCGTGTCGATGGCAATCTGAATTGTGTCCCAACCTAGAAGAAGTAGAAGAACCTATTAGAAGAACCTAGCTACGAAATTTTCATTTTCAGTAGCGTCCATAAGCCTTCTAAGGTGCAGGTATCAGGGCACGCGGGACATGATATCAAGTGCCCCATGGTTTGTGGCGCAGCACCACATTTATACTCCAGGTTGGAATCGTCTATAAATCCCCTACCTGAGCAGTTTTTCTTTGCTTCGATCAACCTGAGTCCGAAGTCGGATTAAAGACTTGCAGGTCAGCCAAGGACTTACATTGACTTACGCTTATCGCCGAGATCTTGACACGATGCAGCATCGGTAATTGGTGAATATCACCTCTATTAGTGAGCCTTAAGGTCACTTATACGACTCCGCTTCCGCACTAGACTGCCTTAAACGGAGAAGACTACTCACTGTTGACGCGCCGACAACTAGCAGGCAACCATCTGTCTACGCGCTTACAGCTATCAGTCATACGCTCGCTGCACATCTCTTGTGGAAACGCAGCCTAAGAACAGTATTCTAAATAAGCTTCAGGGATAATCTATACTTAATATTATAAAGCTGAAGAGTTTGCTTGTTTGTTTGGTTGAACGCGCTAATCTCAGATAGTACTGGTTCGATTAGAAACAAACTTTTTTTGTTGAATAGTGCCAATCTAGGAAGGCTATAGGCTATATAACATCACGCTATGATAAATAGGAGCGGAGCAGTAGTGAGATATGTTGCAAAATTGGGGAAAATATTCCAAATTACCACGCGGACGGAGTCGCGGGTGACCCCTAGTCCTATATAAAGGCCTTTTTAATCCAAATAGGTATCCTTTCTTTTCAATGTCTATTTCCCTCACTCACACATATCTCTTGGCATAAGGCTCTCTCTTTCCTATTTCTTCTTACGTTTCGTTTTTACCTGACTGAAGATTTAATTCCTATTTCTGCAGGAGGATACCGGCAGAGTGGCTATTCTTGGGGGTGGTGGCTCCGGACATGAACCTTTCGCAGCAGGTAAGTTATGATTAACTTCTTTAACAAGATTCTTCTGTAGTACACTTACAGGCTATGCCTGGTAGAGATAGTTCTAGATAAAAATATAGCCGCCCATATTCAGGTGCAGAGCTTACCATCGGCGTCGAACTACGCGGATCCAATCAACTGCCTCGTTGGTTTAGTGGTCGTTGAGTGTGACTGCTAATCAAGAGGTATAGACCCTCGAGGGGTTTAAACCCCGGGTCGGGCCTAGTTAGTTAGTTAGTCGGGGCATTTTCCGCACCTGGCCGGTTAAGTGGGCCTTTGTGCGTGAAGGTCCTTATGGCTATATTCCATTGAAAAATCGATCGGGCCTAATATAGATAATGAAATTTTCTGTCTAACAATTCCCAATAGATGGTCGAAGATGGCTATTTGGCGGTGTTTACACCTCTCGGGCCGCGGAAAACGTAAAACCGTGCCTGATTTCTCTCCGGTCGTTTCGGATAACCGTCCCATCGGTGTGATATCAGCGTGAGGAAATAAAGAGTGTTCCCGTGTTCGCGCACACACTTTTTTTATACTACTTAGGTGGCAAACACGCATACGGCCCGCCTGATGTAAAGCAGTTACCGTAGCCTATGGACGCTTGCAATACCAGAAGTATCACTTGCGTGTTGCCAACCCATTTTTTTTACATCTGGGCTTTATGATGGGAGTATCCTCGGGATAGGAATACGTTTCTTTCAAAACGCATCCCAACATGAGCGCTAGAGACTGGTACTCACACACAGGAACACAACTACACCACTGTGTGTAGTTACTGTGGTTTTCTGTAAGGTGGAGGTTCTTCCCCAGTCGGGCTTCCTCGCTAGTAAGGTACCTCTCTTAAGAGTATCTTTAAAAGTATCTCCCAATCAGATGGCTTTGATCGGAATTTGATTAAGTAAGTAGCAGGACATTATTATTTCTAAATTAAATTTCTAGTTTACAATTTAAATTATATTTAAGGATTCGTGGGTGCTGGTATGCTAGATGGAGCCGTAGCTGGTGGAGTGTTTGCGTCACCACCTACTGGACACGTTTTGTACGCGATTAAACAACTTCATAAATACAATACTGGTAAGATAAATACAATACAATTCATAAATACAATACAATACATTTGATCACTAGCAATAACGCTAGTAGAATTCGTAAGTTGCAGCCGTTCGGTCGGGCTTGCTCACTTGTATGGTATCTTACCTCTATTTTTTATACTACTAAGGTGGCAAACAAGCAGCCTGCCTGAAAGTAAGCAGTTACCGTAGTTAATACTCAAAAATAAACAACAGGGATTTTTTTACGGAATTTCCCTGGTATAGAAAAATGTTCGTTAAAAACGCATTCCTAAATGAGCTTTGGGGATTTTTCACAACTTTACCGCTGTGTGTAGTTGTTTTGATTTGGTCTTCTGTACGTACTTAAGGTGTAGGTCCTTCCCCAGGCTTAGTTTGCTCACTAGTGTAACAAAGTGGATTATATTTTGTCTGCAGGAGGAGTTTTGGTGATCATAGGAAACTACACTGGAGACAGGCTCAACTTTGGCAAAGCTATAGAAAAAGCTAAGATTGCTGATGTCAAGGTATGTTATACGGACATTAAATACTTATCAGGGGCCGTACCTTAACGTTGTTACAGCAATTTATTTTCGATCTTCATTTGAATTTCGAGCATAGCCGAAAGAGACTGCCGCGTCCCTCGTGTCACGGTGCCTCCACATCTTACATAGCCCTCTCTTTGAAGAGAGCACTAGTTTTACAGTAGACAGCGGATTGCCTGTGGTCCTGTTATTGCTAATGTCCACTACAAGCCAACGTGTTGGTTAATTACCAATTACCATCAGACTCGTCTGCCAACCATTGGCTATCTTCTTCTTCTTCTTCTTATCGTTTGGTTAATGGCCAACCTGGTGACATAGTTATTTAGATCGCCCATATTTAGGCCTCTGTCGTGATCTAACTACTGATAACAGTCGAGTCCGACTTTTAACGTGCCCTTCGAAGCACGGAGACGCTCAGATGAAATACCACTATGCGGTCACCCATCTATAGGGTTACCGCGCCCTTTGTAGCCTAACCCACTGATAGTTTACCGAACAGCGAGTGCACCTAGCTATGAGCGCCATTGGCTATAATAACTAAAGACATTATCCGAAATTCTAATTAAGATCGAAAATAAATCAAAAATTAAATATAATAACGTCATGGTACTGTCCGAGGTATATCACAGATTTGAAATATATTTTGTTCACAGGTTGAAGGGCTAATAGTGGGTGAAGATGTAGCTTCAAGTGACAACAAGACTGGAGGGCGAGCTATGGTTGGGGAAGTACTCTTCTATAAGGTACGTATGTGTTAATATCACAAGTATCTGTTTCTGTCGTTTCTTTAAGAGAGGTAGGGCACCATTCTAGCGAGCAAGCCCGACTGGGGAAGGACCTCCACCTTACAGAAGACCACAGCCAAATAACTACACACAGTGGTGTAGTTGTGTTCCTGTATGTGAGTACAGGTTTCCAGCGTTTATTTAGGGATGCGTTTTGAAAGAAACGTGTTCCTATTCCAGAGATACTTCCATTACAAAACCCTGGTGTAAAAAAATGGGTTGGCAACACGCAAGTGATACTTCTGGTATTGCAAGCGTCCATAGGCTACGGTAACTGCTTAACATCAGGCGGGCCGTATGCTTGTTTGCCACCTAAAAATACTAATTTTAAACGGTAGGATTCTGATACGGTTTTCACAACTTGAAAGAGCGATAGACGAGGCAGGTTAGTGTATCATCATCATCTCAACCCATAAACGTCCTACTGCTGGGCACGGGTCTCCTCTATTCAAAGAGGGATATTAGCCTACTGTACCACGCTGGCCAGACGGGTTGGTAGAGGGTTTTGTTTTGAGATTTCCCTCTCTTGCAGTGGATATTGTCTGCCTGACTTACTCCCTTAGTCGACTCTTAAGACACCTTCGGGATGGAAAGGGGTGGTGACATTTGTATTTCACTTTTATAATATTTATAGCAAGGATATATGTTATTATACATTACAATAGAGACAGCCAACAAATCCGAAGAATATAAATCAATACATTTTTATTTTGATATACTTAGGTACGTTTTCTAAAACAGTGTTTTATTTCCAGTTGTGTGGTGCAATGTCTCAGAGAGGTGATGACCTGCAGACTATCTACGACATGGCTGCAGAGGCCAGCAAGTACATGGCTACGTTAGGAGTTTGCATCAGTGCTTGTTCCCTACCTGGTAATATATCTTGATAATAAATTTAAAATTTATGAAGCAAGTTGTGTCAATTAGGTACTCTGTTTTCTGGCTGACTGACTGGAATATTAACATCCCGTCAAAATTTATGAAGAAGCTTTGGAATGATGCAGAGGTGTTTTGTAAGTAATATTGTAGACAAAACAGAAATAAAAAGATTGTTTTATTCATTTTGAAGACAAAACTTTTTTTTTTAAAGACAATTCCTGCAGTAGGGAACAAACCCTGTGTTGCGGGGCACGAACATACAATTAACGGATATTCTTCTTCTTATCGTTTGGTTAGTGGCCAACCTGGTGACAGAGTTATTTAGATCGCTTAGGCCTCTGTCGTGATCTAACGACTGTTAACAGTCGGGACCGACTTTTAACGTGCCCTCCGAAGCACGGAGACGCTCATATGAAATACCACTATGCGGTCACCCATCTATAAGGTAACCGCACCCTTGGTAGCTTAACCCGCTGATCGTTTACCGAACAGCGAGTGTACCAGGTTATAAGCGCCTATAACGGATATAAAGCACACCCAAACTCGGGACAATTATTTATGGATCACACAAATTGTAGTAAACAATGCGCAGCGCAATGGTAAATGACGAGGGAACCACTTATGCCACTGAATATTTGCCATATTCAGTGGCATACGTTTTATGTAAAATACTTATTAGCTGAAGAGATAGCTCAAACCTCGAGAAAAGGCATAGGTCTCATTAAGTAAGCGTAACTGCGGACAGAAAGTTATATATAAATTGAACTATTGCTTCCAGGACAACCACCGTTGTTCGAGATACTTCCAGATGAAATGGAATTAGGTGCAGGAGTTCACGGAGAGGCTGGCATTGCCAAGATGAAGATGGGCACCGCTAAAGAAACTGTTTCCATGATTCTTGAACAGGTATGAGTGCATAATTACAAAAATATTATTGCGGTAGGCATCTATGATAGCAATCGTACATCGTAGTATCATCAAAGCATGATTAAAAAATGCGATCAAAGTCACCATGTTAAATGTATGTATTTTTGTTCCAAGATCATCAATCAACTGAAGTTGGCCCCCGGCCACAAGGTGGTGGCATGCATCAACAACTTGGGAGGGACCTCCATCTTTGAGATGAACATCATCAGCGCAGAGATTAAGTCATACTTAGGTAAGTTAATCATCAAATAAGTACTTTGATAAGTATCTTCTAAGTAGAACACTAGCCTTCCCACCTGACTTCGTACGGGTGGTACTTCACGGGGTCCTGTAATGTTTTTCTCAATAATATACAGCCTATGACACTCACATATGCCGTGGCTTTCTATTGGCAAAAGAATTTCAAAAATCGGTTCAGTACATCCAGAGATTATGTTTAATGTTACAAACTTTACCTCTTCAAATATATAAAATTCTCGTGACACAGTCTTAGTTACCACGCTCCTCCGAAAAGACTTGACCGATTTTGATGAAATTTTATATATGTAATTAGTAGGTTTAAGAATCTATTTTTTATACCTCTAAGTGATAATGGTGGTCCACCCTAAATAATCTTTTTTAAACAAATATACTTAAGTAATCTATAATAATATTATAAATGCGAAAGTTTGGATGGCTGAACGGATCTGGATGATCTTTTACATAGATTATAGTCTGGAATAATAACGGAGCATATTATCCACAGACAGCAAAGAGATCAGACTAGAGCGAACATACTCTGGCCACCTTAAAAGCTCGCTGGATATGCATGGCTTCCAAATCTGTCTTCTGCATCTGAACAGCGAAAACGGAGAGCAGTGGCTGGAGCTTCTAGACGCACCTTGTGCTACAGGCTCATGGACTGGATGTGAGTTGTCCAAGTGGAGTGATGAAGAGCATATCGATGATGATTCGCTGTTGACTAGTGATGGAAGAAAGGTTAGTTTTTTTCTTTATACTACTTAGGTCGCAAACAGACATACGGCCCGCCTGATGTAAATTACAATACCAGAGGTACCTATCACTTGCGTATTGGCAATCCAAAAATAAACACAGCGTTTTATAATGGAATATCCCTGGGATAGGAAAACGTTTCGTTAAAAAACGCATCCCTAAATGAGTTCTGGAAACCTGTACTTACACACAGTAACGTAACTACACCAATGTGTGTAGTTACCACCATGGTAACATATAAAGTGTTCTTGAACCGAATGATTTCTGGGTACTATAGTGTCCATGGGAAAAAGGCCTTAAAACTTCTATCATGTTAAACAGATGATTCATTGTATGCGTACCATTGGCGCACGAAATCCGAAACCACTTGAAGCGACCAACCACCCTGCGCTTCCCACAGGGGTATTCCGTAAGAGCGAAAACCAAGCCTTTTTGACGTTTAGCAATCGTGTGTGCTGTCACCGAGCAATCACAACTGTCAGTTTGCGATCGCTGTTTCTTAGAGAATCAGCCGGCCGGACTCTAAAATAAAAATATTTTTGTTAGCATTTTTGCTATACAATTAGCTCTGAAATACTGAAATATTAAAGCAATATAGAAAAAGTCGAACCCGGAGCAGGATTCCAACGTGCGCCTCTTGTGTTGCGGCCTAGCTCACTACCAATTGAGCCATCCGAGCTCCTACTCCGGAGTTCGAATTTGTTCACCGATTTTATACGTCTTGGAGTGATGTCAGCTTCATGATATTTTTAATTCCAGGAAGCATCAGGTCCACTCCTATCGGCGCAAGATCAGTTAATACTACGCGGCTGTATAAAGGCTGCAGCGGAAAATTTAATAGAGAACGAGAATTTACTTAATAAGTTGGACTCGGGTTGTGGAGATGGCGACTGTGGCATAACTCTTCGAAGGTTTGGAGAAGGTATACCTACTTATTATTAATTTTGACTTAAGTAACCTCTTGTAGTTATTCACCAACGCGCATTGGGCCAGTGTGTGTCGATTAAAGCCTTTTTGATTTTTTGCTATATAGAAAAGACTATTTTTATTTATCTCGCACGACCAGTACTACTTCAGTGCGATTAGTATTTTTATCAATAAAGTAGATATTGTATTTTGACAATCAATCAATCAGCCTATCGCAGTCCATTGCTGGACATAGGCCTCTTCTAATACGCGCCACAGCACACGGTCCTCCCGCCTTCCGCATCCAGTCCGTCCCAGCGACCTTTTTTAGGTCGTCGGTCCACCTAGCCGGGGGCCGCCCTACCTTACGCTTACCGAATCGCTATCTCCACTCTAGAACACGTCTGCTCCATCGGCCGTTGGTCCTCTGTGACCAGCGCATTGCCACTTCAGCTTGCTAAGTCTGCGAGCTATGTCGGTAACTTTTGTTCTTTGTCGGATTACCTCGTTGCGAATTTTATCTTTCAAAGAGACGCCGAGCATAGCTTCTGAATTCAGTCAGCCAATAGAATACGAGTTAAATTTTTTACAAATTTTTGCTTTTATTTATTTAGCGGTCCTGACCTACTTGGAGAAAAGTCCGTCCATGGAGTACGTGTCCAACGTACTGTGGGATCTCTCGGAGATAGCTGAGACTGGCATGGGAGGAACGTCTGGCGGCATCTACAGTTTAGGTCTGGCTGCTGCTTCGCAGTCAATGACTAGGTAATTTTTAAAAATAAAATTTAAAAATAAATTTTGTAACTTTGTAGAGGCTAAGAACCAGAGACTGCCCTCAATTTTGATAGCCAATTGGTAGATGTCGTTGTTATTTTAAAATCAAGAAAAAAGGTAGAGCGTATCTACTACTTGGTTAGCAAACAAGCATACGGCCCGCCTAATGTTAAGCAATTACCATAGCCTATGGATGCTTACAATACTAGAGGTATCACTATGTGTTGCCGACCCATTTTTTCAAGTTGCGAGAAAACATTTCTTTCGTTAGTCAGGAACACAACTACACCGCTGTGTGTAGTTATTTGGCTGTGGTATTCTGTAAGGTGAAGGTCCTTTCCCAGTCGCGCTTGCTCGTTAGTATAGTGTCCTCTTAAATTTTACAGTATCAAAAGAGCTAGCAAAAATATAATAAAAGAGTGGCCCGAGTGTCTCACCAATTCTTCTCGAGGCCCTACCGTAGTCAGCGAATTGGTTGTAGGAATAAATATGTTGGCATTTGTTTTTATGACGTTACACTGATATTCCAGTGCTACAACAAATAACGCTGCAACATGGCTAGCTGCATGGCAAAGCGCTATGGATGCGATATCTAAATATGGAGGAGCTGAACCTGGTGATAGAACCATGGTAAGTTACTATAAGTACATTAGCTTATGATATCAGGAGCATCTACTTCTTCTACTACCAGTAAGTTCAATGCATCCCATACCCTGGCAAAATGCATCACTACATACAATAATTTAATGACTGCAATGGTTGGCTCAGTGGCTTGAGTGGTTACTTCGCCATTTACCACTAAGAGGTGTGTTGTGGGTTCGATTCCCATACAGGACATAAAATTTGTGGGATCCATATTTGGTTGTCCCGAATCTGAACTTTGTGTCCGTTAATCGAAGGGACGTAAGCTATCAACTAAAAGATAAAACACAAAACAAAATTACCTATAAGACTGCAGTTAAAAATGATAAATACATATGAATGTATATACAAATATATTTTTTTGAATTATGCCATGCATTTTCTACTATTTAGCGAAACGTGGATGTGAGAAATCTTTGCCCACACTTTGATGAGAAATAAGACGTAACTTCCTACCTACCTATCTAAATCATTACTAATATTATAAATGTGAAAGTTTGTAAGAATGGATGGATGGATGAATGAATGGATGGATGGATGTTTGTTACTCTTTCACGTAAAAACTACTGAACGGATCTGGATGAAATTTGGCACAAAGATAGATTATAGTCTGGAATAACACATAGGCTACTTTTTACAGCGACAACCGATATCCACGCGGGCGGAGTAGCGGGCAAAAGCTAGTATTATCTAATTTATAGTAGGCACCTACTAACTCATACTATTATTTTCCAGTTGGACCCGCTAAGCACAGCAGCTGAAACATTCAAGATAAACTTGAATAAGCGCGGCGTCGACACAAAGGTGTTGTTGAGAAGGATTGGTGAATCTGTTGAGATGGGGACGCAGCTTACAGCCAAAATGCAAGCTAAGTAAGTGACAGAGTACCTATCGTGGTAAGAGGCCGTACCATGACCATTTATTTTCGATTTTAATTAGAATTTTGACAGTCCTAAAACTGGTAGTAAATTGTACTGTCAGCGAACTAGCCGTAGGTAAATTGGCTGACATTATCATACTGCTTAGGTACATGCTTCGTTCATAATTTATGACCTGCATAAGAGATCTCTCTTCCTGACTATTTATCCCACATGGTGGTGGGGTCAACCGTTTTCGTGTTCTTCTTCCACTTCGCCCTATCTGTGACGTCGTCTTCCAAAACATTGCATGCCCTCATATCTCTGCGTATATTAATAGAGTTAACGAATTACGTATTTTAGAAAATCGTGTTTGAAATAAGAAATTTCTACAAGGACGTCGTCTTAGGTACCTACGGGAAAAGTTTTTTAACGTTTCTTGTTTATGTTACTTGGGTGGCAAAAAAGCATACAACCCGCCTGATGTTAAGCAGTTACCGTAGCCTTTGGACGTAGCTTGCAACACCAGAGAGAGAGAGTATCCCTGAGATAGGAATACGTTTCTTTCAAAACGCATCTCTAAATGAGCGCTAGTGACCTGTAACTATTTAGTAATCTGTGCCTGTACACACACAGGAACACAACTACCCCGCTGTGTATAGTTATTTGTCTGTGGTCTTCTGTAATGTGGAGGTCCTTCCTCAGTCGGGCTTGCTTGCTAGTATGGTGCCCTAACCCTCATAACTTAAACGTGCACTAGTAACCTATATTTAATCTCATTCAAGAACACATATAACACTGTATGTAGGCATCGGCATAATGTAACGACAAATTCTTCTCAAGGCCCAACCCTAGTCAGCGAATTGGCCGTAGGAAAAAAGTATGCTGGCATTTGTTTTTATGACGTTCATAAGTATCATGTATTTGATCTAAATGAGTTTGACTTTGACTTTAAATCCCAATCATCTCAACCCATAAACGTCCCACTGCTGGGCTCGGGTCTCCTCTAAACATTTGAGAGATATTAGCTACTATACCACGCTGGCCAGACGGGTTGGAATAGGGTTTTATTTTGAGTTTTCCCTCTCTTCCGGTGGATATTATATGCTAGACTTACTCCCTTAGTCGACTCTTACGACACCCTCGGGGGTGGTGACATTTGTATTCTTAATCCGTCACCACACGGATACCCAATATTCTTCTCCATTCTATGGTGTAGGTATTTGGCTGTGGTCTTCTCACCTACCTCTCTTACCATCTCTATGTCAAATAATTTTGGTCACTACGAAATATTATTTTAAGGTCATATTAACCTTTGTTCTACCATTTTCAGGGCAGGCAGAGCCGCGTACGTGGCCCAGGGTTATGTGAACGATGAAGACGCCGGGGCTAGAGCCGTCGCGATCTGGTTACACGCCATATTGGGCTTTATGGTTGAACATTTGTAGTGCAATTTACTGTGTGTTTTATTTTAGTTTTAAGATTACCTAATTAAGCAATTGCGCAGGAGATAGTAGTGCACAAGTGTGTGCGCTAACACAGGTGTAATCTTTAGTATTTGCTCTTGTATTGCGATAGGACGTCAATCTGACTAGAGCACAGAGAGATTAGGAGTAGGCGACGCTTGATATCTCCAGTCATGCAACCAATAGCTTTATGTACTTTGCAAGGCACGAGGGGGTAAGCACCGCCAATTTAGAAATTTTGCTCGGAATCGAACCTAGAACCTCGTTCGCAGCAATCTCACTCAAAGATTACTAGACCTACAACAAATTCACACACTAGCGTTAATAAGAACTCTTTAATTTTAAATATCACATTTTTAAAATAAAATAAAACAAAATCAAATAATATAATATTGTTCTTTAATGATCACAGTGGCAACATCAGGTCTAATTCAACTAATATTAATACATTATAAATTCATGATATAAAACCCTATATACACAGATATATAAGCCGCATAATTAAATAACCATAAACGTACGAGCTTATTATCTGTGAATATACTATACGCCTCGTTTTATTGAAGACGAACACAAACTGCATTAAAATAAAGACTTTCAAATAAAAATATTTATCCAATATACAAAGTTAATCAGCCGTGAAAAACTCTGCCCACCACTCTGGGCAATAAGTGGGAAAGAGAAAGATATATGTTTGTATGGTCTGACATAGGCTGATTAATTTATACATAGGTTTATAGTTTCGAAGTCCTATTCTACTTTGATGCAGTATATTTGTCGGTCAGTAAACTACAACAGTTAAATAAAATATTTAATTATAAAGATTTGTTATTATATTTTTTGCTATTATAAATCTTTAGAAGCTAGGACAGGAACACATCGGAACGTGCTGTATGTCAAGTCAATAATATAGAATAAATTCGTATAAACGAAATAAGCATTTAAAATTTGTTGAGTGTTTTTTTGTGTTTTCGTAGACAATATTAAATTGACGAGGTTGGTATACGGGGCATGCTTTTACTTGTCACGTATAGGTGACAATGGCATTCAAAAGGTTAACATTTGAAAAATATATGCGAGAGATATGCCATAAGTACAAGAAAAGTATGACCAATGTTTCTTCTTCATTAATATACACAACAAATAGTGACCGCATTCTGTTTCTTAACAATATAAAACAAAACCTACATGTAAGTTAATGACACATATCTAAATAAGCTCGATATTCAGTTAAATATTCCCATTTAAGGAACATTCGTGGCCACACATCGCGTGTACTAGGTGGCATATACCTCGAGTTTTGTTGTCCAAATAGATAACCCTGATACCCTCCGTCTATGTGCTTTTATTTAATTATAAGTCTTAAGCCTTTAGGTTTAAATAAGCCTAAAGATTTAAATACGCCTTAAGGTTTAAATAAGCTTTTAGGTTTAAATAAGACTTAAGGTTTAATTAAGCCTAAAGGTTTATTTTGCCTAAAGGTTTAAATAAGCTTCAAGGTTTAAATAAGCCTTTCGCTTCATAGGTTAACAATTGATGTAAATTCATTCATTTCAAAATGTCTAGTTAAATATAGGTACTTCTTGCTGTAAATTACAGCATACATTGTTTTTTTAACATATAGTTTTAACTTCAAACTGTATAAAAACAAAATAAAAAAATCATTAAATCTAATCCTTGTACATTAAATTTATACCCATAGGTCGGAATTGCGTTCTTATATTTGTACTGAATTATATAAAGGCGATTTTATACATTTGACAAGTACTAGAAAAATAGTGCGATTCTTAGTGCTACCCACCCACGACCGATAAATCGGTGACCAATTTTAGTATAATGGACAACTTAATGATGTCGATACCTTTTTTTGCCTTAACATAGGTGACTAAAAAAACTTTCAAAAATTCATACCCAAAAGGAGGGTAAAAAAGGGGATTACCCATCAGTCGTAGGGTTATGGGTATGTTTGGATTTAGTAATCGGTAAATCTGCAATCTCCATTTTCAAAATTAGGTGCTATAATAACAAGTGGTATAAATATTAATTTCAATATATTAAATTACATAACCGATAATTGACAAAGTACACATATAATGCTGTAACGTTTTGGATAAAAATAATAATATCCAAGCAGTTCATTGGTAGACATCGCAAAACAGTCACTATTTTTTTCTTCTTTTATTAAATGTATATAATCACCTCAAATATGTTATAGAGAGAATTGCTCAAATATAGCATTTAATAATTTGTTTAGAATAGTGCAAAAGAGACAACGTTTATGAAAATAATCCGTGTTAGAAAGGGAGGCGTATAGTGCGGGTAGATAAAGATATACGTTGTGCTAGAAATCCCATTCAGTAGTCTTTTCTATATCCATTTCTGATAATTTCTCTTGCAGTAGGATTGCTGACATTTCATCTGAAAATTGTAACATGAAATAGACTAAAATTGTCGCCAAAATAAATTTACCATCATTACTCATAAAAAAGTGATAATGAAAATGATTGAATGACGCTTATCTTTGCGGCAGATTGTAGGTTCGGGTCCTGGGTCGGGCAAAAATTCTCAGTAAAATACCTAGAGTCGTAGCGGAGTTCGAAATAATGTTGACAAATCTGTTGACAAAACAGTTCAGGGGGCTACCATGACGGAGTCTGGACCAGTTTTGACAATAGGCTCGAGGACTTAAAGCTGACGACTCGTAGGCATCATACCCCTCTACTTATCCTATCGGGAAAAAGGCGTGATGCTATGTAAATATATTCCTTTTTTTTGCTAAAAATAATAAAATTGCAGACACATAGCTCACCCAGACTCTACACAATATTATAGATCACATAATTTTGTTGTCTGGTTGGGGATCGAACCCACATCACGCCGCGGAGTGGAAAATAGCGAGGTTATGATTTTAAGAACTGCACCAATGGTAAGAAGTATTTGAAGTACTTACTAGGGTCAGGTTTAATAGGCTTGACTCTACCAATGAGTCCTGGCAGGTAGTCTGTCTTTCTGATCTGCTTGAAGAATGGGTGGTTCAGCATTTGTGTGGCTGATGGCCGCTTCTCCGGATCTCTGGAACCAATACCAAGTTTATCAGCTCAAATATTCTATGACTAAGTCGGTGGTCAATGCTTGTAATTGCTTAAATAGCCAGGTCCTCGAGTCGAGTAAAACTATATCCCCAAAAAACTCCCCAAAGACGCGGGGCTTATTAGATCTGTGCAGCGGGCCAAAAGACCGGTGCAGCGGGCCAATAAGACCGTTGCAATGGGCTAATAAGTCCTGTGCAGTGTTTTAATAAGCCCTGTGCAGCGAGCTAGTAAGCCCTGTGCAGCGAGCTAATAAGCCCTGTGCAGCGGGCTAGTCATCCTTGTGCAGCGAGCTAGTAAGCCCTGTGCAGCAAGCTAGTCATCCCTGCGCAGCGAGCTAGTAAGAACTGTGCAGCGAGCTAATAAGCCCTGTGCAGTGGGCTGTAAGTAGTAAATATATATTAACCTAGAGAGCGCCATCTCGCTGAGATGATGGAAGGTGTCGGACAGTTTACGTCCGGCGTACATCTGCCGCAGGCGTGACACGGCGTCAGCGCTGTCCCCCACACCACTGTCTGTGTTGTACATACCTGCAAATGTTTTGAAAAATGTCACATATTATCTACAGAATAATCCTTACTAATATTATAAATGTGAAAGTTTGTAAGAATGGATGGATGGATAGATGGATGTTTGTTACTCTTTCACGTAAAAACTACTGGACGGATCTGGATGAAATTTGGCACACAGATAGATTATGGTCTGGAATAACACATAGGCTACTTTTTGCAGCGATAACCGACATCCACGCGGGCGGAGCCGCGGGCAACAGCTAGTAAAAAATACAAAACAGAAAGTTAGGTTTTTTTTATGCCATTTATAAATAACTACCGACCCGCCCTAGCTTTGCTTCGGGTTTCTTAGTCTATCTCAACTATAATATGCATATATTATACATATAAACCTTCCTCTTGAATCACTCTATCTTTTAACTAAAACCGCATCAAAATCCGTTGCGTAGTTTTAAAGATCTAAGCATACATAGGGACAGACAGACAGCGGAAAGCGATTGTTTTAAATTATGTAGTGATAATGCAAGACGTCCTGAGGCTAGGTGGAGCGACGGTCTTCACAAAGTAGGTAGTAGTACCTGAATACAAGAGCTAAGGATCGTGCTAAGTGATGTGCATTCGAAGATGCTATGGTGACTGATAATGATATACGAACCGTTTTAGAGGTCTCCAGCGCTCATTTAGGGATGCGTTTTGAAATAAACGTATTCCTCTCATCATAAATCCCTGGTGTAAAGATATGGGTTGGTAACACTCAAGTGATAATTCTGGTATTGCAAGCGTCCATAGGCTGCGGTAACTACATAAAAATAGGCGGGCCTTATGCTTGTTTGCCACCTAAGAAGTATAAAAAAAATACCGTATTTCGATCACGACGACTAATCTCGACGGAGATCAGCCATCTTCGCGGGAGATATTAGGTGAAGTTTTTATTCCCTGGTATTATAGCTGAATAGAAAATATTGTAAAACAAAGCTTACTCTTCATCTCCGACTCGTCTAAGCACGGTTCAGGAAAGGTGGAACAGTCCAGGAGTTGCGGCCGTGAGCCCCGCACCTTCTCCGTGAACATGAGTGTGGTGGGCACCTCGGCGAACGGCACCGCGCCGTTGGCTAGTTCACAACATAGCACGCCCACCGAATATATGTCCGACTTCTCGTCATAGCCTTTGAGATTCTGGAAAGTTCAAAGTTTACATAACGCTAATTAATCGTATTCGCGATAAACTGTTTCTAAAAGAATTGCTTTATCAGGCACTTGGATTAGGTTGAGGGAATCAAATAGTTAACCCATCCAGAGAGAAGCTAATTAGGAATTTAACTCGCCCAGAAAGAGGCAAATCAGGAATTTAACCCGTTCAGGAAGAGGCAAATTAGGAATTTAACTCGCCCAGGTAGAAGCAATTTAGGAATTTAACTTACCTAGGAAGGCGCAAATCAGGAACTCAACCCGCCCAGGAAGGGTGATACAGGGTTTAAAAAGCCCGGGATTAGATAAATAAAAATAAAATACGCTTACTTAGTTTTTATCGCAAACTAATAAGTCATGCAACATCTCAAAACATGATCACGAATAGCATTCATTAAAATCTGCAAAAAGCCCAAAAGTTACCTGTTCCAGCAGTTCAGGGCTGAGCCACATGAGGTTGGTGTTATCATGGTCGGCGGGCGGCAGAAGGTGCAAGTGTCTCTGGCGACGACCGCGCACGACCAGGCTGGCCGCGCTACGGAGCCCAGACACACGCGAGATGCCGTTAGCACCCACTAGCACGTGGCTGGCGCGAATACTCCTGGGTACAGACATTATAGCTTATCGAGTCATAAATGCCGTCAATGTTTTATTCCAAACATAATTATTATAAGAATAGCGGCATAAAAAAAAATGTTGTGTTTAAAATGGCTTTCAACGAAGAAAAAAATATTATATTAGTCAGTCAATATCCTGAGATTTATGATCAGCAAAATAAACATTACATGAATTCTCTTAGAAAAAACTACATTCGTCCATCTTCCTCAGAAATTGCCAAACGACTGACAGACAAAATTTGCTGCAAACTGTCGCGGCACTGCAGTTCAAGTGCGGTATACCTAAAGTGCCGTGACGTGTCGCGTCGCTCCACTGCCGCGAAGTGTCGCAAAGTGCGGTCTAGCCTTTAGGGTCGCCCGCGATTTTGTCCGAGTGGTAATTTGAAATATTTTCCCCGATTTTGCAACATATCTTACTACTGCTCCGCTCATATTGATCATGTTATATAGCCTATAGCCTTCCTAGATAAATGCACTGTTCAACAAAAAAAGTTTTTTCTAATCGGACCAGTATTTTCTGAGATTAGCGCGTTCAACCAAACAAACAAACTCTTCAGCTTATAATATTAGTATAGATGTTACCCGCTGATAATATAGCTTTTTAATGGTGAAAGAATTTTTAAAATCGGTCGTGCTACAAGTAGTATTTGAGTTAAATCGTAACAAACAAACAAATCATCAAATGTTTCTTCTTTATAATATTTTTTTTTATAATACTTGTGTGGCAAACAAGCATACGGCCCGCCTGATGTTAAGCAGTTACCGTAGCCTATGGACGCTTGTATTTTTACACCAAGTCTTTAAGATGGAGTAACCCTGGTATAGGAATACGTTTCTTTCAAAACGCATCCCTAAATGAGCGCTCGAGACCTGTACTCACACACAGGAACACAACTACACGGCTGTGTGTAGTTATTTGGCTGTGGTCTTTTGTAAGGTTAGGTTAGATTTTCCTTCCCCAGGCGGGCTTGCTCGCTAGTATGGTGCCCTACCTCTCTGAAAATTAAGTTTAGATTATGAAAGATTCCAATAACAAAATTAAAATCAGAGAAAAAAAATTATATGTCTAGAATACTTACTTCATATAATTTATACTAGATTACATGAAATGTAGTAACTATTTGACTTTACACAGTCAAGGTTGTGGACATGTTTTTCCTTTCAAAATGAGAGACTTAACTACGACCTAGGTAGTATAATATGCTGTTCATGTATTGCATGAGATTAAATCTTATATATAAAATTCTCGTGTCACAATGTTCGTTCCCGTACTTCTCCGAAACGGCTTGACCGATTCTCATGAAATTTTGTAAGCATATTGAGTAGGTCTGAAAACGGCCAATATCTATTTTTCATACCCCTTAGTAATAAGGGTTGTCCACCCTTAACATTTTTCTTTAATTTTTTAGACATTTTTTTTTGTTTTTATATTTTTGTGATTCAGCATTAAAAAATACATACAACCAAGAGAGGTAGGGCACCATACTAGCGAGCAAGCCCGACTGGGGAAGGACCTCCACCTTACAGAAGACCACAGCCAAATGACTACACACAGCGGTGTAGTTGTGTTCCTGTGTGTGAGTTCAGGTCTCCAGCGCACATTTAGGAATGCATTTTGAAAGAAACGTATTCCTATCCCAGGGTTACTTCCATCTTAAAGCCCTGGTGTAAAAAAATGGGTTGGCAACACGCAAGTGATACCTCTGGTAATGCAAGCGTCTATAGGCTACGGATACTGCTTAACATCAGGTGGGCCGTATGCTTGTTTGCCACCCAAGTAGTATAAAAAAAAAAACCTTTAATTTTCACCCCTCTACGATCAATCCCTATTACTATTTTAGTAGCAAAACAACGTTTGCTGGGTCAGCTAGTAATTGCTATAAAATAATACATGCTAGAGACTTTCTGACACTTCAGTTGGCCTAACAATAAGTAGAATGTACACAAGGTCATATGTACTCATGACTCATTTGAGGAAGTTGCGACATAAACAATACTGAAATAGAAAATTATGTAAATTCACATTATTATGCATGTCAAACGAATATAGTCATGCTTGAAGTGTAACTGACTTTTAAATATTTCTTAAGAACAATAATGGGACTTTTTTATCTATACTAATATTAAGCTGAAGAGTTTGTTTGGTTGAACGCGCTAATCTCAGAATTTACTGGTTCGATTAGAAAAAAAAATTTTTTGTTGAATAGTACATTTATTCAAGAAGGCTATAGGCTATATAACATCACGCTATGATTAATAGGAGCGGAGCAGTAGTGAGATATGTTGCAAAATCGGGGAAAATATTTCAAATTACCACGCGGGCGACCCCTAGTATAATTAAGTGGCAATCAAGCATACTGCCTGCCTTCTGATAAGAAGTTACCGCAGTGTATCGCCACTTGTAATACCAGAGGTACCACTAGCGTGTTGCCAGCCCAAAAATTAATACCAGGGATTTATGATGGAATTTCCCTGGGTAAGGGAAACATTTTGTTAAAAACGCATCCCTAAATTAGCTCTGGAAACCTGTAAAACACAGGAAAATAACTACACTGCTGTGTGTAGTTATTTGGCTGTGGTATTCTGTAAAGTATACTTCTCTTAACACTTTCGCGGACAGTAACGTAGACACAATAGATGTATTATTGTCGTGACGTCTATAGGCGTTCACTGTCCTTCAAAGTGTTAAGCTAAAAACATTATGATTATTATTCCCTCAACTTTAAAAAAAACATTGTAAGGAGTTTTCTCACAACATTTCTCTTTATGTCCTTTAGAAGAAATTCTACAGGCATCTGATCCATCAACCCATATTGTGTGGATTATAGACTTTTGATAGAGGCGAGGAGCTCCATGCCCGGCAGTGGGACATGTTATATTAGTTGCTATTATTTATTAGATAAGTAGAAATATAATTTATGCGATGCTAAAACTTAGAATAATTTCATATATATTGTTATATTGTATTAGCAGACCCAACAAATGTGGTTCTGGATCACCACTAACATAGTCCAATTGTGAATCTTATCCATTGAAGCACAAACTTAAACACAAAATTTTAATAAAATCGGCACAGCTGTTTAGGAGACGTTTAGTGACATAACATCTACAAAAGAATAACAATTAAAAGATATAGTATTTGTATTGTATTTCACTCACCTATGTATGTACAACTGCTTATGCAAATACTGTAGTGCCTGCAGTACATCTCTTAGTACCAATGCACAGGCTAACTCCGAGAGACCTTCATGGAAGTACCGATCCAGGATATCCCGGCACGAGCCAAATGTCATGAGCGGTGACACCAAGTAAAGCTCCCGGCCATGGACAAATGATGTCAGGTACGGCAGTATATTTGCATGTTGCAGTTCCTTCCGAGTTAAAATGTCTTGCTGTAATTAAATATTGGTTTTATGAATAAAAAGTGTAGTAGGGTGTCATTTGTGTCTGTGGATTGTCTCTTTATAAAATGCCCCGTGACATAGGGCTTGGTTATGAGTTATTGTGTTCTTTAAAAAAAAAACAACAGGTCCAGGCGTGGTCTGAAGGGTCACAGAGGACATGAATCCCACAAAATCGTACACATCAAATTGAAAAATCTTCTAAAAATTTACTTAATAAAATAAAATGACCGTAGCCACAATGGTTTAATAATGTAATGTTAGAACAACATTTAAAAGTTCTTCAAATGAATTTACTCGACATATTGTATTATTATTAAGTGACTCCCTTCCTGCGACCACTCCTGGACAGGTACTCTGCCCTGCTACGAAAGAAGGACGTAACTGCATGATTAAGGCTATGGTAAAAACGCCTGTAACCTATCAGATTTAAGACAGGTTTTGCTATAATATTTGTCTTGCATTTGCATGGGTCCTTGTAAGCAGGGCAGTACTATGGTCCAGTGGTTAGTGAATCGGACTGCTAAAATTAACATGTTCACATTGCAAGTACCACAAATGGGCCACGAGTCTATACAAATTTAATGCTTATATAAGTTTGAACATGTCAACTGCCCAATTTTCTTTACATACACATATGTATGAACAATTAACCCTACAATAAAATGGCCAAAAAACTGACATAATGCTGTGACAAAACTGTGGGTCATTTTCAAATTTATACCTGCACTGTTAATGAGTTAAACCCAGAGAAACACATTGATATACTGTTTTAAATAATTGTTGCTTCTCTTGTACTCTAATATGTTAGTATAAGTGATAACTTGTAATTGGTTTACTGTTTCTATTCTATCACTATTGCCTTTGGTGTGGGACGCAACATGTGTCGACACCCTCGCGCCATCCCATCTTCCAAGCACTGCAGGTTGTGCTGGTGCTGCATCCGCGGAGACTCTCAAGCGGCGCAAATACAGTAATCTCATCGGGGATTATGTTTTTGAGCCGTTTGGAGTCGAGCCGCTTGGGCCGTGGGGTGCTAGTGCTCGCGGTCTTTTTAAAGATTTGTCCAAGCGTTTAGTCGACGCTTCACGTGACCAGAAGGCTGGCTTATATTTGGCTCAAAGAATAAGCATTGCCATTCAGCATGGCAATGCTGCCAGTCTCCTTTTCAGTAGACGTCGATGCGGAGGAATTTTACGACGCCTATTAAGCAGTCCCCCCCTCCCATATTTGTGTTTTTTTATTTTTTATTTTTTATTTGTGTAAATATAGTTTTAGTTGTAAATTACTTGTATTATATAATTTACAATATTGTGCATAAAGTTTAAATAAATCACTATTGTATATTGTTGTAGCTGTTGATTTCCATTTTTTTTTATACTACCAAGGTGGCATAGCATACGGCCTGCCAGATGGTAAGCAGTTACCGTAGCCTATGGACGTTTGCAACACCAGGGGTGTCACTCACACATTGCCGACCCTTTAAAAACCTTATTACTCCTTTCTTGAAGAACCCCATGCTATAGTCTCTTTGGAAAACCTCGACAGGGAGCTCATTCTACAACCTTATAGTACCTTTCCATATCTTAAATAAATTAATAATTCATTTGCAAAGTAATTATTGTGTCATCTTTCTACTAATAATGTATGCCTTAATAGCGGGACATAGCTGGGCTTTGTATTATTATAATTCTGTGATAGTTTGTGTAACCTATGTTCCACAATAAAGTAATTAGAATTAGAATTTAAAAAAAACAAATTTATAACACAAAGATTAAAGTGGGATGTTTATGGATTGAGATGATGGTAACACAAAGACGTGTTCTGGATATGAATTGAACCCGGAACCTTTTGCTTACCAATCAGAATCTTTACCTTTTCTACTGCCAATTTTTATCAATCGGGGTAAATTTATTGTATTAAATTATGTTTTTCAATTTTTTTATAGTGTCATTATAGTACAATCATTATCATGATCATCTCAGCCAACAGATGTCCACTGCTGGACATAGGCCTTGCCCAGATTTCCACAGCATATGGTGTAAAGCTTATACATAGTCAATTTGCTGATGGTCAAGGTCAGCTCAGGCCTTTGCTGTGAATATCCTTGGAGGCCTATGTCTAGCAGTGGACGTCTTTTGGCTGAGAGGATGATGATAAACATAGAAAGCCCGAACAACAAATTCAATGGAAATACCAGTTTTAAAAAAACAATGCAGTGTCCTTTAGAAGCCCTTGGTTGACCTAAAAACTTGCAAATTGAAGTGGTTTCAAAGTATATACGGCACAAATGTAAAAGTCATAGATTTAATAATTAAATTCAGTTTTATTGAAGTTTATACTACATTTTAAAAGCAACAGATAATTATTATGAAATAAATACTAACCTGGATCAGACTGGCATTCTCCTTGGTTTTGTCAACAAAATATCTTTTGATTGCGACATTTTGGTTACTTGGCTTGTACAGTGCCGAGTAAACAACAGCTACTCCTCCACAACATTCAGTTATTATTGAAGTAAGCTGATAATCATTTATGTCAGGGTTAAACATTTTTATTCGAGATAAAACAACAAAATTTACAAATAGTCTAATATACACCCTATTCCTTTGTCAACAATACATTGTGCTACGATAGTTTCTAGTATAAAAATAGTTTCTATTATAACCACTGAGTAGTATTACAGTAAATATTTCACAAAATAAATTATTCAATGTTTTTATTGTTTGACAATAGTTGCGTTCCAGGTTCGTTCTTTGTTTTGTCTGTACTATAGCATAAAGCTGTTTTTACGTTCAGAAATCAAATTATAGAAATTTCATTTTTTACATACGTACGGGCGTTTGACATTTGAAGATAAATATCAATGAAAAGGATAGATAGATTAAATTAAAACCTATCGATTGATTGAATACTCTGTCTAGGCTCTTGATCATTCAATTAGCGGATTGGTTGGTTAGAGATTAATTAAATTATTTTCTTTCATCTTCATCGTAAAATGTTATACGTCACGGTACCTGTTATGTGAAATACAAAATATTATAGACTTCGATACTAATTTATTTATTGTCTTTGAAAGTTACAATATAATATAGTAAGGTTCCCTAGTCCCCACACTAGGATTCCCTGTGTCGTGGAGACTAGTCTCCCTTAATCCGTAGCAATTAGACAATAAAAATAAACTTATAAGAGAAACATACAGAAATGAAATAAAAAATATAGGTATTTTGTTAATGTGAGTGTGAATGTGAGTAGATGAGTGTGTGAGATGGTGAGTAAATTTGTGAGTGGGTGAGTGAATGTGTGGTTGTGACTTGGTGTGAGTGAGTGGGTGTGTATGATTGTGGATGGCTGAGTATTTATGATAAAACAATAGATAACTTGGTCTGGTAACTGCAAATATCAATCGTAGAATTATATTTTTTTCTATGACCATAGGAATAAATAAATAAGTAATCAGAGGCTATATAAAAAGTAGATAGGTATTACAGACGTAAGCGGAGGGTGATTATCAAAAGGTGAAGGTGAAATGGTCTACGTTACACTTGACGGAAATTCCACCGCCGATTTTACGCGCAGAGGAAAGCATGTAGGTATATTTTAGTTGCATTAAATGACCGCTGACTGGCGCTGACGGACTGTCCGACCTTCTGCGTAGTATGCCCGTTATTAGGTACCTTCGTACGTCGTCGTTAGCATGCGTTCCACAGCGTAAGAACGGTGGCGATGAAAATTCCGTTAAGTGTAGTGTAGGCCATACTTGATAATATAAAAGTTCCGTCTCAGAAACATAAACAACGACGACTTTCTGCTTTACTTACTCTTTGGAAGGAAAATGACATCCTTACACTATGAATGACACGACAATTTCTTGCTGTTCCTATCGAATGTAATGTCTTTTTGTATTGTTCGAGAGGAACAGCAATATTTTATTTCATAAAAATCGTGCTATAAATATCTGTTCTGTTCGAAACAAAAAATATACCTACCTTTCTTAGTGCTGTCACGCAAATATGAATGTTCATACTCGCTGAATGCCATAAAATTACCGAATATTCGTATCTATCAGCTGGAAACTTACATGCAATTACTTAATAAGGGTAAAATTTATTTTGAGTAAAAATGGAACGCACTTCTGTTACTGTTTTTTTTAAATGTCGAAGTTTAGATAATATATCTGTGAGGTAGAGTCATTAAACTCATTTTATGTGATTGCACTCGCTAGCTAAGTAGGTAGGCACCTAGTTATTTAACTCAAAGGATGTTCCCACCGGGCACGGTCTCGCGCAGCAACCTTGCTAGCCAAATCCTCGGTGTCGTTTGGGCTGACGTTGCCTCGGGATGAGCCATCTGCTGTCTGTGCTTATCTATTATAGTTAACTATTTATTTAAGATAATTATAATAATGTTAACTTAAAAAAATAATATGATGGTAGGTACCCACATTCAGCGCCGTATCTTTCAATATACCAATCACAGAAATAGATCTATTTCTGTGATACCAATTCATATTCGTAAAAGTGGTATTCGATACATTCACAACCACAAGGTACATCACTATATTTTGACTTTACTATATTTTTTTTATATGACTTTTTATTTTGTTTACGTGCGTATTTATTTTTGATTTGTTTACTTATCTATTTTATATCTGCTTACCTAATGCAATAACTATTGTCGAAGTGCATATTGTGGAAGTAGATACCTACATGGACAAAGAATTTGGTGTTTTTGATCTTCAGCATGCTAAAAGTTGGAGTGTAATGTTTTGTTATTTTGGAAAACGTGAAGGACGTTTTGTAACCAATATTTCCAATATTTCGATCGCGAAATGGGAACATTGGTTACCTAATTTGTTGGTGCTGCTACCTAAGGTAAGTTTGTATTGGTGTACGTCTATCTTTTACAAGTATAAGTACCTACCTAGTTATTCATCTTAAGCACAGAATAAATACTACAAGTATTTATTCTGTGTCTTAAGGCTAGGGATATCGCCGACCTTGGATTGCATTTGGGCGAAGCAAACACGACCTAATTCTCTAGGCGAGCGCGGGTATACAAACAGATGTAGGTACTTTTTGAATGGACGTCTTATTAAATTTTAATGAATTAAAATTCAAACTTATTTACCAAATTATAGGAGTACCTATGTTTTCTTTAAATATTGTTCTTTTTTTCGTATTATTTGATAAAAATTAAAGTCATAAAGTGGTTACATCTCAATAATTTGGTGCTGATTCGATGATTTTTTACAAACTATTTTGAAATAATATATAATTTATTACAACACCATATTATGAAACAGATCTTGTAGATTAATACTGTATTTTTTGGCAGTCATTTGTCTATAAATGCCAACAAAAAATGGTTTCATTTACACCTCTTTTTCATCATTATTTGAGAGAGGGGCCTTAAGGTGGGTATTGACATAACAACGCGTTTGCCTCGCGAGCCAATTTAAACTTTGACTCTGACTGACTGCCTGCTCAATGCGAACGCCAGGTGAGCAGCCTCGCGAGGCAGGTATACCCGGTTTACCCACCTGCTACGTGAATAGTTTGAGGTTATATAACACCAGTAAGTAGTAACTGTCGTCCTAGTGACCGAAAAAGCTTGAAAACTTGCTTCAAATAAGTGTCCTAAAATAATGGGCAGGGCACGTACCTAACGTAACCGATACCCATACTACTTAGGTACTACTAATATTTTAAACGCGAAACGCGCGTTTGTGAGTATGGATGGATGGATGGATGTTTGTTACTCTTTCACGTAAAAACTACTGAACGGATCTGGATGAAATTTGAGTTGATTTGTCTGGAATAACACATAGGCTACTTTTTAGCGATAACCGACATCCACGCGGGCGGAGCCGCGGGCAACAGCTATCTTATTATATTTGTATACTGCCTCAGTCAATGTGTGTGACTGTTGATCGCGTGGTCCCAGGTTCGATTCCTTGATCGGGTCAAAAATTGCTATTGTGTTTTTCTGTCACACTTGTGCACTATAATTTCTCCCGCGATAGTTAGTCTCCGTTAAGATTAGCCGCGCCGTGACGGAAATTCAGTTAAGAGGACATTATTATAAAACTCAAAATTAATTTATTCGTATACATACATATTTAGGTTATAAAGTAACACTTACGAAGGTCATAAATTATGAATAAGACAGGAAGATGATGTTTCAAAATTTTCGTTAGGCTAGTTCGCTGACGTGGAGCCATGAGATGAACTAACAAGAAACTCAAGCCACTCTTTATAATAGCCAGATAGGTAATCTTTTGTAAAATACAAGTATATATAGTAGCATGCAAGCTGATGTAGTCAAAACACGATACTTACTTTATTGATAAACTAGCTGTTGCCCGCGGCTTCAACCGCGTGGATGTCGATTATCGCTGTAAAGCCTATGTGTTATTCCAGACCATAATCTATCTCTGTGCCAAATTTCATCCAGATCCGTTCAGTAGTTTATACGTGAAAGAGTAACAAACATCAATCCATCCATACTTACAAACTTTCACGTTTATAATATTAGTAGGATAAGCTAATCGTACTTAGTACTGGTAGTGGTGGTTAAAAAAATGTATATTTGTAAGAACTCTTAAAATAAACTCATACTCTATTTTTATTATAAGTATCAAGATGGTTGGATCTAAGCGCAGCCTCTCCCGGAGGATAGCGACTTATAGTCAAAATTTACAGTCGCGCATTGCGACTGCAATGCGGCTGAACAAACTGGAAGACGGGATAAGCGGCTTTGCGGCTAACTACGATCTATCGATACATAGATAGATACACGTTGTACAGACTTTGAGTAGGCACCTATCACACTGTAGGTCGTATTAAAAATAATGGTTTTTACTAGCTGTTGCCCGTGGCTCCGCCCGCGTAGATGACGGTTATCACGATAAATTGTAGCCTATGTGCTATTCCAGACTATAATCTATCTTTGTGCCAAATTTCATCCAGATCCGTTCAGTAGTTTTTACGTGAAAGAGTAACAAACATCCATGCTCACAAACTTTCACATTTATTATTTTATCAATTGTTTGGACTCGTGAATCATGATGGTTATATTTGAAATCTAATTGTATTAAACGACAGATTGGCTTTTTTGGTTTATTGGCTACCCTATTTGGAAGTTTCTGTCTGTAAAGATATACAGGACGTCCTACAGCTTTGCCACATGGAGAGAAAGTATCCTACTAATATTATAAATGCGAAAGTTTGTGAGAATGGATGGATGGATGTTTGTTACTCTTTCACGTAAAAACTACTGAACGGATCTTGATGAAATTTGGCACAGAGAAAGATTATGGTCTGGAATAACTCATAGGCTAGGCTTTTTGCAGCGATAACCGACATCTATGCGGCGTCTATTTTTGAATAATCGCCTTATTGGACCGGAAATCTAACCCGCCAAATCGATCGTAAAAATAACATCCTTAATTTTACGATACCGATTAAAAGGCACAATCGGAAGGATTATAACTTAAATAAAAGGAAAACCATGAAATTTTACATTTATAATTTCAAGTAAATTAATACCTACGTACTATGCTGCTATTCCAGACTATAATCTATTCCAGAAATTAGATCCGCCCAGTAGTTTCTTTCTTTCTTTCTTTCTACATCCATCTATCCTCACAAACTTTCACATAATAATATTATCTTTTTACAGTGGTAGTATAGAAAAGTGTCTTCAGAAATCATCGAATGACGTTTTTCAAGATAAAGTTTCCCATAAGTAAAATTTGCTCTCTTTGATATTTAAGGCACTTTCCTTTTAGGAGTATAATTATATTATCATTGTTTTCACCAATAAAATACAATTTTTGTCTTAGTCCTACAATGTTGTTGTAAAAGTTTGCTCTACTCGGAATGTCTTGCAGTTCCAGTCCAATCGATTTCATACCTAGATGCTAATAACTCCCCCCCGATAATTAGTCCGGGTCGGGGTTTTTATTTTTATACTACTTAGATGGACAACAAGCAAACAGCTCGCCTGATGTTAAGCAGTTACCGTAGCCTATGGACGCTTGCAATACCAGAGTTATCAATCACTTGCGTGTTGCTGACCCTTTATTTTTGCGCCAGGGATTTAGATTTAGGAATTTCAGTTAGGAGGGACATTTAGATGCTCATAAAAAAATACACCGTGACAGACAGACGAATAAGGTCTCCATAATTGTTCCTCTTATTTTTTTTACCAAACACTACTTAATCAAAATATTAAAAGTCTTGCATACCAGAGGTTCTCAAACTTATTTCGCCCACTTTAAAAATCAGCGCATTTTTTTCCAAATTTTCTTTTACTGGGATATTTTTCTTTTGAAAGTTCTGGTCCCCTTTCTTTCACATGATTTCCACAGATTTTGAGAAAAACCTTTGTAGACGATAGCGAAATGCTGTGTTTGCAAATGTACTACTCAATAAATGTCAAATCTAAACGTAGTCTAATCGTTAATTATTATTGTACATTTTTAGGCAATCAGCACAGTTGGTACAGATACATAAAGTGGTTTAAGTACCAGCATGTTGTGGGTTCGATCCCCACACAGGTCAAAATTTCATGTGATCCACAAGTGGTTGTTTCAAGTCTGGTATAATTTTTGTCCATGAATTTTGTTTCTAAAGTCCCCCATGACGCGGCTCGTTACCTAGTACTTACTGAATTCCCCTTTAAAAAGTAGAAATTCATAGAAACCGTAGTACTTTGCCGCTTAGTACTAATAGACAGTTTAAGGGGTGGGTTCCTACTGTAGCTTGACTGCCTTCGTGGTCCAGTGGCCGCAGTATGCGCCTGCTGTGCACGAGGTTGTGGGTTCCATTCCCACACAGGATAAAACTTTGTGTGACCCACAAAGAGCTGTTCTGAGTCTGGGTGTAATTTGTGTCCGTTAATTGTATGTTTATAAAGTCCCTCGCAACACAGAGCTTGTTCTCTAGATTGTGAGACTTGTACAAAATAATATGTCTTAGATTAATAAGCATCACTCACACGTTAGTAATGTGTGAGTGATGCTTATGGTATTACATAAGTACCTAGGCTATGGTAAACACTTAGTATCAAACCTCATGCTTGTTTACCGACCATGGTAAGATAATAAAACGCCGACATCCTGAATCACAAGACCGTTCATGCCGCCGCGTCTGGGTACAATTAGCACTCCCTCTTCATAATTGCAACGTACTGCATACACTAGTATCTAATTTTCGCCTATTACCCACCATATCAACTATTTATTAGACCTATTTTAGTAAAGAATCAAAAGAATTTGTTATATGCATCGTGTGGGTGAACATTTTAGTTAACATTGCCAAAAAAATAGCACAAAAATATCGGCCATCCCGCACCAACGGGTGGCATGCAAAAATTTACAATCTACTCAATAAAAAGTCGTAATTCCTATATATATGTATGTGTATATCTACATATACGTATAGATCTCGGATACGCTTTATACGATGTACTCACTGCTATATAAAACCGGGGAGAGAGCCAAAATCTAAATATAAATGTGGCCGAATAGAGCCGAACGGTGCCGAATCCGCCCGCCCGCCTCAGTCCATCGCTAACTGCCGCTCGAACATTCCCAAAATCATCGCAAACCGAACGCGCGGTAACGAAACGTTCACTTGCTAAGGTCACACCGTATACGGCATTCGACGGTACACACGAAACATTTTTTCAAATTCCTAAATTGGAACGCGCCCGTGAATTTAAAAAAAAATCCAGTGAATTTGAATTTTTCTATCGGTGTATGAAGTGACAGTGTTGTGGACCTTTGAACGTTCTTCCCTGTTGCCGGTAAATATAATTATATATAGATTTTTTATTTGTTTTATCTGTACATGTTGTAATGCTTTACTAACAGCGGATTTGCCGACTCGCTTATCGCTCTGGAAGCGAGAGTATTGAGTTTCAATATGTCCGCCTGCCTGTTCCAAAATTATTTTCTCCGTCATTCCCTGTATGCTACTTATTGATGTGATTTTTTACGTTATTTTTCTTTAATTTTACACCGGTTACTTCCTAACCTATAAATTTGTGAAGCATGTTATTTGAAAGTTTGTTTGTGTGTGTTTTGTGGGTACATGTGCATTTCCTGGTTAGGTGCACTATTTCCCCGCAATGCGTCTTAAGTTCTATAGGCTAGTCGGGACGCCGACGCCGGTAGTCTAGACAGAAGAACGGTTGACCCCTATTGATTTTTCATCTAACAGCATCTTCATTCATTTGTTTTACAGTAAGTACAGTCCATATCAAGAAACTTTATTAAGCAAACTTTCAAAAATACTCACTTTCTGTGATGAAAAGTCAGCTGAGTTATTTATTACTTCACGTGTGGATAAATTAAAACAACTTTTCATAAATCTTATACCGAGTGTTATTTTCCGGGTATCTGACGTCAGTATATTTTATAACATTAAATAAATTGAGCTTTTATATGTTGTGCAACATTTTGTAACTACTTTTATTTTGAGTTCGTTTTCGATAAAATATAATTTGCAAAATCTTTTTTTTGTGTGAAAAAGCTCTTTTTATTCAACAGATTTGAGCTGTATGTAGTCCTGTGAAACAGAACAACAGGATAGATAGGACTTTTGATTTCTGTGGTAATAGAGCTTAAAAAAATACAGGTAATTTGGATTAATAGACCGACACTTCAAATTATTTGTATAGATTTAGCCAACGAAGTCGTAACGAAGTGGTTCAAACAGTTTTGTTTTAGACTGACCTTCAGGCGATACTTTATTGAGAAAATAAATACAAATGATGTTAAACGGTAATGAAGCAAGCTTTTTAAGTATTAATAGTCCTTATTGAAGTTTGAAGATCCATTAGATTATCGTAAAACAGTCTTTGATCAGTTTATGATCCTTTTAGTTCAACGTAAAGTTTATTTCGGTTCCCTTAAAGATGTAAATTTTGTGACGATCGGTTTGAGTCAATATTGATGGATTGATGGTATTGTTATAAATTAACTTCTACCCCTTACTTTGGCGATTAATCATAAGGGTACAAGTTTCTTGACATGTATTATAATGTTAGCGAAAAAATATATATGAGTATCCTACAAAATGGTGTAAATGAATTCAATTTCAGATTTGTTTTGTCAGTTGTCTTCACCCACGTCCTATACCCATCAATGAATTCTTTGAAATTTCCTCATAAAAGGCATCCTGTGTGTTAATCCGGATACGGTTTATATATATGCGAAATTGCATGCAGCGTTCGATCGGGCGTCATAATTTTCGCGCTTTTATTAACGCTTTTTCATTTACTGAAATATTCGCTTATTTCATATTTACCTACTTTGACTGAACGTGAAGTTTAGTGAGCTTCATATTTTGTGTGATCTGCTAAACAATTCGGAGCAAGTGGTTTTAAATGTTTGTAAAGTCGCCTGCGATAGACTGGCTACACTCAAATAAAGCACTCGTTGCAAAAAACCACAATGTTTAAATTGCTATAGCTTCATTAATAAAATTTCATATATATATTTTTTAATCGTGTTATTATTTCTAACCTACAGAAAATCTCTGTCAAATGTCTATGTGGACTGTTTTGATCGTTCTGGTGAATAATAAAAACGCTCTTACAATTCCACTTGTAAACCAGCACATTTTTATAATGCCACCAGATTTTACCTGCTGATTTGCTTGCTGTGGTCTTCTGTAAGGTGGTGAACTTTGCAGAACACCACTATCAAATAACTACACTAAATAAAGTTTTTCTTATACAAAGGATTCGAATGTTACAAGATGTAGCCTTACTTATTTTTTTATACTTCTTGGGTAGCTAACATACTAATACGACCCGCTTGATGTTAATACCGTAGCCTATGAATGATTGCAATAGAGGTATCACTTGCGTGTTGCCAACTCATATTTTTACACCAGGGCTTTAAGATGATCTCTGGGATAGGAATACGTTTCTTTCAAAACGTATCTCTAAATGAGCGCTGCAGACCTGTAATCATACACAGGAACACAACTACATCGCTGTGTGTTGTTATTCGGCTATGGTCTTTATAAGGTGGAGGTCCTTCTCCAGTCAGGCTTGCTCGCTAGTATGGTGCCCTACCTCTTTTAACCTGATTGGGATTAGTGACTTCTGTAACGCACAACCTCTCGATAATATGCAGTACCTACTTGTATATCTGTGTTAGTATTAAACCGTCAAAATCTAAACTGAATAAACTTTAAATGTCTTAAGTTTTACCAGTTTGAAATTCTAGTGTTCATTGTTTCACTTAGTTCAGTTTACATTTCAAGTAACCACGTGTCTTTTCAATCCGTTTCGCGAGCGCTACTGTCAGTCACGCGACCTTACTATTAACGTCGCGTTTACCAACTACCCTCTTTGGTTAAATCTTTATCATTCTTGTGTTTCGGTATATTTTTACTTCAGTTCATTTGAAGCTTTTTGGTAAACTGTTTGTTATTCATTTTAGGGTATTTCTGACTGTATAAGTTTTTGTATTGTTCATGATTTAGGCGGTATCAACTTTGCCGACCCAAATATTTGTTATATCATAGTTTTGTGCCAAATATTTGATACTAAACAATTGAAACATCTTTTCAACTTACCATATTTGATTTAATACATTATTTTTATTATTTTAAACGAATATGACCGTTAATTTAAGAACATCCCGTTCCTAAATTGAATAATGAAAATAATGATTGTACACATTATTTTTATAAAAAGACAACTCCCGCACTAGAAAACAAGCTCTGTGTCACGGGCCCTTTAAAAACGGACACAAATTACACCCAGACTCAGAACAACTCTGGGGGTCACACAAAGTTTTGTCCTATGTGAGAATCGAACCCACAATTTAAACTTTTGTTGATTGGTAGCAGTTTTTAGTATTTACCTTAAATTGCGGAAATATTGCAAATTAGGTAAAGGTAGAAAGAAGAGTTCCAGTTAATGTGAAAAGTTTATCACGAACAAAATCGTGAAGCTATCAAGAGGCTTGTGATCACGCACTGTAGGATGTAGGTTAATGAAGGCGAAATTTAGTCATAGAACTGAAATAGTAGCTTGTTTTATACTTACTTCGGCTGCACGTAGAGTTTTGTGGTGGTAACAATGATACAAGTGTTACCATTTACGTGGCGTATAGTGCGGTCTATATTTTGAGTTATCTACAAAATCTTTGTGTCCGTGATTTTAATGTTTGTAAGGTCGCCTACAATAGGTACACAGATTGAACTCAAGTATTTAGGTATGTATGATCTAGCTGTAAAAAAAGTTAGAGATAAATAAAATTTCACATAAGTAGGGCGATAATGTCAGTGTGGTGACGGATTAAGAATACAAATGTCACCACCCCTTCCATCCCGAGGCTGTCGTAAAAGTCGACTAAGAGATTAAGTCTAGCAGACAATATCCACCACAAGAGTTGGAAAACTCGAATCAAAACCCTATACCAACCCGTCTGGCTAGCGTGGTATAGTAGACTAATATCCCTCTAAATGTTTGGAGGAGACCCGTGCCCAGCAGTGGGACGTTTATGGGTTGAGATGAGAGGGCGATAAGATTGTGTCAAGTGGCGTAGGTACTCTTGCCAATGTCCAACAGAGGACTACGATAGATGATGATGAGGGCGATAAAAAACGAGGTTTCTTGGTTACTATCAATGTTTTTTTAACCTTATAACAACATTTCTGAGTGGTGAGAAGGATTATAAGACCTCTTTGGTAAGATGCTATGCCGTCAAAATTTTTCATGTTGTCAGTATACCGGTAAATTTTTTGACATAGAGCAAGAGCCAGCAGTCGCCAGGCCTTCGTTAAAGTATAAAAGCTATAAGTTTCGCAATGTATGTCTCCAACACAGGTAACATCTGTGTTCTTACCTGTGTTGGGGACATACATTGCGAAACTTATAGCTTTTATACATTAACGAAGGCCTGGCGACCGCTGGCTCTTGGGCTAACATGTACCAAAGCGCCAGTGATGCTAGTGGTACTGCAAACGTCTATATGCTATAATCGGACCGTGCTTCTTTGCTATATTAACATTTTTATTCCTTTGTTATTTTTACGATGAATTTCCCTGAATCAAACTCCTTAAAAATGTCACAATAGTTCTTATACATTCCAATCCATTTAAATATTCAGAAAATATTAGAAGCTAGAAACTTTTTGCATGGAGAATTCTTTTAAAAATATTCAAATTATTCTTCAAAGTTGTTGCGTGACTTCATTAGCTATAAAATTATTGTGTGCCATTTGTTTGATTATTACATTTGCTCCGAACGGTTTTTTTATTGACATCATTTATTTTAGTAGGAACCTATTTATTTTATATTTATTGAGGATTAAAGTAAAAATATTTGTTGTTTGCTTTCATTATAAAGCTAATAGTTGAGATTTATCTAAGACGAAATCAATCTTATGCTTTTATTTCTTTATCATCACCCATTTATAATAGGGTTCTACAAGAAAGGAGTTATGTTGTTGTTGTCGGCACGGCAACGCGCGAGTCATTGACCCCTGGTGTTGCTAGTGCCCAAAGGCTACGGTAACTACTTACCATCAGGCGGGCCGTATGCTTGTTTGCCGCATTGGTATTATAAAAAAAATTGTAGGTACTGCTTAACTGAAAGTTAGGGCACCATACTAGCAAGCAAGCCCGATTTGGAAAGGACCTCCACCGTATAGAAAACTACAGCAAATAACTACACAGCGGTGTAGTCCTGTGTGTGAGTACAGGTCTCCAGCGCTCATTTAGGGATGCATTTTGAAAGAAACGTATTCCTATCCCAGGGATACTCCCATCTTAAAATCCTGGTGTAAAAAATGTAATGGCAACACACAATACCTCTGGTATTGCAAGCGTCCATAGGCTACGGTAACTGCTTACCATCAGGCGGGCCGAATGCGTTGTTTGCCACCCTAGTGGTTAAAAAAAATTCTAATGTTAGTTATATATATTGGTAGATAGCTCTCTTCTAATGGGGTAAAGTCTGCAACATATTAACCTAGATTGCCGGATCCATTTCATACACTTACCGTTGTTATTGATTATTGAACACAACTGGTGGCCGTTTGAAAACTTATAATCCTACTAATATTATAAATGTGAAAGGTTGTAAGAATGGATGGATAGATGTTTGTTACTCTTTCACGTTAAAACTACTAAACGGATCTGGATGAATTTTGGCACAGAGATAGATTATTATCTGGAATAACACATAGGCTACTTTTTACAGCGATAACCGACATCTATGTGGGCGGAGCCGCGGGCAACAGCTAGTATTTAATAAAATTATGTCCATAATCTCTCGCTCTAACTGCATCTCGATGCAATGTCTTCTTACCCTCATTACCTGTGTCTTCGTCAATCTTATACCGATTTGAAAATTGAATACTACTACTGGGCAAAGGCTTCCCGCATTGTTTACACAATTCTTTATTCGATATCAACATCGGGCCAAGATGAACAATATATCGATTAGCTTGTAAACTAAATAAATTATATGACTTCAGCTCCTCTAGACAAGTGCTATAAACGGTAGTCGAATCGTAAAGTCACAAAATCAAATGTATGGGATTTGACGTAAGTTTACGTTATAATGTCGCAAACTTACGTCAAATCCCATACATTTGCTTTTTTGACTTTTCGATTAGACTACCGTTTATGTCACTTGTCTAGAGGGGCAGTATGTAACATGACATCAAAAAAAACGTATTTAAAGTGCAATTTGCAATAAAATAGGAAGATTTATTACAATTGCATCATGCAGTACAAGTGCTTAGATAACTACGATTATGTTTTCCTTCAAGTTTCTAGAATGCTGTCATCGGAGCAGCAATGATCTAATCATGAACCTTGACATACCTATGATAACAGGTATAATTACTTTTCTGGAGAAATATCCGCAGTATGATCTAACTGTGAATATTGTTGTAGATCAGTATCTTCCTATCCTACTAATATTACAAACGCGAAAGTTTGTAAGTATGGATGGATAGATGGATGTTTGTTACTCTTTCTTAGATTAGCATATAGGCTACTTTTTATCGCGATAACCAACATCCACGCAGGCAAAGCCGCGGGCAACAGCTAGTCATCTATATAATTTCCTATATTAGTTGTGATAGTAGATTTGCTATATTTTTAGATGAATAATTCAATAATATAATTTGATTTATGATTTATGGTTTTACGTGAATCTGTTTCATTTGCCATTCTTTAAGTTTCATTCAAATTGTGCGTGTTAACAACAAATGAAGTTACTCATTTATTTGTAAACAAATAATGGGTGACTAAGGATACGGTCGTAAATTTGGATGGGCATTACGAATCTAAATACTGTATGTAAATATTGTAATGTAATTTATATATGACGTTAACATAACTTTGTGGCATAATTTAATTAGATTCGAATTTACTTTATTTATCTTATTCAATGAATGTTCTTTATTAGACATATTATGTAGATCTCCTATAAGGGTCCTTTATGATAATTGGTGCTTAAAAAATAATCTGGAAATAATGCAAGCCTGAATGATACTTCTGGAATTTTATTGCGAGTTGCTTGCTTGCCATTAACTAGGCGTATGTCTCACAGTTGCTTTCTTGACATTGACTTGTTATAAAATGACAGATTTTCTACTTTCTATCGGTAACTACTAAAGAAAAAGAGCTTACGGCACAACAGTAGAATCGTCAAATAGTTGCCAATAGCCTAATGAATCCCTCATCATGTTTGGCACGTGGTCATAACAATTAAACAGTTGATCTATATAAGATAAATCAAAGACCGAACCGAACTTGATCCGATGATATATTGGGGCATTGGACTCTGAACAAACTAAACCGCAGAATCTAGGTCGGGTTTTCACACGAAATGTTCTCGATTCGGCTTGTTAGAAATTTGAATATGTCAGATTACGACGAGCTTGGACGTCACATTGCTTTTAGAAGTTTGGATTACGTCTGAACATAATCCAGGTGTTAGAGTCATATTTTGACTGCACAGTTGGTTCAGTGGCTTAAGTGGCTATCTCACCGCGCAGCGTCTTGTGGGTTGGATCCACACGCGGTCCAAAAATTTGTGCGATCCATAAATAGTTGTCCCGAGTCTGGGTGTAACGACACCGGGCTTGTTCCCTAGTACAGGAGTTATCTTTAAAAAAAAAAATGTCAGCCAGCTCAGATACTATGTTTTTTTATTGTCTTAAATCACACTTTTTGTCTTTAGGGATACATCAGACATGCTACTTAATGCAGCTTGACACAGCGGCTAAACGCTACACTCTGATTTCGCGATCGTACGCATTCAGAGAGACAGAGAGTCGCCAAAACACGATGCAGCATCGATACAGTCGCATAATCACCAATCGCTATTGCTATAGCATATCTGCTTCAAGCCTTATTTATTTATTTAAACACTTTATGCACAATCGCACACAGGCGGACTTAATGCCTTAATAAAAACTACAAAATAAAATAGACACATTTTGCGGTATATCCTACAAACAACATTCGAGGTACACCCGAAAACTGAATTCAACAACCACACCTCACGACTTTATAACGTTTATACTTTTATTAATAAACAATTGGGTCGGTTTAACTAAAATAACGTAAATATATTACGGTTTAAAGTTTTAATTATTAGTGTTTTGAAGGTTTAGTACGTTTTTAAATGAAGTTCAGCCAGTCCGGTGTTTGCCTACGCTCTGGCGATCTGCCAAATTATAACACAAGCGCATTTAGGTTCGACTGTCGCGAAAGAAATATGTATGTAGTCTAATCTTCTGAAGTATGTTTGTAATTTATTCCTCTTCCATCTTTAACTAGATATTACGTCACTATATTAATTTTTATTTGGATTTTTTACAAATAGTCATCTTATAATCATCTTTTTATATCTCTTCCTGGCTATATATCCCATCTTGTGGTGGGGTCAGCCTTCCGTGTCTCTCCTCTTTACTTTTGTATAAAGCTACTCGACATAATCATCATAATCACCTTCATAGTCGGAAAATAATTGATTAATACATTTTTTATGATCATCATTTTGTAGTTTTAAATCATAGAAAATATTATGAGAATATAATATTTGCCGACCATTTAAAATGATCTGTTTAAATTTCAGAGCGTTTAATTATTTTGTTAGAAAAAAATAAATAAATTAAAATTTGGGTGATGTTAATTTTAATACTTGTATTTAACGTTTTAAAATCTAATTAAAATGATATCATGGTATGGCCCCTGTCCTACAGAAACAATTATGAACAAACCAGGTTTGCATGCAAACAAAAAAGTTCGTGTTAGCAAAAACAATCAATTTCCAAGAATAACGTGTGAAAATAATAACAAATGTAAATATAATTATTTTTAATCCTTTGAACTGTATCTGGAACTGGGTGCCGTTGATGTTGATGCAATAATTGTGAGAGATGTAAAACATACGGACGATACAGTATATCGAGTCACTGACCTACAAACTGTAGGATTTATGTTAATACATACAACTGTTTTTAATAACACCAGACTTCAGAGTTTAATACAAAATAAGCAAACATTTTGAAAGTTGATATTTTTTAACCAACAAATGGTGAAAATTTTGGCAAACTGATACAGCCTTATTAATAAACGTGGAATAGAATATATTATGTAATTTTATTATAGAATCTCTCGTTCTGTCATCAGCTTTGAAACTTGAAAGAAGAGGAAAAAGTATGGCGTAACTATTCACTTGCTACACCACGATTATTAATAAAGCGGGTAAAAAAATTAGTTGATGTCTAAAATATGATAAAATTAAAAATATATACAGAAGTAGACTTTGAAAATAAACTTGAAGAAACTCTTATTTTATACTAGCTATTGCCCGCGGCTCCGCCCGCGTGGATGTCGGTTATCGCTGCAAAAAGTAGCCTATGTGTTATTCCAGACCATAATCTATCTCTGTCCCAAATTTCATCCAGATCCGTTTAGTAGTTTTTACGTGAAAGAGTAAGAAACATCCATCCATCCATCCATCCATTCTTACAAACTTTCGCATTTATAATATTAGTAGGATTATTAAAACTAGGACCAGTTTTAATAATTTAGAATAAAATTTGTATCTAAAGTTAATTCTATGCCTCGTAATGAGAAAAAATATACTTTTATTATTATTATCTTCATCAGGGATACTCAAATAATGAGACAACTTTGTGTAGAAAACAAAAGCAAATTTTATTTGACAACAGAACTTAGGAATAGAGTATTTTTAGAAAGACGGTTAAAACAGGGACCCGACTTTGGTGAACAGATTTTTACTTACTTAATACTTGATTTGTAGACATCAGTCAGTTTGTGACCACACCGCCAGATATAACTATGATAACATTGTTGAAAATCCTACTAATATTATAAACGTGAAAGTTTGTAAGAATGGATGAATGGATGGATGGATGTTTGTTACTCTTTCACGTAAAAACTACTGAACGGATTTGGATAAAATTTGGCACAGAGGTAGATGATGGTCTGGAATAACACATAGGCTACTTTTTGCAGCGATAACCGACATCCACGCGAGCGGAGCCGCGGGCAACAGCTAGTTAACTAATATAGTTAATTAAAGGCGTCATGGGAGATGTCATGTCTAAATGAAAAAGACATGTAAAATGAAAATTGAGTTCAGGGATATTGCTAAATGTAATATCAGAAAAAAAGGGAATTGTGTAGGTTTGAACATATTCTCTTACTTCAAACAAGTTGCTTCTAATTCCGAATCTGTGTCAGGCAAGACCTTGACATAAATACATACTTTTGTTTTGTTTAACGTGGAGAAAATCATAGATTAGTATCCTAGTAAGTACTTACCCCCAGGCTAAAAAGGGGTCATGTTAGTGTCCGTTTTAGATAGATAATTCTTTATGTACACCATAAGATAAGTTAATTTTAGATACATACAGAAAATAGACAAGTACAATGGGCGGTCACTCAACGCGATTTCTTCCAGGCAACCTTAGGAAAAAAGGTCGCTGGGGCGCACTGGATGCGGAAGGCGGAGGACCGTGTGCTATGGCGCGTGTTGGGAGAGGCCTATGTCCAGCAGTGGACTGCGATAGGCTGATTGATTGATTGATTGAACCTTAAGATGGACAGGAATGACCAGAACATTTAAAACGTGTGATAGCGTAGTTGTTTTATTCATATTATTTTGCTGTGATTGCCTTGGGGTCCAATATAGGCGTACTTAAATAGCTAATCGTTAGTTTTATTGTACAAGTTGTGAAATGTTTTCATTCGCTATCTTCAGAACAAATATAAATAACAAGGGTTAAGTGGGTTAGCCTTGAAAATTTAACAAGCAGAGTTACTTTCTTATTTTAGTAAGCATAGAAGATAAGGAAAACTTTTTTTTCAGATATTTTATTAATTTATTTAAACTTTATTATACACAAATGATATGATGTATAAAGGCGGACTTTATGCCTGAGGCATTCTTTACCAGTCAACCCAAGGTGGTGCAGAGATAAGTCAAAATAGGTGCATATAAATAAATTTAGAATTGGAGAGAAAAAAAAAGCTTAAGGTTAGGTTAGATATTTGAGTCTTGAAAAGTCATGGAACGAATAAGTTGTACTATAATTTTGACGTACATAATATGAAAAGTATTGGTGATATTATTGATAAAACTAAATTGCCGATGCATATACTAGATATAGAAATATATGTTCACGTTCCGTCTGAAAACCGCAATAAAGTTAAAAGAAAAGATACAGAATTAGCTAATACATCACCAACTGGATAACATTTTGATTCTAATTCCGTCGATTATATCAGTGTGTAGCTGCAGAAAGCGTTGCCAATATTAGATCTGTCTATTGACTCCAGCTGGGATTGACATAGTGATCTAAAAAAAATACAACTGTCAGAACTTGAAGACGATGGAATTCATCTGAGTTTTGTGATAGCTTCATTGCAAAATAATATGTCAATAATGCATCAAAGTTTGCTTCATTATTTTTTTTATCCAATAGCTGTTGCCCGCGGCTTCACCCGCGTGGATGTCGGTTGTCGCTGTAAAAAGTAGCCTATGTGTTATTCCAGACCATAATCTATCTCTGTGCCAAATTGCATCCAGATCCGTTCAGTAGTTTTTACGTGAAAGAGTAACAAACATCCATCCATCCATCCATACATCCATACATCCATCCATCCATACATTCATCCATCCATCCATACTCACAAACTCTCACATTTATAATATTAGTAAGGATATCTTAATATATATATTTCTTGTGTGCGTGTGTATGTGACTGAACTCCTCCTAGACGGGTGGACCGATTTTGATGAAATTTTGTGTGTGTGTTCGGGTAGGGCCCTGGATGGTTTAGATTCACAATTGGACCCGGTAGGTGGCGCTGCTGTCGGTATTTCAGCTTTTTCCGGCAGGACGACGTCTGCCAGGTCCACTAGTATTTTATAAAAGTGTTGGTCATCTTGGTGACAGACGTGTTCAGATATAGGCTACTGCTGTGATCAAACCCTCTGAAGTACAGGGTGGCCTAGATGTGATGTCACCCCCAATAAGCCGTGCCTTTAGTAGCTTAGCCCGTTACTTGTTTACTGATCAAGTAAGTGCACATGACAAAAAGTGTCACTTTGATTAATGTTGCAATTTTTCAGAATTGCTTAGAGATTTCTCCGTTTATTAGTGAAGTTCCTTTCAAAATATCAATAATTCTCACGTAAAAGTAATTAACTAGATCAACATTATTTATTTAAACTACTAGCTGTTGCCCGCGGCTCCACCCGCGTGGATGTCGGTTATCGCTGTAAAAAGTAGCCTATGTGTTATTCCATAATCTATATCTGTGCCAAATTTCATCCAGATCCGTTTAGTAGTTTTTACGTGAAGGAGTAACAAACATCCATCCATCCATCCATCCATTCTCACAAACTTTCACATTTATAATATTAGAAAGGATTTTCACTTTTTTTTCATATTTTGATGTAAAAAGGCGGACTTAATGGCGGCATTCTTTACCAGTCAACCTTTGGATAATGTAGAAAAACTAGGTAGATGCATTTGAAAGAAAGGTTTCAATATCTATAGATAGGTCTTCTTACCTAAAGATAGGTGAAGACATTGCCAAGTTTTTTTTTTTTTTTAATTCTTCCAAGGTGGCAAACAAGCATACGGCCCGCCTGATGGTAAGCAGTTACCGTAGCCTATGGACGTTTGCAACACCAGGGGTGTCACTCACGCGTTGCCGACCCTTTAAAAACCTTATAACTCCTTTCTATTTATTTTTTATTTATAGGTTCTTGATATAAAATATTTCATAAACGCTATTGATTACATTTTTTTTTTGTAATTTTGATGAATGCCCACGCTCACTCCCACATCGTTTTATAAATATGTTGCCGCACTGATTTACAAAGTTTCTGTTACTCGGATGGAATATTTTTGAATTTATTTTTGTAAATTTGTCCAGTTTACTAGCGTGTGCACGTGGCTTAATGTGATATATCAACAAAAAGTCGTTTACGTCTTTTTTTGTCAAACCTTGGGTCTATTTTGAAAATGGGATAAGCAAACATAAGCTAGGTACCTTAACATTAATAAAAATTGTATTATATCATGGGGAAGGACATAGGGTACTTTATAATCGACATACGACTGCTCGGTTGGTTCAGTGGTTTAAGTGGTTACTTCACCATTTACCACTGCGCGGTGTGTTGATTCGATCCCCACAAGGAAAAAAAATGTATGACCTATAAATGGTTGCTATAAATTTGTTTAAATATAAATGTTCTTTGTGTCCGTTTATTGTATGTTTGTAAAGTCCTCCACAACACAGGGCTTGTTACCTAGTGCGGGAGTTCTCTTTTTAAATAAAACAAAACAAAAAGTTCAAATTACATAACTAAAAAGTTAACTAGGACTCCAATGTTATAAACTTTTTAAAAACCTAACAATAAAATATATATTATTGTTTATTTTAAATACAAAACTGACATTATTAATCCACAAAGCCATAAAACTGCGAACAATATAATAAACTGTCTACTTAAACATTTATTTTAAAAGCTAAATGGTTCATCATAGTAACTGTTTACAGCAGAAGTTCTATTAATTCTTAGCCACCTGTGTATATCTATCATGTTGATCATAACAATCATTTTATCATGTATTACAACGGTTTATTTTATACTACTTGGGTGGCAAACAAGCATACGGCCCACCTGATGTTAAGCAGTTACCGCAGCCTATGGACGCTTGCGATACCAGAGGTATCACTTGCGTGTTGCCAACCCATTGTTTTACACCAGGGCTTTAATATGGAGTAACCCTGGGATAGGAATACGTTTCTTTCAAAACGCATCTCTAAATTAGCGCTGGAGACCTGTACTCACACACAGGAACACAACTACACCGCTGTGTGTAGTTATTAGGCTGTAGTCTTCTGTAAGGTGGAGGTCTTTGCCCAGATGGGCTTGCTCGCTAGTATGGTGCCCTACCTCTCTAAAAAAAATGGGTTGTCCGTTAAGTCGGTTTACTGACGATAGTTGAACGTTACAACGTCATAAGAATGGCCGATTGTGCCTCTTTGTCGCTCGTTCCACGCTCTCCCTTGCACAATGGAACGCCTCAGAGCGAGGTAACGCCGCATACGTCATATTTTATCGTGCGTGCAGCCGGCTCCATCGAATTATAAGACGTTGTCTCGTCAAAAATATATAAAAATACGTAAATATATTGGGTACTTCTGGGATATGGAAAAAATGTTTATCGGCTGCCCACAACCTGCATCTTCGTGTTCATGGTCGCCACTATATCCGTTTAATAGTACGACATGGTGGACATGGACATTTACCATCATCTTGGTCTTGTCTTAAGCGGTGGTGGACGTGATCCCGGTTGGCAGTACCAATGTGAATTTCACTTGGTGGAGTTTATATGTACTAATCAAATGATTCACCATCTGGTAACGGTGAAGGAAAACATCGGGAGGAAACCCACATGTCTTAGAAGAAATTTCCCCAACCCGCATTAGGCCTGCCTCTCTCTATCTCTTGACAGAGGAGAGGAGATCCGTGCAGCGGGACATATTATATGGGTTGCTAATATTATATTATTATTGGTCTTGTTGGGAGCTGTCAACAGCCAAGTAACCTAATCCAGCATTTCGTAGGCGCTGAAAATGCGAGTCTAAACTTTGAGACTTCTTATTTCTACGGCTATGCTGTGTCCCTGGCCTTGCTGAAGCCGCTAAGCAGAGGTTACCATCAGATGGGCCGCTGGCATGTCTGCCATCATTGCCATTGAAAAACTCTTTTACTTTTTATTTCCTTACTGGCCCTCCAGAATTTTCTGCGCAACTTTCTTTTTATTTTTTACATAAAAACCTGAAAATTTTCCTGACAATAACAAACACAACAAAAAAGAATAACCAAAATCGGTCCAGCCGTTCACGCGTGATGCCGTGAAAAAGGGTTACTTTTAACATATATTTTAATAGTATTATGATTCGCCCTCAGCTTAGAAACAAAATGTTGCCTCCAATCTGGCTGAAGCTGTGACTGTTCTAGTTTCAGTCCTGTCACTGGGTGTGTTGTTGCTAAACAGTTTTTCCATTCCCCTGACATTGGCAACTGTCCAATATAATTTATTTAACAGTTATGTCTTTCAAAATATAACCATTGCATCGTGCAACGTCAAGACAAGTCAAGACGAACTTATTTATGAAATTAGCAACATTATCTGATCCAATCTTGTTAGATTAATGAGAACTTTGGTCGTTATTTATGCTTTGACGTAATATTTGATTATGTAATTGGAAGTTATATACAGTTACAGTTTCATATATTATGATTATCCTACTAATATTATAAACGCGAAAGTTGTTGCCCACGGCTCCGCCCGCGTGGATGTCGGTTATCGCTGTAAAAAGTAGCCTATGTGTTATTCCAGACCATAATCTATCTCTGTCCATTCATCCAGATCCGATTAGTAGTTTTTACGTGAGAGAGTAGGTAACAAACATCCATCCATCCATACATCCCTCCATCCATGTTTACAAACTTTCGCGTTTATAATATTAGTAGGATTTAACAGTCCGCACGGCTATGGATGTAACCGCTTCCAGATGCTACAACAGAAATAGCGGAGATAAATCTAAGATTCTTGTATGCTGTAAAGCAAGTTGCATTCTGTGGTTGTGATTTATCAACCATTTTTAAATAACAGGTCGTTTCCCATTAGCACAGCTCGTTTAGAGTTAATCTTGTAACATAAATAATGTAGACACTAACCTTATTAGGTTAATAACAACTAAATCTTTACCCAGCTGTCTCGCTACTTCACTAATGATGCCATCGGATGGCTTATTGTACTGATTGGTGGCGTGTCTGTCAGCGTAAGATTCGATGTTTGAAAGGAATAATTCCTATCTAGCTTAGTGGTTTATGTGGTCACTTTTTCATATTTCACTACGTGTGTGTTCAATCCCAAGACAGGACACAAATTTTTGTTTTTTTTTAGTCTGGGTATACGTTGTGTTCGTTATTTCAATTAAAATTATTTTAATTTAAGGTCCCTTATTATTTTAAAATTATCTCCTAGGGTGAAACTAAAAAAGAAAAATAAAAAGGAACTTAATATCCACCAATTCACGGACACAAAATACACCTAGACTATAATCTTTTTCACAAAGCATGGGCACTGTATCGTTTTAAATCCTTACTAATATTATAAATGTGAAAGTTTGTGAGAATGGATGGATGGATGTTTGTTACTCTTTCACGTAAAAACTACTAAACGGATCTGGATGAAATTTGGCACACAGATAGTTTATGGGTTGGAATAACACATAGGTTACTTTTTGCAGCGATAACCGACATCCACGCTGGCGGAGCCGCGGGCAACAGCTAGTTTACAATAAAGAGGAAAGAAAATGATTGAATCTATGTCTAACCAATTGGATATTTGAATGATCAAGAGCCCAGAGTATTCAATCAATAGGTTTTAATTGAATCATCTTCCATTTTCATGGATAATAATCTTCAAATGTGACAACTCACAGTACCCATGCTATGTGACTATAGGAACAAGACAGTACCCATGCTATGTGAAATAGACTATAGGAACAAACATTTATGGGTCGCACAAAGTTTTGCCCCGATTTAGACCCAAAACAGTTGGCGTGGTGATGATCTAGTGGTAAAGGCATGCGTACTTATGGTACATTTCTTTTCGCTGCGATCAGCAGGTATTATTATTAAGATTTTGTAGGCTATTATGGCGTAGGTATTTTCGCTTTTGTATGGGAGTGATGTATCTGTTACGTAGTAACTATTTAGTAATCTGTGGTAAAGGTCTTCACCACTATACCAACATGCCATCAAATCATTGCTAGTAAAACGTATTTATATGATACTTTTTTACCTACGCCTTCGTAGTAAAAGGACGTAAGGCAATATATTAATCTCTACATATATATTAGCAAAGAATGTGCCTATGATAAAAAATATCTGGCCACCTTAATGCCATAACACATTCCAACATTATCACAATTCAATGAAGACACTTAAGCAGTAATTTGTACCTAATAAAAATATTTGGGGCATCTGTTTCGTTTGTATATTATATACGGTGTAAATTTGGGTCGTAACCCCTTCTGGAGTTTGAAATAGATTGAAGTTATGAATAGCATACCGAATAGCCCTTGGTTAGTTTGGTGTTGGTTTAATCCTCGGTCTAAAAAAGAAATATTAAAAGCGATTGGCACTGCCCATTTTTATATACAAACGTTCCTGATTTTGAGCCTAGAACAATGCTATAAATATAGGGAAATGGTTTTTTTAAAACTACTTAGGTGGAAAACAGCCCACCACCATGATGTTAAGCAGTTACCGTAGCCTATGGACGCTTGCAATACCAGAGAATCACTTGCGTGTTGCCAACCCATTTTTAACACCAGAGCTTTTTGATGAGAGTATCCCTGGGATAGGAATACGTTTCTTTCAAAAACTCATCACTAAATGAGCGCTGGAGACCTGTATTGATGTTAATACAATAAACTATATACATATGTGTGTTATGAATGAATTTTCAAAACACTCGCGAGTGGCAATCCCTCTTAAAGCATATCATGTTTGTCAATCAAATGTCAATCTAGATGATAAAAAAATGACTTATAATGACAACGAAAGCGCAGGGCACTACCAGTCTTTCTTCAACCTTCTCTTGAAGCGTCTCGTCGAATTTTTGTACCCTTAAAGATTCGGTCTCGATACTGATACAAAGGCCAGGCCACACAATTTAGTGTGTAGGGTTTATGGAGAACTTAAGACTAGGATTCAGAACGTTGCATTTTATGCAGAACACTATACTATTAGTTAGAGAGTGTTAGGTTAGGACGTGTAGAGTCAGAGCTTGGCTCCCCATGAGGTTTGATAATTTTTTACAGTGCCGTTCACTGAGTGTTTTTGGTAGGATTATTATATCATATCTTTACGACAAACAGACCTTATAATAAATTAACTACATCTGTTATATATGTATTTACCGTAGCACAAAATTATGTAACCAGAGTGTATGTTTTTCTATCTTTACTCTTTAAAACTGTAAGCTTATATTTTATTGTACGCGGTCTAACATAATGTTTCTGTTGTTACAGCGATGCACATGGTGGCGTGACACCGGGTTGACGTGAATCAACTCGCGAGATGTCGCAGCCGCCACCGGGGCGCGGTCGCGCGCGACCCCCGGGCACCTCATCCCCCCTACAATACCGTCCACCCTCGCCATGGGCCCCCAGTCCACCTCCGCTCATATCCGGGCCCAGGCACTCTACAGCAATAGTAACCCCACCACCAGTTCACCCATCCCCGAAACCATTCAGACCCCTTCATTCTCCTCATACATTACGACAGCATTCACCTTCTCCCAGTTCCCATTTCTCTATATCTCCTTATCCTATGTCCCCGACGTTGGGCCAAAGTCCCGAGTACTTTTACTCGTCTCCTTACGAACCGGTTCGGGAGTACGATTACGCGGGAGTGCCGTTGGAGCCGCCTCCACCGCCGCGGCCCATGATATACGAAGAGGATGAGGAGGAACGAGGACCGTCGACGGCAGAAATCATCGCTCAGCAGTCGCAGGAAGGCTACGTGGACGAGAAGCTCGCAGAATATCAAGCGACGATTCAGTTATTGCAAGGTGAGTGAAATTTAAAAAACTCAACTTTTAGATCATTAAAGCTTGTTTAAGTTTATGGTTATACTCAATAATATTAGAAATCAAGATAAGCTACCTTCATACTGAGGGGTTTTCAGTTTTGTTGCCTTGTTTTGGTACCTACTTGCTTATAGATTTCAAGTATGAATGCGACAGATAATACAGAACGAAATGATACAGAAAGAGATAATGATACATGAAATGAACCTACTTAGTTACTGTTGACGAGAACTCCGCGCGTTGATGCGATATCTATGTCTTTCTTACGATAGTATCATGAGTTATACCAGGGTTTTGGGCTACAGGTAATCCTGGAGTAATAAAAACTTTTTAACAAAAAAATACAACAGCGTGTATTTTTTTTATACTACTTAGGTGGCAAACAAGCATACTTCTCACCTGATGGTAAGCAGTAACTGTAGCATAGGGCGCAAAAGTATCTTGCGTGTTTCCTACCCAAAAATAAACACCAGGGTTTTATGATGGAAATTCCCTGGGATAGAAAAAGGTTTCATTAAAAACGCAACCCGTAAGTTATTTGACTGTGGTCTTCTGTAAGGTGGAGTACCTTACCCAGGCGAACTGCTCGTCCCCAGTTCAGTACCATACTTCCCTTATACTAAACGGTCAGCAATAAAACCAGCTGAAAATGTGGGTACTGTTGCATAATATTCTTTTTTTAAATTTATTTTCGGCGCGTCAGCAAAGCTTTTAACATGCTAAACAGAAAGAGGTATAAACACACTGACTTTAATTATTTTGGTTTACTCGTATCTTTTACTTGCGTTTAACTAAACGGTCTTCTTTTACGTTATTTGTATTCTTGTTTATACGGATATAAATACCGGTTTGTTTATATTTATGTCTGTTGCATCTTTCGTTTCGTAATGCAGTAGTTTTTTGTTTTTATCTATTGCATTAACATGTAATCATCAACTTGGATTCATAATGCCTCTTTCCAGTTCGTTCATGATTTTCGCTACTTTAGCTTTTGTTTTATAGCCAGCCAGTATTTGGCTGACGTCAAATGTAGCCTTTTTATTAATCCGTCGTTTGGTCTGGTCTGATCTAATCGTCTGGTGATCGGAATTCAAACTTTTCTCCTGTGAGAAACGTTTCGAGGGTAAGCCGGCGCTGGCACCACAAATGAATTGAAATTCGTGTTATAGCATGCATCCAGGTTTTTTTTAATACTTCTGTGCAAACAAGCATACGGCCCGCCTGATTTTAAGCAGTTACCGTAGCCTATGAACGCTTGCAATACCAGAAGTATCACTTGCGTGTTGCCCACCCATTTTTTTACACCAGGGCTTTAAGATGGGAGTATCCCTGGGATAGGAAAAAAAAAGCATTTCTTTCAAAACGCATCCCTTAATCAGCGCTGAAGACCTGTACTCACACATAGAAACACAACTACACCGCTGTTTGTATTTATTTGGCTGTGGTCTTCTGAAGGGTAGAGATGCTTCCCCAGTCGAGCTTGCTCGCTAGTATGTTGCCCTACTTCTCTTAAAATCCAATTGGTATTATGTCGATTTTATAGTCTGCGATCTACTTGACCTTTGTGGATAGCAATATTATGTAAATGCTTACAATTATTTCATGAATCAGTAGTCTCACACGTTTCGTCATTTCATACAATAGAGCGAACAATTAGGTCACTTTATAGCACTACAAAAGCTTTTCATAATAAACATTACAACTTTATGTTTTTTTAATGTCTTTATTTTTGACTATGCAGCTGGCGTGCAATTTCATGAATAAAGATTTAAAATACTTGGTAGTGTTATAAATATCGTTGACTTTCGGTAAAGATATTACACACTACGAGTTTTTGCATCAATAAAAGCGTGATGCAAATGCTTTTTAATGTATATCGATGCAGTACTGCGTTTGTGAAACGTTTGTGAAACACGCGCTTGCATAATGATAAAATTTAACTGCTCCGCTAGGTGTCGAATACCTTCCCTAAGGGGTCCTAGCAGAATATCAGCGCTGCAGCGTCTGCGACGTTGCAATTAATCGCTGAGCTAGGTCCTGTTTTGTCTTGTAACCATTATGTATATTTTTTTTTGTTATTGTAAGATGTAAAGACAAAATAAATATTTTTTCTTTCTTTCTTTCTTTCAAAATATTCGTAGAAATAAAAACATTTAGATTTTTGTGCGATTTTTTAAATTTATTAATTGTTGTAGAATATGGTTACAGTCGGCTGATCATCATGAAGCTTTGCATGCACCTTGTCAGGAACTTAAAAAATCAGACGAATTTTCGTGAGTTCCTGACCGTTACCTTTTAAATTACGAACGAGGAAGAGAACATTACTACTACTTAAAGCCCACGACACAAGGTAAATATAATGTATATATAAGCTGAAGAGTTTATTTGTTTGGTTGAACGCGCTAATCTCAGAAAGTACTGGTTCGATTAGAAAAAATCTTTTTTTGTTGAATAGTGCATTTATCCAGGAAGGCTATAGACTATATAACATCACGCTATGATCAATAGGATCGGAGCAGTAGTAGTGAGATATGTTGCAAAATCGGGGAACATATTAAAAATTACCACGCGGACGAAGTCGCATGCGACCCCTAGTACATTATATTTATCTTGTGTCGTGGGCTTCAGACTTTTATCGCCTGAATTTTCATACAGCTGAATACAAATAAACCGTTTGTATTTGGCTGTGGTCTTCTGCAAGTTGGAGGTCCTTCCCCGATCAGGCTTGCTCGCTTATATGCCCTACCTCTTTGATACTTACAAAAAAGTTAGACTACAAAAACCATGTGGTACAAATGACGTATTTAATTTTAAGTCTCACATATGACGACAAATCGATTGGTCAAAGTCAAAAGTTTATAGTTGTATGGACGCAGGTGGTTAAATGTTATGAGCGGGTAATTTTAGACGTCACAATACTAATTTTGGAACAATATGTTATGTGATTCATTGTGAGGTAATGTCCCGACTAGGAACTTGAAATACGTACGGTACGGTGGGAAACGGTGATAACTGGCCCTTACGGCGGCCTGGGTTTACAATATTATATCGCAGACTTACGTCAAATCACAAACATTTGCTTTTTTGATTTTTCGACTCGACTACTGTTTATGCCACTTGACTAAAGGGTCAGGGCCGCTACATGAAGATTAGTTTGTTAGTCGTTTAGGTTAAGCTGTAATTTAGTTTACTTAAGTAACTTCGGAGGTATTTAAATAATATAACATTTATAATAGTAGTGGTTGAGTACGACTGCTGGTCCCAGGTTCGATCTCCGGTTGACGTTGAGTAAAATATCGATATTAAGATATTCTGTCAAGAAATTTACATTAGACGCCCGAGTTTGGTCCCGATTGGTACTGTACCCCGTGACTCGGAGAGCAGAGCACTAATATCTGTTGGTCCTCCGCTTGATCTTTCTCTGTCTTCTTTCGAGCTACGAGAGTAAGGGACTAAAGAGTGTTTGTGCACACATTTGTGCACTTAAATATTTCTTGCGCAAGTGGCTAGTCTACGTCGAGATTACCCACCGTTACAGAGATTTGGTAGGAGGTAATTTTTAATATTATTTAATGCACTTAGAATAACTAGTCAACATTTTTGTTGCATACATAACAACTGAGCCGCTGCCAATTGGAAGTTTTGCAACGATTTGCGAAATGTATGTAAACAAACACGTTGATCTTAATTTAAGATTTTGTGAATGCAGTTATACAAATATTGTTTTGAATTGCCAATGAAGAAGTAGCTGAGCATTTTTGAAGATAACTCTCGCACGATCTTTATGTCGCCTTTTACAATGGGCACGGCCGGCTGAATCTCTAAAAAACAGCGATGGCAAACTGACAGTTGTGATCGCAAACTGACAGTTGTGATCGCAAACTGACAGTTGTGATTGCTCGGTGACGGCACAATCTATTGACATCATCAGCCAGATTTTGCGCGGTTTTTGCTCTTACGGAATACCCCAACGGATCTTCTCTCCGCCGACAGAGTGCTGAGGGAGTTAACCCACATACGCTTCCTTATGCGGTATGGTGGATCAGACACGCAATTACGCCTTACGATATTTTCCTTCACCGTTAGATGAGCTGATGAAAAATTACATGTTTATGCGTAGGAAATAGTAATTTACATGTGAAGACGCGTTTGCCTCGCGAGCCAATTTTAAAGTTGCCTGACTGAATGAATGCCTACCAGCTCAATGCGAGCATCAGGTTAGCTATAAAAAATAAACTTTAGTTTAATAAAATTTTAAAAAAGAAGAGATCGCTTTTAGTGATAAGACCGCCCATTGTACAGCTAACTTTATCAAACTGTTATTTTATACTGTTGTATTTTAGCTTGGTGTACAATAAAGAATATTCTATCTCTTCTATCTATCTAAATAAACTTTAGTTTATTAAGTTTAATTTAATAAAAAAAAGCTTTAGAGAAAATAAACCCTTTAAGTTTAGGGGGTTATTTTCTCTAAAGCATTGACATTGGAATTTTTAATTAATTAATTTGGAGTCCGTGTGGTGACGGATCAAGAATACAAATGTCACCACCCCCTTCCATCCCGTGGGTATCGTAAGAGTCGACTAAGGGAGTAAATCCGGCAGACAATATCCACTGCAAGAGAGAGAAAACTCGAAACAAAACCCTATACCAACCCGCTTGGCCAGCGTGGTATAGTAGGCTAATATCACTCCAAATTTATGGAGGAGACCCGTACCCAGCAGTGGGACGTTCATGGGTTGAGATGTATGTGTATTGACATTGAGAGGCTGCATATCTAGTGCTCGCATTGAGCAGACAGTCAGTCATTCAGCCAGGTGTTCAAATTGGTTCGAGAGGCAAACGCGTCTGTACATCAAGAGGCTGCCTCTTGATATCGACTTGCCTTTATTCTTCACTCTCAATAAATAAGTAGAACGTTTACACAAAAACATGAAACATGCCATTATTTTCTTGTCGATATCATTAATGTATCGCTAACACGTCTGGTAGCGATCATGTGGAAAATTGAACAGTCGCAAATGTACGTCACCACACCCACGTGAACCATTGTGAACAACTTTGTATTGTGATACAAAGTTGTGCCGTTTGGAGAGCTCTGACGTGGAAGATATGAGGACTTGTTGATGGTTCACCTGCCGCTTGAATGCATTGGTTTTTAAAATTTTTTTGTGGCAAACAAGCCAAACAAGGCATATCACTTGCGTGTTGCCAACCCATTGTTTTACACCAGGGCTTTATGATGAGGTGGAGGTCCTTCCCCAGTTGGGCTTGCTGGCTAGTTTGGTGCTCTTGCAATTTAATTTAAGAGTACCAAAATTAAAATTTAATTTTGGTGCTCTTAAATTGTCAAAAAAATTTGGCTCTTAAAATTTAATCTGAACATAAACGTTCGGATTTATCGGAAGTTGTTGCGAGAATAAGATAGATCATAGACGGTAAACGAAATGATGGTCTTCCAAAATTTATTCTTAGATAAATGTCAAGTAGTGGCCTTTTCAAAATATACAATTCAACAGACTCTGGCGGGTCGTCTTCTATCGTCGACTGTCAGAGCTTGAAAACGCCTTACCCGATTTGGAAAATTATTTTTTTAGATTCAAAGGGTTCCTAGGTTCCATTTAAATTTTATCAAAATCTATCAAGTAATTTTTGAAAAATTAACAAATATTTAAAAGTTGTATACCGCGGGGATACTTCTTTTTGGCTAGTATTTAAACGAGCGACTATAAATTCAATTTATGGGTGTCTAAATTACTGAATATAGCGTACAAAAATACTAAGTGAGCGACAAACTAAGGGCGAACACAAATTCAATTTATGGTTGTCAAAATTACTGAATATGGCGTACAGAAATACTGTATATGGCGTACAGAAATACTAAGTGAGCTAAAAACTGAGGGCGAACACAATTTATCAAAATTAGCGCTACGCCCCGGCCGCTGCCGCGGCACGCTCGCTTCGCTCGCTCGGCTCGCGCGTTGTTGGGGTCACAGTTCTATCCTAACCTAACCTACTTGTCTGATAGCATCTCGTTTCTGGTAGCAAATGCATGAATATATAATTATATTCAAATTCCTGAATTTCTAGTCGCTCACCTAGTAATTTAATCGCCCACCTATTAATTTAGTCGCACGGCTAGAGTTTACAGTATCGTATCATCAGTCGCTAAGTTTTTTTATTCGCTCGTTTTATAATTTCCCTTTCTTTTTTATAGTGTCTAATGCCCGTTACCTTAATACGAATGTTATTTCTTTCTTTCGTTCAAGGAGCAGTGTTTGTTTATTATCTTTTCGCGTTCTATAAATTATGCTATTTTTATCGTTTTACCAAATGACGAGTTATTGGTTCCTGTATCATAATGCTATCGAATATCTTTACCTCTATTGTGATCAGTCACGCAATGTTTTGAGATTATATACTAGTAATATATTATGTTCCCTTTCTGTTTAGTTATTGGATGATCGATGTTTTTTATTTTTTTATATAAAGGTTTATGTTGAAGCTATTAATCGCTTACAAATCATATCTTTCTTTCTAAAGTAAACAATTTTAACCGTGACTGATGGCAATAAAGGCTATTAGATATAAAAGCAATGTGGAAAAAGTCGAGCCCGGAGCAGGATTCGAAACTGCGCCTCTCGGGTTCCGGCCCAACGCACTACTAATTGTGCTATCCGAGCTGCTACTACGGAGTTCGAATTTGTCCACCGATTTTTCACGCCTTGGAGTGATGTCATTACTTTAATATTGATTGACTGCCTCGGTGGTCCAGTGGCCGCAGTATGCGCCTGCTGTGCACAAGGTTGTGGGTTCGATTTCCACACAGGATAAAACTTTGTGTGACCCACAAAGAATTATTCTGAGTCTGTGTGTAATTTGTGTCCGTTAATTGTATGTTTGTAAAGTCCCGCGACACTGAGCTTGTTCTCTAGTGCGGGAGTTGTATTTTAAAATAAAAATACATTACAATCACATCATCATCAATAAAAAACAAATATTGAGGTATATTTGAGCTAATTGCATATCAAAAATGACAAAAATATTTATATGGTCTATAAACAAATACTCTGGGGAGCGCCTGGAATTAGGAGCTTCATCTCTTAGACTGCAAGAATATTTTGTTCTTTTTTGCAAATGTAAAATATATTGTTAGCGTCCATCGGCTGTGGAAATTGCTTATCATCAGGTCTTATATTAATGGATGGTAAAATTTGGTAGACTGCATATTCGGTTCTGTGGATAGTCTTGTTATTATCTCGCCTTTTACTATTGCGCGGCATGTTGTCGGTTCGATTCAATTATAGAATAAAAATGTGTGTGATCTATTGCATTTGCTTTTAATCGTATGTTTATAAAGTTCTACACGACACAGAGCTTATTTTATGGCGCGGGAGTTGTATTTTAAAATAAAAATACATTACAATCACAACTAAATAAAATGTCCTATAATCATCATCAACATCATCAGCCTATCGCATAGGTCTCCCCAAGAGTACGCCACTTGACACGGTCTTCGGCCTTTCGTATCCAGCTACTCCCAGCCACCTTGCGAAAAACGTCGCTTCACCTAGCCTGAGGGCGTCCTACACTACGCTTGCCGATCTTCTTCTTCTTCTTATCGTTTGGTTAGTGGCCAACTGGTGATAGAGTTATTGAGATCGCCCATATTTAGACCTCTGTCGTGATCTAACGACTGACAACAATCGGGACCTCAGCACGGAGACGCTCAGACTAATAATTAATATTTATATCTATACTATAATATAATATTATAAAGCTGAAGAGTTTGTTTGTTTGGTTGAACGCGCTAATCTCAGAAAGTACTGGTTCGATTAGAAAAAATCATTTATCCAGGAAGGCTATAAGCTATATAACATCATGCTATGATCAATAGAAGCGGAGCAGTAGTGAGATATGTTGCAAAATCGGGGATATGTACGTTCCAAATTACCACGCGGACGAAGTCGCGGGCGACCCCTAGCTGCAATATAAAAATGGCAATTACAAGTTGGCGACAGTCATATAATTTTAACTGTGGTCATAACATCCCTGACCATAATAATATTTTAACTATCTTGCAGACAGCACAAACTTCAAACTAGCAGTTAACAAGTAAACATACACAGCTTGGTTGTATGCCAAAAACGATAATTTTGAAGGCGGTGTAGTGGTAGGACAAGGCGTCAATCATTGGGAACATGCGCGTGCGCGACAGCGAGCCTGTCAATCAGATGCAGCTTTAGCTAAATTTGAAATGCTTTTAACTATTACGTGTACTCTAGACTTACACGTTTGCTTTCATTAGTTTTGTTTGACAAAATGATGAAATATTTTAAATAGTAGCTATGTTACTAGTACTAGAATGCATGGTTAGTTCAGTGGCTTAAGTGAATCAAATCCGAGACCACGTGATCAGCAGTCACACTAATACCAGACCATCGAGGCAGTCAACTAATACAAAAAATATAATATATATAATTATAAATGCGAAAGTTTGTACGATTATAATTATGGATGTGTTTGTAACTCTTTCACGTAAAAACTTATTCAGTAGTTTTTACGATCTGGATGAAATTTGGCACAAAGATAGATTATAGTCTGAAATAGCACATAGGCTACTTTTTATCGCGATAATCGACATCCACGCTGGCGCAGCCGTGAGGAATAACTAGTCTAATATACACTGACGGACTCATAAACTGCATCAAAGTAATAGACGACTTTGAAATAAATATTTTAACCAAGTAGTCAAACTTTCTATACAGATTTAAATTGAAACCTCTAGATTGGTTCGTGAACTTTAAAACAGTGTAGGGTCATATCCTTAAGTTTAAGTTTGTGTACTGGAAAGGACCTTAAGACTTTTTTTGAAGAAAAACAGAAATTTAAGGAAAATTGGTTTAATTAAAAAATTGGTTTTAACAATAGACACAAACTTTATGCAAGGGTTTATTTATGTTTTAATAAGGTGTATTACCTCCACGTGCCCTTATTACGGATTCTAATCTGTTCCGCATAGATTTTATTAGGGTTATTAAAAGATCTTGCGGAATATTGTCCCATTCTTCTGAAAGTGCTGTTCTTAGTGCTGCCACTGTCGTGGGCAAAGGGTTTCTCGCATATACAGCTCTTTTTAAATTGTTCCAAACATGCTCAATGGGATTAAGATCCGGGCTGCGTGCTGGCCAATTCATTGTACGTATCCCAACCTCTTCGCAGTATTGTCGAACTTGTGCAGCAGCGTGCGGCCGGGCATTATCCTGCATTAAAGTAAAATTTTCGCCTATGAATCCCATGTAAGGCACCACGTGATCTTCTAAGATCTCTGTTATGTAGCGATGTGCAGTCAAACCCCCTCTATTACCGTTTTGACGGACCATGTCTATGAACACAAGTTCTGTTCGCCCGTTCATCGATATGCCACCCCAGACCATACACGAACCGCCTCCAAAAGGAACACGCTCCTCAATGCAACTTTGAGCATATCGCTCCCCACGTCGACGATAGACTCTTCTGCGACCATCTGCACCATATAAACATGTCCTACACTCGTCCGTGAACAATACGGAGGTCCATTGCTCTTCTGTCCAATTCAGGTGATCACGCGCAAATCTTAAGCGAGCTTGTCTGTGAGCTACAGACAACTTTGGACCATTTGCTGGTCTAAAAGGGGTGATATCCGCTTCCTTTAACCTTCTTCTTATTGTTCGTGCACTCACGTTTACTCCACGCACTTCATTAAGCTCTGTTTTGATGTTAACAGACGTGAGGAAACGATTTCGCAGGGAAGTTGTAACAATAAATCGGTCATCACGACCGGTGGTTGCTCGAGTCCTGCCTGTACCACGTCTCCTTCTGTAAGAATCTGTCTCCACAAACCTTCTGTATATTCTAGAAACCGTAGACTGGTTTAAATTTAAATTTCTACCAATCGTTCGTTGATCCAAGCCCTCCCGCACCAATGCTACAATTTGAGCCGCTTGTTCGGACGAAGTATCCATATTATGGTTCAAAAACTCTCGATGAGTTAAAAAACTAACCCAACAATTCTGCTGGTAACAATAATTCAATTGACAAAAGAATAAAAAATCAACGATAATCAATTTAAAACTTTGCTATAAATAACACGCAAATCTGATACTACGAGTAAATTTTCTTTTCCCGGCTATATTCATTTGTTTTACTGCAGTTCTATTTTTAAATTTTCCTTTTTTTTGAGATTAAGAGCCAGTCTTTCCATATTTATATAATTTAATCTAAAAAGTTATCATACTTATTAAAAAATCATTTTAAAAATAATCCTGAACTTTGATGCAGTTTATGAGTCCGTCAGTGTAGATATACATTCACATTAAAATGATACAACTTAAAATCACAATCTGAAATCCCACGTGCTTTTGAAATACGAACATCTTCATCGCCCTTATCAATGAAAGCCCACTTAATTTGTTTGAGGCTAAAGTAACTTGCCAAAACAAACATAGCTAATGTAACATGCACATGCATGTTACACTGAATAGTGAGATCATCCACCTTGCCGGATCGTGAACGAATGACGAATACATCCCGTGTTACGACATTACTATTCTAATTCCTGTTTCGTAGTTGAACTACTTTTGGACTGTTGGCAAGGTCGGAAGTGGATGTTGGATTATTTGCATACAGATTTTATTGTTTTGTGATTTGGTTATTTTTAATTTGGACTGAAATATCTTTATCCAACATTAAAGTGGAGAGTGAAAGCTATTATAGACTGATTGGTATCTCAGATAGGGCTGGTTTCTGTAGCCACGGTTGCTTTTGTGGATTGTATCAATAGTGGAGGGTTGGGAAAGTAGGAAGGAGAATAAATTATTAGTTTTGAAGCATCGGGGCTTAGATTGAGAGGCTATGGGTTCATATATTTCAAATCAAATCAAATCAAATCACATTTATTTGCTGAACAAAGGTGCAGTTACAATGGTGTTGATGGTTTATAAAAATCCTCCTTGCTCTGCCTAGTAGGCTTGCAAACATTAATCTATAATATAAGATTCAAAATTCTATAATTATGTATTACCTACTACTAATTAAAAAAATTAACATTAAATTGTATCTACGAGTACATGCATTATAAATTATAATAATTTTTATATATGTAATAATTTCTAAGTTTACTAATTAAATAAATTACAATAATACAACACAATAATAATAGTTCATATAATTATCTATCAGAATTATTTTATTTACCGGCTACAAAATCGCATATTGTATAATAACATTTTGCTATTAGTAATTCATGTAGCTGTTTTTTAAATAAACTTATGTTCTTTTTTTTAATGTCAATTGGTATTTTATTGTATATAACGGGTGCCATACAATATGTGCTTTTGTGCATTAATGTCGTGTTAGCTTTTTTTATACGCAGCCTGTTGCTAACATTGTCTCTCCTGTTACGGATGACTGTGTCTGACATTTTTTCAAACATATCAGGGTTTGATTTTACAAAAACTGCTATTTCGTAAATATAGAGAGAAGGCAAAGTCAAAATTTTATGCTTTTTGAAGTAAGGTTCACAACTGTCTGTTAATTTCAATCCGAACATAGACCTAATACATTTTTTTTACGCTTTGAAGACTAACTCGTTATTCGTAGAATTGCCCCAGAACATTACACCATATCTTAAATATGAAGCGGCTGTCCCATGATACGCCATTAGTAGTGCGCCATGGTCGACAATAGGTGCAAGTTTATAAAGGGCGTATGCTGCACTACTGACCTTTTTACATAGTTCTTCAGTATGTACTTTCCATTTTAATTTATTGTCAATAATTAATCCTAAAAATTTTGTCGATTGAATTTCATTAATAATTAAATTATTATAATTAACATTCATATTTTGAATTATTGGAAGTCTTTGAGAGAATTGTATTATATTTGTTTTAGTTAAATTTATTCGTAAATTATTATTATCTAGCCATTCTATTATATCCTTTATTGTGTTATTTATGTCAGTTTCGTACAAATTTTTATTTTTACATTCTATTGCTACCGTGCTATCGTCTGCAAACAATGTGATTGGGTGGTTGGTTACTTTCGGTAAATCATTTATGTATAATATAAATAATAACGGACCCAACACACTGCCCTGACCCACCCCGTAGCTGACTGTGCGTATGTGAGATTTGTGAGTTTCTTCTCTTTTATTTATAGAATTTACAGATTTTAATTCTGTGTACTGTTTTCGATTAGTCAAGTATGATTTTATAAGTTCTAGTATATTTCCTCGTATTCCATACTCTTCAAGCTTAGTTAATAATATATTGTGATCGACATATTCAAAAGCTTGGGTCATATCACAAAAAATAGCACAAACGGGTATTTTATGGTCTACTTTTGTTGTTATTACATTTAGGAACTCGAAAATTGCTTTGTTAATACTTTTGTTTTTTCTAAATCCTTTTTGCTCTACAGCTAAAATATTTCGCTTTTCCAAGTAAGAGTTAATTTGTTTATAAATATATTTCTCAAATATTTTAGAAAAAATAGGTATGAGTGTAATAGGTCTGTAATACTCCATTAGTTCACGATTCTCTTTTTTAAATAGTGGTTTAACCACAGATGTCTTAAGCCCATCAGTACCTGCAACTATACTCAAATTAATTATGTGGCTTAAATGTTTGGATATGCTATGCCCCACAGATTTAATGACTCTGGTTGTTATTCCGTCATAGCCTACACTACTAGTGTTTTTTAGTGATTTAATAATTATTTCAACATCCGAAGCAAGACATGGCGCCATGAACATAGATTCGTTTCTTTTCTCTATGTATTTATTTATTTCAAAACCACGATGAGGAATAGGTACAATTTTATCAATAAAATAGTCATTGAACGCGTTCGCTATATCTTTCGGATTAGTAATAAACTGTTTCTCACTTAATTTTATTTTTGATATATTTTCACGCGGAGTTTGTTGCTTTGTTTGGTTTATTATTTTCCATGTGGTCTTAGAAATATTTTTTGATGTTTTAATATTATGAATATTCTGTGCGCGTTGTGTTAGTCGTATGATTTTTTTATATTGCATAGCGTAAGTCTTATAGTTTCGTTTGTTCGTAGTAGTAGGTCGTAATCTGTATTTCCACAAGAGGCGTCTTTTAATTTTACTACATAACCTTATGCCCCGCGATATCCATTTTGGTTTTTGTATTGTCTTTATTGTAATTGTTTTTAATGGAAAACAAAGATCATAGAACAGTTTGAAAGTCTCTAAAAATATAAAAAGACAAACTGTTTACACAAGATATAAATTTTTTCATGTTGTCATCATTAAAGTCCCGCTGAGTTATTCGCCAAAACTTGACTTCACCCTCTATCCGTATTGGACATTCAATTATTTGCGCTGTATGATCAGACAATGACAGTTCCATAACATTACATTTACATTTTTTCTGAAAATTATGAATAAAATTATCAATACATGTATTATTTTGTATTCTAGTTGGCTGTTTGAGTTGTAGTTTAAAGTTATATTGAGATAGTAAGCATTCAAAATCTAAGGTTGTCCTATTTTTTTTTAATACATTTATATTAAAATCGCCGGCAATTATGATATTTTTTTTATGATATTTACAGCACATAATTTTCAGAAGATTTTCTATTTTATCGAAAAAAATACTTAAATTATTAATATTTGGAACTCTGTAAATACATACAATAATCAATGTACTATTGAGCATTTCTATAGCACAACATTCAAATATATTAGGTATTGCTAATTTAGTTATCTCGGGTAGTTCTCTCCATGTATGTCCTTTTTTAATTAATATACAGGCACCACCTCTCTTTTTATCATTTCTACTATATATGGCTGCTAAATGATAGTTAGGCAATGCAAGACTCTTTTGCATCCCTGATATGATGAAGTGCTCTGTTATACAAATAACATCAACATTAATATTGTTTTCTTCTCGTAGTTCTTCTATACACACAGTGAGGCTATCAGATTTGTTGAGCAAGCCTGCAATGTTTTGGTGCATTACATGTACATACTTATTACAGAAAAACGACTTACTCTTAGTCGCGAAATAACTGATTGTTGTTGCAAGTTTCAATGAGTGATGAATTATTGTTTTCGTCTATATCACATATTAGCGTTGACAAGTCCTTAAATATTGTATGCAATCCACGATTATTTATAGCTTTTGTATTTCTGTGAAACATACCATAATCATAGCGTAAGTTTAGGTTACTGTCCAGTAAGTATGCATGCTCATGGGTCATTACATCCAGATATAATAAATTATTAAAAGTCTCTACTCTCCAATTATATATTGTTTCATAGTGCCCATATTTGAAAGTAGGCAAACAAATAATTATATTTGTAGGCTTTATCGCTTCTAAAGTCTGTCTAATATGTAGTATGATGTCAAAATAATTATGTGTAGTTTTAAAGTCCTCATCGCCTAAGTATATGACACAAAAATCCTTCAAGGAGAAGCCTAATAATTTATCTTCAATGTTGTGTAACATATGTTTTATTTTGCCATTTGTTGTTAGATAATGACAGCAATCAAATCTTGTTTTCAAAAAGTGTTCAGCTATATCAAGGACTTTGTTTTGCTTATTAGTACTCAATATGCATAATTTATTTTTTTCTACAATTGAATCCATTTTCAAGGACACATTTTGTGTAGTTTTACTTGTTGATCCTTCTGTGGTAGTGGCATTTATTTCAATACTGTTTGGTATGTATTGCACTGGAGTATTTTGTTTGCAATTATCTGGTAGCTGATTATTTATGTCTAAATGTTTATTAATTACTCTAGACGTATTTTTTACTGTGGTGTCAATATGTTGCTTATGTTTTCGTGTAGATTTTGGGGTATTATTTCTAGATGAAATTTCCTTAATGCCGACCTTTTTATATAACTCAATTACTTTTTGACATTTTTCTAACTCTAATTTTAGGCCTGTATTTTCAATGTTTAGATTATCGACTTCATTATTAGCTATTATTAATTCTTCTTGTAGCTTTGATATTTTGTTTAGTAGTTCTTTTGCCTCTTCATTAACATTTGAATCTGGCAAACTTTGTATTGTGGAATCGAATAGAGATGAGTCTGTAGTATCCAATGTGGATACATCATTCTGAGAGGTAGTTAAACATGTTTTTCTAATTGTAACGTACGCTATATTGTTGTCATTCTCCATTATATTATAGTAAAGAATTGATAAATATTGATTTCTTGTCAATTTTATCACAAAAAGAATTCTCTTCACTGGGGCTCGAACTTGCAACCTTTCGACTTGCCTATGTAATTTTAACGTGTTACTGTTCCCAACAGACCACGAAGCTAATTAACAAGTTGATGAAATTATAAATCCATATCGATGGTAGAATATACGGTGAACAGAACTGTTTTATCGACACCTATTGATGTGTTTGTTAGTACTATGATTTAAACACAGATGGCAGTTTTTACGTATTGATTTCTCCTTCAAATTTTTTAAAAAGTTTTTTCATAACGGTTCACATATAAAGTACAAAAACACTATTTTACGACGTAAATGTTATGTTATTTTCTGAAAGTCACATAAAAACGGTTACTCACGATAAGTCAAGGGTCCTGTATTTGAATAATTTACACTTTTATAGTTTTAAATATCACAATACACTTATATTGTCACTGTTATAGTCTGTACTGTAAAATTACTGTTTACAGGCAGATTGATCGTAGATAACACTGTCACTTATGATTTAGATTATAGTAAATACTTTAGGATTGTTTTACTTTGAATACGTTGCTATTTAATATTATTTTGCAAAAAGAGATAAGGAGCGGTATGTTTACGTGATGGCAGCGCCATCTTGATTTAACGACGGTCTTAATCTAACAACAATAATTTGGGTTAGTTGACAGGGTTAATAAGTACATAGTTAACATGTAGAGGTAGAAACAATTTTCGCCCCATAAGAGGATATGGGTTCATATATTTAACGACGGTCAAATTCTAACAACAATAATTTGGGTTAGTTGACCGGGTTGATAAGTACATAGTTAACATGTAGAGGTAGAAACAGTTTTCGCCGCATAAGAGGAAGATAGTGGAAGAGGGAAATAGAGGAGCTTTCATTTTTGATTCCAGAAAGGTCAGGCACCGTTCTTACCATCAGGTGAGCTGTATTACTTGTTTCCCATTTTAATCGTTTATTAAAAGAATATCAAGGTTTTTTTTGGGAAGATTTTTTTTAAGAGATAAAAAAAAACATTCACGCCCGTGGCTTACCCTTTGCCGCGCTTTTATGCAACTGTCAAAGTGACGTTTAGTTAACCAATACATGTACACACGAAACAGCGTATGCATGGTGTAGCAAGATAAGTGTGGGAGCGATGTCCAGGAACTCTTCAATGACTTAAACAAATTATTTGATAGAATATTGTATCGAAGATTTAAAAAAATACATTAATTGGTTGAATTTAATATTAACTTAAATGACTGTCCGTTCCCGCTGACGTTAGGTAAAGAAAAGGCACCGACAACCCTAAGTAACGCTGGATGCGCGGTGTCGTAATTGCAGCGGCCACGTGTGTCGGCATGATGTGTGACAGAGTGCTGGGCTTGCAGAATAGCATCGTAACAAGCGCATACACTACACAAACATAATTATTATTAGTAACATTACTTAAAATGCTTTTATTTACAAACACGTGGCTATCCAGTGACCTTGTATTAAAATGTTTATGCCTTACCTTGCTATCATCATCAGAATTGGTTGCTAATATAACAATGACATTGGCTCTTTCATCATGTGATGATTTATTTTTAACTAAAGTCCAAGTGGAACAGTGAGCATTAATCATCGCTTGTAATGAGACTGACTCACGATTGTTTGTACTTGCACTTCATTAACGGATGTGTGCCAAAATATTAGTGAGCTTCGAATAATTGCACTTGAATGTATTGTGCTTAACTCGAAGCTATTCATTACCATTACATATATGTGCTAAAGTATACAAAAACAAATATATATAATTTTAACTTAATAAGTAAATCATTATTTTGTCATTATAATATTATAATAATATATATATGTATATATGTACATATTTATATAAATTTTATATGTTATGTAGTATATATATTTATTAGTTTATGTAGTATATTATTAATGTTTTATTATATTTGTAGTAGTATACCATCCATCAACAGCCAATATCTCTAACAACAAGTCCATCCAAAGGTTGTCTCTGTGTACATACTGTTCGATGTATCTTATAGATTTCTTGCCTGTATTTTTAACATTTGGTGTACAATGAAGCATATTTATTATTATTATTATTAAGTAAGTAGGTACACACGCTAATCTCCGAAGGCGATTGTAATGAAATCATTAAATACTGGGTATACGCCAGTATTTTTTTCATTACTTACATCGTTTAATATGAACTTACAAATAAAACGGACCCCATTAATAAAAAAAAAAAATAACCCGTAGGCTGAAGATTTTCCAGGTCTTGATGTAAAGACAAGTGTCCACACTCAACACATTAATATCTAGCATCCGCAATTTACGGGCGCAGTTACCTTATAGATGGGTGATCGCATAGTGGTATTTCATCTGAGCGTCTCCGTGCTTCGGAGGGCACGTTAAAAGTCGGTACCGACTATTAACAGCCGTTAGATCACGACAGAGGCCTAAATATGGGCGATCTTAATAACTCTGTTACCAGGTTGGCCACTAACCAAACGATAAGAAGAAGAAGAAGATCCGCAATTTTAGCGCAACGAATACGCACTATTTAGTTTTCGATGTGGACGCATACCTTATTGTAATAAGGTACGCGACCACATCAAAAACTAAAACTAATCTATTGCGCTCAAAGGTGAGGATCTTCTTCTTCATGTATGAGATAGATTTAGTTAGCCAGAAAGACGTCACTAGATTAGATGTAATCAAGTAAGATAAAAAGATCCAATGCCAACGTATCGAAGTCAGGTCGAAACTTGCATCATCCGTCTAAATAAATAATCGTAAATCTAGAACACTTGGTCATCGTTTCACGTTATATACGTGGGCATATTTATGGCAGATATTTTGGATCTTGTATTCTACAATTCTAGAACATATTTTTGAGTTGTTGCGTAGCCACTTTTTTGTTTACCAATACTGCTGAATGTTTCTCATGTTTATCTGTTATTTCATCCTCCGTCTGAACATTAAGCACACTTATTATGCACGATGGGCACGCTGTATAGGGCTGCTGTATAAAGCTTAGTTTTTTAACCCAACGTATGAATTTGTGTGAAAATATGTTTTATGTTAGCACTGTTACCAAATTCCACAGAAATATATATAATGGTTTTCTTAAAAAACTAAACTTCATATCAGCCCTGTTCAGCCATCTCCGTTGCCGTGTGTACCTATAATAAAATAGTTCGTCCTATCGGGTAGCTGCGAGTAAATCCCACCACTGTAGACTAGATCTTGTTACTACTACTACTAGATAATGTTGATGTTAAGTATGTTTATAAAGTTGTTGTAACCTTAAATATAAAATTATATATCTCTATTCGAATGGTAGTTTAAATTATATAAATTTATGGACATTTCATTGCCTAATTTGAAACTATGGCCATTTGCTAGGATTACTTAGTTGTTTGTCTGGTCGAAGCGACGGCGATGGGCGCCGGCGCTCCCCTGTTTTAAACGCCTCGCAACCCTCTGTCGTTTGGCTGACAGCCAGCAGACTACTCTTGCTTGGCTAGATTTATTCAGTGCTCTCAAAATTTCATGTCCAACAATGCGAATATTCCCTGTTAGTAAAGAAATCTATTCGTATCTCTGACAATTTTGAGTTTCGTATCTTGTGTTATGTCAGGTTTATTCCATTTTACCTACAATTTTCATTTGTATTCGGTTATCGTTCACTTCTACAATAGAATAAACAGAGTAATATATAAAACCAGCGTAGAATTATTTATTATTTTTCAAATTGACAGCACTTTGCCAACCGTTTGCATCATATTTTCCACAGAAACACTACACATCAATCTTCGCCACAAATTCTGTTACCTCCAGCGTCATTTGTTATAAATTCGTGAAAAATCTCATAAACCATAATACATATGCGCAATTTGGCTTAGAATATATCCGTATCAGCATCTCTTACAGCTGACTCGAGTCTAGTCTTATCGTCATCCGCCCCCGCGGTTATATTACTGACGTCATCACTTAATCGTTTAGATACACGGAAAGTGTTAGAAAATTCGAGGTCGATGCACGGCACTGTTTTTTTTCTCGTCTCATTTCTATTATTGCATTGTGTGTTTAACTTATCGTTGGACTATTTCTAGATGCTGTGTCTGAGGGATTCGTTTGATTGTCCCGTCTACTACAAGCACAAATTGGGTTGTGTCTACGTAATTTGCACGCGGTTTCTTTCATTGCTACATAATATACATTACTGAACATGTTTAGCGCAGTTTTGTCTCGATTATGTGTCATTTTTTTGAGAATGTTTTGAGTTGACTGATAAATATATTTTTAAAGTTTTCCACTTATACTTGTAAGCATATTAGGAGATTCGTTTCGTGTGCAGTTTTATGACCAGCCAACGCGTGTATGCTATTTTAACTTTGTAGTAAGTAGTTTACAACGAGGGCGTGTAAATTAGTGCCAAAATTTAACTCAAGCAGTTGTACATTGTGGATGGTTAGTTCTATTTCAGTATTTGCCACATTTGTGATCGAAGTGTAAGGAAGCAGTTGAAACAAAATACATAGATTTGGTGTGATGACTTTTACTTTTGTAAACTAGGAGTTCAGTATTTAAATACATTATGCCCTGAATATGTTGTTATTATACATACTTGGCCAAACAGTACGCGTTGGTATCGTTTGCCTATTGATGTCTTTAGTTATTGACTAACTGGTTATTTACCTATTATAGTTGAAAAATATGCCTTATACCAAACTATATTCTTGAAATGGTAGTTGTTTATCATTAAATAGCCCCTACGCTTGTTTGTAGAATATGTAAAATATTATGTAATTTGATTACGCGGGTCTGTATTTTTATAAAAAAGCAGGGCCTAGATTATCAAGAAATAGTTTTAAGCACTCCTCACCCAGCAAAATAACATAGATTGAAATAATAATTCACAAATTCGTTGATGAGGCGTGAAGAGTATGTTCACTATTGTGGCGTTGCGCGATTTTTATGTTTTGAATTAGTTAAAATGTTAGATGGTTGAGTTTGAATATGTTAACAACCTGTGGGAATTTCTTTTATGTTCCTAAACTGCTAGAAACTAATGACATTAAAACCGTCTTGATTGCGTTCTGTTAAAAGATTTATGACTGAGCGACGATGATCTAGAGTGTCACCTTAACAGAAAAGTTGGGTTTTGTTCAAGGCTTTTGTTATCTGGATAGTTTTAGTGTTTCTGCTGGTACATTTGCTTAAGGAATTCGGTAGTAAGCAAATTTACTGACAGCAAATTGTGCTCATGGCCTCGCAAACGCCTAAAGATAACTGTAGCTCCTTCATCAGACAGGCCGTATTTTTGTTTGCCACCTTTTCAGTATAAAAAATCATCAAGACTCAAAACTATCGCCTTAATATTATGAATCGTAATTGCTATAAACCAGTTGAGACATTCCAATGTTTTAACAATGTTAGAGTTAGTAGTTGCGTTCGTCTCGTGTCGTTCTTTGCTATTTGTGTATGACCTAAATGCGAATCTGTATATGAATGAGCGCCTTCCAAGAAACTCTCACACTGTTTATCATGGACGTTTTAATTGGAATTTGCCAAAGGTCTGTTCGGTGTTGGCAGGTATGGCTGTTGATATTTAAAGACGTGATATTAGGTGTTAGTAATTAGTAATAGTCTTCGTCATGAGCGTTTTGGTTTGTGATTAAAGAGGGTTAATAGTCCCTTTTATCACTAATCTTAGCCAATTGTACATGTATTGTATGCTTATAGCTATGCGTTGCGACAAAAATTACGTTAGTTGTTATTTATTTATTAAACCATTTGATTTTCCTTAAACAAGAAGTTTCTTGTTTACTTTCGCTGACTTTTTTATTATCGTTCAATAAATAGACGTTTCTGTGGAAGTTTCATCGTCGTATTAGTTTTTCTATCATAATCAAGTGTTATTTTGTTAAAATAACACTTGATTATTTTGATGGGTTAATAGGTTTAGATATATTGTCCAAATGGGAAGCCAATATAGATCTGAAGGATTTCAATTTAATAACACGCAACGCAAAAAATCTGAATATTTTTAGAGTGCCTGATTTCTCTCTTTATATTATTTAATCTTCTTTGTGGTTAAAGCATTTCGACCCTTTGGGTCCTTTTGTGAATACCCTTTTCGATCCGCTCATCGTTCATCTAGACTCCTAAATATTTCTTGTATGAGGACCAGTACTCTGATGGAGATGTTCTGAAGATCGATTTTCCACATTAATATGTACGAGTACAATTTGCAATTAAAGGCTTTTGAGTGTCTAAACATAATATTAATATAAAGTCATCTCTCAATAAAGCTATAAAAACAGACATTACACAAAATTACCAATTAAAATAAAAAACGTAAAATCATATGAAAAGGATAAAGGATCCTTTTCATATGATTGCTAATAAAAAAGGGACTCATTGAAATTTTAATTAGTTTAGTTCTTAACAAAACCATTTACACCATTTAAAATTTTAATATTAACACATTTATTTTCTATGTCTATAGCTGTCAGTAATTTTATAAAATTTACTTCTGAAGGAAGCGCCGGTAGTAACATTTTTACAATCCTGCTCACTCCAGTGGTATAATATTATTCGTCTTAATTATAATAAATCAATTGACTTTCATGTTGCTTCTAGAAGACATAACATGATATAAATCTTAACGATATGACTCTGTAGGCGTTTATTACTGTAGCGCACCAATAAATATAGTAGTGAATATATGCTCTGTTACTTGTAAAATATACGTTTCAGATTATATCTTAAAAACATTACTATCCTGCTGGTCTAGTGTATAGTGTAAGTAACACCCACCCAGACACACAACAGACTCGGGACAGTCATTTCTCGATCACACAATTTTATGTCCCATGTGGTAATCGAACCCATAACACGCCGCGCAGTGGTAAATGGCGTGGTAACCACTTAAGCCAATGAACCAACCTTGCAATTTGGTGGTCATGTGAGTAAGTAGGTAAATAGAATGTAGTAGTAGTAAAATTACATTCTTATGTTAATTCTATTTGCTGTAGTACTAAAATTTGGGACGGGCATAAAGGAATTTAGGTGACCTTTACACGAAACGAATCCTATTTAGACGCTGCTTTGCATGTACTATCGGCAAAATTGGCGCTAACCACTTATAATACAAAATTCAATGATTTATATTAAGCACAATATGGTATAACAACGCAATATTACAAATGGTCTACGGATAAATGAAATGAAATAATGATTGCGTACATTTTTGAGTTCGGGAATTCTGATTGCATAGGTCATAATCGCTTGGTTAAATTCTTAGAGTCGTCAAGCGTCAACTTTGTCGATGGTACATGTCTACCAATTCTAAACCGAACTAACATGTAACTTGATTTGCATTTACACTGCAGTAGCTGCAACTGCGCTTTGGTTCACAATTTCAGATTTTAGCCGATGTAGATCTTTCCATGTGATAAGTTAAAATCAGTTGTTTGGGATCTGGTTTGACCTGTTTTGATAGTGTTTCAGTTGCAGCTATGTACTAGAAATAGCTTTAACGAAAAAGTATCTTTGAATCTCTTGTCCACCTTCTAGTACGTGTTACTTAACTGAATGTGGTAATAAATCCATCAAAGTTGTTAACTGTTTAGTTCATACTTCATAGCCTTTCATTTCATCAATTAGCCTGTTTCAGTCCATTAGGCTTTGCTTGGCTAAAATTTCAAAATATATCTAGCTACTTTTTTAATAATTATCCAGAATAATCATCAGTCAATCTCTTCAATGTTTCATTTTGGTAAGCTCTCTTAGAACCCAATATCGCTCCCTGTGGCACTCCTAATTCCATCAAATAATAATGATACTAATATAAACAGAGTCAAAGCATAAATTGCTATAAATGCGACGTCATAATCCCAGTGCACACGTCTTGTCGAAGTTGTATATACTTATATAAAGATGAGAATGTTCTATTAATAAAGATTTTTATATAGAAAAGTACCGCCAGGAACTCGCCTACGTAGACTATGTCTATTTTTATTCATTACTACTTATAATGTTGGTGTTACTGATCATGTTGTCTTGGGTTTATCATTAGATTTACTTTGTGTATCTTGCGGATTGATGTTGATCTTATGTCTAGTGCTATTTGATCTTTATATTTGGATGGCTTTAGCTGTAGTAATAAGTATCAGTAGCTTTTTAAGTGTTACTGTAGCTTCGGTTGTATGTTGCATATCATCGATGTTATTAGTAAAGCTTTAAAGACAACTCTTGCACTATGGAACAAGCTCTGTGTTGCTAGGGAATTTATAGATATATAATTATTAACGGTCACAAAGTTCACCCAGACTCGGAACAACCATTTTGATTCACACAAGTTTTTTGTCCCGTGTGAAGATCGCACCCACTACACGTTGCAAATTGGTGAATGGCCATTTAAGCCGCGCAGTCGAAAGCTTTATTAAAAGCTAAGAAGTTAAACAAAACATAAATCGCTTACATATATTATGTAAATAATTTTATTCCGGAACATTAATGATAAATTGAATAATGTTGCGGGTGCGGGGCGTACAAATGGTTAATCTTAACCAAATCTGTGACCCTAGTTGCTTAGTTAGGCCATACTATTCAGTTTGAACTACTTTCATTTACCTGGATTAATGCAGCTTTCACCAAACCTTTTACTATTATACTAGCGACCGGCCGGCTGATTCTTTAAGAAACAGCGATGGCAAACTGACAGTTGTGATCGCAAAATTGACAGTTGTGATTGCTCGGTGACGGCACAATCTATTGACTAAACGTCAAAAAGGGCTCTTACGGAATACCGATTTTCAATCTGACAGCCAGATTTTGCTCGGTTTTTGCGGTGGCTCGGTTTTTATTCTTACGGAATACCCCTGCCGTTCTGATTTCACCCAGGTTAAATTATTTTACCTGTTTTGGGTTTAAATTTCCAATAATCGTTTCTTAGTAATCAATTATGTCATTTAATGAATGTTTGTGCGAAATTCCAGGTTATAGTAGTTTAAAATTATACACATCTGTTACAAGATGACTGATGACTACAACTACGTGCGATATGCTCTTAGCTTTGCAAGCATCCATAGGCTAGTGCTTGTACGACACCTAAGTATAAGCTCATAGCTAGGTGCACTCGCTGTTCGGTAAAAGATTAACGAGTTAAGCTACCACGGGTACTGTAACCCTATAGATGGGTGACTGCATAGTGGTATTTTATCTGAACGTCTCCGTGTTAACAATTTTTAGATTATGACCGAGGCCTAAATATCGGCGATCTAAATAACTCTGTCACCTAATTAATTCATGTAATTTTCAAGTAAAGTTAGGGTTTACAAACATATGCTTTGCTAGGGGTCGCCCGTGACTTCGTCCGCGTGGTAATTTGGAATATTTTCCCCGATTTTGCAACATATCTCACTACTGCTCCGCTCCTATTGTTCATAGCATGATGATATATAGCCTTCCTGGATAAATGCACTATTCAACAAAAAAGATTTTTTCTAATCAAACCAGTACTTTCTGAGATTAGCGCGTTCAACCAAGCAAACAAACTCTTCAGCTTTATAATATTAGTATAGATAGGTATAATCTTGTTTGATAATAAATTTTTGTTCTATATACCCGTCCAGAAAATAATTGACCGCTAACCAAACGATAAGACCCTGAGAAGACTTATGTACTATAAAAAAGTAAGATTACTTTTACTTTATGCAACGACCTCCTGTCTTCAATTTGCCTTTATACTGATTAATTAATTCAGTTTTTGCATTAAACTTGCAGACAAATTGTTTGTAATCTGATGCGCTTGTTAAGCGATGATGAAGATACATGGAGGACTTTATTAAGCGCCCATTTGTAATATCTTTTTAGGGTTTCGTACTCAGAGTGTCAATAACCCTATAACTAAGTTTCCGCTGACCATCGCTCTGGCAGCCGGCTGTATCTCGCGAAGCGTTATACGTAGACAGTTAACAGTTGAATATTTTACAGAAGATGCTAAATATTGCTAGATAAACATTGCTTTTTAAAGACAACTCTTACTCTAGGGAACAAGCCCTGTGTCGCGGGGGATTTTACGAACATACAATTTTTAAAAACGAATTACACCCAGACCTGAAACCTGTGACCTGTGAATCACACAATTTTTTGTATCGTGTGGGGATTGAACCCACAACACGCCGCGCAGTGGTAAATAGTGAGGTAACCACATAGGCTACTGAACCAACCGTGTAGTCAACGTACGGACGGAACCATTAATGTGCGACATCGACTCGCACTTGGCCGGTTTTTAGTTTTTCGTCTTAACCAGTGTAATATTGATATTTATTACACTCTTTTAAAAGGGATGCGTTAAGTGGTATATTTTTGTGCACTTTGTTTTAATGAGAAGAGTAGTCTTAAAAAGATGGCGTCTTCCTGGGGATGGTATCCGGGATATATTGGTACTGTTTTTGTAAATAGAAATTAATTTATTTTATTTAGTGGTTAATAGCGCCACAAGTGTAGTGTATGGCAACAGCCATAACTAATATTGTAAAACGTGTGAACGTGTAAATACATTAATATGGCAAAGTGCTGTCACTGCACATTACTCACGTTCATCGTTTAATCCCTTCCAACACATAATTGTATTTTCCTTTGTTATGTTTTAATATAAATAGATTAAGATTAAGAATAAAGACCAGTCGATTACAAGCAATTATCATCGTCTTATTTAACTCCTCAAAACGAATATAGCAATACGCTATAATTGGTGACCCCGACTGGCTACCGCTTCTCTAGTGCTGATATAATACCGGGACGACCGGAACCCAAATTGGTTTTCAGCATCAAATCTAGAAAGTGATAGAAAACAAACAAGACACCATGGCTCCACCAGCGACTCCAGCGAAAGGCGACGCCAGCACTGATAGTATTGCAGCGATATCAGTTACCGAGAAACTGCCTCAATTTTGGACTGACTCACCAAGATTGTGGTTCGCGCAGTTCGAAGCAATCATGGCTCCCCAGAAACAAGGAGAGGAATATAAGTACAACATGGTAATTGCCAAATTGCCAAAGGAGGTGATCCATCAAGTAAGCGACATCCTGACACATCCTCCAGACGAGCAAAAATATACGGCTATTAAAGATCGCCTTATAAGCTGTTACGAGGAGAGCGAGCACAGAAAATTTCAAAAGCTATTATCAGAGATGGACCTCGGTGACCAGAAACCTTCCCAGCTATTACGAAAAATGCGGGAAGCAGGCAGCGGGAAGATGAACGACGATACGATACGTCTCCTGTGGTTCCGACAACTCCCAGCCACCATTACATCTATCATTGCAGTATCCGAAGACTTGACATTGGAAAAACTGAGCGAAATAGCCGACAAAATTCACGAGAATCTAACGTATACACGAACGAGCGCCATATCGTCGACAGCTGACATCAGTTTAATAACAAACCTGACGTCACAAATTGCAGCGATGCAAATTGAAATAAACGAGCTTCGCAACAATCGTCTGTCTCGAACGCGACAACGCAGCAGTTTCCGGTCACGTAATGATTCACGCTCACGGTCAATGTCGCACTATCGAAAGCCGCAGAATGGCATTTGTTATTATCATAACAAATTCAAGCAAAATGCAATAAAATGCCGGCAGCCGTGTACATGGAAGAAAAATACGAATGCGATGTCGGAAAACTACTAATAGCACAGAAAGCGACGGATCTCTGTGCTATGCACCCCGCTAACCGTCTAACTATAACCGACTTAAACAGTAGTTATAGATTTTTAGTCGACACCGGTGCAAACATTTCCGTTTTAAATCGCACGGAACATGATAGCGACGCATGCAAATACCAAGTATACGCCGCCAACGGAACCCCAATTAACACATATGGAGAACGCACGCTAACACTGAATTTCGGACTCCGTAGAGAATTCAAATGGTGTTTTACCATCGCCGACGTGAAAATGCCGATTCTAGGAGCCGATTTCCTCGAGCATTTCCAGCTGTTAGTGGATATACACGGACGAAAATTGATCGACAAAGAAACGGGATTAGAAACGCCTGCACGAATAATAGTAGCAAATATTTCATCAATACGAACAATTAACTCGAACTTACCAGATTCGATCAGGTGCTTGTTAGAAAAGTATGAAGATATTACAAAGCCTGGATCGATGAAGAACCCTCCGAAACACAATGTTAAGCATGAGATTATAACAAAAGGGTTCCCAGTTGCTACACGGGCACGTCCTCTTCCTCCAGACAAATACAAAATCGCAAAGCAAGAGTTCAAAGAGATGATGCATATGGGAATTTGCAGACCCTCAAGCAGTGAGTGGGCATCCCCACTTCATATGGTCAAGAAGAAAAATGGCGAATGGAGAGCATGCGGTGACTACCGCGCACTCAACAAAATTACCGTACCGGATAGATACCCATTGCCACGACTGTTAGATTTTACGTATATCGCAAGCGGAAAAACCATTTTCAGTAAAATCGATATAAAGAAAGCATTCTATTCGATTGCTGTCGCTGAACCAGAGAAAACAGCGATAATAACGCCGTTCGGACTTTTCGAATTTACAAGACTTCCGTTCGGTTTAAAGAACGCCGGACAGTCATTTCAAAAGTGGATGGACTCTATATTTAGAGATTTAGACTACGTATATGTTTTCGTTGATGACATTTTAATTGCTGACTCAGAAACCGACGTCCACTACAAACACTTAGAAGAAATATTCAAACGCCTGCAAGAAAACGGCATTACAATTAACACAAACAAGTGTGAATTTGCAAAATCGGAGATTGATTTTCTTGGTTATCATATAACGAGCCAAGGATTGACGCCTACAACGGAAAAAGTTCAAGCAATTAACGAATATCCGAAACCAAATACAGTGAAAGAACTACGTCGTTTCTTAGGCATGTTAAACTTCTACCGAAGCAGCATACCGTACGCAGCGAAGCATCAAGCGCCTCTAAATAGATACTTGAGAAATTCGAAGAAAAATGATAAAACAATCATTCAGTGGAATAAAGAAGCGGACCACGCTTTCGAGTGCTGCAAACAGGATATACGACAAATAACGTCAATAGCCTGCCCAGACAGCCAAACCCAACTAGCAATGATGACTGACGCAAGCTTAAAATGCGTAGGCGCCGTCCTACAGCAACGACAAAAAGGAAAGTGGGAACCGATAGCTTTCTTTTCAAAAGTACTAAGCGAAGCTCAAACGAAATACTCTACTTACGACAGAGAGTTACTGGGAATTTACATGGCAATTAAACATTTTAGAAGACTCATCGAGGGCCGAGAATTCACCGTCTACACGGATCATAAGCCATTGATTCAGGCATTCGATAAGAAGCCATCATTGAATGACACACCGAGGCGGATTCGATACCTGGACTACATATCGCAATTCAGCACTAATATAACACATATTAGCGGCAAGGAAAACACAGTTGCAGACGCCTTGTCTCGAGTTGTTGAAACGATATCATTACCATCCAATATAGACTGGAAGGAGGTAGCAAATTGTCAACAAAACAATGACGAACTCGAACGATTGAAATCAAATAAATCATTACGGTTCGAAACGGTACATTTTCACGAGAAAGGAATCAAGATATTCTGCGACTTATCAACCAGGAAACAACGACCATTTCTTCCCCTTAAATTCAGAAGAGACATTTTCGAGAGTTTCCACAATATAAGCCATCCCGGAAAAAACACTACGAGGAAGTTAATTGCAGCGAACTACATTTGGGAAAACATGAACACGGACATCAACAAGATGACTGAAGCATGTTTACAGTGTCAACGTTCAAAAATACATCGGCACACCAAATCACCACTTGGAAAATTCATGCCAGCAGAAAGATTCTCTCATCTACACGTCGACATTGTCGGACCCCTCACAACATCCCAGAATAAACGATACATCATAACAATGATTGACCGATGTACGTCATGGCCAGAAGCTTTCGCAGCGTCAGACATCACTGCAGAGTCAATTGCAAGAGTGATATACGAAGGGTGGATAACCCGATTCGGATGTCCTGAATACATAACTTCAGATCAGGGAGCTCAATTCGAATCAAGAATATTCAGAAGTTTGGCAAAACTCATGGGAATAAATAAAATACGGACAACTCCGTATCACCCACAGTCAAACTCGAAAGTCGAACGATTACACAGAACTATGAAAGCAGCATTAATGGCAAGAGGGAACACTACAAACTGGACAAAGGAACTAGCCACAATATTACTCGGTATCCGTACCAGCTTACGGCAGGATACTGGATTTTCGGCAGCCGAACTAGTATATGGAACAACAATAACGTTACCTGGAGCATTTTTCGAGACAAGAAGCCTAACAACCTACACTGAAATGGTAGAAGAGTTGAAGAAAAACATCGAACGAATAACTTCCGTGCCACAGAGAGAGCGCACAAATGACAAAATATTTGTACATCCAAAATTAGCAGAATGCACGCACGTATTCTTACGATGCGATAGATTGCGGCCGAGCTTGACGCCGCCATACGACGGACCTTATCTCGTAATTAGACGGAGCGATAAATTATTCACGATATTGATAAACGGAAGACACAGTACCGTATCTATCGACAGGATAAAACCCGCCTTCGTAATAAACGATAAGGAGATAAGAAATCGCACATCAGTAGATAAGAAAATAGTTGTAGAAACGCAAGATAATCTAGCAAATAAAAAAACACGTGCAGGGCGAATCTCACGCCCAACGGTTCGATTCCAGCTATGATATATAAAGCTATACAAACGATCTACAATCACCACTCACGACAAAAAGTTTTCACACGCAACATGGGATCCAACACAAGTACTCATGAGAAAGAACAAGTCAACATGGTGCAAAACAACGCGCCAGCCATTCCGGAAGAGTTACTGCAGATACACTCTAGGCTCGCTGAGGACCTACAGAGCATACGAGGTTGGATCACAATAACGATTATCGCAGTGATAATAATAATATGCATCATCAGTGTCTACATGTTGTTCCGAGCGATCGGAACAAAAATCGAGAAGAGATTTATGCGTGTGATACGAGAAACCAACGTGGTGTAGGGTAATAAGTTTAATCGTAAATATTTTTTTTAAGGAGGGAGTATCTATGGCAACAGCCATAACTAATATTGTAAAACGTGTGAACGTGTAAATACATTAATATGGCAAAGTGCTGTCACTGCACATTACTCACGTTCATCGTTTAATCCCTTCCAACACATAATTGTATTTTCCTTTGTTATGTTTTAATATAAATAGATTAAGATTAAGAATAAAGACCAGTCGATTACAAGCAATTATCATCGTCTTATTTAACTCCTCAAAACGAATATAGCAATACGCTATATAGTGTCAGAAAATCAAAACAATTTATTCATATCCTTGGATCCCATAATAGCAACCCATTTTAGTCCTATTGCTGGGCATGGGTCTCCTCTCCTCTATCAAGAAAGCTAAGAGGGCTTAGGCATTTATCACAAATTCCTGATGGTGCATCAGATATGTCTTCAGAATTTCTTCTATGACATGTGGGTTTCCACGATGTTATACTTCACCGATAGCAGAAGGTACATATAAATTCTACAAAGCAAAATTAACATTGGAACTGCCACCCGAGATTAAACTCAAATCTCAGTCTGCTACCATCGCCGGACTTTAGACCTTTGCCGAATTGTTGAATTTTTTTTTTTTACTACTTCGGTGGCAAACAAGCATCCCAACTGATGTTAAGCAGTAACCGTAGCCTATGAACGCGTGAAATACCAGAGGTATCACTTGCGTATCGCCAACCCATTACACCAGACCTTTAAGATGGAAGTAACCATGGGACCCTCTAAATGAGCGCTGGAGACCTGTACTCACACACAGGAACATAACTAAACCGCTGTGTGTAGTTGTTTGGCTGTGGTTTTCTGTAAGGTAGAGGTCCTTCTCCAGTCGGGCTTGCTCGCTAGTATGGTGCCCTTCCTCTCTTTTGTGTCATTCGGTTCGTAACAGATGGACGATACTGTTCAGTTGACACCATTATGTAGTAAACGTGTTCTGGAAGGTCGTCTATTATAAAAACCACAATATTTTCCGAGTATTTTTAGTTTACCAAACGCCTACGACCATGCCTACGGACATTACACTAACCTAATTCTCTTACAATCTACACAACGTTGCTGGTGGTTGAACTAAATAATTTCCTATTTCTAACTTTCAAAAAGCTAAAGCAAAACAGACCTATCCCTTAATGGGTTAGAATGCGCACGGAATCCGAAACACTAATGTCCTATGACTAATGTCCGCCTAACCGAATTTCGGTCACAGCGGCTAATCTCAACAGAGACTAGCCATCTGCGCGGTAGATATTATAGTGCACAAGTGTGTGCGCAAACCCAAGTACACTCTGACTCCGACACGACCGTAGAGAGATCAGGTGTAGGATCAACGGCTTTACGTGCTTTCCGAGGCACGGGAGTGTAAACACCGCACATTTTCAAACACCGGGCATCTATTGTGAATTTCTTGACGGAAAAACTCAATAATAACTTTATGGCCCGACCCGGGAATCGAACCCGGGACCTCGTGATCAGCAGTCACACACATCGACCACTAAGCCACCGAGGTTGCTGACCCTTTTAAAAACTAATATATATTCCTTTCTTAAAGATCCCCCAATAAACTGAGATGATTCCTAAAATTATATTGAAAGATTTGGTGTCATTTTTGTAAACTTTGGTCAGTTTTTTTTTAATTAATTGATTCTGGGTCTGAGTGTAGGCACTTTCAATCTGTAATTTTATTCTTTTCAATACGTACTGTGTTCATAGACATTTTTTTTGGCAAAAACGTTGTTCTTTTTAATGTTCAACTATTTATATAGCCCATTAAGAAGAGTGGATGGACTTACGAGTATGTGCCGAGTTCTACATTTTTCAACTTTCGTTAGAAAATCTGACTGAATACAAATATGCTTAAGATTATAAGTACACAAAAAAATCTAACATTCGTTACCAATTTTACTACTTTATTACATTAAAAAAATACTTTTGTTTGAACTTGACTTGGGCTTCAAATCTGCGATCTCTTCATGGCAGTCGATACGCACTAGTATTGGGCTCCAAGGCTGTCTACATAATCACTATTTTAATAAACCACCTTCAGTATATTTTATAAGCAATTCATAGGCCTTTAATAGTTTTTGATCGGAAAAAAACCCTATAAACAATATCTAACCTCCTTTCTTTTCCATACTTTTGACAAAATTCTTGGCTTCAAAACTATGTTAATTCGTCTATGATCAGGTATGATATCCTTTAGTGAGACACCAACGTTCCTGGATTTTTTTGTCATATATAAATTCGGTTACCAAACGTCAATACCTACAAAAACCATAAACAATATCTAACCTCCTTGCTTTTACATCCTTTTGTCAAAATTCTTGGCTTCAAAACTATGTTAATTCGTCTATGATCAGGTTTGATAATTATATATCCTTTACTGAGACACCCAAGGTTCAGTAACGTTCCTGGATTATTTAGTTATATATAAATTCGGTTACCAAACGTCAATACGTACGTGAATGTTTTGACGAACGAAGATGCTCTAGTGTTTGTTCGTGAAACAGCCGGCCTCAACCTTACTTCATTGACGAAAATAAACCATCACATGTCCGCGACTAATCTGTCGCTAATTCTTTGCTTTAGACCTGCCAAATGTATTATTAGAACGATAACCTGACTGCTGGCTACCTGACAGTTCAATTTCGTTGTTACTTGTGTGCTGCTACAACTAACAAATAGACAGAAATAATTTAAGTAATATTATGGTTTAGTTATAAATCTTAGAATGTTAATGTTTTGTTCGTTAATATAAATAGCTCCGTTGTACAAAAAAACCATGCGGGGCAGTCTTTGGGGACTGCTGATAGAAGTGAAAATTAAGTAGGTAACTTGTGAATCGTCGAGCTATTAGATTACTAGCTGTTGCCCGCGGCTCCGCTCGCATCGATGTCGGTTATCGCTGTAAAAAGTAGTACCCTATGTGTTATTCCAGACCATAATCTATCTCTGTACCAAATTTCATCTAGATCCGTTCAGTAGTTTTTACGTGAAAGAGTAACAAACATCCATCCATCCATACTTACAAACTTTCGCGTTTATAATATTAGTAAGGATTATTATATCAGCCCTCTATAGTTTCAATGTACACTTCACTAAAAGCTCTCCTTGAAACCACATGCATCACTTAAACACCTTCTGAATATAAAAATCAATAATTAATTAATTATTGAGACAAGTATAAACATATTTGTTTCTTTTTGGTTACCCTCCATAACAGGATCTTTCTGTTACTCTTCTCCGTTTTTAAACTCATACTAACGATTTGCTAATATTAATTACTACAGCACATTTTAAAACATAGTCTTGAAATCTTCAGAGATCAGACTGCCTTGTCTGGTCCAGTGGCCATAGTATGCGCCTGCTGTGCACGAGGTTGTGGGTTCGATTCCCACACAGGGCAAAACTTTGTGTGACCCACAAAGAATTGTTCTGAGTCTGGGTGTAATTTGTGTCCGTTAATTGTATGTTTGTAAAGTCCCCCGCGACACAGAGCTTGTTCTCTAGTGCGGGAGTTGTCTTTTTAAAGAAAAAAAAAACAAAAAAAAATAATCTTAATATAATTGCCTGTTCTTCTTAATTTTTTTGGCATTGTCTTACCTACTATCTATAAAATGTAGATTTTACAGAATACGTCATTAGCCAAAACATAGTTGTGCCAGCAAACAGCTGATTCCGTTGTAAGTTTTTCTCTGTAATGAAGTGAAAGCTGAAAAACTAATTTCAAATACTAAGATGTTGGTTTTTTTGCATGTTCTTAATTAAGAAGGTAGAAATAAACAGTCCGACGAGAAATTCTGTATCAAATTTATACGAATCTCAGAACTGATTGGCAACTAGATACTTTATAAGATCTCCTAATATAACTTTGATCTCAATAATGTATGCTGCAATATAAGTGCTTAGATTATAATAAATAGGTATAGGTATAAATATGTATATATAAAGCTGTTATTGATAAGAATGTAAGTCAGTTTATAAGAATTTTGTTAAGTAGTATGTAATAGTAAGCTAACAGTGTAAACCAAATCGCTTACATGTTGTAAGCGATTTGGTTCACACTGTTAGCTTATAATGTTTTTAATAAATAGATAAATAAATTTATATAAAAGCACGTAAAGTTGTTGGTCCTATACACTGCCCCTCTAGATAAGTGGCATAAATGGTTTTCAAATCAAATAGAATGCAAATGTCTGGGATTTGACCTAAGTTTACGACATATTGACGTCAAATCCCATAAATGTATGTTTTCTATTCGATTCGACGACCGTTTATGCCACTTGTCTTGGACTGACTTCTCATCGGGTGTTGGCTTGCCATCCTATAAAAGTAAGGGAATCAAGAGTGCACCTATGTGTAACGTATTGCAGCAATTTTATATTATCTATACCTACTAATATTATAAAGCTGAAGACTTTGTTTGTTTGGTTGAACGCGCTAATCTCAGAAAGTACTGGTTCGATTTGAAAATTAATTTTTTTGTTGAATAGTGCATTTATTCAGGCAGGCTATAAGCTATATAACATCATGCTGTGATCAATAGGAGCAGAGCAGTAGTGAGAAATGTTGCAAAATCGGGGCAAATATTCCAAATTACCACGCGGACGAAGTCGCGGGCGACCCGTAGTGTTCCAATAAATCAATTAATTAGCCTGTTTCGGTCTTTTTATTCTAAGTTGACATATTTAAGTACAATGTTAACAGAACTGATACATTTGCCGAGGTTTTCCCAAGAGACTATAGCATGGGGTTCTTCAAGAAAGGAGTTATAAGGTTTATAAAAAGGTTCGGCAACGCGTGAGTGACACCCCTGGTGTTGCAAACGTCAATAGGCTACGGTAACTGCTTACCATCAGGCGGGCCGTATGCTTGTTTGCCACCTTGGTAGTATAAAAAAAAAATAGTATTCGTTTCGTCAACTTAATTAGAAAGAATTTGGCTAAAACTTAATTAGAAACAATTTAGTTGAGACGTGCTCTTATTGGCTCATAGCTGTTACGAGTATTTTAATGACCATTACTTTCAATGGGCTTTCAGTCCACTGTTACAAATAGTGGTCTTAACGCCGGAGACATTTTCTACGAGGCAACCTGTGATGGTGCAGAGATAAAATTACATTATCGTTTAACTTTAGGTGAGATCGTAGTCAAACGCTATTTAAAATACCAAAAACAAAGACTTGATTGAATTCAATCGCCTGGCTTTCATTCAACATGTCAAATTGTCGATAACTACAAAATCGTCACATCATGAGGTCAATGTCCCTGTTCTCAGTAATTCTAAAATAGCAGTTTCATAGGAAACTACAGCAGAATGCGGTCACAGCGATGCGATGAGTGATGGCCGACGACGACGACGGTCAAAACTCTTACCGTTTATTTATATTTATTTAACGTTAAAAAGGCAATTTACCCTGATTGAGATCATTTGAATTCTTTAGAGATGTTGTCATTCATCATTAAAAAATATCAAATAGTATTGATTTCATTAGAAAGCGGAAAAATTGAAATAAAATAATTAGTGTAAAGAAAAAGAATGAATATAATATTTTTTAAGACATCATACGAGTGACCATTCGCGACTGGGGATAAACATCCATCTTACAGAAGACCACAGCCATAAATCTACACTCGATGGTATAGTTTTGTTTAGTTCTGAAATTAAAACTAGTGGTGTAGTTATGTTCATTTGCATGCCTCCAGTTTACATTAAAGGGATAATTTAACGAATAATTTGCCTGTCTCAGAGATACTTCACAATACGGTGTTGAATTCTTTAGGTTAGCTGCTTACTATCAGGCAGGCCGCGATTTTAAGAGAGGTAGGGCACCATACTAGCGAGCAATCCCATCTGGGAAAGGACCGCTACCTTACATAAGACCACAGCCAAATAACTGCACACAGCGGTGTAGTTGTGTTTCTGTGTGTGGACTATCCTACTTTTTACAGCGATAACCGACATCCACGCGGGCGGAGCCGCGGGCAACAGCTAGTAAATAATAATTATAAGGTTCAGTTTGTAATATAAGTACCACAAAATGTCACTATGTGTCAATAAATGTAACTTTTTTTTTATACTACTTGGGTGGCAAACAAGCATACGGCCCGCCTGATGTTAAGCAGTATCCGTAGCCTATAGACGCTTGCATTACCAGAGGTATCACTTGCGTGTTGCCAACCCATTTTTTTACACCAGGGCTTTAAAATGGAAGTAACCCTGGGATAGGAATACGTATCTTTCAAAACGCATTCCTAAATGAGCGCTGGAGACCTGTACTCACACACAGGTAACTTTCTTTCTTTCGCTTCTTATAACCCTTATTTTAGTTTCTAGTAAAAATAATTGTTAGCCAGATTCCTTATTGACTTTCCAATGGAATTTACTCTTAATAGCCTTGTACATACATCGCAAATGTAGCAATAAAGTAGGTATATAAGGCCTGAGCCAGTTCGTTTACATACATAATACATATAGACTCACGCACGAGGAACCCTTTTACGAGGTAGATCGCCTTGGCAGGTTCTAAGCAGGTTGATGTCATCGCCACTAGCACTAGGGAACGTTGCAGTGCCTAGGTTTGTTATAAATGCAAAGATATTATATACCTCTAAACTCGCTTATATTTTACTCGTTTCTGGTTATTTTTCTATATTTTATTCCAAAAAAATCCCATGGGAACAGTGATTTAATTATGTGCTATTCTTCTTCTTATCGTTTGGTTAGTGGCGAACCTAGTGACAGAGTTATTTAGATAGGTCTCTGTCGTGATCTAACGACTGATAACAGTTGGGACCAACTTTTAACGTGCCCTCCGAAGCACGGAGACGCTCAGATGAAATACCACTATGCGGTCACCCATCTTTTCAAATTAAAATTATTTATTTGCTGTAAGTGGGGTAGGTTCATAATGTGGTGTTACAAAATAACAATACAACATTAGGTGCAAGCCCATTTAGCCATTAAAGATAGCATGCAAATTTAAATAAGTAAGTGTCAGTTGTGCATGTATAGGGTTACCGCGCCCTTGGTAGCTTAACCCGCTGATCGTTTACCGATGAGCGATTGCACCTAGCTATGAGCGCCTCTATACCATACTAGCAAGCAAGTCCGACTGGGGAAGGTCCTTCGCCTTATAGTAGACCACAGCTAAATAACTATACACAGCGGTGTAGTTATGAGCGCTCATTTAGGGATGCGTTTTGGAAGAAACGTTTTCCTACGCCAGGGATACTCCATCTTTTAAAGCCTTGTTGAAAAAAATGGGTCGGCAACACGCAAGTGACATCTCTGGTATTGCAAGCGTCCATAGGCTACGGTAACTGCTTAACATTAGGCGGGTCGTATGCTTGTTTGCCACCCAAGTAGTATAAAAAAAAGGTTAAAATAATTTAATTCCACCTGGAATTGATTTCACACCTCATGTGTCAAGTCTTACTTTTTCACATAAATATTTGGATATGTTTTGTTTTTTTTTTCTTGTTCATTCTTGTTATCATAATATGTTTGCTATTTCTTATTCTTTTTTGTTTGTTTTCAGGTAATTGTCTTTCATCTTCTTGAAACTACAATGAAGTAAGTGACTAAGGAACTATCGTTTGCGATAGATTAAGAATACATGACGAACACATAGAGTTAATGGAGGTCGCCCGGTGTTCGAAATTCGACCTTAGCTGCTTGCAATGTGCTACAAAAAGGGTACAAGATTTATTCTTCACGTATTCATAAAGAGATTTTTATTGTTACAAACAAATTAGGCTTTATTACTTTAACGTAACTCTTGACTTGAGGAGAGGAGACGCATGCCCAGCAGTGGGACTGTTGGGTTCGGGTCTCCACTTCTTTATAAAGTATATGGGTTGTTATTATTATCAACGTAGTATTGCTATTTTATTTCGATAGGAGCTTTGCCGTTAAAAATAATTTTCAATAAGACACAAATTTTATCGTTGAAAACTATTCTTGCAAACAAGCTCAATGTCGCGTAGAACTTTAAAAATGTACAAATAATGGATATAAAGTACACCAAGATTCATAATAATTGCTCCACAAATAAGCGTACTTCTTAGCTTACGTTCAGAAAAATAATTTTTCAAATCGATAATGTAGTATATGAGTTTAGCTCGTTAAAATATACATACTCTTCAGCCTTATAATAAATCAAATATAAATTAATAATCAAACATATTTCATGCATAAATTTACAGTATAACGAAGGATCATATCTTTCAATATGTTAATTAAAAACCAGACTAAACGTTAAGAGTTAACACAAAACATTGCACTCACCACTACATCGACATAAAATATAAACAAAATCATCCTGCAACATGTACTCGTGTCGAGTTATGGGTTGTTTCGCCCACCATTTGTTCGCCCGAACGGGCCAAACGACCAAATTACAAAATTTTATAATATTTGATTGGGCGTTTCGCACGATGGAAGTTTTAATACTTTTTATGTACAGATAGCCTCATAATCTGTCTGTATATGAAAAGTAATAAAACCTCCATCAGGCGAAACGCCCAATTAAATATTATAAAATTTGTAATTTGGTCGTTTGGCCCGTTCGGGCGAACAAATGGCGGGCGAAACGACCTATAACTCCTCGTGCCTACGTAGGTATAGGACAAGTGGGTAAGAATAAAACAATGATTTTCTGTACGTCAAAATATATGTATTCTATTAATAAACGCGTTGTAGCTAGTGAATAGGTAAACTATGCTTTGTCCTCTTTTTTCGAATTTCAAATTACTGATGACAGAATGAGACATACAATTAAATGACACCTATACTATTCCACGTTTAATAAAGGCTGTACGTGTTCAAAAATTTATTTGGCGATTTGACGTAGTTTATTCTTTACCATTTTTGTGTATTTTTTTAAAACGGGACAGCGAAGGTGTTATCCGGATGTAGTTAATATGTTTTGCTAAGGTTTTTGAAAGAAGAAAGAAAAAAAAAATCTTTTTCTGAAAGAAGAAAGACTAAAAATACAAACAGAAAAACCAATTTCAGAACCATACTGATTAAATGAACTTTTAAACAACAAATCGCATAAAAATCATAGTTTATGATCGCTACTTAGCAACAGACAGACACAGGCATCAATTTAAAAACACCGTTCCTTTTTATGACGTGTCGGGCTATGCACGACTAAGGACGGGCTAAAATAGCACCGACTTTTTTTATATACTACTCATGCACTAGGGAACAAGCCCTGTGTTGCGGGGGACTTTACAAACATTCAATTAACGGACACAAAGTACACCCAGACTTAGGACAACTATTAATGTATCACACGAATTTTTGTCGCGTGTGGGGATCGAACCCACAACAAGCCGCGCAGTGGTAAATGGCAAGGTAACCACTTAAGCCACTGAATCAACCGTGCAGTCTAACTCTGTAGTAATTCAAGCTAAGTAATACTAGAAGATTCGATGTACTACATATAGGTCAGGAACGTGACTCTAGCTGGCTCAAACACACGCTCTGAAAGGAAATACCGAATGCGCGGGCGCAGTAATATTAGTCCTGTTTTGTTTTACCATATACCCACCGTTGGTTGTTAGTAAAGTAGGAATATGAAATATTAGCTGGGCGGCTCGGTTTTAGTCGTGTTAAATTTAGATACGCTTGTTTTTAGACAGGTATGGCACCATACTATCGAGCAAGCGTGACTGGTGAAGGACCTTACAGAAGACCACAGCCAAGTAAATATTCGTGTCAACCCATAACCTTCCCACTTCTGGGCACGGGTCTGCTCCATAAATTTGGAGTGATATTAGCCTACTACACCACGCTGGCCAGACGGGTTGGTATAGGGTTTTGTTTCGAGTTTTCCCTCTCTTGCAGTGGATATTGTCTGCCTGCCTTACTCCCTTAGTCGACTTAAAAAGTAAATATTATTAACGCCAAATTAGGGATACGTTTTCCTATCACAGGGATACTCCCATCTTAAAGCCATGGTGTAAAAAAAATATGGGTTGGCAACAGGCAAGTGATACCTCTGATATTGCAATCGTCCATAAGCTACGGTAACTGTTTAACATCAGGTATGCTTGTTTACCACTAAAATAGCATAGAAAAAACTAAAAAATTTAAAAGATTTTATAGGTAAGTCCTTCTAGATCCTTCGCTGAAAAAGGAATGATGCTATGCTGTTATTGTAAATTTGACCTTCACTATGCATTCTCCACACTTCCAAGAATACTTAAACACCTTACTTATACTATAACCTATAGTTGTGTACTCAGTTGACCTACCAGTAACAATGGCGCTCAGATTTCTAGCCTAGCCCGTCCGACCGGTCCGTTGGCTATCTGCGTTTTGTCTGCTCTTGTTCTGACTATACCACTTATACGTAGGCGTTAAGATATGTATGTCGCTCGTGTAATGGTCTAGGAGCTTTATTGATATAGGTAGATATACTTAGAGAATTCTTTTTTTTCTATGGTATCACTTGCGTGTTGCCCACTCATTTTTTTTACGCCAGAGCTTTGAGATGGAATATCCCTGGGATAGGAAAACGTTTCTTTCAAAACGCATTTATAAATGAGCGTTAGAGATTTTATTGAAAGACATCTCCCGCGTTTTGGACAAGATTTCATCTTTTTTTTAAGTAGGGCACCATACTAGTGAGCAAACCCGACTGGGGAAGGACCTCCACCTTACAGAAGATCACAGCCAAATAACTACACACAGCGGTGTATTGTGTTCCTGAGTGTGAATACAGGTCTCCAGCGCTCATTTAGGGATGCGTTTTGAAATAAACGTATTCCTATCCCAGGGATACTCCCATCTTAAAGCCTTGGTGTAAAAAAATGGGTTGGCGACACGCAAGTGATACCTTTGGTATTGCAAGCGTCCATAGGCTACGGTAACTGCTTAACTTCAGGGGAGCCGTATGCTTGTTTGCCACCCAAGTCGAACTGTCTATGTAGCGAAAGAGTACTGTCTATGTAGCGAACCATCGATTTAGTGTACTGTCGATTCATTAACCCATCGATAGAAAATTTTCGATACAACGTCCGTCGACGTAGTGATATAGTATTCGTCAAGATAAATCCAATAAGACCAAACATGGCAGGGCTTTTGTGTTTGTAGACTAACTGTACGGTTGGTTCGCTCGTTTCCTGTTACTTACCGTTGCCACCGTTACCACTGCGCCCTGATGTGGGTTCGATCCCCACACGGGACAACAATTTGTGTGATCCATAAATGGTTGTTCCGAGTCTAGATGTACTTTGTGTCCATTAATTGTATGTTTGTAAAGTCCCCCTCGACACAGGGCTTGTTCCCTAGTGCAGGAATTGTCTTAAAAAAAAGAACAAAATTAAATACCTTTTCAATTTCTATATCCTAACATTAAATTAAACCTGTATAGGCATAAACTCTTTCCAGAAAGTCTCATAATTATGTATATTTTCGCTACGTGTTTTTGCTTATTAAAACACTTTAACGACCCACGCACTCAAACTATTTAATAGTTGTGGTGGAGTATAACTTAGAGATTGCTACTCAGAATAACGGTAAATACTTACCCATTGTCTGGTATTTTATTATGGCGAGAACAATTGATCATTGAACGTCTAGTGACATTCAAATAGTTCGTCAAACGCTGTCGACGCAATACTTGGGGTTTTAAGGACAAAGACCTTGTTATCTGTTTTCCTAAGCTGTGAAAATCCAGCTCATCAGCAGAAATATAGCAATACTATGGTTCCTTGTTTTTCTTTATTTTATTTTATTTTCAAATAAAGGAAACTTACAGCTAGCTTACAGTTATTTGTTGAGAGTTTATAAATAAGTGATGGCCAATTACAAGTTTCACTGTTAATACATATTTTTATAGACACAACTTGATTATTAATCATTCTCAAAACTTATAATATTATGTCATTAGCAAAAAAGTCATCGCACATATATTTTTTTATTTTCAAATTATTTCTGCCAAAAACATCAATATCAATTCTCCGACATACTGCATTGTAGGTACGACCTGCTCTAAGTAAAAATGAGTTTTGCCTGTACGTAGTGTGTGCACTAGGCGTATAAGTATATGAGATTATGCCTTCGCAACAATGGAGATGGTACACGCAGACCTATTTTGTTCACCAGCTCCGTAACATCTGACAGTAAAGAGTTTTTTATTTTTGCAAACATGGGTACAGTACATGGTGTTACAAAATAAAAAGATTACAAAATAAAAAGACAGTCCATTGATTATGTTAGATATGAGACAAATATGATTTATGAGTATATGTTGATAACCAAGCCCTATAACCCACCTGATGGTTTGCAGTTACCGTAGCCTATGGACGCTTGCAACACTAGGTATTTGCAGCCTTACCACGCGTCGCCCACCCTACATTTTTTTTATACTACTCGGGTGGCAAACAAGCATACGGCCCGCCCGATTTTAAGTAGTCATCGTAGCCTATGGATGTTTCCAGTATCGGAGGTATTACTTGCGTGTTGCGAACCTATTTTTATGCACTAGGGTTTTAAGATGGAGTATCCCTGGGATAGGAAAACGTTTCTTTCAAAACACATCACTAAATGAGCGCTGGAGACCTGTACTCACACACAGGAATACAACTACACCGCTGTGTGTTATTTGGATGTGGTCTTCTGTAGTCTGTAAGGTGGAGGTCCTTTCCCAGTCGAGCTTGTTCGCTAGTATAGTGCTCTACGTCTCTTTATGTTCTCTCTACATCTTTGAACACTAGAGTATTATAATACCGGCAAGCCTAGAATAGGAAATCTTTCATCATCATCATCTTTCTGGCTTATTCATAATATATGACCTTCATAAGTGTTACTTTGTAACCTAAACGAATTTTGAGTTTAAGTCTCTTGGAAATTTAATTTTGAGCCAATATTTAACCTATCAACAAACTTGGCCCTATAAATGTGGAGAGTAAACACATACAGCTTCTCAATATAATCTCGTTACAAGTTTGCAGGGCGTTGATCTCGATGTAAGAAAGTTAAGAGCGGTATTGTGTCGCCAAATCTATTCTTTGTATTGTGTAAGTAAGGTTTTGCGTATGGATATGTCTGAGCTTTGATATAATATATAATGTTCTTGACATGTATAGATTTATCGCTATATTCCACCATATTTTATTTATCTACGAATAGCAACCCATATACGTCCCACTGTTAGGCACGGCTCTCCTCTATCAAGAGAGAAAGGGAGAGAAGGTGTAGGCCTTAATTTTTACACTCTAGTTTGGTGAATCAGACATGTCTTTAGAATTTCTATCTAGAATTCTATATATTATTATCTAAGATACTATGGTATAGCCGAGAAAACCTAGCCTTTGTTTTTTAGTACTACTTGGGTGGCAAACAAGCATACGGCCTGCCTGGTGTTAAGTAGTTACCGTAGCCTATGGACGCTTACAATACCAGAAGTACCACTTGCGTGTCGCCAACCCATTTTTTTTACACCAGGCCTTTAAGATGGGAGTATCCTTGGGATAGGAATACATTTCTTTCAAATCGCATCCCGCAGTCGGGCTTGCTTGCTAGTATGTTGCCCTACCTCTCTTGTGTCTGCGGATTTGCCGCATATTTATATTTGCACATTTTTGACAATAGATTTATAATTTCTTTATATGTGCATACATATAGACAGTTTTAAAGATAGATAGATAGATAGAATATTCTTTATTGTACACCAAGCAAAAATACAACAATAAAAAAATAACAGTTTGATGTAATAGTTTGCTGTACAATGGGCGGTCTTATCACTAAAAGCGATCTCTTCCAGACAACCTTTGGATGGATTTTAAAGAATAAGGTAAGGTAGTTTGTGGTGTACTCACTAAATAAATACTATAAATAAGATATAATTATAACACTGATACTAATATATCACCATATTGTTTGCTGCAGCGGGTACACCTCAGACAATAAGACGTCTCCGCGGCGCATTGCGAACCGGCCAGACCGGATCAGCATACTTCTGTATAGCTATCATATTCTTATAGGCGCGTGTGCGCTTTGATTCAGTTCACGGAACACACCTTTACATTATTTATTTAGATTGAAGTCTGGGTTTTATTCTTTCTAAGGGCGAAATAAATATGTGATCCGTTTAATTCAGACTGCCTTGGTGGTCCAGTGGCCGTAGTATGCGACTGCTGTGCACGAGGTTGTGGGTTCGATTCCCGCACAGGATAAAACTTTGTGTGACCCACAAAGGGTTATTTTGAGTCTGGGTGTTATTTGTGTCCGTTAATTGTATGTTTGTATAGTCCCCCGCGACACAGAGCTTGTTCTCTAGTGCGGGAGTTGTCTTGTAAAAAAAAAAAAAATTAACCGACTTCAAAAATGGAAGAGGTTATATGTTCGACTGTATGTTTTTTTTATGTATGCCCACCGATATCTCCCCATTTGTGGACCGATTCTCAAAAATGTTTTTTATTAAATAGGTCCCATTATAGGTCCCATTTGCATCAAGTCAGGATCTGATGATGGAATCCCAGGGAATACCTACAACATTTTGTTTTGAGGTTTTAAGAGGGGTAGAGCACTATGGAAGCGAGCAAGCCCGACTAAGGAAGGACCTCCACCTTACATATGACCACAGCCAAGTAATACATAGCGGTGTAGTTGTGTTCCTGTATATAAGTATTCTATCTAACTTCTATCTTCATTTCTTTTCTATTCTATTCGACTACCGTTTATACTTGTCTAGAAGGGCTGGTCTCCATAAATGAGCGCCATTTAGGAAAGCGTTTTGTAAGAAACGTTTTCCTATTCCAGGGATACTTTTAAAACAGCTACATTTTAAAGCCCTGGTGTAAAAAAATGGGCCGGCTACACGCAAGTGATACCTCTGGTATTGCAGGCGTTCATAACTGCAGACGGGCCGTGTGCTCGTATTATCGGCAATTTGATAACAATTGACCAGGCAGTTTTTATCTGCAACTGTAACACATACCTACTTAGTTAAGTAATATACTGTCCTGAACACACCTTACGTAGGTGTGTTCAGGGCAATATATTCCTTAACTAAAGAGACACTATGAAATTGGTTTCATAGTGTCTTACTCAGTGAATTTTAAGGGTCGTATTGTTGGCAATACGACCCTTAAAATTCACTGAGTAAGGTCCAAAATTATTTGCAATCTGGTCAAGAAAACTTAGCTTAACATTTTTGTGCAAATAGCAACTCTAAAGCTTACATAGTAGAGTTACAAATACAGTGCAGTTAGTTCAAGAAAAGTTGGCACATGAAAAGTTCAATGACCTTGAATACGCCATGCAGGCGCTGGCGTGCGGGCTGCCTAAGACGAACTTTTTGCAATTCTTCAATAATTCAGTTCAGTACTGCAGTATGCAGTCTGCATTGGAATTTTGCTGCTAAGTCTCGTGTCATGAAATAGTTTTTAAAATTAGCAATATTTGTAATTTTTTATGTTAAGTTTTTTGTTTGCTAATTTAAACTACTTGGTGATTTTAAGACAAAGCTATTTATAGTTAAAGAAGAAAAAACGCATTTCACAACAACATTTTTTCTACTTTTATTAGGTACTTACCCACGCCATCTGATGACAAACTAGGCAGAGCCTGTACTATTGTAATCAAACAACTGGTACACATTCTTACTAATATTATAAATGTGAAAGTTTGTGTAAATGGATGGATGGATGTTTGTTACTCTTTCACGTAAAAACTACTGAACGGATCTGGATGAAATTTAGCACAGAGATAGATTATGGTCTGGAATAACACATAGGCTACTTTTTGCAGCGATAACAGACATCCACGAGGGCGGAGCCGCGGGCAACAGCTAGTTAGATATATATTTCTAAAGACATAGGATATATATAATCATAGTTACATAAAAGACACACGAGATATTCACATATCTTAAAATAAATTACAATATCTGATCCACCAATCCAAGCGTGTGTAATTCAGGGACTAAATCGTCTCTGCTTTCTTGAAATAGGAAATCAGACCCGTGTCCAGCTGTTGGTATTATAGGCATCCAGAAATACAGATTTTCGTAAGGTGGTCTAACATTACTTGGTGAATCTAACTCTCTAACTAATCAACTACTACTTGGTAGTAAAAATACCAATCGCGCTAAAAAATGTTTTTGGCGCAAGTGCATTTCGCGCAAGTGTTTTTCGCGCAAGTGCCAATCGCGCAAGTGCCAATCGCGCAAGTGCCATTCGCACAAGTGCCTTTCGCGCAAGTATCATTTTATTTTTGCAGCAATATTCAGCGTTTCTAGTCGGCATTTATGTATAAAATCTCAATTGCAAATCCTTAGCACATAGTATGCATAATTATGTAGTGTTTTATTTACAACACACAGCTAAGTGCACAATCACCGGACTATTAATAGATAGATATAAATTCACTGTAGGATAGCTTAGCTTAGATTAAAATAATGTTATTTAGGTATTTTGGTTCGTTGTTGTTAAAGTTTAGATAGTTAGGTATGTTATTAGTTTGAGTCGTGATTTTATTGGTAGTATGTAAATAGCTGGTGGCAAACTGCCTCTGTAGCTCAGTGGTGGATATGTGTGGCTGCTGATCACGAGGTCCCAGGTTCAATTCCCGCGTCGGACCGAAAATTGTTATTGGATTTTTCTGTCAAGAAATTCACAATAGAGTTTGGAAAATGGCGGTGTTTACACCCTCGGAATGCAAGTAAAGCCGTTGGTCCTACGCCTGATCTCTTACTGGTCGTATCGGATTGCTGTCCCACCGGACTATGAGAGTGAGGGAATAAAGAGTGCACTAGTGTCAGTAGCGCAGATGGCTACTCTCCGTTATGATGAGCCGTGGCCAAAATTGGGTTAAGTGAACATTATATTATAGTATGTACATATACATATAATTATGAGTATCTGTTATAATTATAACTTTGTAAGCTTGTTTGCCAACCAAGAAGTATAAAAAAGCAAGAAAGGTATACGTTTTACTTACTTGTCACGCTATATAATATCACGGCATGGTCCAAGGGGAGCATGGTAGTAATAATTTATTGTTACTGCATGCCATACTGGGTAAAGTCGCGAAGAATAGCTACAGTTTTATATAGTTAACCTATGATATAATGACCTCCTATCCAAATTTCGGTCACGCCAAAAGGACCAGAAAGATATCAGGCTTAGGACCAACGGCTTTACGTGCTTTTTGAAGCACGGGGGTGTATTTAACACCTCTAATTTCCAAACCTCGGGCATTTTATTGTGAATTTCTTAACAGAAATACTCAAAATCAGTTTTTAGCCCGACCTGGGTATCAGAACCCGGGACCTCGTGATGAGCATTCACTACAGAGCCACCGAAGCAGTTACCCTAAGATATATCAAAGATAGCTGTATGATAGGTCCGTGTGGTAAGTACTTGTGAATGGGTTATGTATCGGACACGACCGACTACAGTTATGGCTGTAAAATATTATGATATTTAGATTCTAACGGATCTTAGCTATGAAGCATTGAATTTATAGGACACTAGCTGATGCCTGCAGCTCTACTCGTGTGGGTTTCGGTTAAATCCTTACTAATATTATAAATGTGAAAGTTTGTGAGGATGGATGGATGGATGGATGTTTGTTACTCATTCACGTAAAAACTACTGAACGGATCTGGATGAAATTTGGCACAGAGATAGATTATGGCCTGGAATAACACATAGGCTACATTTTACAGCGATACCCGACATCCACGCGGGCGGAGCCGCGGGTAACAGCTGCAACATATAATAGCAACCCATATATTATGTCCCACTGGTGGGCACGGGTCTCCTCTCCACTATCAAGAGAGAGAGGGAGCGTGTGTGAATTAAGGCCTAAGCCTTAAGTCACACACGCTGGCCTAATGCGGGTTGGTGAATCAGACATATCTTTAGAATTTCTTCTAAGACATGTGGGTTTCCTCACGATGATTTCCTTTACCGTTAGCAGATGGCGAATCTTGATTGTACATACTAATCATATAAACTGCACAAAGTGAAATTTACATTGGTACTGCCGCCATTGGTATTGAACTCGCACCTCTTGCCTGTAAGTCGGTTACTAACCCACTCGGCCACCACCGCACCGGGTTTCGGTTATCGAGGTAAAATGTATTCTATGCCGTAGTACCATAATGGCTAAATTTCATAAAAATCCATTCTTCGTTTAGTTGTGAAATGGCTAAACTGTAAAATTTTCACGAATATTTCATAAATGACGTAAGAGAGCACGACGACGTGAGACGTAAACAGATTTCATATTCAGATTCAAAATTATTTATTCCACATTTATAAGTACATAAAATAATAATAAATGAATAAAATCTCAAGACTAAAAGGAATACATGAAATAACATAGGCGGACTAATTAGACAGGAGAAGTGGAGACTGTGTGGGCATAGGTCGCGCTGGTTTTAAGCCCAACCGGATTTTCTGCAATTCAACACTTTTCAAACTGCGACATCTCCAAAGCTAAACAAAATTGTCAGTTATGAAATAGACTTGGATACAGTAATAACTTATTTGCATGCAGCTATAATATACCAACCCGTCTGGCCAGCGTGGTATAGTAGGCTAATATCCCTCCAAATTAATGGAGGAGACCCATGCCCAGCAGTGGGACGTTTAGGGCTGAGATGTATGCAGCTATAATTATCAATTTTGCTTGTAAATAAATGGTGCTTACGACCTTAGCATCTAACCTTTATATCTAACACACAATGAACCAATTTAATTTAATTAGAATTCGACAAATAGGTCACTGTCTGTTGCGCAGTGGTCTCGAATCAAGGGCAGCAGGGCTTTGGCCCTTCGGCGAGAGACAGAGATGTATGATTGACATCTTGCCAAGTGGGAGAGAGATGAAATATGATTGTATCAGCTGATTTTTGGAAGCGGAGTTTGTTATGGTTGGTGAGCAATGCTGATGAAATGAGATAGGTACTAATTTGATACAAATTAACAAAGAGAAATTACCGCATGCATCTGGTTTCCTGTATAATAGTAATAATGTTTTTTTTAATTATTAAGTATATTACGCCATTCCGGTTCTTCCAATGTCTTTATAAAGCTATTAGCTGTTGCCCGCGGCTCCGCCCGCGTGGATGTCGGTTATCGCTGCAAAAAGTACCCTATGTGTTATTCCAGACCATAATCTATCTCTGTGCCAAATTTCATCCAGATCCGTTCAGTAGTTTTTACGTGAAAGAGTAACAAACATATTAGTAAGGATTATAATATTAGGAATATAAGTATATTACGCCATTCCGGTTCGCCCAATGTCTTAATAAAGTCATGTGCAGTAATAAAAATAATCTCTTAAACTTCGTCATAAGCCTTTCAACTTAGTAGAGCAAAAATAAACATTTAATTTAATTCTTAATGGCTTTCTTTTCTCTGCGTTTTTATGGATTACTAGCGGCACGTCCCAGCTCGCATGCGTGGTGATTTTTTCGTTAATAAAATTAAGGGATCCCCCTTAATTTAAAAATATATATTTATATATTAGCCTATGTTACTCGCTGATAATGTAGCTTTCTATTAGTGAAAGAATTTTTAAAACCGGTACAGTAGTATAAGAGTTTATTTATTACAAACAAAAAAAATATGTTTTCTCTCTACATTATTAAGTATAGAGGTATAGATTTCCCATTTTAAATGTTGATAAGCCGACCATTTACCCAAAAGTCAAGGTCAAAAATTCACCTAAATACTCATGAACGTCATAAAAACAAACGCCAGCATTTTTTTTTCTTACGACCAATTCGCTGACTAGGGTAGAGCCCCGAAGAGAATTGGTAAGAAACTCGTGCCAAAGGCATTCCAAAGCCCTTCCAAACTTCTTTAGCCTTCCGAATAGTAATATACCATGTATGGCAACATTACTCACGAGTCTAGTTCCGTAATACAGTCTTCGTGACTACCCCTCATAAAATACGGTTCAACGGACGCCTAAATACGGCTTTTAGTTCAGTAACGGAAGAGTTACGCAGGTGGATGTTACTGGATATGTAGATAATGGATGATATCAGCGTTTTGACTACCGTGCCCAAAACGCAAGGGAAAAATCTTAAGTTGTGTGGAAATACGAGTTAATAGTTCAGTATTGTAATTTCCCTATATTTTTTACTAGCTCTTGCCTGCGGCTCGGCCCGCGTGCATGTCGGTTATCGCGATAAAATGTAAACTATGTGCTATTCCAGACTATTATCTATCTCTGTGCCAAATTTCATCCAGATCCGTTTAGTAGATTTTGCGTGAAAGAGTAACAAACATACATTTAAAAAAAAATCTAATCCAACGAATTATCCCAATCGGATTTGCAGATTCAAAGATTAGCGCGTTAGAGATTTGGTGTATGAGAACAGATTTTAAATGCAAAAAAATTAATTTTGACTTTGAGATACTCTAATCTCAATATCGGTACCTCAATGTAAACTTTTATAAAGACTGTAAAATACATCGTATCTTTATGGGACAATATAGAGGTGGATGATATTTATAAATACATACCTACAGGCTGTAATTAAAATCAGCACCAATCTTGAATAAAGAAAAAATAATAAAAAAACATATTTTTTATCCTGGTTGAATGTCAAATGGCCCGCCTGATGTAATTACAATCCAAAACTTATTTGGTTTTGTTTTATGGGTAACCCTGGTATTGAAAACGTTACTTTAAAAAAACCCTGATTAGGCACTGAAGTCCTGTACCTACTCACGCACTATACTCCTAACTTAATAAATACTACTAAATTAATTTATCATAAATTATGAATAAGCCAGAAGATGATGTCAGCTAAATTTTCCTACGGTTAGACTGCTCAACCCCTTTTTTTTTAAAGACAACTCCCGCACTAGAGAACAAGCTCTGTGTCGCGGGGGACTTTACAAACATACAATTAACGGACACAAATTACCTACACCCAAACTCAGAACAATTCTTTGTGGGTCACACAAAGTTTTGTCCTGTGTGGGAATCGAACCCACAACCGTGCACAGCTGGCGCATACTGCGGCCACTGGACCACCGAGGCAGTCGCAATTATTTGACAGGGGTTGTTTTGAGGTTCCCCATTCGCTTGCTCCCTTGTAAGGTCCTCACTTAAACTTGCACAAATCTGTGTTTCCTGATGAGAATGTAATAGTTGTCTTCAAATCACAAGTGAATAGGTAAATGTAGTCTATCCGTAGGCTACCTAATTTAAAATGAGACAAGATTTTACGTTACACGAGCCTAAATACATAGATTTTACTATTGGGGTTATTCAAGTTCGTACTTTTACAATATTTATTTATTTATTTATATTTGGAAAACCAACAGCTACATATAAAATAATTAATATTTAAGTTATGAAACGTAAAGCCAATTACAGGTTTTCACGAATAGCATCAAAACAACACACAACATATCAGCGATCAGAATATTTCACACCTATAATAATAATAATAGAATGAAACTTAAAAAAAAAAAATAGTTTTTGTTCATATTGTGTTCATTAACTCTACAAAATATTGCCAATGGTTTAAATGTCACCCTGTATAATCGCAAATTTTGATGTTACATAAGTGCGTTACGTCAACCTAATTATCTTCCATTGATAACCTGACGAGCACCAATGTCGTCATAATAATACAGTAGTAATGTATGTTTAAAAATACACAATAAACAATCAACAATTCTTTTCACATGTAGTTTTAGTAGGTTCTCACAATGCATGACGGCAATGCATACCCCATATGCAGTATTCTTTGAGTGGTGACTTGAGCGCTCTTTCATGTCTTAATTTTTTAAATAATTTTCCGATAACTGCGAAGCTATTTCGCTGTAAGCACCCTCAAGCTTGCCGGCATCCATCGTCTAGGCGATGTCTACAACCACACGTGGGTACGCACAGCGCATGCGCAACAGCGAGCCTCCAAAGTTGAACTTAGCGGCTAGTATCGAGCGAGCCTCCGTGCGGAGAGGTCATGTCGCAATGTCGGACGGCCGCGACTCCCCGTCGCATAGTGGTCTACGAGATCGTGTCTCTTTCTTTGAGAAAGTATGGTCTGGACAATCTAGTAATGACACAGTGGATGCGACCACAGATGTCGATGAAATAGAGCGACGCATTGAGCAGCGTAAAAGGCGCCCTGAGTCGCCGAAAATCGAAGTTAAACTCAAACATACTCGTGACACAGAATCCCCTACAAAGACTTTTGAGACGAATTTTCCCAATTTGAAACTTCGGCATGTGGAGCCGACTGAAGAGTTCGAGCGGTTCGAGCGGCAGATTGAGGAGGGCGATCTGGCCGCTGGGGTCCGCTTCGTGAAGTTCGAACGGGTGGTGAAGAGAACTGTGACTGAGACGCGTAGTGAGGAGCGGGCGGAGTCACCGCAGCATGAGTGGTACTCAGAGTACAATCAGCAGACCTTGCAAACTGCTCACAGGAAGGATTATATGAGGAGCAAATCCGAATATGACTCACACATCGCTGAAATTCGCGGTAAGTTTAGGTTTAATATTAAAGATAAAACAAACAAAAATTAAGCAATAATCTTGTGAAGATTCATATTTTAGTTTTTCTATTTTTGATTACATTGCGGCTTGAATTCCTTCTAAATAAAATTACAGATCGATATTAGGAATGAAAACATATTAGCTTCTTCACACGCAACAACATTATTTATATGGAAATTGTGCATATTATCAATAATAACAAATATTCTACCGTCTACGGCATTATAGATATTATGTTCTTGAAGGCAGTAAATGTCAAAAGTACATTGCGGCCTTGACAGTCGCCGGTTGTAAACAACTTGATTTGGTATTCTAATTTTAGTTTAACAAAACGGCTAGGTTTTTACTTTAAGCTGACTGTTATTGATAAAGTGATGTCATTGTTAAGGTATTTTAAGTAAGGGCAGAACTGGTAGCATTTTTCTGTGATTACAATAACTTGAAATAAGTCTCTTGAAAATTTTAAAGGAACAGAGTATCAAATATGAAGTTTTACCATATTTAACCGTTATTTTAAAATTTATTTTGCTTTTTAATTTATGCCTTTGGCATTAAGCCCTCCATTGTAGATTGGTAGAGAATTCTACCAGCCAAGCTTAGGGTGGTGCAGCGATGTACAGAGTAGGTGCAAGATTTAGATTTAGTATTGAACTGAAAGAGAATAATATATTAACTAACTCCCTGTTGCCTGCGGCTCCGCCCGGGTGGATGTCGGTTATCGCTGTAAATAGCCTGTGTGTTATTCAAGACCATAATCTATCTCTGTGCCAAATTTCATCCAGATCCCTTTAGTAGTTTTTACGTGAAAGAGTATCAAACATCTACCATCTATCCATCCATACTTACAAACTTTCGCGTTTATAATATTAGTAGGATTATGATATACGTTTAACTTATTTTATGGTTCGGCCTTGTCCAAGACCGTGTCGTTAATAAATAATACGTCAGTATTTTACATTATATTATTTCTATATACTTACGTTCTTTAGGTACTAATTAAAATATCAAATAGCAATGACAACGTGAATGTACTTAAAGAAGCTAACTTCTTTAAGTACATTTAAATATACTTAATATTTTATCTCTATTTTCGTATGACATTATGTAATATATTATTGTACTACCCGTTGTCCGCGGCTCAGGCTGCTTGGTTTTCGGTTATCGCGATAAAATATATAGTATTCTGTTCGCTATTCCAGACTATAATCTATCTCTTAGCCAATTTTTATCCAGATCCATTCAGTAGTTTTTACGTGAAAGAGTAAAAAAATATCCAGACATAAATCCATATATGCTCACAAACTTTCACGTTTATAATATTAGTAGGATTGTCACATAATAATATTACGATGTACTTATATTTTTATTTTTATTAAGTTGATGTAAGTAAAATAAGTATAATCCTTACTAATATTATAAATGTGAAAGTTTGTAAGAAATGGATGGATGGATGTTTGTTACTCTTTCACGTAAAAACTACTGAACGGATCTGGATGAAATTTGGCACAGAGATAGATTATGGTCTGGAATAACACATAGGCTACTTTTTACAGCGATAACCGACATCCACGCGGGCGGAGTCGCGGGCAACAGCTAGTAATACATATAATAATCAATTAATTTCAAGTAAAATACAACTCTTATCAGTGTTAGTAACAATATTTTGCTTATCCTATGTTAGTATATTGCAATATATGATTATATCCTACACAATAAAATATTATTATTTAATTACTGCTTCAGAATACCGGCTGATATCGGTCTAACCTGTCCGCAATCATGCCCAGGATACTGTTGGAGCTGTCTCGAATCATAATACATATATTAACTACCTATCTCAGTATCGTCTTACTATAAATTATTTTATTCGCCCACTGTGTTACTATGGTGACTTTAAAATGTTGAAGTATTTTACGACCAAAAAGATAATCTTTGCAAAATCCTTTTGACTCTCTTAAGTTGCTTGCTAAGTAGCTGAGCTATTCTTTTATGGTAAAATTAGCATCTTATTCATTCATCCCACTGAGTCACTAAGTAGCAATTAATCTTGCGAATGAAAATAAAAGTACCACTACTGTATGAGACACCAGCAGTAGATACAATAACAGTATTTAAGATACTCATTGAAACAATTTATTTGAACCTTTACGAAGTTCATGGCCAGTAGATATTGAGAATCTTCATACGTGTTCTGATTTTAATTTACTAGTAAGAAAATCTACACGGTGGTCCATTTACCACTACGCGGCTTTGTGGGTTCGATCCACGGGACAAAAAAATTGTGTGATCCATAAAGTTTGCCACGAGTCTGAGTGTACTTGGTAGGGCACCAAGTACACTCAGACTCGGGACAAACATTTGTGGGTCACACAATTTTTTTCCCATATTTGTATATTATTATTTAAAAAAAACTCCCGCACTAGAGAACAAGCTCGCGCGGGACTTTACAAACATACAATTAACGGACACAAATTACACCCAGACTCAGATCAACTCTCTGTAGGTTACACAAAGTTTTGTCCTGTGTGGGTATCGAACTCACAACCTCGTGCACAGCAGGCGCATACTACGGCCACTGGACCACCAAGGCAGTCATAATATGTTTATTAAGTCCCCTGCGACACAGGGCGTGTTCCCTAGTGTGGCAGTTGTCTTAAAAAATGTAATAGATATAGGTATGTAATATGAATTTATGTACCAGTGGCCCGCTACGGCTACTCCCAGATTAACCCATTTAGAGATAAGGTTTCTTAAAAATGCTTTCTTCGTGCTCGTTTACGTCATATAAGGAACCTTTGTGAAAATTTTGAAGTTTGTAGTTGCAACGGTTTAAATTCTTCATTGATTAAGTCAGTCAGAACAACTTATTATCTATACTTTTATTATTAATATTATAAAGCTGAAGAGTTTGTTTGGTTGAACGCGCTAATCTCAGAAAGTACTGATTCGATTAGAAAAAAACTCTTTTTGTTGAATAGTGCATTTATCCAGGTAGGCTATAGGCTATATAACAGCACGCTACGATCAATAGGAGCGGAGCAGTAGTGAGATATGTTGCAAAAACGGAGAAAATATTCCAAATTACTACGCGGACGGCGACCCCTAGTATATGTATAGATTATAAATGATTTTGATTATATACATTTTAAGATAGGTTTAGGAAGGTGACACAAATATTGATCAGTTGATTAAATTATGTCATACGATGTGGTGAATACAAAATGAGATATACGTACGGTATTATCATCGTTATTTTTGCAAGAAGAATTCTAATGCTGGGTTCTTAGAATTTGAAACGGAACATAAGCTATTTACTTTTTAAATATCGATATTGGTGACCAGCCTTTTAGCGCCCGAATAATTAGAAGAATATATAGATATTAATAATAATAAATAGATATTCAAATGATGCTGTGTTTTTAACGTCCAGTTGTTTTGTTATGTGTTTGTGCATTAATTTAATTTTACTAGCTGTTGCCCGCAGCTCCGCCCGCGTGGATGTCGGTTATCGCTGTAAAAAGTAGCCTATGTGTTATTCCAAACCATAATCTATCTCTGTGCCAATTTCATCCAGATCCGCTCAATAGTTTTTACGTGAAAGAGTAACAATCATCCATCTATCCATCCATACTAACAAACTTTGGCATTTATAATATTAGTAGGATGACAATAGAGAAAACAATTTAAACAGATAGTGGAGCGGAATAAAGTCCGGAGTATCTTTTAATTTTTATATAATTGCTGGGCAAGACTGACTTTTTCAGACTAGCCCCTCTAGACAAGTAGCATAAACGTACAACATACCACTTGTCTAGAGGGGCTGGTAGCCTACGAGGTCTAGAAATCTTTCCGAAACACTCTAAAAGTTGTATTTTACTTACCTACCAAGCAGTAATATATGTATGTATAGGTGTCATGTAGACATTGTGAATACCAAGCTTATCAACTTATTTTTTTAAATTAATTTTGTTTAATGTTAATCCAAGATCGATATTATGTGGTTATGATGTCATCCAAACGTGTACAACTAATAAAATAAGTTGAAAATATCGTTTTACATAATTATCACTAAGATGTTTTTATCTATTGCCGAAACTGTGTGTAAAATTGGTTATGCCGTGACGTGACAGAGTAAGACAGAGTTCAAAGAGAGAAATCTAATCTTCGGTGTGAAATCACCCTAATAACTATAATATCAATAGGCATTAAAATAAGATTACTCAAAGGTCCATTACTTGAGATAATCTGCAGTAATGGTCAGGGATCAAAGCTCGTAGATCCGATAGCAGTTAGAACAGAAACATTCTGGAGTTGTGGCCACAACAGGCCTTTAACAAAGTAGACTGACGCTTTAGTGAAGGTTGCAGACAGGCAATGGTTGTGGGTGACTCAGAACCGCATGCTGTGAAAATCTTTGTGGAAAGCCCATGTCCCGCAGTGGCTGTCTTTCAGTAAGATATATAGGCATTAATAACTTGGATTTATTTTATTATTTCGCTCTAAGACGTTCTCACAATTGATAATCATTTTGCATTACCATATTCATGGACACGTATTAATCAGTTCCATTTCAAGTGAATAATAAATACCGTCACACAATGAAGAAAGAGCATTCAAAGACTATCAATATTATTGAATAGCTATAAATAATAACTACCAATAATAGCTGTTCTTAAAATTGACGACGTAAATGACTGATGAGGTTAATTGTATTGTCAATACAAATTGAGAGTTTGCTAATAGTATACAGTATTTCCTCTGAGGTTTGAAAAATTTTATTTGAATAGAGCTTAATTTTAAGAGAGGTAGGGCAACATACCAGCGAGCAAGCCCGACTCGGGAAGGACCTCCACCTTACAGAAGACCACAGCCAAATAACTACACACAGCGGTGTAGTTGTGTTCCTGTGTGTGAGTACAGGTCTCCAGCACTCATTTAGGGATGCGTTCTGAAATAAAAGTATTCCTATCCCTCCTATATTATATGTATGTAAAAAAATGGGTTGTTGGCAAGTGATACCTCCGGTATTGCAAGCGTCCATAGGCTACGGTAACTGCTTAACACCGGGCCAGACAGGCGGGCCGTATGCTTGTTTTCCACCCAAGTAGTATAAAAAAAAGAGCTTCGTCCTTAGGCCGCAACAAATATCACACTGCTAAGTCCGTATAAGATTTGTTGCGGAAAATATGTAGCACATAACAAGCTCTCATATATAAAGTAAATTACTTTATATAATAGTTACAATCATCTCAACCCATAAACGTCCCACTGCTGGGCACGGGTCTCCTCCATACCCACGGGATAGAATGGGGTGGTGACATTTGTATTCTTAATCCGTCACCACACGGAATAAACTGTAAGTGGTCACAGATCTCTGTCACAGAAAGCTAACTATCTTTGTTTAACTCATTGAGAATAACTGAGATGACATAAGATTTGAGTTGCGTAATTTGCAACATGTATTTGGCACATAAAGACAGATTTTCTAGATAAATAATATAAATCTTATAGATTAGAGACTACTTTATATACAGATAAGATTTAATTGCGCTCATCAATTTGTCTATGAAACGATTATGGCAATCCGCCATCTTCAGTCATTTGTCACAAGTGTAGGGTAATAAGGGATTTATTTTTATATATAATGATATATTTTTATATATAATAATTTTAACAATAAAAAAACCGACTTCAGTTATACCTACGGCAAGTTGCAGAATTTCAAAAACCTTACAAACGGCTAGATTACATTGTTTAATTATGATGTTCCGTTGCTTAGCTACCTTAGCAACCAATCCGTATAATACTTATTATTGAGAAGTTCAGGTGGCCATCTGTGTTCTTCTTCATCAGTTTTACTTCATCATATTATACTTTCTGAATGCAAATGTTTGATGTGTTGTTAAAAATATTGAAATTGCTATATGTGTGCCTATAATTTTGGCATATATAATTTTTGAGGAGTTCCCTCAATTCCTCATGGATCCCATCATCAGAACTTTCTTTTGATGAAAATGGGACCAAACTGGAAGTATGTCCTCTCAGACAAAAAAATATTTTTTCAATTCGGTCCATAAATGAGGGCATTAAAAAAACAAACATTAAAAAAAAATACGAATTGATAACCTCCTCTTTTTGAAGTTGATTAAAAATGAATGCCTATTTCCCTTTGTCACGGCATCACGCGTGAACGGCTGGACCGATTTAAATAATTCTTTTTTTGTTGTTTGTTATTGTCAGGAGAAGGTACTTATGTAAAAAAAAAGAAAGTAGCGCTGAAAATCTAACCCGGACGAAGTCGGGGCGGGCCGCTTGTATTTAATAGTTAAACATCGTGTAATGGCTTGATAACATAAAAGTTACAGTTAAGTGTATGAAAAGTCAATGTTTTCAAATAAAATTTTCAAAATGACGCTATTTGACGGAAAAATGTGCATATGAGTAATTACAAGATTGCTTATCTTAATTATGCAAACAGATATAAAAACACCTTCAGAAAATTAAGGCAAATATCAAGGCTGAATAAATAAAATATTATCTAAGCAAGGTAAAAGTGTACGATGGGAAATAGCACATTTATTACTTAAAAAAATATCGGTTACAGTATCATAATTTGTTCATGCACCTAAGTATTGTGTATTAATTTCCTAAACAGTAGGTACAGTTAGCTGAAAACATACATTATAAGATAATACTTTTACATTGATCTGAAAACTAAGGTTTTTTCATAATAACTTTTTGACTTTAGTATTCATTTACAAAGTAAACTACACCCCGCGAACTAATCACAACCATAGTATGTTATATCTGGGATTAGGAAGCAATTAAAATCATAAAATATTTTTCTTGCTAGTTCTCATAGCTTTACCATACCTAACAGCAAACTAGCCGATGGTAAATTGGCTGACATCATCTTTCTGGCCATTGGCAATGACATAACTTCTTAGTGGACCCAAAAGTTTTAATGGGATAAGAAAATGTTTCTTTAAAAAAGAATCAAACATGCCGTACCGTAAGATTCCAGAGGAATTTCTTACCACGTACGATAAGGTTGTGGAATGAGCTCCCTGCCGAGGTTTTCCCAAGAAACTATAGCATGGGGGTTCTTCAAGAAAGGAGTTATAAGGTTTTTAAAGGGTCGGCAACGCGTGAGTGACACCCCTGGTCTTGCAAACTTCCATAGGCTACGGTAACTGCTTACCATCAGGCGGGCCGTATGCTTGTTTGCCACCTTGGTAGTATAAAAAAAAAACACTGAATGAGCTCTGGAAAACTTACTTGCGCACAGGAACACCATGCATCTCCAACATGCTATATAGGTTTATAACTTTCAAAAGTGTTTCTTGGTAACCTAAATTAATTTTAAAGTTTGACTTTATTGCATTATCGTATAAATCTAAGCTTTAATATATAAAGCCTTACAAAAATCCACAATAAACAAAATGTTGCCAAACTAAATAAAAGGACGTTTGATCAACATTAGTGTGATGAAGCACTTGTTATTCATGCCGGCGCTAATTTACGACGCGACAATGACATCACGCCAATTATAATACACAATTACACACGTTTCACGACGTCAGAAGTCATTCAAACCGACGATGATTTTATTGAGAATATTCTCAGTAACAAACATGTATTAAAAGGAATTGAATTAATGTAATTAGAAGGCAGAGGTCTCTCTATTTATTTCAACCTCTCTATCTAGAGCTGCGAATGACCAGTCTTCCTGGAATAATTTAAAATTATTTTTAAATATTTTTGTTTATTTATATGATTTTTATGTAATTATTTATACGTCCGGTACGGTAGATAGCACTCAGATTAAGTAAAACTGGCTGTCGCTAAAATCAGCGCTTTTATGTTTTATGCATACTAGCATTATGCTGAGCGGTGGCCATTTTTTACATGCGAATGACGTACACCACACAAAATGTTATTGTTTTGTCTTCTATTCAAATGTTCTGTTAGTATGTTTTACGTCATTTGTGAATCAAATACATTGAATTTCTTTCTTTCTTTCTTTCATGTAATATTTATAGCATTATATTATAATATATATATTGATATATTATATTTCATGTAATTTGAAATTTGGAAATCCTAATTATCAGCGACAGTTTCTGCTGTTAAAGTAGCATACCTTTATTATTTATAGCTGCCGATGTTCTAGTTTCTCTTGTATCAAATTCGTCTCGGATTATAATGTAATTAGGTACAGTTTAGACACATCAATCTTCATTGTAGGCGGTCTGATCCGAGACTAAGAAAGTTGAGCTAGTGTTGAATTTTATCTAATCATTTATATTAAGTATCTTAATGTATGACTCGACTAATTCCCTTACCGAGTTCTATTTATTTATGTTATACATTTTTGTGTCATTGAAGATTCTACATATTTTTAAAATACCTTTATTTTGGTCTTAATTAAGTAAACGTTAGTATTTTATATCCTCGTCTTTATAGTAACCCATCCTAGATTCTCTGTTACATTCTAGTATTTCGTATATGTTTTAAATACTTCTGAAAACGAACTCAGTGTTTACAAAGTTTATGATCTTAATTTATATCGTGTTATACTACTAAACTACTTCTACTAAACTTCACATCCATTTCGCATATTATGCCTCTCAAGATTTAAGTGGTATAGATTACATTCCATTGCAATGTTCTGCTCTAAACCTGGCAAGTTATCTTATCTGGCACTTTTATAATGTATTAGCGCAACGATAAATGTTGCACTTGTTATCTAATTGATTTGAACTTGTTCATACATTTTTTGCTGTCAGGAAGTTCGTTCGAAACATGTTTTTACGTGAGATTGGCTGTATAAACGAAACCTATTAGTTGGTAAGGAAAACATAACTAAAACGTGATTAAAAAGGCGTAATACGTCATTTAATTCGCCTATTGCCAGATTCGTTGACTGGACAGGCTGAGAATTGAAAACCAACAGATACATAGCATAGAATATTTAAAAAATAATGGTAAATATAGTATATGCTACAAATTGTAAAGCATAGGTTAGAAAATGAGCAAGTGATGCATTTGGAATTGTAAGCGGCGCGGTCGTAATCTACAGTAAGTAACCAGACGAATCGTATTTAAGGACACGTTTATTTGCCCTTTTTAAAAGTACTTATACAAGGTTCTTTTCATCGTCATCGGGCAGTCCACTGCTGGATATAGGTCCTTCCAAGTGCACGCTACTAAGAACGATCGTCAGCTTCTAGCATTCAGCTGCTCCCAGCCACTTTGCTTTAATTTATTTAAATAGTACTTAGTGCATAGTTAAAATTAGGAATGTAGATCGTAATGATTATATGAGGCGTGAAACTACAGATGAACTCATACGTTTGAAGGACACAGACATCTCATTAACTTGAGTGTATCAGTACATACATTGTTGTGTAATGACGAAATACTAAACCAAACAAAACTATATGATGATGTGTTTATCTGTATATAGTATTTATTAAAGTTATGAGGTCGTACCATGTAATCGTGACGTTATCTAGTTCTTGTTTTTCAATAGAAAACTCCTGCAAGGGAACAAACATACAAAATATATGGACAAAAATTAAGCCCAGACTTGGAGCAACCATTTGTACTCGTAGATCGCACAATTTTTGGTCCCTTGTCAGGATTGAACTCACAACGCGCCGCACAATGGTAAATGAAGAGGTAACCACTTAAGCTACGGAAACAACCTTGCAGTCAAGTAATTTCAGTATTAACATATTCAATAACTGAACTTTGGTAAAATAGAATAAAGAATTTATTATCCCTTATGATGATTCGTTGTATAACAAAAAGATGTTGTAAGCGTGAGAAAAAATCATTTTCTCAGATTATTTCATCTTTGTTACATAGCAAGGAAAATATTGACCGTTTTAAATTTTTTGTAGGTCTCGAAGGTAAATGAATTCTCATAATTAGTACTAAGCTGTCATTTTTTTACTAAGGCCTGTCTGTTGATGAGCAATTACCCTAGGCTATCATCATCATCATCATCTCAGCCTGATGACGTCAACTGTTGAATTTAGGCCTCGCTCATATGCCTCCACATTGCCCGATCCTGAGCTGCCTGCATCCAGTGCTTTCCTGCAGCTCTGATGATATCATCTGTCCACCTAGTGGGAGGTTATCCTACCCTAGGCTACGGACAATACCTGGGACATTACTTGTGTGTCGTTGACCCTGCATCTTGTAACACTAACGTTTTGTATATTAGGTTCCTAGGTAAAGACTTTGTACTGGAAAACAAATTTACCACTGTGTGTAGTTATTCATCAGTGTTCGTCTGTAAGATGGAAGTCCTTTCTCAGTCTACTCTAATCCACATTTTTACTCAGATTGGAGGCGGTGGAACATGGTCATGGGACCAATTATATGCTTGCGTGATTTACATTGCTTAAAACAATTAATGCTTTTCAATTAAACTTACACGATCTTAATAAAACACGAACAGTCTTAAATTAATTCGATTAACTTAATTGAACTTAATACTGATGGCTGTTTCAATCAACTTTTATCTATAGCTTTTAAGTTCTTGAATGTACTGAGTTAATCAAAACTCAATTCCTTTTACTGCTTATTTGATGGGCTTTTTCCACTTGCGCTGTTGATTGTCCTTTGGAATAGAAAGAGAGAGATTGGGTATAGATAGTTTCCTATATTAAATTAACCTTACGTGCCTGCAATAAGGATATAATGATTTAAAGAATTACATATTTTATATTAAGCACATAGCCCAACTAACTCTGTTCTCTTTTCACGACGCGGAGTCAAGGCAGACATCTAGTGATTTATATTTCCATTAAATGTTTCAGTAATTGTAAATAAACCTTCTACGTATATTCGACTTTGTTATCAGATCAGATATATTTTTTAGTGTTTACATTTGAAAGATTCTTTGGATAACGATTTACCTTGAAATTTAATGGCCCACAGATTTTCAAGACACAGTCAAGCTCATTTATTTAAATCAAATGCATGATATCTTATTACGAACGCAAAAAAGGCAGTTTTTTTCTTCAGCCAATTTGCCGAATAAGCTAGGGGCACGAGGAGATTTATCAAGAAAAATAAAAAAACAATGAAATATAGCCGTTTAACAAAATACATAATCGTAACCTATATTCTTACCATTTCAAGTAAATCATTTAGAATAAGTAATAGTTACGAGCGCCGGCGCATCGCAGGTGTGATTCGATTCACCGTTCTAGATTAGGTTCGCTATGAATCATTATTGAAATCGGACATAGAAATAGCTTTGCTATATCCATGCTTCAGGTATTTTTAACGTTTGTAATTTTGTTTAGTATCTTTAAATGTTATATGCTTTCCTTAACTACTCTACAAATTAATTGGGAATTATACACTAATCAATCGACCTGGTTCAGTCCACATAATTATAAATATACTAATGGTCAGCCCTGACCTATTGTTAAGGTATTTATTTATGAAACATCGGTTTTAAATATCAATTCAAGTCTCTACAACTATAAAGTTGTATTTTCTCTGATGCCCTCATTTTTATTCTTATACTTGCGATAACCTGAGACATCCATTTGATGTTATTTATCATATAATAACAATTCCATAACCCGTGCTCTTACATCCTCAACCCACGCAGTTTGCATGCACATAAATTTCGCGTATTTTTGCTCTTATTTCAGTAAGCTGACGTAGGCTTGACCTTCAAGTTTTATGCTCACGGTTATCGGTATGCCACAAGGCATGATTATGGTGCCTGCGTAGTAAAGGCATAAAGTAATTTAAAATGTTTGATGTTTGTAATTTCTGACAATCTAATTAAAGTAATGGTGTTAAATCTCGTTCAGGCGGATGTTTAGATACCGTTTCAGTATTATACTTATAATTCTAAAAAAATATAATATTTCCTGTTTTGAGAAACGATGGCTGGATTAATTCACAGTGAATAAGCTAGGCCAGTAAATTATTCTCTGATCCCATAGCCTAAATTTATCAGATGCCATTGCAACTTCCAATTACTTATGATTATAAAGTATAAACACTCAGAGAGAGAGATGAATCACCTATAACCTTTCGTTCAAAACAAAATTTCCTAAAGCATTTTCTGTGTACATGTAGACATTGTACACATTGTTGTGTTTCATCGTTATCCGAACAGTCACCGTTTCAGAATTATGACCTATTCAAAATAAGCGCTCCTAAACGATCTCTATTACTGGTACGATCACCACAGCATTGGCAACAGCATCTAATGTCCCATTTCATGCTGCGAGATGGCCACCGCTGACAATGGAGCGTATCGCGTAACATACAACCGCAACTATCGGTGCATTGGCTCTGCTCACGGCTGTAAACTTGACCACGTGATGTGGTGTCGTTAGGGTTGACAGATTATAATTTTGATAATATATTATAATTATCCTTACCCTTATTCAAAAAACACGAGTTTAATATAATGACTCGTAATGCACCTTAGTTCTAAAAACAAGAGCAAATCCAAAATCTTGAAAGTCCAAGGATATTATTTTTGTACAGTGCAGTCTGTTCATCAGCTTGTGGTTGGCTAAAAAATAGCATCGTCATCTTTAAATCGATTTCTACTGAGCAGTCGATATTTTAATCTTATGTTTTCAATTGATGACCCTATTTTATATTACACGATAAATGTTACATTCACGTTATTATAATTATTACAAGATGTATGTAATTTAGTTTTATCTCAATCGTATATCTATAGTTTTTCAAGAAAAAATTGTTTAACATGTTTATCGATTATTTTAGCGATAATTTAGCGTTACAGTAATATAAAACTTGTAAAGATGTATCAATAGTTGTCATGGCAGTCTTGGTTTGAAGAAGTTTGCCGAAAATTGAAGGGCACCATGCAAGCAAGCAAGCTCGACTGGGGTAGAACAAAGGTTTTACCTAAGGTGAAGACCTTACTGAAAACCACAGCAAAAGATGTACACACAGTGTGCTCATGTGCAGCAGGAAAAATAGAGCAAAGTAATCGCGATAAAAAAATAACTTATGCGCTATTCCAGACTATAATCTATCTCTATGCCAAATTTTATCCAGTTCCGTTCAGAAGTTTTTAAGTGATAATAATAAGTAAGTAAGAGTAACAAACATCCATCCATACATCTTTACAAACTGTCACATTTATAATATTAGTAGAATTTGTACCTGCATTCTCAGCATACCGCCATTATTACTCATAACTTATTGTTATTGATTGTTGTCTGAAGTAAGACAATGCTTCTAAACTGATTTGACTGCTCTGTGTTTATTGTTCTTTACTGCTAAATAGTAATTGTTAAATTTTATATTGCTTACGTCATTCGATGATTCGATTCAGTCTAAACTATCAACAAGATATGAAAAAATCTTTTACAATTGATAGCCTAATTCTTGAAGTTAGGCTATCAACAGCACGCTATAATCCATAGAGAGCTTGATTGCTGTAACAAAAACGTGACACGTGACGAATAAAAAAAAATAGACAACTGCCTCACCTCCTCACTCTCCTCACCTCACCTCGGGACAACCATTATCATATGGAGCACATCCCATATGGGGATCTAACCCAGAACTCGCCGCGCTACCTAAAGGGCGAAGTAACTACTTAAGGTGATACATTGAAAATAATAAGGATATTATAATAAGTGTAATTCGCTAAGCATTTAAAATATGAAGTTAAAACTTTAGCATACATTTTTTGATTCTATGATCTACCATATGGTAAGAGGAAAACGTGATTGGAAGAAATATCCTCGATAGAAAACAGCTGCGAAGTCCATTCTATTTTTTTCCCTTTTTCTGTATTATGTAATAAAACTTAAGATTTATTCAACGGGGTTTACTTTAAAACATAGAGGACAATCGTATCAAAGTTTTGCAAAGATTTTTTTTTTTGATTTGATAATGTATTTTAGTAAAAAGTAGAATAAATAAAATAATTTTAATAATAAGAAAAAATAAAAGTATTATAGATTTTCGTTTCACTTTTTTTATCATATTGTCATTTCATAGAATATTCAATACACGGAATGTTTACTCTAAACAAATTCAACTCAAAATTTTTGTTAAAATTACTTTTTATTTTTCGATATTCTCATAGACAATCAAATTAAATATTCTTTATCCTCATATTGTTTAATTTTCTATAAACGTTATTACCGAGAAAACGAGTTTACGATCTTTTTTTAAATACAAAGAGTATTTAAAAAAAGATAGAGAGATAAAGGGTTGCAAATTTCACTTCAGTCAAATATTTTACAGGTAAAGTATAATTTTGAATTAAAATAATAATGTTATATTTAAATAATAATGTTAAGTATATATTCTCAGGCTGCGGTAAGTTTTTTTTATTTATGTAAAATTGTTTCTAGCAGGTCGCAGTTTTAACCTAACCTACTTGCTATTGACATTTCTGGTATTAACAAAATTCTATGAATTTTCTGTCTGCGAATGATGGGAACGCCGTTTTTTTATAATGAAGGGAACGCCCTTCATTCACAGACAGAAATTTCATCGAATTTTGTTTCGCAGAAAATGTTTCATATAATATTTAAGCTACAGGGCCCAAATATTAAATGAAACATTTTCTGCGAAACAGTATTTATATTTCGAATATTATTGTTTCAATGAACTTTAAAATGTCCATATTTCGAATATAATGGTTTCAATGGACAATTGACTTCAATTAAACATATTCGACATTGCAGAAACTTAATGAATTTAAAAATATTTGTTTTTATTTAACAAAATAATCAAACAGTAGAATTTTTAACGCATGCTGTTTGATCGGTATATTTTTCCATGGTATTTTATTTCAATAAATATGTAGAAATAGATACATTACGTATATATACATAGATTTTATTAATAATTAACATTCTATAAAATTTCTGTCTTCAAATGAAGGAACACCATATTCAGTCAGAATAATTAAGCAGTATAATTGGAAATATTAGATTAAAACACCTAAATTAATTTGCTAACTGTAAAATACGTTAGACTAAGTTAGAAATAGCTACTAGAAAATTAGGTTAGGTTGCAAACTGCGACTCCGTCAGATACGACTTGTTACCAGAAAAGAAAATAGTTGGTTAGGTTATAACTGCGGAGCCGTCAGAAACAATTGTTACAAGAAAATTAAAAAGAAATCACCTCAGCCTGAGTAATTTTAAGAAAGATAGGGCACCATACTAGCGAGCAAGACCAACTGGCGAAGGACCTCCACCTTACATAAGACCACAGCCAAATAACTACACACAGCGGTGTAGTTGTGTTCCTGTGTGTGAGTACAGGTATTCAGCGCTCATATTGTGTTTTAAATAAACGTATATGGGTTGGCAACACGCAAGTGATACCTCTGGTATTGCAAGCGTCCATAGGCTACGGTACCTGCTTAACATCAGGCGAGCTGTATACTTGTTTGCCAACCAAGTATTATAATATATATATATATATATATTAACTAGCGGACCTGGCAGACGTCGTCCTACCCGGACATTTTCCGGGTAGGATGACGTCTGCCAGGTCTGATATACCGACAGCAGCGCCACCGGGTCCAATTGTGAATCTGAACCATCCGTGACCCTACAAAATTTCATTAAAATCGATCCTGCCGTTTAGGAGTTCAGCGGTCATAGACACATACAGAAGAATTATAGATATTTATTTATTTACTTATAGTTGATTAAACACAATAACACAATCGTAGTTATATTATATAATAGTTATTACCAAGAAAAATATTTTATCGAGTGATATTTTCTGAACTTTTTAATTAAATATATATATTTATAAATATGTATCTATGTATTTTGCCAATGGTAAACATTTAATTTTATAATTAATTGTTCTATTTTTGTCTACTCCATGCCTCCTGTGCTAAAATTCCTAAAAACTCAATAAAATATTTCTAATCACTTATTTGACAACGTCACACGTACGAAGGCGACGCGTAGCGGCCAGCCGTGGAAGCTAAGCCACGCCCACAAAACCACAATTTATTTTCGAGGTATCGCCTTAAGCCACTGAACTTACCGTGCAGTCGTTTTATTATAAGCACATTGGCGTTCCGTGCCAGTATTATTGCGTTCAATATGCATAAAGGCTCCACTAGGGTAGGTTTAAATTGGAATTTTCTGTCAGGAAATGCTCAGTCTCGGGACGGAAATTGTGTCCAGTAGGGTTGCCTCGTATATTTCAGTCTCTGTCTATTACCTACCTATTCACGACTAAATGGCTCATTAAATCGTTATGAAATTTGGCAAGGAGATATATAGTATCCTGGGAAAGGACAAAGGGTAGTTTTAATTTCGATAACTTTTTTTTTCAGGGCCAGCCCTAAGCAGTTAGCGTAGTTAACTATATTTAAAGTCAGACACCCATATTTAAGGGGCCATATTTTGATCATACAAATGCTCAATTTAGCTTAGCGGCATTTTCAACTAGATGGCTTTTTTTATTATTACTCTTCTAATAAAAAAAAAATAATAGGTCACCAGCGCTCATTTAGGGATGCGTTTTGAAAGAAACGTATTCCTATCCCAGGGATTCTCCCGTTTTTAAGCCATGATGTAAAAGAATCCGTTGGCAACACGCAAGTGATACCTCTGGTATTGCAAGCGTCCACAGGCTACTAGGGCCGTGCTTGTTTGTCAACTAAATAGGGTACTTCGGTATTTTAATAGTATATAGTATTAAAATACCGAAGTACCCTATTTAGTTATATAGTATTGTATGAATTCTACATATAATAGAACAGACCGTAATAGTGTAGGTTGTGTTAATGAAATGATATCATTCGTTCGTGATTAACCAACTAGCGGTTATCAGTGCGACCTCCGTATCGAGAACGAAAATAAAGGTGATCTGTGTTGCGAAAAAATCTACGTATATTCTTGTTTATTTATAGATATGTCGTACTGATCTGAATTTATTATGTCGTTTTTATAGTGCATATTATAAATTGTAATATAACATTATACTTTTTTATACTACTACTTGTCCGCGTGGTGACGGATTAGGAATACAAATGTCATCACCCCATTCCATCCCGTGGGTGTCGTAAGAGTTGACTGAGGGAGTAAGCCAGGCAGACAATATCCACTGCAAGAGAGGGAAAACTCGAAATAAAACCCTTTACCAACCCGTCTGACCAGCGTGGTATAGTAGGCTAATAACCCTCCAAATTAATGGAGGAGACCCGTGCCCAGCAGTGGGAAGTTTATGGGTTGAGATACATACTACTATTAGCGGACCTGGCAGACGTCGTCCTACCCGGAAAAGCTGATATACCGACAGCAGCGCCACCTACCAAGTCCAATTGTGATTGAAACCATGCCAGGCCCTACCCGAACACACACACAAAATTTCATTAAAATCGGTCCAGCCGTTTCGGAGGACCTCGATTGAAGTACCAACGTTGGCATTTTAAATCCAGCCTAATTATTTATAGGTAATACGCGCACTCTTCCCACGCACGCCCTGTGCCTCCCTTTGCACCATAAGATTTTCATAGCTCTATTTGATTTGGTTATATATATTGGGGGATGATTGTAGCAAAATTGTTATATTCTTGTCTCTCAATTATAATTAAAGAGTGTGTACATTTTCGAGTTAATCGTCCTAGAAAATTAAAAATTTCGTAGAAAATGCAACCCATTTCAACCTCTTAAGTATGGAATTTCGAAAAAAACCCTTTCTTAATAAATACCTACGCTTTATAAAGAACACACTCTCCAATTTTCATGTATCTAGAACCAGCAGTTTAGGCTGTGGGTTGAATGAATACCAGTCAGTCAATCTGCAATAGTGTGTCTGCCCTTTGCACAAATCACATCTGTGAAACTCAGCCTTACACTTGACTTAGGTATATTACTTTGAGCTAGTTCTATACTACTTAGCCTTTAGTGTGTAGGCAGTAAAATGTTAAATTTAATGTTTTAGTTGTGAGAGTGTGGTGCAGTTTCTAGTTATTTCAATAGCTAATGTTAATGTTTCGCTGTCAGCTTGTTTTATGTGCAATATATCTTCTAGTCTAGAGTCTGTCTGAATAGAAACCAAATAAGGCTAGGCTTGTCTTGTTTAAGTCTAGAAGCTTGACTGATTGGAATTCGTCGCGGGAGGTCGAGTTTCTATACTATTATAAATCTTTTATACATCTAGAATGTAACATCGAAGTTATACTTACTGAATTCTTCTATACTTATATTATAAATGCAAACGTGTGTTTGTCGCTATTTCACGACTAAACGGCTGAACGGATTACTTACTTTACTTTTACTTTTTCACGCAATAACTACCCAACTAATCTGGATGAAATTTGACATAAAGGTAGATTATAGTGTGGAATAACATATAGGCTATTTTTTTAGCGATAACCGATATCCTAGCGGACGGAGCCGCGGGCAACAGCTAGTATGCATGTAATTTAAATGATCTTATCTAGGATAACAACAATTGATTTAACCAAACCCCAGCAATAACAAAGTATAATGAGACACACCGAACTCGTCTAGTATGTCTCAATGTGAACAGGTTTTTATGGTGTTCATGGACCATGAACTGCTACCTGTCAAAGGATACAAGCAACTAATAGTTCACTGGAAACATGCCACTCCTTTATGTCTGGTGAATGGTGAAGTCAGTCGTTAGAAGATATTCAGATATATGTACATAACGTAGGAAAACTTCACGTTTGGTTCTGTGGCTTAAGACCCCTCTCTCAAAAATGATGAAAAAGAGGTGTTATTGAACCATTTTTTGTTGGCATTTATAGACAAATGACTGAAAAAAAAATACAGTATTAATCTACAAGATGTGTTTCTTAATATGGTTTTGTCATAAATTATATTATTAATATTATAATTGAGATGTAAACACATTATGACTTCAATTTTGATAAAATACGAAAAAAAAACAATATTTGAAGAAAACATACACCTATAATTTGGTAATGTTATATTTAGAATAAGTTTAAATTTTAATTTATTAAACATTAAAAAGACGTTCATTCAAATAGTACATCTGTTTGTATCCCCGCACTCGCCTAGAGAATTAGTTCGTGCTTGCTTCGCACAAATGCTCAAGGTCGTTGGCGATATCGCAAGCCTTAAGTGGTTACCTAGCTATTTACCACTGCGAGGCATGTAGTAGGTTCGATCCCTACACGGGACGAAAAATTGTGTGAGCCCTAAATTGTAGTTGCGGGAGTTGTCTTTGAAATTATTTTTTTTTAATTGAATGGACTGTTTATAACAAAATGTGAAAGAATACTCCATACATGTGCTTGATACATTATTTATAAAATTCCAAGTACGTCAGAAGCTAGAAACAGTATCAAAACACTATAAATAATTAAACATTCAATATGAACCCCATTTCGGTCGTATCGACTACCTGACTCACTTTGATAACATAATTTTATAGGTTCATGAAACAGTGTAATTTGTAGCTTGATGTGTTTTGTACCATATTAGTCATTTTTTTGAAGTGAAAACTTATTTTAGCACGGTACGCATATTTTTAGATGAGATAAAATCTCTGGATTCGCGACACCGTGCACCGTTACGAGACGCAGCTTGACATTTACCCGAAAAATCTTTTTTCGACTGTCACGTTATTAAAGCAAAGAGGCGATATATTATGCATGTACATATAGCAGACCACGAACGCGTCTAGATAAATAAAAAAAAGTTTAAATCTATAAAATTTACAACTGTTTTGGCTAGTGTTGTCACTTCTGTGGAGGTCCCGGAGTGCAATTTTTTTAACTTACATATACAGAGACTATGGTACGCCAATTGCTTCGATTTAAAGATACTTCCTTTGCCTCTACATTTCATCAACCTCTTCATGCATGAACGTCTATTTTAGGTACTTTTAACTAGGCCCTTTTTTAAATTTTAAACTTCATCATCTCAACCCATAAACGTCCCACTGCTGGGCAAGGGTCTCCTCTATTCAAAGAGGGATATTAGCCTACTATACCACGCTGGCCAGACGGGTTGGTATGGGGTTTTTTTCAAGTTTTCCCTCTCTTACAGAGGATATTGTCTGCCTGACTTACTCCCTTAGTCGACTCTTACGACACCTTCGGGATGGAAAGGGGTGGTGACATTTGTATTCTTAATCGGTCACCTCACGGACTAATTTTAAACTTACCTAAGTATATTGTGAGAGCGGTGGTAACCGAGTAGGTAAGTGACCGATTAGACAAGCAAGAGGTGTGAGTTCGATCCCGGGTGGCAGTAGCAATACAAATTTCACTTTGTACAGCTTATAATTATGTAGGTACTAATCAAAAGTATGTATTAAACGTCCCACTACTGGGCATGGGTCTCCTCTATACGCTTAGTATTAATTTTAAGTCTTTACATTTAGTTCAGTGAATTCATTGAACCGCGTGGGTGTAGCTATAACGAATATATTATGTATATCTATATTGCCATGGAAACAATAAACATACATACATTAACATATTATTATTATGTTTATAAATAAAATGGTTTTCTGCTGCATTTATACATGGTGCGATAAGCCGTGGAGTTGAGCAATCTGCACTTTGTAAACAATTAATATAGGTTTATGTTATACTAGCTATTGCCCGCGGCTCCGCCCGCGTGGATGTGTAAAAAGTTTGTAAGTATGGAAAGATGGATGGATGAATGGATGTTTGTTACTCTTCCACGTAAAAAACTACTGAACGGATCTGGAAGAAATTTGGCACAAAGATAGATTATGGTCTGAAATAACACATAGGCTACTTTTTATAGCGATAACCGACATCCACGCGGGCGGAGCCGCGGGCAACAGCTAGTTCATTCATAAAAATCACATTGTGATTAATAAGATTGTTTGTTTTGTATCTAATCACAAATTGTATGCTGTCTGTTGTATTCTGACAACAATGCCAATAAATAACCAAACACTGAAGAAAAACATCAATAAAAAATTAAATACTCTTATTTATACTACTTTGGGTGCAAACAAGCATACGGCTTGCTGTTGTTAAGCAGTTACCGAAGCCTATGGACGCTTGCAATACCAGAGTTATCATTCGCGTGTCGCCAACCCATTATTTTACTACAGGGCTTTAGGATGGGAGTGTCCCTGGGATAGGAATACGCTTCTTTCAAAACGCATCTCTAAATGAGCGCTGAAGACCTTTACTCACACACAGAAACACAACTACATCACTGTGTGTAGTTATTTGGCTGTGGTTTTCCAGGTGGAGGTCCTTCCCGAGTCGGGCTTGCTCGCTAGTATGGTGCCCTACCTCTCCTATTAAATTTTATGCCATAATAGCTGTTGCCCGCGGCTCCGCCCGCGTGGATGTCGGTTATCGCTGTAAAAAGTAGCCTATGTGTTATTCCAGACCATAATCTATCTCTGTGCCAAATTTCATCCAGATCCCTTTTGTAGTTTTTACGTAAAAGAGTAACAAACATCCATCCATCCATCCATACTTACAAACTTTCGCGTTTGTAAAATTTGTAAGATAAAATCAAATAGGTACCTATATAGTAGAGTCGTACGCATATAATTGCATAGAGCCCATGACCTTGTATGCCGAGGTTGGCCACGTTTTAATGGTTATTGTAACCATTATACAACAACCAGACATGCGTGGGAGTTGATCTATACAAGATAAAATGAGTTTTATGTGTCTGCGATTCATGTTAGGTTTTGTTGCCCTTTATTTTTTAACAAAGGAGTGTAATTTAAGGACTGGCTTGTTGGAGAATTTACGATATTAACCTTGGATTAAAATCTTAGAAGCAGAGTGTAAATTTGCCATTTGAATACAGAAAGAGTTTAGGTAGAGGTTAATTTTAATTCGGACTGCCTCGGTGGTCCAGTGGCCGCAGTATGCTCCTGCTGTGCACGAGGTTGTGGATTCGATTCCCACACAAGACAAAACTTTGTGTGACCCACAAAGAATTGTTTTGAGTCTGGGTGTAATTTGTGTTCGTTAATTGTATGTTTGTAAAGTCCCCCGCGACACAGAGCTTGTTGTGTGCGGGAGTAGTCTTTAAAAAAAATTGACTCCCAAACTGAATTTCGATATATCGTTCTACGACAAGATTTTACTTCGACAACATGGAACTCCGACACGTCTTCATTTCGACAATACTTTATTCGAAAAAAATACTGTAATAAGAAGAATGTTGTCGAACTCGCATTGTTTTTTCGAAGTACAGTAGTAATTAAGATATTTCGAACTAAAGTATTGTCGAAATGAAGACGTGTCGGAGTTCCATGTTGTCGAAGCAAAACCGTCGTAGAACGATTTGTCGAAATTCAGTTTGGGAGTCGTAATCATTATTGGAATGGATTGGATGGATACTCTTTCACGTAAAAACTACTGAACGGATCTGGATGAAATTTGGCACAGAGATAGACTATGGTCTAGAATAACACATAGGCTACTTTTTACAGTGATAACCGACATCCACGCGGGCGAAGCCGCGGGCAACAGCTAGTATTTAATAATTGTCTAGCTGCTATAGTACAGGCTCTGCCTTGTTTGGGATCATATGGAGGTGTGTAAGTTGCCGCAAGATATTATTATTACTTGTATTTTGTAGTTTATTTATTATTAAATGTGACGAAAATAAACATAGCATCATCGATATGAATATCCTTTGAAAACTGGTTTTTGTAATTCAGGTTTCACCAGTATGTGGGTAGAGTGAAGTACCCACATAATATTATACAAGATAGTGTATGAAATTACCATAAAAATTACATAGTTGCTTGATTTTTATTCAGCTTTTATAGACCTACAGTTGTACCTGATTTTTATTAGTTTTAAAAAGTACAGGGCTTATTCCCCATTATTAGATTAATGGTGACTAGCTGTTGCCCGCGGCTCCGCCCACGTAGATGTCGGTAATCGCTGTAAAAATCGATATAGCCAATGTGTTATTCCAGACCATAATCTATCTCTGTGCCAAAATTTCATACAGATCCGTTCAGTAGCTTTTACGTGAAAGAGTAACAAACATCCAACCATCCATCTATCCAACCATCCATCTATCCATCCATCCATACTTACAAACTTTCACGTTTATAATATTAGTAGGATTCTCACACAGGGAACTTGCCAAGTTTAAAATTATGCACATAAAAAAGCCTTTGAGTATAGTATTTAAAATCAATGACACATATCAATCTTCCTTTTTAGGTGTAGTTGTGTCCCTGTGACTCAGCGCTCATTTTGAACGAAACATTTTCCTATCCCAAGGATACTCCATCCTAAAGCTCTGGTCTAAAAGAATAGATCGGCAACACATAAGTGATACCTCTGGTATTGCAAGCGTCCATAGGCTACGATCAGGGCCCTAATTCTGCTAATTGACGGGTGGCTCAATTGAATCTGAATAATTATTAGCATTTTTGGTGTTGCATTATTTGTATTCTGCTTAATAATCTAAGACCAATGGTTTTCCAATTATTGGTCTTACATTTATTAGCAGAATACCAAAAAATGCTACTGAGATTCAATTGAAAATCTATTCAGATTCAATTGAGCGATGGCTCAATTGAATCTGAAGTAAATTAGCAGAATGGGGCCTAGGTGGGCCGTATGCTTGTTTGCCACACAAGTAGTTGATTTGTCAATACAAAAATCACAGATTTACATGGATAATCTTGATTTGTGAACGTAAATCAAGGCTTTGTGTATCGGTATATAGCGGAAGACCTATTTGATTACTAAGAAATACAATACCCACGTTTAGTTTTGTTACTGCTACAATTAGTGACAGTCGTAAAATGAAGGTTGTTCAGTCATTTGAACGTAATTGAATAGTTTCCAAATGCGTTTTATTTATGTGTATTGTTTTAAACCAGGATTTTTTTATTTGCTAAAAAACACGGTTAAAATGGTGTTACATAGAATGAGAAGCACAGCATGTCTCACCACATGAATGGCGTGCAAAATTATGAACAATATCATTTATATTCAAATTACATAATGTCTTATCCTTACAAATATTATAAATGTAAAAATTTCTGAGTATAGATGGATGTATGGATTGATGTTTGTTTCTCTTTCACGTAAAATCTTCTGAACGGATCTGGACGAAATTTGGCACAGAGATAGATTATGGTCTGGAATAACACATAGGCTACGTTTTACAGCGATAACCGACATCCACGCGGGCGGAGCCGCGGGCAACAGCTAGTATACCTATAATTACCTATTTTAGTTCTATTGGTTTACTAAAACGGTGTGTATACAATATTGCTCTTGTCTGAGTTTTTTGTAGGTCATATAGAGCACAAATGAGTGCGTAAACACTGCTGTTCTCTGCGGCGGAGGACTTTAACATGCTCTCTTCAGCACGGGAATGTAACATCCTAAACTTCCTGACACTGTGCTGCTATTAAAAATTTCCTAACAAAAAGTCCAATAACACGTTGCCTGACCTAGGAATCGAACCTAACGATCGGTCGCAACGTTTGTATCAAACTTGACTTGCCTCTTGGTCTAGGGGTTTATAATTCTGGCTGCTACGCCAAAGGTCGTGGGTTCGATTACTACACGGGACAATACTTTGTGTGACCCACAAAGATTTGTTCCGAATCTGGGTTTATTTGTGTCCGTAAATTGTATGTTTGTAAAATCCCCCGCGACACAGGGTAAAAAGAAAAATGAAATAAACTGACTATCACATTTATTTATTTTACTCTTTGATACATTTTGGTAGAAAATTGCACGTGCAGTTTCATATACCCTGTGCTTTACATATGTACATTTAGGCTCATTCCATTTCACTCTCACTTGTAGTTTTTCTCTGTCATACTGAGGTGACCTCAGCGGCGGCGCTTGCGCAACCAGCCGGTCGAACGATGCGATGATCTAATGACACATTATTATAGTATTTTTTTTGCAATACTCTGTCCTTGATTATAACTTGTTTATTTGACGGTTATGTTGAATAGGTATCTGTTTTTAAAGATTTTGTGGTTTATATATACCTACCTAATTTTAAAATTTATTTTACAAAATTGATTTTAAGAGAGTTAGGGTACCAAAAAATAAGTAGGTCTAATAGTAGTAGTCTATACTCTAGCCTCTGCATGCGTCCATAGACTGAAAAAAAAACTGTTTTCAAAGTGTCTGTAGATAAAATAACCTTAATTATTATTAATTAAATTAATTTAATAATATCTTATAAATGTAAGGTAATAATTACTATTTATATTAAAAGACCATTTGTGGAGTAGGTATTGACATCTTTGGGTTCATACATATTCAATACCATTATGTAAAAATAATATTGATTTATTTGAATTCTGAACTAAAGTACATATTTGAAATATATTCAAATAAAAATATTTTTTATTTTTATTGAGAGGGTTTTCACAGAAATAATGATCACAAATATCAAACCCAGAAACGACGTCACATAGTTTGTTGTAGGTACAGGAAAGAATTTCATTTCACAGCAGGCGCATACTGCGGCCACTGGACCACCCAGGCAGTCAAAAAGTTTGAAAGGAACGTATCCCTATTATTAAAGCCCTGATGTAAAAAATTATACCTTTACTATTGCAAGCGTCCATAGGCTACGGTTACTGCTTAACACTAGTCCGTATGCTTGTTTGTCACCTAAGTAGTAGAAAAAAAGGTTTTTAAGTTGTGTAAGTGAAAAATGTTAACACAACAGGTCCTCTACAGTGCAAACCATTAGATATCCACGACACGTCTTGCCTTTTTTTACACATTCTACCAACAAGTTAAACTAGATTTAGATCAGCACTAACATATAAGAGACGGCTTTTATAAACTTCTAACTAATCGTATTTGGCATCGATATTAATGCATAAGTCTACTTACATACAAAATATACCCGATAATCGAATATATAACTTATCTTTGTTGAAATAAAGTTGGCTTTAGTATGGTATTATATTACGGACCTTAAAAGTCCAGACACTCTGCGGCAGGAATTCAAAATGGAAGATAAAAGTGGAATGTGGTGGTATCTTTGTGAGCGTAATTGTTGTTTATGTATGCGGCATAGGGCGAGCATTCGCGTGCATTCATCATTCGGCAACGAACATTTTGACTGACTAAATTTACTGACTAATTTTTTGTTTAGAAAGGTGGGGTTGGTTCTATAGTAATTGTATTTTGAAAATTGTGTTTTTACTACGTTTCATCCTCTGATAAAAGCTATAGGATTTTCTTTATGTACTTTTTTACTTTTAAAAAGACGACTCCCGCACTAGAGAGCAAGCCCTGTGTCGCGGAGGACTTTACAAACATACAATTCACGGACACAAATTACACCCAGATTCGGGGCAAACATTTATGGATCACACAAGGTTTTGTCCCGTGTGGGAATCGAACCGACGACCACCGGCTTAGCAGTTAGGGCCGCTAACCACTAAACTAACAGGCTAGTATGGATATTTATTTATTTATTTAAAACTTCTTGCACAACATAATGGTACAATGGCGGACTTAATGCCAAAGGCATTCTCTACCAGTCAACCTTTGGGTGATGCAGAGACAAAACTAGGTAGGTGCATTCAGTAACAACTTAGGAAAACTAATTTAACTAAATATTTTTAGACAATAGATAGATAGGTACTAAATATATTATATGATAAATATATTCTAATAAACATAAAAAATAATAATAAGTATACATAAATATAATATAACCAATAAATAAATAAATAAATAATATGAAATTAATGAGAGTTTTAAGATGATTCTGACAAAAACTTGCTATAAAGCCGGTGTACTCTAGCTTTAAAAATGTCACGGTTTGGGGACATCCTGATTTCAAGTGATATTCTCCCACCACAGATTTTCTTTAATACATATATTGCCTAGGTTCTTTTGCATTTGTGTCCATTCATGAAAACCCGTTTAGTAGTTTTGTGCCATTAGCAACATGCAAACACCCTTACAAACTTTTGTATTTATAATATTGGTAGCATTTAGCTGTGGAGGTGTTGGTTATTGTATTGTAAAAATGCGATTTAACTAAACTAAACTTTGACGTATGCGAGAAATGCGAAATGTGTTAAATTAGCGCATATGTCAATTTTTTATTTTTAAAAGTCGCATTTCCTAATACGTAATCCTTTGGATTATATAAAATTTTGTCACAAAATAGAAATAGACATTTATTTGCAGAAACATGTGTTACAAAGTTCTTAATAATAAAAATAAATGAATGTTACAACTTAAAAATAACCACGTAAAGCCTCACCAAATAATAATCGCGATTTAGACGCGCCTTTAGGATAAGGTAGATACATTGTACTATCTCGATTAATGAAATTTTAACGAGCCATTGTATGCATGAGAATATGTTAAATGTAAGGTATCTGCAAATAGCAGGTACCTACACGCAGAGCGGTTTCAGACTAGCGTTTTGTTCTGCGTGTATACGGTCGTTTCGGAATACGCGGTTACACGCGCACTACATTTTGCGCTTCATTAAATTTTAAGAGAGATAGGGCACCATACTAGCGAGCAGGCCCGACTGGGGAAGGACCTCCACCTTACAGAAGACCACAAGCCAAATGACTACACACAGCGGTGTAGTTGTGTTCCTGTGTGTGAGTACAGGTCTCCAGCGCTCATTTAGGAATGCGTTTTGAAACAAACGTATTCCTATCCCAGGGTTACTTCTATCTTATAGCCCTGGTGTAAAAAAATGGGTTGGCAACACGCAAGTGATACCTCTGGTGATGCGGGCGTCTATAGCCTACGGATACTGCTTAACATCAGGCGGGCTGTATGCTTGTTTGCCACCCAAGTAGTATAAAAAAATAAAATAAAAATTTATACACGGGCTTATCCCGGCGTGTTCACTCGAGCCGGTATCAATATGAATTATGACTGACTTGCTCAAACAAGCTTATAACTTATAAGCGCGTCAACGCTCGTACAAGTCGCGCGTTTGGCAAAAGGCGCGCCTACAACCACTCCAAAAACGAGCTTATACGCGCATATAAAACGCTAGTCTATAATCGCTCTTATATCTCCTTCTGAAACAACGAGATTGTAAGGCATATTAGAAATAATTTGTATTTGTATTGTTAACAATACTATCTGATACATTAAAAGTGGATATTTTCCTTATATTTAAAGTAATGTTTAAGCTATTCGATTTGTATCTGGTATATCACGACTTATGTCCAGCTGTGGGCCAAGTCCTCAATATCGTAAATTATTACATTTGAAGAAATTCATTGAGCTTCTATTTAAATTTTATTTAAAAATAATAGTAGATCTATGACAAGAAACTCAGACTGCTCTTTTTTATTCTTCTCTCTTCTAGAAAGTTCTTCACTCAAGGACTCGTTTGCTTCAGAGGCCATGGATCCTTTGGCAGACACGGCCAGTCCATTGCCATTTTAGCTTGCGTCTTTATCCTATGCTACTAATATTTAAAATGTGAAAGTTTGTGAGGATGTTTGGATGGATGTTTAATACTCTATCACTAGTATCTAGTAAAAACTACTGAACGGATCTGGATGAATTTTGACATTGGTAAAGATTATAATCTGGAGTAGCGAATAGGCTACTTTTTATCTCGATAACCGCCATCTACGCGGGCGGAACCGCGGGTAACAGCTAGTGTTATATAAAATTGAATCCTATTATGATTTTACAATTTAATAACTTATAGCTCTAACATGACTAGACTGGAACTATAAAATAAGTTACATTTATAAAACGAAATGCACAACTTTATTGGCAATATAAATATTTTTCCTCCTTGGATGTTTTATTTTAATCTTCACTGTAGGAATACATTTTATTATTATATAATAGGTAAGGTCAATAAAGTTTATATATGTAACTATCTGTTGCCCGTGGTTCCGCCTGCGTGGATGTCGGTTATCGCGATAAAAAGTACCCTATGTGCTTTTTCAGGTTATAATCTATCTCTGCGCCAATTTTTTTACCACATACGATTAGGCTGTGGAATGAGCTCCCTTCCGAGGTTTTCCCAAGAGACCGGTCAGCAACGCGTGAGTGACACCCCTGGTGTTGCAAACGTCCATAGGCTACGGTAAATGCTTACCATCAAGCGGGCCGTATGCTTGTTTGCCACCTTGGTAGTATAAAAAGTAAAAATAAAAAGTTTTAAAAAAATCAGATCCGTTTAGTAGTTTTTACGTGAAAGAGTAACACACATCTATATCCATACTCACAAACTTTCACATTTTATAGTATTAGTAGGATAAAAGCAAAATAAGTTGGTTGGTTCAGCGGCTATAATTTCTTTGCCATAATTTGCTATAGTTTCTTTGCCACTTTGCGAAGTCTTGTGAGACCCTGACTGCTAAGCCAGAGGTTGTAGGTTCGATTCCCACACGGAGAAAAAACTTTCTGTGATTCATAAATGTTTGTCCCGAGTGTGGGTGTAATTTATGTCCATGAATTAGTATGTTTTTAAAGTCCCTCGCGACACAGGGCTTGTCTAGTCGGGAGTTGTCTTAAAAAAAAAACTGAAAACAATAATACAGATACTTAGTAGCTACGGTATAGCCATGGTAAGCGAGTTAGCTAATCTTCTCCATAATATAAAAATGAATCGCTAAATGTGTTGCTAAGCGCAAATCTCGAGAACAGCTGAACCGATTTCGCTAATTCTTTTTTTGTTATGTTTTTTATTGCCAGAAGAAGGTTTTTATGTAAGAAAAAATTAAGAAAGTTGCGCTAAAAATAGTTTAACCCGGGCGAATTCGGGGTGGCCCGCTAGTTTCATATGCTTTAAGTGTGTTGGCCTAACAACGTCACCAAATAAGCTTGTCTAGAGAGGAGATATATTATTATCTTTAAATAAAAGGTGACCCGTGATAAAGAGACGAGACTAGATTAGATACTAAAAATCTTATGAATGAAAAATAATAGACTGTATTTATTAGATTTAGCTCAAGGGTACATGCAGCTAAGTGGTTTTCCCTGTACAGTCGTTAGTCAAGTCAATGTGTAATGATGGCATAGTTCCCAGAATGAATGTAAAAGGTGCGATGTTGTTGCTACTAACCTAGTCAGGAGTCGTGTCCGTTTCATGCAATATTAATGCAATACGTAAATAAAGGCCACTTACTTTGATGATCTCATAGTATTTGTCATTCAACATCAGTCCTATAAGTTAAATTAAACTTTACTTTCTTATCAATAAGGTGTATATTGCCGGGAAATATTTTTATATATTTTAAGTGGCGTGTTGAATTGACAACAATATTTTTGCAACATCGCGACGAATTGATTTTATTACATGTTGAGTTTTTTGTTTTTGTCTATCAACGATAGTCGCAACGTGTGTGTTTAAAATAAGCTTGATTTTTGAAATAAATTAATATATTTTGTACAAAAAACTTTTTGTTTATGAATGTGCGAGTTTACCTCTTCTACTGCATTAAAAATGTGTATGTTACATATCTGGGAGCACGGCAGTGCTCCCGCCGGCCCCCCAGCAAATTATTATTCAATCTAGAATTAACTTCATTTACTGCACCTACTTCGTTTATCTCTGCATCACCGAGGTTGACTGGTAGAGAATGCCATCGGCATTAAGTCCGCCTATGGACTTGTGTGCATTAAGTTTTATAAATAAATAAATAAATAAAGAGCTAAAACTAATAAAGTACCAGTGATTTTATCTCTGTAAGTAAGATAGATGCATCCACACAGAACAATAGTGTGATTCATCTGGTAAACAATATTGCGTCGCGGCGTCGGGGCTATTGTTAGCTTGACGCTTATAGGAGTCTATCTTATAGGCTCAGTCTAACACTAAATTCATCCATTGTGTTTATTTTAGTCTATTACTTTGAACAGTAAATGGCATTTTGAGAGGGCACAATCCCACCCACATGCCCACCGCTGTGACTCCTGTGAGCCAGGATTAACAGCGGAGTAACCAACTGATACACCGAGCTTTGACACTCGTACGTCCCGTGGACAACTAAAACTACTGTCTTGGACATTGAATCATAAGAAACTCATAGGAGGAGTTAGAAAGAAAAGTTTCCACTTCCTTCCATAGCAAAGCGGGAGACAAAATAAATCTGTATAGGTTTGTAACCTATGAAAAGCAGCACCACGGAGGAGAGGGGTTTGTTAAATTGAGCCTCTTAAGATGTTTCTATAGCAGGCTGTCGAAGTTAGATAGGTACTTTATGTGTGGATTAATTGCCTCAGTGGCTTACTGATTGATTTGATTGTTTATCACGAGGTCCCGTCGAGGTAATTAGGTTTTTGAAATAAAGAAAGCAAGATTATTTTTTTATATGCTCTTACTTTTTCTGTAAAGAAATTCACAATAGATGCCCAAAGTTTGGAAATAGACGGTGTTTACTCCCGTACTTTGGAAAACAAGTAAAGCCGTTGGCCCTATTCCTGATCTCTCTCCGGTCGTGTCGGATTGCCGTCCTATCAGACTATGAGAGTTAGAAAATAAAGAGTACATGCGCATACAGCTGTGCACTATAATATTTCCCACGCCTATGGCCAGTGTCCGTTGACGTTATAGGTCTCGCCTAATTCTCCCCAAAACACCCAGTTCTCTGTGTCTTTAAAGCGTTAAAAAAAGGATGATTATGCGTTTAAAAGGAGTCTTTAATGTCACAATTAATGTTGATACATGTAAATGTAAAACATGATCTCTCTTGCATCAACATGTCAAAAAAATTACAGTAAACAAATTATGTTTCGTCATTAGATCATAAAAGATTATCATATAAATCTAATAACCATTTAACCGGTCCTTACACAGCCCAGACTTGAACCAAAATTACATCAATTATGGTCAAGGCAAGAAACGTGAAACTGTTCATGTAGTGTATTACCTAACCTAATTATTCAGGCCACATTAATCTTAGAACAAGGCCAGACAGGTTAAGACGTCAGGCTTAAACTGTCTGCCCTAAATATACATAATATACATAAACAAAAATATTTGGTAAATTGGTGAGCAAAATAATGTTGTAATAAATTTGAAGAGAGGTAGGACACAATACTAGCAAACAAGCCTGATTGGGGAAGGACCTCCACCTTACAGAAGACCACAGCCAAATAAAAAGAACTCTATTTTTTTTCTTTAGAATACAAGTCCCGCACTTGAGAACAAGCTCTGTGTCTCGGGGGACTTTACAAACAAACAATAAACGGACACAAATTACATCCAGACTCGGAACAAATCTTTGTGGGTCACACAAAGTTATGTCCTGTGTGAGAATCGAACTCACAGCCTTGTGCACAGCAGGCGCATTCTGCGACAACTGAACCACCAAGGCAGTCAAGTATAAAAGATTTAAGAACAAATTGTTCATAATGCGGTAGTTCTATTGATGATGTAATGAACGACAATGACCGTCAAGGGCCTTAACTCCAAGGTCTGTCAGACAAAAAATAAATTGTGCCAGCGTGCCGATGGAATGACATGATAAATAAGTCGTAAGATAGAGATAGTTATTAGGTTTATTGGGATTTTTAGACAGCATATTGATTGCACGGTTGCTTCGTGGTTACCTCGCCATTTGCCACTGCGTAGCGTGTTGTTGGTTCGATATCCACACGGGATAAAAAAATGTGTGATCGATAATGGTTGTCGCGAGTCTGGGTGCACTTTGTGTCTGCTAATTGTATGTTTGTAAAGTTGTTCCCTAGGAACAAGACCTGTGTCGCGGGGAAATTGCGGGAGATGTCTTTAAAAAATATAAATATTCTAAAATTTGAATTTGTATAGATAAAAACTACGTTCCATTCGCGGTTTAAATCTAGGATCCTGTACAAGCATAGGCAGATCAATTGATCAAAGTTTCGTCGCAATCGGACGGAAAGTGGCATAAACGGTAGGCGAATCGAAAAGTCAAAAAAATAAATGTTTGGAATTTGACGTAAGTTTACGACATTATATCGTAAAATTACGTCAAATCCCATACATTTGCTTTATTGACTTTTCGATTCGCCTACCGTTTATGCCATTTGTCTAGAGGGTCTGTTACTTTAGTGACCCTGGCTGCTAAGCCGAAGGTCGCGGGTTCGATTCCCACTCGGGACAAAACTTTATGTGATTTGCAAATGTTTGTTTCGAGTGTGGGTGTAATTTGCGCCCATAAATTGTATTTTTCCCCGTGTGTAAGTCCCCCATGACACAAGGCTTGTTCCCTAGTACGGTATGCCATTTTTTCGCGTTTGTCTTTTAATTCATGTCAATGTAAACATTGCCAAGGTTAACTTGATATCAAACAGAAGGAAGGAAGGTCCATAACTTTACAAATCAAAGCTTGCGTTCAACCTTCACCTGGATCCTGACCCGCAAGATGAATGCTGATTTTATACAATTAAACCAGTCCGCCCTGATCGTATTTTGCGAGAGAACAAGAAAACGTGTTTAACTATCGCCACGTCTCCCGAACCAGCCTTACATATCGCATCGGTGAAACAAAAATGTAATCGTCCAGACAGTGATCACGTGAACAATAATAATAAAAAGACTTTGTACACACAACAGATACACACACAAGAGTCTTGTAAAAAAGCTTTTATTTTTGGAGGGCAACAATGCTCAGGCATCAACAAACGCCTCTCTAAATTAAGAACACGGTCACAATATTCACAATATAAATTTACATCATTCATAAAACCTCACGCCACCACCGAGGAAATTTTAAATACTGTAAAGCTGTTCAACATAACACAACAGGACAGAGTGATACTACTTGTAGGTGAAAATGACTCAAAACCATTCCAGATCGAAACTGAATTATGTGCATTTCTAAAAACGATAAAATGCCATGTTTTTATAGTGAAAGTGTTTAAAAATGTATATCTAAATGAATGTAAACTAAACTCTATGCTCAAGTTTGTTTCCAAACAATTTACAAATTGTACCTACATTGATTATGAAAATATGTATACCCTATGTTCTAACATCAATTCTGCACTAGACCAATTAGATTATAACCAACAATTTCTAGTACAAAAAGGAAACGCTTTTAATAAAATGTGTTCGGGTCATCAAAATGTGCAACTAATAAAGTCCACAAATAATAATATAATAACTAAGAATAAATGCACTCAAACTGAGACTTGTATCCCGACCAAATCGGTTGATATACAGGACCCTGTCCCCCAGGACCAGTTGTTTTTTCGTGAACAATGAAACGAAGCGTATATCCTCACTATTTAGAATTTTTCACCAAAATATTGCAGGTCTGTTCAGCAAGCGCCGATTACTAGAATTACACTTAAATGAACTATCAGAAAATAATAAGGAGATAGACATACTATGCCTTACTGAAACTTTCATTCATAGAGGGCACGAACAAATGGCAAACGTATCTGGGTATTACTTGGCAGCATCTTACTCTAGGAGCAGCAAACAAAAACGGGGTGGAGTTTGTATCTTTGTAAAGCAGGGTCTACATTTCAATTTGATAACTTTTTGCACTGATTTGTCAATTGATAGGGATTTTGAATGTTGTGCGATAGAACTATTATCGCAGAATATATTTATTGTCTGCTTATACCGAACACCTGACTCCAATTGCAATATATTTTTTAATAAACTAGAAACAATTTTACATAAAATGACTCACAGGTATAAAAATAAAAAGATTATACTAGCTGGTGACCTTAACATTGACACGACACAAGTAAACGCCAAAGAATCTAGACATTTATTAGCCCTTACTAAAAATTACAACTTACACTTACATATAACACAACCAACTCGTAAGAAATCTTGCATTGATCACATCATAAGCAATATGCCCCACGCTACTGGTGAACTGTTACCTTTAGACATCTCTGACCATAACACGGCTCAATTGCTCAACATTCCTACAGCAAACAAGGAAAAACCACTGGTGGAGTATTTTATTTATAAAAGGGACTATAATGTACAATATTTGGGAAAATTTAAAGAGCATTTATCCTCTCTATCTTTTAATGAAGTTTATACGGAAAGCATTTTTGAGTCTGCATTTCAATCGTTTCATGAAACCTTTACTTTATTATATAAACTGTGTTTTCCAGTTATCAAAGTAAGAATATCAAACAGAGCTAAAAAATCGAAATGGATCACAAAAGGTTTAAAAGTCAGCTGCAAAGGTAAACGCACATTACGTTACAAATATTATAATGATAATTCCATTACAACCATGACTAAATATAAGAAATATTCGAAAATATTACGCAACTGTATCGATCAGTCTATAAAAAACCAAAATCGTGATATGATCCTAAACTCTAAGAATGTGTGTAAAACTTCCTGGCGGTTAATAAAACAAGAATCGATGTCTAACAAACCAATAGAAACTATCACTAGCATTCATAACAAAAGTGACGTACTATTAAGTAATCCATACGACATAGCTGAAGCGTTTAACATACACTTTGCAAACTCATCCCACACCGATACTTGTTCCACACATAACACAAGTAAGGCTAGCGTATGCAATAGCATTTTCTTACAACCATTAACGTGCACTGAAATTTATTCAATCATCATGTCCCTGAATAACACCAATGCAGTGGGCTATGATGACATAACAACAAAAGTCGTGAAAGCCTGTGCAATAGAAATTACTCCGATAATGACACATCTAATAAATCATTCATTTAAAGAGGGATCTTTCCCAAACGCACTTAAATTCTCCATTATAAAACCCTTGTACAAAAAAGGCAAAAAGACATGCATGAGTAATTATAGACCTATATCGCTGATACCAATTTTGTCTAAAATCTTCGAAATGGCAATGTATAAACGTCTTTCAAGTTTCATGCTGAAGAATAACATCTTACGAAAAGAACAATACGGTTTTCAAAAAGGTAAATCGACAACATTAGCGTGCTTTGATTTAGTAACTAGAATAATAGAAAACATAGATAATAATAGAATAGTAACTGTAGTTTTTTTTGACATGTCCAAAGCGTTTGATCTCGTATGTCATGAAACATTACTAGAAAAATTAAATAGGAATGGCATTCGAGGCGAAGCATTAAATTGGTTTCGTACCTATCTAAACGATAGGAAACAAACTGTTCAAATAGAAAATGTTAACAAAATTAAAGAGCTTGAATCATACAGATCAACATTTCTTGTAAATAAATATGGTGTTCCGCAAGGTAGCGTCCTAGGACCGTTATTGTTTTTACTATATATTAATGACCTCCCTGACATTACTTCTAATTCTTGTATTTTATTTGCTGACGATGTTTCTCTAATAATGACATGTGATAAAAAATCTGACATTAATAAGTTTTCTTTTGACATTAATAATACTATTAATTCCATAATAAAATGGCTTACTGACAATAATCTAAAAGTAAATATAGATAAAACTAATTACATTCAATTCAGTACATACGGTAGACCATATAAAGATATAAAAATTATTTATAATGATCAACAAATAACCCAAGTAAAAGAAACCAAATTCTTAGGCATCAATATAGACGAACACCTAAATTGGAAATCTCATACTGAAAAAGTTTGTAATAAAGTCAATAGTTTTGTTTTTGTTCTATATAAGTTACGCAAGACTTCGACTGAAAAAACAGTACTAGCAGCGTATCACGGTTACGTATCTTCTGTTCTTAATTATGGTCTTGTCTTATGGGGTAATGCTACAGAAATACAAAAAGTTTTTCTAGCTCAAAAAAAATGCGTAAGGGCTATCGCTGGTATACCGCCATGGGAATCGTGCAAACCTTTGTTTAAAAAGTTTCGGATACTTACCTTGCCGTGTATGTATATCTTAGAAGCAGCAAAGTTTGTTAAATTTAACCCTACTTTGTTTAAAACTGCCCAAGACCTATATCCTCGAAATACCAGAAACCCAGACAGAATTGTGTTAAACAAGGTACCAAGAACAGCTATGTATATCAAAAATTGCATCGCTATGTGTGGACGTGTTTATAACGCTTTACCCAATGACATAAAAGAATTACCTACTTATAAGTTCTCTAAAAAACTAAAACTGTGGCTTTTAGACAAGACATTTTATTCAATAAGCGAAATATTGCAATGTTATAAATATAAGAATAAATAATGATAGTATTATAAATTATAAATTGTATTATGTATTTGCATGTCGCCAAGCGACAAAATGTATAGGACCTATTTTTAATACTTGTTATACCTGTTTTTGTACCTACATTTTTAGCAAATAAAGATTATTCTATTCTATTCTATTCTATTCTGTTCATTGGTCTTAAGATTTATTGAGGAAAGTTTATAAAATGAGCTTGACTCTTTAAAGTTACAATGTTGTATTTCTGTTTATTATTTTTTAATGCAATATTTTTAAATCGTAAGTTGTTGTATGAATTAACAGTTCGCTTTGTTCTAACAATTATTAGGGCATGTTAATGAAAGAAAGAAAGAAGGAAGAGAAAAAAATATTTTTACATTTTTTTTAAAGACAACTCCCGCACTAGAGAACAAGCTCTGTGTCTCGGGGGACTTTACAAACATACAATAAACGGACACAAATTACATCCAGACACGGAACAAATCTTTGTGGGTCACACAAAAGTTGTGATGAATCTTCATCGAGCTGGCGTAATCTTGACTCTGGCGTTCCTCAAGGGGGCATTCTCTCTCCATTACTATTTTCAATTTTTATAAATCTCTTAACCCAGAATCTTCAATGTTCGTATCACCTTTATGCCGATGACTTGCAGCTGTATTCTCAGGCGAATGTTGTTGATGTGACAGTCGCCATTTCTGCCTTAAACAGGGACCTTGATGCAATAAAGAGTTGGTGTGACAGGTTCGGTTTAAGTGTAAACCCAGCCAAGTGCCAAGCCATTGTCGTAGGTAGTCGCCTCATGTTGGGTAGGTTGAACATTGGTACTCTGCCACCACTCGTTTTTAATAACTTAGCAATACCTTTTAGTACAACAGTTAAGAACCTTGGCCTATACATCGATTCTACTCTAAATTGGCAGGCTCATGCCACAAACGTATGTCAGAGGGTTACTGGTAGCCTTCGTGCATTGTATCGGCTTAAGAACTTTCTCCCGTCTAAGACCAAAACGATGCTTGTGCAGACCTTAATCTTTCCAATAATCGACTATGGTGATGTGTGCTATTATGACCTGAATGCAGACCTTCTCAATAAGTTTGACCGTCTTCTTAATAACTGCATTCGATTCATTTTTAATCTTCGTAAGTATGACCACGTGTCTATCTATCGCTCTACTCTAAACTGGTTACCTATTCGTCAACGCCGAAGCTTGCATGCTCTCAATACTCTCTATACTATTCTTAACTCCCCTTCTCCACCTACCTATTTAACATCTTCCTTTAAGTATCGTTGTTCTATTCATGACAAAAACCTTCGTTCTTCTAATAACCTTCTCCTTGCGTGTCCTTCCCATACCTCTGGTTTTGTTCACTCTTCTTTTTTTGTCCAAGCTATCCTTCTCTGGAATGTGCTCCCTCTTGATGTCAGGATGGCTACAAATCGCTATGCGTTTAAGGTGAAAGTTCGGGCCCTTCTCACTGATGAATTGTCGGAATTAGTTCGTCTCACACTTTCCTAATATAAATACCTATATATATGTATATATATTTTATTTATGTATGTTTAGTTTATATATTATAACTATTGGATTTTGTATGTTTATATTATAAATATCATTCATTTAAATATTTAAATTTTGTTTGTTGTCTCACCAAAACTTTATTTTTTTTTAGTGCACCTGCTATGTTCATCTCTGTATCACCCAAGGTCGACTGGTAGAGAATGCCTATGGCATTAAGTCCGCCTATGTGCGATTGTGCATAAAGATTAAAAAAAAAAAAAAAAAAAAAAAAAAAAGTTTTGTCCTGTGTGAGATCGAACACACAGCCTCGTGCACAGCAGGCGCATTCTGCGACCACTGAACCACCAAGGCAGTCAAAAGTCATACAAATGGCGCACAAAATACAAACACACATTTACAACAACAACAGAAGATATAAAGAATAGAAAATAGTAATAAAGACGACAAGAAATAAAATAAAATGTTCCAAAACTACAATATTGTGTGTAGTATTATGACGTCACACGCATGTTACAATCTTAACTCTCCCTCTCCCTCTTGATAAAATTATCAAAGTTAAGAGTGGTTAAGATATTCCAGATAGGTAAGAGTTACCTCTCTTACCTATCTGGAATATCTTATTTCTTCTTCTTATCGGGTTTGCTGGCTACCATACTAGCCAGCAAACCCGATAAGATACTAGCCATACTAGCCAGCAAACCCGACTGGGAAAGAAAGGACCTCCACCTTACAGAAGACTACAGTCAAATAACCACACAGCGGTGTAGTTATGTTCCTGTGTGTGTACAGGTCTCCAGCGCTCATTTAAGGATGCGTTTTGAAAGAAACGTTTTCCTATCCCAGATATTCTTTTTTTTTTATAAAAAGACAACTCCCGCACTAGAGAACAAGCTCTGTGTCGCGGGGGACTTTACAAACATACAGTTAACGGACACAAATTACACCCAGACTCAGAACAACTCTTTGTGGGCTACACAAAGTTTTGCCCTGTGTGGGAATCGAACCCACAAGCTCGTGCACAGCAGGCTCATACTGCGACCACTGGACCACCAAGGCATTAAAACTTAAAGCCCTGGTGTAAAAAAAACGGCTCGGCAACACGCAAGTAATAACTCTGGTATTGCCAACGTCCATAGGCTACGGTAACCGCTTAACATCAGACGGGTTCTATGCTTGTTTGCTACCCAAGTAGTATAAATAACTTTAACAGTGTTACTTTTCACACTTCCTTTTTAAATTATATTTCGTAACTGTATCATCATCATCATCTCAGCCAAAAGACATCCACTGCTGGACATAGGCCCCCAAGGATTTCCACAACTCTCGATCCTGAGCCGACCTTGTCCATCGGTTGCCCGCAACCTTTACCAGGTCGACCTTGTTGGAGGCCTGCCCACGCTTCGTCTTCCAGTTCGTGGTCGCCACTCTAGAACCTTTCTGCCCCAACGGCCATCAGTTCTGCGAGCTATGTGCCTGGCCCATTGCCACTTATTCAATTCTTCGAGCTTTGTTGGTACCGACATAGCTCGTAACTGTATATATGTATGTATAAAATTGATAACCATCCGTCGCACATTATTACATTTATATATTAATAAGCTGTCGCTGTGTGAGCCAAGGCTGCGTTAGATCATCGCCTTGCGGTCGGAGTTGTTTACAAGTTTTTAAATTTATTATACAGTGTTATATCAAAGGATAACCGCTGATATGAAAGGTCTTTTTATTTACTCGGGGTTAGACATAAACAGTTGTTTTGACATATTTTATTACTAACCTACCTAAATATACACTTTGCCCTTTAGATAGCGAAGTGTAGGTCAAGTGTGATAGAGTATTTAAATCTTGGATTTATTCATTTGCTTGTTATTTCCCGCGGCCATTCCTATAGAAATATTTTATCGCAATAAAAAAGTTGCTTATTACCTTCCTTAAGATATTATCTATCGTCTTGCTAAATTTAATTAAGATCCGACTAGCCGTTTAGTCGTGAATAGGCAACAGACAGATAGAGTTACCATTTATAATATTAGTAGGGATTTTAAAGTAACAATAAAGTTATGAATTGTGACAATTTAATGTACCAATATGTTATTCACATCACTGTTATTCATGTACTGTAAGCTAGCACTAACAGGGACGAAACCCTTGCATACACTGAGCTATGAGACACTCGGGAATAAACCTTGGAAGCCACGATGAAGAAAATTTGTTTACTCTTCTCTTGTTGCGTTGCATTAAAAACGCAAAAAAAGATAATTACGTAATTTGTGCAGTCGATCAGAAGTTATGCGCGTACATATGTACATTTGGCGGGTTTCATTTTTATTGACATGGATAAATAATATTTGGAATATTCCTCGAAGCGCTCCCATTTTAAAACGCTCCTAACGAAGCGCACCTAAAGTATGCCTCGAAACGCACCATTCAGGTGCGCTAAGAAAATCATAGCGCACCTGAATGTGCGCTTCGAGGAATACTTTAGGTGCGTTTCAAAATGGGTGCGCTTCGAGGGATACCCCTAATATTTATCTACAAACTCAACTCAAACTCAAACTCAAAATTCATTTATTCATTTAGGTTACACGGTAACACTTATGAAGGTCATAAATTATGAATAAACCAGAAAGATGATGTCAGCAAAATTTTCCTACGGCTAGTTCGCTACATAAATGAAACGAATTTAATTTTCCATTTAACATAACTTATTTACCAACAACACTGATACACTATGAATATTTTAATAGCAGCTCTAAAACCATGAATGAATTTTGCATGTTTGAAAGGAATAAACAAATTATTAAATTAGCGAAAACGTAGGTACCCACAACAACGTGTGAAGCATTTTACATATTATATTATTGTAATGAACTTGACACGGATTTATTTCGCACATTGTAAAGTGTCATCTAATGTGTTAAAATATACAGATGTTAAACAAACTAAATTTAAAATTAAATCTGTCTTACTGGGGTTAAATTTAGTCCAATTTAACCCCAGTAAGACACAAGTTTGCGCGTTCACCGCTAAGAAAGCCCCATTTGCTATGGCTCCACAATTCCAAGACACAGCCCTTACAATATCCAAGAGCATTGGTATCCTCGGCGTCGACATCTCCAGTGACGTCCAGTTCTGACATCACTTGGAAGACAAGGCTAAGCTGGCATCTAGAAAGCTAGGTGTGCTCAACAGGGCAAAGTGGTACTTCACCGCGGGCCAAAGACTGCTGCTCTACAAAGCGCAAGTCCGGCCCCACATGGAGTACTGCTGCCACCTTTGGGCGGGAGCACCTGGATACCAGCTTGGACCCTTTGATTCTATCCAAAGACGCGCTGTTTTATACTACCAAGGTGTCACGGCCGTCTGATAGTAAGCAGTTACCGTAGCCTATGGACGCTTGCAACACCAGGGGTGTCATTTGCGTGTTTGCCGACCCTTTAAAAACCTTATAACTCCTTTGTTGAAGAAGCCTATGCTATAGTCTCTTAGGAAAACCTCGGCTGGGAGCTTATTCCACGAAATAATCTTACGTGGTTTGTTGCTAAGAACAAAATATATACACCACCTGTCTGTCTATCTTCTAACAGCCACAGAAATATAATATTGTGTCGGTGTTTATGTGTAGCGACCTTGACATCGATTAGTTTTCGTGTGTTTCTTGTTAGTAAATGTGTGGACACGTTACGAGCGCTTTTTATGTTTCACTTGGTGCTAAATACAACCATTTTTATTATTTATAGCGGCCCGCCAGAATTAAATTATATTTTACACGTTTAGATATTCCATTTTTTATGCTCAGAATCAATCCTACTTTAATATCCTTACTATTCTAAATGTAAAAGTTTGTAAGAATGGATGGATGGATGTTTGTTACTCTTTCACATAAAAACTACTGAACGGATTTGGATGAAATTTAGCACAGAGATAGATTATGGTCTGGAATAACACATAGGCTACTTTTTGCAGCGATAACCGTCATCCACGCGGGCGGAGCCGCGGGCAACAGCTAGTAAAGTTATAAACGCGACAGTTTGTAAGAATGTATGGATGTATGCTTGTTACTTTCTAATGCAAACAACCGCCATCTGATCCCAAACTAGGCATAACCATGGTAACCAGACAATTGATAAACATACTTATATATTTCTAAATACATACTCATTATAGATAAATTTTATATGATTTTTGAAATTACAAAAGTAAATACAAATACATCGCTAGCGCGCCCGTATAAATAATGTATATTTAGAACACATAATTATAACACCGACAATGTCAGGGCTATACATGCAACATCACCATAGATAGTGAGGCTAAAAGGCCATTAGCTGACGTCATCGGCGCCGCCACAATGTCATATGGAAGGCTTACGTGCCAAGCTTGCGCTACATTTGAGGCTCCAGTCAATGGGCATTGTTTTGAAGTACATCCGTAGTTTTTTAAAGTAGTATTGAACGTCTAGCTTGTTTTGGTTGTTTCTAGAATGTATTTTTAACGTCTTGAGAACAATAAAATTCAAGTAAAAGAGGTAGGACACCATATAAACAAGGGTCGGGCAACCATACTAGCTAGCAAGCCATGGGGAAAGACCTCTACAGATTAGAAGACCAGAACTAGAAACCAAAAGAGCGGTGTAGTTGTGCTCCTTTGTGTACATATTGCCAGCGCTCATTTAGGGATATGTTTTTTAACGAAACCGTTTCCTATTCCAGGGTAACTCTGGAAAAATATAACCCTTTTTTTGCAGTCAGGAAATAAATCATAGTACTCAGTACTAGGCTACTACTAGGCGTTAGTACTAGGCGGTAAACATTTTTACTTTTGATGAAATTATGAATCACACTCATAATTTCATCACTAGTAAAAATGTTTACCGCCTAGCAAAGTGGGCACAGGTCAGCTAGTCCTAAAAATTCATTAAGGATACATCTGTAGGTACTTATATTATAATTGCGAAAGTGTGTTTGTTTGTTATGTCTCCACAACTAAACGTCTGAACGGATCTTAATGAAATTTGGAATACATATATATATAGGAAAGGACATAGGGTACTTTTTACCACGATAACCGATAACCACGCGAGCGGAGCATCAGGCAACAGCTAGTAACGTTATAAGTTAGATATCATAAATAACAATGCAGTAAAAAACTATCTTACATCAATATGCTTGACAAAAATGGATAAGTCCTGTAGATAAAAGAACCCACTGCGTGCATTTAAAGTTATCGTGCACTATATCAGACTAGTTGGTGTTGTGTTGTTGTCATACAAATTATAGAGTCGGTTTTTAATCGCAACAGAAAACAACGTTTTTGTTTGGTGCATAATAATAATAATAGCAACCCATTATGTCCCACTGCTGGGCACGGGCCTTTATTCACACACGTTGGCATTAGGCGGGTTGGTGAAACAGACATGTCTTAACAATTTCTTCTAAGACATGTGAGTTCCCTCACGAAGATTTCCTTCACCGTTGGCAGATGGTTTTATTTAAAAATTCAATCGCCACTAAGAAATTAGTATAATATCTAAGTTCACTTATCACTAATATTAAAATGATATAACAATTTTTGATTTTAAAGACAACTCCGCACTAGGGAACAAGCCACAAATTATACGCAGACTCTGAACGAACACTTAACATCTCCGTTGCCTAACTTACCTACCTACACACGGCGGCAACGGAGATAGCTGTACATTCGATTTTTAAGAAAACCATTCTATTTTTAAGTAAGTATCTGTGGATTTTGGTAACAGTGTACAATTTGGCTAAACCTACAGATAAAATTAATCACACAAATTCATACATTGGTTTTCATTAAAATCTAATCTTCATATAGCGGCCCTGTACCTCCGCTGCCCACCTTCCGTTGTATCTTAATGCAAAGGGTGTAGCGGGATAGTCTTTGGAAAAGTGCCCCCAAAGCCTGGACTTCGTATCAACGACCAAACGATGTCTTATATAGGGCGTGTACAATGTATACAGTTTCAACCCCCTACTACCCCCCAATCGGCTACGACACCCAATTGTATCTAAAACTGTATTATTTTTTTTTACTGTATCTATGAAACTGACTGATCTCAAACTTTGTACAAATATTGCTGTGACATAAAGTAATACTACAAAAAATCAACAGCTCTTGACGACACCTATCTTTGAAAAAAATTAAGAATAAAAAATTGAAACACCCTGTAATGTGACTTTCTTTGGTGGTACAAACACAATTTTTTTTTCAAACATGCACTGACATTCAACCTACGAGATCTTCAAAATTCGCTAATCTATCAAAGGTGGAACACTGGTAAATAAATTAAAGACTGAATACGAATTTATTTTATAACTAGCAACTAAACATTTTTACGTATGTAATCGTACTTGAATTATTCTAAATAGGTTGCATAGCCCACGTTCTTATTTTAAAATAATAAAATGTAAAATTGCTGACCAATATATTTGATTGTAACCAAGATATATCTATTATTATTAAACGAAGATAGTGATGAGGATTGAGGATTATTAAATGGATTATTTTTTTTAAGTAGGTATGGGTAATAAGATTCGATTTTTTTTAATTTAGTCATTATTTTTTTCATAGTTAAGAACCTATTTAGAATAATTAAAGTACGATTACATACGTAAAAATGTTTAGTTGCTAGTTATAAAATAAATTCGTATTCAGTCTTTGATTTATTTACCAGTGTTCCACCTTTGATAGATTAGCGAATTTTAAGTATCTCGTAGGTTGAATGTCAGTGCATGTTTGAAAAAAAAACTGTGTTTGTACCACCAAAGAAAGTCACATTACAGGGTGTTTCAATTTTTTATTCTTAATTTTTTTCAAAGGTAGGTGTCGTCAAGAGCTATTGATTTTTTGTAGTATTACTTTATGTCATAGCAATATTTGTACAAAGTTTGAGATCAGTCAGTTTCATAGATACAGTGAAAAAAAATAATACAGTTTTAGATACAATTGGGTGTCGTAGCCGATTGGGGGGTGGTAGGGGGTTGAAACTGTATACATTGTACACGCCCTATATAAGGCATCGTTTGGTCGTAGATACGAAGTCCAGGCTTTGGGGGCACTTTTCCAAAGACTATCCCGCTACACCCTTTCCATCATTAATAATGTCACAATATGAACGAACAAAATATTCAAAAGCCCTGATTTTGTTCAGATAGGCCTCGGTCCGTGTCTCGTCGTACCATGCGTGTCAGCCCACTAGTGACAGTGTGCGTGACTCATAACTGACGGGAAGACTGCAGGAACCCCCTGTCTTTATGGGAAATTGTACCTCCATTAAAGGTTTTTACTGCGTTCTTATGGATTTTTGGGGGGCCACTGTTTTTTTTTATGGGGTTTCTGATATTGTTTGTTGGAAACGGCCGAATGATAGTTATATTTTAAGGGACTGTCATGCAAAGCTAATTCTGTTTGTTTATTTGTTACCTTTTAACGACTAAACGGCTGAATGGATTTCAATGAAATTTAGCAAGAAAATAAATGGAATCCTGGGAAAGAGCATAGGGTACTTTTTACCGCTGTGACTGTCATTCACGTGGGCAGATCCGCGTGCAACAGCTAGTAGCATTGTCTCTACGTATAGTATAGTATCATGGCGAAGATAATGTTCTCTTTAATAAATTTTGGTTACGGCAGCTAATCTTGACGAAGACTAGCCATCTGCGCGGGAGACATTATAGTGCACATGTGTGTGCGCAAATACAGGTGCACGTTTTATACCCTCACTCTAATAGTCCGATACGACGACCAGAGACAGATCAAACATATTATGACTAAGGGCATTATGCTTCACGTTTTTTTCGAGACATTTGATTGTAAAATCCCCAAATTTTCAAACTTTGAGCATCTTATTATCTCATTCGGTATGTTATGTTCGTGACAGAATCTCCCAATATCTATGTATTTTAGGCTCGCCTCGGTAATCAAACCAGGGACCTCGTGATCATTAGCCGCACTCAAACCACAGCTTACCTATTTTACAGTCAAATGTTTATTTTTTAGTAAAAAGCCGCTTGTTACTATATCCATCTAAAACTAAATAAGTTTATGTTTCACGTAAACATCCTACTAATAATAAATGCGAATGTTTGTGAGGATGTTTGTTGCTCAATTACCTCAAAAACTACTGAACAAAATATAAAAGCAGAGATGTAGTAGTATGAAATACAAATAAAGCGCTTTGATGTAAATTCTAGTATATTTGTAATAGGTGCCTATTTTGAGAATGTTGGATCTGTAAGAGGGTTTTACAGGACCGATAACTCGAAGTTATACCCCTGGTGTTGCAAGCCTCCACAGGATACGGTAACTGCTTACCATCAGGCGGGCCGTATGCGTGTTTGCCTCTTTAGTAGTATAAAAAAATGTTTTGTTAACGCCTGTTTGAAAAATAATAGCATGAAACATCGGTGCGTTTGAGTTTATACAGGCTAGGTACTTAAGCTATAGCCTTTCTTACAGTAAATATTTTTTTTTTTAAAGACAACTCCCGCACTAGAGAACAAGCTCTGTGTCGCGGGGGACTTTACAAACATACAATTAACGGACACAAATTACACCCAGACTCAGAACAATTCTTTGTGGGTCACACAAAGTTTTATCCTGTGTGGGAATCGAACCCACAACCTCGTGCACAGCAGGCGCATACTACGGCCGCTGGACCACCGAGTTAGTCAATATGCAATAATATAATAATATTACAATTTGTACCAATTGTAATATTATTGCATTGTACTTCGTTGGGTCCTCTGAGTTTTGTCCTCTTTGACTCTTTTTTTACATAAAAAAGAACATAAAAAAGAGTCGTCCCTTCAATCGCTTGAAGTACCTACGATTATATCACTACTTACCACCGCGCAAGACAAAAAAAAAGTGGTCCGCAAATAGCTGTTCTGAATTTGGTGAATTGTATATCTATAATGCCCACCAGATATTTATCGGGCTTCTTCTTTGATGCGGGAGTTTTTTTTTATACTACCAAGGCGACAAACAAGCATACGGCCCACCTCATGGTTAGCAGTTACCGTAGCCTATGGACGCTTGCAACACCAGAGGTGTCACTCGCGCGTCGCCGACCCTTTAAAAACCTTATAACTCCTTTCTCGAGGAACCCCATGTTAAGCTAATTTTAGACTACGCGATACTATTATGCTATATAGTATAACGAAGAAAGACTATCACATAGTAAATGATAGTAAGTCAATAATATATCTAAATAGCTGTTGCCCGCGGCCCCGTGTAGATGTCGGTTATCGCTGCAAAAAGTAGCCTATGTGTTATTCCAGACCATAATCTATCTCTGTGCCAAATTTCATCCAGATCCGTTCAGTAGTTTTTACGTGAAAGAGTGACACACATCCATCCATCCATCTATCCATCCATCCATTCTCACAAACTTTCAAATTTTTTTTTTTTTTTTTTTTTTTTTTTTTTTTTTTTTTTTTTATACTACTTAGGTGGCAAACAAGCATACGGCCCGCCTGATGTTAAGCAGTTACCGTAGCCTATGGACGCTTGTAATACCAAAAGTATCACTTGCGTGTTGCCAACCCCATTTTTTTTTACTCCAGGGCTTTATGGTGGGAGTATCCCTGGGATAGGCATACGTTTCTTTCAAAACGCATCCCTAAATGAGCGCTGGAGACCTGTACTCACACACAGGAACACAACTACACCACTGTGTGTAGTTATTTGGCTGTGGTCTTCTGTAAGGTGGAGGTCCTTCCCCAGTCGGGCTTGCTCGCTAGTATGGTGCCCTACCTCTCTTGAAACATTTATTTTTTTATATAACATTTATAATATAAGTAAGGAAGTAAGGATATAGTACAGTACAGTGTGAACGTTTCTATAACAATCAATGGTGCGCGATATTGTTGTGCTATGAGCTATATACTATATGCTATTATATTATAGCGTAGTCTGAAAAACGCTTTATAGTCTCTTGGGAAAACTTCGGCAGCTCATTCTCTCATTCCACAGAGCTCATTTCACAACCTAATCGTACTTAAAATTATAAAGGTAACAAACAATAAGTTACTGTCAATCCTGACAATTCTGACAATATTTCACTTAACACTTTTAAGCTTCAATAAAGCAAAGAGTGTACTCGAATGTTAGTAGCAGCTCATTCAATTCCCAAAATGGAGCTATCCACACACCTAAACATTATTATAAATAGCCCATGCATTCAAACAGTAGCTATTAGGTTAAAAATACACTACACAACACACACACACTCACACACACTAATATTTGCCCGACGCTGGAAGAATCTATCAACATCCTTAATGATTAAATATTTGTACTATACTTACTCTGTAATTTATAGAAGAACGTTTAAACTGGTAAGTGATGAAAAGAGACAATCAGATATAATTATGAGGAGTTAGATAACGATCGATATACTCGTAAAAGTTGGAGGGAAAGATAGTTTCAAGAGAAGTAAGGTACCTAGCGACCAAGCCCGACTGGGGAAGGACCTCCACCTTACAGAAGACCACAGCCAAATAACTACACCAGTGTAGCTATGTTCCTGTGTGTGAATACAAGACTCCAGCGCTCATTTAGGTATACGTTTTAAAAGAAACGTATTCCTATTCCAGGGACACTCCCGAGGGAGAGGAGACCCATGCCCAACAATGGGACATAATATATATGGGTTGCTATTATTATATTACTAGGGGTCGCCCGCGACTTCGTACGCGTGGTAATTTGGATTATTTTCCCCGATTTTGCAACATATCTCACTACTGCTACGCTCCTATTGATCACAGCTTGATGTTATATAGCCTTCCTAGATAAATGCACTATTCAACAAAAAAAAATCGAACCAGTACTTTCTGAGATTAGCGCGTTTAACCAACAAATAAACTCTTCAGCTTTATAATATAAGTATTGATAAAATATTAAAGTATAGATACCAGTTCCCTAATATATTCCCAGTGCAGTGAACTTGGCAAGTCTGTCTAGTACTTTACAATACAGAGATGGTGACTCACTATCGTAATATAGGTACTTAGTCGGTGCATGCTCTGTGCCAAACGTAGGGAGACTTGGCGCTCCAAGAATACGCCACAATAGTTTATGGCGCTTGCTATTCTGGTATTGCTAATATTATGCGCTCTTTATTTGCCTATTAATATGATGTATGCGTAAGGGATTACGTCGTGTATTAATCTTAACACAGTATATACCTATAACTGTAACTAAGAGAGCTAAGACTGGGGAAGGACCTTCACCTTACAGAAGACCACAGCCAACATACACACAGCTGTGTATTTGTGTTCCTTTGTGTGAGTACAGGTCTCCAGCGCTTATTTAGGGATGCGTTTTGAAAGAAACGTTTTCGTATCACCGTAATAAGTAAACAGTTGATTATTATACATAATTATTGTATATCTACATATTTATTTTATACAAATAATTAACGAAAGGGGCTAACAACGTAACTATTTCGGTGACTTTTTGGTACCCGCTGTGACAAGTCCGACTCGCATTTGGTTGGTATTGGATTTTTTAGTTGTTATATTACAGTAAAACGTAAATTTATGGCTACGTTTCTTTGTTTCAGATGAACAGGAAAGAGTACAGAAAAAGACTTTTGTCAATTGGATCAATTCACATTTATCGAAGGTAAGATGCAACCTTTATGTGTTCTTAATATTGATAGAGTTTAAAAATGATTTTAAAGGTTGTTGTGCGGTTATAATGTATTTCCTAATTCCTACTATACCCACTTAATAGTAAATGTATCTATCTCAGCCATAAGACGTCCACTGCTGGACATAGGCCTCCCCCAAAGTTTTTCACATCACTCGGTCCTAAGCTGACCGACGACCTGGTAAATGTATAGAAGAAAGTAAATCCAATTAGGTATTGGAAATCATTATAAACGCATTACATAATTCAAATAAAGAACAAAAAAAATAATTGGGCATTCAGAAAAATCTCACCGTCGGTGCAGAAGATAATTTAGGGGCAACAAAAATAATAGATTTTCCAAGTGAGCGGTAGACGAAATAACTTTGAGAAACTCTCTAATAGTAATATATTTGAGCGTCTCCGTTCTTCGGAGGGCACGCGTTAACTCTGTGAACTGAACAACTCTGTCTCCAGATTGGCCATTAACCACTTGACAAAGAAGACTTTTTGACTGCATCAGCTGCATGCAACCATACCTGCATTTTACAAAAGGTTGTAACTATCTGGCGATTAAAAAGAGTGGCCTGAGTTTCTTGCTAGTTCTTCTCATGGCTCCACGTCAGCGAACTAGCCGTAGGAAAATTTAGCTGACATCATCTTTCTGGCTTATTCATAATTTATGACCCTCATAAGTGTTACTTTGTAACCTAAATGGATAAATGAAATTTGAGTTTGAGATTGTACCAATCGAAAGGAATTCCCAACTTTGTTGTGTTCCCAATTGATTGGAATTAAATTGGGAATTGTATTTATAAGCATTGGACTGCAGTTAACCTAGTCTCATTTTTGCAGCGTATACCGCCATTGCGCATCGACGACCTGATTAACGACCTCCGTGATGGAACCAAACTGTTGGCGCTGCTTGAAGTGCTGTCTGGGGAGAAGCTGGTAAGAAATATAACTTGAATATCGTTTTTACTAGCATTACTGCCCGGCGTTATGCTGAGCTGGATCCCATTTTGGCGTAAACATGCGACACGTATAATTGTTTGGATATTTATTACTCAAGCGGAGGAGGAAGCGATGGTGGCCGAGTGGGAAAGTAACCGACTTGCACACAAGAGTTGCGAGTTCGATCCCGGGCAGTACCAATGTGAATGAATTTCACTTTGTGGAGTTTATATGTATTAATCAAATGATGCGCCATCTGCATCTTTTTGTGAAGTAAAACATCGTGAGGAAACCCACATGTCTTAGAAAAAATTCTAAGGACATGTCTGATTCACCAACCCGCATTAGGCCAGCGTGTGTGAATTAAGGCCTTAACCCTCTCTCTCTCTTGATAGAGGAGAGGAGACCCGTGCCCAGCAGTGGGAAATATATGGGTTGCTATTATTATATTATTATTATTATTCAATAACGCCAAAACAGCTAAACGGATCTGTGTGATATTTAGCACAGAAATAAATTATAGGCTGGAATAGCGCATAGACTTTTTCCTGGTAGAAACACTACGCGCGAGCGAAGCAGCGAGCGGAAACTAGTTTTATATATTACTAGTATTAATTTTTTTATAGCCTATGGAGCGCGGCCGGGTCCTCCGACGCCCCCACTTCTTATCAAACGCGAACACCGCGCTTCGCTTCCTAGCCGGCAAGAGGATCAAGCTGGTGAACATCAACGCGGCCGACCTAGTCGACGGCCGGCCCGCTGTCGTCCTCGGCCTCATATGGACTATCATCCTCTACTTCCAGGTAGGAGTTGTGGTCTTCGTATTCTTGGGCAGGAACAGTGAGCTGTTATAGGATTGTAGGAACTAAAGTCATTACTAATAAGATACTATTCAGGTTCACCAGTTAGGTCATTAAATAAAGGGCTTCGTCTTTACGTGTTTCTGTCAGCTAACTGACTATAGGATTATGTACATAATAAAGCTGCTGTTTTTGTAAAATTTATTTTAAATTTTTGTTTCTGATATGTAAAAGTATAAATTTTACAAATACATACCTACAATTTCATAAGTTGACTCATAGATTGAAATCAGCTTCACATACTAACGAGTACATATCTGATGATCTTAATGTGAAAATTATACTCGATGAAAGATAGAAACAACTAAAATTAAATGATTGATTTTAATAGTATTATAATTTCAAATTAATCTAATCCCTAGATCCATATTCGAAATAATATTTATTCTGAGATCTAGATCTGTTTATTTTTAGGCATACTTCATTAGTAACAGATATTTTAGTTGACTACAGATATATTTCAAATTTGGACTATAGATGGATTTAATTTCATCGATGACTTAAAACTTTATCTTATCTAAAAGTACATATAGTCATTACTCACATTTCATTCACAATAATAATCGATATTGATTGATAATATTGATTTATAATATCAAGTTAAATCGATTCATCAAATCGATTTCTCGAATCATATTACGTACCTACCAAAATCTTCGATAGCCTTAGAAAGTTACTTATATATAATTTCGTAAATTTCTCCTATTGTGGCTCACTGTTCTAAGATATCATTCGCACTGTGTGGTCTATACGATAGATATCAATTTAGGTTTAGATCTTCCACAGTATTGCGTAGGTAGAATAGCTCTTCACGATTAATCTTTTACTACAATAATTATAAATGGATTTATTAATAAATGTACAGTATCTGAATCGATGAGATCATCTGTTCCGTTTATACAATCATAATGATCATTTACATTATATATTATAACTACTGTGTTTATTTATAATATATCGAAGTCTGCTTCATTAATATATAAATATTTTGTATAAACCCATGTATTTTAAATTTCTTCTTCATCCTTTTATGTCTGGTTGATATTTAAATTACTCTTCAAAATTTAAATTCATATTTTCAATCTTTGAACAGCCAATAGCAGACTACTTTTATTAAATAGCGTAGTGCTCTAATGTTTTATCTGTTTGATATTCTAAATAACAATCTTTAATAGCTATAGTATCTTATATTTATAGCTATAACTTCTGTTTGTGTCTATCTGATGATGTAGTTGCACTGTTTAGCCATTAATTGTATTTTATAATATGTTATTCAATATTATTTCTATATCTACCATTAAAATGAGGATATATATGATGATTTTATTTTTGGAATATATCAACCTGCGATGTAAAATTATTAAGTCAATTACGTTATTCAGTCTATTCTCATTTTAATTGGCTTGATCTAATTTTGTTTGCGCAAGCTTCGCTCAATATATTGGACCCACAGGATAGAGGACCTAAGGTGGGTATATGCAACACAGCTTTTAAAGTAGTCCGGTCTCTTGGTGTTTTATCATAATATACATTTTATTCATTATATTCATCATTACTTTAAAAAGGGATTTTTAAACTCTAATTTATACCATGCTAGTTTTTTTTAAGGCCTTTTTCATGTTATCTTTGTCAAATTAATTTTCAAACTCAAGGTTGTAAGACTATTCTTTCTTTATTATAATCACCTAAGCCAGATGCTTTAGCGTGGTTTCTTTATTTAAACATAAAAACAGAATCCTGCGTCAATCTTCGACTGATATAGATCCCACGGATAAAGAGATAACATCCGATTTGTCTTTGGAAATTTATATTGTGTAAATTATGCTTCAAGCTTGAAGAAAACTGTTGCGGCTTATGCAACAATTTCGTTCTGCTTATCATAAAATATATGGAAAGCTTTATCGTAGTAATATTGAACTTAATATACGTTTTATGCTTAATGTTAATGGTATAAATAAAAATATTTTATTCATATCATTAAAAATGCCAGAGACCGAAGACTACTCGAGTACTGCTATTGGTTGATAAATTGGTACAATTGGTCACAGAATCAGTTTGAATCACAAGATAAAGTCACAGATCACATCACCTTTAGTTTTATTATCATCACTTAAGTGTAGATTGAGCGTGGGAGATGTGAATAGGCAAATTTGTGTCTGATTACATCATTGATGAGGTAGCTGGCGCCAATTAATGGTACGACTTGTTAATTTCCTACTGTTTTATGTTTGCTGGATTATTTTACATACTTATTGAAAAGCACAATTTGCTTTGTATATATAATAATAAATATTAACTCCTTAAGTGCTGATTGACATCCGTGGGTTAATGCTCAATTGGTTCCAGCTGAAAATCAGCGCCTAGCATTACTGCCAGGCATTATGCTGAGCTGGATCCCATTTTGGCGTAATCATGAGACACTTCATTTTCTTTTTGACAATTTTTGTAATTACTGTCAAATAAAATATTCTTTCTTTCTTTGATTGATACATGTACATATTAACTAAAAAATCAACATAAAGTGAAGTTTGTATTTCAACCAAAACTTTATTTTTTTAATGGAATTATTATTAAAAATATAATTCTGAGTAAATTTAGAAGGTCAGATTTATTTGTCATAATTATCTTACTATAATAATACATTAATACTAATATTTAAAGATACTATTAATTCTAATCCTGTAAAAATAGTTGTAATGAGTAAATAATTAAATAAAACCAGAACGGTATGACTAACTTTAAAAACTTATGTCATTTTGTCAAAATATACATTAAGATCGTGTTTAGTGTGTAAATCAATTTGCAAACGATTCGATGACGATGCTAATAATTCATTTATTGGTGTATTGCAGCCTAATAACTAGTTAAGATGTCTTTGTTCTTTTGGAAAGATTGATTTTATAATCAATTTTGCCAACAATATTAGCGCCATCTACTGCATTAACATATCCCACGACCGCTTGTAAATGGAAGCCTTCACTGTCAATAAAACCATATTTCATCAAAACAGGTTATGTATCCAGAGTCAATTTATGGTACATCCAACATCAATCAGGTCAGCTCTAAATTACAAAATTGGTTTTTGTTTTACTACCTAGCTTCTGTACAAGTGTGTATATTACGTCGGCACCCCTGCAGAATTGGCAATTGGAACCGCAGTGTTTACATTATTCCCTTTGATGTGTGACTTCCATATCCTGGTTTGAAATAGATAAAGTCCAAAGAAGCTTTAGAACATTTATTGTAAATTATTTTGAATCCAATAAGCTATAAATTGGTGAGCTTTATGGCGCTCAACTATCGATTTTGACCTTATCCATACTGAATATCAAGAGTGCACAATTCATGCTTAAAACTAAGATGAAGATAACTCCATTCCAAACAGCAGCAAGAAATCATTTAAATCTATTTTTTTAAATTTCGGTCCATCGTTTCTATGGGACAGGTGGTCTAATATCATATGTTTCCACCAGATCGAGGAGAACAGCCGGGCGCTAGAGTACCTCGGTGGGTCTCGATGCGCTTCAGTAATGTCACACGAGTCAGGGGCCGCCACCCCGACTCAACGTGCAGAGGACAAGTGGAAGCAAGGCGCCAAGAAGACGCTACTACAATGGGTCGCCAATGCATTGCCAAAGTAAGTAAACAAACTGCATAGAACACCTAATAATGCTACTTTAAAAATAGTTTAACGTAGCATCAATATATGTGTATCTTTTCCGTATTGTCTATGACTGTATTCTACCGTATAGGCCACGTTTATAAATGCTATTGGCAGGAAGTTAATCCTGACAATTTAGAACCTCAAGGGTCCCGTACTGTGTGCTTTCAAGGATTTTCTTCCAACGTATGATTATGATGGTCAGGCGTTTGAAAGTTGACACTTCAAAAGACCGTATAGGATGGAGACGCGTCGTATGTGGTCGCGATCCTCAGCAGTGAAGGAACGACGATATTGATGATGATAATGATGTGGAATAAGCTTTTCGAGGTTTTTTTCCAAGGTTTTACCCCAGCGTGTGATATAGTGCTGCAAGTGTCCTTAGGCTACGGTTACTGCCTACCGGCAGACAGATCATAAGTTTGTTACTTACCTTAGAAGCTCAAAAACTCAATAGCCTTAGGTTTCAATAAAATCACTAGTAAATATTGTTGGATTTAAAACCTTTCTTCAAAATGAAAAGAATAAATACAATGCTGACGTAAACATACTATGGCTACATGTAAACAATATATAGATAGCTTTTCAAAGTAGACCAAAAGAAATAAATTACAAACATGTAACAAACAACATTTAAATTAATACCATAGTTGAGAATTCAGCCTTGACAGTTGGCAATGAACCGACTATTCTATTATTAATCCTACTAGGCAATAGTCTAGACTAGCGTAATATAACTTGAAATTACTAAGTTGCGTAATTGTAGTGGTGCGTTCATTCAAATCCAATCATATACAAAGACTTAAGATTATTGAATTCTAACTCAAGTACCTAATCATGAGACTAGATTTAATGTGATTTAATGCACTTGGATTGACGTTCGTAAACAGTGCATAAGTAGTGAAGACACGGATATTGTTGTAGAAGATTCATTGTCAGACGTCGAAAATATTTAATTTTGCGAACAAACCAATTACTTTATTATTTTGTGGCTGGCCGGCTTTATACCGTTATGCTGGACTGCTAGGAATAAAAATGTCACAGCAGTCAGGGACAGTCCTGGCCGTTGATTTTGAAGATGATTGTCGACCCTGTGATGCGTGTATTAAAGGTTTGCTGCAATGGGTAGATTATTTACTGAAGTGAGTAACAAAATAGTCAATGTTTTGCATTGTTATTAAAGTTATTTACTTTGAGCACAATTAAATCAATTTCAAATTGCTCTAATAATTTTAGTCATTTTTTTTAAACAGGTACGTGGATATAAAATCATTAGAGGCATTTAGAACTACTTTTGATATTTTTGTTTATTATGACATATTCTAGGTAGATAATTTCATTTGAAGCCTATCATGATAGGAAGGTCAACTTGATGAAACATCTGACTAGAATCAAAATTAATTCTGATGTCAATAAATATACCGTGGGTGCAAAAGTAATATGATTCCGTAATTAATCGTCTTGAATGTTGCCAAATGGCACAGATCTGTTGGCCCAAATAAATGCAGAATTCGAATATTTAAAAATATATTAACTTATACAACTATTTTTTTTTTCAAGAAAAAAATATATTATTGTTATTTTTAACTTACATTGTTGAGTAAACGATGAGCGTTATTAGTTTGGCGCTTTTTTTGTATGTATGAATTTTTATTAATGAAAAGATTTTATTTGTATGTATGTCTGCCTATGTCCTCGATCTGACTTAAATGCGTTTATCAGCATTCTTAGCTATGTTTAATGAAAATCAGTTTAAGCGTTTTAAATAATAATAATAAAGTTTATTCATCCAAAAAACAATACAAAAATAGTTATAAACATTGAGCCCCACACTAGGCTTGGAGCCTGTATCGTGGAGGTCTTTACAGGAATTACCTAAGATATTATATTAATATTGGCAAACTATACTAAATATAAAATTGAGTTTTAAATTTTTTAATGTTTCTTTTAAAAAACTGCTGTGACGGGTGTTTTGTTAAATTAAATGTAAAATTTAATGACTTGTATTATCAGCACTGATTGTTAATGAGTAAAATGAAAAAATAGTTATGTTAACGGTTGCCCTAATTTTTTGACGTGAAATTAACTAACATCACATAGCTAGAGTAAAGAGGTAGTTACTTGAATTATTATATTATCTGTGCTTGAATGAAATAAAATATTTTCATATTTAATTTCATTTCAGTAACTATTCAAATCGCTACATATAGCTACCTAACTCTTTAATTAAAGAATCTGTGGTTATTTGTACTACTTTTTCTTTGTACTACTAAGAAGACAAACAAACATACGGTTCGCCTGATGGTAAGCAGTTACCAGAGCCCGTGGATACTTGCAATACCAGGGGTATCACTCGTATAAACTTTGCAGAGGCTCCATCTCCAGCCCTGATAAATTTGTTATAAGTGTCTTCTTCATGGAAAGATTTTAATCTATTTTTTGTCTTTCAGGGACTCAAATATCCAAGTAACAGACTTCGGTCCATCATGGCGCGACGGTATCGCGTTCTTAGCCATCATAGACGCCATCAAGGCCAATCTAATCAACTTAGCTGAGATGAAGAGGAAGACCAACAGACAGCGTCTGGAACATGCATTTGATTTAGCTGAGAGCGAGCTCGGCATCGCCAGGCTATTAGACGCTGAAGATGTGGATGTTGATAAACCAGACGAAAGGTCCATTATGACATACGTAGCGCAATTCCTGCATAAATATCCTGAACCCAAGGTAAATACTAGTTATATTTTTAAAAAGCTGTCTTTGAATGTCGAACCAAAAATTATTTTAAGTTTTCCATTAATATTTTAATAAATAGTTTTAACCAGACACGTCATGAATCGATCTTGAAATGTTTGTATATTGTCGTTAAATGATTCCTTCTTTTGTAGACGACAGGACCGGATGCCGTAGCGGCAGTCCAAGAGGAGTACGAATCTCTAAGAATGTGGCTGACTGAACGTGTCACCATTGTTCAAAGGCAATACGATACGCGAACACTCTCGCGCAGCTACGAAGACTACATCCGCGCTGAGAACGACAGACTTGCTCGCGAGCCTATATACCTGAATTTAGAAAAACTTATGTATACACAGAGTTTGGTAGCCATTGCGCCAAAGTCATGGCGGGAACTCGTCTCCTTATGGATAGAATTAGAAAGACTGCACAGAAGATGGTTGTGGTTGTTAGACTCTGATCTGCCGGGAGATTTCAGAGTCGTGGGCGAGTGGTTAGCGAGAGCCGAATACCTTTTGTACTTCGACGAAATCCCTTCTAGTTTAGACGAAAGAACTGCTGCGATTATTAGCGAAAAGCTAGAGGAACATAGCGCATTCTTTTCCGGCTTATTAGACATTATTGACAGATTTGAAATTGCCTTAACATCGCCTGATGCTGCTAGAATCCCTGGCGAAAGAATTCAAGATATGAAGGAGCGCCTTGTGACTGTGAGTCGAAGAGCACCTCAAAGAAAAGCCAGATTAAAGTATTTGGAACATAAATGCTGTATCGTAGCCTTTACAGAGTTGACTAAAGCAAAGCTTGCTGCATGGACTAGCAAGTATGGTCGTATCGACCATGTACGTGCCTTATTAGACGATTATGACAACTTTGTGACTAAAAATAAGATTTTCCAGGAGTTTGATAGAGCTTTCGTTGATATTAAGCAAGTATCTGAAGAGTATAAGAGAGTTTGTGAAGTAGATAGGACAGAAGCAAGAGATATCGACTCGTTCCTAAGGGATGTGGCAGAGACGTGGAGGCGAGTGGCTTCTGACGTGAGATGTGTGAGAAGTGTACTCGAAGAAGTCATAGCTCACTGGGAACGTTGGAATACATTAGCTGATGAGTTTACAACATGGCTGGACAAGGCACAGCATATGCTAAGAGTTTCCGAAGATGAGAGATTAGAGTTCTTCCAAGACTTGACAGTTTGGAAGGAAAGGCACCAGTTGTTGGGTGATGCAGCTGGATTTTTGGCAGCTACCTGTTCCGAAGAGATCAGCTCGGAAGTTAAAAGGAAGTATGTGGAGATCACCGAGCGTTGGGAACGTGTCTGGGAGGAAGCTGAGAGGTTCGTTTCCTTTACATTTAAAATCTCACAAATCACTAAGTGATTACATAGAATATACCTGATTATTGTAAAATTAAGTGAATATCTACAAGAAGATTTCAGTCAATTAGTAGATTCTCAAAATCTCAAAATTAGGTGGATTAATTTAAACTTTTGTACTGCTTAATAAAAGTTACGATATAAAAATAACAATTACGTGTATAATGCAGGCAAAAAGACACATTAAATTTTCACGCAATAAAATCAATCCGAAGAGAAGCATCATAAATAAAAGATTCTGTTTATGATGCGTTTCTTGAAATTGATAATATCCACTTATGAGATGACTACGCTAGTTAATGTGCTCATTGCAGCTTTCCGAATTGATAAGCTACTTTCCAAACAATATGAGGAAGAAATATCAATTTGATTTGGTTCGTTACCTATAAATAGCGAAGAAAATCAAATAAACATTCGTACTTAATAGGCTACTAACATAATATAGTAATTGTTTACACTTAGATTGTATGTACAACATGTTTTAAAACGATGCTCAAAAACTTATCTATTTGCGATATCACGGGATGCCTAATAGCACAGTGTAAAGAACTCTTAACTTTTATGAAAAGAGATCCATAGACTGTGCTACTGTGTCCAGATATTGCATTACAGAATTCAAAATATTTGTTTCGCAAGAGTAACTAACTTCAAATGTTAAGCATTTGAAGTAAAAGTACCATAAATCTGTAAATGTTCACGACAGATACGTTCGTGGTGGAGACGCTCTTCGCAACCGACGCGAACTGGCTCATGGAGTGAGAGCTCTGGACTCATGGTTAGCATCTGCAGAGAATCTGCTGAACAGACAACCTCGTGCTAACACCGTGGATATCCAAACATACATCGAGCAGCTGCTGCAATTGAACTCCGAGATAGAACATCACGAAGAGCTGTTTAAGACTATAAGCAGGTTCGTTCCAAAATAATAATTTTATGTATAGTTTATTAATTTAAATATAAATTAAATATAGTTTATTAATTAAAAAAATAATAATAAGAAATTACCCTACAAGATTCCAAGGAGAGTTCTAAAATAAGAGAACTTTTGATCGTTTATTTGCACTTATTGATCCCTCTTTCAGAATGCCTATAGTATTGCTTGCTATAAACTTTAAAAGTTCTTAAATTCACGTAAATAGATTCAAAGTAGCTAACTGACAAATATTCATTCCTAAATATATTTTTCAGGACTTTCCAAAACGCAATCGCTGAAATGCCTCGTGATGAAGTGGAAGCCAATATGACGAAACTTAAACAACAGAAAGAAGCCCTTGTCCGAGTTAGGGCAACAGTCCCAGTGAAACTACATCAGTATAGACAACTGCTGGTACAGCATGAGTCGTTAGAGAGCGGACAGAAAGAGATCGGCTCTTGGTTAGACAAAGCTGAGGATGCATTGCGGTCTGGTGGAGAGACTAGACGGTAAGTGTAATAAAGTGACGCTCTGTAAGAAGTAAACAGGGAATGAGATATAGCATTTTGTCATTATAAACAATCAAACCATGAAATTTTCTGTGTCCTTATACATCTCTCTTTCGGTTCACAGCGAAGTCATCGAAGAGCGCTATGAAGTCCACCGCACTTTCTTCTCTCGCACCACGTACTACCGCTCCATGCTGGAGAGCAAGAACAAGGTATTCCAGAACATTGTCAAGTCAGCTGACACGGACAGAAGCGCTGACGTCACCGAACAAGTCAGGCTTATGAAAGATCTTAATGAACGGTGAGTAAACGTGGTAAAATATAATAAACGAGGTTTGCGGATTGTGTTATTAGCAGAACATTACAATTAACTGATATTTAATCTACTAGGTTTGCTCACGTATCTTCTGAAGCTACCCGCCGTGAAGCAGAGCTTCAGCGCCTGGCCAGGGCCTGGGAAGAGTTCGAGATCAAGAAGCGTGCGGTTGAAGAATGGGCGTCAAGAGCTGAAGCGTTATTGGCCGACAACCGGGTGGACTCCAAACAAGCAGTTGACTTCCACAAGAGGTTCTTCCAGGGAGCAGACGAGAGAGCTGTTTCAGAACTGGTTCGGTCGGGACGGGAGCTTATTGAGGTACTTGTTTCTACACTTTTTTATGTATGATAGTAATTTTTTTACTTTCTATGTAGGTATGTTATTTCAAGTAATTATAGCTGACAGCCTGAGGTCATCACGAAATTTCAGGCAATTGGTTGTATAAATAAAAATGACATAAAATCTGCAACTAGGACTCTTCGAGGAATGTTCAGTATCATCATCATCATCTCAACCCATAAACGTCCCACTGCAGGGCACGGGTCTCCTACATAAATTAGGAGGGATATGAGCCTACTATACCCGCTGGCCAGACGGGTTGGTATAGGATTTTGTTTCGAGATTTTCCTCTCTTGCAGTGGATATTGTCTGCCTGACTTACTCCCTTAGTCGACTCTTACGACACCCACGGGATGGAATGGGGTGGTGACATTTGTATTCTTAATCCGTCACCACACGGACAGTATAGGCATACGATAATAGTAGATGTTATTTACAGTATTGTTTTCTTTCAGTTGGTATCCGAAGCAGACCGTCCACGCATAGTCCAGACAGTCGAACAGCTGCAACAGCGCTGGAGATCTCTGCTAGACAAAGCGCCGCCTCACCTCATGCGCCTGGAGTTCAGGCTCGATGAGCAGGTGTTCCAGCACACTATCAAAGATATCGAGAAAGAAATCGTTTATGAAGAACAGGTAAGCGCTTGACACTTTAAATCTTTCTTGCATTACCTGTAATAAATAGAATAGTTTTATGGTATACAAAATAATGAGTTATTGACTGTATTATTATTATTTGCCTTGATTTGACTGCCTTGGTAGTCCAGTGAGTGCAGTATGCGCCTGCAGTGCACGAGGTTGTGGGTTCGATTCCCACACAGGGACAACACGTTGTGTGGCAAAAACAAGTTAAATAGTTTATGAATTTAAATGCGGACTTGAGATCTGTACTAATTCATAGGTACACAACTGCATCATTATTTGTAGTTATTTGACGCTTTGGTCTTCTGTTTCTCAGGCGGACTACTTGCTCGTATAGTGCCATCTGTTTAATAATATCTATTACATTTATAAATATTTGTATAGCCGTACAGTTACAATGATTAATTACTTAATACAGTATATACAATAAGAAATTAATTTTATATTTCTCACAAAAATAATTGTTCTTCAGGCTTACAACCAAAGCGACGACGCCGATGGTATTCTCATCCGTAACGAGGAATATTTCCGCAACCAGGGCAAGATTATGCAAGTGGAACACTGCCTTCAGAACCTAAAGAAAATCGCCACCAGCTACACACATCAGACTGGAGACGTGTCTCTTGAGGAAAGTGTACGGAAGTGTGAGCAGGCGTGGGAAAGTACTGTTCAGAGGGTGGAACATTTCAGGCAGCAGCTTCAAAGAATCCCAGCAAAGTGGGATTCTTATAGAGAAAAGTTCCGCGAGATGGAACGTTGGATGGACCACGTCGATACGACCATGGATAGCATTGTCAGGGAGGTAGATTCAGCAGAGGCATTCGAAAGAGAGAAAACTATCTTCCAGGTATGTTTTGTTCACTCTTACGTAGGTAGATTGAGACATTATTTTCTGATACTTTTTTTATAATTTTATATAATTTATTTGTTTTGATTCTTTAACGCTTGCCTTGGAAACCAAAAGTTAAAGGAATTGATGGTAAATATATGGTTTATATATTTCACTGGGAGATATGTTCCTTTTGTATAATAAATCTGTTTTTAAAATTCACGCGGTTCGTATGGAAATGCGGGAGGGAAAAAAAGTACATTAACAATTATAGCAATTATTTTTTCGATTTTTATTGTCATTTGCAAGTTTTACTAAATGAAACTTTATTTGTGCCTGTAATTTATCCAACCAAAAATTACAGAAGGATAGGAATTGTACTGTGCTAATAGATAGAATGAATAATAATCTCTAATAAACCAGTAAGGCATTCCTGTGTAATTAATTTAACCTATGATACTGTGAGAAGTAACAGTTCAAGTAAAATAAAAAAGTAAAGTAAAAGTTAAATTTTAAGATATTATTCAAAATCATTTATTTATATAGATCACACTGTGACACTTATAATATATACTTATAAAATGATACGTCAATTAATTTGTCTTCTGCTTATTATGATCATTCAAAATATTATATTGACTCAGTATCATAAATTTGCACATCAAAAAAGGTAAACAAATGAATTTTGTATTTCCTAAGAACATAGGAATATTAAGTTACATTTACTTAAATCAAAATTTTCAATAGATACCAAATTATTGTACTTTTCTTTTACTTCCCTTTTATTTTTCTTATAGGATTTTTAGAGGTATGATTTTAAATGTTGTCATTAATTTTCGCTTTCTAGAATATTTGCCGCGAAGCAGACAAGAAACGCGAAGATATGAAATGGCTTGTACAAACTCTAGATATGCTTACAAACCACTGCTCAGAAATTGAAGCTCAAGAGGAACAGATAAAGTTAGAAAACTTAATTGCCAGGTATAAAAATTTAATCCCCACCATCGAAATCACAATGATCAAGACTGAAACATACACACGTTGCTACACATACCGTAGAGAGGTGCATGAAGTCATTTGTGTATTAGAGAGTGCTAAAGAACATGCTATGGTCGAACCAGAGCTTCAATCACTCCAGCATGTCAAACAGCTGGTCCTCGAACAACAAGCTGCCGTGCAGAAACTCGACCGGCATAGACCTTCAGTTATGTCAATGTTACAACGAGGAAAAGAACTCATTAAGGACGCCAATGCGCCTGCTTTCGTTAGAGAAGATGTCAGAAATCTGGAAACTGGCTGGAACTCAGCGTATGAGACTTCCACTGACCGTCTGCATAAACTCCGTGACACACAAAAGGTTTGGTCCAACTACGAATACCAGAAAGAAGAATTACTCTCAGATCTTGACAAGATTGAGGGCTATGTCCATCACCCTGGTCTTGAAATTGGAGTCACTAATATCGGTCGTGAGCTTCATGAGACAAAGATTATTAAAACTGACATTGAAAAGGCTCAATCTGAAAGGCTACCTCAACTACAGCAGGCCTATTCAGAACTACGTACGCTGACTGCTAATAAGCCTAAACCAGTGATTGAAAAAGATCTAGAAATCATTGAACGAAAATTGGGCAAAGTCCATGATGAGGTGGAAACTAAAGTGGAGCATTTAGAGAAGTTTAATGAAGAATGGGTTAAGATCGAACACAAGCTAGAACATGTCAAACAATGGGTTAAACTGGAAAGTCCTATATTGATCTCACAGATTCGCTCAGAAAATATTACTCCCGAGGAAAGAGTAATAAAATCACAGGCTTTACAGAAGATTATTTCTGAAAAACTGGACATCATTCGCGGTGTGGCCGACCAAGGAACTAAATTGGCAGTAGAACATCGTGTACAAGACGCTAATAGGCTTAAAGGTGATGTAGCTCTACTAGAAAAAATGATGGCTGATCTCCAGCGGTCAACTGAACACCAAACAAAAGTAGTTGAACATGACTTGGTGAGCTGGCAGAAGTATCAAAAAGGAGTTGCTGAAATTAAACCGTGGATAGAAGAAGCTGAGATAAAGTTGGGCAATGTACCTAAACCCAGCACTTTACCCGAAGCACAGCAACTACAACAGCAATCTAAGGCTCTAATAACTGACTGTGATAAGCAACTAATGAATTTACAAATCTTATCTAGTGTCAGCCATCAGTTATCAGGCAAGACAAGTGCGCCCGATGAAGTTGACGCCATCCATTCGAGGTGGGCTGTGGTCCACGACCAAGCTGATCAATGGAATAATAAGTTGGAAAAACTCGTTAATAATTGGGAGAACTTTGAACGAGAAGCCGACAAGTTAGAGACCTGGATTGAGCAAGGCGAAAAACTATTGAGTAGTCGAAATGTTACCATCGAATCGCCTCAAGTAGAAAAATTAGATAGAGAATTAAATAAACTGAAGTCTTTTGGAAATGAAATTTCACAACAGCAAGCTAAAATCATAAGTCTGTCTCAGACTTGTGATAATATCTGTCATAATATTCAACCTGAAGGAGCCAATCTGCTCAAAAACAAAGTGTCTGATATTAAACAACGTACTAACAATCTAGCTGAAACCGTAAGGTCAAGGGTCAACGAACTTTCTGACAAAATTATTGTAAGACAAGAGTTCATGACTAAATTACACAACTTTGACAATTGGATCACTGATTTTAGACGAAAGACTGAAAGCTATGACCAGGTTGGCGCTGATAAAGTTGAACCGACGTTACAATCAATGCACGTACTGTTACAAGAACACGCGGCTAAAGCGCCCGAATTCACAGACATTTATAATGAAATCAAGAATATGACCCTTTCTTCACATCCTGATGAGTCACGATCTCTAAGTGAAACTTACTCGAATATAGCCCAACATTACCAGATTATTGAAAATAATATCCAGCAAAACAAGAGTGTTTTACAAAAGTGGTCTGATCTACTAAACTGGTATGAAGATTCTAAGCAGCAACTTAACCACATTCAGTACCAAATCGAAGGCCCTAAACTTACACCAGAAAGCTACGAAGTCCTTAGACAAGAACTTATTAATGTAATCACTAAAGTACCTGAATGGAAAAGCAATGTGGCTCTACTAGATGGACCGTCAAGAGTCAAAGTATCTGATCAGAATACTGGTCGCATCATGTCTCCAACGAGTCTGGTAAAAGAAATTGAAATGAAAGCAGAGACTTTGCTAAACTCTGTGACTAATAAGAGAGATCTAGTACATAAAGTGGGTGCACGATGGGACAAATTCAATCTACAACACAACGCTTTAGCCGAAGTATTACATGATGTGCAATCCAAACTCAATGAAATGTCTCAAAAGCCTGTCCCCTTAACTGAAGCAACTATCCAGGATATGACAGAACAATTAGACGAAATCGATGCTGAACTAAGAAATAAACAGTCCATAAGGAAAGAGTTAAGGGAAGAAGGTCTTCATTTGATGAGAGAAGACCAGCCAAACATGGGCACTATACAAAACGCTCTTACCGCTGCCGACAACAATTGGGACCAAATTGTGAATGCAGTGCGTGATACCAAAAACAAGCATATTCTTCTATCTTCGACGTTACAGGAATTGAAAAACTTTACAGTTGCATTTGACAGAGAAATGAATAGAGCTGAACAACTTTACAATGATTGTAAAGATGCTCCCAATGATTATATGCAAACCGCTCAGTCTTTGGATAAGGCAAAGAAGTCTTACGAAATCCTAAAGAGATCCAAAGGCTTGTTAGACCAAATGGATGTTATCAAACAGTCAGTACTAAAACAAACTTCAACATTAGGAGGATTTGATACAAGCCCAATAGAAGAAGCGTTCCTGGCCTCTCAGACGCAATGGGAGAAAGCCAATGATGCTGTTATAAAAAGAATACAGGATCTAGAATCGCAACTCATTGTCTGGAGACAGATTGATGACACGAAAAATCAAGTTTTGGCATGGTTAAGTGAGACTGGTCAAAATTTAGCAAATGCTTGTGACAATTTGGAAATTAGATTCGGTCAAAGTCATCTTAATAAGTATAGGGAGGAACTTCCTATTTACACAGGTCTTAAGAATAGCATTAAATCTAAATGTGAGCAAATTAGTAATTTAAACAAAAACATCCCAGCAGGGCAAGTTACCTCAACTATCGACTACTTAGATAGTGAGTTTGCCGCTCTTCAATCATTAGCTGACAACTTGGAGTCTGCAGTGTCTTCACTAGGAACCAAGGAAAATAAGCTAAAAGATAAAATTAAACATCTTTCAGATAATATAAGCAAAATTCGTGATGATATCATTAAATGTGACGACATGACTGGTGATAATTCTAAGATTTTGGATCGTCTGAAAAAATGTCAAGCCTGTAAAGTGAATCTGCAGAATTTAAGCGACGAGATCGATAATTTATCGCAAAGCGTGTCGGAAATGAACGATAATTATCCAGGATTTTACGAATCATTAGTTCCTAAAGAACTAAGCACATTACAAAAGAGGTTTGAAAGTGTACTTATCCATGCAAATAAAACTGAAATAACATTATTAACATTCTTGCAGAAACTGTTTACTGATAAGTTAGCAATATTTAACAGAAATTTAAAGATTTTAGACGACAAAACAAGATGGTGTGTACCTGACGTCACCAGTGATAAATATAACTTAGAAGTCAAAAGTGCTGCATTAGTAGATGTTGAAAATGGTATTGCTGACTGCAAAGCTAAGGTTGTCGAGTTAAAAGAGGCGCGTGATATACTAAAAGTAGTCGCAGAACCTGCTTCCGCTCAAGAAGCTGCTCAGCAAACTGAAAAAGCGCAGAAAAATCTTGACGTTCTTACCGCGAATTACGAGGAAATAAAAAATAGACTTAAAGAAAACATAGATGCTTGGCAAGAATATGAAGTGCTACTTGAAAACGTATCGGAATGGTTGAAAGAAAAAGAAAATAGAGTGAGAGTTGAAACTGCAAACTTACTAAATCTAGATGAAATTGATAACAAAATTACTGATGTTGAAGTCCTTAATCAAGAAATTAAGAACTACGGCGGTGAAGTCAGCAAACTTACAGAAATTGGAGAAAAAATCTTATCCCGTAACCCTGACTCTCGAGTTCTACAACATATTAATCATTTAGTAACTCGGTATCAAACTGTTACCAAATTCGTGGAAAGTCATCTAAGTAGACTCAAAGATTTGAAAAACAACAAAGGAAAATATGACAAATCGATCTCTGAATTCAAAAACTGGTTGCAAGATGCTAACAGTAAGATTCAAGATTTGGCTTCGCTGAGCAAACACGCTAAACCTACTCCTGCGGACCTAGAACAAGTCAAAAGATTGAATGATAATAAAGAAGTTGGTCAGAGGCTTCTCAACAATGCCATTGAATCTGGTGAAGCTTTATTCAGTGGCATTACTCCTGAAGGTCGTGAACATATCAGAAACGAGCTAAGAGCTCTAAGAGACTATTTCGAAGAGTCCGTAGATTCTCTCAACAATGTTATCAAAGATATTGAAACTACTATTAATAAAAGATCCTCTTTTGACGATACTTTCAACCAAGTTCAAAAATGGATCAGTGACAAAGAAAAGGACCTTGGAGAATTCAAACTATGCCCAACGTTACCTGAAAAGAAGGCTCAACTTCATGCTAATAAGATTTTACATCAGGAAGTGGAGTTACATCAATCGATGTTATCTCAGTTGACTGAGAAAATAAAGCTTATGCCTGATGAAGAAGCTGAAAAGAGTCTATCAACGATCATTGACAGATACAGGAATATGTCTAAAGAACTTGAAAGAAGAATCTCTACTTGTGAATCTCAAGTCGCTGAACATGAGAGATATGTTCAAATGTTTGAAGACGTCCGTGACCGGCTTAATCATATTGTAGCTGAAAACAGTATGCTTAACTACGCTGTGGTTACACAGAAAGACGATGTCGATGCTAAGATTGCTGCTATTGAAAAAGTAACCTCAAAGGCTAAAGATATTCAAAACGCCCTTGGCGGTCTTAAAACCCAATTAGAGTCAGTAATAGAGACAACTAGCCCCAATGGTCATCCTGTTCTCATCAGTGAGTACGAACAATTAAAAACAACATGGGACCAATTAGCAACTCAATGCAAAGATCAAGATAAGAAACTTAAAGATACTCTGAAACAATGGACTGAAAGCCAAAAGACATTGGATGAGCTTGAAGAATGGTTAAAAGTTAAAGAAAACCAAGTAAGGGACCAAAGCCTCAAAAGTAATCTCGAGGCAAAGATCGCCCATTTACAGAAAGTGAAAGAAATTCAAAGTGAACTTACTTCAAGGAGCGCTGATTTTGCTGCATTGACTGACACCAAACAAAATGTAACAACTGAATCTGAGCTTACTAATAAAACATCAAAATTAGCAACAAGATACCATACATTGAATAATCTTGTCAATGAAATTATTTCAAAATATGAAGTATTCGTAGCAGAACATCAAACATTCGAAAATGAATACAACAATATGGAGAACTGGCTAATGGGCATGCTTGGTGAGCTACAAGATCTCAATGAGATAGTAGGTGATTATGCTGTCTTACAAGAAAAGCAGAATAAGGCGAAGGAATTGTATGAAACTAGAAATAAAAAGACACCAGCCTTCGAAGAGTTCTTAAGTTTGGGGGAAAAATTGTACACTCATACAAGCCCAGATGGTAGAGAAGTAATTCGCCAAAAGATTCGTAAAATAAGAACATTGTGGGACAGCTTCGGTGACAGTTTCCAAGAAACTGTAAACAAATTAGACCAATGCCTTTTACAGTTCTCAGATTTTAGTCTGGCTCAAGAGCAACTTACTAAATGGCTTAAAGATGTTGAAAGAGCAATGCAACGGCACACTGAGCTCAAGGCTTCTTTGGAAGAAAAGAAAGCTCAACTGCAGAATCACAAGATCATGCATCAAGAAATCATGACTCATCAACAGTTGGTTGAGTCTGTTTGTGATAAGGCCCAACAGTTAGTCGATCAGACACACGACGCTTCTTTAAATGTTTACCTACAATCTATTAAGCAGTTGTTCCAGAACATTGTTACCAAATCTCAAAATCTCCAAGACAATTTGGAAGACTGTGTAAAGAGACACGAAGATCTTGTTCGTCTTATTTCACAATACAAAGAGTGGCTTGGCTCTCAGTCTGAAAAACTTCTCGATATTGAGAATGCTACTGGAGAAAAACCAGAAATTATCAGAAAACTACAGTCTGCAGTTGCATTAAAAGATATTGAAAAAGTAGGATCTAGCAAATTGGATGAAATTAGGGCAGTCTTTGCCAATGTAAGCAAAAGTACTTCAGAAGCTGGTAACTCAGCTATTAAAACTGAAATTGATAACTTGCACGATCAATTACGCAATGCAGTTGAAGGCATTAGTAGTTCAGAACAAAAATTAAAACACGCATTGGAAATTTGGAATAAGTTCGACTCTTCAATTGAATCCATAACAGAATGGCTTAAGGACATGGAATCTAAATGCCGTGATCAGAGCCTTTGTTCTACACTTAAGGAAAAAGAGAGCCAATTAAAAAGATACGTTGATTTACGCAATAATATCAATGCGAAAGAAAAGGAAATAGATGCATTTGTTGATGAATCTCATAGCCTAATCCAACTTAGCGGCGTAGAGCGTCTGAAGCCTCTTGTTACGCAGGTAAGTAGCCGTTACCAACAATTGCATCTAATTTCTAAGGAGATCGTTAATCATTGGTCCGAATTGGTAGCCGACCATAAGAAATATATTCAACTCTGTAATGAGTTTGATGCCTGGTTAAAGCCCCTAGAAGAACAATTATCTCAAATGGTGACTAAGGAAGATAAGCTTAGCATTGAGAGCAAGGGTAACAAACTTCAAGTATTTTTGATGGAGCGAGAAAATGGTGAACACAAGATTAGTATTCTTACTACTGCTGGTGACAAAGTATTACCTGAAACAGCTGCCAATGGCAGAGAAAATATTCGTGGAGAAATAAGGACTCTCAGAGAGAGATGGGATAAATTGAATGATACTATTCTGCAACAGCAAAAAGAGTACGAATCTCAAACTCTACAATGGTCGAGTTACCAAGACGTCTTACAACAAACTTTATCTTGGCTCGATGAAAAAGAAAAAATAGTAGATACTGAAGAAAAAGCTGTTCTAAATTCTGCTCAAGAAATCAAATCGAAATTGTTAAAGAACAAGACTTTATTGCAAGAAATTTATTCACATAAGAGAGTGATCGAAACAGTCACTGAAAAAGCTAAGAGCGTAGCGGCTACTCTGCATTCCGGAAAGGATGAAAGTGATGAAATGACTAAAATTATTCAGTCAGTATGGGATAGATACAATGCTTTAACAAACAGGTTAACAGGCATTATTGATAAACATGAAAACACGTTCGAAATTTATCAACAGTTTGTTGATCAGCAAAAATCACTACAAGACTACCAAAAGCACCTTTGGGATCGTCTTCATCTACTATCAGATTTCACTGGCAACAAAGCCGCTTTGCAAAGCAAGTTGGCAAAAATTCAAGAGTTATTAGACGCGATTCCAACTGGTAACAACAAATTGAAGATGTTGTCTGATTTAATCGAAAATAACAGTGCAAAGCTTTCTCCTAGAGGTAAAGATGGTATGTCTAGAGAGCTCAGTCTTCTTAAAGCTGATTTAGAGAAATTTACTGCGACAGTTCATGATGTCAAGCGTGGAATTGAGGACAAGATTCAGCAATGGATCGAGTTCGATAGTGCCAACGATCGTCTTCAACATTGGTTGAGTGACACCGAGATGAGCCTCAAGACATACACTCCCAAAGCCACCTTAGAAGAGAAAGTCGATCAACTAAATAAATATCAGGTAAACATTTTTATTATTTGTATATAATTAGATAGCTTATTTGAACAAAATATTTTAATTTGAAATTTTAAAACAGGATTTATGTAAAGCAATTGATAATCACGAAAATGATTTGAGCGCCGTCATTGTTTTGGGCGAAGCCTTGGATCAAGTAAGAGTTGATAAAAGAATAAGTCTTTTATCGTCAGCACTGTAGGACATAGTCTAATTTTCAGTAGATTTCTAATTTCACGAACGTAATATTTTTAGAAACCTAACAAAAATATATACTTTGACTTACACACGTACTTATTACGAAATACTTCAAGTTTGGACTATAATTTCATGTATGTATTTTTTTACTAATTTAGAAGCATTGGTTATTGGTACTTCTAATTCTGACAAACATATCTACTATTGAAGGTCTAACTATCTAAATGATGATACTAATTGTAGTTGTCGTAGATCAGTTTAAACTTTATTAACCAATTTGTTTATTATATTTAACTTAAAATAAAATTTCAGGCTATCTTGGCCAACTTGAAGAAAACTGAAAACGATGTCGACAAATTGACTGATGAGTTCAGTGATCTTATAGAGAACTGTAACGATACCAGAATAACAATGAATTTGCAACAGATGACATCGCGATTCCAATCTGTGCAGTCAACGGCAAAGGAGCTTGTAAAGAAATGTGAACAGGCTGTCAATGATCATAACGCATACCAGGAGAAGTATAACCAGTGTACTGACTGGTTAAAAGCAGCTCAACACAAGTTTGATGAATGTAAAGAAAACTTGTCTAACACTCCGGAAGGTATTAGCGCTAAGAGGGAGAGTCTTAATGACTTACTCAGCCAGAGGCGTAATGCTACACTTCTTGTTAACAATACGTTTGAACTTGGAGAGAAACTCTATCCTTCAACGTCTCCTGAAGGCAAAGAAATAATCGAACAACAACTACATGATATCCAGCAAGCTATTGACAATTTATATGACAATATCACTAAAGCTGAGCGAGACTTAGATTCTGAACTTAACAAGTGGTCATCTTTTGAAGACAATCTTAAGTCTGTTCAGCAATGGTTAGCTATTGCTGAGAAGAATCTTCCTAAAGAAATTGAGTTGAAGGCTACTTTAGATGAAAAGCGAAATCAATTAAATGTTTACAGAACATATCTGCAAGATGCTATTGGTCATCAACAAGACATAACAGATTTAGAATCTCATGCTATGAGTTTACCTGATGGTAACAAGGATATAGCCAAAGAAATCGATCAGCTTAAACTAAGACACGAGACTATATTATTAAGAGCAAAGTCTTTCGTTGAACAGTACGAAGCGATCGTTAATAACCACACCCAGTATACTAAAGCTGTGAAAGACTTAGAAGAATGGGTTGAAGCTACGCACAATACGGCTCAACTATGGGGTGATGTTAACCTTGAACGTGTAGCCTTGAGTAGCAATTGTGAAAAACTCAAATCTCTGCAGCTAAATCTTTCTGAGGAAAAGAACCGTATAGACAAAATCCGTTCTATTGGTGAAAAGGTGTTACCTGGAACAATCAGTAATGGACAAGCTAATATTAGGAACCAAATAGATGCATCTCATCAGGAATGGGAAGGCCTTGTATCATTTATTAATAAAACTATCGAATCACTTGAGAACAAGATTCAACAATGGAATGAATACGAGAACATGAAAGACCAATGCTTGGCTTGGATTAGGAATACTGATACTCAAATCCATGCTGTCGATCTTAAAGCAACATTACCGGAAAAACAAGAACAGTTTAAGAAGTTCCAGGAGTTGCAAGGTGAAGTGCGTGCTAAGGAACTAGAGATTGATAACATTACTGAAAAAGCACAAAGCTTATACACAGGTGTGCTTGGACCCCGTGGATCACAAATATCTGATTTATCTGTTAAATACCAAACCCTATCGCAAAAGGTTAAAGATTTGACAAATAGGTGGCAGCAATATGTTAAGACTCACCAAGAGTTTGCTAGCAACGTCACGGAATGCTCGCAATGGATTGAGGAATTGAGAGACAAATTGGATTTCTGTGCTGATTTAAGCTCTAGCTCACAAGATGACTTGGAAACCAAGTTGGTACTTATCCAAAACTTGCTTCTTACCAAGGATGAAGGTTTCACTAAAGTACAGTCTCTTGTGGAACTAGCGCAAAATGTAATGGCTAATACTGCGCCTTCGGGTCACGAAGCCATAAACAACTCTCTGGTAGCGTTGCAAGAACAATGGTCAGCGTTACTATCTAGAATGATTGAAACAAAGAATATGTTAGATGACTCAGTGACCAAATGGGCTGGATTCCTAGAACAGATACAGTTAATAGAAAAGAGTAACAATTACCTTGAGAGCATGTTAGCTGAACTTACACCGTATGAAACATCCATGTCGGATAAGAGAGGACAACTTGAGAAACTTAAGGAAGTAGAGGAGAAAGCTCGTTGTGATCGTCTTGATGTGGATACTTTGAAAGCTAAAGCAGCTGAAATGATTGCTAGTGGACAGCAAAACCAGGCTGCGTCTAGAGCTCAAGAAACTTTAAACAAATTCGACGGCTTATATGACAAGGTGAAGAAGTTGCTTGCAGATCGCGAAGAACAATACAAGGATCATAGGTTATACAAGGAAGCACATGATGAGCTAATCCAATGGCTCAGCAGAGCTAGGGAAAAGGTGCCATCTTTAAAATCAAAACCGTTGAGTGATAAGTTAGCGATCGAAAACTCTGTAGCTCCTCTTGATGCTTTAATCAACAAGCAGGCGCAAGGTGAACTGTTACTCGAACATCTTCAGCACACTGGTGAGGTTGTTCTTGCTAGTACTTCTCCTGAAGGACAGACAATCATCAAAAATGAAATGAAAGCATTGAAAGAAAGTTTTGATGACCTATTTAATGAGATCAAACAACAAAAGAGCCAACTCGAAGAAACAGTCAACCAATGGCGCGAGTACAAAGATGAATACGAGAGACTGTCTGATTGGTTGCAACAGAAAGAGATTCTCATAAAGAATCACAAATTGGCTTTACTTGGGACTGCTAAGGAGAAGGGTGCTCAAGTAAATGAAGTAAAGGAGATAGTTGACCAGCTTCACAAAGGAAAAGCTGATATCGAGAAATTCAATGCTTCTGCTGCTGGCCTGTTGTCCTCACACTTGGATACATATGTCAATAACCAGCTACGTCACCTTAATTCTAGATATCAAGTCCTCGTAAACATGGCCAACGATGTTCTCAAGAAGGTCGAGACCAACTATGAACAACACCAAACCTATGATGACAACTACGTCAAAACCAAGAAGTGGATTGATGACGCTTGGGATATTACTCGCAGTGGCAGCGAAGCTGGTAGCAACAGCAGCAAAGAAGCCCTGCAAAAACGTCTGGAACAAATTGAGGATCTTCTCAAACGCCGCGAGGAAGGACAAAATTTAGTTCACGCAACCGTCAATAGCGGCGAGAAAGTTCTCAGAAACACCAGGTCCGATGGCAAAGATAAAATTAATACTGAGCTCAAAGAACTTCAAAACGAATGGGATCGTTTAGTCAAAAAAATGACAACAGCTAAAGTGCACCTGGAGACCGCATTGCTCCAATGGGCAGATTACAGTTCAAGTTATTCACAACTTCAACAATGGATATCCGATAGAGAAGCAAAACTCCAAGAAGTGTGTGAGCAGAAAGTCGCCAAATCTAAGAAAGGACAAGACCGCCTTGCCGGACTTACGGCGGGTCTAAGTCTAGGCGAAAGAAAGGCCACACTCCGTCAAACAAACAATATTGTTCAAGATATCGTTTCGTTTGAACCCATGATTCAGTCTGTAACTTCTAAGGCTTCAGAACTTATGCAACAGGCTCCGGCGTCTGAGATCACCACCAAATACGAGTCACTGTCTAAACAAGCTAAGGACTTGTATGACAAGCAAAAACAGACAGTGGAACAACATCAAGCGTTTATAGACGCTGGCTCAGACTTCGTCCAATGGATTAGAGCTGCTAAGGAAAGGTTAGGTAAGTGCTCTGATGCAACTGGAGATAAGGAATCGTTGAGTAGTAAGATCTCTCAGCTTAAAGTATTAGAAAGTGAACTTCCTGATGGTCAAGCCAAGCTACAGAAGGCTCTAGAAAAGGGTGAAATATCTTGTGGAATGGCTGATGAGGAAGACAGAGAGGAAATTGAAGAGGAAGTAGCTCTTATGCAGGAGGAGTACGATACTTACGTGTAAGTAATAACAAATGATATTTTAATGTTTCGATTCATTTTGAACTCATTATACGTTTTTTTAAAATCTTGATATATATATTTTTTTAGTGAACAATTAAGCAACACCAAAGCTCTAATAGAGGGTGGTATCGTCAAGTGGACCGAATACGAAGAGCAATACAAGGAAGCCTTAGATTGGTTGTCGAAGACTGAGAAACTTGTGCAATCTTTCAACAAACTGCAGAATAACTTGGAACAGAAAAAGGTCGTTCTTGAGGAATTCCAGGTATGGATATTTATTTTATTAAAATTACCATGTTTGTGTAAAATATAGTTTACAGTTTCTCTACTAGTACTTAATATCAACAGGAGCACTTACAAATGCTATTTGACTGGCAAGCAGAACTGGACAAGCTGAACGTACGAGCACAGACCTTGCTAGAAACATGTGCAGATACGAGAATCTCAAATGGTATAACGCAGCTCACCACTAAGTATAATGCGCTGTTGTCCTTAGCTAAAGAGGTCATGAAGAGACTTGAGCTCCATTATCAGGTATGTACCAATATTAATTGTAATCCCTACTTTAATACGTTAAGGTATGTATTACAAATATACATATATAATGTGTTAAAATTTTGGTTGGAACCAACTTCTCGCACTATTACATTATGAAGTTTTAAAGTATGTAACATGAAAATTAATTAATTAAGCAAAATATCACTCAACTCTCTCACTCAGCAGCGGCTAGGCATTGTAAAGCATTCATAATATTTATAAAAAAATACTTTCCAATTTTAATTGTTATAACTATGCCTATAACCTACGTCTATGAAAACTATTGTTTTGTTTGTCTAGGAACATCAACAACACAACGCTTTGTATGGCGAATGTCAAGATTGGCTAGATCGAACACGAGAGAAGCTCAATCAATGTGCTGAAATTCCCAACAACTTACCTGAAGTTAATAGCAAATTGAACACTGTTAAATTGCTCCGACAATCTTTAGAACAAGGCCAAAACAAATTAAGATATCTCCTTGAACTGAAAGAGAAGGTGATTATGAACACAGAACAGACAGGTGCGGCGAAAATTCAAGAAGATACAGATAACCTAAAACAGGAGTTCGATAAACTTATTGCTGACCTACAAGATGTCAGAACCAAGCTGACAAGTAGGGCATCGCAGTTTGATGACATATCTAAGGTAAGTTTTTTGTTTTATTATCTATACTGATTTTGCAGAGTTTTGTAGCAGCATACATTATATTATATTTAGCTGAGAGATCGCTTTACCATTCGATGAAATATAAATTTTTGAGTACTTTAAAAGCCAGCCCTACAATATATTAGAGAATAAGTAGTAAGAGACAACGTTTACTTTTAATATGAATCTTTTCATCATATTTTAAATTCTGTACATTTTAGATCCACAAACTCCTGGTAGAATGGTTAGACGATATCGATCAGAAAATCCAATCAGATGACTCGTTACTCAACGATCTGTCTGAGAAGAAAGCTAAACTGGAGAAGTTCAAGACCTTCAACAGAGATATCGACTCTCACAATGACCTGGTCAAGAGACTGAATGAGAAGTTGCAAGAGGATTCTTCTCTGAAATCAAAGGATATTGAGGACACGTTGAAGCGGTATGATGATATTAGACAGACTGTCAATGAGATGATTGCTGTAAGTAACACAATCACATATTTTCGAAATTTTGATTACTTTAACTATAACTTTGGAATACACTATACATATTATTATATATTCTTATTTTTTACCCCATAATTTACCCCAAAAATATGAACTAAAATTAACCATTTATAAAAAAAATAAAACCCCTCGTACTTAAATCATAGTCTGTTTAGCAAATTTGTATAATTGATATTTTATGGAGTTAAATTAAGTTTAAGTTTCAGTTAATTTATTAAATATTTATTTTATTACATAGATCAATGAACAACAGTCATACCCAAAACATAATAACTATGTATTGTTTTAGAAATTGGAAGACTACGTGAAATCTCACATTCAATATAAAGAATCTTATGATAGTTTCTACGATTGGATTCGGAACTGCAAAATCGAGATTCAGCAGTGCTCAGACTCACATGGCGAAAAGGATTCCGTTCAAAAGAAACTCAAGAAAGTGACCAAAATCATTGAGTCTCTACCTAAAGGTGAAGCTTTGTTAAAAAAGGCGATTAACCTTAGCGAAGCTGTACTTGAAACTACTGGCAATGAAGGTAAAGACAGCATTAATCAAGAAATCAAACAGTTGAAGATTGAATGGGAGAACTTGCAACAGATCTGCAAGGATACAAAGAAGTTGTTGGAGAAGTGTCTGTCAGCATGGGCTGATTACTTGGAGACATCGGAGAAGATGAGCAAATGGGTCAAGGAATTCGATAATAAACTGAAGACGGTGCAGAAAGTTGATAAAATCACACCTGAACATCTCGACAAATGTCGTGTGAGTATTATTGAAAAAAGTTATTTTATTTTTTATTTTATTACATTAAGAAAATAAAAAACAATTGTACAATAAGATATAAAAGTAATAATATACTACTAATAATAATATAATACCTAAAAATTGTACAACAGATACTAAAATCTTCGTATAAGTAATACATAATTAAGAGAGAAAGAAAAATAATCAGTATAAGTTAAATTGTCACTAGATTAATTTATAATCGCAGTAACAATTAAATAACGTTTGATTGCATGGGTTCAGTGGCTTAAGTGGTTACCTCACCATTTACCACAGCTTGGCGTGTTGTGGGCGCGATTCTCACACGGGGCAAGAAACGATGTGATCCATAAATGATTGTCCCGAGTTTGTGTCCGTTAATTGTATGTTGTACAGTCCACCACGACATGGGCATTGTTCCCTAGTGAAATTTTAACCCAAATATTTTGTTTTGCAGGAATTATTAGCCGAAGCTTTAGGCCACAAGCACGTCTTAGAAGAACTAAATGATAGGTGTGAGAATCTTATGGAACAAAGTGCTTGCGCCTGGGTCCGTGACAAGACTGTCAACCTTCAAACTGAATACACCACCTTGCTTACCAAGATACAAGGACTAGTTTCCAACGGTGAAAAGAATCTATCAGACCATACGGAATTCATCAAGGCTAAAGAAGATCTTCAGCAATGGCTGGAAACGGCTCATGGTACCGTTCAAGATTCTATTGGAGTTGGAGATATTGAAACCACCAAGGATAAACTTGAGACTATCAAACTTGTTAATAATAGAATGACTGAAGGCCATCATTTACTAGTAGTCTTACAAGAAGCTTTCAAGAAAGCACTCAATAATACTCCTCCGGAGGAACAAGATGGTCTTAGAAATAATGTCAAGATCTTACAAGAGAGCTGGGATCAATTGAAAATCGATCTTAATTCTATCACAGCTCAACTCAAAGCAGCTATTGGCAAATGGGAAGACTTTGAAGAGTCCAAGAAGAAGATGGAACAATGGATCAAGGATACAGAACAGAATTTAGACAAAGTACCCCCAACTGGCGGAGAACTCGGTGAAATGAAGACTCTGCTAGAAAAATATAAGCATATTGAAGACTCAATTGATAACAAGAAACCTGAATTGGAACGACTTAAAAGTGAAGCTGCTGAGCTCAGTGGCTGGGCACGCAAACCAGCTGTGAAGGAGTCTGTTACTGAAATTGAGAAGAAATGCAATGCGTTACGTAACAAGTGTGCAGCTAAGAAGGCCGAACTTGAATCTGAAATTAAACATTACAATCAATACCACCAGTCATTGCAAGAGACCGAGAAATGGCTTCTTCAAATCTCCTTCCAGCTTATGGCTCACAACTCCCTATATATAGCTAATAGAGAACAAACTGAGGAACAATTAGCTCAACATGCTGTTTTATTGGATGACATTCAAAAGTATCGTTCTACTTTGGATGAACTGGAAGGCAAAGGGCAGGCCCAAATTGAACGTTACGAAAAGACAACACCTTCGATTCGTGAGACTGTTGGTAAACAGCTCAAGAATGTAAACGACTCTCATAAAAGTCTCCTAGCTACTGCTCTACAGATCGAGAGGAGATTGAGGGAAGGACTTGCGAAGTTCAAGGAGTACGAAGACACGTTGGAGAGCATCTTAAATAACTTAGATGAAATGGAACCAGCTATAACTGAGTTAGATGTGCCCGTTGATGGTCTATCGCATGGTCGTGAACTTTTGGATAAGGCGAGGGTAAGTTTCACCAAATTAATATATTTACGATATCGATCATAAAGTAAATTAAGCGCATAACACAAAAGATGACATAAGAATAAGTGTAAAATTATACATTATTTTGCAAGTGACTCCGTCCCCGCTTCGCCCAGATAAAACGGTTTTGAATTTAAACAAAACTTGTTTTACCTTCGTAGGGGTAAAATGTTTAAAAAACACCAATAGGTATATGTGAGCATTTATTTCTAACCAAAAGCAGGTATAATGCTGTTTCGTGTTTCTTACTTTGAATTGATGACGGAGTTACATATTTACCTTAGTTTATCCACTTAGGGGTGATATTTCCAAAAAAACCTGCTTAATGCTCACTATCGTCATTCAAGAAACTGGTTGGTCAGTAAGTCGGGACAAGTAATTATAGATATTAAATAGTTTATTAGCTTTATGAGTAAAATCTATATACAACATTACACACATTGCAGTAAATATTTCATCAGGCGTTTAGGTATATTAATATTATAATAGAGCCACAATTTTAGATTACTTTAAAACCTATTCTGTTTTCTGACATCTTACATTGTACCCGCGTGTCTAATTTTAACATAATCTTTATAACTCTAAGAAAATACCTGTATCAACAGTTCTTATTGTTAATATGTATCCTATTTATTCTCGACAGTCACTCCACAACCGCCTTCAAACTGAGAAAGGTCGTCTCTCAGCCGCTGTTGCAGCTTGCTCTGCAGCTGCAGCCTCTGTCTCTAGACCCTCATCCCCAGCGGACTCTGCACCTTTACCAATCCCTCCAAGAGAGCTCCACGTGAGGGCTCGTCTCGAAGATCTGATCGATCAGGTACTGAAAGCCTCGTCTTCTATACTTGCTTCTGATGTTTTGATGTCATTTTGATAACGTTTGTCAGTGTTAATGTCAATGTCAGTCTTTACTGACACGATAACTTTGTCAGAATGTGTATTGAGAGAGTTGTGTTGCATTGTATTATATATTTAGTGTTTTGTATTTCTTCATATTATTATTAGTTATATAGTACAAAATTGAAAGTAGCAGATAATATATTTATAGCGTAAGCAGCAAATGTACATTCATACATTTGCTAAATAATATTTATAGGATTAGGGTAGGTGAAAAATTATAGTATCTGACATACGTCAATAAGTTACTTACTGATAGTCATTGTATTATTAATAATATAGTTATATTTTAACAATTGTGTTTCAAAAGTGCCTTGAATTATAATTAAATATTTACAGTTATAGAAAATTCTACTACGGTTATAATCAATGTATATTTTATAATAGTAATAAGCGTATTACATGAATATTACTATTATAAAATATATAATAAGGATTTTCATCAGAAGTATTGGCAAACACTATATGACACGCAAAAGTACAAATTAGGGTAAATTTTGTATTAAGCATATTTTGCTGAAAGTAACTAAATATTAAAATAAAAAAAAAAATTTAGGCAACATTTATTCTATTGATGAATAAATTATATTACTAGTAGTAATCGTTATAGTAACTACAAAAGTATTTCTGTATCGCAAAAAGTTCTTTGAGATTTGACACTTTGCAAGTGCAAGCAAACAATTTAAAACGTTATCGCGCAGAAATTTAGGTAGAGAGTCTTTCAATGCATCTCAACTCCTCCCAATCGCTTGCAACGGAATGTATTTGCAAATATAATCAATATGTTTTAATAAAACTCTGCTTGAAAGTTCGCCAGGTCAACAAAACGAACAAAACCAACGTATATTTTTGTAAAGTAAGATCTCTTATAATAAACCTGATAGAATAACAAATGTAGATAGACTGTAGTTAGACTTGTTATTAATGTATTTTAAAAGCTTTATCGTTGGCAATGTAACTTTTGTGCACCTGGTTTTGTTTGGATCAAGATGATTCTAGATTTTTAAACTAATAATAATTCTAATAATTAATTATCCTATCTCTGATTCTGATAGTTGTTCCTCTAATTTCCTTCGAATTTTCCTAATATCTGTCCACTTGAGTGTGAAATCTTTAACTATGTCTATGAGCTGTTCTGCTCGCTAAGGTCTGAATTTATTTCAAGAAACAAGTATGACCTTTAAAAGTAGCAATTTGTATTGCTATCACGTTATTTGGGTTTGCGTAACGAATAATAGGTACTATATATGTACGTATAAGTACATATATAATGTCAATAAATAAAAAACCTTCATTACAGTTAACCGAAAAACTGGCTTTTAATACAGTCCGGCCAATCTAGTGTGTTGATTCATAAAAATTACTTAAATTAACTATGAAATTAAGTTCTGAAATTATTTCACTATCAAATATAAAAATAAGTTTTGCAATACGATGTGTTGCGAGACAATTTTGGCAATAGATATAGAAAAAAAAAATCTAGTTTATTTGAGCGTATGTTTCTTTTTTTTAAAGACTGGGTCAAAATTTTATGCGGACTCTCTTCACGGCACGGTAGGTAAATGTGTTACGTTCAATTTTAATTAAACATTCGTTTTCCAAACCCAGCAATTTCACCCTGGACTGGGAATTTCGATTATCGTTTTGCAGACACTCCCTTGGGCAGAGATTATGAATCAAACAATTTGTAAAAACAGTTAATGAATAATCTTGATACAAACTAAGATCCTCAGGCACTGTTTGGATAATAATTAATGAATAACCGACACAATATGAGTCACCTAGTATACATAAGCACTTACACTTTAATACCATGTAGTCAAATGATGCTTCCTGCAGTCCAATGTCACGATACTTGAGTTTGATATGATAGAGAAAATATTTGATCAACCAGAACTGAAAAATATCCATATCTTCGTTATTTATTTTAAAATGAACACATGTTTTTATGCTTTATTAAGTACCTAAACATGGCGAAAACTATTTCACTCTTGTTCTTTTAAAATAAACTTCACAACTTTATGAATATTTTTCAGATTTTTTATTTTAATTATTTTAAACCTAACTTTATACTTACTTAAAATGCGCGTCCTTTTCAAACTAAAATTATCAAAACACATTTAATGTTATTTTTTAATAATTATTTTTTTCTTTTTTCTCGTCCTTCTGATAACAAAATGTCTAAATATTTTCTCTGTCTCTAATTAACAAAATATTATAAATATAACATAACTAACCCGCACTGTGTGTTTCGATGTGCGCGTTGATGCATGGTTTGTTTATAGAAACATGTGACCGATGTAACAAGCCCGCGCATTGACCTTATACTAAAGAATATCGAAGCGCCTGAGTTTGGACGAAAGATTTCGACTTTCGAAAATAAGGTAAGGGCCTGCATGGCTAGAAAATATGTTTTCAAAAAACAAAATTAAGAATTTTACAATAAAAACTAGTTTTTTAATTATACAGAATTTTATTTCATCTGTAAAATTCTCATAATCAATTATTTAGTCAATATTAAGCATTTTAGTGTATCCTACACTACAGATCTTAATTATATAAATATTTATATCAAATCCTTATATCTTATACATACCCATGAATTTACCTTAGGTACAAAGTCATCTGGAGACGTTAGGAGATGCTGTGCATGGTATGGAAGAAGCCATGAAGCAAGTTCTGGAGATCCAAGAATGGATATCCATCCACAATGCACTGGCACGTGACTGGCTCGCCAATCCATCAAAGTTGAGGCCTGAGGCTGCTAAACAAGACATAGCTGCTATGAATGATGCTCTTGTGTCGCTTAGCGAGAAGAGAAACAGGCTGCTTACTGAGATTCCTACTGAAGGTTAGTAAAAATAAAAAACATTTTTTTATCATTATGATAATAAATATATATGTATGTTAAAGCTGTACGATTAATAATACGGATGATTCTAGGACTCGAAGATGAAATTAATCTGGAAGAAGAGCTAGACAATCTTGAGGAAGCTATTTTGAAGGCAATTGATAGAGAAAAGGGCAACCAAGGCATCATCGATGACTTCCGCCACAAATGCCAGGAGATCCACGACTGGTTTGACGCTGTTCTCAAGAAAATGTGCTTGGCTGACAAAGGATCAGGTCTTCCTTGTCCTCAGAAGCTTAGTGCTTTGCAGGAACTCTCTTCAGAGTTTGGACAGGCTGGCAAAGATAAGGTCGCCAATATCAAGACTGTAGGATCCAAAGTTATCAATATTGTGAGCAATTTGGAGTCTCAACAAGTAGAAGAACAAGTAAGTACTTAATCATTTTCGCAGAATGAATAAAATTGTATAAGTAAGTGTGATACTAGTTTTAAATAATCACCTGCAATTATTCGATGAGTCATTGTCAGATTATTTTTTATAAGGAAATATAATGTTACGATTTAAGGATAATTATAAAAGAAAACTCTATTTCTTTTTCCAGATGAAATCAGTTGAAAGAAGATACAATGACATCGCCAAGCGTATTCAGCGTAAGTTGCAAATGCTTGAGATAACATACAAGGCTATTGACGGTACGAAGAGTGAAGTCAATGCTCAAAACGAATGGATGCAAAAAGAAATCGACAACATCCTTCACCCTGAACCACTTGGGTATGAAAGTAAATCCGTCAAAGAACGCCAAAAGAAGGCAGCTAATCTTTTGAAAGAAACAGATAGCAAGAAGACCGTTATTGATTCTTTGGAAAAGAAAGTAAGCAATATACAGGCTGAATTAGAACCTTCGGAACAAATGCAATTAGAATCAGAATTATCTGAACTTTCATCTAAACAAAAACAATTAGCTTCTCTTATTAAACAAGAGATCGAAAGGTTAGGTACCTGTGCTGAAGATAGGAAAAAATTGGAGAATGATATTGAGAAGGCTAAGAACTGGATCAAGACTAAACTGGCTGAAATCAAGAAACTTGGTGGTCCAGTTCCTTTGGAGGCCACTAAAGTTGAAAAAGAAATCGCTGTACATAAAAAACACCAGAGCGAGTTATCTGAATTCCACAACGATACCTTGACAGAAGTGATGCGTCAAGGTAATGCTGTATCGAAGGATTGCTCTCCTGAAGAAAGAGCCAAGTTACATGCTATTTTGGAAGATCTTAACAAATCATACACCTCAGCAAAGGTTGATATTGATGATAAACTTGCTGCTTTGATCAAGCGGTTACAAGGTAGAAATGAATTTGAATCTGAAATGGCTAAATGCCAGAGTTGGTTGAATGAAGCTGAAGTAGCCGCTACGCCTGAATTACGCACCACAAGCCTACAACTTTTGGAGGAGCAACTTGCCAAGTTCGAGAAACTTAGCAAAGAAGCCGAAGATGTTGAAAAGAACATTGGTAAAATCAAAGATAAGTCTAAGGATATTATGGACTCGTTGTCAGACTCCAACAAACTGCAACTTAAGGAACAAGTCAATGTACTATCCGACAGATTTGCAAGAATCAACGCTATTATCAATGATAAGAAGGCTATCTTACTCAAACATATCAAGGAATACAAGGATGCTGCGGCTAAGATTGCTGCTGCTCTTGAATTTTTGAATGAAATTCAGAACAAATTGAAGGCACTCAACAAACCTATTGGAAGCAAGGTTGAGGATGTTCAGCCTATCATTCAAGCTTACGAATCCATTTTAGCTGACCTTAAAAAGAACAAGGCAATGCTGAATGAACTTCAAGGTGGAAACCTACATGACCTTCAGGATATCCTTACACAACAGGATGACTTGATGAGCACTATTGAAGATCAAATATCTAGATTGAAATCACTGTTACTTCTCCGAGAGCAATTCTTTGCGCTTGTCAAAGAAATCGAAGAATTTATAACAAAATACACTGATGTAACAAATGAAATTGAGAAGTCCAATGAACCTTTGGAAGAGAAGATCAAACGTTATGATGACATCATTGTCAAGATCCAAGGCTGTGAGGCATTGCTCGCTACGGCTACTGACAAGGGTCAGCAGATCGCAGCTGAAGGCACAGTGATTGACAGAAACAATATTACCGAACTCTTGCAATCATTAAAACAACAGCTACTTACTTTGAGAAGAACCGTAGAATCCAAACGTCAAGAACATGAAAGAGCGGCTGCAGAACACAAAAAGATAGGCTCAGATCTATCAGAAATTTTGCAATGGCTTCACGACAACGAAGCCGTGGTACATTCAAGACCACTTCTGAACAGAGACGTTGCCAGCGTTGATAAGAAACTTACTGAGCATGCAACACTTGCAAAGAACATTCAGTCTTATTTGGATAAGCTTACAAAGATTACAGACATTATCAAGAACGATGATGGTGTCCCTAGCACATTATTAGAAATGGTCTCAGAAGCCAATTCGTTGAAGACGTCTCTCCCAGCGGAATTAGGAAACCGAGAAAGGTACTTGCAAGATAATAAGAAATATAGGCAGCAATACCTTCAATTGGTCGAAAAATTAACTATTTGGGTAAACGAAGCTACTATACGCTTAGACATGGGCAAGAATGGTACTGATTTTGAGAATATCGAATCAGATTTAGAAGAACACAAATCATTCTTTAATTCTTCGGAACCTTCAATGAAAGATCTTGTTGGAAAAAGAATGCAGGAAATCGTTGACAAAATCTGGCCATCTTTAGCTGCTTCTGAACAAGACGAATTATCTAAAGACCATCAAAAACATAATCAGCTTCTAAAGAACACTTTAAATTCTGCCAAGTCTCGTCAAGCTCAGTTAGAACAAGACCTAGAGATCTGGAAGGACTTCTGCCAGCTTGTGGACAAGATTAAAGCTATACTGGAGAAGAACGACATTCAGGACGAGCCTGTGACATCAGTGGATGCCCTGAGGCTGCACTTGGAGAAGCTGAACCATGCCAATAATGATCTAGAGGTAAGTGACTATAATTTTAATTTCAGACTTGCATAGTTACATGCGTGTATATTAGTTGCTTAGTTTCGTAATACACAGGTATTTTTTAAATCGTTTTCACAGTTCAAAAATTATTATAAGATCAAAATGCAATTTTGTTGCGAACCATTCAATGCTACAATGCGGCTGTAGAGTTATACCTGTCGTCGCAATATCTAAGCAAGTCTGAAAACTATTTATTGTCAAGATTGTGTAAATGTAATTTATTATTGACTATAGTTGTTGTTTGGTGTGATGGCTGTTACTGATTTAGGGTACCTATTGTTAGGTTTAAGTCAAAATATACGGAAGTAGGTATATAAATTCGAGCAAAGGAAAAACGGATTCTGCTAATAAATTGAAAAGCAATCGATTCATAGGCATGGTCACAATACCTGCTGTCTTGATAGCATAGTACCTATGCGTTTGTCTGCCATCGTACAGATTCAATATCTTGACGATGGCACCCAAATGTATAATGTTAAATTTATTAATAATTTAATGACATTATTGATATCATATATTATGATATTCATAATTCAAATAATCTTTCAAAAAGTAGCCTGATCGGACAATAAGTTCGCTTAAGTGTACTGCAGTATTTAATAAAGTCAGCGAAATTCTTGCATTCTCATCGGGAAAAAATCCTGACTCAGAACAGTAATCACTGAAATTACTGGAAAACTAGACTTCATTAATACTACAGAAAAAACTGATCTTAATTTGAGCTGTGGTGGCCGAGTGGGAAAATAACCGACTTGCACGCAAGAAGTGCGATTTCGATCCCGGGCAGTACCAATGTGAATTTCACTTTGTGGAGTTTATATGTACTTATCGAATGATTCGCCATCTGCTAACGGTGAAGGGAAACATCGTGAGGAAACCCACATGTCTTAAAAGAAATTCTAAAGACTTGTCTGATCCACCAACCCGCATTAGGTCAGCGTGTGTGAATTAAGGCCTAAACCATCTCTCTCTCTCTCTTGATAGAGGAGAGGAGAGCCGTGACGATGTTTTAACGTTACCATATTTATCTAATACTAGCTGTTGCCCGCGGCTCCGCCCGCGTGGATGACGGTTATCGCTATAAAAAGTAGCCTATGTGTTATTCCAGACGATAATTTATCTGTGTGCCAAATTTCATCCAGATCCGTTTAATAGTTTTTACGTGAAAGAGTAACAAACATTCATCCATCCATTCATCCATTCTTACAAACTTTCGCATTTATAATATTAGTAGGATTATAATCACCATATCGATATGACCAAAATTTTTATTTTTATTGATTTAAAAACTTTTGCACAAAAAATATTATGTACAAGGCGAACTTAATGCCAAAATAATATACAAGCAACATTTTCTTCTTCTTGGCAGGCAATAGAATTAAACAATCTTAATCTATTTCATCTAATTCTGTATTTACCGGTAACACACTAGCACTTGTCATAACATGTAGCTCAAGCAACGGCACCGCAATTAATATCTCACGTTACACCCAAGACCAGTCAAAAAAACTATTTATCAATAACACAATACACGCCAACTGAATAAATTCCATACTAATTGAGTTATTATAATTTCAAATTAGGCTATAACCGTTGGAACCACTGACTTATTGCTACTGCTTAAGATTTCCTCGCTGTAGTTTATTTCAAAAAGTCGACAAATATTATAATGTGGAGGAACTGAACGGCTTGTACAGTTTCAGTAAACATTGCCCTCTTGATAATCTTCTTAAAATACGCTTTGAACTTCTAAAAGGGATGTAAGGGCAATGGTTTTTATTCATCTGTACTTTTAAAACCGCTATGTTGTATAAAGTACCTACGCATGTTTCATAAATAAAATGATATCTTACTTTTCTATACATCTTTACTAATATTATGAATGAGAAAGTTTGTGAGTATGGATGGGTGTATATATATATGTATGGATGTTTGTTACTCTTTCACGCAAAAACTACTGAATGGATCTGGATGAAATTTGGCACAGAGATAGATTATAGTCTGGAATATTTTTATCGCAATAACCTAATCTAGTACATTATATATTTATTTGTTCTGACTGTCTGGCTGATTAATCAATGTAGATCCTAAGCTGCTCAGGCTAAAGTGTAAGAGTAAATGACGTAAGTGAACACAAAAGACTGATTTTGTGAATTTAGTTCCTAACTCGTCCATTTTTTTTTATATAACTTGAGTGGCAAACAAGCATACGGCCTGTCCGATGTCAAGCAGTTACTGTAGTCTATGGACATTTGTAATACCAGAGGTATCACTTGCGTGTTGCCATTTTTTTACACCAGAGCCTCTAGACAAGTGGCATAAGCGATGGTCGAATCCAAAAGTCAAAAAAACAAATGTATGGGATTTGACGTAAGTCTACGATATAATGTCGTAAACTTACGTCAAATCCCATACATTTGCTTTTTTGACTTTTCGATTCGACTATCGCTTATGCCACTTGTCTAGAGGGGCAGGGCTTTAAGATGGGAGTATTCCTGGGATACGAATACGTTTCTTCCAAACGCATCCCTAAATGAGCGCTGGAGACCTGTACTTACACACAGGAACACAACTACACCGCTGTGTGTAGTTATTTGGCTGTGGTCTTCTGTAAAGTGAAGGTCCTTCCCTAGTCGGGCTTGCTCGCTTGAATGGTTGACCGACCTCTCTTTTCATTAACCCAGGCGACGTCTAGGCGTATTTCATACTATTGCTTATAATTTCCTATAAACTAATCAGTTTACATAGAATAGGAATATAAATAATAATAGGTGACATAAATTGATCAGGTTATGTCAAATTAACCACTATCGATTAATATCAATATTGATATCACCTGTATCTCTGCTGATATGAGTTTTACGACTACTGATAAAATAATATTAATTTAGGCACATATTTGTGAATACCATGTGTTACCTATTGTTTTCTTGTAAACAATAAAATAAGATACTATTGGAGATAACTGGCACATTAGCTAAATAATTATTGTGACTGCCCGTGAAGTTGGATACAACAATAATTGACTGCCTCGGTGGTCCAGTGGTCGCAGTATGCGCCTGCTGTGCGCGAGGTTGTGGGTTAGATTCCCACACAGGACAAAACTTTGTTTGACCCACAAAGAATTGTACTGAGTCTGGGTGTTATTTGTGTCCGTTAATTGTATGTTTGTAAAGTCCCCCGCGACACAGAAATTGATCTCAAGTACGGGATTTGTCTTTAAAAAAAAAACTGACAAGTATTTACTAATGAAACAAACTTTGTAGAAGAAGAAAATTATTTTAAACTTGGTTTATCCTATTACGATACCACTCACAGACACCCAAAGAAACAAAGGCTTCAAAAATATCACAGCGTTTTTAAGTTAAATGTTATTTATTAAAACTCAAATATCCAAAATTGAAATATAATTGACTTACCAAAACTGTAAAATAATGACCTCTTACGTACGTATAACAATTAGGTTTATACCGAACATACATATCATCACGCCCGTCTCCCAGTGGGGTAGGCAGAGATTATGGTAAGCCAATTGCTTCGAATTTGCTAAAAAGGGCAAGTTAAAAGTACCCATAATCGACGTTCATGCATGAAGAGGTTGATGAATGTAGAGGAGGCAAAAGAAGTATGTTTGGATAGAAGCAATTGGCGCACTCAAACAGTAATTATGACCAATCTGAACCACCTACTCAGGCACATTTTGGGACATCAGTAAACGTCCTGTCTATATATTTTTTCCTTAGATTTGCGAACCTGCGACGTTCAGTTCGCTGGTTTATTTTTAGTTAATACACAGTGGGTTAATGCACTTGATTTCAAGGCCCATTGTTGTTTAATTAAGGCTATGTCGCTACTTCAACGAGTTTTTTTATAACCAAAAGTGTGATGGATACTGTGAAAGTGTTTGAGTATGGATGTTACTCTTTTATGCAAAAACTACTGAACGGATCTGGATAAAATTTGGCACAGAGATAGATTATAGTCCGGAATAGGATATAGGCTTTTTATCGCGATAACCGACATCTACGCGGGCGGAGCCGCAGGCAACAACTATTAATCTAAAAAAATGTATTCCGCTGTATTTCTTGCTTACCTACCATATTCATTTTAAATTGCGTATCCTCCGAATTATGTGGAAATCGTTTGGGGATGGCCTATGACCAGCCCTGGACGTTTTTCGATTGAAATGATAAAGATCCGTTTTAGTATCAGATCAGCCCCTCTAGACAAATGGCAAAAACGATAGTCGAATCGAAAAGTTAAAAAAATAAATGTATGGGATTTGACGTAAGTCTACGATATAATGTCGTAAACTAACGTCAAATCCCATACATTTGCGTTTTTGGCTTTTCGATTCAACTATCGTTTTTGCCACTTGTCTAGAGGCTCAGAATACTTACTCCGTAAATGATACGTATTCAATAAGAAGGAGCTTTGAGCGTTAATATTGCGCTCTTGTTATTTTCGGGACTTCCCCGCATTATATTTTCTGATCTAATCGTAACTGCTCGCACGTTTGAATTAACAAACAAAACATCACATAGAGGTGTACTTAGTCGTATTTAAGGTTTCAGTCCCACATATTTAGTTTAGTTGGCCTTTTTTGGTCATAGGCTAATTCGGCCTAGTGATGGTTTTCAACATAGGTATTTACTGTAATTCTCCTAGAACTCATTTGATACTCTAGTTAGTTTTTGTCCTATTTACGTTCCTATCTGCTTACCCCCTTAAATCATCGCAGCACGGGAATTTGATACGATGTGATCAGTCATTACAAAAAAGTCAATAGTAGATAATATTCACATCACGAACTTGACTTTTAAGGAGACCAATAATACTACATGGAAGTACAAGGACGGAATATGTTTATGGTTTAAATTGAACACTTTGATATGCTCTGGATTTTAATATGACGACTAACATCAAACCAATATATCTTTAAATTGAAAAAAAATATAATAGCTTTTCTAGAATCGTTTATAATCTTGAGGTTTTTTATGATGTTGTTGCATCTGTTTGCGTCTCTGATAGAGAATAGAGGATTGATTGGAACGTTGACACTTCAAGGATTTTTTTTATTATTGATTAGTATTGGTAACTGCTATATTTAAATTGTGAAGGAGGTTAATAAAAACCTTACATTTTTTTATAATTAATAATAATATCTTGGAACAACTCACACTCAGCCATCTCATCCTTAACTAGGCAGAGCCTGTACAAAATACAACAAGAACACAATTCACATACTTGCATATATTTCTAAATATATACATATAATGCTAAGTTACAACCAGACAAAACAAACAATCGTGCTCATCACATAAAGCCTTGTCCTGGACAAAAATTGATTGCACAAATATAATTTATTTTCTACAATTAATAAGGTACTATGAATCAAATTTCTTTTAATAAATCTTAGAATGATAAACTTGAAACGTAAAGCCAAAAAGTCACGTCTAGTTTCCGATAATTTAACTTACTTTAATTTACATTTAACTTATTTAAATAATTTTCAATTTAAACCCAAAAAAGTTATCTTACATTTTCAAGCCCATGAAATAATGTTTACCACATGGATGGAGTAGGTACTATTAACACGTGGTAGCTTTACAATTGGCATAAATAAATGTGTGTACACAAGAGTGTAAATTGGTAGACTATGCAGTACCGGAGGTTTTAATAATGACGCATTCTACCTAACACAAGTGTGGTTCATTCTAGGATCACGAATTCTTAGTAACTCTTATACCAAGACTCATTGTTGCCTAAATACGTGTGCCTGGAAATATCTTAAAATGTATTAAACTTTGTAATGTCAATTCCGCCATTCATATGATTGAGACAAGAAAACGTTATTTATACATATAATGACTACATGTCGGTTATCGCTGCAAAAAGTAGCCTATGTGTTGTGTTATTCCAGACCATAATCTATCTGTGTGCCAAATTTCATCCAGATCCGTTCAGTAGTTTTTACGTGAAAGAGTAACAAACATCCATCCATCCATTCTTACAAACTTTCACATTTATAATATTAGTAAGGATTTGATGCATATTGTATTCCTTGCAATATCCAATTGATATATCATCATCTTTATTAATCATCTCAGCCGGAAGACGTAATTTCCGCAGGATTCCGTCTTGAGCTGACCTCCTCCATTGGCTTTCTGCAACATTTACCAGGTCGTTGGTCCTGGCAGACGTTGATTCTGCGATCTAAGTGCTCTGCTCATTGTTACCTAATTGAGGCAATCGGATCCAATAAAATCCAGCGGTGAAGCTGTGAAGAAAAATAACGATAGCCTTCAATTTAGGGCGCTGTTTTTCTCCTTTAAAGCCTAGAGACCTTATTAAATTTTTTGACATACCATTGACAAAGTTGAAGTCTAGAATGATTATTTCTTCATAAGTAATATTAAACTTTTAAATAATGATATGTACCTTAATAAACATTTTAGAATCGCGAAGATTTTGATAAAGTTTACTATCACAAACAGTGTAAACAAATGAACGTTTAATCAGCGATTGCGCAATATAAATACATTATGAGTTAGACTTCGCCTTAACAAGTGATGTCATGTGTTCGTGGGTCTGCGCGCGCCGGCTCGCCAGTCTGTGACTGCATAGCATCGCAATGAGAACTGTACACAAACACACATCTTATTGCATTGCTTTCACATCGTGCAAGTGCTATATTTACGTGCCCACTTAGTTATATATTTATTGCATTTTTTATTACAAATTGAAGTAAGTAGTTATACGAAAATTCCGCGTAAAAGGAAGGTAAGTTAGTGCCGGTTTTAGTTGTACTGTACGAACCGGTGTTTGGTTTTTACTAAGGTCAAGGTCAACTTCACACGGTTTAGTATTTGTGTTATATTTTGTTTTCACTTTCGGGGAAATTTTATTGACACAATGGCTTTGTTTAAAATGTAACAGTCTTATCGGTAATAAATTTAAAAACTTTATTTTCATCGTGTATTCTTTGACAAATAAGTAGAGAAAGAAATTTGAAATATTATTTGTTTAAACACGAAGTCATGACTTGAGTTTATTAACTTATAAATAAATAATTTAGTAATTGTAATCATTGCTTTCAATACATTTTCGAATTGCAGTCTTCCGTACTATGGTAGTAGGAAGTGATGAGTTAATATTTATAAAGCCAACTTGGGTCTTAAATACTCTTTTTATTATCGTACATGAAAATGTTAGTATTGTATAGAAAAAGTAAATACATCCTTATTGAAAAACGTAACCCAATTATAGGATTTTTTTAACACTAATGTGTAAATTATGTCGTGACTTGCAAGGTCAAGGGCACATTGTATAGAAGGTCAAATTATGTAATTTTATCGTTTGATAGCTCCATCAAAATACTACATGTAGTAATAATAAATAAAATCATAAATGATCTAACGGGCTTTTGTCACGCGTTTGTTTAGAAAATGTTTCAGGTCTAACTTACTCTATTTTCGTCAATATTATTCAAGGAAACAACTTTAATATCTGTTAGACACATGGCTATAGCTTAAATGGTTCGCAAGACGGTGCCATAATTGGAGAGGCCGTCTGACTCATATTTTAGTTTCCAACGTTTTGTCTGTATGTCGTTTATAAGATTAACATGTGCCATTACGTCACTCTCTTAAAATTCAAGGGAAGAGGTCCAATCAATGACAATTTGGCCTTAAATATAAATGTATTACTAAATTAATAATTTTGTTTTGAAGGTTACATCAGCCATGTTTTAGGTTTTAAGGAAAACTATATTTAAAAGAATATACATCACTGCTTTCCGATTTGTTGACGGGATTTTGAATAGTGTATAAAAAGTGAATACCTTTTTGTAGATAAACGTGCTTCATGGATGTTAGGTATAGACATTTTGTTTGAAATATTTCATAAAATATAGGTACATTTTATAGCTTTATGTATCGAAGGCAGTTTTCTTAGAAATTTGGAGCAGTATTCCTTTAAACCATTGGTCACGTGTTAGGAGATAAGTATAATGTTGGATTTCAGTCGCTGTTTTGTACTACCTACACAAATACTTAAAAGTATAAACGCGAAAGTTTGTTAGGATCGATGTTTGTTACCTTTTCACACAAAAACTACTGATTGATTTTTAATGCAACTGTACAATTTAAAAGCTTATAATTACATCGAAACAGCATAGGTATTTTATTTTCAAAAAATCGCCGCACCTGCTCTTTAACTGAGGCCATTGCGGTCGTAGCAATTAAATCTTAACCAAACTCCTCAATGACATTCTTGATTCCTCAAACATGGAACTGCAGTTTCTATAACTATAACTTTTTGTCCCACATATCATGTAACATAATCGTTATAATCTTTATTATGTAAACACAAAACTACGGTATTGTCTGTCCATTGAAATTGTCAAGAATTTTCCCAAAGTTTCGTCTTATAATTATATTTATACACAATGACTCGGTGTCGTTACTTCAAGGCCAGTTGCTTGTGAACCATTGTCATGGGATACTAATATCATTCGCTTTTAAATTCGATTCAGGTTTCAAATGTGATTTGCAGGAAATAAAAAACAGTGCATCGAATTTGGCTTATGATTTAATGATGTTAGCTTTAGTTTAATGATTGGTTTTCTTGTTGATGAATTCCTAGTTTATTTCCAACCTTGCCTTGACTTAATGTTGACATACGGAATCAGAAATAATTCCTATTTTAAACAAAAGTTTTGTTTTATCAGCTGTAGTGTTGCGGCAGAAAATTTCTGCTTAGTTTCAATGATAAGTAGAACTATTTGAATGCATTCCATCGCTAAAAGTAAAGTCATATAAGCGACCCGAGTTGTGTATAATAAACGGCGTTATCAAATCCCTTATCAGTCATCAGCGAGCTGATAACATTGTAAACAGTCGCGTTGCGTTTCTCGCGATGCCATTTTGTGGAAATTAAGATTATTCATGCGAACACTTTCTATTTTCATTTATATCAAGTAACGGAGAAGTGTACCTACCTATTGCTTTTATTTAAACGCTGTTGATAGAAGTTTAGTGGAATTCATGAGCTCTTATTTGAATAACATAAATAGTAATGTAGTTGTTGGTCCCAACTGACTGACTGATTCATTAACGCAGATCTTAAACTGCTGGGGCTTCAAACTTAAAGGTTCCTTAAAAGATATAAGCGAGCATTAAGAAGAGATATTTTGAAATTCAATCCCTAAACTAATTAAAACTGTTTAACCCGAAAGAAGTCGGAGCGGGCCGGTATTTACCTACTTATACTCACATCGAAAATGTAGTTGACAAAATCAAATGTCTCAGAGAAGTCAGAAAATATTCCAACTCGATTTTTTTTGTATAAAGTTAGCTTTGTAAATCTTACATCCTGCAAATTAAGCTATAAAATATAACAGAGGCAACAATTAGATACTTTAATCAAGAGTTGGCCAAGTTCAAGATTACTCATTAAAATAATTTATATATTACATTTGCTATTCAAATTAGATTCTATATCACAGCAATGATTAGATACGACTTAATATTCATCATTATTATCATAATTTTCGCCAAAAACGTCTTTTGGCTATGATGATGATAATGACCACTGCTGGCCTACCCCAATAATTTCTACAACTCTCGATCCTAAAACGACCTTGTCCATCGGCTGTCCGTAACCTTTACCAGGTCGTCAGTCCACCTTGTTGGAGGCCTACCCAGCAAGGTGGACAGACCCTGACTTGAAATTATTAAATAGGAATCGTCTTGTAATAAAACCAGGGAGAACAGCTAGTGTTTATATTTTGTTATATTTCATACAGACTATATTATTATCTAGATACATCCGGTGCTACTTTGTAGCATGCACAATGAGTCTTTTATTGTCTACGGTCAGTTGACATCATAGGTCAGGGCCGACATACAAACTTGCATCAATCATCCTTACTTTACTACTATTTCCCTTATCTACCACTGGAATTACTTTTTAAATATTTTACTTGTTGTATATTCAAATAAGAGTTCCCTTTTTTCTTTTATTTATTTATTCATTTCAACAGATCATTGCACTAACAGTTGCCTAACACGTGCAGTGAACCATAACAATAAAAGAATCCATTTTAAGATACGGAACCCTAAAATTAAATGAATCAGCTTATTTCAGTCCACTGCTGGACATAGACCCCTGAATTAGGATTCACACGACAGTACAATAACTCGATAATAAGACTTAAGTTCTATGTGATGATTTAATGTTGCTAATTATACATGAGTATCTAATACCCGGCTCTGTGCCTTCCGCATCTAATCTACCCCAGCAACCCTCTTAAGGTCATCTGAACGACTTTCCAACCTTACGTTTACCAAGGCCCTGTCTTCACTCCAGAACTTACTCCAGCAACCACAGGTCCTTCAAAAGATATGGGCCAGCTCATTGCCACTTAAGTTTATTTGACAAATTCGTATATTGAGATTATATGAAGATTTATTTGACGCCATGGTCAATGTTTGTAATCTTAAATCTCCCTGTACATTTTTAAATTCAAAAAAGCATTGCAACACTTAGGGGTAATTTCTATCTTAATTTGAATTTTGAACAATGAGATCCTTAAATTTAGGTAATAAAGTTGACATCTTACGAATTTCAAATTGAGATAGAAAATAAATCGCTATACAGACGTCATGAAACGACCCCAGGTCCTCTATAACGAAAGTAAAGTTTCAAACATCAATGTTTGGAATTTATATAGAACTAGTGGACCTGGCAGACGTCGTCCTGCCTGAAAAAGCTGAAATACCGACAGCAACTCCACCTACCAGGTCAATTGTGAATCTAAACCATTCAGAGCCCTACCCGAACACACACACAAAATTTTATCAAAATCGGTCCAGCCGTCTAGGAGGAGTTCAGTGACATACACACGCACACAAGAAATATATAAATAAAGTTTTCAGACATCAGTCTCTCTAGTCTCCGTAACCAAAAATCGGTTGGGAGGAAATTATTTAACTTGCATTTGCCACACAACATAAGGACGAATACATCATTAAAAGTACGTTACTGCCGGATATCGCAGTTGTTGGCGTCAGCTGTGCTTGTTACTCATTACTGTATACAGTTATTTCTGTTTTTGTAATAATAACTTTGTTGCTATGGACTTTACTTATATGTTTACAAACCCGTACTTTTGGTCCTGTACGCAACAGTTGTTTGGTAAAAGGGTATTGTTCTTAGTTGTGCGGTTACAATGCTTGTGTATCGGTGTACGAGTATACAGGCCTTTCATTGTAAGGGTTAATAAAATTTTGTTCCGTTAAAACGGCAGGTGGAAAATTATTCTTATTACAAGCTAACGGTAGAGAGAATAACTTGTTGAACTTTTTCAAAATAAAAAACAAATCTATATAGCAGAGCATTACGTTTTTTCCCGAATGAGAAAGTGTATCAGCTTGACACTATTTTAGACTCTATACTGTTGATGAAAATTTTAGAACTGAAAAACACAATATACTTTTTTCTACTAGGGGAGAATCGTTATCAAGAATACCAATGAAATAGAGGTATTGGCATTGTAATTATATTAGGCCAGCTTATTCCTTCTGAAATTTAGGTATCTATAATAATCATAGCAATCATCTCAAATTTCTCCATTAGAAAAGTTATAGTTAAACTCATTTACTTATTCATTTAGAACATGATGATACTTATTAAAGTCGTAAAATCAATAGATCAGAACCAGTATTTTTCTGTTGGTAAGTGAACTAACACACATGTGTTGGTGATTTCAGAATCAACAGCCGCTCTTGGACGTGGTCCGGGAGCGGGCGCGCGAGCTGTGCTCCGGCGCTGACGCCGCCAGTGGCGAGCGCGTGGAGCAGCGCACCAGGGAGCTCGCTGACAGTTGGAACGTCGCCTGTGAAGGTATGTGGACCTATTGACTTTACTAGCACCAGCCTCTGCCCCAGTGTCTACAGGAGATCAATATTTTATAGTTTCCAAACAATCTCTACCAATAAAAAAATGCTGATATATCAAATTATTGAACCATATTCTGTTTAATTTTACCTACTTGTCTTTAAAATTTATTTTGTGACCTAGGTCTCGCAAAACGTGCTGCGATAGCAGACCAACAGCTAAATCGCTGGAACCAGCTGCTAGACGTCCAGAGAAGTCTTGGTGCGGCTATCACTGCTGCTTCAGACAGGCTCAGACAGTTGGATGCTAACCCTAGCACCAGGCGACGAGCAGTAGATACCAGGCATGCGTTACAGGTCAGTATACTTCATTGTTTCTACTTATATGTATTTTCTGATCTGAAGTGTGAGCTTAGTTGCTTGTTGATAAGCTTAGTTGTTACTATACTGTCTGCGCTCTCATTGGTCATTTGTTTTCCTCTTTAGTGAGCTTCCAGTTCGATTGGTTGCAACTGAATATCTGTAATAAATATTTGGTCAAAATTGCTTTCTCTATCACTTTAGGACCAATAGTCGTAGTTGTGCCAAAATAAAAGTAATTTAATATATACTTACACTTCAATCACTGCTGTAAAATCTCTACAATTCAGAAAAGTTAGTTAACAGTTTTATATGTATTGTTATACAAGAAAGTGTGGCAGTTTATCAGAGTGCACTCAACAAAATAATACGCTTATCCAAACAATTTAAAGAAAAGTTGTAATTGTTTTCAATTGAAGCCTATTTATTCTTACTCAGGAGCTACAAAGCGAAGTATCAAGTCTTGAAGACAGCAGGGACGAGCTATTAGAACACGCAGACTTTGTCATCAACCTTCTGACACCACAATCTAAAGACGCTGCAGAGGAAACCGAAAGGAATGTCAAGGATCTTGTAGAGGCTTACGAGAAGTAAGTAATGTGTGGATTTTGTTTCTTGTAGATTTAGCTCTTAGGATGGAACAAGGACTGAACAATCTTTGGAATAAGGTAAGTCGGTTTGAAGTTGATTTGCCATTTTTTGTACTGTAGTAATATTTATCATAGGGGTTAATTAGATACCAGTACAATAATGGTGACATCGTGAGGAAACTCACTCGTGTTCAAAGCAATTTCACTAACCAACATTAATCCAGGGTTTTTATGTTTGATAGAAGAAAGGAGGCCTCTGCCCGATAGTGGGACATATGCCCAAGGGTTGCTTTTTTCATTATTATAATAATAGTCTAAAGATAAGAACGTTCACTTTTCTTTATCTTGTATTCTTGAGGACTTGGTTTGTCTGTGTAGAGTTAAATTAATTTGATAAATTAAACATCGTAAAAAATATTATCTTAAATTTAAAAGCTTTTAAATTTGGCAAATAAACTTCATACCAATTTGCACGATGTTCATCTACCTAGCGTTACAACATCGAAGGTAAGTGATTTGTTTATCGTACACTTTATTCAATATTATTATGTCCAGTTTTTGTGCCAAAACCAACACTCCATGCATTAGTACCTACGCAGTAACTATTTAGTAATCTGTGGCTTTAATATGTTTACGTATGTGTGCAAAGTTATTCGCCAAACTGTGACTTCGTAAGATTTGCTGGACGGTATGAAAAACTAATTGAAAGCCTTCGTTGTAAGGTCAATTATTTTATATTAGGACATAATCATAGCATACTCTACAATAGGTAGCGTTATGTTAATTTTGCGTAAATTTAAAATGATTGCAAAGGGAACATGTGCCTTCGCTTATCTACATATGTATATATTTTTTTCATTTTACCTTGTCTAGGTACCTATTATTGTAATAATTCAGCTTCCACATATTATATGTATGTTTCTGTTGAAAACTTGAATAGTAGGCGACGAATTGAATCAACATTTTTACACAACGTTTATCTCTATAACAGAGTGGTTTTTTTTTACTGTCTATTCTGATTTTCTCAAGGGAATGGGTTATCATAATAAGTATTTCATAAATTCAGTGACGTGTGGCTGGGTTATATCTAGGAGGATTTTTTTAAAATTTGTTTGCCAGTAGACCACACAAGCAGTGTCAGCAAAATGATTGTTTCTAAGACATTCTGTGACCGTGATTTAAATATTAGTAAAATTTACTGATTCTAAATTAATCATAAAGTCTGTTAAAACCAAAATAATGAACATAATATACCTCCATGTATGACGATCATGTTTATGAAGGTCTGGAAAGTAATTGTAACTGCACTAAATGCATATTAAGTACCTACGTTATGTCATCAATACTGAATCTACTTAAATTTTATGTCAATTATTCGAGTATAGACAGAAACATGTTAAAGAAAAAACAACGTATTAGTCATACAATGACTGTAGTTCGATTTGTCACCAAAGAAAATATTATATACTGGTACATAGATAGATTTTGTACTATTGTAAATATCGGTTTACTAGCTGATGCCCGTGGCTCCGCCCGCGTAGATGACGTTTAGCTATATAAAGTGTGTTATGTGTTATTCCAGACACATAAGATTCTTTTTATAGCGATTTATATGGCTGTGCCAAATATCATCCAGATCCGTTCAGTAGTTTTTACGTAAAATAGCAACAAACATACATTCATACATCTTCACAAACTTTCTCATTTATAATATTAGTAGGATTGTTATAGCCATAATGAATACTGAAAAATTTCAGGAGTAATTTGCATACATCCTACAACTTAAATATCAAACTGACATAAAACCCGCCGTCGCCGCGTCGCCGTGTAAATTGTTACCTTATGGTGTCGCTGCCAATAGCATCCCTCTTTTTCACGACAAAAAGACATTTGTTTTTACATGTCAAATAACAAATTATTTAACAAAACATGTGGCAACGTTTTGCAGTATATTGCGAATGCGATAATGCTTTGTGTAAAACGGGTAAGAGCTAAAAAAACAGCGATAAACATCCCCCTAATGTGTCTGAGCATAAAGCTGACGGTTGAACCTTTTACTTTTCGTATTATAGGCAGACTAGCTGTTATCACAGCTCCGCCCGCGTGGATTTTGGTTATCGCGATAGAAAGGATCCAATGTCCTTCCCCAGGGTACTATCTATCTCCTTGCCAAATTTCATTAAGATTCGTTTAGTCGTGACAAGATAACAACCAACAAACATACATACAAAGAAACAGAGTTACGTTCAAATTTATAATATTATTATGGGTTACTGTATATACGTACTAATAGCTGTAATACTGAAGAGAGAAATAAACGCAATTCTTTTCAATTTAAATGCAAATGTAATTTTTCCACTTCGACTAAAGAGAGACAAATCTGCAGCTTATTAAGTTATCTGCAACCTTCGTGCAAAATCAGATAGATTGTTTAATTTATTCGATATTGCTAGATTGAGCGCCAGATGTTGATGGATAATAGATTTGGGATTCTGCAAATAAAAGACATTTATTTATACCAAGATTTATTAAATACCTAACATTCGCATGACTACTTATGGCAAAACTTTGAGCTAGCAAAGACGAAAAAAGGATGCTCAAAGGCCAAACTGCCCATCTAGGATAGTATGTGAACAGGGATATACTAGCCACATTCCAGTGCCTCTGCGCACCAGACCAGGCCAGTCACCTAGGCTAAAAGCGATCCAAAAAAAAACACTATCATGAAAAGGAACGTGTAAAATCAGAAATTTTCAACGGCATAAAGGTTACAAAATGTTCTTTCGTCCTATTTATGTAGAGGGCGCCAGTTGTCATTGAGACGTGACCGTTAAAATGAATTGCAAATTATTTAATTTCAAATTATTCATTCAGCTGACGTAGTGTCGGTGTCGTTGTGAGATACTTTTATTTGCTTTTTAAATAAGAATATGACGTCTTTTGAATGGATACATGATGGTACTCGTTGAAAATACTTTTTAACTCCTAAAGAGTATTTAGTAATGTACATGTTTTGCATTTTTGTCTGTCTATAGGAAAATAGAATCATAGGGATGAATGAAATTTGTACTTTAATTATACAATCTACTAGTATAAAAATTATTAATGCAAAACTAACAGCTCAAGAAATCAGTTAAAGCTAATTAATATATTATCTACTAACAGTTTTTGACACTGGCAGCTTTATCTCGTACTTATTGATTTGGTAATGGCATTAAAGTATCCTGCTGTATAGAGTAACTTTCCTAACAAGACTCAATGAATTATTATTGGCATTTAGTCCGCAATTCCTTAACTGATACCCAGACAGTATTGAGTACTATAAACTCGCCTCCTTTGTCCAGTAATTGGCCATAACCGTCTGAGTCAAGTTTTTAAAGTAGCTACCTACTTTCACCGCTATTGAAGAGCTGTAAAACGTCTTGGCAGCTTATTTTAGTATTAAATCTTTTTGCAGTAATTAACTGTTGTATGATTACATTAAAATCATTTTGTTTTTTTGTAAACGCCTTTTTATACAATGTGACAAGCATACGGATCTCCTGATCGTTATCATCAATAGCCTATAGGTTTTTGTAATAGCAGAGGTTGTTATACCAAAATTTTGTATCATGGGTAATGCAATAAGAAAAATCTTGTTTTAAATAACGTTTCTTTTAAATGAGCACTGAAGATCTACTTATATACTCACAGGAACACAGCTTCACCATGTGTGTAGTTATTTAGCTGTGGTCTTCTGTATAGTGCAGGTCTTTCCCTTGGCGTACTACTTGCTTCTATATTGCACTACCACTTTTAAGCTAATTCCATTTTCATATTCAACATCATATCAATATCGAACAATCAAACTATTTTACAGATGTACCTTACTCTTACATCATTTTAGCTGCGCCGTGATCTATAAATATTAGTTTAAAATTAATACAACATATGTATGTATACCTACCAACCACATGTTCGTAATACATCAATTTCTTATTGTTATTTGTCTGTACGTCACAATAGAGCCGCGTTTGAACGTATTACATAAAATAATATAATGTCGGTAAGTAGGGCAGTTTGATGTTGAACTTTGCCAATGAATTCCGGAAGAAAAATCTCCTGGCATATAATCAAGTGGTTGACGGCGGCGCTCGCAGCTTAAAACAACAAAAATATTTGTTTTTTACTTAAAAATACCATCAACTATATCCCTTATTTCTTTAGCTCAAGGTTCAGTTTCATATATACGAGATTCGTCATCAACAAATTTAGTTTTGTTTAAAAAGTCTTGGCGTCTAACATTCTCGTTCGTTTATTTGATATTGGCAGCTTTCGGGATTTCTGTTTCTCTGTTGAAATGTTGATGGATAGCATTTAAATGTACGAGTAATTAGGTGTGTAATTCTGGACAGGAAATCCGAACGTTTTTTGTATGGAAGTAGGTCTCATAAAAACATTTTATTATGTAATTAGGTAATTTGAATATATTTCTGAATATAGGTAATACCCGTTCTTTATCTTTAACAAAACCGATTATAGGTAGTTTAATATTATCCTGCAGAAACAGTTATTGGCTTGATTTACTTTGTTACCTAATTAAATAGAAAGTAACATGAATAACAAATAAGTATAAATCAAAATCATATATATAGTATGAAATCGAAAGGGAAAATGAGTCAAAATTTATTTTCTTATAATGGTTGAAAATATAATTATTGAAAGTTTATCTCAGATACCAGAAATTATGTAAAACTCTTTAATAGTTATTTTTCAGATAAATGCAAAGGCTTTTTAGTTCGGTAAATTTTTATTTTGTCCCTGATATGTAAAAAACTTTCTGATTTCTGTTTACTTGCCAATTTGCATTAAGAATACTACCACCGATTTCAATTAATTGAAATTAATAAATGCCTTATAATGATATTTACCAACATCTTTCTTTTATGGATAAAATACTTAACAATCTCCACAATCTTTGGTTTTCACTGACGCACAATTTTGTTTTCTCAACATTATTTTTTTTTACCAAACAGTGGCGAGCGTGTGACCGCTGCCAGACTGAACCGCAAACTTACAAATCACACTTAAAACAGGCAAAAGTAAACCTTATTCCAACGTAGGAAATATTACAAGAAGTCGAAAAATAAAAATGTATTAAACCATCGACCCGTTATTGCCAAAATCGGTTTGCAGATGCAAATATCGTGTCAGGGGAAAGTAAGCTTTCTGTATACGTGTTAAAGAATATATTAAAAATATTCCTGCATTATATTGGTTGTACTATGTACTTGGTGATGTCAGTATATGGGACATGCAAGGGCAAGTGGCATGTTTATTGGCCGCGCCTCCTTATTGGCAATACAGCCAGGCATTTGCGATGAATTAAGAAACAGTCATTTTACTTAACAAGCAACAGGGTGTATTGCTCCAGAGTTAATCTCTACAAAATTAGGTAGAGCCAAGAATCCGAGATGAATTTCTTGTATTATAATCATATCATTATTAGCCTTTACCTTTTACCAATTGTAGCCAATCCCTTTTATAGGCGTCCAGCTCATCTCGCCATCTCATTTTGGGTCTACCACGTGGCCGTTGTCTGGTGTTTGGGATAATCTGATAATCATATTAGGTATCTATATAATAATTCCGTCTTATTATCTCTGCCATAGTCAAACTCTCTTACCGGCTTGTGTATGAAATTTAAAACAAGAATACACTTAATTAGGGCTTTAATTATCGCATTCAGTACATTCCCAGTCAATTGTAATTAATGTATTTCTTTAATTACTTTCACTCGTACTAAACACGTCACAAGAATTACATGTACCTTTATAATTATTGTAGCAGGCGATTGAATAATGCCAATGTTTGTTGCGCATGTTGTATCTAAAATAGCTTTAACTACGTTATTAAGTGATCATTGCGTGACTATGATAGGTCTTCTACCTATCAAGTATTTGATCTCTTTTTAGTTGCTTGTTACTTTTTTATATATATCCCACTAGACAAAATTTTATCTAGTTAAAATTGTACCATTGAATTGTGAAATAGTATATAAATTTATTTTATTCACATCTATAGTTTACAATTAAAATTCCAGTGTCTAACATTCTTAAATATTTACTTTTCTAGCCTAGTCTGCAAAATTTCTTAGCTCAACATCGATTGCAATTTCCGAGATTACTAATAAAACAAACACATAAAATCCGAATTAATAATGCGAAAAAGACTGTCAAAATAACAGTAGTTACTCGGTATCCTAGTCCAACTGTGAGAGCCCCAGAGGCCCAGACATCGTAAAAATAAAACGGACTCTTTATTACAGCATCACGAGATGAAATCATGTCGACAGGACCGCATACTCCCACCGTGATGTAGCTACCAATAATAGAGATTTAGCTCACAAACTATTTGTACGAGAATATTACAAAAAACTAACATACTTACTAAATATATGTGGAGCATCATAAAAATCTATTAGCTAGTCGAAATTCTCTTTATTTAATAAACGATTTATAAACAAATAACATTTGCATTATAGACTATTGAGAATTAATTTAACTTCTTAAACACGAAATAAATGGAATGTGGAAAACTAGAGGTCATCTAAATCGCATAATCTTTCGTTTACTCTTTGCTATTTCGTTATCTGGACCAAAAGGAAAAATAAATGCTAAGATTGAAAAAGTAAATATTATTGTAGTCTCAAACGACTATCTACTTTAATATTATAATTTGTGCCAACTATTTTTGTCATGGCCGTAACATCAGTATTGTTTACTCCAATAGAGAAAACTTTACGATAATTTGCTTTATCTTTTGTTATGCCACTTCGAGCCATGAAATTATGTTGAAGATAACGCTTCTAACGAACCTGAAGTTCTATGATGTAAAATCAACATCAAATCCATGTATTCATAGATCACGCCGTAAAGTCGATGCAGATATATTGCAGATCGACGATAAATGCCAAATAAAACGTCAGCAACTTAGCTTTTTACCAGATTCGCTGATTGAACAGACACGAGTAGAGAAACTGAGAACTGACAAAACTGATGAGACCACTCTTATCAATAGTTAGATAATAACAATTTGTGGTAGCATAGAAAATATTTACTTAGCCATGTCGTAATGGTTCAATAAAATTGTCTTGTTTTCCACAGTAAAATTAGGCCCCACACAAAAATTTATTACGCAATCAATGACACAGGATCTAAAATCATTTCTCGCGGAAATAGTATGCCGTCTATTTTGAACTTTACGTCTCACAGTATAAAGCGTAATTTACATTATCTACAATTTTGCCTTGGACCATGACATCACCTGCTAAGAAATTTGCTGTATTATTAAAATAACCCTTATATCTAAGTGAGTGACGTGATTGGCTGTCTCAATGCAGCATATGCGATCATCAAGTGGCTTTAAATACGGCTCTTCATGTGATTCTAAACTTGAAGTATGCTATTATTATGCATTGTAAGATTGTCCTGATTACTTAGTAGAACTCTTTAATTTATATTGAAAGTCAATTCGTAATTTGTTAAGATACCTACCTACTACCGTATACACTAATATTTACAAGGCAATGTCGATAATATAAAATTATTCTTAATGAAGAGCAAAATAAAGACTTTCCCTGCAGTTAGTTTGAAGAAAATCGGAATATCATTATTATTTACGAACAAAACTAATTCTTCGTGCCAGTCTTGCTTTTCTGTACTAAGATTGCATTTAGTATATTATAGGAATTACATAATTATATCATGTAACTAATTTATCGCTACATTTGCTTCGCTAAAGTCTAAGGCATTACAAAATGCGTCTGTATCTGGATTTAACATACGGACTATAGACCTATTCGACACGTTCAACGCCAAAAAATATAGAACAAAAACCGTTGCTGTCAGATCTTTGTAATCCGAAAATATAATACGCGAAATTCGAAAATTTTATCTGCAGTAATTTCAGCATCATTTCCAACCAATTTAGTTTTTAGGACACCATGGCCTTGTGCCACCGCAAATAAACCAAGATTCACCGAGCGTAGTACCGTGATGGATGTGGTCGCTTCCGTACTCCATAGCCTTGATCCAAGTTACATGTGACCGTCAGCTATGAAGTCATGTTTTACAAAGGTTTTAGCCAATGTATTTGTTTGTCACTTTTTTGCTCGTCTACCTAGCAAGTGGTGATTCCACGGATGTTTAAGTAACTATCAAGAATAATAATGTATGACAATGTACACGTTAGATGGTATTTGAAAAGATTGAATAAATAAGACTGTTAAATATTAACTGTTTGAAGAGAGATCTTACAAAACTGACTGGAGTGGGTAATCGTATGCAATTTTCAATGTGAAAAACAAGTCTGAAATGTCACGGTTGTTGTGACACCAATGGCAATAAATTTAGTCTTGGATATATTTTTGAGGGAATGGCAATATTAGATTTAAAGTACCTAACCTAATTTGCTTATAAAATGAAAGTTTTAAGAATTGAATCATATCTTAATTATATAATTCTCTTTCTAATTCCCGCGCTAGGAACAAGCCTCGTGTCGCAGGAGATTTTATAGACGTTAAATTCGCGGATACAAATTACTTCCAAACTCGGAACAGACATTTATGAATCACATAAAGTTTTGTTCTTTGTGTGAATCAAACCCACGGCCCCCGGTATAGCAGTCAGGGTCTCTAACAACTAGACCAACAGAACAGGCCAGTCACTGTAGTGCCACAGTTCAGGATAATAGTATCTATAAGTGATAAATTGAACATGACGTTATGGTCCACAAATGTAGATATGTCATCATTATTTTGAACGAGTTTTTTTTATACTACTTGGGTGGTAAACAAGCATACGGCCTGATGTTAAGCAGTTACAGTAGCCTATGGACGCTTCCAATACCAGAGGTAACACTTGCGTGTTGCCAATCAATTATTTTACACTAAGGCTTTAAGATGGGAGTATCCCTGGGATAAGAATACGTTTATTTCAAAACGCTTCCCTAAATGAGCGCTGGAGAAATTTAATGATGATTAAATCGATTTTATAATGTGATCAGTTGTAGTAGCTAAGGCAAATTTTACTTAAGGCTGCTGTTTCTATTATTCTTTCTTACAAACACAAAGTTAGCATGTTAGATCTAAAAAAAAACTATACTAGTATAAATTAGACATAAATTTTTTCTACATGTTTATAATGAAGTATTACGTAATTTTTATTCGAATTCGTCCTTCAGTTTGCAGTATTTTAAGTTAATCATACATTTTGTGTGTTTATTCATAATCATCTGGCGTCTACAGTTTTCGGTTGAAGTGTTTTAGATTAAAATATTATTAGTGAATGACAGTATTTTACAATGTTCTTGTCTAAGAGTAAAGATATTAAGTTTTGTTTATCAGAATTCATATATCTTTAGAAACATTCTGTGTAATTCTCAGAGTTGCAGCTTTCATTACGCTGTTTACTCTCGCTGTTAGATCATTTGATTACTCATTTCTTATATGTAGATGGTTTTAGATAATATTGTATGTTTAAGATTACAAAATTGATTGTCCAATAGTTTCCTACATTAACTTTAGTATTTCTTTATACAACTAAATTTCGTTTCTTTCTTTTTTAATCTTCTCAACGCAATCAATTCGTTTGTGACTTAGTAGTTCCCAAATAATTTTTATGCCTCCAATATTAATTAAAAGCTTGTTTCGCACTTCAACCCATAAACGTCCCATTACTGGGCACAGGTCTCCTTCTCCTCCATACATTTGGAGGGATATTAGCCTACTACACCACGCTGGCCAGACGGGTATGAGGTTTTGTTTTGAGTTTTCCCTCTTTTGCAGTTGTCCGTGTGGTGACGGATTAAAGCTTGTTTAATTGCAATGATTTATAAGCTATATTATATTGATAAAAATCGATACAGCCGTTTAAAGACTAGGGCTTTTTGTCTCAAGTTATTTACATCGTTATAACTTACTATTATGTCTTATTGATTGGTGATATCATATGAAGTATTAAATTGTATAATATTATCGTTAGACCCAAGTAAGCGCAACGTGTTGAATTTATAAACAGTAGTATTATTGTATAAGGAGTGAGTGACAAGTGTTTAGTCCCTGGCCTAACAGAAAGGCAACAGAGTGACTTATTTTGTAATGAACCGATCGATGAAAAGTATTATTTTTAAGTAATTCGTTTTTGCAATTTTAACTGCAGGCAACAGCTTGTCTGTAATATAAAAATGAATCGCTGAATGTGTTTGTTGCCGAAAATCTCGAGAACAGCTGAACCGATTTCGCTAATTCTTTTTTTAGAATATTCCTTGAAATACGGAGATGATTCTTACGCAGAGAAGAAATCTTTAAATGAGCAAAAAGACTTTACCCCGGGTGAAATCGGGGCGGGCCGCTATTTATTATAATAACAAAGAACAAAACAGACTGATTTATTGGTAAAAATATTTTCCGAAGTTAAAATACAGGCGCTTGTTTTTAAAATTCAACTTCACAACAAACCATATGCGCATAATTAAAACTTGTTGCATTGTAAAAAAGCACTCTATTAACTAAAATTCACAGTCCAATTTCCTTTAATATTTATCTTCGCTTGAGTGCGCATTCGAGGTATTTAACCGTACCCTTCGCCGTTTCGTTCGGCTGACAACGCCACGCGTGCCAAACTGCCACTTGCCACTTTGCCAACAATCAGTTTGGCAACATTGCCATCCTGAAGTTCGACGACCTGCTATCAGCATTATCACATATATATTGTTTCCGTTGTATATATTTTAAGAGCTGTTGTCCCGCGATAAAACTGGGATGTGTTGGAACCTATTTTAGTTTACTCATGTGGAGAATTAGGTAATGTTATTTATGTTTATGCTGGTGACTTTAGCTAGTGGTGTGGAAAATGAAAATAGGATTTAATGACATAGCAGTGAAGTAAACTTTCCCAAATTTGTTTTGTAATCTATGCAAAGCAATATTTTTTAAGTTTTTTCTTATCTTTCGCACTAGGGAACCTGCAGAGGTTGGTGCAGAGGACTTTAATTTTTTAATTACGTGCATAAACGGCTGGAGCTACTGAATCAAAATTACACGATTGAAAAATCGAAATGATAAAGATAAAGAGATAAAAGATAAAGAGTTTTTATTTTTGCAAACATGGGTACAGTACATGGTATTACAAAATAAAAAGAGTTCAGCCATATTTTACCACTAGGCATGCAAAAAATTATATAATTATACACTAATTTAAACATAAATTAACACAAATCGAAACTATTAACTAAATTTAGAATATAACAAAATATTATATTATTACTGTATCCCTAAATGGAAAAAAAATACTCCGGGTAAAGTCGGGGTGGGCAGCTAGTTAATTTAAGCATATAGATAAAACACAATACTTCACAATAATCGAACGATTCGGTGACAAAGTACACTTCCTGTCAGTATATAGCGATGACATAATCTGCTGACGGTTATTGATGTGGTTGACAAGATCGTACAATCGAGCCTCATGTCACGTCATCTTCTTAAATATAAATGTATGTTTGTATGCCACTGGTTGGTGTCGAAACTGATGAACTGAATCGTATTAGTAAAAAATGAATAAACAATTTTTTTTTTATTCTACCAAGGTGGCAAACAAGCATACGGCCCGCCTGATGGTAAGCAGTTACCGTAGCCTATGGACGTTTGCAACACCAGGGGTGTCACTCACGCGTTGCCGATCCTTTAAAAACCTAATAACTCCTTTCTTGAAGGACCCCATGCTATAGTCTCTTGGGAAAACCTCGGCAGGGGGTGTGTGACTTTAATTAAACCTCAGTAGATTGTTAAAAGACAAAATACACCCAAACTTATAACAAACATTTTTGTGTTACACAACGTTTTGTCCCGAGTGGGAATCGAACCTACGATCACCTTAACCACTTATTTATTTTTTTAGATATAGGTATTTACTATAGCTTTACCTTAAAGTAAATAATTAAACAATATGGTACCTACAACTTTTGCTTATCCTTTAGGGAATCAGTGCCATCGTAATGTTATTGTAATATTTTTATTTTGATATCCAACATGAAATTTTAATTTATTGTAAAACTTAAGTTAATAATAAGTTTCATTAAATATAATAAACAGTAGGTAATTAAGTAAAAGGAAAAGTAATTGTTTTTTATTTATAACCTAGCTAGCTGTTGCCTGCTGCTCCGCCCGCGTGGATGTCAGTTATAGCGATAAAAAGTAACTTATTCGCTATTTCAGATATTAATTTATCTCTTCATTTTTTTTAATAAAAAGACAACTCCCGCACTAGAGGACAAGCTCTGTGTCGCAGGGGACTTTACAAACATACAATTAACGGACACAAATTACAACCAGACTCAGAACAACTCTTTGTGGGTCACACAAAGTTTTGTTCTATGTGGGAATCGAACCCACAACCTCGTGCACAGCAGGCGCATACCGCGGCCGCTGGACCACCGAGGCAGTCTCTATATCAAATTTCATCCAGATCCGTTCAGTAGTTTTTAAGTGAAAGAGTAACAAACATCCATACATCCACCCATCCTCACAAACTTTAATATTAGTAGGATCTATAAACGCTTAAATAATTTTGTATCTGTGGCTGTTGAAAAAGTAAAATACTATTAACTGTCTACTCAAGTTATTTATGACTATCATCATACCTATCTATGACTATCTATCTATTACTTTTATTATATTATTTATATTATTGCCATTGTTATTAATATCTACAGTTCTTAAGGGGTGAAGATAACTATCATAATATTAACCTGGCAAATATATTATGTAAAAAAAAAGTTTTGTATTGTGGAAATATAATGCAATAAAAATAAAATGCAAAAAGAAGCAAAATAATGAACTATATTTAGCAATTTTTACTTAATAACAAGAATAGAATAAATAAGTGCTTTTATATATGCACCTAAGTTAATATTGTAAAGATCTTAGTGAAATACAACTTGGAAGGTAACTGCGCAGTATTTTCATATCGACTCAACGTGTATTTGGTTGTCTAAGGGCGGCCTTTGTTGTTTACAACAGCTGATTGCGACCGGCATCGCGGCAATATAAAGTTAAAAAGAACAGTATACTTTCAAAAGAAAACATATTTTTAGGTACATTTTTGTTCACTAACTTCTAGAAGGTAACTAGAACCTATACGTAGCGCCTTCATATACTAGATTAGAAACATCCAGGGCATACAAGACCTGCGCCTGAAATACCTTTTCTCGTGCAAAAATAAACCCTACCCGACTCAAATACAAGGTTCATTTTACACTGAATCAAAAGCCAGACATCGACAGGGCATGGGGGAGACGTGTAATCGTTATTCATACTGGCAGACTAGTATTTCCGAGCTTACAGCGCATGCGCGCGATCGAAGCGCTTAATAGGTCACGGCCTGACAGTCTGCACTGGAAGCCGGCTTCAGAGATATACTTAGAACGATACGCCATTTTAGCAACAAGAAAAATACATTCGACTCCACAAAAGTTAAGACAACGATATGAAAGTGTGCCTCCGTGGATGTGCGCGTTGCGAAACGAGTGCCGGTGTCAATCGCACCGTCCCTTTCCGCGAACTAAAAACGCCACGACCGGTCCGAAAATAAGTGACGCACACAATTAAATAAAACAGTACCGAAACGTATTTTATGCTATAAGGAGACTGGGACGTGCCTACATCGTCGTGTGTTCGAATGCGGCGGCGACACACGGGTTATATCGGAATTATGTGATATTGTGCGGCTTGCTGACGTGTGCCTGCCGCGTGATGACTCATCCCCTGCGCCGTGTTACTGTGCATAGGGAACACCGTCCCACGGGATCTTTTGTGTAATCGTGTACGTATTCACACATAAAAGTGATTTTAGTGCATTTACTGAGCCGGAATAAAAAAAATAGCGCTTTGTTCGCTACGCCACATGCGGCTACCAAACCCTATTCGGGGCGATTCTCTTGCGTTACAAATTACAACTTCGATCGCTTTCATATCAATAGTTTCAAATACTGCGCGTTTAAGTCAAATTATTAGCTTCATATTTAAGTTAACATTATGTTCGGCCGGCCGGCTGAAGGTCACGCGGATCGCGTCACCTTAGCATAAGGTAAACTCGGTCGGGCGTGTGCGTGCAAAACGTAAACACTGGCCGGCGAATGCACCAAAAAAACTCGCGCGCTATGATGTCACCGTGCAAACATTAGAACGTGGAATTTAAAATTAGATGCGTCCAGCGAATCTATCGAGAACGGTTCATTGAGCGACGGGAGGGCGACGCGAGCGGAGCGCCGCGAGCGAACGAGCACGAACGACGAGGTAGGCTAGCGCCGCGGACAGGCCTGCCCGCCACAGCCGCGACCTTGCACCGTGACGAGCACAACGTCACGCCGCGCCGGATTATTTTCGTCGCGTTTTGGCACCTACACCTCACTCGCGCTAGTTAGAATCACAATCCCATACCGCTCCGTACGAATTGTACGCTTTAATATTACTTATATTTTACAGATTGCGACAGACTCTAGCGGCGCGGCTCGCGGAGATCGACGACATTGTGTCCGAATTCGATCGCGTGTCGGAGAGGATCGACGAGCTCCGACAGCAGATAGAAGTGTTGACGGCGAAAGTGAGAACTTTCTACGTGTTTGGAGAAGACGAAGCCGATAGCGTGCGCGAGTTGACCAAGGAAGTATCTGACTTAGTTGAGCGCACGAAAACTTTCACGGACGAGAGTCGGAAGCGGTACGGAGGATCAGCACCGGCGGACGTTGCCCAGGAGCTGTCCTCCCTAGAATTATCATCTGAAGCACTGGCGGCAGCTATGGAGGAGAAGGAAAGGGAATGGAAGCGCGCCCGCACCGCTCGCTCGGAGTATGCGACCGATGTGGAAGACGTGCAAGCGTGGATCCGCGCGGCAGAACTTACTGCACGAGACAGGACTCTGCCGCCCGAGCCCTACCGAGAACGACTGGTAGCTACCAGATCCGAAGTGCCAAACATAGCGGACCGCGTGGAGCGGTTGACGCGCAACGCTCGTTCAATAGTCGAAGGCAGCCGCGATGCTGGTGAAAGACAGTTAGTCCAGTCGACGGTTTCGGCATTGTCTGAACAATTCGCTGCTGTATGCAGTGAACTTGAAGCGCGACAGGCCGCCGTCGAGGATGCCTGTGACGCTGTCTCCAGATTCCTAACACTACTAGAGAAAGTTCTTCTTTGGGTTGAGACCCAACGAGCATTCCTTGCGCGGCCACTCCCATTGGCTGACTTGCAGGAGGCGCAACAGAAACAGACTGAATATGGGGTGGGTTTTGTTACAATAAAACCAATGTAGGTATGTACAATGTATTATTATTATAAAAAATCTTTTATATTATTCTGTCATTTCAGAACGCGCTCAAGAGCTGTAAGCAGCAAGCCAAGAACTTAGCTGATATGGCTAAGGAAATAGAAGCCATAGAACGCGTTACGAGCCCTGGGGACTTACCCTCTAGGCTAGAGGCCGCAGAGAATGCCACAGTCGATGTCGAAAAACGATTGGCGAAGACAGTCAGTAGATTTACTGAATTTCGGATTCAAGATTAAAATTGATTCATTATTATTAATTACTTTATAATTGTTTTTTTCAGAACGGTCTACTACAGGAGCTCGCTGAGGAATGGGAGCGATGCGAGAGAAAGTTAAAGGATGTCGGTCACTGGCTTGAAGCGACTGCCAGGACGCTCGAAGCGCCACAGCACGCCAAAAAGCCACTTAGGGATCGACTTGCCTTGAGAGAAAAACTAATTAATGATATCTCAACGCAAAAGACTAAAATTTCGTATGCTGTGGAAAAGCTTAACGTGAGTCGGGAATCGTGTTTTGTTAGAGTTTATTTTATTTAATTGATTTGTCATTGTAACGTTTTAGGTACGTTAAACTGTTTAATTGTGATGAAGGATAGACCCTAAGCAGGTATTGTATGAATGCAGGTACATTTCGGTCCGGACGGCGTGGCGGCGCAGTCCCGTGGGCCGGAGGGCGTGGAAGCGAGTGCGCATGAGCTAGTGACTTCACTAGATGCGTTAGCGCAGCAAACGAGTGGGCAGGCGGCGCAGCTATCGGCGGCGCTAGCGCAGGTGGAGGCGTACTGCGCAGACGTAGCGCGGCTGCGGGCACAGCTGCTTCAAGCTGAGCAGCAGTTGCGCCACGCTGCGCAGCCTAACTACAGCCCTAGGGACCCAGAGCGGGCACAACGTCAGCAACAGGTAAGCGCCGTCCCGCACCGACCCCCGACACTAGGTGGCTAGCGAGTATTCTAGTTTTGTTTAGGAGGCTCTCAGTTGGGCGACTCACCCGGGGCTAGGTGGTGGGCACCGCTTCATCTCACCTCACTGGCCCTTGTGGCCCCGACAATCGATCGTTTATTTATCTTCTGTTTTTTTTTGTCACCCTTCCTCCTCACCCTACTAACACGTCGAACTGATATCCTCCATTAGGAGTGTCGAGAGCGCGTAAAGTCGCTCCAGAGCAAGATTCAGGCGCGTAACGAGAGAGTTAAACTATTAGTGCAGCGCGGCAGCCCGGACGCCGAGCCACTGCGTGACGCGTAGTCCACGATCGTCCCGCGCTTAGTTTTTAAGTCGTTTCCTCGTCATCTCCCTGTAATTTTTATAAGCATATGAACGTTAAATATACGAATCGCATCGCAGCCACCGTCGTTTCCTTTCGCTCAGTCCGCTCGCAAAGAGAAACCCTTGTAAATCATGTGTTTGTCCGTACTTGCGTATCAGGAGATCGGCCGGCGAATCGAAGAGCTGACCGGGGCGATCTACGCGTTGGACCCGTACTTCGTGATGTCATCGGACGAGGCAGCCACTCTGTCGATGCTCGTGACGAGCGCGCGCCACGCGCAGTCCGCTCGGCGCGCTCGCTCGCCCGAGCGTCGCACACCCAGCACGCTCGCCCCACAGCCGTCCGCCCGCTCGCGCTCACCCTGGGCGCCTGGCGGAACCACCTACGCCGAGATAGTTAAGGGCGCGGGTTCGCGCTCTAGCTCTCGTGGAGAGCCCAGAGCTTCCCACTCTCCGCTCTATGATGATCAAGTTCAAATAGATAAGATCCCAGTGCTCGAACCGTGTGTGATAAGTGAGAGGGTCGATGAAGACCCTAGTGACACCCGTGTTTGCGAAATCAATACAACGACTTACGATAACAGTGTCAGTGAATCGTACACTCGTGAAGTGAATGTGTACTACGATGATTATGCGGAACGCTCGGTTGCTGAGCCTGTTCCAGAGCAAATTGTGGCCTCCCCGGTGGAGTACCAGGACTTATTGAATTTACCTGTCGAGGAACCGGAGACAATGTACCAGGAGCAGACAGAAACTATTGTTCAGAGTCTGTCAGAGCAACCCGACGAAGAGTTGCATGCCATAGTGCATGATAGAGCTCCTAGTCCATTACAACACCGCTCGCATGAATTATCTTATGCAGAAATATTAGCACTCGGGCTACGTAAACAGTCTCGCACTTCTAGCGCAACGGCCTTACCGAAACCACAAGTGGCAAATGTTGAATTAGTCAAAGAAATCGTAGTTGACTGTGTCGAGAAATCGCCATTAGTTCACCAATATGAGTCGAAAGTAGAACGTATTGAGCTGCCGAGGTTTAAGACTGAACGGCAAGAAAGGTCGGAAAAGCCAGAAAAACTGGATCGCCTCGAAAGGCCAGAACGTCCACCTCTCAGAAGCCGCTCTAGGGAAATGCCCAGACAAAGGCGTGCTCCTGAAAAGCGTCCTACAAAAGCTCATGATGTACAAGCTACGAAAAAGAAAAAAACCATGAAAAAAGCCATCGAAGTTCAAGACTTTGATGAGCCTGAGTTTCAAATAGAACTAAGTCCAACTAAGGGTATATCTGTAGAAGTGGCAATGCCAATAGCAGATACGGTGAAAGAAGTAACAAAAAAGTTACAACACAGTGCTACGGTTGTTGAAACTGTCACTGAGATCGCAACAGAAGAATCGCAACCTGAAATGGCTATTAAAGAAACTGAGCATAAGAAGCCTAAAAAGAAAAAATCTAAAAAACCCAAGTCACCAGAGGACGAAATACTTAAAGCCCTTAAAGAGATAGAAGAGCAAGAAAAACATAAGAAAAAGAAGGCCAAAGAATTACGCGATATTAGTAAAGATAGTGTTGCAGAGATAATACCAGCAGAAACTTCCGATGAACCTGATGTCGTTGAAACAAAAATGACACAAAGTAAAGAAGAAGCACAAACTAAGTCTAAGAAAAAAAAGGCTCTTAAGGACTCTCAAGATAAAACAAGCGACATTAATAAAGAGTTTATTAATTTCGAGGCTATTCTCTCACATGAAACCGCTACTAAAGAGATAAGGCCTAGGAAAAAGAAAAGTCAGAAACAGTCTTCGGTAGAAAAGTCTGACATAGAAGATAATATCCCTGTTGACAGTTTATTGGATGTTTTAACATTAGAAACATCTGTGATTCAAAAACCAGCTATTGATCTTACAGTTAATGAAGTTGACACTAAACCATTGAGTACTTACCAAGAAAGTACTCAACTTATTGTCGAACTTCTTAATCAGCCTGAAATGATAGACACTAAACAACAAGATACGGACAACATTTTTACTAAAAGTACCTCTGATATTTCTTCTACTGTAACTATAGATAACGCACAACTTGTAGATACTAATACAGAAACACAATCCATTACAACATTAATTGAAACGAAATTAGTAGAAAATGTTATTTTGCAAGAAGATGTTAAACCTATAGGAAACGCAGTGTTGGAAATTTCACCAATAGATATAACGCAAAAAACTGTGGATAACTCACAGAATATACGAGAACAAAAACATGATACCTTAGAAGAAACTAAACTAAAATCTAGACCTATTTCAATAGCAGTCAAAGACTTAATTGAAACAAATGAAGATAGAAACTATGACGAAACAATTCAAGTTACTGAGCAAGGAATAGTACTTGAAAATAAGTCTATTAAAAATCAAGTACATACAGAACAAGCCCAAATTCCCATAGAAAGTAAGAACAAAAAAGAATCTAAAAATAAAAAGGAATGTCAGAAAGACCATACACTTGTGGTGTGTGCTACTACAGAATTAATTTCTAAAGATGTCCAACCAAAACATATTTCTGACGAAAATCTACCTAAAAGAGATATACTCGATGAAATATCGTCATCTAAAACCAAGAAAAAAAAGAAACAAAAGAAACATGAAAAGAATCCAGATCACGTTATCCATGAAGCTACAGAAACTGTTGAGATCGTTGAAGAGAATGTGAACGTCATTGAACCAGTTATCGAGGAAATACCCACTATTGTAGAACAAGTCGAAGAACAAAAACCACCTAAAAAAAAGAAAAGTAAAAAAGGCAAATACGTAACAGATGCTAAAGAATTCGTAGAAAAGTCCGTAGAAGAACGTAAAGAATACAGCGAAATTGCAAAAATAACCGAAAGTATTACTCTAGAACTAGAAAACCCAGAAGAAGAAATAAAACGATCAAAGAAAAATACTAAATCAAAAAATGTACAGGAAGCCAATATACAAGCAAAGAGTATTGAAAATCCTTTACCTGATCCGATACCATCTTCAGCGGTAGCTACAGAAGAGCTTGTTTTTGAAGAAGTAAAATCACATAAAAAGAAGAAATCTAAAAAGCAGAAAATTAATGATGATGATATTGACAAAGCATTAAAAGAGATTGAGAGTTCTGAAGGTTCCAAAAAGAAACCTAAAGAAAAGGCATCAAAATCAAAAGATCAACCTAAATCTTTACCTGCTGAAAGCAATGTTACCAAAGCCTTGGACGATGATACGCACGATAAAACAACCTCTTTTAAAACGATATATCATGATAAGTCACCTGAAGAATCAGAAAGTGTTCAACCTATTGAACATATTGATTGGAATGCAATGTTGGAAGAAGAAGAAGGTATTCCGGAGACAATATTTGTACCTATTAGTCCACCTGTATCTGACTTGGCTATTACTGGTACCGAATACGTTGCAAATCAAGTAACGATATTACAAGAAGCTAGTAACATGTTAGCAGAAGAATCTACAGTCGTTGATAAAATTAATGACTTGTTTGCAGAGCAAAATGTTCATTCAGACAAATCACCTACGTTTAGAAATGTCAAAGACAAACAAGTTGTAATTACTGAAGACAAGCCGTCATCGACGCCGGTTCCAAGCCCATCTAATGAACAAAACAATAATGATAAATTCTTCTCACCGGATGCACTTAAAGAAAGATCTTTTAATATTGTTGAAGAAATTACTCATTACGAACCAATAACTCATGATGTTGAGACCCGGACAATATATTTAATTACGCATGAGGAGAAAAAACTACCTCCAATCAGGACTGTAAAAATACGCAGTAAGAGTAATTCTTTAGAAGAACCTCAATCTATTGGAGATGATATAGTTATAAGCAAGGAACAAACAAATAACAAAATCACTGATGAAAAGTCTTCCATTAATGTTAGTGATAAAGTTTTAGATTGTAAGAATGTCACAGAGGAATTGATAAGTCATGAAATAATATTACAAACTGCAAGTCATATTGCTGAAACAGAATTCGATGAAAGTAAACCTGAAAATCAATCGCAACAAATGAACTTTGAAAGATCTAGCTCAATTTCTAATCCCATCGAAGAGATTTCTGAATCAATAACGGAACAAAACGTGAGTCATGTTGTCACTGACATACCAACTCAAACAACTATAGAGAAAACAGTTGAATCTCAAATCAATGTCAAAAAAGATCAATCACCTAAAGAAAGTGACCTTTCGGGACCACCGGGACCTCATGTGGAAATAAGACCAAAACTTCTAGATTATTTGGAAGAACCGACTAAAAAACCACTCACCGAAGAAGATTTTTCGGATATACTTGACGAAGCCATCTTTGGATCAGTTCAAGATCGCAATCGAGTAACAACAGAAAGAAAAATAAAAGATAAATATTCTAATATACCATACCAGGAACTTGTAAATGAATTTAAATCTTATTCAATAGATCTTGATACATACCAATTAGATTATGATTACACTCAATTAATGTTGAGTGAACGTAAACAAAATGACGATACAGTAAAACACGTTGAAACTAAATCTGAAGACAAGCAATCTGAAGCCATGGAAGCCAAGCCTAAGGAGAAATCACCCCCAGAAGAGGAAGTTCCTAAAGTTGACTACAAAAATTTAAGAGCTGGTGAAGCTGTATTAGTTGCTAAAACAAGTGACAATCAAGTTTTAGAAGCCAAATCTGAAGAAGAAACAGCCCAGGACTTATTGTTCGATACTCTTGCCACAACCGAAAGATCGAAGAAAACTAATATTGAACAAACTATTGACTTCATGAATATTGAAATTTCCGGAGAGAAACCAATTAATAAAATTGATGATATTAAACTAGTAAGCGAGATTGATTCTGTTAACAAAACTCAGACGAGCTTAGAGCCTCTTGTTATTGTAGAAAATGCTCAAGAAGTTGTAAAAAATGAACAAAAACTAGACGGTAGCCAATATAATAAGAAACCAACCAGTATTGACAAACCAGCTATCACAGACATACTCCTTGAGTCTTTTATACCTAAAGAACAGTCTAGAACTAGTTATCATGAAATTAAGGATGCTGAGTTATTATTAGCAAGTCAGGTATCAAATAAGTCTTCTAAAATCGATGCAGTTTCTTTATGTGTCTCAGAAACTGTGCAAGAAGCTGAAGATACCAGCAAAAGTACTAGTAAATCTGTAGTTATAGCTTCTCCTATTCCAAAATCCAGTACGGAAGAAAGTATTACTACAATTGTAGATTCTGACAGAACGTCTGCCGTAGAAGAAGAAACATCAAAAGTGAATAATCACGAAATCAAGGACGCTGAACTAGTTTTAATTTCCCAATCAAATCTTAAAGAAAAACTTAAATTTGAATCAATTAAAACTGAAAAACCAAAAGTAGTGGAGATAGAAAAGTCCGAAGCGGCTCTAGAAGAAAACCTTCAAAATATTGAGGATAAACTACTACAGGCCCCGGATAACACTTGCGTATCAACAACCAAGAATGTTACTGAATTAACTCATAACTTAATTGCAACTGAAAGTGCAGTTAGTAAGCTATCTGCAGTTACTGAGGAACCGTTGCCTACGTCAAAAACATTTGAACTTTTAAAATCAAATTATAATATTGAATTGTTGCGCTCGGAAACCCCCCGTCAAAGCTATCATGAAATAGTTGACGCTGAAATCCAATTTGGTTTAACTATCAAGGCCCAACCAATTGAACAAGAATCTATCGTTGATGAACTTGATACTTTAGAAGATCAAATTCCAAAAACCATTGTAGCTGAACTAATGCCTGCATCTCCAACTCATATTTATCAAGAAATATTGGACACGGAAAAAATCGTTGATAAGAAAGTGGAGACAAGTACCGTTACTGCTACTGAACAAAAATATCAATCACCCGAAGCGAAAGAGAAAAACAAACCCGAATCTTTTATTTATGAAACGCCAAATCTTGATTACCATGAAATTTGTGATGCTGAAGCTTTATTAGCAACAGTCATTACCAAGTCAAGAGAAGCAAGTATAGAGCCATCTTGTGCTAAAGTAATAATAGAAGAATATAAGGATATACCAGTTGTCAAAGAGGATACTAAAGAAAAACATATACCAACAGATGTCACCGATACTAGAGTTAAATCGGTTACTGCGATTGAACAAAAAGACTGCACTCAACATGACTCTCCTATTTCTAATAGAGATTTAGAATCACCAGTTGTTGAAAATGTCCCAGAAGCTGAACCAGAACTTGTTCCAGAACCTGAACTAATCAGGCACTCTATATACGAAGTTCCAAGATTCAGCTACCAGGATTTGAACGACGCTGAAAGTTTATTTGCTGCTACTCGAATTATTTTCCAAGAACCTGAAGCCGTACCTGCTGAGTATGTTGATGTTAGTCCCATTACAGATTTAACTGCAGAAGTCACTAATACAGCTGATGACATAGAAAATAAATCAGCCACCAAAAGCGAAGAAATAATTGCGCTTACCCAAGAGAATGTATTCGAACTGCCTCGTCACAGTTATCATGAAATTCGAGAGGCTGAATGTGTGCTAGCAACTATTAAGTCTAGAGAAACTACACCAGAACTTTCTAAAATTCAGAATCAAGAATCTCAGAGTCAAAATGACTCCAAGACACCAGTTGAAGAAGCTTCGCTTCAAGATTTACCTGTTAAAGCAGAAGACATTTTAATTGCATCAGTAACTGAAAAACCAGATGTAACAAGTAAAACAATTGTAGAGCAAACTTTTGAACTTATTTCAAGGGAAAGTGAAGTAACAAAGTCTCTTGAAAATGTACAAACAATTGAAAATGTCTCTGTACCAATTCAAAGGGCTCCTTTGGAGAAAATTGCACTATCATTTGAAGTCGATGATCTTAGTAACACACCTATCTCAGTAGTTTATGGTGAAGTTGGAAATGAAACTCCTTCCGTGGAAAGTGATTGCCCTGCAATTGACAAACAGGAAGATTTTGTCAAGATCGATACTAAATCTTACAAAGTACCTATCTCAGCTAATTCAAATCAAGAATTATTGTCAATGGAAGACGATACTTTTGAAATTATTGAGCATAGTGAAGTAGCTGATGTTAAAGTTACTACGATAGCCGAAGAAACAAAAACATCAATTATAGAAACTGAACCCAAAACTCTGAACCTATCAACATCTAGTTCTGATAATATAGAAATTATCTCTGTAACCAACATTGAATATGAACCACTACCTCGTTCTGTTACTCCTAAAACTAAAGATGATCACAAAATAGTTCAAAACCTTATCGAAGAAGCACTTCAAGAACCAGAAACGTCGAACATTACAACTAGACCAACTCTTGAAACATTTGAAATTGACGATATTAATGATTCTCTTGTACCTGTGGTTTTCGGTGATATTAGGGACATTGAACAATCTATTATTGACGAATCACAAGAACGTAAAGTTGACGAATGTCAAAACTCTAAAAACATTGAACACAATGCAGAAGTCGTTATTATTGATGAAGGTCCTTTGTCTATTGAAGATATTGAAATTGTAGAGACAACCAAAGAGTCTGCAGTTCCCCATAAATATGAAATAGTAGGTCAACAGGTGCGTCCTACGATTAGTTTACTCCCGGAATCCAAGCCTGACACTATCTCGGCGGAATTCATTACAGCTGAAATATTGCAATCTGAATCAAACTTCCCTCAATCAGATATCACGCATATTCAACCTGATACCGATGCGCAGAAATCTACGGACAATGTTACGGAGAACAAACATTTAGTTAATATTACGGATACGCAATTAACGGAATCGGTTAGCCGTGTAGAAAAATCTCCTATACATAGCTTGCATGACCTCCTTCCTGAAATTGACTCCATCCCTGAATTTAAACCCTCTTATCCAAACACTGTATTGTATTCAAAATTGTCGGCTGATGCACCAGAGTTTACACCTTCTTATATGTATCAGACTATTACTACTGTGTCTGAGAGTAGAACAGAACTAGTTCAAGATGCACCTTTATCTTTGTCTGTAGAAGAAGAAACTATTGATGTAACTACTGATGTGGTACCAACAGTACCACCAATATCTTATTCGTCAGTATTGCAAACTAAAAATGAAAAACAAGAGTTTCTACAGCCAGCTTCATCACAAATTGAGAAAGATGCAGCAGAAACCGAATTAATATCTGAAGAAATTCAAGAAGAACATGTTGATGTTAAACCAAAGAGAAATAAAAAAAAGAAGAAAAGGGACAAAGAAGAAAAGAAAGACATTATAATTGCCAAAACACTAGAACATGTGCCGACACCTCTACTGGCACAAGTAGAATCACTAGAAATCCCTAAAACTTCACCAGTTGTATCAGAACCTGTAAATGTTTGGTTGAAATCCGCTGAAGATGGCAAGTCGTACGCCGAAGTTGTTGCCGAAGGTTTAGTACATGAACAAAAAGAGTTTATACAGCTAGTTACCGAGAGACCTGAGGAAAAAGCTATAATTCAATCTGTTGCTGCAATTGAAAGCCCACAGGAAGTAGAAAAAGGAATAGAGCTACCATTATCACCTGTGCATATAGAAGAATCGATTGGTAAGACAGCTCCTGAAAGTGATAATTCTATTGGCTCATGGGCTAAAATAGTTGCTGCTAAGCGACCATCATCAGAAGTAATACCACAAGTTGAAGAATCATGTATAGAACCGACTCTAAGTAAAGTTCACCCACCAATGATTTTAGTTGACCAATCTGATGATCATCACAAATCAGAAGTTGAAATAGACGCTGAAGGATTTATCACTGTTGATAGAAGCAGACGTTCTAGGTCAAGATCTAGGGATACCCGATCTCAATCAAACGTTGTCGATCAACGTGAGAATCGAGAAAAGTCTGAAAACAGATTTGAACCTTTAACTAGCAGTCTTAAGGTAGATGACGTTGAATCGACACAAAGTCCCTTAGAAGAAGAGAAGCCTTTAAGAAAACCTGGCAGAAAGAGTCGTGCATCCAAATCGCGAGAAAAGGAGATAAAAACTAAAGCTGCTGAAATAGCTCCCAGCACTTCTGACGAGGATAAGCAACCACCTAAAAAAAATAAAAAGAAACGTTCTTCTAAATCCAAAGATACCGTTATCAAATCTGTAGCAGAAAAAGTGGAACCTGAGGAGGAAGTAAAGGAGTCTCTAAACATTGAAAAGAAATTAGAAGTAGTTGCCACTTCGAATACCCAGCAAGAATCAAAAAAGAAAAGCAAAAAGAAGAAGAAAGACAAAAAAATCGTGCAAGTTACTGACACTGCAGAGACATCGCCGCCTGTTGAAGCCACATCTTCTGAACAGGAAGCAATACCAATAAAGCAATATAAAAAGTTTGATACACCATTGTCAACACCTGAATCAATTCAAACACCAGTTAAAGATAGAGTTTTCTCAGAAGCTCAGTACTGGAAAATGGATCCCAGTAGCTTGGACTTATCTGAAATAATATCCGTAGAAATACAACATGCACCAACGTACTCATCTACTGAAACAAAAACTATTAAAATAGATATAAAAGAAGGAAACATCACGACGGAAGATAAACCTGTTACACCCGAAGTTCCAAAAGAAACAGAGACTATTCAATCTGCCACCCAATTTATGACTAAGGAATTCTTAGCTATAAATACTCAATCGCAAGATCTTGAAGCAAAGATTGAAGAAGACCAATCACTTGAAAGTAAGATGGCTGATTTACAACGAGAAATTGAAGAGATGTTACTGCCTGAAAATGATTCATCCTTAACAAGTGATGATTCACCTAAAGAACTTACTGATACACACACGTCTATTGAATATCAATATGATGAGTTATTGGATAATATGAGTCCCTCACTTGCCACTCCTGAACCTGATGATTTCGAACATAAATCACAAGAAGAACCAGTGCCTGAAATTTTTAAGCAATCAAAACACGAAGATGATTTTGATGACAAACATATCAGTATGAGCATGATTGATTCAGTACTAGATGACACTGAACCTATATCCATAACAGAAACACACTCATTGGGGCATACCGAAGACTTTTTAGTGACCCAGGAAGAAGATATTACACCTAGAGACATTGAAAACCAAAATGAGCCAGTGACAACTGTCACTGAGTTAGAAGAGGATATTATTGTACCTAAAGAAGCTCAAGTGGCTTTTATAAAAAGCCCTGTGAGTGATTCAGAAAAAGAGATCATGGCAACAATCGCAACAGAAAAAGATATAAAGTTCAACACAGATACGGTGCTTTCTCAAGTTGTCAGCTTTATTGAATCGGAACAAATGCAACTAAAACCTGATAAATTTGAAAATGCAGATTTAGTAAAGGACAACACAACGAAAGATTCAGTTGTTACTAAAATTAGTTCTTTTATTAAAACGGAAAAAACACAAGATCAACCAATGGTACTGAAAGATAATGAAATACCATTTGCTGGTGATGATTTGGTAGATAGCACAACAGACACAACAAATATTACAGTATTTACTAAACATGGCACTGAAATCCCACTATCTAACATTGACACCACTACTAACAATCTCACAAATCTAAAAACGGATACATTCTGGACGGACAAACACACTGTTGATGACGCGGAAAAATTGCTCATTGAACGTAAATCTGTTGAAAAAATAATACCTTTAGATAAATCTCATATTGACGGCATTAGCGTCGAAGAAAACATTATTAATGACGATTCATTTTGGCCTGAAAAACACTTATATCATGACGCTGAATGCCAATATTTCCTTTTATTGGCTAGTAAATCTAAAACAACTTCTATTGAAACCACGGAAATTAAAATTAATGATGAAAATGATAAGGACAGAGACCACGGCGGTAGTTCTGGTCATACTTCCGAAGGCGAGGAGCCAAAAGAGGCTTTCGGTTCGCCGCGTGACTCCAACTACATATCCATGGACCTTCCCGGTGGTATATGTAGCTGGAGAGACAAGTCTTCATACTTGAGCGCTGAAACACCCACAGTTGTCGATGATGCGAAGGAGCCTGTATCTAGGGAGGATATACTAACAAACCTACCTGTACAACCAGCCCCATCCTCATCCATACAGGAGCCGGAGGCGTCGCCCCAGAGGACAACAAAGGTGACTGACCCACAGTCGTATTGTACGATTTTTAAATATATACTTTATGTTTGGCATGATATTATTACTAAATTCTTAATTTCACATATTACGAAGCTCTGTATTGTAATGTGTTTAGCCACGCCGCCGCAGCTCGTCTTGTAGTGCCACATTTTGGCGTGCACTGTAATTACAATAGTAGTATATCAACGCATTTGATTAGCCGTTATTTTTGTATTGTATGAATTCTAGTCAACTCTAGTCAGATCGGAAATTTTATCTAGTCTTTGTCAGTGATCTGATGTTATTATTATAATAAACTTGAATAATTATAACGTTTATTGTTTTATTTATCTGTTATGATAGTTTTATATTTTAATTTTTTCCTCCCCTGTCAAAATCTGGCTACTACGAGACGATCATCGCTTCAATCAAAACCGTTGTAAAGTCTGTAACTGGGCTTAAAACTAAATAAGAATGCATTTCAATATATAAACGACTTCAGTATGCAACACACAAAAATGTTTTCAAAGAACTTTGACGAAGTCTGCAATTTAATTTGAAAATATTGCTAAAGGTCAGTCATATAATTTTGCTATTTTGAATTTTGTAGTGTTTAGATAGCAAGACTCCTATAATGTTTTTAAATATGAAATGGTTTGAATAGAATTTATTTGTGCTATTTTGATTGTCTTGCCATGAACACAGCATCTCATAATTATTTTAAAATTATACCTAATTTGATTGTGAGTTATTCTAATAACAAAGTGTTCCATACCAACATCGTTCTGAACGCTACCCACTCTGCTATTGACAACAAAAACCAACCGATCACTAAGTAGTAAAGGAAAATTGATAATAATTTGTCATGTTACAGATATTACTTATATTTAAAATATTAATCATAAAATATATACCTAAGCTTATGTTTGAAAAAAATTAAATCACTCAATTGTGTTAAAAATTAAAATAAAATATGTAAAGAAATATTTTCCCTGTTACTACGTCAAAATTATAGCGAATTATTTTAAATCAATCTTAGAAAAACTGAGTGTTGATTGTATACATTAAATACCTATGTAGATTTTTCGCGTGAACGGTACGGAGCACTTGGTACTTAGACTGACGGGCTTTATTATTTATTTGATTGACCATAGAATGCTGCAAGCCCTTTTTTAGCAGACTCCTCAGTTCGCATGTCATGCCAACATTAATGTTATGGACTAATTTGACTTTATTTTGTTGTTGTATTGTGATCCTAACATGTAGTCCATCGGAATGATCACGTGGACTGTTTTTCTTTTATCATTTTAGTGAAATGGAATCAAAAGTATAAGAAAACAACATTCCTTTAGAATAATTTAATAATGAGTTATAATGGTTGGCGCAAATTTGGATTGATCCCATGTCTTAAGTAAACATTAATTAAAGTTATTTTCAATTTCTAATTCAAATTTAAAATAAATAAATGAAATACAATACTTATAACATAAACATATTTTCGAAACATTATTTTGTTCATTCTCCAAAACATTATTTACATTATGACCGCCTGTATTAATTCCAAGTGTAGCAATGCGAGTTCATAATTTACGAGTTGGATAGAATCCAATTTTAGTAGTACGTACCAGACGCATTTAGTCTTGATTTACTCGTCTCAAGAAATGGTAATACAAATGCATGTATCTATTGAAAGAGTTATCTTGTTGAAATTGATTTATTTGATTGATTCTCCTCATACAACTTTCCCAAAAAAAACCGCAACAGAATGTCAGATACTTTGTCTATAATAAATCCAATTTTTCACCAAACAATATAATAATAACAAAACTATAACTTTTGATTCCACTTCGCCTCTGCACAAGTGTGTTTTGCTAATAAAAGCGTGTGTTCTCAGGATGAATTATCTAACGATATAGAAACTCTGCTAGAAGAAATAAGGGATGTACAAACTCGCCTGTCAGATCTGCCGGACGAGAGCCTCGAAGCCATGGATGAGGGTCTCAGGGTAAGTCTTCACTGTATATATTCCATCAAAAATCTAAAATAACAGACCCAAACATCTTATCACGAAAAGACGCTAAAAATATGTATATTGGCAGTATCCATAAAATTGGTTGAGGGAAATCAAAATTATTTTTCGTTCAAAATTTGCCCATGAATTGCCGCCTCTAATAAACAAAACTAGAACTCAGTTTTTGCAACTGTTTAAAAGAAACTGTAGATAGAAATGGAGAGATTCATTATATACTCATAATACTTACGAGTATATATATTTTATTAAGTACCTATTTAATATTTCTTTAGGCAAATACAGTGTTATCTGCAGTTGATGCACACACACATCTGAAGTCACAGTTATTATTAGTACAATTTAATTATCATTATGAACGTGACCGATAAGTACATGCATAAGTCATCATGAACTTGGTCAAGTTTTGTCATCTCCCAACAATGATGATAACCTTGACAATGAGTTAGTATACCGTGATGTTTCACCAAATGATGTCACCTGTATGTTACGACATAGAGTTAATAATAATGTTAGTGTTTGGCTTCGCGCAGGGCAGTGTTTGTAGTAAGTGAACGAACGCAGTGCAGTCGATACGAATTATTCGAATGAAAATAATTTTACGATTGAATCGATTTAATTCGATTTTATTTGTGAAGTGCTTATAGTGATTGTGGATTTATTTTCGAAAGGTATTTAATATTTAATACGTTAGCTTGATTTCATTAGACACTGTTATTGTTGTTGCAACCTACATGATTTAATTACAAAAAAAAATGTTGTTCAGCGTTAATAGGCCTTTATAGATTCGGATTAGGATTTCATAGATTCTTTCAGAAATTCTTTATTGAAACTTAATTGGTTTCGAAATTTATTTTCGCTTTTTACCAAAAGATGGTTTTTGGATCTTACACTGCTAGATAATATAGTCAAATAAAATAATTGTAATTGTAACAAAGTACTTTTTTGTATGGTTACATTATGGCTATTGTATTCCTCCCAATTTGACCCCATTTAATTTGACACAGACCGTCAATATAAACTTCCCATTAGGTTGGGCATTGTGACCCATTCAACTAGAACGGCTAATTGAAATTTATTGTTAAGTTCAAAACTAATTTGTTTTCATCGGATCACTAGGTAAAAATGTCTGGCTTTTGACCTAAAATCAAAGTCAAGAGAAACGTGAGTGGTGTCTCTGGTATTGTAGGCTCGCCTGTAAGCACTGTAATTAGTTACTATTAGGCGAGGTGTGGTAACTGATTACTATCAGGCGTATTTAAATCATGTTCGTCAACTCTTCTTGGTATAAAAAAATGTTTAGGTACTGTTTTAACAACTAGTGGTCAGAGAATAATCTGGCATTTTACAAACATTGAATCTGGACACATAGTATAACTAGACTTGAAATTACACGTATATTTTACCTCATGAAGAGTTAAAACTATTTTATTTATTCTTTATTCTTCTTGGGTGGCGAATAAACAAGCATACGGCCTGTCTGATGTTAAGCTTCTACCGTAGCCTATAGATGTTTGCAATACCAAAGGTATCACTTGCGTGACCTCTATGAGCGCTGCAGACCATTACTCATACACAGGAATACAGCTACACCGCTGTGTGGAGTTATTTGGCTGTGAAGTTCTGTAATGTGGAGGTCCTTCGCCAGTCGGGCTTGCTCGCTAGTATGGTGCCTTACCTCTGTTAAACTCCTACTCTCTACTCTCTTAAACTTTGAAATGACATTGCGCTGTGCTGTAAATATAAGATGACTAGTGCAGTGACTTAAAACTCATGTTTATTGTTTTTCTTTCAACGCTTTGTTGAATAGCAATGTGTTTTATCAATAAATAGATATTTATTGGAAAATCCTACATTTTGACGAATTACTAAAATAAATAAATATGTAGGTCAAAATGAACGACCGGCGCGGTAGCTGCCAACTAGTGTTTATAATAATACATACTATTTTCTTTTTGAAGCATAATATTTTGCTTTAAAAACGACTAACGCACTGGAAAAATCCCTGTGTCATAAGAGAGGTAGGTCACCACACTAGCGAGCAAGTCCACCTGGGGAAAGACCTCGACCTTACAGAAGACCACAGCTAAATAAATACACACAGCGGTATAGTAAAGTTGTGTTCCTGTATGTGGATACAGGTCTCCAGAGCTCATCAAGTGATACCTCTGGTGTTGCAAGCGTCCATAGGCTACGGTAGCTGCTTATCATATGGCGGGCCGTATGATTATTTGCCACTCAAGTAGTGTAAAAAAGGGCAAAAGCCTCCGCTTCCGTATTCCATTATTTACTTATATATATTTACTTCTGATTAAATTCGTTCGGGGATCCAAGACAGTAGGTTTAGTTGTCCACGGTACGCACGAGTGTCAATGCTCGGTGTATCAGTTGGTTACTCCGCTGTTAATCCTGGCTCACAGGAGTCACAGCGGTGGGCATGTGGGTGAGATTGTCCCAATTTTTCTTTTTCTATGATAGCCTATCTTTTGCCAATACTTTCTATAGGCGTCAAGGTCATCTCACCATCTCATTAAGTCTACCAAGGTAGTATAAAAATATCAAATAATTGAAAGCAAGAAAGAAAAACGTTTATTCGAATTGCAAGATGGCTTGCAGAAATACTCTCTATTGATAACACGTTTGATATTTTTATTGTCCCAATAAAACGTTTAGTTGCTAAAAGTTTAGTTATAAATCTTGCCAAGATCTACCCCACATGCGGTGTACTGCTTACGTCACTCGAGGCATGTGGCATCTTTAGTAAACCTGTTTGTAGTCCATAGATCACTTTAATGTGTACAAGCTACATCACTACCACTAGTGCTGTTTTAGATATGAGATCACTAATCAGCTGATTCGTTCTGTATATTAATGACCAAGAATCGCTGAGATCATTCACAGGATTACTATTTGGCCGTGCCGTTTTAAGTTGTGACGATTGCTTTGATCTGACATCATTTCCCTTTTCGTGTAGAGCGAATTTTCGATTAGTACTGGCTATTATTCCCAAAATGACGGCGCATGTATTTGACATTCATGATTCTGCATACCTAATATTAGGAATTGTCTGATAAAATATTTGTGTCCTCATAGAATTTCCTGTTTTAAAAGCACCTTATGAGCGGTAAAGCCACTAGCTAGGTATACGAGTATCCATGTAAGAATTTGTAAAAAAAACATTTCAGCAATTAAGCTTTTAAAAAGTAACATTATTTGTTAAACTTATTTAAGCAACTAAATAAATTGATTACCTACTATTATTTACTTTTGATGCAGTTTTCAGCAATAGATAGAGCGATTCAAGAGAAGGGTTTATATGTATAATACGAGTACATACATGTTATACTATACACTGGGGGTCGCCCGCGCCTTCGTCCGCGTGGTAATTTGGAATATTATCCCCGATTTTACAACATATCTTACTACTGCTCCGCTCCTATGGATCATAGCGTGATGTTATATAGCCTATAGCCTTCCTAGATAAATGCGCTATTCAACAAAAAAGATTTTTTCTAATCGAACCAGTACTTTAGAGATTAGCGCGTTCAACCAAACAAACAAACTCTTCAGCTTTATAATATAAGTATAGATAAAACAACTGAATTTAAGTGAGGGCGAATCGCTAGTTTAGTATAAAACTAATTGGTAACTTAACCATGTAATTAACGACCAAGTGTACGTTAAATAAATAATAAATCATTGTTTTCAAATTCTTCTCGACGAATGCCATTAAAAGACCACCTTTAAAGTAACGCATTATAATTTTAGCCTCAACCATTAAAATAAGTATTTTAACTAGGCTATTAAATTAATGTATTCCTATGACGGTCCCGTCATCCTCGTAAATATAATGAGTCTTATGCATTTTAAATAGTGTACTCAGAAAATACTACACTCACGTACTCTCTGAATCATCAACTGCAATCATCATTGCATTTAAATCGTCTTTCAGACGTCCTAGGCCATGACATAGATGTTAATTTTCAGAATTAAGTGACTAGTTCTCGTAATCAGACTTATTTGTTTCCTTATAAGTCAATGTGTCAGCCATTAAAATTAATTGTTACATACCAATTTAAATGATTTAATTCTCGCACTTATAATATTACAATTGTAACAACATCCTCCTTTTTGTTAATTAATGTAGGTATGTACTGAAATAGCTGGATATTTTTAGTGATTTACCTTAACCACGTCGTAAGGTATATTGCATTAAAATTCCTTTTAGAAGTATGAATAAATAGTCTACCATATTACTCGTAGTGCACATAATTTGAGAATCACAATTATATTGGTCAACTGAGCCTGCCGGCTGTAGGCCAACGGGCTGTGGGCTCATTTGACCATAAAAAGGATTATTATTGGATCGATGCCACATAATGCTAAAAAGAAGTAAAACATGAGGTGACCTTCCTACATCACTTGGCTAAACGTATAGTCTCAAACTCAAACTCAAACTCAAACTCAAAATTCATTTATTCATTTAGGTTACAAGGTAACACTTATGAAGGTCATAAATTATGAATAAACCAGAAAGATGATGTCAGCAAAATTTTTCTACGGCTAGTTCGCTGACGTGGAGCCTTGAGAAGAACTAGCAAGAAACTCAGGCCACTCTTTTTAATCGCCAGATAGTTACAATCCTTTGTAAAATACAAGAATGATAGCATGCAAGCAGATGTAGACAAAACACGATACTAACTATATTGATAAAATAAGGTAATCGTACTTAGTACTGGTCGTGCGAGAAAAAAAAAAAAAAGTATGGTGTTAAAGTCTGCTTCAATTTACATATTGCTATTAAAGAATAAGGCAATATGTGAATAGTGACAATTTATATTGTAAATTTATATTGTAGTCTAGATTCAGTAGGTAGCTTTAGTCTTATTATCGTTTGGTTAGTGGCCAACCTGGTACCAGAGTTATTTAGATCGCTCATATTTAGGTCTCTGTCGTGATCTAACGACTGTTATCAGTCGGGACCTACTTTTAACGTGCCCTCCGAAGCATGGAGACGCTCAGATGAAATACCACTATGCGGTCATACATCTATAAGGTTACCGCGCCCTTGGTAGCGTAACCCGCTGATCGTTTACCGAACAGCGAGTGCACCTAGCTATGAGCGCCTCGGTAGCTGTAGTCCAGTCGTTGGTTCAAGATGATCCATTGTACTTTTTCATTGTCAGGTTATAAAACTTTTTTTTATTAGTTTACTTTTGATCGATGTCTTTCCATTATCCACTGCGCGACGTTCTGTTTCACACGGGACAAAAAAATTGTTTTGTTTGTTTCTTATGAATAGTGTGAGTTTGAATGCACAGTTGATTTAGTGGCTTAAGTGGTTACCTCGCCATTTACCTCTGCGCAGTGTGTTGTGGGTTTGATCCCCACGCGGGACAAAAAATGGTGTGATCCATTAATGGTTGTCCCAAATCTGGGTGTACTTTGTGTCCGTTAATTGTATATTTGTAACGTCCCCCGCAACATAGGGCTTGTTTCCTAGTGCCGGAGTTGTCTTTTAAAAAACAAGTCTTTAAAAAGAAAGAAAAAGAAATGTGTTTGTAAAGTTCCCCGCGACACAGATCTTGATCCCTAGAAAGATATTCTTCTGCAATTTATGATAAAAATATAATATTTTATGAAATTGGGTGCCTTACAAACTAAAAGCACTTATTTCTCTCATCTCAACCCATAAACGTCCCACTGCTGGGCACAGGTCTCCTCCATACACTTGGAGGGATATTAGCCTACTATACCACGCTGGCCAGACTTATTTCTGCATACATAATTTTATGAAGCAGTCACATTAGATTTTGAACAACCATATCCTGTCTGCTAAAGTTTTGGTATGAAAACCAAACAAATAGTGTGAAGTGGGCAGGGACATTGTCCAAGGAGTATACTCTAGAGTGTGGAGTAAGGCAGGGAGGTATTACCTCTCCTCGCTTATTTAATCTGTACATAAATCAACTGATAGTTGAGCTCAGCAACACTGGCATTGGTTGTCACATAGACGGGGTAGCCATGAACAATATAAGCTACGCTGATGACATGGTGTTGCTGAGCCCAAGTATCAGTGCTATGAGACGTCTTGTACGCATATGCGAGGAATACGCAGTGGTCCAAGGACTTAGGTACAACGCTACTAAGAGTGAGCTACTTGTTTTTAAATCTGGTACAAAAGCTCACATTAATGTGCCACACGTGTCACTAGCAAGTACTCCTCTAAAGATTGTTACGAAAGTCAAATACCTGGGTCATTGGGTCACTGATGACTTGTGTGACGACTTGGACATTGAGAGGGAGCGCAGGGCGCTGTCCGTCAGATGCAACATGCTGGCCCGCAGATTTGCACGATGTACAAATGAGGTAAAAATTACACTCTTTCGAGCATACTGTCAGACATTTTACACCTGCAGTCTGTGGGTCAATTATACGCAGAAGGCATACAGCGCTCTGCGCGTGCAGTATAATAATGCCTTTAGGGTGTTGTTGCGGCTGCCGCGGTTCTGTAGTGCTTCTGGAATGTTTGCTGAAGCAAGGGTGGATGATTTTTATGCAATTATTCGCAAGCGCAGCGCATCCATCCTTCGCAGAACACGCGGCAGTTGCCACAGCATGCTTAAGGTATTGAGTAACCGGTGGGACTGTCCAATGCTGGGTCGATGGCTAGGACTTCACATAGTGTGTACACCCTAGTCCACGACTGTGTATTTTATTTATTTATTTGATGTTGTGTGTGTGTACCTATATTATATGTATATTGTTTTGTTGTTTGTGTTAATTTACTAACATTAGGCTTTAAGTATATTTTGTTACTAACATTTTGGATCTATGGTCTGCCAATAAATTATTATTATTATTATTATTATATCTCTGAACTGACATCACGGTTATATTTAGACTTTTCGCGGAACAACATTGTGTTGTTTACGTTGCTTTTATCTCTACTAATTATAGTTTACGATGCATTTTAGCATCACTGTGTTGTAAATTTTAACACCTTACAATTGTTGGTATTTTTATTGACAAGTAAATGTTAAATCTTGGATTAGTATGTGATGATGATGATGATTAAAGAGTCAATGCTGCCTGTGTGTTGTATGGTATTAAATGTCAACCGTTTCGTTGATTTTGTCGTGTTATTGCTATTTTTGACGCAGATGAAATATTTGCCTTGAAATAGATTATATGAGTACTTAATGTGATGTATCGCTTTTACTTAATACTATTTCTAAAGTGAGCTGTAGTTACGTCGTAGTATCTGCTGTAGCCATATATTATTACCACCGCGTTCGTTATAGGTACTACAACTGTGTCACGTTCACTTACTACTTACACAATACTGCTCGATTTCTAAGGGTCGTCGCGTGATAATAAATAGCATAATAATTTGCCTCAAGGATTAGGCTATGCAAAAAGACAATTTTATAAATCTGGTATTTGCTGAGATTAGCAAAAATTAAAACAAACTCTTTAGCGTTTTTATAATATACTTAGTGTATTAAATATATCAGAAAAACCAATATAGAAAAAAAAAATCCGATAAGTGACTAGAAATTAAATTTACTAGGATTAATATCTTCCCAACTCGACCACGTGGACGAGATTTTGGCGGTCGAGTTGACGAATAAGTCGTAATTTAAATAAAGCCTCTTGAAATTCATATCAAATATAATACCAAGTTCTCAATGGGACTGATACCTATTTAACGTGTGATCAATGTAACACCAGGGCACAGCTGGCGCCACCTGTCGTCAAGGTTTAAAGTCAGTTTATACATTTAGATGTATGTAGGCGTGTATATGTTTACCTTCGGAGTTAAACCGTGTGTAATTTATTACTCGACTTTACATTTAAACGTTTGCATATTTCTAATACATGACGCACTGATCTTCTGCCAAACCCTTTCAATTAATTTTGAATGTATAGTATTTTTTTCTAGAAATACAAAATCTTTCTCAAGTATTATATTAAGCTTGTATCGTCTATATTAGTCTTAAATGTAAGGTTTAGTTTCTGTATACGACACTAAGTAAGGAACTTACGAAAATTGTGATAATTTTCAGGAGGGCATCACAGTTCTAGTCAAGTGCGAGGAGGCAGCGGAACTCCTGGAGTCGAAGGTGATGGAGTACCGCTCCGAGCAGGAGGTGCAGTCGTTGCTGAAGGAGCTACTGTCTATGAAGGCCAGGATCTTGAAGCTGCTAACACAAGCCCGCGAAGGCTTACACATCATCCAGGTAAGAAAGGTAACTAAATATTTAATTTAGAAGTGGTTGCATTTGGTGTTGGTATTAACGGATTTTTTTTTATTTGTGTGAGCAGGCAAAGAAGAGAATAAAGATAGTTCCTACAGTACTTTGTTGTTGTATTGTTAACAATTGCAATTAAAAATCTCCCCATTTTGTCCAATGAAAATTGCTTTAATATACGCTATTATCAGTGGATAGAGGTGTTTATAATTAATAATAAATAATCGATAGAGAACCCTCTCTCTCTCTTTTTAGAGGAGAGGAGACCCGTACCCGGAAGTGAAACATATATAAGTTGCTATTATTATATTATATAATCGATAGAGTTAACAATCCTAAGGTGCATGACGAGATCCTGTTCTATATCTTCATTATTGATCTTACCCGTGTCCATTTCTGTCTCTAAAACCATTATACTGTAATCTACCAATAACAATTAATATATTTTTAAGTAAGTTCAGTTAATATTTCTCTTGCATAATTTTAATTTAATTAAATTATTATTTCAATAGTCATTTTTTGCATAACATTGAACTATGTTGAACTTATGTATATCTGTTCAATATATGTATATTATAATATATTTATTTTCATTATGCTATGATAAATAATCACTGTCTTATATTTGATAATTTCAGAACGCCAAAGTGGAAATGGCTCGTCAAGCAAAGGAAATTGAGGAACAAAAAGCGAAACTTGCAAAACTTGATAAATGGCTGGAAACCATTAACAATGGACTTAAAGAAACCGCAGTTCAGTCGGAAACACTCATCGAAGAAGATATTATTAGGTATATTGAAATTTATGAACGTTACATAAGAGAGTATGAAGAATATGAGGTTATATTGAAGTCAATAACTGTGATAAGTGAGGATGAATCTAGTCAATCGTTGAAAGTTAAGTTGATAGAAATGCAGAAAGCGTTAGAAGAAACAAAGCATCTAGTCATTATAGAGATAGATAGGTTGAGACAAGTCCTATTGCATATTAGATCTGCTCCTGAAGTTGCTGAGGACGACATCTCACAAACAGATAGGACTATAGACTCTACGTCGATGCCTGAGGAAGTTGTCTCACCTAGAGAGGTTGAAGTCATCAAGGAGAAAGTTGAAGAAGTTGGAGAAAAAGTTCCATCTGTGATTGAAAAAGTACCCTCACCCAAAGTGCCATCTGAAGAGAGTGTGGAAAAAGTCCCAACAGTACAAGAGAGTAAACCTAGTCATGAGAAACCTGAAGCAGTCCAAATCCAGGTAGTGAAAGAAACAGTAGCTAGTGAGACTCAGACTGGAAAGAGTCTCATGTCAGAGCCTCCATCCGTATCTGACAAGTCAGTTATATGTCAACCAGATGTGATACCTACACACGATAAATCTATTACCTGTATTCCACCGCAGGAAGTTGAAGTACAAACAAGTGAGCCACATTCCGCTGAAAAAGAGCTCCTAGAAAGTATTCAAGTTAAACAAACTATATCAGATGGCCATGAAACCATCGAGATTGCTACTCGACCCATACATAGAGATCAAAGAATTGACGAGCAATCATTATTTGTTGATGCTGATTACAAAGATGACAAATTCAGAAAAGATTCTGAACTGAATATAATTCACAGTTTACCTCAGTCATTTGAGACAGTTATGTTTGAACCTGATGAGACAACGACCGAAGTTGTTGTAGATGCTGATGGCACAAAAAGAATAATTGTCAGAAAGGTCAGGAAGACGTTGGTCACCAGGCAGCAATTAATGCAAAGACATCAGCATGATTCTCATATATTGTCAGCTGACCAAGCTTACTCTCAGATAGCTTTAACACAAAGTGAAGGGGCAACATCAGCCGCTTTAGAAGATGGTGGAGTACAACATATTCAATATCAAACTTCTCAAGGTCAGGTCACGTCAAACTTGCCTGGAGGTGAAATTACAGTTCAAGAGTTTGTGTCAAAGCCCGAGACTGTCATCACAATGGACAAAGACATGAATCCCGAAGATATTCTACAACTGGTTGAAAGTGGAGTCCCTACACGTATTCAGACATCTTCATCTAGTGTAACTGCTGTTGTTCAACAAGTTACTAAAAGGATAGTGAAGACCCGAAGACGCATCATTCGTCGCGTTGTAATCATTGATGGTAAAGAACACGTGACGGAAGAAATTGTTGAAGAACCTGATGATGTTGAAGTTTTCGAGGAACAAATACCAAGAGTCTCTATTAGTGTAAAAGAACGAGGTGATGTTCCGGTTGAAGCAGATGAAGATAATAATAGTGGAAAAGATGATCATCCTGCTCTGCCACCTCGTAGAGATGATGATGTTTCACGCAATGATGATCAAAAGCCAGGTGATAAACCTGACAATAAAAAGAGTGACCAACCTCATGAGGAGAGACCTAAAGATCCAGAAGACCCAAATAAAGGAGTGGATCTGCCAGAAGATTTTACCCAAGCTCAACAGCTAGAAACACTATTGCAGGAGTTTATGCAAAAAGAAAGAGCTACTGTAAGTCATGTTACTAAATCAGTTATTCGCAGCTCTCATTCAAGGGAATTAACACCTGTAGAAACTGTAGTTGAATCTTTTGAAATAACACCAGGTGAAGCACAAAGTTATGAGCCTGAGCCTACAACTTACATAGTGCAGGAACCACAGGAGGGACCAATAACTTTTACAACTGAAAGCTTACCTCATTTAGGACAAACCGTAATCACATCTAAAGGTGCTCTCCATTCAACGTTTGAAACTTCTTCTACAAATGTTGCTACTGTAGTTCAACGAGTTATCCGAAAAGTCACAAAAACTAGAAAACGTATTATTAAGCATATTACCATAATAGATGGAAAAGAGCACGTGACTGAAGAAGTAATAGAAGAACCAGATGATGTTGAAGTCATAGAGGAGGAGCCTCAAGTATCACATAGTATTCAAACTGAAGGTACGAAGACCAAAAGCGTCAGAATTATAAGAAAGGTAGAAATTATTGATGGAAAGGAACATGTTACAGAACAAGTTATCGAAGATCAAGATAATGACGAAGTAGTTGAAGTAGAACCTACATTATCGCATAGTACTCAAACTGGAGATATTATTATGAGAAAACGTATCAGAATCATTAAACATATACAAATTAAAGATGGCAAAGAACATGTCACTGAAGAATTAATTGAAGAACCTGTTGATGAAGTTATTAGTCAGGAGCCCTTAGCATTACAAAATTTAACAACTGAAGATGGGGAGACAAGAAACATCAGCATTATAAAACATGTCCAATTCGTAGATGGTAAAGAGCACATCTCTGAACAGATTGTTGAAGAACCTGATGATGAAGTTATCGAAAAAGAGTCTATATTGTCACACAATATACAAACTGAAGGCGTGAAAACTAAACGGATAAAGATAATTAAAAAAATAGATTTTATAGATGGTAAAGAACATGTGACCGAACAAGTTGTGGAAGAACCGGAAGATGAGTTTGTGCCTGATTCTACAATAACCGCTCAAATTGCCCTAAAACTTAACAGGCCTGATGTTACTGAAGTAAAACAGAACGATGCTAAGACTGCTAAAACCACAACGGTAACTGTAAAACCTTCGCGAAAGGATACTTCAATTACCGATATTACTAAAAGTTTAATTAGTAGTGAGGCTGACCATTCTTCCGTCTCTTTAACAACTTTAAAAAATTTAGTAACTAAAGAACCACAAGCATCAGCCGCTTCAGTATCTGAACAACTTGTTCCTTTAGAAAAACAAACAAGTAAAGATGTGTCAGTTGATATTATCAAAGAAACCGTAATACCCAATATTATTGAAACAACAACTGTTAAATCTGGAGAACATGAAGATCAAAAAATTATTAAAGTTACTGAAAATATTACAACCGAATGTACTACTTTAACGTCAAGTGATAAACAAAGTGTCATTGATGCCACTAAAGACTTGATTAGCAGTGAAACTAGCCAGTCCGTACCTAGTGAAGTGATACCAATTGAAGTCGATGGCAAGAGCTTAGTCGTTAAAGTGGAGACTACAACATCTATAAATCCTGATGTATCTGTCATTTCAAAGGAAATTACAACCACCGAAGTACTAACCAAGGAACCAGTTGTACAAATAACTTCACAAAAGACTACACCTACTGAAGAAATTACCGAAAATGTGCCAAAAGAATCTGAAATAGTTTTACAAGCGATTCAGGAATCTGTTAAATCTACTGAACCTAAAATCACAGTTACGAAAACAACTGAATTTTTAAGCGAAAATCCCATTATCACTGAAAATATAAGCGTGACTGAATTTACTGAATTACCTCAAACTAACGGTCAAAAGGATATCAGTCATATCGACATTCATAAGAGTTTTATTCAAAATGAAATGGAACATACAGTAATTTCTAAAATTCCCGCATCACCTATTGAGGAGAAGCCACAAAAACACTCAGATGTTTCTATAATATCAAAAATTGAAGAACCTGCTAAAGAAGAAGCTTTTGTAAAAACTGTTGAACCGACTCCTCCAAGTACTACAGCTACAATTGCAGAAACAACCATGATTCAGGCGGATAAACCTGACCCTGAAATTGTGACTAAGACATCAGAAGTATTAATTGTTGAAGAAACTGCTGAATTTAAGCCTCGCACTACAATCACTGAAGAAATTAATTTAGTAAAGCCCGATCAAACTCAAGATATTGAAACTGCAGAACCTTCTGCGACACTTAAAGACATGACTTTTGCTGATGCGACGAAATTCTTCATTGGTAGTGAGATGGATCACACCATTGTTTCTAAAATACCTGTAACACTGGTCAAAAAAGATTTATTAGAAGAAGCAATTGAAGTAACGGAGGACTTATCACAAGGAAGTTTGACAAAGGTTCCTCAATCTATAATCGTTGAAGAGAAATCTTTAGTTCTAACAGAAGAAAAGCCTTTTAAGGAATCAATGGTTACTTTTAAAGAAGACGTTGTTTTAGGTCAAGAACAAACTTTTAAGGTAACAACACAACCACGAACAGATGATAGAGTATTTGAAGAATTCAAAGAATCAAAAGATTCAAATCGAGAGTTAGATTTTTCTAAGGAGTTATTGGAGCAAGAACGTATTTATTCTGGTTCTATTCAATCTTCTATAAAAGAAATTTGTTCCGATAAGGCTCGTATTCCTGTAGATGACAGTCAAAATTATGTTATAGAAGAGACAGTTCCAGTTACAACAACACCTGAAAATATAGTGTTGTCTGTAGAGAAACCCACAGTCATTGATATTATCGTCAAAACACAACCAGTGCTAGATAAAAAATTGGATGAAATTACTGAGACCCATCAACCTATTTCAGAATTTCCATTTTTACATAGCGAAGATACACCGAAAGAACCGCAAATTAGTGTAGTAAAACTAACTAAGGAACTTATAATCCAGGAAGGAACAAATAAATATGAACAAAATATACCAGAACAAATAACTGAATCTATACTTACCGAAACTAATAAAGTAGTAAGCCGAGCCATTTCTGAAAAAGCACCTACACAATCTAGCGTTGCAATCGAACCATTAAACGTAGGAACCATGATTACCGAAGCCGATATAACTAAGATGCCCGAGGCACCAGAAACGTCTTACATAAGACAATTTGAACCACAAGTTCAAGGTTCTTCCGACAGTGTAAACAAATTGCTAGCTGTATTTGATCAACCCGAGAAACAAGATGTCCCATCGCAGACATCAGAATTGCCAGGAGCTGGTAGCTCTGAATTACCTAAACCTGTACCTAAATACGATGTTACTATGCTTCTTCACTCTGAGCGTCAAGATACAGATTTACGAAGTCTAAAACCTGAACCTGTGATTGTACAGCCTGATAAACACCAACAGACTGTAGATATTTCTATGTCACTGACTCAACATCGTGAGGCTAAGAAAATTGAGCCAAAAGTACAGTTTGATATGAAAGTTGAAAAGTTTGAAGCTGAACCAATAGTAGTAAAGAAAGATATTGAAGTTATCTTACCAAGTGAAGTAAAAGCTACCAAAGAAAAACGTAAACCAGTGGTTGATGCAGCTAAAGAACTACCTAAAGAAATGACACCTCCAGAATCGGTTAAAGAACATAAGAGAGGCAAAAAGAAAAAGAAACATAAGGCCAGTTTAACTGCAAGTGAATCAACTGAGGTTGAAACTGATAAGAGTATTGTTGATACTGACAGTTCATCTCTCAGTCATTACGTAGAATTGCCGATATCACCTTCAGTAGAATCTCCTAAGCCTACAGAAGACATTTTAGAAACACCAATTGAAGTACAGGAAGTTGTTTCTGTTCCAGTTCTTGCAGAACCAACACCGGTGATTAAAACACCAGAAGAACCATTAGAAAAGCCTGATTCCAAGACACCAGAAAAAACTATTCTCGAAATTTTATCACCTGAAGAGAAAGTAGAACTAAAAGAAGAAATTCTAGACTCATACGTAGAATCTGAGGATGTGTCTATCTCAGAAGAACGTGGTTATGAAGCAGAAGACTTGTCTTTAGGACCAATCCCAACTCCTGATAAAAAGAAAAAACACAAGAAGCGTAGGCAACATGGAGTCAGTGAAGAAACAACGTATCCTAAAATATCTACTACCGAAACTGAAGATACAACAGTGACCACACCAGTTGAAATGCTGGAACCCGTAAAGAAGGGTAAAGATAGAAAACGCAAAAAGAAGACTCCTATTGAACCGACAATCAAATCTGAAGAATCAGAAATCAAGGAACCAGAAATGGTATTAGAACCAGAACCAAAAATAATACCTGAAAGTCCAAAAACAGGAACTGAGACTGTAGTATCACCGAAGGAAGAATCATATCATACAATGAGTGAAACTTCTGATATCAGCACAGTGAAGATTGTTGAAGAGTGCATTCAAAGTAGTCCTGAAGTTGCTGAAAAAGAAGTTCCTACAACTGTGACATTCCCTGTTCCAGTGATTGAAGAAATTGCTACACAGGAATACTCTATTCAGACATCACCTGAAGAAACTGAACCAATTGAAGAAATAACACGACCTGAAACTTCTGACATTGAACTTCAAACTACACCAACATCTCTAAGCGAAGTCATAACACAAACATCACCCGTGGAGGACAAAGAGGCTTGTACACAAACTATTGAAGAAATTACTACTGTTGTAGAAAAAATTATGTCAGATACTGAAATTCAAACAAGCAGATCAGAAACTCCTGAAAAAATCGTTCAACTGGAAGCTACTACTCAAGTTATTCCACATGATATCGCTACTCCTGAAGAAAAGTTCTCTCAAACATCACCTGTTAAAGAACCAGTCGTAGTTGTAGAAGAAAAACCAATATCACCGGAAATTGAGACTGAATCCAGAGAAATGCAGACATCTCCGGAACCGAAAGTACAGAAAGATGAAAAATCCACTGAAATACTGGTTGAAACAACTGAAACTGATATTCAGACTGTTCAGCAAGAGATTACTGAAAAAGGGACATCAACTTCTCCCGTTAAGGAGAAGGCGTTAACAGAGATGAGCATGCAAACGCCTGAAATTCCTCTTGTTAGCACTTTTACGCAGTCTGATACACCAGAGCCTGTTGAAGACAAAGTTGATATCATTGACGAAGTAAAGATGCCGTCTTTGCCTCCTCTTCAGATTGATAGAAAAGAAATTATTACGGTTGACAGTACGCAACAAACGACTCCAAGAGATGAGAAAGAAGTACCTAAATTAGAGATCAAAGAAATTGTTACCGTTGATACTTCTCAACAAACTACGCCAAGAGTATCTGAAGATGTCGCTAAAGTGCCTACTCTACCGACAGAATCAATAAGGTCACCAACGCCAGAACCTAAAGTAGAATCACCTAAAAAGCAGATAATAACTGTAGATAGCACACAACAGACCTCACCGAGACCAGAGCCTATCATCGAAACAATTCCTGTGGCAGTATCTATACCTGTGCTAGATTTAGATAGAAAAGAAGTTGTCACTATTGATAGCACCCAACAAACAACTCCAAGAGGATATTCTGATGACTCCATTTCAACTTCGACAAGTGAACCTTATGAAATTCATTTGAAAGCCCAAGTCACAATCCCACAAGCAACGACCGATTTCCTAGACAGTGAACGTCAATTTGAGGAACCACCAATGTCTATTTTGGGAGATAAATATAAGCAAAAGAAGCGTAAATCGAAGAAAAAGACCGAATCTCCTCTATTACAGTCACCAGAGAGTCTGTCAGATCCTATTAATACCGAACTTTCTCAATCAGTAACACCGACTAGTGAAGATTTTTCGCTCAGAGACGCATCTTCTATAGATGAGGGTATTTCTCAACTGGCTAGTCCTGTAAAACCTAGTAAACCGATCACACAACCCAGATTAACCTACTCCGATGTAGTACAAAGATCAAAATCAAAGTCCCCGTCTCCTAGTAAGTCTATTGTCCTTCAAAAATCGGAGAAAGCTAGATTACTAGATGCACTTGAGAAACGCACACAATCAGTCACCGAATCACAAAAACCTATCCCTGATGATTCTATGAATGTAGCTTTATTAGAACCGTCTGTAGAAAAATCTTACCAACTTGTCGTCAACAAAGAATTAAACGAAGTTAAAAATGCTATTGAAAGCAATGACCCATCTCGAACTGAAAGAAGTGTTATAATAGTCATAGAAACCATTTCTATTTGGCTAGAAGAAATCCAATATAAGATCCAGAGACAAACTCTGTCTGGTTCTTCTGATCGGTCAGAAGATACTGAACGTCTAAAGGATTTACAGAAAGATATTCTAAAACTAAAACATATTATTGAGGTAACAGAAATCAATGAAGAAATAATTACTTTGATCGAAACGTTAACGCGTCAAGTAGACGCAGTTAATACTTTGAGTAGTCAAAGCTCGGTCAAAGTACAAGAATACGAGAGGGAATGGATCAAATTCTTAGACGACGTAGATGAACTTAGTGCATCTGTTGAAACTGTGAAGAATACCTTGGACAATGTGACATTATCAGAAATGCCAACCCAACAAAAATTAGAAAAGCTTGATAAATTAGAATCAAACAACTTTGATAACGTAGAGGCTGTTAGAAAAATGTTCAAAAGGTGCCGCAGTTTAATCGAAGCTAATCCTAAGAGGGAATGCCCGTCAAAACTATACGATTGCGACGATGATACCAAACAAGTGGAAAACACAATTAATACAGAGCGAGACCGTCTTTTACAATTGACATCCTTAGCAGAAGAGTATGAACAAACTTTACAAGATTTTGGTCAGATTACTGATGTTGCGGAAGCTCTGTTAGATGGAAAGATTATTGTGTCAGATTTAGACCATTTACATGAGGAGATTCAGAAGCATAGGAAGTTTTTCGTTAACTTAAGCCACTGTAGAGCCATCCTCGAATCACTCGAAGACAACTTAGATAGTGAAACAAGAGCTAAATATTCATCTTTGCACAATTCCTTACATGATAGAGCTACGGTCATCATTGACAGAGCTGCTAGCCGTGCTCAACAGATGACTTTGGCAGCTTCGAGATGGACGTTACTTCAACAAGGCATGAAAGAAGAACAGCAATGGCTTGTTGTTGCTCAACAAAGAGTTCCAGATTTAACTAACGTCACTACAATTGATCACGAACAATACATCAATCTGTATCAATCAATAAGTCTTGATCTATCTCATCATTATGCGAAGATGCTACGTCTTCTATCCATAACAGAAAGTCTCCAAAACCTAATCATATGTTCTGGACTAGAAACGGAATGCTCCGTAGCGCTTGACACTTTGCTAAAATTACAAGATGACGTAGACTCCAGGTTGACACGATTAACAGCTTTCAAAGAAAATTGGGTCACTTATGATCATATCATCGATAGGATTGAAGGATGGATGAAGATAGCTAACAGGGAACTTGAGTATATTACGCCTGCAAATATAACAACCACTGGAAACCTTCGAAGGTTCTGGGAGTTAAAGGCACAACACGAAGTCTACAATAATCTGAAGAATGAATCAGGAGTACAATTTGAAAAGGCACTGGAAATTTTACCTGTCTCAGATGAAATGGTACAACGTGAATTCTTCTCTAAAATTGAAGATAAATGGAGTGATTTAGCCTCTAAGATTGATAACATTCACTCAACGGCAATTCAAAACATCTCAGATCGTGATGTGTCTTCTGGCGAGAAACTCAACATTCTTGAAGAAGAACTTAGAGAGCTTCGTGCATCTGTAGACGGCCTCAAAGGCGTGATCAAAAGCGCAGACGAGCTCAATCTCTACATTGAAAGACTACAGGTTATGACTAGCCGTATTGACCGCATACAGAATGAATTAGGAAGACTCAGTCTGTTACCAACTGCAGAATCTGAGCGTCTTGGTGCTTTGCTGACTCAATCTGGTAACCTCGATGATCAAATTGCCGAAGAACTTGAACGCAGCATGTTGCTAAAGGAAAAGATAGTTCACGTCCAAGCTGGTATCACTAGGTGTCAGAAGAGTCAACGTCGTGCTAGATTGACGTTAGAAGAATGCGAAGCGGCTGAAAGATTGGGCAGCGATGTAGTGGAACGAGCGTCTCAAACCTGTGATAAATTGATTGAAGAGCTAGGTGTCCAATGGAGGGACATTTTGGCGCTAAGGCAGGCGCTACACACACTACCAACTAGCCTACGAGTCGTCGTATCACCTACTGGCGTTGAAAGAGACATATCTGGTCTTCAGGTTAGTTATTATTGCCTTTTTTTATTTTAAACTGGTATATGATTTTGTTTGAATTTTGAAATATATACTTTTCAGCGCCTTATAATTTGAATATAGCAATACAGTGGTTTATTTATTTAAATATTTTTACATAGGTGCTAAACACAGTGGCTGCCATTTTTATTTATGCTACATTAATGAATGAAATCATCCTCAGGAAACCCATTCGGAATTGGAAGCAGCTTGCAGCGATCTAAGCAGCCGCCTCCGTGCCAAATTACAATTATGGCGACGATTCGAGCGGCAACTAGAACTGGTGCAAAGTGCTGTCAGGGAAGCTGACTACATGGTGGAACTCCTCACAGTCCAGGGCCAGGTAGACTACGACAGGCTACTGAAGGCTACTGAGAAGTTAGAGGTAAGTTCTTATCCAAGGTTCTGATAAGTTTAATAAAGTTAAGACGTTAAACTTAGACAAACTCATAGTTTGCTTCTGTGTTTTTCATTCTATAAACTTGATAAAAAGAAACCCAACAGTTCTTTTAGATAAAATGAAATTTAGGAAGTTATACAGTGAAGTGTTGTGTTATATTTGATTGTTTTAATCTGTTTAGACCCTGAGCGAGTCACTGTCTCGTCGCAGCGGTGAGCTTGTAGGAGAACTTTCAGCCGCCGCTGCTCCGCTGGAAGCGTCTACAGATCCAGCCGTGGCTGCCAGCCTGAGGAAAGAGCTGGATGACGCTGCAGCCGCCTATGAGCATACTTGCACCAACCTCACCCAACTCTGTGACAAGTATGTCCACTTTCTTATACCACTTAGAGCACAAATAAGCGCATGGCATGCCTAGTTATTAGCAGTTACCTTAACCCAGAAATATCAGAATCAGAATATTTTATTTGTAAACTTAAGTAAGAATACAATAGTGTAACATAGAAAATTAAACCTTATCACCACAATGTGATGCACATATTCCTTCTGAGATAAAAATAAGACGCGCGAATTTGCACGCATTCGACACAATTCGTGCGTCTGAACACGCCCATCGTCTTCTTTTTTACTCAAAGGAATATGCATTACGTTGTTGAGATAAGGGTGAATTTGCTATGTTAAGTTTTTTAGTATGAATTTGACTGCTTTGGTGGTCTAGTGGCCGCAATATACGCCTGCTGTGCACGAGGTTGTGGGTCCGATTATATTCGAAAACTTTGTGTGACCCACTGGGCCTGGTGATGGTGGCTGGGTGTAAATTTGTGACCGTTAATCTATACTATCTATACTTTTTATTAATATTATAAAGCTAAAGAGTTTGTTTGTTTGGTTGAACGCCCTAATCTCAGAAAGTACTGGTTCAATTAGAAAAAAACTTTTTTGTTGAATAGTGCATTTATCCAGGAAGGCTATAGGCTATAATAATATAACATCACGCTATGATAAATAGGAGCGGAGCGGTAGTGAGATATGTTGCAAAATCGGGGAAAATATTCCAAATTACCACGCGGACGAAGTCGCGGACGACTCCTAGTTATATATATGTTTGTAAAGTCCCTTTAACAAGATGTTATTCGTCATAGGTACCACAACGCAGTAGAACTATGGAAGCGATACCGTGATGCAGCAGCTGCCGTACGCGCCTTCGCTGACTTCCAGGAACAACGGCTTCACACCCTGCGGCCTGGCGACGCGCCTGCTACTGCACAAGTAAGTACCATCTTATATTGTACCGAACTACTGTTTGGTATATAATACTCTCTTCTTTATGTACCGTTGTAACTTACTCCTGCCACTATAACTTAATATTACGTGCGGGCTGCGATATGTTCTTAGTAAAATTGCAGGCAAAATATAACTACATATAGCAAAATATAGTAGATTGAATATTTTAGCAGGTTTGCTATGCAATCAGCTCAAATATATTTAAATATTAAAGCAATGTGTTGGAAGATGTTGTACGTATAGACCTGTAACGGCTAACGTTTGAATGAAGCTGACGTCACTCCAAGACGTAAACAAGCGGTGAACAAAATGTGAACTCTGGAGTAGGAGCTCGGATGGCACAGTTGGTAGTGCGCTGGGCCGGAACCCGAGAGGCAGGTTCTAGTCCTGCTCCGGGCTCGTCTTTTTCTACATTGCTTTAATATTTAAATATAACTATACAATTATGTAGAACAGTAGATAGCAAAGATTACCATCAAAGTCAAATTTATTTATTAAGACTTGCATTATTTTTTCCTCAAATGTCCAAACCTAATACGACAATACCCTTTGATGACAAATTATGCAAAAAAATAAATAATGCCGCCAATGTACATGTAAAAAAGACAGTTTGTTGAGCTACTTCATTTAGCATCCTTACAGCTCTTACCAGAGGTAACTTATGAACGCCTTAAAAATAAATGCTAGCATTTTTTTCTACAGCCGATTCGCTGACTAGGGTAGGGCCACGAGAATAATAAGCAAGTCCAATCTTTTTAACAGATTTACTGAGATAGCAAAAATAAAACCATGTTTACTTATCTGACAAAATAGTTATTTTTACCATAAAGCTTTCGTTCACCGCAGACCTGAAAATAATAACACCATTAGACTTCTGTGAATGGCATCATAAAACACGAGAATTGATTTATTTTTTTCTCATAAAATAATATTTACTGTACCCACTTTTGAGTAAAACCACAGAAAATGCAGTTAGTCGGCACCTTATTCAAAGTCGTAGTTTCATTCACCTCAGCAAAAAAATGTGTTTGTTTAAAATTAAATCAAGGTATGCATACAATAATTTATGCGGAATAAACTTTACCATGTACTGACAGCTTCTTGTGTGAAAAACTAAAGTAAATAAGTTATAATGGTGGCTTCTCGACGACATAACGGTAATGATAAAACGTGGATTACTACTGTACTTCTTAATGGGCGATATGTCAATGTGTATTTTTATATATTTAGATACGGTAAATAAATCGTTTTAGTCGAAGGTCGAAGCAAAGAAAACCTGCTCAGGTGGGGATTTATAGACGATTCCAACCTGGAGTGTAAATGTGGTGCTGAGCCACAAACCATGGGGCACTTGATATCATGTCCCGATACCTGCACCTTAGAGGAGCTTATGGACGCTACTGAAAATGCAAAACTCGTAGCTAGGTTCTGGGCTGACACAATTTAGATTGCCATCCACACGCTAAGAAGAAGAATCGTTTTAGGATATAGTAATTAAATTAATATTATACAGTGCAAAGACTTGGTTTAACTCAAAAACTACTCGACCGATATTAAAAATTATTTTACCATTAGAAAGCTAGATTATCAGCGGGAAGCATAGGCTATATTTTAGTGAAAAAATATACGGGATTATGGATTTCCCTACGGCCGCGGCCGGTGGGACCGCGATGTGCCACTACTTTTATTATATTATTTTAATCTCTTAGAAGTCATCAGTAATTTGAAATTCGAAAGAAGAGGACAAAGCATTGCGTGACTCACTAACTCTAACCCATAAACGTTCCGCTGCTGGGCACGGGTCTACTCCATACATTTGGAGGGATATTAGCCTATTATCGAGTTCCGAGTTTTCCCTTTCTTGCAGTGGATATTGTCTGCTTAACTTACTCCCTTAGTCGACTCTTACGACACCCTCGAGATGGAACGGGATGGTGACATTTGTTGTCTTACTCCGTCACCACACGGACGATTCACTAACTAAACAACGTTTATTAATAAAGTGGAATTCTCTCTTTCTGTCTATGCACAATGCACATTCACAGCAAAAGTAGATTATGCAAGCCAATGGATAGGGCACCAGAGAGCTGAACATCCTAGCTCTAAAGGAGTCGAAAACGGTCGCTGTAGTTGAACACGGCTTTGAGGCAATTTTTTTTGTACTACCAAGGTGGCAAACAAGCATACGGCCCGCCTGATAGTAAGCAGTTACCGTAGCCCATGAACGTTTGCAACACCAGGGTGTCACTCACGCATTGCCTACCCTTTAAAAACCTTATAACTCCTTTCTTGAAGAATCCCATGCTATAGTCTCGGCTATTACTTACAATTTGGTGTACACACCCCAAGATCGATACTCACAAAGTTGGAAACAAAGCATCGAAGTGACGGCCATGACTCACGCGAAGTGACCGCACCTAACTCGCCTTAATAAATTGGGGTCGACGCTCTTCTACTTTACCATTTCAGTAGTGAAATGTTTTCACGGTATGTGGCTAAGGGGTATTGCGAACTGCGTAGACTCGAACAATATGTAATATATTTGGTTTTATGTCATCGACCTCAGGGGCTTTACTTTTGTCTTGTTATAATTTTGACTATATTTTGTTATGATTAAAATCAATGAGATAGAGAAAGATAAACTACCTTCATACGAATATTCACTGCTTATAAATGTATGAATGCGATAGATAATACGGAACTTAATGATACAGAGAGAGATAGTGATAGATGAAATTAAGCTTCTTAGCTCTTGTTCACGATAACAAATTCCAACACTCTAGTGCGACATTTTCATCTTCTTGCATCTTTATAATAAAAATGAATTCCTATTTCCCTTGGTCACAGCATCACGCGTGAACGGCTGGACTGAATTCAGTAATTCTTTTTTGTTGTGTTTGTTATTGTCAGGAGAAGGTTCTTATGTAAAAAAATGAAAGATGCACTGAAAATAGTTTAACCCGGACGAAGTCGGGGCGGGCCGGTAGTTATTTAAATTTCACAAAGGCAGACTTATATATATTTTTAGGTGCGAAATTTCTGTTAGCATATCTGTGTATTGGGAAAGGTTTTGTAATCATTGAAGGCTCTGACATAAACTATAGTTATATTCAGACCTGAAAGTTTATTTGGTCATATTACGTGTAATTGTGGTCAACAAAGTAGATTTAAACCATCATCATCTCAACCCATAAACGTCCCACTGCTGGGCACGGGTGTCCTCCATAAATATGGAGGGATATTAGCTTACTATACCACGCTGGCCAAACGGGTTGGTGTAGGGTTTTGTTTCGAGTTTTCTCTCTGACTAACTCCCTAAGTCGACTCTTGCGACACCCTCTGAGTGGAACAGGGTGGTAACATTTGTATTCGTCACCATATAATAATAATAATATTTTCCGGACAACTCATCGCTATCTGATCCCAAACTAGACAGAGCCTGTACTATGGCAACCAGACAACTGATAAACATACTTATATATTTCTAATTACATACATATTATAGATAAATTACACCCAGACTCAGAACAAACATTCGTGCTCATCACACAAAGATTTGACCATATGATGATTAAATTATTCCCTTTGTGTCTACCAACTAAATACAGTTATATCATCATTTAGATTGTAGTTTTCTTAGTTTTTATCTAGCTTATAAGACGAATAGTGGGCGCGGTGTTGAGTGCCATTGGTTTTTTGTTAGGTCTAGGCACTATGCTAGACAATTGTAATAATTTTGAATGAAATAGTCTAATCAAAGTATTGTATTTTATTTGTACTACTTGGGTGGCAAACAAGCATACGACCAACTGAAGTTAAGCAGTTCCATAGCCCATGGACGCCTGCTATACCAGAGGTATCACTTGCGTGTTGGCGACCTATTTTAAATGAGCGCAGGAGACCTGTAGGTACTCACACAACTACTTCAATTTGACTGCACGGTTTGTTCAGTGGCTTAAGTGGTTACCTCGCCATTTCCTACTGGCCGCGTGTTGTGGGTTCGATCCCCACACGGGACAAAACTTTGTGTGATCCACAAATGGTTGTCCCGAGTCTGGTTGTACTTTTTGTCCGTTAATTGTATGTTTGTAAAGTCCCTCGCGACACAGGTCTTGTTCCCTAGTGCTGGAGTTTTTCTTTAAAAAAAAAACTACACCGCTGTAGTAGTGTAAGCTCATACAGAGAATACTGCAGAAAGCTATTACGGTCCAATTTCGACCAATAGTCGACTTCTAGAAAAATTATAATTAATTTCAATATAATCTATCGACATAATAAATCACTGCGCAGCACTACTATAGTGTTGTTGTGCATGTGTAAAGAATATCGATGTCTCTGATGCCGAATATGTCAGTCAGTGTTTCCGAATGACATAGCTGTGATGTCATGTCTGTGACATTGACAGTCGGACTTTAGTGCGCGTGCGCACCGTCCACCGATGTTGTGCGAGTTCTACCAAGTGAGTGGTGCGGCTTTTTTCAAAACTGTTTTTAAATTGTTATTTAATTCATCTTTTCTACGGAAAATAAGGTTTTTTTAATTATACTAGGTATAATAAGTGTCATATTTTTTTAAAAATAGACCTACCTAAAGTACAAGAAACAGAATTTTTGTATAGAAATATTTATTTATATTATGTATTTTAATAATTGGTACAGTTCGTTGATGAAATTTAAATTGCATTTTATGTAATAATAATAACCTCCCAATCAGAGTGGTGGTACCCGAGTATTATTGACTGCCTTAGTGGTCCAGTGGCCGTAGTAGGTATGCGCCTGCTGTGCACGAGGTTGTGGATTCGATTCTATACAGGACAAAACTTTGTGTGACCCGCAAAGAGTTGTTCTGAGTCTGGGTGTAATTTGTGTCCGTTAATTGTATGTTTGTAAAGTCCCCCGCGACACAGAGATGGTTCTCCTTTTTAATGAAAAAAAAAGAATTATAAAAAATGTGTGAAAGTATCCCACTTGAAGGTCACAGTGTTTATTTTTGGCTAGGCGTGCTGCCTAGCCAAAAATCCTAGCAAGTGATACCTTTAGTATTGTAAGCGTCCATAAGCTACGATAACTGCTTACCATCAGACGGGCCGTATGCTTGTTTGCCATCTACCTAGTATAAAAAAGGACTTGAGGATATTACTGTTAACATGTTTTCTTGTATTCTGAGAACTAGCGGCAATTGTAGCTTATTTACTAATTGTCATAATGTCGGCCATTATGCATAGAAGTCGCACGACTTATGTTTATTAACATGTAACAGCTGTTTGACACAAAACAGGGGCAATTATGCATCGATTTACACACATAACTGTACTTTGACTTCTTGTTAGAAGCATCTTTACAATTAGAGAATTACGCCATAAGCTACCATCTCCTCTATCAATAAGTCCATCCTAAGGTCGTCTGGAAGAGATCGCTCTTAGCGATAAGACCGCCCATTGTACCTACTTATTTGTGTGTTTAAGTAATTCTTCTTGTAATTAGTTTTAGTACTTATGTGGTGTACAATAAAGAATATTCTATCTATATTCTATCTATCTATCTTTCATGAAGAATGATAGTTAATACTGATAAATTTTTAGTTATTACCGCCTGACATAAATCTATCGCTGGATGAATCAGGGACGAACATAACATCCAAACTCGAAACAATCTATTTGTGATTTAAAAAAGACAATAGGTATCTGCTTAGTGAACAAGTCCTAAAAAGGGCCAAGTTTAAAGTACCCACAATCACAGAATACTTAATAGTACAGGCCACAATCGACGTTCATGCATGAAGAGGTTAATGAATGTAGAGGAGGCGAAGAAAGTATGTTTGAATCTAAGTAATTGGCGTACCATAGTCTCTGCCTACCCCACTGGGAGACGAACGTGATGATATGTATGTATGTATGAACAAGTCGTGGAAATGATTAGTCTTGTAGATATGGCGGTTGAAAGTTGTTGTTATTAATTTTAGCTCATTAAAGTCCGACTGTAGAGCAAATTCCTTCCCTTCCTTTATCCATGATGCCCTTTTGCCAGTAGAAGCCAATTCCTTCTATAGGCGTCAAGTTCCATCGGTCGTAGGATGCCGTATTTTTTTTCGATAAAATATAGCCTATGTTACCCGCTGATAATGTAGCGTAATTATTGTGAAAGAATTTTAAAATTGCTTGAGTATTATTTGAGTTAAGTCGTAACAAAACAAAAAACAAACGAAAAATCTTTTGTTTTCTAATGCAGATTTAGATGAACTCATTATAGTATTATTATTAAATTCTTCACATCGTTGATACCTATTCCGTTTCGAAAATTTGCACGTGGAATGTGAGTATAAAGTGACCGAACGGGTAGTAGTACCGCTAAAACTGTGCGATACAGTTAACTGGATCATTGAGTACAGAAACGTTGAGGTTTTTACCGAAATAACTCGATACAAACAATAATCATGACGCACGCGCAATCTGCATGCCTTGTGCTAAATTTACACACGTGCAAATAAGCAATGTATGTATTTATTTATCGTCACCTTCATGTGCAATAATGTGCATTATATTTATTATTACTGCAGGGCAAAGATCTTCTTAGCCTCCTTCTGTCCGTCTAGAGCTAAGAAAAATTGATTTTTTATTCCCAATTCTTAAGTCCGTAATGTTAGTGTTAGCAATCTAACCTATTTAACTATTATTCCATGTAATATAGCTAATTTAAACGAAATGTTTTCGGACTTCAGTTGCATGTTAAAAACAAATTCAATGACAACTAATTTATTGAATGAATAAAGTTCTAAGTGAAAACAAACTCTTCAAAGAATTTCAACTATAACCATTCAAAATAGTTTTAACTTCAAATACATACAAAATAAACCCGAATAGGTAAAATTTTGCAACTTATTGTAATGAGGCGCCGTCGCACTGCAAAAACATAAAATGATAAGCCGAATTAATGAAGTAAAACTTCATGAAGTCATAATAAAATTGCTGTGCTGATAACGTGTGTGATAATGCGTTCAACCAACCGCAGACCAGTCGCTTCGCGGGCGTCCGGCGCTAAGGACGTCTGCAAATACCCGCGAAAACAAACGAACAAACTCGAAATAAAACTCGAATATCGAATACCTAAAATCCGAAGTGTTGAAATCGATAACAGCCAAGGTCACAACACTAGCCCTACGAAACAATGTTTTAAGTTGTTGACTATGCATAATTTCATTTGATCATTAGGCGATAAAACGGCAACTGCATACAATGTCGACCTTGGAACGCGGCCGTGACTCGAATGTGAGCGATGTTCCAAATTCGTAAAATTTGAATTCTGCATTCTAATTTAATTTCACGGTGCCATTAGTGATGCATTTAGTCGAAAAATACGACATTAGTGTTAAAAAATGTCGATAAAATTGGCTTTACTTAAAAAAAAAACTACCCTCAAATATAAGTCGAGTGTTAATAACATTAAAGTTATCTGATTGAACATTAGATTTTTAATTATTTATTTTTATCTGTTTGTTATAAACATAATAATGAATAAATTAATTAATGACCGTGATTAAATGTTAATGAAGTTTAGTGATAATGTATTGATTGGTGCTATGATATTGTTAAATGTGAAAGATGATCGTGTAGTTGTAGTGATGTGATAAGAAATATGTGTCACGGGATCACAGTGTGATTTATCAACGAATATGTCACTTCAGGAGGTAAGATTACAACAAATCCGTGTTATTTAAAACTTGATTTTATTTATCTTATTATTTATATATTATTTAGTAAAGGTTATCTGAGTATAAATATGTCACAATTTGGGTATTTATATACATATATCATTACACTATCATGCTCTGGAAATTTTTGGCGGAGGCCTGTGCCTAGCAGTGTAGACTTTTCGATTAATGGATATAACGATTATCAATATTTGATTATAATAAAACGTGCTCTAAACCATCCTTTGCTAACGTGGATGCCCTCTTAAATTCCCACGGATGATTTTGGCGGCAAAGCTAGTTATTTGTGTAGTTACATAGAGATTAAAATCACATTAATTAAATATTCAATATAATGTTAACACTAAACATATACTGGTCCAATTCTTGAGATAAAGGCCTCATTTGTTCGGGTTTTGTAAGTTAAAAAGACCTAACAAAATGTAACAAAACACAGCCCTGCCTAGAAATGGAAGTATCTTTCTCCTGATGTAGTAATATAGAACACAGTTGACTGTTGTTTACATGTAATAACGGGTTTCTTTTATAGCAGCTTGTGTAGGTTAATTCAAAACTTAAATTTCCTGACGACTGGTCCAAATTCCAAAACCATATCACAATGTACCATAATATTAATATTATTTATGCTGCTTCAAATAAATAATTATATAGATAAATTATTAAAAATAAGACGAAAGAACGGTGAAGCAAAACGTCGCCGCGTCGTAAGGAAACCTATATGTCTTGAAAGTATTCTAAAGGCATGTCTGGTTCACCAACCCGCATTAGGAAGGCCTTAACTCTCTTAGCTCTTTTGATAGAGGAGAGGAAAACCCATGCCCAACCACTAACCACTATAAATAATCAAAAAGCTATAACATATTTAAAATCAAATGCCTTAATCTAAACGTCAAGAATATCGCGAACGCGACTGATTTATTTCGTCTTAATAAGTATATTTCTAAATCTATAGATGTATGTTTGTTACTCTTTCACGCAAAAACTACTGAACGGATCTGAATGAAATTTGGCACATGGATAGAGTACAGTCTGGAATAATACATAGTCTACTTTTTATCGCGATAACAGTCATCCACGTGGGTGGAGCCGCTGGCAACAACTAGTATACAATATTTATCAGTAACAGCTCGGCACTTAGACTTAATGCAAAGTTCATTGTAATCTGTACAAATACCTACTGCTCGATGAGATCACCAAGAACCAAGTCAAGGAAACACGACACATTATTTACATGCTTATTATATGTATATTCACCATCATCCTGCTGTAGCTTTCCTCGCCAATTAGTTATATAAATTTAAATACAATACCTATATATTATAATCATTTTATTTATTTACAACTTAATAGATATACAAAATATGTATGAAGGCGGACTTAATGCCAAAGGTATTCTCTACCAGTCGACATATAGGGTAATGCAGAGATGAAACGTAGTAGGTGCATATTAGTGTGAGGTCTTAAAAAAGGAAATATTACATACTAATTAAATATTATTATACAAAAAAGATATTATTAGACATAAAAGCGACAGCAGGTAAAATGTGGAGGAGAAAAACCTTAGACAGAGACCTGTGGAAAAATTTGGGGGAGGCCTATGCTAAGGCAAAACAATCTGAAGCTACCGACGTGTAATGTAATGTTTAATATTAAGTATTGTAGATTGTTAATATACTTATGTATAATTAAAATTGATTTAGTAAGTAATTCCGGGTGTATTTTTTATAATACATAATATTATTTAATTATCTACTTTGAAATGGTAGGGCAAGGACCTCCGGCTTTCAGAAGACCACAGCCAAATAACTACACACAGCGGTGTAGTTGTGTTCCTGTATGAAAAGCCTATGAAAGCTACGGTAACTGCTTAGCACCAAGCGGACCGATGATTGTTTGGTGCCTAATTAGTACAAAACATTTTTTATTTAAAATGGTACTTAAATGAATATTTACTAATTCTCTAGCTTCTAAATAAGTCTATCACAAGATTTTCCACTAACCAAACGAAGACGAAGAAGTTCTCTGACTGCCATAATGTATGGTTAAAAGACCCTGCATATTTATTAGAATAAAAAATATGACCGAGTTACACCAAAATGTTGCGTGGCTACTTCAGTGTAAACCCTCTATTGACCTATTTTTATTGGCACCTGGTTGATTGTGAAGGAAGCAGGGGGACTTGGTTATAGAGTAGTTCTGTTTTGAAAGGGATATGGCATTTTTTTATAATTTTGTTTGGGTGTTGTCCTTGTACTATTAAGATCACATCTGAATGTTTGGTAGGTACTGTTGACAAAGTTGGAGCTCGACTACTTTAACTTATAATTATTTTGACATAACCTGACTAAATAAAATTCTAAATACAAAAAATCTGTGTTTATTGAGACATTTTATTTACATGTGCGCTTGCGCAGTTATACTATACTAAGTATAATGAATTGATTAAATATTCTATGTTAAGCGCTAATTTTGTCGATTGTACATCATTGTAGATTTCAGATTTTAGAATCTTTGTTAACAATATGATTTCCGTGTTATTTCGGTCCCGACAATTAACAGTCGTTATATAACACAGAGGCCTAAATATGGGCGATCTAAATCTAAAGATCTGTCACCGGCCTATGATGATGCCACTTGTCTAGAGGGGCAGGTTGGCCAACCAAACGATGAGAAGAAGAATTAATAAATAAATTACTCAGAATTTTAAACTGTTCGCAATGAGACCAACACCATTAGAATGATACTTAGTACAAGTAATGTTTTTCTACAAGACTTTTACACGTAATTATACTAAGTTAAGTTAATTTGTCAGAGCACAGACACACAAGGTCGAGCCACAAAATTATATCTGCAGCAGCAATTATACTACACAAGTTTGTTTATCGCAAAATAATGAACACTTTGCAAAGAAAAAGTTGGTCTTAAGCGCAACACCTACCAACTTTTTCTTTTTAATTTAACAATAATTAGCGATTTCTAATTAGAGAAAATTTTGTGAGAAGCAGTGTTCTTTCATCAAAGAGATGATAGAATTAAAATAGATCATAGATATCTTTAAAATCCTCATGTCAATTATTCAATCAACCTGTTTTAATCATCAATTGGATATCAGCCCTAATTTTGTCATGCCTATCATTAGCATGATCATCATAAGCAGCTATCATAGTCCACTGCTATCTATTTATTTTAATGAAGTTATTTTCACATGTGAAATTAGAGGAATTGTCTGATGGTACATATTTTCCTTTCACTATACCCAAAAACTCGACTTTACAAACACAATTTAAAGTAAGAAACACCAAAACAAAACTACGCAAAATTAATTCTAGTTTCCAAAGTCAAACAAATAGAAGACAATTAAAAACATTTTGTTGAAGCGATGGCACCATGATTAGCGTGCTGTTAACTTGTCAAGGGCATAAAGTAGGAGAACTTCTAGTTTCGTATACGACTAGTTTTGTAGACTGTTACTACTATTACACACGGCAGCAAACATTACTTTACTACCGGTCTGGCGGTAAGCAGTTACCATAGCCTATGGACGCTTGCAACACCAGGCGTGTCACTTGCGCGTTGCCGACCCTTTAAAAAGCTAACTCCTTTCTTGCATTGTTCTGTGGGCGTGATATTAGTGAATCAGTCAGTGTCTAAATGGTAAATCAACTTTTCTGAAAACAGCTCAAGCTTTTTAAGAGAGGTAGGGCACCATACTAGCGAGCAAGCCCGACTGGGGAAGGACCTCCACCTTACAGAAGACCACAGCCAAATGACTACACACAGTGGTGTAGTTGTGTTCCTGTGTGTAAGTACAGGTCTCCAGCGCTCATTTAGGAATGCGTTTTGAAAGAAACGTATTCCTATCCCAGGTTTACTTCCATCTTAAAGCCCTGGTGTAAAAAAAATGGGTTGGCAACACGCAATTGATACCTCTGGTAATGCAAGCGTCTATAGGCTACGGATACTGCTTAACATGAGGCGGGCCGTATGCTTGTTTGCCACCCAAGTAGTATAAAAAAAAAAAAAGCTCAACAAGGTTTAATACTAATAGTTATATCAAGGCTATTGTAAATCGTATGATTTTCACTATAACAACAAGATCATAATATATTTTAAAAACTACATCCGACTACACAGTCGGATAAAAATTGTGTCAAAATTATATAATCCAACTAGCCGCATCTGCAATTTTGCAATCTAAATTCAAAACATCTGCATAAAAAACCTAAGAGAGATGACAAACTCAATTCATACAATAATATTGAGATTATTGCGCGACCGTCACGGTAAAATCGTCACAAGGAATTAGAGTAAACAAGCAATCGATTCGGATCGGTTACTTCACATCGAAACGGCAATTTAATACAGAATGAACGTATTTCTTAAGTTCGACACACTTTGATAGTTGATTCGTTCAATCGATGCATTTTTTGATGATTAATATATTATTAAAATTTGTAAAAGATTTAGAATTTGTCGAAGACGCAGTATTATTTGGGAGTTAGGTAAATATACTTATGTAAACATTTTAACCTTGGTCGAATTTCGTATTGTGATCAAGATTGGCTAGTATTGAGAAAATATCGCATATAAATATGTCTTAACAGTGGATAGATTTATATACAATATTATAAATGCGAAAACAACTATTATCTACCGTTTCACGACTAAACCAGTAATTTTGATAAAAAATGGTACGGTATAAACTTGAGTCCTACAGTCCTACAAAAAGGACATAGGCGTTTTAGTGATATACTATAAGCAAAGCCGCAGTTGGTAGCTATTTAATAATTTATACGTTGCATAAATGTGTCCAATCAGTCAATTCTTTCGTAATTAAGCACATTATTTAAATATACAGGATTTCCTTATATAGATAAAGTTTGGTAGGTAAATGTATAATTAAAATATTTTGTTCGAAATTTCGATGTTGGAGTACCTACAACTTGTTACTGGGAACATTTTTTAAATGATGGTAAGCAGTTATCGTAGCCTATTTTCGCTTGTTATATCTGGGACTCAGCATGTTGTAAACTGAGAGAATTGTAATAGCAGACTAGTGATGGGATATATATGGTAATGATACAGGAAACGATAATTTATTAACACAAATTGCTATTGGGAAGGATTTCCGTGCCTCGGAAAGAACGTAAAGCCGTTGGTACTGCGCCTGATTTCTCTCCGGTCGTGGCCCAATGGACTATGAGAGTGAAGGAATAGAGGGTGTACCGGAGTTTGCGCACACACTTATGCACTATAAGATGTCTGCACAGTTGGCTATCGTTGTGAATGGCCGTCGCGCCGTGACCGAAATCGGATATTATTATTATTACTAGCTGTTGCCCGCGGCTCCGCCCGCGTGGATGTCGGTTATCGCTGTAAAAAATAGCCTATGTGTTATTCCAGACCATAATCTATAAATCCGTTCAGTAGTTTTTACGTGAAAGAGTAACAAACATCCATCCATCCATCCATTCTTACAAACTTTCACATTTATAATATTAGTAAGGATTATACAGTCAGTCGGGCTTGCTCTATTGTATGTTGCTACTTTTCTTAAAAATTCATTGTAAGTTGCTAATTGTACTAAATGTAGGCCGATTTTACTATCGTGAATAATTAGCACTATTAGTTATGTGTATAGCAATGTAGGTGATTCACTAAACAATATGTTGCAAAGCCGCTGATTTTTCATTTACGAGAATAACCAAAATTGTGCAACGTCTTGTGTTGCTAATTTCTATTGTTTTCAATGCAGAATACCTTTTACATATGTACGTTAAATTATCAAATAACAATGCTACTAATTTTATAAACACAAATTTGTTAGGATGGATTTCTGTTACTTCTCCATGCACGAATTACTGGATGGATTTTCATAAAACTATAAAGATATTATAGCTTAAGATAGTCTTCAGAATAAAATCTAAAATAAAATCTATTGAATCTAAAATTAAATCTACGCAAGTGAAGCCGCGGCCAAATGTTAGTAGATTATAAAACAATTTAAAAATACATTATGTTAATGTTGTTTTACCGAACGTCTTAAATGTTTACATTTATAAATACGTCAATAACATTGTTATTTTTAAACTGTGTTGGTTTTTAACTCGACCAAATTGAGCTGAACGTTCAATAAATATGCCCACGCGCATGCAATACGGCTTGCTGCGTCAGTCTCAATATTGTCGAATCACATCACTAGTTAAAATCGTCTTCAGAATGACGCAAGATACGCAAAAAGTAATTATATAGCCTCGTTATTGGCTAGCAATGCGTTCTAATTTTGAAAAAGAAAATAAAACATTCAAAATTAGAACGCATTTTGAACTAAAATATTACTTTCTTATTGCAAAGCGGACATCTCCAATAAATTTAACAGACAGCTTAGACCGATTAACCATTGAAATAGGTCATAAAATCGGCAATCGGCCAGCACTAACCAGGTGCATAGTATGTGGTCTTGTAGTAATTACTCCTTATAAATAAACCGTGTCAATATATGCAGTACGAGGAACTGTATAGATCTCTCCATACTATAAAAGGTACGTGGTGTAAGGTTTGCATTTAAATGGCTACTTATTTCTGTCAATAAAAAGTTAATCTGCCGCACGTGCCGGTTGAATATGGAAAAAGCTGTCACTACATCTTGTGATCGGGTACTTTTTTACCTTGATCTAACAAGTTAACTCCTACATTTGGATTGTTTTCTAGCAATTAACATTAGGATTAGGACATCACTATATCAGTTCTTATGATTAACGGAAAATAGAGATGGAGTATATTAGAATTATGTGACAAATTATCACCAATGTAGGATCTCCTAAATATTCTTTAACAGCTGGGTATATTAAATCTAAATTATCTATATCAACATCGTTTTGGCAATTTAGCTGTGAAAATTTAACAGACAGATAAGAGTTAATTCTCTCGGTAAAATCTAAGATACCTAAAATTGGCTTGAGGAAAACACTATTAGAAATAAGACATTATAGGCCGGGGTCGATAATTTTTGAAACCAAAAAAAAATCATAGTAGGATGAAACCCATTGGAAATGGAAGAGAATATACTTTTTTTTCACAAAATTTCGTGAAAACTTACCTTATTATGTCCCAAACACGCTGTAATTTTTTTGATTTAAAATATTTATGTTTTTAACCTAATATCGAAAAAGCACCCTAATTTTCGATCGAAAAATCTCCCGTCAAAATATCTGCTTTTTAAAAAAAGTTAGTGAGTTTTTTGTTCCTTGAAATCTCTATCTATCTCTCCCTCTTTCTGATGGTGTAAAAAATATATACATTACTATGGTAAATTTTCTCAGAAAATACGAAAAACTAAACTATAATTAACAACCAAATATGTTACTAAAGTTAATATTTAATAAGAGATCTACAATATTTTGAGAAAGTTGTAGAATCTTCTTTAAAATATTTGCGTAGATGCCTATTTATTGCTACTAGACTGTCACTCAGTTGTCGAAATTCGACCGCAATACTTTAAAAAAGTGAGTAAATTTTATTATTTGTATCTCCGAGGGTTGTACGCGCGGGCGATAATTGACGAGACTCACCTTCTAAATGTGGTCCCAATTCTCGATAATACCTTAAATAAAGTAAATTAGCAAGCGACAGGTATTGTTATCAATGTGCACACATTAATGCTGCATATTAATTAACATTCAAACGTCTTGCATAAACCGGTTTTAGTATGCGATCATCGTCCGCATATATTAATACAACTCATTGTTTAACTTTAATCGCCTTTTCACATTGGCGATTTAGATATACATACGATTTAGTAGCACAGCTAAAATGCAACTTATATTGCGATTGGCATCTGCTGGCCGGAAAGAAGTCAGCGCCGCGGTCCCCAAGAACAAATTTTGAAGTAATTATAAATTGTCAGCTCTCCGACTATCACCAGTCGTTAGATCACGACAAAGACCTAAATCAGGTTGGCTACTAACCAAACGATACGAAGTAGCTCTCTGTTTTGTAAAAGAACGTATCATAACGTACTGCGGCTTTATTGTGATATTAAGATCGAAAAAAAACGTTTTCAGAAAGTCATGGTACGGCCCTTAGTATTATTATATACTTACCTAGTTATCAGGTACCTGATGGTTACAACTATTTAAAATATTCATATAGAAACTGGGTGCAATTCCTGATTCCGGGCTTTCTGAGGCTTCTCAATTTTCGTCGCACCTCTTGTACGGCAGTAGTACCTTCGCAGTCGACGTAGACTGTCTGTTTCATCATCATCATCATCATCTCAGCCAAAAGACGTCCACTGCTGGACATAGGCCTCCCCCAAGGTTTTCCACAACTCTCGATCCTGAGCCGACCTCGCCCATCGGTTGCCCGCAACCTTTACCAGGTCGTCGGTCCACCTTGTTGGAGGCCTGCCCACGCTTCGTCTTCCAGTTCGTGGTCGCCACTCTAGAACCTTTCTGCCCCAACGGCCATCAGTTCTGCGAGCTATGTGCCCGGCCCATTGCCACTTAATGGAGGCAATTCTTCGAGCTATGTCGGTTACGTTGGTTCTCCTACGGATCTCCTCATTTCTGATTCGATCTCGCAGGGAAACTCCAAGCATAGCTCTCTCCATTGCTCGTTGGGTGACTTTGAGCCTTCGCACGAGGCCCATAGTGAACGACCACGTCTCAGATCCGTATGTCATCACTGGCAACACACACTGGTCAAAGACTTTCGTCTTGAGACACTGCGGTATTGACTGTCTGTTTATTCTGTTTAAATTGCTAAAGCAAAAGCAAAGTCGTGACGAATAGGTTTAAGCCTCAAAAGTATTTAATGGATTCTCTATTTGTTTAGTAGGTTTATGTGTATAATGTTAAAACGTCTTAATAGAGGGTGGTGCGATACAGTCGACCACCACTTCCCCCGGAGGCGGGGGTGGTGGTGTTGCCCTTGCGATAGTTAAACTAACTTCACAATTAACCGCCCACCGCAAGCTCCATGTTAATCAATCAATATTACACTTTGCAAATTAAAAGTTTCCGCTACTAATTTTTGGATAACCACAATGCTTGGTTGGTTAGTTCTATTTCGTTGCACTTTGTATGCCGTAGGGGTAGGCAGAGACAGTTAGGTCTTTTGTAATAATTAACTTTGGTTCTGCTTTGCTGGTACGTAAGTGGCCGCTATTTACGACTGCGCGGCGTGTTGTAGGTTCGATCCCCAAACGGGACAAAAAAAATGTGACCTATAAATGGTTGTCCCGAGTCTGGATTTAGTTTGTGTCCGTTAATTAAATTATTTATCTATAAAAATATAGAAAAAAGATAAGGTTTGGCCTTATTGCCATCATCTGAGTTATATTGACCATTTTACATAGCCATTCATTCTATTCTATTATGAACATTACCTATACGGAAATCAAACTTATTTACACATTCAATTCAATTATATGTAAACTAGCTGTTGCCGGTTATCGCGATAAAAAGCCTATAAGCTATTCCATACTATAATCTATCTCTGTGCCAAATTTTATCCAGATCCGTTTAATAGTTTTTGCGTGAAAGAGTAACAAAAAAATCCATACATTCTTACAAACTTTCGCGTTTATAATATTACTTAGTAGGAAGCAGGATACATTATTACGCCACACGTGCCTCAATTTATCCACTCATTACTCATAATATTAAAATTAAAAAGCTTTTAAGTTTGCTGCACCCAGTCTGATTCTGACTAAATATAACCATCGTTATATCTGGATCGTTTCAACCGTGAAAACCATTAGGCAAATTGACTGCATGTGTATAAAGTACCACTCCCTGGAACATTATCTGAAGTTATTATTCACAACGAGGTATGTGCAGGCCCATCGGGTGCTGGGTATAAGATTATTTTTAGTAATACTACTATCCTACTTATATTATAAACGCGAAAGTTTGTAAGAATGTATGGATGTATGTTTGTTACTCTTTCACGCAAAGACTACTGAACGGATCGGGATTAAATTAGGCATAGTGATAGGGTGAAGCCGCGGGCGGAAGCTAGTGACTAATAAAGAATTGCAATCGAAAGCTTTTTTTAGTTAGAGGCAGTGGTGTTTGTATGATAGTTACCGACATGTGTATGTTTAATACCGGCCAGGCGGCAGTACTAAACTGTAAACATCACTACACTACCTGTACTATTAAGTCTACTGTGACTATACGGATTTAAGACGACATAGGAACATATGCACCCTATGGAATCTAAAAATATTAAGATGAAAAATACTGTGTAGAAAGTTCTTACGAATAATAAAGTTGAGAACATTGAGCAGAAAATAGTTCTGGCCGGGCGAACTGGGGCGGGCCAGTTTTACAATAAAAACTAACTGTTGCCCGCGGCTTCACTCTCGTGGATGTCAGCCTATAAGCTATTCCAGACTATAATCTATCTCTGTGCCAAATTTCATCCAGATCCGTTTAGCAATTTTTGCGTGAAAGAGTAACAAACATACATCCAGACATCCAAGCATCCATACATTTTAACAAACTTTCGCGTTTATAGTATTAATAGGAAGTCTAGCTCTAGCCAATAACAACCCTCCACATACCTTTCCCCCCATTATTTTTATTTTTTTTGTGCCAGACGCAAACTGCGGGCGTAGGCAAAATAACGCACCAAAGTATCACCGCAATCGCATGAATAATAATAGGAATGCATAGCGAACATACATACATATTTTTTTATTTATATAAGTAGATAAAATAGAAATAAATATGTTAACGACAATGTAAATCAAAGTACCTATCATACACAAACAATAACACAGACAACTAAGAATCGTGATTATAGCTTGCACTGTGTTGTGTATTCACGAAGCACAAGGCAGTTTGGTTCACACGATGCCACATTACAAATGCAGCTTAAGGGAAAAACAGCTAGCTCTTTCATACAATCATCGCGGCATATACTAGCACCATCCTACTAATATTATAAACGTGAAAGTTTGTAAGAATGGATGGATGGATGTTTGTTACTCTTTCACGTAAATACTACTGAACGGATCTCGATGAAATTTGGCACAGAGATAGATTATGGTCTGGAATGGAATAACACATAGGCTACTTTTTACAGCGATAACCGACATCCACGCGGGCGACAGCTAGTACCTACTATATAAAACTTATGACAACTGCGCCAACGGATTGTAAAGTCGTGAATTTGGTTTTTTGTGGCTACACGCGCTCATCTTCATCGTCATCTCCGTTCCCTCACTGCTGAGGATCGCGACCACATACCACGCGTCTCCAAGCAATGCTATGGTCTTCTGAAGTTTGCACCGCACGGTACACGCGATAAGAATAGTCAAAAATATTCTGAAGTTCAGACTTTATTATGAAGTCAACCATGTTAGAAGCTTTTTTGTCGCTAGAGAATCTGGCAATAGATTAATTACTACTACCACATCTAAATAAGGAAGCAAACAAATTCTTTACTTAGGATGGTTGGCTTGCTTATATTGACTCGATAATAATAATAATAATATTTTCTGGACAACTCACACATCGCTATCTGATCCCAAACTAGGCAGAGCCTGTACTATAGTAACCAGACAACTGATAAACATACCTATATATTTCTAAATACATACATATTATAGATAAATTACACCCAGACACAGAACAAACATTCGTGCTCATCACACAAAGATAGTCCTGGGTGGGAATCGAACCCACGACCTCCAGCGTAGCAGTCAGTGTCACTAACCACTAGACCAACAGGCCAGTCAACGATAAACTGTATAAGCAAGCCATTTACTTGTCGCTGATTTGTATGAATAGATCTAGCTGTACTTACTAGAACTGTAAGAAAGTAAATAGGAGCATAATTGCATCGATTGTTACGATAATTCTCACGTTCGTAACATCCAAATATCGCGGCGAAAGTATGAAAGTGAAACAATGAGCGATGTAAGCCCGTACAGATCACTTTTACTGCGAATAATTAACTGCCGACTTGCAACTACAGACCGTAAGGGCTATCGGTTGTGTTCACGAATATTGATTGTTAAGATGTCCCAGATAGAAAGGTGAAGCTGTAGTTTTGATGACGTGTGGCTCAGTTGTAGGCGAACAAAAATCATGGAACTCGCGCCATCGTCACCGAACGCTTTCTAAATTCAAAGTCAAGTCAAACTCATTTATTCATTTAGTTCAAATACATGATACTTATAAACGTCATAAAAAGCCAGCATACTTTTTTCCTACGGCCAATTCGCTGATTATAGTAGGGCCTCGAGAAGAATTGGCAAGAAACTCGGGTCACTCTTTTTAATCGCCCGAATAAAACATTTACAATTTGGTATAGGTTACAATATTAGTGGTAACGAAAAGGAACGGAAACCAATATACCGATGTTATGATAATAATGATGATATTTTTGGTTTGTCTCACCGAATATATTTCAATGAGACAAACCAAAAATAATTTAAAAATAATAATCTAATTGCTTGACGATACAATTCATAAGTTGCTTAGTTTTTACTACTACTTACTATTTGGGTGGCAAACAAGTATACGGCCCGTCTGTTGTTAAGCAGTTACCGAAGCCTATGGATGCTTGCAATAACAAAAGGTATCACTTGCATGTTGCCGACCTATTTTTGACACCAGGGCTTTGGTTAAGTAGGTATCTTGCTAGTTTTATGGTGCGGGATGTTCTGGATTAAATCTCAACACGGGAAAATCAAATATATGATCTACATTATCTAATACTAGCTGTTGCCCGCGGCTCCGCCCGCGTGGATGTCGGTTATCGCTGCAAAAAGTAGCCTATGTGTTATTCCAGACCATAATCTATCTTTGCGCCAAATTTCATCCAGATCCGTTCAGTAGTTTTTACGTGAAAGAGTAACAAACATCCATCCATCAAATCTTACAAACTTTCACATTTATAATATTAGTAAGGATAGTAAGGATGTCACAGGGCGTGACACTGGCATTGTTCCTTAAAAGTTGTAACGGCAAAATATTTTAGTTCTTTTTAATACCAAATTAAAATATTATCTATTACTAAATATTAAAATAAAATCTTTTAAAACTCTTTTTAATAGGTCAGTTAGAAACATCTTATGGGCAAAACTGTTATTGGAACGATCAAACGCAATTAACTACGTCAAATGACGGAGAATATACTCGTAGTACTAAACGATTTTGTCTTGACATGTTAATATATAGATATGATATCGTTATTTATTATAATTAACGTTATGTAGCTGATAGTTTTACGTTAATTTCCCGGAAGACAATTAGTTGGGTACGTTAACAGTTACTAACTACGTCTATGTTACTCGTATTTCCTCCTATTTTATAATTAGCTGTCGTCATCCATTAAAATAACAAATACCCACGTTATATAGGTATGTATATGTGTTATTTACTAACTTACATACCTTATAACTAACTTACAGTTGGCTCGCAGGGGTATATTGAGTATAATTTGACGTACTTATTCAATCATTAGACATCATTCTAAATCTATGCAAATAAATACATTTTAAACTATCCGTTTGTAATGTTAAAATAACAGATTTTTACTAAATGGATTGGAGAGTATTTTTTCGGGATAAAAAGTAGCCTAAGTGTTATTCCAGACTATAATCTATCTCTATGCCAAATTTAATCCAGATCCGTTCAGTAGTTTTTACGTGAAAGAGTAAAAAATCCATCCATACTCACCAACTTTCACATTTATAATATTAGTAAGGACTAGGGTCGCCCGCGACTTCGTCCGCGTGGTAATTTGGAATATTATATTACATTCTTACAAACTTTCGCGTTTATAATATTAGTAGGATAAGTGTCAAAACGATTGGATAATAAAACTGTACATATTTGTTGTAAACACAATCTAGTCCAAGGTTGCGATTACACAACTTATCACTTCCTTATGTATACTTATAGAATACAAGATTTGTTCAAATATCGTAAATATAGTATTGTATAAGCAATACTGATATATAATCTACTGGCTGTTGCTCGCAGCTCCGCCTGCGTGGATGTCCGGTTATCGCGATAAAAAGTAGCCCATGTCCTTTCTCAGGGTCTAAACTATTAGTATACCAAATTTCATTTAAATCGGGTCATTAGTTTAGGTGTTAAAACTTAACAAACAGACGGAGTTACTTTCGTATTTATATTATTAGTATAGATTCTATTCTACTCATACTAATATTTATTATAAATGAATTTTTAAAATTAGTCCAGTAGTATTTGAGTAAAATCGTAACAAATAAATAAACATAAAATGTTTTTTTTTCTTTATTATATTAATATACATACCTATATGTATATAGGTAAAGATTTTAAAAATATTAAATAACTAGCGGACCCAACCTACATGGTCCTGCAGCGCCATCTATCAGGTCCAATTGTTAATTTAAACCATTCTCGAATCCACATGAAGAGACACAAAAACTTTCATTAAAATCAGCCGAGCCGTTTAGGAGGAGATCAGTGACATATTATTATAAACGCACGGATATCTATATATAAAGATTTGTAGAGGCATATTATGTCTACTAATATTTGTTAATGATATAATATAACTAATAGTATTTGTATTTGTTTTATTTTTCCGGTTTCACATGATAACATTTTCTCAATATAATTATAATAGGGGTCGCCCGCGACTTCGTCCGCGAGGTAATTTGGATCGTCCATTTTCCACGAATTTGCAACATATCTCACTACTGCTCCGCTCCTATTGATCATAGCGTGATGTTATATAGCCTATAGCCTTCCTGAATAAATGCACTATTCAACAAAAAAGTTTTTTTTTCTAATCGAACTAGTACTTTCTGAGATTAGCGCGTTCAACCAAACAAACAAACTCTTCAGCTTTATAATATTAGTATAGATGGGATAAATCATTTTGAATTTGAATTTGCACTTTCTCAATATAATGATATCAGTTAGAATGTACTAAAAATAAATAGCAAATACAGTATACCACACAATACTGTCAGGGTATCGAACCTGTGACCTCTAGCGCAGGAAACGGATGTTCCCACACAACAGTCTTAATCGATATTGTGAAGCGAAATGACATACATTGCAGTAATAAATTATTGAAGTCAATGATATTATAAAGATATATATGGTTCATACTTTTGACTGCAAAAATGCATTCTCGCATTGCGTTCATCAAACTACCGCACACACACATACATACATACATAATGCACATATTATGTTGGTATGTAGGTATGTGAACATATCAGCCAATGTTATTATAGTAAGAAAGATTGCACCATTGGTTCAGTGGCTTAAGTGGTTACCTCGCCATTTAACACTGCACGACGTGTTGTGGGTTCGATCCCCACATGGGACAAAAAAATGGTGTGATCCATAAATGATTGTCCCGAGTCTGGGTGTACTTTGTGTCCGTTATAGGTAAATTATCTTAGAGAGATTTTTGCATTTGTAGTTGTGTACGGTCAGCACATAAGGAAATAAATAATTGAGAACTTTTATATTTTTTATACTTTTTATAGTCAGTTACACCAACTGCATCAAATAACATTAAACAATGATAAGCTAGAGACTAAAATAGTTAACAATCATTACATTATTAATCCTGTTAATAAACATAAACAAATACTACTACAGCTGCAAAAATCTCTCGAAACAAATTTTACCATACGATGCCAAAGTTTACCTCGGGCATATATCATCATCGGAACATTTTTATTTAACAATGTTAAAATAATAAAATATTGATCAAAAAATATTACACAAAATAAATACTTAAATAATAAAAATGTGACAGACCTTATTTGCTGACCGTATAGTGAAATTCAAATTTCAAATTTTGAATCCGTGTACATATACGAACACTACTACAAATACAAAAATCTCTCTAAGATAATTTACCTATAATTGTATTTTTGTAAAGTCCCCGCGACACAACCCACAACAAGCCGCTTAGAAGTAAATGTCGAGGTAACCACTTAAACCACTGAACCAATGGTGCAATCTTTCTTACTATAATAACATTGGTTGATACGTTCACATACCTACATACCAACATAATATGTGCATTATGTATGTATGTATGTATGTGTATGTGTGCGGAAGTTTGATGAACGCAATGCGAGAATACATTTCATGCTTCACTTGATAGCTCTCTAAATAGAGTAGTTCCGATTGTAATTTATATGCCTGTACAAGTAGTGAATTAACAATTTAGGCTATGGGTTGATATATCAGTCAGTCAGTTAGTCAGTCAGGATTTTAAATTTTATATTATATAATAATACTAGCTGTTGCCCGCGGCTCCGCCCGCGTGGATGTCGGTTATCGCTGCAAAAAGTAGCCTATATGTTATTCCAGACCATAATCTATCTGTGTGCCAAATTTCATCCAGATCCGTTCAGTAGTTTTTACGTGAAAGAGTTACAAACATCCATCCATCCATCCATTCTTACAAACTTTCACATTTATAATATTAGTAAGGATAATATATATCTGTATAGACTTCGACCTTTCCATGTGGTGACGGATTAATAATACAAATGTCACCACCCTGTTCCATCCCATGGGTGTCGTAAGAATCGACTAAGGGAGTAAGTCAGGCAGACAATATCCACTGTAAGAGAGAGAAAACTCGAAAGAAAACCCTATAGCAACCCGTCTGGCCAGCGTGGTGTAGTAGGCTAATATCCCTCTAAATTTATGTAGGAAATCCGTGCCCAACAGTGGGACGGGTTATGGGTTGAGATGATGAGATGATACTTGGTTAGCAAACAAAAATACGCCTGATATTAAGCAGTTACTGCAGCTTATGGACGCTTGCAATACCCATTTTTTTACACCAGGACTTTAATATGGAATATCACTGGGATAGGAAAACGTTTGTTTCAAAACGGATCCCTAATCATTAAGTCTGTTAAACGTTATTTTATTCATAATATATTTTATTTATTTATACTAATAACCCAATTTTAACGAGACCTTGATAGTTTTAAAATATGTATTATAACGAAGTCACCTAATATTTCACAAGATTTACGATGTTTTGTAACACTTCTGTGATACGTGTGGCTGCTTAATCTCGCCGCGGGAGACAGATAAAGACGAATTGTTTAAATAATACGATAACCCTAACACACTATCTTAAGTGTCATAAAAGATTTTGGGATTTTATTTTAACTCAGTGCCTTGAAGGTACATTTTCATTTCGTAGAATTAATAAAACAAGGCAAGGTTAAAGTAGTGTTTTAGGGCATGGGTGCGAGGAGACTGGTGCAAAAGACTTATACTTGGAAAATACACAAAAAAAAACAACCTTTGGGTACATTGGGTTACAAAAGAGACAGATCTAAATGCACGATAATCCCTAAAAATATTCTTCTTGTTTGGTTGGTGGCCAACCTGGTGACATAGTTATTTAGATCGCCCATATTTAGACCTCTGTCGTGATCTAACGACTGTTAACAGTCGGGACCGACTTTTAACGTGCCCTACGAAGCACGGAGATGCTCAGATGAAATACTACTATGCCGTCACCTGTCTATAGGGTTACCGCGCCCTTGGTAACGTAACCCGTTGATCGTTTACCGAACAGCGAGTGCACCTAGCTATGACCGCCTCGGCAAATTATTTTAAAGTATTAATAGGTATCTAAATGATTCGTTTCATAGGGCATTGCTGCTGCTCACATCGTCGAACATAGATGTCACTCTGTCAAATATAGCATATTAATGCGATATTTATGTATATTGAGGCCCAAACGCGATGAAATATACCTATGGCTATGATGAGTGAATTTTAATGTAGATTAAATATTTAGCCTTTTGGTAGGTATAGACAAGCTAGGCACGGGTCTCATTTCCTCTATTAAAACGAGACAAGTGAGAGAGAGTTTAGGACTTAATCCTAAACGCAGGCCCAATGCGGATTGGAATCAGAAATGGCTTAGAATTTCTACTAAGACATGTGGGTTTTCCCACGATGTTTTCTTAGTACTTTTAGGTAACCTGTTTCATATGAAGACCTTAACTGTCTGCCACACTTACTGTATTTTGTCGGCTGTACTTTGCTGTAAATCATCCATAATAATTAAATTAATTATTATAATTATACGACTAGGTTCTAGACTGAGTGAGAGTTGGCTGACTGACTAACTACTATTATCGTTGACATACCTATAATTAATTATCTGAAATTCTAAAAAAGTTAAAATAATACTAATTAAAATTATTTCTTTTCCTCAGGCATGTCTAGAACAAGAGGCGAGAGTCGCAGAGCTCCGCTCTTTAGCTGCAAGAGTGGCGGCAGAAACAGGCTCGCGCGCCCTTCCAGCAGATGCCGATGCCTTAGCCAGGAGGCTACAGCTGGTCACTGGTGCAGTTCAGGCGCTAGCAGACTTAGGCGAGGCCAGGCAGGTGGCGAGGGCAAAGGCACAGCATGCGAAGGAGAAACTGTGTGATATGAGACAGGTGTGTAGAAAAAAAATACTCCTTCATGAAATACACCACATACAAATATTTGTGGATACACACACACTTATATTAGTAATAAACTTGCCATTTGATAGCTGAATACGGTGATCAATGTCCTAAATCGTGATCAAACGCACTGAGTCGCTGATCGGTGGTGCAGCTCCTAAATCACACTTGTTGCTAAATTTCCGCATAAACCTAGAAGTTAAATAGACGATCCAAAGAATCTTACATATACGAAATAACAATGTATTCAATTCAAGAGTCAATGCATTCAATAGCTATAGCTACAATGATTATCATAATACAGCATTTCCTATACCTATTGCATTTGGTTTGTTAAATATAAACTGTCCTATCTAACGGATAAAGACACCGGTGTGCGCCTATTGAATTAATAATAAGTATAACGGCAGTATTGATTGACCTGCACTTAGTACTATACGGTTTATAAACCTTGTAGTTAGGTCATATCGATTCTTATATTATTCATAGATGAAGTCATAATATTAAAGTGGTTTTAGTAGTAGTACTACTACTAAAACTACTTTAATATTATTATTTTTTGGCTGTTAATAAAATGGAACATTAAACCTTCTTCAATGAATTCATCTATTGATCAATTGTATCAATTTAATTCGGTCAACTGCCTAGACTCAAAATCAATGAACAAGCTATTCATGTAACAAATTGTGATATTCAAACTGTTATTTACAGGACTTGGCTCCGGTAGATGAAGATGGTGAAATTGTTGAAGACAAATTGATCGCTTTACGAGACAATTTAATAGCATTAGGAAAGAGTGAGGCCGATATCGCACCCGCTAAAGCTGAGCTTCCAGACATTGATCGCGACGTCTCTGATGAACACTCAATAGTCAGGATTTTAGAATTATGGCAGGCCATGTTTAGAGACACCTTCTTCCATTATCATCGGCTGTCTACAGCTTTGATCAGATCTGGAGACGCGGCGACAGCGTTACGACTTTGGCACGAATACTTAATAGATCTGCAGTCGTTCCTCTCAGGCTCAGTACCAGCTGACTATGAGAATTTGACGGAACATCGTCGCTTGTGTAGAGTGCACAAGAACTTGTTGGCATCACAGAGATCGGTGCTCATGAACGAGAATAGAGAAACAACAAATAGAGACTTAGCTGACAAATTTGATACGCTGACGAACCTTCACAATGAAACCTTGGCGAGAATCGTTGAAAGGCATGATGAAGTATGCACGAGAATTGCAGCGTGGGATGATTACAGAGAAGTTTACACGGAACTATTAAGGTGGCTAAAGGAAATGGAACGGGAAAAAGAAAAACTGCAACTCAGATACGTACATATTAAGAGGATACACAAAATATTAGCTAAGATACAGAATCTCTCAGATAAGGTACCAGAAGGCAGAAGACAATCGGATAAACTACTGGTTGATTTGAAAAAAGTTTTAGAATTTACAGAAGAAGCATATGGTGCATCAGTCAGGATGGAATATGCTGGCATTGTAAAGAGGGTGGATAACCTGCAGGCCAGCCTTGACACCTGGCGAGACTTCTTGTCTAGGATACTTGGCTTGATCAATGAGTACGAAAACATGTCTAATGAGCTTCTAAAGCTTTACTTGAAAACGCAAGATGAAATCATGGCTTACTCCGACGAAGAAAGATTATCGAGACCGCAACTCAAGAAAGCTACTGAGAAGTACACTGACTTAAGATCGAAGATTGTTAAGACTGAAACTCAAATCGAAACCCTTAGCGTTATTCAAGAACAACTCAAAGAATGCTTAAGTCCTCAGGACATAAGACTGGTCAATCAAAGGATATGGCAACTGCGACAACAGAGAGCCGACTTAGAATATCAGCTGTCCATCATTATCCACCGACTCCAGGAGAGAATAGAAGTCTACGCAATATTTGAATCACGTCTGACACGCTTTATTGAATGGATATCGACACTCGAATCCCGTCTCGAAACATCAAACCAAAGTACTGAAATTGGAGCGATTGACCCTCAAGACTTAATAAGAAGAATAAATTCTGAAGTCCAAGCTGAAACCGCAATGAAAGAACGTGAATTTGAATGGCTCACTGAAACGGGAACCTCTCTAATCGAACGTTCTAAGAAAGATGAAAAATCATATAGTAAGAGTACATCTAAACACCTAAGAGAAGTACAAGATCGTTGGCAGAAATTGCAAGAGACTGGAAGGTCGCGAATAGCCAAGATTAATGAACTTTTAGAAACTATATCTCAGCTAGAAGAACGATTGACTGAAATTCGACTTAAACTGCACGCAATAGAATCAAACCTTTCTGCACCTGTTGTACTTGAATTACTAACGGTTAAAGCCGTCGATGAAAAATTCAAGGACCGCGATGATATTCACAAAAACATAGAAAAAGAGAGTGGAGAGGTAGGAGAAACCCTTAATCTCTGCGAGCTTGTATTTAATGACTCTGACATTGTCCGCGGTAACTTTGACCTCCGCAACCTTCACACGGGTGTTGATATTGTCGAGAAAAAATGGAGAAATATTTGTGACATGTCTGAAAGGCGCAAGACTGCTTTGAAAGAGATTCGCAAATCTGCTGAACTAACCGCCTCACTTTTACCTAAGGTGGAAAAGAAGCTAGAAAACATAGAAAGGCAAGTCGAAAAAATTGAAACTAGAAAGCGCCGCGGAGAACCTGAAGACGAAAGTATCGCTCGTGCTGTAAACGATGAACTGGAAAATCTGAGCGGTGATGTGAAGCATCTTGAAGATGCTTATGGTAGAATTGCAAGTGGACGTGGTATTGAACTCCGTGGAGCCGCAGCGGATGACGCAGCAAGGTTACGTGGTGCTGTCAGATATTGGCAAAGGTTATCAGCTCGTCTAGCTGCTGCGGGTGCTGATGCTCAAAAACAGTTTTTGGGCGCTCATGGCGCTGCTGTAGTAGCACTGGCTGAGACCGATGTGAGGCTCACGAGAGCATTACACCTGGCACCAGCACCACAAGACAAATTACTTACACTCAACGAGTTAGATGTAAGTATTTATTTTTCTCTTTTACTTAATATATATATGTATTTAAATACTATTCAAGTTCTGCAGTTTCCATTAAAGTTACTTATACCTTTATCTTCATTTGCATTTTTTTTTTCTTTTTTTATAGGCCGTTGAACAGGAATTAATGGACTGTCAAGCACTAGTAGACAATGCAGACCGTCTAGCGGTAGCAGTGTCTACAATGCCCGGAATATCAGACATGGTGGCTGAATACCGCGTGCTGTTTGCTGACGTGAGGACAAGGTTAGACCTCGCAAGAGCTGAGGTCATCGGCGACGTCGATTCTGCTGTTCAGGTGAGAATACTGACTTCGATGAAACTACCTTCAGTGTCAAAAAAAATATTAAAACCTTACATTTACTCGTAAACGACGATATGAATATTTTATATATTATAATATTCTATGCGTTTTCATAGGTGGACACCCTGACATGGGAAACAGACGCGGCTCTTCAAGTAGACACTCTAACATCTAAAGAAACTTACGGAGCAGAACTAACAACTGCCGTCAAACAAACATCAGACGCTTTAGAAGCGCTTAGGATAGCACTCGAAACACAACCTGACGAGAAAGCTGGCAGCGATGCCTTAGCTACGGCTGCGAAGGAAATCGCCAAAGCTGGTGCAAAACCTGGACAAACATTGGAATTAGCAAAACATTTGTCTGAACTACTTCTGACTGAATGTGATGCGAATGAAGAAGAAGCAATGTTGAAGGATGTAGAATCTCTATCTCTGACTTACGAGGATCTTCTAAGCCAAGCGAAGAAACGCGAGCTTCAAATAAACAACCTAAGGTTTGTTTCAATGTTGGCTATAAATAAGAATTTATTTTATGATGATGTGTGATTTGGCGTATGGTGATAAACTTTAAGCTAACGATTACTTCGGACATTTCATGTAGTTACGGTATATGATGCTTTTATGTTGTAGAATATAATGGTCGTATTCTTTACTAAACAATCTATAAGTCTTGTTATATTCTAAAGCTTAGAAAATACATAGTTTTCTTTCTAAATTACCTTGCTTAAATATCTATTGGTTACTGTGGAAGATGTTTATTAACCTGGCTATTTTGAATTGTTTTGTATTCAATTATTCTGGTAATGCGTTTAAATATCGTAATAATGCAAGCTCTTAATCTGCTCTTGGATATGTATTTGTTGAATTGAGAACGTCGTGTTTTAATATTATTTTAATGTGTTTATGTCATAAACCCAATTGCATTTACAAAACTTGCATTTCTTGCACAATGACAATCACCGTGTCTTGCATAAATATGGCCTGCATATCTATTATATGAAATGTCCCTGTATGAAGTCTTCGATGTTATTTTATTATTTTTGTGGTAGCACTTATAGCACTATTTTCAAACTGGTGATGGGGCTTAAAACTGTTTTAGAACAGTGGACTTTGTTAGTTATGTACAGTCACACACTTTTTATTATAAAGAAGTTTAATATATGGTTATACTTAATTATTTAAAAGATCCAGTATCTACCTATAGCTACTATACGAAATAGATATAAATATTTTTATATTGTAGTTTTGTGTAGTTGACTGTACCTATAATAAGCATTATTTAATATTAAATTCAATTAAATATAGCACTGAATCGATTTCAGTCCCTTGAAGAATATAATTTAGGCTCTTTAGTGTAAATAAAAATATTTTAATCTAAGTTAAATTGAAATTGCCGTGAAGTGCAGTAAAATGCACAGACTAATTGGTAAAATGTAGATACGCCATACGTTGTAATACAATTATCTGATGGTCATGTATTGTGCCTAATGGATATTGCATCATGATACGCCTTAGTGGATGACACACTACTAGATTTCTTCAAAAAGCTATTTTATATACATTTTTATATTTCAATCAGGCTACCTTTCTTAGTCCACCCTCTACCACTTAACTCTGCACCACTACCGTGGCGCCACCTCCCATCACATTTACGGAATATTCCCCACCAAATTATATTTTCAAGATGGCGTATCAAAATTTTACACTTAGTCTTGAAGAGTGTGTAACAAGCTTCCTAACCCGGCATGCTCTAAACACATGCGTTTTCTGGTCCTTTAGGTTGCCCCACTCGGCCTCGTACGCGCTCACGTGCGAACAGTGAGTACTGCTTACCTAATATTTGTATCTTTATTATCGTTAAGTTTCTGCTACATTGGTTTTATATTGAGTGTTTTGCGTTTTTAGTTATTTTATAGTATAAAATATAGTAGTTAAATTATGCCTAAAATTGACTAAAGCGTGCATGAAAACAGACACTTAACAAAATGTATGTTAGTCATTTTTTTGGTATTTAATACTTTTTTGTTAATAATAGTAACACGTAACTAATTAATATTTATTTGTATGTAGATAATTATGTAACAAATAGTATTTTTTAAATAGGTACCATATAATTATACCTACTTAATAACTTTAAACAACTGTCTTGTCTTGTATATTAATAGTAATTAATCTTTGATATATAATTAATGTAGCAGGAATATAAAACGATATTGCATGGATTAAAACATACTAGTAGTTAGTGCATTTTGTAGTGAGAAGTGACTAAAAACACTTTATGATTAGTGTATTTGCACCGCACTTGTACACTGAATTTTATTTTAGCTTTTATATGGGAAATAGTTGTAGACCATTGTAGTGTCTGTTCTATACATGTATATTTGTTGGGAATTTATTTTATGGATGTTAACATGGAGTTTCAGCCTACTTCACAATTTGTAAGTGGAGTCAATAATGGTCATTACCAATCCTCCAATAACTAGAGGTCTGCTTTCGAGTACAAAGCTCTGACAAGTTATCATTATTAGTGAGTCGAGCTATGATATGTTCCATGTTATCGTTCATGTAGAATTTAATAAAATTAACTTTAATTAGATTTTTTCATAATATATATAATCAAGTGTTAGTATCCAACTTTTATTATCCATATTTTGCTTAAGACTAAATGTCTCTCGTCCCCGCTACAGTGAATCTGGTCGTCTGACGTGTCCGCTGTGCTCGGAGCGCAACTGGAAGCAACTGGACAACGACTTGTGGCGGCTAGAGCAGTGGCTGCAGTTCGCCGAGGCGACCGACGACGCCAGGACCGGGCCGCCCGAACAATACGATGCGCTCGAAGATGTTATACAGGTACATTCATAATAATAAAAGGTTACCATTTATTCATTTTAATTTCCATTTGGGGAACCAAAGATGTTGTTCGGATGGGATCAATTTACGCAATTCCTTTTTTAGGACCATCGCGAATTCCTCCTCGACTTGGATTCCCACAAGTCCATCGTGGTGTCGCTGAACGTGGTGGGCGCCCACGTGGCCAACCACGCGCGCTCGCAGGGCGCCGCCTCGCGCGTGCGCGCGCGCCTGGCCGCCGCCAACGCGCGCTGGGACGCGGCCTGCACGCGCGCGCACGCGTGGCAGCGCACGCTGCAGCACGCGCTGCTGCACAACCGGCAGTTCCACGACGCCGTGGTGGAGCTGGTGGCGCGCCTGGGCGCGGCCGAGCGCGGCGTGCGCGCGCGCGAGCCGCTGCGCCTGGGCCGCGCGCCCGACGAGCTGCAGCGCGACTTCCGGCGCTTCGCCGAGCTGCGCGACGAGCTGCGGCGCGCCGAGCCGCGCGTGCTGGCGCTGCACGACGCGGCCGCGCTGCTGGCGCCGGGCGCGCCGCCGCACGCGCGCCTGCACGAGCTGCGCCTGCGCCTGCAGTCGCTGCGCAAGCTGTGCGGCGTGTACGCGCTCAAGCTGGGCGCGGCGCTGGCCCGCCGCCCCGCCGCCGCGCCGCACGCGCTCGCCGCCGCCGCGCTCACGGCCGCGCCGCAGGTACCTACTGTTACTTACTGTTCACTACACTATTCAAATTTACAGTCCCCCTCTAATTAAATCCAGAGCCTCTAAACAGGTGGCATAAACGATAGTCGAATCGAAAAGTCAAAAAAACAAATGTATGGAATTTGACGAAAGTCTACGATATAATGTCGTAAACTTATGTCAAATCCCATACATTTACTTTTTTGACTTTTCGATTCGAGTATCGCTTGTGCCATTTGTCTAAAGGGGCAGTACCTTCATCGTTTGAGATAGATACTACTTTGTAAAAGTTAATTTGTAAACGATAATTGTAACGAGTAACAGTACAATATATTTATTTTGCATCATCCACCGCTTCACCTGCAGAGCACAGTATACGCGAAAATTTGAGATAAACACTAAGCAAGCTTAATTTTGTTCCCACGACCTGTAACATGACAGAGATTACTGACCACCCTGTAGGAACATAGTGATGTCAGTGTTGACATATTTTAATGATTTAGTTATCTCTATTCAACATTTGAAATGCAAACACTTCACGACTGTCGAATTTTATCTATTTATACTAAATTAAATCTAGCACAGTATTATTAAAAATTAGTATTCTTCTGGAATAGTATTTTTATATGATCTAAAAATAACCAAAAATGATTATAGTTCGTTAAAAATACATACAAATTCCTTAAAACAAAATTAACATTATTTTTCCTATGAAATCACAGTTGAATTAAGTAGTAATACCTAACTAGTACTTAATAATATATTTAAATTAAAGAATAAATAAGTGCAGTGTTTGCATAACATAGTACCTTTGCCCCACAATGTAGTAGCTTCGCACCGTTGACGTATTTTGTGGTATTGTCGTAGCTATTGGAGGAGGATGAAGATGATCTGTCGGGGCTGCAGCTGCCGCCAATTGACGAGTCAGAGTGAGTACAATGCTTTAGTTATACATCATTAGACTCATTACATGAGTATTACGTAATACGTAGGCTTAATACATTTTTGTAATGTTTATCTATTTACCCACCCTTATACGTTTTAAGGCATTTTTAAGGGTTACACGGTAAAATAACTTCTGTGATCTTTATTATTTATTGTTGTCGTGTTGTTCATAAAATATAATGTATTTTTTTAAACGAGTTTTTTCTCCTTAGTTCATACTCTTTCGATTCCACTTCGCTAGGTGCTACGTGATCTATCAAGTATTTCTATTACTTTCGTCGAGGAAATGATTTTAAAAAAAATGTAATTTATTCAAATACACAAACAGATATGGAGTGTGACTTCATCACAAAATTTATTGTCAAATATTATGAAGCAGTAAAACAATCAAGTAAAAAAAAAGCTTACAAAAATGTATCAGCAATACGTATACCAAGTAAAACGCCTAACACTGTCTTTATTTTGCGTAATGTAACTTTTATAGTGTAGCTTTGTTTATTTGTTCCGTTTACTTTAATCTTTCATGCGAATATGACTAAAACTTTTTGTGTCCTAATTTTGTCTCTCCAAATATTTTCTATCTTTTCTACTTGTACTATGCTTTACGTCTTGTCTATAATAGTTTTGACTTAGATGGGTTCTTTTGCAGTTCTTATATATTTTACCACTGTATTCGTGTTCTTATTTCAAGTGGTCATCATATTAAATATCCAATTCTGAAAGGAAGAACTAATAGGGGCAGATATAATGATTCTTCGATGTTTTTTTTCTATAACTAGATAAAATAAAATATTTAATAAGATATTTACATGAATATTTCTTAAAATTAAAGTAACCCAAGCTAACCTACTTACAAACACTCAGATATTGTATTTAAAGGTATTATATAACCGTTAAATAAAAGATGATTGAGGTCGCAATTCTGAGGAAAGATGCCCAAAAGACTGGCCACATTTCCACGCTGGATTGCAAGGCTAATACGTTGACCCAATTAAGGGCCAGCGTTAGGATCGTGAGATGACTCGACTAAACGCCTTGATATCTCACGATACATTTTGTGGGCACTTGGGCCCCATGTCATCATTTATCTCGGTTTTAGTTAATCACTAAACAAACGATAAGAAGAAGATCTTTATGTAATACATTTTTCACACCGAGATCTTCTCGTGGTGACCTATCTTTTTTATCTCGGTGCAACAAATCAAGGAACATTAGGCGCCTAGTGGTATAGTTGACGTTATCGGACAACTGCAAAAGAGCCTTTCTTCAATTTAATGTTTGTAGTGATCAATACTAATGTATTGTTTATGTTCAACAGAATGGTGGGCAGCGGTGAGCCTGAGGAGGAACAGCTCAGCGGTGTACAGCGCGGACTTCGCTTTGTGTGCCGTGTCGCCAGAGCATCGCTTCCCTTCCAGGTATACCATATTTTCCCTATACTATATATTACCTCCGAGAAAAGTGCAGCGCTATAATAAAAGCGTTATGTTTAAAACTACATTCTGCATTTTAAATTTAAGAAGTAAGCGGTAGCAGTACCAGTGTGAATTTCACTTAGTAGAGTTTATATGTACTAACTGATTCGCCATCTGCTAACGGTGAATGAAAACATCGTGAGAAAACCCATATGTCTTAGAATAAATCCTAAAGACATGTCTGATTCACCAACCCGTATTAGGCCAGCGTGTGTGAATTAAGGCCTAAGACCTTTTAACAGAGGAAAGGTCCCGTGCCCAGCAGTGGGACATATTTAATATGGGTTGCTATTATATTATAACTACAAGAAAGAGTCAAATAAAAAACCCATTGTTTTACAGTATGAAGAAATAGGTTCGATACTTTGTTGATTTTAATTACTTAATTTAAATTTCTATTTAGGTATGGTGTGTTGGTTCCGTACCTTTTTGTTACCTACTTCAAATTGTAACTCATACCATATTGTAAATATTATATTATATATTATACTCTGGCGATTGAAAAGAGTAGCCAGAGTTTCTTGCCAATTCTTCCCTTCCCATGTCAGCGAATTGGCTGGAAAAAGTATCATGTAATTGATCTAAATGAATAAATAACTTTGAGTTTGAGTTTAGGTCGCGAAATTTGAGTATAATAGGTACAACTTTCGTTCTGTTCGTTAAAGCAAAATCGTTTATGAATCATCATCATCATCATCATCTCAACCCATAAACGTCCCACTGCTGGGCACGGGTCTCCTCCATACAATTGGAGGGATATTAGCCTACTATACCACGCTGGCCATGGTTGGTTATAGGGTTTTGTTTCGAGTTTTCCTTTTCTTGCAGTGGATATTGTCTGCCTGACTTACTCCCTTAGTCGACACTTACGACGCCCTTCGGGATGGAACGGGGTGGTGACATTTGTATTCTTAATCCGTCACCACGTGGACTATGTTTGTATATTGTACTTATCTAACAAAGATCTATTTTACGTTACAGGCTCTCCTGCTGTTACTGCTAGGAGCCGCAGCCCTCGCGCCACACGCCCAATCGGACTGCAACTCACGGCCCCTCTCCCTCGAGCCGGTCCTCCGGTACCCGCACGGACCTCCACCACTTTGAGACAACCCCCATATACCTAGCTAGGCCTTACTACTTCCAAATAACAACGCCTACCCCTCCCAACGAGACGTGGTTATTTGGAAATCACCAGTAAGATTTCTTTTCAATTTAATTACATGGGGGCGTAATAAGATATTGCGAGATGCTAATCAACCCCAACGCCCTCATCCCAAATAAACCTTTATGATCGGGGGGAGTTCAGCCAAATTTCTAGAAAGACATTTAGAGGTTAATAATTTAGAATCTTAGGGGCTAAAAAGTACCCAAATGTATTTAACCTCCAATTAATAAACACATTCCATATGGTCCGGCGTGTACATACATTTTTGTATATTTGTTACCATAATTATCCGGACTGACGATATTTATTATATTTAACGTTAATCGATAATGCCGAGGAAGGCTTTCGTATCGCAACCACGCTCGCATTGTTACTTAATATTAGATAGTAAGGACTGTTTATAAAAGTCAAAAATAAAGCCTATGCAATTGATTACAATTTTTGTTTTATTTACATATTGTAAACTGTACATAACAATATCTAATTAAATTAATTAAACTATGATGGACGTACCAATGGCAAATTTTGTTTTTATACTACTTAAGTGGTGAACAAGCATAGAATAGTAACATAGCCTAACAGCCCGGCCACGAACATTGCTCACGGTGAGAACAAATCGCATCCTAAGTAGAAAACTGGCGTAACTTAAAAAATGTCTCTGGGCAATTATGAACTTTAGCTATTAAGAATAAGATATAAATTTTAAAACTAACACGCTTCAACTTAAGTCATTTTTCCACTGTGGGTGCGAAATGTGCTAAAACGTGTTATGACGTCAGCTCATCACGCGGTTTTAGTACATATTTGTTGTCACCGTGAGTCGCTAGCGCTGCAAGTAAAGTCATGACCGCAGCTGTAAAGGCCCTTTTATCTTATACCAAAATAATTTTATTTTTATTAGACTTTATATTTTTATTATTAGACTGCCTTGGTGGTCCAGTGGCCGATTTCGATGCATACACAGGACAAAACTTTGTGTGTCCCACGAAGAATTGTTCTGAGTCTGGGTGTTATTTGTGTCCGTTAATTGTATTTTTATAAAGTCCCCCGCGACACAGAGCTTGTTCTCTAGTGCGGGGGTTGCCTTTAAAAAAAAATTTGCTGTATTAAAAAGGGTTCTACAAATATGGAAATCGCACACAAAGTTTAGTACGACTATTTTGAAATACCAGAGGTATCACTTGCGTATTCCCAATCTATTTTTTACACCAGGGACTTAAGGAAGGAAAGGAAGATCTATCTTAAGTCCCCGGGATAGAAAACGTTTCTTTCAAAACGCATCCCTCAATGGCCTTATCATTTTCTTTTTGATGTGCTGATTTTAAAGTTCCATGGTGACCTAGTCAGACTGGTTTGCCATTGGTATGTCCACCTTATATAAAATATTGAACTTCCTTATTTTATAAAGTAAGCACCTATATATCACAGTCACAACACTGTCCAATGTACATGCAGAATATTTACACCACCGAGTTTTTGAGTTATGGCCAGCGCAGACCTGCCGATGCTGACCGATGCGCCTCGTCACGTGTACGCTGGCCCTAACAGCTGCTGGTCCCGTCTGAAACATAATCGGTGTATTAGTAACTACCTACACATAGACATACATATTGACTGCCTTGGTGGTCCAGTGGCCGCAGTATGCGCCTGCTGTGCACGAGGTTATGGGTTCGATTCCCACACAGGACAAAACTATGTGTTACCCACAAAGAGTTGTTCTGAGTCTGGTTGTAATTTGTGTCCGTTAATTGTATGATTGTAAAGTCCCCTGCGACACAGAGCTTGTTCTCTAGTGCGGGTGTTGTCTTTTTAAAAAAAGAAAAAAAAAGATACTGAAAAGAGAATAAAGCCTCGTATTCATGGTAAACATTTGTTTAGCAACAGTTGATCAACGTTGTTGATGAACGGCAATTCTTGCTGCTGGAAACATTGTTTAAATCAATATGGGTTGTCCACACATGCCAGTCTGTGTTAAAATGTTGCCAGAGGAAAAAGTGTAGTTAATTGCATAATTTTATCGTTGCTCCACACTACCGCCATATTTATAAACAGTTGCAAACACGTCCACACACGTCAACATTTGTTGATAAACTGATGTTTTCGCTCGCCGGGCGTCAACTCTGCAACATGGCGTGATCAACTACGCAACACAAGTGTTGCCCGCTATATGTTGATAGCAACTCGGCGACATGTTTATGCAACTTTGTTGCTAAACACATGTTTACCATGAATACGAAGCTTTAGAGGGGGATAACCGCCTCTCGGTGCTGAGATGCCCTGAATCAGGCTGGTGAAAAAAAAAAACACCGCAACGTTTCGCGTCTATCTACCTGAACTAAATTCATATGTGGCTCCATCTACCTCCTTCTCCCCTCTAAACGTAAGCAGTTTTCAAGTCAATAAATTACTTATCAAAACGAAACATGAAATACGGTTTGTTTAAAAAATCACTATTAACAACTCTTATTGGTAGTGATTTTTAAATTAAACCCTAGACATTGAATTATAGGGTAGATACCTATTTCATTTAGGGAGTACTAAAATATTTTGTGTTCGTACCTACCTGTCACTTTATAGTCAGCCAATTGTTAATGATTACAAAGATGTAATGACTCACTAAGAACCATAGGAGTAGGAAGACAGCGTCCTGCGCCTCCTGCGGCGGCCCCGGCGCGGCCACGCGGCGCCCCCGCGCTTGGTGGCTGCGCACGCGCACAGCTGCTCGCACGAACCCACCTCCGAAGAACTTGGAGGCTGGACACAAAACTAATTAACAGACACGCTTCCATAACATTTTGAAATTACCTTGATGGATTTTCTTACCAATCTATACTAATATTATAAAGCTGAAGAGTTTGTTTGGTTGAACGCGCTAATCTCAGAAAGTACTGGTGCGATCCAGGAAGGCTATAGACTGTAGCATCACGCTATGATCAATAGGAGCGGAGCAGTAGTGAGATATGTTGCAAAATCGGGGAAATGTACGTTCCAAATTACCATGCGGACGAAGTCGCGGGCGACCCCTAGTACCAAATAAAATTATAGTAATTTTAGCAGAACAATTGTTTAAACAATCTGAAATGTTATAGTTTATTTCACATAACATGGGTAAGTACTGTGACGTTTGACATTTGAAGAAAAAGACAAATAAAAATGATTAAATCAATCTCTACCGGCTAATTGAATTGTATGATGAAAAGTCAAAAGTATTTTAGATTTTAATTTTAATGTTCTATTATTTGTCACAGTACCCATGCTATGTGAAATAGACTATAATAGAAAGTCGGCTAAAGTCAATGTTTACTACCTATATTAATTAATGAAACTGCACGCTGCGTTGTTTTCGACCTATAGTTAAGATACGCACCGTACGCCAACGAAATGAGTTTGATTTCGAAAATGACATTCATAAGCGTCATCAATACAAACAACCTTCCAATTCTAATAAAGTGACAGCTTAAAATGTATTCTGTATGTTAGGAGATTATAGATCCGAAAGAGATAGGTAAGTACAAAAATAAATTATGATTTATGATCGACTCGACTGCCTTGGCGGTCCAGTGGCCGCAGTATGCGCCTGCTGTGCACGAGGTTGTGGGTTCGATTCCTACACAGGACAAAAGATTGTGTGACCCACATAATTGTTTTGAGAATGGGTGTAATTTGTGTTCGTTTATTGTATGTTTGTAAAGTCCCCCACGAAACAGAGCTTGTTCTCTAGTGCGGGGGTTGTAGTTTAAAACAGAAAATAAAAAAAATTGGTTGTCTGTGTCGTCGGTTTACTGACGATAGTTGAACGTGACAACGTCACGACAGAATGGCCGATTTTGCCTCTGTCGCTCGTTCCGTGCTCTCTCTTGCACAATGGAACGCCTCAGAGCGAGGTAACGCCGCATACGTCATCTTTTTTCGTGCGTGCAGCCGGCTCCATCGAATTTAAGACGTTTTCACGTCAAAAACAATTAAATGCATAAAAATCATGGTGTTTTAATTATAATCGTTTATTGCTTCATTTTTTTTACAAAGTTCACATTGTACATTGGACCCCACACTAGGAGTCCCTGTGCTGTGGGGACAAGTCTCTTTCGATACATGACACAATTTAAGGATTTAGATTTAGGAAATAAATTATTAAATTACTTGCATCTACTATAACAAAGCATTGTGTTTGTGTGGTAGTGTGTGGTAGTGTGTGGTGTACGTGGATGTGTTTGTTGATGTGTGTAGTATGTTTGTGTGGGTGTGTAGTTGTGGGCGTTGAGAAGTGGGTGTATGAGTGTGTAAGAGGTTTGTGAGAGCATGGTGTTACCTGTTCGAGCTCGGGCTCGTCCTGCGGCTGCGCGCCGAACAGCACGCCGCGCCCGCTGCCGCCGCACGCGCCGCGCAGCACCGCCGAGCGCGCCGAGCTGCGCAGGAACTGCGTCAGTACTACTATCAGCACCTGGACAGAAACAACATACCTTCTTAGTAACTAGGTTGTCCTGCCTGTCGATCTAGAGCTGGATTACGAGCGGCGATTTATTACACCACACGTGACAACATCAATTCCAACTTTTTATATGGTCTAAGCCTCTAGACAAGTGGCATAAGCGATAGTCGAATCGAAAAGTCAAAAGAGAAAATGTATGGGATTTGACGTAAGTTTACGACAATAAATCGTAGAGTCACGTCAAATTCCATACATTTAATTTTTTGACTTCATGCCTATGCCACTTGTCTAGAGGCTCTGGAATAGCATATAGGCTACTTTTTATCACGATAACTATCCCTAATATTACAAGCGTCCATGCCATCAGGCGTGTTGTATGTTTATTGTCTCCTAAATAATATAAAAGATGCAGCACTGCCTGCAGGGCAAAAGCTTCGTTCTAAACAGTTTCTTCAGGCGTATGACTTATGTTTAAGTGAGTTAAGTAAGAAATACGTACGGTCGGCAACGGAGTTAGCTGTACAGGGCCGCTATATGAAGATTAGCTTTTTAGGAAAACTTATGTATATATTTGCGGGAAATATATTTTTATCTGTGGGTTTACTCTAATTGTACACTGTTACCAAATTCCACAGAAATATATACAATGGTTATCTTAAAAAAATATCTTTATTTATCGGCTCTGTACAGCTCTCTCCGTTGCCGACCGTACGTATTTGCTATTAAACTTACGCAAACATACTTAAGTCCTATACCTGCAGAAACTGGTCATAAAAAAGAAGCTTTTGCCTTGCAGCCAGTGCTGCATATTTAGTACTATTTACCTGAAATAAAAAGACCAGCATATTGAAGCACTGCAGCGCGAGCAGCGCGCGCGTGAGCGGCGCCCGCACCGCCTCCACGCAGCCGCGCGTGTGCAGCGACGCCGACAGCAGCGGGGAGCTCTCCGACCACACCTCGCGCCACTCCGACTGTACACCACATCTATTGTTTAACTAAAGTAGGCCAGCATACAAGCAAACATGCCCCCCATGGCTGGGAAAGGACCTCCACCTTACAGAAGACCACAGCCGTGCGTGTGTAGGTACAGATCTCCAGTTTTTGTTTAGGGATACGTTTTTAGGGCAACGTTTTCCTAACCTGAGTTTATCACAAAACCCTATAGTACCTACCTAACTGATGTTTGCATCGGTACCAACCGGGTCCAAGTTATTGCAAAAGCTATGGTAACTAAGTACCTAACTACTTACCATCAGAAAGCCTTAAATAATAGTACCTATACTTGATTTAAAGTAAAACTCATTTATTAATTTAGACAAATACATGATACTTAAAAACGTCATAAAAACAAATGCCACCATACTTTTTTCCGACGGCCAAACCATATTAGTGTTACAAAAAGGGACGGAAACCAATATACCATACAAAATTAAATTAAAAAAAATTAAGTAATAAGGAAACAAGAAACAATGAAGAAAAAAAAACGAATGAATTTAGTTTTCCACTGTATGGCAATGAGGGCATCCTTTCCTTTTGTATGCATAAGATAGAAACATGTAAAGATCACATTGCGATCTTAGTAAAAACTATATCTTTATTATTAAAAAATAAATCATGCCAAGATTGATCAGCCTAATTTTTGCAATCTAAGTACCTAGCACAAAATATCAAATGTAACAAGGTCACATAGTAAATATGTAAAGTTGACTTGTCACCTGTTGTAAAGGATCATGGTAGCAGGGCGCCAGCACTCGCGGTGTGCAGCACGAATACGGCGAGACCGGAGGCAGCACCTTACCGTCTGCTCCTGCTAATCTACAACATCATCAATATAAAAAATTAAAGTCACCTTCCTCGCTTTTCATTTTTTTTTTAATTAAAGTCATTCCTACGGATTGCCCCACTAAGCGCTTGCCACGAACTGGTTATTGAAGATCGAAATGCATGTCGCATAAAAAATATAGTATAATATTATACTCTTTATGATTCGACTAAGTAACTCGTAAGCTAGTTTTAGTACTATTTCGTATTGTGAACGTCACTATGTAAAGAATCACCAAGGTAATCCTTACTAATATTATAAAAGTTGTTGCCCGCGGCTCCGCCCGCGTGGATGTCGATTATCGCTGTAAAAAGTAGCCTATATGTTATTCCAGACCATAATCTATCTCTGTGCCATATTTCATCCAGATCCGTTCAGTAGTTTTTGCGTGAAAGAGTAACAAACATCCATTCTCACAAACTTTCGCATTGATTAAATATTAGTAGGATGTGAAAGTTTGTTTGTTACTCTTTCACGCAAAAACTACTGAACGGATCTGGATGAAATTTGGCACAGAGATGGATTATAGTCTGGAATAGCATATAGGCTACTTTTTATCACTATAACCTACATCTACGCGAGCGGAGCCGCGGGCAACAGCTAGTATTGAATAAAGTGGAACTCACTTCATCACCAGCTCGGAGCTCTCGTTGAGAAAGTCCATGTTTATCCAGGGTATTTCGTGCCAGTCTGTCGGAGTGTCCGCACCGCAACAACTTAACTCCACCTGATTTTAAATAAATTCAATACTAATATTATAAATGTGAAAGTTTGTAAGAATGGATGGATGGATGGATGTTTGTTACTCTTTCACGTAAAAACTACTGAACGGATCTGGATGAAATTTGGCACACAGATAGATTATGGTCTGGAATAACACATAGGCTTTTTGCAGCGATAACCGACATACACGCGGGCGGAGCCGCGGGCAACAGCTAGTACAATGTAAATATGAGATGCCCATAGCCAGGCGCACTCGCTGTTCGGTAAATGGTCAGCGGGTAAAGCTACTAAGGGCGCGGTAACCCTATAGATAGATGTTCGCATAGTAGTATCTCATCTAAACGTCTCCGTGCTTCGAAAGGCACGTTAAAAGTCGGTCCTGGCTGTTAACAGTCGTAAGATCACGACAGAGTCCTAAATATAGGCGATCTAAATAACTCTGTCACCAGGTTGACCAATAACCAAACGAGAAGAAGATTACAAAATGTATTTTTCTTTATTAAGCGCGTGTTCTTTAACTTAACGTGGTATCATCTGCCTTTTAATTACGTGAACGGCAATTCAGATTGGATGTCCGTCGGCATGATAGGTATCTATATAACTACTTGTACCTATACAGGGCGTCCCACGGTTAGGCCACATAAAAGGAAAGTACCTTGAATATTATAGATGGAACATTTTACTGAAAGAAGACATTTACATTTATTAGTAATAGGTACTTATGATAATGTCTATGATAATGTCAGTTGTATGTCCTTACGGCAATGTCAGCTTTTCATTTTTCTGAACAAAATTTTACATAATGCTACTAATATTATAAACGTGAAAGTTTGTAAGTATGGATGGATGTTTGTTACTCTTTCACGTAAAAACTACTGAACGGATCTGGATGAAATTTGGCACAGAGATAGGTTATGGTCTCAGACTAATAGAATTAGTCTGAGGTTATGGTCTTTATAGCGATAACCGACATCCACGCGGCGGGCGAAGCCGCGGGCAACAGCTAGTATATGATAAAATCCATGGTTCTTCTTTTTTATTTCTGACACTATGTTATTTGGCAAAAAAATAATCCTTATGATGAAGCCTTTCGATCGGTATGATAAAGCTACAGGGTAATAATTTTTCTCGTGTAACGGGTTCGATTCCCGATTATTTCAATATCTATGAATGCAGTTTAAATTGCTTTTTAAATTCAAATAATGTCTTCTTTCAGTAAAATGTTCCAACTACAATATTCAAGGTACTTTCCTTCCATGTGGCATAGCCGTGGGACGCCGTGTATATTCAGTTACAACCTATACTTTACCTGCATCGTATCCATAAGCGCCTTCCACGTCGGTTCTGTTAAGTATTGTGATATTCCTACACGTAATGATGACGACAATTCCTTCATGAGTGCCTGCAAACAAATAAATTCTATGAACGTACGAATCCTATATCACATGGGTTTCAACTTTCCACAAACAATGAAATCAAGGATACGAAATAGATACCGGACACCCAGACATGCTGCATTGAATTTGTATTTTAAATAGTCTCAACAAAAAAATTAAGTGCCGCGAATGGATACCTAATGATAATTAATAATAATAAAACGTTTATTTGTCACCATAGTACAATACAGGTAGGTACACATAAATAGTATCACAACAATATATACTATGGTGGGTTGATACCTGAACTAGGATAGTTCCTGTGTCTCAGGTTATCAACCCTCCACTCCTTTAAAATGGTCCTACTTATGTCTAATTTAAGTGTACATTGAAAATTACGTTTTTTAAGATTACTTTTTTATTTAGTAGGTAGTTTTCGATTATATCGACGCGCCGAACAAAATCGACCACAGCAGCCAGTGAGTGGTGCGTGGTACAAGTTATAAGATATTATGATAATTACAGCAGAATTAATGGCGTGGTAGTCACGACCACTTAGCCATTTAAAAAGTATATAGTAACTTTTAAATCACAGTTAATATTTAAATGTATACCTTCAATGTCCCCCTACAGGCAGCGTAAACCAACATCCCATTAGCAGCGACGAGGCTCCCAGTAACCATCCACACGCTGCTCACCAAGGCGGCACGGGACCAGTGTGGGCACTTGAGCAGCAAACTGATCAGACGTAGACCGCCAGTGTAGTGAAGCTTCATGCCATACGCTTGGAACAATATCAAGCCGTAGAGCAACAGCACTGTCACCTAGAATCAAATTAATAACCAAGGGGACATTATCAATGAAAAAAATCTTTCTTAAAACCGACACTCGCAATAGGTGGCGTGACACTTAGAGAGGCCTATGTCCAGCAGTGGACTGTGATAGGCTGAGGAGGATTATGAATGGAAAGTCATCCCAGAAAACCGTAAAATCTAAAAGTAGGTAGAGAGGTACTTCCATCTCATCTATAAGACGTTCACTGCTGGACATAGGTCTCCCCCAAGGATTTCCAGATACTTAAACAGATAAAACCCTCATGATTTTAGCATTTTTTTTATTTACGTCTTTAAAATGATTAGATACTTACTACCAAACCTTACACAAAGGTTTCTAGACTACTTTAAAATTAAACATAACTCTATAAAATATACATAAGTATAACATTTAAATTTTTAACAATCTAATATACCTAAATCAAAGAAATAATTTGATAATCAACCAGGTAGTTTAGTGACCTACGTATTTATTCCTTTGCTTTGATTAGCTAAGTACATATATAACAAGGCTCACTTTATGTATATGTTTCAATAGCATCATGACTCGTAGCGAAGTATTGTAGCAGAAGATAACCATGCACAGAGAGACGACGAGCTGAGCGATCAGAAGCGCGCGCAGAACTCCCGCTAGACGTGCGCGCCCGTCGCTAGTGAACGTGAACACGGCCCACGCCATCCAACATTGTGTTGCAACATGCTAGAAACAAACAATCCATCTATCAGCCTGTTTCAATCCACTGATGGACTTAGGCCCTTTTCTATACTAAGTACTTGTGTGGCAAACAAGCATACGGCCCGCCTGATGTTAAGCAGTTACCGTAGCCTATGGTCGGTAAAAGTGCCAACCCATTTTTTAACACCAGGGCTTTATGATGGGAGTATCCCTCGGATAGGAATACGTTTCTTTCGAAAACGCATCCCTAAATGAGCGCTGGAGACCTGTGTAGTAACTCTTTAGTAATCTGTGCCTGTACTTATACCAGGCCTCCGTCACTCCATGTACTTGCGCGCTATAATTACCTACGGCTCGTCGTACCCCCGACGGATCAAATTCAATGCGGTTTTCGCAAGCGAAGCGCACGCACGTTGTTCAATTTTAATCGTTCTATTATTTTTTTCTACACTAAAAATTAATATCCGAGAATTTAGAAAGGGTAAGAAATTTATATAAAAATAAAACTCGTAACTTTTAAAGATTTTTTTATTTTACCTACATACTGACGTTTATAATTACGTTTTAGATGTATTGCACAGTCAACAATTTTAAACTACCACCTATAGTCAGAACATATTCACAGTTCTCAATAAAATAGGCACAAATAGTTATTTATGTTAATTTAATTTTATCAAAGAGGCAGCCCCGCGATTGCTGTGGAATCGCGCAGTGCGAAGCAATCACAACTGTACGCTTGAACATTTAGGCACATTTTAGCATGCATCGGTTGCTGACGCGACAGAGTAGGCTATTATAGCACTAGGTATTGGTAATTTTCTACTGAGTGAAGTATCTGTTACGTAGTAACTATTTAGTAATCTGTGCTTATACGCAGGAACACTACACCACTGTGTGAAGTTATTTGGCTGTGGTCTTCTGTAAGGCGGAGGTCCATCCCCAGTCGGGCTTGCTCGCTAGTATGGTGCCCTACCTCTCTTATTAGGCCTATTCTAATTTGCGCCACAACACCCACTCCTCCGCTTTCTACATCCAGTATATCGCACAGATAGTCTCTGCATACCCCAATGGAAGACAGGCGTGATGATGTAGAATATATTAGTTTTATCATAAATGATTTTATTACTTTGAGTTGTAATAACAATCCTAAGCAGAGAAGTCTTAAGTGAATAGAAAAGTATAACAAATCCTATCGTGGGTTTATTTTTTGTGCGATGTATTCAGAATTATAGTTGGAGCACCTAACGTGACCTAACGCTGCGATACAGATATACAAGACCTCTTGAAGTCACGGAGTTTCCCCCATAAACACACAGGATTGTCTGTACTATTAAGTATTCTGTGGTATTGTTCAAGAAAAATATGGCAGCGGTGGGCGCTACAGTACGTGTATATATCCGAGCCACCTTCTTAAAAAAGTAAATATGCAGTACCTTTTTTATTTTGTAGAAGATGTAATGTTATTAAACGTCATTGATATTCACGAGTACATATACACAATCTTAATTTTACTCTGTACATACCTACTACTTATATTTAGCAAAAGTGTAAATAACAGATAAAATTAACAGGGCGTAGATTAGGGGTATGGTACATAATTTCAAATTTGTTACCTTACCTTCCTTACCTTTTCTTTGACTGAAATACACGGATCCTTGTCTTGGGGCAAGGTAACTACATAATATATAATAATATACTTAATACAACGTAAGCGTCGTCGCCAGTAATACCTTGGCCAGACTCTTCCCTCATTGCTATGCGCTTACTTTTTATTTTGTTCAGTAACCGAGCATACGGCCCGCCTGATGTTAAGCAGTATCCGTAGCCTATAGACGCTTGCATTACCAGAGGTATCACTTGCGTGTTGCCAACCCATTTTTTTTACACCAGGGCTTTAATTAACCCTGGGATAGGAATACGTTTGTTTCAAAACGCATTCCTAAATGAGCGCTGGAGACCTGTACTCACACACAGGAACACAACTACACCGCTGTGTGTAGTCATTTGGCTGTGGTCTTCTGTAAGGTGGAGGTCCTTCCCCAGTTGGGCTTGCTCGCCAGTATGGTGCCCTACCTCTCTTAAATAGTAGTTAAATAGTAGTGGATGAAATCATAATACTTAATAACATCTCAGTGGCATGAGTCATTCGTCAACTCGCTGAATACCTATCTCGTAGACTTTGGCGAGATGGCACATTTCAATTTAAATTATTATTCGCCGAGATAGGTATTCAGCGAGTTGACGAATGAATCAGTGGCGTAACTATACCGTTTGAGACTCGTGGCAATATTGTAATAATAAATATTAGGATACTTCTATACTCACGGCCACTCTCGGACCGGAAGCGTTACAGGCCAGGGACCCATGGCATTTTTTGTCATATACTAACCAGGCGAGATCATGATCCTACCCGCAATGAAAAACATTCTACTTGCTTTGTCAATTTAGTCACGATTTTTTGGCGATGACAGGATACACAAATCAATGAGTGAGCCTGAATAAAGGCTAACAGAGAATGAATCACAGTAGCATACCACATCGCTGGTAGAAAAGCACCCTTATAATTTTATAAGACTTGCACGGGTTTAAAGGTAGTCTAGGATATAGTTCTATTGACTGGCCTGTTGGTCTAGTGGTTAGTGACGCTGACTGCTACGCCGGAGGTCGTTCGATTCCCACCCAGGACAAATCTTTGTGTGATGAGCACGAATGTTTGTTCTGTGTCTGGGTGTAATTTATCTATAATAATATGTAGGTATGTATTTAGAAATATATAAGTATGTTTATCAGTTTTCTGGTTACCATTGTACAGGCTCTGCCTAGTTTGGGATCAGATAACGATGTGTGAGTTGTCCCGCAAATATTATTATTATTATTATATTATATACCAACCTATTATATTGCTTAGGTTTTAAACAATTCGGTGACACAACAGTCGTATATTATGCGAAACGGCACACAATCTTCGATGATTTTGCTGCATCGATTTTATACTACGAAATTTAACATTTTCTACACACACTTATTTACTGGCATAACATCAACACAATATTTCTTAAATTTTACATAACTGTCAATAACATTATTATGATTTACCTGTTATTCGTAATATATCAGTAAAAATGCCGGTAACATGTCAACAAAACAACACAAAACTAATAAAACGTGTAGCTAGCAGCCACTATGACAAAACTAATGGGCTTTGACGTATTTTGTGTCAATCATTATCGAACTACGAAGGTTATAAAAAGTAGGCTGATTGATAAATTATCATTACAGCCAAAAGACGTCCACTCCAAGAAGGCACCATAGTAGCGAGCAAGCCCGACTGGCGAAGCACCTTACAGGAGACCACAGCTAAATAACTCCACACAGCGTTGTAGTTGTGTTCCTGTGTGTGAGTACAGGTCTCCAGCGCTCATTTAGGGATTTGTTTTGAAAGAAACGTTTTCCTATCCCAGCGATGTTTCATCGTAATGCCCTGGTGTTAAAAACTGGGTCGGTAACACGCAAGTGATATCTCTGGTACTCCAAGCGTCTATAGGCTACATTAACTGCTTAACATCAGGCGGGCCGTATGCTGGTTTGTCATCCAAGTAGTATAAAACTCTGCTGGACAAAGATAGATAGAAAACATCACAACATGTACACCATGTTTTTTTTTCTCTTTTTTAAAATGACAACTCCCGCACTAGAGAACAAGCTCTGTGTCGCGGGGGACTTTACAAACATACAATTAACGGACACAAATTACACCCAGACTCAGAACAATTCTTTATGGTTCACACAAAGTTTTGTCCTGTGTGGGAATCGAACCCACAACCTCGTGCACAGCAGGCGTATACTGCGGCCACTGGACCGCCGAGGCAGTCAAATTACATTTATGATACAGATATTATTGACCTTTCCCAAGGATTTTCACAGCATTCGGTCTTGAGCTGCCCTTGTCCTTTATATCAGGGTTTCGGTCTACCTTGTTGGAGGATGCCCTTTCTATTTGGGCAACCATTATTGAAATAAATCTAAACCCTATGACCATAGTGTTATACTGTGATTCTCACCAATCGTGTTGGAGTGCCTTTCCATCAAATTATGAGAGTAATGTAACAACGGGAGTGAAGAGTGCACCTGTGCTTGCGAACTGTGGACGTCTTTTGCCTTAGGTCATGAAAATTTATTCATTTTAGAACCTCCGCCGCACTGTACGATTTCAGAGGAATTTCCTCCCACGTACGATTAGGTTGTTGAGCTCCCTGCCGAGGTTTTACCTAGAGCTTATAGCATGCGGTTCTTCAAGAAAGGAGTTATAAGGTTTCTAAAGGGTCGGCAACGCGCGAGTGATACCCCTTGTGTTGCAAGCGTCCATAGGCTACGGTAACGTGTTTGCCTCCTTGGTAGTATAAAAAAAATAGGATGGAATACAAACGGTCACTGACCTCCAATAATTCTCGGTTGATGGTAATTATTTTATTTTAGCCCCGAGAGTAAATATGTTGCTGGCTTTTGGTCCACAAGGAAATATTCCAAATTCTATAAATTTCTCCTAAACACCGACTTCGTCCAACCAACTAGAACCAACTAGAGGCACGTCCCTGCTTAGCACGGGTGGACATTTATTTAGTTTTAGTATTTTTTTTCAATAAAAATTTATTGAAAAAAATTTACGTATAGCTATACTCGTAACCCTACATATAATTATATCTAGCCTATGTTACCCGATGATAATGTAGCTTTCTAATGGTGAAAGTAATTTTAAATCGGTTCAGTAGTTTTTCAGTTATATCGTATACTTAGTTAAATCGTAACAACCGAACAAAAAAACAAATTTTAGACAACAGCAATGTGAAGGTACCTAATATTATTATCTATTGATTACCATAGAAACCCACACAGAAATTTAATGCGCCGATAATGCCGGGGGTATAAGCTTCTTGCTTCTATGCCACACAATCTTGTGCCCTCTATAAATTTATTCAAGCAGTTGCTAAGCAATGATAGATCAATATTAAATTTTACATTGAAACGTTTTGTATCGACTTACATTTTACACCTCCGTAGATATTCCCTCGCTGGCTGTTTACAATTTAAAAATAAAAAATAAATTATTTCGGCGGGAAAATTCCATAACATTCAATTGTTTTCCTCGGAAAACATTGATGTCAATAATTTGAAAAATTATTATATTTTTCATTAAATTATTATTTCATAATATTTTAATTAAATTAGGTACTGATTGTATTAATTATATTAGTGTAATTGAGTGATAACTGCCAATATGGCGGACGGCGGCGCGAAGAGAGTCAAAGTTGCTTGGAGTGATGACCTGAGTCATAATTCAGAAGAAGAGAGAGGTAAATGTTTTACATTCATTCGTTCTTTGTGGTACTTTTATGTTATTTAGTTCACTGTTAAATATACGAAAATAGACTTTAGAAACAACACCACATAGGTAATGGTTGTTAGGTAGGTACTTACCTAATTCTTACATACATACGTAGATAGGCACTTATAAAAATAGGCGAAGATACCCTTACTTATAATTTAAAAATACAAAGACAATTATTGTTTTTTTTTTATTTAAACTTTTTACTTAAAAAAATACTAGGTAGATAAGTAATTAGTAATTATTATGTCCTCCTAACCGAATCTCGGTCACGGCGGCTAATCTCAATGGAGACTAGCCATCTGCGCGGGAGATATTATAGTGCACAAGTGTGTGCGCTAACAGAAGTGCACTCTTTATTCACTTAGGTACTCTCATAGTCAATGGGACGGCATTCCGACATGACCGGAGAGAGATCAGGCGTAGGACCAACGGCTTTACGTGCTTTCTGAGGCACGGGAGTGTAGATAAGTAGGCAGGTATCTAGGAAATAGTTTGGAGAGAGAGCACGCCTACTTTAGTCTACAAAAATTGTTACATAGAGGCAAATAGTCGATGTGTGTAACCGCTCTTAAGTAGGTATCTACACTCCATAGTCAATGTTACAAGTACCCAACAAAAAAATTAACCGATTTCGGGATAGGCAATCGTCAATAAATATTTTGATAATACTAAATGGGGTGGCAACCAATCATACGGCCCGCCTGATGTTAAGCAGTTACCGTAACCTTTGAACACTTGCAATACCAAGTAAGTATCACTTGCGTTACCGCCCCATTTTCTTTGCACCACGGCTTTCAGATGTAGTCCCTGTGGCAATAGAAAAGGCATCCCTAAATGAGCGCTGGACACATAACTACGCCTCTGTGTGTAGTTGCTGTCCTCTGTAAGGTCCTTCCCCAGTCAAGTTTGCTCGCTAGTATAGTACCCAACCTTTTACATTATTGATTATTTTTTCAGAAAGGGAACGCATAGCCCAGCTAGAAAGAGAGCTAGCTGAGACACCAGTTAAACCAGTCTACGACCCAGAGGACCTGGAGAAGTTGATAGGGTTCATCATGAAAATGACAACTCTTTACGATTTGCGTGACGAGGACTGGACTGAAGAAGCGAAGTTGGGGATAGAGGAATGGATTTTAGAACCTCGGAGCCTTCTGCTCTCTGTTTTCTTCCGTGGCGAAAAACTCAAAGCCATATCTGATATTCCCACTTTTCCCGTATATGACTTGACTTACTTCTTAAGACCGCCAGATCATGTGTTTACTGTTGATACTTTCCATGATATAGTAGTATTCGGGACGTTCGTAGACTCGATAGAAGAAAATATGTTACAAGTATTGGAGCATGTTTATGCTCCATATTTCTTTGCTGTTAATACGTGGCCTGACAGTAAGTATTTCTTGCTTTTTCTTTTTTTTATTCTTTATTGTACAGACATAAAATCTAATATATAAAATTCTCAGTGTTCAACTTTGAACTCCTCTGAAACGGCTCCACCGATTTACGTGTAATTTTGTGTGCATGTTGGGTAGGTCTGAGAAACGGACATCATCTATTTTTCATCCCCCTAAACGCTAAGGGTAGTCCAACAATTTATGTTTTATGATACAGCATTAAAAAATACATACAAACCTACATTTTCAACCTTCTACAATCAATCCCTATTTTTATTTTAGTAGCAAAACAACATTTGCTGAGCCAGCTAGTATCAGTATAATAAACTATACACTTTAGGTAATATGTAACATAAATAATACATACCAATAGAGTTCTTAAATTTAATTTTTCATTAGATTCTTCACACAGTCGAGTATTATTTATTATTGACTCTCATTAAGGTGCCAGTGGGCCTCTATTACTAAGCCTCCGCTGTCCGTTCGCATGTTAGCGGGCTGTATCTCATGAACCATAACTAATAGATAAACCGTTGAAATTTTCACGATGTGTGCATTTATATTGCTGCTACAACCACAAAAATAAGATTATCTACGGTATATATGATACGGAACCTTTCGTGTGCGAGACAGACTCTAAAATAACCGATTTTTATTATAACTTATTTGCTTGCATTAAAATCTAGGTCAGTATTTTTTTTTGGAAATATTGGACTCTAGGCGACTCTGGCGATTTATAAGAGTAGCCAGAGTTTCTTGCCACTTCTTCTCGAGGGTTCCTTATCAGCGAATTGGCTATTGCAAAAAATATGCCAACTTTTTCTTTATTTTGATGTTTATAAGTATCATGCTTTATTATATAAGTATTATTGTCCATGTGGTGACGGATTAAGAATATAAATATCACCATCCCGGTCTATCCCGAGGGCGTCGTAAGAGTCGACTAAGGGAGTCAGGCAGACAATATCCACTGCAAGATAGGGAAAACTCGAAACAAAACCTTATACCAACACGTCTGGCCAGCGTGGTATAGTAGGCTAATATCCCTCCAAATATATTGAGGAGACCCGTGCCCAGCAGTCGGACATTTATGGGTTGAGACGATGAAGTATCATGCATTAATTAATCAAAATTTATTAAGTTGCTTTTATATAACTAAAGTATGTTTTCAGGTGTCAAAAGTGAGTTCTGCACCCACGTCCATACTTTCCTTGCCAAGTTAACTGACATGTACTACAAGATGCTTGGTTTGACCGTCCTCTACATACCTCAGGAAGGCCAAAAACTATCCTTTGAGAAAGCCAGCGCTGACAGAGAACTGGTAAAGAGGCTTGAAGGAGTAGTGGTCTACTGGACGCATCAGATAAAATCATGTTTGGAGGATACTGCTTTTGTAGCTTCACGTAATGAATTGCTGTGTCCCAGTGATGAAATTGATTTCTGGATTTATAGACGTAAGTACTTACTTACCTACGTATACTTTTGAATGATTGAGCAAAGATGTCCGAGAGAAATCTTCTAGAACAATCCGGCGTTGGTATGTTTGTATGTATGGATGTTTGCTTAACAATAACTCTAGTATTGTTCGTAGGAACGTCGAGAAATTTGGTAGAAAATAGGATTTTTTTAAGTTTAAGTTTTTTTTATACTACTTGGGTGGCTAACAAGCATACAGCCCGCCTGATGTTAAGCAGTTGCCGTAGCATATAGACGCATATAGACCCTTTTTTTACACCAGGGCTTATCCCTAGGATAGAAAAACGTTTTTTTTTTCAAAACTCATCGCTCAATGAGCGCTGGAGACCTGTACTTACACACAGAAACACAACTTCACTGCTGTGTGTAGTTATTTGGCTGTGGTCTTCTGTAAGGTGAAGGTCCTTCTCCAGTCATTCTTGCTCGCTAGTTTGGTGCCCTATATCCCTTATTTTAATTTTCAGATGAAAACCTAAGTGCTTTATTGCATCAAGTCAAAAATCCTCAAGTAAAACACATAACTAAAGTGTTAGTGACCACACACTCGACATTCATCCATCAGTTCCAATCATTATGTGACGAGGTTTCGCAGAAGATTGCTGAAGCTACTTCAAACATTGAATACTTGCAAGTAATTAAGCACCCATGTGCTGTATTGGAATGCGTGGTGGATCCTGATGAGATTTCTAAACATGTCCCTCAAATTATGAACCTATACAGATTCATTTGGCTAGAATCTCCTTACTACAACTCTGAAGTGAGAATCACTAATTTATTCAAAGCTTTGAGCAACCAAATCATTATTTTGTGTCGTAATTATATTAAATTGGATGATTTATTTGATGGTGCGACTAAAAAAGCTATAGTTGAGTTCTCAAAGTGTATCGAATGTTGTAAGAAATACAAGGAGATATACGATGTGATGGCTGAAGCACATAATGATGTTAACCCTGGTTCTTGGGAGTTGGATACAGGGTCCATATTTAACTATATAGACTCGTTTATTCAAAGGTGCTTCGACATGCTTGATGTTTGTAACTGTATGATTATATTTGGAAGGTGAGTTTTATCAAAATCATTAATTTGTATAGGTTAAACTGATTATATCAACAGGTAGAAGAATTATGCAAAATTTGATGCAATATTCACTGGAGACACATGCAAGAAAAACCTGGTTATGGATATACCTTCTTTAGCATTTTTTATTTTAAAAAGACAACCGCGGGCATTCTGCGGGATTTGTTTTTTTTTGTCTAGGGAACAAGCTCTGTGTTGCGGAGGACTTTAGGAACTTACAATAAACGGACACAAAGTACACCTAGACTCTACACAATAGAATAATGATTCAACAATTTTTTGTCTCGTGTGGGGATAGAACCCAAAATGGTAAATGGGAAGGTAACAACTGAAAACTGAACCAACCCATCAAAATTAAAGTCAAGGAAAGGCATAGAAGAAGTTAAAGTATGCCTACTTAAAAAACATCTTGGTACATACCTACATAGTTATAACTGATAGGCATTTCTTAAAATAAACGACGTAGTTTCTGTATATTCATCATTTTTGTCTGCAAGGATTGACGAGCTCGAAGTTATAAACAAGCCAATGTTCGCCGGTGCTCGGGGAGACGCTTTTGAGGCTAAGTGTGACAATATACAGCATATGTTCTTCGAAGCGTTGCTTGATATAAGGGCAGTAGGTCATACCATACTAGATGTGCAGGCTCCGAGCTGGTATGATGATATACTGCAATTCAGAACCGTGATCAAGGATATTGAGGTTAGTTCTTGGTTTGATTTTCACTTGCTCGTACTCTTGGATCCGCTCTTGCAGCCAGAGCACTTCCACCATTTATGATCTTTTGTGCATAGCCCTTTCGTGTTATTCATCCTGCATTAATCATTCATCTTGATCTCCAAAAAAAATATGCGCCTGAAGTCTTCTGGTTCGGGTTGCGCCTGACAAGAGGCTTATTCTTCTTGCAGCTAATGCCACGTATATAAGTACTAACTACTAGTTCTGGTACATGGTGCACGGGACTGGCCAAATGGAGATCCAAAACTATTTTTTTCTCATATTTGGACGGTCCTGCCTTGTACAGTATATCGCAGCCTGTACTTATTATTACCTAGACTTCAAACTACCTTACCAATATCATCATGATAATCAGTTTCAAGAGTATGTGAGAGATCATAAATGCATTGTCAATAATATTGTCCATTACTTGACCAATATTTGTTATATGTTTGATTTGTAGATAATAATAGAGAATCTAGTAGAGACTGTGTTTGAGGGTGTAAACAACGTGGAGGAAGCTGTGGTGGCTCTCTATTCTCTCTATAATTACTCTAAGCGGAACAATCTGAAACGCATCTTCAAAAGGAAGACCACGGAGGTAAGCAGCATTTAATAATTACCTATTTGAAAAAATATTGACTCACTAGTTGTAAAACAATCTTGAATTTGAAGAAGGTTACCTAGGTCTTTTGAACAGACAACTCCCGCACTTAGGTACAAGCTTTGTGTCGCGACTTTTACAAACATACGATTCACGGACACAAATTACATTCGAACCCGGAACGAATATTTATGGATCTAAAGTCAAGTTTTGTATCATATGGGAATCAAACGACTTAGCAGTCAGGGTCACTCATCACTAGACCAACAGGCCAGTCAATATCAGGTATTGTTATAGGTATGGGCTATGTTCAGTGAGGAGGTACATGAAGCTAAGAAGGATATGGTGGAGACTCGCGGCGAATTCCCCGCAGACATGCCATCCTACGCAGGGAAGGCCACCGTGCTCAAGATGAGGAAGAATCGTCTCGCGTACTTGAAGAAGGTTCGGAATACTTCTCACTAAGTATTTTTCTAATTTTCGCTCCAGAGAATAATAGTAGGTATTTTACAGCGACAACGGCCAGTCTCGCTAACTACACAGGACATAGGTATTGCAAACGTTGTGTGCACAGACTCAGGTGCAATCTCATAGTCCGATAAAATAGTAATCTGACAGGACAACCAACACTTAAGTAATAAATTATTTTAAGAGAGGCAGGACACCAAACAAGAGAGCAAGCCTGACTAGGGAAGGACCTTACAGAAGACCACAGCCAAATAACTACACACAGCAGTTGTGTTCCTGTGTGTAAGTACAGGTTTCCAGCGCTAATATAAGAATGCGTTTTTAACTAGACATTCTTCTATCCCAAGGATGCTACATCTTAAAAGCCTGGTGTAAAAAATTGGATCGGCAACACGCAAATGATACCTCTGGTATTGTAAGCGTCCATAGGCTACGGTAACTGCCTACCATCAAGAAAGGCAACGACACTACAGTATTAGGCACGAAACAATTTTCGTTGTTAGTACCTTGATTGTAATGTGGCTGCCATTTCCAGATAATGACAGAGGCGTCCGTGTGGCTCCTGCCGTGCAGTAACTCTGAGGACGTGATAATGCACGTGAACAGGCTCATGGGGGCTATAGATGTTGCTATTAGGGAGCTCTTGTTATCCTGGACGGTACGTATCTATTAACGTCATTTTTATTTCACGTACACACGTATATATATTATTACTAGCTGTTGCCCGCGGCTCCACCCGCGTGGATGTCGGTTATCGTTGCAAAAAGCAGCGTAGCCTATGTGTTATTCCAGACCATAATCTATCTGTGTGCCAAATTTCATCCAGATCCGTTCAGTAGTTTTTACGTGACAACAAACATCCATCCATCCATTCTTACAAACTTTCACATTTATAATATTAGTAAGGATGAGTATTATCATCGTATGTAGAGTATCGAACAAACCATAATACAAAAAATAAACTTTACTACAAAAAATACATAAATGCGAAATTTTGGATGGATGTATTTGACGTTTGTAACTCAAACCCCGGAGCTGGACGATCGAGGTGGATGGGACCTACCCAACTCGGCATCGAATCCCGGATATGCTCAAATAGCTTTTTATCGCAGAAAAAAACCCTGTTTTTACATAAATGCTGGTACTCAAGTCGTAGGTGGAGGAGGTATTTACCTAAGATAATGAAATCATACAATTTTTACATATCGACTCTATGGAACGTAAGAACACCATATACATATAGGGATAAAATTTCTATAATGAGTAGCATTTTATAGAAATTTCATTCCTAGCAATAAATCCTTTAAATTAAAAATTGTTTCAACAGTACAATTTGGATGAGAAATGCGGTGCAGGGCTCAACAGAACCCTGATGAGAAGAAGTGTTGATAACCCTGGACTATTGGAGTGTAATATCGATGGGTGAGTTGGTAGTAATAACTTCAGGTAGGTAGGTACCAATACTTCAACATCGCCACCATTTACGGAGGTCCAGCAAAATACCAGCCTGAGTCAGCTTTACTGATAGCCTGACACAATGTTGACATATATTTATGTATATCCACTATATGCACAAATTGAGACTTACATTTTTGAGCCGTTTGGTGTCGAAACTCTAGGACCATGCAGTTCAAATTGTATCGTGGGATATCAAAACGTTTAGTCGAGTCATTTCACGATCCTAAGGCTGGCCTTTACTTATATCAACGTATACTACTATCCAGCGTTGCAATGTGGCCAGTTTTTTTGGCACCTTTCCTCAGAACTGCGACCTCTGTCAGACATTTTATTTATACTTAGGTAAATAAATACCTTTAAATAGAATATGATTGTTTGTAAGTAGTTAAGGTTAAGTTACTTTTATTTTAATAACTACTTAATAAACATTTATACATAATTTAATGTTTAATTTTTAGGAGTATTCTGGATCTCTGCCATGAAGCAGGGCATTGGGAGAACCTCGGTATGGATATACCACTGCATGCTTACCAGGTGAGCCTACATTGTGCAAAAAAATAAGCAATTTTGACAATGTTAATATACAAACTTGGTCTAGCTCACAACTCCAAAACAAGTACACATTTTTATAATACCAAGTACCTTTTTTACCAAGGTGACATACGGCCCGCCTGATCGTAAGCAGTCACCGTAGCCTATGGACGTTTGCATTGCCTACCTACTTGGGGGGTATCAATCAAGCATACAGCCCGCCAGATATTAAGCAGTTACCTAGCCTGATGTTAGATTTTAAAGCCCTGGTGTAAATAAAAATGGGTCGGAAACACGCAAGTGATTCTTCTGGAATTACAAGCATTTATATGCTACAGTAAATTGCTTACCATCAGACGGGCCGGGCAGGTATCCACCTAAGTAGTATAAAAATAGAAAGACGACCCATATACGAGTATGTCCCACTGCTGGGCACGAGTCTCCTCTCCTCTATCAAGAGAGAAAGAGGGTTTAGGCCTTAATTCACACACGCTGGCCTAATGCGAGTTGGTGAATCAGACATGTCTTTAGAATTTCTTCTAAGACATGTGGGTTTCCTCACGATGTTTCCTTCAACGTTAGCAGATGGAGAATCATTTAATTAGTACATTAATTCAGATTGGTACTGCCACCCGGGATCGAACTCGCACCTCTGCCGTGCAAGTCAGTTACTTTCGCACTCGGCCACCACCGCTTTTACCTATATATATATTCCAGAGGAATTTCTTACCACGTACGATTAGGCTGTGGAATGAGCTCTCTGCCGAGGTTTTCCCAAGAGACTATAGCATGGGGTTCTTCAAGAAAGGAGTTATAAGGTTTTTAAAGGGTCGGCAACGCGTGAGTAACACCCCTGGTGTTGCAAACGTCCATAGGCTACGGTAACTGCTTACCATCAGGCGGGCCGTATGCTTGTTTGCCACCCAAGTAGTATAAAAAATATATATATATATTTATCTAATTTTGTCTGTTTATCAGATCTACATGAAAAGTAAGACAGTGTTATATGTGTATGAGAGCGTGTTGGCTGTAGTGAAGGGTTACAACAAAATCTTGGACTCTCTCTCCGACGACGAAAGGATGCTGTTCAAGCCACTGACTACAGTAAGTTTTTTTATTGTTAATTGATGAATGTCGCCATTATATTACTGCGCGTTTAAAAATCGACAATTGGCCAGGCAAATTGGGCGTTTAGAGCAGAGTGGGCGTAATGCGCAGACTGGGCATATTGGGCAGATTGCCCGTCTCTATAAAAACAGTTGGATACAGGACAAGTAAAATACATAGATCTTCATATAAGTCCTGGAATCATTCTTAATTATTTACAAACAGATACCTATATTACATCTAACATAATATTTTAAAATGCCTTCAAATTGGACTGCCTCGGTGGTTTAGTGGCCGCAGTATGCGCCTGCTGTACACAAGGTTGTGGGTTCGATTCCCACACAGGACAAAACTTTGTGTGACCCACAAAGAATTGTTCTGAGTCTGGGTGTTATTTGTGTCCGTTAATTGTATGTTTGTAAAGTCCCCCGCGACACAGAGCTTGTTCTCTAGTGCGGAAGTTGTCATTTAAAAGAAAAAAAAATGTATCTATTGTCATAATGAATGTAAAAATTTATGGATGCATTACGTCTTCATGAAACTGGAATGAAAAAGGAGTAAAAAAGAAAATATAATTAGCAATCAACATAATTATTTATTCTAATATCACATAATCAATATAGGTACTGCGTAAATAATAATTAAATTAGCTAAACATAATAACACTAAATAATAAACATTAATGCTAGATTTAAAAAAATACATGATGTGAAAAAAAAGCTTAAAATATCGAAACTACTAACAATTATAATATCACACTAAGAACTGTTCAGGCCTCCCAGTACACATAAGGGCAAGGTCCTTAGTCACGTTATGTGGTACGGACTGGATGTGCTGGCCCAAGGCCTGAACCAACATGGTATCTGTGAGTATCACCATACTAATAAAGACCGTGCGTTCACGCAGTGGCGACCTTAGGTTGCTTATGAAGTGGCAAGCGACAGTCTTTCTTTCTTTCCAATCTCGCGAATAACGTAGCTCACTAATATGTAAGATAAGGTCTCGCGAACTTCTTCGTGGCAGTTATTACGCCAAACCTCATTGAATATACTTTAAATGAACAAGAGCTTCCCAAAGATCTATCTCCCGTAACTTCGCAATAACTTTGGCTGCCTACATGCATCTACGCAGTTACATAGATAGTTAAGAAACAACAACAATTACTATATTCTAAGACAATCCTAAACATATATCCAAATGGTCATTCATATCGGCTTCTTCAACCATCTTCATACAACAAGGACAAGGAGTTTTAGTTCCTGTAGCATTCAACACCTGGGACTCATCAAATATATCATCCTCATCATCATCAATAAATATGGTACTATTATTACTAAAAGATGTACTGGCACCTTCTTCAGGTATTAAAGTGTCATTATTGAAGAAGACTAAACATTCATCTAAATGCTCTTCCACTGGTTTGTCGAATTTTTTACCACAACATGGACAAATTTGGTCGATAGGTTTACTGAAATTGCTCGTGCTAGGCTCTTGTTTTATATTACTTGTGCCTGGTTCTATTTTTATTTTAGGTATAGCAATATCACCTCTTTGTTTAGTGACAAAATTGTCCGATTTTCTTATATTGTTAACAGTAGGTTTCTTATTTTTGGTATCTTTTTCATTATATATTTGTTTAGCTAATGATGCTACTCTTTCTATATCAACAGATTGTAAATTAATTGACGAATCCGTCTTACGTTTGCCCTTATCTTTATTTGCGTTATTCAAAGTATCAAAATCAAAGAAATCATCTTGAAAGAAATTATTATGATTTGATAAGTCTACAGCATTATTATTAGTACTTTCTTGTTTCCCTTTAAATGCAGGTATAGGTCTCATATCTCCTACAATTTGTTTTAACTTATTTTCATCTACGAGTATGTTACTTCGACTAGGATTAACTTGTTGAACAATTTCATTATCTTGACTTAGCTTTTCTATAACTTCTTTGTTCAGACATTCATCTAAATGTCTATTTATTTCTTTGCAATTAATTTTTTTATCACACACAGGGCAGTCTACTACCTCTTCTTTTACATTAACTGCCACCAACTTTGTACTATTAAGTGTTTGTGTTAACTTGAAATCATCTCCATACAAGTCTTTCAGTACTGATGAAGCTTTGAAGTAATCATCTATTTTCTTTACTTTAGCAGGAGGACTTTGAATATGTGTTGTTTCAGCTTTGTATTTATTTGGTTTGGATATACCAGCTACATTTTTTTTGTCTATAATACTAGTTTCAAGCTTTTTGGTTGACAATTTGTTTTCTACAACAGGTATTTGTTTATTAGCCCAAATATTTCTAACATGTTCTGTTATATTTCTAGAATCAGTAATATGTTTGTTATTATTTATTGTGTTACCACTTCCGGTAAATACAGACACCGGCTGTGATGGATTTTTAGGTACTGCTGCAGGATTAAAAATAACTCCTTTTTTGTTAACAACAATTGTGCTTGAATTATTCGACTTAGTTCTCGTACCAGACGTAACTATATTAGAGTCTTTTAGCACTGGTTTTACACTATTATTTGAATTTGGCACACTATTAATAGTTTGAATGTTATTGTTTATATATTTAGTAATGTCTGAATTTGGTTTTACAGGTACATTTTTCTTAGTATTGTTTGCAGTAGTTTTTTTACGAGCAGTATAATTTTCCGGTTCTTTAATTTTTTCAAAAGTACCTCCGCACATCCTTTTATGGTCATTCCACCAGTAGTCATAAGGGCCAGGAGCTTTGTTCATGGAGCGTCGAACTATGCCAAAATGTGGTCTTCTTTTCTGACATGGACCACTACATCGCCACCAGTGTGTTTGATATAATTTCACCTGAAATCAATACAAAAAGCCAATATCGTCAAAAGTTCTACCTCTTTTTTGTTTGCCGATGATCTAAAATTGGTAATGTAGGTGAAGCGGACTACAAATCATGATACGATGCAGCAGGATATTAATAGAGTTATAAGTTGGAGCTTAGAAAATAAACTCTACTTCAACGTGGCTAAATGTTTAGTGCTCTTGTACAGTCGTGCACGTGCCCCGCTTCACCACCGATGTGAAAGACCTGGGAGTTTATTACACAGCTTATTTAAATTTCCGCAAGCATATTGTTGCCCTATGTAAGAGAGCGTACCAAAATTTAGGATTTGTTCTAAGGCAGGCAGATGGGTTTATAATAAACACAGGGGCTTTAAGGGCATTGTTTAAAGCACTCGTAAAAAGCCACCTAGAATGTAACGCGGTAGTTTAGCCTCCACACGAAGCCAAATATAAATTAATGTTGGAGCATATCCAGAATAAGTTTATACGGTTCTTATACCGAGAGTACGCGGCGCGGTGGCGGCGGCGGCCGGCACTGCGTACGCTCAATACAGTAGCTGAGCAAATCGATTTGTTTACGTGCTCACTAAGCGAGTTCACAAGGGCTATTTACTATATATAAAGTTATAATGTAAATGATTTTCAGTTTTAAAGTTATATTTCTTTGTTCCTGCACTATCGCATAAGATTTAGTCTGTAATAATAGATGTAAGTTTTTATTGATAATAAATAAATAATTATATTAAAACAATGTGTAAAGCCCAAATATATAATAACTTATACATACTAATATATCAATCCGAATAGTTTGTTTGAGATGCTAATCTCTGGAACTATACCAGATGTTTTTTTTTTGCTTTTGATAGCTTTATTCTTTAGGACTGGTATAGATAAAAAAATCAAGCTATGACCAAAGAAAGAAAGAAAATTACATTTATTGACACAGTCAACATTTTTGGTATTAATACATTTTACCTTATAACTACTGTGTCAATGAGGTTACCACTCAGCATAATGCTATGTTGTGGTAACAAAAAACAAAGGGGAGAATGGCAGTAAGAATTAACAATTTAACACATAGAAAACTGCTGCTTTGAACATAAACTAACTTGGCAGCTTTTAATATTATGGAAATCTTATTCTACTAATACTCTTCCATTTTGTAATATTTACTTACCTCATCATGAAAATCATGGTATATACTAATATTAAGTCCTGCAGACTTATTGATTCTGTTCATGTGGGATTTAAAGTTAGGTCCATGGCCATCCCTGTCCTGGTCTCTGTTGGTAACAAACAGGAAGGCATGTATCATCTCATGCAGAAGGGTTTCCACAAGATCTTTGCGGGGACGTAGTTTGAGGAGTGGCTCGCTGAGTGCAATATCACAGAGGCCTCCTCGACCTTCATAGCTGAAACATGAGGATTGATATTATCAGATTGGTTGTGGTCTTCAGTAAGGTGCAGGTCCTTCTTCGGGACAGGATTGCTCTCTAGTATAGTGCCCTGCCATTCTTAAAGAGAGATTCATCCATCACAAATGATTGTCAAGGCTGGGTGATTTCATTGCTTATGATAAGTTTAATATAACTTTAACTATATTTTCCTCACTTTTCTAAAATGTATTAGTAAACAAGGCATCCACAGGCTATGGTAACTGCGTAACATCAGGAAGGCCGCATGCTTGTTTGCCACCTAATTAGTATCAAAAAGTTATTACATTACCTAGTTTTGGTGGATAAAGTCTAGGTTATACATAGTGACACCATTTATTCCGGCATGTTATAGGAAACCTACATGTCTGGTGATTACCACTGAGGTGCCCAACAAGCATACATGCACTCTAATGGTAGTTACAAACCATTACCATTCAATAGGCCACATCACTTCTGTGTTCAGACATTACCTATATTATATACTTCAGGTATTAAACATGAATTGTGACCATGGCTGGTGTAACCTACCAGTCAGTCTAGGGTAATGCAGAGATATAAACAAAGTAGGTGCATCTAAGAAGTCCAAATGAATGAATAAATGAATTAATTATAATGTGTCAATACCCTCGCACCATCTCATCTTCCAAGTACAGCAGGTTGTACTGGTGCTGCCGCTGCATCTGCAGAGACTCAAGCGGCGCAAATACAATAATCTCATCGGAGACTATGTGTTCAAGCCATTTGGAGTCGAAACGTTTGGACAATAGGGTGCAAGTGCTTACAGTCTTTTAAAATTTTTGTCTTTAATTTCTACACCCGATCTTCAACATCTCAGTTCTTTTTCAATAAGTGTAAATATTTCAATGTATATTGTATAATATAGATGTTAATACTTAATGATAATAAAAATAATTATTATAAAAAGAAGATGAATTAGGTACCTATTACTAATTAAAATATACATAAATATGAAACATTAAACAAACAACAAAATTAATATACTATTATGTATATATGTTTAAAAATTCTCATCATGATATAGTTATACAGACTATAATAGCTTCTATATAAGAACGTTTGAATACATAAATAGTAGATATAGATACAGCCCTAATACATAACAAAACCACTTACGAGCATATCCCTGCACAGGAATACATCCTTTTACTCCATCTTACTACCGCCCTGCTTGTTAGTTTGGTCCAGAAGAATACTTGGTCGAAGTGAATAAACAACATATGAACGTTAGGTGTTGGATCAATAAGCTCTAACTGCGGATCAGCTAAATTCATGGTGCTGGTGGCCATCGTAATGTTGATTATAAGACATTAGTGTATGCAATCAATTAAAATAATACAAAATTATTGTGAAACAGCCGTTTTCTGTTGACATCAAGTTTTGATATTTTGACTTTTGACAGCTTTACGTCAAAGATTTGTGTATACGTTCCGTTTCGTAGATGGGGACACGAAAAAAGTATTAATACTTTGTTGTATCTTATTTTTCAGTTTTGTTTCCATTTATTTTTATTGAGAAATTAAAATCATACAAAATAAATTGAATGACAGTGGGCTGATTTTTTTCTTTGTACAGTACGGTCTAAGTCTTGAAGTTTACTACTCGTTTAATAAAAGTCTGTGGTTGAAATGAATTGAAATCGGAACTTAATTTTGGGATTGCCATATTATAGGTACACTACTTATTTAGTAAAAATAATTGTTTTAGGCCTGTGAGAAAAAAGTACAGCCGGGAATTTTCAAACTTACATGGACATCAACAATGTCAGACGCCTATATTGCTGATTGTGTCGTACAAATTGGTGAAGTAAGTCATAGAATTACATAGATAGTAGTCTAGATTGTATCATAGACTTATTTTTATTAACTTGTACAAACATAAATGTTCAATGTCCATTTGACGAAGAGAAGAACAACATGCCATTCTCTACCAGTCAAGGGTTTATAACAGAATAATACATAGTTGGTAAATCCGTAACAAGTAGTTTAAAAAAAAACAACCGAGATATTTTTAAACATTTATGTTATGTGAGTAGTTTTATATTATTCAGTTTTATCTCTACCATTATCTACATAGTCGCTAACAGAATAAAATTAGCTTACCGAGTTGTCTTTTTATTACTTGCTAAGAGAAACCGAGGTCCTATGCAAACAATGTTGTTTTGTATAGACAGTTTAGTGGCCCATGAAATAATAATATAATTATTTACTTTCAGCTTCAAGACTTCTTAACAACGTACAAAAATTGCAATGTTAATATCGTTAAGATATTAGAAAAAGTTTGTGACACTCCATTTATTGATTTTGATATTTATAATGTATTTGACATAAAAGTTTTACGATCTAGTATACGAACCATGGAATCTGAGGCTGCTGAGAAAATATTAGAAATGTATAAAGAAATAGTAATTTATCTTATTATAGTGTACGAAGGCTTTGAGGCACAAATTGGACAGGTATTGTGAAATAAAATTTTTAAATATATAACTTTAATTTAGAAATGACTACTACAATAAATTGTAGTAGTCATTTCTAAATACACTAATATTAATTACTCAATAGATGGCAGAACATTGGATCAAGTACGTAAAGAGATTTGATAAACAATTTGAAGATGCTTTAAGACTATCAATAAAAACAACTATGCAAAATATGTATAAATGCGTGCATGGAGATGGTAAGCTAAAATATAATTTATGAACATACAGATACCTACAAAGTACAAATCAAATCAAATCAAATCAAATATTTTATTTGCCAAATACAGGTTATTAAGGTTGGTACAAAGCAAAAGTGTTCTCTGCATTTTACCATGACACTGGTGTGCAAATGTTACATTATATAGGTATAAATAGGTACATTTTATGATATCATTAAGACATATTCATTTAATTATAATAGAAAATAAAAATACAATATCAATAACTATTAGCAATCATTCCATATCAAATATATAACTATTAGTCAATTTTAGATTAAATTTACATAGATATTAATAAGATAGTATCACAAAATCGTACATCATTTAATTTACAGTATCATTTAGGAACTCATTTATAGTATAGTAGGTTTTATTAATTAGAAATTTACGTAGATTAGTTTTAAAGGTTATTAAGTTTTCAGATTCTTTTATAGATGTCGGTAGTTTGTTGTGTATTTTTATAGCCATACAAAATACGCTACTATGCATAAGTGTTGTCCTTGAAGGAACTACACATAGACGTGCTTTGTTGCGATTTCTACTTGTTTTCTCGAAAAGATGTGACTGAGTCCTGACAAATATGGCAACTTCATATATGTAAATTGAAGGGAAAGTTAGTAGCTTCAAGTTTAAAAAAATGTGGTTTACACGAAGCTGTGTTTTGTAGGTGGCATATTGCCCGTATACACCTCTTTTGAGCTAAAAATACGCGTTCCTTACCAGTAGCATTTCCCCAGAAGATTACTCCATATTTTAATATTGACACTACATAACCATGATATGCAGATATTACAGCTTTTTGATTGACTTTTTTACTAAGTTTATATAAGGCATACGAGAATCTCAATATTTTATTAGTAATGTCATTAATTTGGGTATGAAATGTAAGATTGCTGTCAATATGAATTCCTAAAAATTTCGTTGTGAGTGCTTTTTCAATTTTTTTCCCCAAATAAGTTACGTGAGGATCAATACCGTTTTTATTCTCTCTTTGTCTGAAATGCATAATGTTAGTTTTTTTGAGGTTGAGATTTAAATTATTATTGTTAAGCCAAGATACTATTTCATGTAATGTATTGTTCATTTCTGTTTCGTATTTATTAATTTCATGGCCCTCAAATAAAACCGTACTATCATCGGCAAAAAGAATAATTTGTTGATTAATAGCCTTTGGCATGTCGTTTATGTAAATCAGAAACAACAGAGGTCCCATTACTGAGCCTTGTGGTACTCCATATATAATATTTCTAGGTGTAGATGTGTGTGTTATTTCATATTTTAGTCTTGTGTCAATTTTAGTTATTTGTGTGACTTGGTGTCGATCATTAAGGTACGATTTTATCAAATTGTAAGCATTACCCCTAACGCCATACGTGTACAGTTTCTTCATTAGGATATTGTGGTCCACGAAATCGAAGGCTTTTGTTAAATCCATGTACATAGCAGACACAGGTACTCTTTTATCAAGATTAGTCGTCACTTTGTGTAGCATATCATATATTGCCAGATTAATATTTTTCTTTTTTCTAAATCCATGTTGCTCAGCTACAAATATATGATTTATCTCAAAATAGTCGTATATGGACTTATGTATAATTTTTTCAAAAACCTTTGCAAATATGGGTATTATGGCTATAGGTCTATAGTTATCCATAGAATCCTTTTCTCCCTTTTTAAATATTGGCTTCACAATCGAAGTTTTTAATTGTGATGGAAAAACGCCACATTCTATTGAAAGGTTAATAATATAGCTTAGGACTGGTGCTATTATTTGTGAGGTCTGTTTAATTACCTTTGTCGTTATTCCATCAATACCAGTACTATTCGTATTTTTTAGGTTTATAATAATTTTTACGATGTCAGAATTATTAATTGGGGATATAAAAATTGAATTTGGATTATTAGATGTCACAGTGTGTTTATATGTATTTGATTTACTAGGCTTAACTTTATCTATAAAATGATTATTAAATGTTTCAGACATAACTTTAGAATCTCTAATTATTTTGTTACCATGTCTAATTCGTTCAATTTCTTGTATAGGATAGAATTCTATTTGGTTTTCCTTAATTAATTTCCATGTTGCCTTAGACTTATTGTCAGACGTATTTATGTAATGATTATTTTGGGCTTTCTGTGTTAAGTTAATGATTTTTTTATATTGTTTTGTGTAGATTTTATATTGTTTTTTATGTTTAGGATCTTTGGATAGCCTTGCTTGCCATAGCATCTGTCTTTTACGTTTGCTACATAGCTTAATACCACGTGAGACCCATTTGGGTTTTTTGTACAGTATTCTTTTTATTCTTAATTCCGGAAAACACAAATCATAGAATAACTTATACTGTTCTAGGAATAAATTATAGGCAATATCAGGATTTTTGGCAGCATATATATCACTAAATTGTAGGCTCGTTAGGTAGTTTTTAAATTTAATTATATTATCTTTTGAGTAATCACGGCTCATAATATACCAGAAAGGAATGCTACTTGTTTTCTTTACACAAAAGCTTAATATTTGTGCCATATGGTCAGAGAGCGCCAATTCTATATTTGAACTTCTACAATGGGGAATATTATGAAATATGTTGTCGAGACAAGTACCACTGCTAAGTCTTGTTGCTGTGTTTATTGCTATTTTCAAGTTGTAGGAGTGGAGTAGCTGCTGAAGTTCTCTAGTCACTTTACATTCCTTTAATAAATTTATGTTGTAGTCACCGCATAATATTATCTTTTTATTACTTCTTAAACAGAGTCTTGTTAGTATTTTATCAAAGACATTAAAAAAGTGTGTTATTGATTTTGTGTCGATTCTTGGTGGCCTATATATACATGCAATAATGCTATTATGAGTTGTTAGTTCAATTGCAGAACATTCTATAATATTAATGACAGACAACGATGTAATTTCATTAACTGAGACATATTTATGACCATGCCGTATCAATATACAAGATCCTCCATACCTGTTTTTTCTTGTAGTGTACGATGCAAGCTGAAAATTTGGAATATTTAAATAGTTTACGTCCTCTTTAATCATGTTGTGTTCACTTATGCATATTACGTCTACTCTTTTGTTCTTGACGTAAAGTTCTTCCAGATTAACAGTGAGCATATCCGATTTTGTGATAAGACCGTCAATGTTTTGATGTAATACAGTTATATTGTTAGTGACGAAAAAAATCTGGCGTTTGATCATCTTTTACTTGTAAATTATTTTCATCTTGTAATTCAGTTTGAGTGGATTTATTAATTACAATTGGAAGATTAGTCTCTGGTGAAGTATGTTTATTGTTATAGTAAGAGCTAAAATTAATTTCGTAATTAATGCGTAGAATTTCTTTAAGCAACAGTTGACATTTGTACAGGGCAGAATATTTACGTTTAGGTATATATGTATAATAATTCATATCGGCAAAAGTTACATATTTAAATTTAGAACATATAAATTTTACTTCGTAATTGAATTTATATTCATTCAACGTTCTATTATATGGTATTTCAGATACAATTATATTACAATTACATATTTTACTAACAAAGTCTCTTATTGAGTGCAATGCATTATAGGGGCAATTGTCATTTATACCACCTACAATAATAACAAAGTCTCTATTCGTTAAGTTGTTGATTTCCAGTTTTGATAGCGAGAGCAACTCATGCAAGGATGCTCCATGTTTCCAATAGCAGCTAACTAGGAACTCTTCCCCGATTAATTTTTGGAGGATTTGTTGCATTTTATAGCCTTGATTATCAGCTAAAATCAGCACTTTTCGTCTTCGTCTACTAGTTTCTCCGGTTCCTTCACACAGATGATATCACCGTTGTATTCATTTTGTTGTATTGTATTGTTATTTTCAGTTTTGTTTGGGCTGTCGTCTGTTTCAAACTCGATTTTCTTCTTTGAACAGTCTTTTTTTACCTTCATACTGGATTTAGTTAATGGACTGTTAACTCTGTCAAATGCCGGTGTATGGAATATATTGCTGTGTAATGTTTTCTTTTTCCGTGTAGATGAAGGTGTTTTAGGTTTTTTGTCTATAGACAAGCTAATTTTCTTTAGTGTATCAATAAGTTGATTCGATTTTTGTAGATCACTTTGGAGTCGAATATTTTCACTGTTTAAGTTATCTATTTCATTGTGAGCGCTCATAAGGTCATTATTTAGTAGTTTTATTTTATAGTTGAGTTCACTTATAATTTCCGTATAGTTATGTGGATCATCTGGCAGACTCATAATAGTCGAATTATTATCATGTTCGGTGTTATTGATTAAACATGAGATATCGTCGAAAGAACCGGTTCTAGCCGGCTTGCGGAATGTAATATTATTTGTATCCATTTTGTAATTTTTTAGAACACAATTTCTATGATACAAAGCGCCCTCTGTTGACAAATTTAGAAGTTTATTCGAAGTTATTTATTCACTTCTGATAATATTTGGTATGAATAATTTTCAAAAAGAACTCAGGTCAAGCGGGGTTCGATCCGTCGACCTGTTGAACGGCAGACATGTATGCACACTGCTAAACCAATTAGCCACGATGCATCTATTTCAGAGATTGAAATTGGTGACTATATGTTTGATATTTTTATGTTTTGAATAATTCAGACGGTTAGAAGTGAGTCATTACTTAGGAATTTTTTCCACATTCTTGTCACTTATTCACTTGTTTAGTTTCACTTTATTTATGTAAAATGTAGATTCTTTGTTGTTTATATTACACTTAAATGTTTTAGTTATGTTATTTTATGTAGTTTGTAGACACTTATTAGTTTGTATATAGTTTTTAATACTTTTTACTGTTTTATATCACTTGAACATGACTTTTCGTATAAAGTAAATAATGTTTAGTTAAATGCTTAGATAACACTTCCACTTAAATTTTGGTCTATTATGCACTTATTAGTCACATAATTACTTTAATTTAATATTCATAACTATTTAAATGAAATAAAAATATCACGCAGTTCGTTTATCAACTGTTTACACTTAACTCCTATCTGCTGATGGGGTTGCAGAAATGTTTGTCCTGTGAGGGAAACCTAAGGCTAACCGATTAAATGATGTCTGATCATTACGCCACGCATGTAGGTGGTCTATTATAAAAAAAAAATATATAGGTACAATTAATATAATAATTATCTTCACACCCGTCTACCATTGCTGTATGCCAATTGCTTCGATACAGACATAATTCTTTCGCTACCTCTACATTCAATAACCCCTTCAAGCATGAGTGTCCGTTCTGGGTAGATTTAATTTGGCTCTCTTGTTTCGATATTGTACGCAATAATTTATCTTTTTTACTTATAATAGTTACTTACTTACTTTTCGTCGTTAATCCAGGTACAATGGCACCATCACCATTAATCAAAATGAGTCTCTTCTTAAAAGGAACAAACATAATTTATATACCGACTAAATATGAAATCATGGACACATTCACTACAATTTTAGAAGAAATAGTGCACATAATGAGTTCAATACCTCGTCTATTTGAGAAATTTGCTCTACCTTTTGGTGGACTAAAAAAGTTCTTTGAGGTCATACAAATTGATCAAGATTGTAATAAGCTTCAAGCATTGATTGATGAAGGTAAAATATTTTTATTTCATAACGCCACTAACAGCAAATCCTGATTTTGTAGGGGTGGATATTTAGTTTTTATAATATTATCCCTATACTTTTTTACTCAGTGATAATATTATGAAATAATACAACAGTGATTGTTTCAACTAGTATAACATTTTATTAAATAGGTCTCTTCAATCCGAAACTCGAAATTAATTTATTCATTTAGCTTACAAAGTAACACTTATGAAAGTCATAAATTGTGATTAAACCAGAAAGATGCCAGCTAAATTTTCCTACGGCTAGTTCGCTGACATGGAGCCATGAGAAGAACTAGCAAGAAACTCAGGCCACTCTTTTAAATCCCCAATTTTATTTTTTGAATTTGTTCATTACCAACAAAACATACAAATATATTTTTTCTTTGAATAATTAGTCTAGATGTAAAAATCCAACTAGTAATTCTAGACACTCAAGTAGTAAACTTACGTACTTATGAAAAATCTTCCTGTACTTAAACTGTTAGGTGAAGGTCTAAAGATATTTACGGGCTTAAAAGTAGCCTGTTTCAGTCTTCGGTCCGGTACATCTATTAACTTAAAAGTAGACCACTTATTTTCATTAACTCCGTTACACCAGATTAATAAAAATGTTTTTTGATTACAGAGATTGAATTCAATATTGGTTTAATACACGAACATTTAAAAATGTGGGATCCTTACGCCCACATATGGAAAGTAGAAAAAGATGAGTTCATGATAAAATATCGAGAAGAAGGGCATGTCGCGCTTGATTTTGAAAATCTTATTATTAATTATAGCAATCTTGCTAATACCGTCCAGATACAAGAAACTATTAATCAGGTACATTGGGTATTGATTTGCTAGCTTGCCAATGTTGTATTATGTTTCATCATCATCATTATCATCACAACCCATAAATGTCCCATTGCTGAGCACGGGTCTCCTCCATTCATTTGTATTATGTTAGCTAGATTTAATAATAGCAGCAGTAGTATCACGAGGTGATAAACAATCTTAGATAAGTACTTACTTAATAATGTCCTGTGAAAATTCAGCACACACGAGTATATATGATCCCAAACTAGACAGAGCCTTTATTTTGGCAATCACTCACTTTTTACTTATGTTTTTCTTAATACGGTACCTATGGTATCCATATATGAATTCAGATACAGAACAAACTCGTGCTTACTACTCAAATATTTGTCATGGATAAGAGTTTAACCCACGATTTATATGTATGTTTTTTACTCGTATTTTACTATACCTACGTGTATGTTTTTTACTCACAAATGAATGATAATTTCAGATTCATTTTATAACACTAAATTCAAGTGAATTAAAAAAATCTATTATAGCACATTGTATCGTTTGGCAAACGAAGTTGGGTGAATTATTGAGAGCTATTACAGAAAGTGACATAGATGTAGTCTATGCTTACGTTGAGAAGAGCAGTGAAGAAGCCATGCAGGTCAGTAATAGAAATATATTTAAATTACTGTAATACAATATTTTGCCCCACCGATAAAATAGTAGATTATATTGTACAATATAAAATCGAAATAAATTGAATAGAAACATACGAACCTGAATGTTATGTAGCAGTTAAATAACGCCAATAAAAATAGATATATTGACATCATATATAATAGAAACCTGTTACTGTTACTAACCTATCTTATTAAAAAGGATTAAAGTCTCTTACGCTAGAAATTGTAAGAGATTTTGTCTGGCTTAAAATACTGTATAAAACCTACTAAACTGATTTGGTAAATAATTAACCATACCAACGACAAATAATACTAAAATTTATATTATAAATTAAGAAACTGTACTACACTCACAGTTTAATCGAAAATAATGTTATAGATGCCAGCGACTTTGAAGGAGCTTGCATCGGCAATGGCTACATATGAACGCTTGATGGAAGATCTCGCTCGAATAGAAAAGACATTCCCACCGATAACTGATAAGATGGTAACTCTAGGTATGTATGATTTTATTGTAAGCAAAATTATAATATATTCTCTATATTAATTTTATCAGTACCTATCTGACTATTCTGACACGACATAGCTATTAACTGAATTCTTAAGTAGCTAATCATTTTGATAAATTTTAGAGAAATTTGAAGTAGAACTGAGTTCAGATATGAAAACGCGCCATGAAGAAATACCTAATATTTGGGCAGACTATTTGACTCTATTAGAAGAAGCTAAAAAAGCTCTTGAGCTGAACAAGGATAAATTCAAAGCTGAACTACTGGAGCAAGCTGAGGTTACGATCATTTATATACCCAAGTATAAGGACTTAGTCTTTTATTGACTTTTAAATAAATTATATCGTTCCAGAAAAGCATGCTATACCTTCCTCCAAAATTGAATCTTAAGTTCCTTTACAAACATTGATACATACATATGTATATAGGTACATAAAACACAAAGAACACTACACAAACACGTATCTCTCTACACAAATCTTTTATGGATCGCACAATATTTACAACTGATCTGTGTCTTTAGTGATAAACTTAATATCCATACAGAAAGGTAAATCCCCAATAAGTCCTATAATACTACTTGTCTAGTAGCTTTCGGCTAACATTAGTAGTACATAAGACATTCGATGAAGAAAGTTGTTGAATAATTGTGGGTGACCACTACTTTCCTACCCTATCTAACTTTAAAAATCGGTCGAAATCTTGTTTTTAATGTATATTCCCATTTAAATTTAGTCAAAACCAGTCAAGCGGTTAGATAAAAAATCAGATGAAATTTCAAAATTGTAAACATCGATGATATTTTATTGAAGTCAAGTTTCATTTTTAACATAAAAAGTTTGTATAACAGGTTTTCAAAGAAGCAGCTAAAGATTTTTGTGATGATTTCTATAAGACGGCACCGATTAGTTCAGATATATCAGGCAAAGATGCATTATCAGCGTTGAAAGCATACAGAGAACAATTGAATGCGTTACGTGCTCAAGAACAAGCAATACGCGATGGGCTTGCTGTGTTTAACCTGACGTAATTAATAATTATTTTAGATTTCGTAACATGTAGTGTTGAAACATACCTGTATACCATGCCATAACTATCATACCATTGCATTAGCATTATAATATTATGTTGTACAACCCTACATTTATAGGCATTTATAAACATTAATTAGAACAAAAATTTAAACCAGATACGAGTTTTTTATGTAAGTACATACAGAGCTAAAATTATAAACTCTGACCAACGTAAAATGAGTTTTTTTAATAGGACTCCAGTGAACTTGGATCTTCAGAAAATGGAAAAGGAGCTGGAGAAACTCGAGGAAGTCTGGACTTTGGTGAACCAGTGGGAGGAGTCTTGGGATAAATATAAAACACAAACATTCTGGGAAATGGAGACTGATGAAATGGAAGAAAATGTCACATTTTTGTTTAGGTAGGTAATAATATTTTAAAGACAAATCGTTTTTTACTTTGACTTAACCATCGTTTAGAATGCTGTGAATACATAAATATTATTTTTAGAAATTTTAACCGGCTCTCACGACAACTGAAAGAGAAGGGCTGGGATATCATAGACACAACTCGCGTTAAAGTGGACGCATTCAGGCGAACATTACCTCTGATCGGCGATTTAAAGAATCCTTGTATGAGAGAACGCCACTGGGATAGAATTAAAGAGCTGATGGGAGTGTGAGATAAATATTTATTCCAAAATAATAGATTACTTATGTATTTTTGTATAGGTAATATTTTGTAATTAAATTTATTTACAGTAATAGTTATTTATAGCAGTATTTATTCGTTATACCTAATATTATGTATAATTAATAATTAATTTGTAAGTTATTTAAGTAAAGTTTCTTTTATTTTAATAATTAAGTATTCCTGTAAATATTATATAAAATAAATTAGTTTATCTAGATTATGGTTACATAAATATTTAAATTTATTGTATAAACCTTTTTATATTGATAACTTCGCGATTAATCCACACTTTAGGCTCAGACTAATAGAATAAGATAGACGGAGCGTATAGAACTCGCGCGTGAAGCCGCGAAAAGTCATACTAAATAGCAATGTCATACGTTTTCGCGCGCAGTCGATTTGAGCCGCTAGTGAGTACGCACGTCTAAACACGTTTTGACAAAATATTATTATAATGCCGTATTGTGTAGTAAAACGTTGTAAAAATACTTCAGAGCGGCTCAAATCGACTGCGCGCGAAAACGTATGACATTGCTATTTAGTATGACTTTTGGCGGCTTCACGCGCGAGTTCTACACGCTCCGTCTTATTATATTAGTCTGAGGCTTTAGGTAAGTATAGGTTTATTTTTATCTACTTAGTAATTGTTATATAATTTCGTGTATAAGTCGTACAGAATGAATAAACAAAGACAAAAAATATCATCTTTATTTTTCTGTTTACCCCAAGGCAAGGTTTTTACCGATTTATTACTTTGACAGAGAATTCGATCAATACTCTGAAGATTTTAAGTTGGACATGGTTATGAAATTAAACTTCCAAGCCTATTCAGAGGATATAGCTGAAATATCTAACGCGGCTACTATGGAATTGAATATTGAAAACGGACTGAAAGCTATTGCAGATGTATGGAAAAATACTACGTATGAAATGCAGCACCATAAGGGAGAGATGTATAAGATCAAAGCAGTTGATGAAGTCATGCAGGTCAAAACAGTCTAAAATTCAGTCTAGGGCCTATGTTTATTTTTATTGTAGTATCTAACTAGCTTTCTGTAAGAGGATTAAAATCCTGGTCCTTTCTAAAGCGGCATTCGAGTTCAAGGGCAAGCTAACGTTAGGGCATTCGAATTCAAATATTTAAGTAACCAAAAAAAAGTTCTACGATATTTTGATTGAGCCAATTTTTGCTGTGATGAGCTAGCTAGCCAGATACAATAAAAATGTAGTATCTTGGTTGAATGCTAAAAATCATGCAGTGTAGCGGCAGTCGACATGTTAAATATTTTGCTGGTGGACCAAAATGTTGTTGGTCTATCGGATAAAATAATTTTCTCCGTCTAAATGGTCACACGCATAAAGCCAGCATGTGTATACTACAGCCCTCTATTTCTTGATAGGGGAGAGGAGTCCCGTGCCCAGCAGTGGGTTGTGGGTTGCTAACATTATTATACCTATGTTATGATAGCACACACACAAAATGATCACTGCATGGTGCACTTGCAATTTTTTTTACTACACTAGTACTAGGTAGTGTCACACATTTCTATAGGTATATCAAAATAATGTAGGTACGAATATAGTCATATGATAATAAAATTTCAGTTCTTGGAAGATCACCAGGTCCAGCTTTCTTCAATGAAATCAACAAAATATGTTGAGCCATTTATAAAACAAGTAGACTATTGGGAAAAGTCTCTGGGTTATGTGGCAGAATGTATCGAAGTAAGCTATCATAATAAAATATTTAACAATAATCGTGACATAGTATATTAACAACCCACTCACGCTTTACTTCGGTTTTGTTTTTGAATTTTTCAATTGGAATAAGCATTGTGTCGATACTTAAAAAGGACACTTTGTTTTATACTGTGGGTGGAAAAGTTTTTCGCACTTGTCTGTTTAGTCGCTAAATCCTGGATCACGCAATGGTTTTGATGCATTTTTTACTTTTATGTAAAATACATGCATATTAAATAAGAGAATAACGAAAAATTTATCAAAGCAGTATTTATAGATTATTGAAATACCTACTTATTGTTTGTAGATTGCTCTTCAAGTACAAAGGCGATACCTTTACCTTGAGACTATATTTGCTGGTGAAGACATTAGAAAACAATTACCACAAGAAGTTATAGTCTTTGATGCGTTAACTCGCGACTGGACAGACATAACTTACAAGTGAGTAGTATATGATATATATATTTTTATTTACATCTATATATACAATATACCTTATATATTTACACTTCTTAAAAAAAGGAAAAAATAAATATATATATAGAAAATACACGAAAACCGGGACTGCTTAAAAGGCGTCATAAAATTCCTCCGCATCGACGTCTGCTGGAATCGTGCCCAGAAAACTGGCAGCATTGCCACGTTAAATGGCAATGCTTATTCTTTGAGCCAAAAATAAGCCAGCCCTCTGGTCACGTGAAGCCTCGATTAAACGCTTCGACAAATCTTTTAAAAACATATCTAAATATTTTTTATTGACATATCACCACCATTGTTATCCAACAAGATGAAAATATTCATATTTAAAACGGTTTTCCCATTCAAACTCCTTTCTCATACAATAACTAATTGTATAGTTAAAACCCTAAAAATATTTCAGTATGCATGCCGGCGCTAATGCAGTAGAAGCTTGCCTTTACAAGCCAGCTCCGCACGTTTACAACAAGTTGAATTCAATGGTTGATAACTTAGACGGTATTTTAAGAGCTCTTGAGAAGTATCTAGAGACCAAACGCCAAATTTTTCCAAGATTTTATTTTATATCTAATGATGACTTACTTGAGATCCTCGGCAATTCTAAAAAGCCACAACTTATACAAGTACACCTGAAGAAGCTGTTTGACAACGTGAACAAAATTAGAATTGACAAGGTACCTACCTACTTCTTTATTACATAGTATAAAACAAAGTCGCTCCCCGCTGTCTGTTCCTCACTATGTACGCTCAGATCTTCTAAACTACACAACAGACTTTGATGCGGTTTTCATCAATAGATGGAGTGATCCAAGTGGAAGGTTTATAATGTAGGTATAGCTTTATATTGTTTTGTTTATTTGTTGAAATATGATAATTCATCAAGATGTCAGAAGAAATCTAGCTGACTAAAAGCTCATCGAAAATGATTCATTCTTTTGTAATAATATATTGTAGGTATAATGCAATTTTTTATACATGAGTACTGAGTATCCAGTAATATTAAAAACTTCACACATCAAAGGTTTGCGGTTTGTGCATACTTAGCAGTAGCGTGGCCTAGTAGTCTTTAAAGCAATTATAGCCACATGAAACGAGTTAACGAATTTAATGTATACATCGAAAGGAAATACATAGGTATGTCTTACAAGAAATTCTAGAGGCATGTCTGTTCCATTAACCTAAATGAGGTCAGTGTGGCCTAGGATGCATGGATTAGGGCCTTACCCCATTCAACTCTCTTATCTGAAGAGAGACTCGTGCCCAGCAAAGCAATGGGGTCGTAATACTTATGCATTGGTTGCTATTATTATTATACTAAAACTACCACACTAGAAGGCAATTATGGTAGATTTTTAAATTAAATAGTGGTCGTGTCAAAAATGTCAAATTTTGTTAACCTAACCTAAATAAACTTGAAACAATCAGTTCAAATCAGTTGGCGTAAAATTTAAATCTGAATATTTTGATTACTTTTGTGATCTATTTTACTAGAAAATTGTATGCGAAAGAACAAATAATACCGAAAATATGAAACTAAAGGATTTATTGGAAAATTGCCATTTCGTACCTATGAGTACTATGGTAAGTAAACTATCAATGATTTTTAATAGAATTAAATCATAACATGCAAAAGGAGACATAAATGAGGGAGGCCTACGTTCAGCAGTGGACGTTATCAGGCGCTGAAATAATGATGATGCAAAAGGAGTTATCAGCATTTTTTTATTTGTTAAATCTGGCAAAATCCTAAATGAGATGGGTAACACTGCTTGAACTTGCATTTTCAGAGAACAGTTATAGAAATGATGGAGACACAACAAGAATTCGACCCAATCGACACATATTGTAAAAGAAACTTAGTGAAACTGCAGCAGAGTAGAATGAGAGCTGATAAAACCTCCATGTATTATGATAAAAAGTTTAAAAGTGTGTACCAATCAGCATGTTGTAAAGCCATATATTCTCACAACTGGAATAAATTGCTGTATTTGCTGAAGATGTGTCCACCATGGCAACATAATTGGAAGGATATTAATGAAGCTGCTTTATATGTTAGAGTAAGTATGGTTTATATCAGTGCTAACAGTCGTTAGATCACAACAGAAGCCTAAATATGGACGATCTAAATAACTCTGTCACCAGGTTGACCACTAACTAAACGATAAGAAGAAGTGGTTGCTGTCGGCATAGCTATAACTTTCACATGAAGCAGAAGAAATTTACTTTTTTTTTATACTACCAAGGAGGCAAACAAGCATATGGTAAGCAGATACTGTAGCCTATGGACGCTTGCAACACCAGGGGTATCAATTGCGCGTGGCCAACCCTTTAGAAACCTTATAACTCCTTTCTTAAAGAACCCGATGCTATAGTCTCTCAGGAAAACCTCGGCAGGAAGCTCATTCCACAACTTAATCGTACGTGGGAGGAAATTCCTCTGAAACCGCACAGTGCAGTACAGGGTGGCAAACAAGCATGCCTGATGTTAAGCAGTTATTGTAGCCTATACTACGTCTCAACCCATAAACGTCCCACTGCTGGGCACGGGTCTCCTCCAAACAGAGGGATATTAGCCTACTATACCACGCTGGCCAGACGGGTTGGTATAGGATTTTGTTTCGAGTACTGTAGCCTATAAACGCTTGTAATACCAGAGGTATCACTTGCGTGTTGCTGACCTATTTTTTTGTAGTTTCCCGGGATAGAAAAACATTACTTTAAAAAGGCATCTCTAAATGAGGACACACGCGTAGTTATTTGGCTGTGCTCATCTGAAAGGTGGAAGTCTTTTGCCAGCTGGGCTTGTTCACTCGTATGGTGCCTTCCTCTCTAACTGGTCTGCGAGTATAATGGTATTATTATGTTTCAGGCTCTAGTTATACTGCTGATGTACCACCCTACTTCTCAATCACAAGGCTTACTCAATGACTATCTCCATTTAGTTTGGTCTTGTCGTTCTGATGGTGACAAGAAAGCAGTGCTCAAGATTCTACTGACTTTACCTGAAAAACTACATGGCGTAACATATGGAAAACATGTGAAGAAGACTGATTGAACTGTGGAAAGGAATTTGAATTGAATGTCAAGATATAATGATAGACTCAGTGTTGGTTCAGTGGTTTAAGTGGTGACCTGGACATTTACCGCTGTGCAGGAGGTTTGATCCTCACACTGGTTAATAATTTGTGTAATCAATCTGAATGTACTTTGTGTATGTAATATGTTTTGTTTGTAAAGGCACAAGGACGAGACAAGGGTAGCCTATATTTTAACCAAAAACAATATCTCATGTCATGCTTCGAACATAAGGTGCTAAGTTAAAATGTTTTTTTTATGTTATGGCTCCATCCGTTTTGTTACCGATGATTCTGGCAACGTCAAGGTGGAGAGAGAAAGCTAGTAAATATTGGTTTAGCAGTATCTATAGCTACGCTCACTTTTGTAGGTTGTATAAAGACAACACAAGTGTTGTAAAATTAGTGTTAAAAACGTGGTGCAAATGTAGTTCACAGTTGTCTGTGCTATTTATATTTGATGTTGTAAAAAATTTGACAAGTGCATAAAATGTTTGAAGACAATAAATTCTTATTTTTGTATTAACTCTGATTTTGTTCCAAAATAGTGTCTAAAATCTATTACTTGTACTGAATTAGATACCTATTATTTTTAATTAAAACGTCAGTGTCATATCAATATGACATGTTTATGATGTATTAAAAATATTATTTTAAAAACTTGTTAATAGTTAGTTATTAGATATTAGTTAACTCTTTTCTTACTGTCAAAATAAAATGTTTATTTTTTTATACATGGTTTGCAATTTACCCTTATAAGCCTAAACCTAATATGTTTATCTGCTTAGGTGTCAAACAAGCATAGGTACGGCCCGCCAGATGTTAAGCAGTTACCGGAGCCTATGAATAAATGCAATATACCTAAATAAAGCTATTCTATTGTTTCTTAAATACATCCCTGGCTATGCACCATTGCAAGTCTCTGGTGCGCTGAGCGAGACCCTCCCTAAGTCAAGCTGGAAATTAGACTCCACAGTACCTACACCTAACTACCTACATCTCATTTTACAGAACCAACTAGGCTTACCAGTGGCTAAGGCTATGATGTCTGAAGACGGTGAATGTATAGAGTGGAAGTATAATTTGTTATTGGATGGCCCAGCAGAATTATGGCTGCTAAACCTTGAAAAAACCATGAGGGTTGTGCTCAGAGATGTAAATATATTTGTATTTTATATCAATTTTATTACATGTCAAGAAATTTCATTAGCTTGAAACATATAATATACAAGTACCTAGTTAACATGTAGATATGTGGAATTAGAATAGAATAGAATATTCTTTATTGTACACCAAATAAAATAAACAAAAGACAATAAAAACCTTAAAATAAAAATGACGTACAATGGGCGGTCTTATCGCTAAAAGCGATCTCTTCCAGACGAATTAATGCGAGTATATTAGAGAAGTAGCCTGTAGGTATAAGTAAGAAAAATGTATCATAATTAAGAGGAAAACTCAAAATTCATTTAGGTTACAAAGTAACACTTATGAAGGTCATAAATTATGAATGAGCCAAAAAGATGTCAGCAAAATTTTCCTACGAATATTTTAAAAATTTCATAACACATGCATAGTTTATTGTATTAATATCAGTCCATTCCCCCGTATTCCTATCGCCTCCTCCCCAAAAACAATAGGGCCAATCGTAGGCCAGACCGTCTTTAGCCAACTGCAGCCTGAGATTAGCTACCGTGGCTGAAATTCTGTTAAGAGGACATAATTCAATTCGACTACGGTTTAGGCCACTTGTCTAGAGGGGCTGGTTGTATTTGTATCGCTCGAACGAATCATGTATTAACACGTCATCTAGAGGTCTTCTGAGCTGACATTGCTGACACTAGATATATTAATCTTTAACTTAATAAAAACTTTGTTTTAGAATTTGATATTGACTCGAGCAGCGTTGAGAAAGTGTCGTTATCAGCGTGAGGCGTGGATCAACGACTTTCCCGGACAACTAGGGATTACGTGTAGCAAGGTTTGTATTAATGCTAAATGTAGGTAGGAAAAATTTGCGGAACAAGTAATAATTTATTGTGAGATAGTTCATACAAAAAATAATATATTTTCAGTTTCATTCAGCGTGAACGTTTCCAAATCTCCTTTATTAACTGCATTTTATTTTATTCCTAGAGGTCGCCAGGTGGTCTGAATTTCGACCGTAATTGCTTTCTGCATTCCATTTCCGTATGATATATAGGTATACCTATACCAAATCTCACACATATAAAAAGTAAATTTATCCTAATGGGTCCAGCATTTTTTCAGTGATGCTCTTAGTAGTAACGAACAACATTTAGATTTTATCATATCAATTATTGGTTCCTGCCCCTTTCTCCTCATTCGCCCTTTGTCCTCATTGTCTGCAAGTACCAACACCTTTACAGATTCAATGGACTTCAGACTGCACCCGCACGCTTTGCCGCTGCGAAATAATGCAGGAGAAGAAACCGCTAAAGAAGTTGCGTAAAAAGCAGAACGTGATCCTTGCGACTCTTCAGGGTATGTCGAGAAAGGAAATTGGCAAGATCCTGCGATGTAAAGTCAATGCGCTTTGCGTCATTGAGATACATTCCAGAGATACCGTCGAGAGGATGTATAAAATGGGTATGTTGGACTAATAAATCGATACCTATCTACTATGAGTCATAATGTCGAGCCGAAGATCGTTCCAAGTGGCGATGCCATGTATTTATCCTATAGGTCATTATCATCATCTCAACCCATAAACGTCCTACTGCTGGGCACGGGTCGCCGCCATACATTTGGAGGTATATTAGCCTACTATACCACGCTGGCCTGGGTTGGGTTTTGTTTCGAAATTTCCTTCTCTTGCCGTGGATATTGTCGGCCTGACTTACTCCCTTAGTCGACTATTAAGATACCCTCATCACCACACCGAAAATCCTATAGGTACTATGGTTTTATTATTTCATGGAGTGACGCTGTCTATAAGGGGTTACCCTGACGTGTTAATCGTGAGTTTAACACGTCAGTGAGAGAAGTGAGTAAGTAAGAGAAAGAGGGGCGGGAGCTATATACGCTATATATACTTAAATATTAAAGCAATGTGGAAAAAGACGAGCCCGGAGCAGGACTCGAACCTGCGCCTCTCGGGTTCCGGCCCAGCGCACTACCAACTGTGCCATCCGAGCTCCTACTCCAGAGTTCGAATTTGTCCACCGCTTGTTTACGTCTTGGAGTGACGTAAGTTTCATTCAAACGTTAGCCGTTACAGGTCTATACGTACAACATCTTCCAATTGTGAGGAAAGAATGTTATTAAAGAATGAAACCACTCAATATTATTAAATATTTTTAGCATTTTTGCTATGCAATCAGCTCAAATATACTTAAATATTGCATAGCAAAAATGCTCAAAATATTTAATAATACGCTATATAGCTCTGTCCCTCTTCCTCGCTCGAGCGACTCAAGTTTTAATAAGTTATGGTTAAAACCCCTGAAGGGTATTTAAAACCCTTCAGCTTCGCCGCCGGTGTCTTTTTGGGGCTGTCAAATAGTTAGATATTAACTATACTAGTCTCTAGCTTTTGATTCTGGGCCGAGTGGAAGGTAATCGTCAGACGTCATTAAGAAGGCGTTTGGAGGTAGCATGTACCGTGCAGTCCACACTTCAGTAGACCGCATAGCTTGGAGACGTGTCGTATGTGGTCGTGATCCTCAGCAGTGAGGGAACGACGATGATGAAAATAATGATAGATGATACTAGTCTCTAAAGATTGGTGAACGGTCTGATGTTCCAATGTTTCTCCTGCAGGTTGTATGAGTGTGTCCGTCTTTGAGTGGTTCTCTCAACTAAAATTCTACTGGGACCGTGAGAAAGAAGATTGCTACATCAAACAAACAAACACGAACTCTATTTATACATATGAGTATATAGGCAACTCGGGTCGTCTTGTGATTACGCCTCTCACCGACAGGTAAACAGTCTGAATATATAACCCACCTTCTTGTTAAATAAAACTGGCCAATTAATTAAAAAAGAAATCCTTCTGACAGAATTTCGGTCACACGTCAGTCTTCCAATCGAGAAAGCGGGATGGCGCTATATAGACACTCTTTAAAGCTTCATCTCTCTTTCTCGCTCTAACGACTAACATTTAAACACTTTATGGTAAGCTATGGGCACAAGTGTGGTGTGCATTCTTAATTCCCTTACTCTCATAGTCCGTTGGTACAGTGAAGAATTTATTTGTGGCAGGTTTAGTTGTCTACGGGACGCATGAGTGTCAAAGCTCGTATCAGTTGGTTACTCCGCTGTTAATCCTGGCTCACAGGAGTCGCAGCTGTAGGCATGTGGATGGGATTGTCCCGATAGGACTACTCTCATAGTCCGTTAGTACAGTGAAGAATATATTTGTGGCAGGTGCTACATAACACTAACGACAGCGCTGAACTTGTTCCGCGGCGGCAGTCCGCAGGGCCCGGCCGGCACGGGCAAGACAGAGACCACCAAGGACCTGGGCCGGGCGCTGGCGCGGTGGGTGGTCGTCACCAACTGTTCCGATGGACTCGACTACAAATCAATGGCCAAAACCTATGCAGGTTGCGTTTCCATTTTCTTGACATTTTTTGTAGATATCTGACTGAATTTATTTCCCTTTTTATATTAATTGAGTGGCAAACTAGCATACGGCCCGCCTGATGTTAAGCAGTTACCGTAGCCTATGGATTCTAAATACCATTATTGTGTACCACAAGTAAAATTACGTTAAAAAAAATCTAAAATCTTGATATTGGCGGCTTGTTAGTCTAGTAGACTAATGACTTTTGTCTACTAAGCCGGTTCGAATTCTACCCAGGACGAATCTCAGCACCATTATTTTACATGTCTGGGTGTAATTTATCTATAATATGTACATATGTATTTATCCAGCTGTCTGGTTACCATAGTACAGGCTCGTCAAGTTTGGCAAATGGCCATGTTAGTTGTCCCAGGGTAATATATCGCTAATATCGTTGACGTGAATGCTCTCAGGTATAGCTCAGAGTGGATGCTGGGGTTGCTTCGATGAGTTCAACCGCATCAACATCGAGGTCCTGTCGGTGGTGGCGCAGCAGATCCTGGCGTTGCTGCTGGCTCTGTCGCTGTACCTCAAGAGGTTTGTCTTTGAAGGGGTCGAAATCAAATTGGATGGCAACTGTGGAATATTTATTACTATGAATCCTGGGTATGTACTAATCATTAGTAGGTATATAATTTGCTTCACATACCTATCGAAGGCAATCAGTATTTAAGAGAGGTAGGGCACCATACTAGCGAGCAAGCCCGACTGGGGAAGGACCTCCACCTTACAGAAGACCACAGCCAAATGACTACACACAGCGGTGTAGTTGTGTTCCTGTGTGTGAGTACAGGTCTCCAGCGCTCATTTAGGAATGCGTTTTGAAAGATACGTATTCCTATCCCAGGGTTACTTCCATCTTAAAGCCCTGGTGTAAAAAAATGGGTTGGCAACACGCAAGTGATACCTCTGGTAATGCAAGCGTCTATAGGCTACGGATACTGCTTAACATTAGGTGGGCCGTATGCTTGTTTGCCACCCAAGTAGTATAAAAAAAAAAAAAAAAAAGTATTTTCGTCTAAATATATTTATTTTTCTGAATTGACACTGCGGTATTTCCGATGTACAACACCTAGTACTAGCTTTTTAGTAGATGGTTATCCCTTTTTCTCGGTGTTGGTTCAGTATACAAGTCTAGAATGTGTTTTTTTTATGAGTATAAATGATACCCACCTATTCGAGCTACGTGACCTCGGTAAAACAGTAGTTGTAATTGAAAAATCCATTTAATTGAGAAACTGAAGAGATTGTGTCCATTTTACGACTTTTTTTAAAACAGTACAGGAAACAAAATAAAATAGTGCGAATCTAAACGCAACCTCTTACGCCAATAAGCAAACAAACGTCAAAATGACACTTGACACTCTTGACAATGGCAGTTTGATAAAAACTTTTTGTAAACAAGAAATATGTAGCGAGTATTAAACAAGAAGTAGAGTTGCCCAACTATCGATAGTTTCGCTATCGATGTGACCTTGAAAACTAGTAACAATATCGATAGGTATATATATTCAAAATATTATATTCAAAAAGACAACTCCCGCACTAGAGAACAAGCTCTGTGTCGCGGGGGACTTTACAAACATACAATAACGGACACAAATTACACCCAGACTCAGAACAATTCTTTGTGGGTCACACAAAGTTTTATCCTGTGTGAGAATCGAACCCACAACCTCGTGCACAGCAGGCGCATACTGCGGCCACTGGACCACCGAGGCAGTCAGGTCTATCGATAGTATCGATACTATCGATACCATCGATACTATCGATATCACGAATTAACTAATACTATTGATTGAAATGTCCGTGTGGTGACGGATTAAGAATACAAATGTCACCACCCCTTTCCACCCCGAAGGGTGTCGTAAGAGTCGACTAAGGGCAGACAATATCCACTGCTATAGAGGGAAAACTCGAAACAAAACCCTGTTGGTATAGGGTTTTGTACTACTTGTCTACCGTCTGGCCAGCGTGGTATAGTAGGCTAATATCCCTCTAATTGATGGAGGAGACCCGTGCCCAGTAGTGGGACGTTTATGGGTTGAGATGATGATTGATTGAAATGAATAGTGTCGTAGCTAATACTTTCGATACTATCGATACTATTTTTGTGTTTAAATACTATTGCCTCGTTCATCTTCTTCATGGGCATGGCTCATTCTTCAAGGTTCTGTTTTGCTTGATGGATTTCAGATAGTTGCACCATTACTTCTTATTTAGTTGTGAGTGAAGTACATTGATCAGCTGGCAGGTAGGTAGTGTATAAATAAAACTATTTTTACATACAGTGTTACAATTGTTTGAACACTTGTGTTCTTATTTATTTTAATATAATTTGTGTAATTATATGGTAATAATTAATTGCAACTTTGTGGGCTAACTTATTTCACACCTACCTCCAAAACATAAATTATAAATATTAATTTGATTCAACTGCATAGGGAAAGAAGGAAATGCTTGCTTTATTCTAAAGTTAAAATTAGGCACTTGCAAAGGTCTGGTAGTTTCTTATGCCTGCAGTTTTTGACCCATCCTTCCCAGGCCCAAAAGCCTCTGAATCGCCAGTATATCAACTTGGCACATCTCGATGCCTTCGTAATGCTGTTTGTTGCTAATTCTGAAAACAAAATTTTGATTTAATTAGTGGTATTTGTACTTGATGAATACTACTACTGTTAGCAGGGGAGCCCATGAAGGGATTCCGGGATTTACTCAAGCGCGGCAGATTAATATACAGGGGGATACCTTGTACCCTGTTAAGTACCTCCACCAAATATGAGCACCATATATATGGCCGCCCGTCAAGGATAAAGGATCAGATTAGTAAAAAAAAATTAATCATCAGATTTTCTCGAGCGCGTCAGATTAAGGTAGGATGAGTTAATTACATGCTAAAAAGTGTATATTCCACTAATCTGACAATTTTCGAGTGACGTAAAAAAAGGGGAGGACTTCAAAGTTGTAAAAAAAAAACGTCATCTCGACATTCTCGAGCGTGACTAATTTTTTTTTATTTTGAAGGAAATAATTCAAGGATGACAAAAAATATATAATCTGACGATCTCCACAAGCCGAAGTAACAAAAAATTGTCCATGAAGTTTAATACGTGCAGCTGCGTGATGCCTCATTTTCATATTCCCCTCTCCGTGTTTCTATTCCTCTCTCACTTTTTCTCTATCTATTACTCTCTAACTCTGTTCCCACTCTGGTTTCTGTTGCCATTACATGACTGTAGATAGGATGTTCCAACATTTTGAAGCCCACTTTTTGTATGGCAGCCATCGGAACTTGCGCCTTGTGAACGGGTGCGTTGTCGTGTAAAAGCAGCACCCTTTTGGTCAATTTGCCCCGCCTCTTCTCCTTCACAGCATCTCGCAATCGTTCTAGCAGTGCTTTCCGGTTATATTGACACCCTTTTCCTTATAATCTATCAGCAAAATTCATTCTGTATCCCAGAAAATCGTCGATATGAGCTTTAACACCTTGAATTTCTTTGGAGGTGGTGTACCCTTTTTATGCCACTGCATGGACTCCTGCTTTGACTCAGGCTCATAATGGTAAACCCAAGTTTTATAGGCCGTTCAATAGGCCGCCCTACACTGGGGTCGTCTTCTAGTGAATCTTTATAATATAATAGTTTTACCAGGGCAAGGGCCCCGTAAATTTATAGAAGACATCTCTTCTAAAATGGTTTGAGGAGGTTTTTCTAGTTTTCTTCCGGATTGACTTGTTTGATCGATGATAGCTCAATGAATAATGACCCGATTTTTATGAAATTTGGTATTAATACTCATAAGTAGTCACACAGTTAGTGCAGGTAAAAAAAATTACTCCACCCCCCAACAACACCCCAATTCCGCAAACTTTTTGACCGATCCTTGTATATATATTTTTTTTAAATTATCAGATTAGGCGAATCCCTCCAGATAATCGTCAGATTATGAGACAGCACGTCTAGGATATAAAGATGAACCATATATATCGATACCTCCCACGTAAGTTATTGTAACCCACAATTTTGACATTTTGCTTTTTTTAGCTATATCGTCTTTTTATACCTATATTTACCTACTAAAAATGAAAAAAGTTGAAAAATAGCCATATTTAGGGTACTTTTCAGACGTATACAGTTGTATCATTATTATGACCACAGCGTATAACATTGCATCAGGTCGATGCAACTGTTTACGCGGGTCGGGGCCGGGGATCGTTGAGCGTTCGCGCCGTGTATGTGTGACATACAATAGTCTTGCCCGGGGGCGCTCGATCGGGTGGATGCCGCACTGGTTGCGATAAATATCGAACGTTTTTAATGTTTTAACAGTATTATTATTTAGCTATTTATAAAAACAATTGAGCGTAAACAAAAAATACAAAGTAGAGGCCGAAAACTCTGTGATATGGTAAATAATACTGATGAACCCACCGAAAGTTGCCAGGAACAATCAATAGAAAACCAGAATATGTCCTTAAACCAAATAATTAAAAAAGAAACCCGAAAGTTTTTGTAATTCAAGTCTCCAAAATGTAACAGTATCATTTAATTTTCTTTATTTTATTTTAATTTTTTATTTTATTTTGACAAAGCCAGCCTAAACTGTTGTATAGATTACTTACAATAACTTACGTCGCTAAGAATAACCTAAAACAATATTGTATAATCACATACAACAATTTACGTTGCGGAGTTATAACAAATTAAGTGCTATGTAATAAATACAATATTTTACGTGGGGATTGGTTACTAAAAATTATATTGTATGTTTACATGGCATATTTTACGTTGCTATGACATATTCTTTAATTTACATAAAATTCTTACATTTTCTGCCACTGCTATCATAATTTTTGCATCAGCTATTTCTATGGTTCAGCTCATGGGATTCTACCACTTCCATTTCATTAAGAATTGATGAAATGACTGCTTAACATTACATAACATTCCTTTTTAAAATTGGGAGGGGTTGGGTAAATACTTCACCACGCTAGTCAATCGTAGATGGTGGGAGTAGGCTTGTGGTCCACCTACTGATTGTCAAGCCGTCTAGGATTTTTCTACCTAGCTTAACGATTATTACAATCGTAATCACCGGGATCTTTACAATTACTTTACGTACCTGCCGAAGCCCAGAAACTCTCGAGTTAGATATACCACAAGACGATTATCGACTTTCAGTTGTTTTTTTTATTCAGCTTAGACAAGAAAGATGGATACTTCTAAAATTCGAGTGATTTTTGAATACGAGTTCCAACGCGGAACTAACGCGGCAGAAACAGCTTGCAATATCAATGTTGCGTTTGGAGAGAGGACTGCTAATGAACGCACCGTGTAATGTTTGTGATGGAAACTTTGATTTGAAGAACGAACCACGTGGAAGACCGCCCACAAAAGTGAATAACAATGAATTTAAAGAGATGGTGGAAGCCGATCCGAGCCAACTATCCAGGAACTAGCGGCATGGTTTAACGTTGCTTTACCAACAATATTGACTCATTTGCGACAAATCAATAAAATAAAAAATATGAAAATGGGAGCCTCATGATTTGACTGATCTGTAGAAAGAAACGCGTATTGAAACTTGTGCTGCCTTGTTGAATCGATACAGAAATTAAGGAATATTGTATCAAATTGCGACATGCGATAAAAAGTGGAATCTTTACGATAACCGTAAGCGAGAAATGCAATGGCTGGTCCCAGGTCAAACGCCGCAATAGTGTCCTAAAGCAAAGCTTACCAATAAAAAGGTAATAGTAACTGTTTAGTGGTCTCAGCGTGGTGGTATTCTTCGCTATAGCTTTCTCCGATCTGGTCAAGCAATAACGGCAGATGTCTACTGTGCCGTACTCCGAACAATGATAGCAAAACTAGCAGTGAAGCAGCCTCGACTCATGAATCGATCTTCACCATTATTGCTCCATGATAACGCGAGACTTCATACAGCACGAGAAACCAATTTAACTCTACAGGAACTGCAATTAGAAACCATTCGTCAACACCGTATTCGCCAGACCTTGCTCCTACGGACTATATTACAATACATATTGCTTTCACACAGTTTGTCGAATCTAGATCACCAGAGTTCTATCGCAATGGCAGGCTTTTTTTTTTGGATACTGACATTCAGATAACTTAAAAAAGAATGAAGTTAACGTTATGAACCTTGATTGTAAGCTGATCTCAGAGATAGACATTTGTTTAATTACTAGTAATGTAAATTTATTGATGAAGAATTTTTGTTACAGTTTTTATTATTTACCCATAAAACTGTACAAGAAAGTAGGGTGCAAATTATTATTGATTGAAAGCTCAGACTAATAGAATAAGATAGACGGAGCGTGTAGAACAAATCAGTGAAGCCAAAAAGCGCTGTCAATGTCGTGTGACGTGGAAAACGATGTTGCCAGCAAATGAAATACTCCCAACAAAAGTTGAAACAAAACTGTTAACTCGTGATAATAATATGCAATATCAATATTAAAAATTATACTTCAAATTGTTTGTAGCCTAGTAAACGAATAACTTGTGGATGGAAAAGTCGAAAGCAGAAACTTTGACTTAGGAACTTTGTTTGGACTAGTTAGGAGATAAACATACTAAAAGTCCTGACCCCTCCGAGGTGAGCCCGAGGGGGGGGAGCACAAAGAAGGTCCCGTTTTTTGGTTTTTTGCTTACTTCTCGAAAACGGTGCTTTGTACGAAATTATGTTGTACGACATAATAAAAGCTAATTAAATTCTCTACAACTTTGTCTTTTGCACTTTGTATCTATCTCCAATCATTGCCTAGCTATGAGCTTCTAAAGGTGGTCGATTTTCAAAGCGCGCATTGTAACAGTACAAATTTACCAAAATCATTTCTTATGTCGTGGATGAGCACCCACAGTATTAAAAATACCTACACAATATTTAAAAATAACATAAACTGGGAGTACCTCCACGCGGTGAAGGCGGAAACAGTTTGAAACTGGCTAAAACTCCCAATAATATTATTTATCTATCAATAATGATACCTTCGGTCTTATGTTGTTGTTTCGTTCGTGACCTATCGAGTATTGTGACTGTGCACCCGGTAACGCAGGGAAGCAGTCACAAAACACATTTTCAAGATGACAGACAAGTGTTTCGTTTGCGATGAACTGCTGGAAGAAGGTGGAGAGCATAAAATCTTTAATTTCTGCTAGTAACCTCAGAAATGATCAAAAGAGCTCCCAACTTAAGGATTTGAAGTCGCTACAGGTTCACACATCTTGTCGTAAAGACTACACTAGACCCGACAGCATCAAAGCTGATCTGACAAAACGTGTTCCGTCCGCTGGGCCCTCCACTGTTCATACTTTAAGATCATCAAAACACAAATTTGATGTCAAAACTCGATGTCTTTTTTGTGCATGCGCGTTTAAAGATGAAAAGAAAAAACCTGTTGACAAGCGACGACAGTATACTCTGTTAGAAACGTAGCCTTTAAAGACTCGTGCATTGAGGCTGGGCATGCAAGACCATCATTCATCTCTTCCATTATGAGTAGCCTAGCCCTTCTTGTTTACAGAAAGTTTGGGTCTAAAATGTTAGTGAATCTTCTCGCTAGTTTGGGATTCTCATCATCGTATCATGAGGCTCAAATGTTAGAGTTGTCTGCTATAACCCACGTTAAGCCTACCTTTGAATCTGAGTCTTTTAGCCAGTTCGTATTTGACAATGCCGACCACAACGTCTGTACCATTGATGGATTAAACACTTTCCATTCCATGGGAGGCATTAGGTGCGTCACACCATCGAACTCCATCGAAAGCAGTCATCGAATACCCAGACTGATAGAAAAGCCAGCATCAGTTGAGTGTGGAAAACTTGGAACCATTCCGCTGCAAACTTACCAAAGAAATATCACCAAAAATACCGGTCTGGCAAGCATCCAAGTTGAAAACATCGATGTTTCACCCCGACTGTTAGAACCTCAGCCACATGAGATGCTGTGGTTCTTTGCAAAGTCACAAGGTGTGTCAGTGCCAGAGTGGAAGGGGTACATGATTGCCACTACAAAGGGGTGTTACAGTGAGAAAACGAAAGTACTCCCCCTTCCGTCCATCAATGCACCTCCTTCGGATGAGAGCACAGTGTACACTGCAATTCAGTACGCATGCCAACTAGCTACTGAAAACAAACAGAGTTGCGCAGTAATTACATTTGACCAACCACTGTACTGGAAAGCCCGTGAGATAGTTGCAGCAGCACAATCTGAACCGATGACGAGAAAGAAGAGGCAAAAGCTAAGGAACCACAACCAGGCCCGTCATGCGCAAAGAGGAGGCGAGTGGTTAAGTAATGCTTTTATTATAGATAGGAAGAATATTTATAGTTAGTTATGAATCTTGAAATCTACGATCGCAACTGAGAACAAATATATGCCAGAAAACGTAAGAGTGTAGAACATTTTTTTTTAAATCAACAACCTTTAGAAGCTCATAGCTAGGCAATGATTGGAGATAGATACAAAGTGCAAAAGACAAAGTTGTAGAGAATTTAATTAGCTTTTATTATGTCGTACAACATAATTTCGTACAAAGCACCGTTTTCGAGAAGTAAGCAAAAAACCAAAAAACGGGACCTTCTTTGTGCTCCCCCCCCTCGGGCTCACCTCGGAGGGGTCAGGACTTTTAGTATGTTTATCTCCTAACTAGTCCAAACAAAGTTCCTAAGTCAAAGTTTCTGCTTTCGACTTTTCCATCCACACCCCCCTTGTGAGCATTCATTGACTAGACTATTGTTTAAATAATGTTATTATTTATAATTATTTTACATTAATATTTCAAAATAAATAGGTGACAATAAACACTAACTACATGCTTTAATTTCTGACGAATAAAATAAATCTTTTTAAATATAACATCAAACATCTTAGCATTATGTTACATTAAAAAAAGGTTTCTGTTAACAAACATATCAAGACAAAATACAATATTATATTAAAAAAACAAACATAAAATACAAAACATATTACTCGTAAAACAAAACTGGCAAAAATTGTATCTAAAAAAATGTATATATATGGTGTATGCTAGTTTACTATCCAAGTAGTATAAAAAAAAATTAAATATTTAGCGGCAAGCGGTAAGAACAAATTTTGTTCATACCGCTCGCCGCCGCCGCTCACAGCCGTGGTTAGGATGTAAATACTTTTTTTTAAATAAATCATAAACCTAACATATCTACTTATTTTATGAATTTAAATGATCAATTATTATTATTATATTAATATTAATTGTTCATCATCTGAATAACATAGAAAAACATTATCTAAGTACCTACCTAGGTACCTCTTAAAATCACTACAAAAATACGGAATTACTCGCTAAATGCAAACAACAATTTCTTTTTTTTTTCGCGTGGATCCCCAACTATCATTCAGATTTATTTTAAATAGTATATCGATAGACTGATTAATATTGTTTTATATTCCCACTAACACGTTGCAAAATATTTTAGGGAAAAAGATATGCTAAGAATGGCAACACTGTAGAACATGGTAGAGGTTTTGTGTTCCTAGTTTGTGTAACTAAAATATTTACGAAAACAATAAGAAATCTATAATGTTAAAATTATTTACCTATGGAACGATACTCCAGAACTCTTTTTGAGATTTGCTGAAGTATTTTTACAACGTTTTACTACACAATACGGCATTATAATAATATTTTGTCAGAACGTGTTTAGACGTGCGTACTCACTAGCGGCTCAAATCGACTGCGCGCGAAAACGTATGACATTGCTATTTAGTAGGTATTGCTTTTGGCGGCTTCACGCGCGAGTTCTACACGCTCCGTCTATCTTATTCTATTAGTCTGAGATTGAAAGCAACACACATTATTTTGATTATATTTTTTATACTTGACTTGAGTGCCTTGGTGGTCCAGTGGTCGCAATATGCGACTGCTGTGCACGAGGTTGTGGGTTCGGTTTCCACACAGGACAAAACTTTGTGTGGACCACAAATATTTGTTCTGAGTCTGGGTGTAATTTGTGTCCGTTAACTGTATGTTTGTAAAGTCCCCCGCGACAGAGAGCTTGTTCTCTAGTGCGGGAGTTGTCTTTAAAAAAAAAAATGAAAAAGAAAGAAAGATACTTAGTATACTTTCTGTATGAAACATTGTATTTACATTTTTATGTTTGTATTCCTTTGATCTCTTTTGTTATTATTCGTTAGAATTCTAGAACAAGTTCCTAGATGAAAAACTCTACAAGTATGTTTAGTTTAGTTTTAATAGGGACACCTATTTGAAATATTTTAAAGTTTATTTTCATTAATAAAAGTTAATTTTCTTAACATACAATACTGCATATATTTCGTTTCACCCAACGTACACTATAGTATCTAACACATACAATAAAATACAACCATTATTTTCCAGTGTAAACGATTGTAAGTATCACATACAATTTTTTTTTAAGATACACATCGCTGTAAAATATTGTATGAGCAAAATCTCAAAAAGTACCAATATTTTCATAAATTTTCTTGGCTTATAATTGAAAGTACCCAAAATTATATATACATACCAAATTTCACAAAAATACTACAAAAAATGACGATTATATTTCAATTTATAACTTTAAAACGCTCTACTGTAAAATCTTGTTTTTGGGGTTACAATAACTTACGTGGGAGGTATCGATATCTTAATCTGACGCGCTTGAGTATGTCAAAATGGTGTTTTTTTTTGCCATTTTCTAATAATAGCCACGACTTTGCGTCACATCCAAATCGTCAGATTATTCGATGAGAGCTTTTTTTGGGTTCACTTAACATCCCCTTAGAAAATCTGACGCGCTCGATTAAATTTTTTTTTTTCTCATTTTCAATCCTTACGTACGACCACCCCCATCGTTCAAACGATCAGATTAACATACGTACATTATTAAAAATACGTAGGACATGGATGGCTATCAATATCTGACGCGCTCGAGTATGTCCATGCAACCGTTTTTTTTTACATTTTGGAAAGTCTATAGCTGCTTCCCCCACTGATGAAAAGGATACATTATATAACATTTTTTTCTTTTTATCATCTAAGCTTCGCAACTCAATAGGTCTCTACGACGCTCGAGTAAATCCCCATTTAGCATCGTGGCCTCCCTCCCCTACTATGTAGAATGACTCCTAGCTACGTAATAGTCCAGCCCCATCCATCCTTTAGAAATAATGTAAGGCTGTTCTTGCGTTAATCCTGCTTACATTGTGTCTTCCGCACGATTTATGATTGTATATGTGTGATTGTGGACACACTTGTGCACAATATAATACTAGTTGTTGCCCGCGATTTGTAATATCTTTTTAGGGTTTCGTAGAGTGTCAACGGAACCCTATAACTAAGTTTCCGCTGTCCATCGTTCTGGCAGCCGTATCTCACGAAGTAATACGTAGAAAGTTAACAGTTAAATATTTTACAGAATAGAATAAATATTGCTTATTTAAAGACAATTCCCACACGAACGCGTATCAGTTAACGACGATAAAAACTATTACGGACTATAATCTATCTCTGTGCCATTTCATCCAGATCCGTTCAGTAGTTTTTGCGTGAAAGAGTAACACACATCCATACATTCTAACAAACTTTCACGTTTTCGCAAAATACGCGCGTGGGTGTGGAGTTCCCCTCCATACCATACCTATCATGCTTGGGGAATTCTGCTAGTCTTCATTGATATTGTCCACTTGAATGTTACATAAATCGATGTACATGTTATCATGATTTTTTATTAGTTGAATTAAAGTGTAGTAAAACAAACAACCAAATATATGAATAGGTATACATATACGAAAATGCAATAACAAATAATTTAAATCAAATGTACACACACTATAGCATGGGGTTCTTCAAGAAAGGAGTTTAAAGGGTCGGCAACGCGTGAGTGACATCCCTGGTGTTGCAAACGTCCATAGGCTACGGTAACTGCTTACCATCAGGCAGGCCGTATGCTTGTTTGCCACCTTGGTAGTATAAAAAGAAAAAAAACTTACCTTCACATTTGACAAAGCAATCCATTCCAGTCACATTGTTTGTGCTGCACCAGTGCTTGTCGTTGATCTGGAACAGGCCCCAGTTTCGCGAGCCGTCTGCCTTCTCCCGACTCACCAAACTTGTGTTGCGTCCGCTTTCAGCTTCGATTAAACACACCCCTAGACAAAGCAAATAATTTTACAAAATTATTAATTTTTTGTTGTACCTACCTTGTAATTTGCGAAAATATTGCACCAGAATTAAGAATTTTCTATTTGAAAAACCGTTTTTGTATTTTCCAGCAGAAAAACCGTATAAGAATTTTCTATTACAAAAACCGTATAAAATTTTTCTATTAAAAAACCGTATAAAATTTGATCTAGGGTTGATCGACCGTAATCTTAAACGCAAGCTTATACCGTGGAACTAAAGAGGTAGTCTTAGATACAAATAAGAATTGTAAGAGAGGTAGAGGTAGGGTACTAGCGAGCAAGCCCAACTGGGGAAGGACCTCCACCTTATAGAAGACCACAGCCAAATAACTACACACAGCGGTGTAGTTATGTTCCTTCGTGTGAGTACAGGTCTCCAGCGCACATTTAGGGATGCATTTTGAAAGAAACGTATTCCTATCCCAGGGACACTCCCATCTTTAAACCCTGGTGTAAAAAATGGGTTGGCAACACGCAAATGATACCTCTGGTATTGCAAGCGTCCATACGCTACGGTAACTGCTTAACATATTGCGGGCCGTATGCTTGTTTGTCACCCATGTAGTATAAAAATAAAATAAAAATAAAGTACTTACAGTCCGCCAACTCGTTTGGTGGAAAGCGATGTTTTCTCAATGCATGAACCAAACTGCACCTTGAAAATACTTTGGCTTCATATTTCAAACAAAGCGTAGCCAGAGCGAACAAGACGAACGTCAAGTTGTGCATAATTACGGAAAATGACGATTGGTAGTAAGAGATTATAACAGACAATGGTTAGGTAGGTACTGCGTGTCAGCCGTATCTGAGCAAAACGACTTGCGTTTATATATATGACTTGTTTTCTGTTGTTTATTGTACCCGTTTATCTAATAGGTATAAAAATAAAGAATCGTTTGTTGACAAACATATTATTATTGTTTTTATGTATTTACCTATTATATGTATGTTATAGGTAAATATATAACAACAATAGACAGCATATCGTATAGAGACAAGAATCTTGAAAAATCAACATTACACCAGAGCCAAAAAATATGTCATACATTCATAACTACCCAATAATAACGTTTGTCACTGAACTCCTAAACGGCTTGGCTGATTTTATTGAAATTTTGTGTGTGTGTGTGTGTGTATGGGTGGGACCCCGGATGGTTTAAATTCACAATTGGACCCGGTAGGTGGCACTGCTGCTGCTGTGTCAGCTTTTCGGGCATCCTTACTAATACTTATTGTAAATGTGAAAGTTTGTAAGAATGGATGGATGGATGGACGTTTGTTACTCTTTCACGTAAAAACTACTGAACGGATCTGGATGAAATTTGGCACACAGATAATAACACATAGGCTACTTTTTGCAGCGATAACCGACATCTACGCTACTTTTTGCAGCGATAACCGACATCCACGCGGGCGGAGCCGCGGGCAACAGCTAGTAAGTTTATAAAGATAGAAAATGAGATTTGTATCATGACTTCTATCGATTAGACCTTGCTTGATACAGTTGATCGTTTGATCCGCGCCCTCCGGCCAGTCGGACGAAGCAGTCGGACCACGCGGTCAAAGGGATACTTTCAATACCTTTCCTAAAGTTACTAATTCATTGATTTTGTACTAGTTACAACAGTCAGATACAAGGATTCCTTTAATTCTTCACATTGGCAATCACGTAGAATAAACTATTGATCAAGCTAAGTATGGTTTGAAATTGCCAAAATATTTAAAAAAAAATAACTTACTATTTTGAAGCAATATGGTGCACTGTTTCAGTTAAAATAACTTTATTTTGGTCGTAAGTAGGTACTGCCAGACCGGTTACTCGTGCAGTATGTGGGTCAAGTATAACCAGAAGCCCTTTAATGACCTAAGGGTCCAGTATAATAACGCCTTCAGGGGAATAGGGCTGTCCCGTTTTTGTAGGGTCTCGGGAATGCTAAGTATTTATTTTCGTTAGATCCCATATTTTTTAAATGCAAGAGAATGACGTTTTATTGTCGTTGAATTCCAAAAATTATTTTCGTTCAAATCAAATCAAATCAAAACGTTTATTTGTAAAACACGTGTGTACATACATTTTAGGCATGCAAGCTGGTAACAATAGGTAGGTTCGCTCAGACATGTTTTAGCCTCTAACAGAGACATACAAATATTAAGTTAGATATTAATAAATTGCAAACAATTTTAAGTAATTATATAGCTAAATGTCAAAAAGTATAATATTTAAATAAAGAAATGTCAATATAATAAAATAATAATTTAGATGTCAAATTTTCGTTATATTGTCAAAAGATCTTTCAGCGAGATATTCACTAACACTATAATAAGCTTTACATTCCAAAAAGTTTTTCAATTTCCTTTTGAGTGCATTAATGTCTAACTCCCTCCATTGTTTGGGTAGTTTATTATAGATCGACGGAGCCATGCAGAAAATACTTTTGCGCATAAGTGCTGTGGACGAAAATTGTACCCGAAGTTTATTATTATCCCGTCTATTACGTGACACTGCGCACTCTAACCGTGGAAAATGGTCAGGATTCGCTCTAACAAACATGATCACTTCTAAAATGTACAAACTGGGCAGTGTAAGGATTTTAAATTTTAAGAAGTAAGGTTTACAACTTTCTGGTATATTAAGAGAGAACATAGAACGAATGCATCTCTTCTGGGCCTTGAATGCAGTAATTGTATCTATTGAGTTGCCCCAAAAGATAATGCCATAACGTAGGTGAGAACAAACCAAACCGTGATATGCCGTAATCAATGCGTCCGTGTTTACGACTGACGAAAGGGAGTGTAAGGCATAAGCTGAACTACTGACCTTCTTGCACAAGCTCTCTATATGTGCCTTCCAATCCAGTTTTTTATCTACCATCAATCCAAGAAATTTAGTAACATTAACCTTTTCTATTTCTTTATTTTTAAATTGTATGCTTGGATGATTTGTACCCACTGTGACCCGTTGATTAAAATACATAATTTTTGTTTTATTCAAATTAATTCTTAAATTATTTATGTCAAGCCAGTTTGTTATAGATGTCAAAGAGTTAGTAATGTCATATTTAAATTGGTCAATGTCCCCATTTTTGCATGCAATCGTCACTGTACTGTCGTCTGCAAATAGAGTTACCGGGTGTTCAGTGCATTTTGGCAGGTCATTTATGTACAGGGTAAATAGAAGAGGTCCAAGGACACTTCCCTGAGGTACCCCGTAGACTATCTTTCGCGCATCTGAAAGATATATTTCTTCTCTCTTTTTCACAGTATTTATTTTAGTAACCTCTACCTGTTGTGTTCTGTCACTTAAATAGGATTTAATTAATTTCAGAATATTTCCTCTTATACCATACAATTCGAGCTTTTGAATAAGTATATCGTGTCTCACATAGTCAAATGCTTGCGTCATGTCACAGTAAATAGCGCATACTGGGATTCTTTTGTCTACATTTTTAATTACATTGTGTAGAAAATCAAAAATTGCCATATTTAAAGTTTTATTTTCCCTAAAACCATTTTGCTCCTTACATATCACTTCATTTTTTTCTAAATATTGGTATAGCTGTCTCTGAATATATTTTTCGAAAACTTTGGATATTATTGGGATTAATGATATTGGCCTATAATTTTCCATAATTTCTCTATCGTCTTTTTTGAATAAAGTTTTAACTATAGATATTTTTAGAGCATCAGGAAACACACCTTCACTTATACATAAATTCAATATATAACATAGATGATTAGAGACCTCTAGAGCTACAGCCTTAATAACCTTAGTACAAATGCCATCATATCCAACGCTGTTTGTGTTTTTTAAACTATTTATAATTTTTAGTACGTCTTGAGGTAGACATGGCGCCATGAACATAGAATTATTTTTACTATCGATAGATTGTGTAGCTTTTTCTGTTATATTTATATGTTGTATTTTATCAATGAAATAATTATTAAATTTATTTGCTATTTGCTGTGGTTCTGTAATGTCATAGTTATTAATCTTAATTTTATTGATGTAAGTAATTGGAATGTTAAATTTTGATTGATTTATTATTTGCCAAGTAGTTTTACTTTTATTTTTTGAAGTTTTTATTTTATAATTATTTTGCGAACGTTGTGTTAACGATATAATTTTTTTATATACCTTAGAATAATTTTTAAACTGCATTTTACTATTTGGATTCCGTTTTAGCCTGTGTGTCCATAAAAGTTGCCTCTTTTTCTTACTACATTTTTTTATACCTCGTGATATCCACCTAGGTTTTCTAATTGTATTTATACTTATAGTAGATTTCTGGAAACATAAATTATAAAATAGTGAAAATTGCTCCATAAATATGTTATATGCTGTGTTTGGATCATTAGTATCGTACATATCAGAAAGCTTTAAAGCACTTATACAAGTTTTAAACTTAATTATGTTATCGGAATCGTAATTTCGTCTAATGGCCCGGTATTTATCAATCATACATACTTTGCGCACCGGGCACCTTAGAAGTTGGGCAGTATGATCAGAAAGAGCGAATTCTATGATTTCCGTTTTGCAACGTTTGTTAAAATTATGCGCAAAATTATCAATGCATGTCTGACTTGTAATTCTAGTGGGTTCTTTAATTTCCAGTATTAAATTGAAGTTCAACAAAATGCATTCAAATTCAATCGTCTTGGGATTCGTTTTCAGGATATCTATATTGAAATCTCCCGCAATCACAATATGTTTATAATTATATTTTTTGATCTCTTGCAAAACTTTTTGTAACTTATTAAAAAAATCACTCAGATTATTTACATTTGGTACCCTATAAACACAAACGAAGACAATGTTGTATTTAACAAGCTCCACTGCACAACATTCAAAAGTTTCTGGAATAGACATTTTTGATATTTTCACAAGTTCCTTACACTCGTGTCCCTTTCTAACAAGGATACATGAGCCTCCTCTTTTAATTTTTGTTCTACTGTAATGCGCCACCAAAACATAGTTGGGTATATGCAGATGTGATTCATAGCCCTCCATCATAAAATGTTCGGTAATGCATAAAATATCAACTTGAGTATTTTTTTCTGATAGTTCATTGAGACATACGGTTAAAGCCTGTGATTTATTCAATAAACCAGCTATGTTTTGGTGTAATACGGAGATACATTTAGTTACGAAAAAGCTGATTACTTGCGATACTTTCATTCGTATTTTCCTTTAACGGTAAGTTAGGCATGTCATAGTTAAAATCAGTTTGCGTGCCAATATTTTGAAAATGCTTATTTTTAATTACTTTTTGGCTCTTAGATTGAATGCTGTAGTTATACAATTTTGTCTTATACTCCAGTTGTAATATTTGTCTGTGGATAAATTGACAAGCTTGTAATTTATTAAAATAATTAAATGTGTTAAAATAATTGTTATCTAATGATAGGAATGAAGAATGTTGGTTATTTTTACATACAAATTTCAGCATATGATTCAGTTTATGTAGATTTAGACAGTCGCTTTTATATACTTTACATATTATAATGTTGGTATTTTTTCTATTTTGTAAAAAGTGATGCAAGGAAGTTAATACATTAAGAGGATTTTTATCGTGTGATCCTGCCATTATTATAATATAATCAGATTCTGTGAAGTTCTTACATGATGATGCACAAGAATCCAAAACCTCACTAATATGTGCGTCTTGCTTTATCATTGAAGTTACAAAAAATCTATCTTCAACGATTTTTCGTAGTATACCCGAGATATTGTATCCTGACTGATCCGCAAATATGGTAATCCTCTGCTTTACTTTTATTGCCGATTCTTGTAGGTTCGTCGACCCTAATTGAAGTGGTGGAATTGAAGAGCTGTCGACCTTGCTGGTGTTGTTATTGTTAACATTGCAATGAGTGCTCTTACACTTTGATGGTGTAGTACTTCTCGGTGTATCTAAAATTACTGAATGTGAATCATGGTTTTCAGGAATGAAAGTAGTATTCTCAGTCAAACATCCGTCCTTATTTGTACATGTATCAGTTTTTCCTGTTATATTACACGTTGTTACGCTTGAATGATTCAGATCTTCTTTACTATCTGTAGCAGGATATTCGTTGGATCCCAAATGCTTAAAACAACTGATTAAAGGGTACTTTCAACAACTAAACTGTACAACAAACCAATTATAATATTGCTGTCCTAAATTGTCATTGCGTCTGTCTATTTACACTAGTACGCATTGCATAAATTGCATAAAATTTACATATTCAGCAGTGACTGTAGTTATTTTGTGTAAAAAATTATCAAATCACAAATTACTATAAGTAGAGAGCGGATGAATGAGCTTGACACTTTTATTTTTGGCTTACATATTGTGGCCGCAGCTTATAAAAATATTTTCATTATGATAAAATTCCAAGATTGTCTAACTAATAAGATGCACTTGTATATTTACTCGATGTTTCACTATAACTCGCTGTTAAAAAGTATGTGTGTATGTATGGAAATGTAGCGAAATAGTGTGTTTTATGTAAAAAACCGGCCAAATGCGTTTCGGGTCACGTACAATGTAGAATTCCGAAATTGGTCGTCACAATAATGTGGACTAAGAAAAAGGTAAATACGGTTTCAGCAGCTCATAAGCTTCATTTCTGAGAACATAGGAAGATAGTTACAATTATTTTATTTTATTTATTTAATTTTATAGAAGGCTTACAGTATAGTAAAACTACTGCAATATCATTTAATATCGGTCGTTGACGAAACTCGTCGACTAGGTTCGTGCGTAATGATACATTAGCTTGGAGCTCAGGACAGTCAATATGGCCACTTGCGACGTTTATCAGTGTAATTATTGTGACTGGCAATTTCAGAACCCCATTGTACGTAACCCGACACGCACTTGGCCTGTTTTTAATGTTTGATAAAGGTAAAACACTTTTCTTCTCAGAAGTACACATGTTGTTATAACATAGGATTCAATGGAAATGCAAATGGAAAGCAAATGGGATCCGTCGTTAATACCTAAAAAAAAACGGGATCTGAAACTGGGATCTAACGTAAATCGTAGATTGTTTATAGTGAGATTCAATGAAAGGCTTTATTTATAAACAGTTTATATATTGTGTTTGAAAACAGTAAAAAACAGTAATTCAGTTGTAAAACAGGGTCAATAACACTGAGATAAACATCAAGAGTAGCAATATATTAGAGTAGTAGGTATTATAATTCTGTGCCTGCACTGTGCCGAATATACTTCACAAACAATGTATGTGTGCGCCTATGTGCGAGGATCACGCACACAGGCGCACTTCACGGCCGGTCGACCGATAATTACCTAATCTGTAGCTGCGCTATTTTGTGAATACGCTCCTATCAATTAACCTTAACGCACAATGTTATTTGTTATTTATTGGGTATATTACTTTTACCTTTACATTACGTTTATTTAAATTTCTACAGTTATCTAATAATTATAGCTTACTATTATACATACACTTACTATATAATATATATAATACGTATAATTTCATAGCAATTTACAATTAAGTACAAGAGTTTGGAATTCCGCGCGTCACTCATGTAGTTATAAAGGTCCTGCGAGAATAGGTACCAGCGTTGTGGTTCAGGCCACAACATAAGAGCTGACGCAGGGACCTTAATTGCTTTCCTATATTAAGTTTTATCAAATGTAGTAATTGTAAGTTTAATTGAATGTAAGAGCAAATAACAATTTTCTTTCTTTCCGTCTTTCAAACCATATTTACAATATTATGTCAAAATATTGAAGCTGCTTATTCCGACGTAAATTTAAAACCAAGTTTAGTGAAAATGACGTAGATATCGGATTTGCGCGCGGATACTGTTATGTTGCCGATAAAGTACCACTTTAACAGCAATATAATATTGGGCACTTGCGAATCTGTGGTTTTATCTTGTCCTTGCATTTGTTGACCCACCCACTCCAGGCTTCGAAGCCTTGGCGTCGCTTGTATATAAGCTTGGCACATTGCGATGCCACCCATATGTCGTCCGTTGTTACATCTGAAAAGGAAATATTAATTTATTTACTGGTCTTTGTACTTGACTATTACGTGTGTATGTCACTGAACTCCTAAACGGCTCGGCTGATTTTAATGAAATTTTGTGCGCGTGTTCTTGGGTAGGGCCCCGGGTGATTTAGAATCACAATTGGACCCGGTAGGTGGCGCTGCTGTCGGTATGTCAGCATTTCCGGGCAGGATGACGTCTGCCATGTCCGCTAGTAAGTTTATAAAGATAGAAAATAAAATTTGTATCATGACTTCTATTAATTAGACCTCGACTATACCATATATCAATTTTTGGGTCAAAAAGCTATGCTTAAGCTTCCTTCTTCTTTCTTCTCGTCCCAAATACCGCAATGTCTCAAGACGAAAGTCTTTGACCAGTGTGTGTTGCCAGTGATGACGTGTAGATCCGAGACGTGATCATTTACTATGGGCCTAATGCGAAGGCTCAAGGTCACCCAAAGAGCAATGAAGAGAGCTATGCTTGGAGTTTCAAATACCGCAGTGTCTCAAGACGAAAGTCTTTGACCAGTGTGTGTTGCCAGTGATGACGTGTAGATCCGAGACGTGATCATTTACTATGGGCCTAATGCGAAGGCTCAAGGTCACCCAAAGAGCAATGAAGAGAGCTATGCTTGGAGTTTCAAATACCGCAGTGTCTCAAGACGAAAGTCTTTGACCAGTGTGTGTTGCCAGTGATGACGTGTAGATCCGAGACGTGATCATTTACTATGGGCCTAATGCGAAGGCTCAAGGTCACCCAAAGAGCAATGAAGAGAGCTATGCTTGGAGTTTCAAATACCGCAGTGTCTCAAGACGAAAGTCTTTGACCAGTGTGTGTTGCCAGTGATGACGTGTAGATCCGAGACGTGATCATTTACTATGGGCCTAATGCGAAGGCTCAAGGTCACCCAAAGAGCAATGAAGAGAGCTATGCTTGGAGTTTCAAATACCGCAGTGTCTCAAGACGAAAGTCTTTGACCAGTGTGTGTTGCCAGTGATGACGTGTAGATCCGAGACGTGATCATTTACTATGGGCCTAATGCGAAGGCTCAAGGTCACCCAAAGAGCAATGAAGAGAGCTATGCTTGGAGTTTCAAATACCGCAGTGTCTCAAGACGAAAGTCTTTGACCAGTGTGTGTTGCCAGTGATGACGTATAGATCCGAGACGTGATCATTTACTATGGGCCTAATGCGAAGGCTCAAGGTCACCCAAAGAGCAATGAAAAGAGCTATGCTTGGAGTTTCAAATACCGCAGTGTCTCAAGACGAAAGTCTTTGACCAGTGTGTGTTGCCAGTGATGACGTATAGATCCGACACGTGATCATTTACTATGGGCCTAATACGAAGGCTCAAGGTCACCCAAAGAGCAATGAAGAGAGCTATGCTTGGAATTTCAAATACCGCAGTGTCTCAAGACGAAAGTCTTTGACCAGTGTGTGTTGCCAGTGATGACGTGTAGATCCAAGACGTGATCATTTACTATGGGCCTAATGCGAAGGCTCAAGGTCACCCAAAGAGCAATGAAGAGAGCTATGCTTGGAGTTGAAAATACCGCAGTGTCTCAAGACGAAAGTCTTTGACCAGTGTGTGTTGCCAGTGATGACGTGTAGATCCGAGACGTGATCATTTACTATGGGCCTAATGCGAAGGCTCAAGGTCACCCAAAGAGCAATGAAGAGAGCTATGCTTGGAGTTTCAAATACCGCAGTGTCTCAAGACGAAAGTCTTTGACCAGTGTGTGTTGCCAGTGATGACGTGTAGATCCGAGACGTGATCATTTACTATGGGCCTAATGCGAAGGCTCAAGGTCACCCAAAGAGCAATGAAGAGAGCTATGCTTGGAGTTTCAAATACCGCAGTGTCTCAAGACGAAAGTCTTTGACCAGTGTGTGTTGCCAGTGATGACGTATAGATCCGAGACGTGATCATTTACTATGGGCCTAATGCGAAGGCTCAAGGTCACCCAAAGAGCAATGAAAAGAGCTATGCTTGGAGTTTCAAATACCGCAGTGTCTCAAGACGAAAGTCTTTGACCAGTGTGTGTTGCCAGTGATGACGTATAGATCCGACACGTGATCATTTACTATGGGCCTAATACGAAGGCTCAAGGTCACCCAAAGAGCAATGAAGAGAGCTATGCTTGGAATTTCAAATACCGCAGTGTCTCAAGACGAAAGTCTTTGACCAGTGTGTGTTGCCAGTGATGACGTATAGATCCGAGACGTGATCATTTACTATGGGCCTAATGCGAAGGCTCAAGCTTACCCAAAGAGCAATGAAGAGAGCTATGCTTGGAGTTTCAAATATCGCAGTGTCTCAAGACGAAAGTCTTTGACCAGTGTGTGTTGCCAGTGATGACGTGTAGATCCGAGACGTGATCATTTACTATGGGCCTAATGCGAAGGCTCAAGGTCACCCAAAGAGCAATGAAGAGAGCTATGCTTGGAGTTTCAAATACCGCAGTGTCTCAAGACGAAAGTTTTTGACCAGTGTGTGTTGCCAGTGATGACGTATAGATCCGAGACGTGATCATTAACTATGGGCCTAATGCGAAGGCTCAAGGTCACCCAAAGAGCAATGCAGAGAGCTATGCTTGGAGTTTCAAATACCGCAGTGTCTCAAGACGAAAGTCTTTGACCAGTGTGTGTTGCCAGGGATGACGTATAGATCCGAGACGTGATCATTTACTATGGGCCTAATGCGAAGGCTCAAGGTCACCCAAAGAGCAATGGAGAGAGCTATGCTTGGAGTTTCCCTGCGAGACCGAATCAGAAACGAGGAGATCCGTGTCCGACATAGCTCGAAGAATTACCTTAAGTGGCAATGGGCAGGGCACATAGCTCGCAGAACCGATCCAGCAGTGGACGTCTTATGGCTGAGATGAGATATCATTACCTTTTCTTAAGTCACGACTTCATTGATTTCGTAACAGTCGGATACAAGGATACGGGGATTCCTTTAATTCTTCACATTGGGAAACACAGAGGAATAAACTTTTAGTCAAGCTTAGTATTGTTTGAAATTACCAAAGTACTATTTTTTTAAATATAACCTACCTCGAATAGTTAAGTATGTTGATTAATTCATTAATGATTTGGTCATGAACAATAAGGATAATGTTGATAATACTTAATTACTATCAGAACCATAAAACATATAGGTAGGTACCATTACCATAATTTTATGGTGTGGGCTACATAGTAGTATTTTCAGATAAATATAAAAATGATTGTCGATAAAAGGGAACGTAGGGAATTATTTTGTTTTTGAAAACTATAATAAATTTATTTTGGTCGTAAGTAGGTACGGCCAGACCAGTTACTCGTGCAGTCTGTGGGTCAAGTACCTATAACCAGAAGCTCTATAATGACCTAAAGGTCCAGTATAATAACGCCTCCAGGGGAATAGGTTTTGTCTTGCCTCGGGGATGCTAAGTAGGTAGATTGTTCACAGTGAGATTCAATTCAATTCTTTATTTAGGTATAAACAGTTTTTATATTGTGTTTAAATACAATAAGAAAATAACAGTAATAGACAGGGTCAATAACACTGAGATAAACATCTAGAGTAGCAAACCACATTTACAATATTATGTCAAAATATTGATGCTGCTTATTCCATTGTGCCGACGCGACACGTAGATTTGAAACCAATACGACAGCAACAAAGAACTCATAAAAAAATATATTTTTTATGTTAAAATATTTGTGGATTCTAAAAACCACACTTATTATAATAATAAATACGAGATTTTCTTGATTTTTGATACAATATAATAATACAAAATACAGCTGTCCGCCATGTTGCGTGAAACGCCATTACTGAGGAATGACATCACGAAACAGTAACAAAGTAGTATTTGTATGTATGAGAAATCGTATAACAGGCGACGCCATGACACAAACAGCGCTTTGATACGAAATTTAAATTTTGTTTTAAAAATGTAAAGCTGTGTTTTACATTTATTTTATGCAGAAATAAGATTAATGTTAGGAATATCAGACCCGTAGGTGCCGTGTAGTGTAGATTTTCAAAATTAGTCACCATGCCTATTATATTAGATACCTATAGTAAGAAAGACGTAGATATCGGATTTGCACGTGGAAACTAAAATACCACTTAATAACAGCAAAGATATAAATCGGTGCATTTGCGAATGGGTGGTATTACCTTGCCCTTGCATTGGTTGACCCACCCATTCCAGGCTTTGAAGCCTTTGCGTCGCTTGTATATATACTTGGCACATTTCGATGCCCGCGTAATGTCGTCCGTTGCTAAATCTGAAAACGAAATATCGTTTTATTTAGTCGAATTTGTACTTGATGACTATTACTATTTAAAAAGTTGTTAAAATACTCCTAGCTACTTAATAGCCTATCCTTATCCATCCTTCGGAAATCATGTAAAGCCTGCGTTAATCTCGCTCTCATCGCGTCTAGTTGTCTTTTGCACGGTTTATGATCGTAGTTAATTAGTTTAACAAAATACGCGCTTCGACGAAGAGAAAACTTAAAAAAACAAGAAATCGGTAGAGTCTAGACCACCCCTACTTCGCCCTTCCCAAGTTTCTTATTTTTTTTCCATTAAAAACATTCGACAAAGTATAAAAAAACTTTTTAAAAATATGATTAAAATCGGTGAAATCGTTCTCGAGTTATGGCGTGACGAAGGAAAATACGGATTCATTTTTATAAGGTATATATAATAGCGGTTACCCGCGACTTCGTTCGCGTGTTTTCTATTTGAAACAAATCCAGCGACACCTTATGCATCTACATCAACTTGGCAAACTGCGGGAATAATCGCCATACAATATATCATCGGCTGATGGATGAGATTCATTGATGAAATCCCCAAGAGATGAATTAAAAAAAAAACCTTTTTATATCCCTACATCATAATAGCAATCTATGTGTCCAGTGGTTTGAATTGTACGTTAAATACATTTAGTCAGTTCAGTTTTTCGATTTTGTGACTAATCTTATCTACTTATGCTTACTTAATATTATAGAGAGAGAGAGACCGAATTCTTTGAATTAGTATGAAATTTCTTGAAAAAAATATTGTAGCTCAACTACATAAGGGAGTTGTCCCACTGCTGGCGAGGAAGCGACTAACTATCGGCTACATCCTCGCCCAAGAAACGTATGTCAAATAGACATTCGTTCTGTGTAAACAAAAGAGGTATGCATTATCACAGCAAAATGTTGTGCTTAAGAGAGGTACAGATAAATAATTAGTTTATCATGAGGAGTAATTTGTTCAGCAATAGCTAAATGTGTGTTTTGTATTTTTTGCTGCAGTAACGTTTTGGGATTGCCCAGATCTCGAAAACGTCTCTACGCAGAAGTTTGAAGAAAATACCAATAATAGACATTAATTAGTTTAAATTTGTTCAAACGATTTCGATTTGTTTGATGAACGCCAATATTATAAATGGTTACAAAGATTAGAAAAAAATACGGATTGCAAGTAAACCAACAAAATGCATTAAGCGACAAGAGCTATTCAAAATAATAATAGTACACTTATTTGTTATAAATATCTAACAATCATAATTGGAACGTGATATGCGCGTGCAGGTTTCAGCAGGACTGCCGCCGCGAGCCAGAGGCGCGAGAAATTGCTCGTCAGACTCGCACACTCGCTCAAGTCCAGCGACAAAACAATCGAAACTACACATACGCTTTCCGCGGCTCGCCAACTAGTTTCTAGCTCTACTCGCTTCTAGTTCATCGTCGGTGGTGGGACAAGTGTCTAATCGTACTTCTTGAGAGCTTTCAGAGCTAATCTGCGTGGACGGTAAAAGATACACAGAAAAAGTATGATCTTATTGTTCCTAGAAAAAAATCTATGAAAAAGACCGCGACAGCATAATAATTATACCAACCTAAGTATAACTCACGGCAGTCATTTTTTATAAAGATAAATTATTAATTAAAATGATGGTAACTGCTTACCATCAGGCGAGCCGTATGCTTCTTTGCCACCTTGGTAGTATAAAAAAAAAACATGCATACAATTTAATTTTGATAAAATTTTAATATGCGTATCTATTTTTAAAAGCCTTTATAAATAATTAAAGAAAATAGCTTCGCAAAACGCCTATTGATTTTAGATAATCTGATATTTAAAAAAAAATGGTTATTCTGAGTATCGTTGAAGATAGACACAACCTATCGCAAACTTGTTTTAGGCCTATTTATGTGTAACTCTAACCGTTTCTGCAGGGCACGCCGAGACAGCATTAAACGGCAGGTTTTTTTTCCGACTTCAACTAATATCGTCACTTTGCAGCTAATTTCACAAAATTACAATTAATCCATTAACCAAGAAGCACTTCGTCCATTCGTATTTTCAAACGGTTTTCCGTTTGAAAATTCGTTCGATAGTTTTCAAGTTTTAGGCGAACAGACGGACAGATAGAGGCGGCACTGGGAGATACTTTATTTTATAATATTATGTAACGATTAGTTTAAATAAAGTGTAGTTAGTCATACAGACATGCCAGTCAGTACATCCAAATATATTAAATCAGAAAATAAAAACACTAACAAATAAACTTAATCAAATGTAACACTAACCAGCGCATGGGACTTTGCATAGTTTTCCAGTCTTATTAGATCTGCTGCACGCGTACTTGTCACTTATCTGGAACAGGCCCCAGTTCCACGTGCCTTTTTTGATCCCTGGACCCAACGCATTTGTGTCTCGTCCACTTTCTGCCTCGATCAGACACACCCCTAGAAAAAAATAATTTTATAAAATCGACATTATTTTATGGTAAATATAATAACAAAGTTAGGTATAGAAAGAACGGCACTATTCATCCTATTATAACGTTGTATGGTGTGTATATTTTTGAGTATATTTTTAAATTTTTGACTGCACACTTAAGGCGCCGTAAACCATCACACTGCTAGCGCGCTGCTAAGCGACAGAGAGCGAAACTGTGCCCCCAAATTGATTAGGGCCCAGTTCAATTGGTATCGTTTTTCAAACGGCGATCGTGCATCAATGTATATTTGATTAAAGCGTCCATATCATACGTAATTTTCTATAATATTATCTATCAGAATCAAGAATTTTCTGTCAGAAAAACCGTATAACATTTTACCCCATGATCGGCCGTAAACTTAAACGCAAGCTTGAACCACAGTTTAAGGATCTCTTTTCAGTTTTTTACGCTGTGTTTATACTCGTTACCAAGGACTAACGAGGCAGACTTAAATAAAAAAATAGTACTTACAGTCCCTCAACTGATTTGCTGGGAAGCCTTGTTTCTTCAATTCTTGAACTAAACCGCACCTGGTAAATACTTTTGCTTTACAATGCAAGCAAAGCGTTGCTAGAGCGAACAGGACAAACGTCAAGTTGTGCATGATTACGGGTAATGAGGTAGTAAGAGATTATAACTAACTATAGTTAGGTACCGCGTGATAGTCGTGTCTGAGCTACAAAACGACTTGCGTTTATATATAAGTTATTTTCTATTGTACTTGTATAAAAAAGAAACAAGGAATCCTTTGTTGACACACATAAAATAGGTACAAATACACACAATAGACAGTAGAGACAAGATATTTGTCAAAGGGTAGGCATCTCAGGAATTCAGAGTGCCTAGTGTGAGTATAAGGCAGAGTATGGCACGCACATTATTATAAACAACCTACCACTATTTGTTAACCTATATTCTGACAAACAAAGAATTTGAATTTGAGTTATATTTACGTCACCGCCAGTCAACGCGATCGAAATGGTTACCGCGTTTGGCTCTCTGATTGGTTAAGAACTTGGAGCGGGCCAATTGGAGCGCGCGCCGGTTGCGAGTTACTGTTGGAACCTACAGTAGGTAGGACCTCAAAAAATAAAAAAAAACATATTTAAATTTACTACACGTGTCGCCGAAATTCGACTGTAATACATACCTACACAATTATACGTTCTTGAATTTAATGTATTTGTAACTCGGAAAGTTCAACTTTATACCAGATAATCCATACACGGAGGCTCCAGGTTTGCATGATGTGCAGTAATTTGTTTTGGTCGTAGGTACTGCCAGACCGGTTACTCGTGCAGTCTGTGGGTATATAATGCTCTAAGAGTGGACTCTTAGAGCATTATATACGGGGCAGCCCTAATCCCCTGAAGGCGTTATTATACTGGAGTATAACAACGCCTTAAGGGGATTAGGGCTGCCCCGTTTCTGTAGTGCCTTAGGGCTGTTAACTAAAGTAGTTCGTAGATTGGTCATAGTGAGATTTGGTTTACAATTTTATCACGGTGTGTGAATACAATAAAAAAACAGTCATTTACAGGGTATAACACTGAGGTAAGTAGCAAACCATGCAATATTATGTCAAAATATTTAAGCTGCTTATTCCATTGTGTCGAACGGATGTAGATTTGAAACCACCAAACATTTCAAAGAAAACATATACATATAGGTATATCAACAATTTATAAGACTAGGTATTTACGAATCAGTACTATATAAAACACGTTCAGGAGTGAGTCAAGGATCTATCCTAGGGCCTTTACTCTTCCAATTAATGATCAACGATCTACCTTCTGTACTTCAGCACTCAAAATGTCTTTTATATGCTGATGACTTGAAAATATATTCTGAAATAAGATCTGAAGCCGATTGTATCTCAATACAGAAATACATTGACGCGATATATAAATGGAGTGAAGATAATAAAATGGAATTTAATATCACGAAGGCCAAAGGCTAATGACTTTTAGACGGATTCGGCATCCAGTTTATTTCAATTATAAACTGGGTGACACTGTCATTTCCAGATCAATAGGTGTAAAAGATCTGGGTGTGACGTATGACCACAAACTTACTTTCCATGACCACATAATATCTGTGGCCAAAGAATCATTTCGTAGGTTAGGTTTTGTTGTAAGGAACACCTACGATTTTTACAACCTACATGTAATTAAACTTATGTATAGTTCGTAGCAAACTTGAATCTAGTGCCGCGGTCTGGAATCCCCATAAAAGCGCATACGTACTTATTGTAGAAAAAATGCAAAAGGCGTTTCTTAGAAACTTATACAAACGCAGGTATGGCTACTACCCATACCTGTACCCAACTTTGTTTTTATTAGGGTGTCTAGGGTACAATTCCTTTCAAGTTAGGCGAGCAATTAAATTATTGTAATATATAAAATTATTCATAACAAGATAGATGCAATAGATTTGCATAACGAGGTTTGTTGTATTTTTTCTCCAGTTAACTACTCGCGAAATCGGAAGCACTGTTGTTTTTATATACCATCATGCAGAACAGTGGCTAGAGCAAATTCTCCCTTGCCCCGCACTCTTCATGTATTAAACCGATTCCTGGACATCAACCCTGAGAGTGATGTGTTTGCTAGTGATACAAGAAAGATTTTGTCAGAATGTTTGAAGTGGTTTGTTTTATAACTTTTATTGTACATTATATACCTAATATAAACTTGTCAAATATTGTAAATAGTGTAAGTGGATATTGTATCGTTCTATCCAATAAATAAATAAATATTGCTCTTCTTGTGAAACACGTATATCCAAACAGTGGTCGAATTTCGACCGTCAATTCTCTCTGCAGTCGTACTTTAATTATGTCAATCTCAATTTGAGTTCTAATCAACTGCACGGTTGGTTCAGTGGCTTATGTGGTTACCTCGCCATTTACTACTGCGTGGCGTGTTGTGGGTTCGATCCTCACACGGGTAAAATTTGTGTGATCCATAAATAGTTGTCCCGAATCTAGGTGTACTTTGTGTCCGTTAATTGTATGTTTGTTAATTGTAAGTCCCCCGCGACGGACGCAGGGCTGGTTCACTAGTGCACGAGTTGTTAAAAAAAAACAATAATTTGGATTAATAAATAATAGCAACTCATATATGTCCCAGTAGGTACTGGTTTCTGGGCACGGGTTTCCTCTCCTCTATCAAGAAAAAGAAAGAGAGGGTTTAGGCCTTAATTCACACACGCTGGCCTAATGCGGGTTGGTTGTATTTAATAAGTGCATTGAATTATTCTATTATAGATACGCCGGCCGTACAGAGTTGCCAGACAATTTGAAGTCAATGTTTCGTCCTATCGCTATGTGTGTTCCGGATTCACTTACCATCGCAGAAAATACACTATTTTCTGATGGGTTTACCGGGTACAAGCTGAATGCCAAAAAGGTCTGTTCTTCTTCTTCTTATCGTTTCATTAGATTCAGAGTCATTTAGATCGCCCATATTTAGGCCTCTGTCGTGATCTAACGAACTGTTAACAGTCGGGACCGACTTTTAACGTGCCCTTCGAAGCACGGAGACGCTCAGATGAAATACCACTATGCAGTCACCCATCTATAGGGTTACTGAGCCCTTGGTACCTGTGTGTTTATTTAAATACATGCATTTACTTCGTTTTTGCACTATTTAAAACATAAGGAAAGCGGCAGTATCCTTATAACAGTTTAGTAACATTCCACTACTGTTTCCGTAAGTGTACGATATACACATTTTTTTTGTCGTGAAATAGGAAAAACCTATAAACAGCAGTGAACTGAAACTGGCTGATTGAATATAGGCTTCCTGGAATTTCGGGAAACATCTTAAAAATATTAATACTAATAGTTTTTCTTAATATGTACAATGTTACTAAAGTAACAATGGAAAGCAGCACATTATTCGTGCTGATGACAGATTTTACTCTTGCACTTTGTAAAAATGTCATTGGTGAAAATTTACGGTAAATTGGCTAATATCATCCTTCCATCTTCGCTTTTCTGTTGCATTTGTTATTTACTTACTTTCGTGTTATTTTTATATGTTGTAACGGCTTTGTTGCAGAATGACATTTTCGCAAAATGTGTTTTCGCAAAATGTCAGTTTTGCAATTATCTCTTTTGCAAATGACAGTTTTTCAAATTATCACTTTTGCAAAATGTCAGTTTTGCAAATTATCTGTTTCGCAAATTATCTCTTTCACAAAATGTCTCTTTCGCAAAATGGCTGTTTTCAAGAAATTAATTTTGTGTTTACCGTTCTAGGTGTTCACATTGTACCAGTTAGCTATGCAGCAGTTGTCTAAACAAGATCACTACGACTTCGGCTTGCGGTCCATGGTGGCATTGCTCCGATATGCAGGGGTAAAGAGGAGAGCATATCCTCATTTACCCGAGTCCGAGGTTTGTTATAGAGACTATAATAAGCATTGTTTCAGTATAATTTATTGTATAAGTAGGTATGTATTGTGAAGAAAGCAAGGGAAGTGATCATATTGCAATCTTAGTAAATTTTTCTATATTATACTTACAAACAGAGACGATCTCTCGTAACCATACAGTGGGAAGCTTCATTAATTCATTCATTTTATTATTCATTGTACATTGTTTCCTTATTGATTAAATACTTCTTCTTCTATAGAAGAAGAAGAATTAAATACTTTTACATAAATTTGTATTCAGTATGGTATATTGGTTGCCGTCCATTTTTGTTACCACAAATATTGTAACTCATGCCAATTTCTTCTCGAGGCCCTACTATAGTCAGCGAATTAGCCGTAGAAAAAAAAATGCTGGCATTTGTTTTTATGACGTTCATAACTATCATGCATTATATCTAAATGAATAAATGAGTTTGATTATGACTATTAATTTTGTTTAGATGGTGATCTTGGCTATGCGTGACATGAATGTAGCCCGTCTCACAGCTAAAGATGTCCCCCTATTCGACGGGATCATGCAGGACATATTCCCCGATGTGGAAATCCCAACTCTGGACTATGACGTCCTGGAGAGAGCCATAACCGCAGAGATGAGGGCTGTGGGTCTACAGCCTGTTAAAGCAGCGCTGCATAAAGTTATTCAGACATTTGAAACAAAGGTAACTTTAAACAATTCTGTTTGGTCAAGCTTTTACGAAAAATATAGTTAGAAAATTGGTCTTGTAAACCCAGTTTTTGTTTAACTCCCGCACTAGAGACCAAGTTCTGTTCTCTGTGTTGCGAGGAACTTTACAAACAAACAATTAACGGACTCAAATTATACCCAAACTCAGAATAACTCTTTGTGGGTCAGACAAAGTTTTGTCTCGAATCGAATCGAGCCCACAACCTCGTGCACAGCAGGCGCATACTGCGGCCACTGGACCACGGCAGTCAATGGAACAAGCTTGTTTTACAATTTTTTTTGGAAGCAGACGTGTAGTGTGTGACGCATCGCGAGTGATGCTTAAGGTATTGCAAGCATCTATAGTGATATCTATAGTGCTACGGCAACCAATCAGGCGAGCTGTAGCCCGACTCCGTCTTACCTATAAAAAAAGCAAATGCTTGAATAAATGAATTTTGTACCAATTTCTTTGTACAATTGTTATTCATGGTATAGACGAAACCTGAAAATAGTTTGTTTAGAATCAGTCATAGATTAGAGTATAATACTTTTTAAACCATATTATACATATTTTGTCCCAATTATGTATGAAAATTGTTTAAAGTTAGAGACCCATATTTTAATGGGTCTTGTTTTAATTTTACAAATGCACAGTACACCGAAATGATTTGTACTCTTGGAAAAAAAAGAAAATAAATTCACGATGCATAACATCGTGAATTTATTTTGATCTTTGCTGATTTTACGGTGTATTTTTTCCTGCACAATTATAGAAACCCAGTGGAAAGTGCCGTACATACAAGAGTACCTACAAATCATTTCGGTGTAGTGTGCATTTGTAAAATTAAAACATGACTCATTAAAATATGAGTCTCTAATTTAAAAACAATTATTCATACATAATTGGGACACAATATTTATTTTTTATATTATTTTATTAATAAATCGGGATAAGACTAAATAATAACTAATTTTGATCAGAACTCTCGCCACTCATCCATTCTACTTGGTGACACAAACACAGCCAAAAGTGTGTCCTGGAAGATGTTACAAGCGACGTTGACACGTCTGCACCGTGAGAAGGTGGCAGGGTTTGAAGTCGTCACCGTCCACCCTATGAATCCCAAAGCCTTGACACTTGGGGAGCTGTACGGCGAGTACAACTTAGCGACGGGCGAGTGGAAGGATGGAGTCCTTTCGTCTATCATGAGGACTATTTGTCAAGGTTAATCTTTTCTTAGTAAACTTACGAACTTAGAGGGGGTACCATTCAAGCGACTAAACCTGACTGGGGACGGAGTTCAACCTTTCAGAAGACCACAGCCGAATAACTGTGCAGTTGGAGCTGTAAAAATCGTTAGTTTGGGATGATTGAATTCACCCGGCGCCCGCTTCCCTTCCTACCTACCCCGCAGGTGCCAGCAAAAATAGCAATATTTAGACATTGACAGATGCACAGTTAGATAAACCACAATGTGTGGATGTATCGCAGAAATTTGATAAATTCCGTACATGGGTGACCATTGACTTATAAAGCAAGTAAAACCTTTTGTCTTGCGCCTGTCTCTCTCCGGTCGTGTCGGATTGCCATCCCATTGGATCATGCGAGTGAAGGAATAGTGAGTGCACCTGTGTTTGCGCACACACTTGTGCATTATGATATGTCCTGCGCAGTTAGCTATTCTCCGTTGAGATTGGCCGCCGTGTCGTAAATCGGTCTTTACGACTATTATTACTTACTTTACTTTCCCAACAGATGAGTCTCCAGAATTGAAATGGATCATATTTGACGGTCCAGTTGACGCTATTTGGATAGAAAACCTCAACTCCGTGATGGACGACAACAAGCTACTGACTTTAGTCAACAGTGAGCGAATATCTATGCCGGCACAGGTTTGTTCATCTAGTTTTACTAAAATTACAACAGTTTTTTTCTAAAAGACAACTCCCGCAGTAGAAAATAAGCCCTCTGTCGTACATAAAGTTCACAATCTCTCTCTATATAGTAAGGACAATGCGGCAATCTTCCGGGACAATACCGCCCATATGCCCACCGTTGTGACTTCTGTGAGCCAGGATTAACAGCGGAGTAACCAACTTATACACCGAGCTTTGACACTCATGCGTTCCGTTAATCCTGGCACACAGGAGTCACGGCGGTGGGCACGTGGGTGGGATTGTCGCGATAATGCGACAGTGTCCTTATTATATAGAGAGTCATTCTTCGTTACACTATGGTAGTACCAATAAAGGCACAAGAAAAATCTAAAATCTTCTCCGTATTTTGTTTAGGTATCAATTCTAATAGAGACGCTGGACTTAGCCGTAGCGTCTCCAGCGACGGTGTCTCGTAACGGTATGGTGTACAATGATTACAAGGATTGGGGATGGTGGCCCTACGTCAACTCCTGGTTGGAAACCGTGGATGAACCAGAGTATAGAGAAATGGTGAGTATAGTCTGTTAAACTTTTCAGTAGTAGCTACCCGGGCTTGTATAAAAAATAAGTATTTCCCTTTTATTTCATATATTATTATAATGTTCGTTATTGTGCTTTTTTCTATAGTCATTGTACATTGCAATTTTTTAAGCGACAGCTTGCCTTAGCAGCAAATACCACCTGTAGACATATCTGTGCGTTTTCCGGGACAAAAGCCTATGTCATTTCCTGACATAGGCTTTTGTCCCGGTTCCCCTTGCTCTGTGAAAATAAAACCAAATTTATCCCACAGAGACCGTACATTTTGCCGGGGTAAAGAGTAGTCCAGACTATAATTTATCTGTGCTAAATTCCATATAGATCCATTTAGCAGTTTTGGCGTGATTGATTAACAAACATCCATCAACACTTTCGTATTTATATGTTATATTAGTAAATATTTATATTATTAATATAATAAACATGTGACATGTGGTGACAGCTCCGGCGGCACTTCGCCAACATCCTGACGAAGGTGCTGGAGCTGAAGCGGCTGTTCCTGACGGAGGGCGCGAGCGTGCGCGGCCAGGAGCTGACGGGCGTGCGCTCCATGTGCCGCCTGCTGGGCCTGAGCCCGCCGCCGCCGCCGCCCGCGCCCGACGAGGAGGACAACGAGGGGTTCTCCAAGATGAGATTCCTTTTTGCGTTAGTCTTCTGTTTCTTTGCTTCGTTTGTTTATTAAATATCTTTATACTATATACCAAGGAGGCAAACAAGCATAGGGCCCGCCTGATTGTAAGCAGTGACCGTAGTCTATGGACGCTTGCAGCAAGGTATCAATTGCGCGTTGCCGACCCTTTAAACCATTGTTACTCCTTTCTTGAACGACCCCATGCTTTAGTCTCTCGGTTATGGTGTGATTAAAGGAAATAGGGATTCCTTTTTAAATAGATTGGTCAAATATTATTTGCTCTTTTTACTTGTGCGGCTATAGCTTTTATTATAGTCAAGCTTAGTTGGCGGCTCAATATAATTCGAGTGCCACCAACCGGGCGAATGATTGCCTATTTAAATGTTGACCAACGATTCTCTAGCTTTTTATAATATACTTGCAGCATGATCTGGTCTGTGTGTGCTACTCTTGAAGATGAACCTCGAAAAAAACTTGATAACTGGGTCAGAGAACACGAAGGCATCTTTCCTCTGAAGGATACCGTGTACGACTACTTTGTAGATGAGAGGCTCAGGGTCTTCAAGCCCTGGGAAGACAGGTTGCCTGATAACTGGAAATTTAATCCCAGGTTAGTGTTGTTGCTCGCCGTAATGAGGATGCTCGATGTGAAATATATGTGAAGTATGCACATTAGTGCTAAGTTGAAGCACGCGTGCCGCGCCTACTTCACCGTTCTATCCTGCACGTATACAAAGTAGACTTAGAATACATTTTTCCGAGATAAAAAGTAACTTATGTGCTATTTTACACTATCTCTATTCTAAATTTCATCCGGATCTGATTAACAAATATCCATCCAACCAAATTTATAATATTAGTATAGATAAAGACCATTACTTGCCTAATATGTATAATATGTGCGTCGTAGCTCAATTTTGCGAGTTACAAATTCGCACCATTAGTGGAAAAGAGGCGTAAGTTAAGAAATGCCGCTTGACAATTTTGAACCTTAACTGTTATGAAGCACAAGATGAAAATTTCAAAACAGGTATGTCTCATCCTAAGTCATTATTCTCCTGCGGGTGCGAATTGTAATGATTTTTCAACTGGTATTCTTTCTTCCTAGCCTCGGCTTCCATATGATCCTGGTGCCGACAGTAGAGTTTATCCGCGTGCAGATCGTGGCGCTGGACATGCTAAAAGCAGGCTTCGGCGTCCTGATAGGAGGGCCCACCGGTACTGGCAAGACGTTCCTTATTCAAGGCACTCTTGCACAACTTGACCCTAGCAAGTAAGTAACAATTTTAGTGTTGGCTAATAAGTGTTGTATATAGTATTATTAGTCGTCCAAACCGATGTCGGTCACGGCGGCGAATCTCAACGAAAATTAGCTGACTGCACAGGACATATTATGCACAAGTGTGTTCGCAAACACAGGTGCACTCACTATTCCTTCACTTATCAAAGTCCAATAGGACGGCAATCCGACACGACCGGAGAGAGATCAGGCGCAGGTTAAACGGCTTTACGTGCTTTCCGAGACACGAAGGGGTCTTGCTGTGTCTTTAGAAACTGGTAACCCATCTACATTAATATAACTTTATTAAACGCGTGAAACTATTAATAGGTACAGTACGCAAGTAATCAATATGTCTGCTCAGACGACCGCGGCTAATGTGCAGGACATAATTGAGGCTAGGCTGGAGAAAAGGACTAAAGGAAACTATGTGCCTGCTGGAGGTAACTTAAATTCTCTCTACTCTTGTCAAAAAATAGGTATAGATTGAGGAGTTTTTGCACAGTGATAGCTGAAGGATTAAAGACAGATGCAGGGTATTTTATGTACCAAATGCAACAAGAAAACGATCTTCACATTACGTTGATAGGGGTTGACGGGTTTCTACCTAGCAGGTTATTACTAATGATACTTTTCGTTTTCGTAAAATGTGTTTTTTTTTTTTTTTTTTTTTTTTTATACTACTTTGGTGGCAAACAAGCATACGGCCCGCCTGATGTTAAGCAGTTACCGTAGCCTATGGACGCTTGTAATACCAAAAGTATCACTTGCGTGTTGCCAACCCCATTTTTTTTTACTCCAGGGCTTTATGGTGGGAGTATCCCTGGGATAGGCATACGTTTCTTTCAAAACGCATCCCTAAATGAGCGCTGGAGACCTGTACTCACACACAGTGTTCCACTACTTGAACGATAACCGCGAAAACGTCGTTCCAAAACAATGTAAGACCCTTGTCATATGCCCGAGCGCCTTTTGTTTTATGGAAAGCAACACCGAGTGTGTCGATGCAAGTTATATCACTGTCTACGTCATATCACATTTAAGTCCTCATGCTAACGAACTAGAGTAAAAGAGTTAACTTCGAAATGTTTGGTGGTTTCAAAGCTACGTCGCGGCATAATAGAATAGCGGGAATAGCAAGCTTCAATATTTTGATATATGTAATACTAGCTGTTGCCCGCGGCTCGGCCCGCGTGGATGTCGGTTATCGCTGTAAACAGTAGCCTATATGTTATTCCAGCCCATAATCTATCTCTGTGCCAAATTTCATCCAGATCCGTTCAGTAGTTTTTACGTGAAAGAGTAACAAAAATCCATCCATTCTTACAAACTTTCGCGTTTATAATATTAGTAGGATTGTATGGGTTAGCTTCTCTATATGTTTACTTTAGGGATACAAATTGTATCACCATTAACCTATTACTGGCAGGATGATGAGCCTGGAAGTTTCGGAAGGAAGGTAAGTGTGGGACAAACCATGCAGATAATTGTGTGAGTAATGGTATTGTTTAGGTAAGAAGATGATAGCGTTCATGGACGACATCAACATGCCAGTTCGTGATGAGTATGGCTCCCAGCCGCCGCTAGAACTGACGCGGCTCTGGCACGACTACGGCTACTGGTTCGACAGGGAGAAGCAGTGGAGGAAAAACGTCAGGGTGAGTCAAATAGCCTTAACATAATAGTCATTCATTGATTGGGAAGGGATTCTTACATGTCTATATTAAAATCAAGAAAGCACAAATATAATAATAAAATAATATTTTCGGGACAACTCACACATCGCTATCTGATCCCAAACTAGGCAGAGCCTGTACTATGGTAACCAGACAACTGATAAACATACTTATATATTTCTAAATACATACATATTATAGATAAATTACACCCAGACACAGAACAAACATTCGTGCTCATCACACAAAGATTTGTCCTAAGTGGTAATCGAACCCACGACCTCCGGCATAGCAGTCAGAGTCACTAACCCCTAGACCAACAGGCCAGTAAATATGAGAAAACAATCATTTTATCAGTAATATAATAATGTTAGTAGAATAATAGTGATGTCAAATAATTATGTCAGAAAGTATTTATTTATTTATTTATTTAAACTTTATGCACAATATTGTACAAAGGTGGGCTTAATGCCAAAGGCATTCTCTACCAGCCGACCTTTGGGTGATGCAGAGATGAATGTAGTAGGTGCAAGATATGTTAAAATAAATTAGTGGAAAAATATATTTCTAATAAATATAACATAGACTAAATAAATACATAGGTTTAATTAAATACATATTTATAAATATATAATATTATAATATATATATATATGTTACTGATGTGATGATTTAGCCAGTAGTAGTAAAGTAATAGGTATAATGAATGATACGAATAGCTCGGTTGCGTATAGGGCATGGTACTGTGCGGGGCGGCGGGCCCGCCGGGCGGGGCGCGCTCGCACCTGCCCCCGCGGCTGCTGTCGTGCTTCCACTCGTTCTACCTGACGCCGCCCACCCACCAGCAGCTCATCAAGATCTTCGGCACTATGATCAGTCAGCACCTCAGTGACTTCGACGAGGAGACCAAGTCTTGTGGTGAGTTGTGCGCCTCGGTTAGTGACGTTATGATCGAACGTGAAATGAGGCTCGTTCTCGGTCCTAGTTTTAAATGCCACATTCGATGATTACGACGACCTGGCACAGGTCACGGGCAGCCGATTGATAAGGTCAGCTCAGGACTGAATTCTGCGGAAATCTTTGGGGGACGCATATATCCAGCAGTGAACGTGTTTTGGCTTAGATGGTAATGATGATGATTAGATGATTTAACGATTTCAGCGGGTAAAGTTAGCAGACAGGTTCGATGCTACCAATGTAGTCTAAATCTTTTGAAGAAGCGTGTTTAAAATTGCAACTCTTTGGGATTACTGCGAGTATGCAGTTATGGAGGCGATGCGTTGTGATCCAAGAATCGCGCTTGCTCCAGTAAATTTTAAACGTCAATTTTACTTTGTCGAACGTTGACAGACACGTGCTATATTATATGGTAGATCAGAATCATCAGATCGTCGTCACGCGTGCTATATGTACAGAGCCTCTAGACAAGTGGCATAAGCGATAGTCGAATCGAAAAGTCAAAAAATAAGATGTATGGAATTTGACGTGAGTCTACACACCACCCGTCTAAACGCACATGGACGCGCAGTCCGTATACGGCATTATATCTAATAGCTACTCATATCATCCCTTCCATCGTTGAATACCTACACGTCCTCTCTCTTCTATCGAGAGAATTCACTATTTTTTAAAGCCTTAATCGTATCCTTTATCTTATGGTAATATTATAGAAGTTGAAATTAAGTTGTTTTTTCGCAGGTAAAACCGTATTGATAGCAACTATAGACATGTTCAACAATATAGTCGCCAAACTTTTGCCGACACCTAGCAAGATGCACTACTTGTTCAATCTTAGAGATATATCTAAAATATTCCAAGTAAGCATTATTTTAATCATAAATACTTAGATACATTAAGACGCAATGGCTAAGGCATCGTAGCGTAATTTTTGCCCATTTTATCTTAGCGGATGCGCACGTTCTAAAGCTCTGAGCTCTAGATATAGTAGTTTTGTCAGTCAAGATGAGATCAGGTCAGTCAGAGAGGTATATACCTACACCTGTCTATGTATTTTTGCAATAAGCAAGCCCTGTATCGCAGGAGACTTAATTCGACAACAAAGTATAAGTACCTACTTAGAGTCTGAACATAATGTTAATTGGTCCAATGTGAGAACCCACAACACTCGGCGCTGTTAGTGGCGAGGCGACCACCAACACCACACGTGTAATAAAATATTCAGTTTTTACATTTTTTATTAACTTGTAAAAATGTTGTATGAATTAGGATGTACCTACAGCTTTTAAAATAGGATATATTGAATACATTCCCACTTAAGGTTGCGGGCAACCGATGGACAAGGTTGGCTCAGGATCGAGAGTTGTGGAAATCCATGGGGTGTAGGCTTACGACCAGCAATGGACGTCTTTTGGCTGAAATTATGATGATATTCAATCCGCAAATCTTAGATTAGATTGCTTAATAAATTTATGTTTTACCTTGATGTATTACATTATTATATTTACTAGGGTCTCCTTCGGTGTAATAAGGATTACACGAACACAAAGCCAAGGTTCTTACGACTGTGGGTGTGCGAGTGTTTCCGTGTATTCTGTGACAGGCTTAATGAGGAGAAGTAAGTCTGCTATAACTATGTATTTCTCTTATAATACGAGTACCTACGCTTGCCATAAAAACAAAATGAGTGGAGGCAAAACTGTGCCAAAATACAGCAGCTATTTGTCTGTTAAAGTCCCGTTAAAAAGTCTCCGTCCAGCCGTTGATTAGCCCGTAGATTAGCGGCAACAGAGATAAATAAAAAAATATTTTTTTGTTATAAGTTACTTGTAAAAAGGCACTTGCATTTAAAAGAAAAATGATATTTTCATATTAATTTAAATGTAGGTATAGATACCTTATACATTTGTGGCCAAATTAGATTTTATTAGGTAATCGTTGTTTATCAGGGACCGCGACTGGTTTATGAACCAAATGAGTGATATGCTGGGCAAGCACTTCGAGCTGACCTTCCACGCGCTCTGCCCCACTAAATGTTCTCCTATATTCGGACACTTTTTGAATCCTTTTGAAGTATACGACGACTTAAACAACCCAGCTGCTTTACGCAAGTAAGAATTTGTTTTTTTATAGTAATAATAATGTCGTATTTAGACCAATTATTTGATCACAGAGAATTATTCGTGAATTTCCATCTTCTTATCGTTCGGTTAGTAGCCAACCTGGTGTCAGAAGTATTTAGATCACCCATATTTAGGCCTCTGACATCTAACGACTGTGCTGTTGAAAGCTGTGTTTCCACCGAAGATGTGTAGCGAGGAATGTGTTTGTTAGAACCAATAGAATCGCTTCATTTATCTTTAGCGGAACGAGGCTAGGTAAATGAAGCGATTCTATTTGTTCTAACAAACACATTCCTCGCTACACATCTCTGGTGGAAACGCAGCCTTAACAGTCGGGACCGACTTTTAACGTATCCGCCAAATCACGGAGACACTCGGGTGTGTAATACCACTATGCGCTGCGTTCACTAGGTCGCTTCACCCGCTGATCGTTCACTCAACAGCCGAGTGCCCAAGCGCCCAAATTCTCATTTCCACAACCGTTTAAGAAACTGACACAACCGATGAAAAACCAGGCGTGGGACCAACGGCGTAACTTGCTTTTCGATACAATTCGCTGTTTTTAGTGAATGGTCTCCGATGTGGATCAATTCACGCGACTATTAAAAATGCGGAGTTGGATGGTGTGTTTGTAGAACGGTGACAAAGGCACAGGTAGAACAGACGATAGAATACGCCAAGTGAGCCAGTCTTTCCGCTGCTCCCACGTGTCCCCTCTGTCAGAGAGATTGAGATCGCTGACGATTCAATCAACTTTCCTTTGAAGAGAGTAATAGACTGAGCTGATACTTAACTTTTAGAGGTGCCTACGTTTGTTGGGAAGATAGTATGCTATATTAATTATTGTAATGTTTATTAATATAAATACACATAGTTTGCAAATAAAAAAAAACTTGCGGGGCAGTCTTTAGGGACTGCCGTTAGAAGTGAAAACTATGTAACTTGTGAATTGTATCGTCGAGGTATTAGATTATTATTTTTGGATTATTTTTGGTTTGTCTCATGGAAAGCGTTCAACGACGATGACGCGAGTTCCATGATTTTTGTTCACCTAAAAAACCTAATGAACCACATATAAAATCGTATATAACAAGATGTTCAATGTTGATATTTTAGATATATATTGAATCAACTAGAAGAGTACAACAGTTGTTCTGGCGTAGTAAAGATGGATTTGGTGTTATTTAAAGATGCCATAGAACACATTTGTCGCATCGTGCGAGTAATTTCTCAGCCAAGGGGACACATGCTTTGTGTTGGTATCGGTAAGTATTGCTTTATATTTTACTAGCTGACCCAGAAAACGTTGTTTTGCCATATAAAGTAAAAATAATAATATCGCTATTAAAAAATAGGGGTTGATGGTAGAAGGTCGTATGTATTTTTAATGCCACATCATAAAAAAATAAATAAAAAAATTGGTGTGGACCATCCTTATGAAATAGGGGTATAAAAAATAGATAACAACCTATTCTCAGACTTACTGAATATATATATAAAATTTGACTGATCTGACCCTCTAGACAAGTGGCATAAACGGTAGTCGAATTGAAAAGTCCAAATACAAATGTATGGGATTTGACGTAAGTCTACGATATAATGCCGTAAACTTACGTCAAATCCCATACATTTGCCTTTTGACTTTTCGATTCGACTATCGTTTATGCCACTTGTCTAGAGGGGCTGGTATTTCAATCGTCAAGGCATCAGTAACTGCTTAAAAAGCAGACCGTATGTTTGTTTGCCACCGAAAAAATGTAAAAAAGTGTCTCCTCAATACCGTCTGATGAGTGTACCTTATTATAATAAACTTTTCCTCTCCGTGACCGCGTAGTTCTATTGCTAAGCCATACTTCTTACTTACTACTTCTTCTTACTTTAATTCCTTAATTCCAGGTGGTTCTGGACGTCAGAGTTTAACGCGTCTGGCGTCATATATTTGTGAATACGTCTCATTCCAAGTGATTGTGACCAAGACGTATGGGGTCAAAGACTTTAGGGAGGACTTAAAGGTTAATATTTACCGTTAAAGGTTTAATAATGTTGTTTTGCAAAGGTTCTACCTAGTTTGGAGCTTTCTAGTCCTGTGAGTTCAGATGAGATTCAAACCTGCGTTTCTTGGTTGCTGGCTCCGGGCTCGGCTTTTTATATATTGCTTTATATTTGAGCTAATTGCATAGCAGATTTTAAGAGAGGTAGGGCACCATACTAGCGAGCAAGCCTGACTGGGGAAGGACCTCCACCTTACAAAAGACCCTAGCCAAATAAATACACACAGCGTTGTAGTTGTGTTTCTGTGTGTGAATACAGGTCTCCAGCGTTCATTTAGGGATACGTTTTGAAAGAAACGTATTCCTATCCCAAGGATACTCACATCTTAAAGCATTGGTGTAAAAAAATGGGTTGGCAACACGCAAGTGATAACTCTGGTATTCAAGCGTCCATAGGCTACGGTAACTGCTTAAAATTAGGCGAGCCGTATGCTTGTTTACCACCCAAGTAGTATAAAAAAAATTATGAACGTGAAGTTACAAATTATTAAGCACCATTTACACTATACTAGATTAGCAAAGTTCATAGCCTTTATTACCTCGGTGTATAAGTTGCTTAATTAGGGTTATCTAGCGAAATAGCTGTAAACTTTATACAGTGTATTCTAAAGTCATACAGGTTCCCTCACCATGTTTTTTCCTTTACCACACATCTATAATAAAAAAAGCATAAATGTTAAAAATACTTAATTATTATTAATATCTTGTTTTATTAAATTCGTTGACAGTTGCTGTACACGAACACTGGCGTCGACCAAAAGAGTACGTCGTTCATATTTTGCGACACACAGATCGCCGAGGACACGTTCACGGAGATAATCAACAACCTCCTCAGCAGCGGAGAAGTTACCAATCTGTTTAAGCCCGATGAATTTGAGGATGTGAGTACCATTTATTTGTTCCGTCTCTTTTTCAAGCGACGAATGTATCATTTTCAAATTTTTAATTAGGAGGACCTGAAGTACCTACCTACCTACTACTTAAAATATGAAAATACTATTAGATAATTTTTTAATGACTTCGTCCGCGTGGTAATTTAGAATATTTTCCCCTATTTTGTAACATATCTCACTACTGCTCCGTTCCTATTTATCATAGCGCGATGTTATATTGCCTATTTTAGCCTTACTGGATAAATGCACTATTCAACAAAAAAAGTTTTTTTCTAATCGAACCAGTACTTTCTGCAATTAGCGCATTCAACCAAACAAACAAGGTTATAAGGTTTTTAAAGGGTCGGCAACGCGTGAGTGACACCCCTGGTGTTGCAAACGTCCATAGGGTACGGTAACTGCTTACCATCAGGCGGGCCGTATGCTTGTTTGCCACCTTGGTAGTATATAAAAAAAAAAAAAAATCTTCAGCTTTATAATATACTAGTTGTTGCCCGCGGCTTCGCCCGCGTGGATGTCGGTTATCGCTGTAAAAAGTAGCCTATGTGTTATTCCAGACCATAATCTATCTCTGTGCCAAATCATCCAGATCCGTTCAGTAGTTTTTACGTGAAAGAGTAACAAACATCCATCCATCCATTCTTACAAACTTTCACATTTATAATATTAGTAAGGAAGTATAAATTGTAATATACCTACATACTTTTTCATTTTTTTATACCAACTAATATAAAAAGTGATTTTTTTTTTAACCTAGCTTGGTTAAAATTTCTTTCACTTTTTATGCTAGAAATTTTTATGTATTGGATTTATCTTTTTAAAATGTGTTGTTTTCAGATAAAATCAGCCTTAGAGAAACCAATGAAAGCTGCAAATCTAATGCAAACCGCTGAAGTGGTGTACTTGTTTTTAGTAGACCGAGTCAGAGCCAACTTGCATATCGTATTGTGCTTCAGTCCTATCGGAGAGGACTTTAGGTGCGTACTATATTATTTACTACTGGCATATATTAGCAACTAAGGGTTTAACGTTTAAAAATTAAGTAGTTGGTCACTCGGATGATTAAAATAAAAAGACTTTTATTGACTGGCAGAATGACGGCGTATTTAATTGTAATATAATAATCAACTTATTTTAGTTTTACATGAGTATTTATAACTAATTATTGCTAACTTAACATAAACCTTAACTAGAGGATTTGGTGGGGAGAGTTGTATTGATAAAGCTGATATTAGCTGAGTCAGGACACTTAACACCCGCGACTTCGTCTGTGTGGTAATTTGGTTCGTATATTTTTTCCGATTTTGCAACATGTCTCACTACTGCTCTGCTCCTATTGATCATAGCGTGATATTATATAGCCTTCCTGGATAATTAATGCACTATTCAACAAAAAAAGTTTTTTTTAAATCGAACCAGTACTTTCTGAGATTAGCGCGCTCAACCAAACAAACAAACTCTTCAGCTTTATAATATTAGTATAGATACCTATAACAAATATAGATGAAAAACTTGCTTAAGTTCAGACAAAATAAAGTTTTAATACATATACTTAAGTATCGATTAATTAGTAAAAATAAATATCATTAAAAGAATATAGATAAATCTGTCGACCTAATAGTGTTCTCATACTGCTGTTAAAAATGTTTACAAACATTATCTTACACTAAACATTTACTAACAAGTGTTAGGACTTGTTAGATATTTTGAGTGCTCCTACAATTTTGTTTAGAAATTGATGAGAAAACATAACCGAATATAAAAACATTTTCTAACATGTTTTTAGAAAATGTTTAATTATGTTCGTAAATATTGTTTAACAGCAATGTGCGACCACTATTCAGATTGCCAATTTGACTCACCCGCCTGATGTTACACAGTTACCGTAGCCTATGGACGCATGCAATACCAGATATATCACTTGTGTGTTTCTACTCTTATTTTTACACTAGGGCTTTATAATCGAGTATCTTTTCATAAATTTTAAGAACTTCAAATATAGTAATACCTCTATGATTCCGTGTGGTGACGGATTAAGAATACAAATGTCACCAACCCCTTCCATCCCGAGGGTGTCGTAAGAGCCGACTAAGTCTAGCAGACAATATCCCCTGCAAGAGAGGGAATACTCGAAAGAAAACCCTTTACCAACCCGTCTGGCCAGCGTGGTATCATCATCCAACCCATAAACGTCGCACTGCTGGGCACGGGTCTCCTCCAAACATTTGGAGGGATATTAGCCTACTATACCACGCTGGCCAGACGGGTTGGAATAGGTTTTTATTTCGAGTTTTCCCTCTCTTCCGGTGGATATTGTCTGCTAGACTTACTCCCTTAGTCGACTCTTACGACACCCTCGGGATAGAAGGGGGTAGTGACATTTGTATTCTTAATCCGTCACCACACGGATATTTAGCATTACAATATATCTTTATAAACAATCCTCATTAGTGATCCAAATACTTAATAGTATCAACAGCGTGGTATAGTAGGCTAATATTCCTCCAAATGTTTAGAGGAGACCTGTGCCCAGCAGTGGGACATTTATGGGTTGATATGAAAAAAATACCTCTATGATTATCATATTACAGAAATCGTATCCGTCAGTATCCAGCCCTTATCAACGCTACGACAACCAACTGGTTCTTGGAGTGGCCACGTGAGGCGTTATTAGAAGTCGCTTACAAGTTTCTAGAAGGCGTGGAACTACTTGCTTCTATCACTGGACCGAGGGTAGGCTAAACTTTTACTGTATTTAGTGGTTTATCTTATGTCATTTAGGATCTTTTTCGGGACAATCCCACCCACATGCCCACCGCTGTGATTCCTGTGAGCCAGGATCAACAGCGGAGCAACCAACCGATACACCGAGTTTTGACACTCGTGCGTCCCGTGGACAACTAAACCTACTGTCTTGGATCCCGCAACGAATTTAATCAAAAGTAAATAGTAAAAGTAATCAGGAGTTAGAAAGAAAAGTTTCCACTTCCCTCCATAGCAAAGCGGGAGACAAAAATAAATCTGTATAGGTCATTTAGGATCTGTTATTTATTAAAAGAATTTGTCGAAGACTTGTGAACTGTCGAGTTTCTTGCTAGTTCTTCTCGGGGCTCCACGTCAGTGAACGAGCCGTAGGAAAATTTTACTGACCTCATCTTTCTGGCTTATTTATAATTTACTAGCTGTTGCCCGCGGCTCTGCCCGCGTGAATGTCGGTTATCGCTGCAAAAAGGAAGCCTATGTGTTATTCCAGACCATAATCTATCTGTGTGCCAAATTTTATCCAGATCCATTCATTAGGTTTTACGTGAAAGAGCAACAAACATCCATTCATCCATTCTTACAAACTTTCACATTTATAAGGATTTTATTTAAGACCTTCACTTATGAAGTATATTATATATTATAATAAGAATAAATGAGTGAGAAGTTTGGCAATTGCCGGTGTTTACACCTCCGTGCCTCAAAAAGCACGTAAAGCCGTTGGTCCTACGCCTGATCTCTCTCCGGTCGTGTCAGATTGCTGTCCCATCGGACTATGAGAGTGAGGGAATAAAGAGTGCACCTGTGTTTGCGTACACACTTGTGCACTATAATATCTCCCGCGCAGATGGCTAGTGTCCGTTGAAATTTGCCGCCGTGACCGAAATTCGGTTAGGAAGACATTACCTAAAAAATAAACGTATCTTTCCAAAGCTCAAACGGCATAATGTCGGAACACGGCGTCCTGACACGGATTCAAAAAAAAACTTTACAAAACTGGCATAATATGTCATTATTATTATTAGCAATGTACGTGTAATCCCTAGATACGCAGAAAGGAGTCTCTAATAGAAAGTCGTGACGACATACTAAGAGCGTCTGTGGCTTCCATCATGTCTCTCATACACTCTTCAGTAGGAAAATATTCCGTTAAAATGTACGAGGAAATGAGAAGAACCAATTATGTCACGCCTACGAATTACCTGGAGCTGGTAACAGGGTATAAAGAGTAAGTGTAACATCTTTTGACTCTATAACCACAGTAAATGTAGTAATGACTGCCTTGGTGGTGCAGTGGCCGCAGTATGCGCCTGCAGTGCACGAGGTTGTAGGTTCGATTTCCACACAGCGCGTGTTACCCACAAAGAGTTGTTCTGAGTCTGCGCGTAATTTGAGTCCATTAATTGTATGTTTGTAAAGTCCCCCGCGACACAGAGCTTGTTCTCTAGTGCGAAAATTGCCTTTTTAAAAAAGATAAAAAAGAAAGATAAAGAAGCTATGAGAAAGATAAAGAAGATATGGAACTTTTTCTGCAATAAAGAGTTCTCTACATTGTGCCATAACTTTTTTGTTGGTATACTACTTGGGTGGCAAATAAGCATACCGTGGTATTAATTCCCTTAAGTTAAGCAGTTACCCATAGCCTATGAACGCTTGCAATACAGAGTAGACTACAGAGGTATTACTTGCGTGTTGCTGACCTAATTTTTTTTATAGGTACTAAAGGTACTAATGCAATCTAGGCTAGATTGAAATCAGTTCGTTTTTTATGTAAGGCGAACCGTTTATGTTGTATTGGTGAATCAGGTTATTTAAAAACCTGAATTAACTCCTATTTAGGTGGCGCATAAGCTTGTAATACCAGGATTTTATCATGTAATCGTATCGTTAAAACGCATAAATTAACTTTGGTAACCTGTACACATACTGCAACACAACTACACTCATGGCTGTAGTTTTCTGTAAGGTGGTCTTTCCTCAGTCGGCCTTGCTCTAAATTATAATATATCATTTATATTTGTAGACTATTAAAATTGAAACGCTTTGAAGTCGCTCTGCAAGCTAACAAATTGCGAAACGGTCTAGGTAAAGTTGAAGAGACTACTAAGTTAGTGGGCCAGATGTCTGAGGAACTGGCAATTTCCCAAGTAAGTGCAACATATTATGTATACGAGTACACTTTTTTATATTACCTTCTTGGGTGTCCAATAAGCTTTTGGCCCGCCTGATGTTAAGCAGTTACCATAGCCTATGGACGCTTGTAATACACAGAGTAGAGTATATAGGTATTACTTGCGTATTGCCGAGTAAATTTTATTTTTACATTAAGGCATTAAGATTTTCAAAAATTAATAATATTCTTTAATATACACAAAAGAAATACAGATAGTGTTACATAGGTATTAATATCATGTACAAAGGCGAGCTTAACTCAAAATTGAGTTCTCTTACAGCAAACCTCTGAGAAGTGGAAAGTTTAGAGGAAACGAAGGGTAAACAAAGTGTAGGTAGATTTGATAAAGAACAGTTGGTAACAAATATATTATAACATAATACATACATAAGATTATACATAGATACATACAGAATATATATATAAATAAATACATATATAAATATATATATCTATACATATAAACACTTACAAAGTCAATAGACACAATTATTTTAAAAGGAAATGCTCCTTGACGTTCCTCCTAAATACGTCCAGAGAAGGGCTAGAGCGTATGGAATGTGGAAGAGAATTCCAAAGATTTACAGCGTGAATAGTAAAAGAATTATGATAACAAGTAGAATAGTGAAGGGGGGTTCGTAGGAGAAGAGAAGAAGCTAGTCGACAGGGCTTACCCCTAGGAATAAGGTAGCTAAAGCGTTCACGAAGATATGTGGGAGAATTGGGATTATGGAGTACAGAAAAAAGAAGAGAAAGGATATGGGAGTCCCGGCGCCTCCGAATAGGTAACCACCTCAATCGGGCTCGAAATTCCGATACATGATCGTACTTTTGCAGACCGAAAATGAAACGGATACCCAGATTCTGGAGACGCTCGAGTTTATTTAAAAGTTCCTCCTTAGCATCAAGGAAAGAGACATCAGCATAGTCGAGGAGAGGAAGTAAAAGAGAATGCGCAAGAGTAACTTTAGTTTCGAAAGGTAGAAATTTCTGAAGACGTTTAAGAGACTGAAATGAGCAGTACATTCTTCTGCTTACTTCTGCAATGTGTGCTTCCCAAGATAGGTTGCTATCTATAATGACTCCAAGATTTTTTGCAGTTTTAGAAAAAACTATTGGGGTTGAATTATAGAGGACAGGCGAAAGAGACTGGTGATCCACCCTACTGGACATCTGTCTGCCACCAATAATGAGAGCTTGTGATTTATTAGGATTGACTACTAGTCCGAAAGATTTAGCCCAGCTATGGATGTGTTCAAGATCATTATTGATGGCAGTGATAGCATCCTTGACTTCCTCTACTTTAAAATGACGATAAAGCTGCAAGTCGTCTGCATAGAGATGATAGTGAGAAGATATAACTTTAGTGATGGCGTTTATAAAAACGGAGAAGAGAAGAGGAGATAAGACGCCACCCTGTGGTACACCCGCAGTCAATTCACACCAGTCAGAGCTTTGCTCATCCAAGCGCACCGACTGGGAGCGACCCTGAAGATAAGATTTGAACCATCCAATTGCAGAAGTGGAAACATTGAGAGAGGACAAGATACCTAAGAGAATTTCAAAATCCACTGAATTAAACGCACTGCTAAAATCCAGGAGTATAAGTACCGTCAGAAGTTTATTCTGCATGGCCAGTCGTATATCGTCAGTTATTTTGACTAGTGCAGTGGTAGTGCTGTGGCCGGAACGGAAACCAGACTGATATGGACTTAACAGGCTATTAGAGGAGAGGTAATGTGACAGCTGATTCTGTACAACACTCTCAAGTACCTTGGATAGGATTGGAAGGATAGATATAGGTCGAAAGTGGGATAACAAGGTGGGGTTTGAAACTTTGGGAAGCGGTAATACGTGGGCATTTTTCCAGGATGAAGGAAAGGAATTCGAAAAGAGTGAATAATTGACAATGTGGGTGATGACAAAAATTATTTAATTTTTTAAATTTAATAATTTATTAAGACAACAGAGATCCTTGGTGTTAGTTACAATTCTTATGAGCTATGTTAGTTTTATAATATTTTAATTAATAAAATCACAAAAAAAAAAAAAAAAAAAAATTAAACTTTAAATGGCTTCATGCCCGTGGGTGAGCCATCCCGCGCAGTTCTATGACCAGACTATTATCTGATCATAGTCCGCACGAAATGCCTCACGCACGGTGCATGTAAGTCCTCGGCAACTATTTTCAGGATGCTATTGTTACTCCCCCTCATCCTAGTCATCAGAGATGCGACCTTTTTACGTATAATGGCTTGAAAGCCGTCTACCTCATTCCGCGTAAACATCTCTGACGCACTACAAAAGCGAGGGAGTCCCAACATCATCCTGAAAATATTATTATATTGGATACGCAGGGTATCCAGCGATCTTTTGGTACACGCCATCCACAGGCTGCCGGTGTACATACCCTGACAGTACGCTTTGAAAAGTGTAATTTTGACTTGGTCTGTACACCGGGAGAACCTGCGAATCAGCATATTACCACGGACCGCCAGAGCCCTACGTTCCCTTTCCACGTCGGCATCATCTTTAAGGTCGTCGGTTAATATATGTCCCAGGTATTTAAACTGGTTTACCCTCTTGAGACTAGACCCATTTAGACTTATGGGTAGTATTTGTTCTGGACATTTACCAACGGCCTTAAAAATCATGTACTCACTTTTCTTCACATTATAGACTAGCCCATGGGAGGCAGCATAGCTCTCACACACCATCAACATTTGTTTGAGGGCATTTGCAGTCGGCCCTCATTAAATTGTTTTTGAAAATTTTTAATTAAAATCAATTAAATTTTTTAAAAACAATTTAAATAATTTTTGAAAATCTTATCTTTAATCTTGCGTATTGCAGACTCATTTTTTTAACCAAGGCATTTAGATTTTTAAAAAAATATTTAAATTGTTTTTGAAAAATTATAATTGAATTTTCTAGGGATAGGAAAACGTTTCTTTCAAAACACATCTCTTAATGAGCGCTGGAGACCTGTACACACACAGGAACACAACTACACCGCTGTGTGTGTAGGATGGAGGTCTTTCCCCAGTCGGGCTTGCTCAATAGTATGGTGCCCTACCTCTCTTTTTGTTTCCAGATTTGTACTGTATTAAAACAAAAGGTAAATATTCTAGGTCCAAGTAGCCGAAATGTCGGAACAATGTATAGAGTACATGGGAGTGATCAACGTCCAACAACGAAATGCTGATGAACAGCAGAGGAGCGTCGCAGCCAGGAGTAAGAAGACCATGGAGGAAGAAGTTCAGTGCAAGAAGTTGGCTGATGCTGCCATGAGGGATCTTGCCAGTGCCATGCCTGCTCTAGAAGAGGCCATCAAGGTAATTAATTATTATACCTGCACGGGATCCTTTTGCCTGATGCTTGCTGCTTGATCCCTTTGCTTTGATGCCTTTAAATGAAAAAAAGTAGACTGCAAAAAGATATGTATATTGTACTGATACAAGATTAAGTGCGCGTTAAAGTTAGCCTTCAAAAACGAGGTGCAGCCTTTGGAGGAAAGGTACTACCTAACCCCTTTGTGCCACCTGCTAAAGATCTTCCACCCGGACATACATTGCCGTGGCAGGTCTGGAAGACTTTAAATAGACTCCGAACTCAGGTCGGCCGGAGCAAGGAAAACTTGTTCAGGTGGGGGTTTACAGATGGTACAGATCTGGAATGCTCATGGCCCACCTCACATCATGTCCTGCATGCCCTAACACCTGCACGCAAGAGGACTTGATGGCTGCCTCTGACAATGCAGTCAACGTAGCTGAATTTTGGGCCGCAATAATATAAATTTAACGATGTTTGCCAACGAAACGCTAAGATGAAGAAGAAGAGTTGTTCGTGGAGTGTCGCGGGAGGGAACTCTCCGCTCCCCTCCCCTGTTAAGTGCTCGTGCACCAACAACTCCTCTACTTTCAGCATTACCTTTTCCTAAAGACGCGTCGCAATTAAACTCATTATAGAAAATTGAAACTTTCTTGAAAGCCACAGATCAGGTGATAAAGATATTGCCACCGGTATGGTTCTAGTAGATATATCGTATCAACACTAATAGGCATGATAGTAAGTTACCATAATATTAGTCAAATATTAGCTACCGTTAAGTTTAAAACGCATGTTTAGGTATGAATGACCAACTTAATTAATCACTGTTTTACGAAATAATATTATTATAATATTCACAGGGTATATATTACCATAATACTGATATTAGTTACATTTAACGGCCTATATTGATAAAAGCGAATTTCAGGAACGGTCGATTAAACTAATAATTGACTAATATCCAGTAATAGGTATAGTATCATAATATGAATTAACAAATTTATTTAATCACTAATACGAAGAATCTACCCTAATATAACATCTCTATATTTAGTGTTGTTTGTACTCAACAGTGTGAAATACTAGAGTTTACTCTTTTTATTATTATTATAAGCGATGGTGGCCGAGTGGGAAAGTAACCGACTTGCACGCAAGAGGTGCGAGTTCGATCCCGGGCAGTACCAATGTGAATTTCACTTTGTGGAGGTCATATGTACGAATCAAATGATTCGCCATCTGCTAACGGTGAAGGAAAACATCGTGAGGAAACCCACATGTCTTAGAAGAAATTCTAAAGACATGTCTGATTCACCAACCCGCATTAGGCCAGCGTGTGTGAATTACCTGAACCCTCTTTCTCTTGATAGAGGAGAGGAGACTCGTGCCCAGCAGTGGGACATATATGGGTTGCTATTATACTCTTTTTATTATATACTACTTGGATGGCAAACAAGCATACGGCTGACCTGATGTTAAGCAGTTACCGTAGAATATGGACGCCAACCCATTTTTTTACACCAGGGCTTTATGATGAAAGTATCCCTGGGATAGGAATACGTTTCATTCAAAGCGCATCCTTAAATCTTATAACCTTGTATAATAATATGTTTTCTAAAGGCACTGGACGCGTTGAACAAGAAGGATATCACAGAAGTGAAGTCTTATGCAAAACCGCCACAGAAAGTCGAGATGGTGATGGAAGCTGTACTCATACTGCTGATGGTAAATAAATTTTAGAGGAATTGATCAATCTCACACATTTTTACAAGCTTTTATTAAGCTTGCAATGTATGTTAGTTAGTTAGTTTGTGTAGGTCGAATCTTGTAATCTAGATTTGACGCACTTCCTGGTGTTTTATTGATCTGAAATATGGTATACCGACGTCGGTGACAATGCAATAAATATGGTACCATATCATGGTACCATCTGATTTGGTATGGTACAGCCGCGTCGTGTTTGGAATTTTTAATGCATATATAACAAAAATACACTATAAAATTGTATTTAAAATATATTTTTTGATATAAACTTATTATCCTACTAATATTATAAATGCGAAAGTTTGTAAGAATGGATGGATGTTTGTTACTCTTTCACGTAAAAACTACTGAACGGATCTGGATGAAATTTGGCACAGAGATAGATCATGGTCTGGAATAACACATAGGCACATAGGATTTTTACAGCGATAACCGACATCCACGTGGGCGGAGCCGCGGGCAACAACTAGTTTATTATAAAGCTGAAGAATTTGTTTTTTTTTTTTTATACTACCAAGGTGGCAAACAAGCATACGGCCCGCCTGATGGTAAGCAGTTACCATACCCTATGGACGTTTGCAACACCAGGGGTGTCACTCACGCGTTGCCGACCCTTTAAAAACCTTATAACCTTGTTTGTTTGGTTGAATGCGGTAATGATAATTTAAAATTTCAAGTAAATAATAATATGTACAGTATGTACAGCAATGAATTATGTTTACAGCAGACACACATGTACAGAAATATAAACAGTTTCAATGACTTAGAGATATATCAGTTCCATAGATAGCACCTATATCCCGAAAGGATGTCGTTATACCTTATATTTATTTATTTAAAACTTATTATACACAAAAAATAATGTATAAAGCCGGACTTAATGCCATAGGCATTCTCTACCATATTATAATATATATATTGAGTCATTCAAGATTTAGTATGGAAGTACTATTAGACAGACTTGGAAACCTTTAGAATTTTTATTTTTTGGATTTCATATGTGTAATCAGCCTCTCTAGACAAGTAGCATAAACGGTAGTTGTATCGATAGAATAGAAAGCAAATGTATGGTATTTGACATAAATTTACGATATAATGTCTAGAGCCTTGTCTAGAGGGGTTGGTATCTCTGTCATAGTTACTGGGCAGTTGCATCCTGCAAAGTGCATTACGTATGGTCGAAATGCACTTTGCACATTTGTACACAGGATGCAACTGCCCAGTAAGGAAACGGTATAACTATCAATTATTTATTTGTTTATTCGTTCATTCTACATTTCCAAAGTCCCTCAAGATCGAAAACTATTAATCCTAATAAACTATTTGAAACCAGAAAGAGCCAACCTGGACAGAAGCAAAGCGGCAACTTGGTGACCAGTACTTCTTAGACCGTCTGCGAGAATTTGACAAGGACAATATATCCGACAAGACATTAAAGAAGATAGGCACTTACACCGTGAAGCCGGACTTTGACCCAGATATTGTGGGCACCGTGTCCTCCGCCTGCAAGTCGTTGTGTTTGTGGGTCAGGGCTATCGAGAAGTATGGCAAGGTTTACAAGTACGTTCTCCTTTTATACACGTATATAATTTAATTTAAGAGAGGCAGGGCACCATACTATCGAGCAAGCCCGACTGGGAAAGGACCTCCACCTTACAGAAGACCAAAACCAAACAACTACACACAGCGGTGTAATTGTTTTCCTGTGTGTGAGTACGGGTCTCCAGCGCTTATTTAGGAATACGTTTTGAAAGATACGTTTTCCTATCCCAGGGATACTTCATCTTAAAGCCCTAGTGTATTACTTTCGTCGTGTATATGCTAGGTAACAAATGATGCTCGAAATGATGTCAGTCGTCAGCAGTGAAATCTTAGTTTCATAAACTTGTAAACACATATAAATTATATACCTCTAAGCATGACGGTCGCGAGAGTTAAGTTCCCAACGTGCCTAAAGAAGTCTCCATTTTATCAATCTCTTGATCGCTGTTTGTATGTTGGGTGTTCTCCATTACATTCAATGTTTTTCGTTTGACAGAATTGTAAAACCCAAAAAGGAGCGCCTAGAAGAAGCTCTAGAGTCTCTACGCATGAAACAGCAGATCTTAGCTGAAGCGAGAGCTAAATTGAAAGAGCTGAGTGAATATCTAGCGAAACTACAAGCTGAGTATGATGAGAAGCTAGCGCAGAAGGAGGAGTTAGAGAGGAAGTCCAGACTACTGCAATTGAAACTAGAAAGGGCTGAGGCACTCATAACTGGACTATCTGGTAAGAGAAGAGGGAGTTCACACATATAAGCTGGAAGAATTTAAGTAAACTGAGCAAGAAAATACAATAGGTCTTCCTAATAAATAAAATGCTGTACTGCAAACGATTTTGAAGGCTGGGGTCGCTCGTAATTCTTTTCTAACGTAACCAACGGCTGATATTTGTCATTATCATCATCTTCAGCCTATCGCAGTCCACTGCTGGAAAAAAGCCTTTCCAAGTGCACGCCACCTAACACGATCCTCGGCTTCCCGCATCCAGCTACTCCCAGCCGCTTCGCTCAGATTGCCACTCCACCTCGCCTGAGGGGGTCCTACATAACGTTTGCCGAGCCGCGGTCTCCACTCAAGAACACGTCTGCTCCAACGGTTGTCAGTTCTTCGGCAAATATGACCCGCCCATTGCCACTTCAGCTGGCTTATTCTTTAAGCTATGACGATAACTTTGGTTCCTTGTCAGATCATCTCGTTTCGAATTTGTATAATTATATTTGTATAATAATAATTTTAAATACTAGGTGAGAGAGAACGTTGGGAGGCTACAGTGGAGCGGCTGGACAAAGAGTTCGACAACCTCCCTGGGGACTGTTTGATCGCCACCGGCTTCGTTGCCTATCTCGGACCGTTCGTGTCGGAGTACAGAGAGGCGCTTATGAGCGACTGGTTCATAGAAGTCAGTATCATTTCTCAAACCAGTATCAACTACGCATACCCGTACCTATTGCTTTTTGGTTGCTTAACTAAGTGTTTGCACTTCTATTGATGAAATGTAATAATCATTTATTGCGTCATATTATTATACATTATATATTATAATAGCAACCCATATATGTCCCACTGCTGGACACGGATCTCCTTTCCTTTATCAAGAGAGAGAGGGTTTAGGCCTTAATTCACACACGCTGGCCTCATGCGGGTTGGTGAATCAGACATGTCTTTAGAATTTCTTTTAAGACATGTGGGTTTCCTCACGATGCTTTCATCACCGTTAGCAGATGGCAAATCATTTGATTAGTACATATAAATTCCACAAAGTGAAATTTACATCGGCACTATCACCCTGAACCGAATAGGTATATATGGACCAGCAAAATAAAAAGCAGATATCGCATCCAGTGGAAAAATTACTTAAGTTGAAGCGTATTTGTTTTGCAATTTACATCTTATTTTTAATAGCTAAAGTTCAAAATTGCTTGTGACATTTCTTAAGTTACGCCTGTTATCTACTAATGATATGTAGCTTCCATACAAATGTGGTGATATTTTTATTGTTTTGCATAGGTTTACAACGAGAATGTACCGGTGACAATGGATCTTAGTATGAAAGTATTTCTGCTTGATGACGCCACGCTCAGAGATTGGAACTGTATGGGACTGCCAGGTTAGTTATTTAACCCATTCACTGTTTCAAGTTAGAAACCATAGAGAATCCATTGTTATGTATTACATATATGATTTATGGGACAGGGAACCTGTTAAAATAATAGGGCGCTTAAAATTACGTTAGAAGACATTTTTTTTTTACTGCGCAGTTGGTTCAGTGCCTTAAGTGGTTACCTACCTCGCCATATACAATATATGTATGTGGCGTGTTGTGGGTTCGATCCCGACACGGAACAAAAATTTGTGTCTGCGAGTGAAAATCTCGTTAAAATCCGTCCAGCCGTTATGTATATTAACGGAAACATACAAACAGACAAAAATTGAAAAAAATAGAATTTTGGTAATTAGTAACATGTGGAAAGTCATATGCATTTAGTAGAAAGCTGTTGAATTGTTATTACAAATAGACACATCAATTTTATTTATATGTATACAAATATGTGAGTCGAAGTAGGTCGCAGTTGTCGGAGTCGTAGTTGAGTGTTTAACTAGTACATTGTGGTCCCAGACGACAACTTCAGCGCCGAGAACGGCATCATCGTGGTCCGCGCCACGCGGTGGCCATTGGCCGTGGACCCGCAGGGGCAGGCTCTCATCTGGATCTCGCGCCTCGAGGAGAAGAACGACATACAGGTACGTGTTCCTAGAGGAATATACGTCTGCTCTACACGTTTAACAACAATCTTATTTGAAGCTTACATATAGTGTATTTCACATAGCATGGATACTATCACGTTTAACATTTTACGATAAAAGAAAATGATAGAACCAATCTCTAACCAATTAGTTAATTGAATGATCAAGAGCTTAGAGTATTCAATCGATAGATAGGTTTTAATTAAATCTAATATAGATTTTATTATCTTAGATTTACCCCATAAAAGGAGAACTGATGAAACGGGTCTTTAAATAGCTTATATTTTAGGGTTGGTGATGCACTTGTGATGCTCCTATTATTGCTAACTTCCATGGGCTGCGGTAACTGTACCAGCTGTGTTGTATGTTTGTTTGATACTTTACAAAATCAAACTCATATTTTTTTCTACGCTGATAATTTTATGCTAGTATTTTAAAAATATTATTTTGGGTGTGTAATGATTAATCAAAAATCATTACAAATTCTTAGGTGGCATACAAGCGTACCTATGACCCGTCTGATATTGAACAGTTACCGTAGCCTATAGACGCTTGCAATACCAGAGGTAGACTGTAAATATCCTTCTTTTGCTATATTTTCATATAACACTGAGTAACATAGACTGTATTTTATTTTGAAAAATGGCGATTCCTACAAAAATCTAAATACATGTTTACCACGTATAAAACTGGCATGGACCGGTTACGTCATATCCATCCATCTTAGCCATAAGACGTCCACTACTGGACATACTAAAATATATTTAGTATTTTCTTAGGAAATTTGCTATGGTTATTAATTGAGTGTAATTGTGTAAGCTTACAAAACCTCATTAAAATCTATTCATTTTCTTCATTCCTTTTTTGAAAAATCAATGCTTATAGAGCGAATTTGGAACCTTATCTACTGTACTTATAATATTATCACCTCATAAATTACCATTCTGTGTTATTTTCCCTCATCTTTTTACATCGTTTACCAGATCGTAGACTTCGGGCAGCCTAACTACTTAAAAATAATGGAAGGGTGCCTCGTAGCAGGCTCGCCCATTATAGTCCAAAACGTGGGGGAGATTCTCGATCCCTCCATAGCTCCCATTCTGGACAAGGCCATAGTGACTATAGGAAGTGATAAGGTGATCAAGTTCAATGAGAAGATGGTGATGTACAATTCTAATTTCAAATTGTATCTCACAACTAAGCTTGGTGAGTATCTTGACAAGATAAATGATTTCACTTTCGTGAGGAAAATACGTAACATAAAGTCACGACTTTTGGAAACTTTTTTTGAAGTGACAACGTCACAACGTCGTTATAATTCGATGGAGCCGGCTGCACGCACGAAAAAAGAAAACGTATGCGGCGTTACCTCGCTCTGAGGCGTTCCATTGTGCAAGCGAGAGCGCGGAACGAGTGACAAAGAGGCACAATCGGCCATTCTTATGACGTTGTCACGTTCAACTATCGTCAGTAAACCGACTTTACAGACAACCAATTTTTTTATACTATTTGGCTGTGTCTTGCAATGCCAGAAGTAGCACTTGGTTGTTGCTGACCCATTTTTTCATGCATGATGCGTCCATTTAAGGATGCGTTTTGTAAGAAACGTTTTCTTATCCCAAGGATACACCTCCATCTTAAAGCCTAGGTGTACGAAATGGGTTGGCAACACAAAAATTATACCTTTGGTTTTGCAAGCGTCCATAGGCAACGGTGTTTGTTTAACATCAGGCGAGCCACATGCTCGTTTGCCATCCTAATAATTAAAAATATCTTTTTTTTATACTACTTGTGGTGGCAAACAAGCATACGGCCCGCCTGATGGTAAGCAGTTACCATAGCCTATGGACGTTAGCAACACCAGGGGTGTCACTCACGCGTTGCCGACCCTTTAAAAACCTTATAATTCCTTTCTTGAACCTAACCATAATTTGTTTCAATTATATCTATTTTTTCAATTCTTCACGAGATTGTTTGCTTGCCGTACAGGTAATCCGGTATATACTCCAGAAACGTTAACTAAAACAACGATGGTAAACTTCGCGGTGAAGGAGCAAGGTCTGACGTCACAACTGCTCGGCATCGTGGTCCGCAAGGAGAGGCCACAACTCGAACAAATGAAAGATAATCTTGTGTTGACCATAGCCCATAATAAAAAAACTCTTGTAAGTATTTCTCATTGTCAGCTAGGACCAAAGATATTGTGTATATACCACGCAAGCTAAGCGTGACAGCGATATATGTAGTTAATATAAGGATAGAATTTTAGTAAGAAATTACGAAGAACGATAGAAATATATAACTGAACTTTACTTTAGAAGAAACGTTACAAGAAGTTATAGAAATAATACAGATAGAAACATGAACTAAAGAATGGTATTACTAGACAGATTACAAGATATTTAGCTATTCCAATTAGGTACGAAAAATAAAGCACGTGGTCGCGGCGAGGTCTGTGTAATGCGTGGAAAGTTCCTCTGTTGCCTCCGTGACGTCACGACTGTGGTGTCGAATCATTGGCGAAGCGTTTTTGCTTAGCGGATAGTTAAAGAAAGATATACCTACCACCTTTATACTGAGCGGTGTTCAGTATTGTTTCCATGTTTTCGTGCGTATTTGCTATAGATTTCCAAATATGAATGCGATAGATAATACGGAACGCAATTATACAGAAAGAGATAGTGAAGAGATGAAATAATAATAATATATAATTGGCTAGAGTGGCTCGTAGCTAAGTGATAGCGGTGCGGATCGTTAGATCTGCAAGGTTAAGCAAGCTTACCGCGGTTTGTCCGTAGATGGGTGACCATTTTCTAATAACAGCATGACTCCTCCATGCCTCGCAAAGCACGTAAAGCCGTTGGTCTTATTTCTGGTTGTGTGGAATTACTGTCCCACCGGACTATAAGAGTACACCTGTGTTTGCGCACACACTTGTGCACTATAATATCCTGCGCAGTTGGCTAATCTCCGTTGAAATCGGTCTGTATCCTCACCAAAAAAATTTGATAGTACTTGTTGCCGGTTCGCCACTGTTGCCCTATATATTTCCACAAAGGCCAGTCTTAAATAGTCTGCATCCAGTAGCTAAAATAGCGTCTAGTTATCCCAGTCAGTCAGCATTCAGTCTTTCCAATGTGGTTCCTAGGTGGACTTAGAGAACGACTTACTCCGCATCATGTACGAGTCCCAAGTACCGCTGTTAGAGAACGAGGAGCTGTTCGTGACGTTGCAGACATCACAGCGTACATCCCTGGAGGTGAAGGAAGCGCTTATAACCTCACAGGTTACGGAGAAAGAGATCGATACTGCCAGACAGGTGAATATTTATTAGTATTACATTAGGTTAGAAGTATTAACGCGGACAGTAACGTAGACACAATAGATGTTTTATTGTCATGATGTCTATAGGCGTTCACTGTCCTTCAAAATGTTAACTTACATATCATCACGCCTGTCTCCAATTAGGGTTGGTAGAGACTATGGTGTGCGCCAATCGCTTTGATCCAGACATACTTTTTTCGCTTCCTTTATATTCATCAACCTCAAGTATTAATTTAACAGGGCTATATATACAGCAGCTTTGTATATTATGTTGGTCGCGTAGGAATTATTTTACTCATTATAGCCTTTTTTATACTACAAACGTGGCAAACAAGCATACGGCTTGCCTGATGTTAAGCAGTTACTGTAGCCTATGAACGCTTGCAATACCAGAGGTATCACTTGCGTGTTCGTTTATTTTTTAAATATGTTTAAAACGCATCCCTAAATGAGCGCTGGAGACCTGTACTCACACACAGGAACACAACTTCACTGCTGTGTGTAGTTATTTGACTGTGGTCTTCTGTAAGGTGGAGGTCCTTCCCCAGACGGGCTCGCTCGCTAAAATAGTTCCTTTCCTCTTCAAATTAAAGGTCTTTAACGTGATCTTACGACTATGAACAGTCGGAACCGACTTAACCGACCAAAGTACGACTAAGCAATAATAAATAAATTCTGTTTTATACAATTTGATAGCTATTTATCACTTGCTTCCAGGGTTACGTTCCAGTAGCAGTCCGCGCTTCTGTGTTGTTCTTCGCGCTAAACGACTTGTCCCGCATTGATCCCATGTACCAATTCTCGCTGGACGCGTACACTGACCTGTTCACGTACTCCATAGACCGCAGCCCCAAGTCTCTTGAACTGGAGGAGAGAATAAGTAACCTTAACGAGTTTCACACTTACTCAGTATACAAGTAAGTGTTGCATTACTTCCCGATCAGTGTTAGTGTATTATATTAGTACTAGCTGACCAAGCAAACGTTGTTTTGCTACTAAGATAGTAATATCGCTATTAAAAAATAGAGGTTGATTGTAGAGGGGTGAAAATTAAGGGTTGTATGTATTGCTAAATCAAAAAAATAAATAAAAATAATAATAAATGTTAAAATAAATAATTTAGGGGTGGTCCCCTTTAACATTTAGGGGGATGAAAAATAGATGCATAGAGCAGACCTAATCGATATGCACACAAAATTTCACGAAAATCGGTGAAAATGTAGTGTGTGTGTATGTAAGATTAATGTGAATATGCGTTTTGAAAGAAACGTATTTCTATCCCAGGTATACTATCTTAAAGCCCTGGTGTAAAAAAATTGCAACACGCAAGTGATACTTTCGGTATTGCAAGCGTCCATAGGCTACGCTAACTGCTTAACATCAAGCGGGCCGTATGCTTGTTTGCCACCCAAGTAGTATAAAAAAACCATAATGCCAACCTAACGATGATGATGATGATGATGTTTGTTATAAGGAACACCTGCCGTGCATTATTTGAACGTCACAAGTTGCTGTTGTCGTTTCACATCGTTTCCCGTATATTATTCCAAGCCGGCAAGATGAATAGGAACGAATACCTATTCCTGCTCAAGGGAGGAGTCGTGCTGGACAGATCGGAACAACCTGACAATCCTACCAGTGAGTACATACCTACTCACTGACGTGTACAGTTTCGAACCTAACTGTTTACGCCTGTAGAAACCTATGTCGTATTTTTAAGTAATCATAGTATTGCTATGAATATTATGTCAGGCGAAGAGATACTTTTTTGTTTTTTCTACCAACATTTATTATGTTTATTTTTCCATCTTACATCTACACGTCTAGCACGTCTCGGTATTCTTTATGTAATTTAAAAATACAAGTTTGCATTAAATACCAAATAAAACACAAGTTGGAGTTTTTCTTGGAAGAAACTGAAGCCCCAACACTGACCAATAGACAATAGAATAGAATAGCTAACCCACGTAAGGTTTTTATCAGCTAGAAGAATGGCTTAATAAGTATGGCATTTTACTTTTGGACTTTTAACTCAGTATTTTTGAACCACTTATTTAAACAACTAGCGGGTCGTCCCGGCTTTGCACGGATGGAAATTTATCCCTTTTTTTTCAATAAAATATAGTAGAGCAAGAGCCGGGGATCACGGGCTCTACGTTATTTTATAAAAGCTGAAAGTTTGTCAGTGGATGGCTTTGGCAGGTAAACGGTACTAAAGGTGTCTAAAATACCGATCTAAATACATCAAATCCTCAGACTAATAGAATAAGATAGACGGAGCGTGTAGAACTCGCGCGTGAAGCCGCCAAAAGTCATACTAAATAGCAATGTCATACGTTTTCGTTTTCGCGCGCAGTCGATTTGAGCCGCTCTGAAGTATTTTTACAACGTTTTACTACACAATACGGCATTGTAATAATATTTTGTCAAAACGTGTTTAGATGCGTACGCACTAGCGGCTCAAATCGACTGCGCGCGAAAACGAAAACGTATGACATTGCTATTTAGTATGACTTTTGGCGGCTTCACGCGCGAGTTCTACACGCTCCGTCTATCTTATTCTATTAGTCTGAGATCAAATCATAAAGTCCAATTTTTCGGTATTACCTTCAGAACATCATTAAATATCACGTTACTCATCATCACTCTTGACAAACTTTTAGCTTTTATAAAATAACGTAGGTCTGGGGTTCACGGGCTCTTAGACTATAGCCTATGTTACCCGATGATAATATAGATCGCTTTTAGCGATAAGACCGCCCATTGTGCCTACATATTTTAATTATTTTGTTTCTTGTATTAGTTATAGTACTTAAGTGGTGTACAATAAAGAATATTTTATCTACGAGTATCTATCTATCTTTCTAAAGGTGAAAGAATTTTTAAAATCGGTCGAGTAGTTTTTGAGTTTATTACATACAGAAATACAAGTCTTTCCTTTTCATAAAATTCGTGTAGATATACCAATACAAAAGCATTTTTGAATATTTTTCAAGAGTTTTTTCAATAGCACACCAATATTTATACAGTAAAGAAAACTTTTACCAATTTAACTAAAATTTTTACTTAACTTCTGATTTGTACAGACTGGTTACCTGATGAATGCTGGGACAATGTTACGGAACTGGACAAGTTGCCTGGCTTCCACGGTCTGATTGATGCCTTTGAGGTTAATAGCAAAGAGTGGAGGGATTGGTATCTGAACCCTGAGCCTGAACTTCAACCGCTCGTTGGTTAGTGTCATGTAATACTCTAAAACGGGGATTGATATATACTGATATATCAATCCCTTGGGGTCGAAATCGGTTTTCTAAGGGTCGACACAAATAAATACTTTTTTGGGGTTCAACGAGGTCTAAAACTCGTCAGTACCAATGTGAATTTCACTTTGTGGAGTCTATATGTACTTATCAAATAATTCACCATCTGCTAACGGTGAAGGAAAACATCGTGAGGAAACCCACATGTCTCACATGTCAAAAGAAATTCTAAAGACATGTCTGATTCACCAACCCGCATTAGGCCAGCGTGTATAATTTAGGGCCGCGGGTTCAGGCCTTAATTTACATCAATCAATCATCATCATCTCAACCCATAAACGTCCCACTACTGGGCACGGGTCTCCTCCATTCATTTGGAGGGATATTAGCCTACTATACCACGCTGGCCAGACGGGTTGGTATAGGGTTTTGTTTCGAGTTTTCCCCTCTCTAGCGGTGGATATTGTCTGCCTGACTTACTCCCTTAGTCGACTCTTACGACACCCTTCGGGATGGAAAGGGGTGGTAACATTTGTATTCTTAATCCGTCACCACACGGACCATAATTTACATACGCTGGCCTAATGCGCGTTGGTTTCTCTTATAGAGCAGAGGAGACCCGTGTCCAGCAGTGGGACATGGGTTGCTATTATATTATTATTATATGAAAACTAGAGAAACGTAGTGAATAACAATAAGGTATTGTTCCCAAGGCGAATGGAACGACGTTTGCAATGACTTCCAGCGGATTCTGTTCATTAGAAGTTTGCGCGTAGACCGCGTGTCCTCCTGCATCACCACCTTCATCACCAACGTGCTGGGGCCCAGATACGTGGAGCCGCCCGTGCTTGACATTAAAGTAAACATATCTGTCTAACTATTTTATATATGTTGCTCTTTTTTGACTTTTCTTTATTTAAAACTAGTGGCCCGCCCTGATTTCGCCCGGGTTAAACTATTTTCAGCTCAAATTTCTTATTTTTTTTACATAAGATCCCCTATCCTGACAATAACGAACATAGAAAAAAAAAGAATTAGCGTAAGCGGTTCCGCGGTTCTCGAGATTTGCGCTTAGCAATGCCTCGGGCAAGTCCTCCTTGATACATCATAATATATTTTTGTGTATAATAAAATTTAAATAATAAAACAATGGCAAATATTATTCAAGATTTTATTTTTGTAGGTACTACCTAGGTGGCAAACAACCATATGTTTAATTGAATAATATGCCAGCTTGATAGAAAGCAGTAACCATAGCATACGGACTTAACTAACTGTACTTCTAATGCAACTACTTTTATTCATCTCTGCATCATCCTTAATGGTTAACTAGTACAGAATGCCTTTAGCATAAAGTGAATGTACTTTTCTATATGAAGTTATTTAATACAAGAGATAAAAAAGGTTTACGCTGCACTGTTGAATAATTTTGAGGAGTGAAATGCTCCTTATTCATGTCGCCCCGCCCACGCGGCGAAGCGGTACAGTTAGGTCGGGCCCGCCGGCCTACAGGTGGTATACCGACTAATACCTGTCTGTGCACATGATGACAACAGTGGTCCACCCAGCGTGCGCCACTGAGCCTGCCTTAAAATGATGACTGCTCGTCAGGTGTAGTGGTTAATGCGGTCACACTGCCAATATCATCACCCACTGTGTGTATCTCTATACAGTTAATATATTTGTGTGACTTGTTCGTAACAGCAACAAATAAAGTTCTTATACATCCACAGCAAGCCTTTGAGGAGTCTTCGTGGAAGACTACCCTCCTGTTCGTGCTATCGCCAGGAGTAGACCCCACCGCCGCTCTTATACAATTATCAATAGACGTGAAGATGTTCGATAAGTTCCAGTCTCTCAGTCTGGGACAGGGGCAATCGCCTACTGCTGCCAAGTATATAATTATTTTTAAAACTTTCGCACTAGGGAACAAGACCTTTGTCGCGGGGGACTTTACAAACATACAATTAACGGACACAAAGTACACCCAGACTCGATGCAACCATTTATGGATAAATTTTTTTTCGTCCCGTTTGGGGATCTAACCCGAAACCAGCCGCTTAGTGGTAAATGTCGAGGTTACCACTTAAGCCACTGAACCATCTGTGCAGTCAATATCACCATGATAATGGGATCTCTAAACAATTGAAGAGCACATTTTATCTTACATTGTCCCGTATTGTCATTAAGCAGCTGAATGCCAGAAGCTGAGGAAGCCTATGTCTACCGGTGGACTACGATTGGCTTATGATGATGTTTGTGTCATATACCTACAATGTATAGGTCTACCTGTATTCTTCTTTGAATCTTATCGTTTGGTTAGTGGCCAACCTGGTGACTGAAGTATTTAGATCGTCCCTATTTAGGCCTCTGTCGTGATCTAACGACTGTTAACAGCCGGGATCAACCTGCATTGCATAGCCTCAGAACAGTGGAAAGAAAAATCCTCTTAGATCGGCGGTGATCTCGATAACATCTCGTAGAACAATACAGAACGCGCGTATGGCGATATGATACTTGTCACGAAGATAATTGTTTGTCGCAGGATGCTCACGGCAGGCATGAAGGACGGTGGTTGGGTGTTCCTAGCTAACTGCCACTTGGCCTGTCAGTGGCTTGGGTCCCTACGTGGTCTGGACAACCCAAAGATCCACCCAAGGTTCCGCCTGTGGCTGTCCTCTATGCCGGATGATAAGTTTCCGTTGAACATACTGCAAAGAAGTGTTAAAATGACCACAGAACCCCCACAGGTCTGTAGAAAATATATATTTGTTTTAAGCGAATTCCATTTAGATTTCAGAAGGGACAACTTAAAGAGTTGGTTTGTGATCTTAAAGGCAGATAGGGGTCGTACCATGGCGTGTTAAAACGTCAGTCGTTCGAGCGAGAAAGAGCTATATAGCGTGTATAGCTCCGTCCCTCTTTGTCGCTGGAAAGACTGACGTTTAACACGTCATGGTTTCTGGTAAAGACTTATTTATGTATTACTTATTTGATATATTATACGCGCAAGTCCATGGTTGAAGTAAGCCTTGAGAGACCTCCAACTCGACCCTTACTCTGATGTCGTCACAGTGCGAGGTTGCCCGATGAGCGCCGACTGGGCCCGAACAGCCCCTGTTATCTTGTTTTTACTGCCCTCTTCTTACTCCGGGTGGGTTTAAAACTAGTTATGACTGTGCCTACACCGTTTTTACTTATACTAACGAATTCTAGTTTGGTATTTTCTTTTGTTAATGTTGTATAAATAATGTTGAATTTGAAATTTGTTAATTTCAGGGTCTGAAAGGTAACCTGGTGCGCGTATTTGCGAACCTAAACGAGGATAAATACGATGAGGCCACCCCAAAGTACCGGCGACTGTTGTATTGTGTGTCGTTCTTCCACTGCGCACTGATCGGCAGGAAGAGGTTCCGACAACTTGGTTATAATTGTGTGTACAGCTTCAATGATGCTGACTTTGATGTAAGCCATCAATCCCTACTAATTATTATAAATGTAAAACTTACTATGTCTGTCTGTTGCCTTTTCACGACTAGATGGCTGAACGGATCTTAATGAAATTTGTCAAGGAAATTGATGGTATCCTGGAAAAGGACATGAGGCACTTGATCTCGTTAACCGACATCTTTACATAGGCGTCTGTCTATCGTCTGTTCATCCATCTATCACCCCTCTTTGCTCCATATATCTCTCTTCTTTCTGTCTTCTCTTCACTTCAGTGTTAATTGTGATTGATAATACAACTTAATGATTACTAGTAATTAATTTTATGATTACTGGAGGTCATCTAGTTGTTGAAATTCGACCGTAATTAACTGCTTTCTGCAGTCTTTCTCCATATGAACGTTAACTATCGCCAAATCTCACACTCCTCCGTGCCCGCAATGTGCTGTACAAAGCTTTTTCTTCACGTATTAATATATCGATTTTTTTGTTAGGTATCCGACAATCTATTAATTAACTATCTAGAAGAATATGAAGAAGTTCCATGGGACGCATTGCGATATTTATTCGCAATTATCAATTATGGTGGCCACATTACTGACGATTGGGACAAAAGAGTTTTGATTGCGTATATTAATCAATTCTTTTGTGAAGATGCTTTGGACGTACCGTTTTATAGGTAACTTAACGTTGTTGTGTTAAAGTAGAAAGTAAATCGGAGTTGGAGGATAAAGCTTTTAAGGCGGATACAGATGTGCGGCATGCGCCACGAACGGCGCACAACGAAAGCTTTGCAAGGTGTGTACTGTAGCGCCCTCGCCGTCGTCAGCAACTTCTCCTCCAATCAGGTTCAATGGGCGTAGACCTCAGGTGGTTGAAGCTAGGGTTTATAATACGGCGACTACTTGTTTACTTTGAGTAAATGAATAACACTTTGATAAGTAATAATGACTTATTTATTTCATATTCTTGTTATAACTCTATCACACAACTTGGCTTCAACGAAGCCCGAACCTGTCTCCAATTGACAACTTTCATGTCATTTTATTCAAATCTTATTATTTACTTTTCTAAAACGTCAGAGGTTTCACCATTGGTATGCGGCCAGCTAGTGACCACCAATAAACCTCTACAGTACCTACCTTCATATTTGTGGCGAGGCATGAGCTATGCACGTGTGAGGGAACAGCCAACGTATGTCGGCAAACGCTTCAAAATCAAAGCGCTTCAGTGCGAGCATTACATTAGTTGTGGACGTAGTCGCGCCCGTTTGTGGTGTGCGCCGTATACGATAAGTTACTTAACTTTCTTTTAGAAATTGAAAGACATAAAAAATACGTTAGAAGTTTAAATATCCCACAGCTTATACAATGCATGTCTTACCCTTTTTTGAGTCTTGTTTTAGTGAATGATAGACATGAAAAGTTATTTATTATTTTAGTATGCGAGCTCTGAACACAGTATTATTAACCAGTAATTTCCACGTTTACTGTACGTGGAATTGAGTGTAAATAGAAGAATTGTCTCAGATTGTCACCGATCACCGCGTACCACATCCCGCGCGACGGCAGCCTGGAGTCGTACCGCGACTTCCTGGACCTGCTGCCGGGCTACGAGCGCGCCGAGTCGCTCGGCCTGCACGCCTCCGCCGACGTGGCCACGCTCGCGCAGGTCCTCATTAAACATCACACTTCATTGATACAGCTTTCCAGCGCTCATTTAGTTATGCGTTTTTGGTTCTGGTAATCCATTAGTTACGGTAACTGCTTAACAGAGGGCGGGCCATAGGTACTCTTGAAAAAAAATATAAGGTTGGGTTTTCTCTAGATTAGGAAGATAGTAATCATTATCTTCTTTTTGTAAAGGAACTAATAAAATAGTCTAAAAATTTAATGATGTCCTGTTAATTATTTGTAAGTACCTAATATGACATGTATTGATCTTAACGAAATAAAAAATAGATATACCTATGTACCTATTATGTTAAGTTATATGGTATCTCATTAATATATTTATCTCCCTTTGTTCTTTATAACATCAAAATCTCCTGCAACTTTTGCTTTATACTTAACTAACTTTTGTGTCAGCTGTTAGTGATAAGGCCGCCCATTGTACAGACTTAGTTATAAAAAGTTTTTGTAAAATTATAGTAAACGGTGTACAATAAAGTGTATAATAAATAAATTTGTGTCAATTGGAAGGTCGCCTGAAAAAAATGTACCTACATAACAATGTAAAACCAATTATAGTATCAAATCAATTTAGTAGGAAAGATCAAGAATTTTCTATGTATTAACCAGTCACCGCTTTCGTAGATCTGAAGACTTACAGGTACCTAATATAAGCGTGTTATGTATCCCAGGACGCGCTGATCTTGTGCTCGACGTTGTTCCAACTGGCGTCTTCTGGAGGTGGCGGCACCGGTGGTGGAGAAGATCAGAAGGTACCTAATTGATTTATTTTTTTCATTTTAAAAGTCAACTCCCGCACAAGAGAACAAGCTATATATCGCGGGACAAATGACACCCAGACTCAGAACGGAGACGCAAGCTAATGGTCGAACTCAGGCTGACGATCATTTTCTGCGCGAGCCAATATTTAGATTGAATTTTGTAGAGCACGGAAAGTGATCCAGGTCCCGCGACACAGCCCTAGTTTGACGACTGCTTTGCTGTCGAGAATGCGTAATGCCGCGTGAGCCAACTTACAGAATCGATACCATGCCAATTGCGTGCGAGCGAGCAACTGAAATTACTTTGATGCGGTCAATCGTTTTGCCCCGCGGCACGTTCGAGTGAAACAATGATCGAAGGTCTGCTGCACGTAATGTGCGGCTTGATTCATTCATCCAGGTTTAGAAAGGTTCATTTAGAAATATATTCATTATTTTTACAATTATACAAAAAGCTACGAATTTGTGTCCGTATATAGTATTGTATGTAAGTCTCCAGCGACACATGGCTTGACCTCTGGTGTGGAAGTTGTCTTTATGATAAAATATAAAGAAAAAAAGGATACGATGAATAAGTATACGTAGATCCCGGAAAACTGAATTACTTTTTGAACTAGGTGGACGAGTTAGCCTTCGAGATGACGAACAAGCTGCCGAACAAGATAGACGTGGAGACGACGGAACGCATGATGGGGCCAGAGATAGTCATGCCTATGTGCGTCTCGCTTCTGCAGGAGATCGGCTACTTCAACGCGCTCATCTCAAGCATCGTATCTGGCCTCAGGGTACGTCAGGCACTCAGACCTTCAAAACTCTTTAGTTGACGAAATAATTATACACATCTTAGCGTTTGGTTAGTGGCCCACATGATGAGACAGTTATTTAGATCGCCCATATTTAGGCCTCTGTCGCGATCTAACGACTGTTAATAGCCAGGATTAACTTTGAACGTGTCCACCGAAGCACGGAGACGCTTATACACATGAATAGAGATCTTAATTCTTATGGTATCATGTTTAAAATATTGCCAATGAATGAAACTTTAGTAGGTACAGTTAACCTGTGATGATGAATAGTAGAATTTGTGGTACAGGAACTGCGGCGCGCCATCGAAGGTCTAGTGGTGATGTCAGATATATTAGAGGTCATGTACTCTTGCATCTTCGAGGGGAAAGTGCCAACGTTTTGGATGAAGGGTATGTACTAAGATTTTTTCTTGTGCGACACAATTATAATCTTTTTTTACATAGCATGGGTACGTTTGATGATCCATTTCACGCATCTTATTTTTCGAAAGAAATAAAAATAGGATATACAGAAAATGAAACCGAATTACAACAATGTACAAAAAATTTTAAAACATTATGTATTTAATTCTTACATAAATTAAAATTAAATAAAAAAGAATTAAAATTAAAATAATTAAATGACTGATGAAAAAAATGGAACGTGTCACCGTGGGGATGGACACAATGAAATAGATAATTTATTCAAAATCGGTATCCAAATAAGTAATGAATTATTAAAGGTGGCTAAGTGGTCGAAATTCGACCGTTATTCTTTAAAGCTTAAAATTTAAACGTTATTAATTAATTATTTTGTTAAAAATATTTTTTATAAATCACAACAGACTATTCATATGACGAATTATTGACCTTTATTTATAAATAATTAATTTAAAATATTAAACTGATTTTCTAAATTTAATCGTAAAATCGATTCTTACTTCAAAGTAAATCAGTCAGGACTAGGTGCGCGAAAGGCTTGTCTTTTTCATGTTGGTAAATCGAATACCAATTACGGCAAAAACACTGTCACTAAAAGAATATGTCGGCATTATAACGATTTAACGTCTCATGACAATAACCATATTGATATATTTCACCTTTCTCTCCAGAAATTTAAAATGTATGTATCACAAATTTTGGCTGGTAGGTTTATGTAAATGTAAATCATAATCTCTTTTCTCTTCTTGTTCTTTGCTCTCACTATTTACAATAATTTATCGTGTTATATCATATTAAATTTATAATTTATTATTCTCCCTGCTTTGACTTTTATAATATGTATTAAATTAATTGTGGAAACTATATTGGATGATGCTCTATTTATATTATGTTTGTAAAAATATTATATTGAATCTGTTTGTTTCCCAAATAAATAAATAAATTATATCGTTTAAATTATTAAATCTATATTTTTAAATTCGATATTATCATTAGTACATCTCAAGATATTTAAATGCTAAACGTCACCGTACATGCTATGTGAAATTGATTATAAATATAAATAAAGTGTTTTACTAGCTTGCTTGAAGAAAAGGCGCCTAGTGACCGTATGTAAAGGGGGAGGTCCCTTTTACATACTGCTGCCTATTCGGTTTTGTTTGGAATACCGGCGGGGGTATTCCGTAAGAGCGAACACCAAGTGACCGCGAAATCGGAGAAAAATCTGGCTGTCTGATTGAAAATCGGTATTCCATAAGAGCGAAAACCGAGCCTTTTTGACGTTTAGCAATCGTGTGTGCCGTCACCGAGCAATCACAACTGTCAGTTTGCGATCGCTGTTTATTACAGAATCAGGGGGCGGATTTTAAAAATATTGATAAATCTTAATATCAGAATCAAAGTTTTTCTTTTTTTACTTTTTAGAAAAATAAATGTTATTATCCTATATAACATTTTTTTCTCTAAAAAGTAAATAATTTATATATTATAATTCGTGTGCATATTTGTTTAAGTCCGTATATTACATTTTTAACTAGTAGTCCAATCAATAAAGTAGTTGTAGAGTGCGTGAGCGGGAACTAAGCGATTTCTTCATAAACTTATTCAGAATACTTTAAAGAAAGAAAATATACTAAAAGTCCTGACGCCTAGGAGGCGAGGCGGAGGGCTGACAAAAGACTCAATTTTAGGTTTTTCGCTAATATCTCAAAAATGGTGCGTTTTAGCAAAAAATGTTCTAAGATGAAATAAAAGCTTATAAAATTCTCTATTACTTTGATTGTGTATACTTTTCCATATTTCCATCCGTTTTCGAAATACACGCTCCAGAATCTATAATTATATTCAAATGCATGAATTTCTAGTCGCTCACCTAGTAATTTAGTCGCCCACCTATTAATTTAGTCGCACGGCTAGAATTTACAGTATCTTATCATCAGTCGCTAAGTTTTTTTTTATTCGCTCGTTTTATAATTTCCCTATTTATCTAGGGCGTCTTTCTAAAAATAACATCAAGATTTCAACAAAGTTGTCGTGTGTGTTTTTTTATTTTAACAAGGAGGCAAACAGGCATACGGACCTCCATTATTTTTTAATCATTTATTTAACGCGCTACGAGGAGGTGCTAAATGACAGGGTCAGTATACATACGAGTACATTGTCCCCACTGCCCACCAGGCCGGCCGTCCATGAAGCCGCTGGGGTCGTGGTGCCGCGAGCTGTTCCTGCGCGGCGCGCACCTGCAGGGCTGGGCCAACGCGCCCCGCGCCCCGCCCACGCTGTGCTGGCTGCCCGCCTTCGTCGTGCCCACGGGCTTCCTCACCGCCGTCATGCAGGTGCACCACACCACCTTTTTTAAGGCTTGAGTGCATTAAATATTACCATGTCAACCTCATATGTTTACAGCAGAGATAATTACAACGTGTCGCCTATCTACGAGGCGTGTTACACTTAAATATAAAAATGGCTTCTACAGACAGGGGCTGAGCCAACAGATTGTTGACTCCCCCATGACACAAATCAAAAATATTTACAATGAACCTATCAACTTTGTCACATTCCATCAATGAGTGCACCACATCTTCAGTTTTCCCACTGGAGTTTCTTAATTTCACTTTTTAGTAAAACTTGTTTTAGGTATAATCATAAAATCGTATATCACAATTATTTGAAGTATTATTTGAAATTTGTATGATGTGACAGACAACGGCCCGCGGTGAAGGCTGGCCCATCGACACGTTGTGTTGGGAGTTCAACGTGATGCCCATGGAGGAGAACTCCTTCGTGCGGCCGCCCAGGGATGGCGGCGTGTATATCAGGTGACTGACATGTATACCTTATATTGTAGGTATTCTGCTTGGCGTACTCTATATTGTTACGAGCTACCACATACACCAATTATCAGGATAGGATTCGAATTAAATGGCAGGTTACGGGATATTCGTACTACCTCATAATGTCACTTACAAAAGGCATTAAACACCAATTTTTTTTGAGAGGCAAACGGCTCGTCTGCAGTTGCCGCTAGCAATGTCAACAATACCACAGGTATCACTTACATGTTACTGTCCCATTTTCCACACCAGTGCTTTAAGATGGAGCATCTCTGGGATAGAAAATCGCACCCCTAAATGAGCGCTGGAGACCTGTACTCAACACACAGGACCACAACTCCACCCGCTGTGGGTACTTATTTAGCTGTGGTCTTCTGTAAAGTGGACGTTCTTGCCCAGTCGGAATTACTTGCTAGTATGGTGCCCTACCTCTCTGGTCACTACAGCCCTGTAACGACGATTAGCCAGTGTGTAGATAGGTGGTAGACAAGTAAGTAACAGTTACTTAAGAGAGGTAGGGCACCATACTAGCGAGCAAGCCCGACTGGGGAAGGACCTCCACCTTACAGAAGACCAGAGCCAAATGACTACACACAGCGGTGTAGTTGTGTTCCTGTGTGTGAGTACAGGTCTCCAGCGCTCATTTAGGAATGCGTTTTAAAAGATACGTATTCCTATCCCAGGGTTACTTCCATCTTAAAGCCCTGGTGTAAAAAAATGGGTTGGCAACACGCAAGTGATACCTTTGGTAATGCAAGCGTCTATAGGCTACGGATACTGCTTAACATCAGGTGGGCCGTATGCTTGTTTGCCACCCAAGTAGTATAAAAAAAAATTAAAAAAAAAGTTGTTGTGTTGCAGGGGCCAGTACCTGGAGGGCGCGTCGTGGTTCCGCAAGGACGCGCACCTGCAGGAGCCGCTGCCCATGCAGCTCGTGTTCCCCATGACGCCCATACACTTCAAGCCCATACGAGCCACGGGCAGGAGACTGCGCAGTAAGTCTGTTTGTTATTGTTTGTTACCTACAGAAACATACGTACCAAGTATTCTCACAATTATAATACATATACCTATCAGATGGGATACATCAACCGAGGGACGCCACCTCTACCAGTTTTTTCCTTCCGTTACTGATCGGTTGGCAAAGACATGGCTGGAGGTTGATCACAGTGTCGCTCAGTTCCTTACGGGTCACGGTAACTTTCGGAGCAAGTTATACTCATTTAAGCTAGTTGATTCGCCGAACTGTCAATGCTCAACACCTGGCTCCGATCAGGAGCAGTCTGCTCATCACATACTGTGGGAGTGTAGTCTTTGGCATAAGGATCGTACTATTATGTTGAACAGCTTACATATATCATCTGGAGCGGCCTACTATGGGGATTTAGTCTCATCTAGAGAGAATTTCCGTGCATTTAAACGTTTCTGCCATACATATTATAGCAATCAAACTTAGCTCACTTAGGTCCCGTAGTTTAAGGTCCTACGTGGTGCTCCTTTTCATAGGTTACAAACCTATACAGATTTATTTTGTCTCCCGCTTTGCTATGGAGGGAAGTGGAAACTTTTCTTTCTAACTCCTCCTATTTACTTCTGATTAAATTCGTTGCGGGGTCCAAGACAGTAGGTTTAGTTGTCGACGGGACGCACGAGTCTCAAAACTCGGTGTATCAGTTGGTTACTCCGCTGTTAATCCTGGCTCACAGGAGTCACAGCGGTGGGCATGTGGGTGGGATTGTCCCGATACCTATCAGACAAACGTTTTACAGGGCAGTGTCGGACTATTGACTTTGTCGGATTATAGAGTACTGCCTAACCCCTATAGTCTGGATATTTTTTAAAAAGAGTACCGTGTAATCCGACAAATTATAGATCAAAATAATAAGATTCTATCTGAACACTGCCTACATTCAACAGTAACAGGCATGTCGAATCACCATGGGGCGCCGGATTTGACCGGGGGTTCACGGGAGTGACTGCCTTACTGGTCCAGTGGCCGCAGTATGCGACTGCTGTGCACGAGGTTGTGGGTTCGAGTCCTACACAGGACAAAACCTTGTGTGACCCACCAAGAGTTGTTCTGAGTCTGGGTGAAATTTGTTTTCGTTAATTGTAAAGTCCCCCGCGACACAGAGCTTGTGCTTGTGGGAGTTGTCTTTTTAAAAACGAAAAAAACGGAAATGTCCGAAAACGAAAGTACTGGTTGTTTGCACAAGTTTACAATAATCGTTTATTTTCATTCTCAGATCGCTACATCTGTCCATGCTACTACTATCCACTTCGTAAGGGAGCGTTTGTAGTTGCAGTGGACCTCCACTCCGGCAAGGAATCGTCTGACTTCTGGGTCAAGCGCGGAACTGCCATGCTGTGCACTCTTGCTACATAACTTTTATATGTTTAATTAATATATTTATGTATGTATATCTTACGACGTTCATTTTTTTGTCATACCCTGCAATACCTACATGCGATACGGTGCCGTATGATCGATGTTAATAGCCCGTAATATGTCACATTTTCACATTGAGTGCAGGTAGGTCACAATATGGCAAGAAACTAAGGCCACAACACCCATGTCAATATACAAAATCTTCTTGACAGCATTCACATGAACACATAGAAGCCCGCCTGGGGAAGTACCTTACAGAAGACCACAGTCAAATAACTACATACAGCGGTGTTGCTATGTTCCTATGTGAACTCCAGCGTTTTGAAAGATACGCTTTTTTTACCTTAAATCTCTAATGTAAAAAATATGGGTCGGTAACACGCAACTGAAGCCTCTGGTATTGCAAGCGTCCATAGGCTACGGTAACTCCTTAACATCAGGCGGGCCGTATGCTTGTTTGCCGCCTATAGATGAACACTTGCACCTATAGACAACAACAATGAAATTAAAACTATAGTATAGGATAGTCAATATGTTTACTATATATTATTATATTTCTATAGTATCTATTATTATGTTACCTACGGTGTACCAATGTATAGACGTCTAAGTGCTCCATATGAATAAATGAGTATTATGAGGTTCGCTGGAGTCTAGGATCATGTTGGGTAAATAAGTTGATCGTTAATGCAGATATTTATTTATAATAGCAACCTATACATGTCCCACTGCTGGGCACTCCTCTCCTCTATCAAGAGAGAGAGAGGATTTTTTAGGCTTTAACACACACACGCTGGCCTAATGCGGGCATTAGGCCAGCGTGTGTTTACATCAGGACTTCAACAAGAAGTATCCCTAGGATAAAAAAAAAACATTTCATTCAAAACGCATCCCTAAATGAGCACTGGAGACCTGTACTCGCACACAGGAACACAACTGGTCTGGTCTTCTGTATGGTGGAAGTCTATCTCCAGTCGGGCTTGCTTGCTAGTATGGTGCCCTACCATACTAGCGTCAAAAATAGCTAACTGAATATCGCCTTAGTAATACTTCCTAGTAGTTTTTTTTAAACAACTCCCGCACTAGAGAACAAGCTCTGTGTCGCGAGGGGCTTACAAACATACAATTAACGGACACAAATTACACACCCAGACTCAGAACAACTCTTAGTGGGTCATACAAAGTTTTGTCCTCTTGGCTATTAAAATATTCACTGTGACGACTATCGGTACAATGATAGCGGAATCCACTTCCCACATGTCGACAATCTCATGGGCCAAGTCAAGATATTTTATCTGTTTATCTTTCTCAGCCTTCACGAGATTCTCGTCATCAGGGACAGTGATATCAACAATCATTGCAAGGCGCTATGATCGATCCAGCACCACAATATCAGGCTTGTTGGCCACAACAGTCCTGTCAGTGATGATGGACCGATCCCAATACAGTGTCGCACAGCCATTCTCGAGAACAGGCTCAGGGACATACCTATAGTACGGTACCCCCACGTCCACTAGGTTGTATCGAAGAGCAAATTGCTGGTGGATTATCCTGGCTTCTTGGTTATGCCTGTGCAAGTACTCGCCGTTAGCAAGACGCGTACAACTGGAAACAATATGCCTGAGGGACTCACCAGTACTCATTAGTATTATTGTTATAATTATCATTTGATATGTTTTTTTTAAAGTTCTGTGGTTATATTAATGTCAAACAATCAGCTTTGAGAAAAGTAAAGGATTTTGCAATATTGTAGAAAATTTCCAATCATAACAGATTAATCTTGTAATAAGTATTTTTAATGTATGGCGAAATTAAGACAGTTCCAGTTGACATGATTTGCAATTAATGCTTTTCCAGTTGACGTAGCGTTGTTATTTAGTGTTTCTTGTGTTTTCGTGAGTGTCGGCGTCTGTGTTTGAGTTCGGGCAGCACTATTTGGACTACGATCGGGTTTTGGCCTCTGTTGTGATGGCCTCCGTTGTTTTGACCCTCCATTTCGCAAGGTGTCTCTGTTGTTTTAGCCATGCATTTTGCGCAGGGCGCTTTCGTCGTATGGGCCATGCACTTTGAGCAGGGCGCTTTCGTCGTACTGGCCATGCACTTTGAGCAAGGTGCCTTCGTTGTCTTAGGTGCGGCCTCGGTAGCTGTGCATGGTGCTTCCGTTGTGGTAGTCACTGCTTCCGTTGTGGTAGTCACTGCTTCCGTTGTGGTAGTAGCTGCTTCCGTTGTGGTAGTCACTGCCTCTGTAGCTGTGCATGGTGCTTCTGTTGTGGTAGTCGCTGCTTTCGTTGTAGTAGTCGCTGCTTCCGTTGTGGTAGTCTCGGCCTCAGTTGTGGTTGTCGCTGCCTCCGTTGTAGTGTCCTCAGCTTCAGTTGTACAGGTTTCCGCTTCTGTTGTAGTTGTCGCTTCCTCAGTTGTAGTGGTCTCAGCTTCCGTTGTGGTTGTTGCTGCCTCTGTTGTAGTGGTGGTCGCTGCCTCTGTAGCTGTGCATGGTGCTTCCGTTGTGGTTGTCGCTGCCTCTGTTGTAGTTGTCGCTTTTTCCGTTGTAGTTGTCTCGGCCTCAGTTGTGGTTGTCGCTGTCTCCGTTGTGGTGGCCTCAGCTTCAGTTGAACAGGTTTCCGCTTCTGTTGTAGTTGTCGCTACCTCAGTTGTAGTGGTCTCGGCTTCCGTTGAACAGGTTTCGGCCTCTGTTGTAGTTGTCGCTTCCTCAGTTGTAGTGGTCTCAGCTTCCGTTGTACAGGTTTCGGTTTCTGTTGTGGTTGTCGCTGCCTCCGTTGTAGTGGTCTCGGCTTCCGTTGTGGTTGTTGCTGTCTCTGTTGTAGTGGTCTCGGCTTCCGTTGAACAAGTTTCAGCCTCTGTTGTGGTTGTCGCTGCTTCCGTTGTAGTGGTCTCGGCTTCCGTTGTGGTTGTTGCTGCCTCTGTTGTAGTGGTCTCGGCTTCCGTAGAACAAGTTTCAGCCTCTGCTGTGGTTGTCGCTTCTTCCGTTGTAGTGGTCTCGGCTTCCGTTGTGGTTGTTGCTACCTCTGTTGTAGTGGTCTCGGCTTCCGTTGAACAAGTTTCAGCCTCTGTTGTGGTTGTCGCTGCCTCCGTTGTAGTGGTCTCGGCTTCCGTTGTGGTTGTTGCTGTCTCTGTTGTAGTGGTCTCGGCTTCCGTTGAACAAGTTTCAGCCTCTGTTGTGGTTGTCGCTGCTTCCGTTGTAGTGGTCTCGGCTTCCGTTGTGGTTGTTGCTGCCTCTGTTGTAGTGGTCTCGGCTTCCGTAGAACAAGTTTCAGCCTCTGCTGTGGTTGTCGCTTCTTCCGTTGTAGTGGTTTCGGCTTCCGTTGTGGTTGTTGCTACCTCTGTTGTAGTGGTCTCGGCTTCCGTTGAACCAGTTTCAGCCTCTGTTGTGGTTGTCGCTGCCTCCGTTGTAGTGGTCTCGGCTTCCGTTGTGGTTGTTGCTGCCTCCGTTGTACAGCGTTCTGCAGTGCATGTATTTAATCTGCACGGTTTACAGCTTCCGAATAAAACCTTGAGAATTCCAACTAAATCTTTAAATTTATTCTCAAGCTTTAGTTCTTCTTGCATACACGATGCTGTGAAATAAAAATAAAATCCAAGTTAGCAAAATCCTCGCAAAGCATAAATACGATAACGATTGGGGAAAAATACGAAGCGATAAAATCCTCTTTTATGAAGTCGGTTAAAATTTGCAATAGGAGTAGGTATATACTATTGCAGTTATAGTATATACTTAACTTAGTTAGTTAGTATTTATCAGTGGCAAAGTTTCTTTAAATTTTTACTAATATGACGTGAAATATATCAAAATTATCTGAGTCAACCATTTTCAAATACATTTAATTTGAAAATGATTAATACTAAATAATTATATTGATTAAAACAGCTTCTCAAACTATTTTATTATTTTTCAAATGAGCCTTATTTCGTACGATTATTGCCAAATATTGCCTAATTAAACTGTTAATCTACAATTATTTCCACGAATAATTCTAATTATGGTGCTATTTGTTTAAGCCCATGGGGATTTTCCATATTATCATCTTGTTCTACTGGCCTTTTCCTGCTGTTTAAGGCTCAGCGCTGAAAAGGTCAGTCTTCACTCTGTTTTAGCACAAGACCTATGTCCACTCTGCTGTTGCGAGTATTTGATTGTTTTTTTCTTGAATACTTCTTTATTTTAAATATCTACCTAGTCTTGCAATAAATATTGTTACTAGGAAAAATCTGTTTTAACATCACAATAATCATTGAGGTAAACATATAGAGATGCAATTCCATACAGTTTATGTCAAAATATTGAAGTCAGCTTTTCACTCGCATCGACAAGCTCGGTGTTGCACACTCTATAAAAAAATCCCTTAATTTAATTAATTTTTTTGATCAGATGTAATTTAATTTTTGAAATAATTGTATTATTGAAATTGGAACATATTCAATTAGATTAATTACATTGAATGTTATAATTTTCAACCTACATATTATGGAGGTCAGCAGGAAAATTTTGTTAAAGTAGCTTTTTTGTTATTTTGTTTTTTTCATTTCACAAACATTCAATTTAATTATTTTCTTATTTAATATTTGATTTAACTAATTTAAAAATTGGTATTTTTTTTTAAATTATTTAAATCATTTTTTTAACTAATTTTAAATTTAATAAAAATGAAACAAATCTATTTTAAATATATTTCATTTAAATTTAAATATATTTGATTCAATACAAAAACCTCCCATAAACACAGGGAAACCGAACGTGGTTTTAACTGACAACCCTGAACTATGTGTTAACCGCCAATATTTTTAATTAGTTTTTTTATGATTTACAACAATAATTAATTGAAAACACATTTATCTCACATGTGAAAAGTAATTTCGTTTGCCTTGTTACACTTTTGCAAAACGTGCGTTTCGAAATCGCAAAATTTCACCATACATTTACTAATTTTCTTGTTTCGCGCCATTCGAACGCCATGCTCATGACAAAACAAAAGACAATCGGACACATGCCCCGGGGCATGTGTTAGGTGGTAGTGTGTTTTCGCGGTTATTGCATATCTAGTGAAACATATAAATCTATGACAATAATATTTAAAATTAAAACCGATTGGCGCGAAAATGAGAAAACGCAATGAATATTCATATAAGAATGACAGATTCCAAATTCAAATGTTATATTTTGTTTTTTTTTATTGTAACAATATATATGGCCAGACTAAGTATTATATAAAACTCTCGTGTCGCGGTGTTTGTTGCCAAACTCCACCGAAACGGCTCGACCGATTTTTATGAAATTTTGTGTGCATATCGGGTGGTTCTGAGAATCGATCAACATCTATTTTTCATACCCCTAAAAGGGTGGTCCAACCCAAATTTATTATTTTTTGGACAACATTTTTTGTTTTTATTTTTTATGATGTGGCATTAAAAAATACATACAAACCTACATTTTCATTCTTTTACCACTAACCCCTATTTTTTTAATAGCGTTATTACTATTTTTACTTTATGTGACAAAAAAACGTTTTCCGGGTCAGCTAGTTTATCCATAAAATGAAATCTTTCAAAATTACTTACGATCGCATTTGTTAGAAGATGCAGGATTGATTGGCACCGCCCACGTTGCCGCCACCTGAAAATGAAAGAAGTACAATTCCAATACGACTGCCTCGGTGGTCCAGTGGCCGCAGTATGCGCCTGCTGTGCACGAGGTTGAGGGTTCGATTCCCACACGGGTTAAAACTTTGTGTGACGCACAAAGAATTGTTCTGAGTCTGGGTGTAATTTGTGTCCGTTAATTGTATGACACAGAGCTAGTGCGGGAGTTGTCTTTTTAAAGAAAGTTGTCTTTTAAAGAAAGAAAGAAAGAATAGTTACATGATCATTGTTCTTAATTATAACTAGAAACACCATCGCTCAGATCTCGAATGGGTGGTGAGTACATCTTGCTACATGTATGAGTACGCGTCTAGGAAATTTTTAACTTTCTGAGATTTGAGTCTTCAACTAGTCAACAGCTAGTAGTCATCACAATACTAGAGGAATTCAAAGAGTTTTATTACAGGACTGTAGTTAATTATTTTTTAAGAGAGGTAGGGCACCATACTAGTGAGCAAGCCCGACTGGGGAAGGACCTCCACCTTACAGAAGACCACAGCCAAATGACTACACACAGCGGTGTAGTTGTGTTCCTGTGTGTGAGTACAGGTCTCCAGCGCTCATTTAGGAATGCGTTTTGAAAGAAACGTATTCCTATCCCAGGGTAACTACCATCTTAAAGCCTTGGTGTAAAAAAATGGGTTGGCAACACGCAAGTGATACCTCTGGTAATGCAAGCGTCTATAGGCTACGGATACTGTTTAACATCAGGCGGGCCGTATGCTTGTTTGCCACCCAAGTAGTATAAAAAAAAAAAAAGTTATATAATAATGAATCATTAACATTATGATCATTATCATATATTGCAGTCCACTGCTGGACATAGGCCTCTCTAAGTGCACTCCACAATCACTAACACAATCCCGCATCCAGTTCATAACATAATTATTTGGTATATCTTAAAAAAGGTCGCTGGGGCGCACTGGATGCGGAAGGCGGATGACCGTGTGCTATGGCACGTGTTGGGAGAGGCCTATGTCCATCAGTGGACTGCGATAGGCTGATTGATTGATTGATTGAAGAAATTTTAATAAAAAAACGAATATTAATATAAAATTGTACTCACGGCAAGAACAACTATAAACACTATGGTCTTCATGATAATTGTTCTTGCTTATTGTAGGTAAGGCAAGAACTCTGAAACTCAAAGTAACTTGTGTCTGCTGCACCGTTTGATGGGTATTTATATATTAACTGAACACTACGTCATCACAATTGAACAAATATTGATAAGGAAATAAAAATTGGTTGTCAATATTATTCGACTTAAAAAACTTCTTCTTCCATTTAATTAACATTTCTATTTTAATTTTTTTACTGATTGTTGGAGGTAAGCCAATCCACCGTAGTTTGTTCGTTAGTAAATCGTACTCCAAAGTTTAACGATCATAGAAAATTGACGATGTAACTCCTCATAAGTGCTCCAAGTAGTCCAGTCTTAGCTCTAGGAGGAAAGGGTCTCTTTTTATATTTAGTATTGATGGCTAAAGAAAAAAAATAAAGGCTACTTTTACAGAAAAAAAATTGGTGAGTTATAGGTCGTTTCGCCCGCCATTTGTTCGTTCGAACAGGCCAAACGACCAAATTAAAAAATATATAATATTTGATTGGGCGTTTCGCCCGATGGAGGACTGACAGCATCAAAATCTGTCTGTAAATGAATAGCAATAAAACCACCGGGCGAAACGCCCAATCAAATATTATATATTTTTTAATTTGGTCGTTTGGCCCGTTCGGGCGAACAAATGGCAGGCGAAACGACCTATAACTCATTTTGGTGCTGTTTTATCTATGTCCAAAACAACTCAAGTCATGCTACCCCAAAGGTAATTTGCAGTTTCTTTTATCTCTAAATGAAAAAGAAAAGTAATACTTTTTAGCATCAAGTTGTTTTTAATTTAGTGAAAAAAATAAATTTTGATGCCATCATTACACAAATTTTGATGTTAAATTCTAATTTTGGTGTTTTCCCAATTTCGGTGGCGACAATACTAGTGAAACTTTCACGTTTCTGTTATTTTATCTTACATTTTTTTATACTACTTTGATGGCGAACAAGCATACAGCCGCGCTGAAGACCTGTACTCACACACAGAAACGCTTTGTGTAGTTATTTAGCTGTGGTATTCTGTAAGGTGGAGGTCCTTCCTCAGTCGAGTTTGCTCGCTAGTATGGTGCCTTACCTTTCTTTTTTTAATCTTAAGATACGAGTATGTCTTATATTTTGTCCACCAATATTATCTTTTTAATTGAAATACCCTCCCTTTGTGTTAAGGGGTTTATAAAAAATACCTTATAAGTAAATACGTAACTAATTCCTGAATTAAGTTTTCTACAGCCTGTATTATATTATTTTCTTGTATAGATATTGCTATTTTGTATACACAAGTGCATTTAAAATTAACTGTCATGTAAAAGATAAATGTTATACTCGTATGTCAAACAGTATTATAATTTTGTTTTTTAACATCGTCTCTTGTTTACCAAGTAGATGTACAATCAGTAACATTTTCAGTCGACACCGGACAATATCTTGTAGTTACATCTGCAGGCTTCACCGCTTGTACCACAAATGTATGCAATCTTTTATTTAAGATTACTGTGTTTAAAACTGTTACTGGTACATTAATTAATTAATCAATGTGTTATCAAAGTATTGTTATCTACCTATAATATTTTCCTAGTCTTAATATGGATTCTATATTGATACAGATACTACAGGATAGCCGTGACGAAACATTCTAGCGAGCAAGCCCGACTGGGAAGGACCTCCTTACCGAAGTCCACAGCCAAATAACGCGCTGTTAGGATTGTTGACGATCCCAAGCTCACAGGCGGTATTGACCCACTAAGTCTCAGGAGAGACTTCGCCTCCTTGTGTGTGTTCTATCGCCTGTACAATAGGCTGTGTTCTGAGGAATTGTTTGAGATGATGCCCACGGCCACATTTTATCAACGCTCCTCTCGCCACCGACAGGGAGTTCATCCTCACATCCTTGCACCACAAACATGCCGTACCGTAAGATTGCAGAGGAATTTCTTACCACGTACAATAAGCTTGTGGAATGAGCTCCCTGCCGAGGTTTTCCCAACAGACTATCGCATGGGGTTCTTCAAGAAAGGAGTTATAAGGTTTTTAAAGGAACGGCGACGCGTGAGTGACACCCCTGGTGTTGCAAACGTCCATAGGCTACGGTAACTGCTTACCATCAGGCGGGCCGTATGCTTGTTTGCCACCTTGGTAGTATATAAAAAAAAAAACTACACACAGCGGTGTATTTGTATTCCTGTGTGTCAGTACAGGTCGCCAGCGTTCATTTAGGGATGCGTTTTGACACAAACGTTTTCCTTTCCCAGGGATACTCCATCTTAAAGCTCTGGTGTAAAAAAATGGTTGGCAACACTCAAGTGATTCTTCTGGTGTTGCAAGCGTCCATAGGCTAGGGTAAATGCATGACATCAGGCAGACCGTATGCTTGTTTGCCACCCAAATAGTATAATAAAAATTACATACTCAGTATTAACAGCAAATTTCTTATTAAGTACTTCTCAAGTCAGTGTGGCTCTACGGCATACAACTGTGGGGGGTTTATGCCCCGTTCATCCGGATGAGTTTTAATAAATATTGTAATACCTACAACATTTTCCCCATTCATCCAAAGATTTGGACGTATGCCCTACTCGTCCGCGTGTGAATTTTTTTAGTAATAAAATAAAAAAGGAGGGTTGACAAAAAAACATGATATTTTTGATTTTGTGTTAGCCTTAGCGTTAAATATAAATTTACAAAGGCGCACAGAGAGCTGGTGTTGGGCAATATATATATACTATACTGTATTATGAATAATGACACAAACATCAATTATTTAAAAACTATATACGAGTAGATCTAAAGTAAGTTTACATTTTACCGATTTGACATGAGTAAAATTTTGATATCGGATAGCAATGCGATATAACGATATTGCATGACTATCCAGTATCACAATTTTGATTTGATTAGAGGATATGCAACGGCACATCCTCTAATCAGCCAATAGTTTCGATGCTGACCCAGACACAAACGGAAATAGCAACGCATGCAAAATATCCAAAAAGAAACAGTCGTCAACAGCGTCCATGATATAAGGTAACTAAAATATTGAAGAAAAGGAGAATGTTGTTGTCACATCATATTAAGTATTTGGTCAAACATTAAATACTAGATATTTAATGTTTGACCAAAGAATACTAAAACAACAAAAATGTGGTAATATTATAAGAAGACATTAATTTTCAAGTTTTTAGATGTAATCGTAATAACATATTTGAATATAAAGAAAGTATATACCTGTATAATAATTTAATTTTCAAAAGGTTTTGATTATGAACCAGACATTTTTTTATTTACTTATTATAAAAAATAAATAGTGTTTTAAGTTTAAATGTGAGGCGCTCATGCACTCGCTGTTCGGTAAACGATCAGCGGGTTAAGCATCCAAAGGCAAGGTAACCCTATAGATGGGTGACCGCATTGTGGTATTTCATCTGAGCGTCTCCATGCTTCGGAAGGCACGTTAAAAGTCGGTCCCGACTGTTATCAGTCGTTAGATCACGACAGAGACCTAAATATGGGCGATCTAAATAACTCTGTCACCAGGTTGACCACTAACCAAACGATAAGAAGAAGAAGAAGTTTAAATGTAGGACATTACATAATAGTATATGTTTGATTCATCTTATTCATCTACATCTTTTAGGATCAATTTTTAAGTGGCGGAATTTGTATTGGTGGTGAAAGACTCACGAATCTAAGATTTGCGGATATCACAGTGTAAAGAACTCTTTATTCCTTCGTACAGTGGGCCAACGCCTTTGATGTTTTGCAAAATGCCACCGCCGATTTGACATAGATAAATTGTCGAAGAGTTGTCCCATTTTTTTTTAAAATTTATTTTATATTTTGTAATGTTAGAATGCGTGTGGGGTACCAGGAAAATAAATAATATTAATATTTTTTTTATGAGAAGGAAAAATATGAGTGTGTATTATATGCAAAATGATGAATATGTCTAAATGAATAAATGAGTTTGACAATATTATTTTTATAGATCTTGGATCACCAAATAGATCACCACCACCAGCTCGGGCTCGCAACCTCTTTATGCCGAGTACCGCACGATTGCTCTAGACGTGTCCGTCGAACTACTGTATGAAAGAGGTTTATATACTGTGATACTACTATAGTTGCGTCAAGTGAACCAGAGATGGCAAATCTGCTGAAGTTAATAGAAGCAGAGAGCGCTAAGCTTAGACTGGAGATCAACCATAAAAAAAGGAAAAACATGGTCGTAGTCAACTTTTTCCAAGCTGTAATTTGCTTCATAAATATGAGAAAGTTAACGAGTTCGTATATCTTGGATCCTTAATCACTAGTGAGGGTAGCTGCTCTGAATAAATTCACCGTCATACTGGTATGGCTAAAAGTGCAATGACCAAGTTGGAAATTTTTTGGAAGAACCGGGTATCCAACGGTAAACCAAAATACGATTGGTCAGAGCACTGGTGTTGCGTGGCGAAAAGTCAACAAAAATTTATTAACTATGGACCTAGTTGACGGTATTTCAAAAAATCTATAGTCACATTTTATTTTTAAGAGTATATTTTTTTTTGTTGTACAGACAACAAAAAAAATTGTGTGGTTAAATTTTATGTCGGATAAAAAGGGAATACTTTTTCGGATGAAAAGGGAATTATTAAAATAAAATCGAAAATCGGATGAGTAGGACATAAAAATGCGGATGAATGGGAAAGTCAATTTATGCGGATGAGTTTTGCGGATGAGTGGGGCATAAACCCTGTGGGGTAGTCCCTGCAAATCAAGCATCAACATCATACAAATAATGTTTTCTGCGAACTGTTAGTCGTGTTCAAACTAAAATTGAAACTCAAAATTTATTTATTCATTTAGGTTACAAAGTAACACTTATGGAGGTCATAAATTATAAATAAGCCAGAAAGATGATGTCAGCAGAATTTTCCTACCATAAGAGAGTGAAAATTTAACCCGAGTTTCTTGCCAATTCTTCTCAAGGCCCAACCCTAGTCAGCGAATTGGCCGTAGGAAAAAAGTATGCTAGCATTTGTTTTTATGACGCTCATAAGGATCATGTATTTGATCTAAATGAATAAATGAGTTCGACTTTGAAAAGAAAAGACATCATATAGTCGTTTTTTAACGTAGGGGACTCTAAAATCAAATACAAATAGAGTACATGGCTCACTGGAGCCGCGCTTTACCTGCTATGTTTCTGAACTTCAACCCACCTGCTAAAAGCCAGAAGTAATTGCAGATTGGCACAGAAAAAATAGTATTGATACAAAGTTAAAACTAATCTGTTATTAAAGTTTAAGGTGTCCTAAGAGTGTGCGGTCCACAGAAATAGATCGAGATAGAATGGTGATAAATACATTTCTGCATAATATATTTCGCGCGTGCCACTATTTCAACAAGCCACACCCACTTTGTGTACGTTACTACGTACGTCGTACGTCTTACTAGACGTGAGTAGTGAGAATGTGTGTGTTAGTAGTGAGGAGACACATTTACCCAATTATCGACAGCCATCTATGCAACGTGGAGTGTTTAAGTACCTATTTATTTTTACATAATAAATTGTATTTTTGACATATACAAATGAAAACAATTATTTACGTGTTATTACTTAAATGTTATTAAATTATAATGATAGAAAAGTAAAACTCATTACCTTAATTAAAACGTTTAATAAAAATATTCATGATACTTATGTGTGTTCCTTTTTCTTTTCAAATGAATGACATTCGTGATTTTTCAATATTTTACTACAAAGTCAAAGTCAAACTTATTTAGATCAAATACATGATACTTATGAAACCTGAAATATAACTGAATGTTTTAGATAAGTTACAATTATAACTACATATTTTAGATAAGTTACGTTAAGTACTATCTCAATTTTTTTAGATAACATATTTAAAAAAAGTTCCTAATATGATGACTATGCCAAAAAAGTATGGGCGCTTTAATCAAACATAACGTAATGTTTCTATGGCAAACAGGTATCTATAATAATATATACGTACCTGCTTTTATTTACGTTGTTAAAATTAAAATTATTTTCTTTTTAAACTAAAGTTGTAAAACATTTCATGTATTTGATCTAAATTAATAAATGAGTTTGATTTACTTTATAGTTTTTCGTCATAAAATAACTTTATTATTGAAAATCGATGTAATGCATGCTTAAAACCAATTTCATTTAAAATTTTACGTAAATCACAAAGAGAATATAATAAATAAATAGATGAGCATAGATCATGACAATGTGTTCTTTAAATACATAATTTATTTATCGATAAATACGACGACGACACGTTGCGTCAATCTCTAGCGCATTCGATGCGACGACCAACCAATCACAGCAAAGGACTGCCCGTCTCATTACCGATTTGAACATATTGTAAATCTCATTTGTTTCGATGTTCATTGCGCGCTCAATTTATGGTTATGAGTAAGAACATTGTACAGCGAAATTAATGGATATTAAGCTTAACGAAAAGTAAATAATTTATGATGTCCTTGTCAAACATGGTAAAGGTGAAATAATAATTTTGATTCTCGTAAAACTTAGTTTTTAGTTATATTTAAACACTTTCCGATGAAATGAAATGCCTCCTCTCGTCCTGTTCACTTTATTACTTCGATTTTTACAATTTGCGACGGAGCAATACGGCATATTTTTGTAGATTTTAATAATTTTGTACGTCCCGAACGCAGCTATAAGAGTCGCACGGCGTAATGGGGATGCTCGATGTGAAATATATGTTAAGTAAGAACATTCGATAAAAGTGTTGGCACGCGTTCCACGCCTACTTCGCCGTTCTATCCTGATCTATTTCTGTGGTGCGGTCCCTAAGAATACGTAGCATAAAAATTTGGGTTAAATATAATAACCACCATAAATTGCTTTGATAGGTACCCTTAGTTCTTTCACCAAAAATATATACTTAACACCATAAAAGTAAAGTCTAAAATTACAATAGTACCTACTAGCTATTTTAGTCACGACTGCACTTCAAATTGTATGCGCCAGATCACCTCTATTGATGGTTCGGGTTAGGTTGGCGAGCGAGCGAAGCGAGCGTGCCGCGGCAGCGGCCGCCGAGTGCCAGCGGCCGCCGAGTGCCAGATCCCCTCTATTGTTGGTAAAAAGGAAAATAAGTTCATACAATACTTTATGAAACACAATTTGGTGAGCATTTATCCAGTCTGGCAGGCATATCGATTTTTTTGATAGTAAAATAGGTAGCGAGATGTTAAAACTTTGGTCATAATTTTACATTTAAATGCGGGTTTAATTTTGTGATCATTTACTATTTTTGTCTGTTATACGTTACTATATCTGGTGGTAAGTTAAACATAAGCCTTAAAATTTGCCGCACTACTAGATTTAAAATTAGCATTTCAAATTTTCAAAGAAGTTATGTGATTTGTGGTGGAAAGGTAAGACTTTTCATTTCAAATAAGCCCTTTTCTTAAAATATAATTGTAACATAATTTTATAGTGCAGATTTATTTTATTTCTTAATTTCAAATTAAAATACTTCAAAACAACAGTTTTATTTCAATAATTTAAACTGACTTAATAGATGGACATTGCTTGACTATCGAGTTATGCTGACTTTAGTCAGCTTGCCATCTTTTCTAAAACACCATACTTTCATTCCCGTAATGCCGATATGTTTAAGTACAGAGTTACACAGTCAAGTGTGTACACCAATCTACAGAGATTGTGCTTGCGTACTCTTGTAGCACATTACACTCCTATAGTTCTATTATTTAATGATTTTTTTATTGAAAGCTTATGCGTATGTCATAATTAAAATGCACTGTAGAATTATGAGCCCAAATGGGACCCTTGAGGGACTCCAGGTGGGATTTATGTCAAATCTCTACTTGAAACCATCTATGACCAATATACCGGTAATGATCTCGATAATACTGGTTCTATGTATAATGATGTTAAATAATTAAAGTTAAATATAAATACTGTCACTTTTCAATTTTGTACACCTTTACAAATAAAGGGTCACATTGGCATTGCACGTGAAAGTCATCATCCAAACTTGTCTTTTCATGTTTATATAATATTTATATATTGCAATGCAAATTAAAAACGATAAATATAAAAACTTGACGTAAATTAATATACAATATTTTGATATCTTATACCTATTCATATTTTAATTCAATAAGCTACATCTACAAGCTGTTTTCAGGAGTCATTACGAATTGTCTCGTGTGTAGGTTCAGTCTTTGCAGAGCTGTCAAATTGACACTCGGGACATCGATCTGTTGAAGTGTTTGTAAAAAATCCCCACCGTGTCGATAAATTTTCATGACCAGTGCTAGCCTATCCGATTGCAGCGATGTGACAAAAAGATGAAATATCTCCAAAAGTGTTTTCCGCTTCATTTGTAGATGCTTTCAAGCTAGAATTAACTAGGCCAGGGGTCGCCAACCTTTTGAGATGGAAGAGCCAAAAGTTAAAATTTATAACATTTCCAAGTCTTTACAGAGCCACTTCGTCTCTATATTAGCAACCCACTATATGGATGTAAGGAACTGAAGAGCCGCAACTTTACACCGAAAGAGCCACAGGTTGCCCTTGGAAAGGCTGAATTTCAATGGACTCAACATCAACGGCGAGTGCAATAATTACCTTCGATTTGAGCAAGATATTGTGGCTGAGACCATGAAACTTACAACAAGTAGGTTTTAAAATAAACAAGACCAATATTTATCTTAATATATATATTTCTTGTGTGCGTGTGTATGTGACTGAACTCCTCCTAGACGGGTGGACCGATTTTGATGAAATTTTGTGTGTGTGTTCGGGTAGGGCCCTGGATGGTTTAGATTCATAATTGGACCCGGTAGGTGGCGCTGCTGTCGGTATTTCAGCTTTTTCCGGCAGGACGACGTCTGCCAGGTCCACTAGTTTATTTTTAAAACTTCATGCAGACATGTACATAGGCATTCTCTACCAGTCAACCACGGTGATGCAGAGATAAACGATGTAGATCCAATAAGAAGTCACTTCAATATCGAATAGATTAAATTAACCGATTACACAAAAATAAAATATTATGGCAAATGTTATAGTCACATCCGCTTTGGAGGCATCCGACTCATGTTTGGAGGCCCTACACTCGAAATCAAATTCAAAATTATTTATTCACATTTTACATATTATATTAATAAATAAAATACAAAACACGTTTCGTTTTGTGAAATTGTCGACGGTTATGTTTACCTGGGACAACAGTCCAGTTAGCTGGTCCAACTTCAACGACAATTAATAATTGAGGAGGTAGGGAAGGGCAACATTAGGTACTTCCATCTCAGCCATAAGACGTCCACTGCTGGACTACTACTTCTATATACATATATAAAAATCTTACAAAACTTATAATTTTATAAAAAAGACGTCATTTTTTTTTTTTTGTTCCATGTTTATCCGCAATCAGTAGTACTACTATAATCGGATGTGATGACGGTAGTTGGCGTGCGAGTTTGGTCTTCATTAAGACCACAACTCCTGGCAGAAAGAAATTATATCTTCTTGTAGTGATTAGCTGGAGAATTTTTCGTCCAGCTCCAAGACATGTGCCCGTTTTAAACGTTTGGTTGTGTGACTTAGTAATAGCTTCTGGGCAAGTTCATTTGGGTGGTTTTTGAGTCGTAACTTGTACTTTGTGCAGTATTTTGCAATCTCCTCTCTTACGGTGGGGAGATTTGAAAATTCGTTAACCTCAGCGTTGGTGATAAACCATGGTGCCTTGAGAATAGTTTTTAGTATTGAATTCTGTGAACGTTGCAGAATTTCAATATTTGAATGGCTTGCACTTCCCCAGAGTTGGATGCCATATGTCCAAATAGGCTTGATGGCCACCTTGTACACCAGTAGTTTATTCTCGGCAGTTAAGTTTGAGGTCCTGCCCAGTAGCCAATGTAAGTGCCGAAATTTGAGATTTATGGCGTCTCTTTTAGCGTGTAGGTGATTTCGCCAGGTTAATCGCCGGTCCAAATGGATACCAAGATACCTTATGTGTTGTGGGAGTGACGTCACGACCGGTTATATACACGCATCAGCTGATTGCACTTATATTCTAGTAAAATACATAAACGGTTTCTTAGGCAGTGAAAGTTGTGTACTTACGTTGAACAAAGTATAACATTCAAGCAACATTATTGTTTACCACTTTACTTAACTATAACTGTGGCAAAAAGTGAAAAAAGTGAATTTTTGAGTTTAGCTTTTTATAATTCGCAGTCAGTTTTATATAAATACAATAACATTGCAGTCAGTTTTAACAAAGAATTGTAGTGAGTGACAGAACTGACAGTGACAGGTGTACCTCACACTTGGTGACTTGTGTTGTCTTTGGTGTGTGTTATTCTGGGTCAAACTAACACGCATTAACCATATTGCATCAGCGCCATCTATCCGCCGTCAAACCAACTAAATTACTTAGCAAACATGGCTAAGTGTGCATGCTGCGGTAGGTTTGTTGCTGCACGTGGCGGCGCTACCTGCTGCAAATGTAAAGGTACATACCACGCAGCATGCGCGCTCCTACCAGAGTCTACTAAGGTGGCGCCTAACTGGCGCTGCGTGGAGTGCCGGAACAACTCGTCCATCAGTCCTATTATTGCGGATAATTGCAAAGCTGACGCCGAGGCACACGCCGGCAGCCCAATCGCTCACTTTGTTGATGCAACAGATGACGTCAGTGATAGGCGGGACTCCAACGGTAAATCTGGGAACCCTGAGACCGACATCGCACGTGAAATTAAATTGCTCCGTTCTGACCTTAGCGAGAAGATGGATGATCTTAAGAAGGAGCTTAAGGAATTTCGCCGTGAAATGAATGAGGTACGCCAGTCTGTCGCCGCATGTAATAAGCGTGTTGACAGCCTCGAAAGCAGACTGGAGGCCCTGGAAAATAGAAATGTGGTTGCCTCGGACGATGTGGTGGGTCAATTGGAAAGCTCAGTGACTCAACTGAAGCTTGAGCTTAATGATAGGGAGCAAGAACTCCTGTCTTCGGACCTCGAGATAGGAAATCTGCCAGAGGACAAGGGTGAAAACGTTGTCCACACTGTAGAATTGGTTGCTCAGAAGTTGGGCATGACTCTCCAGGCAAGTGACATTGTGTATGCGGAACGAGTGGGTCCCAGGCTAGACAGTTCAAGCTCTACGAGTACTACGGGCGGCTCGGGTGCGGCTGCGCGTGGGCGGCGTATTGTAGTGCGGCTGGCGCGTCGTCAGCTGCGCGACGACCTGCTGCAAAACGCGCGCGTGAGGCGAGGCGCTACATCAGCGGACCTCGGCTTTACTTCCCCGCCACGCCGCTTCTTTGTAAATGAGAGGCTTACTAAGACAAACAAGCACTTGTTCTACCTTGCTCGTTTAGCATCTAATCAACTTAATTGGAAGTATACATGGACGAAGAACGGTAGAATTCTAACTAAGCAGGGCGATGGGCAGCGCACGCACAGCATCCGCTCTGAAGCTGATCTCGAGCGTGTTTTTGGTCCAAGAGCATTTGAAAGTAAAAGAGATTAACATGACTTACTGTTTAGCCTTTTCTATATTCTACATTTGTTATCAAAGATATCTTTTGTGCTATGTATTTATTGATGTAACTTTTTTGTGTACTTGTGTATGTTATGTAATTTTATCCTGTGCGAAGCCAGTGTGTCCTCTTCCTGAGACTGTTATTAAGATGTCTACTGACCCGTCCACTCACGTAAGTCTATACATATATAAAGTATTTACATATTTACATTATTACACATTATTTTATTATTCATCTAATACTGCCCTAACTTATATACTACGTCTTAACCTAACTTATAAACTAAACCTTAACCTAAATATACATTTAAATACACTATACACATCACACCTCATAAATGATTAAATTTAAAAAGTTAAAAGTTGGATTATTTAATGCTGGCTCGCTGGGAACACGTCATGAAGAGTTTCTTGCAGCCATGGATGAGTTGTCGGTAGATATTATGGCGATAAATGAAACCTGGCTGAGAGACAGTGAGGAGGGCCGTGCGCCTTCAGTACCCAATTACAGGCTGCGCCATATTCCTCGCCCAATAAACATACGTGGCGGCCGCGGTGGCGGGGTGGGCTTCTATGTTCGGCAGGGCGTGCGTGTGCGCACAGTGCCGCACCCTCCCGCACCCTCGGTGGAACAGATGTGGCTGAAGCTGAATGCTAAATCGTACTCATTAGTCATAGGAACAGCATACAGACCGCCGTGGCTTGATGTTAACGTGTTCCTAGATGCGCTAACTGCTTCCTTGTCCTCCTTTTCCTGGGCAGATAAGATTCTTCTGCTCGGCGACTTCAACATCAACCTCCTGAATATTACTGATAACAAGACTAAGCTACTCAACTGCTTCTTCCAATGCTTAAATATTGCTAATGTGATTGCTGAGCCTACCCATTATACTGACCATAGCCAAACCCTGATTGATCTGGTATGCACTGATGCTCGAGTGTGTGAGGTGGTAGTCTCTCACATCCCTGAGCTTGGACAGCATGCTATCATCACGGTTGAATTTAACCTAAAAACTGAGAAACCTTCTCCCCGTTGGGTTGTATACAGACCACTTAAGGACATTCTTGTTGATCAGTTTTATAAGGATTTGGACAAAATGAACTGGGATCTTACAAATGGAATGGTAGGTGTTAACTGCATGGTGGTAACACTCACAAACTACATCACAACTCTTTTTGATCTTCACGCCCCATATAAAAGAGTACTTATAAAGAAAAGACAGTACCCATGGATAACAGATACTGTAAAGGAAATGATGCAGTTAAGAAATAAACATCATCGCCTCTCCAAATCATCCACATCAGATACTCACACAAACTCCTACAAAGAGCTCAAATACCTTGTGAGAGCTGCAATCGACAGTGAGAAGAGAGCTTATTTTGCGACTCACATAAATCACAATATTGGGAGCCCTAAAAGGTTATGGAGAAATCTGAAGACTACTTTGTCAATAAATAAAAGCCCTAATAATGAAATCCCTTATAGTTGTAGGAACCCAGATTACTTAAACCAACACTTTTTGGAGGTTCCTGGGCAAGATCAAGTCTTTATATCAGATATGACATACTTTGAGTATCATAGGTATGGTACAGGCACCTTCCTTCTTAAGCCGGTAGGTGAGGAGTATGTTGCCAAAGTTATTCGCAGCCTCAAGTCAAATGCATCAGGTGTGGATGACATCTCTTTGGATATGCTCACTATGACATTGCCACAGTCTCTTTCAGCAATTACCACTATTATAAATACATCCATAGTTACATCTACATTCCCAGACTTGTGGAAAATTGCTGTAGTTAGGCCAATCCCAAAAACCTCAATTCCCACGTGTGCTAAGGATCTGCGACCAATAAGCCTCCTACCATGCCTGTCCAAAGTCTTGGAAAGAGTGGTATGTGACCAACTGACTACATATTTAGAAAAATTTAATATATTACCTGCCAGACAATCAGGGTTTTGTAAGGGTCATAGTACTTCCACGGCTTTACTGGATGTTGTGGATGACATCCTTGAGGCTAGAGATCAAGGCAAGGGAACTATTTTAACTCTACTGGACTTTACCCGTGCTTTTGATTGTATCAATACCTCCCTATTATTGTCAAAGTTGTCTTTCTATGGGGTTGATGTGAGAACGGTTGAGTGGTTTAGTAGTTATCTGAGTAATAGACAACAGTTTGTTCGGATGGCATGTGATAGTGGCGGAAACATAATGTCATCTTCTCTCCGGCAGGTAAATAGAGGAGTCCCGCAGGGATCAATCCTCGGTCCAATTCTTTTTATATTGTACAGTGCCGACATCACTCATTGCATTACACATTGCAAATACCACCTTTATGCTGATGACCTCCAATTGCTCTACTCATTTCAGCCGCAGCATTGTGTTGAATCTGTAAATAAAATAAATAGAGACTTAGACAACATCTCACAATGGGCAAGAAGAAATTCTTTAGTACTTAATCCCAGCAAGTCTAAGTTTCTAGTAACTGGTTCAAGAAGTATTATAGAAAAAATTATAATCCAAAAGCCAGATATTAAAATAGGCAACTGTGCAATAGAAAACGTAACTGAAGCTCGCAACCTTGGAGTAGTCTTTGACGGACAATTACAGTTTGAGACACATGTACAAGAGGCTGTACGTAACTGTTTTTACCGTCTTAGACTACTCTACAGGATTCGTCCCTACATCAGTGTTGATATGCGTATAATGCTCTGTGAATCACTAATATTATCCAAGCTTAACTATGCTGACACGGTGTTTGGGACCTGCTTGCTCAGAAAAACAGATATGCTTATTCAGCGTGTACAGAATGCATGTGCACGGTTCTGTTACCACATCCCACCTCGATCACATGTTACTCCATTTTTGAATGGTGGAAATATGATGAAGATGTCGTCGCGCAGGAGGCTCCATCTGGCTACGTTACTTTTTGGCACTATTTTAACAGGCAGACCAGTGTATTTATACGAAAGACTGACATGGTCTAGAGAGTACAACCAGCATCACACCAGAGCGTCTGCCTATCTTCTAAACACACCGACGCACAGGACAACTGCATTTCGAGGCAGTTTCAAATTCGCTGCAACCCGCTGTTGGAACGACTTACCACCACCATTCCGTGCCCTGAGAAGTGTTTTTAGTTTCAGAAACAAGTATAAAATGTATTTGTTAAACTTACAGAAACAGAACTTACTGTAGGTATGTACGTTTTAACATCAACAAGTAGCAATGACTGCATTTCACAGCAGCGGGTATCAGTACCAGTTAACCAGCAATTTTAGCTGGTGGTCTCCTTTCTCCATGGTGCTTTTTCAAGATGCTTGACATTGAAAAGTAATTCACAAAACGAACACATAACACACGAACTTCAACAATAAAAAAACACTTTTTATTATATTTATTACAAGTAGAACGACTTTTGCACATTATATTACATTATTATTACGGTAAATATACTTATATATAACTTTCTTCGTTGTTCTCGATTGAATGAGTAAATTTAAAGAGACTTTGCGAACATCGCGCGTCTCCATTCTTTTGTCATAGACAAAGGGATGGGAGATGTCAAAATTTCATTAATGAATTGAGCGCGGATGGCACAGATTATGTATATTATTAATACTTGACCTGTGTTCAGCCCGACGCTTAGTCGATTTTATTCGATTCTAACAAACAAAATTTTATATATATATCTTTTATTTTAAACAAATTTATTCTCTTTATTTTTTATTCTTAATATATTCAACGCATTTATTATTTAAATATTATATTCTGTATCATTATATGTATGGTGTACAATAAAGAGTTTTCTATCTATTTATTTTTCTGTATAACTGACCGTGACTTCATTAAGGCCTGATCAGAAAATCAGCGCTGCAGTTTAAAATGCCGCAGCACAGAGCTGAGATTAGGACCCTTTCTGACATCACACAGGATATCTTTTATTTTTTGTATTGTTATATGTCTATCTTTTTTCTACCATCTGTTATCCTGTGTATGTTTGAATAAATGCTTTTCTTTCTTTCTTTCTTTCTTTCTTTTCTACATGTGGTAATGTTTCACTCGCTAAAGTAACGGGTGGGCAGTCACCTCGGCGGAGTGTAATGGTTATATGAGCAGATTTGGTCGTACTAGCAACTATTCTCCAAGTTTTTAACCATGTGTCTATACCATTCAGTTGAGTTTGTAATCTTGCCGAGGCGATTTCAGGATTTGGGTGACTTGCTAGGATGGCGGTGTCATCTGCATACGTGGCTGTAGTGACCTCATCAGTGTTCGGTATATCTGCAGTGTACAATGTGTAGAGATATGGCCCTAATACGGATCCTTGGGGCACTCCTGCGTTGATGTCGTAAAAACCTGATCTAGCGTCTTCTTCCTTTACTTGGAATATTCTGCCTTCCAAGTAGGACTTCAGGATTGGAAAAAAGTTCGCTGGGAGTTTTGTTTTTATTTTGTAAAGTAGCCCTTTGTGCCACAATCGGTCAAACGCTTGCTGTATGTCAAGGAAAACTGCCGAGCAATATTCCTTTTGTTCGAGAGAGCTACGTATTGTGTTGTAGACTCTGTGCACTTGTTCGATGGTGGAATGGTGTTGGCGGAAGCCGAATTGGTGGTTTGGAATTATTTTTAGTTCGTCGAGAATCGGAACTAGTCTTGCCAGCAGAATTTTCTCGCAGACTTTCGATAAGACTGGTAGCAAGCTAATTGGTCGATAAGATGTGGCTAAGTTGGTTGGTTTGCCTTGTTTGTGGATCATGACTATTTGCGATACTTTCCAGTGGTCCGGGTAGTAAGAGATCCGCATAGTAGCATTAATGAGCATTGTAATTAGTACTATTGCCTTTCTCGGAAGTTCTTTAAGGACTCTGGGGGTTATCAGGTCGTACCCAAGAGCTGACTTGTCTTTGAGGTTTGCAATAATTCGATACACCTCTCTTGGAGTCGCGAGCTTTAATAGGGGGCTTGTATTTGGTAGGTCTTGTTCCAACAGTTGTTCTATTGGCGTATTGTCAATGCCTGGTGAAGCGTCATTTGGAAAGAATACGTATTGCAGATGTTTAGCAAATGTTTCCGCTTTTTCTTTGCTAGACCGAGCCCAGTTATTGTCCAAAGTTTTAATAGGTGGTTTTGGAACTTGTGGCTGGTTGAGATGTTTGGTAGCTTTCCATAAGGAGTAGTTGGTCACCTTATGTGCACTTAGCGATTCCACATACATTTGGAATTTTTCCTCCTGAGACTCTTTTAGTGCATTCTTCAGTTCTCGGATTGCCTTATTGAGAGCTGTTTTGTCCGAGGGATGTCGACAAGTATGCCATCTGCGGCGAAGTCTCCTTTTTTCTTCAATTAGAAGTTTTATGGCCGTAGTTGGTGTGTTAGTGACTGATTTCATAGAGATTATTTCTGGGGTCGATTTCCACGCAGCTTCTTGGATAAGCCATGAGAGGTTTTTAATTGCTTCTTCAATATCGTGAGGAGATTTCAGTGGAATTTTCAAGATAATACTCTTGTCTATGTAGTCCCTGAACGAATCCCAGTCTGTTTTATGATTGTGTAGGGTCATATTGCTTTCTTTGACAATAGCAGCTGTGGCAATTGTTAATAGAACAGGCGAGTGGTCAGAGGTGCTATCTAGGCATGTTCTTATGTCGAGGTAACAGCTTGATATTCCCTTCACTTTGAAGAAATCAAGCACGTCCGGTATTTTAGCACGATCGGTTGGCCAATATGTTGGCTCGCCTGTGGAGATAGTAGTGAGTTTCATATTGTCAAGGCACTTTTTCAACTCCCTCCCTCTGGTTGAAATCAACCTCGACCCCCATTGGGGACACAGCAAACCGCGTGGGTACGTTGACCCCTAAACGTGCCTACGCCGCTATTGCCGCCACCAACAAGTCTGCGGTGGCGGCGAGACAGAAAGAAGGAACATCGATGAGACAGCGGGTTCCAGAGAAGGACACGGACAAGGACGGCTTCATTAAGGTTGTAAGGAAGAAAAAGAAGCCTCCTTGTAAGAATCAGTGTGGTACCGCGCTGACAGGACCCAATATGCTACTGCGTCCTGCTACACCTACGACGCAGCTATACGTGTCCCGTCTGCATTACTCCACAAAGGCTGAGGAGATTGTGGAGTATATCAAGATCAAGAGCAACTGGACTTTGAGAGTCGAGAAGTTGGAATCGCGTCACAACAGCTACTTCAATTCGTTTGTGGTGCGGGCGCCGACTCAACATCTCAAGATGTTTCTCAAATAAGAGTTTTGGCTGAAAGATGTAGTGTATCGTCGATTTCGTGGACGATTGCACAACACAAGTCAGCGTAACACGACGCCGTTAAAAAGTGTTTAGTTATAAGTTTTATAATATATATATGTTAGACTTTAAGGTATTTATCTATGGGTTATGTAAAAATTTCCTGAATTAAATGATTTATTATTATATTATATTATTATTGGGTATGTTTACAGTTCCAATCTCCACCTGATACATATCGGCTGCCTAGTGATCCAAAGTAATTTGAAAACGTTGTTTCCTTTATAGCATGCTTAGGAGGGCAGTAAACAGCTGACAACGTTAAGTTGCCCATTTTACTTGCTATAGTAACTGTTGTAGCTTGTATGTAGCTTGAGCTGAATGCTGGTTCCAAATGATGGAGTATTGAGCGCTTCACTATAACTGCGGACCCTCCGTGTGCTTTGCCGTCTGGATGGTTGGTCGAGTAAATCACGAAACCAGGTATATTAACGTGACTTCGAGAGGAGGATTTAGGATGATGTCCAGTTTATGAATGTCTATAAGCAATAGGAGATCTTGTATGCTTGAAGGTAATCCATTTATGTTCCACGTGGCTAGGCGCAGTAGATCCATTTATTATGAAGAAAGTCTATCAACAAGCTTGACTATAAGACTCATCATTGAGCTTATTTGTTGGACTTTTATTAATAAATAAAATACAAAACACGTTTCGTTTTGTGAAATTGTCGACGGTTATGTTTACCTGGGACAACAGTCCAGTTAGCTGGTCCAACTTCAACGACAATTAATAATTGAGGAGGTAGGGAAGGGCAACATTAGGTACTTCCATCTCAGCCATAAGACGTCCACTGCTGGACTACTACTTCTATATACATATATAAAAATCTTACAAAACTTATCATAATTTTATAAAAAAGACGTCATTCTTTATTTATGAGTTTGGGAACCCGTTTTTAACCGACTTCAAAAAAGGAGGAGGTTCTATGTTCGACTGCTTGTCTATTTTTTTTAAGTATGTTCACCGATATCTCCCCCATTTGTAGACCGATTCTCAAAACTCTTTTTTTATTTGAAAGACTATACTCTAGAAGTGGTCCCATTGGCACAAAGTCAGGATCTAATGATGGAATCCCAGGGAAATCGAGGACAACCCTCAAATGTTGTAGGTATTTCAATGTTTTTCATAATTTTATCACTAAAAATAGAAGAATATTATTTTGCTAATATTTTCTTTTCACTATTGACGCTCAACTGTGGCTAACCTTAATCAGTCAGTCTAATATAGTTAACCATAGATATATATTGCTCAGTGCATAGATATATATTGGTGTATGTGTCATTTTCAAGAGTATAACTATGGGGAAAGCCTGTCCCGAGTTTCTGGCTGAGCCAGAGTTTTAGAATGGTATCAGAAGTTTTTTTTATACTACCAAGGTGGCAAACAAGCATATGGCCCGCCTGATGGTAAGCAGTTACCATAGCCTATGGAGGCTTGCAACACCAGGGGTGTCACTAACGCGTTCCCGACCCTTTAAAAACCTTATAACTCCTAAACTACAAACTTTACCTTTGCCTACCTTTAGGTACTAACTTCAGATATATGTTATAACGAATTTATAGAAATCATCATAATCGTCATTTAAGCCGAAACACGTCCACTGCTGGACAAAGCTCCCCTCCAAGGATTGCCACAGCATTCGGTCTTGTGCTTACCGAACAGAAATAAAACAGTAAAAAAGTAAAAGTAAAGTTTATTAAGGTAACAGAAATAACCTGGTCATACCAGGTTGTTTCTGGTTGAATATTTTAGATGTTACAGAATAATTTGTTTTAGTTCTTGGTATAAATAATCCCACATAGTTAATGGAATTGTTTTATGACAGTTAAATCATCATTGAGTAAATGAAACCTTGTTTTGAAAATGAGTCTGAAAGGCAAGCTACTTCTAGTGTTTCAGATCTAGGTTGTTAAAAACAGCGCTACAGTATCATCACATCGGTACCAGTGTGCTGGGGTCTAGTTCCATGAAGACTGGCTGGTTGTTGAGGCTACACGAACAGTAACATTTGCCTTTTGGTGATCCATCGTCTCCGAACAGAAACTTGAACCTTAAGTCAGCTCCTATGGCTTGCTGTAATTCTGAAAAACAGTGTTCTTTTTTAGTGTCCACGTTTTTGAAATTAACTTATACAGATAAAGTCATATTATCTTCTTTCAAACTTTTACGATTTGTACACATATTATTACTATAATGGACAACGGGTCTAAAAAACGAAGTCGGGCGGTACCGCTCACCCGTACTAGTCAACCCGTGACCACGGTCAGTGCAATTCGACCGAAACGTTGGATTTAAAAATATTACGCGATTTAGACCCGTTGTACATTACAGTAATAATAAATATATATTATCATATCCTACTAATATTATAAACGTGAAAGTTTGTAAGTATGGATGGATGTTTGTTACTCTTTCATTAAAAAACTACTGAATGGATCTGGATGAAACTTGGCACGGAGATAGATTATGGTCTGGAATAACACATAGGCTACTTTTTACAGCGATAACGGACATCGACGCGGGCGGAGCCGCGGGCAACAGCTAGTCTTCAATAAAATATGCCTCATGGATAGAAAAAAATGTTTTTCAGGAAATGCCTGACGAATCTAAAACGTCCTATCCTATGATGCGGCGCGGCGAGTCGAAACATATGCTCATTAGTCACAACTTAGAATTGTCATCAATCAATATTTACTGGTGTCCCTGTATAAGTTCTTGTGCAGAATCTTTGAATAAAAAAAATTGTATTTCAAATAGGCATAACACACAAGTATTCGCAAAGTGGGACATGGTCCCACTGTTAAACTTTGCGGATTACATTTTTCGGAAATTCGAGAGAATACTCAAAGAAATCGTGGGTAACCGATGGATAAGGTCAGGTCAGGACCAAATACTGTGGCAATCTTTGGAGGAGACCTATGTCCAGCAGTGGGCGTCTTTTGGCTGAAATGATGATGATGACGACTCAAAAATATGGCTAGTGATAAAAAAAAATGTGATAGTCTGTTCTTTACTGACAATAACAACGGTTTATTGATAGTAAACCCGAGTTAAGAATACTTTAGTAGTTAAGTTCTTACCTACCAGTAAGTAAATATAGTCAATTAAAATAAAATGGTAAGTACTTACGATTAGAACTGTTGGAAGGTGGAAGGGAATAGGATGGATCCAGCGTTGCTACAGCAGTCTGAAAAATGACAATATTAACAAGCATTGGTGATCTGATTGTTTTTTAACAATGTACTTTAACTGCCTGATACTTAGTAAGTAGGTACTCTAATCAAGCTACCTTGATATTTACTCAGCTATCACAAACTAGCGAGCAAGCCCGACTGGGGAAGGACCTCCATCTTACTAAAGACCACACACAGCTGTGTAGTTTTTTTTTATTTTACTTTAATCCTTACTAATATTATAAATGTGAAAGTTTGTGAGAATGGATGGATGGATGTTTGTTACTATTTCAGTTAAAAACTAATAAACGGATCTGGATGAAACTTGGCACAGAGATAGATTATGGTCTGGAATAACACCAACACTGGTTTGCCACCCAAGTAGATAAATAAATATTGAAATTTATGGAATAGTTTTTCATCACTATTTACAATAGAATTACTCGCAATCTTACTAGTGGCATCAGCCCTTTTAGACAAGTGGCATAAGCGATAGTCAAATCGAAAAGTCACAAAATGTATAGGATTTGACGTAAGTATACGACATTATATCGTAGACTTATGTCAAATCCCATACATATTTTTTTTTGACTTTTCGATTCGACTACTGTTTATGCCACTTGTCTAGAGGCTCAGGACAGAATATCAAACGGCTTTTATCGCAAAACCAATCTTTCAAAAACTTGAAAGGTGAATTATTACGAAATTAAGACAACGTACACAAAAAACGTCAATTTTAAATATGGGGTTTTAATTTATTGCATCATAAAAAACAAAAATAATGGTTATTTAATTAAGTATAAAAACACTTCAATGGGTGATAACACTTTGAATAAGAGCTCTAAAGACTTAATTTGAACATTAATTTGTAGTTTATCTGCTGCCTTCAAATGTAAGTTAAGTTTCATAAGTATCCAGTTAGTAATTAACAAATTATGATTAAACTCAGTTCTCTACGATCACGGTCACAATGCGTGCGGAGATATTTACAGATGCTAGACATTAATAATTTTGCAAGGGTACCGAAAATGTAAGTAAGTAAATAAAATACCATACCATAGTAGGGTACCATACTAGCGAGCAAGTCCGACTGGGGAAGGACAGAAGACCACAGCTAAATAACTACACACAGTGGTGTAGTTGTACTCCTGTTTGTGAGTATAGGTCTACAGCGCTCATTTCGGGGTGCATTTTGAAAGAAACGTATTCCTATCCCAGGGATACTCCCATCATAAAACCCTGGTGTACAAAAATGGGTTGGCAACACGCAAGTGATACTTCTGGTATTGCACGGGTCCATAGGCTACGGTATCTGCTTAACATAAGGCGGGCCGTATGCTTGTTTATATAAAAAATAATAAATGTATTGTACTCACGATAAGAACGACTAAAATAGCTATGGTCTTCATGATGTTTTCTAACACCCTAAGTGGCTGCTACTGTCGCACTGTTCGATAGGTATTTACCTTTATTACCTGAACATTTGTGCTAATAAGCCACCAACACGTAATTCGGTACTCCGTCATCGCACCTGATTAAATATTGGTAGTAAACGCAGAAAGAAAATGGCGCCCATTCAGTATTGTTTTAATACTTTACAGATTTTCATTGTAGCCAGAGTTATTAAAAACATATTTTTGATGATAAGAGTTCCCGTTTTTAGTAATGGGGCCGAATGCTTGTTTGTCACCTTGGTAGTATAAAAAAAAAAAAATGGGGAAAGAAAAACGCAATCGATAACGAAGGTTGGTAGTAAAGTTACTGTGTCCTGATACAATGCCACTAAAAACTAAATAGAAAATAGTATTTTAACTGCATTGTTGTTCGAGTCGTCACTGAATGCGACTGCTGTTCATAGGTTCAATTCCCGGATCGGATCAATAATAGATATTGGGTGTTTTTGTCAAGAAATTAATAATAAATACCTAAAGTTAGGAAATTGGCGGTGTGTAAACCCCCGTGAAGAAAAAGCACGTAAATTGCTGCGCCAAAGGGTGTAGCGGGATAGTCTTTGGAAAAGTGCCCCCAAAGCCTGGACTTCGTATCTACGACCAAACGATGCCTTATATAGGGCGTGTACAATGAATACAGTTTCAACCCCCCACTACCCCCCAATCGGCTACGACACCCAATTGTATCTAAAACTGTATTATTTTTTTTCACTGTATCTATGAAACTGACTGATCTCAAACTTTGTACAAATATTGCTGTGACATAAAGTAATACTACAAAAAATCACAGTACAAACACATTTTTTTTTTAAACATGTACTGACATTCAACCTACGAGATCCTCGAAATTCGCTAATCTATCAAAGGTAAATAAATCAAAGACTCAATATGAATTTATTTTATAACTAGCAACTAAAAATTTTTACTTATGTAATCGTACTTGAATTATTCTAAATAGGTTCTTAACTATGAAAAAAATAATGACTAAATTAAAAACAAAATCTAATCTTATTACCCATACCTACTTAAAAACAAATAATCCATTTAATAATCCTCAATCCTCATCACTATCTTCGTTAATAACAATAGATATATCTTGGTTACAATCAAATATATTGGTCAGCAATTTTACTTTTTATTATTTTAAAATAAGAACGTGAGCAACCTATTTAGAATAATTAAAGTACGATTACATAAGTAAAAATGTTTAGTTGCTAGTTATAAAATAAATTCATATTCAGTCTTTGATTTATTTACCAGTGTTCCACCTTTGATAGATTAGCGAATTTCGAGGATCTCGTAGGTTGAATGTCAGTACATGTTTGAAAAAAAAAACTGTGTTTGTACCACCAAAGAAAGTCACATTACAGGGTGTTTCAATTTTTTATTCTTAATTTTTTCGAAAGTAGGTGCCGTCAAGAGCTGTTGAATTTTTGTAGCATTACTTTATGTCACAGCAATATTTGTACAAAGTTTGAGATCAGTCAGTTTCATAGATACAGTGAAAAAAAATAATACAGTTTTAGATACAATTGGGTGTCGTAGCCGATTGGGGGGTAGTGGGGGGTTGAAACTGTATTCATTGTACACGCCCTATATAAGGTATCGTTTGGTCGTAGATACGAAGTCCAGGCTTTGGGGGCACTTTTCTAAAGACTATCCCGCTACACCCTTTGAAATTCAATTTCAAAATTGACTGCCTTCGTGGTCCAGTGGCCGCAGTATGCGCCTGCTGTGCACGAGGTTGTGGGTTCGATTCCCACACTGGACAAAACTTTGTGTGACCCACAAAGAGTTGTTCTGAGTCTGGGTGTAATTTATGTCCGTTAATTATATGTTTGTGAAGTCCCCCGTAACACAGAGCTTGTTCTCTAGTGCGGGAGTTGTCTTTGCACTTATGCAGGTCAATGAAAAATGCCAAATGAGACGTCAGCTCACTTACCTACTGCTGAGTTCGCTGACTGAACAGACAGGGGTAGAGCCTAAGGTACCGGCTGCCATTCGCGGCAAGAAGTATTCCATATTGGGCACCTGTTTTAATGGCACCTGAGTGAATGGCACCTAAAGTATTCCACATTGGGCACCTACCGATATTTTTCGCAGGTGCCATTAGTGGAACGACACCTGCGAAAAATATCGGTAGGTGCCCAATGTGGAATACCTTAGGTGCCATTCACTCAGGTGCCCAATATGGAATACTTCGAAACTGAGGCCACTCTTTTCAATCGCTATATAGGTAGGTAGTTACAATTTGATTTGTGTTTCAATTTGTGAGCGTAGGAAGTGATGCAACCAAAAACTCCATACAAACACAAATGGATGAAAAATGGTAGGATAGGCTGAATTTACTCTAGCATTTTAATGTCAAAATTAAATTAAAAGATTTTAATTTATAAAAATTTTAAGAGAGGTAGGGCACCATACTGGCGAGCAAGCCCGACTGGGGAAGGACCTCCACCTTACAGAAGACCACAGCCAAATGACTACACACAGCGGTGTAGTTGTGTTCCTGTGTGTGAGTACAGGTCTCCAGCGCTCATTTAGGAATGCGTTTTGAAACAAACGTATTCCTATCCCAGGGTTACTTCCATCTTAAAGCCCTGGTGTAAAAAAATGGGTTGGCAACACGCAAGTGATACCTCTGGTAATGCAAGCGTCTATAGGCTACGGATACTGCTTAACATCAGGCGGGCCGTATGCTTGTTTGCCACCCAAGTAGTATAAAAAAAAAAAAAAATCTATATTGTATGGTAATGTGGTAGTTTCGCTTTAATATAATAATAATAATAACTTAATTTGGTAAACTTTGAGATAACATATACAATAATATAGATAACAATGGTCCACAGAAGCTCAGTGGTGAAGTGCGTGTGTGCGTGTGTGCGTGCGTGCGTGCGTGCGTGCGTGCGTGCGTGCGTGCGTGCGTGCGTGTGTGTGTGTGTGTGTGTGTGTAACCAATACTGGTTAGTATTGGTTATAGGGTTAGTAGGGGTATAACTTTTGTGTGTTGCCAACCCATCTTTTACACTACGGCTTTAAGATGGAGTATCCCTAAGACAGTAAAACGTTTCTTACAAAACGCATACCTAAATAAGCGCTGGAGACATGTACCCACACACAGGAATACAACTACATCGCTGTGTAGTTATTTGGCTGTGGTTTTCTGTAAGGTAGAGGTCCTACCCCAGTCGGGTTTGCTCGTAAGTATAGCGACCTACCTCTCTTAAAATATATCCCGGCACGCTAACCTAAATTACATACTCCGACGCGCTCTTGTCACCACTGGCGTTACAGCTGTACGGGAACCCAATTGTGTATAAATACATATATTGTGTACACGACGATGGTAAGAGACCTGATGGTATGTCTTTACTGCCCTGGAAGATGGGTAGGCCTTTTGATGCGGGATGCAACATGTGTCTACGCCATCACGCCATCCCATCTCCCAAGCACAGCAGGTGGTGCTGGTGCTGCTGCTGCATCTGCGGAGACTCTCAAGCGACGCAAATACAGCAATCTCATCGGAGATTATGTTTTTGAGCCGTTTGGGTGGGGTGCAAGTAATCGTGGTCTTTTAAAAGCTCTGTCGAAGTGTTTAATCGACGCTTCACGTGACCAGAACGCTGTCTTACATTTGGAATAAGCATTGCAATTCAACGTGCAATGCTGCCAGTCTCTTGGGCGCGTTTTCAGTATATATCGATGCGGAGGTTTTTTTACTATTAGAATCTATAATAGAACATTTTTAATTAATTACCATTATATTTTTATATTTATTGCAAAATTTATTATATACTAGTGGACCTGGCAGACGTCGTCCTGCCGGAAAAAGCTGAAATACCGACAGCAGCGCCACCTACCGGGTCCAATTGTGAATCTAAACCATCCAGGGCCCTACCCGAACACACACACAAAATTTCATCAAAATCGGTCCACCCGTCTAGGAGGAGTTCAGTCACATACACACGCACACAAGAAATATATATATTAAGATGTTTATTCTAATCTGTAATTATATATGCAATGAATATTTCAATTATAATCAGAGTACTTAGATTTAGATTTGTGCGCTTCAATGCAAAACATAAACCATTATAACACAATGGGTGTTACGAGTATAATGGTTATATGATTACAAACAAAGATTTTGATTTTTGCTGCACAAATGGAAAATAACTAATTTATTTTAAGTCAGCGCTAAACATTTATTTATTACCATTTCACTTTACGTAATAAATAATTTGCTTGTTTGATGGTTTGTTAGTAGTTAAGTAGCTGCTATAAACTATTGAAGAGTGCCCTTAACTGTCTTCCGTGTCGGTTGTAGATCAATTAAAGGTCTTCTTGATGTTGAAGTGTCATTATAACTACACTGTCACTATAACTGTATATGATTAGCAAATTTTAACAAAATCGGTAAACAAATGTAAATTTTATGAGTGAAAAATTTTTTTTCCCTATTTATTTAACTGAGGGCTAATATTTCTAGTTGAAAATACGGAGTTTTCGAAAATCTAATAATTTATAATCAGAGTACATCTTATGACCACTCCAATAAGCCCAAACACGGCTAGAATACATTGTTTATTTATGGAGTTCCGATGCTTATGTCTTCCAAGTTCATCATCAGATTAGTTTAATAGTACCATTTTCATCAAAAACATTGAATTAACTTTATTACAGTCGCAGTAACTATCTTATTCGATATCTAGATTATCCTATCGCCATCCACAAAATGCTTATTATTAAGAAGTTCTGGCAGTCATTTGTGGTCTTCTTCATCTGTTTTACTTCACCAAATAATACTTTCTGAATGCAAATGCTTGACTTATTGTAGAAAGTACCAAAATCGTTATATGTTTGCCTATAATATTTGAGGAGTTCTCTCAATTCCTCATGGATCCCATCATAAGAGCTGAATGTCGTTAAAATGGGACCAACTTCGAAGTATATCCTATCGAATAAAAAAAGAATTATCGAAATCGGACGCCCCTGTAAAAAGGATTGCGTGGTCATACATAAAAAAAAAAAAAAAAAAATACAAATATACGGGTCGACTTGAGAACCTCTTTTTTTTTTCGTCGGTTAAAAATGGACAGATAAAGATCCTTGGTTAAATAGAAATCATTTATTCCATAATAACATTCAATGTATTTTTTAAAATATTTGACATAGATATAATAGATACCTATATATATTTATTTATGTATAAAAGATTTTCACAATGTCAATTTTTTTTTGTTTTTAAGGATTGCATTTATTCGGTTTCAGAGTTGTGCGTTTGTGGATACGTTTATTTACATACATTCTATAAAGTTTGGTCTATCATACCTTTCAAGGTGTCAACAATTATTGTAACAATTTCATCTCCCTTTTGTTCTATATCGTCTGTAAATAAAAAATTATTACTAAGATAACATAATACATCTCAAAGCAATAAAGACGATGCTTAATATTAGACCTCTAATAATTCTGATATTCAATTTTTTATATACTTTTTTTTTACTAGTTTGGAGTCCTAATGTAAAGCAGTTAACTGTAGCCTATGGACGCTTGCAATATCTGAGGTATTAATTGAGTGTTGCCGACCCAGGGCTTTAATATGTAATATCCCACTGATAGGGGAACGTTTATTTCAAAATGCATCCCTAAACGAGCGCTGAAGACTTGTACTCACACACTGTAGGTCTATGGAACAAGCCCTGTGTCGCGAGGGACTTTTACAAACATACTTACAATTAACGGACACAAAGTACACCAAGACTAGGGACAACAATTTATGGATCCGACAATTTTGTGTCCCGTGTAGGAATCGAACCCACAATACGCCTAAAAGCCATCCTAAAATAGTTTTTGGTAACGCTTAAGGGTGAAGTTGTTTTTTCAGACTCTACTTAACAACGTCAATGATGATGAAGTCAGAATTGTCAGCAAGTACGGCCGCACCGTCTACCGCTACCGCACCGTCCGCGACCGACTCATTTGCTGAACATAGATAGATAGGTACTACGAGTATGTTTTATTTACTTTTTTTTACAACTCCCGCTCTAGAGAACAAGCTCTGTGTCGCGGGGGACTTTACAAACATACAATTAACGGACACAAATTTCACCCAAACTCTGAACCAGTCTTCATGGGTCACACAAAGTTTTGTCCTGTGTGGGAATCAACCTCGTGCACAGCAGACGCATACTGCGGCCACTGGACCACCGAGGCAGTTGAAGTTGGTCATAAGTCCACATGTTAACAAAATCTCCGACAGCGCTCAACATAATATAATTGTGTTTTTACTTATTAACGGAATGTACCAACTTAAGTACTACTTAATTCAATATTCCACTGTAGAACCGTAATTTCTATCTAACATACCAAAAGCACCCGGCTTCGCCACCGCTGCTGCTACCTGAGAATACAATATTAAATGTTATCATTGTCATACATTATCAAAATTAAAAATGTATATATTTATATAGATAACACACTGACGTTTAATCTGGTCTATAATAATTTTAACAAAAAAAAACCGACTTCAGTAAGGTAAGTTGCAGAATTTTCAAAAACCTCAAAACTTTCATGCAAACTCTTATTTCACTTTTCCTCCTTTTTAATCTGATAATTTACAGCTATAAGAGATGCACTTATGACCATTCAAATAAGCCTAAACACCGCTAGATTTCATTGTTTAATTATGAAGTTCCGTTGCCTAGCTACCGATCATCAAATTTGCATAAGAAAAAGTATTTTATCGCCTAGGAGATCTTTAATAGCAACCCTAGTTGTTTGATTCTATGGAGTTTCTTTGTTTACCTCCGGGGTCCAAGGTCCAATACTCGTACTAATAAAATTAATATGGCACCACCTCGAGAGTAACCCTCTCAAACAAAACATTTCTTTTTAAATCGGTTCACAACTGACCGAGTTATCGGTGTACATACAAAATCATACATAATAGGGTCGAACATAGAACCTCTTCCTTTTTGAAAGTCGGTTAATATTAATTGTAGGAAACCAAACAAAAAATTTGAAAAAAACATGGATTTACTTAATATTTTAAACTATTATTAGAAATAAAGTAGTACTTACAAAAAGAACGAAGAAGAAAAACAAGATGAATTTCATGATAATAAATTGTTCTTGTTCTGTAGACGAAAGACTGCTAGACGAATGGATCTGTAGTAACCAAAGTATCTTGTGAGTGTTGCACCGTTTGATGGGTATTTATATATTAACTGAACACTACGTCATCACAATTGAACAAATATTGATAAGGAAATAAAAATATATTGTCAATTCTGTTGCAAGATGCTATTTACAGACTTCACTAGGTACTAAAGACTACAGGATGTTTTTTAAATTGCCACTGGCTTTGTAGTAAATGGTTAGCGCCGTAAACGGTCATCGGCATTGCAAGCTATTAATTTCTGTTTTTGAAAGACTAAGCGAGCAAGCAAAACCGGTGAAGTACCTCCACCATAAAGCAGTCAACAGCAACATGACTACACACAGCGGTGTAGTTGTGTACCTGTGTGTAAGTGGGAATAGGATTCCAGCGCTCATTTAGGGATGTGTTTTAACGAAAAGTTTCCCTATCCCAGGGATATTCGATCATAAAACCCTGGTGATGACATTTTCGGGTGTACTACGCAAATTCGTTGTGAACGCAAATAAATTGTCCGTGTGGTGTGGATTAAGAATAAAGTCAAAGTCAAACTCATTTATTCATTTAAGGTAACGGCACCTAATTCCGAGGGTTTCTGAAATTGGCACCTAATTCCGAGGTATTTAGAAAAACAGCATTTACTTGCGATATACAAGCTGTTTTTTACCAGAATATCTCATATTTACTAGATAATATATCTACATATGGATATATTATCCAAGGTAAGGTGTAAAGTATAAGATGTTTAAAATAATCGACAAGTTTCGCAACGATAGCCGGTCCAAACTCACTCTTCATACATTTGGCACCCTGTGCACGTAAATACCACGTCTTTTAAATAGTGTTTTTCTTGTTATTTTAGTACTGTGTGTGTAATTCTTTGCATTTAATTAGTAGAAGGACTATATTTTTTATAAGTATTGCTTTACTTTTTTGTATTTTACTTAATAAATAAAGGTGAAAAAACGTTTTGAAAATACCGCGGAATTAGGTGCCATAAAAATTAGCCGGTTCCTTATTCCGATGTATACCACGGAATAAGGATTTTATAGACTTAGTTTCATTTTTGGTTTTCAGGATTGTTTTAAGGATTAGGCACTTCACACTTTACATTTACTAACTTAAGTAGTCAACAAATATAAGATCTAATTACGAGGTACACTTTTGCATCGCATTCACTAATTATAGCATATCAAAGGTGGTGTATTTAGGTATTTTGTTAATTCGTTGTATGAGTATTTCAAGACAAAAAATCTAAGTTTATTAATAATTCAATGTAATTTTTTGCAAGTGCGATACATATTTAGGAATATATTACAATTGTGCACTAATCTGTAAATAAATTATGCCAAAATGTTTTAGCTTTTAACACTCGGAATTAGGAAACGTGATTTTTTAGTACGAAACGTAATTCCGATGTATAGTGCATCGGAATTAGGTTCTATGGGCACCTAATTCCGTGGTATAGACAAGTAAAATACAGACTGTTCACAATTCACTGCAGCATATAGTTTTTTTTCTTGGATGAAATTTAATTTAGAAAGTTAGTATTTTGGTTATTGATATTGTAAATTTCATAATTTTTTCACTCTAATGGAACGTTCAATAATAAAATTAACGTTAATTGAGTTATTTGTCTGTAAAATTATTTTCATAGTGTTCTCGTAACAACTCACGTAATAACTCGTTCCCGCCTGATAACAACCAGTTACCGTAGCATAGCAGACAATTGCAATACCAGAGGTATCACTTACGTATTGCCGAACCATTTTTTTACACCAGGGCTTAAAGATGAAGTATCCCTATGGTAGGAAAACATTTCTTTCAAAACCCAACCCCGTAATGAGCGCTGAAGACCTGTACTCACACAAAGGAACACAACTACACCGCTGTGCGTATTTATTTGGCTGTCGTGTTCTGTAAGGGGGAGGCTTTCCTCAGTCGGACTTGCTTGCTAGTATGGTGCCCTAAAATAAATCCTGACCCTCTCTTAATTTACAATAAATAAAATCAGTGATCATACTTTACAAATTTATCTGGTAAAAATATTTTTTTCAAAACTCGACAGGATTAACATTCTAAAATTTTCCAAGAGCAGTTTTGTGTTATATCTACATAATAGTACTTATATTATAATACAAAATTATACAATTTAATAAAAAAGAAACAACTGCAAATACTGATAGTATGAGAATTTTCATAAGTCTACTGAAATAAATAAAACATAATAAACTTTTTTTCAAACTTTATTCCCCCTTAAAGATATAGGTAATTTTATTCCCTTACGAAAAAAAACATTTCAAGTCGGTTTATAATTGACGGAGTTCTGTGGTCACGAACATTAAAAAACCACGAATTGATAACCTCCTTTTGTGAAGTCGATTAATATAATTAATAAATTTTAATTTTATCAATTGTATAATGCACCCCATGGTAATAAAGGTTCAAAGAACAATAACATATTTATAAAGTAGATAAAGATTTTTTTGAACACCATATATAACTTTTCTCCCGCTACATTTTGTTACCTCGGAATTAGGAACCAAATACATCGGAATTAGGATCTTTACCACGGAATTAGGGGCTACGGACATTTTTCATATTTTATTTATTATTTAATACAAATCAAGGTCTAATAGTCAAATCTTTAGTCTATTTCGATAGTCAAATAAACAAAGCTTCTGATAAAAATAACAAAACCCCGAAAAGGATACAGTAAATGCTTAATTTTCGATGCTCTTTCGAGTTTTGGTGAAAATACCGCGGATCAAGGTGCCGTTACCTTAGATCAAATATTTGTTACCTATGAACGTCATAAAAACAAATGCCAGCATACTTTTTTCCTACGGCCAATTCGCTGACTATGGTAGGACCTCGAGAAGAATTGGCAAGAAACTCGTGTCACTCTTTTTAATCGCCAGAATATAACATTTACAATTTGGTATAAGTTACACTATTATTAGTGGTACGTTACCTTACGTTTACCGAGTCGCGGTCTCCACTCTAGGACACGTCTGCTTCATCGGCCGTCGGTCCTTCTGCAGATGTGACCAGCCCATTGCCACTTCAGCTTGCTAAGTCTACGAGCTATGTCGGTAACTTTGGTTTTTTGTCGGATTACCTCGTTGCGAATTTTATCCTTCAAAGAGACGCCAAGCATAGCTCATTCCATAGCTCACTGTGCGACTTTTAATTTGTGGACTAGTCCCACTGTGAGCGTCCACGTCTCGGCACCGTACATCATAACAGGTAGGACGCATTGGTTGAAAACTTTCGTCTTCAGGCATTGCGGTAAAGGCGCAGAGAAAACATGACGTAGTTTGCCAAATGCTGCCCAACCCAACTGAATCCTACGGTTGATTTCTTTCTCGAAGTTGTTTCTATCAAGCTGGACAGTTTGCCCAAGGTAGATACATATACTCCCGAACAACTTCGAGCATCGAACCGTCGACGTAAATCGGTCCCGGCGTGATATGTTCGTTGAACATAATCTTGGTTTTATCCAAGTTCATACCAAGACTGACACGTCGTGAGGATCCATTCAGGCTGTGCAGCATTCCGCTCAACTGTTCCAAAGACTCTGCAACGATGAAGATATCGTCGGCAAACCGAAGGTGTGAGATGTACTCGCCATTGATGTTAATGCCCCGTCCAGTCCAGTCCAGCGTCTTGAAGACGTCTTCGAGCGCGTTGGTGAAAAGCTTGGGGATATTACATCCCCCTGCCTCACCCCTCGACGCAACTCAATTAGGTTGGTCTTTTGGTCCTGGAGCTTGACTTAATAGTGGTGGTGTCATAAAGACATTTCAGCACCTCGATATAGCGCCAATCAATGTGACACCGCTGCAGAGCACCCAAAACTGCCCAGGTTTCGATGGAGTCGAAGGCTTTCTCGTACTCCATAAATGCCATACACAGCGGCTGATTGTACTCTTCGGTCTTCTGTACAATCTGCCGAACAGTATGGATGTGATCCACGGTGCTATAGCCTTTTCGAAACCCGGCTTGTTCCGGAGGCTAGAACTCGTCAAGTTTTCTGGCGAGGTCGTTTGTGAGTACTCTAGAAAACAACTTGTAAACGTGGCTTAGGAGTGAGATGGGTCTGTAGTTCTTCAACAAGGCTTTGTCACCTTTTTTGAAGAACAGAACCACCGCACTCCCTGGTGCATAACGGAATTGAAGAGACTCGCTAGCTCTTTCAGGATTGGAGCCCCGCCTGCTTTTAGGAGGTCTGTAGTTATTCCGTCATCACCAGGCGACTTATTGTTCTTAAGCTGCTTGATAGCCACTCTGACCTCGCCCTGGTTGACAACAGGGATGTCTTCCGTGTAGTGGCGCGTGAGTGCTGTGGTCATCAGCGCTGGGTCTCGCGGGTTCAGTCATCCGAAGAAACAATAAGACAATATAATAAGTTAAAAAAAAGAATGAATTTAGTATGGTAATGAGAGATCGTTTCTTTTTGTAAAAATAAGATAGAAACGTGTCGAGATCACATTGTATTCTTAGTAAAATCTAAAACTATATCTTCTACTGCCGGATTCGCTGACTGAACAGTCAGGGGAAGAGCCCAAGGAAAGAACCGGCAAGAAGCTCAGGCCACTCTTTTCAATCGCCAGATTTGTGATTACAATTTTATTTGTGTTACAATTAGTGAAGAAAGTGATGCAACCAAAAACACCATACAAACACAATAGAGTGAAAAACTGGTACGATAATAATATAATTAAGTACAGGCTAAATGAGAAATCGTCGAAGTGGCGTATCAACTGATGTATGAGATACTAAATCGATTATATTAATGGAATGATAGAAAAGATGAGTGTCTTGTCTGTCGGTAGCGGGGCGCTTTGCTTAACATACTCTAGCATTTTTAAGTCAAACTTAAATTTAATGATATTCTATATTGTATGGTAATGTGGTAGCTTCGCTTTAATATAATAGTGTGAGTATAATGTACTTAGGTAATAATGTAGTAAACGCCAAATTGAATGCCAAATAATTGAATATCAATTGATCGATCATTATAAATCGAACGTCGACATACTCAATATATCGTACACTCAATACATCGACAGTTCAAATTATAGTTCACATCATTCCTGTGTATGAGTACAGATCTTCAGCGCTCATTTAGGAATGCGTTTTGAAAGAAACGTATTCCAATCACAGGGGTACTCCATCTTAACGCCATGGTCTAAAAAATGGGCCGGCAACACGCAAGTGACACCCCTGGTGTTGCAAGCGTCCATAGGCTACGGTAACTGCTTAACATCAGGCGGGCCGTATGTTTGTTTGCCGCTCAAGTAGTATAAAAAAAACTAGTTGGTTACAGGACATTGTTACAGCCTGTATTTTTAATTTCCTGTAGATACAGTAGATAATATTGTTCTAGAAACTGCTTATGTGCACAGATGTGGTAAAAAGTATTTGAGATACATTTTAAATTCAATAATGCATTTACCTATATATATTTTTTGACTATCAGCTTATTAAATACAATAACCAACAGTCTCGGTCATGAAATTGACTTGCATCCGATGCCCGAAAGGACTTTCGTGCCTTTTAAAGAAATATAAACCTACTATCATTACGTATTTAATATCAAATTAAAATTTACACTCAGCAAATATAATGAAGTACAGGCTAAATGAGAAATTGTCGAAGTGGCGTATTAATTAATGTATGAGATACTAAATCGATTATATTAATGGAATGCTATTACACCAGTATGTCCGCCACTACGTAGGCCTGTGCTTGGTGCAAACTCACCAATTCCAAGGTTATATCGGATCCTCAATAGCCATAGTGACTTAATTGATATTTACTAAGACGGTATAAGTGGCTCTTTTAGGGTGTTTGCACAAACAAACACTACGTTTTATTATGTTTTAGACTCAAAATATTACATTTGGGGCTAAAACGGAATAAAATGTAGGACGAATACGGTTTTTTACGTAGGGCAAAACTTCGTGAGGCAGGCTCGTAGGCAATGTATAAATCAAATAAAATAATACTTTGTACTCTTAAATCATATTTATTTACAACTTAATACCTACAGATAACCGATCTCAATACAATGCTTATATCTCGACTTTGGACGTTCATCATAACCAGACGTGCTCATACTATACAATATTTAAATATACGTAATAATAACAGTGACCTCCTTTAGCGCATTACTGTGCTATGCATTTTTGTGTCTTGGCTTGTGTGTGACTTTGTAAATAATGGACAATTAGTACAATAAATAGTTAGTGATTAGTGTTAGTAAATATTAAAATGGAGAACGGCCCCAACCAGGGTGGACTTACGAGTTCGCCTACCTCGCTCACAAGATCGCATAACCCAGCCAACGCGAGTACCAACTCAATGGAAGTTGTATCCACGTCAGAGATTCAGAAATGGATGTCGTCGATTGAGACTTTTGAATGAGGTTTGCTCCATTGCCACAGAGGGTAAGCTGAATTAAAATGAGAGTTGCTAACCTATGCAGAAAAATTGGACATGGCACTTCTCAAATGGCTGTTCTCTATCAGTCATTAAAGCAGAAGGCCATCCAAGCGTCCAGTACGATAGAAGCCCTTCAAGAAAAGTCCGATTTGACAGCACATATCTCGGGACTCAAGCAGACCATTGAGAAGTCTTATGCTGCGGAAAATATTTCTTTTTCGGATATGGTAAAGAAGGGGTCTAATAGTTTTGTTCGACCAAACAATCTAAGCTCGGTAGCCATTTATCCCAATGATAAGTTAAAGTCGAGCGAGCAAACTAAGAGTCTTGTTCAAAACATAATCCGTCCGGAACAAATGAAGTTGCAGGTACGTGGCGTTCGCAAAACAAAAAACGAAGGAGTTATTGTCAGCACAGAGACAAAACTGGATGCTGAAAAACTTAAGCACGCAGTACAGACGTCTACCTCTGGACTTACAGCTGACGAGCCGTACAAACGCAGACCACGTATTGTGGTTGTTGGAGTGCCCGCTACTATGCCAGAGAATGAGGATTTTAAATACATTTTTAAACAAAATGTATTTAAAAACCTCATTCACATAGAAAACATGTCGCTGGCAAGTTTTCTACAATGACCTATGTTGCAAATAAAACTAAGCCATAAATCTTAAATCTGGTAAGAAAGACGCTCCCACTTGCAACTACGTTATAGAAGTACCAGCCCACATAAGGAAGACCCTAATGACTCAAGCTAGGCTTTTTATCCATTGGACGTCCTGTCCCGTTAGGGATTTCACTTTAGTAACAAGATGTTACAAATGTCAGCAATACGGACACGCAGCGAAGTCACGCCTACTTGTGTGCATTGTGGTGAATCCGGACACTCTATAGACGAATGCACAAAAAAAGGTGACTTACCGAAGTGCGCAACATGCTCAAGATTTAAAAAGCCTAGCAACCACAAGACCGGAGACGCTGAGTGCCCAGCTAAGAAACATGCAGAATACAAATACATTAATTCTGTCGATTATGAGGGCTCTTTTAGTGTAGATAACTTATAACTTAGCAAAATTTATTCTTACATAATTATTTTATAAACATTTGCAATTTAATGTACTGCCCTACATGTTAACAATATATTTTTTGCGAACATAAGCATAATATTTGCCAACAAATAAAATAAACAATAACCTCGGACGTGAGTTCTGTAACATTGATTTTAACATAGTTTTAATACTGCTGACACTAACAATCTACTGACACACTTATAAACTGTTACGTAAATTAGGTTTAATATAGTACGTAAGCTAAGTCAAATATGTTATCGTAATTATTCCTTTTAATAATCTAAAGTTAAATATTGTATGTTTTTTTTTTCCTTTAATTAGTATAATTTTAGCTCTTATCGCCTTGTGATACAGGTTTATCCTAGTACAGGCACCTTAAAATTGTAGTACACATTTATTTATTTATAAGCCTTATGTTATAATCTGTACCAACTTACATTATGATTAAATGATTTGATTTTGATTTGATTTGATCTACATCATATTATGCGCTAGTTTTAAAATCTACTAATATTATAACTACTTATTTCACTTACTACTACTTATTTATTATTCTGAACATTGATATAGAATAGATAGATAGATAGATTTAAATAAAATATGAGTACCTTCACACCTCTTCAAAGCTAATCTATAACTTTGATTGTTCTCCTTGAGAAGTTGTGTTAGGATGATATTTGACAATTCTTTGTTAAATATAGCACTATAAATACTAATTAATGATTTTATAAGTGAAGAAGTTTAGATGGGTACCTACTCAACATTCGCTTTTCAAATATGTAAAAAATATTTTTTTCCCCTCCATAATGTCCTGTGTATGTTCGACGTAATAACGACGTCGAAACGTATTTCTTTCTTCTTTACTTTTGATATTACAAATACCTTACAGCAAACAATTTGACACCCTAGAGGATTTCTAGCACAAGACAATAGCAGTTATCGATTTATCTAGTTTGCTGTATATGATCTGCTCCTCTAGACAAGTGGCAAAAACGGTAGTCGAATCGAATAGAATTAAAAGCAAATGTATGGGATTTGACATAAGTTTATGATATAATGTTGAAGATCGGGCTTAGTGAGATCGTGCACATGGAGAGGCCTAGGTAAATGACTTGTCATAGAAGATTGTAGAATGTAATGGCATTTTCAACTTTACATTTTCTGATGACCGCAACAATTTCAAATGTGTTTAATGAAGGAACTCAAAACGTCCTTTAAGATAGGAAGGTTTTGAAGGGTTAAATAGTATACTGTATAACATAGAAAGGATATGAGCATTCCGGCGAAGTCGTAAGGCAACCACTTGAGCTTATTACGATACTCTGAAACATGATCATACTTGCGTAAACCAAATATAAATCCTATACAAACATTCTGAAGTCACTCAAGTTTATCTAATTGGTTTTCGATGAGATCAGGATAGCTGGCATCATCATAGTGAAGAATAGAAAGTAAGAGAGAATTCGCAAGCGCAGTTTTTGGTGGCAGTTAGGAGAAAATTTCGCAATCTCCTTTAAGACCCAACTGAGGCAAAGATTTTGCGGCTCACTTCCTGCAGCTGTGGAACCCATGATAAATCAGCGTCTATTAGTATGCCCAAATCCTTGACCTGTTTACTGAAAGGAATTATAGTACCTTCAAAAGTTATTTGAGGCAGTTGCGACCACTTAATTAAGGAGACTTTCCTTGAACTGCCAACAACAATACTTGAGTCTTCATCGGGTTAATTTTGAGTCCATACGATTTATTCCAATCACTTATGTGAATTAAGTCTTTATTTATAACATCAGATAATTTTCCAAAGGAGCTTGATAATATATCTGTATATCGTCTGCATAAAGGTTGTAGGAAGAAGTAAGTTGTTTTGCAATGGAGTTTATAAATATTGCGAAGAGAAGAGGAGATAAAACGCCACCCTGGGGTACACCGAATGTATATTCATATGTTCTGCGCCACGCAGAAAGATTATTCTCAACGCGTACACGTTGCCGGCGACCACATAGGTAACTACGAATCCAATCAATTACTGTTGGAGATATGTTAAGTGAGTGAAGTATATTGATAAGAATGTCGAAATCGAATCGTAATATTCACCAATTATGTGACGGTGCTATGACCAGGACGAAACCAGACTGGAAAGGATTAAGGAGATTATTTTTAGTAAGAAATGAACTGAGCTGGTTATGGACCAGACGTTCGAGGACTTTGGAAAGGAATGGTAAGATTGATAATGGACGATAATCGAAATATGACGTAGGATTTACCTTTTTAGGTATAGGAGTAATTTGGGCATCTTTCCACATAATTGGAAAGACACCACTGGACAGGGAACAGTTAAGGATATGGCATAAAACAGGAAGGATTTGATCAAGGATAGGAAGGCTCATAGTACGTCTAACGCAATCACTTCCAATTGCTCATGTAATCGCCAAAATACTTTTCTTAACATCACAGCCAGTAAATTGATTAAAAACTAATGGATCATGGGTAGGAGTTGGAAGAGATGAAAGAAAATTGATTGTGTTTGATTAAGTTGTCCTGTCAAAATTGGACGAAGCAGAAAAATGTTGATTGAGTATATCAATGTTTAAAATCTTAGAAATAGTATTCTTGCGTGATTTTCCAACTCCTAATGTTTTAAGAAATTTCCAGATCTTAGCTGGATCTTCGTTTTGAACAGAGTTGTAAATATGTTGGCGTTGTGCGTCTCTACACACCTTGTTGAAGCGATTTCGTACGGAGATGTAATTTTCAGCATTGGCTTCACTAGGTCTTGTTTTATATTTAACTTTCGCCGCAGCTTTCTTTGACATGACCACCTTTATGTCGTCTGTTAGCCATGGCGCTGGAGCATGTTTAAGTTTTACTGGTCGGACTGGAGCATGTTTGTCGTACAGATGCTTAATATTTTCTGTAAAAAGCCTTAGTACCTTCTCATTGACAGAATTACTTGTAAGGAGTGATGTCCAATCAATTTTGTTAGCGTCTTCACAAAGGTCATTGATATTCATACCACCAAAACTACGTTGCATGAGGAATCTAAATTTAGCCTTTGTATATAGTTAAACCTTCCCGTCTAGCGGCCCACATTCATCCCGATAATATAGTTAAACCATCCCGTCTAGTAGCCCACATTCATCCCGATAATATAGTTAAACCATCCCGTCTAGCGGCCCACATTCATCCCGATAATATAGTTAAACCATCCCGTCTAGCGGCCCACATTCATCAGCCACCATGCAGCAATATCTCCCGCGCAGATGGCTAGTCTTCGTCAAGATTACATAGCCCTCTGGCTAGTCCCCGTTTAGATAAGCCGCCATTCTCTTGTTCTTCTCCTGAAGACATCCAAAGAAGAGCTGTCACGTACTCTGTGACCCTGTCTTCCTCACTTGTATAGTAAAAGAGCTGTCATACTGGCTCGAACTTCCGCGCTTGTATAGTAAAAGAGCTGTCATACTGGCTCGAATTATGAGAAGGAGCATCTCTCTCTGTATCCCTTTTCTTATGTTGTGTATTGTTTTGAACTTGTACCAATATGTGTAGAAATTAATGGCAATTCTGTGTTTATTTTTGTTCTCAATTGTTTTTACCCATGCTATAGCATATATATAAATGATTGCGGGCAGGCTGGATTCGGCTGTGTTTGGTCGCTTCATTGACCTTCATGTGAGAGGTGTGGGTCAATGATTTACACACACACACATCTCAACCCATAAACGTCCCACTGCTGGGCACGGGTCTCCTCCATTAATTTGGAGGGATATTAGCCTACTATACCACGCTGGCCAGACGGGTTGGTATAGGGTTTTGTTTCGAGTTTTCCCTCTCTTGCAGAAGATATTGTCTGCCTGACTTACTCCCTTAGTCGACTCTTACGACACCCACGGGATGGAATGGGGTGGTGATATTTGTATTCTTAATCCGTCACCACACGGAATATTTAATGTGTTTTATTTGATAAATTGTGAATGTTTTAAATATTATTTAACTTATTCGTACTAACATAGACTATAAGTATTTTGTTACTAACATAATATGGATTGTAATTATCTGTAAAATAAATAATTTTGAATTTATAGTGTGGAATTCTTGAAGAAAAAAGTTCATATTATGTTTTTGGTTTCAGGTGAGCCGTATGCTTGATTGTCTTCTTAGTATGTAGTATTTAATTGGAGCATGGAATGTAGGTACGAACTCTATTAGATGATGACTTAAACCTATGTACCGAGAGAAAAACTGCAATTATTGCAAGAGAGCTATCACAATACAACGTGGATATTGCTGCTTTGAGTGAAGCGCATCTTCGTGATTGTGGAGTCCTACGTGAGCAGCTTGGTGGTTACACGTACTTTTGGATCGGAAACCCAGTAGGAGAACAAGCGGCGTGTGGACTCGATTTTGCTGTATGAACGATGCGCTAAAGCATAGTGTTGGACAAATACCTACCTACATCTACACATACAACGAATACGTTCAACTCATCAACGAGCTCATTATAGGAAATGAAAATAATAGTCTGGGTCGCTGTCACCGGACACGGTGAAGAGGATTATATATATATATATATATATATGTAGTGGATATAAAAAAAATGGACAGATAAAGATCCTTGGTTAAATAGAAATCATTTATTCCATAATAACATTTAATGTATTTTTTAAAATATTTGACATAGATATAATAGATACCTATATATATTTATTTATGTATAAAAGATTTTCACAATGTCAAAATTTTTTTGTCTTTAAGGATTGCATTTATTCGGTTTCAGAGTTGTGCGTTTGTGGATACGTTTATTTACATGCATTCTATAAAGTTTGGTCTATCATACCTTTCAAGGTGTCAACAATTATTGTAACAATTTCATCTCCCTTTTGATGAATATCGCCTGTAAATAAAAAATGATTACTAAGATAACATAATACATCTCAAAGCAATAAAGACGATGCTTAATATTAGACCTCTAATAATTCTGATATTCAATTTTTTATATACTTGTATTAATTGAGTGTTGCCGACCCAGGGCTTTAATATGTAATATCCCACTGATAGGGGAACGTTTATTTCAAAATGCATCCCTAAACGAGCGCTGTAGACTTGTACTCACACACTGTAGGTCTATGAAACAAGCCCTGTGTCGCGAGGGACTTTTACAAACATACTTACAATTAACGGACACAAAGTACACCAAGACTAGGGACAACAATTTATGGACAATTTTGTGTCCCGTGTAGGAATCGAACCCACAATACGCCTAAAAGCCATCCTAAAATAGTTTTTGGTAACGCTTAAGGGTTCAGTTGTTTTTTTCAGACTCTACTTAACAACTTCAATGATGATGAAGTCAGAATTGTCAGCAAGTACGGCCGCACCGTCTACCGCTACCGCACCGTCAGCGACCGACTCATTTGCTGAACATAGATAGATAGGTACTACGAGTATGTTTTTTTTTTTTGTTACTTTTTTTACAACTCCCGCTCTAAAGAACAAGCTCTGTGTCGCGGGGGACTTTACAAACATACAATTAACGGACACAAATTTCACCCAAACTCTGAACAATTCTTCATGGGTCACACAAAGTTTTGTCCTGTGTGGGAATCAACCTCGTGCACAGCAGACGCATACTGCGGCCACTGGACCACCGAGGCAGTTGAAGTTGGTAATAAGTCCACATGTTAACAAAATCTCCGACAGCGCTCAACATAATATAATTGTGTTTTTACTTATTAACGGAATGTACCAACTTAAGTACTACTTAATTCAATATTCCACTGTGGAACCGTAATTTCTATCTAACATACCAACAGCACTCGGCTTCGCCACCGCTGCTGCTACCTGAGAATACAATATTAAATGTTATCATTGTCATACATTATCAAAATTAAAAATGTATATATTTATATAGATAACACACTGACGTTTAATCTGGTCTATAATAATTTTAACAAAAAAAAACCGACTTCAGTAAGGCAAGTTGCAGAATTTTCAAAAACTTTCATGCAAACTCTTATTTCACTATTCCTCCTTTTTAATCTGATAATTTACAGCTATAAGAGATGTACTCATGACCTTTCAAATAAGCCTAAACACGGCTAGATTTCATTGTTTAATTATGAAGTTCCGTTGCCTAGCTACCGATCATCAATTTTGCATAAGAAAAAGTATTTTATCGCCTAGGAGATCTTTAATAGCAACCCTAGTTGTTTGATTCTATGGAGTTTCTTTGTTTACCTCCGGGGTCCAAGGTCCAATACTCGTACTAATAAAATTAATGTGGCACCACCTCGAGATTAACCCTCTCAAACAAAACATTTCTTTTTAAATCGGTTCACAACTGACCGAGTTATCGGTGTACATACAAAATCATACATAATACGGACGAACATAGAACCTCTTCCTTTTTGAAAGTCGGTTAATATTAATTGTAGGAAACCAAACAAACAAATTGAAAAAAAATGGATTTACTTAATATTTTAAACTATTATTAGAAATAAAGTAGTACTTACAAAAAGAACGAAGAAGAAAAACAAGATGAATTTCATGATAATAAATTGTTCTTGTTCTGTAGACGAAAGACTGCTAGACGAATGGATCTGTAGTAACCAAAGTGTCTTGTGAGTGTTGCACCGTTTGATGGGTATTTATATATTAACTGAACACTACGTCATCACAATTGAACAAATATTGATAAGGAAATAAAAATATATTGTCAATTCTGTTGCAAGATGCTATTTACAGACTTCACTAGGTACTGAAGACTACAGGATGTTTTTTAAGTTGCCACTGGTTTTGTAGTAAATGGTTAGCGCCGTAAACGGTCATCGGCATTGCAAGCTATTAATTTATGTTTTTGAAAGACTAAGCGAGCAAGCAAAACCGGTGAAGTACCTCCACCATAAAGCAGTCAACAGCAAAATGACTACACACAGCGGTGTAGTTGTGTACCGTGTCTCGGCACTGTACGTCATAACAGGTAGGACGCATTGGTTGAAAACTTTCGTCTTCAGGCATTGCGGTAAAGGCGCAGAGAAAACATGACGTAGTTTGCCAAACGCTGCCCAACCCAACTGAATTCTACGGTTGATTTCTTTCTCGAAGCTGTTTCTACCAAGCTGGACAGTTTGCCCAAGGTAGATATACTCCCGAACAACTTCAAGCATCGAACCGTCGACGTCTTCTGTACAATCTGCCGAACAGTATGGATGTGATCTACGGTGCTATAAGCTTTTCGAAACCCGGCTTGTTCCGGAAGCTGGAACTCGTCAAGTTTTCTGGCGAGGCGGTTTGTGAGTACTCTCGAGAACAACTTGTAAACGTGGCTCAGGAGTGAGATGGGCCTGTAGTTCTTTAACAAGGCTTTGTCACCTTTTTTGAAGAACAGAACCACCGCACTCCTACTCCACGCTTGCGGTGTTAGGCCCTGGTGTATAACGGAATTAGCTAGCTCTTTCAGTATTGGAGCCCACCTGCTTTTAGGAGCTCTGTGGTTATTCCGTCATCACCAGGCGACTTATTGTTCTTAAGCTGCTCGAGAGCCACTCTGACCTCGCCCTGGTTGACATCAGGGATGTCTTCCGTGTAGTGGCGCGTGAGTGGGGTCCTGTGGTCATCAGCGTTGCATGGCATCAGCATGGCATTGTTTCTTCGGATGACTGAACCCACGAGACCCAGTCTCGTGGGTTCAGTCATCCGAAGAAACAATATAATAAATTAAAAAAAAGAATGAATTTAGTATGGTAATGAGGGATCGTTTCTTTTTGTAAAAATAAGATAGAAACGTGTCGAGATCACATTGCATTCTTAGTAAAATCTAAACACTATATCTTTATTATTTAAATCAAAATAAAGCATGCCAAGATTGACCAGCCACCCCAAGTAGCACCCGGTCACGAGTATGACGCACAGACCAGCCATCATTTCCTTCGCCATATTAGAGGGAAGGCAAAAATGTACTGAGATGCAACAGTGAGAATGCCTCTTTGAACTTTTCTCTAAGTGAAACCCGTGCGCCTAAATTGTAAATAAAGCGTACTGCTCTTTTCTGAAGTATAAAATATAGTTTCAATGTCAGCAGCCTTTCCCCACAATAGAATGCCATAAGACATAACGCTGTGAAAATTACTAAAATATACAAGTCTAGCTGTGTGTGGTAAGGCAGTTTTCAGACGTAGGTCTGTAAACTGCCTTACCTTTATAACTGCGAAAGCTGCGGAACTAAGTTTCCCTGCAAGAAAAGATATATGCCCCCCCCACTGAAGCTTGCGATCTAAAGTCAAACCCAAAAACACTGTAGATTCAACGAAACTTAAAGTTTCGCCGTTCAAAATTATATTACTTAATGTAGGATTTCTTGTATTGGGCATAGTAAACTAACACACTTGGTTTTTTTGAGTTTAACAGTAGATTATTTGCATTAAACCAGTCCAGGACTTTCGCGAGTGAACCATTTACAGCATCAAGATTTGATTCTTTACGGTCTACCTGAAATATAAGTAACGTATCATCTGCAAAAAGTACAGAAATCCCTGTGGGACACCCATACCTGTAGGTAATCCTAGAGATCTGCTTCCATTATAATACAAATGTAAATAATTAATATACTTAATACAAATGTCACCACCCCCTTCATCCCGAGGGTGTCGTAAGAGTCGACTAAGGGAGTAAGTCTTGCAGACAATACGTGTGGTGGCACAAGAGAGGGAAAACTCGAAACAAAACCCTATACCAACCCGTCTGGCCAGCGTGGTATAGTAGGCTAATATCTCTCCAAATGTTTGGAGGAGACCTGTGCCCAGCAGTGGGACGTTTATGGGTTGAGATGATGATGACGCAAATTCAAATTCAAAATCATTTATTCATATATGTAGATCACACTATGACACAATGCAATAATTTATGCAGGTCAATGAAAAATGCCAAATGAGAGCGTCAGTTAATTTGCCTACTGCCGGATTCGCTGACTGAACAGACAGGGGAAGAACCCAACGAAAGAACCGGCAAGAAGCTCAGGCCACTCTTTTCAATCGCCTGATATGTGATTACAATTTTATTTGTGTTACAATGAGTGCAGAAAGTGATACAACCAAAAACACCATACAAACACAATAGAGTGAAAAACTGGTACCTACGACAATAATATAATTAAGTACAAGCTTAATGAGAAATTGTCGAAGTGGCGTATCAACTAATGTATGAGATACTAAATCGATTATATTAATGGAATGGTAGAAAAGATGAGTGTCTTGTCTGTGGGTAGCGGAGCGCTTTGCTTAACATACTCTAGCATTTTTAAGTCAAAATTAAATTTAATGATATTCTATATTGTGTGGTAATGTGGTAGCTTCGCTTTAATATAATAGTGTGAGTATAATGTACTTAGGTAATAATGTAGTAAACGCCAAATTGAATGCCAAATAATTGAATATCAATTGATCGATCATTATAAATCGAACGTCGACATACTCAATATATCGTACACTCAATACATCGACAGTTCAAATTATAGTTCACATCATTCCTGTGTATGAGTACAGATCTCCAGCGCTCATTTAGGAATGCGTTTTGAAATAAATGTATTCCAATCACAGGGGTACTCCATCTTAACGCCATGGTCTAAAAAATGGGCCGGCAACACGCAAGTGACACCCCTGGTGTTGCAAGCGTCCATAGGCTACGGTAACTGCTTAACATCAGGCGGGCCGTATGTTTGTTTGCCGCTCAAGTAGTATAAAAAAAACTAGTTGGTTACAGGACATTGTTACAGCCTGTATTTTTAATTTCCTGTAGATACAGTAGATAATATTGTTCTAGAAACTGCTTATGTGCACAGATGTGGTAAAAAGTAGGGTCATTGCGCCAGTTTTCCGGCCAGCTTCAGTAACCGGCCATTTGTCGGACTTAATTTATTTAAGTCAAGATAATAGCATTTCTAGAGGTAACATAAATAAATAAAAAATCATACGCGTTTTTTAAATGATTATTAAACAAGAATTGATGCAGTTTGAAATAAATAGTTTAACCCAACGCCGAAGAAAAATTACTCAAAGCGCATGATGATTCAGTTGTGAGCGATTGTATAGTGATTTAAGAAAAAAATAACACGCCGCGCGGCGCTCAAAGGTACGTTTCATTACTTATTTGATGTCGTATACAAAAGATAGATGTTTAATTAGTTCAATTGTTAAGTTGTTGTCATTATTTAATTGTATTTTATATTTTTTATACTTATTATTAAACTAAAATCTAGTGGTCGGTAACTGAAGTGCCTATTTACCAAAAACGTCAAATTGCGACCACGTGGTCGCAATCTGACACATACAGCAGTATTTTATTTTGCTTAGTATGACTTTAATATTTATACAGGACTATAACAATTTAGGGTGTAGCGTTGTCAAAGTGTTAACATGCAAATCTTTAGTAAGCGACCACCACTTTCTTTTAGAAAGTTTATTTAATTGACCAAAAAATAAGTGCTAAATAGGTGGCCGTGAACCCACATAATTAAAATATAGACATTAGTTTGCGGCCACCATCATTTAGTTATAGAGAAACAAGGGTCACGTGTGTCTTTTGAATTTGGTTTAATTTTCAATTGTCCGTTTAATAATTATTATTTTAGCAAGCAATCTGTCAAATAAGGTTAATTACTTTTCACATTTACAGCATCTAATGCTGTAAATGTGAAAAGTTCAGGATTTGATGAGGATTAGGCAGACAAAATAATATTATATCGGTATTCAGTACACTAAAGAAGCCTTAAAAAATGCTCATAATGATATTCGAAAGGAAGGGAAGGCAATAAGAGAAACTTGTAGACTGTGTATGAGATCCCTCGAACCACAATTGGAGATCGGCTTACTGAAAAGATGTGATACAATCGAGATAAGGGATCCAGATCCTGGCTGGTAAAAAGACGAAAAGCAGGTTAAAGAGTGGATTCTCGGTTAAGAAACAGGACAGACAGTTCAGAAAATTGTTAAAGACGAAGAACATCGTCCAGGACAATCCTGGTATTTAAACTTTCTAAAGCGCCATCCTGATATATCATTCCGCGCAGCCGAAGGAATAAATAAAGCTGGAGCTAGAGTAACCGAAGTATCTATAAGAGCTTAGTTTAATGAATTTGAATATTTGAAAGAGACATTAGATTATTAAATGCCCAGAGCGCATATTTAATGAAAATCAAAGCGATTTATCTGTGTCCTAGAACCAGAATTTTTTTACCGCCGAAGAGATGGCAAAATTTGTACCAGGTTAAAGCGGGAAATGAAAAGGATAACTTGACAGGTCTGACTACCTTCAACGCCAGTGGCCAAGTAAGTCTGCCGCTCGTTGTTATTGCCTACATACACCCTCCACGAGCCGTTGTAGAGAGCATGCCCGAATAATGGTGATGGCACATCAGCAAGGGGATGGATGCGCTTAAATGTATTTTTGAATATATTACACACAATTTAAATAATTGGGTGGATCGCGCAACTGTATAAAAACCCGTATTACTGCTAATGGTAACAAGTCACACATGTCATTGGTCTTGAGTCCATCCATCTATCCATCTCAGCCAAAAGACGTGCTCTGCTGGACATAGTCCTCCCTAGGTGTTTCCACAGCACTCAGTCCTGAGCTGACCTTATCCATCAGTTAAGTTTACTAGGTCGTCGGTCTATCTGGTCTCCATGTGCAAAAAATTAATACTTCATCAAAACCTTACACCACATCATAAAAATTACTGAAGTTGATAATTATTGTTAACGATATACCTAAAAAATGAAAAAAGAAAGACTACACCAAATGATTACCATATTGTTTTCGTTAACAATTATTATATTATTTCTGTAAATATACTTTAATCAGAACAAATTTAAAATATTTAAATCATTTTTTTTTATTGGCATATTTTTAATATTAAAATCATAGACTTCGTTATGAAGTCAAGGATTAATATAGTGGTCGCAAACTAGCACACTGGTGGTCGTAAACCGCCTAAAGTGGCCGTAAACCGACGTTTTGCCTATATTATCACTTTTTCAGCTTTTTATAATATTTCATGGATAAAAGTACTATATTTTGTGTTTTATATCGAAACTAGACTATACTTGGGACTTATTTACACCAACACATACTATGTTGCGTGTAGATAACATTTTTTTATACTCATCTGAAGTGGGCAACCCAGCTAAATGGTCGCTAACTGGCGCAATGACCCTATTTGAGATACATTTTAAATTCAATAATGCATTTACCTATATATATTTTTTGACTATCAGCTTATTAAATACAATAACCAACAGTCTCGGTCATGAAATTGACTTGCATCCGATGCCCGAAAAGACTTTCGTGCCTTTTAAAGAAATATAAACCTACTATCATTACGTATTTAATATCAAATTAAAATTTACGCTCAGCAAATATAATGAAGTACAGGCTAAATAGGAAATTGTCGAAGTGGCGTATTAATTAATGTATGAGATACTAAATCGATTACACCAGTATGTCCGCCACTACGTAGGCCTGTGCTTGGTGCAAACTCACCAATTCCAAGGTTATATCGGATCCTCAATAGCCATAGTGACTTAATTGATATTCACTAAGACGGTATAAGTGGCTCTATTAGGGTGTTTGCACAAACAAACACTACATTTTATTATGTTTTAGACTCAAAATATTACATTTGGGGCTAAAACGGAATAAAATGTAGGACGAATACGGTTACGTAGTGCAAAACTTCGTGAGGCAGGCTCGTAGGCAATGTATAAATCAAATAAAATAATACTTTGTACTCTTAAATCATATTTATTTACAACTTAATACCTACAGATAACCGATCTCAATACAATGCTTATATCTACATCATATTATGCGCTAGTTTTAAAATCTACTAATATTATAACTACAATATCTCCCGTAAACGCCATTCTGAACATTGATATAGAATAGATAGATAGATTTAAAGAAAATATGAGTACCTTCACACTTCTTCAAAGCTAATCTGTAACTTTGATTGTTCTCCTTGAGAAGTTGTGTTAGGATGATATTTGAGAATTCATTGTTAAATATAACACTTTAAATACTAATTAATGATTTTATAAGTAAAGAAGTGTAGATGGGTACCTACTCAACATTCGCTCTTTAAATATGGCACACTAATGCACACAAATAAGTTAATATAGTTATGCCATTAGACGTTAAAGTAGAATGGCATGATGTTATCATCGTGAGAAAAAATGAAATAAAATATTATCATTATTCTCTCGGTACTTAAAGTGTTTTCGTTGCGGCCGGCGCGTGACGTAACACAGGTCAGAGACGATAAGAAGAGAAGTCAATTGTACTCCTTTTATATTCCCGTTCGTAAAGCACTCATGACCTATCTACACCTTTTTACTTATAACCCCATTGATACAAATATAATTAAATAAAAAAGTATGATATTACTCATCAGTACGACACAGGCGGTTGACAATAATACTAAAATTTTAGTATAGATCGGTGATTTTGTAATTGCATCGAGAAAATTTCAACGATCGTAATATACAGATATGTGTAAAATACATATAAACAAACGCTGTATCCGTGGGTACTACTCTTACTTTTGATATTACAAATTCCTTACAGCAAACAAAAGATTTCTAGCACAAGACAATAGCAGTTATCGATTTATCTAGTTTGCTGTATATGATCTGCTCCTCTAGACAAGTGGCAAAAACGGTAGTCGAATCGAATAGAATTAAAATCAAATGTATGGGATTTGACATAAGTTTATGATATAATGTTGAAGATTGGGCTTAGTGAGATCGTGCACATGAAGAGGCCTAGGTCCAACAATGGACGGCGATAGGTTAGTGATGATGATTAAAACGTGAATTTTGAATCGTAGATGACTCCAACCTGGAGTGTAAATAATGCTGTCCGGCAAAATGGGATATGGGACACTTAATGCATGCCCTGCGTGACACCTGCACCTTTAAGAAACTGATGGATGCTACTGACAGAGCTAAATTCTAGGCCAACAGAACTTTGATTGAAAAAGCGAATTAGGATTCACCGGTCGGGCGTGGTTGTATCTGGACTTCATAAGAGGTAGAATCATCTAAATCCATCCTCAAATTGTATTACCATGTACCGGTAATGGTCTCGTTAATACCCGTTTTATATAATGTTGTTAAATAATGAAAGTTAAATATGCATTATACTGTCACTCTCCAATTGTACACCTATGCAAATAAATTGCCACATTGGCGTTACACGTGAATATCACCTGCCAGACTTTTGTCTTCATCAATCAAGCAATCTGCCAGTCTCCGTCCGAATTTCAGAGTTTGAAAATTCAGATTGCTCAGTAGTCACATGTTTCACGGCACATGCAAACTTCTATATGGAAGAGGAGTTAATACTGTCAAACTAAAATAATTCATAATCTGATTTCAGTATGTGTGGTGCCGCTCTATTCAAATGTATGGAATTACGCGCGCAATGAAATCATAATAATATTTAGATCCGGAATTCAGAACGCTCGTCAGTTTCATTCTTACAGACCGATCTGAGAAATTTAAGTACATATAATCTGAAAAAAAATGTATGAAAATAAAGTATGTGTATGGAACGTATGTATTTACATTGTATGGAATTCTGGGCTTTCTGAATGAATAATATAAATTCAGAGAGACATTCCGGCTGTGTGAGGCCAGCTTTGCTTTTAATATTACATAGGAACATTATATTGCGCTGCATTGCGGACAGACTCGACTGTGTGTATGTGAGCCGCTGCTGCAAGCTTTCCACGTCAGTGATGAGTTTGTAGCAGGGACTCACTTCTCATACAGTGAGTCATAGTTAGCTATAAGTAGTAAGTAGTTTATTATTGTTACTAACATAGATATAAGTGAAATTGTTACTAACATAATGAGTCCTGGTTACTTAATAAATAAATTTTATTATTATTATTATAGGATAGTGCTAGATACTGCTCGACATAGGCCTCACCTAATCCACGCCACAACACCTGGTCGTCCGCCTTTCTTTTGTATTGTCATGTTTATATTATAATTCGCCCCGAATTCACTCGATTTTATCTATTTTAACTTTCAGAAACCCTTTCTTAACATTCTTAAGTAACCAATATTAAAAATTTCAGCTTTCCACATTCAATTTTAGTACTTTAGGTTGTGCAGTGATCGCAATCGGAACAAACTATTTCACATTATATTTATGATGATGATGACTTTTTCTTTCTACAAGCTATATAGTGACGAAACGGTGTGTCCGTTATTTTGTGTAGGTTATTTTATTTTATCAATATAGTTAGTATCGTGTTTTGACTGCATCAGCTTGCATGCTATCATACTTGTATTTAACAAAAGATTGTAACTATCTGGCGATTAAAAAGAGTGGCCTGAGTTTCTTGCTAGTTCTTCTCAAGGCTCCACGTCAGCGAACTAGCCGTAGGAAAATTTTGCTGACATCATCTTTCTGGTTTATTCATAATTTATGACCTTCATAAGTGTTACTTTGTAACCTAAATGTATAAATGAATTTTGAGTTTGAGTTTGTTTGAAAAAAATATTTATAAAATATCCTCTCTTAGACCTCACTTAGGTACGTGGTATAAGCAACTCCTGTATGTATGCTTTGCGTTGACAGTTAGCTTAAAAATCGTATTTGTTGAATAATTACATATTTACAAAATGAATCTAAAAAAAATATTTATATTATTTTACGGCAGATTTGAGATACTTAGTTGGAAATAATGAATATAAAGAAATATGAATTGAAAAAATTTTTAACGCTTAAGAAGACCTAAGTAGTACTAGTAAATACCTTACTAAGTAGTTATTTTTACCATTAAATAAAAATACTTTTATCCATATAGTCATCTGCAAAGTCATATCAATATTGTCATATCATTCAACGTGGCAATGCCGCCAGTTCTGTGGCCTTTTGGGCACTTTTCCAGTTCACAGTGATGCGGAGGAATATTATGACGCCTAGAAACGTTTTATTTCTTTCATTAGTTTAGTTAGTTTAAATAAGTTTTTAATATTATTCTTGTATATATATATATATATATGTAGCATATTTAACATAAAAGTAAAGTCGTGTTAAAAGTATCGATGCAATTAAAAATAAAGATTTTGTTACAAAATTTCATCCAATAGATACAGTATTGTTATAGTGATAGCAAAAGTATCGATTGGCACTAAATTATCATCAGCAAAGTATGAAACATAAATCGAATAGCTTCAGGGCATCAATACTTTCGGGGATTGCTATATAAAACAACAAGCCCTTCCAAATCTCCTATCTGCAGAATACCATAATCTTTGTCCTTTAATTCATCACAATACAGATTTTCCGTTAGTATCTGGCCCTGGGGTAATATCTGACTCTCCTGTATCTTCGCATGGGACACCTTCCGGCCGTTCTGTCGTAGACTCCATATTCGCAACTCGGAACTGTGCAGTCGCCTCGTGCCACACAGACGCGGTCTCGGAGACCGAAGTGTTCCTTTCCCTTGGCTAAGGATAGGCAGTCTCGGCGGCGGCTGGTGTCCGGCCAGTCACAGATGCAGGTACAAGGGGTAGTTATATTCATGTTGGCCATAAACAGCCCTGGACACGTACATCTGTAAAATTAACGTTATTTACGTATTACTTTTGAACTCACAGCGACCAAGTAAAAAAGGGCCAAATTAAAAGTACCCAGAATCGACGTTCATGCATGAAGAGGTTGATGAATGTAGAAGAGGCGAAGGAAGTATGTTTGGATCGAAGCAATTGGCATTCCATAGTCTCTGCCTACCCTACTGGGAGACAGGCGTAATCCTACTAATATTATAAATGTGAAAGTTTGTGAGTATGGATAGATGGATGTTTATTACTCTTTCACACAATAACTACTGAACGGATCTGGATGAAATCGCATACAGATAGACTATAGTCTGGAATAGCACATAGGCTACTTTTTATTACTAATATTATATTATGTGAAATTTTGTGAGTATGGATAGATGGATGGATGTTTGTTACCCTTTCACGCAATAACTACTGAATGGTCTGGATGAAATTTCTTTTTATCGCAATAACCGACATCTTCGCGGTCGGAGCCGCGGGCAACAGCTAGTATATAATATGTATGTATGTATATGTATGTATGTACTTTTGAACTCCTTTTATTAAATTCGCCATCAGTTGGAATAATTACGCACCTGCGCAGCTGTGGAGGGGCCGTGGTCTCGTCCTCATTCTTATCTAAATGTGGCTCCTGTGTGGGCATCCTCCAATCATTGTGTCTTTGTGGACTTTTATCGTCAGCCTGACTGTCGCTGGCGCTTGGGTTCCCCACACCCATGTTCATACCGAGTCTGTTGGCGATAGTACTCTGTAACGTATCTCTTGACACGCAGGCGCATTGTGTATGATTGTAGAATTGCATTTTAACGACGCTCATCGAACCGTTCGCTTTGTGTAGCTGGAAATTGATAAGATAAATATTTATAGGTTATATATTTGGTGTTTTTGTGATAAAGAAGAAATAATCTTTAGAATGCAGCTTTACTAAGAAGATACACACCACACACACACACACACACACATTATGCAAACTCTTGATCTCCATGAGACAGGCCAGGCTCCTAGTGTGGAGGTCACAAGTAAACATTTTCTTTCTTATGGCATTGATCTTATTATTATGTTACAATTTAACTTAAAAGCGGTAGGACACTATACTAGTAAGCGAGCCCGACTGGGAAGGACCTCCACCTTACAGCAGACCACAGCCAAATAACTATACACAGCAGTGTAGTTGTGTTCCTGTGTGTGAGTACAGGTCTCCAGCGCTCATTTAGAGATGCGTTTTAAAATAAATGTATTCCTATGCCACAGAAACTCCCATCTTAAAACCTTGGTATATAAAATGAGTAGGTAACACGCAAGTGGTATTGCAAGCGTCCATAGGCTACGGTAACTGCTTAACATCAGGCCGTTTGCTTGTTTGCCACCCAAGTAGTATAAAAAAAAATCGTAGTTGTAAGGAAATGTAACAGGTCATCTTTATCTCAATAAAGGATTATAATAATAATTTATAGTAATAAAATAAAAGTGAAAGAAGAGAGGTAGGGTACCATCCAAGCGAATAAGGAAGACCCTTCTGAGGAAGACCCTTCTTTAGATACAGATACAAATAGGTACCACAATCAATAATTTCACACAGTGATGTGAGTTGTGTTCCTATATGGAAACGCTTTCTTATCCCAAGGAAAAGTCCTCCAGCACGAGACCCTGGAGTTACAAAATTTCAGTTATTCGTCATCTCACCCGACCAAATCTCGCCCGATCGAGGGAGATGGCACAAAATAATTTAATTTATTTTTCTTGTCGTCAACTCGCACGACACTTGAAATCATTGCTGATTTGGTACAGTCAACTATTCTGCACTGCAACTATTCTGTGTGAAATATATTTTTTATTTGACTGTACTTTACACCGGCGTGCGAGTTGACGAATATAAGAATAGGTAAATTCAAAAATGTGCTGCGTCCCCCGATCGGGCGAGTTTATTGAGGGGGAGTTGATGAATAACTCCAAAATTTTGGGTCGGCTATATGCGAGTGCTGCCCCAGATATTAAAGCATCTAAAGGCTTTATTACGAAAGCTTCGATTGACGCCTTGCGCATTCAATACAACAATGCATTTAGGGCATAGTTGGGGCTGCCACGTTATTGCAGTGCGTCAGAGATGTTCGCAGTAGCAAAAGTCGACAGTTTTGATGCTATAATGCGTAAAAAGGCAGCATCACTGCTCACCAGAATGCGCGGCCGCCCTAACAGTATCATGAGAACGGTAGCCGACAGCGGGAATTGTCTTCTTATCGGCCATCTAACTAAATTGTTAAGACCTGTCGCAAAATACATCTATTACTAACATAGTTTTTCTAAGCCTTTACTATTGGATCATGTTGTCTTAAATTTTTTTTTTGTTTTGTTTATTTTACTCCTTTTTTTGGATGGGGTTTTACCTAGAGACGTTGCAGCCAAGCGTAAAGGTTTTAATTACGTATGCTGATGTTGTAGATGATGACATAAACTTACGGGTGATACGTCAAGTGGCTTTTTGTAATAAGTGTAATGAGTGTGTAGGCATGTGTAGAATGTCAAGGCTTTTCATTAGGGTTTTTAGTATTATTCCTGTAGATGATAAAACTATAGAGACAATGTGTACTGTTTGTGCTCTCTATTGAGTTTTTGATTGAGCTTGTCTATATTATTAGCTTATCATCAGGTATAGTATGTTGAATACGTTTAAAAAAACATGAGACCTAAAGCGTACTTACGTAAAAGGGGAACAAGACGTTCTTTCCTGCGACCGGAGCACACACATCTCCTTCGTTGATGCAGCAGCCAGAGTCTGGCGCACAGCGGTGTAGCTGCACACATGGCGGTGTGTACCTGAAACATACATAAACAAAGATATTTAATTATTTAAACTTTATTATACACAAATAATATGACGTATAAAGGCGGACTTAATGCCTGAGGCATTCTCTACCAGTCAACCCAAGGTGGTGCAGAGATAAGTCAAAGTACCTACTTTATGTTAACTGTTATACATTTATTAATATGCACCTGCATATTAATACATAAAAATGCATATAAACAAAATAATATAGGTATACTAGTATAGTATAATCATCATAAATAATCTATATATTAAATATATATTAATATGTGTGTGTGTGTGTAATATGTGTGTCACTACTAATATTTATCATCTCGACAATAATTTATATGAATTTATATTTCTATATAGATGATATTAGTAGATAGTGAGCTTTATAACGTCATCATCATCATCATCATCTCAGCCTGATAATGTCCACTGCTGAACGTAGGCCTCCCTCATATGTCTCCACAATGGCCGATCTTGAGCTGCCTGCATCCAGTGCTTTCCTGCAGCTCTGATGATGTCATCTGTCCACCTAGTGGAAGGTCGTCCCACACTGCGTTTTCCTGTACGTGGTCGCCACTCGAGAACCTTTCTTCCCCATCGGTTGTCGGCTTTATAACGTATCTCAGCTTTATTTTAATTTTTTCACCAATTTGTCGTTAATAATTTCATTTTTAAGGACAACTCAGACAGTGCATGTGGGGCAGAGTGCATGGAAATATCTCTAGCGGCTGAGGTAACCATGTGTCGACACATAAAACACCAGCCTATCCGAATTCTCTCGGGCCGTAAAATACGCACCTCAACGTGGAGTTGCGGAAAACGATACCAAAGTCTATAGGTATAGGTCTATTAGGGCTTACATCCTATGGTAAGCCCACATTTATGAATCACATAGGGCTTTTTTCCCGTGAGGGGATCGAACCTACAATATAATGAGCTAATTAAACCACTTAATTAATTAAGCCAGTAAACGAAACGTGCAGTCAAAGTTCAATTGTAGAGGGAGATAATATATGTTTTGTAGAAAACCACTATAGTCTATTCCACATAGCATGGGTACTGTGACGTTTGACATTTTACTATTTCACATAGCATGGGTACTGTGACGTTTGACATTTTACTATTTCACATAGCATGGGTACTGTGACGTTTGACATTTTACTATGAAGATAAGAGAAAGTGATTGAATCAATCTCTAACCAATAGACTTATTGAATGACCAAGAGCCCAGAGTATTCAATCGATAGGTGTTAATGTAATCGTCTTTAATTTTCATTGATATTTACCTTCAAATGTCAAACGTTACAGTACCCATGCTATGTGAAATGGACTAAATAAGTGCTTCCGTACTTTGCATTATGCTGAACTGTTGACCATATTGGGGCACAAGTAAACTTGTGTTACTAGGTCATCCAGAGGTTGAAATTCAATCATAACTGCTTTTTGCAGTTCTTTTATGTTAGAACTTTAACTGTGCCAAATCTTTACAGTTTTTTAATATCTACCTATAACGTTTTTAACCGACTTCAAAAAAGGAGGAGGTTCTATTTTCGATTTTATAATGTTTGTTAACCGATCACCGATTGGGTACACAAATGGGGCAGATCCCCATTTGTGGCCCGATTCTCAAAATCATTTTTTTATTTGAAAGAGAAATACTCTAGAGGTGGTCTTATTGGCATCAAGTCAGGATCCGATGATGGAATCCCAGGGAAATCAAGAGCAACCCTCAAATGTTGTAGGTATTAACAATGTTACTGCCTCGGTGGTCCAGTGGTCGCAGTATGCGCCTGCTGTGCACGAGGTTGTGGTTTCGATTCCCACACAGGACAAAACTTTGTGTGACCCACAAAGAATTGTTCCGAGTCTGGGTGTAATTTGTGTCCGTTAATTGTATGTTTGTAAAGTCCCCCGCGACACAGAGCTTGTTCTCTAGTGCGGGAGTTGTCTTTTTAAAAACACAAACCACAAATATGTTTATTTTATCAAAAATATGATTTTATTTTTAAAGACTTTCTTTCTACTATATTAGTAATAGTGTTAACTCACACAGTGTCAGCAGCGGGAGCAAGCTGCCGGACGGTGAGCCAGCGCGCTTGAGGCACCAGGCACGTGCCTGTGCGGACCAGCGCGCTCGTGCTCACCAACACGGCCGTACGAAGCTGCCGACGTTCCATCACAGACATGTTTGCTAAAAAACACAATAAATAATTTTCATATCATAATAATAATCCATAGACACCTTACTACTTTTGTTAGTTAATATTACTTTTTTTTTTATACTACCAAGTAGGCAAACAAAGCATACGGCCCGCCTAATGGTAAGCAGTTACCGTAGCCTATGGACGCTTGCAACACCAGGGGTATCACTCGCGCGTTGCCGACCCTTTAGAAACCTTATAACTCCTTTCTTGAAGAACCCCATGCTATAGTCTCTCGGGAAAACCTCGGCAGGAAGCTCATTCCACTACTTAATCGTACGTGGGAGGAAATTCACAGTGTGGCACGATAAAGGTTCTAAAATGTGTGGATGAACTCCCTGTCGGTGGCGGGAGGTGCGTTGATAAAATGTGGCCGTGGGCATCATATCAAACAAGTCCTCGGAACACAGCCCGTTGTACAGGCGGTAGAACACACACAAGGAGGCAAAGTCTCTCCTTAAACTAAGTGTAAGTAACTATGTTAGCGTTTACTAAGAACGGTGGTGGCCGAGTGGGAAAGTACGAGAGACCTGCACGCAAGAGATGCGAGTTCGACCCCGGTTGGCAGTACCAATGTAAATTTCACTTGGTGGAGTTTATATGTACTGATCAAATGATTCACCATCTGCTAACGGTAAAGGAAAACATTGTGTGGAAAGTCACATGTCTTAGAAGAAATTCTAAAGACGTGTGATTTACCAACCTGCATTAGACCAGCATGTATGAATTAAGGCCTACTCTCTCTCTCACTCTCTCTCTTGTTAGAGGAGACCCGTGCCTAGCAGTGAAAGGCACTGGCGCTCATAGCTAGGTGCACTCAATGTTCAGTAAACGATCAGTGGGTTAAGCTACCAAGGGTGCGGTAACCCTATAGATGGGTGACCGTATAGTGGTATTTTATCTGAGCGTCTCCGTGCTTCGGCAGGCACGTTAACAGTCGGTCCCGATTGTTATCAGTTGTTAGATCACGACAGAGGCCTAAATATGGGCGATCTAAATAACTCTGTCACCAGAGCCTCTAGACAAGTGGCATAAGCGATAGTCGAATCGAAAAGTCAAAAAAGAAAATGTATGGGATTTGACGTAAGTTTACGACATTAAATCGTAGACTCACGTCAAATTCCATACATTTTATTTTTTGACTTTTCGATTCGACTATCGCTTATGCCACTTGTCTAGAGGCTCAGGTTGGCCACTAACCTAACGATAAGAAGAAGCAGTGGGACATAATTATATGGGTTGCTAACTTACGATTATCGATAATCCTCGGCCTGGCATTAGTAGCAGCAATAGACGCAGCAGCAGATACCACTGTCTTGATTGGTTCTAACTTGGTAATCGCTGACGGAGTGATCTCCACACCTTCGATCCTGGGGATCGAAGATTTTAAGGAAGAAGAGTCAACTATATCATCATTGTCCCAGTCATCGTTTCCATCCATAAGGTAATCTCCTTCGACTGATTCAGGGTCCTGAAATTATAAGAAGATGGTGTTATGAGTTAATATAGCGTTTCTGTTAATCAGCTGCACTGCCCGGAGGTCGCTGCATACAGGAAGAAACACCTGGGCAGCCCAGGATCGGTACGAGAAGCGATCGTCAACGTCAGGCGGCTGCTGGACTTTTTGGACAAGCTGGGGTGGATAGAGTGACCTCCCTGCCAACCACGCAAAATATGCGCATCTGCGTGGAATTGCGGACAATAGCCCGCCATACCATACCATAATCAACTTAAAACAAGATATACGTAACCACGGCCAACATAATCTTGTGATTTATATTTTAACCGACTTCATAAAAGGAGGAGGTTCTATGTTCGACTGTATGTATTTGTTTTACGTATTTTCACATATATCTCCTCCGTTTTTTATTTGAAAAAGTATGCTCTAGAGATGGTCCCATTGGCACCAAGTCGGAATCCCAGGGAAATCGAGAGCAACCTTAAATGTTATAGGTATTAACAATGTATTTTTTACATATATTTTTTACTTACATTTTATTGAACGTAACATCGTACTCGTAGTACATATCTACTAGTTGTATATTTTTTTTTTCTTTTTAAAGACAACTCCCGCACTAGAGAACAAGCTCTGTGTCGCGGGGGACTTTACAAACATACAATTAACGGACACAAATTACACCCAGGCTCAGAACAACTCTTTGTGGGTCACACTAATTTTTGTCCTTGTGTGGGAATCGAACCCACAACTTCGTGCACAGCAGGCGCATACTGCGGCCACTAGACCACCAAGGCAGTTAAGTAATAACGGCCAGCCTGACAGTACTTAACTTACATATATACAATTAGTAGATACTATAAAAGGCACCTTCAATAAAGTCATAAATAGTTAAGTCAATTTGTGAGCAGGCAGTTTCTCACAACGTGACCCACTTCTTACTTGTTCACATATATTTTATTATCTTGTTCACTATTTACGGTCTCGCTATATTCATGAAGTATCTATAACTTAGCTAACGAGATGTCTCTTTGAGTTAATAAGGCATCATAACAACATAAGGTTTTAAAGTTTCAAGACGATGGAAAGTCTTTTTTTTTATAACTCCCGCATCCACCCTGCGTCGCAGAGTCTTAACAAATATACAATTCACAAAATCAAGTTACATCTAGACTCGGAATAAACATTTATGAATCACACAAAGTTTTTGTCCCATGTGGGACAATCCCACTCACAGGCACACCGCTATGACTCCTGTGAGCCAGGATTAACAGCGGAGGAACCAACTGATACACCGAGTTTTGACACTCGTGCGTCCCATGGACAACTAAACCTACTGTATTGGACCCCGCAACGAATTTAATCAGAAGTAAATAGGAGGAGTTAGAAAGAAAAGTTTCCACTTCCCTCCATAGCAAAGCGGGAGAAAAAATAAATCTGTATAGTATTGTACCACCCAAGTAGTTTAAAAAAGAAGGTAGGTACTAATCAAATCATACTCACTTCCAGTAACAAGAGGAAGTATTCCATATTGGTCACCCGTTTAAATGGCACCTAAGTGAATGGCACCTAAGGTATTCCACATTGGGCACCTACCGATATTTTTATATCGATATGTTCCACTAATGGCACCTGCGCAAAATACTTAGTATATTACATAGTATATAAAACAAACTCGTTCCCGCTGTCAGTCTGTCCTTATGTATGCTTAGATTTTCAAAACTACGCAACGAATTTTGATGTGGTTTTTTTAAATGGATATAGTGATTCAAGAGGAAGGTTTATATGTATAATACATGCATATTATAGTAGAGAAATTCATAATAAACCGAAGCAAAGCGAAGGACGGTCGCTAGTTTATACCTAAGTAAAAGCAATTCACGCAAATGAAATCGTGAGTTGACTAGTACCTATAAATATACCATAAATACCTTTAATGTTAGATATACACTACTAAATTACAAACAAGTTCGCTTAAGTACAAATCCGTGTTATCGACTCAGTGTACAGGAATGCAACGCTCGGCTTCGAACCCGTTACCAAAAATAGCAATATTATTAATAGCCGCATCTGGTTCTTTTCAACACGGGGTAATGATTTAATCGATTGACTTCAAAGGTAAAGTATTTGAGCTTTGATCTGAGTTAACATTGTTATTTTATTACTTTATTTTATTATGCTTCGTCTAAGAATTATAATTGCATACTTAAAACTTAGGAGAGTATCTTTAAGTTAAAAAATAGTTTTCCGTGTGGTGACGGATTAAGAATACATATGTCACCATCCCCTTCAATCCCGAGGGTGTCGTAAGAGTCGACTAAGGGAGTACGTCTAGCAGACAATATCTACCGCAAGAGAGGGAAAACTTGAAAAAATCCCTATACCAACCCGTCTGGCCAGCGCGGTATAGTAGGCTAATATCCCTCCAAATGTTTGGAGGAGACGCGTGCCCAGCAGTGGGACGTTTATGGGTTGAGATGATGATGATGTTTTCCTCATCTCAGCCAAAAGACGTCCACTGATTGCCACCACTCCTCCTTTTTTTTAGAGGGGAAATGCTTTACGCATACCGCCCCGCCCGGGGAAGCGAAGCAGATATGTCGGACTCTCCGGCCTAAAGGTGGTAGGCAGCCGGCATACCGACTAAAACCCCCCTGTGCACCTACACCCGCCTCCACGGGTGGACCACCCGAACCTGATATGACGTCAGAGTTCCACCCATTCTCGATCCTGAGTCGACGTTGTCCATCTGTTGCCCGCAACCTTTACCAGGTTTTATGTATATAGTGTTAAAAAAGTTGACGTTTGTTAGTTTTGGCCTTCTGGAAGATTCCATCTCCAGGTGGAATAAGCACCTTACGAGATACAAGTTTGTAAGGTGGAAGATTGACTGAATATAAAAAAAACATATGTATAGTTAGACATTTAAGAGAAGTACAGCACCATACTAGCGAGCAAGCCCGACTGGCCCTAAGGATTCCTTACAGAAGACTACAGCCAAATAACTACACGCATCGGTGTACTTGTGTTCCTGTGTGTGTGTGTGTGTGTGATCTCCAGCGTTAATTCGGATGCGATTTCCTATCCCAGGAATATTCCATTTTAAAGCCCTGGCCCCTGGTGTAAAAAAAGGGTTGGCAACACGCAAGTGATACCTTTGGTATTGCAACCATATCTTAAATACACTTTCAGTAAAATATGATCATAAAGATGCTAATAGTGACATCTATGTCATTATATAGTAACTATATTGTCGTCTTCACATTTATATTTGCTTATTAAATGTGTCTCATCAAAAAATATGTTTTGTTGCTAGTGTGTGATGTCACTATAGTCAGATAGATGTCGCCACAGTAGCGTAGAGCATAGTTAAGTACTTACTAAAATTATAGTATCTCTCGACCTAAAACTCCTCCACCAGGTAGGAACAAAAAATCTCCTGCACTGAGTTTATCAGGACATCATTTACTTATAGACACTACCATGCCTTGAGCATCCACCTATATAATAAAGTAAACAAAGTTTTAAAGATTTTCTACTTACATGAAAAGGACAAAATGTAAAATGAAAACTACACGACTACACACTCACACCCACATACACACACTCGCACACACACACACACACACACACACACACACACACACACACACACACACACACACACACACACACACACACACTCGCACACACACATACACACGCACACACACACACACACATATATCTTGTAAAATAGGCTACCCTGTACTAAATAAATAGGGGGGAATTACTGAGTCTGAGATACAATGTGAACACATCAGCCTGAACTATACATTGTCAATACTTTTACAGTCCTCAGCAGCAGATCTGATCCCAAGGCACATGCCGTAGGGCTAGCAGGCACAGCTAAAATTAAACTCACTCACACACATACACACACACACACACACACACACACACACACACTCGCACACACACATACACACGCACACACACACACACACATATATCTTGTAAAATAGGCTACCCTGTACTAAATAAATAGGGGGGAATCACTGAGACTGAGATACAATGTGAACACATCAGCCTGAACTATACTATTACAGTCACAGTACACACACACACACACACACACACACACACACACACACACACGACAGACACAAACACACACGACAGACACACATACACACACACACACACACACACTACACTACTACAACTAATAATGTATGCAAATGTAGTACTTACCAACACAGTGTATAACAGTAACTTTTTAATAATCTGTGGTATAACTCAGTGTCTGATTTTTTGCTTAGTGTTTGATATTTACCTATTACTTCTACTTCGTTTTGTAATTATCTTTTAAGCATATCGATGAAAGAAACTGGTTTCCACGACACAGGGAATCCTAGTGTGGAAACCAGTGCTTACCTAAACCCTGTTATATTTTCTCTGAGTAAATAAAGATTATTATTATTACTTAATTTAATTAAGTTATGTATTCAATGTATTAGGCTTATGAAAAATAATATTATTGTTATAGTAACTTAATAATTTTACTAGCTGTTGCCCGTGGCTACTTCCACGTGGACATCGGTTATCGCGATAAATTTGCTATTCCAGACTATAATCTATATCTATGCCAAATTTCATTCAGATCGGTTCAGTAGCTTTGACGTGAAAGAATAAAAACGTCCATACATACATCCATCCATTTTCACAAACTTTCACATTTATAATTTTAGTAGGATAAGTACCCATCTAGGTATGATCTCTAAAATCCTACATAAAGTACTTTTCACATAGCAAGGGTACTTGTGACGTTTGACATAAATTGACGATGAAGATGAACTCTTTAACGAAAAAAGGGTTTATTCCCGTTGAATCACACCCAGATATGTAACAGTGTGACTCATTCGGAAATAAATTCCCATTGAGTAACACTGTGATATACTGCAACTTTTTTTTCCCAATAAGTCACACCAAATAATGCCATTGTGTAGTAGTCTGACTGAACAAGAAAAAATATCACTTCTGAGTTACACTGTGACACAGCGACGCTTTTCTTTCTTGATAACTAAAGGAAGGGTTAAAATTATTGTTTAAAAAAATGTAAAACAAAATACCGAAATAAGACAGTCGCGTCGTTTTTGGACTCTTTTAAGAATATATAATACGTAACAAAAATACATCGTGAAAGCTTGTATTTAAAAATATATTTAAAAAATACTCTTTTAAGAATATTTAATACGTAACAAAAATACACTGTAAAAGCTGGTATTTAAAAAAAAAAAATATTCACTCAGATAAGAACAAACGTATTTACGCAAATATAATTATAAACAATAAACTATATATAAATATTATAAATAAGTACTTATTGTACCTTATTGCAAATGTTAAACAAACAAACATATCGTCCCTTTACTATAGTTATTAGACGATAATTGATTCCGCAATAAATCAATAATAAATAATAATACGAGTAATATATCTTTATGGGTTATCATCACAATGGTATAAAATGGAAAGTCTTGATGCGATTCCGCCTATCTGTTCCTCAGCTGCTACGAATATCATCTCAACCCACAGACGTCCCACTGCTGGGCACCGGTCTCCTCCATACGCTTAGAGGAATATTAGCCTACTATACCACGCTGGCCAGATTGGTTGGTATAGGGTTTTGTTTCAAGTTTTCCCTCTCTTGCAGTGGTTATTGTCGGCCTGGCTTACTCTCTTAGTCGACTCTTACGACACCCTCAGGATGGAACAGGCTGGTGACATGTGTATTCTTAATCCGTCACCACACGGACACTACGAATAGTAGGCAGATAAATATGATATCTAACTAGCTGACACAGCGGCCTTCGTACCGCCATTTTTTTTTCTTGAATATTTTCTTTTCATTTTCCTCTATATAAACCTGACAATGACAAACACAAAAAAAAGAATTGTCTAATTTGGTGCAGTCGATCAGAAGTTATGTCGTACATACATTTGGAGGGTTACATTTTTATTTATATACATTACTAGCTGTTGCCCGCGGCTCCGCCCGCGTGGATATCGGTTATCGCGTTATAAAGTAGCCTATGTGTTATTCCAGACCATAATCTATATTTGTGCCAAATTTCATCAAGATCCGTTCAGTAGTTTTTACGTGAAAGAGTAACATACATCCATCCGTCCCTCCATCCATTCTCACAAACTTTCACATTTATAATATTAGTAAGGATTTATTTATACTGCAATAGGACAAAGTGACAGACACGAAGGGTTCCGTACTACTACTACTAGCGAGCAAGCCCGACTGGGGAAGAATCTTCACTTTACAGAAGACCACAGTAGTGTAGTTGTATTCCTATGTGTGAGTACAGGTCTCCAGAGCTCACTTAGGGATGCGCTTTAAAAGAAACATTTTCCTATCCCACAGATACTCCATTTTAAAGCCCTAGTGTAAAAAAAGCGGTCGGCAACACGCAAGTGCTCAACTGCCCCTCTAGACAAAGCGATAGTCGACTCGAAAAGTCAAAAAAGCAAATGTATGGGATTTGACGTAAGTTTGCGAAATTATATCGTAGACCTACGTCAAATTCCATACATTTGTTTTTTTTGACTTTTCGATTCGACTTCCGTTTATGCCACTTGTCTAGAGGCTCTGATAACTGCTTAACATCAGGCAGGCCGTATGCTTGTTAACCACCCATGTAGTATAAAAAAATCTCAGAAAAACACTGTCCCTGAGAGATCGTCTGATATTATAAGTAAGTAATAGAAATCCCCGTGTTTACACGACACGATGCGTCAACACACATTGTTGTGATAACTTGTTGACTCCCTGTCGGTGAATGGATGCTCAATCTCCGAACGATTGACCTCAAAGCAGCTTGATTAATTTATTCATACTAACATTATATTAACTTGTACTGTTACATAGAATCGTGACTCATAGAATACAGACAGCTCATACACACATCTTTTATCACGAAGGAGTAGGCAGACATCTATGACACTCTAGTTTTACCAGCAAATGGTGGTCCAGGATCACCAGGTCTCTTGGTAAAATGGTCTCCTATGATTAGTACATAACAATTCCAAAAAGTGTAATTCACGTTGATACCGGCCACCCGGAATCGAACTCGCACGTTGTCTCGCGTGCAATGCGGTTACTTTCTCACTCCACCACTACCTCTAATTCCCTGTGTGGTTTCAGTTCTGTGGGTTTTTTTTATTCACACTATTATTAATTTATATTTATTGAAATTTTTAACACTATTCTTAATTTAAATTTATTAAAATTTATTTTCTAATTTTTAGTTCGGTTTTCTATAAAAAGCGTGTTGTTTCGTTTTTTTTTAACAATTGTTTATTTTCTACTTTTTATCAAATTAGTGTATTGTCATCGGTCCTCGATAAATCTACAAAGTTTGAACGAAATCTGACCATTTAAAGTGGATCAAAATCGCGCCCAAAGAAGTCGGTTACAAACGTACAAAAATAAAGAGCGTGTAAAAACAGCTACCCACCAATGTCGGAAACAAAGTAAGTAGAGCTGCTAAGGACCAGCATTCGCCATATATTTATTGTTAATGGATAATCCCTTCATACAACAACAGACACTTAACAAAGTTTAATTAATCCAGTTTACTTACATCATAAATCTAACACAGTTTCGCAACGCGGTGCGGCCGTGTACGATAACCTGCGCATACGCAATGACGTCATCGTTTTAAAAGTTAAAACTACGGTACAGATTACCGAGAAATTGTTATAAGCGCTATTTTCCTCATGATAACACCTTGTGTCACTTATGATTCTTGATTAAATTAATTCTACTAACATTATAAATGTGAAAGTTCGTGAGCAAAGATGTATGAATGTTTGTTACTCTTTCACGTAAAAACTACTGAACGAATCTGGATAAAATTTGGCATAGAGATAGATTATAGTCTGGCATAGGTTGTTTTTTATCGCGATAACCGATATCCATGCGGGTGGAGCAGCCGTCAACCCCTTTAACTAATTATATATTGATGAGATGCAGAGTATGTGCCGTGACCTGCAAAAGGCTGATGATGACGATGCCCTTACACCTATGGCACTTATGATTTATCATAAGAGCCATAAGATGGTAGCTGAATGGGAAAGTAGCTAAGATTTTTTTTAAGGATTACTGAGACACCAATTCGCATTAGACTAGCGTACATTAAGGAGTTATATATATAGAATACATTAACATAGATTAAGGCCTAAGTCCTATCAGCTCTCTTAAAAGAGAAGATGAGACAATACTCGCCGCAACTGATAAACTGCTCCTCTAGATAAGTGGCATGTCGTAATCTTACGCCAAATCACATTTGCTTTTTTGATTTTTCGATTCGACTACAGTTTATGCCACTTGTATAAAGGGACTTTTCTGTTATGGTCTTTGGGGATTCTCCAAGGTATGAACATAGCTAGGAGTTATCAAAATACTATTTACTATTTCAATCTTTTTTGTTATACCTTATTCGTTTAGCTAACAATGACGTCTAAATTCTGTTTTCGTAGCTATTTATAAAACGAGAAAAGAGTTTAATGTTTGTAGCTGATTACGAAAGGGTTAAAATTTGAGTCGGTAGAGTGAGAAAGAGGGACAGAGCTATATAGCTCTGTCTCTCTTTCTCGCTCCAACGACTTTTATTTTAAAACGTCATGAAAACTCCCAGTACCGGTATATAAATGGATGACTATCACAGGGTACAAAAAAAACCCTACCTAACATTCACCACGAAGTTTCGGGCAACATACTAGCGAGCAAGCCCAACTGGGGGAGGACCTCCACCTTTCAGAAGACCACAGCCAAATAACTACACCAGCTCCAGCGCTCATTTAGGGATGCGTTTTGAAATAAACGTATTCCTATACCAGTGTTACTTCCATCATAAAGCCCTGGTGTAAAAATATGGGTTCGCAACGCACAAGTGATACCTCTGGTATTGCAAGCGTCCATAGGCTACGGTTACTTCTTAACATCAAGCGGGCCGTATGTTTGCTTGCCACCCAAGTAGTATAAAAAAAAACATAGATGTAGCCCGAAGTTCCGATGTATTTTTACTTGCAATAGCTCACTGCACGTGGTGGGTCACTGTAAGTGCAGTGTGCAGTTAAAACCAAATCAATGAATGTTTCCCGATTTATTGTGTACTAGAGTACACAATAAATAAGTTAAAGGATGTGAGGTCAGCTCACCCGACACTCATAAGACATTATCGAGACCAGTAGCACAGATTACTAAATAGTTACTACGTAACAGATACTTCACTCAGAAGAAAATTACCAATACCTTCTGCTATAATAGCCTACTCTGTCGCGTCAGCAACCGCTGCATGCTAAAATGTGCCTTAATGCTCAAGCGTACAGTTGTGATTGCTTCGCACTGCGCGATCCCACAGCAATCGCGGGGCTGCCTCTTTGATAAAATTAAATTAACATAAATAACTATTTGTGCCTATTTTATTGAGAACTGTGAATATGTTCTGACTATAGGTGGTAGTTTAAAATTGTTGACTGTGCAATTCATCTAAAACATAATTATACTTATAGGTCAGTATGTAGGTAAAATTAAAAAATCTTTAAAAGTTACGAGTTTTATTTTTATATAAATTTCTTATCCTTTCTAAATTCTCGGTTATTAATTTTTAGTGTAGAAAAAATTAATAGAACGATTAGAATTGAACAACGTGCGTGCGCTTCGCTTGCGAAAACCGCATTGAATTTGGTCCGTCGCCGGTACAACGAGCCGTAGGTAATTATAGCGCGCAAGTACATGGAGTGACGGAGGCCTGCCAGTAGGTACATATTGATTGTTACATATTGTACAAGGGCTGAGTTTCTTCAAAATTTAAAGCTACATTTCTAACTATAGTGTATTTCACATAGCATTGGTATTGTGACATTTGAAGATAAAGATGAATGAAAATGCTTAAATTAATCTCTAACCAATTGGCTAATTAAATGATGAAGAGCCAAGAGTATTCAATCGATAGGTTTTAATTTTGACTGCCTTGGTGGTCCAGTGGCCGTGTGAGTGCTGTGCACGAGGTTGTGGGTTCGATTGCCACAGAGGACAAAACTTTGTGTCAAAGTCAAACTCATTTATTCATTTAGATCAAATACATGATACTTATGAACGTCATAAAAACAAATGCCAGCATACTTTTTTTTCCTACGGTGTACTGTGTGACCCACAAAGAATTGTTCTGAGTCTTGTTTTGAATTTGTGTCCGTTAATTTGTATGTTTGTAAAGTCCTCTGCGACACAGCTTGTTCTGTAGTCTAAAAATATTAATCGTCTATCATTTTCATTGGTATTTATCTCCAAATATCTAATGTCACAGTACCCATGCTATGTGAAATATACTATACTTATATATTTTTTTGGTATTCAGGCCACCCTAGAGCAGATCACCACCTTAAGTTAGCTTGCGACAGTTTTTTAACTATTTAACTTTTTCTGTTAAATAGTGCATTTCTTTGATTTTTCGATTCGACTATCTTTTATGCCACTTGTCTAGAGGGTCTGGGGCAGGTCATTCTACCGTGTTTAAGTGTGGCCACACGCGGGCCACATGCTACAACCACAAAATGCCGCATCCGACCCATTTCTTGTAGTTTTCATACATTTTATAAAGACTCGCCGCACACGGTTGACGCCGGTCGCCACTCGCTACAAATAAAATGTATGAAAACAGCTAGTTGATGGCGTTTGTGGCCCGTCTGCGGCCACCCTAAGGCTTAATTACGCTGCATTTCTGTTCACTGTCTTTTTTTTTGTTTTTTCTTTATTTGTACAGGGTTTACTTCCATTTGGATACTTTTTTTTTATTTATTTATTCAGAAAGCAAACGGTCATACAAAACATCGAAACATTTGGTAAGGTACAGCACTATTGTAGTTGCATATTTTTATACAAGAACTAGCTGTTGCCCGCGGCTCCGCCCGCGTGGTTGTCGGTTATCGCTGCAAAAAGCCTATGTGTTATTCCAGACTATAATCTATCTCTGTGCCAAATTACATCCAGATCCGTTCAGTAGTTTTTACGTGAAAGAGTAACAAACATCCATCCATCCATTCTTACAAACTTTCACATTTATAATTATTAGTAAGGATTAACAATATATATAGTATATACTGTATACATAGTTTTGTTGTTTAGGCTACTTTTAATTTTAATAACTATTCTTGTAAATATCTTATGAATACAATAGAAATATATAGGTACACACATAAATACATACACACACATATATATTATATACACTCATAAACAAATAAAGTGCATTCAAACACAAAAATTGCACGTGAGTATATATGAAATATAAATAAGTATTATAAAAAAAATGACAAATACGTCACCTAGTTCACTGCCTTTATTCATTGACAAAGTCTCACGATGAACATACCCCAAGGATCGTTCATCGACAAGTAATTTGACCTTATATCCTGAGTCGATATCAGTTTATGTCATTTTGCAGACCACAAGATAGTGTGGTGTTGGTAGTCACTATAATGATGAGCCGCCTTGCACCAGTCGTAAGGTCATACGGGCATGTCCTTTTGTACCTCAATCTATACTAATATTATAAAGCTGAAGAGTTTGTTTGTTTGTTTAAACGCGCTAATCTCAGAAAGTACTGGTTCGATTAGAAAAAATCTTTTTTTGTTCAATAGTGCCAAGTTGCCATTTTTTTTACACCAGGATACGAGTATACCTGGAATAGGAATATGTTTATTTCAAAACGCATCCCTAAATGAGCGCTGGAGACCTGTATTCATACACAGTAACAAAACTACCCCGCTATGTGTAGTTATTTGGCTGTGGTCTTCTGTAAAGTGGAGGTCCGTCCCCAGTCGGACTTGCTCGCTAGTATGGTGCCCCACCTCTCTTAATTTATTTGTGTCTCTTAATTATTTTTGCGTCTTTACTCCAAGACGTAAAAAAAGAAAACGCTTCCTTAAAAACAGATGAAGTGCGAGTGCGATTAACGGACACAAATAACACCCAGACTCAGAACAATTCTTCGTGGGTCACACAAAGTTTTGTCCTGTGTGGGAATCGAACCCAAAACCTCGTGCACAGCAGGCGCATACTGCGGCCACTGGACCACCGAGTCTGTCATTTGGCTGTGGTTTTCTGTAAGGTCCTTCCCCAGTCGGGCTTACTCGCTTATATGGTGCCGTACCTATCTTATTTCTTTTAAATTAGGTACTTCTAAGTAGCAGTTTACTTATATGTAATATAAATAAGCCGACTCTACATAATATGTCACGGATGGTATCACAATTCTTAGAATCTGTCATCTTAAATTAGACTGGAGCAATGTAGATAGAATTATAAAGACTGGTTTGTATAATTATGTTTATAATTACGATACATATAGAAGCGAGTACTTACTTAGTAAGTAATAGCAAGCCTGGAGAAGTACCTCCACCTTACAGAAGAATACAGCTAAATAACTACACACAGCAGTGTAGTTGTGGGCTTACTATATTTACAGATCGGTAGGTTGACGTTTTTATAAGAAACTAGCTTCCAACCGCGGCTTCGCCTGCTTGTACAATCCCTCGGGAACAGAGATTTTCTCCTGGATAAAAAGTAGCTTATGTGTTTTTCTAGAATAAAATCAGTTAGTAATTGCGTGAAAGAGTAACAAACATACATCCATACATTCTTACAAACTTTAGCGGCATATCGCGAAGGATTTTTTTTTAAGACATCTCCCGCACTAGAGAACAAACTCTGTGTCGCGGGGGACTTTACAAACATACAACAAATTACACCCAGACTCAGAAAAACTCTTTGCGGGTCACACAAAGTTTTGTCCCTGTGTGGGAATCGAACCCACAACCTCGTGCACAGCAGGCGCATACTGCACCCACTGGACCACCGAGGCAGTCACCGAGCAGGATGGACATTTATTAAGTTTTTATAGGGATCCCATTTTTATTTTTAAATAAAATATAGCCTATATTACTCACTGATAATGTAGCTTTCTATAGGTAAAAGTTTTATTTAAATCGGTCTAGTAGTTTTTCAGTTAACGTTAAGTTAAAGAAAATACCAATCTTTTCTCTTTATGACACCCTATAAATCCTACTATTACTATAAATGTGAAATTTTGTGAGTATGATGTATATAACTCTTTCACATAAAAACTACTGAATGGATTTGAATTTGGATGTAATTTGGCACAGAGATAGATAAATATAAGCGGTGGTGGCCGAGTGGGAAAGTAACCGACTTGCACGCAAGAGGTGCGAGTTCGATCCCGGGCAGTACCAATGTGAATTTTACTTTGCGGAGTTTATATGTACTAACCAAATGATTCGCCATCTGCTAACGCTGAAGGAAAACATCGTGAGGAAACCCACATGTCTTAAAAGAAATTCTAAAGACATGTCTGATTCACCAACCCGCATTAGGCCAGCGTGTGTGAATTAAGGCCTAAACCCTCTCTCTCTTGATAGAGGAGAGGAGACCCGTGCCCAGCAGTGGGACATATATGGGTTACTATTATTATATATATTATATATAGATAAATAGCCTGGAATAGCCCAGAGGCCACTTTTTATCGCGATAACTAAAATCCACGCAGACGGAGCCGCGGGCAACAGTTAGTTAATTCATAATTTAGAACGGAAAAAAGATGAACATTAATTCCAAAAATAGTCCTTTCAAGTTTTGTATAAAGCAATTTAAGTAATAAATATTGGTAGCCACGTCGAGGAAGCAAACCCGGAACCTATTCCAGATGTTCCCGTTTGAGCCAACTAGGTCGCCAGTTAGGCCAGTTGCTATTAATTTGCACCAACTATGATATAGTACTGCTGATACCACTAACCGCAGTAGCAAAATAATATTTAGTACTTTAGGAAAATTAATTATGGCACTTATTTTAACTAGAAAAAAAGTGATGAAAAGTTAGACCTTGTAATGCAAGAGTATCCTAAAAGAATCCTAAGGAAAGCACGAGTGATTAGCCAGCCTGCTGACCTTACAGAAGACCATAGCCTTTTGTTTTCCGTTTTTTTTAACAACTTGAGTGGCAAACAAGCATACGGCCCGCCTGATGTTAAGCAGTTACCGTAGCACAAGGACGCTTGCAATATCAGAGGTATCACTTGCGTTTTGTCGACCCATTTTTTACACTAGAGTTTTAAGATAAAGTATCCCTGGGATAGAAAATGTGTCTTTCAAAACGCGTTCCTAAATGAGCTCTGGACACCTGTACTCATACACAGGAACAAAACTACACCGCTGCGTGTAGTAATTTGGCTGTGGTCTTCTGGGATAGAAAAATGTTTCTTCCAATCTGACGTCTCATTTGTCATTTTTTATTGGCCTGCAAAAGTGTCACAGTATGAATAAATGATTTTGATTTGATATTGAGTGTTATTTTAATAATTATTATGTAATATGCAAATTTAATGTCCATTTTATAGACTCTGGCATCAATGAAGGCATTAAAATTATTTACTATGTATCTTTGCCAATAAATTGTACGTATCCTTAACCTATTTGACAAGGATGTGGTCGGATTATAGACCATAAAATTCGTCAAGGGAAAGGCAAAACTAGTCTACCAAAGCGCCAAAATTGATTCTTTGGAAAATTTAATTTCATTCAACATTTTTTTTTATACAACTTGGGTGGCAAACAAGCATACGGCCTGCCCGATGTTAAGCAGTTACTGTAGCCTATGGATGCTTGCAATAATTAAGGTATCACGTGCGTGATGCCAACCCATTGCTTTTATACCAAGCCTTTAAGATGAAGCATCCCTGGGATAGGAATACGTTTCTTTCAAAACGCATCCTTAAATGAGCGGTGGAGACGTGTACTCACACACAGGCACACAACTACACCACTGTGTGTAGTTATTTGGCTGTGGTCTTCTGTAAGGAGGAGGTCCTTCGCCAGTCGGGCTTGCTCGCTAGTATGGTGCCCTACCTCTCTTAAAAAGTTCTACTCATAGCTACACGTCAGCGAACTAGCCGTAAGCAAATTAGCTGACATCATCTTTCTGGCTAATTTTGAACATCTAGCGTGCTTTTCTGGACAGAAAAACCAAATGCAGTTAAAGCAGCAAAGTTCGTAGCTTGCAGTCTTTATTGCACACGAACTTAACAATAAGACTTAGAAATAAGTACAGGTGGATCAAGGATGAAGAATGGGTGCAATTGCAAATCCCCCCTCCCCCCCAAGGCTTGCAACCAATTATTCTTAAGTCTTTATATCACTTTTCTGAAAGATTAGGTTATTAAAATGAACTGAGATTTCCTCTCCTCTAAACCAAATTCTGTATCCGCCATGATCCACCTGAATAAGTCTACATTTAAAAAAACAAGGAAACATAATTACATAAATTAATAATTAAAAACGTTAGTATAATTTATTCATAATAATTATACAAATTGTTAGTAGTTTGTGGTTAACTTCGTGACCGCAAGCAGGCCTTGGATTAGTGCTAGGGAGAGCTAAACAAGTACTGATTAAAGATACCGATAGTACCTAATAATATCGACCAGAAGGCCGGCCTGTTTCTCGCACAGAGAATCAGCATTGCCATTCAACGTGGCAATGCTGCCAGGACCCCAATTCTGATAATTTATGAATAGCTCAATTGAATCTGTATTGATTCTCAATTGCATCTCAGTAGCATTTTTGGTATTCTGCTAATAAATGTAAGACCAATAGTTGGAAAACTATTGGTATTGAATTATTAGCATTTTTGGTATTACAATATTGGTATTCTTCTAAATAATTTAACACCAATGGTTTTCCAACTATTGGTTTTAAATTGATTAGCAGAATACCAAAAATGCTACTGAGATTCAATTGATAACCAATTCAGATTCAATTGAGCCATCCGTAAATTAGCAGAATTGGGGCTCAGTTCTGTGGCCGCCAGCCTTTTGGACACTTTTCCAGTTGACAGTGATGCGAGGAATATTATGACGCCTAAACGTTTTATTTATTTTATGAAAACGATATCATTTTTAAAATGACTATATTATTAAATTACAGAGATTATCATAATATATATACTAATATTATAAAGCTGAAAAGTTTGTTTGTTTGGTTGAACGCGCTAATCTCAGAAAGTACTGGTTCGATTAGAAAAAAACTTTTTTTGTTGAATAGTGCATTTATCCAGGAAGGCTATATATCATCACGCTATGATCAATAGAAGCGGAGCGGTAGCAAAATCGGGGAAATGTACGTTCCAAATAACCACGCGGATGAAGTCACGGGCGACCCCTAGTCCTATAATAGATATAGATAGTTTACAATCATTCGGCTAATATTTCGTCAGTAGGTACAGACCACGTAGGTAGGCACTTCCCTATAGCCCAATTATTCCAAATGTGCAGCTGTCATTGTCAATGTCAAAATATAGCCATGTTGGCTGCATTGGAACCAAATTTCAATAATAATTATAATCATTTTGATTGATGTATTTACAGTAATGTGAATAAAAAACAATTTTTATTATAAAAATAAGAGACATACAATTCTTTTTTTTTCTTTAAAAAAAAAGACAACTCCCGCACTAGAGCACAAGGCTCTGTGTCGCGGGGGACTTTTACAAACATACAATTAACGGACACAAATTACACCCAGACTCAGAACAATTCTTTGTAGGTCAGACAAAGTTTCGTCCTGTGTTGGAATCGAACCCACATCCTCGTGCACAGCAAGCGCATACTGCGGCCACAGTCGAAGTCGTGGGCGACACCTAGTAATATTATAAAGCTGAAGAGTTTGTTTGTTTGGTTGAATGCGCTAATCTCAGAAAGTACTGGTTCGATTAGAAAACATTTTTTTTTGTTCTTGAATAGTGCATTTATCCAGAAAGCCTATAGGCTATATAACATCACTGATCAGCTGAGCAGTAGTGAAATATGTTGCAAAATCGGGGAAAATATTCCAAATAACCACGCGGACGAAGTCATGGGTGAACCCTAGTCTTATTATAATAATACCTTAAGATTTGACAGCTCCAACTGCTCAGTTATAAAAATTGGATTATACAGTCATTAACATTTCCAGTCGATTGTTTAAAAGCAACACATACAAACCTACGGCCGTTTGATGGTAAGTAGGCAAAGAGATAGATTATGATCTGGAATAACACATAGGCTACTGTTTACAGCGATAACCGACATCCACGCGGGCGGAGCTGCGGGCAACAGCTAGTCGTATTATGACGTGAAGGTCCTACAGCAGTCAGGTGTGCTCAATTGTATGGTGCCCTATGAAGAAAAACTCAATAACACTTTACTGTTACTGAACCTAGAACTATGAATAAGCACGGCAATATAACCACTGTGCCACTCGAAGCAGTATACTTAGCAATCAAGTTATAGTAATCAAGTTGTTTCTGAGATGTCATGAGAAACGTGTACTAATACTGGTAGATATATACGGCCTGTGTTATCGCCTCCAAGCCTTATATGGCGATCATAGTTATTAACCATAGAGTAAGGAAGACTCTTTATAGTGAAGATACTGGAGCAATATAACAAAATAAATACCTATCGCTAGGTTTTAATTTCAATTGTAATATCACTTCAACCCATAAACGTCCCACTGCTGGGCACGGGTCTCCTCCATACATTTGGAGGGATATTAGCCTACTATACCACGCTACAACTCGAAAAAAAAACCCTATACCAACCCGTCTGGCCAGCGTGGTATAGTAGGCTAATATCCCTCCAAATATGGAGGAGACCTGTGCCCAGTAGTGGGACATTTATCGGTTGACATGATGATGATGATGATGATATCACGCTGGCCAGACGGGTTGGTATAGGGTTTTGTTTTAAGTTTTTCCTCTCTTGCAGTGGATATTGTCTACCTGACTCTATTAGTCGACTCTTACGACAGGCAGGTATACAATGCAAAAATCAAGCCTGTAGGTAGACTTTTTTATAACGTAAGTGAGTAGTGGTAGATGTTAGTGTAATTAAGTGTTTGATAAGATATTTACACGAATAGTTCTTAAAACTAAAGTATGTTTTTTTTTAACCTAACCTACTTACAAACAATCAGATATTGTATTTTAAGGTATTAACCTATAAATAAAATATCTGATTGAGGTCGCAGTTCTGAGGAAAGGTGCCCAAAAGACTGGCCACATTTCCACGCTGGATTGCATGGCTAATACGTTGACCCAAGTAAAGGCCACCGTTAGGATCGTGAGATGACTCGACCAAACGCCTTGATATCTCACGATACAATTTGTAGGCACTTGGGCCCCATGGTCTTAGAGTAACAATAAAGTGTTATTGAGTGTTTGATTTGTTTTATACAGATCGATCGCCCTACGGGTTTCTATCTTGAGATCGGATCTGCTATTACTCAGTTTAGGTTGTTACAGATCCACTAGACTTGTATGTATCTGTGTGTGAATGATAGTATTATGAGATGTGTGAGGGTGTATGTCTGTGTATGGAAGTTAAGAAGAAATATAATAGTTACATGGGTAACTATTATATTTAATCAATCCACCTGCTACGTTGCGAGCCCGTACTTGTTAGCTAACTGAACGGTAGGTATTTCATTTGACATAATGCAGAAGTGTCTTTACTATATAGAGTCTTTCTTATACTATAGATGAAGTATAAGTACATCAACTTGATCATTGCTAATATTAGAGCAAAAAAATGCTTGAGGGACTTGTTCGTTACTGACTAACACAAGCCTTTGACTGGCCTTTTGGTCTAGTAGTTAGTGATTGACTGCTATGCCGATGGTCGTGGGTTAGATTCCAAATGATTCATCATCATCATCATCATCATCTCAGCCAAAAGACGTCCACTGCTGGACATAGGCCTTCCCTAAGGTTTTCCACAACTCTCGATCCTGAGCCGACCTTGTCCATCGGTTGCCCGCAACCTTTACTAGGTCGTCGGTCCACCTTGTTGGAGGCCTGCCCACGCTTCGTCTTCCAGTTCGTGGTCGCCATTCTAGAACCTTTCTGCCCATTGCCACTTAATGGAGGCAATTCTTCGAACTATGTCGGTTACTTTGGTTCTCCCAGATCGAATCAGAAATGAGGAGATCCGTAGGAGAACCAAAGTAACCAATTGATTGCGTGATTTAAAAAATAAGAAAGGGAACGTTAACACATCGACTATGTAAGAACAGCTGACGGTGGAAAGATAAAAGAAATGACACGCCAATTTATTCGAAAATGAGTTTTATATACAGTTCGATAGGGTTTTGGATTCTCTATCACCATATCTGTGTATGTATTCTTTTTTTTTTATGTATGTATATCACGTGCAGTGAACCACACTGCACGTGTTAGGCAACTGTTATTGCAGTGAGCAGTTGAAATTAACAAATATAAAGCACACAAAAACTTGATCTGTAAAAATTTAAAAACAGAACTTTTAATTTAAAAAAAAATATACTTAATCATTTTTCAAAAAAATTGCATAATGGCGTTTCATTTGTTTTTATTAGTAGGTACTATCGAACTACTCTTACAGTAGGTAGGTACCTAAAAGTGTATCTAGTGTTCAATTTGACACAATTACACTATACGCTATTTAGATGTTGTAACAACAGTATGCGCGTGCGCTGCCACCAGTTTATAGTTTTTGGAACACATTCACTCAAAGATAAAACAATACTCCGCTTCTTCGAAGTCGGTAAAAATAGTTCCGATCAAAGAATTTCGCTTTCAAAGAAGTTCTTTTTCTGTTTCTACATTTCATAACTGTCGTGTTTTTTTAATTGAATGTAGTTTTAATTTATTTAAAAGTTGGTTTGATTTGATATCTTCTTGCATAATCACATCAAAGATAGGCAGGGCAATAAAAACGTATTCCGAGGTTCTTTATATTTGATACTAGCTGTTACCCGCGGCTCTGCCCGCGTTGATGTCGGTTATCGCTGTAAAAAGTAGCTTATGTGTTATTCCAGACCATAATCTGTCTGTGTATCATTTCATCCAGATCCGTTCAGTAGTTTTTAAGTGATAGAGTAACAAACATCCATCCATCCATACTTACAAACTTTCGCATTTATAATATTAGTAGGATATTGCTTAATTTAGAATGGTTAGCTAGTCGACATAAAGTGTGTTTATTATTGCACGTTTATGGTATAGAATCATGGTATTAGAAACAATGAAATAAGTTATTGATTTTAAATTAATATTAATAAAGTTATTAATTAAACACTTGCGGCTCTAAAAGTCCGTTACACAGAGCTTGTTTTCTAGTCTTAAAACTTTTTTTAAGACTTTTGAACTTTGTTGTAAAAAGAGGATAGAGTGTCAGAGATGGAGAGAACTGAATTAAAATAGCGTGGTAGACTACTAGACGATATTCTTTGTACGATTTATCACGTATAATTACGACTTTATAGAAATTCGTTAAATGTCAAATTTATTCTACCTTGCTTAGTTAATTTCGTACAATATTAACTTTGAACTTTCGATCACCTGTATCAGGCACTACAGCATGATAATATAAGCTCGCAAAACATAGTTTTAGCTATGCGTACTTTACTGGCCCGTCTGATGTTAAGCAGTTACCGTAGCCTATGGACGCTTGCTATAATAATAATAATTGCTTGTATCACTTGCGTGTTGCTGACCCATTTTTTTACACCAGCACTTTAAGATAAAGTATCCCTGAGATAGAAAAACATTTCTTTCTATACGCATCCCTAAATGAGCGCTGGAGACTTGTAGGTACTTACACACAGGACAACTACACAGCTATCTGTAGTTATTTGGCTGTGCGGTCCTTTCCCAGTCGTGCTTGCTCGCTAGTTGTCATACCTCTTTAAATTCTGCCTCTATTGAGAAATCTTACTGAAACATTACCTGTCTATGATATTACCGAACGCAGACGAAGTATATGTTACTCAAGCACTAATTGTCTAGCAATAAAACAAAGCATTTGCAACATGCTCATCAATCGTCAAGTAGCTATTGTCATTTACCTCTCTATCATAGGGCTGTCAGAAGATCCGAAGTCTAGAAGAGAGTTTTTTTAACAGACATATTTGACACAAGCCCTTTGTCATGGGGCCTTTACAAATATACAATTGATAGACACAAAGAATATCCAGACTCGGGACAATCATTTATGGATCACACAAATTTAGGACCCGTGTGTGGATCATACTCACAACACTTCGTGCAGTGGTAAATGGCGAAGTAACTACTGAACCAACTGTGCAATAGGTTCAGTAGTTACTTCAATAACATCTTGCAAAGTTTTATACATATGGCAAGAATCTCCCTTTGAGCATAGCCTAAGCCGATGAGTATGCAATATAAATGTTATATTTAAATGTTGGCTTACTGTGAATAAAGCCAAAAGGGGAGCCTATCATGTAAAAATATTGATATTCGATCTTCATTTGAATTTCGTACAATGGCCTTAATGTTAGACAACATTTTCCTGCACTAAAGAAGAAAGCCGCTGGGGTATTCCGTAAAAGCGAAAACCGAGCGACCGCGAAAACGGAGCAAAATCTGGCTTTCAAATTGAAAATCGGAGCAAAATCTGGCTATCAAATTGAAAATCGGAGCAAAATCTGGCTATCAAATTGAAAATCGGAGCAAAATCTGGCTATCAAATTGAAAATCGGAGCAAAATCTGGCTGTCAGATTGAAAATCGGTATTACGTTAGAGCGAAAACCGACACTTTTGACATTAAGCAATCGTGTATGCCGTCACCGTGCAATCACAACTGTCAGTTTGCGATCGCTTTTTTCTTAGAGAATAAGCCGGCCTGTCGCGGGGAAATTTACAAACATACAACTAACCCACACAAAGTACACCCAGACTCGGGACAATTTTTACGCATTATGTTTTATTTTACCGCAATGGTTAATGACAAAGTAACCACCAACCGAACAATCAAATATACATCTTACGAATTGCAAATTAAGATCCACATTAAGTTGCTATTAGGACGTCATGGCACTGTTGTTTTTCTATACCATCATGCAGAACAGTGGCTAGAGGAAATTTACTCCTCATGTATTAAACCGATTCCTGGACACCAACCCTGAGAGTGATGACGTGTTTGCTAGTGATAGAAGAAAGATTTTGTCAGAATGTTTGAAGTTCTGCGAGAGAGATGTATTTAAGTGGTCTGTTTTATAACTTTTATTGTACATTATAAAATACTAGCTGTAGCCCGCGGCTCCGCCTGCGTGGATGTCGGTTATCGCTACAAAAAGCCTATGTGTTATTCCAGACCATAATCTATCTCTGTGCCAAATTTTATCTAGATCCGTTCAGTAGTTTTTACGTGAAACAGTAACAAACATCCAACCATCCATCCATTCTTACAAACTTTCACATTTATAATATTAGTAAGGATAAACTTGTCAAATATTGTGAATAGTGTAAGTAGACATTGTACCGTTCTATTCAATAAATAAATATATAAATGGTTCGGCCCAGGCGTGAATCTGTATGTAGTGTAAAGCATCTACCTACAATTAACTACAAAGTAAAGTTCAGTAATCAGTAGGTAAGTGACATTTACAATGTTTGCTCAGTCGAGTGGCAGACTGTTTACGTTCCCACAACGAATGACCTTATCACCCAGTCTTGTAACTAAGACATTCGTATGTAATCTTATTTTATTGATAGCTTTATTAGTATTCTAGAATTCTAAGAATTTAGAATCGACTTGCCTGTTGGTTGGATTAGAAACTGACTGCTAAGCCGGAGGTCGTCGGTTTGATTCCCACATGAGACAAAATTTTGTTTATTTCATATATGTTTGTTCCGAGTTGGGGTGTGATTTGTGTTCGTGAACTGTATGTGAATTGTTTCCGTGTGGTGACAGATTAAGAATACAAATGTCACCACCCCTTTCTATCAGGCAGACAATATCCACTGCAAGAGACGGAAAACTCGAAACAGAACCCTATACTAACCCATCTGGCCAGCGTGGTATAGTAGGCTAATATCCTTCCAAATGTATGGAGGATACCCGTGCCCAGCAGTGGGACATTTATGGGTTGAAGTGATGAATTGTATGTTTATAAAGTCACCGCATACAAGGCAAGTTGCGGGGGTTATAAAAAAAATATTACCCTTAGTAGCGAAGTTGCAACCGTATACGTGACATAGGATGAAATCACAGGTAAAACCACAATATAGAAAACTAGCATCGTTTCTAGGAAACAATATTTCTATATAACTGAGAAATTATATAATGTTTAGTTTAAAAGCCAATTAATGTAGTTTCGTAGTGCACATTCGCCAGTTCCACGAATGATAGAAATAAAACTAGCTTTACGAGTTAAAGCGTTGTAGAGCTTTAAAGCGCCCGCGCCGATGCAGCGATGCCCCGATAATCCTACTAATATTATAAACGTGAAAGTTTGTAAGTAAGGATGGATGGATGTTTGTTACTCTTTCACGTAAAAACTACTAAACGGATCTGGATGAAATTTGGCACAGAGTTAGATTATGGTCTAGAATAACACATAGGCTACTTTTGACAGCGATAACCGACATCCACGCGGGCATAGCCGCGGGCAACAGCTACTCTATACTAATATTATAAAGCTGAAGAGTTGATTGTTTGTTGAAAGTACTGGTTCGATTATATATATTTTTTTTTTTGTTGAATAGTACATTTATCCAGGAAGGCTACAGGCTATATAACATCACACTATGATCAATAGGAGCGCAGCAGTTATGAGATATGTTGCAAAATCGGGGAAATATACGTTATGTATTACTATATATATATTACTATACGTTATGGACGAAGTCGCGTGCGACCCCTAGTATAATATACTCGTAAAAAACCGGCTAAGAAGTAAGTTCCTCAGATATATTATATTGTATGGTGGGTAGTGGGTTCGATTCCGACTTTGTAAACCGAGACGGAGGGCTCGTTTCCCTAGTTAAGTATGGAAGTTGTTTAAAAAAAAAAATTGGTAGGCCGCCATATTAGTGAGCAAGTTCGACTGGGAAAGGACCTCTACCTTAGAGAAGGCTATAGCCAAATGACTAGGTACACACAGCGGTGTAATTATGTTCCTGTGTGTGAGTACAGGTTTTTAAAGTTCGTTTAGATATAGAGGTTTTCCTATTCTAGGGAAATTCCTCCTTAAAACTTTGGTGTAATTATTTTTGGGTCAGCAACACGCAAATGTTACCTCTGGTATTATATACAAGCTACGGCAACTGCTAACCATCAGACGGGGCATACATAGTATATAAAAATAATGCTGTAAATTTTAGAAAAGTACTTGCTAAAACTTTTTTCAAATCGTTGTATGATTTGTGCCAGTCTTCGTACGTTTTTTAGTCATCGAGGGTCCGATATCTGAACACGTCGAACACGTGCTAATGCAGTATTCCCTCATTATGTTTCTATCCTTTTCCAACATACTGCGCAAGCGGCGACGACACGACAAAAAGAGGATCAAGCCTGGTGTCACTTGTCAAGATAATCTCGTTTTGTATTACCTAATGGGCATCTCGGTTGCTTTAGTTATATATAGAGATCCCTAGACCTTCATGAAGTTCATCTTAAAAACAAATTTAATAAAAGTATCTTTTGTAGGTATTATCATGTAACGTAACAGATTTTTTAAATAATATTATTATTATTATTTTTTATTTAACTTTTTGCACAATACATTTATGTAAATAGGTGGACTTAATGCTAATAAGCATTCTCTGACAGTCGACCTAAGGTGGTGCAGAGATATTAATTAGTAAGTGCATTCAGAAATATGGTGGATTTAATAAAAACTTATTCTTTACGCTTGACACTAAATTACATATATTAATTAATACATATAATAAACAAATAGCAATCCATATTTTCCACTGCTGGGCACGGGTCTCCTCTCCTCTGTCAACAGAAAGGGGCTAGACCCCTTTTTCTTCCTTGACAGAAACTTGCCTTAATTCACACCCGCTGGGCTAATTCGGGTTGATAATTCAGACATGTCTTTAGAATTTCTTGTAAGACATATGGGTTTCCTCACAATGTTTTCCTTTACCGTTAGCAGATGGTAAATAAATAAATTAATAATAGTACCGCTTCCTCATATTATAATTTGGCCGCTGCCCGTCACTTCTTCAGAGTGTCTCAAGCGGCGCAAATATGAAAGTCTCGGTGATACTTCCATTTTTGAAACTCTAGGACCATAGGGTCAAAGTGCCCACAAACTGTATCATGAGATATCTAAGCGTTTAGTCGAGTCATCTCACGATCCTAACGCTGGCCTTTACTTGGGTCAACGTATTAGTCTTGCGATCCAGCGTGGAAATGTGGCCAGTCTTTTGGGCACCTTTCCTCAGAACTGCGACCTCAATCAAATATTTTATATATAGGTTTACCTTTAAATATAATATCTGTTTGTTTGTATACATGTAAATATCTTGTGAAATAAATTAAAAAGCATACGGCCCGCCTGATGCTAAGCAGTTACCGTAGCCTATGGACCGTTGTAATACCAGCGGTATCACAGTTATACCACTGGATAATAATCATTTATTTTCTCTTCACAAGGTTACATAATTCTATATGATACAGTTAGTGGTTAACATCTGGTCATATGATTAAAGATAGAAAATTCCTGCGATAGTAAAACGTTTATGTTTTTAAAGACTTATATATCTTATGACCGTTTAATAATGTCAACCAGTCATTATAATTATAACAACTTAGTTGAAACGTATAGGGTACTTGTTTTAATAATCGATTTTAAAAGACAACTCCCGCACTAGAGAACAAGCTCTGTGTCACGGGGGAATTTACAAACATACAATTAACGGACTCTTTGCGGGTCACACAGAGTTTTGTCCTGTGTAAGAATCGAACCCACAACTTCGTGCACGTGCTTCGTGCAAGGCAGTCAATAGTATTCTAGTATGCGAACGATTTTGTACAAAAAATCTTGACAAAACAAGTGGCCTTTACAGGTTTACTCGTTTAAACTAAAGTGCTTTCCTAAAGCACTCTCATTTCATAAAGCACTCGCTTAACCTAATGTAAACGGAGCATAATTATAATGATTTGTGTTTTTAATATTGCGAATGAAATATGTAGATTTAATATTAAGAATTTTATTGTAGTAAAAAAAATATTCATCAGTGACTTATTAATACATGTACCTACCTAATTTTAAAATGAAGGATTTATTAATTAATTTTTACTACAATAAAATTCTAATATATAAATATAATAATTATACTTAATAAAAAACAAACATTATTCGTTTTATTATTATTTAGTTTTAAAGTTGTGAGCTTTCATAGTGCAAATAGATTTTAGACCTATTTTAAATAATATTTTTTATACCTAACAAAATTCATAATTATGATAATTATCGACACGCTAAGAAGAAGAAGAAGAATACATTATTAATTACTAATGTGCCGAAGAAATAAATTATCACATAACCTACCTCATCATTCCAATCACTATCCCCGTAGTCTTGATCAAGGTCTATTCTCTCGTTCTTCATCCGCTGCATGTCTTTCATGAACCCATCCATTTGTTCGGCACTGAGCCACGCTTGCATGGCAGAAAGTAACTCTTCATCTTCAAACTCCACCCTATCTGGCGCGAGTGAATTTAACCGATCTAACTTTTCATATAATCTATCAGTTGGCAGCCCTGATTCGCGGTTAGAAGGATTTAATTTTTCTAACTTTTGATAGATTCGTTTGTATATGTTAGGGCTGTCGGTGACATGTGCGGTCCGGATACTTTGAGTGAGCAGGATGACGATTAAAGATAGACGCAGCATCGTGCGAGCGCGGCGGGATGGCTACTGGTACTGGCGCGAGCCACGCGTGCCACCGGCTTGTAGGGCGAGCACGCCTGACGCTGCCGCCATTTAATTATGTTCTAAATTTGTAAATATGAGTTTTTACAATGCGTTTGCTGTATAACATGTGGAGTTATAATATATAATTCAACTATAATTTATAATAATATAATATAATATTCAACAATTATTTGAAATAACTAATAACTATACAATAATAATAATATTTATAATTATTATGATTGTTATTATTTATTCGTGAGAGCTGTTAGAGCACCATACGAGGAACAAAAAGCCGCTAGCGTGAAGTGGAACTGGGCTGGACAAATGCCGTATGTCCGATGATCTGTGAGCTAAGACCACAATCAGAAGAATACCATAGAAAATTAAGAGACAGCGCGGCAAGCCCAGAAAAAGATGGCGTGATGAGCTTGACTCCAAACATTTTTCAATATTTTTTATACGTAGTAAAAAAGGTTATGGGGTAAAAAAAGGTTTCTTCATTTAAAGTGGCTACCTATTTACCTAATAACTTTATTTTTTCGAAATCCTTCGCTTTTATAACTCCGTTCAATCTAAAAATATATGTTAATAAACAACTTCCTCCTTCTCTGTACTTTTTATATCACACATTTTTTATATTTTTTCCTTTACATGTTACATTGGTTTCAACGACAAAAGTATTAGGTAGACTCGCAGAATATATAATATCTCTCCCTCTCTCTCTCTCCAGATACAGGAGAGGAGACCCGTGCCCAGCAGTGAGACATGTATAGGTTCTCTTAATTATGTATCTATTACAATAATTTTGAGAATATATTAAGTATATTACCTTCTTTATTAAGTCTATACCCTGTCAGTTAACTGGGAGACAATGCCTTTGGCAGTGTTTGTTAATCTGATTCTTATGTTTTCCCAATAAAAACATTTTTTTTGCTCACCGTTACTGATATTCAAAACATTATATAACCCTTTCATAACTTTATTTATATTTGTAATTTGAAACTATAATATTTTTTATTACAGTTTTCAATGCATATAGGTATAACTATAGTATATATATATATATATGTGATATCTTGTTTCTGACACCGACTTTGCGTGGGTTAAACAATTTTTTATTCTGTTTAGGGATTTAAGTCTAGTCTAGAAATCCCTTCTTAGGGTTTTTTTAAATTGCTCACTTAGCGTAGATGTCGGTTATCGCGATAAAAGCCTATATGCTATTCCAGACTATAATCTATTTCTGTGCCAAATTTCACCCAGATCCGTTAAGTAGTTTTTACGCGAAAGAGTAACAAACATCCATACATCCATACTCACAAACATTTATAATATTAGTAGGGATAAGAAATCATTGTGCGATATTTTATGTTTGTAGCCCCAGTGGTCTAGGCTCTGCGTTGTTGAATCAGTCAGTCAATCAGTCAGACGGGACAAGTAATTATTATAATATTAAGTATAGATTAAGTAGACGGCAAATCAAAGTGCTTGTAATTACAAATTACGCTTAAGTACGACTGTAAAAATAAATTGTTTGCACTATCATCTTTTAAATATAACATTATGTTGACTGCTAAAGCTTTATCTAAGCTAATTAAACAAACTAATTACATATTAATTATACACATCTAGATTGTTTGATGTTAAACTTTATTTCTTAGCAGTTAAGTTGAAAATGTTTTGTAGTTTTCATGGCGAATGAATGATTCTGTTAAATATATGAATAATATCTTTTTAGGTGAACTTTCTACTAGCATAGTGTACGGGCGATGTACACCTTATGCGTGATATGTTTGATATGATGATGACTGTAGAGTACCGCGACCCGAGAGTTTAGAGAAAGATGTTGTCTGATGTAATGATTTATTGGTACTGAATTAACTTAAGTAACTAAGTATAAAAGTGCAAAATGAAACGCTACGATTCGCGCAACATGTTGCATCGTCAGCACAAATGTATAACTACTACTACTACTAGCAGTACTATCGACCACAGCTAAGGTATTCGAAGCTGCTATACATAGTAGGTTATATCAACAGGTGAGCGCACAACTATCAGACGCTCAGCACGGATTTCGGCCAGCTAGAAGCACTACAAGTAATCTTCTGAGCTATATGAATCAGGTAGTACCGGTAGTAGATGGTGGGGGGCAAACTGACTCGGCCTACTTTGACTACAAAAAAGCTTTCGACTTAGTCGATAATGATGTACTGCTTAAAAAGTTTGCCGCAGTTGGTTTTACACCACAGTTACTCAACTTTTTTGCAAGTTACTTGAGTGATAGGCAACAGTACGTAGAATATAGGGGACATCGATCTGAGCCATATTTTACGAGGTCTGGAGTGAGTCAGGGCAGTAACCTTGGGCCTCTGCAGTTCATAATAATGATAAATGACCTACCAAAGGTAGTAAAAGATGCCCAATGCTTATTGTTCGCTGATGACCTTAAGCTGTCTTTAACTATAAAAACCGTGGAGGACTGCATGAGACTACAGGGGTAAATTGATAGTGTGGTAGCATGGAGTAAATCTAACCTACTTCAATTTAACACCTCAAAGTGCGCGATAATTTCTTTCTCAAGAGCGCACGCTCCGGTGCTACACAATTATAATATTGCCGGATTACCACTTGCTCGTGTCACCGACGTTAGAGATTTAGGGGTCAGTCTTAACGCAGGATTAATGTACAAAGACCATATAATTAAAATATGTAAAAAATCCTACAGGAATTTAGGCTTTATCCTTCGTATGGCCAGAGGGTTTACAAATATAAAAGTGATTATAGCATTATATAACGCTTTAGTTAGGAGTCAACTCGAATGTAACGCAGTCATCTGGTCTCCACACGAAACTAAATATAGGCTCATGTTGGAGAGAGTACAGAATAAATTTGTTAGGTATCTTTATTTACGACAATATGGGGTTTATCCATTTTATCCTTTAATGTACCCAAATTTATTTATATTAGGCATGGTGGGATATAATGAACTTGGTGTCAGGAGAAACCTATCATTGACCAAATACTTATTTGAAGTATTGAGGGGTAAAATGGATAACAGCGATATATTAGGATGCCTAGGTTTATGTGTGCCAGATGGGTATGTATGGCGACGTAGGAAACCTGCACTACTGGTTGTGCCGAGAGGTCGAACTAATCTCTTGAAAGAAGCGCCAATGACGCGAGCCATTCACACTCTAAACCTTATAGCAAGAGAAATAGATATATTCTGCTGTTCTCTGAGTGAATTTACAAGGTCGGCATTATATGTCATATGTTATAGTAATTAGAAATATTAATATTTAAAGTTAATTAAAAATAAGATAGCTACACTATTGTATTAGGGTAACCCTGTAAAAATAGTTGTAATGAGTGAATAAATAAATAAATAAATAAATACTTAAATTGTACGGGTTTACTCGTACACATAGTAATATTAAAATACCTGTCTCCCTGACTATAATAATTATGCCAGTTCTACCCTTCCTTTTTCAAATATTCAAACTATTTAGTTTAAATATTTGAAAAAGGAAGGGTAGAACTCGAGATATTTATATAATAAAACTAAATATATGTTTTTTAAAATTCTTATTATGCATAGGATTTGGCAGATACCATAATATTTTTTTTTTTTAACTTATCTTGTCTATACTAACTCCATTTTTGTCGTAACATCCTTTTTCACACCACGATGCTGTAGTATATTACACATAATAAACGACAGCTTATTTTGTACTTTAATAAAACTGAACAATTTGAAATTTTATGGGCTATAACTTTACTAAAATTCATACCAATCAAGCTCAGACAATAACAGCATTGTCTTTGTGCGTCTTAAAGTGCAATCAACTTTCTTTGGGTCGTAGAAACAGCCATAAACATCCACATACTGGTACATCAACTGGTGCTCTCACCCCACGTCATACTTATATGCATAACACACCACTCTATCTCAATAAAAATAACAATGAAATCCATGACAAATGTTTTGTAGTAACTTGACTTCACGCTTGTGATGGTACAAAGATCTTTAGTAAAGAATAAATATATTATTATGTATTAGGTTTTGCCCGTACCTTCGCTTGCGAGTTATTCGATTTTTTTTTTTTTGGGTCAGGAACGTTTTCAAGTTTTGTCGGAATCGTTATGGCCGCCAATAGGTAGATTCACCACAGTTCTCAATGCTTATGTGTAAGTTACAAATATAGCGCTGTCTCTGCTCATTCATACCTCAGTGTCTGGTCAATTTAAGGGTTCGTACATTCAATTTCCGAACTAGAAAGTTCTGCGGGACCCTTCCTTCAATTAACTTGAGTTTAGGTAGGTATAAAGACTAAACCTACAAAGAAATAGCATTATTAAATTGAGTGCGAAAAACTTTAATAAATATCTAAATTTAGAAAATTTACATATTTTTCTTAGTTAATAGATTTTTTAATAAATCCAATTATTTTAGTTTAACAAACATCAACTTATTATCTAATAAATTTACATTTTGTAGATACTAGGGGTCGCCCGCGTGGTAATTTGGATATAATTTGAATAAAACCCGATTATACAACATATCTCGCTACTGCTCCGCTCCTATTGATTATAGCGTGATGTTATATAGCCTATAGCCTTCCTGGATCAATACAGTATTCAACAAAAAAATAATTTTTCAAATCGAACCCGTACTTTCTGAGATTAGCGCGTTCAACCAAACAAACAAACAAACTTTATAATATTAGTATAGATATATTTCGCCAAGCGCTAGACCTAACCCATTTTTATTAAACTATAAAAACTATTAAAGCTTCACTAAAATAAAATGTGTTTATATTACAACTACCATAATGGCGCCATAGTGTTGCCAAAAATAGTCAGGAAACTAAAAATAAATGATTTGTCACAGCTGTTACTATTTATAAATGCTCCTTCGGTGGGAATAACATGTCGTTATAACAGAAAATATTGTGTCAAATATTGAAACCACAAAGTAAAGACAGGCCAGTTAAGAGAGGTAGCGAGCATACTAGCGACCAACCGACTTGGGAAGGACCTCCACCTTACAGACGACCACTGCCAAATAACTACACACAGTGGTGTAGCTGTGTTCCTGTGTGTGAGTACAGGTCTCCAGCGCTCATTTAAGGATGCGTTTTGAAAGAAAAATATTCCTATCCCAGGGATATTCCCATCTCAAAGCTCTGGTTTAGAAAAATGGGTTGGCAATACGCAAGTGATACCTCAGGTATTGCAAGCGTCTTAAGTTTAACAAGCCATAGTCCCCTTGTGGCGTTTTATTTTCCACCTACCTAGCCGTTACCATCATCAGTCCACTGCTGGACATATGCTGGATACAAGAAGCCAAAGATTGTCAAGATGCCAAATAATTTATTTGAGTCGCCAAAACGCGATGCCGCATCGATACAGTCGGAGAATCGCACGATTCCGATACCGCGACTTAACGTAGAGAGTCACCAAATCGCGATGCAGTATCGATATAGTCACAGAATCGCACGATAACGATACCGCGACCAAACGCAGAGAGTCGCCAAAACGCGATGCAGCAACGTTACCGTCGGAGAATCGCACGATTCCAATACCGCGACCAAACGCAGAGAGTCGCCAAAACGCGATGCAGCAACGTTACCGTCGGAGAATCGCACGATTCCAATACCGCGACCTAACGCAGAGAGTCGCCAAAACGCGATGCAGCAACGTTACCGTCGGAGAATCGCACGATTCCAATACCGCGACCAAACGCAGAGAGTCGCCAAAACGCGATGCAGCAACGTTACAGTCGCAGAATCGCACGATTCTGATGCCGTGACTGAACGTAGAGAGTCACCAAATAGCGATGCAGCATCGATACAGTTGCAAAATCGCACGATTCCGATACCGCGACCAAACGCAGAGAATCGCCAAAACGCAATGCAGCATCGATATAGTCGCAAAATCGCTGATCGTCGATGCTATAAAAGTAGCATGTCTACTTGGAGCCTTACACATAAAACAGGAAAAATAACAATTATATTAAAACATTCAGATATGGAGTAATTACAATAGTTAGGTATACATTATTTTGCTTTACCTACGTCTTGATGTATTAATCAGGCACATTGGGTTCAGTAGTGTGGTTACCTCGCCACTAAACACTGAGCGGCATTCGGTGGGTATAAAAAAAAAGATTTACATGTATATTAGGCTGCAATCTCAGACTAATAGAATAAGATAGACGGAGCGTGTAGAACCCGCGCGTGAAGCCGCCAAAAGTCATACTTTGACTGCGATAAATTGACTGCGCGCGAAAACGAAAACGTATGACATTGCTATTTAGTATGACTTTTGGCGGCTTCACGCGTGAGTTCTACACGCTCCGTCTATCTTATTCTATTAGTCTGAGGCTGCAATGAATAAACTCAGAAACGATTAGACTATATGGACACTTGCAACACCATGGGCGCTTGCCTACATTAGCGCGTTGCCTTCCTTTCTTTAAAAAATATTTTACTAACACAATGCTACATTATCAGAGTAACATAATTAAGATTTTATCCTATTAATATTATAAACGCGAAGCTCTTGCGTTTGTAAGAATGTATGGATGTTTGTCACTCTTTCACGCAAAAACTACTAGACAGACGTACAGGTTACCAGAGCCTCTAGACAAGTGGCATATGCGATAGTCGAATCGAAAAGTCAAAAAAGAAAATGTATGGAATTTGATGTAAGTTAACGACTTTAAATCGTAGACTTACGTCAAATCCCATACATTTTATTTTTTGACTTTTCGTTTCGACTATCGCTTATGCCACTTGTCTAGAGGCTCAGAGCTCATTTAGAGATGTTTTCCTACCCCAAAGATATTCCATCATAAATCTCTGGCATTAATTTTTGGGTTGGCAACACGCAAGTACCTATGGTATTGCAAGCGTCCATAGGCTACGGTAATTGCTTCCCATCAACCAAGCCGTATGCTTGTTTGCCACCTAAGTAGTATAAAAATAACAAACACCTTCACTGTAGCCTAACCTAAGACCTTATAGAGAAACTTTAACTAAAAGCTTATCAGATATAAAATTATTAGATAAATACTTAATTATTTTAAGTCAAAACTAATCCTCTGTCTCTCTCCAAACCTTATTACCGTGGCTATAAAATCAGGCTTTGTAATAAACGCCTAATTGCTAGACGACCCACATTATGACTGGTTTTAAAGATTAACAGCAACATATACTTACAATTAGATATACACTTATTGCTGGAAATTTTGTTTGTTTAAACGTACTATCTCTAGAACTACCAGTCGGATTTTGAAAATATTCTTTGCATTTGACAGCCCAATTTTTGCGGAAGGTTATAATATTATGCTACTTAAGGTCACTAGAGAAACAAAAAATGAGGCGCGAAATAAAATGACAAAGTCAGCTCAACACCGAATGATATGGAAAACCTTGGGGAAGGTAGCTATATGACAGTGGACGTCTTATGGCTGAGATGGATGGATGGATGGATGCTAATAAAATGTAATAATAATATAATAATATTTTCGGGACAACTCACACATCGCTATCTGATCCCAAACTAGACAGAGCCTGTACTATGGTAACCAGACAACTGATAAACATACATATATATTTCTAAATACATACATATTATAGATAAATTACACCCAGACACAGAACAAACATTCGTGCTCATCACACAAAGATTTGTCCTGGGTGGGAATCGAACCCACGACCTCCGGCGTAGCAGTCAGAGTCACTAACCACTAGACCAACAGGCCAGTAATAGCAGGTGAAACTGCAGGAAACAGCCAGTACTTGGTAATTATTCGTGTTATACAAACACCATGTTACATTAAGAAGCTGTGCTTGGACCAAGTACCTACGGAGGTCGAGTGATTAGAAAGGGCGTAAAGTTTAAAAAGTTCTTGCCTTGTCATCTAATGCATGAGTGTCGCAACTAGAGATTTTACTTTAAGCAAATAATATTAGATAAAAATATTAGCACATGAGATTACATGAAGCGGTGGTGGCCGAGTGGGAAAGTAACCGACTTGCACGCAAGAGGTGCGAGTTCGATCCCGGGCAGTACCAATGTGAATTTCACTTTGTGGAGTTTATATGTACTTATCAAACGATTCGCCATCTGCTAACGGTGAAGGAAAACATCGTGAGAAAACCCACATGTCTGAAATTCTTAAGACATGTCTGATTCACCAACCCGCATTTGGCCAGCGTGTGTGAATTAAGGCCTAAACCCTCTCTCTCTCTCTCGATAGAGAAGAGGAGACCCGTGCCCTGCAGTGGGACATATATGGGAAGTCCCCCGCGACACATAGCTTGTTCTAGTAGTCTAGTGCGGAAGTTGTCTTTAAAAAAAAATCTTTAAACAGAAAACTTGCCCCCCGACTTCTCTTGCATCATCTTATACTCCAAACCATATGTTAGCAAGAAATTTCATCATCCTTACTAATATTATAAATGTGAAAGTTTGTAAGAATGGATGGATGGATGGATGGATAGATGTTTGTTTCTCTTTCACGTAAAAACTACTGAACGGATCTGGATGAAATTTGGCACACAGATAGATTATGGTCTGGAATAACACATAGGCTACTTTTTGCAGCGATAACCGACATCCACGCGGGCGGAGCCGCGGGCAACAGCTATATCTCATATTTTCAGACCAACAACGGCAACAACCGACCTAGTTGCACTCTAAATGCATCATAAAACATGCAAACAAAGTAACACTGAAGAAATTCAAAGAAATATAGCAACATTGTGCCCCCCGAGTAACACGTAGGTAGCTCTTTAGGCACTGTGCTGTTAAAATACAAGGAATAATATAATATTAGAACAAAGGATAAACGTAATGCTTTCTAAAGAAATCAATATTGTTACTTAGAATATGAGTATTTACATTTACGGTCGTAAAGTGTTAAATATACCTTCACTTCTCAACCCATAAACATCCCACTGCTGGGCACGGGTCTCCTCCATAAATTTGGAGGGATATTAGCCTAGTTATACCACGCTGGCCAGACGGGTTGGTATAGGGTTTTATTTCGAGTTTTCCTTCTCTTGCAGTGGATATTGTCTGCCGGACTTACTCCCTTAGTCGACTCTTACGACACTCACGGGATGGAATGGGGTGGTGACATTTGTATTCTTAATCCGTCACCCTCACCACACGGATGTAAATATGCCTACCAAGCTGCAATATCGGGATTCGTATTCAATAACGAAAGACATTTAACGAAGCCCATATCTAATACAAGGCCCCATCGCCGAAAAGCTATTTAACCGATTGGTTATTTGATCGGATTTGTTCCGCATTCGCTTCACGAAGGCGCCTGCCTTGCCTCGGCCGCCTGGCCGAGGTGGCCCGCCGGCTGAATCTCTAAGAAACAGCGATGGCAAACTGACAGTTGTGATCGCAAAACTGACAGTTGTGATTGCTCGGTGACGGCACAATCTATTGACTAAACGTCAAAAAGGGCTCTTACGGAATACCGATTTTCAATCTGACAGACGGATTTTGCTCGGTTTTTGCGGTGGCTCGGTATTTGCTCTTACGGAATACCCCTGCCGGTTTCCTTAGGCTCTGTGGTGGTCTGTGCCCTATGGTCTTCAACGCTCCTACATTCCAAAAGGTCGTGCACGGGTGTCTTCTCGGCCTCCATGCAGCCGCTGCAGAGTGGGCTGTCGTATAAACATACTAGCTATTGCCCGCGGCTCCGCCCGTGTGGATGTCGGTTATCACTGCAATCACTGCCTATGTGTTATTCCAGACCATAATCTATCTCTGTGTCAAATTTCATCCAAATCCGTTCAGTAGTTTTTACGCGAAAGAGTAACAAACATCCATCCATCCATTAATTCTCATAAACTTTTACATTTATAATATATAGTATATAATATATAGTATATATATAGTATATAAGTATATTAGTAAGGATAATTCACAAATATCTATGAATTGCACAAAGTTTTGTCTCGTCTGGTAATCGAACGCACGACCCACGGCTTATTAGACAGGGCTACTAACCACTAGACCAACAGGTCAGTATAATCAGTTACCAAAATTACGTCACAACACCACTGCTACTGCTCAGTACCAAATTGACATAGTGTTGGTATAGAATAAAATAAATAAACATTATCTAATTTGGTACCGTTTGGCACCTAACTCTGTTTATCCATGTGTCACTCCCAACCTCGCGACCTGGTTTGTTCCCAGACATTAATCTTTGTAAAAAATACGTTGCGTCTATGTTTTAGTCACGTAGACATGATTTCGTTTTAAAATATATCTTAAGGCAGACATACAGACGCCTCGACAGAATTGTTACTAATTAAAAAATCTCTAAATAATAAGATATTCGCAAATATTTATACTAATATTATAAAGCTGAAGAGTTTGTTTCTTTGGTTGAACGCGCTAATTTCAGAAAGTACTGGCTCGATTATAAAAAAAACTTTTTTTGTTGAATAGTGCATTTATTCAGGAAGGCTATAGGCAATATAACATCACGCTATGATCGATAGGAGCGGAGCAGTAGTGAGATATGTTGCAAAATCGGGGAAAATATTCCAAATTACCACGAGGACGAAGTCGCGGGCGACCCTTAGTACTTAGATAAAAGCTTGAAGGAGTAAAAAGTATACTTTTTTATACTACTTATGTGGCAAACAAGCATACGTCACGCCTAATGGTAAGCAGTAACGGAGGCCCCCACAAGTAACACGTAGGTAGCTCTTTAGGAATTTTACTGTTGAAATACAAGGAATAAAATAATATTAGAACAAAGGATAAACGTAATGCTTTCTAAAGAAATCAATATTGTTACTTAGAATATGAGTATTTACATTTACGGTCGTAAATTGTTAAATATTCCTTCACTTCTCAACCCATAAACGTCCCACTGCTAGGCACGGGTCTCCTCTATACATTTGGAGGTATATTAGCCTACTATACGACGCTGGCCAGACGGATTGGTATAGGGTTTTGTTTAGAGTTTTCCGTCTCTTGCAGTGGATATTGTCTGCCTGACTTACTCCTTTAGTCGACTCTTACGACACCCGTGGGTGTCACTTGTGTGTTGCCCAAATAATAAACCAGAGTTTTATGATGGAAGTTCCCTAGATTAGGAAAACGTTTCGTTAAAAACGCATCCCTAAATGAGCGTTGGAGACATGTACTCACACACAGGAACACAACTACACCGCTGTGTAGTTATTTGGCTGTGGTCTTCTGTAAGGCGAATGGAGAGTCCTACCCCAGTCGGGCTTGCTCACTAATATGGTGCTCTACTTCTCCTAATTGCGGTGTTTTGAATTAAAATTGTAATATTTTTTCATTATGTTAGAAAAACAAATGATTGAGCATACGTTAAGGGTGAAGGAAAAGCATTGTGAGGAAACCTAGGAGTAGGAACCTCTGAGTACAGGTTTTTTACAGGTTATTTAGGGATGCGTTTTTAACGAATTCCACAAAGTTAAATTTACATTGGTAGGTACTGCCACTTCATGCCCGATGCTTTCCCCACTCGACTAGGTACCTAGGTACGATTCAGTTAGATGTTTTTTTTTATACTACTTAGGTGCCAAACAAGCATACAGCCCGCCTGATGTCAAACTGTAGCCTATGGACGCTTGCAATACTAGAAGTATTGCCACTTGCGTGTTGCCAACCCATTTTTTACACCAGGATAGCGCCTACTATACGAGGACTACGAGGTTGTGGGTTCGATTCCCACACAGGGACAAAACTTTGTGTGACCCACAAAGACTTGTTCTGAGTCTGGGTGTAATTTGTGTCCCTTAATTGTATGTTTGTAAAGTCCCCCGCGACACGGAGCTTCTTTTCTAGTGCAGGAGTTGTAAAAAAAAGGAATACGTTTCTTTCAAAACGCATCCCTAAATGAGCGCTGGAGACCTGTACTCCCACACAGGAACACAACTACACCACTGTATGTAGCTTCTGTAAGGTGTAGGTCCTTCCCCAGTCGGGCTTGCACGGTGCCCTACCTCTCTTTAAACATTATTAACATAGGCTATTGCCACATTATACCGGGCACTATTCCAGACTCAGAGCTGACTAACTCAATATAATACCAACTAGGGGTCGCCCGCGACTTCGTCCGCGTGGTAATTTGGAATATTTCCCCCGATTTTGCAACATATCTCACTACTGCTCTGCTCCTATTGATCATAGCGTGATGTTATATCCTATAACCTTCTTGGATAAATACACTATTCAACAAAAAAATATTTTTTCAAATCGAACCAGTACCTACTTGCTGAGATTAGCGCGTTCAACCAAACAAACAAACTCTTCAGCTTTATAATATTAGTATAGATAATAACGCTATTACTAATCCTAGCTTGTTGTACCTATTTCCCAAGCAACAGTGAGACAAGCCTAAATTACTGTCATGGTTCGAGGTTAATTTGATACTATCTAAACAGTAACGAGTGGAATTGACTCATGCCATGAGTAACCTACACTACATTTACATTAATAACTGATTAAGCATTTGCTTTTTAAGGACAGCTACCTTTAATCATTAAAGCTATAAATGGTTCTAGGGATTATGTAATAAAAATAATAAAAATAATAATATTATTTTTATAATGATAAATCAAAATGGTGGTGGCTTAATGGGAACGTGACTGATTTGCACGCAAGAGGTGCGAGTTCGGGCCTGGGTAAATTTCACAAAGTGAAATTCACATTGTTGCAATACCGATTATATGTGAATTTCACTTTGTGGAATTTATATGTAGTTATCAAATTATTTATTATTTGCTAACGGTAAAGGAAAACATCGTGAGGAAATCCACATGTCTTAGAAGAAATTCTAAAGACATGTCTCTAACGCGCATTAGCGAGCGTGTGTGAATTAAGGAACTTTTTAGTAATCTGTGTTAAGGCCTACACCCTCTCTCTCGCTTGATAGAGGAGAGGAGACCCGTGCCCAGCAGTGGGACATATATGGGTAGTTATTTTTATTATTATCATTATCATCATCATCTCAACCCGTTCCACTGCTGGCCACGGGTCTCATCCATAAATTTGGAGGGATATTAGCCTACTATACCATGCTGGCCAGACGGGTTGGTATAAGGTTTTGAGTTTTCCCTCTCTTGCAGTGGATATGGTCAACCTGACTTACTCTCTTAGTCGACTCTTACAACACCCTTGGGATGGAACAGGGTGGTGTCATTTGTATTCTTAATCTATCCACACAATGTCCTAATTGAATTACGGACACGAAGTGGCTAATCTAGTAGGACGACTAGCTACCTGACTGACGAAGGACCTTGTAGAAGACCACAGCACAAGTAAGAACACACAGCGGCGTACTTAGTTTTGCTTTTATGTGTGAGTACAGGTCTCCAGCGGTTATTTAGGAGAGAAACAGAATTTTCTTTTACACCAGGGCTTTAAGATGTAGTATTTATCCTGGGATAAATACTACATGCCTGGTGGCAATTCGTAAGTGTTACCTTTGGTATTGCAAGTGCTTATAGGCTACGGTAACTGCTTAACATACCCTGTGGAGTATAAATTGCTACCTCACTCCACTTCCTTAACACAAAATGTTTACTGATCAGGTTGTAAACAACTGAACAAGGTCCCTAATTGGGTTATAAACGCCAGTTGAAACGTCAATGGGTGAAAGCAATGTTGTCTTATTAATCATCATCATCTCAGCCAAAAGATGTCCACTGCTGGACATAGGTTTATTTTTCGCAGCACTAGGTCTTGGGTTGCCTTTACCAGGTCGTGGATCCGCCTTGTTGGTGGTATCACTTGCGTGTTGCCAACCCATTTTTTTGACACCAGGGCTTTTAAAGATGGAATTATCCCTGGGATAAAAAATACGTTTCTTTCAAAACGAATGCCTAAATGAGCGCTGGAGACCTGTACTCACACACAAGGACACAACTCTATCACTGTGTGTAGTTATTTGTCTGTGGTCTTCTGTAAGGTGGAGGTCCTTCCCCAGTCGGGCTTGCTCGCTAGTATGGTGCCCTAACTCTCTTTACTTAACTGAGTTTAACTTAGCTTTGACCTAATATCAAAGTAAGTTAAACCGCAAGCAGATACAATACATTGAAACCCATGAATGAACCATAATTACCATGTCTTACATCCATTCTCAGAATGCAAATATCCATGCAGGTATTAATTTAAATAGTTTCTTGTCTGGCGAAACAACAGGGCATGAATGACAATACATAGGGAGCATCATCACGTGTGTACCACATGGCAAAGGTCGACACCCTTTTGTACAAACACTCCCTTGCACACATATAAAACCTTAACTCGATTAAAATAAGATTCAAATTAGCAAAGCTTTTTATTGTGTTAAAAGTTTCTAGTAGGGCTGTTAACAAACTTTAATTTGCAATAGTTAAGACTTTTATTAGTTAGAACGTAAGGATCAGATTCGCTTGTTCTATATGTGATTTAATATGGTATCTTTAAGACAGAAATGCGCACTGAGACAATGTGAATTATAATGTACTGGTCATAAATTTTGTATTAATTACTATAGTCAGTTTTTGTTTGTATTCCTGACCTTAAACTTATGGGCTGTCTCTTAACTGGCTTTGTGGGCGAGGTGCACTAATAAATTGCTGGTTAGAGATCTCTCTTCCTATAGAAATTACGGTATAAACAGTGTAGATATTGAACATTGTAATCATAGCACATCTTAGGTTAATTCACACACCGCCATCTGATTCACAACTAGACAGACCCTGTAATATGGCAACCAGATAATGGGACATGTAGTAGTACATAGCAAATAATAGCAAAAAAGCGCTAATCTCAGAAAGTACGGGTTCGATTAGAAAAAAACTTTTTTTGTTGAATAGTGCATTTATCCAGGAAGGCTACTGGCTACATAACATCACGCTATGATCAATAGGAGCGGAGCAGTAGTAAGATATGTTGATGATGAAGTCGCGGGCGACCCCTAGTTCATTATAAAATGACACTGGAATAGCGATGTATAGACATGTTCTTTTTCTTCCAATAGGTGGGTAGATGTACGGGACATACCTACCTCTTGGAAGAAAGTCACGTTTGACGACAATAAAGTTCATTTTGGTCTTATTTTGACTTTCAGTCAGTCTGTTATCCTAACATCATAGGCCCTTTGTCTCCTCTCCACCTTAGAGTTATATTTAGCATCATAAATAAACACTGGGATGACACTACGACGGTGCAGCTGGCACACGAAATGGGTTTCTGGAATTTCTAGAAAATACTCACGAGATGAGTTGTTGGATGCGTTCTGAAAACAATGGGCGTTATGTTTTATCTAAGTATATTAAATATAGAAAATTTAAGACTTTGTATGTTTTAACGAGCTTCCATCTATAAGGTAACCGCACCCTTGGTAGCTTAACCCGCTGATCGTTTACCGTTTATAGATGGGTGACCGCATAGTGGTATTTCATCTGAGCGTCTCCGTGCTTCGGAGGGCACGTTAAAAGTCGGTCCCGACTGTTAACAGTCGTTAGATCACGACAGAGGCCTAAATATGGGCGATCTAAATAACTCTGTCACCAGGTTGGCCACTAACCAAACGATAAGAAGAAGAACGATGGCAAGATCCCAAGATGGCACGAAGATTTCCCAAGATGGGAAGGACCTTTTATACCTTGTCTGCACGGTTAGTTCGTGGCTTACGTCGTTACCTTACCATTTACCACTGCGCAGCGTGTTGTAGGTTCGGAAAAAAATGTAAAATGAATCCCCACACGGAATAAAAATGTGTGTAATCTATAAATGGTGATCCCGAGTCTGGATGTACACACAGCAATGGAGTTAGCTGTACAGAGCCTCTAGACAAGTGGCATATGCGATAGTCGAATGGAAAAGTCAGAAAAGAAAATGTATGGGAAGTTTACGACATTAAATCGTAGACTCACGTCAAATTCCATACAATTTATTTATTGACCTTTCGATTCGACTATCGCATATGCCACTTGTCTAGACGCTCAGACCCTCTAAACAACTGGCATAAACGGTAGTCGAATCGAAAGGTCAAAAAAACAAATGTATGGGATTTGACGTAAGTCTACGTTATAATGTCGTAAACTTACGTCAAATCCCATACATTTGCTTTTTTGACTTTTCGATTCTACTACCGTAAATGCCACTTGTCTAGAGGGGCTGGGCCGCTATATGAAGATTTGTTTTTTAAGAAAACCATTATATATATTTCTGTGGAATTAGGTAACAGTGTACAATTAGACTAAACCTACAGATAAAAATATATATCACACAAATTCATACATTGGCTTTCCTAAAAAAATTATCTTCATATAGCGGTCCTGTACAGCTAACTCCGTTGCCGACCGTACCACAGATTACTAAAGAGTTATGACCGTACTTTGTGTTTGTAAAGTCCGAATCCCACGCGGCACAGGGCATGTTTCCTAGTGCGGGAGTTGTCTATTTAAACCCTGTGTTACTTTAGACCACGTTACAATCGCGGTGGTCACAAGCTAAATTTTGAAGAAGATTTTATAGGCCTGAGTTCCTTGCACTGGCAAGGAACTCAGGCCTATAAAATCTTCTCAGAAGAACTGTCTTCTCATGGCTCTACCTTTATTAGCATATTTGCTGTATCTCGTATCACATCCATAAGTTATGATTTAACAAGGTACTGTTTTGCGATTTGGAAATCAATAATAATAATATCAATCCATATATATTATGTCACACTGCTGGGCACGCGTCTCCTCTCCTCTATCAAGACAGATAGAGAGAGGGATAAGGCCTGAATTTCAAGGTTGCTTAAATTGAAATAAATATATTTTATTTTAAAATAAAATGCAAGCAAATCCACGGACTACCACTAATAAAAAAATAAAAATAAATGTTAAATAAATATACATTGTTTAGTTTATTTAATTCTTGTTGGTATCGTGTGGGGGGAGGTGGAGCCTAGCTGCGAGTTCCTGGGGGACGTCCAGGTAAGTCCTCTCTAAGCCGACGGTGAGGATCAGGGCTCGGAGGCGGTCGACCACTACGTTGTCTCCCTCGCTAGACCAGACCGTCATTGAGGAGTTCAGGGAGGACGTCTCCCGCAGCAGGTCTAGGATGACTGGTTGGCTGTTAGCTGCCAAACCGGCACGGACCTTGGAAAGAAAAGAAAACATATTTTATTACAAGATTGTTTTGTCCCGCACTAGAGATCAAGCTCTGTGTCGCCGGGGACTTTACAAACATACAATTAACGGACACAAATAACGCCCAGACTCTGAACAATTCGTGGGTCACACAAAGTTTTGTCCTGTGTGGGGATCGAACCCACATTCTCGTGCACAGCAGGCGCATACTGCGGCCACTGGACCACCGAGGCAGTCAGATTGATTATCTTGTAAAACTTTTTAGATAGTTTTTTGGTTTTATTAGTATACACATATACTTTTTGAAACAGACCGGCCTAAAGAATGATTCATTTTTTATTTTATAAATACTTAGGTACAATTTTTTTTATAAACAAGCATACGGCCTGCTTGATTATAAGCAGCTACCATTGTCTATGGACGCTTGCAACACCAGGGGTATTACTTTAATTATAGTTTTTTAGTACCCTTATAGGTAACCGAGAGATATTATCTCTTACCACCAACTTTATCTTTTATCAATTTCTCTCTAAAGAAAGGTGTTGGTACTTCATGTGTATTTGTAAATGTTTTGATCGCAACATAAGAACATTCTTTGCCTTTCTTTCTTTACTTTCTCAACCCATAAACGTCCCACTGCTGGGCACGGGTCTCCTCCAATAATTTGGAGGGATATTAGCCTACTATACCACGCTGGCCAGACGGGTCGGTACAGGGTTTTGTTTCGAGTTTTCCCTCTCTTGCAGTGGATATCGTCTGCCTGACTCCTTTAGCCGACTCTTACGACACCCTCGGGATAGAAACGGGGTGGTGACATTTGTATTCTTAATCCGTCACCACGCGGACTTCTTTGCCTATTTCTAGAATATTCTAGTTTTCTACTCACAGGGAAGGTGACTGTCTGATTCACATGGTGTTCATTAATCATACGGAGCATGGTGCCGATCTGTTCACCGCTATACTCTCCCTCAGTGGAGTTCCCTCCATAGTTGGTAGTCCATCCGACGGAGAGAACAGCGCGGGGGTGCTTAGCGCCGAGCTCCAAGAACTTGGCAGGGTCTACCGGCTTCGCAGTGGCAGCTACTGGTCCTGGGAGGATGTCAGCATTCAGCCATAGAGGGAAAGTTATCTGAAAGAAGAATTAAGAGGTTATATTTTTAACTTGATAGCTCAACGGTTTAGTGAAACGTGTAGTAATCCGGAATAATTTCCCAGGATTTCCAGATCGGGTAAAGTGGCATTAAGTTTTTTTTTATATTTTTACCGTTGCTATTACGAATATATAGAGGTCGCCCGCGACTTCGTCCGCGTGGTAATTTTGAATATTTTCCCGGATTTTGCAACATATCTCACTACTGCTCCGCTCCTATTGATCATAGCGTGATGTTATATACGCCACGCAGTGGTAAATGGCGAGGTGAACCAACCGTGCCGTCAAATATAGGCGCTGTACTGGATGCGAAAAGAACTTTGTATTTTAGAGTAAAAAAAGAACAATAAATCTATAATCCATACTAACATTATAAAGCTGAAGAGTTTGTTTGTTTGATTGAACGCGCTGATCTCAGAAAGTACTGGTTCGATTAGAAAAAAAACTTTTTATGTTGAATAGTGCATTTATCCAGGAAGGCTATAGACTATATAACATCACGCTATAATCAATAGGAGTGGAGCAGTAGTGAGATATGTTGCAAAATCGGGGAAATGTACATTCCAAATTACCACGCGGGCGACCCCTAGTATTAAATAATATTTGTTAAGCTTAAATCATAATATTATTTTTCGCTTAACAACTCAACAGAAAACTAACCATCTTTACGAGGAATAATTATTGTTGATGCAACCACAACCGAACTCAAGTTGTTTAACTTGATTTCATATTAATGCCTAGCTCTTACCGTATCTACTTCTATTGGTTTATTATACGACATAAGTGCTAGCAACCTTTCCCTTCAGATAGGGTCATGTACTATGTAGTACTTAATTTGTACATTACTCGGCCATTTGCACTCGTAATTGTTGAGACAGAAATTTAAACCCCCGTTTTCCCAAGAGACTATAGCATGGGGTTCTTCTAGAAAGGATTTATAAGGTTTTTGAAGGGTCGGCAATGCAAGAGTGACATCCCTGGTGTTGCAAACGTCCATAGGCTACGGTAACTGCTTACCATCAGGCGGGTCTTATGATTGTTTGCCACCTTTGTACTTAGTATAAAAAAAACAACTATACAAGTGAGCAAACCCGACTGGGGAAAGACTTCCATCTTACAGAAGACCACAGCCAAATGATTACACAGCGCTGTAGTTGTCATCCTGTATGTGATTACAGGTCTCCAGCACTCATTTAGAAATGCATTTTTAACTCAACGTTTTTCTATCCCAATGATACTTCATCATCCATTTTTTGGATCGGCAACACGTAGGTGATATCTCTGGTACTGCAACCGTCCATAGGCTACGGTAACTGCTTATCATCAGGCAGCCATATTATGCTTGTTTCAAACTCAACTCAAACTCAAAATTCATTTATTCATTTAGGTTATAAAGTAACACTTATGAAGGTCTTAAATTATGAATAAGCCAGATGATGATGTCAGCAAAATTTTCCTATGGCTAGTTCGCTGACGTGAAGCCAAAAAGAGTGGCCTGAGTTTCTTGCTAGTCTCTCAAGACTAGCAAGAAACTCAGGCCACTCTTTTTTTGTTTCCCAATTTCAACGGTAATTTCGTATGAAAGTCCCAATAAAGCAGTGTGAAAACAAGACAAGTCAATAGTAAAAAAAAACTGAATTAATTCAAGTTTTGTTTTTATTTCATTAAGTGTTCAAGTTGCAAGTTCAATACCAGTATATTAACAGTCCGTATCACCCGGAACAGGCGAGTCGAGGGATGATTACAAATGATAATGATACGCAGAAGATGCCGGCGCATGAGCAACATGTGCGCATGAGTTGATGGGCACGCGTTGTAGTGGAAGAGACGCGAATGCTATACAATTGCTTCAAAATATCGATAAAATTATGCTAAAAGTCTGCATCGAGGAAGATAATCGTTTTATGAATGGGTAATCAACATTTAGAAACTTAGGATAATTCTACCTATTTAACAACTGTATTGCTATCCCTTTCCCTCAAATCTACCGATTTGAGCGTGAAAGAGAGGGCAACGCGCGATTGATACTCCGGCCAGCTGATTCTCTAAGAAACAGCGATCACAAACTGACAGTTGTGATTGCTCGGTGACGGCACACACGATTGTTAAACGTCAAAAAGGCTCTATTTTCGCTCTTACGGAATATAGATTTTCAATCTGACAGATTTTGCTACGCTTTCGCGGTCGCTCGGTTTTCGCTCTAACGGAATACCCCTTCCGGTGTTGCAAGCGTCCATAGGCTACGGTAACTGCTTACCATCAGGCGGGCAGTTTGCTAGTTCGCCTCCTTGGTAGTATATAAAAAGAGACCGCTGCTCGATCTGATCATTTCATAAGTGAATTATTTTTTGTATCTCGTAATCTAATAAGACTAGACTGTTTTAATTTCTTTCTTTCTTTTTTTTTTTTAAAGACAGCTCCCGCACTAGAGAACAAGCTCTGTATCGCGGGGGACTTTACAAACATATAATTAACGGACACAAATTACATCCAGACTCAGAACAACTCTTGGCGGGTCACACAAAGTTTTGTCCTGTGTGGGAAATGAAACCACAACCTCTTGCACAGTAGGCGAACCACCAAGGCTGTAAATTTATGCTCACACCCTAACACGTCAAACAAGCGTCCATTCAATGTCACAATTAGTAAAGTGAGATACAGTCTTTCTCGCTTCACATTCGCTTTCGCACATCTAACACTGCAACAATACTTTATCAGACATGATGTCCGTGAATCAGTCCTTTGCAATGAAGATATATCTCTGGTTACGACCAATTGTAGTTAATTAACAACTATCTCCTGCGACTGCGGTCCTTATGTTTGACCAAATCTTTCGACTTGGTTCAATAGGTAAAGGCAAATATGTACAGTTTTTTTCTTATTCTACCTGGGTGACAAACAAGCATAGCTTCATTTCATCTATCTCTTTCACTAGCTTATACAATTCAGCATAACCCATAGGTTTTATTTTATAAGCAATCTACTGATATTATAAATGCGAAAGTTTGTAAGAATGGATGGATGGATGGATGTTTGTTACTCTTTCACGTTAAAACCGCTGCCGCGGGTAACAGCTAGTATTAAATAAATTAGGCTACTTGGTCGGTAACTTCAAGGACGTTGGCTAATAACCACATCTGTGTATTCAATATTGAGTTTTTTACCACACCACATACCACAGTTACTGTGTAGTAGACAGACAACGTGATGGGCTCAACAAAATGTGTGGAGCTCTATCGGCATATGCGCCGCGCGGTACATCTTTGTTGTTCTCGTGTGGCCAGTAAAACAGCGACGAACATAGCGAGTAGCGACGCGATAGCCAGTACGGCGAGCGAGCCCGATTGGAAGGAAAGTCCTCAAATTTACAGAAGTAAAATATCTAGACACAGCGGTCTAGTTGTGTGTCTGTGTGTTATTACAGGTTTCCAGTGCTTATAGCCGATGCTGTTCGGTAAACGATCAGCGGGTTAAGCTACCAGGGCGCGGTAACCCTATAGATGACCGTATAGTGGTTTTTATCTGAGCGTCTCTGTGCTTCGAAGAGCATACTAAAAGTCTAAGTCTAAGCTAATTATGGACGATCTAAATAACTCTGTCAGTAGGTAGCCCAACTAAACGATAAGAAGAAGTGCTTATAAATTGTTTCTTTCTTTCTTATTTAGAGATACTTTTTTAACGAAATGTATTCCTTATCCCTGGGTAACCAAGGTAAGGTAAGGTATAATATACAGTCAACAACTTGCAAGTCAAGTCAAGTCAAACTCATTTATTCATTTTGATCAAATACATGATACTTATGAACGTCATAAAAATAAATGCCAGCATACTTTTTTTTCCTACGACCAATTCACTGACTAGGGTTGGGCCTCGAGAAGAAGTGGCAAGAAACTCGGGTCACTCTTTAAAATAATGTTCCTGGAATTGTAATAGATACTATCCTTTAAAATACCGCTGTTTTCACTTCCATGGTGCCTTGCCACTCTATGGTGCCTGCAAATAGCACTATCTAACAGGAAATAATGTACCTAAGTACACCATACGTTTAAGAATTCCTCCTCCTTACAATATCCCGCTGTTTTCATGGCCACAACCTCACACACCCCGACCACACAAGATGTTGTTTTAAATTCTCGATTATTCACACGCTATGTCATTATTCTAATTAAGATGTCTACCCATCGACATTTACAGCAAACCCGTCCTTATAACCCACGTAATACAGCTCATTATCCCATTGGTAATCCTAACAGGAGCCTTTAAAAACAATAATATGAAATGGACTTTATTTCCTACTTGTTAAGGTGTGATTTTAATTGTTTCGTATTACGTATGGTGTAGGGACCGCCATGAAATATAATATCTGAAGCCAGAACTAATTTTAAATGATTACTCAATTGATAACTTTATGAGTAAAGATTATTTATTATTAATAATGTACAAATGTATTTATTTTATATTGATGGGGGGCATTTTAAAGGTGAATTACTGTATTAATTAATTATAATTATTTTAAGGTAGAACTTTATATTATTGGCAACTTTACTATTAAGTATTCTGTGCACAATTTTCAATGTAAACTTATTATGAAATTGACTATTCCGCTTCAAATTGATTTTTATTTTTGAAACCCTATTGAAACGAAATGGTTCTTATCTTTTATGAATGTCAGTTTTATTAAGCAGTTTTAAAGTTATTTTTGTCTAGGTTTTACCTAATTATTTTGCTATTTTCAAGTATTTTCTAAAGATAAAATAAACATTTAGGATTTTAAATACATATAACATAGTTTATAGTTTTGACATCTATCCGTTGCCCCGTATTCTTCTCCGCCGATTTCCGCCAACAAGAACGTAAGAAAGGAGGTTTCGTATTCCGGATCACTAATTAATGGCCTCCTAACCGAATTTCGGTCACGACGGCTGATCTCAACTTAGACTTGCCATCTGCGCGGGAGATATTATAGTACACAAGTGTGTGCGCAAACACGAGTGCGATATAGTAGTAGCCATAGTCCGATGGAACGGCAAATCCGACACGACCGGAGAGAGATCAGGCGTAGGACCAACGGCTTCACGTGCTTTCCGAGGCACGGGGGTGTAAACACCGCCAATTTCCAAACTCCGGACATCTATTGTGAATAGAATTTCACTAATTACTCGGTAAAGAACCTGAGTATGACGCTTTCATTGCTCTAGTCTTAAAATTCAAAAAATAAAATTAGGAATACGTTTGTATGGCAAAATGGCAATTGCTCTTAAGGTACCAAGATAGGTACGTTAGGTAACACATAGATAGATATTTAATGTCTTACAGTTAGAGAAGGTATAGAATGCAGTTATATAAATTACAGCCAGCCATTATAAGCTGACCACTAGGTCTCATCATAAAACTTTAATCATATGTTACGAGATACAGGAAAAGTAATAACTGCCTACTATATGGGTGGTCTTAACTATAAACTTATTAATACTAGACATTCCTACTGCTAGAGAAAAGAGACAACATCTAGTAATATAAAAAATAAACTGACTGCTTCTTCTTCTTCTTCTTATCGTTTGGTTAGTGGCCAACCTGGTGACAGAGTTATTTAGATCGCTCATATTTAGGCCTCTGTCGTGATCTAACGACTGTTAACAGCCGGGACCGACTTTTAACGTGCCCTCCGAAGCACGGAGACGCTCAGATGAAATACCACTATGCGGTCACCCATCTATAGGGTTACCGCGCCCTTGGTAGCTTAACCCACTGATCGTTTACCGAACAGCGAGTGCACCTAGCTATGAGCGCCACTCTAACTGACTGCTAAGCCAGAGGTAGTGGGTTCGATTCCCACATAGGACAAAACTTTGTGTGATTCATAAATGTTGGTCCAAAACTTTGTGTGATTCATAAATGTTGGTCCAAAACTTTGTGTGATTCATAAATGTTGGTCTAAACTTTGTGTGATTCATAAATGTTGGTCCAAAACTTTGTGTGATTCATAAATGTTGGTCCAAAACTTTGTGTAATTCATAAATGTTGGTCCAAAACTTTGTGTGATTCATAAATGTTGGTCCGAGTTAGGTGTAATTTGTATCCGTGTTTTTTTTAAACTACTTAGGTGGCAATCAAGCATTCGGCCCGCCTGATGGTAAGCAGTTACCGTAGTTTATGGACGCTTGCAATAACAGAGGTATCACTTGCGTGTTGCCAACCCATTTGTTTACACCAGGGCTTTATGATGGGAGTATCCCTGGGATAGGAATACGTTCTTTCAAAACGCATCCCTAAATGAGCGCTGGAGACCTGTACTCACACACAGGAACACAAGTACACCACCATTTGGCTGTGGTCTTCTGTAAGGTGGAGGTCCTTCCCCAGTCGGGATTACTCGCTAGAATAATACCCTACCTCTCTTGACTGTTGAATTGTTACGTTTATAAAGTCCCTCGCGATACAGGGTTTGTTTCCCTAGTGCAGAAACTGTCTTATAAAAAGAAATAATTTTAACAAAAAAAACCGACTTCAGTACGGCAAGTTGTAAAATTTTAAATATTTGTTTGTTACAATCGAATAAAATCGACTGAGCGTCGGGCTGAACACAGGTCAAGTAGGTATTAAAAGCAATATTTAATCTGTGCAATCCGCGCTCAATTAATTCACGTCATTATTTAGATGCTTAGCAACAATAACCGAAACTTATCTAATCGCCATCAGTAAATTTCAGATGATTATTGAAAAGTTCAGATGGCCATCTGTGGTCTTCTTCATCAGTTTTACTTCACCAAATTACACTTTCTGAATGCAAATGATTGATTAGTTGTTAAAAATATTAAAATTGCTATATGTGTGCCTATAACTTTTGAGGAGATACATAACACACGAATTGATAACCTCCTCTTTTTGAAGTCGGTTAAAAAAAACATACCTGCGGCTTGCTATACTGCGCAATGATATCTTGACTCTTCTCATATGCCTCTATGCTCTTGAAGTCCAATTTCACCCCCTTCTGCTTAGAATTGACATTGTTGTACTGGGCCACGGTGGACAAGAAGTCGGAGAGGGACAGGTCTGAGCTGGTGGCTGGAGGGTGGGCCATAACCGGGATCGGTGGACCATCTTTGCCGTTTATCGAGCCCAAGACGATATCAGCTTCCAGCATGGAGACGTCACCTAAAATTAGAAGTTCTAGTTTAGATAATGACTGCACAGTTGGTTCAGTGGCTTAAGTTACCTCGCCATTTACCACCGCACCTCTGTTGTGGGTTCGATCCTTATATGGGACAAAAAATGGTGTGATTCAAAAATGGATGTCCTAAGTCTGGGTGTGCTCTGTGGTCGTTAATTGTATGTTTGTAAAGTCTCCCGTGACAAGGGCTTGTTCCCTAGAGCGGGAGTTGTCTTCTTTAAAAAATAATTACTTAGTAAATACGACGCTGATATTTAAAAAAGCATCGTATGTGCAACCTATCAATATAGATAATGTTATACTAATCTAATTTATTTACATAAATAGTTATTAAAATAAAAGTAACTTAACCAAAACTACTTCAAAACAATCAGATATTGTATTTAAAGGTATTGAACTACATATAAATAAAATATCTGATTGAGGTCGCAGTTCTAAGGAAAGGTGCCCAAAAGACTGGCCACATTTCCACGCTGGATTGCAAGGCTAATAAGTTAACCCAAGAAAAGGCCAGCCTTAGGATCGTGAGATGACTCGACTAAACGCTTAGATATCTTACTATCTACTAGCTGTTGCCCGCGGCTCCACTCGCGTGGATGTCGGTTATCGCTGTAAAAAGTAGCCTATGTGTTATTCCAGACCATAATCTATCTCTGTGCCAAATTTCATCCAGATCCGTTCAGTAGTTTTTACGTGAAAGAGTAACAAACATCCATCCATCCATCCATTACAAACTTTCACATTTATAATATTAGTAAAGATATTAAAAATAATACACACCTATAAACATTTTATACGATAAAGGAATATCGTATCGTATGCACAGAATAACAAACTCCGCCTTTATTATTATTCTTTACAGCAGGGCTTTAGCCACAGTAAATAAATAGCTTTATGATGAGACTATCCCTGAGATAGGAATATGTTTCTTTCAAAAGGCATCCCTAAATGAGCGCCGGAGACCTGTACTCACACACAGGAATACAACTACACCACTGTGTGTAGTTATTTAGCTGTAGTCTTCTGTAAAGTGGAGGTCATTCCCCAGTCGGGCTTGCTCGCTTATATGGTGCCTTACCTCTCCTAAACTTAAACTAACTACATTTAAATGTATTAATAACTTTGCTTTCTTAACTTTTACAACCAAATGCATAAATAACGTTATTTCTTAGAAATTGCCGTAACTCGTATTGTTTTCCAAACACCCATTTTCTAATACTAGGTACCATCGACGTAGTTGGTGCTCGACACTTGCAACATTGTAGCCAAACGATTTTTACCTTGACGTGCAATAATGCTTAACTAAAAACCCTTTATGAGTTCTTTCTGTTACTTTATGCATTAGTTACTAAAGACCATGTGCAATCTTGCGATGTAATACTACAGTAGCGGCCCGCCTGACTTCGCCTGGGTTTAATTAGAAAAAAGAATTTAGAAAAATCCTCTATTAAGTAGTAATTCACTTGAGCGTTAGTGTAATTTGTATCCACAGCGGTTTATAATCAGTCAGGAATAATTAATTATAACTACCTATAAATTATTTATTTTGTCCGTGTGGTGACGTATTAAAAATAAAAATGTCACCACCCCATTCCACCCCGTGGGTGTCGTAAGAGTCGACTAAGGGAGTAAATCAGGCAGACAATATCCACTGCAAGAGAGGGAAAACTCGAAACAAAACCCTATACCAACCCGTCTGGCTAGCGCTGCAGCGTGGTATAGTAGGCTAATATCCCTCCAAATTTATGGAGGAAACCCGTGCCCAGCAGTGGGACGTTTATGGGTTGAGATGATGATAAATTATTTTAAATGTGTACTGTGCGTTGTCGAGCGCCAACTTTGTCAATAGTACCTACTTACTATAAGCATGGGGTCTCATCAGGAACAAATCAAAATTAGTACGAATAAATACCAATAGATGGAGTTACATATATCGATTTGTTATTTACGTTTACGTAAAATTCAAACCTGGAAGAAATATAGCCTGAAACATTTACATACATATTTTAAGAAATCCTACTAGCATAGGAAAATGAAATAAAGGGCTCATAAGACAAAATTATAATTATATATTTTCAAAATTCAATAATGTCGCCGTAGTCCTGGCGGCAGTATTTTGTACTACTAAGAAGTTGAAACTTGCGAGTGACTTGTGAGTAATGGCGCTGGCGCTGTATGCATTTTCAGATTTTTATAAATTAAAATTTTACTGTTGGGTCATACTAGGAATAAAAATATATAAAATTAGGTTAAAAATAAATAATACTGGTATATATATTTTTTCTCTCAACAAAAAAACTTTAAAAATGTCTTACGTTATCAAAATTATGAACAAAAATTTAAGATTTATTATCATAAATATTTTAAAAACTAAACAAATACAAAAAGTGTATCCTATGTTGGAATTCAATATTTTAAAAACTAAACAAATACAAAAAGTGTATCCGATGTTGGGATTCGAACCCGGTTTGGCCGGTTTCGGGTACCTACGGTGCTAAGGTATCGACTATCGTACTGTGAGAAAATTACTTATTTGTGAATTCGAACTGATACTTAATAATTACAGTTTTATTATATTTTTCCTAATAATTAAAAATATATTATCTGATATTAAAACCTTCTACAAAAAACAAATTTCAAAAATTGGACATGAATCTGGGATTCGAACCCAGTACCATGGGACTGTTGGACGAATACCACAGAATGCTATACTTACTCCTGACTTGCCTGTTGGTCTAGTGGTTAGTGACTCTTAACTACTAAGTTGGGGGGTCATGGGTTCGATTACCATTCAGCACAAATCTTTGTGTGATGAGCTCTGTTTGTTGTGCTGTGCCAAGCCTGGTTTCAGATGGTATGTGAATTGTCAGAAAATATTATTATTACCCTAATTCGACTCATCTCGTAGGTACTGAATTGATAGATGCTAGGTAGGTATAATATACTTATTTGTTAATTTTAACCGACAAAACAAAAAAAATGTTTATTACAGTTTCACGAATAATTAAAAAAAACATTTTATTTTATAGGTAATTAAAGCCATCAACAAAAACTTAACACTATACCGTAAACTTCTGTTAAGATACGGGAAAAAATGTTTAGCCCGGGGCGAAACCGGGGCGGAGCGCTAGTTAAATACGGAAGCAAACAGTCAAAATAAGTGTATATTTCATACGTAAAGCGCGTGACCTTGAGCGAGTAAACGTGGCCCGAGCCCGAGACAATAAGCGATACCTAACCTTTATGGTCGGTGTAGATGCCTACTATTTTTTGGGAAGAATATAATTTCTTTAACATAAATAAATTCGGTTATAAAGTGTCGCCATCTGTTGATTTTATGTGTGTGCACGTAATCTGTTGGATATAGACATCTAGTGTCGTATAGTTAGTAAAAATTTAGCCGCACGGTTAGCCCGAGTTAGCAGGGAACCAATTCTTTGTATGGGATGGGGTATCTGTACTAGTATTATATTATCTGTGCTATAAGCATACTGTTTGATAAAACATTTCAATTCGACCGCGCATTGTAGCACTCAACAAATCGCGTACGTACATACGTAGGTAGGTACGTATGAAGCCCAAATCTGTCAAATGTATAATTGTTATTAATCGTTCAGTTCCATGAACGAGCAATGCGCAAGGAACTTGAGATGGCTATTTTAGATGCAGTTTGGTACAAGTCACAAGTGAAAGCGATAAAATGATGAACTTCGCTTTCAAAAAAAGCCGTAAATGAATCTATACCTACTAATAACGCGGTAAGTAATCTCTGGAACATAATTTACAATAATTAATGGAGATGTCGGTAGGGGCCGCCCTAGGACCTACGCCTAGGACCTAGGAGCATACAGCGACCAAGTAGGGGATTTGCTAAAAAAGGGCCAAATTAAAAGTACCCAGAATCGACGTTCATGCATGAAGAGGTTGATGAATATAGAGGAGGCGAAGGAAATATATATTTGGATCGAAGCAAGTGGCGTACCATAGTCTCTGCCTACCCCACTGGGACACAGGCGTGATGATACGTATGTATGTATGTATAATTTAAAATAGTATTTTTATTTTAAGTGGCTCCTAGCCGCCAATGACCTTGGGCGTTATGCTTTAGCTTTTTTTCTCTCACTACTTACAATAATCTATCGCCGTCTAGTGGCAGCTCGCTGTACTATGATACAGGCCAATAACCTTTACTTCAAGGATACCTAGGATGCCCAATTTTGCTATGCAACGACCCAAAGCGGGCTTGGCAAAAATAAATCGTGACGCGAGTTGAAATCTAAATGATCATGGAACGCGAAAATTTAAAAGTGGGTAGGTAACTACAGTCGAAAATATTTTATTTCAACAACTGAGATACCAATGCAATTTCTTTCACAATAAGCTTTATTTTGAATGTTGGCAATATAAAAAAAATATTACACGCCGCCAATGTTTTATATCTTGTACCAAAACCCATTCACCCTAGTGTTGCCACACTACAATAAAATTCTTGTGCTAACACCATCTACTCTCTCTATCACGCGTTTAATATTAGAAAGAGACGGATAGTATTGTTGATTGATAGGACGTGGCGCAGCTGGTAGAATTCTTGGTAGGAATGCTATAATAATTGTAGGTACCTAATATTATACGAGTCCTTGTTGGTGCTAACTATTCGCATTTATTACATGGATATGGGGAGTAATTTCTATTTTATGAGCTTAAGCAATGCTTTACCAATTAGAATGTTTAATTAAGTCAACGTTATTTTATAAGTATAATTTGTTTACAAAAAATATCGGTTTATGGATTTAATTCTCAAAAATCCTTTCTTAATGCACTTACATAATTATGTGATTTATGGAACCTTTATGCAAATTTTCTGTGTTGAGGAATCAGTCCGAGAAAACAAATACCCACTTAGGTAGCTAGCTAATCTATAATTTATAAATGAATGTGTTGCTAAGTGCAAATCTCGAGAACGGCTGAACCGATTTCCCTAATTCTTTTTTTAAAATATTCCTTGAAGTACGAGGATGGTTCTTACGCAGAGAAAAAATCCCTAAAGGGGCATAAAATACTTTACCCCGGGTGAAGTCGGGGTGGGCCGCTAGTTATAGATATATGTATAGATTTAGTATCTAAGTGTGATATAAGCTGTTTTTTTTTTGCAATAATAAATATATAGATAAAAATATACCATAAATAATAATTTTAAATAGGTACTGGATGAAAATACCTTAATAACTAGGCTCTTAATATGCATTTTTCATCTAGTTCATATGTACCTGTTTAATTTATTAGTTGATATTTATAGATGCAATAAACTAAAAAATAAAAGAAAAAATATTAACAGATGATTTGATTACTAGACACTTACTTGCTAAAGCCGCTTCCAAATATGTTTTATTGTTGACGGCATGAGCCCAGGTGACTGTTGTCAAATTCCTCATTATCTCTTCGTCAGATCTGACTGCGATGGCGGCTAAAATAAATAGAAACAATAACAATTAATAATTTTTTTCTACCAATATGGTAGCATATTTTAGTAGAATTTTAAATTTATTTTACAGGCTACATTTGACTTTTCATGTCATAGACATGAGTTGTAATTGTGAAATTTTAATGAAGACAGTTTGTTTATCTATGATTAAAATATTATACAAACATAATTCTTACTATTATCGATACGGTTTTGAAACACCACACGTAATTTGCTACAAATTCACTTTATAACAACCTACAGACTGTTCCAGTTGTCAATAAAAACCAACTAATGCAAACAAAACTGACACTAGTTGCTAGAGTAGATAACTACTAAGAATGAAAGGTATTTTTTCAGAATGTTTTGCCTTTGCCACATGTGAAAAAGTGTTGGTTTACTATTTTACAGATTTCTTTTTTATAATGCTTTGATTTTGAGACTAAGTCTTATAAGCTAAGGAAAAAATAAGTGAAAATACCTGCCTAAGTACTGTTATAAAATAAGTTTTTAATTTTGTTATTCATAATTTAGATTACGTTCGATTTATTAAATGTGGGGTGAATGAACCTTATCTATAAAACATAATAATATGTCAAACTTCAAAGAGCCTTTTATAAGAATGTATAGTATTTAATTATATCATAAGTTTCCAAAGATTTTAGCTTTAAATGTTTGTGAGCTGTTTGATCTCTTGCAAGCCGGAAACCTACTGACTCATATAGGTACCAAGAGAAACCGCGGAAATTGGGTTATCTTGTTATAATATTGGCTTGCAAAGTTTATTTAGGCTGACTTGAAGCATGAGTTTCGTGTTTTATGACTAATATTCTTGTTGCGTAACCTATAAACATCGAAACAATGTAGTAGTGTGTTATATTTCTGAAAATATCTTAATTCTGAATGCCTACCTACCTATTTTAGTTTGTATGAGAGAGGCCAACGCGTACAATGATTAATTTATTGAAAGTACTAACCCTTTACAGCGAAATATTCTAGCAACAGTACTACACATACAGTACCTAGTCAACAATATTGTACCTATAAGCCGCCTCGATGATGGCGAGCGTCGCATGCGAGACTGGGATGTGGAAATAATAAGGCTAGATGGGAAAATTATAAGGCTAGAAAGACGGAAAACCGATAATAAGTAGGTAGGCAGTAAGTAGGTTGTTAGGTACTACCGAAAATGATGACTAAATAAAAAAAATGTCAAGATTTGGCAATAAATGTAGGTAGGTACATGTAGGAGTAATAAAAAAACAGAGGTAAAAGAAATAAATTCTCTGCCACAAACGCCTACAATAATAGTCATAGCAATAAATCTTCACATAACATTGCTATGCCAAAGTCCGTTTTTGTTGTTCGTCATCATCAGCCTATCGCAGTCCACTGCTGAGTTGGAGTTTACGAAACAGGGTACTGAGAAAAAACAATAAGAAAAATTTTGAAAAACGAAACTAAATTTTGCTTTTTTCGATTCTATCGTATAAGCATCTGGCTTTTTTTTGTCTCCAAACAACGGTTCACCGTAAAACTGATGAAGGAATAGAAAAATAAAAACAAACTAAACTGAGGAAAAAATACATAATCCCGACCTGGATAGGTTAGGTTAGAATTAGGCGACTAATTCTATAATGCCCCGTTTCATATCATCTGACTCTCTGACCCACAGCTGGACGTAAGCCTTTCCAAGTGTATGCCACTTTGCATTCAGCCACTTTGCATTCAGCCACTTTGCATAGATTGTCGCTCCACCTAGCCTGAGCCCGTCTTATTATAAATTGATTAAGAATTCTGCTGTCGCCTCCAAAGAATGCCAGACAAAGGCAGATATGTATGATGAATGTAAGTAGGTGGGTTTACTTATTAAAGCTAAGTAAAGAAGCCCATTCCATCCCGTGGGTGTCGTAATAGTCGACTAAGGGAGTACGTCCGGCAGACAATAACCACTGAAAGAGAGGGAAAACTTGAAACAAAACCCAAACAAATAATATCAGCGCTGCAACGTCTGCGATGTTGCAATTAATCGCTGAGCTAGGTCCTGTTTTGTCTTATAACCATTATATATATATTTTTAGGTTACTGTAGTAAGATGTAAAGACAAAATAAATATATTTTCTTTCTTTCTATACCAACCCGTCTGGCCACCATGGTATAGTAGGCTAATATCCCTCCAAATTTATGAAGTAGACCCGTGCTCAGCAGTGGAACGTTTATGGGTATGAGATGATGAAAGAAGTTACTAAAGAATGCTTAAAGGGGATGCTCAAGGATGCTTTAGAGTCAACCACTCCCCTGGATAAACACCAATTCATTCAATTTATTATAATTGGTAAGTAACTAAGCTATAATAAGACTAGATTGAACGGATAACCACAATTTCCCTTATACGTCAGGGCAAGGATGCATCCAGACTTCCCGCCATTAAATAGAGTTAGATGACAATCAGGATCTCGCAAGCAACGCAGTATAGGTACCTATATGACATACTAGTTTTCGCCCGTAGCTTTGCCTGCGTATTATTATCATATAAATGCAAAGGTAATTTTTTGGTTCAGGTTTTTTGAGCCCGTAACCATTGCATACGCAATGGTTTAGAATTGCAAAAGACAAATATACCTACATTATTTTATATAGATAGATATATATTGTAACTAGCTGTTGCCCGCGGCTCCGCCCGCGTGGATCTCGGTTATCGCTGTAAAAGCCTATGTGTTATTCCAGACCATAATCTATCTCCGTGCCAAATTTCATCCAGATCCGTTCAGTAGTTTTTACGTGAAAGAGTAACAAACATCCATCCATCCATCCATCCATTCTTACAAACTTTCACATTTATAATATTAGTAAGAATAGCTTCACCTATTTTACTCAAAATGTAACTTAGTCCTTACTAAGTCGACTGGTCTATATAAAGCAGCCGCAAGTTCAACCGAAGCCAAATTTTTTTCTAGTCTCTTTTGCCATTTGCAAGTGTTTTGAAAATTCATTCATAATACACACATACACACAGTTTATTCTATTAACATCAATCCCATTTCCCCGTATTCCTATAATGTTTCAAATATGCGTTTTTTTTTAATTATTAATTTGTATGAAAGACCAAATATTTATAATAAAAAATCCTTTGATAATATTTTGGCTTTCAACCAGTATCCGCAGTATAAACCTAGGTTAAAAGGTTACTATATACGGCTACTAGTATTATATTATCTGTGCTACGGCTAAGCTACGGCCTAAATCTGTCATTTTGGTCACCAGGAATCTTGGAAACAAAGTCGTATCGGATCGGAAAAAAAATTAGGTTAGGATGTGATACACTTCTGACTACCCTTCGCGAAAATAGCGTGATGCTACATATAGTCATAAAAAAATATTTTAGTGTCATATCAAATTGCATTGCACAAGACTAAGTAACAGAGGATTAGGTACAATCTTTTTGATAATTTAAATAAAATCATTAGAACACATCATCATGACATTTCAAAACAAAATTCTCTCGAGCGAAGATTTTAAAATTGAATTTGAAATTGTAAAATAGTCAAATAATTTTCTTTTTACCATTCAATAAAATGTATTTTATTTTTTTACATATTTTTTTATTGTTCAAAAACAATAAATAATTTCTTTATCAATATTAAAAAGCAAAGGAAACTCACCAACAACAGCCAATACGAGTAATCGAATCATTTTTATTTTTCTTTTATTACTTTTTTATCACTCAAGGAGTTTTCATATCTCGTCGTCGCCCGGTCCTGTCCAGAGGTACACTGTGGCACCCTAGCACCTGGTTATTGCTAAATTGGCCAATCATACTGACGACTTGATTGCCTATAAAGTGCTTTTCGAGATGGTCTCAAGGACAGAAAATGACGTGCTCATATTAGGTGGCGTACACAAGGTGGAAATAGACTTATAAATAGATCGTTACTGATATTTGGGCAGCTGAGTTGTTAAGGTCCGTGACTTCTATTTAGGGCTGACATAATAACAAAGAGAAACTCAAGATAGGGTCGAAAAAATAATCTTTTTTTTCTTTTTCTTTTTTATAAAGACAACTCCCGCACTAGAGAACAAGCTCTGTGTCGCGGGGGACTTTACAAACATACAATTAACGGACACAAATTACACCCAGACTCAGAACAACTCTTCGTGGGTCACACAAAGTTTTGTCCTGTGTGGGGATCGAACCCACAACCTCGTGCACAGCAGGCGCATACTGCGACCACTGGACCACCAAGGCAATCGAAACTAATTAGTTTACAGCGGTGATATCCGATTGGGTAAGAACTCGATTTATGTACACTAATTGTAATCCCAGGTGGCAGTACCATTGTGAATTTCACTTTATGGAATTTATATCTATGTACTAATCAATGACTTAGCATTTGCTAACGGCAAAGGAAAACATAGTTAGGATATCCACACAACTAATAAGAAATTCTGAAAGGCATGTTGGATCTCCTCACCCGTATAAGGCTAACGTTGTGGATTAGGAACACAACCCCTGATAAAGAAGAGGAGACCCACATTTACAAATATACAAATATTTGTGTGATGAGCACGATTGTTTGTTCTGTGTCTGGGTGTTATTTATCTATAATATGTATGTATTTAGAAATATATAAGTATGTTTATCAGTTGTCTGGTTACCATAGTACAGGCTATGCTTAGTTTGGGATCAGATGGCGGTGTGTGAGTGTTCCAAAAAATATTATTATTATTATCTGGGTTGCTATTATTAAGAAGCTTCAGTTCTGGAAATGTTGATTTATGGCCACGCTTCACCGTTGAAGTAGAGTATCGTAAATAAAACCTCAAGAACAAAACTTTATTTGTTTATAATGTTGTCCTAAGGTTATGTTTATGAAGCTGAAATATGGTCAGTGAAAGATGCATTTACTGGTGGAAGAATATTTTATTCCTTGAGACGTACACGACCCTAGCAGGCAATAAGGTGAGGTAAGGCACCATTCGACTTGAGGTGGACATCCACTTTACTTTTGTAAGGTGGAGACCACAGTCAAATGACTACACGCAGCGGTGTAGTTGTGTCAGCAACGCAAGCATACGGTATTGATAGTCAGCAGTCACCGTAGCTTATGTACGCAACCCATGAGTCCATCTGCTAGGCTCGGGTCTCCTTTCCTCTCCTCTTTCAGAAGAGCTGATGAGGTTGACCTAATGCAGGTTGATGCATCTACTTTTGGAGTATTAATTTACTCACGATTTATTTAGCCACTACATATAAAATTAACATTGCCAGATGGCAATTTTAATTTTTTTACGTAGTGGCTAATTAAAACGGGGTATTTCTCGAAGCGCACCCATTTTGAAACGCACCTAACGAAGCGCACCTAAAGTATTTCTCAAAACGCACCATTCAGGTGACCTAAGGAAATCATAGCGCACCTGAATGGGGTGTTTCGAGGAATACTTTAGGTGCGTTTCAAAATGGGTGCGCTTCGAGGAATACCCCATTAAAATCCCAGGTGGGATAGAATTTAGACATGACTGTAGACAAATCAGTTCAATCTACTCGCCTTCCATCGTTTCTGGAATGTTAATTCAGACTTATAGGATATTTTATCGGTTTTTTTTTCAGAGACATAAGTAGGCTACTTTTTATCCTACTAATATTATAAACACGAAAGTTTGTAAGTATGGATGGATGGATGGATGTTTGTTACTCTTTCACGTAAAAACTACTAAACGGATCTGGATTAAATTTGGCACAGAGATAGATTATGGTCTGGAGTAACACATGGGCTACTTTTTACAGCGATAACCGACATCCACGTAGGCGAAGCCGCGGGCAACAGCTATATATTATAATGTTAAAATGAACAGTTTGTATGAAAACTGTCTTATTTGTTATCCGTATCGTATTCTTCGACGCAGTTATCTCGATTATCTGCCACATCCAGTTGGCTTTGTGTCACATCTATATATCTACATGTAAAAATGTTGTATCTACTATATAGTTTTCCTACAGTATCTGTTAATGTTATTATTACCCATCTCCAGATAATGTCACATAACTTTGACTACTATCAATAAATACACCGACTGAGGAGGAGGTTACTATCTCTTCGCCATATTAAATGTGGCGGCTCGTCCCGGATTTGCACGGGGGGAGTATTTCTAGTTTTTGTAGGAGGCCCTTAATCATAGCATAATAATAGCAACCCATATATGTCCCACTGCTAGGCACGGATCTCCTCTCCTCTATCAAGAGGAGGTTCAGGCCTTAATTCACACACGCTGGCCTAATGCGGGTTGGTGAATTAGACATGTTTTTAGAATTTCTTCTAAGACATGTGGGTTTCCTCACGATGTTTTCCTTCACCGTATTATTATAAACTCCTCAAAATGAAATTCACATTGCTACTGTCACTCGGGATCGAACTCGCCTATATAGCCTATGTTACTCCCTGATAATATAGCTGTCTATTGGTGAAAGATTTTTTAAATCGGGCCGGTTTTTTTTTTTAAAATCCCATCCATTTCCCTTGGTCACGGCATCATGCGTGAACGGCTGGACCGATTTTGGTAATTCTTTTTTTGTTGTGTTTGTTATTGTCAGGAGATGGTTCTTATGTCAAAAAAAAATAGTTTTGCTGAAAATAGTTGAACCCGGACGAAATCGGGGCGAGCCATTTGTTATATTTAAATATTGTTTCTTTTATAACAAAAACATATTAGTTAAAAATGAGAATTGTAGACCAACATTCACCACACTAACATACACCACTGTGTGCAGTTATAAGTCTGGTCTTCAGTTGTGAAAGACCTTTTCCACACGGGCTGCTAACTCGTACATATAGCTTATTTTTTCTGCACATAACTTTTCTTAGACACATCATGAAACATGGTTTGCGCGTTGGTAGGTACCACATGTATCCATTTGGGTTGAGTGTCTTGTGAACCACAAAGTTAAAATCTTGTAATCGGCAAAGAAAAACTCTTTAGTAAGTATTAGTGGAAAGGGGAATTCACAGGGTTTAAACTTTACTTTTTTATACTAATTGAGAAACGAGGCCCATCAGATGGTAAGCAGTTACCGCAGGCTAGTTACCGACGCCTACAATACAAGCGAAAAGGTCACTTGCGTGGTGCGGACCCAAAAAAAAAACTAGGGTCTACGTCAAGGTGGAGGTACTGCCCCTGTCAGGCTTGCTCGCTAGTAAGCAACCTCTTCAAAAAAGTACTTCAATATTAAAAGAATATATAACAGCATAAAACAATACCTAACAAAACCTATACGTCACATAAGACCTAAGACTTCAACTCAAGCTGGAATCAAGCTCAAATTATCTTGTCACCTACATGTCATTCAATATTAGATTGTCCGTACGTCCGCACTGACAACACCCAACTGATCTTACAACCAAACAAGCAATTACCAACCTTATGACAAAAGTAATAAGAGTCAAAAGAACTGTATAAAGAAGCAGCTATTCTTCCTGCGCGTCCTGACAGCAGCTAGGGGAATTCTTCCAACTACATAAAAGATTTTAAACCTTAAACATCGGAGTATAAAGCTTAAATTAGATAGCTATCAGCCTTTTGCAAATAACACTGACAATGTAGTTAGATTATGGTCACGTTTTGAATGAAGCGATTTCAACTAGCTGATGGTGGCCAATTTATTGCATATCCTGCTTGCTGCTATAAGGATAGAACACTCTGGGAGACTACGGCACGTGGCAATAGTTATATAGGTGCCTATCTTTTTATTATATACGTATTTATCTAAACTAATATTATTTAAAAAAAAGCGGTGGTGGCCGAGTGGGAAAATAACCGACTTGCAAGCAAAAGGTGCGAGTTTGATCCGGGGCAGTACCAATGTGAATTTCACTTTAAGGAGTTTATATGTACAATCAAATGATTCGCCATCTAACGGTGAAGGTAAACATCGTGAGAAAACCCCACATGTCTAAGAAGAAATTCTAAAGACATGTCTGATTCACCAACCCGCATTAGGCCAGTGTGTGTGAATTAAGGCTTAGGCCTTAATTCACACACACTGGCCTATGCCTACCCTAACCCTCTCTCTCTCTTAATAGAGAAGATGAGACCCGTACCCAACAGTGGGACATTTATGGGTTGCTATTATTATTATATAATATTATAAATAGAAAAGATATGATTTTATTTGTTATGATTTAACTATAAAACTACTCGACCGATTTTAAAAATTCTTTCACCATTAGAAAGCTACATTATCAGCGGGTAACATAGGCTATATTTTATTGAAAAAAATTACGGGATCCCCACAAAAACTAAATGACCACCAATGCGATGCGTGCCGCTACTTAGTTAAAATAGTCCCACATACTAATTTCTCTTAGGAGAGATTAGACAACTGCGTCAGATACATAATAGTGCTCAAATGTGTGTGTATCCACAAATGATTTCTCTACTATTTCGCTCTCATAATCTGATGATACAGCTATCCGACACGATCAGAGATAGGTCAGGCGCAGGGTTTCCCTACTTGATTTCCTAAGTCGATGATACAATTTTTATTATATTCTTTTTCTTTTAAAAAAGACAACTCCCGCACTAGAGAAACAAGCTCTATGTCGCGGGAGACTTTACTAATATACAATTAACGGACACAAATTACACCCAGACTCAGAACAATTCTTTGTGGGTCACACAAAGTTTTATCCTGTGTGGGAATCGAACCCACAACCTCGTGCACAGCAGGCGTATACTGCGGCCACTGGACCACCAAGGCAGTCATACGATGTTTTATTCCATGGATGCTTTATAGGTAGGTACGATGTTTTTTGCGAAAAATCATGTAGCGAAAAACCCTTCAGCGATTGGTCATTAGTTCGGTAATTTATTACTTAATTCGATAGTATGTATGTATATCGGTTTGTGTGACTACTTCGGTGGCGCAGGACCAACGGCTTTTCGTGAGGCACGGAGAGGTCTCACTGTGATTTTAGAAAACAGTTACCCATCTTTGGACTGGTTTTTGACTAGTTGCTTAACCTCTTAGATATTTTGACTATCCTACATACGAGTATTAACCTATCTACATCCTCTCTATCTACGTTTTACTTAAACGTCTCCAGCGCTCATTTAGGGATGCGTTTTGAAATAAACGTATTCCTATCCCAGGGATACTTCCATCTTAAAAACCTGGTGGCAAAAAATGGGTTGGCAACACGCAAGTGATACCTCTGGTATTGCAAGCGTCCATAGGCTACGGTAACTGCTTAACACCAGGTGGGCCGTATGCTTGTTTGCCACCCAAGTAGTATAAAAAAAAAAAAAAAAACGATATGGTGCTGCACCAATAAGAATTTTGAAACTTGCAAAAAGATATCACTGGAGCATTGCCTCTCGGACCAAAAGACTCGGCATCCAAAGACCTCAGACCGCCAGGATACTTGCTGACAGAAGAACAACATTACTCATGTTGTGTTATTTTATTCCTGGCTGGAGGAGAATCCCAAACACGTGGCCTTCGCCTCCTTGTGTGTGTTCTACCGTCAATGCAACAGCCTATATTCTAACATTATTTTTGTCTTTTAAAAAGAAAACTCCTAGGGAAGCACGTTTGTTCCCACTAGTTCGATTCATTAGTTCGATCGTCGAACTAGTGAGAATTTTTTTTCTCATTAGTTCGACCGTCGAACTACTGAGAATTTTTTTTTCTCATTAGTTCGACTGTCGATCTTACTTTAATCTAGTTAGTTCGATCGTCGAACTAGTGAGAATTTTTTTTCTCAGTAGTTCGACCGTCGAACTACTGAGATTTTTTTTCTCATTTGTTCGACCGTCGATCTTACTTTAATCTAAAAACCAAAAAACAATAAAATTAAATTTAAAATACGCTTGTTTCACTAAAAACTAAGTCCTATAGGTATAGGTGCATATAAGGAAATGTACAGTGGAACTATTTCCGGGTGATATGACGATAATTTGTTGTGTATTTACTATGAATCTACTTTGACGTTTACTTTTTTTGTTATTTGACTAATGATAATTACACATATTATAGGCATTTCTTTTTGTTTCTGGCTAAGCTTGTTGAGGTAAGCAAGGCAGAAAAATACTTTTGCAATTATGTATATGAAGAATGTGGTATAGATGTACACACATTATTATGTAAACCAATATAAACCGTTTTTAGTGAAACAAGCGTATTTTAAATTTTAATTTTATTGTTTTTTGGTTTCTAGATTAAAGTATCTTACTTTAATCTAGAAACCAACGGACGGTCGAACAAATGAGAAAAAAAGTCTCAGTAGTTCGACGGTCGAACTACTGAGAAAAAAAATTCTCACTAGTTCGACGATCGAACTAATAAATCGAACTAGTGGGAACAAACGAAAAAATTCTCACTAGTTCGACGATCGAACTAATGAATCGAACTAGTGGGAACAAACGGGGAAGCATTGTGTCGCGGGGGACAAACATACAATTAACGGAAACACAGTACACCCAGACTCAGGACAACCATTTATGGATCTCAGATTTCTTTGTCCCGCGTGGGGATCGAACCCACAACACGCCGCGCACCGGTGACCACTTAAGCCACTGAACCGTGCAGTCAAATTCACATATTTAAACTAGAATCTAAGTCTGTTGTTTGCCTCTTTAGTAGGAAAAACATCAACTGGAGAACAATCTCAACTAATTATTGATAAATTAAAGCTTTAACAAAAAAATTAACCGGCGAAAAAATAAGGATTTAAAAAGTAAAAAAAAAATATTTAAATAGGGGTCGACTTGAGAACCTTCTCCTTTTTTTTCGTCGGTTAATAAATCAGCCGCGATTATAATTATACTGTCAGCCTTCTGCATGGGGGTACTTCTTCACCATCACCCTTTTTTATACTAATTTCATCATTTCAATCAAGAGAGGTAGGGCACCATACTAGCGAGCAAGCCCGACTGGGGAAGGACCTCCACCTTACAGAAGACCACAGCCAAATGACTACACACAGCGGTGTAGTTGTGTTCCTGTGTGTGAGTACAGGTCTCCAGCGCTCATTTAGGGATGCGTTTTGAAAGAAACGTATTCCTATCCCAGGTTTACTTCCATCTTAAAGCCCTGGTGTAAAAAAAAGGGTTGGCAACACGCAAGTGATACCTCTGGTAATGCAAGCGTCTATAGGCTACGGATACTGCTTAATATCAGGCGGGCCGTATGCTTGTTTGCCACCCAAGTAGTATAAAAAAAAAAAAAATTTGGTAACTAACAAGCATACATACAGGCTCAATTTTTTAAATTCAACCTCACTCATCTCTCCCAAAAACTTCAATTAAGGATTCAGAGAAAAACAAAATGTTTATTTTATTATTACAATTATTTTTATTTTACATTTTTTTCATTTGTACAAATAACTAACTAACTTTAATTTTATAATTATCAATGTACAGTCAACAACAAAAACATTTTAATCACAATTTGTCGATCACAAACTAGACCACATTGGAAAATATTACCTAAAATTGCACATTTTCGACCACACATAGTGATTGGAAGTTAAAATTTAACAGAGAATGACACACGATAAGGGGCCATGACAGTTAGGACTAATTTATATAAACTGAAACAAAACGTGGCATAAACGGCAGTCGAATCGAAAAGTCACAAAAGCAAATGTATGGGATTTGACGTAAGTTTACGAAATTATATCGTAGACGTGTCGTAGACTTATGTCAAATCCCATACTTTTTTTTTGACTTTTCGATTCGACTACTGTTTATGCCACTTGTCTAGACGCTCAGATGAGACATTGATTGATCGTAAATAATTTCGGTGTAATTGTATTTATTTTTGTAAATATAATAATATAAGTATAATTATATAGGTTTGCTTACTACAAGTGTAAGTATTGTCTTGTCTTATTTGGGTTAATAGGTATAATCACGATATTTTGTCAGGTAGAGTAAATTTTATTCCATTTAAGCGCCATATATGTATGTCAAAGATGCTATCTATCACTGGAATCAAATATAAGTAAACATTTTTTTGTAATAACTCATTTTTACTTCTGATAACGTTCCTTGCAATCCAAAAATCAAGACAGTAGTGAAACTAGCACCCGAGTGTCAAAGTTGCAACCTATATCATGTTTTACCTGCTTCAATGGCATTTCTGGCATCCAAAAACTTTTAATCATTAAGAACATACACAAAACTTAGTAATAATCTTTTTATAATGTAGTATTCGTCAATACTGTACTTAATTATATTGTTATACTTATAACTTATACTCTAATAAGATTATTATGTCTAAATTAAAATGTGGTCTGTAATTGGCTACTTATAGACTAGGATACAAATATGTATTATATTAAGTTAAAATATCATTTATAAAAATATAGTTCGTCGCTTTATACAAAATTATGAATAATTTGGATATTTCGAAACCATCATATCAATAACACAATTATAATTAAAAATCTATTATTTCAAAATAGTTTCTTATTAAAATAATATATAAAATATTTATTTCAGTATTGTATTTGTTTTTTTCCATAAATGTGGAATAGTAAGAGTAATATATATGGTATTATTGGCACTGTAATATATTTGAACACAATAACTTTTTACTTTCAAAAACAAAATGAAAAAAAATATATTTTCGTAGCTTTTCATTGTCATCACTTCCCTATGATATTATTTATAAAATAGTCGGAATTATTTTAATAAAATATAACTATTAAAATTATTATACCTAAAAGGAATGACAGAATTGGCCAACATTATACTAAGTATAATTAATAAAAATATAGTACATAAACTAGTTTCTTTGGTCTAAAATTAATAATACGTACTTGTAAATTCTTTTTATTATACATAGGTACAGTCAGCATTAACCTTTTTTCAAAAACTACAAAAATGTGGTCAGTATTTTTACAATTATTTCCATATAATAATTGAGATAAAAATAACAGTTGTTTTTACAAAAAAATACGCTCCTATGGCACCAACAAAAATTACATAGGTAATTTTTTTGTGAAATTATGTCAAGGTTCAACTCAGAACCGAGTGCTGTGAAAATCTTTTGGGAAATTTTATGTCCATTTGACATCATTTGACTGACATGATTTTAAGATTTTGTTGACAAAAATGCAAAACAAATCTAAGTAACTGCCTACATTATGTTTCTGATACTGACTGTACCCGTTAAATTATAACTAAGTATAATTATCATGGCAAAATTATATTATGACAAACTCATGCGCACACCACTTAAAATATCACAGTACATTCGAATACTCGTATTTTACAATATTACATTTATCAAATATTGGTATTTGACTGTCGCTATTGGATAATAAAAATATCGTGAGGAAACTTACATGTCTTAGAATAAATTCTAAAGGACTATGCCTGATCTACCAACCCGCATTGGACACAAGTGGCGTAAACGGCAGTCGATGTTTTTTTATATGTCTAGCAATTGACGGCATGATGGTAGATAATAAAAATATCGATATAGGTCGTTGTTCGTTGCTTTTGAAGTGTCCTATAGGTAATGGTAATGGATAAAGCTAAATTTTAATATTACTGCATATTAATCCCACCGTGGCCTGCAATAGATTTGTTCATATAGCCAAGTATAGTTAGTTACAGGTCTCCAGCGCTCATTTGAGGAAACGCTTTGAAAAGAACATATTTCCATCCTAGTGCGTTTTGAAAGAAACGTGTACCTATCCCAGGGATACTTCATTTTAAAGCCCTAGTGTAAAAAAATGAGTTGGCAACCCGTAAGTGATACCGCTGGTATTGCAAGCGTCCATAGGCTGTGGTAACTGCTTTACATCAGGTGGGCCGTATGCTTGTTTGCCACCCAAGTAGTATAAAAAAATAAAAAATCCCACCGTGGCCTGTAATGGATTGGTTCAAACACGAAAAATGCCTAAAACTTACTCTATTTATACGTCAAAATGTAATTTAGAGACACAGCCAAGTACCTAGTGCGACAGCCATTTACACATCCGCCAATAAATTTATAATTTTGAAGGTATATGAAAAATATTAATTGAGTCATTCAATATGAGTCTGATACTACCTCTTACAAGTAAAACTAATACACACTCATACATACAACATAACATCTTATAAAAATAACACTACTTATCTATATCAACAGATACAAAATCTGTCAAATACGTACGTAATTATACATGTCATTAAATGGCACATTTTTCACTTTCAACACCAATTGAAAAAAATGTTTTAATTTTATCACATAGATCTTTATTCCACTGAGTGTACGAAATTTTAAACGTTCATATGGGATTTAGTTTTAATTCCGCTTCATCTATAGGTTTCTCATATGGCGTTAGTAATTCCGATTTGATGTACTGCAGTCTTCTAGCCCAACACGTTGCTATGGTAACGAGTGCTGCAAAGACTAGGGCGGCGCAGGCGCAGACAGTGCCGCCCCAATCAAAAATGGCGCGAACGAATCTTAACTCTGATGTGATATTTTTGTCTATTTGAACTTTTTGTTGTACCCATAATATTGGGAAGAGCATTCTTGGAACATCCTGGTATAACCTGCAACAAGATTTTATAGATAAAAAAAAGTCTTTGGGGACTGTCGACAGAAATGAAAACTAATAACTTATGAGTACCTACCCTGCTGGGTAGGTACTTTTTTACCTTCAAGCAAATAAGACAACTCCCACACTAGAGAACAAGCTCTGTCTAGCGGGAGACTTTACAAACATACAATTAACGGACACAAATTACACCCAGACTCAAATCAACTCTTTGTCGATCACACAAAGTTTCGTCCTGTGTGGGAATCGAACCCACAACCTCGTACACAGCAGGCGCATACTGCGGCCACTGGACCACCAAGGCAGACATTTTAATTTTAGAAATGCACACTACACGAAATTGTTTGTACTCTTTATGAGCGGCGCTAGCAGCATTTTCTGCTAGGTTTTTATAGAAATCTACCTACCTAGTGCTGCTCGCGCTGCAGAAAAAACTAGAAAAAAATTTTTTTTTTATTCCTACTCTTTGAAAAGAAACTAATTTGGGGTATTTCGGTATCTTACTATACCAAGAATAGAATTGTTTAATTACAATTGGCTCATCAACATTATGTACTCAAACTAAATGACGTTGTTTAAAAATACTAATTTACTAGCTGCCGTCCGCGGCTTCACCCGCGCGTAAAGTCCCCCGGAAACAGATGTTTTTTTTTCCTGGATAAAAAGTAGTAGAGGGAGAGCCAGCAACGCATTTAATTTTGTCATTTCATAAGTCATGAAAATTCACAAACTAACTCTTTTATACCTGCTGAATAATAAAAAAGTTCTTCTGGCAACCCTCCGCGGCCGGGGTGTTTAACCTTAAATCAACAAAGAGGGTGAGAAATAAAACTTAAACTAAAGTGCTTAATTTAAAATAGAAAATACTGCCAATATCATTTACTACAGATTTTAGGACTGATACATAACCACATTAAGTTTTATTTGTTACGCTCTTTGTTATTTTAGGGTTAAACACCCTGGCTGCAGAGGGTTGCCAGAAGAGCCTTATATTATTCTGCAGGGTTATAAGAGTTAGTTTGTGATTTTTCATGACTTATGAAATGAAAAGTAAATACGTTGCTGGATCTTGGTCCATAGCCTATGTGTTATTCCAGACTAAGATTTTACTCTATTTTAAATTTGATCCAGTTCCGTTCAGTAGTTTTTTCGTGAAAGTGTAACAAACATAAATCCATACATTCTTACAAACGTTCGCGTCTTATAATATAAGTAGGAAGTAGAATTATTCTTACCCAACATTGGCACTTGGTTCGACGTAGATATTGAGTTGAAACCTAGCTGCAACATCTATAGGAACTCCTAGTTTCTGTAAAAAAATAAACACATGATTAATCGTCGAAAAAAATACTGGTGTGGTTTTATACCAAAAAAAAACAAGAAAGAAAAATACACACGAATTGAAAACCTCGTTTTTGAAGTCGGTTAAAACACAAAAAAAATAGGTTGCCAACAGTGGAATTATTCGAGATGATGCCCACGGCCTCATTTTATCAACGCACCTCTCGCCACCGACTTCATCCGAATTCATCCTCACATCCTTGCACCTCAAACATGCCGTACCGTAAGATTCCAGAGGAATTTCTTACCACGTACGATTAGGCTGTGGAATGAGCTCCCTGCCGAGGTTTTCCCAAGAGACTATAGCATGGGGTTCTTCAAGAAAGGAGTTATAAGGTTTTTAAAGGGTCGGCAACCGTGAGTAACACCCCTGGTGTTGCAAACGTCCATAGGCTACGGTAACTGCTTACCATCAGGCGGGCCGTATGCTTGTTTGCCACCTTGGTAGTATATAAAAAAACAGTATAATTTTTTATGACTTACTGGCTCGACTGCAAAATAGAACGAATGGGCTTCAGGATCAGGTTCCATGCCATCCACCAACTCCCTCAACTGCTCGTCTCCATATAAGAAGTGCGGTAACGATATGAAGGCCGGGGAACCGTACCGGCATGCGGACACGTTCATAACTCCACTCCATGCACATTCACCGTTGCAGAAGCAGGTGTTAGAGGAAGACAGTGTAGCTGGAAAGAGATATACCATATATGTTGAAAAGAGACGGAGGTACGGCATGATAAATACCAATCATTAGAAAGGAAAATATTGGATTATAAAATCCGAATATACATATACTAGGGGTCGCCCGCGACATCGTCCGCGTGACTCAGTCTGACTTACGATTTAATAACACTAGGTCGCCCGCGTGGTAATTTGGAATATTTTCCCCGATTTGGGGACAACTGGATTATATACCCCGATTTGGGGAGAAAAGGAGTTATAAGGTTTTTAAAGGTTCGGTAACGCGTAAGTGACACCCCTGGTGTTTCAAACGTCCATAGGCTACGGTGACTGCTTACCATTAGGCGGGCCGTATCCTTGTTTGCCAACTTGGTAAGATAAAAAAAACATACAATCCTATTCATGGTATAAGCGAAACCTGAAATCAGTTTGTTCAGAATCAGAACTTTACTTTACTTGATACTTCAAGCTCTTCTGGCAACCTTCTGCGGCTGAGACAATTGTTATTTTAGGGTTAAACAACCCGGCTGCAGAGGGTTGCCAGAAGAGCCTTCTACAATTTATTTTATTTCGATTTAATTTTGAACTTGACATTAATTTCGAACAAGCTAGGTAATAAAATTTACACCTTACGAATTTTGAATTAAAATGGAAGATATATCGCTATACGGACTTCATGGTTCTTTTTTTATACTACTTTGGTGTCAAACAAGCATACGGCCAGCCTGATGTTAAGCAGTTACCGTAGCCTATGGACGCTTGCAATACCAAAAGTATCACTTGCGTGTTGTCGACCCATTTTTTGACACCAGCCCCTCTAGACAAGTGGCAAAAGCGGTAATCGAATCGAAACGTCAAAAAAGCATGTTTGGGATTTGACGTAAGTTTACGACATTTTTTTTAATTTTTTTTTTATTTAAAAAAGACAACTCTCCCACTAGAGAACAAGCTCTGTGTCGCGGGCGACTTTACAAACATACAATTAACGGACACAAATTACACCCAGACTCAGAACAACTCTTTATGGGTCACAGAAAGTGTTGTCCTGTGTGGGAATCGGACCCACAACCTCGTGAACAGCAGGCGCATACTGCAGCCATTGGACCACCGAGGCAGTCATTCATTCATTAAATCGTTAATGTAGGTCAAATCCCATACATCTGCTTATTTGAATTTTCGATTCCATTTCCGTAAATGCACTTATCTAGAGAGTCAGGGCATTAAGATGGAATATCCCTGGGATGGGAAAACGTTTCTTTCAGAACGCATCCTAAAATGGATGGCTTCAAAGCTCGCTTGTCACCTTATTAAAACACAACTTACAATTATCAAAGGTTCCCTGAGTAACAGCATACTTGTGGTATGCGAGACCATTCAGCTCGCCACTGTCGACGTACTCCATGTTGACTGTCCGGCAGAGGTCAGGCACGAACATCTCCAGGGTTGACTCTTCTGTCATATTGCGAGGCAAGAATTCACCAGCACTGCCAAACAGCTGACAACAAACATAATAATTCAGTAGACCGCATGACATTTTAAATAATTATTATTAATGGTAATGCTGAAAAAGAAACGCTCTTAAATAAAACTCAAAATTCATTTTTTTTTATTCTACTTAGGTGTCAAACAAGCTCACAGCCCGCCTGATGATATGCAGTTACCATAGCCTATGGACGCTTGCAATAACATAGACTCATTTTTTACATCGGCCGGCTGATTCTCTAAGAAACAGCGATGGCAAACTGTAAGTTGTGATCGCAAACTGACAGTTGTGATTGCTCGGTGACGGCACAATCTATTGACTAAACGTCAAAAAGGGCTCTTACGGAATACCGATTTTTAATCTAACAGCCAGATTTTGCTCGGTTTTTGCGGTGGCTTGGTTTTTGCTCTTACGGAATACCCCTGCCTGGCTTCAAGATGGAGTATCCCAGGGATAGGAAAACGTTTATTTCAAAACGCATTCCTAAATGAGCGCTGGAGACCTGTACTCATACACAGAAACACAACTACACAACTGTGCGTAGTTATTTAGCTGTGATCTTCTGTAAGGTGTAGGTTCTTCCCCAATTGAGTTTGCTCGCTTGTTTGGTGCCTTGCGTCTCTTAAAAATTCATTTAGGTTACAAAGTAACAGTTATGAAGGTCATATACTATGAATGTAGCAATGTTCACCAACACAAGTGCACTCTTTATTCTTTATTATGCTCTCTGTCAAAGTCCGATAGGACGCAATCCGACACAACCGGAGAGAGATTAGACTTAGGATCAAAGGCTTTACGTGCTTTCCGGGGCATGGCGAAATGGCGTGTAAATACCGCCAGTTTCCAAGCTCCGGGTATTTATTGTGAATTTACATACATACATACATATCATAACGCCTATCTCCAATTGGGGTAGGCAGCGACTATTGTACGCCAATTGCTTCGACCCACACATACAAGTTGACACCCCTGGTGTTGCAAACGTCCATAGGCTACGGTAACCACTTACCATCAGGCGGGCCGTATGCTTGTTTGCCACGTTGGTAGTATAAAAAAAAAGTACTCTGTGGCTTCCTCTACACTCATCATTTATTGTGAATTTCTAAAAACCCAATATAATATAACCACACATACAAGTACTCTATATACTCTACTAGCGGACTTGGCAGACGTCGTCCTACCCGGAAAAGCTGATATACCGACAACAGCGCCACCTACCGGGTCCAATTGTGAATCTAAACCATCCGGGGCCCTACCCGAACACACACACAAAATTTCATTAAAATCAGCCGAGCCGTTTAGGAGGAGTTCAATTACAACGAAAAGTGGCACTGATTTTTATATATAAAGGATATTATTTTTGTCCCGACCAGGAATCGAACCTGGGACCTCGTGATCAGCACATACATCGGCCATAGAGCCACCAAGCCAGTTAAAGAGTCTAATTAATATTTTATAGCTTAACATACCTACGTATATATAATATAAATAAACACAACGCGGATGTGAAGTCTTCAAACTAGATTGAAGAAGTACGTATCGATACCCATGGTGTGTAGGTAGACTATATCTACTGATTAAAAATGCGACCCACGTGTTTGACAAAGGGCTTACACAATGATTATTTATATTTGACGACCGTATTTGAGATCATGGTTAATCTCGACTAATATTAAGTATAAACGCAAAATTTTGTAAGAATGTATGGATGTATGTTTGTTACTCTTTCACACAAAAACTACTGAATGGATCTGGATGAAATTTGGCACAGAGATAGATTATAGTCTGGAATAGCATATAGGCTACTTTTATCGTGATAACCGACATCTACGCGGGTGGAGCTGCGGGCAACAGCTAGTCTCGTAGAGTCTAGTAGAGTTAAGCAAACAAGTCATATTTACAAATGATAACTGCTTTGCCTTTAATTTATTTATCTGTTATCTTAGACTATATGTTTGACCGTGACTTCTAAACCGGAGGTCGTGGGTTCAATTCCTACACGAGACAAAACTGTGTGATCCATCATTGTTTGTACTAAGTGGAGTGAACCGCGACACGTTACTTAATGCAAAAGTTGTCTTTTTAAAAGAAAAATAAATGTATTATTCTGACCTTCATAAGTTTGTAACCTAAATGAATTTGAACACTGAAGGCTGTCTGTGGGACTGCAGCCCCTCTAGACAAGTGCCATAAACGGTAGTCGAATCGAAAAGTCAAAAAGCAAATGTATGGGATTTGATGTAAATCTATACTATAAAATTATAAAGCTGAAGAGTTTGGTTGAACGCGCTAATCTCAGAAAGTACTGGTTCGATTTGAAATTTTTTTTTTTTGAATAGTGCGTTTATCCAGAAAAGCTATAAGGCTATATAACATCACGCTATGATCAATAGGAGCGGAGCAGTAGTGAGATATGTTGCAAAATCGGGGAAAATATTCCAAATTACCACGCGGACGAAGTCGCGGGCGACCCCTAGTTTAGGATATAATGTCGTAAACTGACATCAAATCCCATACATTTGCTTTTTGACTTTTCGATTCGACTACCGTTTATGCCACTTGTCTAGAGGAACTGATTAGAAACATATACTTTTATTGTGACTTATTTCAAGCTATTCAATCGGAATGGTTCTACTTTAGCTAAGTGAGTTAAATAGAAATCTGTTCACCGTCAGTCGTTGCCAATATGCCTCTTAGCAGTCCTTTCAGTCAAGTCCAGATTAACTCTTAAGAGATAAACTTAGTCAGATCATCCTTTTTTTTTGTAGAGGGGAAATGCTTTACACATACCGCCCCGCTCGGGGCGGCGGGTTAGTTATTTCTAGGGTCACCACCCGTAATTATAATAATGTACGTTTTTTCAGGTAATTATACTCTATAATTTATGAGAACAATAAAGAACACGAAAATACTTTATTACCTTTATGCTTTTTGAAAAGTTTAGTTGTAAATATTTTTTTCGTTAAACGGAATTTATCGATTGGCGCTGAATCGATGTTGCCACTCGCCAGCGTCACACAGAAAGCCAGCGCCAGCGCCATATAGAAAAATAAATTGTACTTTATTTTGATACTGTGTACTTTTTTTGTGTAATATAACCAGTGTACTTTAATTACAAGAAAAAAAAGGTGGTAACCCTAGTTATGTCGGACTCTCCGGCCTAAAGATGGTAGGCGGCCGGCGTACCGACTAAAACCCCCCTGTGCACCTACACCGTGGACCACCGGAACCTGATATGACGTCAGTGGTAGTCAGATCATATTTACACACATTAATTTAAAAGATTTTCATATTTTACCTTCGAGCATTCTCCTTCGTAGTATGGGATGCGGTCGTTGAAGTTCCACCTCATTATCTGCCCTGGAAGAGATCCACTGATCTGTCCAGTTGACACCTCCATGATACCATCTGTATCTATCGAATTATTCCTCTGAAAAAACATGGTTACCACGTTTAATACAGTTTATTGTGAGTCAGTCAGATGGGTTTTTATTTCATACTAGCTGTTGCCCGCGGCTCCACCCGCGTGGATGTCGGTTATCGCTGCAAAAAGTAGTCTATGTGTTATTCCAGACCATAATATACCTGTGTGCCAACAAATTTCATCCAGATCCGTTCAGTAGTTTTTACGTGAAAGAGTAACAAACATTCATCCATCCATCCATCCATTCTTACAAACTTTCACATTTATAATATTAGTAAGGATTTTATGGAAGCAAAGCGGTGGTGGCCGAGTGGGAAAGTAACAGACTTGCATGCTAGAGGTGCGAGTTCAATCCCGAGGGGCAGTACCAATGTGAGTTTCACTTTGTGGAGTTTATTATGTACAAATCAAATGATTGACCATCTGCTAACGGTGAAGGAAAACATCATGAGGAAACCCACATGTCTTAGAAGAAATTCTAAAGGCATGTCTGATTCACCAACCCACATTAGGCGAGCGTGTGTAAAGGCCTAAACCCTCTCTCTCTTGATAGAGGAGAGGAACGGGTCTCCTCTCCTCTCCTACGCCCAGCAGTTTGACATATATAGGTTGCTATTATTATTAATATTAGTGTTTATTTTATGAAAGAGACCTGAAGTTATATTTTGAGGGCTTACAAATAAAGCTGTGAACGCTTTTAAACCTTATATTGATGTTTTAATCATTTATCATCATCTCAACCCATAAACGTCCCACTGCTGGGCACGGGTTTTCTCCACACACTTGGAGAGATGAAAGCCTACTATACCACGCTGGCCAGACGGGTTGGTATAAAGTTTTGTTCCGGGTTTTCCCTCTCTTGTAGTGGATATTGTCTGCCTGACTTACTCCCTTAGTCGACTCTTACGACACCTTCGGGATGGAACGGGGTGTATACGTCACCACACGGAGAAGACGGATAAAATAATCCTTACTAATACTATAAATGTGAAAGTTTGTGAGTATGAATGTTTGTTATTCTGTCACGCAAAAACTACTAAACGGATCTGGATGAAATTTGGCACAGAGATAGATTATAGTCTGGAATAGCATGTAGGCTACTTTTTATCGCAATAATCGACAACAACTAGTCATATATACATATTTCATTTCTATTCCTACATGTACTGGATCTGTTTCAAGCAAGTTATACTTTTATTTGGTCCGTGTGGTGACGGATTAAGAATTCGAATGTTACCACCCCATTCCATCCCGTGGGTGTCGTAAGAGTCGACTAAGGGAGTAAGTCAGGCAGACAATATCCACTGCAAGAGAAGGAAAACTCGAAACAAAACCCTTTACCAACCCGTCTGGCCAGCGTGGTATATAGTAGGCTAATATCCCTCCAAATTAATGGAGGAGACCCGTGCCCAGCAGTGGGACGTTTATGGGTTGAGATGTATACTTTTATTTTATTAGTAGCTGCCATGTTATTGTTTTCATTGTTCTTTTTTCATTGTTATTCTTGTTTTGTACTATCGAAATTGAAGCAAGAATGTATAAAAACAAATTTTATTAATTACCCCATAGAACCATCCAAATCGGTCGACAGGAGGAGCTCCTCCTGTGGTACTGGATGGCAAACTTTTCGCCAGATCCAATAGTGGATCCTCATAACCTTCGAAGAGCAGTTCTCTCGCCAACTTTGAGATAGAGATGTGCTGGTTAAACATCGCTAGGCCCATAGCTAGACCTTTCTGTTGAAGGAAGCCCCAGAACCTGGAGCGGTAGACTGCTGACTGAAAAATACAAAAAAAAAAGTCAATAAGTGACTTTGACTAGCCTGTTGATTAAGTTATTCATTCAGGTATACCGAGACTCGGAGCAATTATCTGTAGGTTACAAAAATATTTGCCCCATGTGGGATTGAACCCACAATCCTCGTCAAAGTCTCAGTAGTAAAGTAACTATTTTAACCACTACACCACATGTGCGATCGATTGAGTAGATTTTGTTACTAATTCATCCTTACTAATATTATAAATGTGAAAGTTTGTGAGTATGGATGGATGGATGTTTGTAACTCTTTCACGTAAAAACTACTTATCGGATCTGGATGAAATTTGGCACAAAAATAGATTATGGTCTGGAATAACAAATAGGCTACTATTTACAGCGATAACCGACACCCACGCGGGCGGAGCCGCGGGCAACAGCTAGTATTTTCATAAACCAGTGAACAAATATAAATTAAACTTGGTACGTATAAACAAGGTGCTTAGTTTTAGAGAATAGATTGAGAATATTTGAATCGACTGTCTTGGTGGTCCAGTGGGTACAGTATGTGCCTGCTGTACACGAAGTTGTGGGTTCGATTTCTACACAGGGACAAAACTTTGTGTGACCCACAAAGAGTTGTTCTGAGTCTAGGTTCAATTTGTGTCCGTTAATTATATGTTTGTAAAGTCCCCCACAACACAGAGCTTGTTCTCTAGTGCGGGAATTGACTTTTAAAAAAATAAAAAAAACTATGACACTTATGCAGGTCAATGAAAAATGCCAAATGAGAGTGTCAGTTAATTTGCCTACTGCCGGATTCGCTGACTGAACAGACAGGGGAAGAGCCCAAGGAAAGAACCGGCAAGAAGCTCAGGCCACTCTTTTCAATCGCCAGATATGTGATTACAATTTTATATACATATATGTCAACAATCACCAATACCAATCTTTTTTGTAACAAAAAAATATATATCTTGTATCGGACCCTAAAAAATATTTATATTTCGTTTTAAAAGTCTTTTTTGCACATGTTCTTAATACATTCCCTAAAGCTTGTTATTTTGTTTATATATACCAAGTTTCATTGATATTGATTCATTGAATCATGAATACCTATATCACAAAATGCACTAGAGTCATGGGCACAATCGTTTTAATACGTCGTAGGTGGTACTTGTACAAAACAATTAAAGAATTTGCAAAGAAGCAAAAAAATAACGAATACATTATAAAACGTATCACGTCATAGTCATAAATACATTATAGACGCAAAAGTGAAAACAATTATAATGAACTAGCTGTTGCCCGCGGCTCCACCCGCGTGGATGTCGGTTATCGCTGTAAAAAGTAGCCTATGTGTTATTCCAGACCATAATCTATCTCTGTGCCAAATTTCATCCAGATCCGTTCAGTAGTTTTTACATGAAAGAGTAACAAACATCCATCCATCCATTCTTACAAACTTTCGCGTTTATAATATTAGTAAGGAAGTAAGGATGTCTCCGTGCGCATTTTACTAGTAAATCTAAAATGGACTTGAAGGCCTCATTTGTGGACCGATTCTCAAAAAAATTTTTTTGTGTCCCATTGGCACCAAATCAGGATCTGATGATGGAATCCCAGGGAAATCGAGGGCAACCCTTAAATGTTGTAGGTATTAACAATGTTTTTCATATATTTTTTACTTTTATATCTCTCTTTGTCACGGGTATTTTTCCATTATCAAGAAGAATACCCGGGCCTTTGGAAGGCTTACACGGGGACATATGTAGGTCCAACACGCAGAGGCCCTTAGAGAATTTTAATCTAAAATCGATGAGACACTTACTGTGGCCATACCATAGCTGCACTATAACAGTACAACCATTATACGACTAGAGTAGGTGTAAAGCTATTGTAACACTATTTTGGTATCTAACATTGCTGGGCTATGGGGTTGAGTGTTTCATGGACTGGTTTAAAAATCTATAGAATAGAACGGCGCCTGCCATTGTTTCATTGACTTTAAATGTGGAAACGTAAATTAGGCAGACGGTGACTAGCCTATACACTAGATGAGCCCCTTGAAACAACCGACATGGGCAACAGTCCACAGGCATAAGGGCAACACCATATTTTTATATTATTATTATTTTTATAGAAAAAAAATTAAACCGACTTCAAAAGTGGGTGCTAAGCCTAATATTAGGTGACAGAATGAACCTAGCACCGACTTCAATCTGTATTCAGTTATTATTAAGTAGGTTTTTGTCGGTTTAGTTTTTTTTGTATTGTTTTTATTAAATTGTTGTCCACATAGGGCGATGTAATCGTTCAGCGACAAAGTCCAAATAATAAATGCCGTAGTCGTATATAAGTTCGAACGAATAGGTTGTGATTTAAACATAACTTTTTTAACATACCTACCCACTATAGTATAAAATGCTTGTTAAAACTCCGCTTAACATTCAGGAATATGTAACCGGATTATAATATCTCGTATTTGAATAAGTTTTAATGGTTCAAACATTTAGAGTTATGTTACGTGAAAACGGATTTGATAGAAAAATTAAGAGTATTATACACGACTAGTTTTACTCGACGACTTTGCTCGTGTGGCAAACAGAGATGGGCAAAATGAAATGAGTTTTGGTATAAACAAGCGAATTGAACTTCGCTATAGATGGGCAATTGGCAAGGAAGGATTGGGTCATTGCCCATCGCTAGTATTGAATAAAAACAAAATTATAATCCTTACTAATATTATAAATGTGAAAGTTTGTAAGAATGGATGGATGGATGGATGGATGGATGTTTGTTACTCTTTCACGTAAAAACTACTGAACGGATCTGGATGAAATTTGGCACAGAGATAGATTATGGTCTGGAATAACACATAGGCTACTTTTTGTAGCGATAACCGACTTCCACGCGGGCGGAGCCGCGGGCAACAGCTAGTATGTATATAATTGAATAGTATACAGACAGAGAGAAGTGGAAAGAGAGTAGGGAGGCATTTGCCCCGCAATGGGACAATACAGGCTTATGATAATAACATTGAATAGTGTAACTTTGGATCAGAAAAGGATTTTAGGCAGTCAATTAAATTAGTGCGGTTAAATTCTATTCAAAGAACCCCAAACAGAAACTCTCGGGAACACCTCAGTGAACCTCACTTTACAACCCAATCGTACATGGAAGGAATAATGGATGGTCTAAAACCGAGCATCCCCTCTCAACAAGTGCAATAAACGGTGGTCGAATCGAATAGAAGATGACTAAGTATGCTAGTCCGTTCCGGTCGGTCCGTTGTCCGTGTGGTGACGGATTAAGAATACAAATGTCATCACCCCATTCCATCCCGTGGGTGTCGTAAGAGTCGACTAAGGGAGTAAGTCAGGCAGACAATATCCACTGCTAGAGAGGGAAAACTCGAAACAAAACCCTATACCAACCCGTCTGGCCAGCGTGGTATAGTAGGCTAATATCCCTCCAAATTAATGGAGGAGACCCGTGCCCAGCAGTGGGACGTTTAGGGGTTGAGATGTAAGTATGCTAGAATACAGAACGATTAAGTTTTTAAGATATGAGAAAGAACAGACAGGTGGCAGGCATTTTCTTTTTTCATCATACTCACAGCAGCGATAACATTAAGCGTAGTGATGTTATCTAGTAAGGTCCCGTTAGAGTTCTTCTCGTCGAAGTACCAGCTCTTCTCTGTCTTGTATGAAAGAGTGGCGTTGTTGTCGTTCCACGTGACGTTCACGTGACGACGCTTTTCGAGGAAACGATATGGTCCTGTAAAAATAAAACTAGCATTAAGACACAATAATAATTATAAGCCGAGTTTACCGGCAGGGGTATTCCGTAAGAGCAAAAACCGAGCCACCGCGAAAACCGAGCAAAATTATAAGCCGAGTTTACCGGCAGGGGTATTCCGTAAGAGCAAAAACCGAGCCACCGCGAAAACCGAGCAAAATCTGGCTGTCACATTGAAAATCGGTATTCCGTAAGAGCGAAAACCAAGCCTTTTTGACGTTTAGTCAATAGATTGTGCCGTCACCGAGCAATCACAACTGTCAGTTTGGGATCGCAGTTTCTTAGAGCATCAGCCGGCCGAGCGAATTCACGGCGGGCCGCTTATTGTTGAAGGGAAAATTGCTATAGGCTCGTTGAGCAACTGTTACTGTAGCCTATGAACTTGCGTGTTGCCGACGCAATACTTCTTTACAACAGGGCTGTAAGATGGAGTATCCCTGGGATAAGAAAACGTTTCTTTCCAAACCTATCCCTAAATGAGCGCTGGGGACCTTGCTTAGATATCAATTTTAATACGAAAATCCTATGGTAAATACCCTTTTGGCTCTCAGACTAATGCCTATCTAAAGCTACGCGTTAACCTTGGTAACATATAAGGTATGTTGGTATATGTAATAGCAAATACTTTAGACTAACAACTCAAGCTAAAAGCTTTAAGACAATAGTTTTTTTTTATTTCGCACCCACAGTAGAAAAATGTAATAAGTTGAAGCGTGTTTGTTTTGCAATTTACATCTTATTCTAAACGCCTAAGGTTTAAAATTGCCCAGTGACATTTCTCAAGTTACGCCAGTTTTCTTCTAACGATGCGATTTATTCAAAGAAACAAGTACTACGTAGTTGGCGTCTTGTTTTGTGTACCTAGTTTCTGGTTTCTTTTCAAAGGTTACCCAATGCAAATTGATAATCTGATTTCCTACTAACACCTGACTGGCCTGTTGGTCTAGTAGTGAGTGACCTTGACTGCTAACCCGGAGGTCCTGGGTTCAATTTCCAGACGGGACAAAACAGTTCGATTTCCAAAAGGGACTTTTTGTGGTTCATGTTTGTTCTCAGTCTGGGTGTAATTTGTGTCTGTGACTTGTTTGTAAAGTCCCCGCGACACAAGGCTTGTTCCCAAATGCGGGATTTGCCTCTTTTAAAAACCCTAATCTCAAAATGTTGTATAGTAAATCCAGATAGGCTATGTTTTTTTTAATAAGGTATGGTTATTTAATTATGGGTGCCTATGTCCAACAGTGGGCGTTTTTCGGCTGAGATAATGAGAAAAATACAAAGTTTGGTTAAATATTGGGATCGAACCTATAATACGTCGAGCAGTGATAAACAACCACTTCACAATCTGACTGAATCTCTAAAAAATGAATCGCTGAATGTGTTGCTATGCGCAAATCTCGAGAACAGCTGAACCGATTTCGCTAATTCGTTTTTTGCTATGTTCGTTATTGTCAGGAGAAGCTTCTTATGTAAAAAATGGTAAGCAGTTACCGTAGCCTATGGACACTTGCAATACTAGAAGTATTGCTTACGTTTTGCCGACCCAAAAATGTCAACATCCGGGTTTTATTATGGAGTATCCCTGGGATATGAAAACGTTTAGTAAAAAACGCATCCCTTAATGAGTGACTAGTAAACCTGTTATTCTTACCTATTTGAACGAAGGCAGGTTTTTCATCAGGGAACCGGTCAGCGTTGGTCCAGTTGAATAAGTAGATGTCGAAGTTAAGGGGTACGCTGGGCGCCACCCACTCTCGGTATGATCTCGAAGTGGGTGTAAGGATCAGTTGCTGAAACATAGAAAATAGTAAATTCATTTAAACTTTTACGATTTGTACACATATCCTAAACTATACCAATATTATAAAGCTGAAGAGTTTGCTTGTTTGTTTGGTTGAACGCGCTAATCTCAGAAAGTACTGAGCCTCTAGACAAGTGGCATAAGCGATAGTCGAATCGAAAAATCAAAAAAGACGACATTATATCGTGGACTTACGTCAAATCCCATACATTTTATTTTTTGACTTTTTGATTCGACTATCGCTTATGCCATTTGTCTAGAGGCTCTGGTTCGATTATAAAAAATCTTTTTTTGTCGAATAGTGCATTTACCCAGGAAGGCTATAGGCTATATAACATCACGCTATGATCAACAGGAGCGGAGCAGTAGTGAGAAATGTTGCAAAATCGTGGAAAATATTCCAAATTAATACGCGGGCGACCTCTAGTGTTATTATATGTGTAAAAGTTTGTGAGGGTGGATGGATGTGTGTTACTCTTTTACGTAAACTACTGAACGGATGTGAATGAAATTTGGCACAGAGATAGATTATAGTCTATAGACCGCCTTGGTGGTCCAGTGGCCGCAGTATGCGCCTGCTGTGCACGAGGTTGTGGGTTCGATTCCCACACAGGACAAAACTTTGTGTAATCCACAAAGAATTGTTCTGAGTCTGGGTGTAATTTGTGTCCGTTAATTGTATGTTTGTAAAGTCCCCCGCGACACAGAGCTTGTTCTCTAGTGCGGGAATTGTCTTTAAAAAAAAAAAAAAAAAAAAGTCTGGTTTAGCGAATAGGCTTTTTATCGCGATATCCGACATCCACGTGTATAAACAATGTATCGGACATATGTATTTAAAATTTCCTCACTATGTTTTCTTCACCGTTAGCAGAAGGTGAATCATTTGATTAGTACATACATATAAACTCCACAAAATGAAATTCGCATTATATACTGCCACCCGGGATCGAACTCGCACCTCTTGCGTGCAAGTCTTTTACTTTCCTACTCGGCCACCACCGATTCAATAGTTTTTACTAGGTACTAATAAAACTAACTATTTGTCTTGTGCAATATTTTTCTTTCATCTCACGTAACTCATTTGACACAGAGTCAACAAGGTGCCCCCTAGAATTAAAACGCTTATCCACGATTAATTGCCGCTGAAGTCCAATTGATTTGTATCTAATAAACTTGTATGATATTTGATATTGTTCAATTGACAATATTGATTAGGTCATGGATAACCTGAAGCCAATTGATCCAGGAGGTATTTAGAGTACAGCTGGTGTTTATTGTGGTTGTTTACGCTATCTGGCGATTAAAGCGATTAAAAAAAGTGGCCTGAGTTTCTTGCTAGTTCTTCTCAAGGCCCCACGTCAGCGAACTAGCTGTAGAAAAAAATTTGCAGACATCATCTTTCTGGCTTATTCATAATTGATGACCTTCATAAGTGTTACTTTGTAACCTAAATGAATAAATGAATTTTGAGTTTGTTGATGTATCCTTCCTTTATTAATATTATTATGCCAATTTGTAAAGCGCAGCAGCTAATATTGATGGAGACTGGTGTTATAGTGCACAAGTGTGAGCGCAAACACAGGTGCCTTTTATACCCTCACTCTCATATTCCAATGTGACGGCAATCCGGCTGGAGAGAAATCAGGAGCAGGACCAACGGCTATATATGATTTCCGAGGCACACGGGTGTAAACACCACCATACATACATACATATCATCACGCCTGTGTCCCAGTGGGGTAGGCAGAGACTATGGTACGCCACTTGCTTCGATCCAAACATACTTCCTTCGCCTCCTCTACATTCATAAACCTCTTCATGCATGACTCGGGATTCAAACTCATGATCAGCAGTCACACTTAACAGCCACTAGACCAACGATAGAGTCAGTTTTGAAGTTACTTTTAACAAAGTAAGCACTTTTACTACTTGCTGACGATTCGGACACAATATGTTTCATTTATTTATTTACCACTCGCAGCGAGTGGTAAATTCTAATAGTAATTTACCAATTTAATGATGCAGTCTTAACCTAATTATTAACTGTAAATTCGGACACAGTGTCCGAATTTACAATTTCAGTCCACATTGTAATTTTTACATATTTTTCACTGACGCAGAACACCAGTGATTATATTAAGGCAGTAGTTATAGTACATAGCAACCCATATATGTCCCACTGCTGGACACGGGTCTCCTCTCCTCTATCAAGAGTTTCTCTCTTTTCCGGGTTCCACACACGCAGTAAGTATAGTACAGTCAGATAAAAAAAGTTGATACAAAAATGTGGGGACTTAGTGACACGTACAAATTGCTTTGAGCAATTTATTACCGAATGAAGACCGATTTTGGTAAAGTTACTTTCCACATATTATATTTTAAAACCTTATTATCTGACTGTACTAAACAACTTCAATAATTATAGTGTCCGAATTGTCAATGACAAAATATCTATCTAAGTATATAAATAATAATGAAACCCGCAGAGGTATTTCGTAACAGCTAAAACCGAGCTACCGCAAAAACCGAGCAAAATCTGGCTGTCAGATTGAAAATCGGTATTCCGTAAGAGCCCTTTTTGACGTTTAGTCAATAGATTGTGCCGTCACCGAGCAAACACAACTGTCAGTTTTGTGATCACAACTGTCAGTTTGCCATCGCTGTCTCTTAGAGAATCAGCCGGCCGATCTTCCGATCGACTGCACCAAATTAGATAATTCTTTTTTTGTGTTTGTTATTGTCAGGACAAGAAAAAAAAATGGCGATACGAAGTTCGCGGGGTCAGCTAGTTTCAATTAAAATGTGTCAATTCGAACACTATGTCCGAATACATTGTGTCCGAGTTGCCAACAAGTAATTTTTGCACTAGTAACAGGCGGCAGAATAATCGACTCAACCGAGATGGCCTGCAATAAAATACCTTCCACTATTGACATAGTTAATCTGATTTATTAACCTGTTACATAATTGTTATCTAAGAGAAGGGTGCAGACAATGTTTACATACACTATCTATTGGAGCGAAGTTCAATGATAGGAAGCTCTTGGCGACCGGTTGTTTTGAAAGGTTATGTTTGTATCTCATGATGCACCCATAGTGATAACTTACTTCTATTGATTATAACCTAATATCAAATAACGCATAGGCTGGTCTAGGAGCCCGCGTAAAGCGGGCAGCCGCTGGGTGGACCACTGACGTCATATCAGGTTCCAGTGGTCTACCCAGAAGGCGGGTGTTGGTGCACAGGGGGGTTTTAGTCGGTATGCCGGCCGCCTACCATCTTTGAGCCGAAGAGTCCGACATAACTGCCTCGCTTCCCCAGGCAAGGCGGTATGCGTAAAGCATTTCCCCTCTACAAAAAAAAAGGTTCGTGGGTTTAATTCTTTTTTTAAACAATTAAAGCATTAGGGAACAAGCGCTGTGTTGCGGTGGACCAGGGGACTATTTTTTTTATTAGAAAAGAACGTAAATGAAAATGAAAAAAAAAAATCAGCATTTTGACAGTTTTACATTTACAAAAAAATAACACAATTTTAAATAAATTAGGTATTGTTTTAAGAACAGGTAGTGATAATCTAGTCAAATGCTGGAGTTACAATATCAGTTACATTACTGGTGATCTTCGCACTAGGCAAACCTGTATCGAGAAGATCATAATAACACACACAGTTAAATTATAATTAATCGGTTATCGTTAACATTGCAAATATGTAAATATAATATGAATGCAGTCATTGATCAAAGGCAGTCAAGATACGATTCGGATAATGATCTTGATATTATGGAACCTGGTTAACGATGTCTAGTAACAAATATTAATCTCTGATTTCAAAAATTAGGCAAGCAGAATAACCCCAATTTAATATTATAGCAATTGCAATCAATAGAATAAGGTGCACTTTGGATTGTTAGAGGTGTTTGTTAAAATGATGAGACGTGGTGACGGTATAAAGGTTTATTAGGTAGTCTATCTATATATATATATATATATATATATATATATATATATATATATATATATATATATATATATATATATATATATATCTATATATCTATATAAAAATCAATAGCTGTTCGTTAGTGTCGCTAAAACTCGAGAACGCCTGAATTGATTTGGTTATTTTTGGTTTTGAATTATTTGTGGAAGTCCAGGGAAGGTTTAAAATGTAAGTAAATATGAAAAAATGCTTGAAATATAGTAAAATTTAAAAATTGATTCTGAGGCGGTAAGTTAGCCGGGTCAGCTAGTTAATAAATAAATATATTGTAGTCTAGAGTATATTTATATGACTGTCTTATAATTACTTTTTTAGTAGATAACATAGAATTAAGTGTGTGTCGAGTGTATGTGTAAGGTCTGTCTATGTAGTTACTACCACAAAACTTACTAACACTTAGTAAAATTGTTAGTTTAAGTTGTTTTTCTCACTATTTAAACTGACGAAGCCGTAATTAATGTAATACAAATTAGAGCACGCATTGAAGAGGTACAGATTATACCTTTTGTGGGGCTTCAAGTGAATGTCACGCGTTTTCCATAAGCCGATTAGACATTTTGAATAAAATCTGCTATTACTTACTTATAATTCACGTGAAAAGTAATATCATTAATACGTACGAAACGTTCAAGGGAGATCGTGACTTTTTTTTTAACAAGACAACACCAGCACTAGAGAACAAGCTCTGTGTTGCGGGGGACTTTACAAACATACAATTAACCGACACAAATTACACCCAGACTCAGAACAACCCTTTGTGGGTCACACAAAGTTTTATCCTGTGCGGGAATCGAACCCACAACCTCGTGCACAGCAGGCGCATACTGCGGCCACTGGACCACCAAGGCAGTCACTCGTGTGATATGTGTTCGAGTAAAATGTTTCCCTTACATTTGTACCCGATTATCAGGTCCCAGGTTCGATTCTTGCTTCGAGCAAACATTCGCGCACAAACTTGTGCAATATAATACAGCCTACGTTATCTATGTAGGTATACCACTCACACACAGGAATATTACACCGCTGTGAATAGTCATTTGGCTGTGGTCTTCTGTGAGGTGGAGGTCCTCTGTTAAATTACTTAAGAGAGGTTGAGAGGTTTCATCATCATCATCATCATTTCAGCCAAAAGACGTCCACTGCTGGACATAGGCCTCCCCCAAGGTTTTCCACAACTTTCGATCCTGAGCCGACCTCGCCCATCGGTTGCCCGCAACCTTTACCAGGTCGTCGGTCCACCTTGTTGGAGGCCTGCCCACGCTTCGTCTTCCAGTTCGTGGTCGCCACTCTAGAACCTTTCTGCCCCAACGGCCATCAGTTCTGCGAGCTATGTGCCCGGCCCATTGCCACTTAATGGAGGCAATTCTTCGAGCTATGTCGGTTACTTTGGTTTTCCTACGGATCTCCTCATTTCTGATTCGATCTCGCAGGGAAACTCCAAGCATAGCTCTCTCCATTGCTCATTGGGTGACTTTGAGCCTTCGCACGAGGCCCATAGTGAACGACCACGTCTCAGATCCGTATGTCATCACTGGCAACACACACTGGTCAAAGACTTTCGTCTTGAGACACTGCGGTATTTGGGACGAGAAGATATGACGTAGCTTCCCGAACGCTGCCCAGCCGAGTCGGATTCGACGAGTTGAGAGGTTTGGACTAATGTAATAACAACTCATATGTGTCCCACGACTGGACACGGGTCTACTCTCCTCTATCAAGAGAGAGAGGGTGTAGGCCTTAATTCACACTCGCTTGACTAATGCGAGTTGGTGAATCAGAAATGTCTTTAGAATTTCTTCTAAGATGTTTTCTTTCACCGTTAGCAGATGGTGAATCATTTGTTTCTGATCTCAGCCATAAGACGTCCACTGCTGGACATAGACCACCCCCAAGGTCCTCCATATCATTCGGTCCTGAGCTGACCTTGTCCATCGGTTGCCCGCGACCTTTACTATCATCAACATTTATCATTTGTTTAGTACATATAAATTCACATTGGTACTGCCACCCGGGATCGAGCTCGCACCTTTTGCGTGCAAGTCCGTCACTTCCCCCACTCGACCATCACCGCATTAATTGGACTTATAATGATTTCTAATCCCATTCTTTTCTTACACTAGTTTGTTTTCACAAGATGTTATTACTAATCCATCCGTCACTAGGTGCAGGTAGACGATGCAATCCCTACAAGTGACCTGATGCAATATCTAGACAAATGAGTGCAACAATTGTCCCACTTGCATCAGACTTGGGGATTAGCTAGAAGACTTACTGAGACTTAGATATGAACGCAGTGGTGTAGTGGTTGAATGTACGGTAGGCAACAGAGATAGCTTATTATATCGTAGACTTACGTCAAAATCCTATACATTTGTTTTTTTGACTTTTCGATTCGACTAATCGTTTGTGCCACTTGTCTAGAGGGGCAGGGCCGCTATATGAAAATTAGTTTTTTTAGGACAACCAATGTATGCATTTGTGTAAAATATATTTTCATCTTCGTAAAGTGGCTGGGAGTAGCTGGATGCCAGAGGCCGAAGACCTTGTCAAGTGGCGTACTCTTTAGGAGACCTATGTCCAACTATGGACTGCGATAGGATGATGATATATTTTACGCACTACAGAACAAGCTCTGTGTCGCCGGGGTTATATTTATCAGTTGTCTGGTTGCCCTAGTACAGGCTATGCCTAGTTTGGGATCAGGTGGCGATGTGTGAGTTGTCCCAAAAATATTATTATTATTATATTATACTCACAGAAGCTAAAACTGCGTCAAAGATGCCAGTCCAGGCAAGCGCCATAGCGAGCGCGACGAGGGCGAGCAGCGCTCCACCACCTGCCCCCACCCACAGCCAGCGCGGCGTGCGCCCGCGCATCTTGGGCGTCACTGGCGACACTCTGCAACAAACGGAACATTTTGATATTGCTACCTAGTAAATATATAGGACCCCAGCTAGGTAGACCGACGACCTAAAAAAGGTCGCTGGGACGCACTGGATGCGTTTAGTTAGACGGGGCAATTCCGCACCTGGCCGCTCAAGTGGGCCTTTGTGCGTGAAGTTCCTTATGGCTATTCCATCCACCCTAGGTTCTTACAAAAGGCCAGCAGGCGTCCGAAGTCGCCGCAGGCCTCCGGTACAGCACCTGGTTTCCTGAGAGTTCATGCCCTATGGTCTTCGCTCCTACATTCCAGAAGGACGTGGGCGGGTGTTTCTTTGGTTTCCATGCAGCCCCTGCAGAGTGGGCTGTCGGTTAGGCCTTGTTTGTGAACCGTGTGCTGTGGCGCGTGTTGGGAGAGGCCTATGTCCAGTAGTGGACTGCGATAGGCTGATTGATTGATTGAAACATATGTATAATATTCATATGGGGTTTAGGAGGACCAGGTCTAGAATAAGAAAAAATAATAGATCCCGGCATTTCGTACAGATAATCAGGAAAAAACTATTTAATATATTAGGTATGTATATGTAATTTCTGAATAACTAAGATATGACTTATCCTTATTATGACTGCCTTGGTGGTCCAGTGGCCGCAGTATGCACCTGCTGTGCAGGAGGTTGTGGGTTCGATTCCCACACAGGAAAAAACTTTGTGTGACTCACAAAGAGCTGAGCCTGGGTGTAATTTGTGACCGTTAATTGTATGTTTGTAAAGTCCCCCGCGACACAGAGCTTGTTCTCTAGAGCGGGAGTTGTCTTTTTTTTTTAAACAAAACAAACAATACTGCGTGACAGCCAGAGTAAATCTAGTTTTTTTTATATTTTTGGATCCTCAGACCAACCTCGGACTTGTCTTCCTACCAAAATTTTCAGTTACGGTTATCTATTTTTGGCCTGACCTGGGAATCGAATTCGGGACTTCGTGAATAGCAAGCACACTCAACGACTACTAGACCATCAAGGTAGACCATAATTACCCTCCAGAGTTAATTGTCTTAAATCCTTTTGTATTTTTACCCATTTTCCTTAGGTATTAGGACCACGTTCTAGTAACCCTGACATAGTAATCGTTTGCAGCCAGTCGCCTTACGTAAGGACTCGGTGACCGCAACGACGATCAATAGGTAGCCGTATCAAGTTACAAACAAACAAACAAATGTATATCCTTCTTGTGTTTCAATGGTAATAATAAAATAACTACTAATATTATAAATGCGAAAGTTTGTAAGTATGGATGGATGCTTGTTACTCTTTCACGTAAAAACGACTGAATGGATCTGAATGAAATTTGGCACAGAGATAGATTATGGTCTGGAATAACATATAAGCTACTTTTTACAGCGATAACTGACATCCGCGCGGGCGGAGCCGCGGGCAACAGCTAGTATCTAATATATAAAATTCTCGTGTCACGGTGTTTGTAATTAAACTCCTCTGAAATGGCTCGACAAAATTTTACGACGAAATTTTATGTGCATATCGGTTAGGTCTGCGAATCGGACAACATCTATTTTTCATCCCCCTTAAAGTTAGAGTGGTCCACCCCATTTTTTTTTGTTTTTATTTTTGTATGATACATACAAAAATACATACAACCCTTAATTTTCACACCTCTATGATCAACCCCTACTTTTTAAAAGCGATATTACTATTTTAGTAGCAACACAACGTTTGCTGGGTCAGCTAGTATTATATAACTAGCGGTGGCCATTTATTTATTTTTCAAGAGTAGATATTCTTGTATGTAGTATTGCAGTTTCAGAGGAATTACCTCCCACGTACGATTAGGTTGTGGAATGAGCTTCCTGTCGAGATTTTCCCTAGAGACTATAGCATGAAGTTCTTCAAGAAAGGAGTTATAAGGTTTCTAATGGGTCGGCAACGCGCGAGTGATACCCCTGGTGTTGCAAGCGTCCATAGGCTACGGTAACTGCTTACCATCAGGCGGGCCGTATGCTTGTTTGCCTCCTTGGTAGTATAAAAAAAACTCTGTTACCAGGTTGGCCACTAACCACACGATAAGAAGAAGTATAAAACCCAGATTGACCGTCCTAATTTATATGATTTCTTTAGTAGAACATTTAATTCTATCATTCCTTATCTCTCGAGACGTCTCGCCAAACTTTTAGCTCACAAACAATACAAACAAGGTCACGGGAACACACTAGTAAGTAGGTGTAGTATCGAAGTGTACAAGGTCAAGTTAAAGACCGCCACGAACGATGAACATGTTCCCATAGGAACAATAACTTGCCACGTACGAGATTAATGAAATACAATGTTTTTCTTTTATACTACGATGTACTTGGATGGCAAACAAACATACGGCTCGCCTGATGTTAAGCAGTTACCGTAGCCTATGGACGCTTGCAATACTAGAGGTATCACTTGCGTGTTGCCAACCCATATTTTTACACCAGGGCTTGGTGGGAGTCTGCAATGCAGCGCAAGATTATGTTGGGGCTGAAATGACACAATGGCTGAATGGAAACATGAATGATCACAGTGTTTTAACTATTTTAGTGTCCATCTGCGTGGCTGATATTAAAGTGCACAAGTGTGTGCACAAATATATTTTACTAAAATAAATACTCTTTATTCGCTCACTCTCATAGTCCGATAGAAGGGCAATCTAATGCGGCTGTTTAAAAATCAGGCGTAGAACCAACGGCTTACATGGTTTCTGATGATATGAGAAACAACGTCAAGTTAATTCGGACATGTATTGTGAATTTGAAAAGAAAGAAAAGAAAAAACATTTATTTGGTGAAACAAACACAAACAAGAAGGCAATAAACAAAAAACAAAACAATAGTAACAAATAAAATAAAAATAAAAAGCCGGTTCCTGTGTGTGCTCTGTCACACCAAAAGGGTGTCCAGCTCAGCATGTGCTAGGTTTTTTGGACCTAGCGCTGGTATTCTGCTGAATCCCTAGATGATTTCGTAATTCGTTCGTAACGTAAACCATTAGAAACCAAACCAACTAGAATTTGCATGAAGTTGTGTTATAATAAAATCAACATAATTTTAAATACACACTTAATAGTTAACTATGCAATTAGAATTCCATTTTTTTATAAAAATAGCGTCCATCACATTTTAAATTAGGTACTTATTATCATAGAACAGTTAAAATTTACTGGATAATCCCGGCTTCGCACGATATTTATTAAATTTTCGTAGTAATCGCGTTTTTTTTTTTTTTTTTTAATATAGCCTATGTTACCCGCTGAAATGTAGCTTTCTAATGATGAAAGAAATGTTTAAATCAGTCGAGTAGATTTAACAAACAAAATCTCAAATCATTCCTCTTTATAATATTATAGTATAGATTAAAATCTTGGAACTCCCTGCCGAAATTTTCCCGAGAGACTATAGCATGGGGTTCTAAAGAAAGGAGTTATAAGATTTCAAAAGGTTCGGCAACGCGCGAGTTATACCCCTGGTGTTGCAAGCGTCCATAGGCTACGGTAACTGCTTACCATCAGGCGGGCCGTATGCTTGTTTGCCACCTTGGTAGTATATAAAAACCCCAACTAGGCAGAGCCTGTACCTACTATGGCAACCTGATAAATATACTTGCTTAGCTGACCCGGCAAACGTTGTTTTGCCATATCCTTACTTCCTTACTAATATTACAAATGTGAAAGTTTGTGAGTAAGTATGGATGGATGGATGTTTGTTACTCTTTCACGTAAAAACTATTGAACGGATCTGAATGAAATTTGGCACAGAGATAGATTATGATCTGGAATAACACATATGCTACTTTTTACACTGATAACCGACAACCACGCGGGCGGAGCCGCGAACAACTCTAGATATACAAGATTATGCTCAAAAGACTTATCAACGCCGAGATGTGTGCAATGATTAAATTTGATGGGTTTTATCTGAGAACTTCGCTGATAAAACAATTGAAGATCGGCATGACATCGCACATTATTATCTAGAATACTTTTAGCTAAAACTTTATAAGTAATTCACGTAGGTTTTTGAAAAACAATCTGATAAACAAAATTCATAAATTCCAATATTTATTCTTATAATAAAATGCTTACAGGCCGATGTTTGTACAAATATATTATCGATATTCTCATCGAATTAAGTTGTAATATACATTGGCGGTTTAAAAGAGTAGCCAGAGTTTCTTGCCAATTCTTCTCTAGACCCTACCCATGTCAGCGAATTGGCTGTAGGAAAAAAATATGCTGACTTTTGTTCATTTTGACGTTCATAAGTATCATGTATTTGATCTAAATGAATAAATGACTTTGAGTTTGAGAATCATGTAATTATTATTGATCAATATGTGCAATATAGACGAACATAGAAACCTCCCCCTTTTTAAAAGTCGGTGAATAAATTGCGTTTAACCATAAACAAGTGACATCACAGACCCTAAACTGTTTGCTCTGTAAAGTTAGAAAAAAGTCATAGAAAAAAAAGTTACACAACTTGTCAATAGAGCTCTACCCCTGAAGGACGCCCTTAAAGTCGATGAAAGAAATTTCCTCATCTTTGTTATATGACCGAAATGCTAATAGAAATAGAAATAAGTAGCTTCTTACGACATCGTCCACGTGGAATTTTCTACGATTTCCGGAAAATTATTTCTTTCCTATGTGTAAACAATACTGGTTTCCAGTGATCATTAGGTGGCGTTTCACGTTGTTTAAACGAATTTAAAAATGGAATGTTTTATATTCGTGTGTATTTAAAAAAAATGTTTGTAGCCGCAGAACTTCGTTATTTATGAACCGACTAGGGGTCGCCTGCGACTTCGTCCGCGTGGTAATTTGAAACGTACATTTCCCCGATTTTGCAATATATCTCACTACTTCTCCGCTTCTATTGATCATAGCATGATGTTATATAGCCTTCCTGGATAAATGCACTATTCAACAAAAAAAGTTTTTTTCTAATAGAATTGAAGTACTTTCTGAGATTAGCGCGTTCAACCAAACAAACAAACTCTTCAGCTTTATAATATTAAGAATAGATTTTTAAAAATATTTATTTTTATAGGGTATAAAATATTCCAGATTGGTTCCATTTTTATGTAAACTTAATTCTGGTGGCGAATTATGGCATTGCAAACAATCATAGGCTACGCGAACTGCTCGACCAGGCGATCCGTTTGTTTGTTTGCTACCTAGATACTTAGTAGGTATTAAATAAACAATAACTAAGCCTAAGTGCAGCGTAGCATGCATAAACGCAAAACACTCATTACGACCGCAAAAAGATTCAACATAATGTTTATTTATAATAAGTACATAATAATATTTAGATTATGACACATTTTGTATACACGTCGATATAACTGTATGTCTGTATGTGTAATGCATGTAATACGCGTGATTCAACAAACAAAACTCGTGCGCCAACAGTCACCTGGATTTTGAGACGCGCACGAACGGTCAACCTCGAAACTCAATATTGAAAATAAAATAAACTGAACTGTACTGAGCTTCTAGACAAGAAGATAGTCGAATCGAAAAGTCAAAAAATAAAATGTATGGAATTTGACGTGAGTCTACGATTTAAAGTCGTAAACTTACGTCAAATCCCATACATTGTCTTTTTTGACTTTTAGATTCTACTATCGCTTATGCCAGTTGTCTAGAGGCTCTGGTCACAAACTTGTTTACTAACTTTATAATTGTAATCTTCTTCTTTGCCTGGCCCATTCCCATTTTACTTGGTATCGGCACTCCGTATCATGCGTCTCCAGGCAACTCGGTCCAGGGTCGTCTCTTTGTTGACTTGGGCTTCTTTAAAGTTTTTATTTACTACAGATATCCATGTGATTCGGGGTCTTCCTCGTCCTCGGGGTTTAGTTTCTATATCTAGTGTTTTTCTGGTCATGTGGTCGGATGGTCGCCTCATGATGTGTCCGTACGGCTCTCCTGTATTTTATACTTGTAATATTGTTAGCTAATTACGAAAGAGACTGGACCCTACAACACAGGGAATCCTAGTGTGAGGTCCAGTGAATTATAATGTCATGAATACTCCTTTTCTGATGAATGAAATATTATTATAATTTATTCTTTTAGGTTATAAAGTAAATCTTATGAAAGTCATTAATTAAGATTGTAACAGGTAAACTGGAAAGATGTCAGCCAATTTGCTTGCAGGTAATTCCAAGTAAAATAAGAATAAGAATAAAACAGAGACCAGTCTTTTAAATCGCCATGGTCATAATAATGAAACCGGCTTCAATAAAAGAATATCGATGTATTATTTTTTTTTTTGGAACTTTATTGTTTTTCAAAAACTGCTTGACCTATTTCAGATAAAATTGAAATGGGAGAAAAAAAATTAAATCGGTTTAGGCGTCTTTGAGTATTCGGTGAACAAACCGATGAATTGAGAACCTCCGCTTTTTTTGAAGCCGGTTAAAAATAAACTAGTCAATAGTAAAGCAGGCATTCGCTGTGTAAAGTACAAGAGTGACACTAAATCGCTTTAACAAATTTTAAAATAAAGTCCGCAAAAAATTTTATCTAAGTACTAAATTCATCTAATTTCAAATCTCAATAACAATGGCTTGATACGTATCAGATCAAAATTACTCATTCATTACATTTATTTGTACCTACAATAATACTATGTTGTATGCTAATTAAGTATATTTATTTATATATGAGCCAGGCGCACGCGCCGCCGCCTCGTAGTGCGATTCAAGATGGCCTTGTGTTGACACATGTCTTGTTTGTGTACCATCACTATAATGACTCACTATAACTTTGTAGTGTGTAGTAAACATTGGTGACGTCATTTCGTTGTAGTACGGAAGCTGCTTCGTAGTCAGAGATTTGTTAAAGAGATCAATATATAACAATTTACATCCCGCACTTTGCGACAAGCCCTTGACAAATTACAGCATTCTACTTCTTCTTCTATTCTAAACGTCATCCCATCATCTGGGGTCGGCTCTCCTTGTCTGCCTTTTCCACTTATTTCTATCCCGCGTAGTCGCGGCGTCTATCCTTTTATCCTTAAGGTCATTTTGGATCGTTTTTAGCCAGATGGCAGACGTTCTTTCACGGCGTCTAATTTCATATTTCAAATTTTTTGCACGAGACTTCTACCTAAATTCAATTTTAGTCTGTCTGTTCTGGGTAATTACTGCTACGGCTGGGCCGATTTTGATGAGACTTTCAAGAGCAGATAGCTGATATTATGAAAAGTAACTTAGGCTACTTTTATTTTAGAAAAATAATTAGAGGAGCTCTAATTTAAAAAAATAGTCTGCTTTAGTGGTAAGTATTTGGTACACATAATATTATAAATTTACATTGACTTTTTTACAAAACGTTGCATTTTTAGTCGAGAGAATTTGTATACACTTTCTATCTCGATGTCCTACGGGAACAAGAGTGGTGAAGAGGTGTTGAAGACCATGTGGGAGACCAGGACATCATGACTTAAAACACATAGTTTTAGAGCGTTGAGAGAAAGTATCAGTATGGCGCCTACGCGTTGTCAACGGAAGCGTCAATCAGTCGAATGCGATGCTACTCATTGAAAGATTACTCCAATTATGAACATCGCCACAATGTACCTTCTTTGAGCATCCAGTCTAGCGTGTGAAGAATAAAAAAAAAACTTACCCTTGTAAATTTAAGTGTACCTAAGTATAACTCATTCTTAACCGACTTCAAAAACGAGGAGGTTCTCAATTTGTCGGTATTTTTTTCTATGTACGTTCACCGATTACTCAAAGACTGTATCGATTTGGCTCTCCAGGCCTATTTAAATGTTATCGAAATCAATCGAGCCGTTTTTGAGAACAATCATTAATCTAAAAATTGTAGGTATACATCGATGATATTTTATTGAAGTTGGTTTCATTTTAAAATATAAAGTTTTTGTTTAAACATCACTTAAACTGGCTAAGCTTATACCTAACCTTATTGCTCATGTCTTTATTATTCACCCATTTTGTTTTGATTACAACTTATATAGGCCACCGCAAAACAATATTACAAACGGCCGCATTTACAGTTTTTTTCCAAGACCGATTGTGAAGGTATGCATTTGAAGCGGCGAAGGAGTGTCCCTGGGAATCCTGGGATAGGAATACGTTTCTTTCAAAACGCATCCCTAAATTTAAATGAGCGCTGGGGACCTGTACTCACACACACACCGCTGTGTGGTTATTTGGCTGTGGTCTTCTGTAAGGTGAAGGTCCTTCCCTAGTCCGCCTTGCTCACCAGTATGATGCCCTACCTCTCTTAAGCGTCATAATATGTAAATATTTTTTTCGTTGTCATAATTAAATACATAGACAGAATAATTTAAACAATCTTTTAACTAATTCTACGATTACAATTGGATTAATTTGTGTCTCTTTTTAACAATGTTTGTTAGAAAGAGAGGCAAAACAAACTAGGAAACGCAATGGACATTAGAGTAGCCACTACTATTAGATAACGAAACGAATGATAAGACTGTGTCAATGTTATGTTTCTACCAATAGTATCAACAAGTTTATGAACGAATGAACATATTCGTAAGCCTGGACGTATTTATAATTGGCGATCAAAGGTTACCAAGATAACATACAAATGGATTAATTGGATAAAATGCGAATTAGAAGATGCATAGCAGCCTCTAGACAAGTGGCATAGACGGTAGTCGAATCGAAACGTCAAAAAAGCAAATGTATGGGATTTGACGTAAGTTTACGACATTATATCGTATGGGGCTGATGAGTTCTTTGATAAGCCTCTAAATGCACAGCAAGAGAGGGAAAACTCGAAACAAAACTCTATACCAACCTATCTGGCCCGCGTGGTATAGTAGGCTAATATCCTTCCAAGTGTATGGAGCAGTGGTCCCACTGCTGGGCACGGGTCTTACAGGTGTTACGGGTTTATGATGATAATAAAATGCAGTTATTCAAACGTTTATAGTGCCCGTGACTGCCCGCGTGAAGTCCGTTATCGCGGTTTAACAAAAATTCACAAACATTGTAGTATTTATAGTGTTATTTCTCTTTTTTTTTTTAATAGACAACTCCCGCACTAGAGAACAAGCTCTGTGTCGTGGGGGACATTACAAAAATACAATTAACGGACACAAATTACAGCCAGACTCAGAACAACTCTTGGTGGGTCACGAAAAGTTTTGTCCTGTGTGGGAATCGAACCCACAATCCCATGCACAGCAGTCGCATACTGCGGCCACTGGACCACCAAGGCAGTCAAGTGTTATTTATTACTTACTAGCTGAGGAAGCACTTCCCGCGTTGGACCATCGCTTCACCAAACAGGTTCTAAGACTCACAAAGTAGCACTAAAAGTCACTGCTGCCGTCACGGGTCACGGTTCCTTTAATAAACACCTCTCTGTTATAGGAGTCACTGACAGTCCCCTCTGCAGAGCCTGCATGAGGGAAGATGAGACAGCAGAGCACGAAAATTGTGTGATTCATATAATTATGGTTGTTCATAATATATGAATCCGTCCGTTAAGTCCGTTAATTGTATGTTTATAAGTACCCCATGACTAAATACGGCCCTGCCCCTCTAGACAAGTAGCATAAACGGTAGTGGAATCAAAATGACAAAAAGCAAATGTATGGGATTTGACGTAAGTTTACGTTATAATGTCGCAAACTTTTTTTTTTTTTTTTTTTTTTTTTTTTTATTTATTTATTAAGAAAACCAACAGCGAAACAGTTCTTTTAAACATTATAGTTTTGTACAATTATGTATGGCCAATAACAGGTTTCCCTTAATAACTTAATATCTAACAATTCAGCTTATGAACAGATTTTAGTATGAAAGTTAAAGTAACAAAGTAGTAAGAAGATTTACAATTAACAAACTATGTTTACACATGGACACATAAGTACAAACACATAGATTTCAATGATTCACAAAAAGTATGCATGTTTACAATAGGATAACATATAATATTTGAAAATTGAGTTTTAGGTACTCAATTTTCAAATCCTAAAAAAAATAAAAAATAAATAAGTGACTGTAAGTTAGGTTGGGCGTAGTTGTCAATTTTTCAGTACCTTTGTTACTTGATATTTGAAGGATGTCTTTGAACAGCAAAAGAAATCCACCTCACTAAACGTAGTGTTATAGATGCGGGCAGTGCGGGTGAGCACACAGTTACTGGAGTAGTTAGTTGAGTGTCGGGGAACATGCAGTAATGGTGTTTGTCGGGTGCGACGTAGTGGAGCGTTAAATGTGACTTGCGATACCAAATCAGGACAATTCAGACGACCATTTAATATATCGTACAATATACACATATCTGTTACTTTTCGTCTATCTTCCAAGCTAAGTATGTCATACCTCTCACAATTTTGCTGATATGATAACGGGGGATTACGTAATCGATAATTGAGATAATTGAGAAACCTTTTTTGAATACGCTCCAGTTGATGATGTATGTGAGATAACAAGGCGACCAAATTGGACTCGCATAATCTAGCGTACTACGTACATAAGCGAAATACACGGTCTTTAGGGCTGTCATATTTTTAAACATTTGGCAAGACCTCATAACGAATCCAAGATTTTTGAAGGCTCTCGCCCCGACGTAGTCGATATGTTCTGTAAATGTTAATTTACTGTCAAAAATAACACCCAAATCTCGTACTGTATTTACTTTTTTTATAGGGGTGCCATTAAAATTGTATAAGTAACTACAGGGGTGTTTTTTTCGCGTGTAAGTAACCATTTGACATTTATTTATATTAACTGTTATTTTATTTTTGGTGTAGTAGTCAAATAAATTGTTAAGATCTGTTTGCAGAGCTATACAATCATCAAAAGAGTTAATATTATGGAATATTTTTTTATCATCAGCGTACATGAGGTGTTTAGTGATTTTTATGGATTCTGTAATGTCAAACAAATACGCATTGTAAAAAAGAGGGCCTAAATGAGATCCCTGTGGTACGCCACTGGGTATTTCGATGAAGTTTGATCGGTATCCTCCCAGAACAACTGCTTGGGATCTATTCGACAAATACGATTGGATCCAACGCAGTAAGTCCCCACGTATTCCCAGTCTGAACAATTTGTTAAGCAAGATAATGTGATCTACTCGATCAAACGCCTTCTCAAAATCGGTGTAGATCACATCAACCTGTCCACCCTTATCTGTATTTTTGAGAACAAATTGCGAAAAACAAGCAAGATTTGAAACTGTAGACCGTTGTTTCAAGAAACCATGTTGAGTGGAGGGTATATAAGACTCTATCTGAGGATATATAGCTTTGCAAATGAGTTTCTCAAATATCTTCCCTAAGGTATTTAAAATAGAAATGCCTCTGTAATTTTCTATTTTGACACGCGAGCCCTTTTTATGTATAGGAACGATATTAGCTCTTTTCCACATTTCTGGAAAAATGCCATTTTCTAAAGAACGATTAAATATATAAGTTATAGGAAGAGAAAGAGATGTAGCGCAGTTTTTCCAGAAAATGGGAGGTATACCGTCGCACCCAGGTCCCTTTTCTACATGTAGTTCTTTCAGTGCTGTTTCTACAGTAGTCGCGGATACTTGTAGGCTTGAGATGACGTTGGGATTCGCATCTGAGAAGCTGTCAGAATCCAAGAAGCTGTCAGAGCGATCGATACGGTGATCAAATACACTATAGAAGAATTCATTAAATGCTTCGCAAATATATAATTAAATGTTTTGGGGTAGTTTGAGCCGCCACGCATAGCTTTGATAAAAGACCAAAATACTTTTGGGTTCGTTTTAAGATTTTTTTCTGTCGTTTGAACATATTTATTAAAACACATCTTTTGAATTTGGTGTTGCCTGGCACGCAACATTGAAAATTCGTCGTAATCACGTAAGTTTTTGTATCGTTTCCAACGTGAGTGAGCTTTATTTTTTTCTTTTAAAATTTTTATTAAGGTACTGTTGAACCATACTGGGTATTTATGTGACCTTGATCCGCTACTCATTGGAATATATTTGTCGATACCTACTTGAATTACTCGGTAAAAATGTATGACTATGTCGTCCACCGAGCCATTGCCCATCACCGAATGCCAATCGATATCATTATAATAAGTGTTTAATATATCAAAATTGGCTTTGTGATAGATAGGTCTCGGACTGAACAGTTCTCTAAATGGGGTTACTGTTAGATCCTGAACTTCTGCAAAGAGAACCGGATGGAAAGGATCAACATTAGTAAGAGGCGACAAACATTCATTTATGATTAATGGCAAACTGCAAAAAAATAGATCTAATGTGTTGTTTTTGTGGTTTCGAATAGTATTGTACTGTGTTAAGCCGAACAGGGAAAGTTCGTTTACCAAATTTAAACTAGCCGTCTGCACTTCCACTGCACCTTGTTTTTTAAATTTAGGACCGCTCGAATACCATTCAATGCACGGAAGGTTAAAGTCACCTACGAGTAAATAATTTTTTGTTGTAGTATTTTGAGTAATCGTAGCAGTTATATTCATTAATAAAAGATTAATATTTATAGGTATAAGTCGAGGTTCCGGTGGAATGTAAACGACGGTAACGTAAAGGTCGGACAAGCCTGACAACGCGCTAGAGGGTATAGTAATAGTTAGCATTTCTACTGGTGAACTCTGCACAACTTCAGAAGCCCGTGCTCCGAGCTCACGGCGTGCGAGTATCATGACGCCGCCTCCCGTACTTTTGCCAGTAACAGTTAAATCACGATCTTTACGAAATACGTCATACCGGTCGTTACACAATTCTCCATCAAATATTCCGCCGTGCAGCCAGGTTTCGGTTATTATTATCAGGTCATATATATTATCACACATAACGTTTTTGTAAAATTGCATCGTTTTAGTTCTCAATCCACGACTATTTTGATAATAGACTTACGTCAAATCTTTCTTTTTTTACTTTTTGCTTCGTCTACCGTTTATGCTACTTGTCTAGAGGGGTTCCAGTACGGGAATTGTCCTTAAAAATATATATAAGTATAGATACCTGAATCTCTTGCCAATCTTGAGTCCGGTGGGCAAGCCCGCTATCTGTGGCATATCCTCGCGTCAGTAGCACACCGACTATAACAAACCATAATACAACATAATGAGTGTTTTATTCGTTAAAGTTTAAATGACTAAATACGGCCCTGCCCCTCTAGACAAGTAGCATATACGGTAGACGAATCGAAAAGTCAAAAAAGAAAGTGTATGGGATTTGACGTAAGTTTGCGACATAACGTAAACTTACGTCAAATCCCATACATTTGCTTTTCTGACATTTCGATTCCACTACCGTTTATGCTTCTTGTCTAGAGGGACAGGGCCGTATTTAGTAATTTAGGATCCATGGGCACAAAAATAGATTTATCTTATACTTCGGCATCATCTATAAGGCATCACTTGTGTGTAGCCGGACAAAAAACATACAACACCAATTTTTTTTTAAACTACTCCTGCACTAGGTACGTGAATTGTATGTTTGAAAGGTCCCCTGCAACACAGGGCAAAAATTATACCCAATCTCGGAACAAACATTCATGGATCACACAAAGTTTTGTTCCGTATGGGGATCGAACCCACAACCTTCGACTTAGCAATCAGGGTCACTAATCACTAAACCAACGGTTCAGTCATGTTTTGAGATGAAGTATCCCTTGGATAGGATAATTGGAAATCGGGCAGATATGTAGGTACCTAATTGTAGTAGGACTTATTACCTTGTATGGTGTCCTACCTCTCTAAAAATTTAACTTCAGTATTTGGCCATGAATGGCCCATGAGCAAGAAAATTATCCTTACTAAGCCAGCAAGACTCCTCCGTGCCTCGGAAAGCACGTAAAACCTTTGATCCTACGCCCGGTCTCCGGTCGTATCGGATTGTCGTTTTATCGGACTATAAGTAAAGCAATAGAAAATGTACCTGTGTTTGCGCACACAGGTACACTATCGCCCGCGCCCCCGCCGTGATCGAAATCGTTCTGGACGACTATAATATCTATCACTCTAATCTTAAAGGTCCTTAATCAAATAGCCCCCCTCCAGGGAATCCTTGGCTCGTATTATCCAAATGACTAAAAACAGACGTTGTTGAGTATATAAAGTATGAACGTCGTCAAGTCGGTCATTGATCACGAATTTGTCTAGAGTGCTCCACAAGTAGGTAATGGCTGTGTCCGGTGTGGACCGACAAGAAGCGTACATTACTACTGGGATGTACTTGGAATATAGCCGCGGGTGCATCTTACGGGATATTCGCTGAGAACCCCAAACTTCGAGCCCCCATTATCCCGGCGAACCCTGAATTCGATTTTTTTCTTTTTCTATTGTCCTTAACTATTACGGTCGACATAACAGTGCTTAAATGTATACTGCGCGTTTAAATTTCATAACACGTAAGTAATTTATTTAAAATTGTTTACAGTGTTCAATAATAGTTGCCCTCTTTCTCTTTTTTAAAAAGACAAATCCCGAACTAAAGAACAAGCTCTGTGTCGCGGGGAACTTAACAATAATACAATGCACGGACACAAACAAATTACATCCAGACTCGAAAGAAACATTTATGGATAAAACAAAGTTTTGTCCCGTGTGGGACCCACGGCCAGCTTACTAGTCACTTCACTTCACAGGTTCACTAACTACTAGACTAACAGGCCAATCAAATCTATTTCTATAATTATCTATAATACGTATTTATGTTTTCTAAAAATATAAATACGAATACCTTAATAAATATAAATATTTGAATTTGAATTTATTTGGGTATTTTATTGTTTGTAAAATTGCACTTAAAAACCAAATCCTTATCTATCGTTAGAGCCGTTTCCAAGATACACGAAATATTACGAGTATATACTAAAATTACTCGTTTAAAGTTATTTGATTAGATAAGCATGTTTATCAGCTGTCTTCCTAGATGAGTATTGGCGAGTTGTAGCAAAATATTATATTATTACAGTCAAAAGCGTATATCTGTAACCAGACCATAATTGTTGTGACATTTGCTAAAGAGAGTTAGGGCAACTTATAAGCCATTAAGTCCGCCTGGTAAAAGGACGAGGAGGTCCTTCTGCAGATGGGCTTGCAGCAGACCACAGCTAAATATCTACTCACAGTGGTGTAGTAGTGTTATTGTTTGTGGGTTTAGGTCTCTGATTTTCAGGACCGAAATTAGCTTTTAAGGATACCGGTTTCAACCATTCGCTATCCCAAATTAGTCACAATAGCAAATCTATTGTTATGTATCAGAATTATGATTCATGGGACAAGAAGCCTGTTAAAATAATATCTTTCTTATCCTAGAGTTACCTATAACAATGTAGGATTGACAACGTGCGAGTAATGGTCCAGCCCCTTTAGACAGGTGGCAAAAACGGTAGTAGAATAGAATATAATAAAAATAAATGGGATTGACATAAGTTTACGAATTACATGTCGTAAACTCAATCCCAGACATTGTTTCTTTATTCTAACTATTCTACTGCCGTTTATCCCACTTCTTTAAAGGAACAGCCCCTCTAGACAAGTGGCTTAAATGGTAGTATGGGATTTGACATAATTTTATAAACTCAAGTCAAAACATTTTTTTTCTATTCCATTCAATTCAACAACCGTTTATGTCATTTTTCTAGAGGGGCTGTTTGCCAAAAAATAATCCCTATTTATGGCGTTTTGAGAACGACTTCACCGATTTCATTCATCTTTTTTTAATGACTTCTAATACTTTGTCGAAGGTTCTGACGGGCAATAATTATACATAAATGATTCAGCAGAAAATAGTATCACCCGGACGAATTTAGAGGGAGTCGCTAGTATTATATGAAAAAGTCTTATCTTTAAGTGTAATGTTGCACCTCCTGACCTCCTAAACTCCGGCCCTGTCTAGAATATAAAGAAGAACAAAACTACATACAGCTGACCCTCAGTCAGATGCCCGTGCTCACGTACTCATCTTGCACTCACAGCGAAGGACCACAATAGCATCTACTTGGGTACATTCATACCTTACTTATTTACTGTGTTAAAGAGATGTTTTATAGCATAAATATAACAGTTCTTTTGGGTCAGTGACTGACTCAAACACATTTTTATATTAATCTCTGAGAGTCCTCTCTTCTATCAAGAGAACTAAGAGGGTTTAGTTCTCTTGATAGAAGACTTACTCTTACGGAATACCGATTTTCAATCTGACATACAGATTTTGCTCGGTTTTTGCTCTTACGGAATACCCCTGCGGATCTGCATGCAATTTAGCATAGAGATAGATTATAGTCTGGAATAGCAAATAGGATATTTTTTATCGCGATAATCGACATCAACGCAGGCAGAGCCGTGGGTTACCACTAGTGTAATAATTAAAAATAATTTAAATAATTATATTGTGTCCACCATCTTCCAAAAAAAAACCAAAAGACAAGCATCTCCCTATATTTTGTTTAGTTACAATGAATTTAAAGCATTGCCCCAATGTTACACGTGGCAAAAATTAAGTTCAAGGTCACCAGGATAAAATATGATCTACTAGATCGTCGCCTATCTGTATTTGAGTCACGTGTCATACGATCGAGCGAACTACGGACATACGAGTACAAGGGAAATTGGAAGAAATTCTCGTCTAGAGAGTTGATCTGGCCTTTTTTATGCTATACTACTTACTAAGAAGGTAAACAAGTATACGGTTAACTTATGTTTTATGTTTTTAAAAGACAACTCCTGCACTAGAGAACAAGCTCTGTGTTGCGAGGGACTTTACAAACATACAATTAACAGACACAAATTACACCCAGACTCATAACAGCTCTTTGTGGGTCGCACAAAGTTTTGTCCTGTGTGGGAATCGAACTCAGAACCTCGTGCATAGCAGGCGCATACAGCGGCCACTGGACCACCAAGGCTGTCGTTAGATTTGTCAAGAAATTCTATTAACTCTTCTCGGCGGAATATAATGGATGCTTATAATATCAGAGGTATCATTTGCGTGTGGCCGACCCATTTTTTACACCAGAACCACTAGACAAGTGGCATAAACGGTAAATATAAATCGAAAAGTCAAAAAAACAAATGTATGGGATTTGACATAAGTTTACGATATAATGTCGTAAACTTACGTTAAATCTCATACATTTGCTTTTTTGAGATGGATGTATGTATGTCTGTTAGTCACAATGTGATCACCTTATGCCATTTGTCTAGAGGGTCAGGTCTTTAAGATGGAGTATCCCTGAGACAGGAAAACGTTTCTTTCAAAACGCATCCGTAAATGAGCGCTGCAGACCTGTACTCACACACAGGAACACATAATAATAAATTAATAAACTACACTGTTGTGTGTAGTTATTTGGCTGTGGTCTGGTGATGGTAAGGTGAAGGTCCTTTCCCAGTCGGGCTTATCTACCTCTCTTTCCAAATTTCATTAGGATCCATTCGACCTATACCGTGAAAGAAAGCACACAGACAGACAGATAGATTTACATTCGTATTTATAATATTAGCATAATTGATCAAAGCCACATCTCCATCATTCGATCACTATCGATCATAATGTCAATCGTATCTGCTGTCATAAAACGTATCTATAATAATCGTAAGGTTGCTCAGATATTTATCATATATACAATAAGTAGAATATATGCATAAACATAATGATAAGATACAAGTGACATAAGAAAGAAAAGATTCCAGAGGAATTTCTTACCACGTACGATTAGGCTGTGGAATAAGCTCCCTGCCGAGGTTTTCCCAGGAGACTATAGCATGGGGTTCTTCAAGAAAGGAGTTATAAGGTTTTTAAAAGGTCGGCACCGCGTGAGTAACACACCTGGTGTTGCAAACGTCCATAGGCTACGGTAACTGCTTACCATCAGGCGGGCCGTATGCTTGTTTGCCACCTTGGTAGTATAAAAAAAAAAAGAGAGGGCCAATCTTAGCTCATTTCACTAACCTATTGGTCGCAATTGCAATTCGGTATTTATTACAAGAAAGAGCAACAAACTCAAAGTCATTTATTCATTTAGATCAAATACATGAGCCAATTCGCTGACATGGGTAGGGCCTAGAGCAGAATTGGCAGGAAAATCTGGCTACTCTTCAATCGCAAGAGTATAATATTTACAATTCAGTATGAGTTACAATTTGAAGTAGGTAACAAAAAGGTACGTAACCAACACACCATACAAAATAAGAAATTTAAGTAATTAAAATAAACAAGGTATCGAATTACCTACACAATCACAATTTAGTATCTATCAGTATGGTAATGAGGCATCGTCTCTTTTTGTACGTATAAAAGCATAAGGTGATCACATTGTGACAAACATACATACATCCATCCATCCATCCTCATATGTTGATGAAGATTTTGAAGACACGTCACGACCTAAGGGTTAACAGTTTTTAATTTTTTACACTATTTCGGTGGCAAACAAGCATATGGCCCACCTCATAGAAAACTGTTACCAGCGTTACCATAACCTGTAGACGCTTGCGATACCAAAGGTATCAAGAGTGTCGTATGAGTCGACTAGGGAAGTAAGTCTAGCAGACAATATCCACCGCAAGAGAGGAAAAACTCGAAACAAAACCCTATACCAACCCGTCTGGCCAGCGTGGTATAGTAGGCTAATATTCCTCAAAACAGTTTTGGAGGAGACCCGTGCCCAGAAGTGGGACGTTTATGGGTTGAGAAGATGATGATAATATTTTAAAATGTAATTTTGTAAATAAAATTTAATTAAGAGAATAATAATAACCTAATGATTTTTAAAAATATTTTTAATTCTCCAAGAAAAACAGTTTTTAAACTAACGTTTTCCTTATCTTCAACGTTTTTCAATAGGTATAAACAAATTAGTTGTAGTCTAGCGAAGTAGACGACAACAACAAGCCCCATGATTGATAAATTAACCGGTCCGAAAAGTGTTATTATCATTTATTAAAAAATAATACAAAATTACTATTATAACTATCTTAGTGGCTCCGATGGGACTGGTGATCACGAGGATCCGGCCGGCTGATTTTCTAAGAAACAGCAATCGCAAACTGACAGTTGTGATCGCAAAACTGACAGTTGTGATTGCTCGGTGACGGCACAATCTATTGACTAAACGTCAAAAAGGGCTCGGTTACGGAATACCGATTTTTAATCTGACAGACAGATTTTGCTCGGTTTTTGCTCTTACGGAATACCCCTGCCGGCCGGCTGATTCTCTATGAAACAGCGATCACAAACTGACAGCTGTGATTGCTCGGTGACGGCACACACGATTGCTAAACGTCAAAAAGGCTCGGTTTTCGCTCTTACGGAATATCGATTTTACATCTGACAGCCAGATTTTGCTCCGTTTTCGCGGTCGCTCAGTCTTCGCTCTTACGAAAAACCCCTGCGGGTTCGATGCCAAAAATTTATATTGGATTTTTCTGTCAAGAAATTCACATATTATTATGTCCGGAGTTTGGATATTGGCGATGTGTACACCTATGTGCCTCGGAAACAACGTAAAGTCGTAGGTCTTACGCCTGATCTCTCTCCGGACGAGTCGGATTACCATCCCATCTGACTACGAGAGTGAGGGAATAAAGAATCACTACATAGTATAAAACAAAGTCGCTTCCCGCGTTCTGTCTGTCCCTTTGTATGCTTCGATCTTTAAAACTACGCAACGGATTTTGATGCGGTTTTCTTAATAGATAGAGTGATTCAAGAGGAATGTTTATATTATAATACAATATACAGAGATAGACAAAAATTGAAGCGAAATAAGGACGGGTCGCTAGTTCACTATAATATCTCCCGCGCAGATAGGTAGTCTCCGTGGAGATTAGTCGCCGTTAACCGAAATTCAGTTAGAATGACATTATTTAATTTTTTTTTTATACTACCAAGGTGGCAAACAAGCATACGGCCCGCCTGATGGTAAGCAGTTACCGTAGTCTTTTACAACACCAGGGGTGTTACTCGCGCGTTGCCGACCCTTTAAAAACCTTATAACTCCTTTCTTGAAGAACCCCATGCTAAAGTCTCTTGGGAAAACCTCGGCAGGAGCTCATTCCACAGCCTAATTTCCATCAACAAGCTACGAATATTAGACAACTTCTTGTCAAAAACATTTTAAGTAAACTTTGTTAAATTTCAGTAGGTATACTTATTCTAAATATGGATAGCATGTGGTGACCTCAATACCATTACGTAGCTATACTAATTGGTGACAAGTTTGACTCTGACCACTCCACAATATTAAAAAACCATCGACATTTCTCTAGGGAACATTGTCTTTTCTATCAAGACTTTGTATTATGTAGGTTATCGAATGTCAATTTACTTGTCTATGTCTATAAATATAAATGGAGAAGTGTATTTGTCATTTTTATTGACGTCAAATTGTTGGAGACACGTGAAGGGATAGAGAATAGTCTCTACTAATATTATAACTGCAAAAGTAGCGTCTGTTTGTTGGTTTTTCACTACTAAACGGCTACTACGGATATAAATAAAATTTGTTTAGGAGATAGTTGGTATTTTGAGGTGCTTTATATTGTCTATACTAGTCCTTACTTCCTTACTAATATTATAAATGTGAAAGTTTGTAAGAATGGATGGATGGATGGATGTTTGTTACTCTTTGACGTAAAAACTACTAAACGGATCTGGATGAAATTTGGCACACAGATAGATTATGGTCTGTAAAAACACATAGGCTACTATTTGCAGCGATAACCGACATCCACGCGGGCGGAGCCGCGGGCAACAGTTAGTATTATATATTACACTAACGGCATATTCCGTCAAAATACAGCTTGGGTGTAAGAATTTTAAAATCAGTCGAGTAGTTTTTGAGTTAAATCGTAAAATACAAACAAACAAAAAAATCTTTTCTTATTATAGTACCTATTAGTTTAGATATGGGAGGTTTGAATGGATTGTAATTTATACGAACATATTATTTTATACAAACCTTGTCCTCACAATTAGGAACACAACAAAAAATAGATCACGCAAATCGGTCAAGCCGTTCTCAAGTGATGCTGCTTCATACATGTGGCAATTGATTTTTATTTATGTAATAGACTAGTTTGCGCCCACTTCTTCGCCTGCATGTAGGTACAATCCCACGGGAACGCTTTTTTCCGGGAGTAAAAGTAGTATGTGTGCTATTAATCTGTATGTTAAATTTTATCCAGTACCGTTCAGCGATTCCAAAAATCCATCCATCCAAACATTTGAATTTATAATATCAGTACCGAGCCTTGGTTTTACCCTGGTTAAAGCCAAGGTGCCAAGTGCAAAGTCCATTTAGGGATTGAATTCGATCTTAATACTACGTACAAAATTTCAATTTAGTAGCCAAAGCAGCTGAGGCTGTACGTTGATAAATCAATCTGTCAGTGAGGACAAGTTTTAAGATTCGTGTATCTGAGGACAGCAGAAGGGCAGGGCACTATCCTTACTAATGTTATAAATGTGAAAGTTTGTAAGAATGGATGGATGGATGTTTGTTTCTCTTTCACGTAAAAACTACTGAACGGATCTGGATGAAATTTGGCACACAGATAGATTATGGTCTGGAATAACACATAGGCTACTTTTTGCAGCGATAACCGACATCCACGCGGGCGGAGCCGCGGGCAACAGCTAGTATACCATATAGCAGATATATTGTTTCGAGATTTCCCTCTCTTGCAGTGGATTTTGTCAGCCTGACTACCTTAGTCGACTCTTACTACACCCTCGGGATGGAACGGGGGTCACAAGAGTCTTGTACTTGAAATAAAATCCAAATATTTATCTTTGAAACTCGAGTCGTTACCCATTCAAGCTATGTCTTCAAGAATATACACTATTACTAGCTATTTACTCAGAGGTAAATGTATATCTATACTAATATTACAAAGCTGGAGAGTTTGTTTGTTTGGTTGAACTGCTTAACATCAGGCGGGCCGTATGCTTGTTGGGAGTGTGTGACTGCTTATCACAAGGTTCCATGTTCGATTCCCCGGATTCCCGGGGTCAGGCTTAAAATAGATGTTAAGTTTTTCGGTCAAAAAAATTTACCGTAGATGCCCGGAGTTTGGAAATTAGCAGTAGTTACACCCCCGTGCCTCGAAATGCGCACGTAAAGCCGTTGGTCCTACGCCTGATCTCTCTCCGGTTGTGTCAGATTGCCGTCCTATCCAAAGACGTTAAAACTCGTATTTATATAGGCCTTAAGTTAATGAATTATAATACTAGCTTTTGCCCGCGGCTCCGCTCGTGGATGTCGGTTATCGCTGCAAAAAGTAGCCTATGTGTTATTTCAGACCATAATATATCTCTGTGCCAAATTTCATCCAGATCCGTTCAGTAGTTTTTACGTAAAAGAGTAACAAACATCCATCCATCCATTCTTACAAACTTACCTAATATTAGTAAGGATATTAATTTAGATTTTTGTAACCGGTTTATTGTCAAGTACAGACGTCAAACGTGATCTAGAGGTTAAAAGGAAATTAGTAAAGTCATTTGAAAAACGAATGGCTATTTAAAAACCAAGAAATCTATTAATTTTCACATTGTTTTTTTTAATAATCAATTTGATTAGTTACCTAAATACCTACTGCTGTCTAGGTTAGCTTTTAAACAAGTTTTTTGTTAAATAATGTCAATTAATTGTTTAATTAATTCATATAACTAGTTGTTTAGGTCCTCGAATATTAACACTGTAGTAACATACGTCGTAGGTTTTATAATGAATACCTACTATTGTTAGGTGTTACGATTAAAATTATTACTAGATATCGGTAGATTACTTATTTCTACGCACTGGCAACATATTGTGAACGCGTCGGTAGGTTGCGCGCGCTGTCAAGATATAAAACGGAGGGATGAGACACGAAACGGGTTTTTTGGGTTTGAGTTTGAAGTGGTGTAAGCAGTAGTATTATAGAGTATATGTACCTAGTGAAATATACATATGTAGTGCAGTAATATTTAAATAAATTATATTGTATTAATAATTACCGTCGGTGTTTTATTAAACTTCAGAAGTGGTAAGTACCCGCTACTTTAATTTAATATTCTATAATATATTAAATTAAGTAGTTGTGAATATAATATGTTATAGCAATAGGCTATTAATTTTTTTTCATTGCTGATGTGGAATATCATTGATATTCGTTATTCAACCTACCTTATTAAATTTTATCTACATAAATCATCGGTTATAATCAATCCTTTAAATATTTTGCAATCATAATAGATAGAACCCAATAGCAAGTTGAATTCATAATAATTTTGTACATGTAGTCATTTACAATGTGTGCTTATTAAATTAGGTAAATAATTGGAAAGTTCTTTGTCTAAGCATTACCTACACTTAGACATACAATATAACGGTCTAATATAATAACTTTGTGTAGTAGTAGTTACCCACCTACTTAGTATCTTCGTTTACGTACTTTATATGGACTATAATACTATTTATGTGCAACGCGAAAGTTAGCATGAGTATAGTATTCGTTTTGTTGTTGGTTTTGTCTGGTTATAGAAATACTCGATAAGTTTACCCTGCCAGTACCTACAACAGTTATTACGTTGGTAGACATAATTAAGTTAGTACCTACCTGCATTATATTATTATATTAGTAGGTATGTACCTTTCTACACATGCATCGGCGGTGTATGGGATATTATATTATACCTACATGATACCTAAATTAGTAGGTTGTCCTTGGATTTTCTATTGAAAATAATAATTATTGGATTACTTAATCATTCAGTTTTAAGGTTAAGATCTATGAATATTTTACGTTGATTTAAGGATGCAATATTCTATTACCTACCTTTAATGTGTAACTAGTTTTAAGATATAAGTGAATATGTACATAGTTGGCTTTGCTTTGAGTGTCAGGTACAATGGAGCGTGAGAATATCTCGTAGCGGCGGAGACTGATGACTCCAGATCGCGCTAGGAACGAGCTTCGAGCAGCCAGCTGAGACTCAGCTGTAGCTGGAACCGACGTGACAGCATCTCCGAGCACCGACATTGCTAACCACGTGCGTGGTGTACAATAGTTGGCGGTGCTGGTCACGATGGTAGCTCAACGAGTGAGTGCCACGTGGATATCTGCGAAATTGTTGGAGCGTACGGGCAGTTACAACAATCCGATGTCACTAGGAGATTGTTGCATCCTTACTAATTAGAGGATGTGGTAAAGTATACGTTGGAAATAATCTGGTGAGTACGTTCAAATTGGTTTGACTTTCATAACGGTTTCATTAGTGTAGATACTTTCGGGTATACTTTTAACATTGCTTTGCAATTAGGTAGTTGATAATTTTATAATATTACTTTGTGGCTACAGTGTGGATTTGACCTATTTAAGTTATTTGGCTTGATCTGCCCAGTAAGAACGAATACATTAGTGTTCTCACAGTTAAACATTTAACATTATTTTGCAATTTGCTTATAATTTCATAACCTTACTTTGTAACAGTGTTGTACCTATTTACATAGGTTAACTATTTCTTTTTGAGTTTTTTTTCTTAGTATTCTGTTTATTAAGTTACTACAATAACCGTGTCGCGCTCACGCATACATAGAAGTGTTAGAATGCCTAACAACAGCCTTAAAATTAGAAATTGTTCTAATAACAGTAAGTCGCGTTTTAGCAACCGTGATTAGTGTTCAGGTCACCAAGCCAAGCTACCCGTAAACGTCGCTTTGTATTAATCCAATAAATGCATTAAAAACTCCAGATCGAGTGACGTCATAGAGAAACGACTTCGCTCATCGCGGTCACGACCTTGTAAGGCGAGTAAGGGCGCGTTGGCTACGGTGTCACTGCGAGAGTGCTGATGCGGATCCAACTACGTCGCCGCGGGCTGCGGGAGGCAGCTGCACCGGTGCCGGCATCATGGATCTGCGACAGAGCGTCGATAGCTCCGCTCTTGCCGGGCTGTTTCGTAAGCGCTGTTATTGACACGATGGTGAGATCAAACCAATTTTATTATTTGTCGAACTTTGATAAAACCTCTTAGAAAACAAATTTGTGCACACACTTGTGCAGCATAATAACCTCCTCGCAGATGGTAGGTCTTCATCAAGATTAGCCGCCGTGACCAGATGGTCAGGGGGCGATGTGGTCAGTTACGGCTGAGCCTTAGGAAGGTATATATTTTGATGTGAATTTCACAGGCTTTTGGCAAGCTGGACTACGGCATGTGGCGTCCCTACAAAGCAGCAGGTCACGGGTGCGGCAGTGCGACGTAGTGAGCAGCGCCAGTACTGCGCGCTCAGGGCAGCGGTGCGGTGCAGTGAGCAGCGCACACACGCGGCCGAGCGACGGCGGTTCACGCTAGAGCATAACTATGGCGAGTTTAGCGTGTTCTGGTAACCACGTTCACCTGCCGCATGGCGGCCACCTATGGTATGTGTTTTGCATTATTCTCAGCCACGTGTGTGCCTGAGGGCCGTTATGTGTGCAGACAGCCAACAATGGGCTGGCTTAGATAGGTTTGTACCATTCAGACAAGATCAAGTGATCGATTTCGTCTATAAAAGCTGTCGCGCGGCTATACAGAGCTCACTCGTGGTGTCTATTTGATAAAAATACCCTCTACCTGTATGCATAGCCAAATTAGTCTAAACAGAGCTATTTTTCATTGCATAATAATATTTTTGTATCGTTATAATTGTAAAGTGGAAATTGCTTTAAATTATAAAAAAAAAGGTAACGAAATTTTTAACGGTTTTCACCTTTACTTAACAAAACGGCTAACGACACGGATGTGACAGGTTTACACAGGGGTATCTAGTATTAAAACGAGCGAACACAAATTCAATTTATGGGTGACAAAATTACTAAATATGGCGTACAGAAATACTAAGTAAGCGGAAAACTGAGGGCGAAAACAATCTATCAAAATTAGCGCTTCGCCGGCCGTGCGCGTTGTTGGGGTTACAGTTCTAACCTAACCTACTTGACTTGACTGATAGCATCTCGTTTCTGGTAGCAAATACATGAATTTCTAGTCGCTCATCTGGTAATTTAGTCGCACGGCTACAATGATTTTATCGGAAGTTCAGTATTCTATCCGGACGTTCAGTTTGGTAAATCGAAGATAAATATATTTTTTTTAGGAGAAAATCTAACTTGATCATGCTCTTATTTGTTGTTAAATTGGATATTTTTTTCGTTTATGTTTTGGGTTTTGTCGGTAATTCATTATAACGCTGGTTGATTAGAATAATAGTCGACCACAGATCGCTGGAGATTAATTTGATTTTCGGAACCATTATTATTTTCCTTTACACAGGTAGACAGGTAAGTCTTTATTAGCTGCATGCCTACTACGCGAGGTAACTTAAAATTCGATTGATTGATCCAAATCGTACAGTACAGCAACGACCGTATAGGATTCCTGCGGACGAACGTACGAGTTATTCGTAACATAGTAAAGGAATTATTAGACGCGAATGGGTCATAACCATAGAAATTGTACATTTAGCACTTTTGTTTAAATAATACGAAATTAAATTGAAAAATTAAGTATAATGGCAAGTATTTTTATTCATCTTTGTTTGTATCTTTAGTCATAAATACAGTTATTTCTTTTGAAATAATGCGATATTGTTATCAAATCTTATTTTAAATTATTAAAAAAAAAAAAAAAAACTTTGAATAGAAACTTTAATTATTCAAGTATTTTTGATATTAGTTTTGAACAATTAATTTAAGTTTGAATGTTGCAATATAGGTCTATTTGAGTCCACAATTTGTATTGAAATACATTTTATTACTCGGAATCTTAAATAAAATTATTATTTTTTTAGTGTTTCTACTATTCATTGTGGTAATGATATCAGTTTTGTTACACCGATCATCAGTATCGTTATGCATCAGTTTCGTTACAAATTTAAAATGTACACTTTTTCTGAGAATGACCCGAATATCATTAGGCTGAGATGTTATCCATGCGTATTGAATTCCATGCGAACTTGCAAGTACGTACACGATTTATTGTGAAAGATGCCAGAAGGTCATGTAGCAGTCGCGATTGAGGTACAAGTACATTGTGACCCGATTGATAATGGGAGAATTTGTTGTGTGGCTCGAGTAGTGCTATAATAGTCGTAATAAGTGTCGACTATACCAGTAGTTATTACGCAGTCGTAGCCTGATAGAAATCGGTGTCTCTTGAGGAAACTCGAGTAGTCCGTGGGTGCACAAAGTGCGTGTAGCTCTGGCGGAGGTCGTAGTTTATCAGGAGCATAGTGTGTAGTCAGAGTTGATGCACACGAGTGCAGTTTCCACTTAGAGGGACGCACGTAAGTGACTAGGAACGCTGTTCGGCTACGAGATCTGTGGCATTAGAGGTAACTCGAGGTCATTTAAAGCTGACATAGTATATAAGTAGTCGCATTGATTTGTGAGACGAATGGTACATGGCTCTGGTTATCTAACTTGAATTGTCTGATTTGATTTATTATCTTTAAAAATTTAAAAACCGTTTTCTGTTTGAATTAAATGTAAAGAAGCGAGACTACTTAGAGCGTATGTAATCGATGCCAGGAGAAAGAGTGTGACTGATGAAATTGTAAAAGAACTAAATGAGACAGAACTTTTGATGACATAGTGTAAAAGTTGGGTTTACATGATGATTGTACAGTACCAAAATACTATCAAGTCATGGAGTGACTTGGGTGATCCCCGCGGGGATGCACGTATTAAGAAACTGGACATTGCTGGGCTATGGATAATCTAGATTGTGTTGATTTTAAGATAATAAATCAAGTTATTAGTGACACCCTGCTCTTAGTTGTCTTGAATAAAAAAAAAAAAAAAAAAAAAAGTACATAGTTCGATAACGCTACTTATTTTTATTAGCACAAAATAGAAAGTTTAAACGACCTAACCTCCTATTTGAAAAGTTTATTTAAGGTTTTCCTTAGACAACTAACTCGCTATTTACGTTAGTTAATAGTTGCGACAAGACGCTTTGGCGGAATCTCAGTTAGCATAATATTGCAGAGTACCTACACATTGTTATGGGCGCATGTCCCCTTAAGCTTTTAATATGCTGTATAGAGTGACCTCTGACTCTTTTACTAATTGACGATACCTTATACAAAGATAGACTTGATACCTATTGAAAAGATTTAAGGGCAAACAGCAAAGAGTCTACCCATTATATTGAGCGGTGGCCATTTTTTTTGAATGCGTGTGACGTACGCCACACTAATTATTATTAGGTATTGTTTTGATGTCCATTGTCTAAATGTGTGTTTATTGTGTGTTGTGTTGTGCGTCATTTGTTTATGAAAATAAATAGTTTTCTCTTTTTCTAGATAGTCGCTACGGGTGAGAGTGCCTGAAGTCGATGTTTAGTCATAAGAGAGATTCGCTACGGGTGAGAGTGCCTGTAGTCGATGTTTAGTCATAAGAGAGATTCGCAAGGGGTTAGCGTGCCTGTGGACGATGTTTAGTCATAAGAGATAGTCGCTACGGGTGAGAGTGCCTGTAGTCGCTGTTTAGTCATAAGAGAGATTCGCTACGGGTGAGAGTGCCTGTAGTCGACGTTTAGTCATAAGAGAGATTCGCTACGGGTGAGCGTGCCTGTAGACGATGTTTAGTCATAAGAGATAGTCGCTACGGGTGAGAGTGCCTGTAGTCGATGTTTAGTCATAAGAGAGATTCGCTACGGGTGAGTGCCTGTAGTCGATATTTAGCTAATAAGTTAGTGTGGAGCATTGGCATAACGGTGAGAATTGATGGGTTCACTGTTTGTCTTTTCGTACGCTTTTGTCACAAGAATTGATGGGTTTGTGTCAGGGCTGGCGAGGTGTACCACACTAAACTTTAAAGAATGTGTCCAGTTCGTAAAAATGGATGGGTTTATGAATTGGACTTATTCGTAGCTAAGATTTTGTTAGACAAAATAGGTCTATACTTATGATTTATGTGGTTCATACTTTATAGCAAACCGGACTTATTCCAAAATTATTTGTAAGATTATTAGCTAATAAGTTAGTGTGGAGCATTGGCATAACGGTGAGAATTGATGGGTTCACTGTTTGTCTTTTCGTACGCTTTTGTCACAAGAATTGATGGGTTTGTGTCAGGGCTGGCGAGGTGTACCACACTAAACTTTAAAGAATGTGTCCAGTTCGTAAGAATGGATGGGTTTATTAATTGGACTTATTCGTAGCTAAGATTTGTTAGGCAAAATAGGTCTATACTTATGATTTATGTGGTTCATACTTAATAACAAACCGGACTTATTCCAAAATTATTTGTAAGATTATTAGCTAATAAGTTAGTGTGGAGCATTGGCATAACGGTGAGAATTGATGGGTTCACTGTTTGTCTTTTCGTACGCTTTTGTCACAAGAATTGATGGGTTTGTGTCAGGGCTGGCGAGGTGTACCACACTAAACTTTAAAGAATGTGTCCAGTTCGTAAGAATGGATGGGTTTATTAATTGGACTTATTCGTAGCTAAGATTTTGTTAGTCAAAATAGGTCTATACTAATGATTTATGTGGTTCATACTTAATAGCAAACCGGACTTATTCCAAAATTATTTGTAAGATTATTAGCTAATAAGTTAGTGTGGAGCATTGACATAACGGTGAGAATTGATGGGTTCACTGTTTGTCTTTTCGTACGCTTTTGTCACAAGAATTGATGGGTTTGTGTCAGGGCTGGCGAGGTGTACCACACTAAACTTTAAAGAATGTGTCCAGTTCGTAAAAATGGATGAGTTTATGAATTGGACTTATTCATAGCTAAAATTTTGTAGGACACAATAGGTCTTATGATTTGTGTATTTATGTGATTCATACTTTATATAAAAGCTGTATATGTTATTTTCAAAATATGTAATTGTTTGAAAATAGTTTAGATTAAGTTGCTTTTACATGTAACTATTCTCTTAATTATCTTGTGAAAGAAATGATTCTTTTGACGACACGCGTAACTTACCGACTAGATGTTATTTATTTCGCGTGCATGAGGACATGCCTATGAGGTCAGGATGGACGAATGTTAGGTGTTACGATTAAAATTATTACTAGATATCGGTAGATTACTTATTTCTACGCACTGGCAACATATTGTGAACGCGTCGGTAGGTTGCGCGCGCTGTCAAGATATAAAACGGAGGGATGAGACACGAAACGGGTTTTTTGGGTTTGAGTTTGAAGTGGTGTAAGCAGTAGTATTATAGAGTATATGTACCTAGTGAAATATACATATGTAGTGCAGTAATATTTAAATAAATTATATTGTATTAATAATTACCGTCGGTGTTTTATTAAACTATATTATGTAAATTTTTGGAAAACCAGATAATGTGGAAAATATAGGTACCTATCACATATCAAAAAAAGTAAATTCATTTATAACTTTTTTTTTTTATTTAAAAAACTTTTAACATTGACAAGCATTAGGTACTTAATTGGCATATTTCAGAATCTTGTATTTTGAATTTCGTCGGTTATCGCGATAAAAATTATACGCTATTCCAGACCATAATCTATCTCTATGTCAAATTTCATCCAGATCCGTTCAGTAGTTTTTACGAGAAAGAGTAACAAACATCCATCCATACATCCTCACAAACTTTCACATTTATTGTATTACTAGTTGTTGCCCGCGGCTCCGCCCACGTAGATGTTATCGCTATAAAAAGTAGTCTATATGCTATTCCAGACTATAATCTATTTCTGTGCCAAATTTCATCCAGATCCGATCAAGTGAACGTACGTGAAAGAAAAAAACATCCATACATTCTTACAAACTTTTGCGTTTATAATATTAGTAAGGATTAGGACAGGACATTCACATGATTTATGCGGCAAGTACCTAATTTAGAACTCCTGTCATCTAAACTACTCAATACTCTATCTTAGTCCGTGTTCAATATCAGATGTCGAATGCATAATATAGTGTGTGAGAATGATGAAGCCGTCGATATTATCTGACCTTTACATAACCTATCGCAACGATATAACGATTATCTTAGATAAACTGCATCAATTATTAAAATAATAACAACAATATTGTTACCTAAAGTGTTACTTGTTTTATTAACTGGTTTCGAAAAATAATAATAATTTGATTTTTTTTTAATTTTGGGACAACTCACACACTGCCATCTGATCCTGTACTATGGCGACCAGACAACTGATAAACATACTTATATATAATATGCAGAAGGCATACAGCGCTCTGCGCGTGCGGTATAATAATGCCTTCAGGGTGTTGTTGCGGCTGCCGCGGTTCTGTAGCGCTTCTGGAATGTTTGCTGAAGCAAGGGTGGATGATTTTTTGCAACTATTCACAAGCGCAGCGCATCCATCCTTCGCAGAACACGCGACTGTTGCCGCACCATGTGGAAGGTATTGAGTGAGAAGGTGGGACTGTCCAATGCTAGGTCGTTGGTCTAGGACTTCACATAGTGTGTGCACCCTAGTCCGCGACTGTGTATTTTATTTATTATTTGATGTTGTGTGTTGACCTATATTATGTGTATATTGTTTGTTGTTTGTGTTAATTTACTAACATTAGGCTTTAAGTATATTATTTTACTAACATTTTGGATCTATGGTCTGCCAATGAATTATTATTATTATTATTATGTCTCTCTTTATCACGGTTATTTTCCCATCATTCAAGGAGAATACCCGGGCCTTTGGAAGGCTTACGCGGGGACATAGGTCCAACAAGCAGAGGCCCTTAGAGAATTTTAATTTTAAATGGGATGAGACGCTTACCACAGTCACGCCACAGCTGCACTATTGCAGTACAGCCATGATCTGCCTATTGCAAGTGTAAAACTATTGGAACATGTGAAATCAAATAATTTTGGGCTATGGGATTGGGTGTGACTGGACAAAGATTATGGGATACAACGTCGCCTGCCATCATTTAAAAGTTGGGATATACTGTTAAACGACAAATAGGCAGACGGTGACTCGCCTATACACTAGATGGGCCCCATGAAACAACCGACATGGGCAACAGCCCACAAGTAACATGGCAACACCATAGTGCGCGGCTAGGGGTGTCGAGCGGTGCGGCGCCGGTTTCACCATCGGGGGTCTCTTACAGAGACCCGAGAGCGGGTTTCCCCGTAGTTATGCCCTTGAAAATGACACTTCCACCCCCGAGCATATAGCTCTGGCGACCCCTCTCTGATCAGCCAATTAAGGCAAGCCAGAGTTGAGAGTCCTGCGGGCGCTTTTGCCAGTCCACTCCGGACAGCCAATACAGGCAATCCAGAGACGAGGCCCTGACCGAGTCTCTGGGGCATTCGAGACCGCAGTGTCGCCACTCACATTCAGCCCGCCACAAACTGCTCTGCGGGTTATTATTATTATATATTTCTAAATACATAGATATCTATACAAATATTATAAATCTGAACAGTTTGTTTGGTTGAACGCGCTAATCTTAGAAAGTACAAGTTCGATTAGAAAAAAATTTTTTTTTTGTTGAATAGTTTATTTATACAGGAAGGCTATAGGCTAAATAACATCACGCTATGATCAATAGAAGCATAGCAGCTGTAGTGAGATATGTTGCAAAATCGGGAAAAAATATACGTTCCATATTTACCACGCGGACGAAGTCGCGGGCGACCCCTAGTTATAGATAAATAACACCCAGACACAGAACAAAGATTCGTGCTCATCACACAAAGATTTGTCCTAGGTGGGAATCGAACCCACGACCTCCGGCGTAGCCGTCAGAGTACCACTAGACCAACAGGCCAGTCAAAAGGAGGACCTTTAAGAGAGGTTACCATACTAGTAAGTAAGCCCGACTGAGGAAGGACCTCTACCTTACAGAAGACCACAGCCAAATAACACAGCGGTGTAGTTGTGTTCCTGTGTGAGAGTACAGTAATTCAACGCTCATATAGGGATGCATTTTAAAGGAAACATTTTTCTATCTAAGGGATACTCCATCTTAGAGCCCCTGCCTTGGTGTAAAAAAATGAGTCGGCAACACGCAAGTGATGCATCTTATATTGCAAGTATCGATATACTACGGTAACTGGTAGGTATAACTTGCTTGTTTTATAATAAATCGTCAAAAAATATGAGGTATTCCTCGAAGCGCTACCCATTTTGAAGCGCACCTAATGAAGCGCTCCTTTTTTATTCCTCTGAGCGCACCTTTTAGGAGCGCTCCCGATAGCAATTTCTCCTAAAAGGTGCGCTCCGAGGAATAAAAAAGGAGCGCTTCATTAGGTGCGCTTTGAGGAATACCTCAAAAATATATTTTGTACGAAGCTACTAGTTTTTACCCGCTTCGCTCGCGTGTAAGTCATTTAAGAGGAAACGCGGTGTGTCTATTCTCCATAGAAACGCTCTCGCCTGTTTTCTACCTGGTTTACGATCTTAAAGTAAACATTTTTTGCAATAAAATTAATATCAACTTCTTGTATGTTCCTATGTTTTCCTTTTTAATGATTCATTATATTTATAAGCACTAGAAACCCTTACAAATGCTCAAAATAACCATTTTAGACGGCTGTCAACATAGGCCTGGTATACAAATATGACAACTGTTATTGAAAAAAGGAAAACATAGGGGCACATTTTATATCCTAATCATGCAGTTTACGAAATATCTTTTAAATTGGTCTAATAATGGAGGAGGAAATAGGCGAGAGCCAAACCTCGAATTACGACTTTTTACTTATGCTGTTTAGTCGGATATGCAGTTGTCCCTGACGCACAAATCGCGCGGCCGAGCGCTCGCAGAGCGACAGCGATAGTTTATTCAAATACCTAATATTCAGTTTTATTTGTTAGTTTATTAAACAACTTAGTTATTCAAAAGTCTCTCCGCCCGCATTTCCTCTTAAAATAAAATATAGGTAACCTTTAATATCCACCCGTACATGTCCCACTGCTGAGCACGGGTCTCTTCTCCTCTATCAAGAGAGAGAGACAGGGGGTTAATATATTAGGGGAAATATAACCTATACCTATCCTATTTTAGTAAAAATGCTATTAATCCTGAAAAGCTTTACTATAATTCGTCTAGCAGTTTTTGCGTGACTGACCAACAAAATTCCTTAAAAACATTCTCATTTACAATATTAGTAGGATAAAACCTTTAAAACACACCATATGTTATCGTAATTCATATTTTTGTTTATTTAATATATAAATTCTGAGTATAATGACCGATTATCGCCTTGTCAAATAGATAACAGCAGTAGGTACACCTTACTATGAATAATAATGTATAAAAACACTGGTTTTATATTTAAATGTGATTTATCCAAGTATTCCTTTTTCGGCACCAATTTTTTGAGCACCAACGGTTTCGGCACCTAAGCTATTCCACTTACAGCATCAATAGGTATATGGGCTTAAGGAATACTTCGATTTTTCTGTTTATACTACTTAGGTGGCAAACAAGCATACGGCCCGCCTGATGTTAAGCAGTTACCGTAGCCTATGGACGCTTGCAATCCCAGAAGTATCACTTGCGTGTTGCAAATCCATTTTTTTACACCAGGGCTTTATGATGGGAGTACCTGGGATAGAAATAAGTTTCTTTCAAAATGCATCCCTACATGAGCGCTGGAAACCTGTACTCACATACAAGAACACAACTACACCACTGTGTGTAGTTATTTGGCTGTGGTCTTCTGTAGGATGGTGCACTACCTCTCTTAATTAGGTAAAGTAAACTTAAGTTTTACTACCCTTCGCTTTCTTTCTTTCTAACTCCTCCTATTTACTTCTGATTAAATTCGTTGCGGGGTCCAAGACAGTAGGTTTAGTTGTCCACGGGACGCACGAGTGTCAAAACTCGGTGTATCAGTTGGTTACTCCGCTGTTAATCTTGGCTCACAGGAGTCACAGCAGTGGGCATGTGGGTGGAATTGTCCTGAAAATCATAATAATGTCTTCCTAACCGAATTTCGGTCACGGCAACTAATCTCGACGGACACTAGCCATCTGCGCGGAAGATATCATTGTGCACAAGTGTGTGCGCAAACACAGGAGCACTCTTTATTCTCTCACTCTCATAGTCCGATGAGACGGCAATCCGACACGACCGGAGATAAGGCGTAGGACAAGGCACGGGGATGTAAACACCGCCAATTTCCAAACTCCAGGCATCTTTGTGAATTTCTTGACAGAAAAATCCATAAATTTTTACCCCGACCCGGCAATCGAACCCGGAACCTCATGATCAGCAGTCACATACATCGACCACTGAATCAATAAGGCAATTTATAAGTAGAAAATAATTCCCACACAGAACAAAACTTTGTGTGACCCACAAAGAGTTGTCCTGAGTCTGGGTGTAATTTGTGTCCGTTAATTGTATGTTTGTAAAGTCCCCCGCGACACAGAGCTTGTTCTCTAGTGCGGGAGTTGTCTTTTTAAAAAAAAGAAAAGAAAAGAAAAAAAAAAAAAAAATTGTACATATTGTTTTATTACTAAACGCAAGCTGTGATCAGTCTTTTAGGCACCTTTCGTCAGTGCTGTCCTCTAGGATACTATCTATATCTATGTCAAGATTCACTTTGATCGTAAAATGGTAACAAACAAACAGAATTACTAACGCCTTTATAAATATTAGTATCTATGGCTATTTTTAAACAAGAAATTCTGAGTTATGGGTCGTTTCGCCCGCCATTTGTTCGCCCGAGCGGGCCAAACGACCAAATTACAAAATTTATAATATTTGATTGGGCGTTTCGCCCGATGGAAGGTTTATTACTTTTTATGTACAGACAGCATCAAAATCTGTCTGTACATGAAAAGTAATAAAACCTCCATGTATTTTGCGTATCTTTAAAAAACGACTCAGAAGTTTCATATCAAATTAATAACAATAAATGGCAGTACTCCTCGACAAGGCTGCAGCATGTATTGCGAGGAGACTGTTCCCGATACCGGTACGGAACTGTGTTTTTATAGTTAAATGTAGATTATATATATCTTTTTTATAATTTTTAAAAATTTAAAAAATCAGAAACAAAGAAAATAAAGAGAATAATAATAATAAATTCTTCATTGATAATAATTTGACATAGAGCAAGTATACAAAATATATTCATTCTCAAAATGTGTGTTTCAAAGGACCAGTGACTGCGCCCTTATGTGAAAACATTATCAGGTATGTCTTAGCAATTTGAATTATATTAGCCCTGTGTGAATACAAACCCTAAAATATTATACAATTATTATAATCATGCGTCTTTTTCAGCACAAAAAAGAACTTTCTTTCTTTCAAAAAAAAATGTCCTGATATTTAAAAGTAACTTCATAAAAAGAAAGAGCAATTTTAACTTCTGTAACCATCCACACCGGTAAAAGTACCGGATATTTCAATAAATCTTATCATTAATTTGATTAGCAACCGGAGAGCCGCACCGACATGCGACAGAACGACACCGACAAAACGACGCGACAACGTACGTACTGTCTGTCGCATTCCCAGACATGTGACCACAAAATAATATTATGATTGTCTTTGTAGATAGAGAGCCAGCGACGTATTTACTTTTGTAATTTCAAAAGTAGAAAAAACTTAACAATCTAACTCTTATACTAGTAATTTTGAAAGTCATGAAAAATTTACAATATAACTCTTATACCTGCAGACTAAAAAAATAAAAGGCTCTTTTGGAAACCCTTCAAGTCCGGGGCGTTTATCCCTAAAATGACAAAGAGGCTTAGAAATTAAACTTATTTGATAATACTTAATTAAAAGAAAATACTATCTATATAATTTACAAAAAAAATAGGGCTGATACAAAACCAAATTTGGTTTTATTTCTTACCCTCTTTGTTATTTTAGGCAGCAGAAGGTACAAGAGTATAAGCGTTAGTTTACGAATTTTCATGATTTTTAAAATGACAAAATTAAATACGTCGCTGGCTCTTGGTCTATAGTATGATCTGTAATTTGTCAATCAATCAATCAAAATAATTGACGTATTTATTGCCTATGCTATGAACTTACTAACACAATGTTTAGGAGAGGTAGGGTATACAAGGGAGCAAGCCCATCTGAGAAAGTACCTTCACCTTACAGAAAACTACAGGCAAACAACTACACACAGCTGTCTAGTGTGTTTTCCTGTATGTGAGTACAGGTCTCCAGCCCTCATTTAGAGTTACGTTTTGTAAGAAACGTTTTCCTATCCCAGGGATATTCCATCTTAAAACCCTGGTGTAAATAAATGGGTCAAAAATACGCAAGTGATAACTCTAGTATTGAAAACGTCCATACGCTACGGTAACTGCTTACCACCAGGCGGGCCATATGCTTGTTTGCCACCAAAGTAGTATAAAAAATATAATAATAGCAACCCATAAATGTCCCACTGCTGGGCACCGGTCTCCTCTCCTCTATCGAGAGAGAGAGGGTTTAGGCCTTAATTCACACACGCTGGTGAATTGGTGAATTTGACATGTCTTCAGAATTACTTTCAAGACATGTGGGTTTCCTCACGATGTTTTCTTTCACCGTTAGCAGATGGTGAAACATTGGACCAGTACATATAAATTCCTCAAAGTGAAATTCACATTGGTAGTGCCACCCGGGATCGAACTCGCACCTCCTGCGTGCAAGTCGGTTACTTTCCCATTTCCCACCACCGCTTTTTAAAGCATAAAAAAAATATTACACGTTACTCTGAATTCTGTAAGCGCGAAAATATTCGATATCCAATCGAACACTTGTGCTAATACTAAAACTACCCAAAAGGCCCCGTCACGGTAATATTATCTATACAGTATTGTAACTCGGCCATATCTTTGAAATAAATGCCTACAGCCGTGTGGTACGTAAACATGCGATAGGGCTGCCCGCCTCCAGCATTTTAATTACATTTGCCTACTTTGTGTTTCCATTTAGTTTTGTGATTGTAAATATACTTTTTTTATAAACAAATAAAATACTTTGGAATTGAATAGGAAGTGTTTAATAAAAATGCGTGTTGTTTTTTGATTGGTAGATTTAATTAAAAAACAATATCTCAGCTTATTAACGTCTCTATAAATTTGATACCTACAATTCGCAACAACTTAAAACAATAATTTTAACAAAAAACACGACTTCAGAACGGCATGTTGCAGAATTTCAAAAACCTTAAAAACGGCTAAATTACATTGTTTAATTAAGAAGTTCCGTTGCCTAGCTACCTTAGCAACCATAATGGAAACTTATTTAATCGCCATCCGTAAAATACTTATTTAGGTGGCCATCTGTGGTCTTCTTCATCAGATTTACTTCATCATATTATACTTTCTAAATGCAAATGTTTGATATGTTGTTAAAAATATTGAAATTGCTATATGTGTGCCTATATTTTTTGAGGAGTTCCCTCAATTCCTCATGGATCCCATCATCAGAACTTACTTTTGATTAAAACGGGACCAAAATGGAAGTATGTCCTCTCAGACAAAAAAAGAATTTTTTAAATCGGTCCATAAATAAGTTCTGCGGTAACAAACATAAAAAAAAAATACACACGAATTGATAACCTCCTCTTTTTGAAGTCGGTTAAAAACACTGCGGCACAGTCACGACGGTCTTCATGACGAGCGAATGCCGAGATCAGAGGCATAACTCGTGCTTCGTCCGTTTGTATGAAGTTGGAATACTGTATAGATAATATTACCGTGACCCTGGCGTCGGCGTCGTAAAGATATGCATACTTACTTATGTATACAACAGATACAGAACAGAGTTGTTAACATACCTACCATAAAGTGTATCTATATATATCTATTGTTTATTGTTCATATATATGTTTGTGATAGTGATCCGATAATCTAAACCCAGGATAAGATTAACAGATGTTAGAATTTGTACAGATATGTCAGAGTTTTTAATATTTTTTCTGTATTTATATACTTCTTGGGCGGCTAACAAGCATACGGCCCGCCTGATGTTAAGCTGTTACTGTAGCCTATGGACGCTTGCTATACCAGACTCCAGACTCTCCAGAGGTATCATTTGCGTGTTGCCGACCCATTCTTTTACACCAGGGATTTAAGATAGAACCCCTGATATAGGAACTTTTCTTTTAAAACGCATTCCTAAATGAGCGCTAGAGACATGTACTCACACACAAGAACACAACTACACCGCTGTGTGTAGTTATTTGGCTGTGGTCTTCTGTAAGGTGGAGGTTCTTTCTCAATCGGGCTTGCTCGCTACTATATGCCTTTCGAATGCTAGCTGACCAAATAAATTTTGTCTTGCGTAGGTTTGCATTCCGGCATTCAAAATTAAATTTAAATTAACTTAATTAACATATGGATAAGTAGATCTTATAATATAAAACAATAAGCGATACTATTCATAAATAATTAGTAGGTAAATAATTATAATAAATTCATTACAGCTAAATAAAATATGCATTACTAGTTGTTGCCCGCGGCTCCGCCCGCGTGGATGTCGGTTATCGCTGTAAAAGTGTAGCCTATGTGTTATTCCAGACCATAATCTATCTGTATGCCAAATTTCATCCAGATCCGTTTAGTAGTTTTTACGTGAAAGAGTAACAAACATCCATCCATACTTACAAACGTTCGCATTTATAACATTAGTAGGATTTTCAACAAGCATTGCGAACTTGATTTTTTTAATTCTTTATAAACAATATGTTGACCGCCTTGGTGGTCCAGTGGCCGCAGTATGCGCCTGCTGTGCATGAGGTTGTGGGTTCGATTCCCTCACAGGATAAAACTTTCTGTGACCCACAAAGAGTTGTTATGAGTCTGGGTGTAATTTGTGTCTGTTAATTGTATGTTTATTACGTCCCCCGCGACACAGAGCTTGTTCTCTAGAGCGGGCGATGTCTTTTAAAAACCCTATATTTGGCCTTGAATAAATTAGAGATATTTTTTATTAAATAGTTATTTAAAACAATTTCTTACATACCAATTTCTATATTTGGGAAAGAATATTATTATAATCAACAATAAATTATAAAAAATATACTTAACGACGAAGTAAAACATCGTGAAAAAACCCACATGTCTTAGAAGTAATTCTAAAGACATGTCAGATTCACCAACCCGCATTGTAGGCTAGCGTGTGAATTAAGGCGTAAACTCTCACTCTCTCTTGATAGAGGAGAGGCGACCCGTGCCCAGCAGTGGGACATATATGTGTTGGTAAGTATATATAATTATATATTATAATCTAAACTAAATTATGATTAAAGCAAGTGAAATTGACATGATATAATATACTAGGGGTCGCCCGCGACTTCGTCCGCGTGGTAATTTGGAATGTTTTCTCCGATTTTGCAACATATCTCGCTACTGCTCCGCTCCTTTTGATCATAGCGTGATGTTATATAGCCTATAGCCTTCCTGGATAAATGCACTATTCAACAAAAAAAAATTTCTAAAAGAACCAGTACTTTCTGAAATTAGCGCGTTCAACCAAACAAACAAAGAAATTATATTATATGTATATAGTACTAGTGGACCTGGCAGATGTCATCCTGCCTGAAAAAGCTGAAATACCGACAGCAGCGCCACCTACCGGGTCCAATTGTGAATCTAAACCATCCGAGGCCCTATCCGAACACACACACACAAAATTTCATCAAAATCGGTAGAGCCGTCTAGGAGGAGTTCAGTGACATACACACGCACACAAGAAATATATATAAAGATAGAAGTAAGTAAGGTGGTTTGCAGCCTCCCCTAATGATAGTATAGTCCTCCTCATCGTTTTCGATGACGGCGACCCTGGCAATTTTTATTTTTATTTTTTATGATAATTTTAATTAAGTTATTTTACTCTAATTAGTTAAGATTTAAATAAACTACGTTCCTTTTCTGGCATGAGCCCTAATGTGGCTCGCTAGACCGAATTTAGTTCTAAATACTCTGTTGCATGTGGTGCAGTAGAGTTGACCCTGCGAGTTGTATGTGTATGTATAGGAGGTTTTAGGTCTTTCTTTTCGATTTTGGCGTTTTAAGTCCAGAGTTTTGAGACGACTTTCCTCGAACGTTTTGGTCTTCATGTGGATGGTAGAGCGCCATGAAGACCTCTTCGACGCGAGTTCCTCCCAACTTTCAGGGTTAATAGCACAGCTATTGAGGTGACGTTTTAGCACATCTTTGTAACGCAGATGTTGACCTCCATGCTTCCGTTTACCCTCTGCCATCTCGGAGTAAAATACAATTTTAGGTAATCGGCAGTCATCCATCCGGAGGACATGGCCACACCACCTGAGCTGGCGCTGCATGAGGAGAGCTTCCATGCCGTACATCTTGGAACGCCGCAGTACCTCAGTATTAGGCACGCGATCCTGCCATTTGATCTTCAAGATGGATCTTAGACATCTTAGATGGAACGTGTCAAGTTTTCTGATGTCTGATTTGTAGAGGCACCATGTCTCTGCTCCATAAAGAAGGACAGGTATGATTAGCGCCTTATAGACACTTATCTTCGTCTCTAGCTTGAGATCATGGGACCTCCAGACACGATCAATGAGTCGCCCGAAATTACAAGCAGCGATGGCAATGCGCGATGGTAGCTCCGAAGCCAGGGTGTTATCGTCGCGGATATTGCTACCCAGGTATTTAAAGAGTTTGACTTGCTCTAGTGGTTTCCCATCCAGATTTAGTACAGCTTTGTCAGCATCGCAGCCTCGGGGAGGTTGTTTAAGAATTTTGGTCTTGGAAACGCTGATAGTTAGGCCAAATCTTTTGCAAGATTGCTGTAGTGCATCAACATAGCTTTGGAGATGCGTCATGCTGTCGGCCATGAGACATACATCATCAGCATAAAGGACCTCCAATATAGTAAGTTTCTGCACTTTGCCTTTTGCCCTAAACCTCGATGTATCAAACACACCCTTTTCAGTCCGGAAATTAAGCTGAATTTGTCCGCTACAAGATTGCAGTGCGTCTCTCATGACAACTGCGAAATATATGGCAAAGAGTGTAGGCGCCATCACACAACCTTGTTTCACTCCACTTGTGACTTGAATTGCCTCAGAGAGTTTGTTTTCATGCTGAACCTGCGCTTTCATGCCAACGTGAAATTGGCGTATTAGGTTGACAAACTTCTCCGGGTATCCAAACTTTTGGAGAACAAGCCAGAGGGCTTCTCGTGGAACTCTATCGAATGCTTTCTCTAAGTCAACAAAGCACATATACAGTGGCCGTTGATGTTCAAAGCTTTTCTCTTGGAGTTGCCTTACAACACTTATTGCGTCAATAGTACCCCTGCTGGGACGGAAGCCACATTGGCTTTCAGGTAGGTACTTTTCAGCTAAGTCACTAAGGCGGGTATTAACAATGTGCGCGAGAATCTTGCCGGCACTAGCAAGGAGCGATATACCACGGTACGAGCTGCAGTCGGAGACATCTCCCTTCCCTTTATACAGCTTACAGATTACCGCGTCCCGCCAGTCCTGAGGAACTTCCTCATTAACCCATACTCTTTCGACCAGATCGTAGAGCCTTTTTGTTATGTTATTGCCACTATATTTGTATATTTCCGCCGGAAGTTGGTCCATACCGGGTGTCTTAGAGTTTTTGAGACGTTTGACTGCCCTTAGAAACTCTTCGAAAGATGGTGGATTGTCTAGAGTTTCCCAAACTGGCAGATTTTCAAGCGAGTTTATGTAAGACAGATCAAAGCCGAGCGCGTCAGGATTTAGAACATCGTTAAAATGCTCCGCCCAACGCATTAATGTGTCGACTTTATCCGTAAGTCGGTGCTGTCTGTCCTTTGAGTACATGGGTGCAGTTTTCCGTACCCGTGGGCCAAAAATAGCTTGTATGCCCTCGAAAAATCTACCAGTTTGATGGGTGTCAGCACAGTGCTGCAATTCAGCAGCTTTTCCCTTCCACCACTTGTTCTTTAGTTCGCGAACCCTCGATCTCAGTTTTTGTTGAGTTTCTCTTCTACTATGTGCATCCTTGGTATTTGAGTTTAATGCCCGTCTGTGAGCCTCAACAAGAGCCTTGATGTCTTTGTCTGATGAATCAAACCAATCTTGATCTTTCTTTTGGGTTCTTCCTACAGTTTTCAATGCACAGGCGTGAAGATGTGTAGCAAATGACCTCCACTCGTCATTAATGGATAAAGAGCTTGATTGCGGAGCACTTGTATTAAATAGCGTATCCAGCGTGTTACCCAGTTCCGGTGAGGTAATTAACTTTGAGAAGGCTAATCTAACTGGTATTTTATGGGGTGCCCGTCGCGGTGTTTTAAGCTCTAGACACATCTTCGATCTGATGAGACAGTGGTCAGTCCAGCCCATCGCTCCGCGCATAGCTCTCGTTATGAAAACATCGCGCAAATCTCTACGGCGGACAATAACATAGTCGAGGAGATGCCAGTGTTTAGATCTCGGATGCATCCATGAAGTCTTATGCTTCTCAGGGAGTCGGAAAAAGGTATTTGTGATGCCAAGTTCAAATTCAGCACACAGTGATAAGAGGCGGAATCCATTGTCGTTACAATTGCCAACTCCGTGTTTGCCGAGTATTCCGTTCCAAAGGTCGTATTCCGCACCAACTCGAGCATTAAAGTCCCCTAACAGGATGACTTTATCATGTTTTGTGATACATTCAAGGGTTTTACGTAGATGTTGGTAAAATTCCTCTTTATCCTCATCCAGAGAAGGCAAAGTGGGAGCATAGGCACTTATGAGATGAGCGTATTTTTTATTTGAAATTGGCAGGCGTAGAGTCATGAGGCGGTCATTGACACCCTTAGGTAATTCACTCAGATCTCTAGCCAGGCCATTGCGAATAGCAAAACCCACCCCGTTGCCGGCTCGCTCATCGATAGGGCGTCCACTCCAATAATATGTGTATCCGCCAAGTTGCTCGCACAGCTCTCCGCTGTCGCTCAGGTGTGTTTCGCTGATTGCGGCTATGTCAATATTATATCGGGCCAACTCTCTTGCTATAATAGCAGTTTTTCGCTCTGGACATAAATTACGTTGATTATCTAACAGAGTTCGAACGTTCCATGTTGCTATGCAAAGTCGTTTGGGTTTGATGGGAAATCTCTTATTGTTTTTCTGTATCTTGTGACCGCTTTGACGATGTCTAGATGCCCGCGGTTTGGCATCTAGATCATGGGAGAGGCGGACTATTTTTAGGCCACCTTTTCTAGGCCCCTCCTCTGTACAGAGGAAAGCAGAGCGATCCTAAATAGGGCTGCTTTGTCGTCAGTCGTGCTGCCGAACCTCGAGCCCCGCCTACATCGACTCCGGGAACGACCACTCTCTCCTGACCGCCTACGTGCAGGATACCAGCTAAAGCTTCGGTACATCGCTACCTCAACTCCACTGCCAACATCCCATCGCCGCAGGACTTTTAAACGTCCAAATCCAAATGGATAGCCAGGGTCATCTGCGCGTGAAATTATTTAAAGTGGACAAGCAGTTGCGCTGGTGCAGGTCCACTCTCTCGTCCCGCACTCTGTAGTCCAATGGACCGGATAACCGGTACGATTGGCAGACGTTAGGATGCAGCGAAAGGCCGTGTATCACTATATGGACCCTGATAGACGCCCTTGAGGTGTTCCGCATTACCTTGTACGGATAATTAGAAAATAATGTTATCTCTGTACTGGTTTAATCGGGGATCGACCGATAGCTATTCTGCAGATGGTCGCAGATATAGCCCCCTCCTCCAGGTTTAGCCCACTGACGTGGTTTACCGGAGTGTGGCCGCTGCGACTACAGCTTCTTGGAGCCACTAGAGAAGAGATTATGGAGGTTAATTGACATGGAACACTCCACTACACTCCACTACTCCCCTAATGATAAGCAGTTACCGTAGATCATGATGTTTATAAAGATATTTTGGTGGCTGCACACCAGATACTCAGTTGGTAGCCTAGGCGGCTGCTCAACAACCTTAATTTGAGGGAGAAATCACTTTTTAGACAGGTCGCCAAATACAAGGTATAATACATGGTAGGTGAGGTAGGTAGGTGACTGCCTTCGTGGTTCACTGGTCGATGTGTGAGACTGCTGATCACGAGGTCCCGGGTTCGATTCCCGGGTCGGGCCAAAAAACGATATTGGGTTTTTCTGTTAAGAAATTCACAATAGATGCACGGAGTTTGGAAATTGGCAGTGTTTACATCCCCGTGCCCCTAAAAGCACGTAAAGCTGTGGGTCCTATGTCTAATCTCTCTCCGGTCGTGTCGAATTTGCCATCCCATCGGACTATTGGGTACTCATGTATAAATTAGCAACATTAAATCATCACATAGAACTTAAGTCTTATTATCGACTTATTCTTGTTCAAACTTCACTTCGTTTAGCTTATATCTGACTATGAGAGTGAGGAAATAAAGAGTGCACTTGTATTTGCGCACACACTTGTGCACTATAAGACTACAGCCAAATAACTACACACAGTGGTGTAGTTGTGTTCCTGTGTGTAAGTACAGGTCTCCAGCGCTCATTTAGGGATGCGTTTTGAAAGAAACGTATTCTTATCCCAGGGATACTCCCATCATAAAACCCTGGTGTAAAAAAATGGGTTGCCAACACGCAAGTGATACTTTTGGTATTAAGCGTCTATAGGCTACGGTAACTGCTTAACATCAGGCGGGCCGTATGCTTGTTTGCCACCTAAGTAGTAAAAAATAAAAAGTAATTTATAACCTCACTAGCTGTTGCCCGCGGCTCCGCCCGCGTGTATGTCGGTTATCGCTGTAAAAAGTAGCCTATGTGTTATTCCAGACCATAATCTATCTCTGTGCCAAATTTCATCCAGATCCGTTCAGTAGTTTTTACGTGAAAGAGTAACAATCATCCATCCATCCATTACAAACTTTCACATTTATAATATTAGTAAGGATAATTAATCAACCGCGGAATTTTTTTAGACGCTTCCTTGCGATATCCTTACCGTACAACAGTTCAATAAGTACCTACTTCAATCATATCTTATTACTTTCATTGATAATGGTATTGTAATATATTAGTTAGGTATGCAGGTGTGTATTTATTATTATTTATCTTACATTCACTATCTATTATGATTATCTTATTTTTATATTATAAAACTCACGTGGTAAATAAAAACATTTTTCGAAAAGTTTTACAAAGTATATTTGACCATTTCTCAATTTTGTTAAACTTCATAATACTCATTGTAACTTCAAAATTTTGTATCTATTGGTTTGCTGTAAAAAAAAACTCAATGATGAGTTTTTATACTACTTGGTTAGCAAACAAGCATATAGCCCGCCTGGTGTTAAGCAGTTACCGTAGCCTATGGACGTCTGCAATACCAGAGTTATCACTTGCGTGTTGCCTACCCATTTTTTTACACTAAGGCTTTAAGATGGGAGTATCTCTGGGATAGGAATATATCTCTTTCAAAACGCGTCCCTAAATGAGAGCTAGAGACCTGTTAAACTCGCGTTTGCAATTTTCTTAATGTTGACAAAGAGAAATTGGGATTCATTTTTATATCATCATTATCACAACCCATAAACGTCCCACTGCTGGGCACGGGTCTCCTCCATATACTTGCAGGGATATTAGCCTACTATACGCTGGCCAGACGGGTTGGAATTGATTTTTTTATATACATACATATGTAGATTATTGTAAGTAAGTACCTAATGTTATTTCAGTACAATTAACATAAAATATATATTATCTTTTAACGTTTATTACCTATGTACCTATGTTAGGTAAACGTTAAAATTATTTTAATATTTTTAACATTACCTTGGCTTTTTTATTCGATTACGATTAGAATAAGTGTTTAAATAAACTGTTATAAATAAAAACTTAGTTACTGAATTATAAAAACTGTTGTTAAATTTAAAATAAAAATTAATTAAGTTCCACTTTTATTTATTAGATACATAGTTATTAAGCTCCTTTTTATGTTAAGTATAATTATATGCAGAGAAACAGGTACATAGTTTTAATAAACATATGTATTTGAGACATAATTGACTGCCTCGGTGGTCCAGTGGCCGCAGTATGTGCCTGAGGCCACGAGGTTGTGGGTTCGATTCCCACACAGGACAAAATTTTGTGTGACCCATAAAGAATTGTTCTGAGTCTGGGTGTAATTTGTGTCCGTTAATTGTATGTTTGTAAAGTCCCCCGCGACACAGAGCTTGTTCTCTAGTGCGGGAGTTGTCTTTTTAAAAAAGAAAAGAAAGATTCGTCCATTTAATTACTAATTCATAATAAAACCAGCCTACTAATAATCGCAAATAATTTTGCTTTAGGAAAATTTGTTATCAATAGTTTATAATTCCATTGTACACAAACAATAAAAATATCACTAAATAGTATGACCTAAATAAATAATCTTTAACAATTAAGATATGGACAAACTCACCTTAATGATTTCCGTCAAAATAATAACAAACAGGCCAAATGTTTTTATTCGTTTTAAATTCACTAGTATTTAAAATTTAATCCCAGCACTATTTAAAATATCACTGTCAAATTTAAAATTTACGTGTATTGTTAAACACTCCGCGATACGTGTGTTATTTCGACCAATGTTTTAACCCGAGCGCGCGTGCGTCCGCCTTGAATAGTAAAATCGTACTGAGGAATAAGTTCAGATAAGTGTGTACTCGTAGATAAAAACTTTTTGATTAAATGTTCAGCATTCGATATCGAATTGAATGATAGCTAATAGAATATCATTGACGTTTAACTATCAGATGATGGTCAATTTAACGTAATTGTACGCTGAAATTATTGATGCAATTTTTTTTTTAATAAGGAAGCCCAACATGTCTTAGAAGAAATTCTAAAGTCACACATGTCTGTTCCACCAATCCGCATTGGGGCAGTTTGTGAGCTTTAGACCCTTTCTGTTCTCTTAATAAAGGAGAGGAAACCCAAGCCCAGCAGTGGTACATATGCTATTACTATTACAATACAAATTTGTATTACTCATATAGTAATTAAGTCTGTTACAATATTGATAACACTTTTTATTTTAAAAATGAAACCAATTTCAATAAAATATTATCGACGTATACAATTTTACGATTTTTGTTAATTTTTAAAAACCAGCTTGATTGATTTCGATACAATTAAATGAGACAAACTGGAAAGTACACTCTTTGAAAAAAACTAATCGTTTTGATTCGGCCTTTTTCTAAGGGCAGAGCTGTATGATACTCACCCTCACACCATGATGTTCTGCCAGCTATTTTAGGTCGCATATACATTATGTAAGTGTTCTTCAATTGAATAAAAAAGATGAGAGATATAAATAAAATAGAGTTATTATTTATAGAACAACTGTATATCATAATGTATACTATGAACTAGTATTATATTATCTGTGACTATGATAAACATCCTACTAATATTATAAATGCGAAAGTTTGTAAGTATGGATGGATGTTTGTTGCTCTTTCACGTATAAACTACTGAACGAATCTGGATGAAATTTGGCACAGAGATAGACTATAGTCTGGAATAACACAAAGGCTACTTTTTACAGCGATAACCGACATCCACGTGGGCGGAGCCGCGGGCAACAACTAGTACATAATAATAATATGAGTAGGTACATGAAGACACCTACTATAAGATGTTATCCAATTTTCAATGAATTTTCTTGGTGGTTGTAAAAAAGAATACCACGAAGTTTGCCTTCTATCCTAAATTCCTAACCAATACGAGTCAGGCTTTACCTTAGACCTTAAGTCGGGGTTTCCTACGACATTAAATTTATAAACATTATTTTCCGTCTGTAATAAATCCAGCTGTCCAAATAGTGTAATTGTGCAGCCCAAAAATGAACTCTGGTGACCAAATAATAATTCTACCGCCAAAAAATGAATCATACTAGTAATTATGCTAATATAAACATTCTAAGGCTAACTTAATCTCTAGTTACTCTTTCATTTAGTTCAGTTATATTTTTTACGGCTGACAAAAATATAGCTAAAATAATTTTTAGGCTGATTTTTATTGCTGACCAAATTTACAAATGATTTATTAAATATATTTATATGTAATTATATAATTTATTTAATAAATCATCTTTAATAATTATAATATTAAATATACCATTTAATTATTACTTAGCCTTAAAAATACAAATAAAATACAATATATAAACGACGTTTATTAAGTGTATTGTCACGATAATGCATAATCGTATTTTTTAATACATGATCGTGTTATTAGTTATTACCCGTCGTTTATATATTAACAATAAAAAATAGTAGACCAATAAAATACGGAAATTTAGTTTTTTTAAAGTCGACTACCGCGCTAAGGAACAAACCTTATGCCGCAGGGGGACTTTACAAACATACAATTCACGGACACAAATAATACTTAGACTCGGAACAAATATTTATGATTTACATAAAGTTTTGTCCCGTGTGGGAATCGAAACGACGACCTCCTCCGGCTTGGCAGTCAAGCTCACTATAGACCAACTGGCTAGTTAATTTTGCAGGAGGAAAAATTATACTCTACTTCTTTAGCATAACTATTCCTATTTTCGCTAGAAGTTTCAGTCTAGCCCATCATAGCTTTTTTATACTACTTAGATGGCAAACAAGCATACATCAGCGTGAGGTCCGACGGGAGTTGCTATCTCTTGACGTTCATAAGTCGAGTGGACCAGACGGCATACCGGCAGTGGTGCTAAAGCAGTGTGCCCCTGAGTTATGTCCTGTATTAACGCGTCTTTTCGGACTCTCGTACAACAGAAGGCGAGTTCCGTCTTCGTGGAAGACCGCCAATGTGCATCCGGTGCCCAAAAAGGGCGATAGATCAGACCCAACGAATTACAGGCCTATAGCTATAACCTCCCTACTCTCGAAGGTGATGGAGCGAATTATAAACCGGCGGCTCTTGGGATACCTAGAGGATCACGAGTTAATCAGCGACCGACAATACGGCTTTCGCCACAGTCGCTCGACGGATGATCTTCTGATGTATCGCACGCACCGCTGGGCTCTAGCCATCGAGAGTCAAGGTGAGGCGTTGGCGGTTAGCCTAGATATAGCTAAGGCGTTCGATCGGGTCTGGCACCGAAGTCTTCTGTCGAAGCTGCCATCATACGGACTCCCCGAGGGATTATGTGAATGGATTGCCAGCTTTTTGTCCAGCAGAAGCATACAAACTGTCGTTGACGGTTGTTGCTCGGATCGCCTGGACATCAATGCTGGCGTACCGCAAGGCTCTGTGCTGTCTCCGACGTTGTTTCTCCAGTGACGTCCAGTTCCGACATCACTTGGAAGACAAGGCTAAGCTGGCATCTAGAAAGCTAGGTGTGCTCAACAGGGCAAAGTGGTACTTCACCGCGGGCCAAAGACTGCTGCTCTACAAAGCGCAAGTCCGGCCCCACATGGAGTACTGCTGCCACCTTTGGGCGGGAGCACCTGGATACCAGCTTGGACCCTTTGATTCTATCCAAAGACGCGCTGTGAGGATTGTTGACGATCCCAAGCTCACAGGCGGTATTGATCCACTAAGTCTAAGGAGAGACTTCGCCTCCTTGTGTGTGTTCTACCGCCTGTACAATGGGCTGTGTTCTGAGGAATTGTTCGAGATGATGCCCACGGCCACATTTTATTAACGCACCTCTCGCCACCGACAGGGAGTTCATCCTCACATCCTTGCACCTTAAACTTGCCGTACTGTAAGATTCCAGAGGAATTTCTTACCACGTACGATTAGGCTGTGGAATGAGCTCCCTGCCGAGGTTTTCCCAAGAGACTATAGCATGGGGTTCTTCAAGAAAGGAGTTATAAGGTTTTTAAAGGGTCGGCAACGCGTGAGTGACACCCCTGGTGTTGCAAACGTCCATAGGCTACGGTAACTGCTTACCATCAGGCGGGCCGTATGCTTGTTTGTCACCTTGGTAGTATAAAAAAAAAAAAAAATACGCAGTAACCGTAGCCTATGAACGCTTGCATAATACCAGAGGTATCATTTGCGTGTTGCCAACCCATTTTTTTACACCAGGGCTTTAAGATGGAAGTAACCCTGGGATAGTAATACTTTCAAAACGCATCCCTAAATGAGTGCTGGAGACCTGTACTCACAGGAAAACAACTACACCGCTAGCTAGCTTTTCACCGCTAGCTAGCTTTTCATGAACCCTCAATAGCCTGCTATTCTGTAATGTAACGCATCTACCGTCTAACCTTACTCTCTGACCAACCCACAGATCAGCAAAGCTAGGCTTTCTCATATCACTTTCATTCATAATTAAAAGAATAACAAAGTTTACTAACCGTTTATCTTGTCAATAAGTCACAGGTCATCTCGGCCGATTATTTTACACTAGGAATCGCCCGCGACTTTGTCCGCGTGGTAATTTGGAACAAACATTATATGGACTATAGATATCTAAGATATTCGTTGAAATCAATGATGTAAAGAAAAAAAATGTTCAAAATTAAATCCTTATGACGAATAGCGTATTTATTTGGATAAGGATTAAGTTCATAAAAATATCTTCGCAGATAATGAATTATTTTAAATCAATTTTTATTTTCATTAATTACGTTATAGTGAGTTAACCCTAAGAGGTAGACATATGCTGCCGCGGACTTTTTTATAGATCTGTTAAAGGGGAATAATTCTTTACTACATTTTTTTTCATAACTTTAACCCGTACGCGACGGAAACTCAGAAATAATAATATTTTCCCCGATTTTGCAACATATCTTACGACTGCTCCGCTCCTATTAATCATAGCGTAATGTTATATAGCCTAAAGCCTTCCTGGATAAATGCACTATTCAACAAAAAAAAAATTTAATCGAACCAGTACTTTCTGAGATTTAGCGCGTTCAACCAAACAGACAAACTTTAACAAACAAACTCTTCAGCTTTATAATATTAGTATAGATAATAAATATCTGAAGAGTCTGAGTTTAAAACCCGCATTGGGTTAGCGTGTTTGGGTAAACCCTTTTAGTTCTCTTGATAGAGAACACCCATGCGCAGCAGTGGGAAAAATAAGGGTTGCTAATACAAATTGTAATAAAATTAAGAAGTATTATATGTTGCCCGCAAAATAGTAGGAAATGGGAACATTTAACAATACAATACAATACAATATACTTTATTGTACACCATAAAATTACATTTTCCAACTTAAATTACTATGTTAAGGCTAGTACAATCGGCGGTCTTATCGTTAGCGGCGATAATTTAACATATTGACAACAAGTTTTTTTTTCTTTTAAAAAAAAACTTGTCCCGCACTAGAGAACAAGCTCTGTGTTGCGGGGGACTTAACAAACATACAATTAACGGACTCAAATTACACCCAGACTCAGAACAACTCTTTGTGGGTCACACAAAGTTTTGTCCCTGTGTGGGAATCGAACCCACAACCTCGTGCACAGCAGGCGCATACTGCGGCCACTGGACCACCAAGGCAGTCTAAATTAAATTAGTCACTAGGTGCAGGTACCTAAATGTTTTAAGCTGGGTATCGTCATTGCCTCGCGAGGCTGCTCACCTGGTGCTCGCATTGAGCAGGCAGTCAGTCAGTCAGGCAACGTTCGAATTGGCTCCCGTCTCCACATCACGAGGAATGCCGCGAAATTCCGCCTTGTGATGTCGATACCTGAAAAAAACTCTCACTCAAAAAATTATAAAAAATATGTGTAAATTAAACCATTTTTTGTTGGCATTTATAGACAAATGACTGCCAAAAAATACAGTATTAATCTACAAGATGTGTTTCATAATATTGTTTTGTCATAAATTATATATTAATTCTAAATAGTTTGTAAAAAAAAAACATCAAATCAGCACCAAATTATTGAGATGTAACCGTTCGGTAATTTAAAAAGAAAAAAAAAAGTTGCGCTGAAAATAGTTTAACCCGGACGAAGTCGGGGCGGGCCCTAGCGGCCGGGCTAGTATATACATATAATATATATTTTACAATTTTCTATTTCAAGCACACAAATACCTAAATCTAAATGTTTCTGTCATAATATATCTTATCTAACTCAAAAGCAGGCCAGACAACTTTTTCACGATAACATCTAATCATAGCACCAAAAATATGTATCGGTACCTAGTCTATATTTCAGAAACACTAACACGGCATCCATCACGTTGGGGCTTACGGAGTGGGCAACAACGTGACATTCCCACCCGTCACTCCCCGCCTTCACGCCGTAGTCCACGCGCCATCTTTTTGCTCCCAATAAAATAAGTGTCAGCACACAATTAAGTTATGTCATTGATATATACTGCGTAATTGTTTAGCGTTGATTTGAGGCTGCGAGAGATTTTAATGGACTACTTTATGATCAACTAGGTGTTGCCCGCGGCTTCGTCCGCGTGGATGTCGTTTATCGCTGTAAAAAGTAGCCTATGTGTTATGCCAGACCTTATTCTATCTCTGTGCCAAATTTCATCCAGATCCGTTCAGTAGTTTTTACGTGAAATAGTAACAAACATCCATCCATCCATCCATACTTACAAACTTTCACATTTATAATATTAGTAAGGACTAGTTTCAGTCTGTGGCTTCGCCCGCGCGTGCTGTTACACTCGGTCAGTGTTTCATTTGGCATAAATCTTCTATACTAATATTATAAACGCGAAAGTTTGTAAGAATGTATGGATGTTTGTTACTCTTTCACGCAAAAAGTACTAAACGGATCAGGATTAAATTTGGCATAGAGATTATAGTCTGGAATAACATATAGGCAACTTTTTATCTCGGAAAAAAACTCTGTTTTCGAGGGAATGTAAGCGCGGGCGAAGCCGCGGGCGGAAGCTAAATATATTATTATTACAATAATATTTTCGGGACAACTCACACATCGCTATCTGATCCCAAACTTGAAAAAGCCTGTTCTATGGCAACCAGACAACTGATAATACATACATATTATAGAAAAATTACACCCAGACTCGGAATAAACGATCGTGCTCATCACACAAATATTTGTCCTGGATGGGAATCGAACCCACGACCTCTGGCTTAGCGTAAATGTGCCTATGTGCTATTTCTATGGAAAACTATCCAGTACCGTATCCGTTTTAGCGTGATTGAGTAACAAACATCCATACAACAATCCATCCATCCATACAAACTTTTACATTTGAGCAAAGCCTGTAAAGAAAGAAAGCTTTTGTTTTAATTTGCTTTTACATGAATACTTATATCTATACATATAATAAAATCGTAACCAAGTCGCGTCTGTACATTGAATTTTTTTTCGAAAAAACAATTTATATACGTTGTATTTATGTTACTGAGGCCAAAAATGTGGTTTTTAGAATTTTTGTCTGTTTGTCTGTGTGTCTGTTTGTCTGTTTGTGGCCGCGTTTGTGCGCGATAAACTCAGCAACCACGCAATCGATTTGAATGCGGTTTTCACTTATATATTGTGGCAACCTTCCCATAACATATAGGCTTTATTTTATTCCAATCGGTTCACAAATAAAAAAGTTATGGTCACTTTAATAACACACGTGCTATACAAGAAACACGCTTCGATTTATTTAGCTAAAACTTTTTAAAATGTAATTTGTAAAACCACGTTTGAAGTTTATATGAAAATAAATTTAAAAAATAATGCGAGGTTTCGGAGATATAGCAATCACCAATTTAAGTTGAACTCTCATCAATATCGGCGACCATATTAAATAGAGATCAGCTGACTGGTACATCACGTGTTAACGGTACTAGGTTAAAAGTGACCATTTTACAACGAAATGTAATAGAAGCCGACATTTTAACAGGATGTGGTGCAGGTGATAATCTTTTATGCCCCGGGTTCTTTTGATTCCAAACAATTTTCCGTTTAGCATCTCCAGAAAACTCTGTTTTAATCGCTGAAGTCCACGCAAACGAAGTCATAAACACATATCAGCTATACATCTATACACACATTAATAAAATTGAAGTGTCTGTTTGTAATATCAAAATAACAGCTTTCTATTAAATTCATGTGGCTGTTTACATAGCACTTACAACAGAAATACAATTTTAACAGTTTTATCTCTCTGTCTATCTGTTTGTTGCAGCTAAAATCGTCTTTGATAAAACTAAAACTATATAAATATACTATAAGTATGAATAAAATGCGTTAATCATGCCAAGACCTGAGACAATCACTGACTAAATTAAACACCTAATAAAACTTAAACACAAACTATAAAATATTACTATAAAATGAATGCTATTTCATACTGTGTAGGCGCTAACATTTAACAATACCTTAATTTAGGTAATCAGGAAAGCAGCACAGAAAAGAAAACACTCCATCGAATCTGTCTATCTGGTCACGATAAACTCAATAACTACCAAACAAAATTTCATACGATTTTCACCAGTAGACGGCGTGATTCTTTCATTATAGTTTTGCGAGCGTGAATTGGCTGAAATATTACGATGATAGTTGAGCGAGTCGGCAAAATCCTGCCATTGGAGGCAATGTTATTTGCAAATAGATCTAAAAAACTCCGCGATACTATGTGTCTATCTTCGACCAAAAAAATTACTCACAGCGAAACGTATGATCAGCCTCTGTCTCATCGGCATACTTAATTGATATATATTTTTAACAGAATTTTTAAAGATGAGGTTCCATTGCATTGTTTTTTTTATTCCTGAACATCGTCTTTTAAGAGCCGATTTGTAATATTTTCTTTTTAAGTGACCGACATAGCTCGAAAAATTGCCTCAATTAAGTGACAATGGGCAGGGCATATAGCTCACAGAACCGAACCAGAATACTGCAGCTGGCCAACTTCTCAATGATAAATATTTTTCCGATGGAGATCAGACATAATGTATCTCAATTCATCATCTCAGCCATAAGACGTCCACTGCTGGACATAGGCCTCCCCCAAGGTTTTCCACATCGTTCGGTCCTGAGCTGACCTTGTCCATCGGTTGCCCGCAACCTTTACCAGGTCGTCGGTCCACCTTGTTGGAGGCCTGCCCACGCTGCGTCTGCCAGTTCGTGGTCGCCACTCTAGAACCCTTCTGCCCCAACAGCCATCGGTTCTGCGAGCTATATGCCCTGCCCATTGCCACTTAATTGATGCAATTCTTAGAGCTATGTTTGCGGTCACTTTAGTTCTCCTACGGATCTCCTCGTTTCTGATTCGGTCTCGCAGGGAAACTCCAAGCATAGCTCTCTCCATTGCTCTTTGGGTGACTTTGAGCCTTCGCATTAGGCCCATAGTGAACGACCACGTCTCGGATCCATAAGTCATCACTGGCAACACACACTGGTCAAAGACTTTCGTCTTGAGACACTGCGGTATTTGAGACGAGAAGATATGGTTAAGCTTCCCGAACGCTGCCCAGCCGAGACGGATTCGACGAGTGACCTCTTTCTCAAAATTGGACCTACCTAACTGGATTGTATGTCCCAGATAGACATACTCGTCAACAACTTCGAGTGTAGAGCCTCCAATTGTGACAGAGGTGGGTGCGACATGGACATTTGCCATAATCTTGGTCTTGTCCATGTTCATTTTAAGACCCACTTGTAAGGAGACTCTACTGAGGCCATCGAGCATTGCACCAAGGTCTTCCAAGGTCTCAGCCATGACCACAATATCGTCGGCAAATCGAAGGTGAGTGATGTATTCGCCGTTGATGTTGATGCCTAGTCCATTCCAATCCAGAAGCTTGAAAGCATCTTCCAATGCAGCGGTAAACAGTTTCGGAGATATAACATCTCCCTGTCTTACACCCCGCTGCAATCGGATAGGCTTCGAGCACTGATCTTGGAAACGGACTGACATGGTGGCGTTTTCATACAAACACTTCAACACTTCGACGTACCGAGAGTCAATTTGGCACCGTTGGAGAGACTGTAGCACAGCCCAAGTCTCGATCGAATCGAAGGCTTTCTCATAGTCCACAAACGCTAAACATAGGGGCAGGTTATACTCTTCGGTCTTCTGTATAACCTGCCGCAGCGTATGTATGTGGTCTATGGTACTAAAGCCTTTGCGGAAACCGGCTTGTTCAGGAGGCTGGAAGTCGTCAAACCTACACGCGAGACGATTCGTAATGACTCTTGAAAACAGCTTGTAGACATGGCTCAGGAGTGAGATGGGTCTGTAATTCTTCAATAGGGTTTTGTCACCCTTTTTGAAGAACAGCACCACCACACTCCTGTGCCATGCCTGTGGCGTCACTCCCGCGAGTATGACGGAATCGAATAGCTTCTGCAGTGCTTTCAGCACCGGTATTCCACCTGCTTTCAGCAATTCGCTAGTGATTCCGTCTTCACCCGGTGCCTTGCTGTTTTTGAGCTGTTTCAGAGCCATACTAATCTCGCCTAGGCTGACGACCGGGATATCGTCGGTATAGTGTCGGGACAACTTAGCTCTTGGATCGTCTGTCGAAGAGCTAACAGGTGACCGTGTTGTCGTGTATAGCTGCCCATAAAACGTTTCGATCTCATCCATCAGCTCAGGCCTGGACGATATGATTCTGCCGTCCCCAGTCTTCAGCTTGGTCAGTTGGCTCTGCCCAATAGACAGATCTCTGGCGAACACTTTGGAGCCCTTGTTGTGCTCTATGGCCTGTTTAATAAAATTTGTATTATACAGGCGAAGGTCGCAAGTCAAAGACTTAGAGATCTGTTTATTGAGCCGCCGGTACCGGCCAGCATCATCTGAGGACTGCAGAACCATCGCTCGCCTTTCCTCCATGAGCATGATGGTTGAGTCGGAGATCTTCTTCGTTTTTGTTCGGCGGATTTTAAAGCTGGTAGATCCAGCCGAACGGACAGTTTCCACGAACCTGTTGTTGAAATCGTCCACATCTACGCAATCGCCTAGGCTCTCGAAGCGGTTCAGCAGTTCGAGCTGAAAACTTTCGGGGTTTTGGGTCTGGATAGGTGCAGGCCGGAGCGTAGACTTCATCAATCGAGACCTTTCCAGCTTGGCATTGATATTCAATGTGTCCCTTACCAGCCGGTGATCGCTTCCGGTTTTTACCGTATTGATCACGGAGACATCATTGAATATCTGCCTCTTCGTCGACATGATGAAGTCAATCTCGTTTTTGGTTGCACCGTCAGGGCTTACCCAGGTCCACTTGCGATGTTTGCGTTTCTTGAAGAAGGAGTTCATCATAAAGAGTCCCTCCTTCTCCATGAAATCAAACAGCATTTGGCCCCGGGGATTCCGATACCCATATCCAAATTGCCCCATTTTCAGCTCATCACCGCTCCGTTTGCCTAATTTTGCGTTAAAGTCCCCCATGACAACAGTGTAGTGGGTCTTGGTGCTATGCATGGCTTTGGAAATATCCTCATACATAGCTTCGACCTCCTCATCGGGGTGTATCGACGTTGGAGCGTATACCTGTATGACCTTCAACGAATACCGATTGGTAATTCTGAGTATAAGGTACGCCACCCTCGTCGACACACTCCCGATTTCGACCACGTTGTTCACGAGGGACTTGTGGACGATAAACCCGACACCACCTTGGGACAGTTGGTCGCCCTCCCTGAAGTAGAGCAAGTTGCCGGATTTGAGCGTTATCGAGTCCTCCCCCTCTCTACGGACTTCAGATAGCCCTATTACATCCCATCGCAGCTTGCTCAATTCTTCCTCCAGTTCAACTATCTTCTCGTCGGTCCGCAGTGTGCGCGTGTTATAAGTTGCCAGGGCCAGTTGTCGTTGTTTGTGGTAGCCTGGCCTCTGCTGGAGATTCTTCGCACCCCTTGCCCCACCGTTACCATGGCCGCTACCGGAGCCAGGAATAGTGGGGCCGCCAGGGACTAGGGGCCGTTTTATATCGGTGTGTTTCATTTGGGGGGATATTACCATAATCGCCACGCTTGGCAGGCGGGTTGGCGATCGCAGTGGCGGAAGATTAGATGTAGAGATTTCTACAGGGTATGCCACAGATAATATATAACAATACATAAATTCAAACTATTAGCTAGGCGATGGGCCATTTAAGGTTATTCACGTTTGCGCTAAGACAATTTAAAGAGCAGAACAATCATACAAACTTTACAAGGAATATTTCTTTATGAAGTTTATTAATTGCAGAATCCAAATGTTTAAAAGAAAAAAGTGACTGACTAATCAACAAACGCACAGTTTAAATCATTAGACACTCAGATAGCTATTATGATATAGGCATCCGCAAAGAAAGGTTTTTTTAAATGTAACCACTAAAGATGAAAATCAGCCGATGAAAGTTTGTATAGGGATAACAGCTGTAGCTTTGAGATTTTCAGTAAAAGACTGAACACGCGAACGAAGTCGCGGGTACAGCTAGTAATATAAATAAAACATAAAGAAAGCAAATAAGGTCCCTGCGTCAGCTCTAATGATGTGGCCTGAGCCTCTAGACAAGTGGCATTAGCGATAGTCGGATCGAAAAGTCAAAAAAGCAAATGTATGGGATTTGACGTAAGTTTACGACATTATATCGTAGACTTACGCCACTTGTCTAGAGGCTCTGGACCCCTGGACCACAACGCTGGTATTCTCGCAGGACCTATGGCAACCACACTTGTAAACATACATTTTCAAAACCATGTCATACTTAACAGCCGCAAATAATTTATTTAATCTTGTTTTTCGTGATGTAATATCTAATCATATATCGTATGATATTATAAATACTTTCAACATGACGTGAGTTATATTATATAGGTACCTTCCAGTTGTTGCCCGCGGCTCCGCCCGCATGTCGGTTATCGCGATAAAAAGTAGGTAGCCTATATGCTATTCCAGACTATAATCTACATACGGTTTTAGGGGAATCTCCGTCCACGTATGATTAGGTTGTGGAATAAACTCCCTGCCGAGGTTTTCCCTAAAGACTATAACATGGGATTCTTCAAGAAAGGAGTTATAAGGTTTCTAAAGGGTCGGCAACGCGCGAGTGATACCCCTGGTGTTGCAAGCGTATAGGCTACGATAACTGTTTACCATCAGGCGGACCGTATGCTTGTTTGCCTCCTTGGTAGTATATAAAAAAATAAAACTATCTCTGTGCCAAATTTCATTCAGATCCGTTCAGTAGTTTTTGCGTGAAAGAGTTACAAACATCCATAGGTACTCACAAAATTTCACATTTATAAATATTTGTTAGGATTAAAGTAGGGCCTAGCTAGAAGATAGATATCGCAGTTATTGGGGAAAGTCATAAATATACGAATTAAAGAGGTAGGGCAACATACTAGCGAGCAAGCCTGTCTGGGGAAGGACCTCCACCTAACAAAAGACCAGAGCCAAATAACTACACACAGCGGTGTATTTGTGTTCCTGTGTGTGAGTACAGGTCTTCAGCGCTCATTAGGGATGCGTTTTGAAAAAAATGTATTCCTATCTCAGGGATTTCTATCATAAAGCCCTGGTGTAAAAAAAATGGGTTGGCAAGTGATACCTTTGGTATTGCAAGCGTCCATAGGTTACGGTAACTGTTTAACATCAGGCGCGCCGTATGCTTGTTTGCCACCCAAGAAGTATAAAAAAAACTGAAATTGTACTAAAAAAAATAACATGAATAAAACCCAAAATTAATTGATGTATTTTTTAATAAATTTATAAAAATGTTAACAAATATTATTTTATTAAACAAATAAAATATTAACAATGCGTATGTATATATTATTTACTTTCATATAATTACTATCTAAAATTAAAACGAATCGTAAGAAAAGATGGCATCTTTTACTTTAAAGGAGACTGGTAATAACTATTTTGTTGTAAATAAATAGGTAACTAATTTTAATTTCACTTCATATTTCCTTCATTTCTTTCCGAGGGAGACTGGTAGTGCATACGACTGTCTTGCCGAGGGCCAAGGTTCGACCTTAGTATTAGGTTTTTCTGTAAAGATTCATCACGCTTCTTTTCCCTGAAGGGGTAGACACACACGTTTGATATGCTATATTACATTCTATGTATTAATACGGCAAGTTAAATTGCCGGGCATAAGACATTGAATTAGAGTTGCATGCTAATTTCTCTAAAGAAAAACCACTTTAACCAACTCGGGAACGAACCCGAGACTTCAGAACAGCAGCCGTATGCAATACCACTGCGCTATTTAAGCAAATAAAATATGTAATAAAATTAATATAGTGTTTCATGAAAAAAAAAATCCCGCAGTAAAACTAGAGAACCATATAAAGTATTATTGTTTAAAATATGCTCTGATTGTGGAGTAGCAATTATAAAGTGGAAGACAACGAGGGCAGGCAAACAACTTAGAACTTAAGTTAATTAGTAACAAAATATTATAATATTGATACCAGTAGCGCCATCTCGTGGTAAAAATATATTAGGTTATGGGCCAGGCCTATTTTAAAAACACACTTCGGTGTACATTTCTCGTCCGCACTACACCACGAAGACGGAAGACATCGCAGAGTACGTACGCAAAAAGACCAAGTACTTGCTAAGAGTGCAGCTGTTGGAGTCGCGACGCAACGTCAATTTTGGGGCTTTTGTGGTGCGAGTACCAACAGTCTACCTAAACCTCGTCTTGGAAGAGAATGAATGAAAACGATGTTGATGCGCCAATTTAGTTAAGACTCTAGTTGAGGATAGTCGCTGTTGAGGATCTCCATTCATGGAACACATACATAACAAAATCGAAAATAGCACTAATGACAATTTAATCACTACAATATATAAGTATTGAAAGGCAAGTCTCATGTCATCTCAGTTTTCTCACACAGTAAGACAAAGACAGCATGCCTACGTACCTACTTTTGTAATAAGACGAGCCAATTCAAATAAATTTGTAACTGTCAAATATTATGGCGTCACGGGATTATGACGTCATAAAACAACAGTTTTGTCTAAGCATTCGTATAAGCAATTTTACAAGCGGTTTAATTGTTGTTATTATCATTTATATTATCTACTTGAAAAAAGAATTGTCAACTACCCTATTACCTGTGTGTGAGTACAGGTCTGCAGCGCTCATTTAGGGATGCGTTTTGAAAGAAATGTATTCCTGTCTCAGGGATTCCTATCTTAAAGCAATAGTGTAAAAAAATGGGTTGGCAAGTGATACCTCTGGTATTGCAAGCGTCCATAGGCTACGGTAACTGTTTAACATCAGGCGGGCCGTATGCTTATTTGCCACCCAAGTAGTATAAAAAAAACTGAAATTGTACTAAAAAAAATAACTTGAATAAAACACAAAATTAATTGATGTATTTTTTAATAAATTTATAAAAATGTTAACAAATATAATTTTATTAAACAAATAAAATATTAACAATGCGTATGTATATATTATTTACTTTCATATAATTACTATCTAACATTAAAACGAATCGTAAGAAAAGATGGCATCTTTTACCTTAAAGAAAACTAGTAATAACTATTTTGTTGTAAAAGAATAACTAATTTCCACCTAGTAGGACGACCTCCCACTAGGTGGACAGACGACATCATCAGAGCTGCAGGAAAGCACTGGATGCAGGCAGCTCAAGATCGGTCATTGTGGAGTCATATGAGGGAGGCCTACGTTCAGCAGTGGACATTATCGGGCTGAGATGATGATGATGAATTTATTTCCTTTTTTTATATGATAACGTGTCTGTATAATTATTACTTCGGTCAAAAACTAAAGCTTCGTGCTTTAGTTTGCGTTGCAAACTGAAATAATATTAATAGCAACCCATACAAGTCCCACTGCTGGGCAAGGGTCTCCTCTCTTCTATCAAGAGAGAGAAAGAGAGGGTGTAAGCCTTAGTTCACAAACGCTGATGGCGTAATGCGAGTTGGTGACAATTGTTTAAAGTTTTAATACTATTTTAATATTATCCTAATTATGAAGGTACTATAATGAGGTATTTAAATTATATGAGTGATATGATGATGATAATATTTTTTAACAACTCACACACACCGCCATCTTTTTTTTTTTTTTTTTTTTATACTACTTGGGTGGCAAACAAGCATACGGCCCACCTGATGTTAAGCAGTATCCGTAGCCTATAGACGCTTGCAATGCTTGTATCACTTGCGTGTTGCCAACCCATTTTTTTACACCAGGGCTTTAAGATGGAAGTAACCCTGGGATAGGAATACGTATCTTTCAAAACGCATTCCTAAATGAGCGCTGGAGACCTGTACTCACACACAGGAACACAACTACACCGCTGTGTGTAGTCATTTGGCTGTGGTCTTCTGTAAGGTGGAGGTCCTTCCCCAGTCGGGCTTGCTCGCTAGTATGGTGCCCTACCTCTCTTAAAATCTGATCCCGAACTAGGTGAAGCCTGTACTATGGTAACCAGACAACTGATAAACATACTTATATATGTCTAAATACAAACTGTTTATAGATAATTAACACCCAAACACAGAATAAACAAACGAGCTCATCTGACAGATTTGTCTTGGATGGAAATTGAACCCACGACCTCTGGAAATTGAACACTATAGTAAGCGCGTTAATAACTGAGTCGTCGGGCCATAAATGTCAATAGAAATAGGAATGTGCAACGCGCCGGGACAGTTATCGATAAACGGCAATCTGCGCAGGTAGCCGTGTCGATAAGTCACTAATGATTTGTACGCTTTTGTTTCTTTACCTAGCCTTCTTTCTGTATAGGATATTTATTTATGTATATATTTATTTATATATGGACATACTCATGAAAATTAAACAATTTTTACGGTTTATACTGGTATTTAATATGATATCTTGTAATCATTAATTATATTCACATTATTTAATTTCATACACATAAAACCCGTAAATATAGTTTAAAATCAAATTTTGTCAACTCGTTAAATTTTATGAACAAGAAACGATACTAAACGTTACTCATCGATATATTTATTTTATTGTTACGCCCTTCACTAAGCGGCTCCATAAGGCCCGTAAGTGCAAGGGAGATAGACATAGAGAAATGATTGATGGTCCGACGACTCAGTTGATAACGCGCTTACTAATAACTATTAGAACATGGGGCCAGTCGAAATGATAATGAATAATAATGACAGACAAACATAAACAAATACAATACTTTTATTAACCTTTGGTAACAAAAATGTTGAATACCTCTGTCCATATCAAGTGTAACATATTCTTATAGTGTATATCTTTATACACTAAACATCACGCTCCTTTCCCCACGGGGTAGGCAACATGCAATACTGCCCTGCTAATTAAGCACATTCCAGTTCGGAAATAGAACAGTGTTTTTTTAATGTGAAAATTAAGGTGTCGTTTTTTTATGATTTGGGTAGAGTATCATGATCTGATTCAACGACTTCAAGTATTCAACTAATTAAACCGCCTTTCCTGTATATTTATAAAAAATACAAATTTTAAAATCATAAAAATGATATTAGCTTTCATTTTAAACATTAAAAACATATAAATTTATTTTTTTATTAAGTCCCCGTTAACTGTATCGTGAGATATCTAAGATACTAAGGCTAGCATTTACTTAGGTCAACGCATTAGCGTTCATCCAGCGTGGCAATGTGGCCAGTATTTTGGGCACCTTTCCTCAGAACTGCGACCTCAATCAGATATTTTATTTATATATCAACCTTTAAATACAATATCTGATTGTTTGTAAGTAGTTTAATAACTATTCTTATGAACACACGTTATTTTTATTGCCAATGATGACAGATTGCCCACTTGATGGCAAGTTTAGCTGCCGACCGTGGGCATCGGTAGTGCTATTGTAATAGGAACACAGCCAAGATGCGCACCACCGTTAAAAATTGTAGCCATTTACATCGTTTAGAAATCATAATAATACGGACATAAGAACAATTTACTTTATTAGTAACTAGTTCTAGTGTAGTGCATTACTACAATGCACTAAGTAGTGTAAATGCAATACAAAACAAAGCACTACACTACGTACATTGTATTACTGCAATAAAAAGTGCGTTGTAGCAATGCATATACAACAAAAGTAAATAAAAATGTAAGAATGAAATCCAAAAAAAAAATGAAATCCAAAAAAATAAAATTTAAATAATTATAAAAATTGAATTAAGTAAATGTTAATATATAAGTATTTAAACCAATATTTTAAATATACCTCTCATTAATATATTTGATGTAACATGGCTAATGTTGTTATATAACTCTTTATTAAATAGAAACAATATTATTTATTTATTTCAGTAAAAGACTAAGTATATGCTACATATATACAAGGATAATATTAAATACTTATTTACTTATATATATTTTATTAAATAATATTTATCTCAGTCTATCATCCATTTTTCGCAAGATTCTCAATGTATAAAATATTTTATTTATTATATAAAATATGAATTAATATAAAAACATTAAAAATGAAAATATGTTAAAAAAGAAACAAAAAAAGTATCTTAAAGTATCCTGAATATAATGGTAACTTTAAAATCAACAACGGTATTTAAAAAAAAACCCACTTTTGTTTTTATAGCAACACTTCTTGATTCAATGATAGATACAAATAGTCTAGGAGCTTGGAATTACAGGCGCTGCTATTATAGCATGAGTAAGTAGTTGTAAATAAGCACTAAAGGTATTTTACCCTAGGGACTATGGTGGGATAAAAATTCTCAGCACGGCTAGAAAAATATATAAATTTGTTTCTAACATATTTCAAAGTGTCAATAACATAAAAATAAACATTTTTTTGTATTTTATGATTAATTGATAATTTCTTTAATGATTTTATTAATAAATATATTTAATATCTAAATAGAATACAAGGCACTTATAAAAATAATAATTGAGCAATTTGCGAATGTATTTTATTATCATAACTAAATTGGGTGAAATTTAATTCATTGGCAATATTTAGAAAATTTAGGTAGCGTCTCAGCCTAGAGACGTCCACTGCAGGACATAGGCTTCCCTGAAGGATGTCTACAGCAAAGCGAGATCCTTAGTAAAACCAAAGTGCCTGACATAGCTCAAAGAATGATCTCAATAAATATCATTGGGCTGGGCATATAGCTTGCAGAAACAATGGCCGCTCGAGCATAAAGGTCAAGGAGTGGCGACCATAGTGTTTAGTGTTTGTTTGTTAAAAGACAACTCCCGCACTAGAGAATAAGCTTTGTGTTGCGGGGGACTTTACAAACATACAATTAACGGAAACATATTACACAGTCAGACGCAGAACAACTCTTTGTCAGTCACACTAAGCTTTGTCTTGTGTGGGAATCGAACCCACAACCTCGTGCACAGCAGGCGCATACTGCGGCCACTGGACCACCAAGGCAGTCAGACCAAGAGAGAAAGACGCAGCGTGGGCAGTCACAAGTTATATGTATTTATGATTAACTGATGATTAATCGCCCATGATTTAAATTTCAACCTTTATATACAGCTTAAAATTATATAATTATTATAGTATAATACATAAATATGTGGAACTTCATATATTATGGCAGTTAACACTATATAGGAAGCTCAATACTATATTATAATACATATAATTCATTTTATTATATAAATTCTCCTTTGGAAAGATCAATACTTTATTATAAATATTTAAAAAGTCAACGATTTTACTTTATATTTATACTGGAAGGAAAACGGTCCCGAAATTGAGAACTAGTGGTGCCTGAATAAGGTCATTAACCTTAGTCGCACTCGCACACCTGACGCGTGACTTTGACCTTGTTTTAGTGTTTTATAGTTTACTAGGGGTCGCCCGCGACTTCGTCCACGTGGTAATTTGGAACGTACATTTCCCCGATTTTGCAACATATCTCACTACTTGCAAAATATCGTTGTATTTGACAGTATTAGCTGAATTGTACGAAGAATGCAGAAATTTATTCCTAATAATCTAAAGCATTTTTAAATACGATCCAAAGGCGAAGAAAAATCCAGTTCTACTACAAGTTTTCCTTTCCAAGAGCGTTTTCCTTCTAGCTTTCCGAAAAAGCATTTTATTTTTTTACATTAATTAATACTAAATCTCCACAACTTCGTAAAAAATTAATATATTTTTTATTTATAATTTTATTAAGATTTTCAATATGTAGTCCAATGACTGATCAGTTTTACTATCAATTATCTAGTATTTGCTAATTTAATTATAACACATACTTTTTCTCTGTTTAGATTTAAAATTAGTAATTATTTACATACTCGTATTTCTAGTCATCAAAAACATTGAGTTGATATGACCGAATATTACATTTTTATCGGTTAGTAAACGAACCGATATTTGGAGGTGAAGCATATACAAAAATAAATTTATGCTCATATTTAAAAAAACTAATTTAACCCTTGACACTTTTAAGTGTTAATTTCTCACTAGCTATATACAGTCGTTGGTTGGTCTGTTTGTCACTAAGACACGGGAGATGAAGAGGATTCTTCTTGGGACAGTATGGGGACAGTGTCAGGTGATTGAAGTATCTTCTTGATGAGTACCACAATACCTGCTACTAGTAGACCTAGACCGATTACCTGGAAGTAATAAATAAATTCGTATATAAGAGAAGTAGGATACCATACAAACGAGAAAACCTGTGGGGAAGGACCTTCACCTTAAAGAAGATCACAGCTAATTAACTACACACAGGGGTGTAGTTGTTGCAATTAACGTCCCCTGCGACACAGAGCTTGTTCTCTAGTGCGGCAGTTGTAAAAGAAAGGATGAGGAGGCCTTTACCCTGCCGTGCCGTGCCAGCAATAGGACGTTTATGGGTTGAGATGGAACGGACACTAAGTACAAGTACATCCGGGACAACCATTTATGGATCACACACATTTTTGTCCCGTGTGGGAATCGAACCCACAACATCCCGCGCAGTGGTTAATAGCGAAGTTATCACTTAAGACACTGAACCACTGCCAAAAGTCATTCAGATCCGTTAAGCAATTTTAGCATGATTGCGTAACAAACAATCATGCATCCATCCATCCATCAAAACGTTCGCATTTTTAATACTAGTGTAAATTATACCGTCCCACGGCAGGGTAAAGGCCTCCTCATCCTTACTTTTACAACTTCCGCACTAGAGAACAAGCTCTGTGTCGCAGGGGACTTTACAAACATACAATTAACGTCCCCTGCGACACATAGCTTGTTCTCTAGTGCGGGAATTGTCTTTCTAAGAAAAGAAAGAAAGGTAATTAAGTAGTAATAGGTAGTGATGTACTGACCGTGAGCGCGTACAGTCCGTAAGGTACCCAGTACCTCATCCTGAGCGCGAAGCGAGCCATGTCCGCGTACTCCGGGGTGATCTCCATCTGCTGCCGGAACCAGAACATGGGCACCAGCGTGTCCGAGTCCGGGAGGATGTTGTTTATACTGAAACATTATATATTACTAACTAGCTGACCCAGCAAACGTTGTTTTGCTACTAAAATAAAGTGGTTGATCGAGAGGAGGGAAAATTAAGGGGTGTATGTATTTTTTTATGGTAAATCATAAAACATTAAAAACAAAAAAAAAATGTAGGGGTGGACGACCCTTAAAATTTAGGGGGATGAAAAATAGATGTTGTTCGATTCTCAGACCTACCCAATATGCACACAAAATTTCAAGAAAATCGGTCGAGCCGTTTCAGAGGAGTTCAATAACGTACACCGTGACACGAGAATTTTATATATAAGATGTAATGCCTGTCTGTGAGGCGCTCATAGCCAGGTGCACTCGCTGTTCGGTAAACGATCAGCTGGTTAAGCAACCAAAGGCACGGTAACCCTATAGATGGGTGACCGTATAGTGGTATTTCATCTGAACGTCTCCGTGCTTCGGAGGGTACGTTAAAAGTCGGTCCCGACTGTTAACAGTCGTTAGATCACGACAGAGGCCTAAATATGGGCTATCTAAATAACTCTGTCACCAGGTTGACCACTAACCAAACGATAAGCAGAAGACTAATGTAAAACTAATCACATCTGTGTATTTACCACTAAATCGAATTTGATAAATTTTGAAAAAAAATATTTCTCCAGAAATATGGCGCCTACACTAAGGCATATTTCTTGTCACAGAGTATTTTACCCATATTGTAATCACGAACTCAAAACGCACCAAGACTTTAAATAATCTATAGATCGCACCTATAGGAGAATAATAAAAATATAATATAAATAAATAAATAAATGAGATACGCCTATTTTGCAATTTTCATCTTGTGTTAATACAGTTAAGGTTCAAAATTGACAAATGCCATTTCTAAACTTACGGCTGTTTTCCACTGATGGTGCGATATATAAAAATCAATTACTGTTCGTTAGTCTCGCTAAAACTCGAGAACGGCTGGACTGATTTGGCTAATTTTGGTTTTGAATTATTTTTGGAAGTCCAGGAAGGGTTTAAAAGGTGAGTTCTAAGATAAGAAAAAAATTTTTTTTTTTTCTTTTTTTTATTTGGTTATTGATTCTAAGGCGGTACGAAGTTCGCCGGTCAGCTAGTAATTTTTTTTTACGCAGAGTGGGATCTAACACAACACATCCAACATTCGCCAATTGAACCACTGCACCATCATAATAAAAAATGTAATTACTTACGTGATACCTGTAATATGTCTAACTAATAAATTGATCTGCAACTGTGCTGAGACCCCTAGCGGCATGCCCGTAAACATCTCTAATGACAACCTGAAGTTCATGTCTCTGGAAATATAAAAAATAAGGTAAGTCATTGACAACTCGATATATTTGAACGAATGAATGAATACCTATTTCCCTTGGCTACGATGGCCTGGCAAAATAAAGATGAATGAAATCGATAAAGTCGTTCTTAATTTATGGAACTTAAGAACGACTTTACCGATTTCATTCATCTTTTTAAGCTTTCTAATACGTTGTAGAATCTTACATTAAAGAAAACTTTGTCGCGCACAGTGAGTGAGATATTTGGCATAGTTCATACATTGTATAAAACATCTAACATTTTGTTTTATTTATTTATTTCGTTATAAGAAACATATGCCGCATATTTATTATAAAAAAAAACTTGAGAGGTGTCAAGGGACACCCGGATGGAACGAAATTCCACATAACACACATATTTTTATTTTATTTTTTATTATGTTAAATAAATATTTAAATTATAATTTAATTATTATTTAATTAATAATATTAATATTTTAATATAAATATATTATTATAATGTTATCTGGCTTGCTTTCTATAAGAGAGAGAGAGAGAGAGAGAGAGAGTCAGACAGAGAAACATGCGCACGCCGCACAGCTTACAATAACTTACTATAGCAAAAAGTGTCGTGACAACTTTTCGTAAGAATTTTTTCCGTCTAGCCCCCTTTCACAACGCGCGATAAGGAAGAAACTATAACATTTTGATTGCTTTGTCGAGTTTCGGAATGCAAAAGTTCCGCGTAAGAACTTAAATAAATACTTTCGTTGCTTACTGACGTCATAGTGTTAAAGTCACGTGACCGACTGTTTTGGCGTTACATTTAAGTATGAACAAAACTGGTTTTTATTACGCTTGCAATACCAGATAACTTGCGTGTTGCCGACATGTTTTTTACACCAGGGCTTCAAGACCCCTGTATCTCAGGAATAGGCAAACGTTTATTTCAAAACGCATCCCTAATTGAGCTCTGGCTCTGTCTCTGTACTTACACACAGAAACACAACTTGGCTGTGGTCTTCTATAAGGAGGTTCTCCCTAGTTCGGCTTGCTCGATAGTATGGTGTCCTACCTCTCTTAATAATAATAGCAATCCATATGTGTCCCACTGCTGGGCACGAGTCTCCTCTCTTCTATCAAGAGAGAGACAGGTTTCAGGGCTTAATTCACACACACATCTCAACCCATAACCGTCTCATTGCTGGGCACGAGTCTCCTCCATACATTTGAAGGGATATTAGCCTCCTATACCACGCTGGCCAGACGGGTTGGTATAGGGGTGTGTTTCGAGTTTTCCCTCTCTTGCAGTGGATATTGTCTGCCTGACAGCCTTAGTCGACTCTTACGACACCCTCAGGATGAAAGGGGATGATGATTTTCTATTCTTAATCCATATATTAATAGACACACGCTGGCCTAATGCGGGTTGGTAAGGTTGTCTTTAAAAGACCTATCCTAAAGCGCTAAAATAACTTACTCAGTAGCATTAAGTCCCTCAATCTTGTCTGGGTAGTAAGGGTCGGCGTGCAGGAAGTGCGGCAGCGAGACGAAGGCGGGCGCGCCGTAGCGGCACGCGGACACGTTGAGCGCGCCCGGCGGGAGGCAGTCGCGGGACGGCACTGGCGAGTCGCAGAAACATGCCTGGGGAACCACATCATCCTTACTAATATCATAAACGCGAAACTTTGTAAGAATTCATGTATGAATGTTTGTTACTCTTTCTCGCAGAAACTACTGAACGGATCTGGATGAAATTTGTCACAGAGATAGATAGTCTGGAATAGCATTTTTTTTTTATACTACCAAGGTGGCAAACAAGCATACGGCCCACCTGATGGTAAGCAGTTACCGTAGCCTATGGTCGTTTGCAACACACCCTTTAAAAACCTTATAACTCCTTTCTTAAAGAACCCCATGCTATTAGTCTCTACGGAAACCTCGGCAGGGAGCTCATTTCGCAACCTAATCGTACGTGGTAAGAAATTCCTTACCATCTTGCTTACTATCAGGCAGGCTGTTTGCTTGTTTTTAACCTACATAATATGAAAAGCTATTGTACAACTTCATCCGCGTGTTAATTTAACTACTACTCCGCTCCTATTGATCATAGCGTAATGTTATTTAGCCTATAGCCTGCCTGGATAAATGCACTATTCAACAAAAAAAGTTTTTTTCCAATCGAACCAGTACTTTCTGAGATTAGCGCGTTCAACCAAACAAACAAACTCTTCAGCTTTATAATATTAGTGTAGATAGTATAGATATGTAATGATACACACCATATGTGGGTAATTATGTCCATTATCGAACGTCGAGTCGTTCGCCGCGTACTGAACACCATCGATACCTTGAACGCTGACGTCACGATCTTTTGACAGAATGATGTACCTGGAAATATCATGCAAAAGAATATTAAAATGTATGCCAACTGAAAATAAGTCCCATACTACTGAGGAGGCAAACAAGCATACGGCCTGATGGTAAGCAGTTACCGTAGCCTATGGACGCTTGCAACCATTGAGGTAAACATATAGAGATGCAATTCCATACAGTTTATGTCAAAATATTGAAGTCAGCTTTTCACTCGCATCGACAAGCTCGGTGTTGCACACTCTATAAAAAAAATCCCTTAATTTAATTAAATTTTTTGATCAGATGTAATTTAATTTTTGAAATAATTGTATTATTGAAATTGGAACATATTCAATTAGATTAATTACACTGAATGTTATAATTTTCAACCTACATAATATATTATGGAGGTCAGCAGGAAAATTTTGTTAAAGTAGCTTTTTTGTTATTTTGTTTGTTTTTCATTTCACAATATAAATTTAATTATTTTCTTATTTAATATTTGATTTAACTAATTTAAAAAATTTGTATTTTTTTTTAAATTATTTAGATCATTTTTTTAACTAATTTTAAATTTAATAAAAATGAAACAAATCTATTTTTAAATATATTTCATTTAAATTTAAATATATTTCATTCAATACAACAACCTCCCATAAACACAGGGAAACCGAACGTGGTTTTAACTGACAACCCTGAACTATGTGTTAGCCGCCAAAATTTTTAATTAGCTTTTTTTATGATTTACAACAATAATTAATTGAAAACACATTTATCTCACATGTGAAAAGTAATTTCGTTTGCCTTGTTACACTTTTGCGAAACGTGCGTTTCGAAATCGCAAAATTTCACCATACATTTACTTATTTTCTTGTTTCGCGCCATTCGAACGCCATGCTCATGACAAAACAAAAGACAGTCGGACACATGCCCCGGGGCATGTGTCAGGTGGTAGTGTGTTTTCGCGGTTATTGCATATCTAGTGAAACATATAAATCTATGCTTGCAACACCCCAGATATCACGCGTTGCCGACCCTTTAAAAACCTTATAACTCCTTTCTTAAAGAAGCCCATGCTATAGTTTCTCGGGAAAACTTTAGCAGGGAGCTTATTCCTTGCTAAAAAAAATCAAGTAGGGCGCACTACCTGGCACCATACTAGTGGGCAAGTCCTACTGGGGAAGGACCTCTACCTTACAGAAGACCACAGCCAAATAACTACACACAGCGCCAGCGGTGCAATTGTGTTCCTGTGTGTGAGTACAGGTTTTCAGCGCTCATTTTGGGGATACGTTTTAATAGAAACATATTCAATATTAAAGCTCTGGTGTAAAAAAAATGGGTTGACAACCAGCAAGTGATACCTCTGGTACTGGAGGTGTCCATAGGCTACGTTAACTGCTTAACATCAGGCGGGCCGTATGCTTATTTACCACCCAAGGAGTATAAAAAAAACTTACGAGCAAAGATCAGAAGCAAACACTTCAACTTGAGGCTGTCCCAACTCTGGCCTCCACAGTTCTCCAGTAGAACCCTTAACTTCACCACACTCGTCTCTATACGTAGTCCTGTTGGAATAGCGCCATTTCTCTACCACGCCGAGCCTCGAGAAATCGTCCGCTCCCGTATTTAGGTTGAACGAGCCATCGAATTCTATTGAGCCGTTGCGCTGGAAAGAAAATAGTGAAAGAAAATAGTAATTAAAAGAAGATTTGTTTATGATGTAAGTACCTACGATCGGCCATGTTGTCACTCCATTCTTCAGGCCCGGATCTAGGGGGGGGGAGGCAGTCGCCAGATATGGTGGGGGGCAGTCATTAGACCCAGCTAGTTTTGCTGTTTTTTATTGCCAAAAAAATGACAACAATCTACTTAAATATTACCTATTTCTTAGGTAATTTTGCCTAGGGGGCGGCAAACTCGCAGTCTGCCCACTGCGAGTTTGCCGCCCCCTAGGCAAAATTACTATACATTTTTTTATTCTTTAACTAATACTCCTTCTCTCTCTTGATAGAGGAGAGGAGACCCGTTCCTAGCAATGGAACATACATACATATATTATGGGATGATATTATTATTATATGTAATAGTAATCTATAATATGATTTAATATAATTTTGCTATGTTCGTTATTGTCAGGAGAAGGTTCTTATGTAAAAAAATAAAAAAGTTGAGCTGAAAATAGTTTAAACCCGAGCACAGTCGGGGCGGTCCACTAGCTAGATAAAATTAACATTCACAGTTTGACAGACATCAAAATATGTAGTTCCGACATATTTATAGCGTAAATATGTATGAAACTATCCTGTAGTTAGCTATTCGTACCGTTACACAACAGAGAAAGTGTATGTACCTACACGTAGTGTGATCCATGAAGGAATTCTGCCGCGTCGTAACTGCGTGATGCAACCTATTTACGTTCATTGCGAACGTTTGTGGCTTATTTCTCGTCTAATGCTCGTTTATTTATTGCTACAAATTAGAGACAAAACTACCTTCGCCTGGTGTGACGCTCGGTATTTCATATGTAATTCAAGTTTGAACAACCAGCCAGGCCAGCATGTGTGGATTAAGGTTTATTCTCTTTTTCTAGACATAAGGATGATGATTGGGATAATGTTGGGACTCCCTCGCTTTTGTAGTGCGTCAGAGATGTTTACGCGGAATGAGGTAGACGGCTTTCAAGCCATTATACGTAAAAAGGTCGCATCTCTGATGACAAGGATAAGGGGGAGTAACAATAGCATCCTGAAAATAGTTGCCGAGGACTTGCATGCACCGTGCGTGAGGCATTTCGTGCGGACTATGATCAGATAATAGTCTGGTCATAGAACTGCGCGGGATGGCTCACCCACGGGCATGAAGCCATTTAAATTGTGTTTTAATTTTTTTTTTATTTGTGTGATTTTATTAATTAAAATATAATAAAACTAACATAGCTCATAAGAATTGTAACTAACACCAAGGATCTCTGTTATCTTAATAAATTATTAAATTATTATTATAAGAGAGGAGACATTTATAATATTAGTAAGGATTACTGGACATCCAGTAATCCTTACTAATATTATAAATGTGAAAGTTTGTGAGTATGAATGGATGGATGGATGTATGGATGGATGTTTGTTACTCTTTCACGTAAAAAGTACTGAACGGATCTGGATGAAATATGGCACAGAGATAGATTATGGTCTGGAATAACACATAGGCTGGTACATACACTTTTTACAGCGATAACTGACATCCACGCGGGCGGAGCCGCGGGCAACAGCTAGTGGGACATATATGGGTACGGTAGAGAGACAGGACACAACACGAGAGAGCAAACAATCTTGAGAGTTCTACCTTTCAAAATACAGTCGTGTAGTTTTATTTGTATTAGGCACTAATGGTAACATCACTTGCGTGTTAACAATACAAACAATGTACTCCCACTACCTAGACATGTGTTGTTACTTGTTAATTGGCTTTGGTCTTCTATAAGGTGGAGGTCTTTCCCTAGTCGAGTTTACTCCCTTGTATGCCTACATAGTCAAAGTCAAACTCATTTATCCATTTAGATCAAATACATGATACTTATGAACGTCATAAAAACAAATGACAGCATACTTTTTGCCTACGGCCAATTCCCTGACTATGGTTGGGCGTCGAGAAGAATTGGCAAGAAACTCGGGTCACTGTTTTTAATCGCCAGAATATAACATTTACAATTTGGTATAAGTTACAATATTGGTAACAAAAAGAAACGGAAACCAATAATCTACCTATCTTATAAGTTGTATTCTTGTCCCTGGTTATGTTATTTTATGTTATGTTATTTTTTAAATGTATATTTTATTCTTACTCCAGAGTTTATCTTTACAAAACTGGGATGTATTTAATATCGTTGACAGAACATTGAAAGCGATCGTAATATTTACAATGAAAGGTAACGTTTATTAACACCACTTTCGTTAAAGAGGTGTTCTGCTCATTGTGCCGTGACATTGACAAGTCGGTCAGGCGGACGGTTCACCGGCATTACGTAACAATACTGCGCAATGTCTGCCGTAATAGTACTATGAGTATAAATGGGGTTTCTGCGAATTATTTCAATGTGCATTAGCTCAATTCTGATAGCACAGTTGTTGGCAAATAATTATGCAATAAAAGTGACAGAGAAAAAACATCAAAGTGGATGAGTTTAGGGTACACAGCAATAGGTTTTGAAACAAAATCCTTACTAATATCATAAATGTAAAAAACTACTGAACGGATCTGGATGAAATTTGGCACAGAGATAGATTTTGGTTTTTACAGCGATAACCGACATCCACGCGGGCGGAGCCGCGGGCAACAGCTAGTTATCTATAAATTGCTGCAATCTATATCTAAACGAATATTATAGAAAGAAAGAAAAACTATTTATTTTACAAATAAATGACGCACACCACACAAAAACACACATTTTCTGTTTGGTAAACGATCAGCGGGTTAAGCAACCAAGGGCGCGGTAACCCTATAGATGGATGACCACATAGTGGTATTTCATCTGAGCGTCTCTGTGCTTCGGAGAGCAAGTTAAGTCGGTCAGTTGTTAGATCACGACAGAGGCTAAAATAACTCTTGTCACCAGGTTGACCACTAACCAAACGATAAGAAGAAGAAGAAAAAGGAATCTGAAGCTATATATAAATATTCTTTTTAATAAAATATGTATAATTATACTTTATTATAATATACAAGTCAAAGTTCAAATGAATCATTTGGAACGATATTATTATTATGAATAAAACACTGTATCTATGTACTTTGTCTTATTTAGTCAGTACAGATAAACCATTTACTATTAATTAGTAGCTAGTTACAATAAAAACGGTTGATAAGAATATTATTATAAAAAAGTTTTAATATTGTCAGAGTTAGTCTATTCATCATCATCATCATCATCTCAGCCAAAAGACGTCCACTGCTGGACATAGGCCTCCCCCAAGGTTTTCCACAACTCTCGATCCTAAGCCGACCTCGCCCATCGGTTGCCCGCAACCTTTACCAGGTCGTCGGTCCACCTTGTTGGAGGCCTGCCCACGCTTCGTCTTCCAGTTCGTGGTCGCCACTCTAGAACCTTTCTGCCCCAACGGCCATCAGTTCTGCGAGCTATGTGCCCGGCCCATTGTCTATTCATTTTAAGGCAATCAAATAAGCGAAGAGTTAAAGACAGCTCCCGCACTAGATAATAAGCCCTGCGTCGCGGGGAACTTTTCAAACATACAAGATTATAATTGAAGAGAGGTAGGGCACCATACTAGCGAGCAAGCCCGACTGGAGAAGGACCACTTTGCATGTTAAATAAAGCCCTGGTGTAAAAAAACAACACGTAAGTGATCCCTCTGGTATTGCAAGCTTCTAAAGGCTACGGTAACTGTTTGCCATTCAAGTAGTATAAAAATACGTACAATTTGTTCTTCCATAGGATACCATAGGATTTTAAGAGAGGTAGGGCTCCATACTAGCGAGCAAACCCGACTGGGGAAGGACAAGGAAAACACACAGCGGTGTAGTCGTGTTCCTGTGTGTGAGCAGGTCTCCAGCGCTCATTTAGGAATGCGTTTTGAAAGAAACGTATTCCTATCCCAGGGTTACTTCCATCTTAAAGCCCTGGTGTAAAAAATGGGTTGGAAACACGCAAATGATACCTATGGTAATGCAAGCGTCTATAGGCTACGGATACTGCTTAACATCAGGCGGGCCGTATGCTTGTTTGCCACCCAAGTAGTATAAAAAAAGAAACCATCTATTTTCTTTCTTCAAATTTGATTAAGTTCTGTTCAGCTGTTTAGTTATAAAAATGCTGACACATACCCATAATAATAGTAGAAAACTTACCTCATAAAACCAGCCGAATTTATCATAAGGTATATTAATTGGCAGGTCTGGGAAGTGAGTGGCTATGTCCAGTATAGGGTCTTCGATACCGTCGAAGAACCAGGAGGTTATGTTCGCCGTGAGGAACAAGTTGCTGTGGTATGCACGCAGGAACAGGTCTACTGGTACCTTCACTATTAAGTGCTGGTTTCTCATCATGTGTGCGACTGTCTGTGGAAGAAAGGTTTATTTATTTTACATTATAATATACTAGCTGTTGCCCGCGGCTCCGCCCGCGTGGATGTCGGTTATCGCTGCAAAAAGTAGCCTATGTGTTATTCCAGACCATAATCTATCTGTGTGCTAAATTAGATCCAGATCTGTTTAGTAGTTTTTACTCCATCCATCCATCCATCCATCCATTCTTACAAACTTTCACATTTATAATATTAGTAAGGACTAGCGGTCCGCCCCGACTTCGTCCGGGTTAAACTATTTTCAGCGCAACTTTCTTTTTTTTACATAAGAACCTTCTCCTGACATTAACAAACACAACAAAAAAAGAATTATTGAAATCGCTCCAGCCGTTCACGCGTGATGCCGTGACAAAGGGAAATAGGGATTCATTTTTAGTATATAAGATGTCGCCCGCGGCTCCGCCAGCGTGGATGTCGGTTATCGCTGTAAAAAGTAGCCTATGTGTTATTCCAGACCATAATCTATCTCTGTGCCAAATTTCATCCAGATCTGTTCAGTAGTTTTTACGTGAAAGAGTAATAAACAAACAAACATCCATCCATCCATACTTACAAACTTTCGCGTTTATAATATTAGTAGGATATCTTTAAGTAACTTATATTTATGCACCTACTTCTTTATATCTCTGCATCTCTTTATCTCTATGCCAACTTTTATCCAGATCTGTTCAGCTGTTTTGGCGTGATTGAGTAACAAACATCCATACATCCAAACTTAAGCATTTATAACTATATTCTTATCTTATCTTACTAGCTAAAGATTTTTGTGTGTTGATTGTTATAAACAAAGGGTGGGAATCGAACTCACGACTCCCAGCTTAGCTGTCTAGGTCAATAACAAATTAGAATAAAAATAAGTTTTAGAGAGGTAGGGCACAATACTAGCGAACAGGCCTGAATGGGGAAGGACCTCTACCTTACAGAAAAAAAGATACACACAGCGGTGTAGTTGTGTTCCTGTGTGTGACTACAGGTCTCCAGCGCTCATTTAGGGATGCGTTTTTCCCATCCCAGGGTTATTCCATCATAAAATTCTAGTGTTTTTTTTGGGTCGGCAACACGTAAGTGATACCTTTGATATTGCAAGGGTCTATACTATAGGCTATGGTCACTGCTTAGCATCAGGAGGGCTGTATGCTTGTTTGCCACCCAAGTATGTAGTATAAAAAAATATTAGTAGCCAATAATGTATATTCTTCTACTAGAGGTCGCCCGCGACTTCGTCCGCGTGGTAATTTGGAATATTTTACCCGATTTTGCAACATATTTCACTACTGCTCCGCTCCTATTGATCATGTGATGTTATATAGCATAAAGCCTTTCTGGATAAATGCACTATTCAACAAAAAATTAAAAAAGATTTTTTCTAATCGAACCAGTACTTTCTGAGATTAGCGCGTTCAACCAAACAAACAAACTCTTCAGCTTTATAATATTAGTATAGATTTTAGTTCTTATATGTTATGAAACATCTAAAATATAGAACTAACAATAGCCATTATTATAGTTACATTTCAATAGGCATGTTTTATAAATAACACCGATTCATTATTTGTATATTATGTATTCAATTGTAATTCTATGTTATTGTTCCAATTACCTTGATTTTGGCTAAAGAAACTAAACATCGTGACCCAGGTCACACGATTGCCCTGGTTAACTGTCACTAACTACTATTTAACCACAGCTATTGGTGAAGCGACGACCTAAAAAAGGTCGCTGGGACGGACTGGATGCGGCAGGCGGAGGACCGTGTGGCGCGTGTTAGGAGAGGCCTATTTCCAGCAGTGGACTGCGATAGGCTGATTGATTGATTGATATTGGTGAAGCTATGTCAAGACTCCGTTTGTGTATATAGTGTACTAGCTGTTGCCCGCGGCGCCGCCGATAAAAAGTATTTTACCCCCAGGATACCTTGAGCCGTTTAGTCGTGAAAGCGTAACTAACAAAAAACTTTGCACCCATCTTTTACCCTCTTAAGGGATGATTTTCGAAAAAATATTTTATACGTGTTTTTTATAACTTTCAATGAAGAACCTTTATACTGAATTTCACTCGAATAACTTTAAAAACGGCAAAGTTTTATACTTACTTTGCACCCCCGTTTTACCCCCTTAGGGGGTGAATTTTCAAAAAATCTTCTGTGCAAAATTGCAAGTTTCTAACCCTTATAGTTTAGAGTTTAGACCCTGCGATGCACGTCAGTCAATCAGTCAGCTTCTCCTTTTATATGTATAGATGATGATGATAAGACGTATAACATTTTAAAATGAAGATGGAAGAAAATGATTAAATAAATCTCTAACCCATAAGCTTATTTAATGATTAAAAGCCTAGAGTATTCAAGGTTTTAATTTATTCGTCTATAATTTTCATTGATATTTATCTTCAAATGTCAAACGTCACAGTACCCATGCTATGTGAGATATACTATAGAAGACGATAATCGCCTGCACGTAAACGGAGTCTTTAACGCTGAGATGCTGATGAAGATTATGATGATGATGATGATCACAAACGGACGAAGACGTGGAAGGTCGCCTATGAGGTGGACTGACCAAGTAAAAGCGGCGGTAAATGGCTCTTTATCGTTGAATGTACGAATCTTTATGTACGAGGAAGGCGGCCATCAGAGACGAGTGGCGGCGTGTTGTTAAGCTTGCCACTAACACCTGTAGTGATGACCACGACCACTCTGTCAAGAGTGATACCGATAGAGAAGAAGATCACAAACGGAGTTTTTGACATTGCTTCACCGATCGTTGCGACAAAAGTCGGTGGAATCTGGTTTAAACGTCAAACAACCTAAAGATACATTATAATTATACCTAAAGTTACTTACTGCAATAACAGGGTTGATGCTGGTGATCTGGTCGGAGAGCAAGCCGACAGACATATCAGGCTCGTAGTGCCACCACCTCTGGTTGTAGAACGTCACTGTGCTGTTCTCGTTCCACGTCAAGTTCGACTGTTGACAACGAATAAATTTATCATCTCAAATTACAACAACATAACCGCCTTACAACGGGCTGTGTTCCGGGGAATTTTTGGATATGATGCACCCGTGAGCATCGGTGGCTGGAGGTGCGCTGATTCTTCGCCCCGGCAGGGGTATTCCGTAAGAGCAAAAACCGAGCAAAATCTGGCTGTCAGATTGAAGATCGGTATTCCGTAAGAGCAAAAACCGAGCCTTTTTGACGTTTAGTCAATAGATTGTGTCACCGAGCAATTACAACTGTCAGTTTGCGATCACAACTGTCAGTTTGCCATCACTGTTTCTTAGAGAATCAGCCGGCCGGTGAAATGGGGGTGGACCGCTAGTAATAAATGTCGGGGCGGGTTGCTACTTATCAAATCATAAACTAACTTTATAAGGCTGCAAACCTAATCGATAAAGGCGAAGGAGCCTATAAAGATAAATTTTGGCAATGGAGATAGCACTTTTTTTAAATACTTCTCGTGTGGCAAACAACCATACGGCCAGCTTGATATTACGTAGTTACGTAACCTATGGACGCTTAGAATACTAGAGGTATCACTTGCGTGTTGCCGACCTCTAAAATCGAGTATACCAGGAAAACGTTCCTTTTAAAACACATTCCTAAATGAGCGTTGAAGACCTATACACACAACTACACCACTGTTTGTAATTATTTGGCTGTGTTCTTCTATCAGGCCCTTCCCCAGTCGGGCTGATAACACTTGACGACCGTCCAAGTTTTATCAATGCACCTCCCGCCTCCGACAGGGAGTTCACCGTCCCATTTTTGCACCTTAATCGTACAGTACGGTTCTAGAGGAATTTCCTTCTTCGTACGATTAGGTCCACAACCTAATGAGCTTCATACCGATATCTTCCCGACTGACTATAGCATAGAATTCTTTAAGGGTAAGGTTTAAAAAAAATTACAGGGTTGGCAACACACGACTGGTACGTATGGCGTTACAAGCGTCTATAGGCTGCTTCCCATCAGGCTGTATGGTTGTTTGCATCCACAGTAATATAAAAAAGACGTGTGGCACTCGGGGACTGCCGCGGTAAAGCTATTGCATATTTTTCAGTATATTTTTTTATCGAAACAAATAAAAACTTTACAGAATTATCTAAACCATTTTATTTTATTCTCAATGATTCATAAAAATATATAATAATAAAAAATAATACTTGTAATAATTTCTTAAGACTTATTATACTATAATCTTTTTCACATTAATATTCTCTTAGATCAAAACCTCCTTGTCCTTACACAAATTTGACATATTATTATTATTGGCCGTTTAGAGAATTCGTCATTAAAAAAAGTATCACCGCTGTGCCGGTGGGAGTGTTAGGTTTATTATTTTCGTTACGGAATTTCTGGATTCGGTCTCCACGCCCAAGGCCCGCGATAGAAGCTATGCAATAGCTTAAAAATTTATACAAAGAACCTCAATCATAACTACTAACCAATGATACTACACAGATAAGCACATACTATCTATAAAACAAAATACGTCTGTGTTTGTTTTAGCGATAAGTTAGGAAAGAGAACCATAATAATTATTGACACAGATTCTTTAACATTAAATGCGTAATTATATTGTCATTAATTTCGTATCATAGGAAACTGTATGAGTGATAAGTGCAATTACTCAATAATTTGTAACAATAATAAACATTTATATCAGTTACTGTTTAATACTAGGTTTCGCCCGTGGATTCGCCCGCGTTTACAATCTATCTATGTGGCAACATTACATTCAAACACCTATTTCACCCTCTTAGGGGTGAAATTTAGAAAACCCCTTTCTTAATGGTTACCTACACTTCACAAAGTCAAAGTCAAACTAATTTTATAAGGCTGAAACCTAATAGATGAAGGCTGGAACCAATAAAGATAATGGTATGTCTTTACTGCCATGGAAGATGGGTAGGCCTTTGGTGTGGGACGCAACATGTGTCGACACCCTTGCGCCATCTCATCTTCCAAGTACAGCAGGTTGTGCTGGTGCTGCTGCTGCATCCGCGGAGACTCTCAAGCGGCGCAAATACAATAAGCTCATCGGAGATTATGTGTTTGAGCCGTTTGGAGTCGAAACGCTTGGGCCGTGGGGTGCAAGTGCTCGCGGTCTTTTTAAAGATTAGTCGAAGCGTTTAATCGAGGCTTCACGTGACCAGAGGGCTGGCTTATTTTTGGCTCAAAGAATAAGCATTGCCATTCAACGTGGCAATGCTGCCAGTCTTTTGGGCACGTTTCCAGCAGACGTCGATGCGGAGGAATTTTATGATGCCTATTAAGCAGTCCCTCCCGTTTTTCGTGTATTTTCTATGTATATAATTATATTATATATTTTCCTTTTTTTTAGAAGTGTTAATATACACCGTAGAAGGGGAACGCTCTCGGAAACGAAGACAGGTGATAGGGTTAGTGATATCAAACAACTTAACCATAAAAAAAACGCGAAAAAGAAATTTTTTTTCACGTTTTTTATTCACTAATGCATCTGGACAGTTTAATCAAACGATAATTCAGCAGTGGAACCAATAAAATCAGTGTTTTACCAGGCCTCCGTCACTCGCTCAAGGTTACGCGATATGTGCCTACCGCTATGTAGCTCGTAACCGAGCCGATCGCCAGTGGGCTGCCGCACGCGACACAGAGCGCGGACAGCACGTTTCCCGCTCAAAACGCATACGATATTTACGTACACTACGTATATTAAGTTTAATATTATTAAGTTTTGACTAACGACACGATGGTTAATTATTGTGAAGTCGTTGGATGTCATAGTCAAAAGAAAAATAAAAAATTGTCTTTTTTTCATTGCCGAAAGATGAAGAAAGGTACTTTACGTTATTTGAAAGTAGGTACGCATTTCAGCTGGCTTCAGTTAGTAGTACCTAGTAATTTTAAAATGCTTCTTGTGGGTAGGTACTCTTTCTTAAAATTGTCGAGAAAGTTAGAAAGACAACCCTACCGCATTCGTGCGATGACGAGCTTGCACGTGAGTCGCACGGCGGGCGACACAATCTCGACTCTTTGTACGCGTTCTTATGGTACATTTCTTTTCGCTGCGAACAGCAGGTATTATTATTAAGATTTTGTAGGCTATTATAGCGTAGGTATTTTCGCTTTTGTATGGGAGTGATGTATCTGTTACGTAGTAACTATTTATTAATCTGTGGTTTTACCAATGAAAGTAATGAAAAGCAAATAAAAATTCCGGGGTCAACGTTCGCGCTCAGATGTCGCCGGCGCCGGCGGCGGCGGCGACGGCTCAGTGGTGCAGCGGCGGGCAGCGCCTATCGCGATATCTCCCGCCTACCTCAGTCTATCATACTTACTAAATTACTTATTTAGTTTAAGTAAATACAGTGACTTAAAATCCTACCCCTTTCCCTACCTAATATTTTTTTTTAAATTATTATTACCTATTACTTTACTATTAATTTTAACAAAAATACACGAATCGGGTTCACACGAAACTAATCTTGTAACAATAACTAAGATCAACTCGTAGGCGTACGTGAAAAAACCAACATAATAAAATACTTAAGTAGGTAGGTAGGTACCTACCTAGTTTACGTAATGTTCGTCTTAAAATGTGTAAGTAGGTAGGTAAAATAAACTGTGAACTGACAAACATTGAAATCACGAAAGCCAAACACAAGTCTTATTGTGTATCGAATGAACAAACTTAAATGGATCACACAATTTTTGCTTATCGATTTTGGGAATCGAACTCACAACCTACTTAATTAAAACCCATATTCTTACCTAATTAAAGTAGGTAGGTAGTACCTACGTTCATATCAAGCGTTACATTGTATAAAGATGTAATAAAGATTATTATTATTATTATTGTTTTTGTGAGTATCGCACTATCGCCTACACTCACCTAGGCAGGTAGGTATGTAATTCCACATAGGGACATCGCCGTGTCGCCGTCGTCGCACTTATCACGGTCAGTATACGAGTTACTGTAGGTACATGTCTAGCGCTCCCAACATCACCATAAAGCTATTTGATTGCATAGTAATGGTTCAGTGGCTTAAGTGGTTACATCGCCGTTTACAGCTGTGTGGCGCGTTGCGGGTTCGATTCCAACGCGGGAAAAAAAAGTCTGGGTTTAATTAGTTAAAGATGTAAGACTATCGTTAATTACTAATTAAACGTACCCACCAACGTTTCATTGTGATTCATATCCTTGAGTAGACGTGTGACGATAAAAAAAGACCAACAATGTCGCTTCTTTCATTCATAAAATATTTTTTGAGATTATTATTATTAATTAATAAAACAAGATTTACATAGGTATCTACCTACATTTATTCCTACTTACCTAATAGGTAATAGTTTCATCCATCCAGGCTTAGCCTAGTACCTACCTACAGATTTTCTTAATCATTTTATGACCGTAAAAGAAAAGGAATGAATACCTACTACCTACTGTCACCACATCGGTAGTTCGGTACACCTACCTTTCTACCTATTTACTCTCAGACCGGTAAAGACAACACCTAATTACAATGTAGGTACATGTGAAAAATACACGTAAATTGTTATAATTATTGACTTTATCTAGCCTTAGTAGGTGAGTAGGTATCTACTTTTTAACAACTTGCGTCAGAAACCTAACTATTAATTTAATAAAGGACATTGCGTCGTCCGACTACACCATCTAATTTTATAAGCGCACACGCTCGCCGCTATCTCGCTTGTTTTAAGTAAGTTGTTCTCGCTCACTCTTGACCTTGACGGCTCACGCGCGAAGCGCTTTGTACTTTTGCACACAGATCCTAGTCACAGTATCCTAGTTCACGAGTCCTGTCCCGATTACAGAAACTAGATGCGGCAAACGAAATGACACTGAATGTAAATAAACATTTTTTGATTTTGTATTGAAAAAAAGTAATGATCATTGAATTAAGAGTATGTAAAGCAGAAAACTGTTAAAATAAGAAATGTTGTAGGGTCTCGGTACTCGATTCAACTATCCACTCATAGTTTAGTGTGTACTATTTAATCAATTGTGTCAACATAGTTATTTGTTTTTTTTTCTTGTTGCAAGTCAAAACTAATGCTGAAACAAAATATTTATTTAGTTTACAATGTACCTACCTACTTATTTAATTTTAAACATAACACAGTGTTTACTATTCTGTTGTATGTAATAATACAATTATTTTGACACAATAAATTCTTTAAATAAGCTCTCATTAATCAATTGATCAGTCAAGTTACAAAACTTAACGATTTCTAGTGTGACTCATCTATTAATTTATGATCTATGGAAACGATCGTAGGGCGGCGAGTGGATAAAGTGATTGACAATTTTGATTTCAGTTTCGTGTTGACTTTCATGCGCGTGCGAGTGAAAGTTCGATAATTCGATACATTCTAATCTGTTTTTGTTATAGTTTTGTTGTTACGTTTGTTTTATTAAGTTTGTGTTTGTTTTGTGGTAAACAATGCCTAACGGCTACATTTATAGTGCTCGTGAATACGGCAATATGCTGATATGTTTGGGAGAAGCTCACGGGAATGCTGCCCGTGCTTTGAGGATCTACCGAGAACGGTATCCAGCCGTTCGGCATCCAGCTGATCCTCGCGTGATAACAGCGGCATTCCAAAGGGTTCTAGAAAATCGCCAGATCGCTCCTGTAGCGGCAGGTGGTGGTCGCGAAATTGATGTTCGTATCGAAGATCGGATTTTACAAGTAGTGCGACAAAATCCGCGTCTTGGCATACGAAGTGCGGCGAAGTTACTACGACGCGGAGACGGAGCAAGACGTGTCTCACACTGGACGGTACACAAAGTGTTGCGGCGGCACAGAATGCGCCCGTATAAAATGCATAAAGTGCAAGCTTTGGCACCGGGTGACCATGATCGTCGTCTTGCTTACTGTCGTTGGCTGCTGGACCAGGAACAAAACGTTCCCGGCTTTATTGAGCACGTAATCTGGACGGACGAGTCTACTTTCACCAGAAACGGTATGTGGAACCGTAGAAACACCCATGTGTGGTCAGAGGCAAACCCATACGCCTTTCAGGAAACTGGACACCAAACCCGATGGTCCGTTAACGTATGGGCTGGGGTCAATAACGGCCGAATACTCGGGCCAGTTTTTCTGCCCCAGCGGCTCAATGGGCCGCGGTATTTAGAGTTCATTAATGAACATTTAGTGGACATGCTGGATGACTTCCCGCTGGCTGAGTATTTTAGCACTTCTTTTATCTTAGCACTTGGTATCAGCACGACGGTGCACCACCGCATGTTGTAAGGGCAGTGCGGGAGCGTCTTAACGATCTTTTTAATTACCGCTGGATCGGCAGACTAGGACCTCACGCCTGGCCGCCTCGCTCACCCGATCTATCACCCTTAGACTTCTTTTTGTGGGGTTATGTAAAAGAGAGAGTTTTTGATCGGGAGTGTCCTAGTGCTGAAGAAATGCGTCGAAGGATACGTGAAGTATTTGATAAATTACGTGCCGACTGTATTGAGGACCCTACTCTAATGCCGCGGCTTCACGCAGAAACCCAACGACGAGCCAGGATTTGTGTGGAATTAAATGGGGGGCAATTTGAACCACACCTCATAAGACGGCGGAGGATTTAGTTGGGTAAGTTATTTTTCTTTACAAAAAATACATAAATAAAAAATAGAGCGCGAGAGCGTGCGGCGCGGCAGCGTGGTGCGGTAAACGTCGCGTCGGTCGTTGACCTCGAGTTATACATTGCGGACTAACAAAATATCAACTCTATAAAAAAAGGAATAATCACCAAAAGACGTTTAGTATTAATTTGTGTTTAGATAGTATATTATTATTGTTCAGGCTCCGAGAGCGTTCCCCTTCCTCCCAGTATAAGGTATATTGTATATATAGAAAAACTCATTTATTCATTTAGATCAAATACATGATACTTATGAACGGCATAAAAACAAATGCCAGCATACTTTTTTCCTACGGCCAATTCGCTGACTATGGTAGGGCCTCGAGAAGAATTGGCAAGAAACTCGGGTCACTCATTTTAATCGCCAGAATATAACATTTACAATTTGGTATAAGTTACAATATTAGTGGTAACGAAAAGGAACGGAAACCACTATACCAAAGAACACACCATACAAATTTCACATCTCTAGGGCCAGCCGTTTAGGCAGTGGGTGGTATATATTAGTCAGTCAGTCAGTCAGTCAATCAATCAATCAGTCAGGACTTGGAATTTTACATTTTGAAATATGCCCTTTAAATTTATTTATTCAAATCCATTTACAATATCTTTACAGTTACTCATTCCAAAATAATATTGTAAGCTAAAACTGATTAACATCATATACTACCTACTTGCTTTTACACAACATCGTTACATTTAATTTTACACTTTTGAGCAGCTTCAGTGAATTTCGGCGTGCTACATTCATCCTCACATTTTAGAACCTCTATCGTGCCGCACTGTGCGGTTTCAGAGGAATTTCCTCCCACATACGATTAGGTTGTGGAATGAGCTCTGCCGAGGTTTTCCCGAGAGACTATAGCATGGGGTTCTTCAAGAAAAGAGTTATAAGGTTTCCGGCAACGCGTGAGTGACACCCCTGGTGTTGCAAGCGTCAATAGGCTACGGTAACTGCTTACCATCAGGCGGGCCGTATGCTTGTTTGCATCCTTGGTAGTATAAAAAAAAATATTAATAAAAATTGCTGTTCTAGGAATCATAAGTAGACAGGAAATTATAGAATCGAAAAAGATAATTACTAATAATAGCAGCTCTTATACTGGGTACAGTGTTATTTTCCTTAAAATTATATTTATATTTACTGTATCTATAGGTAGGTCTCTCCTTACTTCTGCTAATGAAGCTTACGAAAGCAACTGCACCTTTTTGTCTAATCAGAGAAAAATGGGGGAAATCAATATAAATTAAAAACTAAACCCACAAATGTATGTACGCGCATAACTTCCGATCGACTGCACCAAATTAAATAATTCTGTTTTTTGTGTTTGTTATTGTCAAGACAGGGTTTGTATAGAGGAAAATTTAAAGAAAACAAATATGGCGGTATAAAATTAACAACCTTGTCTTTAATGCGGATATTTTCATATCAGTGGATTAGTTGCCATTAGGTAACTTTAATCATTATTATCTGTCTATTACATATAGATTTCTAAGGTTTTTGTCTTAATAGATTGGACACCTATCTATATAAAGCGGCTTTCAGATTACGCTATATTATAAAAGTACTAGCTGTTGCCCGCGGCTCCGCCCGCGTGGATGTCGGTTATCGCTGTAAAAAGCAGTGTAGCCTATGACGTGTTATTCCAGACCATAATCTATCTCTGTGCCAAATTTCATCCAGATCCATTGACTAGTTTTTACGTGAAAGAGAAACAAACATCCATCCATCCATCTATCTATCCATCCATTCTTACAAACTTTCGCGTTTATAATATTAGTAAGGATATAGCTCATAGCACAACAATATCGCGCACCATAGATTGTTATACGTTCACACTGTACTGTACTATATATTATTGACTTACTATACGCTATAAGTATTAATATAATATTAAAACACTTAGGTCTTTCTTCGCTATACTATATAGCACAATAGTATAGCGTAGTCTGAAATTAGCTTCATCGTTAAAATGTGCCTAACAACGGTTTGATAAAACCCGAATTAGAACACGGTACGTTTGCATTATGAAAAATTGTTAGACGCATAAAACAAGACTCTTATGAGTAGTAGAGCGCCATGTTTGTTCAGAATTCGCGGCAAAATTAGCGCTGGAAGCGAACTGTGCTAAACGAAATCGTTTTCAGGTTCACCTATCGTTTCATTTCATAAAATATAATCGAGATCGGGATAAAAAGCTAGTAATTTTAAATAATTCTTCTTCTTATCGTTTGGTTAGTGGCCAACCTGGTGTCAGAGTTATTTAGATCGCCCATATTTAGGCCTCTGTCGTGATCTGACGACTGTTAACAGTCGGGACCGACTTTCAACGTGCCCTCCGAAGCACGGAGACGCTTAGATGAAATACTACCGTCAACTGGGGTGACTTTGATTAAGTTTTAAGTAACAAATAGTTATAAAATAGGCAGATGTAGGTAAAATGTTCGGAAAAAAATACTAATTGATGGGAAGATACCAAAGAGTAGATATGACAAAAAGGAAAAAAATCTGTTGATTAGATTTTATATAAAAAAATAAAAACTTTGCTATCAACTTTATACTTGATGTGGGGTGATTTTGATGCCCCGAGTTTTTAATGCCGAATATGAAAGACAACGCTCAAAGGAACAAAAACACGCAAAAAAAATTTTTATTCACCATAGCAATTCGAAGCTACAGTTATTTATTTAATTTTGGGGCGACTTTGATGTAAGAGGTGAATTTGATTAAAGATTTTATGTGTTATACTTTGATACTTAAAATTCAATGAAATAAAATAATAGTGCTTATTCAGATAGGTATTTTACTATTGGAACATAAAATTAAATACACAAACAAAAAAAAAATTCAAGAGTGCAAGACTATGAGCCCTTGCCCTTTTAATGTTACTTGCAACCTTTTGTCCGTATTCACCTTTGTGTCGCTTCAGCACGCTCATGGCCCAATCTACATCTGGTAGATTAAAAAGAACAATTTTCAATTGTTTTGCCCTGTCTGTCTAGATAGGACTTCAGTAATCATCCTCAAGTCGAACGAAGATAAAGGTAAAACCCCAGTCTGCGCACGTAGTAGCTGCTTTTAAAAAAGAACTTTTCTTCGTCAAGCGAAAAAGAAGTTGTTCTAAAAACCTGCTGGCCGTCTCACCGTCAATGATCATCTGGAGGGCTTTTTCTAGCGTCTCCTGGGTGGGTCTATAATTCTGGGTACCCGGTGTTTTTTTTATATTTGCGTACCATTTTCCAGTATAAATCTAAAATAAATAGGGGTGAAATTGATGATCCATGAAAACAACATAAGAAATAAATATAGCATTCTAAAGGGGTCACTTTGTTTGCTATCAATGTAGCCCCGTGCCAACTATCAAAGTCACCCTGATTAAATTAACCTTAATCCAACCCAAACTAGCAGAGATATGAAAAAATGCAATCTATGCCCTTATTTACTATAAAACCAATAATTAACTACGTAAATATCAATCGCTTAGTTGCAACGGTTTAGTTTGTACAATCAGAGTTAGTCAAAGATGTATTTCTTACCTTAAATGCTAATGAACTACAATATTATTTTGCTCCCACAAAAAACGGCGCACAGGCAAAGAAATGACCTGAGAAGATTGCGGAACGGTCAAAGATGCCAGATCAAAAATAAAAAATATCGTTGCGTTTCGTTTTAGCGAGTTACACGTATAAATTCAAAAAAATATTTTAATCATCAAGTTCACCCCATAATTTGAATGTCGCCCCAGTTAACGGTACTATGCGGTCGCCCATCTATAGAGATACCGCGCCCTTGGCAGCTTAACCCGCTGATCGTTTACCGAACAGCGAGTGCACCTAGCTATGAGCGCCTCATTTTAATAATAAAATTAAAATATATATAGTCAAAGTCAAACTCATTTATTTATTTAGATCAAATACATGATACCCACAAACGTCATAAAAACAAATGCCAGCATACTTTTTTTCCTACGGCCAATTCGCTGACTAGGGTTAGGCCGCGAGAAGAATTGGCAAGAAACTCGGGCCACTCTTTTTAATTGCCAGAGTATAACATTTACAATTTGGTATGAGTTACAATATTAGTGTTAACAAAAAGGGACAAAACCTAATATACCATACAAAATTAAATTTAAGTAAAAATTTTAATAGGGAAACAATGAAGGGAAAAAATGAATTTAGCTTTCCACTGTATGGCAATGAGGGATATAGATAGGTACCTAATAAATCATTTAAAATGTATACTTAGTCTTTACTAAAACTTAGGTATTTTAGAAACAGTAAGACAGGTTTGTATAGGAACCTGACCTTCGGCTGACACCAAACTGTTACAATAACGGAACGAGGTATTCTAAATTTTTAACCGACTTCAAAAAGAGGAGGTTATCAATTCGTGTGTATTTTTTTTTATTTTTTTTTTATGTTTCTTACCGCTCAGTCGATTTTATTCGATTGTAACAAACAAATACTTGAAAATTTTACAACTTGCCGTACAGAAGTCGGTTTTTTTTGTTGAAATTATGATATAGTATAATCGTACGTGACACGTAATTTGTCGTTTCCTTCACCATTAGCAAATGGCGAAGCATTTGATTAGGGTATATCAACTCCACAAAGTAAAATTCACATTGGTACTGCCACCCGAGATCGAACTCGCACCTCATGCGTACAAGTCGGTTACATTCCCACTCGGCCACCATAAATTATAATCTAATAAAAATATAATAGGTATATGTATGTAATAAGAGAGCAATGTAAAATCATTGTATTTCCAAAAATCACTTATTAGTGCTTACTGATAATTTACAAACCCAATATTTATTCAGTAGATTCTTAGAAATAAGTATAAAGTATAAAATAAATAAAAAGGTAACTATTTAAAAACAACCCATAAAATCATTAAACATACATATTTTAGATAATAATATCACGTATTAATCACAACTAATCCACTGATATGCAAAGTTTTGATAAAAAAAACTTAAAAGATTAATAACTGATAATGTAAACCGATTCGTCCTTGCCAACAGAGCACCTGAAGCGAACTAGAAACTTCAGAGACGTTCAAAGGTCAACAAATACACCAGCTACTTGAGTATTTACAGAATAAGAGAGGGAGGGCACCGAACGGTAAGAGAGCAAGCCCAACTGGGGAAGGACCTCCACCTTACAGAAGACCACAGCCAAATAACATAGCGGTGTAGTCGTTTTCCTGTGTGTGAGTACAGGTCTCCAGCGCTCATTTAGAGTTGCGTTTTGAAAGAACCGCTTTCCTATCCCATGGATCTTAAAGCCCTTGTGTAAAAAAATAGGTCGGCTACACTGAAGTGATACCATGATTACCATAAGGCGGGACGTATGCATAAGGCGGGACGTATGCTTGTACCATAAGCAGTAAACAAAATACAAATAAAAAAAATAGTTTACAGAAATCTTACAATAAAATGCTTAAAGGATAAGAGCATTTTATTAGAATGCAAGGTCGAGTATTCATTGAATTCCAGAGCATGAATGCATAATTAAATAACTGAAGATCACTACACGGCATCATTCGTGAATGCTATTGTGATATGAGCATTTCTTTGCATTTGAATTTATAATTAAAATAAACAAACATTTTGCACAAGTAACCGTCTAACGAAAGGAAGTGCAAAATGCTGCCCTGACTCTCTATACTTACTGTTATTTTTATAGGTCTGATAGCAGAGTATTAACCCTACTATTACTATAATGATAACAGACAATAAATAAATGCTATTGAGTAATAATAATAATAATATAATCTTACTTAATGAACTCGCTCAAAAATCTAAAGACAGCTCGATGTTAGATGTTTCTTTGCGTAATGTTTATAAAAGTCCCCCCGGCACGGCGCCGGCGCGGCAGCCCAATGGTTTGCTATTGTCCCTGATCTATCAGCAACTAAGTGGGTAATGAGGAAAACACAGAAATAGGTATCAAAGTCTAGTAGAACAATTGCGCAGAAAGCGTTTTTAGGTCTCTTTGGTGGTATGTGCGGGCCGCGGGGGGCGGAACGCGACAATGAACCAATCACAGGATTGCAGTATTCGCATCATTGGTTAATACTGTCAACCTATGCGCCTTGCAATTGTTTAAATTTTTTTTTTTTTTTTTTTTTTTTTATACTACCAAGGTGGCAAACAAGCATACGGCCCGCCTGATGGTAAGCAGTTACCGTAGCCTATGGACGTTTGCAACACCAGGGGTGTCACTCACGCGTTGCCGACCCTTTAAAAACCTTATAACTCCTTTCTCCTTTTTATTTCCACAGCATACGGTCCTGAGCTGACCAGGTGCATCTGTTAATCAGTAATGAATCTGTTAATGAGTACTTAAGTACTAATTGGTCATGTAGTTCTCACTCATCTCTGCCTTGTCATTTATCGATAAATTTATGCAGCTATCCATCCACGTTAAATCTTATCTATATAAGTAGATTTGCATTTGCAATGTCATAATCTGATAATGAGTCCATTTTGAATTACTAGCCATTCATAATTAATCTTTATGCGAATAAATTTTGAATAGCTAATTAAATATATATATGTATACAATATTATACCTACTCTTATACATTGCTCGGCCGACTGCTTAACATCAAGTGGGCCGTATGCTTGTTTCCCACCCAAGTCCTACTAATATTATAAACGCGAAAGTTTGTTAGTATGGATGGATGGATGGATGTTTGTTACTCTTTCACGTAAAAACTACTGAATGGATCTGGATGAAATTTGGCACTGAGATAGATTATGGTCTGGAATAACACAGGCTACTTTTAGTACACAGCGATAACCGACATCCACGCGGGCGGAGCCGCGAGCTAGTAGTATATAAAAATAAACACTCCCTGTCGCTATCCCTGGTTGCCATCACCTGATGGCAATTACTACTTAGGTGGCAAACAAGCATACGGACTACCTAGCCCGTATGCTTGTTTGCCACCTAAATAGTAGCTGATTCAACGACAGTCTGATCGTGAGATTGACATCGCCGCATTACTAATCGCCGTTTAACCTTGTAGTTGCTTATTTTTTCAGCTAAGTTATGTTATGTAAATATGATTATACCTACGTCATTTGAACGTAGTTATTGTCTTAAAGTATCTTACCACAACACATTACGTGAACGCGAGCATCGTTATGTCATGGTTATGTCATATATAATAACGCCGTATGTAAGGGCTTTCGTATTGGCGCACTTAGACTTCGGTGGTCTGAGTTAATATGTACGTTAATGCTATATGCTAACTGATTAATTGATAACGTTTAACAATTAGCATGCTAAGCGTGCTATGTTTAGCATGCTAATTGTTAAACGTTATCAATTAATCAGTTAGCATATAGCATTAACGTACAATTTTAAATTTGAGTATATTATTTCCATTTCACCAAGTGATAATTCGCATGTTAAAAATTATTGCGAATGCTAATTAATTAAATGCTAGTTATTGGTCAATTATAACAAATTTAAGTCGTGTAAAAATTAACCTTAGAAAAGAAGTAGCGCTCAGTAAAAAAATTACGTCACTCACCTTTATATGCGTCTCCTTGAAGACGTAAGGTCCGATCTCCTCGACTTCCAGTTTTATATTTGGTTTCCTCGCCAAGATGTCTTCCACATTGGTGATGTTGAAGAAGTGGAGCTCTAGATACATCGGTACAGGAGTCTCTCGCCAGATTTCGAAGGACACCGACTCATTCGTCAATACCATCATCTGAAAGAGACATGATAATTTAGTTAGAAGTTCATGCTACTCAGACTCGAAAGCTATAGTATAATTATTGCCATTATGCACAAAATAGATAAAACTTAAATTGTACAATCGGATTTATTCATTATCTTCGACATTTGCTTTTATTAAATACTAGCTGCCACCAGAGGCTTCGCCCTCAAGAACTGAGGTATTTTCCGGGATAAAAAGTAGCCTATGTGTTATTCCAGACTATAATCTATCTCTATGCCAAGTTTAATCCAGATCCGTTTAGTAGTTTTTGCGTGAAAGAGTAACAAACATACATCCATACATTCTTACAAACTTTCGCGTTTATAATATTAGTAGGATTTTTGCTATGCAAATTGATTACGAAAGAGACTGGACCCCACAACGCAGGGAATCCTAGTGTGAGGTGCAATGTATTATATATCATGTATACTCCTTTTCTGTTCAATAAATATATTATTATTATATAATTAGCTCAATCAAATATATTTGAATGTTTAAAGCAATGTGGAAAAATTGGAACCTGGAGCAGGATTCGAACCTGCGCCTCTCGAGTTCCGGCGCAGCGTACTACCAATTATGTCATCCGAGCTGCTAGTCCTGAGTTCGAATTAATGCTTTTAATCTAGTCTATACTGATGTTTATTTAGATTAATTATAAAATAGCAAAAGCAATGGTTCCTATTAAATTCATCTTAAAAACTTCATAGCCTCCCTCTTATATAAAAGCAATCGGCAATTCTCTCTGTTACCTATCCTCCACTTTCATATTCCACACCTCACCTGATAAATCATTAGATATTTTATTAGACCGTATATAATCTATCGACATAACATCTATGTATTAATAATAACATATTTCCTCATCAACATTATCCTTAACATCATATTGCCCATTTAGTAAAACTAGAAAAACAAAAATATGACAACACTAGTATGAATATGACTAATGAAAGTTTGTGAGTATGGATGTATGTTACTCTTTCACGTAAATTTGGCACAGATATAGATTATAGTCTAGAATAGCACATAGGCTACTTTTTATCGCGATAACCGACACCCAAGCGGGCGGAGCCGCAGGCAACAGCTAGTATATAATAAATCATAATGAAAATAGAAAATGTTCGGTAATTATAGTAATGGACAAACTGTACACAATTAGAATCGAAAAATTATAATAATGAGGACCCATCATATTTGTAAATCTCGTTTACACCTACATATTATGATATTTTATCACAATATACTTAAAAGTCAATTGAATGACAATGATTTTTAAATCTTCTATAAATTAGATTTATTAGAAATTAATGCGAATGCTAATTATTGGTCAATTATAACGAAGTTCTTAAATCTTTAGATCAGATTTAAGAATCAAACAAGAATTTATTTTAGATAAAGATAAATCTTCTATTTATTCAACCTGTAATTTATCCTGTTCTTATCTTAAACTCTATCTGTGACTTTTTTTTTCAATTTCAACTTGAGGACTAAAACGTTTAAACTAGTTTTCTTGACAAACATTTATTGAATTGCCGCAAATACCAGTATTTGGATAAGGCACATTTTGGCCGCATTGGTTTAAAAGAGTAGCAGGCATAGTGGCAAAAACCAGCCATCGTTGTTTGCTACGACTACACAACTTAGTAAGTTAAGTTTCTGTCCACACGACACACTTCCACTGAATTGCTGCTGGAACATTGATAGGTGGCGGAGTAGCAAAGACATATCTCGCAGGTGAGAGGTGTAGGACACGAGTTTAACGTCTTCTATCAAGGTTTCTGCGGCAGATAGGACGAGTGACTATCGCCCTTCCTTATCAGCTTCTCAGACTTTATTCTGTGACGAAACGTCCTCTTAGAAGAGGACAATTTTGTCCCATAATATATACGTGTATTGCTTTCGATCATAATTATCACTACAGTCAGCAGAGGCTAATGATTAGCCACCACGTCGACCAGCCAAGCGTATACTATAATCCAACAAGAAAGTAATTGGCTTACTGTTTATTTATACCATGTCTAATCCTATTAACCATAATAAACTTAAAAACAGTCGTGAAGTTGGGTAACAAATTTTAAAACTCTTTTTTTTTGGTAAACAAAAGATTAGATCCTGCCTTCTTCCCTATTTTTAAAACTCCTATTTACTAAACTGTTACCAAGAATTTCCAAGCTCATATCATTAATCGTCAATACGCTAGCCTGAGTTCCTGAGGCGTGTATTTCAATTTCCCAAGAAGCAGAATTTAGTTACAGGTTTCCAACGCTCAATCAGGTATGCGTAAAGACGCATACCTGATTGAACTTTGGAAACCTGTCATCTTCCTGGGATAGGAACACGCTTTATTAAAGAATAAAGCGTGTTCCTATCCCAGGAAGATGCCATCGTAAAACCTTGGTATTAATTTTTTTTGGATTCGCAATACGCGCGTTATACCTCTGGACCTGGTATTGCAAGGGTCCATAGGCTACGGCAACTGCTTACCACCAAGCGGGCCGTATCCACCTAATTAGGTACCTAGTATGTATAAAAAAAGCAAACTCGAACCTTCTCGTGTTGCTGCACTGCACACACTAATGCTAATAGACAAATGACGTAGTCATGTTAATAAAATGAATCATTTAGGCGAGTAACGAACTAACGAAGCGAGTAGACACGAAGACCTTTCCCCGATCCATCATTTACATTCCACGCAACATGCGATGTTAGTAATCTACTGATAACTTTATTATTTTACAGTAATATTGTCCTACACGGTTTTCGGTCAAGGTACATTGAAAACGAAGGCGTTACATATGTTTGTAATAAGGAGTACATTTGATCTGTACCAAAATATTGACAGTATATTTTGTAGATAAGTGGTAAACAAGGTGGCCGGGCTGAAACCGTCAGGCTGGCCCAGCCACCAAGAAGTGCTTGTAACTTCTTTAAAAAAGTGTTACATTGAAAACGAAGGTGTTACATACGTTGGTATAAGCGGGTACATTCGATTGATACCAATCTAATTATCAAATTCCATGGGGCCGGGCTAGCCTGACGTACGTATATATAGTGCACAAGTATGAGTCACTCTCTTCCATCACCATTTGTAGGACCATGCAACGACCTTACGCACTTTCTGCGACACGCCTGCCAGTGTAGTAGTAGTCTGTTTGCAGAAGTACTAAAACAAACACTCTGAAACGGCGGGTGTACGCCAATTTCTTGGCTGACTTAATTAATTAATATTGTTATTTTTAGCAGCGGTCTATAGGATAGGGTGAAGCTTCTTCCCCAAACGGAAATATACAATTTGAGTGAGAAACCCTCACATGATTAAGTCACCTCGCTACTAACACCGCGCTGAGTTGTGAATTCGATTTTTCGGGACAATCCCACCCACATGCCCATCGCTGTGACTCATGTGACCCAGGATTAACAGCGGAGTAACCAACTGATACACCGAGCTTTGACACTCGTGCGTCCCGTGGACAACTAAACCTACTGTCTTAGACCCCGCAACGAATTTAATCAGAAGTAAATAGGAGGACTTAGAAAGAAAAGTGAATTCGATTCCCAGACTGGACAAAACTACGTCTAAAACGAAGGTAAAGGTTGACCTATAGACAAGGTCGGGTCAGGAGGGCCTATATCCAGCAGTGCCGAGACAATCATGATGAAGCGGCCATTATGATACGGTAACTGCTTACCTACTCCACGATCAGTCAAAAGTCTAATAAATACTTACCCTTTCTAATTGTGTCATGAAGATAGGAGGCCAGAAGACCACCATAACAGCGCCTATGACCACGATAACAGCCCCGAACCCCATGAACAGTCCACTCTTCATATTCACTGACACCATTTTGAATTTTATTTAATTACCTGAAACAAAAGACATATCAATTAATATTTTTTTCTTTTTTTACCCGACTACGGCGAAGCCAAAAGGAGGGTTATGATTTTAGCCTGTATGTATGCTTTTTCCATCACTTTAATTAAAACGCAAGTTTGAAAAGTTTATTTATTGTGTTCTTAGTGTTTGTTTATTATACAACTAATTTTCGATCATTAATCTTTTAGCTCTAAGAATTGCATCAATTAAGTGGCAATGGGCAGGGCATATAGCTCGCAGAACCAATTGCGGTTGGGGCAGAAAGGTTCTAGAGTGACGACCATGAACTAGCAGACGCAGCGTGGGCAGGCCTCCGGTGACCCGACGACCTGGTAAAGGTTGCGGGCAACCGATGGACAAGGTCAGCTCAGGACCGAACGACGTGGAAAACCTTGGGGGAAGCCTATGTCCAGCAGTGGACGTCTTATGGCTGAGATGGAATCTTTTAAGGGCCCCTTTTCCCGAAAGTTTAGGCATTTTACGCACGGAGACGGCTTGCGCCCGCGTCGCACAGGAGCCGTTGCGATATGAACTCCGGTGACCTATGGCGGCGGGCGAGCACGCCACAGTATATAAATAATCAGTAGTTCAAATATTATTGGCGTGCTGGTAATAAGAGGTAGTTTGCAACAAAAACGTATAGCTTGATGTATGTCCACTGCACTATTGACTGTAAACACTAATACACTTATATTGTTATGAATGTATTGACAAAGCAGGCGATGATCTAATATATAAAATTCTCGTGTCACAGTGTTTGTAACAAACAAAACTCCTCGGGAACGGCTTGACCGATTCTTATGAAATTTTGTATGTATATTCAGTAGGTCTCGGGAATAGGAGGTCAACTATTTTTTTTTGGTAGTAGGTAGGTAGGTGGTAGGTAGGTAGGTTTATACCTAAATCTATTTATGGCGTATTAGCATCTATGGGAGTGTGAGGTAGCTATTTTTATTTTACCTAATATGCAAATTTAATAAGCATTTTTTTTGTTTACCACCTTATGATAAGCAAGCATACGGCCCCCTTGATGATAAGCAGTTACCGTAGCCCATGGACGCTTGCAATACCAAAGGTATCACTTGCGTGTTCCCGACCCATTTTTTTAACACCAGGGCTTTATGATGAAGTATCCCTGGGATAGGAAACGTTTCTTCCAAAACGCATCCCTAAACGAGCCCTGGAGTACTTATACTACTCACACACAAGACCACAACTACACCGATGTGTGTAGTAATTTAAGTAAAGATTCGGGCTCTTCTCGCTGATAAATCGCCGGAATTAGTACCTACGTCTAACACTTTCATAACAATTTTGTTTATATTTATAAATTTTATTTATGTAAGTAGGTACTTATATTTATTTTATATATTATATATACCACAGCATATATATTCATTATATATTTTTTTAGATATTGTTGAATCTATATCCTTACTATCTTAAATTTGTTTCTTTGTCTTATCCAATTTTTTTTTGTTTTTGAGTGCACCTACTACCTATGTTCATCTCTGTATCACCCAAGGTCGACTGGTAGAGAATACCTATGGCATTAAGTCCGCTTGTGTGCGATTGTGCAAAAAATTTTAAATAAATAAATAATTTGGCTGTGGTCTATTAATATTATGATCATTTTTGTTTTTTGTACTTACCTAGCCTACAAAAAAGTAGCCCACAAAAAAGTAGTACCTACTACTTTTTTGTAGGCTAGGTACCATGTTATGGCATTAGTTCCCACCCACGGCTTCACCCGCACCACAGATTACTAAATAGTTACTACGTAACAGATACATCACTCCCATACAAAAGCGAAAATACCTACGCCATAATAGCCTACAAAATCTTAATAATAGTACCTGCTGTTCGCAGCGAAAAGAAATGTACCATAAGTACGCGCACAAAGAGTCGAGATTGTGTTGCCCGCCGTGCGACTCACGTGCAAGCTCATCATCGCACGAATGCGGTAGGGTTGTCTTTCTAACTTTCTCGTAAATTTTTAAGGAAGAGTACCTACATACAAGAAGCATTTTAAAATTACTAGGTACTACTAACTGAAGCCAGCTAAAATGCGTCCCTACTTTCAAATAACGTAAAGTACCTTTCTTCATCTTTCGGCAATGAAAAAAAGTATTTTTTTTATTTTTCTTTTGACTATGACATCCAACGACTTCACAATAATCAACCATCGTGTCGTTAGTCAAAACTTAATATACGTTGTGTACGTAAATATCGGAATATGTAATGCGTTTTGAGCGGGAAACGTGTTGTGCGCGCTTTGTGTCGCGTGCGGCAGCCCACTGGCGATCGGCTCGGTTACGAGCTACATAGCGATAGGCACATAGCGCGTGACCTTGAGCGAGTGACGGAGGCCTGCCCGCACTTACAACCCCAGGCAGAAACAAGCAAGAAAAAGCTCCATAGGTACTTAGGTACATCAATTCATCCAAACATTCGCATTTATAATAATAATATGTATTAGAATAGATATGGTATGCCAATGTGTTCCTTTACTTCTCTAATAATAACATATTCTACAAATGAACAATAATATTATAACACCAAAAATCTTACCGTAATATAACAATAAAGTTTACGCACCCTGCACTGTGCCGAATATACTTCACGAACAATGTATGTATGTGTGCGAGGATCACGCACACACGCGCACTCCACGGCCGGCCGACCGATAACTACCTAATCTGTAGCTGCGCTATTTTGTGAATACGCTCTTAATACTCTTTCAAATTTCCACGCAAAGAAGTCGAGGACAACAACTTTTTTTTTTGTAAATACTTATTATGTATAGGTACTTATTATGTATAAACATTAATCACTCGGAAACAAATGTCCATGCACATTTGCCCTTACCGGGATTCGAACCCGGGACCCTAAGTCCGTAAGGCAGCCTCACTACCGCTGCGCCATTCTGATCCTCAGTACGTATAAATATGTAAAAGTGAATGTTTTCATTAAAGATATTAAAGATTCAAAATTCTAGTCATACTGACTTCGCTATTCTGTGTAGAGAAAAACATTACAGTATTATATTGTGACGTATTATATTGTGGCGACGATAATGTGGTCGCGAGCAAAAATTGCGTAGGTCCTCCCTCGATCACGTCCGGCAGGACACTGGCGCGGTGCGCGCGTCGCGCGCGAGCAGTTTTTCACGTATTTATTTTATATAAAAAAAATAAGGGCTATTTTATAAATCTATCCAATAATATCCTTGTCAAACCCGATTAGTAAATGAAATGTTAAATTTTCATACAAGTTGCGTTCCCCCAAGTCTCATACAACTTGAAATACTTTCAAAATCGACTTAACTTTAGACTTCTTTTTTATCGAGCAAAAAGTTAAATTTTGCGTTTTTAACCAAAAAAGTCACTAGATCAAACATGTATCTGTACTATATATTTTTTTGCGAATTTTAATATATTGATTTCTCTGAAAACAACTCGATCTAGAAACGTTAATTTCGGAAAAGGGGCCCTTAAAACCGGTCGTTCTCTTTCTTTGTCAATACGTAAGCAAAACCGCAGGCTATAGTTAATCTGATCTGCCTTGCGATGCATCAGATACATGGGACTGCGTCACTAGTGTCTCACCAGTCTCACCAAAGCTTTATTCAAAAGATTAATCTATTTTTAATACAATAATTTCGCGTGTAAATAATTAATTATTAGATAATTATAATCGCAGTTTTATCTACAGTAAGCCAGATACCTATTTACTGTAAGATAATGTTACATGAGGGGAAATGCTGAAGAAAGTGAATGACGTACGTATGCAACACATTTAAACGAAGCACGATGACTTGGTTATAAAGGCTACATTAATCAACATACACGAACAAAGTCGTGGGTATATAATTTGTTTTAGAAGTAAATGCAAATCAAGGTTAGATAAGGTTGTATGCGCCTGCTGTACCTACACGAGAATGTGGGTTCGATTCCTACACAGGACAAAATGTTGTGTGACCCACAAAGAGTTGTTCTGAGTCTGGGTGTAATTTGTGTCCGTTAATTGTATGTTTGTAAAGTCCCCCGCGACACAGAGCTTGTTCTCTAGTGCGGGAGTTGTCTATTAAAAAAAAGACTTGCCATGATTATTCTTGACCTTAGATATCTGCAAATAAGGCTGAATATAACATAAAAAAGTGTCATGTTTACAGGTCGGGTAGATTTTTTCAATGTTGGGGCTAATTTAACTTTTTATAGTACACTAGCTTCCGACCACGGCTGCGCCCGCGTGTACAGTTAAAACCTCGCGTGTAAGTGTAAATGTTTGTACGGATGGATGGATGTTTATAAAAACTAAATAACGCTGGAACAGGTGAGCGTAAATCTAAATAATTTTTTTGTTTCTATTTTGTTTGTTTTTAAGAAAGGCAACTCCGGCAATTTACAAACAATTCGGGGGACTTTACAAACATTCAATTAACGAACACAAAGTACATCCAGACTCGGGACAACCATTTATGGATCTCAAAAAATTTTGTACCGTGTGGGGATCGAACCCACAACACGCCGCGCAGTAGTAAATAGGAGGTAGCCACTGAACCAAACGTGCAGTCAATAATACAGAGTATAAAAACAAAAAATCTCAATTATTTTCGTTACTGACCGTACTTTTAAAATAATAATATTAGACAGGCAAGAGACATGTACTCGTAATTAACCTTATACAACCTTGCCGACAATGCAAAATTACATACCCACATAATCTCAACGGAGAAAAGCCAGCGCAGGTACCAATAAAAGGCACAAGTGTGTGCGCAAACACAAATACACTACAGTCACTGTATCGACTTATCTGTACCAGGAAAACTGCTTATTTTAATATGAATCAAGTAGGTCGTATAGTTCTTAGCTCACGCATCGAAATAGCACATAGGCTAAATTTTGTTTTTAAAAGTAACTCGTTATAATATTATTTAAGTTGTGCTACATGTAATAAATATATAATAGCAACCCATATATGTCCTACTGCTGGGCACGGGTCTCCTCTCCTCTCTGAATAAAAAGAGAGGCCTTAATTCACACACGCTGGCCTAATGCGGGTTGGTGAATCAGACATGTCTTTAGAATTTCTTCTAAGACATGTGGGTTTCCTCACGATGTTTTCCATCACCGTTAGCAGGTGGCGTATCATTTGTTTAGCACATATAAACTCCACAAAGTGTTTTTTTTTTTGTTTAAAAAGACAAGCCCTGTGTCGCGCGGGACTTTACAAACATACAATTAACAGACACAAATTACATCCAGACTCAGAACAACTCTTTGTGGGTCACACAAAGTTTTGTCCTGTGTGGGAATCGAACCCATCACTGGACCACCGAGGCAGTCGAATTTACATTGGTACTGCCACCCGGGATCGAACTCGCACCTCTTGCGTGCAAGTCGGTTACTTTCCCACTCGGCCACCACCGCTTTAAATATAATATCTACAAATAATAATGAATTATAATAATTCCTACATATACACAGACTTCAGAATGTTTAAAGTTCAAAAATATCTCCATAGCATTCAAATACGTCTTATATGACTCAAACATAAATTATGAATATACCAGAAAGATGATGTCAGCAAAATTTTGCTACGGCTAGTTCGCTGACATGCATTCTGCAGTGCTCGTTTAGGGATGCCTTCGATCAAATATAACATGACTGTATATTTGATCGAAGAGGGATGCGCTTTTCATGAAGCGTTCTAATATAACTATAAATAATCCAACACATTTTTTTTTAAGTCGGTTGTCCTTTTATAGGCTACGGTAACTGTTTACCATCCTTACTAATATTATAAATGTGAAAGTTTGTGAGAATGGATGGATGTTTGTTACTCTTTCACGTAAAAACTACTGAATGGATCTGGATGAAATTTGGCACAGAGGTAGTGGTCTGGAATAACACATAGGCTACTTTTTGCAGCGATAACCGACATCCACCCGGGTGGAGCCGCGGGCAATAACTAGTAAGGCTATAATAAATAAAAAAGGTACCTATTCTCTTCAACCTACTATGATAGTATAAATTTTATTATCTTTTTTCTTATACTACCAAGGTGGCAAACAAGCATACGGCCCGCCTGATGGTAAGCAGTTACCGTTATCTGTGCACAAACGAATATGCGCAGTGTAAAGTACTAAATTCGGGGGCAAGGTCATCGCCCTCAGTGCCCTAGTGCCATTGAACTTTGCGTGTTTTGGTTTTATTTATCTGTATAGATATAAAAATATATTTAAATAGGAAACACTTCCTACTTAAATATATTTTATATATGTTTCCTATGGACTTCAATAATTTTGATGAAATTTTTCATCAATCTCCAGAATACTTCAGATTAAGCCACGGAATAACTAATCACTACGTTTTGATAAGGCCAGCGGATAATCGTATCAAGTTTGAGTAGCGATCGGATCGAAAGTTATTTTTTATTTGATTCCTACACGTGCGAAGACGGGGCAGATCGCTAGTTGTAAATAAACACATAGCATCATCACCTTTTAGCTTAGTAGGATAAGCAGAGGCATATAACACGTATGTTTCACCAGCAACGTTAATGGGTCAAGAGCGTCGCCTATGGGCGGGCAGGGGCATTTGTCCTGCTTTAGAGAGAGATTCAAAACGCCCTTAGCGCATTTACTTGCCTGAATTTTTCGTCTTCATTTTCGGCTACTTTATTAAAGACAACTCCCGCACTAGAGAACAAGCTCTGTGTCGCGGGGGATTTTACAAACATACAAAAATTACACCCAGACTCTGAACAATCCTTTGTGGGTCATACAAAGTTTTGTCCTGTGTGGGAATCGAACCCATAACCTCGTGCATAGCAGGCTCATACTGCGACCACTGGACCACTGAGGCAGTCGAGAGTCGAGAGATTTATATCAGTTTGCCCTCTCCCTGGGCTATCGGCTGCTTGGCGACGCCTTTGGTTACGGCATAGTGTAAAAAAGACTAAAATCTTCCCTGTGGTGTTCACGACTTATGTTTGGGATTTTATAAAAAGCTATATTAGTTATGATCAGTAAGCAGTTGCACCGCTCGGCGCTCCCACCGTGACCTTTCCCGCCACCGATATATCTGACCATAGAGTATAATTATAATCGGTAACTAAAGCCAAGGAGATTATAATGTAAGTACAAACTCCTTGCGTTTTGAGGGGCGTTTCCCGCACCTGGCCGCTCGAATTGACCTATATGCGTGAGTTCCTTTCAAGCTATTACAGCCAACCCAAATTCTCCCAGAAAGCCAGCAGCCAGCCGAAGTAGCTGCAGGCTCATTCCATTACAACGTGGGCGGGTGGAAGGAAGGAGATGGGTGGTATTTTGGGGAAGAACATAGATTAGGGTACTTTTTACCCGACTACGGTGAAGCAAAAAGGAGAGTTATGATCTAGACCTGTATGTATGTTTGTATGTATGCATGTATGTATGTGTGTATGTATGTATGTGCTTCTGTTCCCGCATAACTTATAAACTACTTGTTATCTCTAAAACCGACACCTACGCGAGCGGAGACGCGAGCAACAGCTAGTTGTAAGCAAATAAACATAGAGGGTGGTCATAGTAAAAAACTCTTTGTATATGTATCTACCAAATCATGACATTTATATTTTTCTGCATGTCATTAGCATAGTATCACAGAAAAAAAAGTATTAAGTTGTTGTTTGTGTGAGTCAGCCTTGCACCTACTATTATTATAATTGAGGTGGTATTATGATTCTGACATAATAGTAATTATGTGAGAAATATTTACACATTTCTGAGTTATAGAATCTAAATACTTATGCATTCATAAAGGAAAAAGATTTGACTGTTTGTTTTTGTAATGGATACACTCAAAAAATATTTAACCCATTTTTAAAAATTGTTTAACCAAAAGAATGTGAGTAATATAGGCTATACAAGAAGGGATATCTCTTTCTATTTGCAAAGTCCATTCATATCTGCTTCGCTCATAGCATTTTATAATGGTTGAATAGAAGAGAATGCTTTTGGCAAGTCCGTCAATACTTTTGCATTATTAACACTTTGAAGGACAGTAAACGCCTATAGATGCCATGACAATAAAACATCTATTGTGTCTATGTTACTGTCAAAGTGTTAAGTATATTAAAAAACAAACTTTTCAAAGTGTTAACACTTTAAGCAAATATACTTGCGCATCAGCCTGACTTGTCACCTTGCATCCCGCTTTGTCTTTTCTCTAGTTGTTGATAAAGTTATTTCAGTTGATGCATTCTATGAAACATTTCTTATCTACTGAATATGTTTCTACCGGAAGAAATCTATTTAGCAGGGATCCCAATTTTTTAATAATATTTAGTTTTTTTTAAAAGACAACTCCCGCACTAGAGAACAAACTCTGTGTCGTGGGAGACTTTACAAACATACAATTAACGGACACAAATTACACCCAGACTCAGAACAACTCTTTGTGGGTCACACAAGGCTTTGTTCCTGTGTGGGAATCGAACCCACAACCTCGTGCACAGCAGGTGCATACTCCACCCACTGGACCACCAAGGCAGTCAATATAGTACATCCTATAATACTTTGCGTAAATATAGAATTCTGCATGTGTTTTTTTTTAATTTATTCAGTACTTTTTAGTCTAATCATTAAAAAGAAATTACTAATATTTTTTATTTATATAGTGTAGCTATAGATATACATAATCTTTATCAATAAATGGACTATAAAATGCAAAAAGAATTTATTGTACTGACTCGTAGTTCTACAGATTAGCGTGTTCAAACAAACAATCAAACTGTATAATATAGATAGTAAACCAGCAAAAGATGTCACATTATAAATAATGGACACAAATTGAGGACACAAACAGAATCGCACAGAGTTAGCGTACGTAATATTATTTAAAAGATAACTTTATAAAGGTTTTTTTTAGAATGACGTTGCCTGATAACAAAATGTTATCGATCTTTTTTGGTAATGATGTCACGCATAAAAGAGTTCCTTGTCTTTTAATGTATGCAAAATAAATTAGGTCACAATCACATTAGATACGAATAATGTATTTATTCTATTCTACATGATTAAACTTTGTAATAAAATACACAAGTAGCAAATATTTAAGTACCTATCTACATACTTTTTTTTTAAATATTTTGATGGCTTTGTAATTCTACTACAATAAGTTTCTATTAAAAATATTTGAGGTAGTTGTTAGCTCATAGATAATAAAATTAATGATAAATAAATATTGCTCGTTAAATTAATGATTTTACTTACAACTTAAAACTCATAATATTAGTAAAAACTACAAATTTATTTATTTGAAACTGAAATACTCATTCTAGACTTTCTTTATTTGGCCGATAAGAATAAAAACAGTGTAAACATTTGCTCAAAATCAACAATGATGATAAAGTACAATTATACTACACTAATAAAAAAAATACCAAGAAAAGTACCAACTTACTAATAAATTAATAAAATAATTTGTCATCAATCACTTACGTTTACACAGAAGTATGTGAAAACTAACAACACTTTATAAATATAACGTTCACAATTTAATTTGCGATTACTTTATTATAATATTCACTAATATTCAATAAAATCACATTCACTACTATTCATCATTCTCGTAAAGTCATTGTAACAAAATTTAAAATGATAAAGATGTAATAAATAAATAGATACAAAGTTTACGACTACGTGCTGCTGTTGAGCACTTTTGCGGAATAATATAAAATAATAAATGAGTTGACCAGTTTGATAACTGTCAAAGTCAAGTGACTTTTGGCGCCATCGTGACATTACGATGACATTAAACACAGTGTGACAAGTACAATTTTTTAAATTTTTACTTATAACAAGTTACAAATATCTAATTTTAGAATATCCTACTAATATAATAAACTCGAAAGTTTGAAAGTATGGATAGATGTTTGTTACTCTTTCACGTAAAAACTACGGAACGGAGCTGGATGAAATTTGGCAGAGATAGATTATGGTCTGGAATAACAAATAGCCTTTACAGCGATAACCGACGTCCACGCGGGCGAAGCCGCGGGCAACTTCAGCTAGTTTAGTATAAAAGTCCTATCAAAAGTGGATAAAGCTGAATCCTCAATAATTTTTAGGGTTCCGTACCAAATTAGTGCTAATTTATTAGAATGAAGCTATATGCAGTTTTAATGATGGAAAAATATTTGTTTAGAGATCACACCCAACTATTACCAAGTCTTCACTTCCTATGTCAATTGAATATATAAATAAGGTAAACAAAACTTATCTGTTTAAAGTTATCACACATAATGTCACTAAATGGAACAAATAACACATTTACATGAATTTCGGAAGTTTCAACTTGATTAACTAGCACTGTTTATACCAAAATTAGATTTTAATCAATTAAATAAACTAATTTGAAAAATCTAAGTCGTAAAATTTCGTCGTTATTGTCTATGGTCCCTTTGTGTAAAATAGTGATGTGCGAATAAATATAATCGACGCGCTCAATTTATGTTTTTAGTGATCGATTATGTCTGTAGTAAATCGAATTTCGCATTTCCGATCAATTAAAAGATATAAAAAAAACAAAGTAGATTTTTTAATTAAAAATCAACTAATGTATATTACCAAAATTTAAGTCCGCCTTAATACATTAATGTTTTTGTGTATAATAAAGTTTTAAATAAATAAGAAATAAAGTAATTTAAATTTTATTTTTATTATAATTATTTATATATATTTATTTTATTTATTTATTTACAACATGAGGTCATCTTATCCATACGTCAGAATTTTTCCGTACCTATCTGTATATTATTATAACTGACTTTAATAATTTAAAAAAATATATACAATACATATTTATACTTGATGAACAGTTTTATTTATTTATCCTACCTTTTCTGTCTTCGCAGCGGTCAATGTGCAGAATTTAGTTATAAGTACACAAGTTTGTTTGTTAGTACCTATTGACTATAAACAACGAACGAAATAAAAAAAACTGTTATTTCAAATAATTGAATTTATCGAATCGAATAATATTATAATTATATCATAATTATTTGTCAGTGCACGTGGACATCACTAAAATGTCAATGGTCGGGTTGTGTTTACCTTATTTTTATATTCAATTGACACAGAGTATACACCTGCACTGTAATAGGTAGGGCACAATACTTGAAGCAAACACAACTACGGAAGTACCTCCATCTTGCATAAGAGCACAGCCTAACATACAATCGTGTAGCTGTTTCTGTGTGCGAGTACAGATGAGAGCTTATTTAGGTACCTATGTAGTTTTTCTATCCCGGGGAAATTCAACTATATAACCCTAGTGTTAAAATATTTGGGTCTGCAACTCGCAATAATACCTTTTTTTTATATACTACTTCTTGGATGGCAAACAAGCATATGGCCTACCTGATGTTAAGCAGTTACCGTAGCCTATGGACGCTTGCAATACCAAAGGTATCATGAGCGCTGGACCCGTACTCACACACGGAAACACAACTACACCGCTTTGTGTAGTTATTTGAAGCTTCTGAAGGTGGAGGTCCTTACCCAGTCGGGCTTGCTCGCTAGTATGGTGCCCTACCTCTGGTATTGGAAGCGTCCATTGGCTATTATACGTTACCTAACTGCTTAACATCTGGCGAGCCGTTAGCTTGTTGCCCACCTCGGTAATTTAAATGGGTTAATTCTGGGACTAAAACATTTAGGTAGATAGGTTCCTACAGCCTACACACGTTGAACTGTTTGTCCTACACACCTAACGATTTATCTGTAGAGTCCGACTGTACAGTTAAAACTAAAACTGTGTAGCGCGCATTATGAGAATGTCCTTTTGAGTATAAACTAAGAAGCGAACAGCCTGGCCACAAACACGAGCGGTGAGAACAAATGTACTTAATACAAATATTACAAGAAAAGTTTTCTCTTCGTGTTTGGTACGCACTCTCGACTAGTTTTTATTCTCATTGTTAACTCATTTTAAAGCCATAGTGGAAAAAGGGGCCAGTTGTTACAAAAACTGCGTGACGCAGGGGAACCACGCATTTTGTCCCAGAGAGCTAAATGATTTTCCCTTGAAGCCTACAGTTGTAAAATTACTAATTTATTGAAATAAAACAAAATATTGCCTACATATTTCTTTATTGAATAAATTACAAAAATTGCTATTCATGTAAACACCATCATTCAGGCAGTATATCTGCATAAATATACTCTTCAAATTAAGTAGGTATGCTATAATAAAACCTAAAACCAAAAAAATCCAAACTGCATTAACTTACTGAAAAAGCATACTTTGGAATGGTCCACAAGCCTACATTTTGCGACAAGCATAAAACGTCAACTGAGTAAAATCACAGTAAAAAAGCGACGACTTTAAATACCTAATTAAGTTTAACGTTTGGTAGGCGAAAATCCTTTTCGAAATCGTTACTCCATCTCCACTAGTACCGAGATGGCGAGACTCTGAATACGTAACTGAATCGATGAGAAAAACTATCGATGCAATCACTGGATATTATTGAATGAATAATTTTGCTCTTAGAACACATTTAATACTATGAACAAAATTCCACACTTGACAGCAGTCCTAAGGGTCGCCAGCAACAAAATAAATCTACTTAAACGGTAGTTTTTCTGATCGGTCCGGGTACTAATTGATATATTCCTAATCCACAAAGCCGAACGCTGGCTAGTGAATGGCGATAAGGCCGGACTCGAGCAATTTCTGAATCTTGGCAGCAATGTCTGGATTCTTTAGATGATCCTGTAAGGCGTGGGGGTCTTGCTGCATCTGTTCGAGAATGCAACGCATCGCTGGATCGCGGAGGATTTGTTGGACTTCTGGGTCAGCCATCGCGCGTTTGCGGACCTGCACATAAAATTACAATAAGTCAAAAATTAAAATCAAAAGGAAGGAATAAGAATGGTGGTCGGTTGTTGGTGTATAGGACATCTAAATCATGTTCTTACCTCTTCAGGGTTAGAGTTAAGTTGCGTGGAGCAGGCACGATATCCCTCCAGAGCTTCTGCATTGCTGGGGTCCAGTTCTAACGCCTTCTGATATGCCGTGAGAGCTTTGGAGTGTTGTTGCATACCCTGCACAGAAAACACAAAAATATTAATTCTTTTCAAGGGGAATCTCGAGACGTCTTAAATCTATAAGACGAAATATTTTTTTAAGACAACTCCCGAACTAGGGAACAAGCCCTGTGTCGCGGAGGTCTTTACAAACATACAATAAACGGACACAAAGTACACCCAGACTGTGTTAACACAATCAGTGACAAAGATTGTGTTAATAAAGATCTCCTATAGTCACAAAGTGAAGTTTTTGAGTTTCTAAGACATGCTTATTTTATTTTACTCTGTCACAGTAGGAAGGAAAATGGAAATACCTTATATCACGTTTGTGGAAGCTTATTAGCAATATCTGTTTCCAACCTGTTTACTAATATTTTAACTAGCTTATAGCTGAAAGTAAAATGAAAAAGCGGGAATCTAATCAGGAAAAGATGACCACTTAACCACCGAAAAGTAGTTTTGTGTCAAACTCAAAATTCATTTATTTATTTAAGTTACAAAATAACACTTATGAAGGTCATAAATTATGAATAAGCCAAAAAGATGATGTCAGCATATTTTCCTACGGCTAGTTCGCTGACGTGGAGCCTTGAGAAGAACTAGCTAGAAACACAGGCCACTCTTTTTATTTGCCAGATAGTTACAATCTTTTGTTAAATACAAGTATGATAGCATGCAAGCTGATGCAGTCAAAACACGATACTTACTTTATTGATAAAATAAGGTAAAAAAAAAGTATGGTGTTAAAGTCTGCTTTAATTTACATATTGCTATTAAGGAACAATAACTAACTGTGGCTCTAGATGGAAATAGGAACGCCTTTGCCTTGCAATCGGGCAAGGCAATACAGTCATATGACTTCATAGTTTTCTCCCGCGCGTATAATCCCAGGGAGTGATTTTTCCGTCATAGACACATCCTGTTTTTTTATACTACCTACTTAGGAGGCAAACAAGCATACGGCCCGCCAAATGTTAAGCAGTTACTGAAGCCAATGGACGCTTGCAATACTAGAGGTATAATAATAATATAGTATACAAGTTTAATTGTTTTACAGGTTGTTTTTCTGTGTATACATATTATTACGTTGCAGTCCAGTTCGAAACCATGTATCTTCTATTTTAGATATGTTTTTGATTGTAATGTGTTTTGTGTACCTAAATAAATAAATAAATTTATCTCCTCTATGCCAAATTTCATCCAAATACATCCTAATTTTGGTATTTAGCTTTATATATAAAAATCAATCCCTATTTCCCTTGGTCACAGCATCACGCGTGAACGGCTGGACCGATTTAAGTAATTATTTCTTTTTTGTGTTTGTTATTTAAAAAAAAAAGAAAGTTACGCTGAAAATAGTTTAACCCGGATGAAGTCGGGGCGGCCACCAGTAATATTATATTAGTATAGATCTTAATGAGCTTTTCAACATACCTGTAATATCTTTCCCTTCCTTATCCACCCTTTAATGAACTTAGGATCCAGCCGGCAGCACAGGTCGCAGTCCTTGAGCCCCAGGTCGAATGCTGCAAGCTTGGTGTAGCAAGCTGCACGGTTGGAATACAGCTTGGGATCGTCTGGGTTGCGTTTTATTGCTTCAGTATAATGTTTCACTGCCTGACTGTAGTCACCTGAAATATTAAAATTGTACATACATATCATCATGCCTGTATTTCTTTGGGGTAGGCAGAGACTATGGTATGCCAATTATTTCGATCCAGACTTATTTGTTTCTATGCATGAGCATTGGTTCCAGATACGTTCAAAATTATATTATGTTCAAAAATACCAATTTATGTAATACCTATGCTGGGTGGAAGGAAAACGGTCTCGAAAAGGATATCTGAGAGATAAGCTAGAACACCATACAAATGACTGAGCTCGACTGTGGAAGGACCTCTATCTTACACAAGTCTACAGCCAAATAACTAACACAGTGGTGTAATGTTTCAGTGTTGATTAAGGCCGCACACGGGCGACAAAACGCCACCGGATGCGTTTTTCTATTCCATGGTTAAGTTTTAGGATCGGCAACATGCGATTGATGCTGCAGATGTCGTAATCTTCAATAGGCTATAGTAACTGCTTACTATTACTCAGTATGTATTCTAATCGCCTTAGCAGAATAAAATATATATTATAATTAAAGTTTTCTTATTTAAGGTTTAATTTTTCTTTTTTTATATAACTTAGTTTCTTTTTGATTATTTATTTTCCAGTAAATGTTCTAACTTTGGTTAACATAAATATATAAATTTGTCAAATTAACCAGGGAAGACACTTACTCCTTACTAAGGCAGGAATTAGGAAATTCTTAAAAATGTTAAAAATATTTATGTCAATAAAGAATTTGAATTCTACGAACCTTTTTTGAAATAATCATTTCCAAGTTCCTTCTCCTGTTCAGCCTTTACAGGGTCAACGTAAGCCTTCTTCTCTTCCTCAGCTATCCGTCGCTCCACTTCGCTCAGCAGTGTCTTGATCTCAGGTGTGCGGTGCTCAGACATTGATTTCTCAAAGTAAGTTTTCGCTAGCTTCCATTGTTCCATTTTTTTGTATGCATTACCTGAATTAAAGAAATATTTTTAAATAATTAGCAATTGATGAGGAGAGCCATAGGGCTCTTTAGCATAGGCCTAGCAGTAAGTCTGGGTTGTTAAAAATTAAAGACTTGGACACTCTAAGAGCAGCAGATGGAAATGACGTCACTAGGTCATACGTGTCATGATTACGTCACTATGACGCAATTACAATGATTTCTCTGAAATTTCTGCATGGAGTGATTATTTGGTTGCCTTAAGTGGTTACCTACCTCACCATTAACCACTATGCGTGTTGTGGGTTCGATCCCCACACGGAACAAAAAATTGTGATCACAAATGGTTGTTTTTTGGATCCTGTAATTGTGTTTATAAAGACCTCTCACAATACAGGGCTTTCTTTCTACCTATAGTTCGTTCGCGTTAAGAATGCAGTGAGTAATCATTGTCCGCTGGCCTAACTACACCCCGTGGTTCAAGAGGAAGGTTTATATGTGTAATACATGCGTGTTATAATAGAGAAATCCCAAACAAACTGAAACGAAGCAAGGGTGGGTCTCTGGTTAAATATAAAATAGGAAAAAAAGGATCTTGGTCCTTTCAATCAAAGCCCAGGGCTGTTGATAAAAGTAGGCTACCGGAATTAGTAGACATTCAATTTGTCTTTTTTAAATCGGACTGGTAGTTCTTGAGATTAGCGCTTTCAAACATATTTAATTGAGTTCTATGTTCGTATATTTTTATAATATAAATAAATTCATGTAGATGGTATATTTAACGATTGGCACAGAGTCAGAAACCACAATGTTAGCCAGGACATGCTCTTGATAATATTACGATACGTACGATAGGCTTTAACCGCATTTTAGGCCTACGGAAATTCGTCGTCATATTGTTGAAAAGTCACTTCTGTCCCGCAATTTTTATGCGGTTCTACTATCATTTAGAGGACTGCCTTGGTGGTCCAGTGGCCGCAGTATGCGCCTGTTGTGCACGAGGTTGTGGGTTCAATTCCCACACAGGACAAAACTTTGTGTGACCCGCTAAGGATTGTTCTGAGTCTGGGTATAATTTGTGTCCGTTAATTGTATGTCTGTAAAGTCTCCCGTGATACAGAGCTTGTTCTCTAGTGCGGGAGTTGTTATTAAAAAAAAAAGTTATACATGCATGTTATATTTAAAAAAAACGAAGCGAAACGAGTAAGTGAAAAATAGCACCCAGAAACAGAACAAAGAATTGCACCCAATCCACGACCTCTGGCATAGCAGTCAGGGTCACTAACCACTAGACCAATAAGTAATAAAGATTACACAAAATGCGTCTATAAATAAATAAATTATAAAGGTGAAAAGATCACATTGTATTGTACAATTGTGAGTTAATCTTAAAGATCAATAACCTTGGGTACCTACCTAATACAGAAACTCAGTGTTATGTGCAATGGAGTTCAGGACTACTTTATTAATATTACAAAACAGAACTAGGGTTGCCACCCGTACTTTATAATAAAGTATTGTACGTTATTTCAGGTAATTGAGAACTACTTTATGAGAACAATAAAGTACACGAAAATACTTTATTTCGCATGATGTGATTACTTTATGCTTTTGAATAGTTTAGTTGTAAATTCTTTTTCGTTAAACGGAATTTATCGATTGGCGCAATACACAGAAAGCCAGTGACAAAGAAAAATAAATTGTACTTTATTTTGATGCTGTGTACCTTTTTTTTTCTTGTGTAATATAACCAATGTACTTTAATTACAAAAAAAAAGGTGGCAACCCTAAACAGAACTCTTTTGCAAGAGGCCTAAGAGGTCTAATTTACGATGCAAGTTTCTCGTAAGAAATCTCGTTTCAAAATGAAAATGGTATGAGACAAAACATGTCGTGCGGTAGCCACGGTCTATTCCCATGCTAGCTGCCAGCATGGGAACAGCCAGGGTTTAACCCTACTGGTAATTTTGCACTTAGGCTTTTTTAAATGATGAATATGAATGTATTTTGAACATTTAAAAACTCAAAATAACTTTAACCCAGACGAAGTCGGCAGGGGCGCTAGTGTAACACATTAGAGAAATTCTCGGAACTGTTAAATAGCTCACAAATTTTCTCTCGATCCGTTACGAGTGAGTAAATTAGAAGTCTAGAACCAGAACGGTTAACACGCGTTTTTTTACATCATTGTCTTTTTCTCTCGCAAACATAAAGAATAAAGAAACAGATTTTCGAAATAAGCTGAATTCGACCATCTTTAGAACTAACTAAGAGCGTCGCCATTTGATAAACTAAGGGGAGAGTTGGGGAAATTTGATATTAATGTCTTTTTGTTAGTGTACATAGCCACTTAGCTAAAGTTAATTAAAATAGAATAAAAATTGTAGTAGATAAGTAACTTACCAATTCTAGTAAAAGCCTTAGCTATTAATTTGAAGTCCGCTCTATTTTCTCTACCTACATCAATAGCCTTCTCACATTCTTTGATACATTTCTCATACTCCTTTTGTTCAAAATACACGGCGGCCATATTTGTATAAAAAGTTATATCGGTGGGATCACTGTCTATAGCTTGTTGGTAATGTTTTAGAGCACTTTCAAAGTCTTTTTTCTTATAACATTCGTTTCCTTGGTCTTTCTCTTCTAAAGCCAACCTTCTGTTCTCAGGTAGATCATCATACTTTGGTTTTGGTGGTTCCTCAGCCCGCGGAGGTTCTGCAGGTTTCCTATCTGGGGTTGGTGGGTCTATGTCCATGGGCATGTGGAGATTGAGGTCAAACATAATGCTGATCGTAGTCAGAATACGTTTGTCTTCGATTTTTGCACCAAAGCTCTGCGCATCAAATGGATTTTGGGCCAATCTCTGTAATAAATAGTTGTTATATCAAAGTCAAACTCATCTATTCATTTAGATCAAATACATGATACTTATGAACGTCATAAAAACAAATGCCAGCATACTTTTTTCCTACGGCCAATTCGCTGACTAGGGTAGGGCCTCAAGAAGAATTGGCAAGAAATGGGGGCCACTCATTTTAATCGCCAGAGTATAACATTTACATTTTAAAATAATTTATCCATTACTGGTAACAGAAACCATCTTGTTGCCAACATTATAACTAAAAATATTTATTTATTGTTCAGCATCAATTCAGCTTTCACAATAGGGAATCAAGAAATCAATGAGTGTAAAATATTGCTTTCATACTTTACGACTATTTAGCTGGCAAACAAGCATACGGCCCGCTGATGGTAAGCTATGTTGTTACGGTAGAAAATTCTGACCGCGGTCGAAATCGGATTCCCAGGGGTTGACATAAACGAAAATTTATTTTGGGGGTCGACGAGGTCTATAAATCAACACTAATAATTAAAACAAGTTCTTATTTCACACTTTCAATATTGTATAAGTTGTGGTTATGTGTACATAAGAAAGATTAATATTTTAGTAAAAAGTATCATTGTTGTACTTTAAAAAAATCCTATAAGTGTGCACAAGTTCGTAAGTTCATTAATAGGGAAAAAAACTAGAGAAAGGATTTTTAAAATAATTTGGCAATTGAATTGGGAATCCCTGCCATAGACTATGGATGCTTGCTGCAATACCAGGAGTATCACTTGTGTGTTGCTAACCCATAAATGTTATCGCCAGGGTTTTGTGGTGGAGTACCTAACCCTATGATAGGAAAACATTTAAGTAATAAAAATTGTAACCCTTGTAAACCAATTCTAGATGAGCACTGGACTAATGTCCAGTGCTTATGTAGGATTGATTAAGCTATGTTCTCCGGACTAAGCATAAATACTGATGTATTTATACTTAGTAAAATATATATTAGCTAATTTTATATCATTGACATATCTATAAAAAATCTGATAATTGGATCGCAAGATTTCTGGATAGAAGAATAATGAGATTTCAATTAGAATTTTTTTTAAGTGTCTATGAAATCAAGAAGTTGAAATGTTTAAGTCATCAGTTCAATCCAGATTTCCTTCATATTGCACAATGAGAATAAGGAAATGGAAAATGAATTTTAATGCATTAAGTCCGCCTATGTACCTATGTGCATGAAGTTTAATAAATAAATTATAATTTGATCTGCAGTACCGACTTTAGCACTAACGGCACCCTTAGGCAAAAATCTATTGTCAACACTAATAGAATGATTAGGATGTTTTATTTCTGGTCAAGTCATGAAAGCAAAGTCTTGAAAATTCACAAAATACCTCTTATATACCGAAGAACAATAAAAGGCCAAAACTCTAACATAACAAAGAAGTTACTCTTTGTATATCTATTTTGTGAATTTTCCTGACTTTTGAAATGACAAAAGTAAATTAGTCACTGGCTCTCCCAATATTAGTCAGATAACATAGTCAGATAAATATAAACAAGTGTATATAAAAAAAATATTACAAAGTACCAAGCACATGTGCAGACGTGTGCCATATTATGTCACTCAGTAAATTCTAAAAAAGCTTAATTGTAACCTGGATGCCAGAAGTGTAGTGGCGTTTTTGGGCTTAAAGTAAATAAATAGCATCTTCTCAACACTTCTGGCATCCAGGTTACAACTTTTATTGTGTCAATCAGACAGAAAAGAGAACCATAAAGGTCCAACATTAAAGTTTTCAAGTCTACATAAAAATTAAATAATGTTAATGATACACATACAGAACAATTAGAGCAACTTAACCATTATTGCATCAACCCACATTGTGCCACTTTGTGTGAATAAACCTATCTTTTGAACTTGATTAAATTCTTACTAATATTATAAATGTGAAAGTTTGTGAGAATGGATGGATGGATGGATGTGTGTTACTCTTTCACGTAAAAACTACTGAACGGATCTGGATGAAATTTGGCACACAGATAGATTATGATCTGGAATAACACATAGGCTACTTTTTGCAGCGATAACTGACATCCATGAGGGCGGAACCGCGGGCAACAGCTAGTCTATAATAAGTGTTGTTCATTATTGTTATCAGATCAATCTGCTATATTCATAAGGTATACTTTTGAGATAAGGTGACAAGAGACTATGGTGGGGGGTTTTTCAAGAAAGTAGTTGGGATGGGGATGCCTGAAACTGCTTACTATCAGGTGGGCAGTATGCTTGATTGCCTGCTCAGTCTGAATAAAGTTTGGGCAATGTTCTACTAGTGTTGTACAGCCAATATAACTTTCCATAGAAATGTTTAATTAGTAGACTAGTATAAATTGACAAATCTGAGCCCACAGGCTATATGTGCTGTAGGCTCAGTTGACCATAATGGGCACTTAAAGTTCCCACACATTGAACATTATCAAATAAAAAAATATATTATTTTAATTGAACACAAGCTCACCTTAGAGAACAAAAGAACTACTGGTCAGAACCAAAAAGATCATGTTATTGAACAAACTTTGAATAAAATACAAAGGCAATCAACCTAACCAGTTGTTGCTAGGGACTTGTTTATAAAATTGTGTCACCAACAAGCAAATTCTAAAATTTGGTTCATTAGTAATAAAATGCTAATTTATGCAAGGTAACATTTTAACTATGAATGAATAAATAGTGCAAAACTGAAAATAGGAATAGGAAAATAGGTTTTATACATTTTTAGAACTTTACAAGAATTTAAAAAAATTGACTTACCTCAACTATTTTCACATATTCTGGATCATTCAACCATTCCTTTGTGACTGGGTTGGCTTTCAACTTTTCAAACAGCTGTTCAGTCTTCAGCCTGAGTTCCTCAGCCTGTTTTTTAACTTCTACCAGGCCGGCTGCTAACTGAGCGTTACCAGGCTCGAGCTCCAGCCCCTTTTCGTATGCTGCAATGGCCTCATCGTGACGTCCTAAGTATGCCAATGCAGATCCTTTGCGAGAATAGCCTTTACTCCACGTAGGATTCAATGCTACTGTCTCATCAGCATCTTCAAGCGCAGCTGCGTAATTCTCGGCTTTCGCGTGAGCTGCCGAACGGTTGCTGAACAGAACGTGGTTCTTAGGGTCTAAGGCAATCGCGTCCGTGTAATGTTGTACAGCAGCTTCGTACTGCCCCATAGCTAACGCTGCATTACCCTTCTCCTTCAATTGGTTTACCTAAAACGACACCAAACCTCGATATAAGCTACTTCATTCAAAATTCAAACCACAAAGCATCGGTATAACCTCTCACCTGTTCCATGATTAATTCTGCTAACAACTGATAAAAATAAGGACACACTTATAGTAAAATAACAGCTAATGAAATCTAAACGTATTTGCCTCACTATGTTCTTTTTTACTAATTTGTTCGCAGAGCTCAAACAAGCAACACGAAGTCCCGAATTGACACTTCAAATTCGAGAAATTTCTCGCTAAAATGCGATAGGCGGAGTGTTCCAGAAAGTACTTGGTGATTTTGCTGGTCCAAGTTTACAATAATGCCAAATGAAGTGCGGTGAACTTTTAACATTTCTTTCGCACTTGTACGATTGGCATATAACTATCTCACTCATAAATCGCATCTAGAACGTTTAATAGCATACTTAAAAACTGTACTTTGCATTATGTTAGCGGCTGATAGTGAAAATATTTACATTACTATTCTGGTATATAGGCACATACTTACATACAAGGCTTGGTAACAATATTTAGAAATAATTATTTAAAACCTAGTAATCATAATGTGCTCTAGTCTTAAAATCGATTTTGATTAGGGTGACAAATACTTTCATAAGAATGACGATTTTTGTGCGCAAAAGATTCAGTAACTAACTCATATTACTTTTAAATACTGATAATTGAGCATAGTGAGCATGAAGCTTGTTTTTGTCCATACTATGTTATCTCCTAGGGTTAAAGCTACCTGCTCTTACCGCCGAAAAATAATTAATTTTTGGAAAATCAACCCTGACTAGACTATTAACTAGCAACACTGAACATATTTTATTTTATCTGTGCTCTGCAAAATGTCTCCTGAGCTATCCTATGCAGTTTGACGAGTGTTTTATATTATTTTTGCCCAGTTTTTCTGCATTCTACTCCTACAAAATCAAGCTGGTGGGTGTTATGAAGCCGTACAACTCTTGATCTGTGCTAATGGAACTGTAATACACGTGTAACCGTCCGCAGTAAATCTTAAGTTGAACCGACGCCTGTCACGCTAATCACTATTTTGTGGTGTTCGTAATAGGTTCCTAGACGTCGTGGGGAATACCAAGTGGTGGTTGTGATCGATGGCGGTTTGAGTGGTGCGGCAAAGTAATTATTGGCGGGAGGCGCCGCTCCCGTTGACGGTGACTCATTCGCGGTACGAGTGCGACCGTAACCATGGACACGGATGATGGCGAATCGTCCAGCAGTGGGCCTATGTCCAGCTTGAACAGCTTGTTCTCGTTTACAAGTCCTGCTGTCAAAAAGTTGTTGGGATGGAAACAGGTAAGGTTCTACATCAGTTTGTACCCTAAGAAAGTTTCTTAAAATATATTATAATAGTAGTACAGTTCATTGCTTTCAATAACCTTAATGTATAGCCTTGCAAATATAATAGATTCGATTAGTTTATAGTGTAATAATGGACATTTAGCTGGTATTTTTCAATGAGCCCTTATTTATCTATAATAATAATAATAACAATGCATATATCAACTGCCTTGGTGGTACAGTGGTTGCAGTATGTGCCTGCTGTGCACGAGGTTGTGGGTTTGATTCCCACACAGAATAAACTTTGTGTGACCCACAAAGAGTTGTTCTGAGTCTGGGTGTAATTTGTGTCCGTTAATTGTATGTTTGTAAAGTCCCCCGCGACACAGCTTGTTCTCTAGTGCGGAAGTTGTCTTTTTTTAAAATATATGTTATGTCCCACTGCTGGGCACGGGTCTCCTCTCCTCTATCAAGAGAGAGAGAGAGAGGGTTTAAACCTTAATTCACACACGCTGGCTGAATGCGGGACGGTGAATCAGACATGTCTTTAAAATTTCTTTTAAGACATGGGTTTCCTCACTTTGTTTTTCTTCACTGTTCAACTTGCTTAAATCTACATCCTTCTTAAGTGATTTATTTTACAATTGCCAGGGTTGTTGAATTTGACCTATCTATATATATAAAAGAAAGTCGTGTTAGTTACTTCACTTATAACTCAAGAACGGCTGAACCGATTTAGCTGAAAATTGGCAGGGAGGTAGTTTAGAGCCAGGAGAAGGACATAGGATACTTTTTATCCCGTTCGACATCATTCCCGTGTGACTTGACATGTAACGTCAGTCACTATAAAATGTGCGTGGGCCAACGTCATTTGAGTCACTACGAACTGTTAATGGTGTAATATTCCCAACATATCGTGCTGCATGTGAAGAATTGAAGTTATTAGAAAACGATAGTCATTGGGATACGACAATCGCTGAAGCCATTATCTCTGCATCTCCAAGTCAGATACGCACATTATTCGCTATCATAATTTCGACATGTTTTCCATCAAACCCATGTAACTTGTGGCACAAATACAACAATTTTAGCGGCTAAGAATAAAGATGTAGATGACCTAAACTACATAATTCAAAATCATTGATCATTGGAACAATGCATTCATTCAAATCTATTGACTGCGTCACAAATGAAGATGAAGCCACCAACTATCCAATTGAATTTTTAAACTCTTTGGACGTGCCTGGCTTACCACCGCACAATTTACGCCTAAAGGTTGGCTCCGTAGTAATCATGCTTCGAAACATAAACCAACCAAAACTGTGCAACGGTACGCGTTTGGTGGTTAGAAAATTGATGAACAATGTAATTTACGCTACGATAATGATAGGAAAATTCAAAGGTGAGGAAGTTCTCATTCCGAGGATACCGATGATCCCAACCGATATGCCGTTTGAATTTAAAAGACTTCAATTTCCGATACGTCTTGCATTTGCCATGACCATCAACAAATCACAAGGCCAATCCTTAAAAGTTTGTGGTTTAAATCTAGAACATTCATGTTTTTCCCATGGTCAATTATACGTGGCATGTTCACGGGTCGGAAGACCATCTGCTTTGTTTGTTTTTGCGCCTGATAATAAAACAAAAAATGTCGTGTATCACAAGGTACTTAAATGAAGAGCAACCTATGTACTAAAATACAGAAATAATTATGAATGATTGATGTAGAAATTTATTTTTTTTTGTATTTTTTCCAATAAAAAAAAAATGCTTATTTATTGACATTAAGGCGGAACAAAGTTCGCCGGGTCAGCTAGTTGTTAATAATATCTGTATCATTTTATTAGCATTAATATCTTATGGTTTTTGTGCGCTTATTCTGTCAGCTGCTGACCAACTAGAGACAATAAAAAACCATTGTAACCTGACTGACAGCAGTATGGTGCTAGTAAATCAATAAAAAAAAAAACTACTCAAAATGTTATTGATTTTTTGTTTTATTAAGGTATTGCCCATGACTTTATCTGCACAGATTCTTTTAATGTGCTATTCTGATGCAAAAGCAGTTACATCTATACTAATATTATAAAAATATTATAAAGCTGAAGAGTTTGTTAGGTTGGAAAATATTCCAAATTACCACGCGGACTAAGTCCCTTACGACCCCTTGTACATACATAATTAATAACGCCTGTCTCCTATTGGAGAAGGCAGAGTCTATGGTACCCTAATTGCCTCAATCCAGACATACTTATTTCCCTTTCTCTACATTCATCAACTATCAACAAACAACATACATTTGGTTTGGAGGACATATATTATACTACTAATATTATTAATGCGAGAGTTTGTGAGTATGGATGGATGGATGTTTCTTACTCTTTGATGAAATTTGGCACAGAGATAGATTATGGTCTGGAATAACAAGTAGGCTACTTTTTACTACGTTAGTAACTTTTAGTAAATAAGTTGTTCCTTGGACCAGGACATTTTTCCTAATATACAAGTAACATGCCACAAAATTTTAACTGCTTGGTTAGTTCAATGGCTTAAGTGGTTACCACTATGTTATCCACAAAATGTGTAATCTAAAAATGCTTGTTTTATAGAGCATATATTTATTATTTAAAGTGGGAAGAGAATAAACGTTTTTATTATTATTATTATTATTTAAATAAAGACAACTCCAGATCTCCAGCGCTCTTTAGGGATACATTTTTCTATCCTAAGGCTAATCTAACCCTTTCGCTGTCCCAAGTCTGAAACAATAGAAAATCTATTGTTATGTATCACATATGACTCATTGGACAGGGAACCTGTTAAAGCTTTGGTGTAAAAAAAAAGGGGTTGTCAACGCATAAGTGATACGTCTGGTATTTCAAATGTCCATAGGCTACGGTAACTGCTTACCATAAGCCTTGCCGCCGAAATAGTATTAAAAATCATAATAAATATATTAAATATTTCATAACTATTACATGGTTTAGTTTTAACATGGTTGCTGAGGCCTTCTTTTAAGTATTGTAAATTCTTGTGCCAAACGACTGTGTTAAAAAAACATACATACTCGTCGACATAATCGTCATAAAAAAAAATTGGTATTGCTAATCTCCTGTATGTTTGAGTTTTGAATAACTCAAAGGTATTTTTATTGATATTATATATTATAGCACTAGGGGTTGCCCGCGACTTCGTCCGCGTGGTAATTTGGAATATTTTCCCCGATTTTGCAACATATCTCACTACTGCTGCGCTCCTATTGATCATAGCATGATGTTATATAGCCTTCCTGGATAATTGCACTATACAACAAAAAAATATTTTTTCGAATCGAACCAGTACTTTCTGAGATTAGCGCGTTCAACCCAACAAACAAACAAACTCTTCAGCTTTATAATATTTATTATAGCATTATCAAGTTTATTTTTAACTTTTAAGTAATGTTTTGACAATATTTTCAACTGTACATCCTCCTTACGATAAAAAAGTGTATTTTTATATATAATAGTTTACTTTAATATAGTATGAGTCATTGTCCAACAGTCAGAGTTCTAAGAAATGATGATTCATATTGCCAGTTGTTTACTATTATAAATATTGGTTTCTTTCAATAGGTACCGTTGTATTTAATATTTAACTCCCACATTGATATGGGAGTGAGAAATATGCGGAAGGTATATTATCTGGGCCATATAACATTTTAAATAAGTTATTTTCTTCGTAGGGATATACATTGGTTAATATTATACCCATGTTTTGCTAGGACTTGTGGTACGTCCCCGCTTCGCTCATGTGAACATTTATTAAGTTTTTGTGGGAACCCGTAATTTTTTTTTCAATAAAATATAGCCTATGTTTCCCACTGATAATGAAACTTTCTGATGGTGAGGTTTTAAAATCGGTCCAGTAGTTTTTGAGTTAAATCATAACAAACAAACAAAAAATCAAATCATTCCTCTTTATAATATCTATTAGTTTAGACAAGCCAATTGCCATCCAGGCTTTTACTGATGAGGTATTTTCAAAAGAAAAACTAGATATAATTAAATCTGCATGTGTGGACTTAGGGTTAAGGTTGTTGTGTGTGTGTTGTGTTGGGTTTGCTTCCCATATGCAGCAAAACTTTATGTGATCCATAAATGTTAGGTGCCCTCTATTTGCGTGAGTTGTATGTTGTAAAGTCTTCTGCGACACAGGGCCTGCTTTTTACTGCGGGAGTTGCGTTTTAATAATAAAAAAAACCTGATATCGTGATTGAACCCAGTACTGCTCCTAGCGACAGTCGCGTATATGGCTACAATTACAAAGTGTTTTTACTTTTACTTCGTTTGCGTAATAATTATATATTGTTTATTTTTGTAGCCAATCGTGAAGTCACAAGTTCGTTTCACAAGTAGAGTAGTATCGATGGGTTATTTTTTTAATACTAGGTAGTAGCACTGAGTTAGAATATTAAGCTTTCCGTCCTGTGCCTGATTTTTCCCTGGTAGTGTCGGTTTACTTTCTTATCTGACTATGAGAGTAAGGAAGTAGAGTCTGTAGGTACTTGCGTTTGCACATATACTTGTACTCTACAGTAATTTTCTTTGAGACTGACTGCTGCAGTCGAAATTTGAAGTACTGTTATTCTGTTAGCTGTACAAAGAATGGTAACCTAAATTAAAACCTATTCCTCTAGCTACCAAGAATGGTACCTAATTTAATACCTATTCCTCGATTATGTTTTTTATTGTATTAATTATATTTTTTTGTATTGACATAACATTTTAATGGATTGGTAAATATATAGTTTTTCCTTACAGTTCTTAGAAAATTAACAAAAGTATTACATATTGAATGTTTTACCTGCATTTGTTCGAGGTCTTTCTTATACATGATTAGAATCTATGACTAATACGGGTTTATGAATGACTAGTTAATCTGTTTACTTCCTCCTAAAAGTTTACATTGCAGAGAATTATGAGAAATCATTTATTAACACTCGAGAAACTTGCAGATCGACCGTGGGTCTGTCATTCTCCAGCGCCTTAACTAACTCAAGATTTGACTTTATTAAAATAATGGCAAGAGAAAAAAAATAATATAAATGAAACCGCTTATGGATTCCGACAATTATAAGGAAAAAGTCTTAATTCTGTTTCAAAGAAAAAAAAGTATTTGTAAAAAGAACCTGAAGTCCTTTCTGTCTATTGTCAGTTAAAGTTTAATTCTATGGCTCCAATATAACCAGAAACAGTTATGAAGGCAGCATAACTACTTTCCAGAGGTATGGAAGTAACTACATAAATTTAACTGTTTGTTTTTAATTTACAGGGTGATGAAGAAGAAAAATGGGCAGAAAAAGCGGTAGACAGCCTGGTGAAGAAATTAAAGAAACGGAAAGGCGCTATCGAAGAGTTGGAGAGGGCGTTGTCATGTCCTGGCACACCATCCAAGTGTGTCACTATTCCTAGGTCACTTGATGGAAGGTTGCAGGTTAGTAGACTGAGGAATACTATCAATGACTGCACGGTTGGCTCAGTGGCTTAAGTGGTTACCTCGCCATTTACCACAGCGCGGCGTGTTGTGAGTTCATTCCCCCACATGGGACAAAAAATTGTGTGAGCTACAAATGATTGTTCTGAATCTAGATGTTATTTGTGTCCATTATTTGTATGTTTGTTTTTGTTGAATAGTGCACTTATCCAGAAAGGCTATTGGCTATATAATATCACGCTATGATCAATAGAAGCGGAGCAGTAGTGAGATATGTTGCAAAATAGGGGAAAATATTCCAAATTACCACGTGGACGAAGTCGCGGGCGACCCCTAGTATTGAATATATTATAAGTAGTATTGAATCTAACAAAAAGATTTGATGTGATAAGCCAAATACATCTGCTGTAAAACCTAAAACACAAACCAGAGACTTAGTATTAAATTGTAAACGTATATTTGGTAAACTTCCAGGTTTCACACCGCAAAGGACTTCCCCACGTGATATACTGCCGTGTATGGCGCTGGCCTGACCTCCAGAGCCATCACGAGCTCAAACCCTTGGAGATCTGCCAGTACCCCTTCAGCGCCAAGCAGAAAGAAGTATGCATTAACCCTTACCATTATAAAAGGGTTGAAAGTCCTGTGTTACCACCAGTGTTAGTACCCAGACATTCGGAGTTCGCTCCAGGACATTCACTGCTACCCTTCCAAAGAACAGCAGAGCCTTCAATGCCTCATAATGTTTCATATTCTGGATCAGGGTTTCCACCTTCAGCTAGTTCCGAACTGCCGGATACGCCGCCACCAGCATATTCCCCACCTTCTGATGATACGGAACCTCCTGGAGAAGTAGCTCCTGTGTCATACCAGGAGCCTTTATATTGGGCGTCAGTTGCTTACTACGAGTTGAACTGCCGCGTAGGAGAGGTGTTCCACTGCAACTCTCATTCGGTTGTCGTAGATGGCTTCACGGACCCTTCCAATAACAGCGACAGGTTCTGCTTAGGCCAGCTTAGTAATGTCAACAGGAATTCCACTATAGAAAATACAAGGCGTCATATAGGGAAAGGAGTTCATTTGTACTACGTTGGTGGTGAGGTCTACGCTGAGTGCTTGTCAGACGCAGCGATATTCGTGCAAAGCCGCAACTGTAACCATCATCATGGTTTCCATCCATCAACCGTTTGTAAAATACCTCCTGGTTGTTCATTAAAGATCTTTAATAATAGAGAGTTTGCGCAGTTGCTGTCGCAAAGCGTGAACCATGGGTTTGAAGCGGTTTATGAACTGACGAAGATGTGTACTATACGTATGTCGTTCGTGAAGGGTTGGGGAGCTGAGTACCATCGACAGGATGTGACGTCGACCCCTTGCTGGATCGAGATCCACCTCCACGGTCCCCTCCAGTGGCTAGACAAGGTTCTGACACAGATGGGCTCTCCGCACAACGCTATTTCATCCGTGTCTTAGCCTCATCCCAGTGACATGACGACCCCCACCGTTATTTGGTTAACCGGTATTAAAATTCTTCTCAAAATCATTTCAACCGTTGCATTTGTATTTTATATGACAGAATATTTTTAATAGTTATCATTTATGTTTTGTGTTGTAAAGCCCCAATTGGCATTTTACAATTATGCAGCTCAAACCATGTGTCCAATTTATTGAAACGTAATTTAGGCGTAATATTACATATATAAAGACATTAAAATTTATTATACATACTCGTCAATATAATTTATGACAAGGTATTAAGATATTATTGGTGTAAATAATGCTTAAAAACATTTAATTTTGGTAATGTCAAGCACAAGAGTAAGTTCGCCATAAATTCGTTTGATATTGATGATATTATATAATTTAGTATAATATAAATATAATTATTATTAATTAAGACATATTAGTAAGTTTCACATACATTAAATATTAGCTTTTAATTAGTACGACGCAATTTTTACTTTTAACTAACTTTAAATGATTTTTAGTTTTGTGGCTCATTGTATAAGTATTGCATGCCCAATTAATATATTGTATGTAACATAATTATAATACATATTTATGTATTTATATTAATTATAATTATACAATATGAGCCACATAACTCAATTTTACATAAGAATAATGATGGATATGTGTTTATATATTACATTAATTGTATTTATATCTACCGAATATAATTATTTAATCTTGCAACACTGACATATAAATGTCAATAGAATATACCGTATACGAAATGACTTGTCGTAAGTGTATGTTTTAGACTGAATCTGGCAAAATTATGTGCCGTATTTTCTGAGTATGAAGTAAGTTTTAATTTGTAGATAATGGATTGGTGTTTGATGGGAACAAGTCGGTGCATGTCTAAAAGTATTGAGAAATTATAATGGGTAATCCATAATGTTGACTTAATATGTGTTTGTATGGGTATGTTGTAAGTTAGGTAATATATAAATTATTTTAGGATCTTGTTGGTCAGGCTTTGTATACTGCAAACCAGAAGGCCTATTAAAACAGTGTTGCAAGTGTCGAAAATAATGGTAATTTGGTAATAATTTTAAATCGTGCCATCTAAGTTGACAGAGTTTATTTTGTCATGTAAATTGTAAAATCTAAATGTTGCAGTTGTAGAAATTATTTTTATTGTAAAGTTTATTTTTTATTAAAATATTTGGACTCACAAAATCATAATGCGAAAATTAATGCAATTTTAAAATGGTAGTTTAGGAGTATAACAGTTTTTAAAAACCAAATCAGGGGACATTGTACAGAGTAAAGATGTGATTGATCTCAAAATATTAATAAGAAAATATTTAGTTCCTCAAAAAGAGCGTTTGTTTAATGTCCCAGCCTTAGTAGTGCAATTGATTGAAACTTATACTTATATTTTTTTTATTGAATATTACATCGACTAATAACTCTGCTTTGTCTTTGAATAACGTAAAAACTAGACAAGTGTCAACTCTTTAAATCCCTTTGAATGATAATGTACACTGTAAAAAACATCCTGACCGTGGCCAAAATTCGTTCGTACGACGATCTTAGAATGCTCGTAAATCTACGCTCTATGGAATATAACCGCAATGCTCTTTTCACTTACACCACCTCGGTCCTGAGCTAACCTTATCCATCGAATAATTAGAATTATCTTTCAAAATTTGGTCTGAAGATAAATACATAAAATAATAATTTTAAATCAGCTAAAAAGGTGTAATTATTGTAATAATGTCACTGGCAGTAAGAATGCACCTTTAAAAAGAAAGAATATGTGAAGAAACAGGAATGTCTTTTTGCACATTGTGTAAGATATGCATTCAAAGGGTTAAATGTATTTTAATAGTGTCCCATTCTTGAATCGTTTCAATGCTACTAATATTAGAAACCTATTTTATCTGAATATAAATAATATACAAAATATATTTTTCTCTAACCCTCAAATACTGGTAGGTTAGGGGGTTAATTACTATTTGAGCTTGTTAGTATCTTCATAAATGTATGATAGACCTGAAAAAATTTAAATTTAAAAAATAATTATAGTGCCATACAAAAAGTATCGCAAACGCCATAATTATTCCAGTGAGTAAACTTATAATTATTTCGATTTTAGTGTAATACCGCATGATTACATGTAGCAAATAATATTATAATAATATCTTGGCACAGCTCACATCTTATACTATGGCAACCAGACAACTATATTGTTAACATACTTGTGTACATCGCCACTAAAGGCAAGTAGGCAGATGCAAGAAACACGGCAAACTGTGATTGATTCGTTGAAATACTTATAGTATAAATTACATTAATCACGCGGTACACAGTATAACTTAGATTAATCATGAGGTACTTCACTATTTTTGAAGTAACACTTTTGATGCCTGTCAAATCGTGCCTAAATATAAACATGTATAACCGTCCACTTGAATTTTGAATAACTGAAGCTTCTAATGAAAATTATATAGTCTTTTAGAACAACATTTAAGTCATAAATTCCAGAAACAAAACATCGTTTGTAAAATATATTTTGATAGTCAAATAGTTACCGCAGAGGAGACACGTGCCCACCACTGTATTATTATGTATATGGGTTGCTATTATATAGAGTTCAAATGATTATTGTCGTAAAAATCGTTGTCGAAACAAAGTATAACTCTACGTAGTGGAAAAGTATATATTATAAAAAAAGGTTGATCATACAAAAAAAATGTTTTCATTTAGAAACTTCAGTTAGTTATTATACAAATAAAAAAAATGTAAAGTGCATATTTTCATTTACAATGTTATTACATATAGATGATGTATAAGCTTGTAACAAACATACACATGCAAATTTACTAAAATATATATATGTTATATTATTATATATAGTGCCTTTTAAAACTTGAACTTTGACGATTGCCTTAATATTTTTCATTTTTTACGAGAGTATTCATATTATAAATATTTGGAAATATGATATAGCATTTTTGTTTTTTATAAATTTTATTATAATTTGACCATAATTATAATAGTGCCTATTCGTAATATAAGTATAAATACCATTTATATGCCTTATTTTTCCAAATTATATATTTATAAGTTGTGTAAAATGTAATGAGTTAACCCTATGATTGTCTTGATTATTTAAACCCCACGACATATTTTTGAGGGTTAATGGTATATTAAAGGGTTTTATCTATTACATTAAACACTACTTCATGTATTTGTCTGTTAAATAAATAGAAATCTGTATACTTATAGCTGATGATATTAAAAATGTATATTTAACAGATTTTAGATGGATTGTATTGGATTAGGAAATACTTATCAGGTTTATTTTTAAATAAAAAAATAGTTTTTTCACATAGATACAATATTTTATAACAAACATTCGATTTAGGTATAGAAACAGTTTTAATTTTTTTAAACAAATTCTTAACCGAATTTTAATAAAAAAATATAATGCTAATGATTTTGATTATTTATTTATTTTGGATCAAAGTATACATTATTATTATTAGTTAAAAATAAATTACGTAAAATTTTGGTAATTAAATAAAGTAAGCCTGCGCTATTCCGTCACCATAATTACACGTGTCGCGACATTTTTATATATATAAATAAAAATACTAGCGGATGGCTTCGCCCGGATAAACTTTTCCCTGCGCAATTTTCTATTTTTTCCTTAACAACTTTCTAGAAAGTAATAGAAAACTTCGGTAAAGTTGTTCTTAAGTGATGGCGTGACCAAGGAAAATATGGTTTCCTATTTATATATAGAACCCTATTTATGGTATAGGCGAAACCTAAAAGTAGTTTGTTCAGAATCAGGAATAAATTCGAGTATAATAATTTTTAAACCATTTTATATTTTGTCTCAATGTTGTATAAAATTGGTTTAAAATGGAATATCCATATTTTAAAAGCCATGTTTTAATTTTACAAATGCACAATACATAAAAATGGTTCTTACTTTGGTACACGCGGCCCTAGCAGCACGGCTACTTACCATAATCGTGCAGAAAAAACATTGTGAGTTTTTATTTTTCCTTTTTTACTCTTGTAATAAAAACAAAATTGGGGTGTTTCGATATTTTACTATATCAAAAATAGCATTGTATGTATGTATGTAATAATTCAGTACAATCTAATCTAAAAATAAAATACATATAATGGTTATTATGTGCGTTTGTTTGTGTAAGTCTATGTGTAAGAGTGAAATGTATTGTACATAATGTTGTGATCGTGTGGCCATGTTTGTTATTTTGTTTTGCTTGTTTTGGAATTGACACCTCTTTTTAACAAGTAAAAATATAATAAATTTTAATAGAGATACGGCACCATATGAAATACATTTAAACTTGTATCGAATTATTGCTGTGTTATCCAATCTGAATTATCAAGTAATGTTTTTATTTTGATGGTGTAATGATAAAAGAATTTAAAGGGTATAGACTATGACGGTTCATAGAATATAATAGCATTTTTAGTTTTAAGAAAGACAAGGCGAGAAAAATAAGTAGGGCACGGTACTAGCCAGCAAGCCCAACTGGGGGAGGATCTCCACCTTACAGAAGACCACAGCCAAATAACTATACACAGCAGTGTGGTTGTATTCCTGTGTGTGAGTACGGGTATCCAACGCTCATTTAGGAATGCGTTATGAAAGAAACGTTTTCCTATCCCAGCAATACCTCCTCTCTCCGTTGAACACAACGTGATGTTTGGCAGACTGTCTGTCGTTTTAAAACGTATTTTTGCACACAGAAATATGCGTTGCATTGCTTTTTACCAAATTACAAGGCATACTTTTGCAAATTAAAAAGCTATTTTCGATCAATTTTCAAACAAAATGGCAAGAGTTCTTACCATCGAACTCAAACTCAAAATTCATTTATTCATTTAGGTTACAAAGTAACACTTATGAAGGTCATAAATTATGAATGATGAGAAAGATGATGTCAGCAAAATTTTCCTACGGCTAGTTTCCTGACGTGGAGCCTTGAGAAGATCGTATATTACCTATAGTATATTTCACTTAGCATGGGTACAGTGACGTTTATCATTTTAAGATGAAAGAAAAAGATTGAAACAATCTCTAACTAATTAGCTAATGGAATGATCGAGCCTAGAGTTTCCATCGATAGGTTTTAAAGTAATCGTCTATCATTTTCATTAATAATTATCTTCAAATGTCAATGTTAACTATAGTTAATAATCCTAGATATCGTATAATTCTTAGAACTAGGTATTTTTTAATATGCATACAGTTTTTAGAAAGGTAAATTAATCGAGCCATAGCTGTAGAGTGTAGACATATTGCAATGTAATCGTAAGGCAACTTAATTAAATAATAATAGTGCCAGATGAATTACAAAGTGCTACCATGTTTGAAATGTTCAACCAATTGATTCCTATAATTATTATATACTAGCTGTTGACCGCGGCTCCGCTCGCGTGTATGTCGGTTATCGTATATCTGCAAAAAGTAGCCTATGTGTTATTCCAGACGATAATCTATCTGTGTGCCAAATTTCATCCAGATCCGTTCAGTAGATTTTACGTGAAAGAGTAACAAACATCCATCCATCCATTCTTACAAACTTTCACATTTATAATATTAGTAAGGATGTTACAAAATCATTTGACTACACGGTTGACTCAGTGGCTTAAGTGATTTCCTCGCTATTTACATCTGCGCGTGTATGTGTTCGATCCCCACACGATACAAAATATTGTGTGATCCATAAATGGTTGTTCCGAGACTGGGTGTACTTTATGTCCGTTAATTGTATGTTTGTAGTCCTCCGCGACACAAGGCTTGTTCCGTAGTGTGGTAATGTCTTTTTAAAGAAAAAAAAAATTGCCCCCGTTCAGGCGGGTATCGACATGCCTAGGCTGCAATTACGAACATTGCCTGACTCAATGCGAGCACCAGGTGAGCAGCCTCGCGAGGCAATGACGATACCCAGCTTCAGTTAAAACTACATTACCGCTGCATGTATAGTGTTGCGGGTTCCATTCCCACACGGGACAAGATATATGTGTGATCCATAAATGTTTATTCCAAGTCCGTAAATTACATACAATATTTGAAAAATATTCGTATACTAGCGGCCGCTAGGGCCCGCCCCGACTTCGTCCGGGGTAAACTATTTTTAGCGCAACTTTATTTTTATTTTACATAAGAACCTTCTCCTGACAATAACAAACAACAAAAAAAAAGAATTACTGAAATCGGTCCAGCCGTTCACGCGTGATGCCGTGACCACGGGAAATAGGGTTTTTTTTTTATATAAAGATGTCAGCATCACCCTAAGGTTGGCTGGTAGAGAATGCCTTTGGCATTAAGCACTCCATTGTACATTCAGTGCGTTGAGTTCTAAATAAATAAATATGAAGCTAAGTTTTGTCAGAATATTGTTAACAAAGTGGTGTCAATATCAAAATGTTTGTTTGTCTGTTGATTTGTGAGAGCGTTGGTGTCGTGTTGGTATTACGGATTTATATTGAATTAGTTTATGTGGGATGTTTACTTTTCATCTACTGTGACGTCAGAAGAAACTGTAAAAAAACTAATTACTATATACCGTTTTGTATATATGCCTATACTATAATATATGGAATTTGACATAAGTTTACGATATACTGTCGTAAACTTACGTCAAATCTCATGCATTTGCTTTCGATTCAATTCGATTCGACTATCGTTTATGCCACTTGTCTAGAGGGCTGTTTAGCATTAGCCAGATCTCTGAGACCTAAGCTGTCTCTGATTAAGGCAAGTAATTCATGATCGTGTTTATACCCGACGTTTATACACTTTTTTCTGTCTCATATAGGTTTAGGCTTACAAATAAATTAGTCATTATTTGTATAAAAAGTCATACTAAACCCAATTTTATTTGTTTAATGGTTTTCCAATATACAGAAAACCTATATTCATTGTGATGATATTGCGGCAAAAATGTAATGCCTATTAATCTTATCCAGTCTGTTTCATCGATATTGGAATTTAGTTGTGTGTTCCAAGCCTTATGTCAAAAGGTTTGACATTTGACGTTTGACAGCTGTCAGATGACGTCACAGTCGATGAAGAGTATGGTGTACAAAATTGTGAACATTTCCTTTCGCTCTATTCATATTAAGATAGATGTAAGCGCATAGAAGCCATTGTTCATGTAATTTTTAGTATATTTTTCTCTGTTTAGCAATTAATAAAGTTTCTTTTATTGATATGTTTGTATTTTTATAATAAAGATAGTCCTATTTTGTGCCATCTCACCTCCTCTAGACATTGTGGTGTGATCGTGTTCCTGTGCGTGAGTGCAAGCCTGTAATGCCCATTTAGGGATGCGTTTTTATTACCTAAAGAAACGTTTTCCTATTTCAGGTTTACTCATAACACAAAGCCCTTGTGTTAAATGTTTTTAGGATCGCCAGCGCGCGTGGGATACTCCAGTATCCCAAGCGACCATAGGCTACAGTAACTACTTGCTAGGCCAGGCGATAATCTATCACACTATCGCACTATCTCAACCTCGTGTTTTCTCATCGTTTGGTTAGTGGCCAACCTGGTGGTGGGCTAGGCCTCTATCGTCATCTTACGACTATAAACAATCGGGACCGACTTTTTACGTGCCCTACGATGACGCTCAGATGACCACGTGCTTCTGCTAGAAATTTTCTTTGAAAAGTGTGATGTTCCCTTTTGCAATTGCCTACTGCCGCTGTGGCAAAATACCTATCCCCAGTATTACGTGCACCAATTTGGCAATACATCAAGACCTGAAACAGTGTCATTAAATCATATAGCGAACGAAACGTATAACAAGTGAAATAATATGCAATTATCGGTTAACGTTTCGTATGTCTCTGTGCGTCGAATACAAATGGCGGCGGTGTCATGGCCGTCGGCGCACGCGTAGTGCACTCCAATGCGGTGAAAATTGGCGCGTGGATTGGTTACTTTTTTAAATTTGACAGCTGTATAATATAAGACTTAAGTTCTATGTGATGATTTAATGTTGCTAATTATACATGAGTACCCAATAAGCTCTTTAAAGTCATTCAAGTGTTTTCTGCAAGAATTAATGATTTTTTGACTAATGAAATAGGTAGGCTCTTACTGAATTCTGGTACCTAGGTATAGTCGGATATTTTGCTCACAGAACACAACTACACCGCTGTGTGTGGTTATTTGGCTGTGGTCTTCCGTAAGGTGGAGGGGAGGTCCTTTCTCAGTCGGGCTTGCTCGCTAGTATGATGTCCAACCTCTTTTAATTGTCCTGTAACAATCTTATAAAAAACAATTTATATAAAAAGTAGACCATCATACAAGACTGCCTTGGTGATTCGATTCCCACACAGGACAAAAGTTTGTATGACCCAAAACATACAGTTGGGTGTAATTTGTGTCCGTTAATTGTATGTTTGTTAAGTCCCCCGCGTCACAGAGCTTGTTCTTTAGTGCGGAAGTTGTCTTTTTTTGAAAAAGAAATAAAAAAATGATCCAAGTGAGCAAGCCCGGAGATGGACCACTACCACAGGCAATAACTACCTACCCAATTCTCTAGATGTTGCGATACTAGGTAATAGGCGGGCCTCGGAAAGCGCGCGCTCCTTAGTCCTACGATTGATCTCTCTCCGGTCGTGTCGGATTGCCGTCCCATCGGACTATGAGTGCAGGAAAATATCGCACTTGTGCTTGTGCACTAAAATATCTCCCTCACAGATGGCTTGTGTCCTAGTGTATTTTTTTTTATACTACCAAGGAGGCAAACAAGAATACGGTCCGCCTGATGGTAAGCAGTTACCGCAGCCTATGGACGCTTGCGACACCAGGGGGGGTATCACTCGCGCGTTGCCGACCCTTTACAAACCATATAACTCCTTTCTTGAGGAACCCCATGCTATAGTCTTTCGGGAAAACCTCAGCAGGGAGCTCATTCCATAGCCTAATCGTACGTGGGAGGAAATTCCTCTGAAACCGTACAGTGCGGCACGATATAGGTTCTAAAATGTAGCCATTATTAATCGCACCTTCGATATCCACGCTTATTTGTAACCTTAAAATCTTTCTTATTTCCCCATTTGTACCTAATTGAATTCAACAATAGGTACCCGTGACCAATGCATCTATAATGTATCCATTCGTTTATCTGATTGCCGTTTAAGGACATTTTGTGTTTCGCATAACAAAACATTAACAAACTAAGTACCTGTCTCACTTTGGGTAATTACACGGACAATTGTCTTATTTTTATTTGAGCCTCTACAAGAGACCTAAGGTCGTTTCCTTTGTATTTTAACATTCATATCTACCCAACAATCGAATATGGACAACTAGCTGTTGCCCGCGGCTCCGCCTGCGTGGATGTCGGTTAGCGCTGTAAAAAGTTGCCTATGTGTTAGTTCATCCAGATCCGTTCAGTAGTTTTTACGTGAAAGAGTAACAAACATCCATCCATCCATCCATCTATACTTACAAACTTTCACGTTTATAATATTAAGTAGTAGGATTATAATATTAGTAGGATATTTTAGTAGATAGCTTATAGCTGTGACGTTTAAAACTTTATGAGAAAGAATAAACATTGAATCAATCTTTAACCAATTAGCTAATTAAATGATCAAGAACCTAGAGTATTCAATCGATAGCTTTTATTTTTATCATCTACAATTTTCATGGATATTTATCTTTAAATGTCAAACATCACAGTACCTACCCATGCTGTGTGAAATATACTACAGTGCATGTACCTATTACCCATACGCTTTCATATGTATCTGATTTCATCTGAACTTCTTGTATGCACATAGTACAAGTACCTACTTAGGTACCCCTTTTTTGTAGAGGGGAATTGCTTAACGCAAACCGCCCCGCCCGGAGAAGCGAAGCGGAAATGTCAGACTCTCTGGCCTAAAGGAAGGTGGTTGTCGGCCGACATACACCGACTAAAACGCCCCTATGCACCTACACCCGCCTTCACGGGTGGACCACCGGGACCTGATATGACGTCAGTGGTTGCCCTGCGTCCCTCTAGGTTGATTGGTTTCCCCCCACAGAAATAGATCAAGATAGAACGGCGAAGTAGGCGTGGAACGCGTGCCACTACTTAGTACTAATGTGCACACTTCACATATATTTCACATCGAGCATCCTCATTATAGACCAGTGCCGAAGCCTATGAAAATGGTTAAAAGTGAAAAAAAATAATAGTAGGATGAAACCCATTGGAAATGGAAGAGAATATGATAAAAATGAAAGGAAAAATAATTTACGGGGGATCTGAGGTTGGGAAGGGGATGGGGGTGAGTTTTTAAGGGTAAAAAACGGTTTTTCTCGATTTCCGGCAAAACTAAAAGTCCTATCGAAAAAAGTCAAATGGAAAAGTTGTAGATAATAAAAAGATCTAAAACTTTTGTATTTACACTTTTTTCACATAATCTCAAAATTTATGTGAAAAATTCAAAAAACCAAGTTTTTGGTTTTTTATTTTTATCTTTTACAAAAATTTTTTTTTTTAACGAAATTTTGTGAAAACTTACCTTTTTATGTCCCAAATACGCTGTAATTTATTTAATTAAATATATTTATTTTTTCACCTTATTTTGAATTAATATCGAAAAAACACCCTAATTTTCAATCGAAAATTCACCCGTCAAAATATCAGCTTTTTTCAAAAAGTTGGTGTGGTTTCTGTTCGTTGGAATCTCTACTTTCCGATGGTGTAAAAAAATATATACATTACTATGGTAATTTTTTTCAGAAAATGCAAAAAACGGAAATATAATTAACAACCAAATAAGTTAATGAAGTTAATGTTTAATAAGAAGTCAACAATATTTTGAGAAAATTTTAGAAACTTCTTTAAATTATTTGCGTAGATACTATTTATTGCTACTAGAGGTCACTTGGTAGCCGAATACTTTAAAAAAGTTAGTACATTTATTAAATATTAACTTCATTAACTTATTTGGTTGTTAATTATATTTCCGTTTTTTGCATTTTCTGAAAAAAATTACCATAGTAATGTATATATTTTTTTACACCATCGGAAAGTAGAGATTCCAACGAACAGAAACCACACCAACTTTTTGAAAAAAGCTGATATTTTGACGGGTGAATTTTCGATTGAAAATTAGGGTGTTTTTTCGATATTAATTCAAAATAAGGTGAAAAAATAAATATTTTTAATTAAATAAATTACAGCGTATTTGGGACATAAAAAGGTAAGTTTTCACAAAATTTCGTTAAAACAAAAAAATTTTTGTAAAAGATAAAAATAAAAAACCAAAAACTTGGTTTTTTGAATTTTTCACATAAATTTTGAGGTTATGTGAAAAAAGTGTAAAAACAAAAGTTTTAGATCTTTTTATTATCTACAACTTTTCCATTTGACTTTTTTCGATAGGACTTTTAGTTTTGCCGGAAATCGAGAAAAACCGTTTTTTACCCTCAAAAACTCACCCCCATCCCCTTCCCAACCTCAGATCGCCCGTAAATTATTTTTCCTTTCATTTTTATCATATTTCCCTCCTTTTCTAATGGGTTTCATCCTATTATGATTTTTTTTGGTTTTAAAAATTATCGACCCTGGTCGACATCTATTACGCCGTGCGACTCTTATAGCTGCGTTCGGGACGTACAAAATTATTAAAATCTACAAAAATATGCCGTATTGCTCCGTCGCAAATTGTAAAAATCGAAGTAGTAAAGTAAACACGAAGAAAGGAGGCATTTCATTTCTTCGGTAAGTGTTTAAATATAACTAAAAACTAAGTTTTACGAGAATCAAAATTATTATTTCACCTTTACCATGTTTGACAAGGACGATCATAAGTTATTCACTTTACGTTAAGCTTAATATCCATTACTTTCGTTGTACAATGTTCTTACTCATAACCATTAATTGAGCGCGCAACGAACATCGAAACAAATGAGATTTACAATATTTCCAAATCGGTAATGAGACGGCAGTCCTTTGCTGTGATTGGTTGGTTGTTTGGTTGGTCGTCGCATCGAATGCGCTAGAGATTGACGCAACGTGTCGTCACAGTCGTTGTATTTATCGATAAACATATTATTTATACAAAGAACACATGATCTTAGCTCATCTGTTTATTTATTATATTACGTAACATTTTAAATGAAATTGGTTTTAAGCATGCATTACATCGATTTTCAATAATAAAGTTATTTTATGACGGAAAACTATAAAGTAAATGTTAGACAACTTTAGTTTAAAATTAAAATCCTTTTAATTTTGACAACGTAAATTAAAGTAGGTATATATACCTATTATAGATACCTGTTTGCCATAGAAACATAACGTAAAAGCGCCCATACTTTTTTGGCATAGTCATCATATTAATGAACATTTGAAAATTTTTATTTAAAAAAATGAATTGGTAATGTAACTTATCTAAAATATGTAGTTATATTTGTTACTTATCTAAAACATTCAGTTATATTTACGTTTTAATTAAAGTAATGAGTTTTACTTTTCTATCATTATACCTTAATAAAATTTATGTAATAACACGTAATTAATTGTTTTCATTTATGTATGACAAAAAATACAATTTATTACGTAAAAATAAATAGGTACTTCAACACCCCACGTTGCATAGATGGCTGTCGACAGTTGGGTAAATGTGTCTCCTCACTACTTCGGGCTCGCTTAAACTGGTTGACCCGCAAAGTGGGTGTGGCTTGTTGAAATAGTGGCACGCGCGAAATATATGCAGAAATGTGTTTATCACCATTCTATCTCGATCTATTTCTGTGTTTCCCCCCCACCCCAAAATTGTAGTAGGTTTGATTTAGTTTGTCTTAATAGATTTTTATTCTTGGTCTTGACCAAATTTAGAGGCGCCAGACATGAAGCCCCCTTCGGTCCTTGCGCCCTAGGACCGTGGCCCTACCACGCCCTCCCATAAAGCCAGCACTGTAAGTAGGTGCATAAACATATTTGCGTTTGAAGATTAAAAATGTATAGTGCCATGTGAGGAGTCCATCTCATCACAGTCACACTAGTATAAATTCCGGCGATATAGAGATGCGCTCATCTGATCCAATGATTCGATTTATTGAATCGATTTCATGCATCGTTTAGATACTTGCAGAGTACAGAAGAATAGGCACGAATACTAGTATAGGATTTTCTGATTAGGCCCAAGGTTCGGTCTCGGTAGCAAGGCGAATCTATGCAGTCATTAAGTTAGTAGACTAGACTACGAATTACATTCATATTTTTATATAAAATTACCACCTCTTGTGGTGTACAAAATCTGTCGGAAATGACTCATCTAGATTATATAGTAAACAACGCGGAACAACTTTTACCTAGGTAGGTACCTACCTACCGACAACCTTGCGACAACTTACTTTTTTATTTATTTACTTCTGAGAAGATATGACAGGATAATTTAATTGTATTGAAATTATATCGTTAAAGCACTTCCCGTGGCTTCGGTCGCGTGATATATCGGTAACTGCCTCGGTAATAGTTCAGCGGTCGATGTGTGTGATTGCTGATCACTAGGTTCCAGGTTCGATGCCCGGGTCAGGCTCACTAACCACTAGAACAATAGGCCAATTTACTATAGAGGTAGTCGTTTATGCAGCTAAATACCTACTCCCCTGTGAAAACTGTAGGTAGAGTCATAGCATTAGAATAGAATTACAGATATATATGGTAGGTGAACCTACGTTGCTTTTCAGACTGGAAATTTGACATTAAACGTAATTAGCCACAAGTTATCGCTAATTATATAACTCCTTATGTACTTATTATATAATATTTTGTAACTAACATACGTTAGGTAATCTGTTAATTAGACAAATTCAAGTAGCTAAGTATAATTTTGATAAATTGCTGATAATAATTTGGGCTATAAATTTTAAATTAACATTTTACTATTTTGTGTAATGTAACTTGTGTAAAAACGCCTTAATAGGAAATATCTTTATCATAGACATTGTATAGAGTTTTAGTTGTGTGATTAACAATTACATGAGGAGATCCATAGGAGAACCAAAGTGACTGACATAGCTCGCAGGACCGATGGCCGTTGGGGCAGCGTGGGCAGGCCTCCAACAAGGTGGACCGACGACCTGGTAAAGGTCGCGGGCAACCGATGGACAAGGTCAGCTCAGGACCGAATGATGTGGAAGACCTTGGGGGAGGCCTATGTCCAGCAGTGGACGTCTTGTGACTAAGATGGGGGATTAACAATTAGTCTGTGTTTGTTGACGGTTCTGTCGTAAGGCTCTACCCAGTCTACGCTTGCCTGTTTAGTCACAAAATCCCGCAGAAGGCAAATTAGCTCACGCCTTATTTGTCATTTTTCATCGACCTGCAAAAGTGTCACGGTGCAATCTAAGAATAAAATACTTCCATCTCAGCCAAAAGACGTCTACTGCTGGACGTAGGCCTCCACCAAGGACTTCCACAACACGATAAAAACATACCTACTTACTTAAAACTTATAAATTAAAACTGTGACAAAATATATAATTTAGATTAGTTTCTTTTTTTTTATACTACCCGAGTGGGAAACAAGCATACGGCCCGCCTGATGAAAAGCACTAAGCAGTTACCGTAGCCTATGTACGCTTGCAATACCAGACGTATTACTTGCGTGTTGCCGACCCATTTATTTACATTTGTCCCTTTAATCGAAATTACCATAATTAATCACATATTATTTTTCAATTATGGTGAATATTAATTTTATTATGGAAACAATTAAATGAATAATATATTGCTATTTTATTCCTGTTAATTGATATTACGAACGGATGTTTACGGTCGTATAAGCTGCCATCAACATGCTTCAGCTGCTTGACCGCCATGGCCAAGGGCGGGAGCTTGATTTTCGACTATACATTTTTCTCAATTAAGATATTTTTATTCCGTTGAGTAAGCCGTTTTGCTCTAGTTTGCTGTATATTTATTTATTTGACTGCACGGTTGGTTCAGTAGCTTAAGTGGTTACATCGCCATTTACTACTGCGCGGCGTGGTGTGAGTTCAATCCCTACACGGGACAAAATTTTTGTGGTCCATAAATGATTGTCCTGAGTCTGGGTGTACTTTGTGTCCGTTACTTGTATGTTTGTGAAGTCCCTCGCGACACAGGGTTTGTTCTTCAAAAAAAAACAACATACTTTTTTGCTTAGGTATGACTTAGGTATTTTACCCTCTATCTCGCTCTTGATAGAGGAGAGGAGACCTATGCCCAGCAGTGGGGCATGTATGGGTTGCTATTATTAGTATGACTTAGGTCCGTTTCACAGAGGCACCTGTTTTTAGATTGTAGTACTACAATATTGTCAAAATGTTAAACAATGAAGTAAATAGTAATTTATTATCTGAGTGGCGAGGTCAACAATCAAGGTCGCATGCCAGCTGAGCTAGTTCAGCGCCATGCTAAGTACCTACGCGCTACCGCGGTAAATAACCGCTTAGTAGTCTTTACGAGTAAAAGAAGATGATGATGATGCTGATAGACCAGACTGTCCCATCCAAAGGCACTGGGTGGAGTTAGCATTAGGATTAAAACAATAACTTATTTTATATTAATTACTAATAATACTTATATAACATTTCTGAAATAAATGTTTATTATTATTATTATACCAGTCAAACTATCCCCCCTACTAATTTTCGGGGCGTTTTCCTTTCACGCTTATGATGACCCTTACTTTTCGCATTTGTGACTAGTAAATAAATCATCCCAATAAGCTCGTTTAGTAGATTCTTTTATTATACTACTAATTACCATCAAAAAATGTCATCGATTAATTTAGTAGCTGTACCTGCTACAGAATATATATATGTACTATTTCCTTATTACTACTTGTTCTTATTATAATTATCTGGCTAGTTTTTAGTTATTTACAATAATATATGAAAAATAACTTTTGGATTGCACTAAGGTGACGACTAAGGAGGCTCTACACTCGAAGTTGTCGACGATTATATTTACCTTTACCAAACAGTCCAGTTAGGTAGGTCCATTCGAGAAACAGGTCACTCGTCGAATCCGACTCGGCTGGGCAGCGTTTGCGAAGCTAAGTCATATCTTCTCGTCCCAAATACCGCAGTGTCTCAAGACGAAAGTCTTTGACTAGTGTGTGTTGCCAGTGATAACATATGGATCTGAGGGCCTCGTGCGAAGGCTCAAAGTCACCTAAAGACCAATGGAGAGGGATATGCTTGGAGTTTCCCTGCAAAGGTTGCGGGCAACCGATGGACAAGGTCGGCTCAGGATCGAGAGTTGTGGAAATCCTTGGGGGAGGCCTATGTCCAGCAGTGGACGTCTTTTGGCTGAGATGATGATGATGATGAAGGTGACGTAGGTACTAGCACAACAAGCCACCGATAAATTTATAATGTCGCCCGATATAAAAATCAATGTGTCGTGCATGAGTGGGAGTCAAATATATTACAATGTAAAGAGTATTAGCGCCAAAACTTGAAATGACTGCCTGTGGGTATCAAAAGTTGACTGCAGGGTGGTCAATGTGGGTTCGATAAGTATTTGTTCCGAGGATGATGATGTACTTTGAATCCGTGAATCATAATTATGTTTGTAAACTGCATGTCTACTCTAGCAACCTTTACATTTTGAAAGACAATGAACGCGGGCGTTGTATTATTATTTTAAAAAGATTTTAATTGTATTTATTTATTTGACATTGTAAATATCATTGACATTCAGTATTGACATAACAATTTCGTGATACATTTTTATTCATAAAATTCTTGTCTTAAAATAGTGTCACACGTTGACACTATTTATTTTAAGACAACCCACCTTGTGTTTATTCATTCGAATAGCATTCGAATATTTTAAAAAAGTCTGCATCTGGTAGGTATGCGCATGCGCCGGAGACGAAATCATGTCCTTAGTGCGCGTGTACATGGTATGTAGACTTGTTGTCAGACGCGTTACTAGTCCAGGAGACAGTGTACCTAAAAACTAAACTTAAGTGAAATATAATATTTATTTAAAGTTTATATATGTTACTGTAAAAGCCCGAACTACGGCATTATTCATAAAATTTTCCAGTAAATCTTAAGATTTTCCAGTAAATCTTAATGGTAATTGTCCGAACAGTTCTAACATCATTGTTTATTTCGGACTTTTACTACCATTCGCTTGGTAAATCTTAGGATTTACCTCAAAGACATGGTAAATGTTGAGATAAACATGTCAATACGTTACTAGGCATTAAAACTTAATCAATAAAAATACCAAAAGATATAGGTAACGATTTGACTGATTAGTAGTACAAATGATTAATAATTACTCATAGGTATATAAGGATTTGAATAATTATTAATTGAAATAAATGATTAAGAACTATGCATTGTTTTATTTCCAAAACCAACATTTACCAACCGTTACTTAGCATGTACTAAATTCGAATGGTAAAAGCCCGATAAAATCGTTTCTTTTTTACATATTCTTACATTTACCGACTCGTGTTGGTAAACCCTAAGATTTAGGTACTGGTAAAACCTAAGATTTACCGTAGTTCGGGCTTTTACAGTAACATATACATAGAATGTAGAATGACGGCATTATTGCCTGACACATTATCTACTGGTACAACCAACATGTGATGATGGTGATGCAGAGATTATTATTTATAGTAGATGCACAGTCTAAAGTCTGAAGTCTTAAAATGTAACTAACATACGAGTTAATATAAAAGGTCAACATTATTTAATAAAAAATATAAAAATTATGAATATATAAGTCAACATAATAATAGATTTAATAATATCAATGAAATATAATTATTACAGATAATATAATATACCTTCTAACGCATAAGAACAAAACTTCATCACTATACGTAGTAATGTACTATACGTAGTAATGTGCTGTGGTATTCCATAAGGATCCACCAATCGGATTGTTTGATTTTATGGTGTTCTAATTCTAAATTCAGTATAGTCTATTCCTAGAGCAGTCAGAGGAGATATGTGTATCTCTATAGGCAAATCAGTAGGTAAATGTAGGTACATTTTATTTCTTTTGCAAACTTTTTATGCGCTCATCAACTGTATCAACACTTATATTACATTAATGAAAGTTGCTTTTATTGCAATTCAACGACACAGAGAGTACAACTTTACTAAAATTTAAATTGTCTCTCATAAGGAAGTAGATATTCATATCGCCCACAAAAAAGTATAAAAATGTAATTGGTATAAGTACTTACAATAAAGAGATTTCCCCTTTAACTTTTAAAAATATTTTGTACATATATTTATGTAGTATGAAAATTGGACATTTATGTCCGTGTGGTGACGGATTAAGGATACAAATGTCTTCACCCCGTTCCATCCTGAGGGTGTCGTAAAAGTCGACTAAAGGAGTAAGTCAGGCAGATAATATCCACTGCAAGAGAGGGAAAACCTGAAACAAAACCCTATACTAACCGGTCTGGCCAGCGTGGTATAGTAGGCTAATATCCCTCCAAAGCACAGCAGTGGGACGTTTATGGGTTGAGATGACGATGATGATGAAACTTGAACCCATTAACCGCTAAACGACACGTGCGGTGCAAGTACGCACGAATATCACTTAAGGGAGGTACTTTAATTATGTATATTATTAGGTAGGTACTTAATATTGTTTATTCTTATTTCATAATATCCACAAGTTCTTCTAGGAATAGGATAACAAGCAGATAAAACCGTAGTCAAAAGCTAGCTGAAGAAATTATATAAATAAAAGAACGGTACCACCTCCTAACTCCTAGCTCCTAGACTATACGTAGTCGCAGAGAGACTGGTTGTACTTGGCCTTGCTCGAAGCATCTAGATCAAGTTGTGGGTGCCTCCGTAATGTCTCAAGGGATCAACTGATTTATTTATAGCAATATTTATATTCGATACTGCCTATATAACTAAATTAAATAATAATTCTTAGTAAATATGTAAGGAAATATTTGTCTTTGGATAACTAAGTGATCAAAACATCCCGTAGGAGGGCATTAAACAATAGGTACTTTTGTTTGTTAGCCTGTATTGTCCCACTGCTGAGCAAAAGCTTCCCCCAATGACTTCCATTCCTGTCTGTCCTTCGCCTTATTCCACCAATCCTTTTCATATGCATCTGCTTAGGTCGTTACGCCAGCGACTCGTAAATAAATAATATATAATAATATATCATATAATAAATAAATAAATAATTGTTTTAATTATCCAAGTAGTGGAAGAAAAGTGGAAGACTTTTTAAAGTTGCCTACTTACAGACAAGAAGTGGATTTTCGTTGTTGTTTTTTTAATATGATGATTCAGCATTTTTTCAGTTTAGTTGCCTGGGCCCATATCCTATTAATAAGTAGTTTTTTTAAATGGGTTAAGGTTTTCTACCAATTTGTTTTATGACAGTGCCAGACTTCTGTTTAAAATTAAATTGTTATAGTCGCCTGCAATTTTTTTGTTTTTTTTTCTTATTATTGTAATAGTTTATTATCTACTGGTAATACGATGTTGACATATAATATTACCGATGATTTGACATTGTGAGAATTGCGCTCAAGTAATTTGATAACTTGTTTAGTTATTGCATTATCATATACAAGAGAAACATTATATTTAAGTGCAACAAATTCAATGTAAAGTAATATTATTGGTACCTTAATAGCGAACAAGTCCGACTGGAGAAGGAACTTACAAGACCACAACTAAATAACTAAGTACACAGTAGCCATTGAAACTTTGAGTAAATTGTAAATGTAAAATGTGTAAATATGTTCCGATTCTGGATGTAATTTCTGTCCGTAAATTGTAGATATTTTTGTAAAGTCCCCCGCATTATAAAGTATGTACTTTTTGGGTCGGCAACGCGCAAGTGATGCTACAAGTATTGCTAGCGTTCATAGGCTACGGTAACTAGCGGGCCGTAGGTACTTGTTTGTCACCTAAATAGTACCTACAATAAAACTGTAATTAACTTGTTTTTTTTTTTCATGTAGGTAAAATCGGTAAGAGACGCTTTTACACAAAAATTAACGTTTCGCAAGGAAGTATTTTTGAAGGCATTGTTCTGAGATCTTGTTGTTAAGGAGATTGCTTTTGATGATATTTTAATTGCCGATTCATATTTTGCGACATAAAAATGTGAATAATGTCAATGGAAAAAGGTATTATAGGTACACAGAATCACAGAGTAGTAATCAAAATTTGACCTAGTTCTACGAAACTTATGTAGTCCAGGTACATGTTTTAGGGAAAACTGATAGATAATTAAAGCGAGGTCAATAACAGATGAAAATTGATATGCAGCGCACAGACAAACTATCTCCTTTGACCATGGTCCATAAGTCGAATCCTTAACCTAGGCTCAATAAGAAATATCTGTGCCAATAACAAATTATTTCAGAGTCTACGCCATACATTTTTTTATGTCCTTTAATGGCGAAAATATTTTACTAGCATTGTTGCAATCCTTAACTATTTGATACAGAAAAGCTTATTGAATAACAAACATGTTTTCTCAATGAATCATTATTAAATGTGTCAACGTATCGACGGGGGTGTTACGTTACGAGGGGTCTGCTACGCATAATAATATCGGAACAACCACTGTTGTAACCTGGCGATATTATAAATACAAGTGGCAGTGTAACTGGCCTCAGACGTGTGTAGTGAACGCTCAGTGCCGACGTGAAAACGCGGGAAAATTTTGACAAGCAGCCATGTTGGTTTTGAAGGTGAGTTTTTTGACATTTAAATTAGCGGGAAAAATAAGATTAGTTTGACAAATATTTTTGGTGACCTAATTTTATTTTTTAAATTGTATTTAATAAAATATTGAATTGTGAAAATCTTGTTTAACGTAATATTTTATGATTAGTGATAGTGTAATTAGTGTAAATATTGCAGTTAGGCATTTATAACTAGCTACGTAAAAGTTTAATTTTCTTCGATAACTTAATGCGAAGGTTGTGCTTTTTAAATATTTATTAAATTTTAACATTCATGGATGTTATATAAAGGATATTACATAAAATAAATGTATTGTGCTTAGGTATACATCTAAATTGCTAATTAAAAGAAAGAAAAGTTTATTTTGCTGAACAAAAGACATATGATTAGAACTTTTAAATGTAACTCAATGGATTAGAATAAGTAAGGCAGAAAATTATACCTACCTATTCATAAGGCATCTATTATAAATGTTAGTGACAAAGGGATCTAAAAAAACTGTTTTAGGATTTCAATGTTTAAGGGGATACCGATACGTAGCAGTGAGTGGATAAGGGTTAATGATGACGATACCGTACATAACATAGCAATGACGTAGGTTAGCCACAAACCACTCGAAGAATGACGTAATTATAAGCACATGAAATACTTAATTATTAGTGAAAACATTAATTTAAACACGTAAACTTAACTACGTTGCGCCACAAAACATTATGCTTAAGAATAATAGATTTTTTATCAGATCTTGGCGAGTAAACCCTTCATAAGCATTGTAAACATAATTGTTCTTTCCTATGAACATTTTGTTCTCATAGGGCTATGTTGCAATGTAGTGTTAAGTGTTTAACTTAAAAGGTAGTTTATTTTTTATCTAAGGTGGCAAACAAGTATACAGCTCGCCTGCCCCTCTAGACAAGTGGCTTAAACGGCAGTCGAATCGAAAAGTCAAAAAAGTAAATGTATGGGATTTGACGTAAGTTTACGATATCATGTCGTAAACTAACGTCAAATCCCATACATTAGCTTTTTTGATTCTACTACCGTTTATGCCACTTGTCTAGAGGGGCTGGTAATAAGCAGTTACTGCAGCCTATGGACGTTTTGCAATGCCTGTGACATCATTGCGTGTTACCAATCCAGAATTTGCAATAAGTGGGTAGATTTTTGGTGGTCTATCTCTGGTATAGGAAAAAGTCCTTTAAAAACCATCCCTAAATAAGCACGGAAATTTGAGAAAGTACCTAGTGATAAGTTCACCCTATGAAACGAATTTTTACTCTAAACGTAAGTACGTAATTATTTTAACGTGAAGAAGTAAATTTACCGAATCTGAATATCCATGCATAAAAATAGATAATTTGTTTGAAATTGGTATAGTAAAGTGTTCAAATAAAGTGTGTCAAACCCTGGTGTCGCAAACGTCCATAGACTACGGTAACTGCTGACCGTATGAGGCGGGCCGTATGCTTGTTTGCCACCTTGGTAGAATAAAAAAACAGTTTTTTAATTTTTATTTATGAATCTTTTTGGCATTAAAATGAAACTCCAATCTTCCTAATCATAGTGACCATGAATTATCATTTAAGAATATTAATTATACATATTATGCCTTGTAGAAATCAAAACGACAACATACCGTGTATTAATTAATATCTAATTGATCATTTGACCACGAAACTGTGGCCCCAAATCCTTACTAATATTATAAATGTGAAAATTTGTGAATATGGATGGATGTTTGTTACTTTTTCACGTAAAAACTACTCAACGGATCTGAATGAAATTTGGCACAGAGATAGATTATGGTCTGGAATAACACATAGACTTTTTACAGCTATAACCGACATCCACGCGGGCGGAGCCACGGGCAACAGCTAGTGAACAATAAAAATGTACCACACCTTATTGTTACAAAATAATAATACGATAACAAATTACTTGTGCAATAGCCTACTTCATTAAATCTACGTATGTAAAAGGGACCAGCCATAAATGCAAGGCGACAAGGCCGTTGAGAATAAACAAAAGCTTAAATCAACTCTGTTTTCCGCAGTTTTATATCTGAACTAATAAGGCCTGCTTATGTTAGGCGGAGTTAAAGGCTTTACTGTGTATAAGAAGGCTTATAGTAGCTTATAAATATATAATGCATTGTGCTTATTTATGTTCGTGGATTAAATAAGTTATTGTCGGGCGGAATGCCAGGCAGACAGTATAATTTTTTACTACTTAGGTAAATAAGCGTACGGCCGGCTTTGTGGTGAGCAGTTATTGCCGCGTATACTATGGACGCTTGAGATACACAGGCATCACCTATGTGTTGCCGAATCAAATTTTTTAACACCCGATTTCTATGATGGACTATCCCTTGGATTGGAAACAGTTTTTTTAAGAATCCTTAGAGTACTGGAGACCTGTAATCACGCACAGGAACACAACTACATAACTGTAGTTGTGTTCCTCCTTCCAGGAGTAACACTTGCGTGTTTTCCAACCACACACAAACAGGAACACAACTACACCACTGTGTGTAGTTATTTGGCTGTGGTCTTCTGTAAGGTGGAGGTCCTTCCCCAGTTGGGCTTGCTCGCTAGTACCGTGACATACTTCTCTTTTTCGCCTTGTCTTTCTTAAAACTAAAATATTATTATATTCTATGAACCGTCATAGTCTATACCCTTTAAATTCTTTTATCATTACACCATCAAAATAAAAACATTACTTGATAATTCAGATTGGATAACACAGCAATAATTCGATATAAGTTTAAATGTATTTCATAAGCAGGAATGCGGAGCAAAGGCACCGTGGGCGCGGTTAGTTTGTGCAATAAATGATAGACTAGAAAGACCAGAGGCTATAGCCTGTTAGGATGATAGGCATTTGAGTTAACTAGAGCGGGAAAGTAGCAGCTACTCTGTCTAGTATATTAAAGGTTAATTTAATGTGAAATTAACGGGCCTATGAGCTAATGATATGCAAGAGTGACATATAAATTGGTATAGGAGCTGTGATGATGAAAGTTATTAGCAATAATTACTTACGAGTAATACACGTGTGGTGACGGATTAAGAATACAAATGTCACCCTATTCCATCCCGTGGGTGTCGTAAGAGTCGACTAAGGGAGTAAGTCAGGCAGACAATATCCACTACAAGAGAGGGAAAACTCGAAACAAAACCCTATACCGACCCGTCTGGCCAGCGTGGTATAGTAGGCTAATATCCCTTCAAATTAATGTAGGATACCCGTGCCCAGCAGTGGGACGTTTATGGGTTGAGATATATATATATATATAATACACTACACATGTTTCTTTGTACCTAGGGGGTGTGTATAATGAGACACAGCTTCTATGGAATGGACTTTTATAATGTCAGGTGTATCTGTAACCTAAAAGAGTTTTTCTTCACTCGCTGGCTGTTAGTACCTACAGCAATTCCTCAATCATAATCTCAGCCGGACGTCCACTGCTGGACATAGGCCTACCGCAAAGATTTCCACAACATTCAATCCTTTTTTTTTTAATTTTTTTTTTGAGCCGACCTTGTCTATCGGTTGCCTGCAACCTTTACCGTTACTTTAAATTCCCCAATAATTAATTAAAAAATAATGACACAAAGCAAATCAAAAAGTAGTATACAAGTGTTAATTTACGACTGAGTCCTTCATCCGATTAATTAATAATTATAGGTATATACCTCTTAACGACTATGGCTATATTACTAGCTAACTTAGTACATTTTCAAGTAATTATTAATGTAATTCATTCAATATAAATCTAAACATACATATTATAATAAAATATGTAATAAATTTTGACCTCACAATGACTATGCAAATACCTACTAAGAAACATCGGTAACTATGTATGTAACTACTAAACTTATATTTGAAATGGTAGTTATGTCCAATTACTGAATGATGATTGCAAACACAAATTGATTGACGTGTCAATCTGTTATTATGGAGTTAAAGTTTGCATTAAAGAGTTAAATGTAATAAGTCCACACTAATGCACACATCTATGTTATTACCATTACACATCTGTATATATAAAAAAATATAATTGAATCGGCAGTCGCGAAAAGATTGTTTTGTTATTACAACCGACTAGCTGTTGCACGCGGCTCCGCCCGCGTGGATGTCGGTTATCGCTGCAAAAAATAGCCTATGTTTTATTCCAGACCATAATCTATCTGTGTGCCAAATTTCATCCAGATCCGTTCAGTAGTTTTAACGTGGAAGAGTAACAAACATCCATCCATCCATCCATTCTCCCAAACTTTCACATTTATAATATTAGTAAGGATACACAAGTCGCTGAGTATAACACACTTACTTATGAAGTATTATAATTATTATCTGTGCTTATAAGTACGAGGTATTCCTCGAAGCGCTATCATTTTGAAGCGCACCTAATGAAGCGCTCCTTTTTTATTCCTCGGAGCGCACCTTTTAGGAGCGCTCCCGAAAGCAATTTCTCCTAAAAGGTGCGCTCCGAGGAATAAAAAAGGAGCGCTTCATTAGGTGCGCTTTAAAATGGTAGCGCTTCGAGGAATACCTCATAATTACACGTAGAACACAGATAACTTACTGAAGTTTTTAATAAGGCTTAGATAATATTACGTCAAAATAATAATAATAATCAACTGTGAAATCGCCAAGTATATTTTACAAAAACCTATAATATATTAAACTTTATTGTACACCATACGAGTATGTTAAAAATACAGGCAAGTAATCAATAAGAAACATCGAACAGTATGTACAATGGGCGGTCTTATCGCTGTAAGCGATCTCTTCCAGACAATCTTTGGATGGAGCTATGACAATGACATAAAAAAATTGTTCTTTTAGGACTTCGTCTTTTCTACCATAATACGTATATCTACATATTCATATTACACTTATCATCTAATTATACAACAAAATTAATTGTACCTATCAAAGAGGTATTCCTCGAAGCGTTACCATCTTGAAGCGCACCTAATGAAGCGCTCCTTTTTTATTCCTCGGAGCGCACCTTTTAGGAGCGCACCCGATAGCAATTTCTCCTAAAAGGTGCGCTCCGAGGAATAAAAAAGGAGCGCTTCATTAGGTGCGCTTCAAAATGGTAGCGCTTCGAGGAATACCTCCTATCAAACACTCCATTAGCTATCCAAAGTTGTAACCAAAATTAAATGCTAACTTCTTATTTAGAAACTTTTTCAAGGAAAACAAAATCTGATTCTAAATTCATTTTTGGTACTAATTACAAACAATTTTATATCCCATAAATAGTAAAATCCTAATTCGTTGCATTTAAATATAAGTTTATTATTATTCCAAGTATAGTAAAACCTAATACTACAGTTTAGGTATCCTATTACTTAAGATCTCCTTTCCGTCTGTTTGTCAAGGATTTTGGTTAGGTCTGCAAGCAATATTAACATTTAGGACATGCTTTACTGCAGCACTACTACTTAGATTAGAAACATTTTAGTTCAGCGGTAGAAAACACTATTTATTTACACCATTTTATAAAAAATAAATTCTAAGTAACGGCATACGGCGATAGACATATGCCCTTTAACATAAGAACTAAAATAGCTCCTGAAACGAGGGTAAAAGAGGCATAATTTCATATTATTAATATGGAAACAGATGCCCAAGTCAGAAGTCTATGTAAATAAAGAGAGGTAGGCACTATACTAGTGACCAAGTCCGACTGGGAAAGGACCTCCAACTTACAGAAGACTACAGCCATATATCGGTGTAGTTGTGTTTTTGTGTATGTACAGGTTTCCAGAGCTCATTTAAGGATGCGTTTCTAACGAAACGTTTTCCTATCCCAGGGATATTTCACCATGACACCCTGGTGTTTATTTTTGGGTCGGCCACACGCAAGTGATACTTCGGGTATTTCAAGCGTAACAGCTTAACATCAGGCGTGCCGTATGCTATGCCACCAATGAAGTATAAAAAAGATTTCCCCTATTCACTTCAAAGTAAAATCCCAATTCATTATTATTCCGTATCGATAGTAAACATTTATTAAGTATTCAGGTAACATACTGTAATATATACATTTAGCAATACAACCTAGTTATACAGGCTTTGTTTACGTAACTTTGTTTACAATTGGTACTAAAAGTATAAACAGACGATCGAACTTGGTTCGGGCGGAACTACGAACATGGTGCGCTCCGAACCATATTATAATGATACTAGCTGACCCAGCAAACGTTGTTTTGCTACTAAAATATAGGGTTTGATCGTAGAGGGGTGAAAATTAAGAGTTGTATGTATTTTTTAATGCTGAATCACAAAAAAATAAAAACAAAAAATTCTGTTTAAAAAATTAAATAAAAAAATTAGGGGTAAACCACCCTTAACATTTAGGTGGATGAAAAATAGATGTCCGATTCTCAGACCTACCCAATATGCACACAAAATTTCACGAAAATCGGTCGCGCCGTTTCAGAGGAGTTCAAAGTTGAACACTATGACACGAGAATTTTATATATTAGATTAATAATAATAATGTCCGGCGGACCGAGGACCACACGAGCGAATTTGGTTCGGAGCGCACCATGTTCGTGGTTCGGCCCGAACCAAGTTCGTTCGTCTGTTTATACTTAAACAATGATCTTTTGTGGTAATTTGTTATTTAACTTAAATTTTTGTATTTAACATTGTAATGTTAAATACAAAATCAACAACAATACATTGTAATGTATTGTTGTTGATTTTGTATTTCATGGTATTTAAAACTATAGTTAGATATTTTTATGGTTATTATCTAATAGTAAGGACAAATAGATGGATGGTAAATAGAAATCAATTATTCAAATCTTAAATGCGTTTGTCAAAATTGGTACAAACATACTCAATTTTAAATGTTTGTTACTTAATTACACGAAAACGGCTGTACGCATCTGGATGAAATTTGGAAGAATTTTGACTGCCTTTGTGGTCCAGTGGACGCAGTTAGCGCCTGTTGTGTACGAGGTTGTGGGATCGATTTCCACACAGGGCATAACTTTGTGTTTTTCAAAGAGTTGTTCTGAGTCTGGATGTAATTTGTGTGCGTTAATTGTATGTTTGTAAAGTCCCCCGCGAAACAGAGCTTGTTCTCTAGTGCGAGAGTTGTCTATTAAAGAGATTAAAAAAAATTTGAAAGAAAGATTTGAGTCGGGAATAGTAAATAGGCTTGTATCCCGGAAAAATCACTGCTTCTGCGGAATTGTACGCGCGGGAGAAGCCGCCGACGAAAGCTAGTTAGGTATAATTTACTAATGAATATAGGGCTTACAGCATTGTCGTATATTATAAGAATAAACTGCCTCGTTGGTCTAGTAATAATAATAATAAATTTAATCATTTTATTATCGCGTCGCATAAACGCATAGATATATACCTTACAGACTAACGTACATCCTTACTAATATTATAAACGCGAAAGTTTGTAAGTATGGATGGATGTTCAGTAGTTTTTACGTGAAAGAGTAACAACTCTTTCACGTAAAAACTACTGAACGGATCTGGATGCAATTTAGCACAGATATAGATTATGGTCTGGAATAACACATAGACTGCTTTTTACAGCGATAACCACGCGGGTGGAGCCGCGGGTAACAGCAAGTATTATTATAAACCTGTGTTAGTATTAAAAACTTATAACTATATTAGTAGGTACACTTCGCTTGCACTATGTCGCAGTGCGTTCGTGTGGCACTTGTCCGCGGAAGCGACGGAACACTACCTACATCTGTCGGCCAAAAATTCTCTTCCAAGACGAGGTTTAGGTACACTGTTGGTACTCGCACAAGTGGTCCTTATGTGCGACTGCTGATCACGAGATCCCCTGCCCCTCTAGACAAGTGGCATAAGCGGTAGTCGAATCGGAAAGTCAAAAAAGCAAATGTATGGGATTTGACGTAAGTTTACTATATAATGTCGCATGTCGTGGCTGGTACGACGCTCTCAGGCTAGGTTGAGGGACGCCGACGTCCTGTCGCGAAGTGGCTGGGAGCCGCTGCAGTGCTGATACGAGACGCCTATGTCCAGCAGTGGACTCCAATCCTAATCGGCGACTATACGTGGTCTGTCAACTAATCTGTCAGACAGTAATGATTCCGTCGCGGAACTATTTTATTTACAATCTAAATCCTTACTAAAATTATAAATGTGAAAGTTAGTGAGTATGGATGGATGGATGGATAGATGGATGGATGTTTGTTACTCTTTCACGCAAAAACTTCTGAACGGATCTGGATGAAATTTGGCACAGAGATAGATTATGATCTGAAATAACACATAGGGTACTTTTAACAGCGATAACCGACATCCACGCGGGCGGAGCCGCGGAACACAGCTAGTAGGGGTATAAAATAATATTGTATTAATTCATCAACAAATTTATGTTATTGTTATTGTCTAGTTATTAAACCATTTAATAAGTGAACAATAGGCATACATATTGTTTTTAACTTATTTTATAATTGCTAACGATGTTATCGTGTGTTTGAAACTCAACATTTCCTGTAATTGGTCAACAAAAGTTTAAATTTAATCTTTAATGTAATCTTGTCTTACAAGTATTGTTTTTTAGGTTAATAAAGTGAATGGGTTGTGGCGTGTTAGGCAATCATTGGTTGGTATTAACATTTTATATTAGAACGCAATAAAAATCTAGGTCTTAGGCTCTCTTAGTTCCTGAAAAGGTTTTGTCGCTTTACTGACATCCGCAGCGGATAATATAATTATATCTATTGGGTGGTTTTTTTTTCTAAATTTAATAAAGACAACTCCCGCACTAGAGAACAAGCTCTGTGTCGCGGGGGACTTTACAAACATACAATTAACGGACACAAATTACACCCAGACTCAAAACAATTTTTTGTGGGTCACACAAAGTTTTGTCCTGTATTGGAATCGAACCCACAACCTCGTGCACAGCAAGCGCATACTGTGACCACTGGACCACCGAGGCAGTCACACAGTTTACATTAGGTGAATGTATCATTAATGTAACTATGAATACTTCCTTCAGTTGATATAATAAATAAAAACGAATTTCGGTCACGAAGAGAGGTAAGGCACCATACTAAGAGAGGTAGGGAACCATACTAGCGAGCAAGCCCGACTGGGGAAGGGCCTTACAGAAGACCACAGCTAAATAACTTCACACAGCGGTGTAGTAGTGTTCCTGTGTGTGAGTACAGGTCTCCAAAGCTCATTTAGGGATTCGTTTTGAAAGAAACGTATTCGTATTAAAGTACTGCTTTGATTAGAAAACCATTTATCCAGGAAGACTATATACTTATAACATCACGCTATGATCAATAGGAGCGTAGCAGTAGTGAGATATGTTGCAAAATCGGGGAAAATATTCCAAATTTCCACGCGGACGAAGGCGACCTAGTCTAGTATAAGTATATTATGCTCTACTACCATAATAATTCGTTATAATTACCATTACAAAACGTCAATACAACCAATGATTAATTCCGAAGGCCTTTTAAAGTCCAAATCATACTTAGTAATGTAAAAAACGACCTTTTAATAGATATGTGCGGCAAATTTAGGCCGCGGCCACACTGTAATGCGGCTTTATTCAAATTATGTGCGACAAACACGTGCCAGTGTGATTGTTAAGTGTTATTGTGATGTAATAACACTTTTATATAGTGTACTTATTAGATAATGCTTATAGGAATCGATTGGAGGCTTTCTAGTTGCGAATGAAATATTTATACATTGACAATATTGTCTTAATACTTTGTGTTGTCGATGACTGTCAAGTCCTCCGTGAATAGATTATCCTTACTAATATTATAAATATGTGAAAAGTTGTAAGTATTTAAGTAAAAGGTTGGATGGATGTTTGTTACTCTTTCACGTAAAAACTACTGAACGGATCTGGATGAAATTGGGCATAAAGATAGATTATGGTCTGGAATAACACATAGGCTACTTTTTACAGCGATAACCGACATCCACGCGGGCGGAGCCGCGGGCAACAGCTAGTACTCAATAAACACGAACTATTATTATTTAATCTGTGTCAACACTATCTGGGTTGATCTTATAAACCACTTCAAAGAGTTGTGTTAAAAATTCAGTACGATTTAAGCAACAGAATTTATAATATTAATAGCAGTGATGGTTCACTGCTGGACGGTAGCTTGAGCTATCATATGCAAAAAACTGATTTGTGGTTCCAGACATTACCACGTACCTTTATTGTAGATATAGATATTATTATTGTACATATAATTGTCATTTCTTACTAGTATATCTCAGAAAAAAACTCGATTGGTATCCGCTTCATTAGTTTTTATTGGTAATATTAATATAAACATATACCTATCATATAGGCATTTATGATAATTTAAACAAAATCATTGATTGATTATACAAAACTAATCTCTTTGTCTATGTAATGTAGATATGTAAATATTCTAAGGACAAGTTTGTCGCGTCAAAACAGATTATGTCTGTACACGACTTTACGGCTCATTTACACTCGCACCAAACCGCATTCTTAGACCAGTATGCAGCATGATATAATTATAATAAGGTGTATAAACATACTAGGTGGCATTCGAGTTGTATCTCAACATCATTAAATCTGAAATATCTATTACAGGAACCTAGTAGTACAATGAAAATGCCGCCATGCTGAAGTCCATCCCGATATCGTATAAGTGGCATTGGGCTTTTTTAGGGTCCCGTAGGCGACAAAGAATCTTTATATAGTTTCACCATGTTCATTTAAATGTTTGTCTGCAGCTTAGTTTAGATACTCTCAGAACTAGAGAACTGTAATTTGGTATGGGTATACATATTAATCACGCCAAAAAAAGGGTTACATAAAATTGGAAAAATCCTTTTTGTGGGCTTGTCCTGCAGAAATATTTTTGCCAGCCTGGAAATGTTCGCGGTTAATCTGGCGAAATGTGGATGAGATTCATCTTTACCTAACTCTTCAGAAAGTAAGGCGTCTCTACGTAGTTTTGAAATTCGTACCTACATCCGATATTTTTTTTTATAGGTAGTATTTATGCATTCATTCATCACTGCGCGGTGTGTTGTTGGTTCGATTTCACACAGGGCAAAAAATTGTGTAATACATAAATGGTTTTCCTGAGTTTAACTTTGTGTCCGTTAATTGTATGTTTGTAAAGTCCCCCGAGACACAGGACTTGCTCCCTAGTGCGGGAGTTGTCTTTTTAAAGAGTAAAATTGTGTGAAAACAGTGGATATGTTTTAGCTAGTTTGATAGAGAAATCAGAAAGTATTCTGAAGATTTAACAGTTTGTCTTATCAAATGGATTGACCATTGAAAACTGAACGAGTTCACAGCGTCGAGAAGACTGATTACGCTGCTATGCTTTCTTCAAAAATCAATAGGTACACTATAAAATTATCCAGTCCTACTTTCTGTACAGGAAACTATAGTATAGGAAAGCTTATATCCAGGCTGTTACATAACTTGATCTATTCAGTTACGTTACACTTCGATTATGCATTTACTGGCGGGCAAACCTCAACAATTATAAATCACTGCTACCATAGATTTGTTAAGAAATGTTGAAGGAATTTTAAAGCGTGGTTGCACCTAAGAATATAGAATAGTCAATAGGCTAAAATGGTGTCAATTCTAAGCAAAATCCAATGCAATCATTATTAGTCTTTTATGAATATGTTTGTTAATAAAGACAGGTAATTATTTAACAAAATGATTATGCTCTAATAATTACCTACGTCTCTGCCCATTTGTTTTAAATTCGCAAGATTATCCCGAAAGGATAACATATTATAGGCGAGGGCCTAGTAATCTGTAAGACAGGGTACCCTAGTTCTGATACCTGAGCCTCTAGACAAGTGGCATAAGCGATAGTCGAATCGAAAAGTCAAAAAATAAAATGTATGGAATTTGACGTGAGTCTACGATTTAATGTCGTAAACTTACGTCAAATCCCATAAATTTTCTTTTTTGACTTTTCGATTCGACTATCGCTTATGCCACTTGTCTAAAGGCTCATTAAAGGTAATTGTTGTCTATAGAAAGCATTTCAACATTTGACTGCCTTGGTGGTCCAGTGGCCGCAGTATGCGCCTGCTGTGCACGAGGTTGTGGGTTCGATTCCCTCACAGGATAAAACTTTCTGTGACCCACAAAGAATTGTTCTAAATCTGGATGTAATTTGTGCCCGATAATTGTATGTTTGTAAAGTCCCCGCGACACAGACCTCGTTCTTAAGTGCGGCAGTTATCTTTTTTAAAAAGAAAAAAATAACTCTGGCCCTAGGTTGGCCATTAACGACTGCATCCTTACTAATATTATAAACTAGCTGTTGCCCGTGGCTCCGCCCGCGTGGATGTCGGTTATCGCTGCAAAAAGTAGCCTATGTGTTATTCCAGACCATAATCTATCTGTGTGCCAAATTTCATCCAGATCCGTTCAGTAGTTTTTACGTGAAAGAGTAACAAACATCCATCCATCCATTCTTACAAACTTTCACATTTATGATATTAGTAAAGATGTGAAAGTTTGTGAGAATGGACGGATGGATGGATGGATGGATGTTTGTTACTTTTTCACGTAAAAACTACTGAACGGATCTGGATGAAACACACACATTGGCACAGAGATAGATTATGGTCTGGAATAACACATAGGCTATTTTTTGCAGCGATAACCAACATCCACGAAGGCGGAGCCGCGGGCTACCACTAGTAACAAAATAAAACTATAACCTGATATGAGGTGTCACACTACGTTGATACGTTTCGCCAGCTAGCTGTCGGCATGCAATAGGGGGCGCGTCTATTGCCATAATATCGGACATGATTACAGACTCCGCTGAGGCTGATCAAGCTTTTTCCTTCGATTTTATATCAACACTGACTACTATTGCACCACGCCATCTATACAGGCAGTTTAGAACTACTCGTAATTACATACCTATTATAATTATAACCTCAGCAACGGTCAAATTAAAGAAAGAAATGAATTTCGGTAGAATTTCGACTACCCAGTGATCTCCCGTTATTATTTTTATTTATAAAGTTTGTTGTTATAATTCTCAGAGGGTAACTAGGTTAGCAATTCTAGTAATTATAAACGTGAAAGTTTATAAGAATGTATGGATACATGTACGTTTGTTACTTTTTCACACAAAAACTACTGAACGGATCTGAATGAAATTGGGCACAGAGATAGATTATAGTCTTGAATAATAATAATAATATTTTCGGGACAACTCACACATCGCTATCTGATCCCAAACTAGGCAGAGCCTGTACTATGGTAACCGATAAACATACTTATATATTTCTAAATACATACATATTATTATAGATAAATTACACCCAGACACAGAACAAACAATCGTGCTCATCACACAAATATTTGCCCTGGGTTGGAATCGAATCCACGACCTCCGGCGTAGCAGTCAGAGTCAGTAACCACTAAACCAACGAGCCAGTCAATAAGGAATAGCACATAGGCTACTTTTTATCGCGATAACCGACATCCACGCGGGCGGAGACGCGGGCAACAGCTTAGTATAAATATGTATATATTAGACTTGTCCATTGATTTGTTAGTTCATAATAATTATGTAGGTAGATATATCTACATGTACCTAAATTGGTTCAATGTCAAGTCTGTGGCACAAAAAAGGCGAGACTACATATTTCTCAAACGACTTTTTAAATTAAATACATATATTACACAGATAATAACACTAACAATAACATTTCGTGAAACTATTTTAATTAATTTAGTTCCACCATTCGGTTCTATTTAATATCTAGGTAATAATTCTAGTGCACGCAATTATTTTATTACATTATGTCTGTTAAGTACCTAGTTTATATAAGAAATTAAAGTAGGTACCTAATTAATTTGAAAAATATAATTAACTAGCTGTTGCCCGCGGCTCCGCCCGCGTGGATGTCGGTTATCGGTGCAAAAAGTAGCCTATGTGTTATTCCAGACTATAATCTAACTCTGTGCCAAATTTCATCCAGATCCGTTCAGTAGTTTTTACGTGAAAGAGTAACAAACATCCATCCATCCATCCATACTCACAAACTTTCACATTTATAATATTAGTAAGGAAGTAAAAGACTTAGATAATTAATAAATTCCTAAGGTACCTACTAAGTCTTTGTTTAGAATTGTGTAATTAATTAATTTTAGTCTTATTTTAGGTTATTCGATATGGTTTAAAAAATCTTAGAATCTTAGCTGTTGCGTCAGCTATCGTAATGTCGTGTTATGTGTTTCATACCAAATGAAAATCTTATTACTACACTAGTTGTTGCCCGCGGCTCCGCCCGCGTAGATGTCGGTTATCGCGATAAAAAGTAGCCTATATGCTATTCCAGACTATAATCTATCTCTGTGTAAATTTCATCGAGAGCCGTTCAAACCCTCTACACAAGTGGCATAAACGGCAGTCGAATCGAAAAGTCACAAAAGCAAAAGTATGGGATTTGACGTAAGTTTACGACATTATATCGTAAACTTATGTCAAATTCCATAAATTTATTTTTTTGACTTTTCGATTCGACTACTGTTTATGCCACTTGTCTAGAGGCTCAGTAGTTTTTACGTGAAAGAGTAACAAACATCCATACATTGTTAAAAACTCGCGTTGATAATATTAGAAAGGATATTTTATCATTCTGGAAATTTTGACATTCTGTCTTCAGAATGCCTCGGATTTAGTGAACCTACTTTGTGCCAAATACAGAGTTTTATATCATGATCATCTTAACAAAGTGAAAGTCATTTATTTTTAGTTAGATTATGCTCAGAACCTACTGCTATTATCTGTGGGTATTATGGTATAATCTTACTTCTTCTTCTTATCGTTTGGTTAGTGGCCAACCTGGTGACAGAGTTATTGAGATCGGCCATATTTAGGCCTCTGTCATGATCTAACGACTGATAACAGTCGGGACCGACTTTTAACGTGCCCTCCGAAGCACGGAGACGCTCAAATGAAATACCACTATGCGGTTACCCATCTATAGGGTTACCGCGCCCTTGGTAGCTTAAAATCTTTCTAAAAAAACGAGTTTCACTTTAAATTTTCTTTTTCTTTTTTTCGCGACTATAATAGTAATATTACAGTGTAAAGTTCCATTAGACTGCGGTAATATAGACGCTCGGATCGATAAATGCGAGATACATGGAAATATAGAGATATTTGGAAAAAAAAACCTTTGCCCACGCCTTTGGGAAATTGTAATGCTTTGTTATGCTACGTCTATCTCTTCTCAGAATTAATAAAATATCAATCAACAGATTTAATTAAAACAATATATAAGAATAAAACGATATCAGCCAAGTATTGCATGTCCGCGTTTGACCACAAGGTGCAAATCCACAAGGCTAAAGCAGGACATTCACTTGGTATTCAGTTTCTTGTCTCATTGTGAATATCTACGAGGAATTTATGAGAAAAAATATAGTGGGCAAATTAAACTTTTTGTGTATGAAGTATTGATTGATTTTGTATGGGTACTGTTTGACTATTTACCTTGTTATAGTGTTTTAGCATTGTCATGGTATACAAGCTAAAATAATTCAAATTGTGTGTGCTTTTTTGTGTCATTGTATAGGCATACTAAGTCCCGCCATTAGCGATTAAATGAAGAGTTGTGTTGTGAATTTGATACCAAGAAAAAAAATCATTCACAGGCAATTCTTGAGAATTTAAGGTTACATATAACAAGAAATCCAGGAAATGGAAAGATTGAATTACTAATTAAAAGAATTACATAAAATCTATTATTAAAATAAAATATATTATTATATACTAGGGGTCGCCTGCGACTTCGTCCACGTGGTAATTTGGAATATTTTCCCCGATTTTTCAACATATCTCACTACTGCTCTGCTACTATTGATCATAGCGTGATGGTATATAGCATATAGCCTTTCTGGATAAATGCACTATTCAACAAAAAAAAGATTATTTTCTAATCGAACCAGTACTTTCTGAGATAAGCGCGTACAACCAAACAAACAAACAAACTCTTCAGCTTTATAATATTAGTATAGATTGCGCAGCGAAGGAATGTAGAAACCAATTACAGTTGATTTTAGACCACTAAGCGACCTTTGGTTCAAATAAAACAATTAAACGACCCGGTAATAGAACCCGTGACCTCTGCACGGCCATCATACGCACTACAGCACTACCGAGGTGCTATTTTTAAGTAATCTAAAAACCATACAAAAAAATGGCACCTTAACAATAGAGTAAGCAAATAATGTCTCAAAGCCTCAAACACTTTTATTAACATCTAAAAAGTAGAGCCATCTACCGGTATAATTGCGTAACGTTACAAGATCAAGGTCGCGTTACACTTTTATCTGAACTACTTGAAATAACTTTACGTTAAGTATGATACTCTTTTTTGTAATGTTGCGTAAGTGCTAACTAAGTTACACGGTCCGTTCCACTCGGGGGCGTCTAAAATGCCTGTTTTGTTCTACTTCCGAAGGCTTTTGAGGTTTCTATTATAGGTAATTGAATTTATATATATATTTAGATAACTGGTATCCTGAAAACGGCTGCCTATCCTTACTAATATTAAAAATGTGAAAATTTGTATATGTGGATGTTTGTTACTCTTTCACGTAAAACTACTGAACGGATCGGGATGAAATTTGGCACACAGATAGATTATGGTCTGGAATAACACATAAGCTACTTTTTTGCAGCGATAACCGACATCCACGCGGGCGACGCCGCGGGCAACAGCTAGTTAGTAATAAAAATGCGAAAGAAAGTCTGTCTGTCTGTGTTTCTGTTGCCTTTCACGACTAAACAGCAAAACGGGTTTTAATGAAAATTGTCAATGAGATACATGGTATTTTGGGGAGGTAGAATGTAGTCTTTTTACACCAAGGCTTTAAGATGGAAGTATCCCTGGGATAGGAATAGGTTTATTTCAAAACGCATCCCTAAATGAGCGTTGTACTCACACACAAGAACACAACTACACCGCTGTGTGTAGTTATTTGGAGGTCCCTCACACAACCCACTTTTGACCACTTATCTTCGTAGATGTTAAAATAATAGTTTTGAACCTGCAATCAATCAACATCTAAAAATCGACAGAAACATCAAGAAAATACATTACTCTTACTCTTATCTCACCATCTTGTTCTCTATTTCCAGACTCTTATCCTTTGCGCAGCCTACTTGGCAGTAAGCTGCCAGTACCAGAACCCCACCACGACCCCAGTGCCTATCCTCAAGCAGATCAACCGTCAAAACGACGATGGATCCTACAGCTACGGATATGAAGCAGCTGATGGATCCTTCAAGATTGAGACCAAGTATCCTAACGGAGATGTAGCTGGAAAGTATGGATACGTTGATGAAAATGGCAAGCCAAGGGAGATATCGTATGGAGCTAGTAGCCAGAGAGGGTTTGAACCTGAAGGTAAATGACTTTAAATTATTTCTACAATATCGTAATACAACAGAAATCTATTTATGTGCGTAATACTAATTTATCATCTAGGCAAGTGGCATAAATGGGATATGGGATTCGACATATGTTTACGACACAATGTCTTACTCTTATGTCATTTGACATTGCATTTGCTTTCTATTCTATTCAAAGTCAAACTCATTAATTTATTTATATCAAATGCATGATACTTATGAACGACATAAAAATAAGTGCCGGCATTTTTTTTCTACGGCAAATTCGCTACTTAGGGCCTGGAAAAGAATTAAAAATTGAATTAGGAATCGAGTTTATTTTCAATTTGACCGAATCGAAAAAAAACTCGGGCCACTCTTCATATTCGAATATTCTATTCGACTACCGTTTATGCCACTTGTCTAGAGCAGGTAGTAATTTTAAATCAATGCAGCTAGTGAAGTAGTTTTCACTACAGCTGCATTGCTGACGTCCAGGGCTCGATGCTCCCTGCAAATATAAAATATTTTGGCATTTTCTCTCACCAATCATTCAGTAGGCTGAAACAGGCTGATTGATTAAATCATTTAATATCAGCCGGGATTTAAATGCAAATAGTCCGGATATCGAGTCTGCGAAAGAACAAGAAGAGTAACAAATTGTGACAGTAGAGGAACCTCTGCCTACCATTTTTGTGAAATAGTCGTGATGATATTTTGTTAATACTATGCATACGATATGGTTTATAGTGGTCACCTTGTCATTGTCATCAATTGAATCAATCTATTTTCAAAGAAAAAACAAAAAAAGGGCAATCCAAAGACATTTATTCCAAGTTTCGATGTATTTTATAAATCCATAATAGAGTAGTTATTGTTAAAAAATAATCTTCTTATTATTGGCAAAGATTCATTAACAAGAATTAAACACTGGCCTGCTTATACCTAGTGAACACAAACAGACAAACAACTGGGTCGATTACAACATCACTCTCTCTATTCGCACCACAGTTGAGTAACTGATACATCATGTAATTTGATGTTATTATGGTGTAAATAGAGCTTTATGACGGTATATATCTACAATATCTACCTACCCAAATAATGTACCTACTACCTGTAACAATTTTAGTATATAAAAAGTTAGTGAGTATATATTATAGTTTGTAATCACGTAAAAACTAAGGTACGTACATATCATAAGGACTGCCTTGGTGGTCCAGTGGTCGCAGTATGCGCCTGCTGTGCATGAGGTTGTGAGTTCGATTCCCACACAGGACAAAACTTTGTGTGGCCCACAATAGGTTGTTCTGAATCTGGGTGTAATTTGTGTCCGTTTTTGTATGTTTGTAGTCCCCCGCGACACAGAGCTTGTTTTCTAATGCGGGAGTTGTCTTTTTTTTAAATGATGACATATTTTAATTTAAAAAAATCTTGGCCTCCAGCCGTATATTCAGCCGTAGTCATTTTACGGCTGAGATGATGCTAAATCCATCTGCTAACGTTGAAAAAAAATATCGTCAGAAAATTCATTGCAATTGCAAAAACATAACATTAAATTAAGCACTAGACTCATCAAAGAAACTACAATTAATATCTAGGTAAACTTTGTGTTGCAACTATTTTTCTAATGGCAGCAACCTTCACGCACTAATAAATCATCTAAGTAGATGACCTGCTAAACAAAAACATTACATTACTAAATGCAAGTAAAAAGTAGCTAAACATAAACGGCACGAGGTAACTCTAATCGTATACTTATACATTGTATTCCTTACAAGTCACCTATGAGGCTTTCTACCTTCTTTCTACCAAGAGAGGTAGGGCTCTATACTAGCGGGCAAGCCTGACTGGGGAAGGAAGAAAGTTATTTGGCTGTAGTCTTCTATAAGGTGGGGCCTTATAGAAGACTACAGCCAAATAACTATACACAGCGGTGTAGTTGTGTTCCTGTGTGTGAGTACAGGTCTCCAGCGCTCATTTAGGGATGCGTTTTGAATAAAACATTATCTTATCACAGGGATACTCCTTCTTAAAGCCCTAGTGTAAAAAAATGGGTCGGCAACACGCAAGTGTTTTACCTTTTGGTATTGAAAGCGTCCATAGGCTACAGTCACTGCTTAATATCAGGCGGGCCATATGCTTGTTTGCCACCCAAGTAGTATTAATAAAAAAATAGTAAGATGCGCATGTATACATTACTAGATAGCGATAATAAGAATGATCTATCGCCTATCAAGTCTCCTTGTCAAATGTCATTTTGTTCTGTTTAGGCGTTGAGTCGTGAAAAGGTGACAGACAGACAGGAGATAAGCAGGGATGACATATTAATCCATACACTAGAATGTTTTTTACACCATTCAGGTGATCAACAATCGTAAGGCTGATCTGGGCCCCAATTCTGCTAATTTACGGATAGCTCAATTGAATCTGAATTAATTCTAAATTGAATCTCATTATCATTTTTGGTATTCTGCTAATAAATTTAAGACCAATAGTTGGAAAACCATTGGTCTTCAATTATTTAGCAGAATACCAATAGTGTAATACCAAAAATCTTAATAATTTAAGATGATAATGAGATTCAATTTTAATGAGACTCAATTTTAATTTTTAAATGATAATGAGATTCAATTGAGAATCAATTCATATTCAATTGAGCGATCCGTAAATTAGCAGAATTGAAGGCCTGATCATAAGCTATCGTAGTAGTTATATAATGTCCGGAAGATGATTAGGCTATCAAAAGATTAATTCTTCTGTTGTTTTACAGTTGCTTACTCGAAGGAGTTTTGAAAACCTAACTTATAAGTAAAAATATACGTAATATATACTTCAGTAATAAAATAAATGCCTGACTTGCCAAACTGTCTGCCGAATTTACAATGAAACTACATTATTTCTAAAATTGTCCATTACATTCCAGGTCCTGGTATCCAAGTGCCACCACCAACTTTAAACAACTCACCCTCCAACGCTCTCACTGACGGCCAAGAAGACGATGGACAATACCGAGAGGACCCCAGCATTTACGAAGATCCTAAATACAACAGCCGCTCTCAGCCAAGACCTGCTCCAATCCGTCAGTATCATCAGCCCGCTCAGCCTGCTCCTACTCAGGCACCAGCTCCTCAATACCAACGACAACCTGCTCCAAGCCAGTTCAGGTCCAATCCAGTATACTCCCAGCAAACGAACCTTTTCAACCAAGCTCCTCAGCAGTTCCCGGAGCAGAGCCAGGACAATCGTCCTCAGAGCCAGGTGTATCACCAGCAGCCTCAGTTTTCTTACCAAGCGTATACTCCTCAGCCTTTCCAGAGCTTCCAGCCCCAGCCTAGTTACCAGCAGCAGAGTTACCAGCCCCAAAATACAGGGTTCCAGAATCAGAATTACAATCCGTTCTTTGGCCACCCCGCGCAGAATTTTGACCCCAACACCGGTTCTTATTCGATCAACTTTACTGGTTAAGGGATGATTTATGTATTGTTATTTATAATATTGGAGTGTAAGTTGTAAATAAGTGTTGGAGTAGATCAATCATGGGCAGTATTGATAAAGTTAAAGAAATTAAGACTTTATGAAATAACCGTCAAGTTCAAGTTTGCCTTAACAATTTTCTAAAAATAATCTGATTTATACTTAAGACTGGAGATATGTGTATTGCAGATATATTACAGTATATTTCACAATACTAAATTATTTGAATGTTAGCTATGATTGATAATTTTTAAATAAATATCTAGAAATAAAATTCAACAGTACCGACTTCATTAAATAAATTTAAAATGGTAAGTCATTTATTCTTGTACTTTCATATAGCCTTAGACTAAATTTTCTGCTTTCATGATTGGTATAGATGTCAGCACTGTCTAATATTTTGTACAAAATATTTAATTATAATTAAGTTTATACCCAAAGTGACGAACGACACCTTTTTATAAGATTTTGTATAATTATTATTAGTACTAGTCAATATTATCGGGGCGATTTTTATAAAATATTGTAAATTATACAGCTTTAAATATCGACTAACTACTCACTAACAGTTTATAAATTATAATTATAATTTATTTTTATATTTTCTTTTTGGATGTTAACAAAACTTATACTTATCAAAATTATATTTATAAATATAAAATATATAAGTTTCCACACTATTTTTATGTATAACATGTTTATTATTATTTATATGTATATCTAACTTTCATTAAATTTGGCAACATAATAAAATAGATATATAATGTATAATATATTATGTAGGCTATATAATATAGTATACCTAAAGATGCATTTTGTATGTACTGTATCAAGTATTTCATTATATAATATTATTATTATCTAAATATCTATATATGTAGCTCTAAGTATGTATTTAAAAATAGTACAAATTCTGCCTTATATTTGGGAAGTAACTAGACTTACCTAAATAGTTTATATCTGCAAACCTAAACTTCTTTAAGGTCTTAAACCTAATTAATGCTGGATGGTGAATCAAACATGTCTTTAGAATTTCTTCTAAGACATGTGGGCTTCCTCACTTCTTCACTGATAAACTGCACATAGTAAATCACACCTCTTGCCTGAAAATCGGTTACTTTTCCACTCGGCCTATATATAATTTATTTATAAAAATAACTAGCTGTTGCCCGCGTCTCCACCCGCGTTGGATGTCGGTTATCGCTGTAAAAAGTAGCCTATGTGTTATTCCCGACCATAAGTAGTTTTTTCGTGAAAGAGTAACAAACGTCCATCCATCTATCCATCCATCCATACTCACAAACTTTCACATTTATAATATTAGTAAGGATGTTGCCAAAATATGTATACGTACCTACCTATGTATTTTTTTTTTTTGAGCCTGTATCGTCCCACTGCTGAGTAAAGGCCTCCCCCATCGTCCAATCCCGTCTGTCTGTAAAATAATTATATAACATTAATTACTTAATATATATGTATGTATCCAAAGCAGTTTGATGCCGGTACCTATTGCGCTCCAAATATGGCTGCCGCATACGAAATAATACGTGTACCGATTGTAAATATATTATTAAATAAAGTGTTACTTAATGTATTGGAGTTTCCTTTTATTGTTGGAGAAAGTGCACTTGTTACCTATGATGACGTAGAGTGTTTTGTTGAAGTTGGTGGTGCATGCTTTAATATGGGCATGGATATACCTAGCTGCTTATATGTAGGTCTAATGCCTAGTGAATTACTGACACTATTTCTTCTTCTTCAAAAAGACAACTGAAGTACTAGGGAACAAACATATAATTCACGCAGGGGTATTCCGTAATAGCAAAAACCGAGCCACCGCAAAAACCGAGCAACATCTGACTGCAGATTGAAAATCGGTATTCTGTAAGAGCCCTATTTGACGTTAAGTCAATAGATTGTGCCGTCACCGAGCAATCACAACTGTCAATTTTGCGATCACAACTGTCAGTTTGCGATCGCTGTTTCTTAGAGAATCAGCCAGACGGAACCAAATTGCACCCAGATACGGAAAAATCATTAATGAATCACACAAAGTTCTGTCTCGTGTGGGAATGGAACTTACGACTTAGCAGTCAGTTTCACTTACCACTAGACCAACATAGTAGAAGTAGGTAACATCTTTGTGCTCTACCACCTGCACTGGGCGACCTCTGCTTACCATTAGGCGGGCCGTATGCTTGTTTGCCACCTTGGTAGTATAAAAAAAACCGTTATGCGGTCTAGCATAGGGTTACCGCAACCTTGGTAGTCTAGTTTTTTGATCGTTTACCAAACAGCGAGTGCGGCTATAAGCAACTCGCGGTTAGAAGAAGATTGCACATTGCAATAAAATAATTTCAAGTCGACGCCAACCGAAAAACAAATCATCATTTTGACTGCCTTGTCCAGTGGTCCAGTGAGAGGTTGAGGGTTCGATTCCCACACAGGACAAAACTTTGTGTGACCCATAAAGAGTTGTTCTGAGTCTGGGTGTAATTTTTGTCCGTTAATTGTATGTTTGTAAAGTCCCCCGCGACACAGAGCTTGTTATCTAGTGCAGGAGTTGTCTTTTTAAAGATAAAGATAAAAAGATAATTTATGTAATGCTTAACACATCCTAGCATCTCAAACATGCCTTACTCTACGGTTTCAGAAGCTCTTCTTCCTACCACATCCGATTAGATTGTGGAATGAACTACCTGCCGAGGTTTTCTAGAGGGATTACAGTATGCGGTTCTTCAAGAAAGGAGTTATAAGGTTTTTAAAGGGTCGGCAACGCGCGAGTGATACCTCTGGTGTTGCAAACGTCCATAGGCTACGGTAACTGCTTACCATCAGGCGGGCCGTATGCTTGTTTGCCGCCTTGGTAGAATATTAAAAAAAATGCTTGTTTGGCGACGCCATATTGGTTAAGGTATATTAGTGTAGCAGCTTTGTTAGTCTAATAAATTATTATATTTCGTAATTTTTTTGTCGCTTAACTTTCTTTTTTCGTCTGTATTTCTTTTGTTAGTATGTTTAAATTTGATTATCTTTTTAAGATAATATACCGAAAACAGTAACTATTCTATTCTATTTTTTGATAAGGCAATCGATGCAATTACGACAATTCTGCCAGTGTCCATGTGTGTAAAAGAAAATCATGCGTGCGTAATGAATAAACTTACACCATACATATATACAGAAGACCACAGACAAATTACTACCCACAGCGGTGTAGTTGTGTTCCTGTGTGTGAGGTCAGCGCTCATTTAGCGGTGCAATTTGAAAGCAACTTTTTCCTATCCCAGAGATAACCCGTAAAAGAAATAGGTCGGCAACACGCAAGTGATATCTCTGGTATTGCAAGCGTCCATAGACTACGGTTACTGCTGAACATTAGGCTCGCCGTATGCTTGCCACTCAAGGAGTATTAAAAAATGTTACTAAATTTTGAGATAAACTCGTTACTATTTTTTCGGGACAATCCCACCCACATGTCCACCGCTGTGGTGACTCCTGTGAGCCAGGATTAACAGCGGAGTCACCAACTGATACACCGAGCTTTGACACTCGTGCGTCCCGTGGACAACTAAACCTACTGTCTTGGATCCCGCAACGAATTTAATCAGAAGTAAATAGGTACCTACTCGTTACTATTGTCAAAAAAATGTAGTCAGCCCTAAATTTTGTTAATAATATTAACATAAACATTAATACTTAGTAATTATAATGTGACAAACACATCCACTTCCCTTTTATGGTTGATGTAATAACCATGTAGTCCAAGGTTGACCATATTGACGCCAAGCATTTCGGAAGTATAAATTATAGGCGTTCACAAACTGGAATATCAAGTATTAAGAGGAAATGTCGTAGGTGGTATTTATATCCGGCTCATGAGAAGGCGGCCTATAAAATAAATAGTCAAATAGTCTACCGAGTAGAGTATGAAGCTATCATACTCTACTCGGTAGACTATTTGACTTTTAAAAAAAACTCCCGCACTAGAGAACAAGCTCTGTGTCGCAGGGGACTTTACAAACATACAATTAACGGACACAAATTATACCTACACTCAGAACAACTCTTTGTGGGCCACACAAAGTTTTGTCCTGTGTGGGAATCGAACCCACAACCTCTTGCTCAGCAGGCACATACTGTACCCACTGGCCCACCAAGGCAGTCCAAAAATTGAAAATAAGATTTAGGCCTCCAGCGCTCATTTAGGGATGCGTTTTGAAAGAAACGTATATATATCCTAGGGTTATTTCCATCTTAAAGCCCTGGTGTCAAAAAATGGGTTGGCAACACGCAAGTGATACCTTTGGTATTGCAAGCGTCCAAAGGCTACGGTTACTGCTTAACATCAGGTGGGCCGTATGCATGTTTGCCACCCAAGTAGTATAAAAAAGGTACTTCCGCGCGTACTTCCCTCGGGAACAGAGATTTATTCCGGTAAAAAGTAGCCTACGTGTTATTCCAGACTTTAATCTATCTCTACGCCAAATTTAATCCCGATCCATTCAGTAGTTTTTGCGTGAAAGAGTAACAAACAGCCATACATCCTCACAAACTTTCGCGTTTATAATATTAGTTGGATTTCCGCTAATAAGGGTAGGGCCACGAGAATAAGCAAAATAATTTTGGCTACTCCTTTTAATCGATGAAGCATAACATTTTTAGATTTACTAACCAAAGATATTGTATGACAATATCCACTCAAGCGCATAGTAAGAAGTTGTGATTGAATTGTTATTTATTACAAGCATTTATATAGCTAACTGTTACTGGCAGACCTTGGCAATAATTAAACTAGTCATGGTTATAGAAAACTAAGAATTGGTTCTTAAATTAATGTTTTAAACTTTCAAGGGATATATATTTGAAGAACTAACTTGTGGAGTTTGTCACTCACCTCCAACGATAAAGGAGGATGCTCCGACACTCCGACTAGAGCCTCTAGACAAGTGGCATAAACGGTAGTCGAATAGAAAAGTCAAAAAAGGAATTTTAGTATGGGATTTGACGTAAGTTTACGACACTATATGGTAAATTAACGTCAAATCCCATACATTTTCTTTTTGACTTTTCGATTCGACTATCGCTTATGCCTAGAGGGGCAGGCCAGACAAAGAATATTGGTTGGGCGTTGTACATACTGAATGTCTGTGTATACTTCGATATCGCGATTCAGATCCCTGAGTGTGGAAAACTAAGCAAGTGTGGCAATAAGCTAGCCCTTTAATACATGGCTCATAACATAGCTGACGAAAGTGAGTGTGTCATAAATCTCTGCTATCCCGTAATAATAGGCGTGGTGATATGTCAAGTGCAAAAAAACAGTAGGTACTTAACTATGTAGTTTTCATTACAGTAATAAATTACAAAAACTGGAGCAAATTTTATCACAAAAACTGATAACTTTTGCATAATTCGTCAAAATGTTAAATGTTAATATAAGCATAGAAATCACAATACCTACAAATTATATAGAAATGGAATGAAATTTATAAAGTTAGGTGTCCGTTGTTGTATAATTAAACTTGTCGATGAACTACAAAATCCGGACCGATTTTGTGCGCCCAATTACTACCTTCTTTGGCGTAGTACAGGAACTCACTCATACGGTTTGACCTCACTTTGACATCTTTGTGGCGATAAATGACGTCACATGCGTCCTATTTCCTGGAAGTCTTTAAAATGAAAAAAAGCTTTAGACCGCGGCTGCGCTCGAGTGTTATATCGATAAAATGTAGTCTATAACAAGGATAATGTAGCTTCCCATAAAGAAAAAAAACAGAATCGGGTCAGTAGTTTTAGGGATGACTCGCTACATTCAAACTTACAAACTTTACCTCTTTACATTATTAGTTGAACGAGCGAGCGAAGTTCTCTGCGTTTACTAAAACTGTCCGATATAAACTATATTCGCTATTCGTGAAAACCTGTCATTGGCTTTATGTTTCATAACTTAAATATTAATTATATTGTATGTAGCTGTTGGTTTTCCAAATATAAATAAATAAATAAATATACGACGTTTAAGTTATTGTTGATCAAATATTTATACATACAGAAGCTGAATTGTTCTAGTAGACTCGAAGGCTTTAACTCGCTTCAGTCGCTCGTTTAATTAAAAATTCCAGGTCAAAACCAAACATTTGATCGAAGGATAGAGAGGGAGAAAGAGAGAGAGAGAGAAAGAGAGAGAGGGGAAACCAAGCAGAATTTTCTCGCGTACCATGCGTCGTGGTATAGTCAGAATACTATTTCTACAGTACCTATGTATTACGATTTCTATAGTCACAAAGTAATGTTATTGCGACAATTGATGACATGATATGCTTATAGGAACAAATTAGATTTAATTTCAGAATTTAAATGGATTCATTTACTGTTTGCGCCATATTTTATAATGTTGGAAAATTATATATACCTACGTATATTTATAGTTTTAGCTTGCAGGTAGGTCACTTATTTCGCATGGATGAAATAAATATTAATAAACACTTAGATAGACAGAGCCATGCTTGGCGTTTCACTGCGAGATCGAATCAGAAATGAGGAGATCCGTAGGAGAACCAAAGTAACCGCCATAGCTCGAAGAATTGCCTACACTAAGTGGCAATGGGCCAGAAAGGTTCTAGAGTGGCGACCACTAACTGGAAGACGAAGCGTGGGCAGGCCTCCAACAAGGTGGACCGACGACCTGGTAAAGGTTGCGGGCAACCGAACTACAAGGTCGGCTCAGAATCGATAGTTGTGGAAATCCTTGGGGAAGGCCTATGTCCAGCAGTGGACGTATTTTGGCTGAAATGAAACACTTAGATTATATTAGAATAATGTAGTATTGTTTTCGAATAAAGTAAAGTTATAAGCATTTTTTTTTTTTTTAAATTTTAAAAGACAACTCCCGCACTAGAGAACAAGCTCTGTGTCGCGGGGTACTTTACAAACATACAATTAACGGACACAAATTACACTCAGACGCAGAACAATCCTTTATGGGTCACACAAAGTTTTGTCCTGTGTGGGAATCGAACCCACAACCTCGTGCACAGCAGGCGCATACTGCGGCCACTGGACCACCGAGGCAGTCAAAGTCAAAGTTAAACACTATTTTTTTATTGTTTTTATTCTTTGGTGACAAACTAGCATACATTAGCAGCATTCTATATGCCTATATTATATGTCACGCACCTCGACATATATAAAGAGCAATATAATCGGCGTCAGTAAAAGGTGGTAACACTTGTAGGTAATACAAAACTAATCGTAATGGTAAGGTCACGCAGACCTCCAAATTACTCACAGAGACCCGATTCTATTCGTCGCCTAAGTAATTCGACCACACCCTATATGTTACATAGAGTAGTAATTGAGATACAGAGACTACTTATTTTTATGCGTTTAATTTTTTTACTGAAAGAAAGAAAGAAAGAAAAAAGATTTATTTTGTCTTTACATGTTACTACAGTAATCTAAAAAATATATATAATGGTTACAAGACATAACAGGACCTAGCTCAGCGATTAATTGCAACATCGCAGACGCTGCAGCGCTGATATTCTGCTAGGACCCCTTAGGGAAGGTATTTTACTGGAACCGACTGGGGAAATACAATTATAGAATTGTAAGAGAGGTAGGGCACCATACTAGCGAGCAAGCCCGACTGGGGAAGGATCTCTACCTTACAGAAGACCACAGCCAAAAAACTACACACAGCGGTGTAGTTGTGTTCCTGTGTGTGAGTACAGGTGTCCAGCGCTCATTTAGGGATGCGTTTTGAAAGAAACATATTCCTATCCCTGGGATATCTATCTTAAAGCCCTGGAAAAAAATGGGTTGGCAACATGCAAGTGATACCTCTGGTATTGCAAGCGTCCATGCTACGGTAACTGCTTTATATCAGGCGGGCCGTATGCTGGATTGCCACCCAAGTAATTTATAAAAAAAAAGAAAATTATAACTCTAATTTTGTCATGTTACCGTAGCCTATATACTCTTGAAATATCAATGGCATCACTCACTTTCAAACCTTAACAGTACAATTCTTGCTACACCAAGCATAACGCCCGCCTGATGGTAAGAATTTTCTAAAGGGACGCTTGCAATACCTGGGGCACTACTTGCATGTTGCCAACCCAGTACCAAGGTGGTGTGATGGAGTACCTCAGGAATAAGAAAACACTTCTGTAAAAACTCCTCAAATGAGCTATGATTAAGCGTACAACACTGTATAATATAGCATTTAGTTGCGTCTTTAACAAAAATACTTTTTTTTTAAATATAAATGAGAGGTAAGTAAGTACAAACCTTATTTCTATTACAAAATAAGAAAGCTCGACTGGGGAATACCTTCACCTTACAGAAGACCACGGCTAAATCAGTTGTGGTTTAAACTAGAACTAACCGACAGCCCACTCTCCAGGGGCTGCATGGAAACCGAGGAAACACCCGCCCACGTCCTCCTGGAATGTACGAGCGTAGAAGACTATAGGATACGAACTCTCAGGAAACCGGGCACTCTACCGTAGGCCTGCGGCGACTTCGGACGCCTGCTGGCCTTTTGGAAGAACCTAGGGTGGTTGGAATAGCCATAAGGAACCCCACGCACAAAGGCTCACTAGAGCGGCCAGGTGCAGCGGAAAAGCCCCGTCAAACTAACTAACTTAGTTGTGGTCTTCTGAAAGATGATCGTAAAAGCTCGTCTAAAATCTTTTTTTAATGTTTCTTCGTTTTTTATTGTAGACACAAAATATGCAGAATATACAAAGAAAATATCATGTACAAAGGCGAGTTTAACTCGTAATGAGTTTTCTACCAGCAAACCTCAGAGCGGTAGAGGAAAAGATAAAGATGAGAGAGCAAATGAAGTGTACAATTGAATAAGAAAGATGAGGTAGATAAATGAAATTAATCCTACTAATATTTTAAACGCGAAAGCTTGTAAGAATGTATGGATATTTGTTACTCTTTCACGCAAAAACTACTAAACGAATCTGGATTATTTTTTGACATAGAGATAGATTATATATATGATAGGCTACTTTTTATCCCGGAAAAACTCTGTTCCCGAGGGAATGTACGCGCGAGCACGGGCGGAAGCTAGTGGGTTTAATAAAAATATTATTGTAAAATGCTAGTCGCATTTAAAATATAAATTTCAACATTCTCTGTTTCACCACTACTCTGTACCCACTTGTTATACACTAGTTCCAAAATGTCACTTCCTTATATGTCCGCGTGGCAGTACCATGGCCATGTCCCATTAAAGACAGTACAGAGACATGGCTCGCTTGTCACATTATACATACATCTTCGATTCATCCGGGAGCGAAGAATTTTGTATGAGTTTCCGCATAGCTTTAAGTGTAAAAGATAGCTTCTGCTCGTAATTCATCTGTGTAATTTCGTGGTAATTTCACATTGGAAGCAAATAACACTATTGCAATGTCGATTGATTATTTTAAAAAAAATTAGAACTCTTTAAATAGAACCTGAATAAACTAGAAGATTTATTCAGGATTTTTTTTTCCAATCTTATGTTCGATATTTGAAAAAATAAAATAAGTAAAAGTATTTTTTACTGCATTATAAAAAGAATGCTATAATAATGATATAATGATTAAATTTAAAAATTTACAATATTTTTATGTCAATGACTGATTGTTAGCTTACTTGCAAAATTGACTTTCAAATCGGCAAAGGAAACTGCCGCGTTCAGCCTTAATATAGTGTGTTCTCTCCTTTTTAAAAGACAACTCCCGCACTATAGAACAAGCTCTGTGTCGCGGGGACTTTACAAACATACAATTAACGGACACAAATTACACCCAGACTCAGAACAATTCTTTGTGGATCACACAAAGTTTTGTCCTGTGTGGGAATCGAACCCACAACCTCGTGCACAGCAGGCGCATACTGCGGCCACTGGACCACCAAGGCAGTTAAGCTACGCAATTCTATTTTACCTAAGGACCATAAGAGAGGGTATGCCAGTCCCAGAAGGCTCATTCTTCTTGAGGCCAACGCATGGCACGTGCATAGCAGGTGCCGCATTGACTCCTCTTCTTCGCCACAGGTCCTGCATGTCGGGTTGTTTGACAGGCCCATTTTGTGGAGAAGCTTGTTTGTAGGGTAGTGACCCGTGAAGGCACCGGTCACTGCGCTCATTTATGTTCTGCTGTACTTCCATAATTTGTTCGTCAGTATGCGCCTGCTGTGCACGAGGTTGTGGGTCCGATTCCCACAGAGCAAAACTTTGTTTGACCCACAAAGAGTTGTTCTGACTCTGCGTGTAATCTCCGTTAATTATATTTTTGTAATGTTCCCCGCGACACAGAGCTTGTTCTCTAGTGCGGTAGTTGTCTTTAAAAAAATAGAGTATCAAAAAAATGTATTTATAGAGGGACAACTGAAATAAATTCAAATATTTGTACCTTTTTAAGGACATTGTGCGCACGGGGAAGTGTAAGATTTGGCGATAATAAAAGTCAATACTTTTTTAATTCTACTTGGATGACAAACAAGCATACGGCCCGCCTGATGGTAAGCAGTTACCGTAGCTTATGGATGCTTGCAATAAGGGAAGTATTATTTGCGTTTTGCCGCCTTGCCGGCCCATTTTAGCCGGTGAAGTAACCCTGGGATATGAAAACATTTCTTTCAAAACGCAATTCACAATTCAATTTATTTATTGCGGATATGGGTACAACTATTAACGAAAAGTCACGCATCACTAAATGAGCGCTGGAACACAACTACACCGCCGTATGTAGTTACTTGGCTGTGGTCTTCTTGAGGCGGAAGTCCTTCCCCAGACGGGCCTGCTCGCTAGTATACCTCTATTATACGGAGCCGGACTGTAGAAAGTAGTTACTTACGATGGAATTTAGCGGATAACCTCTAGTTATTAAGCTTTCTACAGTAAATAGGAATTAGTGTAAAAAAAATATCAATCAATGAATCAATCAGCCTATCGCAGTCCACCGCTGGACATAGGCCTCTCCTAACACGCGCCACAGCACACGGTCCTCCGCCTTCCGCATCCAGTCCGTCCCAGCGACCTTTTTTAGGTCGTCGGTCCACCTAGCTGGGGGCCGCCCTACCTTACGCTTACCGAGTCGCGGTCTCCACTCTAGGACACGTCTGCTCCATCGGCCGTCGGTCCTTCTACAGATGTGACCAGCCCATTGCCACTTCAGCTTGCTAAGTCTGCGAGCTATGTCGGTAACTTTGGTTCTTTGTCGGATTACCTCGTTGCGAATTTTATCCTTCAAAGAAACGCCGTGCATAGCTCGCTCCATAGCCCGCTGTGCGACTTTTAATTTGTGGACTAGTCCCACTGTGAGCGTCCACAAAAAAAATAGCACCAACCTAATTACACCTGTCTTTTTATAAGTACACCAATATTACAGCATAACAACAAGCTTAAAACAATTATTTAGCCATCATAATAAAACTTTCATAATAATAACTTATCGATCGATCTCATTACTCCACAGCGACATACATGAAAGCTCTCAAGGCCGTCCATACTTCCTGTTCCAAGCACTAGTTATTATTATATTTATGTTGGTACTGGTTTACATTTAAATTTATTTAACTGATCGACTGTAATAAAATTCAGAGTGAAATGTTGCTAGTAGCGACATCTAGTTGGTGTTGGTCGAACTACGTGGTAAGGTTAGTTTTGATGTCTACCTATTACACCGAATTGTATCCGAATACTTATGTTGACTGCATGTGGTGGTCTAATGTTTTTTTTTTCTTTATACTTCTTGGGTGGCAAACAAGCATACGGCCCGCCTGATGTTAAGCAGTAACCGTAGCCTATGGACGCTTGCAATACCAGAGGTATCTCTTGCGTGTTGCCGACCCATTTTTTCACACCAAGGCTTTAAGATGGGAGTATCCCTGGGATAGGAATACGTTTATTTCAAAATGCATCCCTAAATGAGCGCTGGAGACCTGTACTCACACACAGGAACACAACTACACCGCTGTGTGTAGTTATTTGGCTGTGGTCTTCTGTAAGGTCCTCCACCTTACAGAAGACCACAGCCAAATAACTACACAGCCACCAATCCTTCCCCAGTCGGGCTTGCTCACTAGTGTGGTACCCTACTTCTCTTAACTATTTTTAAAAGAAAATGAAATATCGACATGATATGCAAAAGCCTCAGGCATAAGCAAAGTTGTATAATCGCAATTCATTACCAATTTAAAGTAGTAATAGTTTAAACAAGTGATCTGTTTGCGAAGTGACCTTTTGTACAAAGAATGCTGTATCGAGGCGGCCGAGTTTAGCTGATTCGACTATGACGACATCTTACATTATTTTGTAGTCATAATCATTGTGACTTATTGGTCAGTTTAGGAGGTATGACTGACAGCAGCCCCGGATCTAGGTTTTCAAAAAGGGAGGGTAGATAGCGAGAGTAATAGGTCGATGACTGCCTTGGTGGTCCAGTGGCCGTAGTATGCGCCTGCTGTGCACAAGGTTGTGGGTTCGATTCCCAAACAGGACAAAACTTTGTGTGACCCACGAAGAGATGTTCTGAGTCTGGGTGTAATTTGTGTTCGTTAATGTTTGTAAAGTCTCCCGCGACACAGAGCTTGTGTCCTCTAGTGCGGAAGTTGTCTTAAAAAAAAAAAAGAATATAATAATAATCTACGACTTTTTTTTTCTCCTCTTTTCTTTATTATTTTGGCAATAAAACAAAGAAAAGAGCTAGACAAGCTGGGTTTAGTGACTGCCGTCCCCCAGGTCTTGGGTGACTGCCCTTCCCCTCCCACTACCGTACCCATCGTAGTCCGTAGACCCCGTATACGTTTGCAACATTAAGATTATCACTTACTAGGGTCACCCGCGACTTCGTCCGCGTGGTAATTTGGAACGTACATTTCCCCGATTTTGCAACATATCTCACTACTGCTTCGCTCCTATTGATCAAATTGAAAACTTTTGATTGGTTACAACCAAAGAACATGGTTCCAGCAGGATGGAGCAACTTCACACACGTCCAACAGATCTCTGCCTCGAGTTCGAGAAATTTTTCCGAACAAATTAATCTCCAGGCGAGGTGACATAAATTGGCCTCTACGGAGTCCCGATTTAACGCCTATGGATTTTTTCCTGTGGGGTTATGTCAAATCAAAAGTTTACGCTAATAAACCGACTTCCCTGGCACAATTAAAAGAAAATATCCGTCATGAAATGGCAGCCATCACGGAGACTACCTGCCGAGCTGTCATAGGCAATTTTAGTGCCCGACTAAATGAATGCCGAGAGCGCAACGGTTTACATTTGGACGGTGTTATTTTTAAAAAATAAATTCCCAAACAGTGTACTTCAATATAAAATAATCATTTTTTGAATAAAGCTAAGACTTTTCTTTTAAAAAAAGATTTAAATGTGAACTTTCTTTTGAGACACCTTGTATTATAAATGTGAAAGTTTGTGAGTATGGATGGATGGATGTTTGTTACTCTTTCACGTAAAAACTACTGAACGGGTCTGGATGAAATTTGGCACAGAGATAGATTATGTTCTGGAATAACACATAGGCTACATTTTACAGCGATAACCAACATTCACGCGGAGCCGCGGGCAACAGCTAGTAATAAATAAATATAAATAATATAAACTATTTAGTTTGTATCAGCGATCTCATTATTTGTATACTCATTATCTTGCAACATAATGAAGAATTTGTTTATAAACAAACATGGCTTTGTTTAGAAATAACAAAACAGTGGTCTATGATTTTTATAATAAGAATTTAAAATATACTCGTATTTAGTCAACAATATTATATATCAATGAATAATACGAGATTATTAAGCAACATATTGAGTTTTTTCTCATTATTATGTTTATGTTCTGTTTTTTATAAAAACATATTTTAATTTTTTTTTCTCTTTTGCCTCATACTTATTTTTGATGGGCACAAATAACAGTTCCTAACGTGACCATATATCTTCTCGTTTCTTCTCTTTTTCCATGCGTATTGTTTGTATATTAATTTCATGTTTCCCAAAAATGTTTTCGATGCGGTTTTTTGCAACGATTATATAGATGAATACTTCCATGATGAGCGACTTCAAATCAATGATTTGATTACCCATTTATTACATTATATCATCCATGAGAAAAAAAAACTTCATCTCACCGGCAATGGATTAAATTTAAATGTAATTTAAATTAAAAAAAAATACAAAGTGACAACCCAGGACCGAGTTGCCTGGAGACGCATGATACGGAGTGCCGACCGCCGACCCCAAGTAAAATGGGATAGGGCCAGGCAATGAAGAAGATATTCTAAAGTATAAAACCTGTGTTCGCCGGTCTGTTCCCGGTACTGGCGTAGAACTTTTGTCAATGTTACCAGTAGCTATAACTCTAAACATCAATATAAAAATAAACATCAGGGTTTTATGATGAAATTTCCCTGGGATAGGAAATATTTTGTTTAAAACGCATCCCTACGAGCTCTGGCAACCTGTACTCACACACAGGAACACAACTACACCGCTGTGTGTAGTCATTTTGCTGTTGTCTTCTGCTTACTAGTATGGTGTTCTACCTCTCTATAAATCCTTTCACCGTCTCATCTCAACCCATAAACGTCCCACTGCTGGGCACGGGTCTCCTCCAAACATTTGGAGGAATATTAGCCTACTATACCACGCTGGCCAGACGGGTTGGTATAGGGTTTTGTTTCGAGTTTTCCCTCTCTTGCGGTGAATATTGTCTGCTAGACTAACTACCTTAGTGGACACCGTCCCATGTTTTGATTATTGTGTTTCAATGTTTACTATCGCAACATCGAGGAAAACCCCTTGTTACAGAATTTGTAAGCATTTAGCCGCGATGCTTATGACCCTGAATAAGAAAAACTAAACAGTGTAGCTTTGTGTTGAAGAGAAAATAACAAAACGAAGGCTGAATATTATGTAAACAGTTTTGTAATCTTATATTTATGAATGAAACATATTTTCTATTGTTTGCTTGTTTTCTAGATCGTGCCGAATTATATCTTTGTTAATGTCGATTATCTTGATGTAAATATAATAAATTAACATAATAACAATATATTATAGGTACTCGTAGGTACGAGTAACATTACAATGAAAAAAAAATGTGTTTCAACTAAAGTTGGGACAGGCCGTGGTGAACTATGGAGTACTATATGGAAGTAGATGCGTACTCAACAGATGCTTAAGCAAAAAAAGATGAAAAAGAGGTGTAAATTAAACCAGTTTTACTAACTTTACTTACTAAGTCTAACCTAACTCCACCCAATCAAATGCTTTGCATCACTTGCTACGCACTGGCACATTGGTTAAATTATGCAGATTTTTGTCGAAACAGGAATCCTGCCTCACTAATGAAAAACGACACAAATACATAAAAAAAGATACAGGAAACTCGCGTCTCAACTATCTAGCCTAAGGTGCATTTTCCCGAGACAAATGTGTAGTTTTTTGCGACCTGGACCTCGAATAACTTGCGCCAAATATTACGTAAAAAGTAAATTCTTTATCATCGCTGTTGCTATGGAGTATATAGTACCACAGACAGATATAAAAGCTATGAAAGAGTTACATATACTATGGTACAACTGTGTTCTATTTATTTGGAAACCTCTGTGGGTTTCATCCTTTTTCGTGTCCCAACTTCATAATTATAACGCAACACAGAGCGGTAGTTGCTTTTTAAAAAAATAATATATATATTCTTTTTTTAATACTTCTTGAAGTGTTGCCTGCCTGATGTTAAGCAGTCTATTAAAAGTGAAATCTGTGCCTATGATGTGAAAACATATGTCTTTGATCTGCATTTGTTCAATTTCCGCGGGAAAGGTAAATGATTATTCTCCTACTATAATAGTAAAAAAATGTTTATTTTCGTATCATTTTCATTCCATAATATTAGAACTTTCAACGACTTAGTTTCCAAGACCCAGCGTGGCAATGTGGCCAGTCTTTTGGGCACCTATCCTCAAAACTGCGACCTCAATCAGGTATTTTATTTATAGATTAATACCTTTAAATACAATATCTGATTGTTTGCAAGTAGTGTAGATTAAGTTACTTTTATTTTAATAACTATTCCAGTAAATACCTTATGAAATAAATATTTCCACTAGAGAAAGCCTATTTCTCAAAGCATGTCGATACTCAAGTTATTTATGCAAATTACATGTTTGTATGTAAGGTTATTCTAGTGTATTCGAAACTATACTATTGATGAAATAAGGAACTTGTCTACATCGAACTAAGTTGTAATAAGACGTGATTAGATTCACGAGAAGCACTAAAGAAAGTATTTGTACTCGTACGTTAAAAGTCGGTCCCGACTGTTATCAGTCGTTAGATCACGACAGAGGCCTAAATATGAGCGATCTAAATAACTCTGTCACCAGGTTGGCCACTAACCAAACGATAAGAAGAAGATTAAACAGGATTTTACTATTAGCATTATTATTATGTTGTTTTTTGTATGCCATACGCAACTGTCCGTGTGGTGACGGATTAAGAATACAAATGTCATCACCCCATTCCATCCCGTGGGTGTCATAAGAGTCGACTAAGGGAGTAAGTCAGGCAGACAATACGCACATGCAAGAGAGGGAAATTTCGAAACAAAACCCTATACCAACTCGTCTGGCCAGCGTGGTATATCCCTCCAAATTTATGTAGGAGACCCGTGCCCAGCAGTGGGATGTTTATGGGTTGACATGATGATACGCAATTATATTACGGTTAGAATTATATAGATATCGTAGTAGTGCCCGTAAACTATTTTATTCAACAGTAGCTAAGTAGCTTCATTTCATCTATCATATAATATTGAGTACCATTACCATACCATTTCTGTACCATTACATTCCGTGTTATCTATTACGGATTCAGGTATTGCAAGTGTCCATAGGCACAGACACGCTAATCAAAAGGAAAGAAAATCGAAAAGATCAAACTCGGTGATTCAATGGATACCTATCTGTGCATAAAGACACATGGTACACTGGAGCAAATAAGAAAACAAAGAAAAAAGTATTGTCGTTTTTATTTTGTACTAGCTGTTGCCCGCGGCTCCGCCCGCGTGGATGTCGGTTATCGCTGCAAAAAGTATGCGTTATGTGTTATTCCAGACCATAATCTATCTGTGTGCCAAATTTCATCCAAATGCGTTCAGTAGTTTTTACGTGAAAGAGTAACAAACATCCATCCATCCATCCATTCCTACAAACTTTCACATTTATAATATTAGTAAGGATAAGTATTCAAATTTATTATTATGTACCTACCTAATCTTGCTATAATTTTTTGTCTTCCTTATTATAATCATGTTTTTTTTGTTCAGCAAAATAAATGTTATTTCTTTCTTTCTTTCAATTCAGTTACCATCCCATCCGACACCATTACTCTTTTAAAATAACATAAAATGTACAGTTATTGAGTATTCATGACCTAGGCGATATATCAAATGCACTAGTCTGGCATTGTTCCGAGAATGCACAAGGCACGGCGCTACTTTCTTTCCGCTACACCATCAAGGTTAACTTCGTAACCGTCAATCTTAACAAGCTGATGGAGTCTTATTCGACATAGTATTGTATACTGCTGAGTTTGGACAATTGAACCGGATACTTCAGAAGTCGATCCATTGGATGATCATCTATCTGTAGATATAAATTACCTACTTTTTTTTGGTTTTAAAAGACAACTCCTGCTGTTAAAGAACAAGCTCTGTGTCGCGGGGACTTTAGAAACATACAATTAACGGACACAAATTACATCCAGACTCAGAACAACTCTTTGTGGGTCACACAAAGTTTTGTCCCTGTGTGTGAATGGAACCTATAACCTCGTGCACCGCAGGCGCATACTGCACCCAAGGCAGTCAAACTTCCCCTACATTTTTTTCATAAAGACACCCTGCACTAGCGAACTAGCCCTAAGTCGCTGGGAACGTTACAAACATACAAATCACGGACACAATTTACAACCACACTCGGAACAAACATTTATGAATCACACAAAGTTTTGTCATGTTTGGGAATCGAACCCACTACCTCCGGCTTAGCAGTCAAGGTCACTAAACACTAGACCAACAGGCCAGTCAGTGACTGTGACTGTTTCGCTGACAGATTCATCAACGCAGAGCCTAAGAAGAGCTCTAAGAAGAAATTTATGATATTCAATCAGGGTAAGATATTGTTTAATTCAGGCGAGGTCGGGGCGAACCGCTATTGACATGAGTAGACCTGAGTTTATTGCCAGGTCTTCTCATAGCTCTGCTCTTATTAATGAACTGGCTGGAGTACCGGCTTTAGCACTACTCGCGCCGTTAGGCGAAGATCTAGTATGTCCCCCCTCCGCCCTCAGAAATTGGAGTTACGCCCGGCATAGAATTTGGTAGGCTTGATTTAGTTTGTCTTGATCGGTTTTTGTTCTCGGTCTTGACCAAACTTAAAGAGCGCCGTCAGCGCCCCTTCATGCCTTGCGCCCTGGGGCCGTCGCCCTACCTCGAGCCGGCTCTGGCTGTAGGTAATTGGCTTGCTGTGTTAACGGAATTTGCTAGTTACGATGTAACTGAAATCGTTGCACATTTGTTTTTTCTTTCTTTTTAGTTTCAGAATGTTTTTGATTTATGAGTAAATCTATTTTTAGAAATATACCAGTCGTTACTAAGTTTATAGAGACTGCTCGATGGTTGTCCACCAGAGTATAAACTTTTGAGGGTTTAGTGTTATGGGTAACTCAGAAATTGGCAAAAGTTCCCTATTATAGCAGTAAAGTCCTGTACTAATGCACAGAACACAACTACACCACTGTGTGTAGTTGTTAAACTCTGGTCAATGCGGAGGTAAGGCTTGGTTGTATACTACACTACTTCAATGTAATAATAACTTTTTTTATACTTCTTAGGTGGCAAACAAGCATTTTTTTACTACTTAATCATAATAATCCTCCTCTTTTAAATGCGCGCGTGAAATCTTAATATGTATATTAAATAAACTGAAATTCATAATAAATAGGCATGACTCATTGTTTCCTAAATTATTGGAGTATGTCTGTTGTATTACTTACATTATAAAAATTACTCAACTAGTTAGTCTAGCATTTATTTTTTAGACCTACGTGCTGTGTGCTGTGATATGTAGGAACTACACACGGCAACGGCTGTAAAAGGCTGCTATATGAAGATTAGTTTTTTAGGAAAACCAATCTATGAATTAGCAGTGGACATTATCGGGCTGAGATGATGATGATGATGATGAATCTATGAATTTGTGTCAAACATATTTTTATTTGTAGATTTAGTCTAATTGTACATTGTTACCAAATTCTACAGAAATATATGCCCAGCCATCACCGTTGCCCACCGTACATACTGCAACGTACAGCGCTTACTGATTAGTTGGTCTAGTGGTTAGTGACTCTGACTGCTACGCCGGAGGTCGTGGGTTCGATTCCCACCCAGGACAAATCTTTGTGTGATGAGCACGAATGTTTGTTCTGTGTCTGGGTGTAATTTATCTATAATATGTATGTATTTAGAAATATACAAGTATGTTTATCAGTTGTCTGGTTACCATAGTACAGGCTCTGCCTAGTTTGGGATCAGATAGCGTTGTGTGAGTTGTCCCGAAAATATTATTATTATTATTAGTTTTTTTCGAAAACCATTTGTCAATAATGTATGAAAATTGATGGTATTGTGAGCCATATTTTAATTTTACAAATGCACAATATGTACATCGAAATTGTTTTTACTCTGTTACACACGGCTGTAGCGGCACTTTATGCTAAGTGGCCATAATTCTTTACAGTCAGCAAACCCGGCAGTTAGCGGTAGGCAGATTAGTTGACGCCCCATTTGGCTTTTTTTTTGCCGTGTATAAATGTCACAGCGTGATCTATATGAATAAATGATTCTGAATATGAATTATGCAGGAAAAACTTCTTTTTTCAAATTCTGACTAGCCCATAACCTCTGTCTTAGCAGCCAGGGGCACTAACCACTAAACCAATAGGCCTGACACAGACAGAAAATTATGAAGAGAAGAACTACATTCTGAGCTATTTTTAATATAGGGTATACTTATTATAAAATGTAGTTTTCAGCAACTTTTTCATTAAATAGATACCTATGCTACGAGAGTAAAGAAAAAGACGAAGGATTTTTCTGCCATGTATGATTAGGTTGTGGAATAAGCTCCTTGCCAACGTTTTACCAAGAGATTATAGCATGGGGGTTCTTTAAGAAAGGAGGTATAGGGTCGGCAACTTGCGAGTGACGCCTCTGATGTTGCAAGCGTACGCTAACTGTTTACCACCTGGCGGGTCGTATGCTTGTTTTCCACCTTGGTAGTATAAAAAAAACAATAACTGCTGAAAACTCTACTACTCTACTAATTTTTTTTTTTGTTATTGCACATTTCATTTTGCAAAACAAATGCACGAAATTATTAAAGGTATAAACAAAATCCTATGCCTACCCACTGCGAGTACAAGCAAACTTAATTACCTAACTAGCCTTCTCAACAAAGTCTGAATAGTTGTGGTAGCAAGTATTCACAGTCGGAAACTATGTGACCATGACAATAATCCGCCAATTGTAAGACATTTGCTTCACCTAATCTTATTCAGCGGAAGGTCAATGGCATTCGGGCTATTTTTAAATATTTTTTTACATTTTCAAGAAGGATAGCGAGAGAGGTAGGGCACCATACTAGCGAGCAAGCCCGACTAGGGAAGGACCTCCACCTTACAGAAAACCACAGCCAAATGACTACACACAGCGGTGTAGTTGTGTTCCTGTGTGTGAGTACAGGTCTCCAGCGCTCATTTAGGAATGCGTTTTGAAAGATACGTATTCCTATCCCAGGGTTACTTCCATCTTAAAGCCCTGGTGTAAAAAAATGGGTTGGCAACACGCAAGTGATACCTCTGGTAATGCAAGCGTCTATAGGCTACGGATACTGCTTAACATCAGGTGGGCCGTATGCTTGTTTGCCACCCAAGTAGTATAAAAAAAAAAAAAAAAAAAGGTTTTTTATTTATAAAGACGAAGAGGGAAAGATAATTATATATTTTATATTGTCTATTATATTTATAACTTTTTAAAGTCGTTGTTAAATATTATTCATCATCATCATCTCAGCCAAAAGACGTACACTGCTGGACATAGGCCTCCCCCAAGGATTTCCACAACTCTCGATTATTATAGCATACTAGCTGTTGCCCGCGGCTCCGCCCGCGTGGATGTCGGTTATCGCTGCAAAAAGTAGCCTATGTGTTATTCCAGACCATAATCTATCTGTGTGCCAAATTTCATCTAGATCCGTTCAGTAGTTTTTACGTGAAAGAGTAACAAACATCCATCCATCCATCCATCCATTCTTACAAACTTTCACATTTATAATATTAGTAAGGATTATATTATTTTCATAATTTTTGTTTTTGTTTGTATGAATAAGTTAGCCTATTAATTGTTTCTATTGTCTATTTTACCCTGATTTACTTTTTTTACTTTATTATTTTACAATAACCGATATTATTATAAAATAATAAAGTAATATATTATAAAAATAATTATTATACCTTTAATAAAAACTAAACCCTATCAGTTCTGCCGCAGCAATGGGATATTTATGAAATAAGATATTTATTATGTATTAGTATTTTTTATGTTATTGTTGATTAATATTACCAAAATTAGATTTAACTAATTCTCAGCTCATTTTATAGAGACGACCCATGCTATTATTATTATTATAGATATTACTAAACCTAATAATTATTCTAAATTAAAATTTAAAAAAATAGTTAAGAATTGTCCTGATAAACTGCAAGGTCATAAACCTCATTTTTCCCGTGTGTATTTTTCTTTTACACATTACAAGTTTTTATTCCGTTGCAACTTTTTTATTCGTTAATCTTTATTTTATATCGTGCTTTGTTGCCTCAGGTCTTATGACAAATTTCAACCCTAAAATACCATATCTCATATAGGAAGATGGGGGTAATAGGTACAGCGCATCCCCTAATATAAAAAATCAGTAAAACAGACATGAAAAATCAGTGAAAGGCCGCCCCGTGCGAGTGGTGGATATAAAAGAGGCATGCGCAAGCGCCGCGCCTCCGAATCGCAGTCATGACACCGTACGCACGTTTGGTACGTTCATTCAATATATAATTTCTTGATAGAAAAATTAGAAAACTGAAAAAAAATAATTGAAAATATTATTTAAAAATTATAGTAATAATTTAATTTTGAAAATATTTTTTGTTTTTCAGTTTTTTAAATGTGTTAATTTTAAAAATATTCACCGTCTGATAAAATAACTCATTTAAAAAAAAGAGTTAGTTAACTCATTAACAACGGTTTAATTATAATTAATTATAAATAAAACATTGAATTTCAGTAATTAAGTGAAAGTATAATGAGATTAGTGGTGTTACGGATTGCTGGCCCCTTTGTTATGTGGTTGTTAACAATTAATCAGTGGTGTGTTTGATAAAATCGCGAGTGATTTAGTGATAATTATCATATTTGTTCGTACTTATATCTTTTTAAATGCTTGTACAGTGGTATTTATGTGATATATATCTAGGTAATATTAGTAAATGCGGTTGTACGAGTAAATCTAGTTCAAGTTTTTTATATTGAGAAATAACTTAGTATTTGAAGTGGTTTTGGAAGTGTTTTGTAATTAGGTTTCCTGTTTATAAGTGATAATTCTAGCTTGAGTTACTTTGGCTTTTTGACGTCAGGGTATCTATTACTTAGATGCCAAAAAAATTACATTTTATGTTAAAATTTGACTGGCCTGTTGGTTTAGTGGTTAGCGAGTCAGATTGCTACGCCGGAGGTCGTGGGTTCGATTTCCACCCAGGACAAATATTGTTTAATGAGCATAAATGTTTGTTCTGTGCCTGGGTGTAATTTATCTATAATATGTATGTATTTAGAAATATATAAGTATGTTTATCAGTTGTCTGGTTACCATAGTACAGGCTCTGCCTAGTTTGGGATCAGATAGCGATGTGTGAGTTGACCCGAAAAATATTATTATTATTAATATAATTTGTGTACCTCGATTTTTTTTCTTACGGTTTGGATCAAATTTTGTATTTAGATAAGATTTTTGTTTTCAAGTTCATCTATATAGGTACCTATCATTCCTAAAAAAAACAGCAAAGTTCTAAAACCTATAATAATTAACGATACCAAATATTCTGTACAAACGAGACCTATCGAAACTGGAGCAAATACTACAGTACTAGGTACCTAAAAATAAATCTAAATTAATTATTATCATAGATCAGGTTTCGAACAGCAATAAAGGCGTCAATACTGATAGTGACATACCAATAAGTACTACCGGGCCTGCGCGGGCGCCGACCACCACATAAAAAATAAAACAGTATTCCAATTTCGGAAAATAGAACTAGATGATTCAAAGGAAAAATCTAATATTATAAATGCGAAAGTAACTATGTTTGTATGTTTGTTGAACGTTAAACGGCTGAACAGATTTTAATGAAATTTGGCAAGGAGATAGAGAGTATCTTGGGAAAGGATATAGGGTATTTTTTCTTGCGATAACGCGAACGGAGGCGCGGGTAACAGCTAGTGTATGATAAAACGTACCTACAACAATGTATGTAAGAATTTAATATTAAACTTTATACTTTTTTGTACATACGAGTATCATAACATAAGTAGGGACAATCAATCAATTCAATATGACTCCGAATCCGAAACAGCAATTCCGAGGTAGTCTAGTATTTTATTAATTGCATCTACTCTTCTAGCGTCAGAAGTGTTTTTAAAATTTTACTGAATTTAAACTTGAAGTTCAACGTCATAAGGTTCACAATTTGCTGGCTAGTTGATTAGTGAACCTAACTGCTAAACCAGAGGTTGTAGGTTCGATTCCCACTATGGGCCAATCTTTGGGTGATGAACACGATTCTTTGTTCTGGTTTGTCTGGATACCATAGTACAAGCTCTGCCTAGTTTGAATCCCAGAAGGCGTGTGAGTGGTCTCAGGATATTATAAAAAAGGACATCTGAAGAAAAAAAAGAGACTGAATCTAAAAGTAGATCAATCTGTTGCTATCAACGGTATATAAAAAGATTGATATTTAAACCTTTTCAATGACCTTAACACCTCACATGCGTTAAAGCAATTTTATATGTACATACTTCCGCATAATTTCATTGCAAGCAGCCCCAATATCAATGAAAATAAAATGACATTCAAAAATCAACCTTAATATTACAAGGCAAAACTCATAATAGCTTTACATATCAATGGAGCCGAAGTAATTCTTTAATGCACTTTAAAATGAAGCATATTACTAGATAATAAAGTTTTATATCGTTTACAATATAGATATAAAACCGGTGATATGAAATGAATGCTGACACATTCGGTATATTGAAATAGGATCCGATTGCATCATTATCAGTCTTAGGGGCATTGTAATAAAGATGTAAATCATTTAAAGCCTGGTTTAATAAGTAGTAATTGATAAGTCACGAGTCTTAAATAAATTTCGTTTGATTTTCAATCTTATACAATGAGTCAGTAAGGTACAAAATCATTCAGACTTGTTTGAAAAGAATATTTATATAATTTTGAATCGTAAAAACGACTTTGTAAGGATGCAAATCAATTGGCAAGCATATAAAAATGTTATATGGAATAATAAAAAAAGCTGAACAATCTTAAATACCTTTAATTGATGTATTCAATTTTGATTCTTAAATACCATCATTTAAAGATCTAAATCATTTGGCGGGTTGTTAAAAAAATGTATCGATATAACCCAGGGCGTGGTAGACTTGAGCTACTGGTTTAGTTGGCTAGTGGCCAGTGAACGGGCCGTGGCCTCTAACTACTACTTTCCTATCTGGTCCCTTTGTGCTTAACTATTATAATACAAGTCCACCTTTATAGGAAATAAAAAATAAGAAACAAGTTATGCGATTATTCCGTGCGCAAAGGTATTATATGATTGTTTAATTAAAAATAATACCATATTTAGGGTGGTCGTGATTGAATTGCGATTGAAAATGTTTTTATATACCTTGGTGGTAAACATCCATACGGCCTGCCATGACTGTTGGAAGACAGTTTTTATTTTATTTGGGAAAACAAACAGTTACACAATATACTTACACTAGGATTTTAACATTAATGTATATATTATTGTGTAGCTCACAACGTTATCCACATCTTAACTAACAACATTTTAGCTTGTGAACTCAGTGAGTGGTATGCTTTTTTTATCTTAATTTACTAATTAATATTAATATTATTTTATTCAAGGATTTATATTTTGTAAAAGTAAGTTTCTAAATTTGCTATGTGACAATGTAAAAATATCTAAATCTATGAAAAATGTGTTATAATTATTGACAATACGACGTAGAGGTGCACGCACGCCGGCAAAAAGACAGTTGAGTCATTTATTTTTAAAAAGACAACCCTCTCTTCAAGCCCTGGGTCGCGGAGAACTTTACAAACAAACAAAACATTTATGGATCACACAATTTTTTTAACCTTCTGGGAATCGAACCCACGACCTCTCATTCAGGTCACTAACCACTAGACCAACAGGCCAGTTGAAGTTTTCGTAGCGGATGGACACTTGCAAGATTTGGGGCATAAATCTTGAAATGCGATTCAAAAACTTTTAACACCTGGATTTTATAATAAATCACTTACTTACTAATTTCGTATCCAATGGATGAGTCTCTAATGCACAAATACAATTACACAACTAACTAAAAAATTAACTGTAACGTAATTTGTATTTTATTTTATGTAAATGTTTTGTTAGTGATTTAAATATTTTCTGTTTTTTGTGCATGCGGTACCCACCTGTAAAAAACTGTAACACTTAATTCATACTGTGTCAATTATTGTTAACTTCGTCGTCTCAACCCATAAACGTCCCACTGCTGGGCACGGGTCTCCTCCATACATTTGGAGGGATATTAGCCTACTATAGAACGCTGGCCAGACGGGTTGGTATAGGGTTTTGTTTCGAGTTTTCCCTCTCTTGCAGTGGATATTGTCTGCCTGACTTACTCCCTTAGTCGACTCTTATGACACCCACGGGATGACATTTGTATTCTTAATCCGTCACCACACGAATCCCGTCACCACACGAATCAAAACTATACTTAGTGTGTACAATTGTTGGTGAGTCATAAACAAATAAATAAACTCAGTGTGTAGTTATTTATCTGTGTCTTTATACCAATAAGGTGACAAACAAGCAATAACATCCAGCATACGCAAAGTAACTATAATGTCAGAAGCACCAAGAGCAAACAAACAAACATCGATAGTCGTCATCAACGTTTGTTCACTGTTGGACATAAATGTACACGCCTTCCAATAAATGTGAAGTTACTCTTTTTGTTTATTAGTTGCTTGTTACCTTTTTTAAATGGTGGAACGGATCTTAAGGCTCTCTCAAAAAACGATAAAAAAGAGGTGTAAACCATTTTTTGTTGGCATTTATAGACAAATGACTGCCAAAAAATACAGTATTAATCTACAAGATGTGTTTCATAATATGGTTTTGTCATAAATTGTATAGTAATTCTAAATAGTTTGTAAAAAAAATCATCGAATCAGCACCAAATTATTGAGATGTAACCATTTTGTGACTTAAGTTTTTATCAAATAATACGAAAAAAAATACCAATATTTGAAGAAAACATACACTTACAATTTGGTAATGTTTTATTTAAAATAACTTTGAATTTTAATTTATTAAAAATTAATAAGACGTCCATTCAAAGAGTACTTCTGTTTGTATACCCGCGCTCGCCTAGAGAATAGAGTCGTGTTTACTTCGCCCAAATGCTCAAGGTCGTTGGCGATATCCCAAACCTTAATGAAATTTCGCAAGGAGTAGTTCTTGTACTTGGTGTCCTGAGGAACGACATAAAGAACTATTTACCGGGATAACGGACGTCCACGCGAGTGGGGATTAGCAAAATTCTCATAATTTTGGATCTTCTCTAATCATCAAAATTTAATAGTCCATCGTTCAAACACTACACTATACGAAAATTCCATTGCCTGACTCAGGTATCGAATCTAAAACTGTAGTTTATAACCACTAGACCATGGTGGTATAAAATATGAGACCAAATATAAAAACGTTTCGACAATCAGGTCATTTAATATTTCACATTGTGAATAGTGTCGCAACTATCTATTATAGTTGTTTTTACAACATAATTGTTGCCTTGTTTTTGTGTTTGTTATTGAATTGAACAAATCTATACTAATATTATAAAGCTCAAGAGTTTGTTTGTTTGTTTGGTTGAACGCGCTAATCTCAGAAAGTACTGGTTCGATTAGAAAATTATTTTTTTGTTGAATAATGCATTTATCTAGTGATATAGGCTATATAACATCACGCTATGATCAATAGGAGCGGAGCAGTAGTGAGATATGTTGCAAAATCGGGGAAAATATTCCAAATTACGACGCGGGCGACACCTAGTTATAAATAAATAACTTTATTTTCTCAGAAAATTAAAATATATATATTACAGGGGTTAGGTAAGCACTGGTTTCCACACTAGGATTCCCTGTGTCGTGGAAACCAGTGTCTTTCATCGATATACTTAATAATAATTACAAAAAGTAGAAGTTATATAAGTAAATATTATATCTATTTAGTTAAACTATAACGAGCTTAACTTAAGATTGTGTTTCCACCAGCAAATCAATAGTGTTAGAGAATAAAGATACAGTAGAGATATCCATACTAATATTATAAATGAGAAAGTTTGTAAGAATGGATGGATGGATGGATGGATGTTTGTTACTCTTGCACGTAAAAACTACTGAACGGATCTGGATGAAATTTGGCACAGAGATAGATTATGGTCTGGAATAACACATAGGCTACTTTTTGCAGCGATAACCGACATCCACGCGGGCGAAGCCGCTGGCAACAGCTAGTATTTTAATAAAGAAAGTAGGTATTTAAATACTGAACTGAATAATAATAATACAAAACGCGATATCCGCTTACCATACTCGAAATACTCGACCTTCAATTATGCTTTATTGCATGACAACACGCATACAGCACTGACTATACCTAAATTAATAAATATTTTAGTTACAAACAGCTTTTACTACATGATCTAGGCAATAGTGTAGTGAAGTAATAAATGTTTATGAGATGTGAAGTGTAAAAAGTGACAACATTTTTTAATTACTGAAGACCTTGAACTAGAAGAAGAAGTGTGGCTTCAATTCTGCTAATTTACGGATGACTTAATTGAATTTCAATTGAATCTCAATTGAATCTCTGTTGTATTTTTACTATTCTGCAAATTTAGCAGAATACCAAAAATGTAATGCCGAAAATGGAAGTCCTGTCGAAATCGGTCCAGCCATTTCAGAAATAAGCCGGAACAAACAGACAGACGAAAATGTACTCGTACCGTGTATTACAAACAGACAATTCAATTTTTATCTATTTGTATTATTTATATAGATCTCATACCTTCTTCTTCTTCTTTTAATCGTTTGGTTAGTGGCCAACCTGAGCCTCTAGACAAGTGGCATAAGCGATAGTCGAATCGAAAAGTCAAAAAAGAAAATGTATGGGATTTGACGTAAGTTTACGACATTAAATCGTAGACTCACGTCAAATTCCATACATTTTATTTTTTGACTTTTCGATTCGACTATCGCTTATGCCACTTGTCTAGAGGCTCTGGTGACAGAGTTATTTAGATCGCCCATATTTAGGCCTCTGTCTTCATCTAACGTCTGATAACAGTCGGGACCGACTTTTAACGTGCCCTCCGAAGCACGGAGACGCTCAGATGAAATACCACTATGCGGTCACCCATCTATAGGTTTACCGCGCCCTTGGTAGCTTAACCAGCTGATCGATTCCCGAACAGCGAGTGCAAATAGCTATGAGCGCCTCATTTCATACATTAAAATATGTATGTAAGTATACTCTGTAATTCTGACAACCCTACAAGTCTTGCAGAAACATATCTAGCCCTTCATTTCTCTACCTAACACCCACATTTGTCAACCTACAACTACTTGGCGTTATACAATGTTAGAGTGCATTTTGCGACACAATTGCAACAATACCTATAAGCTAATGTCGCACAGTGCTATGTAAGTTCAGATCAAACGTTGTGACAGAATGCTCGACTATTTGGCACGTAAATCCATCAATGCGTGAACTTTCGACATTATGTTGTGTGGTATAAGTTATAGACTGGCGAGAAAGCCCGACTGGAGAAGCAAGCCACCTCCTTACAGACATACGAGTAAAGGTCTCGTGTCACGGTGTTTGTAATTAAACTCCTCCGAAATGGCTCGACCGATTTTCGTGAAATTTTGTGTGCATATCGGTTAGGTCTGCAAATCGGATAACATCTATTTTTCATCCCCCTAAATGTCAAGGGTGGTCCACCCCTAAATTTTTATTTTATAGACAATTTTAAAAATTACATACAACCCTTAATTTTCATCCCTCTACCATCAACTACTATTTTTTAATAGCGATACTACTGTTTTAGTAGCAAAACAATGCTGAGTCAGGTAGTATTCATATAAGAATGACAGATTCCAAATTCAAAAAATGTTTTTTTTTTTATTGTAACAGTATTTATGGCCAGACTACTATTTGTACTCGTATCGTGTATTACAAACACGTTATAGACTGACGAGTGAGCCCGACTGGGGATGGAAGCCACCATCTTACATACATAAATGGTCAACAACGCGCTAGTAGACAATGTCTCTGCCATTGCAAGTTTTATACTACTTGGGTGGCAAACAAGCATACAGTACGCCTGATGTTAGTTTGTTGCCTATAGATGTTTGCAATATTGTTATGCGTGTTGCCAACCCATTTTTTTACACCAGGACTTTAAGATGGAGTATCCTTGGGATAGGAATACGTTTCTTTCTAAACACATCACTAATTGAGCGCTGGAGATATGAGCCTCTAGACAAGTGGCATAAGCGATAGTCGAATCGGAAAGTTAAAAAAGAAAATGTATGGGATTTGACGTAAGTTTACGACATTAAATCGTAGACTCACGACAAAGTCCATGCATTTTATTTTTTGACTTTCCGATTCCGATTCCGATTGACTATCGCTTATGCCACTTGTCTAGAGGCTCTGTATTCACACACAGAAACACAAATTCACTACTGTGTGTAGTTTTTGACTGTGGTATTTTGTAAGGTGGAGGTCATTCCCCAGTCGTACTTGCTCGCTAGTATGGAGCCCTACCACTCTTAAACTCACTTTTTTTTACACCAGGGCTGTAACAACTCAAACAAGTCGTAAAAACGCAACAGATAGACAAAAAAGAGTTACTTATTAATTTATGTACAAACCGCGGCTCGCGTACGTGTCAGTTATCGCGATAAAAAGTAGTCTTTTCGCTACTTCAGACCACCTTTAATCTATCTCTATGGCAAATTTCATCCAGATCCGTTCAGTAGTTTTTACGTGAAAGAGTAACAAACATGTGAAAGTTTGTAAGTACGGATGGATGGCCGTACTTACAAACTTTCACATTTATAACATTAGTAGAATATATTTCGATATAACACACGAGCGAAAGCTAGTCTTTACCCGCTATATCTTATATATTAGACTACTCAATACAGTTATTGTAACCGAACATATTAAATTAAAATATAACAAATTGGAGTGTCAGGGGCTCATGTTGCACTGTCCAACATTCCGTAACTGTACTGTACTAGATATTTTAATTGACACGATCGACCTAGACGATTGTTACAAGACCGTGTACCTCATTCATTACAAAATATAATATGTCTACGCAATAATAATATAAAAATGTTAAAATATATGATTTAAATAATTCCACGGAAGATTCAGTAGAAATTTTGATACTTAGGTACTACAGTATGAATTTTTGAACTAGCTGTTGCCCGCGCCTCCGCCCGCGTGGATGTCGGTTATCGCTGTAAAAAGTAGGTAAGTAGGCTACGTGTTATTACAGACCATAATCTATCTCGGTGCCAAGTTTCATGCAGATCCGTTCAGTAGTTTTTACGTGAAAGAGTAATGAACATCCACCCATCCATCCATAGTTACAAACTTTCGTGTTTATAATATTGGTAGGATATGGGAAGCTGTGTTCGGCGGCGATGACGCGAGTTCCATGATTTTTGATCACTCAAAAAGTGCTTAACGCGTAAAGAAGGTTTCACTTCAAAAAAAGAATAAGCTGTCTTTAATACCGAGTCTTTTATTTGCTTGATGTATGGACAAGTAAAGCAATAACACTTAAAAAAACTATTACACGTAAACGCCAAGTGCTCTTACCTATTAATCATTTTACACAATATGGCGACATCGACCTAACACCCACTGTTTTTCTATACTTTCGTAACTTCACTCATATTACTAAATGTAGGTACATAGCCTTTATATGGTCTACGTTACGCGTTGTCAATATGCACCAATAGTGGCCACAGTAAACCCAAGTCATAAAAAGCAGTTAACGAAAAATTACGGTAGTTAAATGGGGGTATTCCTCGAAGCGCACCCATTTTGAAACTCACCTAACGAAACGCAGCTAAGTATTCCTCGAAACGCACCATTCAGGTGCACTATAATTTCCTTACCGCACCTGAATGGTGCGTTTCGAGGAATACTTTAGGTGCATTTCGTTTCGTTTTGTTAGATGCATTTTAAAATGGGTGCGCTTTGAGGAATACCCCGTTAAATGTTCCAATTTTAGCATCAAACTAGCTTCTCCCCGCGGCTTCGCCCGCGTAGATGTCGGTTTAATCGTTAGCCTAAACACAAAGTTTGAATTTAATTGTATGTTTGTAAAGTCCCCCTGCGACACAGGGCTTGTTCCCTAGTGCGGGGGTTGTCTTTAAAAAAAAACAGTTTTTCGCTTAATGAGTGCTTTCAGTGAACCGAACTTATATTATTTCTTATAATCATTATCAGCCTATCGCAGTCCACTGTTGGACATAAACCTAATATATCCAATAGTGATAATTTATTTAATTTATTTTTATTTTATTTACAGGCCTTGTTAGCGTTAGTGGCGTGTGCGCAGGCGCAGTCATACGAGGAGCGAGCGCCTCGATACATCGCGTCAGAGCCCAAGAACACGCCAACACCCGTGCCTATCCTCAAGCAGATCAACAAGTAAGAACGTTTTACATATCATCAAGTTCTTTTTTTTTTTTCCATCTCAACCCATAAATGTCCCACTGCTGGGCACGGGTCTGCTCCATACATTTGGAGGGATATTAGCCTACTACACCACGCTGGCCAGACGAGTTGGTATAGGGTTTTGTTTCGAGTTTTCCCTCTCTTGCAGTGGATATTGTCTACCTGACTTACTCCCTTAGTCGACTCTTACGACACCCTCGGGATGGAACGGGATGGTGACATTTGTATTCTTAATCCGTCACCACACGGACAGTCTTGGGACATCCGTAAAAATGGCTACGGTAACTGCTTACCATCAGGCGGACCGCATGCTTGTTTGCCTCCTTAGCAGTAAATAGAAAACACTAGCTGTTTCCCGTGGCTTCGCCCGCGTGGATGTCGGTTATCGCTGTAAAAAGTGTCAAATTTTTAGTTACAGCACGGACTTTTTATAATAATAATGTCCTCCTAAACGAATTTCAGTCACGGCCGCTAATCTCAACAGAGACTAGCCATTTGCGCGCTAAATATTATAGTGAACAAGTGTGTGCGCAAACACAATGCACTCTTTATTCCCTCATTCTTTAGCCCAATGGGACGGCAATCCGACATGACCCGAGAGAGATCAGGCGTAGGACCAACGACAATACACCTCTAACCCTTCGGGAGAAAAAGGACGTGATGGTAGTTATGTTAAAATTGAAACTAAATTTAATATTACTCATTGAAAATTTCAGACACAACGAGGATGGTTCATACACTTATGGATACGAGGCAGCTGACGGTTCGTTCAAGATTGAGACCAAGTCACCCACCGGAGAGGTCAAGGGCAAATATGGCTACAAAGATGACACTGGCAAGGTATAAAGCATATTACTTTTTATCTACCATTCATCATCATCATCATCACTGCCTTGGTGGTCCAGTGGCCGCAGTATGCGCCTGCTGTGCACGAGGTTGTGGGTTCGATTCCCACACAGGACAAAACTTTGTGTGACCCACAAAGAGTTGTTCTGAGTCTGGGTGTAATTTGTGTCCGTTAATTGTATGTTTGTAAAGTTCCCCGCGACACAGACCTTGTTCTCTAGAGCGGGAGTTGGACATAGGCTCCTCCAAGTCCACGCCATTTGGCACAATCCTCGGTTTTGAGAAACTAGCCCTTAAAATCTAGAAATACCAGGTGTATCTCTTAAGATGTATGGAACACTGTAGTTAAGATGCTGTTTATTGGTGATGCTTAGGCGCCTTTTAAGATCTAATTTTAGAATTAAATTATGTGTTTTTTATAAATAATTTTTAGACTTTTTATCTCAAAAATCTCAAAACTTTGTAGCTTTCAAGAGGCTCAGAGGCAAGCTTCCGAGATTAAAATTTTCAAAAAAAAAAAGTACAAACCTTGTTCTGACAATTTCGAACACAACTATTAATACCATCTTAGTGGTTCAGCTATTTTTGAAATGATGATCTAAAAGATTATCACTTCAAATGGCTGACAAAATCATGACATGCAGCAATAGATTTTTAAATGCTATTTTACACCCACGGATTTGCCCGCGCATATAAACCAAGGGGAAAACTGTTTTTTTCTGGGATAAAAACGCAAGCGTATATGTATGTGCTATTCCACACAAGACTATATTCTATATCTGTGCCAAATTTCATTTAGATCCGTCCGATTGGCGTGATTGAGTAACGACATCCAAATTTTTGCACTTATAATGTTAGCATGAATATATAAATGAATTAGAATTTGCACAGTCTAAGGATCTCTTTTATTTTTTTCTTTACACTGTGATATACTCGTAAGTATAGTATAATTATTACTTTTCAAATCCATTTAAAGGTTGTCTGGAAGAGATCGCTTTTAGTGATAACACCATCCATTGTACAACTATAACTATATCAAACTGTTATTTTATACTGTTGTATTTTTGCTTGGTGTACAATAAAGAATATTCTAGCTATCTATATATAGGGGTCGCCCAAGACTTCGTTCGCGTGGTAATTTGGAATAAATTCACCGATTTTGCAACATACCTCACTACTGCTCCGCTCCTATTAATCATAGAGTGATGTTATATACCCTTCCTGGATAAATGTACTATTCAACAAAAAAATATTTTTTCTAATCGAACCAGTATTTTCTGAGATTAGCGCGTTTAACCAAACAAACAAACTCTTCAGCTTTATAATATTAGTATAGATGATTCTAATAATTGTCATTTATTTTCCAGTTACGTGTGATCGAGTATGGTGCCAACAAGTACGGTTTCCAGCCGTCCGGTGAGGGTATCACCGTCGCTCCACCCACTCTCGTGGACGAGACCACCAGGGACGGGAAGGGAGACTCTAAGCAACAGGTATCATTCACTTTATCACTTTCACTGCCGACTTTTACTCAGTCAAAAAAAAAATCAATTGGTTTAAGAAAAGTATCGAATTACCAATGCTTACTATTTTGCGAACGAACAATAGGACTCGGTAGCCGAGTGCTAGGCACGAGGACAGGTAATTAATAAGAGAGGTAGGGCACCATACTAGCGAGCAAGCCCGACTGGGGAAGGACCTCCACCTTACAGAAGACCACAGCCAAATGACTACACACAGCGGTGTAGTTGTGTTCCTGTGTGTGAGTACAGGTCTCCAGCGCTCATTTAGGAATGCGTTTTGAAAGATACGTATTCCTATCCCAGGGTTACTTCCATCTTAACTTTTTACTCCCTGGTGTAAAAAAATGGGTTGGCAACACGCAGGTGATGCCTCTGGTAATGCAAGCGTCTATAGCGTCGTTCTCTTTTTAGTTTATATTAATGATTTGCCTTTCTATGTGCAGGATTTCTGTGACATTGTACTATTCGCAGATGATACGTCGCTTATATTTCAGGTAGACCGTAAAAAATCAAATCTTGATGCTGTGAATGGTTCACTCGCGAAAGTCCTGGACTGGTTTGATGCAAACAATCTACTGTTAAACTCAAAAAAAACCAAGTGTGTTAAGTTTACTATACCGAATACTAAAACTCTTACATCAAGTAATATAATTTTGAACGGTGAAACGTTAGGTTTCGTTGAATCTACAGTGTTTTTGGGTTTGACTTTAGATCGCAAGCTTCAGTGGGGTGCCCATATATCATGTCTTGCAGGGAAACTTAGTTCCGCAGCTTTTGCAGTAAGAAAGGTAAGGCAGCTTACAGACGTAGAAACAGCTAGGCTTGTATATTTTAGTTATTTTCACAGCGTCATGTCTTATGGCATACTACTGTGGGGAAAGGCCGCCGATATTGAAACCATATTTATACTCCAGAAAAGAGCAGTACGCTCTATCTACAATTTAGGCGCACGAGTTTCACTTAGAGAAAGGTTTAAAGAAATAGGCATTCTGACAGTTGCATCTCAGTACATTTTTGCCAACATCATGTTCGTTAAACAAAATATACACCTGTTTTGTAAAAACAGTGACATTCATACACTAAACACAAGGAACAAACATAAACTAGTTGGTACGTATCACCGTCTTCATAAAGTCCACAATTCATTTGCGGGACTCGGGGTACGTTTCTATAACAAACTACCTCTTGAAGTTATGAACCTACCCTTACACAAATTCAAACTAGAAGTAAAAAATCATCTTTTAAGCAAGGGTTATTACACTATTAATGACTTTTTAAATGATAAAAAGTCATGGGGTTAGTTGCTAATTTTGATGCTGAATTATATAAGAATAATAACTACATTTAAAATTTGTCAGGAGACGTTTTGTGATCATTATTGGCTTTCTATTGAGTTTATTTTTTCTTATTATGTCCTGGATTGTCATGCTCACTGAAATGCCATTGCTTGTGGTGTCGTATTGGCCGGGTCAGTTCCTTCCCTCTAATATGGCGAAGGAAATGATGGCTGGTCTGTGCGTCATGCTCGTGAACGGGTGCTACTTGGGGTAGCTGGTCAATCTTGGCATGATTTATTTTTAAATATTAAAGATATAGTTTCTAGATATTTACTAAGATTGCAATGTGATCTCGACACGTTTCTATCTTATACTTACAAAAAGAAACGATCCCTCATTACCATACAGTGGAAAGCTAAATTCATTTTTTTTTTCAATATTGTTTACCCATTAATTAAATACTTATCTAAATTTCTCATATGGTATATTGGTTTCCGTTCCTTTTTGTTACCACTATTGTAACTCATACCAAATTGTAAATGTTATACTCTGGCGATTAAAAAGAGTGGCCCGAGTTTCTTGCCAATTCTTCTCGAGGCCCAACCCTAGTCAGCGAATTGGCCTTAGGAAAAAAGTATGCTGGCATTTGTTTTAATGACGTTCATAAGTATCATGGATTTGATCTAAATGAATAAATGAGTTTGACTTTGACTTTGACTTTATAGGCTACGGATACTGCTTAACATCGGGTGGGCCGTGTGCTTGTTTGCCACCCAAGTAGTATAAAAAAAAAAAAAAAAAAACCCCGGGAGCCGGGGTTTTGGCACTAAAAGTGTTATTATAAACGCAAGGGAAATTATAAAACGAGCGAATAAAAAAAAACTTATCGACTGATGATAACATACTGTAAATTACTAGGTAAGCGACTAGAAATTCATGCATTTGCATATAATTATATATTCATGCATTTGCTACCAGAAACGCAATGCTATCAGACAAGTAGGTTAGGTTAGGTTAGAACTGTGACCCCAACAACGCTAATTTTGATCAATTGTGTTCGCCCTCAGTTTTTCGCTCACTTAGTATTTCTGTACGCCATATACAGTATTTCTGTACGCCATATTAAGTAATTTTGACACCCATAAATTAAATTTATAGTCGCTCGTTTAAATACTAGCCTAAACGCAAATGTAAGAAAAGCTAGATATATTTTAAGATACCATAGAAGCGAACCAGCCTGACTTAAGAAGAACTTCCAATTTACAGAAGAGTACAGCCAAATAACTACACACAATGGTGTAGTTCTTATCGCATTGCTTTAAATGTTTAAATAATATATTTAAGTTACTTGTAAAGCGAAAATGCTAAAAAGATATTTGATAGTCATCGTTTATTTCTGATATTTTATATAGTTTTTTTTAAATAAGTACATATATTATTTAATAATCGTAATAATTCCAAACTCTCAATATTTAAAAATTAGGTAAAGTGTGTTTGTACTTTTATTTCTACTTAAGTATATATGTAGATAAGTGTGAACTAACAATTTATGGATGAATATCTGGATTCTTCCGTATTCATCCTATGACATCTCATCCTATTTCCTCACTCATCCTAAACTGAAATTCCTAACTGATTCTTAATTCAACCGAAATAGGTAATTATTACACTAAAGTTGACTATTATCTTCAATTTCAACAGAGTGGTCGCTCCCAAAACCGTTCCCCTGCGCCATCGGTAGACTACGACTATGAGGAACCTCGCCCCGCACCCCGCCAGCAACAGCAATACAGAGCTGCCCCGCAACCCCAGCAGCAATACAGACCAGCGCCACAGCCCCAGCAGACGTACAGACCTGCTCCCCAGCCACAGCAATACAGACCTGCGCCACAGCCTCAACAAACGCAATACAGAAACCCTCAGCCTCAGCAATACAGACCTGCTCCAGCACCAGTTCCACCTAAGGTAAGCGCATTTTGTATATAGTACTTAGATATATGACTGCAGGGTTGGTTCAGTGGCTAATTGTATGTTTGTCCCCCGCGACACAGGGCTTGTTCCCTAGTGCGTGAGTTGTCTTTTAAACAAGAAAAAAAAAGAAAATATAGGTAAATGTTTTATCACAGAGGCTTCTCAATTATGGATAAATCGAAGATATTTATTTATTTAAACTTCCTGCAAACAAATTGCACAAGGCGGACTTAGGCTCGTATTTATAAACACATCTCAGGTATTGAGTACGCGCACTTGACACCCCTTTCTCTTTCTAATTAGGCGCCACAGACCGTAGTTAGAAAGAGACGGTATTTAGTAAGTACGACCCTTAATGCCTAACGCATTTTCTGCCAGTCAACCTTTGGGTGTTGCTGTGATAAGCATGGTAGGTGACAATAATAATAAAGAAAATAAAAAGAAACTAAGGAATAAGATGCAACACAAAACATAATTACACATAACTACATATACATAAATAGATATATGTATATACCTATAATATATACCAATAATAAATTAAGATCTGTGTGGTCTACCGACCACAGTGAAATAACTACTCACATTGGTGTATTTACGTGTCAGGCACGTACTGACAAGTACAGGTTTCCTGTGTAAGATTTCGTTTAAAGAAACGTTTGCCTATCCCAGAGACATTGGTTACAAAACCGTGGTGTATAAAAGTATTTGTGTATCTCCTACTCTGTGCTTTACGGAAGTTCTTAACTAGGCTGAGTCCCTGACATAGTCGATGTCCTTTTATAGCGGTTACCATACCTACCATTACGTCGACCGGAACTAAAAAAGGATAAAGGAACTCGTAAACGCTTGTTAAAAGGAAAAATTTGGAACGTACATTTCCCCGATTTTACAACATATCTCACTACTGCTCCGCTCCTATTGATCATAGCGTGATGTTATATAGCCTATAACCTTCCTGAATAAATGCACTATTTAATAAAAAAAGTTTTTTTCTAACAGTACCAGTACTTTCTGAGATTAGCACGTTCAACCATACAAACAAACTCTTCAGCTTTATAATATTAGTATAGATATAATGTACAAACGTATTTAACCAAATTATTTAATATTTCCAGCCTTCCTTCTTCTCTGGTGCAGAGCCCGACAATAACAACAATTACTTCAGTCCAGAAGTATCTCAGCCAAGGCACACACAATATAAAGAAGCTAAACAGGACTTTAGACCTACTCCAGCTTTCCAGCCTTTTGCTGCTAGCCCGAAACCTCAGATAGAGTACCAGGACTTCGGTAACTCTGCTCCAGCAAGACCTTCTGCTAACAACTTCGCTCAACAACCAAGAAATAACAACCCACAACCTTACTCTATGCTCGACGAACTCCTCAAGGAGTATGCCCTTCCAAGGGGAGCTGCGCCCACACACGACATCACATTCGGATCCTATTAGTTTAAGAATTTAATTAATTTCAAACTCATTTTGTAAATATGTAGATTATTTTTTTTAATAATTAAAAGAAAACTAAATTAAATCAAATTTATTTTTATGTATTGTTAATTTGGTATCGTGAATCCTTCTCCATTGCTTTCCTGCAACATCGGTCGCCAAGTCGTTGGTCCACCATGTTGGTGACCTGGCCACGCTGCTCAAGACCAAAAGCTATGGAAATCCGTAGTGTCTTTCGACTTAGAAGATGTTTTTTTTATTCTACTTGGGTGGCAAACAAGCATACAGCCCGCCTGGTATTAAGCAGTTACCATAGCCTATGGGCGCTTGCAATACCAGAGGTATTACTTGCGTGTTGCCAACCTATTTTTTACACCAGAGCTTAAAGATGGGAGAGTCTCTGGGATAGGAATACGTTTCTTTCAAAACGCATTCCTAAATGAGCGCTGGAGACCTGTACTCACACACAGGAACACAACTACACCGCTGTGTGTAGTCATTTGGCTGTGGTCTTCTGTAAGGTGGAGGTCCTTCCCCAGTCGGGCTTGCTCGCTAGTATGGTGCCCTACCTCTCTTAAATGATGATGAATCCTTATACCGATAATGAACTGATGAACATACTGCATAAGATTCTCTGATCTCTCTGACACGTACCAAGTAATGATGAACTACTTAAATGGTCAGGTAGACTACATAGAGTAACAATAGTTTAGTAATTACCTACCTATGTAGATATTAGTATTTGCTGGTATGTCTTCAGTATCTTTTGAATGAGCAATCTCCCTTTGCCTCATCATTTTACCTGCCCAGTATATGGTGGTGGTTTAAGGCTTGGGATATCGCCAACGACCTTGAGCATTTGGGCGAAGCGAACACGACTCACCACACACTAATTCTCTAGGCGAGCGCGGGGATACAAACAGATGTACTCTTTGAATGGACGTCTTATTAATTTTTAATAAATTAAAATTCAAACTTATTCTAAATATAACATTACCAAATTATAGGTGTATGTTTTCTTTAAATATTGTTTTTTTTTCTCGTATTATTTGATAAAAAATAGTTACATCTCAAAAATTTGGTGCTGATTCAATGATTTTTATACAAAATATTTAGAATTTATATATAATTTATGACAAAACCATATTATGAAACACATCTTGTAATACTGTATATTTTTTGGCAGTCATTTGTCTATAAATGCCAACAAAAATGGTTTTATTTACACCTCTTTACTACCTCACCATTTTCCACTGTGCGACATGTTTTGGGCTTGATCCCTACGCCGGACAAAAAAATGTTTGATTCGCAATTCCCCATTTCAATTCCCGAGTCTAAGTGTTCCTTCTAATTATCCGTATACCTTACAATGTTTGTATAACCTCCTGGCTTATTTTCTAGTGCGAGAGGCATTTAAACGTAAATTGTGTCTATCAAGAATTACTTTATTTACAATAGCGCTTGCGGACGAGTGCCCTAGGAGGACTACCTCACTGAGCTGCAATTTTTTTGTGTGGCTACACCGGCCGGCTGATTCTCAAAGAAAGAGCACTCGCAAACTGTCAGTTGTGATTGCTTGGTGACAGCCAGATTTTGCTCCGTTTTGCGGTCGCTCGGTTTTCGCTCTTACGGAATACCCCTGCAGGGTTAAATTAGATCGTGATACATATGGCTTAACACAATGTATATATGTCGCTAGTTCCGATATAACCTAAGCAGCCATATGTATCAAACATACATAAGGACATAGGTCCTTCTATAAGCTTTAAGCTATATAATCAGATATTTCATCACTGCATGAATGTACGAAGAAGGCGGCCATCACAGAAGAGTGGCGGCGTGTTGTTAAGCTTTCCACTAACACCTGAAGTGATGACCACGACCACTCTGCCAAGAGTGATACCGATAGAGAATAATCACGCTGTTTTTTGAACGGGCAGGCCCCAAATTATGATAAAGAAGTTGCTGTTTTCCCGAAGGACTATAAGCATTCTTAAACAAATAAATTATTAGATTTGTGGTGTTGTCTATACGGCATGGTAACTGCTTACTAACAGGCGGGCTTCCTTTCTTCTGACAGAACAGCTAGCCTAACTGTCACCCAAATCTGAAATCCTATACCTATTAGCTACAGTAACTAATGTAGTAGTAAGAGTAAAGCTACCGACACACAAAACACTCATCTTTTCTATCCTTGGATTTTGGTTACATCACTTTCTTTGCTCACAAATTGTAACTACACATCGGCGATTGAAAAGAGTGGCCTGAGTTTCTGCCGGTTCTTTCCTTAGGCCCTGCCCCTGTGTGTTCAGTCAGCGAACTCGGCAGTAGGCAAATTAGCTGACGGGCATTTTTCATTGACCTGCATAAGTGTCACAGTATATCCATTGTACCTACTTGTTTAATGTTTAATTTATTATTGTAATTAGTTTTAGTACTTATGTGGTGTACAATAAAGAATATTCTATGTATCTATCTATATGAATAAATGATTATAAATTTGAATTACTATTACTTACCCTAAAATCCATTTACCAAAGCCTTAAAAAGTAATTCAAGAAAGACCTTGACGGTAACATTTAGTTATTTGATCAGAAACCCATACATACAAATTACACAACCGATTACATTATTGAACACGTTCAGTAGTGTTTCTGTTGTCATTTTTTTATACCCTCATATCGGGGACGTGGGATCGGTTCCCATCATTATAACGCATGGGAATTATTTGCACGTATGTGTGTTGTTTCTCAAGAACATTGCGTAATTCGAGTATTGTTGTTATGCTTTAATTTAGAATGTATTGCACATTTACAGGTGTTTTAGTAATCTATCGTTTATGCGACAGTTTAGAAGTTTGTTTAGTAGTAGATTAAGGTAATAGTTTGTAATTAATGTAATGTATGTAATAGCAAACCTCTTCGTAACGACGACGGACTTCAAGACGCAACGTTGGCAGGTCTCCAACAAGGTGGACCGACGACCTGGTAAAGGTAGCTTATCGGTCCGGTCAGCTCGCTCGAAATCGTATACTGTGGAGGCGTATGTCTATCATGTCTGATGATGAAACCTTCTCTATCAAAGAGCTATGCCAGCTGAATCTCTAAGAAACAGCGATGGAAAACTGACACTTGTGATCGCAAAACTGACAGTTGTGATTGCTCGGTGACGGCACAATCTATTGACTAAACGTCAAAAAGGGCTCTTACGGAATACCGATTTTCAATCTGACAGCCAGATTTTGCTCGGTTTTTGCGATGGTTCGGTTTTCGCTCTTACGAAATATCTATTATATATTCTAGCCTGTAGGCTGGAACTTACTTACTTATTGTATTTTTGTGTTTTAAAAGGCTACAAAAGGTTCGTCTCGTTAGCTACTCTAGGTGATCTTTCACGTAATTATTATATCACTGAACAAGTATACACAAAGAAATGCTATTACTTAACAATTTCTCAGGCGATGGATATAAGATTATAACTTTTAATTTAATAGCTAGTTACATTATAACATTTCCTGTATCTGTTTTGATTGTTTTTGTCTCGTAACTAACATAATCCGTGTGGTGACGGATTAAGAATACAAATGTCACTACCCCCTTCTATCCCGAGGGTGTCGTAAGAGTCGACTAAGGGAGTAAGTCTAGCAGACAATATTCACCGGAAGAGAGGGAAAACTCGAAATAAAACCCTATTCCAACCCGTCTGGCCAGCGTGGAATAGTAGGCTAATATCCCTCCAAATGTTTGGAGGAGACCCGTGCCCAGCAGTGGGACGTTTATGGGTTGAGATGATGATGATGATGAACTAACATATGCTATAGTCTATTTCACATAGCATGGGTAATGTGACATAAGACATTTGAAGATAAATATCCCGCACTAGAGAACAAGCTCTGTGTTGCGGGAGACTTTACAAACATACAATTAACGGACACAAATTACACCCAGATTCAGAACAACTCTTTGTGGATCACACAAAGTTTTGTCCCTGTGTAGGAATCAAACCCACAACCTCGTGCACAGCAGGCGCATACTGCGCCCACTGGACCACCAAGGCAGTCAAATTAAAAATGAAAGAGGACTAAATTTAAACCTATTCATTGAATACTCTGGCTATTTGGTTAGAGATTGGTTCTATCATTTTTTTTCATCTTCATCGTAAAATGTTAAACGTCACAGTACCCATGCTATGTGAAATACACTATAGTAAGAGATTTCTTATTAATTATTTCTTGCTATGGGGGACGAGTGTTTGAATGATTTATAAATTATTATTATTTATGTGTGTTTCGAGTTTGGATATAATTCGTATCCCTGATTTTTTTTTATAATTCACAAAGGTAATTCCTATATCTATAACACTTATAAACGCCAAACGTAAGTGTTTAACGGCGAGATACGCTCTTAATTATTCTAAACATTACCTTGTTGCTTACTTGTAACACAGTAACAAAATAAACTTATTGCTTACTACTAATTAGGTTTATAAACACTTAAAGCCTAAATAAAGCATGTGTTGTGTAAATAATTATTTACACAACACATCCTTTAGTCTTTTCTTTAAAGTACTAGTAAGTATTTAATTTTGGGTTCTGTCTTAACATATCTACTTAGATGATAAAAAATTGTTGGTATTATAGACTTATTTGTTCTCTCTCCATAGCAATTTTTCACTTTTGGTTTAATTAGTAATTGATTTCTAGCCCTTTTAGTATTATATTTATTTGTAAAGTCTGAGTATGTTTGTAAAGTCCCCCTAGATATAGGGCTTGTTAGGCAATGCGGGAGTTGGCTTTAAAAAAAAACGGGAAAACTATGCGCTTCGTAAGAGTTAGTAGGTTTTATATTATCTATTATTAGCACGAAAATAAAATGAAGATTTTTGGACGAAATTTTAAAGGTATTACTGGTTGCACATGTGGCGTACTTCGCCATTAACATAGTGCTTAGTGTTGTAGGTTCAATTCCCACACAGGACAAATATTTATTGAAAGAAGAAAGAAAGAATATCATTATTGTTGATATATTCTAAATTGTATTTTTGTATTGTTTTGCTATATACTATATTCATGAATTATATATTTGCAAAGTCTCAAAGATCCCAAGATACAGTTATTGCTTATAAGAACGAAATATGCCTTCAAAAAAATTATCACATATTTATTCTAGGTCTTTTTTTTGAAAACAACTCCTGCACTAGGGAATAAGCCCTGTGTCAGAGGGGACTTTACAATCATACAACTAACGGACAAAAAGTACACTCAGACTCGGGACAACCATTTATGGATCACACATTTTTTTGTCCCGTGTGGTATGTGAGGTAACCAATGGATTCTTACGACCTTGGCTAACCAACAATTACCAAAAACTGCAGCAATTTCTACCTAGCCTCAATAACTGCGACCATATCCCTTAATTACCATGGGAAATACAAACAAACAAACAGTTTCATTAGCAGTAGTCATTAATCTGGTACTCATACTGTCGTGTCTCAAGGTTTTTTCTCAAAATATTACAAGCGTAGGTACATACACTGTATAGAACAATAAGCAACCTTCACGGGTGCGACTGTTTGCTAACAAAGGGTGAGCAGATAGTGGAAAATTGTCGCAACTTGTTATAACTATGAAATTCTTTGAATTACTTGAGTGTATTTGATAATTCGAAAAGTACTGCTTGTACAATGGGCTGTGTTCTGAGGAATTGTTCGAGATGATGCCCACGCCCACATTTTATCAACGCACCTCTCGCCACCGACAGGGAGTTCCTCCTCACATCCTTGCACCTCTAACTTGCCGTACCGTAAGATTCCAGAGGAATTTCTTACCACGTACGATTAGGCTGTGGAATGATGGATGGGGTTCTTCAAGAAAGGAGTTACAAGGTTTTTAAAGGGTCGGCAACGCGTGAGTTACAACCCTGGTGTTGCAAACGTCCATATGCTACGGTAACTGCTTACCATCAGGCGGGCCGTATGCTTGTTTGCCACCTTAGTAGTATAAAAAAAAAATCATGACACTTGTGTCATCGTCACCGAACGCTTTTCATGAGACAAACCAAAAATAATTGAAAAATAATAATCTAATAGCTATGACGATACAATTCACAAGTTATTTAGTTTTCACTTCTATCAGCAATTTAATTTTGTTATTTAATTGTGTATTTTATAATTTAATTTTGTAATTGTATTATTTATTTTATTTATTATAAATTTAATGTACCTAATCTTATTTTGTAATTTATAAATGTTGCAAATGTAATGAAATTGACCTATAATTTTAACAAATTATGAATAAAAAAGTTTATCAGTTTATTATGATACGTATTTGCTTATATATTTCAAGTATAAATGCGATAGATAATACAGAATGTAATGATATAGAAAGAGATAGTAACAGATGAAATGAAACTACTTACTTAGCTTTCCGCTTGCTAGTGAGATATCTACGTCTCTTACATAGACCACGTGGAGAAGCACCAATGCGGTGGACAGATCTCAAAAGGCAATCCTGTTAATGAGTGCACCAGACTGTCCACCCACAGAAATAATTGGCGTGACATCGTAAGGCGAGCTACATCAGCCTCTTCCGCGTTGATCGCTGGGAAGTAGGATTTACACAGAGTGCTTTGAGTGAGCCAGTATCGGAATTAGCTCGGGCATTCTACAAATTGGTGATGCAATTTTTTCTTTTTTTTTATACTACTTGGGTGGTAAACAAGCATACGGCCCGCCTGATGTTTAGCAGTAACCGTAGCCTATGGACGCTTGCAATACCAGAGGTATCGCTTACGTGTTGCCAACCCATTTTTTTACGCCAGGTCTTTAAGATAGAAGTAACCCTGGGATAGGAATACGTTTCTTTCAAAACGCATCCCTAAATGAGCGCTAGAGACCTGTACTCACACACAGGAACACAACTACACCACTGTGTGTAGCTTTTGGCTGTGGGCTTCTGTAAGGTGGAGGTCCTTCCCCAGTCAGGCTTGCTCGCTAGTATGGTGCCCTACATCTCTTCAAATCCAGCATCGACCTCCTATATAGTATTAAATATTAAAAGCAATTTATTGTTTTGTGCACAATGGGTTTAATATGCTTCCATTGGAGGAAAAACCCTAAATTAAATTGAATAAAAATTAATAACAAATCCATCCCGAGGGTGTCGTAAGAGTCGACTAAGGGAGTAAGTCAGGCACATAATACCCACTGCAAGAGAGGGAAAACTCGAATCAAAACCCTATACCAACTCGTCTGGCCAGCGCGGTATAGTAGGCTAATATCCCTCCAAGTGTATGGAGGAGACCTGTGCCCAGTAGTGGGACGTTTATGGGTTGAGATGAGAGAGAGAAATAAAAAAAGATTTTTTAAAAAATCAGTCTCTTCCACGTGAAACAATCATCGTGATCATGACCGCTCTGGCAAGAGTGACATGAGTTAGAAGAAGAAGGACCTATTATTGTAACTTCACTCAGTATGAAGGTAGCTTGCCTTTCTTGATAATATCATTGGCCTACTCGGTATTACTATGAGTATAACTGCCTCCGTGGCTCATTGGTCGATGTGTGAGACTGCTGATCACGAGGTCCCGGGTTCGATTCCTGGGTCGGGCCAAAAATCATATTGGGTTTTTCTGTTAAGAAATTCACAGAGTTTGGAAATTGGCGGTGTTTACAACTCCGTGCCTCGGAAAGCACGTAAAGCCGTTGGTCCTACGCCTGATCTCTCTCCGGTCGTGTCGGATTTGCCGTCCCATCGGACTATGAGAGTGAGGGAATAAAGAGTGCACTTGTGTTTGCGCACACACTTGTGCACTATAATATCTCCCGCGCAGATGACAAGTCTCCGTTGAGATTAGCCGCCGTGACCGAAATTCGGTTAGGAGGACATTATTACTATGAGTATATAAGCGACATAATATTGCATTATATTAACGGATATTATGCTATTTATTGCAGAGAGTAATTACGATGTGTCTGTGACAATCATCTTGATTCTTAGTTGTTTATAAGTATGTGTTGACTGTGTTGTTCAAACACCGTGACTATCTATGTGGTCACCTTACTATTCTTGTTGTTGTTGGTTATCAAAGTAAACTAATGTTGTCAATCATATTGGCGCGTGTCACGAGAGGCCTATGTCCAGCAGTGGACTGCGATTGATGACGATGATGATTCATTAATTTTCAACGAAACGTTTTCCTATTCCAGAGAAATTCCATCATAAAACCCTGGTATTTATTTATTTAGAAAGATGAGCTACCGTTATACTTAGCGGCATTTTGTATTGAGCCATTTTTCATTTTTCCCTTTTTTCTTTTTTTCTAAAGACTATTCCCACATTAGGGAAGAAGTTCGACATAGAGCTTGTTCCCTAGTGCGTAGGGAATTGTTAGCAGGGGACTTTAAAAATAAACAATTAACGGACAGAAAAAACACTTGGCTTGGAACAATATAATTTCTTTGACGTGTTAGGATCGAACCCACAATATTCGACGCGGTATTGGTGGCACCTTTACCACTAGACCATATTAATATGTGTGGTCAAATTCCTATGTCGACTTTATCATACTTGTCAGGCATTTAACAAAATGTAGTGACTGGCCAGCCCCTCTAGACAAGTGGTATAAACGGTAGGTATTCGAATCGAAAAGTCAAAAAAGTAAATGTTTGGGATTTGACGTTAGTTTATGATATCATGTCGTAAACTAACGTCAAATTCCATACATTTACTTTTTTGACTTATCGATTCGACTAGCGTTTATGCCACTTGTCTAGAGGGGCTGTAGCTCTAGTGGTGAGTCATTCTTAGCTAACCCGGAGTTCGTGGGTTCGATTCCCACCCAGGACAAATATTTGTGTAATGAGCACGATTGTTTGTTCTGTGTCTTGGTTTTGTCATATTATCTATAATATTATATAAGTATGTGTTTAGAAATATATAAGTATGTTTATCGGTTGTCTGGTACTTGTATAAAACACTATAGCTATTGCCAAAAATTAGTTTTATAAATAATTTAAGATTCAGTTCTGTTGAGTATTGATGCTAATCATTAGTTTTTAGCATCAGCAGCTAGAAGGGATATAAGTAATAATAGTATTATTATTTCTACGACATTAAAATCAAACTACAAAAATTAAATTAAAAATGTTTCATTACCACAAAATGTACATAAAAAAGAACTATTTACATTACATGAGTATTACTACTAAATAAGATTAACTTGAATAAATATAAATACCTCAATGTCTGCCTCTCTTGTCGTCCATCGGGTGGGAGGATCCCACCTCTCCCAGAATCTGAACGTTCCTCACCTGCTTCCTGGGAGGTGCAGCCGTGGTCAGCTCAGTGGGTGGCGCCGTCGTCGGCATGAAGTCAGGACTGATCGCCAGTACCAGCATCTTCAACAACAAAGCTTCTCTTATTTCTGGAGGGAGAAATTCTGGCATCTCCTCTATATGGTTAGAAGAAGATCCAGCGGTATCATACGGCCTAGTGTACCTCCTTCTAGGGATATATCTCTGACTATCATACTGATTGTCGTAGCCCTGAGGCTGATACTCCTGCCTGTACTGATCGTATCTATAGTCGTATCTATCATCTTCCTGATATCTCTGCTGGTAGCGATAGTCGTTCTCGGGCCGGTAGAGAGGCGGAGGAGTCATCATCTGGTCCATTAAAACTTGCAGTCTATTCTGTCGAAGAATCAGAATATGAAGCAAGCGTCGTAAGTCTCGAGTACTCACAGGAGCTGCTATTGAGGTCATCTCGTCTATAGGGTTGTATCTTGGCTGGTACATGGTAGGTTGAGGTCTGTATGGGTTCACGAATCTTGCCTGATATCCTTGAAGAGGCACTCCCCTTTCATCCACAGGTATAGGAATGATTCTCGTCACAGGTCTCACTTCATAAGGATCCTCAGTCGGTTCTGCTGTTTTCGAAGGTTGTTGTAAAGGTTCCTTTACATACTGAGGGTCCAATACTTTGTTCTGAAACTCGTAGTGGAGATAGGGCCGCTGGTTACCAATAGGTACAGGAGCACCTGGATTGTCTCTCAAATATTCACGAGTTCTAAATTGGACTCCAGATTGAGGTCTTCTGTAAATAGGTTGGTATACGCGTTCATCAGGCTCTCTTTGGGACTGAATATGAATAACTGGCACTGGATTAGTGGTCACCACACTGTCTTGATCAAACACACGGCCGGTACTTGCTTCGATTGTAGTCTCCTGCTCCTGTACGGGTACTTCTTGGTATTGTTGATGAATCTTCTGTTGGGCAGCTACCAATGAATGTATTGGTACTAATCTTGGACGAGGAGTAGTGGTTGTAAACAAGGGTCGAACAGTTCCCATAGAAAGATGGCTCCCGTACACATCAGTTGAATCATCACCCACTGATTGCTGCAGACTGACCATACGTGGATTAGGGCTGGTTCCAGTTAACTCGCGTCGGATTGTGTTGGCCTTATTCGCATCGCTGGTTTGAACTCTCTCGGTCACACGTTCGTAGACTGGCTTCACAGTAACGGGAATCTTTGTTGTTGCTTGTTTCGTTATCAATTCGTCTTTCACCATAGCCGACATTGGTTTTAACATTTGCGTTCGCGTTTTCACATCATCCATTTTTGTTTTATACAGATTAAGGATATTACTGGTCGTTTCTTCAGGTTTTTGGGCTTCCGTAGTAACGGCAACATGCGGTGCTCTTGTCGAACTCGCTTGGACTCTTCTCCTGGGTATAGCTTGAATCACTGTTCCTCTCGTTGTAAATGCACCTCTTGTAGGATAAACAACAGTAGGTAAAGGTCGTCGAGTTGTTGAAGACACTGTCTTATTCACTCTCACAATCATAGTTGGAGTACTCGGCGTGGTGGAAGTAACAGGAACAGGAGTACTATCACTCGAAGAAGTATACGTCACTCGTTTAATTTCACCATCCTGGTCGATGTAACCAAAGGTACCCTTCACGTTACCAAGTGAATCCCTATTTTCAATCTTGAAAGTCCCATCATCAGCCTCATATCCTATAGTGTACGATCCGTCTTCATTCAACCGTCGAATCTGTTTAACAATTTCGACTTTTTTAGGGTCAGCGGTTTCGCTAACTTTTAGAATTTCTTTGGTGGAATTGTTTGGTGACTCCGTCGTCGCATCGTTGGTGGAGTTGGTTGCAGTGGCGGTAGTGATACACGCGATTATGATGAAGACGATCATCTCGCTGAAGCAGCTGTCGGCATGTCGGCGGTACGGCTGCGCCGGCGTCGCGAGTCCCCTATATAAAAATATCGCCCCACTCGCATACCACCGTGCGAATCTTACGCAAGCTCTACTATTGTTGTCATTTCATTATCTGAAACGGAAAATCTTTTTCTACTCAACTACACTTGTGCTGTAAGCTCTCGATTGTTTAATTGTCCAAATAGTTTTGTAAAACTAGCATAGTGGACAGATTCACTTTTTAGCTTGCTATAGATTCGTCGGTGTTATTTTAATTGTTCGATTGTTTCTGCATGTTGGTGGTAGTTGAATGGGCGGCCTGTTTGTTCGCTCCCACGGAGTCAAAGTCAAATTCGTAATAACTGTTAGTTTTTAGGTCACGTCAATGTTAATTACTATTGGAGTACAACAATCAAGTGCTTTTATGTTTTTTTTCCTGGTCTATTTTGTGAAGGTGCAAGGTCCCATTTATGTAGGCTGATAACAAACAAAAACTGAATATAAATAGGTTGTCTTTCTTCAATCATTACCTGAAATTAATTTATAAATTGTGTAATTATTTAATTTTTAGGGCATAATCACATAAAAAAAAATTGTTTTTTTTTCTTAAAAATGAATATACATTATACAGGCTAATTAGCTAACATCTTACTTTTATTTTTTAGATATGCATAAAGGCTACTCTATCATCTACACTGTAAAGAATACGGAGATCGAATACACACTATTTAGTGAGCTATCTTAATCACTGAGCCATTTGTATATAACTAAATAGAAAGATAACGTCGACTATCAGTAGTGTATAATTACAAACTCTTTTAAGATTGTTTGATAAAGATAGAGACTGAAACATTGTACTTACGTATAATTAATATGTTTCTATACTAACCTTGTCGTTCTAATAAATGATCAATCATGATTTTTTATATTAGAAATAAAATGCATTTTTTTATTCACGTCTGTTTGCAATCGGAAGAAAAGAATATCCCAAGTTTGTCGCCATATTCTTTTCGAGGAAATTCAAATTCAAAATCATTTATTCATATAGATCACACTGTGACACTTATGCAGATCAATCAAAATTGCCAAATGAGGCGTCAGCTAATTTTTCTACTGCCGGATTCGCTGACTGAACAGACAGGGGTATAGCCCAAGGAAAGAACCGGCAAGAAAATTCAGGCCACTCTTTTCAATCGCCAGATATGTGATTACACAATTACAATTTTATTTGTGTTACAATAAGTGCAGAAAGTGATGCAACCAAAAACACCATACAAACACAATAGGGTGAAAAACTGGTAGGATAGAAAATATGAGTATCTTGCCTATCGGTAGCGGGGCGCTTTGTTTAACATACTCTAGCATTTTTAAGGCAAAATTAAATTTAATGATATTCTATGTAGTATGAGGCTCTAACCTAGTCAGCGAATTGGCCGTAGAGAAAAAATATGCTGGCATTTGTTTTTATGACGTTCAAAAGTAAGTATAGTGTATTTGATCTACATTCATAAATGATTTGGACTTTTAAATATCAAATACATATGTATGTTATGTATATCTATGTATTTAGCTTAGTACACTGTCAGCAATGTCAGGCCTGGTTCACTCCGCTGTTTAGGTATGAATCTACAAGTACCAGGACTAAATTTCCAGGGGGATTATTTAGTCGAGTGTCGCGCGCGCGCATCGCGCCGGTCGCGTCGTCGGTTCGACGTAAGTTTACCTACGAAACGCACACGAAGCCGTAATTCGTCACCGATTCGTTTTCGCTTTTAAATATTTTAAAGAAAATAAAGGCATAAAAATATTCCACAGTATTCGGCTGGTTAAATAGTGATAAGGATCCTAACCTCTCGTTTTTCAATATTCCAAAGGATATTGCAAAGTAAAGAAACACGTTATCATTTAGAAAACATAATTTGTAGGTACCTATTTGTAGCAAGAATTTGATATGTAGACTATAGGTACAGCACAGTTTTTGTAGAGACGTATTATTTATTTGTCCAACCAATTAAGTACTCAAGGTACTTATTTAATTGGGAAAATATATTATAGCCGCCTATCACTCAATAGTTTTAAATTTCAACTGGACAAATGGCTCCAAACAAACCAATGACAAACTCTAATACCTATTTTTAATTTAATCATATACATAATCATGGGCGGAGCCGCGGGCAACAGCTAGTACCTACTAAGTATTACTAAATACCTACATTGAATATGTCCCCACATGTCCAGATTTATTTAAAAAGTCACTCGTTTACAAAAGTATAGTAAGTACCTACCTAAACCTAACAGGTACAGATCAAAATTGATCTCTAAGTGACAACCATAATGTCCAGAAATACGCAATACAAAGGGAGCCAATTTGTAGGTGAATAAACGAATAGGTAAGTTTTGTGCTGGGGAGCTGAATTGCGCTCTATTGTGTGCGAGCAAGGTTGATATTTGTTTAAATGATTTAGCGAAGTGAACCTTCTGTACCTGTACTATTAAGTATTCTGTGGCAATGTATTTATTAATTTACGCCAACTGACAGTCTACTATTATTATTTTTGTTCCTTTTTTCAAATGTATTATTATTTCACACAATAGCGTTTGAGGGGCTTGTAGCTACGCGTAAGTGTAAACTGTTTGGATCGATAGATCAGCAATGTGAGAGTGAATGAAAAAATAGTTCACCCGAGATTGCGCACGCGCTTATGCACTATACCTAATATCTCCTGCACAATTAGTCTTCATTCGAAATTTGTTTAGGCGAACCTTATTAGCAGTCAGATGACTCAACCTCATCTTTGTTGGTGTTATAAAATCTAGATTAACTACATTAAACACCTGTGGTTTATGCCTTACAAGTAGAAACCTAATTAACTTATTTCAAATTAAAATCCCTTCACCATAAGCGAGTTTCAAATGATATTATTTCGTGGGAACATGTACAATATACAATATACCTGCTATGTAAAGCACAATCGTCATTGTCTATGAACTCATTATTATGTACTTAAGTTGACGATTTTTTAATGAAAACTTCGATTTTCTTCATTAATTTTGTATTTTGATATTCATCACACTTATTTTTGCAATATTGTGATATAAATTATGGAGTTGTGTAAAGTAATTAGGTATGTATGAAGGGGTGGGCCTTTATTCATGCTCTCACGGTTGCACAACGACATGTTTCGGCCTCGCCCTGGTGAAGCTGGAGTATGGCAGCACGGATACTGGTCTACCTTGCCCCTCCTTCTGAGAGGGCAAGGGGGTATGGTCTTAAGGGAGAGCGCTACAGTCGTGGAGATCCTTAAGGCAAGTCTGATGGACTATCCTACTAGAGGTTGCCAACCCTGTTATTGGTCTGATTCCTTATGAAACAGACGTAGCAGAAACCATCGGGCGCCCATCCCAAAGGATGATGAGGTCATGTCCTTGGGTGTCCACCATCAAACAAATCTGATGCTGGATAGTAATGACCTCCCGCGTGTTTGTGCTGTGCGCGGGGACCCGTACGGGGGGACGAGGGGATCCTGGTAGGTTGAGCCTGAGAGGAGTCGGGTGGTTACACCTCGAAGGCAACACGCCACTTTGGCCCGTAGTTCTTCTCACACGGGAGGTTGTGACGTAGCGAGTCGCAATCAATCGGCTGTGGTGTCCGGTCAGACGGACATTGCGAGTGTCCGGGAGTGGTGAGGTGTACAGCAGAAGGGGCGCGGGCTGCGGAAACCTGTGGTGGGGGACCGCTGCTGCTCGTCCTGGAAGCTCGTGCACAACCCACTCAAGGGCGCTATACCTCTCCCAATATCTCTGGTGCTTTAGAGCATCCCCAATGTGAGGGCTCCGTGGAGGGTGGGGAGTTGTGGGGGTGAAGAGAAACAAAAAAAGTCTATGGATAGTAAAGACAAAAAACCACAGGGCGCTACCTCCAAGGTAGTGCCACCCAAGGCCTCGAAAGAGGTAAAACAAGGCAGCACTAGGGTCACAAGCTCTAGACCGGGCGCTCCGGGGCAGGAGACCAAAGGGGCCGAGGTATCCCGTAAGGGAGGCCTGGTCCTTGAGGAAACCAGAACCAGGTCGGGCGGAGCTAGGGGCCCCGGTTATGCAAACCAGGGGCACGAGGTTGCCGGTCCACCGGGACCGGCTGGTGCAGGAAGCAGTGCTACGGGTGACTCGCTTCGTACGGCCCCCCCTAGGGGCACGGCGAGTGAGGCTCCAAGGCCTGGAACCTGCACGGGTAGGGCCCAAGGGCCGGCAAACAAGGCCCAACACACGTCGGGCGCTTCGGGGCGGGAGCCTAAAGGGACCGAGGTCTTCCGCAAGGGAGCCACGGCTTTGGAGGGCACCGGTACCGGAGCACCGAAAACAAATCGGGGCACATACACCGTCACTGACGGGCCCGAAGTAGCCGGACCATTGGGGCTGACGCGTGGAGGGACCACTGCTGCGGGTGACTCGTCTAGTACGGCCCCTCCACAGGGAACGTTGAGCGAGGCTCCAATGCCTGGGACCTCCACAGGTCAGGTACCGAGGAAAGGTAAAAAGGGTCTGAGTGGCGGTGCCAGAAAGAAGCGGCAGCGCCTACAAAAGCAGGAGGCCGCCACAGAGGAGGCAGGGCACCTAACAAGGCCCCTGTCAAAAGACAGAGGGAAGGGACGGAAGAAGCCGCCGGGAACACCCCAAAAAGGGTTAAGAACCAGGGGTCATACCGGCAGGCCCTGATGGGCACCAAGATGGCCATCGTCCACATTAACTTCCCGGAGGAGACGCTGGAGGCAAAGGACGTGGACCCAATTCAGCTGCACATTATCGGGCTGCTGGAAGAGGCTCCAGATCCCATGCCCCAGTTCATCACGGGGAAGATGACGGGAGGTGCGCTGCACATAACGTGTGAGGGCCCAAACGCCATCGAAACCCTGCAGAAGATAGATGGCCTGACAGTGAGAGGAGGAGCGGTAACACTGAAGGCCATCTACGCAAAGGATCTCCCCAAGCCGGTAAAAATGGCTTGGCGATCAAGGACGGTCGAGGGACTCGACCTGGCGCGGCATCTGAAGTTGATGCAGCGCATCAACCCACAACTCCAGACGGAGGAGTGGAAGATTGTCGCAGCGGTGTCCGAGCCTCTGACCACAAGGAGGATCGTCCTGATGGACAGAACATCTGCGGAAGCGATCAAAGCGGCTGACTTCAGGCTCTACACGGGCCTAGACTTTGATCGCTTCAAGATCCTGGATGACTCCACAAAGGAGGCTCCAGAGAAAACAGCGGAGGAGGTGGAAGCACCGCCTCTAGAAGACTTGGACCCTCCACTGAGCGGGACTAGTCTGGCGACCCGGGAGGGAGAACTCCGATCCGAGACCGACCTGGACCGTGCGTCGTCACCGTCAACGGGCCTGGGAGGTCTGGAGTTGGAGGGCCTCTTCCTGGAGAGCGGAGACGACTCCTGTGATGAGGAGATGGCGGCCTAGCGGATCAAATGGCTGCATTAAGGTGTGTACAAATCAACTTACAACACAATAAGGCCGCGACAGCCCTATTGGCACGCGAGCTAAGCATACTCAAATATGATATTGCCCTTATTCAGGAACCCTATATATACAGTGGAATCCGGAGTTAGCAAAGCTACGGAAAGAGACCAGAGCAACCTTCAATCGCGCCAAGGCCCTTAACAATTATGAGTTATATGCCAAAGCGCTAACAAACTATAACAAGGCCGTACGCAAGTCAAAAAGGCAAGCCTGGAAAGATCACTGCACAATGATAGGCAGCATCCCAGAGAGCATGAGACTTACAAAGGCAATGGCCACGGCAAAGATCAACCCACTGACGACCATAAAGGACGACGATGGGAGACTTACGGAGACCGGGAAGACACATTACGGGTCATGTTCAAGACCCACTTCCCGGGATCAAAAGCGGTAGATATATCTACAAAGGAGAACATAATAAGCTCTGAGGAAGTCGGACTACGAACAACCAGAGCAGACTGGGACACAGCAAAGAAAGTAGTAGATGAAAACGGACTTAAATGGGCGCTCGAGGGGTTTGAACCCTACAAAGCACCAGGCCCGGATGGGATCTACCCAGTCCTACTACAAAAGGCAGTGACCATACTAAGCCCACACCTGTGCAGACTATTTAAAGCCTGCCTGGCCTTCGGGTACACCCCGCAAGCCTGGAGACAGGCAAAAGTAATCTTTCTACCGAAACCCGGTAAGGCTGATTATGAAGATGCCAAGGCATACAGACCTATAAGTCTGACCTCGTTCTTATTGAAAACACTAGAGAAACTAGTGGACAAGAACATCAGGGGGGGAGCACTGAAAAAGGCACCCCTGCACCATCAGCAATGTGCGTATCAACCCGGAATGTCGACAGAGACGGCACTACACCGGGTGGTGACCCGAGCTGAACTAGCGCTAGAAAACAGAGAAATCTGCCTAGCAGCGTTTCTGGATGTGGAGGGGGCCTTCGATCGCACCACATTCACCACGATACGCAACGCGGCAATAGAACACGGCATACAGCCAACCATCTGTAGGTGGATGGACAATATGCTACAAGGCAGAGTTGTACAATCGACACTGCTAGGAGAAACCAAGCATGCACAGGTAACGAGAGGATGTCCACAAGGAGGAGTCCTGTCGCCGACTCTCTGGTCCTTGGTGATAGACGAGCTTCTAGTAGAACTAAACAAAGGACCGAGACATACTGTCGGGTACGCGGACGATCTTGTGATACTGATAAACGGGCAGTTCCCAGGCACAGTGGCAAGACTCATGCAGGAAGCCCTAAGGACAGTGGAAAGATGGTGTCAAACCAACAATCTCTCCATTAATCCAAACAAGTCAACTGTAATACCGTTCACAAAGAAAAGAGACCTATCTGGCATGGGGACGCTTTCGATGTACGATACCCAGTTGGAGCTAGCCACGGAAGTGAAATATCTGGGAATAACACTGGATAGCAAGCTGACGTGGAAACAACACGTAGACGGGATGACAAACAAAGCTTTGAGAGTCTTTGGTATGTGTCGTTCGGCATACGGGAAGACATGGGGACTAAAACCCAAAGTGGTTCATTGGATATACACCATGATGGTGAGACCCATCATAACATATGGATGCATCGCATGGTGGCCAAGAACAAAGCTAGCAACGTGCAGACAAACACTGAACAAGATTCAGAGAACTGCTTGCATGGCTATGACAGGAGCGTTTAGGACCACGCCAACAGCGGCGATGGAAGTTCTACTCGGTCTTACACCGATCCACATAGTGGTAGAAATGGAGGCAAGGAAAGCAATCCATTGACTAATCATAAACGGTCATTGGAAAACTTCCATGCAAAGGTCAATACACATGAAAACGGAAACCATACAACACCTGGATGGCATCATGGAGATGGGATGCGACAGAATACAGGCGAGTTATGGTCTCACAAGACAATACTCAATGCATATACCAAGCAGAGAGGAATGGAAATCTGGCTTAATACCCCAAAAGGATAACAGCCAGACATGGTACACAGACGGATCCAAAATGGAATCAGGAACGGGCGCAGGAATATACAATAAGACCTGCAGCCTTAGCGTGAGCATGGGCAAGCTAGCAACAGTCTTCCAAGCGGAGACATACGCGATAGCAGCCTGTGCCCAAGAACTGTTAGATAGAGAAACAAAGAACCACTCCATCTACATAGCGAGTGACAGTCAGGCTGCACTAAGAGCACTGACGTCCTACAAGGTGCAGTCTGCAATAGTACTAGACTGCGCCAAAACCCTAAACAGACTAGGGAGACACAACAGTGTAAAACTAGTCTGGGTACCCGGCCACGAAGGCGTCGAAGGCAACGAGAAAGCCGATACCCTAGCACGAAGAGGATCGGAATCGCCTATGTGCGGCCCAGAGCCGTTCATAAACCTGGCACAAACGGTGGTCAAGCAATCTATAACACAAATGACCACCAAAAAGCACGGCGAGTACTGGCAAAACACCGAAGGCCAAAGCCATGCGAAAGAATTCCTAAGAAAAAGGAAAAAGGCTGGACGAACAAATTATGGAAGTACAGCAGAACACAAATGAGGGCAGTGACCGGTGCCTTCACGGGTCACTACCCTACAAACAAGCTTCTCCACAAAATGGGCCTGTCAAACAGCCCGACATGCAGGACCTGTGGCGAAGCTCAACTGTGGAGTCAATGCGGCACCTGCTATGCACGTGCCATGCGCTGGCTTCAAGAAGAATGAGCCTTCTGGGACTGGCATACACTGAACCAGAGGACTACAGGCGCGCCCCCGTCAAGGACGTACTGAAGCTCATGCAGGAGGTATTCAGGGACCAAAACGTAGGGTGAGAGGTAAGGTAGGGGCATGCACAAAAGATCCCAAGGGTCGAAGTGCGGTCGGGGCTGTCCTTGCGGCCAGCGCAAGGACAGCCCCGACACAAGATAAGATAAGATAAGAAAGTAATTAGGTATATTATACATAAAAAGAGAAGTAGGGCATCATACTAGCGAGCAATCCCGTCTGAGGAAGGGTCTCCACCTTACAGAAGACCACAGCCAAATAACTACGCAGAGCGGTGTAGCTGTGTTCCTGTGTGGGAGTACAGGTCTTGCTAAAATAATGTTTTCCTATCCCAGGGATATCCCATCTTGAAGGACTGGTATAAAAAAGTGGATTGTCAACACGTAAGTGATACCTCTGATATTCCAAGTGTCCATAGGCTACGGTAACTGCTCCACATCAGGCAGGGCTTATGCTTGTTTGCTTGTTAAAATATAATTAAAATAGGCTTAGCAATTTATCAGTAAGCTAGGGATAGATAGATATGAATTATTACTGCCTTGGTGGTCCAGTGGGTGTAGTATGCGTCTGCTGTGCACGAGATTGTGGGTTCGATTCCCGCACAGGGACAAAACTTTGTGTGACCCACAAAGAGTTGTTCTGAGTCTGGGTGTAATTTGTGTCCGTTAATTGTATGTTTGTAAAGTCCCCCGCAACACAGAGCTTGTTCTCTAGTGCGGGAGTTGTCTTTTTAAAACAAATATTATTACGAGTAAGTCTTTATCAGTCACAGCCGCGCTGCGCTCTGAGGCGGACGTGTGATACGTATATTAATTCATTTTTACGTTAAGCGCGGCGTAAGCCGACGCACGAATCTTTTGTTGCCATGAGTGATACACTTGTGGCGAACGAGTTGCTGGCGTTCCTGCAACAGAAGCTGGATGTAATGGACGAGGTGTCCGCTATCCAGATCTGTTCCACGAGCTTCAGCGAGGACGACATAGCTGCGGCCAAACTGCTTGTGTTCAGGTTGCTAAACAAAAGTGATCAGATGGTGTCCCGCAGGCGTGACGGGACAAAGAAGAGCTTGCAGGATATTATCACGCTGCTGAAAGAGACCGACCCTGACGACGTGCCGACGTTTGTGGCGAAAAACTTGCACAAGTTACCACCCGTCACTTTCGACCACGTCGACGTCACAAGCCTGCTGAAGGACATCGTTCTGTTGAAGGCAAGTTTAGCGGATGTGCAACAGAAGTTGGAGACATCCCAGAATAACGTCACAGATTTGCGCAAGGAACTCGACGAGTTGCGCAATACTGTGACCTTAACTGCGTCATCGACTGCGTGCAGTAATGTGAACATGCGCCGAGGAGCCTGCCGACTCGACACATCGGTCGCAAGTGTCGCAAGCTTCGCGTCAGCAGTTTTGTCGCCGCGGAATGCAGCGTCGGCTGTATGCGCTGCGCCTGAGCCTCACTGCATTCCCCCCGTCCCCGCGGCTACCCTCCGACTCGCCGCGCGATCAGCTGACCGACCGGTCACGCAGAGCACTCCAATTGCTCGACCCGCCAAGCCTGTACCTGAAAAGGTATCGAACCAGGCTGAAGAGGATGGTTTCGTGACGGTGCAACGGAGGAAGCGCCGTCATCGTCCTGTCAAGAACTGCTGCGGTACGGCTCCAGCGCAGCCTGGTATGCGTGCCGCTGCACCCAACACTGCGGTGTATATTTCTCGTCTGCACTACACCACGAAGACAGAAGACATCGCAGATTACGTACGCAAAAAGACCAAGTACTTGCCGAGAGTGCAGCTGTTGGAGTCGCGACGCAACGTCAATTTTAGGGCTTTTGTGGTGCGAGTACCAACAGTCTGCCTAAATCTCGTCTTGGAAGAGAGTTTTTGGCCGACAGGTGTAGTGTTCCGTCGCTTCCGCGGACAAGTGCCACACGAACGCACTGCGACATAGTGCAAGTGAAGTGTACTAACATAGTTTTAAGTTTTTTAATACTAACACAGGATTATATTAATATGTACGTTAGTCTGTAAGGTATATATCTATGCGTTTATGCGACGCGATAATAAAATGATTTATTATTATTATTATTATTATTATTATTATTTATTAAAAATAATTGTCTAAAAATGTTAGATGCACCCTTAGTATCAAAATTTAATGTTACGGCTTAGTTAAACATATTTACGACGTAGTTATTGTTACGACGCACAGGTTGGCCCTAAAAACTACCGCTATCTGAAAACAATAGCTATTCATAAAGTGTCTCGAACAATACAGAAAAACATCATAAAGAGAACAAAGGATGAATAGCGGTCGAACGGAACGTGCGAATATGAACCTTAGCGTTTAGGCACAAGGTTTATGGCACTTAGCACGATGACTTGTTTACATCATGAATGAACGTTCGAGTAACGGGTTTCTTCGTAAAGACGTTACTATAACTTACTACGATCCTCGCGGATATTCTCGATTCCGTGGCGAGTGATATATAAGGGGCCGACGTGCGGCGGACATTGAGTCTTGGTTGAAGAGTCTTAGTTGAGAAGTCAACGAGTCTTCACTGAGAAGAAGACAGCGATACAGGCGATAGATCGGGACGATATTGGAAGACTTTAGTGAAGTGTTTTGTGTTATAGTGAAGAGTTTAGTGAGTGAACTGTTATAGTGTGTAATTGTGTTTACGGTGTATTATAAGTGACATTGTGTGTTTTGTGCTGAAGTGCTAATATACTCGTTATCGCGTAATCTGGCATTTTAATCGAACCCTATCCTGACAAGTAACTATTGTTGTCGTCATTGAACATAATAATTAGTGTCAGCGCTAGTTCGTAACAACTGATCTCAGCATTGGGACGTAACATTATATTTCACTGAAATGTTACTTTTAATCAGAATATTTTGTTATCAATTTTTTTTGTGAGGAGAAATAAATAAACATTATCATTATAGTTTCTAGCGCTTCTTCTTCCTATCGTTTGGTTAGTGGCCAACCTGGTGACAGAGTTATTTAGATCGCTCATATTTAGGCCTCTGTCGTGATCTAACGACTGTTAACAGTCGGGACCGACTTTAAGCGTGGCCTCCGAAGCACTTATTTATAATTTCGTTTTTTAGGAAACGTTTTCCAATTCCAGAAAAACTCCATTACGGAACCTAGTGCTCATTTAGGTTAGCGTTTCTTTCAAAACACATCCCTAAATGAGTAATGGAGACATGTACTTACACACAGCAATATAACTAGGTACACCGCTGTGTGCACTTATTTAGCTATGGTCTTCTGTAAGGTAAATGTACTTCCCCAGTCAGGCTTGCTTGTTTGTATGGAGCCGTACCTCTTTTAAATGGTATTTCAATTCTCTCAATCTCTTTATAATAAAAATTTACAACTTCGTGATACACTCACGCCATCTAGTTAAAATCACCGGCACTACTACAATTTCAACGTGACCAACTAAATACTGCAATGATAGTTAGGATCATGTACTGCAAGAGGTCGCTTGTGTCGTTTGATCTTCGGTTTTTGTATCGCAATAAGTAAGGAGTCAGAAATGATGCCCAATATAATTATGTCAAATGTTAGACTTTGGCGATTATAAAGAGTGGCCCGAGTTTCTTGCCAATTCTTATCGGGGCCCTACCATAGTCAGCGAATTGGCCTTAGGAAAAAAGTATGCTGGCATTTGTTTTAATGACGTTTAAAAGTATCATGAATTTGATATCTAAAAGAATAAATGAGTTTGACTTGACTTAACTTGGCAAAGGCTGGTCCTCTGTTCCTTTTGGATTTTGAATTGTAGGGACAAAGAGAAAAAAATAATTATTAGATATTTTTAATTATTTTATTTGACTGCACGCTTGGTTCATTGGCTTGAGTGGTTATCTCGCCAATGGTAGTCCCAAGTGTGGGTATACTTTGTGTCCGTTAATTGTATGTTTATAAAGTCCCCCGTGACACAGGGCTTGTTCCCTAGTGCGGGAGTCAAGAGTTCAAGAGTTAAAGGGCATAGAGCAAGCCCCACTACAAAGTAACCAATGAGAATGTAATATTAATTTCTTCAAGAAAGGAGCTATAAGAATTTTTAAAGGGTCGGCAATGCGTGAGTGACACTCCTGGTGTCAAACGTCCATAGGCTGCGGTAACTGCTTACCGTCAGGCGGGCCGTATGCTTGTTTGTCACCTTGGTAGTATAAAAAAAACCGTGATCGTTATAACATGCTGATCTGTAGGTCCACCTAATACAATTATTTTATGTACTACTTGGGTGGCAAATAAGCATACGGCCCGCCTGATGTTAAGTCAGGCCAGTTACCGTAGCCTATGGACGCTTGTTATACCAGAGGTGTATCACTTGCGTGTTAAAAAAATGGAGTATTCTTGTGATAGGAATACGTTTTTTTAAACGTATCTCTAATTGAGCGCTGGACAGGCACTCACACAGGAAGACAATTGGCTGTTGTCTTTTGTAAGGTGAAGGTCCTTCCCCAGTCGGGTTTGCTCGCTAGTATGATGCCCTACCTCTCTTGAAATAATAGCATGTCTCCGATATCTTTACAACTTTGAGACTCAATTTTGGCCACTAACAAATTAACTGATATCACGTTTCAACATGATCTATTTTTTTTTCTTATTCCTTGAGTACATAGTAATTTACAGAAAACCGGAATCTAATATTTACGTGGAAATCTTTATACTTTCCAAGATATTGAAATGAAAGTGAACATTCCTATGTATTCGAGCTATATATAATTCATTTGACTATTAGCAGATTTCTCCAATAAATATGCGGAAGTTACTGTTGTAATTCTTGAGACTAGACTAGATTATAAGCGAGTTAATTATTAGGAGAGTATTTTTATACTACAAAGAAGGCAAACAAGCATACGGCCCGCCTGATGTTAACCAGTTACAGTTGCCTATGGACGCTTGCAACACCAGAGCCTTTAGACAAGAATTTAGAACCTTTAAAAATAAAATGTATAGAATTTGACGTGAGTCTACGATTTAATGTCGTAAACTTACGTCAAATCCCATACATTTTCTTTTATGACTTTTTGATTCGACTATCGCATATGTCACTTGTCTAGAGGCTCAGAGGTATCACTTGCGTGTTGCCGACACAGTTTTTAAACGCAGTATCCCTGGGATAGGAAAACGTTTCTTTCAAAACGCAACCCCAAATGAGCGTTGGAGACCTGTACTCACACACAGGAACACAACTACACTGCTGTGTATAGTTATTTGACTGTGGTCTTCTGTAAGGAGGAGGTCCTTCCCAAGTGGGGCTTGCTCGCTAGTATGGTTCCCTACCTACCTCTCTTATGTAGATACCTTTACTGTGGGCTTAACAACCCACAACTTTGTGCACAGCAGGCGCAAACTGCGACCACTGGACCACCAAGGCAGTCAGCAGTCAGCAATATTCGGATGCATATTTACCTAAAGGCTTAACCCGGGTTGAGCAAGATTAGGGATTGAATTTTCCTTTTTAGTGCTCCTAATTTCACACATTTGTACGTAATTTTGCAGAATAACTAACATAATATATATTTCAGAATAACTGTATGTACACACATTTGCTCTGTGAGAGGATCGAACCCACAACACTCCACACGTACCTACTGGCAGCCAGTTGGTACGGTATAAGAATCACTACATTCTGCAGTTATCCTACTATCCTACTACTATATTATAAAGGCAAAAGTTTGTAAGTATGGATGGATGGATGTTTGTTACTCTTTCACGTAAAAACTGCTGAACGGATCTGGATGAAATTTGGCACAGAGATAGATTATGGTCTAGAATAACACATAGGCTTTTTGCAGCGATAACCGACATCCACGCGGGCGGAGCCGGGAGCCGTGGGCAACAGCTAGTTTATAATATTTAGATTATTTTGTCTCTTATTTCATCTGTTTTTATTATAACTTTAAATTAAAAACACAATGTTATAAAAAATATAATTTATTATTAAAACAAAAATATTACAAATTAATAATTTGTAAGTTTTTACAGAACGCGCGCGTTGGACTGTCACGCACAATACACATATCATACGTTACAATAATATTTATAACACTATTTACTACAATTATATTAAGGTACTGATTAGACACAGCGATTATGTACACGGGCGGGGGCGCCACTGTCCATCCATAAACACTAGATTTAAACATACACTCGCACTCGATTATACCTACCGACCAATCGTAGACTTGTACCTTGCATATGGCCTTACCTTCTGACACTGAACTGACTGGTCGATAGCGATTTACTAGCTCCGCTTACTTAATTCTATGGACTAAAACTGGATGCCGTGCCCTCTGAGGAAGGCGTCGATCTGTCCTGATGATGCAGCTTCACCACGAGGAGCTACGTAGTAGAACTGGGTAGGTGACGCTGGGCCTTGGGGTGCGACGCCTAATCTCTGAGCCTGGGCCCTCGCAGCCGCACGATCCCTCTGCAATTGAGTTTGTTGCAGCTGCTGCTGTTGAGCGAACAGCTGTTGTGAGCTCTGGAACTGGCTCTCAGATTGCTGCCTCTGATATACTTCTTGAGGAGTCTGGAGCTGATGCCTGTATAAAGGTCCAGAGGGAGCAGAAGATGATGGCACTGAAGGCAGCTGAGGTGAAGGTACAAACGGTCTTGGTGAATTGAATTGTTGAGAGGCGACGAAAGGTTGCAGTCTCTGGTTTAAGTTCAACTGTCCCTTAGTCTGAGGCAGAGATTGGTACAGCTGTGTATCGTACTGTCCACTTGAAGGGTCGTATACGAGCTCAGTGGAGTACAGAGGGTTTCCACTTGGAGCTGGCGCAGCAGGAGCGGTTGCCTTAGTCGGGTTGGCGAGAGCACCAGTTGTAGTAGACTGCAATTGGTTTTCACGATGGAATTTAGCGAATTCAGCAGCGAAATCGATAGCACCGGGTCTGAGGGTTGTGCCGATAGGGGCTGGGGTTGGTGAGTAGTTAGGGGCTGGTGATGGAGAGTAGTTTGGCGCAGGACTGTATTGAATCTGAGCTTGAGGCTTAGCAGTCACTTGCACAAGTTGTGGCCTGAATGTAGTTGCTGGGGGTAGAGTTCTGGGTGAAGTTACTTGCAGTGGTCGTGGGGTAATGGCGATGGGCTGAGGTTGATAAGCGGGTCTCCTCGGTGCAGGGGTAGGGCGTTGAACAACTCTTTGCCTGATGTGTTGCAGGGGTTCTTCTTCAGCTTCGTCTTCGTCAGCATCGCGGAAGTCGTTTTGGAAGAAAGTCGTAGGGGGTCGTGTGGTCGTTGGTCTGTGGATTGGTCGAGTGGGGTAGTTAGGTTCGGGGTCGTCTCTTTCCGCGGACTCAGGAGCTGCGTTTTCTTGCTCTTCATCATCAGGCTTGTTGGGATCACAGGGGTTGCCTGAGACGTAGGTGAACTCTCGTTTATTGCCATCAGGGTCAACGTAGCCGTATTTGCCACGGACGACGCAGTCGGTGCCTCGGGTCTCTTCCTTGAAGGATCCATCGGCTGCTTCGTAGCCAAATGTGAAACTACCATCATCATTGACCTGGAAAATAAGGAAAATCTATTTAAGTAAAAGGCAATTGAGTAGATTGTAAAAAAGTTTGCTCTTTTTTTACACACAGATGGTTTTTGTACAGATATAAGTTGCCATGATTAATCGTCTTGTGAAAAATGCAATGTTGCCATGCATAGTGAACCGTCACAGCATCGATACAGAACATGTCACACTCAGTATGTCTCAGAAATGCAATCTTCGATTTTTATACGCAACGATATCTTATACCGAACTTCTACCAGGAATCAAGAATGTCCATTATATCATACAGCTTCAGTATCATTCTTAAATGATTACCTGCCGCTCATTAAAAGTAATTTGTTTTGATTTATCAAGTCTTCGTGTCGATAAACCTGACTAAAAGCCTGAACTAAAGGACTTCAAAAGGTTATAGCAGGCTCGGCAATGTGCGAGTAATACCTCTGGTATTGCAAGCGTCTATGGGCTATAATGACTGCTTACCATCACGTGGTCTGCCCTCTTGGAGGTATAAACAAAACTTTCATGACTCTTTTCTCACCTTATTATAATTCCGGATGGTCTGAACTGGCGGCTGCTTAGGTCCTTCCTGAACTTGCTGCTGTTGCTTCAACCTGGAAGGTATTCGCTGCTGGGCGCGGGGTTCGTACTCCTCATCCTGCCTGTCTGCTGCACGATAGAGGCCATCGTATTGGTCTGCCGCAACCAGTACAACCTGGAAAATGAAGTGGATCAGCAGTTGAGTAAACTGTCATATATTCCGATGTTACTTTTAGGATAAAGAAGTGAAAACTTCTTTAGGCACGTTGAGAACGTTTTGGGTGAACAAAAATCATAGAACTCGCTTCATCGCTTTCCATATTTAAAAATAATAATCTGATAGCTCGACGATACAATTCATAAGTTACTTAGTTCTCACTTCTTTTGGTCCCCAAATACTGCACCGCATGTTTTTTTAAGGTTATGTGTATAGTGATGAGTGAGGGTATAGTGCTTAAATTAGAGCAGCCTGACTACGCCGTATATTATTATAATTAGTATCTTACTGCAGCTAAATTACAAGTGGTATTTTGATTCTGATAGTAAGTAGGATTTCAAGAACCCTTCTATTATAATCTAAGGGCATTATAACTGTCCTTAGATTATAATAGCCATTCAGTCCGAATGACTTAAGATTCAGGAGTATAGATTAACCACTTTTAAAATAACGACTGCCATTAGTTTAGTCCTAGGTGAGACGATCCACACAACTTAAAACTAGAAACGTAGAAATAACGGAAGCTCGGAACCCTGACCTGGTCTCCAGCGGCGCGGTCCTGGGCTTGAGGCTCATAGTCGTACTCATCAGCAATGGGTTGCTGGATGCGAGGTCGGTGACGAGCACCAGCTACCACACCCACACAAAGCACCAAACACAGCATCTGTAAAGAAAATAACTCTATGTTAGACATCATCATTAACCTAAAAAAATTTATTGTGTGACGTAGACGTAGTTTTTTACTATATGTAATAGTTTACCATACATTATTTTTTTAAGAAGACAATGCCTATTTAACATTCTTTTCTCGTAATTGGAGGATGTTGTATAGATCTGTAACGGCTAACGGTTGAATGAATTTGACGTCACTCCAAGAAATAAAAAGCGGTGGGCAAACAACTTTTCTCACATTACTTTGAATATTTAAGACAACTTCTGTACTATCACAAGCCTTGTGTCGCGGGAGACTTTACAACGTTCAATTCACAGACATAAATTACACCCAGACTCGGAACAAACATTTATGGATCACACAAAGTTTTATCCCGTGTGCGAATCGAATTCACGATCTCCAGCTTAGCAGTCAGGATTACTAAGAAAGGATATGGTATTTAGGGTTGCATCACTTTCTGCACTAACTAATTGTAACACAAATAAAATTGTAACCACATATCTGGCGATTCAAAATGGGTGACCAGCAGGCTTACCATGGAATCCAATACCAATCTCAATCCCGTTCCAATCCCGAACCAGTTTCAATCCTACTGGCCAATGAATTCGTTTGAAATTTGACATTAGCTCGATCCTAATAACATTTGGTACTCTTGACGCGATTTTGACATTACAAATCAAGTTTGGAATCGAGTCTGGGATCGACATTATACGATTACAAAAAGCTAACTTTTTTGGGATCGAGTAAACTCAATCCCAAAAATTACTCACAATAATAAACTACTATGTGTGATTTATTAAGAGATTGTCATCAATAATGGCACGTTTAGCACTTATATATAATATTTTGGATAATACGCATGCATTGGATGTGTGACAAAGGCAGAATTTAAACCCAATGGTGCATTATGCCGACAACGCGTTTTCTAAAACGGTGACAATAAATAATAGAAAACAATAAAACATTATCTAATACTTAATAGAGAATTTCGACGTAATAAGAACTTTTGATACTACATTATATACTAATATGTAATTATATATTGGAGTTGCTAACTTATTTTCTCTGATTTATGAATTTATTACTAGCGAGTGTGGTGTGTGCTGAAGTAATGAAAGTTTTCGTATTACGATATTTCATAAGATAGGTAATCATTTAAATTGTGTGGTGTAAAATGCATCTATTATGTAGTATTATGTATGCCCACCGGGCAACGGAGATGGCTGTACAGGGCCGCAGTGTGTGAATTTGTGTGAAATATATTTTAATTTGTAGGTTTAGACTAATTGTACACTGTTACCAAATTCCACAGAAATATATAAAATGGTTTTCTTTAAAAACGAATCTTCATATAGCGGCTGTACAGCTATCTCCGTTGCTGCGTGTATCTACCTACATTAGTGCATAAGGTAACTAAAGTATTTAATTTGATAAGGACAAATAAGTCGTACTGTCTTATAAGCTTTCCGAACTCCACCTAGTTTGTATATATTTTTTTAAACAAAAAAATGGTTAGGTATGGAAAGCTATTCGTATAATATAAACATATTATGCCGTCGCTGACTATTTTGTAGTTCTATTATAGAGAAACATGTCCATCATACATTATTATGTTAAATTAAAAATAAGACAGCACTTTCTATGAAACCTTGGGCTTGATTTCTTCCGACATCATTATGAACAATCATCGTTATATTTCAACAAATTAACACAAAACGTAAATCATAGTACCTATGTATCATCTAAAATAACATAAAAATCTATATCGACGTCTTCTATTCTTATAAAAGTAAGATATAGTCTGAAATACATTAAAAATATAGGTATTGTATTGTATTGGCTATTGTTTGTTGACAAGTTGAAGTAGCGGGAACTTTTTTTTTAATGGAGGGTTGCCATTGTAATCATATAATTTATAAAATGTATTTACTTATTAATTAAATATAAATATTTAACCAGCTGAAATATATGCGAAATATACTTTTAATGGTAATTCATGCTATAATAAATATGAAAAGTAATAATTAATAAATATTTCACATTATTTAATAATATTTTATTTGTTAGTTTAATTTTTTTATTTGTATGGCAGCCCAGTATAGTCGATCGTGAACTCGATTCCAATTTCAATTACGATCGTGTTCAAGAGTGCCAATTTTATCACACACAGCTCGCAGTACAAAATGACATTCTAATTTCAATTTTTAAACGGAATCGAGTGTCCAGGGTAGACCCGCTGAGCTTCTTACCGGTTCTTTCCTTGGGCTCTACCCCTGTCTGTTCAGTCAGTGAACCCTATATAATGCCAAATGAGACGTCAGTGAACTTGCCAACTGCCAGTAGGCAAATTAGCTGACGTCTCATTTGGCATTTTTCATTAACCTGCATAAGTGTCACAGTGTGATCTATATGAATAAATGATTTTGAATTTGAATTAGGAAACAGGCCAGTTGAATAGCAGGACATTGCCGGATCACTATTTCTTGTACTCAAGATTCCATATGAGGTAAACCGTATAGATACGAGGATGTAATCAGCCTTATGTACGCTGAAATTTAATGATAGTTGACCAATGTATTTCTTTGTTAATATCCGTATTATGTAGGTTTTGAAATTGAATTCTTGTGGTTGTAAGGTTGGTTGTTTGCGATAGTTATTGGCGATGCAGGTATTAGGTTGCTTATCTATGGCCTGGATCTATTGTAAACTATTAGTTAGGTACAATTAGAAACTTTACTAATTGAACATTGTAAGTTGAAAAACCGAATCTTAACTTAGTCTGAATTTTAAAGGCATTAGACATCAGGCATTTTGTTAAGGATGAAGCTCTGTGTCACAAGGGACACACAATTCATGGACACAAGGTACACCCACACTTGGAGCAAACATTTATGAATCACAAACTCAAACTCAAAGTCATTTATTCATTTAGATCCAATACATGATTATGAACGTCAAAATAAACAAAAGTCAGCATATTTTTTTCCTACAGCCAATTCGCTGACATGGGTAGGGCCTAGAGGAGGAGGCTACTCTTTTTAATCGCCAAGGTATAATATTTACAATTTGGTATGAGTTACAATTTGAAGTAGGTAACAAAAAGGTACGGAACCAACACACCATACCAAAAAATTAAATTTAAACTTAAGTAATTAAAATAAACAACGTATCAATGAATCAATCACAATTTAGTATCTATCAGTATGGTAATGAGGCATCGTCTCTTTTTGTAGGTATAAAAGCATAAGGTGATCACATTGTACACTAAGATTTGTCCCGTATTGGATTCAAAGCCACAACACTTGGCATGGTATTCTTTTTAAATTAAACCACTAGCCAAATATGCACTTAATTTAATTTAAATAAATGTATTACATAAGTGTTTACACATTTGTAATGATATTTGATCGAAGCATGTAAAGACAGCCTTGGTGGTCCAGTGGCCGCAGTATGCACCTGCTGTTCACGAGATTTTGGGTTTGATTCCCACTCAAGACAAAACTTTGTGTGGCCCACAAAAAGCTGAGTGTAATTTGTCCGTTAATTGTATGTTTGTAAAGTCCCCCGCGATACAGAGGTTATTCTCTAGTGCAGAAGTTGTCTTTTAAATAAGACTTGTACCGGTAAATGAATAAATGTTCGACTAAGAAGGGATTTATGGAACTTCCATTCCTAAACGGATAAAAAAGGAAGCCGAAGCGGAGACCGCTAGTATCCTATATACTAATACAAGCGAGACTTTTAAGTATACCTAGTTCTCAACGTCATAATACACGAACTCATAACGGCCAGCCCTTCTCTGGTAATGACCGCTGCAAGGTTGAGAGGTCAGCTCGGCGAGCGTTCACCTCGCTCACGTAACACCGCTCTATTATAAAGAGATGAGATGAGCTAAACATGTGTGCCATAATTGCTTAGGAACTTAAGTGTCACGAGAGACGATGAGTTTTTAACTGGGAAGAAAAATAACTGGAGTTAATTAGAAGACGCGTCCGTAGGGTCTGATGGGCTTCAACTGCTCATACTATCCTTACTAATATTATAAATGTGAAAGTTTGTAAGAATGGATGGATGGATGTTTGTACTCTTTCACGTAAAAAGTACTGAACGGATCTGAATGAAATTTAGCACAGATAGATTATGGTCTGGAATAACACTTAAGCTACTTTTTACAGCGATAACCGACATCCATGCGTGCGGAGCCGCGGGCATCAGCTAGTACCTAATAAATATCTATGGGCAAGCGGCATGGCTAAGCTAAGTGACAATGATGAGTCTTTATTTTCTTAACGCGAATACCTACACTATAGTAGTTCAGTAATTAGCACGTTCTACAAAAAAAAACTGCTTTATTAATATAATGTATTTAGGCAACAGTGCCAGTATCTCTCAGCTTGAAACTGGATAAATAATATCTAAAACAATGTTAAGCAAACTTTTAGTCTTTGAGGTACCTACATCTAGAAAATCGGGATTTTTGGCGGAACACCATAAATGAAAAATCAATTTTTAATTATTAATATTTATTATTAGTTAGTGAGACGGGGCATTTTCCGCACCTGGCCGCTCAAGTAGGCCTTTGTGCGTGAAGTACCTTATGGCTATTCCATCCACCCTAAGTTCTTCCAAAAGGCCAGCAGGCGTCTGAAGTCGCCTCAGGCCTCCAGTAGAATGCTCTGTTCCCTAAGAGTTCGTATTCTATGATCTTCTACGTTCCTACATAAAATTCCAGAAGGACGTGGGTGGGTGTTTCCTCGGTTTCCATGCAACATCTGCAGAGTGGGCTGTCGGTTAGGTCTAGTTTGTGAAAGTATCTGTTGAGTGGGCATTGTCCTGTGAGGACGCCCACTATTATCCTGAGGTTTGACCTGGTTTGCGTCAGGAGGTTTCGCGAAGATTTATTATTAATCAACAAACCTAAACTTTATACTGCACTTTCAACCAAATGTCTAAGTTTACGAGATAATCAATTTTTTCCGAGGCACACCAGCTAATGACCACGGTACGCGAGTGAGCCGTGGCACACGATATGATAATCATCAGACATAGAGGAAGCTCGTATAGCAGTTGGTCCTGCGCTCCGCCTGATCTCACTCCGGTCGTGTAAGATTACTGTCCTATCTAACTATGAAAGTTAAGTAATTGGTAGAGCATCTGTGTTTTTGACTCTAAAATATAACACTAGATTTTAAGTTTAAAAAAATTGAATAAGAAGAAAACTTGAAACAAATCCCTATACCAACCCGTCTGGCCAGCGTGGTATAGTAGGCTAATATCCCTTCAAGTGGATGGAAGAGACCCGTGCCCAGCAGTGGGACGTTTATGGGTTGAGTGATAGAGAATAAGAAAAAAAAAATTTTTTAAAAGATGTTTTCCTGGAGACCTATAGTCACGCACAGGAAGACAACTGCACCAACCCGTTATATTATTTGGCTATAGTCATCAGACTCCAAAGGCCCTATCCTAGGTGAGCTGCTAACATTAGTGCCCTACCTATATTTAAAATCTACGTAACATTACACACACCTAGGAAAGCAAAACGCAATTACTTTCTTTTACTCTACATACTAGAAGTAGGTTAAGAAGTAATTCAATAACATTGTGATTATACAATAGCAGTAACACAGTGTAATTACAAAAGTTGGCCGCATTCCGATGGTGTTGCCGCATGTAACGCTAGGGCGACCATGACGCAAGACAACTGATATTCTTGCAAAAATATGTATGAAATTTTCTTTTCCATTCTAGAAATAAATTCAGTGCTTTGTGTATTTTAGTCTTAAAAAGTGCTTTGATAATTTATTATCCAATTAATAAATTAAATAAAAAAATATATTTATTTAAAATTGTGCTATAAATTGTATCAAAATTGAGCATTCTACTGCTAAACATAGGCTTCATCTAGATCCTACGTTTTCCGAGTTGTGGTCCCTAAATAAAAACAACCATAATTAAGTTACAAATGCTTTTTTTTATTGTTGCTGTAAATATATTGTGCAATTCCTAACTCACACATATATATGTATTTTCTATTCGTCTATATTTTCGATAAGCCAAACTCAAGCCTCATTGTAAATAATTGCAAGTTTAATGCGTAGTTTTTCTTACATATATAATTTATAATACCTTTTAATTTTATACTTTACGGTCTAGCGAGTTGACTGACGTGAAAATATCTTAACTAGCTGATAAATTTATGTATGATCCGAATTAGATGCATGCATTCTTAGTTAATTTTAATTTTAAAATATAATTATCTGCTTATTAAAACGGTAAAGAAGTAGGTGTTATATAACGTAGCGATTGGGTTATTTGTATAACAAGTATACGGAACGTCTGATGATAAGCAGCTACCGTAGCCTATGGACGCTTATGTGCCAGAAGAAAGAGGCATCAATTTGCAAGTTAACACAGGAAAACGTGAAGCCTGTACTTACAGACTATTAGCAAAGAGCGCTTCTTCTGCTCTGCTAGTACGGTGCTTCTCAAATGACCTCTGGAAACCCTACACACCAGCAGAAAAAATGGTCTGCTACAGAAGAAGGAATGACTGCTGCCGCTTAGGATGGAGCATAATTGTATTTTAAACAAACGTATTTAATTGGAATAAATGACTAATGACTAACGACCCTTCTTCTGCCATGCTAGAAATCTTACTAAGCTTTATTCCAACTGGTACTAAATAACCAAAAACGGGTAATAAAAGCCTCAAAACATTAACCCACAAGTCAATTAACTAATCCATATTTGGACTACTTAAAAATACTTCTCACGCATTTGCGAAAAATTACTTGTAACCTAAAATAGGCAGTCAATTAGGTAAGTTGAGACTCGTCCTAATTTGTCCCAAGGTATGCGCACACTACAGTGAAAGGTGTACATAGGCAATTGTCAAAAACGACGCCATTTTTTTATATTTTCAAAACTTGATGGATGTTAGATTAACGTGAAAGTGTTATTGTTGCGACATATTTTATTTACGAATGTTATTATGTCGTGATTCTTATAAATTGCTTAGATAAAATGGCGGAAAAGATTGTCTTTTAATTTCGTGGTACAGATTGAACAGTGCAGTCTGTCTATTATTTTTCATTATATATACCTTTTCCAAGTATAAAGGAAAAGGAAGACGCAGTGTGGGCAGGCCTCCAACAAGGTGGATCGACGACCTGGTAAAGGTCGCGGGCAAACGATGGACAAGGTCAGCTCAGGACCGAACGATGTGGAAAACTTTGGGGGAGGCCTATGTCCAGCAGTGGACGTCTTATGGCCGAGATGGATATGTACCTTTCAGTTAAGAATTTATTTCTGAAAATTATTATTATTGTATGATACTAATACAAATACTTATAAATACTATGTAAAATACTTTTTAAAAATGATGCCTTTTTTCGTGTATGATTATTATATATTTTTAAATTAGTGTAAATATACTTAGTTTTATTGTGAGATGTATAAAATAATATGTTTAAGTATAAATATTCTTTATAAATAAATAGTATAAGAATGTTTTAAAATATAAAAGTATTGTACAATCAGCAACAGTTCTAATTAATATACGGGTAAAAATCGCGTGCATACGATGTTGAAGCTGTCTTGAATACTTTGTTGGTATTTACATCCTACTAATATTATAAACGCGAAGTTAGTAAGTATGGATGGATGAATGGATGGATGTTTGTTACTCTTTCACGTAAAAAGTACTGAACGGATCTGGATGAAATTTGGCACAGAGATAGATTATGGTTTGGAATAACTTATAGGCTACAAATTTTTACAGCGATAACCGACATCCACGTGGGCATAGCCGCGGGCAACAGCTAGTAATGAATTAATTATAAACACTACATCATAACGTAAAACCATTTTTAATCAATGAATATATTAATAAAAATTTCACCTTAAAATTTACTGCTATTAAAAATTAATAACATTGACATTCAATATGGTTGTAAATATATTTCATAACATACGTCATTAATGATTTTAATTAATTAGATTTTAGCTGTTTATACCTACTCTTATATAAAAGTGATATATTCGAGTAGTTATGTTGCAATTAATACACATTTTATTTAAATATAACAGGTTTACTATGCTATTAAATAAGTAAGGACATGGTCAGTGTATTAATATTTGCTCCTGGCTTCTTTCTCATCATACGTCAATGAAATCTACCTTGGTAAAGATCAAGGTACTGTAGAGGTTTATTGGTGGTCACTAGCTGGCCATGTGACCATAGTAAAACCTCTGGCATTTTAGAAGAGTAAATTATATTTGAATATAAAAGATTCTGACAGATTATGATGACTTGAAGGTGTTGAAGGTGGTGATGAAGAGTCAGGATCGGTCTTCCAAGTAGTGGAGTCGTGATCCAATGTATTATGTTTAAATAGGTGAATTACAGTACAATAAAGAAGACTAAGGGAGTAACTCAGGCAGACAATATCCAGAGAGGAAAACTCGAAACAAAACCCTATACCAACACGTCTGGCCAGCGTGGTATAGTAGGCCAATATCCCTCCAATTGTATGGAGGAGACCCGTGCCCAGCAGTGGGACGTTTATGGGTTGAGATGATGAAAGAAGACAGTGATAAATAGCCTATCGTTTCATTGAAGCGAGTTGTAACAACTCCCGCACTAGAGAACAAGCTCCGTGTCGCGGGGGACTTTACAAACATACAATTAACGGACACAAATTATACCCAGACACAGAACAACTCTTTGTGGGTCACAAAGTTTTGTCCCTGTGAATCGAACTCACAACCTCGTGGACAGCAGGCACATACTGTACCCACTGGACCACCAAGGCAGTCAAAAAGTCTTTAACACTATGAGTTAATAATTTCACGCTCGGTAGTACATGCTCGGTAATTACTATTACACCATAGTGCACGCGAACCTTAACGCGTTACATAGATAGATGCAAGGGTAACAAGTCAAGCCTACTTCTATCGTGGGAATTAATTACCGCGTCAGATAAATGCTGAGGTACAAGGTTCGGTGCTCGGGCAGGTCACTTGTTAATTATTTAATTGGCGTATAAAGTTGTTTTGTCTTCTATATGAGGGACTTGTGTTCATGCCCCAGGCATAGTAAACAAATATACAGACGAGATTGGGAAATATAATAATAATTTACTACGGGATTGTATAAACGGTTTGTGTTGGATTTATATGTTTACTAGCTGTTGCCCGCGGCTCCGCCTGCGTGGATGTCGGTTATCGCTGTAAAAAGTAGCCGATGTGTTATTCCAGACCATAATCTATCTGTGTGTCAAATTTCATCCAGATTCGATCAGTAGTTTTTACGTGAAAGAGTAACAAACATCCATCCATCCATCCATCTATCCATCCATTCTCACAAACTTTCACATTTATAATATTAGTAAGGATTATAGGTATATTATATACATATTATGTCATGATTTTTTTTTTATCTGATAAGTCTATTTACTAATTGATGCCAATACAGTGCGGAACACGAGTCTCTGAAAAAAGAAGATGTGTTCTTCGACCAGGGTTTCTCAAAATTATAACTTCACGTTATTCGTTCTACACCATGGCAAATCCTTTAATAAATAAGTGACTATCGATAGAACGAATGTGTTTTTTTAAAGTAGACCGACTTATATATTAATTATATATCTTACTAAAAAATATGGCACACAAATTTATGACTAAATAAGAAATATATTAATAAGTTCTTATTTAGTCATACAATTGTGTGCTAATTATTTTGAATGCCCTGTATGCCAACCAATTCATTGACATCCAGTCCCTCTAGACAAGTGGCATAAACTGTAGTCGAATCGAATAAAATAGAAATGAATAGGATTTGACGTTAGCTTACGGCTTTACATCGTAAACTAATATCAAATACATTTGCTTGTCGAGAGTAAGCTCATTCTATATCTGTAAAAGAAAAGATTTGGTCGGATAGAATGCACATCGTTCTCTCATACCACTATTGCTTACAAGTTACACCATACGTACAATGCAAACATTATAGTTATAAAGTAACATAACAACAACCATTTCACCACCCCTTAGGAGCGACTAACGGCGGCCATGTTAAGAAAAGGCAGCACATTAAAATGTTGCATATGTACTAGTCTGTTACTCAACTACAACTAGAAAGTTTGTTCGCGATCGCAATATTAAATAGTTCTATGACTAAATACGCTTGCAATATCAGAGGTATCACATGTGTCCCTGACTTAAACTCAAAATTCATTTAGGTTACAAAGTAACACTTATGAAGGTCATAAATTATGAATAAGCCAGAAAGATGATTTCAGCAAAATTTTTCAACGGCTAGTTCGCTGACTTGGAGCCTTGAGAAGAACTAGCAAGAAACTCAGGCCACTCTTTAGCTTGATTTGGATGGAGTATAATTGGGAAGCGTTTCTTCCAAAACGCATCCCTAAATGAGCGCTGGAGACCTGTACTCACACACAGGAACATAACTACACTGCTGTGTATTTTTTTGCTTGTGGTCTTCTGTAAGGTGGAGACCCTTCCCCAGTCGGGTTTGCTAGCTTGTATGGTGCCCTTCCTCTCTTAAAATTTTCTCTTTTAATGGGTGTGATGTCATTAAATTTAAAATACAAAAATAGGCATATGGCATAAACGATAGTCGAATTGAATATAATTAAAAGCAAATGTATGGGATTTGACATAAGTCTAGGATTCGACTACCGTTTATGCCACTTGTCTAGATAGGCAGGTCAGTAGGGATTTTGCATAGACTTTTGATATTACAAACGCCCATAGTATACGGTAATCGCTTACCATAAGGCCGTATGCTTGATTGTCACTTTAGTAGTGCAAGTAAAGTGTATATATTAATAAATTAAGGGTATGAAATCAATTCGTCTCATACGTTTACTTAGAAAGGAATATCGTCTTCAACTTGTTGCTCAATTTGTGTTAGTATTTTGTTATTAATAACCCGGTAACCACGTACCCGAAATACCTCGTTTAGTCCCGGATTTTGCCATCCATTAAATGAGACCAAAAAAGGTTTTTTTTTTATAAGACAACTCCTGCACTAGAGAACAAGCTCTTTGTCACGGGGGTCTTTACAAACATACAATTAACGGACACAAATTACACCCAGACTCAGAACAATTCTATGTGGGTCACACAAAGTTTTGTCCTGTGTGGGAATCGAACCCTCAACCTCGTGCACAGCAAGCGCATACTGGACCACCGAGGCAGTTGAACCTTGGCTTGATATGAAAAAATACACCTTTGTCCAACCCATTGGAAAAAAGGCGTAAAATTAACTCAAATATTTATTTTCCTTTACAAACATTCAATTCACAGACTTTAAGTACACCCAGACTTACACAAATATTTATCCTGCATGGAAGTCGAACCCACCACTCAAAACAGTCTCAGTAACAATGTTAATCAGTAACTGTAGCGTATAGACGCTTATAATACCAGAGGTATCCCTTGCGTGTTGCTGACCTATTTTATTACGCTTGGGCTTTAAGAGTATCCCTGGGATATGAAAACATTTCATTCAAAACGTAAGAGAGGTAGGGCACCATACTAGCGAGCAAGCCCGACTGGGGAAGGACCTCCACCTTACAGAAGACCACAGCCAAACGACTACACACAGCGGTGTAGTTGTGTTCCTGTGTGTAAGTACAGGTCTCCAGCGCTCATTTAGGACTGCGTTTTGAAAGAAACGTATTTCTATCCCAGGGTTACTTCCATCTTAAAGCCCTAGTGTAAAAAAATGGGTTGGCAACACGCAAGTGATACCTCTGGTAATGCAAGCGTCTATAGGCTACGGATACTGCTTAACATCAGGCGGGCCGTATGCTTGTTTGCCACCCAAGTAGTATAAAAAAAAAAAAAAAACGTATCCCGAAATGAGCGCTGGAGATCTGAACTCACACACAGTACCACAACTATACCGTTGTGTAGTTATTTGGCTGTGGTCTTCTGTAAGGTGGAGATCCTTTCGTAGTCAGGCTTGCTCGCTAGAACGGTGCCCTACCACTCACACAAACACACACACACACACACACACACACGCACAATGGCTTACTAGGACCAAATTGACTCCTACACACTTTCTAACACATTATACAAGCATAATTTCTACAATCACTACAAAAATGGATGTTATCACTTGACAAAATCTCAAAACATTTATCATAATTTCGCCACAAACGTCGCCGCGGGGACTCGAAGTCGTGACCATGGGTTACTTAACTTGTAATTATGTATTTACGGGTTGTAGTACCCGTGGGGCGGGGCACGGTATTAACCTAGATTATATTATCTATTCAGTACCTACTACTGCGGAATTAGAAGTCGTATTGTCGGTAGTAATAAGTTTATACACTTCCATTAAAAATATGTGTTTTTAGTAAAGAAAAAATTAAACCACTTGACAGCTGATACTGACTGATTTAGTCTAAGCACATAACTCGTCACTGCGGGCCTGGGGACGAAGAAAATACAGCGCGTGTGATTGGCTGATGCAACAATGTATATTATTTAGATATTCTTGTTTATTTACTGAGCCCAAACATGACGCGGCATCTTGTTTCGTTGAAGAGTGCCTATTGACACCTTCTGACTTTAACACCACATCCAAAACACGGCTTAAGAATATAGCACCCGTCAAGATAAATGTAACGAACGCAAACACGAGGCGACTTGTTTCGTTGAAGAGATCCTATTGACTTTATCATCACGTCCTAAACCATATAGTACTCGTCAAGATAAATCCATCGAACCGTATGTCTTGTTTATTTGAAAAGTTTCTATAGCCACGTTCTAACTAAATTATAAGACAGGCGTCATATCATTGCATTGCATCGCAATTACATCGATATACCAAATTTCAGCTGAATAAACACCGGGAAGTGGTTCAAATTCTTAAAGAAAGGTTAGATAAGGTTAGAAAGGAGATATTCAGGGACCAGGGTGTAAGGTGAGCGGTAAGGTAGGGGCATGCATAATAGACCCCAGGGCCGAAAGGACAGCCCCGTCACAAGATACATACATATATCTCAACCCATAAACGTCCCACTGCTGGGCACGGGTCTCCTCCATTAATTTGGAGGGATATTAGCCTACTACACCACGCTGGCCAGACGGGTTGGTATAGAGTTTTGTTTTAAGTTTTCCCTCTCTTGCAGTGGATATTGTCTGCCTGACTTACTCCCTTAGTCGGCTCTTACGACACCCACGGGATGGAATGGGGTTGTGACATTTGTATTCTAAATCCGTCACCACACGGACTACGTCCAAAGATAAGATAAGATATATCTAGTTAAATTTCTCTCGTAGGTAACAAAGTCGGGCTATTTCAATTTAGTGCAATGTCGACACAAACATCAACATCATGTTTAAATGAGCCATGAATGCGCACTTTGCATTAATAACAAACGTGTTACGTAACTTTTTTACGTTATAATGTTTCATTATGAGTTGATTTATGTTTTTATTTGCTCTACTTGTTTAGTTCCGTTCAAGTTTAGTGAAATCTACGCACTATAATATGTAAGTAGTGTAATTGTAACTCATAAGTTTGGTCATATTTATTACATAGATGACCTTATTTCTTGCGATTAATAATAGTAGATAGTTATATCCTATTAAGGAAACTTTTACTGGTAGGCTGCGGAACAGCGAAATAGAAATTTGCGGATACGATTTCTTAATCAAATCTGTATATCTTTAATTAGTAATTGTAAAGTTAACTGTATAGTTCGGTGCCCTACCTCTCGCGATGTTTCAAAAATTGGCTGTTTATACCCTCGTGCCTCGGAAGGCACGTAAAACGATGGCATCTCTCTTTGGTTTAAGCAGATCGCTATTCCATCGGACTGTGAGAGGAAGGGAATAAAGAATGCACTAACTATGATATCTCCCGCTCACCTGTAAGAGAGACTAGCGATCTGGCTAATTTCTGTCAAGATTAGCCACCGTGATCGAAATTCGATTAAGAAGACATTAAGAAAAGAATGGCTTGAGTTTCTTGCCGGTTCTTTCCTTAGGCTCTACCCCTGTCTGTTCAGTCAGCGAACCCGGCAGTAGGCAAATTAGCTGACGTCTCATTTGGCATTTTTCATTTGACCTGCATAAGTGTCACAGTGTGATCTATATGAATAAATGATTTTGATTATTATTTTAAGTTCTAAAAGGTATGTAATGTCTGGCAAATCCCACTAAGAGTACGAACAGCTTAAAGTACTTAACGGACGCCATAAATCATCTCGTTTACGGATGCAGCATCAATACAACAATCATAAATAATATTCGCGTCAAAATTTAATAACGATTTCCTGACTATCTCAGTGGTATTGCAATAACATGTAAATAATATAATACAGAGACTATAGCATGGGGTTCTTCAAGAAAAGAGTTATAAGGTTTTTAAAGGGTCGGCAACGCGTGAGTGACACTCCTGGTGTTGCAAACGTCCATAGGCTACGGTAACTGCTTACCATCAGGCGGGCCGTATGCTTGTTTGACACCTTGGTAGTATAAAATATATATATATACATATATATTTGTTGCATTCGTATAAATGACGTTAAAACTAAATATACTTCGCTCTAGTAATCATGTACCAGATCTGGCCAAGGTTGATGCATTAACCTTTACATCTAAAAGTCTAGACTATTTGTTTAGTTGAGATTCTATTTAATTCACTGCATAAATGATTAGCTATGTGCCGGTGAATAGGTTCGATCACCTTTCAAAGTAAATTCTTTTTTTTATATTTAAAAATACAACTCCCGCACTAGAGAACAAGCTCTGTGTCGTGGGGAAGTCCCACACAGTCCCCCGTACAAACATACAATTAACGGACACAAATTACACCCAGACTCAGAACAATTCTTTGTGAGTCACACAAAGTTTTGTCCTATGTGGGAATCGAACCCACAACCTCGTGCACAGCAGGCGCATACTGTGGCCACTGGACCACCGAGGCAGTCAATTCTATTAAGTTGGGTACATGTATCGATGGTAAGAGCTCCGTAAAAAAATAGCAGCTTCTTTTTCTTCATGTCGATGGTATATCAATTACTCAAATGACACAAGCCCAGAACTTTGTCACCAATGGCGTTATCAATCGAGCTTGCTAAGACTGCAGAGCAAATAGCAAGACAGGAAATGAGATATTGTTTGCAGATCAGCCAAAAAGATCAATTCTCTTCTGCTGTCTAAACATGATACATTCAAGCTCCAAGAAACCAGGGATTTCTAGAGACAGACAGGTAACCTCACTAGCCACGTAGTATAGCTTAACTGCAGTCTGGCTACTCAATTTCAGTTTCTGTCTAATCTGTGCACAACTTCTCTTGCAATTCGTAAGATATCAAAAACTTTAAGCTTTTTATTTTACGACACTCTACATAAAATCGTAAAATAAATCGCTATAAGGCCGTGTCGTAGGCCGTCGAGTAAGGGAGTATTGAAATAGCCCGAGTTTGTTACCTACGAGAGAAATTTAACTAGATATATCTTATCTTGTGACGTAGTCCGTGTGGTGACGGATTTAGAATACAAATGTCACCACTCCATTCCATCCCGTGGGTGTCGTAAGAGCCGACTAAGGGTACTCCCTTAGTCTTGGCTTGTCTTAGGCTTGCCTGACTTACTAGTCAGGCAGACAATATCCATTGCAAGAGAGGGAATACTCAAAACAAAACCCTATACCAACCCGTCTGGCCAGCGTGGTATAGCAGGCTAATATCTCTCTAATTGAATGAACTTGTACCCATCAGTGGGACATTTATGGATTGAGATGAAGGCCTGGTACGGCTCCAGTTTATCAATGGGAATGTAAACTTAAGAATGTTGTGTCAAAGTGCATAGATAAAAGTAATTTGTGTGACGAAAGCTGTCACAACATATGCAACGTGTATGAAAGCGACAAATGACAAACAAATGGCTGTAATCAAATAACAATCTCTGATACTTTCGTCATTGCTGTGTTTGTGTTGCATTGGTGACTGTGAACTTTGTCATATACTAATATAAGTTACAAGATGACGGGTTTATCTGTTGTGTTCTGTGAAAAATTCAAACACAACACTGCCCTGATAATTGTAAATGCAGTACTCGCAAATTGGCGGTTCCGAGATAAACGCGGTAAATGTGTTTTGTGATATCTGCACAACAAGTCTGAATTAAATAATGTTTTAAATATACCAGAAAAATAAGAAAAAAATCAAACTTTGTATTGATCAATTTTTTTCTTCACTTTATTATTTATTTTGGATAAAATGCGCATTACTGCATTTTGTTCTACCATCTAGACTTGCGAACATGACAGTATCACTAAGCCCAAAGGCAGTATTTGTGTTCATTACTGCAAAATCACCTAGCACGTGTTCAATACTGCGTTTCTATTTATTAATTGTGTCTTATTATCATGCCTGATAGATTTATTAACCTTTTACTTCAGACGCGGCATTGTCGAATACTGCGTGTAGTTTTAGTGGCGCAAGAAAAGCTCTATAATATACTTGCTACTCTCACACGCAGCAATGTTGAATACTGCGTTAAGCTTTAGTTAGTATTCGTTGCAAAGTACTAGAACGTTAAATTAGGTTGCAGTATACATAGCAAGTACTGCACAACCTTCTAGCACATGCTGAGTACTGTATATCCTGTTAGCAAAAGTAATAATTTGGTGCAAGTACTGCGTATCTTGTTATATAAAAAAAAAGGTTTATAATAAAAAAAATCATGAAAATTATTTTTTTATGTAAAGATTAGCTCCTTGAGGTGTCATTTTTGCAAAAAAGTGAAAATCGCAAAAATGACGATTACTGCACTTACAATTATGACGGCAGAACAGTTGCCAAGACTTTAGTGATGGATAGAAAACTCTTTACTGTAACACCAATTACATCTAAACAATAAAGAGGAAAGATTTGATTATTTGTTTCTTTGTTTATTACGATTTTAAAAATTCTTTCACTATTAGAAAGCTAAATTATCAGCGAGTAAAATAGGCTATATTTTATATAAAACTAGCTGTTGCCTGCGGCTCCGCCCGCGTGGATATCGGTTATCGCTGCAAAAAGTAGCCTATGTGTTATTCCAGACCATAATCTATCTCTGTGCCAAATTTCATCCAGATCCGTTTAGTAGTTTTTACGTGAAAGAGTAACAAACATCCATCCATCCAGCCATCCATTCTCACAAACTTTCACATTTATAATATTAGTAAGGATTAAGCGAAACTGGGACGCCGCTAGTTTATAATACAGACATTTGACTGCCTCGGTGGTCCAGGGCCCGCAGTATGCGTCTGCTGTGCACGAGGTTGTGGGTTCGATTCCCACACAGGACAAAACTTTGTGTGACCCACAAAGAATTGTTCTGAGTCTGGGTGTAATTTGTGTCCGTTAATTGTATGTTTGTAAAGTCCCCCGCGACACAGAGCTTGTTCTCTAGTGCGGGAGTTGTCTTTTTTCAAAAATAAAAATAAAATTATTATTAGTCTTCGGTATCTTTCCTTGACGAGTGCATAACCATCAGCTTAGCAAAATTATTAAGTTTGCGTCCGCTATCGATCAAATAAAAAAGAAGTCACGAAATGTCGATGTCGTTAGTTCTGTTCAAATCCTCATATTTCCTTAAAATTATCGGAAAATCGTTACAAAATTGCTTACAAGCCGGATATTGCAAGTCGGCATAAAATTCAAAAGGCATCTGCTGCTGATTTAGCATCTAAACGTTTACCATATTAGGTGTAATAGTTACTAGTTCGTGTCTTCAGAATTTGTATATACATTCCTCACTTTAACTGGGTCTAGATAATTAATAACCGTGGTATCTTATGACCTCGATACCCAACTAAGTAGGTATATATTTAAGAGAGGTAGGGCACCATACTAGCTAGCAAGCCCGACTGAGGATTGACCCCCACCGTACAAAAGACCACAGCCAAATAACTCCAAACAGCGATGTAGTTGTGGGAGTACAGAACTTCAGCGCTCATTTAGGGATACGTTATGAAAGAAACGTATTCCTATCCCAGGGTTACTGCCATCTTAAAGCACTGGTGTCACAAAATGGGTTGGCAACACGCAAGTGATACCTCTGGTATTGCAAGCGTCCATAGGCTACGGTTGCTGCTTAACATCAGGAGGGTCGTATGCTTGTTTGCCACCCAAGTAGTATAGAAAAAAAAATAGAAAATAAGTCGGCAACACGCAAGTGATACCTCTGATAGGTAATACAAGCGTCCATAGACTACGGTCACTACTAAAACATCAGGCAGATTTCTTGACAAATCTTTTCTCAATTTTCCTAAGAGGTCAACTCAAAAGAGGTTAATTCCGGTAACTATGAACGTAACAGTCAAATATCAGTGGCATTACTGTCAGAAACGTTCAGTTAACATCACGATAAAGCTGTTAAACCTAGATTTATTATATCCATCTGATTTATAGACAGTAAATGGCCAAGATCGTTCAAAATTGTACCTTTTGTGTTTGTGTTTAGCTTCCAGACTAAATGAGTTAGAAATTTCCTCTGATTTATTACGTTTTAAAACCACAATAATGTTATGAGTTTCTAAGTTCCGTGTTATAAGTTTCAAAAGCTATGCTAGCATAGCAAAGGCTAGTTACCCTATAAACACAAACACAACCTAATGATTATAGTATAAGCTGTAGTATTATAGGTTTTTCCTGCGATTTCATATTATATTTAGTTTGTTTATTGTAAACTACTGAACGGAACTGGATGAAATTTGGCACAAAAACAGATTATAGTTTGGAATAGCATAGTGGCTGCTATTTATCGCGATAACTGACTTCTACGCAGGCGGAGCCGCGGGCAACAACTATTATGTTTATATTTTAAGTTGCACTAAATTCCATTCAGTAGTTTTTTTGCATGAAGGAGCAACAACCATCTACATATATATCCTCACAAACTTTCACGTGTATAATATTAGTAGGATAAAGAGTTGTGCTTCATTCGCTGCATTCATTGACAAGTACTTCGTCTCAACCCATAAACGTCCCACTGCTGGGCACGGGTCTCCTACATACATTTGGAGGGATATTAGCCTTCTATACCACGCTGGCCAGACGGGTTGGTATAGGGTTTTGTTCCGAGTTTTCCCTCTCTTGCAGTAGATATTGTCTGCCTGCCTTACTCCGTTAGTCGACTCTTACGACACCCACGGGATAGAACGGGGTGGTGACATTTGTATTCTTAATCCGTCACCACACGGAACACGGACAAGTACTTACTTTACCCAAAAAGCCAGTTATATCACCAGTAACAATGCTGATCACGTTGACCACACATTACATGAGAAACAAGACATAACACGCTATACAAACCTGACCACTAACTAGCTGATTATGTGGTCCGTCGAGCCGTCGACCATAACAAATTATTTACGAGTTTGCGAACACTCACGATTGTTATTATAGGGCAGATGACACGCTGTGTTGGTTATTTGGGAAAGAGTATGAGTATTTAACTTGTTTTATTATAAAACATGTAATTAAACTACTTAGTGATTACCGCAGGGCTTATCCTATTAATATTATAAATGTGAAAGTTAAAGTGAGGATGTATGGATGTATGTTTGTTACTCTTTCAAGTAAAAACTACTGGACGGATCTGAGCCTCTAAACAAGTGGCATAAGCGATAGTCGAATGAAAAAGTCAAAAAATAAAATGTATGGAATTTGACGTGAGTCTACGATTTAATATCGTAAACTTACGTCAAATCCCATACATTTTCTTTTTTGACTTTTCCCGTTCGACTATCGCTTATGCCACTTGTCTAGACGCTCTGAATGAAATTTGGCACAGCGATAGATTACCTATAGTCTGGAATAGCACATAGGGTACTTTTTATTGTGATAACTGACATCCACGCAGGCAGAGCCGCGGGCAACAGCTAGTATTCTATAAAAGCGGTGGTGGCCGATTGGAAAAGTAACCAATTTGCACGCAAGAGATGCGAGTTCGATCCCGGGCAGTACCAATGTGAATTTAACTTTGTAGTGTATATATGTATTATGTACCAATCAAATGATTCGCCATCTGCTAATGGTGAATGTTAACAACCTGAGGAAATCCACATGTCTTAGAAGAAATTCTAAAGAGATTTCTGTTTCACCAACCCGCATTAGGCCAGCGTGTGTGAATTATGCCCTAAACCATCTCTCTCTCTCTTGACCCATGCCCAGCATTGGCGCATATATAGGTTGCTATTATTATATTCTGTGAAAGAGTTACGTATTTAAATTGGGATTGGACAAATTTTGAAACTAAGTAGGTGTTTAATCTTTAAAGTGCGAGTGGGTCGTGGTCTATTAGAATTTAACCTTACTAAAGTCTATTTCACATAGCATAGGTACTGTGACGTGTGAAATTTCAAGATAAATATCAATAAAAATGAAATACCTCTCGATTGAATACTTTAGGCTCTTGATCATTCAATTAGCATGGGATACGTTGTGTTTAAGTGTTGAATGTTAAAGGTCAGTAACTAGTACTATTTTCTTTTTTATTGCTACAGATTGTTTTTCTGTGTATATATATTATTACGTTGCAGTCCAGTTCGAAACCATGTATCTTCTATTTTAGATATGTTTTTGATTGTAATGTGTTTTGTGTACCTAAATAAATAAATAAATTAGCTAATTGGTTAGAGACTGATTCAATCATTTTCTTTCATCTTCATCGTAAAATATTAAACGTCCACAGTACCCATGCTATGTGAAGTAGAGAATAGACTATAGTGAGCAAGACCGACTGCTCTCCAAGGCACACCTATCTGTGCATCTTGGTGTTTTAAGAACATTGTCCCATCTAATGACTGACCAATTTTATTTAACCTCACAAAATTGGTGTGTTCAATACCCGCGAAGGACAAATCTTTGTTTTATAAGTACGATTGTTTGCTTCCCGTATTTTGCCCAGTATCTACCTGGTTTGGGATCAAACAGCCTGTGTGTGTCCTGAAGTATTATTATTACTGATTGATTGATTGATTGATCCACCTTATAAAAGCTTACTATGTAATTTTTTTAAAAGACAATTTCCTCACTAGGGAAGAAGACTTGAGTCGGGAACTTTACAAAACATACAATTAACGGACACAAAGTACACCCCAACTCAGGACAACCATTTATCGATCACATAATTTTTTTGGGATCGAACCCACAACACATTCAGTCGTAAATGGCGAGGTGACCACTTAAGCCACTGAATCAACCGAGCAGTCATGCTAAATGGAAGGTAGAGGTGGACCTTTCCTAGCCTCTGTCAAGTAGTAGGTACTGACTAGTGAAACGTGCTGGTACGTCAGCTTTCTACGGCGAAGTCGCGCGCATGCGCAATGTTAACGACGCCGACGCCGACGAACAACGCTTCTGTATAGTCGCGGATGTCCATTAAAAGTGAGAGTAACGTTTATATCAATGAACACGTAATGAAGGAAGACAGCGAAGTAAAGACCAAGTCTGGTCTACCATGGTTTGTATTATGACGGGCTTTTTGGTCTAGTGGATAGTGGTTCGTCGGTCGGACAGTAATTTTGTCCTAAGCGGAAATCGTCCCGCTTAGGACAAAATTACTGTACAATCTTCTTCTTATCGTTTGGTTAGTGGCCAACCTGGTGACAGAGTTATTTAGATCGCCCATATTTATATTTTAGGCCTCTGTCGTGATCTAACGACTGTTAACAGCCGGGACCGACTTTTAACGTGCCCTCCGAAGCACGGAGACGCTCAGATGAAATACCACTAAGCGTTCACCCATCTATAGTCCCGTCCCGTCACCGGATAAATAAATAATGTAGTTATCTTTTTTTTTTTCATTTTCTCAAAAGACAACTCCCGCATTATAATAAGCCATGTGTCGTGGTGGACTTTACAAACACACAATTCACGGACACAAATTACACCCAAACTCGGAACAAACATTTATCAGTCACACAAAGTTTTGTCCCGTGTGGGAATCGAACCTACGACCTCCGGCTTAGCATTCAGGGTCACTAACCACTAGACCAACAAGCAATTATATTGTTACTCAGTAATATATCATAATATCAACAAAGCTATCGATCGGCTATAAGCTATCGTTAAATGGCCGCCGTGGGTTGCCAAATAACTATAACTCATACATTAATAACTGTTCCTCTTGTGAGAATACTGTGTTGTAAACTGATAATGTTTTGTAAGAAAAACAATAATATATACTATCGATTAGCCAATTTTTTTTTAATACAAGTCCCGCACTAGAGAACAAGCTCTGTGTTGCGGGGGACTTTACTAACATAGAATTAGACTGACAGACTTAGAACAACTCTTTGTGGGTCACACAAAGTTTTGTCCCTGTGTGGAAATCAAAGCCACAACCTCGTGCATAGCAGGCGCATACTGCGACCACTGGACCACTGAGGCAGTCATAGTATGGTGCCCTACCTCTCTTATTATGCTAGTAAATAAAGTACATGCGCCAGTAAAGTAAAGTAGTGCGCTAAGCTAAATACTGCAATATTTACACAAACCACTTTTCGTAAGTATTAAAATAAAAGTTTTGAACCCGCAATCAATCATCATGAATATCTGAAGATCGACAGAAACATCAAGAAAATTATCATCATATCAATCCGTAAACGTCCCACTACTGGGCACGGGTCTCCTCCATGAATTTGGATTATACTACACCCACTAGACCACCAAGGCTGTCGAAGTTGGTACACGACCACTAAAAGAATGTTTATTTATTTATTATGTTTATTTATTTACGGCATTGATATAATTATGTGTTCCACTAGACTAGCAATAACCGCGAAAACGTGATAGCAAAACAAAGTAAGACTCCGGTCATATGAACGAGCGTCTTTTGTTTTTGAAGTGGAACCTTTTTGGGTGAACAAAAATCATGGAACTCGCTTCATTGTCACCGCTGGCTTCCCATGAGCTTTATGTAGGTATACTGTGTAAATTATTTTCGAAATATTTTCGAAATATTTTCGGTTTATAAAGAAGTGTTCAAGAATTAAAGTTAAAATTCTTTACAAACCAAAAATAATTCAAAATAATAATCTAATAGCTCGACGATACAATTCACAAGTTACTTAGTTTTTACTTCTATCGGCAGTCCCCAAAGACTGCCACGCATGTTTTTATTAAATGTAGAATGCAACACCGAAGTTCATAACTCGACGGGCGCGCTTTTTGAACTTCGAACGTCCTTACTATAACGAGAGATTCTTCTTTATACTATGGTAAAATTTCGTGTAAGTGATCGGCCATACAAGACTTACTTATTTTCTAGTAAGAAAGTCGTCTGTTTAAAAATGAATACCTGACCACTAATAGGTACTTAAACCTCAAATATTTCACCTGTCTATAAACAGCAACAGTAAGGAAGAAATCCTGAAAACAATAAAACTCAATGTTCAACAATAAAATCATTAATATACAAAAACAGAGCGCAAAACTAAATTGTCTTCAATCCAAACTGCGCATAAAAGGTATAATTAACGCGCAAATTATACGCGGAAACGTGTTTATACCAAAACTATAGATGTATCATGTATGTTTCATTAAAAATAACGTAAATATTATCTGTGGTAGCCATTTGCATACAATACATACTTATTTGTTAGATTTGTATCGAGGAATCGTACGAGTATGATGTATTAGATGACTTGTGTGACATGATTTATGATTGTTTCTTCATTTATGTATTTTTATACTACTTAGGTAGCAAATTAGCTCACGGATGATGGTAAGCAGTTACCGTAGCCTATGGACGCTAGCATTACATGGAATATTACTCGCGAGTAGGCGTTCCAAAAATTTGTATCCGTGATTTAAGATGGAGTACCGTTGTGATAGGAAATGAATTAAGAAAGTATCCTTAAATGACCATAGAGACCTGTAATCACGTATAACAACACAACTACACCACTGCGTGTATTTATTTGTCTAGGTTCTTTTGTTAGGTGAAGGTTCTTCCCTAGTCGGACTTGATCTTTCGTCCTTTTTTCGGATGCTTCTAGTTTAACTTAAAACGATTGCATTTATCTGTTTTTGTAGAAACTCATAACATTTCTACAATAATTTGAAACTTCTAATTGCGTCTAATCGATTTATGTAATAAATATTTACAAACTTTGGTATGTGTGAACTATTCACTGACAGTAAAAAAGCTACAGCTTAAGAAAAAGATAGCTATGTCACTGCATGAATTTAAATACGTACAAAAACTGCGCAGGAAAATTACCCAGCCCGTCTAGATAAGTGGCATAAACGATAGTACAACAGGATAGAATAGAAAGCAAATGTATGGGATTTTATGTAAGTTAAGAACATTATGTAAAGTTATGTCAAATCCCATACATTTGCTTTCAAAACTAAACGGCTGAATGAATCTTAATAAAAAAATTGCAATTAGATAGATGGTATCTTGAGGAAGGACATAGAGTACTTTTAACAATGGAAATGGACGCGGTCAAGCTGCGGGCAAACATCTAGTACCTTTTTAAAATACTGTCACATCCCAGGAACTGACAGGTTTTTACTGTAGACTTTTATTATGTGAACAAAACAACTGTTTTGCTGATAGTGCTGGCCATGAAAGTTCAATGTGACTGACCTATTGTATTCACGAGGCCAATAGCTCAGTTAGCATAAAACCCACGTGCAAAATAACCAATACTTCGTGAGATTATTGCTACTGCTACTGGCCTTACTTTATGGGGAATCGAAAAAAAAAGAAAACATAAAATCCTGTATAGCCGTCCACTGTCTATTGTCTCTGACTACTCTTTCCGAGTTAATAGCTGACCTTATAGGAGTTACATTTTAAACAGTGGCATCCCTAAAGCTAAGCTTTTGAAGCTTTTTTAACCCACGATGTCCCACTGTTGCTGGAAAGGTCTCGCCCATGGCATTGTACACCTAAAGTGGGCTTAGCAGAATATCAACGCTGCAGCGTCAGCGATGTTGCAACTAATCGCTGAGCTAAGTCCTGTTTTGTCTTGCAACCATTATATTATAATTCTCTTGTAAAATACTGTATCTACTTAGATCTTAGACATTTTTTTCATTTGATTCCAAATCTATCGAAAAGCATCCAGGTCATCACGCCAGCATAGCCCTACCGCGACGATAATATCTGTATTCAAATACCCACTTAGGTCCATAAGTCGACATCTTACTAATTTCAAAATAGGAGCTACAATGATTTTGATTGATTTAATATGACGTCATAGGACGACCACAGTCTAAGGATCTATTTTCATTAAGAGTTAAAAGTTCTTTCCATTATGGTACCTACTCTAGGAGACGATGCTGTTTTTATGTTAAACTGTGATAAACCATTGAATAAGACATTACAAAACACATGTCGCAATGTTACGCACTATTGAAACAGCGCTCGCATGAATCGATTTAACAATTCGTTTGTTTTTATCGATATAATCGATATGTGTGCCAAATTCAAATGGATAGACAATTTATATGTTTTTATTAGACATTAGGCATTGTGGGTGAAGGTTGATGATTGTTTGTTTTGTTAACGACTCAACAAAATATTATTACTGGCGAATCGAATCCGACTACAGCCCCTCTAGACATGTGACATACATTTTCTTTCTATTCTATTCGATTCGACTATCGATTATGCCACTTGTTGAGAGGGGCACATCTGACTAATTCATTATGAAAACTGAGCACACAGAAGCCAAATACATACATTGGTGTATTAGTAATATATTTTTCTTATTTCATAAAAACTTTTTTTAAGAGGGGAAATTTAATGAATACAATAGATTACTTATAAATTATATTATCTGTGCTTATACTTAATTTGCTTTTTGGTACCTTGTTTTTTGAAGTCGGTTTTTTTTTTCTTATCGTTTGGCCAACCTAGTGATGACAGAGTTATTAAGATCGTCCATATTTTGGCCTCTGTCTTTTCCTTTTTTATTTTATTTATTATTACAACGGCATTATACTAGCAGTAGGAAATAATAATTATCCTGTTTGTCGCCACTTCCTTTGGAGTTTTATTGGACTTTCTATCAGTTATTTTGCGGATTCATTATAAATAAATGTTCCGTTTACGCTACTTTTGCATGATAGAATCACTAAGAATAAATCTTTCGTAGAGGAACTCTCTACGCTTAAAATAACAGTTTTTTTTAAATGACATGTTTCTATTTCCCACGATGATTAAATATTCTATGTTTGTATTATACCCCCAGATACTGTGTCTATACATACTTGTTACATACATATCAATACGCCGGTCTCCTATTGGGGTAGGCAGAGACTATGGTAGGTAGTAGGTAGATAAAACATAACAATAAAAACGCAACATAAACTACAATATAAGCGAAACTTGATTAAATATCACGTAGGTATCCATCAAAATATCAGTTTCAAGGGTGGTCAGTTAAAAAATGATAGTCTTCGTGTACATGGCAACATTAATCATTTCGTGAACTTTCGCTAGCGAGGTTATGGTTAAGTTCACCTTGTGGGATAACCACCTTAGTTAAGTTCCCAGTAACGCGTTACGAAATGTGAAGTACTAAAATACTTAATGAGCAGCTTTAATAATAACCAAGTGAGAGATTCTGGGACTCTAATCATGCTTTTCTTTGAGTTAAAGTAATTCTCACACTGTATAATGATATGTCTGAATGGTATTTGAGGTAGGTAGATACTTAATTAAAATTAAATTAAAGTGGCAGCTCAAGCATTAACTTATACAAAAGATTGCAAAATTAAATAAGGAGGACTTCAACACGATATTAAATAAATAGCTGCGCCATATGCGAGAAAACTCCTCCTTCTTGTGGCTATGGTAGTTGTCTGCTATGTATCTGTTATCTGTATCTAATTATATTATAAGATTTTTGCAATCGAAGAAAAAATATTTAATAGGCTACATTTGGTACAATCTAAGTGACACAACATTTGTATAAAAGGTCATTAATGGTTGGCGTTAGTTGTCAATAAGTATAGTTACAATTCTTTTTTACAATTCAAGTTTAACTAAATATTATATTTGCCAATGTCAAGTTAGGTATATTGTTATAAAGTAAGATAAAAATCTATACTTACACTACTTTTAATCGACCTATTAATGACTGTCATAATAAATTTAATCCTATTATATCACAAAACTGATCGATAATAGAAAAGACCTCGACCTTTACCGAATCAATCAAAAAACAATATCGGTACACATAATCGCACCCGTTCCACTCCCGCCAAAACTTTCACTTGACAGCTGACCTTGACAGTTAGCCGCCATCTTGTAATTAGCGCCAGATTTGTTATTAACTGCGTGGCTGTATATTGGCGTGCCCTTGCTAGGGTTTGCACGCATGTCAAGCTATGTCATGACATTTCGTGATTTTTTTATAAAATTATAAATTGTTTGTAATTAATAGAGCTTTTAAATTGTCTTGTTTTAGTGATAGGTGTCAGTTTTAATTATTCAAGTAATTTAATTTAACCTTGCGTGCGTGATGTCTATGACGTTTAGGAATTGATAGAGATACGTACCTATATGGGTATTTCAATACAAATAAGGACACGCAGTTTTTTTTTCTTTTGATTTCCCAAACAAATAAACCTGATAACAAAGTTATTAGAGTCCAAGTCTTTTTACCAATATCATGAGCCAGAATCTAGTACTATTACATAGTTTTATTATTAATAAAATGAAGTTCAATGCACAGACATCAAACCTCACAAACATAAACAAACAAAGTTGAATGCCTCCTACGTAAATTACTCTGTCACACACGAGAACTGGTTCCGAGTCGCACGGGGTCAAGAGCTAGCGAAAGTGGTGGCATCTGGCGGATGCATCATTAAAATATTACGTTCATCATTCAACCTGATTGCTTGGACATGTGGAAGATTAATTTTAATAGCTCACGACATTTCATGTTTTATGGTGTTAAATAAAATATTTTGTACATTAATGGACGATAATCGTATCCGTATCCGGTTGTTACTTATTTGGTCTTATCTAGTTAAGTATTAGTTAATTGTCGATTTAACTTTGTACACATAACAATAAGGCGATAAAAAAAGGATCATATTAACTGAAGTTATAGAAGTGGTTTTTTGTTTGTTGACTGAGGACTAGGTAATTAAATCATCACGCCAACCATATAGTTCAAAACATAAATCAAAAGGGCCTTTTTATTTTAATCTTCATAAATATGTATAATTTTTATCAGTTAGTTTCTCTCACAATAGCATTACAATCGTAATTAAAAACTTTCTCTATCTCAACCACAATTATTATTTTTAATCTATATAATATCTGTTATATAAAAAAACAATTACTCGTCATATTCAAAAATGGAACAGCGTGAAATTGCCGCACATGCGCACAGCACCAGAATGATTTGAATAAGAGCGAAAGTTAAAATTACTGATGAGATTTTCCATAAATGAAATATTATTTATATTATTTGTTGCGATGATTTGACAAGAAAAATAATAATATTAAGATATTGTGATATCTCTTCTCTCTGAACACACAGTAACTGAGTTATTTGGATCAACCTATAAGCCTCTGTCGTGATAACGATTGTTAAAAGTTGGGCCCTACTTTTAACGCGCCCTCTGAAACACGGAGACCATTAAGTGAAATACCATTATTATACGTGGTCATCCATCTACAGGGTAATCACGTTCTTGGTAGCTTAACTTGCTGATCGTTTACCTATAAGCAAGTGTATCTGGCTATGAGGGAGTGTGTTGCAAGGAACTTCAGAAACATTCAATTCACGGACCCAGCCTCGGTACTAACATTTAACAACTTTGATTTTAATCCGTGCAGGAATAAAACCCACAATTCTCGGCGTAGTTTTAGTCAAAATTCTTTACGAAACGAAACGTGGATTTGATTCACCCCTGCCTATACCTTCGGGTGAAAGTTGAGATGTCAAAGTCATAAAACAAATGCTAGTTTTTTTTCCTACGTACAATTCGCTGACTAGGGTAGAACATCGAGAATTTTTGGCAAGAAACTCGGGCCACTCTTTTAATCCACAGTATAATAATGCAGCGTAAAGGTTAAAATTCTTATAAAAATCATACGAATTATATCAAAGTCATGCAATATAGTGATGACAATTTGCATGAATTGTAACGTATTACGCAAGTGTAGTCATGGTGAGCGTGACTGCACACGGATGTGTGTCTGTCTGGTCGCGTGCCGTGACCGACAGACACGCACACTTTTATATATAGACCTGTTTATGTTAAGTGAGTGATGTTTTAAGGAAAGTTTTGTCGTTGTTAGAGAAACGAGAGCTGCTACCAAAGTAGCAGCTCTAGTTTAATAGCGCTAATAATTAATTTAAAATATATTATATTATTATTTAATAGTAATACTAGCAGAGTGCTGGGCCACCACTTCTGCAGAGAGTCTCAAGCGGCGGAAATATGAAAGTCTCGGTAAGACTGCTATTTTTTAGCCATTTTGGGTTGAAGCTCTAGGATCGTGGGAATCAGTTGAGATATCTAAGCGTTAAGTCGAGTCATCTTACGACCTTTACTTGGATCAATGCATTAACCTTGCAATCCAGCGTGGCAATGTGGCCAGTCTTCTGGGCACCTTTCCTCAGAACTGTGAGCTCAATCAGGTGTTTTATTTATAGTTGAATACCTTAAAAATACAATATCTGATTGTTTGTAAGTAGTTTAGGTTAAATTACTTTTATTTTCATAACTATTCTTGTAAATATCTTATTTAGTGACTGCCTGACAGCTATATAATTAATATTATACGTTAAATCAAGGAATAAATAAATAAATCTAATAATATCGACCTTAATCTTTATTTTTCGTTAAAATGTAAAATAAGTTTATTTACAATTATATTAACATTTAATTTTATAAATATGTGTGAATTGTAAATAATATATTGCAATATGTCGATTTCTTTAATTATGGCCGTGATCTTTCACTTTTCTAATTTATTATTTAATTTTGACATTGTCATTGTATGGCTTACCTTTCTCAAATACATAAATCACAAGGCCAGGAATTTCGTTTTCATAAAAAAACAATTTCCACATTAAGGAAACATACAAATAACAGACAAAATACACTCAAACTCGGAACAAACACTCAATTTTTATCCTGTGCGGCGTTTAAATCCAAAACACGCCGCTTAGTGGTGAAAAGAGTAGGTTAAAGAGGAGTAGTATTGATACTTTCCTATCAATAAAACTGTCAATAGTGCATCATCGTGATAATTATTTCTGCTAGGTGCAATAGATATCATGTACCTAATTAAATGTTTGCATTACCAATAATTGTATTATTTTATTATCGCCTTTTTCTTGCTCTTGGAATAAGAAAATCTACCCCACTGTGTGTAGTTATTTAGTTGTGGTCTTCTGTAACCTATGTTGCTCTACTTTTATTAATAAAAATATTTTATTCACGATCAATCACTGGTATATATAGGTGAACGATCCAATTGTGGGCATATCATAGCTATAACAAATCGACGGCTCCTAAGTATACTGAGTCAACTATACTTCTAATAACTTTACAGGAAGGCGATGAGAAGAGCGAATAGTTATATTAAAATGGGATATTATAAATTGCATATCAAATAAATAATCGCCTATCAATACATACTCATCATTTATATTCTTTTTTACATCAAATAACTTACTTCACTACAAATAAACTAAATGTTTAACAAAACTCAAACTGCAGATAATTCGAAATTATACATCAATATGACATTACTATTTCCCTCATAATGCAATACAGTTAAATTTATTTTTGTACAAAAATACTACATACATAGCATAAATACTGACTGCACAGCAAATTTTCCATATTTCATAGGTTAGGTTAGGTTAGTAATTAATAAATAATAAGAAGACTGTGACTAATAAAATGCTGTTTTATTTAGAAAAACTGCTGTAAATAATATAAAAATAGAAGCTATATTTAAAAGAAAAAGAGTTAACATGTATAATGTGCATTAAGATTATTAGCTGTGTATTGATGAAAAAGCTTTTGCTTTAGGAAAAATCGCTGTACGCTGCGAAAATAAATTGTAGTGTGTTTAGTGATATTTTGAGTTGAATATTTTGCTGTGCAATCAGTAATTTTGATGGGAATTCGGAATCTTATTGCATAGAAAAAGGATATTTTTTGATTTGCGTTTAAATACTACCCTATTAAAATTGTTAATACAACCAAGAAAAAATAACTAATCAAAGTGAATTAAATGTTATTTATGGAGATATAAATAGAAAATAATTTAATTGTTGTTAATATATAGAATCATCGTGACCACGACCGCTTTGCCAAGAGCGAAACGAATTAGAAGAAGAAGAATATACTAAAAGTGCATTTCTCAAAATTTGTTAGTTGACTCAGTATACTTAGGAGCCATCGAAATGCAGTGCACTGTAGAAACAATCACACGCATAATCCTATACAAATAACAGGTTAGAAGACTGTTTCGAACAGATCTGTGGCCCGCAGTACGTAGGAATGGTATTAGAAAGGATACTGGCAAGGTTACTTAGTGTCCGCCATTATACAGTGTAATTGTACTCTGTCTTAGTGATATAAGGACAAAATATACGAGTTTTTAATGAAAAACTACTTAAAAGGTACGTAATGTGTGGTGGTTTATTGTTTCTTATTCTTTATTGTACATATACATAAGAGAACATAACAATATATAGAAAGAAACTACGACATCAAATTGTGTGATCCATCAAATGGTTCGATTCATCGAGTCTGAGTGTACTTTGTGTTCGTTAATTGCACGTTTGTAAAGTGTATTGTGCATTTCTTGCCAAAGTTACATAAAAAAAAACAAGTTTTTTTTTAAATTAAAAATAAAATTAAAACCAGGGTATCGAACCCGGGACTTCGTGATAAAGCATCAACAGGTACACCAACGAGGTAGCTTTGTAACACAAAGTATTTAGTTATATAAGAATGTTGTTATACATACATGTATAGTAAACAATTTAATGAGAATATAAATACCACAAATGATAAGAACAGCCTCAAGATTGAAGTTCCTGCATATTAATATATACAATACTTATCCGTCTTCTTAATTAAACTGACGCTTCCTGGTTACTTACCTGTAAACAAAAATAATTATATTGTTAATAAAATAGTAAATACATAAAAATTACAAGATGCTCAAAATTACGAATAAATATATTCCGTCAGAGATGATAACACATTCCAATTTTTCATTGACTTTGTTCACACTGGTTCATGTTTTTTATTTATTTAAAACTTTTTGCACAAAATAAGTACAATGGCGAACTTAATATTGAAGGCATTCACTAGTCAGCCAGTGTTATGATAAATTATTAAAATAAATATAACTAAAACTTTTTGTCCTGTGTGGGAATCGAACCCTCAACCTCGTGCACAGCAGGCGCATACTGCGGCCACCTGACCACCAATTGTCCAGTGGCCGTAGTATGACGAGGTTGAGGGTTCGATTCCCACACAGGACAAAACTTTGTGTGACCCATAAAGAGTTGTTCTGAGTCTGGGTGTAATTTGTGTCCGTTAATTGTATGTTTGTAAAGTTCCCCGCGACACAGAGCTTGTTCTCTAGTGCGAGAGTTGTCTTTTAAAAAAAAAACTCGTATAATGTATCTATCGAAATTTATTGATAATTAGAATTGGTTTCTGATTAAGGTCGCAGTTCTGAGGAAAGGTACCCAAAAGACTAGTCTCTCTGACGTATATGTACGTGTCAGTTGTATCCGGGACTCGTGTTGCTGTTTCAAATGACCCTGAGCCCAGGTGTTTTTAACCCGGACACGATATAAATGACCCCTTCTTTTTTATATTTCAACAAAATTATCTATGCTTACAAGGTTTAGTTATAGTTCACCAGATCGGATTCGAATTCACGATCTATCGATAAGAAGTGCACTTCTCGCTCAGTCGTTTCCGTTCATTAACATTCTACACTGCTCAATTATAAATTAAAGGTCAATTACTATAGGCTCGGTGGTTACGGTATAATGTACGACGTATGTACAAGTTTATTTATTTGTTTATTGCTGTGTTTATAGCCTATATACCTTATAAATGTATGATGTGTAGGCGAGGATAATAGCCAAATATGCATACACTACTAGGGGTCGCCCGCGTTCGTTCGCGTGGTAATTTGGAATATGTTCCTCGATTTTACAACATATCTCACTACTGCTCCGCTCCTATTGACCATAGCTTGATGTTATATAGCCTGGATAAATGCACTTTTCAACAAAAAAAGTTTTTTTCTAATCGAACCAGCGCCTCTAGACAGGTGGCATAAGCGATAGTCGAATCGAAAACTCAAAAAAAGAAATGTATGGGATTTGTCGTAAGTGGACGATATAATGTCGTAAACTCACGTCAAATCCCATACATTTGCTTTCGACTACCGTTTATGCCACTTGTCTAGAGGGTCAGTACTTTCTGAGATTAGCGCGTTCAACCAAACAAACAAACTCTTCAACTTTATAATATTAGCATAGATACAAACGTTATCATTACACAATATACTTAAAAACATGATAATAATAATATATCTTTAGCTTGCTTCCTTTATACCCCATACCGGTGGGCTCCCATATTTTATATTTTAAAATGTAATTCTATGAGACTATTAAATAATAAAGAGAATAATCATAAAAAAACATTATTATATATTATATTATAGCAATTGCTAGGCAGGAGTCTCCTCTACTCTATCCAGAGAGAAAGAGACATCTTTGTGCACATCTATGTCTATGAACCAGTCAGTCTAAAAAAATATATGTATACTCAAATATAATTTTGAAGACTTGTACTCACACACTCCTGTGTGTGAGTACAAGTCTTCCACACCGCTGTGTGTAGTTGTTTTCCTGTGTGTATTTGGCTGTGGTCTTCTTGGTAAGGTGGAGCTCCTTCCCCAGTCGGGCTTGCTCGCTAGTATGGTGCCCTACCTCTCTTATATGAGAGATCTGAACAAATACTAAACTGACTAAATACTAAAGTATTCATTCAACATGATTTTAAACAGTATCTAGAATATAAACTTATATAAGGATATATAGGTAGACAAGTTGTGACCTTTCTAACTGAGTTACTTTTAATGGATAGTTTTGCATACTCGTTTAACTAAATAAACTATTTACATATAAATGTACGCATATTAGGAAGTACTACTAAGTGCGTTAGACTTTTGAGAATGCATTCAAACATAGACTACATAGCCCATACATTTTAATGTTTCAAATTAAAAAAAATTAAAAACACTGCCTCGGTGTTCCAGTGGCCGCAGTATGCGCCTGCTGTGCATGAGATTGTGGGTTCGATTCCCACACAGGACAAAACTTTGTGAAACTTACAAAGAATTGTTCCGAGTCTGGGTATAATTTGTGTCCGTTAATTGTATGTTTGTAAAGGCCCCAGCGACACAGAGCTTGTTTTCTAGTGCGGGAGTTGTCTGTTTAAGAGAAAATAAAATGGTCGAAAGTTTATTCAGAATGTGTCTTACTTAGTCCACAAATAAAATAAATAAAAATAACAAAATTTAATAAAAATATTTCTCAATACATTTCATCCTTAACCTTTTCTTAATAAATTGTTGTGTGCATGTAGAGCAATCAAATGAAACTAATTAAACCGGTCTCTCTTCTTACTCGTCTTACTTTCGTAACTGTATAAGTGTTAAACCGGTAACATAAGGTTATTTATGATCACTATATTTCCATAATGACCAAAAATATATACGAGACTTTCGTATTTTTTGATGGCAAACAAGCCATAGCTTTCAGAAGCTTATCATACCAGCCCCTCTAGACAAGTGGCATAAGCGATAGTCGAATAGAAAAGTCAAAAAATAAAATGTATGGGATTTGACCTAAGTTTACGACAGTATATCGTAGACTTACGTCAAATCCAATACATTTGTTTTTTTGATTTATCGATTCGACTACCGTTTATGCCACTTGTCTAGAGGCTCTGGACTATGACTTGGAAGCCGTGATTTCGCAAAGTTGTCGACGACAAGTGTATCTCACACTAAATCAATTGTATTAATTTAATATCGGTTCATCATCTCAACCCATAAACGTCCCACTGCTGGACATGGGTCTCCTCCATACACTTGGAGAGATATAAGCCTACTATATCACACTGGCTAGACGTATTAGTATAGGGTTTTGTTTCGAGTTTGCTCTTGCTGTGAATATTATATCTACTTGACTTACTCCCTTTAATTAGACAACTCTTACGATACCCTGAGGATGGAACGAGATGGTGACATTTCTTTAAAATATTCGTTTAGGAAGAATACTAACTAACTTTGACTGCCTCTGTGCTGTGCACGAGGTTGTGGGTTCGATTCCCACTCAGGACAAAACTTTGTGTGACCCACAGATAATTGTTCAGAGTCTGGGTGTAATTTGTGTCCGTTAATTGTATGTTTGTAAAGTCCCCCGCGACACAGAGCTTGTTCTCTAGTGCGGGAGTTGTCTTTTTTAATGATTTTAATGATAATGAATGATGAACTTATATTTCATTATTGCCACAATTTCAACGATCTTAGTACTGTCATTTAAGCGGTAAATAAATCGTAAAAACCTTCCATCTACCTTTTAATTTCACTCATAATATTAGGTTATGAAACAGTAATAACCAGTATAAACTTATACTCGTTGTAATATTTACAGATTAACACGTAACTTTTTCACATACAATAATAGTAGTTTCTACCATAACATTTTACGATGCGACACGTACCTTTTACAATAGGCAATATATACCGATGTTTTAGTTCCCAGCAGATTCACCATCGTTAAATTTGGACATGTCACATTTAGTGTTACTACCATCCTCACCTGGTACCGTGGTGTATAACCATCACTAAGAATTGAAAAAAAAAGTTAAAAAATTGGGCTATCAAAAATTGATATCCGACAGAGAATTCCAGAGATTTACGACAAACAACCAACGAACGCAACCTTGGGGGGGTGTTGGTGCACAGGGGGGTTTTAGTCGGTATGCCGGCCGCCTACCATCTTTGAGCCGGAGAGTCCGACATAACCGCCTTGCTACCCCAGGCAAGGCGGTATGCGTAAAGCATTTCCCCTCTACAAAAAAAAAGCCTATATTCAGTAGTAGACGTCTTATAGCTGAGATGGATGGATGGATGACGCGTTCAAACAAACAAACTTTTCAGCTTTATATATTAGAATAGAGTATAGATATGAGAGAACTAAAAATTTAATATTTTCACACTAAGCTTAAACTTGTTACGAAAATTAAACTCAAAATTGTTGTTGACAGTTGTTTGTGAAATTAAGTCTTAATACAATGAGGTATTAAACGTTTATTAAGATGTTTTAATGTATATAAATATTGTGTGAACCTGCTAGTATTAGCTGAGTGTCTATTGTGTTTAATTATGTCAAGCGAAGACATTCGTTAATTCGTGGAAATGTTTTTGAAGTGCAATTTTTACGTTTATTTTGTACTAGTTGTTGTCCGCAGTTCGGTCTGCGTACATGTCGTTTTTCGCGGTAAAAAGTATCCTATAATTTCTTTGGATACTAACTATGTCTTTGTAAAATTTTACTGAGATCCGTTCAGCTGTTTTGTCGTGAAAAGGCAACAGACAGAGTTATTGTCGCAATGATGAAACGTTAAAAGCTTAGCATCAGAATAGCATATAAGCTATAATAATAATAGCGTAGTGGAACCCATATAATAATGTGTCCCACTACTGGGCACAAGTCTCCTCTCCTCTATCAAGAGACAAAAAGAGAGGGTTTTAGGATTTAGGCCTTAATTTACACACCCCGCCCAATGCGGGTTGGTGAATCAGACATGTCATTAGAATTTCTTCTAAGTCATGTGGGTTTCCTCACGATATTCTCCTTAATCATTAGCATATGACGAAGTTGATAAGTATACCTATATAAACTCCACAAAGACAAATTCACAAGCAACAATGAATATTTAAAATTCTACACGAACGAAGTTGCGGGCTAAAGTTAATGAACAACAAATTTTTACGACTCCTATTAATCTCTAGCTATAATATGTTATAATATCTATTATTATACACAGCTGTTGCCGCGGCTCCGCCCGCGTGGATGTCGGTTATCGCTGTAAAAAGTAGCCTATGTGTTATTCCAGACCACAATCTATCTCTGTGCCAAATTTCATCCAGATCCGTTTCGTAGTTTTTACGTGAAAGAGTAACAAACATCCATCCATACTTACAAACTTTCGCGTTTATAATATAAGTAAGATTATTGAGTGCACCAGACTGTCCATCCACAGATCTAACTGGCGAGATACCGTAAGGCGAGCTACATCACCCTCTACTAAAATACATCACCGTGACCACGACAGCTCTGTGAGAAGAGATATTATTACTAGTACTAATAATACAAATATAATTCTATATCTCGGAACAGATTGCAGCCTCCTAAAACAATAACAATACATACATACAAGGTCATACAAATTTGTATGACGAAATGTATGATTACTAGCAGCTGATGTGGTTGCCTCACTTCGTGGTAACATATAATATGTAATGTCTAGTGTGTAATTATTTGTTCTAGCTGTTTGTTTAATGTACGTAGTCAACGACAAGGAGAAATATATTTAAATGCATTAACAATTACTTTTTTAAATTAAAATTTATTCTTGTATGTCACAATGATGATTTTTTGGGGTTAATCCATATATATAAATAAAATTGAAGTGTTTGTTTGTAATATCAATATAACAGCTTTCTACTGAATGCATATGGCCTTTACATGTTACAAATGAAAATGCTTTTTTAAAAATTAATTTCTGTCTGTCTGTTTGTTGCATAATCTCCGCAACGGCTGGACGGATTTTGACTTGACTTTCACAGACAGATAGCTCACGTAATACTACTTTTTTTTAGAAAATAAAATTGCACGCAAAAATTGAAAATCTATGAAGTTGAACCAATATTCCGGAATAGGTAAACCCAAGTATATCAGACCGAGCCATAGCGAAGCGTGATCGGGTTTAGCTAGGTAAGATCAAGACTGAATGCTGTGGATATCCTTGGGGAAGACCTACGTACAGCAGTGGATGTTTTTTAGTCACAGCTTTAAGACATTCACTACTGATGATACAAATCTAATGATTCTATCGAAGTATCAAACACATATTTACCTTAATTACTTTACACATCTTTGATGGAAAGATAGCCTGTTTCGTCTTCTTCTGCAAACATCATTAAAATTATATTATTGCGGCCCAAAATTCAGCTACATTGACTACATTGTCAGAGGCAGCCATCAAGTCCTCCTGCGTGCAGGTGTTAGGGCATGCAGGACATGATGTGAGGTGGGCCATTGTTTGGTTTACACCGCATGAACAAGCCAGATCTATATCGTCTGTAAAACCCCACATGAACATTTCTTCCGAGTCCGGCAAGTGTATTCCGTAAGAGCAAAAACGAAAAGTAGCCTATGTGTTATTCCAGACCACAATCTATCTCTGTGCCAAATTTCATCTAGATCCGTTCAGTAGTTTTTACGTGAAAGAGTAACAAACATCCATCCATCCATCCATACTACAAACTTTCGCGTTTATAATATTAGTAGGATTATTTGAGTGCACCATACTGTCCATCCACAGATCTAACTGGCGAGATACCGTAAGGCGAGCTACATAAGCCTCTACTAAAATACATCACCGTGACCACGACAGCTCTGTGAGAAGAGATATTATTACTAGTACTAATAATACAAATATAATTCTATATCTCGGAACAGATTGCAGCCTCCTAAAACAATAACAATACATACATACAAGGTCATACAAATTTGTATGACGAAATGTATGATTACTAGCAGCTGATGTGGTTGCCTCACTTCGTGGTAACATATAATATGTAATGTCTAGTGTGTAATTATTTGTTCTAGCTGTTTGTTTAATGTACGTAGTCAACGACAAGGAGAAATATATTTAAATGCATTAACAATTACTTTTTTAAATTAAAACTCATTCTTTTATGTCACAATGATGAGTTTTTTGGGGTTAATCCATACATATAAATAAAATTGAAGTGTTTGTTTGTAATATCAAAATAACAGCTTTCTACTAAATGCATATGGCCTGTAAATGTTACAAACAAAAATGCAATTAATGAAGAAATTAAGTTAATGTCTGTCTGTCTGTTGCATATAATCTCCGCAACAGCTGGACGGATTTTAACTTGATTATCACAGACAGATAGCTCATGTTGTGGGACGTAACATAGGCTACTTTTTTAGAAAAATAGAGCGCAAAAATTTGAAACGTATTAAGTTGTACTAATATTTGGGAACGGGTAAACCCAAATACATTAGAATAAGCCATAGGAAAGCGTGATCGGATTTAGCTAGGTAAGATCAAGACTAAATGCTGTGGATATCCTTGGGGAAGACCTACGTCCAGCAGTGGATGTTTTTTAGTCACAGCTTTAAGACATCCACTACTGATGATACAAATCTAATGATTCTATCGAAGTATCAAACACATGTTTACCTCAACTACTTTACATATCTTTGATGGAAAGATAGCCTGTTTCGTCTTCTTCTGCAAACATCATTAAAATTATATTATTGCGGCCCAAAATTCAGCTACATTGACTACATTGTCAGAGGCACCCATCAAGTCCTCCTACGTGCAGGTGTTAGGGCATACAGGACATGATGTGAGGTGGGCCATTGTTTGGGTTACACCGCATGAACAAGCCTGATCTGTATCGTCTGTAAAACCCCACCTGAACATTTTTTTCTTGCTCCGGCCGATCTGAGTCCGGAGTCTATTTAAAGACTTCCAGAGCCTCTAGACAAGTGGCATAAGCGATAGTCGAAACAAAAAGACAAAAAAACAAATGTATGAGATTTGACGTAACTTTACGACATTATATCGTAGACTTACGTCAAATGCCATACATTTTATTTTTTGACTTTTCGATTCGACTACCGTTGTTGCCACTTGTCTAGAGGGGCTGACCTGCCACGGGAGATAGCCTGTGATAACAAGATACGCCTCTACCACGCCTCTTCAGCGCTTACCACCAACAATGGCAATTAACACCAAACATAATCCACACTCTCACATTACATAATTAATACGCATTTTTGTGTAAAACGCCACGTTTTGCATAACAGCCATTAATTTGACATTTCCTGCGTAACTTTGAACAATAGAAATTGTGTACGACGCCCGAATAAGGAAGTCATGCTAATGAGAATTTGTTTACTTTAAATATTAGTATGTTGATGTAATTTCGCTCTTACGACTTTGTAATAAGTATAGAAATTTTGGAGAGGTAGGACACCATACTAGCGAGCAATCCCGACTGGGGAAGGACTGAAGGTCCTACCCCAGTCGGGCGTAGAGAAGACCACAGCCTAATAACTACACACAGCGGTGTAGTTGTGTGCCTGTGTGTGAATACAGGTCTCCAGCGTTTATTTAAGGATACGTTTTGAAAGAAACGTATTCCTATCCCAGGGATACTCCATCTTAAAGCCATATAAAAAATGTTGCAAGCGTCCATAGGCTACGGTAACAGCTTAACATCAGGCGGGCTTGTATGCTTGTTTGCCACCCAAGTAGTATAAAAAAATTGCTTGTCATAAATATTATGTTTTTGTATGACGTCTATCCTATATTTTACTAGAAAGACCCCACATACTTGAAAATCGTCTTCTTAAAACGTATTCCATTTATGTACTTGCAGTCGGTTTTTTCTTCTCTATGTAACAGTAGCATCTTTTACTTAATAAAACAGTTAACGCTTCATTTGATGTTATTTATAAAACTGATTGTTATTAGATACACGTATAAATCGTATGATTGAAAGATACGAATAGGAAAACCATTTTTAAAATCACATATCACAAAAGTCTGGCAAGCATTGAATAGTATTAATGATGAAATTAAATTAATTAATAATTATTTTTAAAGTCGGCAACAAACGTGTGATTATGTTTATTTTATTTATTTTCAAAATACAACTGTCGCACTATAAAAGTCCTATGTCACAGGGAACTTTACAAAAATATACGGACGCAAATAAATCATGAACTCTTCTGATAATAAAACTTTTTAAATGAATTTAATTTCATTTTTTGGTTGATGAATGTAGAGAAGGCGAAGGAAGTATCTTTGGATCGAAGCAATTGGGTTACCATAGTCTCTGCCTACCCCACATAGACAGGCGTGATGATATATGTATGTAAACATTTTAAATTATTAATGTTTTTTTATTATCTATAAGCATCCAACTATCCTACTTGCCATCATGGTGGGCTGTATGTATATTTACCCCAATACTTTCAATTTTCATTCTTATCTACCTTATATGGCAACACAAGGTTCAAAAGCGAGTTTTTAAACGAAATGTACTTAAACAATGTAGTAACATTACAAAACTGTCGTAGCGAAAGTGCGTGAACATTGTTTAACCTACTCTACATAAGGTAGAGTGGCTACGATACTCTACTTGTTGCTCTTGAACTTTGTATTATTGTCACGCAAGAAAGAAATGTTACTTAACCATGTTTGTTAACAAGTTAAGAGTGGTAGAGCACTTTACAAGACTGGAGAAGGCCCTCCATATTACAGAAGAGCAAAAAAACAGCCAAATAAATACACACAATTGTTACTGAATGATGATTATAAAGAAATAATTAAATACAATATAACATCTAAAACTATATTTACACAAATTAAATCAAAAATAATTTCTAAAAATAAAAAATAACACAAAAGATGGTGGCAGAAACGCTTAAAATGCGTCGTAAAATGCCTCCGCATCGATGTCTACTGAAAACGTGCCCAGGAGACTGGAAGCATTGCAACGCTGAATGGCAATGCTTATTCTTTGAGCCAAATATAAGCCAGCCTTCTGGTCACGTGAAGCGTCGACTAAAAAAATGTTACTTAAGGATTCGTTTAGAAACAAACGTTTTATTATTCAAATATTTGGGTAGGCATAACGGAAATTATACCCTTGGTAATTTGATTTGAATTGCAAGCATCTACAAAAAACCAATTACATGTTTTATATACTTTTTTATAGTACAAAGCGTTACTATAAAAAAGTATATAAAACATGTAGTTAGTTTTTTCGGGACAATCCTATCCATATGCCCACCGCTGTGACTCCTGTGAGCCAGGATTAACAGCGGAGTAACCAAAAGTATGAGAGCAGACTACTTCTGATCGGAGCCAGGTGTTGAGCATTGACAGCTCGGCGAATCAACTAGCTTAAATGAGTATAACTTGCTCTGAAAGTTACCATGACCCGTAATTTAACTGGTTTATTATACTTTTTAGGATAACTCGAATTTTTAGTTCTGTAATATATAACTTTGTCATTCTTTTTTTTATTAACATTTGAGCTTAGTTTTACTACCTAGTATAGGCATCCAAAAATTATATATACCCTAAGTTAAATTTAAGATCTATATTGTTTGTAAATACATTATTATCGTTATAAATATTTATTATTATTATTATAGTATGTCCTATCATATCCATCAAAATTATTTTACTATCAAATTAATGTTATATTTCCTTGAGTCTAAACAAATTTCTGAACGAAACATTTCTTGATTTTGTTTTTTTTTTTGTATCAAAATGATATGTAATGTTCCTTAACATTTCTTCACAAATAGTAACAGCTTATTTCTTGTGAACAAATGTTATCTATGCGGAACAAAAGGTCCCTTTATAGCTAGAGAGCTTAACCTACTCCACATAATGTCACGAAATGCTAGTATCATTGCATTGCCCTATATTCGGCCCTTACGACCGGTTGCTAAGCAACCGCTCGGTCAACAGACTGTATTACGTAAAACCTCTTTGTATCTCTGTTTCTATCATGTCTGGCAACTATTTTCTTTGATAAATGTTTAGAACACGTGTTTAAATTAGGTATGGGGACTTAAAAAGGTTTTTTTACACCTTTGTTACGGTGGCTTACCATAGGCTGTTGCGTATAAAAAATATAGCTTCTATAAAATTTTACATACATTTTATTTATTTATTTAAACTTTTGCACATAATAAAATTGTACAACGGCGGACTTAATGCCTTAAGGCATTTTCTACCAGTCAACCTTTGGGGGTGTAGAGATAAAATAGGGTAGGTGCAATTATTCTCATTTAATGATATGAATAAGATATACACAAATTTACAAGAATATACATAAATATTAATATAAATATATAAAATACAAAATAATAAATACAATAAAAATATACATGAATACTACTTACATATTATAAAAATATTAGCTGAAATAATGATAATCGTTAAGATTATTCTGCTAATAGTTTGAGATATTGTTGACGTACTTTAGCCTTAAATGTATCACGGTTGGTGGACATCCTGATTTCGAGAGGGAGTGCATTCCATAGTAGGATAGACTGAATATTGAAAGAAGAGTGAACAAGACTAGAACTATGAGAGGGGCAAAGAAGAAGGAGATTATTATTAATTTTATTTATTATTCCTTATCTACTGAAGTAACAAATAAATAAACAAGTAACTGCTAACCATAAGGCGGGCCGTATGCTTGTTTGCCACCTTGGTAGTATAAAATATATATATATATATACGGACCGCCTAGTGATAAGCAGCTTCTGTAGTGTATAGATGCTAATATTGCCTTGCACCAATTGGCAATTAAAAGGAGTGACCAGTTTCTTGTCTGTTTTTCTTATTTGCCAGTTTGGTAACATTTTTTTTTTTTTTTATACTACCAAGGTGACAAACAAGCATACGGCCCGCCTGATGGTAAGCAGTTACCGTAGCCTATGGACGTTTGCAACACCAGGGGTGTCACTCACGCGTTGCCGACCCATTAAAAACCTTATAACTCCTTTCTTGAAGAACCCCATGCTATAGTCATATATATATAGACCCTTATCAGCAAACTGGCCATAGGTAAATTGTCTGAAATCTACTTTCTGTTTTTTTTTACATTATCAAAGATTTAACACTTATGAACATCACGCCTTCATAAGTGTTACTGAATTCATTAATTTCAATTTCTAAAAATATATCACAAATAATAAAGTAAATTTATATATTAATCTCAATGTATAACTAAAGATAGATACAATAATTGCGTCAGACATTCTGTCATTGAGCGGAGAAAGTGTATACTTGATATAGTGTAGAGCAAGGAAATAGCTAATAGAGCACTTAGGTAACTAATACTAGACCAATATAGAGTCGCTCTATCGTCTATGCATTCCTTATAAACTATCCAGTTTGTTACTTCCGCTATAAGACTACGGTAAAAAGTACGGAATAAAATTATATTATTCTGTTTATGATACAAAAATCTAACTAAAAATTCATTTAGGTTACAAAGTAACACATATGAATGTCATAAATAATTAATGTAGCTGGCAAGTCAGAAAAATGTAGTCAGCCAATTTACTTAGGGTATTATAGACAAATTACACCCAGACACAGAATAAAAATCGTGCATATCACACAGATTTGTCCTAAGTAGAAATCAAACCCATGACCTCTGGTTTAGCAGTCAGGGTTACTAAACCACTAGATCAACAGGCCATCCAAAATGTCTAGAAAGTTGCAAATTAAGTCGTCTTTTCCTTTTATGGTAACATTTGAAGAATGTCGAATATTTATGCATCAATGTTAAGTGTAAAATATTAAATTTAAATATATTTAATATAACAGACTGCACGTGTGATCTAGTAGTTCAAATGCTTACTTTACTACTAACACTAATTCCCTAAGTATTGTGAGTTCGATTCCCACGAATATTTTATGTGGCCTATAGGTGTGCACGGTGACTGTGTGTGCAGGGTTGGTATGGTTACCTCGCAATTTACTACTGCGCGGCGTGTTGTGGGTTCGATCAAATAAAAAGAAAATAAATAATTTATGTAGTCTTTGAAAGTTGGCAACAAAAACTTTCGTAGTCTTTAGACGGTACAATAATTAATAACTATTAATATTATAAAAAAATATAACTTAATACACTTTATACCGTTTCTTCTTTAAAAAGACAACTCCCGCACTAGAGAACAAGCTTTATGGGTCACACAAAGTTTTGTCCTATGTGGGTATCGAACCCACAACCTCGTGCACAGCAGGCGCATACTGCGGCCACTGGACCACCAAGGCAGTTTATTAATAAAACTTTAAAAAGCTTACAATTTTTTTATTAGTTTTGAGTAACCGATCCCTGAATCCACCAGTGGATCGAGGGGGAAAAAAATCCTAGGATCCAAAAGTGGATTAAAGAGGAAAAAAATCCTAGGATCCATCAGTGGATTAGAAAAAAATTCTGGATCCATCAGTAGAGCGTCGACGGTGGATCGTAGTGGAATGAGGCATTTCTGTAAAGAGTGAAATAATGTGCGCACGCGTCGATGTCTTTTGTACGCGACAAAAGACATCGACGCGTGCGCAATGAATTGAACATCCTTGGGAGGTATCACAAGGTGTTTAAAAAAAAAGATAAATATTTGCAAATTTGTTTAACTGTTAATAACAATTTTAGAAATAACTAGAGATAATATTGCATGGTGGTGAGCTGTTGCATGCTGAGACAGACAGATAAATGCTAGTTATTATTTAGTAATGTTTTGTTTTTATATTTTTGTATTATTGTATTCTTTTTTTTTTTAGTATGATGAATAAATGTAAATTTCTTTGGTAGCGCAGTTAGCATGTGCTTCTGCCGCGCAAAGTTTCTGGGTTTGATTACCAGGTCAGATAGTTTTGGATATTTCCATTTTGTGCCCGGCAGTTAAACATTCTCGCTCCTATTACATTGGACCTTAGAAAGCTGTCGAAACATGGAAATAATACACTTCTGCCTACCCTCGAGAAGGTAGAATTACAATACTTCATCACTTCATCATCAGTTTTCTAGAAACATCATGTTAACTAAGCTTCAAAGTTAAGATTGGAATATTACATTAATTTTGATAGTTATCAAATATCATTCAGTATTAATCTAATGTGTATGTGTGTGTGTGTGTACCGTGGAGTTAAGATGTGACAGACAGATAAACAGACAATAGCTGTTAGCGCTAATGTTATCTATAAGTGTGTGTTTGACCTCTACTTATGACAATGACGGTTTGTAGTTTGATAGTTGATAGATCAAATTGTTAATATCAGGAAGCTTATGACATACTAGCTGTTGCCCGCGGCTCCGCCCGCGTGGATGTCGGTTATCGCTGTAAAAAGCCTATGTGTTATTCCAGACCATAATCTATCTCTGTGCAAAATTTCATCCAGATCTGTTCAGTAGTTTTTACGTGAAAGAGTAACAAACATCCATCCATCCATCCATACTTATAAACTTTCACGTTTATAATATTAGTAGGATTTAAGAGAGGTAGGGCACCATACTTGTCAGCAATCACGAGTATGATGCCTCTTATTATCAACTCAAATGAGCGCTAGAGACCTGTACTCACACACAGGAACACAATTACACCGCTGTGTATGAATTGTTAAGAGATGAAAATAGAATAAAATGTAAAATTAAACTAAAAAGCAAAATTAAGGAAATGTTTGGGTACAATTGTAGTAAAGGTAAAAAGAAAAAAAAATGTGTTAAAAATAGTTTATTGATTGGCTAGGTTAAGATTAGTACATAATGTAGATATATATAAGTATAGTGGCTATGTATAAAGGCAGGTCAATATTTGTTAAACTTAGTGAGTGTGAGCGTTCGCCTACAAACTGCGCAAGCAGTTTGGCGAGTAAATATATTGAATACCTGTGTATTTGAATTGAATAAATAAATAAAAAATAAAAAAAGTTATTTGGCTGTGGTCTTCTGTAAGGTGGAGGTCCTTCCCGAGTTGGGCCCCTGCTCGCTAGTATGGTGCCCTACCTCTCTTCTCTTTATCTGGAAAACTTGCAGCTAGTCAAGAAACATAGTGGCGGCCAGTCACAAATTTTGTTACAATGATATGTATCGGAATTAAGTAAGTATAATTCTATGCCAATAGAAAGCACGCTTTAATATTTTAGACAAATTAATGATGTCCTCCTAACCGAGTTTTGACCTCGGTCGATATTATAAGGCACAAGTACACACTCTATTACCTCACTTTTATACTCCTATGGATTAGACATAGGGCTGGCATTACGTAATTTATGGTAATTTGGAATATTTTCCCCGATTTTGCAACATATCTCACTACTGCTCATAGCGTGATGTTATATAGCCTTCCTGGATAAATTCAACAAAAAAAGACTTTTTCTAATCGAACCAGTACTTTCTGAGATCAGCGTGTTCAATCAAACAAACAAACTCTTTAGCTTTATAATATTAGTATAGATAAAGAAATAGATAACAAAACTAAATATCCTGTTATTTAAGACACACTGACTTATATAATACATATAAATAAAAAAACCCCGTATATAAAATAAATCAATTAACGACATAACAAACATGTTATTGACATTTAAAATTGAATCTTAATCAGAGCGATATAAAGTGAATATTCATATAATACAAATTAGTATATTTTAAACTACTTAAGTTGTATAATATGTTTTTTATGTAAAGGTCAAGTTGTTTTAAGCCTGACCTGCCATTGAACCGTGGCCTCAAAACCTTGAACAGTATCAATATTCATTTTGAATATACCCACTTAATTATTGGAAGGAAATATATAAATACTGGTTATTTAGACATAGAAAATTTAATATAATTTAGATATGATGATGTCGTAGTACCTTAACTGTATAAAATAATAATAATAATATTTTCGGGACAACTCACACATTGCTATCTGATCCCAAACTAGGCAGAGCCTGTACTATGGTAACCAGACAACTGATAAACATACTTATATATTTCTAAATACATACATATTATAGATAAATTACACCCAGACACATAACAAACATTCGTGCTCATCACACAAAGATTTATGCTGGGTGGGAATCGAACCTACGACCTCTGGCGTAGCAGTCAGAGTCACTAACCACTAGACCAACAGGCCAGTCAAATAAAAAACTAATATTTGATAGTAATCTTCATTATCAGTCCAGTAACGAAAATCAATGGCAGCCACACTAGACAATACCTGTTATTACTAATAATAATGTCGTCCTAACCGAATATCGGTCACGGTGGCAAATCTCAACGGAGATTAGCCATCTGCGCGGGAGATATTATAGTGCACAAGTGTATGCGCAAACAAAAGTGCACTCTTTATTCCCTCACTCTCATAGTCCGATGGGAAGACAATCCGATACGACCGGAGAGCGATCAGGCGTAGGACCAACGGCTTTACGTGCTTTCCGAAGCTCGGGGGTGTAAACACCGCCAATTTCCAAACTCAGGGCATCTATGGTGAATTTCTTGACAGAAAAACCAAATATAAACTTTTTGGCCCGACCCGGAAGTCGAACCCGAGACCTCGTGATCAGCAGTCACACACATCGACTACTGAGCCACGAGGCAGTTAAACTACCATGATCCCAAAAAATAACCATTTTCTGAGCGAATAAATATCTTATCTTATCTTAAAAATCCTTGCAAGTTTTGGTTTCGGACAATTTGCGACAGGCGTTTGGTTATTGACTACACTTTTTTTTATACTACTTAGACAGCAAACAAGCATACGGACCGCCTGATGTTTAGCAGTTACCGTGGCCTATAATAAATAAAAATGTTTATTTCATCAAATACATTATTTTACATTAGATGGTATTGAACCCCCTTTTAAGCAATATTTTGCTTGTATTAGGGGGAAAACTTATAAACATAAAAACTTTTAACAACGGAATTTTATGATGGAATTTCCTTGAATATTCCCTAATTTCCCTGGGATAAGAAAACGTAAAGCGTTTTCGTCGAAATTAGGGATGCGTTTTTAATAAAGATTAAAAACGCATCCCTAAATTAGCTCTGGAAACCTGTACTCACACTCAGGAACACCACTACACGGCTGTATTTAGTTATTTGGATGTGGTCTTCTGTAAGGTGGAGGTCCTTCCCCAGTCGGGATTACTGACTATTATAGTGCCCTACCTTTCTTATTATATCTAAAGCCTTACATATATCAAAACAATAACTAATATATTTATAATACACTTTCTAATACGAGTCGATTGATTTATTTGTACATTCGATTGTATCGATTATTAGTAATCGTATTAGATAATATAACGATTATGTAGGCCTAGTTTATCGATTCTCAATGTTTCGTTATTTGATTATGTAACAGTATTTGTAATAAAAATTAATGTGTCTGTGTGTCACTATATGCCTCGTGCGAAGACTCAAAGTCACCCAAAGAGCAATGGAGAGAGCTATGCTTGGAGTTTCCCTGCGAGATCGAATCAGAAATGAGGAGATCGGTAGGAGAACCAAAGTAACCGACATAGCTCAAAGAATTGCCTCCATTAAGTGGCAATGGGCCGGGCACATAGCTCGCAGAACTGATAGCCGTTGGAGCAGAAAGGTCCTAGAGTGGCGACCGCGAACTGGAAGACGACGCGTGGGCAGGCCTCCAACAAGGTGGACCAACGACCTGGTGAAGGTTGCGGGCAATCGATGGGCGAGGTCTGCTCAGGATCGAGAGTTGTGGAAATCCTTCGGGGAGGCCTATGTCCAGCAGTGGACGTCTTTTGGCTGAGATGATGTGTCATTTTAGTGTAATGGCGACTATCTATAACTAATATTAAGTATATAGCTGAAGAACGTTTTTTGATATGGAATTAATTTTCACCCGTGGCTTTGTCCGCACTGAAAATCCCACGAGAGCAGTGTTTTTTTTCAGGATAAAAGTAGACTTTGTGCTATTCCAGACTGGACCTCCACCTTACAGAAGATCACAGCCTTATAACTACACACAGCGGCGAAGTTGTGTTCCTGTGTGTCACAGGTCTCCAGCATTCATTTAGGGATGCACACACAGAAACAACTACACCGCTGTGTATCTTCTGTAAGATGTGGTCTTCTGTAAGATGGAGGTCCTTCCCCGTCGGGCTTGCTCGCTAGTATAGTGCCCTACCTCTCTTAAAACTTATCTGCTTAACATCAGGTATAGTCCGGCTGTTATTTTCTATAGCTACAATGTTGTAGCGGAACTGTAGCACTATACTTTGTTAGTCCACGCCCAGACCAGAAACTGGACAGTTCACTTCCTTATCTTTACGCTAGTTAGATAAGATAAACTTACTATTTATCTTAGATCCAACATCTAAAGAATTTTTGAAGTGAAAACTTCTTTAGGAGTTGAGCACTTTTTGGGTGAACAAACATGGAACTTGCGTGATCTTCACCGAACGGTTTTCATATTCAAACTTTTGATAACCAAATTGATAACCTCCTCGTTTTTGAAGTCGATTAAAAATCGGATACATCAGGGTCAGAAATGAGTTTCTGACCCTGATGAATAATGAATAATGACGCTTTTTTAGTTGATATTATATATTTTAATGTAAATAAAGTAAGCAAGCAAGTCAGTTTATTTACATTAAAATATATAATATCAACTCAAAAAGCGTCAATAAATAACCCATTCAGGAACAAATATACAAACTAACAATGCCGTTGCAAATTGTCGTTTTTCCACAAGGTCTTTACAAAGATAACAGTTTAAATGCAATTGTGCATGCCAAACAATGGCGGGTGGGCAAGTCTGAACATAATTTTGGATAAACGAAGGTCAAATTTGAAAGTTTTATGAGTAATATCTGTTTTTGTAAAACTTAATTGCCATTTGACCACCAAAAAGCAGTGGGAACTGTTGAAGGAAAATTACATTGCTTAGGTGTAACTTGAAGTTATAATAGTACTTAATACCAAGGAGGCAAACAAGCATACGGCCCGCCTGATGGTAAGCAGTTACCGTAGCATGTCTCTCACACAGACTGACTCAATGATTGTGTCACCTAGCAAATAAGTTCTTTGTAACAATTTACCCTGTGTGAGAGAGAAATAAAATGCTAAAAAAAAATATTATAGCCTATGGACGCTTGCAACACCAGGGATATCACTCGCGCGTTTGCGACCCTTTAGAAACCTTATAACTCCTTTCTTGAACTCCATGCTATAGTTACAATACATCTCGCTTTTTCTGTAACAGGCTAGGCAGAAGTTTGAACTGACGAAGGCTGGGCATAAATTCTGTCTTTTTGCTGATACTCCGCATGTCGGATTGACGTTTCATCGGACAATGTGAATGAGGGATGCATCATTATTGTAATCTCGACAAAGAGTAACGGAAATTCGATCAGGAGGTCATTATCTAGATCTTTATAGAAATCTTTAATAAATAACTTTCATTTTTGTAATTTTTATAATATAACATATTTGCAATAAATTTGCATTTTAAAGTATGACAATAAATATACACGCTTTCAGAAATAATCTTCGAAATATAATCTTTACAGATTTATGTACGACTTCAAGAAAAAGTATAATCTCTTTTGAATTTTTTTCACTGCAATAAATTATATCTTTAATTTTTAATCCGAGGGGAGACCGCATGTGATATTTCATCGGAGCATCTCTGTGCGACTGTTAACAGTCGTTAGATCACGACAGAGCCGACGACCCTAAATATGGGCGATCTAAATAACTCAAGCGGTGGTGGCCAAGTGGGAAAGTAACCGACTTGCACGCAAGAGATGCGAGTTCGATCCCGGGCGGCAGTACCAATGTAAATTTCACTTTGTGGAGTTTATATGTATTAATCAAATGATTCGCCATCTGCTAACGGTGAAGGGAAACATCGTTAGGAAACCCACATGTCTTAGAAGAAATTCTAAAGACATGTCTGATTCACCAACGCGCATTAGGCCAGCGTGTGTGAATTAAGGCCTCTCTCTATCTTGATAGAGGAGACCCGTGCCCAGCAGTGCAGTGGGACATATATGGGTTGCTATTATTATTACATATTATTAAATAACTCTGTCACCAGGTTGTCTACCAACCTAAAGAAAACTAAGAAGAAGTGGTAAATAGCGAGGTAACCACAAAGATACTTGCAAGTCAATATAAATAAAATGCTTTTTAATTTCTCAAGTAACTTTTTCAAATTGTTAGTGCAACGTATTTACCAAGAAGGTTATTAAAAGTTTGTATTTCGTAAGTGATACTGGCGGCTATTGAATGAGCGGTACGTGCAAGTGACCTATACAAACTAAATCCATAGGTCTGTGAGTCACGACACTCGATGGGTGATGTTTCACGATATGTTATCAGCATTACGCTGACTACACGAAGGGTACAGTAGCTTAAGTGGTCACTATGCCATTTAAAAAACACTAACGTGCAAAATGGCGCAGAATTTGACTGCCTTGGCACGAGGTTGTAGGTTCGATTCTCACACAGGACATAACTTTGTGTGAACCGCAAAGAGTTGTTCTGAGTCTTGGTGTAATTTGTGTCCGTTAATTGTATGTTTGTAAAGTCCCCCGCGACACAGAGTTGGTTCTCTAGTGCGTGAGTTGCATTTTAAAATTGTTTTTTTATGTTTATTTAACAGATAAACATAAAAAAACAATTTTAAAATGTAACTCTAAACACAAACTTGTCTAGTAGAAAGTGTATCGTAAAAATATTCGGTTTCACTCGTGTTTATTCGTTAGCGACGCAGCGCCTGCGCCGGCGCCGGGTCATAACGTATAACGGCAAATCTATAAATAGTTTTCAATGCTTGTCAGCACTGATTTATAAAACTAAAGCCTGAAAATCCATCTAGTAGTTTTTGAGTTTAATCGTAACGTACAAACAAAAAAACAATTATTATACTCAAACTCAAAATTCATTTAGGTTACAAAGTAACACTTATGAAGGTCATAAATTATGAATAAGCTAGAAACATAATGTCAGTAAAATTTTCCTACGGCTAGTTCATCGACGTGGGGCCTTGAGAAGAACTAGCAAGAAACTCAGGCCACTCTTTTTAATCGCCAGATAGTTACTATCTTTTGTAAAATACAAGTATGATAGCATGCAAGCTGATGCAGTCCAAACACGAAATAGTTTTGATAAAGATAATAGTAGTAGGTAATTAATCATGATTACGGACGTAATTCTATCACCTAATACCGTAATAAATCGATTAGTTCCAATTACACAGAAACAATTGAACTAAACAATGATTGTTTAAAGCTATAATGAACAAAACGTGGAAATGCAGCGTGTTTGTCGACACGACGACGAGTCCCCCCCCCCCTGCCAGGAAGACGAGCCTGACCTTTAGAAGTGAAGCTAGTTATATTGTTTAAAAACAGGCAATGAAGTACATTTACAGTTCCGGTAGTACGAAGATTGCTTGTGGAGTATAAAAAATATAGCTAGGTATACAATCTCTTTGTTTTATACTTATATAAATAAAATAATGAAAATATCATTTATTTTTTGCATTAAATTTATTATAAATTTCGAATTAAGTTGTGCCCGCGGATACGCCTGCCACGGCTACTTTTATATACTGAAACCCAATCAGACAACGTAGTTCTTATATACTCAATCATTTATTAAAAGCTTTCGTTGTAGATAAAATAAAGATTTTTAAATATACAACCGCACAAGTGGAGATACAGACAGACAGACACTAGACAGATAAAAGACGTTGAGTGGCATTTTTTATTTATTTTATTAATACGTGCATCATACATATGCCCAGCAGTGGATGCAATATGCTGACGAAGATGATGATTATTGATTAGAATTTATCGCTTTTTTTATTGGGAAATCTTTAATTACAATGAATCACACAACACAATTAACGAATAATCACCAAAAAACAAATATCTGGAGTATAATTTCACGAATGATGTCTCAAACATTGCCAAATATACGTATATATATAGAGTATCGTAATATATGCAACATGGGGCCGTGGGAACTCACAGGCCTTGCTTGGCAACCAACCGCTTGCGAAAACTTCTCTTACACCCGTTACGTACTAACATTTAAAACTTTAAATAAGGTGAACATATGGATGGACGAGTTGTACTTTCGACTGACTTAATATTTTTTCGCCATTCGGCTTAGCAGCTACAAAGCTGAGCTAAGACCATTTTTGTTATTGAACGGGATTATTACACTTAACTAATAATTACTTATAAGGTATATTATTTGTTAAGTATTTGTAATTTTGTTCAGGTAAAAAATAAATTTATTTCTTTCTTTATTTCTTTCTTTCTTTCTTTTTTTCTTTCTTTCTTTCATTCTTTCATTCTTTAGAAAGCTTCAAATAGGACGACTGTGATCAAAAAGTAAAGTTTTCACAAGAAAACAAGAAGGGCATTCTTAAGAACAAAAATGACAAGTCATATTCACGCCCTACATCTACAGCCCTGTATAGACGTAAACATACATACAATCTTACATTCATAATAATAACACGTTTACAACCTTAGTCTGTTATGTCTTTAGAAAAAGGATTCAACGAAGAGTTCACTATAGGTCGACGACGTATTTGGAGTCACGACCTTAAGTCACCGGTCAATGTTGAAAACTGTTGACCTATCGTCGCGATGCTGATAAATATGAGTGAACATGTCATTAAGATGTTGTGGACAGGTTGAGGATATGGATAATAATTATTTGATTGACGGAAAATCAGCTGCTACAATCAGTACAAATAAATTAATTAAAATGTCAATTGTAATGTCAAAGAAACAGGGTTGACTCAATGCATATGGAAGTAATATAACAAAATTTATTTTTGTTGTGCCTGTTTGTGTCGATTAATCTCCGAAATAGCTGGTCCGATTTTGACGGCATTTTTGACGGGACGCTTGATAAATAGCTAATGTTATATTTTGGCCAACTCTTTCGAATTTCGATTGCACGGTTGGGTCAGTGGCTTAAGTGATTACCTCGCCATTTACTACTGTGGGTTCGATCCCCTACTTGACAAAATATTGTGTGAACCATTAATGGTTTTTCCTAAGTCTGGGTCTACTTTGTGTCCATTATTTGTATGTTTATAAAAATTCCCCGCGACACAGGGCTTGTGCCCTAGTGCCTTTAAAAAACTCTTTGCATAGTTTATAAAAGTCTCTACTTCCTCTTATAATAAAAAAAAATAGTTTAAAGAGATCAGGGGACAGGCTTACCTGTATAAGGAATAAATCTAATTGACTTATGGATGTCATTAAAGTGCAATAATTTAGAGCAATCAATTTCGTTGCCAATTATTATTAAAGGAAACAACCTCACAAACTCATAACTACCTCTTTATAATATTATTATAATTATGTATAGAATAGATAAGTAGATAATCTTGAACTTAAATTAGACTTAAGTATTCTCGCACTATAGTCTTTAATTATAAAACTATCCTCTATCTAATAAATAATTAAAATAGTTACTTCATAAATGTTTAAAACAGAACATAACATTATAATAAAACTAAAACTAGCTAATCCAGTTCAATCCAGAGATTTTATCTCATCCAAAAATATGAGTACCGTGCTAAAATAAATTTTCACTTCCAAAGAATTATCTAATTTGGGGCAGTCGTTCGGCAGTTAAACGCGTACATATCTACATTTAGGGGGTTTCATTTTTATTTATATAGATTTAGTAATCATGACCTTTCTGTACAAGAACAAGGACAAATGATGTCCAACACGCTTCAGGCATTTTATATATACATATACTAGGGGTCGCCCGCGACTTCGTCCGCATGGTAATTTGGAATATTTTCCCCGATTTTGCAACATAGTTCACTACTGCTCTGCTCCTATTGATCATAACGTGATGTTATATAGCCTATAGCCTTCCTGGATAAATGCACTATTCAACAAAAAAAGATTATTTCTAATCGAACCAGTACTGTCTGAGATTAGCGCTTGCAAACAAACAAACTCTTCAGCTTTATAGTATTAGTATAGATTAAACAAATTGCCCTAATAAACCTAATTAACACATATGTAGTAACTCCACTAATAACTGCAATGGCGATGTCCCAAAGCTGATATTTTATAGAACATTCACTTTATGTAAATATGTCTACGTTCATCTATCATTTTACTTACAACATTATTAATCAGAAAGGTGCTTAGCTTCTTAGCTTAGCTTGTTACAAAGTATTAACAGGTAATGAGAAATCAAAGCGCATGCGCAGGTCAACTCATCTCGACTATTACGATCGCGATTATAATAATCTAAACTAATATATATAAAGCTGAAAGAGTTTGTTTGTTTGAACGCACAAATCTATAGAACTACCAGTCAGATTCGAAAAATTCTTTTTGTATTTGATACCCTTGTTATTGAGGAAGGTATAGAGTTATAGAGTATTTAATATTATTATTCTTCGACCTATAAGTTTAACACCCAGATTCGCGACAAATATTTACGAATCACACGATGTTTTGTCCTTCGAACCCCATGCTATAGTCTCTTGGGAAAACCTGGGCAGGGAGCTCATTCTAACTTTAATTGACACATACATTTACAAAATATTCAATGAATGTACATTATACATTTTTAAAATAAGGCCTCCATCTGTTACACAACTATATATGTAAGTAAAGTCGTACGATAATTACATAGTAAGATAATTATTATTGCACAGAGTATAATCGAATTATTGGTGATGTCAAAACTAGTGTAACAACGTACAAGTGTTTTGTCGACGTTTGTCTGTGGCCGCCGCGTTTTATTATCTTGTTACTTTAAAGTAGATTTGATGGAAAGATTTTTATTATTAAACTAGCGGACCTGGCAGACGTCGTCCTACCCGGAAAAGCTGACATACCGACAGCAGTGCCACCTACTGGGTCCAATTGTGAATCTAAACCATCCGAAGCCCTACCCGAACGCACACACAAAATTTCATTAAAATCAGCCGAGCCGTTTAGAAGGAGTTCAGTGACATACACACGTACAGAAGAATTATATATATAATGATAATAGAATACCTGGATGACCGTTGTTCCGCACAAACTTTGCAACCCCTTTTCACCCTCTTAGGGGTTGAATTTTCAAAAATCATTTCTTAGTGTACACCTACGTCATTTAAGGAATATTTGTGCAAAATTACATGGTTTCAGCTGTGCGTTGATCTGTCAATTTCCTTTGGTCCACCATCGTAACTGATCTTTCGTAACCACCTACTTTCTGGTTTTATATAGTACCTAGATGACCGAGCTTAGCTCCGTATTATTTTTTTGAAATCATCCTTTTCTAAAAATGTATATATACAAAATTGCTCGTTTAATATTAAATAATAATAATATCCTCCTACCCGAATAGCGGCGGCGGCTAATCACAAAATAGCCTAGCCATCTGTGAGGGAGATATTATAGTAAATCACCTCTGATAATGCCGTAGAGGTGGCAAAATTGGCTTGGACGTATTATCATTACAAAGAAGAACCTGAATTACGTAAGTCATGGTAACATAAACATAAGTATCACAATAAGACCCCTGGTACAATAACACGCCTCGTATGCACGACACATTGTGCTTTTTTGTCAAAGTTTCCCTCTTTACGAGAACGTTCTCACGTATGTTTAGATCTCGTCTAAAAACTTATCACTGTAGCTGTTTTCTCGATTCATGTGTAAATTTTGTTAACTTTTTAGGGATCAAATAATTGCGGGCTCGGGGATTTGATATTCTGGTTTTTGTTTTAATTAGCGTACTTAATTACTATTGAGTAATTGGTTTCTATTTTCTTTTTTATTTTAGCTTTTGTTGTCCTAGTGGCGGTCAGACCTCCCTGAAAGTCTTCTACATACAAAGAGTATGTATGCAAAAAAGATTTAACCATAAGTTATCCGCATTTTGCTCATCTCACTGGCAGATAACTATTTTTATAAGGAGTAACTGCCTACTTAAAAAAATAACATCTATGAAATTGTGATCAATATCCCAATCCAAATTTAACGCGGGAAAAACTGCGAGGAATAGCTAGTCCCATTAATATTATAAACGCAAAAGATTTTAAGAATGTATGGATGTATGTTTGTTCCTCTTTTATGCTAAAACTACGGAACGGATCTGGATGAAATTTGGCACAGAGATAGATTAAAGAATCGAATAGCATGTTTTTATCGCGAGCCGCGGGCAACAGCTAGTTACAAAATAAGATCAATATACTATTAATGTACGTTCTATTTAATACACCTTCTCTCAACAAAAAACCTACTTACCTACAACGATTCAGCGACTCTGGCCCGCACACATCGCAACAATCAATTGAGGATGAGTTAATATGTTTTTTGTAAATATGCCTTCAATAACTGGTTATTAGTAAACGTAATAACTGCAAGACATTACAACATATTACAGCATCTACGAGTAGATAGTCTCTACGTGTAGATAGTCTCTACGTGAAATTGATGAAGTTTCTACAGACTTCTTAGATGACCAGAATATCTACATAAAATAATAATTTAATTCAGATTATTCCATATTTTGTTACTAACAATTTTCTTACATACCAGTGTTAGTTGTCAATTCTTAATTTAAATTAATTAATTAAGTGCAGTGTGGAGCCGCATCCACCGCCTCATAATAGGCGTCTCCCACCGATCCATAAAAACATCCAGGATAGTGTTGGTACTGCTTCGGACTCGAGCCAGTAGAGAGGCGCTTCGTTTCCTCATGATGGCGGCAAAACCATCAATTTGGGTCTCCGCAAACATCCCGGAGGCACAGCATCGCCACGGCAGACCCAACAAAACCCTGGGTGCATTAGACACGTAGGTCGCTGTATGTCCGCTGCGTGAAACGGACCCACAGACTGCAGGAAAGGATGGAAAAAATATATATATACAGAAAATAAACGAAAAAAGAGAGGGAGTGCTTAAAAGGCGTCACAAAATCAATCGTTTTAATACAATACTAATAGATAAAAAAAACTAATATCTGTGCACTACATTTGAAGCCAACTAACCTAAATCCCACGCAAACTAATGTCAAATATGATTGTTTGTCCGATCGTTTAATACAATCTGAAGGTTTAATCATGAATCTCATAACTGTCAATATGTATCGAAAGGTTAACTAAATACTTAATAGTTATCTAGATTTATTGTTATGAAAAATACAAAGTAATTTTGAATATATTTCTTGAATAGCATAGCCTTTTTTTTTTTCAGAAATAGGGTAAAGTTTTCAGAGGCTGGGTAAAGTTTAAAAAGTAGGGTAAAGTGATTCAGAGGCAAAAAAGAAGATGAATGTCAACCCAAAATGTTTTAATAATATAAATATAATAAAATAAATAAATATATATCTTATTATTCATTATTATCGTGTTACCATATTTACTTCCCTTACGACTGACGAAGACTGGCTACCCTCGAGGCGACTGACCCCCCATTATTTTTCTGTGTGTGATTAAGAATACAAATGTCACCTCCCTGTTTCATCCCAAAGAGTTTCGTAAGAGTCAACTAAGGGAGTAAGTCAGGTCTATAAAATCCACTGCAAAAGAGGGAAAACTCGAAGCAAAACCCTATACGAACCCGTCTGGCCACCATGGTATAGTAGGCTTATATCCCTCCAAATGTATGGAAGAGACCCGTGCCCAGCAGTGGGACGTTTATGGGTTGAGATGACGATATCTTATTGTTACTACTGAGTATTCTTTTTAATGCTGTTTTTTTCTCGTCTTTATTTATCGCTTCCTTCGTTTCACCCTGCATTACCTGAAATTGACTCGTAGATATTCATCATCTCAGCCATAAGACGTCCACTGCTGGACATAGGCCAAGGATTAGCACAACTCTCGATCCTGAACCGACCTTGTCCATCGGTTGCCCGCAACCGTAGATATTGCATGTATAATATGAAGTCCATCTTTATATCTATACATATTTACACAAAGCAAACCTTGATAAATAAACATCACTTATACAAATCTTCCTTAATTAAACAAAAAAACTTGCGTCAAAAACGCATGAAATACATTTGTTAGAATTTCACAAGGACTAAGATCCTATCACTACTTCCGCGTCCTATATGAGAACTGGGGCAGTTGCGACAACGCAAGCGCAGATCTATCCCCACTTCCCTCTCTACGTAATACAAGAGCCCTCTGCCTTGACCTATGTGTATGCAAATAACGACAACAGACGACCTAACTGCACGGTTTTGTTCAGTGGCTTAATCAATTTGCCTGTTTCAGTTCATTGTGTCTTCTACTTTTAAAATCTTCTTCTTCTTTTAAAAGACAACTCCCACACTAGAGAACAAGCTCTGTGTTGCGGGGACTTTACAAACATACAAATAACGGACACAAATTACACCCAGACTCAGAACAACTCTTTGTGGGTCACAGAAAGTTTTGTCCCTGTGTGGGAATCGAACCCACAACCTGCACAGCAGGCGCATACTGCGCCCACTGGACCACCGAGGCAGTCGAGATTGTTAGACGAGTCTAGCCAACTAAGCAGATGGCTAGTCTCTGTTAAGATTGGCCGCCGTAACTAAAATTTAGTTCATCATCATCATCTCAGCCTGGTAATGTCCACTGCTGCACGTAGGCTTCCTTCATATGTCTCGACAATGGCCGATCTTGAGCTGCCTGCATCCAGTGCTTTTTATAAAATTCGGTTAGGAGGACAATATTACAATTTATAACAAAAAGTTTTATATGAATATTTAGTTGGTTACTTTCCCATACGGCTACTACCGCTATTGCATTTGACTATTTTATTACTAGATATTGCACGCGGCTCCGGCTACATGGATATCGATCACTACGATAAATTCTTCCTCATTATACCATCTATATCTTTTCCAAATTTAATGAAAATCTGTTTAGTCGTGAAAAGCAACATACAGAGCTACTTTTGTATTTATAATTTTACTAGCGCGACACAGGTTGCGGGGGAGTGAGTCACACAAAGTGTTGTCCTTTGTGAGAATCGAATCCACAGCAGGCGCATACTCCAGCCACAGGACCACCAAGGTAGTAAAAAAAGGAAAATTTTACTAGGAATTTTTTACATGATTGACATATATGAAACTAAACTCAAAGGCCTAGTACCCACAGCCTTACTGATAACTCTCCATCCTATGGATCACGATACAGACTGTGGTTAACTAGCCATTAATATGATAATGTCATGTAGCAATAGTTTCGGTATTAAGTTGAACGATTGCCCACGCGCTGCATACCCGATCATGAAGTTAATGTACCGACTCTGTTTTGTACCAGAGATAATAAAACCTCATTAGTATGCGACCACACTTATAGTTTTCTTTGTGTGGGAGGTTTGGGAGTATTTATCTATTCTTCTATACAATATATTATTATTTGCTTGTCCTGATTGACTGTCTAATTCATAAACGCAGAGAAAAAATAAACTGCTAAGAACTTAATATTTTGCACAAACCATTGGGATGTAAATGATGTGAGTACTACGTACTTAGAAATTTCATTGCTAAAGGGTTAAAATAAGGGATGAACGGTTGTATAGTCCGTCATTTGTAAAAAAGCATAAAATGTCATATACCTACCTGCTTCTAGTCAATAAAAAATGAACACCTATATCTATAGGCGTTTTTTTTTTTAATATTCAACCCCTAAGGAAATTAAATAAGGGATGAAAGATAGTATGGAAACCTGTCATTTTTAAATAAAGTTGCAAGAAATTTCATATACCTGCTTCTGGATAGAAACAAAGGTTTTTTGTATTTTTTTTATATGTTAATTATAACATTCTGTATGATAATATTCTGTTTAATATTTATTATATAAGTTTAATCACAGACATCATGATTAAAGAGGCAACATTTTAACTTGTGTTAGAAATTAGAACTCTGGTTAAATTAAATCGATTTTTAAAATCCGTGAACGTGACGGAGTGTCAGCTCTACATTTAAATTAAATATGTATAAGATAATCCATCTTTAACATCGTCTGGGTATCAATTGAATCGTAACATGACGTATCAAGTGATTTGTATAGCATCGTCCGAGGAGTTTCACTTTCTGAGGTCCATTACTTTCGTTGTTTTCTCTATGCCGCGGTTAGGTAATGCGTATATTAACTGATACGCGATTTTTGTATGTAAATAGAGAATAGTCTAGATTGTATGTGAAAAGTTACAAATTATTTTCAGATATTTAGAAGTCATTTTTTGTATTAAAGCTCAAGCAGGATGGTCAAGTTTCGCGTTATCTTTTTTTTGAAAAAACTGTTTTTTTTTCTCAGAAAATATTTACATAATCTTTAAAAACAATACTATCAAATGTATAAGTATAAGAATTTGGAATTCCGCGCGTCACTCGTGTAGTTATAAAGGTCCTGCGAGAATACCAGCGTTGTGGTCCAGGCCACAACATAAGAGCTGACGCAGGGGCCTTATTTGCTTTCTTATATTAAGTGTTATTAAATGTAGTAATTGTAAGTGTTATTGAATGTAAGAGCAAATAAAATTATTTTCTTTCTTTCTTTCTTTCAAAAATGTCATATAAAAAAATAATAAAAAAAATATTTAATTGATCAAACTTCGCTTGTCATTTTGTTTTTTGTTAAACCTCGTTTTTTTTTTAGAAACTATTTACATAGATAATCTTTAGAAACAATACTATCAAATGTCATAGACAACAATAATAAAAAAATATTTAATTTTAAACTTTTTTTTATTTAGTTAACCATTTACTTAGGTATTTAATTTGTTTATGTCAATTAAACAGTGTTAGCAGGGTTAATAAATAATCTTACAAAACTATTCTTTAACCCATTAATGGCGAAAGCTGTGCGTGAGTTAGAGGGACTTTAGGGTACCTACACAGAATAAGGTTGTCGACCTGAACAACCAGTTGTCCTTTCCGAGTGCAACTAAGTCTAGACCTAGGCATTAATCTTATTGCCTAACATTTCTAGAATATATCACATTTGTTAACTTTCATTTTGTTTTAAGTCCTTGAATGTTAAATAAGTTCAAAGTTTAAATGTCGGCTTCATTTGTATGTTAAATTAATTTTAATTATTGCATAATATTTAAAAAATATATGAACCCAGAAGTATAACTTTAATTATAAATGACCTTAATAATGGCATTAATAACTACATAATTATTTTTTAATGTGACCTATAAATCAATTTTCTATAATTAGCTAAATAAATAAAATATACCTACAATTCCTTAAAAAAACCGTAAAAAAATATCTACAAACAAAAACCGTACAACAAAATTACAAGTGTTTTTGTTTAAACTAACAATCGCAAAAAACGTCGAATCGATTTTAAACAATGAACCGATTAAAAATTTACAAATAAAACAACACATGCAAACAATGGACAGAATTGTGGCTTAGAACCACCATAAGATTGCAGACCTTTCCATAAATACCACTATAATTAATAAAAAAATAATAAAAAACAAAAAACCACTGCATCACTTTTGTGCGTATCCGAAATCCAGGGTGCGTTCTAAAACCACAAATCTGCACTTAATTTTGACACTTACGTAAAATTTCGCCATTTTGGGGGTTAACTGTCACTTGTCACTCGCGAACACGGGCGCATGCGCGTAGGGTATGCGCGGCGAATGGCCGCCGAACTGACGCGCTCACTATATAACCTCCCCCCCAAACTATTATTATATTAATTACATTCAATGTTTTCACTGCACGGCGTCGATCATGGATAGATCTGGATCACTCACTTCCTATATCGATTAGACATAATCCCGAATAATCGGAATTTAAATCACCAGTAGAAAGTTTCCGATGTAGACTCATGTATAAAGATATACGTTTTATAACACTTTATTTCGTCATTACTTTAATAATAATTATGATAGGCAATAGTTTTAATAGTTCATTTTCTCATTACTCGTTATTGACCATATTTTTATGAGTGAGTATCGTATACTATAAACGTTACTTCGTTCCGGGTATTAGAAGAAATCAAATTTTATTCTGTACTTAATAAAAGTATTTTCGGTGTAATTTGAAGATAAATACTTATTTAGTGAATTTTAAATTATTTCTTTACTTTTAAAATGACTACTTTCGTACTAGGGAACAAGCCCTGAGTCGACAAAATTTTATGGATCATTCGAAATATTAGAATATGAGAATCGAACCCCCAATACTCAACGCGCTGTTTTAGCGAAGTGTCCTGTTTAACCACTAGGCAACGTGCAGTCAAGAAATAAAACTCTTACATTTACGTAATAATGATAAGGAGAATCGTTGACAAAACACAAGATGGTTCTAGAAGAAAATTACTAAGAAATAAACGAGTACCATATTGTTGCCGATGATGCCGCGCTAAAGGGATGATCTTTGTAGCCAATAATAAAAGCGTAAAATATCACAACTATCAAATTATATTTATATACTATGGATTGAACTATTTTTGAATCTTAGTTTTATTTTCAATCGGTCGTCGTAGAACATGTAAAACTCCAAGGAGGAGCCAATATCGTGAATCGACTATGTCAACCATCCGTGCAGACAATAGATTAAAAGCTGAGCTCTGCACTACGCCTATCTGCAAGTAACACACGGAATTAGTCACAGTTCTTCTAAAAATCTAAAAATGTTCCCTATTCTAGCAAAACCACATAAAATATCATCTCTTTTCCAGGTTAGTAGAGGTGTATCACAGACTTGCCACTTTAGTGATATAAAAATAATACTTTACTCAACCTGATTAAACCCGGTACCCGAACAGTGATACGCACCACAGCGCTACCAAAGAATTAACTCTGAACAATTAATGTAAATAATTTCGCGACTTGCCAAGCATAACTGGTGTGGCTACAAAGCCAGTATTGCCACTTAATTAACAAAACTATGCATTACGCTTCTAGTAACATTACAGCATAATTAATTATATAATTTATTACGTTATTAAACTTGATAATTTTCGGTTACGCACACAAGTAACTCTTGAAGTATATAGAGCCTAAAACTTACAGATTATTTCAGTATGATGAAATATTACCTGCCTTTGTTATTGTAACATATTTTAGCTGGTATAAATAACTCTTATGTGTGCTATACTGACTATATATTTGACTGCCTCGGTGGTCCAGTGGCCGCAGGATGCGCCTGCTGTGCACGAGGTTGTAGGTTCGATTCCCACACAGAACAAAACTTTGTGTGACCCACAAAAAATTGTTCTGAGTCTGGGTGTTATTTGTGTCCGTTAATTGTATGTTTGTAAAGTCCCCCGCGACACAGAGCTTGTTCTCTAGTGCGGGAGTTGTCTTTTTTAAAAGAGTTTTAAAAGAGTATACAGATGTTTCATGAAGTGCTATTTAGGTACTACATAGCTAGATCGGCACTTTATCGGCATTAATCAGTAAAATTGTCAAAAAAATCATGAAGAACATAAAATACCTAGTCAACTCCTGCACTAGTAATCAGCTAATGACTGAAATCCGGCTAGTTCGAGCACTCGTATTCCCCATATTCTTGTACGCCGCAGAAACGTGGACTCTGGGGGAAGTAGAGAAGAAAAATATAAACGCGCTAGAGATATGGTGCTGGAGGAGAATGCTCGGAGTATCGTGGACTGAATTCCGTACCAACGATTCTATACTTCGTGAACTCGGCATCAAGCAGCGTTTGTCATCTTTGGTACAGTATCGTATCCTCACCTTTTTTGGTCACGTATGCCGCCGAGGGGAGGTTGCTATTGAACCATGTTGAAGGTCGCCTATGAGGTGGACTGACCAAATAAAAGCAGCGGTAAATTTCCCTTCATCACTAAATGAATGTACGAGGAAGGCGGCCATCAGAGAAGAGTGGCGGCGTGTTGTTAAGCTGGCCACTAAAACCTGAAGTGATGACCACGACCACTGTCAAGAGTAATACCGATAGAGAAGAAGAATGACCTCTATTGCTAGACATCGGTCTCCCCCAGATTTTTCACAGTATTCGGTCTTCAAGTGATCTAATCCTTATTATTTATTTTTTTATATGCTAGCATTTGTTTTTATGACGTTCATAAGTAATATGTATTTGATCTAAATGAGTGACTTTGACTATCCATCGCTCGTCTGCAGGTCTGCAACCTTTACCGAGTCTCTCCAACTAAGTTACCAGTTCAGAATCAGGGACTTTGCAAATAACAATCCACAAACGTACAAACGTACAACAAAGTATATCTAGCCTAGGACCATTTCTCATAGATCACACAAATATTCGAACAGGGCCACAAAAATATCAAGCTCACAATACTCGTAGTGGTCTAGCGAGGTTAACCACAAATATCCAGTGGTCTAATTACCAATTTAATTTCACATATGATGATAAATATGCGGATCTAAATCAAAAACTATAAACGATGATCTACAACCGGTAAATACCAATAGCTAATGAGATTTGAAACACAATTTAAACGCGTATGGCTATTTAATTAAGAATTAAACAGTTCATATCAAATTATTATTTTGATACATCTGTAGCCATAGAAAATATCCCACTAATCAATCCTACTAATATTATAAACGCGAAACTTTGTAAGTATGGATGGATAAATGGATGTTTGTTACTCTATCACGTAAAAACTACTAAACGGATCTGGATGAAATTTGGCACAGAGATAGATTATGGTCTGGAATAACACATAGGCTACTATTTACAGCAATTACCGACAGCCACGCGAGTGGCGCCGCGGGCAACAGCTAGAATAAGTACAAAAGCATAAACTAATACAAAAGTTTAAACCGCTGGGTCTAGAACGATGAAACTTTGCACAAATATTCCTTAAGTGACGTAGGTGTGTAAGAAATGATTTTTGAAAATTCATCACTTGGAAGACAAGGCTAAGCTGGCATCTAGAAAGCTAGGTGTGCTCAACAGGGCAAAGTGGTACTTCACCGCGGGCCAAAGACTGCTGCTCTACAAAGCGCAAGTCCGGCCCCACATGGAGTACTGCTGCCACCTTTGGGCGGGAGCACCTGGATACCAGCTTGGACCCTTTGATTCTATCCAAAGACGCGCTGTGAGGATTGTTGACGATCCCAAGCTCACAGGCGGTATTGATCCACTAAGTCTAAGGAGAGACTTCGCCTCCTTGTGTGTGTTCTACCGCCTGTACAATGGGCTGTGTTCTGAGGAATTGTTCGAGATGATGCCCACGGCCACATTTTATCAACGCCCCTCTCGCCACCGACAGGGAGTTCATCCTCACATCCTTGCACCTCAAACTTGCCGTACCGTAAGATTCCAGAGGAATTTCTTACCACGTACGATTAGGCTGTGGAATGAGCTCCCTGCCGAGGTTTTTCCAAAAGACTATAGCATGGGGTTCTTCAAGAAAGGAGTTATAAGGTTTTTAAAGGGTCGGCAACGCGTGAGTGATACCCCTGGTGTTGCAAACGTCCATAGGCTACTGTAACTGCTTAACATCAGGCGGGCCGTATGCTTGTTTGTCACCTTTGTAGTATAAAAAAAAACCCAAAGTTTGTATGGAACAACGTGTTTTCTTGGTTTAATCGACTTCAAACTTACTCGTGCGAAGCCGGAGCGAGGCGCTAGTATAATAAACGTTTATAAGGATGGATATAAAACAACATGACCGATTTTGATAAAACTTTACAAATTACAATATAGGCTATAAATAAATCAAAATGGGACATTATATAAACACAACAACGCAACATAAACTAGTAATAATTAACAAAACAGCATCACGCCTTTATTCCCCAAAAGGATAGACAGACGCATCTGATATCCACTCAGGTTTTGCCGAATAAGTCTTATGAATAAGATTTCATGTAATAGGGTGGGTGGGAGTTTATATATACCTACTGGGAGTTTTGTATTGTAAAGAAAATTTGTGAATTTTACAAAGTTCACGTTATTGGAATTATGTGTTGAAGTCCCGCGCACTTTGGCACTTTTTTTATCCCAAAATCCCAATAACATGCACTCATAAGAACATTGGCATTTGGCGTAAACTTTTGGCCAATATTTGAGCAAATTAACTGCTTTTATAACATTGATATTACGATTCTTATAACTCTGATATATCTAAAGCAGATATATAGGTACAAGGACACATAGTAACTAAATCATTAGTATTTTAATGTCCTTAACACCAATCATTACTTGATTAATATACAAGCGAATAAATTTTGTATAATGAATTCTAAAAAAACAAATTGATTAGATAATAATTATGTCAGAATTTTAAAAATGTCATGTTTTAATTCCACATAATGAATTCTTTAAGTAATTCGTATCATAGGAGCAAGCAAATTCGGATGGGGAAGGTCTATCACTTTACAGAAGACCACAGCCAAATAGCTACACACCGTGGCGTACTTGTGTTCTTGTGCGTGAGTACAGGATACGTTTTTCTTATCCCAGGTTAACAAAATGTATCTAGTGGCAACGAGATGTATGATAGCGCGACTAATTAGTAGTATTCTTTTTTGTTTCAAAAGACAACTCCCGCACTTGAGAACAAACCCTGCTGTGTCACGGGGGACTTTAGAAACATACAATTCACGGACCCGAATGATACCCAGACTCGAACAAACATTTATAGATCACACAAAGTTTTGTCCGATAATATGGCTATATAATATGTCCCGAAAGTTGAAAGGCCTCGTCTATAAGACCATCATACCGCGTGGATGTCGGTTATCGCTGTAAAAAGTGTATTGTTCTTTCAGACCATAATCTATCTCTGCGCCAAATTTCATTTAGATCCGTTCAGTAGTATTTACGTGAAAGAGTAACAAACATCCATCCATCCATCCACCCATCTATCCATTCATCCATCCATCCATACTTACAAACTTTCGCGTTTATAATATTAGTATAGATATAGTATAGATTGACTGTGGTAGTATAAACTTGCAATGAATATTGATTTAATTATCACACGCCTACGGGCGGCGCGGCGCGGCACGGTAGTCGGCGCGACGACCACAACATTACGACACTCTGTGTTACTCACTCTTGTGGTCTAACCTACCATTCAAACACATCCGCATCGAAACTGACAGAAATAAACTACCTACGATATTTATTGTATTATTTATTTCAAACCACAGCTTTGCTCTGGCTGTGTTTATTGACACTTAAGTGTTGGAAAGAAATACAATTTGTGATCAAAATGCAATTGTTTGTTCAGTCTGACTGCCTTGGTAGTCCAGTGGCCGCATTATGCGCTTGCTATGTACGGGGTTTGGTGTTTTGGTGATTATCCGTGTGGTGAGAGATTAAGAATACAAATGTCACCACCCCATTCCATCCCGTGTCGTAAGAATCGACTAAGGGAGTAAGTCCGGCAGACAATCTCAACTGCAATAGAGGGAAAACTCAAAACAAAACCCTATACCAACCAATCTGGCCAGCGTGGTATAGTAGGCTAATATTCCTCCAAATTTATGTTGGAGACCCGTGCCCAGCAGTGGGACGTTTATGAGTTGAGATGATGATGCACGAGGTTATGGGTTCGATTCCCACACAGGACAAAACTTTGTCTGACCCACAAAGAGCTGTTGTAAGTCTGGGTGTAATGTGTATCCGTTAATTGTATGTTTATAAAGTCCCCCGCGACACAGAGCTTGTTCTCTAGTGGTAGAGTTGTCTTTTTTAAAATAAATAAAATAAAGTCAGTGAATCTAACAGTAGGCAAATTGACGACGGACGTCTCATTTGATCTCAAATGAGACGTCCGTTCATCGACCTGCATACCTACTTAATGTTTCACGGTATGACCTATTTAAACTAAATGAGTTTTATTTAAGTAAGACTCGACTAAAGGAGTAAGTCTAGCAGACAATATCCACCGCAAGAGAGGGAAAACTCGAAACAAAACCCTATACCAACCCATCTGGCCAGCGTGGTGTAGTAGGATAATATCCCTCCTAATGATTGGAGGAGACCCGTGCCCAGCAGTGGGACGTTTATGATTAGGTTTAATTTTGATATTTATATATCACGTAGGCGTGATATATAAATATCAAAATAATGGAATAAGAATATATCTTTTACGGAATAGGTTCCGTAAAAGATATATTCTTATCCCATCACATTTTCCCAGTTATTTTATGCGGCATGTAAACAGAGTAAGCTTATGCTATACACCGTGCATAATTCCAAACTGGCGTTGAACAGATACTTACAAATATAAGCAAGAATTTATCAAAAGATAAAACAATTAAATTGTGTATAGGTAACTCAGAGGCACACTAAACAATAAGTTATAACAGCAAAACAGATACTTATTGTTGTTAACTCTTTCGTCTGAAAACAAATAGTGAATATTGAAGATAAATTTACTTTCGACTCAAGTTTACGAACAAAGAAATTTAAATATACTTTTTCCAGATGATATTTTATTAATACGACCTTCCACCTCATACGAGAACGTTGACACCAATGTATTGGTATGTGATGTATCTTTATTATGTACAATTATATATACATTTTAAGCCAATTTTATCTTTACATCCTCTTCTTTGCATCGTAAGTTAAATTTAATTTATAGGCAAACCTGAGCCTCTAGACAAGTGGCATAAGCGATAGTCGAATCGAAAAGTCAAAAAAGAAAATTTATGGGATTTGACGTAAGTTTATGACATTAAATCGTAGACTCACGTCAAATGCCATTCATTTCGACTATCGCTTATGCCACTTGTCTAGAGGCTCTGCCATGAATATATTTACGCCACCCTAAGGTAGAGAAAGCCTAAAGCATAAGGAGGTTACGTACCCGTTGGACCTCCAATATATCCCTATAACAGAAGTACCCGTTCGACTTCATTTTTAATACCCTTTGGACCTTCAAAATTAAATGTACTATAAAGGACCTGTTGGATCTCTTTCTTCGTACCCCTTGGACCTTTAAAATGTATTGCACATATCTGCGCAGAGAGTTCTGAAATAAATGTATATCTTTGTAAATGTACTTAACAATTTTATTTATAAACACTAAGTAATCAGAGAAGAGTGGCGGCGCGTTGGTAAGCTTGCCACTAACACCTGAAGTGATGACCACGACCACTCTGTCAAGAGTGATACCGATAGAGAAGAATAAGATTAGTATCTAACAAATTCAAATATTTTATTCTCAAGTTACAAAACTCATTACAAAAATATTGCTCACATAAAATAACATAAAATATTAAAACATAATAAATAGAACAAAAGTAAATTATAGAAATACATAATAAAATAAAATAATAATAAAATAAAATTAAATAAAATCACATAATAGAATTAAAATTAAATCACTTTTGAATATTAAATGTCATAACTAGTATATTTACAATTTTCTTATCGGCATTGGAACGGCAACATGTCTGCCACAACAATGTCGAAACGAAATCTAACGACCTGTATAGTACAAAAATGTACTTACTGTGAGTTTCATAAAAATGCCTATCAATCAAAAGTAATATTGACTAATTGTGCGTCACGTCAAAACCGCAATTGCATTTACCATTAATTAAATAACTTTTTCATTAGCCCAGTAAATCTGCATCGAACCCGTTATACTTTACGTAAGAGACCTGTCAGTGCACTAATTTTACATATTTATGAGTATTTTACACGACAGGAAATGTTATGAAATGTAATACGCAGAATAAATGGATTATAGTAAAATCGATTAGGTCTTTCGTAGTCAATATGACCGTCTAAATATGACTGAATATTTTTAACGAAGAAAGCCAATATCACCTGGTTACCATTTCTAACAATGACAAATTAATAATAATAATGTCCTCCTAACCGAATTTCGATCACAGCGGCTAATCTCAACGGAGACTAGCCATCTGCACGGGCGATATAATAGTGGCCAAGTTTGTGCACAAATACAAGTGCCCTCTTTATAGTCGACGCGACCAGAGATTTTTTCTAATCGAACCAGTACTTTCTGAGATTAGCGCGTTCAACCAAACAAACAAACTTTTCAGCTTTATAATATTAGTATAGATAGTGTCTCATTTGTTTCATTACATGATGTCCTTAACAAACAATGCAAGGAAGCCACTTACCCAAATACCAAGACCCTGAGATTGACTGTAAACAACTCTGCCCATCTCTCTAACCACAGTTACCTTGTACAAATATCCGGTGTGTGTGACACGAGACCATTGGAGTATTTTGTGCCAGTGGAATAATATATTACGAATAATACGTGAAGAAAGGTTCTACAGTAAAAGAAAGAAAGAAAAGCATTTATTCGAAACATACGTAAGTAGGTCCCGACGGTTATCAGTCGTTAGATCACGACAGAGGCCTAAATATAGGCGATCTCAATAACTCTGTCACCAGGTTGGCCACTCACCAAACGATAAGAAGAAGAAGATTCGAAACATACACAAGATAACAGATGGTAGAAAAAAAATAGTCATAATAACAACACAAAGAAAGAATAATATCCTGTCTGATGTCAGAAAAGGTCCCAATCTCAGCTCTGTGCTGCGGCATTTTGAACTGCAGAGCTGATTTTCTGATCAGGCCTTAGTGAAGTGGCGACCACGAACTGGAAGACGCAGCGTGGGCAGATCTCCAACAAGGTGGACCGACGACCTGGCAAAGGTCGCGGGCAACCGATGGACAAGGTCAGCTCAGGACCGAATGATGTGGAAAACCTTGGGGGAGGCCTATGCCCAGCAGTGGACGTCTTATGGCTGAGATAGAATACGTGAAGACAAAACATTGTAACCCATTTTAAGCATATTGCGAGCCAAGAGGAGTGCATTTGGTACTGTTAAAGTTCCAACGGAGAAGGACTGCAGAAACCTTTATTTACCCGCCGGCTGATTCTCTAAGAAACAGCGACGGCAAACTGACAGTTGTGATCGCAAAACTAACAGACTTAACGTCAAAAAGGGCTCTTCCGGAATACCGATTTTCAATTTGACAGCCATATTTTGCTCGGTTTTTGCGGTGGCTCGGTTTTTGCTCTTACGGAATACCCCTGCCGGTCGTCAAAATGCGACCTAAATAGTCCCAACTATTACAGTCGAATTTCGACTAACGGGTAATTAAATCCTCCGCGACACAGGACATGTTCCGTCGTGCGAGAGTACTAGTTTATTCTGAAAATTTTGCTTTAATGGGTTTGCAATTTCAGTATCATCATTAAGAAAGATCTTTCTCTCTCATCTTTCTTATTCAATTGTACACTTTTCCACTCTTTTCCTACTCTAAGCTTTGCTGGTAGAGAATTTATTGAGTTAAACTTGCCTATGTACCTACATGATATTTTTTTGTATATTGTAATGTTCTCTGTATACAATAAAGAATTAGGCAAAACTAAAAAAGACTCCTGGACACAGGTCTCTCTTAAGGATTAAAAAAAAATGAAACCGAATTCAAATACCTATAAATAACTGAATACAGATTGAAGTCAGTGCTAGATTCATCCTGTCACCTAATATTAAGCTTAGCACCGACTTCAATCTGTATTCAGTTATTTTTAGGTTCTTAAAGTCGATTTCATTTTTTTTCTATTATTTTACTAGTTTTAGTGATAAAATAAAAGTAAAAAATACATGAAATACATTGTTAATACCTATCACATTTTAGGGTTGCCCTTGATTTCCCTAGGATTCCATCATCAGATCCTGACTTGGTGCTAATGGGACCACCTCTAGAGTACCTATACTCTTTCAAATAAAAAAAAATATTTTGAGAATCGGTCCACAAATGGGGGAGATATCGGTGAACATACATAAAAAGAAGTACATACAGTCGCACATATGTATAACCTCAACCTCCTCCTTTTTTGAAGTCGGTTAAAAATGCTGATTATACTTTTTTTTTTTCTTTAAAAAAGACAACTCCCGCACTAGAGAGCTCTGTGTCGCGGGGGACTTTACAAACATACAATTAATTACACAAATTACACCCAGACTCAGAACAATTCTTTGTGGGTCACACAAAGTTTTTTCCTGTGTGGGAATCGAACCCACAACCTCGTGCACAGTCGCATACTGCGGCCACTGGACCACCAAGGCAGTCATAGTAATAATAATAATGTCCTCCTAACCGAATTTCGGTCACGGCGGCTAATCTCAACGGAGACTCGCCATCTGCGCGGGAGATATTATAGTGCACAAGTGTGTGCGCAAACACAAGTGCACTCTTTATTCCCTCACTCTCATAGTCCGATGGGACGGCAAATCCGACACGACCGGAGAGAGATCAGGCGTAGGACCAACGGCTTTACGTGCTTTCCGAGGCACGGAGGTGAAAACACCGCCAATTTCCAAACTCCGGGCATCTATTGTGAATTTCTTAACAGAAAAACCCAATATCGATTTTTGGCCCGACCCGGGAATCGAACCCGGGACCTCGTGATCAGCAGTCTCACACATCGACCACTGAGCCACGGAGGCAGTCATAGTACTAAAATACTAACCCAATATTTTATTTATTATGGTAAATTGGTAAGAGTTCTTCACCCATGAAGATGTGGTCTTCTCGAGGTCAATAATTACCTAACATGATGTACAGGAAGCACTAATGTGGTACAATATGGTACTGCACCAATTTGATTAGCAGTAACCTTACGATGTACGGAGATAATAACACATCACACTACTTACTGTCAAGTAGAGTAACCTTCATGTATCGTTGGGCAATAATGCGTAGGTATTGTTTTATTATAAGACTAGTTAATGCCCGCGGCTCCGCCCGCGTAGATGTCGGGTATCGCGATAAAAAGTAGCCTATAATTTTATTTTTGCCAATTTACTGCTTTGAAGGTCCAGTAGCCGCAGTATGCGCCTGCTGTGCACGAGGTTGTGGGTTCGGTTCCTACACAGGACAAAACTTTGTGTGACCCACAAAGAGTCGTTCTGAGTCTGGGTGTAATTTATGTCCGTTAATTGTATGTTTGTAAAGTCCCCCGCGACATAGAGCTTGTTCTCAAGTGCAGTAGACTATAATTTATCTCTGTGCCAAATTTCATCCAGACCCGTTCAGTAGTTTTAGATATTGGTAGGATAGCTGTTTGCCGCAGCTTCACCTGCGTTTAATTTGGATTTAACACGCCCCGAGTCACGTTTATTACACTTATTTTTATACTACTCGGGTGGCAAACAAGCATACGGCCCGCCTGATGTTAAGCAGACGCGATAAATGCTTGTTATACCAGAGGTATCACTTGCGTGTTGCCGACCCTTTTTTTACACCAGGTCTTTAAGATGGATTACCCGTGGGATAGGCATACATTTCTTTCAAATCGCATTCTTAAAAGAGCGCTGGAGACCTGAACTCACACACAGGAACAACTACCTACATCGCTGTTTGTAGTTATTTGGCTGTGGTCTTCTGTATGGGTCTGATGGGCTTGCTCGCTAGTAAAAAAATACGTAAGTAAGTAGTAGTAGTAAGTAAAAATATCGGGTCGCCAACACGCATGTGATACCTCTGGTATTGCAAGCGTCCATAGGCTACGGTAACTGCTTAACATCAGACGGGCCCTATGCTTGTAACCGCAAATCTGCCCCTCTAGACAAGTGACATAAACTGTAGTAGAATAAAATAGAATAAAAAAGCAATCAGCCTTTTCCAATTTGGTCCTTTTCTAGCAAATCACCTACCTTGAATAGGAAAAGCAAAATAATTATGTCTGGATCGAAGCAATTGGCGTACCATAGTCTCTACCTATCCCGAGACAGGCGTGATAATATGTATGTATGTAAAAGAGTTTGGGATTCGATATTGATTTACGACATTATGTCGTGAACTTATGTTAAATCCTACACATTGTTTTTTAAGTTTTTTCATTCTATTCTACGATCTGTCTTTCTTGGGCTGATCCACCAGCCATCGCTTGATAAATATATTTATAATTTTAACAAAAAAAAACCGACTTCAGTACGGCAAGTTGTAAAATTTTCAGATATTTGTTTGTTACAATCGAATAAAATCGACTGAGCGTCGGGCTGAACACAGGTCAAGTAGGTATTAAAAGCAATATTTAATCTGTGCAATCCGCGCTCAATTCATTCACGTCATTATTTCTTATTAATAGTTGCTTAGCAACAATAACCGAAACTTATCTAATCGCCATCAGTAAAATACTTATTATTGAAAAGTTCAGATGGCCATCTGTGGTCTTCTTCATCAGTTTTACTTCACCAAATTACACTTTCTGAATGCAAATGATTGATTAGTTGTTAAAAATATTGAAATTGCTATATGTGTGCCTATAACTTTTGAGGAGTTCCCTCAATTCCTCATGGATCCCATTATCGGAACTTTCTTTTGATGATAATGGGACCAAACTGGAAGTATGTCCAGTCAGAAAAAAAAAGAATTTTTCAAATCGGTCCATAAATGACGGAGTTATGCGGTAACAAACATTAAAAAAAATAAAAAAATACACACGAATTGATAACCTCCTCTTTTTGAAGTCGGTTAAAAAGTAGAATACCTCACCTCCTTAAGCATGACTCTTATTATGTAAATATGTATTATTATGTTTTAATATGTGTATGTATTTTTTTATAATACGATATATGTATGTATGTATACTATTACAATGACACATTGTATAGGATTTTTCTTTTTAAGTTTGAGTAACAGTAGCTACACCATCACATATTTTAAATGTTCTGGTCATTCCTGTCCATCCTAAGGTTGCCTGGAAGAAATCGCGATACTTTATTTTCTGTATGTATCTAACATAAGTTTTTGTTATATCATGGTGTACAATAAAGAATTACCTATCTATCTATCTATCTATCTACCTTCTCAAAAGGAATAAAATATCTGTAATACATTAACAATATCATTTATCATAATGATATACCAATCGTCACGGCTGTGCGCCGGCGCCGCCGCCAAATTGCCATTGACATTATTTAATTTATTCAAATGTTAATGTGTACACCCAGTTCTGACCTCAATATGATATAATATTTGACCTCCATATACACATTATTATATACTGAAAAGATGTTCTTATTTACGAGAGTCTAAGACTTGCGATTGAACTGCTAAAGTGCAGTTTATTATGCTATTTTGGTGCAGTAGGGATAATCTCACAGTTTAACACTATTTTAATGATATTTAGCATACTTGCTAAATAGAATTTATTCACGACTTGAAGACTCACATATTGTAAAAATCAAAATCCGGCTTGTTCCACTTTGTAACCTGATAAGTAAATAAATTTTAAATTTGAGTTCGGCGATTTTATCCGACAAAAGTCCAACATCATACAGTCCAGAAAACTTAAGAAGGCATTCAATTTCTGCATCTCAGCTCCGCAGCTTTTGATACAGTTGCAATTAGATAACTAAATATTAGTAAAAGCTATGTATAAAACAATTGAAATTTAGTTGTGAACTTAATTAAAGCTCACAACTAAATTTTAATTGTTTTATACATAGCTTTTACTAATATAAATTTTACTAAAATAAATAAATTTATCTCCAAATAACGTTATTTTCAAAGTAAAATGTTTTTAGCTAAGTTTTAAAATTACTGATTATACAAGTCCCTCTCGTCAAAAAGCAAGAAAGTGTTTACTTTAACAGAATTGATCGTAAATTTTATGTGTTAGCCAGACACAACATAACATATGTACGTAGACATCATAAAAGCGTACTTTTATACAATTTTCACGGCAATTCCCATTGAAACGCTTGTCGTCTCCGAACAACAATGGATCTATTGTCGTTTTCATTACATTTCACTTTCGCTGCGCGCGCGCACCGGTCAGTCAAGGTCGCACCGTGAACCAATCGCGAGCTTTCGCTTCGGCTAACTTCGGACCTATTCGTATTTTGTCCTTTGAAGGAAAAGATAGATAATTCTTTATTGTACACCAAATATTACAACATTTTAAATAAGGTACACAGAAAATAAAGATAAAAACTAGGTACAATAGGCGGCCTTATCGCTAAGTGCCATTTCTTCCAGGCAACCTTAGGATGGACAAGAATGACCAGAATAGGTTCATAAAAAGATATTTGTTTATGAGTACCAATCTAACACATCACCGAATACCAAATACTAATAAATCTAAAACTTGATATTTTGTACAAACGCTTCTTGATTTCCATGGACAAAGAAGTAAATCCTACATAGAACAAGTCATGGTAAAAACTTCCTATAGAGACAGCTCAGAAGCTTCCTATCTTTGATTCCTGGCATTGCGGAAGTGAAGTTTTATTAAAAGTACTTATAACCTCAAGAGGGCATACCGGTAACCTAAGGCTAACCGGTTGTCAGAAAGAGGCTTCGATTATATTGTCATGTCGTATGACAAGCGACAATGTCACAAAGAGGTGAGGCAGATTCAGGTTATTAAAATAGTGGATATTTCATTTCAGGATATTCTTTTCCTTTTTCCCACACTAGAGAAGAATCCCTGTATAGCATCTGGAGTTTTACAAACACTTAAATAACAAACGAAAAATATATTTTTTTATTCTACTTAGGTGGCAAACAAGAATACGGCCCGCCTGAAGTTAAGCAGTTACCATAGCATATGGATGCTTGCAATACCATAAGTATCACTGGCGTGTTGCCAACCTATTTTTTTTCCACCTTTAAGATGGGAGTATCCCTGGGATAGGAATACGTTTCTTTCAAAACGCATCCCTAAATGACCGCTGGAGACCTGTACTCACACACAGGTGTGTGAGTATTTATTGTTATTTCCCCAGTTATTTCCCCAATCTAGTAAGGGATATGTCTTTAAAAAAAATCGGGCTTGCTCGCTAGTATAGTGCCCTCTTAAATTTCTTTCATTCGTTTTCTTTCATTTGTAGATCACACAATTTTTGTCTTGTGTCAAAATAGTTAGACTGGCTTGTTAATTTCCTACGAACTTTTATTAATAAGGAAACAATATCATACAAGTACCTAATGTACAACTAAAACTATATTTACACATATTAGAAATCCTAATTAATCCATTAGCAGTTTTCTTTTTAACTTGCAGATTTAAGACAAAAAAGTAATTACAATCTTTCTAAACATTAACAAATAAAGACAGAACAATAAAAATCTAAATAGGCGGCAATATGTTGTTGTATGCAACATCCGTTTGTAGCCGAACAATACGCACGCTTCGTATAGGTACGCAGCTTGTTACCGAATCTAATAGATTTGTCCATTGTTCAACAAATTTATTTATACCTCATGTAATTTAAGAGAATTGGAGTGTTCGGTCATTTGATTCCATGAATAAGTGAGCTTGATGATTAGAGGAAAATCAAATATTTTATGTACTGACTGCCTTAGTGGTCCAGTGGCCGCAGTATGAGCCTGCCGTGCATAAAGTTGTGGGATATCGACAGGACAAAACTTTATGTGACCCACACAGAGTTATTCTTCTTCTTATCATTTGGTTAGTGGTCAACCTTGTGACAGAGTTATTTAGATCGCTCATATTTAGGCCTCTGTCGTGATCTAACGACTGTTTACAGTGGGGACTGACTTTTAACGTGCCCTCGGAAGCACGGAGACGCTCAGATGAAATACCACTATGCGGGTTTTAGCGCTCTTGGTTGCTTAACCAGCTGATCGTTTACCGAACAGTGAATGCACCTGGCTATGAGCGCCTATGAGTTGTTCTGAATCTGGGTATAATGTGTATTCGTTAATTGTATGTTAGTAAAGTCCCCGCGACACAGCTTGTTCTCTAGTGCGGGAGTTGTCTTTATAAAAAAATAAATTACATATTTCTGTACATGATAAGAATGTGAAGATTATAAACCTATAATTATGTAAATGTCGTAAGAGTCGACTAAGGGAGTAACTCAGGCAGACATAATCTACTGCAAGAGAGGAAACTCGAAACAAAACCCTATACCAACCCGTCTGGCCAGCGTGGTATAGTAGGCTAATATCCCTCCAAGTGTATGGAGAAGACCTGTGCCCAGCAGTGGGACGTTTATGAGTTGAGATGATGATATATTAAAATAATGAGTAATCAACATCATAGGTGTTTTTTAGACCGCTATATATACATAATAATATACATACAGCTTTTTAAACTTCTACGTCATTCTAGTAGTTTTAAAAAAAATACAAATTCCATTCGTCTTACTTGTATGTATATTTATATTTATAGTGAACAGCAGTAATGAATTCGATCGAGTGGAAAAAATACCGAAGGCCCCTGGAGATTTTATCGACATAGTTTGCAAAGATAAGTATTGAAAGAAAGTATTTTTACAAAACAACAGTCCTTGACATATCTGGAACAAGTCATACGCTGAGGCAACCCGCATGCGCGACGCCTATGTGCCTTTACAAGACTTAAAATGGCGCGAAACCACCTTTATAACAACACAGTAGGGCTTAAAATCAATTTGTTAGGTAGCAATTGTAAGTTTGTGCTGTTTCATTTGCGATGCGGCTCGCACCAAAGTTATTCGCTTCGGTTTCGGAACGTTATCGTAACATTCTACTGGCAGAATAACCAATGTCCCTTTGCCTTGGTTTGTTTGCTCGATTTGTGTCATTGTGTTTGATAATTTTGGCTCCATTTTACTTTTTTTTTATTACAAAGACATTGTAGGCACGTAAAAAGAAGAAGGTATGCGAGGTAGCAATGACGCGAAAAAAATAATTTAAGGTAAATGACCTTATTGATTTTTATTACTTAAAAAGATTATTTCTAAAATTAATTTAATTTCGAAATATAAAATGCTTTTAATACAGATATTCAACATTGCTATAAAAAAAGAGGTAGGGCTCTCAAAGCCCGGCTATAGAAGCCTTCTCCTTCCAGAAGACCACAACTAAATAACTAGATACAGTGATGTACCTAGCTAGGTGTGTTCGTGTCACTATTGTACTCATGCCATTTTAAAGAAACTTGATCATATCCCAAGGATAAGTGCCTACTTCTTTAGGGTGGTAAAATATTTTGGGACGGCAACACGCCAGTTATATATGCAGGCTACGGTAACTGCTTCCTATCAGGAGCTTGTTTTTTGTAGTACAATAAGCAACATTTATGTTGGATGTATTGATAACAAACTAGCTTCCGTCCGCGACTTCGTTCGCACGTACAATCCCACACAGGATCTGTGTATTTTGCCGGAATAAAATGAAAAATGAAAAAGTTTCTAGAGATAATCTATCGCTGTACCAAATTTACTACAGCCCCTCTAGACAAGTGGCATAAACTGTAGTCGAATCGAAAAGTCAAAAAAGCAAAAGTATGGTATTTGACGTAAGTTTACGACATTATATCGTAAATTTGACTTTTCGTTTCGACTACCGTTTATGCCACTTGTCTAGAGGCTCAGAGCCTCTAGACAAGTGTCATAAGCGATAGTCGAATCGAAAAGTCAAAAAAGAAAATGTATGGGATTTGACGTAAGTTTACGACATTATATCGTAGACTCACGTCAAATTCCATACATTTTATTTTTTGACTTTTCGATTCGACTATCGCTTTTGCCACTTGTCTAGAGGCTCAGGGGGCCTAGACAAATGGCATACGCTCCAAATCGATTAAATTTCTACATACGGTAACGCCTTAACAATTTCAATTACAATTGAATAGCCAAGTTTTTATGAATTAGTTAAACTCTCAGTCGATTCGCTTCAACGATAAAAAGACTATGGTTGCGCTCGTGAATGATTCATTTTGACATTGTCATAATTCTTGTGATGTGGTTTTTTTTTTTTTTTTAAGTGTTATAGGCTTGACTACTAGACTTTTAAGCCATATCTTGATTTTATTTATCATATTTCTTAGATGCAGCTTCTGTTATTTTATTAAATTTTCACGACTGAGATTTGCAGTTATAAATAAAATACTTTATTTAATATAGTATTTTTTATTATTATTATTGCAAATCTTTTTTTTGGAAAACAATATTCGAAAGTAGCACTAATAATGCTGGATTGCACACTAAATATGCACACTAACTAAATCAAATTTATCATAGGTACTGTTTATAGGTGTATAAAATCTCTTTTCTAGCCGAAGGTCGCAGTTCTAACTTAAACTAATATAAAAAAAAATTGTCTAATATATCCAGCCCCTCAAGCCATATCATAATCTTATTTATCATATTTCTTAGACGCAGCTTCTGTTATTTTATTAAATTTTCACTACTGAGATTTGCAGTTATAAATAAAATACTATATTTAATATAGTATTTTTTATTATTATTGCTAAATATCTTTTTTTTGGAAATTAATATTCGAAAGTAGCACTAATAATACTGGATTGCACACTAAATATGCACACTAACTAAATCAAATTTAGCATAGGTACTGTTTATAGGTGTATAAAATCTCTTTTACCAAACGATCTGGTTCTAGCCGAAGCTGCGAAGGTCGCAGTTCTAACTTAAACTAATATAAAAAAAATGGTCTAATATATCCAGCCCCTCAAGCCATATCATAATTTTATTTATCATATTTCTTAGACGCAGCTTCTGTTATTTTATTAAATTTTCACTACTGAGATTTGCAGTTATAAATAAAATACTATATTTAATATAGTATTTTTTATTATTATTGCTAAATATCTTTTTTTTGGAAATTAATATTCGAAAGTAGCACTAATAATACTGGATTGCACACTAAATATGCACACTAACTAAATCAAATTTAGCATAGGTACTGTTTATAGGTGTATAAAATCTCTTTTACCAAACGATCTGGTTCTAGCCGAAGCTGCGAAGGTCGCAGTTCTAACTTAAACTAATATAAAAAAAATGGTCTAATATATCCAGCCCCTCAAGCCATATCATAATTTTATTTATCATATTTCTTAGACGCAGCTTCTGTTATTTTATTAAATTTTCACTACTGAGATTTGCAGTTATAAATAAAATACTATATTTAATATAGTATTTTTTATTATTATTGCAAATCGTTTTTTTGGACATCAATATTCGAAAGTAGCACTAATAATGCTGGATTGCACACTAAATATGCACACTAACTAAATCAAATTTAGCATAGGTACTGTTTATAGGTGTATAAAATCTCTTTTACCAAACGATCTAAAGGTCGCAGTTCTAACTTAAACTAATAGACAAAAATGGTCTAGTATATCCAGTCGACTAACGTTAATATGTATACAAAATACAAAGCCGAGTGGCAATTTTGACTAACGAATTCGCTCTTCATAGTACGTTATTATAGCGAATACCAACACCTTGTAGTTAGCGCTTAAAAATGGCGGATATTCGATCAGCTGATATATTTTGTGGAAGTTTTGTGATTGTGTTACTGTATTTTTTTCGCAAAATGCATAAAGTATGACTGTTGTGGTCTGTGCATAATAAAGAGGTATGGCTCAGACGCTGCAAAATAAATATTTATCGATAATGAATATTATAAGCTGAAAATTACTTTCAAAAACCGCATATAGATGGCGCTGAATCTTGTCAAAGTAAAAAAGGATCGAGCGGAGGATGCTTGCCTTTCTTTATACTCGTCTGCTCTAATTCATTATAATTATTTTATATTGAATTGTGTTTATGTAGCCGTCATTTTGAGAATTGTTGCATAAAATATATTAACAAAAGTCACTAAATTGGCAACACTGAGCGCATTTCATAAACGGATCACAAAGTCAAAATGACATTAACTAGTAAACCCATAGACTATTCCTATTTTTTATCATTCAATCGTGTAGACTTAGAGTTTTAAACGTACTTATAAACTTGTCTAGTGAACTATTATCGATATTGTTAAGGCGTTAGGGTTTGTAGCAATTTTAATCGATTTGCAGCTGCCTTAGTAGTAATAATGTTGCAAGATTATATAATTTAGTGTGCAAATCAGTTTTTGTTATAAATGCATAAGTTAAATAGTGGAGAAACTTTGATTGCTTAAATTGTTAAATTTAATATTGTTAAACATAGTCCTCGCTACTGAGCAGTACAATTGTTTAATTAGTTGCCTGAGGACTTAAAAAGTATAGTTTAATCAAGTACATTTAAGATAAAGCTTAGGGACTTCCTACTGAATAAATGTCTGTACAGTGTTGATGATCTTTAAACCTATATACGAGTATGATAATTATGCAATTAAAATAATGAACTACTTATGTACGTTAAACTATTATAAATAATTGGTTTAATCTAATGATTTTTTTGTATAAATTTATATGCTGTAATGTTTTAATTTATGGTTCAATCAAAACAGTACAGCATACTATACTTATTTAATTTAAATTATTTTATGTATAATTGATATACAATGTTGATATTGTTTATGAATAAATGACTATGACTATTGTAAATAGAAATGCAATTAAAAAATCCCTGACTGTGTTTTCTTTTTGTGAAGTGCGCTCAGTGTGACCAATTAATAATAGTTTAATAAAGGAAATTGTTGTTTTTTTAGTTAAAGTTGGTAGTGCTGGAGGAGCTTTTCATTAAAAAATATATTTTAATTTAAAGTTTAGGTACGAGTATATCTAATTCTATGTACAGGAGTAATATAGTAAGAGTAATAATTTCTAAGAGTTATTTCGGTTGGGTGAGAAATTTGGAAGTATTTGGTAAGTACAATAATTTAACTTATACCTACTAAAACTATAAAAAGAACTTAGCACTTTAAAAAGAAAAAAATATTTTTTGTTTTAGTAATGGAACCTAGATTAGGAGCCAGTCCTGAGCAATTCTCAATAAAAATAGAGTTCATGGAAAGGTATTCTAATTATGTTTTTATTATTTTAATCATTTATCAATAGATAAGGTCTATTAATATTCTTCAAAGCTTGGTATTATTGACATATGAAAAACGTTAATTTAAACAATGACATTAATTAGGTACCAGGTAGTACCCTGACTGTGTTTTCTTTTTGTGAAGTGCGCTCAGTGTGACCAAATAATAATAGTTTAATAAAGGAAATTGTTGTTTTTTTAGTTAAAGTTGGTAGTGTGTAAGTAATTCCGATTTTTGTAATTGTGCAATTGGAGCTTTCATAAAAAAAAAATTTTTTTTAGTTTTAATTTTAGTACGTCATAAGCTCGTTAAAGTTTGAGTATAATCTTGTTCTATGTACAGGAGTAATATAGGAATAGTAATAATTTCTAAGAGTTATTTCGGTTGAGTGAGAAATTTGAAAGTATTTGGTAAGTACAATTTTACTTATACCTACTAAAAACTATAAATTAATTTTCCTTAGCACTTTAAAAAGAAAAAAAATATTTTTTGTTTTAGTAATGGAACCTAGATTAAGAGCCAGTCCTGAGCAATTCTCTATAATAATAGAGTTCATGGAAAGGTATTCTAATTATGTTTTTATTATTTTTATCATTTATCAATAGATAAAGTCTATTAATATTCTTCAAAGCTTGGTATTATTGACATATGAAAAACGTTAATTTAAACAATGACATTCATTAGGTACCAGTTACCATGTCACTGGTCACACAGTATTAACTACCTCAGTTACATAAAGTAATAATATAACGGGTACTCAGTTACATGTACGTTTAACTGTGTCGAATATAATTTGTTTATGTTTTAGATATGGGGATCTCTCAAAACCTCAGCCAGGTCCTCAAGGACGGATCCGAAGTGATCTGCTGTGGGAGAAACTTACAAATATTTTAAATTCTAGTGGTGGTGGTGTGCAAAAAACACCACTTAAATGGAAAAAAGTGACTATTTACTATTCATCTTTTACATTAATTATAATATTTGACATTGCTTTCAAGTAACTGCATTTGTTTAGGTTTGGGCTGACTGGAAAACAAAAACAAAAAAGAAATATTTGAGCCTAAGGCTACAAGCCACTGGCACTGGTGGTGGCCCAAACAGCAGAACCAGATTAACTGCTTTGGAGGAGAGGGTGGTGGCGGTAATAGGAGTGCATGCAGTGGTTGGTCAAGCTGGCATTCTGGAGCAAGGCCTAAATGTTAGTTTATAAAAACTATTTACCCTTCTGTAGTGTTACCCATCTATCTACCCATTCAAGGGTAAATGGTGTGGTAGTATGTATGATAAATGCTATTATGTTATTAATTTTTTTATGTTAAAGCAAGGTTACATGTTTACTTACCTATATTAAACAGTGTAAACCAAAATATGTAGGTACACATGTCATGTAAACATTACTGTTTCCAGAGAATTTCAAGTGAACCTGCGGTGTCAACCGATGAAATAACACTGGATGTTATGTTAGAGGATGACAGCCAAAATAGTAAGTATAATCATATTGTCGTTAATAGAATAATAATCATTATAATTAATTATTTATTTAATCTTTGGAAGACCAACAGCTTTACAATTTAGAATATATGTTGACAGAATATGTGGCATATAGTCAATTATAGGTCCTCACACATAGACTATGGTATAAACAATATAACAGAATGTGTAAATTACATAATATTTATTTTGTATTTTATCAACGTATTTATCGTACCTAACTGCTTCCATGCTTCAGTGGTCGATGTGTGAGACTGCTGATCATGAGGTCCAGGGTTCAATTCCTGAAATTTTTCTGAATTCAATTCCAAAAATCGATACTGGGTTTTTCTGTTAAGAAATTATAAAATTCACAATAGATGCCCGGAGTTTGGAAATTGGCGGTGTTTACACACCCGTGCCTCGGAAAGCACGTAAAGCCGTTGGTCCTACGCCTGATCTTTCTCCGGTCTCGTCGGATTTGCCGTCCCATCGGACTATGAGAGTGAGGGAATAAAGAGTGCACTTGTGTTTGCGCACACACTTGTGCACTATAATATCTCCCGCGCAGATGGTAAGTCTCCGTTGAGATTAGCCGCCGTGACCGAAATTCGGTTAGGAGGACATTATCGTACCTAGGATTCCAAATCTGAGAACCATATTCCAAAATTTTACACAACGCTGGGCACGGGTCTTCTCTCCTCTACCAAGAGATAATGAGAGGGTATCTTTTTATGACATGCAAATAAAATTAAATTACAGCACAGCAACACCGGTGTCCATGTAACAATGGTTCAATTGTGACTGGTTTGCTGGTAGCTAACCACATACAATTAGGTTCCTATGAATGAAATTTAGTTTTTTAAAATTCAAAATTTAATTTTAAGAAATTCTGCAAAAAGTAATACCTATGTGAGTTGTATATGCATTTCTTTATTACATTTTGTATCCTTTAGAACTGACAAAATCTGTGTAGGCTTTCAAAAGTACATAATATAATACATTTATGTATTTAGATCAATCAATCAGCCTGTTTTCCATATTGAATAAAATATTATTACTTTTCAGTTGAAGTAGCCAGCCAGACACCAGCTATAAGTGGACCCAGGAGGATTCAACCGCAGCACCTCATACCAAATATAATTGTGGCTACAGCGGCTTCACCAGTATCGCCCCCGTCACCACGACCCACACTACCACTACCAATATCTCCACCACTACCACTATCTTCAGTATCTCCACCACCACCTCTACCAGCAACACCTCTACCACCAACACCTCCACCACCACGTCCACGTACTCCAGTGCGGCGCAATAGACGGCAGGCATCAGCCTCTCCCCGGTCGACAGCCGCAACTCCACGTCGGGCGTTGCTAAGGGCGCGTAGAAACAGAGGCCTGACGCCTTTCGAACAGGCATCTGAGAAATTTTCTGCCGTCGAACAACACCGCCTTGAAATTGAGGAGGCAAGAGACAGGCATCTTCATGAACGGGAGATGGAGAGGCTGAGGCTAGAAGCCGAAAGACTCAAATTGGATGCTCAGAGGGTAGACGTGGCTCGCGAGCATAATTTATTAATACATCAACTGATACGGCTGGGCAACCATCTCATTGATGTCTTAAATCAACAGCGACCAGGTAGTCTACCTTCTACGGATCCAATTTAATATATAAATCTATATATATTGATATATATCAAATATACAAACATATAAACAACACATGCACACATCTAAATATATATTTGATTTGATTTGCTCACACACACCACAACAAATAAAACTACAATTTATTTATATTTAAAGTTTAACTTTTTTTATTTGTGTCACCATTTATGGCGCTGATAACAGCTAAATAGCCTAACTTAAAAGATTGTTTGTTTCATTTATCACAATAAAAATTATATAAATGTTGTTCACATAATATGTTTGTCTCCACACATCTAAATATATATTTGATTTGATTTGCTCACACACACCACAACAAATAAAACTACAATTTATTTATATTTAAAGTTTAACTTTTTTTATTTGTGTCACCATTTATGGCGCTGATAACAGCTAAATAGCCTAACTTAAAAGATTTTTTGTTTCATTTATCACAATTAAAATTATATAAATGTTGGTCACATAATATATTTGTCTCCACACATCTAAATATATATTTGATTTGATTTGCTCACACACACCACAACAAATAAAACTACAATTTATTTATATTTAAAGTTTAACTTTTTTTATTTGTGTCACCACTTATGGCGCTGATAACAGCTAAATAGCCTAACTTAAAAGATTTTTTGTTTCATTTATCACAATAAAAATTATATAAATGTTGTTCACATAATATATTTGTCTCCACACATCTAAATATATATTTGATTTGATTTGCTCACACACACCACAACAAATAAAACTACAATTTATTTATATTTAAAGTTTAACTTTTTTTATTTGTGTCACCATTTATGGCGCTGATAACAGCTAAATAGCCTAACTTAAAAGATTGTTTGTTTCATTTATCACAATAAAAATTATATAAATGTTGTTCACATAATATATTTGTCTCCACACATCTAAATATATATTTGATTTGATTTGCTCACACACACCACAACAAATAAAACTACAATTTATTTATATTTAAAGTTTAACTTTTTTTATTTGTGTCACCATTTATGGCGCTGATAACAGCTAAATAGCCTAACTTAAAAGATTTTTTGTTTCATTTATCACAATAAAAATTATATAAATGTTGTTCACATAATATATTTGTCTCCACACATCTAAATATATATTTGATTTGATTTGCTCACACACACCACAACAAATAAAACTACAATTTATTTATATTTAAAGTTTAACTTTTTTTATTTGTGTCACCATTTATGGCGCTGATAACAGCTAAATAGCCTAACTTAAAAGATTGTTTGTTTCATTTATCACAATAAAAATTATATAAATGTTGTTCACATAATATATTTGTCTCCACACATCTAAATATATATTTGATTTGATTTGCTCACACACACCACAACAAATAAAACTACAATTTATTTATATTTAAAGTTTAACTTTTTTTATTTGTGTCACCATTTATGGCGCTGATAACAGCTAAATAGCCTAACTTAAAAGATTGTTTGTTTCATTTATCACAATAAAAATTATATAAATGTTGTTCACATAATATGTTTGTCTCCACACATCTAAATATATATTTGATTTGATTTGCTCACACACACCACAACAAATAAAACTACAATTTATTTATATTTAAAGTTTAACTTTTTTTATTTGTGTCACCATTTATGGCGCTGATAACAGCTAAATAGCCTAACTTAAAAGATTTTTTGTTTCATTTATCACAATAAAAATTATATAAATGTTGTTCACATAATATATTTGTCTCCACACATCTAAATATATATTTGTTTTTATTTGTGTCACCATTTATGGCGCTGATAACAGCTAAATAGCCTAACTTAAAAGATTTTTTGTTTCATTTATCACAATAAAAATTATATAAATGTTGTTCAAATAATATATTTGTCTCCACACATCTAAATATATATTTGATTTGATTTGCTCACACACACCACAACAAATAAAACTACAATTTATTTATATTTAAAGTTTAACTTTTTTTATTTGTGTCACCATTTATGGCGCTGATAACAGCTAAATAGCCTAACTTAAAAGATTTTTTGTTTCATTTATCACAATTAAAATTATATAAATGTTGGTCACATAATATATTTGTCTCCACACATCTAAATATATATTTGATTTGATTTGCTCACACACACCACAACAAATAAAACTACAATTTATTTATATTTAAAGTTTAACTTTTTTTATTTGTGTCACCATTTATGGCGCTGATAACAGCTAAATAGCCTAACTTAAAAGATTGTTTGTTTCATTTATCACAATAAAAATTATATAAATGTTGTTCACATAATATGTTTGTCTCCACACATCTAAATATATATTTGATTTGATTTGCTCACACACACCACAACAAATAAAACTACAATTTATTTATATTTAAAGTTTAACTTTTTTTATTTGTGTCACCATTTATGGCGCTGATAACAGCTAAATAGCCTAACTTAAAAGATTTTTTGTTTCATTTATCACAATAAAAATTATATAAATGTTGTTCACATAATATATTTGTCTCCACACATCTTAATATATATTTGAATAGATTTGCTACACACACCACAACAAATAAAACAACAATTTAATTTATATTTATAGTTTACCTTTTTTATTTGTTTTATTGATAAGACAGTGATTTTGTTTGTGATTTAATTATTAAGTAATGAGACTAATAGAAATAAAAAGTTAAGATACAAGTGAGTAGATATTATTGATTAAAATTAAATAAAAAATAATAAACATCCTACAATCTATTTATTAAACAATTGAGTATTGCTCTACCACGCATGAGCTCTTCTTGAGTGCCAGAAGCACAGGTGCTTGCCAGCACTCCATCATCAATATCATCCAGATGTTCAGCTATGTCAACTGGTGGTGGTAGACGAGCTTGTAGTGCAATGTTGTGTAAAACACAACATGCTAATACGATTTTACTAGCAATATAAGGATGGTAATGTAGGGTTCGGTGCTTGAGCAAACATCTCCAACGTGCTTTGAGTAATCCAAAACAACGCTCAATGCAGTTTCTTGCTTGGATGTGACGGTTGGTATACATTTCTTCCCGAGAACCAGGTGCAGCATTTAATATTGGTGTCAATAACCAAGCCCTCAGAGGGTATCCGGAGTCACCTAAACCAATTAAATATATTTTTTTATAAAAGTATCTAAAATAACTAGGTACTTTTAAATTAAAACTGGCAACAGTTACTTTTATTTACCTAATAACCATGTTTGTTCACCATGTTCATGAAGTTCACGCATAAATGGTTCCACTTGGCTAGATGCCCATATAAAAGAGTCATGAGTGGCTCCACCATATTTTGAATTTACATTCAAAATTCTTAAATTGTGGTCACAAATCTGAAAAACCATAAATAATAGGTACTTTACAATTAAATAGGGGTTTAAATTTCCAATTGGTCAGTGCTCACTTATGTAAATTAAGAAACCTTTGTACAAAATGTTGAGTTTGTAGCCCCTAACGATATAGGCTCTACATTGATAAATCAATCAGTCAGAACAATTATTATTATAATATATATTTATTATTATTATATATAAACCTATATAATATATCTATTATATATAAACCTATATAATAGAATAATTTTCCTCTGTAGGTTAGTACCTAAGTATTGAATAAAACTGATGATTTTAAGAACAATCCATACATTCTCGACTCCCTCCTACTAGATGGTAAGACTTACCATTTGTACATTTAAAGAGTGGTATCCTTTTCTGTTAAAAAACAGATGCTCGTCTTCGTTAGGCTTGGTAATGGCTATGTGGGTGCAGTCAATACAGCCTATAATACCAGGTAAATTAAATCTTCTTTGAAACCTAGTAATTATTATGAAAAGAGTAATAATTAACATGGCCAACAAAGGTATATTAACTAGGTATAATGTTTACTTTGAACATTACTTACTGTTGCTTTAATCTCGACCTTTCTTGCAGTGTTTGGGGAAATGTTATATGTCTCAACATAAAATCACTGTTTAGTGCGTCTAGAACTTGCCTAAAACAACGACTTGCTGTTCTCTGTGGCAAATGTTGCGTGACACCCACGATCCTTTGATATGATCCTGTAGCCAAGAAGCTTAGAGTACACAGGACCTACAAAATAACAAAAAATATTTATTTGCCATAAATCATAACATTGCGATATATTTAATAGTAGGTAGGTAATTATTTATTTACTTACCTTTATTTCCAAGGAAATCTCTTTAGTTTCTCGCAACAAATTATGCGCACGTAAATCTCGACATAGATTTTTAAATATTATTTTACTGAGCCTAAATCTTTCTATAAACAATAAATCTGGCATTTCATTTATTTTCTCTAAACATTGACGAGAAATATTTCTCTTGCGTCGCCTTAGCCATAAATTTTCGTTACGCGCAGCCCACAACAGCCTTACTTTATGCATTTTAAAAACCAAATAATTACACTTATACCACCAAACAATAAATAATTATCACAAAACTACCACAAAATATACCCGCCGATCGAATATCCGCCATTTCATAGCATCTACAAAGTATAACGTTAAAGTAGTATGATGAGCGAATTCGTTTGTCAAAAGTGCCACTTGCCCATAATATATATGGAGAATAATGATGATTCGTTACATTGAAAAGGTTATATCAACATTTGTCTAAATAATTCCAATTCTATACGTTACATCAAATTACACATCGTAAACTTACGTCAAATCCCATACATTTCCTTTTTTTGACTTTTCGATTCGACTATCGCATGTGCCATTTGTCTAGGGGGGCAGATCCGTTAAGCCGATTTGGCGTAATTAAGTAAGAAACATCCTTCCATCCATACAAACATTCCCATTTATAATTTCAGTTAGATTAATTAATGTTAGTATAGAGGCTAACTTGTAAAGCGCGTTCATATTGTAACTACTTACCTACTTGCATTCATATATTCATTATTGAACTTAACAATTACGTCAAGTAGGTACCTAATAGGTACTTACGTAATAGGTAACAAGTGTTAAAAACACTTCTAACATAAAAAATACAAACGATTTGTCATTAAAGTCATTGACTTCTAAGGGTCAGGTTCCACCATGCGGAAAAATTTGCTTGAGGCTTGCCGCTCATTCGGGGTTGCATAAGGATTCTCGAAACTGTGCGCTAAAACCCTCTGGGCTGCTGAGTTCGCACTGGTAGCTTACAGAAGAGACACGCGTGCTTGTTGCATTGCATAATGAAATACTGGGATATGGTTGTTAGATTTTACCCATCATCGACTTCAATCTCCGAATAAACTGCCGGGAGCACTAAAACCTCAGGGTCTCGGATTGCTATATATCTAGGATGCGCTAGTAAACGCTTTATGTCTGGAACAAATTTTATACTAAAATAACTCTCCAATTTTATAAACTACTAGGGGTCGTAGGAGACTTCGTCCGCGTGGTAGTTTGGAATGTTTTCCCCGATTTTGCAAAATATCTCACTACTGCTCCGCTTATATTAATCATAGCGTGATGTTATATAGCCTATAGCCTTCCTGGATAAATGCACTATTCAACAAAAAAAGATTTTTTCTAATCGAACCAGTACTTTCTGAGATTAGCGCGTTCAACCAAACAAACAAACTCTTCAGCTTTATAATATTAGTATAGATATGCTATATTTTACTTATACAAGAATAATATTAAAAACTTATTTAAACTAACTAAACCTAAATATTGAAACCTAATTAAATAAATAAAACGTTTAAATTTATTAATAAAGTTACTATTCAGTGTTTTTTAAAAAGTGCTCATGCATCCGCCAGGTTTGTACACCAGGTGGAAAGTGACCCTAAATGTTCTAAACACTTCTTGATACCGGAACTTGATACTGTCTAATAGTAATTTAACATAAAAAACACCGGTCCTAAATCAACATCAATTATGTAGTTTAACAAAGGAAACAAAACATATTACTATTTATAAGTAAAAACTACCGGCACGAATTTGGACCAATGATCATATCGCAAAAACTTAGGTGTCATGGCGGGGCGTGGGAAGACAAGCAACATTTAATACATAGTTTTTATTATAGGTAGGTTAATAAGCAATAATTATAACAGAACTTTATTCACAAGAAATAGAAAATGTGTTACAAAGTTAAAGAGCCTTTTTTAAAAATGTCTGCCAACTTTTTAACCGACTTTATAAAAGGAGGCATTTATGGACCGATTCTCAAAATTCTTTATTTATTTGAAAGAGTATACTCTCGAGGTGGTCCCATTAGCACCAAGTCAGGATCTGATGATGGAATTCCAGGGAAATCGAGGCGACCATCAAATGTTATAGGTATTTACAATGTTTTTCCTGAAAAATAAAAATAAATTGAAAAAAAAAATTACCCACTTCTAAAACCTAAAAAAAACTGATACAGATTGAAGTCGGTGCTAGGTTAATCCTGTCACTTAATATTCAGCTTGGCACCGACTTCAATATATGTATATTCAGTTATTTTTAGGTTTTCGAAATCGGTTTAACCAAAAAAAATTATGACTTTAAAACGTCTAAACTAATTTATTTTGCAAGTAGCTGACCCAAACTATGACGTTCTACAAGCGATTTATTTTCGATCGTATTTACGGCCATGTTATTTAGAGACGTAGGTAGATTTACTATGTTTGTTTAGTGACAAAATACAAAACAAGTACCTTTTGTGACCGTACATATATATATCTATGAGCAAAGTAAATGAAAAATACAATCGGTTGGTTCGGTAGCTTAAGTGGTTATCTTGACATTTACCACTGCGCGGCGTATTGTGGGTTAGATTCCCACACGGGATAAAAAATTGTGTGATCCATAAATGGTTGTCCCGAGTCTGGGTGTACTTTGTATCCGTTATTTGTATGTTTGTAAAGCGACAAAACTCAAACTCAAAATTCATTTATTCATTTAGGTTACAAAGTAACACTTATGAAGGTCATAAATTATGAATAAACCAGAAAGATGATGTCAGCAAAATTTTCCTACGGCTAGTTCGCTGACGTGGAGCCTTGAGAAGAACTAGCAAAAAACTCAGGCCACTCTTTTTAATCGCCAGATAGTTACAATCTTTTGTAAAATACAAGTATGATAGCATGCAAGCTGATGCAGTCAAAACACGATACTAACTATATTGATAAAATATGGTAATCGTACTTATACACAGATACAGGGCTTGACCCCTGGTCGCGGGGAACTTTACAAATATACAGGGAATCTAACCCACATCACGCCACACAGTGGTAAATGGCAAGGTTACCACTTAAGCTACTGAACCAACCGTACAGTCAAATAAACCAACCAAAAAAGATTAAAACAAAAAATCAATAGAATATCTTTTGTGATCATACACAAAAGAAATATAGAGTATCATTATATTATAGCTAAGACAGATATCAGATTAAGTCTGAATAAGTAGATACGTAGTACGTGACTCGTGCTGCATTATTGGACGGTCAGAGTCCAACCTTGGAGGAATTGGAGTATTATTGAACGATATAATGTTTGCTAGACGAAAATATGTGTATCAATATCAAATGAGATGTTTTTATGTATGGTAGGTTGCACGTGTGCTATTTTGGACGCAGACTCAGTGAACTAAATATTTCCAAAAAAAACTCAAGTACGAAAGAATTATACAGGTTTCCAAAGAAATATTTTGCTATCCCCCTATTTTTATACATCATCTCAATTCATAATCGTCCCACTGCTGGGCACGGGTCTCCTCCATAAATTTGCAGAGGTATTTTGGGGGTTTTCTTTCGAGTTTTCCCTCTCTTGCAGTGGATATTGTCTGCCTGACTTACACCCCTATTCGACTCTTACGACACCCCCGGGATGGAATGGGGTGGTGACATTTGTATTCTTAATCCGTCACCACACGGACTATTTATATATTTATACACCAGGGCTTAAATATGTACCTATGTATGTGTCCGTTTATTGTTTGTTTGTGGAGTCCCCCGCCACACAGAGCTTATACTCTAGTGCGGGAGTTGTCTTTTTTAAAAACAAAAATAATAAAAAAGACGCTTAATATCTGCTGCTAAGGGGCCATACGAATCAAACCGACCTTAATTTTAATTTCTTTTAAACAATTACTAAATTCAAAAGATCAAAACTAAATTACTATAGGCTAATATTTAAACGAGCGACTATAAATTCAATTTATGGGTGTCAAAATTACTGAATATGGCGTACAGAAATACTGAATATGGCGTACAGAAATACTGAATATGGCGTACAGAAATACTGAATATGGCGTACAGAAATACTAAGTGAGCGAAAAACTGAGGGCGAACACAATTTATCAAAATTAGCGTTGTTGGGGTCACAGTTCTCTAACCTAACCTAACCTACTTGTCTGATAGCATCTCGTTTCTGGTAGCAAATGACTAAATATATAATTATATTCAAATGCATGAATTTCTAGTCGTTCACCTAGTAATTTAGTCGCTCACCTATTAATTTAGTCGCACGGCTAGAGTTTACAGTTTCTTATCATCAGTCGCTAAGTTTTTTTTTATTCGCTTGTTTTATAATTTCCCATTACTATATATAGGCTTCATGGTAAGGCCCAAGGTCCCTTCAAAACCCACTGAGCGGTCACGCAAGAGGGAATACCAGTATATTTTCTATGACAAATTACTAACGAATTACGTACCTACTGTATTATACTACTTACTGCTATGCTAGTAAAGCAATGACCAATGACGCATAAAATACAAATAGGTATAAACCGGACTTAGGCGACCTTCGAGACCTTGAGTTGTTATTATTTTTGCTCTACATAGTGACAGTTATCTGCTGATTTCTTCCGGGTGAAATGTCATTTGAATTGATCAAATCCGTTTAGTGTAACTGTTCTATGAGTCCAGTCTTTAATAGCCGTAGGCAAATTATCAAGCGTTTGTTATTGTTCTGTTACATTCATAACTTATTTAACTATATTGGTTTTAGATAGATAAAAATGAATCCATATTTTCCTTGGTCAAGCCACTTGAGAATGACTTTATCGATTTCATTCATCTGTTTTAAAATGATTTCTATTACTTAGTAGAATAGTACAGACTTCGCCTGGGCTAAACATTTTTTATACCTACATCTGTTATTGCAAGCGTCCATAGTTAGTGAAAACCTCGGCAGGGAACTTATTTCATGCCATGTAGTAAAAGTCGTCACGACTTGGTTTTAAATGGCATGGCATGAAATTCTAAAAGTTTGTGTGAAAATCTAGTTTTTTTAACAAAATCTCAGTAAAATACTAGTAAATATTTACATACATACATTTAATATCATCACGCCCGTCTCTCAATGGGCTAAGCAGAGACGCCAATTACTTAGATTCAAACATACTTCCTTCGCCTCCTCTACATTCATGAACATCTTCATGCATGAACGTCGATTCTGGGTACTTTCCAAAGCAAATCCTCTACTTGGTCGCTGTATGTTCTCCTAGGGCGGCCCCTACTGACATCTCCATTTATTCTTGCACGATATACCTCCTTTGTTATTCTTCTTTCATCCATCCTTTCTAAATGTCCAAACCATCTTAACATCCTCTTTTCAACTTTTGTCACTACATCTTCTTTCAATCCACATCGTTCTCTTATGTCACAATTTTTTACTCTGTCTAGCATTCTAAATCCACACATATTCCTCAAAGCTCTTATTTCCACTGCATTAGTCTTGCTTTTTTTCATGCTTCTTCTGCCATACCCATGATTCACTACTAGTAAATATTTGTACCATAACATTTATATAAAAAAAACTAGAATGATTTAGATCCGATCTTAAATACTTTATCTAAGGATCCGACCTTCTGATTACAACAACAATCACGTTAGTGACGTGTAAAACGGACTTAGTCAGTCGACCTTGTCACCTCTCCCCGCCCTCTATCGACAGAATGTTGGCACTAAACTAGAGCACTGCGTGACTAAGCCGTTTCATATTCGAGTACAGCTTATTGTAATTTACTTGAGACCTAAGAATGTAACACGTTAATAAAAATAAATAATATTAATCTACTAATATTATAAAGCTGAAGAGTTTGTTTGTTTGGTTGAACGCGCTAATCTCAGAAAGTACTGGTTCGATTAGAAAAAAAACTTTTTTTGATGATTATTTATCCAGAAAGGCTATAGGCTATATAATATCACGCTATGATCAATAGGAGCGGAGCAGTAGTGAGATATTTTGCAAAATCGGGGCAAATTTTCCAAATTACACGCCGACAAAGTCGCGGGCGAACCCTAGTTAACGACGAATTAAAAGCAAAACTAAAGTAACATTTTACACTGCAGCGCCATAAGTTAGTTACTTACTTTAAAAAAATACAATTCCCGCACTAAGGAACACGCTCTGTGTCACGGGGGACTTTACAAACATAGAATTCACGGACATAAATTATACCCAGACTCAGAACAAGCATTTATGGATCACACAAAGTTTTGTCCCATCTGGGCATTTGGGCATCGAACTTACGACCTTCGGCCTAGCAGTCAGGGTCACTAAACCAACAGGCCAGTCAATACTAGATATTAGTCCTACCAATATTATAAATGTGAAATTTTGTGAGTATGGATGTTTGTTACTCTTTCACGTAAAAACTTCTGAACTGATCTGAATTAAATTTGTCACAGAGATAGATTATAGTCTGGAATTGCACAAATGCAATTTTTTATTGCGATATATGAATGTCGAACTACGCGGGCGGGGCCGCGGGTACTATATGTCTCATCTCAACCCATTAACGTCCCATTGCTGGGTACGAGTCTCCTCCATACACTTGAAGAGATATTAGCCTACTATACCACGCTAGCCAGACGGGTTGGTAAAGACAACAGGCCCGCCTGATAACGTAAAATGGGTGCTTGTCTGGGGTATCCCTGTTACCTATCGAGAGTTAGGAGAGGCTGGTAAGCTGTAATACAGGTCTCCTAGTACAGCTGTCAGTCTCTCACATAGTAATTATTATTTGAAGCCTTAATATTGTACCTATTACCTTATGTAACAGGGTTTTATGTTTTAAGACAGCTTGGGATAAGTACAACGTTAATTTAAAAACCGCATCTTTAAATGAGTGCTGGAGAACATTCAAACAGTTAATACTTTAACTGTCACTACTGAGCAATAGCTATCATTGCGCAAATGCAGCAAGATCGTAAAATACATAGTAATATTTAGGACAAATGCAAAGGGACCAGGAAAAGGTTCACCGAACGACCTCATAACGAGGCGAACGACTGATATTCGCACGCAGATACTCGTAGTCAACATTCACATTAAAATCTAATATTGAAATAAAACAATGGAGTCACTTAATAGCTTTGTCTGTGTGGTGACGGATTAAGAATGCAAATTTCACCCCGTTCCATTCCTTGGGTGTCGTAAGTGTTGACAAAGGGAGAAAATCAGGCAAAGTCAAAGTTTGAAACAATACCCAATACCAATCCGTCTCGCCAGCGTGGTATAGTAGGCATCCTTAAATCAAATGTATAGAGGAGACCCGTGCCCAGCAGTGGGACGTTTTTGGGTTGAGAAGTTTAGTTCTTCTTCTTTATACATTTGATCAAGATGTCTATTAACCCAGAAACCTTCAAGGTCGTTCGACAGAGAAAGCAGAATCAACATAACGCTTGAAGTACGCAACATTGTCCGATCTCCCATGGCAAGAGGGTGAAAATCCCTGAGGTGAGGGGTGACAATATCTTTGGCATAACCCAAACTTTTTTTTTTTATATATCAACCAATGGGGCTCGTAGCTAGGTTAATATCCGCGTTAATTAACAGATCCTAGATATCAAATTTACAACATATCAAATCGTAACAATCTGGCGATTGAAAAGAGTGGCCTGAAGTTTCTACCGATTTTTAACCGACTTCAAAAAAGGAGGAGGTTTCTCAATTCGATCGTATATATGCTTTTTTATGTTTGTTTGCGGATAACTTCGTTGTTTATGAACCGATTCTAAAAATTCGTTTTTTATTTGAAAGAGTATACTCTAGAAGTCTCTGATCTGATCTGATGGTGGAATCCCAGGGAAATCGAGGGCAACCCTCAAATGTTGTAGGTATTTATTATATATATTTATATATTATGTTTTTTGTATATTTTTTTACTTTTATTTTATCACTAAAAATAAAAAACTGAAACCGGCTTCAAAAACCTAAAAATAACTGAATACAGATTGAAGTTGCCAAGCTTAATATTAGTGACAGGATGAACCTAGCACCGGCTTCAATCTGTATTCAGTTATTTTTAAGTTTTTGAAGTCGGTTTTTTCCTTATGCTATACCCCTTTCCGGCAGTATGGAGACCAGCTGACGTTTCATTTGGCAATATTTACCGACCTGTCACTGTCTTCGAAAAATTAAATGCGACACCTTTCAACTTCCTACTTTTACTAAATCAATTCTTATAAAACTATGCATACATATTGAGATCCCGGAACGAATGACGTCTCGTCCAGACGTCATCTGTTGATTATATGTTTGTAAAGTCCCCCGCGACACAGAGCTTGTTCTCTAGTTCGGAAGTTGTCTATTTCATAAAGAAAGAAAAAGAAAGAATTCAAAAATGTTTCTGCCATGATTTTGCCTTATTTTTATGATAATTATAAATCGTATAAGCGGTAGTTCAAAGCCAAGTACCTAAGTTATATTTTGACCTATGTTATTCACCACCATATCATCATACTGCTATTACCCACACGAGCTAAGGACAATGGACAGGTAATAACAGACTCTTATATGCATTTATTGATTTTCTATATCGAATATTTAACGAGTTTATCTACGGCTCCAGTAATCTGCATATCCAATGGTAAGCTTAGGTATATGTTTACTAAATAAGACTACGCGGTTGGTTCAGTTGCTTAAGTGGTTACCTCGCCATTTACAACTCCGCGGCGTGTTTTGAGCACGACCCCATTATCATCATAATCATCATCATCATCATCTCAACCTGATAATGTCCACTACTGAAAGTAGGCCTCCCTCATATGTCTCCACAATGGCCGATCTTGAGCAGCTTGCATCCAGTGCGTTCCTGCAGCTCTGATGATGTCATCTGTCCACCTAGGGGAAGGTCGTCCCACGACTGATAGGTGAGTTTATCATTTGGTAATAACAATAGCCGCGACATCAATCGTAAAACGAAGTTATATAATTTATAGCATCTATACCACTGGGGAAATAATCCTCGATTTACCCTACATATGAAAGTAATTGTAAAAACTCTACCACCAGAGACAAAGCTTGTTTATCTACAAACGGTTAGATATGCTTTGCGTTTAAAGAAAAAGTTTATTTATTTATTTAACTTACAACAAAGTAACAATGTGAATGTAGGAAAAACGCCTAAAAGGTGATGTTAGCCAACTTAAATACGGACAATTCTCTAACAATTTGTGGAGAAACGAAAAGAACTAGCATTAAACTCAGATAAATAATAATAACAGCAACCCATATATGTCCCACTGCTGGGCACGGGTCTTCTCACCTCTATCAAGGGAGAGAGAGAGGGTTTAGGCCTTAATTTACACACGCTGGCCTAATGCGCATTGGTGAGTCAAGGTATGTCTTTAGAATTTCTTCTAAGACATGTTTCCTCACGATGTTTTCCTTTAGCAGATGGCGAATCATTTGATAAGTAAAAAAAACTCCACAAAGTGAAATTCCTATTGCGTGCAAGTCGATTACGTTCCCACTCGGCCACCACCGCTTTTTTTCAAACCCACTTTTTTTTTAATTTTAAAATATTTCAGTTAATAATAAATCCTAGTCTGAAACCAGTTTTATAAGATTATCATGCTCAATAAAAAGTTTTAAATAATAAAAATTAAAACCTTAACAACATAAAAATAATTAAAAAACCACTGTCATAAAAACAATCATGTCAGAAGGCTAAAATAAATTGGTTTACTTTCAAAGACATACGTTATTGTACAAATATAATAGTCTGGAATTCTCCACAATGAACAAATTACATTAAATTATGATAGTTTTAATTTATTAATTGACAAAAACACACACAAATGAACCGATAACAGAGATTTTAAACATTTTATGTCTTGAGGCTATTCAATGTCTAGGGGCAATTAAATGTCTTAGGCATTTAAATGTCCTCAGGCATTAAAGTTCTTAGGACAATAATTGTTTTCAACTGGTAATTTAATGAATCCATTAGCGTTGCTCCTCCTGCTCGGTGGAGTGATATGGTGATTAATACGCAACGCGGTGTAAAGGACTTATAATGTCGATACCATGAGGTATGTTTACATTTACTCCACATTTCTTCCTAAGGGTTAACGTCCAGTTTTTGAGCAAGGTGAATCTAAAGCTTGCGCAATTACGGCAAATACTTGCCACAAATCTGACCGTGTACTTCCATCTCAACCTATAAACGTCCCACTGCAGGGCACGGGTCTCCTTCATACATTTGGAGGGATATAAGCCTACTACACCACGCTGGCCAGACGGGTTGGTATAGGGTTTTGTTTCGAGTTTTCCCTGTCTTGCAGTGGATGTTGTCTGCCTGACTTACTCCCACTGTCCCACACGGTGACATTTATATTATTGATCCGTCACCACACGGATACCGTGCCGGAGGCCGTGTACTTACTGTAGCAAATTTTCAGTAGAGGCATGGAGTAGGCATAGGCTTGCCATGTTACATGAGACCTATAATAACAAAGCTAGCAAAACTTGTGGCCGTTACACCCTTCTGCTGACTTTATGGAAATAGTGTTGTATTATTGAGATTTATAACAAAGCTTTATCTTTCAGAACTCCAAGTCCTTAGCCAAAACTTCCTGGAGCAAATGAGTTAATAAATGTTTCACGAAATGCGAGCTAGTACACGACACATGACGAAAACGGTTGTACCGTTTGCAAAACTGCTACAACCAAGATAATTAACTATAAGTTTTTTACCCTATAAATAATATTAATCAGGTAACCCGTGACGTCTTGCAAAGTTCAATTTTATAGCTAAAAAAGCCGCCATCTTGAAATTATGCACTTCACCTTCAAAAAAATTAAAATTTTCAACATCGATTATAATTATATCGTATAAATTGTACACCAAAACCTTTGTTAGCTTAAATAAGAAATTAAGATTATTCTTAAATAGTAGTCTCATCAAAATCATCATGCCATTTATAATAATGGTTTATAAGCTTTTAAAACACTCGGAAGTGTTTAAAAAACGCTTTTCATCATGAAATGAAGAGCAAACCAATCAGCAAACTGTTCGGACTGCCCTAGGCATAATCGCACTATAGTTGGGGAAAAATAAAAAGTCCTGAATTTTATTAAAAGGGTTAGGTTAGGGTTATTAGAAACCGATTTTATATTTTTACCCAACTCCTGAGAATTATAGGAAAAGGGGGACAAAAGGTCCAATTGGTTATTGAACGAGCGAATGACGTTCTCAGAGTCTACTGAAGCTAAGGCGTTTGTATGTATATATTAACGTATATATACATGTCTGTTTGTTCGACGATAGCTCGAGTATCGTTGATCGGAACGTCGCCGTCGTGAAATTTGGTAGACAAAAAATGAGACAAAGTTGAACATACATAGGTCAAGGGTAAGCCGCAAGTTTACACTTCGGGGCAAACCACCAGTTTATTAATAACAATATATAATTAGGTACACTTTTTTAAAATTAAAAAGCTTAGTGATTTGAAACTACATTCAAACCTCAACTTAAAATTATCTGAAACTCCTAATCAAACGGTAAAATAAAATTGTGTACAATTTATTGTTAAGAACTATTTTATTTCTCCCCAACTACTAGGGCTTCGCGAGACATTCGCGTACTGAACTTTGCAAAGACATCCTCAAATTTCCATCAATCAATACGTAAGGAACAAGTTAATAGCATGCAGTTATGTACAACCCTTAACTATAGAAAATGGCAGCACAACACGAACCAAATAGAATTATATTTATTGAATCGTAACTGTTTGCTATTTATTTGTAAACTTTTTAATATCATTACAATCTTAAGCCTAACTTACAATGAAATCAGATTAGCTGACGTCATAAGTCAGTTTATATTATTTAGAAATAGTGATAACGTGACGTCAGATATTGTTTCTCTGATACTTTTAACATTTTGGACAATAAATTGGCTTCAGGAAGACAACTGCGTTCTATTATTTACTCTCTCATTATCTCTGGCATTTTTAGTCAACTGTATATACCCTTACCGATTCAATTTCCACACGGGACCAAGATATTGTGATCCATAAATAGTTGTTACCGCTACACCCGCCACACGACGTGTACGGCACCCTAGAGCGGGAGTTGTATGTTTAAAAAAGATATCCTTTTTTTCTGCTGGACACGGGTCTCCTCTGCTCTATCGCGAGAGAGAGATAGAAGGTTTAAGCCTGATTTCACACACAGACCCATGCCCAACAGAGTGGGACAATATGGGTTGCTATTATTATTACCGATATCCTTTTTTAAATTCTATAAATTTAAATATACATTTAAAAATATAAAAAGGAGGCCCACCGGCATCGGGTACAGGGACCAAGCTACCGGTGGTAAGGGCTCTAGAGATAGGAACCTCCTCACGATGCGCGCCGTGTCCAAGAGAACCGCCTTCTGCATCAGGCCCACAATCCAATCGTCTAACGAGAGCCTCGTAAGGTGTTGATGAAGGCTCTTGGCGATCAGACCATTGACTGATACTACTATTTTTCTATTTTTGTTTTCTATTTTTAAAAAAGACAACTCCCTCACTAGAAAACAAGCTGTGTCGCGGGGGACTTTATAAACATACAATTAACGGACACAAATTACACCCAGACTCAGAACAATTCTTTGTGGGTCACACAAAGTTTTGTCCTGTGTGGGAATCGAACGCACAACCTCGTGGACAGAAGGCGCATACTGCAGCCACTGTACCACCAAGGCAGTCGACTGCCGGTTTATTATTATTATTATATCCAACCTTGCTTGAATTTCCACAAACAATCGTATATTATATTTTATCTGTGACATTACCAACAAGGAACAGTGTGTCTACTGTGTCTAGTGGTAATCATGACAGTGCAGCATTGCTAAACGACAAGCAGACTAATTAATACGCATTAATTGTGACGCCTATTACATATACGATAGTCGCGACATAGCTACGTTTTGTTTGTCACACACGATTTGTTACAGAACAAGTACATAGTTTGGTAACCACATGGTTTGTGTGGCTCCGCATTTAAATATGTGTCATGTTGATGATTATGCCTGGCAAAGATCTTGAATAAATAAATAGTGGCGCACGTATTTTTTTTTATACGACCAAGGTGGCAAACAAGCATACGGCCCGCCTGATGGTAAGCAGTTACCGTAGCCTATGGACGTTTGCAACACCAGGGGTTGCCGACCCTTTAAAAACCTTATAACTCCTTTCTTGAAGAAACCTACCTAGTTAGTTAGTTTGACGGGGTGTTTTCCGCACTTGGCCGCTCAAGTGGGTCTTTGTTCGTGATTTCCTTTTGGCTATTCCATCCAGCCCAAGTTCTAGAAAGCCAGCAGGCGGCCAAGGTGGCTGCAGGCTTCCGGTAGAGGGCCCGTTTTCTTTAGGGTTAGTGTCTTATGGTCTTCTACGCTTCTATATTCTAAAAGGACGTGGGCGGGTGTGTCCTCGGCCTCCATGCAGCCGCTGCAGAGCGGACTGTTGGTCTGGCCTAGCCTGTAAAAATGTTTGTTGAGTGGGCAGTGTCCTGTTAGGACGCCCACTAATGTCCTGAGGTTTGACCTGTTTTGTGTTAGGAGGTTTCACGAGAGCTTCCAGGTAGCGGATGGTACCGCTTTCTTGGTTTTTCTGCAGCCTCCATAGCTCTCTCATTCTTCTCTGTGTAGTTGTGCTGTCCATTCCTTGAGCCAAGTAATGGCTGTGTGGGATGGGAATTATCGGTTCCGGCCCCGCGGTTGCAGTGGCAGAACCTTGTCTCGCCAGTGCATCCGCGGCGTCGTTACCGGTTGAATGTATTATACCTAATCCTAACTTCTATTGCAGGGTCAAAATTTTTAAATTATTATCGGGACGAATTCTTCTTTATCACAGTTTGAAAGTATTAACTAATGATGCTCCTTTCAATTCTGTGATTGGTTCATTGTAACGCCCCATGCGCCCCGCGCCCCGCTCGTACCACCAAAGAGTCCTTAAAACGCTTTCTGCGCATTTGTCAAAAAGTTTGCCGGCTTTTATACCTACCTAACATGAGCGAAAAAGGGGAATTTTTCATTCAATACATAAATTTCTATCAATCGTAATGGTCCTTTAGGTTATTATAATATAAAAGTTTATGAGGATGCAAATAGATGTACCTAAATATTGCACTAGCACACAGAAACTATTGCCTTAAACAGTAGCTTAGTAGCTTTATATTTCATCTAACACTATCTCTTTCTATATCATTACGTTCCGTATTATCTATCGCATTCATATTTGAAATCTTTTATACACAAAAACATGGCACCGAAACTGAACGCCGCTGCTCCATATGAAAGTAACTTATCTTTTCATAATATAATTGTGAGGATGGATGTTTGTTACTTCTTAACACAAAAACTACTGTTACAACATCCTCAAAAACTGAGGGCCAAAAGTCGATTAACCAAGAGTTCAGGAATCTATCATTAAACCTATGCACACAATAGATTAGATCACCCAAACCTTGAACTTTAAAATCTTCAAACATCCTGATAATTTATTTATTTATTTATTTATTATTATTTATTTATTATACACTTTATTGTACACCATTTACAATAATTTTACAAAAACTTTTTATAAATAAGTCTGTACAATGGGCGGCCTTATCGCTAACAGCGATTTCTACCAGGCAACCTTTGGATGGATATGTGCGTAGGATTTAGCGGTAGTTGATGGCGTACTCAATATTTATAAATAATAATTTCTATATATAAAGTATAAATTATATATATAAAATACATATAAATACATATTTATTACATACATATAATACATAATATTATACACGATGTATACTAAGGAAAGAGTAACATTAAAATATTAAAGTGTAAGGTAATGATCCTTCACTTTGGCTTTGAAAATGGATATTGTTTGAGCTTGTCTTATTTCCACCGGTAGATTATTCCACAGGCGAGTTGCAGTCACAGTAAAGGATTTATCGTAAAATCCTGTGGAATGTGGTGGCATTTTTAATTCCAGATTTTCTGACGACCTTAAACATCTATTGTGCGTGTCATGAAGGAATTTGAAACGTTCCTTGAGATAGGATGGTGCTGTAGGATTAAATAATACATTATACAGTAATGAAAGGATATGAGCATTCCGGCGATGGCGTAATGCTCATATCCTTTCATTACTGTATAATGATAATATCAGTTAATAATAACTAATAATTAACTATTATAGCCACGTACGCAATATTTGCTATTTCCTGCAATTTGTTGCAATTTTGGTCAGTATTGCCAAAACAAAAATGAACGTTTGCCAATGTTTTGTGGGTTTAAATGTGATTTCTATTTGAAATTATTTTGGGGTGCTATTCTGTTGATACAAATAAAACTTTATTTTATTTTATTTAATACTAGCTGTTGCCCGCGGCTCCGCACGCGATGTATACTGAACGATTGTGTCTTGCAGTCTCATGGCTCTCATGCGATTGCGGAATGCACAAAGTATGCTTGGCCTGCCCGATGTTAAGAAGTAACCGTAGCTTATGGACGCTTGCAATACCAGAGGTACTTTAAGTATGATCTACGCATATAAACTTACATTAAATTTCAGAGCTAGCTATAGAATCAATTTTTGATCAGCAGAATGAATGAAATGGTGTCACCATTTAATGATAGCAGACCTAAACTCCGCAGACCTTCACTAATCATGGATATCTACCAATGCGGTGTAACAATTAATTCAATTTAGGCAAAATCAATTATGCCTCAATAACGTTGCCTAAAATGGCTTATAGATTTTTATATTTTACTAACTGACCCAGCAAACGTTGTTTTGCTATATAAAGTAAAAATAGTAATATCGCTATTAAAAAAAATTGGGGTTGATCGTAGAGGGGTGAAAATTAAGGGTTGTCTTTTAATGCTGAATCACAAAAAATAAAAACAAAAAAAATTGACTAAAATATTTAATAAAAAATTTAGGGGTGGACCCTTAACATTTAGGGTGATGAAAAATAGATGTTGTCCGATTCTCAGACCCGCCCTATATGCACACAAAATTTCACGAAAATCGGTCGAGCCGTTTCAGAGGAGTTCAATAACGTACACCGTGACACAATAATTTTATATATTAGTTAAAGTCTGTAAATCTGAAAAAGGATATTAAAAGCAGATAAAATACTTAGAGTCAGTTCCCAAAAAGACATCGTTTTGACATTTTTATCTTTAAACAACTTTCGTGGTTATCAGCTCCCACTCGTTCACAATAATGTCGTCTTGTTGTCTGAAGAGGCCGACTATCCGCCGTTACGACATAGTGAGCAGTCAACACGGGCTCTTACTTTTACTTTCAGGTATTAACGTAAATTAAAAGAAATGTAGCAAGTCCTTAAAACCTTTAAATAAGTTGCAGTAAAGGCTGGCCGCACATTACTAACTACTATCGAACGCTACAGCGATTTGCTTTATTCCACAAAGTGCTTTGTGGCGTTCGCGTCCCAATTGAAAGTCCCAATAGCGGCACAGCGGCGGCGTCTACCTTAGTTGCTCACTGTAATAGATGCGATAGATGCAAACTTTTTTTTTTAGTTTTAGCTACTATTTTTCATGCTGGCTCTCAAACATTTAAAACTTGACTCATAAGAGTAACTTTATAACCTAAATCAATATATACGTTTTAGAGTTGTGTAATTTGGGCAGCCGCTTAATCGCCCAAGTGGCTATTGCAACTGGAAATTCAGTTTACCTACAGCGATACGAACTGACTGCAAATAAGAAGCAAGCTACTATTCTGTTCTACCAAATCCTGCAATACCCTATGAGTACCTGTGTCGGTAAATAAATTAAATGCTAATAATTTAGCAATTTGTCGCTTATAAAATAAAGAAAGATACATAGTATCTTCGGTTAATAAGAAATTACTAATAAATATATTAGTGTCGAAAAATAAAATGAAGTCGCGAAGGCGACATGTACTATTATAGATTAATAGATTCAGATTTTCTATATGCCTGTTTTGTTTATGTGATAAGGCATAAGAATATGGCAAGGCACAAACAATAAACCTACACCCTAAACTATCATGAAGTGATATCATTACTTCAGTTAACTGTAGTATATCTTTTTTTGTGACAGATAAGCTGTCACCAAGTAAAATAATCCCTGTAGATTGATCATTAAATTGAGCAGACTTAACACTATTAATAATACTAGCAAACTGTCTTCCAGGTGAACAAATATTTGTGACGCGGTACTCAGTATGACTATTAATTAAACTGCCCAAACCTTTGCCTAATTGGTCAGAAAAAATAATAACATTTTTACTATCAGATGCTGAATGTGTTATTGAGTCAGTGGAACCACATTCAGGATCATTGTAAAGTTGTTCACAGTTGAGCGACTGTGTTTGACACATAGGTGACATATTAGAGTTTGGTGTTGTTTGTGAACACGTTAAACACACCTTATTATTGGTAAGAGAAATCACCTGTTTCAGGTTCTCGTTACCAACCCTTGCAATTTCATCATATTTAAGTATGTACTCACGTGTTTCCACCTCATGATCATGGATAATTCTAGTAAGCGTGGACTTTAGCTCTGTAATTTTTAATTCAAGCTCATGTGTATCCTGCTCATACATTAATTTACTGCTAATTAACTGTTGGCTATAATTATCAATATCTGAAAGAAATGTCACACGCTCTTTGATTAAATCACAGTTAATTTGTGAATTTTTTTTAATGTTTGTTGACCTCTTAAGGTTAAATTCAAGCTTTCTAATTAATTTCCTTAATTTCAAATGTTTCCTATATTTATTTCTACCATTTACAACAAATGTTGACTTAAAGTTATTTTTCAAAACATTTAACACATTTATTTTATCACCTAGGAGCTCTGAAAAAAGATTTTGAGTTTCACTATAGTGTCTTCAAGAGAACTATTTTTTAGAAATGCTGAGTTTAGATTCAATTCTAACTCTTTAATGCGACACAAAGAACTTAAGTATATATCACTACAACTACTGAAGGACTCCACTTCTTCCTGTAGTTTATCTCGCTGGTCCAATACTTCAACATATTGATGGTGTAGTGTAGATAATTCCCCCTTCAGCTCAGCTACTCTGTTATTAATTGAATGTAATTCTTCTTCACAGTCACTGCGTTCCTTTAACAGCTGACTGTTGTCCTCCTTGTATTTCTTCAATTCAAGCAGCGTTAGTTTAAGCTTGGTTTCAGTCTCCTTAGCCATTGCTCTACGGGTCATAACATGATGGGTATTCATATCACCAAGTACCTTAAAAGAAACAGCTGAGAGATAGAAAGAAAACAAATGTTGAGATGACAAGAGTGAAAATGTAGGTGTGTAAAGTGAAAAAAAGACAGTAATTGTGACAAAATTTATAGAATATTGAAAAAGAGTGGTACTATGTTTTTAGTAGGTGTGTTAATAATAATTTTAATATGTTTTAACAAGGAAAATGACAGTAGCTGAGCGAAAGTGAGGTTAATTAAGATTATGTTTAGGGCATAACAACATTTAACAACTAAGTTCAATATAGTAACAATGTGCGATCATCCTAATATGTACAAAATGAGTTTTTAAAAAGCTTGTTTTAACTCAATGACGATTACGAAATGTTTATTAAAATGACAACCAGTTCCATGATTAATTAGTCAATAGGCGTGTGGGGCAAATAAATCATCGAAGTGTTACAGTTTATTGAGAGTACTATATCTTAAAAGTCGCCTTGGTGGCGCAAATCGCGATAGTAGTTGCAAACCTTGAAATAAAAATTGTTTTCTTTATTTCGTGGTGGTATCGACCGCGATGCTTAAGTCCTGAAATATCGACATAACCTTGGGTTTGTCAGTATGAGACCAAAGATCAACATTAAGCTCGATTTACTGGAAATCTCGCCCCCTTGAATACCTACCCAAGTATTTACGTAGGTGTCATACGTGCTACATTTCTGCTTACCTTGCCGCAAGGCAAATCACAGTACGGTCCCTGATACGGTCGCCTCTATATCAGGGTCCGTACTGTGATGTCTTAATACCGATATATTTGAAAGTCTGAACATGTTAACTTTTGTTACCAAGCTTTAAGATTTATCAAATTAATTTGATAAATCGCCCAGTCCGTGAGGATCACGATCACTATCACTTTTGCACACACTTCTTTTTATAAAGTAAAACAGTTTTTAAGTAATCCAAATATCATATGCCACAGATACAATAGATTATTTAGATCTACACAGGAAAACGGAGACACGATACGGAGTAATGAATTGAGCAGAATCCTAAAGATAACTATGACTTGTTTTTCTTCAATTGGGGAATATGCGTCTGTGGTATATAATACCCGCCCTTTGTTAATCTAACATAGGTCTTATGTAATAGGGGGCGATCATATCGCCTTAATCCAAGACATTCATCAAGTCTTGCACACCACCTCTGCGTCACTAAGCAATAACATAAAGATACCCATAATTTAATTACATTAATTATTAAACAACATTTTAATATCTCAATCCACTCAACACAATCCTTCATAATTTATCTTTCGATCTAACAAAATGGTCAGTCAACCTTTCATCAAGTAATTGTTTTTAGCAAAAAGGTTACGGGTCAAGGAGTTACTATTGTTCCATTAATCTGATCAGTGGACCCACTTCCCTGACAAGATCGAAGCTAGATTGGATTAGTCACAGTTCAACAATAAAACAGCTAGCATACGTATGCTACGATAAAAGCTCGTTATTTTAGGAATCTCCAGCACCCAGCACTATGGGATAATCATCGTACTGGGGTATACTCTATAAACACACAAACCACGGGCTCAAATTTAAGTATTTTGTTTAGTAACTTTTGACAAAAAATATGTATTCTTTTTTTTTTTTTTTTTTTTTTTTATTTAAAGTTTTATTTACAAGTAATTTACAACTAAAACTATAAATCACATAATATAAACAACACAAAAAAAAAAGAAGGGGAGGGCTGCTTAGTAGGCGTCGTAAAATTCCTCCGCATCGATGTCTACTGAAAACGTGCCCAGGAGACTGGCAGCATTGCCACGCTGAATGGCAATGCTTATTCTTTGAGCCAAATATAAGCCAGGCTTCTGGTCACGTGAAGCGTCGACTAAACGCTTGGACAAATCTTTAAAAAGACAGCGGGCACTTGTACCCCACGGCCCAAGCGTTTCGACTCCAAACGGCTCAAATACATAATCTCCGATGAGATTACTGTATTTGCGCCGCTTGAGAGTCTATTGATTTATAGAGTTGTATTGTTTATGTTTTTAAATATCCATTCCTAAGGACTCTTTGCGCAAAATTCATCATAGCACCAGTCATTTACTGTTTAGGCTCAGCGCTGATGAATCAATCAGTCAGAAGAAGTATCTTAAGTGAGCTTGTGGGAAAAGTCATCATCATCTCAACCCATAAACATGCCACTGCTGAGCACGGGTCTCCTCCATACATTTGGAGGGATATTAGCCATTTGTATTTTTAATCCGTCACCACACGGACAAAGTGGGAGAAAAAATTGAATTTGTTAGCTGTTATTTTTCTGTGCTGTGGTGTTGGCGACGAGTTGTGAAATTGCCAATTGGATCAGAGTGATAGAATACGAGTAGGCTTTTGTTAAATGTATTGTCGTGCTCATTGAGGCATGCGTGTAATCGGTAGGTGTACAAATAACTTGTGTTGTGGTGCGTTGTGGATTAGCTCAGGCTAACACATGACTGTTAAGTTGCGTGCTTCAATCTCGTTCGGTGGATCTAATGTATAGAGAATAGAGTAAGAACATGTTATGGTACGCAAAATGAGATCATCACAGACTGATCTAATTGGAAACAGTATCACGTAACTAGTCATGTTTTGTGAAGAGAGAGTCAGTTTAAGAGAGGTTGCGCTCCATATTAGCGAGCAAGCCCGTCTCAGGAAGTACTACCAAGAAGACCACAGTAGTTGTGTTTCTGTTTCTGATTACAGGTCTCCAGCGCTCATTTAGGAATGAATTTTGAAAGCTTTCTCTACATAGTGAGGACCGTGAGGATACTGTCTCATTATGACAAAATAAATACTTATCATTCAAAACAAGGGCGCTCGCGCCACTGTCAGGGCGATTGCGACTTTCGTTGCCAGCCCGCACTTATAGAGGGAGAGCCTTATAAATCATGAAAATTCACAGACTAACTCTTTTATACCTGCAGAATAATAATATATTTTACAGCGATAACCGATATTCACGCGGGCGGAGCCGCGGGCAACACAGCTAGTACTTAATATAACAAAGTAATAATCAAGGTAACAGTCGATTTTCTCAGAACAATGATTAGTAATTTAATCTGACCGGTTGGTTATCCAAAATTGACCTTTTGGACAAAGCCGCGTGGTGAACTTGTCAAAATATGATGAATGGTTGGCAGGTATATTAGTAGTTATGTACATACAGACGGAATACTATCATTAATGTATCAATAGAGTCCACGACCTTGTGTTTATGAACTAAATAGTTTATCGATATGGTCACTAGTGGGTCTAGGAGGCTATAAAAAAGAGTTAATTTGCAGTTTATGTCCCCTAGTTTTATAAAATACTAGGGGTCACCCGCGACTTTGTCCGCATGGAATATTTTCCCCGATTTTACAACATATCTCACTACTGCTCCGCTCCTATTGATCATAGCGTGATGTTATACAGCCTATAGCCTTCCTGGATAAATACACTGTGCAACAAAAAAATATTTTTTCTAATCGAACCAGTACTTTCTGAGATTAGTGCGTTCAACCAAACAAACAAACTCTTTAGCTTTATAATATTATAAGTATAGATTAATAAATATCTAATAATAAAACAATAAAACATTTCACGTTCAATAGCTACGATAACTACTCATCAGAGCCTCTAGACAAGTAGCATAAGCGATAGTCGACTCGAAAAGTCAAAAAAGAAAATGTATGGGATTTGACGTAAGTTTACGACATTAAATCGTAGACTCACGTCAAATTCCATACATTTTATTTTTTGACTTTTCGATTCGACTATCGCTTATGCCACGTGTCTAGAGGCTCGGGCAAGACGTAGGAACGCTTCTTAATTATGGAAGTATATACAAAATCATTAACCAAATTTAACATTATTATTTGTTGGTATTTAGTTTGAAAACAAATATAAACACACTAGACCTACGTGACCTATAAGTTTTAAGGTATGATATTAAACGTATTTTAAATTATATTTTGCGATCAGTCGAGTAGACTATACCTAAGCAGATAAGATGAGTGCCAGTCTGTGATATGAAACTAATACTTAGATAAGTACTAATAATAACTCCTGGGTACATGACTGTGGTGGTCAGTTAGTTAGTTTGTCGGGGCGTCATCCGCACTTGGCCGCTCAAGTGGGCCTTTGTACGTGACTTCCCTTCGGCTATTCCATCCAGCCCAACCTCTTCCAGAAAGCCAGCAAGCGGCCTAGATGGCCGCAGACTTCCGGTAGAGAGCCCGTTTTCTTTAGGGTCTGCGCCCTATGGTCTTCTACGCTCCTACAATCCAGAAGGACGTGGGCGGGTGTCTCCTCGGCCTCCATGCAGAGCGGGCTAGTGGCTTGTTATAAAAACTACTACTGTTTATTTGACTGTCTGTAAGCATTCTGTAAAATAAAATCCTACTAATATTACTTTCCTTTTTTAATTAACTTTCCTATATCATATACCTACTATATAAACTAATATAAAGGTTATTAGAATAGAATAGAAAACTCTTTATTGTACACCAATTACATTTATGATACAGATATTATTTTACACATTTATGTAGGTACAATGGGCGGCCTTATCGCTAAAAGCAAACTTCTGCCAGGCACCCTTTGGATGGACTGAAGACATTATTACTTTTAAATTAAGGTACAACGTGTTTAAATACATCTAGTTTATTAGATTATGTATTAGATAACTTATTGCTTATTAACCATTAGTAAAATTCATAGAATCACAAAGGTCATGGTGAATAAGATTATTATCGCAGTACAAATGATTAAAAACTTTACATTTACCGGCTTTATTTCTTGTTTCGGATTGTATATATATTATTGTAAGTATTTTATTAATTTAATACATTATTTTGACATTGATTTGTTAATCATTGTTATTTATAAATAAATGTATAACTCAAACTCAAAATTCATTTAACCATTTAGGTTACAAAGTAAAACTTATGAAGGTCATAAATGATGAATAAGCTAGAAGAATGATGTCGTAGAGCCATGAGAAGAACTAGCAATAAACTCAGGCCTCTCTTTTTAATCGCCAGATAGTTACAATCTTTTGTAGATTACAATTATGGTAGCATGCAAACTGTCAGCACAACCATTTTCTATTTTTACAGTATGGCAACACTGTTAACGTACAAATGATGTAGGAACTCAATGATTTTCATTACAAGCGTAAATGACTCCCTGATAACTAATATGAGCTCCCGCCGAGGTTTTCCCAAAAGACTATAGCATGGGGTTCTTCAAGAAAGGAGTTATAAGGTTTTTAAAGGGTCGGCAACGCGTGAGTGACACCCCTAGTGTTGCAAACGTCCATAAGCTACGGTAACTGCTTACCATCAGGCGGGCCGTATGCTTGTTTGCCACCTTGGTAGTATAAAAAAAACTCACTTTGTTGGTACAAGAATATAACATAATTTGCATCTTAAAGGAGCTTCCCTAAAAGAGATCTGGATCCCCTACTTACGAAAAGTAGGCATTATTGAGCTTTTTGGGGTAACTCAGTAAATTACTAGCAAAAACACATCACTATCAAGGTACCCATACCACACTTAGTATTAGGAAGACTATATACCTAAATGAGATTTTTCATTACACTATGCCTATCATCATCATCACCATCTTAACCCACCGCTGGGGTACGGGTTTCGTTCATACACATGAAGGGATATTACAGAAGATCACAGCCAAATAACTACACACAGTGGTGTAGTTGTGTTTCTGTGTCTGAATACAGGTCTCCACCGCTCATTTAGGCGTTCGTTTCTCATCATAAAGCCCTGGTGTAAAAAAATGGATTAGCAACACGCAAGTGATAGGTACTTCTGGTATTGCAAGCGTCTATAGACGACGGTAACTGCTTAACATCAGGCGGGCCGTATGCTTGTTTGCCACCTAACGAGTATAAAAAAAATTACCCTACTATACGCTGGTCAGACGGGTTGGTATAGAGTTTTGTTTAAAATTTTCCCTCTCTTACAGTACAGCCTATACTTATTGTTATTTTTACTTGCGGTATTTGATAGGATTCAGTACTTCTCTGCCGGATTTCTTGATGGTACAATGAATACTCAAATTTTACCATCTCTATACCCGCGTAGAGGTCGGTAAGAGTGTCATAAAAAGCAGAATAGAAGGAGTAGTTGGAGTTATAATAATAATAAAAATAATAAAAAAAAAATCTTTATTATCCTTCACATAAGGCATCTTAATAGCTATATAGGTACATATAGTAAGGTTAAACAAGTTGTTCGAATTAGCTTTGCATTTGTGAAGGACTGGTGCCAGAAATAGATATATAATATCTGTGCCACTGGTCACCAGGCCCACCGTTTTGCAATTTGTGTGCGCATCACGTTTGAGTGCGGGGGTTTGATTTTCCTTATCTATGATACTAATTAATTATGTTAAAAAAAAAAAAAAAATATATATAATTATAGACTACGGAGCTATGTAGGTTTAAGTGTGTGTGTGTGTGTGCGTGGGTGTGGGTGTGTGTGTCTTTGTGTGATGAGTAGTGTGTGATTGGTGGAAGATTCATACCTAATGTGTACTGGCAGACTATTTCATGAGTGTTTATTGCAGGGGATGTAAGATATTTTCGGTTGTTTCGTAATCTAGAGGGAGAAGGTATTTAATTAGTGTTTTTTTGCAACTGTGAGTATTTAATGGGTATATTTTTAATTTATTATTTAACTTATTATAGAGGTATGGTCCTAAATAGCTCATAAAATGTTGAGAAAAGACAGTATTATGTTGTTGTTGCTTAGCAACTTTACCCATACGTCGTTTGTCCTTAATTCTACTTGTTACGTATGGTGTTTGGGAGTGTTTTAATAGTGTTGCCCTAAGGATGAATGTTCTCCTAACGCTTAGGACTTCCCATAGGTCATAAACTTTTTGTGTTGGGTGTCGATAGGGCAGTTTAGCTGCTACCTTTAGGAGGGCTCTTTGTGCTCTCTCTGCAACGATCAAGTGCGTCTTTGCAGCACCCCCCCATACCACTATACAATATTCTATGATGGAGTGACATAGGGCAAGGTATATTGATTTAATGGTTGGGCGATCGGCAATATGTCTCAGGGATTTCATTACATAAATCAGCTTGCGTAATCTTGATGCCATGGTCTCAATGTGTTGTTTGAATGTGAGTGTATTGTCTAAGATGACACCAAGATACTTAATGCTTTCAGTTCTTGTTAGAGCGGGGCAGTTGCATGCGTCTGTTGAGGAGGCTATGGTGCACGTGTGAGCTGTGATGGTGCGTTCTTGTCCTGGTAAATAGGAGTTTTTCATACCAAAGGGAATAAATTTAGTTTTGGTGGTGTTTAGTGTCAGCAGGTTGTCATTAAGCCACTTATTCACCGTATCTAGGCCTTTTTGCGCATTGCTGTATGCTTGCTCCCAGGTCTCTTCACAGAAGAAGAGGGCCGTGTCATCGGCGTATGTGAAGATTTGGCCTTCTTTCAGTTTTATCTGACACAGGTCATTTATATAGACCAGGAACATGGTGGCACTAAGTACTCCTCCTTGTGGTACGCCGAAGGTAACATTGGCATCTTCACTAGTCCATGTATCGATTTTTACACGCTGTTTTCTGTTTTCAAGGTAGTCCTTGCATAGATTTAGTGGAAGTCCTCTCACTCCCACTCGTTCGAGTTTCCGAAGGAGGTTGGGAATCGAGACAGAGTCGAATGCCCTAGCTAGGTCTAGAAATATCACTAGGGATTTCTTCTTGGAGTCCAAGGTGGTGGTTATGGCCTGTACGAGGTCAAGTACTGCGGAAGTGGTAGATGTTCCTTTCCTGAAGCCGTATTGTGACGGGGAGAGTATTTTCTTAGATTCTAAATATGTGACGAGCCGTGTGTTTATTATTCGTTCTAGGATCTTTGAAAGAGTGGGCGATATAATCCAGAAGACGACAAATTTACGACGACACAGGTATTTATGAAAGTAATGTGTTCGTGTCAAGAGAGAGTAGGTATATGTAATGGCAAGGCCGTGGTATAACCTTGTGCCGTGGTATCATATTGTAATTAATTAAGAAATTTGCTTTATGTACCTACGTAAGTACACTTGAGTAAGGTGCTCCAAAAACCGCATTTACTTGGGCTAGTCAAATTCTTTAATTAAGTACTTACCTACGTAGGTATAATATAAAGTAAAATTTATGACCCTTGAAACGTTTATACGCCAAAAATATAAGATTTATTTCTCTTCTTAAATGGTACTTACTATATTAAATCTAATAGGTACAATGATACATTTGTGAAAGACTGATGCCTGAGGTAGGTATTATAAAATACTGTGATACAGGTCACCAGGCCCACTGAGCATAAAAGAGTAATCTTCCTATTGGACTATATCTTCAAAGATTTAATTTTGGTAGAAGATATAATTATCTTTATAAAAACAGTTTTTAGTTACAAGGATACCTTGCTGTGCGTGTGTGTGTGTAGTAATTCTAAAAACTTAGTTTAAAAACATCGCTGTTACAGTTTGTTGAAAACGAGAGCACTGACTAAAATACTGTAGTTCTGGTTTTTGGAAAAGTGCATCAATTCTGTATTCTGTTACTGAGCTTGCGGGAAAAGATTCTCTTGGTCCCAATACAGGGTTTTCCAAAGCTTGGTGGTTAGATAGAAATCATTTTCATCTAACGGGAAAATTCACTGTTTCCCACAATTATCTAAAATTTTAAAAAATAGTGGATGGGTACCTCAAGTCTTGCTTTTATTGTTACATTATATTGTATCAAACGCCCTGCGGTCGGCGCTTGCGCAATTAATTATATCACTAGTCCCTAAGCGAATGTTGACGTAAGAAAGAAAGTGATGTCCTTAACCGGAGCTGCGCACGCGCACCAGTGCGCAATGAATTAATAAGGTCGGTTTTGTTTTGGGTCGCCTGTTTAGAAATTAGAAATACCCTATATTTTATTTTATGTTAATAATTATAAAGTCACTCAAGCTAAACGCGGTTTCCACAGCGGAGCGACAGTTAATCTGGTCAGCAAGTTAAATGCAAGTAGGTACTTACCTATTTTACATATACATACATCGTGAGGAAACCCAAGAAGAAATTCTAATAAAAAGTATTACTTGCGTGTTAACGACCCTTAAAATTTAACACCCGGGTTTTGTGATGAAGTTTCTCTGGGATAGGAAAGCTTTTCATAAAAACACATCCCTAAATGAGCGCTTGGAGCCTGTAATCACACACAGGAACAAGCCTACACCGCAAGTGTAATCCAATAAATCTGTAATCTATCCAGAATCATACCTACATGATATCTATAATATAAAATAAATCGCTGAATGTGTTGCTAAGCGCAAATCTCGAGAACAGCTAAACCGATTTCGCTATTTCTTTTTTGCTATGTTCGTTATTTTCAGGAAAACCTTCTTATGTAAAATAAAATCAAGAAACTTAAGCTGAAAATAATTTAACCCGGACGAAGTCAGGGCGGGCCACTAGTTTGTAAATAAAACCTACTTACTTGTAAAACGTAATGATATGGGTACTTAGCCTTACCTACCTACATTTAGAGGACACGATTTTAATTCTGGCAACACTATCGGTGCGTGCACGTACCAAAGGAATGCAAGGCGCACGTCCGAAATATTTTTATGTAGGTCAAAATTCAGATTAAAGTGACTAATATAATAGCCATTTGATTTGTATTCAATTCGTGAATGTAATGGATATCAAATATCACGTTATAAATCATGTACTCAAAAGATTAATCTAGAATGAACTGCTTCAGGAAATGGCTGCGTGTTTTAAATGAGATAACGATGATTTATATGTCCTAGACTTAAAACATTAGATTATCTAGCCAGGATGGATATAATTGTTGTTGATATTTAAACATTCCATACAAAACATTTATTTATTTATTTAACTTGAGGCGGCCTTCATGCTAAAAATAAGTATATTTGTTAAATTTTATAGCCCTAGATTCACATAACTCTATGGCTAGTTATTTATTATGCATTCGAAGTTCAAATAGTAGGTGCCTAAATAAGCACATGATCTTTTACATTGAGTCTTCTGGCGATAGCGTGGCGTTCCACGTGTCAAGTAAAAACCTCGAGGCGATAACGCAACATTGTAAATACCCAGCTGCGGCCGTAGAATACTAATAAATTACGTATCTACTACTCAACAGGAGGTCCGTTAACTCACTACAAAAACAATTGATGTTTAAGAGTTTGAGCTGCAAAAAGCATTTTTGTTGCTTAACGACTTCCGCACTAGGAAAAACGGTCGTGTACCTATTGAGGAACTTTACAAATCTTAACCGTATCAATGAAAGTGGTGTAAAATTATTCATTTCCAAATTTTATGTATGTAGCTACAACAGCTCTGGTTTTTGGGATTATGGATCGACCCAATCAACAGTGTCCTACAAATCGACTCGTCGGTTTGCAAATCGAGAGCATCGCAGATTGTAAACGAGGGTCGTAACATAAAATCCTTATACCGATTTATTTTCGATCTTAATTTAAATTTCGTGCAATGACAACCACAAAGCTAAATGCTAAATCTAGGTTGTAAAGGTAGTAAAAAAAAACACTGGACGTACAGGTTAATTTGGGTACGCGACTCTGGTATCTCGAGTCACATATTTCGCTCACCCCACTGTATCCGCGTTATTTGTTGATATAAATATCCCTCAATTTACAATTGGTAGTTGAGAGGGCTCAATTATGAGCTTGAGTAGGTAGGTGCTAAGCTGGTTTCTGTGTGCCTACATCCTTCCATAAGAGCGACTGTCTTGGTGGTCCAGTGGCCGCAGTATGCGCCTGCTGTGCACGAGGATGTGGGTTCGATTCCCACACAGGACAAAACTTTGTGTGACCCACAAAGAATTGTTCTGAGTCTGGGTGTAATTTGTGTCCGTTAATTGTATGTTTGTAAGGCCCCGCGACACAGAGCTTGTTCTCTAGTGCGGGAGTTGTCTTTTAAAAGAAAAAAAAATGTAGAAACCACTGCTAGATATCGCGGGATTCTCCAGCTTAACTTAATTTTAGTGAAGCCAAGTTGAAGCTTGAATACCCGTTTTGAGTGTCACCATGGATTCATCATCCACCGCCCACATTCCCCCTTTCTACTTCACGGTAGACAGCAACTTGATTGTGTCTAAATGTTCCATATACCTGATAACATCAATAGAACCGCTTGTTAGTTTGACCTCTTTGCATTAACCTCCAATATACAGTACGTATAAAAAGTAAAAATGCGGTATTGTAAATAAATTAAATTTTGCAAAACGATTGATATTTTTATTTGTAAAATTATTCGATTTGTAAAACACTTTTTGAACATTATTTTCTATGTGGATGAATAGTATATGCCATGGTCTGTCGATTTCAGATAAAAAACTTAAGCAGTGTTGCCCAGTAAGAAAATAAATATCATCGTAAAATAGAACATGAATAAATACATTCAACATGTAGGACGTACTTTTATAATAAAATCATTAAATATGTCGTATTTACTTATCATTATTGACTTATTAAATTTGATAAAGCGAAACTTGTATATTAAAAAAATGTTTCTTACATCTGTGGACATCTTTGGTTCTTTTGTGAATTTGTTGGTAACATTTACAATTAAATGTCATAGGTTCCGTCAAAAGTATGAAAATAATGCTTTCGTTTTATTACGGAATAAAGTTTATAAATAAAGTGTTAAAACAAGTATTATACTAGTTAAACACTTGCCGTGTATTTTTATTACCAAACATTTGGATTAAAACCATAACAGAGGAACCGTTCAGTCAGTGTAAAAAGAGGTATGTTTGTAAAATATCGTGTTCTATTTTGTCAATTTTTTGTGCTAAAAGGTTGTTATTGAGTTAGTTAACATTAATTTTAACCATAAATCTCCTAAACAGTGCACCATACACTCGTTATTTGCGATATATCATGTGAAAATCGACCAAATTTTGTTCTAGGTTTAATTAGTGACCTATCATCATGTCTATGCCACATAGTAGCTCAAGCACCACGAGCTCAAGCACTAAACGCAAGGAAATTTACAAGTAAGTGTTATATACGTCAATTGCACACTATTATAACTACACGTGTATGGAAAACGTAAACAAAACGGTATGGGTATCTTGTAGCGCTCATACTGCGCATGTCTTAACTTAGAGACGCAAAATCGTTATGTTAACTGTTGCTACGCAAAGATTTATCTCATATTATAGATGCTAGATTTATGTAATGTACATGTTATAACCCAACTAGGCTATATAGACTGTTTAGCAAACAACAACAGGGTTTACCACCTACTTTATGATTAGAAGTACATTTGCTATGTTATTACTTTTTAGCAACCAATTATTTCAAAAATAAGCTCAATAGTTAGTTAGTTAGTTTGACGGGGCGTTATCCGCACTTGGCCGCTCAAATGGGCCTTTGCACGTGACAATCTAAACTTATATTATAAAAAGAAATAGATTTTTTGTTTTTTTTTACGATCTAACACCAAAACTTCTTGATCGATTTAAAAAATTATTCACCATTAGAAAGCTACATTATCAGCGAGTAACATAAGATATATGTTATTTTAAAAAAAAATTAAGGTGTCCTACAAAATTTAAATAAACGTCCACCCGTGCAAAGCCGGTACCTGCCTCTATATTTCATATATAGCTAACTAATCATTGTTTTGTAGCCGTTTTGTTGAATGTCCTATAACTGTAAATATATATATTTTTAATTGCCCATGATGGTAGACATGCCAGAAACCTATCTGATGGATAGTAGCAACAGCTGCTCATAAACATCGGATACGGGAATGTCTTGAACTTATTGGAGACCTTAGGCACTTTCAAATAATGAAAGCTATTCTATTAAAATGTACTTAGCTTTACACCACTATTTAGCTCCTAATATCAGATTGTGTAATGTAATGATTTGAATATGAATAAAAGAAGCAAAAAGAGTAAATAAACAAAATCTAGTTCTATTTAGCAAGAGTTATAACCCATCAGCCACTGATCTATAAGCACTGGCCCATGAAATTATTGATGGAAGTTGTTATATCAATGAAATTATTGCTGGGCAGGCGCCTTTGGGACCTTGACACCAAGCGTCATACCCGAAAAATTAGACCCAAGACGCACTACAACTACACATACAACCAACAGGGAGAACTTCACTGCACACTGTGTGACCGAATATTTAAAACCAAATTCGGTTTCGCAAGTCACATATGTGCACATCAGCAGAAACAGACTGCCCAAACTTAGGAGTGTCGGGGTGTCGCCGTCGACGGATACGTCTGGGAAGATCATCATCATCATCATCATCATCATGCTATCCTCTATCAAGAGAGAGGTGTACTAACATGAATAATTATTATTTGTACATCTCTCTTTTGCTAGATGAGTGGAAACACGTGCCCAGCAGTGGGACATAATAATATAGGTTGCTATTGTTATTATATACATAGTAATAATAGCAATCCACTCAACTTAAAACTTAAAAAATAAAAGAAATGTAAATAGTAAAAGAATTCAACTATAATAATGGCCATATCTAAGACTAGCCGTTGCCCGCGGCTCCGCTCGCGTGGATGTCAGTTATCGCTGTAAAAAGTGTTATTCCAAAAATAATCTATCTCTGTGCCAAATTTCATACAGATCTGTTCAGTAGATTTTACGTGAAAGAGTTACAAACATCCATCCATCCATTCTTACAAACTTTCATGTTTATAATATTAGTAGGATAATCACTATCTTGGGAGGGTAGATGGGGTAACAACAAGTATGCTAGGCCCTATAGCATTAACTATACAGATCCATATGATTGTGTTACAGATACCAAGCGCCATGGCCACTGTACTCCATGAACTGGTCTGTACGACCTGATAAACGATTCCGATTGGCTCTCGGTAGTTTTGTGGAAGAATATAACAATAAGGTATGTTCTGTTTATTTTATGTAAATTCATAATTCTTATTTTTAAATGTTGTAATTATAGCAAATGAAAATAATTATGTATAAAAATAAAAAAGTAAGTTATATAAAGTTGCAGATTAAAGAAAATAAGCAAAATTATGTGACTAAATAAAGTTTTGGTCAGAATTTCATGCAAAAGTAAAAGAAATCGAAATTTTGTACTAGTTAGGTAATTTTAATATACCTATGTATGTGTTTTGCATTAAATTTTAAAATTTAATTATCTTTTCCTTATTATACTGCTTAGGTGGCAAACAAGCATACGTCCCACCCGACATTTACGTTTTTTTTTTTTTTTTTTTTTTTTATACTACTAAGTAGGCAAACAAGCATACGGCCCGCCTGATGGTAAGCAGTTACCGTAGCCTATGGACGCTTGCAACACCAGGGGTATCACTCGCGTGTTGCCGACCTTTTAGAAACCTTATAACTCCTTTCTTGAACGTATGTTATGAATGTTTAAAATGCTTTCCGTCGCCCATATTTTAGATCTGATTGGTGATGATGTTATTTATTATTACAAAATAAATGATATACCTATTGTTTCATAACAGGTACAAATAATCTCCCTTGATGAGGACACAAGTGAGTTTAGTGCTAAGAGCACATTTGACCACCCGTATCCAACTACTAAGATCATGTGGATACCGGACAGCAAGGGAGTCTACCCTGACTTATTGGCTACCAGTGGTAAGTTTAACACGTTGGATACCACTGTCATCTATACAAGACAAATGAAAACATTTCCCGTGTACCAATTGTCATAACTACATGACAAAAAATATTTAATAAATAAACACAATAAAATAATAATAATAGCAACCCATATATGTCCCATTGCTGGGCACGAGTCTCCTCTCGTCTATCAAGAGAGAGAGATCAATAAAATAAATAAATATTTATTAAATATTTTTTGTCATGTATTTATGACAAAATATTTAATTAATATTTTTTAAATAAACAGCAAAAATTCTGTATTTTATAAATGTCTCTGGTGAGTTTATGCCGTAAACATTCAGATGGTTACGTAAATATAGTTTGAAAGATTTTTTACTTTTTATATATTTTAATTTTGTCTGTCTTCATAGCAAATAGTGCTACAGATTCAGAAATCTTATCAGAATCAGAAGTATGTTGCCTGTTACAGACATAAGATGTATAATATCGTCCAGTTCTTTTGTACTTCTTCTGACCATCCACCCACTCCTATCACCTAAGCTAAACTGATATAATATATCTCTCTTATAGGGGACTACCTCCGCATCTGGCGCGCCGGTGAGCCCTACACCCTCTTCGAATGTGTGCTCAACAACAACAAGAACTCGGACTTCTGCGCCCCCCTCACGTCCTTCGACTGGAACGAGGTGGACCCCAACCTCATTGGTACCAGCAGTATTGACACCACTTGCACTATCTGGGGATTGGAGACAGGACAAGTGTTGGGAAGGGTTAATGAGGTGTCAGGACATGTGAAGACTCAGCTTATTGCTCATGACAAGGTAAAGCCGGGACGTTCTTTACTGTCCTATTTCTTTATTAATTGTAATAGTGCATATGAATACCGTTGTACGTGTGACGGATTAAGAATACAAATTTTACCACCCCGTTCCATCCTGAGGATGTCGTAAAAGTCGACTAAAGGAGTAAATCAAGCAGACAATATCCACGGTAAGAGAGGGAGAACTCGAAACAAAACCCTATACCAACCCGTCTGCCCAGCGTGGTATAGTAGGCTAATATCCCTCCAATGTATGGAGGAGACCCGTGCTCATCAGTGGGACGTTTATGGGTTGACATAATGATGATGATATGAATACCGTACTGGGGTCCCAAGTTCGATCTTCATGTCGGGTATGCTTGTGTAAAAAAAAATACTCAGCATCACAATTGCTCTGTTATATATGTATACTAAATAATCTCCTCGGCTCCACCTGAGTGACAGATAGATGACAGTTATCGCGATAAAGCCTTAGCCAGGTGCACTCACTGTTCAGGAAACGATCAGCGGGTTAAACGACCAAGAGCTCGGTAACCCTATAGATGGGTGACCGCATAGTGGTATTTCATCTGAGCGTCTCCGTCTCCCGACTTAACGTTGGTCGTTATATCACGACAGAGAGCTAAATATGGGCGATCTAAATAACTCTGTCACCAGGTTGACCACTAACCAAACGATATAAAGAAATCGCGACAAAAAGTATGCTACATAGGATACCTTTCCCAGGATACCATCTATCTCCTTGGAAAATTTCAAGATGCATTTCGTAGTTAAAAGGCAACAGAGAGCCATAGACATGTAGGGATTACATTAGATCCTTATGAGCAGGTTAAAAAGTTACTTGTAAAAATACTCCTACTCACCCATTAGGGAAAGGCCTTGATATTATTATTTTTTTTTTTTTATACTACTTGGGTGGCAAACAAGCATACGGCCCGCCTGATGTTATGCAGTATCCGTAGCCTATAGACGCTTGCATTACCAGAGGTATAACTTGCGTGTTGCTAACCCATTTTTTACTGGCTTTAAGATGGAAGTAACCCTGGGATAGGAATACGTTTCTTTCAAAACGCATTCCTAAATGAGCGCTGGAGACCTGTACTCACACACAGGAACACAACTACACCGCTGTGTGTAGTCATTTTGCTGTGGTCTTCTGTAAGGTGGAGGTCCTTCCCCAGTCGGGCTTGCTCGCTAATATGGTGCCCTACCTCTCTTAAAATATAATGTTGAATAGCAAAGAAATAATAATCATGATGTTGTGTTGTAGGAGGTGTACGACATCGCGTTCAGTCGCGCGGGCGGCGGGCGCGACATGTTCGCGTCGGTGGGAGCCGACGGCTCTGTGAGAATGTTCGACCTGAGGCATCTAGAACATTCTACTATTATCTATGAGGTACGTCACTGTATCAGCTACTTTTATATCGTCGTGAACGGGTGCTACTTGGGGTGGCTGGTCAATCTTGGCATGATTTATTTTTAAATAATAAAGATATAATTTTTTCTAAGATTGAAATGTGATCTCGTTTTTATCTTATATATACAAAAGGAAAGGATCCCTCATTGTCATACAGAGAAATGCTTAATTCATTTTTATTTTCTCTATTTTGTTTTCTTATTAAAAACATTTTTACCTGTATTTAATTTTGTATGGTATATTGGTTTCCGTTCCTTTTTGTTAACAATAATATTGTTTGGCCGTAGGAAAAAAGTATGCTGGCATTTGTTTTAATGACGGTCATAAGTATCATGTATTTGATCTAAATGAATAAGTGAGTTTGACTGACTATCATGATCATGGGCGGCAAACTTTCCAATCACTGTATTTATAACCGACTTTCAAAAAAAGAGGTTCTATAGTTGTCTGTATATATGTTAGAACAAAATAAAAACTTTTAAAATCGGTTTACAATTGACTGAGTTAACACACATACAAAAATGGAATTAAAAAAATCTTTGCCTTGCTATGCCTACAGGCTCTGCTTAATTTTTTATAGCAGATGGCCACGTTATATATTGTTATATGTCCAGTAGTGGACATCTTTCAATTGTGTTTGTGAAGTCCCTCGCGACACAGGGCTTGCTTTTTAGTGCGGGAGTTGTCTTTTTTTTATTGTGAAAAATATATGATATGTAATTAGTACATTTAACTGAGACGGTAGTTGAAAGGTCTAAATAAAGAGGGCTCGGCGGCGTTCGGTGTTCCTTATATAGTACAGCAGGCAAGTGGAAATGATAAATTGTTTACTTTTTATTGCAGATCCGTTCAGTAGTTTTTACGTGAAAGAGTTACAAACATCCATCCATCGATACTTAACTTTTGCGTTTATAATATTAGTAGGATATATGATTTTTATTTTATGTATATATTTTTTTTTTCTTAAAAAAGACAACTCCCGCACTAGAGAACAAGCTCTGTGTTGCGGGGGACTTTACAAACATACAATTAACGGACACAAATTACACCCAGACTCAGAACAAGTCTTTGTGAGTCACACAAAGTTTTGTCCTGTGTGGGAATCGAACCCACAACCTCGTGCACAGCAGGCGCATACTGCACCCACTGGACCACCGAGGCATTCTAATCTATTTAGTATCACAAATATTAAGTAATGTTTCTTTCAAAGTTTCACCTACCAAGTTTTCTCTCTGCATCACCCAAAGGTTGACTGGTAGATAATGCCTTTGGCATTAAATCTGCCTTGTACACATTATTTTGTGCTAAAGTTTAAATAAATAAATAAGTGTACGCGGTGTAGTGAAGTATTGTTGTATGTGCCAGGACCCTCAACACACGCCCCTTCTCCGGCTGGCGTGGAACAAGCAGGACCCCAACTACCTGGCCACGGTGGCCATGGACGCGTGCGAGGTGATCATCCTGGACGTGCGCGTGCCGTGCACGCCGGTGGCCAGGCTCAACAACCACCGCGCCTGTGTCAATGGCATCGCTTGGGCACCTCACAGGTTTGCTATATATTATATATACGAGCTGGTGCTTATGTTTGTAGCCAATGTTGTGATTCTGGGTTCGATGCCCAGGCTGGGCAGTGTTTCAACAGCATGTAGTTTGCCTGGGCGGGCCAAACTACATGCTAAAATGCATACAAATTACAAAATATACTTGATGATTTTTTATTAAATATTAATAAGAAATAGTGAAGGAAAACATCGTGAGAAAACCCACATGACTTAGAAGATAAAGACATGACTGAATTACCAGCCCGCATTAGGCCAGCGTGTGTGAATTAAGGCTTAGGCCTAAGGTCTCTTAAGAGAGAGAGAGAGTGTCTAGACTCTCTCTCTCTCTCTCTCTTGATAGAGGAGAGGAAACCCTTGCCCAGCAGAGGGACATATATGGGTTGCTAGTATTATTATTATTAAGAAAGTAGGAAAAAGATTCTGTGACTACGCCGCGAGGCCTTTTTCTGCAGTGCGCAGAAAAAAATGTGATAAAAGTGCTTCCGCGGCATTAATTTATTAGACAGCAAAATGTATTTATGTGAAAATGTATTTTGCAACCATAGTAATGTCAAAATCAAGATTATATTGAAGCACAAATATCAAATACTACCCAACCCTAGTTATTGGGCTTTTCTGTTACAAAATTCTTAGTTATAGCTAGTAGTCTAGAAGTGTAACAATAATAATGTTTTCAGTTCATGTCACATCTGCACGGCGGGTGACGACCACCAGGCCCTCATATGGGACATCCAGCAGATGCCGCGCGCCATCGAGGACCCCATCCTCGCGTACACGGCCGCCGAGGGCGAGGTCAACCAGATACAGTGGGGGGCCACGCAGCCTGACTGGATCGCCATCTGCTACAACAGACACACGGAAATACTACGCGTTTAACACTAAACTTTACTATTATAAGGTAGGGTAGTTGTAAAAATCGGTATAATATTTGCATAAAAAAATCGGGTATTTTTTATCAAAAATATTTAAAAAATCTGAAAATGCCGACAAATTATAAAAACCACACCATTTTACACACTAAATGTAGGTGCAGATACCTAGAAATCTTAGAATATCACCACGTGTTATCCCACCACCCAGTATCACCATGGGGAGGATGGTGATACTGGGTGGTGGGGATTACCAAAAACTCCCTTTTTGGTAATCCCCACCACCCAGTATCACCTCACAAGCCCGTAATTATTTTTGACGCACCTACCTACATCTATTGAAAGTTATTTTAAAAAACCAATCATGATTGACTTTAAAATTAAATGGCATAATATCTAGATATTCAATCTATCAACAGTAAAACTTGACAATCCCACAAAACTACTGTTGGCAACTTCACTGCCAAAGTAATTGTGATAAGAGAAAATGTCGTGTCATGTGTAATTGCTCGAAATATGGAAAACAATGATGGCGATATACCCGTCGCTATGACAAATGAATGGCATGTTGTGTATATAAATTAAATAGGCTCTTAATATATGTGTAAACTTTAGAGGATACAATTCGTAAATAAAACGTAATGTCTATCTAAATTTGACAAAATCAACGATTGATATTAAATAAAATACCATAACACCTAGCTGTCAAATTAAAAATTCGGTATTGCCAACCTAGAAATGAGCTCTGCATGGCTTCATTATAATTCGATATTTAGCTTCATCATTGCTAATAATATGTAAAGCTAAAAATTTCGCTTGTTAGAACTTTACGAGACTTACACTTTCAATTCATATTAAAAATATAACTACTATTTATTTACGTAAAAAATATCTTTTGCACATGTTATTCTGAGCCTTTTTTTAAGTATACTGTGTTTGTAAGTAGGAAAGAATTATATATAAATATGCGTGAGATTTGTCGATGATTTGCATCGATATAGTAAATGATGTAAATAGATATATAACTGTTTTGTTACGTAGATGTGTCCACTTGGTTAATAGGAGATAATACAGGTTTTCGTACAGTACATCATAATAGCGACTCATATTATATGGCATTAATCTAGTACAGTACTCTTGTGGTTACTTGTTTACTTTTATTCCAGTTATATTGGAACATGCATTTTGAGCTTAGTATCGCCAATTCTCTGCCTTTCGCATACAGTCAGTCAGTCCTAACCAATATTTTACGGACAAGTTTATTTTTATTTTAATTAAATTATAATTGTTAAGCTAAATTAACAATATGTTTAATTGACTGCACGAGAAAAACCTCTTTAGCACTAGTGGAAAGGATACCTCAATCCGACGCGCTAGTGGCGCCACTTTTCTTAAAAGCTTCTGTTTTATCTCCTATTATCTATAATAAACTATAAACATTCTAGACTTGCCTGATGTGGTCCCATTATATTTATTCATGGTTTACTACCTGTCATTATTAATTATTTATCTATTAATTCAGTAGTATATAAACATTACCGAATACTTATCTCTTTTGTAAAAGACTGAATTTAAAATCCAACTTTTCTAAATTTTTATATGTACTAACTACAGTATGTTTGCCAATGATTTTGAAAAAGATTCTTTTTATCATTACAACATACGTATGTAACTAATGAATTATTTTTAGTGGGCGAAGTGCATTTAATGTGTGATTTTAATTTATAATATTGGCGTAGCTTTTGTGCTGGCAACACATTGTATATTTGCAGCTTATGACATGTACCTACCTAGCAATATACACGATGTAAGTATTGAGATAACTTGTCGATTTTGCAATTGAGCTTCGTTGATGTAGTTTTCAATATTTTGACCACCCGGCATTTACCTTTGGATTTGGGCGGACGGCATTTAACTTTATGTTCCGGTAGATTCAGTGCAATCTGGACCACATGATCCACGGCACGTATTTTGCCACATCCATACATTTTAGTCGGTCTTTAAGTCATTGAGAAGCAAATATCTCAAAACTTACATCTGTTTGTCTTGCTTGCCGAGATTTACAAAATGATTGTTGAAACTCGTGTCATGTAATATGGCACTTGTGTATGAAAAACATTGACCGACAAGACAGGACGGCTCAGCAGAGCTAATTAAATATAGTTACGTTAGTTAAATGTGTGTATACTGTTCTATGAAACCTTACTAATTACGTTTTGTATTGTCTTTGGGACTGTTTATGTATTTATTATATATTCTGATAAACATAGTCACCTTCTTTCGAATTGAATATTGTTATAGGAATGATGCGGTTGATGAATGCCTTAGCTAAATATATAACTGCATTAAAATATACATTTTTAATAAGTAGTACACAACTATTTAAATTCTGAAAACTAGTAATTTTTATAACGACAATTAGAGGTTAAACATGTATTAATTTTATTAAAACATTGTGATTATAATAAGGATTAGATTAATTATTATTTATGTTCAATTTAGTTTTAAGGAACCTTCTCAATTAAATTTTGATTAAAAACAGGTTCATCTTATTTTATTGTATAAAAATATCAACATTGTATATAATATTATGTTATTTGACAAACTGCACACCACTCATAAAATATTTTTATTTTCATCTTTTTACTATCCAGACCTTTGTCCTAAAGAAAAATCTTCATAAACCTTCAACAAATACTGAGGAGTTCTTGGCTTGTAATCCTTGATCACTAGTTCAAAGTGTGCCATAGTGACTTCTGGACAATCCAAATCTTTCTCTAGAGCTTTCAAAGCTGCCTCATGGCAAAGAGCTTGCAGCTCCGCACCTGAGAACCCCTCAGTCCTTGTCGCAAGACTATGAGTGTTCACATCATCGCTTGTACTCATTTTCTCCAATTTTAACTCTATGATTTGTAGTCGAGTCTCAAAATCGGGTAATGGTACATAAATAAGTCTGTCTAACCGACCAGGGCGTAGCAACGCTCTATCCATCATGTCGGGTCGATTAGTAGCTGCTAATATTGTGACAGAATTCAAAGGCACTACACCATCTAATTCTGTCAATAATTGCGCCAACACCCTCTGATGAACTCCGCTGTCACCACTTGATCCACGCTCACTTCCAATGGCGTCCATCTCATCAAAGAATATAATAGATGGCGCCACTTGACGAGCTTTCGTAAATAAGTCTCGAACCGCACGTTCAGAATCTCCGATCCACTTCGAAAATAACTCTGGACCTTTGATTGACAAGAAGTTTAAACCGCTTTCAGTAGCTAAAGCTTTAGCTATCATGGTTTTGGAGCAACCAGGAGGGCCATACAATAGTACTCCACTTGGAGGCCTTATACCTAGTCTTTGGAAGCTCTCAGCGTGTTTTAGAGGCCACTCGACAGCTTGACGCAATTTTAATTTTAAGTCACCTTGACCTCCAATGTCTTTCCACCTGACATTGGGTACCTCTATTAATAATTCTCTCATTGCACTTGGCCTGACAATAGTCAGTGCTGCAATCAAATCCTCCTGTTCAACAAACTCGCTAGAACGTTTTATACACTTCATGGTTGCCTGTGTGCATAGGTTTACCAAGTCTGCTGCCACATACCCGTGAGCTAAATCTGCAATACTGTCTAGAGAACTCACTTTATTTGGTATATTTCGAAGCAGGCTGTATAAGATTTCTTTCCGTCTTATTCTATCAGGTATTGGTATTTCTATTTCCTTGTCAAGTCGTCCAAATCTCCTCAACATTGGATCTATACTGTCTGGTTTTCTGGTAGTAGCTAGTATGAAGACCTTGTTGCCTTCTTCATGTAAACGGTCTAATGCTGTTACAAATGCTGATGTAATTCTTCTCTCCTGTTCTGTACTACTGCTTGATCTCTTTGGACATATTGTTTCTATTTCATCAACAAATATGATGCTAGGTTGATTTTGTATAGCTTTTGCATACAAACTATTTGTAGTACTCTCAGTTTCACCAAAGTATTTACTAAATATAGTTGATCCATTGATTTCTACATGAAAGCAACTGAAAGTGTCTATGATATATTTACAAATTGCTGTCTTCCCAATACCAGAGTGTCCGTGAAGTAAAAGTCCCCTTGTTGGTTGAAAATTTGCTGTTAAATTATCTGTGCTAAAAGTAATTGTTATATATGTTTGTATTTCTTCTAATATATTGTCATATCCCCCTAAAGCTTGCATTTTCTTCTTAGCAGATTTTGTAGTTTCTTTTTCTATAATCCAATTAGTATTTTCACCTAAAATATACCATTCCTTAGAACCTAATGTGTCTGATTTTAAACCTACTACTTCTATTTCTAATTTCTTACCAAAATAATAGTAAACTAAAATAGAACCACTACAAACAAAATTGTTATAAAAGTTATGTTTTAAAATATCACAAATGTCAATCTCTGTTTTATGATTGTTTATTTTTATTGTCACTTGAGTAGCTTTTGGAATCTCCTCTTGTACAACGGAAACTGAAACTGTCTTGTTGTCATTGCTCCAAGCATTTGATAACTCTGAAAAATAAAAACAAACATTATGAGGATACTCACATGTCTTAGAAGAAATTCTAAGCGCACATTAAATCCATCAACCCGCATAGAAGAAATTCTAAGTGCACATTAAATCCATCAACCCGCATCTACATTGAGCTAGCATGCATGGACCTACACATAATTATTTATGCTAAATTAATTTGAGGGAATTAATAAATACAGTAAAAAGGTGTAATAATATACCAGCTGCAGGCAGTATAACAGCGGCCGGAGCTGAAGATTTCGAAGGCCACATTCGTTTCACCATCGTAGGAGCACCGTCCCTTATCAACAGCAAGGGACATCCAATCACTGCACCTATCAGCGAACCAGCTGATGGATGTATCATCACAGCATCTTTAGGAGCGCCTTCAGGCGCAGCCACTGCCCTCTCCAGCCAAGTGTACAGTTTACCATCCTCTACATAAGGACATTTAACTTGATCTTTCCCACAGTTCAGCTCTATGTGAGAGTTCTTGTCGTTTGAAGTTATACTGCAGCCACATCGCTCACAGTCCACCCAAAGTGTTTTCTTAGCTTGTTTTGGCGGCATGTTAAGTTATGACGAGGACTTTAGTGTGATTTTCTTTAATTTAATTGGTAAATACGGTGAAAGAAGTTAGGTTATGTGTGGGACGATTTTACAGAATGTGAATGAACAAAACGTCGAAAGTAGTCGAAACGTAAATAACTTTTACTACACAGGAATTACGTTTTGTTATCAAAACTTATGAGATGAAAATAAAGCGCAGTATTAATCTAGACATTGACTAGATTTAACCTGCGCTCGTTGTTTATTGTAGTTACATTGGTTAAATTAGATTACAAATTTTCCATTAGATGTTTTGTGTGTGTATGATGTTTCTTTATAAACATATTAGTACAAACACCACACGAAAGTTCACGAAACGAAATAAAATGTCACAGTGCTGTCAAATGTCAAAGTAACAAATAACTAAACGTCTACTGCGTTTTTGTCATTATTTGGCGTATGTAATAGTGATTCATTTAGTTTTTTACACCAAAACATCCCATTTATTCGTTATCAAATATACTTAGCGTAATATCTTTATTAAGTTTAACCATTCGTTGTGTGTAATTAGTTTTACACTGGTCTACTTTGATTTTATTGTAATTATTCAGACAGTTAACGTGTAGGATGACTCTCGCGGAATTCTTCAGCTGTTCTCTGCTTGCTTTTGGGGCTCCGTTGGTAATGTTCGCACTGACGGTGGCTAACGACCCGGTGCGCATCATCATCATGATAGCAGCAGCATTTGGATGGTTACTATCATTTCTTTTATCATCGTTGGTGTGGTACGCCGTCGTGCCTTTACGATCTTATCTAGCGTTTGGAATGGTATTTGCGATCATATTTCAGGTAAGTGAGCTATTTAGCATCCTACACTTATAACGACAATGCAGTATTTTACACTTTTTAATAAAATATCATTGTCATTACGGTTTTATAATTTTCTTGCCTTGGCTTATTATTTTTATAATGTCTGTAAATGAAGAGATAGATGACGACCTACATAACATTATAGCGTAACGCTTATTATTCTTCTTTTGTATATTTTTTTTTATACTACAAACAAGCATATGGTACCAACCTGATGGCAAGCAGTAACTATAATACCATCTAGGCTACAGACTATGGATGCTTACATTACTTGGGGTATCAAATGCATATTCTCAACTATTTGTTCTTAACTGACAACGCTGCTAAGACCAAAACTAAAGTGTATTTCACATAGCATTCATTTTTCCATAAAGATGAAAGAAAACAATTGAATCAATCTCTAACCAAATTGGCTAATAAAATAATCAAGAACCTAGAGTATTTACTTGATGGTTTTTAATTTAATCATCTCTCATTTGCATTGATATTTATCTTCAAATGTCAAATACGCAGTACTCATGCTATGTGCAAATGCATTAAACTAGCAAACCCAATAAAATAAATAAATAAAATTGTACCAACACATCTTTTTTGTTACATTAGACACTTATTGAACAATTAAAACCCTTAAATTTCAGGAAGGGTTCAGATATGGCATGTACCTATTGCTGAGGAAGACCGAGGCCGGTCTCAAGGAAATATCAGAGAACCACAATATTGGCAGTAATAAGTTAGAGATGGCATATGTGTCGGGACTTGGCTTTGGCACTATGAGTGGTGCCTTTGCACTTATCAATGTGCTGGCTGATTCTGTAAGTATATTAAAAACTTTTTGTTTAAAAAAGAAACCAATTTCAATAAAATATCATTAATGTAAAAGATTTTGTCAATTTTTCAAAAAACATTTGACCAATTTAGATAAAACGTAAATGAAATCTGGGAAGAATACTTTTGGAAACAAAAAATGAATTTTCTAAATTAGTTTAGGTATCTTTAAGTAATCAATGAACAAACATTTAAAAAAAGATTCCAACAAATTGAGCACTTCTTTTTTGAAGCTAGTTAAAGGACCTAAAATCATTTATAAAGATTTTTTTAATGATTTTTGACTACATACAATTATTTGACATGGCAAACATTATGTTTAGTGTTCAATGTTTTTTCTTAATTACAATATTTATGTAATCACAAATTGTTGTCTCAATTTCCAGGTAGGGCCAGGCACCTTAGGTCTGCACAGTGGTACAGAATACTTCTTCGTGACCAGTGCTGCCATGACCCTCTGCATGATACTGCTCAACACTTTTTGGAGTGTCATCTTCTTCAGTGGGTTTGATGACAAGAACTATGTTAAGATTGGTTGGGTCATAGTGTCACATTTCTTTGTGTCCGGCCTGAGCCTGTTGAACAGAAAAGAGCTGTATGCCGCCACCATCCTGCCTTCATATATTGTTTTAATTATTACAGCGTATATAGCTTTTAGATCAGCTGGAGGCTCCCGCAAAGGTTTAATTGAGAGCTTTGCAGTGCGATCATAGGTAGTGTTGTTGTTGAAATTCTGAATCTATTAAAGTCGCGCTCAAATGAATTCACAATCGATTTATTGATTAGATCTTATTGTCATAATCAAATGCATTTAGAATTTACATTTTCGATTTTGAGCGCCAAAAAAACTGATGACGTAAATTTTAGATTCGATCTCAGTTTTACGCGAAATAGTATTGCAATAGTTAGCTTGTTTCCTATAGCATAGTAAAGTAACTATGCCTATAGTTAGTATATTTCAGAATAGAACAATAAATACTGACTAGAAGTGCAATAATGTTATCATATTGGTTCCTAGCGATACCCATTGTTGCAGTACCGATAAACTAGCTTCGTTATAAGATGATAAACGAAGTTGTTAATCCCCCGTGCAAGTGTTAAAAACTTGCAATAGTTACGATAAAAATTCACAAGATATTAAATAAAACATCTTGATTGATATGACGGGATTCTGAAATGATTTTTGTTTCCTACAAATATAACCACCTTAGTTTACTGATATGTTTTTGTTCTAAGACTAAGCGTATATAGAACGTTATGTATGAAGGTATATAAGTACCAATATAATGACTAATATACCTAATCAATTAAGTAAAATGGTGCGAATAAATAACTCAACCAAACTTCTCGCTTGAAGACAATGTCTTAAAATAATCATCAGCCCAAACTAAACCAAATTAACATATAAACAAAGATCGATCTTACCATGTCATGATCTAACTTGTTAGAAAAATATCGTCAATCTGCATGCGGTTTTCAAAACATAATCGAAATCGGTTCATCGTTTTGGAAGGTAATACGCCACAAACAGATTGACAAAGGCCACTTTAGTATTCGCGTTTGAACGCTCATTTTGCGTCAGAGATAATGGACTGACAAATTTCAATTAGCTAAGAATAATAACGAAGAGTGAATTAAAACAACTTTAAATAAATTAATTTGACTGCTCCGGGGGCGAAATGATAGCGCGTACGACTCGTTCGATTTGATCCCAGGTGCGTGCAGTGATATTCGGTTTTAGAAAATGCTCAGTGGCCTGGAAAAAAGAGGCGATCCTAATCTATTGCCACATTTTGAGTACCATTCCAGACTTTTAACTGGATTTAGGTAGCTTATTCCGAAAGCTGTGTTAAATTCCGCTGGCTATACGTGAGTGAGTACACCATAGTGTAAGAAGACTATATAGTAAGGACATTGCCGCATTCATCATCACCATCATCTCAACCCATAAACGTCCCACTGCTGGGCACGGGTCTTCTCCATACACTTGGAGGGATATTAGCCTACTAAACTACGCTGGCCTTGTATCGTGGGTTGGTATAGGGTTTTGTTTCGAGTTTTCCCTCTCTTGCAGTGAATATTGTCTGCCTGACTTACTCCATTAGTCGTCTCTTGCCGTATTATATCCAAATAAATACCTACCCGCTCAGTATTTGTTTGCTAACTGAATCAGTCCTAAGCGGGAGGTACCTATTCTTTCTTACACTATAGTGATACCTACACCTCTGCCATCTCCTAAGGTTAAAAAGGCGTGACGCAGTGTTATGTAATTTATATATATAAACAGGTTAACAACGTAAAATAATGTACAATAACAATGATGTAAAATTTTATTTATTTGATTGTAATTAAGAACAATCATTCCTTATGTCTATTATGTTATTGGACGGAGACTTGTTGAAATAACTCTTTAATATTTTTAGAACTTTCAGAATGGGAATTGGCATAGTACATAAACAAATCGATACTTAAATCAAAATCAGAGACGTGTTTTTTGAATATGTTACGTAAAAGTGCTATGTGTGTTTACCTTATAAATACGATAGAAAGAAAGGCACTTCCCAAATCCCGTCCTGAATGTCCTAAGACAGTATTTAATAGTAAAATAAATACCTTAACGTTTTTTACAAAATAAAATTGTGTAAAAAAAGTATCGTATGTTTCACTCCCTCGTATTAACCTTCAAATAAGTAATAACTATAAGACGCGCCATTATATTTTTTTTCACACAGAACACATTAAAGCTTTTGTGGCGACTACTTTACTACAAATACGTAATGAAACCAATAATAATATAGTAAGAAAGACGGTGACAATACGTAAATACGTATTTTCACCGCCTTCCTTACTATATTAGTAGTCAAAATTTATCAAATGATAAATAGGTACTAAATCGACTAACTATAGTAGCCGTTAAACATCTTGAACAAAAGTCTGACCTCTAATATCCGGTAAATTAAAACTAGTACCGAAAATTAAAGGCTAATAGACGACAAAAAAAAATTATGTGCGAGAAGCGTGGGTTTCACCAAGTACCCTCACTTTTTATTAAAATCACAATTGGTCCTACGATTACATAAGTGTTTAACACGAAGTGGTTCTAAATAAAAATAAATAGTGAGAAATTGAAATAAATAAAGTAAAGAACTGTGAAGACTAAATATAATATAGCTTATCAGTGCATTTTCCTTTGCCTCGTGTCTCATAAGAGTACCATTGTGCGTATTACTGAATGTCTCAGATAGAGACCCTAGTGGTTTCATGGTACTTGTCCAGTTTTCTTCACTCCACAAGACACCATAAAGTTAAGAAGTCAATGAGAGCTTTTGTTTTAACTTCCGACAATTCTTAAGAAGAAAAAGTGTCTAAAGTGCCAGTTCTTGAGTCTCCTCAGCCAATTCTTGAAGTAACGAGACAACTGTCCACACAGTGTCTGCAGAGTCTATCTCCTCCTGAGGTATGTAAGAGTTCAATACATCTAGTACAGACTCAATGCTATCAGCAGTCCCCGATATACCTCCACCCACTTCTGAGAGCGTACTGACTGTTTCTCTGTCTTTGTGGTCATTTCTGCAAATAATTACTTATTGTATAATCTTGTAAGGTTATAAGGTATTAAGCTATCAAACAGTACTAGACTGTTTGATAGCCTAATGGGGAGATTGTTTGAATGTTTGTCTGTCTATTCATAAATATTGAGGTCAAACCTTGTGTTATCCTTACTAATATTATAAAGGTGAAAGTTTGTAAGAATTAATGGATGGATGTTAGTTACTCTTTCACGTAAAAACTACTGAACCGATCTGGATGAAAATTAACACAGAGATAAATTATGGTTTGGAATAACACATAGGCTACTTTTTACAGCGATAACCGACATATACGCGGGCGGAGCCGCGGGCAACAGCTAGTATATACTAAAAAGATTTATTTTATCAATTGTAAAACAAATCTATATACTTGCTGATGCAGTCAATACCTGTATACCCAACAATAAAAAAATTGATAACTTTTTCACCACACCCAGTGGGAGTGTGGACGAATATAAAAAAAATTCAAACAGCTTTTATAAAGAATTAAATTTATTTTAAAAAAACAACCTAAGTTTAACCTTAGTGCTCCCAGACTTGGTTCAAACGACTGTGGATCACACTTTTATCCTGTGTGGGATCAAACCTACAACACAGCAAATGATGACACAACCACTTAAAGCACTGAACTAACCATACAGCCCAGTAAATATAAATAACACAAGATACATGACTATTGCAATAAATTAGGTATATCGCCATAACTATTTATATCGTTATGTTCCCCGGGAATACCCAATCCGACTGCAATTGGAAATTTCCAAGTATCAAGGTTATCGTTTATTATAACTTTTATGTACAGTTGGGTTTTTTTTATGATTATCTACGTGTCAGGATTGAGAGGCCCTCCATTATGATTTAGTTGTGGTGTGTAAACCATACAGTTAGACTGCTTAACTGCTAACTAATTTAATTACAATCAATAAGTATATTGTTCAAGTATGTTACCTGACATGATTACCCACCTATTAGGAATCAATGCAAAAATGTGAATGTATTTTTAATTTTTATAATCAGAAGTGAAAATAAGGTTTTTATAAAATTCTTCTATATTAGAATATGGTGCAGTGTAGTAAATATTGTTGAAATATTATTAGAATAAAATGGTAAGTACCTATCTATGTGTAATTTGTGGTCAACAAAATATTGGATTTATTAGTGAATTTAATTTTAGGTTTAGGCACAGAAACTTGCAGATCCACACATCCTATTGGTATATTATCGCAATTTAGAGAAAAAATTGACATTGGCTTGAGATTACACAGACACTTACCTATGTGTCTGATTTCAAAATTAGCTCTCTCTTGTAAACTTCTGCAAGAGTAGCATGAGAGCAGTATAATAATTAACTACCTAATATTTACATCTTATTTAAGTATATTATAGTGGGCTTTATTAATTATTTTGTCTACTTTTAGTTGTTTTTTATCTAAACTAATATTATAAAGTGGAAAGATTTGATTTTTGTTTGTTATAATTTAACTCAAAAACTCCTCAACCAACTTAAAATATTCTTTTACCATTACAAAGCTACATTATCAGTGTGTAAAATAGGCAATATTTTACTGAAAAAAAAGACCTAATTACCTTGTTACAGGCTAACTGGACTTATTGTAACATAATAATGTAGGTACTTACACAGGTGGCATAGATATTTCTTTTTCTAGTATATCCTGTAGGTCATCCAAGTCTGGTATTGTTGGTATATCATCACTAGAGTCGAGTGACTTTGTGGGAATCACAAATTCTCTGTAAGTTAATAATCACATAATGTTTATAATAGGCTCAAACTAATAGAATAAGATAGATGGAGCGTGTAGAACTCGCGCGTGAAGCCGCCAAAAGTCATACTAAATAGCAATGTCAATTGTCATACGTTTTCGTTTTCGCGCGCAGTCGATTTGAGCCGCTCTGAATCTACACGCTCCGTCTAAATTGATAAGCTATATCATAAACTGGGGATTTTATATTAAAACTAATTTTAATAGGTAGCTTTTACATGGTAGAGTCATCACTGTACTATGTGTACACACACTCCATTTTTATTTAATATAAAAACGTTCAGCAGTTCTGCGTGAATGAGCCCTGCCGAAAATTCAATAAAGGCAAACACCAAAAAAATCTAATTTCCGCAACTTTGCAATATTGATAGCGTAATTACTTTGCCTCAATATGTGTTCCTTCTGCCCAAACGCCAACTTTCTTTGGTTCAGGCATGTTCGAGCTCATTTCACTCATTTTTATTACGAATTAAAATTTTAGGCAACAATGTAAGTAAATAAACACAACTGACAACCACTAACCACAACAAACACCTTCTGAACGTTCACGTTCCAGTGCCCAAAACGAAATGTCGTGAGACAATTGTCTATTTGTCTATCTCTTTTTACCTTTACTTATGAGAATACCTTTTCTCTTTTTAAGATTCAACGGGTTCGGATCAATGCTAAAGATTCTATAAATTCCAACCAAATAACCAAAGCTTCAATAATGTCAAATTTAAAAGTCAAACGTCAATGTATTTTTTTTTTAAATATACGTCTAGAAATACGCGTTACTACCATAAAACCGTCGACTTCTTTAGCATTTTATGCCCATATTTTTGTAATACCTAGCAGTATGTACCTTTTTTGTTTGCTTATGGTGGTAGGGGAACCATCGGCTTACTCAGTGGTAAGTGAAGATTGTCGATCATGGAGTTCGGCAATGTCTTGGACACAGCCGCTACCTACAGAAAAGATAGTGCTGTCTTTAAAACTCGTTTAAAGGAGAGGTCTTCGCAGGAATACTCATATTCTCACATTACTATATAATGTTTTGTTTAATCCTACTGCTCCCAATTACCTCAAAGAACGCTTCAAGTTCCTTCATGACACACATTCGAGGTTCTTGCGGTCGTCTGAAAATTTGAGACTGCAGATGCCAACTCATTCTACTAATTTCTACGACAAATCTTTTTGTGCCCAAGCCGTACGCTTGTGGAATGAGTTGCTAATAGAAATAAGAAAAGCGCAGTCCATTTATATATTTAAAAATATGTTAAGAGATCATTACCTAAAAGCATGAGCACCTCCTTAAGCATTTCTCTTATTATATGAATATGTATTATTATGTATTTATATGTGTATGTATTGTATTTTAATATATGTATCTACCTATGTATATTATTACAATTTAATATTGTATTTTGGTTTTTTTTTTACAACAACCACTACACCATCACATGTTGTAAATGTTCTGGTCATTCCTGTCCATCCTAAGGTTGCCTGGAAGAAATCGCGCTTAGAGATAAAGCCGCCCATTGTACTAGTCTTTTATTCTGTATGTTTCTAACATATGTTTTTTGTTATCATTATGGTGTACAATAAAGAATTATCTATCTATCGTAACTCATTAGGTAGGTAATGAAGGTAAAGTAAAAGAACACAATTTACAAATAATATTATTTTAATTATTTTTTTCAAAAATATAACAAACTCACACATTTAGAATGCATGTTCCTAAAGTAGTCGACATCATTGTACGTTTGATCTTATATTGTGATTATTTCTTACAATAACGTAACGTAAAACAAAAATGAGGTTTAATAACTCTATAATTAAATTGAAAATATTGATTCTTCAATTTCCAAAAGTTTTTCTTTTGCTAGCCATGCATATCTAACTCAGGCGAGCCTGAATGTGTAAAACCTATGCAAAGCGCAAGCGCAGTAAGGTGGTTATTTTCCGTAACTTTTTTGTAAATAGATTCGCGGTGCGATGAGGATCGTCCCGTTAAGATGTGCGCTTAGCTTTGTTGGCGTAGCTACTAGGCGTTAAAGAATCATTCTTGTTTCTTTCGAAGTAAGTATCTACTACCCACTCTTGACATGATTGCAAACTTGATAATTGTGAACATATTACTTTTGGATGAGGACGCGGGTAAGAATAATATTCTTCGAGAATTTTGTAGTCTGTCTAAATGTGAATTTCTTGAAGACATCATATTTTTAAGGTAATAAAAAGCACACTGCCACGATCTACCGTAAAACTAGAAAATACAACTATTTTTCACTCCTTTATTTAAAAATAATTTTATTATTTATTTTTGAAAATATTTACAATCTATTTGGTAACAAATCATAATCAAATGAAGCATTGTAATAACAAACTTAGACGAAAAGCAAACGTTTTACAACTACATTTATTAAAATAAAGATTTATAAAATCTCAATATTTATTACTTATAAAAAAATAATAAATTCATTATAGAGGCTCATTCCTAAATTATGAGGGATATTAAACTTAAAGTACCTTTTGTATGTCTGTATGTGTCATTTAGACCTTTAAAATGCGGTAATATTAAATATTATGGAAGCAAAAGGCATCATCTATAAAAGTAATAATACAGTTTTATATCCTTCACATAATTAGGCATCACCCATCGTAATCTTGTCAAACTATAAGGTTTTAATATTAGATTGGAATCTCTTTGAGAGATCACATAATATAAGCTTACATAATTAAGGCTGTCATACATGGCGCAGTTAATATATAGATATTACTAAATCTATAAAATCTTTATATATATATATTTCTTGCGTGCGTGTGTATGTCACTGAACTCCTCCTAGACGGCTGGACCGATTTTGATGAAATTTTGTGTGTGTGTGTGTTCGGGTAGGGCCCTGGATGGTTTAGATTCACAATTGGACCCGGTAGGTGGCGCTGCTGTCTTTATTTCAGCTTTTTCAGGCAGGACGACGTCTGCCAGGTCCACTAGTATCGTATATATTTCTGTAGGGAAGGAGACCTCCACCTTACAGAGGCATACAGCCAAATAACTTCACACAGTGGTGTAGTTAAGTTTCTGTGCGGATTTTCAGTAATTATTTAGTTATAAGTGTTTTTTTGACAAGGTCTGCTCAGGACCGAATGATGTGGAAAACCTTGTGGGAGGCCTATGTCCAGCAGTGGACGTCTTATGGCTGAGATGGAAGTTTTTATAGGAATGTTACCCTACTATACACATAACAAAAAAAACCTTATTGTTTCAAGATTTTGATGCAGTTTCATATCCCAGGTATCACAAGCGTAGTCCACAACCTGTACCTAAATACTAGTTTTAACTTGCAAATATCAAATAAACTATTATATTAACAGGGTCGTGTATGACAGCTTTTATTTCGCGGATATTTTTGAAAAACATCTACGGCTTATATAAATTTATTATGACTGTAGACTCGTATAAACTATTTATGAGATATGTTTGCCCATATAGGCGTCTCTAACTAAGTAGAAACGGTATTGGACTTAACAAAACTTAATATCGTAATCATATAACTTATATTTAGCGACAAAAATAAGATCTTATAATAATACAATCAATTTTTATATTTACAAAATGTTACCTATCATTCACGTGTAACACATTTTTATATTTTTGAAGTTTTAGACAGGGTTCCAAAATTAACAGGTTATACCGTATACTAGTTATACCGAATATTAGTTATACCGTATACTGGGTATACCGAATATTGGTTATACCGAATACTGGTTATACTGTATACTGGCTATACCGAATATTGGTTATATCGTATACGGGTTATACCAAATACTGGTTATACCGAATACTGGTTATACCGTATATTGGTTATACCGAATATTGGTTATACCAAATATTGGTTAAACCGTATACTGGTTATACCTAATATTAGTTATACCGTATACTGGTTATACCGTTATAATGATCGAAACCTTTATTAAATATTAAATCACGTTAGTTAATAATATTGTTCTGTATCAAAAGGACAATAATTTTATTCTATAACATGTTATTGCAAGCTGATTAATTTTCAATACCAGTAAGTTTAAAATGATGTAATATTCATTCAATTGTTTTTTTTAAATTCTGGTTTTGAATAAATGTATGAATAATTTGAGCTCTGCTTTTATATAAAATTTTATACTATAAAAAAACATCTTAAGAAAGGAATTACTATTATGAAGCACCAAATTTTAGAAAACAGTATGAATAAACTCTTTGGAGCATAAATTTACAAATATAATAACAAGAGATCTGGAGGCTGTGTCTGTATCTCTAGGCCTATAAAAATTTATTAATCTATTCATACTGTAGGTGGAATAAAAGCATAAAATAAGTTACGTTGTTAAGGCAAATTCAATCTTGTGCAGATTATTATAAGGTTAAAGTCCACATAATCAATGCTACCTTTATTTTCCCCTAAAGGTGTGTTGTAGGACGTTGATAGTCAAATTAGTAAGAATTATTGAATGAATAGACAAAATTAATAATCCAAAAACATTAGTTTGTTTTTGTCGGTTGGACGCATTGAGAAAGTGATTATGTATATATATTTTCCTTATTAAATCTTGCACCTACTTCATTTATCTCTGCATCGCTCTAATAAAAAATGTAATCTATCTATTTAATTACTTCATATAGTTAGCTGTTATTCATTTATAATGGCAGCTATCTGTGCAATGTAAAAAACTGTAGAAAAGTAGTTTCAATACTATTATATTGGTTGTTAGAAACAACTCGGGTAATATTCTAGATCGGTGAAATATACTATTTTAAGTATCTTTCTAAGCTAAAAGATAGATTACACATATATTAGTTACAGTCGCGATTCAATTACAAAAAGTACCAAAAGCAGACTTAAAACATTTGTCCTTACAAAGATATACGTATACGTACTATCGAAAAATACATAGGCAACTACTACTTTATTGCCCGATACCAGTACAACGCCATCTGTATCCACGAAGGTGCTTCTACATTACATTAGTCTTTAACCGTCTCGCTAGATGTCGTTGTCTAGCTAAAACGTTTGGACGAATTTCTTTCTTCAATTCTAAATGCACTCACAAATGCTAACTCAAATATTCTTCATTGCAATTCAGGCTGTGTTTTCAACTTCATAATCATATCTTCAACGGTGTATATTGTAGTTTCACTGGCAGATGGGCTCGTCGCCCAGCAGTGAGGAGAGTCCGGACAGTTCCCCGGAGTTGAGCATGAGACCCTCGCCGCGGTCCAGCAGCAGGTTGGAGAGTGAGGGAGTGCTGTGGGTGTCAGTCTCCATCATGCTTTGTTGCATCTGGGGAAATTTAACAGCATATAATAATAACATAAAAATCATGCTCGTCTACCATTGGGGTAGGCAGAATGGTTTTGATCCTTACTTCTTGCGCTTCCTCTACATTCATGCATGCACATCGGTATCGGGTACTTTTGATTTGGCCTATTTTTAGCACATCGCCTATTTATTGCAAATAGTTGATGTGCTAAAAAGGCATTTATATTTACTACTACAATTCTTTGTTAATACAAAACATAACACAATTATTTTTACCCCAAAGGGATTACCAGAGGTGTATCCACGCTTCGCCTGCAGCTATGTTAAAGTAGTTAATCCCAGTTTCCGACTGGTTGGACTATTGAGTATTTATCGACAGACAAACCTTATACCACTCTACGACCCGGGATTCGAGCCATGGATCTTTACTCAGGCAGTTGTACGCACACAAAAATTATAATTTTGTTTTAGTTTGTTTTTATTTTATATTTTTAAGGTTTGTATTTATAATCTCGTTATTTTTATTTTTAAATGTGTTTGTATTTTTTTCGTCATTTGTGTGTAATTTTTTTTTTCTTTCCTTAACTCTGACTGTGACACTAAGATTAGTGAAGTGTTATATAGTGTGAACTGACCTGTGTGTAAGTAGGTTGCTGCACTTGCTGCACCAAGTTAGGTGATATATGTCCCAGGTTCTGTTGTGTGTGCATGTTGGGTGACATGCGCCCCATGTGCTGCGGGGACATCACCTGCAGGTTGGGGGACATCACCGTCTGTCCGTGGGGAGACATCGTCGCATGGTGCGGAGACATTGTCGGGTGGTGGGGGGACATGATCGGCCCGTGGGGAGACATGGTCGGTCCCTGCGGAGACATGACCTGCATGTTGGGGGACATGGGCGGCATGTTCGGAGACATGGGCTGCATGGCGGGCCCGTGGGGAGACATGGCGGATACGTTGGGGGTCAGCACTTGCAGGGTTTGTCCCATGTGCATCGGGGGGGACACGGGCTGTACGCCGGGGGACACGGACGGATGCTGCACGTAGGATCCTCCCCACATCTCTTGCGCGAATGGGTTGTGGCTCGGTCCGGCCATGGGGAGTCCAGCTTGGAGGTTTTCAGCCATTGCCCACTGGAATGTTAAATAAAGAAAAGTATAGTTTCTCAATTTAGACGACAGTTAAGGACTATTAACTATAACTTATATTATATGTTAAGAAATAACATAAAACTTTAAGCAATATAGTAATATAAATAATAGTTGTTACCTGTTCTCCATACTGCGGTAAGTATGGTGGTGTTTTATCTGCAACAAAGTAAATGTTCAGTTACATTTGTTTTATTATTATTTAAAATTAATTTTCAAAGGTACACCATTAGGTAGTAGGACCTCATATATGTGGTCGACAAATTGCAAACTGTGAGATTAGGAGAAACTCTACTTTAATGTCTATCGACTGCCGTGGTAGTCTAGTGGCCGCAGTATGCGCCTGCTGTGCAAAACTATGTGTGACCCACAAAGAGTTTTTCTGAGTCTGGGTGTAATTTGTGACCGTTAATTATATGTTTGTAAAGTCCCACGTGACAAAGAGCTTGTTCTCTAGTGCGGAAGTTGTCTTTTTAAAGAAGACTGATAATCCTAGCTAACAAGTATCTTAAAACATTCCTCCATATAATAATACTAGGGATCAACGCGCGACTTCGTCCGCGTGGTAATTTGGAATATTTTCTCCGATTTTGAAACATATCTCACTACTGTTCCGCTCCTATTGATCATAGCGTGATGTTATATAGCCTATAGCCTTCCTGGGTAAATGCACTATTCAACAAAAAAATATATTATCTAATAAAAAACCAGTACTTTCTGAGATTAGCGCGTTCAACCAAACAAACAAACTCTTCAGCTTTATAATATTAGTATAGATTGGTGATAAAACTAACTCACCTTTTGGCTCCGATTTTATCTTCTGATCCGTTTGGTACAGGCCCCCTGGAACACATTAACACATTAATTATCTATTCACTACCCATAATAATAAGTATTAATATCAAAACACAACGACAACAAAAAACATGCTTAATCTTTGTCCGTAATGAAATATACTTTCATATAAAATAAACTTTGATAATTAGTGTTGATTATTTTATATAAAATATGATAAGTATGTGTTGCCAGAATTTGTTAAATTATATGTAATTGCAAAATATGTAACAGTTTATTTTTTATATTAAGAATTGTTACTTTCATGAAAAAAAATTACGTTTTTCTGCGTTTGACCGCTAAGGCGAAATTCGCATGCACTCGACGTCCAAGTTTTAGGGCTAGAGCTATGCATTTGAACAGAGACTATACGCGATTGTCGCCTTACTATAGTGATGATCATGAATGATCGCCAGGTGGCGGTACATGTATTTATAGCGATGTTTACTTTATAATACGAAAGAATTTAAGTATATGTATCTTGTTTACACTTATTCATAAATAGCGTGAGAAAACGAGATGCAATGCTGATACAGTTGGCTTATAAACTGTACAATATTTCGCAATTAAACAAAATCTGACATACACATACATTTTTTGTCTTTCTGTTTGCGTGTATATGTATACTTCATTACGGGCTACAAATTTTGATAATAAAATGCAACCCAAAAAGTACTTATAATCAAACATTAATAATAAAATAAAAAAAACGCAAAATAATAAAAAGACATGCGTATAAAGGTGCCTATAGTTATTAATCTTAAAACTAACATGAATATGTGTGGGGAAAAACAAAATAATAACAAAAGAAAAAAAAGCTTAAAATTTTCTAAACTAAAAAAATATAAAAATAATCAAAACACAACCATGCCATATGACAGTTTTCGTACCTCTGACATCACTTAGGGTTTTGGGGCCCGCTAACAACAAATAAAACCCACGGAATTTTATTAGCATATTAATATAGAATTTCGCATCAATCAAGCTTCTCTATTATATAACCATTTATAAAAAACGTTAAAAACATATTTTTACAACAACAGTTTTAGAAAAATACTACAAAATGCAAAAATATCGAAAATTATGCCATTGGCAAGTCAGACAGGTTGGCCGTTGAACAGTTATCTTTAAACGTTTTGGCTCGCCAGTTTATATAAACAAATTACAGACTTATTATTACAATTTAATTAAAATTACCAATACAAAACCGTCCTACATTGGAAAACATTTACTAATAAGCTGTATTAATTTGATAAAACTCTGTTTTTTTCTAAAATACAATGTACAGTCGAGCAAAATAAAAACTCAGGCTCAGCCATTATACAATTTGCGACATTAGTATTTTTCTTAAATTCATCTAAAACTTTTAACTAATATTTGTTATACAATTCAAAGAGATATGTTCGTATCTTATACATAATAGAAGCTGTATTTCACACGGAGTATTTTTAATTCAAAATATAGACATATCATATTAGTATATCCTCGCATTAAGCCAGTGTGTTTTGGCTCTCTTGAAAGAGGAGAGGAAACCTGTGCCCAGCAATGGGACATGAATAAGTTGCTAAGTATTTAAACTTTGAATTTTATTAAAAATACCCCGATTCCTAAAATACAGTACGCATAACATTTTTTTTTATATTTTTTCCAAAAAATACTATATTCAAAACGCATCCACTGTAAGCGTAAAATAACACTGAGTTAACAGGGATTTATTTACTGAACACTTAACAGGGATTTACTTACTGATATATAAAAATATAGAGCGTGCCTCAAACATAGCTGCTTTTATACCGATTAACAAATCGGTAAATTATATCGATGGGGTAATCCCATCAATACTTTATTTCTTATCAGTAACTACTCGAGTACTGGTTATACAAAAAAGCCAGTCACTGTAGTCTCTAGCCCCATCAAATAAAGATATATAAGGTAGGTACTAATATTAAATAATTTTGAAGTGTTTCATACAATACTAAGCTTGTAATTAGGCTCGCTTTCGACACACATATCCACATTAGCTCTACACTATTTCTACTAATATCTCAATGATTATTAGATGGAAATACATTGCGATTAGGATTCTTATTACATTCATTTAGAGTTTAAATTCCATTAATACAATGCTGGTATGACTAACTGAATGACACGCTACAGGGTAAAGGTATTTTATAAAGGATAAACGTTTTTTCCTTAAACTTGTGTTGTAGTGTGTCGTGCAGTTAGATCGATCTTTCATAGCAAAGCAATTAATTTATCCTATTTGAAAGATTTTCTGTCAACGAATTTGAATCTTATTCCCAATGACATAAAGTATATATTTATATGATGAATATTTACTTCTCCTGACAGCGAATGATATGAAAAACTGATCGCTATTGACCATAGTGATAGTTTTCAATCAATATTATAATTAAGGGTTTATTTATGTAATACTGCACGCTGTTTTCTTTTCAAAATGTTTAAATCTAATGTATTTAGTTGTTGGTAAAGATTGTATAGACATACCGAATTTAAAATTTCTAATTTATATAAATTTACAAAAACAATATACAGGAAGGAAAATAAAGGCCATTGCCAAGTGCAGAGATAGTAACGTTTATAACGACACTTTTAATACCTAAGTACTGTAGGTATACTGTTTAATCATTAAAACCGGGAATTAAACTCAGGCGGGCCGTATGCGTGTTTGCCTCCTTGGTAGTATAAAAAAAAACTGGCATAAATCTAAAGATTATTTAGATCTTATGGTAACTCGTTCAAAATTAAAAATGACTATGACATTCTCGTCTTCAATTTTTCACTGATATATCGATTATATGTATCTTTGTTTTACGAAAGTAAGGCCTTTTGAAATTTCCTTCTTGTTTATTGTAATTCATAATCTTCCAACATATCCATTAACTTCCAATATTCTTTAAACCTTTCAAATACAACAACCCTATAATGCTTTCATCAATTCTCGCTGGCAAACGTAGTACGTATATATATATACATTTTCTTAATGTAACAAAACGCGAAATAGAATCAACAACAAAATAATTAACAAAGTGACCAGCCACAAGAAATAAATAGACGACTAGAAAGACATAAACAAAGAACATAAATAAATAATAACAAAAACAACTTAATGCTGCATTTCTCTCATAGATATTAAAATAAAATGGTGTTATTACATGTTTTGAATGCCCATATAAAGTTATAATAACTTTATTAACTCCAGACATCGAAAATAATATTTTCATTGACATTTTAAAATAAGTGATTTTCACCATGTAGGTAACTTTTCTTATTGGGTAACATTGCCCATGGGGTAACTTTGCCAATGGGGTAACATTGCCCATGGGGTAACTTTGCCTATGGGGTAACATTGCCCATGGGGTAACTTTGCCCATGGGGTAACATTGCCCATGGGGTAACTTTGCGCAGGCTTTAAGTAATACTTAAGCACATATTTTGTGTAACTCAACATTAAATAATGTTAATATTTAATTACCATCCCATTATTTTACTACTTACATCTATAATGTTAGTAAAACTATTTGTTACAAAACCATACTATATTACTATAATAGTACAAACAATACTTAATTAGTAATTACATATATTAGGCAATTATAATAAATGATTTTCTAATGATTTACCAATAAAAAGACATAGTTTATAATCCGCGAGGAATGGGATTAACTGTGGTGGTTTAGTGAGGCCTGTATAATGCTGAGTACAGCAATAGTAGCAGACGTCGCACATTCTTTTTATAATAGTGGCTCGGAAAAGTAGGTGATAGTACGGTCGGCAACGGAGTTAGCTGTACAGGACCGCTATATGAAGATTAGTATTTTAGGAAAACCAATGTATGAATTTGTGTGAAATATATTTTTATCTGTAGGTTTAGTCTAATTGTACACTGTTACCTAATTCCATAGAAATATATGCAATGGTTTACTTAAAAAACGAATCTTCATATAGCGGCCCTGTACAGCTAACTACGTTGCTGTGTGTACATACTGAAAACACAATTTTGAATCCCATTCTTTCTCCTCGCGGCATGATAAGACGTAACAACTTCTTAGGTTGCGTATTAATCGTGTTCCATTTTACATACTATTTAAATATATAATCCGTCACCATAATAGGTACATATATATCGTACCCTTAGTAGCAAAAAGGTATTTTTTTATAATAGCAACTCCACAAGGTAATAAACCTATATACGTATACGTAGACTAGGAACTACATTTAGTTTTAGGTCACACAAAATTATGTCCCAAATGGGAATCAAACCTATAGCACGCTTCACTGTTGTAAATGACGAGGTAACATCTTAGCTATACGAGCAGTCATTAAAAAATAATAAACAAGACATGATTCTCTTCCATAATTTTTATCCTGTGCTGAACAATATTCAATCTTATCAATACTACATAAATTATATATTGGAGTAGCTATCATATTAGTTATGCCTTTTTCCTCTAAGGGTACGATAAGTACCCACATAATATACCTAAAGTACCCAAAATTAATGCAAATGTATATAATATAATACATAATATAAATCATTATCAACTTACTGTCAGTATCGTAGGATTGCAATAAATTGGTCACCTTCTTCCTTTTATAACGGACATCTAAAACATTTAAGTTGACACATTAGACATAATTATTTCTAAATTATATTAATTGCCTTCACTCCAACTCGTGACTAAGTTCTGTGCCGACACAATTTAGATTGCTATCGACAAGTTAAATAGGCTAAACCGACTCAGATATACGGCAGTGCAAAAGTAAAGCAACAGAATTGTCAAAATGGTAGTTTTGGGAAATGAGGTCCAAAAACAGAGAATATGCAAAAGGACCATTTTGGCACTTTAGCATTTTTACCTTTCCCCTGACGATATGAAAATGAATAATGTGAAATTTTATTGTTCCTTTCAAACTTTCTGTGCCTAATAGATATTTAAAACTATTCATAATATTGCTACCTCGCTTGCTCTTAAGAGAGTAAACTAGGCGAAGATAGTAGGATAAGCTAGACTTATTCTAACAAACACTATTCTTTCGCTTATAAAATAAAAAGCTGTTTATTAGTTTAACCTTTATCTCATATAGTTCTAGATTCTCCATTGTGGGAAATGAAGAATGAGTATTAAAAATATGTGGTTTTTAGTTTAAATAGTAAGACTTAGCTGCCATACTCTGGAGTTGTTCTTAAAACTACGATTAAATATTAAATACGTAGAAAAACTATAACAAAATTTGGCATGCTAGACAGACTGTTGACTGTTATACATCAGGAATTTAGACCTTACGTATATAGTAATAGATGCCACTCCTCCTTACCGAGTTTCAAAACATTTCTAAAGAAAATAGGCTAAATATTTGTTTATAAAACTAGTACTTTAATATTCACGCGCCACGCGGTGGTCTCAATTTCTATAAATATCAAAAACGCCATACAAAACAAGCTATTACATATATCAAGTTAGTAACCATTATTGGTTATTTAGAAACTTGGTGCCATCTATCGGCGAGTAGTAACAACTAGTCTCGTCGAACTCTGACACCGTGGCGTGCGGAGCCACCGCCATGTACAGCGCGTAATGCTCCGCGTCCGTCAGCTCCAAGTCGTCTTGTAACTTCTTGAAAGCGTTGGCGTCCAGCGCGAGCACGCTCTCCGCCACTAGGATAGTGCCGCCGTCTGTCGGCGGTAACGGGGCCAAGCTTGCCGGACGACGGAGGGAAGTCTGAGACGCAGACTTCTCATTCTCGTCACCGTGGAGGGAAATGTGAGTGATACTGTCGGCGTAGCTGAGCCCTGTGCCGGACGCGTTATCTTTTAACGATGTATGGGATACTGACGATTTAAACTTGGAGGGACGTTGACCGGAAACACTGCTGACCGAGCGTCCTACAGGCTTGCTCTTTTTGGAATCTTTCTTTCCTTCAGATTTGACGCTAGGAGCGGGAGACTTGTCCCGTCTCCTGAATAAACGCGAGAAGAATGAACGCTTTTTGACCGGTGGTAAAGCTGGCTCGCTCTTCGCGACGGATAGCGGCTTTTCCGTTATTTTCATAACTTCGAGGTTACGAGTGACTGGTAACTGGCGACCAGGTTTGAGAATACTGTCGACTGATGTCTGACTGGTTTTAAAAGGTTCGGTTGAAGTCGCTTTACGAACGCGTTTGGGTGGTAGGGGAGGGGCGCGTTCATCGTCCGTATCGCGTTTTAACGGGCTGAACTCTATAATCGGTCCGCGGAAAGTTTGTACCTGAACGTCTTCGTAAGACATGGGATCGGGTTCAGAGATCGCTACAGGGTTCCTAAAGGCTAATTGTAAACTGGTGTAAGTGCCAGCATCATTAAAATCTTCGATATCAACACTATCATTATTCATCGAAGATATATTTTCGAGCCGCGTACGATTTTCTGAATAAATCTCGTCCAATTCGGCGACTTGGTCGAGTAATTCGTTAAGACTCTTTTCGTTAGTGTCTATTTCCACGTCCGGGGCTTGTACGTTCCCGTTTAAGTCAGTAATAGTGGCAGAGCCGCTCTCTTCTGAAACGTCAACGCTGAGGGTATCGGTTGTAGACGAGACAGCTTCTGCTGTCTCCTCCACTTGCTTGACCTCTTTATTATTGTTGGTGTCGATACGTTTTTCGGAGAGGAGTAAGGAAAATATGGAGAGGTCTGGTAGTGGCTTGCGCGCGGTACCTGGGTAATCGGGGATGTATTCGAAGGGTAATGAGTTGCTTCGGGCGTTGTCTGTCACTCTCTTCAGCTGGAAGCGTACCTGGAAATGAGAAAGGACATCTTAACGTACTGTGAAGACCTATATACAGGTCAAATTTTGTATAAATTGCAAGTGGTCGGTTTTTTGGCCCTTGGGTACTTAGTGATGGGCTACAAAAAAAAACAATATTGATAACAGAAACTACTTACAGTGACATGTTCGCTAGTATGCGGTTCCTTGAAGGCAGGCGTCTCGAAGGCGATGGCCACCTGCTTGTGCACGAGGATCATGTTCGCCGTCTCCTCCCATAGCACCTGGTTGTTCTCCTCTAAGTAGAACACCACTACTGTGTCTTCTCTGGTCACCTGGACACGTCACACCATTTATATATTGGTAATAAAGAATCACCATTGAATTCCCCTAGGTATGTAATGAGACATGGACACAAAAAAATATACTTTATGTATGTAAAGACTGCCTGAATGACGCGTGGTACTTATATGGGTACGGCTGCCATGTTGAGGTACCGAGTTCGAATCATAAGTTAAGAAAAAATCTGGGGATCGTACCGGAGCCTGGTATATGAGAATTCTCTTATTTGATATAATCTGGCCAAACGTAAGTAACCTCAGCCTACTCCTTTGCAGATGAAGGCGTGATGATGTGTTATGTTAGGTTATATCAGTAATTCCTTTGCTTGTTCCATAACATTTTTTATTTCGAGTTTAGCATGTCCCGTTTATTTTAAAAATGAAAATCAACCAAGAGATTGTGATGTGTGGTACCTATAGTAATAAATAAGTACATATTTTTGTAAAAGTCTATTTTATTTGACATACCTTCTCACACAGCAGGATAACCTGCGTGCCTCCCCTGGCGGTGCCGGAGCAGTGACTGGCCCTCATGATGAGCAGGTCGCTCATGGCCTTCTTGTCGTAGATGATCTCGGAGACCACGGGCGTGATGGGGCGGCGGCAGCGGTTCGACGCGTCGGGAAGGAACACTTGGAAACAGAGCCGCACTGCGTTCAGATCGATGCTCTGTGGGTGCTCCATGTGAGTGAAGCCGGCTGCAAATAATAGCGATACGTTTAATCATTTCGAGTGTGAGTCAATCGCAAGAATGAGTATCTTGCAGCGTAACCCAACTAATTTTATAAATGCGAAAGTAGTTATATCGGTCCGTTACTTTTTTACGACTATAGGGCTGAACGATTCTTTATGCAATTTAGCTAAGAGATAGATAGTATCCTGAGGACATAGAATACTTTTTATCGCGATAACCGACATTCCCGCAAGCGAAGCCAGGGACAACTTCTAGTATTTAAATAAATTCCTACTCGTATATCTCAGGAGTAAAAGTATTTAGGTACTTAACAAGGCTAGACGCTTAGAGATGTTTGCCAAATTTATATAAAGTACTGATAATGATAATTTAAATTACTGGTAGTGACTGGTACCCACAAGGCTCTACCTTATAAGGAAAGATCAAATTCCGAGCCTGATGACCCAAGATGAAATGTCCTGATTTTGGTCCTGTCGGCAATATAATTAGGAGAGCCTGGCCCCACCTAATATGGGAAGGGGGCGAATAGAACATTGTTACTGTCCACACTCCATAATCCATTACATAAAACTACAATTACATAAGAACAAAATATATTACTATAGTACACATAATACAAGGAAAACTGAACATTAAAATATATGATACGGAAAAGATCTTGTTTTTAATGACCACTTAATGAATGAAAAAAAAATGCGTTTTGAAAATGTAAGGCCGTTAATCAAAAATACATTAGTTTTTTTATAATACGGCGGCGAACAAGCATACGGCGGTAAGCAGTAACCTTAGCCTATTGACGCTTATAATACCTACTAGCGGTATCACATGCATGTTAAAAAAAAATTTACTCCAATTGTTTTAATTGTGCAGCTGTCATTGCCAAATTTGCAATGTTGGCTGAATTGGAACAAAATTCCAAAGACAATTATAATCATTTTGATTGATAGCTATCCTTACTAATATTATAAATGTGAAAGTTTGTAAGAATGGATGGATGGATGGATGTTTGTTACTCTGTCACGTAATAACTACTAAACGGATCTGGATGAAATTTAGCACAGAGATAGATTATGGTCTGGAATAACACATAGGCTACTTGTTACAGCGATAACCGACATCCACGCGGGCGGAGCCGCGGGCAACAGCTAGTATACAATAATATTATAAAAATCATTTTTATTATATCAAAGAGGGATATGAATATCCTAATAGTGCAGACGACACGAATGTGCAGAACGCATTGACAGGGACAGGCGCCTGCGGGGAGGTAGGAAGGTAAGCGGGCGGGGGAATTCAATCATCCCAACACAATTCCAATTGCACAGTTGGAAAAATTAGGTTATAAGTATAGTATCGTACTGACATCATCGTCGTGTGGCTAGGTTGAGGCCTGGGGTTTCCCCCGGAGTGAATTTGTTGACTTTCACTTTGTGCATAACAGTTCAATGGACGTATGTGCGACTACCGATGCACTCGTTAACTATTACCACACGTATATACGAAAGATTTTGTTCTGACTGCCATCTGTTCAATACCCGTATATACAAATAAATATATTCTTACTAGCTGTTGCCCGCGGCTCCGCCCGCGTGGATGTCGGTTATCGCTGCAAAAAGTAGCCTATGTGTTATTCCAGACCATACTATCTGTGTGCCAAATTTCATCCAGATCCGTTCAGTAGTTTTTACGTGAAAGAGTAACAAACATCCATCCATTCTTACAAACTTTCACATTTATAATATTAGTAAGGATTAAAAAGTTTACAATAGGTTTATGGTAGCTGAAGTAAGAAACGTACAATTTTGATTGATTCAAAACCTTGAATTTTAGTTTTGTTTTCCTGACATTTGTTTGAAAATTGCATGTTATTATCCACGACCGCACCAGGCGCGTGGTATTTTTAAGCACTTCAATATATCCCTTCAATAACCCTTCGAACGAGTGTCCGAACGAACAGACCGTGGTCATAATATTCGCAAGTCTACAGACTAAAAAGATATACGCACGGATATATTGTTAGTTGTTATGTCTATATTATATTCATTTAGGACACATTTTTTGAAAAACTTTCGAGATATGGATTATGCCTTGCGATATTCGATTATTAAAAACTATTTAAAACAATAAATAATTACTGGCAAAGCGTTCGCGTTTGTCCAGTCACGTATGACAAGGTTATAAAGGGTTATCGCTATAAAAATGAAGCGTAAATTGATTTTAGTTACGCTATCGTAGAAATAACGAAAAAGTATGTCATAGTACTCAAGACTAGTATCGACATTATCTCATTATAATTATCTCGTGATGTGGAGACGCGTTTGCCTCGCGAGCTAATTTAAGCGTTGCCTGACTGACTACCTGCTCAATGCGAATACCAGGTGAGCAGCCTCGCAATGTCAATACCGGCCGGCTGATTCTCTAAGAAACAGCGATGGCTGACTGACAGTTGTGATCGCGAACTGACAGTTGTCATTGCTCGGTGACGGCACAATCTATTGACTAAACGTCAAAAAGGGCTCTTACGGAATACCGATTTTCAATCTGACAGCCAGATTTTGCCCGGTTTTTGCTCTTACGGAATACCCCTGCCGGCTTTATACCAATTATATAATTTGTATACGACAATAATTTTAAACTAAGGTAAGTAATCAATGAATCAGTCAGTATGCTTCAGTCCGCAGCTAGACATAGGACTCTGTTACTAATCTATCAAAATTCAAAATGAACCAATAAGCAGTCGACACAGCCGCGCATGCGCAATTATTAAATTAATGGCGCGTAGCGCCGATTTAAATGTGTAAAGCAATACGTGAATGACAGTTATGATGGTCATAGTAAATGATGCTTTGGGCTACTATTTACATTAGTATGTTATTATTTTACAATAGTATTTACCTGATAACATTCTGAATACGTAACCAACTGACGGAAACATTTTTATTTAAATTACATATATAATTTATCAACAAAACTATTAAAAAAATATATTTTTAATACTTTTATGTAAAATTTTTAGCTCTAGTCCAGATATAGAATGGCTAATAAGTCGACCTGTAACAAATTGTGGCGTTTTACTAGTCGCCGGGCAAATTTAAGGTATGATACACACTACAGCGGCAACCATAGTCTGTCCAGTGGAGTCTCAAGGTCTTGAGACGCCAAATATATCAAATTGTAATGACCCGCCTCACACTAGCCTATTTTTTTTATTACAATAGCCGATAGTGGTAAATAAGATAAGGTTGATTTTAGACTTCCGTCCAATTTATGCTCGTAAATCTAATTCTTACTTATTATAAAACGAAGTCATTTCCCGCTGTCTGTCCCTCTGCTGCACGCTTAGATCTTCTAAACCATTAAACGGATTTTGATGCAGTTTTTTACAGTCATTTAGATAGAGAAATAAAAGAAAACCGAAGCGAAGCGAGGATGTAAATAATAAAATGGAGGCTCTCATAGCCAGGTGCACTAGTTGATCTATAAACTATTAGTGGATTAAGCAACCAAGTGCGCGGTTATCCTATGGATAGGTGACTGTATATTGGTATTTCATCTGAAACTCTACGTGCTTTGGAGGGCACGCTAGAAGTCTGTCCAGACTATTAACTTTCGTTAATACACGACAGAGTTGGGCGATCTAAACAACTTTATCACCAGGTTGGTCATTAACCACTCGATAAAAATAATAAGAAACTTTAACTAATTTTTATGACTTATTTTTATCTTCAGAATGTGGGACACAACAACACAAATTGTTTTTTCTAGTTACGGTTTCTACACGGTTACCGAACTCAATATGCAACCGGACACAAAGAAAATCAAGTCTGAACCTTGATCATCACTATAGTGTGAATCTGGACTAAACGGGTTAATAGGTTGGCAGGCCGGGCGCGGTTTATGGATATTTCTGGTCGCTCAGCTATTTCTGGAGCTACACCAGTTACGGCGGATAGATGAATTCCAGACTTATTAACAGGGAGTAAGGTATAATATTATATGATCAGTTGAAATTTTTGGGTAGTCGTGTAGTGTGTAGTTTTTGTTGGAAGCAATCTATCAGTCTACTAGCTCAGAATATTTCTATACATCTACAGAAGAAAAAGCGAAAAATAGGCTTGGTTACTTAGGCTAATTTTTTTAGATGAAATTCACTTTTTAGTTAGAACGTCACGGCCCTTATTAGGACGTCCTTAGGCATAATGTAGATAAACAGTAGCAATTTAAGTGGTTTATAGTATTCTAAAAAACATTGCTAAAATATATTGATGGCGATCTCTAATCAGAGTACTCTAATTAGAAAAATACTTTCAGCGACTCGTGTATCCTAATAAAAGAGTCGCCTATCAACTTAAGACCCTCATATAACCAGTGGCAGATTTACCAATAGGCTGAGTAGGCTGGAGCCTAGGGCGGCAGATTTTAGGGGGCAGCAAATTCAGCCCATTTTTTTTATCTTACATAAATAAAAAAAAACTTATTATATACACAAAGAAACAAGTGACTAAAATTTTAATATAAGTACTTAATGCACAGTATACTGAACACTCTTACGTCCGTTATCCGTATATAAAAGACTAGGGCCCTTAAGGTTTTGCGACAATATCGATGTTGCATTGCATTTTGACGGCTCTGCGTTCGGATGCGGCTCTCTTTGTGCTATATAAAATATCTAGGGGTCGCCCGCGACTTCGTCCGCGTCGTAATTTGAAACGTAGGTATATTTCCCCGATTTTGCAATATATCTCACTACTGCTCCGCTCCTATTGATCATAGCGAGATGTTATATAGCCTTCCTGGATAAATGCACTATTCAACAAAAAAAGATTTCGAACGAAAAACGATCGAACCAGTACTTTCTGAGATTAGCGCGTTCAACCAAACAAACAAACAAACAAACTCTTCAGCTTTATAATATTAGTATAGATTACTAAACGCACTGTAATATATAGTACTTATGCGATCATGTATTTTTAAAATATTCCAATAGCGTTTCAATACTAATTACAATTTGAATTTAGTAACTTTTACCCATTAGGGTTCCGAAGTTAACGAAACTATAAGGGTTCCTTCCTTATAGTTTCGTTGTCCGTCCGTCTGTCCGCAGCTTAGCTCAGAGACCCTTAGTCCTAGAAACCTGATATTTGGCACAAACATACATATTAGTCATGCCGACAAAGCGGTTAAATAAAATCTTGAAAATATTTTTTTTAGGGTATCTCCTGTACATGTATGTACATTTTTGGGGCTGGGATACATGGGGCTGTATATTTTTTTTCTCAACTACCCCATGGTGTTGGATATCGTTAAATAGGTCTTTTAAAAATATTGTAGGTTTGTTAAGACAATTTTTTGATTGAGAGATTCGTTTGTGAAATATTAGGCTTTTAAGTGCTAATTTTTGTTAGAGCCAAGTCTGCCCTCTGCCGGCAAAATGGTGGTATTTGGAAATGTGAAAAAAAATCACCGTAGTAGTATATTTATCAAAAATAAAAGGAAAACTATCACAGCTAAGTAGACTTCACAAGTTTACGAGTAATAGCCGATTAACTTATAAAATGTTATTGGATAAGTTAAAATTAGATTGGGGCTTGAATTTTCTTGAATTCATAGAAATCTGTAACTGTGAGATTTTGTCTCAAGCCTTTCTATATACATAATTATGATTCCCCGTATTTTTTCGTAAATAAAAGAAAAACACGAATTGTTGAAATAAATCGGATTTTTTGTAATTTTCGTAGTCTGTATCATATGTAGAAGTAGAAATACCTGACCATATTAAAATGATGATGTACCTACCATAACATTAGATTCGGGAGACGCAGTTCTAGCCTAACCTACTGGTTAGGCTAGAACTGCGTCTCCCGAATCTAATGTTATGGTAGGTACATATGATCAAGAAAAAGAACATTAGGTATCATATAATTTTATACCTACCAAATTTTAAAATTGTAACATTTAATATAAAAAACCGCCGGGCGGACTTTTAATGTGACTTATTTCAATACTTTACTAAAATTGTTACCATTGTCCTATGTTTTGAGAAGTCATGAATGCTGAAACCATAGATAGGTACCTACCTACCTTATTCTTGGTCCGCATTGTGCGTGACCCGACATGCACTTGGCCAGGTTTTCAAATTAAATGGGTACTACTTTAAACTATAAAAATTATATTTCGGTACCATACTGATGGGACCCAAGAGGAGAGCCAGCTACGTATTTACTTTTGTCATTTTATAAGTTACTAGCTGACCCAGCAAACGTTGTTTTGCTACTAAAATATAGGGGTTGATCGTAGAGGGATGAAAATTAAGGGTTGTATGTATTTTTTAATGCTGAATCACAAAAAAAATAAAAACAAAAAATGTTGTCTAAAAAATTAAATAAAAAATGTAGGGGTGGACCACCCTTTACATTTAGGGGGATGAAAAATAGATGTTGTCCGATTCTCAGACCTACCCAATATACACACAAAATTTCACGAAAATCGATCGAGCCGTTTCAGAGGAGTTCAAAGTCGAACACTATGACACGAGAATTTTATATATTAGATGAAAATTCACAAACCAACTCCTGTATACCTGCAGAATAATAAAAGGCTCTTCTAACTCTTCTAATTTAGTGCATGTATTTAATCTAAATAAAGAAATGAGTAGTTGTAAAGATTGGAGGAATAAGGCAATGGACAGACGGGATTTGAGGTTAATGAGAATACTACCTACAAGCTAAAAAACAAATTTTTCAGTAAATATGCTGAGTAAGATAAAGTACTAGTTAACCTAGTGTCAAAAATTTAAAGTCGCCTGAATAATCTAATATATTTTAATGGTTTTATACTGCTTCGATCGTTCCGCGCCGAAGAGATATTATGTTTGAGTTATAATTGATGAGTTAATGATTATTTGAGTTATTATGTTAAAATAGCAGCATGTTGCATGTGGAGGTATTACACTCGGGCCTGGAAGACCACGTTAGTCTGTCAGTCTTTAGTCTCTTCTCGATTAATACTTCCCAGCCATGACTCATAACGATATTCTGACGAGGAAAAAATGTATGTAGGTACTAAATTACGCGTGTGACTAAACTATTTTAAGACAAAAAAATCGCCATCTCAATACCTACTTATGTAGTTATGTATTAAATAACACAGATTATTTATCGGCTAGCTACAACAAACAAATATTAAACATTTTTCCTCAATAGCATTGCTTTTATTTCTTTCCTCAATAAAGGTAGATAGGGTCATTGCGCCAGTTAGCGACCATTTAGCTGGGTTGCCCACTTCAGATGAGTGTAAAAAAATGTTATCTACACGCAACATAGTATGTGTTGGTGTAAATTAGTCCCAAGTATAGTCTAGTTTGGATATAAAACACAAAATATAGTACTTTTATCCATGAAATATTATAAAAAGCTGAAAAAGTGAAAATATTGCCAAAACGTCGGTTTACGGCCACTTTAGGCGGTTTACGACCACCAGTGTGCTAGTTTGCGACCACTATATTAATCATTGACTTCATAACAAATTCTATGATTTTAATATTAAAAATATGCCAATAAAACAATTAAAATATTTTAAATTTGTTCTGTTAATAAAGTATATTTACAAAAATAATATTTTTTAACGAAAACAATATGGTAATCATTTGGTGTAGCCTTTATTTTTTAATTTTTTAGGTATATCGTTAACAATTATCAACTTCAGCAATCTTTATGATGTGGTGTAAGGTTTTGATGAAGTATAAATTTTTTGCACATGGAGACCAGGTAGACCGACGACCTAGTAAAGGTTGCGGCCAACCGATGCATAAGGTCAGCTCAGGACTGAGTGCTGTGGAAACACCTAGGGCGGACTGTCCAGCAGACGTCCTCTGCTGGACATAGTCCTCCTTTTGGCTGAGATGGATAGATGGATGGACTCAAGACCAATGACATGTGTGACTTGTTACCATTAGCAGTAATACGGGTTTTTATACAGTTGCGCGATCCACCCAATTATTTAAATTGTGTGTAATATATTCAAAAATACATTTAAGCGCATCCCCTTGCTGATGTGCCATCACCATTTTGCCATTAGGCATGCTCTCTACAACAGCTCGTGGAGGGTATATGTAGGCAATAACAACGAGCGGCAGACTTACTTGGCCACTGGCATTGAAGGTGATCAGACCTGTCCAGTTATCCTTTTCATTTCCCGCTTTAACCTGGTACAAATTTTGCCATCCCTCCGGCGTTAAAAAAACCCTGGTTTTGGACACAGAGAAACCGCTTTTATTTTCATTAAAGATGCGCTCTGGGCATTCAATAATCTAATGTTCTTTTCAAGAAATATTCAAATTCATTAAACCAAGCTCTTATAGATACTTCGATTACTCTAGCTCTAGCTTTATTTATTCCTTCGGCTGCACGGCATGATATATCAGGATGGCGCTTTAGAAAGTTTAAATACCAGGATTGTCCTGGACGATGTTCTTCGTCTTTAACAATTTTCTGAACTGTCTGTCCTGTTTCTTAACCGAAAATCCACTCCAAACCTGCTTTTCGCCTTCTTACTAGGCAGGATCTGGATCCCTTATCTCAATAGTATCACATCTTTTCAGTAAGCCGATCTCCAATTGTGGTTCGAGGGATCTGATACACAGTCTACAAGTTTCTCTTATTTGCCTTCCCTTCCTTTCGAATATCATTATGGGCTTTTTTCAAGGCGTCTTTAGTGTACTGAATACCGATAAAATATTATTTTGTCTGCCTAATCCTCATCAAATCCTAAACTTTTCACATTTACAGCATTTGATGCTGTAAATGTGAAAAGTAATAAACCTTATTCGACAGATTGCTTGCTAAAATAATAATTATTTAACGGACATTTGAAAATTAAACAAAAGACACACGTGACCCTTGTTTCTCTCTAACTAAATGATGGTGGCCGCAAACTAATGTCTATATTTCAATTATGTGGGTTAACGGCCACCTATTTAGCACTTATTTTTTGGTCAATTAAATAAACTTTCTTAAAGAAAGTGGTGGTCGCTTACTAAAGATTTGCATGTTAACACTTTGACAACACTACACCCTAAATTGTTATAGTCCTGTATAAATATTAAAGTCATACTAAGCAAAATAAAATACTGCTGTATGTGTCAGATTGCGACCATGTGGTCGCAATTTGACGTTTTTGGTAAATAGGCACTTCAGTTACCGACCACTAGATTTTAGTTTAATAATAAGTATAAAAATTATAAAATACAATTAAATAATGACAACAACTTAACAATTGAACTAATTAAACATCTATCTTGTGTATACGACATCAAATAAGTAATGAAACGTAACTTTGAGCGCCGCGCGTCGTGTTATTTTTTTCTTAAATCACTACACAATCGCTCACTCTGAATCATCATGCGCTTTGAGTAATTTTTCTTCGGCGTTGGGTTAAACCATTTATTTCAAACTGCATCAATTCTTGTTTAATAATCATTTAAAAAACGCGTATGATTTTTTATTTATTTATGTTACCTCTAGAAATGCTATTATCTTGATTTAAATAAATTTAGTCCGACAAATGGCCGGTTACTGAAGCTGGCCGGAAAACCGGCGCACTGACCCTACTAGAATAAAATCAGCATCTTAAATATACACACCCTAGTCACAGTTATTATACTGTGCTAGTCACAGTATTAATATTCTTTTTATTTCTTTTAATGCCTAAACAGTCTTAAATACTAATATTATAAATGCGAAGGTAAATCTGTTTGTTTGTGATTTTTCAATGTCTATACTGCTTAACGGATCCTAATGAATTTGGTAAGGAGATAGATGGTATCCTGTAAGATCAAAGAGCACTATCGTGCTAACCGAAAACCACGCGGGCGAAGCCACGGGCAACAGTTAGTTTATTTATTATCCGTGCCGTTATAGTAGGACAATATGGATCAATAGAAAATCAACCCTATGCTACTAGTTGATTTTATTTTCCAACTACTCACACGATTATAAGATCGACTAAAAAGCTGTGGAGTGTGGAGATAAACCATCTTGTTCTAGCATGGAGCAGGAAAATCTCCATATGAATACAATATACAAAATATCCGAAGTCTGTCTAAAGCAAACTGAAATTGATAATTTTTCCTTACATTGTGCGTCTGTGTCCTGGTAGTAACAGTTGTCCTGTTAGTCATTCCTTTTTGAAGTTATGTGTCAGAGTTCATCAACGCGTAAATTATGTCCCTATTATTGTAAGCGTAAATAAGTTACGGTTACTGCCATCAAGCAGGTCTTAAATTCAGTTGTGGATATTGGTAGTAAAAAAATGTAAAAAAGAAAAATTTAAATTTATAAGTACAAAGAGCGTTTTTTTTTTGGTCAAGTTGGCAAACAAGCATACGGCCCGCCTGATGGTAAGCTGTTACCGTAGCCTATGGACGTTTGCAACACCAAGGGTGTCACTCACGCGTTGCCGACCCTTTAAAAACCTTATAACTCCTTTCTTGAAGAACCCCATGCTATAGTCTCTTGGGAAAACCTCTTTCTTTTCTTCTTTTAAGCGTTTCGAACTTTCGATGGATAATTTCGTGGGTCGTTGTTGCGGCTCAAAATAAAGCTACATTGACTGCATTATCGGATGCGGCTAAGAGCCAGAGACGTATTTACTTTAGTTATTTCAAAAGTCATGAAAATTCATATACTCTTATATACCTGCAGAATAATAAAAGGTTCTTCTGACAACCCTCTGCGGCTGGGGTGTTTAACCCTAAAATAACAAAGAGGGTAAGTAATAACACTTAATTTGGTTATAATATCTCTCAGTCAGTAGTAAACATTTTAGGAAATTAAAATGACGGTATTTTCTATTTTAAATTAAGTAATAATTACGATGATTCTAATATTATAGCCGGCGATTATCGCTTTCAAACAAACAAACTACACTACATATATATTCGTATATATATTCGAACAATAAAAGCCAAAGCCGTAGCTATTGTAGTCTGCCAGTTATGCCACCGATCTGAGCTCGGCCGCCATATTCAACGCGCTATTTATACACATCTCTCGTTCGGGAACCGCTTCCGTATGGATTACGTTACCAACTTCATTATTCTATATATTTCTTTCTTTCAAATAAATACATTTCCCTGCATGGTCACCTCGCCATTACAATAGGCGGCGTATTGTGGCTTCGATCCCCATACCTGACAAAAAATAGTGTAATCCACAAGGTGTAGGTACTTTATGCGTTTGCTAAGTCACCCGCGGCACAGGGGTTGTTTCCTATTGTGGGAGACATCTTAGAAAAAAAAAAAAATATACACTTTGATACGCCACTTACACAAAAACGTATTGTTTGTGTAATTGGGCCTTATTAATCATCAAACGTAAAAAAATATATCATATTCACTGATAACCTTAGAGTTACACGAGCCTAAAATGTTGTCGATGATTTTAGTATAGGTACAAACAAACATTAGAATACGCAGAACTGGCTATTCATACTTCCCTATTTACATTATAAATGCGTAAGTAACTAACTTTCTTAAGAGTTCTGAGCCTCTAGACAAGTGGCATAAGCGATAGTCGAATCATAAATTCAAAAAAGCAAATGTATGGGGTTTTACGTAAGTTTACGAAATTACGACATTAAATCGTAGACTCACGTCAAATCTCATACATGTTATTTTATATTGATAGTCAAATCGAAAAGTCATAAAATAAAATGTATGAGATTTGACGTGAGTCTACTACTCAGTTGTCTTCTAATGACTAAACGGCTGAGCGAATCTTAATAAAATTTGGCAAAGAAATCGATGGTTTCCTGGGGTCTTTCCTAGGATACCATCTATTTCTATGACAAATTGCCGCCTGCGTGAAAATTACCCTTTCAAACTCAAACTCAGAATTCATTTAGGTTACAAAGTAACACTTATGGAGGTCATAAATTATGAATAAGCCAGAAAAATGATGACAGCAAAAATTTTACGGCTAGTTCGTTGACGTGGAGCCTTGAGAAGAACTAGCAAGAAACTCAGTATACTCTTTTTAATCGCCAGATAGTTACAATCTTTTGTAAAATACAAGTATGGCATGCAAGCTGATGCAGTCAAAATACATTACTTACTTTATTGATAAAAAAAGCTAATCGTACTTAGCACTGGTCGTAGGAGATTTAAAAAAAAATATGGTGTTCAGTCTGCTTTAATTCACATATTGCTATATGCTTCGTTATTACATAGGGTAATTTTTACGCGACCATACTTTTTCTACGCACTACATCTTGTAGTCATAATTATATTTACATTGTAACAACAACTCAATAAAGATGTCTATGTAAGATCAAACCGAGCAAGTTGTCAAACAAGTCGGCAAGTATTAAAAAAAAATACTAGTCCGCTACATGATTGGGTGCAAAAACCTTTCCGGTTCTGTTAATTATGCGAACAAGGGGAATTACATTTTATATTGAAGTATTTTTGACCTAATTCACTTAAACTTTATTTTATAATGAATGACTAATTCGAGTGTCGTCAATTCGTTACACATAATATTAAACAGGTTGAAAGGTTGTCGGTCGAGTGTCGTGGTGATTCGGCATCGTCGAGTCATAGCATTTTTTATACTATTTAGGTGGCAAACAAGCAGACAGCCTGCCTGATAGGAAGCAGTTACCACAGACGCTTATAGGAGTGTTACTCGCGCATTTCTAGTACCTATTTTTATCTATAGTAAATAATAGTAATAATTAAATCTGAAAAGATTGTGCAGATTTGGAAAGTAATAATAATAAAAATAATATTTTCGGGACAAACTAGGCAGAGCCTGTACTATGGTAACCAGACAACTGATAAACATACTTATATATTTCTAAATACATACATATTATAGATAAATTACACCCAGACACAGAACAAACATTCGTGCTCATCACACAAAGATTTGTCCTGGGTGGCAATCGAACCCACAACCTCCGGCGTAGCAGTCAGAGTCACTAGACCAACAGGCCAGTCTTATTGCATTTGATAGTGTTCGACTATCAAATTGTCTTGGAGAAGGTTATGCTTGGAGAAGCTATTAACACCACGCTAAGACTCTAAGGGAGCATAACAGTGACAATAATCGTGATACCTACGGGACAAAATCAAAATTATAAATTACTAGCGGCACGTCCCGGCTCCACACGGGTGGACATTTACTTAGGTTTCGTAAGAGTCACGTATATTTTTATAAATAAAATATAGCCTTATCTATACTAATATTATAAAGCTGAAGAGTTGTTTGGTTGAACGCGCTAATCTCAGAAAGTACTGGTTCGATTAGCAGAAATCTTTTTTTGTTGAATAGTGCATTTATCCAGAAAGGCTATTAGGCTATATAACATCACGCTATGATCAATAGGAGCGGAGCAGTAGTGAGATATGTTGCAAAATCGGGGATAATATTCCAAATTACCACGCGGACGACCCCTAGTAATAAAATATAGCTTTCTAATGGTGAAAGAATTTTTAAATCTATATTTCTAAAAATATGTATACTTTTTTTATCTAATTAATAATTTGTAATTTGTATTGTTTTTTTAATAGCTTGCTTCACGTATTGGGAAACTGTTAGTGTAGTGAGCAGATGCATTTAATAAATAAATAAAATCGGTCCTAGTAGATTTTGAGTTATATCGTCGTTTAATCTTTTCTCTTTATAATATGAGTTTAGATTTCGGTGCATATAATAATGATATGGGCATAAGTCACCGCTCCTCTATCAAGAGAGAAAGAAGGTTTGAATATACACAATATATAGGTTGCAATTATTATATATTATTATTTGGCTGAAAGTTTCAGCCAAGCCTTTCAATTTCAAAGTAGGCGGATCTGCTAAGGCTGTAAGTTCGTGAATTACTTTCTGTATCATACATATTCATACAATATACATCCATTTGATTATATATGTATAGTTCAGTAAGCAGTTCGCATTATCGCGAGACCTAGTTATTTATACCAGTTGGTGTTCAAGGTCGGACAATGACTTTATGTGACTTCTTTATGTTCTTATGAGTGTGTTAATGTTTCGTCTCGACCATTCAAACATGGCTAATAACCTCCATAGTGACCTATTGTTATGTCTCTATGTAAGTACATCTACTGTAGTACCGTACTCGTAGCCTCGCAGTCAGGGGGAGACCCCGTACTGGCATGACGAATTGATTGTTAAGAGACAGTTGGAAGGCCATAGATTTATTTTTTATTCTACTTAAGTAGTCAACAAGTTTTTTTTATACTACTTGGGTGGCAAACAAGCATACGGCCCGCATGATGTTAAGCAGTTACTGTAGCATATGGACGCTTGCAATACCGGAGGTATCACTTGCGTGTTGCCATCCCATTGTTGTACACTAGAGATTTAAGATGGGAGTATCCCTGGGTTAGGAATTCCTACGTTTCTTTCAAAACGGATCCCTAATGAGCGCTGGAGATGAGAACACCGCTGTGTGTAGTTATTTGGCTGTGGTCTTCTGTAAGGTGGAGGTCCATCCCCAGTTGGGCTTGCTCGCTAGTGTGGTGCCCTACCTCTCTTGAGTATATGGCTCGCCTATTGGTAAGCAGTTACCGTAGCCTATGGGCGCTTGAGATATCTGGGGCACCATTTGCTTGTACGAATACCAGGGTTTTGTAATGGAGTATCCCTGGCAGAGGGAAGAGTAGGTACCTAAGTGTGTCTAAATAAATACTTGTCTGTTATAAGAAGACGCTGACCTATTGACTGACATATCAAGAAACAGGCAACACTATGAAAGCTAGAAAAGAGCAGGCGTTGGTTAAGTAATTTACTGCTAAACAAAGGATCTCTTTAAATTTCTAGATTCCTATAATAGTTTGAGGTTTTCTCAAAAGGCAGAGGGTTTTTCAAGACCGGAGTAAAAAGGTTTAACAGGGCCTACCCTGTTAAACCTTTTTACATTACCTATAATGTGCGAGTAACGGCAACTCCTTACCTTGGATCATGCTTGTTTGCCTCATAAGTGGTAAAACAAACATGGCGTCGACTATTTTTAAGTAAAAAGAAAGAACTTACTTCTGAAAGGATCGACGCGAAGTCCTTGCCGGACTCGTAGCGCATCAGCTATGTCCCGTCGCTTGACACACTGGATGCCCAGGTTCTTGAACTGGTACTCGTTGGACTCCTCCGTGATGCGGGTGGGGATCGTACACACCCCCCGGTCGCATCGCTCCCGACCTACTAGGTTGTGGGGGTGCGGCCTATAGAAGATAAACGACACTTCAATAAAATTTCGGCTATAGAGGACGCAAAACATATCATGTAGGCAAGTGTGTGCGCAAACACAGGTGCACTATCCATTCCCTTACTCTCATAAAACGGTAATCTAACATGAATGAGGAGAGAAGAAGCTCAAGACAGAACTTAAAGTGCTCTGCGAGAGACGGAGGTCTAACAACGCCATCTTCTTGATTTGAATTTTCTAACAGAAAAATCAAATAATACTTTGCCTGACTAATAATTCAATTGAATAAAGAGTAGTTAGAGAACGCAGTAAATCAGGTAACAAATTTAAAACACTGTCACAAAATAAAATGTATAAACTAAAAAATTACCTAGGACGTTTGCTCTCTGCTCTTTTGAGAAGAGAGAAGACCCTTGACCAGCAGTAGGACATATATAAGTTGCTATTATATATCCATGTGCATTGCAATTCGCAGGTGACCCTACCCTTCCATACCTCGAAAATCACGTAGCCGTTAGTAAACACCCACATTAAAACCAGTTTTGGTTTTCGGGAGCGATTTCCTTTCACCCAGTCTATAGATTTTAGTCGTACAGTTATTAACGTACCTGTAAGGTTCCTCTTTGGTGACACATGACACTACGATGACAACTTGACCAGTGTAGTTAAATATTTTGATTGTGGGGTACGTTTTGTTTTCCGAAGAACTGTTGACGCCCGGGATCGAACCCGCTGACCGTCCCTCGCACTCATATCGGAATCTGTTGACAAAGGATTTAATTGTTAGACAACATTATATTTTGTAAAATAAGAATGGCTGAGCAAGGACGCGCTCATGAGTCATAAGTGTCATAACTTTGGTTACTTTTTTTTTTTTTTAACTGGCTACATGTTTTACTACAATCTATTTACCACTGTGGGATGTGTTGTAGGTTCGATCTCCACACGGCACTAAAAATGGGTGTGCTTTGTGTGTTTGTACAGTAACAAACAATGGTGTATGAAAAACAGTCAAAGCTTCTTGAATCAGCATGCAGCTGGTGTACATTGCTTTCGTGACTTCAATAATTCACGGAAGCAAAGTACTAGAAAAAACCAATTTTTGTCAAGTGCGGGGATCGCATCCACAACACCGCATAAAAAATGGCAAAATGACAACTAAACCTCAAATAAAATGTATGTAAATTTTAAGTTGGTAGTAAAATATTGCTACTTCTAAAAATAGTGTACAAACATAGTCGACCTACTTAATAAATAATCCAATACCGTCAGGAATGGTGCGGCTAATTTCGTTACAACTATTATTAACACTGGCTATTGTAAACAACATTGTCTCTAACCAAAATCGATCGCTTTTGCACAGCTTCAGCAAAATTAAGAATGGATACGTAACCCATTCTTAATTTTGCTGAAGCTGTGTAAGAAAAGCCATACATTTCTGCGTTTAGGTTATTGATACTGATGCAAGTCAAGGGAATGCCCAATGAAACTCTGACGGAGCTACTGATGAGAAACCAGACTTTTTGCCTGAAGACCACTGAACAAAGAACCGACTAGAAACTTAGGTCACTTATTTGAAGTGTGTTAAAGTCTCTTTTTCACTTTCCTGACCTTCCTCTTGAATCACTCTATATATATCTATCTATTGCTGAAATCTTCATTAAAATCTGTTGCGTAGTTTAGTAAGATTTCTATACACTGTTGTATTATCATATTATATAGTATACATTTTCTATCTTTTTTATTTTTAAGAAGACAACTCCCGCACTAGGGAACCACCCCTGTGTCGCTGGGGACTTTACAAACATACAATTAAGGGACTCAAAGTACACCCAGAGCCGGAACAACTCTTTATGAATCATACAATTTTTTGTCTCGTGCGGGGATCGAACCCACAACACGCCACGCGCCACTAAAGGCACTGAACCAACCATGCAGTCAAAGTCTAGACTACAAAAACATCGATAGTGAGAGTTTCACACCAACAATTAAACCGATAAACGTACGACTAAGGCGCAACAAGTTCATTCAAACCACAATGAATATTATAATCTAGCTTTAATAATACTATTGTGATCAGTAGGTAGTATCCAAGTGTTGTACGCACGTGTCATGCCTCGTTGTGCATTGCATGACAACGCAACGTGTAACAACTGTGTTTAATAACAATCCTACTAATATTATAAACGCGAAAGCTTGTATGGATGGATGTTTGTTACTCTTTCACGTAAAAACTACTGAACGGATCTGGATGAAATTTGGCACAGAGATAGATTATGGTCTGAAATAACACATAGGCTACATTTTTTATATTTTTTTATATTACCAAGGTGGCAAACAAGCATACGGCCTGCCTGATGGTAAGCAGTTACCGTAGCCTATGGACCACAGCGATAACCGTCATGAACGCGAGCGGAGCCGCGGGCAACAGCTAGTAGATACATATGTGTCGAATGTGTTATAACTGTAAGCCTCACTAGTATTTTTCATATAGCATGGGTACTGTGACATTTGAAGATAAAGATCAATGAAAATGATTGAATCAATATCTAACCAATTGGCTAATTGAATGATCAAGAGCCTAGAGTATTCAATCGATAGGTTTTATTTCATCTTACATCATTTTCATTGATCTTTAGCTCTGTATGTCAAATGTCACAGTTCTCATGTTATGTGAAAAATACTATAGTGGACTACTATTATTATCATTATGATGCAATCGTCCACTGCATATCAAAGACTAAAAAAAATATATAAAAGGCATTTCCTCTCACATCGCATCCCTATATGAGCACTGGAGACCTGTACTCACACACAGTAACACAACTACACTACTGTGTGTAGTTATTTGGCTGTGGTCTTCTGAAAGGTCCTTCCCCAGTCGGCTTGCTCGCTAGTATTTTTTTTTAAAGACAACTCCCGCATTAGAGAACAAGCTCTGTGTAGCGGGGGACTTTACAAACATACAAATTACACCCAGACTCAGAACAACTCATTGTGGGTCACACAAAGTTTTGTCCTGTATGGGAATCGAACCCGCATACTGCGGCCACTGATCCAGCAAGGCAGTCAACTATTATTATGTATGGTATCCTACCTCTTATTACCTTCAAAATTCAACTGTTTAGACCCGCTATCTATTAGAGTATTAATAAAAATGTCTTGAAAGCATATTACGTAACACAACAACATAATAATACGTAGCAATTACTACACTTGCCTTCTAATGGACAGTCTGCCACTAACAGGAAAACAAAGGAGGCGTCCGAAGACAAATGTATATAAAAAAATGCGACACCAATACTTATGTGCAATTATCGCAATGAAATTGTATGTAGGCACGACAGCTTTGTTTACTAGACAACAATCCTATTAATATTATAAATGCGAAAGTTTTGTAAGAATGGATAGATGGATGTTTGTTACTCTTTCACGTAAAAACTACTGAACGGATCTGGATGCAATTTGGAACAAAGATAGATTATGGTCTGGAATAACACATAGGCTACTTTTTGCAGCGATAACCGACATCCACGCGGGCGGAGCCGCGGGCAACAACTAGTAATAATATACATATATCTACATGCTGTCGCTGTCGAGATGCTGCCACTGAGAGTGGTTCTATGAAGATTATGAAGAGGCAGGGTGAAGTTGTCTCCAAGATTTTATTTTATGAAAATACTAAGAGGCTTGAATAGCATTTGATGAGCCAGGGACAAATCATGGATGTTCACTAGCTGCAGTTGACGTTGACACTGTTTATAAGAGAAAATTGAAGTTGAGAGTTATTCGTCATCTCACAAAAAAAAGAAAAATCGTGTATTTTGAATAAATGACTAACAAAACAGCAAGTTTTGTGTTATCCACTAAGGATTGTACTGAATCTGGGTGTACTTTGTATTCGTTGTGTGTTTGTAAAGTCCTCGGCGACACTGGGCTAGTTCCCTGGTGCGGGGATATATGATAATAAAAAACATGTCATTATGCTAGTGTTTTCGTAGTATGCAATGTACCTACGTGTTTAACCAGTAATTGGAGCGTACTAAACATGAAATCGATTTGGACAAATGCCATGGTTTAGATAGGTAATGTGTTCTGCTGCACAAATTACTAATAGCTGATGGGAATTCGGTTTTACCTCACTCAATTACACTGTGATGTATTGACGTCGTTACGTCATAGAGAGATGCTGGGGAAACTGACAATAGGTACAAGGAATATTGTGGTTTTATAATAAAGACCCGCTTTGACTTCGCATGGGCATGGGGTCTCATCAGGAACAAATCAAAATTAGTACGAATAAATACCAATAGATGGAGTTACATATATCGATTTGTTATTTACGTTTATGCAAAATTCAAACCTGGAAGAAATATAGCCAGAAACATATACGTACATATTTTAAGAAATCCTACTAGCATAGGAAAATGAAATAGAGGGCTCATAAAACAAAATTATAATTATATATTTTCAAAATTCAATAATGTCGCCGTAGTCCTGGCGGCAGTATTTTGTACTACTAAGAAGTTGAAACTTGCGAGTTGCGAGTGACTTGTGAGTAATGGCGCTGGCGCTGTATGCATTTTTAGATTTTTATAAATTAAAATTTTACTGTTGGGTCATACTAGGTATAAAAATATATAAAGTTAGGTTAAAAATAAATAATACTGGTATATATATTTTTTCTCTCAACAAAAAAACTTTAAAAATGTCTTACGTTATCAAAATTATGAACAAAAATTTAAGATTTATTATCATAAATATTTTAAAAACTAAACAAATACAAAAAGTGTATCCTATGTTGGGATTCAATATTTTAAAAACTAAACAAATAGAAAATACAAAAAGTGTATCCGATGTTGGGATTCGAACCCGGTTCGGCCGGATACGGGTACCTCCGTACGGTGCTAAGGTATCGACGATCCTTACTGTGAGAAAATTACCTATTTGTGAATTCGAACTGATACTTAATAATTACAGTTTTATTATATTTTTCCTAATAATAAAAAAAAATATTATCTGATATTAAAACCATCTACAAAAAACAAATTTCAAAAATTGGACATAAATCTGGGATTCGAACCCAGTACCATGGGACTGTTGGACGAATACCACAGAATGCTATACTTACTCCTGATTGGCCTGTTGGTCTAGTGGTTAGTGACTCTTAACTACTAAGTTGGGGGGTCATGGGTTCGATTACCATTCAGGACAAATCTTTGTGTGATGAGCTCTGTTTGTTGTGCTGTGCCAAGCCTGGTTTCAGATGGTATGTGAATTGTCAGAAAATATTATTATTACTCTAATTCGACTCATCTCGTAGGTACTGAATTGATAGATGCTAGGTAGGTATAATATACTTATTTGTTAATTTGAACTGACAAAACAAAAAAAATGTTTATTATAGTTTCACGAATAATTAAAAAAAAACATTTTATTTTATAGGTATACGTAATTAAAGCCATCAACAAGAAACTTAACACTATACCGTAAACTTCTGTTAAGATACGGGAAAAATTGTTTAGCCCGGGGCGAAACCGGGGCGGAGCGCTAGTTAAATACGGAAGCAAACAGTCAAAATAAGTGTATATTTCGTACGTAAAGCGCGTGACCTTGAGCGAGTAAACGTGGCCCGAGCCCGAGACAATAAGCGATACCTACCCTTTATGGTCGGTGTTCGGTGTAGATGCCTACTATTTTTTGGGAAGAATATAATTTCTTTAACATAAATAAATTCGGTTATAAAGTGTCGCCATCTGTTGATTTTATGTGTATGCACGTAATCTGTTGGATATAGACATCTAGTGTCGTATAAATAGTAAAAATTTAGCCGCACGGTTAGCCCGAGTTAGCAGGGAACCAATTCTTTGTATGGGATGGGGTATCTGTACTAGTATTATATTATCTGTGGCATGGGTAAAACACTAAAACAAAACATTTTGTTGCCAAACTTAACTTTAGATATCCCGAAAAGTCATCAAAATCAGTCCAACCGTTTTGAGTCAGAGCCAACAAATAATAATCGAAAAATTTGGACGCATGAAATGCCAGGAACATAGGCTCGATACCTCCCACCTTGTAAAAAAAAAAAATCTTCAGGGTGGGCAGCCTGAGGCTCAAACTCTGTAGCTGCTAGAACAGCTTTTTTCCAAGAAGCTCTGGAAGAACGCAATACTACCTAGGTTGTCAAGAGATATAATCAAGTAAAAGATGAAAAAATCTCAAAGTATTGTTGATTATTATTCTATTTGTTAAACAAAATTTCACATCTGTAAAATTGTAATGCAATGCTTGATGATTCATATTGTTTGTATACTTCATAATACGTACACGTAGGTATATAATGATTAATACTTTGTATTGTGAAGGTTACATGGCAGAGCGTCGACTAACATGACTATACAAAATCTCGCCGAAATTCAGACTGATCTTACTTTATTTGTAAATCTATCGGTTCTAAGTCTACAACAGACGCAGCTACAGCTATATATTACTATATAGCAAGCTGTCACAGGCATTGGCTATGCTATAATATGTATGTATTTTTGCACACATTAGCTCTGCGGCCGAAATATACTAAATACCTATATATCGTGCTATATCTGTCAACAAGCCGAGTGGCCGAGTGGGACAGTAGCCGAATTGCAAGCGAAAGGGAGCGAGTTCAATAGCAATGTGAATTTCACTTTGTGAACTTTATATGTACTAATCAAATGATTCACCATCTGCTAATAAGATTAAATAACCGTGAACCCGAGGTCGAAAAAATAGAAAATAATAAGTAATTAAGAAACTGATAAGGGGTAGGTAACACGATTCAAACGTATGTTTTGTAACAACAATAATTGCCTGTGTCATCAAACTCTCATCCACCTATATATTTAGTTGGCAAGCTAATTGAAGTTGCAATTTGGCTGCACTACTAGTATACATCTGTTGCTATCCATCTATGCAGCTCATGCCAAAAGTGGCAGAAACATTATTAAAAATGACGTTATGAATGTTTACATATGATAAATAGCGGCAAACTTTTGCCAACGACTTTGCTACCGTAGAATTTTCTACGTTTTGAAATCCTTCCCCGCCAGCCTTACTGGAAAAGGATCATCACCTTTCAGAAGACCACAGCCAAATAACTACACACAGTGGCGTAATTGTATTCCTGTACGTGGGTAAAGGTCTCCAGTGCTCATGTTATAGGTAACTCAGGGTTACCTATAACTCAATATTCTGGTGTTATATGAAGTAGATGGCAGACGCAGCGTGGGCAGGCCTCCAATAAGGTGGACCGACGACCTGGTAAAGGTCGCAGGCAACCGATGGACAAGGTCAGTTCAGGACCGAACGATGTGGAAAACCTTGGGGGAAGCCTATGTCCAGCAGTGGACGTCTTATGGCTGGGATGGATATGAAGTAGAGTCGACAACGCGCGAGGAAGGCTAGCTGGTAATACTAATGATAATAAGCATCCTCTGGACGCTCATGACGACACTCGACAGATATTGTTAGTATAAGAAATAAATCGAAACATAAAATTAAGACGCCTCGAATTTGTCCGAATATTCGGGGTATTCCTCGAAGCGCACCCATTTTGAAACGCACCTAAAGTATTCCTCGAAAGGCACCGTTCAGGTGCGTTATGATTTCCTTAGCGCATCTGAATGGTGCGAATACTTTAGGTGCGTTTCAAAATGGGTGCGCTTCGAGGAATACCCCGAATTTTCTTTTTTTTCTTTGGCGTCACGTACCGTTACATTATGTCACCTGTCTTAGAAGCAACGCGCCCGGCCGGCAGCTGCTACCTACATAGTCGTACAAGATAAACAATATTGTAGGTGGCTGACCTCATAAAACATACCAGCCTGTCAGTGAGCCGAGTGATGATCCCAAATATTTGCCAACTAGTTCCATGTAATGGGTGTATTTGCAGCCACTGCTTCAACTCAGTGCCAAATGTGTGACTGATACTAATATAGTACTATTCAGACTAGCTGTGTTCATGTGTATGTGTACAGGTCTCCAGCGCTCATTTAGGGATGCATTTTGAAAGAAACGTATACCTATCCCAGGGACACTCCCATCTTTAAGCCCTGGTGTAAAAAAATGGGTTGTCAACACGCAAGTGACACCTCTGGTATTCCAAGCGTCCATAGGCTACGGTAACTGCTTAACATCAGGTGGGCCGTATGCTTGTTTGCCACCGAAGTAGTATAAAAAAAAACTGCTTCGGTAGTGCAGTACCAGTTATTGCCTTGTTCAAGTCCTGTATTCGAAGATAATAAAGGAATTTTGTATGGGGAAATTTTCCGTATCTCTAGTTGCTGGAATGTTGCCTAGGGAAAATCCATACTAATATTATAAATGCGAAAGTAACTCTGTTTGCTAGTACGTTTGTTACCTTTTCATAAATAAACGGCTGAACAGGTCTTAATGCAATTTGCCAAGGACATAGATGCGTGTTCTGAAGAAGGAAAAAATGTACTTTATACCGCGATAACCAAAATCCACGTGGGCGCGTATAGCTAGTTCGAAATAAAACTACATGAGGTAGGTAGGTATATTATATTATTATTATATTACTGTAATGAACAACGGGTCCAAATTGTGGTATATTTTTAATTCCTTGTGCATATGCATATATAAGACTTAACATAGCTGGCAAAACACGGCTGGAGGTAAAAGGGCGATGCTTGTTATGAGACTATTAACAAGAAAGAGTCGCAGAGGGTAAGAGAGCTTAATAGAATAATAAGTATGTATATATAAAGAGGTCGACTCAGGATCGAGAGTTGTGGAAAACCTTGGGGGAGGCCTATGTCCAGCAGTGGACGTCTTTTGGCTGAGATGATGATGATGAAGATGATATATAAAGAGTGGCTTTTTTGCTAGTTCTTCTTATGGCTCCACGTCAGCGAACTAGCGCTAGGCAAATTAAGCAGACATCATCTTTCTGGCTTCTTTATAATTTATGACCTTCATAAGTGTTACTTTGTTACCTAAATGAATAAATGAATTTTGAGTTTAAGTAGAAATTACACTCAATTCTCACATGGAAGCTTTTTCTTGGTATAAGTAGACAAGCATACTAGGCCAGCAGTGGCAAGAGTCCCGCGTTGCTAACCGACACTGAGCCTGACCTACGTTTGTACAGCATAGCATACCGGACAGTGTTTGATGTGTAATGTTAGGGCACACTTTAATAACAAAATAAATACAAACAGTATTTAAAAACATAAACACATAACTTTGAACTGACAGGATAATCTATATTTCATGTTATGCCATGACAAATGTATCGACCGACAAACAAATATATACGATCTATCGGATAGATACAAAGATCTTGGAGATTTATTCACAAATTAAAATTTAATTCGAACAAAGTTTGCTCACGCGGGAACTGGGCTATTTCACATAGCATGGATCAATTTCACGCGTTTTATTTTTCGCAAGAAATAAAAATTACAGAAATTGAACCCGCATTAATAAATGTACAAAAACCGCCAAACATCAGGCGGGCCGTATGCTTGTTTGCCATCAAAGTAGTATAAAAAGTATCAAGTCATCGTATGCGTTTCTTATTCACTCAAAAACTGAAAAATAACAAAATACGTTAATTTTATCATTTAAACAGGCGATTCAATTAAAGAAATGTTTCTTTTTTTTTATTTTATCGTTTCGCAAAATGAACCGCAAAAATGCAAGGTTGCCAGTTTAATTAATAACTGGTAAGTGTCTAATAACTAACTATACTTTATGAAACGCAACTTGTGTTATCCAAATGTTTTATCTGTCAGTTAGTTAACTTGTAGGATAACTATTCAATACTTTATTTTAATATTGTGAAACAGGCCTAAATAACCTAAATTATAATTAATAAAAGTTCCATTACATAAAAACGGCTAGATGTAAACGAAAAAGGACAAACTTAATTATTATCAAGTTGATTCGTTGATGTGTCGACGATAACCTATGATTCTAACGAAAACAATTACCAATATGATAAGTGATGACATTTATATAATTGATTGCCCTTAGGCCGTTAGTAATATATAACACTGCCACCAGTTTTATCACTTACCTACTAATAATAATGATCTATTTTTGAAGATTTTTGCCCGATTTCCGTTACTTCTTATTTAAAATATGTTTTCTACATATACTTTAACATACACTAATGAGGTGGCTAACAAGCATACGGCCCGTTGCGCTTAATGGTAATCAGTTTATATAAACACTAGCAAAATCTGGCGATCACAGAAAGGAGTCATAAGGTTTTTAAAGGGTCGGCAACGCGTGAGTGACACCCCTGGTGTTGCAAACGTCCATAGGCTACGGTAACTGCTTACGATCAGGCGGGCCGTATGCTTGTTTGCCACCTAAGTAGTATAAAAAAATATTACAACGGCAACGCGCAAGTTTTTTTTTTATACTACTTAGGTAGCAAATACCAGAAGTATCACTTGCGTGTTGCCAACCCATTTTTATACACCAAAGTTTTATGATGGGACTATGCCTGGGATAGGAATACTTTTTTTTCAAAATGAATCCTTAAATGAGCGCTGGAGACCTGTACTCACAACTACACCGCTGTGTGAAATTATTTGGCTGTGGTCTTCTGTAAGGTGGAAATCCTTCCCTTCTCTTCTCTTTTTTTATTGAGATTTTTGAAAAATTATCCCTGTACTCACAATAACCGGTCAGGCTTGCTCGCTTGTCTGTTCATTTCTATCTAATTAGACTTGATCCATAAGGCAACTGAATCCCTTACAAAGACTTTCGCCAAACCACGTCGGGATACTAATGTTGAAAACTTGAAATAACCATAATATTCAACTGTCACGGATTGGACAGATAAAAGACTATTAAAAATTGAAATCGTCGGGGCGTTTTGCCAAAAGCGTGACGTCACTGGAGACATTTTTCATATTCCAGTTTCCGCACAAACCTTTGCCCGTTTACCTTGAGAGCAGTTTTATAAGAAGCTATTATAGTTAGATCCTCCAAACAATAGAAAATACAACATCGGGAGGATCGCTTTTACAGTGGACAAACTATAATGATATATATTTGTAATTTTTTCATGGTTCTTGGATGATGTCCAAGGTTCTTTTTATACATAATATTATGGGATATTCAGATGGTTAGTTCACGTAGAATTACTATATACCTAATGTATCAGAACGGGTAATGACCTGAGTGCACTTTCACTGAACCAGGATCTAGAATGTTGCGTGTATTCTAGAGAAGTATAACAGTATATCAACTATAATATTACGTAGGTATATGATTGTACGAGGGGTGATCAATAAGTAATGATAAACGGGTACTTTTATAAACAGCAAAATTATAAAAAAAATTGTTATCAGTTCCTTAGTTCATCACGACTTGCCAGACCAAAAATCATATAAATAGGACGGTATTTCACGGAGTTACACTCATTCGAGTACGAGTAGCCGGAGAGATAACACGAAAATGGAGAAACACGAAGTGAGAAGCGTCATCAAGTACCTCTGCTTGAAAAAAATGTCTACCAAAGACATTCATGCCGACTTATCGGAGACACTGGGGGACAATGCTCCTCCATATTCTACAGTTGCACGCTGGTGTAAGGAGTTTAGGATGGGTAGAACATCCACAGAAGATGAACATCGCGAAGGGCGCCCATCGACGTCTTGTTCCGAAGAAAATGTTCAAAAAGTCCAAGATCTCGTGTTAGCTGATCGAAGAGTGACCATCCGACATTTAGCTGAGATCACAGGGATTTCATATGGCAGCATTCAATCGATCTTGACTACTGAAATGAACATGAAAAAGGTCTCCGCGCGTTGGGTACCGAGAATGTTAACCGACGAGCAAAAGAAGAAGCGATTGGACATTTCAAGGGTCAATCTTGACAAATTCCAAGCTGATAAAGAAAATTTTTTGACCCGTTTTGTGACTATGGATGAAACGTGGATTCACCACTTTGATCCTGAGACGAAACAACAGTCCATGACATGGAAGAGGCCATCCTCACCAACACCGAAGAAATTCAAAGTTGCAAGCTCTGCGGGTAAGGTTATGGCGTCCGTTTTCTGGGATGCCGAGGGAATAATTATGGTTGAATACCTGGAAAAGGGGGCCACTATAACAGGGTCTTACTACGCGGCCCAAATAAGAAGATTACGGGAAGCTATCAAGGAGAAAAGACGAGGCAAACTGCGAGCGAAAGTTCTCTTTCATCAAGACAACGCGCCGGCACACAAGGCTGAAGTTGCGATGGCTGCAATTCAAGAAGTTGGCTTCGAACTGCTTGAACACCCCCCGTATTCTCCGGACCTGGCCCCCAGCGACTTCTATTTATTTCCTCGGCTCAAGGAACATCTCAGAGGAACGAAATTTCACGACAACAGTGAAGTGATGGTTGCCGTAGAGGCATTTTGGGAGAGTCAAGACAAGGATTTTTTTTCTAAGGGTATTTCAGGTTTAGAAAAGAGATGGACTAAATGTATTGACTTGTTAGGAGACTATGTTGAAAAATAAAATAATATTTTAACCTGAACCGTAGTTTTTCATACCTATTATCATTACTTTTTGATCACCCCTCGTAGTTTACCACAATAGGTCAACTTAGTGGACACCGGTTTAATTTACGAGCGGAGAGAAGACTATTGTTTTTCAAATACGTATTTAAAATAATACTATAAAGAGGAAAGATTTGATCATTTGTGATGATTGACGATGATGATCGATGATGATGACTCAAAAATTACTGAACTGTGGTCTACTGTAAGGTGGAGGTACTCCAATCGATAAAAAAATAAAGATCAATGCGAAAAAAGTCCAAAAGTGTAACGCTGGGACGGGCCATGCCTAGGGGAGGCATGTATAAGATTTAAATGAATAAATGCTTTGACATTGATGATCAGGATCAGAAAATAAACCAGGTAGATACCTGTTCACTGCAATCGCATACACGAAAACACACGATTTCGTGTGTACGATTATATCGTATGTTTGGTACTAACCTGAGCGCTTTACTCGCAGGCTGCTCAATGATTTGCACGTATGGGACGTGCTGCGGCTGCGCCATTGCACCGAACGACGGGTCCGCCAAGGTGATCGCCTCAACTGGAATACAAACTTCGATGTTAGTCTACAACCTTATTGAATGGAAGAATTATTAGAATAATTGAGATAGGCCTTCCTTTGGGAGACCCATGTCCAGCTAGGTTTACGTTTTTTGACTAAAAAGAAGAGCCGGATGTATTGTCAACTGCATCAATTTGCATGCTACATAATACCATAATTATTGTAATTACAAAATTAGAAAAGTATTTTTTTTAAAAGACATCTCCCGCACTAGGGAACAAGCCCTGTGTCGCGGGGGACTTTACAAACATACAATTACAATCAATATATAGATCACACAAACTTTTCGCCCGTCCCTTTATGAGCCACGGTAAATGGCGAATTATTGTATTTATCTGGCGATTAAAAAGATTGGCCTGAGTTTCTTGCTAGTACTTCTAATGGCTGTACCGTCAGCGAATAAGCCGGTCTTCAGCGCTTATTTAGGGATGTTGTTTTGAAAGAAACATATTTTTTTATCCCAGAGATACTCCATCTTTTAAGATGGAGTATCTCATTTTTTTTGGGCCGTATGCTTGTTTGCCGCCCAAGTAGTATTTATAAATAAGGTGGGTTACATCATATTTTTGGCATATGTATAAAATATGTATGACTTTTATACGTGTTACTTTGTAACCCTTAGGGTTAAAAAAAACTTCGCTATAACATGGTTTCGTATTCAAACAGTCACGCTGCAACTAGAATTAACAGCTACCAGACATTTTAACCACATAATATATCAGTGTTCTGGGCGACCTCATAAAATACCACAATATTTCTTTGAAATAAAAGTATTTGTTCGTAAAAATAAATAGGTCAAGGACCAAGAAGGTTGCTAAAAATAGATGGCATGGGTAGCCTTCTATTTTTAGAATCCTTCTTGACTATAAAGATCAACAAACAAAGGATTATCTCAAGCTCGGTACAAAAGACGTCTTCTGAGCTGAGTTTTTATCTAAAGTATTTTTTTATACTACTTAGATGGAAAACAAAAATATGGCTCACCTTATGGTAAGCAGTTACCGTAGCCTATGAACGAAATTGCAATACCAGAAGTAACACTCGCATGTACCTACCCAAAAATTTTAAGACCAGGGTTTTATGATAGAATTTCTTTGGTATGGGAAAATGTTTTGTTTAAAACGCACCCCTAAATGCACTCGCACTCAGAAACACAAATACAAAGCTGTATGTAGTTATTTGATTTTCTGTACGATGGGGTCCTTCCCTAGTCGGACTTGCTCACTAGTGTATGGAGTCTTACTTCTCTTGGTACGGTGCCTTACCTCTTTCATATATAATTTTTAGCACCCTACATTATTTTAATGATTTCAAGTAACTCGTTCGACAAAACTCTCTATAACTCGCATTTTGTGGCATGTTATAATGTACACGATAATAATAATCAGATTTATGCTATCACAGTATCCTTACTAATATTATAAATGTGAAAGTTTGTAAGAATGGATGGATGGATGGATGTTTGTTACTCTTTCACGTAAAAACTACTGAACGGATCTGTATGAAATTTGGCACAGAGATAGATTATGGTCTGGAATAACACATAGGCTAATTTTGATCTCTTAAAAATACCCTGTTTACATTGATTGCAAACGCAGGCAAAGCCACGGGCGGAAGCTACATGGTGTATAAATAAACTAAAGACATGTATAACACAGATACACGTAATTGTTTAAGCACTGAAACATTTCTTTCGTTATACGTCATTACTGTTTTAAAAGTGAGCTATTTTCTCCTAAGAATAGACCGTTGTTAACCGAGTAGGATAGTAACCAACTTGTTTGAGGTTTAAACTCGATCCCAGGAGGCATTAGCAATGCGAATTTCACATTGTGGAATATATTAATACTGATTTAATGATGAATGAATGAGTTATACCATCTGATAACGGCGAAGAAAAACATCGTGAAAAAACGTAGACTTAGAAAAAATGTCACCAATGACAAACCCGTTAATTAGTCCAACACAGTTCAGCATATTTAGTGGCCAGTGAAGATCGAAGTAAGGCTTCAGAGTTGTCCTAGCTTGGAAGCGTTTGATTGACTATCCTACTAATATTATAAATGCGAAAGTTTGTAAGTATGTATGGATGGATGGATGTTTGTTACTCTTTCACGTAAAAACTACTGAACAGATCTGGATGAAATTTGGCACAGAGATAGATTATGGTCTGGAATAACTTTTTACAGCGATAAACAACATCCACGCGGGCGGAGCCGCGGGCAACAGCTAGTAGAAAATAAAACAATATTTATAGGTGCAAGAATGAATGAAGATGTCGGAAGGGGCCGCCCTAGAAAAACATACAGTGACCAAGTAGGGGATTTGCTAAAAAAGGGTAAAACGAACCCAGAATCGACGTGTATACATGAAGAGGTTATGAATGTAGAAAAGGCGAAGGAGGTATGTTTGGATCGAAGCAATTGGTGTACCATAGTCTCTGTCTACCCCATTGGGAGATTGGAGTGATGATATGTATGTATTTATTGGTATTTTCGGGAGGAGTAGTAAAACGAAGCCATAATTTAAATACTGAATGATGCCGACATGAATGCTGGCGCACATAATAAACTGTTTTATGGCCTTTTTATTGTTATTTCTATGGTGGCCTAATGGCTGCACATTTCAGATAAAATGTATATAAAACAAATACTTATTCTATTTGCGCTCAATCGCGCCAGAACGGCTGAACGGATCTGCATCACATTTAGCACAGAGATAGATATATTATTAATAGTCTGAAATAGCACATAGGCTAATTATTGTTTGGAATAGATAGATTTGTTTTGTGTTCGCGAACAAAGCCACTGGCAACAGCTAGTTCCATTTGACATATCTATGTACATATAAATACAATTGAAGTATCTATTTATATTATGGTTTTCTACTTTTTACACGCGACTAATAACAAAAATGTTATTTTTAAATTGTTGTCTATCTGTTTCCGCTAATCTTAGCAACGGATGGACGGATTTCAACGGGCATATCACTGGCAGATAGCTAATGTTATGGAGCGAAATAAAGGCTACCTTTATTACAAGAAAAAAAATAGGGTTTCGCGAAAAAAATTAAAACCCACGAAGTTGTGCAAACAATCCGGGGACGAACAAGTATGTATATCAGACTGAGCCACACCAAAGCATGGCCGGAATTAGCTAGTAAGTAATAAATATAATACGTACACACATCACTAATATTCAGCGGCTCACCATTCTGCCCATCCTCTAGGGGTATGTGGTCTGGAATAAAATAAAAGAAATAGGTTAATATGTTTTCTACCTCACTTACAAACTTTCTAACTGTAAAATTCTGTTGCGGGTAGTAAGTGACGCGATGACGTCTTCACGTTACTAACTGCCCGCAGCTTGAACGTCAGACGACGTGATGACGTCAGTCAGTAGTCTACAGATTGCACTAATGAACACAACTATAGTGTAACAATTTTAAATAAGGTGCATTAAAAAACAATTACCAATACATACATATAGGCGAAAAATAAATGAACAAATATGGCCGCTTAGGAAATTGAAATTAATAAAAAAACAAGATTATGTTTCTGGTTCTTAGGCCAGCCTATGCCAGGTTATGTCAGTCATGCTGATATCATGTCATTATTAAGTACTTTTATTCTTTTTTAAAATACAACTCCCGCACTAAGCAACAACCCTTGAATACAAACCGTGGTCATCACACAAATGTGCCACAACCTTCGGCTCTAACCGCTAAACCAACAGGCGACCTCTATGACAATCTTTATATTTATTTACTGGCGATTTACAAAAACAAGAAAACAAACAAAAACAATATGTTTATACATATTTGATGTTGTATAATAAAAGGGTAATAAAAGCTTTATACATTACAGGAAGCACCAGAAAACAATCCATAACATAAACTATATACTGTAGGTATATAGTATATGTTATGGATTGTTTTCTTAATAAACTAGAAACTATTGATTAATAATAGAAAATAATTTTATTTAAATATAATAAAAACGTCTCTATGAGTGAACTTGGCTAGAGGGCCAAAATTGGATTTAAATTTAATAAATTAATCGTAGTTACATTGCTACATGTGCAAAATTTAAGCTTGACATGCCAAGTGGTTCTAAAACAACAAAAAAAAATGTGGTCGACTAAAAAAGCAAATTAACTAAAAATTAAGCAACATTACAATTTGCCCATACCAACTATTAAGTATTCTCTGCCCATACTCCCAGTTTGCCACCAAGCTCGTAGCATTAGATAGTAAGCATACATTTCAATGATGCTAAATGCAATGAAAGTTTTCCTTTTATTAACAAAAAAAAAAAAACAATCGTAACCAAACAAAAGTAATATCCAACATAGTTTCTGTCGAGTAGAGTAACCAAATTCCACACAAGCTAATAAATGTATGTATAGTTTATAGATAGGTGGACCGATGACCTAAAAAAGGTCGCTGGGGCGCACTGGATGCGGAAGGCGGAGGACCGTGTGCTATGGCGCGTGTTGGGAGAGGCCTATGTCCAGCAGTGGACTGCGATAGGCAGATTGATGATGATGATGATAGTTTATAGATGAAAATGTGTGCATTAAATTGAAAATGCTGATGTAGATGACCACGTTCACGTTAAATCAATCGAATTATAATAAGGTATAGGTAAGTAATACTATATTGTAGAAATCTTTAAAAATAAAGAAAATTATCTTTCAACTTACTCGTAATTCATACGTGTATTTTTTTTCCCATTTGGGATGCATTTACGGTGAGGCCTATCAGCCATTGTCAAATGATTCAATTCAAACACTTTGTAACCGTCACGACAATGCTCAGTACATACATTATAAGGGGTAACTATAGTTTACCAATTCAAGTCATGAATCAATCAAAAATAAGGTTAATTCCTGTCAAAACTTAACTGTTAGAAGAGTTATATAAACACGTATTTAGAAATAAGTTATATTATACCGGCACGACTAAGGAACTAAATCAGGCAGACAATATCTACTGTTAGAGAGAGAAAACTCGAACCAAAACCCAATACCAACCCGTCTGGCCAGCGTGGTATAATAATAGCAACCCATAATATGTCCCACTGCTGGGCACGCGTCTCCTCTCCTCTATCAAGAGAGAGAGAGGGTTTAGGCCTTAATTCACACACGCTGGCCTAAATGCGGGTTGGTGCAGCGTGGTATAGTAGGCTAATATTCCTCCAGATGTGTGGAGTAGACCCGTGCCCAGCAGTGGGACGTTTATGGGTTGACATGATACCGGCACGTGTTAGACGAGGCCTACGTCCAGCAGTGGACTGCGATAGGCGGTTTGATGGATTAATAGCATAGAATGTTAAAAATAATCTTTTACCGATAAAATAGAAACTAAAAGTCTTACTGTTAAGAGCTGCTATGAGCCTAGCACGACATTTCTCTTCAGTGTCCATGGAGCTCCTTTTATAGAAGCGATACACCGTCCACATGATGTTGCATTTGTCTATTTACTGTTTAAATAACCTAACTATTAACATTTATTTACTTTGAAATCACACCAAAAGTTGACATTTAGATAATAAATATTGAAAAATGTAATTAAATTGGCGTGCCACAGGGGCGTTCTATAAAGAACGCCCCTGTGATGCAGGACATAAGTCCTGCAGAACAAATCCCGCGAAATTATATTGGCTTTACTAAAATTGTATGATAATATTTTATTTTCATACTAAAATCTATAAGTTTGTATACAGCAAATACTAAACAAGTTACTCTAACGGACGCTAGTAATGGTTATCTGTACGATGAACTGCAAAAGTAGTTTGAATGACAAATATCAGTCTATACTGATATTTGTCATATATAACACTTTTATTAATGCTAGTTCAGCTTTTGAGTAGGGTATCTAGAGCTCCATAAGGAAGTTCTACACTGGCAGCCAAACATAAACTTATTTTAACCCTTGTGACTTAGCTGCAACTACAGTATTATTACGTGTTAACACTGTGATCTTCTCATTATTTTTTTTTCACTCGCTCAGGTCTACCTTTATAGACGGTCCCTACACCATAGAAGAATTTCGCACTTTAGTAGCACCAATACAATTAAAGAGATTTGTTATATTAACGAAAACAATGAATACTAAAACAAGTGTTCACTCCAGAAGGTATAGATACGAACTGACGATCAAACAAAGCAAACTTGCAAATTTGTAGGTATGGAAACAAGTACCGATAATGAAAATAAATAGAATTAAAAATAAACTTTATCCATCATAAGATAGGTGTCAAAATTGATTTGCTCTTCACTCAGTTTATTTTGATAAAGTTCTGGTAATAAATTAATTTTTAATCTGCGTAAGTATATAAAAATAGCACACCACAATATTTTTTTTAGGGATGTAATTAAGACGATATCGACAATAATGTTGGACAGCACAAACTACTTTGTTCGCGTTATATATTTGCAATTAATAAAATTGAGCACACACATTTACCCAATATCAATAAAATCGGGAGACGAGAATGTTAATTTATTCTCAGCTAGCAATGTGAAAGAACAGTCAGGAATAGTACATTGGCTAATAAAATAATAACTGTTTCCGTAGGATTAAACACGCCGGCAAAGCCTAGTAAATAAACAAAGTATTTAATTGCCTAAAGCTCGTAAGACAATGGACATTCTACAAATTTTCTTAAGCACAGAATCGCAACTCTATTTTTTTATATACAGAAACATTAAGAATTTTAATATCATTTACCTATTGACTAAAGAACACGTATACGATTTTTTTTTCTTAAAATCACTACTTGTAGAATTTATCTAAGAAGAGCCTATGAATGAAGGAAGAAAGGTAAGAGTATATTTTGATGTTTATTATTTATTATTATTATTTTTTTATCGGGACAATCCTACCCACATGCCCACCGCTGTGACTCCTGTGAGCCAGGATTTACAGCGGAGTAACCAACTGATAAACCGAGTTTTGACACTCGTACGTCCCGTGGACAACTAAACCTACTGTCTTGGACCCCGCAACGAATTTAATCAGAAGTAAATAGGAGGAGTTAGAAAGAAAAGTTTCCACTTCCCTCCATAGCAAAGCGGAGACAAAATAAATCTGTATAGGTTTGTAACCTATGAGATGACCTATGATATTTATTATTAGTAAGGATTATGTCAGAAAGGGTCCTAATCTCAGCTCTGTGCTGCGGTATTTCACTCGCCTTGGGGTGAGCAAATAGATAATTAACCCTTCGCAGCGAAATTAAATATGAAATAACTAAAGCTCGAAAAATTCTGACGCTGCGCAATTCCATATCTCATATGGCGGATTTCCAGAGGGTGACCCTACATATCATGTCATATTGTTAATTTTATTGTCGCATTGGGTGTGTTTAGCCTGTAAGGACAATGTAAAGTGTTAAATAAATAAATAAAATAAAAAATAAAATAAAATACTTTACAAAAAAATACAGGTAATTTCTTTAAAGATTTGAAATGACATAGGTATAGGTAGTTATTTAAATTTTACCTGTTAGGTATCAATCAAATTAAATATTGCAACATATAACGGTTAAGTTACATGACGCAGCATACTCCTTTTTTCCGTAGAGGTAGGTAAAGTGTATTAGGTACACTTACTTAAGCTAGATTAGACCCCATATACCAAGGAGGTAAGAGATTATTTTTATTCATTTGTTTCCATTAAAAAACTACAGGCAATTTCTTAGCTATAATATATGATTGTAAACTTATTTTTCTAAATTGTTATTAGAAAAAAAAATACTGTGAAATGATAGAAAAAAGTAAATTTTGCCATAAATCGCTTAATTTTGTCTGCAAAGCTTATTTTAATGAACATAACCTGTTATAAAATATAACAATTATTTTATAACACAGACAAGTGATAATAGATTTTACTAAATTCAATAACATGTACATGTAATATTATTTATTTAATTTTAAGAAGGCTTACAGACTAATAACAATATAGAAAAAATAGTTTACAATCACATATTATAGCTAAGAACAAGCTTCCATATATAGAAATAAATAAATAAATGATATGCGTTGATGAAATGAAATGATGAGCTGATATTCTCATCAGATAACCTAGATACCACTTTACTCAACCCGGGAATCGATCTTGAAACATCAGTGAACAACTGCAACCCAATGCGATTAACGATTAAACATTAAGATTTTTTGGAAATCTCACAAACGGAATTTAAAATACTTAACAAACAACCTGACTGACCAAATAGCCGCCATTTTTTAAATAATTTCGATATGACCCAGTGTCACCCTGACAATTAAGAATCTAATGACAACTCTCAAGCTAAATATCCATCAAGCCGATTGAAGCTGAAAAACGTGCCAAATAAAATTTACATACCTACAGTATTTACATACATACACTAGAAAAAAATAACCCTCCTTCTGGTCAGTCGGGTAATAAGCATTGTCCATTTTAAGTTTCACATGCACACGCACTTTACTAGTTACAGTCATTTTTTTTTTATACTATCAAGGTGGCAAAAAAGCATACGGGCCGCCTGATGGTAAGCAGTTACCGTAGCCTATGGACGTTTGCAACACCAGGGGTGTTACTCACGCGTTGCCAACCCTATAAAAACCTTATAACTCCTTTCTTGAAGAACCCCATGCTATAGACTCATTTGTAAACTAGGTCACATAAATCATCACATATCACTGTGCGTTAAATACTGAAGTTATAATAATATCTTAACTTATAACATTTTTAAGAAAACTTACCAAAATAATCATAATAGTAATTAAGATCGAGTTTTTTAAAATTGTGACGCAACAGCACCAATGACATTTTAAATTTAATAATGGCACAAAACCACACAAAAAAAACAATAACTACGATTCGATTTTTAAAACAAATATTCATAAAAAGAAATTATGATCCATGTTCGTTCTGTAATGAAGGATCGAGCGAAATATGACAAGTCTGAGTCGCTACTAGTTATTATATTGGACGACGAAGGCATGAAGTTACCTACATACATACGGTGCGTAGTAAACATGTATACGTCATCTGTAAACGGGAAAAACCCAACTTCAAAATCATCATCAAACTAGGGTTAGCACTTTTTAAATGTTCGTAAGTTTGTAGTTCCATCATCACCTCAGCCGAAAGACGTCCACTACTGGATATTGGCCTACCTCAAGAATTTCCACAGTTATTAGTTTAGTGTTAATATATATACTACTACTATATTAATATATAATTATCATAACACTAAACTAAAAATTTAACTTAAATAATAGTAATAAAATAAGTTTATTTTAGAATATTTTTTACATAGACAGCACAACTAAAATAAAATAAAAAAATATTCATTAAAAGTAAGTCGTATTTACGTATTTCATAAGTTTTTATTATCTTCAATTAAGTGCCTACTTGATCTGATTGTTATATTATTTAACTAATAACATCATTCGAGACCACATTACAGTAAATTTAGTCATCATTAAAATACTTAATAGATAAATTCTCTCACCATGATTTCTTCTTTGAGAATTTTGAATTTCGGCATTTCCAAGTAGGATATTAGATTTGAACCTTCCATAAACGATTGTGAAAAAAATACCAATTCTTATAGTCCTTTTAATTTGCCTACTAAATTTCTCTTAATCAACGATACTCGAGTTAGCGTCGAATAATCATTTATACGAGAACTTCGCTTGCTCATTCAAATATCTAAATTACGTTGACTCACAATAAAGATGGACCGTGCAGCCCTAACTATCATTATCTTGCACTGCTACTAGCTCATCTTGTAGCTCTTATTATAGTTCTACAGTCTAGTTGGAGACGCAGGCGCAGGCGCTGGCTGCTGGACTAAGTATCAACAAATAACAACACAAGAAAAAAAAATCCGAAACCGTGTGAGTACACTTCCTAGGGAGAAAGTGAGTTATTAGAATAAGATAATTAATTAATTATATTATTATTTTCAAAATAATTTTAAAAAATGCGTGTATTTTTTACAAACAATATCTTATAAGTATAAAATTCTCGTGTCACTATGTTCGCTCCCGTACTCCTCCGAAACGGCTCGACCGATTCTCATGAAATTTTGTGAGCATATTGAGTAGGTCTGAGAATCGTTTAATCGTTTAATCTTTTTATTTAATTTTTTAGACCAAATTTTTTTTTTTGTTATTCAGCATTTTAAAATACATACGAACCCTTAATTTTCACCCCTCTACGACCAAACCCTATTTTTTAATAGCGATATTACTATTTTAGTAGCAAAACAACGTTTGCTGGGTCAGCTAGTAAATACATATTAAATTATACACAAAAACTAACAAAATTTAAATTACAAACGTAATAAAAATAGCACTCGTATCGTAAGTGATATTTATTATTATAATGATAACGACATATTATATTTTTCTTACATTAGGTTACCGAATATAGAAACGAAGTCAACAATTATTTTAATGATTATTATAGTGAGTCAAATTAAATGTTATATTAATTACCTTTCTCAAATAAAATACGTACCTACTATAGATTACGTACACTGTCGTAACACTCATAAAGGATAGTAAGGGGTTAAGATAAGGCACTTCTCTATTGGCACTATGACCCAGTCTATCTTTCTCTTCAGCTCATTTTTGAGGTTTCCTATTTATTCACATAAAATTATATCATTCATAATTTAACATGGCATACTTTTACTTATATAGCTACGCACAATATGAATTGAACTGATTAGGCACCATTTTTTAAAGCATTATTACTAGCTTAATCATTGTTAAACATACTATTCTAAAGAATAAATTTGTTTACGCATAATGGCATTATTTATAGGCGTAATCATACATTCATCATCATTAAAAACATTTTTACACAATTTTGAGTTTGCATTTAATGAAAAACTTTTCATATGTATATAAAATAGACATATTGGCTGGCGGCTTAGGAGTGGCCAAGGGCCACCCCCGCTGTACCCTAACCTATTGTTACACTATAGTACCCAAGTTATATTGGAGTAGCCACAGAAATAGATCGAGATAGAATGGTGATAAACACATTTCTGCATATATTTCGCGCGTGCCACTATTTCAACAAGCCACACCCACTTTGCGGGTCAACCAGTTTAAGCGAGCCCGAAGTAGTGAGGAGACACATTTACCCAATTATCGACAGCCATCTATGCAACGTGGGGTGTTGAAGTACCTATTTACTTTTACGTATTAAATTGTATTTTTTGTCATACATAAATGAAAACAATTAATTACGTGTTATTACTTAAATTTTATTAAGGTATAATGATAGAAAAGTAAAACTCATTACTTTAATTAAAACGTAAATATAACTGAATGTTTTAGATAAGTAACAAATATAACTACATATTTTAGATAAGTTACATTACCAATTCATTTTTTTTTAAATAACAATTTTTAAAAGTGCCTTAATATGATGACTATGCCAAAAAAGTATGGGCGCTTTTATGAAAAATGAAAAAAAAAATATTTTACGTTATATTTCTATGGCAAACAGGTATCTATAATAGGTATATATACCTACTTTAATTTACGTTGTCAAAATTAAAAGGATTTTAATTTTAAACTAAAGTTGTCTAACATTTACTTTATAGTTTTTCGTCATAAAATAACTTTATTATTGAAAATCGATGTAATGCATGCTTAAAACCAATTTCATTTAAAATGTTACGTAATATAATAAATAAACAGATGAGCTAAGATCATGTGTTCTTTGTATAAATAATTTGTTTATCGATAAATACAACGACTGTGACGACACGTTGCGTCAATCTTTAGCGCAATCGATGCGACGACCAACCAAACGACCAACCAATCACAGCAAAGGACTGCCGTCTCGTTACCGATTTAGAAATATTGTAAATCTCATTTGTTTCGATGTTCGTTGCGCGCTCAATTAATGGTTATTAGTAAGAACATTGTACAGCGAAAGTAATGGATATTAAGCTTAACGAAAAGTAAATAATTTATGATCGTCCTTGTCAAACATGGTAAAGGTGAAATAATAATTTTGATTCTCGTAAAACTTAGTTTTTAGTTATATTTAAACACTTACCGATGAAATTAAATGCCTCCTTTCTTCGTGTTTACTTTACTACTTCGATTTTTACAATTTGCGACGGAGCAATACGGCATATTTTTGTAGATTTTAATGATTTTGTACGTCCCGAACGCAGCTATAAGAGTCGCACGGCGTAATAAGGATGCTCGATGTGAAATATATGTGAAGTGTGCACATTAGTACTAAGTAGTGGCACGCGTTCCACGCCTACTTCGCCGTTCTATCTCGATCTATTTCTGTGGGAGTAGCCGTTGCTCGCGGCCCCGCCTGCGTAGATAAAAAAGCCTATTTGCTATTCCAGACTATAAATCTATCTCTATGGCAAATTTCAACCAGATCCGCCGGCTGATTCTCTAACATACAGCAATGGCAAACTGACAGTTGTGATCGCAAAACTGACAGTTGTGATTGCTCGGTGACGGCAATCTATTGACTAAACGTCAAAAAGGGCTCTTACGGAATACCGATTTTTAATCTGACAGACAGATTTTGCTCGGTTTTTGCGGTGGCTCGGTTTTTGCTCTTACGGAATACCCCTGCGGTACAGTAGTTTTACGTGAAATAGTAACAAACATCTATACATAAGTACTTCTATCCGTCCTCACATATATAATATTAGTAGGATTACTTTTTATCGCTATAAAAACTCAGAATAATAAATAAATAACCGACATCCACGCGGGCTAAGCCGCGGGCCACACCTAGTGTTATAATAAGTGGCACATTATGACAGGTCGTAATACGAGCTATACAGTACCTACTAATCATGAGATCTTTGGTGTTATGAGCTGATACACTAGACGCTCAAGACGGCAGGGAGTTATTGATTGTCCAGTATATCGGCTCGGTACGCTATCAATCATGTAGTGAAAAACTGAGTACCCGGCGAGCAGCACTAAGAATCGAAGATTGATCCCATGCTCATTATGTATGAGGACTTGAGGAGTACTATTTTTTTTTTAAAGACAACTCCCGCATTAGAGATTAAGCTCTGTGTCGCGGGGGACTTTACAAACAAACAATTAACAGACACAAATTACACACAGACTTACAACAACTCATTGTGGGTAACACAAAGTTTTGTCATGTATGGCAATCAAACCCACAACCTCGTGCACAGCAGGCGCATACTGCGCCCACTGGACCACCAAGGCAGTCACAATTTTGCATGTTAAGCACCCGAGAAAAATGTTTGTAGCATTCAATCATGACCTCAAAAGGTCAACAATAAAGACAACTTTTTTACTATTTAGAGAAGTTGTGAAATCCCTACTAATATAATAACTCGTGTGTGTTGCCTTTTACGACAGAACGATAAAGATAGATGGTAACGGAAGGACATGGGGTCATTTTTATCGCGATAACCAACATCCACGCGGGCGAAGCCGCGGGCCACTCCTAGTATTATAATATAGAGTAGAGAGTATAGAGTGAGTACTATCCTCCTACATATTGAGATGCAATGCATGCATTAATTGAGAGTCACATTGTTATCTCGCCACATTTTCACTCAATGTCACGATAGTTAAGATATAAACATAGATAATTAATAATAGTTTAACACAAATTGATTACTTAACGTAACATAAAGATGAAGTTATTTCACACCACGACTTATGAAGAAGATGACTCATTAATATATCAACACACAGTCAAAAGTACTAAAGACATATTTTGCACTGAAGTGCTTTAGGAAACGTTGGCGCCCATTACAACCAAGGATGTTCAATTCAAAAAGAGCGAACAGGCAAAGATACCTTTGGAGCGTGGCTTTTGTTGTTTTACATAAAAATCCCTTTCCCCAAAAATAGAATACTGCTGCAGTAAACGATATTCTAAAGACCTGCCTCGGTGGTCCAATGGCCGCAGTATGTGCCTGCTGTGCACAAGGTTGTGGGTTCGATTCCCACACAGGACAAAACTTTGTGTGACCCCAAGAAGAATTGTTCTGAGTCTGGGTGTTATTTGTGTCCGTTAATTGTATGTTTGTAAAGTCCCCCGCGACACAGAGCTTGTTCTCTAGTGCGGGAGTTGTCTTTAAAAAAAAAAAACCTGTTCACAGGCCATGTACAAAGTAGATCGATGACCTGGCAAAGTTTGCGGGTAGCCGATAAACAAAGTCAGCTCAGGACCGAATGTTGTGAAAATCCTGGGAGAAGGCCTATGTCCAGCAATGGGACTTTGTCGGCTGGTTGAGTGAGTAATACTTGTTGTTACAGATGCAAAAGTGTGCTGTGGGTATTACTTTTGGACTGTAGCGGACGATACGGAATGAGTTGTGCCGTTGTGCGTAATGGTGTTGGTGACCATCTCGCGCTATTGACCACGTCACCATGTATTAGGTATCAGTTCGGTGCTTAAATTAAAACAAACAGTGTTCAATTTTCATTTTAATACAGGCGCTCATAGTAGGTGCACTCGCTGTTCGGTAAACGATCAGCGGGTTAAGCTACCAAGGGCGCGGTAACCCTATAGATGGGTGACCGCATAGTGGTATTTCATCTGAGCGTCTCCGTACTTAGGAGGACACATTAAAAGTCGGTCCCGACTGTTATCAATCGTGAGATCACGACAGAGGCCTAAATATGGGCGATCTTAATAACTCTTTCACCAGGTTTGCCATTAACCAAACGGTAATAAGATGATTTTAATATCAATTAATTATTTTTTTACATTTTATAAGGTATATCCTAAATGTAATTAACTTTCAATCAACAATTACTAATTAATTTAATTTAATTGCCAATTAATAATGTTCTCTTTCCCTTTCATTCATTGATGGTGCGACGTAAAATACCTATTGCTGCTCGTTGCCAATCTTGGTATATGGCACGGCACCACGCCACAGTGGCGCGGCGTACAAGGAAAACGCACAACATTGATGAAACTTCCAATACCCGTTCAGAGTTGGCACAGCACGTATTGATAAAAGGAAAGCGGCGCGCACGCATCGCCTTTTTTTGGATAACAAATATTTACAACTGTGACTAAGTAGAATTAAGTGTTACTTAGCGGAAATCTATTGGAAAAAAAGGACAGAATTTTTCCACGATATGGTAGGCGGAGTTGTATTCATGGTTGTTTCACACTTCGTTAGCTATTTGGTTCCATGTAAACAAATACTTCAGATGTGATACTGAGTACTCGTAGATAAAAAAACCGAACACCAATTTGCCCAACCTCATCACGTCATGGAAGACACGCTTTGGCTGTCTATACATTCGTAAGTACATAGGTACTTGTAAGCTCTACCAGTTTACACCGATGCAATCGCTACACACACATACAACACACATTGATTGTACAATCTTATGGTGTGACTCTCGTTCCTTGGAGGATAGGAAGGCCTTTAGCGTGTGATGCTACCTGAGCCTCTAGACAAGTGGCATAAGCGATAGTCGAATCGAAAAGTCAAAAAATAAAATGTATGGAATTTGACGTGAGTCTACGATTTAATGTCGTAAACTTACGTCAAATCCCATACATTTTCTTTTTTGACTTTTCGATTCGACTATCGCTTATGCCACTTGTCTAGAGGTTCTGTGTTGATACTTTGGCGCATTCCCATCTTACACTGACTGGCATTAAAGTGGGTTTGGCCGCTTTTTTTGCAGTGTCTCAAAAAAATTCATTCATGCTTTTGGGGTCGAAACTGTGGGACCACGGGGACCAAGTGTTCACAAACTGTATCGTAAGATATCTAAGCGTTTAGTCGTGTCATCTCACGGATCCTAAGGCTGACCTTTACTTGGGTCAACGCATTGCCAACCTCCGCGATCCAGCGTGGCAATCTTGTCTTTTGGGCTCCTTTTTTAGAACTGCGACCTCAATCAGGTATTTTATTTACAGTGTAAGTAGCTTAGGGTATGGTATTTTTATTTTAATAACTCTTGTAAATATCTCAAGAATTAAATTGTATCTACAACAAATTCTGGTAAAAACAACTACACAAATAAATAAATATTGTATACTTATATTTTAGGTATAATTATAAATTATTCACTGCATACTTATTTAACCTATTGTGATAAATGATAATACAATCGGCAGGATCTCTTCAGTCAAAGCGGAAGTTATAATTATGTTATCTGGCTTCAAACCAGATGAGATAACTGATATAAAACGATACTACGCTATCATTCAATAATAATATTTACTTGTATTTGTATGGATTACTATCAAGCACGATTTGCTAAAGGTCTCTTCTAGTTCTCTTCTAGTTTACATGGTATCTTAGAGCGTCAGACTCAAAAGAATTGTTAATAGTTTTATGTAACATAGCGGCACCATGCGGAAGTACCAATTCGAGTTATTGATCTATATCAAATAGGTATTATTTGTCTTCGTGTCGAAGGAAGAAGAAGAATACCTCTTCAAAAACATCTTCATCTTCTTCGTTGCGGCTCGCGGGCCGTATGTCTTATTTTCCAGGATTATTTGGTACTTAGTCGTATCTACGTAGTGATTTACAGGTGTGAAAGTAGATACTTATAAAAATATATATAATCAATATGTATGTACAATCTTTCAAATAGGTAAAACTTGATTGGAATCGGCCCAACTCAGGCAAAGGTAGACACATCACACAATACAAGATGCGAACTGGCCTGTTAGCTTGGTGTCTAGTTGGTCTCGTGGGTTTGATTCCCACACGCGACAAAACTTTGTGTGATTCATAAATGTTTGTGCCGAGTCTGAGCGTAATTTGTGTCCGTGAAATGTATAAAAATTTTTTCAGTTATAATAATAATGTTTTCTATTGATTTTAGTCAAGTTAACCAATATAACCGAGATATAGTATGTGTACAAACAAACACACTGGTTACTATACTAACACTATCAAAGGCCGATGGACGGATGCCGAGGACAGAAATCCGACACAATCAGGCGCGGTATTAACAACTTAACGTGGTTATCGAGGCACAAAGGGATATTAATGTGTCGTAGAAAACGGTCACCCATCTGCGGAAAGAACGTGGCAATCATGCTTGCGAACCGCGCTGTACAATATGACTATACGAAAAAAACCGCGACAGAACACTTTAAAAATATACTTTTATTTCAATGAAATATTGACATACATACATTAACATACAGTGGGTACAAAAAAAAGGAAAGAAAAATATATAATCTTTTTTTTATTTTTATTTTTTTGTTTGTTTAGTTTTAAGATTTAAGTTTTAAAAGTTAGGTTTTAGTTTTAAGATTTTTTTTTTTGTATTCCTCAGCGTATGTTTTTTTTCTCTGGAATTAAATGCATTTTTTTTCTTTCTTCTTCTTTTCTTCTATATTTTCAACAGACTTTTATTTATACAATTTGTAAGGAGTATATTTATAACTGACTAGACAGAAACTCAATAATGCTCCACAAAAGGGTACATTTGCGTCACAGATCTGAGCGTGACGTCAGACATTTGAACTGTTCCCTCCCACACGAATTGCACGGGAGGCAAATCTTATAAATTACACGATATTAACCTTCATGAATGTAGAACACTAGTATTATGTATTACATTATTATTTAATTTTACAGGTACCTAATTAAATTATTATATATTTATTTTATAAGAGAAAGTAGTTCAATCTAAACTACGAACAAACAATTAGATATTGTATTTAAAGGTACGTATTAATTTACCTATAAATAAAATATCTGATTGAGGTCGCAGTTCTGAGGAACCAAAAGACTGGCTTCATTGCCACGATGGATCGCAAGGCTAATACGTTGACCCAAGTAATTGTAATTGACTCTGCCTAGTGTTTAGCGCAGTCGTTGTGGGTATGAGGGACCCAGGTTCGACCACCGATCCAGAATGTATCTTGCTGTTTTTCCAAACTTTAATAATATAATTTATGTAGGTGTGGAAATGAAGTGTGAATATAATTTTGACACTTCGTTACGGGTTATTGGCATCGAGTTTATTTCTGTCAAATTCATTTCACTTTTCACATTATGTTGTGCATAATGAACCACAGTGTAAAGAACTCTTAATTTATAAAAAGAGATCGTAAGACTGTGGTACTATGTTAAAAAAATACAAGTTTGATTTTGTGGTCTCGAAAGTCGCACATATAAAAAGTTGTATCTGCCAAAATTATTATTAATAGGGGTCGAAATCCCGCCGTAATTTTAGCTATCCTCACTCCTACGTTCATACGTAGAAGGAGTGCGGAGGAGTGTAAGATTTAAGTATCGTGTCCGCAATATGCTTAGAAGGGAAGCGGAAGTTAAAGGTACTACTCCGAGTGCTGTGGCAGTTGCCGTTGGCAGCTCGGTTCGTAAAAGTACCTTTACATTGTATTGTTTTCTTAAAAATTATGGCGTAACCAACTATCTGAACAAATAACATAAATAAGTTTGTAATTATCGAAAATTTCGTTTGAAATCCTTGGAGGTGGCTTATGTCCAGCTGCAGACTGCCGTTAACACCAAATATATTATGACAAAACTATCCACATTATGTCAGTCGAAAGAGGTCCACTCTTTCGACTGACATAATGTGGATGACTGTTGCTGATCTGTTATACCTAATATATTTGGTGTTAACGGCAGTCGACAAATAACGAGAGCCATGCTCTTGCAAAAACTAAGCAAAACTGAGTTTCCCAAGCCTACGTCACGTCAGTTGGTTTTTGGTGACGTGAAGTTAAAAGTTCATAACAAAATGCTGATAACATTATCATAATAATACATATTAGACAATTTTTATCTCTTTCTCTGGTTTTACCTGTGGGTTTTATACAGGTTTATCTTAACTCACGCCCACTTGTTATCACTATTGATTAGTCATACGAACGATATATATTATACTTTATTATACGATAGACAGATAGTTGCGTGACTGATAAACAATGCACTATAAAGGTCCAACGGACTGTTGAGCTAGAAAACTAGCGTACCTACTTATAACAATCGGACTATCTGTTCGGTAGCTATATTGGCACAAACATACAAAGAAATCCTTACTAATATTATAAATGTGAAAGTTTGTGAGTATGGATGGATGGATGCATGGATGGATGTTTGTTACTCTTTCACGTAAAGAATACTGAACGGATATGGATGAATTTTTTTTTTTTTTTTTATACTACCAAGGTGACAAACAAGCATACGGCCCGCCTGATGGTAAGCAGTTACCGTAGCCTATGGACGTTTGCAACACCAGGGGTGTCACTAACTGTAAATTTGAACAGAGATAGATTATGGTCTGGAATAACACATAGCCTAGGTACTTTTTGCAGCGATAACCGACATCCACGCGGGCGGAGCTGCGGGCAACAGCTAGTCATATATAATCCTAGCGTTTCAAAGTCGATTGGGTTTTAAAAAGCCCCACGCTAGCATGTAAGCGCTACTGGGTAAGGACTTCCACCTTACAGAAGACTACAGCACTAAAAGCAGAGGTTCAAGCGCAGGACCACTAATACACCTGCCTCGAGAACGCCTGTGTTAATATTCGGAGATCTAGAAGAAGTAATTCGTTTTGTTGACAAAGAAAATATAAATATACAGCAACAGGTGTAAAAACAATAAAATAATTTAATCCAGTATGGTGTAATTATTATTGGTAATAATCTCATAAAATGATGAATGGGTATTATAGCTACGTAATCGATACACGATTACTTTTATCATATAGATATACAATACAGATATGCAATTTGTACAGGTCTCCAACGCTCATTTCGGAATGCGTTTTGAAAGAAACGTGTTCCTATCTCAGGGATACTTCAATTTGAAGCTTAAAATGGGTTGGCAACACGCAAGTGATACCGCTGGAATTGCAAGCGTCCATAGGCTACGGTAACTGCTTAGCATCATGCGGGCCGTACGCTTGCTTGCCACTCAAGCAGTATAAAAAAAGAAGTATCCGCGACACACTCTGTATAATGTAAAGGCAGTAGGTACTTATAATTTAAAAGAACTAATGTTTGGGAAAAATATTATTTAGTGGGTTAACCAACCCATATCAGGCCAGTCTGTAACCAAACCGCATTAGGCCTGAACCCTTTTATCTCTCTGAATCTCTGAGGAGACCCGTCCCTAGCAGTGGGCATATTATATGGGTTGCTATTACTTTACTTACAGTGATTGGCAAACATCGTCAGCAAAAAAGTGCTCCTAAGAAGAGATCTCTTATGACTGTCAACAGGGAAGCAAGATTCTCTTCAACACATTCTTGTATGGACAAGTCATCTTGCCTCTATAAAGGTTCCATCCATCTCAGCCAAAAGACGTCCACTGCTGGACATAGGCCTCCCCCAAGGTGTTCCACACCATTCGGTCCTGAGCTGACCTTGTCTATCGGTTGCCCGCGACCTTTACCAGGTCGTCGGTCCACCTTGTTGGAGGCCTGCCCACGCAGCGTCTTCCAGTTCGATCAAGGTTACTTAGGTATATTTGATTTACGGCATTTATCAATCACCTATTTAATAGGGACACGTAAGAGGTAAAATAATGTATCTCATTTTCCCTATTAATATTTTCCTCTCCAGACGTTAAGTAGCAATGACATTAGAAAAAAATACCTACGAAACTGCACCACCGTACCGTGAGTGGAACAAAAACCGGTATTTTAGCTAGTTTGTAATTTTGCATAAAATAAATATAAGAATACAATTATATATAAAGTATGTAGAATTCTTCTACATCTTAATATATATATTTCTTGTGTGCGTGTGTAAGTGACTGAACTCCTCCTAGACGGGTGGACCGATTTTGATGAAATTTTGTGTGTGTGTTCGGGTAGGGCCCTGGATGGTTTAGATTCACAATTGGACCCGGTAGGTGGCGCTGCTGTCGGTATTTCAGCTTTTTCCGGCAGGACGACGTCTGCCAGGTCCACTAGTACTTTATATATAATGTCATTCTATTGCTATTACAATGTTTTACGATGTGTTTAAACTTGAGTAAAATTTTAAAGCGAGATAATATATTTTTTTTATATTTTTGAAAAGACCCCTTGTATCACGTCGGGACTACATGAACATATAGTTCACGGACGGAGTCAAATTGGAATGGGTGGGGAGGGGGGCGGTAAGGGGCCTAGAAAAAGGACGCTTCATCCACTAGGATCCTAGTACACTATTTTTTCCACCTGAGTCCATCATGCCTGCCAATTTCAAATAATGGATCCTAGTACACTTGGCTCCTCTTAAGAGTTACATACACTTAATTATCAAATTTGACCGCCTTGGTGGTCCAGTGGCCGCAGTATGCAGTTAAAAAAGAGACTAAAACAGTACTTCTTATAAATAAAGATACCTACATATAAGTACCATGTAATAAATGCCATAGTTTTATGTGTATAGATATAGTTAGGTATAGTTTATTTAATTAATTTTAATATATATAGTATTATATAGTTATAAGATGATTACTGATAAAAGTTATAATAGTTATAATAGTATGTACTTACACACCTAATAAGAGTAACATTGTTGTTAAAACATGAGCGCCACTATCGCCAACAAACTGTTCAACAGTTTGGCGATTTTGTATGTATAAGATAAACCTATGTATACATTATAATGAATAAACGATTTTAAAAAAAAAATGCGCCTGCTGTGCACGAGGTTGAGGGTTCGATTCCCACACAGGACAAAACTTTGTGTAACCCATAAAGAGTTGTAGTCTGAATTTGGGTGTAATTTGTGTCCGTTAATTGTATGTTTGTAAAGTCCCCCGCGACACAGAGCTTGTTCCCTAGTGCGGGAGAAAAAATCCCGTCGTCAAAATAAAAGAAAATTTTGGGCGCTTAAAAATACTTGATTGGCAATGTGAGCGGTAGACGAAATAAGTTTGAGAATCTTTGCATTATAGTATTAATAACTACAGCACTCGGCACGGAATGAGTGGCCAGGCCAGACGTGCCTGACCTAGCTTCTTATATATTCAATCTATGTATCTATTTAGCCGAAGGATACTCCACCGCTAGGCATAGGCCATAATTTCCAGAGTATTCGGTCCTTATACATCGGCTGCTTACAACCTTCACCAGGTCCATCTATTGGCGTCTTTACCAGGATCATCTAGACTAGTCTCATCACAGTACCCTATATTATTCGCCACTTCAAACTGCAACTAACATACTAATACGCAATATCAAAAAATAATAAAATATTTAATATTTTTGGGACAACTCACACATCGCCATCTGATCCCAAACTAGGCAGAGCCTGTACTATGGCAACCAGACAACTGATAAATATACTTGTATATTTCTAAATACATACATATTATAGATAAATTACACCCAGACACAGAACAAAATTAAATGATCCTGCTCATCACACAAATATTTGTCCTGGGTAGGAATCGAACCTCCGGCGTAGCAGTCAAGAGTCTCTAACCACTTGACCAACAGGCCAGTCAAAAAGATGGAAATGCGTTTATATCACAAGGAAGTTATACAGAATGCCTGCTAATCCCCCCCATAGATAAGCACCAGGAAAATGAGCAAGTTCCTGCGTTATTAATAACTCGGTTACTATAGAGAGCATTGCCAGATACAGACCTACATCTCAGGAAAATCTGTGCAAAGCTAAATACATTACTGTACTGAACTGGTTATGAGTTATTATGGTATATCAATTGCCTTGTCCAGGCTCCAGGAAAGTGGTTCTCAAGAGTATGGGCTGCAATCGTTTGAATCATGGAGATACTAAGACAATATGAAAATTGCTCTGCAAAACTTTCCTTTAATTCGTTTAAAGTGCTACTTAACCATACACATTTTGTCAGACAAAAAATATGCGATTTCCATTTTCCAGGCTTCTTGGCCGAATTAATAATGACCGCATGCCCTCTCTCTCTCTCTTGAATGGCCATCTGACCATTTACCACTATTATTTATATATATGTATATATTTTTTACTAGCCTGTATTGTCCCACTGCTGAGTAAAGGCCTCCTCCATTGACTTCCATTCCCGCCTATATTGTAGAATACAAATAATTATTTTGGATGCATGTGCACTTAATGTCTGGGATTTCAATGTTCAGAGAGATCATTATTTTCTACTCTTATAAAGTAAAAGTGAAAAAAGCCGCGAGGGAAACATAAGTACATAGTAAAATCTAGTACAATTAAATAAATAACTTGTTTTATAAACGAGACAGAGCTCTGTACGAGACAGTGTTAAACATAGAATTAGAAAATAAGTACATATATCGTGTTGGTATACGCACTATGCAGGTAATCATTCTGAAGTATACTTTTACTGCATACAAACAGCCTCATAATACTGGATGCATAAATTCCGACTAAAGGTGAGACCATACTGTTTGCATTCAGTTTAATAACAATTTTGGACAGTAACACAAATACTACCACGTATTATTGGGATTTTTCTGTTAGAAAGTATGCCGCCAATTAGTTTCTTAGTGTAAACGTTTCTTTCTTTCTTCTGTTACTATTTAAAATTGTTATTTAGTACATAGGATCTAGAAAATAGGTAGCTCGGATTTTAAAGGATCTGACATCCTAATAATATTATAAACGCGAAAGTTTATTAGAATGTATGGGTGTAGGTATGTTGGTTACTTTTTCACGCCAAAAATACTTAACGGATCTGAATGAAATCTGGCACAAAGATAGATAGTCTGGAATAGCAAATAGGCTACTTTTTATCGCGATAACCGACATCCACGAGGGCAACAGTTAGTAGCTTATACAACTCTGCCTGCCCTTTTTAATATTACGAGTACCACGGTGGCAAACAAACGTACGCCACGCTAAAGTTAACAATGGACGCTTGCAATACCAGTACCCATACCCCAAAACACCCCATAACACCAGAGTTTTGTGGTATGAATAACCCTGGGATAAGGAAAACGTTGTTCTAAAGACGGTTTCCACTCACGCTTAGGAACACAACAACAGTACTGTGTGTTATTTGGCTGTGGTCTTCTGTATGGATTATTCTCTGTTCCCCCGATCAGAACTTCGATTGATAGGAGGAACAACGGTGGAGGTCCTCAGTCAAGCTTGTTGCATGTAAGGTATCCTACAGCCCTAGCTCACTTTATAGAGACAAAGACGTAACGCTATTATAATTACTGTTTAATTTTAACAATTCTTACTAATTAGACCAAAGATATAATTCTTTGATCGTTTTCCGATCATTAGAGTTAGTTGTTTAGAAGTGTTCCTCTAATAGACATATTTTGTATTATAGGAACTAACTAAACTGTGTTTTTCCTCATCTATGTTGTATGTATGAAAATCCAAACATTCATGTTTATTGTCGATACGTCCAATATCAAACGGGATTAAATAATCTACTATCGTTATCCTAAACGAGTTACTCATAGAGATTTCTTTTCTATTTTCTTTATAATCATATAATATATTTTACCAGTAAAAAAAATCAGAGAAAAATACTTTAAGTAATAATATTGGATGTACATTGATATTATGACATTCAAAAATCGACTAAGTGTGATTTGAACTCAAAAAATGTTCCGTATCATACAACATTTAACTGTAGTGGTATATGTTTATTTAGTTATAATATAGTATGTAAGTAGGTGCTTATGTAGGCACCATAAGTAATGCATCATTATTTTATATTGGATGAGTAATAAACGGGATTTCATTGGGACAACACGTATTTTATTCATAGCACCCGCTACGAACCTCACATGGCGACCCTGCCATCGCGCGTCCCACGGTAATTCGAGTAGATGCAGGTGCATATTTACGGACTAAGCAGATTCGCCGCGACTAACTATAAACAATTGAGTGATTTGTGCACTTAGAAAGACTAATTATGTTTTATTACATTTTAACTGGGTGTTCCGAAGTGACTTTCTTGTGGATCATAATATACATTCTAGTATCGTGTTTTTCGGCAAAAAGTTTTTATCATGGGAAAACAACAATCTAAATCGCAGGAAATTATAATAGCACAAAACGGCGCTGGAAATTCGGCTACCACGGAACAAATTTTGCAACATGCCAGCACTTCGAGCTATATATTGATAATTATCTGTGCTATACTGATCATTGGAGCAATTATATTATTTCTACGTTACTATCGGCAATGTCATGGTGCATGGATTCAGAGAGGAATTAATGAATACGAGTTGCGAAGGGTTATGAGTTTGGTGCGTCGTCAGAAACGCGATCAAGTTGCTGCTGGAGGAGATTCACCGGCGTGAGTACCTACGTAAATGAGTGCGAGTGATATAAAATAGTGATGCGTGCACGTGCAGTACAACCGTACTAACCATAATAAATATTATGGTCTCTTTATTCAAGGTCAAGGTCCTTAAGTGTTAAAGATTAAGTTAGTTAAGTTAGCTATATAACTACTCGTATAAAGATGGGTTATAGATGGTTCCTTTTAGGTCATATGTAATTTTTTTTTTCTGTTCTTATAATGGTGCAAATTTTAATCGGGATTTAATAATTTGTTAAATTGTATTAATTAAGTGTTGTAATAAAATACGGAAAAATAGGTTATGGCAAGTGAGATTAACGAAATATTTGAAAAATTAAAGTATATTAAAGATTATCTTACAAAACTAGGTCCGAGTAGACGGTCACCTAGCGTAAGAGAGGCGAAACGTACCGAAGTGAATATTTTATATAACGAATTTACTTCTTTATACAGTGTAATTGAAATTGAGATAAAGAATAAGACAATCAAAGATTCAGAAATAAAATTCTTATCTACCTTATTTAGCAATATTAACATATTGTATTCTAAAATTATTCGTCTTTGTTCTGATAGTACGGAGGATACGTTAAGCACCATGGAAAAATTTGAATTAAAGACAGCGATTGCTTTGTTACCAATTATGACAGGTGATGATGATACCACCAAACGATTAATCTCAAATATCGAGATGTATGATTCTATGATTGATGATACGGGTAAAAAACAACTTATTCAATTTATTTTAAAATCTCGGCTTTCCGAAAGCGCTAAGCTGCGCATGTGTAAGCAATATTCATCTGTTTCAGATTTAATTAAGGATATGCGTGTTATATTATTGCCTAAAAAGTCTGACACAGCGATACAGAGCAAACTGCAACGTGTAAGACAGGATAACCGAAGTATTGAGGACTATGGTAAGGAGTTAGAACAGTTATTTGTAGATTTAACTATTACACAGGCCAACGGAAACTTTGCTACTTATGAGATTTTGAAGCCAATAAATGAGCGGACAGCAATAAAAAGATTTTCTGATGGCCTGCGTAACAGTCGTCTTAGTACAATTATTGCGGCGAGAAATTATAGTTCGTTGAAGGATGCAATTCAGGGTGCACTGGACGAAAAGCTATCGAATGGAGGAGAAGAACGAGCGATGACTTTTTATCATAATAGAGGTAGGTCAGGACGTAATTATAGCCGTAATTATCATAATAATTTTAACAGGGGTACTTATTTTCAAAATTCTCGTGGCTATTATAGTGGTAGTGCACCGTTTGCACGTAATTTTGGTAGTTCATTTAGCTATCGCGGTCGCGACGGTCGAGGTGGTTTTCGTGGCCACACAACTTTCCGTCGCCCTACACGTCGACATCAAATTAATATAGCAGAGGCTACTGAAATGCACCCTACGCATTCAAATGTTGACCTTGAAGTAAATACTGAAAAAGAGGGAAATAATTTGTTTTTTCGTGCATGAACATTTTTATTGTGACAATATTAATTCTGTTTATTTAAAAGTATTCGACGAATCGCGTAGTTGGTTACTTGATACTGGCGCGTCCTTATCAATAGTTAAACAAGATATTTTAGAGAACTTGAACATACCATTTCATAAAGAGCGTATTAAAATAAATGGTATAGGAGGTTATGTGTTTTCCGATGGCTTTGTTTATCTTAACTTAAATTACTATAGTTATACGTTTGAACATAAATTTTATGTGTTTAAAGACTTTACCTGTAGAACAGATGGCATTTTAGGTCAAGATTTTATTAGTAAATTTAATTGTATATTAGATTATGAGCGAAATGTTTTGACGATTAATTATAATGAACCCATTACTATTCCATTGCAAATGGGACAATTAGGTAAAAATAGTTATTTGACCTTACCGGCTAGATGTGAATTTACTTACTTGGTACAGACACACTTACAAGATGAATGTGTAGTTATGCCTAGACAATTAAGTGAAGGTGTATTTTTGGCATCGCTATTAGTAAAGCCTAAGAATGGTAAAATACCATTAAAATTTTTAAATACCAGAGAGACAGATGTTTGTTTAAGCTATTTCACTCCTGATGTGGTATCCTTAAATGATTATTATTTATGTTCATTTGAAAGTAATAACATAGATGCGGATCGTGTGAAACAATTATTTTCGGTTCTAAATTTGAAACATTTAAACAAAGAAGAACAAATTTCGATTGAAAATATTTGTGCAAAGTACTCAGATGTATTTTTTTTATCAGGTGATAAATTAGGTGTTACAAATTTATATAAACAGTCAATACATTTGAAAGACAATACATGTCCACTATACACTAAGCCTTATAGACTTCCTAAAAGTCAAAAACTTGAGATTGACAGGCAAATTGGCGAAATGTTAGATAACGACATTATAGAAGAGAGTAAAAGTGAGTGGTCTAGTCCAGTTCTTTTAATACCGAAGAAAACTGATAGCAGTGGAAATAAAAAGTGGCGTGTAGTAATTGATTATCGGAAATTAAATAATAATCTTAAGGATGATAAATTCCCGTTACCTAATATCACGGATATCCTCGAATCTCTATCAGGAGCAGTTTATTTCAGTCATTTAGATCTTAGTCAAAGCTATTATCAACTAGAATTAAACGAAGAAAGCAGAAAGTATACTGCGTTTACAACAAACAAACAATATCAAATGAAACGACTTCCGATGGGGTTAAAAATAAGTCCTAGTGCTTTTAGTCGACTTATGACCGTAGCAATGTCCGGATTGAACCATGACAAGTGTCTTATCTATTTAGATGACCTTGTCTGTATAGGTCGAAATTTACAAAATCATAATAAAAACTTAATAGACATTTTTGAACGACTTAGGAAAGTAAATTTAAGTCAGTTTTTGAAAAAACAATTATTGTATTTAGGTCATATTGTTTCTGCTGAGGGAGTTTTGCCTGACCCTGAAAAGACTCGAGTGATACAGAATTATCCTACTCCAAAAAATAGTGATGAAGTAAGACGTTTTGTTGCTTTCGCAAATTATTATCGTAAATTTATACCGAACTTCGCCCAAATAACAATACCTCTAAATAAACTCTGTAGAAAAGGCGTTAAATTTGATTGGAATACTGAATGCGTTAATTCATTAACAACGCTGAAACAAGCTTTAGTCAATCCACCTATTTTACAGTATCCAAATTTTGAAAGTGACAATGAATTTATATTGCGTACAGATGCTTCTGGTTTAGCTATAGGTTCTGTGTTATGTAATAAAAACGACTTACCAATTGCATATGCCAGTCGACCTCTCAACAAATCGGAATTAAATTATCCCACAATAGAAAAAGAACTTCTAGCTATTGTTTGGTCAGTAAAATATTTTAGGCCATATTTATTTGGCAAACAATTTTTAATCAAAACGGATCATAAACCTTTAATTTATTTATTTAGTTTTAATAATCCATCTAGTAGACTAATAAAGTTTCGCTTAACCTTAGATGAGTACGATTACGTAGTAGAATATGTTAAAGGTACAAGTAATGTGGCTGCAGACGCATTATCTCGTATACTTATAACATCTGATGAATTGAAAGGGATTCAACAACAATCTCTTAATATTATGACACGAAAAATGACTAAAAATAACTTTAGTGGCAATTGTTTGGCCGATAAGAACAAGACTGAGGGTCGGTCTGATCAACCGAAAATCGTTGGAATTCTTAAAAAACCAAATAATTGCACTGAATTAATAATTTCTCAATTTATACTGGAGAAGAATACGAAATATTTTCGAGTAAACGATTTTGTTTACGTACCAAGTAAGATGACAATCTTTATTGATCCATGTTCTCGATCATGTTCAGCGCGAGACGCTTTCGTGAGAGATTTGGAATCTATATGTAAAAATAATTCTTTAGATGAAATATATATAATAAATGATGATAAAATAAAGAAATATATAAGATGGTTAACCAAATATTGTTCTTATAAAAATAATAAATGGACCGGTCCACGGATTTATATTTTAAAGAGTAATGTAACTCGAATAATGAATGATGATGACAAACGAGTTATACTTAACGATTTTCACTTGCTTCCCACAAGTGGGCATGCAGGTATTAGACGTATGCTTAATAATATAAGGAGATACTACTTTTGGCCAAAAATGGCACAAGACGTGACAGAATTTGTCAAAAAATGTGACAAATGTCAGAAACAAAAGCACTCGTTACATACAAAACAACCAATGGTTGTAACGACGACTGCACAATCAGCCTTTGATAAGGTATATTTAGATATAGTTGGGCCCTTAGATAAAGATTATTATAGTTACTCTTATATCCTCACAATACAGTGTGAGTTAAGTAAATATGTAGAAGCTTATCCATTAATTAGGAAAGATAGTGTAAGTGTAGCAAGAGCGTTAGTTGATAACTTCATACTTAGGTATGGTATTCCACGTGAGATCGCCTCAGACAGAGGCACTGAATTTATTTCTAGTACTATGGCCGAGGTATGTAAGTTGCTAAATATTAAACAGACATTTTCTAGTGCGTATCATCATCAATCTATCGGATCACTTGAAAATTCACACAAATCTCTTAATGCATATTTGAGAATACAGACTGATAACAATAGTAGATATTGGAGTGATTGGATTCCATACTGGTGCTTCTCGTACAATACCTCAGTACATTCAGAAACAAAATACACGCCCTACGAACTTGTGTTCGGAAAACCCTGTAATATTCCTAGTAATTTAAAAAGTTGTGTTGTTGAACCTTTGTATAATTTAGAAAATTATCCTTTAGAATTAAAATATAGACTGCAAAAAGCGCAATGTGAGGCGCAACAAAATTTAATTAAAAGTAAAACTTTAAGAAAATATAAATTTGACAGATATTTGAAACCTGTGATGTATAAAAAAGATGATATGTTGTTGGTTAAAAATGAAACTGGAAATAAATTTGATAATGTTTACCTTGGTCCTTTTATAGTTATAGAAGATATTGACCCGAATGTTAAAATTTTACGTAATAACAAAGTTGAAATTGTCCATAAAAATAGGACAAAATTGTATGTTAGTTAAAAAAAAAAAAAAACTGTATTTTTTATTTTTTTTTCTGTTTTGGTAAGGCGTGTAGTGGTATATGTTTATTTAGTTATAATATAGTATGTAAGTAGGTGCTTATGTAGGCACCATAAGTAATGCATCATTATTTTATATTGGATGAGTAATAAACGGGATTTCATTGGGACAACACGTATTTTATTCATAGCACCCGCTACGAACCTCACATAACTATAGCATTACTGAGTTATAAAAAAAATGTGGAAATATATTTACAGCATGACGTCGGCGTAGATTTGATCCTCTAAGGATACCAAGATAAATACCTACACAAATAGTAATAAAAAACCTCACCGCACCGCTCGTGCTTGACACACCAAATCACCAAAACTACGTTAGTAATTACTATAATAATTATATTAACGTTAAAAATAACAATTGCACATGAATAACGCCCTTTATGCAAAAGCCCTGTGTGCAGTAAATTTATTGTATGATTAACATAAATAAGTGATTAACACAATGTGTTAATACCTACCTACTAGAGTTATCAATCAGCATATTAATACTTATTTGTCACACGACTAGTAATTTATTACTGACTAGGGGTCGCCCGCGACTTCGTCCGCGTGGTAACTTGGAATATTTTCCCCGATTTTGCAACATATCTCATTACTGCTCCGCTCCTATTGATCATAGCGTGATGTTATATAGTCTTCCTGGATAAATGTACTATTTAACAAAAAAATATTTTTTCGAATCGAATCAGTACTTTCTGAGATTAGCGCGTTTAACTAAACAAGCAAACAAACTCTTCAGCTTTATAATATTAGTATTGATGTTGTATCTGGTAATAAGTACATATTATATTCATATACGAAATATTCGTATACGAAGAACTAAACTAATTCTTAGAAGACAACATAGATACGTAGCAGTGAAAACAAACCTTGCATTAGGAATCTAGGGGCAAGTTTTTTTTTTATCCTACTTGGATGGCAAACGAGCATACGGCCCACCTGATGTTAAGCAGTTACTGTAGCCTATGGACGCTTGCAATACCAAAGGTATTACTTGCGTGTTGCCAACCCATTGTTTTACACCAGGGCTTTAAGACGAGAGTATCCCTGGGATAGGAATACGTTTCTTACAAAACGCATCCCTAAATGAGCGCTGGAGACCTGTACTCACACACAGGAACAAAACTACACCGCTGTGGGTAGTTATTTGGCTGTGGTGTTCTGTAAGGTGGAGGTCCTTCTCCAGTCGCGCTTGCTTGCTAGTATGGCGCCCTACCTCTCTTCAAAGTGCCCGTAGGTACTATCTTTAGGTTTGTGACGTAGTAAGTGACGTAGTAGTCTATAAGAATACTGTATCTTTTTTGGTTTAGGTTGGGTTTTCGATTAGGTAACTAAACAACAAGATTTTTTTAAAGACAACTCCCGCACACGCAACAAGCTCTGTGTCGAGGGGTACTTTACAAACATACAAATTAACGGACACAAATTACAACCAGACTCAGAACAATTCTTTATGGGTCACACAAAGTTTTGTCCTTCGTGGGAATCGAACCCACAACCTCGTGCACAGCAGGCGCATACTGCGGCCACTGGACCAGCAAGGCAGTCTATTATATTTGTAAAAGGTTCAGTAATATACGAACAGAGCGTGATCATGTTATTGGCTGCATTTATTTTGCCGCTAAGTGCAGTTCAATCAGTATAGGGTTGATACACGAGAAACCGAACTGAATTGAATGCATTGCGTCCACGGAACAGAAAAACAAGATTGCGTCATTCAAATAAATAGAATAAACATTTAAAAAACCACAAAATATATATTGGATGGAAGGGAAACGGTCTCTAAACGAAAACTGGTGATAGTGCTAGTGATAACCCTTAAAACTTTACCAGTTCACCTCTATTCAAAAATGAAAATGAAAATGAAAAGTAAAAGTAGTAGCGTGCGGTAATAAAATAATGTCCATGTCCAGCAGTGGACTGCGACAGGCTGATGATGATGAATAAAATAATATTTCAGATTATTATTTTTTTTTTTCAGTTTCTATACTACACACTAGCACAACACCAAGATCAAGAGCACAAGATCGATTTAAACTGGTATTATGAAATGTTGATAATAAATTATAAATAAATGTAGAAGTTTCTTGAGAATTTTCTAGAAACACATTATTTTTTATCATTGGCAGGTATATAGAAATTGTGTTTACCTGTTTAATATGAGAGGCATATTATTTATTTCCAAGAAAATACATCACCATACCTACATGATTGAGATTAAAGCATGTTACAGGCGTACAGACAGCTCACATGATTCCATTAATGTGCCAGTTATTGTTACAATTATTAGAGTACAGCTACTAATATGTAGTGATTACATGTCTAACGGTGCTAAAATATACTGTTATATATCAAATTATTGAGCCTGTTTCCAATCAAATAAACTGATCCCATAATTTCTTTTATGTACACCAAGAAACAAATAGTCATATGCTCTGCCGCAAGAATGAAAGTGGAGTAAACTGGTGACAGTTTAGTACCCAAGGAGCAACACAAGGAGAAAAGGTTGTAAAGTAATAAGATGGGAGGATGACCTAAAAATGACCTTAGGACCGCGGATGAAAGTAGCGGCAGACAGTAAACAATGAAGAGAGTTGGAGGAGGCCTTTGCCGTCAGGCAAACTGAATTAAGATATATTTTATAACATAAGTGCAGTTTTAGTCTTACTTTCATTTTTTATCCAAAAATTCAATTTAAGACACAAAGTGTAAAAATGCAAATATTTCTGACTGAAAACCAGCGTTGTGCACTGCCAACATTTGCTGAGTCCGCATCAGTTACCATAACACATAATTTTTTTGTTTGATAAATTTTGTTTTTTTAATTATTTTTTAATGTCATTTTTGGTAATAAATATCTTTTTATCTTTATCTTCTAAAATAAAGACTTTATTATTAACTAACAAATTAATCCGTAATGTGTCAGTAGTAGACCAAAGTTACTGTAATAGTTAACACTAAATAGTTTAGCATAACAAAGTAAGTTGCAGTGCAAAGATCTCACTGTCTATAGCTCATAGCGTTTATAACTTGAACAAATAGAAAACTGGTATGCAATGAGTGCATTATTTTTTATGTGGGTGTACAAGAGCCAATGAACTTACTCATGCTTTTAAATGAGGTCATATTACAAATAGTTTTTAGAAAACATGTTATAATCTCACTTTTTAACAAATGAAATAAATATTTTAGCCAGACGCATTATATTATTTTCCTATCCCAGGGATATAGCACTGGTGTAAAAAAAATAGAATGGCAACATGCAAGCGATATCTCTGCTATTGCAAGCAACCATAGGTAACTGCTAACCATCAGGGGGGCCGTATGCGTGTTTGCCTCCAAAGCGATATAAAAAAAAACTTATTTAATGAATAGCTGGAAGCAACATGCTATAGCCTGGCTAAAAAATCCACTATAAGTTGTTGAATATTGTCATACTATTTTTGGTACCAACATGTATATCTATATGGTCTACTGACTACTTATGATCATATTTTTGACCTGGTCTGTGCTCCAAAGGAACACATGAGTGCTAAAGCTACATGCAATTCCTGTTTTGCCTTACGGATAAACTATTGCGCTATGTTATGAATATTACTATTGTGCTTGGTTTTGCTCAGTGATAGAAAGTGCAGAAACTGTCAAAACATAATACTTTTTTGAATACATAAATAAAGATATAATAAAATGAATGTTCAAATAAATGCTTTTCCTTCTTTCTTTATATATTAAACTAGCGGGCCGTCCCGGTTTGGCACGGGTGAACTTAAGTAATAGATATTTTAGGTTGTCCCATGATAAAGAAGAACTTTTATATACCAATATCATAAAGCTGAAGAATATTTCAGCCTTATTATTTACTTACATTATTTCAATGATCAAAAGCATGCTTCTTAAGCAAGTGAAGCAACACTATAGAGAATATTATTATAAATGTATCAATTTATACATATATGATAGTCGCAGGCAGTACTTTACCTAATCAAATGTATTTACCCAAAGGTTTTATTAAATATTGTTTTGTAGATTACTTCCGTCACAGGGAACATATTGTTTTGTTTTTTTATATAAAAAGTAGGTGTAAGTACACTCTAAAGTTAATATATGAGGTTGAATATCCCTAAACTATTATAAATACTGTCCATTACACATGGCAATATGAGGTACGGTGAAAATGAGATTAAAGAATCTGAAAATTTATTTCTAAAAAGAATAAAAAAGCTGTTCTCTATTAAAACTGCCACACCAGATATTTAAAAAAAAAAGCTCCAATAACCCATATTTATTACATGTATACAATATAGTGCTTTGGCATAGGTATTATGTACGAGTCTTACTGCCGAGTTTCTCTAATAATCGATGAAATTGATGTTACGTCTATGACAATTAAAAAATTACGAATATATTAACAAAACAATTAAAATATAAACCTGTTTATTTAGATATGATAGCCAACAGTACTAGCTAGCTAGTGTATAGTACTAAGGAACTAAGTTCATTGGTCATACTTTTAAGATCAAGGTTAAAACCCTAATTTTAGCTATGATTTTCTTTGTCACTAGTTGCTATGTATTACATAACACTATTTTATTATGTATTGTGTGAGTTTACAGCATTACTCCTTGTAAAAGTGCAAGTTAACATTATGAAAAGTTAATAAGTAATGTCTGTGTTTGAAAAACTTTATAAGTTTTAAGTTGGTTATAGGATTCTGTTGACTAAAAATAGATTGAGGAACAAGTACTTCAAGTGTTTTAGCAAAAGGTTTACTGGCAGTGTAGTGAGTGCAGTGATATGAAATTTAATGAGTGTGTAAATATAAATGGATGTAAATAAATTATAAGAGCAGTAACTAAACGTACATCGAAAGCGTATTTAATGTTTCCACAGTGTGCGGCCAGCTTTTAGGATATAAATAGAACATTACACTCAACCACCCAGCTAACTAGAACATTAAAAGCTTCACTGTACTGGCTGAAAATGCACCGAAATTGGACAGACGGCTGTATGATGCGTTTCCTTTGCTTTTAGAACTTAATAAACGTGCAAACAGCTATGTGCAGTGCCTATTCGCCAATAACAACAATGTATGGCCTAGTACATTACATGCATGTTGTACACACAGTTTACCTCCGCCGTTGTCCATGGCACTGTACGAATTAGCCGCGGCCGCGGACGCCTCACAGCGGTCCTTCCGCACGCGACAATATCAAAACGCACATTTATATTAACTTCGTCATAACTCTTTTTGTTTTATAACATAACACTTGCCACTTTTATAGTGTACTTTGGCGAACTTTAAACGCACTAAACCTCACTTTTTAACTTATTATGAATAGACTAACTCGCAAACACACACGATGTACTCCACAAATTGTAAACTATACACGTACCTCCAGCATGAATGATCCTATAATAATAACTGTGAAACTGTTTCTTCGCTCTCGCTCGTCCAAGGAACTAGTTATCAAGGTCTCTCGTCTCGACAGTGTAGTTCCAAGAATTGTCACAGATTATATTTCGAACTCTGACACTGTATCAGCAACGCACGGCACAAAATTAAATAACTTAGTTAATTGAAATAGGAATACTAAAATATTTAATATAATTATCTTTACGAAGTAACACAACTCCGGTGAGTGAAGTGAACGTCAAAAAAACTCTAATGATAAATCATAATAGTGTGCGTGAAAACCCGACGTCACACTAGCAACGACTGGGCGCGATTGGCGGTTGAATGTCACATGGCGGCCGTGTGACGTATGCGGACGTAGCGCATGCGTATGGTGAATTCAAAACTTTTTTCGCAAGTGCGAGCGAGAAAGAGCTACTTGCCAGTCGCCGCTATTGGCGCACCGCACCTGTTCCATCGGCTAAATCAGCGGTTTCAATAATTCCCGCCAAAGTTAAACAACAAATTACTTGAATTAAATTATTGCCTTTAATTTTTTTTAAAGCTAAGAATAATTTACGGAAACGAATTAAATATTTTCATCAATTGTTAACGTAGCTTAAGGTCCGTAAAGTTTATATGACCAAATAACCTATATTTGAGTAACTAATTGTTTATTTTACTTGTGTGGGTATCTAAAGAAATTCCGTGACGCGCTCAGGAAACACCGCAGGATATATATTCTTTCATAACCAAGCTGGTTTAGCTTAGAGATCTGAAACTAAATGACTCAGTGTCTAGAAAGACAACCTTTCGATCGTCAGTCTGAAGTATATTATGTTACTTCTATTTTAATGGTCACATCGAAAATAGAACGGTACCTAATATTTTATTGATGAGCTCAATTTTCGTTTTAGTATAGTAGTAATGTTGCCAGCACCAGCCGGTTGCTAAACCGTGCCGTTTATTGTCATGCATTGGGGCACAGAATAAATTGGGGTGTGTTCAATTTTACCAAATATGTCTGGATAATACATAATATTTGAAAATGCTTCATTACGTAAATACATACCTACATATATATCATTACCTTCGCCTTTCTCCCATTGGGTTAGGCTTAGGCAGAAATATTATTTATATTGCTTCATTTTGCTTATATATTTGCACTAGGGAAGAAGCACTGTGTCGAATTTTACCAACATACAATACACGGACTCACGGACAAGAAGAACCTACAACCAGACTCGTTATAAACATTTCTGGATCATACAAAGCTTTGTATTGTATCGTATTGGGAATCGAACCCATAACACTTGACGCAGTGTTGGTGGCGAGGTAACCACTAGACTATAATTATGATTATGGAAAAAATCGGTTATTTTGCTAAACGAGTTTTTTTTTCGACTTATTATTAAAATGCATAAATAAAAAAAAACAAACATAAAAAAAGACACTTGATGTTGACCACAAAAGGGGCTAGTTTATTTCTGAAGATTGGGATCATCATCATCATGTCAGCCGAAAACAGATCACTACTGGACATCGGCCCCTCCCCGTGGCCTCCCCCAAGTTTTTCCACAGCCTTCGCTCCTGCCCTGACCTTTTCTATCAGCCGCCCGCATCCTTTACTAAGTCTTAAATTCACCTTTTTGGTCACAAAATCGGGATGTCGGCACAAATCTGAACATTAAGTTGTGGCAACACTAAACATGAGTCACACTGGGGTCTGAATAACGAAGCGTGGGCGTCTCAATTTCAGAACGTTTCAGTAAATACAGTATACGTATATTGTCTATGAACCCAGTGAAATGGTGACTCACCGACGACTTACGCATTCTCTAATCTTGTAAAACAGACTGACATAATGACACACGAATTAATCTCGTATAATGTAAAAACATTATACTTAATCTATATTTTTAGCAAATCATTACGTAGATATGAATGAAATAGTAGGTACTTATTTACGTATCAAATGATTACCTACCTGATGGGTTTTTATCACTTTAAAATAACCTATCCTGATTGGTGGTTTTTATCAGATTATGCGAGAAATTAAATGAATGGAGGAGTCCCGTGCTCAGACGGGTTGAGATGATGATGATGCGAGGAAATCTTTGACAAATCGGCAGAATCAATAACTGTCAATTTTTAAAACGAGCATCAGAAATTATATATTTTATATTTTACCATGCAGCATGCATTAATCAAATATGTATTATTCTATTTTTCAAAGACAATTACTGCACCAGGGATCATGCCCCGTGTCTCTGACTTTACAAACATACAGTAATTATGGGTTAGTACAAACTTTTTTCCGTGTGGGGATCGAACCCACGACACGCAGCGCAGTAGTAAATGTCGAGGTAACCACTTAAGCCACTGAACTAAACACTGGGGGCAATGGGTGCAATTGCTCTCCCCCTAGGTTGCAACTAATTCTTCTAAACTTTAAAAGATCACTTTTCTGAAAGATTACCACCTTACAGAAGACCACAGCCAAAATAACTACACACAGCGGTGTAGTTGTGTTCCTGTGTGTAAGTACAGGTCTCCAGCGCTCATTTAGGAATGCGTTTTGAATGAAACGTGTTCCTGTCCCAGGGAAACTCCATCTTAAATAAAGCCCTGATGTAAAAAGAATGAGTTGGCAACACGCAAGTGATATCTACCGCTGGTATTATGAGCGTCCATAGCTTACAGTAACTGCTTAACATCAGGCGGGCCGTATGCTTTTTCTCCTCCTTTTTGGATCCTCGCTCGAACCAACCGTGCAGTGTTTAGGTATCATCATCATCATCATCAGCCTATCGCAGTCCACTGCTGGACATAGGCCTCTCCAAGGGCACGCCACCTAGCACGATCCTCGGCTTCCCGCATCCAGCTTCCTACATTACGTTTGCCGAGCCGCGGTCTCCACTCAAGAACACGTCTGCTCCAGCGGTTGTCAGTTCTTCGGCAAATATGACCCGCCCATTGCCACTTCAGCTGGCTTATTCTTTGAGCTATGTCGTGTTTAGGTATAAAGTTAACAAAATACAATGATGATGAGTCAGGGTGGAGGGTGGCGTTGGCGGCACAGTGACGCGGCGTATTCATTGCGTGAGGCGCCACAGGTAACGTACAACCCCTAAGTATAGCACAAACGTTAATATTAGACCTAAGTCCCTTTGTTGCACCCTCTCTAAGTGAGCACCATTATGTAATATTTATGCAATACGATTGCAATGAAATTGAGGGTGCTCAATAAGTTCAATGTACCAATAAAAGTAAGAACAGTTAAATGTATGTGGCTATGTATTTATTATGAAGTGACTCTCGCTCGAGTAGACCCGTGCTGAAGTCTATGAAAATGGTTAAAAGTGAAAAAAAATAATAGTAGGATAAAACCCATTGGAAAAGCCACTGAACAACCATTACCGTGAGATGTTACAAAGTAACACTTTTAAAGGTCATAAATTATGAATAAGCCAGGAAGATGACGACAGCAAAAAATTTCCTACGGCTAGTTCACTGACGTGGAGCCCTGAGAAGAACTAGCTAGAAACTCAGACCACTATTTTTAATCGCCAGATAGTTACAATCTTTTGTAAAATACAAGTATGGTAGCTGCTGATTGCAGTCAAAACACTTACTTTATTTATAAAAATGAGTTTTTGATATGGCTAGGAGATGCGAGACAATTCTTATACTACCATAAGTCTCACATGGGCCTCATTTTCACCAGTTACAGTTACATACCCTTCAAACAGAAACCTTCCTACTGAACGAATAGTTTACTACCTAGTGCTATGTAGGCTGTAGCTGTTTCAGCCCACTGCTGGACATAGCACTCTCCACTCTCCTCATATATACTGTTATTGCGATACAAAAATATCAGCTCCTCTAGAGAGGCTGGTATTTTCCTACGTAAGCGGCCAATTTCTAGACCGTATTCACAAGAATTGTTTTTAGCATTGATCAAATATAAAATATTTGTAAGTATGTTTACTTAGTCAAAAGTTTTTAGATAATAAAGATTACCATGTCCCTACACCTTTTTTAAATCTATACTTATATATTATAAAGAGGAACGATTTGTATTTTTGTGTGTATATGTTTGTTACTCTTTCACGCAAAAACTACTGAACGGATCTGGATAAAATTTGGCACAGAGATAGATTATAGTCTACAATAGCACATAGGCTTTTATCGCGGTAACCGACATCTACGCGGGCGGAGCCGCGGGCAACAGCTTTAACAATTAATAAAGATATCGGTTGTGATTTGTGATCGCCCTAGAGACCTAGGTGAACATGAATCAAATACTTAATTTCGTTTGTAATTGTTCCAACAGAAGTCTAACTTTGTAAAGTGTTTATTGCCTAGTCAGTTTATTGTCATAATCTTACTTGAAGAATTTTCCTCTAGCTGTATCAGTTAGCCCTGCACACATCCGAAAATACAGTTAAGTATTAAGGAAAAGTTTGAATATAACAATTTTTACCTGTAGTATGTACCTATGTTGTGTAAGATTCCTTGGTCGATGCGTCAGAGGCACGTAGTCAGGACGGGGACGACTTGGCTGGCGACGAAGGGTCGCCCGCCGAGCCACCGCCGCCGCCGCCGCCGAGCCGCCGCCGTTAGCCACCGGCATCGTCACCGCGTCGCCGCACGCCACCTCGCATGAGGCACCCCTCACTACACGGCATTGTTACACTTTTTAATTAGCCAACTTTATACACCTGCCTATTATTGTAACTAAAGGGCTCCATTTAGAATTCACTTAAGTGAGGAAAGGCGGACAAATACTGCTAAAGTTAGGTAGGGACATCATGGTCAATTTTAATTCATCAATGTGTAATTTTGTAATTGAGGCACATGATAGTATTCGTTTTAGCTGCGTAGGCAGGTACTTACATAATAGATATATGTCGTATTTAGAGGGTAGTTGAACTGGTATTTGGATAAGGGTAGGTATCCCGGATCCTACAGCGATTCTGTATCCTCGAACTGCTTAGGTAAGTAGGTACCGATATCTTAAATTCCTTTTAAAAATCTTTGAAGCCCTGTTTTTAATTTTCTTATAGTACCCCCTTTCCACCCACATTCCTAAGAAGGGTTGACGTAAGTAGTAAAGTGACCGTGAGTGGAAATAGGTTTTTTTTAAACTACTTGGGTGCAGAAGGCCGCCTGGTGTTAAGCAGTTGCCGTAGCCTATGGACGCTTGCAATACCAAAAGGTAACACTTGCATATTGCCGACTCTTTTTCTTACACTAGGGCTTTAAGAAAGAGTATCCCTAGGATAAGAAAATGTTTCGTTAATTGAACTGTTCGCTCTTTTTTTATACTGCTTAGGATGCGGAAAACATACCGCCTGATGGTAAGCAGTTATTAGCCTATGAACGCTTGAAGTAATTTCCCTGGGATAGAAAAAAGTTCGTTAAAAACGCATCCCTAAATGAGCTTTGGAAATCCGAACTCACACACAGGAATACGACTACACCGCTGTGTGTAGTCATTTGGCTGTGATCTTCTGTAAGGTGGAGGACCTTCCACGGTTGGTTCCTCAATAGTATGGTGACTAATTCCAACCTCTCCTGAAATCGATCTTCAACATTTTCTTCAATCAGCAAACAGGCAACCAGTTTAGGAAACCATGAACAGCACAGCCGATGGCATCCAGCTAACAATGGTCTTTTCTATTGTCTGGTTTTCCGGTAGCTGACCGGTCACCGACCTTAAAACTATTAACCAAAAGAAAAAAAAACAAATCCAAATTTGAAATCACTTTCGAATCCATGTCACCGATATTATTTGACTAATCTGTCAACAGCCATTACTGTATTACCTCGTATTTTTGAAAAAGCTCGTACCTACAATTTTTATTGCGAATACAATATATAAATGCCGGAAGAATTTGTGAAAGTTCCTCGCAGCGCGTCACCCATCGCAAGGGCGGGCGCCGGAGACATATCTGAACGAGAATTATCGCGAGAAAGGCATAAGTTACAGTCTACGCCACCAGCGTGAGTTATTTATACTAGTTATGCTAAAATTATACAAACAAGCTAAAAAGTAAACAAGTTTCTTAAGTTTGAAAGCACTAATATTGAGTGACAGCCTAATTTAATCAACATGTACTTACCATGCGAGTGATGCCGTTGGTTGGAAATAATACCAACTTAATCTTATATTAGCTTATGGGAATTGGGGAGTTTGATTTACTTTCCGAGAGTTTTACTATTAATCTGTGGTTTTACCAAGAGACTATGGCATGGGGCTTTTCAAGAAGGGAGTTATAAGGTGTTTGAAGAGTTAGCAACGCGCGTGTGATACCTCCGGTGTTGCAAGGGTCCATTGGCTACGGTACCTGCTTATGAGGCAGGTCTTATGCTTGTTCGCTTCCTTAGTAGTATAAAAAAAATTAAGCATGAAAGCATTTTAAGCATCGTGTGGGGCCTACTAGATTATTACCCATCTTTGACTGTACTCGTCGGTGATTGGTGAGTTGTCGAGTTTTCGGAGGACAACAAAGGCATTAAAGGTTTTGTTATTGAAATATTTTATTTTGAGAGATTTGCAAGTTTTGAAACATAAAAGCATTGAAATTTTATTAAGGTAGACTCTACATAAAGCTACGTCGTAGATTCTTAAGAGCTCTACGAGGCGTTTCTACAATCTGTAGCACCCGCCAGGCAGAGCCAGGCATGATAATTATAATAGGGATCATACTAGTAGATAGGTACCAATTGCTAAACATAAGTGCTTTAAGTACCTAGCTACTAGCTTAGTACCAACATTTTGCTAACTGGAAAAATTTACACATTTTTTTTGCCTTTTAAATGACAATTTCCGCACTAGGGAACAAACCCTGTGTCGCGGGGGAAATTATAAACATGCAATTATTGGACACAAAGTACTGCCAGATTAGGGCCATCCATTTATGGATCTCGCTAACTATATTTATTTATTTACTACTCGCTGTATCATTATAACAGTAATTTACCAATTCAACGATGCAGCCTATTTTTACATAAAAGCCTTAACCAAATTATTAATTTTGGTAACAAAGTATAAACAATGATATAAATTTTGTAAATTTAATGTTGGTCGCGTATGGGGGTCGAACCCAAAACATGCCGCTTAGTAATAAATGGCGAGGTAACTTAAGCCTCTGAACCAACTGTGCAGTCACATAGAAATCCTACATTTTGAAATGGTAATATTTTTATATAAAGATTAATTCTCTTGGCACCATTATACTCTAAAGAGATTCTTCTTTTTAAACTTACTAAGTCATCATCATCATCATCATCTCAGCCAAAAGACGTCCACTGCTGGAGATAGGCCTGACTAAGTAGAGGTACTTAATTTATTCGAACGTGACGTATACCGCCTGTAAACCTGTGATAAGGCATGACATATTCAATGACGTAGTTAGGTAACTACACAACCTAAATAATTACCTACTCAATTATTATAATTGTTTTGTATAAGTAGTTGCCTATCGTCAGACCATAACATAATAATATAATACCTACTTAAACTTGGAATTTACCCTACGTCACATAAAATATTTATGAACCTACACACTCCTTTTCACCATTTTATAAATTACACATTTAATTGTAATATATGTAGGTCAAACATGAGTCAATATGGATGACGTTGTCTTTACCTAGATACAACATAACTAGTGGAAGAAAGAAGGAAAATTAAAATACAAACCATAAAAGGTAGACTAGAGTCTTCCTTACACAATGTTCAAACTGTTACTCTATAATTATAATTTTAACAAAAGAAACAGACTTAAATGCGGCAAGTTGTAGAATTTTCAAAAAACAGGATGAATTTTCATGCAAACTCATCTCACTTTTCCTCCCTAAAATGCATTATGTTTTTAAATTTAATTAACAGCGAAAGTGCATCTCATGACCATTCAAAGAAGCCCAAACACGGCTAGATTACATTGTTTAATTAAGTATAGAGAGTTCCGATGCCTACCTCGGCTTCATCATCATTTAACTTCAATTGTACCATTTTAATTTTAGAAATTATATTTGCTTAGTAATAGTTGCTTAACAACCTTAATCAAAACTTATCTAATCGTCTTCAGTGAAATACTTATTATTGAGAAATTCAGCCCATCTGTGGTCTTCTTCATCAGATTAATTTCATCAAATTACATTTTCTGAATACAAATGTTTGATTTGTTATCATAAATATTGAATTTGCTATATGTATGCCGATAATTTTTGTGGAGTTCCCTCAATTCCTCATGGATCCCATCATCAGTACTTTGATAAAAATGGGACTCCTCTCGGATTCGAAAAAAAGAATTTTTCAAATCGTATAAATAATTTTTCAAATCGTATAAATAATTTTTCAAATTGTATAAATGAGGAGTTGTTCTGCGGTAACAATCATAAAAAATACACGAATTGATAACCTCTTCGTTTTTGAAGTCTGTTAATAAAATGGTAATAGTTAGTTATCGTATGTTATAGATACTAACTAAACAGTGCCAGAGTTTCTTGTCAGTTTTTTATGTCTGTATCAGAGATTATAAACACACATATTATCTACCTAACACTATCAGATACTGGGCTTAATACTGACTGAGCATATTTTAACAGAAAAACCTGATACAATTTTGTAGCACTTCGCCGCCACGATGCAAGATGCCACAGACAATACAAAGAATTAATATTTGTTACAGTCGTCTCCAGCCATCTCATCCGAAGAAGCAGCTATTCCTGACTCCAGTGAACAAGTTCACGGCCAAGTGGTCCGGTCCGAGCCCCAACTTGGAGAGGATCCGCAGCTGCCTCGATGAGTACAAGCGCCAGGAGACACCAATCAGACCGACCAGTAAGGCTAAGGCTTTGTCTATGGAAGACTTGACTCCTAACAAGCGGATTAGACTTGATACGTAAGAGAACTTCCGTTGGAAGTATAATAGATTTGTAAAAAAAACTTATTGAAAAAATTAAGTTTTAGCTGCATTTTATGCAATAGCTTTTAGTGTAGTGATTAGGGAAGGCGGACAAAAATTTGATGTAAGTAGGGCCAACGAAATCATATAAAAGTTTAGATGTCGTTACCTATAAGGGTATACGGTTTCTGCGTACCAATCCAAGTATCAAGTATTATACAAGTATCTTACCTAATTCTAATACGATAAATAAATAACAAGCAATTCGATTAATATCAGATTGGATAAAATTGTTACTCCAGCACGTATAAATTAGGTACCTATTGATTTTGTGGTTTAATATACGGATTCCTTACAAAATTGACGTGGGCATATTGCTGCGGGCAAAAGCTAGATAGCTAATACATTATAATAACTAACCTCTCCTCTCAGTAGTGACTTCGTTAAGTCATTCGAGGTTCCAAAAGTAACGCGTAACCACCTTTACCGATTATTCAGAAAGAAAGGCCTGCCCGTAGTAAGATCGCCGGGTGTGCACGGGGCTGCGGAGGAGATGGCAGCCGCTAAGATCTGCAAGTTTATGATGATGGCGGCGTGGCGGCGTCGCCGGGAGGACGTCCGTTGTCTTCGGAAGACTTTGGAGACCCAGGTACGAATAACTTTAGTGCAGAAGCAATAACAAGTTCAAGACTATAAAACACTTCATCATCATCAGCCTATCGCAGTCCACTGCTGGACATAGGCCTCTCCAAATGCACGCCACCTTGCACGATCCTCAGCTTCCCGCATCCAGCTATTCACTTATAAAACACTTATTGGTCTCTGGATTTTTAAATTCAAAATTGACGATTTTCAAATTAGACATTTTCAAAAATAATTTTGTCAAAAGGTTTCGTACTCCGAACGCCTCCGCATACAAATTTGCGCACTCAAATCCCTGCTGGACTCTGACAATGCAAAGGTTCGGCTGGCGATGCGTGAACTGGAGAGACTCAAGCAGTTACTGAAGGACAAGGAGATGGAAAAGGCTGTTCTTGAACGGGTGAGTCCTTTAATCTTTCTAATGCCTTCAATTAAGCTTTTTAAACTTGTAACTGATTTTCCTTTGTTTACCTAAAACCTTGCTGCTGTAAGGAATATTGTAAATTAAATAAATATTTAAGTACATATAAAACGATATACGATATTTATTTATATATAACGATATTTTTTAGGAAAAACTTGCTCTGGAAGATGACGTTTGCGCGGCAGAGGATCGTGCGTCGGAGATGAACATTGGTAAGAGAAAATTAAAGAAAAACCTGTTTGAACAAGTAATTACAAAATAAGTAGGGTTATGAAAGGCGAAATGAGACCCTAGTAATAAGTAGGCCCAAGCAAGTAAGAAGAATCCTATGTTAAATCTTAAGTAAAATAAGGCAAAATTGATGACTTCATTTAGTTACTAATCGATTTAGGTTGGCGTAATTGTCGTAACGAGTTGGAGGGAGCACGCACTACGGGCGCCGCCTACGAACATGCGCTAGCGATGGAGAGAGCTGCTCATTCAGAGACCAGGGCACAGCGAGACCACGCATTTGATAGGGTATGTGAATTGTTTTTGAAAAGAACCAATGTTAGCTGTTGATTTGCTTAAAAACTAATATGACCTGTGCGCTGTTAATTGCTTGCTAAAGTTGCAAACATTGGCGTTGCACGCCGAGCGATAAAATTGAAATGTGCAACGACAAGATTACTTAGGTAATACTAATTAATTGCACATTACTGTTTGTTTAGGTGGCAATTCTGGAAGAAGATATGCAACAACATGAATTCTTGCTGTCGTCTGTAGAAGCGGAAGTCGGCCAATTGAGGCGAAACGCGGATGAGAAGCAGCGCGAGCTGGACGAGACCAGCAAACGACTGCATTGTGAACAAGAGTAAGGCTCAGTTACATTAGTATAGCGGGCACGGTTGACGGTTCCCCCTGAGCTAAAGTCCCTCGTGTGACCCTCAGGGCGCGGTCCCGCACGAGCCGCGAGTGCGCCATGCTGGGGTCGCGCGTGGCGGCCGCGGCGCTGGAGACGGGCGTGCTGCGCGCGGAGCTGGCGGCGCTGCGCGCGGAGCTGGGGCGCCTGCGCGGCGAGCTGCGGCACACGCAGGAACAACTCGACTGGTGGCCAAAGCCACTCACTAGGTTTGTTGCGACCAACACTTTCCATTCCTTCGATCCTATGTAACTTGTCAAAACATTTTTATTTTTTTTAAAGAAATATTAATTTGCTTAAGCTTGAAGATATTTAAAACCGAAATTCTGGTCAAGCTTTAGTTTGATGCAACTTATGACAACTAAGTAGGCGATGATATTAAATCAACTTGTGGTGAACTTGTACCTTTAGAGAAACAGGCCCCTGAACTCTCATTAGCATAGCTCTTTTCCAGTAATTTTTGGGCCCAAAGCGACACATAGGTACTGTTCAAAGACAGCATCTTGAGGCAGCAGTATTTGCGACGAAAAAATATGGTACAGCTTCGGTGGCGCTACCCAGCCGAGTTTGATTCAAAGAGTAATTTTCTTTCTTGTGGTTGACAATTTCTAGAATCTTGGTCTTATCCATGTTTATTTTAAGACCTACTTGTTGTGATTCTTCTAAGGCCATCCATCAAGCATTGTGCCAGTCTTTATGGTCTTAGCCATGACCATGATATAATCATGGTAAATCGCCGTTTTTGTTGATGTCGAGTCCATTTCGTCCAATCCAATAGGGATTGGAAGCTTAAAACGTCTTCCGATGCAGTGGCGGAGATATGGCATCTCGTTCCACAACTAGCTGCATAGGATAGATTTCGAGCATTGATCATGGAAACTGTTCGATATAGTGGCATTTGCAATTCAGCACAACACTTACTTACGTACCTACAAAGTTTCAATTTGGCATTCCTGCTGTAGACTGAAGCACTGTCTCGATCGAATTAAAGACTTTCTCATAGCCCGCAAACGCTTAAGATAAGGGCCGGTTGAATATTTCTATGGTTTTTTTCTTGCTGGTTACTCTTCGTACTTTTATATAACCTGCTCAGCATATTGTATCTGCTAAAGCCTTTTAGCAAAACCGGCTTATCTTTGGCTGGAAGGTTAAAACTACATGCATGACTTACTTTTAAATAATAAAGAAGTAGCTTGCTTCACTACGAATGCAATGTGATCACCACATGTTTTATGCTTTATTAGGTTCTAAGGGGTAATCTTGTGTGGCCAAAGCTTTTGCCAATTCTTTAGTGACTTTATTCTTGTCAGCGAATATATTGTCTGTTAGAAAATTTGCTAACATATCTTTGTTTTTATGATGTTCACAACCTAAGTATACTTATGTTTTAAGAGAGGTAGGGCACCATACTAGCGAGCAAGCCCGACTGGGGAAGGACCTCCACCTTACAGAAGACCACAGCCAAATGACTACACACAGCGGTGTAGTTGTGTTCCTGTGTGTGAGTACAGGTCTCCAACGCTCATTTAGGAATGCGTTTTGAAAGAAACGTATTCCTATACCAGGGTTACTTTCATCTTAAAGCCCTGGTATAAAAAAAATGGGTTGGCAACACGCAAGTGATACCTCTGGTAATGCAAGCGTCTATAGGCTACGGATACTGCTTAACATCAGGCGGCCCGTATGCTTGTTTGCCACCCAAGAAGTATAAAAAAAAAAAAAAAAAAAGAGAAAAGCGTTATAAGTATAACGGTATAGTTTTTAATGTGTTGCATAGCCCTAACATATCTCACCGATCTCAACTGGAAAAGTGAACCGGATTGACGTTTTATTTCTAAGGAAAACACAATCTACAGTTTGGACAATCTCGTTTCATGCAATATTAACTCTGTTGTTACCACGCAGGATGCTGGGTGCGGCGCGATCGTTGTTCCGCTATCCGAAGACTATGCCCGAAGCTCTCTTGTGGACGCTATTACCTGCACGACACGGATGTTAGCATATACACTAAACTTTTCTACTTCTAAACAGAGCATGTAGGGCTAAAACGATTCTAACGTCCATCTTTCTAATAAACGGAAGTATATTTTAGGTAGGTAATGCTTTTCTTATAATTCCTTTAAAATGTTCTCGTTCAGAAATCAACACATTTTTAAATATTATGATAATTGTAATGGGACAAAATAGTATTTCATATATAGATTTTTAAATGTTTACAAGGTAAGTTTGGTAAGTATTTTATTTTTTCTAAGGTTAATTTGAAAAATGATAATTCATAGGCGTTTTGATACTTCGATAAGTTTTAGATTTTTAAGTAATTGTTATTGATAGCTGTTCATATTTGATTATAATAAATGTTGCAAAAATATCTTCTGATTTTTATTATATCCCTAAAATAATTTGGTGTCAAAGTGCCAAACATTCTACATAATAAATAGGGTGTTATTTGATTATCCATTTCCACTTGTTGCTACTTGTTTCATAGTAGGTACCTACTTAGGTCCTAATTTTGTTTTTATTGAATATATTAGGATAAAATCTCTTATGGTTAATAAAATTATAGTCCTGTTTTTTTTTTAGAATTTGTCAGATCGACATTCAATTCTTGGGTTGTAAAGAATAACAATTATAAATTTAATACTGCAAGATAGTTTTCGCTCGTCACAGTTTTTCGGTCAAATCAGATCGAAGGCAGACTAGCTGCTTAGGTACGCTTTAAGATCCACTAACCCCCGTATCTATAGACGAGTAAAAGTAATTACTTCAGTAAAAGTAATTACTTTAGCCATGATTTCTATTCTATAGTTAAGAAACTGCCCCGAGTAAGAACTGTCAATAGCTAGAATTCTTAGCGAAGTAATAGTCACCATTTCGTTTACTTAAGCATTGCTTCGGATGTATGTGAAAGTATAATTTGTGAGTTGAGTAAGGTTATTTTATAAAAATGGAAGCAATTGAAAATGTATTCGCAATGGTAGACAATATTGATGTGATATTTCTAAATAATATTTAGAAATAAATTCTTCTACTTAGATAAAAAGTTTCTTTGGCCGCACAGAATATCTAATTTTATTTTTTTTGAAAATCGGTCAGTGTCTCGTTTCCGGGTTGCTTTTATTGGCTGTCCAAAGTGGGGTCGCCAGAGCTATATGCTCGGAAGTAGAAGTGTCATTTTTAAGGGCATAACTACGGGCAAACCCGCTCTCGGGTCTCCGTCGAGGACCCTCGATGGGAAAACCGGCACCGCACCGCTCAATACCCCTAGCCGCGCACTATGGTGTTGCCCTGATGCAATATAACAAAAGCAGGCGCCGTTCTATCCCATAGCTTTTTAAAGCCAGTTCATCAAATACCCAACCCCATCCCCACAATGTTAGATACCTAAATATTTTTACAATAGCTATACGCCTACCCTATTCATATCATAGTTGTACTATAATAGTGCCGCTATGGTAGTGTTTCATCTCATTTTCATTCTCTAGGCCTCTGCGTGTTCGACCTATGTCCCCGCGTAAGCCTTCCAAAGGGCCGAGTATTCTTTTTATATAATGGAAAAATACCCGAGACAAGAAGAGACATAATAATAATAAACAAACTATTGACTGATTGACGGTTCTGTCAAAATGTGTAGTATAATGCAACATATTTAATTTGCAGCTATCAACGTTTTAACAACCTAGTACAATAATACTTCTAAATATTGCAGGGTTATATTGTCTTTCAAAACGTTTAGTTTCACAGTAGAGCATTATTGAAAAATAGTTACTTATTTAATCATTATAAACATAGAACAAATTAAACGCTGTAAATATTATTACTTATTTTATAATTGTTTGAAGACTAGCTTTTTATGCAAAATTTTGTTATTTGCTTGTAACTTTTCTCTTTTCCTCTTCAACGAACAAAACGTAAGTTGCAATATTGCCAGCTGAAAAGATTTTGAAGCACTGAGTAATACTTAGAACTTTACTCAAGTAAGCATTGATCATTACTTGTATATAGAATATCATTTACTTTAGAAATTACTTAAGAACAAGTAATGGCTTAGTCGAGAAATTACTTAAGAAGAAGTAATCACTTGTTTATAGATACGGGGGTAAGAGTTATCCATGTTAGGATGCTCCGTTGCACCCAAGGAGCTTATTTATTTTAAGACCTGTTGTATAATATAAGCTCTTTTGTGGCGCCATCTATCATTGATGAAAAGTCCAATTATGACAGCTTGCAATATTAGATACCTAGTCGTAGAATTATCGTCGAAACAAAACCGCTATAAGGGCATCATGCTCATGGCTCCTGAAGTGGTATAAATAAAAGTCAAATGTCACATCATCAATTTATTTCAGTCTTACATTTCTAATCAACAATGTTTCAACTACAAAATATCAACATTTGGAATGGTTCCCTATCACTGGGGGGCGGAACGCTACACTATTAATATTGCTATTCATTTGTAACTTATATCGTTACAAGCCAATCTTCACTAATAAATGCAAAGGGTGTCTAATCTCAACATTATAAGGAAGCAAACGCACGTTGTTTACGCACGTTAAAAATTGTGTAAGGGCTTGTACACAAAACTGCGATGCGACGCAATGCAAATTTGCAACACAGAAAATTGCAATACGAATTGCTGCGATGCGATTTCGTGCGACAAGGCGTCTCCCTTTCACGATTCGGGTGATCATTTCTTCGACGACCGTCAACCGTACTGAACGTATTTTGAAAACTAGGTCGTGGGGAAAAATCGCAGGCATGCGCGAAACGCGATGCGAATCTATTCGCAAATTCTTGCGATACGTCGTGGGAACTCGTAATTTTTTACGATGCGACGGCGCATCGCAGTTTTGTGTACAAGCTCTAAGGTAGATAGGTACACCTTTTAGGCAATTAGAAAAAAATGCTAAGCTTTTTTCTACTGACTGTGCGACATTTACATTCAAAGAGTTAATATGACAGAACTAGTAATGGGTTTCTGCCCGAGCGTTTGGACGTAAATCCGTTTTTGCCCGATTAATGTCCAAAATTCCCGGACAGAAACCCATCACTAGACAGAACTGAAACTAACGTAAAAAAATATTATGTTAGCGTTTATATGCACGAGTGGGTACAGGTCGTTCTAAGCAGCTCGGGCACGTGTTGCAGTGCCATCTATTAAAATTCCATGTTACAATCCCCTGAGCGATTATTCTTTTGACAACAGAGAGTCCACACGAGTACGTACCCTAATCAGTTACAAGTACATTTATATTTTGTTGGCCTACATTGCTTGACCACTGGCCACCTTCACATGCAAAATGAATGCACTCAAATTGTATGTAATTATTTGTTAAGCGAGCAATGTGAAAGTATACTCAAAATAAACGTCTGAAGGATTTAAGTGGAGTAAAATCTAAATATCCAGGGGATTATAATGTGAGTTGATATTAACTGTAGGTACTGCCGGTATTGCCACGATCTACATAAACGCAATATAAAAAACAAGCGCGGATCCACCGTTGTGGGCACGATGGGCATGCCCATACCTCCTACTAGACTTGTGATATCACACTTTTACGGTCTATTTAGTTTTTTTTTTTAGAAGACAACTCCCTCACTAGAGAACAAGCTCTGTGTCACGGGGGACTTTACAAACATACAATTAACGGACACAAATTACACCCAGACTCAGAACAACACTTTGTGGGTCACACAAAGTTTTGTCCTGTGCGGGAATCGAACCCACAACCTCGTGCACAGCGCATACAGCGGCCACTGGACCACCAAGGCAGTCATAGATTGATAGGCTAATGATTATGTTTTGTAAACATCTTTGAATAAATTTATATCAATTTTAATAATGCACTATATCGATCATGAGCGAGTTCGTACTCCATCTCACACTTGGCTGCTGTTAGGCTGTACCGACAACCTTTTTTGAGGGCTGTATCCGCGCCTGATAAATATAAGCAAACCGTATTTAATTGAAGATATTGATAGTAAAACAACGAGTGTACCTATTATTAAAAGACGGTATTCTATCTAAGTATCTATTAATATATTATTCCACTATAAAATGGCAATAAGCAAGTGCGTAGGTACTTGGAAACAACCTATGAAGTTTGGATAATAATAGGCGTAGGTATGAACAGCAAGAACTTAGTACTATACAAGATTAGGCCTACGGCGCTGCCCGCCCCCGCGCTACGTGTCAACATTTAGATGTACAGCTGTGGGCTACGGGACGGAGACGAGGGGGCATGTCTCGGACCGAAAGTGCCGAACGTCCTGTGTTAGCACAGACGAGATATGACGCACCGATATTTTGTTTATCTTGTGACGTTGCACGGTGTTGAGTGCGATGTCCTTGACGTTGCACGAATTGAAAATAATCTGATAAAGCATATTAAATATAAAAAAAAACCCTTAGTTTATAAATATAACACAGCGATCTTTAAACCAATCTAGTTTTCCAATCCAAAAATATATATATATATCTCTATATTTTTAATTTGAAATTATGTTGATTATTAAATCTTTTACTGAAAATTGATTTTGTAAACAATTAATTGATGAGAAGCTGAATTTCAGAAAACGAAAATCTTACACTAGATGGCGTTACTTGCATAGCAGATATTTGCCTAAATTTTATCTGGGTTTTTGTTAAGTTATATAAGAATTACAATAACATTGATAGCTGCACAAACAGTGTATATAAAGTCGTTGAAGATTTCTTACACAAACCTTGGCAGTGATATATATTATTGGTATTTAGCTGCCCATCCTGCCCTTCCCACCCATGATCTCCAAAATCAGGGTACTTAATGCCAGTGGCTGTTTAATTAGTGCACGGCTGACGATTACAATCTGACATACTTTAATTGGTACCATGAACTACTCATAAAAACACACAACACCGGCTCGTCGTCGGAACACACCAACTCTTCAATGAATCTCAACTACAACGTGTGAGTATCACACTCGTCTCCGTCCCTATAGTCCATATCTATAATAATAATAATCTGAAATAAATATTTACAAGAAGTACGCTATTGATAAATTACATAAATAACTTGTCTATAATTTTAATTGGACTAATTTGGTACATAATAATAATTATAATAAAGGTCAATATTAGCGCCATTTTAACAAAGTTTATTAAATAAATTCTGTTATAATTTATTTTAATTAATAGGCATATAATATGGCGCTATGAAATAATAAATACTGAATTAGAAAATACAAATCAATGCGCTAGTCACTAGTTGATAGAAACTGAAATATTAGCTTGGAGAGTGGCCAGACTGTCTGTGAGGTGTCTTACACCTACATATTAAGTACCTACATATAATTACTAACGTAGGTATATGCAAACACAACACGACAATTATTTTAGACTAGCTGTTGCCCGCGGCTTCGCCCGCGTGGATATCGGCTATCGCTGTCAAAAGTAGCCGGTAGCCTATGTGTTATTCCAGACCATAATCTATCTCTGTGCCAAATTTCATCCAGATCCGTTCAGTAGTTTTTACGTGAAAGAGTAACAAACATCCATCCATACATCCATACTTACAAACTTTCGCGTTTATAATACTAGTAGGATATTATATCTTCCCGTTGACAATGAGTTAAAACTGTTATAATGTTCAAGTTACGTACTAGGCGCGAATAAATTATGACTAAGTGTCTCTTTCGTGTCGTATTCATATTACACATGCAACAAAAAATCTTAAAAAATAACTAATACATGTTTCATTAATTTATTATTATAACTAAAATAAATACTGCAATTATTACTGTATAGTAATTTGTTTAACATAATAAATATATAAAACTTAATTTAAACATGGCCGCTCTCCAGCGCAGTAAATGCGATTTAATGCAAAAAAAGTCTTAAGAGTATTACTTGACTAGAACAATAATGACAGGATGTTGAAACTTAGTGGCTAGTGTAAAATATTACAAATTGAAATGATAATACAATATTTATATTGATTGAACACTAACGTCATTGTTTTATCCTAATTAGTATAGAACGGTTTACGGTCACGTTTATCTAATGAGTCGCGTAATACACATTTTTATAAAAGCGTAATAAGAGTTAGAGACATTTCTGTAGTAGTCCTCCCCCATCCCACCTTTTAGAACTAGACATCGCGTAAGAAGACATCAAACCTACATATATACTGTCTGGTATCTCGGTCTGTTCCCAGGACTCGGAACCGTCTCCTTACTCTCGACTGTCTAACTGATTGTATACGTATCATTAATTACCAATAACGAGTTTATGTCTAGGCCTGAGCTATAAAACACCTTATTATAAATTCAAACAGCAATTTCATAAATTGTTACGTTTTGCTATATTAGGCTTGACAGTTGAAAATTACGTAAAAACGAAAATTACGCGTACCCACGTCGAAAATGAAAATTACGCGACTCATTTGTTAAGCGTAAAATGTGTAAACGTTCAAGTACGATCTCTCATACAAGTACACATCCACTTTTTTTATTATATATTTTTATTAACTTATTTATATAATATTTATTTAATTTTAATTGTTTAAATGCAACACGGAGTTGTGAGCGGAGTCATAGTTTAGCATTTAGGCCAAAGTATAATTTAGTACTAGGATAAACGTATTTGTATAATAACATAATTAGATATATATTTTTATTATTTACAAAGATTTCAGGCGCAACAATATTATTGGATACTTTATTAATTGCAGACAGATATGTATGTACTTATATTAGACTTATAAGCAGGTTTTACGTATATTGCGCTTCAGAACCTGAAATCTTGTAAATTTTATAATAAGTTAATATATTAAGTACTGTATCCTCCTTTCAATAAAAATAATAATGCTACAAAATCATTTTCAATATTTTAACAAAAAAAAAGTATATATCTATAAATAAATTATATAACTAGATATCATAGATATATAGCTAAATGCATCATAAAGTCAGATCAAACTTGAAACACTAGGTTATGTTCAAAAGTTATTTAAAATAATATTTATCTTAAATGTAAGCACATTGCGTCACATGCGCCTCGCTCACTCACATGGAGGCGGTTATTTTTATATTCAATTATAATTGCTACTAAACAATTAAGTACATAATCTCAAATTAGGTACAGACGCACTTTGTTTATAGGATTATTTAAAACTAAAAACAAAGCGTATCTAAGTAAAATGTGGTAATATTTTTTACAAGATTGTTTAAATCTTGTAAAGAATGATTTCTTTGCTAAAATCGAAGCTTTTTTGTATAAAGCATAATAAATACGGGTGCCATTAACTTGATCTATTTTCACGAAGTATTATCTATATTAAAAAGTATTCATAATACTAACAAAAGTACTGTTAGAAAAGTTACGAAGTTTTTATATTATAAAATTTAGAAATTGATGTATTTGTTTCTGTAAATGGATTCTGCCTAAAAGTCACACCTTCCAAATTGTAATTATTAGATTTTTTAATTTATTATATTAACGTTTCATTATTAACTTGTCACTTTATACCTAATATATATATAATACATAAGAGAGACAATAAACATAGATGTTAACTAACGACCGTTATTGTCATACGTTTATCAATTCCATGTAGATGGCTTCTCTTTGGCAGGATTCCTTTTATATTTATCGAAACGATATCGTATGATATAACAATATGACATAGTTATGACTAGTTCTGTGACCTATATATTTTGATCCAATTTATTAAATTTCAAACATATTTTTCTCCACGAAGGTATTAAATGATTTTGATTTCATAAACCTATTGGTTTATCAACTTTTAAGTATTTTGTACCTCACATATACTGTATTTAAATAAGTATAATCTGTATGTAAGGTATCATGACAATATTGTAAAGCGAGATTCGCACATCACTTCGAAATCTCTGAGGTCTGCTTTGAAGGCGCGCTACTATATATAGGTACAAGTACTGTACTCGTACGCTATATCTGCAGCATTTTATATTATATATTATTTACTCTTTATTGCACTCACTAAAACGTCATCTAAATCGGAAATAAAAATGGGGCCGCTCAATTTTGTTCCTTATTACAAAAAAAAAACATTTCTATTTCTATTTTAGATAATAAGAAGAATATAGTGTGTATACGTAAGGCATATATACAATTGTATGATATAATTAAATATTAAAGCAATGTGGAAAAAGACGAGCCTGGAGCAGGACTCGAACCTGCGCCTCTCGGGTTCCGGCCCAGCGCACTACCAACTGTGCCATCCGAGCTCCTATTCCAGAGTTCGAATTTGTCCACCACTTGTTTACGTCTTTTGTATGATATAAATTTAAAACTAAAATAAATAATACTATAAGAAAATGCAACACACTTTGATAATTTTGAATAAAGGTACCTAATGCAAAGTTTAGAATGAAATTTCTATAATCCATTAGGTAGCCATGCTAAAAAAAGTGTGTGTTTGCCTGGAACATGCCATCTTGGTCAAAATTAGACATAAATTATAATCCGATTGAGAATTTACGACTCATTTTGAGCAATTTGTTAAAACCAAGGACCGAGGATATTTTATAACAAGAACATTGGTATGGCACAAGACGAAGTGACCCCTTGATACATCGGCGACAGGCATCTAAATCATACCGAACCCTTCCCCCCCCTCGTTGATGGCCCACAGGAGCGCGTGCACCAGCTGCTCGTAGCTGTCGTAGTCCGGCAGGCACAGCTGGTTGAAGCACGTGTGGGCCGTGGGCAGCGCGCCGAACGTGGGCGCCGCCGTGATCTGGAAGCGAGGGTTTAGTTCCTGCAACAAAATGGCCGCCTTCAGAGGAATATACAATCAGGAGGAGTGTGGTGGGGTGTTGGGTGGTGTGTACGTACCTGGAAGCCCCCGGACGGCAGCTGCGAGCAGCCCGTGGTGAACTGCAGCAGGCGCGCGCGCTCCTCGGTGCTGAAGTTGGCGAGCGCGGCCCAGAGCCAGCCCAGCAGGCGCTCCCACTCGCGCCCCGCGCCCGACATACGTTTGTGTACGTACCTGGAAGCCCCCGGACGGCAGCTGCGAGCAGCCCGTGGTGAACTGCAGCAGGCGCGCGCGCTCCTCGGTGCTGAAGTTGGCGAGCGCGGCCCAGAGCCAGCCCAGCAGGCGCTCCCACTCGCGCCCCGCGCCCGACATACGTTTGTGTACGTACCTGGAAGCCCCCGGACGGCAGCTGCGAGCAGCCCGTGGTGAACTGCAGCAGGCGCGCGCGCTCCTCGGTGCTGAAGTTGGCGAGCGCGGCCCAGAGCCAGCCCAGCAGGCGCTCCCACTCGCGCCCCGCGCCCGACATACGTTTGTGTACGTACCTGGAAGCCCCCGGACGGCAGCTGCGAGCAGCCCGTGGTGAACTGCAGCAGGCGCGCGCGCTCCTCGGTGCTGAAGTTGGCGAGCGCGGCCCAGAGCCAGCCCAGCAGGCGCTCCCACTCGCGCCCCGAGCCTGACACCAGCGCGTGCGCGCGCCAGTCCGACACCGACACCTCGCCCGTGCCGCACACCAGCAGCTGCAATGTATTGCGACATACGTCATAGGCTGGGTTTTGTGGGATTTTGTTATTGCTAAACGATGTACAGTTTCTGTCCAAGTGTCATCGGAAATATGCATTAATTTTAAAACCAGGCAGTTGTGTGTAAAATTGAACATTTGAAATCGTTAGGACTCAAAATACTGCCTTGGGGTACCCCGTAAGAAATCAAATGCTCACAACTTGTGTGCGATCCGATTTTTACAGGACGCGGGATTTCGAAGAAAGTTCTGAAATATTTCGAGAAGAATTCTATATTTCATATCTTCCGTACACCAAAACGCCGAGCTTGGTAGACAAGATAACATCAGAAACTGTATCAAACGCCTTCGATAATCCTAAAAATATACTGAGATTTCGATTCTTGGCGTCTTTAGAAACTCAACCCGCTGATCGTTTATCAAACAGCGAGTGCATCTAGCTAAGAGCGCTTCATAGTCAGTGAATACAGTCTTAGTTATTGAAACCTGTCCATGGATGAGCATATAACTAGTTAGGTGCGTACCTCGAGCTCGTTCTCGTCGAAGATGGCGAGCAGGTTGTCGGGCACGAGCAGGGCGAGCCCGCGCAGGAAGGCGTCGGTCTCGGGCCGCACGCGCGCCGCCAGCCGCCACTGCGCCAGCGCGTCCAGGTACGACACCTTGCTGCTGTTGCTCACCTGACGAACAACCCACAAACCCTTATTTCATTACACCAAAACAACGTATTTCTTTGTAGTAACCATGGATTCAACTTACCCGTATACTACTCCCGTTAGGTATAAGGTCGTGTGTCTCCCGCAGTCTGCCGCCCGCGTCGTACACATCGTCAGAAAAGTACAGCTCGGGGACACCCTCACCACTGTCCAGGTCTGTCTCCAGGACGTACTTGATTTTCGACAAGTACAACTCAGGGTCGTCTTGTTCGAAATACTGTTCATAACGACAAACAATACAGAAATATAGTTAATCATTCCCTTTTACACACGACAGTGTCTATCTCACTAACAAGAACAGGTTATTAACTTTGTAAAATCTATTTATTACGTTAAGATAATTGCACTGTTAAAGTTAAAACGAGTGCAGATAACTTTAATTTATATGTTATACCTATTACAAATACATTAAATAAATAAAAAAATACATATTACATTCATACTCCTAATATTCCTCCAAATTTATGGAGGAGACCCGTGCCCAGCAGTGGGACGTTGATAGGTTAAGATGACATGAAATTCATACTCCTAATGTAAAACACGTGACGTGATCGTACAGGTTACCGAGTAACAAAATAGAATAAATGAAATGCGACAAATATACCCTCTGAAATAAGAAAATAACATTGAAATTTGGAAAAGTAATGCATTACACTTGATCACCACAAGTGTAATTAAGTTTAAGTTTCAAATGATCATGATACCTTATAGTGTACCCTGAGACCGATGATCTGCGCCAGGAAGGACCTGGTGAGACGAGCTCGCACCAGCTGTCGGTACGAGCCGCCCAGGGCACTCTCGTACAGGCACTTGCCCACCAGCTTACCCGCCAGCTCGAAGTGCTTCAGCTATTCACAACAATAGCGTTGTTAAAATCACATTTCAATTGATACATTGAAATTACCATATTATAGTTACGTTACGACGCACTGGTCTGCGCTAGATTCGAATACAATAGCCATATGTTACACCTTATTGGGTTCATTATTAAAGTATTTTACAAGTAGGATAACGTTGGAAATAGTCTTAAGATATGTTTGGACGTATATAAAAGGGGCAGATGGTGCGAAATGTTTTACTAAAATGACTTGTGAACACAGCGAAGCAAATGTTACATCGGAGCGATACCGGACGTTTGGGTGAACTGTTACAGTGAATTAGTATTTAATTTGTTTTATTGTATAAATGTGGGAATATAGTCGTTATCGCGTAACCTGACATTTTAATCTCACTCTCTTCCTAGTAACAATTGAAGTCACCATTAGAATGTAACAATAAAATTGGTGTTAGTAGTAACTTGTTACAATATAAATAACCTTTAGATGCGGCGGCCGGTCCGGGTTCGGATGTACGAGTCCGGTGGGTGAGTCGTGGAAGGACGCGAACAGACCGAACTTAGAATCGAACAGTTGACCGCACAGGAGCGAAAACCATTCACGACGCACACCGCCCCAGTCTACGCCTGATAAAGAAAAATAACATAGCATCAAACATTTTGCCTCAAAAGGGCAGTACCACACCTACTTTTAGTCAGCTAAGTAGTTAAATGCACATTTTATAAGCATTTTATTTTATTATAAAAATCATAATGCAACATACCCTGTTCCCCTTGGAAGGTGACGTCGAAGTTCTTACACCAGTCCGCGACGGTGAAGTGCTTGGTGGCCTTGAGGCTGGTCCTCACCAGCTCGGAGCGCAGTACCCTGATGGCTAACTTGTCGTGAGGGTGACGCGAGTGAGCCTTGCGGATCTCGCTGTAGAAGAAGTCCTGCTTGTTCTGTTGACGCACATACAAACATTTTTTTTATATGTAGGTGTATTTAGGAAAACTTTACTAATATTACAAAAGAATTAATATTTAAGTTAAGATATATAAAACCAATAACAGGTTTTCACGAATAGTATTAGAACAACATACTACAATATAGCATTCAGAATATGTAGTTTATCATACCTTACACAGAAAGTAAACTAGGTATTTAATTAGCAAAAAAATAGGGTTAATGTTGGCTGCGTACCACAGTTTTTGAAATAAATGTATCAAATAGTACTCTTTATATAATTTAAATTAAGGCCGCATATAATATGAAAAATGCAAATCTGCCAAACTTAAGTGGGATTGGGCGGTACACATTTCTGTTTAAGAATTTAAGAAGGATTGGTGGAATAAGGCAATGGACAGACGGGAATGGAAGTCAATGGGGGAGGCCTTTGCTCAGCAGTGGTTCTATACAGGCTAGAGAAAACAAATAAATAAATATGAAATGATTGATGTCACATAATTTTTGAAGATAATGTGCACCACCTGCATCGAAAGTATTACTTGCCTTAAAGGAGTCTTCTCCTCCACAGTTAGCAATTAGCAACTGTGTGAAAGTAGCCGCGATGAGGTCTCTCTCAGCGGAAACTAGCTCTAGTTGTGGCTGAACTCCATCCTCCAGCGTGAACTCACCACCAGGGCCAGAGCCAGATGGAGTTGGCTTCAGGATTAGCTGAAGATAAATAACAATGGTTGCACTTTAGAATTTTCGACTATAAGTAACTGAATGACGAGTACTAAATATATTATTTTCGAATATAGCTTAGTTTTTCATTCTACATTTCCCCCGTTTTACAGCTTTTCGCTTAAGGGCCCCTTTTCCGAAATTAACGTTTCTAGATCGAGTTGTTTTCAGAGAAATCAATATATTAAAATTCGCAAAAAAATATATAGTACAGATACATGTTTGATCTAGTGACGTTTTTGGTTAAAAACGCAAAATTTAACGTTTTGTTCGTTTTGTCTGAAGTTAAGTCGATTTTGAAAGTATTTCAAGTTGTATGAGACTTGGGGGAACGCAACTTTTATGAAAATTTAACATTTCATTTACTAATCGGGTTTGACAAGGATATTATTGGATAGATTTATAAAATTGCCCTTATTTTTTTTTATATAAAATAAATACGTGAAAAACTGCTCGCGCGCGACGCGCGCACCGCGCCAGTGTCCTGCCGGACGTGATCGAGGGAGGACCTACGCAATTTTTGCTCGCGACCACATTGTCGTCGCCACAATATAATACGTCACAATATAATACTGTAATGTTTTTCTCTACACAGAATAGCGAAGTCAGTATGACTAGAATTTTGAATCTTTAATGAAAACATTCACCTTTACATATTTATACATACTAACTGAGGATCAGAATGGCGCAGCGGTAGTGAGGCTGCCTTACGGACTTAGGATCCCGGGTTCGAATCCCGGTAAGGGCAAATGTGCATGGACATTTGTTTCCGAGTTATGAATGTTTATACATAATAAGTACCTATACATAATAAGTATTTACAAAAAAAGTATATATGTATTATATCAACTATCTGGTGTCCACGATACAAGCCAACGATATTTATTTATTGACTAGTTGTTGTTCTCGACTTCGTTCGCGTGGAAATTTGAAAGAGTATTAAGAGCGTATTCACAAAATAGCGCAGCTACAGATTAGGTAATTATCGGTCGACCGGCCGCGTGCGCGTGGCGAGTGCGCGTGTGTGCGTGATCCTCGCACACATACATTGTTCGTGAAGTATGTTCGGCACAGTGCAGGGCCGCGTAAACTTTATTGTTATATTACGGTAAGATTTTTGGTGTTATAATATTATTGTTCATTTGTAGAATATGTTATTATTAGAGAAGTAAAGGAACACATTGGCATACCATATCTATTCTAATACATATTATTATTATAAATGCGAATGTTTGGATGAATTGATGTACCTAAGTACCTATGGAGCTTTTTCTTGCTTGTTTCTGCCTGGGTTTGTAAGTGCGGGCAGGCCTCCGTCACTCGCTCAAGGTCACGTGCTATGTGCCTATCGCTATCACAGTAAACAAACAGTAAAACATCTTCATACAAACGTGCCGCTCTCGGTTTGAATGTGTGCGTGCGCGCCGCGCGCCATGTCGGCACGCGATTTCACGCACACGCTAGCATAATATAAGGTAGGAATAACGTGGCGGCAGTGCGGGCTGTGCAGCGCGACTGTGAGCACGCGCGTACGCTACATGACCGCTTGCGTTCGTCAACTCTCGCCGGCGCGGGCGGCGGACACTTGTCGTAAATTACGAGTATCATGACTTCAAAAAGGGGAAAAAAATATTGTAGTGTTTTCGGGTGCCTCAATAATGATTTCGCAAACCCGGACTTATCATACTTCCTACTCAACCAGAAATATAAGTACCTACTTATACTTAAATATTATTAGAAAATATGGTATTGTATTGTTTATTTCACAGTTTATTTGCTTTATTAAGAGCGTAGCCGAGTCGCATTTTTCTGAATACTATGTTTAGAGCTAAAGTTTATTTTAAGAAGTCTAGTTTTACTATAAAATAGAGGATTGAGTACGAAACATCGTTTAGGTAAACATATTTTTCGCGTAGGTATAGTTGTAATAAGGACAATTTCACAATAATTAATATTGCAAATTAATTACTTTTGAAATTATTATTTTTTCTATTGTCTGATGTGTTGTTCAATCCAAATATGGTTTCGGTCGGCCACTTGACACTTGTTTTTGTTTCGCTTACCTATCGTATGAACAACCCTGGGTATCAACGCAAGAGTAGGCTAATAACTCGGCGGGCGGCCTTAGATAACCTACTGTTTGTTTACTGTGCTATCGCTATGTAGCTCGTAACCGAGCCGATCGCCAGTGGGCTGCCGCACGCGACACAAAGCGCGCACAACACGTTTCCCGCTCAAAACGCATTATTCCGATATTTACGTACACTACGTATAATAAGTTTTGACTAACGACACGATGATTAATTATTGTGAAGTCGTTGGATGTCATAGTCAAAAGAAAAATAAAAGAATTACTTTTTTTCATTGCCGAAAGATGAAGAAAGGTACGTTACGTTATTTGAAAGTAGGGACGCATTTTAGCTGGCTTCAGTTAGTAGTACCTACCTAGTAATTTTAAAATGCTTCTTGTGTGTAGGTACTCTTTCTTAAAAATTTACGAGAAAGTTAGAAAGACAACCCTACCGCATTCGTGCGATGATGAGCTTGCACGTGAGTCGCACGGCGGGCAACACAATCTCGACTCTTTGTTCGCGTACTTATGGTAAATTTCTTTTCGCTGCGAACAGCAGGTACTATTATTAAGATTTTGTAGGCTATTATGGCGTAGGTATTTTCGCTTTTGTATGGGAGTGATGTATCTGTTACGTAGTAACTATTTAGTAATCTGTGGTGCGGGTGAAGCCGTGGGTGGAAACTAATGCCATAACATGGTACCGACCTAGCCTACAAAAAAGTAGTAGGTACTACTTTTTTGTGGGCTACTTTTTTGTAGGCTAGGTAAGTACAAAAAACAAAAATGATCATAATATTAATAGACCACAGCCAAATTATTATTTATTATTAGAAACAAATTTAAGATAGTAGGTAAGGATATAGATTCAACAATATCTAAAAAAATATATAATGAATATATATGCTGTGGTATATATAATATATAAAATAAATATAAGTACCTACTTACATAAATAAAATTTATAAATATAAACAAAATTGTTATGAAAGTGTTAGACGTACTAATTCCGGCGATTTATCAGCGAGAGGAGCCCGAATCTTTACTTAAATTACTACACACATCGGTGTAGTTGTGGTCTTGTGTGTAAGTAGTATACGTACTCCAGGGCTCATTTAGGGATGCGTTTTGGAAGAAACGTTTCCTATCCCAGGGATACTCCATCATCAGTCGTCATCGATGCGCACTAGAGTACGGACGCGCTACACAGTACGAATTTAAAATTCACGCGTTGCACGGCTATAGCCGCTGCCCGTTTTCGACGCTATGAGTTCACAGCAACTCATAGCCAACGAGCTTTTGGCATTCATACAACATGCCATCGACACTATGGACGAGGTCAGCATTATGCAGATCTGCAAGTCCAACTTCAAGGAAGAAGAGGTAAGCAGTGGCAAGAGGCTGTTATACCAGACATTGGACAAGCTTGACGAGATGCCATCACGCCGAAGGGATGGCACCGAGAAGAGCGTTCAAGATATTATCACCTTGTTGAAGGTGACCGATCCGGACCACGTGCCTGCTTTCGTAGCGAAAGACCTACATCGGCTGCCCCCCGTTACGTTTGACCACGTCGATGTCACCAGGCTCCTGAAGGACATCACAGTCCTAAAAGCGAGCATGGCCGAAGTGCAAACTAAATTAGAGGTGTCTGAAAACACCATATGTGGATTACGTGCCGAAGTAGTGTTGTTGCGCAATGCTATTTCAAGCGATAGGACACCTGACACCTCTAATGTGAACACTCGTCGCGGAGTACTAAATGCTTCCATCAGCAGTTTTGAGTCGGCGAGTGCAGTTGCGTCACCGGCTACAAATGTTGCAAATGCAGCAAAATTTGACGCCGCCGTCCCTGCCTCGACATATGTAGAGGCGGCAAACCGCGTGGGTACGTTGACCCCTAAACGTGCCTACGCCGCTGTTGCCGCCACCAACAAGTCTGCGGTGTTGAAAGAAGGAACATCGATGAAACAGCGGGTTCCAGAGAAGGACACGGACAAGGACGGCTTCATTAAGGTTGTGAAGAAGAAAAAGAAGCCTCCTTGTAAGAATCAGTGTGGTACCGCGCTGACAGGACCCAATATGCTACTGCGTCCTGCTACACCTACGACGCAGCTATACGTGTCCCGTCTGCATTACTCCACAAAGGCTGAGGAGATTGTGGAGTATATCAAGATCAAGAGCCACTGGACTTTGAGAGTCGAAAAGTTGGAATCGCGTCACAGCAGCTACTTCAATTCGTTTGTGGTGCGAGCGCCGACTCAACATCTCGAGATGTTTCTCAAAGAAGAGTTTTGGCCGAAAGGTGTAGTGTATCGTCGATTTCGTGGACGATTGCACAACACAAGTCAGCGTAACACGACGCCGTTGAAAAGTGTTTAGTTATAAGTTTTATAATATATATATGTTAGACTATAAGGTATTTATCTATGGGTTATGTAAAAATTTCCTGAATTAAATGATTATTATTATTATTATTATTATTATAAAGCCCTGGCGTTAAAAAAATGGGTCGGTAACACGCAAGTGATACCTTTGGTATTGCAAGCGTCCATGGGCTACGGTAACTGCTTATCATCAAGCGGGCCGTATGCTTGCTTATCATAAGGTGGTAGAACAAAAAAAATGCTTATTAAATTTGCATATTAGGTAAAATAAAAATAGCTACCTCACACTCCCATAGATGCTAATACGCCATAAATCGATTTAGGTATAAACCTACCTACCTACCTACTACCTACCTACCTACTACCAAAAAAAAATAGTTGACCTTCTATTCCCGAGACCTACTGAATATACATACAAAATTTCATAAGAAACGGTCAAGCCGTTCCCGAGGAGTTTTGTTTGTTACAAACACTGTGACACGAGAATTTTATATATTAGATCATCGCCTGCTTTGTCAATACATTCATAACAATATAAGTGTATTAGTGTTTACAGTCAATAGTGCAGTGGACAGTACATCAAGCTATACGTTTTTGTTGCAAACTAGCTCTTATTACCAGCACGCCAATAATATTTGAACTACTGATTATTTATACTGTGGCGTGCTCGCCCGCCGCCATAGGTCACCGGAGTTCATATCGCAACGGCTCCTGTGCAACGCGGGCGCAAGCCGTCTCCGTGCGTAAAATGCCTAAACTTTCGGGAAAAGGCCCTTAAGGCTTGGGATATCGCCAACGACCTTGAGCATTTGGGTGATGCAAACATAATCTAATTCTATAGGCGAGCGCGGGGATACAAACAGATGTACTCTTTGAATGGACGTCTTATTAATTTTTAATAAATTAAAATTTAAACCTATTCTAAATATAACAATACCAAATTATAGGTGTATGTTTTCTTCGAATATTGTTTTTATTTTCGTATTATTTGATTAAAATTGAAGTCATAAAGTGTTTACATCTCAATAATTTATTGCTGATTCGATGTTTTTTTTTTCAAACTATTTAAAATTACTATATAATTTATATCAAAGCCATATTATGAAACACATCTTGTAAATTAATATTGTATTTTTTGGCAGTCATTTGTCTATAAATGCCAACAAAAAATGGTTTCATTTACACCTCTGTTTCGACATTTTTAAGGGAGCTTCCTTAAAGCTTTTGGCTTTAGACTAAAGTTTAGGATATAGTTGACAGATAGCTTAGAGTAACCTTGGTGGAAGGGCAGAGGCGGAAGCTGGTGATCCTCTTGGGGATGAACTTGAAGAGGTAGTCCTTGAGCGTGAGCTGCTTGGGGCTGATGCAGCAGAGCACGCGGCGCGGCTTGCCGGGCGCCGACAGCAGGCGCGCCTCGTAGCTGATGCTGTGCCGCCGGGACCCCAGGTTGCGCTGCACCGTCGCAGTGTCGCTCGCTACGTACATACACATACATTGCATACACACAAACATCCCTTTAAGGTTATGATTTTGGGAAGTAGTTTTATTCCAATGTCGATTTCGGAGATTTAGATCGCCTATTATTTTAAAAAATAATAATTTTTATTTCTATAAGAAACTAAAAAAAATTATAAATATAGTGAGACGGTAGCGGCAACAAACCAGTACTGGTCGTGCGAAATAAAATAAAGATTGTATGGTGTAGTCCGAGTTTAATACCGTAGCGCAATTCAGATTCTGCATAAATATCTGAATAACACAACATTGTACCAGTTTTGTTATATGCCTTTCTTTGTTTTATGCCCGTAATATTTTCACTTGTTTATGTGCATATACGAATTTGTTTATTCTTCTAGATACATTGTCTACTACTTTAATTTCCAGTTCAAACTTTTTCCCATTATGCCTAAAAACCTCGTATGTAATTTGGTTTTGAAATTGCATACACACAGATAACATAAATGTATTATTAATGTCATGATCATTTATTAAATTATACTTTTATTCAGATGTCACAATATATAGATAAATCAGCAAATCATATATTTATAATGTCATTTATATACAATAGAAATAATATTGGGCCCAATACCCTTCCTTGTGGAACGCCAAGTTTGTTACATTTCTATTAAGACGAGTATGTTACCATTTCATTATTTTAATCTATATTAATAATAACACATTGTTGTCTGCTATGTAAATTCAATTGTAGTGCTAGTCCCCTGACGCCGATAGCTGTAACTTTTTAATAGTATATCATTGAAAACTAGGTAAAATAGGATAGATAAGTCAAAAAATAATTTTAACAAAAAAAAACCGGCAAGTTGTAAAATTTTCAAATATTTGTTTGTTACAATCAAATAAAATCGACTGAGCGTCGGGCTGAACACAGGTCAAGTAGGTATTAAAAGCAATATTTAATTTGTGCAATCCGCGCTCAATTCATTCACGTCATTATTTCTTATTAATAGTTGCTTAGCAACAATAACCGAAACTTATCTAATCGCCATCAGTAAAATACTTATTATTGAAAAGTTCAGATGGCCATCTGTGGTCTTCTTCATCAGTTTTACTTCACCAAATTACACTTTCTGAATGTAAATGATTGATTAGTTGTTAAAAATATTGAAATTATTATATGTGTGCCTATAACTTTTGAGGAGTTCCCTCAATTCCTCATGGATCCCATCATCAGAACTTTTTTTTGATGATAATGGGACCAAACTGAAAGTATGTCCAGTCAGACAAAAAAAGATTTTTTTAAATCGGTCCATAAATGACGGAGATATGCGGTAACAAACATTAAAAAAAAAAAAAAAAAAAAAAAAACACGAATTGATAACCTCCTCTTTTTGAAGTCGGTTAAAAAAGAAACCTGTTGTTAAATTATTATTGTTAAGCTTCTCCATAAAAGATTAGAATCTCTTTATATATATATATTCCTTCTGTATGTGTGTATATTACTGAACTACTCCTAAACGGCTGGACCGAATTAAATGAAATTGTGTGTGTGTTCGGGTAGAGCCCCGGATGGTTTAGATTCATTGTTCACCGCTGTCGGTATACCAGCTTTTCCGGATAGGAATACGTCTGCCAGGTCCGCTAGTTTAATATAGAATCCTTTTTTTTGCAAAAAGTGGCAGACAAGACAACTTAAGATTTGTTATCTGCATTTTATTTTTATAGTAACGGTATCGTTCTCTTGAGGCCGTTGCTAATCCACCTTTCGTTTCTATTATCATTTATTCTTATTATCAGGAAGTAAACAACGTAAAATAGGCATGTCAATTCATGAAAACTTTTTGAAATTTCTGACCAGGACACGTTATGGAGGCATTCCCTAAATTTTCAAATATTGTCCTAATTAAATGATGTTTTGTAAATATAATTTATTGAATTCTTGTCTGAGTCCACTGGTTTTTTTTTTGCTTTTGTGCGATATCGTGATCAGAAATACTGTTGCAGTTGCATCTGGGATATTGCTCAAAATTTGGAAAATGATTTATCTTATTGTATTACATTTAAGCGAATTTTCATGTAACCTTAAATAAAGATCTAATAAGGTATTAAACTAAAATGTATTACAGAAGGTATTAACACATTACTGTAATCGCACTTATTTATACTGGTCTAATTATACGTCCACTGACCTGTGAGCACAATACAGTCAAACTCCCCATTATGCAGCAGCACATCGTCGTAGTAGACAGTGGCCCGGTACACGCCAGCTCGCTCGAAGCACAGCGCGAGTATCACTCGCTGGTTCACATTGTCGTACGAGAACGTGGCTGATGACGATAGAGCCTCGTCTACTTCGCCTCCCAGAGGATTGATTTTGATGGAAAAACCCTGGAAATGTTATCAAAGACAAGTCACATATACTATATTTTAATTAAAACACTACTATTACTTTATTCTTATTTATAAAAGTATTGTATTTACAAAAGATTGGAATTATTTTGCGGTAAAACAAGGTGGTCTCAATTTTTTTATAGTTTTTAGTAACTGGCTAGATAAAATAGCTGTCATCATCTTTCTAGTTTATCAGTAAAATTTATAATTTAGGATTTTCATAAGTGTTTTACTTTGTATTCCTATGAATAAATTACTTTTGATTTAGAATTATAAAGCAACGTTAAAATGGGCTGAAAAAGCGCGTGGTGCAGTTTAGTGGCAGTGAACAAGGTAGTGAACACAAGAGGACATACCCTGGGCGGGTCGTGGTCGGGCGAGGCGAGCGGCGCGGGGTTGTCGTACTGGTCGCGCGGGTGTATGTGCAGGTGGCGCGCGTGGTGCAGTTTAGTGGCAGTGAACAAGGTAGTGAACACAAGAGGACATACCCTGGGCGGGTCGTGGTCGGGCGAGGCGAGCGGCGCGGGGTTGTCGTACTGGTCGCGCGGGTGTATGTGCAGGTGGCGCGCGTGGTGCAGTTTAGTGGCAGTGAACAAGGTAGTGAACACAAGAGGACATACCCTGGGCGGGTCGTGGTCGGGCGAGGCGAGCGGCGCGGGGTTGTCGTACTGGTCGCGCGGGTGTATGTGCAGGTGGCGCGCGTGGTGCAGTTTAGTGGCAGTGAACAAGGTAGTGAACACAAGAGGACATACCCTGGGCGGGTCGTGGTCGGGCGAGGCGAGCGGCGCGGGGTTGTCGTACTGGTCGCGCGGGTGTATGTGCAGGTGGCGCGCGTGGTGCAGTTTAGTGGCAGTGAACAAGGTAGTGAACACAAGAGGACATACCCTGGGCGGGTCGTGGTCGGGCGAGGCGAGCGGCGCGGGGTTGTCGTACTGGTCGCGCGGGTGTATGTGCAGGTGGCGCGCGTGGTGCAGTTTAGTGGCAGTGAACAAGGTAGTGAACACAAGAGGACATACCCTGGGCGGGTCGTGGTCGGGCGAGGCGAGCGGCGCGGGGTTGTCGTACTGGTCGCGCGGGTGTATGTGCAGGTGGCGCGCGTGGTGCAGTTTAGTGGCAGTGAACAAGGTAGTGAACACAAGAGGACATACCCTGGGCGGGTCGTGGTCGGGCGAGGCGAGCGGCGCGGGGTTGTCGTACTGGTCGCGCGGGTGTATGTGCAGGTGGCGCGCGTGGCCGGCCGCCCACACGAGCGCGTGGTGCGCGCGGCCCACGCGCGAGCGCCGCGCCTCCACGCGCCCGGCGCTGAACCACTTGCGGTACGGGGAACCGCTTATTGACACGGTACCTGCGGTGTTTACATCAATCTTGGAAATTTAGGCGCAATTAATCCAATTCAAGGTTAGTGAAAAAGATGTACAACCAAAAAGTTGGTCTAATTCGCATATAGTCCAATTTGCGGCTGATTCGAAATGGAAAAGACTTAATAAAAAAATAAATTCAATCATAACGTTGCGAGTCAGGTGCGTACTTACCAATCATAACAGAAACAAGATAAACTCCAGCTGTTCGTACTGTGAATTTGACACGAGCTGTATTAGCTTGCGCCGGGTCTCCAGAACCTAGATCTATTACTGCAGTTACCTGACGGAAGAAATCAATGGTCAAGACTTACATAAACCACCACTACAAAGTGCTCCTAAAAAACGTAGTCCTACCTTCCTAGTCCCATGTGATATACAAACAGAGAGCTCATCAGTATCACATATTGGGTAGGGATGTCCATTGCGCTGAAAACAGTGCACGGTAAAGCACATTGTTTCTCCAACAGCTTGCGGTTCCTGCCAACCCCACTCCACCTAAAAATAAAAAAATTAAAAGTCAATGAAACGTTTGACGTGGATGGACCATATGATAAGTGTAAAAGCTATACGTAAAAGGCAGTAGCACCTACCTTACAACTGGCAGGGTGCAAGTATTTCCCAGTGACGTACTGCAGCAATGAGTGCTTGGCCTCTGGAGCCAGCGACGGCTGCGTCATTGCCGCAAGGGTCACCAGCCCGCAAACGGACACTGATACTATCAACATGCCACCTGGATGACAAAAGTTGCAATGAGAGGGTTCCATAACCTTCTTATTAAATTAGCGACCACTTTACTAGACGATACTAATATTTCCTTTTGTTTTACTAAAATAATCCTGTCAACCTGAAGTAAACCTTAGATCGGCGAAGTGTACATACCTACATCATTATACGTTTTATTTATTAGATTTGATAGAGACTGTTCGCCTGTTAACTGTTGTTTAATAGTTTTGTCGACCGATGATCGTCATATTAACAAAAAACGACAGGAACAGCTGCTAGAAAAGAATCCCATACCCCAGGTCCAAGCATCCTGGTGCTTGCTGCTTTTCACGACAGTGCTCCATAGGTCTGATTTAAGAGTCTGGAGCGCCTCCTTCCCCGTGGGTAGGCTTTGGCGAGCGGCTGACCATGCGCCGAAGTCCTTAGGGTCCAAGACATGGTGCGCCGTCGTGTCCTCCAGCCAGTACACGTCTTCCAGAGAGGAGACATCGAGGCTGAGGAGTCTAGAACAAAATTAATGTTAAATTGTTAAAGCACATTTTTAGAGCCTGGGAAAATTCAATGGATGCTATTGGTGTTTTCTGTGACCTGTCAAAAGCCTTTGATTGTGTTGAACACAATACGCTCCTGAGAAAACTCAGGCATTATGGTATAAGAGATGCTGCACTCAACCTAGTTGCCACCTACCTTAGTGATAGAGTTCAATTCGTTGATATTAGCGGAAGTAGATCTTCAGGATTATCTGTAGGTATGGGTGTCCCACAGGGCTCAATTCTTGGTCCTTTTCTCTTTTTAGTTTATATTAATGATTTGCCTTTCCATGTACAGGATTTTTGCGACATTGTACTATTCGCAGATGACACGTCACTTATATTTCAGGTAGACCGTAAAGAATCAAATCTTGAGACTGTGAATGGTTCACTTGCGAAAGTTCTGGACTGGTTTAATGCAAACAATCTACTGTTAAACTCAAAAAAAACTAAGTGTGTTAAGTTTACCATGCCCAATACTAGAAATCTTACATTAAGTAATATAATTTTGAACGGTGAATCATTAAATTTCGTTGAATCTACAGTGTTTTTGGGTTTGACTTTAGATCGCAAGCTTCAGTGGGGTGCTCATATATCGTGTCTTGCAGGGAAACTTAGTTCCGCAGCTTTCGCAGTAAGAAAAGTAAGGCAGTTTACAGACATAGAAACAGCTAGGCTTGTTTATTTTAGTTATTTTCATAGCGTTATGTCTTATGGAATACTACTATGGGGAAAAGCTGCTGATATTGAAACTATATTTATACTCCAGAAAAGAGCAGTACGCTCTATTTACAATTTAGGAGCACGAGTTTCACTTAGAGAAAGGTTTAAAGAAATAGGCATTCTGACAGTTGCATCTCAGTACATTTTAGCCAACATCATGTTCGTTAAACAAAATTTACACCTGTTTTGTAAAAACAGTGATATTCATTCAATAAACACAAGAAACAAACACAAACTTGTTGGTACATATCACCGCCTACATAAAGTCCACAATTCATTTGTGGGACTCGGGGTACGTTTTTATAACAAACTACCTCTTGAAGTTATGAACCTACCCTTACACAAATTTAAACTAGCGGTAAAAAATCATCTTTTAAGCAAGGGTTATTACACTATTAATGACTTTCTAAATGATAAAAAGTCATGGGGTTAGTTGCTAATTTTGATACAGAATTATATAAGAATAATAACTACAAATTTGTAAGGAGACGTTTTGTGATCATTATTGACTTTCTATTTAGTTTTTTTTTATTTTTTATTATTATGTCCTGGATTGTCATGCTCACTGAAATGCCATTGCTTGTGGTGTCGTATTGGCCGGGTCATTTCCTTCCCTCTAATATGGCGAAGGAAATGATGGCTGGTCCGTGCGTCATGCTCGTGAACGGGTGCTACTTGGGGTGGCTGGTCAATCTTGGCATGATTTATTTTTAAATAATAAAGATATAGTTTTTAGATTCTTATTAAGAACGCAATGTGATCTCGACACGTTTCTATCTTATACATACAAAAGGAAAGGATCCCTCATTGCCATACAGTGGAAAGCTAAATTCATTTTTTCCCTTCATTGTTTCCTTATTAATTTTTTTTTTTTTTACTTAAATTTAATTTTGTATGGAATATTGGGTTCCGTCCCTTTTTGTTAACACTAATATTGTAACTCATACCAAATTGTAAATGTTATACTCTGGCAATTAAAAAGAGTGGCCCGAGTTTCTTGCCAATTCTTCTCGAGGCCCAACCCTAGTCAGCGAATTGGCCGTAGGAAAAAAAGTATGCTGGCATTTGTTTTTATGACGTTCATAAGTATCATGTATTTGATCTATATGAATAAATGAGTTTGACTTTGACTTGACTTGACTTTAATGATATAAACTTGAGCCGATGGACCGTTGAGCTGAATTTTATTTCAAAAACTTTTAAAATACCAATGGATAAACATCAGCACCAACGTATCCAACAAAATATTCATTATCCATGTTACATTATCTAAATTTCCGGAAAATTACAATCACTTTATAAATGACCCTTTACGTTGTACGGTCCATTACTTGATCCGACTGGGCCCTTCGGAGCAAGACGTAGGGCGTATTGATGCTGGCAGATGGGGCCAGAGGTCCCGGGGTTTGATAAACGAGCCGCAAACGCTATGGGATTACGAGGGGTTAATGATGCGATCAGAAACACTGATCCGATGTATGTTGCGGTTAATATGTGTTCCGGGATCTTCAGGGAAAAAACAGTTGACCCGAAAACTTGCTCATGCGAAGAATTGTACATCAATACAATATCTTCAATTTTAACTTACTTATTAATTGCAGTATATCTTCATATTTTGTCGTATCCTCTTACTATTGATTAAGCTATAATAGCTTCAATAGAGATGTCCAACTCAACGCCAATCAACGAAACAGTATTAGCATAATCTCGGATCAAGACCGTCAATTGTCACGTAACATTTGCACAGTGGAATACCAATAGCTGTGCCAGACAAGTGATCGCATCAACGGATTATCTCCCAGTGAATTACTGTCGGCTTTAATTCAATCATACCTGTGCATGTCCCGCTGATTTAGTTAGCCGTAGCCCAATTCGCAGTGTTCCGAATTCAAAGTGCCATTTTTAGGCGAGTACCTACATATTTTTGATGGGAGCTTTTACAAGCGTCAATTTAGGTAAAGCTTTGTTTTTCCGTAGAGGATTAAGTTTACAAATAAAAATGAAACGAACATCGACGTTGATTTGAAACATGAGTGAATTATAAAATAAATAGGAAGGAACAATAATTTTGTTTTTAAAAATATGATAAACGCCGTATTGTTAAGGCTGTCTATGCAATAATTATATTTTGGGCAACTCTTACATGACTCCTTGATTTAAAACGAGGCAGTCTCTACTATGATAAACAGACATCTGGTTAATACATATATACTTACTTATACAAATATTTTAATAAAACATACATAGGTAAATTTTACCCAGGCACATTACTAATAATAAAATTGCAATAATCATGCTTATATAACACACAGATTGGTCCTTGTTGGGAATAATATTACTGATTTATTTCTCACTAGGGGTCACCCGGGACTTCGTCCGCGTGGTTATTTGGAATATTTTTCCCGATTTTGCAACATATCTCACTACTGCTCCGCTCCTATTGATCATAGCGTGATGTTATACAGCCTATAGCCTTCCTGGATAAATGCACTATTCAACAAAAAAAGATTTTTTCTAATCGAACCAGTACTTTTTGAGATTAGCGCGTTCAACCAAACAAACAAACTTTTGAGCCTTATAATATTAGTATACATAGATATATACTTAAATATTATCTATTTCCTAATTTTGGAAATAATATTAAGCACAATAATTGTGATTTGGACTCAATCTTAAACATTTTTCACCGAGCAATCTTTATGCTCCGCCGCCTCGTTTCGAGCTCGGTGATTTGGCAATCTCTCCTCGCATGTGTTGCACTCATATCATATCGAAAAGTCATTTTCAACAAAATATATAGGTACCTACCTAATCATACTTTTTGTCGAATAACATTTAGTAGGTACTAAGTTGATACAGCTATCTTAGTAACAGCATCGAAATTGACTCCGGCGTTTTTCGTATCGTTTAGTTAGTGAACAACCTAACAGAGTTCTTAAGATCACCCATATTTAGGCCTCTGTCGTGATCAGTGACTTTTAATGTGCCCTCCGAAGCACAGAGACGCTTAGATGCCATCTATAGGTTGAATCAAAGTGTTTTACTGTACCTACAACATTTTAAACTATCCGAAATTGGAAAACGCATGGGGTCGAAAATGGCCTGAGCGCCTAGACAAGTGGCAAAAAGAAAATGTATGGGATTTGACGTAAGTTTACGACATTACATCGTAGACTCACGTCAAATTCCATACATTTTATTTTTTGACTTTTCGATTCGACTATCGCTTATGCCACTTGTCTAGAGGCTCTGAACTGCTTCGAGAAAAAGATGGTACGGCTGTGCTGCTTTTTTGCTCGACTTGGCAAAGACTCTGCCGTGCCCCCAGCTAATCACTGTCTCTTTTCTAATCAATCTTTAGTCTCTACGTATCCTGTTTGAAGTCAGTTATTGTTCATATTTAGAAAAGCAAACATTATATACCTAACCAGCCAAGCCATAAGCGGTAAATATATAAATAAACCCTATACACGCTGAGAAAATACAAGGAAACTTCAATAAATTTAAAGGCATGTATTGTAGCTTAAATTATAGCGAGTTAACTATTATAAATGTGCAGCGAGGAGGTTCTTATACTTACCGTTGTTGCAATATTCACGTAATGGTGCAATAATGGTAGGTTGCTAGGCAACCAAGATACAAACACCAGTAACTGTTTTCACCTTGTGTAGATTGAAGCCACAATAATGAACATTTGTTACTTTAAAACTAAGATCGCATCGGGTAAAGGTAAATTATCTTAGAGAGATTTTTGTATTTGTAGTAGTGTTCGTATATGTACACGGATTCAAAATTTGAAATTTGAATTCCACTATACGGTCAGCAAATAAGGTCTGTCACATTTTTATTATTTAAGTATTTATTTTGTGTAATATTTTTTGATCAATATTTTATTATTTTAACATTGTTAAATAAAAATGTTCCGATGATGATATATGCCCGAGGTAAACTTTGGCATCGTATGGTAAAATTAGTTTCGAGAGATTTTTGCAGCTGTAGTAGTATTTGTTTATGTTTATTAACAGGGATTCTAAATTTAAGATTTGAATTTCATTGTACGACCAAAAAAGGTTCGGCACAATTTTAAGAAGAATATAATATTGACTGTCAAAAGTCAAAAAGTCAGTGAATGACAAATTTTACCTAAATAATTATATTGTTCAGGTTCTTAAAAATGGTTCTCATGTTGAAACATGGTCGAGGTAAGCCTTTGACTTCCCAAACTAAAGAAGTTTTGTATAATTTGTACAACTATTTCAAAAATGAATGCAATAATAATCCGAACAGTACTGTGACGCCTGCTGAATTAGTTTCTGTATCAAGCGGAATATCCTTGTCTTCTGTCAGAAGAGTCATAACAGAAAGCAAGTGTCATTCTACAGACCAGATACCAACCTTTAAAGCACCCAAAAAGAAACGAAACCGAAATCCTGCAATTATAATAGATGATTTTGATCAACAAGTAATCCGGAGAACGATACACAACTTTCACATTACAAATAAAGAAATTCCGACAATGAAAATACTACACGCAAAATTTAAAGATGAAATAGATTATAAGGGTTGTGTAAGCACGTTACGAAAGCACGTCATTGCATTAGGTTTTAAATGGAAGCCGACAGAAGATAACCGCAAAGTGCTCATGGAAAAGCACGAAATTCGATACTTGCGAATTAACTATATGATAAAAATTGCAGAATATCGTGAACAAAATCGACCAATAGTATATACTGACGAAACATATATACATACATCACATACCCTGTCAAAGTTTTGGTCTGATGCTAGTACTTCTGGTGTAAAGCAACATATATCAAAGGGCAACCGCTTGATCATTGTCCATGCCGGCGGAATGGATGGTTTTGTACCAAACGCCTTGCTGATGCTTAAAGCACACCAAAAAAGTGGTGACTACCACGACAATATGAATTATGTAAATTATTCGAAGTGGATCCAAACGCAATTAATACCGAACCTTAAACCTAACAGTGTTGTTGTTCTTGATAATGCAGCACATCATAACTCGATTCAAAATCGTGCACCAATTTCGACTTCAAAAAAACAGGAAATGATTGACTGGCTGAAGGAGAGAAAGATCGAACATTCATCGAATATGTATAAGCCTCAGTTGTATCAAATGATTTTACAAAATAAGGCCAGATTTGTTGAATATAAGATCGACGAAATCTTACGACAGCACGACCATACTGTGCTACGTTTACCGCCGTATCACCCTCAGTTGAACCCTATTGAAAATATATGGGGGATAGTGAGAAATTACGTGGCAAAGAGAAATATTACAATGAACATGACTTCTATAATGACGTTAGCAGAGGAGAAATTTAACAGCATAAGTGTAGAGGAATGGAAAAATGTTTGCCTGCACGCCATTAAAGAGGAAAACAAATTTCAAGGCACGGATGAGGCTTTAGATATAATATCAGAACGAATTATTGTTAACACAAATGATTCATCTGATGAAAGTGGGGATGAGAACGAGAGTGAAATGTCTGGAGTTGAAGAAGATTAATAATGTAATGATTGTTAACTATTTTAGTCTCTAGCTTATCATTGTTTAATGTTATTTGATGCAGTTGGTGTAACTGACTATAAAAAGTATAAAAAATATAAAAGTTCTCAATTATTTATTTCCTTATGTGCTGACCGTGCACAACTACAAATGCAAAAATCTCTCTAAGATAATTTACTTTATATAGAACTAAATACATGTATTTGTTAAATATCTAATCTAAACCCACACCACAATCCTTCCAATTGTTGCAAAGCCTATGCCTCTACACTGAGAAACTCACAAACATGGTGGACTTCTTTTTATATCATATATAGATACAAGAAAACATTAAAACATAAATAACATAACATAGCATCTTAGCTTTTTTTCGAGTGAGAAATAATGAATCGGGTCCGTAGTACCATAGATTACCACAAATCCACCGTAGGTTTTAAAAAAACTGAAATTGTCTTGCAGAAAAATATATAATACTAGCTGTTGCCCGCGGCTCCGCCCGCGTGGATATCGGTTATCGCTGTAAAAAGTAGCCTATGTGTTATTCTAGACCGTAATCTATCTCTGTGCCAAATTTCATCCAGATCCGTTCAGTAGTTTTTACGTGAAAGAGTAACAAACATCCATCTATCCATCCATCCACACTTACAAACTTTCACATTTATGATATTAGTAAAGATTAATAATAGCAAATATATGTCCCACTGCTGGGCACGGGTCTACTCTCCTCTATCAAAAAAAAGAGAGAGAGAGGGTTTAGGCCTTAATTCGCACACGCTGGCCTAATTATATATTTGTGTATAAATATGTAATGACTATCGCAGTATAATCTGTGCTGTCAGCTGCATTACCGTAACCGCCAACACTCAGAGGAATAAGTCATGCTGACGAACGCCTTCCGGCCAAGCCCAGGGTCAGTAAGCGGAAAGCGAGAAGTAGGCAAGTGTAACTCATGTTATTTATTTGCTCACTGTTGGTGTAGAATAATGGCTAATATTAAAGGAGTGAAGTTAAGTTAGCTTGACTAGCCTGTTGGTCTAGTGGTTAGTGACACTGACTGCGACGCTGGAGGTCGCGGGTTCGATTCCCACCCAGGACAAATTTTTGTGTGATGAGCACGATTGTTTGTTCTGTGTCTGGGTGTAATTTATCTATAACTAGCTGTTGCCCGCGGCTCCGCCCGCGTGGATGTCGGTTATCGCTGCAAAAAGTAGCCTATGTGTTATTCCAGACCATAATCTATCTGTGAGCCAAATTTCATCCAGATCCGTTCAGTAGTTTTTACGTGAAAGAGTAACAAACATTCATCCATCCATCCATCCATTCTTACAAACTTTCTAATTAGTATGGATATGTATGTATTTAGAAATATATAAGTATGTTTATCAGTTGTCTGGTTACCATAGTACAGGCTCTGCCTAGTTTGGGATCAGATAGCGATGTGTGAGTTGTCCCGAAAATATTATTATTATTCGTGGAACCGTAGGCATAGCAAGTATCAAGACACTATAATATCTTGCCTCAAAAGAACATGAGCTGATAATTATGTAGGTATACATTTTTAGAAAAGATTTTGATGCTTGAACAGAACTTTTTTGTTTTGTTCCTTTTGTGTTTCTTACCTAAGTTTAAATAGTTTGCTACATATATTCATAAAATTTTTCACATGTGTTTTCATTTCTTTCTTTTTTTCTTTCTTTTTATACTACTTGGGTGGCAAATAAGCATACGGCCCGCCTGATGTTAAGCAGATACTGTAGCCTATGAACGCGTGTAAAAAAAATGGGTTGGTAACACGCACTTGCGTGTTACCAACCCATTTTTTTACACCAAGGCTTTAAGATGGGAGTATCCCTGGGATAGGAATAGGTACGTTTATTTCAAAACGCATCCCCAAATGAGCGCTGGCTCACAAACAGGAACACAACTATATCGCTGTGTGTAGTTATTTGGCTGTGGTCTTCTGTAAGGTCCTTCCCCAGTCGGGCTTGCTCACTAGTATGGTGCCCTACCTTTCTTTCTTCTTTGGATAAATTATTCTTTTCGGTTTTAAATAAAAGAAAATTACATTATAATTTGTGAATTACATAAATATATGGATTGGTCTATTTTTAGCAGCTAACTCGGTACGGGGTCGTTCAAGCCTAATGCAGTAACGATGTTCACATCAATCAGTAACGTTGCCTCTTTGTGTTAAAAATATTATGAACCGTAATAGCCACTTTATATTACATTTGTTTTGAACAAAAATAAAATTGCTATCATTTTACTAAGTAGAATAAAAACGACTTTACGAAAAGATCTCAATGTCTAAATATGTTTAACTAAATAGCAGAAAGAGCAGCAGAGCAAGCCCGACTGGGTAAGGACCTCCACCTTACAGAAGAAACTACACACAGTGGTGTAGTTGTGTTCCTGTGTGTGAGTACAGGTCTCCAGCGCTCATTTAGGGATGCGTTTTCGAAAGAAACGTATTCCTATCCCAGGGATAATCCCATCATAAAGCCCTGGTGTAAAAAATGGGTTGGCAACACGCAAGTAATAGATACCTCTTTTTGTTTCCCAAATAAAATAAAATAAATAAGTAATACCTCTGGTATTGCAAGCGTCCATAGGCTACGGTAAATGCTTAACATCAGGTGGACCGTATGCTTGTTTGCCACCTAAGTGGTATTTCCAGAGACTAGTGCGTTCAAATAATGAACTTTTCAATTTTACTGCTGATTAACACCGTAGTGCAAAATAACTAAGCGTCATCATGACTTGCAGATTTCCACTACCCACTGCGGTATAATACTGCAGTATATTTTAATAAACTAAATGCGAAAAATATGAATCCGAAAGGAGAACTACAAAATTGAAAATGTATTATATGATTTCACCCTAACGCTATTTCCGTTAGGACGCAACCTTACCCACCCCTTCTTCTATAATATTATTTATACGACACCCACAATAAACCTGGCTTAGATCACGTAACGATGCATTCACTTCGCCATAAATAGGAAAAATCCATTTTACGACTAAATATAAATATCAACATCGGAATAGCGAAGGTGGTTTGGCGAAAGTTTTCTTAGAGATAGAAGGACGTAAGTGCCACGGTTACGAGAAAGGTTTACAGCAGGCCGTAAAGGGATCATCCAGGGGCATTTATATTGTATGGAATCTTTATTTATTGACGCGATTTAGGATTGCGATGATAGCATCGAGAGTTGTGTGATATACTCCTAGTTTAAGTTAGAAATTGATGTGCAGTTATTTTTGGCAAAATCCGCGTCAGCTTATACAGCTAAAATTTTTGCCACTATCCTCGTGGTTCTACCCTAGTTAGTGAACTGAACAAGTAAGCAAGTTTTCTGACAACGTTTTCTTGTAACATTTCCTTCAAACGACTATTTAACGACTTCAATTTCTTGTAAAGTTGTGACCAAGTTTGAGATAAGAAACTTTTATTAATTCGCATAGTGCTAGTCGACATTGAGACTTTTTTCCAGTTCTCAAACTCACTTATTCATTTTGGTCAAATGCATGCTACTTCGAACATCAAAATAAACAAATGCCAGCATATATTTTTCTTACAGCCAAGTCGCTGACAAGGTTGAGGCCTCGAGAAGAATTGGCATGAAACTTTAACCACTTCTTTTTAATTCATCATCTCAACCCATAAACGTCCCACTGCTGGGCACGGGTCTCCTCCAAACATTTGGAGGGATATTAGCCTACTATACCACGCTGGCCAGACGGGTTGGAATAGGGTTTTATTTCGAGTTTTCTCTCTCTTCCGGTGGATATTGTCTGCTAGACTTACTCCCTTAGTCGACTTTTACGACACCCTCGGGATAGAAGGGGGTAGTGACATTTGTATTCTTAATCCGTCACCACACGGATAATTGCCTTCTTTTTAATTGCCAGAGTATAATATTTACAAAGCATGAGTTACAATTTGTGCTGCGTCACAAAAAGCGACGGAGTCAACACACCATACTATAAAATGAAATTAAGTACTTAATTAAAAGTAAATAAGGAAACGAAAACAATGTATTAAGAATTTAGGTTCTATCAGTATGGTAATGTGGGATCGACTCCTTTTGTAGTATAAAACATCATTCTACAAAATCAAGTTCATCGCCGTTTATTCTTAGACCTGCTGCAGTGTCATCTTACATTGTGAGATCGATTCGTTGGTTATTTTGGCCCAAAACACATTCAGTCTGCGACGAACATTCCATATAAATTTAGCTTACCTTTTGAGTCATAACCACCACTTACTTTGGAAAATTTTCATTATTTTGATTTATATATAGAAATTAAACAGCAAATAAATTTTAGACTGCTAAAAGAGGCACAATGATTGGTTAAATGTCCACCATTATAATGGACAATAAATGTCCACGTCTGACCACGACCTGACCCTACAGGCACAGCAAACGATCCCATTATCATAACCATAACGTTAAACAAGCCAATTGGTTAAATGATACATGACACAGCCCACTCAGGTGCAAACAAGTATCTAAATTAATATGGCATCTCTGTTATGAATCTGTTATAAAACCTCTGGCTTTCGGCTCTTCTTATGGATAACCGCTTACAAGCACAGCTTACATGTACACATCATTCATCCCTTTTTGCAGCATAATCTCTACCTTGACTTCCACAACAAGTTAGTTTTCGAAACGGGTTATCATAGACCACATACATACGCTGCGGCAGGTTATACAGAAAAACGAGGAGTATAGCCAGCCCCTATGTCTAGCATTTGTAGAGAGCTGTGGTAATCCTTGGGGGAGGCCTATGTCCAGCTGTGGACGTCTTTTGGCTGAGATGATAATGATGAATCTCTACCTATCCCCATGATGATATGTATACGAGTATATGTATGTAAAAACATAGTAAAATAATGGTACCCAACTTTCAAGTAACAAACCGTGTTCTAATTTAAGTTCTCGTGTATGTAAATATTACTTGTCCGTTGGCTACAGCTACAGCAGACAGATGCACGAAATATTAATCAAGTTAGCCGGAGCGAGCCAGCGAGCAGACATCAACCCGTTTTACATACCTATCTACATGTTGTTGCATTGTGTTTTAGATGATTTACTTTATATAACCATACTTAGAGAGGTAGGGCACCATACTAACGAGCAAGCCCGACTGGGGAAGGACCTCCACCTTACAGAAGACCACAGCCAAATGACTACACACAGCGGTGTAGTTGTATTCCTGTGTGTGAGTACAGGTCTCCAGCGCTCATTTAGGAATGCGTTTTGAAAGAAACGTATTCCTATCCCAGGGTTACTTCCATCTTAAAGCCCTAGTGTAAAAAAATGGGTTGGCAACACGCAAGTGATACCTCTGGTAATGCAAGCGTCTATAGGCTACGGATACTGCTTAACATCATGTTTTTTTTATACTACCAAGGTGGAAAGCAAGCATACGGCCCGCCTGATGGTAAGCAGTTACCGTAGCCTATGGACGTTTGCAACACCAGGGGTGTCACTCACGCGTTGCCGACCCTTCTAAAATCTTATAACTCCTTTCTTGAAGAACCCCATGCTATAGTCTCTTGTATATAATTGTTAGCTCTCCGCACTCCTTCTCCGTATCAAGTTTAATTATGCCCATAAATCTTACGTGTGCCCAATATTTATAAAAATGATTCTCAAATTTTTACTCTACTTTTATTAATATCATAATTATAAATAAGGAATATGATATTTGGATCAAATAAAATGAATTTCAAGTAAATTCTATCCAAGAATGACCAAAGAATTTTAAAACTTCGCCAGCCTTTTCTGTTAGGATAGAATCTAGACTCGATCGTCGGCATACCACAAAGAAGGTATTTAGGTCAACCAGTCAAATCGCTTGTAACCTACCTACCTACATAGCTTATGATTTTAACATTATTATTATTTTTAATTTATTCTTGATTTTAAAGCGATGGTGGCCGATTTGGGAAGTAACGGCCTTGGACGCAAGAGGTGCGAGTTTGATACCGGGTGGCAGTACCAATGTGAATTTCACTTTATGGAGTTTATAATTAGTACTCATCAAATGATTCACCGTCTGCTAACGGTGAAGGATAAAATCGTGAGGAAACCCGCATGTCTTAGAAGAAATTCTAAAGACATGTCTGATTCACCGCATTAGGCCAGCGTGTGTGAATTAAGGCCTACACCTTCTCTTTTAGAACGTTCACACCTACCTATATTGAAAATCAATCAAAAATCTTACGTAACTTACAAATAGAATTTATTTTTACGTGCAACCTACCGAATAGTTCAACAACCTTTTGTCTTCACAACTCACAATACGGACCCGCCGCCGATATTATCAGTAGGTAAGTAAATAAAAATACCCTCATGTGAAAAACCTTTGCAGTTGCCAGATATTCAATGAAGCTCAAGAGATTGCCGTACATCATACGTTGGCCACGTAGGGTTGTGCGTCAGCGCGTGAGGGGATGTCACGTACTCACGTGTGCTCACTATACATCCCTAATCAGTTGTCCTGCATTTCGTCAAAACATGTTGTCTTGATGACAGATGGCTTTTGAGTTTATGTGTAACATATCGTTTATTTCAAGATTCTTTTGTATTAAGAAAAGTAAAATGGCTGCCCCTCCTTTACCCGTTTATAAATCTGAAGAGTTTGTTTGTTGGTTTGGTTGAACGCGCTAATCTCAGAAAGTACTGGTTCGATTACAAGAAAATCTTTTTTTATCCAGGAAGGCTATATAACATCACGCTATGATGAAAAGGAGCGGAGCAGTAATGAGATATGTTGCAAAATCGGGGAAAATATTCCAAATTACCACGCGGACGAAGTCGCGGGCGACCCCTAGTAATGAAATAAAGTTTGACAATCGTTTCACTTGTCCGCCCCGTCCGCATACCTAACTCTAAATAACTAAGTACCCTAAGTATAAAAATGAATTCCCGACGAACTTATTCTGCGTATTTTTGAACAAACTAAATAGATGGAGGCTTACTAAACCCTCAAACGTAACAATGTTAACAACACAACAGCTAGTAAATAAATATTTGTCTTCAACTCACATAAGCATACGCTATGACCAAAAACACTAAAAAAGTAACACGTTAGAGTAGAGTTTAACAGAAAATAAAAATCTTGGAGTCATCCCTAAGCACCAAGATACGAATAACTTTCTCGTTTATCAAGGCACAACCGGCCCTATACACGTCCTGACTTATCGGAAGCAAAATTAAGAGAGAATAGCTCATATAAATCAGTTCGTGACTCCTAAGTGAAAATGCGAATAAATCTCCGACATTTTTTTTAATGAGATCTTCGTCATCGTGAGTTCAAGCCGTCACTTCCCTCAGGCTTAATAAAATCTCATATAACTACCAAGGATTCTAGATGGCAATGAGGTTTCTAACTTGCTGTAATCTAAAATCTGGAATTTAGAAAAGAGATACAATTTTGTAGGGATACGTATAATGTTGTTGCAGGTATTAAAATATTCTAATGGAACATAATGACTGTATGCTTCTTTCGATGAAATTTCATTTTGAGACGCGTATATACACGTACAAATATTTAAAATGATTTATTATGTCGGTAAATTGTTTGCGTCTTTGTTCGACATTATTACTTTTAATCACATTTTCTCAATAACCTTTAAAGGGCAGCTATTTTAAGACAAAGTATTTTAAAATTAACCGTATTTTAGTATTTTATTAGACTCAATATTAATTGTGTTAAATTAGAAAATTATTAGAGCGAAGTACCCTAAGAAACAAATTAAAAGTTCTTTATAGGATAAAAAATAAATCCCATTACTCAGAAAGCATAAAAAACATATTATTATTATTATACAATATCTAAATAAATACATCTTTTCTTCTTCTCTAAAAAAATGTGCCAAAAAACGTGCTTTCATAATATTGTTTGGCTCAGATTGAGTCGCTACCGTCGTGTGCCAAAATAATGACTTAACTAAAGGCGGGGTTAAACAAGGTAAATTCGGTGGTTATTACAGCGACACGTGACGGGAAGTTAACTCGGAAATCACACCATACTCTCGTTAATCGCAATGGACTTCGAAGTACTTAGGATGTAAGATTACTTGATATTGGAATAGGCAAATGATTGACGAATGTAACTAGCTTGTGGTAAAAAGGCTCTATTTTCTATGAGACGCTTAAAGCTGCACTCAAGAAGTCCTTTCGTGGAAGACTATTCAGAGCAATCTGGAGAATTAATAGACATAATAATTTTTCAAAAACATACTATGAAAAGATCCAAGATTAACTCTGCGACAACTTTAAAACTCCAAAGAGACATTCGTGACGCAAACGAGGTCTATTCATGAAACGAGAAATTACCGGGACTTTGATGAAAGCGTTTTGTTCTGCTCAAAATATCCATACACAGAGTTGTTAGTCTATACAGAGAAGGCTATAAGTGGACTTACAAAAGTAGCTGTTGACCTAGTTGCAGCGAACAATGTTCGGTCACAGGCAGGTGAGGATTTATTGATAGTTGCTATAGCGTTCAATTTTCACATGAAACCAAATATTGAATATCAAAAACTGTAACACACATACCTACCTATTTTGTTCTCACAGACCAGCAAAACAAGTGCGCTTAGATAATGTTGGAATATCCTCCAAATTTAGGTAACTGGATCCCAGAGATAAAAATTTCAATACCTTTTTGTAGTTGCAAGGGCTTGGACGAGCCATGAATATGAAAACGTGCCGAATCATTAAAGAACATCGAGCCCGGATTGTGTTTTTGGTGTAAATTTTAAATGTAATATAATCCAAAGTACCAATCAGGAGTTTGGACGATTGCCATGTTTATTTTCAAAAATCGTCTTTTCCAACGCAAAGGTGCCCTTTATAATGATAATACAGCGCCCAAATAAAGAAGTTATAATCTGGCTAAATGGTGTATGTATTTTAAAGGGCACGCCTTTAAAATGCGTATCATAGAGCATAACTCTTGGTAGGTCTCTGCAAAATTTGCCGAAATCCAATGTCATATTTGTTTACAATTTCTTTGTCTAAAAATTTTAGACAATAATACATTCTCTTTGCAGTGGGAGTTTTGAGCACCGCCATATTTTTGTTGAGGATCGATATACAGATGCAGCATAACTTGTTCGAAGAACACCGATTGGAATTTCTACAAAACGTAAGTCAAGAACCGAATATAGAACGTATTCAAATTTCAGTGAGCGCCTGCCGCAAAAAATTCTATACTTAAATTTCTTTCAGAGCTTAGTCGTGCAGATTTTGCGACGGGTTTGTGCAAAATCGTATACGATTATCATTTTTATGCTTTTCTGTAACAGTGCTCGGCACTTTGTATATATTGTTTAGATTTCCTTTACATTCAAATTGTTGTGTTCTAAATCTAGATATACAAACTTGAGTGGCATACAACCAAGTACGCCCTAACAGGCATGTCACATGTTATATGTATATTATAAATTGTGTATAACATCTTATTACTCTACCTGTGACAAACAATAAATCCATTTGATTTGATTTTGTATCAATTATCGAAGAAGATCTGTTGTTTAAAACTACCAGATAAAATCGACATGAATACCCTCAGCTTTTGTACATTTCACAAAGAGTAACTAATATTAAGCGAATTTAAATTTATTTTTCAACCTCATAATGTAAATAGCTTTTACAAACATCAGTTCACATAATTCAAACTGACTAGAGACAGTGTCTGCGAGCTTCGGTGGATCACTAGGCACTACCACTGGTATTGTTATTAACGCGACCAAGAACAAAAGCCAACGCTTGTATCAAAATTGACACACTTTCAACAAAAGGTAAAACTACTCTGTGGGCTATGAATCGTATAACTGAATATTGTAGTAGCTACGTGAAACAACTAAAGTTTCAATATAGGGCACGAGGTAATAAAAACTCGGATTTAGGCGTCGTAAGAGATTGTTTCTTTAGAACAAGTTATAAATTATTTTCTGGCAGCAAACCGTACTGGGCGAAGTTATATCCAAGGTACGAGTGAAATCAGCTATGGAGTCGCGGTAATTCGGTTAGTTATACTCGTATCTACCCTTTTTTAATTATGCGTAATACAAATGTTGGACCAGTCAGCCTTTGATTGGTATGGCAAACCCTTTACATAAATCCAGCATAGTTTGTATTTACATGTCACAAAGTTATGAATGCTTAATTATAAGAAAGATTGCAACATAAACAATTCAAAATGTCAAGGATATAATTATTTAGGTGCGTGAATGTAAAAATATTAAAACAAAATGGAACACGCAGAGGGTACGCATACGCAAGTCGCTTACAACTTTTCCTTTCCCATCGTATTTAATAACATGCCAAGGCCAGTGCTGTGTATTCATTTTGGCCCTCTTGGCACCTCTGCGGACGCTCTGTACAAATATATAGTTAACTAGTGGCCCGCCCCGACTTCGTCCGGGTTAAACTATTTTCAGCGCAACTTTTTTTTAACATAAGAACCTTCTTCTGACAATAACAAACACAACAAAAAAAAGAATTACTGAAATCGGTCCAGCCGTTCACGCCTGATGCCGTGACCAAGGGATATAGGGATTCATTTTTATATATTAAGATTTAAGATCAAGATTTATGATGAATATCAAATATTCACTTTTACAGTATCCTGCGCGTAATTGTGCGACAGTACAACTGAGACGACAGCCCATAATGAAAGTCGACACACTGTAAAGTCCCCAACGACTACTTGTTTTAATTTTTTTCGAGTGTTACCCATACCTGGTCATAACACCAAAACCCAGGTGTTACAAGCATATCATTGCATGAAATTTTACAGTCAGTAATAGACTAGTTATGCCCCCGCTGGCAAATGCAGTATAACTTATACTACTATCTTACTTGGAGTAAGTGTGCTGCAGCCTATGGGTAGCGAGCCACTGGCGCAGCACAAGACGCTGCTGTAAGACCTGGGCAGCACGTCGCAGGCGCTTTTCTTCAGCCGCCGGCAATTCTGGCAGCCTGTCCAACTGGTCCGGGGACCCGCATCCAGATAATGTGGAAATTCCTGCAAGGTAAATGATACAAGATCAGGTTTGCGACTTGCTGCAGCTGATAGACATTTTCAAAAGTAGTAGTAGTGATGGTAAAATGACGCAGTTCTTTTCATCACTTAGGTCTTGATAAATGAAACCGACGATGTCCTGCATCAACGGGATAATGGACCGCAATATTATGGCACAGCCGTTGAAACATTTACAGAAACAATAAACATTTATAAACTTTAATGACATCCATCAAGGGATTGTAAACAACTCCAACTCCAACATAGAAAATGTTGAATTAACCAACAATATTAAACTTGTAATAATCGTTTATTATATATACCGCCCGCGTGGATGTCGGTTATCGCTGCAAAAAGTAGCCTATATGTTATTCCAGACCATAATCTATCTGTGTGTCGAATTACATCCAGATCCGTTCAGTAGCTTTTACGTGAAAGAGTAACAAACATCCATCCATCTATTCTTACAAACTTTCACATTTATAATATTAGTAAGGATAAGCAAAAAGCTTTCAATTTGTAAAATTATACATAATATATTAAGAAACACAAATTATTATGAAAGTTTAATGGCGCCCAACATGGGACTTTTACGAACACCTAATCTAACATTTATTTCGATTAAACGACGGATTATTAAAGCTTATAATATTTTAATGCAAAATCCGTGTTGAACATCCATTAATAATATTAAACTACACGAAGTAAAGATTTGTTGTCTGCCGGTTGCTTAGGAACATTTCGGCCCCGACCTTGAGACTAATGGTAGCCTGTGTAGCGACCAAGAAAGTTGTTGCCAGGTTACGTCAATAACATTTACTTGATGTTCGCACTATATTTTCGTTAAATAATATAATCTATACGTTATATTTAATCGTGAGATGTCCGTAGTTATTGTTTTCGTTATTTTGATAAAAATATAAAATACATGTTGGGTACATTTATTTTATGTTTATATTGAAATCAATTTATTTTTAAGTTATTTGTGTCTAGCAGTCTATTTGCAAATGGCCTTTCTTAAGATTGGTATGTTTCAATTAACACAGTTGTGTTTGTTTTGAAGAGAGGCTGATCTCAGGATCTTGGTTTTCTATGCTTTTTGTGTCTAGTAGATGTCGTGTCGTAGCGAAATTATGACTCTAAATTTGAATTATTTAATATCTCCATTATGGTAATAACTTGTATTGAAAACTATTACTATTAAATATGTATGAAGGATCGAGAAAGGGTAGAAGATGCGTGACCTTTGACACTAAAAGGGTTTGCTGGCACTGAAACCTTCAAGGTTACAGGGAGTAAGCCGCCACCTACCCAATAAATTCAATAAAGGATAACCTAAAACGTTGTCACATATTTACTCAAAATAAACTGAGCTAAAATATGCCTGATAACGATAACTAAAGAAGGTCAGGTTGTATAAAACAAATCATACCAGAAAAAAGGCAAAAGTGCTGCCACACTGTAACTATCGTTATTCTGTTCTGCTATGTCAAAATTCAAAATCATTTTTCATAAGACACACACCGTGACACCAAAAAATGCCAAATGAGATATCAGCTAATTTGCCTACTGCTAGATTTGTTGACTGAACAGACGGTAAAAAGAACTGGCAAGAGATTCAGACCACTCTTATCAATTTCATATAAATGCATATTCAAAAGGCTAAAAACAGGAGCTTCAATACTTTGATTAGCACTTGAAAATCATAATTTAATAATGACTCCTTTCGTTTAGGTATGTTATGGACATCATAACATATATCATAAGACGTTGATATAGAAGTTATAATAAACCGATTATCTGCGCAAAATAAAACCACGTATTTTACCTATTAAGGTTTATAAATCTACAAAAATATATTTGAAATTATGTTCTGACGTATTACATGACATTAGCATTGCTATTGTCTAACCCTAACATAAAAATAGCTGAACAATTGCCCTTTGTCGACAGTCAATACTCATATTTAGACAGCGGAGTTGTGACCCGTGCGTGCCGCACGCCATCTACCACTGAAGATGATATAAAATTATGTGCTAGTCAAATATTCGTAGCTACAGTACCTACTTTTATTCAGGGAAAATTTAAAAGTAAAACTCCGCAACAAATGCTTCTCAGTGACCTTTAAAGGTCAAAAGTAAATGGTAAAATCGATTTGTGTAAACACAATTTCTAAAGAAGCCCTGTAAAGTTATTATTTGAACCAGTTTCCCTAAAACTTTGTAAAATATCTGCTTCAATTTTTGAGACTATTCCAAATTAGTCAACAATTAATAGGGAAGTATCTTAATACTTACAAAACCTTAGTTCCACTCAGCTAAATCATTGAGAACATTGATGTGCCCTTTATTTATTTTATTTTATTTTATTTCTTTATTTATTAGATGTACAAACAGTTCACAATCATATCACAGCTACTTAGATCTATAATAATGGTTTTGACCTAGAATGCGAACCTAGACAGTACACACAACATGCAATATGTTACAAAGCAGAAACAACGCTAGATTAGGAATCTACAGATACCGTGCAAGTAGAGTCTATACTCATATATAAATAGTAATATTTGTTAACTAAATTTACTTAGAAGAAGAAACACAACAAAATTTATTGAAAAACAAAAGAATCTACTGAATGCAATTTATACATACTACAATATTCTTACGAAAGGAGATGTAATTAGTATTGTACAAATCAACATCAACAGTTATGTCTGTGCTTCTGTCAACGGAAGCGACCAGGTCATTGTAAGCTTTATTACAATGTAAGCACAATGATATTTTTCTTTTTTATAACGTCAACCCTACAGCTTAAGTTTTTCACAGTTCAGCGATTAGATACATGATATTTACATTTCTATACAGCTGCTGCCAAGATAATACAAAAAATAAACACAATTATGGTAAAACATGCGCCGTATCACCATTAAACCCTAATAGCCTTCATGAACAAAAATGAAAGCTGCCAAACAAAAACGGCGTCTATTAACAACGGATCAGTACAACTTGTCAGTTACATACACATAAAACTTTGAATAATGATACTCTGATAGTGACGTCATAATACAACTTAGAGAACAAAACAGCTACATGCTCTTCCAACTAGTTCAAAGTCTAAAACCCCGCCCACACGCAAAACTTTCCTTGCAGATACAAAGCTGTCTCTTCAACTCACAAATTCTATTTTCGGACAAAGGAAACGGCATTCAACTTGATTAAAGGCAGGAAAACTTTAAAATACACGGTTACATGATTCACGCGATGTTTTAATCTAAGTTGTATAAAATATCTGAGACGAGCCTAGATAGTATCTGTAGATTAAACACGAACAGGTAACACGCTACACTGATGTTGGCTGAGCTTCACGATAACACAAAATTGCTCGTTCATCGTAATGTCTAGTTATTTTTTCTTTGTTTTGTAAATGTGAATCGTGGTATTACTGTCATTTTTACAAAGTAACTAAAAATATCATCAATTTGTGAGATATGTTACAAAATTGTTAGTAAGCCAAAGTTTCCTCTTAATAAGAGGTTTGTACTTATATACGGGCTGTTCCTATCACAGCTTGCTGTGATGCAAAACATATCATACATATGTACGTTACAACGTATATAAGTTTTGTTAAGGCTATACGAAATTTGATTATTGTTTTTATTGCCTTAAAAAAATGCAAAATGTCGCAAAGTGAACAGCTAAAATGTAATATCCCAATTTTCAAACTTTAGAAGCTTATAACTTCGTTATTAGGTAACCATTTTATTTTCTTATAAGGCATTTAAATTTTTCTTAAATTCAAATAAAATCAGCTTCTCCACTGTCATCAACTAATATTTCGTAGAGATACATTTAGTAAAGGTAAATATTATGACGTCATATTTCAGAAATGCAATTTTAAATGGCACAAAACTAATCTCGCATGAACTCACAGGTCTACTTATTAAGACATAAGCTTTGGTAATACAAGTTTATATGTATTCTCTTTAACTGCAAACAGTAAAAGCAAGCATAAAGGAACTGCACTTTATAGACGAAGTAGCATTTCTTAAGAGCAATCCATTATTCTGCTACGTTTCAGCAGAATACACGCTTGAAAGGATAAATTATACAGAGACTGTTTTAGATTATATCAAAACAAACTGCAAAACAAATACATTGAAAACATTTATACCAACAATGAATTATTCAAACGTGTAATAAGACGTGGGTAGAGGCACAAGCTTCAAATATTCAGTACTCGAATTTGTAACAAAAGCGGTGAAGTTTCCTCGTGATTACTTCGCTTGATCGAGACTCGAGTCTTGCCCGTTATTTCTGATTACTTATTGTTACTTATATATTTAAAGCGGTGGTGGCCGAGTGGGAAAGTAACCGACTTGCACGCAAGAGGTGCGAGTTCGATCCGTGGCAGTACCAATGTGAATTTCACTTTGTGGAGTTTATATGTACGAATCAAATGATTCGCCATCTGCAAACGGTGAAGGAAAACATCGTGAGGAAACCCACATATAGAAGAAATTCTAAAGACATGTCAGATTCACCAATCCGCATTAGGCCAGCGTGTGTGAATTAAGGCCTAAAACCCTCTCTCTCTTTCTTGATAGAGGAGAGGAGACCCGTGCCCAGCAGTGGGACATATATGGGTTGCCATTATACTTATTTATTTGACTCTCTTAGCTAAATTAGACGTGAGGTGAAGCACACACTAGTTTCGGCTAACATCTATTTAACCCTTTAAATTTCAACCTTGAACTTAACTGCACCGTCACAGGTCCTAGCTTACGCAATATTTTAAGTTGTTTTCTTTTCGTGTTAATACCCGCATCGAGGGTCAAGGATGAATATTACCTGCTAGTTGCCAAAACTTTGACGGTAGAATAACGAAAAATATCTACTAATTTCGTATTTACCTAAGTGGATTATTATTCTTCTGCATAATGTACATATATTGCGGCGAATTTTCTTCGGAATTACAAAAGAGTAATGGGACACTTGTGTTAAACATAAATATAAAACGTCATTTAGAGGTATATTTCGAATAAACTTAATATATGTATAAGATTTATCCAAAAAGAAACACAAAAGTAGTAGAAGCTTGTAGGTTGCTAAATAAAATAAATATTATAAATGTGAAAGTTTGTGAGGATGGATGTTTGTTACTCTTTCACGTAAAACCTACTGAACGGATCTGGGTGAAATTTGGCACAGAGATAGATTATAGTCTGGAATAACACATAGGCTAGCGAAAACCGACATCCACGCGGGCGGAGCCACGGGCAACAGCTAGTATAAAATAAAATTATTAGTAACCAAGAAAAAATCCAACAAGGTGGACCGACGACCTGGCAAAGGTTGCGGGCAACCGATGGACAAGGTCGGCTTAGGATCAAGAGTTGCGGAAATCTTTGGGGGAGGCCTATGCCCAGCAGTGGACGTCTTTAAGCTGAGAAGATGAAGAAAAAATTAAAACAATTTTACCCGAACATTCTTATATAATTTACTTAGCCGGTAATAGCAGTGGATCTCGTGCCCTTCGCTATCATCATTGACCCTGACATCGACCCATCAGCTACTAATCGAAAACTCGACGTAGTGTACTGTACTTTTATGACTAGACGTTAAGGTCCTAAAAGCGGGCACTTTTAAGGAGATTGGAAACAAACGTTATGCCAAATTTCCTTTTAGTTTGTATGAAATAAGAACGAGAGAGTTAAAAAAAACAGACAGCAAAACTAAAGTTTAACCCCAGTACATAATCATTTTAGTAAATTACAAAAACATAGCCATCTACATATGTTAATGGATACAAATTCAGATATGGTATCCACAAAATTTGAGATAACAAAAGCACCGTGCTGAATTCTGCTCACCATATTTTTGACACAGCAATGTATTTACAGTTCAGTACCTACAGTCTTCGTCCGCGTGGTAATTTGGAATATTTTTTCCGATTTTGCAATATATCTCACTACTGCTCCGCTCCTATTGATCATAGCGTGATGTTATATAGCCTATAGCCTTCCTGGATAAATGCACTATTCAACAAAAAAATATTTTTTCTAATCGAACCAGTACTTTCTGAGAGAACAAACAAATAAACTCTTCAGCTTTATAATATTATTATACATAGTTACAATAAACACTTACTACTTATACATGTTTAATTCTGTGTCTATCAACAAAACAAAAACGTGACCTAAAACTGAACCACAAATTTGACTCAATAAAATCGACTTTTTAATTTACGATGACAAAGTTTTTTACGAGCACCTCACTTTTATGGCCACTTTCTGAACTTGCGAGGCAAAGGTCGATAGAATTACATTGGCAGAACGAAAATACAACTGATACAATTTATTTTAAATGAGACAAGAGGTTAGAATAATTATATAGAGTAGAGTACCTAATGATATACGTATTACTGGTATATCGGTAGTGTTAGAATCTGAAGCCTGTAAACATCTCTACCGCTATTCACGAGTATTATATTTGGTGATATTTAGTTTTGGGGTCCAAAGAAAGTTTATGTTGTCATAAAATATATATGTTAGCGGAAATGCAATATATTACATATATAGGTACAGCCTTCGAATTCTTACACTAGGATTCCAAGATAAGTCCAGCACATTTTACCGCTTGGAAAACCCGATAAGGTGTTTAGTGCAATTTACAGAACTTTTGGACTAAAAGTCTGCTTAGGCAGTTAAAACCACATTTGTATAAAATTAGAACGTTCAAAATTTGTACGAAGGAAGCCATTGGTTCAGCTGCGAGTGAGTCTCTGTTATGAATTAAATTTACATTGTTTGACTATAAAAAAATATATATTCATCTATAGACATTGTTTAAGCAGTCTTCAAGCTTATCAGCAAATACACATTTAATTAAAAATGTTAAAAAATATATATATATATGTGTAGGTACCCTCAGCGACACACAATCAACCAACAAATGAATAGGAAAACCAAACAATTTCACACCAACTTTATTTTGCCCAAATATAAAACGCGTTGAATCCTCCAATCTCATTGAGCAAATATTGGTTCCCGTCCGACGGACGCCCTTTAAATTGTTTCAGGGTCTGCGTCTGGCTGATCGCAACCCATCACTAAGTAGGGGTAGCCTTTTATAGCATTCGTTATCATGGCTAAAAGGTACGACCTTGGCCTTTCGGTCATTAGTTCAATTTGCTGACTCAGGTCGCTGGTGTGGTAATTTCCTCGGATTGAAATCGATAGGAAATCATACGTTGGAATTCTAAAACGTCACTGTAAGCGGTTTTGTTAATATGATATTAAATATTTCAATGGCAACATTTGCCCTTGGTGCACAGAAGGTGAAATAGTATCGATCTAAGTACATTTTATAAAAGATAATTAGCTTTGCAAAGGCTACGAGTACACCATGTCCTACAATGAATATCTAATGTTTACAATATTATTAATAAAGTGTCGAACAATATGATCACATCAGATTGTTTGTATCTACTTGTTCTTGAAATTACGTACAATAAAACTCTTCTAGGTCACAAATATTAAGATAAAGAATGGCTAGTAAAACATAAACAATATTACAGTATTCTTTCACAATTCCCATACAGATATTTTTTATAAAACACAGGATTGAACAGCCTGAAAAAGAAAACCGTTAACTAACTGTACCTTTTTTATAAATCTGTTAACCCGTTTTCCAGTGACTATAACGGTTAAGATTTAAGATAGGTGGCCTTACTGACCCATTTAAAATAACCATATATCAACCGTGTCGAAACAAAATAATAGTAATGCTGATTGTCCAACGAAAGTTAAGTTAAGTTATTCTTAACTCGTAAAAGAAAGTCAGTACCTGCCTAAGGTTTAATGGTTTGTTTCTTAACACGATTTTCGCACTAAGCCAGCAAAGTATTAAGTTCACCATTAGGCAGATATGATTGCGGTATAAATAAACACATTACGCAATAAAAAACATAATTCGCTAACGTTTTCCACTGTCGTGTGAAAGTTAAAGCCTCTTCATGAAAGTTCACTCAAAATAAATGTGACGGTATTATATTTATTTATTTATTTAAATCTTCCTGCACAAAGTTACAGAGGCGGACTTAATGCCTTAGGCATTTTCTACCAGTCAACCTTAGGGTGATGCAGAGATATTAATGGCAGGTGTTAAAATTATTAAAAATTAAGAATAGATTATTATAGTGTTATACATAATATTATATTATTATACAGTATATAATTTAAATAGATTATATAGTTAGATATAATTCTATAAATAAACAAATATAATTATATATATATATATACATATATACATACATATATATTTATATATACATACAGAAGTCGAAAATTGCAATTATAAAGAAAATGCCGCCAATGATCCACTTAAAATAAGTTCTCGCACTTTTCTTTTGAATGTCCACCTATTCGTAGCCTTCTTAATCTCGAGAGGAAGCGCATTCCATAGAAGAATGGACTGAATTGGAAAAGAAGAATGAACAAGAGCAGAGCTATGTGAGGGACATGCAAGAAGAAGGTTGTTCGATGAGCGAAGGTTTCTATTATGAACAGAACATCTATATTGAAAGTAAGAGGTCAAGTAAGTGGGGGGAGTTGAAGAATTAAGAAGAGAGAAGAGGGTAGTAAGTGCACGCAAATTGCGTCGTTGACGAATGGATAACCACCCTAGTTGGGAACGATATATAGACACATGGTCATATTTACGAAGATTAAATACGAATCGAATGCAGTTATTAAGAAGACGGTCAAGTTTATTAAGGAGGTCTGCATTCAGGTCAAAATAGCACACATCACCATAATCGATGATAGGAAGGAGTAAAGTTTGCACAAGCGTAGTCTTGGTTTTAGAAGGTAGAAAATTTTTCAATCGATAGAGTGATCGCAGGGTACCAGTAACGCGCTGACAGACACTTGATACCTGAGATCTCCAGTTGAGGGTTTCGTCAATTAGTAAGCCTAGGTCTTTCACATTAGTGGTAAACTTTATAAGGCATCCATCGAAGACGACTGATGGAAGAGATGTGTAATCAACTCTGCTTATCATACGGTTGCCACCTATAATAATTGCCTGGCACTTTAAAGGATTTATATGTAAGCCAAACCTGTTAGACCAGTGTTTAATTGCGTCCAAATCCCGGTTAACATTGGCAATCGCAACGGGCAAGTTATCAATTTTGGCATGAGAATACAACTGCAAGTCATCAGCATACAAATGATACGCACACTGAAGGTCGTTGGTAATGAGGTTAATAAAAAGAGAAAATAAAAGAGGAGAAAGAATGCCGCCTTGTGGTACGCCAGAGTCGAGATCACACCAGCATGACAACGTGTCATCGATGCGAACAGACTGCTGACGCTCACGAAGATATGAGGAAAACCATTCCAGAGCCTCTGGTGAGATCAAGAGATGGGAGAGTATGGAGAGGAGAATATCGTGACTCACGGTGTTGAAGGCGTTTGAGAAATCGACCAATACTAAAACAGTAGCAAAGTATTAAGTTCACCATTAGGCAGATATGATTGCGGTATAAATAAACACATTACGCAATAAAAAACATAATTCGCTAACGTTTTCCACTGTCGTGTGAAAATTAAAGCCTCTTCATGAAAGTTCACTCAAAATAAATGTGACGGTATTATATGTTAATCTGGAGGATAAACACCTTTAACTTGTCTAATCTGAATTTGACTGGCCTCTTGGTCTAGTGGTTAGTGACTCTGACTGCTACGCCTGAGGTCGTGGGTTCGATTCCCACCCAGGACAAATCTTTGTGTGATGAGCACGAATGTTTGTTCTGTGTCTAGGTGTAATTTATCTATAATATGTATTTAGAAATATATAAGTATGTTTATCAGTTGTCGGGTTACCATAGTACAGGCTCTGTCTAGTTTGGGATCAGGTGGTGATATTTTCGGGACAACTCACACAGTTGTCCCGAAAATATTATTATTACTAGCTGTTGCCCGCGGCTCCTCCCGCGTGGATGTCGGTTATCGCTGCAAAAAGTAGCCTATGTGTTATTCCAGACCATAATCTATCTGTGTGCCAAATTTCATCCAGATCCGTTCAGTAGTTTTTACGTGAGAGTAACAAACATCCATCCATCCATCTATCCATCCATCCATCCATCCATCCATTCTTACAAACTTTCACATTTATAATATTAGTAAGGATTAAATATTATAATCTAAGAGTCAACAACAATAGTTTCTTATGTATTGTGCCAATCACAAAACGCAAGTGCTTGATTGAAGATCGAAGCACTCCATCATAGTGACCCAATAATGAGGCAGGCGTGCAGTTTGTGACCCGTTTTATGTGTTTCGATCAATACCAATATGACACAGTGATTACGAAATAAATCGCTTACTTACAGTCCACAACTCAATTATGGGCCTCCGTCTCACAAAAATGTATGTCATGTCAATCTGTCTTTACGAAAACTATCTGTCAAGTAACATATTATAAGTAAGGGTTACTGTACTATGAAATAATTTATTCTATGGATTAAATTAAATTGTACTAGCTGTTGCCCGCGGCTCCGCCCGCGTGGCTGTCGGTTATCGCTGCAAAAATAATCTATCTGTGTGCCAAATTTCATCCAGATCCGTTCAATAGTTTTTACGTGAAAGAGTAACAAACATCCATCCATCCAACCATTCTCACAAACTTTCGCATTTATAACATTATAGTAAGGATTGTATGGTTTAGATTTAAAGTTTTACACTGTAGCCCTAAACTATGTTTTCAAAGTACCCAGAGCTTCTTCTCAATTATTTGTATGTTTGCATCCGTATTTCACTGCTGACAAAAACTTTTAGCTTCTATGATGTTTATTCGTACATTTATAAGAACTAGAGTTCGCCCGGTAATTAAAATTCGTCTTTTTTAAGCAAAAAATACTATTTAAGCCAAAAAGAAGGGAAATCAGTCGCCAAACAAAATAGAAAAATGAACTAAACTGTTTTGCCTTTGTACTTATATCCTACTAATATTATAAATGTGAAAGTTTGTGAGTATGGATGGGTGGCTGGATGAATGAATGGATGGATGTTTGTTACTCTTTCACGCAATAACTACTGAAAGGATCTGAATGAAATTTGGCATACAGATAGATTATAGTCTGGAATAGCACATAGGCTACTTATCTTCGGCTTTTCGGCAACAGCTAGTATATTATAATAATAAGCCTTTTTTTTGTAGAGGAGAAATGCTTTACGCATACCGCCCTGCCTGGGGTAGCGAGGCGGTTATGTCGGACTCTCCGGCTCAAAGATGGTAGGCGGCCGGCATACCGACTAAAACCCCCCTGTGCACCAACACCCGCCTTTACGGGTGGACCACTGGAACCTGATATGACGTCAGTGGTCCACCCAGCGGCTGCTCCCCAGTGACAGCGTCCGGGCGCACCAAGAACACTGTCCCTCCGCGGAAGGGTTATAATAATAAGCCTAGACCAATGAACTAACACATCAATCAATACACAATAACGTCATCTGAATACAACAGTAACAACATTACATAATGTGACGTCACTTGTTGCTCGATGCCGCTGCCAGGGAGGTAAGTAGGGCGCGAAACTGGGCCGGTGACCTGCGACCCGCCCATCCCAGGACTACAGGTGGACTTGGAAATACTGATGCAACTCATATATAAGATTATGTAGATACATATATTATGTGCATCTGATCAATAATTGCGATTGGAAATTGAGTCGGGATATCAACTTTATAAAATGACTTTACACTATAGTATACTAGCTGCTGCCCGCAGCTCCGCCCGCGTGGATGTCGGTTATCGCTGTAAAAAAGTAACCTATGTGTTATTCCAGACCATAATCAATCTCTGTGCCAAATTTCATCCAGATCCGTTCAGTAGTTTTTACGTGAAATAGTAACAAACATCCATGCTTACAAATTTTCACGTTTATAATATTTGTAGGATTAAAGCCTAAGTAAGTAACTAGTAAGTAGGTCTCCAGCGCTCATTTAGAAATGCTTTTTGAAAGAAAGGTATTCCTATACCAGGGATACTCCCATCTTGAAGCCCTGGTGTAAAAAATGGGTTGGCAACACGCAAGTATCAAGATACCTCCGGTATTGCAAGCATCCATAGGCTACGATAACTGCTTAATATCAGGCGGGTCGTATGCTTGTTTGCCACCCAAGTAGTATAAAAAAAGTAATAAGAGAAAATATATCGTAAATAGATGATTTTCCAAATACTCTTATATTCGAAACAACAACTACCGCCTAAACTTCGGATAGCGTTTACCAAAATTAAGCAAGTTTTTTTTTGTATTTTTACAGAATATTTTGCAACATATTGGTGAACGACAGGACCCATTTGGCGCTTGTCCAACGCGCTATTGCAGATGGACGTTTTAAGTTAACTTGCACAAACCAAAGTTGGCCCGCCGCCTTAATTAGATCCAGAGTGTTTGTGTTGAATAATTACATCGTTATATCGCGAATTGACTTCAAAACACTTTTTTTAAGGCAAACTCCAGCAATAGAGAACTAGCTTTGCAAACATACAATTAACGGACACAAATGACACCCAGACTCAGAACAATTAATTAATAATAGACTGCCTTGGTGGTCCAGTGGCCGCACTATGCGCCTGCTGTGCACGAGGTTGTGGGTTCGATTCCCACACAGGACAAAACTTTGTGTGACCCACATAGAATTGTTCTGAGTCTGGGTTTAATTTGTGTCCGTTAATTGTATGTTTGTAAAGTCCGCCGCGACACAGAGCTTGTTCTCTAAGCAGGAGTTGTCTTTTTTACAATTAAAAATTAATTCCTTGTGGGTCACACAAAGTTTTGTCCCATGTGAGAATCGAACTCACAACCTCGTGCACAGCAGGCGCATACTGCGGCCACTGGACCACCGAGGCAGTCAAATATTAATGCCATTGGCTTCAGGCTTCATTTCAGATTACTCAACGTTAAGTGGCTTGCCGCAAGATATCTATTTAATTTACGTAAATAAAGCAAAACATAATTTAATAAAATTTTATTAAAAGAGAAAAGTAACAAATTAAGGATTTACGAAGGAGATATTATGTCAAAATACGAACAGGTAGGATAAAGTTTGATAATGAAAAAAGTTTTAAGTCTTAGTCATTAAATATAACCACCAAATTTGTTTTTGGCAGCAGATGAAACAATGGAGATAAATGCTTTAATCAAGGCCTTACTTTGATTGAAGATTAGTCTCAAATTATCTATCCATCTCAACCCATAAACGTCCCACTGCTGGGCACGGGTCTCCTCCATACATTTGGAGGGATATTAGTCTACTACACCACGCTGGCCAGACGGGTTAGTATAGGGTTCTGTTTCGAGTTTTCCCTCTCTTGCAGTGGATATTGTCTGCCTGACTTACTCCCTTAGTCGACTCTTACTCACCCTCGGGATGGTGACATTTGTATTCTTAATCCGTCACCACACAGGCAAATTATCTAGATTCTTCATGAGTTAATATTGAACTGGCGGATTGTGGTCACGGCAGCCAATCTCAACATACATATCTAAAGTGTATGGTCAAACAAAGCTAGACTTTATTATACCCACTCTCATAGTCTGATCCAAAACGCACGTAAACTTGTTGATTTTGCGTGCTTTCCGAAAAATAAAGATCCCTTCGACCTCTATGTGTTAAAGAAAACGGTCACCCATATTTGAATTAACCGCGGCACGCGTATCTTAACCTCGTTAAGCCTTCGATCTGTGCTATTAACTAGGAGGTCTAAACTAAAGATAATATAAGAGTAAGACAGCATCAACCACTAGGCAACACTAAAAAAAAATTCAATTTCCTCCATAAATGTTTGTAACGGACGCCCTGGGGGCGATAGTGCTGTAGTCTTGGCAGGTTGATAGATCATTTCCGCACAATACCTTATTCATTTATTTCAAGATAATCTTTGATCACCTCACGTTATACCAACGATATAATTTTCAGAGACGTATTGAATCTATTTTAAAATGTTTTTACAATAAACCGATATAATCATCATCATCTCAGCCGAAAGACGTCCACTGCTGGACATAGACCTCCCCCAAAGTTTTCCACAGCGTTCGGTCCCGAGCTACAAATATTCATCGGCTACCCGCAACCTTTACCAGGTAATGGGTTCACCTTGTTATAGGCCTGCCCATGCTGCGTCTTCCAGTTCGTGGTCGTCACTTCAGAACCTTTCTGCCCCAACGGCTGTCAGTTTTGCGAGCTATGTCAGTTACTTTGGTTCTTTTCTTTCTTTTGGTAAACAAAATCTTCAGCATACAAACTAAGTTTAATTCTCAAAGCTTAGACCCAAATCATACAGATAAATGAATAATAATCAAAAATTGTTTCCAAACCGAAATGTGGTTTTATATGCGCAATGATTAAAAGTTAAGAGAGCTAAGCTAAGAGAGGTAGGGCACCATACTAGCGAGCAAGCCCGACTGGGGAAGGACCTCCACCTTACAGAAGACCACAGCCAAATGACTACACACAGCGGTGTAGCTGTGTTCCTGTGTGTGAGTACAGGTCTTCAGCGCTCATTTAGGAATGCGTTTTGAAAGATACGTATTCCTATTCCAGGGTTACTTCCATCTTAAAGCCCTGGTGTAAAAAAATGGGTTGGCAACACGCAAGTGATACCTCTGGTAATGCAAGCGTCTATAGGCTACGGATACTGCTTAACATCTGGGTGGGCCGTATGCTTGTTTGCCACCCAAGTAGTATAATAAAAAAATAATAAAAAAAGTTGTGGTACCTTCGTCAAACAACATAATATAAGCCAATATACAAATAGGACAAAACGAGACAACCACAGAATATTTAATAGTCCGGAAGGAGACGATATTGCTGTAATAACAGAGTCCATATCAACCATGTTATTGCGTACAGAAAGTAGCCTCCAGAGACTTGTGGGTTCAACTGAATTTTTGTCAATTCAATATATTACAGAAAAAGTGAAAGTAATTGGTTGGGTTTTGTTAGTCGGTTTGATATACACCGGCGTATAATGCCTATACATTACGTGCTTTAATCAAAGTTCTTATGTTTACAAAGATCTTAGTCTATAAACTTAAATGTGACTGTTAATTGAAAACACGTCAATTCACTGTTACGGAAATAAATTATTAATTACTTGTATTACATGACAAATGACAGCCACAAAGAGTTTTATATGCCACTAATGTTTTACGATGTCATGGGAAACAATCGTTGTGGAATAAAATTGTAGGTATTGGTTTATTGATGTAACTAAAACCAGGTACGTATAACTGGTATAGCACGAAATTGAAAAACTTGGTTGACATATTTTAACTGGATTCGTTCCCCAGCAGCGCAGCTTTTATCTCTGACCATAAAACAATTTATGTATCAGCTATGCATAAATGTTATTTATTTCTTTGTTCAACTGTAAATGTAAAACAAAAAGAAAATTGCTACTGTGCTGAATAAACCTTCCATTTTGATACTTTCGTACGTAATATTACTAAATGGAAAATTCTGAGATAATGAACAAATCTTTCATACTCACACAAATTTAATGTTATCTGTATTATTCGCAGAGAATAACAAGAAAGAACTTTCAGTTCAGTGGTTTAGACTATTATGTGTCAGTCAGTCATTCATGCAACAGCACCATCACCCAAGTTCATTAGTGGATGTCTTCCGATTGACACCACTTCAATCGGAAAACACCCACTAATGAACGTACCTTCTAAATCTATAGATTAATAGGTGAAGAAAAATCTTTGAACCCCTTTTTAAGCACATTGCGAGCAAGAAGGAGTGCGAAATTTGACACAGTTATAGTTCATATGGAGGAGGACTGCAGATAGCAATTACGGTCGAATCTCGACCACTGGGCGACACAACACTGATTCTTCACATTAAGTGATCATGAAATAAACAAAACTTGCACCGAACGAAGCATTGGCAAGGTTAGCATAAGTTGTGGTCCAGTGAGCGGTGGCTTTTTTGAATTAGTTCCAAGTGGTGCTCACAACGAGTAGTGCATTTAAACTGTACAAGACATACGCGGAGCGCGGGCAATTTCACCTAATGACTACATTAAGAGAACCATGCTTGGAGTAATTTCGGATGGAACTTTACGTGCATACTTACCTATTCAGTTTTTTTACTATTTCGTGGTTAAGTCTGTAAGCCTGAGTGTGCACAGCCCCTTGCAATCGACAAAATAAACATTCATTCTTTTGTGTGGAAACATTCTTGCGTAATAGAGACTAATGCTTCCCTCTAACTTTCATCAACGAATTTATACAAGTAGGGCATCAATTTGTATTGTTTGATTAGTTTGAAGCCCGTCGTGAGATTTGAAACCAATTATAACTTGTATAACTAAGTAATAATGATCAAGTTTATTATAATAATAACGAACACCTTTACAAATTTCAAACTTCTTAGTTTAGAAAGAAATATATACTTGGTGCAGCCAAGGTAAGGAGTTCTGACTGTGCTATGATAATGTCAGTTAATCTGTCCAATAGATACAAAAGTTCAAGTAAAAAAGCCATAAAAAATGGGTCGGCAAAACGCCTCGGGTATTGCAGGTATTGGTAAAATACGGTAACTGCTTAACATCAGGCTGGGCGTATGCTTGTTTTCCTCGGGTCGGGTCGGTTTGTTTGGGGATTTTTACGCAAGTATAAATATATAATAACATTCTATTCTTGTTCAAGATAGACCGACAGCCTAGAATTAGATCTACCGACGAAGGCTGTTGACAACGTTTGGCTCACCATCGAATGCTGCGGAAATACTTTGGGGCGGCATTTGTCCAGCAGTGGACGCTTTACGGCTGAGATGACATAAGAACTAAATTTCTTAAACATATATAACTAATATATTTTGTAAAAACCACAGAAAACATTAAATTGCCCAAGTTGAAATGAAATTCGTAACCGCGAAGTATCTGACTTGCACCAGTCGTTAGGGTTGCTTTAATACATACAGCAAGTGCTGTTGGCAATTAGTTGCGGTCACAATATTTACTTTCTCATATAGTTTTTAAATACAAAAGTGGGTTTACGATATAACTGCATTAAGGCAAAATCCTTAACACATTCAGGTCACAATATTATGAACTTGTGAATGTTAAAGTATTAAAAAACTTCATGAAGGTAGAAGAGTATATATTATAATTGGAGCAGTTGGCGAGCATATCTCTGCTTACTCCAATTACACGCCACACGTTTATTTTTATTTATTTATTTATCAAAACTTACAACTATCTTTACAGAAAACATTCCAATACGATAGTGAAGTCTGTGGTGATGTTGTATCACAATATACGTAAATAAGACGTCTGTTAATTTTGGATTTCCCTCACTGAACAGACAAAGATAAAGCCATAATAAAAAGAAGCAAAAACATAACATGTTATCTCCATTCTCCTAAGAGGGTAGATAGAAACACCCAAGTTTCGCCAACTTTGTTACGCCTTAGATAATTACAGCTCCAAGCAGTCCAGACTCCAGCAGTCAAGAGTTAAGGCTGTTACTATTTCTACAATATACGGAAAAGTTCAATATACGGGAATCGGACAAGGGAATAGTACGCACTAGGTGCTAAAGTCAAGTGCTTAGAACATAATACTACGAGTAACTAGTATAATAGTCAACGGGCTTAAGTTACGCCGAATAAAACGAGTCGAAATTAAATTCGACTGAAACGTGTAAAAAAAACAACAAACTTTTATTTTGATAGCCTTGGTGGTCCAGTGGGTGCAATATGCGGCTGCTATGCACGAGGTTGTAGGTTCGATTCCCGCACAGAGACAAAACTTTGTGTGACCCATAAAGATTTGTTCTGAGTCTGGATGTAATTTGTGTCCGTTAATTGTATGTTTGTAAATTCCCCCGCGACACAGAGCTTGTTCTCTAGTGCGGGAGTTATCTATTTTACAAAAAAAAGTTGTCTTTTTTACAAAAAGAAAAAGTAAAACAAAAGGTCGGAAACTCAAATATAGTAAAAAGATTAGACTCATTGTCTGTAAAAACCAATCGTGAAAGTTTAATTTTTAATCCCATGCACTACGGATTGGTCGAAGCTCGCTCTGCACTAACCGTACATTCAAATTCTATCCGAATATTTTTAATAACAAAGTACAAATTCATTTTTAAATAATTTTCACGCTGTGACCTACAAAGGTAGCGAATTCCATTTTAATTCGCGTTTGAAACGGAACTGACCCAATATAAGGCTCGGCATTTTCATTTCCCAAATGGATTGTTAATTGTCGTTTTATGTGTAAATCTTTAAACTGAATTGCCAGTATCTGTTTTTGGTGTAGCTGAATACCACTGACTTAAAAAAACATCGAGTATCAATACCTAACTGATATAGATATGGGACTACATTTTGATATTGACTGTCTCGTTGATCGAGTGGTCGTTGGGCGCCACCGGTTATCACAAGGTACCGGGTTTGAATCCGGGCCAAAAATAGATACCTACCTATTAGATTTTTCTGTCAAGAAGTTCACAATGGATTCCCGAAATTTGGAAATTGGCGGTGTTTACACAGAGCCTCAAAAAGTACGTAAAGCCGTTGGTCTTGCGTCTGATCTCTTTCTAGTTTGCCTTGCCATCGGACTATAGGAGTGAACAAAGTGAGAGTGCACTTGTGTTAGAGAGAGCATGTGTAGGCATTTTACCCTTTTTGGTTTCTTGATACAGAAGACAGACTCGCGTTCAAACTTGTGTGTGCAAGAAATACCGACTGATATTGTGAAAGTAACTCTGTCTGTTGCCCTTTTAAAACTATACGGATGAACAGATCTTAATAAAATTAGGTAAGGAGATAGATGGTAGAACGATAGTAAATTTTATCGTTATAACCGTCATCTAGCTGACATTCTAGTAACAAATGAATATTCAATTTACATGAAAGACAACAATAAAAAAAGTCGGGCAAAAGCACTAAGAAAGAATAAAAAGACTGCTTTCAATAAACCCATCTCTTCTCGTAGTTATATCCTTACTAATATTATAAATGTTTCTAATATAATAAATTTGAAAGTTTGTGAGAATGGATGGATGGATGGATGTTTGTTACTCTTTCACGTTAAAACTACTGAACGGATCTGGATGAAATTTGGCACACAGATAGATTATGGTCTGGAATAACACATAGTGTAGACTTTTTGCAGCGATAACCGACATCCACGCGGGCGGAGCCGCGGGCAACAGCTTGTAATAAATATACACAACACTATTCTATTATATAAGTACATATATGTCCCGAAACTCAAAGCACAGATAACGCAATGCACAGTATGTACACTAACTTTGAAGGGATTAACCAGACAATGGGACTGCGAACAGCGAAACCTTGTTAAACATGACCTGGCCACTCAATCATCAACTTTAATCCTACGTTACAAAGTCTATTTTACTTTACCTTCAAGTTTGTTTGCTACAGGACATTAATGTAACTGCTGTGGACCTCGTTATAAGTATTGGAGCACAGAATATTGGCGCAAAAATGAATTAAGATTATTTCTTAGTAATATGCAGACGAGAAGCTTTATTTAGTAGATGATGAAAAGGGCGTTTTTATTTAATTTTTAATCCGTAACAAGCGGCTTAGCCGTTACACATTGATACGGCAAAATATCTTAAAAATCTAATAATAATCAGAAGAGAAATATACTCGTATCCATAAACAACGAGACTGAAAAATAAAAATGTTATTGTATAAAAATACATTTCAAATTCGGGCGAGTTCGGATCTCGGTCATCAATCGGTCTTTTTCTTTTATTTTTCCTTAAAACATAAAGTAAGGTAAATAATTTAGTTAAATTTCCTTTCATACAAATCCTACCTGAGAACTGCGAGACTCCAGACAGCATAGACAGCCCCGAGTGCCGGCTGTGCGAGGGGTGTATCATCCCTATGGAATATATCTCAGAATCCTCGAACTGCCACATAGTGGAGGATTCTTATACCGAACTTTAAAATCCAACTGACATTAATTATCTAAACCGAACGATACCGCCTTCAGCACAAAGAATTCGACCGAACAATGTAAACTCACAATGACTCGAAATTATGACAAGTCCATTGGAATCGAAAGGAAAATATACTTTTAATTTATAAGGACTGTATACTTTATCACATTTTTTATTAAAACGATCATATTAAGATGGTATGTGGTGATATGCATAGGCGCAGCGACGTCCGCACGGCGCGGAGGGTGCGACGCGACTGAACGAACGCGCTCTTTGTATTTTGTTTGGGGGTGGAGAGGGCCGGCGGCGAGTGGTGTGGGAAGGTGCTACGTCACGACCACCCTCTGCCTAAACCCGCGGGATCGCTACAGATACTGATATCATTTTTCTGCCGCCGCATTCTCGCTTTCATCATGTTAATTGGATTATGATTAGAATCTCACTACCCACAAGAGATAAATATTGTTATTTTGATTTTTTTACTTACTTATTTTACACTGTATTAGCGTTTTGAGGTTTACTTCGTGGAGCTTTGGTCAATGAACTCAAGGAAATATGAATAATATAAATAAGTATAATATTTGATGAAAAAGGTAACATTTTGTAGCAGAAGCATACTATGTATATAAGTACTAATAATAATTGGTGAATATACCTAAAACATAATGGCTGAATTAATTATTTAACATTAATTAATATCATTTACTCATCACCCAAAGCAATGGAAAGAGCAGATTTTGAACTTTCCTGGGAGATTGAATATAGGTCTGTAGGCTAACCAACATAGCTTGAATTAGAGGATTGCCTCAAATAAGTAACAATGGGCAAGGCACAAAGCTCGCAGAATGTATGGCCCAGTGGCCATACATTCTGCGAGCTTTGTGCCTTGTAGGTAGCCAGTCCAGAACCTTTATGCACCAGTGTGCATAAAGGTTCTGGACTGGCTACCGGCTACCATAAACTGGCAATGTGGGCAGGTCATCAACAAAGTTGAGGGTAGACTTGGTAAAGGTTGCGGCCAGGTAATGGACTAGGGACTAGGTCAGCTCAAGGCTAAATGCTGTAAAAATCTCATCTTAATCATCTTAATAATTTATTCAAAGACCACAGCCAAATGACTACACACAGCGGTGTAGTTGTGTTCCTGTGTGTGAGTACAGGTCTCCAGCGCTCATTTAGGAATGCGTTTTGAAAGATACGTATTCCTATCCCAGGGTTACTTCCATCTTAAAGCCCTGGTGTAAAAAAATGGGTTGGCAACACGCAAGTGATACCTCTGGTAATGCAAGCGTCTATAGGCTACGGATACTGCTTAACATCAGGTGGGCCGTATGCTTGTTTGCCACCCAAGTAGTATAAAAAAAAAAAAAAAAAAAACATTAAAACTTATTACAAATTTATACATAATACATTTAACTCTTTATTTAAGATATTTTTTAAGATGGGGCTTAGAATATAGAATGGCTAAGAGTTTAGCTTAGAATACTCAGTGCAAGTCTGTTGGCGAGTCAAACAAAGACAGCAATAGAATTGCACTTTAAAATTTGTATCATGTAAAAGATTATGAACATGTTTTTAAATTAAAAAAAAGGGTTTTCGTTGATTTGAAATTACCGCGCTTCTGTTCTTATCTTATTTAGGTACGTTTGTATTTAGGTATTTAAGCTACTAATGTTACGTTCCTTGCACCTGGAACGCGCCCGAATGGTTCCATCAATAACAATCACTATCGTTATTTACTCGTATTATTGGCAACTATTTGCATAACACATAGATAAAGACTTACCATATTCTCTGAACAACTTCTTGTATTCACCAAGATCGTTCTGATCCAGCCATTCGTCGACGGATTCAGTTTCATCTTCAAATATCTCCGTGAATACAACTCTAACTAAATATATAAGAGAGCACAGAAATATAATTGTGCCAAAGTAATGCACTCGCCTATACATGTTTAAAGTCCTTAGTCATAATGGCATGTTCAGTTATTTTGATTTACAAAAATAAACACTAAATGAGGACGGCCTCACAATTTTGTGAATTTTGTTTTGTTTGACATTTTGACGTTGACGTTTGCGGTTTGCAACTTGCCATGCCACCAAGGACCAGTCCAGTGCACATAAGCACAGGTTGCTACGCATATCTAGTGTAACGATCATAAACATCACAAGAATAAAACCAATGTTTGTACATAATTATTTTTGTGTAAATTTAGATCTGTAGGTTTTCCTAACTATTAGTTTTAATGTTGACATATAACATTTAGAATTGATTGCAGATTTTTATGTTTTTCAACAAACTAGCTTGGAACGTTTAGTTATTGATTTAGTCAATTTCTAAAATCTATGCTAAATTATTTTCATACACACAATATAATAGCAGGTACAGTTAATTTGTTTAGATTAACTGTTTTCTACATTGACTGCCTCGGTGGTCCAGTGGCCGCATTATGCGACTGCTGTGCACGAGGTTGTGGGTTCGATTCCCACACTGGACAAAACTTTATGTGACCCACAAAGAATTGTTCTGAGTCTGGGTGTAATTTGTGTCCGTTAATTGTATGTTTGTAAAGTCCCCGCGACACAGAGCTTGATCTCTAGTGCAAGAGTTGTCTTTTTAAACAAAAAAAAAAAAAAAACATTATCACTTTCAGCTTACAATTAATTACTCTTTTTGTAGGTACTTTTTATAGTAGACCTATCATTCATCCATCTCAGCCATAAGGCGTCCACTGCTGGACATAGGCCTCCCCCAAGGTTTTCCACATCGTTCGGTCCTGAGCTGACCTTGTCCATCGGACGAGCAACCGACCTATCATTGCTAACTTATAATTTGAACCTATTTTTATTGATAACACCTAATTATGTAGGTACAATTTACCCATGTTTGCAAAGAAATAAATTGTTTGAATTATATAGAAATAAGACACAAAGATGCCGTCTGTGTCGGCTAAGTAGATATGTAGGTACCTACCTACCTCCCCGTTAGACAGAATATAGTGGATAAAAATAACTTCTGCTGGTGAGCAGAGGGTTGTGTTACCACTACGTAGAGTAACCTTTTACCAGGGATACTTGGAGACGCGATGCCACCGTAAAAAATGGAAAATCTGTACTTGCACACTTTCTCCTGCCGACTGCCTAAAGAGGTTTTAAAAAAACCTCAAAACTGTTTACGTTTTTAGATCATCATCTCAGCGTCCCTTTATTCCCATCTGCCCCCTTTAGGCTTGCCACCCCGGTGGTCGATGGCACTTAATTAGTTTCATCTTCCCCCTTTCACAGTTATAGTACGGGGTTTTATTCTCATATCGTATTGGACATTATCAATGGAAATTGATTTTAAAACATCATGATTCATGAGCATTAAAAATTTAGATGAAATCATCTATTTGTGAAAACTGTTGGCATTATTTTGTTTTAATTTGTTTCATATTGCTGATATTTATGTGCTGTTTTCCATAAATAAATAAATATAAAAATAAATGGAGCTTGTATTCTAATTACCTACTTTATTTAATGGGATTATAGGAGGACGTCCACTCCACAGCCTTTGGTTCCATTAAGAATAACTAGTATTCATAAACTCTTCATTGGTATTTAAAAATGGCCTTTCATTTTAATTCAAGCGTCGTAAGTAAGTTAATTAAATAAAGAATAAAACCCCCCCTCCCTCGCACGCAACGACGGCACTTGGATCAATTATCATTTTTTACTTTTTAAGTTTCTTTTTTTCCCTTTTTTTGGCCTTTGCTACTTACGTAGGTAGATTTGACATCTAGTAGAGGTGCGGAAGACCATGGAGACGAACTTCGCCCAGTGGTGGGACGTGTCGGTAATTTTTTTAAATATATGTAGTTACTGCCAAGGAGGCAACAAGCCTACGTTCCGCCTGATGGTAAGTAGTTACCGTTACCTATGGACGCCTGCAATACCAGGGATATAACTGGCGCGTTGTAGTCTCTTTAAAAACCTTATAACTCCTTTCTTGAAGAACTCCATGCTATAGTCTCTTGGGTATAGGCCTATATAACCTCGACGGCGAGTAGGTATCTACCTATGTATCTACCTGCATATACAGTATGTAGGGAGCCGTTTATCATTAGAATTTACCCAACGGTACTGCCATCAGTAACATAGTCAAGTCGTATTTTTTGGGTACCTAAATGGAAAGTTTTGGATATTGTCCCTAGCATTTTAAAGAAGTAAAGGAAAAAAAGGAAAGGAAAATGGGACGGATAAACCATTTATTATAACAAACGACAACGCACGCAACTAAAATAATAGAAATAATACTAAGTACTGCCTATCTTCTTGTAACAAAAGATATTTAGGTATCTAAGCAGAAACTAATAGATGTAGGTACATGTACTTCAAAAAAAATAACAGAAAAGTAGTTTAAACACAACATAAAAAATACAAATTAACTAATGCATAAAACTTCTTAAATTTTGTGCGCTATCGCCTCTTCGTCAGAAAAAAAGCTTAGCTTACGACGTTGTAGGCGCGAACGCTGTAAACAGAATGTTTCAAATAAAACACATTTAGATTATTAAATGCTATTTATAAATTGATTTGTTTTCGATATCACAAGGAGTGCTCGTAACATTTAGAGCTATAAAGCTAGGTGATAAGATCACATTTTTGAAAAGGGATTCTAATACATAGGGTGCAAGGTAGACATTTACTTTTTGACTTTCAGTCTGTTAGCCAGAGAGCACGAGAGGCCAGTGCCGTCCGGTTCTACGTTCAGCTCTTCGACTTTACTGTCGTTGATGACCATCGAGAAACGCTTAGCGCGGAACCCGCCCAGGGGAGGCAGGTTAACGCCCAGGTCTAGAGCCTTGATGAAATTTCCACTCGGGTCAGCCAGCATGCGGATCTGTAAATATGATAAAATATTTATTTAAATAATTTTGTTCACTTTTAAAAATCGTTGATTAAGGGAGAGAGTAGTGTTTTTTTATATTGGATTAGAAACTTTACTTGCTGTCAAATTTTCTAAGCTACTCACAGGTCAAAATGTTTGATTAAGTATTCAGATCAATTCTCTTGTACAATGTATCTACATTTTGCAAAAAAACTTAATTTACAATAATTATCTCTCTATATATCTAGTTATCGATCATTATAGCTGAGAATAATAGTTTAGCGGTGTCTTCGAGTCACGGAGCGGTGTTGGCCTTGGCCGCTTTAGTATCAAACTCTACCTACTTAGCTAAATTACTAAATATTACCATCAGGCGGGCCGTATGCTTGTTTGCTTATACTTTGGTAGTATAAAAAAAAATCTCTTTGCCTGACCCGGGAATCTAACAAAAGATCGTATGTTGCTAGAAATGATAAATTTTAAAATTTAGATAAGTATTCTGAAGAATTATTTATCAGCCATTTAAATTGAAGGACAAACAATAACAAGATTACGAGTATATCACAAAAATAAATCGTTACAATCATAATGAAAAATTACAAAACACTTTTAATCAACAAAGTAAGGTAAGTCCTATAAATTAATGTTATTATTTCGCTTGATGTCGGTCCACGGTCCTTTATAATGCCAATAATGCAATAAAGCGCTTGGAAATATTATTTTGTTGTTAGAAAAACCTGTGCGCTAAGTTATTTAATTTGAATTTAAATAAATACGAGTACATTGTACAGTTTTGTTGGCAGTTCATTTATTTGGGATTTTGTAAGTTTTACAAATAATTCACACAGCATTGGACAGCAAGCGATGACAAACTATCCGCGAAAAAAGCTCCAATCTCTTTTAGCAACGACTAGTATGTACTTAATCAAAAATCTTTACCGAGTCAGTATATTATTTCAAAAACCAGAATAACGTGTGAATGGAAGGGCTAGCATTTAATATATGTGACGTATACCTAATATTATTTAGGTACGGTATCACTTTATTTATTTATATTAAGAAACTCGACAGCTTGTTTTTATTACACATTGATCAAAGTGTAGGTGCTACCAACAATAATAAAATAAATAAGGGCTTATTTATTAAAGGCGAATAAATAGTTCTTGCTGGTAATACCTATTACAAAAAGGTCTTAAGCCAATTACTGAGCTTCCTGACATTCGAATAACATAGAAGTGTAGGTCAAATACAATTGAGAATCAAAAATAATACAGTATATAAGTAAATACAGAAACAATATTTGTTTTGTTGATGTCTGCAGCACGGATATAAACTGATAGTCAACAGTTCACAAGTGTGTGTACAATTTGCTTACGATAACTCTTTTTGGAAAGGTGGAATAGATCAATATCAGAAAAGCTAGCGTTATAAGTCCGAGGTAACCTTGACATAATCGCATTCATTTTCACTTGTTTAATGATTTGGGAAGCAAACGAAGGATTGTAACAATAAACTTCAAAGATGTGAATTCGTCATGATACGTCATCACACCACACTCCTCACTACGTGTATCGTGCGAGACGCAATTAAATAAATTTCCGCCTTTCAAAATAACAACACTTTAGTATTGTTGACTGAAAATATTTGTGATCACCTGACATTGAAGTGGCGGTCGATTGCTCGACCGTGGCTTTACGTAAGAGACATCGGCTTTTAATTGTTAGAGCTTAGTTAGTAGGAGTATTTTAGTTTAGTACACGAAACAAGGACTTAAAAATTACTTGATTTTATATGCATCCAAAATATATGCATTTTTCAATTAATGCTAGATAACTTTATATACATGCAGTTGTTAGTAGGGCATGTTATTGGCTTCTAAAAGTTCTGTATATGTTCACATTGTCGAAATGCCTCCGAACGTAAGCAAAACTTAAAAAATCTGTCGTCCAATATCGAATCGAAACTGACTTAATTTGAAATAAATAATTTCAAAGTTACCTATACTAGTACCTATGTTGCTAACTAAATAAACCCAATTTCTGACTAGTAACCCAAATCCGTTTTAGAATATTGGATCGCTACTCCCGAGTGATTTCAATTGGTCGCCACCGTTCTGTGGTTAGTTTACGTCGATTTTAATTAAATTTGTATTGGGTTAACCAATCAATACAAACGCAAGCAATAATCCTACTAATATTATAAACGCGAAAGTTTGTAAGCATGGATGGATGTTTGTTACTCTTTCACGTAAAAACTACAACGGATCTGGATGAAATTGGGCACAGAGATAGATTATGGTCTGGAATAACACATAGGCTACTTTATACAGCGATAACCGACATCCACACCGGCGGAGCCGCGGGCAACAGCTATTATACATAACTATATACATTTATTCCTATAACTATCACTGGAGGATAGAGTAATTAAGCTGTGTTTATGTAGATAATAGCAACCCTTTGTGACAATAAACATCATTATAATATACCTATTTTGTTAGTGCTGACCATTCTTCAAAATGAAATGTTACACCTAAAATCGTTGCCATTTTGAAGCGAACTAAAACCAGGCACTTATGCTAATGTCCTTCTAAAAATGGCCGCAGCTTACAGTGAAATTCCACAAGGCAAGCGTTTTTAGACTAGGTAACTACCAGACTTTCGCCTTAATGCTTTGCTCTGACATTGTGTGCAAATTGCCGAAAGCAAAGGAACTCGTTTAGGCATTTGAGCACTTTTTTTGTATATATGTACGTGATCTGATTTTTACGTTAGTCTCTCGCGTTATACAGATCGAATAATTTAAAGGCACCATTCAATAAAATTACAAAGTATTTGTAAGTTCTGAAATCAAGCTTTAAATGGTTGTGTAATAATTGAAATGATGGGACAACTTCCTACTAATATTATAAACGTGAAAGTTTGTAAGTATGGATGGATAGATGAATGTTTGTTACTCTTTCACGTAAAAATTACTGAACGGATCTGGATGACAATTGGCACAGAGATAGATTATGGTCTGGAATAACACATAGACACACACATTTTACAGCGTGAACCGACATCAACGCGGGCGGAGCCGCGGCCAACAGCTAGTCTATAATAAAAAAAGCTTTGCAAGGCTTAGATTGTTTAATCATGGTCTGAGCTGCAGAGATTGTCTATGAGTAAGAACATTTCGGTAACTGAGGCAGCTAGACATTATTTTTTTAACAACAGTTTTAAACTAATGTTAAATTCATGAGCTCGATAAATATGAAAATAACGAGTTCATTAACTCGTGTAAGAAGATAACATTGTTCACGTGACTATTACTAGCTATGTATTCATAACTCAAACTAAAAGAATAATTAGTCTCGAGGTTCATGACAAAATAACTGCACAAATACCGAAAGTAAAAATCTTTTTGATATGAAATCTGATTTCGTACGTCCAACTTTTTGTAGGCCCACGTGAGAAAGTGCCGAAAACGCCCTATACAAATTAGCGTAACGTAATATTCTCTACCTAGGTATGTTTATTCCTTGTTTGACCCTAAACTTAACTCATTGACTTATGTTAACGAATTAACACTTGATTTGATAATTTTAGTCTTTAGGGCACTTTTCCAGTTGACAGTGATGCGGAGGAATATTATGGCGCCTAAACGTTTTATTTCTTTAATTTGATAATTAAGTCGTATGGAATGTATACCGTCTTAGTGTCTTTTTAGTCAATACCTCCTTACTAATTAGGTATGCGAAGTTCAGTTACAAAAGAGTGGTGGGTAGGTATCTAGGTCTTTGCCAGTTCTTATCGAGACTGGATCAGTTTGGTCTACGATTTAATAATTACTTACTTAATGTTTGATATAGTATTAGCTACCTCCCTACTTATTTAGTTCGAGATAACCTCTATGAACTTAAATAAGGAATCGCCTTGAACAAAACTTATATATAACTCAATAAAACAAATAGCTTTCAACAGTGCCTTTCAGTGCAGCAAAACTTGTAAATAAAACCTTGAATGTCAATCGCGTAGTGTAAAAGTTTTAATTGGTAGATAAGTATAAATAAAGGCTGTAAATAGGAAGAGTGAACTGAAGCAAGTACCCTTATGTTCAACGATTTTCAGGTTGTTCGGTTGTTAAAAGTTATTTTCTAGTTTCGTGGCGTGGCCGGATCAAAACTCGGAGTGAAATCAATAATCGTCTTGGAGTGCAACCAGTTTAAATAAAAAATTTCATTTGCCGCGTTGTGCGAAACGCTGAGTACCTACGCCCATATCGTAACATCGCCCACCATTTTTCTCCACTTTTATTTAATTCAAACATGTTTTACAGCTACATCGATCGACGATTATATCGATTCCTACTCATTACAATACCTTCACCTTGAAAGAAAAACAGCTGTCAAGTTCCCCAATACTTAAGCGAAACAGTACAGTTAAAAGTGTACAATCACAATGAATAATTTAGCTAACTAAGGCCAGAGGTCGCCGCAAGTGGAGCGTATTGATTTTATAATGAAGTTGCCGGGCGGCATCGCATAGGGCACCTACACACTACCTAGACTTCGTGCGAACGTAAAAAGAGCAGTCTTTGGACTTTGTCAGCATTTTTTTTAGAGGGGAAATGCGATACCGCCTCGCCCGAGACAGTGAATCAGTTATGTCGAGTTCGCCAACCTAGAGATGACTGGCGGCCAGCATACTGACTAAAATCCTCCACTTTAACACCTCAACTCCATCCTGCACTTTAACATTTGATGAACCAATAGAATTAAATATATAATTACTGAAACTTATAGTTACCTAGTTTGGAAAAGTAACTAATTTTTGTATTTTACTGGTCGATAAAATACGTACGTAATAATGTCGGCGGAGACCAGAATAACAGAAGACCAATCGCAAAATATTCTACCTAACACAAGGACAATGATCAAAAATAAATGTTGTTTCGTGAATAAGTTCGCAAACAAACTTGTTATGATTATGGTGGCAATGCCAGTCTGCAAGGACCTCTAATGGTTAAACACCAGCTTTTTAATTAATTTAGCCACATCATTAAACACATTTTTACACAAAATTTGCATAATAAATAACAACTAAATGTGTTTTGTTCCAGTTGATCAAATTTCGTACTTTGTTGGATACACTCTGATCCTCTATCCAGAGAGCATAGAGAGTAAAGACTTTAATCCACAATACCTTTGATTATTTGCATACCTACATTGTTCAAAGTAGGTATTTATTATTGAATATGTTAGCTACCATGTGAACTTTGCCATTAAGTTTGCAATATTATCTACCTACTTAAATAATCAAGTCATTGATAGAAAGAAGGTTAAAGTAACAATTTACAGAATGTTCCAGAAACTCATATTCATAAACAACATTAGGTACCTACCAATATTTTTTCTTTATTTTGATATAAGATTTTTCTTTAATTATTATATTTAATGTTTGGCAATATTACTTAAAATTTTGATCTCACCTAAAAAATATAATGGGATTTTTCAAACATTATTAGTTGCTAATTCTTGAGAAATGAATTGCAATACTGGGCCTTCATCTAAATTAGGTATACCTATATCTTTGTTTTGTTATGTTTAAGAATCTAATAATACTTACTGTAGTATTTAAATAATTGTGAACAGGGTCTCCACAACTAAGATTACAAAAATGTTTACTTAAGAAAATTACTCACTTTTCCCTTAGTGTTGTGGGCAGCACCCCATGCTGCCATCACATAAGGATCGTTGACTGCAACACACACGATCTCGGATACTCCATCGGCCTTCATCTTATCGGCATTTTCGATATATCCCGGCAAATGTGTCTTAGAACATCCAGGTGTAAAAGCTCCGGGCACCGCGAATAATACAATCTTTTTACCCGCAGTTAATTCACAAGTGTTCACTTTATTTGCTGGAGAATCCTCAAACAGATCCGCCACCGGCAGGTTATCACCGACCTAGGACCACAGCAATCATTAAACCGGCTATTATGTAATTTTAAAGTGAGACAATATAAAAAACAAATAAGTACCTTTATTGGTGCCATGGTTACTTGTGAAGTGTGTAGTGCTCGACCGGACGCTTGCCTAGTCAGTGCAGTTATACCACGAATAATAGGTGACCCCGTGAGAAACATTTGTATACGGTTATGTATTTTTTATTATCTTCGTTTTATCGATCCCTCTGTCAAGTCTGTCTACAGATAATAAAAACCCGGCGGCCTTCACGATCACGAATGAAGTTTGACATAATTCGTTCAGATACTCATTTTCTTTTTAATGAATAATATCAAAGAGTATTGTCTTTATCCTATTTTTTTAAAGTAATGATTGTCTCTATCTTCTATTCAAATATACATATATATTGTATTCATGATCCAAGTATTTATTGGTTTAATATGTTTTAATTCTATTTTAAATTTTGCATTCGGTTCTAGGTTTTTGAACGTTATTCTAATCAATTTATTTTGACGTAGACATATATGAAAATGTTACTAGTAGAGAAATAAGTGTCATCTCCATAATATATAAAAATAGATATAATAAAACGACATAAATATAAAGAAACATCATTATATCAAATTACTTAAAATTTGGTCGGGATCAAATAATAAAACCGGTCAGATATTGTTTTTATTATAGATAAGTAGTAGCCTAATAATTATTATCTGTCATTTTAATACCACGTAGATTTGTGATGCACATTGCAACATTAATTGTTTATGGTTCGCTTTCAGTCGAGCATTCCTTGGACTTTTGCTTATTTGTTAATTATTTGAGTTTTTTAGGTCATTTTCCACGTTTTTAGATATGATAGTATATGATATAAGTGTTACGGTTGTGTGGCGCTGATATTAGTAAGTGTATTGCCAGTCTATCAACATGGATACCCCAACAATGGACACTATTCACCAGGCCATAAGCGCCTTATATGATAACCCTAATGCCAGCGAAAAAGAAAAAGCTTCGCGATGGTTAGGCGATGTACAAAAATCCGTAAGTGCCCTTAATTAAATCGAAAACATTAATGTCAAAGTTGCGAAAATCTACTCGATTGTCAATGCTGCTTCATTTTTCAGATACATTCGTGGAAGATTGCTGACGAACTTTTACAACAGAAAAAAGACATAAACTCATGCTATTTTGCCGCTCAGACAATGAGATCGAAGGTGCAACACAATCTGTCTGAGCTGCCCCCTGACGCACTTGTATCTCTTAGAGATTCCCTAGTGTCGCACTTGGAGCATACCTCACCAGACACTAGTGCTTCAGTGCTCACACAACTATCTTTGGCTCTGGCAGACCTAGCTCTTCAAATGCCCTCCTGGCAAAACTGTATTAGTGATCTAATAAAGTCATTTTCAAACAAAAATGACTTTGCCCTGTTAGAAATTTTAACGGTACTACCTCAAGAAATTGATTCGTCTAGTTTAAAACTTGGTGAGAATAGGAGGGAAGACATTAAGACAGAATTACGGTCAAACTCGCATATGGTTACCATATTTCTAAAGGAAAGTATCACTAATTCACAGAATACGCACGTTGCATTAAAAATTATAAAATGTATGACATCATGGATACAAGTCAGGGCAATTAATATACAGGAGGTTCCTCAAAACGCTGTTATAGGGTTTAGTTTACAAGTTTTACAAGATCATAATTCAATAAACACACTGCATGACGCAGCATCTGACTGCATCTGTGCATTGTTGCACTGTCTAGAAGAAAATAACAATAATGACAATATAGAAAGACTGTTGTTTGATAGTGTGTCAGCTCTAGAGGAGAGCTATCACTTGGCTGTGGCTCACGAAGAGGATGAGAAGGCTACGAATTATGCTAGAGTGTTTACAGAATTGGCGGAGACATTCTTGGAAAAAATTGTAGTATGTATGTCTGGTGGAAGCTCACATTTTGCCATGAGGTCCCTGGAACTGGCTTTGGTGTGCGTGGGTCATCACGATTATGAGGTAAGTGTCTGTATCATATGCTATAAACATTGTACATTAATTTTCCATTTATTAACGTAACCATTAATAGTTTACATATTATGGTTACTTTTACCTAATGGATGAGCTAATCTATATGTATTATATTACACAACAACCACAACACTTATATCTGTAGCTGAGAGGTAAAGAATAACAAGCGCCAAATCTAAAACTTAACACGGTGAGTTTTTAAAAGACCTGGGCGGGACTTTTCACACACACTTACAACACACTTAATATACAAGAGCAAACAGTTGCGGGGTAAATAATGATAAGTCCGTCTCCAGTGGCGCTGCGAGCAGCGCGCTTGGACTTATTACCTAACTGTTGTATCGAGTTCTTTCCCTATGCGGCAGGTAAACAATCATAAGGGGACTTATTACAATTTAACAATTAATCTTCTATTGACGTCTTACTGTTTTATTTTGAGTAAATTAAAAAGTATTGTTGATAGGACTTATTATTTTTACCACACTCTAGATTTTTAGGAATTTTTAGGAAAAAGACATTTAGGAATCCGCGTTTTTTTTTTTTTTAAAGTGGACTTATTATTTACTTCTTAGTTACAGATATGTATACCTACACAGTTTATTATAGGTACTTATGTAGTTTCATTACACTTAAATCATCTTAGAACAAAGTCAGTCTTTTATTTTATATACAATATTTTACATCTGAATTTATTATGTAGTATTTTTGCTTTATAAAATTTATCATATATATTATATTATAATATGTATATATTTATCCACGTTAAAACGCATAAATGGAAAAGATTAAATAATAATTTATGTTCTGATACCAAACAGATAGATAATAATACAGTGACTTAATATAATTTCCAAGAATTTATGTTCATATTGAAAATAATATACCTACTTAATACTTTTTCCTTAAAAGTAGTTCTATACTGAAGAATGAGCTCAGGATGTTCAACACACATTATTTGCACCTTGTGATACATTATGATCATGTGTCATCAAATTGGACCATGGTGACATGTGTTAAACAATCTTGTGGTGGATTATGGACAATCAAGGATTTGTGATAGGGATCAGCATAATTATGACTGCCGCGGTGGTCCAGTGGCCGCAGTATGCGCTTGCTGTGCACAAGGTTGTGGGTTTGATTCCCACACAGAACAAAACTTTGTGTGACCCACGAAGAATTGTTCTGAGTCTGGGTGTAATTTGTGTCCGTTAATTGTATGTTTGTAAAGTCCCCCGCGACACAGAGCTTGTTCTCTAGTGCTTTTAAAAAAAAACCAGCAAATATCTCTTAATATGTTTTCTTCAGTTTGCAGTTGTTTCCTTTCTTCTTAGATTCTGACAAAAACTATTAATGTTTGTAATAATTATTGACATTGTTATCTGCTGTAAATTTTTCTTAGTTTCACTTCTGACACTGAAATGTTATATTATTGAGTGGAACATCCTGAGCTTGTTATACAGTTTAGAACCACTTTTAAGAAAATTCATATTATTACATATTATTTATTGAGTCAATCAATAGAACATTTTATGTTATATTTACGTATCTATTATTCTTATTATATATTTGTGATAGATATACGACAATTTTGTTTTAATAAAATGTAATTTGTGTTAAAAAACCACTGACATATATATTTACTTAGATTTATAAAGTACAGAATCCTATGTATTGTACACATGTCAGAAACTATTTTAATAAGACTTAGAATAATCACAAGTCTAGATAGTTATAGCAACTACCCTAATATTTAGAAAATATTAGAGAATATAAATAGAATGATATATTATATAAATAATTTATTTTACCGTTATTTCAAATCATGTTTTCAAGTTAGTTGAATAATTAATTTTATTAACATCCTGTCGAGGAATAAATAAACAGAATACATTTCTTAACAGGTTGCCATCAATTACCGAGATTGGCAGACTGTTCTACTCAGCTTAGCCTACCTGTCTCCTGACGCCTAGTTCAATTTCACCACAATACAAACTGCACTCTAGAATCAGCCAGACGGCAACTCATCTGGGAACTTTTCATCTCACCTGCATTATAAAATTAGCCTTCATCAGCCAGGGAGCCTATGCTGAGCCTCAATTTCACAAGGACACAAGAGACTCTTCATTTATTATGTTGAGTAATTAGTTTTCTATCGGCCCCACTCTTCTTCATAGGCAGGCGCTAGACGCCTGATCTCGACTGCGATCGGTGATCAAAATTCACGATCGCAATCTTAAAAACCTCAAGCCGTGTCCCCATATTCACAAGAATTTGAATATAACAATATGAGTTTAATTATTTTACGTGGTTAGTCTATTTTTAGAGTCGTGGTTATTTAATGAATCGTGCAGTTGTTCCTGACACTCTTGTATCCTGGTCAATTAAAATAAATACGTACCACGCTTGTTGATTCAATTGTCATTAATATAAGCACGATTCTAAAAAAAATAAGTGATTCCACATAAAAGATGCAGAATTATGTAAATATAGACAAAACCTGATTAACAAGATTTAAATACCTACTTAAAATGATCTATTTTTAAAAGTTTATTTGCCTCTTAAATAGCTTATGTGGAAACACTCCTATAGTCGGCGAAATCGGCAGCTATTGAAACTTTATTTATTTATTGCAATGTCTTTAAAGAAGAATTTTAGATTGGCTGGATTTTTGATATCCACTAATTTGTTACTTGTTGAATCTTGTCAAATTTTTCAAATGGTTTTTAAAATAACGTTTTCCTTATCCGAGTTTACTTTAATACAGAACTTACCTTTAGGCTCAATTGGTCCAGTTCACAATATTTGCGATTGGTTTAAGAGGAGACTTATTTCTGTGTGGTTACAAAAAAAAAACCTAAAACGGAGCCCTCGCCTTAACTCTGTGTCGAGGTTTTAAAGAAGCGTGCTCCTTGGACCAACCGCGAATTGGACATGTTTTGGAACATTGGACTAATTGCGCCTAAACCCAAAACTCTAGTGTTACAAGATAAAGAGTTGACAATGCAAGTGGTATAACAGTTTACCATCATGTACTTGTTTGTCACTATCTCTTTTAAAACATTTTTTTTTTTTTTGTACCACATAAAAACACCTATTGACGTGCCACAGCCTAATATTATAAAATAATGAGAAAAGGCGTACGCAAAACCGAAGCCAGCCTTCTGGCTGAACCATTATATTTTGTGTCCCAAACGAGTTATAATAAGATACGAAATAATTAAAAACCAGCTAACCTAAAATTCTTTCTTTTGCGACGTTGCTTTCTCTCCTGCGTATTATATGTTAAAATTTAAAATACAGTTTCATAATTTGACGAAGTCATAGCGCCATCACAATTCTCTATATTAATAGCGTTCGTCGATTATGATCACAAATCGCAATCAAGATGAGCGTCTAGTGTCTGCCAAGGACTTACTGCTAATTATATTTTTCTTTCTTTGTAGGTAGCAGAAATAACGTTCAATCTTTGGTATCGCCTATCTGAAGAGGTGTACCAAAGAGACTACCAGCCTTTGACAGATTCCTTTAAGCCACATATAGAGAGGCTTCTTGAAGCCCTGGCACGACATTGTCAGTGCGAGCCTGACCACACGCAGCTGCCAGAAGAGGGAGATGAATTTTATGTAAGTAACATTTACAATATTCTAACATTTCTAACTTAATCTTATGAATGCGAATGTAAATAAAAAACTTACGTCAACGAATATCTTCTTCAGGAGTTCCGCAGTAAGGTGATGGGTCTGATCAAGGATGTGGTGTTCATCGTGGGGAGCAGTTCAGTGTTCCGACAGATGTTCGCGGCGCTGCAGGCTGACATCTCCTGGGAGCAAACCGAGGCTGCGCTCTTCGTCATGCAGTCTGTCGGCAAGAATATACTGCCGTACGTTTTAGATAATAAGCGGACCATCCGTGTTAGATGTTACGAAAGTATATTGTTATATATGTTTTTCATCAAATATAACAATATACTGTTTTTATTTTTTTCACCTCTTGGCATAATTATTCATACTGTTAAGGTGTCATATTTGTATCTAATCGGCGACGCGTTTCTCATACAGCGATGAATACACATACGTTCCCATGGTGGTGGAAGCCATCCTGTCCATGCCGGAGAACACTCACCTGGCGGTGCGCAAGACCTGCATCAGCCTGCTGGGGGAGCTGTGCGAGTGGATCGAACGTCACGGCGAGTGCCTGGAGCCGTGCCTGCAGTTCCTCATCAAGGCCCTGCACGACAAACACCTCGCTTACGCCGCCGCCACCGCCCTGCAGGTCAATTAACACATCATTCGTTCGGCTATGCCTTAAGTCGCAAACGGTCCGTACAATAATCAGTCGCGGTCGGTCGCTAGGCGCAGACGATCGACGGCGATAACAGAAGTGTGTGTACGTCGACAGAGCATCTGCCGCGCGTGCCGCTCGCAGGCGTCCAGCCACGTGAGCACGCTGATGCGCGCGGCGGCCGCCACGGACGAGCTGGCGCTGTCGCCGCCGGCCGCGGCCGCGCTCATGCGCGCGCTGGCCTCGGCCATCGGGCGCCTGCCGCACGAGCAGCTGGCGCCCGCCATGCGCAGTGCCGTGGCGCTGCAGGTGGCGGGGCTGGCGCGCGTGCTGGACGGCGCGCCCGCCGCCGACGTGCGCAAGAACTCGCCCGACGACCCGTGCGTGTGGCTGGACCGCGTGGCCGCGCTGTTCCGCGACGTGGACGTCACCATCACCGTGTCGCAGGACGACCACCCGTGCGTGCCCGCGCTGGCCGACGCCTGGCCCGTGCTGCAGCAGGTGCTCGACAAGTCAGTCTCCTTTCTTTATCTACTTATTTTATTTTGTAAAGAACAAACGGTCTCATTCATCATTTTTGTGGAAGCGTCTCAGTAATAATTTAAAAAGTATATTTTGATGAAATAATATAATGTAAATAACAAGGCTCGAATGAGGCCCTTGTGAGACGCCTGTCTAAATAGACTTTTACTCCGACAAACGTAGCTACTGGTGACTGTAGGTTGACATTATTGGTCACAAAATTTAATCCATTTTAAGAGATCACCATGTATAGAGAGTTGCTGTAACTACAGGAACAATGTCTTATGACAAACTATGTCGAATGCCTTAGCGAAATCAAAAGCCACGTGGCAATATCCAAATTCTAAAGTATTTAAATAGGATGATAAACTTTAATACAAATTCTGCCGCACGTAAAGACGATTATTTTTTATTTTAAATCTTATCATTCATAAGTCAAAGTCAAACTCATTTATTCCTTTAGATTAAATACATGATACTTATGAACGTCATAAAAACAAATGCCAGCATACTTTTTTTTCCTACGGCCAATTCGCTGACTAGGGTTGGGCCTCGAGAAGAATTGGCAAGAAACTCGGGCCACCCTTTTTAATTGCCAGAGTATAACATTTACAATTTGGTATGAGTTACAATATTAGTGTTAACAAAAAGGGACGGAACCCAATATACCATACAAAATTGAATTTAAGTAAAAAAAAAATTTAATAAGGAAACAATGAAGGGAAAAAATGAATTTAGCTTTCCACTGTATGGCAATGAGGGATCCTTTCCTTTTGTATGTATAAGATAGAAACGTGTCGAGATCACATTGCGTTCTTAATAAGAATCTAAAAACTATATCTTTATTATTTAAAAATAAATCATGCCAAGATTGACCAGCCACCCCAAGTAGCACCCGTTCACGAGCATGACGCACGGACCAGCCATCATTTCCTTCGCCATATTAGAGGGAAGGAAATGACCCGGCCAATACGGCACCACAAGCAATGGCATTTCAGTGAGCATGACAATCCAGGACATAATAATAATAATAAAAAACTAAATAGAAAGTCAATAATGATCACAAAACGTCTTCTTACAAATTTGTAGTTATTATTCTTATATAATTCTGTATCAAAATTAGCAACTAACCCCATGACTTTTTATCATTTAGAAAGTCATTAATAGTGTAATAACCCTTGCTTAAAAGATGATTTTTACGGCTAATTTGAATTTGTGTAAGGGTAGATTTATAACTTCAAGAGGTAGTTTGTTATAAAAACGTACCCCGAGTCCCACAAATGAATTGTGGACTTTATGTAGGCGGTGATATGTACCAACAAGTTTGTGTTTGTTTCTTGTGTTTATTGAATGAATGTCACTGTTTTTACAAAACAGGTGTAAATTTTGTTTAACGAACATGATGTTGGCTAAAATGTACTGAGATGCAACTGTCAGAATGCCTATTTCTTTAAACCTTTCTCTAAGTGAAACTCGTGCTCCTAAATTGTAAATAGAGCGTACTGCTCTTTTCTGGAGTATAAATATAGTTTCAATATCAGCAGCTTTTCCCCATAGTAGTATTCCATAAGACATAACGCTATAAAAATAACTAAAATAAACAAGCCTAGCTGTTTCTATGTCTGTAAACTGCCTTACTTTTCTTACTGCGAAAGCTGCGGAACTAAGTTTCCCTGCAAGACACGATATATTATTATGAGCACCCCACTGGAGCTTGCGATCTAAAGTCAAACCCAAAAACACTGTAGATTCAACGAAACTTAATGATTCACCGTTCAAAATTATATTCTTTAATGTAAGATTTCTAGTATTGGGCATGGAAAACTAAGTGTGTTACACTTAGTTTTTTTTGAGTTTAACAGTAGATTATTTGCATTAAACCAGTCCAGAACTTTCGCAAGTGAACCATTCACAGTCTCAAGATCTGATTCTTTACGGTCTACCTGAAATATAAGTGACGTGTCATCTGCGAATAGGCAAATCATTAATATAAACTAAAAAGAGAAAAGGGCCAAGAATTGAGCCCTGTGGGACACCTTACAGATAATCTTGAAGATCTACTTCCGCTAATATCAACGAATTGAACTCTATCACTAAGGTAGGTGGCAACTAGGTTGAGTGCAGCATCTCTAATACCGTAATGCCTGAGTTTTCTCAGGAGCGTATTGTGTTCAACACAGTCAAAGGCTTTTGACAGGTCGCAGAAAACACCAATAGCAATTTTTCCAGGCTCTAAAAATGTGCTTTAACAATTTAACACCTGCATCAGTAGATGCAGGTGTTAAATTCATAAAAAATAAAGGGTCGTTCTACAGTAGTAGAACGACCCTTTCTAAAACCATATTGCTCATTATGTAAAAAAATATTTATATCAAAGTGACTCTCTAATTGCAATAACATAATTTTCTCAAAAATTTTGCTAATAGCAGGCAATATGGATATTGGTCTAAAGTTATTCGGGTCATTTTTAGAACCGTTTTTAAATCATATCTAAAGTGCGTATCATGTTCATTCTAATAAGCCTTAACACGGATAGATTAATTATGGAGTTCCGATGCTGGCTTCATCATCTATTCTGATCAGTTCAGTTGTACCATTTTGATTTTATACATTACATTTGTTTTGTAATATTTGCTTAACAACCTTAATCGAGATTTATCTAATCGCCAATATCAAATCGAAAAAAACACCTGAAGTTCACCACAGTTAAGGTTTTTTTTCAAATGTTTGGTAGTATAAAAAAAATGTTTTATAAATGATTGATAACCTCCTCGTTTTTGAAGTCGGTTAAAATAATTTAAGAAGTCTGAGCTTATAATTATATTCTATAGGGATGGGATTAATATGTTTTTAATGTGATATTATCGCTAACGTCGTAGTCAATAAATGTTAATTTGCGAAATGGTTTCGAGTCTGAAATGGACTCATTCGTGAAATGGTTTAAAATAATTTTGGGATTCTTTACATATCTTATTTGATTTAAAATAACAAAATATATTTATATTACGGTGTATATAGATTGACTGAAAATAATGAAATAGTTGTTCCGCTCGTTGATGAAGTCGCCTTAGCATTATTGATAGAAGAAGTATACTATGTATTGTAGATACGCGCGCGACGGGCGCGTGATGGAGCGCTGGTGCCGCGCGGTGCGGTTCGGCGTGCGCTGCGGCGGGCGGCGCTGCGGCGCGCTGGCGCCGGCGCTGAGCGCGCGCCTGCGGCAGGTGTACGCGGCGCGCGCGCACTCGTGCGTGCTGTACCTGGCCGGCGTGCTGCTGGACGAGCTGCACCCGCACGCGCCGGCCGTGCCGCACCTGGTGGCGCTGCTGCAGGACGTCATGCCGCGCGCCTTCGCGCTGCTGCAGCAGCCGCAGGGGCTCACGGACAACCCCGACACCGTCGACGACCTGTTCCGCCTCTGCATCCGCTTCCTGCAGCGCATCCCGCTCGAGTTCCTGAGCTCGGGCGCGCTGTCCACGGTGCTGCAGTGCGCCACGCTGGCGTGTAGCCTGGACCACAGGGAGGCTAACTCCTCCGTTATGAAATTCCTCTACGATTTCACTAAGATGGCCAACAAACCTCGCACCGGCGACAAAGTACAGATAAAAGGTAATTTCACATAGTTTTTTTTGTCCCATATCCATCTCTCCACCATAGCTTAAATCTTCGAATCGGTTATCTATTCATATATACACAAAATAACTTTAAATAGCATATAATCGACAACCAACACGGTTTATAAATGCGAGGTCGACCGTAAAATGGACAAAAGCAATTTTGGTAAAGCTTTCGACAATGTGTCGCACCATATTGTGTGATTGCCGCACTCGCAGCATATATAGATTCTCTGCGACTATTCTCAACATTCTTATCTCTTCGACTCATCTTTCTTTTTTAGTTAAGTTGTCATTCGATATAGGTCCGATGTGTACAAAATTACTTAAGGTGTACTTCAGGGATCTCATTTGGGGCCTATTCTCTTTAACATATTTATAAATGACGTACCTCACAAGTTGCATTTTCTCATTAAAATTCTGACGATGCTTTTTTTAAGTCAACTACAATATATTCATATAACTACAAGAGCTAAGGCTCTCACATCCTCACGATATGTGATCGCCATATATATTTTTTTGTTTCTACGCCCTTGCGGGGTATGATGATTTATTTTTTTCGATAGTATTCTATCGGTTTTAAGAACCGCACGTCTTAAAGTTCCAATGGTTGTTTCGGCAGCACTGTCGGACAGCGCGCTGTCGGCGCACGGGCTGGAGATCACGTTCGCGCTGGTGTCGGCCAGCGTGCTGCACCTGCACTCGTACATGCTGGCCGAGGTGGGCGAGGTGCTGCTGGAGCTGCTGGAGTGGCAGCGCGCGGCCGGCGTGGACTGGCTGCTGCCCGCGCTGCAGCGCCTGCCGCGGGACCGGCCCGCCGCCGCCACGGACCAGCAGTGCTGGCAGTTCCACCAGTACGCCATGAGGTACACTTTCAATAATATCATTCACGTGTTACTATTTGAAACTATGTGCAGTAAATGCTATGTAAAATTGAACAACATTACTAATTTTGGATTTAGCTTGAACTCGCTGAACACTTAAGAGGTTGACCACTTCAAATCATATAAAAGTAACACACCGTACTGATGAGATCGATACCGGTATTAAAATATTTGTTCACTTATTTTGCAGGGCCGAGAAGAACAAGGAAATGACCCGACTACTACGCGACTTTGCAAGATTGTACCGATAAACACACAGATTATAATTATATTTAATAATATAAATTACTAAAATTATATAAATAACATCTTTGGTCCCGCTCTTATTGAGACATGAAGACTGAGCGAACCTTCCGATCAACTATCGACTTTAAATTGATCAAGATAAGGTTGATATTATTTTGATTTTGATCAAAAACGTGTAAGGAATAGAGTTTGTGCTGAAATCTAATCATTTAATGAATAAACGAAGGTATAATGTAAACTGTTGTATGTGTAGCAAGTTGTGACGCACTTGTACTTGTGGCGACGGATCATTCAATTATATCATGATATTTCAACAATACATCTTTGTGATGTGTGAGAGAAGAGATAATTAATGAAAATTTCGAATTTGCTTTTGTTGTTAAAACAGGACTGACAGTTAAACAACTTCATACTACTAATGAATTACTGTTATTACACGTGAAGAAATCAATAGTCGCATAATATACTTACGTTTCTGGGTAAAGAAGGAACGCACACGTGATAAAGCCGTCGCCACAAGTATAAACATTACGATATCCAGTATAGTAGTGATAACTATGAGCAATATCGTCATACATTTGTATACGTAGATAAGTGTGTCGTACTCCTTTATTTGTTTATACTGATTTGACATTTTAATACTTTGCATTTTCGTGTAGTTGTAAATTTTACATTTGTGTGGGTATTTGTATTTTTTATTGGTAGTTAGGTTTTTTTATGCTTATGTGCCGACCTGGCTTTGACGTCGCAATTACGTACGTTTAACGCAAAAAATATTATAGTGAGTTTACTCATCAGCCCCTCTAAACAAAAACGGTAGTCGAATCGAATAGAATAGAAAGCAAATGTATGGGATTTGATATAAGAACGACATCGTATCGTAAACTTATGTCAAATCACATACATTTCCTTTCTTTTTTATTCGTCTACTGTTTATGCCACTTGTCTACGAGGGGCTGGTATTGTTCCATGTCTGTGCACAGATTAGGCGATGGTCACACTGTACGCCACCACGCTGCGGGACGCGTGGCGACGGAACAACAACACTGCTCGTGAGTGCGTTTTCAGTGTGTTGTACTTCGCGAGTTTTCAAAATAGAGAAAGATGCATTCATGCAATGTAAGAACACGCATTTCTGCGCTCCGCTGCGTGGTGCAGTGCAGTGTGCCAATCGCCTAAGTTACTAACATACATACAATTGCATCTACGTAAAATGAAAAAAAATCAACGCAGATCATCGCCAACAAGGAGTAGGATCTGCGTTGATGTTTTTTCATTGTGGTCCCATGGTCAAACAATACACGCAAAAATATGTCTACTGCACTGTATTGTACTGTGCGCGATGTAATATTTTTGCATTGATTGACAAATGAGAATCAAAATGTGCTAACATGCTTGACCAATTTAAACTTTCTTTGGACTTGATGAGTTAGTTACTAAAACTTAGCGATGTCTTTGTGTATTAAATTTTACTCAATCCTTAATTGCCCTTTAAATCAATTAAATATGGAATTTTGTTCCTCTATTTTCATGCAAAGCCCAGCGTGGACGAGTAATAGCTATAATATTGAGTTATAGCACACTGCGCCATGGGCATGTTGGCGCAGGATCGAGCGAGTGACTGTAAGCAGGTGGAGCAGTAGCATTGTAGGATAAAAGCAGAAGTGATGACACAGAACGTCATAGTTAATGTCAGATCTGCCTTTACCCGTTATTTTATGATTTAGGCGTTATCTCCATGATTGCATTTATGATTGAACAATATCTAATATTGTAGGAGTGTTTTATTATTTGAATATTTTTGTGTGGAATAATTTTCATCAATCTATAGAATAATTATAAATAATGTAGTGATTACAAGAAAATGCAAGGTATATTTGCTCTATATCTGATCAAACGACGTATCACACAGCAATGAGTTAGGTAAGTAGTAATACTTTCGATTGACGGATATATATTTTGTTATATACTCACCCTTATTTAAAATGTGATAAACTACACATTGAATTGTAAATATTTATTATAAATGTTTACTTTTATATTTTAGTTTGATTTTTAGTTTGCGCACCTTTGTACCCATCCATTCTCTATCATTGTCATAGAATAACCAATAGTGTGTAAGTGCAGAAGACTCACTATCTAAATAAGCTAACAATTACAGATCTAAGATATCCTTACTAATAATATAAATACGAAAATAATTCTTTGTTTGGTTTTCCCTACGACTATACGGCCGAACTGTGAATTTAATCCTTACTAATATTATAAATGTGAAAGTTTGTAAGAATGGATGGATGTTTGTTACTCTTTCATGTAATAACTACTGAACGGATCTGGATGAAATTTGGCACACAGATAGATTATGGTCTGGAATAACACATAGGCTACTTTTTGCAGCGATAACAAACATCCACGCGGGCGGAGCCGCGGGCAACAGCTAGTGTAAAATAATGGTGTAAATGAGGAATGTTTTAGTTAATGAACGAGCGAATGAAGAATTTTCAGTTTTTTTTATAAACTTTCAAAAAATATTGTATACTTTTAGCGATATACAACGCGGCCGGAAGCTTTTTATATAAAATAACGTTTTCATCATTCATCTTTAATTACTTTGCACTCGTAACTAAAAATTCGATTGAAGCTTCAAACTAGGGAAAGGAAATTAAGGTGGTTGATTGAGGAGTGCACATGTAAAATGTACCTGTACAATTTTAAATGAATGGACAATAATATATAAAATTGATTTATTTTATAAACATTTCCTTCAATAAAATCATACATACCTAATATTAGAATCATAATAATATGTATGTTCAGGCTTCATTTATACTATACAAGTTTTGCAAGCCCTATTTCATGTTGTCAAGTCTTACAGAAAAACATAGACATGACAATGACATCATGTCCTTTCAGACTTTCTGGAACTTGCAGTTATGTAAATATGCTTTATTATTATCATCTCAGCACAATGTTATATACTTAACTAAAATATCTTAAACACATTTTATAAATAACAGTCTATTTCTTCTTAGCATTCTTAGGGCTGGACAGAGTAACGAAGCTGACCCGTCGCGGGGCCTTGGGACTTGGCGCGGCCTTTACAGCCACCGGTTCTTTTACATCTGTCACTTTAGCTTGTTTCAAGAAATTACTACTCTCTAATGTACTTTGAGTGCTTTTCGGCGTAACTGGTTTACTTTTCTCCGAATTTTGAGCGCTTTTCGGTGTACCTTGTTGTCCAGAAGTAGATGTAGCTGTACTTTTCGGTGTGCCTTGATCTTTTATATTTGAAGTTTCAACTTTTGGCGAATCTGGTGGTTGGCTAGTAGATTTTGTGTCTAGAGTATCTTCGTACACTAATTTAATGTCTTGACTGTCCTCAATGATCATTACTTCAGTATCTTTATTGGTTTCTTTAGGCTTAATGATGTCGTTGCTACTGTTATCAGACCATGAGGGCATAGCAACTTCTTCTAACACGTCTATTTTTATTGGAGTTTTCTGTTGCGGTAGTATGTTCTGCTTCTTGGGTGATTTCTCGCCAGGTGCCTTAAATTTGATAAAAGAGTCTATTTTATTAACGGGTTTAGGTTCCTTGTCTTTGACTGATTTTGATTCTTTTCGTTCTGGTTTAGAGTCATCTGTATTCTTCTCTTCCTTAGGTTTGTCTTGGTGGTCATCAACTTCCATGGGTTCTGTGAAAAACAAATGGTTATTGTAGACGTTTCATCAAGGTTGCCAAATTATCCAAAACTCCCCGAGGTAGTCTCTCCATTTCATAGCCTAAAGATTTCAATCAAAGTTTACCTGCGAGTGGTGCGGTCGGTTCAGGCACAGGCTCATGGTCCGGCAGCACCTCGCCGAGCTCGCCCTCCGCGAACGTGATGACGGAGCAGTACCCGTCCGTGCTGGACGCCACCAGCGTGCGACCGTCCGGGGACCACGTCAGGTCGGTGAGCCTGCGTCACATACAGAGTCATCACAACGCTGAACATCGAAATACTCAAGTTGCGAAGTTTTATGGATGCTCACCTAGTGTAATGTATATTGGAGACCAAGGCGATAGGCGTCTTCTGCTGCGTGTCGTACACGAGCACGGAGCGCTTGGTCCCGACGGCGAGCAGCATGCGGCGCGGCAGCGGGAAGGCAGGAGCGGGCCCCCCGCCCCGCGCCCGGTACCAGCGCGCCGACCAGCGGATCACCAGCGCCGCCTCGCCGCACGGCAGGACACACGCCGGCCTGGGACAACACACAATATACTTATTCTTGCCACTACAACCATTATCACAAGCCCGTGATCACGCACATCTGACAATAGCAAGAATGTGGATCTAATTATATATTTTATAATGGTGGCCAATACAGAGTATTTTCTTCACATTAAATTATTGATGGAGCATCACATCCTTTAAGACCCTTTGTTGTCATATTACATCAAATTAAAATCAGAGGTGTACTACATAAATAACTATGATTCACTTCTGGCTCTGTGTAACCTGAAGGGTTACACAGAGCCAGAAGTGAATAAGATGTTATGTTATATTATTCAATACTTACACCTTCAGAGAATATCTAGTATAGATATAAACAGCATTTATTGGCTTCAGATCCACCTTGCCCTGCTCTGGCTCAATCTTGCCTGCAGGAACAGCTATCAGGAGTCCATCAGGACTGAACTGCAGTCTTCTGTAGTATGTCTGTAGAGTGTCATCATGGTAGAGGCGCACTTTGATGTTGTGGAGAGGATGCTCCGTGGAGAATGGTAAAATGGCCTTGCTACTGCGACACGTCACTTTCTTTGTAGCCACATCAAATGTGCGGAATATTCTGAAAAAGTAGTTAATACCTCCATTATAGTACCTAAATAATGCTAAACTATTTTGATGAAATCTTACACAATTAACAGACCTTATATTAATCATCTGTAACTGACTGTGACTTGTGCAGGTTGTGAATAGAACTTAATAAACTACTACACATATTATTATACCTTTGATTTGTCTTTGAGAATACTTTTTTATTGTCTTTGATAGTTTAGAAACATTTGTATAAGGCAATAAGCTGTTGAAATATGTAGAGAAACAGTTATAGCAACCACAAGAATATTGCAAATTATATTACTAGCCATCCGCCCCGACTTCGCCCAGGCTTAACTATTTTCTGTGCAATTTTCTTTTTAATTCCTTAAGAACCTTTTACAAAGTAATGAAAACTTTGTAAAATATGATGAATGAATTTCATTGTCAAGTTATGGCATGACCAAGAGAAATAACCTTGGTCATGCCGTAATGCTCATTTGCACACATACAAAAAAGACACTTAGTGCTCTAATTACAGAAATACATTACTAAAATTATCTTATAATTTACTAAAGTTTGATAATATTTTTTTAACTTTTATCACTTAATATTAACCCACCTATCTGTACTGACAGATGCAATTAGCTGCCCTTTAGGATCCCATGACACTCCTTGCACAAATCCTTTGTGGTCCGTTAGTATACAGTTATATTTGCCTCGGGATACATCCCAGACCAGCAGTTTGTTGTCCACTGAGCCAGAAGCCAGGTGCTGTGAGTTGGCACTCCAGGATATGTCCAGAACATCTTCCATGTGGCCACGGAGAGTCTGTAAAAGAAAATAATAGTAGTCATTTAGTTGATATAACAATCTTCAAGCATTACAAAGTCAAGAAAGGGTTGGTAGCTAAGTGGCATCATCTCATCTATAAATGCAGAAATGGCCTGTGCAGTTTATAATTAGGTCACAACCTTTTTGTCTAACAATCTGATTTTTACCCAAAAATCTGTTAAGCTCAAGTGGGACTGGGTTGGGCATGTTTGCCGCATGTCAGACGAGTTGTGGGCGAAAATTACCACTATGTGGGTACCAAAAAATGTCCAACAGCATCGTGGTAGGCCCAGACTCAGATGCTATTCTAGCACAAGATCGGGTTGAGTGGAAAGAGGAAAGGGAGGCTTTTGCCCTGCAGTGGGACAGTACAGGCTAAAAATAAAAATACATAAATAATAATCTGACTTTATCTATAGAAGAAATAGTTGTTACTACTAATATAGGATAGTCTTTAAACATAACTCTTTTGATTACGATTGTACTTTTGGTATTTTGCATTTATGGTATATGGCCAATATTTCAGGATATTTCGGGAGTCTGGTTATTTGTGAATCTGGTATTATGCGTCCGAGCTGATCTACAAAGTTAAGTTAGCTTGCCCCCATGACCAAAATTGGTCTGGACTATTATTATTATCAAGTCATTCGCATTGAAACAATAGACAAACCTTATGAATAACCCAAGACTCCTTATATTGTTCTTCATTTTGTTCTAATGTCGGCACTGGTTCCTTATCAGTCTTCTTCCAAATGAAGATGATAGCCTCATCATCTCCTGAAGCCAAAAACTGGCCATTTGGAGACCATCGCACTACATTGACGGCTTTCTGGTGACGCGTAAGGTCGGCAGCTACTTCAAGGTTTACTGAACCAGTGTCTGTGGTCGATACGTACCAGATCTGTAATAACATACAGTAAACAAATTACAATAATGTAAGTATATATAGGTAATAATTAATTGCATCGTTTCCAATGAGTATAAACATAAAGGCAGCTGTAATTAATATTTAAGTATTATTCGTTTGGTTCAACATTCATAGCTTTACATTTTTTTAATAATAAAATTACCAAAACATGAGAGTCAGTCCCGCCTGTCGCCAGTCGCAATGGTTCGCCATTTTCTGCTTTTGGTTGAAAGTCCACACTTAAAACAGGGTCCCTATTGTGCCAAGATATTTCTGGAATAGCGAATTTCATTTTATAATCTTTTTACTAAAATAATACCAGTTATTCCGTAAGTCACTTTTGGCGCCAAATAAAACAACGTCAGTCGTCAGCTCGTCAGTCAGTGTGAAGTTTGAAGTTTTCAGTGTTGCCGCTGGTCAAAGACCAATCATAGCGGTCATTTATTGCTATTGGGTATACGGAAGGAATATTTTTTTTGTAATAAGCAATATACTGTACTATAAAATTATACTCAAACATTTGAGAAAAACAAATAAAACACCCTCAGCATATGAAAACATGCCCCTGCGTTAAAGGTTAAAGTGAAAATTGCACCACAGAGCTCTCCTCGGAAATAACATCACATAAAGATTTGGATATGAAGTCTTTAGCAAATCTGTATGTAAACAAAGAAGTTTTACCAAATTCTCCCTGCCTGATTCTAACTCAAATTATTATCCTGTTAAAAACTATTTTAAAACAGGTGCTTTATTTTTTACACTGATAAATTAGGTGCTCTGTCTACCTCCATCTCAGCCATAAGACGTCCACTGCTGGACATAGGCCTCCCTCAAGGGTTTCCACATCATTCAGTCCTGAGCTGACCTTGTCCATCGGTTGCCTCTCTATTTATATTAATATTATAGTGGTAAAGTTTGTGAGGTTGTATAGGGGGTAATCTCTCTATCTTCTGAACCAATTTAGAAAAATATTTTACCAATAGAAAGCCACGTTATTTGTGAAACCTGAAAAATTAAAAACATACCCCTCTTTTTGGTAGTCAACCGCACCATACTCATAACTTCATCACAAGTAAAAATGTTTAACACCCAACGCAGTGGACATGGGTCAGCTAGTTTTTTATAAAGCTGAATCATTCAAAACAAAGCTAACGTTTGTTTGTACTCCTGTCCTGAATCCTGTGAAATATGTTTTCCTAATTCTGCTATTTTTAACTGGCAAGTTTTATAACACTTTCTGACTGACATTGACATAAGAAATTCTTGACAGCTCTCTTTCTTGACGTTTGTTATTACCGTGTAAAGCAAACGCAAAAATGGTTGGTGTTTTTATAATAATTTATCTCTTTGAATCATTCAATGTGTGCACGAAAATTACACAAATCGTAGTGAATTTGTTAGACAATGTGTTGGTGGTATCGATGGCGAATTGATTTCATGTTCATCTTTGAAACTTTCAGGTGAACGTACCTAAACAGCGCAGGACTTACTGCAAAAAATGCAAGTGCCACAAAACTCACAAGGTGTCACAGTACAAAAAGTCCAAGGAAAGGCACGCTGCTCAGGGCAGAAGACGTTACGACCGTAAACAGCAAGGTTATGGTGGTCAGTCCAAGCCCATCTTCAAAAAGAAGGTAAGAAATTATAACCTATCTACCGGGTGTTATCATCGACCTGGGCTATCAATAACGTTATTTTTACCACGTTACTGTGATAAAAACAGTCGTAACCTATTATAGTTCGCCCGATTTGTTTTTATTAGTAAGTATTTTAGCTTTATCAAGACTAAATTAAATTAAGAGGTTAACCGACTTGTTTACCCAGTACTTCTTAATAGTTTAATATTTGCATCAAGTAAATAATACCTGAAACCTATTTAGTAGATTATTTTTTCATTCAATATAGTTAGCAATTTACTGATGTGAAATTTGCCATTGAAACATTTAAAACTCTTGGCACCTGGTGCACTGTTATTAGTTAATCACCAAGTTCTGGAATATTCTTTTCATAAGGATCAAGATACTTAGCTTACACTGTTTTCCTTTAAAGTATAGTTGTGATGGCTTTTTATTATCAAGATTTTAACTATCATAGCTAGAGTAAATCCCAACTTGCCCAACGTTGGCCATATTATTTTAATCCGTAAATGACAATGATTTTTCTTTCATCTATTTAATTTATTTATAACAGCCAGTAAACATCTATACAAGTTAGTAATTTGAGGTCTATTACCTCAAATTACTAACTTTATTTTAAATTGTCATTTATTTTGTAAAAGAGTGCAGTCCTCCAAAGAAACCTAAAACCACTTTCTGCTCACCATTAGTTTTTTTTTTGGTTGAAAGCAAAAATCTGTTTCTGTTATAGTCTTGATCATTGCATATCCATAAAATTTACCCTTCCCCAGAAGTAATGTTACTAGATCTTAGAATATTTTTTCTATTATTTTTTGCAGCAGTGTGGTAAAAATATTTATTTATATTTCAGGCGAAAACCACAAAGAAAATTGTGCTCCGTCTTGAATGTGCCGACTGCAAGGTGAGGTCACAGGTGGCGCTCAAGCGCTGCAAGCACTTCGAGCTTGGAGGTGACAAGAAGAGGAAGGGACAGATGATTCAGTTCTAATCTGGATAATAATAAATAAGGAAAACTAACTTTTGTTTGATTTGACATACCTTTAACCTTTGAAACGGGTTCTTCTGTACATAAAACATATCAAAATATAACTATACTAGCTGTTGCTCGCGGCTCCGCCCGCGTGGATGTCGGTTATCGTGATATAAAGTAGCCTATATGTGTTATTCTAGACCATATAATCTATCTCTGTGCCAAATTTCATCCAGATCTGTTCAGTAGTTTTTATGTGAATCTATCGTGTGCGTTGCTCCAGCGGAAAAAGTTCAAATTTCGTAATTTGAAATATACAGATTTTCAGTGTATGACGTCGTGTAATTGTGTATGGTAAGTAATCAATTGTGTATTCAGCCATTGGGAAGTTATTGAGCAAAAACTGATTCCGCCAGGACAACGTTGTCCCAGCGGAATTTTTTTTTTTAAATGGGCCTAGTAGAAATAAAATAGGTTTAATTTCTTGCTTGTGACGAGAGGTAATTGTGTATGCCTAAAGGAGATTTGTGTGTCCATAAACACCGAAGATATTCAAGTTTCCGCTGGGGCAACGTTTGGCAATTTGCTAGATTTCATATTAAACGTTTGTATAGAGAGCTGTAAATTTTTACATACGTTGTTATGCATTTGTGTATAATGTCAGTGGAAACAGATTTTGAAATAAACATACCGTTCAGTAGATAAAAATCTAAACATAAAATAAGCTTATTAGGTCCTAGTACTTCAAGTATGTACTTCTGGGTCTAGTTTATAGTATTTATACAAACCTTGTAAGAATTTGCAATTTCTTACTAAGTATCACTGATGAACTTTTAGTAATTAATGAGTTATGGGATAATTAAACATTTCTCGACCACTGTTTTTAAGCAGTCAAATTACATGAGATTCTAAATGAAATGTATAATAAAATATATACCAATTTCTTGTGTATTAATTCAACTATTCATATGCAAATGTGTATATCATTACACTCAATAATTAACGAAATACTGATAACAATCGATAACCACCGTATTTCGTACATAACTCGACCGAATTCGGAAGGTTACAAAAAAGCGGACGTGCATTATATAGAGTCAACGTTCTTAAACATCCAGTATAGTATTAAGCATTTTGTACAGTTGCGTACACAAATGTTATACCGTAAAAATAAAACAACTGTATTGATGAAAAAAATATTTATTAAAACTAAAGGACTATCCACGATAAAAAAATAATCAACATTAACAAAGTACTTTTCTAATAAGTAAAACATTGGTATATAACAGGATTTTTTATTGTTAAGTATAAAAGAGCTCCCAAAGTTTCTTCATTTCGAGCGCTAACAATAAAGTACAATCACAAACCTATCTTTGACTCAGGTAGGTTTAGTGGTTATGTGTTATGTGTAACTAAAGTTCAAGTTCAAAAGTAAGCCCATTAGCCAGTAAGTACGCGCGATATCGGGAAACATAGCGCGCTCTTTTTTCATCTTTCAATGAATAAAAAGGACGGCAAAAGTGGTGCCGTTGCCTGCGGGATGCCCCGCCCGCCCGCGAATTCTCTATTTTTCGCACTATTCATGAACTAGCAAATATTATGATTTATTTCAAATTTCAAAAGTCATGTAGTTACACCTTTTATTTTAATAACTTTTATTTATTTAGGTCCGAGAGTATATCTAGAGAGGTTTTCATGGAAGGAAGGTACCAATATATGCAATGAAATATGTTGAATTGCACTTTATGTATTTTACATTTGATAACCTAGTTGATCGGTTTTTGTCTTAAATATTTTAAAATAATACTTACTGTATTAAGTTTAAGTTTGCCAAATAAGTTGGAAACACCAGATGCAGAAAAAACCTGAGAACCTGAAAACAGTTTTTGTAATCGTCTGTACCAATTTAGGATCCGTATTATACCGTAAATTTTTGAATGTTACTTAAATATACTACAAGTCCGCTTTTTTGTAACCTTCCGAATTCGGTCGAGTTATGTACGTATTACGGTAGTTCTCGATTGTTATCAGTATTTCGTTAATTATTGAGTGTAATGAGATACACATTTGCATGCGAATAGTTGAATTAATACACAAGAAATTGGTATATATTTTATTATACATTTCATTTAGAATCTCATGTAATTTGACTGCTTAAAATCAGTGGTCTAGAAATGGTTAATTATCCCATAACTCATTAATTACTAAAAGTTCATCAGTGATACTTGGTAAGAAATTGCAAATTCTTACAAGGTTTGTATAAATACTATAAACTAGACCCAGAAGTACATACTCGAAGTACTAGGACCTAATAAGCTTATTTTATGTTTAGATTTTTATCTACTGAACGGTATGTTTATTTCAAAATCTGTTTCCACTAACATTATACACAAATGCATAACAACGTATGTCAAAATTTACAGCTCTCTATACAAACGTTTAATATGAAATCTAGCAAATTGCCAAACGTTGCCCCAGCGGAAACTTGAATATCTTCGGTGTTTATGGACACACAAATCTCCCTTAGGCATACACAATTACCTCTCGTCACAAGCAAGAAATTAAACCTAATTATTTTCTACTAGGCCCATTTAAAAAAAAAAATTCCGCTGGGACAACGTTGTCCTGGCGGAATCAGTTTTTGCTCAATAACTTCCCAATGGCTGAATACACAATTGATTACTTACCATACACAATTACACGACGTCATACACTGAAAATCTGTATATTTCAAATTACGAAATTCGAACTTTTTCCGCTGGGGCAACGCACACGAATCTATCTATTCATCCATCCATCCATACTTACAAACTCATTTATTATATTAGTAGGATATCTGGTAATGGAAAAGAGTGGCCCAGTTCTGCTAGTGAATCCGGTGGTAGGCTAATTTTTTTCCTTTGTTCCCACTATACCAGTTTATTTGGGGAGCTTACAGCTTCAAAACAAATATGATAGTATCTCAGACTAATAGAATAAGATAGACGGAGCGTGTAGAACTCGCGCGTGAAGCCGCCAAAAGTCATACTAAATAGCAATGTCATACGTTTTCGTTTTCGCGCGCAGTCGATTTCAGCCGCTCTGAAGTATTTTTACAACGTTTTACTACACAATAAGGCATTATAATAATATTTTGTCAAAACGTGTTTAGACGTGCGTACTCACTAGCGGCTCAAATCGACTGCGCGCGAAAACGAAAACGTATGACATTGCTATTTAGTATGACTTTTGGCGGCTTCACGCGCGAGTTCTACACGCTCCGTCTATCTTATTCTATTAGTCTGAGGATAGTATATATATCAAAAAACGCCAAAATCAAGCTTCCACAACTTGACGATTATTATTATTAATTTGCTGACATCTCATTTGGCATTTCTTAGGTACTGTCTTGTATAAGGGGTTACAGTGAATAATATCTTGATATAGACACAGAATACATAATAATATATTATAGCCAACACCTTAAACCAAACTAATTAATAATAATAATCGTCAAGTTGTGGAAGCTTGATTTTGGCGTTTTTTGATATATATACTATCATATATATATCAAAAAACGCCAAAATCAAGCTTCCACAACTTGACGATTATTATTATTAATTTGCTGACATCTCATTTGGCATTTCTTAGGTACTGTCTTGTATAAGGGGTTACAGTGAATAATATCTTGATATAGACACAGAATACATAATAATATATTATAGCCAACACCTTATCGACACCCTTGCACCATCACATCTTCCAAGTACAGCAGGTTGTGCTGGCGCTGCTGCTGCAGCTGCAGAGTCCCTCAAACGGCGAAAGTACAGCAATTTAGTTGGAAACTACATTTTTGAGCCGTTTGGGGTGGAGACTGTAGGTTCATGGGGTCCGAGTGCTCGTTTCCTTTACAGAGACCTAGCGAAACGACTGATCGACGCTTCTCGTGATCAGAGGGCTGGCTTGTTTCTCGCACAGAGAATAAGCATTGCCATTCAACGTGGCAATGCTGCCAGCCTTCTGGGCACGTTCCCAGTGGACAGTGATGTTGAGGAATATTTCGACGCTTAAAGAACAGTCTTCATTTGTATTATGTTTTCCTTTCTTTTTGTATTTATGTTTATAGCCAAAAACAAATTGTGTAGGTACTTATATGAGTCAATAATACATTTGGGATATTTTTTCTTATTTTGTATTAACCTATAGCTACCAAATGCTGTGTGCACGTATAGCGCAGGCCACACTGCTAGTTAGCAATGCTATTTATTCGTTCACCTTGTTTGGGATATAATATAAAATAATATGAGCAACAATAATTTATTGATACATTTTTTTCCTTAGACATACATTCCAGTCTAGTCTAGTGTCAAAAACAGCCTTATGCATGTAGTCCTATAGCTAAAATTCTCCTGACAATTTCATGTTGGTTACCTACTATTGGCTATACCAGTTTTCCATAATATGAAAGTGTGCGTTGCCCCAGCGGAAAAAGTTCAAATTCGTAATTTGAAATATACAAATTTCCAGTGTATGACGTCGTGTAATTGTATATGGTAAGTAATCAATTGTGTATCCAGCCATTGGGAAGTTATTGAGCAAAACCTTCCGAATTCGGTCGAGTTATGTACGAATTACGATTGTTATCATTATTTCGTTAATTATTGAGTGTAATGAGATACACATTTGCATGTGAATAGTTGAATTAATACACAAGTTATTGGTATATGTTTTATTACTATACATTTCATTTAGTATTTCACGTAATTTGACTGCTTAAAAACAGTGGTCGAGAAATGTAAATCTGTATATTTCAAATTACGAAATTCGAACTTTTTCCGCTGGGGCAACGCACACAATATGAAAAGCACCTTGAAAGAGGTATGGTTTGTTTATATGTAAAAAAATATAGGTATAACTATTCTTGACCACAAGGTAAAACTGTGTGCACCCAATGATGTCAAGTGGTTAGAATGGCTGGGCTACAGTACAGCTATGTACCTACTCACTACAGTGGCTCTTTGTTATAATAATGCATTCACACTAACACAAAAATTATTATGATTAACTGAAGTATAATATAACTTTATATGACCTAACCAACAATAATAACTAAAATGATATAATACAAGGTTAAAATTTTGTACTCTATTTTATTTAAATTCCATATTTTCAAAAAAAAACAGTAGGATGTCTGTTATTATATTTGAATTAGCATGTTCTCTTCATATGGGGTCCCAAATCTATCTGAAAAGATCTGATAGGAAAAAAATGGTACAGATTTGGTGTAGGTATAAGGAGTCTGCAATCACTGAAATAAGTCTCTCAGAAGGTCCCATGTTTAAAAAAGTTAGGAAATGCTGGTCTAAAATAATGTATTCATATAATCTTTTTTTTTATTTTCACCCTGTACAGTCTCACTGTAGGTCTCCCATTACTTTTTCAACTCTACCCAATCTTGAGATAAAATACACCAGTCTTGCCTTGCAATGAATCGTAACCTGAATGAAATATTTTTATCTACTCATTATTTCTTCAAAGACACTAGGATCTAGTCCTTCTAAAGACACTTTCAGCTTTACAGCCTGTAAAGGCACTCCCACCTGCACCATTTTCACAAATCTATCATACTCAGGCCTTGTCTGTTTTGTTTCTGAGGCTTCTTTACTTTCAGAAGAAGTCTCTACTGGTACTATTGTCTCCTCTTTTGAGGGTATTTCAACATTCTCTTGTGAGGGTTTGGAGTCTACTTCATCTGTGGGTGTTGAAGCTGTAGGTGTGCTCAGTTCTGGTATGGATGATAACTGTAAAATAAAACAAGGTTTTTTTAATATTATTATGTATAATCAACCCTTTTTTAATGACATCCTCATTGTAACAATATCACTGCCTTTTTTTATACATCTAAGGTAAACAAGCTTACTATCAGCAATTACCATAGCCTATAGGCGCTTGGAATATTTTTTTTGTATTTTAGACCTTGTAAAATCCTTTTAACTCCTTTCTTTAAAAAATACAGTAATAATCCAATGATAAAATACTTACTATAGATTTATAAGCAGTTTTAATTAGCATCCCTTTTTGCTTGCTAGTATATAACTACAATAACAGTGCAAAACTTACCCTAGCTTCTAATAAAACCATGGCAGCATTAACTTTATCCAGTTTTCTTTCAAAATTCATCAATTTTTGTTCACATTTCTTCATAAAATTGTTTAAAAACTGTATATTGGTCAGCACGAAGTGATTAACAAAGGCAATAGTGCGTTTTTGTTGCAATGCGTTTATCTAAAACAGAAAATAGATACTTTACCAGTTATCGTCGGATGTAAACAAAATACATTAATAAGTTAAGTATAAAGTTATTTAGAATAACGCAACCAGGCTGAATGGTAAGATATTTTATTAATGTACACTTTACGTAGACAGCTTACACTAGCGCAAAGCAGAGGATAGCTAATATTTATAAAATACTTACTTTTGATAAGTCTACATTTCCAAGCTCTTGATTTAGTATAGTTTCCTCTAACGTCATTGTTGTTCTCCAGATAAACTTATGAAAATGCTATCAGTATCTAAACGTGACCTATTTTTTAATCAATTGGTTTGTACATATGTGTAATATATTTAAATAATATAATTTTAATTTCTAAAATAATGGTACAGTATGAAATTCAAACAAAAATTCGAGTTTTGACTACTTTTGACAATGTTGACTTATCACACGAGTTGTCAATTTTATTGACATGTCAGACATAGACACCATAGAGTAAGAACAAAAACATCAAAGTTTTGCAACGCCTACGCCAACATAGTGACCTCTTAAATTAATTGACTGACTAAGACTAACAACACGGTTGATTCAATGGCTTAAGTTACCTCAGCATGTACTACTGGGTATTGATTTACTATTAGTAACTTAAACGTTGGTGATATTTCATGGTTGGTCGGTAACATGCAAGTGCCATCAGGCAGACAGTTTTTTTGCCATCTAGTTATTAGTATAAAAAACATTTTGTTTTGTAATCTGAGAACTGACCCTTGATTTTCAGACCTCAACATCGATGAATATCGACTAAAACATCGATACATCCCAAAGACAATTGATTCTTGACTCCTCCTATTTTTATTAGTCTATGGATTGTATTTGTCAACAAAGTAAAAGTCAAATCGAGTGCTGCAAATATTTTATATTCATAAACATTGTATTAAATTCCACTCCAAAAATGTCTGGAGAAGTGATAGTAGATGCTTTACCATACATTGACCAGGGCTACGATGACCCTGGAGTCAGAGAAGCCGTAAGTACCTACCTGCTTTATCATAACCTGTATGTTGTTCTATTTAATACCATTTTACTATTTTATTTCCTGCAGCATACTCTTAATTATATAATATTGAATATGTTTTAAAATAAAAGTTAAAATAAGTTAGCTTTTTTAAATATGAATACCCTCACTTTATGTTTCTGCTCTCATTTTAGGCTCTGGCTATGGTAGAAGAAGAATGTAGGCGATACAGACCTACTAAGAACTACTTAGAAAACGCAGGCCCTGAGCCTAGCACTGCCTTTGAAACACTAGCACTACAGAGAGAGATGGAGAGAGTACAACAAAGATTACCTATGGAGCCATTGTCTATGAAACGGTGAGTGTGGAATATGTTATTTTTTTTTTTTTTTTTTTTTTTTCTTTTTCCTTTCCATCTGCGATCAGCCCTTAGCTATAATCAGATTTTATGTAGTTTTGTTGGCGTTTTGAGATTTTGCACATCCTGTGATATGACATCTCTTATACTGGTATATTCAGATTGTCGCTAGTTGTGGTCTTTTCAGACGGGATAGGCTATTATTGGTGTCAAGGAGCGCTGTGGCTAATTTGTTTTTATGCCTCTCGAGACGCTGTTTGTACGCGTCACTTGACTTTTTAATTACTTCTTTGATGGTGGGCACCTCCAGATATTCGTGTACCTCAGTGTTTTTAATAAACCATGGTGCATTGCATATGACCTTTAGGATATTATTTTGAGAGCGCTGTAATATTTCTATGTTAGAGTGGCTTGCCGACCCCCAGAGTTCGATGCCGTATGTCCACACGGGTTTTATTACAGATTTGTAGATTAGGATTTTATTTTCCAGGCTTAGCGAAGACTGTCTGCCAATTATCCAGTACAAGTCTCTTAATTTTTGGTTAATTTGTTCTCTTTTGGCCTTTATGTGATCTCTCCATGTCAGCTTTCTATCCAAGTGCATTCCTAGATATTTGACGCAACTTTGTGATGGTAAATTAGCACCGTCAAGTGTTACTGTGGGGCAGTCTTCTCGTTTTAGTGAGAAAGTCACGTGGATAGATTTTGTGGCACTGGTTTTGATTTGCCATTTTTTAAGCCAGGAATCTATCCGGGTTAAGTGCGCTTGCAGTTTGTTGGATGCCATGATGGGATCTTTATTACAGGAAAGAACTGCTGTGTCATCTGCATATGTCGCCGTTGTCACTTCGTCGGCAGTAGGTATGTCAGCAGTAAAGACCGTGTATAGAATCGGGCCCAACACAGAACCCTGAGGTACACCAGCTTTAATTTCGCGGAAGGTGGATAGACAGTCTTCTGTCTTCACTTGGAATGCCCGTTGTTGCAGGTATGATTTTAAGAGCATATAAGCTGTGTTTGGCAAGTATAATTTCAGTTTATACAAGAGCCCCATGTGCCACACCCTGTCAAAGGCCTGCTGTACGTCGAGAAACACTGCAGAACAATATTCTTTTCTCTCCATTGCTTGTCGGATCGTATGAGCTACTCGGTGTATTTGTTCCGTTGTGCCATGCTGGGAGCGAAAGCCAAATTGGTGGTCAGGTATTACCTTTTGCTCTTCTAGTATCGGTAACAGTCGTTTCAGAATTAGTTTCTCAAGTAACTTTGACAATGTCGGTAGTAAACTAATTGGCCTGTATGAAGTTACTTCAGTGAGAGGCTTTCCGGGCTTTGCAATCATATTCATGATCGAGACTTTCCAAAGAAGTGGGAAATACTGAAGTCGTAATACTGCATTAAACAAAATCGTAAGCAACAGTATTCCTTTTTTTGGCAATTGCTTTAGTACCTCTGCAGTTATTAAATCAAACCCGGGCGCTTTTTTAAATTTTAGGTTTTTAATAGCATTCATAACTTCTGCGGGTGTTACATGTTGTAGCGGTAGTGACATTTGCTGATCGCTGTTTACAAAAGTATCAATTTCATCTGCCGGATTAACAATCTCAATGGGTTGGAATACCTTTTGTAGATGATCTGCAAATAACTCCGCTTTTTCTGTGGGGTTTCTAGCCCAATTTCCATTCGTTTTCCTCAGTGCAGATAGGTGTTCTTTAGGTCTCTTTCTTTCTCTTTTCAGCATTTTCCACAACGAGTAGTCTTCTGTTTTATATGGTGAAAGAGTCTTCAGCTTATCATGCAAGGTCCTGTTCTCGTTTTCTGCGAGCATTTGTTTGAGTTCCTTTTGGGCTTTGTTCAGCGCTGTTTTGTCATGTCTATTCCTGTTTGTCTGCCATTGTCGTCTCAACCTTCTCTTTTCCGCTATTTTCCTTTGGATAGCTACACTATAATCTCTATTCTCTGATGAACATTTTGGGTAAGGTGTAGATAACCATGCTGCTTTTTGGATTAGATTAGTAATGTACCAGGTTGCTTCTTCGACTTCCTCTTCCATTTTGAGCTTGAGTTTTAGGTTAGCGTTGTCATTAATGTAGCTACGAAAGGCTTCCCAGTCGGTTTTATTATTGTATAGTGCCTCTCGCGGCTCCCTCCATATGACGTTAGTACTTAGAGTACATATGATCGGAGTGTGGTCTGAAGAGCCATCCAGGCTTGACTCCACCTTTGTGTACAGTCCTGTCATCCCTTTAGTGATAAAGAAGTCAATGAGGTCTGGTGTTTTGTTGCGGTCAGTTGGCCAGTAGGTTGGTTCACCTGTTGACAGTACATTCAGTGAATTTTTCTCTAGCGCTTTTTTTTACTCTCGTCCTCTTGTAGTGGTCAGTCTCGAGCCCCAATAGGTATTTTTAGAGTTCCAGTCTCCACCGCTAATGAATTTTCCACCAAGTGTTTGAAAGAAAGCGGTAAATAATCTTTCATTAATGCGATGTCGTGGAGGGCAATACACAGCCGCAATGTTAAGAGTGCCTTGCCAGTCATCTATACAGAGAGCACAAGCCTGCAAATAATTTTGCCTGAATTTAGGAAGGACATGTTGTTTTATGTTCTCTTTAATTATAATAGCAGCACCAGCGTGCGATGTTCCGTCCGGGTGATTGGTATAGTATATATTGAATCCTTTGATTTTGATAGCTCTCTCGTCAGTCATGTGGGATTCTGACAGTAAAAGTATGTCTATTCTATTAGAATTGATGAACATTTCTACTTCCTGCTTATTTGGAGATAAGCCATTGACATTCCATGTAGCAATACGTAGAAATTTCATTTGTTATATTGGGCTATTAGTGTCGTTAGTAGTCCCATTAGGGTTCCTATTTGTTGGATAAGAATATCTATCTTTTCGGATTGTTTTATAATTATTTGTTCTAACAAATTTGTTGGCTGAGAATTAGTATTCCCTTTCTTTTTGTTCGAGTGTCTCGAGTCCCAGAAGTTAGGTGATTCAGATGGTTGGTGTAGTTTTTCCGTGTTAATTTTTGGATTTTGCCTGTCTTGTTTCACGGGCTTAAGTGGCGGGAACTCGTTTATACAGGGCACTGTAGACTGTGTAACTGTTTTTTCCGTTTCCTTATGGGAAAATACTGGTTTACGAGTGTTTGTTTTAACTAACTTTCTTGCAAAGATCTCCTTGTACACTTGACATCCTTTGTAATTGGCTGGGTGTTCCCCAAAGCATAGTGCACAGGTGGCAGGAGTGTTTCTGTCCTTTTTAGGGCAATCTATTGTTCTGTGTCCTTCTGCACATTTCACACATCGAAACGGACGCATGCAGTTATTTTTAGTATGTCCATATTGTTGGCATCTGGCACATTGTGGAATTTCGCTGGATTTCTTAGGATCTTCGATCATAACTCTAGTGTGGTATATAAATTCAATGGCTTTTACCGCTGCGTTATTTGGGCTTGGTTCTAGATTTACAAAGAACATGTTTAGTGGCAACTTGCTTTTTCGGGATAATGGGCAAATTATTTCACCTCTTATTTTGTTGCCAGTTTTTGTTATTGCTTCTATAATAGCTTCCTTTGGTGTAGTATGATGTAGTTTTTTTATCACTATTCTGCAGCATTTGTTTTCTTTCTGAGTGAAGGTATGTCCAATCAAGCCATTACTCCTGACAATCTCTATTAGGTTTTTATATACCTGCACCGAGTGTGTAATTACTCTAAGTTGATCTCTATTGATGATTTTGTATGAATAGCTATCACAAGGTATATTTTCATTTAGTAGTTCTGTTAGTTTGGAGAGATCCTTGACACCATAAAGTATTATAGGTGGTGGTTTTCTGGGTTTTGTATTCTTATCTTCAGTAGGTTCGTCAACCAAGTCTACTGGTAGACTACTAAATCTGTTAGAGGTATTTACCACAGTGTCTAAAGGGGTAGCTTGTCTTTGAATGCTGGGTGGACTGTTTGACGTTCTTTGTCTTTTAGGGTTGCGTTCCATAGGTATTCTTTGCCAGGATGGGGGACAGGTCTCCATATCTATGGGTGGTGGATTTTTCTGCGGAGAAGTAGACTGTCCCTGTGGAGGGATATTTCCTACGGAAGCTGCAGGGTTATTTCCTACGGAAGCTGACCTTGGCCTTATAAAGAGACCGGGATGAAAAGCCTGTTGTACAAGCTTTTTGTTGGCAGGAGCATGTCCTGGTTTTGTGGGCCCTCCTTCTATTGGAGTAGGAGGCCGTGATGTGCGATTTATTTCGCCAGAAACATTAACTGCCGCAGAGGCATATGGATAGAGGAATATGTTATGATCCAATAATTATTACATTTATAATAAAAATAAAATAAAAATCATTTATTTTCAGAACCAGAGATCCATAGTGTTAGTAACAATATAACTTATACTATGTTAGTAACTAAAACTAAAAGTTAAGTGTTAACCCCTAATGGGCAGGCTCACCGAACCCTTCCAACATGTAGCTCAGTGAACCTGCCCACCAGGGCTGAATCGAGACTTTCACCCACCATCCTCAGGACTCTGTTTGTGCTCCAACGCACCCTGTTCACCAGCGAGGCAACCTTTTTGCGCATAACTGCATAAAAGTCATCTATGCTGGCATCAGCAAACATACCCGACGCGCTACAGTAGCGTGGGAGCCGATTATTCATTGTGTTTTATTTTAAGACAAGAAGAATACCACTAAGAACATGCTTCCGTTTCTGTGTTATTATTTGTCAACAGATAATAATTCATTTATCATAGCATGTAAAAATCCATTACATTTAAATACACACAAATTGCTTGTCTAATAAAAGAGAATAGGGTTTCTGGGCTTAGAATTCCTAATTGATAAAACAGTTATTCAATAGATATTTTGTGGTAGGTACAAAGTTAGTATTACTATTGGCAAAATATCAAATCAAGGTTTGAAGTTATTTTGACATAAATATCAAGATAAACTCACACCTGAATATTTTTTTGGCATCAGCCATTGAAGCAACATTTTTTTCTTGTGCAATTTTTTATTTGTTTGCCATTAATATAACTTTGTCTTTTTACAGTTATGAGCTGCCTCCGCCACCTGCTGGTCGTCTTGGAGAGCCTGCAGCCTGGTCAGAATCTGTAGACAACTCTCACGCACAACTCTCACACCAAGCTATAAGAGTCTTAAACCTGGAACTACAACTGCAATATGGTTCTGAAGCTTGGAGGGCTTATTTAAGCACCCTGCAGGCCCTTGTTACTCGCAGTCAAAATGTGCATAGTCAGTTAAGGTATGTAACTCTTGGCTTCTTTTTTCTTTTTGCCAAACTGCTTGTTCCTCAAATTAATGCAAAGACCGACTAATACTTTTATATTAGTGTAATATGATAAACTTGTCTCAAACTGATCATCATCTCCATAGAATTGCTGAAGTATAAATGATCAGTTTATCAATAAAAATCTGCCCCATAGACTTTATTATTTTTAAATAGTTTAAGAAGTAACTTTTATGCAATGTTTTTGATTACACAGGAAACAAATAGCGTCAGTAAATTGGGAGCGCAAACGTTCTCAAACAGCGAGTGGCGCGCGTTTACGTGCATTACGGCGGCGATGGGCCCAGCTCGTATCTGACAACTACCGTCTTGAGAGAGCAATTATGCAACTTGAGATACAGCTGCAAAAGGTAATAAAAATTATTACATAACATAATGCAGTCATAAATAATATATGATTTTTAAAAGTTATTAAAATTGGCAATTATGATTTTACATCAATGTCGGTTTTATCTCAGAATTACTTAGGACATAAATAACTTCGTTTTTGGTTAACTTATTGCTTATTATATCTTTAGGCCAAAGGAGAAGTTTCATCTGATGATGGTGAGCCAGCTGATTTGGAATCAGTGAAGAACCTGCCAGACAAACTCAACTCTGAAACAGAGAAGGAAGTACAAAAGAAGATAGAGGACATGTTTGCGGACTAGGAATAATTAATATAATTCTAATATTAAGTATTTTGAAAGATTTTGTAAAAGATAATTAAACCTAAATATAATAATTAAACATCGTGGTTTTATTTTAGTGACAGTATAGTGCTGTGAACTGGTATACCGACTCCTGTTAAATTATGCCAATTTCTAAACGCATTATTTTTTTATGCTCGACAGCGACGACAGCTTGATTGTCAATTGTCGTCATCTGTCAGTTTAGTTTTTATTTTATTTAAAAATGGCGGACGATGCTTCGAGCAGTAGCGCTTGTACCGGCAATTTAATAGATAACTCAATAAATCAAGATGAGTTGATTATGAAACAGCAGCGGGAGATCGAGAAAGAGGTGAGCTACATAAAACTACATAAACCGACTGTGAGATATCTTTTATTCTGGGTAAATTAACTTTATAATTTTGACATTGGGTTGTGTTTGTTTTGCAGATATCTGATGCGATACCGCTTGTGGGTGATCTCGAAGCATTGTCACTATTAGAAAAGGAATATAATGAGGATCCAGTGTACCTATTAAAAGTAAAAGACTTATCCTCTAAGTATAAGTATATTAGGCGAACTCGTCCGGACGGCAACTGTTTTTTCCGAGCGTTCTCATATGCGTATTTAGAACATCTACTGACGGATAGAAGTGAATACGACAAGTTTTATGAACTAGCTAAGAATTCGAAGGAGATTCTCGTCGCTCTAGGTTTCTCACAGTTCACAGTGGAAGACTTTTATGAAACGGTAAGTTTGTCTAAATTGGAGGTTAGGTCTGTTTTTGTTGTCATTTTCACACAAGTCACATTGTAAAAAATGTAGAACCTTGTAGTGTATTGTTAGGAAAAACAGAACATTATCATTCTTGCTATTAGTAACAGAAATGATTTAGGGTACTAAAAAATAAAACACACATTTAGTAATATACCTAGCAAATGTCTGTGAATAATTATTTGTGATGTTTGTTCACATGGTATTTAATTGACAGTTTATAGTCTAAAATTTGAACTATTTGGTCAATATACTATGAAAAAATTACACATCATAATTTTGCCTATTATCTTTTTTTAAATATAAATGTTGGTCAGCAACATAAATAATACAACAAATTTTTGTATGCATATTTCTTTGTATTCAAGAAAATTCTGGCATATATTGTACTAGTTATGAAGGTTTCATTTCACCCTTTACTTTCTCTAGTTTATGGAAGTAGTACAGAGAGTAGGTGAGCAAGCTGGAGGCTCGCCTTCTTCTATAGAGAATGTCAGAGAGGAGCTCCATGATAAATTTAACAAGCAAGGCTACTCAGACTACATAGTAGTGTACCTGCGTCTCGTCACATCTGGACAGCTGCAGACGGAGCAGGAATTCTATCAGAACTTTATTGAGGGCCCACGCACTGTCACTGAGTTTTGCAGACAGGTAAATATTTTAAAATATTGATTAAAAAGTCATGAACACATTATATAGATATTTTTACACTGGAATAATTAATTGTGGTAAATATCCTTAACCATTGTAGTAACCTAACAGAATTTGTTCTAGTTGCTTTAGGTAACTTATGTAGTTTTTTTTTAATGTTGTTCTACACTTGGTATGTTTTTTTTATTCTCATTACTTTGCATCAAGAACTTCCTTTACATTCTAGAAGGTCTGCAAGCTTGCTCAATATTAATATTATAATAATAATTATTTTCAGGAAGTGGAGCCAATGTATAAAGAGTCTGACCACATTCATATTATAGCCCTGAGCAATGCACTCAATGTAGGTGTCAGAGTGAAATATATGGACCGGGGAGAAGGTAGCCAGGTCAGTGTAAGCAGACTTGAGAATATTGTTAGAATTATAGTTTTTAGAGTAAAGTTGCAAACATGAGTTTTGCAATTACATTTTTATGTTAAAGACAGACCCATTCATATTGCAAAGATACAATTTCAATTTTCGTGTTATTTGCTTGTGTGACCCCTTTCCCAAAATGAACTGATACTTCAGACCCCCTTAGCCAAATTACTTTATAAATCCTAGTGGCTGAAAGACTTGTATGTCTCAAACACCTTTTATTGCACAAACATGTTGATGCTTACTGACTTGCAAAGTTTTTCATTTTCTACGAACTTGTACAATGCAATGATAGTTCCTAAAAAAAATATATAAGTAATTTTTGTAAAAAGTTCAAAAACTAAACCTATACAGTATTTTGACAGGTTATAGGGGTTGATTTTTAGATCTCAGCATGGGGTCTCATCAGGAACAAATCAAAATTAGTACGAATAAATACCAATAGATGGAGTTACATATATCGATTTGTTATTTACGTTTATGTAAAATTCAAATCTGGAAGAAATATAGCTTGAAACATATACGTACATATTTTAAGAAATCCTACTAGCATAGGAAAATGAAATAAAGGGCTCATAAAACAAAATTACAATTATATATTTACAAATTTCAATAATGTCGCCGTAGTCCTGGCGGCAGTATTTTGTACTACTAAGAAGTTAAAACTTGCGAGTGACTTGTGAGTTTGTGAGTAATGGCGCTGGCGCTGTATGCATTTTCAGATTTTTATAAATTAAAATACCTACCTGGTTTTGAAGTTTAATGTTGGGTCATGCTACTTACTCGTAGGTATAAAAATATATAAAGCTATGTGAAACAGTGACTTATGTTAAAAATAAATAATACGGGCATATGTTTTTTTCTCTCAACAAAAAACTTTAAAAATGTTTTACGTTATCAAAGTTATCAACAAAAATATTGCATCCAAGATATATAAAATATTTATAATAAAATATTTTAAAAACTAAACAAAAACTAAATACAAAAAGTGTATCCGAGGTTGGGATTCGAACCCGGTTTGGCCGGTTCTACGGCCGGTACGGTGCAGCGGTGCTACGGTTTCGTACTGTGGGAAAATTACCTATTTGTGAATTCAGACTGATACTAAATAATTACTGTTTTACTATATTTTTAAAAATAATTCAAAAAAATATTATCTGATATAAAAACCATCTACAAAAAACAAATTTCAAAAAGTGGACATGAATCTGGGATTCGAACCCAGTACCATCGGACTGTTGGACTAATACCAAAGAATGCTATAATTTACTCGATCCATTAATGACATCGACTGGCCTGTTGTACTAGTGGCACAGATTACTAAAGAGTTACTACGTAACTAGTGGTTAGTGAATCTAATCCATGAGGGTTCGATTCCCATTCAGGACCAATCTTAGTGTGATATGCTCTGTCTGTCGTCTGAGGCTGTGCCAAGTTTGGATTTAGATGGTGTGTGAGTTGTCACAAAATATTATAATTAACCTAATTTGACTAAGACAGAAACAATTCAAACAGACCCTTATCACTTCAAACAGATTATTTGTTTATTTGCACTGATAAATTAATTGCTTATTATAGTTTCACGAATATTCTTTTTAATAAATCAATTTATATTATAGGTATACCTAATATAAGCCATCAACAAAAAAATAAACTTAGGTTAATAGGTATATTAACATTTTAATATACCTAAACGGGAAAAAATTGTTTAGCCCGGGCGAAACCGGGGCGGAGCGCTAGTTAAATACGGAAGCAAACAATCAAAATAAGTATATTTCGTAAAGCGCGTGACCTTGAGCGAGCAAACGTGGCCCGAGCCCGAGACAATGAGTGATACCTACCCTTTATGGTCGGTAGATCTATGTGAGTGATGAAGTAGATGCCTACTATATCTTGTGAAAAATATAATTTTAAATAAAGTGTCGCCATCTGTTGATTTTATGTGTATGCACGTAATCTGTTGGATACAGACATCTACAGATAGATAGATAATTAAAATTTAGCCCGAAGGTTAGCCCGAGTTAGCGGGGAACCATTTCTTTGTATGGGATGGGGTATCTGTACTAGTATTATATTATCTGTGATCTCAGCGAACCCCAAAACCAGTTTTCGTTTATGGTCCCCTTGAAACCAAACCGCAAGGGGCCAAATAGACCACTTTGCGAATCACTGCCCTAAAAATGAACACCATAGTTGGGTTAAAATCTTAACTAGTTGTTGCTTGCGGCTCCGCCTGTGAAAACAAGAACAAATCTATCCCACAGGATCCATTTTCTGAGTATTCAATACTTTAACAATGATATAAATATGTATGTATGATTGCAGGTGATAGCGCATGACTTCCCCGAGGGCTCGAAGCCTCTGGTGCACCTGCTGTACCGGCCTGGCCACTACGACATCTTGTACGCGTGATCCGCATTAACCATAATCTCTTACCATAATAAACGTTAATTATCTTACGTACAAACTGAGTTTTATTTGATGGTATTTATATAAATGGTGCCTGCATTCTGTATTACATTGATTGTATATACTAGCACTTTTCAATCAAGTTCATAGACTGACTAGCACTTTTCAATTAAGTTCATAGACTGATGTCAGATGTCTTATTTTACTGTATTTACCATAGATTAATATGTATATTAGGGTATAGATGGGTGTCTTGTGTCAAAAACTTGTACCACCTACAGCGCCCCAAGCGGGCGTAGTTAAAACTAAATTTATATGTACGTATATTTATTTATATGCATACGTATAGCTAGGGTGTACGTTGACACTGTATACATATTTATTTATCTAGGGTATGTTTGAAATATTTTGCGTAATAATTAACTAAATTATCACGCAAAATATATTTCAAACAATACCCATTAAAAGGTATGGGTAAAACACAATAACAACAAATGATATTTTTTATAACAATATTTATTCACAAGTAAATAGATATAATCTTTGTTTTAGCATTACATCTACATTAATACCAGCAAATTCATGAACACAACACGTAATAAACGACATTTGATGGTCAAAATCCAGTTACACTAAAAAAAGTCTTTTCTCAAAAGTTTTAAAAGTTCTAATCTCCAACGACACAGCTAAGACAGACGATAATTCCACTCGACGTCAATAGCAAGCTCACAACTACAGCGGAGGATAATTCGACTCGACGCTAATAGCAATGAAACCACTTTCAGATATATAACAAATTTAAAACTAAACTGAAAGTTAGAAAAAATTGCCTGTGCGCATGAAATCAAAACTCGTAGACATATTTAATATGTTGCCGTGATTAAAATATATATATCTATGTTCAAGAAATTCAATAAATAAAGCCTTAATTGTGTCTGAAACTGTATTTTTGTTACCAAAGCAATAAATTATTCATAAAAATGATTGAAATTTATTTTTGATTAATCATTTAAAATTATAAATTAAGTTATTTTATGAATCTCCAAATGCTTTTAAGAAATAGCAACATTGATGATTACTTGTTGTAAATAATTTCAACTACACTTGTTAGATGGCGCTAGGCAAAAATAGATCTGGCAGATTTGTTCTAAGATAATACACCATGGTATTTACTGTTCACATTTTGTGTTCATTTCTTCATAGTAGAGTTGCCTATCAATAGTCGACTATCGCTAAACTATCGATAGTTGACGTCATATCAATAGTCTTCAAGAAAGGAGTTATAAGGTTTCTAAAAGGTCGGCAACGCGCGAGTGATACCCCTGGTGTTGCAAGCGTCCATAGGCTACGGTAACTGCTTACCATCAGGCGGGCCGTATGCTTGTTTGCCTACTTGGTAGTATAAAAAAAAAAAAAAAGCACCCCACGCTTTTTATTAAATATTTTTTTTTAATTAACTACTTGGTTGGTACATAAGCTATAATTGGGAAACGATACTATCGACGGTTATTAAACTATCAATAGTTTGTAAAACTATTGATAGTTTTTTTATTTAATACAACGATACTATCGATAGTATTACTTAAAACTATTGATACTATCGATAGTATTAACATGTAATAGTATCGATACTATTCATTCCAATCAATAGTATTAGTTAATTTGTGATATCGATAGGCCTATCGATATTGTTACTGGTTTTCAAGGTCAACTATCGATAGTTGTGCAACTCTACTTCATAGTACACCAAACTTTATTTCTAATTATGAGAATAAGAATGATGTTTTAAGAATCAATGTTGCTTTTCCCAAACATTTTCTGAATCTGAAAGAGGTGGCTTACAAACACTATTCTCAATGATTAGTAATTAATTTTTGTAAGGAATTATTATTTTAATACTAGTATGTTCAATAATATTACCAGGCTGAGAAGATTAGGTAATAAAATGAAAACACGATAAAATGACAAAATTGAATATATTGAGAATTCAATAACCATTACGGAATGCGGTCATACAGAATAAAACAAGTAAATTAAAAATAGTCCTTATCATCTATTATTATTAATTATCTGCAGAAATATACACCGTCAGGCTCCCGTTTTGGCTTCATGCCGGCGAAAAATGCCTTAATGTCTTCCTCTCTGACAATTTCCTTCCTATCCCTGAAACTCTTCAAGAATTCTAAAAGTTTATCTCTCATTCTGTTATATTCTGTTAAAGCATTTATTTGTTGTATCCTGTCTAAAGACGAAAGCGCCTGGAGACCCTTTTCATATTGAGATACACCTCCATCTATATTTTCTTTACCTAAACTTTCATAAGCTGACACTGTATCTTCAGGGTCCGATAAGAATAGGACATGTAACTCTTTATACATAGATATGCATTCACCACAAGTACAAAGCTTTTGGCGAAAGTTTGATGGCCAGAATGTGGCTCCTTTGTAAATACTTTTCACACCTTTAGGTCTAATACACTTACTAATGTCTAATTTAACTTTCTTGGGAGATGTTTCTTCCACTTCAGTACTTAGTTTTCTTTTATTTTCACTTATAGTTTTTACAGTATCAGTTAATATGTTGTGTATATCAGGGGAAGGTTTATTTTTGCTTGTATTATCCTCAGATTTATTTGAATTTTCTGTTTCATCAAAAGTTTTACTTGCATTAGTAATATCACCATTTTCTTTCTTAATATCTGTATTTTCATTTGTACTATGAGTTAATTCAGTATTACCAGTCTTCTCAGAATCAATAAGAGTTTTAGTCTCAACTTTATTGTCACTAGGAGATTCATCTTGGCTTTTATTTTCTGCCATCTCTATGTCAGTGCTATCAGCGTTTCCATGCACTTCTTTGTTTTGCTTATCTTTGATTTCAGTCTGTGTTGTAGAACTATCAGTATTTTCGTCACTTGCAGGCATTTTTTCACTGTTTTGTTTACTATCTTCGGAATCATTAGTTTCTGCTGGATCCTTTAATAAAGCATCAATCGCATCCATAACTGCATCAGTTTTTTCATCAGAATTTTCAATGTCCTTTTCCTTCTTTTGCATTGAATTGGGTACTTCAATAGAAGTTGTTTCAGAAACGGAGTTACCATCTGTAGTTGCCAAATTTTCATTAGTTTTGTCTTCTTCACTAGATTCTTCAATTTTCTTATTATTTGCTTCTTCCACTTTTGAATTTTCTACTGAGTTTTCTTTGTGTTTTGATGGTTCTGTTGCCTCCTCGCTAGTCAGCTTTAGTAGTCCATCAGTTTTATTGTCAGAAGTCAATGCTCTTATGTCATCTAACAACTGATCCTCTGTTTTATTAGCATCAACATTACCATCAGTTTTTACGTTATTTGTAGATTGATAATCTTTTTGTTCTGTTTCAGAGGTTTCAGATGGCGCATCTGTTTTATTTGTTGCATTATCAGTTTTGTCTTCCAATCCTGTTCCTTCAGATTTGGGGGTGATATTAACTTCTATGTTTTCATTTGCAACTGTAGTTACAGATTCTTCGTCTTTTGTGGCATCTTCTGATTTTTGTTCTTTCTCACTTTCAGCATCTAAATTCATGTACTTTTCTTCTTTGTCCGTTGTTGCACACTCTTTATCAGATTTTTCATCATTTTGTTGAGAAGCCTTCTCTTTATTTTCAATCATTTCTGCATCATCTTTTTCACTTTCAACTGCACCATTTGACACTACCTTTTTAGCTATATCTCCATTACAAATAGTATCAGATTTATGACTATTTATTGTTAAAATATCAACATCACCAGATTCAACATTAACAGCAAAGTTACTATAATCATGTAAAAACTCATTCTTCTCCATACAACTCTTACAAATCATTTCTGAATACTGATCATTGGCAGGTACAACAGTGTCCAAGTGGGATGCATGGAGCCAATCTTCACAAATTATACACTGGATCATGTCATCCTCAAAAGTCTCCTCAGGATCTGGGTACGGTCTCTGGCAAATACAGTATAGGCCACTAAAGTTCTGGTTGTATATATTATCATCATTAAGGGTAGGTTTGCTTGGGGTAAATTGACAAGGGTGGGAATTAAACTTAGGGTTTCCACAGTCACATCTAAAGTTTCTTTTGGTGTACAGTTCGATAAGTTCATGATTTTCATGACAGTTTAAGCTGCAAGCCAAGCAGACGCCTGCTCTTTTCGTGGGGTCTGTTTTGGCATCTGGACAGCAAGTCAGACAAGCATAGAGGGCCTGTCTTTTGATGTAACCCTGGAAGGATAAAATATTCATGTTTTTAATGAACTTACGTGCACTCATCAAAATTCTAAAAATTTATAGAATACATTGCCTATGAATGTAACAGAATGTAATAATTAAATAATAAACTCTAAAGAATAAATAAATATTCTCGGTCTTAATTATACACAGTGATAACCAATAGATGTATCATGTATGTACCTATGTATAAATACAAATGTAATATATTATATTTTTATAACTACAAACTGTGTAAGGACCTTTTTGCTGAATCGCATATAGCCTATAAAAATAAAATATGGTTCTATCTGCGTGGATATTGGCAATTCAATAAAAAGTACCTTAAATGTCCTTCTCTCCTATACCAAATTTCATTAGTCATGGAGAGGCTTATATCTGGTAACTCCCTGTCACCAGATATAAGCTAAATGAATGAAGTTTGAACAAGAATAAGTCGATAATAAGACTATGTTTATGTGATGATTTAATGTTGCTAATTATACATGAGTACCAAATGAAAGGCAATAGACAACAAGTTACTTTTGGGTTTATAATATTATATGGGGATGTATTCTCCTTTTTTTCAGTAAAATTGTGCATAGTTAACCGCCAATTATGAAGTATGTTGTTCATTAAAATTGTTTCTTGGGGTTATGTACAAATATTGATAAGAATTTAAACAAATAATCAGTCAGATAATTATGGTTTTGAGCATTTCTTTAGGACAATAGATTAGTAAAAAGAAAAGAAGTGCCCTCATTTTCAACTAAACTTTGCTTATATAATGTTGTATAGAATTCGAAGTACATTTCTGAATTATGTAGCTACATAACATGATAAAAAGATGGTCCTAATTTTGTGTAACGGACTGTAGATAAAAATATGTGTGTTTCTACAGAACTTATCTAACAAAATGTTCATAAAATCCTTTGTACCGAAACAACCAAATGTACATGTAATATGGAGCAGGTAAATAGTATTTGTAATTAATTATATCAATGAGTTCATTAATGCCAAAATGTAGTAAAAGAAAGTAGAAATAGATCGCAAATTTAAATATAAAATAGGCAGATTGTGAATGTTCTGTGGCGACGTCAATCTCCGAACGCCATGTTTGTTGTAATTTACAGGTTTAATGTGAACAGGACCAATTATTACCTTAACGTAAGTGCAGTTCTTGTCGTCTGAAGCACCTAGAACAGCGTTGGCGTCTTCCTCGAAGTCCTGTTGTTCTTGCAAAACATCCATCATTGTAACAACCTTTTCTTCATCGCATTCTACCATTTCTGCATCTTCTGTAATATTTACGCCGTCCGCAGCCATTACGACACTTTAGATGCAATTATTAAAGACAATTCAAACACAGTTTCTGGGATTTATGAAAATTAGGAGGTACAACGGTTTTATAATGGGCGCGAAGTAAAATTTTACTACGCTATGGCTACGACAGATGAAGTTTAGAGACGAGACGACTTAAATATTTCGCGCGAATAACCTAGTTCTGTAAACTGTAAACTATTTCTTTGGTTCAAAGGAACTATTATATGATCTAGTTCATGTAGTTCATCATCGAACTTTTATTCATCAAATTCATTTGCATAATGTTAAATCATAATCATGAATTATATTTAAATTATTACCCAAGTAATTAACTTTAAGTCATTGCGGTTAAGTAAAAAAATCTTTATCTATGTCTCGTACATAGATAAAGATTTTTTTACTTAACCGCAATGACTTAAAGTTGTACAACGAACCGGAAGACGGGCAGACGCAGCATGGGCAGGCCAACAAGGTAGACCAACGACCTGATAAAGGTTAAGGGTAGCCGATGGATAAAGTCAGCTCAAGGCCGAACGCTATGGAAATCTTTCAGGGAGGTCTATGTCCAGCAGTGGAAGTCTTTCAGCTGAAATTATATCTATATATAATCTTATATAAAATACTAGCTGACCCGTGCCCACTTTGTTGGACGGTAAACATTTTTAAAGCCTATGACACTCACAAATAACATGGCTTTCTATTGGTAAAAGATTTTTCAAGATCGGTTCTCTAGATCCAAAGATTACAACCTCACAAACTTTTATCTTTTTCTAATATTACTATAAATTTAACGATGTTTGCCAACGAAACGCTAAGAAGAAGAAGACTATAGATTATTAAAGTGTGGCTGTTATTACCTAGTAATTAATACCTACCCCTAATGACACTGAGAACTAGCCAGTAGAAAGAATGAACTAGTTCGTCATAGGACCGCTTAAAACTCAATTGCTCGATCCTTAATCCTGGTGGCATATCACTTAACAATATATCCAACACTAGTGAAATTGAAGTATGAATGCGATTACTGAACAGAAAACGGAACGAAATTTATGGAACATTATTTTCAAGTCAGTGTTGCATGTTATCATTTATTATTGTCTATTTATAGACGTTTGGTAGTGTAGCGAAGAATTAACTGCACATTTATATTATATAATAATAACGGTGAAATAATAATAAGTGGTATATCACATCACAATGTATAGATAGACAGACACACGCAATAATATTGACAATGAGTGAAATATTCTAGTACGTGTCTGGTTAGCCAGGTCGCACACTAGAGCAGTAAGCAGCAAGCAAACAACGAATGCAGTAGGTAGCAATTAATGCGCCCATACATTTACCTACATTGTAAGAACATAATTATAAAAAGCGTTTGCTTCTCGGCTCAATTTGTTGCGTGACAGCAAGAACTCGCTTATTATTTGCGACGCGAAATCAAACAAAATCAAACAAATCCAAATAGTTTTTTTTTTTCATTAAATTTGCGCCAACGAAATGCAATATTTTTTGGCAGCATGATCGTGATTGAAACTATTTTTCGGATATTTTGAGAGTCCCAAAAATTTCGCAACCGAGATAATAATTATGTATTTACACATACACATCTCAACCCATAAACGTCCCACTGCTGGGCACGGGTCTCCTCCAAACAAACATTTAGAGGGATATTAGCCTTCTATACCACGCTGGCCAGACGGGTTGGTATAGGATTTTGTTTCGAGTTTTCCCTCTCTTGCGGTGGATAACACTTACTCCCTTAGTCGACTCTTACGACACCCTCGGGATGGAAGGGGTGATGACATTTGTATTCTTAATCCGTCACCACACGGACGAATTATGTATTTAAATCGTGTGAATCGTGTCCATACTGTCTATAAATAGACCAGTGCCGAAGCCTATGAAAATGGTTAAAAGTGAAAAAAAATAATAGTAGGATGAAACCCATTGGAAATGGAAGAGAATATAACGAAAATTAAAGGAAAAATAAATTACGGGCGATCTGAGGTCGGGAAGTGGAATGGGGTGAGTTTTAAGGGTTGAAATCTCTACTTTCTGAACGAAAAACTCACGAACTTTTTTAAAAAAGCAGATATTTTGACGGGAGATTTTTCGATCGAAAATTACTGTGCTTTTTCGATATTAAGTTAAAAACAAGATGAAAAATAAATATTTTAAATCAAAAAAATTACAGCGTATTTGGGACATAATAAGGTAAGTTTTCACGAAATTTTGTGAAAGAAAAAATCTTTTTGTAAAAGACAAAAATAAAAAACCAAAAACTTGGTTATTTGAATTTTTCACATACATTTTGAGGTTATGTGAAAAAAGTGTGAATACAAAAGTTGTAGATCTTTTTATTACCTACAACTTTGCCATTTAACTTTCTTCCATAGGACTTGTAGTTTTGCCGAAGATCGAGATAAACGGTTTTTTACCCTTAAAACTCACCCCCTTCCACTTCCCGACCTCCGATCGCCCGTAATTTATTTTTCCTTTAATTTTTGTTATATTCTCTTCCATTTCCAATGGGTTTCATCCTACTATGTTTTTTTTTTGGTTTCAAAAATTATCGACCCTGGTCTAAAAAATGTATTCTGAGCTATAAAATATTTTCTAAGTAGGCACAATATTCCATGCACACACAACAGAAAACTACTCTCATCTAACAATCATCTTCTTCTTGCATGCTATCATTGCTAAAGGATGGCTCCTTCAGCAATGATAGCAAGACCATCCAGGATATTTAATATGAATATTCATATTACTTGTTTTATTTGGGACAGTGGGTTGTCCTAAAAAAATCTGACAATGTTATACCCTAGGACCAAGTATTAAAATGATCCTGATAGTAAATATGATGATAGCAAAGTTCTATGCTATTTTCCTATATAGCAACCGATGGACAAGGTCAGCTCAGGACCGAACGATGTGGAAAACCCTAGGGAGGCCTATGTCCAGCAGTGGACGTCTTATGGCTGAGATGATGATGATGATAGGGTAGGCAGACTAAAATGACGATATGACTTGTGGTTTTAGTGTGCCGACCCTAGAATGTATAAAGAACTTAGCCTCTATCTATAAATATTTTTTGGGTAGTGACCTAACTAGGTACATATTATATTAAAATTCACCAAAGTCAAATGCAGTAGTTTAATACGACAACAGAATACAAATATAGTAGTATGTTAAAATAATACAATATTTAATTATAATATAATTTAACTGTTATAAGCATAATTATATAGAATAAAACCAACATTAAGCTTTAAAAAGTAAGTAGGTACCTGTTCCTACTAAAGTAGAAAAGGTACATCAAGATTCTTGCGACCGTTGCCAACGTATAAAAAGCCCGCGTCGCCAGTTCTTATTTTATGAAAGTACATCATTCCTGGCCAATAAAGACTTTTTAAATACGCCATACTTCCTCCTTGCTCCAGGGATAGGTTCCAACAACCGGTGGGAATATCTTGATCGATAGTATCAAAGAAATCCATGCTATAGTTGTAGTCTTCTCTGGTCAATAAGTTCGTGTTCCATCGATGTTGAGCAGGTCTAATATGGCAATAAGACTTGAGTAGCTTCGCTTCTGTCGCCTTGAGTCCGTAGAAATTAGGGTTTATAACAACGGTGCCACATGGCTGTTTTATAAGTTGACCGCGTGCGCATATTTCCGCTTCATCGCATATATTACTAATAGTGCCAACTAATCGACTTTCTTCTTTCATAATTTTGCATCTATCAGGGTTGGTTTCGTCCATTTGTTCGTCGAGGATCTTTATTTGTAAAGCCGGCTCGCCTCTGAAAGGGAATGTTGCCAGAAGAGACCAATGTCTGTATTTACTTTTTGCCTTTGGCAATAATCCCCAAAATAGGAAGTCGGTGGAATAGAAATACTTTCTGTCATGCAAGGCATCGTTGTTGAAACCAACGGCGATATGATAATCTACGTCTACAGCATATATCTGGCCCCAATACTGAATGTGCTTGAAATGGTTTTCCACTTGCAACATAGTTAACGAATTTTGTAGTAATGTTATTAATTCGCTGGTAAACATCATACCGTTTACGTTTATGTATTCCTTGTATTCCCAAAGCTTGTGAACGTTCATCTTTATTTATATTAACTATAAACTTTAATAATAATAATAAAATAGAAAGACACGTAGGTATCTGACAGCGCGTCGAAATTTATTTTAAAATTCTATGTGACTATCGCGACTATCGCATGAAATTCATTTTTTTAATACTTAGTTTTAAGATTTTAGCAGCCAGTGTTTTAGATTTAAAATGGCTTCTAAAAAAGTTCAAATATAATTTATCTATAATATAAAAATGAATCACCTAATGTGTTCCTAAGCGCAAATCTCGAGAACAGAGGTCTCCGAGGTCCAAAGTCCGTGTAATGTACGTTCCAAATTACCACGCGTACGAAGTCGCGGGCGACCTTTAGTACAAAATAAATATTCTATCTATGAAGCTAACTGTAGGTAGGTTCGCAGGCCCTGGATCTAGAGGAGGGCAGCAGTCACTAGACTCAGCTAATCTAGCTGTTTTTTTACTGGCAAAAAAAATGGAAAAAAATGACAGCTATGTACTTAAATACTATTTGTTAGATAATTTTGCCTAGGGATTGGCAAACTGGCATTCTGCCCCCTCTTTTTGAAAACCTAGATCCGGCACTGTAGGTCCCATTCTATAGCTACGTTACATACCAAGTCTCCACAACAGATACATTATCATAAATACACCATAAATATTGTATTCACGAAAAAACGATCTTTTTTCAACACTAGTAAACTTCAACACCCGAGGGACGCAGTAAAAGGATATTTTCTTCTCGTATGACAATTACCCGACATCAAATATTTGCTGGCCCTCTGTCAGTCGTAATACGTAACTTGACCGCATCATGATCCAATGTAGAAAGACCCCTCATATCATCGAGTGTAGATCCAACGATAGATCAGGTTGTATTTTAGCGTACAATTTACTTATTTTCCCAGATTATGGGTGATCGTGTTGCTTGTTTGCAGACTCACGGGTGACATTTCCAAGAAAATATTGCGAGAAGTAATGTCGGTGCTTAAGAAAAATGTTGACTTACCTTCCTATCAATATTTTATAGGACTTTTAGCTTCGATTTTATTTTAATGAAATATAAAAAATGACTAATGGCAACTTATTATATTTTTCTGTTAATTGATCGAAGAATAGTTTACATACAATAATTGTTTGTTTGATTGTTTTATTTTTTTTTTGCGCGAAGGTTAGGAACTGAAATTAATTGCTTTCATTCACTCTCCCGTTTCCCAATCTCTCTAAGTAAAAATAACATTATTTAATTATTCTACGTTATAAACAAACTCACTCTTATTTTTAATTTAACATTAATGTTGGGGAGATAAGGGATAGGATTAATAAAATCTCGACACTAGATGGCGTCAGGCGTTGTGGTAAACACGATTGCACGGCTTTTGATATATCAATAATTAGTATTGATCTACTTTAAAATCATACTATATACCTATGTTATAATCAAATCATCTTAAAAGTGACACAAATAATGTTAAGATTGTTACTTCGATGTAGTAATTGCACAAAGCAAAAATAGAAAATTAATGTTGCTATTCGATACTAGATGACGCTATCTGTTTCATTGTTATAAAACAGTTTCATAAGTATGCAATAATTATTATGATTGGATAATGAAACCTCCGTGGACAGATTTTTTGAAAATTATCTAATAGAGTTGCCTTGAGGATTATAATATTTAACGATTAGCTAACACTGTAGTGGTAGAAACCCTTATCATAGATCAATACGAGAACTTGCTTAATGGGTACAGACTCTGTGTGTAGTTATTTGGCTGTGGCCTTCTGTAAGGTTGAGGTCCTTCCTAAGTAGCAGCTTGCTTGCTAGTATAGTGCCCTATCTCTATTGAAAATAATGTGATGAATATTGTAAGTACTGGTAATGTAAAAAACAAATTATAAACAGACTAAAATCTTATCTTTACCGTTAATCATTAGGGTAGGAGCGATGGCTCTCATAAAAAAAGAATAAAACGTAAAAAAACTTTGACATCAAGAGGTTTTTCTATTCAAGCATCATTATTTAACTATTTTGCGTTATCTGTGAAACAATAGGGCTGTGCCAACACGTGCGTCAATTACCCACTCAAATCGTTCAGGAATCGTTGAGTTTGGCGCGGGCGCGATTCGGCACGCGCTCACCCACTCGGCGCGAACGAACGTGCGATACGCGCGATCAGGCTCTACAGTTAAACTTGTCAATCGGGCTCATAGTTAAGGGCTTTTGCCATAAGTTGATAATGTTTTAGCGGTTCTAATTGAGATGGGGTGTCTTTTCTTGTGGCGTGACATGAAGAGAGGGGAATTGCAATTTTTTAATTTGTTAACTTTGTTTAAAACACGTGTAAACAAGATTATGTATGTGTTATATTTTAATTGTAGGTACATTTACCTATGTATCTAAGTACATAATATGCATATAATAATACCTACTCTCTACCGGAACCCTAAGTGCCATTTGACTTCGTATGTCTATAAAAAATTTCAAATATCTATCCAATATAGAAAATCCATAATAAAAAACAAATCTCTTTGAAACTGTGTGTACTGAATTAGGCTAATTGTTAGCTAGTAACCCCAAGATCGGATAGCGATTCTGCATTATTTGTTTTATTATTTTCCGCTAAAAAACACAAGCATAGTTGCTCTGAGGTGGAAAAATTCTCAGATCAGCGAACATGTATGAGTGATAGAACAAAAACGCCATATGTGCAGTCTGATTGAGTCGCGAATTAACATCGCATTGTTTTCAATCGACACCGGCTGTCTACAGGCGTGTGAACATCAATGAGATCAAAAACAATACGATTGTTCCCACAGCCGCGCCCCGGGCCGCGACCCACCATTTTTCTTTCAAACTTTTAATTGTTTTCGGCGAGAGGTTGGCAGCACTGCCCCCGGGCGGTACGTTCAGTAACTGATACCGTTGCACAAACAAGGTTAATTCGAACGTAATGTTTTTGTATTTTGTTGTAGTTTACTTTTGTATTATGCAGGGATTAGTGATTATCCTAACAATCGATGGTTTATTTAGGGAAGGCATTGATGTTGATGTTTAAAGAGACCTATGTTGTTGACTTTATAACGGTAGTAGCCAAAAACGTTAGCAGCAGCTAATCAAAAGATAAAATGAGATTTACGGGTTGGTTGATTCAGCCCAAGTTGTTGTTGTAGCTATTTATTATGATTAGTTTAAGAAATGTAATTCTTAAGTTCCTACCTAGGAACTTAAGATGAAGTCTGTAGTAGAGAATAGTTAATAATTATAAAAGAACTATATAAATTCACTTGCAAAATTAATATTAAATAACAGACAAGCAGTTCAATTCATAATAATAGCTTTTAACCGTTATTACAACGAAAGTTTCCTCACAAATAATTGCAACAGGCGGAACCAGAACAATGGTTTCAAAACGCAATATCAATTAACACAAGAATTAAATTCAATCTGTCGAAAACCAATTATTAGTAAGAAATACGTTCTCACCATTAGAAACGCACAGAAATTCGATAATTCCCACAATTTGATTGTGATCGAGTGGCGAATCTTGAAGCACAATGGGTATTAGGTGCTTAATCGGCCGGACCGCGTAAACAGGGCGCGACAATGGCGCGAATTTCAGATTAAGGTTATTTGTTAAACATGGCGGCCATTGTGTGTGTTCGCGCGCTTCGATGATCGGTCGCGAATTAATTGCTCAAGTTTCTGTAAGTTCAGTGATTTTTGAGTGTACTGCTAATAACTATGAGAAAGAACTGTTTAAGTATGCAGTGGGAAATGTATTTCTTGAGCGTATGTTCTGTGCAATTGAGATTTGAGATTTATGCACTGGCTTTTTTAATGTAGGATTCTTGAAGAGCTTTTGTCAATGAACTGTGAAAATAAGACTGAAGAAAATAGGACTCTTGCAAATATAGCTAAGAGTAAATGTGAATTTAGAGTTACTTATATGCTTATGTTAAAAACTTAGCTTTCCTAGGTACCTACTATCGTTAGGTTAAGCGTTGCAGATACTACTAACCCACAGGACACAACTAGATAGTAGTTATTTGGCTGTAGTCTTTTGTAAGGCGAAGCTCCTTCTCCAGCCAGTCTTATCTCTCTTAAGTACTGTCTAATGTGATACGTTTTTGGTCGATATTATTGAATAGTAAGTATGCTCCTTGGTATGAATAAGAGGTATTTAATATTAAATCAACCATCACGAAGAAGTTTTAAACATGAATCGAATTTAACTAATCCGAAACTTACCTTTACGTCATTGTCAAAATACGATTTCGTTCGTTCATATGTTATACTCAACGGGAGCATGGCTAAAGAAGATGCTTTACGAGCCCTACATTTTGAGAACACTTTAGATAAACAAAATAGAAAAATAAGAACACAATATGAAGATAACATGCAATGTTTTTAAAAAGCTGAACTCCCATAACGCCGCGTGCCGCACCGCGGTCCGCACGCGACTGACCCATGATGAACGAGTGTAAGTGTTGCCAACGTAATCACTGCGTGATGGGGTTGCAGCTAAAATAATTGGCGTCCCGCTGGCAGACATGCGTTAATGTTTTTGTAATGATGAGTGTCATTGTCCGTGTGTGGATTATGTTTTTGTTTTGCAGATTTGTTAGTACATTTTTCAAACGACGCACGTTCGCTTTTATAAATATCGTATAACAAATAAACAGTTTGTATTATTATTGTAGTGGTTTAAAGAAAAGCATTGAAAGGTTTTTTTAAAATTAACTTACGATTACGAAATAAAATAAAAACTTACTTCTTGTAAGTAATTTTATTTTTTCGTAATCGTAGCAAGTGCAAGTTCGCCTTTCGTTTTGGGAAACAAGCATGAGTCTATGTGGGTCTATATACCATCATCAATATTATATCTATAATAACAGCAACCCATATATGTCCCACTGCTGGGCACAGGTCTCCTCTCCTCTATCAAGAGAGAGAGAGGGTTTCGGCCTTAATACACACACGCTGGCCTAATGCGGGTTGGTGAATCAGCCACGTCTTTAGAATTTCTTCTAAGACATGTGGGTTTTCTCAAGGTGTTGTCCTTCACCGTTAGCAGATGGCGAATCATTTGATTAGTACATTTAAACTCCACAAAGTGAAATTCTCATTGGTACTGCCCGGGATCGAACTCGTACCTCTTGCGTGCAAGTCGATTACTTTCCCATTAGGCCACCACCGCTATTATATATTATATCTAGGTATTATAGAAAAAAATATCGCTGAATGTGTTGCTAAGCGCAAATTTCGAGAACAACTGAACCGATTTCGCTAACTATTTTTGTTGTGTTAGTTATTGTGAGTAGAAGGTTCTTACGTAAGAAAAAAGTAAGAAAGTTGCGCTGAAAATAGTTTAGCCCGGGCGAAGTCGGAGCAGGCCGCTAGTGTAAAATCAAATTAATACTTTCTTTTGGGATTCGATACGGAATGATGACGATATATATTTAAAATACATTTGAAGTATCATGTTGTGGGAATGTCTCAAGGTTAGTTTACTACAAAATTGGCAGTAGGTAAGGAAGTAATTTAGTGTCCGTATTCAATAGAGATCAGCAGTGCCTATATGATACATTATGGAATTTATTGAAAGGAGCACTTGCGACACAACCATTGTTAGCCACATGATGTATTTGCTTCTTATTTACTTATATTGTTACTTAAAACTCAAAATCCATGTCACAATCAATCTCAACAGATTCTTATTTTATTATAACTACGTGTACGACATGTCAATCTAATACATCCAAACTGTCTATAGTTTGAATACAGACCAACATTTTGCTAGCCATATTCAAACAATTGTATGATACTTAACACAAAAAATATAACGGTAGCCATCCAACTGAGCTAGTGACAGTCAGGCGGCCATATTGATGGATGGTTTTAACTCATGTCCTTACAAAGTAGCGATGTTTTCTCTGTTATTAAGATGTAGAGTGTGTTATTTAGATTTTATTTACATATATAATAATGTTACGTTTTTGGTAAGATATGCGTATTAGTTGTCTTTTAAGATTATGTCTGTTTAAAACATACGTGAAGAAGGCATAATAATATTTGATCATATGAATAACGTATTTTGTCTACTAACTAGATACAAAATTTAGCTATTTGTTGTAAATAGATAAAACTACTTAGGTATATGCAATCAATACTAATAACTGTCCAATATAATAATGTCATTGGTACTTATTTAACAAAATTAGAATTTGTTGGTTTCTCAGCTAGTGAAGTTAAAAACCAACCAAGTTATAAACGATGTGCGAGCAAAAGTTGAAAAGATCTTCCAGTGACGGACCTAGCTGGTCCATCACTAGGATGTTGTGATCCTTCTCTAAGCCGTACCATCTGTAACAAGGAGCATATATTATGGTTAACTTGTATTCCATTGTAACTTCAAGTTCCGTCAGTCCATCTGCTTCGAAATAAAGTTAATGACAACTTCATTGCCTTCTAGGAAATAAGAAATGTTTCCGAACGCCATACAAAATGTCAAAAGATTGAGACGCTACCATTCTTTTTGACCGTTCTGTTATATATAACGACATAATAAAATTATCTTATATGTAACAAATAAAGGGTGCGCCGACATCTGCATGAGACGATGCGATCAATTATCGCCATTGTTACAAATCTACAATAAGGTTAACACGTCGACGCGCCATATTGAGATGCACAATTCACGTTAGAATACGTTACGTGGTGTGACGTCATTTTGTGTGTTAATAAAAACTAGACTGCTAAGTGTTGGTTTGTGGTTTGCTTTACCTAATAGAATGAAGCTCTTTTAACTATTTAGTAATCTGTGCCTGAGGTACAGACTGTGTTGGATTACCTAGTCTACGAAAAATGGTCCCAGCTTTTGATACGATATCCCGTCTTATCTGCTTTACAGTTACTCGGCAAATCAAGCACATCTTCCACTGTGTCAACTATCCTCTTGACGTTGCCGGTGCAATACCTTTTTCTATTAAGTTATTGCTGTAATAGGTATAATTTTCTATTATACCTTCTTATTAAGTAAGTATAATTAATTTATGAAATACACCGATTTAAAAACAAAAGGACATCATTTATTTTTATAATTAAGTACCTACCTACTAAGCACAATATCAGGTACTAGTCTCCATGTGTACCTATTTGCAAATGAATGAATATGCGAACGTATACTAAATATGTTTCTGTCTTTAAACTTGGAGACCCACGCTACAAATATTCTGCATACACCAATTCCAACTTTAACAGTCCAATTTTAAAAGTCGAATTCAAATGTTTTGTGACATCGACAGGTGCGTTCGGAAACCGGGCCAACCTCCCACTGCTTGCCAACAATGCGACACTAGTCGTTCACAATGCAAAGGCGCGCTTCCATTCAGGCTCACGTGTCGCAAACGACTTAATTAAATCGGATACATGTAAGAATGTGGGCAGATGATTTATGTAACAATTGATGTTATGCTCTCTAGAGGCTTGTTTTGCTATCTTGAGAAAGCTTTCGATTGCTATTCTCACGACATTAGTTAATAAAATTGTTATTAGAAACGTATTGAATAGCAAGATATGAACAGCAATATAATAATATTTCTTTAGTGGTCCCAGCAGACTTTTTTTTTTTAATATTGCGCATGCTCAATATTGCAAAATATTTAATTTAAAATATATGCTAGGTATATCTAATTTTAATAAAAGAACAACTGCCTATGTATGAGTTTGGAATTTGGAGTTGGACATCTTGTTCGTTCTCACACGTGTTGACACGTCATCACCCGCTTGCGTGCGTGGCATTGCATTTGCATTGACACTTGACACTAGTGACAGTCGTGTGCGTTCGGATACGTGCACGACACGAATAATAATAAATTAACTTCACAATTGACTTAACCATATCGCACATTGTTATTTGTAATTAGATATATTACTCTCACCTTTACTTTATATTTATTTAAATCTCTACAGTTATCTTATAATAATATATATTTATACTTACTATTATACATACACTTACTATATATTAAATATAAAACGTATCATTAATAGCAATTTATAAGTATAAGAATTTGGAATTCCGCGCGTCACTCGTGTAGTTATAAAGGTCCTGCGAGAATACCAGCGTTGTGGTCCAGGCCACAACATAAGAGCTGACGCAGGGGCCTTATTTGCTTTCTTATATTAAGTGTTATTAAATGTAGTAATTGTAGGTAAGTGTTATTGAATGTAAGAGCAAATAAAATTATTTTCTTTCTTTCTTTTCTTTCCTATGTAGATTCCTACATAAATTGAAATAAACAAAACTTTCGGGTAACTTCAAAAGAGAATCCCCACAGTGAAGATTAATATGGTAAAGAAATCCTAAAACTGTCAACGATTCTCTTAAAATTTATCATAAACAGCATAACGAACTGCCCATAACATCCTAATAATATTTGTTCACAAGTTTGTAATCCACACCGGCCATTGTCGGCCATTTCTTTTTAATCCTCCTTGCTTAAATGGTATTTCCTGAATAGCGTTAAAATCGCAAATCCGTCACATTTGGACAATCAAAGAGCGACAACGTGCTACAACCTCTACAGAGCTTGTAAGCAATCGTTAGTGGTACAATCCGAGACCCCCCGGAGACAAATCCGATCGAAACTGCAAAAGGAGCGCGGTAAAAAAAACTGGGTAGAATGGACACGAGGCCGCGACAGATGTTGAAAAAAGTTTGGTATGTCGAAATCTCATTTTTGTGGCATGAGGGTTTGTTTGCAAATTGGAAGAAATCGAGCGAAGGGGTGAATTATAGTTATTATGTGAGTTTAAAAGGGATAATAGGCCATCCCTATTAGTGTGGTGTTGTTTTCTATTTAGTTAGATCACTTCTAAAAAATCTTGGCAATACTAACGTGATATTTTTGAATGTATCTCAATTATTAAACCAAAGTCAAAGTCAAACTCATTTATTCATTTAGATAAAATCCATGATACTTATGAACGTCATTAAAACAAATGCCAGCATATTTTTTTCCTAAGGCCAATTCGCTGACTAGGGTTGGGCGTTGGGCCAACCAAACCATTTATTTATAGTTCTAGAATGGATTTTGATAAAAATATTTTTCCAGAATCGACGCGTACCTTCTTACATGGAAATAAAAGGGGTGTACCACCAAATTGACGTGTCCTGCTTGTGTTCTACTAATCAACAGTTGTCTTATTGATGATGTTATTCCCTAGATTGTTTTTTAAAACGTACCACGTAGCCTAAATAATCACACATATATTTTTAAATGTATTAAGCATTGTGGAAATATATATTTTGTCAAGTTAAGACAGGTATGTAGTAAAAGTATCGTTAAAAATTGTTGTCGCCCGTTCGTGTTTTGGACAAACGAAAGCAATTATAAGTTCACAGCATGTTGATCAACATTACTGTTTGAAAATTTATTTTCCGATGCTTTCATTAAAATCTTTGTTTCATAAAAGTATGAGTATAAATTAATAAATGAATATAATAATATTATGCTGCCGCTGGAGTTCAAAAGCATGCTTTGTATTACTACTTTTAAAAATAAAAAATCACACTTGCTGGAAAAATGTTATTACAGTATTGAAGGATTTATAGGAAGCAAATAATTATTATCATTTAATTTTACTTTAATTATAAAAGGACATGCCCATTTATGCTACAACTATTGATAAAATTTAATGAAATACCTAATTTATTGTATTTCTTTAATTTTAATTATTTCCTTATATATATATATATAATGTATATGTAGTGGACTTAGCTAATGTTAAGTATAATTGTTACTTTTTATGAATTTATTAGATGTAAGCGTAAAATTTTCTACACAATTGTATATTGTTTCTGAAATAAATGACTTATGACTTATGTTTAGTTTAGTGTAGTGAAATCATTTGATGTGTTCATACTTATATTTTTATCATTGTTTTTTGGTCTGTAATGTGAAAGCTGGTTTAGAAAAAACATCCATCTTGTTCACATCATCAAACATCATTCTTGTACTTATGTAAATCGTAGTTTTTTACTATTTGCTTTGATTTGTCTATTATTTTTTTTTTAAAGTAAATGTCTCTTGAGCAGCCAGCAGCAGCTGATCATGGTCAGCATAACCTGTTTGGTAAACCGCCATTTGTAAAAAAAAGAATAAAACGGAAAACAAATGAAACAAAGTAGGTACCTATGTAAGGTTTCTTTTAATCGTTCTTATTGCACACAATAATTTTAATATTGTATTAGTATCTAATGTCACTAATTACTGAAGTATGGTGCAGTACAAAGGCAAGCTTAATTTAAATTTGAAGCAAAGATTAAATGAAAATCATATGAAATGTGGCGTGGGTTACTAATTAATTCTATAAACTAAGGGTAAAAAGTAAACTTATATAACATAGTAATAGTAATTTTATATTATAGGTAGATAAACCTAACAGCCTTACAAATAAAAATTTGTTATATCACATTTATCTCATTCTTATACGAGGTATAGTTATACGAGTTATAAATTAAGAATAAGTTAAAAATATTTTTTTTTTACAAATAAATCAGGTATTACTTCCGTATAACTATTTATCCGTTATGTCAAATTGCACGATTTGGCAACAGCACCACCAAAGAGAAACTTCATAAAAAAACATATTTTGTCTATGACAACTGAATCTATTTGTCAACAAAACTTTTTTCGACAGTTTTTAATTTTTAAATCTCATTGAAATTTTCCATAACATGAAGATGTTCGTTTATATATAGTATGTGGCATATAAATGTCATCGATTTTTTTCTTTAATATAGACTGCCGAGTCAAACCGTGAATGTCCACAGCATCTTCTTGCACTTGAAGGAACAAGGAACGAGTAGGTAGTTAAATTTGTGAAACTGATAGAACAGATTTAGTTACATGTGTGAATATCCAAATGTTTTTACCTGACGGGGACGTAACCCCATATCTCAAAGCAATCATCAATTGTAGAATAGAAGATAATCCGGGTGGATTACCTTCTATTTTCCATATTGAGATATCTACTAAATAATTTATCCAAAAACATCACACCACTTTTAGAAAACCGATATTTTATTTGACTTATCTTGCAGCCTCGTTATTTACTTGTTCTACTTCTTCTATTGCTTTTAAATCCATTTCTTGAAACTAAAAAAAATATAAAACACGTAAACAAGCCTGAAACGTGGTATTTTTATGATTATACTAGGTTTATACTAGGGTATGGGCGCGTATAACTTCGACATAACGATTGTATGGACAGAAGTGTCAACGCTATACTTGGTATAAGCTATACTTTGTTTATTTGTAGACATTTTGCTTATCCTCGAGTATAACTATTATACCACGTTTATTTGTAAGGCTGTAAGAGTATAGGTACTTAAACAGAGAAATAACCAAAAAGAATTGCTCTTTTCGTAAACATATTTTTTTGTCCACAGCACGTGCACAGGTGGTAAAAATGTCGGCGACATTTTGGCCACAAGGCGCCATTGCATCACTGTTAATAGAACGAAAAAAACACGCCATTATTGCAGGAGCAGCTGATGGTGGTGAGATATTTCATTATTAAATAGTCTTTAACATGTCAAAAGTTTTATGTGTCACACCCACTTATATTATGCATTACTGGCCATACAAACTGCAATAAATAGTTACCTATGTACGAGAAAGTTTTATAATTGAAGGAGGTTTTAAACTGATTTATGTATTTGTTACCTTTACTAGGTACAAGGGCCCCCTTTCTAAGCATTACTTTGTTTGCCATGCCCATTTGTTTCCAGTAGTTTTTGTTTCCAGTGTAGTAGGTATGTTATTAGGTATGTGATCTGTGGTAATCGTTTGAAGGAAATTCAAATAAATATATCTATAATGTCTTATTTATATGCTCTCAAATTCAAACTCTTCTACTATTTACAACGTGAACACGACCTAGCGCAAGACTACTACTTTTGACTTAAAGAAATGGTCCAGAAAGGCCCGTAATTTGTCATTACTTCGGCTTGGAGATACTAACCTAGTCTAGTTATCGACCAAGTAATAGCAAATGATAATAAACATGACATTGACTTAGACAGCTGAGATCAAGTATTTTTTTTACATTAACCACGCAAATTCTAAATAGATACCTATCTTGGTAGATACTGTAAAATAAATCATGTTCAAAATGGACATAAATACTTAGTTTATTTTTTATATAAACTATTCACACAGAAAACAATAACTTATTTAAAATGCACAAGTACAACCCTTTTAAATGTTTATTTTAAGTGTACATTGAAAAACAACTACAGCGCACTCAAAGTCCAGGTGCTCAGTTATTTCAAATATGTACCACTTATATTTCAACAATTTATATAGCAAGTCGATTGTAATCGATAAACATACGACTATATGCAATAACTTATAGCAATAAGGTTTGAAATAGCCTACACAACATTGTTAGATATTTTAAAAGAAGTCTACTGTTCTTTTAATTAATTGCCAGTCCAAAACAACTATAAAACGTTTTGACACTATTGTATTGTACTTGTTCAGTTATAAAACGTCTATATATTAAAAAAATAAAGGAACGAAAATATTTTTTAAGTGTACTTCGGTTAACAAAGGGAGGGAAAGTATCTATTGGAAAGCCGGAACGTTATTCGGAGGGCTTCCGTGCTCCCGCTCTCTTGGCGTTTCCGCACGCTCAAGTGCCAACCCAACATGGCGACAATATTAATCAATATTTCAACAACATTAGCTCCGACTCGAGAGCGACTTCTTGAGATGAGACACCTACTTTGCTGAGTTTCATTTTGTCTCAAGATATTTAAGTAGGTATATTACATTGAATCTGTATTTTGGTGGAATTGAAAGGTAAAAGGAAAAAGTAAATCAATTTGAATAAAAAGTTACACTACGTTAGTCGTACAGTCTCACGATTACGATTGGCGTTGTGGTTTAGATAGTCATCCACCTAATTATTATCACTGAGCGGCGTGTTTTTTGGGTTCCCACACGTCACTATTGTGGTAGGTGATTTTTCCGAGCCTGAGCGTCCTGTCTGTTTGTTTTTTAATGTTTGAAAATCCCTCGCAATCAAACATGAGTCCTGTAGTGCGAGAGTAGTTACAAAAGCTTATAATAAGACTTTCGTTTTAATTCTTTCGACTTAAAAAAAATTGTTTGGTGTTCAAACGTAATTGAATCAAAAGAACAAAGATTTAAGCCCAAGGAGGTAAAACCTAGATTTTTAAAGGCAACTCCCGCACTAGGGAACTGGCCCTGTGTCACGGGGACCTTACAAACATACAATTCACGGACACAAATTACACCCAGATTAGGAACAAGCATTTATGAATCACACAAAGTTTTGACCCACGTGGGAATCGAACCCACGATATCTGGCCAAGCAGTCAGTGCTTGGCCAGATATCGTGGGTTCGATCACAAAAAACAGGAGTGTCAAAAATAGGCTTGTCAAAAAATCTATAGGACATCTAAACTAGATTTTAGGAGACGCAGTTCAGATCACGGAGCGATGGAGCAGTTGCCCATCAAGAACCAACTCACATGGTGATAACTTAAAAAGTTTTATGTTGTAGGTATGTCCTATTGTATCATCATCATCATCATCATCTCAGCCAAAAGACGTCCACTGCTGGACATATGCCTCCTATTGTATAAATTGTTTTAAATATGGTATTGTAAGGTATGCAAAATCAACAATTTTAAAGCTTGACTGTTCACGATAACCATAGCAACCATCTACAGGCCTCTTATATGTTTTCCGACAACTGCAAGTAACAATAAAATTGCATTTAATCAAATCCTTTATAAAAGCCCATACGTGATCACTCGAACTTAAAAGCTGACTTTATTCCGGCATGTTTAATTTAAATAAAAAAACAACATAACAATAGGTTTTCAAACAAACGGTTGAACAAATTGAGCTCGAATGCGCACGCGCATCCCGCGGCGCTGTAGCCAGAGGGCGCCACTGGGCGGGACTACGACTCACCTAGCAACCCTCAGTACCACCTTGATTAACCATGGGATGTCTACGCCTGAGTTATAACTAAAAGGGAGAAATTGAGTCTGTTAGAACCACGGGGTATGCGTGCACGATTTGTTTCAAATACTGTTTGGTAATGAGGAGAGACGGAGGGTAATAACATGCTCACAATGAATCGGTGTGTTGTTCTTTGTGGTTTATTGACAGACATCAAGGAGATAGATCAGATCACGACGCCACGTGATGCTGCATCGGTTCCCTTAACAGTTAAGCGAGATAAGTATAAACAAATATCTTGCTGTATGTAATCAGTAAGATATAATTTTTTTGTAATTTGTTTATTTTCCGATATTTAGTTTGCTACTTATCTATAGCTGTAATTCTTAAATTAAAGTCAAATTTAAGTAACATTAAAGTCATCGCTGATCCAAAAAAGGTAGTAGTAGAAAGATAGGCTAGTACGCTCCTATCGTCTACTTTTTAGCTTCATTTTCACTACAATATTTCAGTTCTTTTTTGAAGTCTATTTTTTTAAATAAAAAAATTGTTTATTTCAAACTTTTAACGGGCTTAATAGTGTTTGCTTACTTTCAAATATAAATTAATTTGTCAATGTTGTTACTAGTTGCGTACTTTGTACACTACTTACTACTATTGACCATCATTTTAGAAACTCTGTGTTTTTATGTACTGACTGTACTTCAATGTAATAAAATCAAATATTGTCATCAATGAAACCGCACAGTGCGTCAATATGGACACATCTGAAACCATATCAGTGTGACATGCGACATCGCAGAGTGCTTCAATCAATGGAAGCTGTACAAACTATAAATAAACAGTCAGCCCCAAATAAAAACAATTGTAGATATTTGTCTAGAGTGTAAGTAATATGGAGAATGCTGCTGTGAGCTTTAATATATTTACCATGTTGTTCTTTAGTGGAGTAATATTGTCATTATTATAATTAAAGGACCTATCTGTGTCGTTTATGACAAGTTAATTCTGAGACATTTCGATGTTCAAGTTAGTTATTCTTTACTAAAATAATGTTGATCATCATTACCTATCATCATAATCTCAGCCAAAAGACGTCCAGTGCTGGACATAAGTCTCCCAAGCCTAGAATTTCCACAACTCTCGATCCTGAGCTGACCTTGTGAATCAGTTGATTTTGCAGTGAAATTGTCTCTGAAGTGTGAATGTCTGATCCAGACGCTTTCTCGTACTCTTAGTGGTGAAAGAATTTCACTGTAGTTTTTTAAACATAATAATTAAGTGTTTCCTGAATGCTACGAAGTATGAACTATACGGTAAGCAGCATATTGGCGGTGACTCGGGCACTCGACCTCCATTTGTGTCAGCAATCACGTGAGTAAGCTGATTGCTTAATTGTTATAAAAAGGTACAGATATACAAGTAGAGAAGTCATTTTCACATTGAGTTGTTTGTACTATATACAAGAACATATAAAAACTTATTCAAACTAACTTAACCTAAATAGATAGATAGAAAACTCACACCAATTGCATTTATGATACATATATTATTTCACATATTTATGTACAATGGGCTATCACTAAAAGCAATTAAATAAGGAAAACTACTTAATTAATTAAATAAAAGGGAAAGTTTTAAAAAATATGAAAAATAATTTATCACCATATAAACATGGCTTTACTGTAATCATAACTATAAAACTCCTAAAAATTGCAAAAACATTTGGAAGCGATTTTGACTTGGCGACCAACAATCCGAAACATTGTTTCGCACGTTAGCGTCGCACAGTGGGTCGGTAATTGCTCCAATCTTGACAAAAACACGCGCGCCGTTCGTATTTATTTATTTACTTAGTATTTACAGTAACGAGTGCCGTTGCCCGAGGCTTGAAGCACTGTGAAGTCTGTGAAACAGTTTTTTGGCAGCGTTTGTCGGTTTCATACAATTGTGCTGTATTTTGTAATGACTTCGTGATTTTGGTTGAGAATACTTTTAACAAAAGTTCGCGCTGAGGACTTTAATCATCTTTCGTACATTTTTAAGAGTATTAATTTAAAATACACTGACGGGTTATTTTATTTGCCATGATAAAGTAAGACATTACCTACGCCTGGAAAACATCGATGTAACTGGTAACTGGAGCATTTGCTGACTTAATAATATGACCAATAAAAAGGGCCCTAATTCCGTGCAAACTTAAATTAAATTGTGTCAATCGCTCATTGCTGATTAGCCTCTACATGTCAAAGTTGGTTTCTTACCAAATTTCGACAAAATGTAATACCTATTTGATTTTCCCACATAGAATTTAGTTTCAGTCTCTGGTAATTGGAATCTTTAAGCTTTTCTGCTTATAAGACTCTATTGATGAGTATTTAAGATTCCATTTGGTTTATTTATAAATTGTAAATATTATTTCAAGACCGAGTGATACTGTGATGAAAATTTGCTCCCAAATATTCGCCATAATGTGTTTTCTAATTTCATACACTAACAGTAGTCTAAGTCTAGGTAAATAACACTACCTAAGTTTGTACAATGGCCTACAGTGAAGCCTGTAGATAACGATTGAAAAGGGGCTCGTTAATTTTCTTACTAAGTGCGACATTATTGATTGAGCAAGTAAATATTATAAGTAAATCTGTCCTTTACAGTGCTAGTTGTTAAATATTTGTCAGCCGGTACTAAACACGACTGTAGAGGACGTGCTCCTTCTGTAGGGTAACCCTGAGTTTGCCCACCAATTGTAGATATTATAATAAGAAATTTAAATCATTTGTTATTACTTAAATAAGAAACTATGGCCATTGCTGTGTTGAGGTATTCTTGCATCAGGTAAAGTATTTATTTTGATAAAAATAAAATTGATGCAACATTTGACAAAGTTCATTAGGATGATAAATCTATAAAATCACAGTGTCACTTACTGTGTGCTATTGTAGATTTATCAAAATTGGTTTAGTAGTTTTTGTGTCATAAACCAAATACTCGTATCATCAATCAGCCATAGCCACTGCTGGACATAGGCCTCCAACACGCGCCATAGCATACAGTCCTCCGCCTTCCGCATCCAGTGCGTCTCAGCGACCTTTTTTTAGGTCGTCGGTCCACCTAGCTGGGGCAGACTTAGAGCTATATCGGTAACTTTGGTTCTTTTAAGTTGTTGAGGTATTTTCACGAATTTTCACGTTTAAAAATATTAGTAGGATTATCCGGCGTGTGCCGTAATCACAGTGTCAGTACTCGTTCCGTATCAATTGGCTCAATCGTGGTATAAACACGCGCCGCGGTCGCGCCCGTCAGCGCGCCGATATCACTCCACAGCTCTACGAGTAGGTACCGACGACGCCATGTGCGCCTCGTCGCGGGAAATAAAAAATGTTTTGAGCATTTACTACTTCAATGTCTGACAAAGGATGTAAAGTAAGTATGTTATTTTTATTGTGCTACAACTTTTTGATTATATATTTTTTTAAAGATAACTCCCGCACTAGGCAACAAGCCCTGTGTTGCGGAGGACTTTACAAACATACAATTTCAAAGTCAAAGTCAAACTCATTTATTCATTTAGATCAAATTCATGATACTTATGAACGTCATTAAACAAATGCCAGCATACTTTTTTCCTAAGGCCATTTCGCTGACTAAGGTAGGGCCTCGAGAAGAATTGGCAGAAACTCAGGCCACTCTTTTTAATCGCCAGAGTACCTATAACATTTACAATTTGGTATGAGTACAATAGTGATAACAAAAAGGAACGGAAACCAATATATTATACCTACCATAAGAATGAAATTTAGATATGTAATAAGTACCTAAGCAATATTTAAAAAAAAAATGAATTTAGCTTTCCACTGTATGGTAATGAGGGATCGTTTCTTTTTGTAAGTATAAGATTAACAATTAACAGACACAAGGTACACCCAGACTAGGGACAATCATTTATGGATTACACAATTTTTTGTCCCGTGTGGGGATCGAACCCACAACACGACGCGCAGTAGTAAATGGCGAGGTAACTACTTAAGCCACTGAACTAACCGTCCAGTCAGAATTATATGACATAACTACCCACAGTTATTTTCTTCTTTCGTAGACTCGTTTTCTACACTTGGCCTTATCGTGAAGCCGCTTTGCATGAGGCAGGTGGTGATATTCTTTTCTCTGTCTGTCTCACATGCAAGAATTTGCGCAGTAAAATTAATCGGTATAATAATATTTGGTACTGTAATGATTATAATCTAAGCTACCACTAATGTGATGATAAGTGACTGCCTCGGTGGTCCAGTGGCCGCAGTATGTGCCTGCAGTGCACGAGGTTGTGGGTTCGATTCCCACATAGGACAAAACTTTGTGTGACCCACAAAGAATTGTTCTGAGTCTGGGTGTAATTTGTGTCCGTTAATTGTATGTTTGTAAAGTACCCCGCGACACAGAGCTTGTTCTCTAGTGCGGGAGTTGTCATTTTAAAAGAAATAAAAAACTAACTAATCTTCTTCTTTATAGCCTGCTAATGTCCTCTGTTGAAGGCCTCCTCTATGTTTCCACAAAGGCTGATCTTGAGCGGCTTCTGTGGCTTATACCTATGTAGAACTGTATCTGCTCTGGTATTGTTAAAATATCAACACAGCCTACAGAAAGACATGAGGCGCTCATAGCCAGGTGACCTATAGATGGGTACCACATAGTGGTATTTCATCTGAGCGTCTTCGTGCTTCGGAGGGCACGATAAAAGTCGGTCCCGACTGTTAACAGTCGTTAGATCACGACAGAGGCCTAAATATAAGCGATCTAAATAACTCTGTCTTCAGGTTGGCCACTAACCAAACGATAAGAAGAAGAAGATGAAGACAGAAAGACATTAACACATCTAGAATACCTGCTGAAAATCCCAACAGTAATCCTAACATTCTAGGGTACCTAAGAGTAACATTCCTAGGCACCATGGTATGTATGCTGAAAGCTCTACCTACCTTCATATACAATAGTGTTAATGATAACAAGATAAAACAAACAGACACACACACACACACACACACACACACACATAGGCGAGAGAGTGGGCGTGTCGCGTGGGCGGGGCTCTACCAAACTGTACCAAATATACCGCGGCTATCTTTGTTTGTTCTGGGAAATCTGACGATATGTAGGAAAACTTGTCGAAGGGAACTTATGTGTGTATGAAACTAGACCGTTAGTAAGCAGCGGTAGTTATTATTTATATTTGTGATGCATTTCTAAGGATTCAGTTGCCTATCCCAGAGATGGAGTATCTCTGGGAGTCTGTTTGTTTTATATTGTTATCATTAACACTATTGTATATAAAGGTAGGTTGAGCTTTCAGCATACATACAGTAGTAGATAGGTACCTATACCTATTACTGTTAGGTACCCTAGGATGTTTATTAAGTATTCTAGATGTGCCCATGTCTTTCTGTAGGCTGTGTTGATAGGTATAACAAAAACTGAGTAGAAGGCAGTTCTTTATGCCACAGAAGCCGCTCAAGATCAGCCTTTATGGAAACATAGAGGAGGCCTTCATCACCTCAAAACTTAAAAAAAAAAATATTATACTACTTAGGTGGCAAACAAGCATACGACCTGCCTGATGTTAAGCAGTAACCGTAGCCTATAAATGTTTATTATATAAATCCTCATGATATAACGTTGCTTTATATTTGCATGTCATTAAATAGACGAAAGAGAAGCCTCAGAGTTTTATATCAGTACTGTTCTTAGGCTGTAGGTACCCGGGAAGCTGGCAGTAGGCAAATTAGCTGTCATCTCATTTATCATCGGCCTGCTTGTGTTCGGTGTGACCGATGTAAATAATTGAATAAGGTAGGTAGGTAGGTAATGTCACAGTTTTCTTAGGTTTAAGATAGGTGAAATTTAGGATCGAGGATATTTGTCAAAAAGGAATTGAAAGCTTAAACTATTTTACTAGTATTACAGAATTACGAGGTAGGGCACCATACTAGTGAGCAAGCCCGACTGGGGAAGGACCTCCACCTTACGTAGTTGTGTTTCTGTGTGTGAGTATAGGTCTCCAGCGCTCATTTAGGGATGCGTTTTGAAAAAAACGTATTCCTATCCCAGGGATACTCCGTTGGTGTAAAAAAAATGGGTTGGTAACACGCCAGTGATAGGTACCTCTGGTATTGCAAGCGTCCATAGGCTACGGTAACTGCTTAACATCAGGCGGACCATATGCTTGTTTGTCACCCAAGTAGTCAAGTCTGATTATAATTTAGAATCTGATCTACCGGATTATCCTTATTTCCAGTTCGAGAAAATAGATTAAGTAGGTTGGTATATATTTTGTCATAAGCAGAAGTTTCCCTTTGTGTGAAATTTGCGTTATATGAAGCGTTTTTCATAATAACTGACTTGCTTATTTTTAATTTTTAACTACATTATACTTACAAAGATTTATTAATATATTATTCACGAAATACAATATCATCATAACCAGTACTACTATATATATACACATTGTTTAACGGAGACACACATAATTAATTACTTAACCAGCTTTTTACAACAATAAATAAGATTAATAAAGTTATTGTCACACAACACATTACAGTGACGTAACAACTAATTTGTCAACCATACTAAACGATAAAAAAAACCACGAACATCTGCCTTCTATCTTTACTATTAACAATTATAAATAACGCACTAAATAAACTTCTAAACAACGCGTGAAATATTATAAAAAAATCTGTTTACAAACCATGACGGATCATTTTAATTTTAATGTTCAACAACCCTATCAAACATTCCTTTGAAAACCTTACTAATTTCCATTTACATACAAGAATAGATTTTATTTTGTAATATATAAGGTTGAAATTTAAATGGACAGTAATTTTATGCACCCCACATGAAAAGGTAGGAGGTTCCGAAGTAAAGGAGGTGTTGATAGGCGGAGCTTGCGACTCGTCCAGTTCGCCAGTCGACTGCGAGCGGCCCGCCATGCCGCACAACAATGACACCACCGCACAGCTTCGCCATCAGAAACCTATTCCCCGAAGCATCATCACGCTCCCCATCACCTTCAGACACAGAATTAGACGTCACTGGAACTGAGACGCCACCACCCGGCTCTTCATCAACAACACCAGAAAAGAAAAACGAAAAACCAGCGTACAGCTACAATGCTTTGATCATGATGGCGATTCGGAGCAGCCCGGAGAAAAGACTGACTCTTAATGGAATATACGAATACATAATGAAGAATTTCCCTTACTATAAGGAGAATAAGCAGGGATGGCAGAATTCTATAAGGCATAATTTGAGTTTGAATAAATGTTTCGTAAAAGTGCCGAGGCATTACGATGATCCTGGGAAAGGGAATTATTGGATGCTGGATCCATCTTCAGACGACGTGTTTATTGGAGGTACTACTGGAAAATTGAGGAGACGGTCTACTGCAGCGTCCAGATCAAGATTGGCAGCGTTCAAGCGAGGAGCTTTACTACATCCGATGTTTGGCAACCCTTACGCTTCTCTCGTGGGGTTGTATCCTCCATTGCTGTCAGTATATGGGAGGTATGCGTTACCAAGTCCGTTGCTAAGACTGCCACCGCCGCCCCCGAACCCATACCATCAGTTGTATAGAAGAATTCATGGCATGGGGCCTCCTGGAAGCCCGCCCTCTCAAGATGATTCTCAGTTTATGAAACACAGTTGATTAGTGAAAAGAAATCGGCCTTCAACGAAATATAATCAGTATATTAGTGTGAAGGATTAGTGCCTGTGATATGTGGACAGTGTACAGATGTAAAGTGGTACCCTATTTATTATTATTGTAAGATTTATATTTAAATTTTAACTTAATGAGGCTTAATTTAAGTTACGAAGCAATAAATGATGTTTTCGAAACGATTTTTTGTGTGTTATTGTTTATTTATAACCCCCGACGCAAGAAGCGGGTTGTAAAGTATGAAGTTAATTTGTCTGCCTGAGTGCTGTGCAGTATAATTATGATATGGCACTTAATAATGGATATGTTATTTGAAAGCTTGTTTAGAAATATTGTTCTGTTGTTAGCATTTGTGGTTGGTGGGACATTATGGAAGCATAGGTTAGCTATAGGTATGGTTGTACCGTTAATATATTGTTTTATAATTATTTCTGGCATATAAATTAGTGAAGGTGTATATTTTAAAGAAATTAATATTGTCAAAATAAATAAATATGTCATTATTATTGCAGAGAAGGGGATTTCACAAAAAAAGTGTTATTAAATAATTTTGTATTTATTTAAAAATCATTTTATTAGGTCACGCAAGTTGTAAGGCAGGTTTTAACTGTGACAACGTGTGTACTTAGCCGTAATTAGTTTTTGTAACTATAATTACAAGGGTTTATAGATTGTAGATATTATGCACACTATCGATAACCTTTTAAAGAGCCTTATAACCTTTTATTATTTATATATTTAGGGTTATTAGTGGAGGTAATCTTTGGAACAGCTCTTCTCATTCTTAACATTATATTACTAGTAGATAGTTATATTATTACCGAGTGACATAGGCTACTTTTTATCAATATACACTGTAAGGCTAAGCTACGGATATATAGACGTTAGCCTTATATTAATTACGATAAAATTCAAGACAATTTCGCAAAGAGATAGGTGAGGAGTATCACACTCATCTTTCGTCAGTTTTTAGGTTATATTTCAGTTATAACTCTGACTCCTCCGGCGTCCGAGCTGATACTTAGTATTTCTTAACACAAAAACCTGGCTATGTAACTTTTTTTAAGCAAAGATCGAAGCTGAGATTTTCGCCAGACTTACATCCTATCACTCTAGTATTGAAGCAAAAATTAAAATGAGATATAAAATTTCAGTGAGGTAAAATGTTACTTAGACTCTATTTAGAAACTTTTTAAATTGAATAAGTATAATCTTATTAATTCTAATTAGATATTTATTATGTTAGTTGTTTAATTGGACATCATAACTATTTTTGATCAATGTTTTTGTATGTTTCCATAACAATTTTATAGAAATTAATTCAGGTGGGTTATACTCTGCGCGTCAACAATCTTGGGAGTGGCTTATGTCCAGCAGTGGACGTCTTTCGGTTGAGATGGATATGCTGCGCGTCAAAATTCTTGTTCGATCGTGCGGAAGGATAGAGTGATCACCCGGATGGCGCAGTCAAACTACGTGAGACGTTTCGTGGTTTGATTCATACTAGATAAAAAAAATGATAAAATAAGGGGTTGTTCCAATTTTGGATAAGTATAGTCCCAAATTGGGAACAACCATTTATGGCCACAATTTTTGCCCTCTTTTGCCCTGGGGTTTAAATTTTCAGGTATCAAAGGTATATGTAATATTTTACAATAATTTAATAACTGTTATGTTTTATTATCTCTCGTGATTTTAATTAACGATAGCTAAATATAGAAAATATAATAAATTAAAACACATAATATTTCTGAACAAAGACCTCTATAGAAACTTTAATAGCAAATTATCCAATTCAGCTATTATACACACTGCCACTTCATAACCTAATGTAGAGTCCATTTTCGTTTGATTTATTTATTTTCGAAAAAAAGATATGCCTTGAGATACGGCACACTAAGTTATCATGTGGTAAATGTGCTTGCAATAAAGTTTTTTCAGACACAGCAACAGCGGCAGCTGCGACGGCAACGCGCGACGACGACGAGACGGCGACGGTGACGCGGATAGCGCACGGTAGAGAAAGGTGCCGTCCAATATGTGCGACAATTACATTGCCAGTATAATAATTTAATATATTATGAGAGCAAACTTATAGGTATGCAAGTGTCGCGACCTCACACTTTTGATTCAGATTTGCAACGTGACTGTCTCCAGTCGTTTACTATCGCTAGGTGACACTTATATCCGTCGCTTGTCTCTGTTGTGGGTCGCGTGTGTTCCCAATGTACGACTAGTCCTTGGGTCATTATTTTTATTTTATTAGGTATTTCTGGGGTTGCAATCCCTAGAAATGTCATGGATGTTTCACACGCCCGTCATCTCGTACCACGCCCCTTTTATTTCCGAGGGATGCACAATTCTCGATTACTGTAAGGGGTACTGCCGCATCACAGATTTCAACACCTTTCATTTACAGTTATAAAGTCGCATCACTTACTTTCAAAAAAAATAAATAAACTGTATAAGTTCTTCTAAATACGTATGTTATCCACTATCGCCCGCCCGCCGTGTATGTCTAAAATACTATTTAAGCCGAATTATCATGGAAGGCAAGCAGGCACAACCGCCCTACCTAGGCTTAGCAACAAACTTGAGACGTGACTAATTTTAGTAGGTATCTATAAACACCATCAAAATAATCCACAGATATAACGGAAAAAAAAGAAAACGGTAGAAAAAGTGAACATTAACGAAATAAAATTAATTCTATCCAATTTTCACGGATTAAAATACAACACTATTATACAAAATGTAATTATTTAAAGATTAGAATTGGAATAATGGCCGCTGTCACTAAAATATTGGACAATTAAATAATAATGTGGCTTGTTTTTTTTAACGTTTATTTATAGGAATGCGAATTGGCTGCGACATGTTAAATATTTAATCGTTTGGCTAATGATAGTAGGTGTCGTGTCCAAACAACGGACAAGAAAAACATTCGTTGTATTATGTTTGTGTATTGTTGTTTATTAGTACACGTATGTTTTTAGTAAAATTATAACGTAAAACTAAAAAGTATATTTGTTTACATAAGCATATATTTTAAATGAAATTTAAATAAGGGGCAATAATTGCTTAATAAATAATTTTAGATGAGTTTAATACACAATATTTTCTGTCAAAAGAAACCTACTTTCTGACTTTGTTTTAATGGAATTAAAATAAAGTAAGAGGTCTAATTTGCACGTCTGTTAGTACTCCTGTAAGTTAATATTATATGCCACACCATTTACATACCCAGTTGTGTAGCCAATATTTATAAATTAAATTTTAAAAATCAGATCATTAATCATTGAAAACAGACCCTGGTGGTCTATCATGTACCACTTTATAATATCATAGACATATTGGTGTTGTCAAACGGATGGTACGTTATTCGTAGCACAAGTAGATAAGCCATAAGACTCATTATCTTAACCAACTCCACCGACAGAAGACAGTGCGGCTCATAAAAATTACACCATTCGCCAAATCGACACAACTAACGATCTAACAGTTCCGTTCGTCACAGAAAACATAGTTTAATGACGTCATTTCCAGTTCCGTCTGTCACAGTTCAATGGCGCCAAATCCGCCATGATGAAACCGTTATACACTTTGATGTGATCAAAATTATAAAACGCCGGATAACTTCATTTTTACTAGGAATTGTGATATGTTGATAAAAAATATACGTCTAATGAAGTTAGTTTGTTATTTACTATGAAGTTTATTATGTATTTGAAGTTTATAAATATAATAGATTTGTTGGATGAAATGTGATGTCGAGCCAGCAGTCGGCAGCGCGTCCTGTAACAGCGATGAATGACACCTATCACAGACAGTAATCATTTAATTTTAAATGCGATAATAAATTTAGAGTTTATGGGTAGCTTAGTCTACTGTATTCAATCCTAAAGTTTATGAGTGTGCACAATATCTAAAGTAATGCATTATTAACTCATTACTAAAGCTGGCTACTATCTTTATATTTAAAAGTATACCTTGCGAGGTAAACACAGCTAACGACGATGATATTTCACTTTTACTTTACAACATAATACGATGTTGACATTTTTATTTTTGTACAAATACTGTTTGGCGTTTGTAAATTAAGATAACGTACGATCCACGCACCGAGACGCAAGACAATGACAAATATATTGTGTCAATGTAGCACCGGCGAGGTGACAGTAACGAGATCATTGTGGCGTCTACACATGGCCTATCGAATATTGTCGATGCTAAATTCGAAGGCACGTTCGCAAACCGCTGCCAACAATAAGTTTATATTTTAAAAAATATTTTTAAATACAAGCTTTTATAGTGTATTTATGTAATACATGGGTGTTTATGCATTAAATATTCTTAAAAGAGCCCAAACACGACACGGCTGTATTGTTTTATTGAAAAGTTTCTATGTACCTTTGAACATCATCATCACACACTGAACTCCACCTAAAAATATATTAGCCATAAAGCTATATCATCAAATCCAAAAACGACGCGGCTATCTTGTTTCATTAAACAGTTCATCAGAGCCATCGTCCGACTTCATCATCACGTCCTAAACATACATCTAGGTATAATACTCATCAAGATAAATCCAAACCATCTTGTTTTGTTGAAGAGCTGCCGTAGCCACCTTGCGACTTCATCATTACGTTCTGAACACCCACCTACGAATATAGTACTAGACAAGATAAATCCAAAAGACCCAAACACGACACGGCTTTCTTGATTCGTTGAAGAGTTACCATGACCACCTTTCGACTTCATCATCACATTCTGAACATCCACCTACGAATATAGTACCTACTCGTCAAGATAAACCCAAAAGACCCAAACACGACACGGCTATCTTGTTTCGTTGAAGAGTTACCATGACCACCTTTCGACTTCATCATCACTTCTTGAACACCCATCTAAGAAAATAGTACTTGTCAAGATAAATAAAAAAAATACTCAAACACGACACGGCTATCTTGGTTCATTAAAGATTTGCCATGGCCACCTACCGACTTCATCATCACGTCCTCAACACTCACCTAGGAATATAGTACTCGTCAAGATAAATCCAAAAGACCCAAACACGACACGGCTATCTTATTTCGTTGAAGAGTTGCCATGGCCACCTTCCGGCTTCACCATCTTGTCCTGAACACCCATCTTAGGATATAGTTCTCGTCAGGATTAATCCAAAACACCCAAACACGACATGGCTGTCTTGTTTCCTTGAAGAGTTGCCATGGCCACCTTCCGGCTTCATCATCACGTTCTGAATACCCATCTAATAATATAGTTCTCGTCAAGAAAAATCCAAAACACTCAAACCCGACGCGGCTATCTTGTTTCGTTGAAGAGTTCCTATGGCCATCTTCCGACTGCATCATCAGACCAGCTTCATGGTACCATATTATTGCATTGTCACCGAAGTTACGTCGGTATACCAAATTTCAGCTCCATCAAACACCGGGAAGTACTTCAAATCTAGCTCACAAGATTTGCTAACATACAAACTAACTAACAAACTAACATACATTGCAAGCTAAATAAAAGCTTGTAAAAACAAGAAACCCGATACCGATATAATCCGACCGCACGGACCATCTCTCATTCGACACAAAACATCTTGCTCTAGAAATATTGTGAAAACCACCAACCCCGCATAAATCACGGTCACCATTTTGTCCCAACGTTCCCGCGCTTTTTCCCGACCACAGACAATTAGGCGGGTGACAGCGCACCATAAACAAGACGCGAGTTAATCCGCGGATTATCGTGAGCGCACACAACCGGCGTGCAGCAAGCATTTCTTGTAAATAATTGTAAATCTACGTCAAAACGCAACGACAGATACATATGTTAGAGGATTACTTTGCGGAGATTAACCCGTTTTATGCTGTTTTATGCGGCGCGTTCGGAGATCGACCGTGTTCGGTAACTGACGACTTCCCGCCAAAATGGTAGTGTTAAGCTTTAGTTAAATATGGTATCACCGTGCAGTACAGTTTCGGGAAACGAACTATATACGGATTGTTTTTGTAAACACCAAAAAAGATGTCGTTTTCAACTTGATGTGACAATTTCCACATTGGCCGGCTAATTTTGGCTATAATTTTTAAAAATCTTTTGTAATAACAGCATAAATATTATGATATGAAAGTTGAATTGCAGTACAAACACTTTTATCGTCCTACCAATTATGTGAATGAGGTCTTAATAACAATCAAGATGAAACATGTGACACATAATATTTGAATTGACCATGTTTTGCCAGAGTTAATTTTCCACCTGTAGCTCATTTGTTACTGTAAATTTGAATGAAATCGTTAAATAACTTGCTTACGGTATTTAATCTTGAAATGACAGCATATGACAAGATCGCCAAGACATAATCATCATGGATTTCAATATAAAATTGGTGCATCCATTCAAGGCATTGTCAGTGGCTAATCTTAGAATGGGCAAATTCGGACAATCGGTTACAATCCGGATATTTTCATATTCTTTTGTCAAACTGTTTATACACATTATATTTATTCACAAGTATGAATATTTGCACACATTGCTGTTTTCAAATCCGCTTTACCCTTTGAAGCGGATGTTTTTCTTCCAAAATTGTGTCCCCAAAATAGGATTTGTGCATTATGATTTAAAAAAAAAGTATAATTATTGAAATTTCATTCATACGTCTGTATATTTTTGGCTATGAATTGATTCTTTTGATCGGCTGCGCTTTTCGAATAATCTTTTCTCTATGGTTAACATTTATAAATAGGTGAATGAAATAAACTGCCCTAATATTTATTTTGTCCGTTTTGTAAACGTCTCATTTTACAAAAGGTATTGACAATTCGATTATATTGCTTTATATTGGGGTGGACATACCGAAGACTGTTTTTTTTATTGCCGATGGCGGCAGACAAGCCAGTCACCTGATGGTAAGTGGTAACCACTGCTCATGGACTTGAGGAATACCAGGGACCCAGCCGAGCCGCTGCCTACCATCAAGTTAGTGCAATTTTCATTCTGTGCCTTTAGCATTAGAATTTCAAATTATTATTTCTTGATTTTACGACTTGTTTCACTGCTAGCACGAATTATATCGTCTTAATATAAACTATTACAGTTGACTTAGGGCCTTAGTATTAACTGGGGCTTTTAGTTTTCTTGATAAAATAGAGGACTCGAGAACCTAATCAGATTTTAAACAACGGTTTTATTAATCTGATTACTCGATAATCAGATTAAAAAAACGTTGTACTCGAGTCGATTAGGTACTCGAGTACTCTATTTTATCAAGAAAACTAAAAGCCCCAGTCATATCCGCGATATAACGAACAATCAATAAAAACATCACAAACCAAATTGCTATATGCCTATTTCACTGAACTAAAGCTCTACGCACGTACCCCGTAGAGGTACAGTTTTACTAGCTATGTTAGTTCAGCCCTCTAGAATGTTTAGGGAACTCGGGATGACCAAATGACAACTCGATTATGTGTACTACATATATGTTTATTGACGTAAATTTACGACATATCCCATACATTTGATTTCTATTCTATTCTATTCGACTACTGTTTATGCCACTTGTTTAGAGTCATCATCATCTCAGCCCGATAATGTCCACTGCTGAATATAGGCCTCCCTCATATGACTCCACAGTGTTTAGAGTCACTTGTTTAGAGTGCCTTGTGAAAAAATCTATACCTATTACACGACAGTGCGTACGGCATTACGCTTGCACCACTGATAAAATTCATTCTCAGTGTAATTAAAGCCGGTGACGCAGTAATGATTCAATTCCCCCAATCACTTCACACACAGTTTTAAACTTCTAAATTCACATAAACCAACATGTTATCGTTATCACATAGACAGCTTATAAACGAACAGGATCACTTTAACTTACTAATTACTTCCCATTTCCATTGTTTACCAATTTCGTCAGAGGGTACCTTTTGATGTGAACATCTAACGCTACGTACCAGCTTTGATTCCACATCAAGAGCTATTCACTAAACAACAACTAATGTAGGTACGTACGTGTTGTTTAACAAACAATTCTACAAGTTATGAACTCTTCCCACTGTTTCATAACAATTTATACAAACTTTTTTGTGTTCTTAGAAATATTTGAAATGTTTTTTTTATACATGGTGTAATTTAAATCATTCGAATTGAATGTATGTGGAATTGAAATAGACATGTTGTAGATGAGTGTTGAATACGAAAATTGTTGTATTTGCTTTTATGGGTTGCTTTTAGGGTTCTACATTAAAATGGTAAAACGGAACCCTTTAGGCATGACATATATATTTTTATACGGGATATATTATATAAATGACCTCTGTTATAAGTATTCAATTTAGGACATATTTACGAATACCAAAGTAAGCCAAAGTTAACTTACATAATTGGTATGGAATTTGAAATATAATTATTTAGATCGTGGAAGTTTAGAATTAACTATTAGTGTATGCATTTTAATAATTAAGGTACTTAAGCTTAGAGGTGAAACGCTAAGTATCTACGTCTTATAAATACTCTTCTGGTGGGAATCGAACTAAAGCATCTCTACCTACTACTTCCTCGACCGATTCGGCCATGGCGACCTCTTCAACTCCATTCTGTTTCATGGCGTTGATGTGCTCAAATATGCCTAATGTAGCCGATCTTATTACTAAACGTACGCGCACATTGCGGGCAGGTGAGCACACCATTACAGAAATTATAATTGATTGCACAGGGTGGACGTGCTTTCAGTTCATCGCGTCGAGCATCTAGTTCAGAGCAGCGATTGGCCTCAAAGTCATTGACTTTGGTTTTCACCAGAGACCTCCACTCAGGTCGTCGAGTAGCTAATTGCTCCCACCGTAAGGGCTCAATATCGCACTTTTTCATGTGACGCTTTAGTACATCTTTATATCTGAGGAAATGTCCGCCATGCAAGTTCAGAGAAAAAGATGCACTTAGTCGTACGTTGATGTTGATCCGACATTCGCGATACATGTCTACACAAACGGAGTTACAACAATATAACCAACCACTCAACATCCGTGTAGTATGTTACGTATAGTCTATTTTCTCGACTTTTCACGGAAATACTAAGTGTAACAAAACAGTTTCAGATTCAGACTTTTCAGTAATTTCCAGCTAAAGTTTCAACACAAGTTCGTTTACACCAATATTTGTAACAGTTAACACGAACCAGTGACGGCGGCAACATCAAACGAAACAATCGCTTAGATGAAAGCCGCCGCGCGCCGCCGTAAAGGTGGGTAGCCACTGGACCTAGCTACGAGTACGTATACAGCTACGTCTTATTGATCAATTTGTAGATACGTTTTATTGGTTTGTATTGTCCAAACGAATATTCAGTTATCAGTGTACTCAGATAAATTATTTGGATTTAGAAATGGTGTGCAGTTTTAATTGCTTTAAGTTCTTGGCTCTAGTATGTTTAAATAGTTGTGGGGAGTAAAATAGAAGCCTGATTTTATAGCTAGGCCCTAATTCAAGATTGTTACCATATATATTCTTAGTTTCACAGATTAGTCCAATTGTATTCTCATCTGACTTTCAGTCATCGATTTATCCGCATGATAATCAATTCAGTTTATTTAAATAAATAGATATAAATCCATATCATCTCCACGTGTAGTCAGTGATGCGTACATTGCATACGTAGCCTAACAGTCTGGTGTGCGGGCACCTGCGCAGGCGCACGTGAAATGAAGACGTCATTCAAACAACTAGCCAGTTTTAATAGTTTCACAGAATTGTTGTACCCGCTGTATACATAAAAATATATACAAAACTGTTATGGAAAATATACTAACAAGGGTCGAGATAGGTAAATTAATTCATAAGATCTAAAGATTTGTTAACCCTTAGACCCTAGAGAAATTATTGTGGTACGCACGGATGACGATTGACGTACCATTAAAAAAATTAGGTAGAGTACCTACCCATGCTTGAAAGAGCATGTTCCTTTTATATAGAGTAGAACCATAAGTAAGTTTTTACCATGAGAAGAGCTAATGCTTGTATGTCAGTGACAGGTGCAGTGTTTGTGCCTAAGACTGCCGCGCAGATGTCCCAAGTACCATCTCTGCGTCGGGTAGTATTGGCAGTTTGCAAAAAGTTAACAATATCAAAATATCGAAATTTGGAACTGTGTTATATGGTATTAAGCTCGTCTGACATGGAACTTAACATATTGCAATTATGATAGAAGAGAGTAGACCCGTCGGACATACCTATATGGGTTACTATTATATCATAACTGGCAAAATGTGGCTTTCGTACACCTCTCTCTACCCTTTCGGGATACGTTCGTGATGCTATATTAGTTATTTATAATATAAATAACAAATAGAATCACTTTGATGACTGGCGACAATACAGAGTGACTGTAATAGGTTTCACTTTTGATTTGATTACAATCTGTTGATTTTGTTATTTGATTACAAAACTTAGTTCCGGTTACATTGTTTATTTAAGATAATAAGATGTAGATGAAAATAAGATGAATGATGATGTGTCTTTGAGTTAAATTGAGTCTGTTGTAAGGTTAATTTAACTGTTAAAAAATATAACCAATGTTGAAGGCTCTAAGAGAGGTAGAGCACCATACTGGTCAACAAGCCCGACCGGGGAAGTACCTCCACCTTACAGAAAACCACAGCCAAATGACTTGTACCTGTACTACCGGTGAGTTGTGCTCCTATGTGTGAGTACAGGTTAGCTCATTTAGGGATACGTTTTTTTTCTATTTCAGGCAAACTCCATCATAAAATGTTAAATTTTTGGCTCGGTAGCACGCAAGTTATGCCTTTGGTATTGCAAGCATCCATACACTACCCTAACTGCATACGGTAATGCTGCTCAGAATAAATGACTTTAAAATATGCCTTATGTTAGTTTTTTTTTAAGTTGTTTTTGTACTATTTGCACTTATTTCTCTATTCATTAACAAATCTCTTGATGGATAATCATATTTTTCTTTGCGTCTTTACATTACATAATCTTCGTCAATAGCGCCAATCGCTTTTACCTCCAAAACTGCTAGACCGTTAATAATAAAACTTTGTCAAGCGAGTGCACGATCAGATAGTGACATTGTTTGGTGTAATTATCGTATCTATTTGTGTTTTGGTGTCGTGTTACTACTAATAGTGATATTACTCAAATATTTGTACAACAAAACGATTGTAATGTGATATTTTAGTTATAATTACCGTCTGGGCGGGTATTACTACAGGTAATTTAGTTTTGGGCAATAAATAAGACTGTTTATATAAAAAAATAAGCTTAAAACATGCTAGAAGAAAGAAAAGGAAAGTTTGAAGTTGATATCTTTAAGAATCATCTAATTTTAAATAATTGGTAGGTCTACTTTTTTTTTAACGTGCAGTAGTGAATATAGTAAATTAATGAGGTTTTGATGTAAATAAAATCTCATGTCATTGTAATTCAACACAATTTATGTTATGCTTTGTTTGGTATTTTTCTATCACCTGGGTTGTGATATTTGTAGGTCAAGCTGGTTTTCTATCCAGCCCCTCTAAAAAAGTGGCATTAACGGTAGTCGAATCGAAAAGTCAAAAAATGTATGGGATTTGACGTAAGTTTACGACATAAAATCGTACACTTACATTTGCTTTTTTGACTTTTCGATTCGACTATCGTTTATGCCACTTGTCTAGGACCAAATTCCATTCAGATAAGTATTAGTCTTTGAATGTTTGCAGTTGCCCATTAAAAAAAAAAGGAAAAAAGGAGCACTTTTCTGCAGAAATAAATAAATAAAGACTTTAAATGAAATAATGACTTGACATAACATCGGAAAGTCTAAAATATTATTTTTTAGATAATGGAAGTATCCACTAAGAAAGATTTTTCCAAAATTTTCACGGGGAATAAAGAAATTTTGAGGCGGACGAAGTTGCTGGACAAACTCTGTGATATGCACGAGCCAGACTAGACAACACACACAGGAACAGTCATACTACTAACGCACACAAATGTAGAGATATTATTAAATTATAATGTGACCCCTCGGCGAGGTTAACTCGCGTAATTGGTGCTCTAGCCGCTGCGACTGATTGTTATATTGGTCGTCTTGATGCCACCGTGCACCGCGTGCATTGTACTCTGTGCTCAAGTCACGACATCTATCAATGTCCCGAGATTCTTCACTTATAGCTTCACCTACACGAATAATACTTTCTTTTCTACTGTATTTATTCACGGTTGGCTCAGTGGCTTCAGTAGTTATTTCGCCATTTGCCACTGCGTGGCGTGTTGTGGATTCGATCCCTGCGTGGGATAAAAAAATGTGTGAACCATAAATACTTTGACCTACAATTAACGGATACAAAAGGACACCCAGACTTAGGACATCTAGTGCCTTGAGTCTGGGTGTCCTTGTGTCCGTTAATTGTAAGTTTGCAAAAGTCCCCCACGACACAGGGCTTGTTCCTTAGTGCGGGAGTTGTCTTTTATTTGTTTAGATTTATAGGTCATCTAAATTAGGGTTACCAAACGTTTAGATTTGTTATTACTATACCTACTCGTAATGAACAACGCAAAGGGTCGAAATATTGTAATATTTTTAGGGTTTTCGTTACCCGACACTCTCTGTCTGTTGACAGTTAAATTAAACAATATATTTAAGAGAATATGCACCGAATAAGTTTTCTTTTGTATTCTCTAATATACCTTTACTATATAGCATACCTATATTATCAGATTGCACTACGTCTATGCTAAGTTGCAAGATTGTAGGTACCGTGTACCATCACTTAGTTTGAAGGTATTTTTTGACATTAATACGCGCGTCTGTTAATAGATTACTTTTGACTTGGTACTTCATCTGACTACTATTACGTAACACCCCACATTAACATCTCCCCACACGCTAAACAAGTTTAAACGAGAAATTCTTTGTTGGTCAATATTCATAATTGAACGGTTTCAAAGAGCACTCGAAGCGATTAGTCGTCGCCCTCCACGCAGAAACTTGGCGACACCAGGAGTGCCAAACTGTGGGTAACCAGGGCTTTTGAGTCAAATACTAAAAGGAAAGCTACCCCAAATTTGTGTTTTCAAATAAATTTTAATTTGTTTAGAAATTAGAAAATGTTTATTTAATTGAGGTGCTACTAAAACCTGCAATACATAAATTTAAGAAAATTCGTTTGGAGTAGTATTTGACTCTGTAGCTTTTTAACTTCGTTTATTTCTGTTTTCTTTCAGCTATTGACAATTATAATGCCAGAAGCATTACTTGCGTGTTTCCACTCTACGATTTGTTATTCACCTGTTGTCAGCAAAGCTCTTCGCTAAAAAGTTTAAGCAAAAGTTATTTTAATCTGCGGTTCTCTATACCTGTGTTATAAAGGTATACTTCTGTAGTTGGATTTCATTATTATTCGCCTTTTCTGTGGTCTTTGTTCCTGATACGAAAAGTCACAAAAAGTGAGATTTAGTAAATATGGGGGTCTCTCCACTGTCACAACGCGAAACAATATTACAAATACGGCTAGTGGAGTGTTGGTAACCCCTGGGTGGCCAGCAGCCGCCCGCATGCGCTGCACTACCACGCCAATTATAACAACTCGCCACGCCATCCGTTTGCCGGCCATTACTGTCCGCACCGTCATTGTCAACCAAAGAAACAAGGGTAGCCTACTAAATGCCACCCTTCTTTACCTCACATTATTTGTAAACTTAGTTCAAATCTCGCTCTTGTCAGACTAAGCCGATGAATCACATAACGAGAACACGAGTATGTTGAGCTGTTGTTCCGACATGTCACATATCCACAACTTATGGTAAAATTAGAATACCCACTTTTGGTTTAATATTAACTTTTTTTCATTGAGCTGTATCTAATTTTGTAAGTACCAGATTATTATTAGACAAGTTACAGGCATGGGCATGGAATAGCTGCTTTTAGGCCAGGCAAGGCTAAGCAACTAGTTTAGGCAGAAATTTTCCGTTGGTCAAACGTGATATTATTTGAATATTTTAAAGAGACGCAGTTCCCATGGAGGGTAAGGAACGGACGGCAATTTACTACGCCGCATATGGAAAATAGAGAGAGAGAGAGAGAGAGAGAGAGAGATTCTTTCTTACACTATAACAGGGGCTTACTTTTCCTCTCAACTTTATATTCTAAAGTTAATAATGCTCATGCATACTCAGAGTCTTACTGGATGCAGGCAGCTCTGGATCGGCCACTGTGGAGGCATACATTCAACAATAGACGTCATCAGGCTGAGATGATGATGATGATACTCAGAGTCTTTAGAAGGCCCCGTTAAAACACTTTCACATAATATCCATAGAAGTCTTCTACGTGCGTCAGTGTAGTACCTACCTACATCTATAGGCACACACATAAAAGCAAACACAATAAAAGCAACATGTATGGTCTATTTAGTCGCAACCCTACCGCTACCGTACTGGTCATAGACGGCGGAACTGCCCCTCTAGACAAGTGGCATAAGCTCCAAATCGATTAAATTTCTACAAACGGTACCGCCTCAACAATGTCGATCCCAATTTCGTAGACAAGTGTCAAGATTTTACCAACATTTGTCATAAATTCTGATTGCCACCTTCGAAATTAGTCGACTTATATTATATTCTTTTTATAAATTGAAGCCGAGTGGCAGTTTTGGCAATCGAATTCGCTCTTCTTATTACGTAAATGAGCCTGACGTTAGCGAACACTAACACCTTGTAGTTGACGCTAAAAAATGGCGGATAATCGATCAGCTGATATATGTTGTGGAAGTTTTGTGATTATTTTACTGTAATTCTTTGTTTGTTTTTTCGTAAAATGCATAAAGTATGACTGTTGTTGACTGCGCATAATAAAGAAGTATGGCTCACGTGCCGCAAAATAAATATTTATTGACGATATATATTATAAGCTGCAAATTACTTTCAACAACCGCGAGTAGATGGCGCTGTACCTAGTCACAGTATAAAAGAATCGAGCGAAGGTTCTGCCCTAATTCGTCATAATTATTTTCTATTGACTTGTGTTTATATAGCAGTCATTTTGAGAATTGTTTCGATTTATTGATTCATTAAATTTATTAGAGGTCAAATATAAACTTTTACTTTTTACTGTTTAATTGGTTAAATTTATTAAAATATTATATACTTAGTAGGTATATTGATTTGTAGACCAAAAGTCGTTAGAAAAGTTGTTATTACGTTTTTTGAGACGGTAAAGCCTTAAAAAACCCGCCAAATTGGCAACACTAAGCGCACTTCACAAACGAATCAAAATGTCAAAATAACATTCACTAGTAAAATCAAGTAGACTGAGAGTTTGACGAGTTCTTATTTACATGACTCCCAAATTGTTAGCGATATTGCAAAGGCGTTAGCGTTTATTGGGAAGTGCGCTTAGTGTTACCATTTTAGCGGCTTTGTCGCTAAAAATTAAAAAATAATAAAAATGTTTCAACGTCATAAATAACGTTCGTTATTTGTAAATCTCTCTATAAACAATTAATCCGGCATGCATTACACTTATTTGCTTTAAACATTGACAAGAAATAATTCTCTTGGCTTTCCTGAGTAATATCTTTTCATTATGCGCAGCCCACAAAAGTCTTATTTTTATGCATTAAAAAAAACTAATTCATATAATTTGCGATATATGGGTGTACAATAAAGTTGTTACAGGTTTAAGGGTATTACCACATATTTTGACCATTAGACTGGCAGGAAAAACGTTACAATGTAGGTATATGATATGACTCTATATGAAATCGCTAACTAACTTTACAATAAATATTATTGTAAAGTATGTAGGATTTTTTTTGTTTTTATTATATGTCAAAATCATATTATTGTAAGTACATATTATGTTACATATCAATAAATATTTAATGCTTATAAACTACATTAGGACCTACCAATGAAAATGTAAATTTTATTGTATTATTATAATTATAAATGCATGACAAAATTAAATGATAGAAAACATTCAATTAATCGTGCAAGTACCTATTTTATTTTATCACTTAAATATTTATCGCATGAGTAATAACATTTATTCCATTGTAATGAATTTATTTTATTTTTAGAAGGCTGGCAACACTGTGATCGCCAGACGACAAAAAATGCTCTCGATTTTAACCTTTTTACAAAAATTTGTGTAATTTCAATTAAATTCCAATTTAATATGTACGTGAAATTTATAGAATAATTATCTTTGCTGACACAGACAGTGTTTGGTTGTTTGTTAATAAATAAGTACTATAGAAACTGCCCCGAACAGTGATTTGAATATGATGTTTATTGTTATTTGAAGTGTCATCGTGGATTAGGCGCACAATGCCACATTTTCAAAATTACATATTGAAGCAAAATGACACATTCGCAAAATGTCTTTTCTCAATATGCCACACTAGCAAAAGGCCACACTAGCAAAATGCCACATTAGCAAAATGCCACGTAGCAAAATGTCACACTAGCAGAATGCCACAATAGCAAAATGCCACACTATCAAAATGACACATTCTCAAATAATGTTTATTAGATTAACACAATGACATAATGTGCTACTTACTTTATTGACAATAAAAGAGTGACTTCTTGCAGTACGTTCATGATTTACAAATAAAAAAAATTAGTTTATTTCAGTATTTAATCATTTTATTTTAATATAAAATAAATTTAAAATGTAATTTAAAATAATGGATGTTGCTAAGAATCATACAATAAACAACAAAAGATTATAACTTTTTTCAAAAAGTTTAATTTTTTGTATATATTTCCTATTAGGTTATATTTAAAAAATTAAGAATTTAGTAATTTAGTCTGCCCTGCACCTAAAAGTTACACAAAAATCAGCTTATTGATTGTAATCGGTATAATAAGTAGTCTCGAAGTAAAAAAATCACTATTTGTATAATTGCAGCAAAATAACTGCGCAGAAATTCCGGCAGTGTCAAACACTTATCCCTCAACTTTTGTAATAATTTTTTATATTGTTCATCGAAATGGATATCTTTACGTTTTCGATTCTGCCGGATTTCATGAAATAAGGATTGTTGATATAGGTATATTATCCAGTATTTACTTTCTTGCTGCAATTTGTATACGAACAGATATAGTGAAGGTTTTTTGGGGATACGTCTGTTAATGCGGTGATGCCAGCCTTCAACGGCATTTGTGGTTCTATTTCTTTGGTTTGCACAGCTTAAAATAGATGGAAGTAGTTTCGGATACCACTGATTTTCATAATAGGTTTGGATTTTTTTCATTATATATATCTGGTGAGATATTTAAAATTTCGAATATTTGACATTATGAGAAAATGGCATTTTGCGCAAAGGCATTTTGCGAAAATGACATGTTGCGAAAATGGCATTTTGCTAATGTGACGTTTTGTGATGTGGCGTTTTGAGAATATGACAATTTGAGAATATGTCATTTTGCGAAATTCAATTATGTCAATTTGAGAATGTGACATTGTGCGCCTAATCCGTCATCGTGTATAAGTGTAAAACGCAGGGAGTATATTACATTTTTACCGTAATTAGCACCCCACAACACCTACATACTCTGCCCGTGGCCCATATTGTATGTATTCTATATGAGCTCATAGAGATATTTACGTATGTGATCCACGTACATGCAGCACTCACTGGTAGTTTCGTTCTCGTTTTGCTTGACGAATATAATATGTGGAAGCAAGATTGACGAATAACAACTTGCTTCATTACAGCAAACACATATGCACACTGTATTACTTAGTTGATATATGTTGTTGCCCTAAGCATAAACTTAAATAAACTCACTTTCGCTCAGCTACTGTCATTTTTCTTGGTAAAACATATTGAAATTATTAATTAACACACCTACTCAAAACATAGTACCACTCTTTTTCAATATCCAATAATTTTTAACACAATTACTGTCCTTTTCCACTTTACACACCTACATTTTCACTGTTGTCATCTCAACATTTGTTTTTCTTTCTATCTCTCAGCTGTTTCATTTACTTTTAAGGTACTTGGTGATACAGAAAGCCTTGTTATACGAAGACCCGTAGAGCAATGGCTTAGGAGACTGAAACCAAGCTTAAACTAACGCTGCTTGAATTGAAGAAATACAATGAGGACAACAGCCAGCTGTTAAAGAAACGCAGTGACTGTAAAGAAGAATTACAATCAATTAATAACAGAGTTGCTGAGTTGAAGGGAGAGCTATCTACACTACACCATCAATATGTAGAAGAATTGGACCAGCGCGATAAACTACAGGAAGAAGTGGAGTTCTTCAGTAGTTGTAGTGATATGTATTTAAGTTCTTTGCATTGCATTCCAGAGTTAAAATAATGTCTTAACACAGCATTTCTAAAAAATAGTTTACTTGATGACACTATTCGGGTTCTCAACAATAGTGAAACTCAAAACCTGTTTCTGAGCTCTTATGTGAATAAATAAATGTGTTAAATGTTTTGAAAAATAATAATATTGTTTGTTTGAAAAATATAAAAAATATTGTTGTAAATAGTAGAAATAAATAAAGAAAACATTTGAAATTAAGAAAATTAATTAGAAAGCTTGAATTCAACTTTAAGAGGTCAACAACCATTAAAAATTATCACAAATTAACTGTGATTTAATCAAAGAGCGTGTGACATTTCTTTCAGATATTGATAATTGTAGCTAACAGTTACTTAGCAGTAAATTAATGTATGAGCAGGATAAATTATGATCATGAGCTTAAATTTAAAAAATCAGAGCTTATTTCCCATACCAATAATAAGATGTGTTTAACGTGTTCACAAACAACACCTAGCATTAAAGTGTTACACTGTCTGTGACACTGTCACAGTCGCTCAACGGTGAACAACTACTTTATAATGATTCTGTAACTGTGGTTCCACTGACTCAATAACACATTCAGAATCTTATAGCAAGAATGTAATTATATTTTCTGACCAATTAGTCAAGGGTTTGGGCAGTTTAATTAATAGTCATACTATTATTATTAATTTAGTTATAAGATACTGTTTGTTTTCCGAATAAAATAAAATAAATATACTGAGTACCGCGTCACAAATATTTGTTCACCTGGCAGATAGTTTGCTAGTTTTTTACTAGTCTGCTCATTTTAATGATCAATCCACAGGGATTATTTTACTTGGTGACAGCTTATCTGTCACAAAAAAAGATATTACAGTTAACTGAAGTAATGATATCACTTCATGATAGTTTATATCTACTACAGTTAACTGAAGTAATGATATCACTTCATAATAGTTTAGGGTGTAGATTTATTATTTGTGCCTTGCCATATTCTTATGCCTTATTAAATAAACAAAACAGGCATATAGAGAAAATCTAAATCTATTAATCTATAATAGTACATGTCGCCTTCGCGACTTCATTTTATTTTTCTACAATAGTATATTTATTAGTTTTTTTTACCGAAGATACTATGTATAGGTAAATTATCTTAGAGAGATTTTTGCATTTGTAGTTGTGTACGGTCAGCACATAAGGAAATAAATAATTGAGAACTTTTATATTTTTTATACTTTTTATAGTCAGTTACACTTTTTGACAGTCAATATTATATTCTTCTTAAAATTGTGCCGAACCTTTTTTGGTCGTACAATGAAATTCAAATCTTTAATTTAGAATCCCTGTTAATAAACATAAACAAATACATCTACAGCTGCAAAAATCTCTCGAAACTAATTTTACCATACGATGCCAAAGTTTACCTCGGGCATATATCATCATCGGAACAATTTTATTTAACAATGTTAAAATAATAAAATATTGATCAAAAAATATTACACAAAATAAATACTTAAATAATAAAAATGTGACAGACCTTATTTGCTGACCGTATAGTGGAATTCAAATTTTGAATCCGTGTACATATACGAACACTACTACAAATACAAAAATCTCTATAAATTATTAGCATTTCATTTATTTACCGACACAGGTACTCATAGGGTATTGCAGGATTTGGTAAAACTCAGTAGTATGACACTACCAATAGCAATTTACATACATCTAATAATTTAAACTACTAGATGTGACAAAGGATAAGCAGCAGACATATATGTCTGCTGCTTATCCTTTCTAGTCCTATCCTTCTAGTCTAAACATAGTGCACCAGAATATTCAGGGATTATCCGGCAAGGAATTAGAAGTAGATTTATTTTTAAACAAACATAGTATTAATGTGCTTTATGTTACTGAACATTGGTTAAAGAGTGATCAATTATTATTATTCAATAATGAACATTACACTATTTCTAGTGCATTTGTAAGAAATAAGGCTATTCGTGGTGGCATATATAGATAGATATAGCAAATCTTTGTATCGAGCGCCCTATTGAAATGTCTTGTGTTGAGCTTGAGGAACATATCATAGTCTGTGTATATTATTTTTACTGTATATCTGTATAAATATATATATATATTTTATTTACAAAGATAAACAGTTTTAACATTTTGGAGGTTGCTATTTGTTAAAAAAAAGTATATTTTTGACAAATAGCAACACTGCCAAAATGTACTAGGTATTTTAAATTTTAATTGTTAATTAAATAAAGTTTGGTTCCATCTTATTTTTATTATTTTTTATGTAACTTATACCTGAAGTTAAAAAGTGGATCGTATTGATAAACGATGAAAATTTACATTCTGTAGCTTGTGGTTGGTTGGTTGCTTGGATATAGCAAATCTTTGTATCGAGCGCCCTATTGAAATGTCTTGTGTTGAGCTTGAGGAACATATCATAGTCTGTGTATATTATTTTTACTGTATATCTGTATAAATATATATATATTTTTTATTTACAAAAATAAACAGTTTTAACATTTTGGAGGTTGCTATTTGTTAAAAAAAAGTATATTTTTGACAAATAGCAACACTGCCAAAATGTAATAGGTATTTTAAATTTTAATTGTTAATTAAATAAAGTTTGGTTCCATCTTATTTTTATTATTTTTTTATGTAACTTATACCTGAAGTTAAAAAGTGGATCGTATTGATAAACGATGAAAATTTACATTCTGTAGCTTGTGGTTGACACAGAACTAAGAATGTTGCTGTTCTCCAAAATGTACAAACATGGTAGTGTTAATAATTATATACTTTTATATTATTATATTTACAAAGTTATACAGTTTTAACATTGTGGAGGGGTTGTTGTTTGTTAAAGAAAAAGTATATATTTTTTTAATAAATAGCAACACTTCCAAAATGTACTATCTAGGTATTTAAAATTTTAATTGTTTAAGGGTTAGGATACTGCCAACGACCTTAGCATTGGAGCGAAGCGATCACGACTCCCGCACTAATTCTCCAGACGAGTGCGGGGATACAAACATAATAATATTTACTCTTAACAAAACACAAAATTACGCAAAGTTTGTATTGTTAACATTTTAATTTAGTTTAGTTTTATAAGTTTTATTGTATTATCTTTAATTTTAGTAATCTGAGCAAAACGTCGTGGATTGTACATTAATACATTCATTTAGTAATTAAGATATATTATACATACTGTACAATTGTTTGTTTTCCCAATAAAGAAAATAAAAATAAAATAAAATACTCTTTGACTAACGTCTTATTAATTTATAATAAATTAAAATTCGTACTTATTCTAAATATAACATAACCAAATTATAGGTGTATGTTTTCTTTAAATATTGTTTTTTTTGTATTATTAGATAAAAATTGAAGTCATAAAGTGGTCACATCTCAATAATTTGGTGCTGATTCGGTGATTTTTTTACAAATTATTTAGAAATTATATACTATTTATGACAAAACCATATTATGAAACATCTTGTTGATAATAATATAATATAATTTATTTATTGGCAGTCATTTATACTAACAAAAATGGTTTCATTTACACCTCTTTTTTATATTTTTTTTGAGATAGGGGCCTTAATTAAATAAATATTGTTTCCATGTTAATTTTATTTAACTTATACCTAAAGTAAAGAAGTGGATCGTATTGATAAACAATGAAAATTTACATTCTGTAGTTTATGGTTGATACAGCACTGAGAATGTCTCTGTCCTCCAAAATGTACAAACATGGTATGTTAATGTAGTGTTAATAATAATGTAACTGTGAAAATAAGGGTTTACAGTTATCTGATTTTTAAGGCATATGGCCCATTATGCACCTCTTAAAACATTAACAAACAGTAACAAAACTTCCACAAAATATATCAGCTGATCGAATATCCGCCATCTTGATGAGCGAATTCGTTTGTCGACAGTGCCGTTTCGCTTATCGAGTAGGTTGTATCAAGATTTGACTTTACATTTCCAATTCTATACGTTGCATCAAATTACACATCGTAAACTTACGTCAAATCCCATACATTTGCTTTTTTTGACTTTTCGATTCGACTATCGCATATGCCATTTGTCTAGAGGCCCTGATCGACTTAAGCGCACTTTGCTGGCTAACAAACCACTGAATAGTTCTGTGTGTGGTACAAACCATGACCTGAATGACAATTTAATTTATAAAACTACCTTGGTTCTTTTTTGAAATCAAAACTAACGCATTTACTAATATTTTTACTAGTTTTTGTGACATCTACGAGTCGGTTATCGCGATAAAAATATATAAAAAATATATATAGCGTACATGCTATTCCAGACTATAATCTATCTCTGTGCAAAATTTCATCTAGATCCGTTTAGTAGTTTTTCCGTGAGAGAGTAATAAACATCCATACTCACAAACTTTCACATTTATAATATTAGTAAGGATTTATCGTTTGAATTGCAACAATTTTGTCATCAACATGCTCGTCTCTTCTGCGTTGGCTGAATGTATGATGGAAACGATCTCTTATTCTATGGTATTGTTATGGAGGCAAATTGGAGGCTACAATAGGCAAATATATATTTTTGACGTAGGTACGTGATAGTGTCCATTATATCAAACTCGTATCCTATTTTTCTTTCGCTAGGTTTAATATCAGTTATGCAGATGACATGATGGAGTAGTGAGGCGGTGATGACAGTATGCTTACACACTGAAATTTGAATAATGTATTGTTTGTCTTTACTAACATAGGTTAAGATATATGTATTATTAACAACAATGAGTACTGGTCACTTGAAATAAATAAATTATTATTATTATTATAATCTTTTGTAATCTAAGATAAGTGTGTTTATTCACATTTTTATAAACTGCCTTGGGTTTTTTTTTTTTTTTTTTTTACTACTTGGGTGGCAAACAAGCATACGGCCCGCCTGATGTTAAGCAGTATCCGTAGCCTATAGACGCTTGCATTACCAGAGGTATCACTTGCGTGTTGCCAACCCTTTCTTTTACACCAGGGCTTTAAGATGGAAGTAACCCTGGGATAGGAATACGTTTCTTTCAAATCGCATTCCTAAATGAGCGCTGGAGACCTGTACTCACACACAGGAACACAACTACACCGCTGTGTGTAGTCACCTGGCTGTGGTCTTCTGTAAGGTGGAGGTCCTTCCCCAGTCGGGCCCGCTCGCTAGTATGGTGCCCTACCTCTCTTAAATATGGGTATATTTCGCTTCCGCTTATTCCCTTGTACTATACATTTTCCCCCTCGTTCCACCCCTTTAACGTAGGGTCATCGGTCACAGCATCTTCAGTTAAATAGTTTATAGCGATCAGGTCAGCTGACACTCTGTGTCTCCTCAATTAATAACAATCACGTCGTATTTAACACATAAATCAACATTACATTAATTAGTTTTAACTTTTTATATGATGTATGGTTTAATAATAACATTGTAGATATTTATTGATATTGTAGAGTGTTCGTCTTATTAGTGTAGATTAGCTTCGCTTGCGTTAATATCTTCGTAAATAGGTCTTAAATACAGTACTTTAGAGTGCCAAAGATTATTTCATAGGTACAGACGTACCTATGAAACGCTTTAAAAGTAATCAAGTTTAACTCATTGAACACCACACCAGCATGCAGCAATCGCAATAGAAAATCCTTTGTTCGGGTTGGCGTAAAAAGACTTTTTTTCGTGAGTCATATTCAGGAAAATAAAATAAAAAATATTAATAAAACTTCTTTTAACTAAGTTTTATTGGGTATCAAAATGTAGAATATTGAATAGATAGAGAGAAAGAATTTAAGAAGGTTTATAGGTTTTCAAATCCTAGTAATAATAAATCGATATCGATAATAAATTGATCGAAACATCACTTTTTTATATACTTCTTGGGTGGCAAACAAGCATACTGGACCGTATGATGTTAAGCAGTTAGCAGCCTATGGACGCTTGCAATACCGGAGGTATCACTTGCGTGTTGCCAACCCATTTTTTACACCAGGGCTTAAATATGGGAGTATCCCTGGAATAGGAATATGTTTCTTTCAAAATGCATCCCTAAATGAGCGCCGGAGACCTGTCCTCACACCCAGGAACACAACTACACCGCTGTGTGCGGCTGTGGTCTTCTGTAGGGTGGAGGTCCTTCCCCAGTCGGGCTTGGTTGCTAGTATGGTGCCCTACCTCTTTTCTTTAACTTTAACATTATCTTATTACTAGCTGTTGCCCGCGGCTCCGCCCGCGTGGATGTCGGTTATCGCTGCAAAGATTAGCCTATGTGTTATTCCAGACCATAATCTATCTCTGTGCCAAATTTCATCCAAATCAGTTCAGTAGTTTTTACGTGAAACAGTAACAAACATCCATCCATCCATTCTCACAAACATTCACATTTATAATATTAGTAAGGATCTCGTAAAATTACTTGAAAGAGTTACAAGCAAGTACCTACCGAGAGCGTCTTTAAACGGGATGTTATTACTAAATATATACAAATATAGCATACATGTTGTACAATAGGTTCATCTGGTTAATACAATTAGTTCACAAAGCACACCATTGTGGTGAAGCCATTGTGAGCTTGTTGTGGCCGTCGACAATTGGAGCGCAATGGACCCGTATGAGAATGGACAGTTGTGTCTTCTGTCTGCCTATATGTTATATTTGAATCAACGTTTCATGTCTTTGAAACTTTATTTGTTACTTACTTGATGCGTTGTAATGTCGGAGGTTTTTATAAGGCTGAATATTAGCTTCGATCTTCAGTACATAGTGTTTTCAGTTGAGAAATGCTGACTATCACACCGGTGTTCGAAATTGTGCCGGCTTGCTTGCTAGTATATAATGGCGGCGATATGAAATGTGTATGGTACTATGCTGCTCTGAGCCTCTAGACAAGTGGCATAAGCTCATAAGCTCTTGGCGATAAGACCGCCCATTGTACATACTGATAGTTAAAATTTTCTTCAAAATTATGTATAAAATTATGTATGGTGTACGATAAAGAATATTATTATTATTATTATAAGCGATAGTCGAATCGAAAAGTCAAAAAATAAAATGTATGGAATTTGACGTGAGTCTACGGTTTAATGTCGTAAACTTACGTCAAATCCCATACATTTTCTTTTTTGACTTTTTCGATTCGACTATCGCTTATGCCACTTGTCTAGAGGCTCTGCTAAGAAAGAACGACGTAACCACATGACAAAGATTATGGGGAAAACAGTTATTTTTTAGTTTTTGAAGTCGGTTTTAGGTGTTTTAAAAAAAAAAAAAAATATATTTATAATACTTTCTTGTTACTCAAACCTAAAGTTTCTCCTTATGACAATGTTTGTCAGTAATTAGTTAACGCTGATGTTGCTCCTCACAATATAATACAATGTGTGTAGGTGTCCCTTCGGACGCGGGCGCTGCACTCTGACCTCCCTCTCTGTCTCCCTCCCGCATGTCTCACTGCGTGCCTTTACCGGAATCTATCATAATTTTATTGCTACTTCTTATTATATTGTTAGGCTAAGAATACACGAGTAAGCCGGTTTATATTTTGTTTTTCTTAACTTAAATTGTCCGCAAGTAAATAAGTGGTTTTAGTGAAAGTCAGTTCTTTAAATCTCAAAGAAAATATCTTTATTAATTATGTCTTCGTGTAAACCATTGAATGTCAAAATATGTAATTTTTTTAAGGAGAGTAAAGCTTCTCCAATAGGAATTAAGAATGAAAATTGACAATGTTCCTGTGTGTGAGTACAGGGTATCTAGCGCTCATTTATGGATGCATTTTGAAAGAAACGTTTTCCTATCCCAGGGATATTCCATTAAAAACTGGTGTAAAAAAATGGGCCAGCAACACGCAAGTGATATCCTTGGTATTGCATGCATCCATCGCCTACGGTAAATGCTTAAGATTAGGCGGGGCGTATGCTTGTTTGCCACCCAAGTAGTATAAAAAAGAACAAAACTACGAGATAATAATTGTAGTAAAATGAAATCTGTGTACACTAACCCTAATATAATAAAATCTATTGACACAAAATATTAATTCAGTAAAATTGTTAGAATTGTTACAAATGGTGGCGGGTCGATTCCCGGTTTGTAACATTTCTAAACAATTAACAGTGGGCTATTTGATTTTATTATGCGGGATGTTTGTGTACGATTTACTTGATTTTGTCTAATTTTGTTAAGTGTGGCTGATTTTGTGTCGAATGTTCCATTGTTGATAGAGTTTTAGGTGGATTCTCACACTTTAAGAGATATAGGGAAAAACATTTTTTTATGCTAGGGCAACAATGAATTAACGACATAATGAATGCTGTTATTAAGAAGCGTTACTGAACATTATAGAAGTACACATGGACACACCATTTTTAAAAATTTTATTAAACCGTTTAAGCTATTGTTTCAATGTTTATTATTTATACCCAAGAAGTCTAAATTGGTTTCTATAACCTAAGGCCTACAAAAGCACCTATAATATCTTACACTAGAAGATTGATTACGTCTGACCTATTGACTGAATGAAAAATACCTACTGAGTTAAAATTAAACTAAATGGCAGCCTGAATATTGGCAGGCATTTTAGCACCACCATCGTGCCATATAGTATGGTTTTAAAGGAATTTTCTGCTACGTACGAGTAGGTAGCGGAATGAGCTCTCTTCCGAGGTTTCCCAAGAGACTATAGCATGGAGTTCTATAAGAAAAGAGTTACTTATAAGGTTTTTAAATGGTCAGCAACGCGAGTGATACCCCTGGTGTTGTAAGTGTCCATAGGCTACGATAACTGCTTACTATCAGTCAGGACGTATACTTGTTAACCTCCTTGGTATTATAAAAATAAAAGTAATAAACAAAAAAGAATTTAGTCTGCCTCGGTGGTCCAGTGGCCGCAGTATGAGCTTGCTGTGCACGAGTTTGTGGGTTCGATACCCACACAGGATAAAACTTTGTGTGACCCACAAAGAATTGTTCTGAGTCTGGGTGTAATTTGTGTCCGTTAATTGTATGTTTGTAAAGTCCCCCGCGACACAGAGCTTGTTCTCTAGTGCGGGAGTTGTCTTTTTTAACAACAACAACAACAATTTCTTTTAATTTAGTCTTACATAGTTTGCTTTTGATAAACTTTAATAGTTCTTCGACATTAGAAACCTGATAAAATTCTCAGACAGTATCGATTTAAACTGATTATGCGATTTAACCCCAACGATGTCCCACCTCACGTCAGTTCAGTCGCGTCATGTGTGCCCTAACCCCCTCCCGGTTAGGGCACACATCAAGACGTCATGTATCAAGACATTCTTAAAGCAATTTATTTTCGTTCCTTATTTGTAAGATGTTAACTTTATTAAGATTAAGTTGTTATTGTTGTCGAAACTGAAATTAAGGTCGAAAAAAAATCGCTATATGGACGTCTTGATACGGCCTCTACGCGATGAAAGACTTGAAAACTGTTTCCAAAAATGCAGTTTTGGACCGCAAAAAATTAAATTCTATTGATGTTTGTCATCGAAACGCTATTTTCTAAAGTTAAGAAGACCAAGAAACACCAAAAATGAACGTTAAAATGACGATGACGTCACGTAATCAGATTGAACTTGACAGGAAGTAACATGGTGGGTTGTCTTTACGGTTAATCTCAAAAGTGGTCCAACACTAGTTATCGTTTCCTTACAAGTTAACAAGGAAATTAGTCCACTGTATAATTGTGGTAATTATGTTAAATAGGACGCTGGCCACTAGTCGGTAACGCGATGGGCGGTGAGTTCGTTCCCGGATTAATGTTAATTAGAGGTTTTTGAACTTTGGGTAAGATGTCAGGGTAGTTATATAAAAGAAGATATTGTTTGTCTGTTTGTTGAATATTTAAATTGCTTCTTGAGGACTATATTTCGTTATAGTTATGTTTATCTATTGGTTTGTCTGTTTGCTAAGGGCCCAGGTTCATTACCTTGGTCTCCATTCTAGTAAAGTTTCTCTATCTTCTGTCTATTCTAGATGCATAGATGATATAGGTCTCTATTTAAGTTGTTTGGCTCGCGTTAACAATTGTTTTTAAATGCAGATTCTGTGAAGATTATAGGTCCAATCTTGTGTTCGACTACGACAAAAGGAAAAGGAAAAATATGAAATTTGAAAATCTACTGAAATTCTATGTGTAAATTGGAATTTCCGAATACCTGAAGCATATGGTGAAAACTATGACGAATCGAAACTAGACGAGCATGAGGCATCGATTACCTAGTCGGCAGATTGGTGTTGAGTCAGCAATCGATCGATCCTAAATAATTATCCAGGTCAGTGGTCGAGTGGACCACCGCGTGTAAGTGTTTACAACTAGCGCCTGCTACTCATCACCGTTTTGACACATCACACACACATCCATCTCTTCCATGATGTCATATATGCTACGAACAAGACACGCGAAATTAGACTTTACGTTTATGTAAACAAAGTTACAATTAGATTAGAGATTATTTGAGCCATGTTATGTTTTGTTTACTGGTTCATTATAAATGATTACAATTTGAAATGTTGTATGTTCGGTTTATAGTAAATAAAGTTTCAATCTACTATACAAAGACTTTAGGTTGATATTAGATTGGTGTAGGTAGTTTTCTTATACGTGGATGTTGGTAAAAATGTAAGTAATATAAGTAAAGGGCGCGTGATCTGTAAGATCAAAGAGGTTTTGATCAATCCGCCGATGTGCGTGGGTATGACACAGTATAGTCTTGATCGTTTCGCTTTTGTTCGAAGTTTAAAAGTACTAGATGTTTTAAATATTTAAAGCAATGTGAAAAAAAGTCGAGCCTGGAGCAGGATTCGAACCTGCGTCTTTCGGGTTGCGGGCCAGTGCACTACCAAATCCAAGCTCCTACTCCTGAGTTTGAATTTGTCGACCGTGATCGAGAGGCAAAGGTAGAATTCTGTTTCGCGCCGGACTTTTACCTCAATGCTTTAAATATTAAATATATTTTAGCTAAAAAATATTTAATACTAAGTACCTACTAGATGTTGTTCGCATTTCCGCTCGGTTGGATGTCGGTTATCGAGATAAAAAGTCTAAGTATGCCTTTACCCAGAATACCATCTACTATCTACCAATCTCGGAAAATGACGAAAATATATACTCAATTCCGCAGGAGAACCAAAGTGACCGACATAGCTCGAAGAATTGCCTGAATTAAGAGGGAATGGGCAGGGCATATAGCTCGCAGAATCGATGGCCGTTGGGGCAGAACGGTTCTAGAGTGGTGACACGTCGGCAGTCCTCCAACAAGGTGGACCGACGACCTGGTAAAGGTCGCGGGCAACCGATGGACAATGACAGCTCAGGACCGAACGATGTGGTGGACCTTAGGGGAGGTCTGTGTCTAGCAGTGGACGTCTTATAATAATAATCATTTATTTCAGAAATACACAGATTACATAGTACAAATCAATACACGTAGCCTACATATTTCCATAGATAACCTTACAAACTAACATAAGTATATATATAATATATAAAACTTATAACTAAACACATTTAATCGGTGTCGTGTTACACCTCGCTGTGTTATGTAACCGACCTCGAAAACGTCGATACATGACACCTTTCGGCTAAAACTCTTCCTCGAGGAATCTGTCGATACCATGCGTTGGCACCCGCACCACAAACGAATTGAAATTGGTGCTAGAACGCGGTACCAAACTTTTCGACCCTCAAGGTCCAGTTGACTTTCTTGAGGATATACTCCACAATATCCTCGGTCTTCGTGGTGTGATGGAGACGGGACACATATAGCTGCGTCGTAGGTATTGCGGGACGCAGCAGCATATTGGGCCCCGTCAGCGCAGTACCGCTTATGGCTGAGATGGATGGATGGGTATACTTAATTTGTTCTAGAATTTCTCTGTTTCAAAAATCTCTATATAATTTGTAGCTGTAAGTAAAGGATCAAGTAGTGGCGCGTGCGCGTGCGCGTTCCGCGGATACGCTTTGATGTGGCCGATGTTTACGCTCCCGGCCCGCCTGTGTTTGCTATTAAACAAACCCACTCGTGTTCACCAACAACCAACCTACCACCAATGTTGGTTGTGGCTCTGCTTCTGGGAAATATTGGCGAAACATATCTACTCCTCTTAAAACTCTGCGTAAAGTTGTGAAGTGTCGGGTAGTAGATGTAGGTTTCAAAATATGTATATGTTACTAGGGGTCGCCTGTGACTTCCTCCGCGTGGTAACTTGGAATATTTTCCCCAATTTTGGAACATATCTCATTACTGCTCCGCTCCTATTGATTATAGCGTGATGTTATAAAGCCTATAGACTTCCTGGATAAATGCGCTGTTCAACAAAAAAAGATTTTTTCTAATCGAACCAGTTTCTGAGATTAGCGCGTTCAACCAAACAAACTCTTCAGCTTTATAATAGAATAGATTATATTAACTAATTGTCGCTTAGGAGATAACTAGCTTTGCAAAAAATACACGTCCATTGGTATGTCCATTTTAACGGTAAAGAGAGTCAAGGATACAGTTTGTTTTTTGTAATTAATATGTTATTGTAAGTGAGAGATTACTGTTATAATCACTTCTATTTTTTAAGTTTCTCCTAATTTTGATCATCAATTGCAGTCCACTGATGGACATCTAGAATCTGGAAAGGATTATTACTTAAAATTATAAATGGGCTTTTGTCTGAAAGACTAAAGACTAGAAAACAAACAACGAGTTTATTCTTTTTCAAAGCGTATGGCATGGCGTGGCATTATTCTTTTTCAAAGCGTTCAAAGTTCACCTGAAATCCTATATTATTGCTATCCATTACTTTACCTGGCAGAAGTACCTTACAAGTAAGCTAGAGTCAGTATCAGCTATTGCCAGGAATCCGGCCTTAGTTCATGATTAAGTTCAAAATGCGAATTTATGGTTTCTATTATAAATAATCTATTTGGTTGGTATTACTTCCTCCATCCTACATAATCACTACTGGACATCCACTGCTGGACATAAGCCTGCTGCAAGGATTTCCACAGCTTTTCCGCAACCTTCATCAGGTCGTCTGTCCACCTTGTGAAACCCTGTCCACGTTACGTCTTCCAGTTTCACTTCATCATAACCACAAAACTTAAATTCTGTCGATGTTCTTTCATTAAATCATTGCTCGTTTGATACGAAGGCCAACATTGGTTGGTGTTGGTATGACCAAGGTTGGTGGCGTGGTGTTTATTACAGCATTCGTTCGGTTTGGCCCAATGAGCGATATTGTGTGTAAACAAAACCGTTCTGCTTCTATTTTAGTGATGGCTTGATTCATATGCTTAAGCGGTTATATTTACTTCTAAATTTTATTCAGTTACTAGCTGTTGCCCGCGACTTTAAAACAATTCTATCCCAAGGTTACATTTCTGCTGACTGAAAGGTAGTTTGTGTGTTCCAGACTATAATCTATCTCTGCGCCAATTTTCAACTAGATTCATTCAGCCGTTCTGACGAGTTTAGTTTATAAAACAACCATCCATTCATACAATCAATACATAAGCTCTGGATTACTTGCACGTTTTAACTCTGTAAAAAATATGCTGAAAGGTAATCTCTGCTTCTAGTACAGGGCTTCCCTAATTGTACGCACGTGCCTCTTTATAAATGCTGTTAGGTACCTCTTCGGCCAAGAGTCAGGTGTTGTGCTTTGCTGTGTTGTGCAGGTGCTGCTTTTTAAGGAAGAGTATACCATAAACACACAGACTGGCAATTGTAGGTACATCTGTTTGTTCCTCAAGTCCCACCGTCTGGTTTGATCGTGATTAAATCGCTTCTCTCATGAACATGCGTCGGGTCGGCTCGGCGCACTTCGTTTGAAGTGGTCCCACGTTATTTACGTACTGGTTGTATATTTTGATATTCGCGGCCAGACCATCCACTCTGCCACTGATCCACTGCGGGTATGGACTCACAACTGTTGCACAACATTCATCATTACATATCGATATACAATAACATTCTGACTATTTTGATTTAACATCATTTTTGTATGTTATTTAAGTGTTTTGTGGGTACTTGTTCTAATCTAGATACTTATATTATGTTTATACTATTTAACTTTTGTTAAGTCCATATGTTTGTTTATATGTTATGAAAATCGGTGTCAGGTGATTCATGTATCTGGTTGAGAAATATTTGAGACCACTAGTGACCAAGCCCGACTGGAGAAGGATCTCCACCTTACAGAAGACCACAGCCAAATAACTACACACAGCGGTGTAGTTGTTATCTTGTGTGAGAGTACAGGTCTCCAGCGCTCATTTGGAGATGCGGTTTGAAAGAAACGTTATCCTATCCCAGAGATACTCCTTCTCAACGCCCTGTAAAAAAATGGGTCAGCCACACGCAAAACGCTTTGATATTACAAGCGTCCATCGGTTACGGTAACTGCTTAACATCAGGCGGGCCGTATGCCTGCTTGCCACCCTGGTAATTAAAAAAAAAAAAAAATTCCTAGGGAATCCTAGGGAAATAGAGATTCATTTTTATATATAAGAAGATATGTATTTTTTATACTACTTGGGTGGCAAACAAGCATATGGCCTGCCTGATGCAGATACCGTAGCCTATGGACGCTTGCAATACCAGAAGTATCACTTGCATGTTAGGTACCAACCCATTTTTTACACCATGGCTTTAAGATGGGAGTATCCCTGGGATAGGAATACGTTTATTACAAAACTCATCCCTAAATGAGCTCTGAAGACCTGTACTCACACACAGGAACACAACTATATCGCTGTGTGTAGTTATTTGGCTGTGGTCTTCTGTAAGGTGGAGATCCTTCCCCAGTCGGGCTTGCTCACTAGTGGCCCTACCTCTCTTATAACTCTCTTATATATGGATTTTTTTTGCAATAAATTATTATTATTAGATATTATAATTTAAAAGAGGTATGTATACAATTTTCTGAAGTTGGAAATAGTTGAAAACGCACGTAGAATATAAATAACATAATGTTATAGCGATAGGTATTATGATAATGAATGTGAAAAGGTTTCCGATACCGTTGCAGTGCTGCGTACTAACAATATTGAAATTATACATTTTATATAAAGCCTTACAAGCAGTCGCCAATCTAACTGGATTAGTACGCGCTTTGGTACATACTTATTGTATTAATTTAAATAGCACTTGTAAGAAATCGTACTTATTCGATTGAAGCTAGTATCAAAATGTATTAATAACAATTATTTCGATAAATAATATTAAAAGTGTTGCAGAAAAACAGGAACATACCTAGCTAGCTAAAGACGTAAAGTGTCAGGCTAAATAATAATAATAATAATAATAATAATTTTTATTGGCTCAAAAAAACTTTTACACTATTTCACAATCTTAAAAAGTATACAGTATAAGCTGAACAATGTACAATTGTGTCAATTATTAGCCTCCGTAGCCGAACTAGGTGTGAACCTGTGCTTCAGCATACGGCGCTCTCTACTCCTCGGGTTGGGTTACATTTAAGTTAGCTCACATCACAGAAATACAAATAAAATTAGTGAACTTCATGTGAAAATAATTAAATTTTAATTTAAATACACATAAAGAAAAACAAAAGCCAATATAGTAGAATATAAACTAGAAGTGTAGTGTAGTTGTCCTCTGTGTGTATTAAATGAAGGATGAGTGAGTATGTGTCAGAGGGTGTATAGAAATTAGTTGACAATGTAGTAAGAGCGTAGAGTTATATTTATGTCGAGAGATTTGACAAACGTGATCATTGCAAAACGGTAATTAGAGATTCGGTTTCATGGTACGATAGATTGCTTAGCCACTGGGAAACAGTATTTTTGACAGTTAGTTTATTTTGAGAGTAAATACTAATAGCTTTATTTATTTTGTTGTAGATATAAGAACCTAAAAAAGGATAAAACCTACGTATAAATGATGTTTTAGGTTGTGTGGTCCGCTCACATACTGAGCGACCTTTCCTCTTATTAAACATTTCAGCAGTGTGTTCTAGTTTGGAGTGCTGTTTGATGACGATATCAAGCAGAAAGAGTTGTCGCACAGTAAAGAAAAGTTTATACTCACAGCCTATAAGCTATGAGCTTATTCACCATTGTTAACTGTTTTCTGGTCTTTCCTGACCATCCAAAGGTTGTCTGGAAGAGATTAGATACACTAAGCGATAAGGCCACGCATCGTTTTTACTTCTGATTGTCTATTTCGTAGTTACCTACCCTGGTACATGTGTGTGTGTTTCTTTTGGTGTATAAGAAACAATTATCTATTTATCTACATATCTAATATGCACATAAAGACAAGCTGTCGTATAACAAAAGAAAAGTCCCATTATTATCTGTATGTCTGGGTGTAATTTGTGTCCGTTAATTGTATGTCTGTAAAGTCCCCCGCGACACAGAGCTTGTTCTCTAGTGCGGGAGTTGTCTTTAAAAAAAAAAAAAATGTGTTACTTAAAATAGAGTGGAGGGTATCCATCAATAAACAACTAGTTATTTATTGAGTAGAGCTGGTGGACGTGGCTGCGGTATTTGGTCAAGCTCTCGTACAAAATTCTAATGAAAATGATTCATAACGACGGACAACTTTTGTAGCAGCTAGATTATTAACTCGTAAACAATTATATAATTAATATAAAACGAATTAGATCATTACATTACGATAGTATCATATAATGATCCCCATGTACCTAATCTACACAGATAGAACCAATGAATCAAACATATTAATACTCGTATTACTCAACATCCGATTGACGATGAATTAGAACCAGTATCACCAATATTTACAACATATCGGCAGCTCAAAGGTGTTCCAAACCTCACAGCGACCATCAAAGACTTACTCACACTTTTGATATCGCATATATCATAAACAAAAAAATGTTTATAGAACATAATAACGTTACGTTTAATGAATATTTTTCTAAATGCACACGTTTCTGTGTCGTAAATCTGTCAATACAGGAGAGAATTTCAGCGCGTGCGCACGCTATGATGAATGTTTCCAGCGATCAAAGGGTGTAAGCGGACGTGCTAGCGGGCAGCGCCCGCGCAGCGCTCGATCGACAATCAAATGATGAACCAATGTTCGTGTTAGGTTACGCTACGTTATGTTTATTAGTTTTTAATTGTAGAGCGACACATAATGAGAAATGATCTTAAGTACTTTCCTGAGCACTATGTGATTTTTTTTTTTTTTTTTTTTATACTACCAAGGTGGCATACAAGCATACGGCCCGCCTGATGGTAAGCAGTTACCGTAGCCTATGGACGTTTGCAACACCAGGGGTGTCACTCACGCGTTGCCGACCCTTTAAAAACCTTATAACTCCTTTCTTGAAGAACCCCATGCTATAGTCTCTTGGGAAAACCTCGGCAGGGAGCTCATTCCACAACCTTATCGTACGTGGTAAGAAATTCCTCTGGAATCTTAAGTTCGGCATGTTTGAGGTGCAAGGATGTGAGGATGAACTCCCTGTCGGTGGCGAGAGGTGCGTTGATAAAATGTGGCCGTGGGCATCATCTCAAACAATTCCTCAGAACACAGCCCGTGACAGCCCATTGTACAGGCGGTAGAACACACACAAGGAGGCGAAGTCTCTCCTGAGACTTAGTGGATCAATACCGCCTGTGAGCTTGGGATCGTCAACAATCCTCACAGCGCGTTTTTGGATGGATTTAAATTTTTTATCTTGATTTATTTGTATCTAGTTAAGTTTTTGATTATATTTCTGTTCTTCTCGATACAGGCTAGCCTAGTGAGAAGATCACCGGTAACATTATTATATACAACTAAACCTCAGCTTTATATAAATAATTTCCGTAACACTGTTCTCTATGGAAAATTGTAACTTAAAAATATATTTTTCTCCTGTAAACATTATTGTAACACTGTCTTTAAGCTCATTATTGACAAGTGCAAAAAACCCCGGTGCAGTAAAGTAATATCTCAAGCTTTTGGACATTGATTGGGCAGGATCTTACAGAGAACATGTTGATTGTAATTAGCAGGAAGCCGAACTTTGAGGTCCAACATACATACATTTAACAATATATAGATTATAGGCGTGGCATATTTATCGCTGGCACATGCTACCTAGTATTGATAATAATTAAATGTTAATCGCGCTTAATATATATTGTGGCGTGACGTAACATAATGCTACGAAAATCAGCACATTATGATTTGTGGTCACATACACATGGATGTTATTTCCTTTTTGTCAGATAAGTTTGCAACATGGCCAGTTCCTGTAGTTAGTTAGTAAGTAAGTAAGTAAAGTAAGTTTAGTTAATTAATATATAATTTTAATTATTATTAATTTTAATAAATATAATTTTTATTGACACTAATTTAGTAACTGAGGCATAGATACTTGCTGTTTATATTCTTGAAGTTTTTGATACTGCCATCTTTTTTATGGTAGTCTTCATTACTATAAAATTATAACATAATTTCTTAATTTTGAGCCGTTTGGAGTCGAAACGCTTGGGCCATGGGCTGCTAGTGCTCGCGGTCTTCGTCCAAGCGTTTAGTCGACGCTTCACATGACCATAAGGCTGGCTTATATTTGGCTCAAAGAATAAGCATTGCCATTCAGCGTGGCAATGCTGCCAGTCTCCTGAGCACGTTTTCAGTAGACATCGATGCGGAGGAATTTTACGTCGCCTATTAAGCAGACCTCCCCCCTTTTTGTGTTGTTTTTTATTATTAGTTTTTATTTTATAATAATATTATTGTTTCGAATGTGGTCTTTTGACGAATAACCTTCGAACGTGCAACCTCTTCAGCTAATAATGTTGCTGAAGAACCTAAATAACAATGTTTCAAAATGAATATAATTATTCACTACGTAACATATAATGAATCCAACACACGAAAGACAGACTTCATTTATAAATACAAAACTAATAAAATCCATCTTCAATTCGTAAACTCAACCAAACAGATTTTTGATGACTATAAACCTTAATACCCAAATTAAACAGCAAATCAAAAACCAGTGCAGTAATTAAAAATCCCAACTATTTTATAAAAATACGTAACGGAAACGATTGTTTACGTGTTCAGGTGTAATGAAATCATTACAGGAAGTGTTCAGTAGAACATACGCCTTGTTTACTTGTTTATGTTGGCTCCCTTTGACGCGCTCGACTCTCTCGTTTGATCGCCTACGTATTACTTTAGATTGTTTTTATACATGCTTTACCTACAGCGTGAGGAGACTCCGTGGTTTTTACAAGCTTTGTGTCTATTGTATTTGATTTAGGCCCCCCGCGCACTAGGCAGCCTGTCTGCGGCAGCTAGGCTGCAGCAGACAGTCGAACATATGACGGTGTATAGGAGCCCGCGCACTAAGCAACCACGAATTCCTCTAATATTCGGCCTAAGTTCAGTCATCTCATTTTAACTTATGAGTCATGTTCTAGCTAGCGTCTTATTATTCAGCATTGCACCTTATTTTTGAGTTCTTTACAACATTATCTTTGATATTATCTTTCACCTGTTTATCTACCTCTCTTTCTTTTTATTATTGTCATCAAAAGATAATCATGGTGTACCCATCTCTATATTATTATTTTCGAATACGTTAACTATACCATTTGGACTTGTGTGGCTACGTTATGTCGAACTTGGCAAAACATGTTGAATGTTTTTTGTTCAACAACGGAATTAAATACATAATTATGTAGTTGGTACCTGACCATCTTTTAGCTCATACTTTTTTTTTTTTTTTCTTTTCTTTTAAAAGACAACTCCCGCACTAGAGAACAAGCTCTGTGTCGCGGGGGACTTTACAAACATACAATTAACGGACACAAATTACACCCAGACTCAGAACAATTCTTTGTGGGTCACACAAAGTTTTATCCTGTGTGGGAATCGAACCCACAACCTCGTGCACAGCAGGCGCATACTGCGGCCACTGGACCACCGAGGCAGTCATTTTTATACTTATTTTCAATAATAAAATAATAGTGTAAATCCATAGATACTAATATTATAAGCTGAAGAGTTTGTTTGTTTGAACGCGCTAATCTCAGAAAGTAGGTACTGGTTCGATTAGAAAAAAACTTTTTTTGTTGAATAGTGTGCATTTATCCAGGAAGGCTATAGGCTATTTAACATCACGCTATGATGAAAAGGAGCGGAGCAGTAGTGAGATTTGTTGCAAAATCGGGGAAAATATTCCAAATTACCACGCGGACGAATAATATACAAATGAATAATATACAAATGAGCATACAGTTGAAAGTACTTTGGAGTTGTTCAATCCTCTACAAGCGAAGACATAAAAATGTTGACAAACAAATTAAAAGTCAGTCACATCCATGTCACAGTGTGTCTGCCACATTTCCACGCGACTGCGCCTGCGCATGTCAAGCCGCGCGGTATGCGTGACGAGGGTAGCCAGGTATCACTCATCTATTCTCCTTATTGTATACCTACTGTACAAGTTTATAACACATGGATGATGAGTCTACCAACACTAGGCAAAAACATTTTCTGCGAATTAGTTTTTATATATCAAAAGTTGATAAACGAGCATACGGCATGCCTGATGGTCAAGCGATTACGATGAACAGTTTACAGTAATGGAATGGAACCTACTTATATAATCCTAAACACTTAAAGATACGACAGTTTTTTTTTGGAATGGTAGCTACGACGCTGATGAAAAAACTTTAATTCAATTGTAAATTTTATAAAACTAGAGTAATTGAAATTAAACGTGGTATTCTTTTGTTAAAATTTGTTTTATGAGAGGTAGGGCACCATATTAGCGAGCAAGCCCGACTGGGAAAGGACCTTCACCTTCCAGAAGACCACAGCCAAATAACTACACACAGCGGTGTAGTTGTGTTCCTGTGTGTGAGTACAGGTCTCCAGCGCTCATTTAGGGATGCATTTTAAAAGAAAGGTATTCCTATCCCAGGGATACTTCCATCTTAAAGCCCTGGTGTAAAAAAATGGGTTGGTAACACGCAAGTGATACCTCTGTTATTGCAAGCGTCAATAGGCTACGATTACTGCTTAACATCAAGCGCGCCGTATGCTTGTTTGCCATCCAAGTAGTTTAAACCGTTTCAGTATTATCCGTTCTTTTAGATAATTTTGTTATTTTTTTTATTTAATTACTTGTTGTTATACAGCTTCTAAACAATGTTATCAATCGAACTCATTGAATGAATGCTTCTTTCGTTTTAAAGCTTTTTATTTTTAATCTATAAATTTGAGATCTGCCGTTCAGTAGCACGGACACAGAGTGCCACATACAGAGCTAAGCAGTTGCCCACCGTCGAGAGGAAGCTCCTCCATTTAACTTCGCTTGAAGAAAGGACGTTGATGAAATTATTATAATAATATATGTTTTTTTTTACATTCCGATAACAGGTCGGTATGTAACCTAAATTCTTATTACAATGGCGTGCTATTAGTGTACTATTTAGTAGATCGTAGTTGATAAACGGACGGAAGGCCCGTCTGTTATTTCGCTACATAAATATTTTCGTGGCGGCTTGATGGATCGGTCGGCAGTTCTGTTCCCGGCTGTAGCTAATCTCCCTGTTTATCAATATTATTGTATTTTTTATAATAATACTTTTTGTGGTATTATGATAATGTGGTACTTTTGAAACGCTCGTGTGGGAAATGTAGTGTATTTTAATAGGAGTTATTGTAGCAAGTTAATTTGACAAAAACGTTTATCAGAAAGTTCTTTACTTTGTAGGGAAAGTGTGAAAATGCGAGAGAACCACACACAGTGTAGGGTATCGTAGCAGGTGCCTACTGTAGATTACTGATATTTCAGAAATTACAAATATTTATATGTCATATATATAAAGTGCCCATAATGATTTTGCTAGTTGACAATGGAACTGTAAAATAACTAAACAAATTAACTATGCTATTATGCCGCAAAATTAAACTTGACTGTTAACATGGAATGATCCTGTCTTGTCATCAACAATAGATGGATAAATGTCTTGATGATGATGATGGTGAAGACATACAGCAGGGACACAAAGAAGACACAAGCCTGCCAAGTATAGGGTTAATAAAGACAATCATCATCTCAACCCATAAACGTTCCACTGCTGGGGGCACGGGTCTCTTCCATACATTTGGAGGGATATTAGCCTACTACCATCATAAAACGAGTGGCTTTAGTCAAAGATTTGGGCACATGGTATAATACTCATTTAAGTTTTCACGACCATATTACAAAAACATGTGATAAAGCGCGTAAGAGTTTAGGGTTTGTTCTCAGACAGTCTAGGTCCTTTAAAAACCGTTCAACATTATGTATACTATATAATGCCTACGTTCGTACCACACTCGAAACAAATTCTATCATATGGAACCCTTTCCAAACACAAGATATACAAAATGTCGAAAAAGTTCAAAAGTTATTTATTAGATATTTATTTAAACGTCTATATTATTACTATCCATATTTATATCCAACATTGTATATCGTGGGGATGGTGGATTATCAAATGTTAGCAGTACGACGTAATGTTACCCTTGTTAAATATTTCTTTTGTTTAATACGGGGTAATATTTACAACTCGATGCTGTTGGCGCAGGTACACATTCGTGTACCACAACACGGCACGTACACTGTGTGTATGCGACGACAGCATCAGCTATTAGAAGTGCCATCCTGTCGGAGCAATCTGGCTTTGTATGCACCCCTACCGCGCGCGCTCCGTCTTATCAATGACATTCTACATGACTCAACATTAGACTTATTCTCATGCACTGAACACACATTTCTATCCACCGCAGGGCGTCACATTGAGGCAACGACCATTGGTAGCAGTATACAATAATTGTTACCTTTTGACTATTCATTAGTACTTTATGATAATAGCTACCTACTAATACATATTTATATTTTTTAATCTTTCACACCTTGATCATTCAATTTTATAACAATTAATTAATTTTATTACTAATATTATGTTTAGGTTAATTCAATAAATTATTTTAAAATCTTTAATCAAATTGTAACTGTAATAAATTTTATCCAATATTGTAATAATTATACCACTTATTGTGCATGGTTTTCACTGTTAGCAATAAGATATCTGTGTTATAAATAAATAAATAAATAAATAAATAAAACTATACCACGCTGGCCAGACGGGTTGGTATAGGGTTTTGTTTCGAGTTTTCCCTCTCTTGCAGTAGATATTGTCTGCCTGACTTACTCCCTTAGTCGACTCCTACGACACCCACGGGATAGAATGGGGTGGTGACATTTGTATTCTTAATCCGTCACCACCAGACAATGCCTAGTCTTTATTAAAACGATTATTTAATTAAAACTAATTACTTACACTTCGACAGATACAAAATGTTATATTTATTTTATAATTGTGTCTATCTTATTAAGATACTACAAAAAGAGTCTCCAAGAGAACTGGTCGACCGTGACAGGACTTGAACCTGCAATCTTCGGATCCGAAGTCCGACGCCTTATCCATTAGGCCACACGGTCTTGCTGTAACAGCATCGAAAGGCTCTTTTCAGACAATTAACGTGTCTAGATAGATAATTATAGGTCTTAAATCCCTCTGCATTCATATAACTAACAATGCGGATTCACGTGCGTTTACCAACGATGTAGACTTTTTGCAATTTGGTGTTTCATTTCTTAATTTTTTATTGCGTAACTAGCTGTTGCCCACGGCTCCGCCCGCGTGGATGTTGGTTATAGCTGTAAAAAGTAGCCTATGTGTTATTCCAGACCATAATCTATCTCTGTGCCAAATTTCATCCAGATCCGTTCAGTAGTTTTTACGTGAAACAGTAACAAACATCCATCCATCCATCCATCCATTCATACTTACAAACTTTCTCGTTTATAATATTAGTAGGATAAATCAATAACACAAATCATACCTACACAATTATTAGATGCAAGCTTAACCCAAACTTGAGTTCTCTAACAAATGAATAGTACTCACGATTGGTCGGTATGCGAATGTTTTTGGATGACAACTGAGCACGAGTATATGTATTACGAGCCAGTATATACATATGTATTAGATACATATAAAAAAAAAGTAAAGTGCATAAATCGTTCTTTTCAGTCTTTATCGCGCAAAAAATTCAAACTCCCGCAGTTTAAGGCCTAGTGCCGCATTGGACTTGAATTATAAACATACAATTAACGGGCTCAAAGTACATCCAGACTTTCTAGTCTGATATCTTTCTAGATACATTTGTGGATTTGCGTAAGGATCGAACTCATAGCATGCGGTGCAGTGGTAAACTGCGAGGTAGCTACTTAAGCCACTGAACGGTTGGTTCAGTCATTCAAGAATGAACATAAATAAATATTTGTGTTCGATCTAATTCACTCTTATGTCTATTCTAGTTCAATTTAAATAGACAACTTACAAACTAATTTACACGCTTGTCAAATTTCACATGTTCCACACGAAATTTACTTTTACAATTACTTTAAAACCATATCTACCTTATACCTTTACAATAAGGTTCAAATTAAGTTAATCACAATATTGTTTGATAGCAAAATGTAAGTTGGTTCCCAATAATGTTAAGTTTTATGATGAATCGTCGGTGTTCAGATGGTTATCTGCATGACGTATAGATGTCGCTAGTGATGTAGACGCTGCGCTCTATGTCTATGGGTTATTGATTATGAAGAAATTCATGGTAGCTGAACTTCTGATTGGTTAGTGTAGGTTAGTGCCTGCTTGTCAGAAGCCGTTATATTATGGGTTTTGGTTATGATAACATCAAATAGTAAGGAACCATTATATTTTGTCATAAGTCTTAACGTTTTAAATATTTTTTGGTATCTACGTCCTAATGTGTAGGTAGAGCTTGTTGGGTATTCACTACTCAGACTAATAGAATAAGATAGACGGAGCGTGTAGAACAAATCAGTGAAGCCACAAAGCGCAGTCAATGTCGTGTGACGTGGAAAACGATGTTGCCAGCAAATGAAATACTCCCAACAAAAGTTGAAACAAAACTGTTAACTCGTGATAATAATATGCAATATCAATATTAAAAATTATACTTCAAATTGTTTGTTTAAATAATGTTATTATTTATAATTATTTTACATTAATATTTCAAAATAAATAGGTAACAATAAACACTAACTACATGCTTTAATTTCTGAAGAATAAAATAAATCTTTTTAAATATAACATCATACATCTTAGCATTATGTTACATTAAAAAAAGGTTTCTGTTAACAAACATATCAAGACGAAATACAATATTATATTAAAAAAAACAAACATAAAATACAAAACATATTACTCGTAAAACAAAACTGGCAAAAATTGTATCTAAAAAATGTATATATATGGTGTATGCTTGTTTACTATCCAAGTAGTATAAAAAAAAATTAAATATTTAGCGGCAAGCGGTAAGAACAAATTTTGTTCATACCGCTCGCCGCCGCCGCACACAGCCGTGGTTAGGATGTAAATACTTTTTTTTAAATAAATCATAAACCTAACATATCTACTTATTTTATGAATTTAAATGATCAATTATTATTATTATATTAATATTAATTGATCATCATCTGAATAACATAGAAAAACATTATCTAAGTACCTACCTAGGTACCTCTTAAAATCACTACAAAAATACGGAATTAGTCGCTAAATGCAAACAACAATTCCTTTTTTTTTCGCGTGGATCCCCAACGAGTTCCCGAGTTCGAGATCCCTATCTATCCCAAGGAGTTATAAGGTTTTTAAAGGGTCGGCAACGCGTGAGTGACACCCCTGGTGTTGCAAACGTCCATAGGCTACGGTAACTGCTTACCATCAGGCGGGCCGTATGCTTGTTTGTCACCTTGGTAGTATAAAAAAAAAAAAAAAAAAACTATCATTCAGATTTATTTTAAATAGTATATCGATAGACTGATTAATATTGTTTTATATTCCCACTAACACGTTGCAAAATATTTTAGGGAAAAAGATATGCTAAGAATGGCAACACTGTAGAACATGGTAGAGGTTTTGTGTTCCTAGTTTGTGTAACTAAAATATTTACGAAAACAATAAGAAATCTATAATGTTAAAATTATTTACCTATGGAACGATACTCCAGAACTCTTTTTGAGATTTGCTGAAGTATTTTTACAACGTTTTACTACACAATACGGCATTATAATAATATTTTGTCAGAACGTGTTTAGACGTGCGTACTCACTAGCGGCTCAAATCGACTGCGCGCGAAAACGTATGACATTGCTATTTAGTATTGCTTTTGGCGGCTTCACGCGCGAGTTCTACACGCTCCGTCTATCTTATTCTATTAGTCTGAGATTCACTATCGTATTGTAAAGTATGATGCCTATATCTAATAATTATCTTCATAACAATCATGTGTCACTTATAAGTTACTGCTATGTAGTGTTGTGTCGACTTTATTTTCAATTTGAACAGATTAATAGGTATATCTATATCTAAAATATATTGCAATATAAAGGCTACATGATATAAAAATAATTACATGACTTATGACAAACTTATAATTTTTTGACTGATTTAACAACGGCTTGATCAAACCTGTGTAAGTACGAAGCTGTAACTTTGACAGTGTTTTTCTATTACACTGTCAAAGTCTCGCTACGGAAGCTGACTTTGACATCAGATTTATAGAAATATAATGTCAAATTTACGTCAGCTTTACGTAGATTCGAAATGATATAAAAGGTTTTTCGATGCCCAACCTCTGAAGTAGTAAAAAGGAGTGAAACCACTGGTGCACTCATAATTTATTTGTATAAAATAACATGATTAATAAAAGATCTGACGACACGTGGTTCCAATGACCAATTAAAATATGCTAATAATTCAAAATTTTAATAATAATAATATAAAGTAAGCCAACTTACGTTCGAGTACATGTTTGTACTCATGATATTGTATTGCAGATTTATTTTGCACTTAACAAATTGCGCGCCAATTGTTTCACAGAAAGGACAGACTATGTCGCTCATTGTTGTCTATGACGTTTAAATATTACTTCTCGTTGTCAACTTGGGAACGGCAGGCATTGACTAAACTGTCCGAAGCTCATGCCACCGCGCATCGGGACCATACATATTATTGTTTTTAATTTAAATTTTGTTTTTGGAACAAAAGTGAAAAATAAACTAATTTGGACAAAGAGGTTGATGTATTTTGTTAAATATTTCATGTTATTTTGTTGCAGTGTCCTTTTGTGGTGGGCTTCGTATTTCGTAATATGTAGGTTGATTTCATGCTAGTATTGTGTTATTAGTTTCTTATTACACATATGCGTAGCACATTTACGTCAACTCAGACATTTCATTCACTAATTGATTCTACACTCAATTGGTGAATGAAGTTTGATATTTTAATCAAGTTTAACATTGCTATTTTGGGATCAGGAATCACAATTAAGTACAAACTGAAAACAAATTCGCGAAGTGAATAGTAGTTTGTGAATGATTTATTATTTATCTAATAAGTTATTTATGTGAAATCTTATGTTGAACTTACATATCAGTAGTTAGGGACCATCTGGCTAGTATATAAATTGCGTAGATAGGTTGTATACTCTGTATCTCATACTAAGCAGCAGTAATGAGCAAAATTATTCAACTTGAACATTGATACATTACCTATATTATTACTTATTTAACATTCAGTTTGTGAGGATGGATTTTTTACATTTTCACGTAAAACCTATTGAGCGGATTTGAATGAAATTTGGCATAGAGATAGATTATAGTCTAGAATAGCGAATACTTAGACTTTTTATCGTGATAACCGACATCCACGGGGGTGGATCCGCGGGCAACAGCTTCAGCAGTCTGGGTGTAGTCTGAGTTATTAATATGCGTAAAGTCAAGTGTCTTCTTCGAGTTTTATAAACGAACTCAAACGTCTGGCTACCTATGATCTCCATAATATTACGTGACTCTTTACACAGTTCAATAGCTACCACCTCCAAACAATATGCTTTCCCGAGAATAAAAAAATACTCTAATTCCATATTCAAAGTGTGGTACTCATTGTCTATGTCTAATAAATATGGCGACTAATTTTGACAGATGCGCGCGCGCTTCCACGGCGCCACTGTTGACTAGATTTACTGTTGCTCCAACCCATATTGTTCTAGTTTTGTCTTTAACACGTTTGGAATTCAAAATAAATGAGCTTAGCTACTGATTTGAATGTCAATACTCAGTTAATACGGTTAGGTGTTTTTGTTTCTGACCAAATATGTTGTAGACAGGCAGTGTTGCCACATGTATGTTACATTTAGGGCAGATAATTAAAATAATACGTAATTAGAAATAAAAGCTTTTTACATTAGTGGTTCGTCCTATCTTCGCGGAGGTGAACATATATTCAGTCTTCTTCTTATCGTTTGGTTAGTGGCCAACCTGGTGACAGAGTTATTTAGATCGCCCATATTTAGGCCTCTGTCGTGATCTAACGACTGATAACAGTTGGGACCGACTTTTAACGTGCCCTTCGAAGCACGGAGACGCTCAGATGAATTACCACTATGCGGTCACCCATATATGTATAGGTATATATTTAGTTATCTTAGGGATCCATATCTTTTAATTATATTTTAATATATGTGACCTGAGTAATATATGTGAAACTGAGTAACATACTCAGTTTATGTAGCATCAACTGGTGAAAGACTTTCTTCAGAGAAACTTCAACAATATAAAAATAACAAACCCCTTAAATCACAATGGTAAAAAAACATTCAGCATCTTAATTTTGTTTTGTTGCTCTGAACATAATATAAGGTATAACAGACGGATATGTCGGCTATAAGCTGGCAACATTCAGGCAAGGGTCTGTGGCGAGCAGCGAGACACGTTTCATTTCACGCATTGTCTACCGACTGGTACATATTACAACTAGCATGATTCATGACTATGTGTTACACAAGGTTTTGTCTGTTTTATGACCTTTTTATTTGTGTGTAATTTAAATAATAATGATGCTTTAATTTATTTTAACGCATCCGCATATATTTTGTTCACGGTCTATTGTTACACAGCTAGTTACTCAATTATTGTTGTGTTATGATTTTATTGTGTGTTTTAAATTACTTGTTAGACGGTACTTTATATGATTAGGTACATGCGATAAAATAAGGGAAACATGAAGCTCACGGCGAATGTTGAACACTATATATTTAATTTGTATAAGAGAATTATACCTATAAGAACTTTTTATATATTAGGTAGGTACGGTGGGCTACGGAGATGGCTGTACAAGGACACTGTATGAAGATTAGTTGTTTAAGAAAATCGATGTATAAATTTGTGTGAAATGATTTTTTATCTGTAGGTCTAGTCTTATTGTACACTGTTACCTAATTCCACAAAAATATATACAATGTTTTCTTAAAAAACTAACCATGCCTGACCATGCCCAACCAACCTGCCGTGTGTACCATGGTGCAAAACATATTTGATCGGCATTGTAAGCAACTATGCTATATATATATATATATATATTTTTTTTTTTTTCTTTTTTTTTTTAAAGACAACTCCCGCACTAGAGAACAAGCTCTGTGTCGCGGGGGACTTTACAAACATACAATTAACGGACACAAATTACACCCAGACTCAGAACAACACTTTATGGTTCACACAAAGTTTTGTCCTGTGTGGGAATCGAACCCACTAGAATTCGAACGAATTCTAGAACCACTGCATTTTTTTTTCATATATACTGGCCTACTACGCCGGAGGTCGTGGGTTCTATTCCCACCCAGGACAAATCTTTGTGTGATGAGCACGAATGTTTGTTCTGTGTCTGGGTGTAATTTATCTATAATATGTATGTATTTAGAAATATATATGTATGTTTATCAGTTGTCTGGTTACCATAGTACAGGCTCTGCCTAGTTTGGGATCAGATAGCGATGTGTGAGTTGTCCCGAAAATATTATTATATTATTATGTGCTCTTTTGGGATTAAAGCTATCTCGAAATCTTATTTAAACCTGATAAAGAACAAAACAAGGCTAGATGACGGACAGGGACGTAGTCTTCTTTCTGGTCATCAGTTTTCATGAGCAGAATATAAATATTGCCAACCGATAGCTTTTTAGATGATATTAGATGCAACATCCTAGTATGTTTTAAGTTTGTACGTACCTATTTTGTAATCAGTCAAGTATAATTTTCCAATTAAAACATCTCTACATTAATTCAAAACAACAAAAATATAGACATCACATGCATTTTAATAAAACATTAAAGTAATCAATTCTAAGTCAATAGAATACCTGAAGGCTCTACACTTTACAATTTCATTTTACCGATGAATTTACAACTAATGACTTTATTCCTTTAATTTTAAAGTTCAATTTATCTAAATATTAGTCTGAGGTGTGTAAAGAAAGTAAGGGCGTGTTCACACTCTCCCGTGTCGTGCCTGCAGGCAACAAATCGCGCGACAAATAAGTGCGCGGGCGCACGCGGCGACGCTCATTACCTATTTGATTTATAACGATTGCAGATTGCGAATAACTTGTACGACAACGATGTTTTTGGTAACAAATGCACATATTTGTTGTTTTGTTGTATCGAGAAACTTGTTAATTAAACGTGTTTTTAGTTTACTAACTTGCGATTCATTTTTTATTTGGTTTTGATGCAGATGAGAATTTATCCTTTCGGATTACAGTAATAGCGGTAACAGAAGAGGTATAATGTTTAGGTTGACTGGTAGAGAATGCCTTTGATATTAAGTCCGCCTTTATACATGTTTTGTATATTAAGTTTTGAATAAAAATAATAATGCAATGTTACATTACTCGTCTTGCGCACTTAAAATAATCTCTGTATCTCAGTAAGTTTTACTAAAATTACACGAGCCAAGTTAGGTATCTACATCATGAATCGAATCATCACGAAACTTGACCATTTTAACTATTAAGTCATCCATATGTGTAGTCAAACGTATAATAAACTTTATGACATGAAAGGTGCTACTATAATACAATATGGTGAATATCAATTACATCAGCAGGTGCAGTATTCTCTAATAACTTCGTATACGTATTCGTAGCTGGCATTTGCCTAGAACCACTAGGACGGCAGGCGCGGCACTAGGCATGACCAGAAAATGCTTGCGTAATGACATCAATGCTTCTACTGCGTGAACAGTAAAGTACGTACTGTATCATACTTAATGGTCTAGTGGTAAGTGACCCTGACAAGTAATGCCGTAGGTTTCGATTTGGTGATGAGCACGAATCGGTTTTGTGTATGAGTGTAAATTATGTAGGTACTAGCTGTTGCCCGCGGCTCCGTCCGTGTGGATGTCGGTTATCGCTGTAGCCTATGTGTTATTCCAGACCATAATCTATCTCTATGCCAAATTTCATCCAGATCCGTTCAGTAGTTTTTACGTGAAAGAGTAACAAACATCCATCCATACTTACAAACTTTCGCGTTTATAATATTAGTAGGATAATATGTATGCATTTAGACATCATATTTTTAGTTGTATGGTTACCACAGTACAGGCTATGCCTAGTTTGGATTCAGATGTAAACGTGTAAGTGGTCCCAAAATATTACAAAATACTAATAAGTGTTTTTTAAACTTTTGTTACACTTTGTCAGCTTTTCAAATCGACGCTGAATACACTAAAAGACATTGAAGTTAATAATTTCTATGTGTATTGAGTAAAGACCGCCCGTAGGACGTATTTAAACTATAAAAGAGTCATTCGAGATGCATCTGGAGGAGCTACCACTCTAGTAAATGGTGCGTCGCGAATGCAACTGATTTAGTACTGACAATTTTTTTCTGAACGTTTCTTTTGTTGTTAATGTGCATCGCCTTTGTCTAATATGGCATTGATTTGTTTGAGCTCAACGCTCAGTAACAGATGATGAAGTAGTTTGTTCAGAAGCTGTGGTAGTGTGGCACAAGCTTAAAGTTAAACACTGCAAATTGGTAATTATTCCTGTATACTTAGAGTTCATAATTACGTTTAGATCAATTTTTCATAATGTGATGCGATTAATGTTTTATGAATACGGCCGCCCCGACTTCACCTACGTTAAATTGAGTTATCAAATTTAAAAATAAACTAGGTATCTCTTAAGTTGAACTAAGTAAGATATATTTTTACAAAATTTCATTGAAATCAGTTCAGTAGTTCGGGAGTTCATCGAGCAAACAATGAGACACGTTATTTTTATTTATAAAAATAGATATACTTAATAATATGCAAGTATTTAATAATTAATGTCGGCTCAGGATCGAGAGTTGCGGAAAGCCTTGGGAGAGGCCTATGTCCAGCAGTGGACGTCTTTTGGCTGAGATGACTTAATAATTGACCAAAACGAAGGTGATGCTTGTGTTGTCTCCACGTTATCTTTTTGTAAAACATGCTCTTCTTATTTATTTTTTTAACCCTTATAAGGTCAAAATATATAGACATAACATTGCACGTAACTGTATTATGTGAACTTTCTTAAAAAGCTGAGTGGTGTAGTTAGCGATTAACCTAATTTGTTTTCGCCTGTAAAGCCAATGTTTTTGCTATTGGATTATCAATTACATATGCTTAGCGATCGCCTCAATAGATAGATAAATAAATGAATTATATTTATACAAGAATTTAGGTAGGTATAGTTTTTTAGTGATCACAAAATATAAGATTAAAGAAAGCGTTTTAATAACAACATTTTGTTATCTTAATGGTGTATGTCGGTTAGTTCCTTTTAATAATTAAGATGTTAATGCCATTACGAACTTGTTTAAGTATAAAACAACTAATTTTGCAATTTATAAAACTAGAAGTTGCAAATCTAGCTTTTTATTTAAAACATTTCGTTCATCAGTAAGAACAGTGAGAAACTGTCGACGTTACAGTCGTTCGCAATAAATGCATTCTTAATTAGTCTCGCTACCGCTACTTGGGTGTCTAACTTAATGAATTTCACGCATCTAATACTCAGGCCATTATATTTTTCTAATGCATTTTTGTCCTACTAGCGTTACGGCCCATTGTGAGATTTTTACGACACCATTTTCTTTGACTAGTTTGTATAATTTGGCGTGGCGATGTGCATTAGGTAGCATGATCAGTAGCTTTTGTCAACCTGTATGGTAGCTGATGTAGACAGTGGGTGGTAGCTATTGACAATTCGAAATTTGAAATGTGACAACTGTTTTTCTTTTGTTTCGCTTGTCTTTGTTTTTTTTACTATATATGCACCAATGCACTGACTACAGAATAAAAATATCAATTTGACGTTTATTGTAGAGTCGAGTATTAATTTGTTTATCTGTTTTGTAGTTTATAGATTATAAGTTATATGATACTACTAGGGGTCACCCGCGACTTCGTCCGCGTGGTAATTTGGAACGTACATTTCCCCGATTTCGCAACATATCTCACTACTGCTCCGCTCCTGTTGATCATAGCGTGATGTTTTATTGTCTATAGCCTTCCTGAATAAATGCACTATTCAACAAAAAAAAGATTTTTTCTAATGTAACCAGTACTTTCTGAGATTAGCGCGTTCAACCAATCAAACAAACTGTTCAGCTTTATAATATTGGTATAGATATAAAGAAGGTTGACTGACCGGCGACCTAGTAAAGGTTGCGGGCAGCCGATTGACACGAACAGCTCAAGACCGAGAACTGTAAAAAAAAATCCGTAGGGGATTTTGGCGTTTTAAATTAAATTTTTGTACCATTATGATTATGATAGTTTATTCAGACTTTTGATTTTTGACTTATCTTGTTGGTACATTAGACAGATAGATAGATAGAATATTCTTTATTACACACCACATAAAACAACACAAAAGGAAACAAATTAAGTACAGGTACAACGGTCGGTCTTTTCACTAAAAGCGATCTCTTCCAGACATACATTGTAAATCTTCTTATCGTTTGGTTAGTGGCCAACCTGGTAACAGAGTTATTTAGATCGCCCATATTTAGGCCTCTGTCGTGATCTCAGTGGCGGATTTACCAATAGGCTAAGTAGGCTGAAGCCTAGGGCGGCAGATTTTAGGGGGCGGCAAATTTGGCAAAAAAACCTACACAAAGAAACGAGTGACAAAAAAACTATATTTTAGCAATGCACATCCGTAATCCGTTTATAAAACATTACTACATATTATTATATTATTTATGCACTGTAAAATATAGGTACTTATGCGATCATGAATTTATAAAATATTCCAATAGCGTTTCAATATTAATTACAATTTAAATTTAGTAACTTTTACCCGATTTCGAAGAAAAGGTGATGGAATTAAGCGTATCGAAGCAATATACAAAAAAGACTTCATTAAACATCTGAAAAAGTTATAACAATGACTGCGAGTGAAACTTTCAGGTTTAACACGTTTCTTGTCCTCATAGATAGACTCATGTCCGAGTTAGAAAAACGACGCCTACAACGGATTTAACGAGAAATTTTAATTTCCAACGTTCATTTCCAAAAAATCTTTGACATGTGGGCTATATAATATAATGCACCCGTCAATTCGAGAACAATACAACAGAACCCACAAGTATAGCCTGACACATAAGCCAAACTTACGAGACCAATCCTTGATCGCTGCTGTAAATCGTTTATTTTGTCGATAGCTACATGTAAACTATCAACCCCAGCCTGATAATATAGCTGCAAGTCATCGGCATAAAGATGATACGAACATTGAACATGACAGATAGGATTAATGAAAATAGAGAAAAGAAGAGGTGAAAGAATACCGCCTTGTGGTACCCTACAGTCAAGTTCACACTAACGTGACATAGTCTCGACGCGTACTGACTGCTGGCGTCCACGAAGATAGGAAGAGAACCAATCCAGCGCTTTCGATGAAACCTTTAAGATAGGAAGGGATAACTAAAAGGATATTGTGATTGACGGTATAAAAAGCATTTGAGAAGTCCACCAAAGCCAGCACAGTAACTTTAGTGTCCTCCATGCCTGCTCTAATATCGCCAGTCACTTTGAGTAAGGCCGAAACAGTGCTACGCCCAGGTATGAAACCGGATTGGAGTGGTGAGAGGATATTGTTGTGATTTACAAACCTAGACAGCTGTTTATGAACACATGCCTAAAGGATTTTGGATAGGAAGGATAGGATGGAAATGGGACGATAGTGATCAAGGAGTGAAGGAATGGAAATGTTAGGCAGAGGTTCGCCCTCTATAGGCTTTTCTCCATACACTAGGAAATTGACCAGTGTAAAGAGAAAAGTTTATGATATGGACAATCACGGGAAGGAGTGGGTTGAGGATAGTGTAGTAATCATACGATGACTAATGTTGTCACAACCAACAGCTTAGACTTAATGGAAAGGATAGTTTTTTTATTTCATCAGAAGCAACTGGAGAAAAATTTAAAGTGTAATTGTTAGGGCTTGGTAAATTAGCAATGTAATCAACCGTTTGACACTCACTAGGCGATTTGAAGAAGAGGTGGTGACGAAATGGCGATTACAATCATCCAGCCCCAGTGACTTGGAAGATCACACTTGATGGAAAGGATAGTATTTTTTATTTCATCAGAAGCAACTGGAGAAAAATTGAAAGTTTAATTGTTAGGGCTTGGTAAACTAGCAATGTAATCAACCGTTTGACACGTCACTAGGCGATTTAAATAAGAGCTGGTGACGAAATGGTGATTATAATCGTCCAGCCCCAGTGTCCTTGGAAGATCACACCGCTGTGCCCTGCCGATACCGAGTGTGTGTATTTGTAAACATTTGCAGGTGTTGAACATGATATATTATTGGGAATATGACGTTTCTTTGCGTTACGAATCATCTGGTTACACCGATTCCTTGCAGCTTTTTAAAAGGTGCAGTTATCCTCACACCAATCCCTTTTATATTTCCGAAATGCTCGTACCCTATTAGGTCATAATGGGAAAAGCCAGGAGCAAGGTGTTGACCATGGGAAGAGACTAAATCGTGGGTTGCAAAAATAATCTAGAAACTGACACAACTATCCCCTAGTTCACAATCATACTAATAACGGGAAAAAGCCGATGTAATGATATGATAGAACACACATCATAAAGTTGCAATTTCCGAATTAATGTAATTAATATGATTGTGAACTAAACTAGCGTAATGAATTTCAAAGATCAGTAGGGGCGGCAAAAATTGAATAGCCTACTAGCGGCGAATTTGTAAATCCGCCACTGCGTGATCTAACGACTGATAACAGTCTGAACCGACTTTTAACGTGCTCTCCGAAGCACGGGAGACGCTCAGATGAAATACCACTATGCGGTTACCCATCTATAGGGTTACCGCGATCTTGGTCGCTTACCCCGCTGATCGTTTACCGAACAGCGTGAGCACCTAGCTATGAGCGCCTCATAAATCGCCTCACTAAAAGCGATTTGTAAATAAAGACAACGCACAAACAATAATTCTGTATTATAACACGAAGACCTGCTCACATTTTCTGCATTAATAACTGTAGCAGTAATAAAATGCAGCCTTCATTACAATATCAAGTTTACTCCATATGACCGTTAGTAAATTAACAACACTTTATTTATGTAGTAGTTACACAAACTGGATTCATATTAATTCATGTTTCACACCTCGGGCTAGAGCTACCGTCAGCTCACAGCTCACACAGACACATACCCTCGTATGATAATTATTTATAGAGTATAACTGTATCTACTTATAGCTTAGTAAGTAGTTACTAGATGTCTTATATTTCTGTTTTGGGAAATTTGATGAGATATATTTTATAACAGGTAGGTATTTTATTTTTATTCTAATAATAGCAACCTATGGCCCACTGCTGGGTACGGATCTCCTCTCCTCTATCAAGAGAGATAGGGTTTAGGTCTTAATTACAAACAAACGCTACACAAACTTAACACGCTGGCCTAATGCGGGTTGGTGAATCAGACATGTCTTTAGAATTTCTTCTAAGACATGTGGGTTTCCTCACGATGTTTTCCTTCACCGTAAGCGGATGGCGAATCATTTGATTAGTAGGTACATATAAACTCCACATAGTGAAATTTACATTAGTATTACACGGGATCGAATTCACACCTTTTGCGTGCAAGTCGGTTATTTCATGTGACAATAAAATGTTAGTGGCATCATGTTTATATTAATTTTCTACCTAAAACACTCCTGCCAAGAGCAATAATTACACCGATCTCTCATAACACCTTTTTATTTTAAATAAAACATGATAATTTCCAATTTGCGTATGCAAAAGGTACCAAAGATCAGTTGGTCCATTTATACAGTTGATTTACGTTGCCCCCCTGTGCGTGTTATAATGACGACTGAATTGCACAATGTTACTTACACCCTGTTCTTGCCAGCTAGCGGCCGGCTAAGGGCCGGTCAACTGATGTACTCTGCTCGGGAGTGTTTCCTACTGTTTCCTGTCGCTTTGTTTTGTATTTCGGGGAAAGAAGGCTGGTGCGTGATGGATAGAGCAACAGTTGATTTTGTTTGTGTTTTGAAAGGTTTTTGGCGAAGTAAAAGGTGTTAAAGGAAATAAGTTAGCATTTACTAGTAGAATCCATCTGTAGTCGTTACGTGATTGTGTCCTGGCGCGAGGCCATTTTCTAAACTCATTGTGTTTTAACTATGCCTTTTCTAAATCGTCTATCCACCTGGCTTGTGTTTGTGTATGTCAATCAAGTCATTTGTTAAGATTTATTTAGGGCACCAAAAACCAAGTACTTAAATCATGTCAGCTATCATTGACTTAACTATATTCACAGTCTATATAGACTTGGCTTGTCTGGAGCGGATAAGAACGAGCTAGAAACTTAGACCACTGATGACTCACTATGGCCATAACTAATGTTACTTGTATTATACTACTAAGCAAAAAAACCTTTTAAATAAATACATTCTGTTGCCTCCACTCATTATCTTAACTAGTATTAATGCACATGGCGGTCGCTTTACACAAAACTATTGTCTACACATCTAAATGTCCCGTTTTATCATTGATTAATGGCGATACCCCATGAACGGAAGCCAAAATACTCGAAAAAGTCAACATTGCGACCATTATATAATTACGCCAACACTTTGTCGGCTTTTCTAGGAAACATATCACATCCACCGACTCCTGCGCAGCTATTAGACATGCGCAGACGCCGACTTTAGCAAAAAATCCGCCGATAGTTAGCCATACACGGTGAACGGAATCACGAACAAAAATAATAAAAACATCACAGTCAAAATATATGTTGGCGTTACACAAAAAAATGTAAAAGAGATGTTGACTTTGTCTACGTTTGTGACGTACCGCGTTCCACTGTCCACCGGTCAAACTTTATTGTCACCTTTATTTGTTATTAGTTAAGAATAGTTTTTGCTTAGCAAATGCGGGCGTCAAAATTTTTTTTCGATTTAGATTCGAGAAAGGGCGTGGCTCGTCCCGAATAGAAACATTTGCCAATATTATCGTGAAAGGTCTGAACAGATGAAATAATTTATTTCCCTATGTCGCTTTGTGTCCAAAACTTTGTGCTTTTGTGATGTTTTTTGTGTCGGTCGCTTTGCTCAGTGTGGTACCGACATCTCATTTATCCCTTTAGGAAAAAGGAGGCCGACTTTTGTCAATTTTATTACGAACTCGATCTTATTAGCATTGGGTGAAGATTATTTTTGATTTTAACATATTCTTTGAGTTGTTTCGTTTTTTATTTAGTGAACAGTTGACGTATTCAGTGGATGCGTGTTATGAACAATGGTATTAGAGTATTGGTAAGTGATCCGTTGGTTTTGTGCAAGCCGCCGCCGCCTTCACCGCGTCGCGTCGCCTGTTGACTCCTAATGATTTGACTTTTACAATATTTTTACTTTGAATAGATTGAAGTTGTGTATTTATTATTTAAGTTCGTGACACTTTTTTTATAGTATGGATAAGTTTAACGGTAGCTTACAAACTGTGGAAAGTGGAAAGCTAAATTGATTTCTTTTTCTTTATGTTTTCCTTATTAAAAATATTTTTACCTAAATGTAACTTTATATGGTATATTGGTTTCTGTCCCCATTTGTTAACATTAATATTGTTATCTACCCATACCGAATTGTAAATGTTATATTCTGGCGATTAAAAAGAGTGGCCCGAGTTTCTTGCCAATTCTTCTCGAGGCCCAACCTTAGTCAGCGAATTGGCCGTAGGAAAAATGTATGGTGGCATGTTTTTATGACGTTCATTTGACAGTGAGCATTATAAAAGTATCTATTATATTCTGTTTGGAATACCGTGCCTATGGACACTTGCAATACCAGAAGTATCACTTGCGTGTTACTGACCCAAAAATGTTAACACCAGGATTTTATGATGGAGTACCAATAGAATAGAATAACATTTGGCAACAACATGGCATTTATATAAACTTAAGTGAAAAAAGAATATTTTCTAAAATACTAGAACTCCCATGTGTATTGATTTGAAAACTTTTAGACTGCAAATTTATAACAAAAGCTTATTTTAAACCCACCGGCAAAGTAAAACCCAGAAGCTATTAAAAAAATTGAAACTAATGAACTAAACATTAACTAAACCAAAATAAAATAGTAAAACTAACCCTTTGGGATTATCAGTCGGTGAATCATAAAGATGTTACGATATTCTCCAGAGACTTCATCATTTGTCAACATGTAGCTACAAAATTTGCAAATCATTTTGTTTTAAAGTAGCGACGACAGTTAACAAGTTTTTTGTTCAGCAATTTCGGCGTTTGTAACACTGGGCAGTGATATTAGTTTTTATTTTGGGAAACATTTTCTAATTTCATTAGGTACATAATTCATAAATCTCATTGGTAGGTTAGGTTATAACTCATATTAGTTTTAAAGTAATTTCAACACTAGGTATTTAATATTTACTACAGGTCGCTCTGTGGTCAAAACTCGATGCCCAACGTGTCTACACTGTCTACGCATTCTTGGAAAAAGTTATGTTACATTTAAGACTAGGGGTCGCCTGGGACTTCTTCCGCGTAGTTGCATGCAATGCACTATTCAATAAAAAAGATTGTTTTTAATTGAACCAGTACTTTTTGAGATTAGCGCGATTAACCAAACAAAAAAACTCTTCAGCTTTATAATATTATAAGTATAGATGTACATTTTATTTAATTTATCAATTTCTATGGAGGATGACTGGATTCTGTCAATTACTTTCGGGCATCCAAGGCAAATTCTTAAGCTAGAGAAAGCATAACATTTCTTTATAATTTTAACGTTAGTTTCCTCATCAGTAATTGATATATGATCCATAAACGTTTCGAAGACCCCAACATTATAGTTTTACTGTTTAACAATAACCCGACATTAGTGTTCAAACTCTTTGTTCAGAAACCACAAAAAACCCGAAATGCGATTACAGCCGCAAAGTTACGCCAATAACGAGCTTTTACCAATTTCTTTAGCCACTGATCACACCACTAACGCCCCACTGGGTACCACAAAGTCCTACTCGGAGCAAAACGACCACCATTCATTTGTTTAAAAAGAACTCTCATTATGAAAACGAATCGTCGATGCTCGTCATCGCATCCAAACCAAATTTCAATGACATTTAATATACCATCATCAGTTTACAACCACATTGTTGAAGCGTGACTAAATACTTCACATGGGGTCCGAACAAAACACGAAAACCACGAAAACTGTAAACAATCGACTTATTTATTGTTTTACGGCAGCCATATAACTTTGTCACCGGAGAATGAGAGAGCAATAATTTGTGAAATGCACCCGCAATAAAACCATCATGGACATTGGTGTGGATCGTTGAGACTTGGACAAAAAAGCGCAATGTGCATTTTGAATAGATTTGGCACGCTCGAAGCATAGCGGCCGATTGAATCGAGTTTGCCTCGCGTGATAAATGTGCGGAAGTCACATTTAAATCCCTTACAACTTTATAATAAAGATAAACACTAGTCCCCTGTTTAAATAAATGTTTCGCAATACTAGCGCGGCCATTTCACGAAAGCTGCGCACACGCAGTTGATTGTACAAACATTGGGATTAAACGTGTTTATCAAGCCATTGTTGATATTGATTGATTGGCTGGATTTTAAATGCGTTAAATTGTAAATCTGACTTATACATCGTTATGGTTCTTAATTGTATTACGGCTTTGTATGACGAAGACGGCAGAACCTACATATATAAAAATCTATAAATAAAACTTAATATTGTACATTCATATCAGTCGCTATTATTTCCTATAAATGGTAATAATATTACAAATAAAGTAATTAAGAAAAACATTGGAAAACACGAAAATTTAGGGACTTTTTATATAAGATTTTCGTATGTAGGTATTGTCCTGTCTTGCCATGGGTAAGTACATATTTTATTTTATCCTTAGCCAGACATTACGTTTACCGGGAAAGCTAGGTTATAATATTAAAATGCGTTTTTTTTGGTGGATGGATGTTTGTTACTCAGTTATGCCAGAACAGCTAAACGGATCTGGATGAAATTTGACATAGAGACAGATTAGAGTCTCGAATATCAGAACCCACATAGGCTTCTTTCCTCTGAAAAATCACAGTTCCCGTAGGATTGTAGACGCGGGCGAAGCCGTGGGCGGAAGCGAGTATAACATAAAAGTAAAAAATAAATAAGTTTTAAGAAAGGCGATTGTACTAGTTTGAAATAATTATGTATGTTTTCAAACATGTACTTTTTTGGTGTAAAATAAAGTGAATTGTATTGTGCTCAAGTTTGCTACCATGAACGATTATAGCAAACCGAAAAATAATGAAATGTTTAAGAACTTCTCACGTAGGTACTTAAGTACTATGTCTTGTAAAGAGACCCTACGTGACTTCAAACCATACATTAAGTATATACTTTCTTATATAATATGACTTCACGCACATGCTCCGATTTTTTCCCAGAAGATTTACGATGCAAGCAAACAATAACTGCAGCAGATGTCTCCATAGATATTAATAATGGTAACGCCGACGTTTACCACAATAACCGCTATTGCAATAACAAACACATCAATGTGATAAATGATTATATTTTATGGCGTTAGCCCTTGATGTGACTCTTGTGTCTTTATTTTTCTGAATAATAACCAAGTGTTATAAAAAAACAACTCTATGCGTACTTTTTCAAGGTCGATTATTCTGTGTAGGTTTGTAATAGTTAAAACCAGAACTTGGGGTGTACAAATCGCATTGATGTTGTTCAATCGCACGTAGCAAATTGTCGATATTCGCTCGAGTCATTAGTGGCGCGTTTTTGTCCGCGCTCGAGACCGTTTGGCGCACTGTGCGGCCTGCGCGTACGCACATTTAGGTGCTTTTACAAAAATCACCCGAGTGAACACTCTGTCGGTTTCGTGTAAAGAATAGATTAGATATTGTTGGTATTTAATATGGGAATTTATTTTTGTGTATTGAAATATTTTCATTTTTTAAAAACTGTTAAGTATGTTCAGTTTATAAAAAAGGCACAGCGTTACCTGAATGTATTAAGTTAAATGTAAGTATCAGATGTTTGAACAAAAAGTAACTCTCTCTATTTAAATCTTTTATATCACACTTGAACTGCCTTGTAACCTCATTATAGAATTGATATCGAATAAACTGAGCTCATGAATAGTTAAATTGCAATAATAACATAGGATGTTTGCAGATATTTTCTTAAATAAGTATACAAATAACTATAACCCCATAGTAAATAGCATGATATTTTGTTCGAACATTAGTGGCAACCAATTAACAGATCTTATTTTGAATTACCAGTTTGTTTTGGTTTAAATTTCTGATAACCTGAATATATAATGTAAGGAAAAACAAATCACAATTATTTTTTCATATTATTAAGATCATAATAAAAAAAAGTAAATAATAAAACTTATGAATATTCATAGCGTTTCATAAAACGAGATATAAAATCAATTGTTATCAAAATGAGTGTTGTACCAACTTCAATGATCTACCATAAATACGACATCTAACATTTACCAACATAAATCTCGATTGAATTGTAAAACCCTGTTCCCACATGTCCTGTGAATTGTAAACATGATCATGCTGTTTTATACGTCAACGCATCCACTACAATCTTTCTAATAACATAACTCAAAACTATAGATCTTAATACTGTAGTAATAGAGTTCACAATCGATAAACAAATAGCAAAAGAATGGGGAACTACACAGTGGGTCGAACAAAGCACCCTTATTGAACACAATCGTGCCTAATATTTGTAGATAATATTGTTACTAAGGGTAGGTTCTGCTCATTTTATATAGGGCGGTGTCAATAAACATCTGCACATGGGGACAGTGATTGTGATTATTGAATTTTGTTCGTAAACTGATCAAGGCACTTTTACGCGGAGGAGTATAGTGTGTCGTAGAATATAACTTTTAATAGTTTTATATGGAACTAGCGTGTCGCCCTGACTTCATTGGCTCGTTTAGGAAAAGAGTTTTGTCAAAAATCCATTTAGTTAACCTTTGTGCAAAATGTAGGCTAAAATGTTTATGCTAAGTCGGTTCATCGGCACCAGTAATTTATTTGTTTGAGTAGTTTTATTACCTACATATTTTTATGAACTACCTATATCGTAATATTAAATCATTTGAATAACGTATATCGAAAGTAAAAAAGTTTTTTTTCAATCATTTAAACAATCAATGAACTACTAGTTAGACAAAAAACTGGCAAGTAGGTATAATTTGATAATTGTGTCAGTTTTGATATACGTAAGTATATGTTTATATCGTCACAAAAGTAAATATACGTACGAACTAAAGTTCATTAGCTTTTAGTAGTATAAGGTCATTGTTTTATGTAATTACTAGCTGCTGCCCGCGGCTCCGCCCGCGTAGATGTCGGTTATCGCAGTAAAAAGCCTATGTGTTATTCAAGACCATAATCTATCTCTGTGCCAAATTTCATCCAGATCCGTTCAGTAGTTTTTACGTGAAAGAGTAACAAACATCCATCCATCCATCCATACTTACAAACTTTCAAGTTTATAATATTAATAGGATGTAGATATAGTATTAAGTATTTAATACATACATTATTGTATCGATGCCGCATGTTGTTATTATTGATTAGCTGTTGATCTACCAAATGTAAAAAACAATAATTAACCGTTTTTTACAATTGCCATATTGTGAAGAAATTTCTGTACATACTTACATGGTTTCAAACCTAATCATGCAATATAATTCTGTTATTTTAGTACAATTTAAGAGTGCCGCCAAACCTGGGCCACCCGAGAGAGTATTTAGATAATCTATACGTAAAACATCACATTTTGTTCATCTCCACTCAAGTTGAAACACTCGGGGTTTACAGAATATCGGCGCTCGCGCATCAAAGTAAAACGTTTGAGACACCGACGCAAAAAATAGCGATTTGTTTATGAAATACTTACATTATTTTGTTTAGTGTGTTTTGTTTGTACACGCAATGAAGTGTATTAACGTTTTTACTGTTACCGTAAGCCAAAATACAATTACAATATGTTATAGCTAACTGAAGATGTTAATCTGAGTTTCTTATTACATGCGGGATGTTTTGTAATTGGAAAATCAGTATGTTTTTTTTAAGACCACTCCCGCAGTAGGAAACAAGCCTTGAGTCACGGGAGACTTTACAAACACACCCAGACTCGAAACAACTATTTGTGGATCACACAATGTTTTGTCACGTGTGGAATTTGAACGGAGAATACATTGCGGAGTAACCACTGAAGCTACTGAACCGTATACCTAGTATATATTCGTAATTAAAAAAAAACATTTATTTTTTCTAATTTTTATAGACGTTTTTTCAATGTGCGTATTTCAATCGCAATAATCACAGGTGGTAACTGGTGAGTCACAATCGCTACCGGATTGTTATGTTGACCGGTACCCCATTCCGTATTGAATAAAGGATCACCCCATTTTATCAACTCGGCCCTGGAAATGAGGTTACAATCCTTACCTATAGCTATACTGACTAGGTCTATCTAGGTACTTATAGGCCTTACTGACACATTTGGACTAATAAATACCCCACTCACGCCTGGCATTACGGTCGAAATTAGCATTATCAACAGCGAATGGGCAAAAAATATATTGAAATTGGAACTTTTGAAGTACCCTCTCCCTTTCGCTACCATCTTACGCAAATCTTTCGTTACAAAAAACCAAACCCATCAAGGTAGGGTAAAAACACCAATTAACCGCCATAGATAAGGGTAAACATGGTGGTGATTGGCGCCGTGTTTTGGTTCTATACGGCGATCGCTAAAAAATGGGACGCCACCCACGACAGCACCTAGGGGCAAAAAAACAACAAAATTATATGTTTGGTTCCGTTGGTATAGTTTTTATGAAGATTATATAGATTAAAATTGCATTTTATAAAAAACTAGGGGTCCCCCGCGACTTCGTCCGCGTGGTAATTTGGAACGCACATTTCCCCGATTTTGCAACATTTTTCACTACTGCTCCGCTCCTATTGATCATAGCGTGATATTATAAAGCCTTTCTGGATAAATGCACTATTTAACAAAAATGATTTTTTTCTAATCGAACCGGTACTTTCTGAGATTAGCGCGTTCAACCAAACAAACTCTTTATACAAGCTTTATAATATTAATATAAAGTATAGATAACTAACGTACAAATCTTTTATATTGTGGCTAAAGTCTTGCTAGAATTGGTCAAAACAATCTGAAGGCCCTTGACCAAATACCAAATACCCACAGTAGGAACTTAACCTAAATGTATTTGAATTTCATATAGTTAGATCATGTGGACAATGTGGGTAATAAATGTAAAAATAATATAACACTCCAATTTATTAAACCAACGAATAATTTTTAGTTCTTGACTTATTTTGAAAACATTTAATTACTATTATGAAGACCCCAACCTATCCATTGAACCCTACAGGTCAATATGCTGCGTATAACCCTGACGTCACTTAGCAAAACGATACTAGCTTATCTGCCGACACCACTCGTCTTGGGTGGCGTGATGATTATCAAATGCAACACTACTCGTAAATCCAAAGATCATTAGATACGTATGAGATTTTAATTGGCCAGGAGAATAATTGCCGCATGTTGGTATTTCAGACTGTTTATAACAATTATTTAATAACATTTAACGTGGCAATGCTGCCAGTCTTCTGGGCACGTTTCTAGTAGACGTCGCCGATGCGGAGGAATTTAATGAAGCCTTTTGAGCAGTCCCTCCCGTTTTGCGTGTATTTTCTATGTATATAAATATATATTTTCCTTTTTTAAGAAGTGTAAATATATTAGGTACTAGCTGTTGCGTAGATGTCGTTTATCGGTGTAAAAGGTAGCCTATGTGTTATTCCAGACCATAATCTATCTCTGTGCAGAATTTCATCCAGATCCCTTCAGTAGTTTTTACGTGAAAGAGTAACAAATATCCATCCATCCATCCATCCATCCATACATCTATCCATCCATCCATACTTACGAACTATTTATATATTAGTTAATATTAATAGGATATGGTATTTGTAGGTATATCTAGATGTAAATGATAATTAATAACATTATAACGTGTTAGGAGGCGTAATGTTTATTATTTATTTTTATCTATAAGAGCAGACCTAATGCTGGTAGTGTAGTGTACTGTAAGAGAATAAATAATATAAGAGTCAAACTTATTTATTCAATTACCTACATAGATCTAAGAGGAAAAGCAAGATTTCTCGCACAAATTGAGCAGATTGGCATCATTACTAAAGCTAATTATTATCTGTGTTACTGATGTCTTTCATTATTGCGTGCCTACTATTTATAAATAAATAATACCTTAGACTTTACATGTAAATTTCACTTTGTGGAGTTTATATGTATCTACTAATCAAATGATTCGCCATCTGCTAACGGTGGAGGAAAACATCATGAGGAAACCCACATGTCTTAGAAGAAATTCTAAAGACATGTCTGATTCATCCGCATTAGGCCAGCGTGTGTGAATTAAGGCCTAAACCCTCTCTCTCTCTCTTGATAGAGGAGAGAAGACCCGTGCCCAGCAGTGGTACATATATGGGTTGCTATTATTATTTGGACTTTAGACGATTGCTCTATCTGGGTTTGTGTTTCCCAAGTTATTAAGTATGTTTGTAAAATCCCTCATAAAACGCCTTGTTCCCCAGTGCGAGAGTTGTCTTAAAGAAAAAAACAAAAAGAAACAATTTGTCAGGTTCCTGAACTTCCCATGGTAGGTGGTAGAGTCTCTATGCTGTCTATTATAATTTAAGATTGGAGACAAATACCTGAAACCAATTTGTCATTACAATTTACGGAAATATCACATTATAACATATGGTGAGGCCACGTGTTAAATATTTTCATGCAATTTGTCTTCTTTCTTTGAAGTAACGACCTCCCAGCATCAGAAATATTTAGCTTCATCAATCCTCGATACCGCCCTTGATCTCACCAAGTGATAATGAGACTAGCTGTTAACTGTAACAATCATATGTGACTGTATATCATTTTAATTATTTTTGAAGCGGTTGGACAGTTAATTTTGAAGTCATCTTGTAATTGTTTTAGGCGTTAATGAGACGTGGATATAATATATACCTATATAGGTTTCTTGTAGTAAGATAGTCGTTGTTTTTTAAAATAATTTGTAATAAAAAAATGAACTAGGTACATAGATTTATTTTTATACTTCTTTGGTGTGGAAAATAAGTATACGGCCCGCCTGATGGTAAGCAGTTACCGTAACCTATAGACGCTAACAATACCAAAGGTATCATTTGCGTGTTGCCTACCCAGATATACCTAAACATCAACGATTTATGATGGATTTTCCCTGGGATAGGAATACGTTTCACACAAATACACCGCTGTGTGTAAGTACCTCTTTCATGAAATCGGCATCACAAAAGTATCCCTCGGCATCTGCTTCGACTACTTAGTACAGCAAAGCAGCCAATATCCGTTCGTCACTTAGGGTTACCACTGAAAATCAGCGCTGTGTTGTTACCACAACATAGCATTATGCTGAGTGGTAACCTCATTGACACAGTAGTTATAAGGTACCTACAATGTACTCATACCAAAACATTTGACTGTGTCAATAAATGTAATTTTCTTTCTTTTCTTTTCTTTCTTTCAATAACTTATATGCTAAAGTATAAGTAAATAACATAACTTGTAGCCGATTTCAATAAGGAAACATTCAGGTGGTCCCACTCAAATTAGTCACAAGTCGCGCTTCGTGGCTCACGTTCGGTGGACCGACACCCGACTCATTAGTGAGAGTTAACTGTCGCAGGAATGTATGAAGATATTGTCGCTATTGACGTCCTGGAGGGCACAGTTGTCAAGCTCCTCGCCACGTGGGCCTGTCAGGAATTTGGAAGTGATAATTAGCTGAGCTGTGGTTATAAATAAACTCTTTTTAAAATAATGTTTTAAGACAACTTACTCACGGCCATCGGATTCCAAACTAGGCAGAGCCTGTGCTCTATACAGTTATATTAATTATAGAGAAATTATTCCCAGACACAGAACAAATAATCGTGTTCATCACACAAATATTTGTTGTGTATATCTAGCTGAAACACTTACACAATATCTATAAATATCATCATCATACTAATATTATAAATGCGAAAGTTTGTAAGTATGGATGGATGGATGGATATTTGTTACTCTTTCATGTAAAAACTACTAAACGGATCTGGATGAAATTTATCACATCGATAGACTATAGGCTACTTTTTACAGCGATAACCGACATCCACGCGGGCGGAGCCGCGGGCAACCGCTAGTCTATAATATAATTGTGTGCGGGTCATCAACAAATCAAACATCATACAAAAAAATAGTGCCTATCAAGCGACGCATCTAAAACACCATACACAACAGAACAAAATAGGCATTGAAATGTCAATGGAAGTCCTTAAAACTGTCCTCCAGTCACCTGTCAATCCATTATTGCTAATTAGCGCCACCCACGACGACCCATTTAATTATATCATCACCCTAAACCTTTCTGTCATCGCCATCGGTTTGAACGAGTAGGAAAAAGATAGGAAAGATAGGCCTTGGGGTATCTTTGTCTATTCAGATGTGGCTGCGGAACTTTGTCGGACGTTTGGGACATTTGAAGCACTTTCAGTTTCGTTTTTAAGTTGTCTTGTTAACTTTTTGTGTCAATTTTGTCTTTTGAAATATTTTTGCTCGTAAACATGATTTGTGGTGTGTAGTTAGGTGGTTGGTTTTTAAGTAAGCTTGTAGTAATTATAAATTTAACTTGAAATTATTAAGTATATCTTTCTTTAAAGTAATAGAAAATACTTTTAATTTACTTTAATAATGTACTTGTTTTGTCTTTTAATTGGATTAGAAATATTTATCTATTGGTTAGGGAGAACAGAGCTAGTTTTATTGATAGTATTTGATAGTGCGTCAGAAAGGTTAAATAAAAAGATACAGGTATTGATGCATAGACCTACTTAGTACTTATATAATTACTTGATATCAACCTTTAATATACTTAACATAAGTACCTATTGGACACATATCATCATCATCACCTCAACCCATAAACGTCCCACTGCTGGGCACGGGTTTCCTTTATTCAAAGAGGAATATTAGCCTACTGTACCACGCTGGCCAGACGGGTTGGTATAGGGTTTTGTTTCGAGTTTTCCCTCTCTTGCAGTGGATATTGTCTGCCTGACTTACTCCCTTAGTGGATTCTTACGACACCCTCGGGATGGAAAGCGGTGGTGAGTCACCACCGCTTTCCACATTTCTGGTGACATTATTTGTATTCTTAATCCGTCACCACACGGAAAGGACACCATATATGACGAGTTAAATAAACAGTTGTTAGATTTGTAAAACTGACAATATTAAACCTAAATGACTAGGTACAGAGATGAGGACAAGATGAAACTTCTTAAATTCCTTTTTTTTTAATACGTAACCTTGTATTTTTATTTCAGCATAATTATATTTATACTAGATACTTGGCAAACAAGTATATGTCCCTGACGTTTGCAATACCAGAGGTATCACTTACGTGTTGCCAACCCATTTTTACACTAGGGCTTTAACGGTTAACCATTAAAAGATTCACATAAACGCCTCTCAGCATTAAACAGAAGCGATCATTAGCACAAACTGAGACAAAAACGAGTGATCAAAGTGCCGCTGTGGTGTGAACTGCATACCATACCCTCCCTCATGTAAGGGCGGCCTCTAACAAGACTAATATTTATTAAATGCAGCCGCGACAAGAATGTGACAACCTCCCAACGAGTGTGCAGTAACTTAATTAAACCCGGAAGGCGATAGCTCGCGAACTGCGTTCAGATGTTTAAGGATTCCATTCGTTTAGATACTTATCTACTGTTTCAGAAATACATAATTCGTTACATGCTAGTTTTGATGTCGCGTGTAAGGTGACTAGGTATCGAAATTTTATAAAAATCGGGGCAAAGGTTTAGCTTTGGCGTGAACGAATGTATCCTTACTAATATCACAGAATACTTAATAGTAATATTATAAATGTGAAAGTTTGTAAGTATGGATGGATGTTTGTTACTCTTTCACGTAAAAACTACTGAACGGATCTGGATGAAATTTGGCACAGAGATAGATTATGGTTTGGAATAACACATAGGCTACTTCTTACAGCGATAACCTACATCCACGCGGGCGGAGCCGCGGGTTAGCAACAGCTAGTAGGTAATAATTTTAATCAGTAAATCGTCTCTGAACAATTAGTTTGAAGTATTGTTGTCTCTTCTTCTGCCTACATTATCGCGGTAATCTCACAACTTGAGATACTCCCTACATCTCAGTCAACATCCTTTAAGCTCAACTCAGGGGTGAAAACGGACACTCACCCTCTTTGTACACAATAATACACAAAAGTACACAAAGCTCTCAACAGGGACAGTACGGTACATTTAACTAATGTGTGTGTTTATTTTTATATCTTTTTAAAAATCTTAAGTATGTTTTTTCGGACTTTATGTAATCGAGTAACATAATTGGGTTTTGTCGACTAAGTTAGTAATATACATAGATAGATATCTCTTTTTGTCGCAGGTAATGTGATATTTTGCAGAACCTTATAGAGTCAAAGTTTAGTCGTATTTTTTATATTATTGAATAGTTGAATACATATTTAAAGATAGGTTCCTGAATCGTCAAAACTAAGAAATAAAATTGAAAAATGACCGTTAATAAAACTGGATTTGTAATTTTCCTTTCATATTGTCCTTTGCGTTCGTATCTGAAATTTTGAATCTTAGAAACGGCTCCAACGATTTTCATGAAATTCAGCTTGCAGGGGGTTACGGGGGCGATTAATCGATCTAGCTAGGTTAATAATAATAATAATAATAATATTCTTTATTGTACACCATACACAATTTATACAAAATTTTGAACAAAAATAGATTTTTAACTATCAGTATGTACAATGGGCGGTCTTATCGCCAAGAGCGATCTCTTCCAGGTTAGGTTTCATTTTTAGAAAACGTTAATTTAAAATAAAAAAAATAATACCGATCAAAGCTCGGTCGTTCAGGTATCTACTAAACATTAATGAAAATGCAAAATCTTCCAATTGAATTCTAAAAGGAAAATCTCATCTCGTGCCCTCTCAAACATCTCAGAGGGGTCTCACGATAATTGATACTGCCCTCATTTCGAGTATAATACTCAACAAGTCTCAGGTGCTATTTGAGCTTATTTGTATTCAACACTCTTGCGTATTGTGACAATCTTGGATAATATTGTGTATATTTAGATATTTACATAACAGGGAGAGCTAAGAAGATGGTGACATGATTATCAATTTTAACAATCTTTTTTAAAATATTTAAGGAATAGGCAGAATCGGATTTAATGTAAGTGTACGTCATTATGTCGTAAAGTGACATGACTGCCTTAGTGGTCCGGTGGCCGCAGAATGCGCTTGCTGTGCACGAGGTTGCGGGTTCGATTCCCACACAGGACAAAACTTTGTGTGACCCACAAAAAGTTGTTCGGAGTCTGGTTGTAATTTGTGTTCAGCAATTGTATGTTAAGTCCCCTGCGACACAGAGCATGTTCTCTAGTGCGGGAGTTGTCTTTTTAAAAAAAGAAAAAGAAAAGTTATGTAAAATCCTATACATTTCCTTTCTATTCTATTCGATTCGACTACTGTTTATGTCACCTGTCTAGAGGAGCTGATCCGTGCCGTCTGTAAAACCCCCACCTAAACAATAAAATACCATATTTAATAACTTATCAATCCAGCTCTAGATGACGCATTGTGTTTATAATATACTCGTAGATGATAGGCGTACCTAGAGATAATGATACCTACTTATCGCAATCATATCGAAATTATTTGTAATTATACTATATCGGTATGATTCTCAAGGTAAATATATAGATACAAAGGTTATACCATATCTCGATTGATAATATATAGACTTTGGCCTAAAGCAGTCTCCCATCTCAGCCACAAGACGTCCACTGCTGGACATAGACCTCCCCCAAGGTCTTCCACATCATTCGGTCCTGAGCTGACCTTGTACATCGGTTCTACAAAAAGCAGTCTACCAAAAAATAATACCGATTTATTTATTTATAGAGGTCTAACTAGTGACTCAAGTACAAGTGACTAAAGCTTTTTCAAAATAGTATAGATAAATATTTAGTAAATTTAAGAAGTGTTTTGGTATTTCATCAGAGCGTCTCCGAGGTTCGGAGGGCTTGACAATAGTCGATCCTAACTGTTAACAGTTGTTAGATTTAAACAACTCTGTCACCAGATTGGTCGCTAACAACTCGACAATTAAAAAGAAGATGACCGTTTCCCAACGTGTAACACCTACTTCTTCTTCTTCTCAACCCATAAACGTCCCACTGCTGGGCACGGGTCTCCTCCATACATTTGGAGGAATATTAGCCTACTATACCACGCTGGCCAGACGGGTTGGTATAGGGTTTTGTTTCGATTTTTTCCTCGAATTACCTACTATGACAGTTCAATTTGGTATCATCCGTAAACGTCAAAATTCACCTTCTCCTTAAATTACTGAGTCATTTAACTTTTAATCAGTAAGATAGATATTTTAACTTCATTTTTTTAACTATAAATATTCGATGGATGCCAAGAGATTTCTCGGTTGAAAGAGGGACCTGATAAAGTTTTCTCATTTCTTTAGATTAGGTAGATCATAGCAACGCGCACCACTACGTTACGTACTTTATACTTAGGTTCGAAAATTGTAATTCAGTAGCAACAAATTGACCGAATAAAACTCAACGTGTCATAAAAAGGGTCTCGTATAAACTGGAAAGTACCGACCGCGCCATATTGATTGATCACCCGAAACTAACAAGCAAAGCCCCATAAAATAAAAACGACAGATTTGACAATAAAAATCCCCAAAATACGTGTTTAAAGACCAATATTTTTGGTACAAAACTGTTACGCTTTATGACATTAAAGTGTTACCATATGCGAGAGGCGACACGACACGGAACATGTATCTGTGGTACGAGTGTACGTATCTTCTAGGCAACATGTGTCGTGTATTAGTTTTGACGTATGTGTAATATTGTTATGTTTTTGACTTTGGAATCAACAGTGTTTTTTTATCTGGTCAAGAATATTTGTGATTTTACAAATTAATGTTAATCTGTTGTGTCCTACATTAGGTACATTTCAAAATAATAAATAAAGACATAAAATAAAAAAATACAAGACGTTTTAAACGAAACTGTCCGTTATTTTCTTTTAAAATGATTATTACCAGTAAACTATTTAAGTATAAACGAAAACTTTCCTCGTTTAATCAGATTCAACTCATCTTAAATAAAATATTTTTATTACAAACGACTTCATAAGGGCCGGTATTATACAAAATAAAAACACATCAATCGTCGCGATTCGGCACGCCAATCGCGCCGCGATAATCCGCCGCGGCCGGTGGTGTGGACGCGGCTTAATTAACATATCGCGACGCGTCATGTTCACAGTCTGTTTTATTTTTATTTTATCCGATAAATAATCTTTTTGATGGCTTTATTTGTTTGTACGTTTTAGGACCTTTAAGATATATTATTATATTGATAATATAATGAATGGGATTATTGATCGTTTGGGATAAAACGAGTTGACCTTTTCAATAAATGAATTGGGTCCTACTTTTACCCTGACAGACTGTTTAGGTATATGCTTGTTTTTGACGTTTATTAATTATACTTAACTACATTTTTTGTATAGTACGGCTCGCCTGATGACATGCAGTTATCGTAGCCATTGAACGCTTGCAATATCTGGGATATTGCTTGCGTGTTGCCAACACCAGGATTTTATGATTGGGGGAGGAAAATTAAATTTTCAGCCTTAAGCTTTGTTACGTAATGAAATTTCGGGAGACATGTATCTAATGGGCAGGCCTCCAACAAGGTGGACCGACGACCTGGTAAAGGTTGCGGGCAACCGTTGGACAAGGTCAGCTCAGGACCGTACGATGTGGAAAACCTTGGGGGAGGCCTATGTCCAGCAGTGGACGTCTTATGGCTGAGATGGATGTATCTAATTATACGTTACCTTTAAAAGTGCAATATTTTATACTTTTATCAAATAATTATGACTAAACAAATTTCATAACAGCAAAATAATAAAGAAAACTTTTCTACCATGTTTTCTTTAACAAAAGAATGTAAAAGTGCCAGTAACACCCAAAATTACATACAAAGCGGCGTAACAATGAACATACAATTATATTACAATGTTCTAGAACAGAATATATATTATTATAACACTATTCAGGGCGAGAACCGCCTCCATCCATTATCTTGTCCACCGGCGTGTATTTTGCTTATTAATTCTAACAAAGAAGTTCACTGTATCAATGTTTCCAAATTATTTACTTTATATTGTACAGTCACAAACAAAATTGTATCATTTGTTACGAAAATATAAATATATTTTTGATGTGAAACTTCTTAAGCGGCGATTCGATAATATAATTGAACGAGAATTGATAGTGGATGTATCATGTTTAGATACATTTCGTTTCGTTACTCGAGAAAGAAGAAAGATATAACTAAGATCTAAGGAGAACGAAGGCTAAATATTGTATATCATAAGACTGTTTTGTAATTTATATCTTGTGCTAAATATGATAAGTTTGAAAATAATAAATTTCCATTTTCTATGTTGCACCTTTTTTATTGGATAGTGCAGTACTGAGCGTTCAAATTATCTTCTAAGATTCAAGCTATTTGTAAACAAATTTCTTCAAAAATCGGCAGCAGTACCTACGATATGTAGTATTTAGGCTTAAAAGGCAAGTTTCCATTAAACATATCGTAAGGTTTTTCTTTTAATTCACAGATTGAAATTCCAACCCGACTGAGCAAGTAGTCTGTGAATCGACCGATATAATAATTATACACACACAGGAAAGTATTATCTGTGTCAGTTTACTTCCTATAGAAGTCACAGGTGCGCGAGCGCACCCTCACAACCCCGCGAATCGCTGCGGTACTCAGCAGTACAGTCGGGCGGTAGAAGTTAGGACGGCTTGCAATTATTGTCTGATCACACGGTGCGCCGCGCCGCTACCGGCTTATTAGAGTCAATGACGTGGTCACACCGCCAGTTATAGACTAGGTAGAGAATTAGATGTGGAATGTAGGTATAAATGTTTGTGATGTGAGGATTGCTGGTGCAGTTGTAGTAAAAACGATTGCCGCGCGGATTTTATCGTCGGGTATAGGAGTTTTCTGTGAAGGTGTTATCCACGATATATTATGACACTAGGCTCATTCTCTGTTAGGTAAATAGATTAACATAGCAAGCAAAATATGGGTGTAACATACTTCCGATTAGCTCTAAGGGCAAAAAGACGTGATGTTTAGTAAATAAGTATTAAATATTTCTGATTTAAAACTATTAAGTCTTTAGTGGTTATAATTGTGGTATTTAGCAAGTTTATTGTCAAAAAAAATGAATTCGTATTTTTAGATTTTTACTCAATAGAATATAATAGAATAAATATATACTTACTCTATTGAGTCACATGAATCACACGAGTCCAAGGTAATATTAGTCTGGACTCATGTGATGCAGTCGTGACCACTACATAACTTTTGTTCCTTTAGAAGTCAATCATTCGTTAGGCACTAAACACCTTTACCTGAACTCTAAAACCTATCTACGTACCTATACTGCGTGTATAGACTGTCATTATCGCCCCGCCCACCCCACGTAATATAATGCACACATAGACTTCACACGTCCCCCTCCGATGACAAAACAATAGCGTTTTGTGTTGTAAGTACGGAAATTAATTCAATATGAACGACACGAAATGTTTTTCAAGGAAGTAAGTGATGAATGTGTAATTATCTTTTATTTGTGGAATAGACGTACCAAATACAGACGACAGACTGAATAGGTCCGACAGAAATCATATTCTATCCGCTTTTGTCGATGGTGTGTAAAAGAACTAGATAATGAAATGAAATGATGTTATCGGGTGAAGTCGGGCACCAATGGGGGTACAAAATAAAAATAAGTCAAAGAAAAGTACCTATTTGCTTTTCTTTAACTTATTTTTATTTTGTACACCCATCTATAAATAAAGTGAAGTGAATCTGCTATCGCGAATCCTACATATAAATGAATTAGCGATTCGCTCGCGTCAGTATGAACTCAGCTTAATATACTTTAATCACAATACTTAGGTAGGTATATATTATAAAAGCTTAATCATAAAGATGACATATTTCTTCTTCAAGTTAATCTTGTCTTGATCTTTGGACCGCCAATAATTGACTTTCGCTTAACTGACAAAGAAAGTACTTTCTTTACAATCTGGTAGACATCTAATTCCGTAACAACTAATCTATGTCCGTCATCAAACAATTGTTAACATATCTATTTCTGTTTACGTGCTAAAGGATTAGAAGAAAGTGAAAACAGCGTTGACAATGACAACAATAGTACAAAATACTTAGTTATTATTGTCAATAATGGGCAATACAGTTGCCCTGGACCACAGGCACGGCCCGCCGGGCCACCCGTGCGATCTTTCATTAACACAACCATCTGGTAAAAGTGAACGTCCTGAAAAAACTATCCTTGAAAACATCAAAACTAATCGCCGACGGATTATAGGACACGGATTTGCTATCCACAACATATAAGAATTGATTTTAATACTTCTGCTCATAAACATAGAGCTGCATTTGCAATAACACGAGTTAAAGTAATAGACAATTTTATTTGCGCTTGTCAAAAATGTTAGCAATCGTATTTAGTATCGCTTGTAGTTCAATTTCGTTTGAAGGTTGTTTTCTTAAGATTGTTGAGTGAATGGTTGTCAGCATACGTCACAGATGACAAAGCGACTGATGCCTTATTTATTCATAGCAGATTATTCGGCGAGGATTAGTTGGGCATGGAAATGACAAAGTCGGCAAACAGGCTCTGTAAGACGTTATTTTGGGTCCATTTTAGACTTAGGATGATCTCGTTTCGATAAACTTGAATGATAAACGGTTCATGGTGATTGACTAAGTGATGAATAGATTTGTTGTAAATAGTACTTGAGATTTGAGACCACCATGAAAATTGTTTTCTTCATGGAATGTATCAAGTCTTTCAGCTGTCGTTTAACAAAGTATTGTATGTACGAAATGGGACGTGTTTGGGTCTAAAGGACTAAACATTATTTGGATTAGGCGATGTTCTTCAAGATGGTTTTGCAAATATTACATCTGCTCGCAGAAGTATAACTTTTTGAAGTGAAAACTTCTATTAGCACGGTATGCATATTTTTAGACGAAATAAAAAAAAACATTAATTGCTATAATTTTCCACTGTCACGTTATTAAAGCAAAGAGGCCATATTGCATGTACATATAGCAGACCGAGAACGCGTCTAGATATATTTAAAAAAAAATTGCTATAAAATTTATAACAACTGTTTTGCCTAATGTTTCCACTTTAGTCGGCACTCCCGGAGTGCAGATATTTTTTTATTTATCTAGACGGGTTTGCGGTCTGCTATATGTACATGCATATAACGCCTCTTTGCTTTTATAACGTGACAGTCGAAAAAATATTTTTCGGATATGTCAAGCTGCTTCTCGTAACGGTATCGCGAATCCAAATATTTTATCTCATCTAAAAATATGGGTACCGTGCTAAAATAAGTTTTCACTTAAAAAAAACATTTATTGCTATAATTTCGACTGTCACGTTATTAAAGCAAAGAGGCCTTATATGCATGTACAGTATATAGCAGACCGAGAACGCGTCTAGATAAATAAAAAAAACATTTAAGTATTGCGATAACAATTTTAACAACTGTTTTGCCTAGTGTTTTCACTTTTGTCGGCACTCCCGGAGTGCAATTTTTTTTATTTATTTACACAGGTTAGTTAGAAGTCAGTTTAATTTGTTAGTCAGTTTAATTCGTCAAGGGTTTGACTTTAACTTCTCAATCCTTATTTTAGTTATCTTTCTATTTGTTATCTGTTTATAAATTGTAGGTATCTGCCTCCACTCGGTGTGAGAGAATGTTGATATATTTTTTTTTTTATTTTTTTTTTTTTTTTCAAATTCAAATTCTTTATTGACATAAACATTTTTACATTTTAAAGAATTCCCTGACTCCTGCGCTAGTAATGACTGTGTTGCAGGAGTTAAAGGAGTTAATTGACTTTGTCTGACATACTAGTTCAATTTCAGAACCTAATAAAAGACTTACAGGCCTTAGCTCCATGTTTTCCTTTACTATTAAAGCAAGTGAGAATAAACTAATAAGTGTTCCAATGTTTGTTTAATTAACTTATTAATTTCAAATTAGCTTTTATAGGCAACGTTTATGTGAGATCAATCCTGATATAGGTAGGTACCTGAATCCATAATGTCATCTTTACAACTTAATACGACATAACAATAATTATAAAGCTACTATAACGATATTAACTCGTATATATAACATTACAATTTCGAAACTTTATAAATAAGTTGAAACGTTCCATATAATTGGTAACGGCATCGGTGAGGTTTAAATTTTAATAATAAGTACAATAACATATTAATTTTTCTTGTCAAAAGTAAGGTTTGTCGCAGCTCAGGCCGTGGGTGGACTAGGGTTACCATGATTTTTGATTAACGGGGGAAAGTCCAGTTTTCAAATCAAATCAAATCAAATATCTTTATTGTGAATCATAGGTATAAGGACGTTACAAGATTATAGGGTATTGATCAGCTATGTTCAGCCTAAAAAGGCATACAATTGTTGTTTCTATGTTGATCAATCATAGGTATTATTTACTCATTTAAGTCATACTTATAAATTATAAACCTAAATTACCACAGTGTCCAGTTTTGTACAAAGTGTTTTGATCGTGTTTACTTTCAGTTTTTAGGATGTTTGGCAGTTTTTTTTTTCGAGCATGGATAGAAAAAAATAACGTAGCAATGAAGGCTGATGTTCAACTTTCGCTGTTAGAATTTATTAGGAAGGGATCCAGAAGTCTGGTATGGGTTTTTAATGTAGAAATGTTGCCAGTCGTTAAGGCGTGTTCTCAGTAAATAATAAAGTATTTAGGAAACGTCTCGATAATCAGGACTTTAATCCAAGTATTACGATACCAAACATCTAAATGTCTATTGTGTGTGACCAGATAACGTTTTTAAAATAAATACTATCGTTTAAATTCTTTTAAATGGATTATTATTAAGTATTGACCTTTTTAAGGATTAAGGAGATTGATTAAATCTATTTTCTTTTATAACGGAGGAGACTTAAAGGATTAAGACAAAGTTCAACTTAAGACTTACTCAAACATACTTAGTAGATCCGTTATGTTTTAGTTACGATTATCGTAATCGTATCGTAATAAGCTTAAGATAAAGGATTGTTTTACGACATTTTAGGAAAAGGATAAAAATATCGTTGATCTATGGTTCGTGTTAGTCATTATCTCTTTTTAATAAGTTATTTTTGTTATATTTAATACATTAAGCACTTCAAATTTACTGTAAGCTACAAAAAATATGTCACAGTAAATTTTTTCTAGCGAAATATTATTTTGTAATATTAGATCATAGCGCCAGTGCAACCAAAAATCGGTTTTATACTTAAAATTATTTACTGATTGCTTCATTGACAACAAAAATTGCTCTTAAACCATGTCTCATGAATAAATACGCCATACACAATAAGTCAAGTGAAAAGGCAAACCATTTCATCTACACCAAAGGAAATTAAAAAAGAATGTGTTGCTTTATAGCAATTTTGTCGTTTTTTTGGCGTAATTCGACATTCATGTTCATATTAGCAACTTCATTATTAGCGTTAATGTCGCGGAGGGAATCCCAAATGTCGGGAAAATCTCTTCATAACTATAAATACTAAGGAAAGTGTTTACAAGCTACAGAAATCCTTCCCTTTTTGATTTTTTCCTAAGACTAGAAACAAGTGGAGAGTAAATCCTTGGGGGTATGTCTAGCAGTGGATGTCTTTACGCTGAGATGATGATGTTGATTATCATATCTTTATGTACGCTTATCAGCTCATCACCAGATTCATCATCTCAGCCAAAGGTTTTCCACAACTCTCAATCCTGAGCCGACCTTGTCCATCGGTTGCCCACAACCTTACCAGATTATATGTAAGTAATTATGGTATACAAATATGAGTAATAGAATGGACCCTTTCGGAGTCGGTGCATGCGACATAGTCACCGTAGTCGGCACATCAAAGGCTCGCCGCCGTCGCTGCGACACAACATGATTACGATAATCGCGCCGCCTGTCGTCGCGTGTTGCACCTATATAAATTGAGTTTAGGGTGGACATTCATTGATATATTAATACTCTCTACTAATAGCAAAAAAGTATTTACTTTAGTTAAGGATACATTATATCGTATGTAACCCTTAAAATTTTACCTGTGATTTTTTTTTATTGTATATACCTACATTAAATTATTTTGCATTTTTCTAGTTAATAGGTTCTATAGTGGCGACCACGAACTGGAAGACGAGCGTGGGCAGGCCTCCAACAAGGTGGACCGACGACCTCGTAAAGGTTGCGAGCAACCGATGGACGAGGTCGGCTCAGGATCGAGAGTTGTGGAAATCCTTGGGGGAGGCCTATGTCCAGCAGTGGACGTCTTTTGGCTGAGATGAGTGAGGTTGGCTATAATTAAAACTTCTATGAAATCTTTACTAAAATAAATACCTAGTGAAATAACAGATAAACTCATAATTTGGAAAGAAAATATACCATCTTATACTTTAATATTTTTAAAATAACTTCTGTACGTTGACAACCGACAACACAAAATTAAAATCCAAGCGACTAATCTTGTCGTGAATGGCTCGCCTTACCGCTCCACGAACGCTTTTATAAAACTGTTCTTTATGCGTTTTATCGAGATTGAAATTAAGATGTTCTAATGTGCGACACATTGCCATCGGATTATTACGTGCATTAATGCCTTGCCTTACGACTCACCTTAATTGTTATACTTCAGAGCTATTGATCGCGTTTATTATATATTTTCTTTTGATATATTGGTAGAAACTTATTAAATGGACGGTCGATTTGATGTTCGTGTCGATTAGAATTTTGTTTATGAGATTGATATTGACGTGTAGGTTGGCCAGTCACTATAGCGCGCTATAGCGGGACTAGTGTAGGCAGATAAGTGTTTTATTGGTATTTACAGAAATGGATCGGAATGTGAATTGGATTGTATTGCAAACTAACTAACACCTCCGTTTCCATCCGTTCTTTTATCTTGTATGTGTTTCTTTGCCAATGCTGGTAGACGGGCTGTCGGCTCTCCTGAACACAAGAGGTAACCTCTTGGACTTCAGCAGATTCAGCCTACTATAAAAGTCAACCATGTCAATAGCAGAAAGGAACTAAAATATTTTGTACATAGGTAGTATTATAATTTATTTATTTAACTAACAGAATAATTTGATTAATTCACTTACCGAACGGGAGCTTAACTTTTCCCGAGTAACTTTACTAAAGTATACTTTTTATAAACATAACACGAGGAAGAAGCTGCAGGCTCACGTAAGTCTTTAATAGATGCCTAAACTGCTATTTTAATTTGTGTTAAAGGAAATAATTATAAAGTTTGAAACTTGCGACGATTTAACTTGCGCGTTCCGTGTTTTACATATCCATAAACAATCCTACATCCATTCGTGCACTTCTAAACGCTAACAAATATAACAAGAAAGAAATGATACAATCAGTAACGTTAACAATTTCCCAATTACTCGACTCTCATACTTTTTATCATTCATAGTGATAGCGTGACACTTAACACAAAATGTTCCGTCCGTCACAATAAGCGGATGACACGTCACCCTGACACGTCACGTGACAATGGGAACATATCAATGCCAGCTAATTTCTTACGGTGCATCGCTTTTATTCAATAGGACAACTTTATTAAAAGAAAAATATATTCAACATTTCATGGCAAGCAATTTTTTACTTAAGGCAGTTTAAATTAAAGTTGTTTTTATAATATCAGGGGTTGTAGTAGGGTGACAATAATTTTGACTTCCGCACGGACAGATTTACCCACACATTAGTGGTGTAGCAAATATTCTGAATGTGTTTAAGTACATTATGTTGGAGTTATAGCTGGTTTGATAAGGGTCGACTTGATTTTGAATGTGTAATTTTGTTTGAAAATAAATTGTATTAAGTAGGAGATATGTATGTGGGTGTTTAGTACGCTTTATAAAACAATGCTTATGCGTGTTAAGAGTCTTTATAATGTTTCACGATAAAATGTTTTATTTAAAACAACCAATGTTTAATGTAGGTACATACATATAGCTCGCAGAACCGATGGCCGTTGGGGCAGAAAGGTTCTAGAGCGGCGACCACGAACTGGCAGACGCAGTGTGGGCAGGCCTCCAACAAGGTGGACCGGCGACCTGGTAAAGGTCGCGGGCAACCGATGGACATGGTCAGCTCAGGGCCGAACGATGTGGAAAACTTTGGGGGAGGCCTATGTCCAGCAGTGGACTTATGTCTGAGTGTCTTATGGCTGAGATGGAAGGTACATACCTCCTGTTTTTACGTGATTTCCAAGATACTTATCCAAGTGAACAAAATCACTAGATAAGTTAGTAGTTAAATTACTACGCACGGGTGAACGTTAATTTAGTTTTTTGCAGGGCGTCACCTGTTTTTTATCTTGAAATAGGTTAAAGAAATTTTAGAATCGGGCCATTAGTTTTTAGTTTATTCATTACAAACAAAAATACAAATCTTTTCTCTTTATTTATATTATTTTACTTTGCAACATTAAGGCTGATCTATATTTAAAAATGTTATTTCCATATCATTGTCAGTTCTGTACAAATCTAAAACAAAACAGCGAACAGCAGTGGTACATTACCGCTATAGTTATATTGCAAAATCGATCGATGCAAAGTTCAGGGCCAGACATTTCTATATCAATTGATTGTAATTTTATATATCCTAGCAGATTATCACTGGATTTGATTATTTAATTCAAACTTTAATCTTAAATACATTTGATGTAGTCAGTAATATAGTATTTCTAAAGTAAGGTAAAAATATATATAGGTAGGTACAGTTTTAGCCGTCGCAGTCTATTAATTTTGTAGAGAAGTGGATTTACTTTGGCATTAGTAAAATCCTTACTAATATTATAAATGTGAAAGTTTGTAAGAATGGATGGATGGATGTTTGTTACTCTATCACGTAAAAACTACTGAACGGATCTGGATGAAATTTGGCACAGAGATATCTGAAATAACACAAAGGCTACTTTTTGCAGCGATAACCGACATCCACGCGGGCGGAGCCGCGGGCAACAGCTAGTTAATGATATAGTGTGGAAACATGGATACATATTTTAAAGAGAAGACTCGTGTTTTCACATAGTTGTATACAATATATACGTAGGTACAATATTCTGATTCTACGCCCTTCAGGTATTCAAGCAAAATAACTTCTGATTTTACGTCTAAGTCTAATAAGTCTGTATAGCCTCGTTGGTGGGTGCGTAATATGGGTTAGGTTATTTTCACAGAACATTAATATTCAATTTGATGCATACTTGACTTAACAATATATAAGTAACTACTTGTCATGCAAAATTTTATTTATTTCCATATTATATGTAACAATGAATTAAAAACGTTTTTAAAATGTGTTCCGTCACATTAAATCCGTTTAATACCCTCCATTTTGGGAATGTCGTGTATATTATTATATAAGCATGTGTGCAAACATAATTCGATGTACATTCTGTGACAAACTAGTTGTGTAGCATGGCGTTGCTCGATGTAGGGCGAGTACAATAGGGCTAATTTGTTATAAGGCAATTTATAAGCGGCAGCGGGTGACTGGAATAGGTACTATATATATTACTTGGGGTCGCCCGCGGACGAACCGCGTGGTAATTTGGAATATTTTCCTCGATTTTGCAAGATATCTCACTACTGCTCCGCTCCTATTGATCAAAGCGTGATGTTATATAGTCTTCCTGGATAAATGAACTATTCAACAAAAAAAATGATTCTAATCGAACCAGTACTTTCTGAGATTAGCGCGTTCAACTAAACAAACAATCTCTTCAGCTTCATAATATTAAGTATAGATTTTAGACTTATATGCTTTTTACATGATAAATATTGTAATTTTAAAATTGTCAGTATTAAAAAAAAACGCAATGCAATAAAATGTCAATAGCTAGTTATAACAAACAATATGTTAAAAACGCATTTTAAGCTAATCACATCTAAAATATAAATTGCTTAATATTTTTCCTAATCTTTTGAGGCAACGGACAATATAACACAAAAATCGCTCACTCTCATCACCTTGGACCTAGCTAAAATTCGGCTACATGATCCCTTGCGGCTCAAATAAAACATTTATAAATATTTGGCGCGTTATTATTCGCGGCCTGACGGGTAACATCTCAGTTAGCTGGGAGTGCGTACGCGCAGGCCCCTTCTACCCGCACTAATGTAGTAATTTATGTTCCCCTTTGCTGTGATATAATTTTTTACTATTGTAGTTTTTATAATACAATGAATGTGGTTTATAAAAAATATTTGTGATGTGATTTTTTATGGAGTATTGAATAAAAATGTATCGTATAAAAAAGATTACTGTAATATAAATAAAAATTGCAACAGTATCCGAATGTGAATGAATGTTGTATTTTTGACATGATATCACATATCTATAATAAAACGTATGCTAAAATTATAATAAAGAGGCAGAAAAACAATTGAAATGGCATATTTTAATAAGGAATCAAGACAGAACGTACATTTTATTTACAGCGACAACAATAAAAAAGTAAAGCTGTTGTTTTATACAAAACAAACAAATTATTTTTACTATGAAACGGTTAACACCTTTGTATGTATTTCTTTTTATTTGTCAAAGTGTTAGATATGTTATGAGGTATAATGACAAAGCCGCAACTTGATGCATTTGACGTTTTCTACAAAAACTTGAGCTCAAAGTATGAAGAGAAGGTGTTAATATTCCTCGTCCTCAAAGAACTTCTTATTACCAACGTTTATGTATATTTATTGGCTATATTCAATAATGATCATGCTACCACTTTACAGAGCCAGTCATCATTTCAATGTCTCAATCAAAATTGTTTTGAACAAAATTAGTAACGAAAGGCAATCAACATGGAATCTATGAAATGATTCGTTTTAATGTTTTACCAATCGGTTTTGACAGTTTTTATCAATCAATTTAATTGAATTAATTAAATGAACGATCTTAAACAGTTAGTTAGGCGGTGAGATCGAGTCAAGCATTTTATTGGTGATAGCTAAATGAATATCTCTACTAAATATAATATGTGGTCATTCTACAGTAATGTGACCGAAGTTTAAGATATTCTAAATTCCTTTAAAAATATGTTAGTCTTTGAATTCTTTTAAAATATAATAATAAATGAATTGGATAACGTACTAAACTGAACTCTAAATAATGTTCTTTTTCTGTTTAATTAATTATTATAAGACTTTTAACTTAAAAAAATGTTGAGCAATTTTATTTGCAATTTTAAACGACATTTTGAAATTCGTAAAGTTCCTGTTGATAAAGTAATTGTATATTCCACCATCTATAACTAAATTCTGCCAAATTAAAATATGTCAAAACATATTTATAAAAACTGTTCTACTCATTAGACACGGTAAGGAATGCCTCAATAAAATCTAACCTAAACCACCGGCAGCGGGGCGACCGGCGCGTTGTTTTCATGCGCCGCCATATCTAACATATTTGTAACATTAGATATGGCTATTGTTAAAAAAAAACAAGCTATACATGTGTGTGTGTGTGTTAGTGGTAATACGAAATTCAAAAAATAGAATATCATAATCAAATTTTAATGTGTGCGTTTAAAAAAATATAATTTTACAGTAGTGTGCGTAAAACGAGGGCTTGAAAGCAAGATGGCGGATGAATTCATATTTCAAAACGGGTGAAATCTTTTGTTATTAATGAAATAAAAATAATTCATATTGTAACTAGGGGTGGGTCGCGGGTCCCTCTATACTTATGTTATTGTAGTTGCCATGTTGGGTAACATTGCCAGCGTGACGAACGTAAAGGCACAGTTGTAGGTCAATATTTAAGTTTAATTTATAGGAATCTTACATTTCAATAGTATCCTTTTTATATGATGAAAACGTTTTAAAGTCTTTAACTGAAAGTGATTTTCAATATATGAATATATTGTTCCATTAACGAACTGATCGCTCTTCATATGGACATTACTATCCTCCCTAACCATATCTGACAATAAAAAAATAACAGTTAAATTCTGAGCAAAACACTGGACATTTTATAAAGGTCTAAGAAAAATTGATACTTATTTGCCAAGTCATAAATAGGGCATTCCATTATTCTGTAACTAATATAAGGAATCAGTAAGTCCACAGACCACATGTACATATCTAACCAATGAAATTATTAAAGTTCACATCAACACCGTAAATCTTGAAACTGGGAAATAAAACGTTTGCGACCGTTTTGGTTTCAAACTTTCAAGATTTACACTAAAATATTTTGAAACTAATTAAAGCTATAGTTGCCTTATATAGCTCATTCTATTCTAATACATTCTTCAGACAAATCCATGTAGCAGAGAGTTTGTTAATTTAGTCTATTTAAAACAAACTTAAAAGTGTAACTCCACAGATTATCAAGGATTAAACGAAGATTAAGGCCTCTCGTCGCGGTAATCAAATGCTTGTAAACTTGTGGAATGGAAACACATTATTATAAAAAGGAGTTTTTATTATTGTCTGTTTTGTTTAACCATTTCATGCTACCAACAATTAAGAGTTGACATTTTGATTAAGAATTCGTAGATTAATTAATTATTAAATTGACTACTTATTATATTTTTTATCCAAATGACATTTTCAAAATGTGAATATAGTGCGTGATTAGGTACTTAAAATATAAGTTATATTTCTTCACCTGAGTCCAAGAGACTTCGTTAATCTTCTGAAGACCATGCTGCTAATCATATACATCATTCGAGAGAACGACGTAACTTTTACTAAAGTTTTCCTTTAATAATATGAGGTGTCAGGTGATCCACCAAAATCATTGATTTGATATTGATTATTGATATTCTTGGGAGGCAAAAATATATACAACCTAATTTGGAAAGTGATTTTGATACTTATTCATATATTGTGTGCCATAAGGAATGTAGTCCCGTACATTAAAAATTTATGGAGGTGCTCTTTTAATAAGGGTATAAAAAATCTAAACGTAAAAATCAAAAGGTTGAGATGTTATGGACAGAGAAAGGTATGAAAAACCCACGTCATGGTAATCAAAACTACATAAAAATAACATTCTATCATGCGAAATAAAAACGTGAAACCAACACCCTTCTTTCATACACACTGTGGTAAAGCGGCATTTTCGACAAACAAATAAAAACTTCTAATATATATTTTCATGTTTTTATAAAACATAAAACTTAATTTATTATACGCGGTCAGGTATTGTCGGCAACCCTTAACGAAAAGCGCGAATGATTTACGACGCGTGAAACAATCTTTGCCCTTACTGTTTGTAAAATATATGTGAATTCTATGTGTGCGTGTTAAGGTTGAGTATTCATTTACGTGTCGTATATTTATTATTGTTGTGTGGTATTTGACTTTATTTATCTATTATGATGGGCTTTGTCGCCGGTCGCATGGTTCGCGGCAGATTGAAACGGACTAGCGTGTCGAATGTGAGGTCTCAATTTGGCGTTATTGTGTGTGCACAAAAGTTCTATGTATGTATGCGTCGTCGGCTTCCTGTATGATAGAATTAATGGTTTTATTTATATGTTCACGGTTGTTCTTCTTCATTGGATTGAACTGCAGCCGGCGTGCGGCGTTAAATGGATTGATTTATTTTAAGATAGAAGATTCTATTTTCATGTTTGCGGGTGACATAAATTGGTAAGTAACTACATAAATATATTTTTAATTAACCTCAAGTAAGAATTTGTTTTGCGTAATATTATTTATTTGTTTTTTCATTAATGTACGATCAAAAAATCAAAGGTTACCTTGAAACATCGCCATCAAACTTTTTTTTTTCAAATTGACATCTCGATTTAAAGTATGGCTAGGTAGTACCTACGGCAATCATTATAAATGGTAGACTAATGTAAATTTTTGTTCTTAACAACATACTAGACTATAATATTGCTCTACCCGCAACTATGAGCGTATAGTATCTACGTCACTGGATACATTAGACTCCCACAGTCGCAATGACGTCACAGTACACGATAAAGCAACGTCATCGATTGTTCGTTACTGTTATTGCGATCGGAAGTGGTGTCATGGCGACATGTCAGCCACAAATACATTACATGACAATAGACACAAATGAGTGGCGATTTATTACTTACTACTAGTGTTCAGATATATATCATTATTTGTGGTGGGATCGCATTTTCTATCCATTTATGAAGTAATAGTTGTTTGCCTGATAAGGAAACCAACACAGCCTATAGCTTCCCTTGGGAAATCATTTTTTTTCTCAATCTTCACCTACGCTATATAGGCACTCTAACAATTAACAAAATATTAAATGACTTAAGTGAGCACTAAGAAAGGATTTTTGGATTCGATCTCTAAATAAATGGTTTAATCTTAAAGTCAAATAAAACGACAGAAAAAATGTTTAAAACACATTTTATTTTAAAGTACTGTCATATTAAAAGGTCAATACACGTAAAAAGCAAAGTAATTTAAAAAAAGTGATGTGTCTATAATCACGAATGTTTACCTCATAACCGTTCATCTACACCCAAAATGCCGGCAGTAATTTAATTTCCATGGTAATGACACCACGGTAATGACATGGCATGGTAATGGCGTGATGAGCGAGTAGCTGATGGGACGGCTCGCCGACTAAACTGCTTGTATCTTAATCGAGCTTGGTATCGAACGAATGAGTTCGATTGACTGACCGTTTTATTTAAAATCAGACGGATAGAAGGGATAGACGGAAGCGATTTTTGTGGCATGGCATCGCAAAGACTCTTCTAGAAACCTCAAGCTTATGAAAAAAAAACTTCGTGGGCTAGGCTTTTGATTACATATACATAGATGGTTGTCAAGGATAATTGTGTAATTTGTTAGTTCTAGAAGTGCTTTGTATGTGTAAGGTCACAGATTAATTAAACCAAAATGTTTGTATTGTATATTATATCATCTCAAGACGTCCACAAAATATTATGTGTTGAGAATTCCAAGACTGAGTTAAAATCTCTGAACCTAAATTAAGAAGATACAACATATTAGATACTCGCATATTCTTACATTCTTAAGTTTAATATTAAAGTTGTTAAGTACGTTTTACATAAATAAATAGATAGTAATCACGAATGAGTCGCGATTTAATACTCGTAATTCGACTTTAACTTCCTAAAAAGTAATTGTACCTATTTAAAAGTCCCAAGTTTTGGTCGCCAAGAATAAAGGAGCAACCGTGACCAATGTAATAAATAAATATAATGTAAAGCAATCGTTCTGTTATTTATGTAGGTAGTTATGTTTGTCGCATTTCGTCGTCTATCCCTTACACCACACGTACGGAATAAGTCACGTTATCTTTTAGTTTCTATTTGAAAACAAACGCGATGTGATTTGCATGAATCACGTATTAACCGATAGTAACAGTTCGTTAACCAACTGTATCGTAAATATTTTGCTGTTGGGCAACTCCGCACTTATCTTGTGTCGTTTTGTTGTTTTCCAATGGACGTGACGTGACCACGTGACGTGGGAAGGAATCTTTCTCACTTCAATGTGGAAACAAACTCCTATGGGGGTTGATTTTATGGAAAACAATATAAGATAATAATTAATTTTTTTTTTTTTTAATATTTACGTTAACGAAAATATTAGCTAGGTATCTACTAATATTTTCGTCAACCTAAAGATATAAAATATATCTTAACCAATCAGTTACAATATCACATATTGATTACAATATTACGAAAATACTAATGAAAATCTTTCGTTATATTTTAATAAATACATAGGTAGGCGCACGGTTCTAAAACGCAAGCACATCAATATCTGTCATTAAAAAAAATAAAGTCAAGTTAAAAATCGTAATATAGAACGAATGTCGACACAAGGTACCAAATGGAGAACGCTTGTATTTAGTGTATCGTCTCAAATACATATTAATTTGAATATTAATTGTCATGTCGACGGACGGCGGCGGACGGCGGCACAGGAGCCAACTATCACACAGTGTTCACCACCGTTCGTCTGTTTCCATTATACAATAAAAATAACAACTCATTTCTGTCCCATTGCAATGCCGGCCAAGAGCACTTTTGCCCCTAAATTTACACACGGTAGCTTTCTGTGGGTTGATAGCAGACTTGACTTAAATAGCTATATTTACCTAGAAAATGTGAGCTTCCTTACAATTTACAGACATAACGGAAGATTTTTGAATCTGGTAAAACTATCCTAAGCTATTAGTTTGTGTTAGGCATACGGTTATCACCTTATTGTTGCCTGTGAATTAGATATTTGTGAATTGTGTAAAACAAAGATTGAAATATATTCCATTATATTAATTTAGTTATCAACATTGTAAAACAAATATACGAATTTAAACAGCAACAATAAACTTTGACACTATGCATATGCATGTCGAAATTGCATGCACGCGCTTATTTTTGGTTAGCAATCTTTTTTATGAAGAAAACATTGTGTGTATTTTTTTATTATCACATAGAGCAAAAATAAACCAAGAATTGTTGTCTCCGTCAAAATAATCGTGCCGTGCGACAGTGTAAATAGTGTTATCTCACCAGTAATGTACGATACACATTTGGTAGCGGCACCGACCGCTTCATTACACCACTAATGGTATCACCACCATCACCACCGCACCACGGATTAAGACACAAATATTTTTATTGGGTCACCTCGCTGTTTGGGTACAAATCGCCTTTAAGTGTTCGATAATGTGGGTGATACCACATTATCACAAATGCGGTGATACCACTGTTTTGGTTTTAGATGAGTTGGATTGCGGATGTAATACTCTCGTGGTGTAATAATGTAGTGGTTTTATTTAAACAATATGCAGCCACGATAATGTTTACAAAATCGTCAGATAAGTTTTTAATAAGGTACTTTTAAATAATTATTTTTATGCATTTGGTACAGAATTATGTACCAAAACCACTTAAAGTAATCTCGTTATTTATTTAGTGAGATTATTAATAAATGTACTATTCAAAATTACAAATGATGATGGGGGTTGGATACATGTATTTGTTCTACGTAATTTATAAGGTTTGAATCATTTTTACTTCTTTCACTAGCTTATAGGAAGTTTCTTCGATGGCAAGCAGTTGCCGTAGCACAAACCAAAAGGAATCAAGATGACATCAAAAATAATGGCAAATTTGTATCGGAGACTACATTCCTCTCTAAAGACGCTCTTGCTGCATACTAGATCACGTGAAACCTTAAAACTCTTAGCAACTTTTTAACTTTATACACCTCTTTTAACCATGTGGGATAGACTCGTGATAAACAAAGAACTTAAAGAATAGAACCAAACGTAATGACACGTACAACCTAACATTGAACAACACGTGTGTAATTTATAAAAAAATTGTGATTCTACAACCGATCAAATAACGAAACCAAATACCGGAGTCTTTGGCGCTCCGCAGCTCCGTCACTTTGAGTTCACCGCCAGTTCCCACCCTTAAAAAAGGCATCACCTATAATATTACACCGCTTATAATTTGTAGCCAAATAATTTCAATAGAGTTATGCTAATTATACAAACAATAGTGTGAAGTGTTAAAATAGTCGTCTCATCGCCGGTAACTGTGCCGGCCACTGCCTTACAACTGAGCCGTTTAATGACAGGGCGGCGAAGAAAGCTGCGTGTGCGCAAGTCACGGTGATTACGTCATTACGCGGTTATTAACACGCCCCAATTATAGACAGTGGAACAGGTGCGCGATGTTGGCTATTGTTTGTTGGAGTAAATACGTGTAATAGGGGTTTTTATGTGTGAACGTTTGTGACCTATATGAATAAATAAATTTTGATTCAGATGTGTGGTAAAGGAAAACATGGTGAGGGAACCTGTATGCCTTGGCTTGCCTGTATGGCGGGCTTTTGTCCGCAATTCCACGCTGATGCGCGTATTTTGCGTGCGGGTGGTTAGCTGGGGGGGTCACTCTATCCACCCCAGCTCGTCCAAATAGTCCAGCAGCTGCCTGACGTTGACGACCGCTTCTCGTACCGATCTTGGGCTGCTTAGGTGTACCTGTATGCCTTTAGATAATACACTGTATAAAGTTTACAGCGATTTCGCAAGATGTCCCTAATACTGTAGTAATCATCTTATACACCGAGGAAATAAAGGCTATGAACCTTGCTAATCCAGTATAGTGTAATAATTTGTAACTTCACGTTTATATATTTTTTTTTTACAACTTGGGTGGCAAACAAGCATACGGCCCGCAAACAACCGTAGCCTATGGACGCTTGCAATACCAGAGGTATCACTACCGTGTTGCCAACCCATTTTGTTACACCAGGGCTTTAAAATGGAAATAACCCTGGGGTAGGAATACGTTTCTTTCAAAACGCATCCCTAAATGAGCGCTGGAGACCAGTACTCAGTACTCACACACAGGAAACACAACTACACCGCTGTGTGCAGTTATTTGGCTGTGGTCTTCTGTAAGGTGGAGGTCCTTCCCCAGTCGGGCTTGCTCGCTAGTATGATGCCCTACTTTTCTTTATAATTGTCTAATTCCAACAAACAACTGCCTTATTAACGCCTCTCATTATCTTGATTTGATTTTAATCCGTAATATTGTTGTTTATTTATTATTTCAACTGATTAGATATTAATATTTACTTATTGGTATTTAGTATTCAAAACATGTGACTCAAAACAAATACACGTGAACTTTTAATACAAAACAGTTTATTTAATTCATAATTGATTTAATAAATTCAAAAATAGAATATGCAGCCATGATAGCCGTTAAAACAGTATACTAATGGCTATTACAGTAACTGTAATCAAAATCTGCTTCCGAAAATAAAACACAATAGACACGGACTAAATAATACACCATAGCGGGGCTAGAACAAAAATAATTATAATAATTGCACCCGAAATCACCTTGTCATAAGACGATTCAGTTCAACTGTAAAGGCATATTTACACGTATCCGTGTAATAACAAGACGACACCAGCTCAAGAGAACGAACCCAGTGCAGCAGTGTCACGTAGCACTTTATAAACATACAATTCAAGGACTCAAAATGGGGTTGAACCTAAGAGCGTCGCCAGCAAATTGTCTCGTGGGGGACAAGTTGATATATCTAAATGGAGAATAGGGAAAGTGTCAACTGTCGATACACTGGACAGTCAAGAACACATTAAGCTTCATACTCGTTTTACCTCTACAGCGATTGTAATAAGAATGATACATACTCCGAAGAAGCTCGCAACCTCTTGATATTACAAGCAGGAATGATCAGTTAAGCAATTTGAGTGATTGAACTAAGGAGTTATCTCCCGTAGCGGAGGGCAGCTCCCTGCTTCCCTTGGCGACGCCCTTGAACCCAAAACAATCGGCACGGGGAGTGTTATGGTTTTGATCAAGTGACGGCTGAGCGTACAGTAATTTTAGTCCAGTGGAAGCAAATTAAGAATCTTTTGTGAACTGTAATTTTGTTTTATGAAGACAGCTTAGTCTCAGAGTAGGTACTTGTGTTGTGGGTTCGATCTCCACAAAGTTGTGCGATCCACGAGAGCGTGGGATTTCAAAAAAACGCCTCTCGTCGTAAGTCGTTTTATCGTATACTAGCTGTTGCCCGCGGCTCCGCCCGCGTGGATGTCGGTTATCGCTGCAAAAAGTAGCCTATGTGTTATTCCAGACCATAATCTGTGTGCCAAATTTCATCCAGATCCGTTCAGTTGTTTTTACGTGAAAGAGTAACAAACATCCATCCATCCATCCATTCATCCATTCTTACAAACTTTCGCATTTATAATATTAGTAGGATTTTGAGCAAATAATTTAGCACAAAGCGGTAGTAGTCGACTGGGAAGTAACTGATTTGTAACCGTCCCGACCGGTAGTACCCATCTAAATTTCACTTTGTGGATGTTTTTGAACTAATCAAATAATTTACTACTTATTTGCTGAGTAAGTAAATGAAACATTGTGAGGAAACCAACAACCAATAATTCTTAGAAGAAATTCTAAAGGCATTTTTGATCCTACATTAGACATTAGATTATTATACCGCACGAGCGTATGTAGGTAGACCTTTACAATGACGTCACGTTTCTATCACGTGGTCACGATGGCCGCCATATTTGCATGTTACACACAATACACCTTTATGGTCACTACATTTGCCAGTCATACCGCTATAGATTATATTTTAAGCTTTGTGTGTTGGTTCTGCTATAAATTCTATAATTGTACTGTCGACGTTATACTCGTATGTAGCCATTGATCGATACAAAGGTTGTAGGTACTGCAATGGATCTCAAGTGCTAGAATGTAAAAGAACTCAAATGTGTTAAGTTAAGCTACTGTAAGGCCTTCACCACACAGAAAGAAGAAAGGTACATAATCCTATCTGAATAGTGTTGTATTTCAATTATTCCTTCTTTTGAGCAAATGTCACTCCGGTGATGCAAGCATCAAGCTACTGTACTGTATTGTGTTATTGCTATTCAATTTTGTTTGTACTAGCTTTCACCCGTGGCTTTGCCCGCGCGTAACACTCCTTTCACGGAGATTTTTGCCGAGATAATTCTGAAACAGTAGCCTACGTGTTATTCTAGGCTATAATCTATCTCTATGCCAAATTTTTCCTTTTCGCGTTTATAATATTAGTAGGATGCAGATTGAAGATTTAGTTGCGTCACTTTCTGCACTCTCACAGATTATAATATATAAGTTATAACACAACTTTGCTATCTATTGAATGAAGAGTAATCACAGTTTCTTGCTAGTTCTTTTCACTCTACCCCGTCAATCAGCGAGTCTGGCAGTAGGCAAATTAGCTGACATTTTTTCATTGACATGCGTGTCACGATGTGTCCTAGTAGGTATATGAATAACAGATTTTGCTGCGCAAGGGCTGCATACTTGTTAACTAAAAAGTAATACTGTAGTGGAAATTATAAAATTTACGTAATGTATACTCAATATTATAAAGCTGAAGAGTTTGTTTGATTGTTTGGTTGAACGCGCTAACCTCAGAAAGTACTCATTCGATTAGAAAAAATATTTTTTGTTGAATATATGCATACTATATAACATCACGCTATGATCAATAGGAGCGGAGCAGTAGTGAGATATGTTGCAAAGTCGGGGAAAATATTCCAAATTACCACGCGGACGAAGTCGCGGGCAACACCTAGTCTTTATATATGACTAGCGACCCGCCCCGACTTCGTCCGGGTTAAACTATTTTCATCGCAACTTTCTTTTTTTCGAAGATATAAAAGAACCTTCTCATGACAATAACAAACACAACAAAAAAAGAATTACTCTCATCATACTCAAATCGGTCCAGCCGTTCACGCGTGATGCCGTGACAAAGGGAAATAGGGATTCATTTTTATATATAAGATTACTAAAAATATAGTAATCAACGTATTTAGTATATCTGATTACAAAACATACCGGTTTCAACACTCAAAACAATACAATGTTGGTACAAACGGAAGCGGCCAGGTGTGTGTGTGTGTGTGTTTGTTTGTGTTATCTGTCGTTATCACACATATATCGAGCAAATGTTTTGCTTTTATAATAGATTAACAAGATTATCGTCACGTGGTAGTCAAATGTGATTATGATAAAGTTAATTGTTTCGGCTAAAGTGCTATTTGTGGACCTCTTATTGTTAAGGCCGTGCAATGGGAACTAGCTGTATCAAATCCTTACTAATATTATAAATGTGAAAGTTTGTGACTATGGATGTTTGTTACTCTTTCACGCAAAAACTACTAAACGGATCTAGATGAATTTTGACACAGAGATAGACTATAGTCTGGAACAGCATATAGGCTACTTTTAATCGCGATAACCGACATCCACGCGGGCGGAGCCGCGGGCAACAACTAGGCTATATAATAATACTCGTAATAAGTGTAAAAACTGTGTAACCTTTTTCAAGCATATTGCGCTTACGTGTGTGTTAAGACCACTGGGTGACCACTAGTAAGTTTTATACTGCCAGTAAGTAAGCAAATTGTGTGCAATTTAATGTGAGGCAGAGCACACACTATCAGGCAAGGCTATCTGGGAAAGGAGGTCTTCCTTACATAAGACTACAGTCAAATACACAAAGCAGTGTTGTTTTCTTCTTGTGCGTAGGTACTTTCCAAGGCCCATTTAGGAATGAGTTTTTAAGCATTCGTTTTCATATTCCAGGGATATGACACCAGTGCATTAAGCTAGAATATCCCTGGGATCGGAAAACGTTTCTTTTAAAATGCATCTCTAAATGAGACCTGAGCCTCTAGACAAGTGGCAAAAGCGATAGTCGAATCGAAGTCAAAAATAAAATGTATGGAATTTGACGTGAGTCTACGATTTAATGTCGTAAACTAACGTCAAATCCCATACATTTTCTTTTTTGACTTTTCGATTCGACTATCGCTTATGTCACTTGTCTAGAGGCTCTGTACTCACACACAGGAACGCAACTACCGCTGTGTGTAGTTATTTGGCTGTGGTCTTCTGTGAGGTCAAAGTCCTTCCTTAGTCGGGCTTGCTCTCTAGTGTGGCGCCCTACCACTCTTGAAACCTAATTAAATAATGCAACCCATACATGACTTGCGAAATAAATACTACGTCGTAAACATTATCTAAATATAAAATAATGATTTATGAAGCGAAATCGATAATTCAATGTCAATAATAATATTGATTAAAGTCATCGATTACCTTGTTTGTACTTGGTATGTACATATCATATAACATTAATTTAATCTAACGATATTTATAAAACGATACAATATATTTAAGCGACCAGTGAATGTTTCAAATATGACCTTTGGACTGTTAATGAGTCTATGAAACTCTTTTCATACGGTCTTTTTTCTATTTATGCAATTAAGAGCATAAGGAGAAAAGAACGGTTGTAATCCTTACTAATATTATAAATGTGAAAGTTTGTGAGAATGGATGGATGGATGTTTGTTACTCTTTCTCGTAAAATCTACTGAACAGATCTGGATTAAATTTGGCACAGAGATAGATTATGGTCAGGAATGCGGAGGTGACCCGTGCCCAGAAGTGGGGCGTTTATGGGTTGAGACGTACTCGTAGTAAGTAAAATGTAAAAAAGTCGGGTAAACCTTTTTTCTCTCCAGATAATCGGTTAGTAGGAATTTTTACACCGGGTCGAGGTGGTGAAATTGGTATCACTGACTGAACAGACAGGGGTAGAACCTAAGGAAAGAACCGACAATAGAATAAAAGTAACATTTTTTATAATAATATTATAAACGTAAAAGTTTGTAAGTATGGATGGATGGATAGATGGATCACGTAAAAACGACTGAACGGACCTGGATTAAATTTGGCACAGAGATAGATTATGGTCAGGAATGCCACATAGGCTACTTATTATAGCGATAACCGACATCCACGCGGGCGGTTCCACGAGATACAACTAGTTTTTTATTAAATAACACAATATTATTAAATGTTTTGCAATCTAGTCATATATAATACTAGATACCATATCAGATACACTGTTTAGGTATCAACAATATTGTAAGTCTCGGGGTTCCTGTGACTCACGCACGATGTGTGTGAGTGTGTTTGAAAATAAACACTCATCGTGATAGGACAGTGTGTTGAATGGTCGAAACACACTTGGTGCTGGTACTGCTGTGTTTCGCTACGTACAAATATGTTATGTCAAGCGTAGTGCCAGCATCCAATATTTGGCATTATAGACGATCCTATATATGTACGTAATAACATAATATTATTATGTATATACCAGGTATCATTTAAGATTCTAGGCAGATGATGAGATGTGCCTGTTTACACTACCACTATGTCATCCGCCGAGACAGATCTTTACTGTTTATTAATTTCTTTACATTGATCTAATATGTAGTTGTTAATAGGTTTCATTGCTAGACTTATGACACTAAAGAATGTAGGTAGGCAATATTGAACTTAAATTATTACTTTATATATGTATATCTCTTTATAATTTTATATACCTACATAATAATATTAAAATAACAAAACTGGTCTCGAACTAATACAACAATAAAATTTGAATAAAATGACAGTTACAGAGATCTACCATCGACAACAAACTAGCCGAAACTTAATATTGTACTTCAACAATAGAGCCTTATCACGTTGATCTACTGTTTGTACCAACAAAGACCGAAAACTAGCAAATATAGTTATAATAAGCCGATCATATTTCGGTGAATACCGATAACGATCTATATAGGGTGACCAAATAATTGATAATCTTATTCAGAGTTCGGGACACCAACAATGGCGGCCTTTTTTCGATTTTTGAATGTTTGATGACGTTTCATCTTCCTATTTGCGGTTATGTCCGGTATTATGCTGTTGTGCCAGTCTCATGCGGTTTTGAAATTCGAATCTGACGGTTGACAGCTTGTTACGCAAAATTTGAAGAATTGGGCGACAAATAATAAGCAGTTTATTTTTTTGGATTTCTTTGAAGAAGTTTTCTGTTTTCAGTCGAAATTAGATATCTTGTTTTCTCATTGTTGCTTTATTTTCGTTGAACAGTAATTCTATGGAGTAATTGAATATGATAACATTCAGTAGAGAACGTAGAGATAAACACATCAACCAATAGGTAATAATTTGCAAATAAAGTGGCCATTTTGATGCGATGCGCGACATTATACAAGATTGTTTATATATTTTGTTTGTAACATAATTGGTCTTGTCAGAATGGTTATTTTATACAATTTGCAAATAGGTAGACGTGTGTTTAAACATTATGACATAAAAATAAAATATATGTTATTTTATTACTTCGGCTACTTAAAACATTTAAATAAATATTCATTTTATAATACGGTTTCTTATAACTACCTACTGATAAAAAGTATTTAATTTATTCAAATACATAGAAGCCAATAAACAAGACGCCATATTTAAATAAAGATACGTAAATAATTTAGTAACACTGAAAGTCTGTAGGTAGTGCTTCGTAAATAAAACATGCATTTTATATTATTTTTCTAGTATTCATCAGAAAAACTTTTTTTGTGTCTTAAAAATACGGATTGTTTAATTTTTACTCTTGGCTAGTTCGAGCAAGTTAGTTCTAAGCAAATAAAAAGGACTCTTTCAAACTCTCAGATAACCTAATAAAGTACAGGAATACCTATGCCTATATTTATGATAATCTACAAATAATAATAGCCAAAAAAATCACACAACTACTAGTTAATAATGTCCTATCTCACGGCAATAACTTGCACAAAACGCTGATAAACATCAAATTTTATCAAAATACAATGCACCGCGCAGGGTTTTGCTTAGTTGAGTGAAAAATAATATGTTTTTAGATCGGTATCTATTGTCGCTACTGTATACGTGTCGAATTACACCTAATGGCTGTTTGTGAGGACGTTAACATTCTATTATATCTATGAATTGTATGTAAGTAGTTTTATATTAAGTGCGTTTTGTTATTCAAACAAATTGGGCTACAAGAAATGAAATAAGGGCGCCTTATTTATAGAGGCGCTTTGATATCAGTATAACTCACTCGGTAGACTTCATTCATCCTTAAAAATGTGGTCTAAGTGAGAGTGATAGTGAGTGAGAGTTTTATTTAAACCTTTAATTCTTTAATGTACACAAGAGAAATACAGATATAACATAGGTATTAATAACATTATGTACAAAGGCAAGATTAATTCAAAATTGATTTCTCTTACAGCAAACCTCTGAGAAGTGGAAAGTAAATTGCATAGTAGTTATAGATATTTTCATGGCCGTGGTTGAAATAGACGCATGTAATTTGCCCGCAAAAGCGCAAATCCGAGCATTCAGAACGTAAATAGTCTAATATGATCAACTGAATGATTGTAAGCGAACGGCATCGCTATTGAAAAGAATTCGCAAAAGTACAGCATCAAAACAGCATTCTGTTAATAATAGGTAATAGTGCTGGTGGTGCCTTTCTGGAGCATTAGTGCCGTATGCATAACGGCGGCTCTGATGCTTCAGAAAAATACATGAATAAATTTTAATTTGATTAATTAATTAGTAGATAAGAGGTACTAACATAGTTTATTAAGTTGTAATACTAACAATCAATGTATGGAATTTTATTCTGAAATTAAATGATATATAATAATAATTGACTTTATAAAATTAGGAGTGACCACTTGACCTTGGCAGGATTAGGGGTGAAAATGACAAATCAATCCTGAATTTTCGTATATTATCCGTACCTAATCATGGCGGCACTACCGTAAACTTTTAAACAACTACATGACGTAAACTCTACATTATTTATGAAACTATCTGTTACTAAAGACATGTTATTGTAATATTGTGTGTGTCTATAAATAATAAAATATATCATAATACAGTTATGTCTGCCTAGTCGCTAGACATGCACCTGTACATACAATACATATACATAAACTATATGTAATAAATTATGTATCTACAATAAATAAATATATAAACATGTTTATTTGTTTAGTTCTGTTTGTGATTACCAACAATGTTAATAATTAATGAGTTTTAATTCATTCAAAGTAATCATGTATTGTTGTATAATAACATATTGTTTATTACGATTTCAATGACAGATGTTTATTCATATATGTATAATTGTAGTATCTACGAGGTATTAAAACATTAATATTGAAAAAAATAAAGCATGTATCAACAATACAGGTGACAAAGGTCTCTTAGTTTCTTATTTTATTTTTATTGGGTTTTTAAAAAGACAACTCCCGCACTAGAGAACAAGCTCTGTGTGACGGGGGACTTTACAAACACAATTAACGGTCACAAATTACACCCAGACCCCGAACAACTCTTTGTGGTTCACACAGAGTTTAGAAGTTGAGAAGGGACAGAGATTTTTCGCTCTAATTGAGCAGCAAGTCTCCCCAGACTGCTTAGTTTGATATCTTTATGCATCCTTAGTACAAAAACTGGCTTATCTTGAGAAACGTCACTGGGCAATTTTGAACTTTAGCTATTGGAATAAGATATAAATTGCAAAACAAACACGGTTCAACTTAAGTCATTTTTCTACTGTGGGTGCGATATATCTACTGACTTCAGACATATTGTATACTAGCTGTTGCCCGCGACTCCGCCCGCGTGGTTATCGCTGTAAAAAAGTAGCTTATGTGTTATTCCAGACCATAATCTATCTCTGTGCCAAATTACATCCAGATCCGTTCAGTAGTTACGTGAAAGAGTAACAAACATCCATCCATCCATCCATCTATCCATCCATACTTACAAACTTTCGCGTTTAGAATATTAGGTAGTAGGATAGGTATCACTGAGATGGCAAACAAACATATAGTTTCCTTGATGGTAAGCAGTTACCGTAGTTTGTGGGCGCCTAAGATACTGAAAGCATTACTTGTAACTTGCAATACAAACGAAAAAAATGCTATATTTTTTTTACATTTGTCTGTATGTACATGTAACTAAATATACAAAAATTACCGCAACTGATATTAGTTAGCTAGCGTGAGTGGTTTTTTTTTTTTTTTAAAGACAACTCCTGCACTAGAGAACAAGCTCTGTGTTGCGGGGGACTTTACAAACATACAAATAACGGACACAGATTACACCCAGACTCAGGACAACTCTTTGTGGGTCACACAAAGTTTTGTCCCTGTGCGGGAATCGAACCCACAACCTCGTGCACAGCAGGCGCATACTACACCCACTGGACCACCAAGGTCTCTCTTAATAGACCTATCTCTCTCTTAATAGAGAGGAGAGGAAACCTGTGCCCAGCAGTGGGACGTACATGGGTTGGTATTATTATATAGTTACTTATATATTTATTAAAAAAACATAATATTTGTTGGGTTTATCATTAAATATATCTGGGAAATTACTGGTCCTTATCATCAATAAAAAATTGAACGTTTTTTGCGATGGGTTTACCCAAATTTATACAGAACGCGTAATGTAAACATTTTTGTCGTAGTGAAGATACAGTTTGTCAAGTAATATGTACTTATGTGTTAAGTACGAGTGGATCAACGTGATGGGGAATTGGTGAAGCCAGGAAGGGAATTGGGAAATTTATACAAGTAGGTACAATGGGTTTTTACTTGCACTTGTTTTGTAAGGGCGACCATACATTTTGTACACATTTAGAGCCCCCGCAAACTGCAGACAAGGCCGATATCTTACGGTCTTCGTCAGTATGAAGACCTACATATTGTAACTAATAAATCTTTTTACGAATTACCTACGATAAGTTTGCATTATATGCATAAAATGTGTAAGGTCTTACACACTTTATGCATACAATGTTGATCTTTATTCTTTGATATGTCTTTATTCTTTCTTATGTCTAAGTATTGGCATGCGAACTGGCAGGTTGGGCAGGCCTCTAAAAAGGGGGACCGAGGACCTGGTAAAGGTCGCGGGCAACCGCTGGACAAGGTCAGCTCAGGACCGAGTGATGTGGAAAACCTTGGGGGAGGCCTAGGTCCAGCAGTAGACGTCTTATGTCTGAGATGTATAGGTACCTACCAAGCGAGACATTATTGTTATCTTATAATCGTTATGATCTAACTCACGTTCTGTTTTTATTATAAACATGCATTAGTTAAATATTTTGTGACGCACGTGATGCTACACTATATTGATTAGGGTTGTCACCAAATACATAGTATAAATTTTAAATGTCACATGGACAGGCATTTATTTAATAGCTAGTCATTAATTTCCATGGCAACATAGCTTACAATTTGCACACACATATATACTATAATATTATAAAGCTGAAGAGTTTGTTTGTTTGGTTGAACGCGCTAATCTCAGAAAGTACTGGTTCGATTTGAAAAAATATTTTTTTGTTGAATAAGGCATTTATCCAGGAAGGCTATAGGCTATATAAAATCACGCTATGATCAATAGGAGCGGAGCAGTAGTGAGATATGTAGCAAAATCTTTATAAATATTCCAAATTACCACGCGGACGAAGTCGTGGGCGACCCCTAGTTAGTGATATGCCAGTAGTATAACCGACCTCCATGCGGGTGGAGCCGCGGCCAATATCTAGCAAGTTAATTTATTTCTTCACACACTACATATAAGTAATCATTGTACAATCTCAGTTCGAGGTGTCAAGGTTGTAACTAACACCAAACAAAACGATCAGATACCAACACAAACTATGATTGGCAGGCTGCGCCCGCGCCGCGCACCGCTCCGCGGCGAACGCATCGGTAGCGCGAACCGACTGTCAAAATGATCTACCAAACTTGACACTTGATATACATCTCACTAACAAAAACACACAAATATCAACCCTATTGTATATAATTTTACTGCAGTCATAGTCTGTATTGCAGTGAACTATTTTTTTTAAATTTTGACACTTGACATGCACTAGCAGGAAATTTGCTAGGGGAATATATATCTTATGATGTTTAGTTGTGATAGTGTTAGGACAAGATTTGTATGTTGGTATGTTTGCAGCGAAGCGTAAGTTTACTTTGATACGCCGAAGCGGTAGGAGGTCAAATGTAGAGGGACAATGGTTCAACGATATAGAGGAAAGTATCAATAATAATTATCAATGTTTTTCTTCGTAGTCTGTAGAGATGTTTAATGTCGGCCCTAAGCAATCTATGCGTACAATAAAGAATTAAGACCTAACCTAATACCTGTTCAACCGTTGTGTTGAGTTTATCTGCTTAATTCCACATTGCCAGGACATTGAACTTATACTTGACTAAGGATTTTCAATTCAATGAAAACTTATAAGCCACTAGATATGGCCCGTGGCTCCGTCAGCGTGGACGGTTATCACGATAAAAATGTCCTTCCCAGGATACCATCTATCCCCTTTACAAAATAAAATTTAGATTTGTTCAGCTGTTTAATCGTGAAAGGCAACAAACGTATGACTTTACGCATTTTAATTGTATGTAAGAGCAAATAATTTTTTTTCTTTCTTTCTTTCATTCTTTCATTTATAATATTGCGAACAACGAACGTGAATTAAATCAGACTGCCTTGGTGGTCCAGTGGCCGCAGTATGCGCCTACTGTACACGAGGTTGTGGTTTCGATTCCCACATAGGACAAAATTTTGTGTGACCCACAAAGAGTTGTCCTGAGTTTGAGTGTAATTTGTGTCTGTTAATTGTATGTGATAAAATCCCCCGCGACACAGAGCTCATTCTCAAGTTCGGGAGTTGTCTTTAAAAAAGAAGATAAATCGTTCGAAAAACAATAGACCTAAAATATTATAGTAAAGCCATAGTCACCGTAGGTCAAGTGTCAGTTGCGCTTCTAGTTTGACATGATAATCCTGCGCCCGCGCCGCCGCGCCGCGCCGCACGCCTCTATCTACAAACATCAGCGCACGCGCTTGCTACGCTGACCTACGAACTGACTACATCTGATTCTTCAAAAACAAAAAAAATAGAGCCATGTAAACAACTGGTAAGAAAGCCGGGTTACTTTTTTAATGTTCCTTAGATACTTCAAATCTTTAGTTATTTACAGTCAGATGTAGAATGCAAAGTGAGACATGCCACATGTGAAAAAAGTGCTATATTGTATTTCTACCAAAAAATGTTTTAATGTCCTGCAGTAGGATAAAAGGGCTTAATATATATTTATACCTAGGTACTTATATTCTAACTCAAACTCAAAATTCATTTATTCATTTCATAACTACTCGTATGAATCAGCCACAAAGATGATCTCAGCTAAATTTTCTACGGCTAGTTAGCTGACGTGCAGCCACGAGAAGAACTAGTAAGAAACTCAGGCCATCGAGAATTCTGGCATCGCGGAGCGTCGGCTTTGTCATCGTGGCCAGGACGCTGGCACAATAAATGCTGGCGTGGTGTGCTGGATACCATTGTAGAAGATCGAATAGAGTTAGCATAGAATAGTGATGTGTAAAAGACCATTGGAAGACCTTTGCCCAGCGATATGATTAGCCCGAAATCTGCAATACCCAACTGCATTGATATCTGTACTCGTATATCTGAACCCATCACTACAAAATTCATAAGTCCTACCGACTGATAACATTAAGTCTTGATACTCATGTTATATAAATACCGATTACTTGTATTATCTCCAACGTTTTCAAAACATGGCTTTCTGATTATCTACGATAACGTTGGTACTGCTATTCATCCTTACGTAAATTGCGATTTATGAGTGTTCCAACAGTCGAAATATTAGATAAATATACCTATTCGATAATTTACAATTGCAATTTGCTACTTGTTAAAATAAACAGAAGATTGAAAATTGACAAATGAATTTTCCCACCTTACGTCTTTTTTTTACTAGGAGGCCTTAAAATATAATTATCTAGTTATCTTGCAGTTTTGCCAGAGTTCAAAGTAGCTCGATACCAAATTTCATTCAAATCGATTAAGCGGTTCAAGGGTTATTAAGTGACAAACATCAAAAGTTTCGCATTTATAATATTAGTAAGCAATGGATGAGCTTAGCACAGGACTGGGGAAAATGGCGAGGAAAAGAGAAGACCTGTACCGCAGCAGTGAACGGATTAAGTTTAATTGATGATTTTGGTCAATGTTGAGATGACTTTAAGAGGTAAGAATAAAAGGAAAATAATTAGGAAGAGCTAGAAGAAGATGACAACATTATATGACAGCACAAGTTAGCGGTTCAATCGATAAAAAGACACAAAACAGTGAATATGTATTTAAATATTTAAAGCAATGTGGAAAATGTCGAACCCGGAGCAGGATTCAACCCAGCACCTCTCGGGTTCATTTCAGTTAATTGCATAGCAAAAATACTAAATATTAAATAATTAAATATTTATTATTTGATTTTTTATTGAATTTACATGAAACAAAGCAAGTATTCAAATTTAATATTTTTGAATATCCTAAAGAAGAATAACGCGAGTAAAGTCAGACACATACACTCGTATAACTTAATAAGTAGATACCTTAATAAACAAACATATTACCGGTTATTCTATCTTCTGAGATTAAGATAACAATTACGTTTATCTAATCAACGATTTTATTGCTTTAAGGAAAAATTGCAATTAATGCTTATGTCGCGGTTCCTGACTAATAAGACTTAACGCCAATTTGGTTGCTGCACACGGCGAGTCTTATGAGATAGAGAGTGAGTATTTCAGTAGACATCTTATAAATTGCCCTTAGCAACAGCAACGGCCATCCTTTTCATAGGTTACATACCTATACAGATTTATTTTGTCTCCCGCTTTGCTATGGAAGGAAGTGGAAACTTTTCTTTCTAACTCCTCTATTTACTTCTGATTAAATTCGTTGCGGGGTCCAAGGTTGCGGGCCGCACGAGCGTCAAAACTCGGTGTATCAGTTGGTTACTCCACACGGTGGGCATGTGGGTGGGATTGTCCCGAATATACAGTAACGGCCAAGTCCGTATCTATAGGCACCGAATGTGACAAACAAGCAACAGCGCTGTTGATGAAACACTCTTACTTTTTCTTTGATATCACTAAAGTGACAAATAAGCATGCGGCCAGGCTGATGATAAGATGCTAGGGTGCTGCCACAGTGTATCAAGCCCACTGCGGCAGCACCCTAGCATTCACCACTTGTGCGTTGCCATTCTGTAAACCAGTATCAATAATAGGCGGTCAACCTTATGCTCCGAAAACACGTAGAATTCACCCCGAGCATCCGAGTTAAGATCGAAAATAGAATGACTTGCCAATCAGTATTTTGCTAATATGTAGCTTCAATCTCTTGACTCAGTATTTTAAGAGCAAAATTGAGCAAGAATCGGCCTACTCTTTGCATGTTTATCATATAAATTCACTTTATATACATATAACAAAAACAAAGAACCAATGTGAATTGTAGTGAAGCATAACATTTAAATATTGTAGTAGATACATGGCAGTGTCAGCTACCCACCCCCACCGGTGCGGTGGTTACTAGTCATTACCGTTTTAATATTACATGGGCTAGAAGACACACTTATTCGCTATTACATCGTACACATCATAATATTTCCCGACGAACGTGGGTATTGTTTCGTTTAAAACACTTGCTGTGGATAACTTGTTAAGGCGATGATTACTTGAACACATTCTGTCACAATTGTATTTAGAAAAAAAACGAGCCCGGAGCAGGACTCGAACCTGCGCATCCGAGCGCCTACTCCAGAGTTCGAATTTGTCCACCGCTTATTTACGTCTTGGAGTGACGTCAGTTTCATTCAAACGTTAGCCGTTGCAGCTCTATACGTACAACATCTTCCAATTGTTAGGAAAGAATATTATTAAAGTCCTGCTCCGGGTTCGTCTTTTTCCACACTGCTTTAATATTTAAGTATATTTGAGCTGATTGCATAGCAAAAATGCTAAAATATTTATTTATTTTTTTTTTTTTTTTTATACTACTTGGGTGGCAAACAAGCATACGGCCCACCTGATGTTAAGCAGTATCCGTAGCCTATAGACGCTTGCATTACCAGAGGTATCACTTGCGTGCTGCCAACCCATTCTTTTTACACCAGGGCTTCAAGATGGAAGTAACCCTGGATAGGAATACGTATCTTTCAAAACGCATTCCTAAATGAGCGCTGGAGACCTGTACTCACTCACAGGAACACAACTACACCGCTGTGTGTAGTCATTTGGCTGTGGTCTTCTGTAAGGTGGAGGTCCTTCCCCAGTCGGACTTGCTCGCTAGTATGGTGCCCTACCTCTCTTTTCATTTAATTCAGATATAAATAATTTTTTTTCTTTATTATTATTTATAAACAATGATAATAAAATTAATTTAAATAAATGTAGTTAATGTCACAATACTAATTGTAGAATTTGGAGCTGATAGTTATACCATAGCTAAATAATGAACACTAACGAGGTAGTGTCTATATATTATTGGTGAGAAGAGTTTCCAAAGATCTCTACTGAGATTTCGTTGTACTTTCTAGTGATGTGAAATGATCATAAATAACTATTTTTTTTTTAAAGACAACTCCCGCACTAGAGAACAAGCACTGTGTCGCGGGGGACTTTACGAACATACAATTAACGGACACAAATTACATCCAGACTCAGAACGATTCTTTGTGGGTCACACAAAGTTTTGTCCTGTGTGGGAATCGAACCCACAACCTCGTGCACAGCAGTCGCATACTGCGGCCACTGGTCCACCGAGGCAGTCAAAAACTAAACTTGCAGCAAGTATAAGTTGGAATGCTAATATCCTCACCTTAACCCTTTCATAAATATTGAAGTGAGGCTATGTGACGGGGTGGTTACGTGCGGTGGAATATTGAATACATAAACATGGCTCCAGGAGCCACCACCAGCCCACCAGCCCACCAGCCCACCAGCCCACCAGCCTACCAGCCTTACCTTGAACACACCACACGTAATTGCAAGTTAGGAGAATCGCTTCACAAGGTATTATCGATTTTATCATTTTACAATGCATTGTTGTAGGACTATATTCATTTATCTACTACAATATCGTTTCTTTTGTCTATTTATGTTGATATTGTCGAAAAAAAAATAGTTTTGAAAAATATTTGCTAAAGGAAACACAGATTTAGAAGATAACAAAAACATAAAAACGTATCAAAGTTTCATTAGCTGATTGTTTTATAACTAAAGGACATTATCTTGATATAACTTCAAGCCGTCTCATAACTTAACTTTAACTTCGTACAACCCTTGTATCACACATGTTAAACCTACAGTTACAAACAAGTAATACGAAATGCCTGATTTCAAACACTTACTTCCACTTTCCTTGATATTAAAAAATAAAATTCTTCAAATAAAAGTAAAAAGCTAAACTAACTAAAGCTACTTAACTAAAGCTACTTATGTAAAGTTTTCCATATTAAAACACAAGACTCGTTCGACGAACAAATAAATACATAATCCGAAATAAAAACCTAAACTAGCAACCATTAAAATCATTATAAAACTTAACTACTATTTAGTCGGCACAAAATAGGTACACTCGAACACAAAAATGACAATCCAAACCGCTATTTAAATTGTAATAACATTTAATTGTTGTCCCATGGCGCACATAACTAAGTAATATAATGAAGTAAACTATGATCGGTACAAAACACCGCGTTTTTCCGCCAGTCGTGACCATCTCGCAGGTGACGTCGTTCTCATGCCGAGGGTGGACTTGAGGGTTAATTCATGTGGTTGATGTACATTGATTGTCGGTTCATTTATACCATTTTTATACTAATGTTAAAAATTGAACAGAAATTACTGAACGATAGATACCTAGTTGTTGGCACAGACATTTCTGTTAGGCACACTCTTGGAGATAGGTTTGAAAAGATTTTTCGAAATCAACCGACGGAGATATTTTTTGTGGAATATGTATTATATAAATAGGATATTGCTATCATATTATACCTAGCATGATTAATTAACAACAGACACTTATAACTTACAAAAATTAAAAAGGCTGCAGAAGATTGTTTCTTCTCAAAAAAAACATATGTTACGAAAAACACTGAAAATATGAGACATAACTTTAATACCCTGAATTCCATGCAATTAAGAAAGAAATTGCAAACTAAAAATTGCAATCACATGGTAGAACTAAATCAGAAATTGTCTAAACTGAGCAAGCTGATGACAACATGTATGAAGCACATTTCCAACACGCAATGTACATCACACTCTCAATACACTTGTTTCCATAATAAAATGATCCAATAGAATATGCAAGCGATTAAACGGTGTGTCTCGTTTACGTCCGGTATACGGTAATTTCGTGGCTGACTGTACAAAACTGTTATTTAGGCTGGTCGGGGACGGCCTGTACACATTAATTATTAACTTTGTCGTGTTGGGGACATGATTTTTAGAAAATTGTTTAGTATTTACCTATTTTATGTTGTTTTACTTACTTATTTTGTTTGTAATGTCAGATTTTTTTATTGGCAGATTTTCCGCAACATATTGTTTTTGTGCATAAACTATAAGTGCGTGGTACTGACTGACCTACACTTCAAGTGAGAGGGTTTATATGCCATAAATATGGATTTGTTCGCCCAGTGCAGTCAGTATACATAATATGGCTCATAATAATGATATTGTGAATAGAAAAGAAGAAACTGACTTGCAATACTCTGTCAAAACAACAGGCGTTCGTTGGGTCACAAAGGATTTTCTGAAATTCCCACAGAAAATATAGGAAATAGTAATAATGAGAAAAAGGTACCTACCTATTTTTGCTACAGAAATCTTACACAATAAATTTACTAAATCTCATTCAAGAATTGTTAAAAGTTACACACTTAAAATAATATTATAGCACTTAACACTATAGGAATCCCCGGGAGCCACTCGCCAGCGTATCCACGCGTGTCAAGTGTCCTGAGACTGCCGTACATTCCCACCACCCCCTGCAAAGCGTAGTCACCTTGTTGAGTGTTTATAGAACTGTGAGTTGAAATTTTTGGAGAAATCTTTTATTAATAAGGTGAGTTAGTCCCTAGACACTGTTAAAAAAAGTTAAATTGTTAACAATATTGTAATAAATTTATATCATGATTATTGTGGCTTTCCATATAGGTAGGCTATGACCAAAGACCATTTATCTTGCAACTAAATTTAAAATAAGCCAAAATGGTAAATAAACTTGTGAAATTTTATAATCTTTTAGTATTGCCACAGGAAAACGAAAAAAGAAACGCGTTAGTGATTGTCATTATAAATTGAGTTGGTATTGCGAGAGTCCATAATCTTCTTATCGTTTGGTTAGTGCAAATCTAGACCAGGATTTATCGACGAGATTTACTATATCCACCAATTTCAATTGCTATCTCTTTGACTACACCACTAACTCCACACCGTGTCTACAATATTTTATTAAACAGAGACAAACAAATCAAAGCTTACGTACCCTAGACAAGGCAGTACTACCTAATCATTTATTTATAATGAGTCCGTATTATAAAATGTTTAATGTACGTCTACTGGCATGGTGAACGTGCTTGAATTATTGAGCAGTGGCCGTGGGAGTCCACAGCTGGGTAACGTGGGCCTTTCATTGTCGAAGGGTATTAGAATGAAACGGAAAATTGCAAAATATTATTACATGTAGGTGCACTTATTGTTTTAAAGAGAATTGTTGAGGGGGGTTTTTAAAGTTTTAGTAGCAAACACGCATGGCGTCCTGGTAATAAGCGTTAGTCACTGACGCGTTGTCGATGATGACGTATTTTTTCTTGAATCTAGATTTTGATTGAGGCCAAAGTTTCTTGCAATTATCCTAGTCAGCGAATTGGCTAAAACAAAAAATTTTGGGCAATTTGGGGACTTGCTTCACTTAAATATTGTTTAACTTCTAATTAACTTTAACTCATAGGTTACTGTTTACAATAAGATGCTTAGATTACTTATTACTTAAAATGCATAGTTCTAAAGTCTGCAGGTTTCTTTATCAATTCATCTCAGCCAAAAGACATCCACTGTTGGACATAGGCCTCCCCTAAAGTTTTCCATATCATTCGGTCCTGAACTGACCTTGTCCATTGGTTGCACACAACCTTCACCAGGTCGTCGGTCCACCTTGTCAGGGCTCTAACAAGGTTTCTTCATATATGTTAATAATTTCTTATGTGAAGTCTACTATTGTGTTTTCAGCCATATCTTAGTGGGTACTATTACAATAACTAGTAGCTAATCTGAATTGACCATCACGTGACTTATCCAACTGTCTATCCGTTTTGTGACGCCTGTCTCATCACACAAAATGGACTTTACCGACATTTACAAAAGTAAACTGTATGACTCTTAAGTTGTAGACTATAAAGTTCATTATCGTATGGCTAAAAAGATGTATCCAGTTATAGTTTTAGTTTTATTTGTAATAGTTTACAAAACATGTTTGATATTTGATTAGAGTAATTCGTGACTTTAGATTTTATATGGTATGGTCACTATGATCCGTTGTCGTGTTGTGTGGGACCGGCACAAGATTATCTATCTCTTTATTCCCTTTATTACGCTCCAAAGAGTAAATTTTTAATGTGAACTGTGCATGAATACTCAGAATTTTCACACGTTTGTAATAACTTAGGTTAACTTACACAGTATTTGTGAACGTGTTGTGTCGTGTTACCGAAACTAACGATACATCGAACCCACAACACGCCGCCGCCGTGCAGTCGTAAATAGCGAGGCAACCACCTAAGTACCTTAATTTAAAATTTAATTTTGAATTAAAACATGAGTATGTTAAGCAAAGCGCCCCGCTACCGACAGACAAGACACTCATATTTTCTATCCTACCAGTTTTTCACCCTATTGTGTTTGTATAGTGTTTTTGGTTGCATCACTTTCTGCACTAATTGTAACACAAATAAAATTCTAATTGCATATCTGGCGATTGAAGAGTGGCCTGAGTTTCTTACCGGTTCTTTCCTTGGGCTCTACCCCTGTCTGTTCAGTCAGCAAATCCGGCAGTAGGCAAATTAGCTGACGTCTCATTTGGCATTTTTCATTGACCAGCATAAGTGTCACAGTGTGATCTAATATGAATAAATGATTTTAAATTTGAATTTAAGACACTGAACTAATCGTGCTGTTAACAACTGTTGCCACAAAACTTCCTCCTTCTTACTACCTACTTCATATTACGAATTCTATAAAGCACGCATAATAATGTGCACACCCATCTTGTTACGAGTTAATTGCTACCGATGCATACTGCGTGTCTGTAATTATATTCGAACCGAGCTGTCTCTCGACTCCCTGCAGCGAGTGCCTTCATTCTAAACTAGACAATTTTAGCACATTTTCTTGATTAACGAATACAAACTATATTTGTAAAGCAAAGCTAATTTTATAGTGACAGTCATAATTTTTTGGATTCCGATTTTTTACCTAGGTACTATAATCCAATAAAAATATGCATAGAAAAGTTTCATTACAAGTAGGTACCTACATAGGTAAATATTATAATATTTGTGTTTATTATGATTAGATGATAAAGTCCTGCAATGTCGTAATAAGGAGGTAAGTAAACATTTAGTAAAATGTGAACAGTTACAAACAAAAGTGAAAGATTTAAATCTATCAAAAATATATTATTAACATTTTTTCAGGATCACATAGAGATTTTGTGATAAGAGTTTTTTTTAGTAAACGGCAATCCGTCTACTGACTGATGGGACAACCTTGCTGATTTATAGATCCGCGTGGCTTATACTTTCTACAAGCGATGGGAGGCTTAAATTTAAATTTTTACTAACTGTTGCTGTTGGTAAGTACCCCCACGTCCTTCCCCAGAATAGCATATATCTCCTTGCCAAATAAAATTGCATTCAGATGCGTTCAGTTGTTTAGTCATAAAAGGGTAACAAATAAAGTAACTAACAAACATACTTATTTTTGCATTTATAGTACTACATTCAATAATATGGATGATTTAGAGAAACAAATCGGTACCATCCTGAAACTCTGGATTTAATGACTACATTATAATGATAAGAAAACCCAATATCACTACATACATATTTGTATTAGATAAAATCTATTTCGCACATCGTTTTATAATGATTTGTAGACAAAATAATGTTAGGGTAAATGTGGGAGAGTCGCCTCAGTGGGATAGATGCCTCAGTAAACACACTGCGACATGTATAAGCATTAGACTCGTTGTGTTTTGTTTAAATGTAACCTTACCCCCGCCCCTCCTTCAGTCAGTGCCGCGCACTTCAATCGAACGAATGTATGATGAGTTGTGAGACAAAACATTTTTACGCAAGAACAAAATGACAGATTTGGTTCGACTCAAATTTTGTTGCGCTTGAAACTTTTGATTTTGTGAAGTAAGTACCTATATTTTCGTTATTTTTAAGTGTATATGTATCAAATAAAAGTTTTAAAGGTTATTTAAGTATTATTTCACATATTTTATTCAATATTTTGGAGGGCGTCTATCCCTTCACAAAAGGATAGATGCCCCAGGGTTTTGTGAGTATAGATGCCCTTAGGGGCATCTATACCCTTCATCTATCATCTAACTCAGTATATTTTTATTTTCTAGATATGCCACGTAAATACGTGCGCAAAGTAGGATCACGTCCTTGAGGTGTGAGACAGAAGAATTAATAAAAAAGAAATAGAAAAGAAAAATATTGCTGCTAAGAAAATTAAAGGAAAAGCTACTCCTAACATACCGTGCAAAAGTAGTAAAGCACCAAAAAAGTTGACCGAAAAAAGGCCAAGAGCAGTTTCAGAGGAGACAGATTCATGTGCCTCATATGATTCTGATGATTATTTTAAAGAAAATAAATCTGATGTTGCAATGAAAAAGAAAACAGAAAAGAGAGCTAAGAAACTAAAAATAAAAGAAACAAATGATGCTAAAATTCAGCGTTCTGTTCGAACTGTTCAGAAACAACGAATAACCAAAGCTATCGTTGAGAGGGATGATTCAGACTCTTCTGAAAGTCAATCAAATTAATGTCTGGAATGTTTTGAAAATTATGAGAAGACAAAATCAACGGTAGACTGGATTCAGTGAGTCATGTGTAAAAAGTGGCTAAAGATAATATTTATTAAGATAATAAGATTTTTAATATTGACGCCTATATTACGTAGAATAATACGTGACTTAAAATTAAATTTTTAAATAAACCAAAGATGATTGTGATTATATATAATTATGTAACAGTTAAAGTTGATTAAAATTTATAAACCTAAAAAAACCTTTAATTATTTACATAGGGCAACTATCCCATAACTCAAAACATCATTATGGCATCTAACCCATACATTAGGCATCTATCCTCGGTTATAAGACTTTTGTATTTTGATTGAAACTAAACAAATACAACATATTAATGGTAAATTATTTTAATTACTTTTTTCATTAATAGGTACACAACACATCACAGACATTTAACATTTTTAAATGCTCATAGTCTATAAGTTATTTGCCAATTTCAAAAAGTGTGGCAACTATCCCACATTTACCCTATGCATGAGTGGGGCTGCGCGGGCGCAGAGTTGTCACCGCGCACGATACCTACATATACGAGTATATCCAGCACACTTATTAACTTTATACGTGAACATATATCTTATAGGGGTACAAAGATAACGTATGTTTTGTGAAAGCTAATACTACTTTACCGAGACTTATTAAGTAAGGCTGTTTTTTTTATACTACCAAGGAGGCATACAAGCATACGGTCCGCCTGATGGTAAGCAGTTACTGTAGGCTATGGACGCTTGCAAAACCAGAGCCACTTGGTTGGATACATACTCATGAAAATAATGCTTATATCAACCCTTTCCACCTTATGTTTTATTAAATTAGTAGCTGTACTCAAAAGCGTCAAATTGTATGAAAACAATTTATTGCAGAGACAAACAATACTCATTACACTATTTTCTCATAACTAACAACAATAAAGATCATCATCTAGGTTAAATACGCCACATATATCGTCACATCCGCTCAATCACGTCAATATTTTTAATAATACAACTAGAATTTTATCAGAAATGTGACAATTTCTTTAAAATTCAAGAAAATATGAATCTTTGTATCATAATTTGTCAAGAAAAACATAAATATCACAAAGACAATTTATTTCTCAAGTCGTTGGTTTTTTCTGAGAATTGTTTGTGAAACAGACAATTATCAGCGGGATAAGGAAATGAATAATGTGTCCCAACTTGTTGAGCGGAGCGGTGTGATGCCATGATCTAATTAATTCTATCACGCTACTACAGAAACTCGAATGTGACTCGGGTGTTTGAGTTGTGAAATTAATTCGACTTTGAGTTTGGAAACCTTACATTTTGGCAAAAAGTTTGAGAAACAAATATCAAATATAGTAAAAACAGAACTACTCTTTTTACTGCACTTCATTATTATCATCTCAGCCCAAATATGTCCACTGCACCACAAGACCTTCGCCAAAAATTGCCACAGCAATCAATCTTAAACAAACCTCATCTATCGTCACTACGCTACCTTTATCAGGTCGTCGGCCCACCTTTATGTGCTGTATTGCCTGCTTATGACCTTCTTAACCGTTTTTTTATACTACCAAGGTGGCAAACGAAAAAAGGAGGAGGATTTCAATTTGGCTGTTTGTTTTTTGTGTTTGTTACGTGATCATTCCGCCAACAACCCCCACTAAAAAGAATTATATAAAATAATTAAACCGACTTCAAAAAATTGAATAATAACTAAATAAAGATTGAATGAGTTATAGGTCGTTTCGCCCGCCATTTGTTCGCCCGAACCAAATGACCAAATTACAAAATTTATAATATTTGATTGGGCGTTTCGCCCGATGGAGGTTTTATTACTTTTTATGTTTGGCTCGCTCGGGCGAACAAAAGGCGGGCGAAACGACCTATAACTCCATGAATCACCTAATATTCTTAGTTATTTTTTGGTTTTTGGAGTCGGTTTAATTTTTTTATACATATTTTTAAGTCCAGAGAATTATATCGTTTTATTCCGTAATTAAATAGTTTTTACCTCTAGGTCATTTAGCTAACTATAATGATAGCGCATATATATATTACCTACGTATGTTTCCATGGTATCTCTGTAGAGTTGATCAGAGATAAGCATGAGCATAACATCGCCCACGCGCGACCCGCCACTTATAATTTAATTTCAACCACTTATACATACGCATAGCTCATAACTTTAGGGAGAAGATACTGGTACCGGTACCGGTACCACAACACGCTACTCACAGATAATTAAGTTTTAATAATAAAGATCTTGGTGTAACAAACGAAATAAAAAATAAATATTAATTAGATTTTTCTACATTTGTACCTAGGAATATAAACTTAATCTTGCACGTTCTAATCAAACGATTTATCATCATTTATGTGCGGTGAATGAAAACATCATAAAGGAACCCACTTAAAAAATAATTTCAAGACATATCAGATCCACCAACTCATATTTAGGCCACCGTGTAAAGATCTAGGCTTGCGGTTTAAACCCTCTAACTCTCTTAATAGAGAGGGGACCTGTATTATACTGGGTTGTATGTCCCGCAATAAAGATACTGACAGGTTTTACAAAAAACGTGTACAGCTTTTAAACGGTCGGCAACACGCGAGTTATACCCCTGGTTTTGCAAGCGTCCATATGCTACGGTAAATACTTACTTAATACATCAGGCGGGCCGTATGCTTGTTTGCCTTCTTAATAGTATAAAAAATAGATGCTGTTATGCCGTCACGCAAACAAAAAAACCAGACAAAGCAAATTCTTTAATCTGTCCAACTCACGTGACCCTTGGTCGAATCGACCTGTCAAGTGCCATCTGATATCGGTACCACACTGTCCCATCCTTACCTCTTCCCTGGTGAAGTGTGTGTCGGCATCAATTATTTAACCTTACTTAAGGTGCGGGTCACAAACATTACGCTGCGACAATTGGAGGCACGGCACGGGCCGGCCTCATGTCGTGATCTCACTTGTGACTCATGAGGTGAGACCTCACTTGTATAGGTAGGTACTAATGTACCAAGACGCTGATTATTTCTAAGTTGAATTTAATAAGTGGAGAATTAGCTAGCTTAGTGAAAACAACAGCAATTATAAATTTGGCTAAATATTTATTTATTTCACCCAACACTTACATCTATTTTTACAGGGCTAAGCCTAATACAATAGTGTAATTTACATTTTTTTATTATAATTATAAACTAACTACTTGTTGTCCGCGGCTCCGCCCGCGTGGATGTCGGTTATCGCTGTAAAAAGTAGTCTATGTGTTATTCCAGACCATAATCTATATCTGCGTCAAATTTCATCCAGATCCGTTCAGTAGTTTTTACGTGAAAGAGTAACAAACATCCATCCATCCATCCATACTTACAAACTTTCGAGTTTATAATATTAGTAGGATACCTAAGTAAACTAATCATTAAGTACTGTTGTATTCCATCTAAGTAGACTTACCAGATGTCCAGCAGTGGACGTCTTTTGGCTGAGAGGGTGATAAGAGTTTTCAGAAGTAATTAGGGAAAGTCTACAAATGTCTGGCAAGTATGTAAAGAGGGAACCGTGTCTAAAAGTTTTCACAAACAAAAATTAAATCTACGTGTTGGAAAGTTGATTTCATAGAAACACTTTTTTTAGCTAAGTAACGATATATATCGACCTCTAGAATACTTTTATCAAAGACTAGGGATCCCTCGCGACTTCGTCCGCGTTGTAATTTGGAATATTTTCCCCGATTTTGCAACATATCTCACTACTGCTCCTATTGATCATAGCGTAATGTCATATAGCCTATAGCCTTCCTGGATAATTATTTATTAACTATTGAACAAAAAAAAAATTTTTAATTCGAACCAGTACTTTCTGAGATTAGCGCGTTCAACCAAACAAACAAACTCTTCAGCTTTATAATATTAATATAGATACAACACCGAAAAAGGTAACCAACAGAATATAGTTCCCACATCAAAGCAGGCCGCAGCGCATGTCACGATGACGTCACACGCATCACTGCCTACGTCACTATCCGGCGAGAGACAGATAACGTGGCTCGCCAGACTACGTGACTCCAGGTGTAATACTTTTCTTACTGACACATTACTAGATACAGAGATTGAAGAGATTTGGTCATTTTATTAGTTCAATTATATTTTATCAGTTTATTACTTAATTATAAATGACTTCTTCTCTCAGTGTGATTTAAAGACAGTAAACAAGATCACGTTTTTTATTTCATTATATATTTTTTCCTTTATATTAAATTCGTGAGTTATCTATACGACGATATCTAACGAATGGTAATTTCGGGAAATCCATTTTTTTTAAAGACAACTTCCGCACTAGAGGATAAGCTCTGTGTCGCGGGGGACTTTACGAACATACAATTAACGGACACAATTTACACCCAAACTCAGAATAACTTATTGTGGGTCACACAAAGTTTTGCCCTGTGCGGGAATCGAACCCACAACCTCGTACACAGCAGGCGCATAATGCGACCACTGGACCACGAAAGCAGTCATTACATGTTTACTTATAAACTAAATATTAAGCATTTAGCTTTAGTCGTTTTGACTGTGCGTTGATAAATACGTACTTATATCAAACTCAAACTCAAAATTCATTTATTCATTTAGGTTACAAAGTAACACTTATGAATGAATAAACCAGAAAGATGATGTCAGCAAAATTTTCCTACGGCTAGTTCGCTGACGTAGAGCCTTGAGAAGAACTAGCAAGAAACTCAGGCCACTCTTTTTAATCGCCAGATAGTTACAATCTTTTGTAAAATACAAGTATGATAGCATGCAAGCTGATGCAGACAAAACACGATACTAACTATATTGATAAAATATGATAATCGTACTTAGTACTGGTCGTGCGAGAAAAAAAAAACCTAAAGTATGGTGTTAAAGTCTGCTTCAATTTACATATTGCTATTAAAGAATAAGGCAATATGTGAATAGTGACAATTTTTATTGTAAATAACGTTTTGCTACTAAATAAAAAAACAACGAAAAAAAAGAAAAAGTACAGAATTATCACTAGAATTCACAATGTGCCTCACGTCACAAATTAGAACTTAAGTACTAAGCTGATTTATTCTAAATTAAACAAACAACGATATAATGCAACTAATTCCAAGACTTTTTGTCGTTATCTGACAATTAGTCAGCTATTTCGTTGAATAAACGTATTATTCAATAGTAAACCATTACTCATACACTTAACAAAAATATCTAAACGACAATTTAATTATAGTACAATGGTAGCGCTGACCGTGATCCGATCAGTAATGAGCAGTAACGATCAGACGATCAACTGATCACCAGCGAGGTTGGAGCGGGAGCCGCGTCACGTATGACTACTACCGACACTAATCTGACACAATTGTGTCGAGTACACTACCCTGGTCTTGGACGAGTAATAAGAAAAGATTGGATATGGTATACAGTAAAGAAAATAAGGTGAATAAAGAAAATGATATCTAAGTGGATTTACATAGAAATTCAATCAACAGTTTACATTAGGTAAACTGTTAATTGAATCGGGCAAAAAAATCAAATTTATAAGTAGATAGTGGATAGGGTTACTAGAGCTTTTTGAAGAAGTGCTCTACCTGCCTACTACCTAGTAGGTACTATGACGCCCCCGCCGTCGTCAGCAACCTCTCCTCTTCTTTAGCACGTACTACGGGTGACGTATGCTCGGTATTGCTACTTCTGGTACAATGCCGGACGAGGGGTTCTTTATTCTTTACGTCAAGTAAACACAACTTGATAAATATATAACTTGTTTATTATACTTTTGCGTACTTATAATTATTTACATCCAATTACGTCTTTACTTCATCGAAGCCCGAACCTGACTCCACATGACAACCCTCAAGTCATTCCCTTTCGTCCAACTTTGAATTCAAATATATATTTTATAAAACGTCAGAGGTTTCACTATTGGTATGCGGCCAGCTAGTGACCACCAATAAATCTCTCTACAGTACCTATCAGAAATAATTGTGTCTGCAGGTATAGCGATTTTCTTCTTGCCAGGGTGGAAAGTGGTGGTAAAAAGCGAGTCAAGCTCCTACTATTAGGCATATTATCGGCTATTTACTGAAGTAAATAAGATTGGACGTTTGCTCAGCTCTTGCCAAGCAGTGGCTTTGCGGAAACTATAAAATTAAAACGTGTATGCTATCTTTGGCTACGTAACTAAACCCTGATAGAGCACGTGCTTTCCATCCACTGAGTCAGAACTGAGTCAATACCATATCGGTACCTACATCACGGTGACGCTGCTCAATGTATTGTGGAGCACCAATGTATACTATCGTACTAAATAATATTATAAATGTGAAAGTTTGTGAGAATGGATGGTTGTTTGTTACTCTTTCACGTAAAAACTACTGAACGGATCTGGATGAAATTTGGCACAGAGATAGATTATGGTCTGGAATATCACATAGGCTTTTTGCAGCGATAACCGACATCCACGCGGGCGGAACCGCGGGCAACAGCTAGTACTAAATAAAGGTACAACTACATTGTTGTAGATCGATATTGTTAAATACAACCTGCTCCTTTATTTTGTTATCTATACTAATATTATAAAGCTGATTTCGATTAGAAAAAAACTTTGCATTTATCCAGGAAGGCTATAGGCTATATAACATCACGCTATGATCAATAGGAGCGGAGCAGTAGTAAGATATGTTGCAAAATCGGGGAAATGTACGTTGCAAATTACCACGCGGACGAAGTCGCGGGCGACCCCTAGTTATTTCAGATTTCTGATCATGGTATCTGTCAAGAAGATCCTTATGAGGAGACTTGCTGCATAGCATAGTGACTGCATACCTCCTAATAGGCCTCTTAATACGAAGGTGGGTATCAATTACAGCTTAGTAAATTTTGTATTTTATTTTAAGGGATACTATTGTTAGTAAAATGTTTGTGCATTAGAAACTTAAGAATACATACACGAAGATCAGCAATGTGTGAGTAGTCTCGTCTAGTATTTCTTTCCTTACCTACGGACGAGGCTCGGGCCTTATACCGAGTTATAGGTCGTTTCGCCCGCTATTTGTTCGCCCGAGCGGGCCAAACGACCAAATTACAAAATCTGTCTGTACATGAAAAGTATTAAAATCTCCAACGGGCGAAACGCCCAATCAAACATTATAAATTTTGTAATTTGGTCGTTTGACCCATTCGGGCGAACAATTGGCGGGCGAAACGACCTATAACTCCCTATACCTATTAAACTTTACCTAAATGATTACATACGTATATATAAAACCCCATTTATACAACAAAAAAGGTAACATTTTAATAAGATTTGCATTAAGCAGCAAAAATAATCTCGAATATCCATCGATTCGTACATCTGGTGACTCCAGACGTGACAGTACCTCAGCACAATCGATACAGGTGTACCTTTGTGCGTCTAATTCGATCATAACGAACAATATCGATGTACAAGAGGAATTTGTCGATCGATATGTCGTAGATGACTTTGTCGATAGATAGTCTGATATGATAATGTATGTATGGTACATTCTATAAACTAGTCAAAATTTATGCTTCAAAATCAAAATTATTTATCCTTACTAATATTATAAATGTGACAGTTTGTGAGTATGGATGGATGGATGTTTGTTACTCTTTCACGTAAAAACTACTGAACGGATCTGGATGAAATTTGGCACAGAGATAGATTATGGTCTGGAATAACACATAGGTTACTTTTTACAGCGATAACCGACATCCACGCGGGCGGAGAAGCGGGCAACAGCTAGTATTGTTATAGTTCTCACCGTGATATTTATGCAGGAAGATGAAAAAATGACAAATAATACTTACTTCAAACACTGACTGAACATATTTGTTGGTATAAAAAGACGACTACACCAAATTATAGTAATTAGGGTTGCCACCCGTACTTTATAATAAAGTATTGTACGTTATTTCAGGTAATTGTACTCTATACTTTATGAGAACAATAAAGTACACGAAAATACTTTATTTCGCATGATGTCATTTCTTTATGCTTTTGAAAAGTTTAGTAGTTATTTTTTCGTTAAACGGAATTTATCGATTGGCGCATTGAATCAACCACTTGCCACTCGTCAGCGACACACAGAAAGCCCGTGCCACCCGTGCCATGAAGAAAAATAAATTGTACTTTATTTTGATACTGTATAGGTGTATTTCTTGTGTAATAGGTATAACCAATGTACTTTAATTACATAAAAAGGTGGCAATTACAAACAATTACAATTACCAAAATCGCAACAAATATTTAGGTGCCACACAAATATTAGTCTCGTATGGAAGTCGAACCTACAATGCCTACTCAGTGCCGTCTCAGTGACAAGGTATACAGAATCACCACTACGCAAATGTAATTTGTTTGCATATTCCATATTCTTTGTGATAGTAAGTAGGTACGATTTGGAGTATTTGATACAATAGGCTCAACCCTGTTATACGATATCTTGCGATTGAAAAGAGTATCCTCAGTTTCTTGCTGGTTTTTTCCATAGGCTCTACCTCTGTATGTTCAGTCAGCAAATCCGGTGTCTTCTGTTGGCATTTTTGCATTGACCTGCATAAGTGTCACCTTTAAGAATTAATTATTTATTTATGGGGAGTTGATGATCTAAGAGTTATTCATCAACTCCCCATAAATAAACTCGCCCGATCGGAGGAGACAGCACATTTTTGAATTTACCTAGATATTCTTATATTCGTCAACTTGCACGCCGGTGTAAAGTACAGTCAAATAAAAAATATATTTCACACAGAATAGTTGCAGTGCAGAATAGTTGACTGTACCAAATCAGCAATGATTTTAAGTGTCGTGCGAGTTGACGACAAGAAAAATAAATTAAATTATTTTGTGCCATCTCCTCCGATCGGGCAAGATTTGGTCGGTTGAGATGATGAATAACTCTGATCTAATGGCAAAATGTGTCGGTGTGATACACCCTGTCTAACGGAGAAATAGGCGAGATGTTAGGTTACAATTAATGCTCCGGCCAATAATTTTATTGTTGTATCGTACTTCCGCTATTATTTTATTTATAAATATGATTTTTTATCTTATCGAGATTGTAAACAGTGTTCAATGTTGCATCAAATACCTATATATCTACTCGTAGGTATCTGGTACTTACTGATGTTATCACAACTGTTTTTATATTATTATCACTTATTTATTTAAAGTTTAAATATTTGTCATAATCCCTAACATAAGACACTGATGGTGAAACTCCCGCACTAGAGAACAAGCTATGTGTCTCGGGGGGCTTACAAACATACAATTAACGGACACAAATTACAGCCAGACTTAGGACAACTCTCTGTGGGTCACACAAAGTTTTGTCCTGTGTGGAATCGAACCCACAACCTCATGCTGCATGGACCACCGAGGCAGTCAAAATTTGAAGCACTTGATTTTGTTTTTCCACAATAGTATCTAGTTGTTTTAAATTGTATAAAATTTACTGTACCTAGCTATATGACTACATGGATGGTTCAGTGGCTTAAATGGTTACCTCGCCATTTACTACTGCGTGTCGTGTTGTGGGTTCGATCCCCATATGAAACAAAAAATTGTGTGATCTGTAAATGGTTATTCCGAGTCTGGGTGTATTTTGTGTTCGTTAGTTAAATTTTTGTAAAGTCCCCCGTGATATAGGCTTGTTCTCTAGCACAGGAGAAAGCCTTTAAAAAAAATCTTCGAAGATTTTTTTTATCATTTAAGTAGTTACAACAAACAGGTAATCCATATCTCTGATATCAATATTTACATCTGAGATTATATTGATTCATGTTTACGTGATCATAAGCAGACATACAGATTGACACAAATATAAGCTGTACTTAGCTATATTTAGAATAACCTTCGCCTTAAGAAGGTAACTACTAGATACGCGACACGCGACACTCTGACATTTTAACAGATATTCAACATTTCATATGTATCTTGGATATAACAAAGATCTACTACCTATAGGTATAGTGTACCTATACACATATCTACACGTAGTACATACATACTAGAGGTGCCATAGGATTATATTTGGGTTTCTAAAACTTAGACCTCTTAAAAGTAAATGGATTGACTAAACAATTGGGTAGGTACTAACGATAAAAAATAAGGCTGCTTTCAAGAAAAAGTAGAAATGAAAACTAAGTAACTTGTGAATTGTATCGTCGCTATTAGCTTATTATTTTTAAATATGGAAAGCGTTCGGTGACGATGACGAGAGTTCCATGATTTTTGTTCATCCAAAAAGTGTTAAACGCGCTTAAAGTTTGCACTTAAAAAATATATATTTGATGATTTATGAGAATCGAATCCACAACACTCGTCACGAGAAAGGTATCTACTTAACTAACTCTATACCTACCTAAGGACACTAGATACGCCACACATGCAGGCAAATAGGTAAGTATATGTACGAGCATGTATAAGTTAGCATATATATATATATATACCTACCGATAACTATAATTGCTATCAAAAAAAAAACCCGTCTATAAATAATAATTATTTTAAAAAAGATAACTATGTCAGGTAGCTAGATAGTTACTCAGTTCATTATATTACCCGACTGCGCGACACAAAGACGGTTTATGAGTTTATCCATTATAACAGTTAGTCAATAAGATTAACAGGTATTATTATTTTCACGTGAAGCAGCTCGAGCCTGAGTACTTAGGTACTTAATGTCTTTGTATAAACATTACAATAGTTTAATAATTATCAATATTAGGTAGATACAAGTACCTACCTATTGTTAATCCGTAGGTAATCACTGCTATTCTATGTTATTTGTTAATACCTAAAGATTATCGTTGATAATGCCTTTGTTCGAGTGAACTTCTAATATTATTATACTTACTACGTTAGCTACAGTATAAAAAAAATAAAGTCTAGGATCCTAGACTTTCTTTTTTTATATTGTAGCTATCGTACCTACAGTTATACGACTCCTCTAATGAGGGCACAGCATAAATAGGGATAACCGACCTACTATTCTCACTTTGTGACCAGAGGCATCATATAGGTACGTTTTCCATACTGGTACCTACCTCTCTTTTTTGCCTGTGAATTACATAATTAACAATAAAGAGATTTAGTTAAAAAAATTAAACAGACAGTGGTTTTATTAGGTAGGTATATTTTATTTTTAATTTTTAATAGTGCACCTAACTACCATAACCTTAAATCATTTACTACACGTTCCTCTTTCCCAAACTAACTATCGAAGAAATAGTTACTTACCTAGAGTTGTCCGCTCTTTTAATAAACTCAACCTCAATTCTCAAATTGATTTATTCTGTAGTAGCCCAAATACTGTAGTGAATATATTGTCTAAAGAACCATCACTATTGTTATAAGTAATATGTTTATTGGTAAAATTATGTTACATTGTTTTCTATCCACATGTGAAAGCTTGTAAATGGTATATGCTAGCTCATAAAATAAGTACAATTTGTAAAATTAGCCGTAAGCTCCCCGAATAAAATAAAATAAAATAAATAAATAATATCCAGGTATTTAATAGGGCCAAATTAAAAATACACAGGATCGACGTTTATGCATGAAGAGGTTGATGAATGAAGGGGAAGCGAAATAATGTTTGGATCGAAACTATTTTCGTACCTACCTACCATAGTCTCTGCCTACCCCAGTGGGAGATGGGCGTTATGATATTTATGTATCCAGGCATTTTAAAGTAATTGTAAACAATTACCTGCCTACCTACTGAATACTTAATAAATATTCAAAAAGTAGTTTATTTCGGTAGGTATGTTTCTAGTGAATATTTCAACAAGTTAACTACGTGCGCCGCGTCGTCGAGGTCATTACCAACCTTTGGGTAGCGCCTTATTTAGTACCTAGGTTGTCTAGGTATGTATCTATTCTACAAATCAGCACATTTTTGTACTTAATTTGAATACCACTAATAAATTAATCGGCAGAATAATAATAGATAATAATGTGGTACTTAGTGGTGTTTCTTCTAAGTAGGTAGGTACCTAAGTAGTTATTAATCTCAGGGCTTTGCAAAACTATTTTTTCCAATTTGTTTCTTCCACTCCTAAATGAGATATCTAAGTAGGTAGGTATATTATTACAGAAATCGTACCTACCTTCGTTTTCAGTTGAAAATCAGCGTCGAACATCAACTTAGATGTTTAGACCTATGCTGAACTGGACCTATTTGGCACAGCTCTGAGGCATACACAGCATTTATTAAACTTGTCTTATATTTTTATGTCTATTTTTTTTTGGATCTTTTTTTTAATTGTTATATTTCTGTTAATATAGCTTGTGTTGTCTCCGTCTTTGTTCAAATAAATACTTTTTCTTTCTCATACTTTCTTTCTTCTTTACCTATCTAGATACCTACTCGTAAGTACAAAAAATACAAGAAGTATTGACATTTACGCTATTCATTAGATTTCATAATATAACGATATTATCTCTACCTACATATAAATACAGATAAGTAAGTACGTGTTGTTTAATAATAATCATTGTCATATTTTATCTCCTATCAAATCAGTAGCCTACATGCGTGTGTCTCACTGATGAGGTCGCCATCGCCATGCGTCACCTAATATCACCTACAAATGTTGCTCTTGAACTTAAAAATCAACCCATACGTAATAGGATATTCCCGACCAAATTTTAACTTAACCAATAGCTGCAATTTAATCCTAAGGAAGGGCTCTTAAGTGCCTATAAAGTTTGTGACGTAACAACCCTAATCATATACCTACTACCTAAATTGATATAGTTTAACCTGAATCAAGAACTCGAAAGGACATAAACCTAATCTTTATCAGAGCATACAATATTACTTCTATATCGGTATCAGTGACTAGAATGATTATTTATCAATAACAATGAGGAAGGCATGTACGTCTATCATAACAAAACCGCGTTCAACTCTTACAACGTAATTATACTTAAAAAATATACGATAATGTTACTATCAAATATCAATCAAGTAAAATTGAATGATTTAAAACAGTACTACACTTAAAATTGTACAATACTCATTAATCACATAACAGACCACAATCGATTTATAATCGTCGCTTCAACAATAAAACAGCAGATAATAAATAAACTGGTCGGGTGCGCGGGCGCAACGCAAATAAAACTACACACTGTAGAGAGCTTGGGCAGGGGGGATAGTGGGGCGAGGAGCGGTGAGGCGAGGGGAGCTTACGGCCCGAGAGGCGTGGCTCTATGTAACAAAAAGCTAGCACCCCGATTCGTCGCGGCGTCAACACAAAGCTGTAGAGGCGGGGCTTACCAAACGCAGTATAAAAGCGGCTGCCCGCCTCCGCGCCCGCCAGTTCGCTCCTCGCTCGCAGTGCGCACACATATCGCGTCTAACAAAAGTGTAACACAAGTGTTTCAAAATGGTGAAGTTCGAAGGAGACTTCAGTATAAACTCGATACTGATGAACAAGCCGGCGCCCCCGCCTTCACCCACCGCCTCGTCGACGGGCGCATCGCCCTCCGAGGCGGACCTCAGTGATTCGGAGCTTGACGTTACGGGAACCGAACCTGTTGACTGCACTAAACCAAAAGATGACGACGACAAGAAGGATAAGAAACATGAAAAGCCTGCCTACAGTTACAACGCTTTGATCATGATGGCGATCCGCAACAGCCCTGAGAAGAGGCTCACCCTCAACGGAATCTACGAGTACATCATGACAAACTTCCCGTACTACAGGGAGAACCGTCAGGGCTGGCAGAACTCCATCCGCCATAATCTGAGTTTAAACAAGTGCTTTGTGAAAGTGCCGCGCCATTACGATGACCCTGGTAAGGGCAACTATTGGATGTTGGACGCCTCGGCCGAAGACGTTTTCATCGGAGGAACCACAGGCAAGCTCCGCCGTCGGTCGGCACTCAACGGCCGCTCAAGACTCGCCTGCTTCAAAAGGCCCCTGTTCCCTGGAGCGCCTTTGCCCGGAGCGTACCCTCCCGCCACATATTCTCAACTCGTTGGCCTATATTCTCAACTGCTATACCAAAGATATGCACCAATGCAAATGAAGACTCCTCCAGTCGCTCCTAGTGCTGTACACCCAGCTTTCCGTGGCGCTGAACCTATGGGATACGGAAGCCTACCATATTCCCCATCAATATATGAAAGATTGCCGTCGGCACCTTTCCTGGGACAGTCAGCGTTGCTGCAAAACTCATCGTTGGCTCAAACATCAGCGATGTTGGCCCAAACATCACCTTTACTGCCGCCGTCGCCACCTATGATGCACTCTCCGACGAACTCGGGCAGCTCGAGCCCCGAGCTACCGTCGCCGTCGCACCACCCACTGACGCCACACATCTACAAGCCAGTTACGGTGTTAACCCGACAGTGAAACACGTAAATACACGCAAAAACATTTTATTTATCTGTGATTTAGTTTTAGTGTAGCAAATGGACCAGTGGAGGAGGGAGGTAATCTCTGTAGCTTGCAATACTAGCACTTGTAACCTCTGTGAAGCATTCCGCTTATGTGTAAATAGTTCCAAAGTTGTATATTTATTGACTAGATTATAGGATTAAGATAAAGAGTTATTATCTATAATAAACTAAAATATTGTTCACATTTAAAACTTTATTTTATTTTTCCTCCCTAATGAGAAAACGGATCATCCGTAACTGTAGCGCTAATTTTTTAAGATAATCTCAGGTTTACACTAAGTCTGGGGATTAAATATAATCTGATGATCTGGTGTACACTATCAATGCATACCTTTAAGGGATTCTTAGCTAAACGACCTCGAGTTTATAATCCTGACAAATATATTTAGTTAGTATTTGTTTGTTGTGTAAAAGATAGAAGATTAAAAAGCTGTGTTAAGTAAGATTGATTTGTAGTCGTGAGAGAAGCGCGACGGGCGGCGGCGGGCGGCGCAGGCGCAGGCGCAGCCGCTTGTTAACAATAAGTTTTCTTCAACTGTTCTAAGAATACACTTTCAAAACAGTTATTAGAAAACAGCGATATTTATTAGGGAAAGAATTTATTAGTAAGTACATTGAACAGTTAGCTGTTTTTATTTAGTCAATCAGTTAATTTGATTTTGAAAATTCGTTTAGGCGAAGATTTTCGGAAACGAGTAATTTCATAGTAGGTAGGTACCTATTGTTTATAAAGAACGATTGGTTTATAAAATGTAGGAAAATTTAACCAACACTGACAATAAAAATAAAGTCGTTTACGACAAACTATTTAATTTTTAAATTTCTTTACACACGTCTAATATGACGGCGCTTATCCTTGTAGGTCAAGCCCCAATAATATAGGTACATATATAATCTATAAAACAAATATACCTAATCAACATCGTTTAAGTACCTTCATCTCAGCCAAAAGTCGTCCACTGCTGGACATAGGCCTCCCCGATTAAATACCTTAATACGCAAAAAAGCACTTTACAAAATACTAACTTTCGTTTGTGCCTCCGAATGGTTTCGAATAATGCTTAGTCACGTAGGTATATTATCTACCTATATAATATATTAATCACTATTTCAAACAGTTTCTATCTAATTCTAATAGCTTCTGAAGTCGCTAATAGCTACAGATTTATGTAGGTACACAATATGTAGGTACCTACTAGGTACCTATGTGCTTATTGTTACATGAATCTTCTATCTATAGGTACTTTAATATTATAAAGCTGAAGAGTTTGTTTGTATGGTTGAACGCGCTAATCTCAGAGAGTACTGGTTCTATTAGAAAAAATCTTTTTTTTGTTGTTGAATAGTGCATTTATCCAGGAAGGTTATATATAGGCTATATAACATTACGCTATGATCAATAGGAGCGGAGCAGTAGTGAGATATGTTGCAAAATCGGGGAAAATATTCCAAATTACCACGCGGACGGGTGACCCCTATTGTTCAAATTCAGAATAATAATCCTAAATAAACTAACCTAGGTTCAACTGATGCAGTTTAGTTGTAAGTTGCAATTGGATAGATTGGAGGTAAATTAACGGGCTGTATGCTTGTTTGCCGCCTTAAGAGTAAAAATAAAAGCTTTATTGTAACTTAACTAAATTCTGATTGCGATTTTGCTTGCGTGTTATATTATTATAGTGTGTAGCTTTCTACGAGTGAAATATAGAATCTAGATTACAATATCTATAGACTAATGAACAATAAATAAACCCTAGGTATATCTAATATTACTGTAGATTGGAGTGTGCTTGTAATGTAACAATATTTAAAGAAATAACCTATACAGCGGTGGGGATTGACAAACTTATTTAAAGTCCTACACCCAGACTAGAAACAACCATTTGTGTAGCATACAAACTTATGACCCGTGTTTGTATGGTGAGGTTACAGCACGCCATTCGTGCAATGGACAATATTAATTCTTCTTCTTAACGTTTGGTTAGTGGCCAACCTGGTGACAGAGGTATTTAGATCGCCCATATGTAGGCCTCTGTCGTGATCTAACGACTGATAACAATAGCGACCGTCGTTTAACGTGCCCTCCAAAGCACGTAGGCGCTCAGATGAAATATCACTATGCAGTCACTCATTTATAGGGTTACCGCGCCATTGGCAGCTTAACCCGTTGGCCGTTTACCGAACAGCAAGTGTACCTACCTGGCTATGAGGGCCTTAATATTAATAATTTAATAAGTACCTATATCTGTAGGTAGGTACAGGTACTATAAATCTACCGAATATTATTTTTATCTGAGTTCTGCAATAAGAACAACATTAAAGTACCTTAAGAAGGATACTTAGGTAAATCAGTTCCTCAAACCGACTATCCTAAAGGATTTTGATACTTACCTTCTTCTTCTTATCGTTTGGTTAGTGGCCAACCTGGTGACAGAGTTATTAAGATCGCCCATATTTAGGCCTCTGTCGTGATCTAACGACTGTTAACAATAGCGACCGTCGTTGAAATCGTCGAAATACCACTATACTTACCTAATTGGTGGGTCAGTTTATTTAGGTGTTAGGTCTATCATTTGCATTCTGAATAATGCTTGTTATTAACAAGCATTATTTAGAATAGCTGTTGCCCGCGGCTCCGCCCGCGTGGATGTCGGTTATCGCTGTAAAAAGTAGCCTATGTGTTATTCCAGACCATAATCTATCTCTGTGCCAAATTTCATCCAGATCCGTTCAGTAGCTTTTACATGAAACAGTAACAAACATCCATCCATCCATACTCACAAACTTTCACATTTATAATATTAGTAAGGATGACAACACATAAATGTAAAGACTAAACCATTAGTAAGTACCTACTTAAACTTATTTAACTTGCAAAGTTTATGTTGGTTGTTACATCAATGATGTGTCAGAATCAAATAATTTAGGCCTAAGACCACAGAAATAGATCGATCTATTTCTGTGCCTAAGACTAACTAACACACTAAATAATAATGCCGTAGTATGAATTGCACATACAATTAAATATATATTTTTATCATTTTATATACCAAGGTGTCAAAATATGCACATTAGTGGTAATTTAAAATGGAACTTGACAATGTCACTATGCCTTATTTATCACAAAAGTTATTTATGATTAAGTTTACAAAGCTTTAAGTAGTTAGAGTATTTAAGTAATTAAATAGACATAATTACAGTTGGTACTTGGTTGGTAAAAGTTATTTAGGAATTAACAACTTAATTATAGGTGGGAAAATCAAATTAAATGTTAAGTATCGGTATGGGTATATCAGTAACGATGTTATACAGTACACATGTGTTATAAGAAATGCTAAAGGGATGTCTAATAGCGTGCGTTGTTTAAAGCTACCCTTTTCAGCTCAGTTGATAGAAAATGGGGCCATTTTCTATCAACCGAGCTGAAAAGGGTCTCTCAAAAAATGATGAAAAAGAGGTGTAAATGAAATCATTTTTTGTTGGCATTTATAGACAAATGACTGCCAAAAAATACAGTATAAATCTACAAGATGTGTTTCATAATATGGTCTTGTCAAAAAAATATATATTAGTTTGTAAAAAAATCATCGAATTAGCACCAAATTGTAAGATGTAATCAAATCAAATCAAATCATTTTATTTGCCCGAAAACCAAGATGTAACGTCACTTTATGACTTCATTTTTTTTCAAATAATACGATAAAAATACCAGTAGATATTTGAAGAAAACATACACCTAAAATTTGGTAATGTTATATTTAAAATAAGTTTGAATTTTAATAAAAATTAATAAGACGTCCATTTAAAGAGTACATCTGTTTGTATACCCGCGCTCGCCTAAAGAATAGAGTCGTGTTTGCTTCGCCCAAATGCTTAAGGTCGTTGGCGATATCACAAGCCTGGGATATAATGTACAAAAATCCTTTCTCCACGAATGTTTACGTTATAAAATGAACATAGTTTTATTTAATAACATTTTAGAAAGCTGAAATTTAGAATATAGGTTTAAAATTTTAGCTTTCTAGACTTGCAGTCTTGGCTGTGCGTTTAACGTCACTCAGGACAAAGAGTTTTATATACCTAGGTATATAATAGATTTCAATATTTAATGTTAAAGTTTCAGTATTTTGTAAGTGTTATACCTATATCCATGCTGTTACTGTTTGTTTGTGCGGGTAACAAATACGGGAGTTTAAACGGTGCCTCCGCGGCGCGGTGTTGATCAATGACAGGTTTTGCTCAGTTATACCGTTTTACCAAAGTTATAGGTACTAGGTATATGAAATACCTACTTTTTGAAACGATGTTTGATAGCAACTTATACTATACTAGGGGTCTCCCGCGACTTCGTTCGCGTGGTAATTTGGAATATTTTCCCCGATTATGCAACATATCTCACTACTGCTCCGCTTCTATTGATCACTGCATGATGTTATATAGCCTCTAGCCTTCCTGGATAAGTGCACTCTTCAACAATAAAATATTTTTTTCTAATCGAACCAGTACTTTCTGAGATTAGCGCGTTCAACCAAACAAACTCTTCAGCTTTATAATATTATAGTACCTATAGAGGATGTCCCACTGCTGGGCAGAGGTCTCTATCAAGAGAGAGAAAAGGTTTAGGCCTTAATTGACACACGCTGGCCTAATGCAGTTTGGTGGATCAGGCATATTTTTTTTATTTCTTCTAAGACATACATTCCTTCACCGTTAGCAGATGGTAAATCACTTGATAAGTACATATAAATTTCACAAAGTGAAATCACATTGGCACCCTCTTTCACCGAGGATCGAACTCACACTTCTTGCTTGCAAGTCGGTTAGTTTTCCACTCGCCCACCACCGCTTGGTAAAATGTTTATTCCAGTAAAATGTAGATATTATTTTTATTTCAATCACATCAAATCAAATCAAATGCATTTATTGCTTGTCACAGGTCGTTTACATTGCACATTGACTGCCTCGGTGGTCCAGTGGGTGCAGTATGCGCCTGCTGTGCACGAGTTTGTGGGTTCGATTCCCACACAGGTTAAAACTTTCTGTGACCCACAAATAATTGTTCTGAGTCTGGGTGTAATTTGTGTCCGTTAATTGTATGTTTGTAAAGTCACCCGCGACTTTTTTAAAAATAGAAGTTAAAATAGAAAAAGATGGTAGGTACATAATTTATAGTGGCGCTGTAACATGCCAGTTAGGACGCACAATATTTTTATATATTATTATGTAATTACGTTCTACTACTTAATGTCATTAAAATTAATAAGTAACTATGTCAGTAAGATTCGTAATAATTCACATGTCATATAATTCATTTAAATAAATAATTAAATGTAAAATTTACAGTCAGGATGTCAAATATTTGTCTAAAGTGCATTACAATCTTTGTCATACAAATAATCAATAATGGAACAGTATGTTTTATTAATTAAATGAAAGATTACTTACCTACGTATGATTGCAGAGTTTATTGTTTTGGAGAGCACCAGGGGGATCTTTGTCGCTTAAGGTGCAAGTCTTTTTACAGGTGATGTCACTAGCATTATAACTATCTATACTAATATTATAAAGCTGAAGAGTTTGTTTGTTTAGTTGAACGCGCTAATCTCAGAAAGTACTGGTTCGATCAGAAAAATCTTTTTTTGTTGCATAGTGCATTTATCCAGGAAGGCTAAAGGCTATATAACATCACGCTATGATCAATAGGAGCGGAGCAGTAGTGAGATATGTTGCAAAATCGGGAAAATGTACGTTCCAAATTACCGTACCAAATTAGTCGCGGGCGATCCCTAGTCCATCATAAACTGTAGTAACTCCTAACCATTAAGTAAGATGTAGGTATGCTTGTTTGCTACTTTAGTGGTATTAAAAAAACGTAGAGCGACTAAAAACGTACCTATCTAATAAGCTAAGGTCAATCACGTGTCAATCACTCTATGAAACAGTTAACCATCATTCTAATAAAGTTAAATAACAAAAGTGAAAATAAATATCGATTACAACACTATGGAATCGACAGTAGTGTTGTGGCACAAGTAAACAAATTATATTACAATACATGAAGTACCTACCTACCTGCCTATCTTGTAGAAACCGATGAAATGGTTATAGAAAGTCAATCAACGGTGTTTTGTCCAACTACACAATAAAACTTGTATGTTTTTCTCTATAGTTAGATAGTAGGTAGGTATCTACCTATAGCTGTAAGTAACAGTTAAAATAATTATTTCATGTCTTTGAACAAAATATTGTGTTAAGATTTTTTGCGTGAAAATTGGTTTTATTCTTATACTGACGTTTCATTATCGAAACCTTTTTACCTTTCGGTACCTACGCACTCAGTGGTAGTACGTAGGTACTGCCATCGCCACCAATATAACAATCTATTATTTAATCATACTACGTATAAATAAATCGGTGATAGGTACGGTGGGCAACGGAGTTAGCTGTACAGGGCCGCTGTATAAAGATTAGTTTTTTAGGAAATCCAGTGTATGAATTTGTGTGAAATATATTTTTATCTGTAGGTTTAGTCACAGAATACTTAATAGTACAGGTAGTTTAGTCTAATTGTACACTGTTATTAAATTCCACAGAAATATATATAGTACTTAGTTTTCTTAAAAAACCGAATCTTCATATAGCGGCCCTGTACAGCTAACTCCGTTGCCGTGTGTACATAATTAATAAATAAAATATGTTATATTATGACACAAACCCATACATACATAATATGTGTACATTTACATACTACTTTATTATCTACCTCTGTGTTTATCAATATTTATATCGGTAATTATGTTATCAATATTGATCGTTTTCAATTCAATAAGTATTTAAGTACTATAGAATTAATATGATAAATTTACTATCAACACGTACCTAATCTATTGAGAATCCTTGATCAGTACCTTCTACATGAACACAATCATCAAATTTGTATGACACGTGCTGACACGCTGGTCAGCAGATACCTTAAATATGACTTAAATACAATTTTACACATGAGGCGCTCATAGCTAGTTGCACTCGCTGTTCGGTAAACGATCAGCGGGTTAAGCTACCAAGGGCGCGGTAACCCTAAAGATGGGTGAGCGCATAGTGGTATTTCATCTGAGCGTCTCCGGTACCGACTGTTGGAGGCCTAAATATGGGCGAACTAATAAACTCTGTCACCAGTTTGGCCACTAACCAAACGAGAAGAAGAATTTTACACATACCTAAAATAAAATTTCTGTGCATATGTGATGTCTCGGGTAAGAAACGAGTAGACAAAGTTAAAGTCAAACTCATTTATTCATTTAGATCAAATACATGATACTTATGAACGTCATAAAAACAAATGCCAGCATACTTTTTTCCTACGGTCAGAAGGTTATAACCCCTGGTATTCAAAGGCAAAATTCATAGGTAAGCGGGCATTTTTTTAGGTTTTTTTTTATTGGATAATGCGTGAAGTAGAAGTGGACTTAGAATAAGAAATAACAAAAAAATGCCCGCAATAAGTACTTACTCTGCCTGCCTGTGTGTATGTTTGTTATCTAGCATTATCAGATAGGCACATTTCTCACATCATTAAAGGAAAGTCACGAACGAAAGGTAGTATTATTATAAAATAGACCGCGGCGAAGTACATACATAGGTAAGTATCGGTTAGTTAATAATATTTATGCAAGTAATTATATAATTTACACACAATATAAATAAACAATAATTAATAAGTAGTTTTTACATAAACAGTCCATATTATAATACAATACATACAATTTAATATTGATTATTTATATTCTACTAGGTACGGTACAGCGAGTCAAAGCAACTCGACTGGGGAAGACCTCCTTCATTTTTTCTTATACTACCAAGTAGGCAAACAAGCATACGACCCGCCTATGCCTATGGACGCTTGTAACACCAGGGGTGTCACTCGTGCGTTGCCGACCCTTTAAAAACCTTATAACTCCTTTCTTAAACTCCATGCTATAGTCTCTTGGGGAAATTTCGGCAGGGGACTCATTCCACAACCTAATTGTAAGTACGTGATAGCAACGGACATGTGATAGTATTCTTCAGTAACTAAGTAGGTACTAAGTGCACCTAAGATTTTCATAAAAACTTTGAGTATCTATATTTTTGCCGTCGCAGATGTACATGTGTCTGCGGTTTACCTACGTAATGATCTTGGTAGTCTCACATAATATAATGTTTTAAAATCACGCCCTTTTTTACCTAAAGGGGTTTGATAGAGTATACCAGGCACAATGACAGGTCCCGTGCTAATATTGAGTATTTCTTGACGCGATCCGGGACTCGAACCCGAGACCTCATACAGCGCTATGGTAGCGAGTATGATATGCATATGCTCCACCAATGCGCCTTCGTTAGCCACCGAGACATTCAAACAGTGTTATGTATGACCTAGCTACTTATTTAGTAATTTACCACATCTCTTGGCAATCATGAAACATTCACAAAAATCACAAGGTCTATGCCAGACAGCAAATATAATTTTATTTAATAACATCACTCACACCTGTGCCAATAACTCGATGACGATAATTATGTACATATTTTGCCAAAAACATTACACGCAATGTCACCAAGTATGATTACACACTGGTACTTTTTACTGAGCGATACACAAGCACCTCTAGACAAGTGGCAAAAACAGTAGTCGAATCGATGTAGAATAGAAAGCAAATGTAAGAGATTTTACATAACTTTACGATATAATGTCGTCAACTTACGTCAAATCCCAGGCCTTTGCTGTCTATTCTATTTGTTTCGACTACCGTTTAAGCCACTTGTCTAAGGATATCACCGCAACTATGAACAGTATTACGATTCAAGAGATGCCCGTCCACTCTCTGGTCGATTTTAATTTTTGCTTGATCAAGACGAACTAAATCAAACCTACCAAATGTTATGCCGGGCGTACCTTCAATTTCAGGGGGTAGGTAGGGAGAGGGGTGGACTATAGATCTTCGCCGGTAGTGCTAAAGACAGCACTGACTAGGTCCAATGGATAAAGTTCAATGACTGATGCGTAAGGTGTCCATGGGGTAGCGCTGGACTTGCAGCATAAGAGATTGTTTCTTAGAGAGATTTTTAACAATTTGACTTATTATTTCCAAAATAAAAAAACCCAGTTAAGCTTTACGATAAAACTAATATCGAATTAAATAAATCGTGGTAAGATATTATTACTGTAAGTTGCTAGCTGCATTAGAAGCTATTTCTATTTCGTATTCTGAAAAAATAGATGAGAAAGAAAGAATACTGAACTGTTTAGTATTTTTACATTAATAAATAACGCTGTAATGTGAGCCCTAAGAGTGTGTAACCTCTGTAAGGTCGCCCTTACACGTGTCGCCAGATAAATAATACATTTGTATAATTAAATGTATTCAACATTAACATATTCAGATATTGTTCGCGGTGATATTTGCGAGTAACATGCTGCTTACTACTCATACGACAATAATTACTTTTTTATACTACTTAGGCGACTAACAAGCCTGCTTCCTGCTTGATGGTAAGTACCTGATGTTTTTGATTGAATTGTTTTTTAAAAGACATAACACTACCCAGTTAGGTGTGAAACGCACCTAACGAAGCACACCTAAAGTATTCCTCGAAACGCACCATTCGGGTGCGCTATGATTTCCTTAGCTCACCTGAATGGTGCGTTTTGAGGAATACTTTAGGTGCCCCATGATGTCAACCAACAAAATTAATAAGTACTTCATGATGATGACCTATAGACATTAATTTAAGCTAAATTGATCTCTAACAGTAAATACTAATTTTTGATTGTTGATTGATAATGGGTTGAATATTAGGTAGGTACTTAAACGAAAATGTTAACACTTTCTAGCATAATTAACATTTTGTACAGATCTCCAGCGGTCATTTAGATATGCGTTTTGAATAAAACGTCCTTAAAAAAATTGGTCGGCAATACGCAAGTGATACCCCTGGTAGGTATTGCAAGCGTCCATAGGCTACGTTAACTACTTAACATCGGGCGGGCTGTGTGCTTGTTTGCTGCCCAAGAGGTATAAAATAAAAACTTATTGTGTCTACATTACTGGCCGTCAAAGGGTTGAATGGATACAGTAATTGCAAGAAAGTATCTCTATCTAATGAAACCAGTGAAAATTGTCTTACGAGCTGCAAAACCTTTTTTCTTGTAAGATACTGTATAGTATTTAAAAGCTAAATGAACACTTAAAATCCACTGTTTATGCACACAGCGTAGTTACTACATATTATTATTATAGCAATAGCAAAATATTGAAAAGTCCCCTATTCGTGTAAACGATCAGTTATTAGTTGAAATTCTGAAATACATATGTAGGTATATCTATGTATATGTTACTTGACAACTGTTTTTAGTTTTATGACTATTGTTGTATGCTTTCTACAGACTGGATAAGTAATATTGTCACGAATAAGCTGCGAGAGCATTACGAAAAAGCGTTTCCTTTCATTACATTATGGTAGACAAAATTATTCTCGTTTAATGATATGAATATAATTATGCATAAATATATATACACATATATATTTTTTTATAATTAACATTATCGTGGGAGGCTTTACAAACAATACAGTTATACTGTCTATTTGAAAGAAAGAAAGAAAAGCATTTATTCAAACATACACAGGATAACAGATGGTAGAAAAAAGGTAGACACATAACAGTACAAAAAATAAAAGATATCCTGTGTGATGTCAGAAAGGGTCCTAATCTCAGCTCTGTGCTGCGGCATTTTAAACTGCAGCGCTGATTTGCAAATAAAACATTATTTTATTTCTAGCCGAATTTCGGTCACGGCGGCTAATCTCAATGTGACGCCTTCGCACAAGATACATACGAGTATATTATCATAGTCCGATGGAACGCTACTCCGACACGACCGGGGAGAAATCATGCGTTTCCAAGGCATGGGGGAGTAAACACCACCAATTTCCAAACTCCGGACAGCTATTGCGAATTTCTTGACAGGAAAACCTGATATTAATTTTCACCTCGACCTTGTAATCAGCAGTCACACACGTCGACCACTTAACCACCGAGACAGTTAAAACGTCTAATGTAAACGAATCTTACATCAACTAACTCAGTAGTACCTACATGTTAGTAAATCAGCTTCAGTGTAACAAAAAGTGAAGTAGATAGGTTATTATCAGTTTGTTTGTAAAGAGAGTGAAGCCGGGTGGTGTCATGATGGATGATAAACGATGCCTTCCTACTGACAGCGTGTCTGTTTGTCTGTTTGTGCCATTCATACAGGTACACTACTGTTAGTATGGGTTGTGGTACAAGTCATAAGCCATAAGCGGTTACATTTTATTGATGACGTTAGCTGTATGAAAATACTCGTATGTGTAAATTACTGTCCGGTATCCGGTGACCAGTAACATATACGCTTATATCACTAATTTCAGGAACTAGGTAGGCAAGTCTGATTTCAAAATATTTCATTGATCGAAAGCTACACAATTTCTGAGAAACATGGGCTATTTTAATTAACTCACTACACAAGCAAAGCTGCTGGCAAAAATCAATTGATGACTAGATAGCTCTTTTAAATCTTATCTCCTATCCATACCTACATAATGGAGAAAATGACTTCTCGGGATGCGATTGAGCTGAAAACCGCTATTGGTACTATTAGCAGATATCAACTTGGATCCCGTAAATTCGGTGATAATGCAATAATAAAAATCAACGATAACATTTTGTTTTAAAATATATAACCTGATATCATCATTTTAATTGTCTTTCGAAACACTGCATATATAACAATTCTAATAAATGTTATATTATTAGATCGCTTATCTCTAATGAATCAGAGCACAATCCACCAAATGATATATGTCCAGACGGTATATTGCAAATTTCTAAAGTCGTCGCTTTGTCGTCGCACTGTTGTTGCCTTGTTGCCGTGTTGTTGCCGAGTTGTCGCCGCAACACGCGACATGCGACATGTGGACACGGACGCCATTGTTGACATACAGTTAAACTACCTACTTGTTATGTACCAAATATGTTACGTTCCGTAATACCTACGACATTTTGTTTAATTGTTACGTTTATTATTGTTTGTGTAAAACAATAGCATTGCTCTATTTATTTAAGTAGGTAAAATAGTTGGTTTTTTGTTAGTGTTCAGTGAAATTGTATGTTATTAAGTAAAATGTGTTTGTAAATCAAATGTATTAATGGACGGTTCAAACTACTAGAGACACCTATCAGTCACACATTGCAACCGATTGGATATTTTTATAACTTTAATAAAAATCATTTATTTTCAAACAGACTAAAGAGTGTTAATGAAATGGGGAAAAATGAAAATTAACGCAATTTTTTGCTAAGTTACTTATTTACATTACAAAATAGCAGCACATAGCACTGATTTCTTTTATAATATCCGTCTGCAGCAAGCGCCTTGAACTAAAGTTCAATTGTAATGTATTAATTAAATTACAAGTATCTACTTACATAAGTTTATATAGCAATTGGCGTACAATACTCTCTGGCTTCCCCAATGGGAGACGGGCATGATGATATGTATGTATATCTATCTATACCTACATGTATATAATTGCTTGTCCCGACCGACGTATTGTCTGACTGATTCATCAGCGCAAAGCCTAAACCGCTGGGGGCTACACGTAACTGAAGGAATTTTTTGAATTTTCACACCTAAGGGGTTAAAATAAGAGATGAACGTTTGTATGGAACTCCCGTTATTTTCAGAATAAGATGCACGAAACTTCATATACCTGCTCCAGATTAAAAATTAATGTATACCTGTATCGGGGTTTTTGGAAATTTCACCCCTAAGAGGTAAACAGTTTTATACGCAGAAGGATGCGACCGCCATCCACTCCCAGTCGCTGGCGACCATGGACCGTGCCACGGCGGGCAGCAACAGGTCTACACCGATGACTGCGACGAGGTCCCGGCGCTGCACCGCCCAAACCGGACACGACTCGAGCGTATGCTGTGCCGAGTCGTCGTCGCAGTCGCAGTGGTGGCAGACGGGACTCGGTTCCCTCCTAGCGACCTTGTGCAGGCAATGAAGCAACCATGCCCGGACAAAACCTGCACCAGCCGTAAGGAAAGGGTCCCGTACTGTCACCCCGCCCACTCCGACAAGATCGGCTATCTGATCACCAAAATTAAACATTTTAATGTAAAATTATAACCAAAGGAACCTATTTTTCTTATTACCAACAATAGAGGGGATCGAGCTTTAATTGTCACTGTTCTAACCTAACCTAACCCAAATGATTCCCCATTAATAGAGGTGATCTGGCGCACAAGAGAAAAACAAGATTTGGTGATCATTTACTACATTCGGTGTTCGGATACAATTTGAAGTGCAGTCGTGACTCAAATAGCTAGTAGATACTATTGTAATTTTAGACTTTATTCTTCTGGTGTTAAGTATATATTTTTGGTAAAAGAAAGGAAGAAAAGGGTATCAACGCATTTTATGGTGGTTATTATATTTAATCCCAAATTAAATACATAGGTACCCACCGAATATTTTTTAAATGAAATTTTGCATGCTTCAGATCTCAGTATGTAACTCTTTACTAATTTAAGAACCCTGTAAACCCATATATCGCAAATAAATGATTTAACACGTTAACCCTAAGCAGTTTAAAATCAAATTGAAAAACATGTTTAAGCGAAAACCGATCGGCGGTCTGCTAGTAAGTTTAAATAGGTACCTAATAAAACTTTAGTTGCTCTCTGACTTACTTTGTATAACTGTATATCGTCAGTGGAAAGGCTAAACTACTAAAACGCCGAAACGGCACTTTGAAAAATGAGCTTTAAAGTAATAACTGTAGATGTTACTTCTCAAAAATACCATTTACGCTTTAGTAGCCTTTGAACTGAGGATATGACTTATAAATTATGTAAACACACGAATGAGCGTTGCACAATACTACATACTATGTACATATACATAATTATTTATTTATAACATACTTAGCAACTATCATTACAGGTCTGAAAACCTAATACAATAGTTTAGTAAAAATTGTTTAAATATAAATTAACTACCTATTCTAATTATCATCTACCTACCTACTTTAAGTTGTTAAGCATTCTATACATACAATATCTATCATTGAAGTAGAAAGTAGATAGAAATATAGCTTAGAAAGGATCGATTGTTTTTTTTTTCTTATACTATAAGTACCTAGGTAGTATAAAATAATCACAAAATGGTGATTATTTTATAAGACCTTGTTTATTTTAGCACATTCACAAGTCAAAGTCAAACTCATTTATTCATTTAGATCAAATACATGATACTTATGAACGTCATAAAAACAAATGCCAGCATACTTTTTTTCCTACGGCCAATTCGCTGACTAGGGTTGGGCCTCGAGAAGAATTGGCCGTCATTATGATCGAAATAATTCAACTCAGTTTGATAATTTTTCTAATTGTATTTTATCATTTCGATTAAAATCCGCTATTTTATTACCTACTTTATGCCTATTGAACCAAAGAGGTGGGCCTACAGGCCGAAAAATATAGAAAAAACATAAATTTTGATTGATTGCATTAAAGGTAGTCCTACTCATAAATTGTTCACCCTTCTAACCTGAATGAACGGTCGACAGTGTTCCCTAGGGGACCATCAGTCTACCTTTACAACGTGAAAACCACAGTTTAAAAAAACATCCGCTAGCTTACTAGTTACATGGGTGAGCCAAGTAATTACGACAAAAGGTGCATTTACACTGTAAGATATGATCATAGACTAGGATCTGATCTATTAATCAAAAATCTAAAAAGTCATATCAAATCAAATCAAATATCTTTATTGAGAAGCTGGGGACTGACATAGATATAGGCATTAGGTAAATGAGCCGGATTGGATAATAGTACATCTTGTACTATGTACTACAATGAACGTGTATTATAGTGTGAGTAAAATACATTGTAATGCATTATTTTATATAATGCTATTCTTGAAACACCCCAAAATAGAGAAAGAATAAAAAAACTAAACCTCACGATGTTTATAAGCTGATTTCATTGCGTACAATTATGGTCACCTATCAGATAATGTCGCTAGGCGCCACGCGTACCAGAGTACAGAACAGCATTTGTAACATTAAAATGGACACAACATAATAGCATATACTACATTAAATACTTTTCACACATTATTGAGTCAAAATATAATATGGATTAAAAATGATTGTTCTCTAATCTATGTATTGTACAGAATCAATAATACCTGATAAGACCTGACAAACTACTTCGTATACTGTAGTGTAGTGAGTTAGCTTCTTTTCATTCAACTGTGACAAAATTATATTTGGTTACTTAATTTTTATCAACAGGGTGGGCAGAATAATGCCTTTAATATTTCTTCTTTCTTTATTTATCTTTAGTTACGCTTGTCTTGAAGAAACTATTGTAAGATTAATGTTTTATTGATAGGACTTCTGGGATGTACCTTCTGATTGAGCGATCTGCATGTGGTGGATATACTCATGGATTTAAAACTTTGACGGATTGGCAATTGGTTCCGAATCCGGCCACCTGCCATCTTTTGTTTTCGCTATCAATATTTTATGGTTTAATATCATGAGGTAGTCAACTATTAAAATTTGAAGTATAACTGTTCCATGTGGCCAACACGTTGGAAAGAGCCGTGCATTATTCGCGCATTGATGAAATCGTTATATTCGCTATGGTAATAAGTAACACCGCCATGAGTGTTATTTGTTCAATCCTCAATCCCTACTCGAACACAAGAACTACCTTCATATATAGGTAGGTACAGGCATTTGTTAAGTCTAGTTGAACTTAAAAAAATAAGCTTTGTGTCGCAGGTATATTTATTTTATTTTAGTACCCAGAATCGACGTTCATGCATGAAAAGGTTGATGAATGTAGAGGAGGCGAAGGAATTATGTTTGCATCGATGCAATTGGCGTACCATAGTCTCTGCCTACCCCACTGGAAGACGGGCGTGATGATATGTATGTATGTATATTTTTTTTTTATTAAATTTTTCTGAGGTACAGATATATCTGTTGTGTATAACTGATTTTACTGTCCTACTCAGTCCTAGTCAGATAGTACTAGTTCGATTAAAAAAAAAAAAAAATTGTTGAATAGTGCATTTATCCTGGAAGGGTATAGGCTATATAACATTACGCTATGATCATTAGGAGCGGAGCAGTAGTGAGATATGTTGCAAAATCGGGGAAAATATTCCAAATTACCACGCGGAAGAAATCTCGGGCGAACCCTAGTTGTTTAATAAAACCAAACAAATTCTAACCAACACATTACGTATAATGGTGATGATGACGTATTTAACGATGTCATTATATTAATAATATTATTATAATTGTACAATATTGTGTACGTGACTAAACACTAATGAGCTGTAGGTATATTATGTGGTTTGTCTATATTTGGCGATATACTACCTTTAAACGTTTCGTTAAATAATTAGGAGGCATCACGATAGTAGTAAGGGGCTCGGCACTAATTAGGCGTTGTTATTAATAATTATTTATTATATTAATACTTCGTAATGATAACAATAGTTTGTGGATAAATCCAAAATAAGAGCATTCCAAGCATTTAATTTGTAATTAGGTATATCAGGTGAAACATATAAAACACGGAAATAATGAAGGTACGGTCGGCAACGAAGTTAGCTGTACGGGGCCGCTATATGAAGATTAGCTTTTTAGGAAAACTAATCTATGAATTTGTGTGAAATATATTTTTATCTGTAGGTTTAGTCTAATTGTACACTGTTATTAAATTCCACAGAAATATATACAGTGGTTTTCCTAAAAAACTAATCTTCATATAGCGGCCCTGTACAGCTAACTCCGTTGCTGTGTGTACATGGTTTTATGATTTTAAATATGTTTTTATTAAAAAGATAGAACGCTATTAGAGTGTGACATTTAACTCAGCCATAAGAAGTCCACTACTGGACATAGGCCTCCCCCAATGTTTTCCACATCATTTAGTCCTGAGCCGACCTTGTCCATCGGTTGTCCGGGACCTTTACCAAGTCATCGGTCCACATTGTTGGAGGCCAGCCCACGCTGCGTCTTCTAGTGCGTGGTCGCCACTGTAGAACCTCTTATAACATAACTTGAATATAGCTTTCATTGAAGTATTTCGTTTTGCGTAAAAAGGATAGAGTATGTACAAGAAAATGAAGCGTAGGCTGACTAGTGAGACCTACAAACAAGCACGTGGATGCAAGCACCTCGAGGTGGGCCGCTGTGGGATCAGGCTAATGATGTATTGCTATGCGACTATGTTAAGTTTTTTATACTACTAAGGAGGCAAACAAGCACACGGCCCGCCTGATAGTAAGCAGTTACCATAGCCTATGGACGCTTGCAACAACTTTAGAAACCTTATAACTCCTTTCTCGAAGAACCCTATGCTATCTTCTTTTGGGTAAACCTCGGCAGGGAAGCTCGTTCCACAACCTAATCGTACGTGGGAGGAAATTCCTCTGAAACCGTGCGGTTTAAGAGGAATTTCCCGTCACGATGCCCGTCATTCACGATAGAGGTTCTAAAATGTGTGGATGAACTCCCTGTCAGTGGTGGGACTATAGTTTCTCTTCATATACATTGTGCGTAGAAGCTTGTTATTGGCGTTTTTTCATATATTTTGCTATCATAATTGTATTGTAGCTATAATGTCCTCAAATAAAATAAAAACATAGACTTGCATTAAAACCAACCACTAAGATAAAGCGGCTAAATCATATCTATTATCATTTGATGACTGCAAAATTACTACTTATAACTACTATTATGATTGCCTAAAGCAGTAATACCTAGTTAACAATGCGACCATGTAAAAAAGTAATGTATTCCTTTTTTAAAAGTCTATGAGACAAAGTCCTCTCCGATAGAGCGCTCAAATTAGATTGACTGAAATTTATTAAGTAACTAAGCAAATATCTTTGGATTTAGTAAGTGTAAGATTGACATGGCTGTTCTTTGGTGCCATTGTATACATGTAGATATGTTTATACATATGGATGTACGTTTAAGTAGGTAGACAAGAGTCACCTATAAATAGCAGATCGATTTGTGAACGAGCCTCGTTAATCGTTAATTAATGGCTATTTCTATGAACAAATCGTTTGTTTTGATTAAGGCTCGACGTGCTGACAGTCACGTACGCCTTCTCACCTGTCACATTGTGTAGGGAACTAACAGAAGGTCAGATATTTAGATCATAGAAATGACATAAACTAACATTTCATCAACAAACAAAGCCAGTTATTTTGTTAAACCTGTGTGAGTGGTAAAATTTCAATTCAAGATTTATTTAGGTATAGTAGGTGCTCATCATAAGAAATTGTTAAATAATCTTCCGAATGTATCAAGTGTTCTCTCTAGAAATATTACCACACATAAAATAAAGGGATAACCTTCCAATAGATGGACAGATAACTTAATCAGAGCTACAAAGAAGCACTGGATGCAAGCAGCTCAAGATAGGCAATTGTGGTCACATGGGCGAGGCCTGCATTCAACAGTTGGGACGTCATTAGATTGAATTATAAAATAAAACAAATTTTCATCAAAACCTATTCAATTTGAACACCTTAGGTAACATAAACTTCTTCAAAATGTCTGCACGGTGTCAATTTTAATGGCAGATAGTTCTAATTAGTAATTAACGATATTTTAATGTCTATCAATGTTGACATCGTGCCAGGAGGAATATATACAACCCTGACTTATTATATAGTACATTATCATTTGTGGTCGATATTATTTCTATTTGTGGCGCCAATATATACCAAAACAATAAATATATATAAGACGTGCGAACTGCAAGAGGTTATATTCTAACTTTGTTTATTTATACATAAAATAATTCCCAGATTTAAATTCAAAATCATTTATTCTTATATATCACACTGTGACACTTATGCAGGTCAATGAAAAATGCCAAATGACGTCAGCTAATTTGCCTACTGCCGGGTAGAGCCTAAGGAAAGAACCGGCAAGAAACTCAGGCCACTCTTTTCAATCGCCAGATATGTAGCTACAATTTGATTTGTGATACAATTTGAGAGCGTAGAAATTGATACAGCCACACTATAGTAGACTCACCCATATTTATCATCTCAACCCATAAACCACCGTAGGTAAGACCACGGGAGGACAACAGAGGAGGTCTCCTCCATAAACTTAGAGGAATATTAGCCTATAATACCACGCTGGCTAGCCGACGAATGATGATTGTATTTAACAAGATTTGAAATTTTTTTTTTTTAATTAATAAAATAAAATAAATAAGTGGTAGGTATATTGCAGATCACGGCCACGCCATATAACTCTCGCACAATGTTAAATTACCCACACATAGTTATGTTAGTTAGCATCATGACTCTTTCTCCAAATAATTTATACCGGGTTAACCAGTTAAAACTATTAAATACTTAGATATTCATCAGAAGGACAACCAACAAGCAAAAGCTATTTTACAACAATTTAGCTTTCAAAGTCAAAGTCAAACTCATTTATTCATTTAGATCAAATACATGATACTTATGAACGTCATAAAAACAAATGCCAGCATACTTTTTCCTACGGACACTTCGCTGACTAGGGTTGGGCCTCGAGAAGAGTTGGCAAGAAACTCAGGCCACTCTTTTTAATTGCCAGAGTATAACATTTACAATTTGGTATGAGTTACAATATTAGTGTTAACAAAAAGGGACGGAACCCAATATACCATACAAAAATAAATTTTAGTAAAATTTTAATAAGGAAACAATGAAGGGAAAAAAATGAATTTAGCTTTCCACTGTATGGCAATGAGGCATCCTTTCCTTTTGTATGTATAAGATAGAAACGTGTCGAGATCACATTACGTTCTTAATAAGAATCTAAAAACTATATCTTTATTTTTTTTTTATTTAAATTAAAATAAAAAAAATATTAAATTTAAAAACTTTGTAATACTATACAACATATATAATTATGTTAGTAATGTGAATGCACTTTCCATGTTCACACACATTAGATAGGACCAAACACAATACAGTAGGTACTAGGTAGGTATGTGGTAAACTGTCGAGTGTGCTCTCAGCTCTCAGTAGCTCAGAGTACATAAATGCGCGTGACAAATACATAACAACAATAATATTATGAAATAGGAAGCGTTATGTTATCGCGTGAGGCGCTCTTCTGCTGCTCTCTCAAGCGGCCTGATGAGGATGTGTTCACTTGAGGTCCAATTGTTGGCTAGCACTCCTTGTACGACATCCTTCGACCTAGTCGCGCTACTGATGCTCAAACTTTTTAGATACGGATTAGATTATTATTTTGATTAAGTAAGTACATACATTTTTTTTTATACTACCAAGGTGGCAAACAAGCATACGGCCCGCCTGATGGTAAGCAGTTACCGTAGCCTATGGACGTTTGCAATACCAGGGGTGTCACTCACGCGTTGCCGACCCTTTAAAAATCTTATAACTCCTTTCTTGAAGAACCCCATGCTATAGTCTCTTGGGAAAACCTCGGCAGGGAGCTCATTCCACAGCCTAATCGTAAGTATAATATTATTATAGAACAGACAGTTTCGGATAAAAACAAGCCAGTGTTTCATACTCATCACAGCTGAAAGACGTCCACTGCTGGACATAAGCCTCGCCAAGGATTCTACATATAACATTTAGGCCTGCCCACGCTGCGTCTGCGAACCTGCTACAGCAGCCATCTGTGAGCTATGTGCTCTACTTATTGCCACTTAATTTAGGCAATTCTTCGAACTAGGTATATCAGCCACGTTGGTTCTCCTACGGATCTCTTCGTTTCGTAATTCGATCTCACAGGGAAACTACAAGCATAGCTCTCTCTAAGTATTCCCATTTGGGTGACTTTGGACTTTCATAAATGTTTAAAGAAAGACATTTATTTAAAATAACAGGTTATATGTCATGGTCTGTTAGACTACACATGACATATATATGATTGGTGTTTAGTTATATAAATATATATAATATATAGGTACCTATCTATACTTAATATTATAAAGTTGAAGAGTTTGTTTGTTTGTTTGAACGCGCTAATTTCAGAAAGTACTGGTTCGATTGGAAGATTTCTTTTTTGTTAAATAGTGCTTTTATCCAGGAAGGCTATAGGCTATATAACATCACGCTATGATTAATAGGAGCGGAGCTGTAGTGAGATATGTTGCGAAATCGGGGGTAATATACCAAATTACCACGCGGACGAAGTCGCGGTCGACCCCTAGTATATAATACACGTGTAAAAATATTGAGTGTATTGGCCGTTTGTACAATAGATACTATTTGCATTACAATGTCATTATTTAACTATAATTAATTCTCGTCGTTGTTTTGGCGCGAATTGTTTAACCGTGACTATCCGTATAAGCGGAGCGGGGAAGCGTTTTATTTGTGAGAAAGTATTTACAAAAATATCTGAGCCTCTAGACAAGTGGCATAAGCGATAGTCGAATCAAAAAGTCAAAAAAATAAATGTATGGAATTTGACTTAAGTCTACGATACAATGACGTAAACTTACGTCAAATCCCATACATTTTCTTTTTTGACTTTTCGATTCGACTATGCCACTTGTCTAGAGGCTCTGGTAATTTAACGTGATTACATGAAAACTTATCGCATATTTATCCCCTACGTCCTCATTCATAAAGCTGCAAGCGGCACCAGCGGCAACGCCATGTTTTTGATGCGATTGTATGTTAACATGACTCCACAAGTGACTATGGCAAGGGCGTAACAAGCGATATTTTATCATAAAGTTGTTTATTGGCTTTCTTTATACTACTTGGGTGGCAAACAAGCATACGGGCCCGCATGATGTTAGGCAGTTAGCAGCCTATAGACGCTTGCAATACCTACCAGAGTTATCTCTTGCGTGTTGCTGACCCAATTTTTTCACACCAGGGATTTAAGATGGAGTATCCGTGGGATAGGCTAAGGTTTCTTTCCAAACGCTTCCCTAAATGAGCACTGGAAACGTGTACTCACACATAGTACACTCACATAGTAGGCTTATACGTAGTATTATTTAATACCTATATATTTAAGAAACATGTAATCACTATCAAAACTCAAATCAAATATAAGTTCGGCTGTCACTAGTAACCCTCCCCATCTTCTCCCTTCTTTAACTTTTTTTTTTATACTACTTGGGTGGCAAACAAGCATACGGCCTGCCTGATGTTAAGTATCCGTAGCAATAGACGGTTGCATTGCCAGAGGTATCACTTGCGTGTTGCCAACCTATTTTTTTACACCAGGGCTTTAAGATGGAAGTAACCCTGGTATAGGAATACGTTTCTTTCAAAACGCATTCCTGAATGAGCGAAATTTACTCATATAAAAGCCTACAATCACCACATAAAACTTATGTAAGTAACTTGCTAAATCGCTTGCTAACAGCTTATCTAATAAAGCAGAAGCTTTATAAAAAAATATTTAAATATCCTCAATATTGTTCCGTGAAGGCTAAAAGCTGAAACTATATACCTGGCTGTTTAGCCAAAACATTTGCGAAACAAAAGAGTATTGAGTTACCTTGGTTGTGCCAACAAGTTATATTAATTACTTAGACATTGTTACGTATTCGTGCGTAAATACTGTATTATTATGTCTGGTATTGTGCAGCAGTAGGTAATTTTAGCAAATAGTTTTTTAACGGAATACATAAAAGATTATTATAAAATTGTACGCTGGTGAATAAAATTGTACACCAGTGAAGTTGTGCACGTGGACGAAGCCGCGGGCGGAAGCTAGGTATTCACTAAGAAAGAATTTTTCTCAATTCCACCCCAAGAGGGTAACCTCTTGGGGTGGAATTGAGAAAAATCCTTTTTTTTGGGGGGGATGGATGAATATAGGTTTGAATTATCTGTATAACTTTTTTTCTCTGGGTCGATTAACTCGAAAATAATTGTGTCAAGCGAATTGGCCGTAGGAAAAAAGTTTGCTGGCATTTGTTTTTATGACGTTCTTATGTATCATGTATTTGATCTAAATGAATAAATGAGTTTGACTTTGACTTTGAATTTAAATGAAAAAACACCTGTCTAGTAGATTTTTTCCAAAATCATCTCCCAACAGAGTTAAATATGTATGGCATGCGGGGGAGCCCGGGGAGTGCGAGTATTAACCTATTAATAAGAAGGTAGGTTTTATTTGAGATAGAGGTGTATCTGTAGTATTCAACTGTTTTTCCTGTCTCATATTTAAATGTAAATGTTTCAATGAATCAAATTAAATTAAAGCCGCGGTTGGAAGCTAGTATATTATTAAAGTTAACTGTATTACGTACTATGCTACTATGTAGTATGTATGTATGTTATCAACACTTTCCTAAAAAACGAATAGTTATACTAAATTTATTTTTAAATATTCCTTTTACAAATTTCTACCTGTTTTATAACCAAATGTCAGCCCATGTTAAATAATTATATTGGATACATAATTAATTAGTAATTATTGATAAAGGTAGTTGAGATAACGAAGGTGATCTATTGTGTGGGTGAGCACACGAATAAGGCGTCCTTGAGGCGGGCTTTGAACCCTACACGAACACTTGCCATAGTCAAAAATAATTAAATTAAGACTTTGAACGAGTCGCCTCGGGTCACCGGGGTCACCGGTGACCTGCAAACAAGTCTGCTGGCGTCTTTTCGTCTACTGGCGTGGCATACTTGACTATTACTAATAGTCACCCCTAACATAGTTCTATGAACGACTAGAATTATTAGTAAAAAGGTTTTATGGCTAGAGCTAGTTAGCTTCATCGCCAGATAACGGTCATAAAACAGCAGACTGCATTGAGCCTGCCCTAAATAATATTTTGTGTCGCAAACTTTGACAACCACAGTACAATAGATATGAAGGTATGTGACAACAATTGTGTTCACGTCGCTGCCGTCGCGTCGATCTGCGCCCGCGCACACCGCACCGCGACGCACACAAGTGTCGCAGACGACACATATTTGAACGCAGCACAGCAGCAGAGGGAGGGCGCATCACTGATCGTTGCTGAGAGATTGAAGCTTCAATTGATACAATGTGGAACAATTGATTTAGGTGGATAAACAATAGACGGGTGGTATAATCTGTTTTTGTTGAGAACCGTGTCGAGTGGTGTAAGTAGAAGAAGAATAACTTGAAGAAATAATAATAAAAATAGAAAAACCACGCAAGGGATTTTACGCACTACAAAATAGTAGGTAGCATTTTTTTTAGAAATCCATACTCTGTTTGATTTATTTTGTTTCCCGCCTAGCTTTGGAGGGAAGTGGCAAATTTTCTTTATGACTCCTCCTATTTACTTCTGATTATTTTCGTTGCGGGGTCCAAGTAGGTTTAGTTGTCCACGGGACGCACGAGTGTCAAAGCTCGGTATATCAGTTGGTGGCCATATGGGTGGGATTGTCCCGAATGTCTGTTTTGATAACGCGTGGACTAAGGATTGTGTCAGTCGAAGTCGAACATGCGCAAAGAAAAAACCATTTTATTTTTGACAGACATCACAACGCAACGTACCTGTGTACTTAATTATAATAGAATGTTAGAAAACGTTAAACAGAGATAAAGATTTGATTAATAAAGATAGAGAAAGATACCTTACTACCTTAACCTATTTAAAACTTGTAATAAACCATCTCAAATCAACTAATTGTCAACAAACGCAGTTTTTGATATTGAGAGTTAAACCTATCAGGCTAGTCACCGATAGATGTGTGTAGTCTGCTAGAGTTACATCAGTGGCTTATTGTGCATTGTGTCCGACAACACAATTGTCCAACAAACACAAACTACCCACACTTAATCTACGCGTCTCTACACCAACACTTGTACAAGCCATACGATTAGCTATTATATTATACTCGTACTAGCTGATGCCCGTTGCTCCGCCCGCGTGGATGTCGGTATCGCTGTAAAAAGTAGCCAATGTGTTATTCCGGACCATAATCTATCTCAGTGCCAAATTTCATCCAGATCCGTTCAGTAGTTTTTACGTGAAAGAGTAACAAGTTTAAGAGAGGTAGAGCACCATACTAGCGAGCAAGCCCGACTGGGGAAGGACCTCCACCTTACAGAAGACCACAGCCAAATGACTACACACAGCGGTGTAGTTGTGTTCCTGTGTGTGAGTACAGGTCTCCAGCGCTCATTTAGGAATGCGTTTTGAAAGAAACGTATTCCTATACCAGGGTTACTTCCATCTTAAAGCCCTGGTGTAAAAAAAATGGGTTGGCAACACGCAATTGATACCTCTGGTAATGCAAGCGTCTATAGGCTACGGATACTGCTTAACATCAGGCGGGCCGTATGCTTGTTTGCCACCCAAGTAGAATAAAAAAAAAAAAAAAAAAAAAAAAAAAAAAAAAAACAAACATCATCATAAATGTGAAACTTTGTGAGTATGGATGGATGGATGTTTGTTACTCTTTCACTTAAAAACTACTGAACGGATCTGGATGACATTTGGCACAGAAATAGATTATGGAATAACACAGGTTACTTTTTACCGACATCCACGCGGGCGGAGCCGCGGGCAACATCTAGATAAAGATAATATAGAACAGAAATAGAAAATTTCTGAAAATAAAATTTTAAAACAGAATAGTGTCTCATATTCGATATCTTAAATATTTTAGTATTCCTCTATTAAACATATAAAATGTACCTATTTATTTATACTTAAGTGTGTATGCATGCGGTTACTCAGTGAGCGGTTGTTGGTTGCTGATTAACGCTGTAGGTTGCGGGTCGGGCTGCGCACGCGCCGCCCAATCTAATTACTGCTGCGATGCGCGCGCAACGAGATAATTAACGCAGGTTAGTTAGTGTTGGCGAGGGTCGATAATAACTTGTAACAATAATAAACTTATAATAAATTATCGATTATTTTAGACAGAGCAACGACGGATTTTTATATTTTTAAGTACTGTACTACTACGAGTACGAGTACTTGAGAGGGGGTTTCTATGTCCAGCAGTGGACGTCTAATAAACGTCAATTTAATTTCAGAAAATGTTTTATTTCTCTAGGTATATATTTTAAAGTGTATTTATGCAGACGAACAGTGTACTAAAGTAGTTAATCACAGATTGTACTGTTATTTTTTAATCAAATCATTTGTAAATCTTTGTACTACTTGCTACTGTTTTATTTGCTAAACACTGTTTTTGAAAATAGACGTTTCAATTATTCTTAACCTCGACAAATATTATCGATATGAACTCGTAACATCACTGCGCCCTGATTGAACTTCACACAACGAGACTCGACTTAACAAAGCTAGTAATTCTCGCACACATGTATAGGCACATACATACACATACACACATACAGACACATATGTATCGTTGCAATCAACAGCTCGCTATTTGTAATCACTGGTATTGTGTGTAGTAATAAGTATATTGTGATTTCACCGTTGTGTACAATATACTTTTGACCTCAGAATGTTGAAAAATATGTGAGAAAAAGTTCATGAATGTATAGACAAACAAGCCTTTTTTATTGGCTATCGACTATAGCTTCACTTCAGTGGATTAACAAACAATATAGTTTTTTTTACCTACCATAACGGAGTATTACATACCACTTATAAGAAAAGAGAACTATGTGAAATTCAAGTAGTAAGGTTGTTTTTGCCCGCGTGGATGTCGGTTATCGCTGCAAAAAGTAGCCTATATGTTATTCCAGACCATAATCTATCTTAATGCCAAATTTTACCCAGATACGTTCAGTAGTTTTTACGTGAAAGAGTAACAAACATCCATCCATCCATCCATCCATTCTCAAAAACTTTCACATTTATAATATTAGTAAGGATTTAGCAAACAAGCATACAGCCAGCTTGATGCGTAGCCTATGGACGCTTGCAATAGATCACTTGCGTGTTGCCGAACCATTTTTTTTCACCAGGACTTTAAGATGAAACATCCCTGGGACAAACTCTTTAGTAATCTGTGCCTGGGATAGGAAAACTTTTCTTTTAAAACGCATCTCTAAATAAGCGTTGGAGACCTGTTCTAAAACACAGGAACACAACTACATCGATGTGTGTAATTATTTGGCTGTGGTCTTCTGTGTGTGTAAGAAAAATTTGCGATTAAACCTTTTTGCAGCAAAATTTATACAAAAAAAAAACTATAAAATCAATTTCAAGAATCCAACCCTTCAGATTCACCCACCAATTACGTGCTATTTAGAACGGAAGTAGGTATAATTACAAATAGTTTCAATACGCGTGGGACCACCACCACACTGCCACAACATTTACCAACAAACCCCTGCGCCCGCTCAGCGCGCACCCTAATTACCCCATCGAACACTTGCACTGATCACAGACTGTAAACACTATGCTATTAACCACTAAGAAGCATGCGATGGGGTTGAAAGTGGTGAAAATGCGAGTTATAGGTCGTTTCGCCCGCCATTTGTTCGCCCGAACGGGCCAAACGACCAAATTACAATTTTTTTAATATTTGATTGGGCGTTACGCCCGATGGAAGTTTTATTACTTTTTTATGTACAAACAGCATCAAAATCTGTCTGTACATGAAAAGTAATAAAACTTTATTTAAATTTTATAGAATATAATAGAAAACTTTTTATTGTACACCAGTTACATTAATGATACAGATATTATTTTAAACGTGTATGTACAATGGGCGGCCTTATCGCTAAAAGCAATTTCTGCCAGGCAACCTTTGGATTGACAGAAGAGAAAATTAAAATATAATAAAGCAAAAGTAGTGAAAGAAAGAAAGAAAGAAAAAAATATTTATTTTGTCTTTACATTACAATAACAAAAAAAAAATATACATAATGGTTACAAGACAAAACAGGACCTAGCTCAGCGATTAATTGCAACATCGCAGACGCTGCAGCGCTGATATTCTGCTAGGACCTCTTAGGGAAGGTATTCGACACCTAGCGGAGCAGTTAAATTTAAAATATAAATAAGTAACGAGTAGATAAATTTATATATAAATAAGGAAATGATAATATTATATAATAACAATTGTGCAATTGATACATAAATAAAAATAATAGATACTTACTAGAAACGAAACGTAAATGTCAGTCAGTCTGTCATATGTCAAGTCTGTCAAAGTCGCGTCCTTTCTCAGGTTGACAAGGCAGTTCCTGTTGTTGTAGTGGCAGGTTTTGGTGTTATAAATACAAGGAAAAATATAATTTGGTCGTTTGGCCCGTTCGGGCGAACAAATGGCGGGCGAAACGACCCATAACTCAAAAATGCACAACAAACTATCAAATACTTTTTTAAAAATTGCTTTAATTGACAAGGACGCAGCTAAGGAATAATTAACTTAGTGCCATACTGCCATGTATAAATACAATAAAGAGTTATACTTATCAATTTAACTTGATGCTTTGAGGATGGTTATTTGGTGGTAATTAAATTTATTTATGACATAACTTTGACTGCACGGTTAAGTGATACAATTAACCAGTGCGCGGCGTGTTGTGGGTTCGATTCCCACACGGGACAACAATCCGCAAACGATTGTTACGAATCTGGGTGTACATTGTATTCGTTATTTGCAAGTTTGTAAAGTACTACGCGACACAGCGCTTGTTCTCTGTTGCGCGGATTGCCCTAAAAAAATAAGGCAAAATAGACCACACTTAATTGCGGCCGAGTCGAGAAATCGGCTTTCGCAAGATTCGACATATATATATTTAATTACCAAGACAAGCTAGCAGTCCACCTGATAGTAAGTAGCAGTTCAAGCCGATAATGCCTGCTATATAAAACTATTACGTCCTCGTCCAAACGAGAAGAACCTTTGTTAGTATCGAAAGAAAACAAAAAGGAAAAACTACACGCTAGTATTTTTTAGTTTTAAAAGCCATTTATAATTTCGCATAGTATTTGTACAAAGTATTTGTAATGCATCCATAAAAATAAATCAGCATTATTTTTCTTAGTTTCCAACAATGTAGTAATAGGGGAACGTAGATATAAGGTAAAAGCATGTCGTGATCACATCACACTAAAATATTCTACGAAAAAGCACAGACTTATTCTTTTTATTTTAACGTTAATCATGGCAAGAAAGTAATAACCGATGTGAATAAGTCATTACAGCTATAACTGGCTACTGAAAAACAATCTAACATAACTATTGCTTACTAAACATTGTTAAAAACGTTGTATATTACACCATAATAGCCAATTTAGCTTTTAAAAACATTCCCCACTAAAAAGGGTTTATCACTCTTACTAAGATGCTAGATAAACACTTTTATTCAAACGACAATCATCTAAAAAATAGTTTAGATACAATAGTTATCACATAATGCAGTATCGAATCACCACATTAGCACCAGAGATCCGATATCACCTTAATGTACCAACAATGAGAGAAAAAACCATCAAAAGATGTCCTACGCATCACGCGACTGACAAATTTCAGACAACAAAGAATGATATAAGGGTTAAATGGATAAAGACTGGCAAGTTCACCCTGCACTTTAAAAAAAAGAAACTTATAAAACTTATTTGAAAATTCGACCTTATGTTTATAATGCTAAAGGTTGTGTGTAAAGGTGTGACGTGTTTTGTGCGGTGAGTATACCAGTTGTCGATACCAGAACGTCTATAGAAAGGCGGCGCGTTTGATGGCGTGTCGGATGTCTCAATCGAAGGCTTTGCTGCGCCCGCGCCGCGGCCCACGTATGGACCTATTCTGTTTGTCAGCTTTTGTTTAGTGTTTTGATGTGTTGTGTTTTAGTTGTGGAATTTTGTAGGAAATAAAAATAGGAGATACCGAATACTATTCAATTTTAAACTGCATTCAAAGTGAATTATTGTTAGGTAAATTTGTTATTTAATTATTATTTTTTTAGCTTTGTATGTACTTAGATTTTTTTTTCGTTTTATGTAAAACCCGCACACTTTTGTATTTATATTTTGTTTTGTAAAAGGGGCGGACTGAAAACCAGCGTTGGCCCAGGCGTAGTGTAACCACTGTGCACTGCCAACATTTGCTGAGTCCGCTCCGGTTACCATAACACATTTTTTTTTTATTTGATAAATTTTGTTTTTTTTTTTTTAATTATCATCTTTTTGTGTTTTTTGGTAATAAATATCTTTTTATCTTTATCTTTATCTTTAAATAAAATACGTAAAAATTATATACAGGTACACTATTTTAAAAAGTAGAATAGATTTTTTTACAACCACTTTAACAGATGACCCCAGTTACTTTTATGTGTTCGTCGGAATGTTGATTATAATTCGCAATAATATTTATTACTAACTCATACTATCATAATTTTTTTTAAATATATTATTAAATATAACAATTCGACAATTTTAAACAACAATTTATTTCTAATATATCAATAATAAAAAAATACTTAAATATTGTAATACAATATCTTACTAAACTACTACATTTTGACGCCGGCCCAACCATCGTTTTATATCCAGAATAACACCTCTACCTGTAAACCATGTTTGTATAAACATAACACATGTTAGAGCCGGCTCTTTAAATATCCTTGAAGAATAATTACTTACGATAAATCAGGGATGAGCGTTGACAGGGTTAATGCCGAGACGACAATAATTGTACCCTTTACCCCACACGTGTGCCTGCAAGCAAATTCAAACTTTAAATTCATAAATATAAAGTTGAAGTTTAATTTCGTTTTCTTTAGGAATTAAGATATTTTGTTGTGTATTAAAAATTAGGATATTGTTCCCATAATGCGGATGCCTTTTTTATTGCGTCCTAATATGTACCAGGTCTTTGTGTGTGATTGTATGGGGTATACCTACGTTAAATTATATATTTAGTTGTGTTTGTTGTCGCGGTACAATTCAAACACACAACATTTTGTATATGTACTTGTATACATGTACTTGTGACTTATATACAGACTTTTTCTATAAATGTAGCTGTTTTATTAAATATCTAACTTGTATCTGTGTTGCTTTATCTACTTATCATATGAAATTAGATAAAGCAAGAAATGAAAATATGATTTCTATAATTGTGTCATAAAGTGAACACAACAAGATGTCCTAGCACCGCATGTCAGCGTCAGCAAATTTCCACTACCAAATTGAATTGATAGGTAAAGTCTCGAGATACAGACAGAACCATACAAAATAGATAAACAACATAATGTATAATTAAATCAGGCTTCCACGAACTGGTGAAAATATCATGAATGGTAAAAACTTCATGAATAAAGAAAAATCATTAATATATTTTTTTTATGTATATATTATATATTTTTTTCCTTGTTTTAAGAAGCGTAAAGATATTAGGTATATTGTATATATATATATATATATATATATAAATCAATAAGTAAATATATTTAAAAAAAAAAAAAAAAAATGCATGGTTTTTAATTTATTTTATTTTATCCTTGTCTGAATATAAACTTTCTTAACTTCAAATAAAAGAAGCCGGGCATAAATTGTTACGCAAATTGTCGTTGCAGTGAGGAAAATCGGAATGAAAATCTATGCCGATTTTCCTCACTGCAGAACTCTCCGAACGTAGAGCAATAAAAGCTAAATGCTAGAAGCTGAAGATACAAAAGCTGCATCCTTTACACATCCATTTAACATTTTGGCATCTGTATTAAACCCGATCAAGCGTAGAAGCAACAAGCATACGGCCCGCCTGATCTTAAGTAGTTACCGTAATAGGTATCACTTGCGTGTTGCCAACCCATTTTTTTACACCAGGACTTTAAGATATACCTGGGATAGGAATACGTTCCTTTTAAAACGCATCCCTAAATGAGCGCTGGAGACCTGTTCTCACACACAGGAACACAACTACACCGCTGTGTGAAGTTATTTGGCTGTGGTCTTCTGTAAGGTGGAGGTCCTTCCCCAGTCGACCTTGCTCGCTAGTACGATGCCCTACCTCTCTTAAAATTTCTTGACAGTAAATTCCAATACAAAGCCTACCTTAATGTCTTATCAAAGAAATTTAATTATATTTTGGAGATAAAACAAATTTATCATTATATCTTTTTATATTGCACGGTTAGTTTAGTGGCTTAAGTGGTTACGTCGCCATTTACCACTACGCGGCGTGTTGTGGGTTCGATCCCCACATGGAACAAAAAATTGTGTGATCTATAAATGGTTGTTCCGAGTCTGGGTGTACTTTATCTTTATAAAATAAATAAATAAAAATATGTTTAATTTCCACCACATTAGTACATCAATATATTGTTTACTGTAAATTAATTACAAATTTGAGTTATGTAATGGTGGACTGGAGCCTAAACTAGGGAAAACCCTGTATTTCAGGTCTCCAGGACACCCACCCGCGGTTACAATAAGTCCGATTATGCGTGGATCTTGTATCTGTGTGTATGTGTGTGTGTGTGTGTTTGGGTGTGTGAGAGTGTATATTACTATATATGATATTTATTTAATTTATGTCCGTTAATTGTACGTTTGTAAAATCCTCCGCGACACAGGGCTTGCTCCTTAGTGCGGGAGTTGTTGTAGAGTTGTTAGAAGTAAAGTTTGTAAGTTTGGATCCTACATCTAACTATTGAACAGAGCGATCTAGCGAAGTGACTGATCCACGCTTCGCGTGATCAGAGGGCTGGCCTATTTCTCGCACAGAGAATAAGCATTGCCATCCAGCGTGGCAATGCTGCTAGCCTTCTGGGCACGTTCCCGATAGACAGTGATGTTGAGGAATATTTTGACGCCTAAACGACAGTTTTTTTTTCCTATTTTGTTTATTTCTATTTTATGTATTTCTTACCTAGTAAGTTTAAAATTTAGTTTAATGTATAAAGTGTAAAAAACTGCATATTGTTTCTGTAAGTAAATAAATCCTTACTAATATTATAAATGTAAAAGTTTGTGAGAATGGATGGATGGATGTTTGTTACTCTTCCACTTAAAAACTACTGAACGGATCTGGATGAAATTTGGCACAGAGATAGATTATGGTCTGCAATAACACATAAGCTACTTTTTTAGTATATAATACTATTGAGCCAATTCCGAAAATTATAAGAAACTACATCTTATCCCTAAGTGCTATAGGCTACTATTTATCAAAATACCATGTAAACGTAGCCACGCCGCGGGCTGAAGCTTGTATGTTCATTATATTTAACTATGATAATGCGTTTTTGTCATACAGGCTCTACTACATCCACTTAAAAATCGGAAGTGATTCAAATAAAACCCATTTAATTTAGTTACCACAAGTTCAATTACCCAAAGGATTTTAACCACTTCAATAAAATTTTCACAATGTAGGTACATAATAACACTTATATGTCTAAGATAGCGCACTTAACCCTTTCACTGTTCGGTCGGCACATTATAAGTAATATTTTAACCCTACGAATAATCCCACTCGACGCGACCATTAAACCGGAAAACGCAAATTATACAACAAAGACGTAACACATCTGCGCCTGCGCCATGTCGATCGTTTCATATATTCTATAAGTTTCACACATAAAATGAACCTTAACACTTTGTAATAAGAGCTCCATATTTTGCATTTAGTATTGATGCAATCCTTCAAGATAATCCAAATAGTATTGAGCGAATTTGAACTTTATTACATTGTGATAAGCAAAAGTGATGATAAGTAGATTTATTATTGATATAAGATATGTTTAATAAGTGCAAAAGGATGCAACGGTGCGGACAAATCCCGGTTGAGTATCTTAAGGTGACCACACGTGTCAATTAATCAGAAAATGCCGAAAAAAATAAATATTTAATTACGTTCCCTTCCTTCTGTACCTTAACCTTGTAAGGACTAATGGTGTTGTGGAGTGGTGTGTGTTTGATTCCCATTTAGGACAAAACTTTGTATGATCCATAAATACTAATTGTTCCAAGTCTGAGTGTACTTTTGTGTCTGTAAAGTTCCCCGCGACACAGGGATTGTTGACAAGTGCGGATACAGATAATTAAAAAAAACAGAATTTATCAAAACGTTAAAATTATTATTTGAGGCTGTTTTAGCTAAGTAATACCAATGCAAATCAATAACTACAAGGCTAAGTCACACTTGCCTCGTTTAGTCAGTAGATGATTGCTTACTTATCTTAACACACTGAGATCATTGGCGCACCTCAAGTTGGTTCTGCACCAGATCTCTTCGTTCGGTCGTGTCAGAGTGCCATCCCATCGAACCATTGAAATTTAACTTAAAGTTAATCAGGAACCGCTTATTTAATATCTTCGTTACCTTTTAGGAACCCTAGACTTTTAGAAAATAGCATCACATTGATTCTTTCTTTTTTGTGTATATTTAAATCAATTAATTTGTCAACTGCCTCGGTGGCTCAGTGGTCTATGTATGTGACTGCTGACCACGAGGTCCCGGGTTCGATTCCCGGGTCGGGCCAAAAATTGATGTTGGGTTTTTCTGTCAAGAAATTCACAATAAAGTTTGAAAATTGGCGGTGTTTACACCCCCGTGCCTCGGAAAGCCCGTAAAGTCGTTGTTCCTACGCCTGAACTCTCAGGTCGTGTCGGATTGCCGTCCAATCGGACTATGAGAGTAAGGTAATAAAGAGTGCACTTGTGTTTGCGCACACACTTGTACACTATAATATCTCCCGCGCTAATCTCCGTTGAGATTAGCCGCCATGACCTAAATACGGTTAGGAGGACATTATTATTATACTGATCAAAATCTCAATAAAATAAAAATTAAAGACACCCTACAATTATTGCAACAACGATTGTCTAAGAAGGCGATACACTACGGAGATGAGAAACATATTTTATTCTATTCATGGGTTATTAAACTAAACCTCTTTACTAAACAAAAAAACCACAAAAAATCCCCACAGTACTATGAATATTAGGATTACATTTTACATTGTTAGGTTCAAATATTATATTTTTCACAATGGGTTAAAAAGGGATGTGTTCGCTACATTAGCTTTGTGGGGTTAAAGTAAATGTTTGGGTTAATCGGATATTTTGAAGTGCCACTTTTTGAAGATGGCTTAGTTGTGTTAGCAATATTTTCTTTGTGTAAAAAGAAAAGATTTAAAAGATAAAACATGGTAGTAAATAAATAGTTATTTGCAGTTATGTATCTATTTATGTTGTGGTTGAGGAAATTACAAAGAAAACTAGAAAAATGATATTTTAAAGTTGCTCAGTTCAAATCCTACCTCTACTATTTTAATTAAATTTAGCAACGAGATGAGAGAGCTTTATATCGCGATACAAAAGCTGAGCCATTTAATGGAGGGTTACCTACAGTAGAACATAACCTCACGACTACAAATGTTTTAATACGGTACAAGGTAAGTTACAATATTATTTTGGAGAATAAAACCAGTAAATAATAAATAATTGTAATAAATTACAAAGTCATAGTCATAAAAGAAAGTTGTCCTCATTGCACCACAATAACTCATAAAGTGTTATTAGTTAAACTGAACCGAACCGTATCGGAACGAGTAAAAGCGATCTATCTAAAATATTACATCGATACGATGACGGGCCCGTGTTTGTATATCGATTAATTAATAAATCGAATACCGAATCGAGATCTCGAGATGCATCGAACACGCCGCCTCTAATTGAGTCAAGCCGGCACAAGAGATAATAAAATATTACCAACAACATTTTGAAACTTTATCGATTAAAATCATTCGAATTTAAACCCTAATTTACTTAGTACTAAAGTTCATAATGTTTTTTGACAGGTGCAGAATAGTGATGTCAATTTAATAAAAAAAAACAAAATCGTTCACTAAATGCCGAGCATTTACCTGTCATATTATTAAAAAACGTCGATAGTGCATGGGAATCGATACGTTTTTGATTAATGGTCGCTAAACTAGATTACGTTGTTGAAAAACATTCTACTTGATGGATTGTGTTTTATTATGTTTTTTGCTCTGCGGTTTCCAAAAAAATGCAGCTGGAAGTGGAGATAAAACTTTGATTATCTGAGTAATGTTGCAAATATTAAGTATCTTTCAGAAAAAAAAGAGATATGGCAAATGCTAGAAGGCGCAGGAAGAGGAAGATGTTTTTTTATATACCTACTACTTAGTCAACGAGCCTGGTAAAAAAAGCCATTAAAAGATCTATACTTATAGACTTATTTTGCTGATAGGAAATCACCATCGTAATTTTGATAGAAAAGAATACCTGACTCGTCCGAAATTGGGAAATACCTCCGTGCGTGTAGTAGGCAGCAGCTCCCTGTTTCTCCACTGAAACTGATCGCATTTGAAATTTGCAAACAAAATCACGTTTGGCCAAAATCAAGGGTCAAATCAGGATTTTGCCAGAAGAGAAAATTTGATCCTAGATCAAAAGATACGTGAAATGCCTGGTTTGCTTATCCTAACTAAATCTGAAGTTGTGTACGCCTGGGCTTTGATTGTTGAACATCCTGGAATATATTAAAAATTTCGATGACAAATAATAACAATTAAAATTGCCTATTGAGAACAAGACGATAGATTGTGCTGCACAACTCTTTTAAACAGAAGTTACTTATAAAGTTTCAGTATTTGATTATGTACGTATAAAGCTAAATGTATCCAGCATAATATGGTTTTAATTAAGTCCAATAATCCCATCCACTTCCCTCTCAAAATATCTGCCAGCATTAGCTCCAACTTGACCCTGCAGTGCTCGTCGACGCAAATAACCTCGTATAGAGTTACACCAGTTAACACCTCCGCTGCTATATTTAATCCTTTAGCTTGTATCGCGAAACTGTAGACGGTGGTAACCCGACGCCTGGTACACACAAAGCCTGCTTTAAAATGAGCTCCGGGTCTTAAAGACCGCGTGTATTAGCTTTCGGATTGCACGCCTTTTAGTGTTCGATTGTGAATTCATTGTCTGAGGTCTGTTTAATTGCAGGTTAAAAATTGCTGTTTTCGTTGATTTCTTTTTTAGATCGCACATGTAAATGTGAGAAGGAATTTTGACTTAGAATAGAGGTTTATAACTGCTAACAAGATATTTGCAAATATATTGCAGGTGCAAGTTAAATAAACAGCAAGTTGTTATTGAGAGGACTGTCAAACTGCCATGGCCGGCATGCCAGCCCCTCTAGACAAGTGGCATAAGCGATAGTCGAATTGAAAAGTCAAAAAAGCAAATGTATAGGATTTGACGTAAGTTTACGACATTATATCGTAGACTTAAGTCAAATCCCATACATATTATTTTTTGACTTTTCGATTAGACTATCGTTTATGCCAATTGTCTAGAGGCTCTGTTTTCTTACTCATCTCAACCCATGAACGTCCCACTGCTGGGTACGGGTCTCCTCCATAAATTTGAAGTGATATTAGCCTACTATACCACTTACTATCGTAACTTATATACTTCAAATGTGTATGAGAGTTAAAGTACAGTCCTCCTATGAGCACAGAGCTATGAGAACAGATCTTATGAGATCAGATCTTTGAACAGAAGCACCTGTCCTTCTGCGGGATAAACAGCTGATAATTTTTGTTGGTGTAGTTCCCATCCCAAATAAAAATGAAACAGAATACATACATTTGACGCTAGTAACAAAGTCTTTTCGCGAAGCAATGCCTTGTTCTTCCCTATTCAGACTTTTTTACACATCAAAGGTTTGCGGATTGACTCTATTGTACGAAATATATCGCGTTTCGAAGATTACGTGTCAAAAACGCCGAAATCTTGTAGTTTCGGTGAGAAAACATCACAGGTGAGGAGAAGGGGGTTAATTCGCTAATACTATACGTTGTCGGGGTCTTTTAAACGTATGTGGGCGGTGTAGGGTTACGGTTACTTTATTACCTATTTGTCAAATGTTGCCGCTAATAGAACCTGATAGTTGTGCTTTTTTTTTAAATTAGGGGTGCTTTGAAATGTTATCAGTTGTCGATTTTTATGTGAATCTTTTATGTAGCGTTTATAGTATAAAAACTAAGTTTTGTTACTTATATTGAATTACCTTCTATGATAATTCAATAAAAAGTAATTCATTCTTAAAACATAGGTACCTATTTGTTCTGAAGAAACTAAATAATTTAAATATTGTTCCGATAGACCCATCATGATGTCCTAACATAGCTGATTAAACGTAGCTATGATACACAGCTACCTATCCCTGCGCGGAAATAAGGTAGTACTTAACTGGAAAGTAAAAATGCATCATGGATCTTAACCCTCAACGCCGAAGAGTCACAGCCAACTAACATGTTAATCCACCAGTGTATCGTACAGTTAAAGTGGCCACGTTAAAGGATCACGCGCCAGTGCGCAAGCGCAGGACACTATCGATGTGTCACAGTGACATCATATTATGAACCGTTTGCACGATTAGAGTGCGATTTTAGATGCGAATCATAATTATTGGACAGGGTGTTAACTATATACACGTAAATACTCCTAATTTGTATTTGTGAGTACAGATTTCAAGAGCATGGGCTACGGTAACTGCTTACCATCAGGTGGGCAGTATGCTTGTTTGCCACCTAAGTAACAGGTTTAAAAAAACACCCTACCATAGTTTTGTCTCGTATGGGGAATCTAGCACACAAAATTGAGCTAAATTTTGTGTGTTGGTGGCAAAGAAAAAACCTTCACCACTAGATTTAACCATTTCCAATCCAATTCCAATTCCAATTTTAAAAGACAACTCCCGCACTAGAGAACAAGCTCTGTGTCGCGAGGGACTTTACAAACATACAATTAACTTACACAAATTACACCCAGAATCAGAAAAACACTTTGTGGTTCACACAAAGTTTTGTCAGACGCATACTACGGCCACTGGACCACCAAAGCAATCTAAATTTTAATAATATACAGGTATGGTTTCTCTCTTTCTCTCTCTCTCCTCTCTTACTGGTATGCATGTAATTAATATGTCCTTTGTCCTAGTCTGGCGGCATGCTCTAAGCAGAATACCAGCGCTACTTCGCCATTTGGCGTAACAGCATTGAGTCTGAGTTAAGACCATTTTTGTCGTTCATGCTTATATTTAGCTTTATTTAAGAATAAAATAAACATATTCTTTTTTTGTAACCTACACTTTACCTATACTTTGTCTGATTCTGAATATGATCGCACTACAATCTTTGGCACATACATTAATAAATCCCAATAGTGATGTTATGCGTGAGTGGTACATGAAAACTGTTTTATCATCTGAGGGCACCGCCTGCCCAAGTGCCCAGCCTAATCTCTGCTCACACCTCACTGACTCCACATCAAAATTCGATTACACTGACCCTTCCCAGCATCTTCATCTTAATATGAGTCACAAAGTCGGTATACTAATCTCTAATATTGACAAAAAATAAAAATGAGCCTTGATGTTGCCGATTACTATATTTTATACTACTAAAGTGGCAAACAAGCGTGTGGACTGGACTGCCTTGTGGTAAGATGTTACCGCAGCTTTTAATATAGAAAGCGGCTAAGCATACTTTCAGTTTAAGGCCATCAGTCTTCACTACAGCAGCAACAGGATTTTGTCTCCGCTGGCGTAGGCAGTTGTGTAGCACGGCTACGGCCTGTCAACTATGAACATCAACAGCAAGGTTACTGACATGTTCCGGCAAAGTTCCCGGAGATCGAACAGTTTCTATGCTATCATTTGTAAAAAGGCTACAACTAAGTTTCTGGTCCGAAGAAAGTGGCTTCGGTCGGTATCTTATCTTTATTCTTCTCTTCTCCTACTACCAGTTCACAGACTAGGGTAGAGTCAACTCCACCCTTGTCAATGGAATTATAGTAGACAAATAGGCTGACATATTTTTTCTGGATTTCCTATTACTTTTGCCTGATTATTTTTCTCGCTCGGTAATAGACAATAGCGGTCCCAGGTTCCGGTCCCGGGCCTAAAAAAATTCCAACTTTTTCGTTTTGACAAAACTTAATTAATTACAAAAAAAAAACACAATACTGGGACTCCACTTAATTCTATAATTTGATAGTTTAGTTCTGGGATAGCTTAAAATTAAAGAATATATACCACTTTGCTAAATAGCACGCGAGTAAAGCAAAAGCCAACGACTAGTAGTGTAATTATAAGTTACTTACAAATGTACCGAGAGGAATGAGGCGTTAAAAACAAATAAAAATAGATAGATAGATGAGTATCAGCGAGACGAGATGATCACAAAACTAACAAAGCTAATTCCATTAGCGGTAACAGATAGAGCGGTATTGTGCGTTTGTGCGCCCGCGCACCATAGACCTAGACAAATACGAAGCGACACACGAGAATGTACTACACAGGGCTAGAATACGAAATATATTAATAAAGTCAAAGTCAAACTCATTTATTAATTTAGATCAAATGAGTACATGATACTTATGAACGTCATAAAAACAAATGCCAGCATACTTTTTTCCTACAGCCAATTCGCTGACTAGGGTACCTCAAGAAAAATTGGCAAGAAACTTGGGCCACTCTTTTTAATCGCCAGAGTATAACATTTTCAATTTTATATGAGTTACAATATTGGTGTTAACGAAAAGGGACGGAAACCAATATACCATACAAAATTAAATTTAAGTAAAAATATTTTTAATAGGGAAACAATGAAGGGAAAAAAAATATTTTAGCTTTCCACTGTATGGCAATGAGGGATCCTTTCCTTTTATATGCATAAGATAGAAATGTGTCGAGATCACATTGCGATCTTAGTAAAAATCTAAAAACTAGATCTTTATTATTTAAAAAAAAATTATGCCAAGATTGACCAGCCACCCCAAGTAGCACCCGTTCACGATATATGTATAAGACAAGTTATGAGTATGTACATCGTGGAATGTTTTATAATGAGAGGTTCAGTGGCTTAAGTGGATAAGTCGCTTTACCACAGCACCAGCACGGCGTATTGTGGGTTCGATCCAACAAAGGATTTTTTTACTAAACTTTTGCTTGTGATAGACAGCTAAAAAACTATACAGTTTTGTTTATTTTAAACCCAATCAAATTAATCTTAAGTCTTTTGTCTAGGAAACATGGTTATCCTGGAATATAACTGCGGATTTTCCTAAGAAATATCGATTATCCCGATCCAACGGAGATTTGATTCCAAACAATGTAACAGAATCTAATACTGTGAAACTATTCTGAGTATTACCGATACAAAAGGAACATTAAATTATGATATAAGTATTAAAAGATGTTGTGTACCTGTCAAGCAAAACAACTTATTGTAATGGTACTTACTTTGAAGATTAAATCTGGATTTTTTAAACAAAATCACAATTGCTGTTAAAAAATATAAAAGAATTAACAAAGTCTGTCTAATCCCTTCTTAACTCTACAACAGGTAAGCATTTCATCGATAACTAAATACAATAACTGGCGATAATCTTTCGCTAATCTATTACGTTATTTTCTCAACTTTACAGCTTGGTATTAAAGTTCAAGTTTCTTTGCCAACAACGGACACAGGTCGTACGGTCCACGAAATGTTTCTAATAATTAGTTATCATTGATCATCGGAGCTAAACCATATTAATAAAGATATTAAATGCCTTCTTTATTATATTAACAAGGTAATTTCAATCTTTGTCTTATACAAATAAAGTTTAAATTAGCATTTCTTATATGTGAGAAGGCGGTGAGATCAAAGCCAACGGCATCTGTCGAGTGGCACGGGCAAAACCAATCAAGTGACAGCGACATCGGCCACAGACTAAAAAATATTGTTTGGCTACTTTTTTATTTTTGTTTTGAAGACTGACCACAGATAAAAATAGATGAGGGTGGGTGTGTGGTTTGTGCTGTGGAATTGTTTAAAATGTTTGTGTTGCTGATTTTTTGTTAAAGATCTAAGTGTCACGTGGTTTGAGGTAACGATTATTTGTTTCCTATCAATATTATGTTTCTCATAAACCAAACTACCACACGAAGTTTACCCTTGATGTGGAGCCACACTAAAGAAAAGTTGTCAATAAGTTGATGACTACATTCACTAAACATATTGGTGTAAAGCATCAAGCTAAGTTAATATATGTGTTGTCAATTATTGTTTGGTGAGTAGGTAAATTTGTTAATGATACATTATTTGTTAGATTCCCTAATAAAACAATTAAAAACACTGTATTAAATAAATAATAGCAACCCGTATCTATGTCCCGCTTCTGGGCACGGATCTTTTTTTCTCTATAAAGAAAGCTAAAAGGGTTTGGGGCTTTAATTCACACATGCCCTCCTAACGCGAGTTTCGCGAGTTGTTAGATCAGTCAAGACATGCATTTAAGTTTCTTCTAAGACAAGCGTGTTTCCTTACAATGTTTATCCTAACCGTTTGCAAACGATAAATCATTTATTATATAATTTTAACAAAAAAAACCGACTTCAGTACGGCAAGTTGCAGAATTTCAAAAACCTTAAAAACGGCTAGATTACATTGTTTAATTATGAAGTTCCGTTGCCTAGCTGCCTTAGCAACCATATTGGAAACTTATTTAATCGCCATCCGTAAAATACTTATTATTAGATAAGAACTTCAGGTGGCCATCTGTGGTCTTCTTCAGTAGTTTTACTTCATCATATTATACTTTCTGAATGCAAATGTTTAATGTGTTGTTAAAAATATTGAAATTGCTATATGTGTGCCTATAATTTTTGAGGAGTTCCCTCAATTCCTCATGGATCCCATCATCAGAACTTTCTTTTGATAAAAATGGGACCAAACTGGAAGTATGTCCTCTCAGACAAAAAAAGAATTTTTCAAATCGGTCCATAAATGAGGGAGTTCTGCGGTAACAAACATAAAAAAAATAAAAAAAAATACGCACGAATTGATAACCTCCTCTTTTTGAAGTCGGTTAAAAATGAGTAACTAATACGATGCTTGCTTACATTTAGACAGCATCGGCCATTTGATCATCACCTGACCATAATTATTTTTAATTGACAGAAAGAGATCTGGATAATTATAGAAAAGAAGGGTAACTAAATATGGCCAATAATCATTGCCATGGATAATCATAATAGTATCATGGCTCTTTACTTATCAACAAACTAGCAGTTTCTACAGTGGCCGAAATCATCTTTACATTCATAATTTATGACCTGCATAATACTTTGTAACCTAAATGAATAAATAGATTTTGAGTTTGCTTTTATTTGATTGAACCGTTCAATAACATTTCAAAGTTTTCATCATCATGTTTGGCAATATATCTGATACATAGCAATTAAAATCATCAATAGGTGTTAATTTACATAACAGTGGTTAAGTTAGTGTTCAGTGTTTTTATTTGAGGGGCCTTTATTTGTCTGATGGGTATTTTATAATTGATCCTTTACAAATAAGAAAATATATTGTGTATGATTAATTGTGTGTTGCAAATATTGGTAATAAGTATTACCTGCTGGGCATTTTATACTAAAGATTGGCTTACGATGCGGATCAATCTATCGAGGGTATACCTGCCAACATTGCCGACATTCTAAGAAGTAAGATTCGCATCATGGGTAGGAATATCATAACCATTATCAAAGAAAATAAAATAAAAACAAAACATAACGTCAACCAAATTTGCCTCCGACCTCGCCATATAACTAAAGCAACACAACCTTATTTTAATTCCAATTATGCATAACATGATTATTTTTTAAAATAAGTATTGAGTGTATTCTGTGCCATTTTTTTCTTTATTTTATTAATAAAGAAAAAAATAACCAATAAACCTAGCGTGCGCGACAGAAGAAAGTAGTACTAATTTAATCTTCATCATCATCATCATCATCTCAGCCAAAAGACGTCCACTGCTGGACATAGGCCTCCCCCAAGGTTTTCCACGACTCTCGATCCTGAGCCGACCTCGCCCATCGGTTGCCCGCAACTTTTACCAGGTCGTCGGTCCACCTTGTTGGAGGCCTGCCCACGCTTCGTCTTCCAGTTCGTGGTCGCCACTCTAGAACCTTTCTGCCCCAACGGCCATCAGTTCTTACTTTTGTTTAAATTCTCTTTCCCTAAATAGATGTTAACCTATATTCAAACCACATATAAATTAAACCACCTTGAAGAATATAATCGACATTCATCTAAAAAACGTTTACGAAACAATTATTGTAATACAAACATCATTAAACATCTCGTACTTTTTGCTCCAATGGCACTCGATCGCAATTCGTCTTGTTTGTTTATCGAATGCAGTTATTAGTCGGATCGGAACTCGTTTTAACGATGCCGATGACGCGGGTGATTGATTGGACCTGAGGTAGGGGCCTACCAACTTTTGGTTATTACCATTTTATTACAAATAAATATTATTTAAATTACTTTTAGAATTAAAAGGTATGTAGGTATATACCTAAGCAATAATCTAGCACTCTAGCAGATCTATCAAGTTCAAGTTAGCAAACTCTATTACGTTGTTATTTGCCAACAAATTGAATTTTGATTTTAAATTTAGCAATGCGGCCCGTCACTGTCAAACCAGACACTTTTCTTTTCTATCATAGTTAGTTATATTATAGTTCTATCAGTTTTTCATTTACTTTCAGCCCTAACACAAATTGCAACTATCTGGCGATTGAAGTGTGAGAGTAGCCTATTTTTCTTGCCGGTTTTTGCCTTTCTACTCTTGTTTGTTCAATTAGCGAATCTGGCAGTAGGCAAGTTACCTGACGTCACATTTAAATTTTGAGTCCATTTTCACGTAAACGTAGCTCCCCAGAAATCTGTGGTGTGAAGTCACCTTGACCTCTGATATCTAAATCTTTATTGTGACCTTGAAGTATTATTTTATGTAGGTACCATAAATCTATCAGAACCAGAAGAGATGATAAAATTATGAGAAGAACATTATAAATTATCTTCTTTATTAATATGTTTACACTTTAGATATATACGAGTAATCATGTTTAACTTTATATATATGTAGTATAAATAAATACCCACAAAACAACATAAATAATATAAACAAAAAACAAACAAACAAAAAACTAAATAACGCAACCACACCAAATATAAATCGTATTAATTAAAACATATTTTGAATTAATCAGTCCTATTACCATGTAAATATCGGGCCATATTTCGTGCTTACCTATGTACGGTTATAACGTGCACCGTGAAGGTAACACAATTAACATGTCAACTTTAACATAATAAAGTTTATTTAAATGTAAATGTGTTGCGCGCCCCTGAGCCCCTGAGCCCATGCCCCTGCGCCTGCGCAGCGCGGCGACTACAAACGTGCACCGATCCGTCAGCGTTTTGACATCGTTTGATATGTACCGACAAATAATAACAAAATTATTATACACTAGTATGACTGCGGCCCGCTTGCGGCAGGCCTGGCTATCACTGATATGTACTTATTATCGTACGAATAGTGATGAGCTGACAATCTGTTTGGTTCATCTTTCGAAGGGGCACTGCAGTCTGTACAAGGCTTTAACTCGGAATTTTCCTTATAAAATAGACAATTCTGCCGGCTCTGTTGCAAGTAGAGATATCGTAAGAGCTTCTCTCTCATGGCTGCATTACAAACAAAACTAATTTGCCTGCTTTCGGTTTTCTAACAAGAGTTGCCATGAAAGAACAGAAATTTGGACTACTTATAAGGTTACTATAATATATTAATTATATGTAATTTGTTGTTGCGTGTAAAGTGACGTCTACTTGTCGGTTTCTAGTCACACTCAGACGTCATTATTGAAGACTTATATAGAGACCGTAGCACACTCATGTTGTAGCTACAAGGAACATAGAAATGACGTAGTCACGTAGCACTATCGCCAAATATTCTGATTTTAAAGAGCAACACACTCGACGGCGTAGCGGTTTTGTGTATTAGACGCTACACAAATATGCTACAGATAGACATTGCTCTAGGTAGCGCGCGGTTGTGTTGTGAGTAGACTTCTCATCTCACCCCTTCGAGTAGACCATGGAGGATTTTAATGTTCTATTAATTGTATTATTTATGATATTATGGGTAGAGGTATATTGTATGTTTCTTTACGATGAGTTATTTTAGTTTGTAGCTATGAAAGTAATAATTAAAGAAAATATAATGGTGCATACCTTAGTCACCTCTTGTAGGCAGATGGAACGGCAATCTGTCACGTCCAGAAATAGATCAAAAGGCTTAGAATTAGTTCTTTTGTGTTTTTAGTGAATGATAGCAGTCGCACCCATGTCCAGTCTGGCCACGGCAAAGTTGCTTAAATATATTTGAGCTAATTGACTCAAACTCAAAATTCATTTAGGTATTAAGGTTACAAAGTTACACTTATGAAGGTCATAATTTATTAATAAGCCAGAAAGATGACGTCAGCAAAAAAAATCCTACGGCTAGTTCGCTGACGTAGAGCCTTAAGAAGAACTAGCAAGAATTGTATAGCAATACCTAATAGTAAAAATATTAAATAAAGTTGCTTAACCTTGCAAACGTATCGATCCGTGCGGCTGTAACTTAGCTTCGAGTACAAGCTATATAATAGCGGATCAATAGGTCTGCACCGTTATGTAAGCTTTCATCCTTCAAACCATATATTAGTGAAGATCCCTCTGTCCTTCAAAAATCTCATAAACCTGTTAGTCCTGTGCTTGATTTCTCTCCGGTCATGTCAAATTGCCGTCTCATACTCCGTCCGGACTGTGAGACTAAAGGAATAAATTGAAAAATATCCGAAACAAAACTACAATAATTAAGTACCTAGTTTGACGGGCCGTAGGGCTTTTAGCATCGGCAATCTGCGGATTTAGTCGCTTTTTACCACCGTCTAAAAAAACGGCGATTAAGTCGCTTTTCGAAAGCTCAACACAGCGACGGATGCTACACTTCGCTCACATTCGGATGCCAATCACATCGATTTGGTTCAATATTTCATATATCACGAAGAGATTCGTAGAGAGTCACCAAATCGCAATGCAACATCTATATAGACGCAAAATCGGACGATTCCGATACTACGATCGAACACAGAGAGTCGGTTGGCAACATGTAAGTGATAATTCTAGTATTGCAAACGTCTATTGGGTACGATTACTGCTTAACATCAGGCGGGTATGCTTATTTGCCATCCACGTAATATAAAAAAAATCTTCTCTCTTCTTTATCTCATAATTTTATTTAAAAAAACATCATCTAAGTAGAATAACTTAGGAAAAGCAAAGAAAGTCCTTGACTAGCTGATTCTCTAAGAAACAGCGATCGCAAACTGTCAAACTTTTGGTGTGACAGAACACACACAGGAACCGGCTTTTTATTTTTATTTTATTTGTTACTATTGTTTTGTTTATTGCCTTCTTGTTTGTGTTTGTTTCACCAAATAAATGTTTTTTCTTTCTTTCTTTTCTTTCTTCTTTCTTTAACTGTCAGTTGTGATTGCTCGGTGACGGCACACGATACGTCAAAAAGGCTTGGTTCTCGCTCTTACGGAATACCGATTTTCAATCTGACAGCCAGATTTTGCTCCGTTTTCGCGGTCGCTCGGTTTTCGCTCTTACGGAATACCTCGGTATATGTATAGTTGCAAGAAGCTGCTCTAACAAAATACGACTAAAGCATAACAATTGCCAATAACCACTGATTAGATTAACCTCTGATGTTTATAAAAGATAAGCAATTTATTCTAAAATGTATGGTAACTGGTGACCGAGTGGGGCGGCTCCTAACGCAATTATAATAATAACTGTTCAACAGCGACCCGCACGATGTCGTCTGAGTCCAACACTGTTACTAGTACGCTCTCTTATAAACACGACGTAATAAGGGCACAGCTTGTACCGTTTATTAATCCTTACTAATATTATAAATGTGAAGATGGATGTTTGTTACTCTTTCACGTAAAAACTACTGAACGGATCTAGATGAAATTTGGCACAGAGATAGATTATGGTCTGGAATAACACATAGGCTAGTTCTTGTTAGTACATAATAGTTCATAGCGATAACCGACATCTACGCGGAACAACTAGTATTTTAATAATTCATTATGAATCAAAATAATATGCCTAAATACCAAAATAGTTCAGGTTTTTACAGCAGGCACTAAAGTAATTAGGTTCACTATATTTACATTACTTTTAGGTAAATATCTAGTTTATTATAAGAAAACAAAATGTTGCTCACTTTTTAAGAGTCAGGTGTTATGAAAACTTACATAATACTCATGCCAGACATATATACATATGTATATACATCCTACTAATATTAAAAATGTATAAGTTTGTGAGGATGGTTGTAGGTATGAATGTTTCTTACTCTTTCACGTAAAAACTACTAATCTGGATAAAATTTGGCAAAGAGATTTGATTATAGTCTGAAATAGCAAATCATCATCATCACTTCATCCCATAAACGTCCAACTGCTGGGCACGGGTCTCCTCCATCCATTTGGAGGGATATTAGCCTACTATACCCCGCTGGCCAGACGGGTTGGTATAGGGTTTTGTTTCGAGTTTTCCCTCTCTTGCAGTGGATATTGTCTGAAATAGCGAATTTTATAGCTATAACCGATATCCACGCGGGCGGAGCCGCGGGCAACAGCTAGAATTAATATAGACAATCCCATTAAATACTTAATCAGTTATTAGTCAGTCAAATTGTCACTGGTATTACTTAGGAAATAGAGTATTATAGCGCCCCCTAAGGTAGAAATACTCAACCCTACTGACGACTGCACCTAGCAAAATTGTCTCTGTTTTCAGTCGGACTTGAGCGCAGTTTCAAGCTAATGAAATGTAAGTATATAAGGTATATAGTTATTGTAAACTGAGCATCTTAGACGGCGTCCAAGACACAAGCTTGCGCTTAGTTTGAGGCCAAAGTCTTCTTCTTATCGTTTGGTTAGTGGTCAACCTGGTGACTGAGTTATTTAGATCGCCTATATTTAGGCCTCTGTCGTGATCTAACGACTGTTAACAGTCGGGACCGACTTTTAACGTGCCCTCCGAAGCACGGAGACGCTCAGATGAAATATGCGGTCACCCATCTAAACGGTTACCGCGCCCTTGGTAGCTTAACCTGTTGATCGTTTTACCGAACATCGAGTGCACCTAGCTATGAGCGTCTCGAGGCCAAAGTAAAACTCACTATTGATATTTGTGTATTTTATGTTTTATTAAATAAATTAAATAAAAAAACTGCTGTAAAAATATGTCGTAGTAATGATGTGTTACAATTTGTATAATCTTAAATATACTACAATAATAGTAAAGTGCACCTTGTCCCGAATGATCTCCCCTCGCCAGTCCCACATCGATGTTCATCAGATAAGACAATGTTCACGCCCGTGCACTAATGGGCTGGGCAGTAGGTAATTGTCTCGTGCCCACTCCGTAATTATAATTTGTTTATCGTTTTAAATTATTTCATTGTCGCTCTACTTAATGAAGTTTTATTATTTTGGCTGTGTCTGTATGGTTCAAGGTTTTGTTACCGAGTCTAAGATTATGTTTAGAGGTTTTGAAAAACTATCACTAATTAGATGACTGACTGGCACGTGTGTTCTAGTGGTCAGATGATCACTTTACCACCAACATAGCGCTGAGTGTTGTGGGTTCGATTCCTACATTGAACAAAACTTTTTAACGTTTCCTTGGTGGTGTAAGTTAATGTTCGTAAATTGTATGTTTTTAAAGTCTCCCGCGGCATCAGGCTTGCTAAAGCTATATTTATAAAATACTTAATGCCTACTATAATTTCGCTCAATAAAAAGTTCATAACGGAAACTATGGGCAAAATCTAATCTTCTTATATATAAAAATGAATCCTTATTTCCCTTTGTCACGGCATCACGCGTGAACGGCTGGACCGATTTCGATAATTCTTTTTTTGTTGTGTTTGTTATTGTCAGGAGAAGGTTCTTATGTAAAAAAAAGAAAGTTGCGCTAAAAATAGTTTAACCCGGACGAAGTCGGGGCGGGCCGCTAGTACTTAATAAATTATACTTTTTTTTAATACTACCAAGGAGGCTTAATAATAATACTAAATAATACTTAATATTAATAATACTTAATCGATAATATTATTTGTGACAAGTATATCTAACAATATTAACTTGATATCGGTTAATTTTTAGATTAAAGTAATGTCAGTTCCGGTAACTGATGATTGATAGGCGAGCGCTCCCGGGGCGCGGTGCGCGGGCGCATCCTAGCTGCTTGCAGTTTATACTGTAGGATAGTGTAGAGTGACCACGTCCACAATATGCACAAGGCTTTCGAATCAATGAATAAACAAAAACTAATACTAGAGACATAAAATTTGAAATTATTGTTCGTAGAGACCCGTGCCTAGCAGTGGGACGTTTAAAGGTTGAGATTGATGATGATAAAAGCCGAACAATTTTAATGCAATTTTATACTCACCCTCCGCTTTATCAATAAACGTGGAGTAACGACTGAAAAGTTACTAATATTATAAATGTGAAAATTTGTGCGTATGGATGTATGGATGTCTGTCACTCTTTCTAGCAAAAACTACTGAACGGATCTGGATTAAATTTGGCACAGAGATGGATATAGTCTGAAATAGCATATAGGCTACTTTCTATCGCGATAATCGACATCTACGCGGGCGGAGCCGCGGGCAACAACTAGTCAGTAATAATGCCAAGTAGTACAAAAAAAAATAGGCAACTAAAATAAAGTGTCCTCAAAAGTTCATAAATGATGTTCTCCCTACATTAAACTTATTATAATAATATCAAAAAGGCGGACAAAAACAACGTGATGTGGTAAACTGATAGGTGAGGCAGTCAAGTGTGGCCGGTCACCCGTCTACATGATATAAGTTATATATGTATATATATCTATATCACTCGGTTCTGTCCGACTGTCACGCATCCGGTTATTAACGTTATTGTCATTTTATTACCTATTAAAATAGTCGAAACAAAACTCAAATGTCGTTAAATATTTAACTATGTTGACTAAGATATGAGAGAAGCTCAGGCACCTGGTATCAAATATTAAATATTTATTTATTTTATTTTATTCGGAAAACAAACAATATCTTATAACTAGATTTACAACTGATTATATAACTAGAAACCATTTATACGTTATATATACCCATATATTCGTTTATATGCGTTGAAGTTTTTTTTTTTTATCTAAAAAAGACAACTCCCGCAGTAGGGAACAAGCCCTGTGTTGCGGGGGACTTCACAAACATACCACCGAGGATCCAGTACGGTACCTCTCTATATGCTCAACAGTGGTATTTTTATACATAAATGGGCATTTACTATTATATATATATGGATATCATGTACAATTCACCCAAGTGCTTCAACAGCCGTATGAATAAGCGTGGCGTTACGTAGTAACTCTTTAGTAATCTGTGGCTGCGCAGTGTTTGTTTATTAACTGGCCTGTTGGTTTAGTGGTTAGTGACCTGACTGCAAAGCCGGAGGTCGTGGGTTCGATTCCCACGCGGTACAAAACTTTGTGTGATCCATAAATGTTAGCTTGTTCTCTAGTGCGGGAGTTGTCTATATATATATTTTTTTTAATGGTACCATGCGGTGACATGAGTAACTCGCACAGTGTACCCAAGCGAGCAGGCCTACTGAGGATATACCTAAACCCTATAGGATATCACAGCTTCTTATCACGCTACTCAATTAGTGCTGGTATTCTACTGGACAGTAGGGTTACCAATGTCTTTGGAAAACAGAAATCGGTACTAGTTGTCGAGAAAACTTTGTCTTACAGGTGGCATGTAGCAACTGCTGCAATGATTTCTTTCCTTTATATTACAGAGCGGCGACGAACAAGCAATACTCCTAGCATTGCAAGCGACTCTAATACTCTGCAGTAACTGCTTACCATGTTGGAAACGTATACTTATTTGCTACATTAATAGTATAAAATAAAATCATCATCTCAACCCATAAAAGTCCCACTGCGAGGCACGGGTCTCCTCCATACACTTGATATTAGCCTACCATACCACGCTGGCTAGACGGATTGGTATCGGGTTTTGTTTCGAGTTTTCCCTCTCTTGCATTGGATATTCTCTGCCTGAATTACTCCCTTAGTTGATTCTTACGACATCCTCGGGATAGAACGGGGTGGTGACATTTGTATTCTTAATCCTTCACCCCACGGACAGTGGACTGTAAAATAAAATAATACTTCATAAATCTTTATTGAGCCTAACTCTGTAAACAGTACGGGCCAAACCAACTAAATAAAACAAAATTGGTCGTAATGAGGAGATCGGCGGCGGGTTGCGATGGCGCGAGGGAGATGATCTAAATAAACAAAGTATCCGTCTGCAGATTGCGATGCGCAAGCGACGCGTGCCGACCCCCGCTCGACAGGGGTCAACAACTGTTCCGTTCACTACGATCTACGATTACTAAAGGTTATTTGGTCACGACTGCTGCGAAAAATTTACAGTTTGATCTAACTCTGTACCTATAAAATGATTCCTTCACTAACAACTAAATGACCGCCTCGGTGGTGGTCCAATAGCCGCAGTATGCGCCTGCTGTGCACGAGGTTGTGGGTTCGATTCCCATACAGAACAAAACTTTGTATGACCCATGAAGAATTGTTCTGAGCCTGGGTGTAATTTGTGTCCGTTAATTGTATGTTTGCAAAGTCCCCCGCGACACAGAGCTTGTTCTCTAGTGCGGGAGTTGTCTTTCTAAAAAAAAATTGTCACAAAATCACACAGAAGTGTAGCGACATTTTATTTCTAAGTGGAAGCTAGGTAGTGATGATTAACGTAAAGTTGCTGGAAGCGGCTGGATGCGAGAAGCCGAAGACCGTGCCAAAAGGCGTACACTTGGAGAGGCCATGTCTAGCAGTCGACTGGGATAGTCTGATGATGATGATAAAATGTATAAAATAATGGAAGCACAACTCTTTCCCTGTCAACTTCCATAGGCATATATTTGACAGTTGACCATGTGATTGACTACGAGAACAACTTTAAGGAATACTTTTTTCAAATTTTCTAACACTTTGTAGAAGAAGTATTAGAAAAAGAAATAGAAAATTGCGAGATAATTAATCCTCACCGCAGGCAAAAAAACAGGTCGTCATTGCGGAGAAAACAACACTTCATAGCGGGGAAACCAATACCTCAGGGTTGCTACACACATAAGCGGACCGGTTACCGCACACCACCAGGTGAGCTGTATGCTTTTTGCCACCTAGGTTCAATAATATAAAACAAGATCAAAATGTATCCACCAAGAGCTCTCTGTTATCTTTGGTATATAAAATGTTGTTGACCACGCATCGGCGTCCGCGCACCAATTGTGCCAGATTATTCAATCAAGAGCTTTCTCCAGCTGCTGACCTCGCGCCCTACGCCCTCTCCTACATCAAACAGCTGTACCTACTTACGTATTTGTGTGCTTACTATCTTGTCGGCTTCTGTATTGTAAAATATTTTTATCTGATTCTTCACTTCGGCCTACATAACTACACACAGCGGTGTAGTTGTGTTCCTGTGTACAGGTCTCCAGTGCTCATTTAGGAATGCGTTTTGAAAGAAACGTATTCCTATCCCAGGGATACTCCGTCTTAAAGCCTTGGTGTAAAAAAAATGGGTTGGCAACACGCAAGTGATACCTCTGATATTGCTAGCGTCCATAGGCTACGGTAACTACGGTGCTTAACATCAGGCGGGCCGTATGCCTGTTTGCCACCTAAGTAGTATAAAAATATATATATCAAACCCTGACCACAGATTACTAAAGAGTTACTACGTACCCTGACTTTTTTGTAAAAAAAATGGGTTGGCAACACGCAAGTGATACCTCTGATATTGCTAGCGTCCATAGGCTACGGTAACTACGGTGCTTAACATCAGGCGGGCCGTATGCCTGTTTGCCACAGGCCAAGTAGTATAAAAATATATATATCAAACCCTGACCACAGATTACTAGAGTTACTAGTTACACAGTTACTCATAATATACACAAATGGGATATTTTTGGAAGGGGAAAAAAGATAAATAAGCAGTTATTTCAGTAAATTTACTATATTTTTTATATAAGTATGTTTCTTCAACGATCAAATCACTTTAAAAGTAAGTACATGAATAAAACTAGTGACACTATTTTTTACACCTCTGGTTTTTTATTATGAACTCGTCAATGTCAGTCTTTGAAGTGAGCACTGGTCGAGGGTAGCGAATGTTCGACGTTCGGGAGTACGGGGTGAGTCGATTTTTATTCAACAACATGTTTTCACAATATGGACATTGTTCTACATAACTTGGCATATTACACTTTTTTTTTACAGTTTTATCTGTATAATCTGATTTGTTTAACTTTTTACAATCAATGTGATATTTAGAGGCATAGTTGTGCGCATGTGGGATTTCTGTAGGCTCCCTACACCTCTGTGGTCTTCTGGCCGATCCTCTGCGGCTATAGCACGTCGAATCAGTTGATATCGTCTCCTCGGCAGAATCAACCGGGCATGTGTTCAGGTGACGTGCAATACGATCACTTATTCCCTCATTGTATATTGTATTTTTTATCGACGAATTTGAATGGTCTTTACCTTTTGCGAAATTATACCATTTGTGCGACCGCTTCTTGTTATCTTGCTCACAATCTATTCCAGAGTCTGTACGTTGAGCCTTATAAGGGCAATCTTCTAACATAACTCTTTTTAAACTGCAGTCGTAATACGATTGACCACTGCATTTTTTTAAGATTGGAACTGGTGGTCGGTTACAATTTTCATCTGTATCTCTGCATGCAACCATAGATGTACTTTGTGCGATATCGATTGTTGATGCTCTCGGGGTAAGTCCACAGTCAGTATGGACTAAATTAAGAGTATTAGTACCGGCATCGCTGAAAGTCATTACATTGTCTTTGAAAGTAAGCCTAGGAGAAGACTTACTTGTGGGGGGACATTTACTACACTTGCAGTAAGATTTTCGCTCATCAATATTTCCTACGTTAAAACTGCTCGACGCACTTGTCGTTTGGTCTTTATGTTGTTGTTGTGATTTGTTGATTAAACATGGATTTGCTGAGATTACTGGTATTTTCTGTGTTTTTTGCGTATGCGAGGTTATTGAGGAAGGTTCAAAATACTTTCCTCGGAAGGACGAACCGAATTCATTTGGACAATCCGACTTGGACTGCAAGCTGGGCTTCACGGCTACTCCCTCCACAGCCATCTTGTTCAGATCGTCAGAACTCGGTAACGTCACCCTTCTTATCTGCGAACTCACTATTTCTGGTAATTTACTAGGTTTGATTTTTTTATTCTTTTTTATTCTACTAAACATGACTTTTACGTGGATCGTATGCACACAGGATTAAATGTTTTGACTTTTAATAAAAACAATTATTTTATGTAACCATTTTGATGTCAAGTGTGACAGATCAGAGAAGAGTTTGTGACACATAAGGTTTGATCACTCGCAAAGCTTCAAGTAGTACATGTCCAAACAGAATGTTGTCTTAAAACACTTAAATAACAGCTGAGGCGGAAACACCTCGTTGATCGCGAACCACTTCAATTCATATCCTTGTGACAATAAAGGATTGAGTAACATATTTCCTTACAAACTTACATTTACATCTCACGTAGTTAATATTCAACCTACAAGTCTATTGTAATAAGACCTTAAACGAGAATATTGCCAGCACAAATATCATTGCGAAGTGGATAAAACCAGGCCAGTGTAAATTAGTCTTCCTCGTCCCGTTAGCTTCTGCTGGTCGCCGGTCGCAGGGGGGAGATATCGGCCCAATTTAAAGATCTTATATCATAGAGGGGCGAGAAGTTAAGGAGGCAGATGTGTGCAATTGTCCGAGTCAAAGATCAGAGGAAGTGGCTGGAGCACGCGCCGTACAGCTGCGGACTCGCGTGACCGACTCTTAATGCGGCTCATTGTTTGGTATTTGTCACGTTGTTACCATGACAGATGATATCATAATAATTAGAAGCATTCAATCTTAAGATGGATAAAATAAAACAACGATTCAATATTACATCGCAATGATTAGGATATATCAACTGCGGTGTTGTATCTTTAGGTAGTCAGCAGGGCGCTGTACTAAGTCAATAGCAGATTTATTGTGAATAATATAAACGCGTTTTTTATATAGTACTACGTAAACAGTATCTATATAATATGTACTAGGGATCGCCCGCGACTTTGTCCGCGTGGTTATTTGGAATATTTTCCCCGATTTTGCAACATATCTCACTACTGTTCCGCTCCTATTGACCATAGCGTTATATAGCCTATAGCCTTCCTGGATAAATGCACTATTCAACAAAAAAATATTTTTTCTAATGGAACCAGTACTTTCTGGTATTAGCGCGTTGAACCAAACAAACTCTTCAGCTTTATAATATTAATAAGTATAGATTAGTTCGTCTTCGTACTCAGAAAAATTTAATCATGCATGTTTTCCTTCTTGGTCTTAAAAAACGTGTGCCTACTGTTCTGAATGTAGTGATATAAATAGACAAAATGTAATGTAATACTAACTCATTTGATTGGACTAACAACTCATAATGTATCATCTGTTCTAGTCGCATTAGTTTGTCATTGTTATGAGGCTCTGGTACTTCGTCTATTTTTAAACTAGCAACATTGGCATTATAAAAATTGTGATGTAGCAACACTGACTAAATAACTGACACGTGCTACAGAAGGACGTTATTCTAAGACCTAACATTACACACCTTTTTTATACTACTTTGGTGGTAAACAAGCATACGGCTCGCCTGATGTTAAGCATTTACCATAGCCTATGGACGCTTGCAATAACAGAGGTATCACTTGCGTGTTCCCAAGACATTCTTTCTTACATCAGGGCTTTCAGATGGAAGTGTCCCTGGGATAGGACGTACGATACGTTTTTTTTTAAATGCATTCCTAAATGAGCGCTGGATACCTGTACTCACACACAGGAACACAACTACACCGCTGTGTGTATGTTATTTGGCTGTGGTCTTCTGTAAGGTGGAGGTCCTTCCCTAATCGGGCTTGCTTGCTAGTATGATGCCCTACCTCTCCCAAACTACATTTAAAGAGACAATAAAACAAACACGCAGTGACAAAAAAATGAAGAAAGTAATAAAATAGTTATAAAACACACGGTGGGCTGCAATTAAAATTACTCCGCGATAAACATATAGACGATATAAAGATTTTATTGTCTATAAACTAATATTATGTGTCCATTCCAGATAGTCACGCGGCTTCTAAAACAATTAGGTTTATGAAGGACCCTATTAAAGGACGCGGATAGTATGAGGAACAGCCCCTCTAGAAAATTCAAAAAAGCAAATGTATGAGATTTGACGCTTAAGTCTACGATATAATGTCGTAAACTTACGTCAAATCCCATGTATTTCCTTTTTTGACTTTTCGATTCGACTATCGCTTATGCCACTTGTCTAGAGGCTCAGGTCACCGACATAGCTCAGCGAATTGCTAGCTAAGCTAAAGAAGTGGTTACGAGTAGAGCACATAGGAACTTAGGATGAGGAAAGCAGGTTCTTTAGTGTACGGGAGCTACTTGGAGTGACTAGTCAATCTTGACATGATTTACTTTAGAATAATTTGTATACCATCGCAATGTGAAAGATGCAATCACACACTCATCTCATAGGAAGCTAAACAGTTTAATTTCATTTTTAGTGATCTGATATTATTTTCATATAATTTTCCAGTTGAATCCCTCTCTGTTACCACAAATTGCAATTCTAAATTGTAAATTTAGGCGACTAAATATAATGGCCAAAGTTTGTTAAAAAAAATTCTCGTACCTTTACCGATGTCAGCGAATGAGCTGTATGTTTAAATTCAAATTCAAAATCAAAATCATTTATTCATATAGATCACACTGTGACATATATGCAGGCCAATGAAAAATGCCAAATGAGACGTCAGCTAATTGCCTACTGCCGTGTTCGCTGACTGAACAGACAGGGGTAGAGCCTAAGGAAAGAACCGGCAAGAAACTCAGGCAATCTTTTCAATCGCCGGATAGGTATGTGGTGCAAGAAAAGATAGTATAGAAAGTATAGAAAGTGATGCAACCAAAAACAGCATACAAACACTATAGGGTGAAACACTGGTAGGATAGAAAAGATGAGTGTCTTGTTGTTGTTCGTAAGTATCATGTACCTAAATATGTATGTTTTAATATCGAGACTAGTAGCACACTTACCGTATAATTTTATATCGCTACGGCCAATTCGCTGACTATGGTAGGGCCTCGAGAAGAATTGGCAAGAAACTCGGGCCACTCTTTTTAATCGCCAGACAATAGAGAAATAACTCTTTATTGTACACCATTTACACAAAGTTTCAATTACATTGAATTCGTTCAGTTTTCGTGCGCTCTTTCACTAGTTTCAATTAGTAACGATATGGCACAAAGTTAACATATTTTTATACAGACACTAATTTCCTTAAGAACCAGCTATTCCGTTATACATAAATAATTCCATCGTGAACATAGTATATTTAATTAACTACTTAAATTTTTATTAAACACGTCCCTTACCATAAAATAATAATTAATCAATGCACTTCTGATTTACGACTAGATCGCATTTCTACACGACCATTGGCATAAGGCTCGCCGCGCATTTACGACACCTACAGCATGCTAAAGCATCCGTTTGCATGCCATATCTATTTTATAAACACTGATGATGGCAGAAGTCTAACAGGTGCTGTTGAATTCTATTCACATCTAAGTACCTATGTATACAGTGCCAAAGCATCCTTACTATCCTTACTAATATTATAAATGTGAAAGTTTGTGAGTATGGATGGATGGATGACTGTTTGTAACTCTTTCACGTAAAAACTACAGAATGGATCTAGATGAAATTTGGCACAGAGATAGATTTTGGTCTGGAATAACACATAGGCTACTTTTTACAGCGATAACCGACATCCACGCAGGCGGAGCCGCGGGAAACAGCTAGTAATATTATAAATGTGAAAGTTACTCTGTTTGTTTGTAACCTTTTTACTATAAAATGGCTAAGCGAAATTCAATGAATTTTGTCCAGTAGATAGATTGTTTTCTGGGGAATTATATAGGGTATTTTTTCCGTTGTAACATACATCCAGGCGGGCGGAGCCGCAGGCAATATTTAGTTATCCACAAATGTTCTAGATTATACTCTTTCGAGATTAAGTACTATTTATTATTTTAAACTTTGATCGGTTCTGGGTAAGATTAAAGTTTTTGTTTAGCGTCTTAAATACACAACAAAAAAGCACATGGAAATTGCACTTTCAACGATTTGTCATGTCTATCGGAAGCATCAAGCGGACGAAGGCATGCTGAAGGATCTCGTGCTCGTGCTGTACTCTCTCTGGTGTCGGTGACTCAGTGTACGCCGAGCCTAACAAATGGAACAGACACAAAATTGCAATATAATTTATGTGACGATACTCACCTCTGATAAAAGACATTAAAAACACTTTTATTGCTTTTAAAAACACAATAAAAACATTGACCAAACAAAGATTTCTAGTGTAAATAAACTTTCTGAAAACAGTGGGAACGGAACGGTTTTGAAACTTGTGTATTGCCATTAAAAATGTTATGGTAGCCATCAATTGTAACTGTCGCCGTAGTTTTAGTACAAGGTTTTAATTTTTGACATTTATTGGTTAAAACTTTAAGTGCTATGGACCCTATGTCTTTTGGAAAGGGATTATGTGAATTTTGTCACGAATTTGATTGTCTTTAGACAATGATGTTAGTTACATTTAGAGGTACGGGCGCTTACTGAGAGTTGTCTTTTAAAAAGAAAGAGACTTATCATTAAAAAAACATGGTACGCACGTCATTTGTCCATTTGCTTGCACAAATTCCAAGCAAACCTAATTCGCATAAACTAAACTTGCACAAGCATACATTTTTTTTTTTTTTTTTTATACTACTTGGGTGGCAAACAAGCATACGGCCCGCCTGATGTTAAGCAGTATCCGCAGCCTATAGACGCTTGCATTACCAGAGGTATCACTTGCGCGTTGCCAACCCATTTTTTTACACCAGGGCTTTAAGATGGAAGTAACCCTGGGATAGGAATACGTTTGTTTCAAAACGCATTCCTAAATGAGCGCTGGAGACCTGTACTCACACACAGGAACACAACTACACCGCTGTGTGTAGTCATTTGGCTGTGGTCTTCTGTAAGGTGGAGGTCCTTCCCCAGTCGGGCTTACTCGCTAGTATGGTGCCCTACCTCTCTTCTCTCACATATCTTATAAGCGGCAGAACGTATACTGTACCTGTTATACTTAAATGGTTTGCACAGAAATATACTAATGTCACCTTCAGTCTGAGGCTGAGACCACAAAATATTTATAAATTATGCCAGCGACTGTTGCTTTTTTTATCCTAGGTACCAAGGTGGCAAATAAGCACACGGCCTGCCTAATAATTAGACCTGACCAACCAGAGGTGTTACTCGCGCGTTGCCGACCCTTTAAAAAATCTTTTCTTAAAGAAACCCAAGCAGTCTCTCTGGAAAACCTCGGCAGAGAGAGGGTGCTCATTCCACAACCTAATAACTCACCGAACCTAAACTTAAACCCCATGCTAGTCGATGCATGTTGCGTACCCGTAACACTACATCAGCCTTACATCATTGTACCGTGTGCATTAGAACCGAAGCACACGGCGCATCCTGGGCGACGAGGCGAGACTCCTGCCGTCCACCACTGTGACCACGGTACACACTACTATATTACGCGTAAAACAGTACGTACACACGCGATAAAGAAACACTAAAATATACATATAACATAATATATGAGTCGTTAAATAACTCTTTGTATCTCTACCACTATAATAGTGGGGTAGTTTGAGATTTGTTTTATAGCTAACATATCACTTAGTTATACAGATTATTTGTACTTTATTATATTCTTGAATTTAAAAAATAACTAGATGATGTATCTGAATTTTGACCATGGTCATTGAATGGTACTACCTACCTTCTTAGTACAAGGAATATAAGAGCAATGTGGAATAAGACGAGCTATATTAGAGCTGATTGCATAGCAATAATGCTAAAAATATTTAATAGTCGGTACAAAAAAGTAATAGGTATGTACCTACTTATTGATATTTAATAATTATGAACCACACTTTACACTGTGATAATACAATTACTTATGTATATTGAATGTCAATATCTCTAAAATGGTTTTGGCCAATAAGTTTATAAACTTCGTAACTAAACCTTTTTTAAACCTTTTTTTATTTAAAAAAGTCACTTTACTTTTAGGAGTCATTTTTTTACTTAATAGTTTTCAAAAAGAAATCACGTAGATCCACTGATAAATATATATTCTGATAAGTTCATATTTCGATAAATTTAGATGTTTTTACCTTTCAAAAAAGTAAAAAAAAAACATAATGCAAACTTTTTCATGTACCTATTATACTTATGTTATAAACATCATGTGAGCAGATATTTCTATAAATCTATAAATAAAATAATAAGTATTATTTGAATAGTCCAACACGGGGCTGGGCGCAACCTTTACCTTCGCCAAACCCCCATAAACACCTCATATATAACAATTTCCAACGCTAACCCATAACGAATCTCAACGAAAACATAATTTCACCGTTGACGTGTACGGAACAAACCCTCAACAGCGCGCGGGGTCAAAATGGTCCCGATAACATCTGAGCACTAACAAACGCGTTACAATTGTTAACGAATGTATATTTTTGTAATAAAGACTTCATACAATATACCCAAATACTACAACCTGCTACTAAAGTCCTTATTTTCTATTGTATAAAGTTTAAAATCGTTTGTTTGGGGTGCTTTTGTTTGTGGTAAGTATAACAGGCGCCCCGTGGCGCGGGCCGCGAGTCTTTTGTACCGGTAATTTCCGACCCCTCTGTGCCTAGTAAGTCATTAGACATTGTACTCGTTAGTTCGGATGACGATAATTGGTTTCTTTTTTGTATATGTGTGTGTGTGTTTTATTGTTGATGTTTAATCGTTGGTGTGTGTGCAGAGTAAATGCTAATCGGGTCGAAAGATTTTTGATAAGTTTATTTGCGTGAAGTTGGCCAGTTGCAAAATTTACAAAAGTAAGATAATTTATTCATATTTTCACAATTATAATGTTATATTTTCAAGTCAAAGAAAAAAATAAAAGTAAAAACTTAATAAATAGTTAGAAAGCAATTCAGATTACTTTTTTAAACGTCTAACAGTCACAACAGAAACACTAATATCCAGAATTTTTATTTTATTTTATTTATTAGGAACAAACAACAGTTACTAGGCAACTAATCTAAACAAAACACGCCTCACAAGAACTAATAAGAAAAACTATTAATAAATATTGAATATTAATAACAATTTTAGATAAACCAATAAATTACTAACAAACATATTTTAACCCGCGGCTGCAGCTTAGAGGTCTAATAGACTATTAATATTTTCCATAAAATATTGGCGAAGCGGGTTGATTGAGTAATAATCGTAAAGTATAGGCCATATATCCGTTAACTGAGCTGTTTACATCAATAACAATAAACTAAAACTTCGACCATAGACTATAAATATAACAATGACGTCACGGTATCAATAAATCGCTTTAGTATAAGTATATGTGTGCTTATTCATTTGCATTAAATAATGAAATTGCATTGTACCATGAGGTATGAGTTCTATACCAGATGACAGCATCAGGGTTAATTACACCTTGTGAATTTTATAAGCTTATTATGATTTATCATTCCTTAATGGTGAAGAGAAACATCGTGAGGAAATCCACATGTATAGAAAAATATCTAAAGGTTTGAGGATTAGACATGTCTAATCTGCAATCCCGCATTGGGCAGCTACACACGCTAAGAGCTAAAATCTCTCAGCTCTCTTAATAGAGGATTTGTATGTCGTAAATACATCTCAACATATTATCTGGGGTTAATTTTTGCACTGCTCGTTATTCAGGCTGTGAGTTTTCAGTACGTACATACGTAGCAAATGTAGGGAATAAATACTTTTGCTTTTAAATATTTTCCATTCTTCCTTACTGTATAATGATTATGATTACAATTTAATTAAAAAAAAAAAATACTGAAAAATGAAAAGAAAGCGGCTTTGAGTAACTATCTTGCTAACTTGCATTTTGAATAATGTATAAAATTATATAAATGTATAAATTACAACTATGTGGGTACCAAAAAAATGTTGAACGGCATCGTGGCAGGCCCAGACTCAGATGGCGAGACGAGCTTGATGTACAGGAAAGACTGGTCTATTCTAGCACAAGATCGGGTTAAGTGGAAAAAGGAAAGCGAGGCCTTTGCCCTGTAGTGGGACAGTACAGGCTGAAAATAATAATAAAAATATATGATTTTTACTAAATAACTGAAGATTATACGAGTAAATATCTCATAGATAGAAAAGATAATAAAAATTATATACAATAATAATAATAGCAAAATGACAAATGTTTCAAATATTGTATTTCTATATGACTACAAATTAACATGGCAATATAATTATAATTAATGTTTATTATTATATTAGACATGGCAATCCTAACAGCCCACAACGCTACGGCACATCAAACTTTTTTGTTATTGTTTTAATTATAAATATTTTTTGTTTAAAGGGCAGGTGTAACTTGTATATTAGTATGTTATAATATTAATGTTTTATTTTGGCAAGCGGAGACGCGCCCCGCGGTCGGTATGTGGCTCGGATCGTATGGTGTAAGTTACAAGCTATTGTACCACATCATCATTTAATAGTATATTTCTATAATCATTATGTATCGAATGTAAGAAAAACACAGGAAATCGATGTAATAATCTATCTAAACTTCTAAATTAATATTATAAAAATGACAGATATTTTTATTTGTTATGATTTAACTCAAAAATTACTGAACCTATTTAAAACATTCTTTCACCATTAGAAAGCTAAATTATTAGCGGGTAATATAGATTATAGGTATTTTATTTAAAAAAAATAACGGTCGGTGGTGGGTGATCTTATTGTTTTTAATTTTTTATTAGATAATCATTTTAACAATTGACTTTTATATTATATAGTCATTTTAACAGTTGACTTATTTACGTGTTCGCTGAGTGAGTTTACGAGGGTTACGTGCAACATATTATGTTCATGATTAGTTATAATTTGTTATTATTTACTTTGTTTAGTTTTGTATAAGTGTTAGTATAAGTATAATATAATTGTGGCTTCTCTATCGCAATGGTGCACCATGTAAGTGTGGTTGTAAATAAATAAAATAAATAAACAACTACAACTTATAAATGTAAATTATACAGAAGTTGTAATTGAAATGTAAATAATACAGGCACAGAATGCGATTATCTGCAAAAAGAAAATAGAAAAATGTAAGTAAATAAACTAATGTTATGTGTAACTCTTAAGTGCATTGTTCATCAGATGAAATGAAAGTCAACTCATATTATACTCGTAATTATAATTCTCTTCTGTCTTATCCCACTCGTGAGCCATGACCCTTCGCTGCCGGCGGGGGTCCGAGAGACCCGCGCTCATCAATTATCGCGAGAGGCCCTCACTCGCCGTAGCATACGTCAACAGGTGCCACGAGACGAAGGTAACTTAATTTAAGAAAATATTCACAGTAGCGAGACCCCGGGCTATGTGCAGTGGGCACTTAGGGGTTAAATTATAAATTGTCACTATTTTAATTGAGATGCATGTAGATTGAAATAATGGCTCCATCCAATCCAATAATCTCAATAAAAATAGTGCCTAGCCTTCTTCGTGCTAATAACAAAAAACTATAAAGCGACTTTAGAAGTTTCTTACATGCGAGTATTAATACTTTCATTATATTTGTTTAGATAAATATGTAATTCGAATATTATGTATAATAAAGTTCATTCCATTATTATATAGTGATTGTAAGTAAAAAAAAAAACTAATTTAAACATAAATACAAAAAAAAAGAAAAACTGTGTGTCCAGAAGGCTGGCGACATTGCCTTGCCACGTTGAATGGCAATGCTTATTCTCCGTGCGAGAAACAAGCCAGCCTTCTGATCAAGCGAAGCGTCGATCAATCGTTTCGCTAGGTCTCTGTATAGGAAACGAGCCCTCGGGCCCCATGAACCTACAGTCTCAATCCTAAACACATCACTTAATAAACATACGGAACACATTATTATACGTATATACATTCGGCCTTGCTACTTAGTCAGCGGTTCCCATAACGTATCTTGCACTATCAGAGACATTTTACGTAAAAAACAAATACAAATAGGGTATGGTAACTTCATCACTCAAAGCTACCTTAAGTACCTCCTGAAATAGCATTAAATTCATCTGGAAAAATGTCCAGTGTAATTGCAAACAAATAAATCAAAGCTGGCATGAGATACAAAACTCATCTCAAAGGAACAAGCAATTATCACAATATAACATAAACATGACATATTATAATATAAACGATGTGAGTGTCCCTAATTTGGTCCACCTCCATAAATATTGTGTTACCATTATTTTTATTTAAGCTGATCATTACATTCGCGTATACGGTGATTTATCTTACCGAACCGAACCGAAAACTCGATCCGTCGCGGCAATAGATCGTGATTAGGTGCGCGAGCGCAGCTTGATCATATACCAACTATATTTAGGGCTGCTAAGGATAAAGAAATTGAAAAATACACTTTTTGAAATTCCTTTATTACAAACCTGTGGTCATCCTCCTAATATTATAAACGCGAAAGTTTGTAAAAAGTATGGATGGGTGGATGGATGGATGTTTGTTACTTTTTCACGTAAAAACTACTGAACGGATCTGGATGAAAATTGGCACAGAGATAGATTATAGTCTGGTATAACACATAGGTTTTTTACAGCGATAACCGACATCGCGTGGAGCGCGGACAACAGCTAGTTCTATATAATTGGGAGTTGGGCGACATATGACTTGTACTTTGTTTTTGTTTGCAGATTAGTTCAGAGAAAACATACTAGGTACTTTATTTTCTTCTGATCCAAATAGAAGTAGTCAAAAATTAGTCTGCCCCATAGCTTCTTGCAGTACTGCTTTTGGTAGACGACAATTCAGGCAGTCTTAGTTACAAAATGTATTTATTACCAACAAAATATATGGTTTTCAATATAAACCTATTAAAGCTTTGTCCATTCAGTATTTCTGTGACCATTTCGTTACTCGTACACGTACTCGTACTCAGTAGTTTTGGGATATTCTCTGGTTTTGGACAGCCCTAACTCTAACAACAAATTGAGACGTCCGTAATTATTTATCTGGACATCATTAGCCGCAATAACGCATATAATTCTTACATCGGTTATTGATTTATATCTTACTCCGTGTAATATATCCCCGCATAGAATAATGTACCATCTAATAATAACCATTTATAATAAAAACTAGCCGTTACCCGCGGCTCCACGCGTGGATGACGGTTATCGCGATAAAAAGCCTATGTGCATATAGCCTATATGCTATTCCAGACTATAATCTACCTCTGTACCAAATTTCATCCAGATACGTTCAATACTTTTTACGTGAAAGAGTAACAAGATAACATCCATACTCACAAACTTTCACATTTATAATATTAGTAGGACACAATCTCTTATAAGAGACTAGCTCTGCCCTGCAGTTTCACCTGCTTTGAATTTGTATTTCATCCCGTGTCACGTTTGTTGTTAATATGGAATTCAACGTCATTCAATATAGAGCTTTTTGAATAAATTAATTTTCGAAAAAAACGTACCAATCGTAAAAAGAAACGAAATAGCGTGCATCGCAAAAACGTCATTCGAAACTTCATATCACTCCCGTCGTAAACTTATGTCAAATCGTATACAATTGATATTCAATCGACTAATATTTATACCACTTGACAAAAGGGACAGAAGTTCTTTCTTTAAAGGAAACTGTAAAATTATAAATAAAAATTTAAATAATAACTATTATATAATGTTACACTTTTAGCTTGCTTTGAATCTTTTAAATTGTTAATACACTCAACGAGATAAATCTTGTGATACATACTCGTATAACAATAAACAAAGTGACACTATAGTCACGCACGACAGATGCGGACTGATGTGTTCACTTATATCTAAGTATGAAACGATACTTTTATGCGTTTTCTAAAAATATAGCAATTACATAATTTCCTACCTTCTAATTTATTGTAGCAATAAAGGTAATAATGTATAGTTTTTAGTTAAACATTAAAACCTTACAAACGAGTTACATCAAATATGTATAACAATATCAAATAAACATACAAAATAACGTGTTTTTACCTCTTAAAGTTCGACATACGAAAACACGCAATCAAATTCTCAAGCAATATTTCAAAACTAAATGTTACCCTACAAAATATTTACAAACATTGAATTTCATTCAACTCTTTATGTTTATTGGTTCATAAATATTTGGGGAACAATAATAAATTATATTTAACAATTGTTTACATTACATTTTGTGACGAACACAACTAGCCTTGTTTCAAACAACGCTTGCCACAAACAAGGTTTATTTTACAGCTCTCCTCTCACTGGCCCGCACCAACTAGACCAGTCATTGCCACTACAAAAAGCTCCCATTGTTTATTTTCAAAGCTTATAACTATTTATAGATTTAACAATTAATTAAACAAGATTTAGAAGCGGGGTGGACTTACACATGGAATTTAAGTTTTTACAGACTACTGATGAAAGAAAACATCGTGATGAAATCTGTGAATCAAGCCCTAATACCCTTTCTGCTATTTTGATACAGATAGACAGGACCTAGGCCCAGCAGTGGGCCATAAATTGCTTGATAAATAGTTATTTTGCCGGCCTGTACTTACGTTTGATTCAAATTGATTCTTATCTATTGTTTATTTTAGAAACACTTTCTCTAAAAATCAATAGCATGATTATTATAAGACTACAGTCGCGTGGACACATCCTCATAAAAAATATAATCATGCTTATGTACAATCAGCGAAATGGCTGATTGTACATAGTCATGAACATTTCTTTTACAATGTGTAAATACAAATGTTTAATAAACTAAACAATAAACAATGTGCCTACATTAAAATAAGAATCGTTGTTTGTATATATTTTACAGCCATCATATATTATTAGCCCTGTTCCTCCACCCTGCAGTTTTATGGTGCCCCTGAATGGTGACAGTATACAATGGCATGCCCTCTATGGTGCTCTATGGTATATTACTCGTCACAATGTATTTCCTAATTTGTTTTGGTTGAGAAGTAAAGTCACATTGTTTTTGTGATTTGTTGCTTTGATTTGTTAATTGTTGTCCAAAATCTACGGGAGATTTGTTAGTGAAATTGTTTTGTATATTTGTTTTCTCATTGCCAGGTTGTTTTGAGAAATTTTATGTCAAATCGCATGTGTATATCAGGGTTAGTTTTATGTTGTTGATTTATTTTACTTTAAATAGTTACCTATATGAAAGTCAGGGTTTAAAATACATTTGATTAATAAATTAATAAACTACCTACTTATTAGTTATGTGAAACATCTATAGCCGCACGTAAAACCGATTTCTGGCGTGGCGACGCATGCCGTGGCGACGCGCGATGGTACTATTACCGAAGTCACTAATTAAGTAAACGAATTTAGTAGTCACGATTTAAAATAAATTCGTAAATTTTTGTATTTAATGAAAATAAATGTTTATTCAATAAATAGTCATCGTTATCTGAAAAAAAAATTGTGATATTTTATTTTATCATTATGACATATTTAGTTCCTATCACAATCTGTTTTTTTCTGCATATTACTTTTACAAAATAATGTCGATGTTTCACATCTGCCAGGCGTCCCGTGATGGCTCACATTTTTATTAATTTTTGAAATTGTATGCAACAAATTCAATTTATTTTAAAACAATGTTCTCATGTCGACACTTATCGATTCACGCGTTAAAACCGTAAAGTTCCTGAATAAAATCGTAAAAGGTAACCGTAAAACTGGACTTTTACAGTCAGCATAAATCAGTAAGGGGACAAAACTTTTTTATGCGTAAATAATATAGATTCGGATTAGTTTAGATATTGTTAGATGTGTAGGTAGGAAGAGTAGACGTATTATAATATTTTGTTAAGTTTCAACACGTAAAAGCATAATAATTAGGTTTTTATTACAATTATATACAAATACTAGCTGTTGCCCGCGGCTCCGCCCGCGTGGATGTCAGTTATCGCAGCAAAAAGCCTATGTGTTATTCCAGACCATAATCTAGCTCTGTGCCAAATTTCATCCAAATCCATTCAGTAGTTTTTACGTGAAAGAGTAACAAACATCCATCCATCCATCTATCCATTCTTACAAACTTTCACATTTATAATATTAGTAAGGATATAATATACAATTTCTGATTCTGATTATCTTTAATTAACAATAACGTTAAAAGATAAAATATAGTAGGTAAATATTTTACTATTAATTTTTAGAAAATCAAAAATGCATACTCAATGCAACCAAACTTTTTGCCCTCTCATTTTCTGTCCTGGCAATCAATCCCATGCCATCAAACAGCGTCACAAAATCAATCTGTCAACTTTCATTCGTGGAACGTGCAAAGGCAACACCCATTGAGCGTTGTCCGCACAGTGTGCTTTTTGTTCTAGCACTACACAATGATAAACAAGCATTAGGAGAGCATTGAGAGCCACTGTGTGGACAATACCACCACGTACCATGGCGCACTGTTGAGCGCAAATAATGACGAGATATTCTATAGACCAAGTTTTTTCTACAAGTAAACAATTTGAATGTTGATTTTTATTTTTATTACTTACTTTCAAAATAAAGTAAATAAGTGAGTATTTATAATAGGAGAAATTCTCTTTTATTTTGGCATAATTTATTTTGTTATAAGTATGTACTTATCTATCATCATTATAATCCTAATAAAATTAATCTGGCTGTAAGTATTTTATAATTGAAATAGTAAGTTATATGGGGGAGACCTACGTTCAGCAGTGGACATCAACAGGCTGAGAAGAATAATTAAGTACCTACCTAGGTTAAACAAAGATAATTTTCAAAAATAAAAAGTAGCGTGTTTTACATCAGTGTATAATTATAGGTACACTACTATACCCCACCTAACTCATTTCTCCAGTCACAATTATGATGCAGTATACTTACAGTACAACATAACAATAAAATTAAAAATCAAGTTTATATTTGTAGTCTAGGCAATACAAGAACAAAACAATAGAATTCCAGCAAAATCCGCACAGTAAGTTGTCCACTGCCACATTTTACAGCTCCGTTACACAATGGAGTATAACGGCTCCCAAGGCCAGCGCAAGTGTAACCGCGCAGTAGCACCCACGAGGGGTGATGGATCGCTTCACCGTTCAACTACTTAAACAAATGCAAACTGCCACAATGGCCGACCAGCGGGCGACTAAAGACAATGCACGATGTGACAAAACACCCCACGACAACGACACTCTGTCACAATTCACAGAAATTACCAAACTTAGAAATGTTGAGAGTAATTTATGGCACTGCGCAACAACTGTGTTGTTTAGATCTTGTGTCATTAGATATTGATTTAATGAGATGAGGGACAGAATAAATATAAATGTTAGTAGTGATTGTTAACTTGAGCAGTCTAATGCCTGCATGTCTCATGAATCAGGAGTAATCAGGACAAATCAGGTGGAACTATAGTGCTGTCACATTAAATGTCAGGTATAATTAACCAAGCGTACGATAGCCACTACTGGGTTTGCCAGCCAGGAGTCCAGGACCAAAACAAAGATAGGTTTCTAATTCTGTGAGCCAAAGTCTCTGCGTACTGGCCTAGTTACACAACTATAAACTATTAAAATAATTTATTTATTCAATAATTTAAAATGCTGCTAAGACATTTAACAGAAATCTGACTGTTCAGACTTAACAATATTACAATCCTTAAAAACAATATTTAACTTTATAAATGTCATGTTTAATAGTTTCCGTCCCAACTTGTCACAAATGAGGAATATATGAATTGTACACAATTCATATTCACAACTAAAAATAATTAACATTTAGATAAACATTAGGTATCTCAAGCACCGTGATTGTTGATCTGAGTTACGATAGATCAGCCAATACAGAATATAGCCTGCAGCAATTTGTCACTTCCACCCACGCAACAAAAACTTGTTAATATTTTGAAAACGGCCACCATTTCATTAATTATATTTAGCCTTTATGATATTCGTAACGTCTCAATAAACAACAAAAACCTCTTGATTATCTATTAATAATATTTAATATCCAAAACTTTAACATAAAATCCGTGTGATTTATGTGCACACTCTGTGTATTAAGCGATCCAATTTGCATAATCTGTTCATTACTATAAAAATATATTTTTTTAATTTGCAACATTTCATAAAAAAATATTTGATGAATGGTGTTGCAACATAATGACTTTTGACGGGATGATAAAGATTTTATTGTAAAATACTAGGTCTTTATCTAGTTTTAACTCCGTGTATCTATAATATTAAAGTGTTAAGGTCAAGTCAAGACTTATAGAATAGGTACCGATTTATAAATTTAACCTATCATATTTATGGTATAGCCTTATTCCCTAGACTGTTGAATAAAATTTCTTACACTTCCCTTTTTTACATCAAATACAAAAAACCTTTTTAAATTATGTACACTCATCTGAAGTCACAAGATTGTCTTCTTGTAGCCAATCAAAGTGTATTTTTTCTTTTTACCATTTATAAAATAGACAACACGTTTATTAGTGATATAGCAATCACGTGTGCAACAAACAAAGACACACAAATATGTGACAGGAAGAAAGATTACGGCACTCTATCAAGCGATCTGACAACAGAGTTGAATTCCTACGATTTGTCCCGTCATTGTCCCTCGTAAAACTTGGGACAAAGCGGGAAGAAGCGTGTAATGCTGCTCATAAAACAATAAACCACCCACCGGACTTGTAGTCTACGTTCTGAATGCACGCAGCATGAACCAAATGCGCTCATTGTCACTCTGTCAAATGCATCTATAAAATGGCGCGAGCTGAAAAGCGCGCCAATTCTTGAACGTTTTGACGTTATTAACGTTGTTCTATTTATAAAAACAGTAAATAAATTCTAGTTTGTTTTCGTTGGATTGCTAATTGATATATCGTGTATTAATTAAGAATCGAGAGTAGAACACTGACCTTGTTGTTGAGACGTCAGAAAAAAAAATACTCATAAAGAAATTCAACAGCTATTAGGCGGTTAACGAAATGTATAAATTTAAACATAGCTGTTTGATAAGCAAAAAAGGAAATTCATGTGTTTTTACACTACTTAGGTGGTAAAGGTACGGCTACTCACACACAACAACACAACTACACCACTGTGTGTAGTTATTTAGCTGTGGTCTTCTATAACATATATATATATCCTGACCGTATTCGGCCACAGCGACTGGCTACTAACTATTGAGAGCCTCGTGGATGTCAGTTATCGTGATCAAAAACTATAATCTATCTCGATGCCAAATTTCATCCAGATCCGTTCAGTAGTTTTTACGTAATATTATTTGGAGTACCTAAGCTACGTTAACATTCTAATAATACAGGCTTTTTTATAGCCTAGCTAGGTAAGCAGTGTGCCACCCACACTATCGTAGTATTTATGTTCTTGTTTTATTATATTATTATGAATGTTACATATATTATATTATGTCTACTTGTACTACGTTGTTGTATTCTATGGATAGATTATTTGCGAAAATAAACTTTATTATTATTATTCTGGTAACTTTAGAAAGCGTACCTAAGCATACTTTTAAAGGGCACAGTTACATTGTTTCGCTCATAATAAAGCTTGTCTAGGGAAATAACTCTACCACACAGAAGGCCGGTGCTTATATGTATTTATTTTGGCCAGGGCCCAGCAAAGCACACGGTATTGGTACCTACCTAGTATTGCAAACTTTCATAGGCTTAATTTAATTGAAAGTTATATAAAATGAACGTTTAAAGAAAGGCAATCATTATTATCTAATTAGGTAATCGTTATTTTCAAGTATTTAATAACTGCCTACTATTATGTACGGTTCACTGATAATAAATAAAATCGATTGTATATAAAACGGTAAGTATCGATAATAATCTATTTAGTTGACTAATTAATCGATAAACACCTCCGAGCTAAAGTTATAGTTTCACAATGACATTTTGTTGAGTGAAACTAGGTAGGTAACGTTTGAAACGAAAAAATACTTAAATTATTGTATATATTATATTCTTTTTAATAACATGTACAAAGAATTAACCAATACAAAACTTTGAGGCATATTTTAAAATTGAAAATAACATGCCAATAATCAAATGGGTTAACCTTTTAATGGTGACTAGTTATGTCACGCGATCTGCACCTCCACTAAAGTGGAGGTTATTGCATAGGCTACGGTAACTGCTTACCATCAGGCGGGCCGTATGCTTGTTTGCCACCTTAGTAGTATAAAAAAATAATAATAATAATGTAACAGATGCCCAGATAACATTAAAATATTATTGTGGCAATTATAAATACAGTTCACTCGATATCAAAGTTCTATTTGCTTAAAAAGCAATGAAAATAAACACGTATTATTAATCCAAAATGTAATAAAATAACCTTTTCCATTAGGTAACAATTTACCCATTCCCCATAAACGTAGGTACTTAGGTAGGTAGGTAATGCCTGCCATACCTAAATGAAGTCATCACATTGGTCTCGTTTCGACAATAATATTGACGTACGATAACAGATAAATCTATTATGTGCCGGAGAAGCGATTATTATTATTTTAATGTTATTATATATTATTATTATACAAATTATAATAATCTCGGAGGCTATATTTATGGCCGTGTTAATCCCTTTTGATACGCCGCTTATGAGTTAAGGGTCAACGTCTATTGAAATGATATTGATAATATAATAACAGCAACCCATAGCTTTATGTTCCTACTGCAGGGACTTCTCTCCTCTATCAAGAGAGCTAAAAGGATTTAGGCCTTAAGCCACACGTGCTGGTCAAATGCGGTTTGGTGGATCAGACGTGTCTAAGTCAAAGTCAAAGTCAAAATGAATAAATGAGTTTGACTTTGACTTAGACACGCTTTAGCATTCGCCATAATCATTTGATTTACCTATACATAAAATTTCACTTTATGGGATTCATTACGTAAAGTGAAATATATCTATTATTATGTAGATATTCGTTATTATGAAAGTATGATTACACTGTTACTGTTACACATTGTTAAAAAGATAAAGAACTTCAAGTGTTATTTTTATTTTTAATGTAATGTTCTTTTTAATTTCATGATTTTTTTTGTTGTAAATTTGATCTCAATTATTAGCAAGTAAGTGTTAGATTCTAAATGCATATTATTATTGTATAGGATAGAGTTAAAATATTAAATGTTGTTGTGCTCGACAGGGTCCATAGTGTACATAGCTTTAAGCCACTTTTTACCACCTAATATCACATTGTGGAATGCAAATAAATGATATGAATATGAATATGAAATTCACATTGGGGAAAAACAAAGGGATCTCAAAAATTTAAATACTTCGTAATGAAAACATAATACTAACAGAAAACCATCTTCGCCGCTGTATCCGTTAATCCTTGTGAGGTGTAAGCAGCGTGATATACGCTGGGATATATCGGCGACAATTTATTTAGACGAGAAACCTTTGCTTCCTCACACAAGCATCACCATTCGAACCTCAACCATAACATCTCAAAAACAAAGTCTAAAATCGATTCACTGAATTGTTGAAGTTAGTAATAAAATCAGTGCCAAGGTAAGTAATAACGTATTGCTACAAAGATAAGGTTGATTTTTAAGTGCGAAACTTGACAAAGGCTTTACGTTGATAGTAGGCACCGTGCTGAGCCGGGATGATTGCAAAACGAATAAATAATTCGCATATGAAGGTGCGCGCGCGCATATTACATGTCACCCAACTATAAATGTGTTTATTTTTAAACATCCAGTGAATTATTAAAATTTTAATGCAAGAGAAATTGTGAAGGCTAATTATAAAGGTACCAAACATCATAATTATAAGGTAGGTATGTATTTTTTGTCGTCTTCTCAAATTTGCTGCTGGAATTTAATGCATACATGTATATTTACAGGTTCCTTAGAAAGTACCTAGTCCTACTTCCTACTAATATTATATACGAAATATTATACGCGAAAGTTTGTAAGTATGGATGGGTGTTTGTTACTCTTTCACGTAAAAACTACTAAACGGATCTGGATGAAATTTGGCACCGAGATAGATTATGGTCTGGAATAACTTTTTACAGTGATAACTGACATCCACGCGGGCGGAGCCGCGGGCAACAGCTAGTCTTTCATAAAGTCTAAAAAAAATAGTATAAAAAGATTCATTGGATTCTAAATTCTTATTAGATTAATAAAGCCACTCATGGGACCCAATTAGACGGAGCGCTCAAATATATTAGGAAAATGATTTGCTAAAATAAACTTCAAAAGGGTGCTGCAGTAGTTCGAAGTTCATATGAAAATATACGACCTCAGAATATTTTATGGCACACTGGCCATTGACTTTCATTATTTCATTTGGATTTTAAGCTAAAGTCATATGGTTCAAATTTACTACTCCTTTAAAAAGTATTAACCCTATCACAAAGGTTCTTAGAGATCATCAATGTTGGTTTTATCAACGTAAAAACTTTATATCCTTCCATCAAAACGCCTGTTTCAGTCCTGGACCTAGATCTTAAAGTTTTAAAATAATAAATTCTATTTTTTTTAAATGAAACTTCACGTACAACAACAAAATGTCACGTCCTCATTTCTATAGGTAGTTGCTGTTGATTATCACACGCCTGTTTTCATAAAACCTTTAAATCTCTCACAACCACTGCAAAACAAACGAAACACCTTTTATTTATATCTACAATAAAAGCATTCCTTATATAATTAAGGTTTATGCTGACGTACACACATTGGTCTCGAGGTTTAAGTTCCAAAGCAGAAACCCGTTCAAGAGGAAGTTGTAACCCGACGCGTTTCCGACGCACGTCGTAGGCGGGGGGTTAGCTGGAGATCAAAGGCGCCGCTCGCCGACCACGCCCACTCCGCCTTGTGCGCACACACCGCCAACCCTTTCACCGCGCGATGTTGTTAACAAATAATAATGTTTCTTTTGTTTACTTTGCTTTAGTCAGGTTACGTGAGCGTACGTATTCGTATAGCTACATCGTATGATGCACGTTACCTACACCTACCTAGTAGATGTTCATTGGGCAACGTGTTTAACGCCAGTCAAGGGGTAGAATTATAACTTAGAAACTTGACTTATCGATCGTGATAGATAAGAAAATAATCGCAAAAATAGATATCTTTAATGAAAATGGTTCTCAAGTTAACATTATATATTATCTACTTAGGTAGTTTTCAGAATCAAAATCGATTATTTTGATGACGTTTGTAAGAAAAAGTGTCATCAAAATGGTAGTCATATATCGTATAAGGACGAAGATGTTTCAAGAGTCAATTAATTGACCCTACAATAAAGGCAGAATGTCATTATAACACAATTACGTTAGGTGAATGTCTTATTGACCTCCCGTCAATTAAAGCCAGAGCTCATCCGAGCCGACGACGCGACGTGTCCTGTTTACTCATTGGAATAGGCTTGAATATTTAACGTCTAGGTTCTCAGCCTAAATGGGCTGCATCGTCACAACACAATTTATGAAGTGGCACAAACATGGGCATTTAAATATGGGCGATCTGAATAACTCTGTCACCAGGTTGGCCACTAACCAAACGATAAGAAGAATACGAAACGAACCGGATTTTTTTATGTAAAATGAAAATTGAGGTTTGGCACTGTGGCGGTACTTTTGGAATAGATATAGGGACAATATTGACAAACAGGATACAAGGTCAAGTGTACCTATGCGCTCTGTCTCTCATATTAAATACTTACCTATCTACATCACGTTATTGACAAATTAAATATAATAGCAACCCATATATGTATGTCCCACTGCTGAGCACGGGTCTGCTTTCCTCTATCAAGAGAGAGAGGGTTTAGGCCTTAATTCACACACGCTGCCCTAATGCGGGTTGGTGAATCTGACATGTCTTTAGAATTTCTTCTAAGACATGTGGGTTTCCTCACGATGTTTTTCTTCACCCTAGCAGATGGCGAATCATTTGATTCGTACATATAAACTTCACAAAGTAAAATTCGCATTGGTACAGCCCGGGATAGAACCCGCACCTCTTGCGTACGCCAAGTGGCAGATTTTTGGAGAACTTGTATTTAATTTTAAGGTCTACATTGTACATATCCAAAATCACACAATAAAATTTGATTTGATTTGATTTATGTGCAAGTCGGTTACTTTCCCACACGGCCACCACGGCTTTTTTTTTCTTTTTGACAGTTGAATTGTCTAATACAAAGTTAGTCTATGTATGTTTAATGTTACTGTTCCTGTTTTGGATGTATCCTGAATACCTCCACAAGTTTCCTTATTTCTTTCATTGCTCAGTTAACTACCCTGAGACAGTGTAACATGCATAATGCTTGACCGAAACACAGTAGTGCACAAGCACCGTTACGCGTACCTACCTACTAAACATATTCATATTTACTTTTACGTCATAAAAATACCTATATTTAAATTATAATATCTATAGGTATTTAAATTTTTAATTTTTTGTCCGTATCATACGTACCAGTGTTTTATAGGCGATTAAAATAAAATTACCCAAAAAGACTTGGAAACGGATAGCCAGTAAAGAACCTCGGGGTTCCTCTACTAAACAATAAAGTTATAATTGAATCAATAGGTAGATATCTTAATCCCGCCGCTGTCAAAACTGAGACTCTTGACGAGCGTATGATTCAGCACCATTCATTAATAAACGGTCGGTATCTAACTTTTACAAAAACTCTGTGTATCGCCGTCGCGTCGCTCGTAGTCAGCGCGGCATACAGCGAGCGGGGTGCGTAGCTTAGTATTGAGTACCTACGAGTACCTACGAACGTGTCGACCATTGTTGAACTATTCAGGGATATGATAGTTTATGTGATCCTGATCATATAGGAACATTTACTGGCGCTGATAACAGCCAAATACTTACAAAACTTAAAACTTTTTAGCAATAACAGTTTTTTTTTAATTACAATAAAAATTATATATCTAATGTTGTCCTTTACAATATTTACGGTAATATTGTAGTCCCCGAAACACATCTAATTTAAAAAATCATACATAAAAGTAATGCCAAAATTACCCCTTTTTAAATATCTTAAATATCTCGTTTATTTATTGAATTCAATTAATAATATTAGGGATATTAGCTAATTATAACATGTTTAAAATATTACTGTTTTATATTTTCTATTATGCCACTACATATTTAGTAAATATTATTTTTCTTAATTAGGTATATTATTTATTTCTATACTCAATTTCAGTGGTGCGTCGACTCGTTTGTATTATGTGCTTCTCTTCCATTTCTATGCAGATCGACAGTGACCAAATGACTATTTCATTTTCAAGGTCATTGGCAGTAATCAGTGGTTTTCCTCCCCTGCGTGGCGATTTGTGGGTTTGATTCCCACACGAGACAATAATTTGTGTGATCCATAATGTGGTTGTAAATTGTTGTCCTTAATTTTATGTTTGTAAAAGTCCCGCGACAGGGCTTGAGGGACAGTGCGATAAAATTATTTTTATGACTAATGCCTTTATTGTATGTATACTAATAAATAATGTGACTAATCGATGTAGGGCTGGAGTGAAGGAAACGGGGCACTAAAGAAAAACACAAAAAAAAAATTGCTTTTTTCGATTATATCATATAGAACACATAAATTTAAGACTTATAGCATCTGGGTGATTTTTATCTCCAACCATTGGTTTGTAGTAAAGCTGATGAAGAAAGAGTTTCATTTAAAAAGGCGACCTGGACAGGGTAGGTTACAAGTTGGTTATTTTTCTTCAAGGAAAAATAATTTAATATATATTTTTTTTTTTGCAAAGATCGCTGCAACGTGCAAATTTAACATATTTTATAATGTCTTCCTGTGGTTTTTAACGACATAGTAAGTATGTTTTAAATACTTATAATATATAAGAGAGATATACTTATGTAGAGACTGTGTTAAGTTAGGGGCCATTTTTTTTCGAATAAGCATCTAATTGTGCAAAAAACGTAAAGGGTAAAAAACAGTTACATACAAGGACGTTGAGTCATCGAAAGAAAGGATAGAAACATTTATTAATTTCGGTGGTTGCGTTGTACCTTCTAAACAAATAGAGAGTGGAGAGACTTACCTACCTATTTTAAAATCTGCATTCTATAGGTACCACTTAGCAAACTGGCTTAGAACTTACCAGTTTCATATTTCTTTAACTTTTTTCAGTGACTTTTGATACGAGTTAATGTTTGTTCAGTAACACATCTAGTGTTACAATAACAAGACAAAACATCGTTCAGGCAACAGTAGCCCGCTTCTGTAGCCATATCACGTTACACCACATCTCAACTGTCAGCGGTGATATGTTACAAGCCAGGGGGATGTTGTTACAGTTTGTAAAATAAATAAAAAATATGTTTCGTAAAAGAAGCATTAAAAAACTAATTAAGACCACAGGATAATTTCTTGGGGCTGGCAGCGCCATCTAGGAACGAGTAGATGAACTAGCTGACTGAACAGATAGAGGTTGAGCCTAAGAAAAGTATCGGCAAGAAACTCAGGATTATCTTTTCAATTGCGAGAATAAAACCAGTTCTAAATGCTTTAATTATTTCCTTCAAAAAATAAAGTTTAAAAACTAAAACCCGACTACTTAAAAATCGTCCTCTGAAAAGTATGAAATAAATAAATTTTATATAGGTACAGAGGGTAGCCGTGGTCGTATGCCACCTTGCCCCAAGGATCGCTATATTGTTATGTAAAAGGTGGCATACGACCACGGCTACCCTCTGTACCTATATAAAATTTATTTATTTCATACTTTTCAGAGGACGATTTTTAAGTAGTCGGGTTTTAGTTTTTAAACTTTATTTTATTTGAATTATTTTGGGGTTTTATTTTTAAGACAATATTATACAATGCAGCTTAAGGATATATTCAATTTGCATTACATATTTCATAACATAAATATGAGGGCATGAAATATTAAGTTAAATTTACATTACATAATAATAACATAATATAATATGGCAAATGAAAACATATTTTAAAACTATATTATTTATTCTTTTTTGTAGGTCATCAGACTTTTATAGTCTAAACTATTGGGACATGAGTTTTATGCCTAATAAATCATTTTTATTATTTATTTTTGTAATTTACAGATTTTTTATATTCCTATCTTCCAACTTCAACACCACATCCTAAGCACCACCTAGAAATATAGTTCTCGTCAAGATAAATCCAACAAACATGACGCGGCTATCTTGTTTCGTTAGAGTTCCTATGGCCAGCTTTCGACTTCATTATCACACCCTAAACACCACTTAGAAGTATTAATATGCTTCTAGGTCACAACTTAGAAGCATATTACCCGTTTTGGTTTGATGGGTAATCCCGTCAAGATAAATCTAATGAGCCCAAATACGATGTTTCTACGAGTATCTTGTTTAATTAAAAAGTACCTATGGCAATCTTCCGACTTTCATCATCACAACCTGAACATCTAACTAGGAGTATAGTACTAGTCACGATAAATTCATCGCACCGAAACACAACGCGGCTACCTTGTTTCGTTGGAAAGTTTCTATGGCCAGCATTCAACTTCATCATTACGTCCTAAACACCCAACTAAGAATATAGTGCTCATCAAGATAAATCTATCGCACCGAAGCACGACGCGGCTATCTTGTTTCGTCGAAGAGTTCCTATGGCCATCTTTCGACTTTATCATTATATACTGAGCACCCACCTAGGTATAAAGTACTTGTAAAGATATATGTAACGAACCCAAACACGACGCGGCTATCTTGTTTCGTTGAAGAGGTCCTATAGCCACTTCCCAACTTCATCACCACGTCCTGAACACCCACCTAGGTATAAAGTACTCGTAAAGGTATATGTAACGAACCCAAACACGACGCGGCTATCTTGTTTCGTTGAAGAGGTCCAATAGCCACTTCCCAACTTTATCACCACGTCCTGAACACCCACCTAGGTATAAAGTACTCGTAAAGATATATGTAACGAACCCAAACACGACGTGGCTATCTTGTTTCGTTGAAGAGTTCCTATAGCCACTTCCCAACTTCATCACAACGTCCTGAACACCCACCTAGGTATAAAGTACTCGTAAAGATATATGTAACGAACCCAAACACGACGTGGCTATCTTGTTTCGTTGAAGAGTTCCTATAGCCACTTCCCAATTTCGTCACCACGTCCTGAACACCCACCTAGGTATAAAGTACTCGTAAAGATATATGTAACGAACCCAAACACGACGCGGCTATCTTGTTTCGTTGAAGAGTTCCTATAGCCACTTCCCAACTTTATCACCACGTCCTGAACACCCACCTAGGTATAAAGTCCCCGTAAAGATATATGTAACGAATCCAAACACGACGCGGTTATCTCGTTTCGTTGCTGAGTTCCTATGGCCATCTTTCGACTTCATCATTATATCCTGAACACCCACCTAAGAATATAGTACTTGTCAAGATAAATCCATTGCACCTAAACACGACGCGGATATCTTGTTTATTTGACGAGGTTATTTGCCCACTTCTGACTGCATCATCAGACCAGCTCCATGGTATTACATTATTGCATTGTCACCAAAGTGCCGTCGGTATACCAAATTTCAGCTCAATCAAACATTGAAAAGTGGTTCAAATCTTGCAAGCAAGATTTGACCTAAACCAACTAACAAACAAACAATGCAGGCACACCAGCAGGCGAAAGCTAGTAATATTTACATATTCGAAACCTGCAAATTAAATCCTATCATTTGATACCCATCACGGCACTTTTTAAAGAAATTTAGTTTTTATTTTTAGGTTTCAGGTCCCACAGAGGACGCCATATTGATTTTATTGTGACATCACATAGCCTATAACCAGCAGACAATCAAGACGTTTCTAACGATACCTCATTTGTCAAGTTATAATAAATAGTTTAGAAGTTATGCGGGAACAGATGAACATACATACATACATACATACATACATACATACAAACATACATACAGGTCAAAATCATAACCCTCCTTTTTGCTTCGCCGTAGTCGGGTAAAAATGACCCATTATTCAGTTACGACATGAATCCCGTGATACGACTATGAAGTAGGCAGATGTACGTAGGTTACTATATGAGTACCTACCTGCCTCATCATAGCTATTTGACGCACAAAACTGTCCGGACTGCGTCAAAAATAAATTTAGAATTCAATGACAATATTACCTGTACAGTGCTGGTGTTCTTTCATCTGTCATCAAGTCAATCCTAATATTGCACTTTACGTTTTTATTATTGAAGTCGTTGAAGCAAACATTCCCGACACCTTGAGACGGTCACTTGACTTATCCATTACCTTCTACAATCCTATTCCCACGAAACTTTGTTCATAGATGCGTTGATGTGGAATAATCCGAGTGACTTGTTGACATCTCGCTTTGAGTCCATTGTTAACATTTAAAAGTTTTCTTTGTACACGTAATCTTTTAACAGAAAATGACTGCGCGGATGGTTCAGTGGCTTAAGTGGTTACCTCGCCATTTAGCACTGCGCGGCGTGTTGTGGGTTCGATCTCTACACGCGACAAAAAGTCCCTAGTCTGGGTGTACTTTGTGTCCGTTAATTGTATGTTTGTAATGCGGGAGTTGTCATTTTAAAATAAAAAACGACCGTGCTAGACCTGGCAATCTCAAAGACTGCTTTTGTAAATATTTGCGTACTACGGTATTCTCAGAGAGTTCAATTAATCTTCTTCTTCTTCTAATCGTTTGGTTAGTGGCCAACCTGGTGACAGAGTTATTTAGATCGCCCATATTTAGGCCTCTGTCGTGATCTAACGACTGATAACAGTCGGGACCAACTTTTAACGTGCCCTCCGAAGCACGGAGACGCTCGGATGAAATACCACTATGTCACCCATGTATAGGGATACCGCGCCCTTCGTAGCTTAACCCGCTTATGGTTTACCGAACAGCGAGTGCACCTAGCTATGAGCGCCTCAGACAATCAATGATGATTATTATTATAATTAATTAGCCCAATTAATTATAATATCTAATAATAATCATTTATTTCAGGATATAGTTTACATACTTAATACACAAAATACAAGTAGCTTAAATAATCCCATAGATAAATACATTGCAAACTAACATATTATAATATATTATTGTAAAACTTATAACTAAACACATTGTCATAGAGATGTATTTAATATATTCATAGGCGTTATAGGGTTAATAATATGATTATGGTGCTGCCATCTAGTAATGTAAAAGCGTAGTAAAAATTTAGTGACATCTAGTAGCGAATTATATAGCTATTAGAACGCCAAGTCTGATACCTAAGCAACCATGAAGAATTGTTAGTTTCAGCTAAGCATTTACAGATGGCGTTAAATTAAAAATAATATTATACCTCGTAGGCTTATACTGTTTATTTTGTAGAGTGCATTTACGTACATGGCACAAATAAATATATTGTTTTTCAGAAGCACATTAAGATAGGTGGATTTCATTTAAGTAAGATATCTAAGCACTTAAGTAAGTCAAAATTCTACAGGGTACCTACCTACCTTCTTAGGTACCTATTGCGACCAATACAGTTGCATTGATACGAGATATTTGGTGTTGGTAGATAAGTAACTTAATAATAAACAGAAACGACCCCTACGTACCGCATAACTCGTACCTTACTTGCAACGTATCGTAGGCACATATCGCATCCTAAGTAGAAAACTGGCGGAACTTGAAAAATGTCACTGTGCAAATTTGAACCTTAGCTGTTGAGAATAAGATGTAAATTTCAAAACAAAAACACTTCAACTTAAGTCATTTTTCCACTGTGGGTGCGATATCTACTTAATTAAGTAAGTTAGGTAAATACTTCGATAGGTTACCTACCTATTGAAGTACTTAACTACCTGATTGTTTTATCTAACAATACATCTATAACGCTGCAAGTGAGTAAATACTACGTGCCTTATAGGGCACTTACGCACTTGACATAGACTCTGTTGATATTGCACCAATTTCAGATATTTAAAATAAATTAATATGGGTTCCATCCAAACCAGTAATGCGCAGTAGGTAGGTAAATGAGATAGGTAGGTAAGTACCTACAAGGTTAAGATTAACAAGAGTCGTGATAATTATATTTTGTAGATTTTGATAGACTAAAGTTTGATATTTGTTTTCGGAGATCCGTCACACGCCAACAGGTCCTGAACCTATTACGGACTCCAGCTCTCACAAGGTTCTTAGCTCTTGTACTTACCTAAACTATACTCTTTATGTAAAGTTGTAAATTGTAACCTTTGAGAGAAATTAACATTTATTATTATTATTATTATAAAGAAAAAGAAAATTTTACATGCATAGAGAAAGGATTTTGCTCTCTTGATAATTATTTATTTATAGAATATATCTAATATGATGCAGTGACCTAATCATCATAAACCCGTAACTGCAACCTCATCGGCGCGACGAGGCGGGCTAGTGCGGATGAGCCCTACAACATGACAATGAATTTGTACCAAGTGGTTTTGATAAACTATCTGTTAACTTCGTGTTTTCAAGGACCTACTCGTATAACTGGCAGCTATGTGCAGTAGCTTGTAAGCGACCGGGCCAAACGCACGCACGATACGAATAAATAATAATGGATGTAAACTTTACAGACAAAGTAGTGCTAGTTACTGGCGCAAGTGCGGGTATAGGAGAGGCAACCGCTCTCCTCTTTGCGAAGCTAGGGGCGAAGCTGTCCCTAGTAGGAAGGAATAAGGAGAACCTGCAGGATGTGGCGGACAGGTGCGCGAAGCAGAAGGGTGTGAAACCGCTAGCGATCGTAGCTGATCTCGGCACTGACGAGGGCGTCGAGAAGACTGCTAAGGAAACTATCGAATATTTCGGAAGGTGAGAAATAAATAAATAGGTACTACCTACTTACTTTATTGTAGATAATTCGCACTAACGAATTATCACATCATTGTTATCATAAAGTAATCGTAAAGTTTCATAACATAATGATAATGTTTGGAATTGGCATGTACAAGGCGAATGCATACCTACATTTGAAAATCATGAAAGATAGCTCCCTCTCTTAGTATTTTAGAAAGCGCAATGTTTGTTTGCTGATGAGGTCGCTCGTAATAGACGTGATAACAGTAAACTTCGCCTACATAAATCATAAACTACTCTAATGAATAACAGTAGGTATATTTTGTATGGCCCCAAAAATATTCAATAAAATTCCTAAGGGCTGGAAAGATCTTAATACCCATAGATTTTAAAGTAAATTAAATGATTTTCTCGCAAATAAAGCCTACTATAGCATTAAAGACTTTCTAGATGACAAAAATTTACACATAGAGGAACCTACTGTTAATAATATGTATGTATACTCATGTTCAAACAAATAAAATGATCTTATCTTAGCTAGCACGCATTGGGAGAGGCCTAGGTATAAGAAGGTAGGTATTTCTATAGTCTCTGTCTCTGCCAAACTGTTGAACAAATAACAATCTCGTTTTTTAAGCTGTAGGATGGATATGAGGCAAAAATAAATGTAATAAATAATTTCTACATTGTACGTATTTTCTCCGCAAAATCTCATAAATTCCTTTATAGGTACGAACTCTTAAGATTTTTTTAAATCAGTTTAGAGTTTGCAACGAGTTGTCCAATCAAACAATGACAAACTGATATCTATTCTTAGATATTCATTAACGTGCATTAAAGAGGTGCAACTTGCAAGTTCGATTCCAGATGGTCCAATACCAATAAGTATATAAATTTTGACTTTGTGAATTTTATTTACTAGATTTACCATCTGCTGACGGTGAAAGAAAACATCGTGAGGCAACTCACACGTCTTAGAATAAATTCTGTTCGATTCTACAACCCGCATTAGGCCAGCGTCTGTGTATTTAGGCCTAAACACTCAAGACTGAGATATATTATTATAATAGCTTCCGCCCACGGCTTCGCCCGCGGTTACATTCCCTCGGGAACAGATTTTTTCCAGGATAAAAAGTAAAATGTTATTCCAGACTATAATCTATCTCTAAGCTAAATTTAATCCAGATCCGTTTAGTAGTTTTGGCGTGAAAGAGTTACAAACATCCATACATTCTTACAAACTTTCGCGTTTATGATATTAAATTAGTAAGATGGGTTGCTGGTATTATTATTTTGATTTTACGTTAATATTTTGTATTTCAAATTGTCAGACTGGACGTGTTGGTGAACAATGCAGCTATCGGCGCCCGCACGTGCATCGAGCGCACCAACATGGCGACGTTCGACGAGGTGTTCAGCGTGAACGTGCGCGGCGTGTACAACCTGACGCGACTGCTCGTGCCGCACCTCGTGCAGACCAGGGGCAACATCGTCAACGTGTCCAGCATCTCTGGCACCGCCGTCGTCGTCGGCAGCTTACCCTATGGGATGGCTAAGGTGACACATCCCACTTACGACCAATTTGCCTAACAGTGTACCTACCTTTTTCCACCTTTCTCTACCATACCTGGCTGGACCTTGCGACATCGCGTGATATTAAGCGGTACACAAAAAAAAGAAGACCGAATATTCTTTTTGTGCCACATTGCTGGCTGGTTTTATTTAATTTAAATTTAGAACAATTATTTTAGAATTTAGTTTGATGTCCACCTATAAAGTGTAAAAAAATGTAATACATAATTATATTGTTTCTGTAAATAAATGAATAAATTTAGAACAACGTATTTTAAAATTAAAAAACAATTGAATGTCTACATCCAAGCAATTGTTTTTGTTTTATTTGAACTTGCATTAAATTGAGCTAATTTTCTATACCTAATCGTTATTTTATGCTTTGGCTAGGAAATTTGTAAAAATTGCATTAAGATACAATTTTGTTTGTTATTTTTTAAGTTGTATTTCTTTGCGAACATCAAGGACTCTTGAGATGAGAAGAAATGGTCAAAGCTACAGAGTGATCACCGGAATTCATCGTCGACCAGTTTCCACTATTCATCGCAGTATTAAAAGATTCCAGGAGTCTAACACTTATGTGAAAAGACCAGGACAGGGCCGAAAAAAGGGCGGTCTTCTGACAGAGATGATCGTTTCATACAGCTTTGTATAGGTAGGACCCCCAAGTCCAAGCCAGAAATGAGCTTTAGATAGTTCAAGATGTAGCAGTAAGTGAGCGTACAGTACTAGGAAGGCTCAAAGAAGCTGGATTTGGTTCGTTCGTGCCGCCAAAGCTCCAAGACTTCAGGTACACCATCGTAGGAACAGACTCATTTTCGCCGGCGAACATCAACTTTGGAATGTTGACCAATGGGGTAAGGTATTGTTGACTGATGAGTGCAGAATTCTTTTAAACCAAGTCGATAGAAGGCAAAGAATATACAGACGCCAAGGGGAACGATATAATCAAGCAAATTTTGAAACTTTGACTGCCTTGGTGGTCCAGTGGCCGCGGTATACGTTCGATTCCCACACAAGACAAAACTTTGTGTGACCCACAAAGAATTGTTCTGAGTCTGGGTGTAATTTGTGTCCGTTAATTGTATGTTTGTAAAGTCCCCCGCGACACAGAGCTTGTTCTCTAGTGCGGGAGTTGTCTTTTAAAAAAAAAACAAAAAAAAAACAACTGTGACATATGGAGGAGGACCAATAATGGTGTGGGGAGGGATATGTTTGGGAGCTCGTACGGACTTGGTGGTGATAAATGGAGGGAATCTGACTGCAGATCGCTATATCAGAGACATTTCATAACAGAATGTTACGCCATTTGCCCCCTTTATTGGTGACGACTTCACTTTGATGAAAGATAATGCTCGACCACATACTGCCCAATCAACTCGTGCATACCTAAATGATGTGAATATCAGAGTCATGGAGTGGCCGGCGAGATCACCGGATATGAATCTGATCGAGCACGTGTGAGGCTTGCTAAAAAGAAGAGTTAAATTTAGAATTCCAGCTCCAGGCAACAACAATGATGCAAACCACCGTAGTCGAAGAATGGCAAAGACTGCCTCAGGAGACTAGATAACATTATTCTCAGCATGCCTAGGCGAGTCGAAACTTTAATCGAAAAAACGTGTTAAAAAAACCCCTGGTATTGCAAACGTCCATAGGCTACGGTAACTGCTTACCATCAGGCGGGCCGTATGCTTGTTTGTCACCTTGGTAGTATAAAAAAAAAAAAAAAAAAAAAAAAAAACGTATGCAAAATTTATTAAAAAAACTGTTACCAACTTATGTACTTTTTCCATTTTCATTAATTATATTACCTTCAGTAACCTTGAAATGTACATTTTTACTAAAGATGATTTTAATTACAAAATGTGGACCACGTGTGATCTTATTTTGATTCTAAAAGCTATATTTTTTAAACAATAAAATATTTATGCTTATATATTTATTTTTGGAATAAAGCTATAATTTTAAAAAATCTGTGTTCCGCTAAATAGCTAGACTAGACTTATCTCCTCTATTGTACCGAGAGCAAGTTAACTGAGAACTTATAATGATAATCATTTTATTTCAAGACAACTCATAAAATACATATTACAATTATAAAAAACACATGTTTTAGCATAAGAAAAAGACAGACATCATGGGTGATTGACAACTTCTACGAGGTATTCTTTGAATATGCAGCGTTGTGAATCTGCCGATTATCGCACCGTCTTTCCTCTCAGCAAACATGTTCAGCGTATCTATAACAATGTTCATGTAATTTCCAGGCGGCGCTGGATCACTTCACGCGGCTTGTAGCTCTGGAGCTGGCACCCAAAGGAGTCAGGGTTAACGCTGTTAGTCCTGGACTTACAGTAAGTTACAGGCTATCTGCCGACCAACACTTAATCAACGTAGGTGCCTAAAATGTATTAATAAAAACAATTATTTTTCCAGGAGTCAAATTTTGTGAAACGTATGACCGGCAGTACAGAAGAGGAATACCAAGCCTGGCTGGCAAAGTCTTCTACAGTGATACCGATGGGCCAGCCCTGCGTTGGCCTGGACATTGCCAATATGATCGTGTATTTGGCCAGCGACAACAGCAAGCTGGTCACAGGTACCGTCGTGCAGGTGGACGGAGGCTTGCAGTTTGCTAACCCTGGAAAGTTGATAGCCCAACAAATGAAGTGATTTCCATAACTATTGTTTAAAAAGGTTGTCATAAATTTAATGAAAAATTATGAGTTTCGCTATTTGCAATACTTTACACCTATGCGTAAAAACATAGCATGACGAGATCATGTATGACGCCCATATTCTGCCACCTATGTTAGGTCCGGAGTACCTAAACGATTCCTTAGGTAGGTATATACATAGGCAGTAGGTATATTCCCACGCACGAGGTACAATACCAGATGCACGTCGGGCTCATACGGAATGAACACCCATTCTCAACTCAAAGATCGAACCTGAGGCTGGGACAGTCGCACTATCACTGGTTGTACCAAGTTGGTATCATTTAGTACCATCCAAAATTGTTATTACTTAAACATTCTTATTTTATTACATATTTAAAATGATGCGCCACATTTAATAACATGATACCAGAGCCGGTGTCGTTGACTTTTAACGAAGATTTGTACCTACTTAACTTCACTATAAGTACCCGTAGCCCTAACGTAAAGCTAAGTAAGTACCTTATGTTAATCTTCGTTAAAAGTTACATCAGTTGCGTTTCTAATTAATACTCACATTATTTAAAATCATAATAGGTAGGTACTTTTAAAATATTGGTCCAGACTCAACTGAGAGTATAAAATGACTCACTATTGATAAATGTTGTCAGTAGAGAGCGAGGCCAAGAGACGTTACAGTACAATTAGTGCTTTGGTCAGCGATACAGTACAATTAGTGCTTTGGTCAGCGAACTGACTTGGGACTGTAGTGTTGTACTACGAAGCGTGACAGTAACATACTCAAAGGAAACAAAGGACGGCACTGCTTAATTGATGTCATTGAATTCCTCCGCATCGATGTCACCTGGAAACGTGCCCAGAAGGCTGGCAGCATTGCCGCGTTGAATGGCAATGCTTATTCTTTGAGACAAATTTAAGCCAACCTTCTGGCCACGTGAAGCGTCGATTAATCTCTTCAATCACTTTCACCCCACGGCCCAAGCGTTTCGACTCCAAACGGCTCAAAAACATAATCTCCGATAAGATTACTATGTTAACGCCGCTTGACTCTCTGCGGAGGCAGCAGCAGCACAACCTGCTGTACCTACTTGAAAGATGGGATGGCGCGAGGGTGTCGACACATATTGCATCACATCCGACATACACATACAGACATGCCATCAGGTAATATAACTTTATATATACATACCTAGTATTAACTCTATCAAATTATATTAACTTACATAAAACGTTAATATGTTGCTACTTGCTACATTAACTTTTTTTGAATGTTTCCCATATGTCAACTTTTTGTTCTCTCGCTACACAATGCACAAATACTGGCCACATTAAACCCATGTTATGGCAATTTACGAAAATTGAGGGTAGTTCAATGTGTCAAATTTTAGCTTTAAGTATTCTGTGGTCTTCATTGGCTTATGTTGTCCCAACGTGTAGAATGAGCTTTGCATAACATGCTGCAACTTATCAATTTATATTATAGCAAAGAGTACCGACCAAATGCTGTGGAAATTCTAGGGAGGCCTACGTCCAGCAGTGGACATCTTTGGGCGTAGATGATGATGAGAGAATACCAAGTGGTAGATATTTGCTAGGCGATTGATCACGTTTTTAAAAGCAGACAATTAATAGATATATATACAGTTAAGATAAATTTTACTATGTTATTTTAATAAAATACATAAAAGCTACAAAATATAATAAACAAAAATTTGGTAAAAACTAAATAAAACTAATCAAAATTCGATTCGATACATAAGTATATTATGCCAGAGAGAGAAAGACACAAATCTCATCTGTGTTATTCGAAATCCCGCCCAGAAGAGCGTAAATTAGCGCATAGTCTTTAACTGTTGTCATTCTTCCTCAATCACTTCACATTCACTAATCTACCACTCATATAGAACGAAAGTCATTGAATACAAGTTATAGGTATTCTATATAAAATATATCGCCAACATATAATGAATACATTATTATGAGCATTAGGGGACATCCTCATGTCCCCTAATGCTCCCTCTTATTTAACTCCTCAGTTTCAGTATCGCTGGGCTGTCCATAACAGAAGTCTTCGTTCCTCTAACAATCTACTCTTAGTGTGTCCTACTCATAACTCTGATTTTATTCACTCCTCTTTTCCTATCCAATTTATCCTTCTTTGGAATGCTCTGCCTCTTGAGATCAGGATATCTACTAGCCGGTATGCGTTCAAAAAAAAAGGTTCGTGAACTACTCTTGCACAGATTGGCAGAATCATCTCATCAGTAATGTTTAATATTTATTATATTTATATAATTAATATCATATATATTAGTTTATTTAAGTAAATATGCATTTACTTTATATAATATGTACTTATAAGTACCTATTAGTATCATAGTTTATATATATTGTCTTTTCTACATTTTATTTTCGCAAAAATTATTACATATGCACCTACTTGTAATATATCTGCACCACCTTGGGTTGACTGGTAGAGAATGCCTATGGCATTAAGTCCGCCTTTATACATTTATTTTTGTGTATAATAAGTTTAAAAATAAAATACACTAGTTTGATAAGTTAAATATAGAGCAAATCCAACAAAAAGCTCAGTAAAACAACCTACAAAACATCAACATAGGCCACCGTATGGGGGAGCCAATACAAAAGTAGACGATGTCGACGCAGGGAGTCAATAGAATCTTTTCCATCTTTTACAATTTCGGCAATAAAGCGAGTATGTTGATTTTTTTATTAATATAATTACATAAGTGTGAATTTGAAGTTGTGAAGTTTTACATATTGTCTTTCAACAAAGGCAGATCTCACTTTTGTCAATGGAGCGACATTGTGTTTACGGTGATTAATCAAGACAGCCTTGTCAAGTTATGCATTTATGTAATAGTCTTCTAACACTTAAGATGTCACTAAGCGAGTATAAGGTGGTGGTCGGGAATCTATAGGACTTGAAGAACATGGTCTTTAACAGAGACCTCTGAGCTCTCTCTAGTTCCAAGAATTTGTTTTTTGCGGCCTCACCCCATATCGGAATACAGTACATTAATATCGCTTCGGCTAGAGCTACATATATTTGTTTCAATAGAGTTTTGGTGGTGACGTATCTTAAGGTCTTAAAAGTCCATATTAATTTTCTAATTCGTCCCATAAGCAGTTCAAGATGAGTATACCAATTAAGATGCTGGTCCAACTTAATACCGAGGTATCTGGCATTAGTAACCTTTGTAATGGGTGAACAGTGACAAAGTGTGGTCGTGTGATTACAGGAATGTATTTTTATCTCGAAGCTGGTTGGCCCAGTTTATTTTTAGAAAAACAAATGTAATTACATTTCTTTGCATTCAAGGTTAGTAGGTTAGAAGTAAGCCATGCTGCTATCTTACTTATAAAGCCCTTTTTGTCGATTTTTTAACTGCATCCCAGGTACTACCTGTGAACACCACTGCGATATCATCTGCATAACAAAATACTTGGCCATTTTCAAGTGACATGTTACATAAATCATTTATATAGATTAAGAACATCGTTGAACCAAGTACGCTGCCCTGCGGCACACCAAAAGTGACAGGTGCTTCAACTCTCAATTTATCGCCGATTTTGACTTTTTGTTTTTGATCGCAAAAATAGTCTTTGAAAAGTTCTAGGGGGATACCTCTAATACCTGTGTTTTCAAGCTTTTGAATGAGGATTGGAATTGAAACTGTATCGAATGCTTTCCTTAGGTCTAATAGGACCGTGAGGGAAGATATGACTGTGACAGCATCATCTGTGGATATACCCGATCTAAATCCAAATTGAGACCGAGAGAAACTCTCAACTGAATTCAGATAATCATCCAAACGACTGTTTATCAGTTTTTCCAAAATTTTCGAAAGGGAGTACAACACTGAAATTGGCCTGCAATTATTTATATCTCTTTTTCCATCGCCTTTATGGACTAGCGTTACCAATACTGTTTTGAATACAGAGGTTTGTAAACCGAACAATAAACGGCACAATCAAGTGACAAGCCATTTGAAGAAATTTTGTTGGAATATTGTCACAACCTGGGGCGCTGTCTGTCCTCAGGCTCATCAAAACGTTGTAAACCTCAGTAGGGTCAGTATCTAATACTACAAAAGAAGACGCATTTGATATATTATATTTCCTAATGCTTTGTGTTGTGCTGTTTGGTTGATTACTTTTAATATTATTATCTAGGTTTTTACTGACATTGGAGAAGTAGTTATTTATATTATATAGTTAACGGAATCATGCGACGTGTCTTTTAAGTTTAGCAGGTCAATGCATATTGATTTATTTGAATTACGATTAGTAATATTATTTTTGTGTTATTGTTGTTTGTCATAATTACGTTTTAACTTTTTAATGAGTGCATTACAAAAATTGCGATATCTTCTGTATGTTATTTTCAATGTTTCATTTTTCCAGGATCAGATTTAAGTTTTTTTGCATACTATTTATATTTTTGATACATCTCAGTATACCCAGAGTGACAGTATTTTCTGACAGACATTTTTGATAGTGTCAATTAAAGTTTCAGCTAATAGCACAGACATCCTCCCGCACTTTCGCGCACACTGCGAAATCGTAGCCCTAGAGGAAACGCGCGACATCAGCCGCGGCCTTCCACGTGCTTCGTTCTTCAAATTGAGAAAGTACAAAAAAATGTGGACAAGTTTCCATCATGAAAACGTTTAAACCAAAATCACACGGTGCGTTCATTAGCAGTCCCCTCTCCAAAGGCAACATTGATATTGCGAGCTGTTTCTGCCGCGTTAGTTCCGCGTCGGAACTCGTATTAAAAAATCCATAGATGTATAAATATAATAATATTATGTTTCACTAGATTTTTTTTTCTTTTGTTTTGTCATGAGCATGGCATTCGAATGGCGCGAAACAAGAAAATGAGTAAATGTATGGTGAAATTTTGCGATTTCGAAACGCACGTTTCGCAAAAGTGTAACAAGGCAAACAAAATTACTTTTTACGAGTAATATAATTGTGTTTTCAATTAATTATTGCTGTAAATCACAAAAAACTAATTAACGGCTAACACATAGTTCAGGGTTGTCAGTTAAAACCTCGTTTGGTTTCCCTGCGGTTATGGGAGATTGTTGTATTGAAAAAAATATATTTAAATTTGAATGAAATATATTTAAAATAGACTTGTTTCATTTTTTATTCCAAAAAAATATCATCCTATTTAATAAAAAAAATAAACAAATGTATTTGGTTGAGATTATTACACAAAAAGTCACTAAATGGACTAGCAGATATAGGGCACTATACTAACGTAAGTAATACCTCTGATATTTCAAGCGTCCATAGGCTACGGTAACTGCTTAACATTAGGTGGGCCGGTGGGTGGGTAGTATTAAAAAAATGATTTAAATAATTTTAAATAATATTTACCAATTTTTTAATTAGTTAAATCAAACATTAAATAAGGAAATAATTAAATTTATATTGTCAAATGAAAAGACAAACAAAAACAAAAAGTTACAAAATAACAAAAAAGCTACTTTTAACAAAATTATCCTGCTGACCTCCATAATACGTAGGTTAAAAATTATAACATTCAATGTTATTAATCTAATGGAATTTGGTTCCAATTTCAATAATACAATTATTTCAAAAATTAAATTGCATCTGATCAAAAAATTTAATTAAATCAATGATATTAGGGATTTTTTTTATATAGTGTGCAACACCGAGCTTGTCGATGCGAGTAAAAAGCTGACTTCAAGATTTTCAATTATTTTGACAAACTGTATGGAATTGCGCCTCTTTATGTTTACCTCAGTGCAAAAATCACTCGAATTTTAGAAGTATCCATCTTTCTTGTCTAAGCTGATTTAAAAAAACAACTGAAAGTCGATAATCGACTGCTGCACATTTTTTAAAAGAAGAACCTTACAGGTACCATGTGAAAAAAAGATTCACTCAAAAATCTCAAATCATGAAGGTTCTATGTCATTTCGAAGTACCTATTACAATAAAACGGTAATTTTTATTGTAATAGTGGTAATAGTAGTAATACTAACCCCTATTAGATAGGTACTACCTACCAACTTTTTTGTAGATAATTCTTGCACAAACTAATTAGGTATTACATCATTGTTATCATAAAGTAATCGTGAACTTTTATTACATAATGATAATAATAATCATTAGGCTGTGGAATGAACTCCCTGCCGAGGTTTTCCCAGGAGACTATAGCATGGGGTTCTTCAAGAAAGGAGTTATAAGGTTTTTGAAGGGTCGTCAACGCGTGAGTAACACCCCTGGTGTTGCAAATTGCAAACGTCCATAGGCTACGGTAACTGCTTACCATCAGGCGGGCCGTATGCTTATTTGCCACCTTGGTAGTATAAAAAAAAACATTTATTCACAAGTTACATAGACTCATAGGTACATTCAATATAATAATAATAGTCACATTTACATAGATAAAAGAACAAAATTTTTCAATAAATAAATTAATTAAAATACACTTGGAAACAATATTAAAATTAGTTGCTTTATTCACTGCGTGTAATATGTAGCCCACGACAGTGCCTAATAATATTACAATCTAGCCTTTCTGCAAGTGTAGCCAGCATGCTGTTGGAAAACATCGTGAGGAAACTCACACGTGTTAGAATAAATTCTGTTCGATTCTCCAACCCGCCAGCGTCTATGAATTAAGGCCTAAACACTCAAGACTGAGACATATATTATATTGATTATTGTTTTGGTTTTACGTTAATATTTTGTATTTCAAATTGTCAGACTGGATGTGTTGGTGAACAATGCAGCTGTCGGCGCCCGCACGTGCATCGAGCGCACCGACATGGCGCCGTTCGACGAGGTGTTCAGCGTGAACGTGCGCGGCGTGTACAACCTGACGCGACTGCTCGTGCCGCACCTCGTGCGGACCAGGGGCAACATCGTCAACGTGTCCAGCATCAATGGCACGGCCGTCATCATCGGCTGCTTACCCTATGGGATGGCTAAGGTGACCAACTTGCCTAACAGTGTACCTACCTTTTTCCAACTTTCTCTACCATACCTGGACCTTGTGACATCGCAACTTCCCCTCCTCTACCACCTGCCTTTCTTGCCTTCACGTATATATTATTATCTCGACCACACTTAATATCTCCTCTATTGTACCGATAGCAAGTTCAATTATGAATAATCGCTGAATATACGAACTTACAATAATAATAATTTTATTAATTGACTTCAAAACAAATTTAGGAATTGCAATTGAATTTGCGCATACCGCCCCGCCCCGGGAAGCGAGGCGGTTATGTCGGACTCTCCGGCCTAAAGATGGTAGGCGGCCGGCATACCGAATAAAACCCCTCTGTGCACCAACACTCGCCGCCAGCGGCTGCCTGCATTACGCGGGCTCCATCTCCAGTGACAGTGTCCGGGCGCACCTGGGAAGACTCTACTGCCCCAATCTCCCCGCAGCGTCACTATGGCGGCATCAGCCGCTCGTAGGCGCGCCGACGCCGCCCAGTTCGCCGGCGACGGATCGGATCAGCGAGGACACTTTCCTCTCTGATCCGCTCCGCCGCTTCCTTCTGCGAGATGATGTCATGGACCGTGCCACGGCCGGCAACGACAGGTCTTCACCAATGACTGCGACAAGGTCCCGGCGCTACACCGCCCAAGCCGGACCTGACTCGAGCATTACGTGCGCCGAGTCGTCGTCGCAGTCGTAGTGGTGGCAGACAGGACTCGGTTCCCGCCTAGCGACCTTGTGCAGGTAATGCCCGAAGCAACCATGCCCGGACGAAAGCTGCACCAGTCGGAAGAAAAGGGTCCCGTACTGCCGCCCTGACCACTACAAGATCGGCTGGAGCGCCTTCACGGTCCTAAAACCGGCCCGTGGAGCCTCCAGCCGACTTGACGAACTTTTTTTTTTTTTTTGACTGCGGGCGGCCTTGCGCCACTCGCGGATTTGTTCGGGGAGAGGGTACCGCTGCTCTGCCCGAACTGCAGCCACCCGCCGATATAATTCGGCGAGCAGCTCCGCCTCCAAGTCCCACGGGGAGGGTTTCGGGCAATGCGCACGCCGCGTCTGTGTACACGGTGCGGTAGCCGCGTATGGCTCTGATTACACGCTGCGGCCTCGCCAGCAGCCGCCTGCTCTGTGCGGTCAGAGACCCACCCACACCGATGCGAACACGCTTGAAATGGTCCTGCGCCCGACGCCGCCTTCTCGATCCTCGTACAGCACACACCTCTCCGCAAGGAAGTCTGCCACTAGCAGCCTCAGGTATTTGGGCACTCCATGAAAGTAGCGCCACCCTGATGCTGCCGAATGACAGACTGTTAAAAGCGTTGGCGATGTCCAAAGACACCAATTGGCCCATAGGCCGCGCCCGAAATTAAAGTAACCTAACCTAACCTACTTACAAACAAATAGATATTGTATTTAAAGGTAATTAACCTGTAGCGTCATCTATCAGGCCAATAGAATAACGCTACAACAAGCAACGAAATTCATCATAAAAAACACAGATGTCACTATTCCTAGAAACACGCAACCGTAGAACAAATGTTCGAGATGCTGAATCGCGCTATCGAAGTTTACACAGACACTCAGTATATATACAACGCCCAACAACTAACCGTTGGGCCGCGGCCCGCCAGGCACGATCACCCAGCCTGGTCGGAGGATCCTCCCTTTTCGTTGGAGGTGTGTGACAGCCTCCACATTGGTGACCCCGACGTGATCATCATCATCAACCCGACGTGATGATCATCATCAACTTCACGACCAGCAGCAGCAACAACTTCTCTCCACCCCCTAGCAACCAGATGAGCAGTAACCAAGTCGCAGCCAGCAAGCATCTTCGGCCACTCCATGGATACTCCACAAGCCTGCGGACGCGCAAGCCTGGACTACCCTACGGCCGCATCAAAACGTGGCACCGCATACTGCACCCCACGGTTCCCGTAAGCAGAGCGCTTCTCCTCTCACCGTACGCAGCAGTCCGCCACTACGCAGCACTCGTCCCGACTCACTGGGACCAGCACCGCACCTCGTCCTACGCACTGGACTTACGCGGCAACAGTTCCGACCCACTGGAACTCGACTCTGGCACTGGCACTTCACTGAAGCATCGACAGCTGACTCATCATGCGGAACAGTCAGGATCGACCTCCGGTCTTGGGGGGGAGTACTGTAGCGTCATCTATCAGGCCAATAGAATAACGCTACAACAAGCAACGAAATTCATCATAAAAAACACAGATGTCACTATTCCTAGAAACACGCAACCGTAGAACAAATGTTCGAGATGCTGAATCGCGCTATCGAAGTTTACACAGACACTCAGTATATATACAACGCCCAACAACTAACCGTTGGGCCGCGGCCCGCCAGGCACGATCACCCAGCCTGGTCGGAGGATCCTCCCTTTTCGTTGGAGGTGTGTGACAGCCTCCAAAAACCTATAAATAAAATATCTGATTGAGGTCGCAGCTCTAAGGATATGTGCCCAAAAGACTGGTCACATTTCCACGCTGGATTGCAAGGCTAATACGTTGACCCGAGTAAAGGCCAGCGTTAGGATCGTAAAAAAAACGTTAACGATAGCGATAACCAACTAAAAACGAGGAGGTTATCAATTAGTGTGTATTATTATTATTAATTTTTTTATGTATGTTACCGCATTTATGGACCGATTTGAAAAAATATTTTTTGTCCGAGAGGACATACTTCTAGTTTGATCCCATTTTCATCAAAACAAAGTTCTGATGATGGGATCCATGAGGAACTGAAGGAACTCCTCAAAAGTTATAGGCACACATATAGCAATTTCAATATTTTTAACAACAAATCAAACATTGTGAATCTGCCAATCACCGCACCGTCCTTTCTCTCAGCAAACATGTTCGGCATATAACAATGTTCATGTAATTTCCAGGCGGCGCTTGATCACTTCACGCGACTTATAGCTGTAGAGCTAGCACCAAAAGGAGTCAGGGTCAACGCTGTTAGTCCTGGACTTACAGTAAGTTACAGCCTATCTGCCAACCAACACTTAATCAACGTAGGTGCCTAAAATGTATTTAATAAAAACAATTATTTTTACCAGGAGTCAAATTTTACGAAACGTATGACCGGCAGTTCAGAAGAGGAATACCAAGCCTGGCTGGCAACGTATTCTACAGTGATACCGATGGGCCAGCCCTGCGTGGGCCTGGACATTGCCAATATGATCGTGCATTTGGCCAGCGACAACAGCAGGCTGGTCACAGGTACCGTCGTGCAGGTGGACGGAGGCTTGCAGTTCGTTAGCTCTGGAAAATTGCTAGCCCAACAAATGAAGTGATTTCCATAACTATTGTTTAAAAAGGCTGTCATAAATTTAATAAAAAAATATCAGTTTCGCTATTTGCAATACTTTACACCTATGCGTAAAAACATAGCATGACGAGGTCATGTATGACGCCCATATTCTGCCACCTATGTTAGGTCCGGAGCACACGATTCCTTAGGTAGGTATATAGATAGGCAGTATATTCCCACGTACGAGGCACAATACCAGATGCGCGTCGGGCTCATACGGAATGAACACCCATTCTCAACTCAAACATCGAACCTGAGGCTGGGACGCGTATTCCCATTTCCGTGTTCATTAGGAGGCAGTACTGCCTTAAAACACCCACGGGTTTGTCGCGCTAACTGCTTGAAGGACGAAGGACGCATACTCTGAATTGAACACGAGTTTGTAAAGTCAGTTAGCGCGACAAACCCGTGGGTGTTTCAAGGCAGTACTGCCTCCTAATGAACACGGAAATGGAATTACGCGACTGGGACAGTCGCACTATCACCGGTTGTACCAAGTTGGTATCATTTAGTACCATCCAAAATTGTTATTACTTAGAAATTCTTATTTTATTACATATTTAAAATGATGCGCCACGTCTAATACTAATAGCATGATACCAGAGCCGCTTTTGGTTTAACAAGTGCCGTTGACTTTTAACCCTAGAAAGATAACCTTATTTTGATGTTCGTAAAAGATAAATCGTAATTTTTTATGAACATCAAAATATTTATTACATCATGGGCATGATGCAATAATGCTTTTTTAAAATTAAACATATTGAATTTATTTACCTAATTATTTTAATGTGTTGTATATGAACTAATAATTTAAAAAAACGTTTCGAAGTGAAATTATTTATATATTTTTAACATTAAACTTAAATCAAAAAACCTCTAGAAAAAATCAACAAAATAAACAGTCCTTTGTTTACAGCATAATATAATCACAATATAATCTATTTTTTCATAAAAAAACGAATTTAATTGTTAGTTATTAACTAAAAATAATAAGTCAAGACTATAACTATTTGGCTCAAAATTTAGTTTCGAGGCATTCAAAACAAACATATTTTTTTCTTTTTGCATTTTGAGCTAGTCATCTTTGACATTCTTTTTTTTTACTCTGGCAAAGCTCTCGAAGCTCCTACTTTGACAAAGCATGGGCGGGACAATATCGCAAATGTTCTTCCAAAACCGGTTGTGCACGTTGTTGTTGTTGTGTCAATATATGACATAAGAATTGGCGAATGCCATGTTTAGTATGCAATAAAACATAGCCATAGGCCAACGATTGGTTTTCATTGACTTTGAAAAACACATTTGGTCAAAAAAGGCGGAGTTATATCCCTTTTCAATTTGCGTATCAATTAATTCTTCTGGCACCTCATGATTGATAAACTCATCTTCTTAGTCACTCTCATCTTCAATCACATGAACTTCTGTCTCACTGTCACTTTCCTGTTGTCCATCATGCTCGTTCTCTTCCTGTTAAGCCATAAATCTCGATATTGCATCGTCAGATAGGCTCTAGGCAGATACTCTTCGGCTCATGATGAAGGTGAAAGTATTTCATGCTAGAACAAAAAAAATACACTAACAATAAACATTTTATGTAAGTATTCACGAATAAAGATTATGATTTTTATAAACAAATTTTTACTTTTACTAAAAGTTACTTAAAGATATACGCCTTTGGAGCGCATTACTTGGTCATAACTAAACAAAAATATGGTACTTACCGCATAAATATGGCCATCCCACGACGTTGTGCACCGACGACTGGGCTGGAAAAACCATCCATCTCAACAAATAAACGTCCCACTGCTGGGCACGGGTCTCCTCCATAAATTTGGAGGGATATTAGCCTACTACTACATCACGCTAGCCAGACGGGTTGGTATAGGGTTTTGTTCGAGTTTTCCCTCTCTTGCAGTGGATATTGTCTACCTGACTTACTCCCTTAGTCGAGTCTCGGGACGGAACGGGGTGGTGACATTTGTATTCTTAATCCGTCACCACGCGGAAGCTGAATACGCGCGCTCATTAAATAATTTTAAATTTATATTATAGCAAAGATTAACCGACCAAATGCTGTGGAAATTCTGGGGAGGCCTACGTCCAGCAGTGGACGTCTTCGGGCGTAGATGATGATTAAAGAATACCAAGTGGTAGATACTTGCTAGGCGATTGATCACGTTTTTAAGAGCAGACAAGTAATAGAAATATATACAGTTAAGATAAATTTTACTATGTAATTTTAATAAAATACATAAAAGCTACAAAATATAATACACAAAAATTTGGTAAAAACTAAATAAAAAAAATATTATCATCATCAAAATTCGATTCGATACATAAGTATATTATGCCAGAGAGAGAGAGAGAGAGAAAGATAGTTCAGTCCTGCTTTGAAGGCAATCCTTAAATGCAATTGGTTTAAAAGAGGCCATTATTATAATTATAATACAGAGATAAAATATGAAATAGGCAATATTCTATGGCAAGTCTATATATTATTATAATATGTATTACAAACATCAAATCTAACCTAGGTCATTATAACAATTTATAAATTGTGTCAACTATCCTTATGTGTTGTGCGTCTAGTGAGTGAATCCTCACGGGTCACAGCGCACTGCGGTCATGGATCGTCTTAGGAGACTTATAATATACAATACATCATGTATTAACAATGGCACTTAACAATACAAGAATTTTTTACACAAATCTCATCTGTGTTATTCGAAATCCCGCCCAGGAGAGCGTAATTAGCGCATAGTCTTTAACTGTTGCCATTCTTCCTCAATCATTTCACATTCACTAATCTACCACTCATATAAAAGGAAAGTCATTGAATAAAAGTTATAGGTATTCTATATAAAACATATCGCCAATATATAATGAATACACTAGTTTGATAAGTTAAATATAGTTATCTAAGATGAACATACTTGGTCAGTCAGAAAGTTCTGCCACTCAACTGTTTCTCATATTGAACACTCACTGGTGTTACTGGATATACAAAAACCTAACATGCCTGCCCACTATCAAAAAACGACAAAACTTTACAAAGAAACATACTTTTGCCAATAAAGTTCAAAGAAATATATTCTGCTTATTGTGGGTTATGTAAGCCACATAAAGGATAAGATTTAGGAGCAAATCCAACAAAAAGCTCAGAAAAACAACCTCCCCATACGGTGGCCTATGATGATGCAAACATCAACATAGGCCACCGTATGGGGGAGCCAATACAAAAGCAGACGATGTCGACGCAGGGAGTCAATAGAATCTTTTCCAACAGCCATGGTCTAGTGTGCTCTTTCTAGCTTGCCAGCTCTCCTTTAGTGTCTCGCAAGTTGCTATGAGCTAGTGAGACATCCCGCACTTTTGCGCACACTGCGAAATTGTAGCCCTAGAGAAAACGAGCGACATCAGCCACGGCCTCTTCTATCTGAATCCCTGTATAGGAACCAGCAAGTGCTTCTAAATCCGATGAAGTAATCAACAACCAGCAGGAATATCAAACAAACTCAGGCAGGTGTTCTCTCAGCGAGTGAACACCAGCTGCAGCAGAGCTAGCCATCCCCGTTGCCGTCAATGCGGAGATCGGCCTGTCTTTGGACGTGAAGCTGGACGACATTTTGTCCTTGGCCTTTAACCCGGAAGGGCATCATCTGAGAGGGGTGGCCTGTTCACCAGACTTTAGCTTGGAGGAGATCAGGTGTCCGCTTGATAAAGCATTAAAATCTTCCAAGCCAACATTTACCACAGTCAAATCGCAAAACGCAGTATACGACTTATAATAAGCAGAATGATATTTTCTTCTCTGTACCGCACTCTCTGCACTGCACGGAGGTCGCCACATACAGGGAGAAGTATCTGAGCCGCCCAGGCACCCACGCACCCTACAGGTGAGGGTCGACGATACCAGGCGTCTGGTAGCCTTCCACGACGAGCTGGGGTGGATGGAGTGATCCTACCAACCCGCCTGCACGCAAAATACGCGTTATCAACGTGGAATTGTAGAGAACAGCCCAATATACCAATCAATTTGTCAATCAATTTATAATGATGCCTAATTATTAATTACTATTGTAATGGCGGATGTGGTGGAAGCACCAGCTATTCTTGACTCGGAGCTACACTCAATACTCAATGATTCAGTCATCAAAGCACAACAAAATATTGCAACAGAACTTTAGTAAATGACTTAAAGCACCGAGCATGAATAGAACTTTACTATAAACTACACATGTAATACTTTCCGAGTGTCCCAAGTACAGGTCATTATGCTATTATTACACAATGTGCAATAACTTGATACAGGCACTTAGATAATTAAAATTTATACAATTCTAGTCTCCTCAAACAATGGAATTTGCACACGAGGCAGAGGACATAATATATATGGACTTAGTGATTAAATTACACATTGGACTAGGGGCAATATTTGTAGTTTGAGATAGCTTACTGATTTATCATAATTTAATGAGAGTAATATTTGATTTATGAAATATTAATAACTAATTGTTAAAAGTCTCCATTTTCATATTCACATACAAATTCATAATGTCTCTAATCTAATTTAATCAATAAGCAAATAAATAATACACTTGTGAATACTTTATACAATTGGTTTACACTCTAGCCCTGTTCATAAACTCTCCTCTACAACTAATGTCTAACAATATATGTTCAAACAGAACTTCAACATAATAATTTTAAGCACAGAAGTATTTTCTCTGCTTCAAAGGTTCACTGTCATTGTCACTGTCAGAGAAGCAAGCAGTAAAACCACTCTTGTCCCTTAGGGAGTCCCGCTGTACACTTACCTGCCTATCATTTACTTTCTTTGACCGTTGATGTCTAGTGATACGCTTTTTCTTTTGTTCTCTTGGTTCTCCCGCTGGATTAGCAACATTCATGCTCACCATCGAACTGACCTGCTCCGTGCAGTTGCTCAGAACTAACACAGAGTTCTCCTGCTGTCGCAATGTCAACCCTATGTTTCTGCCACTTCTTGTCCTGGACACTGCAGGGTCTTCAGGATTTTCCTTTCTATCAGAATTATTGAATTCACTTGAATTTTTGCTAACTTTTCGTCGTTTGTCTGGTTCAACAAGTTTTTTAGTTGATTCCTCTTCTTGAGTGACAGAGTTATTTCTGTACCTCTTAGGGTACCGTGAAGTGCTGGTTCCTGATTGGAAAGAAACATTCTTGTTAGCCTTAGCTTTAGTCCTGCTACCTTCAACCTTGTTATTGACACCATCTTGTTTTTCGGTTTTCAAGTCTATGAACTTTAATAAAGATGTGGTTTTGTCCACTCTAGCAGCCTTTTCACTACTGTTAGTGGTCACTAAGTTAATAACATTGACAGAGTCTGTGCTACAGTCATGGTCTCCATGCCTGGGGTTAGTGTTCATAGACTTGTTCACACAAACTACCAGTGTGTTGTCTTTCTGTACACAGTTTCGTGACTCCTTCACTAAGTTTCTACTATTCTTACATCTTAATTTTTTTGAAGTTTTCGTTGACTGCAACTTAGTGGACCTAATGTAGTTAGCTGTGAAGCCAGACACATCACTTAAGTCCTCAAACTGTCCATTAAGTACTTCATTTTTAGAATTATTCAACTTGTTGATAGTATTGTTTTTCTTATTGTCAGCACTCTGGTCCCCGCCTGCGAGTAACTCAGACTTTTTAGATTTTTCTGGAGTCTTGGCCTCTACCTCGGACTTTTTAGTTTTTTCTGGAGTCTTGGCCTCTAACTCAGACTTTTTAGTTTTTTCTGGAGTCTTGGCCTCTATAACACTATGTTTTTTATTATCACCATTAACAATACTACAATTGAATACTTCAAAGGAAGTATTTAGTTGGCTGTTGTTGACACTTTGTTTAGCTTGACGTAAGCTCCTCCTCAGTGGAGGTGCCTTGGGAGTAGATGTCACCAGTTTGTTCTTTTTGTGCAAACTTGATCGGCTACCCTTTTGTAGTTTGGATCTTGTCTGTTTTATTTTGATAGACGGTACTTTAATATTAAAATTAATATCTGATCTGAGGGTGTCAGATTTACAGCTACTCATTACAGTCTGCTTCTTGGTTTGAGATGTGTCAAAATATAAATTCTGTTGTTTGTCAACAGAGCCAGACTCATCATCGAGCAGAGACAACTTTCTCTTCTTTTTCTTAACAGGCGTAGGCACCTCGGCAGCACTGGGAACACTTTTCGGTTTAGTTTTAGATGCGTGGGCTACTTCATTCAGCTTTTTAATGGCATTATCATAGTTCATCAAGCAAGGTGCACGCTTGGTAAACACCCAATAGGATATCTCGTCCATGGTGTTCATAAAGGGATGGACAGAGACGTGAGCATTAAAGGAGTGGTAGGGCGGGTGTCCGGGCACCATAGCGATACTTGCGACGACAGTAGGCGCTCCAGGTAGGCCAGCGGCGTCGTCCAGCCGCACCGCGCTCGTGACGCCAGCGTCGAGCTCGAGCCCGATCCGACAACCCCGCACATGTACTGCCGAACTATAGGGTCCATTTTTCGAGTAATTGTCACATTCCATCCACCTGCAAATCCAAAAAATATAATTATTTAGATTTTTGTAACCACGTAACGAACAGAGCTGTAACTGCATCAGAACATATAAGTATTTACGTATAAGTTATTGTGTAGATATGTACACTTACTTTTAAGGCCCTCTTTGTAGAGTCGGTTCTGTTGAAAAACCTTTTTACGTTTAAATCTTGAAGATAGATAGCTATGCCGCACGGTACCGACTTGTCATCGACTTATAATGGTTATTGCCGAAGTTGAAGCTGTCAGAAACTATTATAACAAAAATTACATCACAATATAATAAAGCTTATTCTCCAAAAACTCCCCGTTACGCAAGATATTGTTTCACAACATAAATTTTATACCACTTCTCACATCATCACAACAAAATAGGTAGTAAAGCAAAGTAAACGCGCTTGGAATTAGACATAGACAACGTTACCGAATGCGGCTGAAATATCCAATGAGAAGAGTTTAATTTAGGAATCAAATTAATTTGCAGCACATGATTGGCTGACTGAGAATAATGTTGCAGTTTATAAAAAAAGGAAATGTAAGTAAAAGGAGAACACACTATTGTCTATACACAAGTAACATTACGGAATTAAAAAAAATAAAACACATCATAGACATATACAGCACAGCACTGCTCTACGTTCATCTATTTAAGCATGGACATGAAAGGTCCTGATTCAATATTTGATATGTCTTGGTATCGAAGTTACGTATAGCCATATTAATATTCATGCTAGAATATGAAGCAGTCAGCAGAATTTAATTAAGTTAGATTAGAGTCAATTTTGATTAATAAAGTTATGTGCAAATTTAATTCTCAAGCTAGAACGTCGCCGCGTTGTTTACTTGGCGGAATGCCTCACAATACGATGAATTCCTAAAGAATAATAATAATAACCCATAATTGTCCCACTGCTGGGCACGGGTCTCCTCTCGTCTATCAAGAGAGAGAGGGTTAATAATAATAATATTTTCGGGACACCTCAAACATCGCTATCTGATTCCAAACTAAGCAGAGCCTGTACTATGGTAACCTGACAACTGCAAAACATACTTATATATTTCTAAATACATACATATTATAGATAAACTACACCCAGGCACAGAACAAACATTATGCTCATCACACAAAGATTTGTCCTGGGTGGGAATCGAACCCACGACCACCGGTGTAGCATTCAGAGTCCCCAACCACTAGACCAACAAGCCTGTCAAATCCTCTCTTAGTTTGTTTAAAAATGCAAAAAAAAAAACTATACCATACATTTTTTATTATCACAACAAAAACCTATCTCTGCATATCACTATTAGTAACAATAGAGACGTAATACTAAGAAGAATAAGAATAAATGACAGAAAGTGAAAATGTCTAGAAAATGCAATCAGGTAAAGAACCTTATAGAACTGAGTACCCGATATACATACTACTATCACAAATTCTCTATATAAAGCCAATTTTCTGAGAATTATCGAATCAACCCGGCCACGAACATGCGTACAACGTTTAAGTACATTTGTTCTGTTCACGAGGCGCCGCGCACAGACTTGCGCGCGCTTGCGCGGTTTTAGTACATTCATTGCCGCCGCCATTGTCGCTGCCGGTACCGCGCGAAGTCGTGGCCAGCCCAATAATATTCATATTACTTACATTACAATAACGGAAATTCATAATCACAAATTACTAATATCGCGATAAATTAGAGTTAAGTGATATATTGGTTATTTTAAGTTTAATTACATTTTCCTAGCAATCCATTTTTTTTAAAAAGAAGGACAATAATAGTTTCAGTATTCATTTTGAGGCGATACTCAACCGATTTCTCATTTTAACGTTCGACTCGACTGTTCGGAACCACTCTACTTAACTCTACTTCCTCTGGACCATAGATTATAAACTTAAACTGCTCTAGACTCTGGTCACTGACAGTAATCGGTTAGTTTTCGCGCCCTGTCTGCGACTTGAATTGATTGTCTGTCAGCTGTGTTTATTTTTTATGTGATACTGTAATACCTAACTTTAATTTATTGGTGTTTTTAATAATGCTTGAATATGAATGATATTCAGTGTTTGATCGATAGACAGCTTGGCATTTGTAAGTATTTATCAAATCTTTACTGTTTTTGAAAATTACGGATAAACTGTCATGGATGGGTTACTAGTTTATTACCTACTTATTACAGATTGTCGGCTGAATTACGACAACGTCTTGAAGCGATTGGTGGTAGATAGTGAGGAATCATTCTACGGGCTGCAAAATGCGAACATCGCGCCCAGTTTTGACCAGGATCCACCGATATTTGCCTGCCGATTCTCGGAGGCTCCCGGTTATGAACACATCCTTGCTCTGGCGAACGAGGATGGCAGGGTTGCTATTCAGGTACGCCAATAAGTATACTCAATTAACAAATAGCACACACTACATGAATACTCTGATGGACGGGTTTTTGTTTCCCCTGCAAATTTGGCTTCATGAAACATTAATTATTTGCCGATTTTACAGCCAAGTGCAAGAACAGCACAAAGAAGCGGCTCACTGCACTGTTCGGCCTACTTAATTTGTGAAAACACTGCAAATGGATACTTTTTGGCGTTTATCTGTTATATATACTTATAAATTAAAACATGTTGTAACTTGTTCATGTTACATTTCAGGATACAACTAATTTGACAACTGCCAGCACGTTGGAAGGATTCCTATGCCACAATAATGCGGTCTTCGATTTGGCATGGATGCCACAGCATATGAGCTTTGTTACCGTGTCAGGTGAGATATGAGTACATATTTTATTAAGCTTGCCCCAACTTTGCTCAGGTTCAACAATTTTTTGTCAGAATTTTCTATGCAATTTACTTTTTTTTTCGGTAATAACTATCTAAAAAGTATTAGAAATAAAAAGAAAGGGTAAAATTGGTAAAGTTCTCAAGTTATGGCTTAATCAAGGGAAATTAGGATTCAATTATGGGGTATATTAGTCCAAGTGTCAAAATGTCCAATACATAATGACGGTTGACAAAATGTACAGCTAATTGCCAATACATCCAGTTGTCAAAAGATCCAGTTATCAAACACCCAGTCAACTGAATGTTTGATACCAATTGTAAACGTCCATAAGCTATATAAACTGCTTACCATGAGGCAGGCGGTATGTTATTTTCCATCTAACTACATTAGGTTATAATTTATAATTGATATCACCTGCATGTTGGCATCCCATGAATTTTATTACCGATTTTATATAGATCTCTAGCAATCCAAAACCTTTCCTTAAAAATGCCTCCCTAAATAAGTGCTACGCTGGAAACCTGTAGTCACACACAGGAGCACAACTACAGGGATATTTGGCTGTTGTTAGAAGACAACTACTATTTTTAGCTATCCTATAATACTATAGTATTCCACCTACTACCTGTAGGGCTTGGCACCAAATCAAAGGATCTAGCGGGTTAATCATATGAAAACTGCACTCTCGTCTGATAAAGAGTTCTTACCTTATTTTATTTTATTAAGGGGTTAGCCCCTATAGTAAGGTTTTTTTGCTCACTCTATTGAATATATCTTCTATCTATAGTTGTTACCCCTATTATTTCCTTACTATAGGGGTTAGGGGTGTGAGATTAAGTGTATGGCTATTTTAGATGAAGAACAATAAAAACAAGGTAAGAACCCTTCATCGAGACGCGACTGCACTTTTCATAATATGCTTAACCGGCTATCTAGCCGGTTAAGCATATTAAAGTCCAATGGGTTTTAAATCCAAATGTTATAATGACACAAAGGATCTCCTTTGTGTCATTATGACATTTGGATTTAAAACCCATTGGACTTTTGCCGTGTGGCCATTCTAACACTGACTTCTTGACGAGTGGTCCTCCTGTCACTTTGACTTTATGAGCACTCGGACATTTTTAAACTTTGTGATTTATTTTATAACAATAATAATATCCTGGCTGGTCACGGCCAAACAGAGATTAGTAAACTGCATGGAACAAATATATAACAGTGCAAAAGTAGCTAATTAACTACACACAGGTACACTCACTACACCTTTACTCAGCCCAATCAGACACTCGTTACATTATAGAGGTAAGTCATCAATCAAAAAATCGTCTGAAAAGAAAAACTAGATGAGTGATTTTAAAATGCTTTCAGCAGTAGGATGTTTTATTATCACTGTATATCATAAAGGAAGTCTAATAAATGTGTACTTGTGCGAAGCTGGGACGGGCTAGTACGCTAGTATAGGTACTACACATGTAAATAGGCAAAGACAAAACAGTTTTGTCACCATTTTACTTTTTTTTGTTCTAAACCTATTGACAAGCTTTAGTGTTATCAATAAAAATACATAAACAGTTATTTTAAATGAATGTCGACCACACTGGCGACCTCTACTGTAATATTATAACACTAGGGGTCGCCCGCGACTTCGTCCGCGTGGTAATTTAGAACGTATATATTTTTTCCTGATTTTGCAACATATCTCACTACTGCTCTGCTCCTATTGATCATAGCGTGATGTTATATAGCTTATAGCTTTCCTGGATAGATGCACTATTCAACAGAAAAAGATTTTTTGTAATCGAACCAGTACTTTCTGAGATCAACCAAACAAACAAACTCTTCAGCTTTATAATATTAGTATAGATTAGATCAGATATTTTGAATCTCAATGAAACTTAAAACTTAGTTTTTTGTAAAATGATACGTTGTGTTTTTCCAGGTGATCATACGGCTTGCCTGTGGGATGTTGGAGAAGGTAGTCCGAAGCGCGTGCTTATGTTCTCGAGCCACACACGGTCGGTGAAGACCGCCGTGTTCCGCCCCACGGAGCCGGAGACCTTCGCGACGGGGGCCCGCGACGGTCACATCCTGGTGTGGGACATACGAGCTAACAACCAGCCGACCGTCGTGCTCAAGCCCGACAATTGTCTCATGAACTGTCACTCCAGCTTCAACCCTAAAACCCCAGGGTCACACGGCAAGAGGCCGCGCATAGAGAACCATCGCGCGATCAGTATTACAGGACTGGTGTTCCAAGACGACATGACTCTGATATCGTGCGGCGAATGCGACGGGAACATTAAAGTGTGGGATCTACGTAAGAACTACAACATATATAAGAGAGAACCGCTTCCAAAACACTCGATACCTTATTGTGGCAGCTCTACTAAAAATGGCTACACGAATCTCATAATAGATGATGCTAGAATGAGGCTGTATGCGAGTTGCATGGATAATGTTATTTACTGTTTCAATATATCTACATACAACGCGCTGCCGGAACAAAGGTATATCGGCCACGAAAACAGCACCTTCTATATAAAAACGTGCCTCAGCCCGAACAGTACGTACTTAGTGAGCGGCAGCAGTGACAAGAACGCTTACATCTGGAACGTGAAGTACTCCGAGCCCATCGTCAAGTTGACGGGGCACTGGGCCGAGGTGACCTGCGCGGCCTGGTGCCAGGAGGGAGACATGAAGGTGGTCACCTGCAGCGATGATGCTCGCCATAAGATATGGAGGATCGGCAACGAGTTCCCAGACTCTGATGTAGAGTTCAAAGGGCGCGCGGAGCTAGTTCCTCGTACAGATATCGCAAGTTTACCTCAGTGGGGCTCCCTCGACAAAACTCCTAATTCGCTGAAACGGAAACTAATAACTACTCCTAGTTCGTACAGCGCTAAACGCTTGCGGTCCCAAGGAAGTGCTTCCATTAGAAAGACGAAACGATGCCTCACAGATCTGATGAATGCGTCCAAAGACGCGGAGGAAGCCGAGATGTCTATAAAAAGACTGAAACTAGATACCGTCGAAGAGGAGCCCAAATTGTTGCCTTCGGGGATCAAACGTCATGGAGAAGTTTTAGAAGATAGTCCAGCCAAGAGATGCCATATAGATAGTTCAAGTGAGTGGTGCTACATACCAAAGGCCGGCTCGTCCTTCATGACACCTACAAAAAATTACGAGACCAAACACTGCAAGACGTTGTCACCGAAAGGTATGAAGCCGCTCTCGCCGAGTACACTACACAACAGCTCTCCCCAGCGAGTGTCTGCCACCAACGTTAGGATGCTCTCCTTCACTACGCCGACGAAGAACTTGCCGGACTTCGTGATAGACGGCGAAGCTCCTCACCACAAGCTAATGTCGCCCGTCAAGAAAAAAGACACACCTGTCGATTGGTTGACACTTATGGCCCGCGAAAGAATGGGCAAATGTTCCGAAATAGCAGACACCTGTAATTTACCTGCACCTCTAAGTCCTAAAGAAAACTTCCCAACTCGCAGGAACTCTGTCACGGAGAAAACTCCAAAAACTAGCAAGAAAAGTAGAACATTATTAAAATATTTTAGTGTAGCTATCAAAGAGAAATAGTTGTTTTATATTGTAGGACAAAATGGACTGATTTGTTATTTATGTAAGTGTAAGATAGCGATGTTACTGTCAAAACTGCTCATGGCGATTCTGTTTAATAGTATCATGATCCTATATTGTATTAAAAATGTGTTAAATCGCGACAATTGCGTAAACAAAAGTGCCAAAATGCAAGCTGTTTCAAATTTTAGTTGTGGTAGGTAATATTACAATAGGCTTAAGTACTTTCATTTATTCTGTATTTCAGTAAGTTCATATTCAAGACAAGATATATAAAGTAAAATCAACAATAAATGGCTACAATATAACATGCTACAATGTATTACTCATTATTTAATTTATTGCATTTATAGTTGTATCTGAATTACCTAATAAATCAAATTATTATATTAAATCATATTGCGATCTTTTGTTTTCAACATAAATCACAATAATTAACCAAATCAAAACTTCAACAATAATGAAAGTATATAGAAGTAGCTTTTTGAACTTCAAACGTTTACATTCTTTGCGCTAAACGGAGTATTGGTGAGTTCAGACTGTGGGGGACCGGGCAAGTTGTGTTGCCAATATTCTTCATTGTTATTGTCGTAGTCGAATTCGTACAACAGATCAACACTAGGCGACGCATCTGAGGCTGGGCCAACATCATCTTTGAATGGGTTGTCCAATGCGTAGTGATCATAGCATGTGACTATGGACTCGGTGGACTCTTGCCGCGTCAGGTACTTGTACTGCGGGAGCTGGTCGCGACCGCGCGGGGCCGCCGGCCGCCGGGGCGAGGAGCCGCCCGCGACCTCCTGCACGCACTCCTTGTACAGCTTCACGAAGTTCACCTCAGGTTTGGGGGGAGTGAGCGGTATGGCCACGCCTGTCACCACGGGGATCGGCTGCGCAACACTGAACCTTGCTCTCTGCCCAGAACAATGCAACCTTCTTAGCGGTTTCTTCAGATAAACTAGGGTGTCCATTTCAGAATAATTCCTTATTTTAATATTCGTAATATGTTAATAACGGTTTTGTAGCCAATGCAACTAGGTTTCTCTTACTAATTATGCTCATAAAATGATCCTTTGGAATCTTACTTTAGTAGATAAACAACGATTACCAATTTTGTTAATTAATAAACATTTAAATATGGAGAACAATTTAGTTTTATATTTGTAACAGTTTGGTCGGCGAACATGTGACCCTGTCACCGTGACAATCGAGATGCCAGTCGCTTCTAAAACTGTAGTTTTAAGTTAAAATATTTTATGCCAAACATATACCACTAACCTTGTTATTACACAATATAAGATACGACCAGAATATTTTATATAAGTATCCAAAAGTTTAAAGTATTGTAAGTACCTATATGAAAACGGAGCAAACCTAAGCAGATTCCTCATGGCTGAATCCTTCAGCAAGAGTTAAACAATTTGTGTAGAATATAATGCGGTAATAGTAGTAGCAAGAACGATGTTGCTGCTGCAAGCATACCTAATACCTTCATTATCTCAAATTTCCATATCTCTTCCTGTCTCAATTCAGATTTAAGTATGCGTTATTAGTTTTGGCACTGAATACGCATATTTCACTAAGTATATTTACTTTAGCTTATTAATGCTATTTACATAGGTAATTACGTTAATAGCATTAATAACCTACGTCGGTCCAGACTGTTATCAGTCATTAGATCACGACAGAGGCCTAAATATGGGCGATCAAAATAACTCTGTCACCAGGTTGGTCACTAACCAAACGATAAGAAGAAGATAACCTACGAGGGGTGCACTAAAAGTTACGGGAATAGAAAAAATAGGTAGTCAAGTGTGAAGGGTTAAATATTAGTATTATCTAAGCATATTTATACAATATTCCATTCGCTCAAACCAATTATTGAAACAGATATTCAACTCCAAAGAGGTTGTCTCCGAAATAGCACTTTTGAAGGCGTCCACTGCTTCTTCGGGTGACTGGAATCGTTGTCCGCGTAGCTTTTCTTTGATTTGAGTGAAAGTATAGAAATCATTAGGACTCAGGTAGATGGCGGATGTGTCCTTAATTCGACGTTATGTTGGTCCAAATATTCGTTTGTTTGACGAGCGGTGTGTGGGCTAGCGTTGTCGTGATGAAGAATGATACGTCGGTTGCAGTTTGTCTGTTCTGAGTACCTATATTAACGATTTTAGACAGACAGATTGTAGTATAGGTACCAGTAACTTTATTTTCCAAACTGCCAGTCGTTGACAAGGCCTCTATGGTTCGAAAGGGCCCAAACAGTCCAAATCATAAAAAGGTTTAATTTGAAACCCAATATTATTAATTGAATACTATGGATATGGAGACTGAGTGAGTCATTATAATGTCTTGTCTACCAAAGTTTGTGCTAGGTACCTACTATCGGTTATATCTACTTAACTAGAGGTCGCCCGCGACTTCGTTCGCGTGATAATTTGTAATATTTTCCCCGGTTTTGCAACATATCTCACTACTGCTCCGCTCCTATTCTCCTTCCTGGATAAATGCACTATTCAACAAAAAAAAGATTTTTTCTAATCAAACCAGTAGGTACTTTCTGAGATTAGCGCGTTGAACCAAACAAACAAGCAAACTCTTCAGCTTTATATTACATAGTATATTTGTGTATCTTCAATGGTGACTCTATGGTCACCATAAACACTAGATTTGCAAGGAATATGCTATATAGTTGTTGCCCGCGGCTCCGCCCGCGTAGACGCGGTTATCGCGATAAAAAGTAGGTAGCCTATATGCTATTTCAGACTATAATCTATCTCTGTGCCGAATTTCATCCAGATCCGTTCAGTAGTTTTTGCGTGAAAGAGTACCAAACATCTATATTCACAAACTTTCACATTTATAATATTAGTAAGGATTAGTGGCACATCCTGTGTAGGCAACAAACATTGTTTCCGAATTTGTTGTTTTGGCGCAAAGGCGTGCAAGAATGGCAACGTCGCGCGCCGCGCCGATATTTGCCGAACTACGCATGCGCGAAGCCCGAACGACGCGAGGCGTGCGCGCACGGTACGGCAACATAGCATTATTTTCTCGCACTCGCAACGCAAGTCGCAACGTCGCAGTACGTTCGACAACACCGTGGTGTACGCGCGCGTCGCGCCTTCTTGTCCGCCATCGCTCCCGGTATCTAGTAAAATAATAATGTGCAAATAATTGCCTCGTATGTAAAATGTTCATTCTCGTGCATCGTGTGTGATTAAACGGTGAACTATTGCGCAACTTTGTTGTCATTTGAAATCCAGCGCCCTTAAATATCTACATCCTGGCTTTGCACGGGACGGGACACATATTATTATAATATAATACTAGTACACGGGAGGACATTTATTTTGTTAAATAGAACCTTTATATCTAATATATAAAATATTGTCTTTACTAAATGTACACTTCGTTTACCCTTACTTTCCTCTGCACTTTCCATCACTCAAAGGTTTGCTGTAAGAGAACTCAACTTTTAGTTCACTCGCCTTTGTACATTATTATGTACCTATGTAATGAAAAAAAGATTATAGCCCATGTTACACGCTGATAATGTCTCTTTCTAATGGTGAAAGACTTTGGTGGAGGAGTTTTTTGAGTTAAATTGTAATCTTTCCTCTTTATAATACTAGTTTAGATTTAAATAGAGTATACCTATCGTAGGTAGGTACGTATAGTCGATGTTTAGGACACCACAAACATAATGGGTAGGTAGGTATAATAAAACATTAATGTAAGATGTGCTTTTGCTCACTCTTTATTACGCTTGTTAATATATAAAAACATAATAATTATAAATTATTTTGTAAAATATCACCATTGATTTTGCAAACAACTTGACCGCGAGCTCCGCTAGATGTCACGCGTTCTACGAACTGCGCATACGCACGGTACCTGATTCAGATCGTAATTATATACATTTAATGCGAAAACGTTTCAGATTTTTATTGTTAATTTTTGAGCATCGGGAACGTAAGTTACAGAAATAGTAGTGTACATCTGTCAACTTGTTGCACTAAGAGCTTAGTTGTCAGCGACCTGACTAGCCATACATATAGCCTAATGATCCCCTACAAAACCCCATACAAAACGTTCACTATTCACAATACTCTTATTGTTATCGCTAGTCAGGCGGCTGCGACAGCTCTCACGATCAGGCACCGAGGTACAAAGTTAGGTATTCTCTTAAAGCGCAACTCGTATCTGCGTGACATAACACAAATCAATACAATATCTTTAAAAGAAAATATTGTCAATAATCATGTAAAAATATTTTATTTTAATATTGGCGACTCCGAATGCAAAAAAAAATATTATCGACATTTAGCGAAGTCCACAAGACGAACGTTCGCTAAACGGGAGATCGACATTCGCTAGCGACTGGGTTGTCAGTTTGTCTGTCACGAGTCACGAGCGATGCCGGCTCGCGGCTGGCGACTAGGCTGGATCGATAACAATGAAAATGTCAGTAACGAAACTATAGCAGAAATAAAAAATAACACAATTAAAAAAGACAAGTCGTTAACAATAGATCGGGCGCCGAGCGCCTCCGCCATACAATTTGTTATACCTACTACATCTAAGTCTGCTCTTATTCTACGACTTAACACTATGTACATACAATATCTTTATCCAAGCGATTTTAAAAAAAGTCTTAGTACTTTTTATCATATTAATTTGAAAATTTGTTAAATGTCTTTATCGATAAATTCACTGAATCCACTCGCACCACATATTATTATGTTTCTCATTGTTGTCGTTTTCGTTTTATAACACAATACAAGTTACAGAATGTTTTAGCCCCGCTAAAAACTACTAACATAAGTTTACAACTAGAGTACAACCGACGTAACTTGTACGAACGACGAGCGCCACTCAGCGCAGTCTTCATATAAATTGACATTTTAAAACTGGTAAAATAACGTTAATCTATGATGGAATCACGTTTTATGGCGTGGACGTGTGTGGTGATGGTGACTGGTGATGACCACAGGTGAGCCTCCGTTCACCACATACGTTCAGCGTTTCAGTCGCAATTCGAGATCAAAAACTCGAGGCGATAATCGAATGTCACACCTCTAATACGGAGCGGTCGCGTCACCAGCCGCCGCCGAACGTTCGGCGACATTCGTGACGCGAACGTTCGGCCCTCGCTCGCCGACACAACGCTGGTGACGAGCCGCTCTCTTCAGTCCATTGAAATATCATAACAATACCATTTTATCACAATAGACAAATTAAAGTAATTTTGGGCACAGCGTAACCCTAGCGATGGCCTCGTATAAACTTGTAGTTTCGTTGACATCATTAACTAAAATATGCATTAAAAATCCCGCATTCTGATATTCTTATTACCAAGTATCAAACAGTCAAACTGATGGATAAAACACACTATTCAAAACGAGTAAATTCTTCGAAAAACGTTAGTGTTGTCGCTTGGGGGCCGAGTGTTCGGTGTCGAGTTCGACTCCCCCGCGCTGTTTACTACGTAGTTAAGTAAGTTTGTACTTTGATCATTATTAGAGTGCAATTTTACAAAGGAACTGGAGCGATGAGAGCCGAGCGTCGCGGCCATGTCGACCGAGCCCCCGACTACTGACCAGACCAGTACAACAATTATAATATGGCGAGAGAGACACCTGCTAAACGTCACCGACCAACTACCGATACTACCACACGAACACACATCATGTTAACTAAATTTGATTATTTTTTGCCAATAGATAAACGAATTTTAATTTTATAAAAGTCTGGCATATAGAGGTAGGTAAGTACTAAAGTATTCATCTAGCTCAAAGGTTGTACCACTTTCGTGTATTGATGGTAGTAAGTAGTGAGTGGTGCTGGTGCCGCTCAACATCCCCTGGGCGCGTCGACATGTCCCCGGCGCGGCGGAGTGTTTGATACGAAACGTTAGGTGCTGGGACATCTCACTATAACAAAACAAAGTTCCACCATCGTAACCCTACAATATGGCGACAGTCGCACCCCGCGCCCCGCGCCCCGGCCGGAGGTACGGAGGGCTAATATGCGGATACTGGAATATACAGGGAATTTAAAATTTTCTTATTGCACTATCGGGAATCGATTACAGACGGTTAACACTAACACATATAGTGTCGGGGCGCGGCCCTGTGACGTCACCGGACCGAGTGACGTCACGGGCGCGGGCGGCACCGCCGCCGCCTCGCCAACAACCTGGAACCAGAACAAACCACATTGGATTACTTCATACAAAACGATCGTCGTCAAAGACGGTGCAGTAGGTATAGTCTAAGATCCCTCTATAGAACGACCTTCACCGAGCTGGTTAATGGATGAAAAGTATTTTATATTCAATTAAATATGTCTATAAATATATGGCAAATGGGTTGCCTAAAAATTTTCAGTCCAGAATATGATTAATTAACAATTAATTTTTTTTATTACACCGGTATGGTTAATAGACAAATTCCACACCAATCAAAAGTATGAAACCCATAGAATATAAAAACGTTAGGTTGCCTATCATTCTCCCGTCACAACTCTTGGTTGCCAGGTATAAACAGGTATAGTACTTACTTGCACCGGTCAGGTTAATGAATGAAAGTTAAATTAAAATAAAGATTATTCCATTACGAATACGGTGGTATAGGGCCTGCGAAAAGTAAGTCCAGAATTCCGGTTGCCGAGTTTCATCTATTAACCAGCTCGGTGAAGGTCGTTCTATGCGTTTGTTCCCACTAGTTCGATTCATTAGTTCGATCGTCGAACTAGTGAGAATTTTTTTTCCCATTAGTTCGACCGTCGAACTACTGAGACTTTTTTTTCTCATTTGTTCGACCGTCGATTTTACTTTAATCTAGAAACCAAAAAACAATAAAATTAAATTAAAAATATGCTTGTTTCACTAAAAACGGTTTATATTGGTTTACATTGGTGTACATCTATACCACATTCTTCATAATATACATAATTGCAAAAATATTTTTCTGCCTTGCTTATCTCAACAAGCTTAGCCAGAAACAAAAAAAAATATGCCTATAATATGTGTAATTTATTATCATTAGTCAAATATCAAATAAAGTAAACGTCAAAGTAGATTAATAGTAAATACACAACAAATTATCGTCATATCACCTGGAAATATTTCCACTGTACATTTCCTTATATGCACCTATACCTATAGGACTTAGGCATGTAGGTACATCATGTTAACATAAACAACATTTAACTAAACACCCCATCAGGAGTGGGGTAATATTATTTTGTCTCGTCCGTGTTTTTTGTTTTTACGCTGTTCGTGCCCTGCAGTAGCAATATTTTATTTCATGGTGCCTGTTCAGTTTAACATTTATATTTTCGCAATGACGTCTAAACAATTAAAATGTATTAAAAGTGGCCGTGGAAAAATTCTGCAATTAGAAGGACATCAATATTATTCAATGCGTAAATACAAAAATGGTCAAAGCATATGGCGGTGTAAAAATTATAAAAGTTTAAAATGTACTGGATCCGTAACAATGAATATGGTAAGTCTTAGACATTTTATATATTATATTCGTGGACAAGAATTACAGGTCACTACGAAAAATTAGATTATCTCTTAAATTAATAGAATTAGCGACATGAACTAACTGTAAGTGGTAGATAATTGATGGTTAATAAAAGGACACTAAATGTTGGAAACGTTATTCTTTTTAACCGACTTCAAAAAGAAGAGGTTATCAATTCGTGTGTATTTTTTTTTTATGTTTGTAGTCTATGTAATGTATGTAACTCCATGATTAAGCAATATAATCTAGCCGTGTTTGGGCTTAATGAAATGGTCATGAGATACACTTTAGCTGTAAATGACCAATTTTAAAATAATAATAATAACTTTATTTGCTCATAAAGGAAAAAAAAGTTGTATGTAGGCACTGTCTCTCTCATCTAGTCGACGGTACGAGTTCATTTATACACAAAATATAAAATATGAATACAGTAATGTTGTGGTGTATGGGTATGTGTGTGATGTGAGTGTATGTGTATGAGGAAGTTTATGTGCGTGAGAGTGAGTGTGTGGGCGCGGATGCGAGTGTGTGTGTGTGAGTCTGTATGTGTGTTAACCATCGCTAAGAGAAAATGAGTTTGACAAGCCTTTTGCTAGTGGTGTAAGCCCATTAGCCACTTCGTAATAGCTTTTGTGTAGGCGAAGCTATTCATGCGAAGTATAATATAAATTGACAGATTGAAAACTAAAGAGAGAAAACAAGCAAAAAGTAAAACGCGCGTGAAGTTAATTTATTACCAAATCGAACTTTTATATATTTTTTTGTTTCTGGCTAAGCTTGTTGAGATAAGCAAGGCAGAAAAATATTTTTGCAATTATGTATATTATGAAGAATGTGGTATAGATGTACACCAATATAAACCGTTTTTAGTGAAACAAGCGTATTTTTAATTTAATTTTATTGTTTTTTGGTTTCTAGATTAAAGTAAAATCGACGGTCGAACAAATGAGAAAAAAAAGTCTCAGTAGTTCGACGGTCGAACTAATGGGAAAAAAAATTCTCACTAGTTCGACGATCGAACTAACTAGATTAAAGTAAGATCGACGGTCGAACTAATGAGAAAAAAAAAGTCTCAGTAGTTCGACGGTCGAACTAATGGGAAAAAAAATTCTCACTAGTTCGACGATCGAACTAACTAGATTAAAGTAAGATCGACGGTCGAACTAATGAGAAAAAAAAAGTCTCAGTAGTTCGACGGTCGAACTAATGAGAAAAAAAATCCTCACTAGTTCGACGATCGAACTAATGAATCGAACTAGTGGGAACAAACGGTTCTATGGAGGGATCCTGTACTAGTAGTAGGTATACAGACCTGGTGGTGCGCCATCACCAGCAGAACACGGACAGCTCGCCACCGTGCGCGCCGCCCACCGCGCGCCACGACCGCACGCCGCCGCCGCCCACCTTCAGCTGCGAACACGCACCCACCGTCACACACACGTATACACACGCCTCGCCTCACTCGACGAGATACAGGAGCCTCTCACTTTAGGACGGAATGGATGGCCATATTAAATACCTTTCGCCACTTAAAACCTGACTTAAAATCTTAATCTTAGGCAATGGAAACAGAGATAAGTTTCGCTGCGTGACTAAACACTAAAGTTTACTAGGTATATCCCCAAAAAGCTGTTGACTTATCGAGCGAAACTATGCTATTACTTCTTACATCTGGCATTGTAAACTGAATGCATTTAGTTATTTTGCAATTTAGCAGTAGATTGTTAGTGGTGAACCAGTCCAGGAATTACGCGAGCGAACTATTTGGTTCTGTTAGTAACTAGCAGCGAGACAATCTCTTTAGCGGAAATTATTTCAGTATACAGAAACGAAAACAGTCTGCAGATTTATTAACCGACTTCAAAAAGAGGAGGTTATCAATTCGTGTGTATTTTTTTTTAAATGTTTGTTACCGCAGAACTCCATCATTTACCTATGGACCGATTTGAAAAAATATTTTTTTGTCTGAGAGGTCTTACTTCCAGTTTTCATCAAAAGTAAGTTCTGATGATGGGATCCATAAGGAATTGAGGGAACTCCTCAAAAATTATAGGCACACATATAGCAATTTCAATATTTTTAACAACACATGAAACATTTGCATTCAGAAAGTATAATATGATTAAGTAAATCTGATGAAAAAGACCACCTGAATAAGTATTTTACGGATGGCGATTAAATAAGTTTCCATTATGGTTGCTAAGGTAGCTAGGCAACGGAACTTCATAATTAAACAATGTAATCTAGCCGTTTTTAAGGTTTTTTAAATTCTGCGAGTTGCCGTACTGAAGTCGGTTTTATTTTGTTAAAATTATTTTGATAGAAAATTCGTCTAACTTGAAAAGCTTGTCAATTCAAACCTTGTTTTTGGTTCACTTGCTGTCAGATTGATTCACCAACTCTTTATAATGATACAAAAACTAGATTTCCGCAGCCAAACGAGCGGCGACGCGACGCGAAAGCATTCGCTCGCCTCGCTCACAACCTCCGTATATAGTGACACTGGATGAGTGATTACAAAAACAGCGGCTAAGTATTCCACGCGACGGACATTAGTATTTAGTTGACAGACAGTACAGCCACCAAACGTCAGGATATCTCCGGATTGGACACTATCATTCTGAGATCTGCGACGAAGACTAAATGTGTTGTGTTGTATGCACAAAAGACCCCAAGGGTCGAAATGCGCTGGCCGCAAGGACAGCCCCGTCACAAGACTAGATAAGAAATGTGTTGTGGTGTGGTATACTATAAGTAGTACCTAATACATTATTTTGATCAACATGATATTAAATTATTTTATCATTAGTTATGTTAATGCTCATTTTCTTCGGAGTTAGGCAGAGTTAAGTTAGTTAGTAACAACAGACTCCAAGCCTCTAATTTTGACTTTATTTATTTATTTGGATCTCCAACAAAGAAATATTTGAGTAATTACATAATATATTTTGTGTATTTTGAAGTCTAAATAAAGACCCCCGCAATTATTTTTATTAATTTCCCACATGGTAACCCTAGTAGTGAGTGTCGACAAAAAGCATAAATACTTGGAGTTTTCATTCCAAGCGTGTCCATATAGGGGGCGCTGCGGGCGCGGGCGGCTGGTCTGCGCGCGCAAGGAATGCCGTCCATTGATGCCTGCGGTCCACACATCGGGGACACTCAATGGGATACAGCTCCCATTGAGGACGCACTAGTTATATTATACGCACGTTATTAAATGTGAAGTTAAAGATAAAATGGCTTCAAAATACTATCATCGATCGTGCTTTTACTTTCGTTAGTACGGACAGTGCAATAATCGACAATTCTGGCCATAGACAAAAGTAGGCGAGTGTAAACGTTCAGGGCTGGACATAAATTTAGATGAAACAGCAAATTTAAGTCGACTAGCGTTAGACTGGGACTGCTGTGTCTACCTAGGTACCTACCTACTTACAAGTCCATGGAAACGGATCTACTTAGTAAGTATTCTAAGGTAATATTTTCCAGGTTGTATTGACATTGACTTGACTTAGAGATAAATGTGGATTGCAGTAGGTTAATTTGTTAGATTCTGATATTGTCGATACTCTACTAGTATACCTACACTTAATTATATATAATTATATAGGTTGACTGGTAGAGAATGCCTTTGGCATTAAGTCCGCCTTTATACATGTTCTGTATATTAAGTTCTAAATAAATAAATAAATAATTACTAATATAAATAATTATAGATTTGGGGCTCCTTCATTCAAAAGGTAATAGGAGGCCGGATGCGTCGCGGCGGCGTCCAAACGCGGAACAATTCACGGCCGAGGACCAAACAACAGTCATGTACTAATATTACTGTACGTTTGACACATTAATTACGAGTATTTTGATAGCCAAATTGTGTTAGCGCCAACACTATCGTAAATATATAGCAATGACTTGTGTCTCATTCTATAGAGAGACTATACTAGGTATTAGGCACAGAAATAGATCTAAATGCAAATAGATAGATAGTTAAAATAGGGGGGAGGAGAGTAAAGAAAGAAGTAGAGTATTGAGAGCACGCAAGCTTCGCGGAAGCGTTGACAACAAACCAATGCAGTGGTACTTGTTGAGAAGGTCTGCATTCACGTCAAAAAACACACTTCACTACAGATTTTCCATTATAAGAGAAAAGATTAAGGTCTGCCGTTCTGTATAAGCATTGTTTTGATTTTAGACGAGAGTTAGTTAGTACCGATATAATGTAGGTAACCCTCTGACAAACTTAGCATTTGTATTTGTATTTAAGTTAGGGCAGAACCAATGAACAGAGTTCGGCAGGTGGCAGAGTATCCATGCACAAGATAAGGCGACCGCCTACATACAGGCGGCTGGAAGTAGCTGTCACACGAGAGCTCATGATTGCATTACGTAACGTCCCTATAATATAATATTTAAGTAACGTACTAGGTATACCAAATGCATTCGCCCGCATGTGTAGGGTTATTGACCCACTGGCCGATAAGGGCTGATAGCTTATCAGCAAAGGTGCAACCGCGAACGCATATGCCGAGCTTATATGCCTATGATAACTAGCTATATAGGAAGCAGGAGTGATGATACCTAATCTTTGTATATCAACAAGATAAGCTGTATTGGTAAACAAACGTTTAAACAAATATTGGGCTGAATGTATTCTCATAGGTACAAGGTAAAGGACGTATCTATTTATTGTTAATTAAATAAGTTTAATCATAGTCGATAAATAGAATACTGCCGTAGAATAGTGGCGTCAGTTATTCTTAAAAATTCAAAGTGTAAAATTTAAAAAAAATACTGATTCAAACACTGAACTTTAGAAGCAGTTACCTAACTAGCGTGGATTTTGTAATAAAGAATTTTTGAAATAAATTTTAATAATAGTTATAGTAGGTAAGTATATATATTAGTGACTGACTGATAGTATGACTGAGTATCAGTTACGTAGTAACTATTTAGTAATCTGTGGTATCAGTGAAATTAGTAGATATCTACCTAGGTAAATTCGCCACTCGCACAATGTAGAAATCTTTCCGAATCAATAAATATTGTACGCGTGTAAATAATATAATAATAAACACAAAATCCACCATGATCCAATGGTGGCGTTCACGTGTGTTCAGCGTGGGAACGGCGCACAAGACACATGTGCACGTGGTGATTATGTGTCCCCATGTGCCCACTGCCCTCACCCCGAGCTCCGAGCTCCGAGCTCCGAGCTCCGAGCTCCGAGCTCCGAGCTCCGAGCTCAGAGCTACGAACACGCCGCCGCCGCCGCCACCGCCGACAATTTATTTCTTTTGCGAGTTGCCAAAAAGGTATCAATATCACCGGATATTGGTGCCTAATCATGTGAAAATAAATAATGTTAAGCATGTGTTTTATGTTTTAGCTCAGGACCGAACGATGTGGAAAACCTTGGGGGAGGCCTATGTCCAGCAGTGGACGTCTTATGGCTGAGATGGTGATGTGTTTTATGATTATTAAAGTGTCGATATCGATCTCTTAAAAATAAATATACGACTCGATTTCTCAGCAGAGTGCACCCGTACCACCCGGAGACAATTTCTTTCAGCGGTTTATTTCCAGCGTTCATTTCATCTCACACCTCCTACTCGAACGTGTAGACTCTGGAATGAACTACGAGCGGCAGTTACCACCCCAACCATCATCACCAGATGATGGTTGATGATAGTGACCAGATAATGACTTATGAACCATCATCAGTCACTTTTCGGATTGGTGTTGACCAATAAATAAAATATCTTTAAGTTAATGACACAATCACATTGTATACCCGCTAGCTAATAAAACAACGTTGAAATCGACTCGTCCGTTAACAAACTAAAACACCATATATCTAAATAATAACCACCATAGATGCCGTACCGTGAGGACTGAAACAAAAGCTCATCAAAACTAAACAACAACTGTCTCTGGAGACCAAATTCGAAAAATATTCATAGCTTTATAATTCAAGCCCACGTTTCGCCACCTACCGAGTTTCACTTCGATTACTGTGCCTAATCACGCAGTAACCATGAAAAAAACAATCTGCAACTACTGTTAGGCACCAGTTTGTCGAGCAGAACCAAACATCGGCGAACTGTGACTAAACGTTAAGTGTCTGCCATTACACCGGCTATCTCACTGGTGTGCCCAAACTCGAGCCACTATTGAGACCACTCGAAGGTATCTTTGAAGAATCAAACGCAGCACTGATTGATCATTATGTTTACGGATAAGAATGTAAATTCTTGTATTTAATAGGGCTAAACTTTTGGATAAGCGCTAAAAAACTCGGTATATATAAACTTTGGCAAATGTTGAAGAGACCTTTCTTTACGATTATAAGTTTTTATAATGTTTTGAAATGATGGTTTCAAAATAAATAAATTTTACTAAAAAATCTGGAATATTTCGTCAAATACCAAGCCCTCCATGTTGGATCTAGAATTAGATTAGCACCGGCGGCGCAGCTCTGGGCGGGAATTAGATTTGCACGCAAATCTGATAACATTCCATGAGCTTTTACTGTTTTTTTTATCTAAAATTTTCATACTTCCTAAGTTCCTATAACATTAGAAAGCTTAATTCATTTTAACATTTTATTTATAGGAATTATTTTTCGCAATATAACTCAAATATAGATACCAGACCAAAACACATTGAAATATACTCCAGTGTCCTTGAGTAATAGATACGTGTGTTGATCAGGGTTCAGGATAAAGAAGACAATGTTCGGGTGTTGGTGACCGCGCGAGAGGTCGCACATTAGTATGCCGGGCGCGTCAACCATGACCCAGTCGCCTCACGCCTCGAGGTAACCCTGAATCATGCTACTCTTTACTACCACAACTATCTTCTGTTTTGGTTCATATAATATGAAGCGTAGAATGTGCCGTGTCAAACAAATTTACTTATTTCTTTCCAAACAATAAATTCTGTATGATTTTATATACTACTTTAATTAGGTGGCATACAAGCGTAAGGCCTGCCTCGTAGGCAATAGACACTTGCAATACCAGAGGTATCACTTGCGAGTAGCCCATTTTTTACACCAAGGTTTTAAGATATGGTAGCCCTGGCATAGGAAAATGTTTCTTTTAAAACGCTTCCCTAAATGAGCGTTGCAGACCTGCTCTAATTCCCAGGAAGAAAACTACAACGCTGTATGTAGTTATTTGGCTGTGGTCTTCTGTAAGGTGGAGGTCCTTCCCCAGTCGGGTTTGCTCGCTTACTTGGTGTCCTACCTCTCTTAAAAGATTTGATTGATTCCGAAATAGGAATTAATATTTTGGAAAAATCTTACACAATCTTGACTTTCATTGTTTTATACTGTTGGGTTATTTATAAGTTTAAAACAACAGATTACAATTTAAATGTCCTATTATGACAAAGTTTTTTCCACTGTGGTCACAGTCTAAACGATACTATGAGTCAAAATTGAATGTAGGTTTATATAATTAAACGTAATCTTTCAAAATAAACTATTTGGAACATTTTAAATACATGTATGCCCATGAAGATAATTAATCTTAACGGCTATCATTATTTCAGTTAATATTTATATATAATGTAAGTAGTAATTATGTATCATCATCATCTCAGCCAAAAGACGTCCACTGCTGGACATAGGCCTCCCCCAAGGATTTCCACAACTATTTATGTATACTTTTATTGTATTTATTATTTTATATGTGTATATTAATATTTATGTATATTCTTGCAAATTTGTGTATATCTTATTCATATCATTAAATGAGACTAATTGCACCTACTATATTTTATCTCTGCACCCCAAAGGTTGACTGGTAGAAAATGCCTTAAGGCATTAAGTCCGCCGTTGTACAATTTTATTATGTGCATAAGTTTAAATAAATAAGTTCAAGTAGGTAGGTACTGGTCACGATAAAATATTAGGTTTCTTATAATTGTTAAATACTGCATAGGTATAAACTCAGTCATGCCTTAAATTACAACTAGCTAAACTCGACTAATTATTCAAAGATGACTGTTAAAAACAAACCTCGAATACATAACTAACCATTGCAAGTTCTACCTGTGACGAAAGAACCCAAAAATCATAAAAATTACATACCACTTGGTGAAAACCGTGATAACGACAGAATAAAGAAAATAGCTTGGTGCAAATACCTGCTGCATCTTATCAAAGTCAAGTGCAGGTCGGTGCCGGCGCGGCGGTGGCAGCGGCATTCGGCGGCGGCGCGGTGACAACGGTGCTCTCTCCGTGACTCCGGCGCTGCCTGACACTCCTCCCACACTCACTACTCCTGAGCTCACACCGGTTCCGCCTGCGCAAGCACAAGCTCCTGCGCGTCTCGGCTTCAGAGCCTCTAGCGGTGGCGACGTCCGGAACCGCACTGGAGTCTCTACCTGAAAACCAACGCCATATAATAAATTTCAGCACATCAAAAAAAGTGGAGAATTAGGATGATCAGTTGAAGATAAAGAACTGCATCACCAAATCAATAGCGTGTCTAGTCGTGTGGTATGAACCCACTTTGAATACATTTATATAGGGATAAAGGTTTTGTGTAAAATATATAAAAAGTAAAGAACACGAAAGCTCGTAGGTAGAATGTTAGCAACGCACACAAAGAAATGGCAACTAATGTTGATGGTGGTCGATGATGGTTAATATGGTGTACCTTCGTATCGTCATCGTCTGAAGAGGGGGCGCGCGCTGTTAGCTCGTCATGATCAGCGTCGAGGTAGGGCTGCGCTGGCCACTTGCGCTTCTCGGGCGCGGAGGGAGGAGGGGAGGAGGCTCCTCGACGCCGGGACTCTGCTGCGGCCGCCGAACCTGACGTGCCGCTCCCCGCACCCGCGCTCGCCACGGGCGCACCGTTGATAACCTGCCGCGACCAGGAGGTCAACACATGCCACTCCCAAGCAGCCTCGTCAGCGATCGCGAGGATGATGGTCATGTGGCGAGAGCGACACTCTAAACACTTGAGCTTCACAAGTTGTTGCAAGGGTTTATGAGGCTGCGTGGAGGTGTCATGACTTAAATAGCAGGACCATGTTTAACTAGTGTCATATTTACATTACGTACGAGTATGCATGTTTATGTCTATTTAAGGTAAGCAAAACGATATTTTAACGTGCCTGACTTTTCTAATCGTTACTGTGTAATTATTTTATGAGATTGACCAAGTATATTTGCGAGAATCACTGAGGACCGGCGAGCAAGATGAAAATAAATGAGCCATGATGATGGACACGTATCGGTCGATAATGCCGGTATCGCGGAACGGTATTGTTCCAGATAAGTCTACGTTCAAATGCACCTACTAAGTTTTCTCTCTGCATCACCCAAAGGTTGACTGGTCTTTGGAAAAGTTTTAAACTGTTATAAGTACAAGTTTTTATTTATACTCGCTCTGTCGTAAAAGAAAACAACTTAATTTCGAATAGGATAAATAAGAAAAAGTAAGAGGCCATGCACTTTGAGTCATTATAAGCACTTGCCAAAATTGCCATCAGAATAGGAAAAAGAGTCGAGCCTACACGAAAATAAAAATAAATATATAAAAAAAAACTTGTAACAAAACAAGGTTAGGTACAAATAGGCGTCCTTATCGCTAAGACAATCAAAGCAAAGACAACGGGTTACCTACGGGGTCCCCGTGATGAAATTTCACACTTTACATTATAACATATCTGTCTAACATTATGACGTAGAGTGCAGCGCGTGAAAGCGGACGGACAGGACATCCGACGGTACGTGTGTGGTGCCGCGTTGGTCGTCTCGGCTCACCGTGTTCACACCTCGCCTCACCACAAAGAGCTCGCTCGGCTACGATCGTGTTATTGTTACCTAAACTAAGACTCGGCGGCAGTGTGCTGTGCATCCACCCGAGTGCCTCAGCTGCCGCCTCAGACAGCGACTAGGTTGACACCTGACCATGATTGCTTTAGTAATTCATAACAACATTAAAGTTGAAACAATTGTATGACATGTGTCAGCAAGTCGGCTTGTAGTACAATATGTGTGCGCATTGTGCAGTGGTGTGTGTGGCGATGGCGCGATGGCGCCGCAGACACAACTGGCAACGTCTCGTCGTAGGTATACGAAAACAAACAATGCAGGAATGGCGTTACGCATTTAATATTATCACACGACGTTTTTCTTTCTTTAGAAAGCCATTTCCGTTTCCTTTTTGCAATTAAAAAAGTGCGGAGACAAAAGAATTTCTAATTTCAAGCCAAGCGCAAGATAAACAAATGTTATGCAGCCGGCAGACACAAGGACAGGAGAAAATGAATAAAAACTCGCGGATTGTTTTGTCTTGTTGGTGAAAAAGCGAGCGTCAAGTGAAGATGGGAGGCTGCGCGCCGCGCGCACGAGCCGACCGCCCCGCGCCAGCGCTCTATCGATCCACAATTTGCGCGCTCCACATACTCGTGCGCGTTATAATTGAAAATAATTATATTGACTTGATAACCTAATTTGTTTACAACCCACCGGAGCGGTAAATCTGGTTCGCAATCTAATTAGAGGCCGGTTGCCTCGCCTGCTGAATAATAATTGTCCACACCGAGTACCTACACGCTACACACCTATAGTTATATAATACCTAATTGTAATTGTCTGAACTCTGAAATACTTACGATAGCATATAATGTATGTAAGTTTTGATTATTCCTACCATAGCTTAGTAGAGAATACAACAACGTCGGTGTCGTGTTTCGGTAGCCCAGGGGTCTGCGGGTGAACAGACGCGCTGTATAGAAATGCGATGTAGAAGTTACCGACAAGTTGATGGGTCCATTATACTCGCGGCAGATAAACGGCACAGCGTAGCTATAGACAGAGCCGCCTCTTCACCTACAATGGAAGACGACAGCCGCCGCGCGCCGTGCTCTGCGCAACACGCACATTTATGTACCACTTATGCACTAGCACCACCACGTTCAAATATTACGTTGAGTTACCATTAGCCATTAGTAAAGAAACAAAAAAACTGATTTTACCTAAGCTTAGCCTAAATTGTAAAAAGCTTTTGATTAGCTTTAACCGAGAACAGTTTTTAATCTAGTTTTTTTTTCTTATTAAGTTTAAAACCATTCTAGCGAGGAAATAGAACTTTTTAGAAAATAGATTTCGTAAGAAATCAAATGAAAAAAAAAACTTATTTAAGCTATAGGTAGTATATAGTAAATATCAGAAGTTCTTCATACTTTAAACTATATAAAATAATGAACGTCAAAACTGAGAGTGCAGTCTTCTAGGCAGCATTACATAATTGGTCGGTGTAGAAAAAGTGCAGCAAAAACGTTAAAATTACTAGAACGTATGGCGAGGTCGGTTTTTTCTCGTGAATTTTCGCTCGCCACGGGCGTTCACCTGCTCTCGTCATATCGTCACTTTTTAATCTGTTAGCTATATAACTGAATTGCTAGAATTGTTGTACTATCTACCTATATTTGCACGCATTGCATTTCAGAACCATTTTGCTCATGATTTTTATTTGGTGTATGTTATTTCGAAAATTTATAATTGACAAAATTATACCTGTCTATTTTACTTGCATTATTCAATATCAAAGTCATATTATGGATATTTAATTTTGCACTACCACAGTATCTTTTTCTTTTCTCAAACACGATGTTTGCCTTAGACGAGGGCTATATTATTTTCACCGTCACCAACCTTTAATAGAACCGTGGCTGAAAATATTGAGGTATACGTCAAGTGTCTGCCTAATAGGCCCCGTGACGGCCACTGAAGGGATGAAGGGGGACAGAGAGGGGACCGGGAGGGGTGACAAGAGGTAAAGGGGGTTGTCTACGGCTGTAATTTAGTAGCGGCGCGTCATGTCGTGGCGAATTAATGCGGCATGTGAAGCTGGACCTCGCCGAGAGATACGATCCAGGAACTAGGATGAAACTGTGCTATCTTTATTTGCTAATTGTGCGAACACGAAATAAATTAAATTCAGACAGTGATAAGGTCTGACAATCAAAAACTAATATCGTAAGTACTTCTTCTTCTTATTTTGCATCTGTTTATATCTACCCAGTTAGAAACAGATTGTAAAATTGATAAAAATAACGAAATTTGTATGTTTTGGTGACAACAAAACAATAAACTGACAGAGAGTAGGTACCATAACTAGTATAGTGAGATGACAAAATGGATGCTCGTTTATGAGAACAGCGAACTGAACAATGGCGCTGAAACGTGGGCCATCAGCAAAAAGGTTTAGCTTTTAGCTGGACCAATTACGTCACTCGATAGCATTGTCTTCATCTACTTACTCTCTTTTTCTAGACATTACATGTCTGTTATATTTGCTTTAATTGTTTTACACTATAATGGCAACAATACAAAAGATAACTTGTAATAAAAATATGGAAAGCTCGCCAAGAACGGTATGAATTAATGTATTATATGTTTTTGTATAAGCCATATTACTATTTAGCTATACGTAGTTCATTGCGAATTTAAAAATATGTTTTAATGGGCCCGTATCGGACAACTGATATACCTAAGTACTTCTTAAATAATTTGACTGGACCGTAATTGGTCTGGAGGATAATTTTAATCAGAACGTTCAGGATTCGGAGAAAAAAATCTATGTCAAATGTTGTCTTAGAAACTTTTCGTGTAAGCAACGTTACAGTCTCTACTTGAGCACACTGTTAGCAGAGTGTTGTTTGTTGGACTTGGACCACATGCTGACCACCAACCAGCCTTACAGAAACTGGGCGATGCGATAATCGTTGATATTCGTCCAGCGAATTCAAATCTTTGATTCGGGGAAGTAAGTAGAGGACTGATAAGAAATTACAAATATAAAACTACCAAGCGACTGCTCTTAAATAAACTGTATATAAACAAGGAAATTACTATACTACTAATATTCCCAAGTTCCCGTGGCGCGTCGTTACACGCGCTCTCTCCGCCGCGCCGTACGTGGCCGTGGTACGCCTGCGCCTGTGCAATCAAGTGCAATATCCTTCGTGCCATGTAATAGACGTAGACCTACATCCGTATGTTTATTACATCATAATATTATAATGATTATGCGCAAACAGTCTTTATCGCTCTAAACTAGAAGAATTAGTGTAAGAAACTGTGTGTATCTACGGCAACAACGGGCAAATGTTATACCATGACGTCCTTAAAGAGGATTATTTATTGATATTAAATTTAATTAACAGACTACAGAAGACTTGTGTTTCTGTGCGTGAGTAGAAAAATATTTATATAAGTACAGTACAGTTACAATCTTAACATCTCTTTGTAGAGATCTCAGACTAATAGAATAAAGTCTGAGGTAGAGACAGATACGTTGATTAAATAAATTAAATTGTCTGAGCCATTTTTTTGTTATAACTTTATTGTACTCAGTTGTCATAAATGTATGTAATCAATATTTTAATGCTTACCAAAAATAATTATAAAGTAATGTGACTCTTAATTCATGGTCACTCTTTTAGCTAGGTAGGTACTAAACCGCATTTCCAAGCTATTTTACCTTGACTGTTAAATTTGCTCGATAAAGCTCTTAGTCGCATCGTACCACCTACCTACAATCCTCATACATATGTAATACTAAATAGCCCTTTTCAAATTATTCTTCCTACATTAAATCATTAGCGGAGTTATCTTTCATTACATAAGTATCTACAAATTAAATTATATAACTTGTTGTAGAAATTAAAATGGCGAAGTAAGCAAGAGAAATAATCAAATCAGAAATTCGGTACTGCCAACTTTTCTGTTGTGATAATAAACCGATGGAGTGTGATCACTTTCTGCATCATTATTTTCTTTAGACAATTTAAATTTGGATGAGACACTGTCCGTACCCATTTTGGCCATACCGTAGTAAACCGTATGTGTGCTGCTGTAGTGTACCTTAGCGATCTGCACTATAGCAGTAGAACCATGATTATTGAAACTAGTGTAGGCGTAGACTGTGTAGAGCTAGGTATTTATTGTAATATATATGGAAACTTATTAATACTTTTTGGCTATGGGGTGTTCTTTGGACTGTTTGTATATGAGATAAAACTGCGCCTACAATTGATTAATTAATTAATTATAATTGTGTGTTCTACCCGCGGTTAGGTTGAATCGTGCTGCAAATCACATGTGACATTCTACATGCAACACTTGGGAGTGGTGGGGATGGCGATGAGCACGTACCTCTAGTTCCTCCTCCGAGGAGTGGTGGTCGTACAAATGGTCGGGCTCAGGGTCGGGCAGGAGCCGCGGAGGCGTGGGTGCGCAAGCGCATGCCTCGCCGCCCATACCTGTACAACGAACAATAATATGAGTAAATATTGAGAAACAACATTTGTACACAAACACCATATACGTATCAAACTTCATAATTACGTGACTAAACACACCTATCATACCTAATATACCTACCTACCTATGACATAACTAATCTGAAACGACGCAAACCAGTCCTGTTAATTAGAATGTTTGTTTGTTTTTTTTCTTAGAGGTTTAGTTTAGTTTTAATATGAGAATAAATTGGTATGGTAGGTATATCTAGTCACCATTTAACAATAATAAATAGATAATTTTATAACCAGTGCCTACCTACAATTACGTAAACAATTAATTCCCGCAGTTATAAACTTATACAGATACCTATAATATAATATAATAAATGACAAAGCTATAATTTGATTCTCCTCGTCCGAATGACAATTGGCGTCTCGTAACCTGACCCATTACCTAGGTTTACAATTAAATAATTTAAATAATGTTACGCTTATTTATAAGCGGAAATGTGTTTCATGAACGATAAGTGATAGATATAACTGATAAATGATAACAGACAATGATGTATCGGTTTTGACCTACATAATATAAGTGTACGTGTGCAGTGTGCGGGTATCTGCTTCATGTTTCAATCTTTTTAAAATATAATTCATTACAGGAGTTAGAAGGATACATTAATGATGTTAGTAATTAGTAACTGCTCATAAACCAGATTCGCTGACTAAACAGAGGCGGAGAGCCTAAGAAAGAACCGGCATGTATCTTAGGCCATTTTTTTCAATTACAGATAGTTACAATTTGTAAAATCTAGCGCAGAAAGAAACACAACCAAAACTTTATCCAAATGTACCTATTTGGTGCAAAACTGGTAGTACGAGTATGATAAAAAAGCTGAGTGTGTTGTCTGCCGCGGCCGGTAGCTGGTCGCTTTGCTGAACATGATAACCAACAAAAAATCCGGTTCCAAAGAGGCGATAAAATCTTATACTTTTACAGGAATATTTTGATTACATCAGTGTCCTGATTGTTATGTTTATATCTCAATTTAAAATGATAAAAGGATTTAGCGCTTTGTGACACCAATCCGTCATAGACCTCGAATTAACTTTACAAAGATACATGAGGATTTAGCTTTGTTGGTGCAATTAACAAGAAATGATAATATCGATGATATAGAAGACAAAATTAAATGTGCTAATTACAAAACTTTGATAATTTAATATTTTAATGCCAAATGTATGAGCATGCTTATTTAATACATTTGGCATTAAAATATTAAATTATCAAAATTTTGTAATTAGCACATTTGTCTTCTAAACCATCGATATGTGCAGCTTATTACCGTATCTTTTTAATACTTACCTGATATGGCTAATATTAGACAGATATTACTATTTCAAAGTTAGCCATATAATTCTGGAAAGATGAATGACTGGTGTATATAAGTAATAATATCTTTATGAGGTGGTCCAACAACGCAACATCCGGCGAGCGATACGCGATACTAAACCGTTAGCGGTGAGTTACACGAGTGACGACAGGACGCAGAGAGCCGAGCTAGCACAGACCTGTCGCGACATGCCACCACCTAGCTATAATGAATTCCTGTCGCACTGCTATGCTTTAACCTTCAATATTTTGCAAATGACTCAGAACTTTATCTTACACACAATAAACTCAGTGTTATTTAATAAGCCTTTCCCAGCTCTATCACCTTCATATTCTATGCAATTACAAATTAAAAAGCTTAGTTCAACTCAAAAGGAAAAGGAACCTAAAAAGTAAAACTTAAATACGAAAATTTAAACGTGCAATTCTTGTATTTACATTACATTTGCACGTTTAAAATTCTTAGATAATATCAAGAGAGCTTGAGTTACCAAATTACCAATACAAACACTTGCAGCAACAAGTAAAACTAAAACGCTGGTTGTCATGGCGGGTTTAGAAAACCTTGCAATAAATAACACATTCGGGACATTTTTGTGGACCCATCACATTGTGTAATATACTTAATTTATATGGCAGTGCCTAACTAAGGATTATAAACAGTCAGAGCTCTTCACAAAGTTGTAATAAGCCCTAGCTCACGCGGAGAGGACGGAAGCTGGATGCAGACACAGGAAGGAGGGAGCACGGCCGGGGAGGGGGGGAGGTAGGTGGCGTGGAAGAGAGGCGGGGGTAAAGGGAGAGTGGGGGGGTGTTCATGAACTTGTGGCGAGCTGGGTGCTGGCCGTGCGGCGCGGATTATGTGCCTGTGAACTGTTGCTGGTTTGTTGTGCAACATGCATGTTAAGACAGAAATACGTTTTGCACATTTATGATTGCTATAAGTACCGACGAATATGGGGGAAATTTCGTCGTTCCTACTCTGCCTCTACACATTTTAACCTATCTCTACACATACTTTGTAAAGGCTATAAAAACGCATGCCGCTATTTCCTTTTTAAAATCAAATTAGACATAAGTTTTGTACAAGGTTAAAATGTTTCTTCTTTCATTAATTAAAATTCCATTGTGTATATCTCATTAGTTATATTCCATAGTATATCGATAAAGCTTTAAAATTTTGGCAACAATTTGGAGGTTTTTGGAATACTTACTGAATTCTGGCCTTAGGTTAACTATACAAAATTACAAGAGCTATGGTAACGCGTTGTTGACCGGTGACACTACATCAATGTAACACATTACTTTTTTTAAATATTCTCTTATATGAGCATTGGAGACCTATACTCATGCATAGGAACACAACTATACCACTGTCTCTAAGTATTTAGCTGGGGTCTTCCTTCAAAAATCCTTGCCCATCGGGCCCCCTCGCTGTAGTTATTGTTATAACAAACAAAAATACAATAAAAGAGTCGGCCGGTCTAACGACGCAAGGGATAAGTAACGCGATTCGCTCACAAACACAACCAGCTCATGGTGCGCCCGCGCACCCGCACGCTGCACTAGAGGTTGATGTTAATATGTGTGAGTAACATTACCTGATCTTTATCTGCAGTAACTGCCTCGTTGGTTCAGTGGTCGTTTAGTGCGAATGCACGAGGATTTGATTGTGCAGCACGCATTGACTTATTTTATAAACCCTCAACCCAACCAAAAGTTTTAACGTGCCATCAGACGAATGACGGATTTTGAAGCAGTTTTTTTTTTGTTTGTTAGCTGATATGATCGAGATGGTTCTTAGACTATAATTTGAAGATGCTGATTCTGCAGCATCACGTAGTCTGCAGGATACCCAAATCCTCAGCAATTTACAGCAGATATAGCGTGTTTGGGTTCATTACATTGGTCTCAATCTCAAGTAGGCGCTTAGCAGATAATGATCAGGTACTTAATTTCAAAAGTATGAATAATAATTTAAAATTAATTTATTAATTTTAAGGATTTTAAATCTTAAATTAAATTTTTCATTAGTATAAGCGTGGGTCTGTGGCGTGTGGGTGTGCGAAACTTCATATATATTCAATTGCATGTGTATTTGTGGCGAATGGTGGGGACAAACTAGAGACACCGGGTTCACAAATTTACATAAGTTTTCATCTACAAAGAATAATTACTATATATCCCTTGTTTGTCTAATCTGTGATAAAACATCTTAAATAAAACAAAATGGTTTCCTTACCTTCAAAATGGTCAGATAAAATCAAAACATTGTCAAAAAAGTTCATAATGTTATAAAGTTTTTGTGTGTTGTGTTGTACAAAGTGGGTAGAGCAACAATAGCACCGCGCTGTTAGCCTTATTGACAAGCTGGTTTGGCGAGTTACAACTCGCGTAGTTTCAATCACTCGTATCGCTTTGTGGTTCGCCTTCAATTATTAACTTATTTTAGTGAACCTTCTACTATTCACTTCTTTTTTAATAAAAACACTAATGAATATTATCTAAGCAAAAACACTATGGAGCCATTAGGAAATTAAAAAAGAAGATGAACGAGAAGCAAGTTAATTGTAATTCGTCTACCCGCAGTTAAGTAGGTTTGATATCTAGGTCACCTGTTTCTATAAAAAAATGTCTTTGAGATATCGATATTTGTCTTTGCAAATGAGGACATTGAGTTTGTCAGACCAGCAGTAACGTAGAAAAGCAAACAGACTATGTGGTCGATATCCAGACAACGAGCAAAGAGATTGTAATGCACCAGCCCCTCTAGACAAGTGGCATAAACGGTAGACTGAAATTTATTTTTATAGACAAAAATTCGATTCGACTAAAATTTATGCTACTTGTCTAGAGGGGCAGTTCATAAATCAACATTAATTCCTTAACATTTATAATTTATGTTTATTCAACAAATATCTATTGATGGTTCTTTTTAATATCATGATTATTTTGACTTTCAAAACATTAGACAATTAATTTAATCATAAAATATACGTGCATCGAGAAATTTTATTAAATATGCATTTTCTAAATTAGAATGTAGGTACGGATTCGTTTAGGTAAACATAACAAAGCATTTTCTAAATCGCTATAGCTACGAATGTTTTTGTTTTGATGGCATTAATAAAACAATAGTTTGTGTAATGACGTTGACAAATGTTGCTTGTCCAATGATAATACGAGTATAATTTGCTAATGTGTTAAGTGTTAACTGTTTCAGAGCAGTAGATCAGCTCCAGGGAACACTACATAACAAAACTATCAGACAGACAAGGAAAGGCATATGAGCCAAATCGGTGCAAGTCACTTGAATTGTTTGTTTTGCTATAGATAATATTAATAAGTTAATATTTTATTTGTATAACTATCTTATCGACGTTTATAATTAAATATATATTTTTATAATGTTTTGTTTCCAAAACTGCTTACCATCAGGCGGGCCGTATGCTTGTTTGCCTACTTGGTAGTATAAAAAAAAGTAAAAGTAAGTCTCAGTTCATATACTATACTATTGTAATACTTATATCTTAACTAAATTTTAAGGAGATTTGTTATTCTCCTTAAAATTTAGTTAAGATATAAGTATTATAGTAGCTATAGTAGTAGCAAGAATAAATAATAAAAACATTGGCATGCAAAAGGCTCTAGTTTGGGCTCTATTAGAACATCAGCGCTACTGGTATCAGCGCACAGCGCCAGCGCTATTATAATCATTACAATAACAGTGGTCGAATACAACCATTACAAATCAAAGCACGTCCACGTAACAAATATTATGGCTTTGGAATTAAACGCCAAATTGTGCCCAAACCGGTCTAGCCAGTTTTGCGAGTAAATAAACACCGTATGGACTTCGCGGCATCGGCACCGTAGTGGGTGGGGGGATACACACTTTCAAATTGTAGTTTATGGCAAAGTATTGATATCAATACTTGTTTGTATTTAAATTATATATGTATTATGAAATCTTACGGTTAGAGAGCTACTAGGGGTCCTTCGCTGTTTGACACCACGGATTATTGGCACCATGGTGTCAATCGCAGAAGGACGTTTTTTGACTTACCTGTTTGGGACCACGGTGTCAATCGACGAATATCTTATTTGTCTTCGTTGATTGACACCATGACGTAAAACAGCAAAGAACGGCCGCATTGGTATTTTATTATAACATAACAATCATGCACAAAAGTGTTTACATGATTTTTATTTAAATTATACATTTTTTCTGAGAGTGCTTGGCAAGGCAAAACTGTTTAGATACCCACAACAATATACTATACTACGTTTTACTACTACATCTCTTAAAATTTAATTTTATTATTCAAGACATCAGCAGGTAAAAAATAATTAAATACAAATTATTATTATTACATGCCCTTAAATATATTGGCAAGAACGTTTAAGAAAGGGTAGAAATACCTGAGTTAGAACAAACAAAAATCTTAAGTCAAAAAACGAGTGTGTGTTGACCACACGGCAAAAGTAAAAACTTCATTGGACTGTCAATAATGGATGGAGTATTAGCATTCTGTGGTATTAGTCCAACGCGAACGATGCGATGATACTGGGTTCGAATCCCATATTCAAGTCCACTTTTAGGAATTTGATTTTTGTAGATGGTTTAGATATCAGATAATATTTATTATAAGTTCAAATTCACAAATAGGTAATTTTCTCACAGTACCGTACGAAGGTAGTACCGACCGAACAGGGTTCGAATCCCAACATCGGATACACTTTTTTTTTGTATTTTGTTTTGGTTTAAAGTGGGTCAAAATCGCGCCCAAAGAAGTCGGTTACAAACATACAAACATACAGGTGAAGCTAATAAAAAGCGTGTAATAAAAACGTTTAAACTTCAATAACGCTCAATTCATTGTAAGTAGCTATAAATAATGTATCATCGAATTATAGGTAAAAAAATAAACTATAGACTTGTATATTTAATTTTTTTTAAACATCAACGACTTTGAAGAAATTAATGAATATAGGTACAACTATTTTTTTTTACTCTTGTGAAATTTGCATGACTTGCACAGTAATATATCATTACACGTTTATTTGTGTAACGATACATAACGAATAAAACGCACGGTAATGTTACACTATTATTCGTTAGAAAAAAAAAAAGAAATACTTTAATTTTAATAACCTATTTTTATTGAAACTTCCATTTTGTGGGATAAAACATTACTAATAAAATTTGCATACATTTTTCACGAATAAACGTGTAAGAAAATTAGAAAACATTACCCAAATTTGAAAACAATCAGAAATTCTCAAATCGTCTGTAGGTTTTAACATGTTTATTCTTGTATACTTGGTAACTCAAAAAGCATGTAATATAATTTTAACAAAAAAAACCGACTTCAGTACGGCAAGTTGTAAAATTTTCAAATATTTGTTTGTTACAATCGAATAAAATCGACTGAGCGTCGGGCTGAACACAGGTCAAGTAGGTATTAAAAGCTATATTTCATCTGTGCAATCCGCGCTCAAATTGACACTCGGTACGTCGAAGTGTTGAAGTGTTTGTATGAAAACGCCACCATGTCAGTCCGTTTCCAAGATCAGTGCTCGAAGCCTATCCGATTGCAGCGGGGTGTGAGACAGGGAGACGTTATATCTCCGAAACTGTTTACCGCTGCATTGGAAGATGCTTTCAAGCTTCTGGATTGGAATGGACTCGGCATCAACATCAACGGCGAGTACATCACCCACCTTCGATTTGCCGACGATATTGTGGTCATGGCTGAGACCTTGGAAGACCTTGGCGCTATGCTTGATGGCCTTAGTAGAGTCTCCCTACAAGTGGGTCTTAAAATGAACATGGACAAGACCAAGATTATGGCAAATGTCCATGTCGCACCTACCTCTGTCACAATTGGAGGCTCTACACTCGAAGTTGTTGACGAGTATGTTTACCTGGGACATACAGTCCAGTTAGGTAGGTCCAACTTCGAGAAAGAGGTCACTCGTCGAATCCGACTCGGCTGGGCAGCGTTTGGGAAGCTAAACCATATTTTCTCGTCGCAAATACCGCAGTGTCTCAAGACGAAAGTCTTTGACCAGTGTGTGTTGCCAGTGATGACCTATGGATCCGAGACGTGGTCGTTCACTATGGGCCTCATACGAAGGCTCAAAGTCACCCAAAGAGCAATGGAGAGAGCTATGCTTGGAGTTTCCCTGCGAGATCGAATCAGAAACGAGGAGATCCGTAGGAGAACCAAAGTGACCGACATAGCTCGAAGAATTGCGTCAATTAAGTGGCAATGGGCAGGGCACATAGCTCGCAGAACCGATGGCCGTTGGGGCAGAAAGGTTCTAGAGTGGCGACCACGAACTGGAAGACGCAGTGTGGGCAGGCCTCCAACAAGGTGGACCGACGACCTGGTAAAGGTTGCGGGCAACCGATGGACAAGGTCAGCTCAGGACCGAATGATGTGGAAGACCTTGGGGGAGGCCTATGTCCAGCAGTGGACGTCTTGTGGCTGAGATGGAATCCGCGCTCAAATAATTCACGTCATAATTTCTTATTAATAGTTGCTTAGCAACAATAACCGAAACTTATCTTATCGCCATCAGTAAAATACTTATTATTGAGAAGTTCAGATGGCCAACTGTGGTCTTCTTCATCAGTTTTACTTCACCAAATTACACTTTCTGAATGCAAATGATTGATTTATTGTTAAAAATATTGAAATTGCTATATGTGTGCCTATAACTTTTGAGGAGTTCCCTCAATTCCTCATGGATCCCATCATCAGAACTTTCTTTTGATGATAATGGGACCAAACTGGAAGTATGTCCAGTCAGACAAAAAAGAATTTTTCAAATCGAAATGACAAAATGACGGAGTTATGCGGTAACAAACATAAAAAAAAAAAAAAAAAAAAAAATACCCACGAATTGATAACCTCCTCTTTTTGAAGTCGGTTAAAAAGCATATTTCCCTATAATAAAGAAATTCACTATTATAATAGGCATGTTTTGAGTCTAAAATTCATAAAAAATATTAGGTAGGTGTAAGATAGGCAAAATGAAAAAAAATCGTGTAAGAACTCTTGCACGTTTATTCGGTGGGGCGGGTGGGGCCATCGAAAATTTCTCACTTCAAAGTGGATGGTAAGTATGGATTTGTTTTCACATTAAAATTATTAGTTTTAATCATAAGGTCTTGGATATAATAGGCCCAGGCAATAATAGAGAAATCAGTTAATTTAAAAGGTGAATCAGGTAAAAGTTTACTTATTCCTATTTCGAAGATAATGTTCATGCATTTTTGACACAATGCAATATTTTGTATTTCTAATACATTCATTTGTATTTCATATATTATAAAGTGCAAATGCAAATAAATATAAAGGCGATGTTTCAGAAATGTATAGAACCTGGGCTAGGTCTTGTACAATACATTTTTATGTGTTTTTTGTCCGAAAACATTGTTGATGCTAATATCATAAAATTATAATATAATTGACGAACCAAACAAACTGTAAGACTATTTCACGAAACTCAAAACGAACACTTTTGACTTTTATTTTGGTCTGTTGAAATGTCAAACTGCATTCGTTCAGTTCTTAATTTTAACTTATTGTTTGTTATTCCCTTTATTTACGGTTTATTAAAATATGATTTTTACTAATAAATATGTATTCCATAACAACCAAGATTCCATTAAACATTTGATTGTAATTGTTTGTTGTAATAACCGTTTTCTTTTCGTCAGTACACAAATCACACTTGACCTTGGTGTCAATCGACGAAAACAAAATAAGATATTCGTCGTTTGACACCACGGTCGATAACTAATATGAAAATGGTGCCAAACAGGTAAGTCAAAAAACGTTTTTCTGCGATTGACACCGTGGTGTCAATAAGTCGTGGTGTCAAACAGCGAAGGACCCCTAGCAAATGTCAAAGCTGTATCGATTCCAGAATCCTATAGAAAGAGCTGGTCATTTATATGTAGATATATTTTGTACACTTTTTAAGAAAAGTATACTAGGTACCTAGTAAGTATAAGAGTATCATAAAAGGAGCACACTTTAACCTAGGTATTACCTTTATTATTAAAATTTTCCTGCTATCTGTTTAAACAATTTGACCTGAAAATTAATTTAATAAACAAGTTTTTCAAATCATAATTATGTAAATACAAACACCTTTAAAAGTTGTTGAATTATGTCCATAACTTTAGTTGGTACTTATACCTATCTATAGCCATATTCGATTGTGTTATGGATATAGATTTCCGTAGAAGTATACAGAATACAATATTAATGAAATAATTTATGTAATTCGGCTCAGCAGAGTTAGAAAAAAGGACAAGCCTGCCATGCACTGACGCATAACGTCGCAGTCGCGTCGGCGACAATGCCGACACAGGAGAGTTAAAAATAGATATAAAAATCGTTACAAAAGGGATTATTTCCAGCGCAGTAGAACAAATAAAAATAGACGTCGAAATCAGTGGCTAAATTAGACGAGCCGGGGGAGGGTTAACATGTCGAGGGTTGTTTGCTCTAATCTGACTAATGAACTGCAAAAAGAATAGGGAGCTTTTGCTTTTGGGAAAACAATGTTTTAGTTAATTGGTCCTAACATCTCTCTGATAGGAAGTGGTTTATTTATTATACAAGTTTTTGTAAGACAAAATGCTTGTTCAGAACTTGAGAGACAACTTATAAGTACAACTTTTGAAATACTGCCGGCAATCATGTACCGTACGTAAGTAATGCAAAATATAATGGTGAATAGAAATAAAATGAATGTTACAAGTGAGTGGTAGGAACATGCGCTGAAAGGCACATCGCGTCGCAAGTCAACGTCCGCGTCTATCAGCGAAGCATACAAAGTGAAGTTCGCATCGGAGGGCAATGTAACAGCATACACAATGCTGTACCGTGAATAATTGAAAGGGCCGACGCCGACGCAACGATCTCATCTGATCCCACATCCATCACCGTTCCAAATGTCCCACTGCTTACGGTTCAAAGTAGGGAAGAATAGAGGCAAAGTTATCGCGGTCCGCGAGATTCAATGCGCCCAGGGTTGCCAGAAACTAAAATAGACACGTCTGACTTGGCTCACAGTTGCACATTAGCTAAAAGCATGATTCCACGAGAGTACGCAGTAAACAATGCTTATTGTGGACATCCGTGTCAACTATGCAGTCCATTCAAAAGAACTAATAACATAGGTATTACGAGGTCCACTTTGTCATAGTTCATAAATGTGGTTTACTAGCGTAGTTGATTTTTACAGAAAAGTCCAATAACGACCGGAATGGCTTAAGTAAATATTTAATAACTTAAATGGTGTCAAGATGTGAGTGGTACATTAACACATCCCAAACATGTTCTATCAACCCTAGATCCCAAGTTTCCGCAGCCGAACCGGGCCCGGTCACAAAACGTCACGCACGACTCACGGCGAGTCCCGTGTGGCCACACGTTTGTGCTCTCCGGAGTTTGTTTATTCACTCGTCTGTCTGCTACTTTGTCCACAGTCTCGCATTCTTCTCACACGCACGTATTTTATTAGACGCGGTCATCAAATTGATTGTTTTATTGTTCAACCTTCGAATATATTCACCAAACGTGTTTTTGCCGAACGGGCCAATATGTATGCGGCTCGTTCAAAATAAATGCGATAAGAAAACTAAAGATAGTATTAAGTTACGTAACACTAAATAAATGAGGTCCTATTATCGTATGTTATAATATGGCATTGAATTTCCTCTCATCTCTAATTTATTAATTAACTAAGAAAATACGGCCTTTTGCCTCTATTTACAAATTAAGAAACATCGGAAGCTGATCTATAATAAACAGAAAAGCAAAAACTTAGCACTGAACTTGAACCCAACAAAATAATGGTCAATGTCAGTGATAAACAGTTACTTTAGCCTTGTTGGCGGTCACGCACGGACCAGCACATATTATGGTCATTTCATTAAATATCTTCATTATAAGTAATCACAATATTACATTTACTTCACTTTTGGCTAGAAATGGATCTTACTCTTTTACAAATTTTCGACACATTCGTGTTCGTTTGTTGTGATAGCGACAAAACTGTCCACGTGAGTGCATTAGTACAATTTTATTCTCTACTCCATCTTTGACTCAATAAACACATCCTCAGAGTTTATCTTTAGTGGTCACTGTCTAAGATGCAAATGCATGATGCATTGAGTGAGTCCCGCGTGACAGTGTTGTGCGCGTCAGCAGCCGCTCATGCGCGAGCGCATGCGGCAACTATCTGCACGTTGAGCATCTCTACACGACATACATAGCATAAGTAGAGTTAGAGTCGCCTGTCGAACCGCACGTAGGTACTTCATCTAATATTAGTTACCGCATGCATGATACGCAAATTACTTTATATTATTCAATTTTAAGTTAAACTGAAATATATAACTTACTACTACTTATTACACCTAATTGATCAAGAAATAACACATTGTAATCATTTATCGAGAAGCGATCGTAAATTCTTATTTATTAGCGTCTTCGTGATCAATCACTTTATAAAAACGAAAACACAATTATGTAATTTTAAGAATATCCCTGCTAACATTAATAAACGTCATCGCTGTATTCATTGCTACATAGACATTGACGGACTGTTTATGACGATAATTTGGCAGAAAGTGCAATATAGTGGGTATATAATATAAACTAAAATTAGTGAAACATACTTAATATACCTCTATATTTATAATTTATATAAGTACATACTTTGTTTATCTATTTTTCTTTATCTTCTATAAATTCTAAAATTGATCAACTTACGATTCTTGTTATTTTCCGGTGACATATACATCAGAAATAACATTTTTTTTACACATAATAACTTAAATTTTAAGCAAATAAAGGAATATTTGACTAAATAAATATTGTTATCATATCTATTATATAAATGTAATTTAACTAATCTAATTATTCGAGATAGGAAATCATAACATAAACAAAGTATGTAAAAGCAAGTCGGCTAGTGAGTCGAAAACAATTTGATGTGTAAATTTTCAGGCGGTAGGACACCTATTTTAGTAGTAATTAAATACACTGTATATTTAATAACAATCGTACACATAGCTTACCGGTCAAGTTCAAGGTGCAGAATTAAACAATATAGCCGGCAATAGTAAAGTTGTTGGCTATTAGCGAAACAAAATGGCGTCGATTAATCATCGCGCGAATCATTACGGTGCAGTAGCGGCGCGCGGCGGCTATTAGATATATGTTAATGAAAGGTCACCAAAATTATATAAATAAGATTTGGATTTCCTTTTTTTTTTCGATTAGAATAAGTGTTCTTGCACTTTTTGTACTGAAGTAGTTTATTTGTCAATCCTACTAATATTATAAATGCGAAAGTTTGTAAGTATGTAGGTATAGATGGATGGATTTTTGTTACTCTTTTATGTAAAAATTACTGAACGGATCTGGATGAAATTTGGCACAGAGATAGATTATGGTCTGGAATAACACATACTTTTTACAGCGATAACCGAAATCCGGGCGGAACCGCGGGCAACAACTAGTACTAAATAAGAAGACAACATCAGAAGCGATTGATAGAACGAGATTTAGATAGTATAATATTACCGTTACAAAACAACTGATTGAATACCTATGCTTACTTATCTTCAGAAGTTTAAATCACACTTGTAAATTTAAAATGTTTAACTAGTAACAACTAGAAAAAGATCTTAATCTTGTATCATGTTGATATGGATAAATGTTTTAGGATCCCTGAGAAGTAAACTTGCGAAAGACTTGAAGTTCGGTGTTCACCAGATAGAACTCCGTCAGACATTACATAGCGATAATAAACTGGATAAATATGTCGTTAAGATAGTACGTGCTGGCAGTTTGTCCATACGTGGTGTATGCTAATGAGGTGGTGGTATGTGGTGCCACCACAATGGGCCAGACGTGACCGGCATCTCACCCACAACTTACAATGTTCGGGATGATAGTGGCCAACATTTTTTTCAAAAGTATATTTGCCGTTGTGGGCTGCTATACTGGACTGGCTTGGTGGTCATGATAAACATAAAAAAATGCGTACTACCGCGAGTTTGTTCAGCCGTTATATCCAACCGATTTACTTTTTTAAAAAGGTTAGAGATGGGAGGTAATAAAGGGTTTGTTGAATAGAATTGTGATCCAATATATCCAATCGTACCATCGTTTACACAAAGTGCATAATTCATTTGTAGGACTCGGTATACGTTTTTTTAACAAATTACCGAAAGAGATAATGAATTTGCCCTTACACAAATTTAAACCTACTATTAAAAATCATCTCATAGGGAAGGGCTATTATACAATAAATGATTATTTGAACGATAAAAAGTCTTGGAATTAGTTGCATTATATAGTTGTTTGTTTAATTTACAATAAATCAGCTTAGTACATAAGTTCTTATTTGTGACGTGAGGCACATTGTGAATTTTTTTTTTTTGGGTTTAAAAAAGACAACTCCCGCACTAGAGAACAAGCTCTGTGTCGCGGGGGACTTTACAAACATACAAATAACGGACACAAGTTACACCCAGACTCAGAACAACTCTTTGTGGACCACAAAAAGTTTTGCCCTGTGTGGGAATCGAACCCACAACCTCGTGCACAGCAGGCGCATACTGCGACCACTGGACCACCAAGGCAGTCATTCTAGTGATAATTCTGTACTTTTTCTTTTTTTTTCTTTGTTTATTTCTTTAGTAGCAATACGTTAAATTTTACAATATAAATTGTCACTATTCACATATTGCCTTATTCTTTAATAGCAATATGTAAATTGAAGCAGACTTTAACACCATACTTTTTTTTTTTTTCTCGCACGACCAGTACTAAGTACGATTACCTTATTTTATCAATATAGTTAGTATCGTGTTTTGTCTACATCAGCTTGCATGCTATCATTCTTGTATTTTACAAAAGATTGTAACTATCTGGCGATTAAAAAGAGTGGCCTGAGTTTCTTGCTAGTTCTTCTCAAGGCTCCACGTCAGCGAACTAGCCGTAGGAAAATTTTGCTGACATCATCTTTCTGGTTTATTCATAATTTATGACCTTCATAAGTGTTACCTTGTAACCTAAATGAATAAATGAATTTTGAGTTTGAGTTTGAATAAAAATGACATAAACTACACCTTTCTCAAGTTATGCTCAAAAGCGATTTACTCCAATACATTTTTAGTGTTTTCTTTGGACATTTTTTCTAACTGCTTCATACCATCCCTGGGACCATCTGGGAATGGAAAGAGCTGGGAATAAGACCATCTGGGAATAGGACCATCTGGGAATGGGTCCATTTAGGAATAGGACCATCTGGGAATGGGACCATCAGAAACCGCGTGACGAGTTTGGGAATGGGACCTTCTGCTACCAAACCATCTCAAATTTAATTTACAAGCACTTTCATTTGAGCGCCATTACGGACATTACAAACACACAATTCACGTAAAGTTCATATTCTAGAGTTGGAACAATCATTTGTGGATCTTACGATTTTTGCCCAGGGGAAATTTGGGATCGAAATCACAACACGTCGTGCAGTGGAAAATATCTCCTTGGAGCGATGGTATTCTTTTACAAATGCGAAGTAAAACCATCGCTCAGATATTATTGAAAAATGTAGAGCAGGGATTCTCAAGTGGTCTATATCGACCCCTTGGAGTCGAAATCGGTATCCCAGGGGTCAATGAAGTTTATAATCGACCCCCATTAATTAACACAAGTTCTTTCAAGATACTGTATAGTGTCAAAAAAAAGTTTTTTTAAGTAATTTTCTGATACCTCTGTCTGAGGTATCAGTTTATTTTGGGTCTCTTGTTCAGAATAGTTTGGGAATCCCATCAGGGATTTCTAAGCTATTTTTGTATAGATGAACTCTACACATTATTTAAATTTACGGAAATCATTATCTAGCTAGACAGCTGTAGTTTTACGGGTTTTTTTTTTGAGTGTATTGTTGTATAGAAAATGAATGGCATATTTAAAGATCGAGTCTATCAAACGAAGTTATTTAACTGCTTCTGTATAATAATAGGTAATTTGGTAGCATATAAATGATATCTCACTAAACAATGTTAGCACAACACAAGTCGTTACTCATCGCGATGCCTGACATGTGACACAACACAACATACAACTGTGTCGGAAACATTCGAGGTGCTTGGAATTCAATGAAGTAGTGGGCAAGCACCCAATGCCCAACGTTGGACAATAGCCAACGCACACACACTTAAACTACACAATGAAGACTAACACTGTAATGGTATAATTGTGTCAGTGTACGTAAAAGAATTGCTTTTGTGAATTGTTGATTACTTAGCGTTGATTACATTTCGATAATGAAAATGTTCATCTAGAATTTTACCAAATTATTGGTATACCTAATACATCATTCATCATCATTAGCTCTTCCCCATTGGCTACTGTATCGATCGTTTAGACGAGACCTAGTTGAGAACCAAGTCGGTATTGTAGCGTACACTGCACCTTTACTGCGTCTACTGGATAGATGTAGGTAGTGCTTGTGTGTACAATTATGTGATTGGTCATCGGTGCGGTTATGGGTAACATCTCACTGTAGCGTAATACGAAGTGTGTGTGCCGGTAGACTGGTGGGCGCATGTATAATTACGGTATAAAGTTGAACGCTCACCTTGGCCGCGGCCCGAGCAAGGCCAAGGTCGTTAAAGCGTACCGCACCTCCCCTCCGCATCTCTCTCCCCTCCCCTCTTATACCCTCCACCTCCTCTCTCACCGAGCGCGCTCCTCCGCGCACTGCACGCGCACGCGATTTTTTTGCGCAGTGATGTAATCTGCAATTCGGCGCGCGCGCAACATGGCCGCCGGTCACGCTCAGATAAACATTTCTTTACGAAGTTTAAAACACCCAATTCTGTTATTTATGCTCGAGCCGTATTTAAAATGATGTTACAAATAGGTATTCAGTTAATTTTGAAACGTTACGAAGTATTATGTATTTCCTACAAGTTACATAGTTGCATCTGAATAACTACCGGCTGTCGGGATCGGGAGCGAAATGGACGAGTTTCCGCATGAAACACTTTAGCTACCAAATACTTGCTGTTATATTGTAGCAGAGGCCGAATAGGTATATTATGTATTATGTTCAATACGATGGCCTTGGTATTTGTTTACCCACCCATTCTTATTCAAATACATTTCTTTTGCTTGTTTATAATAATATTCATTGAAGCAGGTACAAAAACTAAATGAAAATAAAGTACCTGTTCTGCTAAGCATATGTAAACTTGTCTTAAACAAAGAATGATCGACTAACTAATGAACATGATTTCGTATTGCAGGTAATATAATTCGTATAACCACAAAAATTAGTTCTTCAAAAATTGTGATGACATTTCATTTAAAAATCATCTAAAACATCTCAAATTCAATCTTAGGTCTCTCAATTTCTTCGTCATTTTTCTACTAAGACGCCTTTTTATACGATTTTATTTCTCTTGTTTGTTAAGGTCAAATCAAATCTTACAAAAAGATTGAACCAAGAATTGAGCTGAAAGTTGGTGGTACAAAAGTAATTTCGGTAACAAAATGCAATGTATGGTGTCATTGAGCTAGTATCAGACTAGCTCAATGGCAAAAACCATAGCCGTAGGAACTGCGCGACGAAAGATAGCTCATTGGTTTGTTTTGACGAGTACTATGAGATATAGTGATAGTGTGTGTGGTAAAGAACTCCTCAACGAAACAAGATAGCTCGTTTAATTAGTAAAAAAAAATATAATCTTATATGAAAAACTAATGAAGCTGATTTATTAATTCGAAAGGGGATAAAGAAGGATAATTTATATCCCATGCCACTGCCACTGTTTCATTTCAATTTTGGTAAAACATAGACACTGACAGACAGACTTGCTATGAGAACTGCTTTTGTGTATAAATATAATAAATTCTTTATTTTCAGATAATTTACATCCATTTTGTTAGTAGAAAATTTCTTATAACTAATGTTAGTAATATAAAATTTAAATACGTAAAACACTCAGAGGAGAACACTATCAATCAGTATAAAATCTAATTGACAGTCCTCTCCACGAAATGTCTCATAATCGGAGAACAATGATTCTCCGCCACCGTTTTTAGGATGCTATTGTGCCCGCCACGCATCCTGGCTATCAATGATGCGCTTTTTTTCCTCATGACAGCATAAAAGCCATCTGTGTGATTCACTGCGAACATTGATGAGGCACTGCAGAAGCGCGGCAGTCCCAACAGCATCCTAAATATATTATTGTATTGGACTCGCAGGGCATCCAGCGCTCTTTTGGTAAATCTGATCCACAGACTCCCCGTGTACAGACCTTGACAATACGCTTTAAAAAGTGTAATTTTGACCTGATCTATAAGAGCAAAGCAAAGCCTTTGAAGTCTGATGTTTGTAGGTACAACAGACAATTGTTTTAATTTAAGCAACCTTCTTGAAGTGTACTAATGATGCGTGGAGTTAACATACGGTTTGTCATGTACAGAGTACAGAAATGGCATTCCGGTGTAATCGTCCACGTAATGAACACTTAGCCGTGCGGTTGCGCGTGCAGCTTGCGGTCGCTATCGCACTGCGCAACTACTGCCAGCATAGACAATCAACGCCGTTATGAGATTACCATGTTGCCGATAATATCAATATAATAGTTTATCTAATTTTTTACTTGTGAAAAGAGTCCGAGATGCTTTACTAACTAACTTGTTCCAAGTTTGACGCTAAAGTAAATAATATAATCTGTTCGAAATCTTAATATTTGTCCACTATAGGCACAAAAGTACAAATGATCAGCAAGTCTTCGCACATTACGACTAACGTTGTTATAAGGCAAGTATGAGTACCTGTACTATTAAGTTTTTTGTAGTATGAGTCACTAACATATTGTAAAGATTTTATTGTATATAGGTTTGTATGCTACTCATTTGCACTTGGCAATAGGCGATCTACTATGTAACTACAATACTACATAGGTATATTATTGACTTCCATGGGCTATTTAGAATAAAATGTAAGTTTTACATTGGGTTTAATCTAATTGTACTATGTAATTGGTGTATATTGATGGAAATAACTTGTATAAAACTTGGTCAATGGAAAATGTTTCTGAAAATGGTTTGCGGTTTGAAGGTTATCAACCCGTGTATTTAGCTAATTAGTCTATATTATTATGTTTATGACAACTAAGTTTACCAATAACAATAATAATATAATATTTTCGGGACAACTCACACATCGCTATCTGATCCCAAACTAGGCAGAGCCTGTACTATGGTAACCAGACAGCTGATAAACATACTTATATATTTCAAAATACATACATATTATAGATAAATTACACCCAGACACAGAACAAACAATCGTGCTCATCACACAAAGATTTGTCCTGGGTGGGAATCGAACCCACGACCTCCGGCGTAGCAGTCAGTGTCACTAACCACTAGACCAACAGGCCAGTCAATACCAATAAAGACTGTGACTCTGTAATCCCATCAATAGCATAGTTATTTATACAGCCCGGACGACGGAAAACTTCCGTAGGTACCGTGTACCAACGCCAACAACGTCGCGTCGCGTAGGCCAAATAATTATTTGGATACTCAAATTGTGGCACGGTGCATCAAAGTGTTTAGCCAAATCGTTATTTTGTATCCGACATTATAATACAGACGGCTGACACTCGAAAACAATCATAAATTCTAGTGACGGTGCATTACGAGATGCAACTATAGGGCTGCCAAACGATCGAATTTGACGGATGGTCTTGGTTTTATGAATTAGTAAAAGCTAGACTGCATACGCATTTGATTCGGTCCCATCATTAAAGTATGTGTGTCTGGCATCTATTATTTTATTCTATTGTATAATGATTGCCAATGAAGACAAATTTAAACTGCACTAAATTAATATCTTGCGATTATGATGACGCGCCCTCCAGTAGAAAAGATGATCCTACTTCCGGATTGTCAACCCTAACAATAAATACAAAGAAAACGATGGACAATACTGAATTCCGCAAATCAAACAACAGCGATGGAAGCCTCAAGTTGATAAATGGCTTAAAATATTCCACTTCTATCAGACGGACAGACAATACGATAGATTTTATTTTTTACCTAGCTATTTTACAATAGACCAAAAAGTACATTCAATATAAATAATAAATAAAAAGCCATTTTATTCCATATTTCTATCTAGTTTACATTTCAAATGTTATTATTAAAATTATTTAGTTGAAATATGGACCCCTTTTTGGGTAAAGGCCCCTCCTCGAGCTTTTTCCACAAATCCCTATCCTTGCCTGTATCTATCCAGTTGTTCCCTGATACCTGGATAATATCATCAGCCCACCTTCTTACAGGTCTGCCAACATTCCTCTTTCCCTGTGGACCTTTCCATTGTGTGTTTTCTATGGTCTATCTTTTGTCAGTGCAACGTGCGATGTGTCCAGCCCACCTCCATTTAAGTTTGAGTGCATGTGTGAGAGCGTCATTTAATTTTGTTTTTTGTCTGATATGTTTATTCTTTACTTTGTCTATTTTCCTAAGTTTCAACATGCTCCTTTCCATAGCTGTTTGTGTACATTTAATTTTTTCTCTGACTTTATTGGTATAAATCCAAGTCTGGCAACCATACAGTAAGCATGGTAGGAGACATGTGTCGAATACTGTCTTTTTTAGATGCAAACTATAATTTCCTTTCAAAATTTCTTTCAATGACCAGTATTTTTTCCAGGTTGTATTGATTCTACGTGTTACTTCTTCTTCATTGCTGGACTTGTTAAATGATAAATTCTTTCCCAGATAAATGTACCTGTTAACATATTCTATATCATTTCCTTTTATTTTAATAGGTCTTTTTTGGCTGTTGGTCTTTATTTTTGTTTTACTAGCGTTCATTTCTAAACCTATTTTTGAGCTTTCATTATCCAGCGAAATCATCATTTCCTCCAGATACCTAGAAGTTTCGGCCAATATGGCTATGTCATCAGCGAATCTTAGATGGTACAGATATCGTCCAGTACATTCAATACGCATACTTAAATATTTCCTATATAAAATACTAGCTGTTGCCCGCGGCACCGCCCGCGTGGATGTCGGTTATCGCTGTAGCCTATGTGTTATACCAGACCATAATCGATCTCTATGCCAAATTTCATCCAGATCCGTTCAGTAGTTTTTACGTGAAAGAGTAACAAACATCCATCCATCCATCCATCTATACTTACACATTTTCGCGTTTATAATATTAGTAGGATTTGACACCCCTGTTGTTGCCGGTTGCAGCGCGCGCGCTCTTTACGCTACTACACTAGTACGACGACGCCGACGCGACCACTCCCGCGCATGCGCGGTTCTTGCGGCGCGTACGCATACGTACGCCAGCGCGTAGGAGATGCGCCCACGCTTACAATCAACTCTGTTCTTGACTTTTTATGTTAGATCATCGCATAGGTTGATACAGGAAACGCAAACATTATGATTTTAAGAATACAAAGATTTATAATTTTAGATTAAGTATATTTAAGTGGTTGAGCTTTGTAAGTGTTTATATATTATGAGTAATTACTCTTATGTTACTTATATTATTGTAGGTACCTATATCTTAAAATTGTTAATATATTTTTTTTTTATACTACTAAGGTGAAAAACAAGCATACGGCCCGCCTGATGGTAAGCAGTTACCGTAGCCCATGGACGTTTGCAACACCAGGGGTGTCACTCACGCGTTGCCGACCCTTTAAAAATTTGCTTATATTGCAATTTATTTAAAAAAATAAACTTTATCCTTCTAAAGTTACACTCAAACGTGATTTTCCTTTCTACATTTCTTATGTTTTCATAGTTTTCTTTCTTTATTTCTCTGGTTCTAATAGACTATTACTGCTTGTTTTATGTAAAAACACTCGCTGGAACACACTCTTTCATTTGTGTTCTTGCACACATAAATAGGTTGAAGCTAGATGTGTACATGGTGCTGAGCAGCAGCACGGGTATATTTTTTACCTGGTTAAATTGGTGGTGTTAAAGCTAAGTGTGAACATTTCACTTGACATTTAATATGCGTTTCAAACAATATAATTTAAGCTACAATTACTTATCATTTAAGAGCATTATTTTTGAATTTTATTTTTCACACAGAGGTGCACGGGTTGCCCAACAGTAATATAGTCTGGGAATGTTGATGACAACACACATTTTACATTGAAATGATTGAATAATGATGATTCTATTAAATTACAGTACCTATATACATAGTACAAAATTAAGTATTTAAAGTACCTGCCTATAAATTATTTTCTGACATACATAATTTATATAAAATTCTTCGTTTAAACGTATTAGATAGATGCTAGATAGGTATAATAAATAAAAATGTTGTTAATAAATTTGATTGATATCAAAATTGCCGACAATAAAATAAATTATGTATTCTATTTTAAGCGTAATTGTCTAACGGTTAACGTAACACTTGGACACAATTAAACAGGCCCTAAATACAATAAATCAACAACTTACTGATATCGGTGACGTCGTTCCACTTCATGATGACGTCAGTGCAGAAGTCACCTGTAACAACAACAAACATTGTAACAAACATGCTCCTAAACATTCACAACAATTATTTGCACATACTCGTACGACACCGGCCGACTTTATTGATTTTAACATAGGTATGGCCTCCAAACTCGCAAACAATGATTAATCAAATTGTTTAAGATATAGGTATCTGCAGGTACACACATATATGTATGTGGCAATTCTAGTTAAATGATATAATTACGTAGGCTAACAAAACGTCAAATACCTTTGACCTGACATAACATAACAATCATTGTGATCCCAATTCCTTTATAATTACAAATTCAAATTCATTTATTCATTAAAAATGCGTAACATAGAGGTGATAAATTAATAAAGTCCATCACATTCTACTATAACAATGGTGTGTGAATACAATAAAAATAAGTATCTATTTCAAAATTATTATCAATTCATTATTAATAAAATAAAGTGACTGCCTTGGTGGTCCAGTGGGTACAGTATGTGCCTGCTGTGCACGAGGTTGCAGATGAAATATAACGACGCGGAACTAGCTGTCATATTTTCAAAATTTAAATATTTTAGTGGCTTACTACATGCAATAGGAAATTGTTAGAATAACAAAACTAAATAAAAACAAAAACGCGTAGTTGACAAAATGCCAGTTATAAATGTGTTTCTTATGCCCCTTTCTCTCTCTTTCAGATAAATCGTCGTGATTTGTGCACATAAATAGTTGTAGTTTGCAGTGTGTAGGAACAGAGACTGGACTAGAGAGTCACAAATAATGGTTCCTTGGCACTTGGTGTATTTTGTTAAAATGTTAACATTCTTGAGCCAAAATAGAGGAAACACCCAAATTTGTTGTAGCCAGTACAACAAATTTGGGTACCTATGTACCTATTCGTATTTATTGAACAAATCTATCGCTTCGTGTTCCGCTCCCCAATTGAGAATGGCTTTAACGATTTGCATCAAGCTTAGTAGTTAGATAAGGTTTTGGTTTTATTTGACCTATTTGGTGCTTTTCCTGAAAAAAAAAACCTAATTTTTACACAATAAAAACCGGCAAGCGAAGCTTGTTTGCTCAGGTACTACCGTTATAATATCTCTCGCAATTGAATCTAGAATAACGAAATTAACATATAATGTTATTTTTTTATCTGTGAGAGTGGGAATTTTCACAATGACTGCTCCTTTAATTATAATGAAACATAATGGCAGAATTCGTAGTGAAAAAATGTGTTATATTCTTATATTGCATACAATGAGTGGCGGTCGGGTGGCGCGCTGGCACGGCGTTTAGCTAACTGTGTGTACACACGCGACTTGACGCACCAGTGGAGTGTACACACTACACACACGACGCTGCACCGCTGCACCGCCCGCCCGGACACGTTCATAATATATAACTGTTTACGCGTCTTGCCTGCAAGCCATTTCCCTGACATTATGTGAAGTCGTGAAGACGCACTATGTTACTAACGTCAAAGGCGCTTATTTTCATCTCTGTTGCTAACAAACCCTCGTTATAATGTACCTAACCTGCCTGTTATGTACAAATAAATATGCATAACAAAAATATTGTGGTTTTAAGTTTTTAGCCAGCTGCGATATTTAAGCTTGTGCATAGATTATTTCATTTGACTTGAAGTAAGTAACGGAAATTGGGGAGATTGAAACGAATTTAACATCTCTGACGACTGTAAGTGGGCTAAGAAAATAAAGTAGTTGACCTCAGCTCTATATTTCTATCAGCAATTATACAATTCGTTCCATAACGAAGTAAATCTAAAAATTAAAAATGATGACTGATTTCATTGCATGTTTCTCAAGAGTTGTATGATTACATCTGACAAGTCAAATTACCTCCCGCCTGTTCAAGATACCAGTCACTCTATCTTATAATTTAGCAATAATCTGTGAAACATTGTCAAAATTATGTATATTAAATACTGGGGTTAATTGAAATAAACTACTGATGTGGGTAATCGTCGCTGGTCGGTCCCGCACCTAATGCCCTGTTCTATGCGTTCGCATTTGTGTCTATTGCGATTTGCGACACGCAATAATAATGATGGAATCGATTAACGTAAGGCCGAGTCAATGTAGCGAGCGAGCTGTTGCGATTTCGCACGTTTCAATTACTATTTTCATTATAATAAATTGCTGCAGTTTTAATATCTGTTACCTATTACTGCGCAAGAATTTCAGGTAATTATGTTAAAAGCAGAATATGTTATAAAACGTTCATACATTAAACATGCTAGTGTTTAATTTATGAACTAATTTTAGTCTAAACTGAAATCAAGTTTCGTACTTGATTTATAGTTGACAATGATTCTTATCGATATGACTTCGAAGATATTTAAATAAGAAAATCTATGGTTGCATCACATACCAGAGCCACTAAAGCCCTATAGGTCAGTATTCAGATAGCTATGGTAAGGTAATCTGAAGAAATTAACATCTCTCAAAAGGTGTAAAATATGGAAGCTAAGTAGGTCACGGGTTAAATATATTCAATCAATATAATAATAAGTAGTAGGTAGCAGGTCAATGAACGCTTTCTCGTATTCATTTGTCCGATATAAGTGATATTTCATAACTTAATTATTTTAAACCCCCGACCAAAAAGAGGGATCTTATTAGTGTATTATGTGAACCTGTCCGTACCATCAGAATTCCCAGACAAATGAACGGATTCTTTTTGTTTGAAGGCTGACATGATCTTGATAGATCTTAGCTATATTTTTTGAAGATCTGTTCAGGAGTTTAAAGACTATCAGCGATGATGAAGGAATGCATCAATTAATCATCTCTTGTTTCATACAGAAGTAAGTCTTTTCTGCCGTTCCAAAATAAAAATGATGTATATCTATTTAAAAAAGAAGAATGCGTAGCAAAACTTGAATATCTGGTGGATATATTTACAGAAAATCCAATATTTTGCTGCGTCAGGCAAAATTGAAAGCTTTCGCGATAAATTGGAGCTATGGATCAGTTTTGCTACCTATGGTAATTATGGAATCTTCCCAAATGGTAATGCAGCTGATCTAGAAATAAGTGTAGGCTTAAGTTTCCAACACTTAAAGCTTCTTACCCTACTCTGAACCAAATAAAGGGACGCGGAAGATCGACGAAGAGGAGAGAGAGTTGTCAACGATTACTTCGATTAAACCTGTGTTCAATTTAACAGGCTCATGTTTCGCATTTAAATACCCTTCTGCAGTTATTATTTATCAAGCAACATAAAGTTGATGTTAGTTGATAAATAATATTGTTGATTTTTAATATTTAAATATTGATTTTGAAACGTTTGCGGAACACTGATCTGAACTGTTATAATAATTTGCAATTCACAACGCTCTACCTCGCCTTGTGTACATTGTACAGCTAATACATACATATCTATGTTTTGAAAGTAAGTGCTTAAGATAGAGAACAACCGATTGTAGCTATCTTATCGTTTCTTTCCTTTTCTAATCTGTACGGAAATGGGATAGTAAATGTGATAAATTTACCTACCTTGTATAATTCTTATCATTTAACTTTATAATCTCAACTAAGTAGATATTAAATCGCTATTATTGTCGCTTCTAATGAAATCGTATGTAACATTTTGTTGTATGGGTGATTTTAATTCTTATATACGAGTATGTGGGAAACTGTAGGTGGTTTTGTAATAATCCTGAAAATATATAAAGATGATTACGTAATTGTTGGTTAGTTTCCTATCACCAGTTTTTTTGCAATCGTCCTAGCGTTTTCGCAAGGATCCGTTTTATGCAATTAGCCTGTGACATCTGTATATATTTCATATGTGTCCTAGGTAGGTATATAATTATGTTTAAAGGTAAGATATAATAAGAATGTACATTATTTATTAAACATGTGCACGGCATTGATGGCACAGAAGCTGACATGGTACAATGTTTACCGGTGCTGCACTACATTTTATCTTGTTATCACATTTCCTCTACTGCGCCCGCGCCGCCGTCTAAAATATATTTTTTGTTAAATTTTAAGAGACAGCCTTGTCCAGAAAATACGATGACATCAGCAGTAAGTTGACGCGGTCAATACTTGCTATTACTGTGTATTGAATTGACGTTTAAAGTTATTAGATAATTTCAGGTAAGTTATATAATGTGTTTACCGCTTCCACAGCGAACCATCGGCAAACTTAAACTATGGATACATCATTTGCAGTCTACATTAAAGTATATTTCACTTCTTCTTCGTTTGGTTAGTGGCCAACCTGGTGACAGAGTTATTTAGATCGCCCATATTTAGGCCTCTGTCGTGATCTAACGACTGTTAACAGTCGGGACCGACTTTTACCGTGCCCTCCGAAGCACGGAGACGCTCAGATGAAATACCACTATACGGTCACCCATCTATAAGGTAACCGCGCCGTAGGTAGCTTAACCCGCTGATCGTTTACCGAACGGCGAGTGTACCAGGCTATGAGTATATTTCACTGTAACTATTGTTACACTTTCTTGCCATCAGTGGACTGTGATGTTGTTGTATACAACATTTTTATTTAACTAACTGTAAAATTTGCTTTTCTTGTACCTGGTATTACTAATTAGGTACGTACTGAGTAATATAAAATTAGTAATGACTATTGTATGCCCAGCATAAAAACTTTCACAAATGGAGGTGGTCCGACAGAGAAACTTATTGACATAGCTTAAAGAATTAGCGGCTGCATTGGTAGTGGGCGGGCCATATTTGCCACAGAACAGAACAGAACCGATAAGCGCTTGGAGCAGACGGGTTAAGGCTTGGGATATCGCCAACGACCTTGAGCATTTGGACGAAGCAAACACGACTCTATTCTCTAGGCGAGCGCGGATATATGAACAGATGTACTCTTTGAATGGACGTCTCATTAATTTTTAATAAATTAAAATTCAAACTTATTTTAAATATTTTGAGCATAATAATATAATGTCATGCTCAAAACATTTTTTCCTGAAAGATTTCATGAATTATTTGTAAGTTCAATTAAATTTGGATTAAGCATCGTTTTTACTAAGTATGGCATTAAAATATGTAAGACTTTAGCTAGGTTTATGTGCTAATGAAAATTTCTCGAATATAAAAAAAAACGAATTCATTAGTCGAATAATATAAATTAGCTAGTTGATTGCATGCTTAAGTACTAATACGTCGAATGCTGTACCACCATGAGACTTTACGTATATGTACAGTGAGGTCTCTCAGTTTTACAACTATTATGATTTTAGGGAATAGACAGAGCGTCGCGTTGTGTGTCGTGTCGTCGAACGACGACCTACTTGCATATAACATCGACCGGACGTCGAACCCGCTTGTTTCGCAGTGTTTGGCTAATTCAACAGTTGTTAATGAACACACTTGTTTGTTGTCTTGTCTGTAGTAAGAAGACGCAGCGTGCTATGAATAATGAATTATATTGGAGAGAGTACTTCGCAACCGAGTTAATTGACTACTTGTATTCAAAACGATTTCCAACTAGTTACAAGGTTTCTAGCGGATCTGGGTAAAGCAGGCGCAGTCCGTCAGTTACTTCAGTAAACCTTTGTAAGTGGTGAGTGTCATCAAGATGTTGGATATCTAGTTGGTGCCACAGAACACCTACAAGCCCAGGTAGACTTTGACGAAGACAATGTCATGATATGAGGTCACGATTTCGGTAAATTTAGAACAAGTTTATGCGAAAAGAATAAATTATATGTACCATAATTATATTGCTCAATGCTCATACCGTTTATATAACTGATATAGGTAGTTCAATAAATGGCAAAGAGGAAATATTTATGTTGTATTTTACTGCTAGCCTAATTTTTTCATTTTAGTAAATACAAAATACATGCCGGCTCGGCTTTCTATTTGCGCGACTATCATTCTAAAGCAAGTGGCCGATTTTAAATGGACATTCACCTTAGCAAGAGATATCGACTATCTACAAACCACGTTTTCCTGGTCGCAGAGAGCCCGAGAGGACAAAATACTGTGACTACTTGAATTTAGAAAACAGAATAAAATGGGATATATTTTATAACAGTGTTTTTCATGTCCAATAATAAAACACACCAAGCAACGAGTATCAGTTGCAAACGAATGATATAAACAGAGAATCAACTTGTACATAATGCATATGAATCTCATTGTTACCATTCATTGATTATATTCCATCTCGCCGTATTCTTTTAACGCGCGCTGACCAGTAGGTGTACGTCGTCCAACACTGACAATATTGATGTACAGTGTCATCTACTGCAGACAAACTAGAACGAATAACGGGAAACTTATATCAGACCAAATTTTCAGGCACCTTTTCATGCTCACTATAGGCAAGAGGATATTATTTCGGGTCTTTCATTTATTTCTAAAAGAAATCTCAAATTTCTATGAGTACTAACGAGAACAGTCCTATTTATAGTATGAAAAGTACATATACATGCAGAGAAAACTAACTAACTATCCGTTTTGTTACGGTCCAATTTACGAGTTCAACAGAGGTCGTTCAAATGTCCATTGCATATTTATATTACGTGAAAGCTATGTGCAACAGCATGTAGTTTTTTGAAGGGTATCTGTGAGTTGTGTTTCTGTAGAGTATCGGTCGTATGTCGCGCGCGGTAACCTCCTCGACCCGGTTTCGGTTCAGAGTTGAACGGCCGCGCAGTACCTACCAACTGTGGTACGGTTTGCACCTCGCCGCGCGCCACTATCGCTTCGCCTGCCTTGCCTGCTACATCGCTGACTGCACTCTCAGTTCTCAACTCTTCTCACTCAATAAAAAATAAGACTAAAAGTGTACGATGCTAAATCTAATTTGGGGGCTATTTAGCAACAAAACTATGTATCTTATGTAAAACAATGAGAATATAAACCTAATTGGATTATTTAATCGAAATTGCATTGTTTAGTTTCATAAACATGATAGTCGTCACTATAAAATCCCATTATAGCAAAAATAACAACAAAATTAATGTAAGACATGTTTATAAACTGTCTCGCTGCTGGCACGGGCCTCAGACTGAATGATGTCAGAAGGCTAGGCTTATAGCCTATATGCATTATATCTAATGTATACATCTATCTATACTAATATTATGTATAGAGAAAAGATTTGTTTTTTGTTTGTAATGAATACAATCAAAAACTACTGAACCGATTTTGAAAAAATATTTTAAGTACCTATAAGAGCTACTAAGGTTATTATATTTTATTCAAAAAAATATGGGATCTGAAAGCCGGGACATGTGCCGCTAGTACCTATCTAATATAAAGCTTGCGTGTAAAGCGAGACTTCACACGTCATTTTCGAAAACAGTAAGCGACTGTTTGGCTCTTTCTCTGTAATGTAACACAGCAGGCAGTAGGTTGACTCGTGATATGTTAGCAATGAAAAATAAAACGTTTGTGTGTTAATTACTAGTATTGATATAACTGAGCGGCATATTGTACAATGTAAAACTCCATTGTACTACAGTGTTGTGTCAGTTTTGGCATTCGCACTAAAGTGTAACCAACAAGAGCCGTCCCGAACTGGACTCACATTCGAGACAACTCTTTACATATATTTATAAACAACAATTAAGTACATTATTTTACGTTTATAATAAACTATAATACTAGCAGACCTGGCAGAGTCGTCCTGCCTAAAAAAGCTAATATACCGACAGCAGCGCCACCTACCGAATCTAATTGTGAATCTAAACCATCCGGAGCCCTACCCGAACACACACAAAATTTCATCAAAATCGGTCCAGCCGTCTAGGAGGAGTTCAGTGACATACACACGCACACAAGAAATATACAAGTGTGTTAAGTTTACTATGCCGAATACTAAAACTCTTACATCAAGTAATATAATTTTGAACGGTGAAACGTTAGGTTTCGTTGAATCTACAGTGTTTTTGGGTTTGACTTTAGATCGCAAGCTCCAGTGGGGTGCCCATATATCATGTCTTGCAGGGAAACTTAGTTCCGCAGCTTTTGCAGTAAGAAAGGTAAGGCAGTTTACAGACGTAGAAACAGCTAGGCTTGTATATTTTAGTTATTTTCACAGCGTCATGTCTTACGGCATACTACTGTGGGGAAAGGCCGCCGATATTGAAACCATATTTATACTCCAGAAAAGAGCAGTACGCTCTATCTACAATTTAGGCGCACGAGTTTCACTTAGAGAAAGGTTTAAAGAAATAGGCATTCTGACAGTTGCATCTCAGTACATTTTTGCCAACATCATGTTCGTTAAACAAAATATACACCTGTTTTCTAAAAACAGTGACATTCATACACTAAACACAAGGAACAAACATAAACTAGTTGGTACGTATCACCGTCTTCATAAAGTCCACAATTCATTTGCGGGACTCGGGGTACGTTTCTATAACAAACTACCTCTTGAAGTTATGAACCTACCCTTACACAAATTCAAACTAGAAGTAAAAAATCATCTTTTAAGCAAGGGTTATTACACTATTAATGACTTTTTAAATGATAAAAAGTCATGGAGTTAGTTGCTAATTTTGATGCAGAATTATATAAGAATAATAACTACATTTAAAATTTGTCAGGAGACGTTTTGTGATCATTATTGGCTTTCTATTGAGTTTATTTTTTCTTATTATGTCCTGGATTGTCATGCTCACTGAAATGCCATTGCTTGTGGTGTCGTATTGGCCGGGTCAGTTCCTTCCCTCTAATATGGCGAAGGAAATGATGGCTGGTCTGTGCGTCATGCTCGTGAACGGGTGCTACTTGGGGTGGCTGGTCAATCTTGGCATGATTTATTTTTAAATATTAAAGATATAGTTTCTAGATATTTACTAAGATTGCAATGTGATCTCGACACGTTTCTATCTTATACTTACAAAAAGAAACGATCCCTCATTACCATACAGTGGAAAGCTAAATTCATTTTTTTTTCAATATTGTTTACTCATTAATTAAATACTTATCTAAATTTCTCATATGGTATATTGGTTTCCGTTCCTTTTTGTTACCACTATTGTAACTCATACCAAATTGTAAATGTTATACTCTGGCGATTAAAAAGAGTGGCCCGAGTTTCTTGCCAATTCTTCTCGAGGCCCAACCCTAGTCAGCGAATTGGCCTTAGGAAAAAAGTATGCTGGCATTTGTTTTAATGACGTTCATAAGTTTCATGGATTTGATCTAAATGAATAAATGAGTTTGACTTTGACTTTGACTTTGACTTACATATATCCGAGGTAAGATTATTAAGCTGAAGAGTTTGTTTGGTTGGACGCGCTAATCTCAGAAAATACTGGTTCGATTAGAAAAAAACTTTTTTTGTTGAATATTGCATTTATCCAGGAAGGCTATAGGCTATATAACATCACGCTATGATCAATAGGAGCGGAGCAGTAGTGAGATATTTTGCAAAATTGGGGAAATGTACGTTCCAAATTACCACGCGGACGAAGTCGCGGGCGACCCCTAGTTATATGATAAAATCATGACAAGCTGGTGAGTAACCTACACTAATACAGTGATCAGTTCGGAAGTCACCATAGTCCACAAAAAGCAAACGTTCTAGCAACAAAGTAGTAAGTCAACACTCAAGATAACATCAAGTAAATGATTGTACAACTAACAGCATCACAAACTTCACATCAATTGGTAGAACGTGATAGTTCATTCACTCGAGCAAAATGTCTTCGAATGCAAGTCAATTTAGATTTAATATGGTGCCTTCGGGCGGCACGCTCTGTACCCACTATAATAATAAGCTAACATAGAATAACACACTAATGTATACCATAGCAGCTATAATAATACGTGCTATGTCACCAAGTAATGATAGATAACACTTCGTATGTGCATTACAAAAGGAATATTATTATTGATGATAGTCCACAGGATCGCGACCTACGACAAACAATTATATATAATCATTGCTTGTGTAATGATTATATTTGTACACGAGTTGAACATAAAGTGATCAATACTTTATCACCGCGCAGTAGGATTGTGATCAAACTGACAAATATCACGTATAAGTACGAGTATAGTAGCTATCACTAACGTGTCATGTGGGAAATATTCATTATTCAATTATCGTCAATTTATATAATATATTATACATGATAAACATGTACAGTCAGCATGGGCATCTAGTGCAAGTAAGTATTAGTTTTTCGGTCTCCAGGCTATATGAAAATGTATAATGCACGTGCGTGTATGTCTAATTCTACGTGCGGGTTCGTATCTATACAGTTTGTAAATAGTTATAGTAACATAATAAGTGAACCGGCGAAATGAGATTCCCGCAGATCAAATTAAACATGTTATAAATTTTATGGTTCCGCTACTTAAAAAGTAACGATTTCAAGCCAGAGGTTGGCATCGTCGGGTTGCTCATTACTAGACCGACGCGCGCAGGACGAGTCTCGTAAAAAATATTGGAGTAAGAACCGGCCCCGGGGACCGGCCGGACCGGTGCGCGGTGATGCCGGCACATAACTTACATTAATAACAGCCTCGTCGAGATATTTATGTTGACGGAAATCACGTATCATCGGCACCGGTCCGGAGACAACGACGTTTCTTATTGACTCGCGAATTCGCATTCACACGAGGAAATCGCTAAAGTAAGGGGCCCTTACATACAACAAGCTACTGACATTTACAGAATTAATATCGAAACATATCAGAAACAGACTCTTGAAGTACTAACCAGTTTGAGATGTACCTACATAATCTTGGAAGTTGGAAGAAGTCGTGAAACGTGGAATAGACGGCGATGTAAAATTGTGCAATATACCTCCACTTTATAATGCACTAACCATCACTGGATCGGACCGAGTCTCAAGTGCACAACATCAGTTATCCGCGAAAGGGCCTTTATAACGCCGATGGCTAACTTAGGAACACGATCGGTACCATTAATAACATCAAGTTTTCTTGGAACGTGTTTAATGTTTCCCCGAGATAACGCAAAGATACTTTAAAACTCTCCTCGTGTTCATAATACAATTATAATACAGGCAAAAAAATCATAGCAGTTTTACAAATTTTTGTAAACATTCTTGAAAAAACAAAAACAAGTGACGTAAGTGGAACAATTATTCTAGAATTGCTATATGAAGATTTATTTTAATGGTAATGGTGGTAGTGAGCGAGCATCCCACATTAGTTAGTGATAATCACTGGTCATAGATATCGACAGACAATCCGCTACCAACCATCAAGATGGGAAATTTATTCCATAGTGATATTCTCAAATAGGTGTCTTTGAGGAATTGTCTGTAGGGTTACCACACCTCAGTTGTGGTGGACAAGTGAGTGTGAGTGTGTACGAAAGGCAGTGAGGAACTGAGAATACAGAAACGACTGTTATTAACTTTTAGTCGATTTGCTTTTGCGCCCAAAATAGATAAAATACTGGTGTTAACTCGCTGAGACTCGTTATTGATTGTCAACTCTCAACTACTGACAGTAAAAAGTACAGTGATTCCCATCCAGTACAGTGGTAGAGCCTTCATTAAAATTTGGCTTTCATTTAAGGCGCTGATAACAGCAAAATAAAAACTCTTAAAAGATTTTTTAGCAAAATCCGTTTAATTTGTCACAAACACAATTATAAATGTGAAAGATTGGGAGAATGGATGGATGGATGTTTGTTACTCTTTCACGTAAAAACTACTGAACGGATCTGGATGAAATTTGGCACACAGATAGATTATGGTCTGGAATAACACATAGGCTACTTTTTGCAGCGATAACCGACATCCACGCGGGCGAAGCCGCGGGCAACAGCTAGTAATATTATAAAGCTGAAGAGTTTGTTTTTATTTAATTCTCAAGGTCGTTGGCATTTAACTTAACCTATCACAATTTATTATCTAACAGCACAAAACAAGCTCAAATAAAACCTTTATCGATGTTCAACTAGGGCTCACAAAAACAGTTAGTTACAGTTAACAATACTTATCACAATTTTGTTATGATATAACAAAACATAAAAACGTCTGTTATTATCTGTGACGTAATCTCTTCTCTGATCACAACTCGAGACGTTAGATAATAGTAAAAATCTTTACAAAAGTAACTTTGTAGGTTACATACAATAGATAGATATAGGTATAGTTTAGAATAGCATATTACTAGCTGTTGCCCGCGGTTCCGCACGTGTCTATGTTGGTTATCGCGATACAAAGTAACCTATGTCCTTGCCTATGATACTATTTATCTCCATGCCAATGTTCATCAAGATCCGTTTAGCCGTAAAAAGACAACAAACATAAATATAGACATAGATACGTTCGTATTTTAAATATTAGTAGGGATGTGTCCCGAACAGACACTTAGGTACTGGGTTGACTTACAATGTCTTGACACAGCATTTCTAAGGGTGCACCAGAACTAAAATGCCCTTTCATACTACTGGCTAATTTTCAGATCGATTTTGTTTAATGTTCTACTTTTTAGTCTTTTTTAAGTGAAGTTTCTTAGGCTGGCTATTCGATAAAAAGATAAGAAATTGAGAGTGAAATTTTAAGGACGCGTCACATTTAATTAAGGCATATTTCGTTACATAAGGGCGAGGACCGCGCCAAGTGGTGTACAATTGGGGAGGCCTAAGTCCAGCCAGTGGCATAACAATAGGGTGGCATTACGGGCAAAATGCCATGGGTCCCCGGCCTGAAGGGCCTTCAGTGAAGGGCCGAGGCCCGACAGTGGCCGTGAGCACAGAAGGATCCTAATATTTATTATAACAACATTGCCACATGCCTCAAACTGTATAGTTTCGCCACTATGTCCATTAGTGATAGACTGATGATGGTGATGAGGATGAGGGAGAAGAGAGATAAACGTAGAGAGAAAAGAGAAAGAAAGCTATACATTGTATATCTAATGCACGGAAGTGGAGCAAAATACAGAGACGTATACTACACACTTAATACAAAGCAAATGACTGCCTTGGTGGTCCAGTGGCCGCAGTATGCGCCTGCTGTGCACGAGGTTGTGGGTTCGATTCCCATACAGGACAAAACTTTGTGTGACCCGAAAAGAATTGTTCTGAGTCTGGGTGTAATTTGTGTCCGTTAATTGTATGTTTGTAAAGTCCCCCGCAACACAGAGCATGTTCTCTAGTGCGGGACTTCTTTAAAAAAAAAAAAAAAGAAAGCGATAGAATAAGATAGTGTCGCGAACGCGAATGCGCGCATTGTAGATGTAAGCACGCGACATATTCTAAATTTTGACAAACAAGCACTGGAAACTTGGATAGTCCCAAAAAATATAAAATATTGGACGTTTTACAGACTGTATTTGTTTAAATTGTACACTTTAAGTTTTTCCACGTATACAAAGACTGTGTCGTGATGACTACTCGTATTAAAGATAATAATATGACAGTCCTGTAACTGGATCAAAATGGACTTACTACTTACCACAGTAATGTGGACGTGGATAAAATGATCGCAAGATTCTGTTACACCAGCTATTATTGTTGTATCAAGTGCCAGTTGTTCACCAAAATGACAATACACTTGTATCGAATGAATGGATGTTGAATGGAATAATACACAGTTAAGTATAGCCGACGTAGCACCTAGTCACTTGAGATAACACTGATACTATACTATATGTATATATATAGCGTAGGGTTTAGGTAGAACAACCGCTACACAAACACCTCCGCTAAGTAAAACCTTCACAAAAATGACTATATAAGTTTGTAACGTTGGCGCGGTTAGGAATTCCTCTCAGCTGTTCATGCTGATTTGTTTGTGATAACGAAACAATCTTTGCAACGTGTTACACTATAGAACTTTGTAAAATTTTCCATAAATTGCTTTACTTTCAAGAAAAACAAATTGAAATCAATATATATGTCAATCTGTACTTTACAACGACACCAAATATTATATCAGTTTATATGTAGAAAAAGGCTGTAATTTCTCTCACCGTGCTGGCTGGTCGGTCTCCACGCAATATGCTTATCACTTGTATAAGTTTTGATTATGCGTCGATTACGGGCCCAGCTGATTCGGTGCGCGGACGCAAAGGAGTGCAGAGAGGGGGGCTGTGGTCACCGCGCTCTCTTATTGGCCGAACAGTTCGTAATCTTGTGCGAATGGGCTGGCCACTGCGCACGCGGCTCTTATATTATTCCTCGTACTATTTGCTTCATGCGACTTGAAAATGTTCGTTTTATGCGTCAGTAAGTGCCCGAGACGCATAATGTGTTCTTAGCTTAATAATAATTCATTTCAGATAATAATCCACGATGTGTAATAATTTGCTTACATACTAGCTCTAGGACTAGGACAGTTTAATGCCATTCGACCATTATAAAGGATACGGGTTTATGCCGATCGCAAGAGATTTGCACCTGGGTATCAAATTCACATGTAATTTACTTAGCTATATAAATTACAAGGACGGATAATGTCGTATTAAATTGCTAGCAGTTTAGCATTGAGAAGAAATAATTAGATGCCAACCCTAAAAGCCAAAATGATTTAAAATATGTATAATATATACCACTTACGTGACACAGGCAGACAGTGAAGTAAATACTCAAAATAAGTAAAATGTAGATAGTGATCTGTGAGGACGTGTAATCGTGTTGGCCTGCCGCGCCGAGGACACACACACTAAACATTTAGATAACATAACTGGCCTAATTCTGCGGCTCAATGGCGCTGATCGTCAGTTAGCCGTGTACGATGAGCGAGATAATCCTAATAATAGCCAAAATTGACACATTTGTATTCTAAACACAATGTAGGTTATTTCTGAATTTGTCATTTTTGGAAACAACAGCACCATTTTTACGTTCTTCTTCTTAGCATAATGGGGATCAAATTCCAAGTACGTTCTTAGAATAATGATTATTACGCCGATTTATTCCAGGATATTTATTATAACCTCAGATTATAATAAATATCCTGCAATCTATAATATAAAATTAATCGCTGAATGTGTTGCTAAGCGCAAATCTCGAGAACAGCTGAACCGATTTCGCTAATTTTAATGTCAGGAGAAGGTTCTTATGTAAAAAAAAATTAAGAAAGTTGAGTTAAAATAGTTTAACCCGGGCGAAGTCGGAGCGGGCCACTAGTAACTAATAAATTTCTACAGAAACTAAGAAAGCCAGCGCGCGCCGCGCCGCGATGCCGCGCCGCGCGCCGGCGCATAGTCGCAGGAGCAAAGAACTCTGAATAGTATTCACGTGACTGGCCAAAATGTTGGCGGAACAGAATATGTATCGGCACATTTTTAACAATATCGATGTAAATGCACCACGTACGAGAGTCTGAGAAGCGCTAGCCCGAGCCTCTCGTCCGGTCAAAGTGCGCTAGCACCGATTTCCCAAACAACTAAACAAGCTTGTATAAATATTTTGTAATACATTTATGAGTTACAATGGAGCAAAACATAAGCCAGTCAGTTGGGTCACCGCATTGTTTGTTAGAATTAGTTATCGGAGCTATTGTGTCGACCTCGAACCCTGGAATCATCGGCATGCTAATGATACACCGATCGATTGCGAACAAATGAACCGAGTGGACGGTGTTATGTGATTAGCATGCGCGAGTTGCAAAACATGCAGCCGCTAAATATCTAAACTGGCAAATACTGCCAATCTTATGGAATGTAGCCAATTATAAACTAAACATTACGCTACGCACTGTATCTAATGCCAGTGCAATCACCATCGGCGGACATTCGCCAAATTACCCGTACTAATAGCGACTTTGATGAATTTACAAAGCAATTTTAGTAATCATATATGGCTAGCTATGATTTTGCTAAATAGAAACATTGTAAATACCTGGACGGTGATTTTGTACCTACACTGTGTAACTAGTAAAACTAGGTATGTATGAATAATTCTTAGAGAAATAGTTTACAAAAGTTACATGAAGAACAGTATCCGGCTCCATTGACATGTCTCTAAATAATGACCACCATGATTTCCCATGGACGTACGAGGTAGCTGTAGTACAGCTACATAGGTAGCTTTTTCTCTGACAGTCGTGGCAGGAGGTAAGTGTACGTCGGTGCAGCGTGCTTTTTGCGTGCCACGACGCGCCGCGCGCGCCATCTTGGGAACATGCGCGAGCGCAGGGGGCCCATTCACTGCGCAATTGTCAATTGATGAGCGAAACACGATTCACGAGTTATAGGGCTACCAAGTACACAATATTTAAAACAGCAATTATTTAAGAAATACTTAAGTAGTCTTATAGTTCGCTTCGGAAAATATTTAAAATAGTTCATTGAAAAAAGTATTTTGTCATAGATATATTTAAAATACTAAACCAATATCGAGCCAGAGTTATGATCTCGTGTCTTCACTTAAATTAATTATATATACCTAGATACCTACTTTAGACAATTCAATTTGAATTTCGAATGTAACCTTTGATTGACATCTACTTTAAAAACGTGTGCCAACCCTGGAGGCAGCGCATCCGGCAGCCATCTCTTTAGTGCAGTGAGGTTTCGGAGAAATGCCCACCAATTAATTTATCCACTTTTGGACATAGACATGTTTTATTCATAATATTAACGACGTACAGCGCACAGTGCGCACACACGATTCACTGTGGCAACAATTTTAGAATTGGTCTCAACGAACGTTTTGGATTCGAATTTTGAAAGAAATGTTAGGCAAATTTTTGTTAAGGGTATTTATTTAAGAATGTTATTTAAATAATCTATTTGAAGATTCTTGATTAGAAACAATACTTTAGAGAAGATGACGTTTTCTAACAGCTCATTCTAATATCACTTTTCGTAAACAGGTGTTTAAGAAAAACAAGCTAGTTTTAAAATCAATTTTCTAGAATCTATCAACTATAATAGGACCATAAATATCGTAAGTAGTAATTCTATTGGACAAAGCATTTAAAATGAGCCTGGCCGTCCATAAAATTCAACGCATTGTGGTTAACAAAAGAACTCTCCAAAAAGCCTACGCGTATAGCGCACAATAGAGATACCTACATAATTACAATAATGAGACTATTTGTACCGATGATGTCACAGCACACAATATAAGACAACATTGTGAAAAGCCTGCGTTTGCGCATGGGTACGCAGCACAGGCGCGGCGCGTATAGCGTGCGCGATCGTACGCGCTTGCGCATCCACCTGAACAAACACTAACACACCCTACACATTGTCAAGGACACGCAATTTTATTGTTAATATTCCACGTTACGAGCTTGTGGTTAGTGAGACAAAGATTTTCATATGAAATACATGATTGGTCATAAATATGAGAACAATAGCAATTAGCGACAGCTACCACTGCAGAACATCTATGTAGGGTAGGTACTCAATAATGGTTTTTGTTGTAAATTTGATCTCAATTATTAGAAAGTAAGTGTTAGATTCTAAATGCATATTATAATTGTATAGGATAGAGTTAAAATATTAAATGTTGTTGTGCCCGACAGGGTCCATAATGTACATAGCTTTAAGCCACTTTTTACCACCTAATATCACATTGTGGAATGCAAATAAATGATATGAATATGAATAATGTACCTAATTGATATGTGCCAAAGCTAACTAGTACATTTTATGTTCTTCATTTAGATTATTTGCGATTATTTAAAATCTTGTATGGAGTTTAAAATAGTAAAATAAATATCTAGGTTTAGTTTTTAGTTCTAATCTTAAATTCGGTAGAATTATTTGACCTACAATTCTATATTATTCGAATGTCAGGAAGCTCAGTAATTGGCTTAAGACCTTTTACTGCAAGAACTATTTATTCGCCTTTAAGAGCGTATTCACAAAATAGCGCAGCTACAGATTAGGTAATTATCGGTCGACCGGCCGCGTGCGCGTGGCGAGTGCGCGTGTGTGCGTGATCCTCGCACACATACATTGTTCGTGAAGTATGTTCGGCACAGTGCAGGGCCGCGTAAACTTTATTGTTAAATTACGGTAAGATTTTTGGTGTTATAATAGGTATTTGTATTGTAAATTTGTAGAATATGTTATTATTAGAGAAGTAAAGGAACACTTTGGCATACCATATCTATTCTAATACATATTATTATTATTATAAATGCGAATGTTTGGATGAATTGATGTACCTAAGTACCTATGGACCTTTTTCTTGCTTGTTTCTGCCTGGGGTTGTAAGTGCAGGTGAAGCCGTGGGTGGAAACTAATGCCATAACATGATACCTAGCCTACAAAAAAGTAGTAGGTAGTGGTGGTTTTTTGTAGGCTAGGTAGGTAGGTACAAAAAACAAAAAAGGATCATAATATTAATACACCACAGCCAAATTATTTATTTATTTAAAACTTTATGCACAATCGCACACAGGCAGACTTAATGCCATAGGCATTCTCTACCAGTTGACCTTGGGTGATACAGAGATGAACATAGTAGGTGCACTCAAAAACAAAAAAAAATGGATAAAACAAAGAAACAAATTTAAGATAAGGATATAGATTCAACAACATCTAAAAAAAATATAATGAATATATATGCTGTAGTATATATAATATATAAAATAAATATACCTACTTACATAAAATATATAAATATAAACAAAATTGTTATGAAAGTGTTAGACGTACTAATTCCGGCGATTCATCAGCGAGGAGAGCCCAAACCTTCACCTAAATTACTACACACAGCGGTGTAGTTGTGATCTTATGTGTGAGTACTCCTGCGTTTTGGAAGAAACGTTTCCTATCCCAGGGATACTCCATCATAAAGCCCTGGTGTTAAAAAAATGGGTCGGCAACACGCAAGTGATACCTTTGGTATTGCAAGCGTCCATAGGCTACGATAACTGCTTCTCATCATTATTATTTTATTTTATTATTTTAATTTTATTAATTTTATTTTTTATTTTAATTTTTTATTTTATTTTACTTATTTTATTTTAGAAAAACCCAATATCAATTTTTGGCCCGACCCGGGAATCGAACCCCCGAACCTCGTGATCAGCAGTCACACACATCCACCACTGAACCTAACGTTACTCTCCTTCGACAGTAGTAGGCTTGTGGGTATCTTACACTACTTACTTACTACATATGTATATTTAACAGAATTAGAATGTGATTTTAACGTAAGGCTCAGTGGTGGATGTGTGTGACTGCTGATCACGAGGTCACGAGGTCCCGGGTTCGATTCCCGGGCCGGGAATCAAACCCGGGATCTCGTATTTTATTCCATTTTTTCTATTTATTCCATTTTTTTTTTTTTTTTTTTTAAAGACAACTCCCGCACTAGAGAACAAGCTCTGTGTCGCGGGGGACTTTACAAACATACAATTAACGGAAACAAATTACACCCAGACTCAGAACAATTCTTTGTGGGTCACACAAAGTTTTTGTCCTGTGTGGGAATCGAACCCACAACCTCGTGCACAGCAGGCGAATACTGCGGCCACTGGACCACCGAGGCAGTTTAATTCCATTATATTCCATTTTTTCTATTTTATTCCATTTTATTCCATTTTTTTTCCATTTTATTCCATTTTTTCTATTTATTCTATTTTATTCCATTTTATTCCATTTTTTTCCATTTTATTCCATTTTTTCTATTTATTCTATTTTATTCCATTTTTTTTCATTTTTTTCCATTTTATTCTATTTTTTCTATTTTATTCCATTTTATTCCATTTTTTATATTTTATCCATTTTTTCTATTTTATTCCAATTTATTCCATTTTTTTTCCATTTTATTCCATTTTTTCTATTTTATTCCAATTTATTCCATTTTATTCCGTTTTTTCTATTTTATTCCAATTTATTCCATTTTTTTTCATTTTATTCCATTTTTTCTATTTTATTCCATTTTTTTTCCATTTTATTCCATTTTTTCTATTTTATTCCATTTTTTTTCCATATTATTCCATTTTTTTCTATTTATTCCATTTTTTCTATTTTATTCCTTTTTTTCTATTTTATTCCATTTTTTTTCCATATTATTCCATTTTTTTCTATTTATTCTATTTTATTCCATTATATTCCATTTTATTCCAATTTAATTCCATTTTATTCCAATTTTTCTATTTTATTCCAATTTATTCCATTTTTATTCCATTTTTTCTATTTTATTCCAATTTATTCCATTTTATTCCATTTTTTCTATTTATTCTATTTTATTCCATTTTATTCAATTTTTTTTCCATTTTATTCCATTTTTTTTCCATTTTATTCCATTTTTATTCCATTTTATTCAATTTTTTTCCCATTTTATTCCATTTTTTCTATTTATTCTATTTTATTCCATTTTATTCTATTTTATTTTATTTTATTTTATTTTATTTTATTTTATTTCATTTCATTTTATTTGCCCGACCCGGGAATCGAACCCGGGACCTCGTGACCTCGTGATCAGCAGTCACACACATCCACCACTGAGCCTAACGTTAAAATCACATTCTAAACATAAATCATTCAATTATTTGACAAAAGTATGACCGTATAAGATTATCAGTAGTAAAATAATAACATTAGTATGATACGAGTACTGTACCCACCTGTTGACGATATCTAATAAATTACGTAAACTGAGGTTCGGCGGCCAGGAGCGCGAGCGACATAGGTCCTTCCTCTAAAGGCGCACGCGCGGCACTGAATCATGCATCATGTCAGTGTTGCGAACTTGCGAGTTTTATACGTTATGTTTGATCACATATAACAAAAAAAATATACTATGAATTAATCAGAAATATATTTTATTTTCAAGATAAAGCACTATATTTTGATAAGGTGAAGTATTTTTATGCTTTATTTTATTAATTTAAAGTTGGCTGCATGTTTTATAACACGCGATTTTTGACGAATTATTGTTGGATAAATATGTTTGTTGTTCTCTAAACCTTATAAAATCGCAAATTATTCATTAAAAAATCACTTGTAGACTATATGCTTAGTACTTACATATATGTTTTAAAGTAATAGGTATAACCAATTCTTCAAAATATGCTGTCTGCGATGCCCCGAATTGCGCCATTACGAATTCGTGTGTTGGAAAATAATTATTTAAAAAATAACCAACCACGTTAGTAGTCTTTGACTATAGTTAGCCCCTTTGTCAACGACATATCTATAACTAAACCTTGGAAATTGAAACCTGCATCACTTCATAGCCGAGAATTATCACTTAGAAAACTGCGTATTTTTGCTTATTTTACTGAAAAGTGTGAATACGCTCTTAATAAATAAGCCCTGACTTATTATTGTTGGTAGCACCTACACTTTGACCAATGTGTAATAAAAACAAGCTGTCGAGTTTCTTAATATAAATAAATAGAAATGGTTGGCAAACGAACGAAGTTTTAAAGTGACAAAACTATGTAGTATCTTGATCCCCATGTAAATAAAATATTAGATAACACATCAAATCCAATAAAATGATTTATTTTGCGAATATATGTAGTTAATAAAACGACATTCGGTTTCACATTCTTGTAGTTTGCACTGAGTTGCGGGTCATAAATCATATGCGTAATATGTGTTTACTGCAAATCAACAAAATTTTAAATCCGCATTTTGAGCATATTATTATGGCTCATTTAATTTATTTCTCGTAATGTCCTTAAATGTCATGCATACTGAAATGAACTTGCCGGGTCAATTTCTTTCTTTCAATACAGCAAATGGCTGGCGTAATAAACGTCATGCTCATAAACGACCGTTACCTGGGGTGGCTGGTCGACCTTGGCATGATATTCTTTTGAATAAATGATAAGAGAACCAGTTGTTATATCGCAAATTAGGAGAGTATTGCTAAAATCAGAAATTAGTTAATTGACGACAACGAGCGCAGGGCTCTACTACCTACTTTTTCTCGAAACGTTTCGTCGTAGATATTTTGTACCCTTATAAGTTTGACAATATCACAAGATGTTTTTATATTTGGTATAAAATTTGTCAGAAAAACATTACAAAAATAAAATACACTTCCATTTCCACAGAATTCGGTCCTAAGCTGAATGTTTAGTTTTTAAAAAGATAACTTCCACACTAAGAAACTAGCCCTGTGTCGCGGATGACTTTACAAACATACAATATATAATACGGTAATAAGAAAAGTGGGTAGGTGCTAAAAAAGTTGAGACGTTTTTCTAAACCTATAATTTTAATTTATTTATAATTTCAAAATTTACAAGTATTATTTGTAATTGTTGAGTTTACTATACAATAAAATATATGTACTTACATTGGAAGAACAGTACATGTGATTAATTGTCTATTAACACACCACCTGCCAGCACATCACATATATTATACATCACTACATTTTAACTGGGAAGAAGTTCTTATAATAAACAACTATGGCACAACTGGCTGCAATTCAAGACACTCAAAGCAAGCTGGAAGAGTCCTTCTGTAAACGGATGGCGGAACTTGAAGCTCAGTTGCACACGGGTGGCCCTGCCAAAGATACAGTTGCGCGGGTGGCAGAGGAGTTCAGAACATTTAGGGAGCTAATGTTCAATATGTTACGGCTGCTCCGACAACAGATTGTTGAGTGTGCCAACATGGTGGACGTCATGGAAACCAGACATCGGCGCAAAGCACTTGTATTCCTCGGGGTCGCCGAAGTAGAAAATGAGAACTGCACTCTAGTTGTTCAAGACATATTGGACAAGAAGATGGCCCTTAAGGACACTCCACCCTCTCTCAGAGTCTGTCACAGAATAGAATCCCCCAACAAGGAGCACAGCCGGCCTATTCTTGTCCGCTTCACCAATCTGGACTCGAGGTCTACCGTCTGGAGGGCCAAATCCAGGCTTAAAGGGTCAACTATCTCGGTCAGGGAATTCTTGACGAAAGCCCGACAAGCTGTATTCACCAAGGCGCGGCAACACTTCGGCATGCGTGCGTGCTGGTCGCAGGACGGCATTGTTGTAGTGAAAACAGCTGACGGGAGCCGCCGCAAGATCACTAGGATGGACGAGCTGAACTCCTTGGTGTCGAAGTTTCCCAAGGCGTCTAATATTCCTTCGTCGGCGGCCAGTGGTGAAGGTGAAACCGCGAGTGCAAGTACGAACTTAATGAAGGCGCGTAAGGCCTAGTACATTTATTCTTTCAGCTTAAAAACAACATATTCCTTGTTACTGGTTGGTTATTGTTGCTACTTTGGCTCAATATACTCTCTGCTTTGTGTACCCACACAATAATTATATAAAATATCATTTGTTTACATTCTCTCGCATGACATTTCTGTGATAATCAGTGACAATGACCACAGAGTAACTAATCACTACGTTTTATTGTCTATGCCTGCCGTGCGTTTCGTATGTGCACGTGTTTTCAATGTTTTTGTTTAAATATTTTTATTATCGTTTCGTTTATAGCATCTTGTTCTGTTTAGATTTTTCTTAATTCTTTATTGTACCTACAAAAGAACTTGTTACTTTATACCATGCGTTTGTTGTATTGTATATGTCAGCTGGTGGGTGGTGCTGAGATTAACAAGTGCCACAGAGCTTTATTTATATGTATATTATTTATTTTATTTTATTTTTGCGTATATTATTTATTTTATTTTTGCATATTTTACTAAAACTTGTGTAGTTTTACACTTGTATCACCTTTAATTTAATTTAATTTATTATTTTATAACCTTATTTAATTGATGGATGTTGATGACTCATATTTTTCTGCAAATGAATCAGTTAATAGTGATGGGAGCTTCTGTTCAGCAAGTGATGACACATTAGGAAATTCTTTACGACAGATGTTTGGCCAACGATCTCGGTCGTTGTTTAATGTATGCCATATTAATGCGCAAAGCATAGCTTGTCATTACAGTGACTTGCTGGATACCTTTTCTGACGTAAACGTTCATGCCATTCTGGTTTCGGAGAGTTGGCTAAAACCAAATCTTTTGTCCACCTCTTACTCCCTCCCTGGCTTTATTCTGATACGTAATGATCGGATTGGTCGGAGAGGGGGTGGAGTCGCTATCTATCTTCGCAGTGACTTTCCTTATAAAATTCTTACTTCTTCTTCTACCCTTACTGCATCTGCGGAGTATCTGTTCCTCGAGGTTAACGTTAAGGGATCTAAAACCGTTCTTGGCGTTGTTTATTGTCCCCCCTCTGTTGATTACTTCTCCAGTATCGAATCGGTGCTGGAATCTTTAGGGTCTGAATATTCACATCACATCATTATGGGCGATTTTAATACTGATCTCCTTTCCCCTCGTTTCCACCGTTCCCGTAAACTCCTCGAGATTGTCGAGTCAGCCTGCCTCCATGTATTACCCATGCAAGCCACTCACCACAACATGGCGGGGCAGGATACCTGGCTTGACCTTATTCTCACCTCCACTCCTTCCCTAGCCTCATCCCACGGCCAATTTTTTGCTCCTGGATTCTCTCTCCACGACCTTATTTTCCTTTCATATACCCTTAAACCTCCTAAACACCTGCCCAAAGTTCTGCACATGCGTTGTTTTAATCGCATGGACAATGAAAAACTCTGCAAAGACGCCGCTGAGATTGATTGGGATATTTTAGTTTCGTCTTCTTCAGTGGATGAGAAAGTTCACATATTTAATAATAAAGTACATGATTTGTACGACATTCATGCTCCGGTGAGAAAAGTTAAATTAAAACGTCCTCCAGCGCCGTGGATTACCAGGGGAGTCCGAATGGCCATGAGGCGCAGGGACCGGGCTTTTCGTAGGTACAGACGGGATCGTTGCGACGAAAACTGGTCTCTTTATAAGTCTGCAAGAAATCTATGCAACCAGATGATACGTAACTCCAAACGCCGACATATTCTCAATAACATCACTTCTTCTTCCTGTGCTGATATCTGGAAGTTTCTTGGGACTCTAGGTATCGGCAAACAGCGTCGTGATCGTCTGCAGTTGACACTTGGCTTGGATGATATCAATAAGCATTTCTCCACTACCTCTTCAATTGATCACCAAACCAAGTGTCAAACTATTGATTACATAGCTGGTCTACCTCGCCCCTATATTGATACTTTTCAGTTTTCTCCAGTTGGTGCGGATGAGATCAAAAAAACGATCCTTTCCATCAAATCTAATGCTGTGGGCTGCGACAATGTCAGCCGCCGCATGATCATAGCTATCCTCGATCATCTCCTCTTGCCAATAACCCACATTATAAATTTTTCCCTTATGTCTGGAATTTACCCATCCCTGTGGCGCAAAGCGTACGTTATTCCCCTACCCAAGATTCCTAATCCTTCTCAGCCCAATCACTTCCGTCCAATATCCATTCTTCCTTTCCTATCCAAAGTGCTCGAGGCCAGTGTCCATAAGCAGCTCTCCAGGTTTATCTTTAACAACAACCTATTAAGCCCTTTTCAGTCTGGTTTTAGACCTGGTCACAGCACTTCTGCCGCGCTCCTTAAAGTGACTGGCGATATTAGGGAGGGCATGGAAAACACTAAAGTCAGTGTGCTGGCTCTAGTTGACTTTTCAAACGCCTTTAATACCGTCAGTCACGACATCCTTCTATCTATCCTCTCCCTATATATGGTCTCGTCCGATGCCCTGGATTGGTTCTCAAGTTATCTTCGAGGTCGCCAGCAGTCAGTCCGCTATGATGACTCATCATCAAATTTGTGTGACATTGACTCTGGCGTTCCTCAAGGCGGTATTTTATCTCCAATGTTGTTTTCAATATTTATTAATCTCATAACACAAAATCTTCAGTGTGCGTATCACCTGTATGCCGATGACTTGCAGATTTACGCACAGTCTAGAGTAGACTGCGTTTCATCTGCGGTGGATATGATAAATAAAGACTTAGAGCACATTAGGAACTGGTCTAACAGGTTTGGTTTAACGGTAAACCCCGCTAAGTGCCAAGCCATCGTTGTGGGCAGCCAACGGTTAATGAGCGGACTAGACACTAGTGTTCTGCCCCCAATTATTTTCAACGGGACTACCATAGACCTATGTCAATACGTTAAAGACCTCGGTTTGAATATTGATTCTACCTTGAACTGGAGAGCCCAAGTTGCACACGTTAGCCAGAGAGTTACCGGTACCCTGCGTACTCTATATCCACTAAAGAACTTTCTCCCTTGCAAAACAAAAACGATGCTTGTGCAGACTTTGGTTTTCCCTCTGATCGACTATGGTGATGTATGTTATTTTGACCTGAATGCAGATCTTCTCAATAAACTCGACCGTCTTCTCAATAACTGCATTCGATTCATTTTCAATCTTCGCAAGTATGACCATGTGTCTACTTACCGCTCACAATTAAATTGGCTCCCCATTCGTCAGCGCCGTAGTTTGCGCGCACTCTCTACCCTTTATTCCATTCTTATGTATCCTAATGCCCCCGTTTATTTAACCTCTCAATTTAAATATCGTTGCACGATACATGAAAGAAATCTTCGCTCCTCGAACAATCTCTTACTAGCATGTCCTTCCCACAACTCTGGTTTTCTTCACTCCTCTTTTCCTATACAATCCATCTTGCTCTGGAATGCCCTCCCTCTTGAAATCAGAATGTCCACTAACCGTAACGCGTTTAAAGGAAGGGTTCGGCAACTCTTACTTCAAAATCTGGCAGATTCATCACAACAGTAATGAGTATATTTTATTATAATACGTATGTATATATATATATTTATATGTTGATTAGTATATTTATGTTTATATATTTTATGATATAATTTGTCCTTTTAAGTTATATATTTTAAATGTAACCTTTCAGACGAGAGACTTTGTGCACCTACTATAAATAATCTCCGCATCACCCTGTTGGTTGACTGGTAGAGAATGCCTCAGGCATTAAGTCCGCCATTATACATTCTGTGTATATAAAGTTTAAATAAATAAATAAATAAATAATGTTTTTGGTTTCATCCTCTGTTACCACAAAATGTAAATACCTAGTAATTCCTTGGCTATTTTAAAAATAACGCCCAAGTTAGTCCTATTGAAACTTGAAAGTAAACGAAAATTATGGAAATCTTAAAAGTATCAATACTTGTCAGTAGTAGCAAATAACTAAAATTTGGGTAAGTGGGGCTGTACCGATATAACAGGCACAAGGTGCGAATATGGCACTGCCGAACAAACAATGACTCACTTCCTATCCTGTTCTTCGTTCTCTAGCACCGAGCACTAAGATGTTGTTTCAGGTATTAAGTTTGTGTATCAGTATTGATATTTGCAATTAAGTAGTAGTAAGTATGTACTTATGAATCTAAAAACAATTGTCAGTTTATATTTTTACGATCGATATCAAAGTAAAGTAAAATAGTAAGAGTTTAGGTTACCAAGTTAGCGAGCAAGCCCACCAAGGAAGAATCTCCACATTACAGAAGACCACAGCCAAATAAATACACACAGCGGTGTAGTTGTGTTCCTGTGTGTCAGTACAGGGCCCCAATTCTGCTAATTTACTGATGGCTCAATTGAATCTGAATTGATTCTCAATTAAATCTCAGTAGCATTTTTGGTATTCTGCTAATAAATTTAAGACTAATAGTTGGAAAACCAATGGTTTTAATATTAGCATTTTTGGTATTACATTATTGGTATTCTGCTAAATAAGTTAAGAGCAATGGTTTTCCAACTATTGGTCTTAAATTTATAAACTGAATACCAAAAATGCTACTAAGATTCAATTGAGAATCAATTCAAATTCAATTGAGCCATCCGTAACTTGGGTTTTGAATAGAATTTGAATCAGAATTGGGGCCCAGGTCTCCAGCATTTATTTACGGATGCGTTTCGAAAGAATCGTTTACCTAGCCTAGGGTTACTTCATCTTAAAGCACTGGTGTAAAAAAAAATGGGTCAGCAACACGCAAGTGATATCTCTAGTATCCATAGGTTACGGTAACTGTTTACCATCAGGCAGGCCGTATGCTTGTTTGCCATCCAAGTAGTATAAAACAAAAAAAAAAAAAGGTTCCTAGTCTCAAAATAGAAAATTCTTACCAAATTTATTCACGAGTATGAAAACAAGATGTTTCTACTGTAACCACTTTAGTGTACATCTATACTTATAATATTATAAAGCTGAAGAGTTTGTTTGTTTGTTTGGTTGAACGCGCTAATCTCAGAAAGTACTGGTTCGATTAAAAAAAACTTTTTTTGTTGAATAGTGCATTTATCCAAGAAGGCTATATATCACGCTATGATCAATAGGAGCGGAGCAGTAGTGAGATAATTACCACGCGGACGAATTCGCGGGCGACCCCTAGTTAATTATATAATGTAGGTATAGGTACATGTCTGGGGCGCGCGCGACACACCGACTACTGAATGTTGGTACTGATAAACAGACGCGAAGGGTTATCACCTCGAGATAGCGAATTAGTATCAAAACACATTTGATAACACTCACTTGTTTACTTTAAACTGGACGGACTGCCTTCTACCTGCATTATATGAATGTATTACAGCTGATATTGTCTATAATACACAAAGGATATGTTATTTTAATAAAATATTACCCATTCAAGTAAAAATACGGTTATCTGAACACCCGAAACGTGTCAACGCAGGCCGGCCATAAGACAACTCCCGCACTAGAGAACAAGCTCTGTGTCGCGGGGGACTTTACAAACATACAATTAACGGACACAAATTACACCCAGACTCAGAACAACTCTTTGTGAGCCACACAAAGTTTTGTCCTGTGTGGGAATCGAACCCACAACCTCGTGCACAGCAGGCGCATACTGCGACCACTGGACCACCAAGGCAGTCAACTGCATGACAGACGGTGAAGGAGGGAAAGTACTCTGCAGAATTATGCTAGAAATGGAAATGTAGACAGGCAACCAACAAGGTGCAGCAGGAAAAAGAATGGACGCCTCAAGGTCTAGGTGGTAATATATGGCGTGCCTGGAAGAGATTGAGTGAGCTCACTAAGCATCGGGTCACTGCGGGTTAATTAATTAAATACAACTTAATGTATGTTATTTAACTTCTTTTAATTATCTTGGACCATAAAAGGTATTGTCCAACACCATTAATTACAATGTTATAGTCATTGATTAATCAATAGGTTATTGTTTATAACTACTAATTTCCTTGCACAATTTATAGGGGTCCGTACCAAAATGATGATGCCACTTCGTCTGTTTGCTTATGCTATGTTTAAAAATATATTTTATTTAGCTGTGAAATAGAGCCAAAAATCAACATGGACGGCCCTGGCAATAAGAGTCCTACGTAGGAAACGTAGGTAATTTAAATAGTAACAGTAACAATAGTCAATTGGTTGTCTCTTTTCAAGATTGAAGTCCTTCCCCAGAGGAGCTACTCGTTCGCATGGTGCCCTATCTCTCTAAGGACTATTATTATTATTGATTACTAATTATTATTATGCTTGATATTATCGTAACGCAGTAAGGTTATCAAATCGAATGATTTCTCAGGCAAAACGACCCTTAACCCCGGCTGAGTGCAGAAAAACGAGCGACAAAAAACGAGACTGGCATAAGAAAGGCGAAAGTGACAAAAAATGTAAATGAAAAAAATAATTAAACAATTCAATTACATGTAAATACAGCATTTAAAAAACATGCTTATGCATTAAAATGTAAAATAAATAAATGTGCTTGTAAAACGAGCAGCTCAATGCCAAGCGATTTTATCATTTACTAGCTGTTGCCCGCGGCTCCGCTCGCGTGGATATTGGTTATCGCTGTAAAAAGTAGCCTATGTGTTATTCCAGACCATAATCTATCTCTGTGCCAAATTTCATCCAGATCCGTTCAGTAGTTTTTACGTGAAAGAGTAACAAACATCCATCCATACTTGCAAACTTTCACATTTATAATATGATCGGTACTTTATAAAAATCTCCCTTACAAAGTTTATTTTGATACAGCCTTTTAATTTTGATGAATATAAGTCCTTAATAAACTGCTAAGTGATATTATAAGCTGACAGTTTATTAAAAATAACCGATATATTGAACCATTATGGAGGCAAGTGGCATCAACAACGAAATAATATTTATTTATTTCCTGTGTTTACTCTATGATAATTTTTTTAAAATTATAATCATTTAGCGGACAGTTAAGTTGACACAATACGAGATTTTTTAGTGCCATAACGTATGTTTACGTTCCAGTTTTTTTTTCACCCAATACTTCATCTATTTTTACAGGGCCTAATACAAAACTGTAATTTTCAATTATTAATCTAATACCTACCTACAAGCTATATATTTTTTATTTTGTAACATAGAACACACAATGTAAAAATGTAATATTATGATTTTTATCTTTAATTGCATGGGTGTCAATACACTATTGATGAATTCAGCTTCAGATCAGGATAGTGACGAACTAGTCCACCAGCCACAAAAATAAAAAGTAAGTAAGTAACTAAAAACTGAAAGTTTTCATGACTTCGGAGTGATTTGACGTAAAATGTGCTACTTGTTGTTTTTGGTTGATTCTATTTTTGTATGTGAATATGATTAGCAGCGTGTCCGATTGTGGTGTCGGTGATACGGACACTAGTTATCAGACAATCAATCAAACTGCTGAACGTGAACGTTGGTGCCAGTGACCTCATGCTGATACCGCCGTAATATGTGACTGGCTTATTTTGTTGCAATATGATGAAACCAAAAATAAAACTTTAATAAGTATACAAAAAATAATGGACATGTTTTTCCATAAATTTAATTTTAACATTTTTGGTTACGGTTATGGTTATTTTAGAATTGCAAAGGTCTTTCGCAGAATCTTATGTTATGCTTTAAAATCTTTACTAATTTTCTTAGTTACATTTTAGTTGCATACTATTATACAACCAAGATAAATCTTTCAGGTCAGTACACATACTATACTAACGTAGTTCGATATTATAGTAAGTTTATGCCGTTTATGCACACTGCACCCACACTTAGGCTATGGAATACACACGTACAAGACTTCTAAGGCAAAGTTAGGTTAGGTTCCCTACTCTATAAAAAAAAAAACAAAAATAAAGTCATTATTTTTATGGAATGCTTTTTTTTGCAAGTCAGTAACCCGTTCTCAATATCAAACTGCCGAGGATGTTAGCAGGTTCTCTCCCTTCACACGTCATCAAGGTTATGACACAATACAATCAAGTTTTGGGCACCTACCTACCTCTGGACAATACCCTTATTGTGTAATAAAAGGTTCACGGGGTCACACTGACAGACCTTGAATATTATTTAAAACTGGATTGGTTACTTTTGAAATTAAAGTTTTTAAAATATTGTTGCTTCTTTATCAGTAGCTAACAATGAAAAGAGTTATCATTGGCATTTAATGAATAAATACGTTATATACGTATTTATTTATTATTTATAAGTATTATAAAATCAATAATAGTTCTCCCCGTATGTAAATATATGCTCTTAATCAAATGATTAAATACTTTAACTTTTTGGGCCTAGCTGCAGATACCTTTCTACACAACACTTTTAAAGACAGAAGCGTTTTAATACAATTAAATACTTTACTTAGACCTATGGCCACGTGGTCAGTAGTCTTTTGAAATCTAATTATGTTATTAGTTATTGGTGCATGGCGTTGCGTGCGGGCACGGTAATATGGCAGAGAACTGGCAGACTGCACGGCTACACATAATAATATATTATGATAAATAAATTGCGCACACTACTGACATGACAGGTAATTTAGAACACATACAATAGGATTCCGACAATAAATGTCGGCGACATTCAGTGCCGTACACTATACAGCTTATCATGTTTTGCACAACTTGATTCTTGTCAATCGATAGGTTTATAAAAATATTCCAATCTAGATCAAGATACCAATGTCAGCAATTTATAATAAACCTGATTTAAAGTTTTTTTTTTAAATATACTAAGAATGTAATCAAGCATACGGCCCTTCTGATGGTAAGCAGGTATAAAAATGCATGATGCAGCCTGTAGAGTGCTTGCATGCTTGCGGGGTATCACTCGTTTTACTGAAAAAAATGTGTTCTTAGATGAGAGGATGAACTCCCTGTGGGTGACGGGAGGGGTATTCGTGAAACGTGGCCACATCTACCAAACAATTCCTCGAAACAGCCCCATAAAACATACACATGGAAACGAAAATTTGGATTCAATATGTAAGTTGACCCAAATGTTTCCCGTATGCTCGTTGCCAAATAGCAAGTATAAAAGAAATATGTATCTATCCCATCGATATCAACTGGTGAAGTTATTGTATTCTCATCTTTTTAAAAGTGCAATGCGTGCGTGCGTGTGAAACTAACTAAATAACGGGAGTTACCAAATACCAATATGGCGAAGGGAATGATGGCTGGTCCGTTCGTCATGCTTGTGATGATATAGATCGTCTGGATGATCCTGTCTTAGGTCAATATTGCTGACTTTACCAGCAATATGTGTATATTGCTTGCAATTATCTGAAGTTGTCACTCAATATCGCATTGTTTAGGTAATGGCAGCTACAAAAATATAATTTAAGCATATTGCACATAGTGATTCAGGTCGGTTTGAAAAAGAAGCATTCCATTAAAGAATTAAATAATCTGATACAGGTCTGTGACTTCAAGTAAATGATATAATATCACATATATCACCATTCATCACATACTATGACATACTACCACCCATCACTGCCTTTTACAAATAATGAAATCACTCTCAAGTGTCCGGTAGACAGAGACTATGTGGTTGATTATATGAATGGCACTTGTTTAACTATCAACCGGTGACTAACGTACAACTCAAGTGTTCGCACTTAATGTTAAGTAAATAGGTAAAGATATACCAAGATATGCCTAACAACCACATGGGGTAAGCAGAAGCTGTGTATGTGTAATCACAGCAGACCAAACAGCATGATTTCATGCGGGCGACCGAGTGCAATAAAAAACTGAAGTGGTCTGCGGTCCAATTAGTCTCGTTTCTTTATATACAACGGAAACAAAATACACCTAGACCCAAAACAACAATTTAAGGATCACACTAATACTTTTAAGTAATTATTTAATTAAAATATAAAAATAAAAGATGTACATACATGTCGGATTCCCGCAATTCTATTAAAATTATAATATAAAGAAATGAATAATAAACCTGAGATAAAGGTATAAAATTAAATTATATTTTAATTACATACTTTTATTTTGAATAAATATCGATAGCGAGATCATTCTTGAACCTGATCGGCCGTGGGAGGAACATTCTCTAAAAACCACACAATAGAAATTAATGAAGTTCTTAAGTGTGAGGAGACCTGCCGCCGGTTGCGTTTGTAATATGGCCGTAGGCACCAAAACATCGGCACACAACCCATTGTATAGGCAATAAAACACAACAAGGAAGCAAACATTTTCTAAAAATTTGAGAGGCTCAATACCATTTGAAACTTCAAGATTGTGTACAATCTTCTTAGCTCATCTTTGTTGTTCAGTAATTATAAGACCACAGCAAAACAAGTGTTAGGTTATATAAGACTACATAAACCATTATCATATCCAGTGTAAATCCCAACTTTTCCATACGATCCGCGACCACGTGGAGAAACACGAACACAGCCGATAATACTCTTCACACAAATGCTGATCGGATACTTCCATAACAAATAGTACTATCTATATTACCGATACTTGGTGGTACACATACAAACATATATACACTGATTGTCGTTGCGTAATGTTATAAAAACGTTACTATCTATAGTTATTTTTAGAGAGATATATTATCAGGTCCTATGTGAGCTGTTAGTACGACTGTACGAGGAGCCGACTGCGAAGGGTAAGCTTATGGACTTATAAAGATTGGTTATAATCTAAAACTATCGACAATCATTATTTTGTAAGTATACTAATCCTACGATCAGACCATACTGATATTAGTTCGTGTAAGTTCATGGCTTTGTACACTTAGTTTACTGATCAATATATTTCTAATTAAATTATCTAAGTTTGCAATCTTCTTCTTCTTATCGTTTGGTTAGTGGTCAACCTGGTGACAGAGTTATTTAGATTGCCCATATTAAGGCCTCTGTCGTGATCTAACGACTGTTAACAGTAAAAACACCTAATTTGCAATAAACTAACTAGACGAAATACGAAGACCATGCCTAAATGCAAAACATTCAAATATCAGACAGGACAGATGTTTGATATGTGTATCAGAAGAGATACTATATAATATTGGATTAATGGTAGATACGATTCCAGTGGACTGCTAAATAAAGTTCCTGTTTCAATATTAATTCCGTTTCAATTTCAATGGGCAGGTCTTACAAACAGAAAATTTATCCCAAACAGGCTGAGCTTTAAAAACAAAGAACTTGACAAATTGTAATAGAAGACAGAATGGTGATATTCATAATGATAGGTCAGTTAATACTCGTACAATATTAAACTGGTCAGACATTGAAAATTTAATGTTTGTCATTTGTATCGATCAGTATCGATTATGTAACTGTAGAACATCTCTTACGTAAGGAGAGTCAATCAGTCATGTCAAAAACACGCCATCTTTATATTATTAAGTAGGTAGTTACCAAGAACTTTTTTATTGCAGATTGCTATGGATGCAAAAATTACAATAACATTGCTGCACTCAAAGCCTAGCCGTGTACTTGCTGTTTGGTCATCAGCGGGTTAAACTACCAAGGGCGCGGTAACCCTATAGACGGGTGACCGCAGTGGTATTGCATCTGAGCGTCTCCGTGCTTCGGAGGGCACGTTAAAAGTCGGTCCCGACTCCTAACAGTCGTTAGATCACGGCAGAGGCCTAAATATGGGCGATATTAACTACTTCCTCTGTCACCAACGTTAAGAAGAATAAGATCCAGTTTACAATCATGCACCAATCCGAATGGATGGGAATGAACATGGAAAGCACGACACCTTAGTTTTCTTTAGGAGGCAAGTGATCATTCAAATTAATAACAAATAATCATATAATTGTATGATCTGGATACCAGCTATACTTCAAAAAAGGTTTGGCGATTTAGTGAGGTATATATAACTTTAAAATAAGCAGTTTCTGAAGAAGATGGCCAGTAGTTATTATTTCCAATAATAATCTTTTTTTAGATTGAACCAAATTCTCGACATTCAGATATCTTGAATTTGATAATGACTCTGAGGAAGCTTTGGCCGACATAGCTGGAAGTATTGCTTCAATTAAGTGGCAATGGGCAGGCACAGCTCAACTTAGGCCCAAATGCTGCGAAAACCCTTACCCTCACCGAAGGATTCGTGTGTATGTCTCTAATCTCTACGTCCAGCAATGGACGTATTTCTGGTGAGATTATGGTGATAATGGTAAAAGCACCTTTATTTGGGAAACCAAACGAGATTTTAAGGTATATAAGATATAGGTAATAACGATTCCATTTGCAAGCTTTCCGACGATTATAATGGGTATACACTAAATGCAGTTTCGACACTATCAACACCATAAAATAGTAAGAAAATTATTAATAATTATGAAAAATTAAAATATAATGATTTAATTTGCCCTAAGTGTTGGCTCGTAAGTTACTAATGCTTTACTAGTCGTAATTATTGGTTATTTAAGTTATAGAAGCAATTTCCTATCCGTTAAGAAACATTTTCTTCACTTTCAAAAATGAAAATAATAAAATAACGTTGCATCTTTATTATTTTATGATACGTATATTGATAGGTCAAGATTTTCATTGGAAATAAGCTTTATTTGTAAGATTAAGTGGTTATTATTCAATAATAAACGTATTCCTATGTATTTCTGTGGTTGTATGATCCATCAAGCCATGCAGACCAGGTTATCCATCCGATAAGTTAATATTTGCCAATTTTAGATCTGTAGAGTTCAGATTGGTTCATCTCATGTGCAATAATATCATAATTCCAGTGGCTCTGGCTATGGATCCTTTATGCTAGACAGTTTTCTCACCAGTTAGAAATTTCAACGTGTGGTGATATACTTAGCGTGATGGTCTACTCATTGTTCAGACCACATCATTTCTTTAGTTATTGAGCCAGGGTTCAAAAAAAAAGTAAAAGTATTAGGGTAGGTACCTATTTACTTAAGTACTTAAAAGTACCTAGTTAGGTAGGTTTATTTTATTCCATTTAGCAGGCCATACCGAAGTAAATCATGATAAATGTGGTCCCAAGCCGCATGTAATCACAATATTATGATACACGGCGACATGGCTCAAGAACTAGAATGATGTTAAACAATATTATGTGTTACAATAAATAAATAAACCGAATTATAAATTGTCCTTGTGCGCGATATTATCTGCATCATCTTTCCCTAATAGGCACCAGGGTATAATTGACCATGACTCCTATTGATGGACAAAAACTAGGCAGTTAGGTACCATTGATATGAAAACGGTAACTATTCTGACGTCAATAGTAAAGGCAGCCACTACATGTACTCAGGTACCAGCCTACTTATATACAGATAGGGAGCTACGTAACCAAATTTATATTATCATGATGTTCATGTAGGTGAGCGATATAGTAACTTTTCAATGTCCTACAATGGTATTCCGTAACATATTCGCCATAAAACGATTTATGTATTTGCTACCGAACTACTTTTTAATAGATAACATCGTAATATTTCAATTTGTGTCGGATATTGTCGATAAAAGTTCAAGGTCGCACGCCAAGGTCATTATATAGATTAATAAAGAAATGGACCTAACAGTGTACTGAAAGTCGCACACACCCCTAAGTAACCCTCTGTAGTACCGGGCACAGGTGGACCGTCAGGAAGTCGATACAAAGAAGTCTAGGCGTTTCTGGCAAATTCAATGGAAAATAAACAATACGAACACCGCACCTGGGTGGGTCGGTATGCTAATAAGATTCTAATAATACTAGCGATTAACATATACACAAGGTAACTAGGTACCTACAATGTGTAGGTATTGTTTTTACTCCATGACACTATCACCTGAACGTTATCAAACATGGATTCCGATGTACTGTGTGACGGATTGCGAAATCGATTTTCAATTATTCTGGACTAACTCGCCAGAAGACAGTTTCCCGTGGTTAAACCGGGTGTATTATGGTGAAAACGTCGAGCCGGCCGGCTTTCGGCATAGAGCTTACGTCGCCGCGCCGTGCGGCCAGTACCGGCTGACTAGGGGCTAGTTTGGGACTGGTATAGGACTCACCGGGGTCGGCGCGTTCCGCCTCGTCGTCCGACTCGGTGCCGGAGTCACGCTCCTCCACCTGCAACAAACAAATACCGCCTCAAACATCCGATCAATCGTCGACGTCGGCCATCATACACCCGGCACACTTCCACTTTGACCGCCGAAATCGCCGGTTCCCAGATAAAATATACGCCAATAACCGGCCTAGGCCGGCCCGGGCGTTAGCCAGGCACGGCTAAGCACAATATTTTGGCTAGGCACACTCGCGCCGCGCGCTCGGGGAGCCGGCGATCGTTCCGCTTCTTTGTTCTCTCGGTCGGCGGCCATTTTCTGGTGGCGGTGTGTGACCTTCACGTCGTTCGCCGGCTCGCGTCTACACCCACCTTCTCGGAAACGCTCTCCTCATTCAACGAATGCGTTCGCAGCTTGTGAGTCAGGAATTTGAGCATTATTGAGCCTCGGCTCGCTCCGATCGTCCACCACGGCACTCACTAGCGCTGCCTTGCAGCCACTCGCACTCGATACTCCTGATATCTGTCGCGATACTGAACAACCCGGACGCGATCTAGTCGCCCTCACGCCTATGGGAAGCGTTCCAAAAACATTTTAAAACCTCAATAACATTTCCGCATAACACTTCCCCGCGCCCGTACCCGACCGTCGCCTTTGAACGCCGGACTACTACTAGTTTAGTTAGAGTAGCCTTGCGTACGACGCAGTCAGCTGAAGTGGGCCCGACTCATTAATGCCGAAAGGGCGTAAGAGCGATCGCATTAAATACTCCACCCCGAAATAAAATTTACACTCGAGAGGACACATAAAATCATCAGATGGATTATAAAACATTACGTGGCTCTAAATCTTGGTTACATATAGAGTAAAACATATTCGAGTGGCACTCCAAATGGACTCGCCCGGCAACCCATTGATGACAAAGAACCGGAACACGCAGAGATCGGACGCGATTGGACAAAACATTACAGAATAGGATCGAAATTTAATGCAATATGTTACATCTCGCTTTAACATAAGCGGCGGGGGCTCGTCCTGTAGCGCGTGTGCGAGTGAGATGGAACTTACACACACCGACAGTTATATAATACAGGGCTGATAATAAATCGCTGATAAAAAAGTTGCGCATGTTAGCTCAGTATGGACATTCCGATCACATACGTTCACCGGCAAAATATTAACGCGTTAAGTTGAATAATGATAAAATAAGGAACAAGGCTTGCATATAGACTTTTAGTTACAATATTTTTAATAACGTCTTTACTTATCGTAAATATTGTTCATAATATCAAAAGTCAACATTTACTAAGTCTAATTTTATGACCAAAGCGTAAACCCAATATTTTTGTACAGATCAAAATACATATCGACGTCCCCAAAGCAAAAAGTCGGCTATTATGGATTTTTTGCTTTTATTGCAAATTCGACATCTATGGACTGAATACGGCTTCTTCCTATTGACTAAATTAAATATAAATATTCACACAGGTTGAGTTTTTACGATGAGAATGCTGGGTTAGGGAAGTTATAAATTTTATTATCAAATATTTTTGTATTATTGTTTTTATTTTATTAACACTTCATTAGGAGATTGTTTTTGATGTGAAACATCTATAGCCGCACGTAAAACAGATTTCTGGCGTGGCGACGCGTCGCCACGCGATGACGTCATGATAACGATTTGAAATAAATTCGTAGTTTTTTGTATTTAATGAAAATTTGACTGCCTCGATGGTCTAGTGGTCGCAGTATGCGCCTGCTGTGCACGAGGTTGTGGGTTCGATTCCCGCACAGGACAAAACTTTGTGTGACCCACAAAGAATTGTTCTGAGTCTGGGTGTAATTTGTGTCCGTTAATTGTTTTTTTTTTTTTTTTTTTTAGTTTTTTTCTGCATATTACTTTTACAAAATAATGTCGATGTTTCACCAGGCGTCCCGTGATGGCTCACATTTTTTTTTAATCCACAAATAACTTTTTACCAAAATTAATTTGACTCCTGTTTTCTGTATAAAATGCGTGAAATTAATTATTCAACTGACGCCGCGGGCTAAACAGGCTCAGTTGCCCATAAAAGGTTTAGATATTATGTATAATATTATAGAACATTGAATAATAAGAAGACCAAAAGATTTAAGAATCAGAAACTTTTGCAATAAAAGCATTAATCTACATTTATAGGCTCTGTATATATTATATTTTTTAATTATTTTAATAATACAACTTAGTTGTCGGGTTTATCCACAACATGCTGTCTCCGTGCCTTTTACTTCGGTTGCCATAATGAATAGCGCGACGCCATGTCTGTTACCTGTAAGCGGCTGCCTCGCGCATGCGCTGTCTCACTCGTACACTTTGGCCGCGAAAATTAAATTATGAGATACCTATTTCAAGAGATAAGACGCGAAACGCGAATATAGACAACTCTTTCCAGTTATTCATTTTAATTGTTGATAAGGAGTAGACAAAACTAACAGAACTTAGAAAACTTATGTTCTGAAATATCTGTAAGTAAAGAATAATGGCAATTACATTAACAAAAAAACAATGTGCTGCATTTCTGTTAATTTACGCTATTTTACGTTCGTCGTAAAACTATTTACCTATGTAAATGTTGTATAAATTCTTATATATTCACTAATTTGTAATAATTCGAAAGTGATAATAGGGAAACCTGCATTGTTAGGTTAAGGGTTAAGTCTACATAAATTGGGTTAAATTTGTATCAGATTGTCGATGGATAAATATTATTGGGATATAATTAAATAGGGTACAAAATTAATAGATGCCACAAAAATAAAAAAATCTTTAAAAAAACAACAGATTTAATGCATATAAGAATAAATTTTTTGATAAAAACCATTCATCTTAGTACATATGTAATTATTAATCTTAAATTGTAACTTATAAAAGAGAAAATAGGTTCAGATAGTAGATAAGGCTTATAATTATATAAGTATATGAAGGTACTTACTGCAACGGCCATTTTTATGTTAGCGGGCATCGAACCACAAATTCTTCTTAAATTATGGAGCTTTTAAGCAGTTCGTTATTTCTTATACTTAATTTATAGTGTAACAGTTTCATAAAACATATATTTCTAAGATGCAATGCTAACAAACCCATTTTCTACTTCAGAATGATACCCATTCTGAATTAGAAATTGGTGTACCTACTTAATTCTGATGATCGATTCGAAATTTAAATTTCTAAGATGCAATGATATCAAACTTATTGCTATCATTGCATCTTAGAAATTTAAATTTTATGAAACGCATGCGTTGAACAACCTTATTATAAAATGCCCTCATTATGTTTTTACACAGGTAAACAAAGTGGTCATTCTCAACAGTGTAGACGTTCATTAAGCGACATTATTACCCTAAAAATCCGTAGCTTTACTAAACACATACATGTACATGTTAATGTATAACATATAATAACAACACACATACAAGAAACAATAACAAATAAACAAATCTAACATTCACAACTTAAACTACTATATTATCCTAGCATTGTGTATAAGTACAACAAATTATATTATCCTTTACTATATTCACATATTAAATTTAACAAGTCCTTAGATGAGACAATATTAATATATACATAATTTAAATAAAATTGTAACTCATGTTCTATTTACAACACATCAGGCCATACATGCAACATGTACAGTTTCATGTTCAGAGATAACGGGGCTGTTACTTTAGTGTCATGGATCCAATTGTTTCATGACATTAACTCAATATTAGAACATATATAAGTCCTATAAACTCTCTAGTGGGCAAGATCATTTCGTATTGTACTTAACATTAATGAATATTAGACACGTCTTGTTCTAAACCTTACATGATTCGGACACAGTATGACAAACATTCCACTATTAATTAACTTAAATTAGAATAACAATCATCGCCACAGAGCGTAAAGTTTTTATAAACTTGACAATTTTGCACAAAAGTTTCTTAAATAACGTAAGTGGGCACGAAGAAGGCCGGAGTCGGGGTTGTAGTTCTACTATATTGTGTCCGAGTCAGTAAATGCAAAGCCAAGCCGTATCTAGAATGTTGTATATACAAAGAACTATCTAATAGCCGCCTTGTGCGTAAATAATAAGTGGCTAACAATATATTTACACATTTAAACGATAACTACAATAGTACTCATACCTACCTACCTACATACACTAAGTTTACGTTGTTCATTATGATCGTGTCTTGTTGACGTAACATCATTTTGTTACTCATATATACATATTGACATTGTCTGTCCTTGATATTAGCTATATTATACTTATACATATATTTTGTTCTGAGATTGTGTGACGAGTTTCAGGTTGGATTTACATTTTTTTTTTTATTTATTTATAATACCAAGCATACGGCCCGCTTGATGGTAAGCAGTTACCGTAGCCGTAGTATCACTCGCACGTTGCCGACCCTTTAGAAACCTTATAACTCCTTTCTTAAAGAACCCCATGCTATACATATTTTTAATATTACTATTATATAGACAGGATATATAAAACATAGTATCCCAATAAGAAAATGTTGCTTATAATTTGTTATGATAAAACTTTTGTTATGTTACCGACTAAATTTATTTAGACATGGTTTTTTATTTAATATAACTTGCGACGAAATAAAATGGGGTGGTAATGTCAAAAAATAGAATAGCTCTAGTGAAGTCATCTTGAGATATACAGAATGTAACAGAGCCGTTATTCCTTACATTATGGACTAGATTCCACCACATAATAAGAGCAGGTACCTATTTAATGAGTAGGCATAATATAAATCTTTGTTTGTTTTATTAAAAAGGAAACCTGTCCTGTATGAAAGCCAAGTAGAAGTTAAAAATCCTCGCATAAAATTTACAATTTAGATTAACATTTTTGAAAGTATTTCATTAAAGGAGTACAACAGTAATCTCCACTAACAAATAAAAAAGGCCTGTAAGTATTCATTTTAGTCAGTTTTTAGTATCAGAGCAGTTTTGAATCGAGCTGATATTACTGTTAATTCTTATAACTTTTTAATTTCAAATGTATATGGCATAAATATAATATATATATATATATATAATAATATAATCGGTTATGTATGTTGTATACTCTCTATTCATATATTTTTTCACTGGGTTTTTAAAAATAAATGTATATATTTTATCTACTGCCTCGTTTTACTACAGGCAAAGACAAGGAGTTATTGAGTTTTCCTGTTAGAAAATTCTCAATAAACTCCAAGTCATGAATTGTGTTCGGTAAAAGGTTCCCCTCCCTCACTATCATATGTTTATTAACCATATGTGGCGAAATATGACTGTGGATGTTACACAGATTCTATCAGAGTTAAATTAGTATTTTTTGTAGTTTTAGTTATTTTGTATATATCTAAACCGTCCATCCATTCTTACAAACTTTCACATTTATAATATTAGTAAGGATAGTAGTTTTATACTGAGACAAGTATAACCTCAGTGGTCGCGTAGAGTCGGCTCAAGTAAGTTATAAATGAACACGATACAAGTTGTAAACGAACAAGGTACACAATATTATAATCAAAGTTGCACGGTGGAAATGAGTCTCTATTGTCCAAGTGTTGACGTAACTTAGCTCGCGAACAGTGAGATTCAAATAGTACGTAGAGAGTGACGCGCACGTGCACGTGCACGCAGCAGGTGTGTGCCCGCGACGAACACAGAGCAGCGGTGAGCTGTGAGCGGTGAGCTGGTCACATGATCATGAGCTCGTCCATGAGGTAGTCGGGGTGCGCGCGCACGTGCGACACGAACTGCTCCACGGCGTGCGTGAAGGGCTGCAGGTCCAGCTCGTGCAGCACGTCGGGTGTGCTGGTGCTGGGCGCGAGGGCCCGCAGCAGGTCGGGCGCGGCGGCCGGCAGCACGTAGCGCCGGTACGGGACCACGCCCGGCACGATGTCCGTCTCCAGGGAACCGTACCTGACCACCACAATATTATTTTTATATTTATGGAAAAAGGACACATTATTAGGTACACCATTAGTTTTGCGTAAATATCCAAAATTAATTTTATTTTTGGTATGGACTTAAATTACCATTCAAAACTCTTTCATATTTTTTTTATTGTTACGTCGTCTACCCCACTAGGACACAGGCGTGATGATATGTATGTATGTATGTTACGTCGTCCTAACCTATTACAACTAATGTTAAGTATGTTACTGCTAAGAATCTCTTAGCTGATAAGATACTTTATTCTGCATCTACTGCTCTAAAAAATACTAAAACAATTTGCTCAAGCAGCTGCAAACCGACATATTGAATACAATATACACTTTACCAAAGAATATTTAATAGATAAATTCTTATAAATCTGTTACATTATAATACTCTATTGACATTTTATTGGTTTTAATTTTTTAGTAGCTTTGTAATTTTCTATTGACATTATATTAATTAAATAATAAAGTATTGCTGAAAGAAGAATGATGTCTCACTCGATTATATGATATTGTATAAGTAAATTGAAATTCGAGTTTATTAATTTTGTTAAATACTTTCCTATCTATATATATTAATAATTGCTGTAACAAGAATGTCACACTAAACTTAATTTGAATGCTTACAAAGCCGTATTATGATGATAGTTTAAATTTTATTAATATACTTGTAATACCTTTTTGTACCCATTAACGCAATGAACAAATAAATTGAATTGAAATATAACAACTGCGCTGCTACTCGTAAGTTAAGGAGTATCAGATATTGTCATTTGATTATTTAAATATAGAACATTGTGATGATGGTGACTGGTTCATTTTACCATATTATGAGCCAGTATTTAACTAATAAATAAGTATATAATTAAAAAAACTTCTTAATTGTTACTTTTAAGAGCCTAAACACGACGGGGCTATGTTTTGTCGTTGAGGAATTCCTATGGCCACCTTCTGGCCAGTTCTACGGTACCATATTATTGCATTGTCACCAGGCTTACTTAAGTATGCTAAAATTATGGCCATCTGATACCGACGAGCGGTCGAAAAATGCTTTAAAGCGGTTGTCAACTTACATACGAACGTAGCAAGGTAGAGGTAAAGTTTGTAAGAACATTGAACTGGTTGAAGAATCCGGATGAAAAATAAAAGCAGGTTATGGCATGCCTAGAACAATGTCAGCCCTGGGACACTCCATATACCCAATATATTGAGTGTAATAGTATCCCAGACGCGACAGATGAGCAACAGCTCCAATAGTCTGTTGCCAGTGACAGTTGGCGAGTTTAACTTTATTATATGAAGATACTGGTCAAATGTCTACAAGCCAGCAGCTTGGTTGGTCTTCATAATTATAATATTTATTTGTTTTAATGTTTAAAATTTAATTTCTTTTTCTATCACGACAATGATCTCTATAATAGAATTAAACGACAATTAGTATTATTGTAGCTTTGTGGTTCCGGATTGTAAAGTAAGCAATTGTCATATAGCAGATGGGTCTTGGCTTGCAAAGCATGAGGAATTCAAAATTCCAGACAAAGTGATAAAAACGTTCAGTAGGTAAGAAAGTAAAAAAAATATTTACTCAAACTCAACTCAAAGTAATTTATTCATTTAGATCAATTACATGATACTTATGAACGTCAAAATAAACAAAAGTCAGCATATTTTTTCCTACGGCCAATTTGCTGACATGGGTAGGGCTCAGAGAAGAATTGGCAATAAACTCTGGCTACTCTTTTTAATCGCCAAGGTATAATATTTACAATTTCGTATGAGTTACAATTTGAAGAAGGTAACAAAAAGGTACAAAACCAACACACCATACCAAAAAAATAAATTAAAATTTAAGAAATTAAAATAAGCAATGTATCAATTACACAATTTATATCTTGAATAATGTTTTTTTAAATGGAATAAAGTTCCTTAATTATGATAAATGCGATTTATACACCAATTCTACAGATATGTAAAGATATGATAAATGAACAAAAGTGTTAAGTGTCACTCACGTGGCTAAGTAGTACTTGTTGTAGTCGTGGTGCTCGGAGACGGTCTCGGTCATGAGCCGCAGCGCGAGCTGCAGCAGGTGGTCGCCGAACTGCGGGCAGCGGTACAGCGCGCGCCGGCCCAGCAGCGGCTCTTGTACTGGAATCATACATTCATTTATTAGATATTTTTTTAACAAACGCCAATCAATGTCAAATTTACAACATTTTAAAAGTAAGAAAGAAAGAAAAACAATTTATTTTTCCTAGTAAATGACGCACTACATACAAAAACACACATTTTAACAACGGACATCAAAAACAATAATTATATTGTGTGTGGCACGCATGCAAAAAATGGCCACCGCTCAGCATAATGTAATTATGCATAAAACATAATAACGCTGGTTTTCAGCCAAAGCCAGTTCTACTGAGTGCCATCTGCCGTACCGAACGAACATATAAACAAATAAACATACATATTATTAATAAATTATGAAATACATACATATAAAAAGGATAAATAATAATTAATTAATTTAAAAAAGAAGTATAAAATAAAGCAAAACTGAAATAAAATCAATTTTCGCTATTGGCAACATTGCTCAATGCATCCACAACCAAAACGGAACCGGAAGCTGCATTGAAAATCGGGATGCATTAAGCGTCACTAATGGCTACTAGTTGCATCATCAAATGGTGTTTGCTGTGTTATGTGTTCATCCTTTGCATAGCCTCATTTGTTTCTGATGCTTTAAAAGATATATATAGCTGGATATCATCCGCATACATATGATATTTGCAATTTATAAATGATTTGACAACATCCGCACTATAAAGGATATACAGCAGCGGACCTAATATAGATCTCTGCGGAACGCCCCTAGCTACTTGACGGGGACCAGATGAAATTCTTTGGCCATCGTCACTGTATATCCCCACATATTGTGACCTATCACTTAAGTAAATATTGAACCACTTCACTGCCTCCACCGAAAACCCATAATAAGTCAGCTTTGACAGCAGTAGGACTGTATTTATAGATTCAAAAGCATGGGAATAGTCCAATAAAGCTAGTATTGTCCCTTCTCCCCTGTCACGTGCTTTAAGAATGTTACCCACAACATTTGCAAGGGCCGTGGCAGTACCACGGGCTTTCCTAAAACCTGATTGAAAGTCAACTACTGAAATCTATTGATCGAAAATAGAAAGTTTAGAATATAAAATAAAAGTAATACGTACAGTTGAGAGTGGTCTGGTGCACGTGCGTGGTGTAGAGCGCGGCGATGGCGGGCGACTGCAGCAGCAGCACGCGGCTCGCGCCGCCCGCCAGCGCGCCGCGCAGCCACGCGCCCGGCGCGCCCGCCGCCGCCGCCGTCACCGCCGGGGAGAACACGTCCAGCACCTGCGCACACGCTTATTTATGCTCACCACATAATACTTTAACGCTCCAATGTCTACATTCTTCACCGAGGGTTTTCGAACTTCGAACATTGACTAATCGCGAACGCCCCGCCCGTACCTATATGCCGACTGAATCGTTCCTAAACGGTAGGTATTTATTAGATTGGGGAAAAAGTCTTTTCGCATTATAGTATGTATGAACTTGTAATAAAATCATCAATCTCTTTGGCTATACTATTCGTATCTGGCTGGTTTTGGTATCATTAAAAGTTTCAATCAATCAATCAATCATTAAAACTAAAATGCAGACAACACCACTGCCAGAAAAGGAAAATTCGAAATAAAACCCTATACCAACCCGTCTGGCCAGCGTGGTATAGTAAGGCCAAAAACCTCCTAATGATAAGACGCCAAAAGCAAGGGCCCCCAGTTCCCGGTAGTCCCGCTGTCCGTGGCCACGGTAGCGGTCGCGGTAACAGCGGGGCAGGGGGTGCGAAGAATCTCCGGGCTACGATAAAAGGCTACCAAAAACACCTGACCCTGGCGACGTATAATGGACGCTCTCTACGGCTGGACCAACACCTCACCGAACTCGAGGTAGAATTAGGTCGCATAAACTGGCACATATTGGGGTTATCTGAAGTCCGACGACAGGGGAAGATACGATAACCCTTGAGTCAAGCCACCTATTTTACTTTCGGGAAGGTGATCAGCCCTCTCAGGGCGGTGTCGGTTTTCTGGTCAACAAAGCTCTCACTTACAACGTTGTAGAAGTCAGCAGTGTGTCGACGCGGGTAGCGTACCTCATATTAAAAATCACCGACAGGTACTCCCTGAAGGTGGTACAGGTATATGCGCCGACCTCGACATACTGCGACGACATAGCCGAAGCCATGTACGAAGACATAGCCAAGGCACTACATGGTACCACCAAGGCTCACTACAACGTTGTTATGGGGGACTTCAATGCCAAAGTGGGAGTACAAGAACGCGGCGGCGTACGAAAATCGGATCCTACGGCGTGGGGCGCCGAAACCACAGGGGGCAAATGCTGGTCAACTTTCTGGAGTCACAGGGGCTCTTCTTAATGAATTCTTTCTTTAAGAAGAAGCCCCAGAGGAAGTGGACATGGCGGAGCCCCGATACTGTGACGAGGAACGAAATAGACTTCATCATGACTGACAGGAGGTCTGTGTTTAGAGACGTCTCCGTGATCAACAGGTTCAATACCGGCAGTGATCACCGACTTGTACGAGGCGCTCTGAATATAGACTTCAAAGCCGAAAGGCGTCGCATGATTAGGTCTACTCTCAGACCTACTGCGCCTCAAATAGCATTAGGGTCCGAAAAGTTCCAATTGGAGCTTCAAAATCGTTTCAATCTGCTGGAAACCGAAGGCACTGTTGACGAGAAAACCGACACAGTGGTCAGAACGCTACAGGATGTATCTCGAAGGGTGTTTCCCGGAAAAAGCGTAAACAGACAGTCTAAACTCTCGCTCGAGACTCTCGAACTTATGAGGCAAAGACGGGAAATGTCAACCACGCAGACGTCTTCGTCGGATGGAAGAATCCTGAACCGGAAGATCCGGAAGCTGGTGCGACGTGACCTCCGATGTTCAAACGCCCGCGCCATCGCGGCTGCGATTGAACAGAACAGAGGCACCAAAGTCTTCGCTCGCCAGCTAGGTAGATCCCATCTGACGAAACTAAACACTGCGGATGGCAGAACCGTGACATCAGGGTTCGGGATTCTCGAGGAAATTGAGAGTTTCTACAAAGACCTGTACGCATCACGGATGACTGAACCCACGAGACCCAGTGCTGATGACCACAGGGCCCCACTCACGCGCCACTACACGGAAGACATCCCTGATGTCAACCAGGGCGAGGTCAGAGTGGCTCTCAAGCAGCTTAAGAACAATAAGTCGCCTGGTGATGACGGAATAACCACAGAGCTCCTAAAAGCAGGCGGGGCTCCAATCCTGAAAGAGCTAGCGAGTCTCTTCAATTCCGTTATACACCAGGGCCTAACACCTCAAGCGTGGAGTGGGAGTGCGGTGGTTCTGTTCTTCAAAAAAGGTGACAAAGCCTTGCTGAAGAACTACAGACCCATCTCACTCCTGAGCCACGTTTACAAGTTTTCTCGAGAGTACTCACAAACCGCCTCGCCAGAAAACTTGACGAGTTCCAGCCTCCGGAACAAGCCGGGTTTCGAAAAGGCTATAGCACCGTGGATCACATCCATACTGTCCGGCAGATTGTACAGAAGACCGAAAAGTACAATCAGCCGCTGTGTATGGCATTCGTGGACTACGAGAAAGCCTTCGACTCCATCGAAACCTGGGCAGTTTTTGGGTGCTTTGCAGCGGTGTCGCATTGATTGACGCTATATCGAGGTGCTGTCTATATGACAACGCCACTATGACCGTCCAGCTCCAGGACCAAAAGACCAACCCAATTGAGTTGCGTCGAGGGGTGAGACAGGGGGATGTAATATCCCCCAAGCTTTTCACCAACGCGCTCGAAGACGTCTTTAAGACGCTGGACTGGACTGGACGGGGCATTAACATCAATGGCGAGTACATCTCACACCTTCGGTTTGCCGATGATATCGTCATCGTTGCAGAGTCTCTGGAACAGTTGAGCGGAATGCTGCACAGCCTGAATGAAGCCTCACGACGTGTCGGTCTCGGTATGAACTTGGATAAAACCAAGATGTTCGTTGAACATATCAACGAACATATCACGCCGGGACCAATTTACGTCGACGGTTCGATGCTCGAAGTTGTTCGGGAGTATATCTACCTTGGGCAAACTGTCCAGCTTGGTAGAAACAACTTCGAGAAAGAAATCAACCGTAGGATTCAGTTGGGTTGGGCAGCGTTTGGCAAACTACGTCACGTTTTCTCTTCGCCTTTACCGCAATGCCTGAAGAAAAGTTTTCAACCAATGCGTCCTACCTGTTATGACGTACGGTGCCGAGCCGTGGACACTCACAGTAGGACTAGTCCACAAATTAAAAGTCGCACAGCGGGCTATGGAGCGAGCTATGCTTGGCGTCTCTTTGAAGGATAAAATTCGCAACGAGGTAATCCGACAAAGAACCAAAGTTACCGACATAGCTCGCCGACTTAGCAAGCTGAAGTGGCAATGGGCTGGTCACATTTGCAGAAGGACCGACGGCCGATGGAGCAGACGTGTCCTAGAGTGGAGACCGCGACTCGGTAAGCGTAAGGTAGGGCGGCCCCCAGCTAGGTGGACCGACGACCTAAAAAAGGTCGCTGAGACGGACTGGATGCGGCAGGCGGAGGACCGTGTGCTGTGGCGCGTGTTAGGAGAGGCCTATGTCCAGCAGTGGACTGCGATAGGCTGATTGATTGAAAAGTTTAAATTTTAAAGAACATAATGCTAAATTCAAATTAGGAAAACGTGTGATTTTCATTTATTTTTTCGTACTGTCAAGATGAGTGAATCTAATGAAGAAATTCGATACATTTTAAAATTTTACTACAAAAAAGGTAAAATTGCAATGCAAGCCGCAAAAAATGCCGCGATGTTTACGGACCTAGTGCAGTGTCTGCGAAAGTAGCACAAATTTGGTTTAAGCGTTTTCAATCCGGAAATTTTGATGTCAAAGATGCACGTCGCTCTGGTCGCCCTATTACGGATAAAATGGATGACATTTTTGAAAAAGTGGAGCATGATGTGTAGTTATGACATAGCTGAAGAACTGGGAATTGACCACAAAACAATTTGTGATTTTTTATTACGACGTACTGAAACCGAACCATTTTTGAAGAAGCTGATAACTGGTGATGAAAAGTGGATCACGTACAACAAGAACGTGGTCAAAGGCCGGTCAGGCTTCACAGACTGTGGCGAAACCCGGGTTAACTCGCAACAAGGTGATGCTGTGTGTGTGGTGGGATTAGAAGGGCATTATTCATTATGAGCTGTTACCACCAGGCAGGACCATCGATTCTGAACTCTATTGCGAACAACTGATGAGATTAAAGCAAGAAGTTGAGAGCAAGCGGCCGGAATGAATCAACAGAAGCGGTGTGGTTTTTCATCATGATAACGCTAGACCTCACACATCTTTAGCCACTCAGCAAAAATTAAGAGAGTTTGGCTGGGAGGTGTTTATACATCCGCCGTATAGTCCTGACCTTGCACCTTCAGATTTCCACCTGTTTCGGTCTCTTCAAAATTCTTTAGGCAGTGTCAGGTTAACATCACGAGAGGACTGCCAAAACCACTTGTCGCGGTATTTTGATCAAAAGTCCCAAGCAATGGGATCATGACCCTACCTACAAGATGGCAAAAAGTTATCGAACAAAATGGTACCTACATACTTTAGTTAAATTTAAATAAACTATATTAAAAAATGATTTGAATTTTCTTAAAAAATGCGAAGAAACTTTTTCCGTAACCTATTATTTGTTTTAACAGATTGCGACAGTCTCACCATATAGAAAGAAATTCTTCCCTACACTGTGCTATAACTATAACAGTAGTCGACAAACATCTTGAACAAAAGTCGGCGTAATGAGGACGGCGCATGTAAACTTTCGACCAAAAATATTGCCTACTATATTGCCACCTTTATTTTAAATTTACATTTATTTTGTAATAAACATGCCACACATACCACCATATCCGAGACGTTGTCGTTCACTATGGGCCTAATGCGAAGCTCAAAGTCACCCAAAGAGCAATGGAGAGAGCTATGCTTGGAGTTTCCCTGCGTGACCGAATCAGAAACGAGAAGATCCGTAGGAGAACCAAAGTGACCGATATAGCTCCAAGAAAATAATAAGGTAGCAATGGGCAGGGCATATAGCCCTCAGAACCGATGGCCGTTGGGGCAGAAAGGTTCTAGAGTGGCAACCACGAACTGGCAGACACAGCGTGGGCAGGCCTCCAACAACCTGGTAAAGGTCGCGGGCAACCGATGGACAAGGTCAGCTTAGGACCAAACGATGTGGAAAACCTTGCGGGAGGCCTATGTCCAACAGTGTACGTCTTATGGCTGAGATGGACATACCACCAAAGATATGTGTACAACAGTAATTTCTCAAAATGTTTGCTGGCTTATTATATAACGAACGGCCCGCCCTGATTTCACCCAGGTCAAACAGTTTTATACCCGTTTCGAGAAATTGCCGCAATTTATGGAATTTTTGTGCAAATATACAAATTTGATCATCAACGATTTGGCGTTGATAATGGCAAGTAGGCATGGTGGTAACCGAATATATATGGAGACTGCTATTTACGGTTACTTACGTAAATAGCAGTCTCCATTTAAATTCAGTTCATCTGTATGTATTTTTATGTTATTTATCTCGGAATTGTCTAGTAATAAACTGATTAATTAGGATTTTTTAAACTTTCAGATTGGTCTCATTTTCATCAAATCTAGTTCCGATGATGAGATGCGTGAGAATTTGACCTAAAAAGTTACCTAAAAGGGTTCCCCTTTTAGGTAACTTTTAAAGATGATAAGAGCTCAAAACTAAAAAATATAAGAGTTTTTGAGTTTCGATTTCTATTGTATTAGTATTACAATCCAGTCGCAGTTGTATCGTATAAATAATATGTTGAATATGTAATCAGCAGCGGGTGCAGCCCGCATGGACTAGGTACTTGTACGTAACCACAAACTAGTACCTAGTCGAACAGGACGTTTCACCAATACAACTAGGTACGTATCTATCTGCGCTTATCTGTTACGCTTTCACTTGTACAAGTGTTATACTAGTTCGTACTATAATATGTTAATTTGTAATGTGTCTACAGACCTAGTACATATACCAGTCTCTTGCAAAGTAAATTATTTATCCAACATACGTCTAGTTTTAAAGCACCTTTTTGAGAGAAAATAAAACATATTATTATTTGTAAGGGGAGTTTCTATCCTTTCCCAGCCATGCCTGTTTTGTGCGTTATCTTTCTTAAAATCTAGTACCCAAATATGCACCAAATTTATCATATATTATCTTCAATCTTCTAACAAGATAATATATTATTTATAATATATTATCTTGTTAGTTTGGAGTGACATTTCCAGGGTACCAAAATTAAGGTCTGTTAGATGGAGTTTACTTTTATATCTTATTGTACATCCTTATCAATAAATGATATATAAAACTTAATATAAATAGAAAAATAAGTACTACAATGGATGACCTACTCACACAGTAAATGTATATAAAAGAATTGCTAGTTTTAAGTTTTGAACGGGCGAAAAGTTCTCTGCGTCTATTGGAAGAATCTGGCGTGGTATGTAAAAATGTATGTCTGAGGATAGCTCGACTATAGTCGATCGGAGCATCGTGAAGATTGACGTAAATGTGCGCGCGCATCTTACCTGACCATCAGTGACCTGCTGCAGCAGCACCTTGAGCGCGTCGACTGCGCGCTGCGCGTGCTCGCCCTCGCGCGCGTACAGCACCAGGATGTTGTGCGCGCGCGGGACTAGCGGACGTGGCACTTCCGACTCACTGGAATATTACAAGTATTACATTAATATATTGTTAAGGTAGGCTCAAATAAATAAAATAATATCTATTCTATATTATCATCAGCATCATCTCAGCCTGATAATGCCCACTGCTGAACGTAGGCCTCCCTCATTTGTCTCCACAATGGCCGATCTTGAGCTGCCTGCATCCAGTGCTTTCCTAGTCCACCTAGTGGGAGGTCGTCCCACGCTGCGTTTTCCTGTAAGTGGTCGCCACTCGAGAAACTTTCTTCCCCATCGGTTGTCGGTTCGTCGAGCGATGTGGCCTGCCCATTGCCACTTCAACTTCCTTACTGTATTATATGCTAGCTCAATATATATGTAGCATGACAGCACGACCAAAAAAAAGGTCGTGCTGTCATGCTACATATCACGACCTACAACAACACAACGAAGAATTCTTTTGTCTACTTTTTTTCGTTTCAGAGGTCATTTAGGTACCAGCTCCACGGAACGACTTTATAAAACCTCTTAAAAGTAAATACACGTTACTAATACCACAACAATTACTTAATATATATTTTTTTTCTTTAAAAAGACAACTCCCGCACTAGAAAACAAGCTCTGTGTCGCGGGAGACTTTACAAACATACAATTAACGGACACAAATTACACCCAGACTCAGAACAATTCTTTGTGGGTCACACAAAGTTTTATCCTGTGTGGGAATCGAACCCACAACTTCGTGCACAGCAGGCGCATACTGCGGCCACTGGACCACCGAGGCAGTTGTCTTAACTTAATCACATATTATCTGATAGCAAATGTCTCAAGGTATACTTAGTTAAGACAGCGTTGAATGCTCACAATCAATGATGTACCTATTCATAACGTACATTTGCTTGTCGTGTCTATATATAGATGAAATATGTCATTACTATGCTTCGTACTATAGTACAGCATTGTCTGCATTGTTGTTTAAGTAGTATATTAGCTAACAGATGGTAACATAAGCATGGCAAACTCGATATTACAATCTTATTATATTTAATTAGTTAAGGTATTTGCATTGGGTCACCGAAAACTATTCGAGTAACCTGGATATTGAATGTGAACATAGGACGTTGACAGTAAGGTACATTATGCTGGTTTGTAGGTTTGCAAGTAGCTCACAGGATGTAAGAATGAGTTGACACATGCAGCCTGTGAGTCCATCATTCACATAAGATCTTATAATGTCAACTGCACGGTTAGTTCAGTGGCTTAAGTGGTTACATCGTCATTTTCCACTGCGTGTTGTGGGTTCGATCCCTATATGGGGCAAAAAATTGTGTGATTCATAAATGGTTGTCCCGAGTCAGTCAAAATTTTTTTTTCCTACATCGAACTACATGTGGCTCTAATTTTATGCGCAGGAACACCAACTACACCTCTGTGTGTAGTAATTATTTGGCTGTGGAGTTTAGGTAAGACAATTGTTCATTGAGGTGGATTTTACCTATTTTGTTTGGAAATGGAGCCTTATTTTAGAATTTACATATCTGAGCGATATGTAGTTTTAAAGAACTCTTCTAACTCTATCATGTTCTTTAGTGAAAATATCAAGGCCTTGAGTAAAAGTAAGTTAAGCACTATCATGGTTAAACACACTAATACTAATCTCGGTTTAAATTATATAATTACTATTTTGAGCGCGCTGCAATTCTTAAGGCGAGTATCGACATCAAAGCCAAGTATCCTTTCCGGACTTCTTGGAACTAATTCGACATTGCATTGGTTCGCTTTGAGAAGTCAAGCAACGTTGCTTCTAGGGCCCGCGAGGCAGCCTCGTGATGTGGAGACGCGTTTGCCTCGCGAGCCAATAATAGAAAATAATAATAGTAAAAAAAATAAGAGATAAACTTCCTTGTAACTTTGGGCCAACACGTAACATATTATTATCACACTTAAAAATTAAACATTGTATAGCATGCGGCAATTAATATATATTATTTGAGGAAATCATTGAGGAAATATATTATATCGATGGATAGTGTTGTATGCGTACCTACTACTACATCTTTATTACATCATGTGTAACTACTAATAGTATACTTCACATAGCATGGGTATGCGCCGATTGACATTTGACAATAAATATCAAAGAAAATGATCATCATCATCTCAGCCAAAAGACGTCCACTGCTGGACATAGGCCTCCCCCAAGGATCGAATCAGAAATGAGGAGATCCGTAGGAGAACCAAAGTAACCGACATAGCTCGAAGAATTGCTTCCATTAAGGGGCAATGGGCCGGGAACATATCTAGCAGAACTGATGGCCGTTGGGGCAGAAAGGTTCTAGAGTGGCGACCACGAACTGGAAGACGAAGCGTGAGCAGGCCTCCAACAAGGTGGACCGAAGAAAATGATACGACGATTTAATAAGAATCTATTGATTGAATACTCTAGGCTCTTGATCATTCAATTAGCCTAGTGGTTAAAGATTGATTCAATTATTGTCTTATATCTTCATCGTAAAATATTAAACGTCACAGTACCCATGCTATGTGAAATACACTATAGTTATACTCAATTGTCCTACGACGATCCAGACACAGAGATGTTACAAGTAGATAAATCACTACACTAAGTAGTGCCAGTTAATAACGATGTGATCTAAATTACACTTAGTAATTGTTATAAATGAAACAATCTGTGGCAACACCTTGTGGACCTGTTATGATACAATGCACCAATCTGCCGATGACGTGCAAATCTGCCTTGATCATCATTCTTCTCTTCTTTTGTATTTTTCTTAGGTAACTCTTCTATGGAACGCACTACGAAGATATAAGCTGTATGTCGCGGCCAAGTTAAAAAAGATATAATATATGGACAGAGTACACTCAGACAGTCTGGTGTATAATCATAAATATTATGGACCACATCACTGGACGAGCTGGGTGACAGTGCACACGTGTAGGTATTTATCAGTAGACTACCTGCTTGAAATTATCTCACAACAAAACAATCTATTAAACAAAATACCAACCTGGTCCTCGAGGACATTATGATCAAGTTTCGGGCGCGCAGCTTTTCCTTACGATATTTCTATTCATGAGAATCATTAAATAAACAGGTATTATAGATAACTGTAGCAGTGGAAACCGACCAGCAGGGGTATTCCGTAAGAGAAAAAACCGAGCCACCGCAAAAACCGAGCAAAATCTGGCTGTCAGATTGAAAATCGGTATTCCGTAAGAGCAAAAACCGAGCTTTTTTGAGTTTAGTCAATAGATTGTGCCGTCACCGAGCAATCACAACTGTCAGTTTGCGATCACAACTGTCAGTTTACCATCGCTGTTTCTTAGAGAATCAGCCGGCGGCACTTGTAAGTAGGTCACGTACGTAGGTTCGATCACGGGTGACAGTACTTATGTTAATTTCAAATTGTGGAATTATACGTGTTAATCAAATGAATTACCATCTGCTAGCGGTGAAGGAAACCCACATGCCTGAGAAGAAATTCTAAGGCATATCTGATCGAGGATTTACCAACCCGTATTAGGCCAGCGTGAGTGGAACTGTGGATAAAGCCCTAAACCCTCTTGAGATCTTGATACAGGAGAAAGAACCCGTACCCAGCAGTGGGATATTTGATGAATTTGTATTTTTATTATTAGATTAAATGAACTCCTCTGTTACCTTGCGTGTATCTATCCGTGGACAGAATATTGATCCCAAACTTGGCAATCTCGATAACAGAATAAATTGTTTTAGCTTTCCCTCATTGTATTAAACTGCACGTATGATCTAGTGCCACGTCTGTAAGCTGGTCACCGTTTCCAACATGGGATTTTTTCCGTGACGACAAAAATTCCCACTATCTGTGGATAGTCATGCCAAATCTGCGCGCAGATATGTATGTGTAAAGTCATCCCGCGACACAGACCTAGGTTGCCAAAGCGGGAGTGGGTGCTGAGTGGCTTGAACTCGGAGAAGTCTATATCTAGCGGTGGACTGCGATGATGAAATTAATTTCATTACTATAGATAAAATGGTTACCTTTATAAAATTACTATGTCCGTGTGGTGACGGATTAAGAATACAAATGTCACCACCGCGTTCCATCCCGTGGGTGTCGTAAGAATCAACTAAGGCAGTAAGTCAAGCAGACAATATCCACTGCAAGTGAAGGAAAACTCGAAACAAAACCCTATACCAACCCGTCAGGCCAGCGTGGTATAGTAGGCTAATATCCCTTCAAATTTATGGAGGAGACCTGTGCCCAGCAGTGGGACGTTTATGGGTTGAGATGATGATATAAAACTATACCGTACTACACGTGCTCTACTACTTACTACTACTGTATGGTTTCTCCATAACGTATAGTAATACGTTATGGAGAAGCCATATCTACAGTAAGGTGTACCTACTCAAAATTATAATATGTTTGTTACTTTACCTGTTATCCACAGCCAGTTAGTACAGCTTGAAATACAAAATATTAAAACATCAATAATAATTAACAACGTACAGATTTTATTTTTTTATTCAACGAATCAAGAATGTTTTTTGGTTTTTGTGGTTTTATTTTGACGAATACTATACTCCAAGGTTGATGTTCAGGGCGAAATGATGACATTCTGATGGTCATGGGAACTCATAAAAAAAAATAGACGTGACGTGTTTAGGTTTTTTAGATTTATCTAAGCGAATAATATACGAGGGGAGGTCCAAAAGTTCGTGGAATGGAAGGGTTTGAAATAAAATGAAACAACAAAACTATTTTTCCTTTTCAATATAATCACCCTGAAGTTGAATACATTTATTAGATCTATGAATTAATTTTTCTAAACCGTCGTAAAAATATTTTTTATCTTTTGCCGCAAAATGAGCCAAAATTGCCTCCTTTACTTCATTGTCGTCGGAAAATTTCCTTCCCCTTAGGTCTTTTTTTAAATTAGGGAACAAATAAAAATCACTTGGGGCCAGATCTGGACTGTAGGGTGGGTGGACTAGCGATTCGAAGCCATGTGTGTGCAGAGCAGCCATTGCAACTCTGCTCTTGTGAACCGGTGCGTTGTCTTGCAAAAGCAAAACACCTTTGGTCAGTTTTCCTCGACGTTTTTCCTTGATGGACTCCTTTAATTTTTCTAGAATCGTTGCGTAGTATTCTCCTGTTATGGTCCTTCCCTTTTCTTTATAATCAATTAGTAGAATCCCTTCACAATCCCAAAAAACAGTAGCCATCAACTTTCCAGCCGACTCCGACACTTTGAACTTCTTTGGCGGTGGTGTCCCCTTTTTGTGCCATTGCATGGACTCTTGTTTGGACTCAGGCTCAAAGTGATGAACCCATGTTTCATCTCCGGTAACAATTCGCTCCAAAATCTGTGCAGGCTCGTCTCCACACAACTCCAAAAATTGTTTTGAAGCATCGACGCGTTGCTGCTTCTGAATCGGTGTGAGCATTCTCGGTACCCATCTTGCACTGACTTTTGTCATACCCAGATGGTCATGTAGGATTCGCAAAATGGTGGTATCTGATACTCCAACTAATGCAGATATCTGTTTTTTCTTTAAACGGGTATCTTCCAGTACAATTTTCTCCACTTTTTCGATGATGTTTGATGTGGTGGCCTCAACTGGCCTTCCTGAGCGAGGGTCGTCTTCAATCGACTCCCGACCATGTTTAAAAAGACCATGCCACTTGTAAATCATTGATTTACTAGGGCACTGGTCCCCATAAACGGTTCCCATTTCATTCAAAATGGTTTGAGCGGTCTTTCCTTGCTTGGTAAGGAATTTTATTACAGCACGGTGTTCAATTTTCTCCATAGTTTTAATGTTCTTCCGGATTGACTTGTTTATCAGGCGAGTATTCGTAAACGAATGACGCAATTAGGCTGAAACTCAGCTTATATACTAATGATGAGTCCACAATTAGTATGACACTAAGCAAGCATCCCTATCCCCACTCCATCCCCTCCATTCCACGAACTTTTGGACCTCCCCTCGTATTTCTAAGTGGGTATTAAGGATGTTATGATGAAGTCGAAAGGATCTACCTTTCGACTTCATCGATCATCGCGTCCTTAATAGGAACTTTTCAACGAAACAAGACAATCGCATAGTGTTTGGGCTCTTTTGAGAATATTAAATGCATAAACACCCATTAATTACAAACATATACTAAAAAAGCTTGTACCTATTTTAAAAAAATATAATAATAGTGGACTAATGGAGTAACTGGTCCCAAACTTTCATCATTCAACTTTAGTAATCTCAACAAGACAAATATTAAGGAATATTATGATAAATAATACAATTTCTCGGTAAATCTTTGGATTTTCCTCCATACACGTAAGGTTGTGCGAGGTTATCATATGAAAATCAATAAATATTGTTTATAATAACAAGAGTGACTCTGTCAATGAAACATTTATAGCCATAGGTACCTACTGTTCATTATCACTTTACTATTGTTTAGCATTTGAGTTAATAATATACCTAACTTTACACTTTAAAAGTGTACGTATGTTCCTTTTATGTGCTAAAGACTAGAGATTGACTACTGCCAGTCCCGGGAATAACGAGACTATCGAGACTTAGTCAGTTAAATTACCATTAGTCAAAGAACCTACAAATCCAACAGTATTTTAAAGTGAAATTTAGTATAACCTCTTAGAGTTGGGTCATACAAGGTAAAATATCATACTAGTTACAACAGTGACTGTTATATAAAAATACCTGTAAGTACCAAACACAGGAAATACTACGTACAACGTAACTGCTAAGAAAAAAAAAGCTATGGGTTCGAATCCCAGTTTCAGTATGTTTTTTGTTGCTGATTTTTATATTAATCGAATTTTTATTTTTGTTTTATTAAAAAAACGTTAATCTGTAATAATTATGTATTACCAATTCAAAAGTAAGTAATTTTCTTAGTGTAACACCTGCCAATTTATATCGGGATTAGTTAGAGTACTGGTGTTACAATACGATGGTACAGGGTTCGAATCCTAGTATCGCTTCCACTTTTTGTATATTGTGATTGTGTTCGTTTTGGTACATTTATAATAATTTTGAATAAAACGTTTTTGTTGATAATTTTGAGTTTATAAGACATTTTGACCGTTTTCTGTGCTGATAAGTAAAAATACCGGTATTATTGTATAACAAATTCGAGGTCACCGTTTTTTTTTTATTTATTTTTTATTTAGGAAAACAAGCAATTGCGTAACAAAGCTTAAAACTAAACCCATGTAGTACAATATATTAGGTAGTTACACAACCAGCACCGTTTTCCACATAATAAGTTATGCGGTACCAACGCAAGTATTTTAAATAAGAAGCATTTATGATGAAGCAAGTATAAGGTCACAGTTATGCCGTATGCCTAGTATTTCAAATAGCAAGTATTTCTGTATCAGATATTTTCGACGTCAGATTTAAACGGTACGCTTATTATTTCAAATAACAAGTATTTCTGTATCAGATATTTCCGACGTCAGATTTACACGGTACGCTTATTATTTCAAATAGCAAGTATTTCTGTATCAGATATTTCCGACGTCAGATTTACACGGTACGCTTATTATTTCAAATAACAAGTATTTCTGTATCAGATATTTCCGACGTCAGATTTACACGGTACGCTTATTATTTCAAATAGCAAGTATTTCTGTATCAGATATTTCCGACGTCAGATTTACACGGTACGCTTATTATTTCAAATAACAAGTATTTCTGTATCAGATATTTCCGACGTCAGATTTACACGGTACGCTTATTATTTCAAATAACAAGTATTTCTGTAAAAAGTATTTCCGAAGTCACAGTTATGCGGTACGCCTAGTATTTCTGTAACAGGTATTTTCGTAACAGGTATTTCCGACATCTTGTAACAGTAACAGACTAGTATTTTTTTAACCTAGTATTTTACCTGTTACGATAAATACGCCTGAAGTCTATAATTTGTAGAGTTTGCAACGTAACCTTGTTAAAAATAATACGTAATATCGTAAATTTCTTTGTAAAAGTTCAAACGAGTAAAAATTATTAACTGTGATTCTCCCTGTCTGAAAGCACGTAAAAAACAAAGAGCATTTAATGTAATGCTCATTCTTTTTTACGTGCCCCCTATTATAATGAAAAATAATAATTTTAAATATAACAATTTATTTATGATTGTTTTTAATATTAAAAAAAAAACATTTTGTCAGTATTAATATGAGTATGAAACCTATTTTTAAATAGTCTCGAAAGTCTCGTTTTTCCCAGGAATTTTGAGACCGGAGCGAGTCTCGATTTTTTTTCCCGGGACTCGATAATATAACGAGAATGGAAGCTCTACTAGCGGCCCGTCCCGGGCGACCACACCCGTCTTTTAAACAATTTTTTGTCCCAATTTTGTACCCGGACTGAATTTTCGAAAATCCCTTCGCTCACTTAGGGCCGTCGGTTAGTTAGGACAAGTAATTCATATTAACATAGATGTGTGTGTAGGTAAGTGACGTCTCATGATAGTAGAGTGCCACGAGTCTTGCGTCAGTCAAATTAATTGTTTTGTGAATATATCGATAAGCGCAAGCGCTCCGAGCCCCGACCATCGCAACGATTAAGTCGTTTATTTTCGTACCTACCTAAATCCTAGGTTTGTTTTTAGAAGTGTTGTGAGGTTTTTTGTCCGGGTTTTTACGACTTGTATTTGTACATACAAGTAAGTTTTTAAGATCGTTTAAATACACAAACGATCTTAAAAACTGTGTAATAACTTTAAATTAGGACAAAATATAAAATATTTTAATGAACAAATTTTAGTTCAGGGAAAGTAACAGACTTGCACGCAAAAGGTGTGAGAAGGAAAAACATCGTGAGGAAACCCACATGTCTTAGAAGAAATTCTAAAGAAATGTCTGATTCACCAACCCGTATTTGGCAGCGTGTGAGAAACTGAGAATTAAGGCCTACTCTCTCTCTCTCTTGATAGAGGAGAGGAGACCCGTGCCCAGCAGTGGGACATTTATGGGTTGATATTAATATATTATTATAAGCATCAAAATAGTGTTCAAATATTTCGTTTATCGAACTAAAAGAATTTCCTGTTCCCGAATACTAATGTTGTGTCTGAATGTTGAGTCAAAGCGGCAAGCTACAATCATGCTTATTTAAATGGACCAAATGGTTAGTTATTTTCGCAGCATAATATGTTTTCGTCAGTCAGTCAGCAACAAAATCAAAGATGATCTGCAAAAAATTATGTTTGGGCAGAATAACTTTTTGGTCAGCTGGATTATTAATTTTGTTCAACAGGATTATATAATCAATTGGCATTAAAATATTATTTATAAATGTCGTTGGAAAAAAATAATAATGGTAATACCTCGACTCAGACCTTTCTCCTAAGCATGTTAGTTTTTTTATAACTCAGAAAATTCATGTGTAATTTGATAAGATCTTCATCCCAAATTTTATAAAATCCGAATTACGATTGGCTCTCTTACTATTGCAGCAGAAAATTATATTTAATGACTCGTGTCATCAATTTTAAGGCTGCCCGATATCACATTACTTGCTGTTCAATTACTTATGCATTTCATATTGCTCAATTTTGTTATGTTTACCGACCACTTGAAACAGCCCAGTTAACTTTGTTTGTTAACAAAACACATATTGTTGCAGCCGACCAAAACCTCTTCAATTAGCTCACCGTATCAATGATAGCCGATCAAAACTATCCTAAATCTTAAGTTGGACCAAGCGAGGACACATCTACAAAAATTCAAACCGGTTAAATGGCTCCATAGACGTTTTTTGACAAAAAGATATTCGTTTACATTTAAAACGAACATTGCTACAAGATTTTTATACATACATTTTGTCGATGACGGGGCTACTTCAGAAATAGTCGTAGGCAAATCTATCTAGTTGCCTAGGTACGACTATTCCCACCTACCTAACAAAAAATATACTTTTGTTATACGTCGAAACGTCAGTTTAACAATAGGTCAATCATCAGTTCGTTAGGAGCTACTGTGTCATATATTAAGTAATAAGTAAATACTGACCGATGTCGGAGCCAGACGCTGAGCACGAGCTTGTGGTAGGCGCGCGCGGCCAGCTCGCGGCGCGCCAGCGCGGCCGCCAGCAGCGCGCCCGCCGCCAGCAGCGCGCCCGCGCTCGCCCACCACACGCGCGCGCTGCCGCCCCACACCGCGGGCACCTCCGCCGCCGACCGACCTGCCGAGTGCCCACTGCTTGTACACGACACACTACACCACACCACCACGCGACCAACTCATGGACTTACAAAACTGAAAGTTGACAATCTCCTGTTCGTTGAACATCGGCCACCACGCCACGTTGTGGTGGAAGCTCGCCCGGTAACAACCCACGGGCAGCTCCAGTCGGCACCTCACTTCGTTCCAAAACACCACCTTGCAGTATTTCGTCTTGTTGTCCTTGTCCTTGTCCGAGTACTAAACATATGAACGTCGCGAATTAGTCATATCTGGGTATTAAAAGACTACGGAATATAATGAAATGAAATGGTATGGGATGGGTCAGTCGTATCTCGTACCTCGATGTCGTCTGTCTTGTTGGGGGCGATCATCACGTCGTAAAATGTAACCGGCAGACCCAAGTACCAGTGCAGCGTCACCGTTTTCCTGGGAAACATAATGATCATGAAGTGTGTAATTAATGGTAAACACGTATTTGTATGCCAACAAGGCTACTACTATTATACCTATATACCGGCAACTCCAAAAAACAGGTACATTATATATTTAGTAAGTAACTCACTCGTCAGGTATGAAGGTGACATGAGGCTTGTTGTGTTGGTACATTTCCTTGGTGATGGTGTTGTTTATAGTTATGTAGGCGTCTATAGGTCGCAACCCTCTGTTTTCCGCTATCTTCAACTCATTTTGAATGTGGTAACAGCCACTGAAGATCAGGTCAAAATCAACAGAGTAACATACCTAGAAATATTAAAATCTATTTCTTACACAAATACAAAATATAATGTGGTATAGACTTGGATGTGTAATATACATAAGGTTTTCTGGCTCTTAAACTAATAAGACACTACATGTGGTATCAATATGAGACAATCTCTTACTACCATACTGTTGGAAACGAAATTACGATTTCTGATGCATTATAAATATTTTTCGTTTCGTTATTAAATAAAATACTTGATTTATATTTCATTTTGTGCAGTATGTCAGTTTCTACCCCTTTCTATTACCACATATTGTAACTCATACCAAATTGTAAATGTTATACTCTGGCAATTAAAAGAGTGGCTCAAGTTTCTTACCAATTCTTCTTGTTGCCCGACAATTGCCAGCAAATTGGTACAGTAGAAAAAAAAATCAATTGCTTTGAATGATGTTTATAAGTATCATGCATTTGATTTTCATGAATGAATGAGTGACTTTTACATGGTAGTCAAAGCTTTTTCTACAGTGGTACAGTGGTACAAATCCGTACATTCATATAATTTTTCAGTCATATAAGATTTGTGTTACCTTGCATGTATATTTTGACCAGGTTATAAGTTGTTAAGTTTTTATGGCCTATCCAATATCTCTGTACAATAAAATCTTGTCAAACTGGTACTTTATTTTTGTTACTAACATTTTGATTTTATGGTCTGCCAATAAATTATTATTTTTATCCTCTTTTACAAATTTTATATTCAAATATATGAATACTAAATGAATTATACATTTGAAAAGCAGACCAAGCCGGAGTTGTTGCTGATGCAGGATTTTTCAGTAAGTTTAGTGATTTTTAACCAAATTCAAAAAGGAGAAGATTCTCAAATTGTCCCATATTTTTTAATGTACATATGTTAGATATTTGATTACTCAAAAATGGCTGGACCGATCTGAATAACCCTCATTTTTTGATTGAAAGGTATACTTTCAGGTTGCCCCATTGTCATGAGGTCAGGATCTGATAATGGGATCTTAAGGAAATCTAGGGAACTTAATTATTCATCCCGGGGAAGTCATGGTGGGCAGCTTATTAATAACCTACCAATATTTTAAGCATTATATCCAATTTGATTTGGCCATCTGTGGTCATCATCAGCAGTTTCACTCAGCCAATTGATGCTTTTCTAAAGCCACTGCTTTTAAAAATACATGAATTGCAATACATAGTTGTTTTTATAGGCAACAACCCTGGTCAAAGCTACCAGCAGTTATAGCTTTAGATGCCTATTATCATCCTGTGCAATAATGACAGCAAGATAAAAACATGTATTTACGAAACTTCATTATTCATAAAAGCACATTTAGATTTATTTGAATTCTGCACTCGCGGTTGTCATACTGACTACTTGACTGCCTTGGTGGTCCAGTGGCCGCAGTATGTGACTGCTGTGCACAAGGTTGTGGGTTCAATTCCCACACAGGACAAAAACTTTGTGTGACCCACAAAGAATTGTTCTGAATCTGGGCGTAATTTGTGTCCATTAATTGTATGTTTGTAAAGTCCCCCGGGACACAGAGCTTGTTCTCTAGTGTGGGAGTTGTCTATTAAAAAAAATATAAAGAAAAAAAAAAAAAAAAAAAAATTAGGAAATCTGATAAATTGAGGGTGGTTGTCAGTAAGACACAGTTGTAGCATGGCAGTGTGTTCTGTACAGGTACAGATAATAAAATTCCTTCAGAAATCAGCTATCTCAAAACTAATCTTTTTCAAAAAGAGACAATTTTTCTTGAAATGCTAATCGTCTCGCCTCAATCCATAAACGTCACACTGCTGGGCACAGGTCTCCTCTATACATTTGTATGGAGGTAGTGGTTTTGTTTTGAGTTTTCCCTCTCTTGCAGTGGATATTGCCAACCTGTCTTGCTCCCTTAGTCGACTCTTACGACACCCTCGGGATGGAATGGGGTTGGTAACATTTGTATTATTAATCCGTCACCACACGGACAATGCTAATAGAAAGATAATGCTAATACACCATTAATACTTCTTAGAAGACAAATCTTAAGGTGCTACAAGGGTGAATTTATTATAAAGATAAATATTAATTATACAGATAACTGTATAATTAATATTTATCTTTGACATGTTTTTTTTAAGTATGTTTGTGTCCTATTATTACTATAATTATATTTGAATTTTTGACTATACATTGTTATACTGTTTTAAATAATATACATAATTAAATAATTAATTATTTATTTATATTAATAACTAAATAAATATTGTGCCTTAACAGTGGGACATAGTTGGGTATTGTATAATAATAACTGTGATCTTATGTGTATAAATAACCTGTGATCCACAATAAATCATTTTGATTTTGAATGTAGAATATATTTCTTTATCTACTAAGTAAAATTATTATTTCAGCCAAGTTAATTGTTGTTACAATAAGATTATTTATTTATATCTCTATTTATGGTAGAAAGAAAGAAAGTATTCTTGTTAAATGACAACCCACAATAGTGCTACTGACTCCTAATGCAAAAAGGGTGGTGATGGTGAGTAGCTGCTGAACAGATCTTCAGCCTTTCACAATTACAAGGTGTCTGGACTTAGAATAGTACAATATTTTTGTTTTGCCAACTTGTGATTGTGCATACTATACATAATATTTTAAAGGTTGTAGTCATTGACCTCAATACAAGTAGTAATACTTACATTAGAGCAGTTGGTAGGGTCAACTATTTGTTCCTTGAGCATAGAGTGCAGATGGCCAGGCCTTCGTTCTCTGCGACATCTAGCTGTGCCTTCGTAATAATACAGTTCTATATGCCACATTGTTACGTTCGAGTTTTTTAACGTACATAACTCTACCGTGTACCGACCCTCGACGCCGTCCACCGCAGGGGTGAACGTCACTGATGTATTCGCACCATCCTCCCCACATCTGTATCTCACTGTATCATCGCCATTCACATAACACAAAAACAACAACACTACAGCTACAAACATTGCAATCCTGTCTCGTGATATTGTAAAAATCTTCATGACTATTTACTACTTCATCTTATTTATTATTCACAGTAAAGTTGCACGCCAACAATCACACAATATTTTACATTACGAAATACGTCGTACTGTGGTTTATTATTAAAATTGTTGAAATTGATTGAACAAACAAGTTACTATTTCACTGATTCTATAAAAGATTTCGTTGAAAGTTAGCACAATTTAAAATAAAATTTATTACGCCATTTTCATTCAACAAATAACATTATTGATGAATATTCTTGACTTTAATGACATTACTGACAGCGAAAACTATAGAGGAGGGAGTTAGGGTCAGCCAAGGATGTTATACCCCAGTGGAATGTGCACGGCTTATCAATCTGCGTCCCGATTGTTGGGGAGCCCTCTGTCTCTTTCTACAAGGTGACATTGCGATTGATCAAGGTCAGAATGTCTTGAAATTTGGATTCATCTATATGTAAAGCAAAGCTCCGACTTTCATTAACAATAATAGGTTTTGGATTAACGAATCGTGTAGTCACACCCATCGTATAGGTACATAGATGTACCTACACGATGGGTGTGATAAGTTAGCAGAAAGCAGGATATTGACGTTTAGATAAGACAGTTTATGTAGGTAATTAGATAAGTAAGAAAAAAAAAACGGCCAAACGCGGGACGGACTCGCGCACCGAGGGCTGTATCTTTTGATTGCGTTTGATTTTTCATCAATTTCAACTTAATACCTCCACGCGTTTCTGAGAAAAAGGGTCTTAACAGTCAGGCAGATTGACGGACGGACAACAAAGAAATCCTATAAGGGTTCCTTTTTTTTCCTTTCGAGGAACCCTAAAAAAACATTGTGATTGTTTTTATTCCTAGTATAAAATTTTCGTACGACATTCATTTTACACTGACAAACAATCACTACACAAGCCATAGTTTATAGAGACATACACTCAACAGTTAGTTTACGAAATGAAATTATTGTAACTAACGTAAAATATACTAATATTAATCAACAAGGTATTGATATTCATCTGGCTACCTACAATGACTTCAAAAGTGACTGGCCTGTTGGTCTAGTGGTTAGTGACACTGACTGCTACGCCGGAGGTCGTGGGTTCGATTCCCACCCAGGACAAATCTTTGTGTGATGAGCATAAATGTTTGTTCTGTGTCTGGGTGTTATTTATCTATAATATGTATGTATTTAGAAATATATAAGTATGTTTATCAGTTATCTGGTTACCATAGTACAGGCTCTGCCTAGTTTGGGATCAGGTGGCGGTGTGTGAGTTGTCCCAAAATATTATTATTATTATAAAATCGGAACACTGTATGTATAGGTATATTACGTCCACGTTACAACCATTGGTCCTTAGTGGTATTTTTAATAATATGGCACGGCCATATTATTAAAAATAATAAAAATGTTTATTTCATCAAATACATTAGATGGTATTGCACCCCATTTTAAGCAAAATTTGGCTTGTATTAGGGGGTTATTATATTGTTTGAAAATAATAAGGACCAATGATAGCATGGACGTAACACACCTATAACACAGAATACTTAATAGTACAGGTATTGCTGCCACCTTTGGGCGGAAGCACGTGTACGATACCAGCTTGGACCCTTTGAATCAATCTAAAGATATATTGATCTTAGGAGGGACTTCGCCTCCTTGTGTGTGTTCTACCGCCTGTACAATGGGCTATGTTCTGAGGAATCCACTGACAGGGAGTTCATCCTCACAGCATTGCACCTCAAACATGCCGTAGGGATTAGGAGGAGGATAGAAGATTCCTGAGGAATTTCTTACCACGTACGATTTGGGTTGTGGAATGAGCTTCCGATGCAGAAGTCATCGCATTTTCCAAGAGACTACAGCATGGCGTTCTTCAAGAAAGGAGTTAAAAGGTTTTTAAAGGGTCGGCAACGCGTGAGTGACACCCTTGGTGTTGCTAACGTCCATAGGCTACGGAAACTGCGTAGGTACCATCAGGCGGACCGTATGCTTGTTTTCCACCATGGTAGTATAAAAAAAATTAGGCATTTCAAAAGACTGATGATAACATTATCGAGGAATAGTTTCCCTACCATTCAACATTTAATTTAATCGCTTATTAACTAAATGATTAAAGAATTCGTTACTTACGGAAGGGGAAACGCAGCCATTTTGGCGTCGTTTAGTTGCATCACATATTATCATTACTTTTTTTACATAATTTATTTTATTACGATTAGCTAATGTTTTATTTATTTATTTAAAACTTTAGCACAAAATAATGTGTACAAGGCGGACTTAATGCCAAAGGCATTCTCTACCAGTCAACCTTTGGGTGATGCAGAGAGAAAACTTGGTAGGTGCATTTAAAAGAAACGTAGAAATTAAAATAAAACAATAACAATACTTAATAATTGTGATACTAAATAGATATACATAATAAAAATAATATATACATGATATATATAACACGATACAATACATAAATAAATAACATACATAGTTAATATACTATAAATGTTGTGATGATTCTGCCAAATATTTGATGTAAAGGTGACGTACTCTAGCCTTGAAGATTTCACGGTTGGTGGACATTCTGATTTCGAGAGGGAGTGCATTCCAAAGAAGAATAGCTTGAATATAGAAAGAAGAATGAACAAGACTTGAGTTATGAGCAGGACAAAGAAGAAGGAGATTGTTAGACGAACGCAAGTTTTTGCTATGAGTACTACAAAGATATTGGAAATGGGGAGTCAAGTAAGTAGGAGCATTAGGAGAATTCAGTAGAGAGTAGAGCATAGATAATGCACGCCAGCTACGCCGCTGACGTATAGGGAGCCATTGCAGCTGGCTGCGGTATGTCGACACATGATCATACTTACGTAGATTAAAAATGAATCTAATGCAATTGTTGAGAAGGCGATCCAGTTTATCGAGTAGATCTGCATTTAGATCGAGGTAGCATACATCACCATAATCGATAACAGGGAATATTAAGGTCTGCACCAGCATTGTTTTGGTCTTTGGTTGAAGGAAGTTCTTTAAGCGATAAAGATTACGCAGAGTATTGGTTACATTGCGGCTGATGTTAGCTGTCTGAGTCCTCCAATCAAGGTTGGCGTCAAGGTGTATCCCGAGATCTTTGACACTAGGACTAATAGGTATTACAGATCCATTAAAAATCACGGATGGAAGCCTTGTGATATCCACCCTAGCCATCATTCGAGGACTGCCTATAATTATAGCCTGGCATTTGGACGGATTGACAGCCAAACCGAACCGTTCAGACCATTTCAGTAATGCATTTAGGTCTTGGTTCACGCTATCAATGGCCGTACTCAGATCATCGATTCTTGCCTGAGAGTAAAACTGCAAGTCATCGGCGTATAGGTGATACACATTGCGAAGTTCATGACTTAGAAGATTGATGAACAGTGAGAAAAGAAGAGGTGAAAGTATACCGCCTTGAGGAACACCAGAGTCTAGGTTGTGCCAAGTCGATGTATTATCCTCAACCCGAACCAACTGCTGACGTCCTCGAAGATAAGATGAGAACCATTCCAGCGCCTTAGAGGAGATCATAAGATGGGATAGGATAGATAGAAGGATGTCATGGCTGACGGTGTTGAAGGCGTTCGAGAAGTCTACCAAAACCAAGACCGTGATCTTAGTGTCCTCCACGCCCGCCCTCACATCGCCAGTCACTTTGAGTAATGCCGTTACAGTGCTGTGTCCAGGTCTGAATCCAGATTGGAGTGGAGAAAGGATATTATTATGGTAAACAAACCCGGAAAGCTGTCTGTGGGCACAAGCTTCGAGCACTTTAGATAGGAAAGGGAGGATGGATATTGGCCGGAAATGAGAAGGAAGGGAAGGATTTGATATCTTGGGCAACGGTCTAATATAAGCTTTACGCCACAAGAGGGGAAATTGACCAGTTTCGAAGGAAAAGTTAAGGATATGGGTGATAGGAAGGAGAAGTTGGTCTAGGATAACTGTGATCATGTGACGACTAACGTCATCACACCCCACAGCTTTGGACTTAATAGAGAGGATTATCTTTTTGATCTCAGTTGGGGCGACTGGAGAAAATTTGAATTGATTGATATCAAGACGAGGTAACCCATCTATATAAACAATCGTTTGACTCTGGATAGAGACATCCAGAACGTCGGTGGTGGCAAAATGACGATTAACGTCATTTAAACTAATTGTTTTGGGAAAGTCCACATAGCGAGGCCTGCCGATACCCAGGGTACCAAGAAACCTCCAAATGTGGACAGGAGATGAATTAGAGATGTTATTTAGGATATATCGGCGTTTAGCATTGCGTATCATCTGGTTACACCGATTCCTGGCAGTCTTGAAGTAGGCCCAGTTTATGTCACATCGATCTCGCCGAAATTTTCTGAATGCACGATCCCTTCGTCTCATCGCCATACGAACTCCCTCCGTCAACCACGGGGCCGGAGGACGCTTCAATTTAATTTTCCTGACAGGAGCATGTATGTCATAAAGGCCAGTAACATTGTTATTAAAAATTCGCACCTTGTCATCAATGTCAGTAGCTGCCACCAGAGGTGACCAATTAATATCCGAAGCGTCCCCCCTTAACCTGTCTACGTCCATGCGCGCAAAACAACGCAGGTGCAGAACTTTAGGCTGAGGTTTAGGTGGCTTAAGGATATATGAGAGGAAAATAAGGTCATGGTGGGAAAAGCCAGGAGCAGGATGTTGACCATGAGAGGAGACGAAGGAAGCATTGGAAGTGATAATTAAATCTAGCCAGGTGTCCTCCCCGTTAGGATTGTGGTGAGTGGGTTGAAGAGGTAAAACAAGGAGGCTGGCTGATTCAATGATGTGGAGGAGTTTGAGCGAACGAGAGGAGTCGCAGGATAGAAGGTTGGTGTTGAAATCTCCCATGATGATGTGATGTGCATACTCAGACCCCAACGATTCCAAAACCGATTCAAAATCAGTGAAAAAGTCGACAGAAGGTGGGCAATAAACAACTCCAAGAGCAATTTTAGCTCCCCTGACCCAAACCTCTAGAAAAAGGTATTCCGCGGACGCAGAATAGTGGCCAGAAGAAGCAGCAATAATTTTGTATGGAAAGTTACTACGCAGATAAATTGCCACTCCACCCCCTCTTTTGTCTATCCGGTCTGCCCGGATTAGAACAAAGCCAGGAAGTGGATAGGTAGTAGAAAGAAGGTGAGGTTTGAGCCAGCTCTCAGAAATCAGGATGGCATGAACGTTAGTATTACTAAAGGCTTCAAAAAGATCACTAAAATGGCTAGGTACGCTTTGCGCATTAATGTGACAAACGTTCAATAACTTTGAAGATCGAGTATTAAAATCCTGACGCAAAATGTCACCAAGTGTATCAACAGTGGTTGAACGAAAACTATCATCCGAAGCTAAGTCAGCAGAATCATTGGCAGAATGAAATGAAGCATCATCAGATAATGACATAATATAAAATAAATATAAAAAATATATATATATATATATAATACGTATATGAAAATATAGAAGAAATAATTACGGTACGCTAATAAAACAAAAAAAAATGTTACTACGTTTGGTAGATTAATATCCCTGCACCACCCGCCAACTGACCCACACTCTTGCTACAATAAGCCCAATGTAGATACAAAACAAAATTTGAGTTACAGTAAAATTAAAATGTAAACAATATAATACTAAATTGAACTATAGACAATAGGAACTTTAAACAAGAAAATATAAATATGTCCGAAACGGAACGCAACCTCTTACATTTAAATACGTAATCAAACGTCAAAATGACACTTGACATTTGACATTCAAGTGAACATTTGTAAACATACAAATAAAATTGTGAGGTAATTAAAAAGTATGAATGTGGAGGGTAAAATATAATAAAGAAAAATATATAATATGTACCTTCAGAGGGTTGAAGAAGTTGCGATCCGCATTTGATGTATTAGAAGTAGCTATGTGGAACATTATGTAAACAGACACTATAGATGTGATGTTATATTAGACGGGAATGTTTACCGGGTTGGTTTGGTCTTGCCTGCTACCTTTGGATACTTTTCAAGTAGAGGATTGAGCTCTTCCATTGTTGTGACCTTATGCCTACTTCCATCGGAGGCTTTGATGACGATGATGCCGTCCTGACTCCAGCAACCCCGCACACCAAAATGAGTCCTGGCTTTCCCATATACAGCCTGTCGTGACTTGGTCAAGAACTCTCTGATGGCTATTGAGGACCCTCTCAATTTGGTCTTTGACCTCCAGACAGCAGCCTTAGTGTCACAGCTTGAAAACTTCACAATAATTGGGCGATGGTGATCCTTTCCTGAGCTGCCCAAGCGATGACAAATACTGATAGAGTTGTTAACAACCTCCTTCAACAACAACTTGTCATGAAGGATTCCCAAGATGACAGTTGGGCAACACTCCTTCTCCACTTCGGGAATTCCAGTAAAAAGAAGTGTTTTTCTACGATGCCTGGTCTCCATGATGTCAATAGCTCTGCTACACTCTGCTATCTGCTTCCGGAGCAGACCAAGCATGGAGAAAGTCAGCTCCCTGAATGTACGGAACTCATCAGCTACTTTAGCTACGGTGTCCTTAGCAGCTCCTGCACCTTGTAACTGAGCCTGAAGCTCATCCATTTTTTCATGACGGATTCTTCAAGGCTCCTTTGTGCTTCATGGATGTCAGAAAGTTGCGCCATTTCAATCAGTGTTCAGTAAACAAAAGTTAAAGTGTAGTGCGTTGATCAGCTGGCAGGTGGTGTGCAAATAAAACTATACTTTTACATACAGTGCTACAAACGCTTGTGAACACTTAACCGTATGTATTCTTCTATATTTTAATGTAATTTAGGTAATTATATGATAATAATTATATTTAATTAATTTTTAATTGCAATAGTGTGTGTTAACTTTTCAACACCTACCCCCGAAAAAAAAAGCATTTTAATGTATTTTTTCTATCTAAACTTATTGAGTTTGTAAATTGTTTCTTTATTGTCAGATAAAAAGTATAGATGTACGGTAAAAATGTATTATGTTATCAACTCTTTTAAAAGCTGTGAAACAATAGTTTCGTAAATAAAATATTATAATCCATGACAAGCTTCTAGCCCAAAGTCATGAAGCGCCATCTATGCATTGTACCTCGTAACGTATTAGCAGTAGGTTAGTATTTCAGTAATAATGAAAATAAAATACTGAATTGGGATATTTTATGAATCATTGACACAGCACAATCGAAATTCATTAACACTTAACAGACGAAAAATAAGTTAAAACATATTTAATATAATACTAATGTTATATTCCAATCTGCTGAGCTAGAACCGCATACATCCCCAGCGCGGCGAGGCCGGTGAGCGCGGCGTGCAGCGCGCGCAGGGCCAGCAGCGCCCACGCGCTCAGCGCCAGCAGCGCGGCGAGGGCGTCCTCCAGCAGCGCGCGGTAGGGCGCCAGCGCCAGCAGCGCCAGCACGAGCGGCGCGTGCGCGCGCGGCAGGTCGCTGCGCGCGCACAGCCACACGAGCGCGGCCGAGGCGGCGGCCTGCAGCAGGCACACGTTGGACTCGGCGCACGCGCGCACGTAGCGCCAGTCGAACTCCGACCCGCGCGCGCCCACCCACAGCAGCACGCTGCGGGTCACCACCACCTGCCATAGATATTACTCTATTAGAGACCTCTCTTCCGCTATCCTCACAGCCATCATATCAAAAACATGAGAATAAGGATATCAAAAACATTACAAAATACATGCAAGAAAAATCAATTTCAAACTAGGTACTATGGCAAACAAACTGACTAGCAAGTATAGGTACATTATTTCTAAATACATACATATTAGTGGAAAATTACACTCAGGCACAGACATTTTTAAAAGAGGTAGAGCACCATACTAGTGAGCATGCTGACTGGGGAACGACCTGTTTTCCTATTTCTATCTTAAAGCCCTGGTGTAAAAAAAATGGGTCGGCAATGCAAGTGATACCTCTGGTATTGCAGGCATCCATAAGCTATGGTAACTGCTTAGCAGCAGACGAACCGTATGCTTGTTTGCCACCCAAGTAGTATAAAAAAAAATTAAATAAATAAATAATACCATGCTTGTAATTTAATAGAAAAGCTATTATATTAAGTTTTTTTGATCCTATGACCAGTCAGCTACCAGATAAATGGACACAATAGAAAAGGCATTGTGATCTGGCTGCTGGCAGTACAGTGCCAGTAATCTGGTTAACCAATTAACCCTTTGATTTTACTACAATATTGATATCATCAGCCGCTGTTGTCCACTGCTGCGAAGACAATTATTGATAAAAAAGATTTTATCTTAGTACATGAATATTTTTACCTCAGCACTGGCCCATCCTATGGCAGTAGTGAGGATCTTTGCATGACCTTTGCCAGGCACCGAGTTTAAAGCAAAGTAAAGGCCCAGAAGATCTGCAAAATCTACAGTGGCTTTCAGGAATTCCTGAAATTTTATAAAAAAATATTATGAGTAAACATTCACAAGTTGAAATTTTCATTTCTTATTATATACTGGAAATCTAGAGTGAATTATAATAGAAGATAGATAAGTTCCTTTTTTATGTTAAAACAGTGACCACTACTTATTTAGTCTTTAGTAAGATTTATTTGTTATAACATTAATGACCTACATTCAACTGGTATCTTATTTGTTTAATACTCTGTCTATATTGCCTGTTCGTTTCATGGCTCTAGCATAGTCTGCGAACTAGACATAGGCAAATTGGCTGACACTTTGCATTCCTAAATTTTCTACTATGTTACTGGATTTCATAAGAGTTTTGTAGATACTTACTAAAAATATATTGTATTCGCCAGGTATATGGCTATTGTCTGTATCAGGGAAGAATGTCGCTAGCAGCAGCATCTTGCACAGCTGAGTGAAGATATACAGCCCACCGGCATACACACACTTTGAAAACGTAGCATATTCTGATCTAAAACATTGAAAAGGTTATTTTATAGTAAACACCTATAGGTACAAGATGATAACCTAGAAAGAAAGTAACTTACATTCCCGAAAACTTATACGCCATATGATATGGTGCATATACAAGCGCAAGACAATTTCCAAAATGATAAAGGGTCATTTTGATTTATATCTATTCTAATTCTACTAATTACATTAAGTTAATTGATGATTTTGGATTTTGGAAGGACATCGAACTTTATCTTTAAGCACGTTACCGTGTTACAAATTAATAAAATTAGCATAATCATAAATGCTTTATCTTTTTCTAAGCCACTGACTTCTATACCTCTATCTTTGTTTACGACGCTTACATTTTGTATGGTATAAAATATTTGAGTTTAGTTTCTGGAACGCGTTTGTCAATGTCAAATTTAGTACTTTCACCAGGCACCAGATGTCAGCTCCCTTAACCGCCATATGTCAATTATGTCATCGCGTACTTTTATTAATTAAAGCGTGAAATGAAACACACTCATAGTAAAATTTAATTTGCTGGTTCTTTTTGTGGTGCTACAAAATAGATGTATGTAAATATTGCAATTCATAGCGCGCAACGTTTATTTTATTTCCGACAATATGAATTAATAGATACAAATATTTCTTATTTTGCTCGTCGCTTAAGCAACGTGTAAAGGATTTTTATAACTGTCAACTGTCAATTTACGTGCCGTTCCGTACCTACCTTTACTGAATTGCAGTGAATGTAATTTTCTCTTTATTATTTGGCAAGCAAAATATATTACACGATTCATTATAACAAAATAGAAAGCAAAGAGGTTTGCAAAATGATTTACTCTTTTGGTTATTATTTTATTTAATGAAGAAAAATACATGTTATATTTTTTTATTGCTGATGGAAAATATTTCTGCGTGGTATGAATTGTAATTACCGCGCTAAGAACAAGTAATTTTATAAAATCCTATTGATTTCATATTTATTTTAAAGTATGTATAGAATGATTCAACTATTACCTTATTGTTATTATTTGTAGGTATTAACAATATTATTTTTAGAAACAGAGAAACACTCCATAGAATTATCAAAGAATAAAGTTTTTTTACTGTGTAAGTTAAATATTTTAATTAAATTATATCAAACTGTCTGGTCAAGTTTTATTATCTAGATAGTAGTAGTAGATGTTGAGATGTTAATTTGGTAATCACTATGTCTATCTTTCATACCATCCTACTTATTTATCTTATTCTGTAAAGAATGGGTGTTAGAAAGAGATGCAGTATGAGGGGAAGATTTAAAAAAAGGGTTGCTTTTTAACCCTATCATTTTTTAGCACACGCGCAAAAGGGTAAGGGGTATGTTATCCAATAGCAGGGCAGAGTTAGCTGAATTTTGAATTTTATTTGTCCGGAGAGATGTCCGGGCAACACTCGGTGGGTGCTCTGGAGAACATCCCTCAGCAGTCTCCTGTTAGAAGTGCTTGTAACAACCTGTTTATTTAAATGACGTACCTCTATTGCTTATGCAACAATTTCCTTTATAACAAGTTTATTAATTTTTTTGAATACTTATTAACTTAGTAACATTGATCGGTGAAATATAATTGTTACAATAATATTTTTGCTGAATGGTTTGTGGAAGCTGTGGATGTCATTTAAAATAACTGATGATGGATGCAATTTTAATAACAATCTTGGGTGAGTGCTTCTTTGAATTCTATAAATAATTCATTAAAAAATTAAATTCCTAAATATTATATCTGAACACTACTGAACAGATTTATATTTGTAGAATTTAGATAAAAAGATAAAATCACATTTATTTGGTACAATTACTTTATTTTTGAATTTAAATTATAGATTAGGATTTTTATTATAAGCAAGTTATTTTATTTTTATACAACCATGCTTGAATGCTTTTTATCATAAATATGTTTATATATTATGTATAAACAATATTATAATATTGTAAAATATCAAGTGTTATTTTGATTTGATTTTATTGGTACCTACTTATTTATTTATTTAATATAAATCTTAATTAACTAATAAAAGGACATAAAACACAGGATATATTAATACATATATTAGTATTTTTTCTTTTTTACACTGTGATATTAGTATAAAAAAGACCTAGTTATAAGTACCTACTACTACAAGTGACTATAACCATGCCACTTACTTAGTAAAATTGATTAAAGTGATTTAATGTCGTTTTCTAACTTTTATGGCACATTTAGGTACCGTGTGATGTGTTCTCGGTATTGTTGGTGTGCTCCGAACATTCATTATAATTCAAATTCATTTATTCATATAGATCACACTGTGACACTTATGCAGGTCAATTAAAAATGCTTAATGAAATGTCAGCTAATTTCCCTACCGCCGGGTTAAATTTGCTGACTGTACAGACAGGGGTAGACCCTAAGGAAAGAACTGGCAAGAAACTCGGGCCACTCTTTTCAATCGCCAGATATGTGGTTACAAATTGATTTATGTTATAATTTGTGCCCACAGAAAGTGATGCAACCAAAAACTCCATAGAAACACAATAGGGTAAAAACTGGTACGATAGAAAAGATGAGTGTCTTGTCTGTCGGTAGCGGGCCGCTTTGCTTAACATACTCTAGCATTTTTTAAGTCTAAAATTAAATTGAATAATATTTTATATAGTAATAGTGTGAGTACCTATAATGTAGTAAAATTAATATCACTAAAAGTCACGCATAGCGTAAACAGTTGTTTGGGCTATGCTTCACTACGAACGCGGGTACATTGTCAGGGTTGGTTCAGCAAGGTGGCCGGTATTATGGCAGCGGCTAAAATAGCTACCTATCAGTACATATATACCTACTAACTAATATAATATATATGTACAGCTGAACACGCACTATGACATAGAGTTGCGGAAAGCGGCCCGCCATAATGTATAATTTATTTGATCGCGCTAGTTTCTGAATGTACCACTTGGATTTAACAACAATCTTTTAACATTTGAAAGAAAGTAGTTATTCCTCATGATGACGCAACATACACATTTTCAGTCGTTAAAATAATTTTAACAAAAAAAAACCGACTTCAGTACGGCAAGTTGCAGAATTTTCAAAAACCTGAAACCTCTAGTCTAACGTAGGTATTTCAACAGGGTGATATGTTAGGATACTTATCTCATTTTTCGTCCCTTTTAGACTTCTTCTGAGGTTCTTTTTATCTGATAATTTACAGCAAAAATACATCTTATGACCATTCAAATAAGCCCAAACACGGCTAGATTACATTGTTTAATTATGAAGTTCCCTTGCCTAGCTACCGGCTTTATCATCAATTGTGCCATTTTCATTTGCTACATTACATTTACTTAGCAATAGTTGCTTAGCAACCATAATCGAACCTTATCTAATCGCCATCCGTGAAATTATTGAGAAGTTCAGATGGCCATCTGTGATCTTCATCATCAGTTTTACTTTACCATATTATATTTTCTGTATTCAAATGTTTGATTTGTTGTTAAAAATATTGAAATTGCTATATGTATGTGTTTTTTAAGATACCTATAATTTAAATTATATCTTAAAAAACAGAAAATATATACTCTACTTTTTACATAAGGATGTACATTAGGTGCGTACCTAAGTAGTAGGTACTTATCTAATAATGTGTTAGCACAATAAATATTTTATATTTGTTGTGCTAACACATAATACAACATTGTGTTTCTTGCATGATGAGTAGATATATTAATATGATATTCGCTATGAATTAGGTAATACATACTTCATATTCACAAGTAGAGCACGAACATCTGAAATAAAATAAAAAGAATAAAAGGCAGGCCTCGCCGTGAGGAGTCCACTCACGTGATCCCTCCATTACAGCATTGTCCGCGCGACAATGGCAATGGAGTATAAAGAATCGCGGCCATTAGGTAAATTTCCTCATACATTTTTTTGCGTGACACCCTCGCCGCGTAAAAAGTGGGGAAACGTACATTTGTCATGTGGAAGAGAGTAGTGATCGCAGCTCTCACGAGATCTCAATCTTGGTATGGTGGCGTGAAGTTTTTGTCCACCTTAATCGACTGGGGTGGCGTGATGGCGTAGCGCAGGTACCTACTGCGTTATTATGTTTTGGACGTTTTGTGGATAAAAAATATGACATAAGTAAGTATATTTAATATTAAGTTTATTACTTTCTAGCTCATTTGCTAGTTTGTGTTTGTACAAAATCTAAATATTATGCCCGCAACTAAATTAATTTAGTAACAGATAAGTAGATAGTTCAGAAAGTAATAAACTGGAAGATCTGCATTTAACTTCATAACTCGTTCCGAGTCAACGCAGTGGTCGTTAATCTGACCAATATTGAAGTATCTAAATCATATTTATTGGCAACATTATTTGTACACCAATTACATTTATGATACAAACATTATTTTTGTAACAATTAATGATCCTTAAATTTGGAAACAATTCGAATGTGGATATAAGACATGAAAATTGAAAGCGTAGTAGGTGCCTAAGTTTAATTATTTATATTTTTTAAATTAACTTTTAGGAACTTTGAAAGAAATTCAACCAAGCAGCCTATATAGCCTATAGTTTAAACAATCGAAAAATTACTGAGGTGATTGCTGAAGTGAATTCACAACGTGGCGCGTTGACTCTCTTCGTATCTGTGAACATGGACGTCCATAGTCGCTATCAATAATGTATTATAGGAAAATAATTTCAATTTGGTGTGTGAGTGGTGGACAGGCGAATGCATTATTCAGCCCACGTACATTGCAGGCGAGTGTGCCACGCAGATAAGCGAGTATTGAGCCGAAAATGCCGAAAGTCCGAAACACTCCGTCGCCAGGGGGCCTTATCGGAAACGGCTTACGGTGACCCCATGCAAACTCCCTAATGCGACATCGCTCACCGGTCCCTCCCGCTTTGCCCTCCGGCGATCGATCTCGATGCAAAATTGCCGATAGGGGATGCTAGTTTTGTTTCTTGTGCGTAATTTTTTTATTGCGATATCTCGATACGATCTAACTTGGTATTCGGACAGCAGGTGGCCTGTCGGTGGGGATGCCTGTACAAAAATATCGACTAATTCAAATAAACAACCCACATTTGACTAGAAGTTCTTCATAAGTACGATGTGCAGATAGTATGCGTCACATTCTGTTTTTCTGCTAAAATAAAATTCATGATAACTTTATGTATTCGTGTTTGGGATATTTAAGGGCTGCTCATAAACTCCGATAAGTTTTTATATGCCACTGAATATTGAACGATGGAGCTATATACATATTTTGCAATGAAATACACGCGATGGGTCTCGGCACGGTCGGCACCGTGGGATTGGGTAAGTGAGGTGGAGGGTGGGTACAACACAATATGAATAATTCGTTCAGATATGATAACAGCACCAAATAGTTATATCAGGTAGGTACGTATATTCACAATACGTTTGAAATACGTTAGGCAACATAATTCTTGGTACTCTTTTAGTCTTTTCTTGATACATGTATGCTTAATGACGTTCGTAAGCGTTATTGAAAATTACGCACCGTCAATAGCCGCACGTGATGATTAAAAGTGATTAAATACATTTAAGCTCTTTATAACAGCATGTTGGTTAAGAAACCGCTATAGAGAACAAGAATCCAATTCCAACTCTTAATTATCCTAAGTATATCCATAAGTAACTTGTTAGCAAAACATCAAACGTATTATAAATCAAAATCTGCTAATAAATGTTATAATAGGTATATAATACTTAATTTGCGTTGATATAACAAGACGATTCCATATTGTAGACAGCATTGTAATTTTCAGATTTATAATAAATTTCTTATTATGATAAATTATAACCATATGCATTAAAACACAAATGAAGAAGAAAAATGTCGATAATATAATATGTTGGTATAACTCTGTGAGTTATTTACGCACCCTCTGCGGACACCACCACATACACATCGCGCATATTTATTCATAGGCCTGTGCGTATTTTTTACTTGGTCATAAATATTAAAGGCGGCTCGTGCCGCTAGGATTTTCAATTCGACAGCGACGTCGGATCCCCTTAGATTTTAGGCTTTCTCTCTTTCCGCGGATTAGAGCGGTTTGATGTATGGCCGCGGGTGGCGGTAAATCAAATTTTGATTGCTATTTTCTTTGTAGAAAGTCGGAATCCTCCGCCGGGGACGAGCGTCGTGTAACGTGGGTTAACCGATCCCCAGGCGCGCCGCCGTCTTATGTGGATTGTATGTACAAGACGTATATTTCCTATTTCTTATTCTGGGATTGACGTAAAACCGATTTAATTTTTTCGGTATATCTAATACGACATATTCAAGTCATTTTGTATCTTTAGAATTTTTAGTTTTACGGGCACCTATTTAATACCTAAGTTACATATCCTAAATTGCAAAATGTACATACATTAGCTACATAAATACTTAAAAACTGTATTTTTACTCTATATAAGTACCTATATAATATAATCTATTAGACATACTACTTTAGCAACATTTTCAAAGAACTACCACTTATAGAGAATTGATACAAATTTAAGTTTACTTAGGGCTATTGAAATCAAATTTGCTTGGGTAAGTTGATTTTAGTGAAATAACTCGTAGCTCAGGGAGACGGGCCGCGTAGTAACCGCTTGTGTGATCCAATTGCGGACCGTTCTAGAGCCGATCCGAACGAATGGAATCAAATTCAGCCGCCCTTTAAATATTTGAACTGATGCTGGAGGCGCAACGAGGGACGAACTCGCGCGCGGGTAGGGGGCGGACAGGGAGATACACAAATCACAAATTGCTCTAGTTGAATTTGTTATCGTTGCAACATCTACAATACATTAAATCGAGTTCATACAAACCAACCTAAGCAAATATTATAATTTTGCTTTTTTATCTAACCAGTAAAGGCAATTGACGGTGGAGCACTGCATACGTAATAGTAGGAGTATATCGAGGTAGTTAGGTTGAACGAGCAGCCGACGTGAGGTGGCGGTGGGGGGTGGGCGCCCACCTCCGGATAAAAAAAGGATCTCGAAAAATTCTCGACCCTTTTTATACTAAATAGATAGCTAACACGGCCTGAGTGGAGTTTCAATAGATGCTTTCTCGACGGAAGAAGCGACCTGTAAGGAATCGAGGGGCCCACTGAAACCGTGTTATATATCTACCGACGGCGTCGTGTGTACTGCGTGTCACACAGTTTTTCCTTTTATTTTTTACGCGTGCCCTCCTCAGAGGGATAAGAGGAATTCTTTTTAAATTGGAAATGTTTTCTAAGAGGATTACGATTTGCGGAGGTGTGCGCCGATGTTGGGCGCTGGGAATAAGGGATCGTGTTACTGTTTTGTGTTTAACATTCTTCAAATATTCTTTATTATGTGCACGCATCAAGTGGGATTAGTGGACGTGTCGTGATTCAAAGAGATTTCACTTTATTCAACATTATTTCGGAAGTATTATTATAGGTGCTCTTTAATCTTAATACGTAGGATGAATTTCCTCTCATTTTATTATACGAAATTGTCACATTTTATCCCGTAGGTGTACTTTCTATAAGCCCACTCAACAAAACTCCCACGTTGGTATAAAAAATATCGTGTAACTTAAACTAACAATGGGGCCGATATTCCAAGTGACCATTACTTGTGTGAAGTTGATGTAAGCACAAAGCTGGCTACATTTGCCGAATAAGGAATATTTTTTTTTGTCAATGGCAGTTCTAAATATGCAGTCGAGATAGTCGTTGGCGTTGTTGTAATAAAGACTAAAGCTGTCAGTGGGTGTGGAGCGCGCGCTGGGTCGGTGAGATGGGAACAGAGCCGATTATACTGTGCAGTTGCACCATTAGCAATGGGGATTCAGTTTAAATTTTCACATCGCCCCCGCCCTTGTTACTAGTTTGCACAATTTGAAAGCTTTTGTTGTGAGCAAACAAAAAGTAATAATATTTATTGGTCAATTTCCAAAAAAGTAATTTAGTTATTATTCCGAACTTTTTCAAATGTTGGCGTCTTTTATTGACATTTAAAGTTTCACTATTTCATATAACTTTAGGTTACCTACCTGGTGGTACGTTTTGAAATGTTTTTTAATAACAATAGACATGTAGATATGCTATCTTGAAAGTAGATAGTGACTTTTGTTGTACTCAAATAATATGGTATTCAAATAATACGATAGATGGTTCAGAGAGTTACATAAAGCATTTCATTGTGTAACATGATTTTAAAAAGCTGAACTATTTTGACTGCGTGGTTGGTTCAGAGGCTAGGTTACACCACTGATTTTTTTGATCCATAAATGGTTGTTTCGACTGTAGGTGTACTTTGTGTCCGTAAATTATATGTTTGTAAAGTCCCCCGCGATATAGGATTTGTGTCCTAATGTGGGAGTTGCCTTTGAAAAAAAAACAGAAAAAAACAAATGTCCTACCAAGTCACAACTACCCTTGTTTAGAAAACAGAGTTTATAAAATACAAAAGCTGTAATGAGGGCTTAATTTAGATCCGTTTTAAGCTGCAGCATACAAAAACCATATAGAATGTGAGGCGAGGGTGAGTCGCCCATCGACCACGCACCTTGTGAAATAAAATATAAGATTATTGTAACAATGAGGGGAGGTTTCTTTAAACTGCGACTGCCTTCAATTATTGAGTTCTATACTCGTAAAGTACTATAACAATACTTATTGTGGTACCTACTACTAGGTGATGACATGTTGTCAGAACGACAATTCGACGGGAAGTGTATTATTTAGAGCAGCGGACCAGTGCCCCTTTAAATACAGTGAAAATTGTTGTTGACTGAAATAGTGCTTGTATGGTTTCGTAGTGGTGTTCCATACATTTACGTATAATATCTATCTACATCTATTTACTATATAGTTATCCGGACGTTGTTTTTTTTTCCTTTTTTACATACATTTATATACAACCTAAGTAAAACAATAACAGTAACACAAAATTGAACCGGTTCAGAGACATTTCTAACTAGATGTTCAATTAAAAGGTACATTATTTAGTGTAGCATTCAAACCACAGAAATAGATCGTATTTCTGTGATTCAAACCTATATATTTATACTCCTACTAGGTAGGTACTCATCTGTGACAAATTAACGATCTCTTTATTTATCTACATTGATTATTGTTAGCGTTTCGACGACAAACATTGTTATAATTACTTCATTATCGTCATCTCAAACTGATGACGTCCACTGTTGATCGTAGGCCTCTCTCATATGCCTCTACAGTTATTACTTACATAGAATTTTCATTTCATTAATGAGTTTCTTTGGAAGGCGTTTTACTTCGACATAGTTCTATTTAAACCATTGTATTTATCGTAAACCCAAATCAAAAAGTATTAACAGAAAATGAGGCTATTATTGTCCTGAATAGCTTTCAAATGTTCGCCATATCCATAACCCATCTCAGATTATGGAATAATGTCAATTAAAATGTGTAGTAAGTGATATATATGATGTGGAGTTATAGCGTCTGAACGTAACTAACACGTAAGTAATGTGCGCTTTATGCTGTATTAAGATCACTTTACTATTAGGGCTACATGTTGGTCGCACATAAACCGGCTGTTACCGACACCGGTCATTACACCAAATGTCGCTAAACAAAGAAATATTATTGTGACATCTGACAGACTTATGAGAACGCGCAAATCATTTAAACCTCGTAAAACATTCATGTTGTTTTTCTTCTTGTACAATTCTTAAGATTTCATATTTTTTTGCACGAAATGGAACTAAATGTCTTTATACATGACTAACTGTTGCCCGCGGCTCTCCCCGCGTGGATGTCGGTTATCGCTGTAAAAAGTAGCCTATGTGTGATTCCAGATCGTAATCTATCTCTGTGCCAAATTTCATCGAGATCCGTTCAGTAGCTTTTACGTGAAAGAGTAACAAACATCCATCCATCCATCCATTCTTACAAACTTTCACGTTTATAATATTAGTAGGATGTAGATACCTATACTTAATTGTTCCCTTAAGAGGTTTTTTCAAAAACTGCTAGCACTTTTAAAGACCATTAGAATTTATTGGACTTTTTGACTTAGGTACATATTTATTTAGGACAACCAAGTACCTATTGATTTATTGTTTCTTATGCTAGATAGACAGCTTGTTAGGTACCTACATAGTGTAAGCTTAGCTGTCTGCTATGAATAACCTTCCTTTATTTTGAAAATAATTCTCGCCCTAATTCACCGGTGGAAAATTTCAAGTACTTAAACCAGAATCAAAACAGTTCAGTAGATACCTTTTTCACCTGTGTTTGTAGACCGATTTTCTTTATTTTTTTTGTTTAGTAGCTATTGACGAGGTTAATAAAAGTGTTATCAATAAAAAGGTATTAGGCACAGCTTTAAATGTGAAAACTTCTCTAGCCACGTTGCATTGGACACTTTTGGGATAGTGAAAAAGCTCTGAACACGCAAGACCGTGACCCCGTGACACTCAGGTAGGCAATTGGCGAAACGTAGGTTTAATGTGTAAACTACTTTTGGGGAAAGCACCGATGTTCTTAAAATTCAGAAAACAAAACTGAAAAATGTCATCAGTTTCATAGAAAGATGAAAAACGTTGTTGAAGAATCCGCAATGAAATAGACTAGTGCAAAACATAAAGCAAAACAAAACGCTAGCTTTCAAATAATAAAACATTTTCGACTGGTCGGATCACTCCGCCTCCGCCCTATGGTAATAAAAAGAGATACATTATAAATGGTATGGGATATTGTCCACCGTTGTTATAGGTTATAGTGAGAGCGCGGCGCGGGCGGCGAGCGCCGAGCGCCGACGCGTCGAGTAGTTAAATGTTTTATTGTTTTTTCACGGCGACGTATAGCATTAGTACTGCGTTATAATATTTTGCTTAGTACACAATAACGCGCGGACATAAACTACGTTATGTCCGTCCGTGTTCCACGGAAATTAGGCTTCGTAAAACGTTTATAATACGTCTATACGCTGTTAAAGGAACGCAGTGACTGTGAAGAAGAATTACATTCAATTAATAACAGAGTAGCTGAGCTGAAGGGGGAATTATCTACACTACACCATCAATATGTTGAAGTATTGGACCAGCGAGATAAACTACAGGAAGAAGTGGAGTCCTTCAGTAGTTGTAGTGATATATACTTAAGTTCTTTGTGTCGCATTAAAGAGTTAGAATTGAATCTAAACTCAGCATTTCTAAAAATTAGTTCTCTTGAAGACACTATTAGGGTTCTTAATAGTAGTGAAACTCAAAATCTTTTTTCAGAGCTCCTAGGTGATAAAATAAATGTGTTAAATGTTTTGAAAAATAACTTTAAGTCTACATTTGTTGTAAATGGTAGAAATAAATATAGGAAACATTTGAAATTAAGAAAATTAATTAGAAAGCTTGAATTTAACCTTAAGAGGTCAACAAACATTAAAAAAAATTCACAAATTAACTGTGATTTAATCAAAGAGCGTGTGACATTTCTTTCAGATATTGATAATTATAGCAAACAGTTAATTAGCAGTAAATTAATGTATGAGCAGGATACACATGAGCTTGAATTAAAAATTACAGAGCTACAGTCCACGCTTACTAGAATTATTCATGATCATGAGGTGGAAACACGTGAGTACATACTTAAATATGATGAAATTGCAAGGGTTGGTAACGAGAACCTGAAACAGGTGATTTCACTTACCAATAATAAGATGTGTTTAACGTGTTCACAAACAACACCAAACAGTAATATGTCACCTATGTGTCAAACACAGCCGCTCAACTGTGAACAACTTTACAATGATCCTGAATGTGGTTCCACTGACTCAATAACACATTCAGCATCTGATAGCAAAAATGTTATTATTTTTTCTGACCAATTAGGCAAAGGTTTGGGCAGTTTAATGAATAGTCATACTGAGTACCGCGTCACAAATATTTGTTCACCTGGAAGACAGTTTGCTAGTATTATTAATAGTGTTAAGTCTGCTCAATTTAATGATCAATCCACAGGGATTATTTTACTTGGTGACAGCTTATCTGTCACAAAAAAAGATATACTACAGTTAACTGAAGTAATGATATCACTTCATGATAGTTTAGGGTGTAGGTTTATTGTTTGTGCCTTGCCATATTCTTATGCCTTATCACATAAACAAAACAGGCATATAGAAAATCTGAATCTATTATTCTATAATAGTACATGTCGCCTTCGCGACTTCATTTTATTTTTCGACACTAATATATTTATTAGTAATTTTTTATTAACCGAAGATACTATGTATCTTTCTTTATTTTATAAGCGACAAATTGCTAAATTATTAGCATTTAATTTATTTACCGACACAGGTACTCATAGGGTATTGCAGGATTTGGTAGAACTTAATAGTATGAACACTACCAATAACAATTTACATACATCTAATAGTTTAAACTACTAGATGTGACAAAGGATAGGCAGACATATAGTCTAAACATAGTGCACCAGAATATTCAGGGCTTATCCGGCAAGGAATTAGAAGTAGATTTATTTTTAAACAAACATAGTATTAATGTGCTTTGTGTTACTGAACATTGGTTAAAGAGTGATCAATTATTATTATTTAATAATGAACATTACAATATTTCTAGTGCATTTGTAAGAAAGAAGGCTATTCGTGGTGGCTCTCTAATATATGTTAAAAATAGTACAAATTGTAAGGAACGTAAAGATATAGCAAATCTTTCTATCGAGCGCACTATTGAAATGTCTTGTGTTGAGCTTGTAGAACATATCATAGTCTGTGTATACCGTCCACCGCAGAGCGACTTCAACTTATTTGAAACAATTATGGAAGAGGTTTTAAAACGTTTAGGTTTTGGAAAAAAGCATGTTATAGTATGTGGTGATTTTAATGTTAACTTACTTGAGCAGTCACAATTTTGTATTAGATTAATTAGTTTATTTAAGTCTTTCAATTTAGATTTTTTATTTTCTGAACCGACCAGAATCACCTCTCATTCTGCAACATGCTTAGACAATATTTTTTATAACTGTCAGTATCTATATAAGACTATATTAAGTGACTTAACTTCAGATCATTGCGGGCAAAAAGCTGGATTTCCTTTAAGTACACCTGTTAAAGTGAATAAGATCACGTGTAGGCCAATGACCTCTGTTCGCCTAAAACGTTTCAATGAGAGTGTTGCCGCCAAAGTCACCAATATTAGTCTAATCCAGAATGATCCTAATGATCTATACGAGTCAGTACTGAATGTAATTCAATTGGAATACAATACTATTTTTAAATCTAAGACATTTACTAAACAAGCTAACATCAAATTCTGTGACTGGGCAACATCTGGAATTTACAAAAGTAGAACTAAGTTATATGAACTTTATGGCATGAAAAAATATAATTTTGAGCCAGAATTTGTTCAGTATGTTAGAGACTATTCAAAAACTTTTAAAAGGACATGTGCAGCTGCTAAATCATTATATTTAAGTAACAAAATTAAGCAGTCTGACAATAAAATAAAAACTACTTGGAATATAATTAATAATGAAACTGGTCGTATTAAATTGCGAGATAATAATTTTCAATTGAATATTAACAATAAAATAATTTCAAATAATGCAGATGTAGCTCAAACCTTCAACAACTTTTTTGTAAACATTCCTTTAAACACAACCAGCAGCTTGAATTCTTGCCCAGTCATAGCTGAATCCTTGGTTAGGCGGAGCGTGAAAGAGTGCAGTGACCTATTTAGTTTTAAATATATAGGCCCCAATGATATAATTAAAGTTTTTAAGTCGCTTAATTCAAAAAAAACTGCCGACTTATGGGGTATTTCTGTTAAATTAGTTGAAAATATTATTTTTAACATAGCGCCACATCTGGCTGTAATATTTAATAGATGTGTGGATGCAGGTGTGTTTCCCAATTTAATGAAACACAGTAAAGTGATACCGTTATTTAAAAATGGATCAAAGAGCGACCCTACTAACTTTAGACCAATATCCATATTGCCCGCTATTAGTAAAATCTTTGAGAAAGTTATACTGCAGCAATTAGAGAGTCACTTTAACTTACATAAATTATTACACAAAGAGCAATATGGTTTCACAAAGGGTCGCTCCACCGTAGATGCAGGTGTTACATTAATAAAACATATCTTTGATGCCTGGGAAAATTCTATGGATGCTATTGGTGTATTCTGTGACCTTTCTAAAGCTTTTGACTGCGTTGATCACAATACGCTTTTGCGAAAGCTTAGTCATTACGGTATTAGGGGCGCTGCACTTAATCTTGTTGCTGCCTACCTGAGTCACAGGGTTCAATACGTAGATGTAAATGGAAATAGGTCTTCTGGATTACCTATAGCAATGGGCGTGCCCCAGGGTTCAATTCTAGGTCCTTTTCTCTTCTTAGTGTATGTTAATGATTTACCTTTCTTTGTACAGGATTTGTGCGACATAGTGCTATTTGCAGATGATACATCACTTCTCTTCAAAATCGACCGTAAAGAAAGTAACTTTAATGTTGTAAATGGTTCTCTCGCACAAGTCCTGGACTGGTTCACATCAAACAATCTACTGTTAAATTCAAAAAAAACTAAATGCATTAAATTTACCATGCCTAACGTAAGAAGTGTTACCACTAATTTGAGTCTAAATAATGAAGCTATTTCACTTGTTGAGTCTACAGTTTTTTTGGGTTTAACTTTAGATCGTAAACTTCAGTGGGGAGCCCATATATCATGCCTCGCAGGAAAGCTTAGCTCTGCGGCTTTTGCAGTTAGTAAAGTAAGACAACTTACGGATGTAGATACGGCTAGATTAGTTTACTTTAGTTATTTTCACAGCGTCATGTCCTACGGCATATTGCTGTGGGGCAAGGCTGCTGATATTGAAACCATTTTCTTAATTCAGAAACGAGCTGTACGCTCAATTTACAATCTAGGCTCACGAGTTTCTCTTAGAGAACGTTTTAAAGAAATAGGTATTTTAACAGTTGCATCACAATATATATTTGCGAATATTATGTTTGTTAAACAGAATATTGAACTATATATTAAGAACAGTGATATTCATTCAGTAAATACTAGAAACAAACATAAGTTAGTTGGCACGTACCATCGCTTACACAAAGTACATAATTCTTTTGTAGGACTCGGTATACGCTTTTTTAACAAATTACCGAAAGAGATAATGAATTTGCCCTTACACAAATTTAAACCTACTATTAAAAATCATCTCATAGGAAAGGGCTATTATACAATAAATGATTATTTGAACGACAAAAAGTCTTGGAATTAGTTGCATTATATAGTTGTTTGTTTAATTTAGAATAAATCAGCTTAGTACTTAAGTTCTAATTTGTGACGTGAGGCACATTGTGAATTCTAGTGATAATTCTGTACTTTTTATTTTTTTTTTCCTTGTTTTTTTAATTAGTAGCAAAACGTTATTTACAATAAAAATTGTCACTATTCACATATTGCCTTATTCTTTAATAGCAATATGTAAATTGAAGCAGACTTTAACACCATACTTTAGGTTTTTTTTTTTCTCGCACGACCAGTACTAAGTACGATTATCATATTTTATCAATATAGTTAGTATCGTGTTTTGACTGCATCAGCTTGCATGCTATCATACTTGTATTTTACAAAAGATTGTAACTATCTGGCGATTAAAAAGAGTGGCCTGAGTTTCTTGCTAGTTCTTCTCAAGGCTCTACGTCAGCGAACTAGCCGTAGGAAAATTTTGCTGACATCATCTTTCTGGTTTATTCATAATTTATGACCTTCATAAGTGTTACTTTGTAACCTAAATGAATAAATGAATTTTGAGTTTGAGTTTGAGTTTCTCTTTATTCTTATCACTATAAAAGTAGATATATTAATGCCTTTAACTACCTGTGAGTACGCCTTTTGTTTTCTTTGGGTTCTGCTGAAAAATACATACGTATTATAACAGTCTTATATTCTAAAATAATAAAAACATGTTGAAAATAAAACTATTTCGTGCCTCGATTGTGTTGTATGGATAGTTAGCCGCAACCGAAGTGAACCTATTAGATAACGATGAGTAAGCAGTTTCCGAGCCAACATTCAGATAATGATGAATGATTGATTTAGGTATTGACACCGGAGTGATCTTCAGTAAAAGGGTTGTGGAGTGTCTTCAGCGCATTAGCCGTAAATGATGGATGAACACTGTTTGTCTCCGCGTGACTTGATATACCCATTAGCACGTTAATGCTATATTTACTAATATCTGCTTTGTTCACTGTATTGTACTCCAGATAAGTTAGGTTAGGGCTGACAAACTTCACCTAATTAATGTCTTTGTTTATATGAAAACTATTTATTTTCTTGATAAATGTTAATCGGCTACTCGACGTATTATCATTATTTATTTTGATTATTATAACACCATTGTGGTGTATTACCGAAGTGTAATAAATCTGAATAGATTAGGTGTAAATCGTATCGTACCTACTTAGTAATGGAATTATTATGGAAAGACATTAAACTCGTATCTCTTCATTATACTTTCAAGTTATATTAAACACGATTGTAGAAAGTACTTATTACCTATATGTATATATATATTGATGAATAATATAACCAGTTATCTTTCCAGATTTATATCTTGTATATATTTGCAACAAATTCCGAGCTTCTTATATTACAATACAAACAGATACATTTTTTATCTGTCGTTTGACGTGGAGCCAGTGGAGCCACCGACTATCTGACTCGACATGACTGTGCACTGTGCCCAATCAATTTATTCCATTAACATATAGTTTCTTTATGAAATTTCCCGCCTTCCCGGGGCCTGAAACGGCGGCCATGATTAATATTTCAACCGTGACTGGCCGCGCTTAACCGACCGGAATATATCGCTTATCTAATATACTTACGTACCTACTAGGTACCTATATTATTAATACACAGTTTTGTATATTTTATCAAGATACTATATATGGTTTCAATATTATTGACCATTGATGAGTATTTAGTATAGTCAATGGATTAGTTAAAAATACTGGCACACCTACGGCATTCCTGTCGTCCAGGCAGCTGTCTCGGCAGCCACTCCTGGCCACCAGCAACTTGTACACTTACTACCTACTTATTTATTGCTATTTTAGCTTTTTATGTAGGTAAGTCAAAGTCAAAGTCAAACTCATTTATTCATTTAGATCAAATAAATGATACTTATGAACGTCATAAAACAAATGCCAGCATACTTTTTTCAACTGGCAACAGGTTTTTTTTATAGTTAGGTACTAGTTAGTACATTTACCTTAAAATTAAGTGTATTAACGGCGTTAATTTTTGCAAGTCACCAAGTCGTGATGTGAGACTTAAGCTGGTTAATGTTGATCGCAGTTTGTTTCTGTTTAACTCGAAAGTCTTTTAGGCGTGAGTTATTTTAAGCATCATTTTTTATGTTGCCCAGCTAGGGGTGGAGGCGGCACGCAATCCATTAAAGCTGAAAAAACACTTGAAATTCAGCAACTCATACAATAAACATGGTGGCGAGTCGCGAGCTCCGTTTTTGTCGCGGGGACATGGCCGCGGTTTTTTGTCAAAGCTTCTTGTGAGCAGTTTTTGTATAGGTATGAAGCACGGACTGGGAGCTGATTGCGATAATACATTTGTATTGAATGGCAATATTATTATTTTTTGTAAGTTTATTTTTGTACACGTATGGTAATGGAAATGTCATTAAAGTGTCTACGAATGTTTTGCGTCATCGGCTCTATTCAATTTTAACATGTTTTTTATAAGAGCACCGCGTCGTGACAAACAAGCATTCGGTCCGTTTAGGTTCAGTTACCTATGAACGTTTGCAATACCAGAGATTCACTCGTGTGTTGTTGGCTTGAAGAGTCTACAAAGTAACACCAGGGCTTTATGTGTTATAGGGATACCCAGGGGTTTTATAAAAAGTTCTTTCTGTAGACCGCTGAAGTCCTAATCTCACTGTCTTAAACATTCTCTAATTCATAAGGTGAAGTCTTGGATCTTACACTAAATATTTCCGGTGTTGTAGGCACTCATGTTTAGTAGATACTCATGTTTTGCATATTTAGTTATTTACAAATACTTACCTAAATACTAATTATAACTTATATTTCTGCCCATGGAAGGCAATGATAAAAGTTTCATATACAAAATTCATTCTGATTTCTGATACCTACCTATATGGTAAAAACCTATTATAAACCTTAAAATCACCTGGTATAACAATGAAGTTGTGAACATTATGGCTACTATTTATTCCCATTTCGTTATTGTGGTCATCTCTTGTATTAAGGGCCTTATTATTCAGTGCATAAACTGGGGAATATGTTAGTGTCGGGCGAGCGACGGCGACGATGCGAGGACGTCGAGGGATTTTGAGCGGCGACTGAAAAAATTGATGCGACTTATCTCACCCGCGCGTGGTCCCCACCAGCCTACCAACCCACCACACAACGAGTACACCGAGAACAGATAAACAGTATCAGATGTTTTATGTATGTTGGATTTAAGTTTACCTACCAAGTACCACCATTGACTATGCGAGCCGTGGGGACCATTAAAGTTAAGGTATTTAGAAAATAACCTAACAACAAAGAATATAACATTATATCGTACGTTTATATAAACTTGGTAGTAAATTACAATGTTACAATAATAAGCTGTATATGCAGCTAAAGGTAACAACATTTTTAAATAATTTATACAAGTATAACAAGTCTCACAAAAACCTTGGCTATTGTTCAAAAGTACCTATATCTAAATCTCTTGTACTTTTTGCAAGTTATGAAATATTTATAGGAAAGTGGTTTCACCTGTCATTTCATTTCCATCTACTTACGTAAAATACTCTCTACGGTCGGTCCTCCAACATACGGATGGTGTTAAGATATTCAGCTTGAACATTAGTGAAGGAGGGTCACCTCTCGTGAGGAGTAGGTGCTGCGTGATGCGTCACCCTCGCAACTCTCGCTTGACCTCACGTCCCGGTCTCGCCCGGGGGTAACTTAACATTCACTGCATTGTTCTGTTATTGCACGTCCGATCAACGACGCGACGCCGACGCGACGTTCTGTTTCCATAGGGGACATTTTGCCTATTGATGACGTACAACAACATTTTATTGATTAATGCGGACTGTAGGTACACAACAATGAATATTGTATTGTAGTGGATTTATATTGAATGAGAAACTTTTTAAAATATTCTGAAATCTTTTGATCACTTGACTTATGGAGTCTAGTCATAACTAAAATTGTTGCCGTAGAGATTAGTAGAATGGATTCTACTTTTTAATCAAATTTTTATTTGTGATATGTTCAAATCTTGACATAAGTATAGACTTTCGTTGGCTGGTTGCCATTAGATAAAAAGGGAAATAGAAAGTAATTTATATTACCTTAAAATAAATGAAACAATTGATACATACCTAATTGAGATTAAATCTAATGTGATACATTAGATTTAATCTCAATTAGGTATGTTTCATTATTATTGAGTTTTTGCTGTGACTTCGGCCTGAGATCTCTTTACAGGCAGTCTTACTTTGTACGATAAGATGAGCACATCACGAATGATAGCTTATTTGTATCAGTTGTTACTCGCCATATTTGTGTGATGTGTTTCAAGTGAAATATCAACAGTTTTTATGAGGCAATTATTAGCATATTGTGTGCCGGCGGGGGTCCGCACTCCGCAGTCGGGCCCCGGGTTGCGGGGCTCGCCGGCGCGCGGTGCGGCGGCGGCGGCCCCGCTGGGCTCATAGATAAACATGTCGGTGCTTCCGTATGCTTGCGCTGCGCCGTGCACACTCGCATTGATTTTGTTTTTGTAATAAAACAATATATGTAGTGTGAGATACAACCATTTGTAGATACACTATCTATCGCTACTGCAATTTGGTTTTGATTTTTTTTTTCAATTTTAAACTATTAATTAGATAATCCAGAAGGCTCATATTAATAGATATAGGTACCTAAGCTAATTTATAATCGAAAATTTTCTCGTCGAACTGATAACATTTCATGTGGATTGTTGGCTTTAGATCTCTTCATAATAGTTTTTCTGCATAAATATATAAGTATTAAATAACACATAGAACGTAGGTAGGTACTACACGTATATAGACATAATATTTAACACGCATATCTCCTACGACACGTAAACAATATTTTTATAACTTTTCTAAGTACAATAAAAATGTCGCGATGCTATTGAGCACTGAGCACTAGGTATTAATCCGTACATATATGCATGGTGTATGCATAGTTAGTTTAGGTGCGTGATCGTGCCTCGGACCGTGCTGCGCCGGCGCAGATAAACTATAGCTTTAATTACTATTAAACACAATTAAACGCTGCGCATGACTCGCACGCGGACTTAGTACGTAACTGATACGTTCCGCCAGAACTTATGTTTAGCTGTAGGTAGAGTTAGTTACATTCAACAAAACCGTAGATTTACAATTTTATTAATCTTACTAATATTATAAACGCGAAAGTTTGTAACAATGTATGGATGTTTGTTACTCTTTCTCGCAAAAACTACTAAACGGATCTGGATTAAATTAGGCATAGAGATAGATTATAGTCTGGAATAACACATAGGCTATATACTTTTTATCCCGGAAAACCTCTGTTCCCGAGGGAATGTACGCGTAGGCGAAGTCGTGGGCGGAAGCTAGTATCTAATAATGTAGATATCATGTATAATTAATTAATTTATCAACAGTTAACAACTATTATAACTATTGTTAGTATTTATATTTAAAAGAAGAGCGGGGTCGCCTGGCCACAAGTATTTACAATACTTAAAAGGTGGCCTCAGTAACCATGTTAAAACTAAACCATGTAATAGTTGTGAAATAAATGAATTTGAATTAAATTCTATAAATCCCATCTTTGAGCACTAAGATTTACATCATTTAAGGAACCCTTGTGCAAGATTTGGAGTCTTCAGCCCGGCAAATGTTTAGGCTCAGCGTTGATGAATCAGCCAGTCAGGACGAGTATGTACCTAACTAAGAATGTTTAGACAGATTGCTCTTCCCGTAGGGTGTGTGGCCATAGTGTTGTTTTGGTTGTAGTGTAGAATAGATATAAGTATGTATTCTGAAGTAGAGGTTTAGAACAATGTACATATAATGTCTTACAACTCTCTATGTCTCATGCCATTTTACAATATAATCTGTCAGTGCTACTGCGTGTATAAACATGTGGTATAGACAGGCTAATAATATTGTTAATTTCTTTCTGACCTTTAATTGTGTATTGGGATACTAAGATCTTCCTTGTTGAGTGTTTTATTGTGAAAGTAGTGATTAAGGCGATCTAGATAATTTGTACTAATTGTGCATCAGTTCGTGGTCGAAACTCCGTATATGACAGTTATGATAGCAAGTCACATATAGGATCAAATAGCCGTGTGTTAGCCTCGGATATTATAATGAGCTGCCTCTAGATCAGCGAGCAGATAAGCGTCGATGAGCATTTGTACGGAGTCAGCTTGCAGCGTGTCAGTGCATGCATGAAGCTTTCATGGATGTAGGCTATAAAATATATGTAGGTAAATACTAGCGCCTCAATCTAGTTGAGTTACGTTCTTTGTCAATCTATATCCAAATTCCTCTCAGCGATTTATGATCGTTGAGACGCGCACACGCAGTTTCTCAGAATCTCCCCCCCCCTCCCACGCCTCGTGTGCCCGTGTGCCGACCGGGCCCGACGCAGCTACGCTAGTTTATTTCACGACTTTGCGTTTTATTCCTTACTTTTTAATTATGTGCACATTACTTGGTATTGACGGCGATAAAATCCCTGCTCAACGATCAATCACGTTGATATGCTTGTCTGCCATCAACTGGCAAGTTTTTTTTTATGAATTATCTATAGGTATCTGCTACAATTATCTCTATAGCGTTCCAGATTCGTTTTGCATTCATCATTGCATGTAGACAAATAGGTAAAGTTTATTTCTTCAGTCTAAGTTAGTTCATATTCAGGGTGTGTGAAAACCATGTATCGATTCAGGGATCCGTTAACAAAATAATAAACTTAAAAGTAGGTATACTTTAAATTTCATCGAAAAATTACTTTGATGTAGATGCTGAAGTGTATTGATATATGTACACCTATGAACTCATATATACATAATAATATAGGTATGTCAAAGTTAGTGAGGGTGAATAGATGTATGGATATTTGTTAAAGTTTGGCACAGATATAGATTATAGTCTAGAATAGGAGGTACATAGGCTACGTATTATCGCGAAAAATAATATTGTTGCCGTGGGATTGTAAGTGCGCGGGCAGAAGACTAAACCTTTAGAATTAAAGCCTAAATCCTCTCTGCTCTCTAATCGACTCTCTAACTCTCTGATCTACCAACCTGCATTAGATCTACGTATGTGTGGATTCTCACGCTGCTGGCCTAATGTGAAATAGCTGCAGAATTTCTTCTAAGCCATGTAGGTTACCTGATAGTGTTTTCCTTCCTCGATAGCGTTCTTTATTTAAGAAGAACTGAGACTATGTTTTTAAGCTAGTTGTTACGCGGGCGGAGCCGCGGGCAACAACTATCTTAAAAATAAAATTTCCCGAGGTCGGCACAAGAGACTAATAGTTGTATATAATTGAAGTCGTGTAATGCTTACCATACTATCTAATGATTGATCATTTGGCAAGTATCGAGCGGAATTACGCTAAGTGTGTCGGTGTGTCTGATGCGGCGGCGACTGCGCGGGAGCAGCGGGCGGCGCGCTTTGTGCCGCCGCACGCCGCACGCTGGCCGCATCACCGCAACTTGGTGCCGACCGACCCCGTCAAACGCGCTTTGCGAATGTCTAATGAGCTCCACAACCACCAGGGCTACCGCGCCTTTCTAGGTACCTTTAAATTTCCACTAAACATTTCAACGATAGAAAAAATCAAAGAATTTAAACCAAATTACATTCTTTAAAATGATTAAAACAAGTTGTATGATGATGCTGTTTTTCCTGTAGGTAATACTTACTTCATTAAAATTTCTTAGACGTTTAACTTTGCTATAGTCCATGAAAAGTAACACCATTCACACTTGGATATGGCTGCATAAAATTCTATGGGTCCTCATTTAGAGCAGTTATCGGCGGTCTCTATCTTTGAAGTATAGCTAATAAGTAGTAGTAGTTGAAAGAGGAATGAGAGATAGGTTTAATTACTAAAGTCATGTAACATTCCCGCTCGGCTCTAGGTTATATTTATTATTGCGGGAGCGGGCGGCCCTGCTCTTTTGCGGCGCCGCCGTCACCTGTCATCCATCAGTCGGCGACAACGCGCATGCGCATACCGGCCGGCGCAGATTGCCCCGCGCCCGCGCCTGCGCCTGCGCCGCTCGCGGATTCAAATTTAACGGTACAAAGCTGGCGGAACGCAACAAAACAGTAGCGGGCCGCATTCCGACTTCGATCAAGTTAGACTAGTTCTGATGATGGCTGTGACTAAAACGAAATGCCTCACATTGAATTATTATTGCTAAAGGTCAAGATGTTTCGGGCATTTTGCAAAATGTTTAGAAATATCTCTATGAATATTATAATCGTACCTAATCCTGTTCTTTATTTAAGATACTAATTTTAACATTGCGTTGTATGTCAATGCACGCATTAATAAAAATTAAAATCGCCTTGTGTTTAACAGACAAACTCGATGTACTACACAATGTCCACTCGCATAAAACGTTGCCGGTGGGTTGTAATGTAGATGGTGGTCGCGAAATAGATTTTATTCATTGGTTCAGGAATTTAGCAAATTCTTTCCTTAAAACTATAAATCTTAAAGCATTTGCTATAGTGTCTTTATACGGTTGTGAATAGACTAAATCGACATAAATGATGAAGCAATTAAAGCTATCTACAGATGGACAACTTTTTGTCCGTGAGAGAGCACAAGAAGCTTACGCGTGATGTAAAATAGCTGCTTTGTCTATGAACAAGGTGGACAAAAATGTACTGAACTTACGACTGCCTATCTATAATAGCTTAATAAAATATGCAGCCTAGTTAAACACATACACAAAATATATATGCAAATAGAAGCTGGTGATTACCTATCAAATGTCTGTCCACGTCCTAAATTAAAATAGTTCTGGTATGTAGAACAAGAGGTCTGCTATTATATATAGCTATATCATATTAGGCTTTTATTAAGAACTACTTAGGTTTAATATTTAGAACGAAGGTACCATTGAGTCCACAACTTGTTCAATTTGATCTATGCCCTTTGCCTTTTCATTCGATATAATACGTCAGTGAAAGTGACTGGTACCTAGATATTCTTAATTATTTGTCTTCTGTATTATTTACATCTCGTAAGTAGGTTAAATATTAGATCACTAGGGGTCCGCTTCTTCGTCCGCGTGGTAATTTGGCATGTTTTCCCCGATTTTGCAACATATCTCGCTACTGCTTCGCTCCTATTGATCATAGCGTGGTGTTTTATAGCCTTCCTGGATAAATGGACTATTCAACAAAAAAAAGTATTTTTCTAATCGAACCGAGTGCTTCCTGAGATTAGCGCGTTCAACCAAACAAACAGTCTTCAGCTTTATAATATTAGTATAGATGATTTGGCACAAGTCGTGTAAATTTGATTACAATGGTCGTACAACCTATTTTAATCAATACGACGTCGACAATGCGACATTGGTAAGAATCGCAATAGGTCGCCTTGATCAAGTGTATGGTCAGGTATATAAAGAGACACAATTGAATCATGAAATTGAGCGCCTAAACCGTCTCGTGTGACGGTCGGCGGGCGCACTTGGCCCGAGCCGGGTCGACACTCGAGGCTACTAGCATTATCCCCCAACATCAGTATGCCGACGTCCGCGCGCGATCCCAATTGCCTAAATTAGCATACTTACGCCGAGGCGCCGCCGAATTCGCCTTGTATCACAACTATCAAAGAAAATACCGACACCATACCAAAATCTACTTTGCCACCTCATACTAAAGCCCATATTCCTTCAGCAATTAAAATAATCTTATTGGCATGTCTTATAAAAAAAATCCAATTTGAATCTTATTGTCTGTTATAAAAGGTGTTTTTTGTATGCTGGTAGAAGTTTAAAAGTATACATATTAGAATCGCCAGACATCGAACTCTGACCCGTTGGTAATGGGCGCAAATTGATCGCGGAGGCAAATTTTTCTAGTGATTATGCGGCATGATCAAAATGAGCCGCTCCGTGGACGTTGTTTGTTTCGTGTGCGAATGTTCCGCCCTAATTACACCAGAACTGGCTCTGGTAGCTTATTGTCTTGTTCCAATTTGCATAATTTTGTTATCAGATGCGTACTCTAAAGATTTTAGAAGCATTTTAGTTTTTTATACTTACAAAACGGTGTCAGATGCAATTTACCTACAGCCAGTTGGCTGACAAGGTGATCAAGCTGGTAAGAAACCTGGCCACTGTTAAATAATTTGGAATGTGAGTTACAATTTATGGTAGCATAGAAAGAGACGAAACAGTCATGTTAAATTGTATGGTTTTGTGAGAACAGTTTTTTTTTGTTTAAAGACTAAAACTTCAATTTAACTGGTTTATATCTGCCCCTATAGACCAGTGGCATAAACGGTAGTCGAACCGAAACGTCAAAAATCAAATGTATGGGATTTGACGTTAGTTTACGATATAATGTCGAAAACTTACGTCAATTCCCATACATTTGCTTTTTTGACTTATCGATTCGATTATCGCTTATGCCACTTGTCTAGAGGGGTTGATCATATCGTATCCTACGATAAGATTGTCCCTTTACAAGTAGATCCTGTTCCCGAGCATGGCGAAGACTAGTGACCACATTAAAATTATTAAAAGAAGATCTATTGTTTAGTTAAGCTAGTGCTAACGTTCTAGTGCAGTAATGTTATTACGCTGCCCACCATCAGGCGGGCCGTATATTGGTTTACCTCCTCGGTAGTGTAAAAATAAATGAAGAAAATTAATATTTTTGTAAAAATCTAAGCTATGCACAATGCAAATACTAAGTAATTACAAAATTAATTGAATTCTTTCTACACCAGCTCATTACAGTATCATAAAATGTGTAGCGAATACAGAGGAATTTTAATGACACGAAGACTGTAAATAATTTGTTAAAAAAATAAATATACCTGAATAAGAACTTTTAATTATAATGTCTGTTGGAATTGAAGTGACCTCTCCGGAGGGAAAAACCTCACAGCATTATCTAATTAAACGTCCGATTGTGATGTTTCCCTTAATTACCTGTTAACGACGGTTAATTATGAACATAACGTGGCCCTGACACCGATTTGTATAATCGTTCATTATGTTTGCACATTTTGTAAGGTATTAATATATGTACAATACACATAGTCAACCGTATTTCTACATTATTATGATTGAATATTATTTGGCTATCCCGATCGACAAACCCTTTTAGTTTATATTAGTAGCAAGTCAGCAGTTCCTGGCTCAGTTGTAGGTACTGGCATATTGTTTAACGTTTATTTATTATGATATTATACGACTTTGTGTCTAACACATAGAAAATCAAGACTAGATATATCGTAGGTATACTACTAGATATATAGGTAGGTATGGTGGTCAGATGCAAGTGATTTAATGGCTTCACCGAATACAAAAATAATAAAGACGTTAAAGAACGCGTATAAAGTTGTAGCATTGTTCTAGCTAATTATGCTGTAAGATGAATAGTGCGAGAATAGATGCGTGTCCATAAAACTACAAGTGTTAGTTAGTTATTGGTGTAAAGCAGTTAAAGGCGTCGTCGGTGCAGGCGTGGCTTCGCTCAGCTCTGCCACTATCGCTGACGACGCGACGCTCACACGCGTGAGTTCACAACAACTACTATCAATTGATTGGAATGCCTTTGTCATTTGCAATTTGATCACCGCCCATTATCTCAGTGAATTTGATTTTGAAAGCAACACAAATGTCACAGTCCAAAATATAATCGTACCTAACAATAAAATTGCTCCATGCTAGATAGGTATCAACCCAACGCTATAAATAAATAGCTGCTTAATAACAAAGTGATGTAATGCTCAAGTGAACGCAGATATGAATTTCGTGACAGGGCCGCGTCAGCTCGCAACAAGTCCCGTGCCCTTTACGTGCCTACAATGGACACCTTTATACTATTTTTTGCGAGAATCGCATCGCCTACTACTTTCTCCTAATTAATTATAATTTAACTCAGTTAACTGTACTTGTGTTTTATTGTCGATAATGGACCCTACAGGTGTTAAAGAGTGACTCTGTGAACCTTTGTCCTTTAACAGTCAAGGGCAAAGAAAGGATGTATAATTTCTCCCTGACTAATATTATTTAATAACAGCTTGTTGTTTGGTATTCTTAGATATTGTAAGCGAGTTAAGTTCGTTATTTTGCCAGAGGCATCCAAATTATTCCCAACTCATTATTGATTAATTATATCAGGTGAAGTGAAACACATGCTTGAAACTTTTAGCGATGGGTGGGTGCGTAGTGATAAGTTGTAAATGTCAATAGTGCCATCAAACCATCTGTCGCTGTTGTGTTAACTATCCCAAGTATTGTTGTATTGCCTTGAATGGCATATTAAAACAAATTTCAAAAATATTCAGCTATTTGTATGAATAGCAGAAATGTGCGCCGATTATACATATTTGTGTGTGTGGGACATCAAATAGGGTTGTCACCCGTCTGGCCGGCCATTGTACCACCCTCGCTCGTTCGTCTTATAATAACCTGAGGCGTGTTTACTTCGGAATATAATTTAACTCGCTATTTCTATTGAAAACGTCCACTTTACGTTCCTGTTAAGCTTCGTGTTATGAGTTTAACTTTAATAATATTTGCGGTAGAGTGGCAATAGCTGGTATAGCTAGTATTTATACATATTTTGATTACATGTTTAATTTAAAGTTATGATCTTTAGTACCTATGTTGGTTTTAATCTTAAAATATTAAAATACTAGTTGTTGTCCGCGGCTCCGTCCGCGTGGATATCGGTTATCGCTGTAAAAAGTAGCCTATGTGTTATTCCAGACCATAATCTATCTCTGTGCCAAATTTCATCCAGATCCGTTTAGTACTTTTTACGTGAAAAAGTAACAAACATCCATCTATCCATCCATACTTACAAACTTTCGGGTCACAATATTAGTAGGATAAACACAGCGAGGAACTAAGTACTTTTTAATTTTGGAAAATCTGACTGTTCTGGTGTGATTGTACCTACGTGTGGGCGAAACTGCGGGTGGAAACTACTTAGTAATATATAATTATTGTTCGTGTGGTCTAGTGGTGGTCACCCCGTTGGCACACACGACATTATACACGAGACAAATCTTTGAGTTATCCACAAATTTTAATGTTTGTTATGGGCCTGGGTGTACTTTGCGGCCTAAAATTGTACCTATGTTTGTTAAGGCTCCCACGTAGATGATATGGGACAGGCCACAGATATAGATACACATAGATAACGCAAGTATCACAGTTTGTATTGAAATCAAGCGTGCCGACTTTTTAACACCTACTGTGACGTCACAGCCGAAATTTAGTGACGAGAAATCCAAACCGATTCAAAGACACTGATGCCGCCAATGCTCCTCCGGCCGCTACGATTCAATCGATTCAACTGGAGCCGCCGCACTGATTATCTCACTCTTACTCATATTTTTAATGTCGTTATACTACTTGTTCTGAGTCTGGGTGTAATTTGTGTCCGTTAATTGTATGTTTGTAAAGTCCCCCGCGACACAGAGTTTGTTCTCTAGTGCGGAAGTTGTCTTTTTAAAATATATACAATATACATATACCTAGATTGTTGTGATTTTGCATATACCTATATATCACTTATAATTTTTATTTTTATTTAATTTATAATTATTATATATTTCTCATAATAATTACTTCTTTCTAGACCTCACACTAATATGCACACACTATGTTTCATCTCTGCATTACCCTATACCTAGGTTGACTGGCAGAGAGAATGCCTTTATACATGTTCTGTATATTAAGTTCTAAATAAATAAGATCGTTTGTCACTGCCGCCACTAGATTTAATCAATTCACGTAGACCATTTTTCTTTTATATGTCACCATTTTTCTTTTATATCATTCGTCGGTCCGATATCGATTAAAATCGATTATTGATATATGTTGTAGAACGAACAACACTAGTCGCTAGATTTGACAGACGAATGATAAATTGCCGGTATCACGAAGTCGAAGCGATGCGCGACAGTATCGCTTGTTGTAATATTCATCGTCTTTTAACACACAACGTCAGTTCCAACGCTCAAACCAAACACGTCAACGTAATGTGAATATTGTTTTACTTAACGTTAATATAGTTACTTAGGTATATCCTTGAAATCACAGCTCTAAATACATAAAAAATAGTTTTAAAATGAATTTACGCATAATATAATGTTAAAATAACTTACCTGTGATAAGAAATATGTTCCTGTCTTTGGGTGCTCGAAATTTTTGGGATATTGCAGTTAATTATCACGCAACGAGGCATTTTTTTAGTTTTTGCGGACGACCGGCAGCGACAACAGACGCGCGCGGACTGTAAGTTGCGGCGACCAACCTCGACGCTTTGTCGGGGTTCGGACACGCGAAGTACGTGCATTTGCGTTATCTATGTGTATCTATATCTGTGGGACAGGCTTTAAGGGTAAAATTTGTTTTAGAACCAATGTTTTTTATTTTAAAAAGTGTGTCAGTTGTGTTATGAAGTATAAGTAAACAATGAGAGCACAGGCAGGTATACAATACCTATATATAATAGGTAGAACAATATCATTAGCGGAACATCGCCATCGCTATATCAACAATAAGGACAGTCGACTGACGAGCAATTTGGTGAAGTAGCGACATTTAATAGGAGCAGTTTCGCCGGGGCCATGTTTGCTCTTTAAGTTTGCAGTAGCTTCGGGGCTCAATTTAATTACCAAATGGAGCGTTTTTTGTGATCCGTGGACCGTGTAAACAGAGCTCGTAACGATGTGTGTGGACCTCACTGGTATTCCTTTATGTGCGGATGAAATTCCGCTTGTTTCCTGAACAGGTGGCTCGCTACCGTTGATTCAGGATTATTTAATTGCCATTGTGTGTTTTGTCAATCACGTTCTTTTGTGAACAGCTCCCTGTACCTACATCATTAGGAGGAATTGAATTTTGTTTGGTAGGTATTGGTTCACTGCTTTGTTTTTTAAGATTATATATATACGAGTATACATTTATTTAATTAGCTGATTTGGGGGCACTCTTCTTCATATTATGAGGGCAGTCAGCCTGAAGGAGGGACCTTCACCTTACAGGTGACCACAATATAAAGCTGCTATAGGTACACAATGATGATTTGCATTTGTACGTAATTAATACAAAACTCTGGTCTAATATGCAATGGCAATGGCTTGCAGGGCTCAAGGCTCAGGGCTGACGCCAACTTTTCTTTCCTACTAGGTGTTGCTCGTCGCTCCATACAAATTACTTGAGGATCCGTTCAGCCGTTTATTTGTGATCAGGCAACAGACCGACAGACAGAGTTACTTTCTAATTTATGGTTGATAACTTCAATAAATCTCTATATCACTTGGTAAAAATGTCTGATTTAATGTTAGGTAAATAGGTAGGTAGGTTACTTTTGTACAACATTGATGACAAATTAACGTTGTTTTCAATATGTAATCTTTCGGGGGTGAACACAATAGCTGGCATTATTATTCTGGAGCTCCTTTACATTCTTAACATGATTTTATAAACTTATGATTTTCATAAAAGTAATTTTGTAACCTAAACGTAATACGTACATAAAAAGTCCAACTCAACATTATATATGTAGGTGTAGGTACGTTTACACAGAACCAACTAACTGGCAACACAAACTACTAGTCCCTCGTTATTTTAAACAATTCGATAATGGCTCCCCCTGGCGGCGGCCGGCGGACTTTGATTGTGGTACAGCACAAAGGGCGCTGTCCCCTAATGAGTGTACCTATAGTTCCTACTACTTCTGTCCGTACCGTGTATGCCGCCGGCTACAATTCAAACTACCTCACGTACGTCTAATGAAAATTTTCATTTTGTTTTTTGCGTTTTATTTTATGTCTAAGTTCGGTACCTACATGTATCGTGTAGTAAGATTTTTTTTTTCCTATTTTCTTAAAAAAGACAACTCCCGCACTAGAGAACAAGCTCTGTGTCCCGGGGGACTTTACAAACAATCAATTAACGGACACAAATTACACCCAGTCTCAGAACAATTCTTTGTGGGTCACACAAAGTTTTGTCCTGTGTGGGAATCGAACCCAAAACCTCGTACACAGCAGGCGCATACTGCGGCCACTGGACCACCGAGGCAGACAAATGCGGTAAAATAAATGCGGTGTTAGCTTATAAGCTTCAATATAAAGCTTGATTTTTTTATTTAGAGTTGCCTGGTGCTTGATAAGTTGCTCTCAAAAAGCTCAGCAATATCCAGGACACGTACCGCTAGTGCATTTCGTTTTCTCACCGCACCATCCTAGTTAGTATAAACTTAAAAACAATGTGTACATCTAAATGTCCGCCCTTAGCCCTTACTGATAATTACATATTTTTTTAAATATGTGCTTGCATGACTTGTGTTTAGTGTACAGGCATATAGCAGTTTAACATTCTATGTTCAGTACGACAATGCTAAACAACGGGTCTGTATGCTAATAAATCTACATGCATGCAAATAGTAGGCCGTATCACATTGCGTCAGCGAATCAAACGCGTCGCTCATAAAAGTGACACTTTAAACAACCTGTGTGCGTCGGTAGTGCGCGAGCCTGCGCCACTCGGCGGCCAATCGCATTCCTCCGGGCCCTCTATGTAAATGTTCTATATTCAAATCAGTTTAAAATCAAAACGCGCATGCACGCGCCGCAGCTTTTTATTGGCGCTTTGCATACAAAGGGTCCTTTTGATGTTGCGATTTGAGAAACGCGTGCCGTTAAAAAATAAGGGTTGAATTCTTTGGGGTTGTAACCCTTCCGCAACTCTTTTTTTGGTTGCAGCTGTTTTTTAGTATCATGTTTAGTTTAGTTGTGCCACGCGACGTTAGGATTTAACACGTTTTTTGCTCCGACATTGGATCGCAATGTCATAAAATTTAGTTTTAAAACTCATGTGTCAGGCACACACCTGGTGTTGGTTTTGTCCTCGCCGGTAATTTATTGTACGCGTGTGTTCATTGTTATGTGCGAAGTGAGTGTTTGGCTCGAGTGTGGGTAACGATCTGGCGACACAAAAAGGTAGTTGTGTATCAATTAGTTGTATTTTTTATCAGCTTATTCAAAACCGTTTTGACGTTTGTTACTGACTGAATTTATTTTTGTTAATTCCTTTCTCTTCGCCTTTACCGCGGTGCTTGAAGATTAGATTTTTTTTACCAGTGCGTCCTACCCATAATGACCTACGGTGCCAAGACGTAGACGCTAGGCTAGTCCAAAAATTTGTAGTTGCTAAGCGAGCTATGGAGCGAGTTATGCTTGGGGTTTCCTTGAAAGATAAAATTTGAAATGAGGATATCCGACAAAGAACCAAAGTTACCGACATAGCTCGCAGGATAAGCAGACTGAAGTTGCAATGGGCTATTTTTTTTTTTTTTTTTTTTATACTACTTAGGTGGCAAACAAGCATACGGCCCGCCTGATGTTAAGCAGTATCCGTAGCCTATAGACGCTTGCATTACCAGAGGTATCACTTGCGTGTTGCCAACCCATTTTTTTACACCAGGGCTTTAAGATGGAAGTAACCCTGGGATAGGAATACGTATCTTTCAAAACGCATTCCTAAATGAGCGCTGGAGACCTGTACTCACACACAGGAACACAACTACACCGCCGTGTGTAGTCATTTGGCTGTGGTCTTCTGTAAGGTGGAGGTCCTTCCCTAGTCGGGCTTGCTCGCTAGTATGGTGCCCTACCTCTCTTAAAATAATCTATATGGCAATATCTGACGAAGAACCGATGGTCGCTGGAGCAAGGGAGTCCTAGAGTGGAGACCGCGATTTGGTAAACGTAATGTTGGACGACTCTCAGTTAGCTGGACCTACCTTAAGAAGGTTGCTGGGTAGACTGCATGCGGAAGGCGAAGGACCGGGTGTTGTAGCGTTAGCAGAGGCATTTGTCCAGCAGTGGACTGCAGCAGGCTGATTAATTGATAGCGATGATAGCCTAGATGGTGCTGTTTTAGTACGGTAGAGATGCTGAGGGCGATCCCAGGAGCAGGTGAAGTGGTGTTGTGTTCTTAGACTAGAAATGCGCAGTTAGAATGTGGAATTGTATCGGTATATATTACGGTACCTAATAAGTTCGCTATCTCTTACATGGGACCAATCATAACTGGTGATATTGTCCTCCTATGTTGTTATTAATAGCAAAAGGTAGTTTGAAATTAATATGGTTGCAAATCGATAGTGGGCCATGACATATAAAGGTGTGTGCACAAACACACGTAAGTAACGTGCGAGTGTAGCGCTAGCGACACATCATCAGCTAATGTAATGTCTCACGGTATCGTGTTACCGTGACGCAGCACGTGTGACGTAGGTACCTATCTGTCTCCTCGCCTCGTGCTGTCTTTGTGTCACCTAGGGTTCTAGGTATGACTTCAGTTATGTATTTCTTGACAATAGTGTATAGGAACTTCGGAGCTGTCAGAATATAGGTGCAACCTATTATATTTATCTTTATAGACAGATTGCAGCTTATAAATTTACGTATCAATGTGAATTATAGATATTGAGTGCGTTGGGCAACGTGAATGCATTTGAATTTTTTTTTATCTACTCCAAATATCTAAGAAAATAAGCTATGTAGAAATTCAACAATAATGAAAACTTGATCAAATTTGTTTCGGCGGCGTCGAATGAACTGAATGAACTTTCCTAAATCAATTGTTGGTCGTATCTCGCAGAAGATCATAGCTCCTAGTCGGTGTGAAAAATATTGCTTTGTATTAGAGGAACAATATCTACACAACGTTTTCTATAAAAGCTTTTAAAGTCAAATTGAAATTACGTAGTAAGGCATATTATAATTATTTATTACATGTACCTACATGTAGGGACGTTTAGCTATAGTAACATAGATACCTATAGGTAGGTAAGTACCTACTGTATTTGGGTAAACATAACAGAAAGACTTAGTGCGTGCCAGGCTAAATATTAGCGGGTGTGTATCGTGTACACATTCGATAATTGCGGCCATTAACGGTCATATCGGCGATATGGGCGCATTAAGCGCGGTTAATGTAGGAAATGAAATATCCGGCGTGGACCGCTCCACGCTCCACGCTCCACGCTCCACGCTCCGCTCCCGACCAACAACGTCTCGCTGAGAACACGCACGCACTGACACGACATAACGCAGCGGTTTTTATAGAATCATCTAAAATAAAAACGTTTCAATGTGAATCTGATATCTAAACATATACTTACTTTGCATATCTGACAAAAAGTAAAATACTATACGTGACTCTATTCAACTGTATTCTGATAATATTTACAATAGCCATAACCACATTATAAACTGTCGCTAAGTCTTCTAAGCTGTGCTATGATCAAACAAGAAGCAGATATAGAAACATTTCAAATAAATGATAAGTAAATAAATTTATAAAAACTGTTGAGTGCATGACTTGTGCATTCTTAAATCATAATTCGTAGTTCAATTTATGTTTTAAAAGGATTTATCTGGCGCACTGGACGCAGAGTGCAGAGTGGCCAGTTAACCAAAAATATCTTGTGTCAACAAGATTTTGAACATTAATTAGATTAGCGAGCTAACTATTATAGTTCAAAATATGCCCTCGTAGGCTTATTTATAGAGTCGGTTAAGATCTTGTACGAACGTAACATATTAAGTTACATTGTTTTAAAAGAATGATTAAGGTTATTGAGTAAGAGATTCATGATGTTGTTCAGAAAACCTAAAATGTTTTGAACTATCAATGTATAGTTAAGTTGTAATATATCTACCATAACATTAGGAACTGCCTAAAGCTACTGACGACATTTACCTCACCACGCGCTAAAGCGTTTACTGATGTATGTTGCCGTAGGTACACACAGTGCGTACAAGTTTCCGTGTGCGTTACGTTCGTTACGCAAACATCGGAAACGTCAGCCGGCGCCGGTTTTTTTCCCAAAACACGATACAACGCAAATATCCCGTTTTCTCCTATTTATCTTCACTTTGCTATATTTGTCTGAAATTATTTTCGCTTCAAAGACGTTTCTTGTTACTGTAGTGTTGATTTCAGGAAAAAGCAATGATATTTAGTTTACGGTAAACGTAACTGGCGTCGTTTTGTTACGATGCCGATGCCGATGGCGGATTTAACTTACGAGTTTTTCCTTATTGTGTGACCGTAATGTCGTCACGATACAATACAACACGATACTTACGAGCTGTTCTATCAACACTATACTTACGATCAATCGTTTAATTTGTGCTTTATTTAACAGATAAACACAGTTTTCGCTCTCACTCTATATATATTATTGTATAGCTTCATTCATTCGCCATATTTTGTTTACGAGATAGCATCTCTGCATATATACATATGTATCTGTAACGCCATTACCCAAACGTGAGACCACAAACTTATCATACTAGCGTGAGACAAACCCTCGTTTGCTTGCAAACGATCAATAAAATTACCCATTCATATACGAATTTACCCCATCTAGAGAGCGGTCCGGGAGACTGGAGGTGAGGGGTGTGAGAGGGAGAGCAACCCTTTCCCTCCTCGGTCATCCATCACCGGCGACTAGCGAAATGTATTTTAATCCTGTGTGCCCCGCGCGCCGCCGCTTCATGAAACGTGAAAAATGATCCCACTGCGCACACACACGCCGATCTAGTGTAATGATACTTAAGTTAGGTGACTACCTACTCCGTGAGGCTGTGTGGGTGAATAAGATTGGAAAGTTATTGCTTCTAACATTCTGTTTATTTAGAAAATGGTTATTTATTGAGTTTTGTGTTATAATTAACAGATACAGAGTAAAGTAAAAAAATTGTCTCAGAATACACTGAGTATATGCAAATTATTGAATTTACTTTTTTAAACATTTTGAATATGTGAAGTTAGCATACTTTAGACTAAACTTATTGCGGGCAGACGATGGACCAGGTCAGCTCAGGATCAAAAGCAGTAGATATTCTATATTCAGCAGTGGACATTTTTTTTACTGAGAGAGAGAGAGAGGGAAGTGGATTTATAATTATATTAAACGATTGATAAATTATGTAGTTTAAATCTAAGATATGATTTAATAGAATTTGATTTCACAAAAAAATAATTGTACTGAGATTGGATACGATTTATGTTACGTACGCGTTTTACCCAAACAGTATGCGTGAAGACTTTGATAGTTTGAAGCGGTCCCTCGAGGACAGGCCAGATTCCGCCATGTTCACAAGCGTCGCATCCATTAATCATACACAAATAGTGGCGCGACCCCTCCACGTGCCGCATCATGTGTAAGCTTCGATTGAGCCAGTCATCTTACATTCTATTGACAATTTACGTAGACTTCACTATCTGGAGTCAAACCCACTGACTGGAAGTGAACCGTACGTCGCGTCGCCGCTGCATTGTAGCGGGGTAATGGATGCCAATTTTCGTGTTACTGTGCAGTGACGGTTTTTCTCGGTAGGTTTAAACTGTTAAGAAATATTTAACGGAGAAAGTAAAAATATTATTTTTTACAAAATATGAAGACCTTATGATAGGATTGGGAGGTGTATGCCAGCAGTGTTTTGGCTAAGATAATGAAGTTACAATTTTCATGTTCAGACGTGGTAATATTACTTAATTGTGATATTATTGTTTTTTGTGGATTGGCTCTCGCTTGACCACGATCTAGTCTAATATTAACTATTATTATAAAGTGAAAGAAAGAAGAAGAAGAAGAAAGATGATAGCGTATGTTTGTCTGTCTGTGGGATGGCTAGTCCCTGTATCTGTATAATAACGACAAGACGCATCACATGTACTTGACTTGTTCAATCAGAAAGCGAATGTGTTCACAATATCGTAACATTCATGGTTTGTTTTATATTTTATGACTTAATGTGCTAGTATCGGGCGTGTGACCCTATCATCTGTGACGTCATACTCATAATAGTCAATGTTTTATTGCCACGTTATGCCTCAGCCTATCTCCCTGGATTACTAAAACATCTGTCCCGGAAAATTCACTCTCGAAACGTTTATCGGCTCCTCGAGGGTAGATAGAGAAAAAACTGCAATAACGCGGTGTCATAACAAAGACGCCACCGCCGGCCGATAATACTATGATTAATACCCGGCGTTATCTTGAGAGTGCAGGCCTCGCCCGCCCTAAGGAAACCGCGCCACGCTCCGTCGACTGAACAACACAAGCGACACGTGCGCCACGTATAATTTCAACCCTGTGTTGTAGTATTGAAAGTTGAGAATTACTTGTAGGTCTACATGTTTAAGGTATTCTCCGGACCCGACATAAGAGTTACGGATTTCGCATAATGCATATTATATTCGTGCGGGGGTGGCTGCGAGGGTGCGCAGTAGCGAGAAGACCGCGGGGTGAGGTGAGGAGGCGCGCGGCTGCGCGGGAGGGGGGGGGGGAGGAGGACGCGAGGGAGGACCGCGTGACCGCACGTCTTTTGCACGCGACAAGCTCTCGACATTTTTTTATTATTATTGCGCTTCGATGGAATTTATTCCACCAAGGGTCGGTAATAGAATAGCGGGCACGCTCGTTTTAGCCCTAATAGCGATTTTGAATATCATTTTTAAATCACATAATGGAGTGTATTCGCCTTTTTAGAGTTATTTTTAAGGGGCGAGCGCAGGGGTCGTGATCTATGAATTTTTGTGTCATCATTTCACCTTTATCTGTATTTATGGTTGATCGAGCAGTTACTTTTAAGATTAATTATTGGCACTAGCGCAATTACTGTAACAATATCGATATTAGAAAATCAGAAACTAGTTGTATTGTTAGCGCTAGTTAGCACTGGGACGACGGCGGGCGGCGCGGTGGTGCGGCGGTACAGGCCCACAAATATAATTACTATAATTAATTTCGCGCACCGCCGGCCACAGATTAAATAAACGATTAATAGTGCGGCCATAAGCGATGTTAATCTCAGCCTTCAACGGCAGGTGCCGCTAGTGGCGCATTGTCAATAATCGCCAGCTAATATGAGAAATGTCTGGAGAGTGCAGCGGGGAGGTGTAATTATACTGTACCCCGGGGAGGGGGGTTGGAGGGGGCGGGGGGGAGTACCAGCCACCCTGCTGACCTCCCCACGCTGTCATATGCACTCATATTTATGTTAATTGTAGGTGTAGTGTGTCTGTGTGAGTTAGTATCTACTGTAGTTATTTAGTTTTTTTAAATGTGATAGCGAGGCTAAATGTTACCAAAATGGCAAACAAGCATACGGCCCGCCTGATGGTGAGCAGTTACCGTAACATATGGACGTTTGCAACACTAGGGGTGTCACTCACGCGTTGCTGACCCTTAAAATACCTTATAACTCCTATCTCGAAGAACCTCATGCCAAAGTCTCTTAGGAAAACTTCGGCAGGGAGCTTATTCTACAACCTAATCGTACGTAGTAAGAAATTACTCTGGAATCGTACGGCACGGCATGTTTGAGGTGCTTGAATGTGATGATAAACTTCTCTGTCGGTGGCGAGAGGTGCGCTGATAGAACGTGGCCGTGGGCATCATCACAAACAATTCCTCAGAACACAGCCCATTGTACAGGCGGTAGATCACACACAAGGAGGCAAAGTCTCTTTTTAGAATTAACTAAAGTTTAGTTGTTAATTCAACGAGAAGCATTCTCTAAATTAATGTATTAAGTACCTACGACACAAATGTAAGAATTGCCGCTCAGTTCAGATAATGCACGTGCTAGAGAGAGATTCGTCATGTCTCCATATTCGACACACTGAACTGATAGAATATATATAATACACACAAATACTTACGACAGTGTTCAGTATTGAGTAAATACTACTGACTGCCATTCAGTATCTGTTGCTGAACACATTAATATTCTATGTCAACACACTCTGTGATACATCTGAATGTCAGCTGCGTCTTATAAACATAATATTTAATAAATAAATTAATAGAAAGACAAACTCAAACTCATTTATTTAATAGGGTCATAAAATAACTCTTATTAATATCCACACCATCCAAGCAATCAAGACCAATACTTTGACGAGAGTTTCTTGCCATTTCTCGTCGCCCTACCCTTATCAGCGAATTGGCTAAAGAAAAAAAAAACGCTGTAATATTTTTTGACAATCATAAGTATGTATTTTGACTTTAAAAAATATTTGTTACAGAGAGGCATATCGCGCGTTCTACGGGCGTGACGCGGCGATGCGGCGCGTTCACCTACCTGTCCTGAGCCTGACGATACACCATGAATCATCACGTTCACCATCTAACTTCTAAATACAGACAACTTCTCGCTTATACAGTATTATGTACATTTTACATTAAGACTTACACGAAATCGTAATAAAATGGTAGTGAAAATAATTATGATTTTATTAGCTACGAACTTATTTTAGCTCTCAATTTAGTATGGAATAACAAGTGAGTATATAATATATTTATAGTTAAGTTAAAGTATAATATAAGTATAATAGGTAGACAAGAGGTTAAAAGGCTATAGTAGCCATCTATATAATGTCCTTTTGTTTGGCAAAGTGAGTTCTCCTCTCCTCCATCAAGACAGCTAAGAGGGTTTAGGCTAATTCAGGTTTGTAAACCAGACAAGCCTTAAGAATATCTACTATTACGTTGCATTCGTTTTCTCACGATGTTTTCTTTCACGCTTGTGTTTAATTAGATTAATACTCGTATATATCCTTACTAATATTATAAATGTGAAAGTTTGTTAGAATGGATGGATGGATGGATGTTTGTTACTCTTTCACGTTAAAACTACTATATTATAAATGTGAAAGTTTGTTAGAATGGATGGATGGATGGATGTTTGTCACTCTTTCACGTTAAAACTACTGAACGTAGATAGATACGGCACAGAGATAGATTATGATCTGGAATAACACATAGGCATATTTTTTACAGCGATAACCGTCATCCACGCGGGCGGAGCCGCGGGCAACAGCTAGTAATTTTTATAAAGTAAAATTCACATAGATAGTGCCGGTGCGGATCGAACTCACACTTCACGCGTTACATACAAGTCGTTTAGCACTCGGCTACTGTTGCATTAAACGCATGTAGGGAATGTAAATGTGACAAATTTGTGACATAATTATGGCCTGTAAATGTTTCAGAGTGCGTAGTGCTACGACGTAGCGCGGCTGGCGAACGCTACGTGCTACAGTTACGTGGACGCTACGTCGACGCTACGGTGCCTCATAAACAAAGGAGGTTAGTAATTTGCCTATATCATTAATTTAATAAACCATTATTGTTATTTAGATATGCAGACTTATATGTTTCTATGCTAAAAGTTGTTTTGCAACTCATCCTTTATGAATTGCCTCAAATCATGACGTTAAAAATGTTATCGCCTTATGGTAGTTCATTCACATGAATGCTTCAAGTCTCTGTTAAAGTAATAAATCATTGAAGGGTGAATGTTCGCAGTACGTTTTTGTGCAGTTATGGACGTAACAATGGCATGTAGCAACAAGTATGGTATGTATAGAAATGTTCAATAATGTGCACCAAGTCGTGCCTCGACGCGAGTGAGCGCCTCGCGCCGCGTCGTCGTCGTCGTCGACTAGTGACGTCTAGTTAAACCACAGTTAGAAGTAATACACGTCGCCGTCGCTGGCCGCCTCTATACGTCTTTTCCTCGCGTCCAAGTGTGTGTAATGTCGCCTAGCGTTCTCCTCTATAAAACGACCAATATAACTAGACCTCTCAAAACACTTCTTAACCCTCACAGTTGGAGTAGGTACAATGTGTGTAGCGGGGTGCGGGAGTGCAACTTGTAGTGGTAATGGATCGTACATATTTCTGCAATTGATTAGGCGGGGGCGGTTGCCATGGCGACGGGTTGCAGCGGCTCCCTCCCCCCGCGGCTCGCCCCTCCTCCCAACCCCTGCGACTCCCCGCCGCGTCCCGCGACATCACACAATGTGCACAATAAGTTATGTTCACATTGACACATTACTTCACAACTTGGAATATCATAAAGTGTAACAGAGTTGTGACTTCGTACTTATCTCGTACCTATTTAATGTAGTCGATCTCCTCGTCGCGTCGTGCGCACAAGGACAAACTAAACTAGTGGGACTTTGGTTTGTTCTTGGTACAGGATGCTTTAATTTTTTTAAATATTCCGTTCATGAATTTTTGTAAAAATTTAAGAATGAGATAGTCTTTTTTTAAAATGAAAGTAAAGGTAACTTTTTTTTTGGTGTTTCTGCTTTATGGCAATCTGTTTTCTTTCCAACAATAAGCCACTTCTTTGTCTGATTTCTTAGTTTATGTTTTCTCAAGAGCCATACTTGTATGCAAATTCTTTTCACACGACTCTCCTGATGTCAAGTGGTAATTTTTTTATGTAGTCTCGGTATGTCACTTCTTTTTAGCCGGGTATGCTGAAGAGCGCCTTCTCCACTCAGAGCGTATGCCAGTTTGTTTACATGGACGTTCAGTTTCTCCTGGTATTTCAGGCTGTTTTGAGCTATTTTCTGCCGAACTGTTTTTAGGCTATTTATTTTGCTTTCTTAGCGATTTGAATGATTCAATCTATTCAAATAAATGTTCAGTTTATGTTGGCGTTTGTACGTTCTTAGAACTACAAGTGAGATATTGAAACAGTTTTAATTACATTAAATATTGGCACCGCTGTATGAATGTTTATAGTTTTAACTGATTTATACGAGTATATAATATTATCTATAAATACGAAGTGAATTTAGGTTAGGAGCACTCTTAATCGACGAGCATTCATAAACATTGTTAAGAGAGCGAATGAAGCAAAAGTCTCTGCCTACCCCGCTAAGACAATGTCTATGTATATTTTGTGGACATTTAGTAAAATATACCACATCATTCATCATGATTGGTTGATAATTTAATGAAACAAATATAAAAAAAGTGTTTATAAATAATACATTTTGCAATGTCACTTGTTCCTATGTGTGAAATGTTATGCTATCTATTGGTCACTTGATGATGTGGCCTGGCATCAACAATGTGAATATGTATTGAGTGTAACACGTACAATAATTTACCTCTGTCTCTGCCATGGTCCACAGTACTGCCAAGTGGAAGAACGTTCTTGTTACAAGCAATTCCACTAATAATAAGCTGTCAGCACTGCAGTAGTCTAAATATGTTCAAGGTTTAAGAAGTTAGTTTTACTTGGGCTGTTTTATTATGAAAATTCCTTTCTTATGGACGAAAAACTAGTTATGAATGCTTCTATTAAAAATAAGGAGTTACATAACATATAAATAGTTTTTTACCGACACGAGATGGTGAAGCAAATGGCGTTCGTGGCATGTTACCGCTGACCGATCCGCGACCTTGATTGATTTATTCAACGACGTTGATTGAAATATAAAGTAAGCATGAACAGTATCTGATATTGAAAGGTTCGACGTTAGTTTCGCAGGAACACATCCTCAACTATTCATAAACAATCGGTTCAATTAAATTCTCAATGTTGTCGAGCCAACTTTATATTTAGACTTTGATTGTTATTGAATTATTTAGATGAAATGTGTTCAGTAGTTATAAAGGTATACACGTTAGGTTACGATTATAATGTTCTACGTAGGTTAAAAGAGGCTCGCTACGGAACAGACTGATGATGAATTAATTAAGATCGATTTAATACTTTAGAAATGTTGTTCAATTTAATAAGTAATCATTTAATTAATCGATTAAACGAAATACAGAAATCAGGGTCATTAGAAAGAAAATAAAATTCATAAGAAAATATATATGAGAACCTGGCACAGATATACACATTCATACAAACACGACACACACACACACACACATATCCAAAGCGCAAATCCTAAATCTAAGAATGCAATAAACGGACTCGAAATAGTTTCAATCAGAGAGCGACTCGCGACGAAACCAATTCGATACCTGGCTTTAATTGCGCCTGTAATTGGGCCCCATATTGTCTGCGGATCTCTAAAATAGGGCCGGAAGCCATCGGGTTTCAAGTTAATTTCCTCGCTGGAGGCTAATCCCGCGTCTAATTATTGCACCCCACCCGCCGCGTGGGGGCGCCACCTGCCACATACATAGTTTGCCAAGTACGTGATTAAAGTCTGTTCAAACTTATGTTTTGGGTATCATTTATTATTTGGATTGTCAAACACCTTCAGACGGCTTGAATAAATCGTTATATATACTTCTATATTAATATTATAAATGCGAAAGTAACTCTTTGCCGTTTGTTGTCTTCTCACGACTAAATGGATGAATGAATCGTAATGTAATTTGGCAAGGAGATAGATGGTATCCTGGGAAAGGATACAGGATACTTTTTACCACGATAATGGACATTGACGCGGGCGGAGCCGCGGGCATCAGCTAGTGATTTTATAAACGCTAAAGTGTGTGAATATGGATGTTTGTTACTTCTTTACGCCAGTACTGCTGAACGGATATCGATTAAACTTTACAATGTTATAGCTTATAGCTCAGAATAGCAAATATGCTATATTTTATATAAAACAAACGAAATCAACGTGAAGAAACCGCGGGTAAAAGCTAGTCTAACATAAAGTTTATTGTTACTAACTAAAAAAATATTTTTCGCTTCTACAGGAAGAAGTGTTTGGGGGGAATATCAAAGTAATGCAAAGTTTCGACAAGTATTATATTCTCATAATTATATGAAGCACTTATCAGATAGTGATGTTCTCATCACTTCTTACTATCTGATTAGCGAAGTAAAGTATTTTGGACGAGAAGCCAAATAATAATGTATCATTGGAATCTGAAACGTTTTCATTGAGTATATCGATGAATTATAAGTTTGATTCTTCTTCTTATCTTCTTCCTATCGTTTGGTTAGTGGCCAACCTGGTGACAGAGTTATTTAGATCGCTCATATTTAGGCCTCTGTCGTGATCTAACGACTGTTAACAGCCGGGACCGACTTTTAACGTGCCCTCAGAAGCACGGAGACGCTCAGATCAAATACCACTATGCGGTCACCCATGTATAGGGTTACCGCGCCCTTGGTAGCTTAACCCGCTGATCATTTACCGAACAGCGAGTGCACCTGGCTTTATGGGTCTCCTACATATCAGAACCTGGATATGTTTGATTATTTGTACGTACCTAAAGTTATATATGATCCCTTTGCGTGTTTTATTTAATAATCACATACTTGTTTATAGTTTACTCGTCTGACATATTGTCGTAATAACGTCCTCCTAACCGAATTTCAGTCACACGGCATCTAGTTTTGACGGAGCGATCTACCGTTTGGAAATTGGCGGTGTTTACATCCCTAAAGCGGTGGTGGCCGAGTGGGAAAGTAACCGACTTGCACGCAAGAGGTGCGAGATCGATCCCGGGTGGCAGTACCAATGTGAATTTCTCGTTGTGGAGTTTATATGTACTAATCAAATCATTCATCATCTGCTAACGGTGAAGGAAAACATTGTGAGGAAACCCACATGTTTTACGTACGTTTTTATAACAAACTATCTCTTGATGTTATGACCCTACCCTTACAAAAATTCAAACTAGCAGTAAAAAATCATCTTTTAACCAAGGGTTATTACACTATTAATGACTTTCTAAATTATAAAAAGTCATGGGGTTAGTTGCTAATTTTGATACAGAATTATATAAGAATAATAACTACAAATTTGTAAGGAGACGTTTTGTGATCATTATTGACTTTCTATTTCGTTTTTTTTTATTATGTCCTGGATGTCATGCTCACTGAAATGCCATTGCCTTCCCTCTAATATGGCGAAGGAAATGATGTCTGGTCCGTGCGTCATGCTCGTGAACGGGTGCTACTTGGGGTGGCTGGTCAATCTTGGCATGATTTATTTTTTTAATAATAAAGATATAGTTTTTAGATTCTTATTAAGAACGCAATGTGATCTCGACACGTTTCTCGTTGCCATACAGTGGAAAGCTAAATTCATTTCTTTCCTTTCATTGTTACCCTATTAAAAATATTTTTACTTAAATTTAATTTTGTATGGTATATTGGGTTCCGTCTTTTTGTTAATACTAATATTGTAACTCATACCAAATTGTAAATGTTATACTCTGGCAATTAAATAGAGTGGCCCGAGTTTCTTGCCAATTCTTCTTAAGGCCCAACCCTAAAAGCTAAAAGTATGCTGGCATTTGTTTTTATGACGTTCATAAGTTTCATGTATTTGATCTAAATGAATAAATGAGTTTGACTTTGTCTTTGACATGTCTTAGAAGAAATTCTAAAGACATGTCTGATTCACTAATCCGCATTAGGCCAGCGTGTGTGAATTACAATGGCATTAATCGAATTAATGTCTAAACTCTCTCTTTCTCTTGATAGAGGAGACCCGTGCCCGGCAGTATTATTGCAACCCATATATGTATGTCCCATATAGGTTACTATAATACATCCCTGTGCCTCGGAAAGCATGTAAAGCTGGTGGTCCTATACCTGTTCTCTCTCCGGTCGTGTAGGATTGCCATCCCATTGGACTAAACTCTTTATTTATTTTAATTATTTTAAACTCTTTATACCCTCACTCCCAGTGAGGGTATAAAGAGTTTAAACTTGTGCATCATAATATCTCCCGTGCAGATGGCTAGTCTCCGTTGAGATTAGCTGCCGTGACCGAAATTCGGTTAGAAGGACATTATTATCACTACTTAATCAAGGAATTCGTTTGTGAAAGTAGACTTACTATTATAAATGAATAGGTTATATGTGTAGATTAACTACTCTTCCGCGGCCTACATTATACTACCTATATTGATTCACATTAATTTTTTTTTATTGATTGAGTTATTTTTCGCCTTATGCCTTACTGCCTGTCTATAGTGTGTGTGATTTTAAAAGTCGGTTAGTTTTTAAACCATTTTATTGATACAATGTTGTAAGTTGTTAATATGAATGTGGACTGGAGGCTAAGGCAGTAGACTAAGTCACAAAATATACTAATGATTAGATAGAAAACTCTTTATCGTACACCAATTATATTTATTTGAGTATAGGTTTCGAGCGCGATTTAGGGATGCGTTTTAAACGAAGGTATACTCCATCGGATAACCTTGGCGTAATTCTTTTAAATGCAAGTGATAATTGTAATAGCTATTGCAAGTCCATAGGCTACTGTAACTGCTTACCATCAGGCGGGCCGTATGCTTGTTTGCAACCTAAGTAGAATAATAAAAGAAGATACAGATTTTATTAGTAGTTACGTTCTACAGAGTAGTGTAGTACAGGGGATGGATTGGTACGAACTTACATAACTTACTTTTTACGACAATGTCACGTTATTTTTTTGCCACTTAGGCGAGCTTTCATCATCTCAACCTATGAACGTCCCACTGCTGGGCATATTAGCCTATATAACCTACTAAACCACGCTGGCCAGACGGGTTGGTATAGGGTTTTGTTTCGAGCTTTCCCTCTCTTGCAGGCGAGCTTTAATTAATAAATAAATAATGTTCTTGATTCGACCTTCACTCAATTCTGCCGGTTTTGTTTAAGTTGTACATTGGACTACGACAAACTTATTAAGAGTTATATTATTAATCTAAAACACATTATGTACCTACATACGAGAAGTTTATGGTTAAAACAAAGATATCGTTTATGATAGAAAAAGGCGTAGGACAAGATATGTCCGTGTGAGTACCTACTGCAACACCACTAACGGTATATGTTTGGAACGTTATTTTGTCAAAGAGTTGTTTTCAGTTTGTGTTAGTTATCGGGTAGAACCAAGTAAAAGGCACTCAAATGTTTGTAAAGGCACTCAAACTCAGTGAATGTACTTATTCATTTTAAATAGTATCTATCAAATTCCAATTAAGCCAATATTACAACGATGGTGTCGTTTAAACTGAACACCCAATTCAATCAGTACACAGTCGTTTATCGATGCCATTTTCGTAGAGTGGGCTCTAAAGACCGGACCTACCGTAACGAGGAGCCGAGTGTCGCGAGAGGCTTAATTACGCAGCCTCAGGCCACGCGGGGGGTGAGGCAACCCTCGCCGAGACGAAGTGGACGAGGGGGGGAGGCTCAGGCCGAGGGGGGTGCGGGGCTGTGACGTCTAGCGAGGGATATGTGCATTGAGGTGTTTGTGTTCTTAGTTATGTTTGTTTTGCACGAATACTTATTTTAGGCTGGACTTATCATTTACGTATAATAAGCAATAGAGAAGTCCAGTATGCGCCTTATTTAATAGTACACTCTTTGGATTCTCCTTCATTTAATATATTCTATAAAACAATATTCATAATATACACACACATCTATGATCCACTTACTTATCTGAAATACTTATACTTAGACAACGACTGCTTGATCCTTCAAATAAATTAAACTTTCCATTGCGAGTTGTTATACTTATACATTTTATTGCAAAAGTTACTTAAAAATGTACGAACATCTTTTTTAAATGTTATATACTAAACTAAGTCACACCCCTTTTTTCTGTATGCAAAAAGGGCCCTTGTATTTAAATTTTTTATTTGAATATTCAAAGGGGTGAGTATAAAAAGGGTGTTACCTAATGTGACACGTTATACATGGGGATGATAGCTAACACTCATATTATATTATAGGACTTTTGTATATTGGTCAATGGTTAAACCTTCTTGCTTTCGAAATTAATTGATACGTGTCACCGCCTACATACAGTCTTTATAACAAACTACCTATTGAAGTTATGAACCTACCCTTACACAAATTTAAACTAGCAGTAAAAAATCTTTTAAGCAAGGGTTATTACTACTATCATTTAAAAACTACGCTTTCTAAAACTTTACTTTTTATTATTTAAAAAGTCATGGGGTTAGTTGCTAATTTTGATGCAGAATTATATAAGAATAATAACTACATTTGGTATTTGTCGTATAGAGCCGTTTTGTGATCATTAGATATTGACTTTCTATTTAGTTTCTTATTTTTTATTATGTCCTGGATTGTCATGCTCACTGGAATGCCCTTGCTTGTGGTGTCGTATTGGCCGGGTCATTGCCTTCCCTCTAATATGGCGAAGGAAATGATGGCTGGTCGGTGCGTCATGCTTGTGAACGGGTGCTACTTGGGGTGGCTGGTCAATTTTGGCATGATTTATTTTTAAATAATAAAGATGGTTTCTAGATTTTACTAAGATCGCAATGAGAACGCGACATGCTTCTATCTTATACATACAAAAGGAAAGGATCCCCCATTGCCATACACTGGAAAGCTAAACTCATTAGTTTTTTTCAGATAATTGTTTATTGTTTCCTTATTAATTAAATATTTTTACCTAAATTTAAATTTGTATAGTATATTAATAATAGCAACCCATATATGTCCCACTGCTGGGCACGGGTCTCCTCTCCTCTATCAAGAGAGAGAGGGTTTTATAGTATATTGGTTTCCGTCCCTTTTTGTTAACACTAATATTGTACCTTATACCAAATTGTAAATGTTATACTCTGGCAATTAAAAAGAGTGGCCCGAGTTTCTTGCCAACTCTTCTCGAGGCCCAACCATAGGTCAGCGAATTGGTCGTAGGAAAAAAGTATGCTGGCATTTGTTTTGATGACGTTCATAAGTATCATGTATTTGATCTAAATGAATAAATGAGTTTGACTTGACTTGACTTAAACAGATTTATTAGGTTGCATGTTGAAATTGTTGTAGTCATTACGGGGTAAGCAGGGTTTAGATCAATGACTTATTATTATTAACAAGCTGACCCGGCGAACTTTGTACCGCCATATATATAGATATATTTTAAATTTTCTTCTTTACAAACCTTGTCCTGACAATAAAACTAAAAAAAAACTAATTTGGTGCAGTCGATCGGGAGTTATACGCGTACATACATTTCGGGGGGTTTCATATTTAACCGACTTTATTATTTATATAGATTAGTGCGTTTTATTACTTGTCCTGTTTGACTGACTGATTGATCAACACAAAGCCTAGGCTGCTAAGGTTACTTAAACGATGAAGTGGAACAATCGATTATGATTTTTTACCCAGACTAAGTTTGGCGAACCGCTAGTTAAATATTATTTGCGAAATATATTTATTTTAACACAAATACTCTCACATGGTTATGCGTTGACTCAAACCCTCCCTGTTGTCTGATACAAATGAAGCCAGATATCGGCTGGCTCCCCTTCGTAATGAGATGTGCTCATCAGCTTATGCAAATACATGTACGTACGCGCGCACCCTTACTGCAACACTTCGTTACTAGGGGGTGCGAGAGGGGAGTACGGCACGTGACGGTGGAGAGGGGGGAGGGAGCATCGATCGTACAGATGCAACATGCATAATGTATGCAACCACCCCCTGTTTAGTGAGAACGAATAATGAGAAAGAATAGTTATGAGATATTATCAATCTTAATTTGGTGGCAGTTTTTGTGAATGCAGAAATATGCATAATCAAATTTTTTTTTATACGTCGCAGTTGTGTAAAGCGTAAGGCACCCTATTCTCAACAAACAAAGCTTCCATTAATTTGATGACATTAGTAGAATGCAAATTTATTACTGCACTGCTGTGGCACACTACTGACTGACAAACACTTAATTTTTTCTATCATATTTTATAACATTTGTTCGTATGAAGTTTTGCTAACGACATTGTCTGCGTTGACACAAATTGTAACTAAATGATTGGCCTGAGTTGCTTGCCGAGTTTTTACTTAGGCTCTACTCCTATCTGTTCAGTGAGTAGGCAATTAGCTGACGTCTCATTTGGCATTTTTATCGACCTGTATAAAAGTCACACTGTGACCTATATGAATGGATGACGATGATTGAATTAAATAAATTTAGTGTATCGTGCAAGTTTGTATTAAATATGTTCTTACATACTAATAATCACGCTCATCTCTCATTAGGGTAGGCAGAGACTATGGTATGTCAATTGCGCGATCCAAATCACTTTTGCTTTATTTCTTTCAATATTTACTTTACTTGTACAATCTATATAAAGTTTTTTAATCATGTGTAATTTGACGGCCGTGACCAATTTGTTTTCTCAGAGTTTAACACATTTAATAGTCCACATAACTCTCGCCAAACGTCTTTATCTGGAAACATGTATAATTGCCATGACTTGAAGTTCAATAAAATGACGCGAACTATCGTTAGGCACGCCCATTAATAATATAAGTGGTGTGGCGAGTACTTTAGTGCACAGTATAGCACACTCACACACAAGCTCTGTCTACAGTCTGCGGCTGATTGTTTGCCTCGGACATTCACACAAGATTCAAAGTAATGACGGCGTTTCATTCATACCAATGGTCATTATAGGTAAATGAATCAGCGAGGTAAGGTACAAGCTCATGGCTGTATGTCAATGATGGAAAAAATGATGCCGAAATGTTAAATGCTGTCCGAAAAGTCCAAAAGTCAACTATTTCTAATTTTATAAACTGTATAGTTAAAACGCACATGTTAAACGCAGAGCTACAAACAGTTAGCTAAATAACAAGTCGCCCTTACTAGTTACTGCACCGCGCACCGGCTCGACAAGTTCAATCTTTCATAAAGCGGTATAATAATAAATTGAAGTGCATTTTACAGCGTTGCTCCCCCCCTGCACCCTGCTCACCCCGCCTGCCCCCGCGTCGCCCCGAGCCTTTCTTTATTAAATGTACTTTATTAGTGTTTAACGCCGTTCCGATATTGGATCACACTTTATAGACGTTTTACTGCGTTTTAAGGATTTCATACCTAAAATTACGTAATTAAACTCAGCTCGATAGAGTTGTCCAAGTGCCTTGGCTTACCTACACCTTACAATTACTGAAGCTGTCTATCCTATTGATGACTAGTCAACAATACTACAACCACACATGAAGTCTACACGAAGCGCATATAACTCAACAGTTTCTATATAGTATCTTCACCTAGCTGATACTAACGAGGTTCTCTATTTAGAGAATTAATAAATTGCAGAACAGTCTAATGCTTTACTTAAAACTACCTTTGGTGAGTTGAATGACGTTTTGCATTTAAGTATTTTGACTGCCTTGGTGGTCCAGTGGCCGCAGTATGCGCCTGTTGTGCACGAGATTGTGGCTTCGATTCCCACACAGGACAAAACTTTGTGTGACCTATTGTATGTTTGTAAAGTCGGAAAGAAGGATGTTGTTTTGGGTTAATTAATAACAAGATTCTTTGTCAAATGTGTGGTTCATTTGCCGTTCATAAACTTGAAGCAGAAGTTCCTAGTTTTTACATTACAATAATAATTCGTCACATACGTTAGGCAACCCTCTCTGTTTGTAAAATGTGCTACTATATGTGTTAGTGTACGTGATTGTGTGAGTAGTATATACTCGTAATTAATAAGAACTTTGTGTTGTTTGACTACGAACCTCTTAAAATATTACGTAAAGTATTCAACCGATATAAAGGGGATGTTTCGCAATATTCGGTGCGCCCGTGTGTGTGTGTGTGTATGTGTGCGTCTATAGCGCCGGAACAAAGGCTGTAGTTGCCGGAATCCAATTTAAAAGTAGCGTTTAGTTCAGCGTGTAATCGTTAGTGGATGTTAGGCAGTCGGCACGCGAGAGACGGCTCGAGTGCTGGCACATCAAACGTTTTCATTTATTTAGTAGTACCTGCCATCGGTAAAGCTATACATGTGTAGTTGGCCCTACTCCATACTTCATGCCTAGCTGTATGAAATTATACGATGTTTTACTTTTTTTAATAGAACATTTAAAATTGATAAATTTTAAAGTTAATAAATATTCGTAATGACATGAAAAATAATCTACGTTTTATGTGACTTAATCAAATTATGATGACGGTCACTACTAATTTACACACGCATGAGTGAACAAATAAGAATGACACGATAAACTTGCTCCATGGATGTAAACTTGACTGCACGATTGGTCTAGTAGCTTAAGTGGTTCTTTTGCCATTTACAATTCGCGGCATGTTGTGGGTTCGATCCCCACACGGGAAAAAAATATGTATGATCTGTGATGTACTTTGTATCCGTTAATTGTATGTTTATAAAGCGTCGTTTACATTTATAATAGTATTAAGATATAATATTTTCCACAACAAAATGTTATCTATGCTTAATATTATAAAGAGGTAAAGCTAAGGTACCGCCTGAACCGATTTTGAAAATTCTTTTATCAATAGAAAGTCACGATATTTGTAAGTGGCATAGGCTATATATTAACCCGAAAAATGTTCAATGACGTGGGCACGGGTCAGGTACAATAAATACAGTATCTTTGTCTTTGTATCTATAAAGTAAATGAAAATAAAAGTGCTGTCAATCTGATATCAGTATTAGAAATAGACAATGATGATCTTTGATGAGTTGATGCATGTTGCACCTGTGCATTGTGCCTTAGTGCACGCGACTGTCGCGAGGGGTGCACGAAACGGGGAGGGGAGAGAGCTGACGGGGAGGAGATGAGAGAGACGGGGGGGTGAAGCATCCACCCAGCAGCCAATATTATACGGCCGTAGTTAGCGCGCACTGATATTAAGAATTCCACAGTTCACAGAGTAGCTAGCGGTAGGGAGTTGGTAATATATTTTCTAATATTTGTACTAAGGCATTATTCGTACAATCGGTTGACTATCTACTTGTTGTGTTCCTGAACAATAATGTTCATCATGTTTCTACTTAGGTCTATGTTGAATGTACCTATGTATGGGAACTATGGACTCTATAATGTAGAAACAAATAAAACGTTACCACAGTAAGTATAAAAAACACAATATTATTATATAATATTGTGGTTTAAATTTCTAACTCTTCAGTTCTGGGTCAGTACGAGCTACTTATTGTATTATTGTTTATAATTTTACTTCATATACATAACTCAAACTTAAAATTCATTAATTTAATTAAATGAATGTAGTAAACATTTATCCAGGACATTATATGAATGTAGTAGGTGAGCCATAAATAATTATGATGTCAACCAATTAACATAATTTTATGAAGGACAAGTTATGTGTAACGTATTTATATAATTTATATGGCAAATATTGTTATACTAGCTGTTGCCCGCGGCTCCGCCCGCGTGAATGTCGGTTATTGCTGTAAAAAGTAGTCTATGTGTTATTCCAGACCATTATCTATCTCTGTGCCAAAGTTCATTCAGATCCGTTCAGTAGTTTTTACATGAAAGAGTAACAAACATCCATCCATCCATCCATCCATACTTACAAACTTTCGCGTTTATAATATTAGTAGGATATAATTACCCATTGTACTGCTAATGAATCAGCCTCTACATTTTCACACTACTCTACAATCTGAGATTGGAGAGAACGGCACAAAGTTGGTAATTGAAAAATCTTTCCGGTCCCCGTTACCCTGCCCCCCCCCCCCACCCCTCCGTCTCGTGCCTCACCTCCCCCCACCTCGGGACCACCCCCCTTCCCCTGCCTACGCGGCGTGGCTCGCGGAGCGCGCGCGGAATTAAACTAAAACTGTAATTACATGTGTTATGTTTAATTGGCAAATATATGTATATAGTAAATATACCGTAGATACTGGAGCTAGACAGTCTTACTAGTAGGTTAATGCCTGACTACACGAACTTCTTGCTATTACTTATAACTTTACAAAATGGGACTTATTTAAAACATGTGATGTTTTTCTTGAACCGATAAAGCAAACAAACGTACAGTTTGCTTAATTTGACTGTGGCCAGTTTACAACAAGAGCGTTCTACAACTAGTACAATGATGATAACTAATAAACTTAACCACCATACCAATTCACGTTACTACGTACATGTAAGTACATAATTATTATTAAAACTGATACAATGACATAAAAACGTGTTCTATTATAACTAAATAGATACCTCCAATACGATATTATAATCGTAGCAAAGTCGCGTAGCCTCTAATGCTATCAAGGGATGTAGCACACTTAGTTGTTACTAAATGTAGATAGATTTCAAATGTAGGGCACCGAACCAAAATTAAAAAGGAAGTCTTAAGATGGGACTTTATTTATCCGTATTTTCTTTAAGTATACTTTGTGGTAACCTATATGTACCTACAATTAAAAACACACATCAGCCTAGCTCGTACACTTCCGCGTCCACAAATTAAAATTTACAGAGACTCTTTTGAAATACGACAGTTTGACGACTCTCCTTCTCTCTTTACAGCCTTGGAAAATGTTGATGTGCAATGATAACATTATATTTATAGTGACAACAAAATAATAGCTGTTTGTTATGCTATGCAACCGTAACAATACTATAGGTGATTTAAAAACCCGACTGTATGATGTGACTCGAGCTCCACGTCGGGTGAGTAACGGCCCTACCCCCCACTGGACAGCCCCACGGGTGGGGGTGGGGGTGGAGGCCATTCGTCAGCTCTCTCACAAATGTTTTCATTTTTATTTCATAAATAAAGAGTGGAATTCCGACTGGGCGCGTAATGAGGGTGCTGTGTGTGGTGTGACGCAGCCTCTGCCCTCTATAGGTATACTGTGGGTACTATATTGGTAACCGATTGTAATTTACACTTTATGCATAACTGCATCTATGCTCAGCTGTGGTCTACGATAGGCTAATGATGATGATGAGATACTTCGTATGTATTAATTGTATTTGAACCAACAATACGAGTACTGTTGACTGCACGGTTCGTTCAGTGGCTTAAGTGGTTACCTCGCCATTTTCACTGTGCGGTGTGTTGTGGGTTCGATCCGCACACGGGACTAGTTGATTGAGTGATCCTTAAATCCGTTAATTGTATGTGTTGTAAAGTCTCCTTAAAGACACAGGGCTTGTTCCCTGGTGCAGGTACTTGAAATATCTTTTTTTTTAAATGAACATAGTAAACCAATATAATGTTTGCACTAATGCATAATGACCAATAACCCTTGCAACTTCTAGTTAATAATGATTGTCATGAAGGTATAAAAATGGTGACTCAGGTACACACAGGCACATAGTCCAGACTTTAAAGACGTGCGATTGGTTATAACGATATTATTGTTAAATACGACATAATATATTATGTTCCGAATTATAATACATTATATTAATGTTCCCATTATCTATATAGAAGCATAATTCGTATATAAATTTGTAGGTACGTTTATAAATATAATACATATTTTACTCATGTTTATAAAATGAATGGGTTTGTATTTTATTTAATGGTTTTCCGGTGGAAGCGTATCGCTTTGTATGTTCATTTGTTTAGTGCTCGGAATAGTGACGTGGAGCTACCGATGTGAAGGTTTTAGTAGTAATTAATAGTGCGATAAATGACAAGTGAGAACCTCTTGTCTCAGTTATCCTTACTTCCTTACAAATATTATAAATGTGATAGTTTGTGAGTATGGATGTTTGTTACTCTTTCACGCAAAAACTACTGAACGGATCTGGATGAAATTTGGCATAGAGATAGATTATAGTCTGGAAATAGGCATTTTATCGCGATAACCGACATCTACGCGACCGGAGCCGCGGGCACAACTAGTAATGATATAAATTTACAAGCTTTTCTACGATGTAAATAATGTGTTGTCTAATTCTAAACACAGATATAAGTTTGCTTTGATATGACTGGTATGTCAGTCTAGTGGTTAGTGATACTGCCTGCTACGCTGCAGGTTGTGGGTTCGATTTCCACAAATATTGTGTGAAAAAAAAATGAGTCATAAATGTTTGTTCTGAGTCTGGGTGTAATTTGTGTCCGTAAATTGTATGTTTGTAAAGTCTCCCGCGACACAGGGCTTGTACCCTAAAGCGGGAATTGACTTTTTAAAACACCACCAAACAAATCTTTAAAAAAAAGCTAAAAACATTATCAATACAAGGCTGATTGTAAGCTACACTATTCCATTATTTTAACTCACAAAACCACATTTTACCAAAACCATTATTTTAACTCACAAAAATGAGTTTATATAATAAAAATGTGAGCATAAATCCAACTCACCCCATTTTAATTCTAACAAAAACACATAAATAACAATCGTATCAATAAATGTTATAACTCGTAAAATCATACAAATTATGTGCAATCCCAAGGGGAAGGTGAATTTAGTTCGCGTAGCTCTACGCCGTCTCGTCGTGACGCTCGCCATGAATACATCAGCTACGCGGTGCTACGACACAGCTACATGTGCTACGCGCCACAGTCCACGCCCCGCCCACCCCTCGCTACACGCTTATTAAAATAACGTCACATTGAATAATTTATTTTTCTTCTATTTTGAGTTTTAAAGTTTGAATATAAATAGCAACTCAAATATTTGCCCTATACACATCTCTGTTGGTACGGGTCTCCTTCTCTACTAAGAGAGATGGGATGTTACTAAGCGATTTGTGATATAAGACATCAGATTGTTTTCTGAGACATGTGGTTTTTTGCCTTCACCGTTAGCAGTTAGTTAATAGTTTGAGTAACCATCTGCTCACAATGAAGGAATGACGCTGTAATATTTTTTTTGATGGAACAACTTGAAACCTATGAATTCCACAAAGTGAAATTCATTATAGTTCCACTCACTCGGTTAATTACAACACGAACAAAATACCTATAAATGGCAAGGCAACTGCTTACACCACTAAGCCATGCGTACAATCAAAACTAAACCTACTTGTTAAGTACACGTTATGTACGACTGTTGGTGTCGCACACACCGGACAACGAAATGCTTTTATTTTGTCTACTTTTGTCTTAGTTAAAGTGATTATATCGAAAGTGCACTGTTTTAATTTATATCACATACAATTTTATATTTCTATGTCTTTAACAATACAACGATGTAATATATAATAATGCTACAAACAGAGCTAAAGTTTATTCACCATTTAACGTAAATCTCTAACAGTCAATAAAAACTTTCAAATGTTTATATTAATGCGAAACTTAAATCCACCCCTAAAATACACTCTCACATATAAATCGTTCGCCGAGAAAATTGGATATTCACATATCATGAACCCTATTCAAAGACTTGAATGGAAAATTCAAACATGTCGTGCCCCTCGGCGCGATGCGCGACGTGATTACGTTGTAAACAACCAGCGACATTCCACGCGGAGTGTTTAAAGTCGTGCTGTGAGTGTTGGCGCGCGGAGCTCCCGGCAGGAGCGCCGCGACGCTCCAGAGGGTGAAAGGGCAAAGTAATTGGTGTCGGGAGCTGTGCTTCAGGGCCGGAGGTAGGCCCTCCGACATATTGCAAACATATTCTCCGCTTGAAATTTATTGTAAATCGCGGCGGGAGGGGATTTGAATTCAGCCCCTCGCACTGTCAATAAACCGAATGGACTTTGGAAATTCGCTACATTCGCTTCGTATTTGTGTTTGCTGCCTTGGCTTTTTCTGTTCTTGCGAAAAAACCTCCCCCCGTCGGTGGCCGCGGTCGACCCCGTCCCGCTCCCGTCCCGTTCTCCGCCGCCGTGCGCTTCCGATTTTATTTATCTAAGGTTTTCCATTCCGTCGTAATTGTGTGAGTTGCGAGCTCGATTGTTGCTAAAGCGAATATTTATTTGGGCTTCAGTTTGCTTTCCATTTGCGCGTTGTATCTACGTATGTCTCTGTGTGTGTGTGTGTGTGTGTGCGGTCGCGCTTCCCCGCCCACCCCCCACCGCCTCTCGCCTGTCGCCTCGCTGTTCACTTTTAGCGGCATTGTGCTACAAATTGAATTTGCGGGGACTCAAATCAAATGTTGTCGTAAGAAATGACTTGTCGCCGCCGACTGACACTATCAAAAAATTGATCGACCGCTAGCTAACAGCTCACTATAGCGGCTCGACGTGATACCATCCTCTCATCCAGTGACGCGACTCCTCGACTATAGCGTATTACAATAAATACATTATACATACGATATATGTATGTATTGATTGTATGGGTATGATTTGTGTATGTACAATAACACGAGTAACGGTATCGTGTGGGTGTGGTATAAATCTAAACGGCGCACACGCCAATAACATTAGTACAATGAAACGGCGGCGTGCAATCAGCATTAGCCGGAATATATTTCGCGTAAATCTTTCACGGCAGCTTTTATGTATATCGTAAAAAACGGGCAAGTGTCCGCCGAGTGAGCTATAAATATGCTCGTAAAGTTGTGCACCGCCACCACCACGCGCCGTGCCGCGCCGTACCGAGCCGCGCCGACACAAACACACAAATTATAACATTTATGCGTTAGGGATTGTCCCAGTTGTGTAACAGCTTACAGAACTATTTGTGTAGCGAGTGCCTGTGCCTGGGTGTGTGTTGACTCGCTCACTTGGTCAATTTGAAATGTCCTTATCTATGCCTTACTTTGAGATGCGTATATCAAATGGCAGTTGACGTTACGTTTAAAATCTGGAATTGTGACGTTTCTTAAACAACTACTACGATTTATTTAGGATTCAACTAATGGAAGAAAAAGAGAGTGATGTCACAGCAATACGGTTCTATCGCGCTCTATGCGGTTCTATCGCGAGTTATCGCGTTTAACTTCATAGTGTAGGTATGTGAATTTGTAGTTAAATGCGATAACTCGCTTTTAAGAAATAATAAATATTTTGACTGCACGGTTGGTCACCACTACGCAGCGTTGCAATGTTGGGACTTGGTAGTCAAAGTAAAAGATGTTACTTCTTATAATGTCAGAGGTTTAATGCTTAATCTTACATACTACATTACAATATACATATATATATATATTACCTAAGTGAATGAGTGATGGGGGGCAATGCGTCACACACTACAGCGTGTTGTGGGTTTATGTGAGCCATAAATGGTTGTGCCGAGTCTGGGTGTACTTTGTGTCCGTTAATTGTATTAGTTTGTGCACAGCAATCACAGAGATACGACGTACTGTTACGTACGGCCATAATATGTGAACGAGTCATATTATTATCACTTTATTGTACATCATCAATGATCACACAAGCAGAACTAATTCTTTCATATTATTATTTAAAAAAAATGTTAATTTAAAGAATAATGATGCAAAAATGAATTAGCTGTTTAGCTCAAAATGTAGTGAGAGACGGTGTGTTTTACAAAATGAGTATTTACCAAATATGTATCTACACGCAAGTGACATATCTGGTATTACTAGCGTCCATAGGCTACGTAAGTACTTAACATCAGGCGGGCCGTAATAAAGCCGTGTTATATCAGTGACAAATATGTATAATTATGTTTTTCTTAGTTCTCTGTAAAACTACTTCTCGAAACTCTAAAAAAACCGTAGTTCTCCGTAGGACCCAGTTTAACATTCATGTGGACATTCATGTCAATTTGTTTATCAAAGATTCAGATTCCACTTCTGTCACAGTGACCATATTTGACAAGTTCATTTTCTCGTTCGACCACATCGTTTAACACTCGTTAGACAACACTGTGGTCAAACGCGAGCCTGTACTTACAGTCCGTCGGTCAATACCTACAGTCTGCAATTACTATGTGCTACATTATGCACCTATACTTTACGCAATATGTTTGTTAGCATAATTTAACATATTACTTTATTAATTTACAGATGTAGAGAAAATAGTTGAGCAATTGAAGAGTCTCGGCGACTTGCCGCAGCTGAGCAACGTGAAACGAACGAGGCATGTTAGGTAAATAAAGTGGTAATAAAGTTTATATATCGGTATATAATAGAGGTAGCACAGCTCAATAGCCCACATCAGAGCCAGTTAGCGGCGATGGCATCAGTTCAATCAGAGAGGAGGCTTCGGAGACATAACCGTGCGGCATCACACGCCGATATCATATCGTAACACCGAACTTTACTAGACGACATTCACCACACAACTACTAACTAAATGATGCGGCATTTTGTCTCACTCATTTTGAAATAAAAGCTAGTATTTTATTTTAGATATCACTTGACACCTAAAATGTTAACTTAAAACGATTTGTTTACAATAAGCCAATACATTTAACAAATTTAACAAATGTGAGGTGATGCTGGGCTGTGATACAATGGTGCGCGATACAGGGTACGGTGATGTTAAAAGTGTCGTGGATTGTAAGTAGAAAAATCTAGCACAGGACCTTACAAAGTGACAAGATCGAAGCGCCTACTATGTAATTATGAGTGAGTTGGCCGTTTCTCTGAACTATAATGAATATAATTTTTCGTATGGCGCAAACGCGCGTGCGAAGCGAAAGAAATTCACGCGATTCTATTGTAACAATCCGGCGTTTGTAGAAAGGTATTTATGAATGTTTGATAATCGATTACTCGAGTATCGTTCATCGGAACATCGTAATATATGGTAGGCAAATTAATGAGACAAAAATATTTTATAAAGTTTTAACATGAGCCAAATCGATTATGTAGTACATCGCGAGATCACAGTTCGAGGTGTACCTCTAGTTATTATTATAACTCTATGGGCTCTCTGGTCTACGTCTACATGCGTACATAAATTAAACTTATTAATCTATGCTCTGTACGATACATGGAAATTCAAATTGACAGTTCACATAAATAATATCTATTATTTTATATTATTCAGCTACAATATTTATCATGTCCACATTGTTAACAGACTTGTTATTCAAATGATTTTAAGTACATATGTCCAAATTATAAAACATTAAAACGTAAGTATTGTTATGCTGTATGCTATTTGATACGTGGGTACGTGTAGTGGACAACTGTTTAGATTATTCTTTTATTGTTAGATGTATATTTCTATAAAGCTATAATATATAATGTTAGAAAGTGAAAGTAGATAGTACGGTGATTAATTGACACAACAATGTAGAAACATGCCGCATCGACTGTGTGTAGTTTCGCACATGAGTGACACGATTGAACGCGATTCTCTCTAAGACAAAGTGTGTTATTTCTCGCGGGATCCCTCCTAGGGAGGTCCACCTTGAAGGTGGAAGGAGTGGGAGGGCTACGTACTATGTAGTAATATTTTTACGAGCGGTTTTTATTGTCGTCGCGCGCGATAAATTTGTCATCGCTGCCTCCTCGGCCCGCCCGTCGCCCGTCTGCATCGCTCCGCTGTCGCTAAACTGCAACCTTTTATTGTTTGTCATGAATTTTATTGTAATCATCTGGTATCGTTACCTTTCAGTTGATATACATCGACTAGTCGGTCAGCGACTGGCTAAAGGCATTTATAGTCGTTCATATATCATATTATATCGCTACGTATCATTTTTTTGATACGGGTGTGTACATTTTACACAATTCTCGTGTAAGTATTAACATACTGTCCAGGAATATTGTGATGTTTATGCCCTTGTTTCCTCCGCAGCACGACGATCTTTTTAAAACTGAAACTACTTTCTTATTCTAGAATTGGTTTCCTTCATGGGTCTCCTTCCCCCTATAGATTCAGCATAAACATTGACAGAGTAGACAGTTGACCCAGTCCACTTGTTGCAGTGCTCGCCTGACACTATGGCAGGATGGTGCAACTTGATCTCCCGCACGCTCCGCACGGCACGTGTCGGAGGCGCGCTCGGCTCCACAGCATGCTTCTACGCATGCTTCAAATATAACACGAGTAGACCCGGTGACGACGGTGCCTATTGCCGCAGATGCCCAAAGTAGTAGAACGGGCAGGAGGCTTTACAATATAACTATACAAGTATACGTTCTGGGTGCCAACGTTCCTTTACCGTTTGTGTGGACGTTTCAGGGTCAAATGTTAATGTATACAGGACATTATAACCTATCAAATGCTAACCCGTCCCAGCTATGTATATCTAGAGATTATATATGTTGAGCTCTCTGGGAAGATCAATTGTGTTAAAACTTAAATATGTTCAATCCAAATAAATTAACAACCTAGTGGGCTTGCAGGACTCTTACTATTTTAAAACTTAACTCCTACGATCTATTATGATATTGCTTGAAATAACCTCTAAGGCATGTTCGTACTATATTGGTGTTGTGTCCCTTAACGCACGCTCTGAGGAATATTACTAGTCTCTGTAGCTTCAACTAGTACAGGTACACCCACTCAAGGACAAACCTGTGAACTATACAGCTACTGAAGAAGCTTACCTCTATTGAGCTAGATAGCCTTATACTTAATAGAGAACAATGGAATATTGAAATAGATAGTGCAAAGATCGAGATAAATGCACATAATTATGTCCTCAACATCTTGCATTGAACCAAAAGTAGGTATGAGTATTATAGCAAAACTTGCGCTTTTATATCTATCCTTATACGATTTTGTGTACCTACCTACAATTTCTACACAATGTGCTATTATTATTACATAATTCTGAAGCTCTGCTCAAATACAGTAGAATCAATATAATTATATTATTAGGTATCACAGTGTCACTTATGAAGCAAAATGAGACGTCACCTAATTTGCCTACTGTGGGATTCTTGGCAAAGAATCGGCAAGAAACTCATTCCACTATTAATTTAATAATTAAATAGCTACTATTTTAATGATTGCAATCGTGATAGCGTCGAAAATGACGCAACCCAAACGCCATGCAATCATAAATAATCGATGAAACTGGCATGACTGAAAAGAAGATGAGCGTTTTGTCTGTCTGTACCGCTTTGCTGAACAGAATCTAGCTTTATTATAGTCAACATTGAATTTAATATTTTTTATTATCATACTATAAAAAAATAATGAACATGAAACCTGAGCATTCCTGTCTAAAGATCCATCAGTCACCATAAATGTCATAAGACCGTCTCAGTCTCCCAGACGGACGGATCCTATGTTGTACACTGCGACGTCGCGGCGTCGGCGTCGTGTCGCGGATCTCTCAACAACTCTTGGCGTTGGTATTGACACTGTCTCACTTGTTGCAGCGGCGCTCACTTGACAGTATGACAAGATGGCGGCTCCTGGTCGCGTGCGCGCGCTCACCGCCCGGGACAATGCTCGCGTCTACATGTTGCATATTCCCGTGTCTGAAAGCCTACAGATACAATACCAGTAATACAGACAGTGGTAAGCAGTTGTACACATATACAATAGTTACGACGTATAGCACCTAGTTGCGGGACCACGTCGATCATCATTGTATCTGCTTGCAGTATGTAGAAAATACAATTTTTTGACCATTGCTTGTCAATGAATCAATCACAATGACAAGTAAACTAAGTTTTATACGCATTATAGCTGTCAATAAATTGAACTAAGTAATTAATGACTGAATCTATGTCTTTCGACCCTGTGCCACATTTCTATTAGTAGCTACTACACAGGTACCTAGTTAATGAGAGTGCTAATAGCGATACGCGTACATAAGGGTAATAACATTATTAAATCAAATATTTGAACTGGTTATCCTAACAGATGTGCCTCGGACTTTCATATGACTTATATTATTTTTTAAACCGCAGGAAAGTTTTGGTTTATCATGTACTAAGTTTCCATTTTTTTTTCCTTTATTTAAGCAGGGCTTTTGCTATAAAGTATGGCAGCCCTGTTATTACAAAAGTACCTTAATTTAATTTTTAAAAAAAACTTATATTCTAAATAAATTTTATAAAACATAGCTACTTCGGAAGATGGAGAAGCCAGGATGGTTTGAAAAACGCCAACATCTACTCTATTAAAATTAAATATTTGAAAAAAGGTTTTCTCTACCTGCACGATACTGATCACATTCCATCAAGCGATGTTTAACATCATCTACTGTTTGACATATTTTGCAATTAGGAGAATCCTCTTTACCCATGAGATGTCCAAATTTCCTTGATGGAATGTGACCAGAACGTAACCTTAGAGCCGTAACTGTCAAACTTCTACTCATCTTAGACTCTCCAAACCAAGGAACATGAGGTGGCTCGCTTTGGACAACTTTGTACCATATTCCTTTCTCCCTTAATCTGTCATTAAAGAATTCTTTCAACATACGGTAACACTGATCCTTATACAGATATAATACTTCTGAATAAAACGGTAGAATATCGTAAGTATTACCATCAGAAGCGCCTAATTTTGCGAGCCTGTCTACCTCTTCATTACCCCCTAATCCGATATGTGAAGGAACCCATTATATTTTACCTTTACCCTAAAATTTGAAGAAGAGAACATAATTATAAAAGACTTAGAGAAACTTAGTAGTAGTTAAGGTAATATGGTGTGTTCCCGGTCGGTGCGGTAGTGACGGTGCGCGGTGCGCTTGTTGCAGGCGCGGGGAGTGCGGGGGGCGCGGGCGGCGCGCGGGGCACGACGAGCGCGCGCCCCGCGCCGCTCTACCTGACCACGGCGGGGCTCATCCTCACCACCTCCACGTGCGTCATCCCGTGCGAGGACGACGGACCTTACTACGCCTACCATCGCGCTGATCCTCGCGGTAATTATCCATAGCAATATACTTGTTTGCAATTATTTCTGTTCGTTTTCTTTCTGCATCTCCCATACATTGACTGTGGCTAGGTCACGGTCACGAGTGCACCGACACAATGCTCTATATAAATGAACATTGAACATTAAGGACAGAAAAATCATTATTTTACCCGACCTTGGTAATCAAACTCGGTACCCATCGGCCGCCACTGCAATACAGGGACTCCTTATCTTGTGTGTACTAAAATAAAATGCAATATTAACTTTGCTCTGCTTATCCAAGTCACATGAACAGTATATCATCTGCATAATATACTAAGGATGAACATTGTTTGGCAAGTTATTTGTATATGGGCATGCTTTATGATTAATCATTTTTTCATCCACTAAGGTGGCAAGCAAGCGTAGAGTTAGTGTCGTCTTGTATAATAAAAGGGCATAAAATAAAACTGATTACTAACCAAAACACAGTAGTGTAACAATACCCTAAAAAATACCCCAGGAAACTGGGTATGTTCGAAAAGCTACATTAAAAGGCTCTATTTAAAAAAAAAACTTGTGTTTTGATAGCATAGATGGTCTCCGCACAGATATCTAGGCAGACAGGACGCATCGTGCTGAGATATGTCACAAAGTATATTTTTGCGATGTAGACAGTATCAAGAACAAAAATGGACATAACAATATATACTCGTAAAATTAAAAACTGTCTTAGGTATGATGGCTACAAGAGAATTTTTGGTGCGCGATACGATGCGGCGATATACGTCTGGGTTAGCTCTTTTTTATACGACGCTTGCAATACCTGTGGCATCACGAGCGGTTTGCCCAAACACAAAACTTTGTAGGTAACGTGAAAGTCATATTCACTTTGCCTTTCTTGATTCATGATTAAAGGTAAACCTCGGTAATTATTTACCGAGTTTTACCTGTTTAGTTAAAGATTTACCTATATATGTACATAATACAGGTAACAGCGGCTAATATATTATTAATATTGAATCAATGTTTGCACTGTATATCGGTTATTGTCACTTTTAGTGTACATACAGTGTACCTACACTAGTACCTACTGCCTACATGTCATTATGTAGAGCGCATTCACATTAGCGAACACGTTAAGTGTATGTATATACATATATATGCATATACTTATTGATGTCTGTCTGTATTTGCGTTTAACTATACACCAAACCGAATACAATAGAAGGAACATGCGTGTCTGGTACCGTCGCGTCGCTAACAAGCGAGCTTCTCATTTTGCAACAATTAAGATAATTCTAGGTAGGTAAAAGTCTACGCAACCTTTAAATTATAACTCTCATTTTGGCTTAGTCGTAGTCAGGTAAAAATTAAGTGATATAATTTTAACGTTGTCATTTTCCTATGTTTTATATACTAAAATGAGGCTGCAAATGTAGTTTATTTTACATTAATTACATTATTCTTTGTTTACGACAAAACTGTTTTTTATACTACGCTATACTGGCTGACAAGCATTCGGCCCGCCTTATGGTAAAAAAATACTTTAGCTTATGAACGCTTGCAATACCTACTAGTGCAGCACTCGCGTGTACCCAAAAAATTGTAACATAATTTACTGTTTATTACCTAAACGCCAATCATAGGTAGGTATACACTTCACACACAAATTTTGTGAACAAATAAATTAATAAATAATACACCAATTTTGCGAGTATCTCTGGTATAGGAATATAATTCACTTAAAACACTTCCCTAAATGAGCACTGAAGACCTGTGCTCACGCAAAGCAACTAAACCACTGTGTTTAGTTATTTGGCTGTGGTCTACTCTGTCCTTCTCCAGCCGGGCTTGCTCACTTGTATGGTACTTACTACCTCTCTCCTTCTTCTTGGTGGGTTGTGGTGCGCGCACTTGTTAGCGTTTCTACCAAAAAATAAAAACGGCCATTACAATGGATGTCGAACATAGCTAGTAACTAAATATAGGTATAATTATTATAACACGCATATTTGATCGTCTAGATTCGTCGATATACACAACTTATCTTTATTTGCTCAGTAAACACGAAATATACTGAAACACTATCGCCACCGTATTAAATAACTATATTGTTACTTAGGCTTTATAACCGACTTCCTAAACGGAGAATGTTATATTAATTATGTTTGTCTGTATGTATGTTTTGTTTTTCCTTTTTTGTATGTACACCGATATCTTGGTCAATTATCTTAAAAAGACAATTCCCGCACTAGAGAACAAGCTCTCTGTCGCGGGGGACTTTACAAACATACAATTAACGGACACAAATTACACCCAGCCTCAGAACAACTCTTTGTGGATCACACAAAGATTTGTCCCTGTGTGGGAATCGAACCCACAACCTCGTGCACAGCAGGCGCATACTGCACCCACGGGACCACCGGGGCAATCAAATTGTGATACTATTTTTAATATTTTTGTAGCAGAGGGGATACTTTGAGGTGATTCCATATTAAATTTATTGGTATTGGACCTCGGACCCCAAGAAACTTCTCAGAATCCAAAAAAAATGCCTGAGCCAAAAATATAAAAGATAAGACAAAAAAATATATAAAAAAATTAAACCCACTTCAAAAAGCGAAAATTATCTGAATACAGATTGAAGTGCTAAGGTCAGTTTTACTCCTGGCACCTAATATTCAGCTTGGCACCGACTTCAATCTGTATTCAGATATTTTCAGTTTTTGAAGTCGGTTTAATTTTTTTGTCTATTTATTTACGTGATAGTTAATGGAGCGGCGAGTGGAACATGGTACTGAAATGTGTTACAAACAATCATATATGATACCTACCTACCTAATTGTGATTGTAATAAGTGGTTGTGTAGGTTATTGACATGTTCAGTGTGTGTTTGCGATTAGTTAAATGATTCATACTTAGTAAGTAATTTATCAATAAGTCTGAATATTAAGTACCTAGGTACCTAAGCAAATAGTGACATGTATATTTGAACAATGACGTCTGCCATTGATAATTACAATACTTATAATAAATCTAAGGTAGGGCATCAAGTCTATGGGTCAGTATGAAAAGTCTCCTGGCTGTCGCGTCGCTACGTGGGCGCACTCTCATACTAGCGCATAGACTTGATGTGATGAGACAAATAAGTTGCAGAGACAAAGTTGCTCATGGGCGCCCTACTTAAGTGCCTTTGGGAAAAGAGACAAAGAAAGAGACAAGCGTTTATTGAAGAGGATTTCATATGACTTTAGTGTACTTACCGGTTGCCGCGTTTGTTAGTGATATCACTTTGCATATTCAGGAATGATTTGAGGTAATCAGAATAGTGACCTAGATAAAACCGGGAGTTAGTGTCCTCTTGTATAATAATGAGTGCCACAGTTATTTTCTCTGTTTGTGTGTGTGTATGTGTGCGTGTATGTACGCCCGCGCCGCTTTCAAGCTATTTACTTATGATAACTTTCTCGATATCGACGTTTATCGATCGGTAAGTAAACATCGCCTATCTTCGCCATAACATAGAACGTAAAATGTACGCGAATTCAAAAACTTATCAGAAAAAAAAACGTGATTAAATTTAATATTATTATCTATAAACTGACTAATATAAATGTTCCCGGCGGTGCTACATTGTTGACATTTAGTAGTCTGTGAACGGGAACTGTAGGTTTACTATATGTATTACTATGTTAATCAAAGCAAGTAATACCTAACCCACATGCTGCTTTCATTCAGTTTTCTAAAGCTACCTCGTATGCTTAGAGACAAATCTGGTGATTATTGTGTAGTGTTTGGCAGCTCGCCTTACTTACATAAATATTAGCATCGGGCGGAATTCGAACTGGCTGCATAATATAATATATAGTTAGTCATAGTGAGGTAGATATATTGTGACGATGATTGATATCGCCGCGACAGTTACATGCTAGTTCGACAACACTGTGTTGGATGCGCGCGCGCATCAACTCACACGCACCTAGTTTGACCGCGACCGCACCTGTGCTCTGTGACTCAACTACTCGTGTGACTCTTGTGCTTCTCTTATTGTCGGACTTCAATATTACTACTGAACTCTTTCTCTCTCTGTGTGATCCTTTTGCTGGAGTTGGAGTGGAGCAGTTGCCCATGGATTTAAGCCAGGTAGGATTATGTTTATATTAAAATAAACTTTTGTTAGGAATTTTTCCTTGTGTTTATTTAGTTAAGCTTTAGCCTGGTGAATGGCTACAGCTTCTCAGCCCAATATAGGGTCAATATAATTTATAAAAAAATTATCATACTCTCTTTTCTGACTCTCACCATTTCTGTTTGAAATCAAAACATTAAGAAGGGACTTCATTAGTTGTCATTGGTAAACATTCTACTTTGATAGACAGGGAACGACTCGTTTGGTACAAATAGCAAGCAAGTATACCTAAGGCCCAACTGATGGTACGAATAATTACCATAGCCTATGGTAATTCACCTGTGTAACACCAGGATCAACACCATCTTACTCTTTTAGGAATGTATCAACATTACTACATATATTGAAATTGGAAAGATGTAGTGTCTTAATGAGTGTTCGGTTTGTCGAGAACACGAAAACAATAGATTATTAAATCAAACACTGAACATGTTTGTGTCATAAGTTGTCAGTGTACACTTATTTACACTTACTACGACAATATTGTTATTTTATTTCTACTACGGGAAATACTCATTAAAAGTAGCTGTTGTAAACACTGACCTCCAAAGTGTTAAGCGATGAAAGATCGGCAAATTTTTTAATTAAGTTACTTTTTTAATTATTAAAAAGTCTCACTCGGCGCCGAGTTAGTGGCGAGGTGGTGCATCTAGACCACTGGACTACACGAGCACTCAAATATAAGCCACCATGAAGTCTTAACTATCAAGTGCTTAGAATTACGAGCTATTATAATTCTATGAACTAGAGTTCCTACACCTATATATTGACCATGTTATTGTAAAAAATGAATAAGTACATTAGCGAATTCTATTTATTACTATTGTGCCGAAATAATTGTTCTAACTTGTTTTTAACAAAGTTCCCGCCTATTCCTAGATATCCTATTATATTTTGTGTCATAGAACTAACGTATATTAAGCAACAAGGTTTGTTTAGAACTACTTCATTATATTTATTACATTACTAAAATAATGATATTTTCTGTGAGTAAACTTCAACCAGCGCGATGTAAATAACATGATAAAGGAATATAAAATCATATCCAACAGGTGTACCTACATAAGATCTAGAATCTCACTGTTTACACATGATTCACTAACAACATGTTGTAGTGTATGACACGACAGTACCTTACTTGTTTGCACTTTATTGATCACTAATAAGTTACGATCAGTCTGTCAGTGAACGTATTGCGCTTATACTTTACATATTTTAAGAGAGGTATGGCATGGCCATACTAGTGAGCAAGCCCAACTGGGGAAGGACCACCACAGCCAAACAACTACACACAGCGGTGTAATTGTGTTCCTGTGTGTGAGTACAGGTCTCCAGGGCTCATTTAGGGATGCGTTTTGAAATAAACGTATTCGTATCCCAGGGATACTCCCATCTTAAATACAACCTTGGTGTAAAAAAATGTGTTGGTAATACGCAAGTGATACCTCTGGTATTGCAAGCGTCCATAGGCTACGGTAACTGCTTAATATCAGGCGGGTCGTATGCTTGTTTGCCACCCAAGTAGTATATATATATATTGGCAGCGAAAATTATAAACGCGAATGTTTGTGAGGATGGAGGAATAATTGTTCTTAGGTGCAATAACTATTGAACGAATTTCAATGCAAAGTTGGTCGGGTTATAGTTTACATGCTGCAATAGAACAATAAGGCTATATTTGTATTTAAAAAACGAAATTCTCAACATGAAAAAGGTACAAATTCATTAATATAATTAGTTTAAGTACTTCTGTTCATAAGGCTCGAAAGTTCTCTTATTAAACCGAAAAAAGGAAATACCTATAGCTGTACAAATAAACTGTAGTTTCATAATAACCTAATCTTTTCTTGGAACACTTGAAGCAATTCACTAGAAATCATACATAGTGCGTGCGCGTCACTTGATTTCTTTTGTATTGAATATATTAATGTATAATATATGATAGATAGCCACGAATTCGTAGTCAGTATATGTTACTCATACTCTGATATACCTAATAATAGATACTATTATAGCACGCAGCTTTATCCGTGCCATGTAGAAAGTAGTCTTAAGTTAGGTCACGGGCTTAATACAGTAAGGAAACCATTTTGCAATTGTGTTGAGTGAACTGTATTTTGCATAATTTTACATTACCTACCTTTTTATACTACTTGGGTGGCAAACAAACATACGGCCTGCCTGATGTTAAGCAGTTACCGTAGCCTATAGGACTCTTGCAATACCAGAGATATCACTTGCGTGTTGCCAACCCATTTTTTTAATACCAGGGCATTAAATGCAGAATCCCTGGGATAGGAATACGTTTCTTAAGCAAAACGTTCTTCAAAACGTGTCCCTAAAGAAGCGCTGGAGACCTGTTCTCACACGCAGGAACACAACTACACCGCTGTGTGTATTTATTTGGCTGTGGTCTTCTGTGAGGTGGAGGTCCTTCCCTAGTCGTGTAGTAATAGTCGGTCCTCGTCGTCCGTAGTCGGGCTTGCTCGCTAGTATGGTGCCCTAACCTACCTTTGATTACGTTTAAAAACTGTTCAGACCCTCTAGAAAAGTTGCATAAGCTATAGTCGAATCAAAAAGTCAAAAAGCAAATGTATGGGATTTGACGTAAGTGTGCGATTTTTTGTCGTAAACTTACGTCAAATCCCATACATTTGCTTTTTTGTCTTTTCGATTCGACTACCGTTAATGCCACTTGTCTAGAGGGGCATAGGTTAATACTCGTACTATACGATGTATCGTCTCGCATACTTACCTATAGGATTTCTTATTACCTGCACCTGTCTCACTGGTGACGTGTCTACAGAATGAATAAATTAGTGTTATCTTATCAGTAGGTGTAGAGAGCGGAAACATGTCGAATGTAGACACACCCAGCTGAATTATATTGTAAGTAGGTAGTCTCACTATCTGCTATGATTAATATTTATTTTAAAAATTTGTTGTAATTGTAGTCATTTAAAATATACACCGAATTTAGCGTATTCATATTTTTATAAAAAAAAATATTTTTATCCTATTCTATGCCGATTTCGACTACGGTGATTAATATACATACCTACCTAGTAGGTTCCGAGAGTTTACTTCATGGTGACTTATATATAAGTCTAAATATAAATATATTTCTATATGCACATAAGTATAGGTACTATGCTTACATAGTATACCTACTAAGGTACGATTAAAGTACTTGTACTGTATATTCGAGGGTAGCCTATTTAAATATACATATATCTCGTTTTATATTAAGATTCAAGTTAAAGAGACTCTGGACTTTAAAGTTTTAAACATTTTATTGCATCAAACGCTTCCATTTCTAGTTCTGTTTCACTCCTCTCAACCATAAGGATTACTTTTGAATATCTTCACATCTTTTATCAGAACATGCAAGTATTTGCTTATATGAGTACATCACGTACATTATTGGCTATTGTTTAAAGAGTTTAATAATAAGTTTGAGTCTTATAATAATAAATGTAGATACCTACCTAATATTAGTGCAAAGTATCTAACATGGTTGAGCACAACTCATGGTTGGCTATCGGTGAAGGCGCGCCAGGTAGGTACTGATATAATACCTAATTGTTTATCATTCGATATATAACTGGTGAAGCCACTGTGTTTAGCACTGTTTGTACACTTGGATATTATCTACGTATCAATTAATAATTTATTAAATGATTACAAATACAGAAAGCAATTCTCATTATTAAACAGATAATTATATTGATTTTAACATATCAGTAAGGCGTTGTGGATTACATTCGCGAAAGGGATGATAGAAACATCTTCTCATGTAGCCTGCACATCAATTAAGTTTTTATTTAAACACAGTTAGGTACGTAGGTACAATTGGCTGTCTGATCGTTAAAAGCAATTTCTTACAGGCAATCATTAGATGCTTTAAAAAAATATATATAGGTACCTACTAACTTATACTTTTTATTGTAAATTCATAGACACGTCCATAATTGTGAATATAAGGTGCATTGTGAAAACGTAACACAATTAGCATGCCAATACCGTTAAGTGTGAAGTACCAATAAGCAAGCTGAGAGTACATAGTACGAGTAGATTACATTACTAAAATAAACCTATAAGTACGATACGCACAGTTTGCAAATATTCAATGAACGATAATAGCTGCGATATATTTACATAATTATGTGAGTGTGTGTGTGTGTGTGTGTGTGTGTGTATCTATCGTCTCTATCGTCTATCAACTTTGTTATTCACTTGACAGCTTATTTACGTATCTCATAATATGTACGTATGTACAGTCAGCAACACTTACTTCTACTATTTACAAAGTTAAAAGTTTTCTCACAAACAATAACCAATTATGGATGTTTTATCATCATTATCTCAATCGAAAGACATCCATTGCTGGACATAGCCTTCCACAAGGATTTTCACAATGTTGCTTGCAAACGTTCTCCAGGTCGTCGGTCCACCTTGCTGGAAGCCTGCCCACTCTTCGTCTCCCAGTTCGCGAACTTGTCTGCCCACCGGCCATCGATTCTGCAAAGCTATACACCCTGCATTGCCATTTAATTGAGACAATTCTTCGAGCTATGATGCCAACTCTGATATTGTTACAGATCTCCTTGTTGTTGATTCGATCTCGAAGGGAAACTTTAAGCAGAGCCACGAGAAGGACTTCTAAGTAAATTTAACCTACTGTAACATATTGGTTCATATGTATTCTACCTAATGTTATATATAATGTAATTATGCATTATGACGTCATCACCAGCCTACCACTGTCTACAACTAGACATAGGCCCTTCCAAGTGTACGCCACTTGGCACGATCCTCGGCTTCTCGCATTTAGCTGCTGCGAGCCATTTTGCGAAGATAATCGCTCCACCTAGGCTGAGTGCGCCCTACATTACGCATCACATACAAATTGTAAATAATGTAGGTAACAATATTTTTTGTTAATAAGTATGCGTTCTGAATATAAGTCTGTTCTTAGATATGTACTTATGTTATAGGTACTAATGTTTTAAATAGTAGACACTAATGTTGGTGACTGTACAAGTTCGTCTAGTAGGTATTATCTAGGCACCGTGTAATAGACATTATTATCGTTCCCCATTATTTATTGATGCCTGACACACACTCGAGCTTTTTACGTATTAATGAAGAATGGAAATGTTTCAGTTTAGACATTAGTTTTTATATGTACGTATGTATGTGTTATGAAATGTACCTACTTTATTGTATTGTATCTTTATACGTAACTTGTTATGATTTAAAATAAAAAATGTCCCGTTAATGTGAAATATCAAATTAAGCGGCGCAGGCGGCGCTTCTTTTGCAATGCATCAACTATTTTGAATGTACCAGACATTAGGGCACAACTCCTTTTTCTATTTTTAAAATATAATACAAGAGAGAAGTATTTGTGTTGAAAAATGTGTTATGCACTGATTTTAATAAAATCATATTTTAATTGATTGATTTTGTCTACAAAGCTTGGTATAATCCTGCACTATCAATTTATAGAATGGTTAATCTAACGACGTACGTATTGAGACGTGTTGAGAGCACAGTCGTGTGTGTATGTGTGTGTGTGACCCACATTTTTTTCAAAGCACAAACAAGCACCTGACGTTATCGTTATTTATTCAGTCGATAAATGTGTTAATATCGATGTGAATATTGATTTGGTTACATTCGCCAACTTGTGCAAATTCTTATGAAAGTGAATCGATATTTGTTTAATGATAGCGCCTCTTGCGACGTTATGAAATATAGGTCGACTTGTTATTGTACACTTATTATTATTTAGAATGGTTCAGTCGTGATGGATACGGTCTGATAATGTAGAGCAAATAAACTTTATCGAGTATCAATTGATATACGGTCATGAGTCAGCTGGTGGGTTGCCCAACCCTTGTTATTTAAAAATATTAGAACCACAACATACTAAACATTTAAAAAATAATAAAGCAACATATGAGTACCATATACTACTCGTGCAGTTATTTCACCAATCGATCTTCAATGCAGGACTACTTTTACATGTACCTATGCAAGGTACATTTTATTTTTGTTTATTACCTAACCTAACTAACCTGAAATTGATAAAAAAATCTCAATTTCTCTATATCATTATTATGTAAATCTGATCTGCGCTCTACTATCTGCTACTATTTTTTTTAAGTATAATTGATCTCTCTCTTAGCTGACTGATAAGAGATTGACGATAGTTATCAATAATATATGTAGATCTAAATTTGTGAAAAATCACGGTAAATAGTTTATCATATTCTTTGTAGACAACCTTTACGATCGAGCCTACAGCTACTGACCTTATGCGTTAAGCTTAACCAAGAAGGTTGGGTGTATAATTTGTTCATAGTCTAAACTCACCCTGGATTTTATAGTGGACTATACAAAGGCACATGAAATTGCTTTTAGAATTGAAATTTTCGATGTATTGTTAGAAATGCGTTCAAATTATCTGTAGAAACATGAAATAGACAGTAACAGTAAATAACATACCCCTAGAATAACATACCCCTCTAGCAATCAGGTAAATACCTCCAGGAGGGAAAATATGACCTATTCAGTTTTATTTGATTTCAGTAACGTCGACCAGTAATTATCGGGTATATGCATAACATTATGTATATTCACAAACTTTAAACCACAAACGAAGTGTATAAGACTAAAGCCAAATAACAGCGGTGTAGTTGTGTTCCTGTATGTGAGTACTGATTTCCAGCGCTCAATAGGAATGCGCTTTTAACTAAAGCGTGAAAAAAATGCATTGGCAACATCACGCCTGTGATACCCTTGATATTGCAAGCGTCCATAGGCTACGGTAACTGCTTACCATCAGGCGGGCCGTATGCTTGTTAGCCTTCTAATCTAAGTAGTATTTAACAAAATCGATACAAGCAATTAAACAAAATCTAAAATATTTTATCGAATTCTGAGATAAGTGGTGGACAGTCTTAAACTGTAGAATTTATGTTTGTGCTAAAATGTTATAAATATTAGTAGAACTAGATTTTATTGCATTAGGAATATAATTAATTTTATCCTTGTAAGCAATATGTTTAATATATTATATTATTCTTACTAATTGAATAGATCTGAAGGTGTGGCGTGTGGCGTTAGTTCGTCTTGTCTGAGTGACACTACACTATTACATTTAGTAAAGATCCTCTTCACATTATGCGACTTGATACTAACTCAATGATTTTACATCGACATAAGTCTTATAGCCTTCCACAAGGTTAAGTTACTTTTTTCCAATGGGTATCCACCATGCATCTGTTCTATATGTAGGTTAAAGTGGGAGAGTCGTACGAGTACGTTACGTGATAATTATATCAGTCGTTGTCGTCATCTTGTCGTTAGATGTTATTTTGCATTTGTAAGGTAAAATCTGAATATGGTTTTTTAAAGCGAATGATGAAGATAAAGTTGTCGTGTCGTTGCCGTGTCGTCGCATGTAAACACGTCGCAGATACACAAGGTATGGACATGTCCGAGGTTTGACTGATACGTCTACCTACTCGTATATAAACACATATGTGTTTACAAACATACCTACCTCTACATTATTTCCAAGATTTTTATTATGTTTTTACACTAATCATATATATACATTTTACTACCTATATACCTAAAACTAATTTAAACATAAATACAAAAAGAAAGGAAAAACATAACACAAATGAAGACTGTTGTTTAAGCGTCGAAATATTCCTCAACATCACTGTCCACTGGGTACGTGCCCAGAAGGCTGGCGGCATTGCCACGTTGAATGGCAATGCTTATTCTCTGTGCGAGAAACAAGCCAGCCCTCTGATCACGAGAAGCGTCGATCAGTCGTTTCGCTAGGTCTCTGTAAAGGAAACGAGCACTCGGACCCCATGAACCTACAGTCTCCACCCCAAACGGCTCAAAAATGTAGTTTCCAACTAGATTGCTGTACTTTCGCCGTTTGAGGGACTCTGCAGCTGCAGCAGCAGCGCCAGCACAACCTGCTGTACTTGGAAGATGTGATGGTGCAAGGGTGTCGACGCAAGTTGCATCCCACACCAAAGGCCTACCCATCTTCCAAGGCAATAACGACATACCATCAGGTCTCTTCCCATCGTCACGTACCAAACCATTTGGTTCAAGTACGGCTGGTACGCCGGCGGTGACAAGAGCTCGACGGATAATGTCGTTAAGTTGGGCGTGTCGCGATATGCGGCCTGCGCTCCTGCTGCAGGATAGCCCATGGTGTCCGAGACTGTCGACGGCTTCTCCACAAAGACAATGATGCGGAGAAACACAAGGAGCACCCAAACGGAGGCAAGTGGCGAGGCGGAATGTAGTGTCGTCCAACATAGTGCCTATGTTGGGCGATGGCAATGCCTGCAGCCAAAGACCAGATTCCCACTCACCCACAGCAAGTAGACGGGCGCGTTCCGCAGCACTGGAAGCAGTAGAAATAAGATAATTTCTTCTCAAGCTGCACAACGGCCCATCCCACTGCTTTTGGGAGAATAGGCTGGTCGGCAAGACAGTATTTGGACATGTCATTTTCCAAGCATTTACTGCATCAGTCTTACACAACACTTCCGCATTAACCAGTGTGGGTTCTAAAATTTTCCTGGTTAATTCTTCCGTGCTGTGGACCGAGGACAGAAATGCTGGTAAGCTTACATCAGAAATTTTGCGAACGCCAAGGCCACCAAAGCGGATGGGTAGTGATGCTTGGAGCCATGCCCGGTCGTTCAAGGCCACATTTAAAACTCTACTCAATGTAATTTGGATAATTTTGTCAATTTTTTCTAAAAGTGAAATATTTTTCCAAAATTGTGAAGACCTTAAAGCGTGGGTAAATTTAGGGACAAAAAGACAATATCTAATAATTGTGAAAGCCGAATGAATATTAATTTTGAGAAGACGATCCGAAATTTCACAGAAATTTTGTATTTTCTCTTCTATAAAAGAGTCATATGCATCTTCTACGACTGGGGAACCAAGAAGGCGTAGACAACTTCTTTCAATAATTTTAATGTCAGGTGCCAAAGAATTAAATTTTGAGATTACCGAAAGTCTATTACTCATATTTCCATGAAGATAAATTTCACATTTAGTGGGATTTAATTCCAAACCGATTGACTGAAATTTTGTTTTTAGAAAAGCCAAATCTTGAAGTACTGTGTCTACATCGCCTCCAAGTGTCCCATTACATTATTAGTATTGTGTGTCGATGTTATCAATTCATTAAACTAAGTTATTGTATGCGCCTTGTTATTGTCCGTTCTTATATCGTACCTATATATAATCGTTAGCACATCTATTGCATTTTGTCTTTACCTATTGGACAGTTTGACTTCCTAGATCGATAGTGCACTTAGTGTATAATTGTGTTTGACATGTTTATAATGGACATACTCGTACATATACTTATGTTTACATATTTAAGATCAAGATAACTAAAACCACAATTATCTGAACATAATATTACTATCTTAACATAACTTTACAATGTAAATGGTATATCGTTAACAACTTCCGCAATGGTGGACATTAGTAATATTGTGTATAATTAAACAATTAAAATTAATGGGACTTTGGGGACCAAGTGTCTACAAATTGTACCAACACGTGTTTAAACGTAAGTACTTATTTCTGAGACACCTCACTAGCTGAAGGATGGCCTTTACCTGGCTCAACGCATCTGCCTTGCGATCTGATCCAGCGTAGCAATGTGACTACTTTATTTATAAGTAGATGCATCCAATATAATAGAATCTAGTAACTCTATACATCGTTATAACGTTTAGTTGTATAATATACCTACTGTGTTGGACAATCTAATATATAATAATAATAATATTTTCGGGACAACTCACACACCGCCATCTGATCCCAAACTAGGCAGAGCCTGTACTATGGCAACTAGACAACTGATAAACATACATATATATTTCTAAATATATACATATTATAGATAAATAACACCCAGACACAGAACAAACATTCGTGCTCATCACACAAAGATTTGTCCTGGGTGGGAATCGAACCCACGACCTCTGGCTTAGCAGTCAGAGTTACTAACCACTAGACCAACAGGCCAGTCAAAATATTTCAAGTTACAAATATTAAGATAGTTTAAATAGCGATTAGGCAGCGCGCCAGAAGCACACCATACGTCATAGGTAGCTGTTACGTAGGAGGAGCGAAGATCTAGGGTTATGGCGCTTGGAGACACTAATGTGGGTGCCACTAGTCGTGGAGAACAACGGTACTTGGACGAGCCGATATCGCAACATCACTATAGAGCAATGTATACAGGCTACTTCCGACAGCGGCTAAACAATAACTTATTTCGGGCTTAAATTGAATATGTAATTCTGCTTACCATCAGGCGGGCCGTATGCTTGAATGCCACCTAAGAAATAAATATAAATTTGCTAAATGTTTTGCGTAATCCCGAGGTATCCACTAAAACCTCTATTCACAAACAAATCAAAATGTAATGTAGAAAGGAAAACGGTCGGGACACAATTATTACTTTAAATAATGGTTTCTAAGTAGATTTATGAATCATTTGCTTTCCCGTAAGTAAGAGTAATATCAATCAAGTGCAAGTATTGTGCATGATTATCAAATATTCGCTAATCTGTTGTCGTCGACATACATATACTTTATTTTTACAAGTATATTGACTATTATTGTGGAGTTAATTTGGTAGGCCTTTTCAATCGTACTTTTTTTATAATATTTTTTTATATCCTACTTGGGTGACAAACAATCATACTGCTCGCCTTATGTTAAGAATGTATTAGCCTAAAGTATGGACCCTTGCAATACCAAACCAAAGTATCACTTGCTCTAAGAGTATCGTGTGTATCGTGGGATAGGAAAACGTTTCTTTCAAAACTCGTCTCTAAACGAGATCCGGCGACCTGTAACTCACTCACAGGAACATAACTACACCGCTGTGTGTAGTAAAGTATTTGGCTGTGGTCATCTGTAAGATGGAGGTCCTTCCACAGTCGGGTTTGTTCGCTAGTATGATCCTATTTCTCTTAAACTTATAAAAGTTATTTATGTGTTTGTTTTATGATAGTTTTAAAAATACAATCGCATTTTACCAACAATTTAGCTGAAGATCGAGCAGTGATCGAATAAAGTCCTCGACCTTCTGTTGCACAAAGATAAGTTCATTTATTTAAATTCAGATGTATGTCAAGATTACCTTACAAATGAGTCTTGACAGCAAAATGTTCGTGTTTAATATCTCAAATCAGACTCGTGTCATATTAGCATACGTTGGTCGGCAGGTGATGCCCAACAAATTGCCCACTGCTGCTGGTCGAACAATTAACACTGGGCTATCGCACAATCTCGCAATTATCGCGCATTGTACGTTGATTGATCGCGGTGCATATTTAGAAACAGGTAAGGTTGGGGCGAGGGCTGAACGAGTACGTGGCTACTATGTTAATTACTCGATGTTACGATAAATTTGTTGATTTAATTATAAACGCTATCGGGAAAGCATTTTAATTGGAGCTTATTTCGCAGATTTTTTGTTATTGCATTTAAATTAAGTGTTACTTTAGTATATGTAAATACAGATGATATCAAATGTTTAGGGAGTGTAGAACACGAGCACGAACTAATTAGTTTGAAGTTACGAGTAATTTGGTTTTCTTGATTTGTTTGATTGTTTTAGTAAGTTCATTAGGGATAAAGTTAATGTAGTGGGTGAGTATAATCAGAACGTTGCCGAACGTATAGGACTAACACTATGGATCTCTGGTTCTGAAAATATTTTTTTTTTTTTTATAGGACCTACCACATAGCTACAGTTCAGAATTGTTAATAGAATTGAGATTTATTTGGAGAAGAGTTGCGGACGCGTCTGTCAAGATAATCTCGGATATGTGCTTTGTTTTAAGTATTGGTCCGTGTTTCTTGCCAATTCTTCTGATGAATGGGTCACTTGAAACAAATGTAGTTTCATCTTATACTACAAAGGTTTACTACTACTTCTACTCGTCTACTTTAAAAGACAAGACAATAAGATGAAACTACATTTGTTTATAGAAAACGTAAGCAATTGTTGTACTAAAATGTATATAATATTGTAATAATAATTTGATTATGAATATCTTTGCTCACCTCAGTATCAACACGTAAGTTGTATAGATAGGTACCTACCTAATAAACTAGGGTCTTCTGGTTTTGGAAGCCGTACTTACTCGTATTGTGTCTTTTGACGTAAGAAGCTGTGATCAGGATGTCGGGTGCTTATGTAAGCTTCAGTGGTAAATAACCAACATATAACTCGGACATGTATCTACTCCTAGTCTAGAACTAGTGCGCCTGCGCATGCCTAGGGGGTGGGGAGGAGGCGTGCCGCAGGCGGCGCGCGCGTTTCTCACCGAGCTGCTATTGGCGTTCCTAGTTTAAAATTCTCGTTTACTATTGGTCGATAATGGTTGCTAGATATTCTTATGCACTGATAGCTGATTGAATGTAAATTGTGCAAGATTGCAGACTCCATTGTTACTCGTCTAATTAGTATAATCGGCTATTATAAATCGATGGCTGCCGTTTACCGCCGCGGCGTCGTTGTTGCGACAGACTCGTTAATACCGGATGATGCTAATGTAGCCTGCCTCCTTTTGTAAATATTGCTGCATGACTAAGTAGCTGCTTCATGTTACATGCGATCATGAGTACCTACCTACCTGGCGATAGCAGCCTTGTGTACAGATGGATAGTGCGACTATACAAACAGAGGTTTAACGTTTGAAACCACTACAGTACATATTTCTGACTAATCAAATATTTAATCTTGATGTACCTGTAATGTACTTCATGTAAAGATTGTTATTACTAATACTTTCTTCTATGAGGTATGTCCTTAATTTGTATTGTAGGTACAATCAAAATGTACGAAGACACCTGATATCTTCGTCTCTTTCGTATTTGCTTTTCTGTCAAATAAATCTGTCTAACATATTGATTGGCCGTTGATATGATTATCAAGAGGAATAATGTGGTTTGTTCGTCAGCAATTGAATAGACTTCTATTATTTTTTTACAGTGAATATTTGATATCTTGAGTCTGCTCATGTCATGTCATGTCATCTAATACATAACTAGGTAGAGTTCTCCTGTACCTCTACTTAGGTATTATGACAACCAGGCAACTGGTAAATCTATTTACATATATATTTTACTACTAACCTTTATATTCTATAGGTAAATCATACCCAGACACAAAACGAAGAATCATCACACAAAATTTTGTTCTGGGCGGTAATTGAATCCACGACCAGCAGTTTAGCAGTCAGGTTCACCAACCACAAGAGCGATATACCAGTCATATTTCATAATCAATACTATATTAAATAGTAAAAATTCAATTTCAGTTTGATTTTAAAAATACTACGTATACGAACGTACTATACGTTTAACAAAGCGGCACCCACTACCGACAGACAAGACACTCATCTTCTCTATCGTACCAGATTTTCATGCTATTTTTTGTATGTAGTATTGGTTGCATCACCTTATGCGCTATCACAAATTATAACTTTAAATCTGGCGCGTAAAAATAGTGGCCTGAGTTACTTGCCGGTTCTTTCCTTATGCTGGACCCCTGTCTGTCCAGTCAGCGTACCCGGCAGTAAGTAAATTAGCTGACGTCTCATTTGGCATTTATTATTGACTTGCATAAGTGTCACAGTGTGATCTAAGTACATGAATAAATGAATTTTAATAAGACGTAACACACAAGTCAAGTGACGTTAACAGCTTAAATAAACCCTTATAAGAATTTATTCTAGTATAAATAATAAGATGTCGGAAGACCTTTGCTTCGCTTTAAAGACTGTGCCAAGTGGGACATGGCAGCATTTAAAATAAACCACCAAAACTGGGAGAATCTCGCTGAGAAGCGAACAGAATGGCGGAAACACTTAGTGGAGGGTCGAGGGTTTTGCGATGAAGCTTGGTTCGCAACACTTGCTGACAAGAGACAATAACGACATCAAGTCAGCGCGTCACCAGCTGCCGTAAATTTCTCTTGTCAACGCTGTAGTAGAGCATGTCGTTCTCGCATCGGTCTGTTCAGCCATCAAAAGCGATGCCTCGTAGACCTTGCACCATAAATCGTCTGCTATAGACGAAAAGGCCATGTGAAATAATAATGTAAGCTGCTTAGAAAACCCTAGTTCATAACAGCGCCAGCGACCAACCACCGCTCTAGTGTCGCGTCACCGCACCCCTTGTATTTCTAAAAAACCATTTGATCTGATAAATAAAATTAGCTATTGTTGATCAGCAGGACATCAATAGTATAATTGATAACATAAACATGTCGATACCGTCACAATTAGCAGACGCGTTTGTGTGTGTGTGTGTGTGTGCCCCCATACGGGTCACTTGATACAATTAAAAAGCCATGCTGTACCCGTCCGCGTCGTCATCAGGTAGTTACATCAATAGGTTTAATATCATTTGGTTATTTGTAGACCTTTATCAGCTATAAAGAGTTTGTTTGGGCGAGTTACGTTAGTATTAAATTGATGGGTTATTATTATTAGGTGCTAAAAGTAGCACTTGTAACAAACATAAATATATTACAAGTTAAATGTTATACACAACTTAATAAAACATGAAAAGATATTTAAATAAATGTGAGAATAGAATAGGTTACGGGTAGTTTTAGGTGATCAAACGAGCCTGATTGTTTGATCACCTAAGATGATGATGGACTGGATGCACACGTCACCACTCGTTATTCAATAACTTAACCGTTAAGGTACATTAAAACACACATAGTTAAGTATTGAATTGAAATTTAAATCTATACTTAATATTATAAAGCTGAAGAGTTTGTTTGTTTGGTTGAACGCGCTAATCTCAGAAAGTAATGGTTCGATTTGGAAAAATATTTTTTTGTTTAATAGTGCATTTATCCAGGAAGGCTATAGGCTATATAACATCACACTATGATCAATAGGAGCGGAGCAGTAGTGGTACATTTCTACGATTTTGCAACACATCTATGTTTCAAAATCGGAGAAATGTACGTTCCAAATTACCACGCGGACGAAGTCGCGGACGACCCCTAGTTATTGATAATACTTACCTAGATATATAAACATTCTGGCATATACAGTACATAACACTGAAGTATTAAGCGCATCCATATGCTACGCTCCATGATTCATGATCAAGCACCCGCACACAATCCACTGTAGCACAAGTTCATATGTATCGAGGTAGTGTACACATTAGCTTTATCACATTCATATCAATTGTGCATCGTTTACTAATAAACCGTCTGTCGACTGTTATGTCGCCTGACCGTGCCGCATGCCGCATGCCGGTGCGGCGCAGCAGCAGCGCTGAGCGGTGCAATTGGATGACATCAGATAAGAATATTGATGACCGGCGGGCGCGGGCTTCAACCGTTACTACCACAATCAATACAGATGACGATTGTTTACTGAATGTCACGCACATCAGTTACATTAACTTTTTAACTTTTGTTTTGTCTATAAAGTTTAAAGCAGATGCGACACTAATTAACTAATGCCCTATTATTCTATCGTAGAACATAACAATTCTTTGAGGGATGTAGGGCACCATACGAGCGAGCAAGCCCAACTGGGAAAGGAACTCCACCTTATAGAAGATCACATCCAAACACACAGCGGTGGATTGTTTCAATATTATTGAAAATTAGCTTTATTTTAAAATATGATCTAGGTATAAGTATTTTACTTTAGAGTATGAAGACATGATTCTTGTATGGTAGAATCACATACTAATATTGGTATAAGTACAGTAAGATTTTACTAAGATCGCAATGTGATCTCGACACGTTTTTACCGTATTCTTACAAAAAGAAAGGATCCCACATAACCATACTAAATTCATTTTTTTAAATATTTCATTCTGTATGGTATATTGGTTTCCGTTCCTTTTCGTTACCACTAATATTACAACCTATACCAAATTGTAAATGTTATATTCTGGCAATTAAAAAGAGTGACCCGAGTTTCTTGCCAATTCTTTTCGAGGCCCTACCATAGTCAGTGAATTGGCCGTAGGAAAAAAGTATGCTGGCATTTGTTTTTATGACGTTCATAAGTATCATGTATTTGATCTAAATGAATAAATTAGTTTGACTTTGACTTTGTACCTTACTTAGTATATATAGGCCTTAGCATAGTTAAAACCTTTATATAAATAATGATCAAGTTCAGAACTGATAGATCGTCAGTGTATTAGATATTAATTATGTGATATTGTTAATATACGAGTAACTTAATTGATCGCCACGTGATTTGTTTTTTGTATATCAACTACTTAATATTATTATGATTAAGATTAAGTACATATTAAAATTAAACATTATAATAATTTCTAAAAATATCGAGTATTGTTACACTTTTTCCCCTCACTACTTTACAATTCACCAATATTAATAACTATTAATGGAGACGTCGTCGATGGTGGTATACCATCGCAAAAGGTGCATGAGTCTTATTTCGTGGTATTTCATGAATGGGCCGGACACCGGAGTAGCGTTTCTTGCGTCGTCCAGACATGACGGTTTTTGTTAGGATGTGTTCGCGGAGGTGAGTCGTCGGCTGCCACCCACCTGTTTATTGAAAATTTGGGAAATGCCTTGATCTTCTTTTGGCATTTAAATTAGAGCCTTTACAATATTTTATATAGTCAGAATAGACCGACAAAATTATTTACTCTTTCCAGCTTTTAGAATAAGTTTGTTTTGTTTCTTTATTAAAAACCATCGTTGTGTAGCATTCATTATTAAATTATTATTAGGTTTTATAATAAATTATTTATTTGGGAAGGAAAGTATTTATTTATTTACTGAGAATAACTAACAGCTATAAAACACATAGCATAGTAGCTCAGTATAGTCAAATAACTAATTGTAGATTTCCATGTATATTTTCAGTGAGTACAATAATAATACAAATAAATCAATATCAATTTCCTCAGTTCTGAAGTCACGTCACTACGTAGTCACTCTACTACCTATTACATTAAAATCAAATAATTCTTGACTAACTAGCAATGACATTTATGGCTATCAATATATTAATATACAAACAAATGTTTAAGTAATGCCACCCTCCGGTCGTTTATCGATCATTGATCACGGCGCGCGCGGCGCGGCCGGACAGCGCTCGCTATTACCTACGTGCGCGGGCGCAGCCACACGGCGCCCCACTATTATCAATTAACTTATATTTTTATTGGCTCAAAGCGATTAACTGCCTCTAGAAATGGATACAACGCGCTATATTTTTATTCTTATTCATTGTTACCAAGACGATGTAGTTTTTTAGCGTAGACGCAAAGGATCGCCGTCGTCGGTTCGTACCCCCGATAAAGGACTTACTTAATTAATATGAAATGCCCTCAAGTACTCAATAATATCGTAATTATCACCTTGTTAGGTCTGTGTGAGGAACACCGCTGATTACCGTCCATTACTTTGACCTGTTTACTTACAGAGCAAGTTGCATGCAAATGTTACTAAACATTATGGCACATAGGTACTTACTTAGTATTTGTGCCGTAGGAATAAGATTTATTTACAGAAAGCAAGAGATTAGACAAAAATTGAAAGTCAGGGATATCATTTAAACCACCGTCATGTTTTCTAGGCGAACACTATTAATTTATGTATTTCAATAAAGTGTATAGTGATACTTTGCCAGGTCTATGATTTAGCGAGTCTGCATGAGTGCGTGTGAGCGACAAACGATAGGTCGCGGTGCGGGCGCATATTAAACAGTCCCGGTGGCCCACCCGCGCTATGCCGTGCACAAACACATCAAAATGTGCAGAAAGTCCACAGACACAGTTTGTATCGCCAAGACTGACATTTAAGTTATATGATATAATAATAATAATATTTTCGGGACAACTCACACATCGCTATCTGATCCCAAACTAGGCAGAGCCTGTACTATGGTAACCAGACAACTGATAAACATACTTATATATTTCTAAATACATACATATTATAGATAAATTACACCCAGACACAGAACAAACATTCGTGCTCATCACACAAAGATTTGTCCTGGGTGGGAATCGAACCCACGACCTTCGGCGTAGCAGTCAGAGTCACTAACCACTAGACCAACAGGCCAGTCATGCCTCGATGACGCAGATGTAGTGCGTATGACTGGCGTAGTGCGGTGCTGGGTTCAATTTATGGCCGGGGATATTGGATTTTCTGTCCGGCACCAGGCTCGCCTCCCGCTACGTGGCATCTGTGGTTTTCTTCATCGCTGAATAAATTCTGTATTAGTTAATTTTGGAAATAAATGACCTGATCTACGTAGGTTTAGGCCGGACACTGCGCATGTGCGGTGGCCAGTACGGAGAAGACCGGCGGGTCCCGGATTCCGCGCCGCGTGCCCGGGATTGTCCACGTGTTCCCATCCTTATCGCGAATTCAGCTTTTTTGTCCACCCCTGCGTTACTATTAATTGATTGGAATTACTTAACTATATCTGTTTTTGTCGCACATGCGCTAGCGCCGCTCCGGCGGAGTATTTAGACACATTTCTAAGTATATTAAATGGAGTTTATGTCAACATGCGAGAATGGTAAATAATTAATAGAAAAGTATTTTTGCTACTTAGTTCTAATGACTTTATTGTCAGATAAGTATATAAGTAGATCTCTATACTAACTAATGATAAAAACTTATTAAGTAACAAAAAGTTTATTTTTAATTAAGACCAAAAGCAATGATGTGTTAGCAAAGATATATTAAAATAAACCAGAGTTACTTAAATATTGTTTTACTGTTAATCACTCATAATAAGAACTATTATAATAAAATGTATGTAACTGTATTATTAACTTTATTCGAGAAGAGATGACAGAGCGAGAGAGAGAGAGGCAAGAAGAGAGTAATAGATATTATAATACAAGGACTATCCGAAATAAATATTATATGTTAACTAGACTTGACTGATATAAGTATGTAAATATACCTGCTTACAAAATGTTGAAGAGAGGTAGGGCATCATACGCTGGAACAGTTTACCTGAAAGGTCCTCTACCTTGTAGAAGACCACAGCTAAATGGCGTATTTGTGTTGCTGTGCGGGAGTAGAGGGGAAAATGTATTAAGTGTACCATGCCTAATGTTACAAATATTAACACTATTATCTTTAAATATATAAATCGCTAAAGCCAAAACAGTTCAATAGTTACCTCTGTCTGTTATCCATGCTTTTTTATTTTTTTTGTAGCTCTAGACATCTCAACTGTTATCAATAAAGAAAATTGTATTAATATTGTTTTCGTCCACCTTCGATTTAATGGATCGTTTCGTAGTTTTAAACAGAAATTACTAAGTATTGTGTAATAAATTAATATAGTATTTAAATAAGTTACTGTAGGTATTATTATTTTTTTGTAAATGTTATGTACACCTTAATTGTCATATGTATCGGAATGAATACCATAGAAATGTTACTGAAAATGTATAAATATGTATGATGTGGTTGTGCTAATTTAATAAATAAATAAATAAATAAATGGATTACTGTCGAATTTCGACTGGTCGACACGGGACGTCTATTTTTTCGTAATCATCTCAACCCATAAACGTCCCACTGCCGGGCACGGGTCTCCAAAGTCTTATTTATTTTGTTTAAACAATGAAACAGTTTCGCCTGTACATCGTACTATACTATACTGTGTTTATCTTCTTTTTTTATCATGCTTAAGCTAAATTTATACCATGACATGGCTGCATTAATTTGCATGCTACCATGTCGCATACAATATCGTAACTATCTGGCGATTAAAATAAGTGGCCTGTTTTTTACTTGTTATTCTTATATGTAGTTCTACATTAAAATTTGTCACTGAATTAGTCGCAAGTTAACGCCAGTAAATTATGACCCAATACATGTGTTAACTTTACTCTGTAATCCAAATTAATTAATAAATTTCGAGATTGAGTTCGAAACATTTTTCTTATCCCACATCTTAAGTTCTCGTTGTCTTAAGTATACATATACGGTAACGTTGCATACGTTGCTTAGCAGGTAAAGCCTAATTTTTAGGACCGTGAGTAAAATCTTTAAAAAGTCCGATAGCGGCTAGGCAGAAGATGTGTCTGATCGTCTAACGTTATTGAGCTGCTCAAGGGTGTTTAAACATCCAGAAAAGCTTATAAAGGTTTTGTTACGTTATATTTATAGAGGTTTCCTATTTAGAAAACAATGATAGTAATTATATACATTGTTCACTAAATAAATAAAACAAAAGTGTACTGTACAGATCTGAAGGCACATGGAGGTTGCATGCCCTACGATTAAACAATCAAATAATCATATTAATCACAGGGTCCGCGCGCGCGCGCTGCCTGCAGTGCGCGCGCGCAGCCCCGCAATACCTTATAGGTACTGCACTAGCATTCAAGTACTTTTAGCAAATGTATTTTGAATATCAAATTATTTATTTTTTTGGATAATTATCTTTTTCACGTCAAATGATTTATTTATGTTCTGCATAGTGTGAACAGTCAAGTCTTCCACTTGTCAAACTTTTACAGTACGGTGAGAATGGTTGGGAAAATACAGATACTATCGTTCCTATGTATTTAAGTAGCCGCGTTTATAAAAAGGACAAACATTTTGGTGAAGTTCACCAAATTTTTTGTCCTTTTTATAAACGCGGTTTTGTTCGCACGATAAGTATGACGGTAAATCATTTCAGTAGTATGTATAATGAGAGGAGGAAACTTGGACTACATTCAATAGGTACGTATGGTAATTGTAGGTACCTGCAGGTGTAATAGTATAGACATCGCTATGTGTTAGAAGATATGCAACTATATCTAAAACAATAGCTCTCATTACAGAGTGCGAGGCGGGGGCGGTGCCGCGTGCCGCGGTGGTGTGCGCATGAGCACTATTACTGCGTGCGCGCCGCACTATGGTTTATGCTTATTAAACTAAATCCAATCAACCGACGCTTTGCTCAGATTATACAAATTAGTGCAGGCTCTATATCGATAGTGGCGATACACTTCCGGTGCGCTGTAATGACCACACTACAATGCGCCCGCGCACCACCTAGGTACTTACCTAACGACAGGATAGCGCAGTATAGTCATTACTGTAATAAGGCGTGCGTATAGCACTCGTACAAATCATTAGGCGCCATGATCATCTTACAATGTATTAGGTACGATATAACTAAACAACGAACAATTGGGATTTAAAAAAAAAACAAGCATCTACACTTGTGGCTAGTGGGCATGCCGCACTGTTGCTTGCTGCATGCCCCGGCTCGCTTGGTGGCTGCACTTTTGCTATGATTATATCCAACTGTTATCTTCATACATTAAGCTCCTCAAATACATTCGTTTTCGAATACATTTTCCGAAGCGGGTTTGCAGATCTTATCACACATTCGATGTTTTTCCGTACGTTCAATTTTCATTCATTAGTTTCGATATTATTTCGAATGGTAAGCCCTTGAGCAGCCTAAAAGTTCCGTAAAAAAATATGTAAGGTGTGTGGTGTTTGTACGGAATTATGCAAACGGCTAACTTAATTATAAGGTTTTCAAATCAGGAAAACGTATGTATGTGGCGGCCCCGTAACCGTAACTTTTTTTATTTACATGTATTTTATTGCTATATGAAATGCACATAGAGTAATATGTCATGACCACCTTTAAATCTGTATGGCACGAATGCAATTGTTGGTCGAACACAATCTTTATATTTGTCATTTAAACGGCTCTGTGTAGGTATGTTTATCTATAAGTCAGTGAGTCACAATGTTCATCACGGTGCGGGACTGCTGTAGGTAAGTATACTGGAATATTTTCCAATCGATCGTTAAGCAACTACATTATACTTACCTGTCTGCACTATGTAAGACGCGTACTTACATCCCTGCGCGTGCGTACTCGTATATCTCGATCATATTAATAGAGATAACATAATGGCCGGTATCGTTCCTTTACATATAATCTTATTATATCACAGTCACATTACAGTGTACAAAGTTAATATAATGTACCCGTTGTTTACGGTACGTCGTGTAATTGAGCTGTTCCGCTAGAAGGTGGCCGGGAAGACTTTCATTGTTTGTAGTGAGAGGAGGCTTTCGAATATGATCTGTGTTGTTAGAAAGGTGAATGTGCAATAAGTAAGTAGGTATGTAACTATCCTACTAATATTATAAACGCGAAAGTTTGTAAGAATAAAAGTATATTTGTTACTCTTTCACACAACATCTACTAAACGGATTGTGGTGAATACAATATAGCTTATACAATAGAATAGCACATAAATAATAATAATAGCAACCCATATATGTTCCACTGCTGGGCACGAGTCTCCTCTCCTCTATCTAGAGAGAGAGAGAGAGAGTTTAGGCCTTAATTCACACACGCTGGCCTAATGCGGGTTGGTGAATCAGACATGTCTTTAGAATTTCTTCTAAGACATGTGGTTCCTCACGATGTTTTTCTTCACCGTTAACAGATGGTAAATCATTTGTTTAGTACATACTTACATATAAAATCGATAAAAAAAAAGCCAAGGGCTAAAGCTAAAAGCCCTTGACTTCGCCTGGGTCGAATCCTTTTTTTAAAATCTGATCTGAATGTAGGGTCGTCAACGGCTTGCTGCTGCTAGACAGCGACAGGTGCTAAAGGTAAATAATATTAATATGTACCTTCATTCGCAAAGTTAATGTTGGAAAATCGCGTCTATAGGTAAAACCATATTATTATTGGGTACCTGATAAAGGACGAAAGACACGAAATTAATAACTTAATTATGTTGCTTTAAAATATGCATGTCTTTAACGTGTAAGCAGGCAGGTAGGTACCTACGTGTTCTTGTAATATTTCTACATACACAGGACTATTGAGTATGTGACTAACTAATCTGATAATAATTATATTATCTAAATTTAAACAGAACTTTCCTTTTTAAAATATTAAGTAAAGCGATAACGGCATGTAGATCTATATCTTGTACAGTTATAATGTAGAACACTCTAGTGGACAGATATCATTTACATATTGTCATTATTTACTTATAACGTGATCCGTGACCATGTATTGATATTGTTTTATTAACAAAACGTCTGTATCATCCTGCACCTACACTCATTACTTTGATGTCCCTCGTGTTTAGTATAAAGTAATAAGCGGTTAGGTTAGATCTGATATCAACAATAGCGTAATTTAGAGGACAGCGCGCACCGTCCGTCGCGTCGTCGTGAACGTGTTATTACGTCGGGTCGAGCGGGCGCAGCGCATAATGCGCGTACGCAAATCACGGCGTGCACCCGCCCCGGACGCGCCCCGGACGGACGCCGGATCAGAATAATTGCACCCGCGACCGCTGCCATTATCTCAAACTATACACAATTACTGACCGCTGCACCTACCTTGATAGCGAGTTCGACAACGATTCAATACAACACTCGCAATTTGTGCTGTGTGCATTCACGCTCTGGTACATAAAGTTCAACTCACATGCAATATTTAACCGGCAATGGACAATGTTGGTGTATATGTATCGTTTCGTGGTAGCGAGGAAGTTATTCGTCGTGCTCATTACAATATTAATCAATGCTTTCACATCCAAGGCTCGGGATAAATATAACCGATGCAGAATATTCTTTAATATCAGTTGCGCAATAGTAATGCGCGGTTGGAACGAAATGATAGCCTTTATGGACGACACGACCGGTGTGCGACCCGTGCCCGATACCCGACCGAGTGACGTACGACTGTGCGATACTGTACACAATCGTGACTCTCTACTTAGATACGCATAACGTGTAATTTGAATAAGTCCGTGTTATCATTATGCAATCAATTTGTTGCTGATTCTTGTCCGACCGACTCTTAGCTGGACTAACAAGGGAAATTATTAGTTTGTTCATACCCATTAAAATATAAATACTTTCTGTGGGTATAATTAACTAATAAATCTACGTATAGGTACTCTTTGCACAATAGATGAAATTAAAATGTTTTTTTTTATGTTACGTTATGTTCTACACACTAAGAAAGTTAAAAGCCCTGCCTTGGCAGACATGATTATAAAGGTAGGTAGAGTGTGGTGTAAGTGCTGTCCTTTCATATAGAGGAACTCGTCTTTTGAACTTGGGGACCTTGCGGTGCAAAGATTGCTTTCTTATAGGAGAGTAGGTACTATGTACCTATGCATCTATCATCAATAAATACTGTTTCCTTACCGCCTTTATGGTATACAAACACGATTATGATTGGTTAGCGTCAATCCATGAGCCAAATGTGAAGATGCACTTCTTAGTTTCACGTTTTGTACTATTATTTGAATACTTTATGTTTTGATGCATAATCAAATATAATTATATCTACATATATGTAATATAATGTCGTATGCCGTGTGGTCAGTACAGAAGGAAGTATTCCGTTAGTCTCTCTGGTTGTGTGCGTACTATTGTGTAAAAGTGCACTTTATTATTTCTTTATCGTTCGCATGTTATACATACATGATATATATACACACTTATATATAATATATCGATACTGAGTAAGTAGGCTGTATAAGGTGCGCTGTATTATTATTTTATATTTATTGCGATTATATTTTACTTTCGTTAGCTTGGGCGAGTAAAATATACAGGAGACTGTATTCACCTTTGAAAACGTGGTGTGGGTACGACTTTTTCTTAAAAATAATGTGTTAATGGTTGTTTCGAGTGTACACCCTTTTTGTATCTGCGATTTCAATATTTGTATATTTGTATTTTAATAGGTGTACCTACCTATAACATAGTATAGATCATCTCTAATTATAACAAACCAGCTGAGCCGGCGACTAATTCATTCCGCCACATTTTGTTTTCTTGAATATTTTCTTTTAATTATACAAACCTTGTCCTGACAATAATAAACACAAATAAGAATTATCTAATTTAGTGCAGTCGATCGAAAGTTATGCGCGTACATACATTTGAGAGTTTTATTTTTTATTTATATAGATAAGATATAAATAATAATAATTGATAGTTCACTAAAAAATTACATAACATAATGCGTTAGGTTTGCTACACCAAATGTTAGACAGATTGGAGTTTTTTTTATACTACTTGGGCACAGTTTACTAAAACTTAGGTGGTAAAAAAGCATACGGCCCGCCTGAAAGCAGTTACCGCAGCCTATGGACGCCCGCAATACGAGAGGTATCACTTGCGTGTTGCCAACCCATTTTTTTACACCAGGACTTTAAGATGGGAGTATCCCTGGGATAGGTTTCTTTCAATACGCAAACCTAAATAAGCGTTGGACACCTGTACTCACACACAGGAACAAAACTACACCGCTGTGTGTAGTTGTTTGGCTGTGGTCTTCTGTAAGGTGGAGGTCCTTCCCCAGTCTGGCTTGCTCGCTAGTATAGTGCTCTACCTCTCTCAAATTTACTATTGATGATGTAAAATTACTTAAACCCTGTTGAGTCTTGAGATTTTCTTACAATAACTGTTCTATCATACCAGTGTGTTTGTATGGAGTTTATGGTTTACGTCACTTACCGCACAACCACAAATTATAACACATATCAGCTTGTATCTAAGTATTTGGCGATTAAAAATAGTGGCCTGAGTTTATTACCGGTTCTTTTCTTGGGCTCTACCCCTGTCTGTTGAGTCAGCGAATCCGGCAGTAGGCAAATTAGCTGACGTCTCATTTGGCTTTTTCATCGACCTACATAAGTGTATTCGTAGTGGTGTGTGACCTATATGAATAATATGATATCGGTTTTGACAATTTGATCAGCAGGATTAATAAAACCGGTTAAAATTAAAATGATGTTTAAATATGTCGCAGGTAAATAATGATAAGGGTTATCTATCACCCAGAGTAGGCCGATCCGGATCAGTTAGGTTCGAAGCTCCCGCCTTAGCCGTTGTGTAAGGTTCTATTTTATAACTACCTAGAAATATAATTTTAAATTTGATAGGCAAAATTTGACGAAATCCAAGTTCCTATTTGCGGCTCTGAGTATTACTGATGCAGATATTAATAGGTATATGTATTTTCTTTTTATCACATACATTTTTAGGCTTCCAATTTCATATTAGCTACCTACTCAATTTAGTTCTTTTACCGACCACTAGAAGCAAGTTCAGATCACTTTGTTTGCTAATTGGAGCACATGTTGGAGTTCACCAAAACCTTTTTAAGTAGCTGACCATTTAAACGATAGACTATCTTGATGTTTAGCTGCATACTGTTGTGCGTATACCAAGTTAGAAGACTATCAATGTCATCCAGGAGTAGCTGGCTCTGTGTGCTGTGTCTGAGATCCGTCCGTATTAATAAAGGACTGTTATATACCACTATGTTTAGGAAGTTAGTGTATAACATGCTGCTTTCACGTCGTTCATTTTGTTTAATAAAAAATGCATTCATTTACATTGTAACTGCAACTTATTTCCATCCATCTCAGCCAAAAGACGTCCACTGCTGGATACATGCTTCCCCCAAAGATTTCCATCGTATTTGATCCTGAGCTGACGTTGTCCATCGGTTGCCCGCAACCTTTACCAGGTAATGTAGCTTGTATATTGAGATTTAACCCGACTGACACAACAGTAAGTAATCCAGCAATGACAGGTATTAGATAAGCGCGGCAGTTGCAGTGAGGGGGCGGAGCGAGGCTTGCGGCTCGGCGCGGCGCGGTAAATCACGTGGCGCGTCATGAGGCGCACGCGGCGTGCTCGCAACATCGCGATACGCGCTGACACACAGCCCGCGGCGAGGCCGGCCCGTCCGTACTGTACACCGCAACTGTCCAACGTTGGAAGTGGCTCAGCTGGGTGATTTTGAACACGCTCATAAGTATCATCTGCAAGATGTAGGTACTCTAGATTTAAACGGGAGCATGTATGGAACATAGACCATGCGACAGAGCTAGTCTACTATCTGTATCGGTAGCGTGGCACCCCGTGGTGACCCGGCGCTCTAGTGTCGCGAGGCGCCGCGTCGTGTCCGATAAGGCGCGTTACATATTTTAACATAATTATTTAGTTTTGTATTCGCCGCAGATCGGCGGCTATTTATCTTTGATTACACAGATAAACATCGCGTACGATATGTTTCGTAGCAATTGGCGCTATCTGCCGTGATACAGTTGGCGCCGGCTGATGTTGTTAATCGAATCAAATGTCGAGCGCGTATCGCGTCGATATCGCGCCGATAACACAACTCAATGTTATAACTAATTATTTGTGTACATTTCTTTTTTCCGAAATCAGTGATCGCGAAGTAGCTAAATACTAAGTATAGTAGTGTCATCGACTGTATGTGGGTCGGGGGTCGTGGGTCGTGGGTCGGTACCTACTCGTATCTACTATCAGTACCTAGAGGTTTATTTTTCTCTGCATTTTGTTGAGTTTTGTTTTGCGTTTTGAAGTGTTTGTAATGAACGGCGTGGGGCCGTGAGGATGCTGCGAGCCTCAATAAATAAATTTAACTAGATTATCAGCAAGCGACCGCCTGCGCAGGCGCATCTATGTAAGTCACCGTTTGCCTCAACGCTCCACTTAGTTTATATTGAAGCGATTTGTTCATTTTATCATAAATTTTACATTGTTTAAACTAATATTATAGACACATAAAAATAATTGTTTGTATGTTTGTAAAGGATAAACGCAAAAACTACTTCACCAATTTAAAAATATTATTCTTATAGCACGAATATATCACCACCGAGTAGGTAATACATATAATTTAAAAAACTGGTTCTCTATTTTTGTTACCTACGATAGCTTACTACCTACCTCTCCATTTCTGATGTCGATCGGTCCGTTAGTATTTTTAATAAGCGCACTTTGTCTCTCAAAAAGCGCAAATGCTTAAGTAGGTACCTATTCTTCTTTCAGCTCTCTTTTCAACAGTCTATTAAATGAGCCGAACTCGTCTTATCATCTCCGTCAGGGTCTACCGCGATGTAGAGAGAAACCTGCTGAGCTGTGAGATTGGACCATTGAGCGTGCGAGCTGTATCACAGGAGGTTTCACAAATATTCACACCAAAGGCACAATTTTTTTCCTGTGTGGGACCGAATTCACTACACGCTACGAAGTGGAAAATAGCTATTAAAGCACTTATGCAATTTAAGTGCTTTGCAGCAGTCATGAAATAGAGTTAAAAGTAATGTAATAATCATAACTAGGTACCTATCTGTAAGACGATTACATACCTCAGCGCGTCCGTTCGGCCAATAGCAATATTCAAGCTCAAAACACATGCTTTATGTCGGTAGGGACCGCAGGCAATTACAATACTCTGCGCCTCCGATGCGACCGCGCCGCGCGCCGCGTGAGAACATCCACTCCTTTAATGCTTTCGATATACCACAGTTAATGCCGCCGGAGCATGCCAGTTTAGCCTCTATTACTGTAGTAATAAGGTCATAGTAAGAATAATGTATGACGTGGTTATAGCAGTGCTAAATTGAACAAAGTTTACACAAATATTATTATTTATAAATGTAGATCCACGATCTAACGGTCGGTTTGGTTGTTCACCGGCGCGCTGGAGCACTACTACTGCTGCGCCTCTGTGACACGACTTCGATGTGGCCCGGCCCGGTCCGGCCCGGCCCGGCCCGGCCCGCGCTCGCGGCGAGCCAGCATCTCGGTGCGATCGCGGCTATACTCTTGTTTTTATTCAATACAACAACAATGTTTGTTTTACAATAAATACTTTGCTCTGGATGATTGACGTTACCGGAGCATCGCATCGGTACAATGAAGACGTGCTTTTTCTTCAAATGTTCTGCCAGATATAATCGTCGGTACTTTATCTTCGACGAAATCTCACGTTTGAATGAATGTGAATGTTTAATTTATTCAAGACAGGAGCGATTCCGACGAACCCATTGATGATCCGACGGCATCACTCAGCCCGGACAAAAACTCGCCAGTTTAAATCACTCAGAGGCAAATGACAAGAGGTGATTACGGCAATTAAAACGCCGGCGATTGAAGCTACCTCGCTAGAGGGAGAGGGGGAGAGGCAAAAAGTAGCGCGCGGGCATTCAGGCACTCATGAATATGTACACTCTGTTCATCTACAAGCTAAAATTTACTTGACTGTTTGAAGAAGTGAAGTTAATGGTGCTTCAAGTGACGGCTGGAATGTAGATAGATGGATAGGTAGTTAGGTTAAGGCATGGCGTGCTATATTGTATTGTGCCGTTAGGTAGCTACTTTGTGTAGCTGTTAACTTCTTATTATTATATTGAAGCAAGCAACAATACACGAGTTCTTCTAACTTCAAATCTAAATTGTTCTCGAACAGTTAAAACAATTTCTTGAAGCTGACAGTTTATTCGCTTGAAAGTAGTTTTATTGTCTTTTAAGCTTTGTCACGTTTCTACTCCATGGGAATGTCGTTTATGTTCTAACACGTTAGAAAATGAAGCACTTTTATTATCCCCGGGGGGCAGCGTGTTGTAATCATCGCCATTTTAATACGAGTACTATTTAAATCGTCAATTTCACTTTCTGTTGCCGCCTGTATTTTATTCGAATGAGGTTTAAAATTGCAATTTTAAAATAGATTTAAGTGGTGTAATTTTTCATATAACACGAGTTCCAATAGATTTATATTAAATATGTATTGGATTGGAATTCGTGTTATATAAAAATTACACCACCAGAATCCCTTCACCTTTAATTTACTTAAATTCTATTTTAAATTGCAATGATACCTAGAGCCTAATCTAAATACAATTTGGCACACGCAATCTGTTTGTCGCCGCGCGACGTAGGTGCCTATTACCTACGTGACAGAAGTCGCAGACTGAGATACTGCTTCACAGAAACACAATTACACTTTTCTGTGTACTTATTAGGTTGTGGTCTTCTTAGAGGTGCCGGTTTTCCGACAGGCGCGTTATTCGTTTTTAAAGTGCCTTAACCTTTTTAATGCATAAATTATAACATTAACTAAAAATTTTGCGTCTAAAAATCTGAAATATAAGTGTTGTATCTCAAACAAGTTTATATCATATCAGATAACATAGGTCATTACAAGTATCTACACAAAAACTACGTAGGTACATAAATGAGACGGGGTAGTTGTCCACATACAATCAGTGCTTGTCCGGCGTCGCTCGTTCGGTGTTGTCGGGCGGCGCGTCCGGTTCAGGTGGCATTTCCTCGATTATCATGCGTTTAGTTTTTGCTCGCGACAATTACGCCGCATCAGTATGCATGTGGCAGACGCGCGAATAATCCCGCTCCGCCCCGCGCACCGCCGCCGTCACCAGTCACCACCCGCTCGCGCATCGCAGTAGTACAACTACTTACTGTTTTCGATATATTATATTCTTTTGTAACTCGTATACCTACGTCTCACTGCTAAGCAGAGTGCTCCTATCTTTTATCAAAAGGCCTAAGTTTAGGTCATACCTGCGATGAAATGATCTGACATGTTTTTAAAATTACTGGACATGTGGAATTCCTCAAGATGTTTTTCTTTACCGGTAACGAATGATATAATTAAAAATTTACCGGTAACAAATAATTTTGTTACTAGCTATAAGTATATGAAATTTAAAGTGAAATTCACAATAGTACCAACGCACTTCACACAAGTAGTGCATTTGACTGAATTATCCTTTATTTTCTAAGATCTCGTTACGACTTGCAAGTTGTAACCACTTCTTACACACATTAACATTTTTTAGTGTTCTAAAAAATGTTAATGTGTAACAAATACAAATAAATTTCCGAGTTTTGATAGACACTGCACACCATTTGTATTTTTTATTAAAACAGAGATGGTTTACAGAAACTAGTTAAATAGCCTACGTATTACATTGAACATTATTTCTTTCATTAAGGTAAGCCTGCATTTGAACTATTAAATGTCAGTTATTGAGTACTGACTTTACAATCGATGTCTTTACCTATGTCATCCTTTGAATCATGGCAATTTCATCACCAAGGATGACACCATTCGTAAAGATATGGTATTATAGTAATTGTTGTTTTTCTTACTATAAACCTACCAGTTGATTCTGATATAGATTTATCAAAAATTTGGTTAAAAATCGGAATGGAATAAAGTTTCTGTTTATTATTGTATATCTCTATTTCAGCTATATAACTAGCTTAATCTCTAACCAGTATTACTCCTTGTTGCCTGTCTAATGCGAGTGCTCAGACGCACTTTTTGCGTGTTGGCTGCGTGCCCGCGGCGTGGGAGCTGCGGCCGGCGCGCGCGCACACAGCGCGCACCGCTCCGTCACCAAGCATTATGATTTCATGTTGAATTAACATTTCTCCGCGGACGCGTTACGAGTGCGAATGTGCTCACTGACTTGTATGGCACATGACACATTCAAATCACTATAATTGCAACTCTTTAGTTATGGTATGCTAATGAGTTATCGGCTCATGTACAGTTGCTTGTACTTCAAAGCTATTTAAAAGTGGTACTGACTTGTATGGGTTCAGGGACCGTAAGAGTAATGGTCGTTTATCGTGTAACTAATTGTAACTGGCTAATTAAAAAGTGATTGTCACAGACAAAGTAGAAAAATGAACCTGGTTTCAAAATTTGCCAGTGATACCCACCTGCTTACTGTGTGCTAAAAATGTATGTTGTAGTGCAAAAGTTGGAGCCATTTTTACCACTTAAGAAACTACATAGTATTTTTTTTATAAAACCTTTATACTGATTGATACCTGAGCTATATTTGTATCTAAACAAGAAAGAATGTGCCTCAGATGAACGCAATACCACGCGACCTGAGGTTCGACTTAGCACAACAGTCGTAATGTATGCACTGTCAGTGCCACGGCGCTATCGAGACAGTTTGACACCCAAGACAGTATCAGTAACCTGCCTGTTGAAAATTTTCAAATTCAGAAGTTGTGAGATAAATTTCTGTCTGATAGATATTACATATACATACTACCTATTGTGCTATGGACCACTATAGTTGGAGGGAATCGTTGCCAAAGCATTTTACTGCCTTGGAGGGCCAGTGTCCGCAGTATGCACCTGCTGTGCACGAGGTTGTGGGTTCGATTCCCACATAGGACAAAACTTTGTGTTACCCTAAAAGAGTTATTCTGAGTCTGGGTGTAATTTGTGTCCGTTACTTGTACGTTTGTAAAGTCCCCCGCGACAGAGTTTGTTCTCTAGTGCGGGAGTTGTCTTTAAGATTTTTAAAAATTTAAGCTGCGGTTCTAGTAGGCGGTATTAAGCTTCCCACAACTAACATTATATTAACGTGGTCAGGGAGTTTATGTACATTATGCAAACGCGCCGTGTTATGTTATGATGTGAGAGGAAACTAAAAAGCGCCAAAGCTTTAATAAGCATAATATCTAATTAAGCATAATATATTTAAATTCAGATATAATTTTAGATTAGTAGAGGTATGTATAAATATAAATTATTTCACAAAGAACTTGATACCTTTGTGCCATCAATATGAATATATGCAGACAGATAACTTGCATACAATAAATATTTCATTTATTCAAAGTGACGAAAAACTGTTCGGCTAAATATTTGGGGCCAAGCGGGACAGAGCGGGCCAGCGGGACAAAAACTGTCGCATTCAAAGATGTGTCCTTGTTAGGAGCAGAGCGTCCTCCATTCACGCACCGAGATAGGCTTCGTCCAAATGACTTCATGCAGTTTCAATGTTCGTTCGCGCTGTGAACGCGCACAGACCCGGTAAATTAAAGATAAATGAGAATCGGTGTAATATTTATTGCAAGTCATATTAGACCGATTCTCATTTGTTTATTGTGATAATGCAGTAGATATAACAATCTACATGTATTATCGTAAGGTATAATGTGTCACTTTCAATTTAAAAGTGCAAAAGGGCTGCGTGGTAATTATAACGAAAGGTTCGTCACTAAGTATTAATAATATGTAGTATTGGATAATAGTTAGAATCCTGGAGTAATTTCATACGTTAAGAAAAGTTTATTTTGCAATTTAAATAACAGTGCAAAATTTACATATTTAGCTATTCAGGCTAGTATAATATCGATAAACGTGTCGCGACATAGAGAGGCTGGCGGTATTGGCGGTGTTTGTGAGGGAGCAGCTGATGGTGTGCAGAGGTCAGGGCGGTCGCGGAGGCTCGGAATGCGCGCGCGGCGGCGTGTCAAAGAGTGCGCGCGCGCAGCCGCCGCCGGTCATTTAAATATCATCGCTACTCATATTTGGGATGCCCGCGCCGCCGCTACTCGCCGCCACTCGATTAAGCGACAAAAATTGTTCCATTTTTTGCCGCTAGCTATTAATGTTGACCTTGCGTCGTTCGCTACGAACTGATCCAGTTTAAATCTTGTTTGTTTATTCTAAACTCGCGGTCTGACGAACGACGTGATGGGTCAGTTTGACATATTTGTGTGGCAACACGTTGTATACCTACTATAGGTTACTATATACTTAGGTAATTACTACATTTTTGTAAATTTGACATTTATAATGCACAATTTTATTTTGGATCATCAAATTAACAACTCAATGACTAAGGAATTGAGTTGTTGTTTGAGAAAGGCTGACCGAAGCGTAAATTGGTTTACCACATTAGAGTCTACATTTGTGAAAATTATAATGGCTACAAAAAACAACTGATTACTTAGCAAGGGCGCTACCATGCTCCAACAATAGTAGTCAGTAGATTATTTATTTATTTTAACTGTTCATTGCGTGTTCAGGAGGAAGTTTCTTGCTTACGCATCAATTTCAGTAACTCACGGAGTTGCAGCCGTGTGTGCATTAATTAAATAATAATAAGATTCTAGAGGAATTTCTTACCACGTACGATTAGGCTGTAGAATGAGCTCTCTGCCGAGGTTTTCCCAAGAGACTATAGCATGGGGTTTTTCAAGAAAGGAGTTATAAGGTTTTTAAAAGGTCGGCAACGCGTGAGTGACACCCCTGGTGTTGCAAACGTCCATAGGCTACGGTAACTGCTTACTATCAGGCGGGCCGTATGCTTGTTTGCCACCTTGGTAGTATAAAAACAAAAAAAAAACAAATAGTGAGTACAAAATGTGTACACAATCAACAGTAGGTAGGCAGTAGGCAGAGGCAGGCGGCGAGCACGTCCCGGGGCCGGCCGGGTGTGTAACACGAGCGCAGCGCCTAAACACTCTGGTCATCAATCACCTCCTCTCCCCCTGACGCATGACGTCATGCACGTTTAACATACTCAACTATTATGATAAATAGTCGCGGGGGCCCGCGAACACTTGACACACGTGAGAAATGGTCTGGTGAAGATGTCTCCTGTCACATTGATGGAGTCCACCTAATAGTGTACCATCCAGTGTAGCTATGTTGTAGGCTTAAGCTTACGCTTCCGTTAAGAACTAGGTACATTCCACCAGAAGTTTCAATAATGTTACACTTTTAAAAATATTTGTGTACAAAACAACATTAGTCTGTAGCTTCTGTTTGTTTATTTGACTGCATGGCCCTAACCATAGTTTCTAATCATAATAAGGTTATATTTATTTCAAAACGTTGAGGGATTGCATTCCTAAAATCCACCTTTAGACCTCACTTACCTACGTCATTTAAGGAATCTTTAAGCAACATTTGAAATTAGTAACCCCAGCGGTAATATGAAGTAATAGATACTTATTCATTTACCACCATTGCACCATATTATGTAATGGAAATCGTGCTGAACATTTTCACTGCGCTCTGTGTAGAATCGCCTGTGGCTCTTCTGTAAACATAGTTCCCAAGTACAAATGGAGCAATGATCAATGTTTCCCTGCTCTAATAGAGTTAAGGTAGGTTAATGTTCTCTCTCCACAAATATTTCATAGACGTACATTCCGACTCCCGGTTGTGTGCAACAACATTGTACAAAAAACTCTAGGTCATCCATCATATTTGAACAAACGTATCCTTATAATTAAATGTTGCGCGTCAGCCTTACATCTAATACTATCATTTTATACTAATAATACTACTTAATAGTGCCGCACGCATACGGCTCGGTGCGGCGCGGGCGCAGTGCGGCCCGCGGCGTGTTGCGCGCGCGCATCGATTAAGCCTAATTCGTAACAATTATCGCGGCGCATAAACACAACAGTTAAATTCGGGAACACCTTCATTAATAGAGTAATTCTTTCGACCTCGGACTTCTCTCTTATGATAACGAACCTTATCCTGAGGTCGGTAAGAAATGTTTTATATTAACAAAGACTTAAGTGTAGTAGGTGGCGTTATTAAAAACGCATTAGATGATCGCTGATGTACTTACAAACTGTCTATGTTAGATCAAAATAATGGTTCACTGTGTTACTCATACTATTATGTTTTTATTTATTAGACATGTTCTTTAGTAATATGCGATTCACTTCGATTGTAATAAGTTTATATTTAAAGGAAACGTACTGACAACACTCTTAAATTAATCTTAGTAGTAGGTAGTAGGTCTTGCCCGACGCGGTGCGGAAATACTACTCCATCGTGTGCTGCGCCACACCGTGTCGCACCACAGCCCCGCCACCCAGTGCTGCAGTGGTGGCAGGCGGGACGTGATTCCCTAATTATCACTGTCTGACTTGAGTGAGCCTATTCCTTGGAAAGTGTAGTGTAGTTAACTGGCCTGTATTACCTATTATATAATACATTTTTGACATAATATGATGTGAAGTATAATTTTATCTTAGTCCTAAATCTTGAATGTAATCGGTCATCCAGGAAAACGAAGAGAGCAAATTTACCTAAGAGCAGTTTGTTTACTACTAGGCCATAAATATAAGATCTATCTACTTATTGACAAATAGTTAGCTTACCTACTTCTGCTAAACGTAGGGGTCCCCATATGTTAGGCAACATAGAACTTAAATATGAACAGTACAATCCTAAATTGGAAATTGCTACAAAGAGTTAAAGGCGATATGTGAATAAATCGAATATCATCCCTTATAGAGACACAATAAGTAAAGTTGAATGATTCATCTTAGTGACCGCGAACTGTACATGTAAGAAGATAATGAAGCCTCTAGGTGGTCTAATCTTAGAACCAACTATTATTATAACCAAAATCTCACAATAAACGATTTGCATGTGGCTATTATACTTACTTCCCAAGCAATTATCCAATATCAGGATACGCCGGTTTTTCTACCTTAATTATAAACGTTTCGCATTTTGCTTTTAAACAATGTAATATGGTAGACGGATATTTATTATAGTGCCGAATTAGGACTCATTTCAATCTGGCACATAGTCTGTGGCTGATGTCTAAGAATGAGAGTCACTGTGTGAAAATGTGTGTATTGGTCAGAGTTCGGTAAATCCGTTGCGGAAATCTTTGTTGCAAAGCCAACATGTGTCTTCAACAGGTGCCGACTGTATTTCTTTTAAGTGGTGGTCTATCAATAAAAGCTTAACTTAGGTTGCGTTTTGATTGTTTGGTCAGAACGCGCCCTAACGCTTCACCTTTTCGAGCCATACGAACAAACATCGAGAGTGGTATGCTAATCGCACCCGAATAGCCAAACTGAGGGAACATTTAGTTGGCCCTCCAATCCGCACAAATTATAGTAATTTGAATAAGGCCTTGATTAATGAATCAGCTCCCCGTTCTAAGAGTCTACGTTAACTAACAGCTCCGAGGACCTAATTGTGTAAATTGGAGCCAAATAATAGGGCGCCTCAGTGATACAGACTGTATAGGATAATTGCTTAGTCGAACGAATATTGTGTGTGAACGTGGAGGTTATACCAAATACCGCGCTATTTCGGTGTTTCTAGTAGGTAGACTACAAACTCAAAGTTATTTATTCATTTAGATCAACAAAAAAAAACTAAATTCATTCATTCATTCATATTTCATTTTCCTACAGGCAATTTGCTGACAAGGGTCCATTGTTGGGTACTTATTTCTTTACAATATTTTTACTTAACTTTTTACATTTGTTAGTTGGTTTATATTTGCCAAAACTCACAAGTAAGGTGTTATGACTTCTATAGAGCTAGAATTTAGTAATTTCGGTGACAATACAATAATATGGTAAGTTTTATGAAGCATTTCTATTATACAATCAGAGTAACTGCTTAACATTAGGCGGGCCGTTTGCTAATTTGCCTCCCAAGAAGCATAAAAAACCATTCAGGGAATATAAACCAATAAATTACGACAATAAATGATAAAAGCTTCTGGTCTAAAACCTTATTTTCAAATCGTGAACTTATTTTATGATTGATATAAAGCATTTCAATTTTCACAGTTACAAAAACAAGAGTGGCCTAAGTTTCTTTTAGTTCTCTGAGAAGGTTCTTCTTTAACAAGTCGCAGGTAAATTGGCTAACTTAATTTTTCTGGATATCTTGTTACATTCATAACTTATCATCTTCATAAGGGTTATTCTGTAACCTGTAAAAACCAGAATATATGAGTGTTGGGATATTATAACATAAAAGTGAGAAGATTGTTGTTTTTAGATGGGTTTTGTGTGTGTGGTACTTAGAAGGGAATAAGGATGCACGATGTAATTGTATTGTAAATACACAAAGTGATACGTATCGCTATCGAGGCGATACTACACACTATGAATATTAAAAATACTTATTACTTCACATGTCTATGGATGCACTTGTTGGCTATAAATTCAAAACTGAACCGCACACATCAATAACGCCGCCTGCACACAGTTTGTTTACATTCCGTCACGAGTCACGTCACATTTGTGACATCGTAAGTCAAAGATCAATGAGTGACAGTGTGAGTACTTAGTACGTAGTAGGTACACACGGTGTGTGCAGGCGGTGCACGGTGTGGTAGTGAGGCGGTAGGTAGGTAGGTAGGTACTCTCTCTGAGTCGTCAAACAATGATTAGAGTGGACGGCAACACTGCAGCATAAATATTAATAGAGCGGTTAGATAATTATATTCTATGTGTGTCGCGGCATGCGGCGGGAGGTTTTTGCCGCGCGACAAACGATCTCATTCCTAGTCGCGGCGACATTCCCCGTGTTGCGCACTACACTTGCTAATGAATAACATTTTTTCTTAGTCTGTCAATCATATCTGTTAACGGGTACTGGGAAGCGGACGGCGCCGGCGCAGCTTCGCACACATACTCACCATACATTTGCACAAATACATCTGTGATTGTCACATAGGTCACTTACACTGCATTTCGCAAACATATATTCTTTTTTTTTAATGTCGCAACTCGAAAAATTCGTCTAGATATTTTTTGAAATATCACTTATTATTATTTTATACTTAATTTTACTTCGATTTCTGCTCATGCTCGAACAGAGGTAGGTACATACCCGTACACAGTGTTGCTTGTTGAAAAACAAGGTAACACACAATATATGATGGGACTGATTGACGAGTTTAGTGTATAATATGAGATTGTCGATATTTTCTATTAAGTTTTTCTTGTTACGTATTATCTGTAAAAGTCAATTACAAAGGTTTTTGTTGAGTAGTGCGTTGTGCGTTAGTAGCGAATACGTCAAGCTGTCCGCTCGCAGAGATCTTGTTCTGAGATCAAGTGATTTATATACAAGTTAACGATAAGTTCAATGTATCTATTAGAGTTATGATCGCGATCTCTTCCTGTTATGAAAGCTCCAATTATATTAACTGTTTATTTATCCGACAGTACCTACTACTGTTACATATTGGGATCGTTTGTTTGTTTGTCCCTCTTCTTACCTGAGACACTGAGAGATTCGTTTTTGTAGAGTTAGGAAATAAAAAATGATTTATTCTTCGATTTAAGTGTGGCTTACATTCATATCTATGGAAAAAATATGAATTAATGATATGAATGAATTAGAAATAGATTGTAGGACGTTTAATTAATATAATTGTTCTAACTGCGGTCGTCATAATTATTCATCGCCATATAAAAAGAATAAGATTTGCGTGCGCATACTTGCGCATACTTGCGCAGTACACAGTCACTTATGCACAATTAATATTCTCGGTCCATAAAAGCCTCGGCTCGGCGGTATAATTGTTATACAAACGCAATAAAAAAGTCTGACATGTAAATGTGGCCATTAATCTAACTATCGCATAAGGTATATTTGTGTAAGTATCAATATTAATGCCTCACGATACGTATCACGGCGTCGTGCAACGTGAATGTTAAAAATTTGCAATGACATTCTGCTAATTACCTTTGAGCGCGGAGCGGGCCTTGCACCAGTGTTACGTACACATCGACGGTTGAGTGCGCTCACGTCTCGCGGGGAGCGCCAGTCGCCGAGCAGTGTATAGGTAGCATGTCGCCAAGTGGTTTGTATGAGGTGTACAGGGGTGCAAGTGTGCGGTATGTGCCGGTATGGTCTCAGGACGGTTCCCACGGCACAGATGCCCTTATGCGCGCGCCGCCTGCGCCCGCGCACTGCGCTCACAGCGCGCGGCGCGGCGCTGACCACCACGTCCATGTGCGTACACTGATGGTTCGAAATTAGTGACACAATTAGTATACAACAGTTTGTAAATTATAATACTGGTGGGTACCTTCTTAGTGTTAAAATGATCGGCTGTTTTTTTCACTTTACTCTACGGTTTTTGTATTAGTTACTAATCATGATATTCACATTTAGGGAACATTTAGTAGCGTTACACTATCCTATAATTGTTGTGTCGGTCTAATGCCTCGAATAACAAGTCTCAGTGCTATAATTTGCTTCGATCTAGTTACTCGTTTAACTTAATTTTATTAAAATACATCAGTTTTTATATTTTATATTATATAATGAATGCAGTGACAAGGCTGATATACACCACGATTCATTACCACTATTTCGGAAAATTATTAATAAATGTTTGATATCTTAATTAAGTAGCACATAAATAGAAAACAGTTTGTAACGCATAGCTCATTAAAATATGAATGCAGTGTTTACCTATAATTAACTAAACATTTAGATCTAAGCGAATGTTAAAGTTGTTATTTTTTAAGATTATTGTTAATGTTTTAGTTGTTGGTGAACCTAATAAATAAAATAAAAAAATAAAATAAAATAAAAATTTAGTTTATTAAATCCATTTTGTACTTGCCATTTAAATAATGTAATAAGTATAACCCGAATTTTCTTTTTAGTTTAATATCAGATCTATATACCAGTCTTAGTTGACCACTAACTTCTACAGGTAAGCTTACAAATCTAAATTGACCTACGAGATAGTGTACAAAATATTATACTTATTTATTAATCATGATCGTTGACAACGATGGTCAACACAAGACAATGTGCACTATTAGGTACCAGTATGTCACTAACTAGTACGGTTACACAATTTACATATTGTTAGTGTTCCATGCAATTAATTTATATTTTCCACATACTTACGTGTTTTTATATATTTCTCAGCGTTACGTCACGTGAGGTGAACCTGCGCTCGCGCATTCTAACGCAGAGTTTATGCAAACATCGCATACTTATGGCTGTTAGCAGTGCGCGGGCGCCGCCATTTATATTTGTAATTAGTTGATATAATCAACGCACAACTATCTATTGAGTAAACAGTTTTAATTGATTATAGTCTCACCATCAGATGCTTGATTTGTGGCAATACTGAGAACTAACCTAAATATCTATACCTACATCACAATACAAGAAAATCATTTTAATCGATTCAATCAACAAATAAGACAATGTAACTTTTCAGTGCACGAGTGGCGCAGTGGTTAACGTGGTTACCCCGACACTCGTGACTGCGGTGAGTGTAGTGTGATCGACAAATCTATACTAATATTATAAAGCTGAAGAGTTTGTTTGTTTGTTTGGTTGAACGCGCTAATCTCAGAAATTACTGGTTCGATTAGAAAAAATCTTTTTTTGTTGAATAGTGCATTTATCCAGGAAGGCTATATAACATCACGCTATGATCAATAGGAGTGGAGCAGTAGTGAGATATGTTGTAAAATCGGGGAAAATATTCCAAATTAATTAATTATATAGTGGCACTCCACATTACAAAAGACCTCAGCTGAATATGTGTGACTTACCTCCTCCTCTCTAGAGCTTCGTGGAGAGACGATAGCAAGAAGAATAAAGGACTTTGTTCCTATAATTGTAAATATTCTAAGTTTTACTAAACAACTTAGGTATTCATTACAAAACCGCGAACTTCGTAATATACAATCAGTGTCATCCATATTTATTAATAATATTATGAAAAAATATCATCGATAAAATATAACTATGAAAAACAGGGAATTTAAGCGGTAGTCTACGGACGATTTATAACGCATGTGGTTGTGGTGTGAGTTCGATTCCAGTCCTCAATACCGTGTGTGATTTTTCTTTGTGGAATATGTTCGACTGCACGTGTGGTCTAGAAGTCACGATGGTCACTCTACTAATACCATACCAAGTGTTATGGGTTCGACTCCCAGCAATTGAGTCTGAGTATATCTACTTTAATGTCCTTCAATCGTATGTTCGCTAATTTTCCGCGAGACAGTAAATGATAGAGTCGTTTGTGTCTTGTGTCTATACTTCACGAACATGTAGGTTGTATATAAATTTAATATAGAATTTAAACGACACAGAACATTATTCAGTAGATAAACTCTGTATAATGTATATGTAGTGGTATTTGTGCATGTGTGTGGGGCGGGCGGGCTGCACTGGGCGGGCGGCGCGGCGGCGGCGCCACCTGCCGTAATATCCTATTTATGAATAATGTTTTATTCTAACAGCGTGCGACTCCCCCCTCTCCACCCCCTGCTCCCCCGGCGGCTTCGCGCCTCGCCACCAGCCCACCAGGGTTGTAGCTAACTGCTCCGCCATTGTTATTATAATCTATTTAATTTGAATATCAACAAATTATAATGTTAATATTCGACGATCTAGTAAAGGTTGCAAAAGGTGCAGCCTGGACAAGGTCAGCTCAGGTCTGAATGCTGTGGCAATCCTCGGGGAGGTCTGTGAAGTCTTTTAGCTGATATGACATTAATTATTATATAACTAAGAAGTTACTTTTTAATTTTGACTGCCTCGGTAGTCCAGTGGCCGCAGTATGCGCATGTTGTACACGAGGTTGTGGGTTCGATTCCCACACAGGACAAAACTTTGTGTGACCCACAAAGAGTTGTTCTGAGTCTGGGTGTAATTTGTGTCCGGTAATTGTATGTTTGTAAAGTCCCTCGCGACACGGAGCTTGCTCTCTAGAGCGGGAGTTGTCTCTTCTAATATATAATTTATTTCATTTTCAATTTCGTTTGTGACTGTGTTTGATTCAAGATAAGTAGTGCAGTACACATACGGTGAGTTTAGTCTCGGTCATACTGCAGTTTCACAGTGGAATGTTGAAAGTTATCACATATAAGTGTAACATAGTGTTCAGTAAACATGATCACAAACAATCTGTGTGAGCGTCCAACTTGTGCAGTATAGACAGTACACAAACATCCCGCGGCATGTCCCATTGTCGTCACAATAATTACGTTCACCCACCCGTACCTGCAGGTACCGTACGTAACGCGAGATAGCCACAACTTGCCTCGTTAGCAAATAGTTGTGAATGTTATGATCTAACTTCAATAAGTAATTGTTATATAGAACGTTGGTCGTGAAGCACTCGTCATAAATCGCCATTGTTGCAGCCCTGCGCTCGTTATTGCTTGCTTTGTTTTTGCGCTGAGCGTGGAGGGGGAGGAGGAGGAGGAGGAGGGTTGGGTGTTCGGGTGTTGGTGGCCCGGTCCCCGCGCCGCGCCGCCTTTAATTAATGGAATAACTCCGCCGTTCGGCCCCCACACACCGCCGACACAAATCTTTAAAGTATCGCCTCTACTAACGTGTTTGCGCGATTTATGGACGCACGAACTGTTCTTCATGATGCCAGTTCAGCCACCGGAGGACTTGCCATCCGCTATTATTTATCACATCTAACTTGAACTCTTTTCAACTGCCCTCACTCCGTACACTTCATCAAACGCTCGTCTCGTTTTGAATGTAATGTCGATTATATATTCCTTTTTACAATTGGGACGTAACATGGACGTACTCGCTATCTACTAGGTGTCGTAACATAATAAGCCATGGTAGTTGCCATCTAAACAGAGTGAAGAAGTTTGAATATTCAGTGAACATGGTAAAACGAACATAACATATTCGAAGGTGGTTTCACGAGACTTCAGGTGACACATGCCATATAGTACCTGTTAAACTAACAAGGGAACATATTCTCACCACCGCGTATGACGATAGTTCGTGGCGCAGGCGAAGGCCGGAGGAGGTGCCTCCTCCTCTATAGCACATAAAAATAGTCGCAACTCCTTTCACGACCCGTATTCGCTCCGCACCTTACATTATTATGATTTAGTGGAGCACAGTTGCAGCGCTGCAGATGCCGCCCCCCGCGTGCCGGGGGTGGGTGCTCCCCCCCTGGGGTGGCAGCTAGTCAGCGATGTTAGTAATAAAGCCGGCCATATTTCACACTTAGCGCGTAATGAGCGCGCGCCCAAATAATTGGATCACGTACATAACTCATTATTACCTCGCGCCTCACTTCGGCGTGCGAATGTATCATTACTTGACCCGTGCCACCCTCCTCCCCCGCGCAGGTCGCCGCACCCCCGCTACCGACGCGGAGCGCAAACACAATACAAGTTTGTTAAAGGTGCAACACGTAGCGCAACAGTACGCGACGACGCGCACGTAGCGGCGACACTCGCGCGCTGCACCGAGCACACACGCGCGCGACACCGCGCAACACGCAGCGACGACGCCGCGTCGCGTCGCCTTATTTGTTTGCTTCTTGTTTGTGAACCTGGTCATGATTCTAGTTATAACATTTTATTCGACAAACGTTTATGGTCCCACAGTAAGTTGTAAACATAACCGATTCGGTAGCGAGATATGTACCGAAGCGATGCGCACATAAATAGCTCTCGTCTAAAGCCACCGCTAACATGAAATGTAACTATTATTCAAACACGCAGAACCTCAGTTAATTATATTTTTTCACTGTTTTTGTGGCGGTCGTCGGTATAATTAATATGTAGATTACTTTCTATAAGTAATAACGAATAGTTAATCCGGTGTACGTCAGCGGCACGATAGAGCGGCTCCGTCAGGCGTCCTGGCATAAATCAGTCGCGAGCACGCAACCAGCCCGCGCCCGGCCCGGCACCGAGCCGGCCCGGGCCGGGCTGGGCCGGGCCGCGTCGCCCGCGCCGTCCCCACGCAGTGTTATTCAACTTTAACATTTACCACGCAGCCGTTAGCATATTCATGCTAAGCGAGTATAATTTCACCCTTTCTTTGTAATGAATATGGAAATAGAAGAAAGTTCTCGCGACTTAAAAACTAGTTGCTACTGTAATTGGCGGTAGTTTGATAGTTTTTGTATCACCCCCTGCGCCCGCGCACCGTCCGCGTCGCGCTGGAGCCAGTCATGCGCTCACGCACGCTCTCCTCTGCCAGTGTTTACATGCGCTTGTTGTTACATATAGGTAATTAGTACGGACTTTTAAAGACAATATTCAAAGAGCCGGACACCTCGAAGGTCACCTCTATATTGATTCTCTAGATTCAGATCTAGATACGTATTAGATTAGTTTTCTATTAGTGTAACATTGTAAATGATCAAGATAATAGACACAGCTAACTCTCGTATCTGTAATTGTTGGTGCGATAGTACCTACTTAATAGTGTCATGTAAAACTATAAACATTAAATCATATGTTATTATTGACAATATCAACATTGCCAAACAACGTTAGCTCATGTTACATGACCTTTGATGATGACCAACTTCGTTTTTCAAAAGGATGCAACATTGCGCGGGCGCCGGGCGGGAACACAACACTACCGTAGTGAATGTAATGTACTCTCTACACTAACTGGTTGCTCCTGTACCTACACACAGGACAAAGGTTGCCAGTCTATGTAGTCTCCAGCACACCTGGCAGCTCCTCCTGCCGCTAATGAAGCATGACTATAATTTTAGTTGCTGACAAAGCCTAAGCCGGTATCTTGTCTAGACTTCAGACGTTTAAACTCTTTTTTATTTTGGTAAACCCCATGATAGTCTTAAGAGGGTCAAAGTTAAAAATAATTTATACAGTTAAATTATGTATTACAAGGTAACACGTTCGAAAAATAAGTTGTACACAAATTCACTACTTGGTCATGACCTGAACTGATCCTCACTTAGTGGTTCTCCGATGACAATAACTGTTACCATAGCTACGCGTACTCTCTGTAGCACGGAGATGTTTAACTGTATTATCACTTTTGTGAGTAATCACCTATTTCTTATCAATCAATATAATCGAATATCTACCTAGACAAGCAAATATCTCCCTAGAAAGCAAATTAAGGGATTTGACATATGTTTAAGACATAATATCGTACACTGAAGTGAAATCCCATACATTTGCTTCCTCTATCTATTCGATTCGACTACCGTTTATACCAGTTGTCGAGAGGGCCTGGTTAGGTTCAGTTAAGTATTTGTTGTAGTGTGTGGTCACTAGTCGCGCTGGTAGCTTGGCTGTGCTCGGCGATGGTCGTTCAGATCGGTGGTGAGCGCCGGGGCGCGGGGCGTGGGGCGCGGAGCGCGGGGCGCGGGGCGCGCACACAATTTACCTCATACTGGTGCCATTATCTAATTAACGTCCGATCGCAGTGACGAGCGCCGACTGAGGGTGACCGTCGCGCCGCTCAATTAATATCAATGTTTTAATTTGTTTATTTATTGGTTCAATTTGTCTGTCTACCCACTGTGTGTGAGATATTGTGGCTTTTGGCTGCTACTAGTTATAAGCGATGTGCAAGCGTTCTCTACTACATACAAGTACTCACACACTTGGCCAAAATGTGTGTTATTTGATGAGATGTTCGTTGTGAACCATTTGAATGAAATTTACGCTGATGTTCGGCTAGGGCCACTATTATAGTCCCTTTCATCCACATTGGTAACTGAACTTTCGTAACTGCAGCTACGTCGACTAAAGCCGACCTGAAGTAGCTTACGGCAGCAATGCTCACTCAATCATTGTTTTAATGGTCCAGAAGCATCATCGTAATACAGATACTTACAGCAGTAGAAGATAGCTTATTTGATATCTTATTGATGACATGTAAAGTTTGAATGAAGTACACATAGATGGTTGTGCGTGTGATCCCTGTCTAGGGGAAACACTCACGCTACGTGATAGGGCGGGGTATTTAAATGATAACAATTTCGCAATAGATTAGAAATTATTATCAAATTTACTGCAGAGATAATAATAACATTGAGTAGTGTAGTGTGCGCGTCCGTCGCGTCGCGTATACCGCCGGTGAAAGCGCACGGTGCGCGCGCGCAACCTTCGTGCCAGTGCGCATCGGACCGACGCGCGACCTAACCCTCGCCTTTGTACGGGATTATGACAAAAACATCAAAGAGTTAAGTTGTGACGTGCAAATTGTTTTAGACAAACATTTGATGTGATGTTTGTTCATGGGAACTTGGATTAATATGGTGAGATACATACAACATTTGTGAGGGAGGATTATAAGATTAAGATTATTCTTCGTTTGTAATTTACACACATTAGGTACTTATTTTTATCAATGGGTAGGTGTGTTCACTGATTAGGACCTGTTTGTGAAGTCTGCATAGACTAATAAAAATAATATATAATTCACTTAGTTATTAATATCTAATAATACAATTATAAACCATTTAATTAATTTCATTCGATAAAACGACATTAGATAAACGACGAATGTGTCTCAATAATAATTAATGCCCATTTCAATTTACCATGTGTGTACACTTAAGTATAGCTTCTTCGAAGACTCCTATACCTATAGTCCTCTTCACCGTGTCCGGTGACAGCGACCCAGACTTTTTTCCATGCAGAGCCAAATTTGGTCTTAAAAACTCTACCACACTGTGAGCAGAAGAGTTGACCGAAATCGCTGTATGTGTAGATGTAGGTAGGTTTTGGGCGATTCTAGCGAATGATACGTTTCTTATCGAGGTCTTTGAGACGACGGTCCTCATAGCTTTCCACTGATTTGTGAATTTTAGAACGCCACTGCGATCGCGAAATCGCCATTTCTTCCCAACGATCGAAGACTGAGGTACTCTTTGAAGATCACCTCACTCTTCGAAGATGTTATACAGAAGAAGAAAAAAAGCATTATGTTTCTATACTATGTAATTATACCTGTACGCACGTACTGTATACACGTAATCGATTGCGTACATACATATTTTAAATGCTACAGTATGTTTTTAGTTTTACAAACCGGACCCATCACCATCAGTTATGACATTTTCATATTGCCAGTTTTTGTTATTTGTATTAAGTTTTATTTGTTTCCCCTTTTGTCATATACCACTTCTTATTGTAACTATCTGGCGATGGGATAGAGTGGGCTATGTATCTTGACCTTTCTAACTGTCTTAGTTACTATCTCTGTCGTTTTAGTCAACAAATCTGACAGCATAAGTGTCACTGTTTTTTTTTATACTACCAAGGTGGCAAACAAGCATACGGCCCGCCTGATGGTTAGCAGTTACCGTAGCCTATGGACGTTTGCAACACCAGGGGTATCACTCACGCGTTGCCGACCCTTTAAAAACGTTATTACTCCTTTCTTGAAGAACCCCTTGTTATAGTCTCTTGGGAAAACTTCGGCAGGGAGCTCATTCCACAGCCTAATCGTACGTGGTGTGAAATTCCTCTGGAATCTTACGGTACGGTATGTTTGCATGCATAAATTTAAATAAGACATAACTATAGCAAAGTGAGAGATTTAGGTAAGTCCGCTAACCACCCACTTGTATGTTCACACTTCATGATCTGGGAAACATCAATGATGCTACGATTGACATGACAGTTTAAAAGCACTCTATTTTCTGTAAATAACTCACTTACCTAGTAGGTGGTAATTACCGAGAATGTAGATAGAAGGAGAGTTTTTTTAAAAAAAGTAGAACTTAAAAAGTAAGGATAGGTACATGAATCTGCATCCTTAGTCATAAAATAATAACAAAATAGCATTAGGTAATTACTGAGTGTATATGTAACCATAATTAAGCACCCAATTAAGAGTCGGTTAACCTTTATCATGCGTTAATGCTAAAAATACAATAGTTGTTATTTATAAAAAATATAGTTATTATTACTGGCGCTCTCTATTTTAAAAACAAATATGCTTTCTTTATAATGTTACACTTCATCAAATTGGTTTGATATTTGCAATAACTGCAATTTCTCCAACAGTTACTTTCTTCCAATTGGACTTTAAAGTTCAAGTTCAAGGAGAAATGTCAGAAAAAAGGGTAACAGCCGGGAGTCGAGCGGGGGTACCGTTAGCGCCGGCGGCTCGCGCCCCGCGCCGCTCTCGCTGACATTTAGTGCGCGCGCTCCACCTGCGCATGCGCTCACACAATGCGCACGGTTTCGGCGCGTCGCGATAAACGCACGATAACTTACTTAATGAACTATTAAACGCGTCGCTCGCCTCAATATTTGTATATTTAGCAACTTTGTAAAATATCGCCGACATTTTTCTACGAGACACTCCAGTCTCGTTAATTCTTACTCGCAGATAGCGATCTACTCCGCCTGACTTATACCTCTATGTACAGTGACCAGCGACACAACTCTACCTTATATCTATGATATATTAAATGGTACATCACCCTTTGTTGGTCTGTTCAACTGCACGTTTATGTGTGTAGCCACCATCAAGTTCAAGATTTGTTTAATATAAATTGTTATCAGTGGCCGCTGAGCGCGCGCGTGCACCGACAGTTTATTTTTAATAAATAGCTAATATTCTTTATTGCAATTTATTAAGAAGCTTTTAGATAGATAGAGCGGCCTCCCGCGCACCGGGGCTCTAATTGAAGGTGGAATCAATAAGTCAGTCGCGCTGTATCGCAATAATGATCGCGAGTTATACCGCGCCGCGCCGCGCAGCGCCGTGCCGCGCCCGCGCCGCCCCGCGCCGATCCGCGATACCGCCGGTCACGACGCGCGACGCGGTAACGGCCCGCTACGTGAAAATTATGAAAATGTACACATATTTATCTCGATGTTCGAACCTGTTCCCTGTTCTAAGTATTGGCAATGTAAGCGATAACAGATTATATACCTATATGTATATAGTAGTGGCGTCGTCGTATCACTGTGGGAACGGTGATCTCTTACCACCATTGAACATTGTACATCGCGCACCATCCTGACACATTATCATATATATGGTGAAAACACCTTTTTTTTATCTGAAGCTGAAATTACTTTCTTTGTACACTAAGTAATTTAATGTGAAAATTTAAAACTGTATGTAGCTATTATCTCTTCAATATCGTACCGATTAGTACGTGTAAGGTACGATCTTTGCCAGCACAATGCCTAAGGTGTGAGCCATTTACGTATTTCTACATGGTTTATAGTTGACGTATAAGTAGTTTTGCATAATATAACAAAAACGTGAGAACACTCGTATTCGCTATATTTATATGCGCCTACGTGTGTGTGCAGTGTGCTGTGTGCCAACAACATGACCATGTTAGACGGCACGATTAATAAAAAATACGCAACGTGTTCGAGCGCCGATTTACGAGACAACCAGTATAATTAAACTGTTTAGTGTAATACACTGCGCTGTTGTACCTGCTCGTATGTGTTAACTGTTCGACGCACTCCACCGCTTGCGTTATGCAAAACTTGTTTAATGAGACTCACTTTATGGTATCCAACAAGGGTGGTTGTTCTCTATGATATCATAAAATATTTCGCCCCATAAACGCTACTGAGCGTGGTTGTAAACGATTTCACTTAGGTACATGTTGCATGGGCCCGCACACCAATGTTGGCCAAGATTTCTCATCCTTGTGACATGTATAATTAATATGACGTTAAGGTACGTAAGTAGGAAGTACCTACCTGTGACGTAGTATGGTTGCACGGCTCGATCTGTATCAGCCACGAGCGCGCCCACAAGCCTGACGAGCGAGCTGCGCGCGCGCACATTAAGGCCGATCATCATAAGATATAACCACACAATAATCTTTATCTTGACATAAATAATATCAGTTAGTAGTAGGTACCAGCCATATGCTATACTTCCATCATATTAATAATTAATCAACGCATAAATAACTGCATTTATTTTTTATTAAAACTACATGTTATAAATCTGAGCTCTGACTATAATATTTTTTTTAAATGATTTCATTATATTTAGTAATTTAATTGTACGTATTAGATTGTAAATATCTGAAAAGAGATAATTTCAATTGAGTTTATTAATAATACATAGCTCTATCTTTTCTTTTTTTGTGTATTCTAATCATTGCTCTTCATCCTAAAGTTGCCAGGAACAAGTCGCACCTAGCGATAAGGCCGTCCATTGTACCTACCCATATCTATAGTTTTATTTTCAGTGTACCTTACTTTATATTAAATGTTTATATTTGGTGTACAATAAAGAATTATCTAGGTATCTATTTCCATTTATCTGCAGTGACATAGATTTTCCGAGACGGGCCCTTTATGAAAATTTGTTTGGAAGGCCCTTCTAACTGACTGCAGCGATACCCAAATGATATTTAAAGATTTTTCTCACACGCTTAGGGCCCTGTAGCCCAGGGGCTCCGTATCTTTGACACGGTTGATACGGTGGCGGTAGGTACTCCTGAAGTAGAGGCAATGGCTACATGAAAATAACTCCACGCTGCGCCTCGGCCGTGTCCTCAGGACAAAACCATCAATCTGTTTTGTCCCAAAATCTGTGTCTTCTATTTATACTAAAGTAGTTGTTGAAGTATCGGCACACTGGAACATTTGGTACATACGGAGAGGCTTACGTCACGAAACACGAGGCTTTTTATCCTGATTGGATGGGTGTCCCGCGGGACCTCGACCAAATATTATTCTTGTTTGGAACATAGTGAAACTTTCTATTGCTATTATATTAAATATTAGGTACTTTGTCTGGACGTATATAAATCGAACTGACAACTATGAGATGCCCTGTGTTACACCAACCACTGCGCTGCTCCATCCTTGTCGTACCTACATATTATCTACAATTTGGTTGGTGGTGTCGTTTATACAATTATGGGAAAATTTTATTTCAAATGCAATGCTGTAGAGATTGCTCCTCATGGGGGCTCCAGGGGTTTCTTAATATCTACTCAAATTAATTGTTCAGAGAATTTCATATTCTTATAATGTATATCTGGCATAATATAAAGTATAATATACGTACAAATAGAATATAGTTTGATTGATTACAAAAATAGATACAACTACAACTTATCAAATAAATAATAATATCAACCCATATAAGTCCCACTGCTGGGCACGGGTCTCTTCTCCTCAAGAGATAGAGTGGGTGTAGTATAATAATATTACTAAGTACCTAATATTTGGTCACCAGACATACATCTTAGACCATGTTTCATTGCACTGTTTACTTTTGCACGTAATTATACGCGTTTCTTGTATGGTTAAGCGCAAGCGGCGAAAGTTATACGAGCAAACATGATGCGCTGAATTAATTTAGCTAATTGAATAGATGGTACGTACGATAATCTGACAAAAACGTTTCTTACGAGATGACAAGTGAAATTAAACAATGCAGTAGATATTATAAATTCATATGAAGTGGTAAAGTAGGTAGGTACATGTAGTGAGGTAGATAATCTGTTGAATGTTCCATGCGCGTCCGCGTCGCGTCGTGTGCGCATAAAAAAGCGGTCGTCGGTGAATCCGCGCTCGTTACATAATCAGACGATCTGATGTCGTCCGCATCTCCGAGCCCCCGCTCGCGCCGCTAATATGTCGCTCACACCCACCATCACACATATACTTAACTGATCTACATAAACTCTTTAGGTGTCTGTGATTAGATAAATCATTTCCACCTGAAGAAGCATACGCAACTCTTGCTCATCTCTCCTTTCCTAGTTTCCTCACTAACATAAAAGAAGATTGTGGATGGTAGCTGAATGGAATAAAAAAGGCTTATAGTAAACTTTTTCTGTAGCATTTTAAAGTTTGAACTAATATAACATAAATTACTATTGTTTAACTACATAATTATACCTCAAGACAGCTTATGATTTGTGAAGGTATGGCAACACCTAATAACGGTGTTGTCTTTATCTTCATGGCTGATCAAAATTAATTAACAACATTAATTAATATAGGTAGGTACCAAATTGATTAAAAACACTGCGTAAAAAAAGGACATTACCTGTGGAGATCTGTTATTAGCTAAATAATTATATTATAAGTACTTATTTTTCTAAATTGTTATATTAGTCTGTAAGCCTACCTAAAATTAAGTAAATAAATAATACTTTTACTTGGCTTTGAATAATGATAACTCTACACAATTTATTTATTAATATATTAATGTTCATAGTGCATTAGTAATAAAGTAATTAATTGTGCCTGTGTCACAGGCACACTTAATTACTAATTTTAATATTAGTGACCACTAATATATGACCACTAATATTTTTTTTAATATTAGTGGTCATAGTGCATTAACAAATAAATTGTGTAGAGTTATGGTCTAGACTCTAGGTAACTTGTCAAACAATGACCGTAACAATAATGTATGCGAGAATATAGAAACTATTGCAATTGTTGTTTTTATACTGATTAAGTACCTAGGTACCACCGCTGCTACGGTACCTACTGGGTGAAGAGTGGACTGGTTTGACCGGATACTCGTAATGTTGTCATGATGCGAGCCTTACAGCTTTGTAAACAAATGAAATACCTATTTTAGTTATATAAAAGAAAGTTGCGTGTTGGGTTTCATGTCTTTCACTTTAGATAACATGATGCAAGAGTTTATGATGGGGTAGCGAGGCAGTGATTGCTTGCGCGACATCTTATAGTCCCCTGCGAGGCGCAAAAAAGCGCGTCCATTCATATGCACGGGGAGGAGTGCGGTCAGTTTTTGCGCGGCCGGACGTTCCCCGCGTTTTATTTGTAAATTGGGCGCGCGGCGCGGAGCGGTGCGGAGCGGAGCGGTGCGGTAACGAGGCTGCGTCATTCAAATGCGCGACTAGTTTTTGTAGAGGCGCATAATTGAATACGAATGCGTACTCGGAACGAATCTAATGCGCGGGATGAGAAATAATGAGCGTTGTTTATACAGGCTCGTCGCCTGCGCCCGCGCACCTACTTGCTGCTCGCTACAGATCTGCACACAGTAGCTGCCCGAGTACCCGCATGCAGCTTGTAGTTGGAAGGGTGACGTGAACTAATTAGGTGTCGCGTTATGGTCCGAGTAATTAACGCGTGTTTGTCGCTGGTGAGTGATAAGAAACGGTTTACGTTTGATTGTCGCCCTTACTCGGTGCACGCGACTATTACCGAACCTTTTATGTGGCTCACGACAGTGCTTATGGACAGTTGGATAGATTACCATATGCTCATGGGCCGGCCATTACTGATATTGCATTATTGTTATGTTTTATATTTGGAGCGAGCAATCAGTTTAGTCACATATAGCAATCATAACATGAAATCATGTCCTTATATCGATTATACGATTGAAAGAATAGTTTCCCCATTTTAAATTAGCGCGTCTGTCATGAAGGCTCCGCATGTACTGGAGACATTTGGGCTATACAAAATACATGAATAAACCACACACCAGCGAGCAAGCCCGACTGAGGCAAGTCCTGCAACTTGCCGAAGACCATGGTCAAATATGGTCTCTGTGAGAAGGTTCAGATCTCCAGGGCTAGTTTAGGGATACATAATAAAAACGCTAGTGTTTAAATTTTTACAACACGTATCTGTCTCAACAAAAATTCTGTGAACAGTTATACATCTTAAAATGCTCCAAGAGCCAAACTAACCCGACACAGTACCTAAGGTATCTCAGATGTCAGTCTGTACAAAATTATAATGGCTCTGAAACAAGTAAAATTAAACAAGGCGAAATCACTTATGAGCTTTCGAAAGCGGGTGAGAAACTAGCACATCTAGTCTCTCAGAAGCTGTTTAATCCGTTTTCCTCGAAGATACCTTACATAAAGCGTGGATCAGGAGTGTGGAGGTTATTTTCTTTAATAAAGAGACCATACCTTCTAAAAAAAGATCAGACCCATCTCGCGTTTCTGCCATATCTACAAGCTGTTCTCCAGGATCATCATGAATCGTCTTGAATTCAGATTGAATGACTTTCGAACAAGCCAGATTCTGAAAAGGCTTTTGTACCATAGACCATATACATACGCTGTGCCAGGTTATACAGAAACAGAATACCTAAAACACCACTTGCGTAGCGTAGAAGCGTTCGTGAACTGCGAAAATGATGCCTTCATGATGCCTTTTTCTATTGAGAACTGGGCGGTGCTGCAGTTTCTTCGACGGTGCCACATGGATGAGTTGAATAACAAAGTCACCACGCCTAACCGTCTACCGAACTAAGGCACGAAAACTGCCCCACTACAAAGAAATGTGAGACCCCGAAACTGTTCACCGCTGCGTTGGAGGACGTTTTCAAGCTTCTGCAGTCGATAGGAAATGTTATCAAACAAAATAACAAATACATCACTAAGCTTCAATTTGCTAAAGATATCGCGGTCAAGACTTACTCAGGCGACGGTAGCTGTTTCCTTTAGTTCATACCTATTCTTAACTATGTTTCTTAAACTATCTATGAAACAAGAATTTTTATTCGCTTGTATACCATTAAATGTTTTCTTGTTTGTCACTTTTACTACTGTAAAAATTTGGAGGTTTGTAGTTTTAGTTTATTTATTTTTTATACGATCGTATTTTTTATTTAACCGACTTCGTACAATATGTAGGTAGCTGTTTAACGGTCAAACCTACGCAAATACAATCATACAATATTGGAACTAATAAAGTTTGTTCAGTAATATTACAACGCGTCCCCCTGGAGCTCACTGCTTAACTTTACTTCGGAGCGAATGTGAATAAATAATACCTAATAGAGTTAGTTCGCGTTCCCACCGGGCATTCACTCTGTGGCCGATTGTTTGCATTATGACGACAGTTTAGTTTTGTCACAGAATAATTTCGTCGATAGCATTAAATAACTTTAGTGTATATGTTTTATTATGTCTAGTGTTCACTTATCCTATGGATTAGAGAGCCATCGTTCTGGCATCCATTCGTAGAACCTCATGAACATACTTGGAATTTTTATTTTTATACTACCATGGTGGCAAACAAGCCTGATGGTAAGCAGTTACCGTGGCCTATGGACATTTGCAACACCAGAGGTGTCACTCACGCGTTGCCGACCATTTATAAAACCTTATAACTCCTTTCTTGAAGAACCCCATGCTATAGTCTATTGTATAAGAGAGCTAAATAATAATATTATGACTATGTAGGGTAAGTCCAGGATAGATGCCCCACTTTTTGAAAATGCTTAATAACTCCGAAATTTATAATCTTAGTGCATTGTGTTCTTTGGGAGATATTAAATACATTTCATAATGTATTATATTATCTAAATCAATTTGGTATAGACTGTGTAGATTTTGTGTAAATTGTAATTTTCTGAACCTCTAAAAAATGGGATAGACGCCTACTGTGGCGGATAGAAGACTCATCATGAAAAACCTTCTGAGGATAGATGCCCGTGGTGGGGATTGATGACCTAGTCAAACATTGTAATTGCTTTGTTCTGAAATCAAACATCTTTATTATTATTATAATCAGTTTTTATTGTGTTTTAACACAAATAAACATTATTTATCATCTACAAAACGATCACATAATTATTTAAATATTAAATCAACATATTTTACTCAAAATTACTGCTAAGGAGTAATAAATTTGTAGGAACTTAAATATTTCTTCAGTCTTTTCTTCATTTGTTAATAATTATAAAAAATCACAATCAGCTTTGGTATCAGACTAAATTATTAAGTCTAAGGATAAGGAGGTACTTAAATTAAATGTTGCTTAATGCATGCATTTTCAATTTTCCGCATCTTGTACAATAATTCTGATAACTTGTGCAATTTTCATGCAGCCACTGTTGACATTTAACACATGCAATCCAGTCACATTTTGATTTTGTCGATGAATAATTTTCAAAACATTCTACACAATAGTTGTCAATTGATTTTACCTTATTTTCCTCCTTTCTTTTTTTTACTGGTATCCCTTTTGTAGCCTTTCCTTTCATTGTGGTAAAAGCTTTGTTTTCTGTATCGCTATCTGAATTGTAAATGTGTAACTTTGTTCTTTTCTGTCCTCTTCCTTTAGTTAGTTTTTGGAATTCATTTTCTAGGTCATCTATTTCACTCGTTGTTTCACTGCTGCTAGAGATGTATCTATTTTTCTTTTTCTTTCCTTTCGTTTTTTCTTTTTTATCCTTATTTCCTGTGTTGCTAGTACTAGGTTTACTTTCTGATCTTCTCTGTGTTTCTTTCATTTTCTCTGTTTTTTTATTATTTTCAATTGAATTTTTCTCTATATTATTTTTATCTTTTAACTTCTTGTTGTAAATTTTTTCATTAGAATTTAGGATTTCTGCAGATTGCTTGGCTCTTTTAGACATTTTTAGTGGAATTTTTGGTATGGGAGAAGATTGTTCTAGAAATTTGGAAGGTGTTTCTTTGTATAAGTTGATGTTTTGAGTATTTGGAACTTCCAGTGTATCATGTGAAGTCATCAATAACGACAAAGATGGGTCAGTACCATCTAAAATATATTTTTCAATACTGATATCTAATCCAGTGAGACAATTTTGGGATATGTCCAAAAGGCTTGGAGACTTTCTAGGTGGCGTGTGTTCGTTTACACTAATGTTCTCATCAAGTCTAGGTCCATCCAAGTTAAGCTCCTGTCTGTGATCAATCAATGCAAAGTTTTGTTCACCCTCTCCTATAGCAAGTTCTTGATCGCGCTCAACGTATACAAGTGGTTGATCATGGATATCTGCCAATTCTTGAGTACGCGGAGCTAAAGGACCAAGAAGGACCTCTTCTTGGCAATCAGCACTTTCGAGATTATGAACAGGGACCTCGGACTCCGATACACATTTTTCTGAGTAAAATACTTTCTCGGGTTGAACTTGTTGCTCAGGGTTATGTGCAGAATCTTGTATGCTCTGAACTGACGATGTTTCTGGTTCGCACTCATTTGATCCAAGCAGTTGGCCAGGTTCATTCAAAGCATTCCTTTGACAGGGATTATCCCTTGCCATATCTGATATGGAAAATTCAGAGTCAGGCAACGCATTCGGATTAATAGGGTAAATGCCACTGCCTCGAAAACCACTTAAAGCATTAGCAGGAGTAGCGGCTCTTATCCACGCGTTGGCTATTAGCTTCCCTGAATTGTACCTTGTCAATTTCTTGTTTGGATTGACGCGAATAAACTGATTTGTTTCAGCATTGTAAAAGGTTTTGAGGGGACCAAACACTGCCCTGTCGAGGGGCTGCAAAGCAGATGTTGTATGGCTTGGTAAACACAACAAAATCACATTATTATCACGAGCAGCTTCCAGCATGCCGACGGCACTTGAATGCGACGCATGTCCATCAAGAATCAGCAACACCTTGCCTTGCGGTTTGTTTGGAATGAAATGCTCTGTCAACCATTTGTAAAATAGATCAGAATTAATGTATGCAGATTTTTTTTGCATGTAGACCTTAGAGCCCGGTGGAAGACCCTCTTCAAACTCGGGCTTCTTGTTCACACCTTTTAAAATTAGTACAGGTGGAAGAAAATTCCCTATAGCATTACAACAAGCGATAATGGTGATCGTTTCGCCTTTTTCTGCATAAGTCACGGTTTTAACGACCCTGACACCTTTTTTTGCTACCACTTTGCCAGGTTTATTATTGAGTTGGAGACCAGATTCATCCATATTAAAAATTTTGTCTGGTTTATCAAGTAGATCGTTTTCCGTCAAAGTTTTGGTCAACAATTCGTAAAAGCTTTTAACTTCCTCTCTATTTAAACCTTGGGCTCTTGCAATCGATAAACCTTCAGACTGTCTCAGACATATTCCGGGATTTCTTTCCATAAAACTTTGAAACCACGAATACCCGGCCATTTCTGTTTCTTCATCAAAATTATGCTTCAGCTCTAGCTTTTTAGCAAATTGGTATGCTAATTGACGTATTGCAGTTCTGTCCGGCGGAAATCCTGCTTCTCCTAATTTCAATATATGAGCCACAAGACGTTTTTCGTTATCAAACCCTAGCACAGGGTGCTTTCCTGGAACAAATAAAAATATATGCTGGATAGACAACATTTTTTACATCTACCTATGCAGACAGTAACGACAATTATTATATAGTAGGCTAATATAAAAAAAAAAATATGATACACGAAGTATAAGTAAATCAAATTTAAAACAATTGCAAATATATTAACTCGTTGCAGCTTGATTTTATATAGGTAGCCTAAAGCCTTCCTCGATAAATAGACTATCCAACACAAAAATATTTTTTCAATTCCGACCAGTAGATTGCGCGTTTAAACAAACAAACCAACGCTTCAGCTTTATAATGTAAACATTTATATAATAATAACATACCTAACGTCAATTTATTTGTATCATTCTTAGCAAATCTTCGTCTTAATGTTTTAGATGGTATACCATAAATTCTAGAAATCTGATTTATGCCTTTGTCTCCTTTTTTCATCTCTTCAAACGCTGCTAGCAAAGTTTCTTCGGTCCAGGCTACAGTACGAGGGACAACGCCTTGTTTTCTTTTATATTTACGAGGCATTTTGCTCTCCTGCAACAATACAACTCTTATAAAAACAGTTGGGGATAGTCGCCCTTAGGGGCATCTATCCTAATAAAAAATGAGGCAACTATACTTTTTGTAGGGGATAGATGCCCTTCTCAATAAAAACAAAATATGAGTTTCAATTACTTTAAAATCTATCAATTTACATAGGTTAATCTTCAATGCAACCCTACTAATAGAAAAAAATTATACATTATAAGCGACAGAAAAAATACACTGTTGAAAGTACTTACGAATATTATTTTGACGCCTTTCGTCGCCTCGCCGCGGTAGGTTTTTACTCGCACAGACGAAACGCGTGCGCTCCCGTCTACTGTCCTCGCGGCACTAAGGTATGCGGGGGGAGTACTCTTTACTTATAATAAAATTTAACTCTTGCAGTGCTCCTAACATAGTGATATAAAAATCAAGTCATCTATCCCACTGGGGCATCTATCCTGGACTTACCCTATATGAGAACTGAGAGGCTCTTTTGTAACGGTGAAATACCACTTTAGCCCATCGCTCTTGCTCATCCCTGCAGATGAATAATGTTGCTAAGGGTACACTAAACGTTTGCGAACTCTGACTTCAACTTTAGCAACAGTGACGTGTACGATGTATGACTATTTACCAACTCTTGGCTCATAGCCAATAGGTAGGACAGTCCGCAATTGGCCAGCCAATTTGATTAATCTTGAACCGCAACAAATTACCTTCTGTACAGTATTTAAAAAGTATGTAAGTAAAAGAGAAATCCCTCACTACTCACGTGGGGGACTAACTAGAATTGGACGTATCCTAATGAGTATTGTAGACAGTATAGATAACTTTTCTAAGATCCGAGGATCACGATTTGTCTCATAGGTACTAATAAACAGGGATTTAGTCATTTTGTTGCCAAGGGATCTTCTGAGGCTTATATAGGAAATGTTATCAAACAAAATAACAAATACATCACTAAGCTTCAATTTGCTAAAGATTATACATATATTGGTGGTTGATCAACTAACTAAAGTTTCTTCATTTTCGGAGCGTGTATTTCGAAAACGGATGGAAATATGGAAAAGTATACATAATCAAAGTTATAGAGAATTTTATAAGCTTTCATCTCATCCTAGAACATTTTTTCCTACAACGCACCATTTTTGAGATATTAGCGAAAAACCTAAAATTGAGTCCTTTGTCAGCCCCCCCTCCCTCCGCCTCGCCTCCTAGGCGTCAGGACTATTAGTATGTTTTCTCTCTAAGTATTCTGAATAATTTTCTGAAGAAATCGCTTAGGTTCCCGCTCACGCACTCTACAACTACTTTATTGATTGGACTATAATTACAGTCCAAATATAGTATAATATTATTTGTCCCGGGATAAGTGCAAAGCATGCAAATACGTGATATATTATTATTCTAGGTAGGTCTAGTACCAATTCGTAGCTTGTTCATGTTATTTTAATCTATCACGATTTGTGTGTGCTAATGTGGAGGTGCAGGATGCGTGCGCGCACTGCGATGATCGAACAAATGGCCGCCAGCGCCAGCGCTTGTGTCTGTTAATTTACTGCCGTATTTTAATTGAGCGTCGCGGTCCGACGTAGCATTCAATGTAAATGTGATTTCAAAGTAATGGCCCTGTTGCCAATTGCCCGTGCTCACAACCGCTTAGAGCGAGCAATTTAAAGTGCGCTCCCGGGTTCAGTAGCCGGCGGAGACGTTTTTGTGCGAACGTGTGTCCCCGGACGACAGGCGACGGCGATGTTAGGAGCGGGAGGCTGCGCGTGCACTGGTTCTCTCCTGCGGAAAGGGAGAGGAGGGCAAAGAGACTCGCGGGGACATAAATCGCATGTAAAAAGCGCCGCGCCGTCCGGCCTTTTTTGCGGTTTCTTGTTATGCGCATTCTGCAGTTTTTGCGCTCGCATGTTCCCAACAAACGAGCTCGGAGCTTCGCCAGTTTTTGCACTGAAACAATGGTGGGTCCGCGATGGCAGCGGCCGTGATTGCGCGAGCGCAAGCGGTGCGCACATTTGCATGCGGTGGCCAATCGCGAGGCGAGGCCACGCCCAGTACTCGCCCGCCCCGGGCCGCGCGCTCGGCCGCGCACGCCCCGCACGTCTAGCGCGCGCTATCTAATGCTAATGTGTGATTGCGCGCCTCTATGCTCGCGCCTCGCTCACGTGAGCTCTGAGCCCTCTCTCGCGCTCCGGCTCTCTCACGTCTATTGTAGTACCTGTACACAAGCACACGCCTACTGACGACGATGGTCAGGTTCACTCGGTAATACAACATCTAATGCAACATTGTCACATGACTGTACAATGTAATGTATTGATCTGTTAGCAAGCACCACCACAATAGTTATACATTCATTATATTGTAAACGTTTTTGTATACTTACCTTTGACACAGAATACTTAATAGTACAAGCCTTTGATTACCTACATAGATACAGACATAGAATATGACTAGTTGGTTTTTTTACTGCTATTCTCTCCTTAAGGCGTAGACCAATGTTATAGGTACATAGCCTAAAACCATTCTCGAGAATTGAAATTAAATACAAAACGAACAAAAACATACATCTCTTAGTACACGATAATGTTACGAAAGTGTGTTTGTATGCAAATGTATGATCGCGTCACAATCATCGTTGACATATTATAGTCACGCGCATACCGAATGGCATTCGTCCACGATTGGTGCGCGCGAGTGTGTTGCGCAAATTCGCGACGAATGCTAATGCGTATGCGCATATTAGGTAATGCCATATTGCATGACATATATTACGCTTTAGTATACCTACCTACAAAGATATGTGGAAACTGCATTCGACAAGTGTTGTAATTATAATTATTGATGGTCGATTAATTAACAGCTAATTATAATTATTAATTCGTTGAAACGTCCGTCGGCCGGTGTCCATCACTACTGTTGGTTGGTTGACAGGAGATCGTTATCACATGTGCACACTGTTATGCACTAACTAATAAATTAATTAAATCTACGTACAAATGCATAATTATACTTAACTAATAATGATTTTGTCAATCATTTATAGGTATTATAAACAATAAATCGTGGGAGTATATTGTTGATGATAGGTACTATATTGCGTTATCCATCATCATCTCAACCCAAAAACGTCCACTGCTGGACATAGCCCTTCCTCAAAGATTTCCACAGCATTCGGTCGTGTGCTGACCTGGAAGGGAGGGGGAGGGAGGGTAACGGTACGGAGTAACGATGAGTATATTTTAAAGGTGAAACACATCTATTTGGCTTTCCAAATCAAATCTGTCGCTTTAGCTATAAATTGTTCCATAAAATAAACAAATGAAGAGACAATTCCTTTACTACTTAAGTAGTTGTAATAATTATGACAATCTGTGCTGGAATCATAAATACTCATGATATAGGTACTATTAGATACACACAATCATGATCGTCACCATCTTAGTCGAAAGACGTCCACTGCTGGACATGTACAACTACTAAATTAGTTCATTTAGAAGTTGTGTTATCAGCGATGTAAGGGGAAGCATGCGTGTGCGCTTATAGAGACGTTAGACGATATGAACGTGCGCGTCCGCGGAGGTCAACGGGTCGCGTCCGGCGCCTGCGCCTGCGCTCGCGCGTACTCATGCCCAGCATTAGCCATTACGATAAGCGCACCTCATCATATCCATCTAACGAATTAACTACAAACAACTAATCAACGGATATCCCCATCTCATGCTTCATGTAATAACGTGCACGTGCAATTATAGCAACACTTCCTTTATTCTATTTAATAACTATTTAAGAATATTACACGATGAGGCTCATTGTCCAATAGGTATAAGTACCTAATAATTTGTAACAAATCTTGAAAAAATATATATTTTACATTAGTATTGCTTTGTTCCAAATTTCCATAATTTTATCAAGAATTGTTTTGGTCACTCTGAATGTATTCAGAGTGACCAAAACCAATAGATTTGATGTAAGTTGTTTAGCTTCTTACCTTATTGTGATGAGTATCCGTTGTCACCGTACTGTTAAAGTTTATTTTTGTATAATATTAAAGCAATCGTCACATTGAACTCTTAGTGGAAAAAAAAAATTAATTACATTACATTGACAGATTGAAGTCGGTGCTAGATTCATCCTGTCACCTAATATTAAGCTTGGCACCGACTTCAATCTGTATTCAGGTAAGTATTTTTAGCTTTTTGAAGTCGGTTTTAACTTTTTTTGATAAAACTTTGATAAAAGTAAAATATATATGTAAAACATTGTTAATACATGTAAAATTTGAGGGTTGCCCTCGTTTTCCCTGGAATTCCATCATCAGATCCTGACTTGGTGCCAATGGGACCACCTCTAGAGTAGGTAGATATACTCTTTCAAATAAAAAAAAGAATTTAGAGAATCGGTCCGCAAATGGGGGTGATATCGGTAAACATACATAAAAAAATTCATACAATCCCCTCCTTTTTTGAAGTCGGTTAAAAATACAAACTATATTTTTATTATTTGAAAGTAAAGCATCCCAAGATTGACCAGCCGCCCCACGGGCCACGTATCACCCGTTCATGAGCATGAGGCACGGATTAGTCATCATTCCTTCGCTTGTGAGATTATGCCCTAAGTAGATACTCCGAATATGTTTAACTAATGTACTTATACATATATAGAAAATTCAAAGTCCTGACTGACTGACTGATATAACAACCCACAGGCTAAACACAGCAGTGTGTTCTTCGTGTAGTGTAAGTATCCACTAAAAAGGATGTTTGAAATTCCATCTCCAAGAAGGTGAATTTGGGGGCTGCATTTCTATGAAATCGATTGACTTGAAAATTAGTAAGTACTACTAAATATACTAATCAATTAAAATTATGTCACAGTTTTTCCAAAATCATTTCCCAACAAAGTCAAATAAGAAGGCTTCGCATGGCGTGCAGGGTGGCCCAGTCCGTGCGGGAGGGAGGACGAGGGGATTTACTTATTAATAAATAGTTAGCACATACCTACTTCAATCACTTTTTAATATCTATTTCAAAATTTTATTAATGTGATAGTTTGGATCTGAGTGAGCTGAGCTGAGCTGGGTGAAATTTGGCACAGAGACAGATTATAACCTGAAATAGCACATTGGTTTTTTGTCCGGGAACAATGTACGGTTAAAATCACTGTTCCCATGGGATTGTAGTGATCTGAGTGGAAGTAGGAGTAGGTAATGATTAAATTAAACTAAAGTCGATTGATTAATAAGTCGACCATACTAATTGTGAGTTGTAGTGGCCAAGGTTAACCTTATTTATACTACTTCGGTAGGATGCCGGCCTATGGATGCCCGCAATACCAGAGGTATCACTTGCGTGTTGCCAACCCTTTTTTTACACCAGGACTTTAATATTGGAGTATCCCTGGAATAGGAATACGTTTCTTTCAAAACGCATACTTAAATGAGCGCTGGAAACCTGTAGGTACGTGAGTACCTACAGGTAATTATTACACACGGCGGTGTAGTTGTGTTCCTCTGTGTGAACAGAGGAACACAACTACACCGCTGTGTGTAATAATTTGGCTGTGGTCTTCTGTAAGGTGGAGGTCATTCTCCAGTTGGGCTTGCTCGCTAGTATGGTGCCCTACCTCTCTTAAAATACTTATTGTTACTAAATATAGGTATATACCTATATAGGTAGATGATGATGATTGAGAAGAATACAGAATGTACCGTTATACTGTTGTGATCTTTTAGTTATATTAATAAGTAAAGATGTTAACGTGTCTGGTTGTCGTTCATCGCAGTTTGGCATTTCATTCATAATGAGTGATCCCGGCGACGCGCGACGGCGACGCGGGACGAGGCGATCTTTTTTGTCCCCCGCGCCGCCCGCGCCGCCCGCGCCGCCCACGACGAACACAATTACATGCACTCGTACATGCAGGACGCTTCTTATTTATTATCAGTATAATTAGTATCATTTTCTCATTACTTTTTAGTGTATTAAGTTTGTCATACTAACATTTATTTATTTTGACAACCGGTTGCTAATTCGTAAGTGGTACACATGACAACGGAGATGGCTGAACACGTACAGGGCCGCTATATGAAGATTAGCTTTTTAGGAACACGATTACCATATTTATTTCCTTACCTTACCTTTTGCACAACACAGATACTTCCGTAGAGTAATGAAGGTACTTACCTAACACATGATACACCTAGTTGTCTGCGATTCAATAAAATTAAAGCAAAGCCATTTGGCAGAATGTATTCCAACCAGTCCTACAATTACAATTACCTTACAATTTCGCATAATTATATTATCTATTACCTCATCCCCAAATAATATGTTTCTGTTTTATTATTCAAGCGACAATATGTATCCTGAAGTCAATATAATCGGTATGCGTTAAGGTGATCGTTCAGTAAATACCACTCTCTATTGCCTAGTACCTATATAGCAATAATTAGCTAATATTTATACTTCTTAGCAGACAAGCATACGGCCTGCCTGATGGTAAGCAGTTACCGTATCCTATGGACGATTGCAATACTAGAGGTATCACTTGCGTGTTGACGACCTTTGGGTCATCTAAAGGACCTAACAAAGGTGCTACTTGGGGTGGCTGGTCAATCTTGGCATGATTTATTTTTAAATAATAAAGATTATTATAGTTTTTAGATTTTTACTAAGATCGCAATGTAATCTCGACACGTTTCTATCTTATACATACAAAAGGAAAGGATCATTGCCATACAGTGGAAAGCTAAATTATTTTTTTTCCCTTCATTGTTTCTCTATTAAACTCAAACTCAAAATTCATTTATTCATTTAGGTTACAAGGTAACACTTATGAAGGTCATAAATTATGAATAAACCAGAAAGATGATGTCAGCAAAATTTTCCTACGGCTAGTTCGCTGACGTGGAGCCTTGAGAAGAACTAGCAAGAAACTCAGTCCACTCTTTTTAATCGCCAGATAGTTACAATAACTAATACTAATACTAACTATATTGATAAAATAAGGTAATCGTACTTAGTACTGGTCGTGCGAGAAAAAAAAAAAAAGTATGGTGTTAAAGTCTGCTTCAATTTACATATTGCTATTAAAGAATAAGGCAATATGTGAATAGTGACAATTTATATTGTAAAATTTAATGTATTGCTACTAAAGAAATAAACAAAGAAAAAAAAAGAAAAAGTACAGAATTATCACTAGAATTCACAATGTGCCTCACGTCACAAATAAGAACTAATGTACTAAGCTGATTTATTGTAAATTAAACAAACAACTATATAATGCAACTAATTCCAAGACTTTTTATCGTTCAAATAATCATTTATAGCTTATTAAAAGCCCTTCCCTATGAGATGATTTTTAATAGTAGGTTTAAATTTGTGTAAGGGCAAATTCATTATCTCTTTCGGTAATTTGTTAAAAAAACATGTATACCGAGTCCTACAAATGAATTATGCACTTTGTGTAACGATGGTACGTGCCAACTAACTTATGTTTATTTCTGGTATTTACTGAATGAATATCACTGTTCTTACTATATAGATCAATATTCTGTTTAACAAACATAATATTTGCAAATATATATTGAGATGCAACTGTTAAAATACCTATTTCTTTAAAACGTTCTCTAAGAGAAACTCGTGAGCCTAGATTGTAAATTGAGCGTACAGCTCGTTTCTGAGTTAAGAAAATAGTTTCAATATCAGCAGCCTTGCCCCACAGCAATATGCCGTAGGACATGACGCTGTGAAAATAACTAAAATAAACTAAAATACTAACTAAAATTAAAAATATTTTTTACTTAAATTTAATTTTGTATGGTATATTGGGTTCCTTCCCTTTTTAACCGACTTCAAAAAGAGGAATTTTATCAATTCGTGTGTATTTTTTTTATTTTTTATTATTATTTTTTTAAATGTTTGTTACCGCATAACTCCGTCATTTATGGACCGATTTGAAAAATTATTTTTTTGTCTGACTGGACATACTTCCAGTTTGGTCCGATTATCATCAAAAGAAAGTTCTGATTATGGGATCCATGAGGAATTGAGGGAACTTCTCAAAAGTTATAGGCACACATATAGCCATTTCAATATTTTTAACAACTAATCAATCATTTGCATTCAGAATGTGTAATTTGGTGAAGTAAAACTGATGAAGAAGACCACAGATGGCCATCTGAACTTTTCAATAATAAGTATTTTACTGATGGCAATTAGATAAGTTTCAGTTAATATATAATGACGTGAATGAATTAAGCGCGGATTGCACATATTAAATATTGCTTTTAATACCTACTAGACCTGTGTCTGTGCCCGACGCTCAGTCGATTTTATTCGATTGTAACAAACAAATATTTGAAAATTTTACAACTTGCCGTACTGAAGTCGGTTTTTTTTTGTTAAAATTATTGTTAACACTAATATTGTAACTCATACTAAATTGTAAATGTTATACTCTGGCAATTAAAGAGAGTGGCCCGAGTTTCTTGCCAATTCTTCTCGAGGCCCAACCCTAGTCAGCGAATTGGCCGTAGGAAAAAAAGTATGCTGGCATTTGTTTTTATGACGTTCATAAGTATCATGTATTTGATCTAAATGAATAAATGAGTTTGACTTTGTTGAAATGCGGGTGTTTTTTCCACTGCACTGGAATGGAAAAACTCCAAAAGCTTTTCCATGCTCATAGTATCAACAGACTATCCAACATAAGTTAGGCTGTTTCGGTGGAAAATAGCTACATTCTTACCATTAGAGTTTGTTGAGTTTGATCCCATAATATCTATTTCCTCTCTGATTATTTTCTCTACATCGCTTTTGTGTTTAAGTCTTTATTACTTGACAAATTTGCAGTTTTTTCGTTGTATAATAGTCATAGTCATGGAATGGCTCAAAAGCTCCAATATTTGCTGACTAAGTACCTCGGTGAGGCTGCCGAGTATATTGGTCTCTCAGAAAGAATTTGGATGTCAGTTTTGGGTTGCTTGGTGCGACATCCGCCACACTTCATATTATTTTTCTGATCGACGCGACGCGACGCTCCAATCACAAAAGCGTTGAGCGGCGCTCACACTTAACAGTTTATGCTTTCTTTATATATACTACTAATATTTTAAATGTGAAAGTTTGTGAGTATGGATGTATGTATGCTTGTTACTCTTTAACGTAAAAACTACAAAACGGATCTGGATGAAATTTGGCACAAAGATAGATAGATAGACATCCACGCGAATGGAGCCGCGGGCAACAGTAGTACATACGTAGGTACTTCGTACTGTGGATGCCGCAACAATATAATGTTGCGGCACCCACAGTACGAAGTAACCACATTAGTAATCATGCAATACCTATCATTAAAGAACAATCTGATGTAGACAACAGGTACTTAGTTGTTATACAGAAAAAGTAGTTATTATATTGTTATATACGTTATATTAATTAAACACATTATATTATAATTTTAACAAGGAAACCGACTTTAATAATAATAATAATCATTTATTCACAAGTAACATAGACTCATAGGTACATTCAATATAATAATAATAGTCATATTCACATTACATTTACATAGATAAACTTAAAATTTGTCAATAAATTAATTAATTAAAAACACTTAGAAATAATATTAAAAAACTAGTTGCACACACTGACACTGCGTGCAATATGTAGCCCACAACAGTGCCTAATAATATGACAATCCAGCCTTTCTGCAAGTGTAGTCAGCATGCTGTTGGTGCTCCCCCGCCCTCGCCGCACCAGCGAAGTGCCCCTCTTGCGCATTCTTGTGTAGAAACAATCTACGCGCGCTTCTGCAAACATTGTTGATGCGCTGCAAAAGCGAGGAGGGAGCCCCAACATCATCCTGAATGCATTGTTAAACTGGACACGAAGGGTGCTGTACGATTTTTGTGTGTAATCGGCCCACAAGCTGCATGTGTAAAATGTGGTACAGTAAGCCCTAAAAAGCGTTATTTTGACGTCAGTTGAGCACCGTGCAAACCTGCGTATTACCATGTTCGCTCTAACCGACAGCGCCCTTCGCTCCCGTTCAATGTCTGCATCATCTTTCAAGGCAGGTGTAACTAAATGACCTAAGTATTTAAAAACATCTGCCCTCTCTAACGGTGAGCCATTCAGTTTTAAAGGTGGCATATTAGTAACTTTACGAGATCCTCGCTGAAAAACCATACATTGACTCTTTTTAACATTGTATAACAGCCCGTGATCAGCCACTTTAGTACGGCAAGTTGCAGTATTTTTATATTTTATCTTTTTAATCTGATAATTTACAGCTATAGTGCATCTTATTACCATTCAAATAAGCCCAAATACGGCATAATCATATAATCATATAAACAATATAATCATATTGTTTAATTCTGAAGTTCCGTTGCCTAGCTATCAGTTTAGTTCAATTGCACCATTTTCATTTGCTACATTATATTTGCTTAGCAAAAGTTGCTTAGCAACCATAATCAAAACTTATTTAATCGCCATCCGTGAAATACTTATTATTAGAAAGTTCAAATGGCCATCTGTGGTCTTCTTCATCAGTTTTTCTTCATCATATTACACATTCTGACTGCAAACGTTTGATTTGTTGTTAAAAATATTAAAATTGCTATACGTGTGCCTATAATTTTTGAGGAGTTCCCTCAATTCCACATGTATGCTATCATCAGAACTTTCTTTTGATGAAAATGGGACCAAACTAAAAGTATGTCCTCCCAGACAAAAAAATATTTTTTCAAATCGGTCCATAAATGACGGCGTTCTTCGGTAACAAACATTTAAAAAAAAACTCACGAAATTATAACTTCATCGTTTTTGATAAATGTAGGTGTAAACATGATTCAATCCTTAATATAACTTTAAAAGATTACAAAAGTGTGAGTGGTAGGTTCGAGTGTGACGTGGCGAGCGAGGCGTCGCGTTGGTGCCCAACGTTGATGACTATACATCTGACAGTTTGTAATAGGTACACATATAATCGGATGAGAAGCTGTGTAAATCTGCTCCCTCATGATCGATCGCAACATGATCCAGTCAAATCGCGGACGTGAGTTTACCGTGCGGTGTCATCCATCATGGGCTCCATTACGACTCACAACATATTGCGATAAAAATAATAAAACATCAAAGAAAAAGGGAAGAATGGGGTTCGTCGAGCGCCCTACGTAGCACAGGGGTAGGTACTAGGTGCTAAACGATACGGTACATCACTAGTGTAGTGCGGGGACGTGGGGCACGTGGGGCACACGTGACAACATTTAACCACTTTAATGGTGACGCGCTCTTTTACCTGACAACGTACGTCACTTTATTGTTGAGTCAAAAATATTATTTGTAAATCGTTATGTAAGAAAAAATATTCAGTTGTTATTTTTTTGTTTCAGGTAAGAGGTTTATTGGTGCTTTTCCAAGCTGTGGTGAGATTGGTTATGTTATTATCATTGAATGTAAATTTATTCGAAAATTGTCATATTTACAAACTTAATTACCAAAACATAAACATATATACTTATAAATAAATCTTAAAAATTTACAATAAATCAGATATTGTTTATACGAGTACATATAGGAATTTACAAATAAATAAAATAGCTGATTGATTACTCACAGTCTTGCAGAAACGCGTCTAAAAAACTAACTACATTCCCAAATTAAGTACCTAGTCTTGGGATCGTGAGTGGTCCCAGAGAGTCGATTCCAAACAGTAAAAGAATGTTAGTTTATAAATAAGTAAGGTTGTGTCTCGCCATGACACTTATTCAGGTTGATGAAAAATGCTAAAAGAAACAACACATCATCTCGCTGTAGCCAGATACGCTGACAGAACAGACAAGCGATTATGATTTGTTCTTTTTTCTTCAAAACGAGCGCTACATAAATGAGCGCTGAAGATCAGTAGGTACTCATACACAGGAACACAACTAAACCAATGTGTGTAGTTATTTGGCTGTGGTCTTCTGTAAGGTGGAGGTCCTTCCCCTGTCGGGTTTGCTCGCTTGTATGGTTGCTCTACCTCTCTTAAACGGGGTTAAAACTTAATGGGTCACAACTTCAAACCTTCATAACTTGTGTTCGCCCCGAACTGTAAACTTGCAACTCACCCTTGACTGATTTCGTTCATGTTTCAAGTTAACGTTGTCTTTAATTCGTCTACCGAACTTAAGAATACATTGACAACGCACACACACTATAGTACCAGCTCAGCAGAGCAGCCCGCTTGTGGCAAGCAGTAGGTACCTATATCAATTACTAGCTGTTGCCCGCGGCTCCACCCGCGTGGATGTCGGTTATTGCTGTAAAAAGCAGCCTATGTGTTATGCCAGACCATAATCTATCTCTGTGCCAAATTGCATCCATATCCGTTCAGTAGTTTTTACGTGAAAGAGTAACAAACATCTATCCATCCATCCATCTATCCATCCATCCATCCATCCATCCATCTATACTTACAAACTTTCGCGTTTATAATATTAGTAAGGATAACGAGGAACAAACTTTTATAGGTGAGGGTGGGATACTATTTATATTAGTCTTCAAAGTGTAAGAAATTTGACACCTACTCTGTCTTCGGTGGCTTGTAGGTCTGCCCATACCCATATGTTCTGTGCTCCGGTAGCTGATCTCTAAACGTGACCACTTACAATGACACGCCAATAAAAACTCACTCGTCATATTATGTGGACGTTGATGGGAACCACCAAAACTATGGAGTCTCACTAATTACCGCCCAACTAGAATCAATTTATCGTAAAGCCTCTGAGCGGGTGAGCGTGATTACAGCGAGTGTGAGTGTACAGTCGTCTGTTTGTAACGTGTGAACATGACGTAGATGTGTGTCACGCGGCGGTGAGATGGTGGCGGTGAGGTGGTGAGGTGGCGGCGAGCTCGCGGTCCCACGGTCGGTCTCGGGTCCACTACACGTAAAAATTAAAATTAAATAAAACTCGCGCGCGCCGTAATAAAGTGTAAATGCGGTATAATGCGCTCGCGCAGATATCTGCATTAGTTCCGCGCACCGCATTCGTCGTGCGACGTGTGTGAGCGCGCGCGCCTCTCCGCCACCGCTCCGCTCCGCTCAGCTCGTAATGCACGGTACTTACACATTAACGGGCGGACAGTTTACGAGCCGTCTCGCGACGCGGCGGATCTTTATTGATTGAACCTCAATTCACAATTCCTAGACGTCATTAATGATCATTTCTTTTATCTCATTACACGCAGATTAGATAATATTATCACTAAGTACAAATAACTTTTATTATTTCGATTTCAACAAAACCTTTCTTGAACTGACAATGAAGGTATCTATCCAATAGAGATCACCAAAGTTAGGTAATTTTCATACATATTATGTGTAATTTTCTTTGATTAAATCCCTACATCAGCAGCTGTACTTGTCAAGCTGTCTATCCAATGTACCTACCAGCATACCTACCTGGCTGTGACCTGCATTATTGCAACTAATAAAATAATAAGTTGATGCCATAATAATAAAATCTATTGGAAATGTTTCAAGAATTACTTTATATTCATTTCCGATTCGTTTCAATTTGCCACCTATTTGAGTAGTGTGCGGGGTGCAGGTGCAGGTACAGCGGGCGCATGCGCTGCGCTGCTGTCGTGTCCAATCGGAGATGAGTCGCGCGCGCACCTCGCGCATGCGCATGCGCATTATAAACACATTAGTGAGGGAACACACGACGCAACAATTGTTTACGGACCATTTTTGCATTTGAATGATTTAGATAGATTACCTACTGGCTACGACGAGATTCACTTAAACTGTGTCCTGCAGCCTGGCGGGCGGCCCCCGCGGCGCGGAATTATCTGCACGCACGCCTTTATTAACTCTCATTTCCTTATAACGAGTTATTAAAGTGGATGGAAGTGACAAAAGTTCCGGCGCGTGCCTCCCCCGCCGACGATGCCGCCTTGTTCTCCCCAACAACTAAGTTTTACTAAAAGCTGTCTTCCAGATGATAGTTAAAAACAATAGTTTGTCGGAAATCAATATTAATTATGACGGTGTTTGTGGGGGAGCGGCGGCGCCGCAAATGATAAAGTTTGTGTTTTTGTAACGCGTTTATGGGGAAGTTGCGCTAATCTCATCACCCGTCTTTCCATAACGCGCTCACTCACTCGACTCGATCTCGCGGCTATTACTCACTGTCGCTCTCCACTAGCTACTACCATCGTACAAGGAAGAATCTCTCTCTCTATCTTTCCTTTAAGTACTATGGTACTACATGTTAATTATTGGTGTTCAATATTTATTGGTCAAATGTTTATGAGATAAATACCTAATTATTACTTGGAATTGTCTTTATTGGAATTGTCTTCATTGGAATTGTCTTTAATGGAATTGTCTTTATTGGAATTATCTTTAATAGAATTGTCTATATCGGTATAAACTGTATTGGAATTTAAATTCCTATACAGACAATAGGACTGTAATCCACTATGACGATTTTTATTATCAAACAATTATTTCTTATTAGACAAAATTTTTACAAAATTCATTCCTACTTTTAAAAATACCTTTATTAATTTTTAAACATGAAGCATTTTCATTGATAAATAGTCTTATTTTTAAAATATCAGTGATTTTTTTTAGGTAGGAATGGAATTTTTTTGTCTAATAAGAAATAAATATTTGATCAACGTCCACATAATAAATCTATTGCAAGTAAGTAGTTAGGCAATGGTACTTCAGCCTACCCTATTTAAGTAGTACCTATATTTAATGTCTATAGTGCGTTTTGAAGTTTATAACAATAAACATATTTTGGAAGTTTTCTGAGTGGTATTCCAACAATGGAATCCTAGTATTATTACTTTATCAAGTCCGGTAGGGACTAGTTGACGCTTGTACTCAACAATGTATTATTCACAAGTAAGTACTCTGAAGTATACTTATTTTTTTATTTTTTATTTTTTAAAAAAGACAACTCCCGCACTAGAGAACAAGCTCTGTGTCGCGGGGGACTTTACAAACATACAATTAACGGACACAAATTACACCCAGACTCAGAACAATTCTTTGTGGATCACACAAAGTTTTGTCCTGTGTGGGAATCGAACCCACAACCTCGTGCACAGCAGGCGCATACTGCGGCCACTGGACCACCAAGGCAGTCATACTCGTATATACAATAGTGATATTCATAGCACCGACTGTTCAATGGTTTAGAAAATCAACGTTTAGCTCTATGGACATCATCGTAAACTAGATAAAGTGTGTAGGTGCTCCAGCTACCTACATGAGACACTATCGGTACTAGATACCTATCTATGTCATAATGATACTTTGTGGCTTATACAAAGTCACTCGCTAGGCAAAATATATTTATATTTATTTAGGTATTTACGACCGGTATTTATTTAGATCAGGTAGACCAGACCTTTCTTTACGCATAAATTAAAATAAATTAAATTCTTAACAATTATATTAATCTAAAAGGAGATTGCAAATAAGACCACATGATATCATCTTGTGATTTGGTATTGAGTTACTACAGAGCTACTCTCGCTGGGTGCTGCATGCTGCCGCCCGCCGCGCCGCCGGAATTATGTCATTCCATTTAAAAAACTGTAACTTTTACATTTCTTGTTCAAACTACTTATTAGAAAATTCCATCTTATAATGTCATAAAAGTTGACTTAATGAAAAATATTAAAATAAAAAAACAAGCAAGTGAATATAATTTTCTATGCATAATAAAATAATGTCAACATAAATTATTATTCACAATTCAAGCTCAGGTGCCTGATTTGGTATCAAATGGCCGCGTGTGGGTTGCCCCTAGATATTATTATTATGACAAGATATTAATATGATACCGGCGCGGCGCGAGCGTCTTACTATTTGTTATTTAGCATACATCAGGATAATGCACGACTCTTATAGTTCCGTGCACGGTGCACTTATGAATTTTCCAATTAAGTAAATGGTAACTGCGCTCTTATTGGCATAACAATTTCAAGGAATATCGTGGATATCGGTGCATCGGCGCGGTCGAGCGGCGTGCCGGAGATGCGCCGGTAATTCCAACAAAATTTATTAGAAAGCCGATCGCGCCCTTCTTCGCTCGCCAATTTACTAATCGTAACTCATCTACGATAAGCGGGGCATTACTGCGCGGCGCGCGGCGCGCGGGCACCACCGAGCTGCCCGCCCGCGCCCGGCCTGCCCCGCCTGCGCCCGCGCAGCGCGTCTCTGCGCATTATCGATAGCGCATCACAGTAATAAGGAGCGAGATTGGAACGCTTTAAATAATATCGGTAACGGCGACGACGGCCGTTCACCGCGCCGCCTCCGGTACGGAACACAGCCCCCCTCCATCAACTATGTTTCTGGACGCTGTTGTTGTAATAGCTACTACTTATTTACGGTACCTACCTAAATTTCAAATCATTTATTTGCTTCATACAGGCTACATTATGCTACCATTAAGCAGCGATGTAAAAGCAACCGATATCAGGTACGAGTTCAATTCCAGGTGGTACCGCCACCTGGAATGTGAATTTCACTTTGTGGAATATACAGATATACCTACGCGTATAAATTAAATGATTTACCATCTGGTAATGGTGTAAGGCATGTGTGATCCAACAATTCGCATAAATGTGCTCTCTCTATTGGAGCATTCGCCTGAAATGGTACATTATAAAATGTATTACTTATAATACTTTTACCCCATTGCTGTGATGTGGACACATCGACAAATCTGCGGCTCGTCCGTCATTTAATAATAATGATAATAAGCGAAATGTAATGACGTGTTCGAAAACACCACCTTGGGTTGACTGGTAGAGAATGCCTCAGGCATTAAGTCCGCCTTTATACATCATAGTTTTGTGTATAATAAAGTTTAAATAAATAAATAAAATAAATAAATAAAACACATTCTTTCTATTATCCTGTGAACGAATCACAACTCATCTGATCTAACTGAAGTGTACTGTAGTAACAATCAGCTGTAGTAACTCACTCGATGACGGAGCATCATTAATGTTCCACGCCTACCTCAGCTCTCAGCACACAAATCGCTCTAGCCAATATATACTTCGTTTCAATAATCGGTTACGGATAGTTACTCTTCCTTGGTTTTATCGCCGGTGACAGAGAGAGAGAGATTATCATAGTAGAGCAGAATCAAAATATGGTGGTTAAATTCCCTCTCTGTTGTGCTGGTAGTAGAGCAACGTGTTGAGGTTCAGGCGCCAGGCGTCGCTCGGGCGCGGCGTGGTGTGTCGTGGTCGCGGCCGCCAATTGATCACCGAGCAATTATACAATTGCTGGGTGTGCACTGTGCAGCAGCCCCGCGGCTCACCCCTGCGACAGCAGTGCCGCTCATGGGAAGTGCCGCTGTATACTTACGCACTAATTGCTGTGGGTTTTTGTCTGTCTGTCGTTCCCACTTGACGCGTCACAAAACCACTTATATGCTATTGCAACTCTCCCACAAAGCCTATTATCTTAATAGCTGATCAAAACGTCAATTTAACAGTTTCTTGTGAGATTGCTACTGAATATGATTGGCGACAAAAATGAAACTTTCTAAGTATGTATCTACTAAATATCAATCTAGTTTTACTTAACACAATGCCACAATATCACTAATTTAGTCCTTAACCACTACTAGGTATCTTGATGGCTCGTGACTGTTAGCGCTCGCGTATCGATCTGCTATATGCTCAGTGAAGTGACGTTACTCTCTATTAGGGACTCTATGAAAATAATCATAATTCATCGTTTGCATAAAGATGTGTCTATTTAAGATGTTGTTCCGAGGTGTTTGTTATGGGGTTTGGCACCTCAAAACAAACACCTTCTTCGGCATCCATTAAATATCTTGTCAACTGTATTGTTATACAATAAGATTTTGTAGTTAATGTGTCAACTAGCAGGCAACTGTACATATCGCGAGATGTACTCCTACATCACAATGTGCATTCATAGTTACGGCGAGTGGTGCATATTTGTGGACAATTTTCATCTAATTCCAAATTTATATTCTGTCGAACAAAAAGGTCGGCGCCACAAAACGTTAAACAAAATTGTGGGTTAGAAGTATCTGTGGTATTGTTGTCAGTCGCTCGGTGATTAATAAACTACGTCTTAGACCCACAAATCACAATGAGAGCGAGCGGCGCCTGTTGCTCACAGGCGGTGTGTGTGTGTGCGTGAGCTCGTACGCAAATTATTTAATTGCCGCCGCCGCCGCTCTATGGTTATACGCCATAAATCTAGCGGAATCATCCGCGAATTATTCAAAGGAGCCGCCTCCATGATGCAGCGTCGTGTCGGCGTTCGGCGTCTGACCCGCGCTAACTAGCCGCTCGACCGTCCGCGTCCCTAGGTACCACTAGAGATATCGCACCCCATTGTTACGCAATTCGAGAACAAAGCTCTAGTTATTTGCGGCGCTGCTGTCGCGCTTGATTCATAGCGTTCGTTTGTCCTTCCTGTTGTGTCAGGTGATAGCGCTATCGACGCGCCCGCGCACAATCGCGCTCTATCGTGCCATCTGCGTGAAATATTCCACCGTCGCCACAATGCTCTCCCCTAGAGACAATGTTATGTTATGCAGCTGAATACGACCCTATCTGTACTGCGTTAGAGTCGGTTCCTTATATTGTTACCTGAACGTGTAGCCCGGTCGTGCAATAACGACCTGCGGCCGCGTAATTCACGCCACCGCGTTCATCATGCAAAGTGGCCGCACGTACTTCTGCAAACAATAATCGACTCTATGACCGAATCGTTGGGTCTGGTTTCACTTCGTTGAGCAAAGATTTATGTCGCGGGGGAGTTTAGCGGAATTTGAATTTTGCTTGGTGTGGTCGTTGCGGCGCGGGCGGTGGTGGTGCAGCGCGGCGACAGATACGCATCGTCTTGTTAGCGCTATCTGATGGCCGCGGCTGTAATTGGCACCGAGCTGCGCGTGCGCACACTTATACAAAATGAATTTTAAAAGCATTTTATCAATATTTATTCACTAAAAGCGTCATAATGGGCGCTTGTAACGCGACACAGAGATAACTACGAGACACGCGGACGCCCCGCAACCACCTCGCCGCGTGTTGTAAGCTGTCTCGTGTTAACGTTAGAGCGGTGCGCGGTGCGCGGTGCGCGATGCGCGATGCGCGGTGTGCGGTAGGAACATGTCGAGCACTAGCTTGTTACGTTGCGTTGTTCGTCAGCTGGGAGTGATTTGTCTGGTATCAGCGCCGATGAATTATGTCTAATATATAATGGCGAGAGCAGAGTGTCGCCATATTTGCATACAATGCGCGCGCGCCGATGTTCCACGATATTGTAGCGTTTCGCAGGTAATTGCTCGCTGTCTCGCTCGGACTCTACCTGCTCTGCTATGATTATACACTAGTGTAGAGCATACAGCGAATTGATTTATTCGTTCCTTCAAACAGTAATGCTTTGATAGAATACGAGTAGGTCCTGGGATCAATCCACACTGGACGCTTCTCTGTCTTTATGAAATTGAAATCATTGTAAATTTTATGTTACGGGGTGAACGTGTCTAAAATAGTAAAATGGTTTTATGTTATAACCATCTGTTGCATATAGGTAGGTACCCCTGAGAAACAAATAGGATTAAATCTAAGGAATACATAAACTTAGTTTACAGTAAAAAAAACCCTTAGGATACACTAGTTAGGTGTCAAACAAGCATTACCCGCCTGATGGCAAACAGTCACCATCGTCATGTGGCCTATGGACGCTGGCAATACCAACAATTAAGAACGCCAAGGTTTTAGAACTCCATCATCCTAGGTATCCCTGGTATGCTTATCCTTCATTGCTGAAATGCTTTCCTAAACGATTACTGGAGACCTGTTTCTACAAACTTCCACGATATTGGAACGTATTTTACGTTTCCTTATTCCATCTCATCACAAGTGTAGCATAAATAGACCATGGCATATACAAAATAAAGTTTCTCTACTAAGTCAAATAAGTTTCTTCATACGGTATAAGGGAACTTAATTGCCACAATGCATTGCATACTCCAAATAAAAATGTTTTGTATGTATGACAAAACGTAATCAGTAGGTACTTAGTAGCTATTGTGAATTCTGGAGACAACGTTCTGGTAATGAAGTGACTTCTTCTTCTTCTTATCGTTTGGTTAGTGGCCAACCTGGTGACAAAGTTATTTAGATTGCCCATATTTAGGCCTCTGCCGTGATCTAACGACATATAACAGTCAGGACCGACTTTTAACGTGCCCTCCGAAGCACGGAGACGCTCAGATGAAATACAACTATGCGGTCACCCATCTATAGGGTTACCGCGCCCATCGTAGCTTAACCCGCTGATCGTTTACCGAACAGCAAGTGTACTCATGAAGTGAGTTGATATAATATGGGTACCTAAGTGAGTGCATATAATTATGAGTAAGATTTAACATTGTGTTGATACATTTATGTAGTATGTTCATGTTACGTTTACTTGGCCTTAAGCACTTAATAACACGTAATGCGGCGGTGAATGACATTTGGCGACGACGCGACACGGACAGCGACAGGTGCTAAGTGTAGTGTATACCTTAACAGTATTATAATATTATTATATTTATAGCTGTTTAACTCACTGCATAATTGCTTTTTAATATATTTTTATATGTATGACGGGATTTAATTATTTTTACGATAAGAATTAACAGACGACTCCTACACTAGAGAATATTCCCAGTAAATGCGGTATAATTGTTTGGTATAAAATTAAATGACTATAAATTATGTTATACTTAGTTTATTGACTTAAGTTATGATGAACTGATATGTAAGTACCTAATGCAAGTAAAACTAGGGTACCTACACTTAGATTATATATCTAATAATTATAAAATAAAAAAGTACATTTTAGCAGATGTAGTCAGAACAACATACTATAATTTATATTTTCAAGCTATATATCTGACACAGTCGAGCGGCAGCAGGAACCAGGCTCGTTCACAAAACTAGTGTTGGTCAACATGTATAAATATTGTGTAAGATGCCACTCGTGCGCATGTTCCTTCGACTAAAATAGTGTGTGACGTCACAGTGTCGCGCTCACACTGACAGCGGCGCGTTAATCCGAATTAATTCCGACGAATAAAAAAAGTGCGCGATGTCGGTGCGGTCATTGATGCGCTGGCGCATACAATTGTGAAAGATGCCGACAATTGGCGCCGGCCAAGTGGACGATGTTGGTCAAGATGTGGGTAATTAGAACACCATCACACTCGTACGTGTACGTATAGGTACACAACAGACTGTTTGTGTGTTTGTGAGGAAGGCAGGAAATGAAGATGGATGTGGCACCTCAACGATCACTATGTTCTGCAACATTATTTATTTGAAGGTCGTCAATTTTGTTAGCAGTAAATATCACGAGACACTGTGTACATGAATGATGAATAAGGGACATCATCGTTGAGGTACTTGAAATGCAGGCATGAACAGCTGGTTGCCTTTGTAGAGCACTGAACAGAGTTGGCATCGAACAGAGAGGTGTGAAAGACCACGAAGAGAGACCTTTGCCCAGCGGTCGGACAAGGCAACTAATAAAAATAATTAGTATAATATCGGTGGTTTGTCCGTTGATTGGTAGCGTGCCGATGTAATTACAGCCATTGTGTTGTCACTAGTGTTAGCACACGGACTGCCGCGCCGCCCGCGCCGCCGGTGATTGATTACAACAAAACATTTAGTGTTCCTACAACTGATTAGCCTACATTGTTATATACTACACTAGCGGCACGTCCCCACTCCGCGCGGGTCGACATATATTTAGTTTTTGTAGGGATCTCCGAATTTTCTTCTAATAAAGCCTATGTTACCCGCTGATAATGTAGCTTTAAAATTGTGAATGAATTTTTTAATCGTAAAAAACAGTCACAAAACATCAAAATATCTATTAGTTTACGTTATAAGTACGATCGAACCAACTGAATCATGACCCACCATAAGCTCATTTTGCTAAACCCCTTAAATGCAAGTAGGTCGAAATTAGCTTGAAGATTTATTTCCTTGGTAACGAACTTGTTATCATTTGATTAGACACTGACATTTACTGAGTGCAATGTTAAATAAATCGGACAGTATCGACTAAGTAATGGTGCCACTTCACTTGGCCGTATTATATTTGCTCAACTATTACTCGCATTTATTTCTCTAGAATATAAAACCAAAAATAATGCAGTCATGTTTGGGCAAATACGGCCAAGTGAAGTACCAGCACAAACTTTAGATTAATTCATTAACAGGTTTCAATCACGTCATTCCTTTAAGGACAGAAACATGCCATTGTTGGTCTTTCAAGCTATATAAGTAAAAAGTGTAATAAAATTTGTGAAATGAAGAAAAGCTTTATTTAATCTTTAACAGAACTAATTTCAATTATAAGATTCAGTATCTAAAACCTAGTGTATGCACCCTCGTTATCGATGACGGCTTGTAATCGGTCACGCATTGACCCTATTAGACGACTGCAAATGTCGCTCTCTCTCAAGTAATCCCAAATTTCGTTACAATGTTGCTCAATTGCTTCCTTTGTTCTCTCGTTTCTGTTATCCCACATTTGGACCATCAAACCCCACAAATTTTCTATTGGGTTGAGGTCTGGGGATCTACTCGGCCATGGAATGACAGTAACTTCATCATTATGCAGATCAAACCAATTTGAGACTACCCTGGCAGTATGCACTCGGCAGTTGTCATGAACGTAGGAAAATACTGGCACATCTTCACGCGGGTAAACTGTTCGCACTGTCGGTAACATAGATTCTTCTAATAGATCGACATACTTCATTGCGTTTTGCCGAGAAGAAATATGGACAAGCTCACCTACTCCTCCGATACCCATCCAGGCCCACATATTCGCTGAAATTCGACCGGATAACTGATTAGGCACGACGTGATCTTCTGTGTACCGCGTGTTATCGTAACGCCACAAAGTTAAGCGACCGTGTTGAGAAGATCGAAATGTTTTTTCGTCTGTAAATATAGTGTTAGTCCAGTCGTAGTCTAAATAAGCGTTTGCAAAATTCCGTCTCGCTGTTTTATGATCATCCGTTAAGGCTACTTTCTCAGCATAATGTCTGTAATGCAGTCCAGTGCCGTGCAAATTTTTTTTTTTTTTTTTTTTTTTTTTTTTTTTTTTTTTTTTTAAAATAATTTCTAATAGTTTGTAGACAGACGTCATGTTGTGCCGCAAAATATCGGGTGGGAGTAAAAGGATGTTCTTCGTAATGGTGTTGCATGTCCACTCTTTGTTCGTTCGTGAGTCGGCAAACGCCGTGGTTATGACGTCGTCTGTCCTCGAGGATGCCCTCTCCGGCGTGCCGTCTGATCCAGGTCCTCACTGTATTCCGAGAAATATTTAATTCGCGTGATATTTCCCGTATGCCATAGCCTTCCTCACTTAAGACTACAATCCGAGCTCTTTGTTCTTCTAAATTAGCCATTATTAAAAAAAAACAATTTTTTCACATTGACTGACAACTTGACATAATATGACACACTTGTAGAACACCCCATTTTTTAAATATATTTTTTCCATCATCAAAAAGTTTAGGTTAAATAAGCGAGAACTAGCTCGAGATTCAAACAATGACTGTATATGTGTGAAATGTGGTTTTATGGCAATGATAACAAAGGTTAAAATTGCATAGGTCTGCGAACTGTATTGACGTAATTTTATTAGTACCTAAAACGTCGTAAGTGCATTATACGCGATAGATCTTACAAGTTTGAAAGATTTAAACGAATTATCAGGCAAGTGGGTCATGATTCAGTTGGTTCAATCGTACTTTAATTTTAAAGCCCTGGTGAAAAACAAAAGTGGTGCACACGCAAGTAATAGGTACATCAGGTATTGCAAGTGTAAAGTGCGTTAGTTCAATCAATTTCTGTTACCAAAAACTGTGACTCAAACCAAATTGTAATTTCATATTGTTTTTTATGCCGTTTATAAGTATAATGCATATGATTTTAATTATTATTTGATACTGATTACGTACCTACTCTCTCTCTCTCTCTCTCTCTGTGACATTAAAGTGCCATGAGTGGGTCAAGTTCAGTGCCAGTGTGTGAGCATGTGTGCGTGTTGGTACCTACATATGTCCCTATATGATTACCTCTATGTGTTAAGACATGATAGAGTTTTGTGATTACAAATTACAGAGTGTAGTGAGTGTATACGACTTAGGTGCCTTTGAACACTTGCAGTACTAGAGCTCTATCCTTAAATATTACACCTGAGTTTTATTTTATGAAATATGAAAAAATGGGTTGAAAACACGCAAGTGATACCTCCGGTATTGCAAGCGTCCGTAGGCTACGGTAACTGCGAAACATCAGGCGGGCCGTATGCTTGATTGCCAACCAAGTATAAAAAAAATGACACGGATAAGCTAAAATGTTATTTCAAAAATATTTCCTTTAAGTGAACACTGGAGACGTATATTCACGCACAGGTACACGTCTACACCACTGTGTGTAGGTATTCGGCTTTGGCTGTAAAGTAGACGTACATCCCTGGGCGCGTACTGCTCGCTCGTGTGGTGCCAAACAACACGTCATAGTCTTCGGTATAATGGATTAGTTCCTATTTAATGGAGACATCATCATCATCATCTCAGCTAAAAGACGTCCACTGCTGGACATAGGCCTCCCCCAAGGATTTCACAACTCTCGATCCTGAGCCGTTGTAAAAAGGCGCCCCCCTCCTCTTTTTGACAGCACATAGTAAGGATCTGATCTTAGGAATTAAATATAATCATGCTAGTTAAAGTTTTAATCTGCATAGACACGTATCTAGTCGTGCGAGCAACATTTGCGCAGTGACAGATGTGCGTGAAATCGTCGCTAATGGCCGCTCCGCTCCCGCACCGCTCCGCTCCCGCACCGCACCGCACAGTGCTGCTGCCACATCTGCTGCCCCACATTAACGGGCGGCTAATCTGTTAGCTATTATAGCTTTATCTCTCAATTAGTTTTATGTCAATGACAAAAGGTTAATTTTAATTTGGGTCCTATTAGTTATGTTAATTAATATATTAAGTATGGCGATATAACGACTAGTTGTCTTGTATTTTAAAAGAAGACTGTCATTGTACTAACTTTTATGATTTCAATGATTACTTACCTTGTATAGTAGGTACTTATAGAGAGAATATAATGTGCTACCTTTTGCGTGGGTAGTTTATTTGTGCGACGATCTCATCCCGTATGCATTGAGTTATTAGGTAAAAGGGGCGACCCGCGCCGCGGGCGACTCTGCCCGCACCGTATCGCTGCGCTACCAGCCGGCTACTGTACGCACTGTACGTCCACAACAGATCAGATCAAATCAGTTTAGCAAAAACTGATTCTACAGTGGAAGATTTTTAAGGTGTTTATCTTCAGTTAGACAATGCTTGTTGAAGAGCAATAATAATAATAGTAAACAGTTACCGTATCTTATTGACGCCTGCAATATAGGGAGTAGAACTCGTGTGTTGCCGATACTATATTTTGTGTCAACCTTAAGATAAAGAAAAAGCCGCGTTACTTTCATTTTTTCTTTTCTTTTTGGAAAACTTTAATATCCGTTTCCTTTAAACGAGTATCTACCTATATTCACACACAGAAGCATAACTTAGTGTAATTATTTGTTTGTGCACTTTTGTAAAGTGGAGGTTTTTCCCCAGTTAAGTTTGCTCGTTTGTGTGGTGAGGTGTAGTAGTGGTGAGTGAGGTAGAGTCACTCAAACTAGCTGCTGCAATGATTCCCGAGCGCTACGACATGTCCTTCTGCGAACGAGATTTAAAGAGCCTGATTTGACAGTAGGCAGCGACTTGGCTAAGTTCATGAGTGGCCGGTACAGCTTGCCATCAGGTAGGCCACGCTACCTCGTCTACCCACGATTGGCAATAAAAGAGTGGTCGCAGATTGGGTTAGTGTTAGATAGATTAGTTGTCAAATTAGCCAGATGGTCACAAAGTGAAAAGAAGCAAGATTTACGAGTATATGAGCACTGAAGTTATCAATGAACATATAAATTTTCATTTATTCATGGTTCACTAGTTAGTGGAGTGAGGAACATGAATGGCGCCGCCGAGATATGTCTAATATTAGGCTATTGGTATCACTTGTGAGGAGCACAGGTTAAGTGATACTATGGCTCTGTGGATCTAGGTACACTGTGTCTGTGTAGGTACTAGACTTTAGTCACGTCTGGTATTACTAGAGGGAAGCTAGAATACTTCTTGTAATTAAAAAATATTTACAAAAAAGGTTAAAAAATACAATAGGAACGCGTTTTGAAAGAACCGTTTTCCTATTTCAGGGATACTCCATCCTAATGCCCGATGCCCTGGTGCAAAAAAATGGGTCAGCAACACGCAATTGATATCCCTGGTATTGCAAACGTATGTAGGCTACGGTAACTGCTTAACATCAGTATGCTTGTTTGTCATCTATGTTGTATAAAATAAAAATAAAACTCCTTAATGAAATAAAACGATGAGGTGGTAGCAGAGTGGTAACGGATTTGTACGCATAAGGTGTGACTTCGATTCTGGGTGGCGACACTAATGTGAAATTTTCTTTAGTGAAATTTATACGATGAATAATTCACCATCTGCTAACGGTAAAGGAAAACATCTTAAGGAAACCCTAAGAAGAAATTCTTAAAAGCTGATCCACCAACCCACATAAGGTGTGGGTGTGTGGATTAAAGTAAAAAAAAAATAAGGCCGCTTTCTCTTGATAGAGAAGAGTAGACCTGTGCCCAGCCACTGCTGGGCACAGGTCTACTCCACTGGATATAATATGGGTTGCTATTATTAATAAATTAAAAACGATTAATAAATGAAAGCGATTTAGACAGCGGGTTGGGTTCATTAGTACCTATTAGCGACGCAGGCGCAACACCACAACTATATTATCTATAAGTACTGTGTCTGTGTAAGAATAACGCATGAATGTGTGTGCATGTGAATGGACGCACCGCGACCTTTCCCTAAAACACACGTTAATTAAAATCGATAATGTGTTGTGAAAGGGCAAGCGACCGTCGTCATGCGCTCGCGCAACGCTTAACACCACATTATAACTTACTTCTACTTTATTCCATAATTGCCGATTGCGTTTAAAGAGAGTTGCAAATATTAAGTACGAACTTATCTTTATTTTATAAGCAGAAGCGTATTTAATACAGAGATAATGCATTTAGTGCGAGTTATATCGTGAAAGAATAAAGAGAAATCTGTTCTCAATATGGCGGTGGATAATGAACATTATGAAGACATGCGTTACTCATTACCATTCCGCATAATTTGCGCTCGCCTGCATAATCCGTCCACTTAGTGTCCGCGCATGTGTGTGTGTGTGCGTGGGTTACGCGTGCGCCCGCGCACTCCTGCAGCGAGACGTTTACGAGCGAGCAATATAACGTCAGATTTGAATATTTTAAGACCTCGTCCCCGGGGGGTTACGCACGGGGGGCAGGGTGTAATTGGTATCTTCGCGCAGGTGCATTTGCATCGAACATTAATTTTAATCCGCGGAAATTAAGCGCATTAAACAGTTAAATTTTAAAGCAAATTAAATTCGTGAGTCCTAAATTACAGCCATCATTGTTTACATAACGTCGCCGGTTGAGTGAGAGCGATTGTTCGTATGTTAACGACATTATAAAAAGCAGATGAACAGCGAAACACTTTTAATGATGCTTCCCTTCTACGTATTAGGGTTGTTACTAGCAAAAACTTTTCAGAATGAATTCTTGGCCACCAATATATAGGATTCCATGTCAGGAAGAAAATAATATGACGGCAATCTCAAATTTAAGTCGAATTTACAACATATATTTTTTATACATGTAAACTTCTCGTGCCCTACTTATTGATAGATTGCGCCAGCGCTTAGACCTTATGATATAAAGTTTTAGGAATTCTTAAGCATTGACGCTAAACTACATTTGCTAAAGGAAAGTATTGAAAAGTTTAATGTTTGTACCAACCCTATCCAGATGCAGACCAAGTTGGAGTCAGCGGAACAAAAACCAAAATGTTTACGGAAATTATTGGCGGTTAATGCAAACGCTCCCGTTTTGTCACCGCGCACACATCGACACTACTCACTGTCTGTACACACAATCACGACGCACACATTCATACGATCACATTTTTAATTGTGATGATGACGCGACGCGACGCAGAGACGTGCCATATCCAGAGTTTTTTGTCTAATCACTCCAAAACTGGTGTCAGGCCATTTAGATTCGTGTGAACACTTTTTGACTATGTCACAAATATGTTACAATGTTCTTTAGACCTCCGTTCAACCTGCTGCTGCTGCTGTGTATGTATATTGTTATAATTAAATAAGCAGACACGACACATAATATTAAATATAAGTACTCTATTCAAAGCGGAAATTGTTGCGAGACGCTAAGACGAAAGAACAGTTTGTTTAGCACGATATGGTACCTACCCGTCAATACATTTATATACATTTGATTTCTAGAAGCAGGATGCTTACTGCTAAAGCCAAAAACAATATTAATTTCTTATTAAAAAGACAACTCCCGCACTAGGGAACAAGCTTTGTCTCGCAGGGTGCTTAACAAACATGCTCGTACAATTCGCGGACACATATTTAACGCAGAATCGGAACAAACATGTGTGCATTACACAAAGTTATCTCTTGACCAATAACTAGCTGCTTATTGATGTTGAGTGACAATGTACCTCTTGCATCTTGCGTACCTATCCTTTAAAATGGTGTCAACTTTATCTCATTATCGTGAGAGTAAGTGATGACATCGCGATAACGTACAGTCTGTCTACTGAGTCCGTGATGATCTGCATCACTTTCTCCACGACGCGCTTGTGTTATCACTACATGAATATTCATTCTCACGGTGAAGTAGCGTCGCGACGCGGTGCGGTGCGATGCGGTGCGGTACGGTGCGGTACGTCGCTCGCTCGTCTGCCGCCGCTGCCGCTGCCGTCGACGTGCTGCGGCTGCGTCGTGTGAGAACGTCGCTATCGAGCAGCTATCGCGCGGCTACCAGCGGATTCTCGGCAGTTACAGATGTCGTGCAACCGATCGTGTCGCGATAGTTGCGCACACGCACATCTACATACTGCACGATGACCTACTGAACTGTCTGATTGCCGTGAAATGAGCTAGTAGAAACAATAGCCGCAATCCAGCTTTGTAGACATGTATATATATTTTTTATGGATTTCTTGGATATAGCTATATTTATACCTAATTGTAACTTTTTTACAGAAATATAGAAAAGTAAGTAAGAGTAAAGATACTTAGATAATATAGACGTAATTAAAAATGCTTGTTTGCACACTGCTCATAATAACATTTAACCGATTGCAAATTCACGATCTACTTGCAAAAGTTTGTGTACCTACTAAAATATTTCCGGTATTTATTATTATCATAATATGCGATTACTTAATCTCATGCTTATGTATTGTGGAGTTTACACAATATTTTGATAACGTTATCTAGCGCATGACTCACTTTTGGGAGTGCACTAAATTATGAAGCGGCCCGTGATTTATCTGCGCGTGCGCCGATACCGCCGGCGCGGCACTGCGCCTCCGCGCGCCTGCGACTAACCAGCAGAATTACAACTGTGCCTTGTCTACCAAATATCGCGTAAAAAGACTACAATAATAATAATATGTAGTTATCTGTTAAAACCATTGAAACACAAGTACCTAGTTTGTTCAGAATCAGTAACGTATTGTAGTACAATTACTTTTAGCATTGTATATCATTATTACAAATAATTTAAATCAACACTAAATACTAAATTATTGGCTAATAGCTTGCTCTGCCAAAAGCTTGATAATGACTTAACCCTAATAATAGGACGAGATTTGTCAGCGAATGTAATTTTTTACCTAGGTGACAACTGTACTTTTACGCGATTGACATTCACGGTACCTAATATTGTGGTGTTTCTGTATCGCCTGCAGCGTGTCCCGGCTGTGTGTAGAGATCCTGGGGGCTCGATATGATATAATTAAAACGCTCGGCGGAGCACGAGCGCGCGAAATATTACCATACACCGGCTGTATCGGCGCGGGCGCATCGACACTCACCGCACCGCCCGCACCGGCCGGGCCGCACTGTGCGCATGCGCACACAGCCTCAATGCGCTCTTCATATTAGCTAAATTATTTATAATATTATAATAATAATAATAGAATACAAGGTTTTATCGATATTTTACACAGTGTTCCGTGTCTGGGTGGGTGTGAAGATGTATTTTGAGTGGGGATTAGACCTATTTATTAGACCATAGTATCACTAAACAGTAGATGACTAGGTTAACAAGCTAGTCATTATGGGCGTTTTATAAATATTTAAGCAGAAACATGAAATATATTTCATCAACGAATTATTATAATAAAAATGATTCCTCCTCATGTTGCAAGAGTCATAAGATCGGTATGATAGTACCTAGCAGCTCTAGGTCGTGGCTTGGCCCATGTGAATATTGTTCCGCCCCAATAAGCATTCACTCTGCGGCTCATAAACTTGGTATACTCGAGTATATCTTCTGCCTGCGACTATAAACGCATAATGTTTTTAACTACATTTAGGTTTTCTTTATATTGGTAAAAATAATAGTATTTCTTTAGCTCTCAATTAGTTTCCTTTTTTTTGCACCAATGTCCTTGATTTCCATACGCACGTTGCTTCTCTCCAATATTGCGAAGGGAATTATGCCCAAGAGAGAGAGAGAGAACTTTTTTAATTTATAGCAACTTAATAGTAAATTTTAATTGGCGATTAACATAAAGTGTATTATTCCTCTTGTAGCTTTATCCTTATCAACGAATCGACTGTAGAAAAATAAAAAAAAGTCGACAAATGAAATCGCATTTTATATGATTTTCTCCATAGATACCTAGTTGGTAGGTACATGTTGTGCATGTGGACCATGTAGGTATGTGCAGTATGCACATATAGATATATTATCCTGGGGTATATCGTCCGTAACGCTAGATTGAGCTATCATATTTTTTTAGTCAATACAACTGAATCACTTAGCGCCTCACAGAAGCACTTGGCTGGTCGATATGCAATTTAGGTTGAGCGATTAAGTCATGTTGAATTTAAAGTCAAACTCAGTACCGAATGTTTACTGAATAATAATACTAATAGATATTGATCCTCATTCATGCAAATAGACGATATGCATTCTCGTAACATCTACATAACATCACACACTGCTATAGATGCCATTAAATTTTCCTTTAGCTAATTTGCTGATAAGAGTAGAGCCACGAGAAAAAATCACTAGAAACACTGTCATTCTGTTACTAGAATGACCAGTGTTTCTAGTGAGTTTTTCTCTTGGCTCTACACTTATCAGCAAATTAGCTAAAGGAAAATTTATTTATTAGGGTAGTGTTGGCTTAGATATTATTATTATGAACTTGACCTAGCCTTGCTTCACTGTTGTTTAATCTTAACGACAGTGAGACATTTCAATATGCTCACGCTCCCTTGAAACTCTGTCTTCTTTCCTTCTTATCTATCTTTGTTAAGGCTGCTCGAGGTTGCTTAACAAGTCCCAAGTGACCACGAAGCGTCATGCTTATATATAACAATAATGTTAATATTCGACAGTTGGAATATTGATGAGTCTGTTCTCAGTATCGCACACGTATTCTAATAGCTCCTCCGAGTAGGGCTGGCCTTCATCACCTCGTGTACAGTACATAGTACTGTGAGTGATGGTTGTTAGAGCATGCTCTTGTTCATACTAAGTGGGGAAATTCTTTCTTCTTGAAATTCTTAACGAAAGAAGAATGTCGTTTTTTGCATAACTTTGCGTCTATTTCGTTTTAAAACAATAATTATAGTCGAATACCCTTGTTACATAACTGTCTGTTTGTCTGTCTCTTACACAGTTCATCATAATACGATAACTTTTATACTATTTGATTTTTATAACTTTTATCATCGCCAAACTTTATTCGGGTTCCGGTCCTGTGTCAAGCTCATTTATTTGTTTCCCATCATCTAATTCATATCGTCTGACCATATCTTGTGTCTGCTTAGGTCCACCTTCCGTTTTTCGCTTAATTGGGTGACTTTGTACTGTGTAACTACATAAATTATTTTTTAATACGTAACTAAAAATATTTGATATTCAATTATTCACACAACTAAATAATAATATAATATTTTCATTCACTGGTAGAAGAAGTCTCCTTAGCTCATTAACTAATAACGAAATTAAAAGAGTACGTGCTAGCAGCTACAGGCGGATCGGATACTTATTAAAAACTGCCAACCTTACTTTGTTAAGACGCTATTATAAAATTGTAAATCGGTTTCAAACGAAATCGTTTGTAAAAACAATCGCGACATCGCTTCATATTCATGTCTCGCGTTTGCATTTAATCTGCGCCTGCGACGATCGAGAATCGCTCGACACCTGACGGTACCAAAATGTTCTATGTAAACTTACTGGTCAATATTATCACCGTCCACACTAATTCATAATAAGTATAATCTTATTACATGTATCTATACTAGTCTTTAATGTTAAGACTTATGGTTAAATTTCGTTTGCGCACCTAGCGCAGATATCGCGCGAGCTGGAGTGTTCGCTTGTGTATGCTGCGCGCGCGCGGCACAGGTGCGCGGCTCGTGATGCGCATGCGCGCTGAGCTACCAGCCCTCGCGCCACTGATTCACTAGGCACACATCGCCCATTACAATGCTCATTATGATAAACGCGCTGATCTGCCAGGAAGTGGACCAAACTCTTTATTGCCCACCTCCGTACATTATGTTACAATGAGCACTCTAATTAATATTACTGTACAAGTTAAGCCGGCGGGTTCGCCTGCACCTCACCTGCACTATTTAACATTCACGTCGGGCACATGTTATTGACTTATTGTGGTCACTGTCAAGAGACACATTATTGTTTAATGTTTCCGTTCCTGCGCTCCACAGTAGAGTTGTGCCTATATGTAGGTATGGTAGCATGCTCCAAGGTCGTCCCTCACACACCAACACTGTTCATATTGCAAGACTTCAAGTGCGGTTCGAGTGTGGCTCACAGATCTGTCTACGTACATACTTTCGTCGGTTTCTATGAAAACCGAAATCGCAGCAAATAGCCACTAAACACTACTAGTCATGTGCTACGATTTTGGATTGTTGACATATTTTTTTCGCTTCATTTAAACTGGCAACATTCTTCATGCATGCTAATCGATTCGTGATTTCTCGAAAACGTAAGTTATTTTTAAGAATTTTGCATTTTTATTTTGGTCCATTTTACTTAATGGCTAATATCTTAACATGAATAAATAAAGCTAGATCTCGTCATTAGTATTCCCAGGGTGAACTACAGACGTGCAGACGTATCGATAGCGCTAGCACCAATCAGCATCAAGTGTGCAATATAGTATAGCTCGCCATATTCAAATGTGAGTAATTGCAACTCTCTGTCCAATCAACGACAAGCGGCGAACAATAGCTGCGCACTGCCTGCAACATGCCTCACCATGTTCTTAGAACATGAATTGTACTGCAAGTCTGTCTCCATAAAGTGACTTGCGAGTATATACATAACATATTGTGTCAAGTATACTTCGCATGCAACTGTGAGAGAAGGTATATACATACATCTATATAAAGTGGAGGTAGGCATATTTATGTATGGCAATAACAAATATACTAAGTAAAGGATTTGAAATTGATGTGCTATTCGGACAGTCAATCATATAGGTGTATAAAGATCGAAACGTGTCATAAATAATTTATTAATTGTTATTAAAAATATTATGTATGTCAAGTAGCGATTAGCATCGGTACAGCGAATTGTGCGTTGTTTATGGAAATAGTGCGAGTGTCGCGCATGCGTAAGGTGCGCGCGTGCGTCACCGCGCACCGCGCACCGCGCACCGCGCACCGAGCCCGAGGAGCAGCCGGGCCGGGAGTCGGTGCGCGCTCGCGCGCAGGTGGCCGGTGGTTCCGAGAGGTGCTTCCTTCCCCGAAGCCGCTGTTTAAATAGACATACGTGACGTACATATAAACAGCCCAATCAATAGATCCACCTTACTGCTACTGTCCAGTATACCAAAACTAATATGCCACCGAACCTCGTCTCCAAATTCGTAAATAGCATTGATCTTTGAGCTTAAAGAGTGGAGTACTTACTGTGTTCCACTTGTCATGGTACCATACTGAAGAACGAGAATATCAGGGATCATCTTAACGTGGATAATACATGATCAAGGGTCTACAATTTTCAGCGTTGTATGCCACCGGTTTGAATAATAAGAAAATATGCGTATAACAATAAAACCCGTAGCGAAAGCCAGCGACTACATTTCTGCATTCCTTTTTATTTAAGGCATCATTTATTGTTGCAATTTGATCCATATCAGTGGCCTTATCGATTGCCACCATGAAATACAAAATTTTATTTTTCAATACTATAACTATTTCACTGGCCTGTTGGTCTAGTGGTTAGTGACTCTGACTGCTACGCCGGAGGTCGTGGGTTCGATTTCCACCCAGGACAAATATTTGTGTGATGAGTACGATTGTTTGCTTTGTGTCTGGGTATAATTTATCTTTACCTAATATGTATGTATTTAAAAATATATAAGCGTGTTTATCAGTTATCTGGTTGCCATAGTACAAGCTATGCCTAGTTTGAGATCAGGTGGCGGTGTGTGAGTTGTCCCAAAAATAATATTATTATTTGAATTTTAAAATTTACTAAATTTTGTTGTTTACTAAGTTTACTAAGTAAACAACAAAATTTACTAAGTTTTCGATGGATGCTACTATACAGGCTTAGCTATGAAGCTAAGCCTGTATAGTAGCATCCATCGAAGCTATGTTAAAAGGTTGAATTGAACTAGCATTAATACAATTTATGTTAATAATCCAAAAGTAGCTGACATGTTGTGTGTGTTGGGTGTGCTTTTTATAAAGGTGCAGTAATATGACACAAAGTAAACAGTGGACATTGTGTGCGCGCGCATCCTGCGGGTGCATTGTGTCTGCGCCGGCGCACGCAGCGATGCTATCGCCGTGCGCCGGTAACTGCGCCCTATCACACTCACGTATCGGTGGCGGACACTGCGCCTGCGCCTGCGCGGCCCACCGCCGGACAGCGAGCAGCGTCACCCTCCACGCGTATTAGTATGAGACAGGCAACACTGTTTAGTGTGGGAGCCTCCGATGATACACATCGCAGGCTTGATCAATGACCACTGACGGATATTTAACAGGTGTTTATTGTTTATAAATGTGATCATTGTCTTTTATTTTACATGTAAAGTTTTTCCTACTGATGATGGTGGTAATCAGTTAACATATTTAGCTTGAGTGTAAACCTTTTATAGGAGTGCCAAGTGTTAATTTGCGTTAATTACAAAATATAATAACAAAATCGCAGTGCACGCTGTGGTTATTTGGATGCGGGCGCGGTTAACGAGCGCGGTTTATAGCGGCGCGGCGCAGGCGCAGCGGCGGCGGCGGCGGCACCGGCTCATGCGCAGACGGAACGAGCGCAATTAAACACGATTAGTGCAGTGCCGTACCGTAGCGTGGCCGCACTGCGCCGTGCCGCAGAGGAAGCCTGTTGATTACCGTGCAGCCAAAAGATACAACCTGCGATAAAATCAAACTTTTTGCTGCATTATATTAAGGTGATTAAACGCGAACAATTTGACATACCTACTCATTGTAATCGTAGCGTCCTCGCCTCGCCACAGTCGCCACTCAAACGTTACACTTTTGTATCGTCTTGAAATTCATAGAATTACATCGATTATTACTTTTTTATACCTCAAAGTTTAAAATACAGTTAGTTTTTAATAAAATCCCTTACACAAAAGAAGTAGGTACCTAACGCTTTAAAATAGATAAAGGTATATCTATATACGTGTCTTTCTTGAAAAAAGGCAAGCATGAATTGTGGATACCTCCAATACAAGATAATATAATGTTCCACAGTATCATCAATAATACATGTGTTGTGCAAGCAGGTACTATAAACGACTGATCCCTGCTGCTAAGCTTAAGTTCTAAACAACTGACTGACGTCACCGTCCGTGCGACATCTCCCATGGAGTAGCTAAGGTGTGTGTTCCCACGGGCTGATGTTCCTCGATTAACAAAAACCTGAATACTACAGGTTCAGGTCCGGGCAGCGCCTTGTACGGCGGCCATATTTCGGAGTAAGTATTGTTGTCGTTTGGCTGCATTTTAATTGTCTCTTAAAACTGATTCTTTGTGAAAAACTACAAAGTAACACCATACGGCATGTTGGGCATATTTGTATAAGCACGCCAAAGATACAGGCTTGCCTAGTTTGGACTCAGTGTAAAACCTACCATTGTATCTTTGTGCATTATTGAATTTATTGGGTAAAACACTTAATTTTATTTTTCTATTGTCATCGGCCGCTTTGTCAGGATTCTCCAAGTTTGATTCCCTTCAGTCTACACTGTAAAGATATGAGGAACATAATAAGTGTTTGTCAGATTCTAGGACGATTGTTTCGAATTGTTATGTCTACGATTTTTAAATATAATATTTATTTATTAGTCTTTAAAACAATAGGGCTATTGAAAAAAGAAATGAAGTAAATAAATCTAGGCAATAGTAGGTACAACTAAAATTGAATCGTGGTAAAAATGATCCTAAAATTATTTATTCTTTTTTTAAAAAGACAACACCTGCACTTGAGTACTATCTCTGTGTCGCGGGGGAGTTTACAAACATACAATTGACGGACACAAATTACACCCAGACGACAGACAGACAGACAACTCTTTGTGGGTCTCACAAAGCTTGGTCCTGTTTGGGAATCGAACCCACAACCTCGTGCACAGCAGACGCATACTGCGGCCACTGGACCACCGAGGCAGTTGAACTTATATATTATAGCTTGGCGAAGCTATGCACCCTACCCTAGAGAGAATTTGACAAATTTTCTAGAACCAAAACAATCTTACACAAAGACAGAAGTGAAAATAAACCGATATTTAATAATTATATAATGTCATTATAATACATAATTATATAAAAATTGTAAAGATTGTATAATATTGTGGTGAGAAAATAAATCATTTATTATTAGTATTTAATAAACCTGATTAAGTGTTGCATACCGGCGTGGAACCCTAACGGCCAGACCCTATAGGTAATATAAGTATAAAATTATAATAAGCCATATCTTATTCAAAATGTGGACGTTATTGTGTGCTCTACTTAACTGTTACTAAGCGTGTGTTGTGTGAATGAGTCCTGTACTGGGCGGTTTGTGGCGAGGGGTGAGGGACGTGCCGGGTCCCGTTACGTCGCGTGACCTTTGCGTCAGGCGGGACAGGCTGCGCCCGCGCCGCTGGCCTTGACCCCGCACTTGCAGCGCACTGCACCGGTCGCGAACACATTACATACACATTAGCCCTTAAAAGGAACATTTATAACGATATCTAAAGGCACTAAGCGTTGCTCTATTGTAAAATAATGGGTTGAAGGAATATGAGCTTATATTTTAATCATGTAATTGTTTATAAGTACGTCGCTCTGGGCGCAAACTTTACGATTGACTTAAAATTACTAATTAATACATTTTTATTAAGGAAAAAAAATCTTTTTTTTATACTACTAGGTTGGCAAATAAGCATACGGCCCGCCTAATGTTAAGCAGTTACCGTAGCCTTATGGACGCTTGCAATACCTGCTTGCCATCAGGCGGGCCGTATGCTTGTTTGCCACCTTGGTAGTATATAAAAATAAAAAAAAACCAGAGGTATCACTTGCGTGTTGCCAACGCATTTTTTACACCAGGGCTTTAAGATGGGTGTCCCTGGGATAGGAATTCGTTTCTGAAATGCAAACTTAAATGAGCCCTGGAGACCTGTACACACAGAAACACAACTACACCGCGGTGTAGTTATTTGGCTGTGGTCTTCTGTAAGGTGGAGGTCTTTCCCTAGTCGGGCTTGCTCGCTAGTATGGTGCCCTACCTTTCTTAAAATTTGCTAAGAGCCGGTATTGTTATTTATGTGCAATTCTCGTAGGGTTCAGTGGTGGTAGGTATTTGTACATTCGGATTCGGAGTCTCTTATAAAAAGTGAAAACAGTTTTATAGCTGGACACTTAATTAGAATCTAAAAATAAATAATGTGCGTGTAATGAATGCACTGAATAAACTGAAATTATATTGAACAGTCGATCATATTGTGAAGCTCTAACTCTAGTTTTCGTACAAGTAACAATAAAATCCTACACCTAGTGCATATTAAGTACTCATTCAATATGTAAGTAGGGACCTACACACATACTAAGTCGCAGCTGCGCGTCTACTATGTGGTAATTACAATGAAACAATAGCAAACCTTCCGGCTCAATTGTTTATTTACATACGAGTGTATTAAAGGAGAGTCTGACTGACTAACAACGCACAGCCTCAACCACTAGGTGTAGATATTTTTTTAAGAGGGTTCCTTTCATATTGTACTCACATCAAGGCATATTTAGTGGATACGTACATATGTATTTTCCCCTGAAGGAGTGAAAAGAGGTAAAACGGTTTGAATGGGATGAAGAAGTATTATAATAATCAATTATAATATTAATAATAATTTCATGGTATTTTTTCCAAACACTAGGCAACACATATTACTAGACAAGTACAGACACTGAAAAGATCATAATTCAACCCCTAAAATAAAAAATAATGTTTTACCCGTGCGAATCCGATCTATATATTACGATACTAGTAATAAATAAATACAATTTTAAATAAAAGAGTGATAGCTATTCTATACGTTCTGTGGTTTATAGTGTCGACACAATCAACAGCCGGCACCAGCACCCGCCGCCGTACTTCGCGTCGCCGTCGCACGTCTATATCAAACAATATCCACAAGAAACAACGCGATAAGTAATATACAACTTAGTATACATCAGTAATGCTCTTATTTTTCACATATACACAACAAACTATAAGATCATCAAATCGTATAAAACAGAAAAATGATTATACGATTTTTTTATTCTATTTATTTAATTTCTCAACTGTACCTAGTGTAGACGTACGTAAGCCTCATCCGCCTGGGATCACATAACAATATAAAACTATGTATATAAATATATTAGACATGCCACGTTCTACATATAATATACGAATAATTATAACAAAACAATGTAACGTGCTAATGTTTCTCTTTTGTTTCAGACATCATGCTCTTTTCATTACTGTGACAGCCTCTATTTTAAGTTTTGTAGCATATTATTACGTCGGACCGGTTCTTGTCGTATCGTATTTTATAAATAAAAGTTATCTTCACACAGGTTTATCATAAAATTATTGACCGTGAGTTCCTTACTTATGTTTGCCGCAAAAAAGCCTCTGTGAATCTTCTACTATACTATGTATTTATGAATTTTAGTGCATCTTAACTTTGTGTTTACTTGCTGCTTAAATTACTAAATCACTTTGTGTTATTAACAAAAATAGTAGGTAGGTACTTACACAATGAAACTAAATATATAGTCATGCAAATTTATTCTACCTCTACCTTGTCAAGTAAGGTAATATATTTTTATGGTGAAGTATTTTATCTACTTGACTGAAAACTGAAGTAAGTGTCGAGTGTGGCGTGTATGTGTGAGTAATGTGTGGAGTGTGCGGGTACAGGCGGAGTGCGGACACTCGGAGCGTGAACATCAGTTTCACACGCGATTAGCCGTGTACTTCATAACGGCGACGCGGAGCCCACTTGTACCTACATGTATCATGCCACTCTGCGTCCAACAAGTCCACCACTAACTTACCTGATGTTAGAGTACCTATAGTCGATGTGCAATGTATGTTTACAGTGTTGCTATATTTTGTACATGTCATTAGACAATTTGAATTTAAGATTAGAGAACTTGTAAGCACCTGTTGCTTACTTTCGTATTAGTCAAAAGGCGCGAAGTTTTTTGTTTCCGATAGCAAGTTAATTGTTATTGGGGTTTTCTGTTTGCAATGTGTGTTACCATACACGTTTTTATATTATTATTTATTTTATTAAATGTATCTACTATATGGTAATAGAGCACTTCCCCACAAAACCAATTCATGGTTTGACTGTTGGTTTATTAACTGTATAGATATTAAATATTATATGTTTATTTACTGTTGTGTAACTGTTATCTTTTGTTCGGGATATAACTTACTCTTATGGTGCTATAGTTACCTTATAAATATATTTTATAATAATTTATATAGTTTGTTCATACTTAAATTCATCAATGTTAAAATTTGTCAAATCAAAGGCTCAAATCATTGATTCTTAAACATAATTTTAGGTGTTAGTATATATAGTGATTAAAAATTGTATGATGTTCTATCTATCAAAACTATATAAATCTTATTTGTACAGAGCGCGACAAACAAAATGTCCTGTTAAATAACATCTCAAAACATAAGGGGTAGGGGGGAGGCTCACCCCGCACCACCCTGGACCGTGGAGGAAGAGGGAGGGCCTCCACTCGGTGTTCTGCTACTCTTTGTTTAATATCATAGCAACTAATGTCGACGGTTCTATAGTTTGCCTGCATTACTTTTTGTTTTTATTGTACATATTTATATTACGAGTATAACACTTATTGCACTTGATTGCACGGTTGGCTCAGTGGCACCTCGTCATTTATCACTGCGCTACGTGTTGTGGGTTCGATCCCCACACGAAACAACAATTTGTGTGATTCATGATTCATAATTATTATTATTAAAAGAGAAACCCTATAGCAACCTGTCTGGCCAGCGTGGTATAGTAGGCTAATATCCCGGAGGAGACTCGTGCCCAGCAGTGGGACGTTTATGGGTTGAGATAATGATGATAATAATTCCGAATAATAGATCATGACATGACATTAGACATTGAGTCAATATCGAATGTTACAATTACAAAAACGATCGTCAGCACATCCTTACTAATATTATAAATGTTAATGAATGGATGTATGGATGGATGAATGGATGGATGGATATTTGTTATTCTTTCACGTGAAAACTACAGAACGGATCAGAATGAAATTTGGCACAGAGATAGATTATGGTCTGGAATAACACATAGGCTAGCTACTTTTTGCAGCGATAACCGACATCCACGCGGGCGGAGCCGCGGGTAACAGCTAGTTAAATATAAGATTGTTCCTTGTTCCAACTAACTATGCCTGTACTCGTTAACTTATCGATGATGGTACAAATGTTGTCATTCAACAGTAAGTATAAAGTGTATCTAGTATTGGCTAACATTTGTATGAAAATACAATTAGTATAACAGAGAGATATATACCTACATAGGTACGAGTAGGTAGGTATACAGTACAGTGTACGTTGGTAGGACAAAGCTCGTTTGTATTCCGTACGTCTCCGTTCTTAAAAGAAACGTTGAATGTGTCTTTATAGACGCACGGTGAATACTCGGTACGTATGAGTAACTACTCGTAATTGGGCAACATGTCGCTCGAGTGGAGGGTCACTACACAGAGGTAGGCAGAGGTGCAGGTCGCGTTTAAATTGCGGCATGTGGTCGCAGGGCGAGCCTACAGATGCCGCTAGTGACTGGTTTATTTCTGTTGTGTTTGGCCCCACAATCTGTACTTCTATACTGTAAGGAACCAGTGAATTTTTTTGAGAATGCTCTGTGTTGCGGGGGATTTTATAAATATACAATTAACGGGCACAAATTACACCCAAACTCAGAACAACTCTTTGTGGGTCACACAAAGTTTTGTCCTGCGAGGGAATCCAACCCACAACCTCGTGCACAGCCGGCGCATACTGCGACCACTGGACCACCAAGGCAGTCAAATGTTCAATTGTATGTTGTTAATGTGTTACACGACACAATAGGTAGGGCACAATAATAGTGCACAAGCCCGACTAGGGAAGGACCACTTTACAAAAGTCTATAGCCAAAAAGAAGTTGTGTTTCTGTGTGTGGTTTCCAGAGCTCGTTAAGGAATGTGTTTGTAACAAAACGTTTTCCTATCACAAGGAAAATTAACCCTGGTGTAAAACCTGGTGTTTTGGGTCGACAACATGCATGTGACATCTCTAGTATTGCAAGCGTCCATAGGCCACGGTAACTGCTTACCATCAGGCGAGCTGTATGCTTATTTCACATTAATATGTGACAAATAACCCATCTAGGAGAAAGTTTTTTTTAATTAACGTTTTTCTTATATAAGGGTTACCCATGATACAAAACTCTGATGTCACAAGAAGTAGGGTAGGCAATACATAAGTAATATTTCTAGTATTGCAAGCTTCCAAGAGTTACGGTAACTGCTTACCATGAATGAAAATGAAAAAAAAAATGAAAAATGAAAAAGTGTTTATTTGGATTTTTTAAACATATTACATTATTATAATACTTCTGCCAAACTGCACAGCAGTTTGTTGGCAGACGTAGCTCCCTTGTTATACAAGTATTTTATTCTATTTTGCTGCACTTTCTCATATTAATTACAAATTAAAAAAAATAAATTACATTTACTAATAATTAGTGATAATAAATCAAATTAATAATAATAAATTAAATTAATAATAATAAATTAAATTAATAATAATAAACTTAAATTGACATTATTACACACATGAGACATTATTACATTTATATTATATTACATTTTAGGAATTAAATAAGTATGTTATCGCTGATTACATTTAAAAGAAATTTTGTTATTTTATTATTAAAGGAACGTTTTGATGTAGAAACATTATCGATGTCTATGGGTAAACTGTTGAATATAGTTGGAACTAAATATTTATTGCATCTTTGTCCATAATAATTATTACAAGCGGGCACTTCATATGTTTTACAATGTTTTACATCCCTGGGTCTTAATTGAGTAGTTTTGATTCTGAACTCTTGATGGTAGTAATTATCTAATGCTATCAATAGCGCTACCCTCTCATGGACTGGTAGGATTTGACACTTGATAAACAATTCCTCGTAGTTGGATTTTTTACAACGTATTTTTGTTTTATTGTCTACTAATTTTTTCATAAATCTAATTTGTAATGCCTTAATGTTGTCCAAGTATGTTTTGAACGTGCGTCCATAACATGCCAGTCCGTAGGAGAGCAGCGAATCTACCAGCGCATAGTACACAACAAACAATGTAGCCCTGTCGAGCACGGCACTGAGGTGGTGGAATTTTACCATGACAGATCGTAATTTATCACACAGTTTTAAGATGTGCGCTTTCCAAGAGAAATTATTGTCTATTATCAGACCTAAGTACTTCATCACCATCAGGCGTCTAATGGGTGTCTTCAAGTCACACGTAAACTTAATGCTTATTTAGATAGGCTAGTTTATAAAAAGCTTGTTTAACTTCAGGTGATATATTATTCATATATAGATAGATAGATGGAATATTCTTTATTGTACACCAAGCAAAAATACAATGGTAAAAACAGTTGGATATAGTTAGCTGTACAATGGGCGGTCTTATCACTAAAAGCGATCTCTTCCAGACAACCTTTGGATGGATTTTGAAGAGTAAGGTAAGGTAGTTTGTGGTGTACTCACTACATAAATACTATACAATACATAGATAAATATATAACATACCATTACAATATACATACCTACTAACAAGTCTATTCATATATACATATACCTACATAATATTATACTTATCATGACAAAATAAATGTTAATTATTTATTCACAAAATATAAGCAGCATCATTTTAATAATAAATAGTGCTCTTTAACCATAAGTTTAAATGTAGCTAAAGATTGAGCACGTCTTATTTGCAAAGGTAATGCATTCCACAGGCGAATAGCTACAACTGTGAAGGAATTATCATAAAATGACGTGGAATGCGTTGGCATTTTTAACTTCAGGTTTTCCGATGAACGTAAGGATCTCTCATGTGTGTCACAAAGGAACTCAAAACGTCCCTTAAGATAGGAAGGTGATGAAGGGTTAAATATTATACTGTATAACATTGAAAGGATATGAGCATTCCGGCGAAGTCGTATTGGTAACCATTTGAGCTTTAAACGAAATTCTGAAACATGATCGTACTTACGTAGACCAAATATAAATCGTATGCAGACATTTTGGAGTCGCTCAAGTTTATCTAGTTGGTTCTCGGTGAGATCTGGATAGCTGGCGTCGGCATAGTCAAGAATAGGAAGAAGAAGGGAATTAGCAAGCGCAGTTTTGGTGGTAGTAGGAAGCAAGTTCCGCAGTCTTCTTAATGAACCAGCGGCAGCGAAGATCTTGCGACTTACTTCTTGCAACTGAGGGCCCCAAGATAAGTCAGCATCAATAAATAAGCCCAAGTCTTTGACTTTCTTGGCAAAAGGTATAGCGGCACCATCCAAGATAACTTGAGGCAGTTGTGACCAGTTTATTCTAGAGACCATCCTGGAGCTACCGACAATAATGACCTGTGTTTTTGACGGGTTCAATTTAAGTCCATAGGATCTACTCCAGTCACTTAGGCTCACCAAATCTTTGTTGATGTTTTCGATTGCTTCTGGTAATTTTTCTTATTATTATTATTATATATGTTCGTCATTGCATTTATATTTTAATAGTCCTTTAGAACGGCACCCTTTGGGTCGTTTTTTATTTATAATTTTGATTGTTTCACCTGAGCATTAATGCGTGCAACATTGTTTGAACGGGCGAGTAGTGTATTTAGATAAGGCGAGTTTACGGAGCTTATGAAGTACATGCACGGTCCGACCCGGTCGAGTGTGATGCGAGTGTCCTCCAGAGATTGCGTATCGTCGCCGCGCAGGCCGGTCCGTCCGTCCGGCCCGCGGCCCGCACCGCTCGACCGGACCAAGCGCGTTCTGCCGTGAATGAACCCGCCATACTTATGCACTCTGCACTCATTCAGTAAACCCTCCTATCTACGTGGACTTACATTGTCTTTAGGTGCTAAATAATAATAATTCTCTGAATGGGATGCCATGTAGTATCTGTACCTACCTGTAGGTGCTAGGATAGACTAAAATTGTTCGAGGACTTGAGTGGAAATTATATAAAGTATTTTGCGAAGACTGCGTGCTGTGGTATTGTCAGCGCTGGTGCTGAGCAGCGGCGGCGGTGCGGAAGACTCGCATCAGCGCCTTATCGAGCCGCACACGCGCCCTCCCCGCTCCTCAGCGCGCCTCCCGCTCACCCAGAGCTGCCTCCCGCCAGCATTTCCCCGCGCGAATTTACAATGTAGCGGGTCCTCTTCCTCCCACCCCGCCGAGCACCCGCCTCCCCCCGCACACACGCACGGTCTAACATTCCAGTTTGCACCCTGTGTTCTGTGCCGTATGGACGGGAGTAGCGCGCTGAGGAGCCGGCTCACGGTGTGCGTGAGATTTTCTCGCCTGGAAATTCTAATGCGCCGCGCGACTGCGATAAAAAATGAGCGGCTCGGGAAACGTGAATACATTAGTGAGCGAGACGGAGCTCGCAGCTCCATCCCTCCGCTCAGCGCCGCCGCGACGCCCCGCACCTTCTCGCTATGTATTTTACACCGCTTTATATTTTGATTCCGTCTGAAAAAGGGACGGAGGCTCGCGTTATGTACGGTGCGCTTTAAGCTGTTAAATTATGTATCTAGGTGAGACCGGGCCGGCCCGCGCCCGCCGTTAGCCCCGCGTGTCTCGCCCCGCGCGCGACCCGTGGCTCAATCGTTCCACTATAAATCCTCTTTAAGTCGAAAAGGGTTATTCTCGCCGGATAGTTATAAAATTAGACGCCGAGCGGGTGGTGTACAATAAAATAAAGGAGCGTGGGAATCTAACAGCTAATTAGTTCCGGCAGAAGGGTCGGCGTTAGATAGCTACTGGTAATTGCTGTGCGCGTAAAAAACGCGCAATAGATGCGCGGCGACAAAGGGTTGAGGCGTTTTTTATATCGGCACGCGCGGCCTTGCGTTTTTCTAAGGGTTTTTGCGCGTATTCTAACGCCGCTGGAGCGCACACCTGTGCCCAAGGGTTGCGCGCGCGCACACCTTACGTATAATAAACAAACACACACGATGCTCTCTCGCACACGTATAATCTGTGACACGTCTGTGTTAGTTCCGATGCTCGACGTGACAACTTGATTTATGAGCTCACGACATTAACACTTTGTTGAGTATAAATGCTTCTGCGTATAACAATGTCACTGTTCCACGTGCACTGTGAACACAACCAATAGGTACATACTATATTGTTTAAACATAATATAAAAGTAGCTAAGTACTTATTAGGTAGTAGCACTAATGCAAAGTCAACATAATTTGGTATTGCATAGATACATCGAGATGCTAGCGTTAATTTTGTTAAAGAAGTTCATCCTCACATCCTTGCACCTCAAACTTGCCGTACCGTAAGATTCCAGAGGAATTTCTTACCACGTACGATTAGGCTGTGGAATGAGCTCCCTGCCGAGGTTTTCCCAAAAGACTATAGCATGGGGTTCTTCAAGAAAGGAGTTATAAGGTTTTTAAAGGGTCGGCGACGCGTGAGTGACACCCCTGGTGTTGCAAACGTCCATAGGCTACGGTAACTGCTTACCATCAGGCGGGCCGTATGCTTGTTTGTCACCTTGGTAGTATAAAAAAAAAAAAAAAAAAGAAGTAGGTATATATGTTGAGACGTAAGTAATAGTATTACATAATTTAAGTAGTGTAGATACTTTTGTTAGAATGTAGTGAGAGTCCTCCGGGATTGGTGTACCTACTCAGGGAATAACCCGATACAAATACGGTACGTTGTTGACAGAGACGGCGCGAGCCGACGTCGTGGCTGGTGTACCCGGCGTCTCGACTGCAGAGGCTGCTGCAGTCCGCGTGTCCCCCACAAACACACCACCATGTGCACCGCAGGCCCTCTGTCATCACAGGTATGTTCTAATTGCGTTATATCACCACCTTAATCACCTCTAGTTCCATTCTATTGTATGGGTATTATCAACTTATTTTTTTTGGGTATCGTTCCCATCGGTGCTACGGTGCCTACGAAACCCTATTCTGAAGCCTTCAAGACGTGGTTTGTATATATGTAATAATTTGTTTTTAAACATTGATAAATGCAACGTTTTAAGTTTTTCTAGAAAAAAGAACACTATATCATATAATTATAAATTATGTAATACGAACTTGAATAGGGTAAATCAGATTCGTGATTTAGGTATTATCTTTGATTCAAAATTAAAGTTTGTCCCTCACATCGATTCCATTTTAACTAAATCCTATAAACAGTTAGGTTTTATATTGCGTATTGGGAAACCATTCAAACGTCCTAATACTTATAAAATTCTATTTAACAGTTTTGTTCGCAGTAGGCTGGAGTTTGGATGTACGGTCTGGCAACCTGTTTACAATATTCATTCCGATAGATTGGAGAGACCTCAGAAAAAAATCATTAAAGCCCTCAATTACAGAACTACTCATAATAATACTTATTTAGAATATGAACTTACTTTGGATAAACATAAAATGCATACATTACATCATCGCCGTGATTGTACTAATGTACTCACACTATACAAAATTATTAATGGTATTATTGATGCCCCAACATTATTACATAATATTTCTTTTGAATTCCTCGCAGAACTGAGCGATCCTGTAGATGTAAGAATCTGTTTTCTGTAGCTTCTTGTTCTACTTGTTATGCTAAGAATATCCGACGTGCTTGTACATTATATAACGAAAAATTCATAGACATTGACATGTTTCATCTTTCTTTAAATTCGTTTAAAAAACAAATATTGGATTTGAAATAGTTATTTTTGATTGGATTTTTGTTATTTGTATATTCGTTTTTGTATTAAATGAAATTCTCACTGTTGCTGCCTGCTGATGTGAAACAGCGCAACCAGATGTTGATTTTGTAACTAGATCTTTGCGTTATTTTCTGTTATCGGCACAGTGTATATCTACAACATTTTAAAAACATTTAGGGAACAATAGGTTTATTTGTTATGCCATTTAATTGTTATACCTTTACGTATGTAACTGTTTGTTTCCTTGAATAAAATAAAATAAAAAAAATAAAATATCACCACCTTAATCACCTCTAGTGCCATTCTATTGTATGGGTATTATCAACTTTTTTTTTTTTGGGTATCGTTCCCATCGGTGCTACGGTGCCTACGAAACCCTATTCTGAAGCCTCCAAGGCGTGGTTTATATACAATGGAACTTGCATTTGACCAATTTTCTTAATATGTTTAGGGACTTGCACAAAATTGGTCGTTGAGACCGTTGGACTGTCTAGTCTGGACATCACTGATCGCACGCGTTAGGTCTAGATAGGTACTATTGCACCAATGTGTCATGTTGTGTTCAACTGCTACGGCCAGGTGCCACTCATACTACATTACATCTAATAAATGTTTATATTGCTATTAAAATAAACACATTAGAGCCATGCGCTCGCTATTCTCGCGGCTGCGTTATATTCACAAAAACTGGGAATGGAACTCACCGCAAATACCTATTACCTACGAGTACTCGTAGGTAGTTGTATGTACACAAATGTAAAGGTAGTAACAACGAGAGGTGACATACAAATTGTGCACATAATATATAATAACACATATAGGAGATAGTTTAACATGTTAGTGCTACGAGTGGGTGCGGCCGCCGCGCACCGCTCGCCACTGGACAGTACAAAATATACACTTGCTACAACTAGTACTGACGACTCATATCTGTGGCTATATAATTACGTAAAGTACATTTCTCTTTATTCATTACTTGAAAGAAAGAAAAAATATTTATATTGTCTTTACAATACCTTACTACAGTAATCTAAAAAAAATACGTAATGGTTACAAGACAAAACAGAACCTAGCTCAGCGATTAATTGCAACATCGCAGACGCTGCAGTGCTGATATTCTGCTAATTTGGGAAGGTATTTTGTACTTGAGCAACAAAGAAGCGATATATACATATTTATGTTGTAGATAGATTTAGCCATCATACTCAATAGTAGTGTCATCAGCCTAGAGATCATAACTCTCTGGATCTGAAACCTACCTACTGACTACACAGTTTTTCCAAAAGACTATAGCATGGGGTTCTTCAAGAAAGGAGTTATAAGGTTTTTAAAGGGTCGGCAACGCGTGAGTGACACCCCTGGTGTTGCAAACGTCTATAGGCTACGGTAACTGCTTACCATCAGGCGGGCCGTATGCTTGTTTGTCACCTTGGCAGTATAAAAAAAAAAAAAAGTGTAAGTGCTGATCGGTTCTGTTACAAAATTTTTGACCCGTACCTATACTCCACAGTGTAAGAATACAACATATATTGTTGTATTTTTATATCATAGATATTATGTAGACTTCCATATATTAATAACGATAGTTCTACAGGGTAACTAGCATAGGTTCAATCTCTCATAAAGACAAACTCACATAAAGTCGAACTGTCATAAAGTCATATTCCCATAAAGTCATACTAGCATTAAACTCTTTAAAAGTCAAACACCTATTATATCAAACACACAGATGACCTACGAGGCGTCACAGGAGTAGCAAGTATCTAATTAAGTTAGTTTAACATATTTATTACTTGCTTGAATTATACATATGTACTTGGGTAGAGGTTACATAGATAGATAGATAGTTGAGATAGAGACAGGCCAACTCGCCAAATGCCGTGAGATTGTGTTCAGCAAGTGGACGAATGACTCAGTTGTTATTACAAACATACATTCATTGCAAATAAATGAATAGAATTATTTATTTGCAATAAATGTAGGTATGTTTTACAATAAGGTGTTACTTAATTTATGAACCACTAGCGGTTGCCCGCGGCTCCGCCCGCGTGGATGTCGGTTATCGCTGTAAAAAGTAGCCTATGTGTTATTCCAGACCATAATCTATCTCTGTGCCAAATTTCATATAGATCCGTTCAGTAGTTTTTACGAGAAAGAGTATTAAACATCCATCCATTCATCCATCCATACTCACAAACTTTCACATTTATAATATTAGTAAGGATGTACAGTCTACCTGTAAGGCATGTAAAAATTTGTGTAAGTACTGTAGAAAATAATTTAAAAACTTATCGGCAAAAAAATCAGTAACAGAATAATAACATTTATTGATAAAAAGGTTTGTAAGTCATGTTTTGAAAATTCTCAAAGGTTGGTCTTTAATATTATAGAGTTAGACCATACTATAGGTAATTATTCACGTGCATCAATATAATTGATCGTGAAAATCTATAACAATACATGTAACGATAGTTATCATCATTATGTTACACTTTGTACTGTTTAGTGTTACACAGTAGGTACTACAGCAGGTACACACGCACAGTGTACACGTGTCTCATTTGTGTCAGGCCGGTCAGGCGCGCGCTGAAGTTACTAGCGAGCGCCGCGATCTGACTTCGCCCAACTCAAATATATTTTTTTACCTTTTTTAAATTCACGATACATATTTTAATGTAAGATTGTATAATTATGATTCCATACTATAATATTGTGTAGTAGGTACATCATCACATTATGTATATTTATTTATACCACTGTATAACAAGCTTGCAAGCAACCAAATCGCTTATATGTTACACTGAATTACACAAATAATTCGCTTACAATGTACCACTACTGAAACTTCTAAAACCAGAATTAACGGTGACGACTTTTGAAGACACCGAGCTATGACACTCTAAAGTCTCGGGAGTTCTAAATCTAGTATTTGAAGTAAGACGGAGAAGTTAACAAATAAGACGTATCCACCTCCTCCGTAACAAAATGGGAGACACATAAATCTGGCTCAGGCAGAGGTAGGTACATTACACCCACGTTCTGTAGGCTATGTTAGGTCCTATGTCATAGCGGCGAACCTATCACTATTTACCGCGCCCAACTCCACACTTTGAGCTGATGCTGACCATTCTTGAAAAAAATAATGAAAATTAAATAATTTTATAAAGAATAAAAACAGTTTGTGCTTTTATATGAATATTTTTCCACGGAAAAGCCTAGTATTGCGTTACCCGGGATTTGAACCGAGAACACCTGTATAGCAGTAATGTAGTAAGTCACAGAATTTAACTGCGTTGGTAATAGGTTAGGTATTTAGAGAACGAACGCGACACTAGACTTTACTATAAGTAGCTACATTTATATTATATTATCGCTATTTTATGTTAGATAATTACCTAAGTCGATTTTTAAAAAACGTTATTGGGTAAGGTTTTACCCGCAGCTTCGACGCTTCTTCACGTGAATGTCGTTTATCGAAAGATTTAACAGCGGTAAAATGACTAGATTTTAACTTGAGTTACAGAATTATTGTGATCATGATACGAGTACGCAGGTATCAAATTACTGTAGGTTTAATTTAATGTGGTCATTGAATATACATATGTATAATAACAATGTATTTATAAGTACAGTTTGACTGCCTTGGTGGTCCAGTGGCCGCAGTATGCGCCTGCTGTAGGTACACGAGGTTGTGGGTTCGATTCCCACACAGGACAAAACTTTGTGTGACCCACGAAGAGTTGTTCCGAGTATGGTTGTAATTTGTGCCCGTTAATTGTATGTTTGTAAAGTCAGGCACAGAACTTGTTCTCTAGTGCGGAAGTTATTTAAATAAATAAAAAGTGTATGTCAAGGACTCTACTGCACTAACTAGTAGGTACTACAACATTATTTCGTTTAATTCCCTTAGAGAATATAATATGAAGTTATAATAAAGTTATAATATACTTAATTAATATTATAAAGCTGAAGAGTTCGTTTGTTTGTTTGTTTGGTTGAACGCGCTAATCTCAGAAAGTACTGGTTCGATTTGAAAAAATGTTTTTTGTTGTTTGAATAGTGCATTTATCCAGGAAGGCTATAGGCTACATAACATCACGCTATGATCAATAGGAGCAGTGCAGTAGTGAGATATGTTGCAAAATATGAAGATTATAGTAGCTCGGAACACGTGAGGAAGCTATGTAGAGCTGTTAGCGAGGTTCAGCTTTACGTAGTATATCTGTGAGTCTGATCACTCTGATCTCTCCAGTGTCATCGGTATATAAGTACTATCATAGCATTTACATAGTATATAGGTAGGTATTTACATAGATTATTTCACCATAGTAACCTTATTATCCCATTAAAAAGTTTCTATAGTAAAAAAACTAATGGTTTTTTAACGAAACGAAACGAAATGACATCATAAAACGTCATGTTTATTTTAGGGTAGGCAACACGCATGTGATACCTTTGGTATTGTAAGGCTCCATGACGTAGTGTAACTGCTTACCATCAGACGGGCCATATGCTTGTTGGCCATCTTGATAGTATAAAAAAAACTTAACAACTATCATTAGGTACAAGTTAAATGTCCTAATTTAATAGTAGTAAGTACCTAATATTATATTCTGATTCTATAACTTAAAAATAAAACCTATCCAGCAGCACCCAATTCATTACCAGAATTTGGGTCGTAATAGTGCTCAGCATCACTACTAACCAGCAAAGTGTTCAGAAGACCAGCGTCATTGACAAGTTGGATGGCAATGCCAATACTCTGTGCGAGGAACAAACTTGCGCTCTGTCAGTCAGGTAGAATACCAATGGCACCCGTTACCTACAGTCAACTTAAGTTGCTCTCTCTTGTCAATGAGCTTTAAAGTCTAACTTTGACTTTAAGGTCTGGATAGATTAGAGTTATCCACAAAGGATGATAACAGATGATATCAACACATCGACACGGCAGCGTGTACTCGTAAACCTCGCTCGCACATTGACCAACAGAGGGTCGCTTGGAGCGCCGCCAACCGCGCCCACTTAACCGTTATTTTATATTTCATAGATAACTGCTCTTAAACTCTCTAACCCGATCGTTTAACAGCCGCGCCGCCGGACACAGTTAAGGGTACTTTTACATAAAGCAAACAATTTGTACCTGACTCTTAGCTACAAATAGCGTTCACCCGTTAACTACTGATTGAAGATACTTAGTTACAATAACGGCTAACAACAAAATCAAAATCTAATATTGGTGCTAAGAGTTTTCGGCTCACTATTGGTAAATTTGCAAGGATATGATTAGATGATCTAATCGACTCAGTGACGCGACATATCAGCTTGTCCGATATTTTTTATACATGTCCGTTGTGTGTGTGTGTGTTACCTGTCCGTGACATAATTGAACAAATATTCGGTCGGAGGGGCGCACAATTGATCTCATTACCCCAACATGTCGCCCATAAAATTAGGGGATTGGGTCTTCTCAAGTGTAAACACCACTTTACTATGATATTAGTACAATTTTTTATCAAAATTTAGAACCCAAAATGTAAGAGACGAAAAAATATGTCGCTGGTCAGACGGGTTGGTATAGGGTTTTGTTTCGAGTTTTCTCTCTCTTGCAGTGGATATTATCTGCCTGACTCCCTTTAGTCGACTCGTACGCCAACCTTTGGGATAGAAAGGTGACATTTGTATTCTTAATCCGTCACCACACGGACAATTTTATTGAAATTAATTAATTAATGTTCTATTCCGGAGCTTACCTTACACACACACACACACATATACTCATACCTCACAAAATTCAGATGAAAAGTAACAAGTTTGACGCCCATCCACAGAACTAGTTTAGGTACCAACTTGAATAAACATTTGAAGGTATTTGTGCTACGCTTCCATATCATTTGTTTTGTAAAAGCGTTCAGCCGTCCCGTCCCCGCACGTCACAGGAGATGTGATCACCGCGATGTTACTGTGATTAATGTCACGTGACAGTTGCAGCCACCAGTACCTAGGTATCGCGAGTTTAGGCGACTAAGTATAAACTATAACTTATTCAGAGTATTCAGTATAATATGTCAACATGTGCAAGAGAGTATCATGCTTAATACTATATTTATTATAATTTATTTATTCAGATAACAAACGGTCATACACACATATTTCTCAACATTTATGTTTATAAATGTTGAGAAATATGAGCACAAAAAGACCTATAGTTTCATTAATTTAAACATAATCAAAGTAAAATAAAACATCGAAACATTTGGTACGGTACAGCAATATTGTAGTTGCATATTTTTATACAAGAATTGAAAATATATGTATGTGTAAATACTGTATACATAGTATTGTTTTTAGGTTATTTATTGCAATATACGGTCTAAAAGTGCTCGCAATTATTGTTCTAGATAAATTATTTAACTTTAAGTATCCAGATTACTATATCTAATAATAAAGTGTCCCATTATGTCTATATAACGCAGTCATAATATACTTAATATTCTATTAGTAAAAAAAAAGTAGAAAGACTTTCCACCCCTAATTCAGCATAAAAAGAAGTTACTAACTCTAAGCAGATATAAGGAATGTTGTTTTTTATCCTCCTTTACCTACATCTACTTCACGGGGTAATAACTACAAAGTCAAAGTCAAACTCATTTATTCATTTAGATCAAATACATGATACTTATGAACGTCATAAAAACAAATGCCAGCATACTTTTTTTCCTACGGCCAATTCGCTGACTAGGGTTGGGCTCGACAAGAATTGGCAAGAAACTAGGGCCACTCTTTTTAATTGCCAGAGTATAACATTTATAATTTGGTATGAGTTACAATATTAGTGTTAACAAAAAGGGACGGAACCCAATATTCCATACAAAATTAAATTTAAGTAAAAAAAAAAAAAAAATTAATAAGGAAACAATGAAGGGAAAAAATGAATTTAGCTTGCCACTGTATGGCAATGAGGGATCCTTTCCTTTTGTATGTATAAGATAGAAACGTGTCGAGATCACATTGCGTTCTTAATAAGAATCTAAAAACTATATCTTTATTATTTAAAAATAAATCATGCTAAGATAAAAGATTTACTTATCTATACAAAGTAATAATTTGTGCACACTGCGCAGTGATGCTGTTTGTCTTCAGTGAATAATAATATAAGATTAAGATAAGATCTCACGTCATGCGTTACTACTTATTGAAGGGATACCGTACAACCTATCCTGCGCTACTTCATTGCACTTTTTGGTGTGACTTGACTTCCGTATGACCGCGTATACATACATATATACAGCGTGTTAGAAACATTTTAAGATGTTTGAGATCGCAAACGAGTTGACTATCTCTATGTCGCATGTCGACGGCAAAGGAAACCACAACTGTGGATCCTTCTAGTTATAGGCGAGAGGCAAAAGTTTCTAGTGAGCAGATTTTATAGCTAATAACGCCAGCGGTGGTTGCCGAGTTCGATCCCGGGCAGTACCAATGTGAATTGACAATGTGAATACACTTTGTGTAGTTTATATGTACTAATCAAATGATTCGCCACCTGCTAATGGTAAAGAAAAACATCGTGAGGAAACCCACTTGTCTAAGAAGAAATTCTACAGATATGTCTGATTCACCAATCTGCTTTAGGCCAACGTGTGTGAATTATGGCCTAAACCCTCTCTCTCTTGATAGAGGAGAGGAGACCCGTGCCCAGCAGTGGGACATATATGGGTTGCTATCTAAATAATAATGCTAATGCCAGAAACATCACTTAGCGGCGATATCCTCAAAAATCATAGTGCTGCCAGTGCAGCGCTTTTCCAAGGAGCTCGGAGAGCTCTACTTGCCACCAAAATAGTACATCGGTGGCATTATTATGTTTTGCTGCAGTCTAAAATAGACTGGAGGTACTTCCCCCGCCGGTTTTAAACCTACTACTGTACTTCAGTCAAGTATTTAATCACCATACAGATATTGATATGATGGGTAAGCAGCCATAACGATTTGTCAATAATAATGCAACTAAAGTAATATAATTAAAGGATGCTGACACAAGTATAGGTAGGCCAGCTCAATAAGAATATACGTACAATGTACATACAAAAAGAGCATAAACGTTGTATTCGAACATTGTTAGTACATACAATGTTATTGTTGCACTTTGTTTGTTGGGGACATGTTGCGGAATTTGTCCGCGTCTCGTCGCGTCTCCTCGCGCAGGAAGCGAACCAGCTCAACGGGCGGACACTACGAGTACTCACGCAGCATACCTAATGTTAGGTATATGCTGTGTCTCTATGTCTGTGTGTGTGTGTGTCAGTGTGGGTTGGTGGCTGATAGAACATAGAAATAAACCTTTATTGGCACAACGTGCGACAAATTACAATAGATTTCCATGTAAATAATTCATGAAAGAAACCATATATTATATATGTATTATGATTGGTGGGCCCGTGGTTATCTATTGTAACCAAAAGTAAATTTTATTTCCATGTTTAAAAAAGAATCATGTTGGGCCAGATGTTCCCGTTTATGTCGTTATAAGAGCGCAAACGTAAACCGAGGCTGATTCCAATTAAATAAACACTAAATATAACGCTTACTTAAGTTTGCCTTTGTTACAAAAATAGTAGTACGAGTAGTAGACTTCATTGACAACTTTAAAATGTCAGCTGCAAATTGACTAGTTGTGGGATAATGTTGTGAGCGGTGAACAGGTCTGTCGATCCGCCACGTCATCGGTCACCCGCGCCTGTCACTGTGAGACAACACGTGCTAATTGCACTAGGCATAGGTAACGGAGCTAGTAAAAACTGCACTCAGGGACAATACGCCCGATATGGCGGAGCACTGTCGCGGGCGTTTTTGTGAGCCAACTAATTGAGCGCACCTTGTGGCTCTCACTCGCGGGGATGAAGCTGTCAGCGGGCACCGAGCTCCGGGGTGCTACGGGCATTTGGTGGCTGTTGTGGGCCACCCGCCCGCGGTCACGGGCCGGGCCACGTGCACCCGCACCACGCGCTCTCGTGTCACATCTGACGTCGACATCTAAAAATCTAATAGAATATAGTCATGTCACACTTTTGCCTGGATGAGCTATGTCCGTGTGTCAATGAACCGTTATAAAATAACAAAAGGCATTAATGTAATGGACCATTTCTTTTAATAAAATTCTCTAACAGACAATTTAAACATTTGTACTAAATATATATTTCAATAGCTTTCTATTTAAAAAAAAAGAAACATTTTGATAAGCATTATAAACTTTAAAAAACTTCGTTAAATAAAATGAGTAAAAAAAAACGGTTGCGTTGCGTCTGTTTTGACAAAAAGGTTTTATAGCGGGCAATTATTTATGTTACAAACTACTTAAGTCGGATGTACCGTAACGTGAGGCTTTTGTGTTAGTTCAATAAAAAACGGAACTTTTTTTGTTGCGTATTTTTTGTTAACAAATGTTTTGCAGTATTTCGGTACCTACTTATATCCATTAAACTATTCATCTGTAGGTAGAACTTTCTCCGCTTTGGGAGAACATTGTAAATGAAGTCGTATACCTTTCTAGCGTTTCTACATCTGTGTCGTTGCAGTTCGTTTGGACCATAAATCTGCATGCGTGTTGTCTCGTGCGTGTGGGGTCGTGCGGGGGTGTGCGGGGGGGTGCGCGGGGGTGGACACGGTCCAGGTGCGGGGGCGGCAGATGTCGCGTGACGTCACACGCTATTGACCCAAATCCTAGTGTTGTGACAACAGGAGAAGATCTGCGCCCCATTCGCAAGGGGTACCTCTATGGTGGTGACTGCTGGGGTCATACGACACTCGACAGCACAATGCTGTGCACACCAATAGGAACTGCTGCAATATAGAGGAGCTAAATAATTTACTTTATAAATAAAACCTACACGGGAAGTGGCGGAGCGGCTGGTTTCACTATTGTCATTAGGTAGATACAAGTGTAACTACTGACACACATGGAGATACAGATTAATTGGAAGAATAATTAATTGATTAAATTATAGTAATCATCCAGTTTATTAGTTAAATAACATTCAGAAACATGCCACGTTGGTGCATGTATTGGTACTGGGTCCAGTGTCGTGGAGTCGACAACTTAAACAACGAGCATAAGCCGACACCTACTACCTACACTGTATTTACAACTACGCGTATGGATCGACATACAAAGCTCTTACATAGGTACGATTTTTTTTATACTACTTAGGTGGCAAACAAGCATAAGGCCCGCTTGATGGTAAGCAGTTACCGTAGCCTGTTCTCTAAAGTGCTACTACATATTTCATAATGAACTGATCTTAGGTTTTATTTCTGCTGAAGCTGTCAATAGTTTTCTTGTTCATATTTTTTATTAGTTAATTAATGGTAAGTAAAATGGTTCTCTGAGTCAGCACAGTGAGGAAACAGCAGGACCAGCTACAAGCTACACCCTTTGTCTCAAACTGCTAGTTGCTATATACGATAACTCAAACTTCATTTAGGTTACAAAGTAACACTTATGAAGGTCATTATTTTTTTTTGTATACTATCAAGAAGGCAAACAAGCATACGGCCCGCCTGATCGTAAGCAGTTACAGTAGCCGTAGCGACGCTTGCAACACCAGGGGTATCACTCGCGTGTTGCCGACCCTTTAGAAACCTTATAACTCCTTTCTTGAAGAACCCCATGCTATAGTCTCTCGGAAAAAACTCAGCAGGGAGCTCATCCCACAACCTAATCATATCATCATATAATCAGTTCATAAATTATGAATAAGCCAGAAAGATGAGGTCAGCTGAATTTTCCTACGGCTAGTTCGCTGACGTGGAGCCTTGAGAAGAACTAACAAGAAACTCAGGCCACTCTTTTTAATCACCAGATAGTTACAAACCTAATCACTTGCATATTTAGTATTGCAAATGACTATAGGTGCTTCAACCCTGAATTTACAAACAAGCACACCCGTGCTTGTTTGTAAACTTTGTAACTGTTGTGGTATAAGACAATAAGGTGTAATGTTGTATTCATTAATGCTCCACAATGTAAAAGAATCACTATAATATCTCGAATGTTCAACATGGTAATCGTTATCATGATCGATATAAGTATGCCTATGCCTATGCGCATACACAGCTATCGTACACATAATCTACAGGTGATTGACAACGATGTTTACTTAAGAGCGTATTCACAAAATAGCGCAGCTACAGATTAGGTAATTATCGGTCGACCGGCCGCGTGCGCGTGGCGAGTGCGCGTGTGTGCGTGATCATCGCACACATACCTACATTGTTCGTGAAGTATGTTCGGCACAGTGCAGGGCTGCGTAAACTTTAGTGTTATATTACGGTAAGATTTTTGGTGTTATAATAGGTATTTGTATTGTAAATTTGTAGAATATGTTATTATTAGAGAAGTAAAGGAACACTTTGGTATACCATATCTATTCTAATACATATTATTATTATTATAAATGCGAATGTTTGGATGAATTGATGTACCTAAGTACCTATGGACCTTTTTCTTGCTTGTTTCTGCCTGGGGTTGTAAGTGCAGGTGAAGCCGTGGGTGGAAACTAATGCCATAACATGATACCTAGCCTACAAAAAAGTAGTAGGTAGTGGTGGTTTTTTGTAGGCTAGGTAGGTAGGTACAAAAAACAAAAAAAGATCATAATATTAATACACCACAGCCAAATTATTTATTTATTTAAAACTTTATCCACAATCGCACACAGGCAGACTTAATGCCATAGGCATTCTCTACCAGTTGACCTTGGGTGATACAGAGATGAACATAGTAGGTGCACTCAAAAAAAAAAAAAATGGATAAAACAAAGAAACAAATTTAAGATAAGGATATAGATTCAACAACATCTAAAAAAAATATAATGAATATATATGCTGTGGTATATATAATATATAAAATAAATATACCTACTTACATAAAATATATAAATATAAACAAAATTGTTATGAAAGTGTTAGACGTACTAATTCCGGCGATTCATCAGCGAGGAGAGCCCAAACCTTCACCTAAATTACTACACACAGCGGTGTAGTTGTGATCTTATGTGTGAGTACTCCTGCGTTTTGGAAGAAACGTTTCCTATCCCAGGGATACTCCATCATAAAGCCCTGGTGTTAAAAAAATGGGTCGGCAACACGCAAGTGATACCTTTGGTATTGCAAGCGTCCATAGGCTACGGTAACTGCTTATCATCATTATTATTTTATTTTATTTTTTATTTTAAATTCATAGGTTAGATACCTTTTTTGATACATAAAGATTTTATTTTATTTTATTTGCTACACACGCGACTACATATGTATATTTAACAGAATTAGAATGTGATTTTAACATAAGGCTCAGTGGTGGATGTGTGTGACTGCTGATCACGAGGTCACGAGGTCCCGGGTTCGATTCCCGGCCCGGGAATCGAACCCGGGACCTCGTATTTTATTCCATTTTATTCCATTTTTTCTATTTTATTCCATTTTATTCCATTTTTTTCCATTTTATTCCATTTTTTCTGTTTATTCCATTTTATTCCATTTTTTCTATTTATTCTATTTTATTCTATTTTATTCCATTTTTTTCCATTTTTTTCCATTTTATTCCATTTTATTCCATTTTATTCCATTTTATTCCATTTTATTCCATTTTTTCTATTTATTCTATTTTATTCCATTTTTTCCATTTTATTCCATTTTTTTTTCCATTTTTTTCCATTTTATTCCATTTTTTCTATTTATTCCATTTTTTCCATTTTATTCCATTTTATTCCATTTTTTCTATTTATTCTATTTTATTCTATTTTATTCGATTTTTTTCCATTTTTTTCTATTTTATTCCATTTTATTCCATTTTTTTCCATTTTATTCAATTTTTTCTATTTATTCCATTTTATTCCATTTTTTCTATTTATTCTATTTTATTCTATTTTATTCCATTTTTTTCCATTTTTTTCCATTTTATTCCATTTTATTCCATTTTATTCCATTTTATTCCATTTTTTCTATTTATTCTATTTTATTCCATTTTTTCCATTTTATTCCATTTTTTTTTCCATTTTATTCCATTTTTTTTTCATTTTATTCCATTTTTTCTATTTATTCTATTTTATTCCATTCCCGGGCCGGGAATCGAACCCGGGACCTCGTATTTTATTCCATTTTATTCCATTTTTTCGATTTATTCTATTTTATTCCATTTTTTTCCATTTTATTCCATTTTTTTTCCATTTTATTCCATTTTTTTCCATTATATTCCATTTTTTCTATTTATTCTATTTTATTCCATTCCCGGGCCGGGAATCGAACCCGGGACCTCGTATTTTATTCCATTTTATTCCATTTTTTCTATTTTATTCCATTTTTTTCCATTTTATTCCATTTTATTCCATTTTATTCCATTTTTTCTATTTATTCTATTTTATTCCATTTATTCTATTTTATTCCATTTTTTTCCATTTTTTTCCATTTTATTCCATTTTATTCCAATTTATTCCATTTTATTCCATTTTTTTTCCATTTTATTCCATTTTTTCTATTTATTCTATTTTATTCCATTCCCGGGCCGGGAATCGAACCCGGGACCTCGTATTTTATTCCATTTTTTTTTCATTTTATTCCATTTTTTCTATTTATTCTATTTTATTCCATTTTTTCCATTTTATTCCATTTTTTTCCATTTTTTTCCATTTTATTCAATTTTTTCTATTTATTCCATTTTATTCCATTTTTTCTATTTATTCTATTTTATTCTATTTTATTCCATTTTTTTCCATTTTTTTCCATTTTATTCCATTTTATTCCAATTTATTCCATTTTATTCCATTTTTTCTATTTTATTACAATTTATTCCTTTTTTTCCATTTTATTCCATTTTCTCTATTTTATTCCAATTTATTCCATTTTATTCCATTTTATTCAATTTTTTTCCATTTTATTCCATTTTTTTTCCATTTTATTCCATTTATTTTCCATTTTATTCCATTTTTTCTATTTATTCCATTTTATTCCATTTTTTTCCATTTTATTCTTTTTTATTTATTTTATTTCATTTCATTTTATTTGCCCGACCCGGGAATCGAACCCGGGACCTCGTGACCTCGTGATCAGCAGTCACACACATCCACCACTGAGCCTAACGTTAAAATCACATTCTAAACATAAATTACAATTATTTGACAAAAGTATGACCGTATAAGATTATCAGTAGTAAAATAATAACATTAGTATGATACGAGTCCTGTTCCCACTGTTGACGATATCTAATAAATTACGTAAACTGAGGTTCGGCGGCCAGGAGCGCGAGCGACATAGGTCCTTCCTCTAAAGGCGCACGCGCGGCACTGATTCATGCATCATGTCAGTGTTGCGAACTTGCGAGTTTTATACGTTATGTTTGATCACATATAACAAAAAAAATATACTATGAATTGATCAGAAATATATTTTATTTTCAAGATAAAGCACTATATTTTGATAAGGTGAAGTATTTTTATACTTTATTTTATTAATTTAAAGTTGGCTGCATGTTTTATAACACGCGATTTTTGACGAATTATTGTTGGATAAATATGTTTGTTGTTCTCTAAACCTTATAAAATCGCAAATTATTCATTAAAAAATCACTTTTAGACTATATGCTTAGTACTTACATATATGTTTTAAAGTAATAGGTATAACCAATTCTTCAAAATATGCTGTCTGCGATGCCCCGAATTGCGCCATTACGAATTCGTGTGTTGGAAAGTAATTATTTAAAAAATAACCAACCACGTTAGTAGACTTTGACTATAGTTAGCCCCTTTGTCAACGACATATCTATAACTAAACCTTGGAAATTGAAACCTGCATCACTTCATAGCCGAGAATTATCACTTAGAAAACTGCGTATTTTTGCTTATTTTACTGAAAAGTGTGAATACGCTCTTAACACCATTAACTATAACACGGTCTTCCATTGCACTTCCCAGTGTCCGACATGTCCGGTGTTGTTCACGTTGTGTATCTATGTATATTATCTAATATCACCTATTCTTTATGTTTGTTTTGACCTTCACAAATTACCTAATTGCATATATCGAGTTGTCATCAACCTATTTTGTTATGTTTGCTTATTATGTGACACCTTCCTTCCTTGTTAGCCGAAAACGTCCACTGCTGGACATGATCCTTGTGTGCTCTTTGATTTACCAGCCATACAAAATATTATTGGGATTTTAAGTTAGAACATTCTCGATAGCAGAACGTAGTCAAGAAGTTGGCGATGTCACGTACGCCCTGGCGTTCTCGTGTCTTGGTGACAACGTTAAGTTGATTGGAAAGAGCCTCTCTAGACAAGTGGTAAACAAACGGTAGCCGAATCGAATAGAATAGAAAAAAAATTGTACGGGATTTGACATAAGTTTAAGGTATAATATTGTAAACTTACGACAAAAACTATGCATTCGGGACGGTTTATTCCACTTGTATAGAGAGGCTGGTCCGTCGTATAGAGAGTGCATCTGTGTTTGCGCACACACTTGTGCACTATAACATGTCTTGTATAGGTAGTCGGCTAGTCTCCGCTAAGATTAACCGCTGGTGGCCCGTAGTTATACATATTATACCAACTCAGCGGTAATCAAGTCATAGCTCTGCTTTCGTTGCTTCTTTTAGTTTTTCTTTCACATATATTAACATTGAAATATATTTAAGAATATATAGAAGAAAGAGTAAGAATGTATATATCACCTACTTATAACAATTGACATAAAAGCAATATCATTAACAAAACAAATTAAATGAGAAATAATTCAAACTCCTTCATACAAGTAGACACATGGGCATGCTAATAGATTATGATAATGTTATAATAGTATGGGGCAGTAACTACTGTAACTAGTGGTAGTCCTGCTCCCCCTCGACACGTGTCACGCGACACTCGTGTCGCACACAAGGAGCCGCCAGCGCAGCGCCACCTGTCTGTCACGTCGCGCACGTGACACTCGCACAGGTACCTACCTACTGTGTTGTGCTTGTGCACTGACACTGGCACATATGGTAGGTACCTACTCGCACCGCTCTACCGCTGGCATTGTGCTTGTACAGAGAGAGAGAACCACCGCTTAATACATAATATATTGTATCATAAAAGTTAGGTATGTCACCTTTTTTAAGATTTAAAATAAAAAAATAATCAAATTATATTATGTTGTATTCATATTTAGGTATAATGTTAACGCGGCAGATTCGACTCCAAAATCATGTAGGTTAGTTAAAGTGGTATTAAAATAATAAGCAGATGCATTCAATAAATAAATAAATAAGTTATATAAATTGTATAAAAGTAGTGACAATTAAGTATTTACATACCTAGGTACTGTGATTATATTTATTATTTATTCTTCGTTTGTCCTGAAGTACTGTCCCACATTACAAACAATTCTTAGTCGCTTCGTCCGAATCACATCTATATCACAAATAGGTGCTTAAAATGTACAGTCAACAAAGTACTATGTAGGTAATATTAGTTGTGATTTTGTCCCGCTATTATACTGAAAATGCAACGATTAAATTAAGAGTACCTAGTAGTACCTATAATGCAATTGAACGTCCACAGGCACCTGTGTTAAAAAAACAGATACTGAGCTTCCTATTCAAATAACTGAAGCTGCATGAGTCCCTTCATGGAAGTAAAACATGAAATAATATCTACCCACTTACGAGTATATATGATTTTAAATTAAACAATAGTAGGTATGTAGCTATTTACGTAGTCATCATCTGTCTATTAAATGTATTGTATGTATGATATAAAATCTTCAAATATTAGAAGAGAGTCCCTAACGTAGATAGTGTAGGTAGGCAAAGGTTTAATAGCGGAGGTGGTTGAACACGCACTGGCTGTCTGCAAATATAAATAAACCTCAGAGCTTGACAGATTAAAGAATAATAATAGGTTTAGAATTACTTATGTTATAAACATTTTGTGCTTAGAGTTTGACTATTAGATAGAGTTAATTATAATTGAGTAGATATATATATATATAACTAAGTTGTGTAGCACATTTGAATAGCTACGTTGCATTGATGAAGTGAATGTAGCGATAGGTCAATATATTTTTGTTCATAACAAAAAATCCGACAGTCTCCTCCATCTTTGTCCTCCTCATAAATAAAGTTTTATTTATTCTTCTTTCCATATTCAATGTATTCTTCTTTGGAAAGCACTCCCTCTCGAAACTAGGATGTCCACAAAACTTTTTAAAAGGCTAGAGTAGGTACGTCAGCTTTATAATATTGATCGTGATATATATATATAATGAAGATCGTGGGTTCGATTCCTTCATAAATGTTTGTTCCGAGTCAGGGTATAATTTGTATCCGTGAATTGTATATTTGTAAAGTCCCCCGCGACACAGGTCCTGTCTCTACCTAGTGCGGGAGTTGACTTTTTAATATATTAAACATAATTTGTCAGAATTCTCACAACGCTTATGATATATTAGGTATATTGTATTTATATAATTTATGAATGAGTATTCTATTAGAATTAGTTATTAATTTTATTGTTTGTAAAGTTTAATGCACCTAACTAGTTTTCGCCGTTATTCACCCAAAAGTTGACTGGTAGAAAATGTCTTTGGCATTAAGTTTTGTACACAACATTTTGCTTAAAAAAACGTAATTATCAAAAGAATTTATTGTGTTTTCCTTACACAACACTACAGCATAAACGAGTTGGGCATCCAACCATCATCCCTGTGAAACCTCTCGCAAATCAAAGCGTTAACTGAGGATGGACCTTAGGTACATAGCCAGTAGTAGAAGCTATACTTAGCGTCGTAGATAGTTCTCAACGTGTGACCAAGTGGTGAAGATACATCAGTAGGTATATGTATCACCAGTGCACCAGCGTAGTGGTGCAGTTGTGGTGCGTGGAGGTTGTAGCGCGAGGGTACCTATGTGCAAGAGTATCGTGTGACAAGTTAATTTGTGCGAGCTCGTTACAGGTTCAAGTTCAGACGAGTCGTCTGTAGGGGCGGTCACTGACCCCGCGCCTCTCACGTAACTACTAGTTGGGGACTACTCATTACTGGTGTACACCCGTCACACGACTCTACTTTACTCCGCGAGACGACTCGTGTGTCTTTAAATTCGTAACTTATCATTTAAATTGTTAAACCTTGAGAAACTGCCCAAACTGCGAGTGCTCGGCAAAAACTGGAGTTGCGAGGAAATGAATGGAGGCTCCGGCGAGTTTTTGTCGACGATGAGACTCGGCAGCGGCGACGGTTCAGCCGCGGGAGTCGCCCGCCGCCCGCGCCCGCCGTGCGTATGTAAAGTACCCGCGGAGGAAAATCCATAACGGCACGCGGAAAACCCTTTTAATATACGGCACGTAAATAAGAGTAGAGAAGCCGGGCGGGCGCGGGCGGGCGCGCGGGGCGCCGGCGGGAGGCGGCCCGCTATTGGTGGAGCGGCGCGCCCCGCCCCCGCCCGCGCCTAAAAAAACCGTCGGAAAAAAGCAGCGCTCGCACGGCAGTGTCTCACGGACGCGCTTAGTGGGCGGACGCTCGCACTCGACACGGCGCGACCCACGACCGGCGGCCGCGGCCGCGCCATGCCCGCGCTGGCTCTGCGCGACCAGCCCCTCGACTGCTCCATGCGCCTGCGCGACCTGCCCGCCTGGCCACCGCCGCCGCGCGACCAGCCCCGCCACCACGGTCAGTAGCGCGCCTCATCGATCCGCCAGCCGCTCGCCGCTCGCACCCTGCTGGTGCCTGCCGGCCACAACAAACAAACAGTGTCGCATAGTGTGTCCCTATGTCCTTTGTACCACGGTCATTTTGCGCCTGACGAGCTCTAGCCGCATTTGGAATGCGCGTACGCAAGTTGCGAGTGCGTTATCCGTCGCCTGACAGAGTGTCAGAAGAGATATCGTGTCGTGTCGATGAGGCTGTGTCCGTGACACAAGCACACGCACGCACGGTGCCCATAATCCACGTTACGTCAGTATATCGTACCCGGGACGACCGACGTCGCGCACGCATACATGTACATGTGACAGTGTTGTTGATATCATTTACAAACGTACCTAACTTATGAACGGAACTAATGAACGCCTCCAAGTTGTTCGCACGGATGGGTAAGCTGACTGAATCATTACACATCTCTTGTAACATCCCTTTGACCACTACGGCCACCTCGTCATCTTCTGTCTACTTACATTGAATAGTGACCGAGACTGTTCTCTCCACCACTTAGTAGCAATATAGATACCAGTTAGGTACTGTCACCGTTATCATAATATAAATTGTAATAATATAACAAAATACAATACACAAAACAAAAACAAATAGTGACATATCAGTACTTAATTGTAACTACCTACATATAAAATGTAACAAATTAAATGCTATGATATAGCTACCTATGATCTAAGAAGTAACTTTGCATTTTCCACAACACTGGTAGAGTAAGTGCTAATAACTTGTACAATCAGTAATAAGTTATATCAAGTAACTAATTCTCAACAAGTTCGTATTCGTAACAAGCGCAGGTGGATTTTATTGTAAACTAGTGGCCCGCCCCGATTTCGCCCGGGTTAAACTATTCTCAGCTCAAATTTTTACATAAAAACATTCTTCTGACAATAACGAACATAGCAAAAAAGCTTCATTTTTATTATACCTATAGATTTCGTAGGGACCACTTATTTTTAATATAAAATATAGCCTTAGCAGTAGCATAAAATAAAGCCTTTTTAAAGATATGCTCAGTGACAGCATTCTATTGGTAAAAGATTTTTTTTACCGGTCAACATAGTCAAAGTCAAACTCATTTATTCATTTAGATTAAATACATGATACTTATGAACGTCATAAAAACAAATGCTAGCATACTTTTTTCCTAGTGCCAATTCGCTGACTATGGTAGGGATTCGAAAAGAATTGGCAAGAAACTCGGGTCACTCTTTTTAATCGCCAGAATATAACATTTACAATTTGGTATACCTAAGTTACAATATTAGTGGTAACGATAAAGAACGGAAATCAATATACCATACAGAATGAAATTTAGATAAGTATTTAATTGATTAAGAAACAATATAATTATTTAAAAAAAAGAATGAATTTGGTATGGTAATGAGGGATTGTTTCTTTTTGTAAGAATAAGATAGAAACGTGTCGAGATCACATTGCAATCTTAGTAACATCTAAAACTTTACCTTTATTATTTAAAAATAAATCATGCCAAGATTGAAGATGCATAAATACAATAATACAGACATAATGATGTGATATATCAATTAATTATAATAAATAAACTGTAATAAACAATAATGACAAACAGGGTTGTGTAGAGAGAGACGTAACCTCTGTGCTGTGTGCGGAGCGGAGCGGTGACGGAGCACAAGATGCACGGTACGCATAAATAACTGTACGCAAGTAATTCGACAATAATCCCTTATCGAAACTTATGTAGGGTCAGGTGGCGTATTGTGATTTAGCGCGGGTCAGCGGGCAAGGGTTGAGCTCCCTGGGGCCACAACCTACACCCTTTTGCAAATAATATTAACTCTCTTTATGCGCGCCTTTTGTCACCTCTCGGCGTCGTACCGCGGCCGTGCCGCGTGTCGCGTGCCGCGGTCGTGCCGCGGTCGTGCCGCACCGCTCTACCTGCACGAGCGACGCGGCGCCCCGCACAGATTAGTTCTCTATCAGCCGTCTCGAGTCGACACCTTCACGAAGGGACGGCTTATTGACGATGACTCCACATAATACCAGCGATATGAACCCTACCCTCGTGTTGACACCTCGACGTTTATATCTGTGGAGCATCGCATTGTCTCGGTGTATTTGTGATCGTATCGGTGTACAATCGGTGAAGGCGTCGCCGTCACGGCGCCGGCGTCGTCGCTCGAACTAATCATATTTGAACATTTCCCTCGATCAAGTAGAGAGCGGTAATAGTAAATAATCGCGACGTAATCATCACAAATTTCTTCATCTCTCTGAGAGCTGCTTGAGTCCGACCTAAACAATACACTAATGACGTTTTTATTATCCACAAATTATATTAAAATTACGATCGGAACGGCACCAAATCACCGGCGCGGGCGCGGGCGCGGTGTGTAATCGATGTAAAGTGCGCGCGGAGGTGTAATTCGGTTGTAATAATGTCATCTAGGTAAGTGAATTAGCGGCTGATGGAGTCACGCGTTGTTTACGAGCCTAATAATACGTGTCGGTGTCGCGGCGACTGTGCCACGGCGCAGCGGAGCAGCGGCCCTACATGCGCGGGCGCATGGGAGCGCGCTGAACTTTGGCACGGCGGCGGCGGCGCACGCGCGCACCTGTCCCGAACACAAATTATACGACGAGCACAACGCTTCTGCGCCGCTTTGACTATTGTTCTTTGATTGGATTTTTTCCTTTCGGTTTCGTCCGAACTCTTTGCTCTTTGCTAACGCCCTCGCTTGCTGAGCGGTCATTTAAGAAGAATTCGAATGTGTATGTTATAAGTTATGTTTATTTAAGCAAAATGCATGCCGCTATAATAACGAGCACATTAACACGGCAGCCGTCTGTTTCAATTCAATTGGCCTTAAAAAAGTAAAAGCTCACTTTTCCTTTCTAAGACTCTATTGAAACCCTCTCGTTCTTTTGATGGAGAAGAGAAGACCTGTGTCCAGTAGTGGGAGTGTATAGGTTGTTATTATTATGTAATATAACTTCTTTATAATGATATTAAAGTATTTTTTGCATCTCAGACCAACGATAACCGCGCTGATTCTTATATCGAGGTGTTCCCATAGGCCAACCAAGGAAAACTGCACTCTGAACTAACAGTCCCAGTCGTAATATTACTTACAATATTTATACGTACCTACTTGTACAAATGTATCACTTTGTTTGTATACAATAACAAATACGAGTATAGCGCACCAACAATAATAACACTTTGCACAACTACTTGAATAAGGAAAAAAAGCTGCGGCAGGAAACGATGTTCCAGTTAGAGCGTTAATATCATTAAATATAACAACGTTGTCACTCACGCGCCACTTGCCAGGTACTAGCTACCTACCTGCCTACCTCGTGCCTACCTCGTACCTCGTACTTCTCATTTAGCATCCAGTTGTAATCGACTTATCATAATTACATAACGCTTGAAATAGCTACCTATTGATGTTATTGTACAATTTTTAAAATAATTTAATCAATTAACTGTTGATCTATGCCAGTGAACACCGATGTCCTTCGAACGTTATTTAGTCAAATAGCGAGGCTCGCGGTACGTATATAAATACTACTTTAGAAAATTTATAAACAAATTTACAAAGTAATATAAACATACATAATCTTTGTTAATTTAGTAATTATGATCAACCAATCAAACAAGCCCGTAAACAAGCGCACTTTATATATTTAGCGTTTAGCATACCTAATACAACAACAATTAAGCGTTTATGTCTAAACCATTATATACTTTTTTAGACAGGCGCTCAGGAGGCAGGCGCGGCGGCGCGGCGGCGGTAGGCTGCTAGATAATACATTATAGACGTTATCATACCATTTAGTATTTTGTTGTTGTGCTTTAGGAATGTAGAACAATGTTCACAGCTCGTAAAAACTCCCCTAAATACCGTTCCGGTAGCTGTTTGTGTGTTCACGCGGTTCTGTTCAACAAACGCTAGTGGTACACAGTACGAGTAGGTGAGCCCGCGGCATGAGGCAGGTCGCCGCGCCACATGCTAGTTAGATCATATCAAACATTGACATATTCAAAATATACGAATTCGTAGGTATCTGACACTGCAGCTTGTTAACTTGATTTACTTTAGAATTAAGATGTATGTAATGTAAGGTGGGACGCTCGGATCAACGATCTTAAAACATTGCTAGGACAGACTGGAAGCGGCCGGTACAGTACCGCGCGTTGCGGTCCAGCAGTCAAACGACATAATTTACAAATCGTCCCATTATAACCAATATCGAGTTTAGGTAATTAGAATCTATCCAAACGCTAGTAGTACGAGTATATCGGTCCCTACACCCTATCCCTAGATACATTAGAACATAGTTTGATACAACATTAGGGTATTGTTTTTTATAGATTTGTGTAGTTTGGGTTTTCTACTAATTATATCACCTCCCTGTATTATCTTAGTATTGGACAAAGACAGGCTACAACATAAATACTCTTACGTGTCTGTCCCCTGTCCCATTGTCACGGTACTGTTTGATATAATGATTTTATGTCGCCTATTAAGCAGGCCCCCTTCTTTAGTGTATTGACTATAATTATTTATTTTTTAATTAATATACTTAAATATAGTTTTATCCTAAGATGTATAAAATAATATGTAAGTATATTGTATATGGTTCTGTAATGACAATGTTTTAAAAGTAATCTACTTAAGCAAGATAATATGTGCGCTTAGTAAGAAAACTTTATGATAGTCGTGTAAAGTTCAAATGTTGTAATTAGTGTAACATGTCCCTCACCAAGTACAAGGGTGCATAACTATGTGTATGCTATACAGCGCTGCGCCAATTTATTGTAGCGGGTACTTTATAACGCGATATCCTCCATAATGGAACTAGTTTCCCTCACAAATAGACTTGTTTATTTATTTATTGATGTGCATTTGATAGCTTGTTAAAACCGTATTCACTCGCGTCTTCGTTCGCGTGTTATATCCATAACTAAATAGGAAAAGGTACCCCAGGGTTCAAGCTTAATTGGTCAGGACTCCACATCAAAATGTTACCCAAATAGTTTCGGTTCTATACGGATCTTCCATAATTTTTGACCCGTTACGTCAAAAAGGTCTCTTGGTATTTTAGGCAAGTAGTTAATTACATGGCTGCAATTTGTATATGTTATCATTTTTGTACATGACTCCTGTCCCAGGGGAACAAGGTCTATGATGCAAGAGTTTAACGTAACAAACATATAGTTCACAAAGTGCACGCAGATTCGGCACAATGTTGGACAAATATGTCCTATATGGGGATCGATCCTACAATACTAACCGCGGTCTTGGTAGCAAAGTAACCACATTAACCACTGCGCCACACGTGCACTCAATTTGTACGGAGTTATAGAGTCCTAGAGAATACGTTATCTCTATATAAACTTCACCTCCCTATTATTACCCTATTACATTCCTTCACAGGGTACTACAATATTGAAAAAAAAGTATTCGAGTATCAAGTTTTAAGCAAAGTTTATTTTTTTTTAGATTTGCCTGTGTCGGTTTTCTGTAGGGTTATTTATTCAATAACTCTTTGATAGCAGTCTGATTCTTTTATAAAAATACTCTGTACATTTAAGTTTTTTAGGTCCAGTCGTTTAGTCGGCTCAATTTGCTTTCATTAGTAAAAGGCGATGTCACTAAATATCTCTTTTCCAGAATGTCGTATGTATGTAGTATGTATCAATTTAAAAAAAAAAGTCAAGTGTGAACCAGATTCCCATATAAGGTTCCCACATAAGGTTTCGTAGTAATATTTTCAATGTATGGATGGAGTGTGCAAAAATGTGACAAATTTACTTTGTGCCAAATCTATACTAATATTATAAAGCTGAAGAGTTTGTTTGGTTTAACGCGCTAATCTCATAATGTACTGATTCGATTAGAAAAAATTTTTTTTTGTTGAATAGTGCATTTATCCAGGAAGGCTATAGACTATATAACATCACGCTATGATCAATAGGAGCGGAGCAGTAGTGAGATATGTTGCAAAATCGGGGAAAACATTCCAAATAACCACGCGGACGAAGTCGCGGGCGACCCCTAGTATACAATAACCCTAAATAGTTTGCTAGACTTATTTGTGCTGAAGAATCAATAATTCAGGCTGTTATTTTATATAATAATAATATGTATACATAGTATTATATATGTGAGCCGTAATTTAAACTAATATTATAAAGACTTTTTGATTTTTTGTTTGATTTTACAATTTAACTCAAAGAATACTTTAAAATTCTTTAATCATTTGAAAGCTACACTATCAGCAGGTAACATAGGATATATTTTATTTAAAAAAAAATACGCAGCCCCTACGAGAACTTAATAAATATCCACCTGGGCACCGCTGCACCGGTGCGAAACCGTACTTAATTATTATGTTGCTCTATATTGATATAAGCAATATCTCTTATAATTATATTATTAAACAGTTCAGTACCTAATTGCTGGTTTATATAAAACGCTTCTTTATTAATTTTATACATTTTTTTAATCATAAAAAGCTATACAACTATACATAATATCTGTTTGACGCATAGCGAGAGCGCGGCCGACGGCGCAGTCGCAGAGATGAAGTGACTATTTAATGTACATAGATAAGTTTTATGAAACAATTATAAACTTTGTATTGTCTACTGACTCTATGCACATGTTTTTGAAGATAACATTCATCTACAGAATTTAGACGTTATGAGAGAAAATAGATCAATTATTATTTACAACTAAGATGAATGATATGAATTATAACATAACACTTTTAAAACAATCAATACAACAATTTTAATTTTAAAGATTGACAATTAAACTAACTATTGTTATCTGACTATACTTAATTACAACATTTTAAACCAACTTTTTAAATCCAGTTAAATCTTGGCGTTTATTTTATCTAATGTTTAACAAAACCCATGGCCACACATCACTTCACCATGAATAATGTTAATGAAGAAACAATAGTTTAGAAGCATTAGGTACTAGTTTATAATATTATTTATACTCAAAAAAAGTTTGTATGTATGTGACGATTAATCTCTAAATAAGAATTTTTTTATTAATTAAGAGATAAAAAGTTCATATAAACAATAAACAACTACAAACATAATTGTATCGCAAGGTTTAGTGCCGTTTAGTACGACACGAGTGTGTCCACGCCACACCACACCATATATTATGTGTTACTATTATGTTTGTTGATGTTCAGCTAGGTAGAGCTAAGCGACTCTCTCTCTCGCTTTAGTAGTACCTAACTTCTGTTGGGTACTAGAGCTCGCAGTGCAAATATTGAAATGCTACATACTCGTAACACTCGTAAAAATACTAGGACGGAAGGAGGTGATGTTGGTTATCTGTGGTAAAAGCGTTCATAGGTTTCGGTAACTGCTTACTACTCAGGCGAGTCGTATGCTTGTTTGTGCTGTAAATTGTGCTTGCACACACATACACACACACACACACACACACACACACACACACACACACAGATTGTTATCAGACATGCCAACTATCTGCTCGTCTCTGATACTCGTGGAGAGTATTCGTGACAACTATAGTGGTATGCAGTTAGCGTGCCTTTAAACATTACAATTGTTCAATTAATACGTTACTAAGTATTATAGATTTATTTACAAAGGTCATATGAACATTCTCTCACAATATATGCACCCTCCGCGAGCCCCGTCTCCGCCACCAACCATTTCGCTCCGTCTCGCAACTGTACCGCGATCGATTTCGTCCCTAATATTAGACCATCCAGTATTCAATACATTTCAATTACAAAATATTGTATTGTTCGATTGAGACTCTCCAAACGTTTGAATGTAACAAACGTTACCCTAAAGAGAACTCCCTAAGGAGTAGGTACAGCTTACTACACTGTGCGACCATTTCTTTCTCGATAAACAATTAATTATCAACATGGTGACCATCGTGGGGTACAATAACGTACGTGTTAATATAAAATATACTCAATTAAAAAGCCTTAAGTTACGTTAAATAAGTTGCAGCCAGATTACTGCTCGATCATAACCGAGGTGGCTGTAACTCGTATTAATACGAGTAGAGGCATTAGGAGATGCGTGCTAGCAAACCTGTCATCACTTTCTCACCTTTTGTTAGTGCTAAAACTTATACAATTATGTAATAATTTTAATAGACGGTAGATCTACTGTTTACGTAAATATACATACATATGTATATAAGTAATTAAACATTAAATTAATTGAATGTTACCAACATTAAATTTGTCCTTCCAACACGTACTGATCTGAGACAGAAGACGTCGGCGGCGGCGGCGGCGCGGCGCACTCGGCTAGCACCTTCAGGCACAACGTACACGTGCCGATGTTATTATTTTAATTATTAATTATACATATAATGTAGGATACAGGTCTAGAAGTTATTGCTTACTGAATTACCATATACATCCATCTAATTAATTGTTTAAAATAAAAATTAGTTGAATGCAAACCGAGTTAGCTACTATTTGGTAAAAACATTTAATTGCCAATCTGCATGTTATTAGCGCTGGCTTATTTATAAATATATATAAACAGTTTTATAATTATATATGTAGAGTAGATAACGTTAAACCTGTATATAAGACACGAAGTTATAGCTGGCTACAGTAGGTAGTCATCAGTACGCGTCGGCGTCTCGTAAGCAAATTAGCTGACATTTCTTATTCCTAGATGACGGACTATTTATAACTTTCATTACTACTACTGATTAAAATAACATTTTCGTATTTTATCTACATAGTGCAAGTTAAGTGTATTGTTTTATCTTTAAATTGTATTAATTATATTTGTCAGTTCAGTGCAGTATTATAAGTGATCGCCTTGCTATTAAAGCATACAGGAGATTATCTTCAGTAAAGAGAAAACATAGAACGTTTACTTTCTCTGTTTAATATTAGTTATTATAATTTGTGTTTAAACTGTATATGTGTGTGAGGTGTGCGTGTCAGGCACTCGGCTCGGCTGCAACACATCCTGTAGTTAGACCCGCGTGCCTCACCTACGAGTACCACGTCCATAGGCCACACCGACCGCCGCCATGCGCCACACTGTGGGAGTATGTCCACTCGCGCTCACTTTACAAACTTCACGATCGTTTTAAACTTCATATACATCGACTCGCACTGTCGTCTCTAGGTGTATCGGGATACTGGTTACTTGGCTAAAGTCGTCGTACGGCATGTCGCGCAGTGGGTTCGAGTCCCTACTGCTATGTTGTGTAAATAGTGATGAGTCGCGAAAACTTGCGGGTAGTTGCGGGACGCTGGAGCGCGACTGTCGCTATAATTATTAAGAGTAAGTTGTGCAAATAATAAGTAGCGTGTCAGTGAAACAGTCGGAGGGTGTAAGCACCGGATATGTTACAATCGCGCTATTATTGCGATGTCGCGACGGCGGCGCGGCGACGACTCCCGCTACCTAGAGTCACGCGGCGTGACGCGACGTGTCACCGTGTTCGCGCTGCGGCCCCCGCCGCGCTCCGGCCCGCTCCGCGTAACCTTTGCGAGTGTACCAAGTGTATCAACACACACACCGTTTGCACGAATGTTGTAGAAAAAAATTATAAAGAGAAAGTTCAATGTCTGCGTACTTACTTATAGGTCAAGTACTTTAATCGTTAGGGGTAGAGCATACCTACCTACCTACCTACTAGGTGATTAGTAACGCTATGTTCAATGTACAAAAGGAAATCCCACCTAATGGAATATTATTAATTACCTATTTATTAATAGGTAAATAGAGAAGCGTAGTGTTATAGCGAGCGAGCCACCAGTGCTAGTGTATATTTAATTAATTATAATATATTCTGTACAATAATCTCGTAATTATTATAAACATGCAATACATACAGTAATTATCTTTATTATAAATCACGAACATGCGATCATTATGTAAACATACGGCGCGCTCAAATGTGCGCGCAATTATACACGTCCGGGCGGTCGCGTCGCGGTCCCGTCTCGCGTCGTCACCGTGTCGTGTCGGCCACACTCTCACCTCGCTCGACGTTAACTCCACGTAGGTACCCACCCAATTACAAGCGCATCACACAGCACAAAGATACGTTCCATTAACACTTGATATGATAGGTATACTAGCGACATTGTCACGCAGCTCCACGCTGTTCGCTGCGCCTGCGCACCGTGCACACTGTTTACTGCTATAGCTATCATCTACTAGGATCCTTATCTAGACCTATCTACTTTTCACAAAATGTATGTTAATTAAGGACTGTATGGTCTAGCGGTTGGAGTTGTTACCTTGCCAAGAACACCGCATTGAGTGTTGTGGGTTCGATTTCTAAACTTTGTGTGATCCCTAAACGTTTGTTCCAAATCTAGATGTTCCTTGTGTCCGTGAATTATATGTTTGTAAAGTGATGCCTCTGGTATTGCAAGCGTTCATAAGCTATGGTAGCTGTTTACCACCATGCGGGCCGTATGCTTGTTTGCCACCTAGGTAGTATAAAAAAATATTGATATATGATTCACCTTATACTCAGTCAAGGTTGTAATAAAATAGTTAAAATTAAATTTTAATTAATTTAAACAAATCTCGTTGATGTCTTTAGCTCACACGCACACACACACACACACGCGCACACACACGAGCGCTGCTAATTACAGTTGCTCATTATTTAACATTTATTAAAGTCATAAGAATGTAACTTAATTAGTTCACATAATAAATAACATTAGATATTGGTCATTTGTAGAGCACATTGTTTATGCTACCACGAGGTACCATACCACTGTGACAAACAAACAACCGCACGGCCCACCTGACGGTAACCAGTTACCGTAGTCAACGGACACTAGCACTCATCAAAAGCATTACTTGTGTATTGTCAATCTTACAACTTGTAGTATCAGAGTTTTGTGTTATTTGTAACCCTGGGATAAGAAAAACGCACTCAGTATTTAGCTGTGGTCTCCTGTACGGCAGTGGTCGTTTCCCAATCGGGCTTGCTCACTTGTGTGATGCCCTACCTCTATCTTTATACATAAATAATATATTTTGGAAGGTAAACACAGCTCTTGTGCAAGTGATGTGAGTGTGTGTGTGTGTTCGCGTGATGTACAGTTAGTGACGTGTCGTAATTAGTGTTGTATCGTTCTTTAAGTTGATAGCAGTCTCACAAACGACCACTGCCTCCGTGGCTCAGTGGTCGATGTGTGAGGCTGCTGATCACAAAGTCGGGGTTCGATTCCCGGGCCGGGTCAAAAAAAACGATGTTGGGATTTTCTGTTAAAAAAAATCACAATAGATGCCAAATGCCAAAACAAATTGACGGTGTTTACACCCCCATGCCTCGGAAAGCTCGTAAAGCCGTTGGTTCTACGCCTGATCTCTCTCCGGTGTATGAGACATCGGACTATAAGAGTGAGGGAATAAAAAGTGCACTTGTGTTTGCGCACACACTTGTGCACTATAATATCTCCCGTGCAGATGGCAAGTCTCCGTTGAGATTAGTCGCCGAGACCGAAATTCGGTTAGAAGGACATTATTATTATTTTAAGTTAACTCTACAAACCAACCCTTGGCGAGACATATTCAAATAACTCCTCCTATAAACTAGTGGTGCTCGTGTACTCGCATTGTAGGCACAACTTTGTTATCATCGGCAACTAGAGTGCACATGTGGCGCAGTGGTAGATATATGCGTATAACAACACCATCAGCTGTAGGTTCGATTCTCACTCACTGGGCAAATATTTGTATCACCTACGAATGATACTTGTAATGCGAATCCATATGTATAAATATAAACGATAACTGTTAAAATTGAGTGGCGTTCATCGCTGTGCGAGATTTAAAGAGGTTTGAGCATAACATTATAGAGCCGTGAGCATATTTGAGTTAGTAAATGTGATGATGTGTCGAGTGACAGTTGAGTGTGTGGTGTGACGTGTAACGTGTGGAGCACGAGACGAGAGCGACACGTGCGTGAACTTGTACCTTTGCGCGAACGATCGATTGCCAAATGTAGGCCGAATGTTGGCGCCCAGTCTGGACCGAGTGTTGGGTGTGCGACGTCACCCTGGGGCGGCGCGCCGGCTGCGGCCCTGGGGGTGGCAGGGGGGAGGGGGGCGCTACGCAATTAACCACGGCCGGTCATCGACCCGTTGTACTCGGTTGCCCTGTGCGTACCGATACAGATGCGTGTTATTGTTGACAGATCGATGCGTGACGTCACGCACACACAGCCTCCATTCATGAGATAGCACTCGCTGATTGCGTCCACTCACTGATGTGTTCCTTGTTGTGTAGTGCGGATGTGCCTAGCTGCCTACTCGTGTTCTGTCCGCACTCCGGGCCGGCGCGGCGGCGGCGGGCGCCTCACTTGTCCTGAACAGTCATACGATTTTGTTTACTAACGCATATTACACTACATCGTTAATCCCATTACGTTGCATCTAACAAACACAGTTATAAGTTACTTTGTTTAACTACATAAGATTTTCTTTACCACATAACATTTATTCCAATACAAAATTATTTCGCTAAAATTGAGTAAAAGTTGGTTACTTAGTGGACTCACAGTACCCAAGGCGCACACATACACGCACTCGGTGGGACACAACGTGGTCACTCGGAAAATTGCCTCCACACAACCCTCGTGACGTGGCGCTCCTCCAACCGAGGAATTTAAACTGGTTTGAGATGCCGCAAGCGCCAACCTAACTAAAATGCATACTTCAGTAGATTATAGAAATCTGCACGGGGCACGGGCCGAACATAATGTAATGCACATAACATTGGGCCATCCCCAGCGCGGATTGTTGTAAAATATAATGTATGTATGTGTGCGCAAGCGTGTGGACATTTCGTTTATTTAGTTTTTGTTTGGATTGCTATCGTATAATAATGTTCTGGTGAATGATGAATATGCTGACGAATGAGGCGCGCGTCGCGTGTCACCTGCCCGTATGCGCATATTGTGCGTACTGACGACACTCTCACTCTTCACAGTCACCAAAAGCTTCACACTCGCCTACTCGTATCTATTTGCAAGCTACGCTCGCGGTCGTCGTCGCGCGACACTCCAGTCTCCACTCCGATCTCTGAAAGTTCAGCGTACGTCTACGTACACAATATATGTAGGTGTGTACATACGTTTATACGTTAAACGATAATAAAAAGTTTTAGGTGTATAATAGTCTCTCGTTCTTATTTACTCAATTCAATGTGTCACAGAAAAGTTCGATATTACATATAATTATTTATAGATTACAAATATTATAATGCAGAATATACAGTAAACTTACGAAATATCTTTGTACTTACCTGTTTTACCTGTCAGCTATTTGCATGTTTTATTGTCACAGTGAGATTATTGATGTTTTGATACGTACCAACATATTTAATTAATAGACCAAACTAACTGACTCACTGAACAACGCGCAGTCCAAACCGGTGGACCTCCAAAGTAAAATTTTTGACAACGATTAACATTACCCATTAAAAAGGTGTTTTGGATATATTCCAACCCTTAAGTAAATATTTTAGAGTCGATTTTATTTGGTACATATACATAGTCAAATTTATTCATTTAGATAATTATGCATAATAAATACTAGTTATAAACTTCATAAAAAACTATTGTAACACGCATTGACTGATAAGATAATATGGGTAGGGCCACGAGAAGAATTAGTTTTAATCGCCGAAGTAGAACATTAACAGAAAAGGACGAAACTATAACATACTTCTTGGTGCTAATTATACAATGTGAAAACGCGAGTAAGGGGGTGGAGTTTATATAGGCAAAACGTATACCTTTGGAAGAACTTTAAGTTAGTTCACAATATTGCGGTACGTGGTACGTGAGCATTGTGGTGGTGATTGATCACGAGTCACGAGTAGAGATGGGCAAAAGACCGGGTTTAAATCTTTTATTGGGTTTAAACCCGGTTAAAACCCAATAAATTTCTTCCCGTGGGTGTTTATTCGGGTTTTTATTATTTTCACCTTTTAAATAATAATAAACCTAAAATTTGTTAAAATATAAATTGTTACAAAATATTAACTACTTTTTTTATCCGTCTGAAACTATGTAATGTTTTTAGCGAGTATACGGACCGATATATACGGATAAATTATCTTTATTATCTCATATCGTCCAAATTACTGGACAATTTTTTATTAAGGTATTTACCATTACATTCATCGTGATTTCCTGAGTGTTTTAAAATGTGTGACGTCAATAAATAAACACGGCCGCACCAAGCTGCAATTGTTTACCACGAAAAACACGTTTCTACCGACTATGAGATGCTAAAAAGATGGGTTTAAACTTTTCCTGGTCTTTTAATAGTGTTAACATGATATAACAATAAATATCTACGTTGCTCCCCTTACAACAAAATAAATCGGTCAGGGTGTAGCAAAGGGGGTGCACCAACATTTTTTTTTCTCTAAGTAACGAGAAATATATTTTTAAGGCAAGATTTTGAAATATAGGTAAAAAAATGTAAAAAAAGAACTTAAAAAAATTTCGATCAAATTTGTATGGAGCTTCGACTTAGAATTATTTTGAAGCAGTTTATAAGGGAATTCACATTTGTAAAATTTTTCACTTTTTCCCTCCCCTTGTGTATCAAAGAGGGTGCAGGTTTCTTTTTTTTAAATCACTATTTTTATTATTGCATCATGTAATTGGGCTAAAAATAAAACGTTTTTGCTCTTGGCACTTTTTGTCTCTGATCGATAGTTTAGCGGCAAATGACGTTGAAAGATGTCTTCGTATATCACATCACATATGAAAATACCACCATTGGGCTTTTATTGATCAAACCTAGTTCACCCCTACATGGATAGGTTAGGTTAGAAGGTTTTCTTAGGTTTCAGCTTAGCTTTTTTTTAGGTTGGGTGGACCACTGACGTCATATTAGGTTCCGGTGGTCCACCCGTGAAAGCGGGTGTAGGTGCACAGGGGGGGTTATAGTCGGTATGCCGGCCGCCTACCACCTTTAGGCCGGAGAGTCTGACATAACCACTTCGCTTCCCCGAGCGGGGCGGTATGCGTAAAGCATTTCCCCTCTACAAAAAAAAAAGGTTAGAAGGATTAGCTTTCGTGGTAATTTTTTTTTAAACCACCCAGAAGTAGGAGACCCGCGAAGCGGATCTCCGGCGACACTGATTCAACGAATCTGTGCGTAAATTTCAACCAATATTAGCTCGGTATCTCAAAAATGGAGCGTGCTATCGCAAAAATAATGAACATTTGGCCCCCTCCCTGCCACAAGCTTTGATGCTGCTGGCTACATACTAGCATATTTATTTTTCATGAATTAAAAAAAAAATACAAAATCGATCGAAATTTCTAGTTTGATACACAAGGTGAGAGTTAAAAAGTGAAAAATATAACAAGTGTCAATTCCTTTATGAACTGCTTCAAAATTATTTTAAGTCGAAGCTCCAAAAAATATATTTTTCACAATTTTGTCCGTCAGTCTCTTTTTGAATCCTATATTTTTCGTTATTTTAAGGAAAAACATTTTTTGTTATCTTTTGTGCGTCCCCTTTGGTACACCACGACCAATAAGTCAAAAAGGTTGGTCATTTTCTACCATTTCTACCACAAAATGTTTTGATGGGCCTTCGGGCAACTGATTTACTTACTAGAACTGATAATAAAAGGCTTAGAAATAGAAAAAAAAAATTATAATTTAAACCCGCTATTTGGGTCTTTATTTGGGTTTAAACCCGTAAAGACCCAAAAAACCCGGTTTAAACCCATAAACACCCATTGGGTTTTAACCCTCTGCCCATCTCTAGTCACGAGTGAAACCCAACACGTCCATTAACTAATTCTTGCATGTTAATAACATTACATTATTCACAGTAAGTACCGCGGCCGCTTCTCATTAGCGCCATTTGCATTTATAATGAACCACGTTATTCTGGGAACACATTTTTGACGACGACAATCACATACTTATGGCGAGTATGTCCTATTCTCGTTGTGTTATTGCCTATTGTGTAAGTCCCCCGTATACCTATACTCGCTGCTTCTGGCCACCCCGTCACACTCGCTGCAGCGCGCTGCTTCACTCGCCTAGATTTGTGCAGCTAAGTCAACATTATAGAAGGTTACAACAACCCTGCCTGCTACTGCTGCTACTGTGTACACACACAAATGTTGTAACTATCGTATAATACACCGACATCTTGTATATGTTACTGTAGTAGTAACTAGTTGTTTACTTCTCATATGTCTCTTGCACCACTTATGTCCATGAAGGCTGTATTCAGTGGCGCCTGTGTTGTTATGTTTTTTTCGTTGTTTTTTTATTTAGTAGCAAAACGTTATTTACAATAAAAATTGTCACTATTCACATATTGCCTTATTCTTTAATAGCAATATGTAAATTGAAGCAGACTTTAACACCATACTTTAGGTTTTCTTTTTCTCGCACGACCAGTACTAAGTACGATTATCATATTTTATCAATATAGTTAGTATCGTGTTTTGTCTGCATCAGCTTGCATGCTATCATACTTGTATTTTACAAAAGATTGTAACTATCTGGCGATTAAAAAGAGTGGCCTGAGTTTCTTGCTAGTTCTTCTCAAGGCTCTACGTCAGCGAACTAGCCGTAGGAAAATTTTGCTGACATCATCTTTCTGGTTTATTCATAATTTATGACCTTCATAAGTGTTACTTTGTAACCTAAATGAATAAATGAATTTTGAGTTTGAGTTCAAACCGTTCAAGCGGAGTTATACCTACTTCGCACAAACTGTTAATGTTAACTGTGATGACAAGGAGCAGTGAGTGATATCAGTAATAATGGATATCAGTGGTGTTAATCGATAGACTACAACAAGACACCCATAAGAACAAACAATGATCTAGTTATTAAAGTCTCGCTACGTAACGTTTACATTTGTCAAAAAGCTGCTTCACCTTCCAAACAGACTAAACAGATTTTCATGAAACAGCTAAGAAACATCCCGATTTCAATTGAAAAGAAACTCACTGAAATCTTGCTTAGTTCTATTATTCATAAGACTAGTTGCACTAGAGAATCAGCTTTGTACAGAGGAGTGTACATAATGTGTCACGTGGAGGTCGAACCTACAACATTCGGTGCGGTCTCTATGGTAGGTAAGGTAACTACCACTCGTGCGGTCAAAATAAGTGTAGCCGTTTGATAGCTATGAAGCCACAGGCAGACATAGGCGTACAACTTATCAAATCCTTTTTTTCGTCGCCATGCGTCGGGAATTAAAAATCAATAAATAAGCCTTATAACTTAATGATCACTTTCGTAACATTAATTCATATCGACCACGACGACTACACCATGAATATATTGTTTTTGATCTACATGAGTATAATATGTTAAACGTAGTGTTTGAGTGAACCCCAACACTTTGAACAAGTTATTTCTTCGAATATAACGCTAGTGGTATATTAACAAGCCGTTAGATTACAATAATACAGCGAGGTTGGCCCCGCCGCGGCGCGCGCCGCCCTCGATCTTTTCAAATTGGATTTAAACATTGTGAATTACCTTTCTTTGATTCGCGGGTTAGCCAAATGGGGACGATTTATGGAGAAGCGGGGTTCGGTCCCGGGGGAGGCCCGGCAGCGGCTCGGCAGCGGCTCGGCGGCGGCGCGGCGCGGTAATTCACGCGCGCGATTTACTGCGGGTCCCGTGAGCGATGCTGACCCCCGCTTTAAATAGACGTAGCGCCGCGTCGTTTATATCGGCCGTGCGCCGCGCCGGACCGTCCCCGCGCTGGACCGTCCCCGCGCCAGCCGGGCCGCGGCCCGCGCGTTAATGTCATCCTATCTTTTAAATCTCCCTGAGAGGAATACGGTGTGTTTCGTGTCGACGCACAAAAACTCATGAATTTCTCCTTATATTGATTGTACGCAACTAGTGTTGTAGCCCTGCGCTCTGCGCTTGTTGTGCCGTACTTTTCAATTGATACAATTTGAGGTTACAATAGTTTCGATGAACCGTTTGTTTAATTATGTTTACAGTTACCGACTTACTCGGTGATGTTGTGACCGTGTCCTGTGATCGCTCTGTACACCGTGTGTGTGTGTGTGTGTGTTCGCGCACGGATGCCCCGCGACCCCGGCTCCCCTCACCGCGCTACATGTTGAGAACATTAGAATTTGTTCTGTTAATATTTGGTACAAATAACTGAAGCTAAGGGGAGTTAGTATGTCGCTCGCGTCTGTCTTCGATCCGATTCACATGATTTCACATTTTATATTCGAAAAGAATGGTGGTCATGATGGCCGGGCTCAAAGGGTACGGGAAAGTACCTACTCATCAGGATTCCATTGTTTATATCATCACCAAGTAGTACCTAAATACATATAATAAAGCTTGAGATATCGTTCCAAGACTTCTTAAAAGTTAAATACAGTCAGGTACTTATAGTAAAGTTTATCACCGGTATTATCGCTCACCACACAGCACGCAGTCGCGGCGGGCAGTGCAGTGGCGCATACGCAACGCAATTACCACGTTATAATTATGTCCCTAAGATGTGCACACACACAACACACACACACATTAATTCATATGAGAGTTGTGCACATTTAACGTCCCCTTGTTTTATAACTATTCGTTTTTGTAATCGATTGTCGCGTACACCCTTTTTTATGTAAATTGTTTAGATGGAGTATCTTTTAGTACAACATTATCAACATTCCGTCAATAAACGTTAAATTGTTAAAGTACCTATTGGGTGCGTACCCAATAGGTACTTTAACAATTACTGACAAATATTTATCAGATTCATACTCGTATGTATACTTGCGTGGAGTGCAACACAACACTGTACCTACCTAAGTAAAGTTAACGAGTGCATAGATACCTACAGGTGTGCTGACCCGTTCATAGATCACTCTGACGTCACGCCCCGCGGGACTCGTAACGCCGAGGAGTAACCACTCAGTATTCACGATATTTATGTTACGGCCGTTACCTGGCCGCCTCAACAAAGTTGACATTAACAGTTGTTACCCTTGGAATTATTGCATTTTAATATTCTAATATCAATTTTGTAGATACGCGTATCTATCAATATCTGCTGGGTAGGTACTAGTCGTCTCCAATTTCAAAGCAATGTATTGAGTTATTTCAATATAAATAGACCCGTATTTTCCTTTTAAGTGGCGCAGTTAGAGGAAGGCTCGCGAGGCCTTGCGAGGGTGAAATGAGACTCGTTTTTCACTAAACAGAGAACCTCTACACTATCTATTAATCTTGAGCGATATCTGTAGCTATGTAATTGTAGAGCTTTTAAGAAAGTTCGCGTGGGACGTGTCGGCCGGGGCCGGGGCCGGGGCCGGGGCTCAGGCAGCAGGGGCGACGTCCGCTCCGGGTCTCCCCCGCGACTACGTCTACCTACGACATATTTACGTCTGTCCATCGATGCTGTCCGTCGATGTCACGTGTACACACCGCGCGACGCCTTGTGTTATACATATGTACTTACAAATGTATAATTATTGGTAATTTGTCTCAACAATGTATCGTTATCAGGGCGCGTCTCACACGAAAAAACAAGACGGTAAAGTCAGATAATTATCAAAGTCAAATTCACACTCATTTATTTATTTAGATCAAATCCATGATACTAAAGAACTTCTTAAAAACAAATGCTAGCACTTTTTTCCCAACGGCCAATTTGTTGACTGGGGGCCTCAAGAAGAATTGGCGGGCCGCTCTGTTTAATCGCCAAAGTGTAACAATTACAATTTGGTATGAGATACAATGTTTATAGTAACAAAAGGGACGAAAACCAATATACCACACAAAATAAAAACATAATTTAGCTTTCTGCCTGCATGGTAATGAAGGGTCGTCGTCTCTTTTAGCACAGAATACTTAATAGCTTTTAGTAAGTATAATATAAAAACATGTCATGATCACATTGGACCCTTGAAAATGTATAAACTACTTACTTATAACTTTATTATTTAAATATAAATCATGCCAAGATTGACCAGCCATCCCAAGTAGCAGCCGTTCACGAGCGTGACGCACAGATCAGCCATCATTTCATTTTGTTTATTAACATATGATGGTTGTTAAATATTATTCATATTCTGTATCTACATACACTAGTTAGGTATATCAGAATATAACTGCAAGTTATATATGCAACAGAGCGCGTAAGTTAGGTACATTTGGTGAACATATTATGTGATCTGATGGATTTCTTAAAAATACGAGCGCATTTTTATTTCTAAACACAAAACAATGTGTCAGTAATCGATGATTTCGGTAATAGTTGTTCGGTAGTCCGAATGTGGTGTTGACCCGCAATTTGGAATTTATATTACGAGAATAATTTGGCGGCCAATCTGTGTCTATTATCTACGAGTATTAGGTACGTGTTGTGTAGCTACCGCGAGCGGCGGCGGCGCGTGCCGCCCACGTCACGTCAGCGCCGCACAATCATCGGTAATGGCGATCATTTCGCAACGGTCAGTGCACAATGGTACCGGACACAATAGGGCAGCTGCACACTGCACTATTGTAGTGCCGCATGCTGCCGAACGTCGCGACCGTTGATGGCGCGTAGGAGGCACACGTATAGGTACCCGTTCACGTATCGCACCGCACGCTCGCTGGCCGACGCTCACGCACTGATCATCGTGGGTACATGTAACGCAACGCAACATGCGACACGGAGGCTCTGCGGCAATGGTGGCTTGCCAGTTATAGAACTTTTCTGCTTCATAAGTTATCTGATGGCATGTACTTTACTTCGTAAAAATACGTTTCTTTATACTAATTGGGTGGCGAACAAGCATACGGCCCGCCTGATGTTAAGCAGTTACCGTAGCCTATGGACGCTTGCAATACCAAAGGTATCACTTGCGTGTGGGCGACCCTATTTTTTTACACCAGGGCTTTAAAATGGAGTACCCCTGGAATAGGAAAACGTTTCTTTCAAAACCCATCCCTTAATGAGCGGAATTGGAAAATTGTACTTATACGCAGAAACACAACTACACCGCTGTGTGTAGTTATTTGGATGTGGTCCTCTGTATGGTGAAGGTTCTTCTCTAGTCGGACTTGTTCGCTAGTATAGTGCCCTACCTTTCTTAACGTCTGATATATGTTACCACTATGCACAACAATTGTTCACTGTGACAGCTTTATTGTTGGTCCGACATGTTATTCATAATTATAGGCGAGCGAGCCCCGAGTCCGTGTCCGTGTGGTGACGGATTAAGAATACAAATGTCACCACCCCTTCCATTCCATCCCGTGGGTGTCGTAAGAGTCGACTAAGGGAGTAAGTCTAGCAGACAATATCCACCACAAGAGAGGGAAAACTCGAAACAAAACCCTATACCAACCCGTCTGGCCAGCGTGGTATAGTAGGCTAATATCCCTCCAAATTTTTGGAGGAGACCCGTGCCCAGCAGTGGGACGTCAATGGGTTGAGATAGTAGAGCCCCGAGTGTCGCGACCAAGTGAACCGTGCTACTAAGGTATAACATGACCATAGTACACGTGGAGTACGCGTGTGTGTGTGTGTGTGATGACTGACGGTGTGTTGTTTGTTTCAGTATCGGGGCGCGGTGACGTCAGCAGCTACTTCAACACACAGATGGTGCTCGACCTGAACGGTATGTACCTGCCTTATCCTTACTGAACCACTACCGAGCACAGGCCGGTGCCGCCTCATTACAATATTACCTACCGGCACGATGCGATGCTCCAATATACACACTCTATAATTATGTTTTTGTGGCGGAGACTTTCGGAAGAGAGCCGTGATTTACGGCTTCCTCCGGATCGCGGCCGGGCCGTGGCCGGGCCGTGGCGCGACGCTGCCGAGCGCACTTCCCCGCCATGTTCCACCGTCACCGTCACAGCGCGAGACAAAACGACGACATAATTAAATTATGATAGATTCACAGTTGAGGCTGTTTTTGTGCGCCGCCACCGGCGCGCGGCCACACCGAAACATTTCTAATTTTCGACTAGACTCGTTTTTTATTCGCGTTAATTATGGTATGAATGGTCGGCGGGAGGCGCGGGCGCAGGGCGGCGGAGCTGCGTCGCGCGTGCGTCACGGCTCTCACCGGGCGCATTGTGCCCGCCGCCTCCCCTGCACCCCGCACTATTATTCAAATCGGGCGCGACAAAAAAGACGGTAACATCGAGATTTTCCATCTGTCACACTCAACGCTCGGAGCGGTTACTTTTTGTACCACCAGTCACCAGTGTCCACCAACCGTTGACCGTCGATCTGACCATGTTGTTTCCACAGGCGCGTTTTATATCGCTGACACACGACATATTACACTCATAATAGTTATTGTTATATCACTAACTGATACTGTACAATACATAACTTGAACTAATATATTCATGTCTTCCCCTGCCGCGCCGCTGCTCTGCACCCAAAGTTTAGTTAGAGTACCTACGCATGCCGCGAAGCGCTTGGAGTTCAGATTAAAGTTCACTCGTGTAGGATGTGATCGCGTGCAGATACACGTCAGTTCGTTATTCGTCGTGTCCGGTAGAGCGGCGGCGGCGACAAGTGTCGCTCCCACGAGGTCGGCGGCGACGCGGCGATAGTGCCGCGTGAGTCAGCAGCTTCCACGCCTCACCAGCGCCGTCGCCGACCTCACCGCCGCCGCCGCCGCGCCGGGCTGCGTGCCCTACGGCTACCTATCGAATTATCTCTAAATTACAGCCATGTTTGTACCTCTAAACTATCCGCCGCTACCGAATTACCCGAGCTCTACTTGTATGCGTCGGACGAGTATCGTACCTATACAACACACACGTGTACAGTTTGATGATAGAGCATAATGATAGATAGTTCGTACAATACAAACAATAATAGTGTTAATTATGTTACAAAGATCCACTAGACACAAACGTATATATCAGAGGTTCGAACGATACATAGGTACTTACCCACTTAACTAACAGCAGGTTTTAATAAATGGCTAACTTTGTGTCAAACTCATTCAGGTCGTCCGAACCGCCATCCATAACGTGACAATTGACAACCTTAAAAAATAAAAAAATAATGGATCATATAAAACGGGTTCAGAACCGCGTGCCTACGTGTGTTACAGGGGACAACATAATAAGTTGTTGTCGTGTACAGAACACTCGATAATGTCAAGGTGTGTGTCCCGCGTGTCACGTGTTGTTTCAGTGGCGTGCCACGTGTCGCTAGTCACAACTGTACCTACCCATGTCTATACAAACACGTTGTTGTCACGTCTGACGTGTTGTGTTTACATCACGCTGCTTACTGAGACCATTTATTTTACTAACGATATTGTTATATGAAAAAGGAAAATAATGTTATACCAGCTCAGCGAGTAGCTTCAAACTTCTTAAAACACAACTTCTTTAAGTAGTTAAATTACGACTGCATAGAATAAACGGGTGGACGAAAAAATATATAAAAATCCATTTGTAACGCGTTAGGCACAAAATTGATAACAAGCAATATTTTAAAAGTTCTGTATGATATACAAATATAATTTAGTAACGTAACGTGCGTATTTATTTATAAATATGTATAACACGATAAAAGTACTAAAATACAAATGATTGGTTCATACAACTTGATTATTCCATACATTCATAGAACCTAAATAAATAAAAATATAAGGGTCACCTTGATTAACAATACAAACTAAAATAAAGTTGGATTTTTTTTAAAGACATTTCAGATCAATTTTAAAATATTTTGACGATATTATGTATCAAATCGACTATTTGGGTTTAACTCGTTTCTAGCTTAAATACATTAGAATGCACTATCAAATGTATCTTCGCACGGCTTGCCTCTTCAAAGACACACACTACACAAAAGTGCAACTGCGACATGGTTCGCCTCATGTCTAATTAATCTGACGATCAGGCTGTTTTAAGTGGGCTCTCCTCTCCCTCACCCGCTTACGGTTAATATCCCGCGCTAATTAGTTGCGTTAGAAACATTGAAACTCTTTGATACATTTGATACGTCGCATCGTCGATGTGCAAATAAAATAGCTCTCGGCTCTCTTTATATGTAAAATGCGTTGTTCGCTGTGGTTAACTCAGTATTGGCAGAACGCACGTACTCGAGTGGCCGACATAGCTCTGTATAATTTGTTATGTAAATATAATCACTGGAAAGTGAGCTACGCAACATCTCCGTGTCCCACCAGTGGCCGTGTGTCTCTCCGTGTCCGTGTCCGTGTCACTTGGCGTGTTTAGCACGTCAACACTCATCACACTCAGCTCACAGTAGTCTAGGTCAGCTCTACTCTACTGACAGCAGGATGGTTTAGTAGCGTTGTACATTTGTGCGAGGCAAAAATAGTCGTTCCGAATATATGTATTGTGTGTTTGTATAGCTCCCGCAAGTAGGTACTCGCAACACAGGACTAGCTTCAAGAGTCCTTTAGAACAAACAATGTACCGTCTTTAAAAAAATACAATCCTACTAGTGCTGTGATCCTGTACGACATTGTAACACCGACCTTGTAACTATCATTTGGTTAAAGCTGTAGGTGGGTACTCATTCACGTTTCTCGTTACTTTATTAAGGGTATTGACTGCTACGCAAACACATTTAAATATGCAAAACTATACGTAATTTGAGTATTTGAATTTGCATATTATACATAGCTTATATAACTTAATGGTACGTCCAAGGTGTATCCATACTAATATTGTAAATGCAAAAGTAGCTATGTTTGTTTGTATAAATGTATGTTTGTTTGTTACACACTTTCCACGACAAAAAGGCTGAATCAATCTTAATTAAATTTCGCAAGGAAATAAATCCTGGGGAAGGACACTAGGTAGGTACTTTTTACCGCTATAACTGACATCCACGCGGGCGGAGCCCTGGGCAACAGCTAGTAATTATAATAAATGCAAACTATTTCTGTCATCTATATCTCATTTTTTTCCTTTGTCAGTCTGTCGTCACTTTTTAACGAATAAATGGCTAAACGGATCTTAATGAAATTTGGCAAAGAGATAAATGATATCTTGAGAACAGACAAAGGTTTTATATCGGGATAACCGACATCTACGCAGGCCGAGCCGCCTCCAACCGCTGTATAGTTATATATGCTCGCACCGCAAGGAAACCGTGACTACAGACAACATTATGAGTCAAAAACACTCTGACATATTTTATTACGTTTGTGAAAATATTTTTAATTATCAAGATTATATATAATTTATTATCTTGTGCATAACATAGCTTAATAAAGGTGCGCGCTCATGATCCGATGGTGCCGTGATGGTGGCGCCACGTGCCGCGCGCCGCTCTGGTGATGCAGACACAAACGTATCTAATGTAGAATGTAAATGTAACAGTTTGTTTACTTATATATCTTTGACCTTCATCGAGCCACAACAACACCACAGTATAATAATAAAAGCTGAGTAAGATCAGCAGGTAGATACGAAACAGTGGAGAGGTTGCACGCTGTGTACACAGACTCTAAATGTTAACTAATGGAAAAACTGAAAGCATTTTTTGTGTAACAAATTATAATTTTTAATTATTTCAAAAAGTTGAACGTATCTACATATCAAAATTAATTACGTTTTGCATATTATACGTACAGAGTAGGTACAGACTACACTTAACATAATTTTAATTATGAATACGCTTCGTGAAGCAATTATATTTTGACATGAGATTACTTACACTTTATGTTAGTTTGGCGTTATTCGGCCGTTCATTATAATTAGCTCTCCCCTTACCTCACCACCGACTTACTAAATAATAATTAGTTAGTTTACATACAGACTAGATATAATTATATCTACCAGTACGAGCACACCACTACAAGTGGCTAAGTGCTGCGTGACCACACCAGGCACAACACTATGTATACTCTACTCAACCTTCTATATCAAATATTTTTCGCAATAAATATTTTATACATAATTATGAATACTTCATATACATATAGATATAACCATAACTATGTGCATAAGTACATATTTATTGTGTACACAAATCATTTTGATTGTTGTCCCCTAGACCGTTCCCAATTACGATGACCTCACAATTACGGTGAATCTCAAAAGAGACAAGTCAAGTGTACGGGAGACACTATGCGCACACGCACATGTGGTAATACACTCTCATAAGCTTAGCACTTGGCACGCGAGAGAGATCAGGGACATTGGCTTTACTTAATCTCTCAGAATTTATTTGTATATTGATTTAGAAGTGACATTATTATTATTTCAAATATGTATATTTGATGTTGACCGACCCTTTATTATAAAATAATTTGCATGCCTGTTATAGGTTAAACGTGGAAGAACCTATGAAACATGTAACATCTTTTAATGTACCTACACATATTTGCAATTAAATCAAATGAGCTACGAGCCCGTACAAATATTGTTACTTAAATTGTATACCGACTATAAGTATGATGTGAGAATGGGTTACAGCCAATATCAGAATTACAACTATTCATTCACATGTTCAATATAATTTTCCTAAAGGTCCTGTCAGAGATATCCCTGTATCTCTGAAAGGTCAATAGTGAAGTTTAGGGTTGTCATCAGTAGAGATGTCTCCAGAGAGCGCAAGGAATACCGTCGGCTTCAACGGAACTCGATTGAAGGCGAGGTTAACGCGCTGCTTAATTGCTTATACATATTATAAATGGTGATTAGCATATTACTACCGCTGCTTAACCACGTTCATTCCCGGCTCAGGCGACGGCGGGTGTTTGGTAACGCCGCGAGCCGCGCGCTGCCGCCGCATGCCGTCGTCTCAATAATAGCAAAATGATAAAGATAAGGTCAGCTTGTCACGCTTCCATGTGTCGACATACGTTTGTTACAATCACTCTGCCAACGCAATAATCATGATGTGCGTGTCGCTGTTGCCCGTGCCATGGAACCGATCACTTTGTTACGAATAACCTAAATAGAAGAACCATTTAGGTAAATATTTTACCACCTACCTCATGTCCGCTAAAGTTTGTCATGGTGTATCTAAACTGCACCGTCCGCGTCCGTTCAATGCTAACGCGGCCGCACGGCGCACGGCGCGCGGCGCGGTGCGCAGGCGCATCAACATATTCCATTATTAAGTCTCATTCAAATCACGCTAATTATAATTACGTTCTGTTATAAATTACCATCATTACCCGTTACTCATTTTAATTGTTAAAATATTCTCAGAACATAGTTTGTTCATTAACTTGATTGTTTTCAATAGAGCCTTTGCCAAACAAATTACACAATTTAAATTATTTGTTACCAGACGACCTGTAAACTAACCACTTTATTACGTGCAAATATTGTGACAACACAAATTTGAACAAGTTTTTATACTTATGGAGTACTTGGCAATTAATGTAAGTAATATTATTATTTCATTAAAAATAACGTTTCCCGCCCTAGAGAACAATCTCTTTACTGTTAGAAGTCTCTTACAAACAGAAATGATGGACAAATTTGGACCTGTGTCCACCCAGTAGTGGGACGTTTATGGGTTAAAGTACACCCCACAAAAATAGATCAGGATCTATATATATACTACAGACAAATTCGGAACAAATTACTTGTAGATCACACAAAATTTTGTCTCGTACCTATAGGGGTCGAACCCATACCAAGCAAAGCACATGTGTAGTTTCATATCGTCGTATAAATATAGTTAAAACTTGTATTATAAGTATACTTACTAAATACGCACGTACACCATGGAGCGGACTGGATACTCCACGACCGCCATAAGTGTGGCGGTGGCATGTGCATTATATTTACATATTCATGTGACGAGGACCGTCACCGCGCGGGGTGCGGGGGTGGACGCTAAGTATGTCGATAAATGGTCAAATGTATCTATAGTTAGTGCTCTACGTGTGCAGATTAATCAAGCAATTTTTTTTACTTCATAATAATATCAATAAAAGATATACAATACACCTGTCAGAGTAAAGCCTTTACTGTCGACGGAGATATCAGACATCTGCGTCGGCGTGTCTGACAGTAGACCAGGTATACCTGAACATATAGCAATACCTACAGGTCGAGAAGTAAGTTCGTAGCGAATACAGTACGTAGTGTTAGCGAGGATGAGCAGCGCGTTGTGCTCATGCGCGTTGGTAAGTGGTCAGTACTGCCAGTAGCGGCGCGCATCTCATTATCGTGCGCGAGCCTCCTGCGCGTCACCTGCGCGCGCCCAAAAAAACTCGCGCGCATCTATAGTTATGGGTGCGACGTGTATTTTCTCTGATATTGGGTACAGAGTAGAGCGAGCTCGTTTCCAACATTTACATGTAACTTTGGGCCAATAACTGCTCGCGTCCACAACAACGAGGCCCACAGTTAAGCTCTCATTTCTCCGCACAAGTATTTGCATGCGTTCGTCTACCTGCGCACACGCATCTGCCTGCACTTTTTCTTTGCGTCCCGGCCACAATCGCTGTTGCATATTTCTATTTCGAATGGTTTTTGTTGCACGACGAGATGTGAATAAGATTTTTTTGTAAGATTTATTGCAAAACGTGCATTAGCCTGTCGAAGAGATTACAATAGCGCCACGTTAATGGTGCGAGGGTGACGTTAACGACCCCCGCGCCTCCACGTGACGCCGCGCGCCGCACTAAACATTATTTTTTTAAATATTTAATTTAATTTAATATATTTTACTGTAAATTACACACTATGCGAGTCAATTAAGAATAGGAATGTCGATGTGGCGCATTACGCAATGTTTGCCAACCTAAAGTGTACGTAGGTAGGTGCGCGGTGTGCAAAAACAAAAGGACACATTATAACTTACTTGATAATATTGATACATTTGTGATGTCTGGCCTTGTGCTTTGTTTAATGTCATCCCCAGTACTGTTGTATGTTGTAGGGCAATTGCTTAGCGCCAGTTATTACTGTGCGGAGTGTTGTGGGTTCGATTCCTACATGAGACAAAAATTTGTTCGCTGCAAAAATCAATAAAGTGGAGTAAAGAGTTTGCGCTGAAAACCAGCGCTAAGCATCCTCCTGTGGAACCTAAACATAGTGCTTACGCATGAACCTTTTGCTTCTTGTACTATAGATATCTGTAATTAATGTGCCTACTTACATAAGATGTAATCCTGGAAACAATAAACTCTAATATATTCTTAAATAAAATGCATTTATAATAATTGTGTCTGACATCAGTTGTTTATGTAATTTTATCTAAAGACACACATGCAAAAAGAATTTTTGAGAATACGATCTCTAAACGGGTAACAATTTGTTTAACCCGGGCGGGCGAAGTCGGGCCGGGCCGCTAGTTTATCCAAATAACCTACATACTAGTAGTTGATCACCTGCAGCACCACTACGCACTATTGATACATGTTCTATTTATCGATACAATCCAGTTATATGCCATTTTACATGTGCGCATCATCAGTTCGTCCAGCACGACCTCGCGTCTCCTCAGCCACCACCGAGCGCTGGCTGTAACCAAGTAACAAATACGTGCCTCTTCTCAATTATAAAGAGAACAAACAGAACGTTGCATTTAGTGTTCGTTACCAACGTTTTGTGTTATGTCCGCATCGCACCGCTCCGCTCGCTTGATCGATATTTTTAGTTTCAGATTGTCAGAGTTAAGTTATGTAAGTTAATTATCTGACAGTTTTCTTTTATTAGATATCAATATAGCGTCAAGTAGTTTAGTAACACTTTGTTACCTACACTACACACTACTACTTAGTGACTTAGAGCTCCTCTTTACGTTCGAACGTGAAAACCTTCCGTTACAGGAGTTTCATGACTTAAACATAAAACATAATGATAATAGTGTCGGAGATGTTTACGTCTAAAAATCGAACCAAATCACCTTTTAGGTTTTGACCTTTACAAGTATTTTAATACGCAAGTAATATTATTCAATTTAATTCAATGTTATTTATTAATGGCAACAGGGCCCAATTTGTTAGTAACAATGTTCTTATTATCTAATTTTAGTATGGACAATCACAAATTACACATATTAAAATAAAATATTATGAACTCAAGTAGGTATATAAATGTTACGTGGAGAGTTAGGGCATCATACTGGTTCCCTCTTCGTCTGACCTGGCAAACTACACATAGCGGACAAGTTGTGTTCCTGTGCGTGGGCGCAACTCTACTGAGTTCGTTTAGGGATGCGTTTAAACTTTTTCCACGCTACAGTAACAGTTTACCATCTGTATGCTTGTTTGCCACCGAAATACATAGTATGAAAAGGGTAGCATGAATAACAACGAATCTAATTAGTCCTACTCTAGCTTAAGTAAGAAGGCACTTCTTCAGCAATCCTCGATAGCATAATAAACAAAAGCTAACGAATATGCAAAGTAATAATTAATGAATTGTTATGTACCTATTTATGGGTCAAGTAATAATACCTGTCCTCAATACATTATCTAACTAATAACAATATAATTGTATTCTTTGCTCTTGTTCTTCATACACATCAGTCGTATCCACATAAAATGCCGCCACTACTGTTCGCGGTTCAAACTCCTCACTTTCCTTAAATGTTAAATAAACGGCCCGAGCTATAAATATACGTAACAGCGCATGCGCGGGCGCGGGCCGCTACACACACACACACCTATCCGTACGATGCACACGTGAACGTATTCAATGTGTTAGATAGAGCTACTCAATTGATGCGTCAATTATTGACAGCTCAATGGTATTATGAGATCAAACTATCGAGTCTAGCTTACATTTGTCGTACTCGTACGTCCCGTATCTACGCCCCGTACGTTCACTAAATACGTTTTCTATATTCATGATCTAGGTGGGTATCGTATATTATCTTCTTGTCGATATGATCGCAGTAATACATTAATATATTCTTGTCTACTTTTCGAGGGTTCGCTTTTTTCCTATACCCTATTATCGACAGGTAGTCTTGGCTTCTCTTTGTGCGAGTGCCCCCGCGCTGTGATTAATACCTCGCATTCTGGTACAGGACAAAAAGCTTCCTGGCAAAAAATATATGCGAACTATTTGAACGTATGCAAATCTCTGTGCATTTGTCATTGTACTATCAGTTCTAATAACTAGTACTTACGGTATAGTTTACCGTGTTGTTATGAGGGTGATGCGCTCACACCACAGTTTTTTCTCGTGCGGTCGGCTCTAAGACGCACCTTCGCCAACGATCTGCACGCGCTCGTAAATTTAACATTATGATATTTACTTTAACCCGCATTGTTACTTCTCAGAAACTAACGACACGATCTGAGAACGGAGCACAAGCACATGATCGATGACGCTGATTATTTATCTACGAGTAGTAGTAGTAGCTAGTAGCGGACGAACATCGGGTGTCTAACTTATTATTTGCATCGGGCAGCTATTAGAACACGCTCGTTAGTTTTGTTATAAATTCTCTTTGTGAAATACTGCCTGTTTTTATATGCGCTTGTCCACAAAAGGCAAGTAAAGTGGCTGAACATCGTAAGAGTAGGTAGGTACGCAACACGAACACTTATCTTCTGCTATCGATGTTATTCCAAGAAGAATTTGTGAGCGCCCATCTAAGACCGCCACCACCACCACCGAGACGGTAGCCGTGCTCTGTCTAACTACGAGTATATCACGATCGATTGTTAAACGATATATCGCTTATATGTTTATGCTCTTTAAATATATCAGGAGAAAATTAAATATTAATGGGTTACTAAGTCCAGTTGAATAATACGCAGTAGTAACATTGAACATGACATTGGCTACACTCGGCGGACGGCGCGGGCGGCGGGCGCGGCGCAGAGGTAGCCACTCTACTAATTATGTAGAGTATGTTAATGACTCTTACATACGCTAACTAATTATCTGATTAGCATATTATTAGATCTGTATAATATAATCCAGTATTCATAGTATATCATGAGTTTTATGAGTGGAGCGGTGACGTCACCGCTGCGGGGTGCTACAACTGCTGCAGTTACCTACTCGTGCCTGGGACACGCACGAGGTAGCGTGACTGTGCCTGTGCCTGTGCGCCCATATCTACTACGCCCACCACATTCAACATACGAACTAACCTGTAACTACGACATTGCTTTATATGAAAAAAAAGGAAGAAAACTGTTTAAGTATACGAGTATAATAATTCGTAGATAATAGCAAAGTATTATCAGAATAAGATAATTAATTATGGCCCAAAATACATCGATATTGGTATACCTATTTATACAATATTGTTAAGCCATTTATGAGTTTGGTAGTAAATAAGTACCTAAAGGGCAAGTAGTACTGGAGCAGCGTGCAGGTGAGAGTACCGTGTGACCCGTTACAGGCTGCGCGCACGCACGCACACACACACACACACGCGCGCGCGCGCTAACTGTAGCACTAAAGGTCGCGCCACCCTCGCGCGCGCGCCCGCTCCACAGGCACCGTTACCCGCTAACACTGTTCCAGAGCGGGACTGGGGGAGGGGGGGAAATCACCTGACATTTAGGTTTTTGTGCTAATCGCGGGGTGAATAATGTATGGAGGCTAGACTGGTCTAGCCCCAAGGGTGGGGCGAGGGCTAGCCAGCGCGTGGTACTCGCGCGCACCATTCACCGCGCCACCGCCGCACACGCCATGGAACCCGGTGAGTCCTGTACTCCTTACATTTTATGTTCTTTGTGGCTCCACCGCTGCAGCAGAGCCTACTGTTACCACATCAGAACAGGCTGCCTAACAGTAGGCTCCAGGCCAGACGATCAGTCCGACTCAGCCGCCACTATCGATATCACTTATTTTATTGCTTACTTATTTCTTATTCATTTTACTCGGTATAACGGTTTTTTTTTCAACAAATTAGGTAAATTTTAAAGTAATAACAATCGACATCATGTCGGAGAAAGCGACCGTTGTAAAAAAAATATAGTTTGTGACAAAAAAATGTTGACGCGACTTTCTAATTTATTGCTAGAGCTAAGGAAACAAACAAAACAAACAACAATCCAAAAGTAAAATTGCACAACCGTTAGTATACGCGCGACGTTAGCGGGTCTCGTCCATAGCCTCAGACAATCTCGCGGACAAGACAGCGAGTTGCACCCGCCACATCTAATAATCCTTCATTATTCAATTTGCAACTGGACCTCTTAAAATACAATAAACCTTTAGAAGTATAACTCGAGACCTTTAAAGATGTGATCGTCCGTCAAACGGGGGTGAGCGACGGCGACGTCAGGCGTCACACCAAGTCCCAAATGGCGAGTGTCGTAGCGCTACGGAGAGAAGCGCGCAGCGGGGTCGCACCGATCACAACCTGATCCACATACAATTAGGTGCGGGGGAGCGCGGGGGCGGGCGGGCGGGGCGCGGGGGTGGCCGCCGTGACCTTTGCGAGGTCCCGTTACAGGCACCTGCAGGACGTTAAGGTCCCGCTACACTCGCGCTCATTAACTGTCGCGCCTAGCGGACACCGATCACATATTCGATACACTATAATATGCGAAGTGCGTGTCTTCATTGGTTTTATACATTTAATTGTCTATTTATTACTTACCAATGATCATTGCATAAAACATAATTAAGTTGATCAGAACAATGTTTTGATGACATAACTCGCAGCAGAGTGCGTCAGTTCGGCTGCAACAATTTACTTATAAATTGAATAGCTGTGTGCGTGAGTTCGCTCCGGATCAGTCGACAGATTATATCTACCGTTACTCTGTGATAAATGGACGATCAACAACCGATACAATAAAAAAACAATATAATGGGCACTGTTGCTCAAAGCGCTGATCAAAATTTGATCATCGTTTTGTGCACGCTGCAGTACCGTGTACCTATACAGTGTGACCGAGTGCCGCCGCGGCGGGCGGTGCGGCACGGTGCGGCGCGGTACGGTACGACACTCTGTGTTACTACAAGGCACGATAACGCAACGGTATCACAATGTGATTATGAGCGAGATCGTCCGTAAGTGTCGGTTGCAAACCAATCAGTTTCGTGCGGGAATCAATCGTCCAGTAATGCGCTTCCATCAGAATAACTCTCACATTCAAATGACGCCGACGTCCCCCTCCCCTCGCACTGCTTACTCCACAATCCACATCACCAACACAAGTAGGAGAAGCATCTTTAGCGTGGCATTCAATGTCATTTCACAAATATATCCGAATACATTTTGTGGAATAAGGAAGTAATCTCAGATTACAGATAGGATATTAGGCACTTACTTGATAAGTATAATTATTTTGCATGAGGATCGTTACAACATCGATCCAATCGAAAAGAAAATATTAAATTAAATATTGCGTTCTATAGCGAAATGAAATACAAATCAAAGAAATAGTAGTATTTAAAAATGCATCACGTAGTGTAATCGATGATACGGTGATATCAATTGATAACTGTTGTATGTATTCACGAAATGAATACCGCCATAACTAAAATTGTTTATACATACAAGACATCAGTGTCACTTTGAAAACCATGACACTTATGTACAGATCGATCAATAATGCTAAATGAGACACCGACTAATTGGCAACTATTCTGTTTAATAAACATAATAATATTTACAATAAAGTAAGCCCTTAATGAGGTATTTAGGAAAGAGGATGAAAGTGTTCTGACCGCGAGAACAGCCTCCCACAAGATAAGATACCTAAGCACTTAATGAATACTACCGAAACTTGAATAGATTTAATATAGTACCCATTTGTGCGAAAGTTACTCTAGATATTATCTTGAAAGAAGCACATAGGGTACCTACTTTTTGTCACAATAACCGACATAGTATTATTATATTCGATACCTGTGATGAGCAAGAAGGTTAAACTCCTTGGTTATAGCCTTCTTAGTTATGAGTTCCGACGAGCCAGAGAGGCTGCAGAGCTGCAGGCGTTAGATATATATGTAATAGCATTAGTAGTAGAGCGAGTGTCTCAGGGTGAGTGACATATGTTGATATTTAAGAGTAGGCGCGTGCGCAGCGTGCACCTGCTGTCTTCGCGTCGCCGCCCCGCCGCGCAGGGTCAAGGTCGCCGAGATCGATCGTATACACACATATGCTGAGGCACCCGCTAGTAGGCAGTAGGCACACTTTATCGCGATGCAGTAACAACAACTTACATATTATTATAATTATTATTAGTGGGTAGCGACCCGCCCCGGCTCCGCTCGGGTTACACTTTTATATTACTTTAGGGATTGTTTTTTTTTTAAACTTCTATCTAACATAACCCGATTTGTTTCTAACCGAAGCGATATGAAATTTCGTGTATCTTATTTAAAAATTACGGAGTTCAATACAACCTTTCATCACTTATTATCTTATTTTATTCCTTTAGGGGTGGAATATTGAGAAATGTCGATATAAGTATACAGTTATTTTTAAACCTGAAGCAGGTATATTTCATTCTTCTTACATTAAAAATGACGTGACTTCCATACAATCATTCAACCCTTAAATTTTTGAAGGTGAAATTTTCATAAATCCATTGTGCGCACTAACGTCATTTATGAAACCTTTGTGCAAAATTTGAAGTTTGTAGTTCCCAGTGGTTTAGGCTTTGTATTGATGAATGAATCAGTCACTTTTACCTTTTCTTTTTTACAAAAGTACATCATAAGTATATAATTCCTGGCTGTGTGGGGCAAGGGTCTAGTGATCTGTGAACACATCTCTATTTGTACTAGTTCTAAATAATTAACTATAAGCTACAAAAAAATATGCAATGATATAATAATATATACGAGTATATAGATCACCGACAGATTAATTGAGACTTGGACTCCACTTATTCACGTGTCAACTTGGACAACTATGTACGTTCATCGAACATAGTACTCGTACATAGTACGTAAGTTGACATTGTATGTACAAGTGCAGAGAGATGATAAGGGCGCGGGTGCGGACATCCTCACTGCGGGAAGACATCCTTCATTTGCTGAACGTAGCGATCATCGTATCGGTATGCGCCACGCCGCGCCGCGCCGCGTGGGCGAGTGGGCTAACTCGTACTCTCTACTTATTAGTATTTGAGTGCGTCGCGTCGTGGGCCGGGAGTACACGCGAACATTTACTTCATCAACAAGTTATTTAAATATTCTGTGACTATGATTGAAAAAATGATCTCGTAAATAAAATGATAGCGATGGCAGGTCCACGCACTATGGGTCACAAGGTAGACGGCTGGGCCACACAGTCTCGAACTCGTAAATATCCTCGACTACAAACTTCACCCCAGGGACGCAACACTCACCCCACACGCGTCTGTATCGCCGAATTGAAATAGTTTAATCGATACATTGCTATTGATGAACAAAACGAGTGTCCGTCTGTTTGTGTGACTTCTGCCTGTATCATATATTATGCTTTTCTCTCAGTTTACCTGACTACCGTCACTGATGAGGTCCGGAACCATTTAAAACTTGTAATATCATTTTAAAACTCCACATTCTATATCATCTTGCTCGGCTCACTTAACTCTTCACCCAATGTAACACGTAACATATAATATATACTACCTACTCGTGATGTACGCGTCGAGCTCCCCGGGCCGGACCTCTACTGTTGCTTAATTATTGAAAATAAACTAGGTGTAGAGTGTGTGTAGATATCGCGATAAGCACATTATAATATGTATTACGATAAGCAGCTAATTAGAGCGGCTGTCAGTCACGGGCCGCGCTCACTACCGCTGCTCTGTGACGTTCACTACCGCGCTGCACCACCGCCGCTCGAGCCGACACCACCGCCGCGCCGCCAAATAAATACAGATACATGTTAATTCAACATTTATTTTTGATATAGGTATTGCATATGTCAGACACTTTATTTTACGAATCAAGTTACAAATTAGCAAACGGCATACCTGATGGTAAGTAGTTACCGCACCCTGAGAGCACTTACACTACTTTGGGCATTTCTCGTGCGTGCACTGTAAAATAAAACATCCGGATTTTATATAATGAGTAACCCTGGAATAAGAGAAATATTATTATTTTTAAATCGTTTTCTTTGAATGATCATTGGAAACCTATAGTCATGTACGGAAACAACTACACCGCCGTGTGTAGTGATTTGGTTGCGGTCTTCTGTAAGATTGTTTCCAGTCACCAGCTCAATAACTCTGCCACAAATGAAATGCTCTGGTCAGTCACGTGTGGGATACGTAATATCAAAATGAGTAAATTTGGTTTAGAATTTCAATATATAAGTGCTATTTGTGACGGCTGGTCAATCTCGGCATGATTCACTATTGAATAATAAAAATATTATTCAATATACATATATATAATATAATATCATGCGATGACATGAGATCACGGCAAGCTTTCCTCTTACACGTTATCTAAAAAAACAGACTATCCCTCATTACTACTTGTTGCAAGCTAAATTTCATTTTTTATTCATTAAATATTTTTGTTTAAATTATATGATTAGTGGTACGTTGGTTTCCATCCTATTCTGTTACTCCTAATTGTAAATAATATCAAATTATAAATGTTATACTCTGGCGATTTAAAATAGTGGCCACTTAGTGCCCACTGTAGAAAAAAATACATTCACAATTAATATAATGTAAAATCAAAATGAATAAATGAGTTTGTCTTATCCTTCCTTATTATTAATGAGACGAGACCGAGGCGATCGGACATAATATTATACAACCCGTAGGTGATATATAGTGTAATAGTCTCGCGTGGTGTGCGCGCTACTTAACTACTGCTACCAGCATGCCGACATGTCTGTCGGCACCGGCATACATCTTCACCACGTACCTACTCTCGACAGAGAGGAGAGACTCCATTCTTGACTCTAACTTAATCATAATTGAAAGTTAATTAGCCCACGTGTAACTTGTAGTACAGTGGGAAATAATAACAAGTATGAATTATTATCAGAATATTGTAATGAGCTCGCCATTTTCGAATATTTGGTGCGCGGTAATGAGCAAGCGCCGCCGGTTCCGCTCCGAATGTCTCAGCTGTGTCGACTGTCGCTCCGGCAGAGCCATAGCGGCTCCGGCGCAGGCGAAGACGACGCGATGCCTAACAAATGCTGATCGTTTGCATATTGTTACTGGTCTCGTATAGAGCCGTCGCTCGGCAGTTGGCTCGAGTTAACGTCACTGTAGACATATTTTACACGGTTTTATTTTGCTTGATCCCGTATCCATCTCAGCCATAAGACGTCCACTGCTGTACACAGACCTTCCCCAATGTTATCCACATCGAACATGACGAAGAATTGACCCCGTATATATGCTTTAAAATTTTACGACAGCTTTTTAAAGTACCTACCTACTTCTACTTAACTCATTCTTATGTAATGTCCCCGTCACCCTTCTAGACTAAACAGAGATAGAATTTTTGTTGTGTCATGACAATTTTCAAATGCATGTGATTGTTTACAACCGGTGTGTTATAAGTAAATATTATGCAGACAATTATTATTGTATTATGCTTGACGTGAGTCGTGAACATACATATAATTAAAACCGCCGAAGTGCGAGTCGGGCTCGCGCCTGAAGTGTACCGTACCTACTAATATTTGGCAGCTACCTTATTTTTTTCAAATCAATTCAAATCATTTATTTTCTGCAAGAAACACTGTTACAATCAAACATGTACATGTCTATTTTTTATTTCATTGTTCATTTTTTAAAATTAAATTATTTATTTTTGAAATGAATATACAACTAAATATGAATATTTCATGTGTCTACCTGTTGCCGTTAATAATATCGAGCAAAAACACGGCATTGAAATTACGTTTGTTGTTATGGGAAGAAACGCAGCAATATGGGAAGCAACAGAAATACATCATTTGTGAAAATTTCAACTGTCTAGCTATCATAGTTCATTAGATACAGCCTGGTGACAGACAGACGGACGAACGGACAGTGGAGTCTTAGTAATATGGCCGTGCTTTTACCCTTTGATTACGAAACCTTAAAAAAAACAAGAAACCACGAGTAGCTAGCTCACGCTCGCTGGCTGGCGGCCGTCGATGACGCGGTGCGGCGCGGTGCGGCGCGGCAGCGGTGACCGAGCGTTAGTTGCGTTTCGTAACGTGTCAGCTGTGCTTTTATCACACCGACCGTGCTTATAGAACTTAGTGCTCAAGTCGGCGTCAATTCGTCGACTTGTAGACGATCAACAATTAGCGGCGTTGTGTAAGCGTAATTAAATGTTAATGCTTCCTGTCACTTTAACATTAATCATTACAGTACTGTTGGCACTACCGCACCTAGTAACGCCCTCTGTCGACACTCGCATACGAGTAAGTACCGCGCCCGCGTTATAACTACAGAGCAAAGATATACAATCACATTTTAATTGATATCGACATTGTGTAACACATATCTTATACTTTAGTTTAAAAAAAGGTACCTGAATCACCCGCAGACTATAATGTCACATAGGTCTAAGATGTAATGTGAACAGTTAGTTCCGAGTGTTCCGACACTAATAAGTCTTATGAGTCTTATTCGATTTCAAATATAGCGTGTTGTGGGTTCGATCTAGACATGGTAAATGACTGATCTGAGTCTAGGTTTATTTTGTGCTCATTCGTATTATAAGAGCATGTACTTAACATACAGTTATAAGTGATAATTTATTGAGAATATTGCAGTGCCAGTGTGAACACGACATGTTTCCATACAGATAATGTACCTACTCTATATAATATTGAGTGGTAATTGTCGACTCCTCTAGTAGCGGAGGTGGGTAGTGTAGGTACGTAACATAAGTAGTTTCACAGTGGCTACTGGAGTGCATACTAGAGTGAGGCCCGGGCCGGCACATTCCGGGGACGAACGTTTATTCCGCTTATCTGAATTTTAAATTCGCCGACTGGTCCCTCGCTCGTCGCCGGATTCCTAGCGGTCTGGCGGTCGCGAGCCCGCCCGTCCGTAAAAACCCAATCAGTCGACTATTTTGTGATGCGCCGCCGTTTGACACACGATTTCACTTTCGACCCGCGCCTCGGCGCACGCGCAAAAACTCACAATCGTTTTTCTGAAGCCGCATCTCGAGACCGACTCTACCTGCATAAATCGTCGCGAATTAACTTTTTGTTCAGCTAAGTCACCGCGCGCTGATACACAATTATCCCCATTAATAACACTCGGTACAAACATACGATATCGCGCGCATGTCTGCGCCCGCGCACAACTACTCCGCCGATGCGCTAACGGCACACTTAATGCTGTCTGCTACGTTTCGTTAGTGACTTCCACGTTCCATGACAACTTTTTGTACGTTAGCCTAGTTGATGTTTGCGTGTGTATGTGTGTGTCAATGTGACGTCACTTGGCGCGCTTCCCAGAAAGCAACCAATTTGTTGGTCATTTGATTTAATGTGGAGCGCCGCGGCCGCCGCCGTGTCGTGGGAACTCGCCCGGGAACAGTACCGGCTACCGTGTACTCTATTATCTTTAGTTACACTTGCGACATACGCGCCACTTATCATAGCTTCGTCTCGCTGTATCTCAAACTGTAACGCAATTAAGATAAAGTGACATCGTGTTTATACTTATTAACAACGGTAGGTATATAAAACGGAGATTTGGTTATTTCCTCGAAGGGATATGAAAATTTAATTAACATAATAATTAATTAATTTAATTGCATTCTTTCATTTATTTTTTAAACATCACTTACATTCCTTTTATAATGCATGTTGTGCCCGCCTAAAGGTAAGCAGTTACCGTGGCTACCACCTGAAGCTTTACTCGCGCGTTGTCGATTCTACATGTTGTAGCGCCAGACTCTTTGATCGACCGACGACGCGTGGTGTAGTTACGCGGTTACACACAGTTACACAACACATTTAATTAAGTTACGTTAAATTGCGGTGCGCTATAATTCGCGGCAATATGTTATATGTAAGTAGTGTGCGTGTAAGGTGAGAGGTCGCCATCACACACATTGCCATCTGTATGCCATGCGAGGTTCGTGTACTCGCTAATCGCACATCCGGCAGCTCGCATGCATCCGCAGCAGCATGTACTGCTGTTGCCTCGGGATCTAATATCACTTGATGTAATAGGCAAGTGACTGCCTACTCTAGTGTTCACGTGGCCACTGTACTACTCGTACTTGTCACCTTAGCTCTAAGCTCGTGTCACAATTATGCACAATACATGAGTTTATGAACGATGTTAAACATTAAAGTTATAATAATCTAATAAACCGTGAGTGCAGTAAACGTTAACACAGCACAGTGTAGCACGCGACTGTCTCAACAAGATGTGATTTATGTCGCGCGGCATTGTGGCATGCGGCATGTGGCATGCGGCATGCTCCGCTTCCGACCATGTCGCACGACAAGCGCGCACTTCACCCACACTCATCACCGCCACGCATTAGTAGGTATACTAGCACCGTCAGAGTCACACTCACACAATATCGATTATACTATTTGACTGATGATATTTATCCATAAATTATTAAGTAGCAACAACAATTCTATGAGCGAGAGCGTCGATCTCTCTCAGTAACAATCCTTACTTCCTTACTAATATTATAAATGTCAAAGTTTGTGAGTATGGATGTATGTATCTTTGTTACTCTTTCACGCAAAAACTTCTGAACGGATCTGGATGAAATTTGGCACAGAGATAGATTATAGTCTGGAATAGCATATGGGCTACTTTTTATCTCGATAACCGACATCTACGCGGGCGGAGCCGTGGGCAATAACTAGTATATTATATTAACGACAGAACCATGTTTGACGTGAGACTCTTATCACTTTTTTAAACAAGCCCTGTGTTGCAGGGGACTTTACAAACAACAATCCAGCCTCGGAACAAACATTTTAGGAATCACACAAAGTTTTGTCTCACGTGGGAACCTCACGACCTCTGGCTTAGTAGTCAGAGGCACTAACTCCCTAACCACTAGACCAACAGGCTAATTAATTAATCACTCTGATCTAGTATGAAATTATTAATTCTGATACTGTGTTGACGACGAACACCTACACTTGCTGGTTATACTAAGTTATACATATATGTATAGTGCACCGTGTAGGTACCTCACGTTAACGTCCCGGTACGTTTTAGTGGTAGAGCCTGCGAGAGGAGATAACATAGTGCTAGGTAGTATTACATGTGCATATGACAACATGTACATGTGTAGTGACGCAGGCTCCGTGCGCAATATGAGCTCCGACTAATTGATTTATCGCGTTTAAATAAAGTTATTTATAACGCGTGTGCGGCGTGTGCGCTGCACACTGTGGCTGTCATCAAAAAGAGAGACGCTCTTAGCTATATCACATTCATAAATATGGTAGTTCGGAAAAATAAGGCGAACTTCTCACTTTGCCTCATTTTCTTATTTTTCCTACGTTTGTTCGCCTCCGTTGGATACATAAGTATTTTAAGCTCAAAGTTGTACGTTACGCGTAACTACTGTTTAGCACATTTAATTACAAATTTATCTTACTTTTGAATGTTATTCTAAAACATGACCAAAGTATACTTCTTACCTGCATGCCAGCATTTACGCTGTCCATTATGTTCTGTATTATTTCACTAACGATTACAAAAATTATGTACCAACGTATAGTAAGAAACATTGATACTCTACTGAAGTACACTTTGAATAAAAATTGAAAACTAGTGCACTTTGAGATTTATTTCCGACGACATATAACCTTTGTTGTTAAATTGTTTATAGTCGTCAATAGGAATAACATAAGCCCCAGTGCCTGACTGTTAATTAATTTTAAACCGCTACCATTTTTCGTAAAATCAATTATGGGGTTTCTGTACGAACAGTACAGAAGAGTACAGTGCGTTGGTGGCGGGCGCACCGTGCGCGGGCGCATCGTGCGCTGACAGCATGAAGTATGCGCGCGATTTGCATGAGGTGCCCCGCCGCGTACTGTGCGCCTTGCACGCGTCGGCGAGGCTCAGTGCTCGCAGCACTACCGACAGGGCGGCGGCGGACAGAGCACGCACCCCCCACGGTCTGCACGCTGACGGCGCGGGCGTGATCAAACATAACGAGACCAGATCTACCTCATCTAATGAGCACTCAGCCCGGCCCTGCTGGCCTTACACTGAATATGACGGTGATCATATTCAGTATTCAGATCATAGCAGGACCAGAATGAGACACCGACACCGCTCAACCGTTGACTTGTTTGTTTATTGATCGATGACATTTAGATATAAGTTCGTAGTCATTAGTTGTTAATAAACGAGCGGTCATACTGGCACAGGCGCACGCTAACGATATTCGGTTCTCAAAGGTCAACGTTACCAGCGTGGTTGCGGTGCAGGCGGTGCCGCGGGACAGCGGCATGTTTATATTTTGACACGTGTCAATTAGAACGATGCGAGCTAATTACTCGCCTACAATTCGCATTCAAATCGCTCTGAGAGCTGTAATCCGCGCCATTGTTTCACGTAAACAATCGCTTCCCATCGCGTGGTTAAGCGGCCGCGCTACTGTAGACCCTGCACGGGTGACTCAAGGTCCAGTTTAGATCGGCGCCGGTACACGGACACACCGACTCTGTTTTTTCTTGTTGCCCTGTGTGCGCGGGTGTGTAGCGCGATGATTAGAGCGGAGCGAAGCAGACCGCTAATTAAACGTAATGACGGTGTGATAAACAAACAACGCGTTTGTGTCGCTCCTCCTGCCGCCCAATACCTCCGATACATTCATTACCGAGTTACGCGTTCCTGGCTCTGATTTGAATAGCTGCTACCTTCGCATTACACGTGTCGGCTCATTAATCCCTTCCAGCGAGCATCAGAAGCTTTGTGCATCATCACACACAGGCACATTCCAACTCGCCGCGCCGCCGTGCTGCTGTCATGTCAACACTTGAATCAAAACCTAAACACTGATGGTAATTTTAATCTGTTTTAAAACTACAACGAGTTACATAAGCCCTGTGTATCGCGTTTTATAATTGTACGATACGACGGCTGCGCCATCTAGTGTGGCACAATCTAGTTTATTTATTAACAATCCAAGCTGACAAGTACAGTCTGCAACAAAACTTGATGAAATAAAAACAAACATGTAAATTGTACAGGTGCTAGGGTAACTAAGAGATATCTACCTAAAGTAAATACACATTTATATTTAGTTTTTGTTAAGAAATCATCATAATCTTAAATTATATACTTAAGTATAGTGGCCAACCAACATAAGAGTTTTGTACATCACATAATAATTGCATAATAATATAATTATCGTTTTACATAATACATACTTGTAGTATAAATAATGATATACTTAATATGAAAAACAGTGTAATATATAAACGTAAATAATGATAAAAAGCAGCTCAATATCAGGTGATTGGATCACTCTTATTAGCACTGCAGTCAACTTGGACATGGTAACAAATAGTCAATCTAAACATGTATTGTCTTATCGGAATTTAAGTTTTAAAGTTGTGTTGTATACATAATAATGTTATAATATTCTATGGGAGCGAGACTTTATGATACCTGTACCACTGTATATTATAACTTATTAGATACATAATCAACACTACCATGCTATCATTGATACTGACCGTAGCGTATTTTTACAATAAGGTGGCACGTGCGCCGCCGCCGTCTATATATATCAAAATAATAAACGAATTCCATTTGCCACTAGGTAGGTAAATCCACTTGCTACTTCTAACTAACTCGTATCAGGCGCTAATAAGAATATCCATGTGTGGAGCGATTAAATGCAACAATAAACTTTATTAGATACTTCTTACAAATAGGTACCCGTACAATTGGTCACGTTCATATTAAATAAGTATCTACTATTATTAGATGCCAATACGATCCGCCTGACATTTAGTGACGTCATGATAATCATATTACAATATAATAGTATGTATAAGGCGAGCCTTGCGCGTGCGCACCACCCTACAAACGACATCAACGCGCGCGCCACTACTAAACACAAAGAATTGGACACTTGGTACACCTATATGAGTACCTACATGTACCCACATATACGTACGAACTACGTACGTCACTTACTTTGTCACATTAAACATGACTTACATTCAAATGAGAGCGCTATTTGAACACTCCATTGTGCGCCACCGCGGCACACCGCACCGTGAGAGCTCACAATTATTCCAACTAGAAATCATACCGCCCCGCGCCCGCGCCGCGGTGTGTATAGTGCCGATTCTTATTGGTATTTTGTCTTACTTACGTTACAATAAGAGTTGTTAGTGGGTCGGTCATGATTTATAACTAAATGTTTCTGTCGGTGTTAAAACATGCCGCTTATCATTTAGATGTAATATCACTTGTGTTGTGACAGTGACCGCGTCTTCAACTGTCGAGCCTAGTATTAACGCAACAACGGCGAGCAATGCTTGCGCGCAACTTTTTATAAGCGGCTTATTATGTTGCGTGACGTCATCACAACAACATCAGTGCGAGCGCAGAACACGTGCGGGGGGGACGGGTCGAGGAGGGGGAGGGGGCGATGGCCAAAGACCCCGCACTGATTAATAAATTAAGATAACAAATTAAAGTGAGCCGCTGACAACACGGACCCTTTGTCTAGCGAACTAACGATTATACTAGTACCTATTCTTTGTAATAAATGGAATTTACGTTTTGATATATACATAGATAGAGGAATAGTGCACGTCTGTGTAAACACATCTGTGTGACATGCAACATAGTTGTGACCGCCGCGCCGTTGCATTGTTATGGCGCCTGTATCGACACATGTATCTACATAGTATGTATGTACATGTAGGTGCATATGTATCAGTGATAAGTTTCAGTGACAATGTACGCAGTGGTGTGTCATCGTATCGTATCGTACCGGTACAAGGGTACAGGTACAGGTGTGTGCCAGCCGCAGCGGTTTTAACTACTGTAACATAGATTTAGTATGACAATGACCTGAAGTGTGCCGAACTACAAAGATACCTCTGTATTGTATTGTTATGCTGCCGGTGGCGGCGAGCGGCGAGCGGCGTGCGGCGAGCGGCGAGGGAGCGGCACTGATCTATATCGACAGATCTTTACATTAGCGTTTAAATAAAAACTCCTTCGTCATCAGATAGTTCAAACTCTACAAGTCATACACGTCAGTATTGTGCTAGTGCCAATGATATTGTAATGTGTCACTAAGTGTGGAGTCGCGATGACATCGGGTGTGACCCTGGCCGGTGTGCGTGGTGGTGTGGTGTGGTGTGTCCGGGCCGGTCCAGGACGGAGTGTGCTATGTGTGGTGGCGGGTGGTACGCCGACAGTAATTGATTGACGCGGCACCCGGGCGCGCTGTGCGATGCGCACGCGGCACGGGCGGCGCGGGCGCGCACAAAGCGGATAATATCTTCATAAATCGATATTTCCACCGCTAATAAAGCGATATTAATTATCTAGTATTCAAATCTCGGATGTTGTACATTCGTGCGGCGCTCGTGACCGCGCGCACCCCCGCGCGCGCCGCCCTCGCCCCGCACCGCGGCTCTCGATTAATAATCGCGGTCGACGGCCGCGGCCCGATTATTCGAGCTCGTGCGATTAACGATTATGATTCGATTACTGTGCGCCGGCGCATTGTCAGCGGCGTCTGCGCTCTACTCCCCGTACCCCGCTCCGGACCGTCGCGCTACGTCCCCGCAGCAGCACTCAGATGCCGCAATAACTGCCGTCTCTCTATGTCTCTCATAATTCTTTTACATTTTAGTTTGATTGTAACACCAGTATCTAATAGGTATCACAAGTTATAGGTAACCCTTGAAAACTGTACGTGAATATAACTATTCAAACCCTCTACACAAGTGGCATAACGGTAGTCGAAACGTAAAGTCAAATAGCAAATGTATGGGATTTGACGCCAGTTTACGATAAAATGTCGTAAACTGACGTCAAATCCCATACATTCAATTTTTTGACTTTATGATTCGACTACAGTTATTGCCACTTGTGTAGAGGGTCTGTTGTACCGAACGTTATGTCGTCTGTCTGTTACTTACATAAACTTTCCAAACAAATAATAAATATTATAATAACAACAACCAGATACCGTAACATGTCAACAGGTACTTTATAAACAAACGCTAAAGTTGTCCATGTCTGCACGGTCAACCTTTGTTTTTTATACTACTTAGGTGGCAAACAAGCATATGGCCCACCTGATGTTAAGCAGGTACCGTATAACGGCCTATGGACGCTTGCAATACCAGAAGTATCACTCGCGTGTTGCCAACCCATTTATTTTACACCAGGACTGGACTATCCCTGGGATAGCAATACGTTTCTTGCAAAACGCAATCCAAATCTTCCTAAATGAGCGCTGAAGACCTGTACTCACACACAGGAACACAACTACACCAGTATGTGTAGTTATTTGGCTGTGGTCTTCTATAAGGTGGAGGTCCTTCCCCAGTCGGGCTTACTCGCTAGGACGGCGCCCTACCTCTTTTACAAATCTGTTCCTTTCCAACCGAAAAGAAAATTGAAGCCTCTGGTATTGCGGTATCCGCTTACTATCAAACAAGCTATGTACTTGTTTGTCTACTTGATAGTATCAAAGATTATACCTAACTTAACGAATATACTTAAGTGTAAGTTTATGTTTTCACTAGGCTTCGCCCGCGCGTTCAATCCCTGGGGAACAGCGTTTTTTCTGGAATAAAAACCTATGCCTATGTGTTATTCAGACTATAATCTATCTCTATGCCAAATTTTATTCAGATCCGTTTAGTAGTGTATCCGTTTTGCGTGAAAGAGTAACAAACATTGTTACAAATTTTCGCGTTTATAATATTAGTAGGATTAGATTGCATCACTCACGTTTTATTATAATATGGTATATATTATTAAGTATAATATATAGTTATGATATGTCCCACTGCTGGATGCTGCTCATTATTGACTGGCTCCTCTCAACTACTGCCAATCGTAATTGAAACGTTACAATCAATTATGCCCTACCTCTTACAACTACAGTGGAGAGGACAGGGACAAGAGACTACAATATAGTGGACTGTGTGGGACGTAAATGGCCCGAGAAGCTAGGGTCATATATCTGAATCACCTATAAAGTAACTAAACAGGTTACAATCAGGATGACCTCAAAACTTGAGTAAAAATACATGACAGCTTGTTGCAATTGATCTAAATCAGTCAACGTTAGATCAAACAAGAGCTAGTGTCGTTACTCACTACATACGATTACATCAGCGTCGTAGACTGTCGCTGCAGCATACACGAGCGGTGCTGCGGTGCTGCGGTGCTGCGGTGCGCAGGACTCACCGCGTGTGACGATCTGCAGGCGACATCGCGGCGACACACCTCACGCGACCTAACGGTACATACCTACATATACGCCACCACTTCGCCCCGGTGACACCGGTGACCCCGGGGACTGTGACAGTGTCACTGCGAGTGTGATGCGCGCCGCCGCCGCCCGCTACCACTTAGTGTCGCTTGCACTCACTATCAACACACAATTATAAATGTCGTCGACAGTGGTTTAATTACCGACATCACCGGCGCGCGGCGCTCGAGCGAAGCGAGCCGGGGGAGGGGGGCGGTGGCGGGGCTGAGGGGTGGATCGAAAGAGCACCGTTAGCCGCAAGTAATTCGATATGCATAGAGTTTTCAATAATTTGTGTGATGGATAATAAGGCAAGGAATTATTGATAATCGCGCGGTGCAGGTGTGCTCGTCAGGAAGTCGTATTGTTTAGCTGAATGAGTGGCACGCCACCGCGCCGCGCCGTACTGTACGTGAGTTGCGCGCACACCACATACTACACAAATATTACGTCACCTCTGACTAAATATGAACATACTAACTAAAAAATTAAACATAAATACGCTCACTATTAACTGAATCCTGACTCACAAAACACATTAGGTTACATTTTTTTTTTTTTAATAAGACAACTCCCGCACTAGAGAACAAGCTCTGTGTCGCGGGGGACTTTACAAACATACAATTTACGGACACAAATTACACCCAGACTCAGAACAATTCTTTGTGGGTCACACAAAGTTTTGTCCCGTGTGGGAATCGAACCCATAATCGTGCCCTCGTGCACAGCAGGCGTATACTGCGGCCACTGGACCACCGAGGCAGTCTAAACATTACATTTACATTACATTAAGCATACTTTTAATAAACCAAAGGTTGCTGTATGACATATTATTTTAGTTTTATGTAATATTTTGTGTGCAATACTCGTAGTTGTTAAAAAGTAAAATAATAGGTGTAGCGATTTGGTTCACACTGTTATCTTAAAATGTTTTTAATAAATAAATTAATTAAAAAAGAATGACCATCATCACACATCGCCAAGTAGCAGATAGAACACGGAAAAAACAAGTAGAGGCATGGCACAGCGTCACTCGGTACGGTTAAAACCATTTTTACAATTCACACAAATCTGTTGCTTTCATAATTTATATATTTTCCAAGTGTATTCTATTTTATAAACAAATCATAATAACGCCCTAAAGTTAAACTGGTCGTATGCCTGTTTGCCTCGTTAGGAGTATAAATGAAAGTGGACCTGGAGAGTGTACCTATATCTGTCAATTATATTATGTACTTAATTTGTTTACTTGTAGATGTAAAGCATAACTCCACCATCGGTACGATGCGATGGGCAGAGGCACACCTGTGTGCACACAGTGTACAATACAGTGCGCTCGGAGGGAGCGCGCAAATCTCGTTAGCTGAATATGCACTCCAATCTTGAGCGGAATCGAATTTGCGCCCTTGTCCAGAGTGAGAGTGGCCTTTTAAAAGGCCTTGCGACGAGATGTTGATGGATTATTTGTGAAGTGGCCGCCCGCCTTTGAAATCTTTCGCGCGTTAAAACGGAGGTAATCTCGGCCCTCGCCCTCACCCCGCCCCGCGGCCCCGCGCGCCTGCACTGCACACAGCCCGCAGCCTTCGTTTTGTTTACCTAATCATTTTATTGCCCCTGCCGCCCCGCGCCGCGGCCTCCCCAGCCTCCCCCTCGCCCTCCGCGGTGCTGGCCCGAGGCGACGTTGGAATTTATTTGAAATGTTGTAATCGGTGTCGCGACAGATGTCCCGCCGCGCTGCAACCCTTCAGCCGCGCTCTCCCGCCTGCCTGTACTACAAGCCGCTGTTACATTTATCGCGGGATAAAAAAATTGCCTCCTCCTGAGAAAACGCGATCGCAAGCTGCGTCGTAATTTTTACATTTTTTACCCTAAAAATGTGTGTCAGAGGGGTGCGGGGCGGGGCGCGGCGGGAGGCGACAGGTCCCGCTTCCTCGCGAAATCTCTTTTTTAGCGCAAAAACGCGGAGCAGAACAATGGCTGACCCATTTCCCGGCCGTGGGAAGGAATAACGTCTCCGCCGATACGATGGTTTTATAATAAAAAATGCATTACCCCACATTTTAAAAAATTTGACGATTATAAAAAAAGCGCGATGCTAACGCATGCATTGTTCGGCGGGATATTGAAATTTCAAACTCGGAAGGGTGAGATTTATGTGTAAAATAACGGTTTTTTGGGGAAAAAACGTCGGAATCAGCTGCCTTAACACAACTAACACAAAAAGCTCGTTAGCTGTCACACAGTGACACACTGCGCTCTGCTTCTTTACCTTACAGCACTCGTTGCGTCTCACTTGTCGATGTTCATTAGCTTCACCATTATTTCTAGCCAGTGAGAACACCTCCGAGTTTACATAAAATTTGAGTATTGTAATAGCTTGCAAATGCCAGCAAAAAAAATATTTAAAAACAATTAAACCGACTTCAATAAGCTTATAATAACTGAATACAGATTGAACTCGGTGCTATGTTCATCCTGTCACCTAATAATCAGCTTGGCACCGACTTCAATCTGTATTCCTCCTTTTTTGAAGTCGGTTAATTAAATTATTGACAACTGAACATAGAGAGAGATATGTACTTATGTATAACGGAGTGATAAACGATATGTTCACAAAATAATATATTGAGGTACATGAGTACACGCATCAATTATAGTGGATTTAATTACGTTTTTTTTATCAAAAAATTATGTCTATTCTCAAATAACTGGTCTGCTACATCAATTTGAGTAGAGACGTGCAAATATTGTCAAAATGGACTATTACGACCACACACTTAACAATTTTAAGAGAGGTAGGGCACCATACTAGTGAGCAAACCTGACTAGGAAAGGACCTCTACGTTACTCAAGACCACAGCCAAACATACAATACGGTGTAGTTGTGTTCCTGTGTGTGAGCACCTACAGGTTTCCTGAGCTCATAAGTATGTGTTTTTGACAAAACGCTTTCCTATCCCAGGGAACCCTGCTGTTTATTTTTGTGTAGGCAATACGCAAGTGATGTCTTTGGTATTAGTAAGCGTCCATATCGAGGACGCTTACTACTATACTACTTGGGTGACAAACAAGCGTAAGCTAATTTGTCGAACAATACTTATTATTTATTTATTTAAACTTTTGCACATAATAAAATTGTACAACGGCGGACTTAATGCCTTAAGGCATATTATGTACAGTATTGTTTCATGGCTACACACTAATACAGAGCCACTTAACATTTACACCGTTAGATGACATGGCACACACATGGCCAACACTGTTAAACCTAACCGTAATTGACACTCTATCAAGAATAATTTGATAGAAGAACCATGTCACTGTGTGATTGCAAGAGTCCAGAACTAGCTAAATAGTACATTCAGCCACATCACTCTAAACCTTCAATATCGAGTAGCACCGTGCGCGTGTGTCACCCACCGTGCTCGGCGCACAATACTGCACAACGTGAAGCTCGCACGCCTGCACTTAATAAAATGTTATCATTACTGATGTTGGAACCGCTAGATTAGTTATTTACATATCATATCCTACGTGCTTCATATTGGTGTAGGGAAAGGCTACTGGTATTAAGTTCATTTTCGTCAATCAAAAACGAACAGTAAACTTACGATCTAGTCTAACTAGTTGATTAAAAAGTTTAAAGGAATAGGTTTTCTGACAGTTGGATTGAAATACATTATATATGTATGTATATTTTATTGACTGCCTTGGTGGTCCAGTGGCCGCAATATGCGCCTGCTGTGCACGAGGTTGTGGGTTCGATTCCCGCACAGGACAAAACTTTGTGTGACCCACAAAGTGTTGTTCTGAGTCTGGGTGTAATTTGTGTCCGTTAATTGTATGTTTGTAAATTCCCCCGCGACCTACAGACCTAGTTCTCTAGTGCGGGAGTTGTCTTTTTAAGAAAAAGAACAAAATTTGCGAATATTATTTATTTATTTATTTATTATTTGGAAGACCAACAGCAAATAACAACAATAATAATATTAACTAAATTGCAACATAAAGCCAATTAAAGGTCTCCACTTTTATATGACTGGATACAACAATAATTGTGACCACGTAGATGTAACTAAAATTATATATATTTATACTTATATATATACTTAGTATAATAGACACAGTAACATATTATTTATACTTTGCATTTGTTTGCATTATGTTTATTTATCAGTATAATTTTTTCAATTAATTAATGATGAGTCGGCAGCCGCACGTACCATCACTTATATACCTACAGTCCTTATTACTCATTTCACAGGAGTCGGTTTATACTTTTAGAAAAAATAAGTTTATACTTAATTTGTATTTTTTTTTTGTTCGTTGTAAAAATAGAGAAATGCGAAATGAAATCCGGGGATAGGCGAATGGTCAAGTAACCGGTTTATACGCAAGAGGTGTGAATTCGTTCCCGGGTGGCGGCGGTGTACTAGAGTGAATTTATACAAACTAATCAAATGATTTACTATCTGCTAACGATGAAGGAAAACATCATTGTCTTAAAAACAATTCTAAAGGCAAATCTAATCCACAAACTCGCATTAGGCCAGCGGGTGTGGATAAACACCTAAAAGTCTCTCACTTACTTAATAGAGGAGAAGAGGCCCGTGCCCAACAATGAGACATATGTATATACGTTGCTATTATCATTAATAAAAATAGAACATTAGGGTAGGCGAGAGTTCCACTCTCGTCTTGCCATCTAACCTAACCTGATCCATCCGAGTCCAATAATGTTACACGGAAATATGTTCTGCAAAATATTATTTGGTATACAATTTTTAAACAAATATTGTGCATGATATTAAAATGTAATTACCTATACCTACTAAATAAGTTAATATCATATGGCAGGCACGCCGTTTGCTGCCATAGTTTTGTTAAACCAGTCCACTTTTTATTTCAGAAAAGATTGATTCCCAGTGTTACAATAGTTTTGCACCTACTCTTGATCAAGACAAAGGCCTAAATATAGGCGATCTAAGTAACTTTGTCAGGTTGCCCACTAACCACCGACCATATCAGTAGGACTGATTTATTCAACTATGACTCAAAGTCTATTAAAACGAACTACTATAGACACCGTTTTATACTAAACATCTCCAAGGGCCACTGCGTGTTGGATCCATATCGCCCCGTGAACCTTCCAATAGCTTGATATTTAGTAGGAAAACTCACGTGAAGTCGTGATACATTATAATTACATATTATATTATTGACAATTGGTAACAACTAACAAATTAGGTGACCAGTAATATAATAGATGTAAAATAAATATATAATTATTTATTTATTTCTCCCAACAATATCTCTCAAATTGTTAAGATACAGTAAAGTCAAAGTCAAACTCATTTATTCATTTAGATCAAATACATGATACTTATGAACGTCATAAAAACAAATGCTAGCATACTTTTTTCCTACGGCCAATTCGCTGACTATGGTAGGGCCTCGAGAAGAATTGGCAAGAAACTCGGGTCACTCTTTTTAATCGCCAGAATATAACATTTACAATTTGGTATAAGTTACAATATTAGTGGCAAAGAAAAGGAACGGAAACCAATATACCATACAGACTGAAATTTAGATAATTATTTAATTAATTAAGAAACAATATAATGACTAAAAAAAAGAATGAATTTAGTATGGTCATGAGGGATCGTTTCTTTTTGTAAGAATAAGATAGAAACGTGTCGTGATCACTTTGCAATCTTAGTAAAATGTAAAAACGAAATATTTTTTACTTAAAAATAAATCATGCCAAAATTGACCGAAGATGTTAGTACACAGAATATGACAAACAAATCAGCGAAACAAGTTTAAAATCCCTTACCTATAGCTATAGGATAACTTTCGGTTAACTTTCAATGCAAAATTATAATAGCTACTTACTTAATACATGTCATTATACCCTTAGGAAAAGTGACTTGTATGTAAACGATGCAGAGCCAGGCAGAACCTTGCACTGCGCTTATTCATTTGCTACGTACATACATAGTCATAGTTATGTTATTACCGAGTAGTTACATATTAGACGATCATACAACACCAGTTTAAATGCACAGTTGAGTGATAGATAAAGTGATTCAGAATAGCATCCCGCAGGCCGCCGCGACGCGCTCTCTTCGTATGGGTTGCTAATGGGAAATATAGAAATTAAATTAAATTTTAGATCCGTTTAACATAAAAGCCGGAGTGTGCCTGCCGCTTGCCGTTAGCGTCGCGGCAGTAACGGTAGCGATGTGCGTCGTCGGCGAGTGTGGAGAGTGCGGCGACAGGTCGCGGCGGGCGCAGAGTGACGCGCTCGTGCTAGCGAGAGTGCGCGGAGGACGGAGGGAGCGTATGCAAACGAGCCGGCGGGAGGCGGGTCCGCGCTAAAAAACGCCCCGCACCCGCCCCCCGCGCGTCTCTCCGCGTCGCGCGTTCCCCTGTACCTGCGCAACGGAAATTAATAAAAAAACTGCCGCAATCTGCTCCACGTAACGTGTATAGTGAAACGATGAAGGGTGATCTGCGACACAATGCAACCCTTCGCTGGTATTGTGCGCGCGCGCACTCTCCCCGCGCCCCCCCGCACTCTCCGTGTGTGTTTGTTGAACACGTGCGCGCGCGCGTACGTGTTCATGTAACGACGTGCACAATCAAATTGTACATACATTTGTGCGAAAGGATAACATTTCACTTTTAATGAGCGGCGCGTTGGTCATCATCATCATCAAGTGATCAAACCTCAATGAATTAACACGAGAGGAGCGCTCCGTCGCAAGAGGAGGAGCTGCTGCGGTACATTATGTTGATAATATTAGATGTACTTAATTAATTACTTCGGAACTCTAAAAATAAGGCACTTAAGTACATAGGTACATGATGAGTAATTGAAACTTAAGCTATTTTATTTGAAACGAGTATTGGAGGTACGAGTAGTAGGTGGAACTAAGAGAATATATTTTAACATGTGTGTAACATCTCTGCGTTCTAGTTTCGCAAATAAAGAATTTGATTGATTGATTGAGAGTCAAGTTGAAAGGTAGCTTCTCTCCCACTCAACTAATTTAAGTGGGCAAGTCCTCAAATCAAAGAGCTCGTTAACAACAAGTGTTAGACCAACTTAGACCTAAACGAACCCCGTGCACAAAGTACTTTGTGCACTTCTAGTTTTACTCCAACTCGACCAATTTTAATGAGCATATGCTCAGACGAACAGCGCCAACCGCGAACCTGAATGAAGATCAGAGATATAAAGAAATGAAAATGAAAACATGAGAATGATTAGAAATATATAGAAGACAATTACTTTTGACTATGACGTAAAAAGGGTGCAGGTTATGTAATGTCCAATGCTTGATGACAAACATGTGCATTGAAATAAGAAGAAAAAAAACCGCATTGAGACCTTTTATTAAAAAATAAAGTATAAGAACAACTGGTCGAACTTGCATTGTGTTTCACAAATTCTTTCAATATAATCCTTACTAATATTAAAAATGTGAAAGTTTGTAAGAATGGATGGATGGATGTTTGTTACTCTTTCACGTAAAAACTACTGAACGGATCTGGATGAAATTCGGCACAGAGATAGATTATGGTCTGGAATAACACATTGGAATGGCACATTTTTGCAGCGATAACCGACATCCACGCGGGCGGAGCCGCGGGCAGCAGCTAGTATGTACATATATGTAGGGTTTGTGTCATCATACATAACCGACGGTGTTATAACATGATACGTCATTGTGGCCTATGACATAGTGATGTCGGCCTCATAGCAGTATTTAAAGCGTAGGTATTATAAAGTGTGATATATACTAATATATATATGTATTAATATATATATATATATCTGCATGCATGCTGTTTGTGCAACGGTGTTCCGAGTCGACATACAAGTAGGTATACACACTAACGTACAATGTGTGTTTACAGTAGTAGTTAGTTGACGACTCACTGGACACAAACTATTTTTAATGTTAACATCTGAGGCGAGTGTCTGAGTGAGTGAGCACGCGGGGCGCGGGCCCGGGCCCAGGGCCCAGGGCGCGCGCGGGCCTGCTGTTTGCTGAGCAAACGGACGCTTTATTACATGTTTAGTGTTCCCTCCGGCGAAGGTCGACTGGTGGACCTTTGATGTGCGCGTCTCCGCTGCGACCTGCGGGTGGCAGCCACGCGTGCATGCCCCTCACACCGAACCTCTCGTTATGTAGTTAACCGAAACCGTACCTACCTACATACACACACTTAATTAGTCTGTTCCTGGACTAGGCAGAGCATCTTAGGTACACCTACACCTACCATGGCAACCAGACAACTGGTAAACGTTCTTATATTATTAAATATACATACATAGGTACAAATACTAAAATACAACTAAACACTGAACACAAAATTGTGCTCGTCACACATTGATATGTCCTTGGTGGGATTCAAACCCACGACTACTGCCTCAGCAGGCAGATTAGATTTACTTCCAAGTCAAAACAACAATAATATGTCCTTATAGTGTAACATTAACTTTAAAAGTCAACCCACAGCTTATACTGGGTGGTTCTACAATATAAACATAACATTTTGACAACAATTCCCTGTTATATTGATAAATGCATCCCTTAAATAGTTAAGTAGTGCTCCCAACGGGTGTCCCCACTAGGCCTAGGCGGCCTACTAGCCGACCAGTACTAAGTGCTCGTAATAGTATCTACTCGTAGTGTTATAATGACGCGCGATATCACGTCAATCTTGTACTTACAACAGAACTGTAGTTGCACACTAACTACACTTTGATACAAACATTCATTTCACGCAGTTATGTAGGTACTTGGTATAATTATATGTACGCATAGCTAATAACTATTTCTTCTTGACAATCTTTGAATGGAAATTGTCTAATCAAATTAATTACAAAAGAGACATGTTGTATTGTAATGATTTTCTTCGGTTGACCGTTTACTTTATCTTAAAACTTAGTTCTGGACAGTATCCGTCGTCAAAGTTTATATACCATATATGTACTCTTTACAACGCGATTCGGAGGATTGCAGAGAATGCAATCTTATTGAGCAATCTGATTGTGTTCCGATAGAAATTAAAGGGAGTTCTTTTTGCAATAATTAATACTCAGTATACTAAACATTGTAACTCATACGAAATTATATCTGGCGATTAAATAGAGTGGCCGGAGTTATTTGACTAATCTTCACATATCCTTTCTTAGCAAACTGTCTGTTTCGGTTTTTATGGCGATCACAATTTTTTAATATACGATCTAATTAAATAAATTAATGATTTCCAAGTAACTAGGTACTGTAAATACATATGTATGGTGATGTAGCGGTGGACCGGGCTACGCACAGCAGCTCGTAGCGTCGCTTGATACCATTACTATTGATGTACGAGTATGAGGCAACCATTAAATGTGATTAAAGCAATTTATAATGTTTATTCGGCCGCGATATAAATGATTAAAGCGTAAGTCACATCGCGGGGCCCGCATCGCACGGCGGGCACAGATATCGCCGGCACGCGCCACCCCCGCGCCCCTCCGCCGACCCCGCGCTAACTCTGCACCCCTCGCGGCCACTGATTGTTATATTAAATAGAGTTAACTGCCGCTAAAGGGTTGCGGCGCGTGGCGCGTCTCCCCCGCACCACCCGGCGTGCGCGCGCGCAGATCTGGGCACGCGCGCACGCTGCAACCATTTCGATTTCAATAACTATTGTGTTATTTTTAAACTCTTTCTTTCATTGCTTGCGATCCATTGACAGATCCTGGCGTGACGTTAGCGACAGATGAACATTCTCCGAAACGTAGGTAGGTAGGTAGGTATAGGTACACGTATGTATCAGATTACGCAGTTGTTACATTCTCCTGATGATGATAGGTATTAATACTGATAGTAGTTAGCGTGCAGTGCAGCACACCAGTACCACGTAGCCACGTAGTACGTACCATGCGCTTACGTGTATTAACAACACGTAGTAGCTTGGCTTGACTGCTGAACGCAACAGGTGTCGCTGTTAGATACCTCTATACATACTTTAGACTTCATAATAATTTATAATATAGATAGTTAAAAGTTAAAGTAACTTTAAGCACAGTTTCGTATTATGCTGACGCTTCGTTATATCGTCAACAAATAGACAACGGAACTTAATTATTACTTATTATATTTAATTATATTTGATGAATCATTAATGTACATTAAGTATATACATATTTTGTGTAACGTATGTAAGTAAAAGACGAACCTTCAACCTTATTTAGTAGATGTGTCTCAATTAAACGTAGCCTATACCTACCTACGTAGGATCAGTAGATTTAGAGATTTATAGTATTCAGTATATCTTATATAATATGTATTTTATGTATAAATATTTAACTGAAACCTTAGCGCCACACCATCGCATGCGTGCCGGGATGCGGCTGATTTAGATTTAACGTTGGTGGACCAACTAATATTGCTTTCTATTTTATAGAAGTTATAGAACAAAGCCTTGTACCTTACCTACTAGACGAGGCACATGTATGCGGTGATTATAATCAGAAAACGATTATTGTATTATTTAGGAATAGCTATAGATTTAATATTTAGCAAATCTGTCTGTAGAAATAACACAACAAGTGAGTGACGCTGGCTCGTCTCTCGAATTATAATATTATATTACTTACTATGAGTAGATATTGTGTAGTATAATATATGTAGGTATATAGAAACAAAGCAAGAATATTTTTATTTGGCAGTAATTTAGAAACACATCATTATATAATACACGCGTATATACAATAATGCGATGCATTGTCAGTGTGTGCGTGCGCTTGGGTGCGGCACAAGGCACAGGGCACAGGGCACACGCTCATACATCATACCCGTTTAAATTAAAGCCGTCACGTTGTCGCGCCGCGAATAATTTACAGAATGTCGCGCGCCGATCATATATCACACCGCGAGCAGCAGCGCCATGTGCCGCAACCCTTCCGCGACTTAACCCCGCTCCCCCGCGCACACCGCGCACCACCCCTCGCACACCCGCTCGTACACAAATCAGTTCGTTTTTTAGCGCTCGCTTTATTTCCATATGACGACGAGATAAAGGGGTGCGACCAATGACGACGCGACAAATCTACATACAAGCGCGTAGTATGTAAATCACAACGACAGCGCGCCGCACCGTGTGCCGCCGCCCGCCGCTGCCGCGAGCTTTGTGACGATATATACATGGCTCTTTGTTTATAACGTTTACCTACTTAAGTGATTTATGACAATGTAATGTTGTGTTTTCTTTGTAAAGTAACTGAGTAGATGATACTAATGTACCTGTATCAGTATACGTGTATCATATATGTATGATTTGAATAAGTATCATGATGGTTTTTGCAAGTGTGGACGATAAAAGGTAGTTGTTTAGGTATTGAATTTTGTATAACCCCTTCTTAGTGCTCACTTACATCATTTAGATAACCTTTATGTAGAATTTAGATTTAGTAGCTCTAGCTAACGGTTGATTAATCAGTCAGATTGTCAGGACAAATAATATTATAGTGGGTCTGCCAACAGAGACTTCCGAACTCTGACGGTTGGTAGAGGTCATATTGTTGAAACTACATCTGTAGTTGGCTATGTTTCAGTCTGTTTTGCAAAACCACCATAGAAGGATATAGTCGTTAACAACACGTGCAAATAATAAAATAATTTTATAAAAAGTGTGTTCTGTCCGGGCAATGTTCCGCGGGTGATCATTTCACGTGGAGATGATGTGAACGACCATCGAGCCACCGAGATCGTGCGATTTGATCTCGTTAATTTTTTTCTTGTGGGTCGCAGGTCTACGTGAATAAGCCATATACCGTTGTTTGAGGGCCGCTATATACCATATAGCGGCCCTCAAAGCCAACATAACCGATTCCACCGGCCAAATTCAAAATTGGAAAATTGAACATTTCGGATACGCCACCCAGAGGAGTCGCGGCAGAGGTTTACACGATGTTATGGTCCTTTCATAGAAGCATCGATAGGCCTTTAAACGAATCAAAACGTTTGATCATATCTTTGTTTTATTTTAATTTGAAGATAGGAAGCGCTTAATAGAAGACACTCTTGGATTGACGATCGCTTGATTGTCATATATGTATATAAAACAAAACTGGCCTCTCGCACTGTCGCACACTCGCTGGGCGCTTGTGCGTTGTGCAACACGCAGTGTGTGATCTAGCGCCTAGCGTTAATACGATTACTATGTAAAGTGACATTAGTGCCCCCGACTCTAACTGCTAACTGGACAAGCTGGTGCGTCCGCGTGCACCCCAGCCTCCGCGTCCCACGTCCCACGTCCCACGACCCACGACTTACGACCCGCACCTAACGCGCCGTAAAACGAGCTGCGCAATTGTAAATGCAAATAGTGCACTAATCCAACATGGCAGCGAGCCCTCACCCTCGCGCCCTCGCGCCCTCGCGTCGCCCCGCGTGCTCATTGTTTTCATACATACTGATTAGTATGAGTGTAGCTACGTCTCAGTGGCGTGGTGGGTACCTCGCCACTGAGACTGCGCCGCGGCTTGTGGGTTCAGTCCTGCCAGTCAGTCAGGGAATGAGACAAAGTGCGTCTAACACAAATACTTATGTACGTCACCTGTGAATTAAACGTATTATAAAATCTACACAGGTAAGCCCTGTGTGTTTGTGTGTCTGAGAGATGTGAGAGTCTAAACATTACCGTGTTAGTTAGGGCTAATATATTTATAATTATAAAGATATTAGCACTAACTTATGATGTTGTGATGCTCTACCATACATATCAACAGTTACTAACCGAACATGTTGCACGTATACGATTACGATGTAACACTTCAACATTAGCGTCACTGCGTTTATTTATATTTCTTCTAAACTCATAAATAGCATAAAATAAAGAAAATTGACAAACTTGTTGACACGCCCATAACGTGAACACATTCTTCACAGCTTGTGAAGTGCTTAACGTTTTATAGAAAACATGTTTAACAAAATAAATATGTTGTCGAGAGAGTCGAGTGCGGACCCTCCTCGCACCCCCGCGCCCCCCTGCGCCGGTACAAAGAGCACTCGGAGCTCTCGGACCCTCGGCGCGCGGAGGCCAACCCTTCAACCTTCGCCAAATCTTTAATTAAATATCAGTGAGGTAGTGAGGCCGAGGGTCACGACACATAATAAAACTGCACAAATATAGAAATCACGGATCATAAAAAGCCCATTCGAAGAATAAAACACGCGGAGGGTTCCTAGCGGCCGCGGCCGCGCCGGCTACGAGGTGCTACGACACGTAGCGCCGCCCGCGCCGCTACGAGACACGACAGTCGCAATATTATGATCGACACGTGACATGGCAGCATGTACATATTATATTTAACTCGCTATATGTTATTATTGTATAAGTAGCGTTATGTCCCAAGTTAGTGCACTCACTCAACTACATACACTAATATTATAAGAATTTACACTATTTTTATAAATTAAAAATATGGATGGATAGATGTGAGTTACTCAATCACAACAAAACGGCTGGCACTGAACTAGAACATCGTCTTAAAAGGCATTCTACGCCGGCACTGTTCCCGTGGTTTTGTACGCGCGGGTGAAGCCGCGACCGGAAACTAGTATATACTATGTATGTAATTATGTTCATACAACTGTTTATTGGTTCATTGTATGTGATGTATAAAATGTTAATTAAAATGTTATCTGTTTGTAGTTTTGGACTATTCGTTAGTGTTGGCCGGCTACAGATGTTGTTGGAGAGTCTTGAATTAATAATTCTGGAATGCTATTTTTTTTAATTTAGATATTTTAGAGTATTTTAGTAGAAATGATTAATGTAATAAATATGAATGCAGTGAGGGTGCGAGCATTGGTATCTATCTGTATGCGAACTAAACAAACAAACAAACAACTCCCAAAATAACATCGGTCGAGTCGGTTACCGTTAAAGTAAACACATTTATTCAGTTTTAAAAGAAGTGGCTCTCCACAAAGGAGGCGAATCTCTTATTCAAAGTAGCAATATGTTGGCGCCTAAACAAACACCGCACACATTACGTAAATGCATTCTGCGATAGAGATGCACGACAGTGGAGTGAGGTGGAGTGGCCGAGCGCCCACCGCCCGCGAATTAAACTTTCATCGGGCACCGTGTTTGCTCGCATTACCATCACAAAGAGCCGCACACCTACACACACACACACACACACACACACATAGTGAGAGTGCATTGGTGTGTATGCTCGGCTCAGCTCAGTCACTCGGCTCACTTGCGATTCTATCAGATTCAGATCAAACAGGAAGCAGCCCTTTCATCTGCTATCAATTCTCTCTGTGCGACCCGCCGCCGGCCGCGGCCTCGACACTCTATGATGATTACTTCTTTTGTGACCGAAACTTGTGGCTGTATAGATATGGCTCTTAGATAGTCATGTAACTGTTCAAACAATACCATTACAAGTAAAGCAATGTTATTGCCAAATACAATGGCGACGATGATTAACTCTGTAACTGTAGAGTCGCGCCGCGTATTGTCTCTGCGCTCTGTCCGGTGTGGCGCTAGATGCCGAGAGATAGGCAGGCGCTCCTATTATTTGTCTGATAATAACTCAGTAACGACTCGGGGCACACGCTTCGATCGCAGCCTGCTTAATTTTTTTTTAACAATCGAACCCGATATCGGAATTCGCGCATCGGTTATCCGAAAAAACCCGTCGCGTCGCTCCCCTTTCCTAAAAAAATTAAACAGCTTTTAAACGCGCATCGCGCTCGATCCGTTCGGCGAAAGCGAAAAAAAATCATCTCAGGTAATCGAAATAATGGCGAGGTCGCGCGAAAAAAATTCACTAAGGGCGGAAAAGAAACGGATTCAGACAAAAAAGTTCAAAATTTTAATCGACGGTTGAGGGTTGAGCGGGGTGGTGCGCGCGGAGTGCGGCGGCAGAGGGGGCGCGCTGCGAGAGCGCCGTGCTCGCTGCTCACAGTACTCACTACTCGCCAGTCAGTCAGTCAGTAGTGACAGTGCGTCGCCGCGCGTCGTGCCGCTCGCTCGCACAGATACACGCTCACACGTACACGTACACGTACACGCGCGCGCGCACCATGGTCCTGTCGGCGTGCGTCCGCGCAGACACGCGCGCTTACTGCTCCGCCGCCTACCGTGAGTACTCGCTACGATTATGTGCTCAAACTGAACCTTGTTGTGATAACTAGGGAATTGTGCTATTATTATGTGTTTCGTATCTTGTCAGTCGTTTAATGTTGCCTACCTAATGCTAATTGATTTATTATTTTTATTTTATAGTTTGTGTACATAATGTAAATTATTTGTATACCTTTAATGTGCACGTATTGTAGTGTATTCATGAAACATAAGTTACAAAAATGTACAGAACAGATCCGACTAGGCGTAAATAAACATCTAAAATCACTAATCACAAATAAAAACATAATACTTGTTAGTCGCTCGCTGTAGTGCACGGTGCGCTCGAGGTACTGTTGGTCGTCGCAAACTGTAATATTATCGCAGAGTAACTTTTCTTGTTTATTTACTTTTAATTTATTTGTAGAACAAATAAACACTAGTACTTAATATTGTTATATCATCCATATAACAGCCATAACACGTCTACTGCTAGACATACGAGTATGCCTCCACCAAACGCACGAAGGCCCACCTGAGCGGCCAAGTGCGGATAACACCCCGTCAAACTAATTAACTATGCCTCCACCAAGGTTATTTATTATAGAGATAGCTGTCCGGCCGAACTCTGTACTGCCTTAGAATAATTATATAAGTGTTTTATGTTAACTTAATAGCTAAATTAAATTTAGTTTTTTATTAAGCTAGGCTAGCTGGCAGAGTTTTATTCAACTCCGTGCAGCCGTCTCAGGGTGAAGTAATAACAAACAAATACATCTACACACAATGTTTTGTTCAAAATCACGCGTCTATTTCTTCTAATCTATCTTACTTCTGATGTTATTTGAATTAGTATTCATAGACTGAAGGTATTATTAATACAAAGGTAATAGCTAGTTTATACAAATTAATTTTACCACATTACCTATACACACTCCTATAGTACCAAATATATTATTCCTACCTATTAATATTCTATATCAATATAAGAATTCAAGGTTCATTCATCACTACAATATCCCCCATATTATTCTAGATATATCGTGATGTTTGCTCCGAGAGGATTCTTTTACCCTGCGCACCGAGCTCATTAAGTACCAATATGGTTACCTATTCGATAACTGATCTTGATAATGTTGCTTAACTTTCACACTGCACTACAGAGGTCATTAAAATCTAATACGATAACCCATCCCATGATTAACCGTGGCAAAGTTGCGTAACTTTTACACTACACTTACCGAAATTAACATGGTCACCAATTCGATAATTACCTATCCTTGCTAAATTTGCTAAATCTTTTCATTGAGCTTCCAAGCTCATTAAGACCGAACACGGTTTCCCAAACCTCGGTATAAAAAAGTAAAACAAAACTTCAATATCGGTCTAGCCATTTTGCAGTTGTTTTCGATTTAGTTCACCCGGGATTTTATTTGTATAATAAATTTACTTCGACAAATAGTCCATTCCATATTTACGAGTACAACCGATATCAAATCATTATGTCAATCACGCAATCTTTCAAATGATTGTCACTTCTGTCAAACGTTCAAAGTTACATTAGATAAGTTTATGAGGTTACATTGGAAAAAATTATATGGTCGTTAAATGTTTTAACCCATATTTTCTCTCACATAAGTTACAGAGTAACTTTTGCATTTAATTTTAAATTACTTTTACGACTAAACGGGTCGTAATAACATTAGGTAAAATGTTATGAGTGTACTTCGGACAATTGTGAAGGATATATATTTCATTATATTTACTAACAGCTAGTACTACGGTATATAATTGATGTGTACTAATTATATATGTGAAAGATAGGTACCTACAAATATGATTAATTAGAAATAAATTACAATTTGCGTCGAGGGTCTGCTACGGAACGCTAAACGAACCGAATTATAAATTGAAATAGAAATATCCTTGGAACATTATGTTGATGAGCGATATATTATAATACACCTGTGCTGCAGAAGGTTACTTTACATCTTTTTTTTTTTTTTCTTTTTTTGTTACTTTACATTTTTTTTTTTTTTCTTTTTTTAAAAGACAACTCCCGCACTAGAGAACAAGCTCTGTGTCGCGGAGGACTTTACAAACATACAATTAACGGACACAAATTACACCCAGACTCAGAACAACTCTTTGTGGGTCACACAAAGTTTTTGTCCTGTGTGGGAATCGAACCCAAAACCTCGTGCACAGCAGGCGCATACTGCGGCCACTGGACCTACGAGGCAGTCATCTATACTAATATTATAAAGCTGAAGAGTTTCTTTGTTTGTTTGGTTGAACGCGCTAATCTCAGAAAGTACTGGGTCGATTAGAAAAAATATTTTTTTGTTGAATAGTGCATTTATCCAGGAAGGCTATAGGCTATATAACATCATGCTATGGTCAATAGGAGCGGAGCAGTAGTGAGATATGTAGTAAAATCGGGGAAAATATTCCAAATTACCACGCGGGCGACCTCTAGTTAACTTATAAATGTTTTTTGATACTACCAAGAAAACAAACAAGTATGAGGCAACAAATAATTGAGGCGCTTATCAGTAAGATTTGTAGCTCAAATTGATCCGCCGCATGTGGGAAGTACCTTCCCCACTGTACAGAATAAGTCCCGCGGCCACAAGCCGCAAGCACTACTGTTACCTACCACTAACACGTAGTGTTGTGTCCCTGCTGCATGCTGGCGAGTAGGTACACCTACCTACCGGAGCTTGGAGCTTGGGGAGCCGCTGTACTGCCACCACATGAACTTTGTGTATAGGCTGCTCATTTCCAGGGTACCGACACTACCGACGTACAAGTGATACTCCTCCTCCGTACAAGCGTCTATTAACTTTGGAGGCTATACGTCCTTGTGGTGTAAAAAAAGTATCAATGTATAACTTGTAAATCTACAATATTGATTAATTATGCATCTCAAGTTGACAAATGACACAACACTAAAGTAACAATATTATTATTTTATAAACATTAAAAAACTCGTGCTGTATCTCTTTAGTGAGCGTGAGTAACACATGCTCACGTACTCGTACTCGTACTACGTCATAGTGCACGCAGCAGACCTACATACTAATACCCACAGAAATAGATCAGGATAGAACGGCGAAGTAGGCGTGGAACGCGTGCCAACACTTTGATCGAATGTTCGTATTTAACATATATTTCACATCGAGCATCCTCATTACGCCGTGCGACTCTTATAGCTGCGTTCGGGACGTACAAACTTAATTAAATCTACAAAAATATGCCGTGTTACTCGGTCGTAAATTGTAAAAATCGAAGTAATAAAGTGAACAGGAAGAAAGGAGCCATTTCATTTCATCGGAAAGTGTTTAAATATAACTAAAAACTAAGTTTTACGAGAATCAAAATTATTATCTCACCTTTACCATGTTTGACAAGGACGATCATAAATTATTTACTTTTCGTTAAGCTTAATATCCACTACTTTCGCTGTACAATGTTTTTACTCATAACCATTACCAACATACCAACATCGAAACAAATGAGATTTACAATATTTCCAAATCGGTAATGAGACGGCAGTCCTTTGCTGTGATTGGTTGGTCGTCGCATCGAATGCGCTAGAGATTGACGCAACGTGTCGTTGTCGTATTTATCGATAAATTATGTATTCAAAGAACACAATATTATGATCTTAGCTCATCTATTTATTTATCATATTCTCTTTGTGGTTTACGTAACATTTTAAATGAAATTGATTTTAAGCATGCATTACATCCATTTGCAATAATAAAGTTATTTTATGACGAAAAACTATAAACTCATTTATTCATTTAGATCAAATACATGAAATGTTACAACTTTAGTTTAAAATGGAAATCCTTTTAATTTTGACAACTTAAATTAAAGTAGGTACATATGTATATATATTATAAATACCTGTTTGCCATAGAAACATTACGTTATGTTTGATTAAAGCGCCCATTCTTTTTCGCATAGTCATCATATTAGGAACTTTTTTTAAAACATCTTATCTAAAAAAAATGAGTTAGTACTTAACGTAACTTATCTAAAATATGTAGTTATATTTGTAACTTATCTAAATCATTCAGTTAAATTTCAGGTTTCATTAGTATCATGTATTTGATCTAAATGAGTTTGACTTTGACTTTGTAGTAAAATATTGAAAAAGCACGAATGTCAGTCATTTGAAAGAAAAAAGGAACACACATAAGTGAAGTGAATATTTTTATTCAACGTTTTAATTAAGGTAATGAGTTTTACTTTTCTATCATTATACCTTTATAAAATTTAAGTAATAACACGTAAATAATTGTTTTCATTTGTGTATGTCAAAAATATATCACTATGGACGTCGGACACAACACAGTAACCTCACATAATTAATATCACACACAATAATTATGTTCATTTGTGACATATGTACAAGATATAAAGTAATCACTATAAGTCGCGATGTTGCTTTCAATAATTTAATCCTTATCCACAAAAAACACACAACTGCTACTTTTTACAATGAACTTGTGAAATATCCACCTCCACCCTTCTCACCGGCGCGGCGACTCACAAAAACTTGTTGATGACGTCTCAATGCATTCGTCTAGTTTTTTACTGGAGCGGGTTTTTATCGGACGTGAAGCTACATCTTTATAAATTCGCGTACATTTGAATAAATGAACATTTGTGTCGACGCAAATCCTTTTTGATCCGAACGATCAGATTGTGCGCGGATTATCCGCAGGTAGCTGCGTTCCCACGCACACCCGCGCGCCTTCGACGCAAGTGGCGCAAGTAGTGCAAGTGGTCACGACAACAATATAACAATATAGATCGCTTGACGTTTCGACCAGGTTACACCGGCCACCACCACCACCACTAGTAGGCTACCAACTGACTAGTGAAGCGACGCGACGCGATGCACCACTTCAGGACTTCTTTTGTTAGTCTAATTCTATAAACACGTGTACCGCTACATACTACACTCACAGTGTCCCTACTCTGGTAGCTGTCTGTAAATTATATATTGCAGCTGTGGTAGTTCATACATAGCATTGCTGGCAGGTTCAACAAACATATCGCCATTAAAGAACCGAAAGGCCAGCAAATTAGCGAATGCTGAACATATTCTACAATCTAGCACTAATCATTAGATTGAATTTCATCGGCCAGAAGTCCTCTCCACAGATCGACACTAGTATTCGAGGATCGTAAGAGACGCCATTGAAGTTAAGAAAGATACAAAAATCACTAGGGAAGGCGGGTTTAAATTATCTGTGACGTGGAATTCAGAGATTATTATTAGGCAACCTCTTTTGCACGGTCGGGTAACGGTCGGAATAAAAGTTAGTTAGGTAATACGTCGTAGTGGCTACGTAGCACACGCGTAGAGCAGTGTTACGAGCCGAGTAATAGTACTCGGCCTGTAGTGTCACGTAGGTAGCCGTGCCACGGTCTGTGTGGTCTGTGGTGTGCACGAGACTTCAGCGGTGTGTATCGTCGCCGTCGCGTGTCGCGCGTCGGTGGAGCGAGTACACCTGGACACGGAGCTGTAGCTAATCCGCGAGTTAATGCGCATTACATGTAACGCGATAGTGCTGCGCTGGCTGTTCGCACGTACGAGTATGAACGGTGCTCACATCACTAACTCACGTTATCCTATTAATTAGTATTAATTCGGCTATCCGCTAACGAGATGATCCACTTACCTAGTGGCCGCATGTTTTACCAAACAAGGTGCTTACATGTGTGTGTGTGTGTACGGTGACGTAGCGTACCTTGACGTATGCACTCTAGTGTTACTATAACTACAAGTACCATACACTTAACACTCTGTCAGAACAACTCATAGCTTGATGAATCTCCTCGTATCGTACGTTCATATAAATCTGAAAGACATTGACATCTGACAAGTATACTAAAGTAAATTAAATTAATAATTTGTTTTTACCCACTATTCACTATTCTGAAAAATCCAATATCTATTTTGACCTGCGAATTAAACCCCATGACCACTAGAAGTAGTTAAACTCACCAATAGTAATCGTGTATTATAAAGTAAGGCATTCACCGACTGTGTAGGTACTTAGAAATTTTACACGTTTCATAAATAATACAAAATCATAGTAACAGTCGGTACAGCAGCAGCAGCAGCAGCAGTAGTGGTGGTAGTAAGGTGGACAAGTCGGAGCGGCTGCACGACACAGCACGCGCCGCCGCCGCACCGCCGCCGCACCGCCGCCGCACCGCACGCGGTGACGCAGCTCTTGTACCGCATACTGTAAATTAAAGTTAACAATAAGCATCTATGAACATAATTGTAAATTTAATTACAATACTTTATAAATGCTAATTATAATGACGTATTGACTGCCTTGGTGGTCCAGTGGCCGCTGTATGCACCTGCTGTGCACGAGGTTGTGGGTTCGATTCCCACACAGGACGAAACTTTATGCGACCCACAAAGCGTTGTTCTGAGTCTGGGTAAGTAATTTGTGTCCGTTAATTGTATATTTGTAAAGTCCCCTGCGACACAGAGCTTGTGCTCTAGTGCGGGAGTTGCCTTTATTTAAGAAGTATTGGTCCTGATCACGGTCACGGTCACTAGGTACTAGTAGTGTTCGGTATAGAGCTAATATTAACGGTGTGTTGTGTTTGTGTTGTTACAGAGGAGTCGGGCGAGCTGATCAAGTCGCCGTCGCCGCCGCCCAGCCACGGTCAGTACCACACCTACACTACACCCTACACGCTACTACACACGTGCCTCGCACACTGCCACTCGCACACTGCTGGCTGCCGTCCCAATTCAGGCTCATGTTAATAACTAAAGTTTATGCTGCTATTTTGTTGATCAACTACCTTTATATTGCACTGCTTGGTGCTAGCCTGGAGAGCTCCTATCCTTTATAAGAAGAGCTAATAAGGTTTAGTCCCTAATCTAATTCTTCAATTACGTATTTAATATTAGTGTTCACCCGCAGCTTCGCCTGCGTATTATTCCGTGTGTCACGATGTTCCCGCGTCATAGCCTGATCGAAATAATTTATTTTTAATTAAGAATATAAGAAATAAAGAAATGATAATTTGGCACGATTATAAAGAACACAAACAAAGTGCCGCGCAGTTGTGTCACGGAAATGAAACGAAAAAAGGCACACACACACACACACATAGTACAGGATGTTGATGACGAGAATACATTAATATAATAGTTATAATAATAATAATCATTTATTTCGGAAAGAATTCCATAGTGTTAGTAACAATAGTGGGCTTATACACTAATTAACAATGATATAGAAATTTATCAGGTAATGATAACGTATAATAATATGTGTATTACATAATATGTATATATAATAAATACATATTATAATATGTATATATAATTTGTCTATACATCCACATATATCGAATGGTGGGATGTCATACAAAAGAGGTATTATAGTGACTTATCAATGACTAGTTTTCGCCGGCGGCTTCGCCCCCGCGCGCGCCTCTCGTACCGCGGGTACTTGCGGTACCTACCCTCGGGAACAGTGTTTTCTCCGAAATGAAAAGTCAACCTGTGCTATTCAAAGAAAGCATTTATTCGAACACACACAAGACAACAGGTAATAGAAACACAAAAATGATCCTGTGCGATGTGACAAAGGGTCCTTATCCAGACTGGATTCTATCTAAATTTCATCCAGATCCATTCAATCGCCATTCAGCTGTTTTGGGGTGATTAAGTATCAAACTCCATTAATACATCTCAACTTTCATTTATTATATTTGCTTTATTGATACATTTATTGAGAGTTTCATGTTCATCCGTAAAGACTTAGATGTACATATTTATGTATCGGCCCATTCAGCACTCATACACAAAGCTTTTCTTTATGTTATACGATATTGTTAGAAAGTGTTATTGTGGCGCACCCCGGCTGTGACGGTGCCGTGCGACCTGCGCCGGCGCAGACTGTACCTACCTACATCTAACAGAAGGTTGGAGCCGACGCGGCGCGTGCGCCACACACGACACGCGCACTTTCGCTCTACCCCTTCACTGTAAGATGCTGCGCAGACGCACGCGACACGCGCGCTACCCCTTTGTCATCCCCTCGCACGAGACAACCGCGATTACATTGTGTGCGGCCTCCTTTGTCGGTATATAGGTACTTGTACTACCTACCGTATTACCCTTTATTTATCATCTAACTTTGTATTCAGTCAGAGGTTACAAATAAATATAAAACAATATCTTATAATCTCTGGAAATAATATTTTAACGAACGAACGAGTTGTAAAGAGAAAGGAACAACATACAATTTTAATAATATCTAGGTATATAATAATATGTAATATGGTAGTATGTTAAGTAATGTAGTAGGTTTGCTTTGTTTACTTTATTACGATAGTGTATGTATAATGTAGGTAAAAGTCTAGGGAATATGTTACGTTGAGTAGGTGAAGGAGTAAGGGGCAGTTTCCAATCACGTGGGCTAGCTGTCCCGCGTGACCGGTACGGAAACACAAGGAAAGTGCGCCTGATGTTAAGCAGTTACCGTAGCCTGTAGGCGCATGCAACACCTGGAGCAGTACTCGCGTGTTGCCGACCTCACGTCCAGCCCGGTTGTTGTAGGCATACCTAGGTATTACAAGAGAAACGGCTATGTTTTAAACGCATCCGTACATGAACACTGTATTTGTGAACAGGAACACATCTATACCACTGTGTGTACTGGTCTTTCTGTAAGCTCCTTTTTATATACTACTTAGGTGGTAAACAAGCATACGCCCTGCTTACCATCAGGGTAAGCAGTTACCGTAACCTATAGACGCTTGCAATACCAGAGGTATCAGTTGCGTGTTGCCGACCCATTTGTTTACATTATTGTTTTAAGATGTAGTACCCCTGGAATAGGAAAATGTTTCGTTAAAAACGGATTACAATTTATGCGGTGTAAACCTGAAAACTTGTTACCTCAACTCTCTTAGACCATGCTGATAATTGGGCCATCAAGTGTTTGTTTTTTAATTTTAATTTGACTACAATATTAGTGCCAGATATAAACGTGTTATCACAAAGCCTTTAAAGATTAGGAAACATAAAAAAGCATTTCTTAACAATATACAGCCAGAATGGTTAGGGTGGTTACTTAACTACTGATACATACATGCCTCTAGATACTTTACTACGAGTATTTTTAAAGAATGTGTGTTTTTGTTGAGTGCAGACGGTTCGGCGAGCGGCGAGGGCGACATCAGCGGCGATGAGCGGCCGCCGTCACCCCCCCGCGCGCCCTCCGCGCCGCTGCCGCACCCCGCGCACCCCTCGCACCCCTCGCACCCCGCACACCCCGCGGCCTCTGCTGCCGCCGCTACTGCTGCAGTCTTCGTAAGTATACCTACACGTCGACACCCTACATCTAATAAAATCCATACCTACTGCGTTGTTCATGGTCGTGCCTTTCAGCCGCTTTGAGTAGGCTGCCTTCAAAATGTTTTGGTTTCAAATATTTGTGGTGCAGCCTTAGGATGCTCCCAGATCTTTGTAATTTACGACTTGATGAATCCTTTCGAATGGGGGTTTCTAACTGTGACGTTTGCTATAAAGGTGTAACGTTTCAGAACGCGGCAGGCGCGGGCAACGCGCTGGCGCAGCTGCAGCACCTGCTCCTCACGCAGCACGGCGCGCACTCGCTGCTGCTACACACACAGGTATGCCACACGCTCCGTACACATACACACATACAAACTCACTCACACTCACTCAATAATAGAATGAATGTCCTGTTAAATATCATATATGTATGTACGAGTATATGTAGATATGTATGTATATAATTGTTAGATGTTTGTTTGTGACTAATAGTTTCCGCTCTATTATTTAAGTCGATAAATGTCCATCTGGTATAGTGACCTTGCAAATGGTAACAAGAATTCATTAAATATATCTGTGAACATACTTCGCGTGTGTATCACACTTTCGTTTTACTATACCTAACTTAACTTATGGATCTTTTAGTAAATAATGCTGTGATGTACGTTTCAGGTCCAGCAGGCCGTAGCTCAGGCGGCGGCGCAGCAGCTACAACAGCTACAGGCTCGAGCAGGAGCCGTCCCTCCCCCCACCACCGGTAACATATTTGACAGTTTTGTACCGATTTCACCACAAGTACTCAATTCTTCTTCACCATATGTGAGACTGATCTCTTGAAGGTTTTTGTGCAGAAGGGCGGTCTCCCTCCCCGCGGCGGACGCCGCCGGGCGCGGGCGCGTTCCTGACGCCGCACACGCCGGGCTCGGGGCGCGCGCGCTCCCCGCTGCACTCGCACGCGCACGCGCACGCGCACACGCCGCTGCACGCGCACGCGCACAAGCCGCGCGCGCTCGAGCCTACCGCCGACGACACGGCAGACCTTGAGGAGTTGGAACACTTCGCCAAAACGTTCAAGCAGCGCCGCATTAAACTCGGTGAGATTCGCCCCTCAATCTGATATAGGTACACTACTGATACCTGATCTACACCTACACCCGCTGGCTGAACGAAGCAAATAAGTTAGATACTTGCTAAACAGCTCTGAACTATTTATATAATTATGATCGGTTCCGAATCTATGTAGTTTTTTTATATCCATAATTTTTGGTTTTGTAAATAATTTTTAAGAATGTTTGTTTCCGTGTGGTGACGGATTAAGAATACAAATGTCACTACCCCATTCTATCCCGTGGGTGTCGTAAGAGTCGACTAAGGGAATTGTGAGTCAGGCATACAATACCTACTGCAAGAGAGGGAAAACTCGAAACAAAACCCTATACCAACCCGTCTGGCCAGCGTGGTTTAGTAGGCTTATATCCCTCCAAATGTGTGGAGGAGACCCGTGCCCAGCAGTGGGACGTTTATGGGTTGATGAATAAAAATAAAAAATAAAAAAAATTGTAAAAAAATATGGTATTACACATATGTAATAACGTTCGGGTATGACTATCTCTTACTTAACCAATGAATGAACGATTCGCAGGTTTCACTCAGGGTGACGTCGGACTCGCGATGGGTAAACTTTACGGAAACGACTTCTCGCAAACGACGATATCGCGGTTCGAGGCGCTCAACCTCAGCTTCAAGAACATGTGCAAGCTGAAGCCGCTGCTGCAGAAGTGGCTGGAGGACGCGGACTCGTCGCTGGCGGGCGGCGGCGGCGGCGCGGCGGGCGGCGCGGCGCTGGGCGCGGGGCTGGCCGAGGCGGTGGGCCGCCGCCGCAAGAAGCGCACGTCCATCGAGTCGGGCGTGCGCGTCGCGCTCGAGAAGGCCTTCCTGCACAACCCCAAGCCCACCTCCGAGGAGATCGCCGCGCTCGCCGACGCGCTCTGCATGGAGAAGGAGGTCGTGCGCGTCTGGTTCTGCAACCGCCGCCAGAAGGTGAGGCTCGTGGCCGCGGCGCCCCGGCGGGCCGGCCCAGTGAGCGCGCGACTGACCCGCCCTCTGTTGTTGCAGGAGAAACGCATCAACCCGCCGGCGGGCGAAAGCGGCGCGGTCGGGCCGGCGGTGGGCGGCGTGCACCTGGGCGGGCACGCGCACGCGCTGTCTCCGCACGCGCTGTCGCCGCACGCGCTGTCGCCGCACGCGCACGCGCACGCGCACGCGCACGCTCTGCACGCGGCGGGGCTGCAGCCGCTGGCGCTGCTGGCGCGCGCGCCCCCGCGGGACTGACGACGCGGGGCGCGCGCGCTCCCGCTGCTCACACATATCCTCTCGTTGTAAATAGTGACGGTACTGTACAGACTAGTTGGTTAGCGTGTATATAGTTGTATGTGCGTGCGAGCCGCGCCCGTCTTAGTCTAAGTTTATATATTATTACGTGAATTTTATTTATGTCCGGCGAGCGAGGCGCCCGCGCCTGCGCCTGCGCGGTACGGAGCTCATATCAGTTAGCGCACCACGCGACAAGTATGTAAGGTGGATGTGTAGAAAACTATCTATATGTTACAATAAAAACATGATAGACATTAATTACAATGTGTTTTATTTGTGTTCACCCCTGTACACCGCTCCGTGTCCGTGTTGTAGGTACCTCCCATCTAATACTAGTAGTATGATATGTAATAATGGGACCAAGCTGTATGTACCTTAGTTAAAATGGCGCCCAACATGGGGCTTTATCATAACATATTGTACCGTCTTTGTATCATAATATGGGTAATGGAGGGATATTAGCTTGAATGTACGCCCATCATATAAAATAAAAACCCACCATATAAATCAACTTTGTATTTGATATATATTATAATGATAAATATGTACACACACACACATACACACAGATTCTGGAAAGATCGCCCTTAGCGATAACACCGCCGCGCACACTGTTGTCACTTATTTTCTATTATTTTCTACTTTTGTTTAATCTGTATAGTATAGTGTTTGTACAATAAAGAGTACTAATTATAATAGCAACCCATATATGTCCCACTGCTGAGCACGGATCTCCTCTCCTCTATCAAGAGAGAGGGTTTAGGCTCTAATTCATACACGCTGGCCTAATGCGGGTTGGTGAATCAGACATGTCTTTAGAATTTGTTCTAAGACATGTGTGTTACCCCACTATGTTTTCCTTCAGTACTGCCACCCGGGATCGAACTCGCACCTCTTGCGTGCAAGTCGTTTACTTTCCCACTGGGCCACCACCGCTTCTCTTTAATTAGGTATAATTTGGTAACAAGCTACTTAGTTTATAATCAGTAGATAGCTCAGTAGGACCTCCTGTTATGTAAACAATGCTTGTGTGTGTACAGTAGGTACAGGGCCCGTACCTACATGAACGAACGCTTAGTTCACGACGAGTCATTATTTGTGAATACAATTACTGTCATCAAACTATATAATAATTATATCGATCAATATGTGTGCATATTTTAATGGAATAACTTATATTTTTAATATTAATATTTACACACTCATATGACATACTGGTCGTGTAGTTTTTGAAAGTTAATAAAATTGAATACAAATAAAATGTACTTTGAATTTCGTGCGTATTTCAACGTGTGGGTTCAATTCCCAGCGGCCGCGGCCGGGAGCGACAGGACAAATGTTCGTGGGATGCGATGTAATAATTTTTATTTTTATATAAGTGTTACTTAGTGTGGGTATTTACATAAACTTAACTAATCTTAACCAAATACAAGACGTAAACTTAACATTATTTTACACAAAACTTTTAAAAGTCCATGAAATAAAATACCTTGACCTAAACTAAACTTCAGTTCAACTGCCATATTGAACAAAATGACGATGAAGCTTTCCAACTGTTTAACTTTGTAATGAGCATAACGACCAAATAGTTGAAGAGTCCACAACCGCTCGACTGTATTATATTTATATGTATAACTTGTCTTCAATTACGATATGCAGCCCCTGTCTGGTACCCATATATTGTTATATTATTTTCACATAGGTATTTAAAAAAACAAAATAAGTGTGACAGTACATTCTACGTACATTATAATTAAAATCTGTCAGAACTACTTACCAGTTGTTAAAAACATAGAGATTGCCAACAACTGTACAATGCTCACGCAAATGCAGCTGCTCCTACTTAGTGTAGTGTCCAGTGTGTATAGCAGACACGAACACTTCACGCCGACAACATTATTACTATGTACCTAATGGTGCTATCGGCTACAATATCACTTTTGTTATGATGGATCTCAGTTTGTTATCATTTTATTACTTAATTATTGATTTTACAATTATTTAAATTATAATTACTATATGAATTCTATCAATATTGTTATACATTATGTCTACTATAATACATTTGTCTACATAATAATTATTTTAATGCAAATTTCAAAGACATTGTAAATAAATAATTAAACTGAATTATAAAGTTCTATTAACAACCTCGAGATGCGTCAACACAGCTGCACCAACAACGGCCGCGGTGCTCGTCGAGAGATCACCCACCACACACACACAAAGTGGCGCACGCGCATGGACGCTGGGCGTGCGCATGCGCGGCGTGTCCGGTGCCACTACGATAATATTACGACCAAATAGTCCTACTAGACGGAGAGCCAGCAACATATTTACTTTCGTCATTTTATGAGTCATGAAAATTCACTAACTCTTATACCTGCAGAATAATAAAAAGTTCTTCTGGCAACCCTCCGCGGCCGGGGTGTTTAACCGATTTTAGGACTGATACATATATGAATTACATATATTGATACATAAATTAAGTTTTATTTGTTACCCTCTTTGTTATTTTAGGGTTAAACACCTCGGCCGCACAGGGTTGCCAGAAGAGCCTTTTATTATTCGTAGCAGATCAGAGCAGTAACTTCTGGATAACAAGGAGTTAGTTTGTGACTTAAATATTGACCAACGTTTAATGTAAGAATCACGAACTAATAGGTACAGTGTTATAGTTAAATAAAAACGAAAAATGAGCAAAACAAAACATATCTCGTATCCCTGTCCCACGCTAAATCATCTTAAAATTATCATTCATTTGATATTATTTATTTATTTTATGAACAACTTAGCTTTACGTATGTATTGTTTGACTCTATTTTACTCTACCTAATTACTACAAATAACTTACGAAAGAGTTCCTAAGACTGTGTTACTATACTCTGTGACGTTTAACATTTTACGATGAATATGAAAGAAAATAGTCAATGTCTAACCAATTGTCTAATTGAATAGAGAGTATTCAATCAACAAGTTTTAATTTAATCGTCTCTTATTTTCATTGATATTTATCTTGAAATGTCAAAGGTCACAGTACCCATGCAACATGATATAGACTATTAAGTATAAGTACTCTGGTAACATATAACAAACGTTTAACCTCATGCAATGTCGGGACGTTGGGTGGTAAAACGAGAGATGTTGTTTTGTCTAATGTCTGAGCTTTGATGCATTTACTTACATACATACATTACAATATATGAGTGAATGAGGGGCGATGCGTCACACACTACACTCATGCATTTTCGTATTAAGTATATATGTACCTACATATTATATTCTGTAATAACGACGCACATTACGAAATACATATGTCTAGTTCATAATTAAACGCAATGTGTTGCTTTGTAACAATGTGTCAAACAAAAAGATGACGTTCTGCAGTTATCACCTCCAATTTATAATACCTATGTAAAGCTCAGTGGTGGGATGGCCACGGCTAACGGTTCAAATAAACCAACTATCATAAGTGCTCCCTGAGTGAGCTCTTTATAAAATAATCAGGATATGAGTATTACATGTGATAAGTACAGTAAGTATGTCAGTTGTGATTGACAGAAAAGTATACAATATTGATTTTTATAAAATTACTCAGCCAACTTAAAAAGAAGCATGTTCAGTTATTAAGTATTGGTTTTAGTTAAATTACTTACAGATAAAGTTTTGTAGCTAGCTAGACCTAGCCTAGCGTTTGTTCTCACTAGTTCGATTCATTAGTTCGACCGTCGAACTAATGAGACTTTCTTTTCTCATTTGTTCGACCCTCGATCTTACTTTAATCTAGAAACCAAAAAAATACGCGTATATTTAAAATACGCTTGTTTCACTAAAAACGGTTTATATTGGTGAAAAAAAAGTCTCAATAGTTCGACGGTCGAACTAATGACAAAAAAAAATCTCACTAGTTCGACGATCGAACTAATGAATCGAACTAGTGAGAACAAACGTTTGTAACCTGTACTTAAATTCCATCGGATAGTTTTCATAATTATACAATGGTTCAGTATATTTGTTAAAGTTACTGGGTAAATTACATTATTTACCAATACAAGCTCGAACGGTGTATAGTTGTTTTGCGAATGAACTGTTGTATTGTATGAAAAGCACCAATAAGGTATCCAACTACTCCAATTTGTTAAAAGCGCCTAAATTTTTATGACCATTCTCTAAAGAACCAATGGTTTCGTGATGGTATGGTGTAGAATTTAATTTATTTATATTTAATAAGTTACAAATTTCTGACATGACTTCGGACATAAATTAGGTTATTTTATCAGTAATTATTATTTATAATCATCTAATTCTAAAGGGCCCATTAAGTCTAAGCTTATTCGTTTAAAGGACGTAGGTACTTGTCGTAGTTGTAATAACCATAGGCTGTATTATATTCCTATTTGAGAACATATTTAATTGATAATCTTTACAATTGTTTACGTATTCTATAACATCATTAGTTATTCCTTTCCAGAAATATCTTCTTTTAATATTATTAAGCATTCTGTTTGCCCCCGCATGACCGCTGGTGGTAACAGATGTACAAATCATTTAGAATGGAAATCATTTAGAATAACTTCTTTTTCATCCTCATCTACAATTCTAAGGACATTTTTTATTATTAAGAATCGCGGTGTAACAGAAATATTTCGGATTCTGAATTTTCGTTATTCTTAGAAACAACTACTTCTATATTATTATGTTTTCTACACAATATGTTTCAATTCTCTCGCTAACACTGACATAGTAGATAACGATCGAGATATTAGAAACCAAAAAAAAATATGTTTATTTACCTTTAGAAATATCGATACCAGAAATCTGTTCTGTGACCAGAAGTATCAATTAATGTAAGGGACAAAACACGGGTTTTCAGGAGAGCCAAAAAACGATTTTATATTTTTAAATCTGTCTATAACTTTTTACTGTCGGCTCCAATTTTAATCATGTCCAGATCAAAGTTTCTTAGAATTTCCTCTTCTTTCATGCTATAAACGAAAGATTTAGGAATACCCAGCGGTTTAAAATATAGCATGTTCCTTACATTAAAAAAATATGTTTAGTTGTGCTTTACGTTACTAATATTTTATGTGTAAACCGTCAAGCATAGTGTAAGCAGCAAAAGCAATAGAAAATTATACGTAATTCTATCGTAAAGGACTTTTACAGTGGTGCAATAAGATGTAACTATAGATTATCCACTAAATTTATGGTATTTTAACACCATGGAAATAGGTTCTTTGCATGATTAATGTTAGTTTCATTTTAGCTATCACAGATTTAAATAAAATTTAGGGATACAAAAATAAAAGGATTTATTGTTAATTTTTTTTTCCAAATTAAACTATTTTAATGGTGAAATTGAAATGGTTGAAATAACTTTTTCTATTTAGTATTTTATTTAGGTATCGTCGTCAGCTGTCATCACATTTTCATCTTCGTCGGTTTCATTGAAGGTATCTTTAACTGGGGATTTATTCGGAAGGTTCAAATATTCACCAATTCAGGTTGTTCTAGCTTGTCTAAAGGATCACCTTTCTATTGAAGACCGTGATACCCTGAAAGAGTTTTGTCGAAGTTTTGCAGAAATCCCACCACAAAACTGAGAATTTCAAAAAGAAGTATGAAAATTGGCTGCAAAGCGAAATTGACTTGACAACCCTTTTTTGAATTACCGTTTTTATGGTTCAATACCCAAAGAACAAAATGGGACCCTATTACTAAGACTTCGCTGTCCGCCCGTCTGTCACCAGGCTGTATCTCATGGACCGTGATAGACAGCTGAAATTTTCACAGATGATGTATTTCTGTTAATGCTATAACAAAAAATACTAAAAAACAGAATAAAATAAATATTTAAGGGGGCTCCCACACAACAAACGTGACTTTTTTGCAATTTTTATAGATAATGGTACGGAACCCTTCATGCGCGAGTCCGGCTTGCACTTGACCGGTTTCATTATTTATTTGTTCTCTCTTAACGTTTTAGAACAAAATTGATTTAACATTACATAAGCATTAGCACTATCGCCTTTTTTAGTAACAATGAGCAGTTCAAACAATTGCCAAATTGTTAAATTAGCCTAACTTTAGTGCTTTAAGCATAAAGTATTATATAAGTCATTTACGATGGAAAATAAAAACAGTTTTTGTCGATTTAAAAAATAACGCGCAGCAATTCTCGTAATATGAAGTATGTCAAAAAATCACAAATACTAAAACCGTGTCTAAGGATATAACTACCATATGCTTAGACACGGTTGTAGTATCTACTAATTAAGTTAGGCCAGTTATAGGCATATTACAGTAAGGAGCTTAAAATTAAAATAGTTTTGTGAGATAATACCTAATGTAAGAGAATAATTATTAAAAAACTCTTATCATAAATTAAAGTAAGGAACATGTTATTTAAATCGACTGATTTGAGCTTTAAGGTAAGGGTGTAAATTATTTAACACTATGACTTACTTTAGTTTTCAGAGAGAAAAAAATGTTAACGTCTTTTGCATCATTTTTTTTTTTGTCATAAATCGTTTTACGCAAGCAAAAAATTTTTACTGTAAGGGATTTTTTTTAACGATAGAATTTTTTCAATAATACCAATCGATAGAGCAGAAAATTCTGAATCCAATGACATATATAACTCATTTTCGCCAAAATTTCCCTTACGTTAATTGATACTTCTGGTATCGAATTATAGTCGATTTACTCGAAATAAATATACAATTACCGGTATTACTGACATCAGCATTAATGTTATATTTGGGGGCGCCCTCTATATATTAATAATTCAATCACATTGATTGGCTTTTTCAAAACCTCCACTATGCTAAGTTGATCAGGCCTAACATTTATATTCGAAGTAACATCCGAATTACTTTCAACTCGAGTTTTCTTTGACACTACATGGTCTCTTATTTGCTTTAATTCTTGAATAGACATTGTAAGCCGACTCAATGCATCTGCAGCTGCATTATCTCGACCACAAATGTATTCAACCTCGAAATCGAACTCTTCTAGACAGCCTAAACTTAGTTAATCTACTAGATGGGTTCGTAATATTAAAAAGATAAATTAAAGGTTTATGAGCGGTTTTAATTTTAAATTTTCGACCGTATAAATATGGTCTAAAGTGCTTAATCGCCCAAACGATTGCGAGTAACTCCAGTTCAATAATAGGGTAGGTATCTTGTTTCCGCAGGGTTTAGATTACGGCTCGCGTACGCTACAACTTTACCATTTGCGTTAAATAAAACAGCACCTACACCGATTTTTGAAGTATCTGTCTGTAATATAAAAGTATTTTGTTCTGAAAAATGGGGTACTCCAATACAGGAGGGCTCATTAATACTTGTTTTAAATTTTTGAACGCTATTTCACATTCTTCTGATATTTAAATGATACATTTTCTTACATAGCTGATTTAAAGGATATACTAAGTATATTAGCAAAATTGTGTATAAATTTCCTATAATAATTTGCGAAAGCCAAAAATCTCTTAGTTTCATTGGCGCTAGTTGGTCTAAGATATGACTGTATCGACTTAATCTTTGCAGGGTCTGGTAAAATACCTTCCGATGTAATTTTATGACCTAAATACATGATCTCTTTACTTTAATAGACAGTGTCAGTCAACTCAGTCACTTTATTAAATCAAAGATAAAATGATTGCTCCTTGTATTAAATGCGCAGTCAGCGCCATCTCCCAGCTTTGTAGTGAATCGAGTGCTCAATTGGCTAAGAGATGCGGACTTCTAACCACAGTTCATGCGCACAAACACAGAGGGCGTTGTACAACAATAAATTTTGTAGGTACAGTATAGTCCATTACAAATAGAATGACGATGACAGGACAATAATAGTAATTAGTATAGAGACGTTACGCGCAAATTTGGAATGATTAATTAAAGTAAATTTAAATTTAGCCGGCTACAATATCAGTAAACGTAAATTAAAATTGACTCAACTACCTATGGACTTCGATCAAATATTTACAATAGATGCACGGGCTCAGTTCAGTTGGAGCCGAAAAACGCCACCAACTGAACTGGGCCCTAAACAAAAAGGGGCCCAGTTCTGCTATCAGTCACTTGGCAGCACGCTCTGTTAGCGTGCTGCCAAGTGACTGTGTGCTGACAATAATACGCAAACTATACTCTAAAAGCACAAAAACAGGATGAAGTAGGTACCGTTCTTTCGATAAGTATAACTATGACATTATAATATTAAACAGTGAAATTTAAAAACCGAATGTTAATACTTCATTTTAAATATGTTTCGTCGTTAGTTATACTTGGTCCTAGCATAAATCTAATATAATTACGACGAAAATTTGATTTTAAATCTGATGTAGGTAACCAGGTAGGTAGATACCTACAAACAATGTCTTTCCGTCTCGTAGTGTTAGTGGGCGGCTGGCGGCTGCCTCGTATGTAAGACCTACATATGCTGTTTCAAGCAACCCTGCCACAAACAAATAGCAACTCACACTTATAAGTGTAATTTGCGCCACTGTTCAGCTAGGTACCTACCTACATATTCTGTAGGTACGGGCTTGTTGTGTTGTATCTACTGTTGTACCTAAACCTTGTGCGTTGATGGTGACAGTAGAGTAGGTACTGCGAGGTTATAGAGAAATATGTAGTAGGTACCTATATACTGAATTAGCATAAAGTTATAATGTATAAAAGTAAAAGTGTAAAATGAAACTGCGAGACGCGCGGTGCATTGTGCCGCATGCCTGCATCGCGACATCGTCAGCACTAATGTTTAACTACTAAAATCGTACGGGTCTGCTCGCACATTATTCAAATTGTTTTTTTTTTCTCTCAATATCATCAGTATATAGTATAATAGACGATAGACACGTAGGTAGGTACATACTATTTATTTTCTTGTAAGCATACGTAAAGTCACGGGCATTACGTATGCTACGTAATGCCCGTGACTTCACAAATCCACAGGTCATCACACTTCTATATACCACTCTTGTTCGAAGTAAACTTGAGGCTAGTTCATGTATTTGGAACCCCTATACTGCGTCGCAAACGTTAATGCTAGAAAAAGTACAAAAAACTTTTCTCAGATTTATTTTTAAGAGATTGTACTATTACTTTCCATATATGTACCCCACTAACTATCTTTTGGGAGTATTGGGTTTTAATTCGCTGGAGGTGAGAAGAGGACTAGACCAAATAACTGTAGCCCTTAAAATTCTCAAAGGGCGTATCGACTGTCCTGAGCTCCATAACTTGTTTAGTAGGCTTTATGTGCCTGACAACTACATCAGACATCGTCAATCCCGGCGACACCAGCTGTTTGCGCAGCCTGTATGTCATACAGTCGCAAGAGCTGCGTCCCCTGTGTGTCGGACTCTAGCGGTGCTCAACGACATCCTGGTTGTCAATCCTGAATGTGATATGTTTGCCGATGGATGGACAGAACTTATACAGGTGTGTTTGAGGATCTGTGAGCAAAAGTATGCGAGGGTGTCTACTGTTTTATATTAGTTTTTAAGTAGAATTTAAGCTCTCTATGTTAATTTTTAAGTAGAATTTAAGCTCCATGTTAATTATTGTTATTGGTTCAAATGAACCGTTTTAATTAACTATAAATAAATAAAAAAAAAAAAAAAAAAAAAAAATAAGCATCAATGACTAGGTAGGTACCTCCGACGAAATTTAATCTACAATCTGGTTTAGATAGTTATCTACCTACTAAATAAATAAAACCAAATACCCGAAATTTCAACTAAACCGTATCCAACGCAAATATAAATTAATTATTTTCACTAGTCCGGCAGCACGTGCAATCCCACGGGATCAGAGTTTTTCCGGGATAAAAAGTAGCCATGTGCTATTCCAGACTATATTCTATCTCTATGCCAAATTTCAACCAGTTCCAATTACCTAGGTAAGTACATATATTATAAGGGTACTGTCTAAATGAAAGTGCATAGTGTATAGGTAGGTACCTACATTAGCTAATTTGAATGATGTCACTGCGCTGCGTACTTACGTCACTAACAACTATAAATTAATTACTTTTATCTTTATTAGTTGTTTATATATAATGTCTTCTGTCATTAAATATAATCTTAACATTAATGTATTACAAACTTAATAGTTCCCTACATAATTACGAGTTAGGTACCTATAGGTATTACTAGCAGATTCCCCATAAACACTAAGCAACTACCTACAAACATCTTATATTTATAATGGTACCCACTTATTATTTAGGTAGACAGAGACAGGGATTAGTACTCACTGTCGTTTCGTGTTTTCTGACTACCTACCCGTTGACCAACTTTAGCCGTGGTGACTGACGTGCTCTCCGAAGTACTTAGCTAAAAAACCAAACCCCATGAATGTGGCTGACCTTAGACCAATTAGCATTCTACCCTGTTTGTCTAAAGTGATGGAGAAAGTTGTTTGTCGGCAACTGACCGAATACTTAGAAAAAAATTCTATTCTACCAATGTTGCAATCGGGTTTCAGGAAGCGGCGCAGTACTTCCACAGCACTCATGGACGTGACAGATAATATCTTGGCTGCCCAGGATGCTGGTATGTGTACGCTTCTTGTGTTGCTTGATTTTTCCCGAGCTTTTGACTGTATCGATGTCTCTTTGCTTTTGTCAAAGTTGCGTTATTACGGGTTTGATACAATGACGTTAAACTGGTTTCGAAGCTACTTTAACAATCGAAAGCAGCTCGTGGAACTACAGTTAGATGATGGTAACACCCAAGTCTCTGAAATTACATCTCAGGAGAGGGGGGTACCACAGGGTTCCATTCTGGGGCCAATACTATTTATCTTGTACTGCGCAGACATAATAAGTTGTCTCCAAACCTCTTAATATCATATTTATGCAGATGATGTTCAAGTCTACAGTTCTTTTCAGCCGAGCATGTATGACGACGCTATATCTAGTTTAAATGAAGATCTAAATAGGATAACAGAATGGTCAGAAAACAATTGTCTTGTACTCAACCCATTGAAGACCAAATATATGGTATTTGGAACAAAACACCAACTGGGGGCACTTCCTGCAATACTCAATGTAACTCTGATGGGACAACAAATAAATAGAGTAAGCGAGGCGCGTAATCTTGGACTGTGTGTTGACAGCGAGCTTAGGTTTGAGAAGCATGTGGCTGATTCGGTTCAGAATTGTTTTTATAGGTTGAAGTTGCTTTACAGAATGAGACCTTTCTTATCGGAAGAACTGCGTATACAATTAGTCGAATCTTTAGTCCTATAGCTTAACAACGCAGACACTGTATACGGTCCGAGACTATTAGCAAGGACAAAGCGTCTCATACAGAGAGTTCAGAATGCTTGTGTGCGGTTCTGTTTCTCTGTGCCACCTAGATGTCATGTAACACCCTATATAAATGAAAACTGTATACTTAAAATGAAATTACGACGCAAACTACATCTGGCGTGTCTTCTCTTTGGAGTGATTAAGCATAGAGAACCAGAATACTTATATAATAAGCTGACATGGGTGACAAATCGCAGGGAATGTTCGGGAAGACAATGTGCACAGCAGCTCTCTGTCCCATCTCACAAGTCTGCTGCGTTCCGAGGTAGCTTTCGCTATGCGGCATCGAAAATTTGGAATGACCTTCCGCCACCCATTCGTCAGATTCAATATATATTTGCGTTCAGGAAGCAACTTCGGCTTTACCTTCTTGATTCACAGCGTGAATTGGCCAACTTGAACGCAAATTTATCAATGATAATTTAATTTAATTTATTTATTTCGTTTTATTATTAATTTTTTTTTTCTTTATGCCGTCTAGTGGTTATTTCGGCGGGGATAGTAACAGTCTGCAAACCTTTAATTGTCTTGTACTCGTAACTATTCGTTCAATGTTGCCTTGATTATTATGATATAAATGTACGTGTTTTTATTTACAATTGCAATTTTAATTTTATATATTATATTTACAAATGAATAATTTATCTACAATATATACACTTTATTATCTATTATTATTATTTTGATTGAAATATATATACACACTATACATAATTATTGCCATTTTATCTATGTACAATATATATAACAAACTTGTTTTTGCATCCGTGATGTTTATGTTTATGTTTAGGCTTAGGTTTATGTTTAGGTTCAGTTGAAAATCAGCGTCGAACATCAACAGATGTTTAGACCTATGCTGAACTGGACCTATTTGGCACAGCTCTGAGGCATACACAGCATTTATTAAACTTGTCTTATTTTGTCTATATATATTTTTTTTGGTTCTTCTTTCTTTTTTCTTTTAATTGTTATATTTCTGTCAATATAGCTTGTGTTGTCTCTGTCTGCGTTCAAATAAATATTTTTTCATTTCATTTCATTTCACTTACACGCTTCGATGAAATAGCACGATGCGATCACCCGTCCACATTGTCCACAGGGTAATATGGCCCTTGGCAGCTTAACCCGGTGGCCTTTAACCGATTACCGATTTCATTCAACCCTTAAGTCATGTCGTGGAGTTCATGGATACTTAGTAAAACCGCCCTATTATGAGTGTTATAATATAAACCGAGCACACCAGTACAACATTCGCCTTATATCACCAGTCACGGGCGTTATGTTCTGCTGGTTCAGCGCGGCGGCGGCGCGGTGCGCTAGTGGCGAGTGGGTGACAGTGTAGTACTGTACACTGCGTCGCGAGGGCGACGTTCTTTCTTCATTCATAGAGTGAAGGTGACGTACTCCAGCTGCGCCGGCGGCGGCGGCGTGTAGTACCACGTGGTGCGCGCGCGCGCTAATGTGCAGCGCAAACAGTCGCTCGCCGGCGCCCGCGCCCGCGCCCGCCGCCACCACCTACTTACGTACAATACTTACAGTGTGTGTGTTGTTATTGTGCGCTCTCTCCTGAATCGCGCTGACACAGGAAGGTTGACGTGAAATGTGATCGCCTTCTAGCTAAACAAGTGATAAATCGTTTTGAATGAGAGCGTAATATAGTGAGCCACGGATAGATCATCGTGATCTCACTGACCGCGAGTGTAGTGACCTTAAGTGCGCTGTGAAGTGCGCGCGCGATATCTATTCCGCCTCGTTATCAGTGCGCGATTAGATACCGCGGCGATCGCACCTATAGCGGAGGGCGCGCGGCGGCGGCGGCGGCAGCGGCGGCGGCGGCAGCTCTACCTGTGCGAGCGCGACATGAGGAGCAAGGACCGGCTGGCGGAGCTGCGGCACGTAAGTACGGCGGGCGTGGGTCGCGCCTCCTCACTCTAGTCTCTCAGTGTCACATCCTGCGCGCCCTAATCTGCCGCTTATCTGAATCTGTGTCATGTTATGATTGTGTGTACACGGCGCGGGTGACATCACTCGCCCAGTAAACACACGTTCAGGGGCCGATGCTGAGCATAGGTACCTCCCAATAGTCCCACTTCCCTCGCCAAGCCCAGCGTGCGTGACCAGCGCTATGAGCGCCACGAAAGCCGGCCGGCGCCGCGGCGGTTATGATCAGTGTGCGCAGGCGCAGTCGCCGCGTCAATGTGTTGTTCACTGCAAGACGATTGATGGTGATGGAGTGAAGAGAGATCCGAAGAAGTGACACTATTATTATAATGGAACACTTGAATATACATACGATGACAGGGCCACAAAAAATACGTTAGTTTATAATATTTTTATCAAATCCCTACAAAAATACTTGAAGTAGGATCTCCACCGGCCGGCATTAGGGTTAGGGTGACCAAGTACTAGGAGAGGCGTTAAGACCTCTGCAGACAGTGTGCGGCCAGTCTGATGCAGGCCGAACGCTTGTTTACCGCCTTAGTAGGTAGGTAGTATCTGGTTCCCTGAGACATTTACTTGCCCAATAACGCGAGTGCTAGCTATAGCTGTTCCTACAGCTTACAACTGAACTTCCAAATACCGATATTGACGACACTGCCCACTTCCTACATAGAAAGAAGAAAGAAAGAAAATGCATTGAATTCCAGAAAAAAATCATCCATTATTTGGATCGATAAACAGACAGGCAGGCTACCACCTGAGTCCTCATAACGACATAAGCAGCACGGTGTTGTCAGTTCAGTGTAGCTAGCTACCTAACTATAACTGTGTTTTGTTGTGTGCCATTACAGCTGGCGAACGGGGCCGCAGCCGGGGTGTACCGCGACACCGTCGAGCTGACCGTCAAGGAGTCCGCCGAAACCAACACCGAGATCGATGACATCTTCCAGGAGGTAAGCAGCGGCGATGCTTACCTGCCATATGTATGCCCGATCAATTGTTACCTACTGAGGTAGTTGGCATTGTATCTTGTTCGAATAGCTACAACCACGTTTACTGAGAGTAATTAAAAGAAACCAACGGAATAAGCTGAAGTATTAACTAGGTACCAAAGTATTGCGACTTTTGTGAGAAGTAATAATAATATGTATAATATACCTACCTATTGACTTAATGTGAATCCAGCAAAATCGCAAGTTATACTTACTTGTTGGTAGCTCCAGGAGCGTACTTTCGAAAATACCTAAATTAACTAGGCACCTAATTCATTTAAGTATTTTCGAAAGTATCCTAAGGATTTCCACCGCATTCGGTCGTTACCTGACTAGATAGTCAGCTCAGGACCAGTATCTACGGAGGAAATCCTTGGGGAAGCCTACCGTGTCTTGCAGACGATGATACGCTACTACCCGTTATTCATTTCGATAAATTGTATTATCAACTGTTGAAACTGTAAAGAGCTTTGGAATTTACATACATACTTAGACAAAACCTTTTTCCATTTTTGTTTTGATTCTAGTTGAAAGAACTATATAGGTGGATCAGTATGTATTGTCTGAATCTAGCCTATGGTTTCAAAAACGTACATAGGTACCTACCTACATACGCAAGTTTAATTATTATTATTTATGTGTCAGCCAACATCGCACTCATTGCGCTCATTAGTGCCTACTCAAGCAATTACCGGTATACACAGCAATGGATAGAGCGCACACGCACGCGCACGCTCAACCATAACTATACTACTAATTACTAAGTACTTATTAATCAAATAATTTAGGACAATAAATATAAACTAGTTCACTGAGAGTAGTTAGATGCTCAGTTTACTGAAATATATAACCTGAACAAACAAAATTAATAAAGATAGAGCTTGTTCTCTAATGCGGGAGTTGTATTTTTAAAAAATACAAAAAAATATTTTGTGAGTATTCGTCGTCAAATTCAAATTCATTTATTCATAGATCACACTGCGACACTTATGCAAGTCAATGAAAAATGCCAAATGAGACGTCAGCTAATTTGCCTACTGTCGGGTTCGCTGACTGCACAGACAGGGGTAGAGCTACGACGTTAGCTAGTAGAGCCTAAGGAAAGAACCTGCAAGAAACTCAGGCCACTCTTTTCAATCGCCAGATACCTATGTGGTTACAATTTGATTTGTGTTACAATTTGTGAGCGCAAAAAGTGATGCAACCAAAAACTCCATACAAACACAATTGGGTGAAAAACTGATAGGATAGAAAAGATAAGTGTCTTGTCTGTCGCGAGCGGGGCGCTTTGCTTAACATACTCTAGCATTTTTAAAGTACAAATTAAATTTATTGATATTCTATATAGTACCTATGGTAATCTGGTAGCTTCACTTTAATATAATATAATAGTGTTAGTATAATGTAGGTAATATGTAGTAAATATCTGGGCAATATAGTTGAACCTTCCCGTCTAATGGCCCACATTCATCAGCCACCATGTAGCTCAACCATTTCTTTGGGAGCTAGTATGGTCTGAATCATTATGTCTCCACGCCATTAGTGGGTGTATGCATAAGCATGCCAACCTAAAACCACCAGACTAGAAAACATTAATGGCTAAGTAAATAAATAAACGATATAAATAAGAAAATTTAAAAAAAAATTAGCCTTCACACTTACTACTCTCACTTTACATGCTATATTATGAACTAAATATCCCATAAATACTTAACATCGTCGTCGTCGTTGCTCGGTGTGCAACTTTCACCAATATGTATATTATTGTACTATTAAGTATGCGTTGTGTACTGTGCCAATATGTAGAGACTGCAGTGTGGTGTACAAGTTACAACTTGCTATAATCTAATCTAATTGGTTGCTAGTTACCTACCTACTCGTATAATCACAAAGCACTCATCATATATGACACCTTATTGTATCGTACGTCTCACTGCTTACCATACCTAAGTAGGTACCTATTCGCAGATGTTTATCATAAGGATAATCCTTGACACGCGCCCGCGGCGCTCGCCACTCGCCACGCGACGTTCACTGAAGCTTATTTCAGATTAATGCCCGTGTAGGTACATAGGTATACCTAGTACCTATAATAGGTACACTACATTTATTACAGTGTAATACGATCGCGGTGATTGGTGTCATTATGAAATATTTGTGTTTGTGACATAATCGAGATGATCAACTGTACCTAGTAATACCGAAGAGTATATTATTATGCAATCCTGTTCTTGGTATACCGTTTATATTAGTGTTTGAAATGTGGATTAGTTACTACCTATTTGAAATACTAATACATAGTTTTTTTTTTTTCAAAAACCGTCATATCCAAACTTTAAATTATTTAAACATTCGTAATTTTCATACCTCTACAGTCTGAATACTCTTAGAATAAGTGTACCTACATTTTTATATCCGACGTTTCGGTACTTGTACTATTTAGTATTGTGTGGTTTCGCGGCCAGGTACCTACGGTAATAGAGGCTATGAAAATGTTATAAAATGTAACACGATTTAGACTAGTTCTAGTATAGTAGTAATACATACATATCACCATCTCGTCTCCCATTGGGGTAGGCAGACACTATAGTACGCCAATTGCTTCGATCCAGATATATTTATTTCGCCTCTACATTTTCTTATCTTCCTTTACATGCAGTTAAGTTTCGTTAAACCTACAGTGGTAATGCCTATCTGAATACTGTATAATTCGATAAATAATATAATATCAATAATGATATTATATTATTTATCGTAAGTTGATCAATTACCTAGGTAATTGATCAACTTACGATTCTTGTTATTTTCCGGTGACATATGTATATACCTACATATTTTTATATTTTTTTTATTTATTTATCGATTTTACAAAATATACACAAAATCAAAATACAATAATAGCAACCAAAAACCACTCAGGTTTAACCTTGTGCTATTATGAGTCTTACAAATAGGTAGGTATATAATATGTTAGGATTACAAAAATATGACGATACATTTTTAAGTTTGGTACAAATGCAATAGCTATTAAAATATGTAACACCCATTTACTATACCTATAGCATAATACAAACATACGTATATATGTATATACAAAGCTGAACACTATTAAACAGAATCCAAAAAGTATTGTTTAAGCTTAAATTTAATATTCATATTTGTGACTCTTTTACAAAGATCCGAGGGTAGGGTATTAATTAGTCGCGGTACAATATAGGCGGTAGTTCTCTCGCCGTACATATTATTGGCGCTCTGGGTGCGAAGCCGATTCTCGGAAACTGCCCGTGTGCGTACAGGATGTTCTATACAGTTTCGTAACGATTTATTTAAAAAAATATCTTTTAATAATAAAAAAGTTACTTGAGTATGAACAGGTAAAATTTTGCAATGTTTGAAGAGACCGTTTTCATTGTCGATAAATTGATTTTTTATTTTGGGTGAGACTAAATTTATTTATTTATTTATTTAGGGATACCAAACAGTTACACAAAATTATTTTTTAAATAGTTTTAACAAAGTATTATGTACACATGTGTAGCTCACAACGATATCCACGTATTGTTATATGTAGTGATAATTCAAAACTAAAAATCTAGAGTGAACCAATTTACAAATAATATGGGCCTAACAAAATACACAAAAAGTTGAAATACATTTAAACTAAAAGTAAAATAAATAATAAAAAAGAAAAGTCTCTACCTAATACATATATTATTTTAACAATAAACTCTCTTGGAATTTTCCAATCAAGGCAGTTCTAAATTTTGCTGTAGACAATGAAAATATATCTATGTCGGTAAAATTATTATTATAATTATCAGTAATTCGATGCAGAGGTGCGCGGACACCTGCATTAGTGCGACACGAAGAAACCGCAAAAAGTGGTTGTGCGCGCACCTTACGCCTTATTATAGTTCTAGGAACAATATAACACAGTTTATTAGTAATGTCTGAGCAATCATATCTGTTACTGCACAAATCATAAAGAAACATTGCTTCCAAGAAAAGACGTCTAGACTTCAAATCCCAAAGATTATGGTTATGGTTGTTGCTATTTTGACATTCACGTGTAGATAAATTACGCCGACAGCGATATTGAATCGTCTTAACAAACTTCCGCTGTACTCTTTCCAAACTGTCTACGTATTTCATGTAAAGGGGGTTCCATATCACAACAGCATACTCAAGTTGTGACCTAATAAGGGCTTTGTACAATTGGATGTAGGTACTTATTTTTTTGAAATCGATGGTAGATCTCATGACAAAGCCGTACATGCGGTAGGCATTGGCAACGATTTTATCTATATGCTGATCGAGATGAAGTTTACTGTCCAGTATCACACCCAAATCCCTAACAGACGTAACATTTTTAAGGGCTTCTTTGGATAATGTGTAAGTGTTACATATTATGTTTTTATTTTTACTAAATGTAATAGTTACACATTTAGGTACGCTCAATTCGATCTTGTTTCTTATACAATAAGCGTAAAATCGATCTAGATCAGCTTGTAGCAAATTACAATCCAAATGGTTGCGAATAGTTCTGTATATTTTGAGATCATCCGCATACAGTAAGAATTTTGAATTTATGAAACAAGATCCAACATCATTTATAAATGTAATAAACAACAACGGACCCAATATCGAGCCTTGAGGCACGCCGGAGGTTACAATCACGGAATCAGATTGATGACCCTTTATTACAACCCTCTGTGATCTGTTTGTCACATACGATGCAAACCATCGTAGCAGGTCCCCGCGAATACCATTGTAAGCCAATTTATAGAGAAGCAGCTCATGATCTACCCTGTCGAAAGCTTTTCGAAAGTCTGTGTATACTGCATCTACTTGAACCTGTTGATCCATATGGTTGAATACATATTCTGTATTATAATATAGTATAATTAGTAACGGTAGACCTTTTTTGGACAAATCCATGCTGCTGAGTCAATATAATGTTATGGATTGTGGAGTAAATTGCACTGTGTACAAGTCTTTCGAAAAGCTTCGACAAGGCAGACAAAATAGATATTGGCCGATAGTTCTCAACATCATGCTTCGAACCTGATTTATGTACTGGCGTAATATTTGCTCTCTTCCATACCTCTGGAAAGGTACCTTCTGTGATACATTTATTGTAAATTATGTGTAATGGTAGGCATATACTGTGTGCTGTTTTACACAAAAAGTATGCCGGTAATCCGTCAGGCCCAGGCCCTTTAGTTGAATCTAAAGATTTTAATGCTTTTAAAACTTGATCAAGGCTGAAAGTAATATGGTCGACAGCAACGCAGTTATCCGCGTAAATTTTAGGAGGCAACCAATCTCTATCACTAAATGTTGAGGGCTCATATACAGACTGAAAGAATCCTGAATATAAATTACAAATCGTATTCGGATCACTTGATACTTGATTTTTATAAAACACAGTGGTTGGTATACCAGCATTAGTTTTACAATCACGAATGTAACTCCATAAACTTTGTACATTTTTTTTAATGTTGTCTTCCACATAATTAATATAATTAACAAAATCATTTTTACACTGTTTTTGGAATTTACGCCTGTGGCAAGAAAATTGCTCGTAGTCTGATAAATTGTTATACGTTTTCCACTTAATCCAAGCTTTGTTTTTGTTATTAAAAATACGTTTAAGTGATTGAGAAAACCATACAGGGAATTTAGTTGATTTGTGACGAGAGATGGGTGTATGATTTTTAACAGATCTGTATATGACGTCATAGAATGTGCCAACACTATTTTCAACAGATAAGTGATTTAGCTCGTTAGGCCAGTCAATACGAGATATATCTTTATTAATTTTGTCGTAATCTGCTTTATAATAATTATACTTTACTACTTTGGCTTGGGATATTGTTCTGATTTGAGTTTTGTACGTTAAATTTGTGCAGAAGGGAGGATGGTATTCATCTATGGGCAGTAGTATGCATGCTGGAGTGTAAGTAATGCAATCCATATTGCTAATCAATAAATCCAAGATACGACCTTTGTAATTTATAATGTTATTAAATTGAAAAGAACTCATTAATGCCATAAAGTTGCCCATGTGTTCATTCATAGAAGAGTTACCAGTACAGTATAGTGCCGCAGTGTTACCATTATTATGTGGCATCCATATCGCATCGGGCAAATTGTAATCACCGAATAAATAGAACTGATTTGGACTTAAATTATCTAATGTAGAATAAAGATTGTGAAAATGACTGAGATACACTTCTTGTGGAGTCTTTGGAGGAATGTAGACTGCACTCACGTAACAATTAATATGAGTTGAGCTGGTGAGCTGTACAAGAATATGTTCAATGTGCGGGGTAATTGGCTGAGCTGGGGTTACAAGAGTAGAGTGCAGGTTTTTCATTACAGCCACAAGCACCCCTCCACCCTCTTTTTTGTTGGTAGCAACCCGGTTACGGTCACATCTATAGACTACGTAACGGTCATCGATGAATTCGTTATCAAAAATTTGTGGAGTCAGCCATGTCTCCGTCAAAATAACAATATCGTAGCAATTGGACAACATATTCATATATAATAAGTAAAGTTTTTAATATTCTAAGTTGGAGTTTATAAATGTTCTCAAGATAGCTTTTGTAGGTGCGGCCGTAGCTACTAAGGCCGTACTGTATGAGGGATTCAGCCAGAGCATGATAAAGCATAAGCTTAACCTTGAACGGAATGCGATTCCTGAGTATTGTAATGTTAGCAAGGAATTGCCTTAGTTTATCACAAACTCATTCGACGTGATGGCTCCAGTTAAACTTGTCGTCTATTATTAATCCCAGATATGTATGGGTTTTGACAATATCTATAGATGAGCAGTTGCAGTGTATAACACTGACAGCGTGTAAGCAATCATGATTGTGAGCTACTAAGTTCTGAACGGGTACTTGTTTAATATATGGGGATTTAATAACTAGTAACTTAGTTTTACTTGCATTAAGAACTAGGCCTGCATCGTGACACCATCTCATCCCATCATAAATATATGTTATTGTTTGTTTTGTGTTCAATAAAGAATTAAATCAAAAATAAATAAGGAGTTATAAGGTCTTTAAAGGGTCGGCTCCGCGCGGCTACGGGAACTATTTACCATCAGGCGGGTCGTATGCTTATTTGTCTCCCTAATAGTATGTATAAAAAGTGCACTGTTCGACATTGTAGGTGGACCGCATGCGCAGCTGGATTCATCAGTTGGACGACAACACTCAGCTGATGCGGCGCCTGCACGCCGACCCGACCTTCCACACCAACAAACGTACGTACCTATATTATGTTACTTACTTGGGTAGCTCTCGCTGCTACTTAATAAGAGGCTAGAGTAGGTAACGCGCTGCGTTCCTTAGAGTTGCAGGATCAGCTGGACAGCGCGGTGACGTCATCCAACGCCCTGGGGCTGAAGGTGTGCGGCGCGCTGCGGCAGCTGGAGGCGCGCGTGGCGGGCGCGGCGGCGCGCAACGACGCGGCGGCGCGCATCTCGCGCCTGCAGTACGCCGCCACGCGCCGCCTGTACGCCGACGCGCTGCGCCGCCACCACACCGCGCTCGACACCGTGCGCGACTCGCAGCTGCACCTGCTGCACGACCAGATCAGACTCAGTGAGTAGCTCACCTCACCGCGCGATAACTACCTGAACAAACACAACGACGCGGCGGCGCGCATCTCGCGCCTGCAGTACGCCGCCACGCGCCGCCTGTACGCCGACGCGCTGCGCCGCCACCACACCGCGCTCGACACCGTGCGCGACTCGCAGCTGCACCTGCTGCACGACCAGATCAGACTCAGTGAGTAGCTCACCTCACCGCGCGATAACTACCTGAACAAACACCACGGGTCGCCGACCTGCTCAAACAAACAATCAGGTCACCTACTAATTAATCGCGGTGAATGTACTTATACATGCGCTTATGGTAGAGCAACTGAAGTATTTTTGCAATATTCGCTAATCACACAGTACCTACCTTCCCTCAACTCAGATAAAATACATAGCTCAGAATAGTTATTTAGTTCAGGAATAGGTACGAGTAGGCACTTATCGCGAACAGATCACCCTGCCGCCTGTTTGACAGGACTTGTGTCACGAAGAAGGTACAGGATCTACATTATATTTTCTATTTATTTTTATTATATTCATAAATATATAAAATACAGTCTACCTACCTACTTTTACCTATTATGTGATTGTGGTTACTACTAATTATTAGGCGGTGAGTACACCGGTGCATCAGTATAATTCGCGCTAATGATGTCGGTGTACGCGAGGTCGACGGCCCGCATGCGAACGACCCTAGTAGTACAGTAGGTACAGTACGAGACGACTGACTCACTCACTGTTCCCAATGTTTCAGCGAACCTCACCATCTCGGACGAGGAGTGTCAGAATCTGCTCGACTCCAACAACATCTCGCTGTTCGTCGACAATGTGAGTAGGAACCTATGTGTGGCACATAGTATGTGTACCCACAAAGCTGCACAGGTATCTACGAGTGCACAGAGTATCACAGTGTATATACAAAGAATAGATACGGCTCACCGTACTTTTTGCTCAATTAATGTGTAATTCAGTACCTAGTTAGAACGTATCTTAGTACGCTCTACTACTGACAGACAGACACCAACAGAGACTGTCGCTGGACGCTGGGGAGCAAGTGTGGCGTTATTCTGTTACTCAAAGTCAACTTCATACAATCCAATAGATGTCAGTATAATATTTTCTTAAAGGTTTAATTCGTTGACAACTCAACTGAATTGGCAACATTCTCTGAACAGTCTTTCAATCGTACCATAATTGTATCTCTAGATACAATTTTGGTATGAATTATTACGCTGATGATGTTGAATTACAATTGGTAGTAACAGGAAAGATCGGACGTTACCTACCCACCATGAAGAAAATAAATGTAAGATATTTTTTTACAAAAACAAATAGCTCAGTTCCCCAGATCCCCTTTTATATAATTAGGTACATGAGGGACCGTCTCTATGTGTTGAGTGAGACACTAAGATAAAGCAATAGAGGAGCAAATCCTTACGATTTACATCAAAATATTGAAGTCAGCTTTTCCCGCTATTCCATTATGCCGACGCGACGTAGCTTTGAAACCATCAAACATTTCTAAGTAATAATAATAGGTCATTTATTGTTGTTCTCTCACATAGTTATTTCAAAGTAAACATATCTAATTGATTTAATTTGTTTTTGTGTAGATGAAATTTAATTTTTGATTTTCACATAATAATATAAAATTAATTATTTAAATCAATTAGATTATTTATATTGAATGTTACAATTTTCAACCTACGTAGGTACGTATTATGGACGACCGCCATATTTGGCCGAAAATTATGTTAAAAGCAAAAATAGCTTTTTGTTATTTTGCTGCTTGTTGTTTGTTTATCATTTGACAATCTAAATTTAATTATAATCTTAGGTTCGTTTTTGTAAAAAAATATTTAACTAGTGTGAAAAATGGTAGGTAGATAGTTTTAAAATGAATGACTAACATCATTTTTTTTATAAATACTACTTACTCGTAGGTGTCGTGATGTTAAGCAGTTACCGTAGCGTATGGACGCTTGAAATATCAGAAGTATCACTTGCGTGGTGCAGTTCCTTTCCCAGATGGGCTTGCTCGGTAATATGTTACCCTAAAACTACTATTCCATTTGACTTTTTGTGTAATCTTTTTAACTAAATCGGTTTGATTACTTTTTTCTTTAAATCTACCTACCTATTTCATTCAACACAAAAATCTTCCATACACACGGGAAAACTAAAACGAGTTTTTATTTTACTAGATAAGCAATAACCGCGAAAACGCGCTACCACCTCACATATGACCCAGGTCATGTGTCCGACTGTTTATTGTTTTGTCATGATCATAGCACCGTTGAAAAAATGGCGCGAAACAAGAAAATGAGTAAATGTATGGTGAAATCGTGCGTTTCGAAATCGCAAAAGTGTAACAAAATTACTTTTCACTTGTAAGATAATTGTGTTTTCAATTAATTATTGTTGTAAATCATAAAAAATCATTTTTTTTAAATATTGGCGGCTTACACATAGGTTAGGGTTGTCAGTTAAAACCTCGTTTGGTTTCCCTGTGTGTATAGGAGATTTTTGTATTAAATGAAATATATTCAAATTTGAATGAAATATATTTAAAATAGATTTGTTTCATTTCACACTCTTTTTTATAAAAAAATAAACAAATCTATTTAGTTAAAATTATTACACAAAATGTTACTAAATGGCCTTATTTTTACTTTATTTTTTATTAGCAATCCACCCCGGCTTCGCACGGGTGCAATGCGGATACTAAATATGCTATTGAAAGTCTTTATATACAACGTTCACAGCTTTTTGTCATTAGACGATACAAACATGTTTTCTTTAGAGGTTACTCTTGAAAGAGTGACATATAATTGGCCATGTGAAAAACACTCAACGCTTAAATCTACCTCCGGTCGCGGTCGGTACCGCCGCAACCGCTATGTCCCTGTCGAGCTTTTCGTTTTAAACTAAAGTTGTCTAACATTTATTTTACACTTTTCCATCATAAAATAACTTTTATTCACAGTCGATTTTTACGCAACTGTATTATTGAAAGTCTATGAAATGTATGCTTAAAACCATTTCATTAAAAATGTTACGTAAATCACAACGAGAATTAAGTGGCTATAATAATAAATAAATAGATGAGCTTAGATTATGTATGTTCTTTGAATTAAGAATAATTTATTTATCGATAAATACCAAGACAATGACTGTGACACGTTGCGTCAATCTCTAGCGCATTTGCAAATGCAACCAATCACAGCAGCAAATGACTAACGTGTCATCAGCGATTTGAAATATTTTAAATGTCATTTGTTGCGAAGTTCGTTGCGCGCTCATTTAATGGTTATGAGTACAGTGATAATTTATGAGCGTCCTTGTTGAACATGGTAAAGATGAAATAATAATTTTGATTCCAGTAAAACGTAGTTTTTACTTATATTAAAGTACTTCCCGATGACATGAAATGCTTCCTTTCTTCGTGTTCACTTTACCACTTCGATGTTTTAATCATTAAGTACGTCCCGAACGCAGTGATGGGAGTCGCACGGCGCGGCGTAATGAAGATGCTTCAATTGCTTGATGTGAATTTTGTACATAAGTGCTCAGTTGTGGCACGCGAGCCACGCCTATTTCTGTGGCTTTATACAATGTAGTGATTTCCACGGTGGCAAATTAGCATCACTCGCGTATTGTCAACCCAAAAATGTATAATATCAAGGTGTACGTATTCCTGGGATAACGCCACCTAAGCAACTAACTGTGTGAGTGGTGCGTAGGTGAAGGCGGAGACGGCGGAGGCGCGGCGGCTGCTGCGCGACGTGGAGGCGCGGCACGCGGAGCTGGCGCGCGTGGAGGCGGCGCTGCTGGACGTGCGCGACCTGTTCGCGCAGCTGGCGCACCTGGTGGCGGCGCAGCAGGACCACGTCGACAGCGTCGAGTACTACGCGCTGCAGGCCTCCGAGCACATCGGCACTGGTGGTGGACACCTCCTCAAAGGCACCGTCAGCAAGACCAAAGCGCGGAAGGTACTATATATGTATTGTTGACCTACAAATACTTTTCTTTTATGAATTTATCAAGATTTTGTGTCGGCACCCGCACCACAAGGCACTCCGGGAGTGCCGACAAAAGTAAAAACACTAGGCAAACCAGTTGTTATAAATGTTATAGCAATATTTTTTTTTTAAATTTATCTAGACGCGTTCGCGGTCTGCTATATGTACATGCATATATCGCCTCTTTGCTTTAATAACGTGACAGTCGAAAAAAGGTTTTTCGGATATTTCAAACTGCGTCTCGTAACGGTGTCGCGAATCCAGAGATTTTATCTCATCTAAAAATATGCGTACTGTGCTAAAAAAGTTTTCACTTCAAAAAATATGAGCACAGCCCTGCTGTCTGTCACTCGTTATCCACGCTTAGATCTTCTAAACTATGCAACGGATTTTGATGTTGTTTTGATCAATAGATAGAGTGATTCAAGAGTTTTATTTGTATTATTGTATAATTACTTTATTATCTTGTGGTCACATGCAGGATGTGCTGGCGGTTGCGTTTACTAAACATGTGGTAGGTATAGATTAATTTGATGTAATATACTTAATATGATTTGTGATGTGACGTGTTACAGAAAAAGCTGGGGCTGGTGGTGTGCCTCGCCGCCGGCTTTGCGATTGTGCTGCTCGTGCTAATAGTGACGTGACACCTGACGTGCTACACCTGGGGACTGTGAGAGAACGCGCGCGCTCGTCAACACGCTAGTCATACATACATAATGTTACTGTACCTACTACATGCTATAACTTGTGACTAGGCCGGCGCCGGAGTGGCGCGCCGTGTCAATACTAATTAGTAAATAGGTAACTCCGCAGTACACCAACAACATTAACAGGATCAATCCTGCGTTAAGCAACTCTGTGCCATAACAACATTCATCCTGCGTTATACAGTTAATAACCTATGTGTACGATATGGATTCTAATAGGTACCTATATTATTTTTCTATATATTTAACATATGTGATGTGATTTAGTAATAGATTAAATAAGTAATATTGTAATCGCATGAACTGATTGATGTTCATCGTGTTCCACTCTGAAACCATAAGCTGAGTAGGTATATACTACATATTATTATAGTTTAGTACTTTGTTATGTTTTAATCTGACCTCACTTGTCCTCTCAAATATTTAAACTTAATGTTACACCTTAATGTAACAAAACGAATATTGTTTGACGAATTTGTGCGAGAACAAGTTACAACCTTTCAAAATAGGTAGGTAAGGAAAAATATGTAACTAATTCTAAACTGTATTGTCATGAAGTACCTATAATGCCTAAGGTCATAAGTACCTTCTGTACAGATCATATTTATTAATAAAGAATACTTTAAGTAACCTGTTAGTACTTTATTTCTTACTTTTCTTTTTTTAAAAAAGATCCCGCACTAGGCAACAAGCTCTGTGTCGCGGGGGATTTAACAAACATACAATTAACGGGCACAAATTACACCCAGACTCAGAACAACTCTTTGCGAGTCACACACACTACTTCTGATCTATCTATTGACATTAGATATGTCGGATAAACGACGTCGAAGTAAGTTTTAAAAAAGTCGGCAGGACTGCTACTCTTATTTAGGTAGTCAGTCCTGCTGTAATTAAATACCTCTAACATATTTATTGTTATCACATGTAATCGTATTATTGTTTAAGAAGTAGGATTTCAATTTTATTTTTATATTGGACTGCTTAATGTTATTTTGCAATGTAGTGGGTATATTATTAATAAATCTAGGAACCAGGTAGTCAGTTGTTCGTTCGCCGTATATATTATTTGTACTTGCCCGACCGGTTTCGCACAGCTGATTCCGAGCGGCGGCTCGCGTATATACAGCGTGTCCAACTTTATTATGGAATTTATTGTTGAAAAAGTTTTCCTTAAGTAATATGTATTTGAACTGGGTTTGAAATGGCAATATTTTACAATGTTTAAAAAGCCCGTTGTCGTCATAATAAAATTGTTGTTTGACTTTAGCAGAAACGATAGTTCTCAGAATTTTCCGTTGAAGGTTATATAATATTTGATTTATGTAGGTGTTATAAGTGCGACCGTAGCTACTTAACCCATATTGTATGTAGGATTCGGCCAGTGAATTGTACAGCATCAATTTAACTTTATAGGGAATCCGATCTTTGAGTATAATAATATTGGCGAGGAACTGTCTCAGCTTATCACATACATGTTCTATATGTTTACCCCAATTTAACTTGTTATCTATTACTAACCCAAGATAAGTTTGAGAAGTCACTATTTGAATGCTAGTACAAGTACAGCGATGTTTATTTGATGTATGTAAGCAGCTATGGTTATGTGCAACTACATTTTTAAATGGGGAATGCTCTAGATACGGAGATTTAATGTGTAATAGCTTGGTTTTATCTGCATTTAGTACCAGCCCTGCGTCATGGCACCATTTTACCAGCGTATCGAAATCACACTGTAATTGATTGGCAGCTATTTGTGGATTTCTATCTGCTACCACAAGGCAGGTGTCATCTGCAAACTGGTAGCATGTACAGAGTTTTATACAATTTCCTAAATCGTTTACATATGACAAAAAGTGAGCGGGTCCTAGTACCGATCCTTAAGCTGTGCCTTCTGTAACCGTTTTATGGTCGCTGTATGTATTGTCTACCTTGACAGTGAATTTGCGGTTTTTGAGGTAGTTTTCACACCATCGTAGTAATGGGCCCCGTATGCCACAATTGTCAAGCTTACTAATTAATCGTTTGTGATTTAGCGTATCAAATGCACGTGAAAAATCTATAAAAAGAACTAAAACATGCTTTCTGTCATTAAGGTAAGCATTCACTTCGTCTGTAAACTTAGATAATAGTTCACTTGTTCCTTTACCAGATTGAAAACCAAACTGATTTTGGTAAATGATATTATGCTTTTTGTAAAACTGATGTATTTGTTCACACACTGACTTTTCGACAATTTTGTCTATAGATGAGAGTAAGGTTATAGGGCGATAGTTTAGGTAATTTTCTTTAGAACCCTTTTTATGAACTGGTCTTACACAACCAACCTTCAGTTTGTCAGGATACGATCCAGTTATTACGCTACGATTTATCAGATTAGCAATGGCAATCGACACATCTTTACCTATTTTTTTTATATCGGATATCTTTATATTGTCTAATCCTGGAGATTTGTTAGATTTTAATTTACTTATAATTTTGAGCACTTTTTCACTTGAAACTTTTTTAAATAATATGCTTGTATTAGTTGGTTCACTATATTCTTTTGAGTCCAAAACTGAGACGCTACAATTTGGAATTAAGTCTTTTACTGCATTATCAAAACCGGTTAAGAAATTCTCTACAATACTTTTTGTCGTTAATTTCTGAGAGTCAAAAGCCTTTAGTATAACAGAATCAATAGACAGCGTCACACGTCCTAACATTTCGTTAAGTATGCGGTAAACTTTTTTCGTATCTTTAAAATTATTATTTATGAATGATATATAATAATTATTTCTCCTAAATTCTAAAATTTTGTGTAATTTATTACGAGTTTTATTGTATTCTAATCTTTTTTCAAGGTCATTCGAATTATTTTTCCACTGCCTAAATAATTTATTGCGTTTCTCGCATAGACGATTAACGTGGTCATCGATCCAGGGTACTTTAAATAAACTGTTATTATAACATTTATATGTCTTTTTGTATGTAGCTGCACTATTTGCATTTTGGAATGCATCATGAATAAATTCATAAATCTCAGTTGGGACTCGACATCTGTCTACCGTAGTGAAAGGTTGTGTGATGCGAGTGCTTTTATAAAATAAATTAATCTACCTACAATGGTGCTAAAAAAATGTGTTAAGTGTAACAAGAATATAACTAAGACTAAACCTGCATTGGAGTGCAGCAGATGCAATAAAACAGTGCATGCAGATACTCTGTGTGCTAAACTTACAAGCAAGCAACTTAATACACTGCGAAACACCCCAGGCATAGAATGGAGCTGTGAAGAATGTCTAAAAAATTTCTCTCGTAGGTCATCATTCATGGTCCCAGATGAAGATGACAATGATTCAGACGAAGGCTCTTCTATGAATGTCCAAACTCTGGGTACACGTAAACTCGTACAAGATATTAGCCGAGAATTAAAAAAAACTTTTAGAGAAGAGATACGCAATCTTGAGCACTCACTAGAATTTTTAAGTGATCAGATAACTACAATGGAGCAGTCCTTAAAAAACCAAGAAAGTACTATAAAAAACTTGGAGAATAAAAACATGGATTTACATAACAAAAATAAAAATTTAGAAATAAGAGTGGCGGTACTTGAACATGGAGTGAAAACGTTTGAGCAAAAATCGTTATCGTCATCTTTGGAGATAGCTGGCTTACCCAATATACATCCTAAGGATGTGAGAGTAGTAGTAGCGAAGGTAGCGTCGAAATTGAACATGGATGAGAATAACATACAATCCGCGCAACGTTTATCAGGTACCAAGGAAAAGCCTGGCCCTATTCTGGTCGAGATGAAAACTTCGTTAGCCCGCAAGCAGTGGATCGATGCCAGTAAGGAGAAAACCATAACAGCAGGAATATTGGTGCCCGACATCCCCAAGGAGGAAGCTGATAAACGCGTCTATGTTAGGGAAGCCCTCACTAAGCATACCAAAACACTTTTGTATAATGCGAAAATGCAATTGAATAAGTCATTCCAATTTATTTGGTGTAAGGATGGAAATGTGTGTGTTAGAAAGGAAAGCAATAGTAAAATCTATTATATTCGTTCTCTAAAAGATATTGATCAATATACAAAAGCTACGTGAAAAGTACAACTGCTGCCTTTTTAAATACCCACCCCCATTCATTTAAATTAATTAGGTAAGTTAACTTCATTTTTATTTTTAAACTAAATTATAATTATTAAAAAATAATGGAAACATATACACAGATAGAAGAAATATTAAATTGTAATTCTGCTAATATTTTTTTCTAAAACCTACCCCCTAAAAGCTATTTAAATATGACTTGTTTACACCTAAACATAAGATCAATGATCAAAAACTATACAAAACTGTTACAAATTATCCAAGATTGTATTTCCCCACTAGATATTATTATTATCACCGAAGCAGGTATCTCGAATCAAATCTCTCATTTATTCAATATTCCGGGCTATAATATGCACACACAATTGCGAAATAACAAACGAGGAGGCGGAGTTTTAATATACGTAAAAAATCATATTAAGTTTACAATATTAAAACACAAAACAAAAACATACGAAAACATAACCGGCATTCTTAAACAAAACTCAAACTATGACGCAGTTGTTTGTGCAATTTATAGACCACCAAATACTAACAAAAAGATTTTTGTAAAGGAACTAGGTAATCACATTTCTAAGTTTAACACGAAGCAAAACTTCCTTCTAGTTGGTGACACGAATATCGACCTGAAAGGCATATCATCGGAAAAAAACTTGTACTTAGATTCACTTTGCGAGCGCGGTTTAACATGTGGAATAACTGACTTCACTAGAATCGAACAGAGGTTAAATACTACAACTAAAACGTGTATTGATCACATTTTTGCCCGTTTCCCCACATGCCAACCGTACTCGGCGGTGTTAGATGTCGCACTGGCCGACCACAGAGCTCTGATCTTTACCTGCGTTCATGACGCGGCGCCCGCGCATATACAGCGTGTAACAAAAACAATGATCAATTATGAACTTTTTCTACGTGAGTTAAAAAAAGTGACATGGTCGGATACAAAAGAGCTGCGTGTGTGTGTGTGTGTGTGCGTGTATGTGTGTGTGTGTGTGTGTGTGTGTGTGTGTGTGTGTGTGTGTGTGTGTGGGGACTTTGGCTTTGCAAGAGGTGAGTAGGGTTTGTGCTGGACTCTTTACTTGAATGAGAACATAGGCATATAAAATCAACTCGCGATAAAATGTTATCAGAACCCGCACAAGACTTCCATTTTCTTCACTCAATCATAATAATTATTATTAATTTGAAAAATAAACATAGATCATGATATTTATTTTACAATTTTTGAAATTTTCAAATAATATTAAAATATTTAAAAAACATTTCTTTTCTAAAATGCGCGAGGTTTATCTATGGCAAGGAAGCCAGCGAACGACCACCTATAAACCTCTATAACCCCGCGGTATCTGATAATCGCATTGTGCTTACTTTACACAAATACTAAATCCTAAGGCTACAGACGGAATGATTGACCTAACCTAACAGTAAGGTTAGGTGAAAGTTAGGTTATATGAAAGTCAGTTTAGGTGAAAGTTAGGTTCTGTGAAAGTCAGTTTAGGTGAAAGTGAGGTTTGACAATAGTTAGGTTAGGTTAGGTTAGGTTAGGAACATCGGTTATGACTGGGTGTTGCGTGGCGTACTTCTCCCGGGTGTCGTCGTGACCTGTTATGCTGACGACACCCTGGTTACGGCGCGTGGAAGGGACTTCCGCCATGCGTCGATTCTGGCGACTGCTGGTGTCGCACAGGTCGTTGGTAGGATCCGGCGGTTGGGTCTCGAGGTGGCTCTGAGTAAGTCGGAGGCCGTGTGTTTTCACGGTCCCCGGAACGGGCCACCTCCGGGCTCTCACATTATGGTAGGCGGTGTTCGCATCTGAGTCGAGTCGACACTTAAATACCTTGGTCTTGTCCTCGATAGCCGGTGAAACTTTAGGGAACATTTCCGACGTTTGGCCCCCAAACTTATGGGCGCCGCGGGCGCTCTCTCGCGGCTCTTGCCCAATCTTGGGGGCCCGAACGCCTCCTGCCGGAGGCTCTACGCGGGGATCGTGCGGTCAATGGCCCTATATGGAGCTCCCATTTGGGCCGGTAACCTGGCGGCCGATTACGTTGCGTCTCTGCGCAAACCACAGCGCGCAATGGCCGTCAGGATTATCCGCGGGTACCGCACGGTCTCGTTTGAGGCGGCGAGCCTCCTCGCTGGATCCTCCCCCTGGGACCTGGAGGCAAAGGTCCTTGCGTCAATGTTTTGTTGGCGCGAGGATGCGTTGGCGCAAGGCCTGCTTCCGCTGCCCCAAGAGGTCGGGGCACAGAGGTCCCAGCTCCGCACCATAATGGTGGAGGAGTGGGGAGCACGACTCGTGCGACCAAGTGCCGGGCACGCCGCGATTGCGGCGGTAAGTCCTGTGCTCAAGGAGTGGCTGGAGAGGCGTCATGGCGCCCTCACTTTCCGGCTGACACAGGTACTGACGGGGCACGGATGCTTTGGAAAGTACCTGTGTCGTATAGGCCGGGAGCAGACGCCCGAGTGTCACCACTGCGGGAACTGCCCCGAGGACACGGCGGTCCACACGCTGGTGGAGTGTCCAGCGTGGGCGGGGCAGCGCGGCGACCTTGGTGCAGCAATAGGGGTGGGCAGCGTCTCTCTCTCTTCCGTGGTACTTGCCATGGTCGGGAGCGAGGCTGCCTGGAGCTCCGTCACCTCCTTCTGTGAGGAGGTGATGCTCGCCAAGGAGCTAGCGGAAAGGGAGAGGGAAATAACAACCACCCTTCCCTCCCGCAGTCGACGCAACGGGCGTCGGAGGGCGCGAGACCAAGATCTCCGGCCACCATGAGTGACGGGCTGCGGGCGACGACCTTGGGCAGTTGTCGCCAGCAGGCCCGAGAGCAAGGCGCGCAGGTGTTCCGTGCGCGCCTTTCGTGAGGGAGGGCTAGTAAGCCCTCCAAATCAGACGGGGCTCGCCAGGGTCGGCGAGCCGTGACCTGCCAGGGATGCGGAAGAATGCGCGAGCGTCCTCGTGTCCCCGGCGATAGGTCGTCTGAAGGAACACCGTGGCTTTTTAGTCGGTATGCCGGTCTCCTTGCCTGTGAGACCGGTGAGTCCGACATAACCACCCACCGACGCCCAGGTGGGTGGTATGCGTAACGCATTTTTACCACGTAAAAAAAAAAAAAAAAGGTTAGGTTAGGTTAGGTTAGTTTTTTTTTTTTTTAAAGGGCTGAAGGCCTCTCTAGTGGTCCTCTAACATGATCAAAGACATTTTGTACTTGTCTTATTTTCAATCTAGGTTTAGTTTTATACTGGCGACAGAAGGTCGCGGTAGCATTTACAATTTATTGATTTAGTTACCTTTGTCTAGAGCTTTTCAATGTTTGTATATTGAAGTTTAATTACAACTTTTCTATATTTAGCCTATATGTTTACATTTGCCTTAATGCTACTAGTTTATATTACATGGTTTCTTATCTATATCTTATTCTTATAATAAATTGTCCATATCTTTCATATATATACTCGTATCTTGTTTTTTTTTTTTTTTCCTTTTAATATTTTGTTTTGTATCCTTCATTATTTTCTCTCTTTTTTTTTTTTTTTTTTTACTTATTATATACATATCTTATTTGCTAGTTTTACATACGTACATACCTTTTCAGCATATGTTTCTTACATATATCACACATTTATATACATTATTTAAAACGTTACTTTCATCTTATTTGTATTATTATACGTTACATATTTGGAGTTTGTTATCTACTTCTTTTGTAGACAGTAGTACTCTTGCTGGAGATACGACGGTGATTTTAATTTGTAATGACTCTACAATCTTGGTCATGCGTGTGCGTGTGTTTGTGTGTGTGTTTGTGTATGTGATGCGTGTGTGAGTTTTGTGCTTATTTAGAGTTATATTACATTTGCTTAACTGCGGTATCTATATTTAATGTTTTTTATACAATATTTCTAATGTTCTGCTGGTCGTAATTTTATATTACGCAGCCAACATTACTTTGTTGCTATTTCTTATATTTACTGTACTGGTGATTTCTTGGCAGTATTTAATAAAGATTTTTCTTTTGCCCTTGTTCGCTATTGTACTTGGCAGCTCTTCTATCCTGAGTTCTTGCTCCATTTTCCGTTCTGTCTCCATCCTTCGGTATCCGAACACCGGGCACTCCAGCAGCACATGTGTTACTGTCTCCGGGACGTCAGGTGCACAGATACACGATGGGTTCTCCTTACACTTGAAGCGATGAAAGTATGCGGAGAAACCACCGTGCCCCGTCAGCACCTAAATCATCCCGGCAGACAGTTCCACCTGTCTGACAAGTTTGTATGCCTGTGCGACGTCCGGCAGGAACAGCTTAGTTGTTGAGGCTGTTTCCTGTACTTTGTATCTTTGGTTCCATTCGTCAATCGACACTCCGCGGATATGTCGCTTGACGAATGAAACCGGACAACAACTGTAGTGGGGGGCTGTCTTTAGAGTCTGCGCTGCCTCTTTAGCCAGCACATCCGCCCGCTCGTTCCCTACCAAGCCAGCGTGCGCTTTCACCCAGAACAAGGAAACATCTTTGCCCTGGGTGAGTGCCAGTTTCAGGTTGTGCCTGATCTTATGTACAAGCGGGTGGGTGGAGCCGTAGCTACATATGGCTTCTAGTGAGGAGCGAGAGTCGCTATACACTCCGAAGGTGGTCTCGGAGCACTTGGTGATTAACACCGTGGCTTTCCAGATGGCCAGCAATTCCGCCTGGTACACCGTGCAGTAGGATGACAGCTTGAGCTTGTGGGTTTTGATTTCGGCCGCACTTTTCCAAACGGAGAGTGCAGCTCCCACTTTTCCCTCAATTTTGCTGCCATCCGTGTATATGCAAATGTCTGGGTCTTGTTGACTTATACCCTCGGGTATCAGGCATTGGAATCGCAAGCACATCCGGTCCGCTGGGTGTGGCGTGCTTGTGTAGGCGACTCTCCCCTCAACCTCACAGTCTCGTAAACTCCCTGGAAGCAAACCTCGCTTTGCCTCGTACAGGGCTGCGACCTCCTGGATACGAAGGTCGAGTGGTAGCAGCCCAGCGAGCACCAGGGCTGAGTTCAACGAGACCGTGCGGTAGGCCCTGCAGATCTTTTGCGCGAAACCTCTCTGTACAACCCTTAGCTGTTTTTTAACGCCAAGTTTGTTAGTAGCTGGAGCCCATACACTGGCCGCATACATAATTATGGGCTCTACCACGGCGCTATAAATTGTCCGGATAACCTCCGGATGGAGACCCCAGCTAATCTTCGCGGTTCTAGAAAGCTGCTTATATAAATTGATGCCTTTTCTACACACTGTACCAACGTGGCTGTTGAAGGTGAGGCCACTGTCAATGGTGACACCGAGAACTTTGATCTCCTTCGACAGAGCAATCTCGACCCCACCCATGCTCAGCAGGGTGGAGTCGTATTTTAGTTTTCTTGTAATCACCATGGCGCTTGTCTTGTGTGGTGCAAACTTAAGCTTGTTTTTGACTCCCCACTGCTGCACACGGGCAAGGGAGGCGTTTGCCTGTTTCTGGATTTCAAGTGCGGTGTCACCATGAAAGACGAGGACAATATCGTCAGCAAAAGCTTGGCAATAGTCTCCCCGCCCCTCCAGGTCTTTGAGTAGTGGGTCGAGGAGGAGGTTCCACAGGATTGGTCCACCGATAGAGCCCTGAACACACCCTTTTGTTGTCGCTCTATGGTATTCCTCTCCTGCGTACCTCACTTTTACCTTCCTCTGTTGAAGGTAGCTGTCTAACATCCTCCGGATGTTCACGGGACACTTCTCCTCAGCCAGTCGTACTCTGATAGCTGGCCACCATGCGGGTTAGGTTAGGTTAGGTTTTTTTTTTTTTTTTAAATTACACAGAGCATTTTTCTCTGTGCTGCTTTTGCTCCAGGGACGCGAGGTCTCTGACTTTGTTTATTAATTTTTTATTATTTACTATGTTTTATATTTTAATTGTTAGTGTGTATACTTTTTTTAATTATTTTTACTCAAATTTAGAACAATTTTCTTAAGCTATTTCTAATTTATGTATGTTTCCGTAATAATGATTTTAATCTAGTAATAACTTCATCCAACGCACTTTACAGACCAGTCTAGTTGGTCAAAAATTCCTTTCCCTACTGTGTTTTGAGTCGCTACAATATTCTTTTCGGTTTGTTTTCACGGTTTTCTCAAAACTCAGTTCAGCTTATCCTAAGACACGTCTCTTCCGTACCACTAGTATACAAGATGAATATAAACTTAAATATATTGGCTTATATACGTTCTACTTATCTATTTTTGACTTCCCGACCTTAATATGTAGAGTTTGTTGGATGCTGCTCTTTTTATTTATTTTAATTTTAAGTTTATGTTTTCTAATTTTGTCTAGTTGCCTAATGTGTAATCTGTTTGTTGTCCGCATGCTCATAATGTTATTTGCCCAGCTCATACGTTCCCCCATTGTCGGTCTTTTCAGTCCTGATCTACCATCACTTGCTTTGACCGTAGTAATCGGCTGATAATCTTTACGATTTTCGGCTTTTCTGTCAATTAACCACTGTGCTGTGTGTGGTAGTTTTTCGGGTGCGGGGATCCGAGTTAGTACAACGGACACGCGTCTCGTTTTTATTTTGTTTTGCATATTTAACGTAGCGCTTTCGACGACCAAGAAACTATTGGTAGGTACGGAGCCGTTAGCAATATGCTACCGTTGCTCTTGCCAAATAATCCCATTTTTGACAGACCGGACACTCGCTGTCGAAGGCGTTGTGCTCGGTATTTAGGTGCTTTGCCGCTAAACAGTTCCTGCAGGTCGGCTTCTCATTTGCTACCCGAACTTGACATTCGGTTCGCAAATGAGGACCGCCGCAGTGTGAGCACAGGTCTTCTTTTTCCGTGCACAGCCTTCGACCGTGTCCGAATCCGAGACACCGAGTACACTGGACCAACGGCGACTGGTCGTATAAACGCACCCGCTGGAGGTCCACGTGTATTCGGCCCACGTCTGTCAGTCTTCGCCAGACTGGGGGAGACACCTGAAGCACCACATGGTTTTCTAGTGGATTTCTAGATTTTTTCCGGTATTTAACCAAAACAAGGAAATCTTCCTCAGGTATATCCCCCAGCAGGTGGCCGTTTTGGTTCCTGATGGCCTTCACGATATCCTCATTGGAGTTATATGCCAGCAAGTCCATCGCGATGACCATCGGGTCTTTGTTAACAGCTTCTTCCACTTTTAATTTCTCCTTCGACACCTTGATTTTTTCCGACACCTTGGTTAGTTCCTCTCTGGTGTAACAGCCGACGACCACCTTCTGGTCCTTCGCTTTGCGAAGTCGGTCGACTCTTACACCAGAGGTCTTGGTGTCGACAGCCGTGCGAATCCTCTCTATCACCTGGGCGCTGGTGTCCATTGCATCCTCTGATATTATGATAATAGAGTGGATTGGCTGTATGAGTGGATTTTGCGGGGCTTTTTTTAGAGGTGCTTCGGCAGTAACACTCGCATACGTCACATTTCTTTGTTCTTCCACTATGTTCTTAATCACCTCGAGCCGTCTCCCATTTTCTCTTAGGAGTTGGGAATTCTCCTCCACCTTTTCCAACAGAGCTTTGTTGTCCACCGCAGGTTTAGCCTGAGGTGGGCCGCAAATCTCCTCTTGTTTCCCATCCTTGGTCTGCAGTCCTTTACGATCTGCCTCTATCTCCTTGACTAGTTCGTAGAGCCGCTCGATTGCCTGCAACACTCCCGCTTTTATATCTCCTTTGAGATTGCGGGAGTCGTTGAGGTGTGCCTTCGCCTTTAGTAAACAGGCCCTGGCTTCGGTGACTCTACTCATGGGCGCGTCTGGTTTGGGAGAGGATTCGAAGGACATCCTGCGTATAGGTCCTCCACTAATTGAAGGCTTCTGTTTTGCTTTTATTGTAGGCGCAGGGGCTACTTTGGTCGCTATGGGAGAGCTCTCTGGGGTCCTGAAGCTAAGCATACTATTGTTGTGTATGTGGGAATATTGGTGACAAGAAGTTAGTTTGGGTTTGTATAAGTTGTAAGTGCTAACTTCTTGTAACCAGTAGGCCTAACCTAACCTTTGAATATAATCAATTGAAGTGTAAATAGTAAAATATTAATTGAGATATTTAGTTATTTAGACGAAACAACACCTAAATACACGATACAACACTTAAATAAACGATACAGCACTTAATAAGTGATAATACAACTAAATAAACGTCACAACACTTAAATAGAACGTCACAACACTTAGATAAAACGTCACAATTACTATACAAAGTCAATAAAAATATCGTAAGACAATACAGAGTCAAAATCCGCAGTCAAAATTTTTCCCGTTTTTTTTTTTTACCCGTCCCTATGGTTAGGTTAGGTTAGGTTAGGTTTGTCCCCGGTGCGCCCGGACACTGTCACTGGGGATGGAGCCCACGTAAAGCGGGCAGCCGCTGGGTGGACCACTGACGTCATATCAGGTTCCGGTGGTCCACCCGTGAAAGCGAGTGTTGGTGCACAGGGGGGTTTTAGTCGGTATGCCGGCCGCCTACCATCTTTAGGCCGGAGAGTCCGACATAACCGCCCCGCTTCCCCGGGCGGGGCGGTATGCGTAAAGCATTTCCCCTCTACAAAAAAAAAAAAAAAAAAAAGGTTAGGTTAGGTTTGGGCCGCCGCCACAGGGCACGACACGACAACTGTGCCCGTACCGTTACGACCCGCTCGTATTGTGCCTGCACGGATTAGTGCAGAGGCACAGTCGCCCGCCTTTGCGACGGCGTCGACCACCTCTTGGGCCACGACAGAGTCATCGAGGCCCGAGAGGCGAAGGTCTGCGGTCTTGGTGGGCCTGGTCACACGGACGTCCTCCTCCGGGAAGAGCTCCCGGAGTTTGACCGCGAGGGTGTCGGCCTTTTCTCCTGCTGTGGTGCCGGGGATCTCCAAGAGGCGCGCACCAGTTTGGGTGGGCTTACACCGTAAGCCCGACAGTATACCCAGGTCCCGGGGGTTAATCTTCGTTTTCGCCTTCGCGAGAAGCTCGGCGTACGTGGCGCCCCTCTGGATGGCTGCCGGCTGCAGCGTGAGTACGACTGCTGCCGACCGAGGGACGCGAAGCTTGGCTGCCTTGAGCTGCTTGGCAGCTTTTTGCTTCGCACGCCGAGCTTTCTTCTTTGCCGCCCGTTTGGCCTTCTTCTTGGCTCCGACAGTTTCCCATTCACCCCCACTGGGCTTAGGGACTGCCGGAGCTTTGTTTCCAGCCGGAGCGGCTTGCGAAGGCGCACTTTTCTTCGTTGCGCCAGAACTTCCTGCCCCCGAGACCTTTTTAGGTTTGGAGGCGGCGGCAACACTAGTCGGTTTGGAGGTGCTAGCGACGGCCGGTTGGGAGACGACAGCCGCGAACGTCTTTGCCACCTGAGGTGGGAGGGCCGCTCTAGGTCGGTCCGCTGCCAAGGGCGGGCGGAGGAGCCGGCCCTCCAGCACAGAGAACCTGGCATTGAAACTTGCCAGTTCCCTCTGTACTAAGAGAGCCAGCTCTGACTCCGCGACAGGTTCAGTGGCCGGGGTTTTTCCTGCCATCGGGCGCTCCCGGCTCAACTTCTGCATATCCGCCCTCAAGAGCTCTTGTTCCTCTCGGAGCTCCTTGACCTGAGCGGCCAGGCGGGCATTCTCCCTCTGCAGTCGCTTGGCCTCCCCAGTGACGGTGCGGTTCATTAGTGCCTCGGCCGCATCGGCGATGGTGGCTGCGGCGTCCTTCAGCCCCTTCTGGCTGGTGCCTTTTAAGTTCTTTGAGGCGCGGGCAATGGTGCGTATGGCGTCGACTGCTTCCGCCATACGTGCCTTAAGCGCCACTGCCGACAGGCCCTCGACGTCGGTGTCTGAGGTGTCAGACAGGCGCGACACCGACACCCTCTTCGTTACTTCGGCGATCCGGCGTTCCGCCTCCGCCTCCGCCAACGCTCTATCGGCAGCACGCTGCGCCTCGGCCACCTCCTTGCGGGCCTTGTGTAGGCCCACGCACTTACCGTGCGTGAGTGCACCTTGGCCCTTACCCTTCTTTGGCTTGGCCAAAGATTTGGCCTCGTCCCCCGAGGCCGAGTCCGACCCCGGGTTCTTCGATGAGCGTGGGCGCTTCAGCCACGATCTGAAGCCACTACCCACGCTCATCTCGCTCCTCACTGAAACGAGGCTGGACGTGTCGGAGTCCGACTGTCCAGCCCCGCCCTCCTCTGCACCCGGCTGGGTGCCAACACTCGGGCGCACAAAACTGGGCGTGCACGCCCTATCGAGAACCGGAAGGCGATCCAGCACCACTCGCGGAACCGCTTGTGGCGCTGATGCGCTCGAGCTCGACCTCGACTTTAACCTCATAGAGGTCCTGGTGACGACATCTTGGCCACAAGGCAAAGAGTCGCCCTCCGAACCCGCACAGATGGGCGTGCGAGTCCCGTCTTCACAGGAGGGCACAAAACTGGGCGTGCGCCCTTCCTCTTCCAACTGAGAGTCAGCTGGGCGATGCACTGCATCGAGGCTCTTTTCCCCCACCACAAATACGTAGGGGGTGCGTCCCGTAGGACGGCCGGATTCGCCGGCTTGTGGAGATACGGTATTTTTAAAAGAAGCCATACTAAATTACTTTTTATTACCCAGGGTGAGCTCCCTGCTCCAGCCCTCCGCCTTACTACACTCACCCCGCAGCGAGCCGGCATACTTCGGGGTGAGGGACTGCCGACGACAGGATACCCCCCTGCCTCGCATCCCCTGGCCACAGTCGAGCACGGGATTAGGAGTGATTTTTTATAGAGGTTTTCTTCCTCGCGGCCCCCACCTCGGAAGGTGGCAGCCCTCGTCCCCGACGCCTACGAGTCGGTCTTACGAGATGGTACCGTTGCGTGCCCTGCGTATAGATACGACGGGCCCGCCCGCGGGTAATTTTTTATAGAGGTTTTCTACCTCGCAGCCCCCACCTCGCGAGAAGTGGCGGCCCTCGTCCCCGACACCAACGGGTCGGGTTAACGAGTGAGTTCCTCTTAGCTTCATCGTGGACGTCGGTCCACGTGGCTACTGAGCCCCCCCGCCACGGCAAGGCGAGAACTCTTTCGGGGGGGAACCTAACCTAACCTAACCTTTTTTTTTTTTTTTTTTTTTTACGTGGTAAAAATGCGTTACGCATACCACCCACCTGGGCGTCGGTGGGTGGTTATGTCGGACTTACCGGTCTCACAGGCAAGGAGACCGGCATACCGACTAAAAAGCCACGGTGTTCCTTCAGACGACCTATCGCCGGGGACACGAAGACGCTTGCGCATTCTTCCGCATCCCCGGCAGGTCATGGCTCGCCGACCCTGGCGAGCCCCGTCTGATTAGGAGGGCTTACTAGCCCTCCCTCACGAAAGGCGCGCACGGAACACCTGCGCGCCTTCCTCTCGGGCCTGCTGGCGACAACTGCCCAAGGTCGTCGCCCGCAAGCCGTCGCTCATGGTGGCCGGAGATCTTGATCTCGCGCCCTCCGACGCCCGTTGCGTCGACTGCGGGAGGGGAGGGTGGTTGTTATTTCCCTCTCCCTTTCCGCTAGCTCCTTGGCGAGCATCACCTCCTCGCAGAAGGAGGTGACGGAGTTCCAGGCAGCCCCGCTCCCAACCATGGCAAGTACCACGGAAGAGAGCGAGACGCTGCCCACCCCTATTGCTGCACCAAGGTCGCCGCGCTGCCCCGCCCACGCTGGACACTCCACCAGCGTGTGGACCGCCGTGTCCTCGGGGCAGTTCCCGCAGTGATGACACTCGGGCGTCTGCTCCCGGCCTATACGACACAGGTACTTCCCGAAGCATCCGTGCCCCGTTAGTACCTGCGTCAGCCGGAAAGTGAGGGCGCCGTGACGCCTCTCCAGCCACTCCTTGAGCACGGGACTTACCGCCGCAATCGCGGCGTGCCCGGCACTGGGTCGCGCAAGTCGTGCTCCCCACTCCTCTAGCATTATGGTGCGGAGCTGGGACCTTTGTGCCCTGACCTCTCGGGACAGCAAGCCCTGCGTCAACGCATCCTCGCGCCAACGAAACATTGACGCAAGGACCTTTGCCTCCAGGTCCCAGGGGGGGGATCCGGCGAGGAGGCTCGCCGCCTCAAACGAGACCGTGCGGTACCCGCGGATAATCCTGACGGCCATTGCGCGCTGCGGTCTCCGCAGGGCCGCAATGTTATCGGCCGCCAGGTTATCGGCCCAAACGGGAGCTCCGTATAGGGCCATGGACCGCACGATCCCCGCATAGAGCCTCCGGCAGGAGGCGTTCGGACCCCCAAGATTGGGCAAGAGCCGCGAGAGAGCGCCCGCGGCGCCCATAAGTTTGGGGGCCAAACGTCGGAAATGATCCCTAAAGTTCCACCGGCTATCGAGGACAAGACCAAGGTATTTAAGTGTCGACTCGATGCCGATGCGAACACCTCCTACCATGATATGAGAGCCCGGAGGTGGTCTGTTTCGGGGGCCGTGAAAACACACGGCCTCCGACTTGCTCAGAGCCACCTCGAGGCCCAACCGCCGGATCCTACCAACGACCTGTGCGACACCAGCCGTCACCAGAATCGACGCGTGGCGGAAGTCCCTTCCACGCGCCGTAACCAGGGTGTCGTCGGCATAACAGGTCACGACGACACCCGGGAGAAGTACGCCACGCAACACCCAGTCATAACCGATGTTCCACAGGAGCGGCCCCAGCACCGATCCCTGTGGAACACCGCACGACATGGGTCGCCGACCCCAACCGGCCTGACCCGGGTAGATCACCGCTCTATCACTAAGGTAAGCCCCGACGATGCGGCGGAGGTAGGTCGGCACTCGATGGTACGCGAGTGCCTCCCTTACGCAACTCCAAGGCAAGGTGTTAAACGCGTTGGTGATGTCGAGTGACACCGCCAGCACCACCTCGCCCCGGGAAAATGCTTCCTCCGCCAGGAACCTAACCTAACCTAACCTAACCTAACCTTTTTTTTTTTTTTTTTTTTTTTTTACGTGGTAAAAATGCGTTACGCATACCACCCACCTGGGCGTCGGTGGGTGGTTATGTCGGACTCACCGGTCTCACAGGCAAGAAGACCGGCATACCGACTAAAAAGCCACGGTGTTCCTTCAGACGACCTATCGCCGGAGACACGAGGACGCTTGCGCATTCTTCCGCATCCCCGGCAGGTCATGGCTCGCCGACCCTGGCGAGCCCCGTCTGATTTGGAGGGCTTATTAGCCCTCCCTCACGAAAGGCGCGCACGGAACACCTGCGCGCCTTCCTCTCGGGCCTGCTGGCGACAACTGCCCAAGGTCGTCGCCCGCAAGCCGTCGCTCATGGTGGCCGGAGATCTTGGTCTCGCGCCCTCCGACGCCCGTTGCGTCGACTGCGGGAGGGGAGGGTGGTTGTTATTTCCCTCTCCCTTTCCGCTAGCTCCTTGGCGAGCATCACCTCCTCGCAGAAGGAGGTGACGGAGTTCCAGGCAGCCTCGCTCCCGACCATGGCAAGTACCACAACACAACGACAACGGGACAACGGGACACGCCAACGGTCCAGCGCTGGTGGAGTGTCCATTGACAACGGGAGGGCACACACAAGCCCTCCCCGAGACTGAGTCTCACACCAGAGACGGGCGCAATGGGGTACACCGGAGCAGCATATGCCGACACAGCGGACTGCGCCACAACAATCCGCTGTCTTCCCGGGACCGCAGTCAGAGGACCCTTCTCTGACCGTATTCGGGTCCCGAGGTGTTGTGCCCTCCTGTGAAGACGGGACTCGCACGCCCATCTGTGCGGGTTCGGAGGGCGACTCTTTGCCTTGTGGCCAAGATGTCGTCACCAGGACCTCTATGAGGTTAAAGTCGAGGTCGAGCTCGAGCGCATCAGCGCCACAAGCGGTTCCGCGAGTGGTGCTGGATCGCCTTCCGGTTGTCGATGGGGCGTGCACGCCCAGTTTTGTGCGCCCGAGTGTTGGCACCCAACCGGGTGCAGAGGAGGGTGGGGCTGGACAGTCGGATTCCGACACGTCCAGCCTCGTGTCAGTGAGGAGTGAGATGAGCGTGGGCAGTGGCTTCAGGTCGTGGCTGAAGCGCCCACGCTCATCGCAGAACCCGGGGTCGGAGTCGGCCTCGGGTGACGAGGCCAAATCGATGGTTAGGCCGAAGAAGGGAAAGGGCCAAGGTGCGCTTACTCACGGAAAGTGCGTTGGCCTACACAAGGCCCGCAAGGAGGTAGCCGAGGCAAAGCGTGCTGCTGACAGAGCGTTGGCGGATGCGGAGGCGGAACGCCGAATTGCCGAGGTCACGAAGAGGGTGTCGGTGTCACGCCTGTCAGACACCTCAGACAACGACGTTGAGGATATTCGGGACAATCCCACCCACATGCCCACCGCTGTGACTCCTGTGAGCCAGGATTAACAGCGGAGTAACCAACTGATACACCGAGTTTTGACACTCGTGCGTCCCGTGGACAACTAAACCTACTGTCTTGGACCCCGCAACGAATTTAATCAGAAGTAAATAGGAGGAGTTAGAAAGAAAAGTTTCCACTTCCCTCCATAGCAAAGCGGGAGACAAAATAAATCTGTATAGGTTTGTAACCTATGAAAAGGAGCACCACGGAGGACCTTAAACTACGGGACCTAAGTGAGCTAAGTTTGATTGCTATAATATGTATGGCAGAAACGTTTAAATGCACGGAAATTCCCCCTAGATGAGACTAAATCCCCATAGTAAGCCGCTCCAGATGATATATGTAAGCTGTTCAACATAATAGTACGATCATTATACCAAAGACTACACTCCCAGAGTATGTGATGAGCAGACTGCTCCTGATCGGAGCCAGGTGTTGAGCATTGACAGTTCGGCGAATCAACTAGCTTAAATGAGTATAACTTGCTCCGAAAGTTACCATGACCTGTAAGGAACTGAGCGACACTGTGATCAACCTCCAGCCATGTCTTTGCCAACCGATCAGTAACGGAAGGAAAAAACTGGTAGAGGTGGCGTCCCTTGGTTGATGTATCCCATCGCTGTTGCCATTCATTAATGAGGGTTCTATAAACTTCAGTTTGTTCTTTAAATAATCGGGTGATTTTAAGGCGATCACGTGGCATTAAAAAGTTGGAATTGATGTTGTCACGTGTGGTGTAATAAATCGCCGCTCGTCTCTGTACCTCTAGATCGACAGGAAGAACACCTGCCAGTACTGGTAAAGCTTCAGTGCTAACTGTCCTATACGCCTTGCACAAAAATATCAACGCCAGACGTTGACTCTGAAGCAACTTGCGTCGTGCGGCACCGATGGTTGCCCTATCAGCCCACACAGGTGCACCGTAACACATACAACCCAAATAAGTTGCTGCATAGATAATTTTTAAGGTGTTAAAAGACAGACCCCATGTCGACGTCGATATCCTCGTCAAGGCGTAAAAACTATTCTTAGATTTTTTCTCCTATCGTTGTAATATGATCTACAAAAGTGAAGTTCCTTTCTAAAATCAAACCTAAGTAACAAACGGAATCCTTATTTCTAACAGTAATATTATTAAATCTAATTCTAGGTGGCGTTTTTAAATTCCCTTTCAATAGTAGCTGAAATGTTTTATGAGGCGCGAACGATAGGCGGTTGCGCACTCCCCAATCAGAGATCAGGCGCAAACATTTTTCCGCTAAGCTCTCAAGTCCAGCCCTGGTGTTAGATTGTATAAGTAAAAGACCGTCATCAGCGTAACCGGTCAAAGTGCAGCCAGATGGTAATGGCAGTGTCAGGAAATCATCAAAACCTAAATTCCAAAGATACGGCCCTAATACTGATCCCTGGGGACAGCCCATTGTTAGCGGCTTCGACACTGCATAGTGGCCAAGTTTAAGCTTAGCTGTTCCATGTGAAAAATATGTATAGATAAGTGAGTATATATTACTACACACACCACGAGCTTTTAATTTCAAAAGTAACATCGGCCACCATGCATTGTCAAAGGCGCCAGATATATCTAAGAAAATACCTAATACATATTGACAATCTGATCTAGTGACTGTTTCCCTAACGGATATAACTGCGTCTACAGTGGACCTACCTATTGTGAAACCAAATTGTTTTTCATGAAATTTAACCCCACCCGGCAAAAGTCGAGGAACGATAAGGCGTTCTAGCAACTTCCCTAAAGATGGTAATAGGGTTATAGGTCGATACGACTTAGGGTCATCTAGTGGTTTATCACCACCTTTTGGTATTAACCTTATGTTACCGGAACGCCAGATACTAGGAAAAATACCCCCTATAATACAACGCCTATAAACATTTAAGATTGATTCCCCAGAGATTTTACAAGCCTCTATAATCATTTTGTTTGAAATTTTATCATCACCTGAAGCTTTATTGATGGGTAGAGATCTGACAATATTGATAAATTCGTCAGTGGATGGTAAATCTGACATTGAAGATAAAGGCGGTTGTGCTGCCCATTGTCTAATCTGTTGGTGGTATTCCGTGTCATTATCTTGTCGATCATCGGGTACAAGAGAACCTAGTAGCTTATTGGCTGTCTCTTCTAAACCTACAGTATGTGTATTGTTGAACTTTATGTTATGTATGTATGCAAGTTCAACTGACCTGTTTGCTTTGAATTCATGATATACTGGAGACCATGGACCCTCTTTATCAAGCCTATCGACTATTCTACGCAATAAATTACCCTTAGATTTCTCCACAGCAGCTCTGTAATGAGATCTGGCAACCCTAAGAGCAACAAGGGCCGAAACATGGGCCTCTCCTACTATATTACGTTTCTTAATAATATTAAATTTCCTACGCGCTCTACGAAATCGTCTACGAAGTTCAGCTAGGTGATCACTCCACCAATCACATCTACGAGTACTAGTAAGAGATCTCCGACCAAGAGCCACATCTGCGCAATAAGTGAAAGTGTCTGACAAAATAACAGCACTTTCTTCGGCGGTCAAGTCGTTGCGAGTGCAGTCTCTGACATGAGCAGCAAAGAGCAAACCGAAAAACTCCCAATTAGCACCTTTACTCTTATATCTGAAGTTGCCGGCACCACTATAAGGATCCCGTGCAAATCCAGAAGAAAACCCATAAACGATTAAACGATGATCACTACACGACGCATCCGGTAGGACACGCCACCTATCAATGCGAACGCCTCCACAAGAAAGTGTGACGTCAATAGAAGACTCGCCCATTGGGCTGCAAAAAGTTGGTGGTGCATCGGGGGTGTTATGTATAGAGAGGTTCATTTCTGCAATGAAATCCTCGACCGCACAGCGACGGTCCCTATCACTGGACCTATGTTTGCCATACCAAAGAACTGAAGAAGCATTGACGTCTGCGCCAATGATAATCTTGTGGCCTGCGAGAGACCGCAAGACGTGGCGAAGATGGTGAAGATGAGGAGTGACAGGATCGGAATATTGAAAGTAACAGCTCACGACATAAACCCTGCAGGATAAGGATGTAACTTCTGCAACGGCACAGTGTGACGTCATTAGATCGGAAAGTGCCGTTATTGTAAAATTAGAATTCGCGACGTATATCCCAGCTCGTGCTCTGTTGTTGTGTTGTACTACCTGCCTACGAAAGTGCGCATTCTGATACTGTTCCTGAACTAAAATAATATCTAACTTGTGTTCTATAACTAATCGGTCTAATTCTGATGTAGCAACCCTATCATTGTGGAGATTTAATTGACCTAACCCTAAATTAGCCATTGTGGCCCTACCTACCTAGTTAGAGTCCTACCTATCAGTTAATATGAGGTGTTTAAAATAAGCTGCTCTAACTTAAGCTTGTATGACAGACACTGTTGAGAGCCACATCTATGCTCGCTGGGTTTCTTTAGGCGTTTGCAAGCTACGCACGTAGGTTTGAAATTAGGGGTAAGCTTATCAGGGCAAGCCCGAGTTTCGTGTTCCCCAGCGCAGTTCGCACAAGCAGGTGTTGTACTAGTGCAAAACTTATGTACATGGCCGAATTGTTGACATTTCAAGCAACGTACTACCTCAACGTCATCAATGAACCTACAAGTTGCCCAATCTATAAATACTTTATCTTTAGTAGTCGCCAGATGTTTCCTAACTACAGGTTCAACTTCTAATCCTATCCATTTACGCCCATTATCTAGCTTACGTCTGCGGATAACCTTTGTGCTCTTAATGAAATCCTCCTCTTTAATAGGTATTTCATCCTTAATATTTTGGCGATACAAGGCAGTCATAAAAGTAGACTCCTCCATAGAAATTGGCACATCTTTAATAAGAATACGTGGTCTGCGGCCCTTTGGTTTCTCCAAACGTAGACCCGCTGATTTGATTGCATCTACGGACTGGAGTTTTTGCAGTTGCTTTTCGTTAGCGACACGTAACACGACACCTGACTTTGCTGTCTTCTTAATGCCGACGATCTGAAAACCGTCGTCACTAGGTTTTATTGCTTTCATTAAAGCTTGTTTAGTGGCGGAAGATGACGCAAAATCAGCTGATCGTTCAGTTGTCGGGTAAGCGACAACGCACGGCAGAGGTGGTCGTGACTGCACTGGCGCTGCCGACTTAGGTGGTACACGAAGTTTTAACTGGTCCGCATAAGTTGGTTTTGACCCACATGTTTTTTGCCCACACGATAATGTTTGTTGATTATTTTGAACATTATCTAACTGCCTTTCCATATTTACTAACTTAGTTTCATTACATGAAGATTTAATGGCCAATAACGAAACAATGCCAGTAAGACGCTGAGTAATGTCCATTATAGACGTCTTATTGGCTACATTAATGCGAGACCCCTGATCGTTCACTAATTCATTGATTTTCGCGAGGTATTCCGTCGCCTGAGTGACCAGCGAGCAATAGTCCTTATCACTTATAATTGACTCATTACTTAGATTATCAGTTTGCATACGTTTAGCTCCCTGAGGCGACACAAAAGTAGGTGACATGTCACTAAATAATCTCTTAGATGTTGGAGTTGCAAAAATTGGCCCCCCGCTATCGGGAGGATCGCCTATAAATTTCGACATATCTTATTAAATCTATATAACGTATTTTTATATGTATAACTAACGATAACAAACAAATTACAATGAATAACTTAAAAATAAAAGATAAAAATTAAAAAACAGAACAATATACCTGCTACCCTCTTTGTTAAGAAAATAAATGAAATGACTTACCGAAATAAATCCAGAATTAGAACTATATTACACTTACAAACGTTAAATCACTTACGAATAATAATCCTAAACACTACAAATAACACATAAACAGATACACAAGCCGAGATAACGACTTTTTACCGGGTTAATTAATTTTAAACACGGAGCAAACAACGTCCCACTGCTAGCCGTCAGAGGCGAGGAGGGGAAGTACGTTGAGGATATGTCGGCAGTGGCGCTTAAGGCGCGTATGGTGGAAGCAGTCGATGCCATACGCACCATTGCCCGCGCCTCCAAGAATTTGAAGGGCACTAGCCAGAAGGGGCTGAAGGACGCCGCAACCACCATCGCCGATGCGGCCGAGGCCCTCTTGAGCCGCACCGTCACTGGGGAGGCCAAGCGACTGCAGAGGGAGAATGCCCGCCTGGCTGCTCAGGTCAAGGAGCTCCGAGAGGAGCAAGAGCTCCTGAGGGCGGATATGCAGAAGTTGAGCCGGGAGCGCCCGATGGCAGGAAAAGCCCCGGCCACTGAACCTGTCGCGGAGTCAGAACTGGCTCTCTTAGTGCAGAGGGAACTGGCAAGTTTCAATGCCAGGTTCTCTGTGCTGGAGGGCCGGCTTCTCCGCCCGCCCTTGGCAGCGGACCGACCTAGAGCGGTCCCCCCTCCTCCGGTGGCAAAGACGTTCGCGGCTGTCGTCTCCCGACCGGCCGGCGCTGGCACCTCCAAGCCAGCTAGTGTTACCGCCTCCAAACCTGCTGGTGCTGCCGCATCAAAACCCCGAAAGGTCCTGGTGGCAGGAGGCTCATCGTCGCAAGCCGTTAAAGCTGGAACCGCCGCTCCGGCAGACCCAAAGCCCAATGAGGGCGAATGGGAAACTGTCGGAGCCAAGAAGAAGGCCAAACGCGCGGCCAAGAAGAAGGCTCGGCGTGCCAAGCAAAAAGCTGCTAAGCAGCTCAAGGCAGCGAAGCTTCGCGTCCCTCGGTCGGCTGCAGTAGTACTTACGCTGCAGCCGGCAGCCATCCAGAGGGGCGCCACGTACGCCGAGCTTCTCGCGAAGGCGAAAGCGAAGATTAACCCCCGGGACCTGGGTATACTATCGGGCTTACGGTGTAAGCCCACCCAAACTGGTGCGCGCCTCTTGGAGATCCCCGGCACCACAGCAGGAGAAAAGGCCGACACCCTCGCGGTCAAACTCCGGGAACTCTTCCCGGAGGAGGATGTCCGTGTGACCAGGCCCACCAAGACCGCAGACGTTCGCCTCTCAGGCCTCGATGACTCTGTCGTGGCCCAGGAGGTGGTCGACGCCGTCGCAAAGGCGGGCGACTGTGCCCCTGCTTTAGTCCGTGCGGGCACGATCCGCGCGGGTCGCAACGGCATGGGCACAGTTGTCGTGTCGTGCCCCGTGGCGGCGGCCAAAAAGGTGGCTGACGGGAAGAGGTTGTTAGTGGGCTGGGTGTCGGCCCAAGTGAAACTTCTACAGGACAGACCTGCAAGGTGCTTCAGGTGCCTAATGACTGGGCACTTGGGAGTGCAGTGCACGTCCCAGGTTGATCGCAGCGATTGCTGCTATCGCTGCGGACAGCAGGGACACAAAGCGGGCACCTGCTCAGAGGCTCCCCGCTGTGCGCTTTGCTCCACAGCAGGTAAGCCGGCGGATCACAGGTTGGGCACAAAAGCCTGTGTCGCGCCGGCAGTCAAACCAAAGGGCAAAGCCCCGGCGGGTGAGGCCTCCAAGAAGACCAAAGCGGCTGCTGCAAATGTTTCGCGCGCTCCAGTGGAGGAAACGGAAATGGACCTTCAATAATGGCCCATCTCCGTTTCCTCCAAGGGAATATTAACCACTGTGCCAGGGCTCAGGATCTCCTCCTGCAGACCATGGCGCAGTGGCAAATCAGTGTTGCCGTTGTGGCCGAGCCGTATTTCATCCCCACCCGGGATGACTGGGTGGGTGACCTGGACGGCTCGGTCACCATTGTGTCGTCTGCGGCTGCCGGAGCCCCGTCCCTTAACACCATCTCGAGGGAACGGGGCTGCGTTGCTGTTCGTCTTGGGGAGGTGGCCGTCGTAGGGGTTTACTTTTCCCCCAACCGTTCTCTCGCCGACTTTGAGGGCTTCCTCAACATCTTGGGCACCGTCGTCGCTCGATGCCAACCTCACCCGGTTCTCGTCCTCGGGGACTTCAATGCCAAATCCACGGCTTGGGGTTCCCCGGCTACGGACGTAAGGGGTGGGGTGCTCGAGGAGTGGGCCGTGGAACAAGGCCTGCTCGTTATGAACCAGGGTGTCGCGCACACGTGCGTGCGTCAGCAGGGCGGGTCAATAGTTGACCTGACTTTTGCGAGCCCTGCACTAGCTCGCCGTGTCCTAGACTGGCGCGTCATCGAGGAGGTGGAGACGTTGTCGGACCACCTTTACATCCGGTTTGACGTCTCTGCCCAGACCTCTGGCGTCCCAGTCAGAGCGGCCCCTGGGAGGAACAGTCCGCGTTGGGCATTGAAACATTTGGATCGGGAGGCGCTCCTGGAGGCCTCCATCGCTCAGGCCTGGGGTGAAGCCCCGGACAGGCCTGACGACATCGAGGTGGAGGCCGAGTGGTTCCAGGAAGCGATGACGCAAATATGCGACGGTTCCAGGAAGCGATGACGCAAATATGCGACGCGGCGATGCCTCGGGTTCGCACTAGACCTGCGAGGCGCCAGGTGTACTGGTGGACGGAAGACATCGCTCATTTACGGAGCGATTGTGTGGTGGCCCGTCGCCAGTACACCAGGTACCGCAGAAGGCGTCGCCGCCCTCCCGATGCTATGGCCAGGGAGGCAGAGCTATACGAGGTGTATAGAGCGGCCAAGAAGGCCCTACAACTGGCAATCAAGCGGGCCAAGGTTCAGGCCCGCGAAGAGTTGCTGGCGACTCTGGACCGAGATCCATGGGGACGCCCATACCGCATGGTAAGGGGCAAACTCCGCTCTTGGGCGCCCCCGCTGTCCCAGAGTCTCCAGCCCCAGTTGTTGGAGGAGGTGGTGGTCGCTCAGTTCCCTGACAGGCTTGAGCACCCTCCTCCACCTATGGTTCTGCCTTCCATGGCTTCCAACGCGGACATCGACGACGTGCCCGAAGTGACCCTGGCGGAGGAAGCATTGTCCCGGGGCGAGGTGGTGCTGGCGGTGTCACTCGACATCGCCAACGCGTTTAACACCTTGCCTTGGAGTTGCGTAAAGGAGGCACTCACGTACCATCGAGTGCCGTCCTACCTCCGCCGCATCGTCGGGGCTCATTTAAGCCACAGAGCGGTGATCTACCCGGGTCAAACCGGTTGGGGTCGGCGGGAAATGACATGCGGTGTTCCACAGGGATCGGTCCTTGGACCGCTCCTGTGGAACATCGGATATGATTGGGTGTTACGCGGCGTATTGCTCCCGGGTGTCGTCGTGACCTGTTATGCTGACGACACCCTAGTTACGTCGCGTGGGCACAACTTTCGCCATGCGGCGATAGTAGCGACGGCTGGTGTCGCGCAGGTCGTGGGTAGGATCCGGCGGTTGGGTCTCGAGGTGGCTTTGAGCAAGTCGGAGGCCGTGTGTTTTCACGGTCCCCGGAACGTGCCACCTCCGGGCTCCCACATTATGGTAGGAGGTGTTCGCATCGGCGTCGAGTCGACACTTAAATACCTTGGTCTTGTCCTCGATAGCCGGTGGAACTTTAGGGAACATTTCCGTCGTTTGTCTCCCAAACTTATGGGCGCCGCGGGCGCTCTCTCGCGGCTCTTGCCCAATCTTGGGGGTCCGAACGCCTCCTGCCGGAGGCTCTACGCGGGGATCGTGCGGTCAATGGCCCTATATGGAGCTCCCATTTGGGCCGGTAACCTGGCGGCCGATAACGTTGCATCTCTGCGTAAACCACAGCGCGCAATGGCCGTCAGGATTATCCGCGAGTACCGCACGGTCTCGTTTGAGGCGGCAAGCCTCCTCGCCGGATCCCCCCCCTGGGACCTGGAGGCAAAGGTCCTTGCGTCAATGTTTTGTTGGCGCGAGGATGCGTTGGTGCAGGGCCTGCTTCCGCTGCCCCGAGAGGTCGGGGCACAGAGGTCCCAGCTCCGCACCATAATCTCACCCTCCGTCGGAACTCGGTGCCGAGCGGACGTGCGCACGCTATTTACTATTATAAACATAACCCTACCTCGCATTGAGTTCAATAAATTAACGCTATAAACAATATCAGTGAAAGTGTATAAGTAAATCCTTATTCAAAATGAAAACTTGTGTTAAATGCTGTGACGAAGTAATCGATGGGGTTATATGTAGTCAGTGTCGAGAGTACCTACATTTCCCTTGCTCCGGACTTTCGGAAACTACATATCGGAAGATGACTGTGGAAAAAAAGGATAGCTGGCGTTGCATCACTTGTCGCAATCCTGTTTTGACAAATTCACCAAATTTGGCTGAGATTCTAAAGGAATTGAGAGATTTCAGAAGTGTTTTTGACGAAATGAAATCCGATTTCAACAGCCTTAAACTAACAGTTCAGGAGGTATCATCACAATGGAAAGACCTGAGTACACGACTAGATTCCATGGAATCACGGCTTGAAAATTTCGAACGTATGCCATCACAGATCAGCACGCTTCAAAAAGAGCTTCTTGTTGCTAACAAAACAATTATTGATTTACGCAATGAAAATGATGAACGTGACCAGTATGCCCGAATGAATAATGTAGAAATCTCTGGAATACCATTCCATAAGGGTGAAAATCTGGATTCTATGCTTTCAAATATTTATTCCAAAGTGGGTTTGTCATTAGAAGCAAGTGATATCAACGGTATTCATCGTGTTCGTCGCTTTGAGCAAAAAAATGCTTCACATACCCCCCGACCGCCGGCAATTATTGTGCGTTACACAAGGCAACGTAACAAGGATCAGCTGTTGGCTGCGGTGCGAGCACGGCGCGGTGTCAACACCGCCGATATCGGATTAACCGGCCCCGCCATGAATATCTACATAAGTGATCATCTTACTCCCGCTAATAAACTTTTACTTAAACGTGCACGAGAATTGAAACAACAACATAACTATACATATCTATGGGTCCGTGATAGCAAAATATTTATACGAAAATCAGATTCCTCTAAAATTGTTCGCATTTCTAGTGAAAAGGACCTAACTTACATAAAGTGACTATTTTTCATCATTTTATTTATATTTGTCTTTCTGTTAATTCATACTTTGTTATTACACTTTAAAAATAATTTTGTAAACATATTTTCAATGTATATTTTTTCGTCTGATAAAGTCGTTGTGGGTATTTATAATTTTTGTCAACGGTATATTGTTTCGTTGTACAATTACATAATAATATTAAAAGATGGGCGAGCGACTGTGTGGTCTTATTATAAAGTTTTAATTAACAATATAGTATATATATATTCCATTCTCTAGTAAAATAACCGCGTATTATCAAAATGTGAGGGGACTTCGAACTAAATCACATACGTTTTCAAGGCAAATTCTTCTTAATAATTATGATATATATTGTATAACTGAGTCGTGGCTTAACGATTGTTTTCATAGTGCCGAGTACTTTGATAATAGGTATATTGTGTTTAGACGCGATAGGGATGTGAATGTGACGGGTATGAATAGGGGAGGTGGAGTCATAGTGGCTATACGTCGAGACCTGAACCCTAGTTTGCGTGATGGATGCGATATCTCCGTACCTACAGAATATCTATGGGTAAGTATTCCGCTGCCGGCGCCGCCGCGTGCGCGGCCGGCTACCTGCGTCCCTACTCTGACCCCAGCGTTTATACATATATTCTGTGTGTATATACCGCATAGCGATAGGCACGAGGCTGAGATAAACTCAACTTTTGAATTTATTAATAAATTAATGGATCAATACCCGAATGACATATTTCTAGTGACAGGTGACTTCAATATAACACATGGTGATTGGTCCTATGATAATATATCTGATTCTATGATATTAACTTCAAATAGTAATAAACTTGCACAAATCACTTCAGATTTTATGAGCTTCTCTAATTTAAAACAATTTAATTCTTCCTTTAATGTGAATAATAGGTTATTAGATTTAATATTCTGCAACAAACCATGTGTGGTCACGACTTGTTGTGACCCTGTTGCTACAGAGGACCTACATCATAAACCTTTATCCATTGATGTACGACTAGAACAACTTATACCACTGCCTTCTAATACAATTTACAGAAGATTATTTCACGCAGGTGATTATGATATCATAAAAGCTAAATTATTATCTATTGAGTGGCACTCCAGGTTATTGATATATAAAAATATTGATTCCATGGTACAATCTTTTTACGAAATAATTAATGATTTAATTAATGAAAATATTCCCCTCCGCAGAACAGTAGCGACCGCACGTTATCCCCCCTGGTACACAATCCCATTAATTAAGTTATCTAAAGAAAAAAGGAAGTATCATTCCAAATGGAAACGGTATGGCAATCCTTTAGATTATCAAACCTTTTCAATGCTTCGGAAACGGGAATCTAGACTTCAAACTACCAATTACAATAATTTTATAAGGTTGAGTGAGAAAAGAATTAAAAAGTGCCCTAAACTATTTTGGTCCTTTGTAAAATCAAAATTACCTACTAGTCACATACCCCAAACGGTGCGATTGCGTGAACGTATTACAAATTCTGGCGAGGACACTTGTAACTTATTTAATGAATATTTTAATTCGGTTTTTGTTAAATCTCCGCCTCGTTATATTAATTTCGATACTGATTGTCCTTCAACTGACTCGCCTATTGATCTTAGTTCAGTTACAGTTTCCATCGAATCAGTTCGAAAAGAGCTTAAAAATATTGACACCAACAAGGGTGCCGGCTATGATGGGATACACCCTATATTTATTCGTAACTGTGCTGATGAATTGAGTTTGCCTCTAACTATTATATATCACAAATCTTTAACCATGGGCGAATTTCCAACAATATGGAAACAAGCTCTTATTACCCCTATTCCAAAAAATGATAAAAAAGATGATGTGTCGCAATATCGGCCTATATCTAAAACGAATTTGTTTGGTAAAATATTAGAGAAAATGGTGACTAATGTTATATCATATACAGTAAAAAATCATATCAGCGACAGTCAGCATGGGTTTTTTAGTGGTCGCTCGGTAGAAACGAATATGCTTGTATTCTCTGACTTTCTAGTAAATGCTATGGATAATAGGATGCAAGTTGATGTAGTGTATTCCGATTTTTCAAAAGCATTCGATAAAATAAATCACGATTTGCTCATAGAGAAGCTTTGGGCTATTGGGATTCACGGGGATTTATTGCGCTGGGTCAATTCATACGTTAGAAATCGTTCCCAAGCTGTTTCAATTAAAGGTTACGTTTCAAGGTTCCTAGAAATTCCTTCGGGAATTCCTCAGGGATCACATTTAGGCCCATTGCTCTTTATCATTTACATAAATAACATAGGAAAGTCCATACATGCTTCGAACTATTTACTTTATGCTGATGACGCTAAGTTTTTCAAAATTGTGAAAGGTACAGATGATTGTTTACAACTGCAGTCAGATCTTGATCGAATGGCTGACTTTTGTATAGCTAATCAACTTTATTTGAATCTCGATAAATGTTCCATTATCTCTTATACCCGTAACCGCAACCCCATAATATTTGATTATAAATTGAATAATGTATCTTTAAACAGGGTCACGTCAATACGTGACCTTGGAATAATCATGGATTCCAGTCTTTCGTATAATTTACACGTTGATCACGTGGTTCGTAAAGCTTTCCGTCAACTCGGATTTATTCTTAGGATCTCTAAACCATTCAAACAGACCTGCACATTAAAAGTTTTATTTTTTTCCTATGTTCGATCAATCTTGGATTTTGCTTGCATTATTTGGAGTCCTTTCTACGCTTGTCATATTGCAAGCATAGAAAGAATACAAAAGAAATTTGTTAAAGCTTTGGACTTTCGTGGGAACCATGAGCAAATTTCTTATGAAAATTCGTTATCTCAACATTCTTTAACAACTCTTGTTGACCGAAGAAAGATATTCGACCAAGTGTTCTTATATAAAATTCTGAATAATTTGATCGATTCCCCTCCTATTTTAGAAAAAATTACTCTTAGAATACCACGGACCGGTTCTCGTCAGCAACATCTTTTCTGTGTACCCTTCTATAAGACAGTCTATACCAGTAATGGCTTCCTCAGACGTAGTGTAAAATGTTATAATAAAGAATACAACGATTTGGATATGTTTACAAATTCTTTAACTAATTATAAGAAAAAATTAAATAGTAAAATTAATTACTTAAGCTAACTTATTTGTGTTTTTGGTTATAGTCTAAGTCATGTTTGTATTAGATTCATAGCATGTTATTTGTTAATACTATAGCTTTTCTTTTTTGTTAACTTACTTTTGCTGTTCTTGTTTATTTTTATGTCTATAATGGAACTCTAAGTCTTTAAGAATACCTGTACTATGTTATCTATTTTGTATGTGACTGTTTGTTTCCTAAATAAAATAAAATAAATAAAATAAAATAAAAATAATGGTGGAGGAGTGGGGAGCACGACTTGTGCGACCAAGTGCCGGGCACGCCGCGATTGCGGCGGTAAGTCCCGTGCTCAAGGAGTGGCTGGAGAGGCGTCACGGCGCCCTCACTTTCCGGCTGACGCAGGTACTAACGGGGCACGGATGCTTCGGGAAGTACCTGTGTCGTATAGGCCGGGAGCAGACGCCCGAGTGTCATCACTGCGGGAACTGCCCCGAGGACACGGCGGTCCACACGCTGGTGGAGTGTCCAGCGTGGGCGGGGCAGCGCGGCGACCTTGGTGCAGCAATAGGGGTGGGCAGCGTCTCGCTCTCTTCCGTGGTACTTGCCATGGTCGGGAGCGGGGCTGCCTGGAACTCCGTCACCTTCTTCTGCGAGGAGGTGATGCTCGCCAAGGAGCTAGCGGAAAGGGAGAGGGAAATAACAACCACCCTCCCCTCCCGCAGTCGACGCAACGGGCGTCGGAGGACGCGAGACCAAGATCTCCGGCCACCATGAGTGACGGCCTGCGGGCGACGACCTTGGGCAGTTGTCGCCAGCAGGCCCGAGAGGAAGGCGCGCAGGTGTTCCGTGCGCGCCTTTCGTGAGGGAGGGCTAGTATGCCCTCCAAATCAGACGGGGCTCGCCAGGGTCGGCGAGCCGTGACCTGCCGGGGATGCGGAAGAATGCGCAAGCGTCCTCGTGTCCCCGGCGATAGGTCGTCTGAAGGAACACCGTGGCTTTTTAGTCGGTATGCCGGTCTCCGTGCCTGTGAGACCGGTGAGTCCGACATAACCACTCACCGACGCCCAGGTGGGTGGTATGCGTAACGCATTTTTACCACGTAAAAAAAAAAAAAAAAAAAGGTTAGGTTAGGTTAGGTTAGGTTTTTTTTTTTTTTTTTATAAAGTCATATATTCAGGGACACGGAGTCTCTGTTCTTATATATCAGTTTTTGAGTTTTAATTTATTGTTAATTTTGAATTCAAATTTTTGTGTTAATACTGAACCCTGCACCAAAGCGCAGGGTCCTTTATAATTGATCAAAAATTATTTTTTGTTTCTATTTATAACGACCTCTGCAATTTTGGTGCAGAATTCAGTAAATGTGATATAATTTTCGTTTAATAATTTTGAGAAGTTTTCCTTACACATTTTTGTGTTTGTTTGTTGTTCAATGTCGTACCTCCACGCGCAGAACTGCGGGCACTCCGTCAGAATATGCGGCACCGTCTCCTCTACCTCGGGGTCGCACACACATGACGGAGCATCCTTGCACTTAAACCTGTGAAGGTACGACGAGAACCCTCCGTGCCCTGTTAATATTTGTACCATTCTTGGTGATATTTTATTCCTCCTTATTATGTTATATGCCGAGTCTACGTTTGGCAGAAACAATTTCGTGATTTCGGCGGTTTCGCCACTTGTATATCTCAAGTTCCATTTATTTACTGTATCGGCTCTGAGAGCCTTTATAACAAAGGAGATCGGACAGCCGTCATAGTTAGGAGCCGTCTTTATAGTTAAGGCCGCTTCCTTTGCCAATGAGTCCGCTCTTTCATTGCCCATTATGCCTGCATGTGCCCTGACCCAATAGAAGTCCACAGACTTCCCTGTGGACTTTAATTCTGTGACGTTCTTTTTGATCTTCCCCACCACCGGGTTTGTGGTTAGGTGACATTGAAGGAGCTCCAAGGAAGACTTCGAGTCGCTAAATATACTGCACTTTGTTTCACGTCGCTTTGTGAATACTTTGATGGCTTCTAGTATTGCCAGCATTTCCGCCTGAAACACCGTGCAGTATGACTCAAGCTTAAGCTTCTTAGAACTCACTTCTCTGTCACCCTTCCAGCAAGAGAGGGCTGCTCCCACCTTCTCCTCGATCTTGCTCCCATCGGTGAAGATCATTAGTCCACTGATGTTGTATAGGGCCAGAGTTTCGGGGCGCATGTCTTTCAGGCAGCTGAAAGTAAAAGCGGACTCAGTGGCCGGGTGTGGGGCCTTAAGAAGGCTCACTACGCCCTCCAATTCTCGGTCTTTGAGGATAGGCACTGAATTCTTGCCTTTCTTTGCTCTGTAGAGGCTGGCTGTCTCCTGTACACGCAGATCAAGCGGCAGGAGGCCTGTCAAAATGAGTGCGGCATTCGCTGAAACAGTGCGGTAAGATTTGCAGATCTTCTGCACAAAACCGCGTTGTACCTCTTGCAGTTGTTTCCGCACTGCCAGCTTTTTTGCCGCATCACCCCACACACTTGCCGCGTACAGCACAATTGGCTCGATTACTGCTGTGTACATCGTCCTGATAACCTCCGGGTTCAGGCCCCATTCAATTTTGGCAGCGCAGGCTAGTTGTTTATAGATACCAGTTGACTTCCGACATACCTGGGCCACGTGACTATTGAAAGTCAGACTCTTGTCAATCGTGAGCCCAAGTACTTTTATCTCGTTCGTCAACTGGATCCTTGTGCCGCCCATGTGTATAAGTGGGTCGTCATATTTCAATTTCTTGGTGACGACCATGGCATTGGTTTTGTGTGGCGCAAATTTCAACTTGTTTACGACGCCCCACTCATACACACGTGCCAATGTTTCGTTAGCTTGCTTTTGAACTTCGGAGCCTGAGTCCCCGGAGAATACCAGTACAATGTCATCGGTGAAAGCCTGGCCGAACACACCGCTAGCATCAATTAGGTCAAGGAGGGGGTCGAGTAAAATATTCCAGAAAGTGGGGCCGCTTATCGAGCCTTGCACGCAGCCTTTGTTGGTGTTTTTAATTACCTCCTTACCGGAATATTTCACTCTCACCGTTCTATCCTGGAGGTAGTTGTCTACCAAACGGCACAGATTTTGGGGGCAGCTTTTTTCCCGGAGCTGGCATTTTATTGCTGGCTACCAAGCGCTATCAAAAGCCCCCTCTATGTCGAGGGAGACTACGACGCTCAACTTTCTCTGGCTTAAATTACTCAAAATTTGGTCCAAGAGGAAGTTGAGTGCGTCCCCTGTACTACGCTGGGGGACAAAGCCAAACTGGTTTGGGTTTGCCTTTGGCAGGATGTGCCATCGTATTCTTCGAATTAGCATTTTCTCGAAGATTTTGCCGAGGATGGGTAGCAGCCCGATCGGTCGGTACGATTTGGACTGTGTGTAATCGGTCTTTCCGGGCTTCCGGAGGACGACAACTGCTGCTTCCTTCCACACGATGGGGAAGCAAGCTAGTTGCAGACATTTGTTGGTTATTCCCAAGAATAAACTCGCATCTGATGTTATGGCGCCCATACAAATGTCTGCCGTTAGTCCGTCGGGTCCGGGAGCCTTTTTCGGATCAAAACTACGCATGGCACACCTCAACTCCTCCATTGTGAACGGTGGATCCTGAAGTTCCTCCTCCCTTGAACCGTTTGTTTCTTCTGCCTTCTTCCTGATGTTCTTGTGGGCCTGATTGTCCTCGCACTTATCATCGTCAGGGAAGAATGTTTTCGCCAGCAGGTTGGCGGATGCTTCGGGGCTTAAGACTTCGGCGCCTCTCGCCAGTGGCAAGTCTTCGTGTCTGTAGGCAGTTTTACGTAGTACCCTATAAATCCCGTCCCAGAAACTTTCCCTTTCCTGTTTGGTGCAGAAGTCTTTCCAGCTCTTGGTTTGAGCATTTATCGCATCTCTTTCATATTTTTCTTTTTGTTTCAGGTACTCGGCGATCACCATACTGCGTCTTCGGGGAGCTGCGCGGGCGATTCTTCTCTTCAGCTTTGCTACTTCTCTTTTCTGCTTTCCCAGTTCTTCGTTCCACCAAGGTAAGTAAGTTTTAGTGTTTGATTTCATTTTAGGTACTATGTCTTCCGTGACCTGTATTATTATTTGTATGTATTTATTTATATAAATTTCTAGTTCTTGGTTAGGTTAGGTTAGGTTAGGTTAGGTTAGGTTAGGTTAGGTTAGGTTAGGTTAGGTTAGGTTAGGTTCGGGCACGCCGCGATTGCGGCGGTAAGTCCCGTGCTCAAGGAGTGGCTGGAGAGGCGTCACGGCGCCCTCACTTTCCGGCTGACGCAGGTACTAACGGGGCACGGATGCTTCGGGAAGTACCTGTGTCGTATAGGCCGGGAGCAGACGCCCGAGTGTCATCACTGCGGGAACTGCCCCGAGGACACGGCGGTCCACACGCTGGTGGAGTGTCCAGCGTGGGCGGGGCAGCGCGGCGATCTTGGTGCAGCAATAGGGGTGGGCAGCGTCTCGCTCTCTTCCGTGGTACTTGCCATGGTCGGGAGCGGGGCTGCCTGGAACTTCGTCACCTCCTTCTGCGAGGAGGTGATGCTCGCCAAGGAGCTAGCGGAAAGGGAGAGGGAAATAACAACCACCCTCCCCTCCCGCAGTCGACGCAACGGGCGTCGGAGGGCGCGAGACCAGGATCTCCGGCCACCATGAGCGACGGCCTGCGGGCGACGACCTTGGGCAGTTGTCGCCAGCAGGCCCGAGAGGAAGGCGCGCAGGTGTTCCGTGCGCGCCTTTCGTGAGGGAGGGCTAGTAAGCCCTCCAAATCAGACGGGGCTCGCCAGGGTCGGCGAGCCGTGACCTGCCGGGGATGCGGAAGAATGCGCAAGCGTCCTCGTGTCCCCGGCGATAGGTCGTCTGAAGGAACACCGTGGCTTTTTAGTCGGTATGCCGGTCTCCTTGCCTGTGAGACCGGTGAGTCCGACATAACCACTCACCAACGCCCAGGTGGGTGGTATGCGTAACGCATTTTTACCACGTAAAAAAAAAAAAAAAAAAAAAAAGGTTAGGTTAGGTTAGGTTAGGTTAGGTTAGGTTAGGTTAGGTTTTTTGGATCCAGGGACTCGAGGTCTCTGACCTTGTTTTCCGTTTTTATATTTTTGCCGGACATTTTGTGGGTAAAGGGAGTTTAGGTTACCGTATTGAAGTTTTTTCTTTAAATATTGCTTGGGCCTGTCCTGATGTTCGAGGCTCGATGGTTATATCGTAATGTTTAGCAATTTTTATTTCTGTTTTGAGGAGCTTGGTTCCGCACCATAGTCCGGAACGAATTGCAAAAGTGCAAGACATTAGTTTTGCCATTTTAAAACCCAATGTGCTACTTTGGTGCGGAACAAGTTTTCACTATAGCTAAAGACCAAGCATATACTGACTGACCGACAGATGGAATTAATGGTTTCGCTATTTACGCAACAATACACTTTTTCTTCCATTTTATAGTTAACCACCTCATTATTAGCCAGGACTGTTCTATTGCCGTTTCTACTCAAGCCGGTATTCAAGCTCGGCCACAGCGCATTTCCAATAACTCTCTCGAACCCGAGAGAGTTTGCGGTTGCTTTTCTCTGGCATGCATTGCCTATAATGCTGTCCAAGAGATAAAGTCCTGCATATCCGGCATTGTGCTGTGGTATGGTGTTGCGAGTTTTGAACAGCGGCTTGAGCAGACTATGCAAACTTACTATCTTGCCTGCTTCCTCCCACAGTGGGACCACCTTAGCAATATGCCACTGCCGACCTAGCCAGTGTGTCCCACTTCCGTCTTATTGGGCAATCTGAGTCAAAGGCGTTGTGTGCCGTGTCAGTACACTCCGCCCTCTTACAATTGCAACATGTGGGGGACCCCCCCGCAACCTTCTGCTCACACTTGTCCTTCCGATGAGGTCCCCCACAGTGACTGCAAACGTCCTCCGTATCTGTGCAATATCTTTTCGTGTGTCCATATCCTAGGCATCGAGAGCACTGGACCAGGGGCGAGTGGTCTTCTACTTTGACCCGCTGGAGGTCAATATGAACGGATCCGGAATCCGTTAGGTGACCCCATATACTAGGTGACACCTTCATCACTATATGGCCCACCAACGGATTCCGGGTCTTCTTGCGATATCGGACCTCCATCCGGTCATCGTCGCCGCTGATGTCCTTAAGGAGGTGCTTGTTCTGCGCCCTTAAGGCACAAAGCACCTCCTCGTCCGTATTGTAGTTCATGACATCCTTAAGGACGATCAGCGGATCCCTGTTCCGAATGCTGTCGAAGCTTAGGTTCTCTGACTTCTTCAACTTGCTCTTAATTTTCTCTAACTCAGTCTCCGATCCACAACCCAATATGACTTTCTGGTCCTTTACCTTTCTGAGTCTATCTACTTTTAAGCCCTCTTTCACAGCCTCTGTTGCCTTTCTAAGCTTTTCCACTACTTGGTCACTGGTGTCCATTTCGTCGCTGGACTTAATGACAATGGAGTGCAGGGCCGCAGGCCCCGAAGGTCGGAACTTCGGTGGCCCGGCCGCCACGCCCGCATAGGACACCGGTGCCTTCCTTAATTCTTCTCTGAGAGTTTCCATTTCCTTTCTATTTTCCTCCAGTAACTTTCCATGCTCTTCCAGCTTGCTCACTAAAACTCTATTTTCTATATCGCTGTGTCTTTCCTTTTCTTTTTCTTTGGGCTTGTTCTCTGGATCCTTTGCTAACCTAACTCTAACCTTCCCACAATGTTCTTCTTCAGACTCCTTCACTAGTTTGAACAAACGTTCTATCGCCTCCAGTACGTCGTTTTTGATGTCAGTGCGGAGGTTACGGCTGTTGTTAAGCTGAAGTTTCGCTTTCATCAAACAAGCCTTCGCCTCCGCAGTCCGGCTTAGATATTTTGGTTCCTTGGTGACCGTGAGCGGGTCCACCCTGTTTTTCGGTGCAGTTATGTTTTTGGTGGGGGAAGTCGAAGGTCTCAGCTTCGACTCGATCTCCCCCACACTACGCCTGACCTGTGTGGTCCCACTCCCGGGCGCCACAGGTGCAGCCTTCGACGACGTGCTGGGCTCCTTCGGGGGGGTGCGGATGCCGAACATAGTGGGTTGGTGAATAAATGATCAAAATAGTGTATAGTTTAAAAATAATTAATTAGGGTACAATATTATAATTATTATTATTATTCGTATAAAAACAACGGTATAAAAACAAAGAAGTGTATATGATAAAACTGTCAAAATGTTTATAGTGTAAACTGGACTACACAACACTTAATTAGAACGACACAACACCTAAATAAACGACACAACACTTAAATAAAACGTCACAACACTTAAAAAGAACTTCACAACACTTAAATAAAACGTCACAATGATTATCAAAGTCAATAAAAAATATCGTAAGACGATACAAAGTCAAAAACCGATGTCGAAATTTTTCAAGTTTTACCTGTCCCTATGGAAAATTTCAAGTTGCTTACTGTCGTAAACACTATAGGGCGGGTGGGCGGGCGATTTTTTATATTTCCAGTGACCCGATCAGAACGGGAGGGGTGTCAATCGACGCGGCTAGTCAAATGCTATAATACTACACTATCCTGGGCGCCGCCAGGGGTCCTGGTGAATTTAAATTTTGAAAAAACTGTAAATTTAATGCCAAAATGTATGGAAATTCAGTGTTCTATCTACTTTTTTTTTTTTTTTTTTTTTTTTTTTTTTTTTTTTATGTTTCAGATGGCGCAGCGGCGACGGGGTTGCGTTCCCAGACGCGGCACACCTTCCTCGAAATAAAGCACTGAAATTCAGTAAAGGTTTAGAAGCAAAATGTTAAAAAACAATTCGGAAACTAACAAAAAAGTACAAAATATACGGAATTCTATTAAAAAATACAAATTATGTGTCAAATAGGGTGTTTTATTCCTCGGGACGCAGCCAAGAGGGTGTCTAATGTCAATACTAGTCCTAAACTATCATAAAACAACACAAAACCAAAAAAGTTTTCGTCTAGGACAAAGTTGGGTTAGGTTAGGTTAGGTTAGGTTTCCTTTTTTTTTCCTTTTTGGGGGTGGAACACAGCTGAGTGTGTTCCTCCGCAGGATCCAGGGACTCTAGGTCTCTGACCTTGTTTGCGATGATTCAAATTGTTACATTGACCTAATTTGGTGAATTTGTTAGTTTTACTTATTATATGTCTTTATTTATTTCACTTTGAACTCTGCACCGAGGCGCAGGGCCTTTTAAACTTATCAAGACTTAGTTTTGCTTCATTTAAAGTACCTCTGCGCTTCGGTGCACAGTTATTAGCCAATTTTCAGGTTTGTTTCTTACGTAGTAGCAACACATTTTTTGCCGAACTTGAACACACGCATAAGCATTCACATACCAGAGCAAAAGGTTTTGGCGACTTTCTTTGACAAGACGGACTTCGACTTTTGACTTATTTAGATGATGATGATTTGTCCAGTCACAGAGACTTTCCGGATACATATTCTGCCCAGGCCAAATGTGGTTCGGCCACAGCGCTTTACCAATGACTCCAAGGGAGTCGTCTCTGGTTTCCTTTCTCTGGCTTGCATTATTTAAAATGTAGTCCAAGAGATCAGGGCCTGCGAGTTCTGTTTTGCGCTGTGGATTAATGCCAATATTTATATGGTTGGACCTCGGCAGAATATGTAACCCGATTCCTGGGACCGTCGATAAGGGGTCTTTGACCACAACGTTTGTGTCCGCCTTGCACTGTGGGACCACCTTAGCAGTACGCCACTGCCGACCTTGCCAAGGTGTCCCACTTTCTCCTAATAGGGCACTCCGCATCGAAGGCGTTGTGTGCCGTGTCGGTGCACTCCGCCTTCTTGCAATTGCAACATGTTGGAGACCCACCCGAAAGCTTCTCCGTGCACTTGTCTTTTCGGTGGGGTCCCCCACAGTGGCTGCATACGTCTTCTGGGTCTTTGCAAAACTTTCTAGTGTGTCCGTAGCCTAAGCATCGAGAGCACTGAACCAGAGGGGAGTGGTCTGCGACTTTTACCCGCTGGAGGTCGATATGGACGGAACCGGAGTCCGTCAAGCGGCCCCATATTCCGGGTGACACCTTCACCACTATGTGGGCCACCAGCGGATTCCTCGTCTTTTTACGATACCGAACCTCCATCCGGTCCTCGTCGCCGCCGATGTCCCCAAGGAGATGCTTGTTCTGCGCCCTTATTGCGCCAAGCACCTCATCGTCTGTGTGGTAACACATGACGTCTTTGAGAACAATCAGCGGATCCCTGTTTCGAATGCTCTCGATGCTTAGGTCCTTCCCCGAATTCTTTAGTTTGCCCTTAATTTTTTCCAACTCTTCTTCCGATCTGCACCCTAGGATCACTTTCTGGTCTTTCACCTTCCTTATTCTGTTTATTCTTAGACCTTCTTTGACTACGTCAGTTGCCTTCCTTAACTTTTCTAGCACTTGGTTACTGGTGTCCATTTGGTCAGTTGACGCTACCATTATGGAGTGCATAGCCGTAGGTCCCGGAAGCCTGGGTTTCGGGGGCCCGGCCACTACACTCGCATAGGACACCAGCGGTTGCTTTTGTAGTTCTTCCCTTAGTTTTTCCATCTCCTTTCGGTTCTCTTCTAGTAGCTTTCCGTGGTCTTCCAATTTCTTTGTTAGAATTTTATCATCTCTTTCCGTTCGTTTTTCTGCTTGGCTTTCAATCTTGCCAACTTCTGGATCTCTAACCCCCCTAACCTTTCCGCTATGTTCGTCATCGGACTCCTTCACCAACTTAAAAAGGCGTTCGATCGCCTGCAGCACGTCATTTTTAATGTCTGTGCGAAGGTTCCGGCTGTTGTTGAGCTGCAACTTTGCCTTCATCAAACACGCCTTTGCCTCTGCAGTGCGGCTGGGGTATTTTAGCTCCTTGGTGACCGTGAGCGGGTCCACCCTGTTTTTCGGCGCAGTTATGTTTTTGGTGGGGGAAGTCGAAGGTCTCAGCTTCGACTCGATCTCCCCCACACTACGCCTGACCTGCGTGGTCCCACTCCCGGACGCCACAGGTGCAGCCTTCGACGACGTGCTGGGCTCCTTAGGGGGGGTGCGGATGCCGAACATAGTGGGTTGCCGAATAAATAATCACAATAATTGTATAGAATAAAATTAATTAATTGGGGTATAATATTATTATAATGTGTATAAAAACAAGGGTATAAAAACAATAAAAGTGTATATGGTAAAAGTGTCAAAAAGTATATAATGTAATCTAGACGATACAACAACTAAATAAAACGATACAACACCTAATAAACGGCACAACACTTAAATAAAACGTCACAACACTTAAATAGAACGTCACAACACTTAAATAAACGACACTACACTTAAATATAACGTCACAATTGCTGTCAAATATCGTTAAAAATATCAAAAGATGATATTCTGTCAAAACCCGTTGGTTAGGTTAGGTTAGGTTAGGTTAGGTTAGGTTTTTTTTTTTTTTTTTTTTTTTTTTTTTTTTTTTTTTTTTTTTTTTTTTTTAAATTTGCACAGAGTATTTTTCCCCGTGCTACTTTTGCTCCAGGGACTCGAGGTCTCTGACTTTGTTTATGTAGTTTTATTATTAACTGTGTTTTGATTTTTGTTTGTTAGTGTATATGCTTTTTAATTTTACGCAATTTTAGATCAAAATGTTTTAACTGTTTCTAATTGATGTATTTTCCTATAAAATGATTTTAGATTAATAATAACTTTATCCAACGCACTTTACAGACTAGTCTAGTTGGTCAAAAATTCCTTTCTCTGCTGTGATTTGAGTCGCTACAATTCTTTACAGTTTTGATTGTTTTCACGAATTCTCAAGACTCAGCTCAACTTTCCCTAAGACGCGTCTTTTCCGTACCACTTGTATACAAGAGAAATATAAACTGAAATATATTGGCTTATATACGTTTCGCTATCTATTTTTGACCACCAGACCTTAATATGTAAAGTTTGTTGGATGCGTTTCTTTTTATTTATTTTAATTTTAAGTTTATGTTGCCTAATTTTAACTAATTGACTTATGTTTAATCTGTTTGTTTTCCGCAGGTTTATATTTATATTTGCCCGGCTCATACAATCCCCCATTGTTTGTATTTTCAACCCTGATCTACCATCACTAGCTTTGACCATTGTAATCGGCTGATAATCTTCACGATTGTCTACTTTTGCCTCGATTAACCACTGTGCTGTGTGTGGTAGTTTTTCGGGTGCGGAGTTCCAAGTGAGTATATAGGAAGCACATCTAGTTTTTATTTTTTCTTGCAGCTTGAACGTATTGTTTTCTACGACCAAGAGACTATCGGTAGGAATGGAGCCGTTAGCAATATGCTACCGTAGCTCTCGCTAAGTAATCCCACTTTTGACGGACCGGACACGCGCTGTCGAAGGCATTGTGCTCGGTATTTGGGTGCTTTGCCGCCAAACAGTTTCTGCAGGTCGGTTTCTCATTTGCTACCCGAACTTGACATTCGGTTCGCAAATGAGGACCGCCGCAGTGTGAGCACAGGTCTTCTTTTTCCGAGCACAGCCTTCGACCGTGTCCGAATCCGAGACACCGAGTACACTGGACCAACGGCGACTGGTCGTATAAACGCACCCGCTGGAGGTCCACGTGTATTCGACCCGCGTCAGTCAGTCTTCGCCAGACTGGGGGAGACACCTGAAGGACCACATGGTTTTCTAGTGGATTCCTAGACTTTTTCCGGTATTTAACCGAAACACGGAACTCTTCCTCAGGTATATCCCCCAGCAGGTGGCCGTTTTGGTTCCTGATGGCCTTCACGATGTCCTCGTTGGAGTTATACGCCAGCAAGTCCATCGCGATGACCATCGGGTCCTTGTGGACGGCTTCTTCCACTCTCAATTTTTCGTTCGACGCCTTGATCTTTTCCGACACCTTAGTTAGTTCCTCTCTGGTGTAACAGCCGACAACCACCTTCTGGTCCCTCGCTTTGCGAAGTCGGTCGACTCTTACACCAGAGGTCTTAGCGTCGACAGCCGTGCGGATCCTCTCTATTACCTGGGCGCTGGTGTCCATTGCATCCTCTGATGTTATAATAATAGAGTGGATTGGCTGGGTGAGTGGGTTTTCCGGGGATTTCTTTTGAGGTGCTTCGGCGGTGACACTCGCATACGTGGCTTTCCTCTGTTCTTCAACTGCGGCTTTAATCTCCTCGAGCCTTCTCCCGTTTTCCCTTAAAAGTTGGGAATTCTCCTCCACCTTTTCTAACAGAGCTTTGTTGTCCACCGCAGGTTTAGCCTGAGGTAGGCCGCAAAGCTCCTCTTGTTTCCCGTCCTTGGTCTGCAGTCCTTTTCGATCACCCTCTATCTCCTTGACGAGTTCGTAGAGCCGCTCGATTGCCTGCAACACTCCCGCTTTTATATCTCCTTTGAGATTGCGGGAGTCGTTGAGGTGTGCCTTCGCCTTTAGTAAACAGGCCTTGGCTTCGGTGACTCTACTCATGGGCGCGTCTGGTTTGGGAGAGGATTCGAAGGACATCCTGCGTATAGGCCCTCCACTAATTGAGGGCTTTTGTTTTGCTTTTATTGTCGGCGCAGGGGCTACTTTTGTCGCTATGGGAGAGCTCTCTGGGGTCCTGAAGCTAAGCATACTATTGTTGTGTATGGGAAGAGTTAGTCACAAGAAGTTAGTTTGGGTTTGTAAAAGTTGTAAAAAGCTAACTTCTTGTAACCAAAAGGCCTAACCTAACCTTTGGGTATAATCACTGAGGTGTAGATGATAAAAAAAATTTAATTGGGATATTTGGTAAATATATAAAAGTGTAGATAACGATGTAAACTGGACAACACAACACTTAAATACACGATACAACACTTAAATAAACGACACAAAACTTAAATAAAACGTCACAACACTTAAATAAAACGTCACAATAACTGTCAAAAAGCTATAAAAATATCGTAAAACGATCCAGTCAAAAACCCTTGTCAAAATTTTTTGCCGTTTTTTACCCGTCCCTATGGAAAATTTGAAATTCTTTACTATCGTAAACGCTATAGGGCGGGTGGGCGGGCGATTTTTTATATTTCCAGTGACCCGATCAGAACGGGAGGGGTGTCAATCGACGCGGCTAGTCAAATGCTATAATACTACACTATCCTGGGCGCCGCCAGGGGTCCTGGTGAATTTAAATTTTGAAAAAACTGTAAATTTAATGCCAAAATGTATGGAAATTCAGTGTTCTATCTACTTTTTTATGTTTCAGATGGCGCAGCGGCGACGGGGTTGCGTTCCCAGACGCGGCACACCTTCCTCGAAATAAAGCACTGAAATTCAGTAAAGGTTTAGAAGTAAAATGTTGAGAAAAAATTCGGAAACTAACAAAAAAGTACAAAATATACGGAATTCTATTAAAAAATACAAATTATGTGTCAAATAGGGTGTTTTATTCCTCGGGGCGCAGCCAAGAGGGTGTCTAATGTCAATACTAGTCCTAAACTATCATAAAACAACACAAAACCAAAAAAGTTTTCGTCTAGGACAAAGTTAAATTTTTGATGTACGTACCCCTAAGGTAGATTTCTTGAGAGTCGGAATCCCAAATTTTTCGATTTTTATATTTCCAGTGACCCGATCAGAACGGGAGGGGTGTCAATCGACGCGGCTAGTCAAATGCTATAATACTACACTATCCTGGGCGCCGCCAGGGGTCCTGGTGAATTTAAATTTTGAAAAAACTGTAAATTTAATGCCAAAATGTATGGAAATTCAGTGTTCTATCTACTTTTTTATGTTTCAGATGGCGCAGCGGCGACGGGGTTGCGTTCCCAGACGCGGCACACCTTCCTCGAAATAAAGCACTGAAATTCAGTAAAGGTTTAGAAGTAAAATGTTGAGAAAAAATTCGGAAACTAACAAAAAAGTACAAAATATACGGAATTCTATTAAAAAATACAAATTATGTGTCAAATAGGGTGTTTTATTCCTCGGGGCGCAGCCAAGAGGGTGTCTAATGTCAATACTAGTCCTAAACTATCATAAAACAACACAAAACCAAAAAAGTTTTCGTCTAGGACAAAGTTAAATTTTTGATGTACGTACCCCTAAGGTAGATTTCTTGAGAGTCGGAATCCCAAATTTTTCGATTTTTATATTTCCAGTGACCCGATCAGAACGGGAGGGGTGTCAATCGACGCGGCTAGTCAAATGCTATAATACTACACTATCCTGGGCGCCGCCAGGGGTCCTGGTGAATTTAAATTTTGAAAAAACTGTAAATTTAATGCCAAAATGTATGGAAATTCAGTGTTCTATCTACTTTTTTATGTTTCAGATGGCGCAGCGGCGACGGGGTTGCGTTCCCAGACGCGGCACACCTTCCTCGAAATAAAGCACTGAAATTCAGTAAAGGTTTAGAAGTAAAATGTTGAGAAAAAATTCGGAAACTAACAAAAAAGTACAAAATATACGGAATTCTATTAAAAAATACAAATTATGTGTCAAATAGGGTGTTTTATTCCTCGGGGCGCAGCCAAGAGGGTGTCTAATGTCAATACTAGTCCTAAACTATCATAAAACAACACAAAACCAAAAAAGTTTTCGTCTAGGACAAAGTTAAATTTTTGATGTACGTACCCCTAAGGTAGATTTCTTGAGAGTCGGAATCCCAAATTTTTCGATTTTTATATTTCCAGTGACCCGATCAGAACGGGAGGGGTGTCAATCGACGCGGCTAGTCAAATGCTATTATCCTACACTATCCTGGGCGCCGCCAGGGGTCCTGGTGAATTTAAATTTTGAAAAAAACTGTAAATTTAATGCCAAAATGTATGGAAATTCAGTGTTCTATCTACTTTTTTATGTTTCAGATGGCGCAGTGGCGACGGGGTTGCGTTCCCAGACGCGGCACACCTTCCTCGAAATAAAGCACTGAAATTCAGTAAAGGTTTAGAAGTAAAATGTTGAGAAAAAATTCGGAAACTAACAAAAAAGTACAAAATATACGGAATTCTATTAAAAAATACAAATTATGTGTCAAATAGGGTGTTTTATTCCTCGGGGCGCAGCCAAGAGGGTGTCTAATGTCAATACTAGTCCTAAACTATCATAAAACAACACAAAACCAAAAAAGTTTTCGTCTAGGACAAAGTTAAATTTTTGATGTACGTACCCCTAAGGTAGATTTCTTGAGAGTCGGAATCCCAAATTTTTCGATTTTTATATTTCCAGTGACCCGATCAGAACGGGAGGGGTGTCAATCGACGCGGCTAGTCAAATGCTATAATACTACACTATCCTGGGCGCCGCCAGGGGTCCTGGTGAATTTAAATTTTGAAAAAACTGTAAATTTAATGCCAAAATGTATGGAAATTCAGTGTTCTATCTACTTTTTTATGTTTCAGATGGCGCAGCGGCGACGGGGTTGCGTTCCCAGACGCGGCACACCTTCCTCGAAATAAAGCACTGAAATTCAGTAAAGGTTTAGAAGTAAAATGTTGAGAAAAAATTCGGAAACTAACAAAAAAGTACAAAATATACGGAATTCTATTAAAAAATACAAATTATGTGTCAAATAGGGTGTTTTATTCCTCGGGGCGCAGCCAAGAGGGTGTCTAATGTCAATACTAGTCCTAAACTATCATAAAACAACACAAAACCAAAAAAGTTTTCGTCTAGGACAAAGTTAAATTTTTGATGTACGTACCCCTAAGGTAGATTTCTTGAGAGTCGGAATCCCAAATTTTTCGATTTTTATATTTCCAGTGACCCGATCAGAACGGGAGGGGTGTCAATCGACGCGGCTAGTCAAATGCTATAATACTACACTATCCTGGGCGCCGCCAGGGGTCCTGGTGAATTTAAATTTTGAAAAAACTGTAAATTTAATGCCAAAATGTATGGAAATTCAGTGTTCTATCTACTTTTTTATGTTTCAGATGGCGCAGCGGCGACGGGGTTGCGTTCCCAGACGCGGCACACCTTCCTCGAAATAAAGCACTGAAATTCAGTAAAGGTTTAGAAGTAAAATGTTGAGAAAAAATTCGGAAACTAACAAAAAAGTACAAAATATACGGAATTCTATTAAAAAATACAAATTATGTGTCAAATAGGGTGTTTTATTCCTCGGGGCGCAGCCAAGAGGGTGTCTAATGTCAATACTAGTCCTAAACTATCATAAAACAACACAAAACCAAAAAAGTTTTCGTCTAGGACAAAGTTAAATTTTTGATGTACGTACCCCTAAGGTAGATTTCTTGAGAGTCGGAATCCCAAATTTTTCGATTTTTATATTTCCAGTGACCCGATCAGAACGGGAGGGGTGTCAATCGACGCGGCTAGTCAAATGCTATTATCCTACACTATCCTGGGCGCCGCCAGGGGTCCTGGTGAATTTAAATTTTGAAAAAAACTGTAAATTTAATGCCAAAATGTATGGAAATTCAGTGTTCTATCTACTTTTTTATGTTTCAGATGGCGCAGTGGCGACGGGGTTGCGTTCCCAGACGCGGCACACCTTCCTCGAAATAAAGCACTGAAATTCAGTAAAGGTTTAGAAGTAAAATGTTGAGAAAAAATTCGGAAACTAACAAAAAAGTACAAAATATACGGAATTCTATTAAAAAATACAAATTATGTGTCAAATAGGGTGTTTTATTCCTCGGGGCGCAGCCAAGAGGGTGTCTAATGTCAATACTAGTCCTAAACTATCATAAAACAACACAAAACCAAAAAAGTTTTCGTCTAGGACAAAGTTAAATTTTTGATGTACGTACCCCTAAGGTAGATTTCTTGAGAGTCGGAATCCCAAATTTTTCGATTTTTATATTTCCAGTGACCCGATCAGAACGGGAGGGGTGTCAATCGACGCGGCTAGTCAAATGCTATAATACTACACTATCCTGGGCGCCGCCAGGGGTCCTGGTGAATTTAAATTTTGAAAAAACTGTAAATTTAATGCCAAAATGTATGGAAATTCAGTGTTCTATCTACTTTTTTATGTTTCAGATGGCGCAGCGGCGACGGGGTTGCGTTCCCAGACGCGGCACACCTTCCTCGAAATAAAGCACTGAAATTCAGTAAAGGTTTAGAAGTAAAATGTTGAGAAAAAATTCGGAAACTAACAAAAAAGTACAAAATATACGGAATTCTATTAAAAAATACAAATTATGTGTCAAATAGGGTGTTTTATTCCTCGGGGCGCAGCCAAGAGGGTGTCTAATGTCAATACTAGTCCTAAACTATCATAAAACAACACAAAACCAAAAAAGTTTTCGTCTAGGACAAAGTTGGTTAGGTTAGGTTAGGTTAGGTTAGGTTAGGTTAGGTTAGGTTAGGTTAGGTTAGGTTAGGTTAGGTTAGGTTAGGTTAGGTTAGGTTAGGTTAGGTTAGGTTAGGTTAGGTTAGGTTAGGTTAGGTTAGGTTAGGTTAGGTTAGGTTAGGTTAGGTTAGGTTAGGTTAGGTTAGGTTAGGTTAGGTTAGGTTAGGTTAGGTTAGGTTAGGTTAGGTTAGGTTAGGTTAGGTTAGGTTAGGTTAGGTTAGGTTAGGTTAGGTTAGGTTAGGTTAGGTTAGGTTAGGTTAGGTTAGGTTAGGTTAGGTTAGGTTAGGTTAGGTTAGGTTTTTTTTTTTTTTTTTTTTTGGGGTGGAACACAACTGGGTGTGTTCCTCCATAGGATCCAGGGACTCTAGGTCTCTGACCTTGTTTGCCGTGGTTTAATTTATACTTGGACCTAATTTGGTGGATGTTAGTTTTACTTTAGTTTATTTTTATCTTTCTTTATTTTACTTTGAACTCTGCACCGAAGCGCAGAGTCTTTTAAACTTATCAAGACATAGTTTTGCATCATTTAGAGTACCTCTGCGCTTCGGTGCACAGTCATTAACCAATTTTCAAGTTTATTTGAGACATTATAACAACACATTGTAAGCCGAACACGAACATAAACACACGCGTAAACATTCACGCAACCGAGCGAGTTGTTTTGGCGACTATCTATGATAAGACGGACTTCGACGTTTGACCCATTTTGATGCTGTTTAGATGACCAGTCACGGAGATTTTCCGGATACATATTCTGCCCGGGCCAGCTGTGGCTCGGCCACAGCGCATTACCAATGACTCCGAGGGAGTCGTCTCTGGTTTCCTTTCTCTGGCATGCATTGTTTAAAATGTAGTCCAAGAGATTAGGGCCTGCAAGTTCTGTTTTGCGCTGTGGATTAATGCCAATATGTCTATGGCTTGACCTCGGCAGAATATGTAACCCGATTCCTGGGACCGTCGATGAAGAGTCATTAAGCACAACGCTTGTGTCCGCCTTGTACTGTGGGACCACCTTAGCAGTACGCCACTGCCGACCTTGCCAAGGTGTCCCACTTTCTCCTAATAGGGCAATCCACATCGAAGGCGTTGTGTGCCGTGTCGGCGCACTCCGCCTTCTTGCAATTGCAGCATGTAGGAGATCCCCCCGAGAGCCTCTCCGTGCACTTGTCCTTTCGGTGGGGTCCCCCACAGTGGCTGCATACGTCTTCTGGGTCTTTGCAAAACTTTCTAGTGTGTCCGTAGCCTAAACATCGAGAGCACTGAACCAGGGGGGAGTGGTCTGCGACTTTGACCCGTTGGAGGTCGATATGGACGAAGCCGGAGTCCGTCAAGCGGCCCCATATTCCGGGTGACACCTTCACCACTATGTGGGCCACCAGCGGATTCCTCGTCTTTTTACGATACCGAACCTCCATCCGGTCCTCGTCGCCGCCGATGTCCCCAAGAAGATGCTTGTTCTGCGCCCTTATTGCGCCAAGCACCTCATCGTCTGTGTGGTAACACATGACGTCTTTGAGAACGATCAGCGGATCCCTGTTTCGAATGCTCTCGATGCTTAGGTCCTTCCCCGAATTCTTTAATTTGCCCTTGATTTTTTCCAGCTCTTCTTCCGATCTGCACCCTAGTATCACTTTTTGGTCTTTTACCTTTCTTATTCTATCTATTCTCAGACCTTCCTTAATTGCGTCAGTCGCCTTCCTTAACTTCTCCATCACTTGGTCACTGGTGTCCATTTGGTCGGTTGACGTTACCATTATGGAGTGCATAGCCGTAGGCCCCGGAAGCCTAGGTTTCGGGGGCCCGGCCACTACACTCGCATACGACACCAGTGGTTGCTTTTGTAGTTCTTCCCTTAGTTTTTCCATCTCCTTTCGGTTCTCTTCTAAAAGCTTTCCATGGTCTTCCAGTTTCTTTGTTATACTACTGTCATCTCTAACCGTTCCTACTTCTGCTTGGCTTTCACTCTTGCCAACTTCTGGATCTCTAACCCCCCTAACCTTTCCACCATGTTCGTCATCGGACTCCTTCACCAACTTAAATAGGCGTTCGATTGCCTGCAGCACGTCATTTTTTATGTCTGTGCGGAGGTTCCGGCTGTTGTTGAGCTGCAACTTTGCCTTCATCAAGCAGGCCTTAGCCTCCGCAGTGCGGCTGGGGTATTTTAGCTCCTTGGTGACCGTGAGCGGGTCCACCCTGTTTTTCGGCGCAGTTATGTTTTTGGTGGGGGAAGTAGAAGGTCTCAGCTTCGACTCGATCTCCCCCACACTACGCCTGACCTGTGTGGTCCCACTCCCGGACGCCACAGGTGCAGCCTTTGACGATGTGCTGGGCTCCCTCGGAGGGGTGCGGATGCCGAACATGGTGGGTTGCCGAATAAATAATCACAATAATTGTATAGAATAAAATAAATTAATTGGGGTATAATATTATTATTATGTGTATAAAAACAAATGTATAAAAACAATAAAAGTGTATATAGTAAAAGGGTCAAAATGTAAATAATGTAAACTAGACTATACAACAACGAAATAAAACGATACAACACCTAATGAACGACACAACACTTAAATAAAACGTCACAACACTTAAATAGAACGTCACAACACTTAAATAGAACGTCACAACACTTAAATAAAACGTCACAATTACTATACAAAGTCAATAAAACTATCGTAGGACGATACAAAGTCAAAATCCGCAGTCAAAATTTTTTCCCGTTTTTACCCGTCCCTATGGAAAATTGCAAGTTTCTTACTACCGTAAACACTATAGGGCGGGTGGGCGGGCGATTTTTTATATTTCCAGTGACCCGATCAGAACGGGAGGGGTGTCAATCGACGCGGCTAGTCAAATGCTATAATCCTACACTATCCTGGGCGCCGCCAGGGGTCCTGGTGAATTTAAATTTTGAAAAAACTGTAATTTTAATGCCAAAATGTATGGAAATTCAGTGTTCTATCTACTTTTT